>CP124707.1:47705000-52705000 GCA_031232105.1 Capsicum rhomboideum
CATGTGTATAGTTGAAAGTTTAAGCATTCAACCAGTCTTTTTGCTATGATCATCACTCACCAGATGATCTTGTTCTAGATACATTGCAACTATCGATGGTGAAGTTCATAAGCGACACTTGATAGCCATTAGTGAGGGAACAGTTATTGAAGGTGTCCAATGCATCCCAGATAATGTGGAACTACTACCAAGGCAGCCTGACTTAGCAAGACCTCGTCTGCGTATTGTGGTACTGTTTACTGTTCAGTCACTTATCTTTGTTTGTCTATTAGAAGAGACATCTAGCTCCATTGTTTTCTTAAAATCCTGAACTAGTTGATACAGACACCTAGATCCATATCATAGTTCCTCCAATCTGCTGAATATTATTAATAAAAATGAAAGGGCAGCCTGACTGCACAAAACATCATGCTTCACGCAAGGTCCGTGGAAGGGCTGCCACTCAAGGGGGAAGTATCAGTGGTTAAGTCCATGGCTCGTACCCGTGACCTATGGGTCACATGGAGACAACTTTTCCGCTGCTCCAAGGCTCCCCTTTGTTGTATGCTACTAGTAATACTATTGACTTTTTATCCACGTGTGACATTGACTCGGTGGACCTAAATTTCTTTGTTTCCTCATGATATAGGTTCATGAAGGACGGAATCATGAAGTTCGTGAACTTGTGAAAAATGCTGGACTTCAGGTATTTTGGTTCTAACGAGTTTATTCTGACCAACATACCTTTTCTTACATAATAGATCATATCTTAGTGAGAGCAAAAGAAATTGATGTATTTGTGCAAAGATGACATTATATCTGAAAACAAGAGTTTTTGATTTTCGGAAGCTTACGTGCTCACTTGTTTTAGATTCACTTCCAAAAAGATCCCTGGATGTATTATTATTGGTCAACTTCATTCTTCATTCTGTCCAGCATTGTTGCTTCCAATGTAGTGCCAGATTAATTGTTGCTACTTGCTTGCTGTGTTATTCATATATAACTATTTCAGTTTTTCCTTTTAATGTAAGTTCAATTTTGTTCTTAATCTTCTGATGTTGTGTTGACTCATCTCTGCTTCTTTTTTGAATATCAGTTGCGTGCACTGAAGCGTATACGTATAGGTGGTTTCAGGCTTCCTGTAGATCTTGCGTAAGTTTGCAGTAATTCTTTCTGAACTTATTTTGGTGTAGTAGTAATATGATTAGGAACATCATGTTATAATGTGCACTACATCTTCAATCTGTATAAAAGCTGATT
Source organism: Capsicum rhomboideum (assembly GCA_031232105.1). Lineage (NCBI taxonomy): Eukaryota > Viridiplantae > Streptophyta > Magnoliopsida > Solanales > Solanaceae > Capsicum > Capsicum rhomboideum. Next base: position 47,706,240 of record CP124707.1, read on the forward strand.
TGTGCAGTCTATTTAGATAGCATACATTTAAAGCTCTCTAATTGTGAAATATGCCTTGCCTATGACACAGACAGATGCTTTCCTGTAGGCCTTCCCGAATGCTAGGAAAGAACTTGTGTCTTGAGTTATTTAGTTATTTAGTATTCTTCATTAGCCAGTGTGGGGAATCTGCGCGGTCTAGTCTGACTGAATGTTTGTGCTTGGGCTCATCTTGAGCTGAGCATGCTGCTACTGTTTGGAGCCTAAAACTACCATTTGCTCCTTGCTTTTGCTTCGAGCTGTGCTTTTCTCTATATCTTCTGCACATATTCATGCAGGCAGTGTCTCCAATGCTTGCTGTCAAAGCAGCAAGCTAACGAAGAAAGGGTTGGGGTGTACTCTCTAGAAGCTGATATTGTCTGTGTTCTCTGCTGCAAAGAATGTTTTTGCTTTCATTTGCTATCCATCCATGAGGCCTCCAATATTTTAAATATCCGCTTTCCTGTCTCGTATATGCTATTTAGGCTAAAAGCTTACCAATTTCCACATTTTAACCTGGACCTGGTCATTAGAATGGCTATAGCTGATACACATATAGTCCTAGTGGTTCGGAATTTGTACTATTCACTTGTTTCCCGGCATTTCTTAATGTTCCTTGCTTGCAGTAGTACGGCAGTGTTAAATTCTCAAAACCTTACAGGCTTGGCAAGCATGTTGAATTAAATCAAGGTAATCTGAAGGCATTGGGCTGGAAGAGTTAAAGTTGGATGAGATCAGAATCAAGAACAGCATGGCGTCGAATGGGCACAAGTATCGGGGATTATGTAGAAAAATTAGACAGTAACTGGTTGATAGCATTCACTTCTGCATGGATCCAACCTTTCAAATCTTGCAGATTTGATAAGGTACAAGGTTTTAGTCATATGTCCGCCGTCAACAGTAAATATTCCTGAAATTGGGTGCTGTAACCTCCATTGAGTACATCTCTCTGCCTATACGCCAATTAACAAGCAAAGGGCCTGTAAGATTGTACATAGCACAGTTTGTTTTGTTGTTGATAGAATGAAATGTCCAATATTTTCTACGTCTCTTAATCCTGTCAAAGATTTATATGCCAATAGATTTTATATAATGTTGAACTGAGTTTAACTTATACTTTCGTTTTTATCAATTTATATGCCAATATTTTCTCCTTTCATTTGTCCAAAAAAGTGATTACGAATTTAAATAGCCAAATGGCCCCTCAACCTATTATCGGATTCTCAACTACACACTTCAATTTCACAAAAATCCTATTCCCCCTAAACTATTCATAACAGGAATATATATCCCTTAAAAACTCACAACCAGATTTATATTATGCAGTGATCTGCACTCGCCTTGCCACATGATGCCACGTAATTTCACATAATTTTGCCTTTTTTAATATTAAAAAATAACTAGTTTTCTTTATCTACTTTTTCCTTTTTATATTTCTCCTCCTTTTTTGTCCTTTCCTTTCTCTTTAACTTCCCGTATGAGTGCTTTTTCCGGCAATGGAGAGACACCACACGATGGTGACGAAGACGACATCAGGCAAACATCACTCGGATTTCAAGCTCTAGGATCCGGCCTGATTTGAATTTAATCTAAAATAATTTTTCTTCTTAATCTAATATCTGAAACGAAGGGTGCATATATATATACTCGTTAATTTTACTTCAGATTTGCTTATTCTTGTTGTTTCTTATGGTGATAATTGCTGCAAAGATTTGTTCTCTGTGTTAAATTTTGATTATTATTTTTTTTTGTTGAAAATTGAAAATGGGGGATTCTTTTTTGTGTGTTTTATGCTTGGGTACATTCATGATATTGGATGAAGAGAAGGTGACAACGAGATCTGAGGTTGAACAGAATATTGGGTTTGCGGTGCAGATGAAAATGGAGATGGGGAAGATGAAGAGATTAGCGTGGACGCCATTGATGAATTCTTTTGAAGCTTTTTGTTCTGAGAGAGTGTTTCATTGTTTTGGGATATGTCAGAAAGAAAAAGTAATTAAATAAGGAAAAAAGTAATAATTAAAAGTACATATATTTATTTAAAGAAATATTTAAAATAAAGTTTTACTCCCTCCGTTCCATTTTATGTGTCGCCTTTTGACTGGGCACGAAGTTTAAGAAATAAATGAGGACTTTGTAAAGTTTACAAAATTGCTCCTATTAAAGTCACTTTAATGTTTTTCTTTTAGTTGTCTTTTATTATTAAGTGTGACCCAGTGAGGATAAAATGGGGATGATGTCATTAAATTGTTGCCAAATAAGAAAAGATAATATTCTTTTTGGGATGGACCAAAAAGGAAATAGCGACACATAAAATGGGACGAAGGGAGTAATATTTATTTATGGTGCTCACTTTCTCAAAGAGAGTGAAATATACTCACTTTGCCACGTAAGTATTTAGGGTGGTAATAATTTCAGTTTTGAAAAAGGGATAAATATATCTTCGAACTATGATAAATGGTATATATATACCTTCTGTCATACTTTGGGCACACATATGCCCCTATCGTTAATGAAATGGTATGTATGTTTCTCACACTAACGGTAGGGGTATATGTGTATCCAAAGTATAACGGATGGTATATACATACCATTTATCATAGTTCGGGGTGTATTTGTCCCTTTTTCGTTTTAATTTTTTTATTCGAAATAATTAACCCAAACCCACTACTCGATCCGGTCCCAATTAAAACCCAAGAGACGTCTATCTAACAGACGCATTTTTTTCACCCCTATAACGATATACACATATAATATAGTAACATCCACTACTAGCAATTTCAAAAAAAAAAAATCATTAAGCCATAACACCCAAAAACAACACTAAATAAATTGAATCCCTCACGTTTTAATTTTCAGAGAAATTTCATCCGGAAAACACTACCCACTACTGGTCAACACCACATAGCCATCATCTCCGTCGAACCAAAAACACCCCACCGGCGAATCATCGCCGCATCCCTAGCTCCGGCCATCTCTGACCTAATCTCTACTCCCTCCAATCAATAAACACCAACTAGTAGCAGCGATCAATCACTGCAATTTGATTGAGGTTCACGTTTAAGAGAAAAACAGAGGGAGTATCGAATTAGAAATAAAAAAATAGAGGTCGGGTCGAGTTGGTTTGAAATCGGGTTCGATGGGTTTATTAGGTCGGATAGTGGATTTGGGTTAATTATTTGGGATAAAAAAATTAAAATGGAAAAGGAATATATATACTCCTGAACTATGATAAATGATATGAATATACTCTCCGTTATACTTCGAGTACACATATATCCTTACCGTTAGTCTGAGGGACATATATGTACCATTTCATTAAAAGTAGGGACATATGTGTACCCAAAATATAACGCAGTACTAGTACATCTGAGGTTTCTTAATTCACGGCTTTGTTGTTTTTATTGAAAGAGTTTACATGATAGAAGGAAATGATTCAGGTTATGGTTCTTGCCAGCACTTTATGCTTCTTGTCTTGTAGGTCAATCCTTTTGATTTGGTTTATTTGTTCACTCATATTTTTTTTGATTTTCACCCGACAATTGGTGTCCGGTACACGCTGGGGTCCAACTAATGTATCCTTATGATGGGAAATTCTACCTCCAAGGATAAGATATTTCCTATCAATTGATAATTTTTTTTATTCAAATTCGAGATATCTAGTTAAGGATAAGATATTTATCTCTAATAAATGCCTTTGGTGGTTATTCATTGATAATTCAAGTGAGATTGATCAAACAACAACAACGACAATAATAACATACACAGTGAAATTCCACTTGTGAAATCTGGAGAGGGTAGAGTGTACGCAATCTTACCACTACCTCATGGAGGTAGAAATATTGTTTCTGAAAGACCCTCGATTCAAGTATAGCAATTTCAAGTACAAAGAAGAAGGAAATAGTGAAGAAAATATAACAACTAATAAGAAAAACAGTGCAAAATCCTATGAAAAAGAACTAAGAACAATAATAAAATAACACGATAACCAAAATACCATTAACAATACTATAACTCATACAACGACAAACATCTATAAGCTAACCCCTTGGCAAGCACAACAACACTTCTACCCTACTAATGTGGAAAAGGAAGAGGGAATGTTCAAGTGAGATTGGTCATGTAGCAAAAAGTATTGTTGACGTGAACATGGAACTGTGGAAGAGGGAATTTCCAAACTAGAAACCACGTGCATCTGATGGCCATTCTTTAATTAATATTGCCGACCAATTTGGAACATAAAAGATCCACTGTTTTTAATTAAGTTTTTTTAAAAAATAAAGCATAAATAGAACAATCTTGGATCTGACTTTTTATTCTCTTGTTCTTTTTGTGTCAGTCTACCAGTCATGGCTAACTCAAAGGGTCGTTCGATATATTGGAATTAGTTATTTTTGTCCAATTGTGAAATAAAAGTATTTGCATTATTTTCTCTGGGACAAAATAATAAAAATAACAAAAATACTTCTGAGGTTTCACAAATTTCTTTCTACTAAATAAGGTGTAGACAACTGTAACAACAAATAACATATATGCATGTTAATGATTTTTTTTTAAAAAAAAAACTGAAATGCATATTATTTGTAATATAACAAATCTAATCGTTAATAAAAAATAAAATCAAGATAACTAATTTCAGCATAATTTATCCTCAAACCAACCCAGCCTTTTAGAGTTCAAGTCACTTGTCATTTTATCTGCAGAAAGAATTTATTTACGGCTAGTACAACAACAACAACAACATACCCAGAATCTATTTACGGCTAGTGTGGTAAATCAATTAATTTATCATATGATTAAACGGTCATTCAAAATAACAATATATAGATAATTAATCATAGCTAAATGTTAAAAATGTACATAAACAATATTGTACCGATACATTTAATATAAATATCGAAATATCAAATATGAATAGTTTAATGTTATTTTTCTTCAAATCTCCACCCCACCCAGTAAAGGAAAACAAATTTAAACCTGTTTTTTTGGAACAAGAAAACTTAAACATACCAAAGAAAACAAAAGAAAAAAGAAAATATGGAGGAGAATAATGACAACAACAATAATATATACAATGTAATTTTTACAAATGAGATCGGGGAGAAATGGTATATACGCAAGCTTCCTTCTACCTTGCAAAATAGAGAGACTATTTCCGATAAATTCTCAACTCACACATAATAAAAAAATTATTTCTAGTAGACCCTAGACACAAATATGGCGGAGAATGATGAGTGTTACACAAAATGCCAAGGGCTTGGTCAATGTCATGTAGGTAGTGACATTTTTTGTAGAGCTAGCTATTATACAAGCTGGCTTAGGCCGGCAGCCCATGTTAAAGTTCACATGTTCTCTACATAAATTATTATTGGTGTTACAAAATGCCAAATATTGGTGAATTATGCAATATTTCAATTGTTTTCAAAAATTACTTCTACTTATTAATAAAGTTGGAGTAGATTTCTAATTTTGGTGCTTAAATCTAAAGTAATCGGGTGAAAATTATTTACACTTCCAATTTTATTTTAAAAATCAAACTTCCTCTAACTTTAAAAAATAGTCATTGTCCCCTTTTTTTCCTAATTGACTCTTTTAAATGTTTATTCTACTCTTACATTAACTTTTATTTATTTAATTTTACATTTTTAAACTCATGATATTTTTACTTTTAATCTATATAAAATATTTTCTATAAAAAATATTAATATCAGCGAAAAAATAAAAGTGAGATATTGTCACGATCCAATATTAAAATCTTGAAAATCACCTTTAAAAATGTTCAAATCCGAACTCCCAAGTTAAAAAATGATGAAAAATGCGGTGTAATTCCGAAAAAGAACTATTTAAAGCTACCATGGACTGCCTTCTACGCGATCGCGAGGGCCTAGTCGCGATTGTGACCAAACCAACCCAGTCCCATATATCGTGAACGCGACATTATCCATACGTACGCGAAGACGATTCCCGACCTTCCTGTTTACTTTCCTTGATAGCAAGCCCACCTGATGACTAGAAATACTCTCTTCTTCGTGAATGCGATGGAGGCTCACGAACTCAAAGAAGGTTTTGCTGCACCAAACATCAATAGTAAAGGTCAAAGCCAAAAATCTTTGAACGAACCTTGGAAATTCATTTGAAACCCCACAGAAATAAACCAACTGTGCTACGAAATCAAATTCGACATTCCAGACTTAACGGTGCAGTTAGAATTTTCAACGGAAGTTGTTTTCATCAGATGTTGACCAAAGTCAACCTTAGGCCATAACTTTCCAACATCTCGTCTAAACGTTTAGAATCACATCGAAAGCCTTGGGACCTGAACCAACTATGTTATTATCCCAAAATTAATATTTTGAAGCTGATGGAACTAACTGAATTCTGATATGACGCTCAAATTTCTAAATATTGACCAAAGACAACTATTTCAACTTAAAGACCTTCCAAAATAGAGGATATTAATACCTCAGTAAAATAAATAAATAAATAAATAAATTATAAATAATATAAAAAGATACTATATAAATGGAGGATTGCAAATGTCAAGGCTAAAATAGACATTTTATAGGATAAAAGGGAGGGGGGAAGGGTGATTATTTCTCAAAGTTGAGGGGGAGTTTGATTTTTAAGTCAGAGTTGGAGGGTGTAAATGATTTTCACCAAAGTAATCCCTACATTTTCTTAAGGGATATTAACAGTTTTAGCACCTTACTTAGAGTCGAGGGTACATAAAAAGCACTCTCTATATCTTCATATGGCAGGGATAAAGTTGTGTACACACCACCCTTCCAAGTTCAACTTATGAAATTAATTGAATACGTTGTTGTTATTGTTGTTGTGGTGGTGTGTTAGCACTTTTAGCTCCTCAAATGAGAAATTATGATTTTGGTTCTTATAATTTCTGGTTAAATAGGTTTAACTTTGGATTAATCGATATATGTACTTTTGATTCCTCAAATTGTGAATGTTCACATAGTTGTGAATTATTAAGTGTTAAATAATTCAATTATTGATGTATTATGTTAAAATATATTATTACTCCATATATGAGGGTGGTATAGTTTTAAAAATACTCTAAATGTCACATTTTTTCTATAGTTCTAAAAATCCTCTAAATGTCACATATTTTTTATATAAAGAGACAGAAAAAACTCATTTAATCAGATAATATAAGGACCAAAAGCAAAATTCATCAATAGATAAGGGACCAAAAGTGCAATTATTTATCTCTTGATGATTAATGAATGCTATAGACTATAGTTTAAAATTGGTTGTGTAAAGTTGAAAATTTTTAATATGGCCGAGGCTCACCCAACATTAGTTGTGGGAGGCAATCCTAATTTTTTAACAAATATTTTAATAGATCCTATTTTGTCAGCCTACTTTTCTCTCCCCTTTATTTCTTCAAATTCCCCTTCATTTATATGTATGCAGTTCACTATCAATATTTATTTCTTTTCTTTCTTTTTTTCAACAAGACATCTCTATTTTATTTCGGTCCTTTCTCTTTTTTTACTTGTATTTTTACAGCTCTTTAGTATTTTTTCTAATGGGTGAAAATCATTTTCATTCCTCAACTTTACTTTAAAAATCAAACTTTTCTTTTGAACAATAATCAAACTCCCCACTTTATCCTAAATAAATCTCCTTTTATCATCAACTCCTTTTTCTTTTACTTCTTTAAAAATCATAATATTTTCATTTTTTTAAAATTCATGTAACAATTTTTGATAAAACATAAATATTATCTGGCGAAAAAAATGAGAAATAATAATCAAGTATATAAGTTAATGATGTTCTATAATGAAGTAAATTATCATAATGAGAAAAATAGTTTTATTAATAATAATAAAAACTCTAATATTTATTTATACAAGTGAAAATAACATGTAATAATAACTATACAATATATTTCAATACAAAAAATACAAAATAATTAATTAAATCAAGATCAAATTTAATTTAATGCAAAATGTATATTGCAGCAACAGGTGTTCACATAAGTCAAAAAATTGACTAAATAGAAATCAAAGAAATTCTTTTGACTTGGTTTGAATTGGATTTTTAATTTTAAAAACTGGCATAATTAGATGTGGTTTTGACTTTAAGAAAAAAAAAAACACAAAATGACTTGCTTTGAATCCTTTAGGGTCCGTTTGGAATTGCTGGTAGAAAACTGCTTATTTGAGAAGTATTTTTTTAAAATAGCTTTTCAAAAAAGTGCTTTTGAAAAAAAATAATTTGTGTTTGGTAAATTTATTTGAAAAGTGCTTTTGATAAACAGATTGTGTTTGAATAATTTTTTTCAAAAAGTGCTTTTGAGAGACAAATGACAAAAAAGGACATGTATGAGTAAATTTTTACTATTAAAATTATTTTATAGAGAAAATTTATTTTAAATATCTATTATAATATTTTTAATTAAAATTTTATTTTTATTTAATTAAAAAGTACGTACGATAAAATTTTCAATCAATATTTATATACATAGATACATTAAAAAATATTAAATAATAATATAATATTACTAAAATAATTTAAATATTACTTAAAAACATCAAACAAAAATGAATTTAAAAATTATTCCATATATTAAATCACTGTATATGAAAAAATTCACCACAAAAATAAGAAGTCCTTCATACATTACAAAAATTCTCAATGATTTCATACCTAATTTTATCACGCAATGTCTCCATACAAGTAGAAGATCTGTCTTGTATTTTTATTTTTTATTTGTTACCTTTTTTTTTTTGATATATTTTTATTGTGTCAAAATTTACTAAGAATAATCAATCATATATGTAAATTACATGATAATAAATATGTCACTTTTCATGAATTATTTATTTAAGATTAAATATTTGAGAAAAAATATTTACAAGTGTTGTCAAAATATCATTTGATCTTGCAACGTGATGCGTCTGTCATTTCTTATCATTAATAGTAAAAAATAAAGAGTTGTATATTCTTCGATCATAATCATCAATGATATTTTTTATTTTATTTAAAAAAATGAATAAAAAGTAAAATAATAATATATAAATCATAGAATGAAATAAAGAATTATGATGTAAATATGAAGTATAAAATTTTAAAATCAAACTTTAATCTAACTTATAAGATATGCTAATTAATTAATAAGGGATATTTTGATATATATATATATATATATATATATATATATATATATATATATATATATGTGTGTGTGTGTGTGTGTGTGTGTGTGTGTGTGTAGGTGATAGAGATATTTTTGTCATGAAAAAAATAATTTTCTGCTTCTGTTTCTGCTTTTTTTGAAAAGTAGAAATTTTATGCTTCTTTCCAACAACAGAAAAACTGTTTCTGCTTCTTTTTAAAAGCACTTTTGTAAGTTTACCAAACACCCTACTTTTCAAAAAAAAAAAAAATTTGAGAAAAAAGCAATCCCAAACAGGCTATTAGTTATGTTGAAGTCGGATATAAAATACTTGAAGAGAAAAAGGGGTGTTGGAGAGAAAAAGAAAAAAAACATTTACCAAGAAAAAAAAAAAAAGAACAGAACGTGACAATCTAAAAGAAAATTTGAAGAAACGAAGGGGAGAGAAAAGTGGGCTGATAAAATGGGATCCATTAAAATACTTGTCAAAAAATTAGGGTGGCCTCCCACAACTAATGTTGGGTGAGCCTCACCCATATTAAAATTTTTCGTGTAAAGTTGGTAATAATTGTTTTACTTTCAGATGGCTTTTTAAGAACACATTAATCAATCTATAGTCGATCTTTGAAAAAGATAGTAGTGATTTCATTTTCATCATAAAAGGTAGTACTAGTATCCTTTTTCCTTTTCCAACCTCAAGATAAAAAGTACTACTCCCTCCGTTTCAAAAAAAATGACCTACTTTAATTTGGCACGGAGTTTAAAAAAATAAAGAAGACTTTTGAATCTTGTGGTCCTAAATTAAAGTTATGACAAATGTATCAAAATGCCCTTTAATCTTGTGGTCTTAAACATGCCATGTGGAAAGTTGGAATTAAAGTATTGCCAAAAAAGGAAAGGGTTATTCTTTTTGAAACGGACTAAAAAGGAAAGTAGGTCATTCTTTTTGAAACGGAGGGAGTATTTGTTTTACCTTTTCATTTTCCTTTTCTTCCCTTTTTTTCTTGCAAGACATGAATTGTTATACTCCCTCCGTTTCAATTTATATGATGTAGTTTAACTTGGCATGAAGTTTAAGAAGAAAAAAAGACTTTTGAAACTTGTGATATAAAATAAGTTATAGATATTTGTGTGGTTATAAATCATAGTGATATTTTAAAGTTAAATTGTTACTAAATATAGAAATGTATCATTTTTTTTTGGGACTAATTAAAAAGAAAAGTGTATCATATAAATTGGGACAGAAAAAGTATAGAGAACAAATAATATTTAATTAGGATGCACCGATGCAGTTTGACTAGTTACTCCCCCTACTCGAAATGGGTTCTATAAGGGAATAGTAGAACCTCAGGTTGCAGTAGGAAGGTGTTTGTTGTGAGGACAGGTTCAATTTGGACTAAATGGATGAGAAAAATTTTTAGGATTTTTTTTAATTTAACAAATATAGATATGTTAACGAAAAGGATATATATGTATCATTTTATAGACGACTGGGGTATATTTACTCCACTTTTTTAACGGAGGATACATTTGCTCTAAATCGCAAAGTTGAGGGGTATATTTGTCCTTTTTCTCATTAAAAAAGAGAAAGAACATAAACATACTATTAAAGTTGTCCAAAATTTTCAAAAAGACACATAAAGTTTATGGGGGTCCTGTTACCCCACGAAACTAGTCCTAACCATAATAAATACACACTTTTATACCAGTTGTGTCCTCAGCCTCAGAGCGTGCATCTCACTCCCTAATTAAATAATATAATATTAGTTTTTCTATCCTTTTAATATAGGCTCGGATAAAACTCCGACCCACTACCATTTTAACCTATTTCACTCTTTTATCTCGATTTTTTTCGGCGGGAAATCCTCCTCTCCCCCTCTTTTCTTTCTCCGGCAAATTCCATTGGTAAGACATCTTCGACGATGCCTTTTGAAATTGAACTCTCTTCTCCACCGAGATGGGGATCAAAAAAATTGATATCATCTCTTTCAATTGCTACCTCGTTAGGGCAAATGCGACCATGCCCTTGTATCTTAATTCTTACCCACTTCAAGTGATTCTTCAAATCTGTCTCCTCTTCAGTTAAAGCCCAACCACCACAAAGATTCCCAATTTCTTTGAATATACGCTGCGACCAGAGTTGTAGCGTATTGAAATTTGTAATTTTAATACAATTGGTTAACAAATTATAAAGAGCATGCACATCCCTTGACAATCATGGCGAATTCCACTGGTAAAACTTTTTTCCATCGTCGGCGTCGATGGCCAGGTCTCTCTGATATCCTTCTCTTTTTTTATTTTTCGTCATCATTGTAATGATACTTCAATTCAGAAATAATATCACATTGAATCTACATCAGTGTTAAATACCTTTTTCTTTCGATTTGTCGATGCCGTTGTCTATGGAGGCAATGATAGTGGTGCGACAGACATTAATCGTGTTGAAGTCGAGGTGGATGATGGGTTTGATATTTTCAGATCCATTAATGTCGTCTCCAACGAACATCATTACAAAATTAGAAAAAGAGAATCAAATTTTGATATTTGATGGGAGATGAAATATGGAATCGAAGAGTAAGAAATTTATTGTCATGAATGGGGTTTTGATTAAAGTGAATGAATGGAGTAGAGACACTAATAATTTTTTTTTTTTTTTTTTTTTACATTGATGGAAGAGAACTCTGTAAATTCCTTTTTTTTCCTTGTTTGGAGAAGATGAGTTGTTGGTAATGCCACATGTCAATTTTATATTAGCTTGAGGGAGAATTTTAACTCATTCACGCGCCCCCTCAATGATGACATTGCACTTGCTCTGAAAATAGGTCAAAGTGTATATTTATTGTGGTTGAAACCAGTGTTTTAAAGGCAGAGTCCGGACTCGCCCTAGGACTCGCCCCGGGGCGGGGCACTGGCAAAACGCCTCGGGACTCATGTGTGGGACTTAGTTCTGTGAGGCTTACGTCCTAAGCGCCCGACTATACGCCCTGAACACGCCTAACGCCCAACGCCCGGGACTCGCCTAATAGTTCTTACACAAATTGTGTCAAATTCCTTAGTCAAAGCTATTGATACTCATAATTCTCTACCAATTAAATGATGCTTAGTAGTTTTTTTCATCTGTTGAAATAAGAAAATTAAAATTAACTAGCTTATGTACTAATTGAGAACGTTATGAGGGTGAATATGGCTTAACATTTCTGTTTAAAATACATATTCGAATTTTATATATTCTCTTGTCATTGATTATTATGTTTTTGTCCTATATTTCAAAATTATCATATTTTATTTTGTTATTTGAAAGTATTTTATTTTTATTCATGAAAGAGTTTATGTTTTAATTCTAATATTAATAGTTTATTGATTATTTCTTTTAGGGAGGTAAATTGCATAGTATGATAGTCATATATTTTAAGAAATTATTTGTAGAATCATTGAAAATTTTGTTGTTATTTATATTTTTAGTAATCAAATTATAAAAATAAAGATACATGAGATATACGCCCCGTAGATCCTTAGGACTTACGCCCCATGTCTCGGGACTTACGCCTCGCCCCGTGCTATGTAAAACGCCTGGCCTCACGCCCCCGCCTTTTAAAACACTGGTTGAAACTAGTTTCGTGTGTATTTATTGTGGTTGAAACTAGTTTCGTGGGTTAATAGAATTCCCACAACCTTTAGGTGTCTTTTTAAAAATTTGAGATAATTTTAATGGTGTCTTTATGTCTTTTCTCTTAAAAAGAAACATTAAAAGATAAAATTAAATAATTAAGGTACCAGTACACTAAAGTCACTTCTTAACTTTTTCCTTTTTGCAGATTCATCCAACATATTTTTCACCATATTCTTTTCGAAAGTTGGTAAAGTATGTTTTTGGTGTTATAAATTTCACAAGTAATGGAGTATGATATTCTGGAATCCAATTACTGTACTAATTACATTTGATTATCGTGTACAAAGACGGATTTATGATTTAAATATTCTGTGTTAGAATTTGAAATTTTACCGCAACTCATTCAATTAACGTGTTTGAATACCTATATTAACAAATGCAATATATTTGCTTTTAACTGTGCATAAACTTACTACGCAGTTTTTTTCGTGCCCTCTCTATCTTAATTTATTTGAGTATAATCTTAAATTGCCAGAACAATAAAAGAAAAAAATCTAGCGGTCAATAAAGTGAATAAAAAATATGGAAAACAAGATTCAAATCCATACCAAACGACCCCTAAATCCTTTAGAACTAGATTAGTACATGCACCAACATAGGAAAAAAGAACACGTCGCAAGATTAAATTCCATTCAAATAAGGTACCCCACACAAAACAAGTAAAACCTTATTGTATTCATGTGGAAGCTTGACTAAATTTGAATTCACGTAAAACAATCGCATATTGAAGATAAAACACTCTCTTACAAAGACGACCTACGACTCTATACCCAATAAAATTTGAACTAAAAATCTTCAAGAGCACTAAGGGGCCATATGGTTACCGGATAAGAGTAGAGTTATTCATGTATTAAAATTATTTATAACTTATACAGTGTTTGGTAAGTGGATAGAAAATAAGTTATTCTTGTATAAAATTAATACAATATTTATTTTACTGTTTAAAAATCTGCATAACTAGTACATGTATAAGTTATGAGGAAATCAATATATTATTTTATGCAGGATATAAGGTAGAATGAGTTATACATGAATAACTAAAACCTATATAATTAATTCCTACATAAAATAATACATAAATTTCATCATAACTCTAGCCAGCTATCAAACGACCACTAACCACTTCATGTCAAGTCTTGCCCATAGATTACTTTTAAAAAAATTCTCATTTAGTGTTCGATATTTGCATTGAAGCTCGACTATTCCAGATTGACGACACGTTGAATCTATTCAAAGAAAGTATCCAATATTTAAAATTTTACCATATCAACTCGAAATCGAAACCTCTCTAATTAAAAAAATAACAACTTCATCTATTAATTAAAAACTTGAGAGACATTTACTTATTTTTGTGTGATTCTAGAGAAAATGTGTTAAAAGAGAAGGAGAGAGAGAGAGTAACTCAAGGTGGGAATTCAAGAAAAGGAAAAAAAGAAAAAGAAAAAAAAAAGATTGAATTTTTATCGAAATCTGTCAACTCATTGTACTTGTGAATCAGTTTAAAAAATTGTACGTGCCGGCCTCTTCTCTATTTCTCTACAACAATTGAGTAGTACTACTATTTTTTTCTCCTCACAAAAACGTGAATCCCTCTCCCTATATTCTTCTTCTTCTTCATCATCAATCATCACCATTTTCTGTGTTCTGTTGTTGAAAAAAGGAAAAAAATGTCGAGTTCAAGTGGTACTACTGGTAGACCATCATCTTCACACAGGTCGGAAAGGCCACCTCCTCATGCTTCTACTAATGCTTCTGCTGGTTCGGGGAGAAATGGAGTTGCTAATACCCTACAACAACAGCAGCAGCAATTGCAGAATTCGCGTTCCAAAATTATATCAGTTAATTCAAGGCGTTCTGTTACACCTACTTCAAGAACTCGCTCTCCTCCTCAGCAAAATGACCCAGGTTTTAAATTTTTTTATGTTAAACAAAAAATAATGGTTACATTTAGAAAAAAAGGGGTCTCTCTGAAAGAGAAAAATAATGGCAGTCGTATTGCAGTTTCTTTCAGAAAAAAGGGGTCTGGCTGAAAGAGAAAAAATAGGAAAGGAAGAAGCAAAGTTGAATTTGGGATGTAAATTGTAAAGATGATTTTTTGCTTTTGTTTTATCTGCACATTAAATTTGAGGTGTTGAAGATAGGTATCCTCCAGCTAGATTAGAGTGATGAATGATGATATGAATTTTGATTAACAAATGTTGAAATTTTTTGTAAAGTGGTGACCCTTTAAATTAATTGTGAGGCGCTAGTCATTTGAAGCCTCATAATTCTGCTCATTTTATTGATGCAAGTAAGAGCCTGTTTGGATTTGCTTACTTAAAGTGCTTTTAAGCACTTAAATGTGCTGAAAAATTTAGGGATCAATCAATCAACTGTACCTCAATCTCAAACTAGTTGAGATCGAATATATGAATACTCTATATTCATTCCTCTCTGTTAAGGTCCAGTAATACTATTGTCCATTTAACAGGATGCTAAAGAAGATTGTAATTCTCGGTAAGTAGTTTTGTTTATGAAACTTCTGTCTTCTGATTGGCACTTCTATTGCACACAAAAAGTTGCAATAGGAGCAGGATATGGCCTCTTTTCCCGAATACACATGAGGTTGACCAATACAAAGCCCTTTATATTTGAGCCAGAAAAGAAAAAAGTGAGTAATGTGGGACTATTTAATGTAGTTTCTTAGAAGTGGAAAGCAGATAGGAGAATGTTAATTTTTTTCTAAAGTTTTAGTCATCTACAAAATTATCAAAAGAAATCATTTTGTTGTGAACTGGTTCCAATAACAAGGTTACACTTTGCTTGGGAATGTACTTGTTAGCTGCATAATTCCTTTTCCTGCAGACAACATAGATTTGCTTATCTTCCACTTCTAAGGTTCGCCCTGTGCCCAATTTGATGTGAGTACAAACAAACAATCAACAACATATCCAGTGTAATCATTACCCCTACTGTAATCCCACAAGTGGGGTCTGAGGAGGGTAGGATGTACGCAGACCTTACCCCTACCTTTATGGGGTAGAGAGGCTGCTTCTGATAGACCCTCGGCCCAATTTAATGTGAGTAATAAAGGAATTTTCATGAATTGATTGGTAGGAAAACAATGCATGGTCTACAAGCTCAAGTACTGTGCAAAAGAAATCATCTTTTGCATGAACCAACCAGTGAACACCCACATTTCTATTTTAGAGTTGTTATACGCAATGATGATCTCATCAAAGTCTTTCGTGGGGATTGTAATGAGTATGCAATTGTCTGATATTATGTACATGGGCCTATTTGTACATGTTGTATATTATGCCATCATTAAATGTGGTCATTGTCAAAATCATGCAATATATTAAGCAAATGTAACGAAATTTCCTAGAACCTGGAAGAGTTAGAGTTGCCATCAGAGTTCGACCAAGAAATGCCGAGGAGCTTTCAGATGCTGATTATGCAGATTGTGTTGACGTGCAGCCTGAGGTGATTAACTTCTAGAGCGCATTTGCATGGCCGTGTGTTTTCCCTCTATCTTTGTAATTTGTAATAACTTACTAAATCAATCAAACTACTTCCTAAATCTTGCAGCTCAAGAAGTTAAAGTTGAGAAAAAACAACTGGAATTCTGAGTTTTACAAGTTTGATGAAGTTTTTGCTGAAAGTGCATCACAAAAGCGCATATATGAGACAGTTGCAAAGCCCGTAGTTGAGGTAAGTGGTACAATGACAACTGTAATGGTTGAACTATATATTGAAGTGTATTATGCTATCACAGAGGGTAGCAAGTTTCATGAATTTGTTTGCATTAATGTCCAATAAACTTCTTGGTAATAATTGTCATGAAAGCTAGTAGCTTTTGGTTATGAGTTGTGATATATTTTTATTGGAGCATTTATTTTATTTGGTTTTGTTGATGATGAGTAGTAACAGTGATCGGCTATGAGAAATAGTTATGCATGTAAGTCACTTGACTTGGGAAGACATAGTTTACTCTTGTATTCAATAATTAGGGCATTGAGTTTCGCCACAATGGGATATTATCTGTTGTAACAGCGTCCAGTTTTTAATCGGATCTGTGAATTTCCACTACCAATGCCCCACTAGCTAACTAGGCGTTAGGAAAAACTACTTGAAAAGAAAAAGAGAGCAAGGTGCAGCTTCATGCACCATGAACTTGAATCATCACTTGGTGTTAAAGCAAGCTAAGGTTCGCATAGCCCTGGAAAGCCATATACCTGCCAAGTCATAGTCGCTTCTGACCTTTTTGAGATTCCTTCTTTCTAACCATGAAAAAGATCGAGAGGATTCCAAAAATCCCAAAGAACAGAAACCGAATTTCCGGGAAGCATTTAGCTTAAGAAAGTGCAGTTGCTTTCTCTGCCTTTCCATGAGACACATCCCTTCCCAAAGGCAGACTATCAACGCCATGTTCCTGTTCTGTGAAGAAGTGATCCTGCTACTTGGTTTTTTCTTTTTGTTTACTACTCCCTCCGTTTCAAAAAGAATGACCTACTTTCCTTTTTAGTCCGTTTCAAAAAGAATGACCTCTTTCCTTTTTTGAAAACACTTTAATTTCCACGTGACATGTTTAACACCACAAGATTCAAGGGCATTTTGGTACATTTGCCATAATTTTAATTTAGGACCACAAGATTCAAAAGTCTTCTTTATTTTCTTAAACTCCGTGCCAAGTCAAACTAGGTCATTCTTTTTGAAACGGAGGGAGTAATATTTTATTACTAGTATTAACTTAAAGACTAAAATTAAGTTACTTGAGGTTGATGGTAATAGTCAGAGTTGAATAGTAGCATGTTCAGCTAGCAAAGAATGTGGATAAATTCTAAAGATTGTTCTGTTTAGTTGATTGTCAAAGTGATTTGCATCTGTTAAAGTTTGTGTCATACTAAATACATGTTAAACTGATCAACTAAAGGTGTATCTGAGATTAACGTTGTGAACTGATGTCGGTGAAAATATAGGCTACATTCCTCGATCGCAATATTCAAGGTGCAGTGAAACTATTTAGACTCTTAACAACACAAAGCTATTATTGGTAGGGCTTATGTGGCTCTCTATTTGAATAAAACTTACAGAACCTTTATTTTATGCTATACAACTATGGATCTCTTCCTTTTCTTTTTCTTTCTTGATTTACATTTTAAGGAAACGAAACCGTGGTTGGATTTTGTGTCTAACTATTTTTACGTGTTTAATCTGCATAAAAGAAATTTGATTGATTTTTGCAGAGCGTGTTGAATGGGTATAATGGGACAGTTATGGCTTATGGTCAAACAGGTACTGGCAAGACTTATACACTTGGTAGATTGGGTAAAGAGGATGTAGCAGAGCGTGGGATCATGGTTAGAGCTTTGGAGGACATTATTGTCAATACAACCCCCACATCTGATAGTGTGGAAATGTCGTTTTTGCAGGTATTCATATTGGTTAACATGATGAAATCTGTTTGTATAAGTATCAATATTTGCTTCTTATGTAGTAGACCACTACACTTAAACTTATGAAGCTACAGACATGCAAATTATTGCATCCATGCACACTGAGAGCAAAGACTAAGAAAAATGCAAGAATGTGGATTTTTAATGCTGTTTTCAGGTTTGTTGTGCAGTTTGCATTTGCATTTAGAAAATTTAAACACAATGGTTGTTCATTTGGTATAAAGTTTGTTGAATAACTTGATCTTTTAACTGCTAATCTCATACATTCAACACTGTTGGTGTATTAGTGATAGCCAGCATCAGATCTTTCTATTGGCTTCTGGACATCCTCGATTTCCCTCTTAGCTGCAAAATTTCTCCTACTACTGCCCAACTCTAGAGAAAGGTGGTCTGACCTTGGCCAAAAACTTCTCTGTTCTGGATAGAATGATAGATTTATAAACTCACATTAGAATTGTTCAATTGGATGTTCCATAAGCAATGTCATCTAGTACTTCCTAATTCTGTCATTAGGATGTAGCCAATGCATCTGATCAGGAAAAGGAAAATATTTAAGAGAAGTGGACGACAGGTGGATTGCCCTTAACAAAACAATCCTTGTTTAAAGTGCTCTTATTCTTTGAATCGCTTAAGGCTTACACATAGATCTACAAAACGAGTTCATGTGATAGCATTATCTTGAAATTGTACTACTCGTATATAATATTGTTCCCATTCTCAAGAAAAAGCATTATCTTGAAACTTTTCTTCAATGAGCAGATACTTCTCCAGATATATTAATGAGGAATGTCCAATGCTAAGTTCTGTTAGAACCCAGAGTCA
Source organism: Capsicum rhomboideum (assembly GCA_031232105.1). NCBI lineage: Eukaryota > Viridiplantae > Streptophyta > Magnoliopsida > Solanales > Solanaceae > Capsicum > Capsicum rhomboideum. The sequence goes on from CP124707.1 coordinate 47,725,327, forward strand.
TTAACATGGTATTAGAGCCAGGTCCTTCCTTGTTTGAGCCCCCATGTTATATTGTCCACTCTCCAATTGGGCCTGGGTGTGCAAGGGGATGTTAGAGTGGGTTAGATTCCTACATTGGTTAGGGAATGGACTAGGTTCTGTTTATATGGACTTGGGCTATCTTCTAGCTTTTAGGGTTGAGTTAGGCCCAAAGGTTCATATGTTTACACTTCTCAACTGTGTAGCTTGATGATTGATGACCAATCCTAGCTTTTGAGGTTCATATTTGATTGAATAGTACTATAACTTTCATGTTGATCTTTAGATTATAAGCTCTAGACATTCAAGATCCATTAAATTGAATGCCTAATTAATCTTCTAAATGAATTGATTTGTCAAGTTTCACATGTTAGTATAGAGAGACGTTCAGTACCTATCACAACCATATTAAAATTGTGAAGATTTGAGATATCAGTCCTGTTGTAGTGATTAAGAACCTTTAGAAATGGTGATACTGTCCGATGGTTGGACTTCTCAATTAGAAAAAAGAAACACTTCAAAGAAATTTTGCAACATCACTTTACCTTATTGGCCGCCCAGGATATTTCCATCCACTTCTTAAATTCTTTAGCACATCATCAAATTTATCAGAAAAAGATTATAAGTTATAACAATAGTGGTGTAAATTTGTTTATACATATGTTTCTTCTGTGTAGTCCAATATTTATTTGTTAGTTGTTATGGAGCCTGTTATATCTTTGAGTTTCACTGCTACTTGCTAACATTTGTAATTTATGCAACAGTTGTACATGGAGTCTATCCAAGATTTGCTTGCTCCTGAAAAGATAAACATTCCAATTGTCGAAGATGCTAAGACTGGAGAAGTATCCGTCCCTGGTGCTACAGTGGTTAAGATTCAAGATCTTGACCATTTCTTGCAGCTACTGCAAATTGGAGAAGCCAACCGTCTTGCAGCAAATACTAAGTTAAATACCGAATCATCTCGTAGCCATGCAATTCTAATGGTATATATTAAAAATTTCCTAAGTTATTCTCTTATTGCAAAAAAGTTGAGGAATGAAGATACGCGACTTTATTTTGGACCATTTCTCCTTTTCCAAATCATGCATTTAGGATTTCTGAGAGTTAAGCATCCTTCATAGTAGAAGGTTCCAGGAAAGACTTTGAAGGATAATTTCTGTACATTTTCACCAGGGAGATGCTGATGAATTTCGATGAGGGCATTAGACCTAGAATAGACAAATTGATCCATCAATTTATGAAGCTAGTCTATTATGGCTTCTTATTAGATATCTAAATTGTAATGCAATCCACAATCTATTTTCACCTTAGTTTCATGAATTATTCTTATAATATCATTAAGTTGAACAATTTACTTTGTCCTTGTAACTCTTGCCACTGGGTCTCATGGTGCTAACTTCTCTCTACACTATGTGTTAGAGCGTCCCCACATTGATGAGGGAATGGATTGTTATCTCCTTATATGGTCTTGAGTAATGCTCACCTGACCTCATAAGTTGATGAGGTAGCTTTAGGGTTGAGTTAGGTTCAACGTCCATTTTCTTTACATGGTATAAGAGTTAGACCGATTCCTATCTTTGGTTTATGCAATGTTGGACTCGCACGTTATTTTATTCGTGTCTGGGGGCTTCTAGCTCTGGGTGTGTTGGAGGGTGTGAGAGTGTCCGATGTTGGTGAAGGAATGTGATGCTATCTCCTTTTCATGGTCTCAGGCAACTTTTACTTCATGAGCTGATTTTGGGATTAAGTTCGGACTTGTTTCGATTCTCTTTACATGGTATTAGAAACAAACCCATTCTTATTCTTGGCTTGTGAAATGTTGCACTCGTCTTATTTTTTCCATGCTCCAGTCTTGTCCCGGTATCTCGGAGGGTGTTGGAGTGTCCCATGATGGTCATGGAGTATGTGTGGCATACTTTACTGTACTGTAGCATGCTTTTGAAAAAAGAAAAATCTTATTACAAGGCAGGTAACTTGTCTATTAATTTGTTCTTATTTCTCCTCCTTTTACAGGTTAACATCCGAAAGTCTGTTAAAAATGATGAAGAAATCGGCTCATCGTTTCAAGAGAAAGACGGCAAAACTGATAGACATGGCAATCAGATACCTATTGTTCGTAAAAGCAAGCTACTAATAGTTGATCTTGCAGGATCAGAGCGAATAGACAAATCTGGTTTGTTATTCTTACATTCACTCTTACCAGTTCTTTTTGATTTCTTATTTGATATATTCACACATAGGCTGTTTCTGAGAGGTAGGGACATTGTAGTAATATTGATGCAAGAAAGAAGACGCGGAAGCTAAAAAGAACAAAGGAAACAAAGAAACAAGACACAAAAATGGAATCAAAGGCAACCAATTCTATAAAAAGAAAAGATCTCCTTCAAATATCCAAATAAGCACCTAAACCTATGAGAAATACGTCAAGGGAATTAGATTCCCAAGCAACCCTCCTTTCTAAACTTGAAACAATCAAAAGCTTCAACAAACTCTCAAACTCTCAAAAGAGTATTTAGTATTCAATATTCATCAAGATAATCTATCTCTAAAATGAGCAATGCTCCACTATTTATAGACTAGACTACTAATTACAAAAATACCCTTAATGAATTAAGGGTCTTCTTAGTCAAGAGGCTTGCATTTAAATAATAGCCCTTTGCGTACATAGCCTCTTTTCCGTTCTTCGAGTAGTCTTCCTCTTGGAGCCTTGTACTTTCATTTTAGCACGTTCCCAAGCTTCAATCCCTTGTTCCAAACTCCTTTCAAGCCTCCAAAGTATTGACTCAATTCAAAGTTTTTGAACTTTTTATCGTGGCTTAGCGTACATGCATCAAATATGGTGATGGAAGCATGCAATACATGATCATATATCTTTTACTTTTATTTGGTTCATTCTCCAGATTAATAAATGTAATAAGATAAGGGACGGGAATAACTTGTTTATTACTGAAAGGTTACAATGCTATAAATACAGGAACAATATAAGCTAACTATGGTAACTAAATAATCAAATCCCTACAAATCTGCTAGACTACCATATATACAAGATTACATATATGTAGTGATTCTGTAACACTCCCCCTCAAGCTGGAGCACAGATATTGATCATGCCCAGCTTGTTACACAGGTAATCAACTCGAGTCCCATTCAACGCTTTTGTGAACAAATCAACTAGTTGCTCTCCTGTCTTCACGTAACCTGTGGAAATCAGGTTTTCCTGAATCTTCTCACGAATAAAATGATAGTCGACCTCAATATATTTAGTTCTTTCATGATACACCGGATTTGAGGCAATATGAAGAACAACTTGATTATCATACCAAAGCTTTGCTGGTGTATGATGCTTTAGGCCAATTTCTGTTAAAAGATGATGTATCCACATAATCTCACACGTAGACTGCGACATAACTCTATACTCGGATTCTGCACTAGATCAAGATACAACACTTTGCTTCTTACTTCTCCATGAAACTAGGTTCCCTCCAACAAAGACACAATAGCCTGTAGTCGATCTCTTATCAATTTTGGATCCAACATAGTTAGCATCTGCAAAACACTCAACACAAGTATGACCTTGATTGCTATACAATATTCCAAGTCCAGGAGCTCCTTTCAAGTAACATAGAATCTGTTCTAAAGCTTCCCAATGTTTGATCGTAGGTGTAGACATGAACTGGCTAACAACACTTACCTGCAAAGGCAATATCCGAACGAGTTACAGTAAGGTAATTTAGCTTCCCAACTAACCTATATCTCTCAGGATAATCAAAAGAATCGCCATCGTCATTCACAAGATGCACATTTGGAATCATTGGAGTACTGCAAGGTTTGGCTGCCAACTTTTCAGTATTTGCAAGCAGGTCAAGAATATACTTTCTCTGAGACAGAAAAATTCCCTTCTTGCTTCTATTAACTTCCACTCCCAAAAAGTATTTCAACTGACCCAAGTCTTTCGTATGGAACCCAGTGTGCAGAAAAGACTTGAGGGAAGAAATTCCTGCATAATCACTTCCCGTGATCACAATGTCATCAACATATACAACAAGGAGGATACTACCAGCTATGATTGCCGATAGAAGACTGAGTGATCACATTTACTCATTTTCAGCCCAAAATCCCAAACTACCTCACTGAACTTGCCAAACCAAGTTTGTGGACTCTGCTTTAAGCCATACAAAGACTTCTTCAAATGACAAACTTTCCCGTACTCCCCTTGAGCAACAAAACCAGCTGGTTGCTGCATATACACTTCCTCATGAAGATCACCATGAAGAAACGCATTCTTGATATCCAACTGATGTAAAGGCCAATTCTCGGAAACAGCTAGAGAAATAAACAATACAGAAGTGAGTTTGGCAACATGAGAGAAGGTGTCTGAATAATCTACCCCATAAGTCTGAGCATATCCTTTAGCCACAAGTCTGGCCTTAAGTCTTGCTACAGAACCATCTGGATTAACTTTAACTGTGAAGACTCACTTACATCCTACCTCTTTCTTTCCTTTGGGTAAATCCACCAAATCTCATGTGTGGTTTTCCTCTAAGGCATGTATTTCATCAAGCATTGCATCAGACCATCCAGGATGATTCAAAGCCTCCTTCACTATTTTGGGTACAGAGATGGAGTCTAGAGAAGCAATCAAAGATTTAGACGTAAAGGATAAGCGGTCATAGGAAACAAAATTAGCAATAGAATATGTGGACTTGCAATTACGTGTACCTTTGCGAAGAGCAATAGGAAGATCAAGATTTTCTCTAGGATTAGCTGGAAGAGGATCAAATGAAACTGGTGTAGGACACATATTGTTGGCATCTTTCTTCCTCGAGTAAACTTGAACAATTGGAGGTCTTGTTGACACAGATGAAGGAGGTACCATCGTTGATTGGTGCTCAATAAAAGAGCTTGGAGACAAAGGAACAACATCTTTTGATTGTTCTGTCAAAGCACGAGTAACATGATAGACTAACCACTCATCTTCCTCTCCTTGACTCGTCGAAATAGAAGGTGCATAGAAAAATGGTGTAGTTTCTGAAAATACCACATCAGTTGACACCAAATACTTACCAAGTTCAGTAGAATAACATCGATATCCCTTTTTGAAGACAAGAATAACCCAGGAAAACACACTTTAATGCCTTGAGATCCAACTTGGTAACAGATGGTCGGACATCTCGAATATAGCATATGCTTCCAAACACCTTAGGTTCCATTGGAAATAGTGACTTGTTTGGAAAAAGAACACTATAAGGCACATTTCCATCCAAAACAGAAGATGGCATTTGATTAATTAGAAAATAAGTTGTAGAGACTGCATCTTGTTTAGGAACCTTCATTTGGAACAAAAGTGCCCGAGCTGTCTCAAGTAGATGTCGATTCTTTTCCTCAGTAACTCCATTTTGAGAAGGTGTATCAACACATGACGACTGATGGAGAATACCGTGTTGTCTCATGTACGACTGAAACAATTCTGACATGTATTCTTTGGCATTATCACTCCTTAGAATACGCACCGAAGCATTGAATTGAGTTTTGACTTCAGCACGAAAGGCACAAAAGTGAGTAAATACTTCAGAGCGACTTTTCATAAAATAAATCCAAGTCATCCGAGAGAAATCATCCACAAAAGTGACAAAATACTTATGTCCAGTTTTGAAAACGACTGGACATGGTCCCCATACATCAGAATGAATGAGCTCAAAAGTTGACTCAACCCATTTATTCACCCTTGGACCTAACGTGCTTTGATGATGTTTTGCAAATTGACATGATTCACAGTCCAAAGAAGGAACATTTTGAAACTGGGGACAAAGCTTTTTTAACAAAGGTAAAGAAGGAAGTCCTAATCTACAATGTGCTTCAAATGGTGACATGACACTTGAGCAGGCAGCAAATCGAGGCTCATATTCATCAAGTATATATAGATCACCAATTACATGTCCTTTACCAATAACCTTATGCATCATACGATCACGAAACATACAATGATTGGGAAAGAACGAAATATAACACTTGAGATCTCTAGTAAGTTTACTCACAGAAATCAAATTGAAGGCCAACTTTAGTAGATTTAACACAGATGACAAGGTAATAGAGGAGGTTGCTTTGATGGTCCCAGATCCCACAATGTTACATGTTGACCCATCAGCTACTGTAACCTGAGAGGGTGCTTTATGTGATCGAAAGGTAGAAAATATATTAGGATTACCTGTCATGTGATCTGTAACACCTGAATCAATCACCCAATTGTTCGAAGAAGAGACAAGACATGCTTTTCTTGAATCAACAATGGTAGTAACTGAAGTGAAATCTTTAAGAGATTCTCGTTACTGAGAGAATTCTGCAAACTCATCCGTCGAAACCAAAATTATCTTATCCTTATGATTTGTAGCCATATTTCCTTATTTTCCAACTCAAATATCCAAACTATGAAGCCAACAAACAATATCAACAAATACAACCCAAACTGAATATGCAGTGCTTTGAAATTACCAACACAATGAAAGAACTTAAAGAATATCCAAGCTTTAGAATTCCCCAATAATATCAGCAGCCAACTTACCCAACAAAATAAATATTGTAGCCGAAATTGCAACAAAGCAGCCAACTTACCCAACAAAACAAATATTGTAGCCAAAATTGCAAACAAAGCAGCTATGAGAGGAACAAATAAACCAACAATCAAGAAATGAATAATCTAAAACGCAGATCTCAAACACCGATCTAGAACGCAGAGGCTACAAGGGAAAAAAAACGAACCTGAAGTGACGAAAAGATCTTCAAATAATGTATCAATACCAGAAAACAACTTGGGTACGCCGGAACTGACTACCCGACACAGGAACTTTAATCCCTGACCAATTCTGCCGGTGCACGCGCCTCCACGCACTGGCGCGTGATGGACAGGCGAGAAGTGTAGGCGGCGCGTAAAGCCCACTTTCTTCACACCAAGTTGTCGGCGAAGTCTGGTCTGGCCGGAAAGTGTGATCCGCCTCCTCCTATGGTGGCGGTGAGCAAAATGACCGCTTAAAAGTGATTGATTGAAAATCCGACCTTCTGTGAAACAACGGAAGACTATGGTTTGACTATAGAAACAAAGCCGAAACAAGATCGATAGCTTACGCTCTGATACCATGTAAAAATATGGCACCTGGGCCTAACTCACACCCCAAAAGCTAGCTCATGAGGGGAGGATTGCCCAAGTCCATATAAGCAAATCACCAGTCCATTCCCCAACCAATGTGGGACTTTTACCCACTCTAACACCCCCCTTCACGCCCAGGGCCCAACTGGCGCGTGGACCGGGAGCCCAAACGGAAATGGACCTGGCTCTGATACCATGTAATAAGATAAGGTATGGGAATAACTTGTTTATTACTGAAAGGTTACAATGCTATAAATACAGGAACAATATAAGCTAACTATGGTAACTAAATAATCAAATCCCTACAAATCTGCTAGACTACCATACATACAAGATTACATATTTGTAGTGATTATGTAACAATAAACAAATATATTCTTTTATTCTTTGACTGTCTTCCAGGGAGTGAAGGTCGCTTGTTGGAAGAGGCGAAGTTTATTAATCTCTCTCTTACTTCTCTGGGAAAATGTATAAATGCACTGGCTGAGAACAGTCCTCATATACCTACAAGAGATTCTAAACTAACACGACTTCTTCGTGATTCATTTGGAGGTTAGTCAAAGTTCTCTCACGTAATTTAGCTATGCTTTTTATTGTTCTTAGTTAGCTATTTTAGATCTCAAAATATTTTGTCCATCACCATGCATAGGTTTTTTGAGAGTAAGTGTGCTCTTATTCTTGAAATGTCCCTGTTATGTGTGATTGCTTGAAGTAAGTGTGCTCTTATGCTCTGTTCTTTCACTCTAATGTGTGACTTTTTGTACTCGAACTACTTGTCCTCTCAATCCATGGAGTTGGTTATTTCTAACTTTTCACTACGATAAAATTTCTTACCTCTTTAGTTGACTTTGTCATTTGCTACATGCAGTTAGATATTAGTGAGAAGTTTCCTGGCCCAAGGATTCTGGTCTGAACTCTGAACACACTATTCAGAAATATATTATTTAGCTTCCTAAAAAGATTTCTTTTACTGTGACCTCAAATAATTATGCTATATCCACCATGGTAGACCAGGGTTCAATTTGCAACAGAGTAAAGAACACTAATTAATTTCTTTAGAATTGCATAAGCCTTGGTGAGTAGAGTTACTCAGTACTTGTGCTGGTGGGAGGTAGACACCGCCATTATAAGAGGAACCCTACATCCACCACTACCTGTCTCTTATTGATTTCTTCAGTTAACATCCACATCTCAACAATATATGGTCCGTGTAAAGTCATAAAGATATGACAAAGTTGATTCAAGCTAAAGCTTGGTAAAATGAATATCTATGTGGGCGAGTATGAGAAAAAATGAATCTTTTACGTTAATGAAATTCATTGTGGTGGCTATATAATAAAAAACTTTATTTAGAGGAACAGGTTTTGGTTTTTTTTAGATTGTAGTATGTTGTATGGGAAAAGCTTTTGGTGGCTACTGCAGATAAGCTGTGATTAACTTCTGTTCTTTCCTTTCCTGAAAGCTAAAAGAATCTCAATCTATTTCTCTAGACACATGTTTAATTATGACGACTATTGAATTTGTCATTACTGGATGGACTGTACAATTTGTATACATTACTCATTGTGCATCATGTCCGGATTGTGACGGTTTCTGTGGTGTGTATCTATGTTGTGTTTGACAGCCTAGGGTGTAAGTTTGTATATTCAACTCTTGACTTTATTGGTGTTTCTTATTAATATAAGCTAATGACATAGGTTCTGCACGAACTTCACTCATAATAACCATTGGACCATCTTCTCGACATTATCCAGAGACCACAAGCACAATAATGTTTGGACAACGGGTGAGATTTGTATTCTTTTATCACGTCTGGCATTTGTTAATAGTCCTTTAGCCTCTCTACTGTCTTCAGTTTTCCTACTGAATTATACTTGAGCAATCTGTTATCTGATATTTAGAATTTAATCTGGTTCCGCGCAAAGACCCATGCTTTAGACTTCCCTTTGTTCTTTCCATCTAATAGCAGTTTCAATAAGCCGTATCTCTCATACGTAAGGAGTGTTCACCATTTGGTCTAACTTGTTTTTAAAACCAGAGAAAAATATTTAGTACTTCCGGTGGTGGATAAAAGTTCTTATCCCGATACAAGAGATTCAGCCACCTTGATTCTTGTCTCTGTTTTGAATGCTTAAGCTCTCTTTTATCTATAATATGTGGCATATGTCAAAGAAAGAAATAGTTTTGAAAGCATAATGTACTGTGCAGCAAATCCTTTTTCTGCTTATTATATGAACTGATCTACATAAAACCTTCCTATAAGAAGCTAAGCACTTCAACAACAACAACAACATACCCAGTGTATTCCCACAAAGTGGGGTCTGGGGAGGGTAAGATGTACGCAGTCCGTACCACTACCTCAGACGAAGTAGAGAGGCTGTTTCCGATAAACCCCCGGCTCAGGACAAATGACAGTATAAGAAAAACATAAAAACAACAAACAAAAAGGGGATAACACACCAATAGAAAATAAAAGAAACAGGATACCCACAGAGTAATGCAATACACAATCTATCCAAAAATCCCAAACATCACCAAAACACTGCGAACAAGGAACTACAAGACACACACATAACACTACGACTACATGCACAGAAGCAAACAAAGCACACCTTCCTACTAGTCAGGATGCACTCCTACCCACTAACCCTCAACCCTAATCCGCTTCCTCCACACCGTCCTATCTAGGGTCATGTCCTCAATAAGCTGTAGCTGCTCCATGTCATGTCTAATCACCTCCCTCCAATATTTTTTCGGCCTACCTCTACCCTGTCTAAAGCCATCCATAGTCAATCTCTCACACCTCCGAATTGGGGCATCCGTACACCACCTCATCACATGCCCGAACCACCTTAACCGCACTTCCCGCTTCTTATCATCTACAGAGGCCACTCCCACCTTCTCCCGAATACTCTCATTCCGAACCCTATCTCTCCTAGTAAGTCCACGCATCTATCGCAACATCCTCATCTCCGCCACCTTCAACTTTTGGATGTGGGATGCCTTGACTAGCCAACACTCCGCTCCATACAACATAACCCCGGTCGAACTGCCACTCTGTAGAACTTGCCTTACAATTTAGGACCTCACCTTCTTATCCCACAAGACTCCCGAAGCGAGCCTCCATTTCAACCACCCTGAACCAATACAGTGTGTGACATCCTCGTCAATCTCTCCATTCCCCTGAATCATATATCCAAAATACTTGAAACTATCTCTCTTCCGAATGGCTTGGGAATCCAACTCCACTACCATGTTAGCCTCATGCGTCAAGTCACTGAACTTGCACTCCAAGTTTTCCGTCTTGGTCCTGCTCAATCGAAACCCTTTAGCCTCTAGGGTTTGTCTCCAAACCTCCAACTTATCATTAACTCCTCCCTGAGTTTCGTCAATTAGAACTATATATGAAAGTGAAATATAAATTTTAATAGCTTTTCTTGCCAAAAAATTTCATTGGCTTCTTTTTCAGTTCTTGCTAATCATGACATGACAGACCACATCTCTGCCAATTTGTGACCCAAAAGTTTTGCACTTCTGCTGGTATATTATATTTGGATATGTGCTGTTTTATAGTTAACACTTCAAAGCTTTCCTGCCACATGAGCTAGCATTAATTGTTTTATACAGGCCATGAAAATAGTTAACACTGTGAAGTTGAGAGAAGAATTTGATTACGAGAACTTATGCCGGAAGCTAGAGACTCAACTGGAGCACCTCACCGTGGAGGTTGATAGGCAACAAAAGTTTAGGGCAAATGACCAAATGGCTATGGAAAAAAAACTAAGAGAGTGTCAAAAGTCATTTACGGAAGCAGAGAGAAGTATAGTTTCCAGGTCCGAGGTAACTTTTTGGACTCTTTTTTCTATCTTTTGGGATAGGATTTCTATCATCTTCGTTCTCTGAGATTGAGCTTGCTAAAAAAAGAAATCTTTGTAGCATCTTGTCCTTCCATACTTCATCTTATTCTAGTGGGGCAGTGAACTGATATTATTTACTTCCATGCTTTCATTTCACTGCACGCATTATTTCATCTGCAGTTTCTAGAGAAAGAAAATAGTCGCCTGGTGTCAGATATTGGAAATCTGTTGGAGGAGTTGAATTGCCAGAAGCAACAGATCAATTTAATGAAGACCGAGAATTTGAAGCTAGAATCAGATTTGAAGAATAGCAAGGTATGTGGCAGAATGACTTCTTTTTCAAAATGTTTTACTAACAATGAGCATCTAGTCCTAATCCTACAAACTTTGAACTTTCTCAAGCCTGTGGCTAAATCTCCTAAATATGTATCGTCTAATTTCAGATTCTGGAGAAGGAGAATGGTCGTTTGAAATTGGAGATGGAAAACATACTGAAAGATTTCAACCGAGACAAAAATCATAACAATTTGTTGCAGGATGAGGTTGCTCATCTAGAAATGAGTTTAAAGCATAGCAAGGTATCTAGGGTTGACCAATTATGTTCTTTTAACATACTTCTGAAAATTAGATTTAAAGCTGTGGCAATGAGTTGAGATATGTCTTGGTCAGATTCATTTTTGCTAGATATTCTAAGTTCTATATAGACTCATCTCAATAAAGCAGAACTCGAGATTGTCGTGGTGATTTTTTGAGTATTACATTTCATGTACTTGCTAAACTCCTACCCTTGCCTGAAAGCGGAAGAGGTAGCTTACTAATCTACTGGGGTAAGTAGTTTTTTGGAAAGCTTCAGGCGAAAAGACAGCTTAAAAGTAAACGGTTCTGAAAGAAAGACAAGCCTTAAGGCAACTAAAGCTAGGAAGTTAGGTTAAATTGACTAGATTTTCTTATCCGAAATCAAGCAAGACAACAAGGGGGTTTTAGGCAACTTGCTGGTTTCGAGATGGATTTCTTTGTTGCGTGTCCACTTGTTTTCCTATTCAAGTCCTGGTTCAAATTTCATAAAGTTCAGATTCTTATTGACACTACTTAGTGTGCACTGGTTAAAAGGTTAAATGGTTCATTTTTCTTAACTTAAGATTAGTTAGGTTCTTTGAAATATGCTGGTGGAAATTGCAAGTATTACATGATGTGATGTTTTGAAATAGTTGGAGATTTGAACCTTTAATTTGCTTCGTGGTTATGATTTTGTGCTTATTTAGTAGATCGGCATCTAGTTTTCTGTCATAAACTGGACATCTTTCCATTGGGTCACCTGAGGCACTAATCTTGTTGTTTTGGTGTTTGTAGCAACAACAATTAGAGAGTTCATCATATCAGAAAGTACTTGCTGAGAACATCCAAATGTATGAGAAGAAGATAACTGATCTGATGAAGCAATTACAAGATGAGCGTACTCACTCTGAAAGTGCTGAACAACAATTAGAACTGATGAAGAAACAATTAACTGGCCATCAGGAATTAATGCAGGTTGACCATTTATACCGGAATGCTCTATTTTCTCTATAAGACATCAACTTGCAATTGTCATTTCTGAATCCATAGCTCCTACTATGTTTAATTTGACTGGTTTTCTAAGCCAGAAAATACAACTTACACGTACGGAAGTTGTTAAAAGCCTACAATTAACATGTCGAGTGGAGTTAATCTAGTTTTCTTTTTTCGTAATGCTGAAACTAATATGTTCTAGGTTGCTATAAAAAAGTATCTAATTTTGTTATTTTCTGTCCCTAAAAGCACCATCAGAAGGAAGCATCTGTATGTCAGAAGGAACTTGCAGACACTACTCTGATGTATGAGGAGAAAATCGCACAAGTAGAACAACAGCTAAAAGCTGAGCATGCTTGTGTTGAAAATGCGAAGGAACAACTACATGCAATTGAAGAACAATTTACAGATCATGAAACCTCAATGAAGGTAAAGCTGAATAACCATTTAACCTCTGTACTATTAGGATTATCTATAGGATGTTATCCGAAGCATCTTCATGATTTTCACTCTTATTCAGTTGACTAAGCCCGTTTGGTTTTAAAAAGATTACACATTGGTGTTCATTGACCTAAAGAAAGCATATGATAAAATACCAAGAAAGGTCCTTTGGTGGATGTTAGAGAAGTAAGGAATTCATGTTACATATGTAGATGCCATAAAGGAAATGTATGAAGGAGCCTTCACTAGCGTACAAACAGTAGTAGGAGATACAAGGAGTTTACCGTAACTGCAGATTTACACCAAGGATCGGCATTGACCCCGTACTTGTTTACCCTAGTTATGGTCCTTACGGACAGGCTAACCAGCACAATGCTAGATGAGGTCCCAGCATTTTAGGATAAGGAGAACTGAGACTGAATATATGCACTGCAAGTTTTGTCAGCATACGAAAAGTGAAGTTTGAGGTGAATTTTGATACAAAGTATAATATTTACAATCTTGTATGTGTATAATTACACAATCAGAATTCTGATCACAATCATCAATTTCAAAAAAAGAACAATCACAATCCTAATCAACTCATAATTAATGTAGTCATATAACATCTTAACAAATGTTAAAAGGGCATGAGGTAGACCTAAAATCATTTGGAAGGAAGTTGTCTCAAAATTTGAAAAAACTACAATCTCTTGGAATCAAAGCAGACTTACCAAAAGATAGGGACGTTGGAAGAAGAAGATTTATATAGACAACTTCAATCAGTTGGGAGAAGATTTGTGTTAGTCAAGTTAATGCGTTTACACTAGGTCCTATGCTTTCTAGGAGTTTAAATGGGGAATATGGTAAGTGACAATTCATATAGCTGACACGGATGTGTAGTTGTTGTTGTAACAGTTTTGGCTTTAACCTTCTAGGTTAAAGTTCTTTTCGGGCTTCAATTGTATTGCTTTTCCTGATTGTAGATTCAGAGGGAAAAAGAGTTGGATGCACTTAGATCCAGATTAGAAGAAATGCATCACCTTTATGAGCCAACTGTGAAGGAACTTCAGACATTAGAAGCAGAATATCAGGTTCTACTATCAGAAAAGGTATGTTAAGCACCTTAACATTTGTTAGTCATGTTAAAGTGCTTATGTTAGTAGAAGAAGATTTTTGTTAGTCGTGTTAATGCATTTACGGTAGGTCCTATGCTTTCTAGGAGATTTAAAGCCTTATTACAGATTCTTATGCCAATAGGAAATATAGGAGATCTTCTAGTACTTTTATTTTGTTTTATTTTTTATAATGTTGGCCTGAGATAATTTAAATGGGGAATATGGTCAGTGACAATTCATATAGCTGACACTGAGGCGTAGTTTTTTTTGCAACAGTTGTCTTTAATCTTCTAGGTTAAAGTTCTTTTCAGCCTCAGTTGTTATTGCTTTCTTTTCAGCCTCAATCGTTATTGCTTTTCCTGATTGTAGGTTCAGAGGGAAAAACAGTCGGATGCACTTAAATCCAGATTAGAAGAAATGCATCACCTGTATGAGCCAACTGTGAAGGAATTTCAGACATTAAAAACAGAATATCAGGTTCTACTATCAGAAAAGGTACGTTAAGCACTTTAGCATTTGTCCCCTCAAGGTTCTCATTAAAGTTTAATTCACTTAAATTTTCTTACCATAAGAAAAGTTGAAAAGGAAAACAGCAAGAACAAGAAAAATGTTCATCCTACTCAGAAGCAAATAAACATAATTTATGTTAGTGAGAATTTACTTATAATAATCTGTGCTTCCTCAACATAATCACTTAGAGAGAATTGCATGAAGAACTTCACAATGTGAGGCAAACACTTCTAATTGAGGAAAAGCAAAGGAAAGCTGCTGAAAATGAGCTGTTTAATATAAAGAAGCTTGTGCCTGAGAGTGAAGATGGCTTTGAGGTAAGTCCTTTCTTGAGGTTCTTTTGTCTACAATAACCCAGATGAGAGTTAACACTGATATTTACAGGAGAAGAAGTCATATATGAAGCAATATACACCCAGTAGATCATTCAATATGCACAGATCACCTGAATCAAGAGAAAGGATTTTTGCCCATCAAAACACCATGTCAAAAATAATAGAAGAAGGTAAAATTCCTTAAAAGCTAAAGTCAGGTCGCAGTCTTGTCATATAATAGGCTAGCATAATCATGTCTATTTCTTGCGATTTATCTTTTTGATTCTTTAATTAACTAGGTTTAACGCCTTTGCAATTCAGTTGGTGTCCAGAAGATAATCTCTTTGTTGTCTTCAGTCGATTTGGACGTCCAAATTCATGCTGTGAAAGTGGTAGCCAATCTTGCAGCTGAAGGTCTGTTCAACTAACTGTTGAGTTATATTCAAGTGTCAAAACAGTGGTGTGTTCGTCAATAGAAATCTTTATTGGAATGGTAACTGAAAATGATGGTTCTTTGGCAGGCCAGATAAACTGAATTACCTCTTGGGACTTTGCAAAAAGCCATGAAATTAGAGTTAAGGCATAAGGCTTATGTTGCAAAGCAAAATATCTTTCCTAAAGCTTTAAACATATTAGTACATATGTGTGCATTTGAGGTGAATGGCTTAGGTTACTGCTCTCGTTTTTACGTAGGATTTTGGTGCTTAATGTTATATGACAGATGTGAATTGGCTAGTAGAAGTTTCCTCTATTTGCTCCTTGGAGATATTTGGGAAAAATCTGTGGTTGATTTGCCTTCATACTCTCTTAGCTTGTTAATTTATCATTCTTAAACCAGTCAGATCTGTTCGCTTTTAATCGTAAAGATCTTCTAATTTCAACATATCTGTTATTTGAACCGTGCGCAAAAGAGGAAGCTAATCAATCAGAATTGAGATGGAAGAGAGGTGCATGAGAGATTTTTTATCCCACCATTGTATCTCTACGTACTCTTCCATTCCTTCTAGGTCCATAATCTGATTCAACTCCACAAGACTGAACTGAACAAGTTATTGTCATTTCCATTAATGAAAAAAGAAATCAACAGATAATGGTGGTTTAGACAGCAATCATGCTGAGGTCTTTTTTTCTTATTTCAGACAGCAATCAGGAAAAGATTGTGCAGGAAGGTGGTTTAGATGCACTTCTCATGCTTCTACAATCATCCCAAAATGCAACCATACTCAGAGTGGCTTCTGGAGCTATTGCCAATTTGGCAATGAATGGTACTTGTGAATCTTTTCTTCATTACATTCTCATTTTTTCTAAGAATTTCCTTGGTGTGGATTTTTGTCATTCATTGGAACCTTCTTAACCAAGTTTCTGTCTCTGTTGTGATGTCGAAGAGGTAAGTTAGCATAGTCTTCCTGATGCTGGCCACAGGAAGAATGATTTTAGACACAATGATAAGTATGAATATGCTCAGTCCTTTAAATTCTAATTTTTGTTGGAGTTTCATTATTTTTGCAATGGGCAGAATAGAGTGCATGGCCCCCACCCCCCCAAAAAAATAAATAAATAAAAATATCCACAGCTGTTTATGATTGGGCAGTATGGAAAACTAAATCCAGTAGAACCAGTTAACTGGGCCTAGGTGCCTTGAGTCCTTAACTGATCTATTTAGAAAAACAAGGACAATTGCAAAGGTGGCAAGAAAAATACTCTAGGAAGCTAACAATGAGACCAACAAAAGTAGGCTGCCAGCTCCAGAACCATTCAGGATTTAAACACTCCTTTGTTTACATCCCATGCTTTGACTTTCAAAAAGTACTGGAACTTCCTTTAACCATATATTATAGAACGTTCAAGTGACAGTAATCTAGTGCATCAATCTGTTTCTTTTCAAATTAAAGCCATAAACATTAGAATATAATTGCATCTGTGATCTCAGCTCGCCTTGATGTTCTGGAGGAAAGCAAAGTTTGATTATTATCCAGTCAGCTCGATGTTTTCACCGTCTGAAAGTTCTTTCTCGTTTCACATGAATTGTTTTTAAGGCCTATTTGATCAACTTTCACTTGCGTTGTACTGAAAATTTTCAAATTTTAACCTGTTCAGAAATGAATCAAGGATTAATATCAAGTAAAAGAGGTGCTCAACTTTTAGCTAATACAGCTGTCAAAACTGAAGACGCGCAAACTCTTCGAATGGTGGCAGGAGCAATTGCAAATTTGTGTGGAAACGGTAAGTTTAGGTCATTATCTGCTGTAGTATGTGTAGTCACTCCTGCACAGAAGATGGCAATTGATTTGCATTATGTTCCCTAAGCTTTCTACTTTCATGTGCATTGTTGGAATGACTAGTGCTAGTTGTTTGAGGTGCATTAGCTTCCTCAACTCCATGTTGACCTTGACTTTTGTATTTTACAAAATTTAAGCAACATTCTGTTTCATTGATCCTCTGAGGCTGGATAATTTATTCGTTTATGTTGAACATCTGAACATTGATAAGGAACTATCTCATGGCAGAAAAGTTACATGTTACATTGAGGGAAGACGGAGCTGTCAAAGCGTTGTTAGAAATGGCTAGATCTGGAAATATTGAAGTCATTGCGCAGGTTGCCAGAGGATTGGCTAACTTCGCAAAGTGTGAATCGCGAGGAACAATTCAAGGTCTGTGTGGTTTAGACATGGATGTAATTACTGTTTTTCCTGTTAGCATACACTTGACTAGTGTTACTTTTCCAGGACACAGGAAAGGGCGTTCTACCCTTATGGAAGATGGTGTACTGAGATGGTTGATAACCAACTCTAACAGTGCTTCTTCTTCCACTAGGCGCCATATTGAACTGGCTCTCTGCCATTTGGCACAAAATGGTTAGCTACTTTTCCAAACTTATTTCTCGTTATAGCTGCTTTTATGACTCCGGAAACCTACTAGAGTAATATGCACGTGTATATACAGCTAAACCTTCTGGCCTAGTGGTATACCTTGGTTCCTTGGCAAGTGCTAGTCTACCTGGGGATCTAGTATCCCCTGCCTCAAAAAATCCAAATATGGACTTTTTCACAATACTGAAAAGGTAAAGATATCTGTTAAAAGTAATGACATCTTCTTATGGCTATGGCAGAGGGTAATGCTAGAGATTTCGTGTCAAGTGGAGCGTTGGATGAAATTGTACGAATATCAAACGAATCTTCACGAGAGGATATTCGCAATTTGGCTAAGAAGACACTAAAGTTGAGCCCTGTATTTCAAGCTCAGCTAAGAGCATAGTGAAGGCAACACTTCACCAATATAAGAAAATTTCAGCTTTTTGAGTCTACAGAAGTAGAGAATTATGAAGTAGCCTCTTTTGCTAACATGTATTTACAAGAGTCTTGTAATTAGCCCAACAAAATGTAACTAAGATGCTTTATGATATGTTTTTGTAAATTATATACCATTCTTATATACACATGCATTATAATTTATCAACATTCAAATTTGACTAGTGTGTCAATGGGGAAAAAAGAAATGATAAAGCGAAAAAAGAAATATTTGTTGATCTAGGATTTGAACATTATGGATCCGAATTCCTAATTTTACTACAATCCATTAGATTTGCGGAGTTTGAAATCGATTAGTATTTTTTTAGTGAAATTTTCAACGTATGCAAGATTTAAGCCAAAGCTACTGGATTAGGACGAACCAACAAGTTATGATCCACATCTGCCCTAGATTCATACTGCATTACAATTATTGTGATTTGTAGAATAGATTCACTGAGTCAACAAAATTAGGATGGTACCCTTTGTGTTCTATGCATCTTCCACACACTGCCATTGGGGGAAAAGATGTAACATCAAATCTTTGTAATTTTTAAATACAACAGCTATCTTCTTTGGCAATGGAGTTTCCATTGTTCCACTTGGAAAACTACACCTTAATCATGAACTAATTAGAATCAACAATACGAATCTTCCTGTATTCATTCCACTCTACTCCTCACTTTCTACAGACAATAAAATAAAAACGATCATCCTTTAGCTGAATCTGCCATATTTGTTCTACTCAAACTCTTCAACAATGATGGTAGATGCGCATTAAGTCCCCCAAAAGTAGTGCACTTTTGAAAGATGGACATGAATGCAGCAACAATTTTTGGAGAGTCCAAGCAATATAAACTTACATTTTTCGATAAACCAAAACGCGTGGCAGGAAAACCCAACTTGACTTGCAATCAATCACAGCTTTAACAAGTGTTCATTGCCTTCAGATGGCCAAAATGTTGACACAGAAATGGAGTCAGCATTGTTTTCTTTTCCTTACATAATTCACTTTACAGAAAAAGAGAGCCAATGAAGAATTCCATGCCTACACGAGCACTAAAAATATTATTGGAAGCTCTTATAACCGAAACCGGATCATTAAACATAATTATTACAAAATACTTCCTTGGCAAGTATTTCATTCCAAAAAATTGGAACAATTCATTCACGCTTAAAACACGAGATGGTGAGGCATATCCCCTACGTACTTTTTCTTATCCAGTGTGTTGATGATCCACTTACATTCCACGTTTGAAGCGAAAATCTTTTATTACTCGATACAGAAATTTTACAGACAGGATTCACTTCATCCAAACTAAAGAAAAGCCCTTCATATGAACAAGAAGAAAATTAAAGGTTGCCAAAAAATGATGCAGGACACTAAAGAATATGACTACAAAAAGAATAATAACAACGATAAGTCTAACAGCCCTGACCAAAACCATGAACATTTATGAACATTCTGGTTAAGCTTCTTCCAACCATCTATACATATGCCTGCACTTCACAAAGCTCTGCAAAATAAAAGAATCAATCTGCAAACACTCTTGTCCAGCAAGTCCCAAAAAGGCAGTATTCTGCACTTCACTTGAATTAGCGGGGTAAAACTTCAGCTACACGATCTAGTGCATCAGCTGGAATTTCCCTACCCGGGACCTGAACCTTTAGAAGATCAGAGTACCTGAAGAGAAGACATTGCATGTTTGTTTTCATTCCCACTTATAGCCCAATTGTCACATCTATTAACTGCACTAACATCAAAATACTTACTCTGCAAATGAAAACAGGTTCTCATGTTCTGCGATAAATGCAAGTAGGGCCTGAGAAAAGGAACTCAATGATTACACACATGTTGAGACTAAAAGTCAGAAGCACGACATCAGAAAGTTAAACGACGTGAATTGCAGACTTAATTACCTCAAATGGCATGTTCAACAGCTCATAGTACGTTCTAACACGGTCTAATCTCAATTGCACAGCTTCACCGTCGATCGAGGGGATAGCAGCCAAAGCCTAAACAACTTGGAAAAAACTATTAGCTATGCTGTGTGAGAAATAACAATGCAAGCATCGAAGCTAGAAAGAAAAAATGAAAATCACATTGAATCAATGAGTAGACAGATTGGTTCCCTTGAGATGTTAATTTAGAGATCAAATTAATTGAATTGCATTTAGCTCACTAAATGGAAGCACCATAACGAAATCTTTTCAAGGAAAGAGAAACCACCTGTTCCAGTGCAATGGAATTACGGCATATTTGTTGAACTCCAAACAGGTTGATAGATTTCAAATCAGCCAAAGCCTAGGAGGCGATAAAGAGAAGAATAAGATGGGAGGTGATTGGAAATTCAACAGAATATCAGAATTAATCAACAGAACCGCTCTATGCAGACCTTGATTGATCCATTTGAAGCAACACTACATATACCGCCGAATATATAGTTCCGCCTTGATCCTGCAATGAAGGGTGCCATTTCCTCATCCCGTCGTGTTATCTGGATTACATAAACCAGAGAAAAACATAGATATGTAATTTGGTCCTTTAACTTTGTTCTAATAGAATGAAGAACTAAATCGAAATGGACAATAATCTTCAATTGGTTGATAACAACCCCAAAAAGAAGTAACTGGAAGAAAGAAAACCAATGAATTAATTCTGAACGATTAATATGCTAAAGCAAAAATGAAAGCGTTGTCATCTGGCTTCAATGATTTCTCAAATCTACTGGAAGAAGATACACAACAAAACATTGTGGGATGATTTTACTCCTATGCAGTCCATGTCATTCACATCTCTAAACGACTTTGTACTTTATTTCTTTTAAAGATCACATGAGGCCCTAGAAGGAAAACTATTAGTCAATTGGCCAAATGTCGGTACCATTTTGGTCACACCGAATAAGCTGGTCCCAGAGCTTATGTCTCTTTCCTTTTTGGCAACTCTTTAATTCTAACTTTCCACATGGCATGTTTAGGACCACAAGATTAAATGGCATGTTAGTACATTCTACATATCTTTAGTTTAACAAAACCACAAGATTCAAGAGTCTTCTTTACTTTCTTAAACTCCGTATCAAGTCAACCAGACAAACAAATTGAAATAGAGGGAGTATTTCTTTAGAATTAATATCATAGATGGGGCACTGAGGTGGTATGAGACCCTGCAATGAAATCGGGATATAAAATTAAAAATAGATGAAACACGATATCATCATACTACCCCCTCCCAAGAGAACAGTCAGCATTCGAATTTCGCTCATCCACAAAGTAAAAAAATTCGAATCTCAAAGGAGAAGATAGAAAGAGATAACATGGTAGATCACAACATCCACACATCGTTACTACCATAAGGAGACACAATATGTAAGGGCAAGAAAAGAGATCTCTACCAGAAAATGATAGGAAAAATTATTATACATTAAAGACTGAAGAAAAATTTACCAGGGAAGTTAATGAAATAACATAATCATCCGGCTCCTCTGCATCTTGATCATCCAGGAATTCCTTACTCGTCATTTCCTGTAAAAGAGTTGCTCACACTGTTGGTCGTAAACACTACCCTCTTCCACAACAAAGTTAATCGAAATCACCACACATGCCCACAAACCTGCAGATGGAAGATAGTCTCCAATTGCATCTCCACACGAAGAACCTTGAGGCAATCAATTGCAAGTTTCCTATATTCTTCAGCAGAAGATGCCAAATCCTTAGGAGGCGTACTGCTTGTTCTAGAATGCTTTGGAGCTTTCTGCCCCCCATTTTCTTCCACCTGTTTTGATGTGCTATGGCAAATCTTCGCAAGTCTGTAATTTGCATAAAAATAAGACAAGCCATAAAAAGGTATTCAAAGTTCAAACAAAATCTATCAGTTGTACCAAAAATTTCATTATATACAAACAATAATCAATGTCAAAGCTTCCCCTAAATAAGAAACTAATGCATTTAGCCAACTACAGTGGCGTGAGGAGGAGAGGAAGCAGATGCAGAAATTTTATGGGTACCAGTGTCCAGATGTGTGTGCTCCTTTTCTCTAGGAAACCTTTTTCTGACTTTCAGTAAGACAACTCCTTCCTTTTGTCTCCATAGAAGGCATGTGGTCAAATTAAAATTTAGAATGTTCAAAGTATTGAAACTCTAAAGGATCGGTCCAAATTATTAAAAATATTACAATAAACTTGAAAGAGGACAAGATGTCTGTTAGGAATATCAAAACAAGACACCCAACAGTAGTTACTTGCTGATTGGTAATAACGAATGATAGGTAAATATGTGGCATCTACTGAGCCCCAATAACCAAATGAACAAACATGTTTTCGTCCATTCATGCTATGAGTTCAAAAATGCTTGTCTGCACAGCAGTGCTCTCGCTACTCCCTCCGTCCCATATTAGTTGATCATTTTCCTTTACACGCATGTTAAGAAATTATAAATAAGAAGGTAATTTTACTAATTCACCCTTAAAAAACTTTTTGGGAACTTTACAAATAAGTGTGAACACTTTTAAAAAGAACTAATTGCAAGGGTAATATGGGAAAAATTTAATTAATGCTTTCTTGATTTAATACGGTGGATAATATGGGGAAAATTTAATTAGTGCTTTCTTGATTTAATAAGGTGGACAACTACTATGGGACAACTATTTTTAGTAAGATGACCAACTAATATGGAACGGAGGGAGTAACTATGAGAGAAACCATGAAAATCTCTGTTCTCCCGACTAAAGCAAACATCCAAAATGAAGGACAATACTGCAAAAAGATTGAAGAACTTGCCTTTCAATTGAATCAGCAATATATTCCAATGAATCACTCAAAGATGCCAGTAAAATTAGCTTGTTATCATCACGAATCAAATTTTCCTGCAAAAATGAATTGAAACTAGCTTAGCATCTCAATATTTTTGACACTGCACAGCAAAAAAAAAAAATCAAAATATTTCACTTGCCAAGTTCGCTGAATCAATGTCAATTCTATGCTATTATCTATCGCTCCATTATTTTCAGATTCACCTCATTTATGGGGTAATGCACCACGTTCCACCTCTTTTCACATTAGTATTCATCTTCCTCTTCTTTTTCATTTTCAATTAGGATTAAAACATTGCATTTCTAATAGGTCTGTTACTGATCATCCTGACATAAATATTAACCCTCTTTAGCTATTGTCTACAAAGCCACAGACACCCCCACCCCCCAAAAAAGATACCTGTCTGATTGGCCGCAAATTCAATAATGCGTCACTGAGTTCCATTTCAACCTCTGAACTTTCACCATTGGAAGCACCATTTTCTGTGTGAAGTTCACCAATTGAACAGGGTAGACATGCACTAGCTGGATCACGTCGCATAAAATTTTCAATGTCATGTCTGCCTATGAGCATATAACTTTGCTTCTCAAGAACTGCCTGAATAAATAAGATATAGGATTGTCATGTGAATAAAGGTGGAAGGAGGAAACTGAGGCAACCTAATAATATTCTACTTCTGCACTCGACTCCATTTACTAACTATGCCCCACAAAGTGAAAGTTTCCCCTTTTATGAGGAAAAAGATAATAAAACTTGAAGATGTAAGAATTAGGGGGATTCTCATAAGGCAACTCTCTGAATTCGTTGTTTGGAAGCTTTTCGTTTAGACATGAGCTGTAAAAATCTTCTTGTATATTGAAAAGAGAACTTTTCTCATCTGGATATATAGAGAAATTTTCTCAATTTCAAAAAAAAATAGAGAGAGTAATTCTGATTAAAGAACAATGGAGAACTAATGCTTCCATCCATAGACTATCCTCCAGATAACTAAAAATATTCATTATCACCCCCGCTACATATTCTCAAACAACCATCAAAGGAGAAGGAATTGTTCAAACCTCCATGTATGAAGTGCGACATCTCTCATATGTTCTTTCCAGAAAAGTTTGAACATAGTTCACAAGAGCAACAGCAAACTTTGGCATTGCTTGTGCCCATCCAAGCACCTGTGTGAATGTAAATATTTAAATGCTGGAGACTAAGCCAAATAACTGGAAAAGATATTAACAAGGCTGATGCAACCCGAGGAGAGAAAAGACGGAGAGCAAATGAAATCGAAACACTTGAGATCATCAGAGGACAAAAACAATGATGTCATCACTGTGTATACAACAATATATGATGTTAACATCGCTCATACTTAATAACAGCAGTCAGAATAGAACTGATTGACTTAAGGCACTTGACTACTCAAAAATAACGAAATGACAAATATACAGATTTATCAGAAAAAGTAATGAACATATAGTACCTCTTTTGCTAAGAAATCTATTGCCAAAAGTCCCTGCAGGATTGGCCGACCTTTCTCAACCAATGGGGTATAAGATGTGACAGCATGCGCGCGTGGACGAAATGCCGCTGGGCCTATAAAAGAACTTTTAGTATCAGAACTTCATAGCCTAGTATCTATTTACATAATTCAACAATGTAAGCAGATTTATATTTTTAGTGCATTTGAGGAAAATTGAGAATATTAAGCATCAGCTTAAACTCCACCGCTAAATATGGTCTAGCTGATTTTTTATTTTTTTTTTTGATACCGAGAAACCCTTAGGAACCAGTCTCACACGTTCAAAACTTAGTGTAAAATGGTCTTCCGCCTTTCTACCCTTATCCACTTAAATACAAGGCTTTGTTCAGCAGCACGTTTTGAATTTGTGACATGTGCTTAACCCACATCACACATTGTGCTACCACCACCAGACCAAGCCTATGATCTAGCAGATTATTACTGGTGTTTAATAATAAATGTAACTCCATTTAAATTTACTATAGCCAAACTTCTAATGGTGATTAGAGGTAAAAATATCAAGTAACTGTCCTTCACTGCGATTTTCACAGTATGTTGGAATAAAGCTTGAAGTTACCAATAGTCCAATACACGGGCCAAGAGCTGGTATTGTTGATGCCTAATTTTTTTATGCATATTATTTAGTAATACCACTTGTTCATTTGTTATACATGGACAGATAGATGCAAGACTGCGTTACAGAGAACTAAGAAGCAATAGACAAGAAAGGTTATCAATGCTAAGGAAATATGTCACTAGTTGCAATATGTGGGCGTGACCTGGGAACTTTTGAGATCAGACCCAAAGATCCGCATCAATTAACTTTGCAACAAAAAGCAATCAAAGGTGCTTTTGAAAAAATAATGACAAATTTCTGGATTAGGAGCTGTCCAATCAATATGTACCACATGTTCAAATCTTTCTCAATCATGCGACGCAATATTCTTTTAAATAACAACATGCAATGCAATATTCAGTTTTGCTTATTTTCCCATTTAACGTGAGCACACTTTCTTCTTCTTTTTACCATTAAAATCCCTATATTGTGTTTTTACCAACAGACATTGTACATTGCAACTCTCATTAGCTAGCAAAGAATATAGCCTGTAAAGAGACTTGCTTGATATTGCCTGCTGTACAGCTTTCCGATAATCAACAAACATTGCCGGTAAGAAGTGATCCTTCACAAAGTTCTCCACAAATGCCAGAAGTCCATCATTCCTGCAATAAATATATGTACAAGTGAAGGAAGAGTATCGGATTAAAATGAAACATGGATCTGCAATATTGCTAAGGAAACCTCTATAGGATCAAATAACATGGTTGCCAGTGTATGGGCTAGAGTCCTGCAGCTTTCCTTTTGGTGAGCCCACTTTTGTACTCGTGGGATCACTCTATGTCACTAGTATACTTTTGTATGGTGCGGGACCACCCCGTAACTTAGTTATTTCATTCATAGAGGCTCCATAGAGACTTTTTATTATTTTGGAAATGGGAAATCATATGGCATCGCGAATGACATTTTTACTAGTTCGAGTTTATGTCCGATGCACTCTGATTGTTACTGAGTTACTTTATTATTCTCACAGTTAATATTGCTATTAATTTAATGAATTGAGTTACGCGACTATCAGTTGGGTATGTATTATGTTATAATGGTTCGCTCGGTGCAAGTTAGCAGGCACTGGGTGCCGGCCACGTCGCAATCCATTTGGGGCGTCACAATTTCCCTCCACGACTCCGAGAAATTTATTTTATACTACTATAAGTGCAACATGGAAATGAGAACAGTAAACACCAAACAACAATATGCTAAATCATTAACTGTTTCTTCAGCAATTAGATCTCTCTACCAAAGCAGTAGAATTAACAAGGCAGGATAAAATTAATCCTCATTTCCTTCTCTAACTTTGTGGAGGGGAGGTGGTTCACTGATTAGTAGACAAATCATTTCAAGGTGGGACCATGTGAAAAGAAGGTTACTTATCATCAACGACCATTAAACTTCCATTACACTTCACATAAGAATAAAGAACACAATCCCATCAAACAAGATAAGGTACAAAAATTTATCCAGCTTACCCAAGTTGGGAGAACTTCTGTGGCAGCATGGAAGCGACTTTATCTGTAAACTGTAGATAGAATGTTGGAGTAACATTAGAAAAGAACTTTCCAGTACTCTTGGACTGATTATAGCATTATGATTAGATCAGACCTGAAGAACGGGTCGGTATATCGAGGCTGCTAAATAAATTCCCTGCTCAGGTAAAATAGTTGATGTACCATAACCTTCTTGGAGTACATTGGAACCTCTTTTACCCCATCCTTGCCTAATGAGGTCAACTCCTGAGTGAAAATTGTTATAGAGTGAAATCATTAAACCAACCAAACAAGAGATAAAGGTGCAATAAGAATCTTTCTTGCCTGCTCATTAGTTTAGTAGCAAGATCGGTAGAAAAATAGACACGTAATAAAGCCCCAAAAATGAATCTAAAACTCAATATACTTTGTTATTTTGGTAAGCCTCCTGATATACCTTGATTTGAAATGGATATAGTAGCATCTGTGAAACGAAATGCAAATGTTAGACCATCTTCTGACCCATCCCTGAAACAAATATGAATCAAAGATGGTAAATGATCAACTAGAGACAAAGTTGACATACGATAGCTAACAGAACAAAAAGTAGTGCCTTTTCAATACAACAACAACAAAAAAAAATACCCAGTGAAATCTCATAGGTGGGGTTTGGGGAGGGTAGAGTGTACGCAGACCTTACCCCTACCTAGTGGAGGTAGAGAGGTTGTTTCCGAGAGACTCTCGGCTCAGGCACGCATATCAAAGCAGTATGAAAAGAATACAAAAGTAAAGAAGACATAGCAAATAATAGGGAAAGCCTTGCATACATTTATCAACAGCTAAAAGGAACAGTAACAGCAACAAAGTAATTGGATAACTGATGCACCAGAAGATGAAATCAATTTGGTGTTTCTATTCGCACTTCCCACAGTGATAATGCCTTAGAATCTTTAGTTTATGACTTCTCAAGGAATTATTCCACATTTCTTGGGAATTCAATAGGCCTAAAATCCTTTAGTTCTTTTACGTAACATTTGTTGGGAACTAGTGCAATGTATGAAGCATTTAAGTTCTTTTGTTAACATTCCAACTGATGAAAGTAATTTACGTCCTTCAGCAAATCATCCCCTTTTTTTCATACAGAGCCTTCAACAAATCATTCTTAATCGTGAAGCCCCATCACAGTTTTTCACCACTTCTAGGACTCTTCCTCCGTGAATGGCCATTTCAGTCACTTTCTCCAGTAGATAATTTGGGAATGGTGTCCATATATAAGTCTGTCTCCATCCCTCAGTTTCATGATACAGATATTTATAAAAGTTTAGGGTCTCCTCTGACGGAATCTGGGTCTGTAGTTATCTCCCCTACTCTGGCCTATAATTGTGGTTCTATCTTTCCTGTACATTTGCCATTCTGTGAAAACACTGTCGCTTTATCACTTTGATTCAGCCAGATTCACCTGATTTCTGTCTCCAAGATACCCCTTCCAGCTTGGCTACGTCTTCTAGCTCAAAGTAAGCACTCTGACAATTCTATCCTCCATTATAATTTCAAAAGCCTTTGGTTTGTCCATCTTATAATCCTAACTAACTAATAATTTGCAACAAATTAAAAAAGATAAATGATTGAAGTTTATGAGTAGTTTCCACTTTCCAGATACTCTACCCCACTAAGAGGATTGGGCTACATCACTTAGCTAGCGTTTGGCCGTAGATTCCCAAATATTTTTGGCAAGCCATTTTTGGGTGAAGATTTGGGTGAAATTTCACCATGCGTTTGGCCATAGTATTTGAGAAACACATTTCACTTTCAAAAGTTCACAAAAAATCGAATTTGACCCAGATACTAATTTTTTCTAGTATTTGAGAATTTGGATTATTTGCAAAAAATATTTGCCAAATAATGGCAAATTGTATGGCCAAACATTATTTGCCAAGTTTTTTCCCAAAAACTACCTGGGAAATCTATGGCCAAACGGGTCCTTAGCACTTAGGCCTTTCCAGTTGGGTTACAAGTATAAAGAAATATGTCAAAACGGGACTTGACTAGTAGACTAAATGATCGCACATGAATTCAACCAATTAATTCCGCTCCTTAACATAGTAAATACCCAAACAAAAGAACAAAAAGAGAACAACCTATAAAACAAAGAAAATGGGAAAAAGGAGCAAAAGCAAACAGATTTTCAATTTAAAGATAAATTGAATTAAATTGAAACAGAAAACAAGAAAGTAAAATGACATAAAATATAGAGATCACAAGCTTAGGACGACAGCAAATAAGCAGTCCATATACTTGCCTCTTATCCTTTGAAGGGGCCTTGCTTGCAAGTCTTGCAGTTTGGACAGCAGCATCTGCGGATGCAGCTTCTGGTGTAGCTCGCAGGATCTCACATATGAGTTGTTGGCATTCACTCTGTTGCACAATAACATTAGTGAATATATTTGTATCATCCATAATCAAATAGACACTGCCTTGTTAGTACACCATATATCTGTACTCTAACCAAGAGGAATCTTGGGCATCAGAATGCAAATGATTGACATGGAAGAAACTGATCTGTACCTGTAAGACTGTCAACGAAAAGCCAATACTATAGCCTCCAGTGGCTTGAGATGCATCTGAATCAGGGTTCCAACTGATGTCTGTAGGAATGGACTTAGGCGTGTTCAAGTCAACTTGTTGTGAGCACTTTGACTCAAGAAGCTCTCCAACAATTACATGGTTCTCTGGAAATTGGCCAGTTGCAATCACAAACCAAAAATACAAGATTGTGAAGCTGAATGCAGAGTACTTGAAGCAAAATCATTAAGGGAAAGAAAAGCAAAAATGATAAAGAAATTTGCAAGACTATCGCTTACCAAATATATGAACAACAGTATCAAGAATTGAATCAAGGAGTTCCTTTGCAGCCGCCTGTGCTGTTCCTGTAGGAGCCATGACAGGTGAAACAGGGCTGGCTGCTAGTAGCACTGCGAGATATATCCCATTTTGATGCTTCTGTTTTGAAGACTGAAAACTCTCCAATTGCCCTTTAAGATAGTGAAGACCTGTAATGGCTGCTTGAGCAGCCTGGCCAATGCGAGGTCGTGAAGCAGTTTCGGCGTGAGCTTTGATCTTTGTTGTGATTATCTCATGGATAGTAGGTCGTAGCCTTTGGCTGTTGAAACAAATACAATAAAAGAAGTAATTAGAGACTACATATTCAAATACCACAAATGAAACATGAAGAAGATAACCTCTATACGGAAAGATAGAAACAAATATAAGACTCAATGGGTAAAGCTTACAGGAAGCTTAATCAGACTACTTAACAGCATCACAATTGGCCATGGAAGACCATTTGGAAGACCAAAATTCCCCACAAAGTTGCATGCTTTGTGTGGTTGATAGCCAAAGGAGCAGTACTCACACAAGATAATCTGATGAAGAGAGGGATAACCCTATGCTCTAGAAGTTTCTTTTCTGGTGAGACAGCAGAGACAGTGAATCATCTGGTT
Source organism: Capsicum rhomboideum (assembly GCA_031232105.1). Classification (NCBI taxonomy): domain Eukaryota; kingdom Viridiplantae; phylum Streptophyta; class Magnoliopsida; order Solanales; family Solanaceae; genus Capsicum; species Capsicum rhomboideum. Next base: position 47,755,440 of record CP124707.1, read on the forward strand.
ATTCACTGTAGAATTACAGGGCATCTATGGAGATTGTTTCTAAATCTCAAAGGCATCTCATGGTCAATGCCAGGGAGGATTACAGAGGCACTACAAAGTTGGGAAGAAGTAGGGGTTCTGGCAAAAGACAGAAGCAGGTGGAGAATCATCCCTACTTGTATATGGTGGACGATCTGGAAAGAAAGGAACTCCAGATGTTTTGAGAATATAGAGAATAGTATACAGCAGATCAAGTTAAATTGTCTCTTGATTCTGTGTTTTTGGTGAAATCATTTTTATTCTACTGATCCTGTCTCCATTATTGATGTATTAGACTCATTATGGACATAGGATCATAGATTTTGGATTTCCTGTTGTAAATATGATTTCAGTACCCCCTTAGTACTGATCTGTTCTTGAAAATATATACTAACGTTACCAATTTCGGGAAAAAAAATATAAGACTCAATGAATTCAATCATGAAAAGTAAACAAGTGAAATCATAATAATTTAGAGCAAGGATTAAATCATAGTTCTGGTGACCATCATTAGCATTGTATTCAAACATTCACAGGAATATGTTTATTTGCTAATAGGATGGGCGAAAAGAGCAAATTTGGCTTAAGACCATGAGTGGCATCCTTTAGTTGACATGGTTTGCGTATTGAAAAATCGGATCTTAGCCAGTTTGTGTACTAGTTTTAAAAGAGCTCCTTGTCTCAACTGTCCAGTAAAAATTTACGACCTTCCCTTGATCATTTCTGAAGGCAAAATCACCTCTCCAGTGACAGATTATGCTTTTGGTTAGCACCTATTTGCATCCCACAGCCAATGAGGTTATTCTAAAATGAACAAGATGAGAAGTATGCCGTGATCAATTCAGAGCATTGCTTCAAATTGGCAGCATGAACATGAGAACTAACCATATTATGGCTCCTGCTGCTGCTACTTTCCCAAGCATGCAAAGACACTCGACCATGGTCTGCAAGTACTTCACATGCAACGGAGCATCAGTTTTCCTGATTGCTTCCTACATTTGAAATTAATCCGAGAGCATCAGAAGTTTGATATTGACAAGCATGCAGAAGGCAACTTTATATCAATCAATCAACTATGCCACAACCCCAAACTAGCTTGGTTTGGCATCTTTCTTACAACAAATTCATCTGGTGTAGAATCCAAAAGCCATGTCGGAACTTGATGTGATAGAATTTTTATATCCTTCGAAGTACCATCAGTGCCATTAATCCTTAAAGAAGCAAGATTGCCATCAGACAAAGTATCTTCACCATCCTCATCATGACCTTCTACTAGGGAGCTGCAAATAAGGCAGAAGAAAGTTACTCAGCTGCTATTACTTGTACCAGGAAGAGGAATAGAGAGAGAAATCTACCAAAAGACTGATAAAGTTAAACTATCACCGAAAGGTGTTTGTGGAGGATGCTATCGAGTTCTCTTAAAGATGAAACCAATGAAGAGGTAGGTCTAGATTTACATGTGGTCATCTGCAACAATCTTGAGGATGATATTACCAACAGAACCACATCAGTTAAAATTTTCTTTTTGTCTTACCTGCCATCAATAGAGCTAGTTCTGTGAGATCCATCCCCAGCTCCAAATGAACCAAACTGATTGTCACCTTTTAGCAATCTAGTTCTTCGAGAGAGAGGCTGTGAGTTGTTCATGGACAATGGTACAGCTACAGTGGTTGGTACGTCATCATCCCTTTCACTGATACTGAAGAGAGTTGAACTGCATAAGGAAGGCCAATGTTAAGCAAATATAAAGCAACATCTGAAATTAAAATCGAAATAAAAAACATGTGGCTCCTCTCAACAGAAAGTTGAGGATAACAAAGCACAAGAAGAATCACCTCCAAAACTGTGCTCCATTAATTCCAAGCACAACCAAATTAGTTAATCACACAATTATGTAACTCAACATACAGAATATTGAGTTGCATTACTTCAGACAGCCTCAGCTTCAATATTTTAAGTGGATAAGGAAAGCATAATATAGATATCAAGCTTCAGATTCATCGATAGAAGAAAACAACAATGTCTACAATGAAAGACTTGGCATGTAGACAACCTCAAATAGAAAGAAGGTTTTTGTTGAAGGGTAACTAATATGTACCTGTATTCACCCTTATTATAAAGATGGGCATGCAGATCCTCCAAAACTTTATAGAAGAGAACTCCTCGTAGCTTTGTCAACTCAGATCTGACATCTTGTAAAGCACCAACCTGTATGATACCAACAATATACAGGAAGTACACCAAGCCATCCTTTCAGCATTGAGTAAGAATTGCCAACAAAAATATTACAAGAGATTAGTGCTAAAAACTTGTTTATCAACTTGAAATTGGTGTTGCTGTGTCGACCACAGGAGATGCAGCATTTGTAATAGTAATGGACAATAGAGCAAAAAGCTGCCTCTTTTAACAAAATCAGTTTTAATGTAGATTCCAAACTAGGTAATATGAACATGGGCGAAAAATTTGAGAGTTTGACCAAAAAAAGAAAAGTCAGTATGCTGAAACAGTGTCCAGTCTCTTTCAAGCAGCCACAGGCAAAGTGTGAAGGTAGAATCAGTTATGAAGTTTTAATTAACCCACCGTTTGAAGGCCCTCTCGTTCAAGCATAAGAGCTGATTGAACATGCAACTGCACGGCAGCATAGAATTGCTTTTCATTAATCAGCTTTTCAATACGAGCAGGAACCTGTCGTAGAAAAGAAAAGGTAATGCATCAACGAGAATGAAGATGGAAAATGATAATAAAATAAAAGTCTGGAGGGATCTGAGAATCTGCATAGCATCATCAACACATGCAGCCTGCTGTCTCTGGGAGGACCACAACATGATAAACATTTGAGAGGCCAAGAGCATGCTATAAATATAAGGCAAGTCCATGAAAATTCATACCACAACTGGGGAAGAACAAGTGCTCAGATGAAGATTAATAAAAGTTGAACTAACATCGTGGACTGAAAAAATTTACAGAACGTTTTCATTATTGAGAACTGAGAACCCATGAGGGACCTTTTACCCAAATTTTTTTAATCAATAATTAAAGAAATCACCTAACTTTTCTGCCTCCAGGGGAATTCGAACCCTGGTCTCTGATGGTCTTTATTCCAACTTCATTGACCTCCAAGTCTCACCCTTGGATGTGCTGAAAAGGTCCTCTTATAGCTTCACAATTATAGTACAGAGCGGCAAAGCCATAGATCAAGCTAGTAGGTAGTTTACTTTATCGACAAACTAAAACTATATTTACTCTTTATGGGATATTGGGGATATTGCAATTCTATGTTTTGAATCCTTCAATTGCTTAGAAGTGGAATCCAACTTCAGATGTCCATGGTTTTTGGCTTTTTGGTGCGACTTTCAAGATGTAAAGGATGACGACAGAGTGCTAGGTCACATCAATTCAGTACAGGATTAGGGGGGTTTTTGTTTTGTAGAAGGAGACCCAGAACATGTCATCACAAGCACTGTCTTAGTGCATGGCTGTTACTTATAAAATCCTTACCTGTTTCAAAAAGTATATATAATTTTCTGCTTCTGAATCGATTCACAGATAAAAGACTCTAAATTATCTTCCAAACAGAGCAGTTTAGACATTTTTCTTGATAACTAGAAGTTTCCACAAGCTACAGATATCATTTGTTGGGGTCCTAAGTCAAAGAAATACAGTGTAAAGGAGGGGTATAAATTGTTGAATGCCCGGAATGATATCATATATTTATGGCCATGGAAGCTTATATGGAAAACAAAGTTACCACCAAAGGTAATCTGCTTCAGTTGGTTGGCTTTGCTGAATGCTTGCTTGACACTGGACAATCTTTGTAGAAGAAATTTCCAGCTGGTTAGCAGATGTTTTTTGTGTCAGGAAAATACAGAATCAGTTAATCATCTTTTCCTGCATTGTGTGGTGGCTGCAGACATGTGGCATATGTTTCTTTCCCTTTTCAATTTGGAATGGGTGATGCCTCAAACTATCAGAGAAGCTGTTGTGAGTTGGAGCCACCAGAGAGTTAATAGGGCCATCAGGAACACCTGGAGGATGATACCAGCATGTATTTTTTGGTGCCTATGGACAGAAAGGAACCGTAGATGTTTTGATGGAATTTCAACTCCTAATCAATCACTCAAAGCTAAATGCTTGTTCAGTCTATGTTTGTTGGTCCAACCCATCATGTGTGAATAGTTCTACTTCTACTGCTTATGTAGATTTTGTTAGCTCTTTTAACTCTAGACTCTCCATAGTCATGTTAAGTCTTCTCTATATTTTTTGATTTTGTGGCTGGCTCCCGGGTCTTAACTTTTATCATGTATTGGAGCTAGCACTTCTACTTTTGTACTCTTTGCATCTGCTTGATGCCGGTAATGAAACAACTTACTTCATCAAAAAAAAAACCCATAAATTTCAATGCTAGTATGCACCCATTTGCAACATAGACAGAGTGCATTGCGAGAAACGCGGCAATTAATAAGAAATATAGCAGGGACTGGAGCAAGAATAATAGCAACACTAATAAAAAAGATATAAAGGAAGACAACTGACCTTAGCTATGCCTTCTATTTGATCTAACAAGGAGATAATATGTCGCAATGTAACAGACCGATACCACAACTGATGCAACTGCTTGTTACGTGCACCAAGAAGCTTCTTTGCCTCCGCCAAGTCACTCTTTAAAACACCAATACTTTGGGTAGATTCACTGAATAACCGCAAAATCTGAAGGTAAAAGTAGACTAAAAGAATAAGATGAATATCATTTGATATATAAGAATAAGAAGAGTATTAAAAAGGCAAAGAAACACATAAAACTAGACTTCAGCACTGGCTAAACTAATTACATACATAAATAACGTGCCATGTTTCAGGTTGTGCTGAGAGAAGCTTGCTTCTGTACTTACTCCAGAATTAGCATCAACCTCACCAGATATAAGAGATGCTTGGCTAAGCTTATAAGCTGGCCAAACAGACTTATAAGAACCTTTCCGCTTATCTATGCGTTTGGTAGACACTCAAAGTGCTTATAAGCCAAAATCAACCTAAAGTCATAAGCTCGTCATCCTCGACTCTTGGATTTTCAGCTTATAAGCACTTTTGGTTTGACAAAGTTCTTTACTATTTTATCTTTAATATTTTTTTAATTCCCAAAACAACTTTCCTCTCTACTCCATATCCTTGTTCCTCCTTTTCTTTACAAAGATACTTTCAAATTTATAATTTTTTGTGGAAATGTTGAGGGTATTTTAGTCATGTTAACAAAACAACATCTTATCGGCACTTTTTTTTTTTTTTTTTGAGAAGGTAACATTTGTGTGTATTCACTGAAACCAGTACATAGGTTGCACTGAAAACCATATTTACAACTTGTCAAAAATGAAGATCTTATCGGCACTTTATATCGAATGCAACAACTGCTTATTATCAATTTCAACACTTATATCCAAACAAATAACTGTTTATTCATAAAATCAGTTTCAGCACTTAAAACTTATCGGTTATTTCCAATCAGGTAACTCAAATGCTCTAAGTCATTTTTAATTTCACCGTAACAGCTATAGAGGAACTGTAATAAGACCTTTAAAAGTTTGCCTCTTTCAGAAAGACCAAAAACTTAAATTCAATTGATTTCAGGCAGTGTGAACTTAACAACATCATGTTTAGGTTGGTTTAACTTTTGTATTTTTCCTTTAGCAAAACAAAAGATTCACCAAATTAATTAACAAATAGAAGAGACAACATCTATCACCAAGCACCTGATTTTTGGTCTAGAATCTAAATCAGAGACCTCTCCGTCTAGCTTCATTAGGTTGTTAAATGAGTTGAAAGTGCAACTCTATGCCAAAAGAAAACATACAGATAAAAGGTATATGAAATACAAAAGGAGGTTACTACTTTATATAGCCTAACAGCTAAATCATAGCACATGGGTTTTTTTCTGATCAAAAGAGTAATTCACTAAACATTAGAGAATCAGAGCTCAAGGTTCTTCAAAGTAAATCTCAAAATAATAAATTTCAAAGACGGCCAACGAATAAAACTAATTATATTCCGATATAATCATGTTCTGGGGCCAAGCATTCTTGTGTCCTATAACTAACTTAAATAGATAAAGCTACACCTCCCGTTGCATTTTTAACCATAGTGGCAAACCGGAGAACAATTCCCTGACAATGTGATAGACCACAAAAAGGTATTTTGACAATCAAAGCCTGATAACTAACCTTATAAAGTAATTTTTTTTTTTTTGGAATGGTAACATAAGCTTATAAAGTAATTAAGAGTGTCCTTTTACCTATATTCTCCAAGAAGAGCGCTAGTTAATAGATATATAACTTACACCACGGTGAGGGAAAGAATGAATAGGTTGTAATGAATTATCCTAGCATGTGGTTCTACATGTCCAGTAAAAGGTGTTTTGATCAGAAGGTGTTTTGATGGCATCCCAACTCCCATCCCTTCTCTTACGTCTAGATGTCTGATTAGTCTTTTTAGTTTGGTCAACCACCCCTCTATAATTATTATTGATTCTTTCCTAGAATTTATCAGCTCCATAGATCTATGTTGATAGCTGTGATAGCCTTTTTTTTGGCCTTCCTGGGAGCTGATAATTCTTTCTTCGTAATGCTTGCATCTTCTTGATGCTTTTTGTTAATGATATCCTTCTTATTTTATCAAAAAAGAAAACATTTTCCTTTTCTCCTTTCTTTTTTAAGGAATAGTTACTTCTCATTCCAAGCTCAAAAGTATGTCGGCAGCCAGCATTGGTTAGAGATGACAATAGCCAACCAATAAGTTTTACTTTTTGATAGACATATTGAGCAAACCTTTTTTCATCACGTAAAACAATTTCATTTCATAAATCAAAAGGCCAAACGCGGCCATATACAAGAAGCATACCAGAAAGTAAAGAATCTACAAAAAGATATAGTTCTCTACAAAAGACCCCCAATCCTCTATATATCCCGGGACTACATTGGTGCACCAAAAATAAATAAGGGATCGGAGACTATTCCTCAACTGCTCCAAACTCATTTCTACCCCTTCGAAAGCTCTCCTATTTCTCTCTCCAAATAATCCACATAAAAGCTAGAGGAGCAACATTCCAAGTCCTGCTCTTTCTCATGCTTCTTCCAGCTTTCCAACAAAACAAGTCTTTCACAGATTTAGGCATCACCCAAGACATACCAAACCAACTGAACATATCCCACCATAGTCTCGTACCAAGGCTGCAGTGAAGTAGAAGATGATCAACAGCTTTGCCCGTCTCCTCGCTTAAGTAACACCACCTGATACTTTTCCTAAGGTTATCCGCCATCAAAATCACCCCTCTAGCAAGTAGCACCTAACCATGTGAAAGAACACACCTTCCTCGGAGCCTTAGTAATCCAAATCAACTTTCCAGGGAAAACCTCATCTGCCCTCACCAAGAGCTTCTCATAAAAAACTTAACAGAAAACACACAATTATTACCCAACTTCCATCTCAGTGAATCGTATCTATCGACTGGCTCATAATGTTGATGGAGTAAAGCTAACAACCTTTGGAATTCATTCACCTTCCAATCCTGGAAATACCTCCGCAGCCTTAAACCCCAAAACGTTTCCTCCCGTTGTTTCCCCCTAATTTGTTGTACTACTGCTTCCTTTGACAAGACACTCTATAAATGCTCGGAAACTCATCTTTAGCAACATTTCTCCACACCATGGTGATTTTCCCAAAAGTTAATTCTTCTCCCATCCCCTACCCTGAAAAAGATGTTTCCATAAAAATCTACCCAAGCCTCGTCTTGAAGTTTCATAATAATGGATATTATGGTTAGTATTTTTCGAAATTTTTTTCTTCGATGTCCAGCTTCTTGTAAAAATTTCATAAATTATGTAAGAGAAGATAGTTATTTAGTTGATTGAAAGTGAAGATAGTTATCCACTTATGTTGTGAATTCGATTTATTATAACCTTTCTGGTTATAGTTTTTCGGAGACACTCCAGGATTCTACACTTTCTGTATACACGTGTATCTTTCATGTTTATATATCAATAAATTACTACTTATCACAAAAAACAAGTTTTTTGGTTATTGTGTTCTATCATTTTCTTCAACTTTTTTCTTCATTAAGATTTTTTCTACAAACAAAAGTAACTTCTATTAAAGAAACACTGTATGCAGGATTCATGCACTAGGTAGGAATCCTATTCAACAAAATTAATTCCATTATCTATACATGTCATTGAGTACACAACAAAATGGGGAAAGTAAAGATGACAGGATCTTATGTATCTGCACTAGTGAGATTTCTTTCTGTTCATATCCTTTTCAATTCCTCAATGTATCAGCCATGAAAAGATACCAAAGCAAAAATCAGAATGAGTGTGAGTATCTCCTTCTAGGACAAGTCACTTAAAACAACATTTGCTTGAAACTAGCATATCTAGGAAATTCACTACTAAACAAAACTAAGATTTCTTTCTGTTCATATCCTTTTCAATTCCTCAATGTATCAGCCATGAAAAGATACCAAAGCAAAAATCAGAATGAGTGTGAGTATCTCCTTCTAGGACAAGTCACTTAAAACAACATTTGCTTGAAACTAGCATATCTAGGAAATTCACAACTAAACAAAAGTAACAAATACGGAACAATGTAACAAGACACCTGAGAATAATTTTGAATAGCTTTATTGAAGCCACCGTGGTATGCATGCACTACTTCATCCACAACTTCCTCAATAATTTCACTCTGCTCCTTTAAGACGTGGACATCACCTTCACGGTCTTTTGAGGTTAATATACGAACAACGTGAGGCAGTGAATCGAATCGGGCAGCAGCCCAATTCTCATCTACCCTAGCAAGTTCCTCCCTTAAGTACTGCAATTACCACAAATCATATGATCAAACAAATGATACAAAAATACTTAACCCAAGATTTAGTAATAGATAAAACCCAATTAATATATATTTCGTTACAAGTTACGAATAGGAAGACCATAAGCTTACTTTCCACAGAACATATGATTAAAAAAATGCTATAAAAATAACCCAAGATTATCATAATATATAAACCACAATTACTATAAATTTCACTAAAAAAATACCAAAATAGGAAGAAATTCGCCACAGTCCACAGAGCATATGATTTAAAAAGAAAAAAAAAAAAAAAAAAAAAAAGAAAGAAATGCTACGGAAATAACCCAACATTCAAATAAGAGAAAGGAAAAACCCCATATAAGCTAATTACTATAGACGGTGGTGGAGCCACATGTCGTCGGATAATTACATTGTGTAGCTTGGTAAAAATATTTGTTTTATGTATATATATTTCATATTGACACCCCTTGGCTTCTTCTTGGATTTAATTCTTTATATTTTTGACCCCTCTTAGCGAAAATGTTGGGTTTTAGAGGTGTGAATGAAAAACAAATAGGTATTTTCCGAGGAGACACTAGAAAGGATGCAATTTGAACTAGCACCTTTCCACATTAAACAGGTTGAGACTTTCCCGCTAAGACACTGTAAATTCAGGGAACTCGGATATAAGTTCAGTTTCATCTCTACTTCTGCTTCTACTTTATTTAAAAAAATTACCGTATTTATTTTCAAATATAGAAAGGATAACAGAAAATTCTGGCTCAAGATCACATAAATATTCAAATAAACAGAAAAAATTTACCGCCACTGACTATAAAGCATATCACAGAAATACTACAGAAATAACTCAATATTCAAATAACAGAAAAAATCCAATGCACTCAAACTTTCATTACAAGTTACCAAAATAGAAAGATTCTTAAGCTAATTAAGGAAAGATTTAAAAAAAAAGTCATAAAGAGTAAAAATATTCAGTTAAATTCATCAAAAACCCAAAACCCAAAACCCAAAACCCAATTGGAAAATCAAAAATTCTGGCTCCACCACTAACTATAGATTATATGATCACACAAATGCTACAGAAATAACCCAACTGGAAAATCGAAATGACTATAGACTATAGAGTATACAATCACAAAAATGCTACAGAAATAACCCAACTGGAAAATCGAAAATTCTGGCTCCGCCACTGACTATAGAGTATAGAGTATACGATCACAAAAATGCTACAAAAATAACTCAATGTAATCAAATAACAACAAAATCCAATATGCTCTAACTTTCATTACAAGTTACCAAAATAGAAAGATTCTAAGCTAATTAAGGAAAGAAAATAAACTCATAAAAGAGTAAAAATATCCAGTTAAATTCATCAAATATCCCAAAACCCAACTGCGAAAATCTCCAATTGCAGTGAAAATTTAAGGGGGGAAAAAAAAGCAGCAGCTCGGTGCACTAAAGCTCCCTCAATGTGCGGGGTCCAGGGAAGAGCCGGATCACACGGGTCTTATTTACGCAGTCTTACTGTTTCCACGGCTTGAACCGTGACCTACCGATCACACGACAGCAACTTTACCAGTTACTCCGAGGCTCCTCTTCACAGTGAAAATTCAACGTTAAATAAAAAATTAAACTCACCGATTTGTCTTTCGGAATTGGTAGTAGATCAAATTTCCCCATCTGAATTTACTCAACTGTACAAAATCACAAAAAAAAAAAAAAATATCGCATCAAGGAATCAATTGAGCAGAAAATTTGTATAGCTAAAAATATAAAAATCTGAATTTTATTTTTTAACTGTGATGTTCGGGCCAGCTTTCACGCACCTCGACTAAATTCGGATCTAAGAAATAACAGTACGAGAAGTGAATTGGTTAAATGATAGTGAAATGGAGGGAGTGCGTGGGGTGGGGTGGGGTGGGGTGGGGGAGCTCCAGAGGGAGCAGAGCTGGAGAAATGGGAAATGGAGATGGAGATGGAAATGGTGATGATGTCAGAAATTAAAAATTAATTAAGGTTTGATTTTGTAATATTATTGTAAATAAATATATAGTACTAAAATCAACTAAAATAATTCTTTGGTATAGACTATTCTTCAATAGGAGAGTTTTCTTTTATTTTATTTTACATTGACCTTCTTAAATGATGGTGTTAAGGAAAGAAAAGTTTGTGTTGAAATTCTTATGGTCACTTTTTAAGGGTAGGGCCAAGATTGAAACTATGTAATACATATTTTTTTTTTAAATACCTGTGGTGTTCGGACCAACTTACGCTCATCTCAACTAATTTTATGGGATACCTGTTATCTCCTACCAGCAATAAGTACTAGGTAACTCTGTCAACCAAGACTAGAACAGATGGAAAGAAATCACCTAGTGTTTGTCTCTGTTGGAAATTGAACCTGAGACCTCACGGTGCTCAATCCAACTTCATTGAACCACTAGGCCACACTCTTGGGTGCACTATGTAGTTTATGTTAAGAAATGTTTTTTTTTTATCAAACATAGACTTTTGAGTAAACTCTTCGATAAATTGTTCTATTTCAAGTAATTCAAGAGTAAAATTGGTTATGTTTCTCATGTTTTAGAGCAACCGTTAGTAGGAATGGTATTTTTGATCGCTTTGACTAGCTAGTTATAGGTCATTTTTGAGCTAGTTGACTAACGTTAAAGATACTTTAAGCCAAAAATATAATGGAGGACAAAATTAACCTATTTCAAATAGTTAAATTATAAATATAATGTGAGAATATGCCATAAAGTACTTTTGAAAAAAAAATTCAGAAAAAACAAGAAATTATGAAGTAATTGTGAGGCAAATTATATAGGGAGTATATTGTAGAGCTGCATTTAGATTCAAATTAGCAAAGAAATTTGAGGTTGTGAATGAGTATCCCTTTTGAGTTGAGGTACCAAATTGAAAATGCATATAATAGGCTATGTGGTTGAAGGCATAACCAACATGCCTAATTTAATTTTGTTAACTTTAGGTGTTTTCTTTCTTTAAAATAAATAGTGGAATCAGAAGCATACTTGCAAAATAATTAAAGCGTCTCACATAACTTGTGGGATTATGTGAGACACAAAATAGATTTTCTCATCAATAGGTACAAATGAACACAAATAGTTCATCAATGGTTTGAATTTGCATTTTCTGTTTTACATCTCTATTTTCGTTCAGCTTTAGCAATTTTAAATAACATATTGGTAGTTACCAACAAAGGTTGTGATGGAGTGGTAAGTACTCCTTCATCCTTAACCAGAGGTCTCGGATTCGAGTCCCCTTGGTTACGGAGTCGTCTTTATTAGGGAGTGTTTTACCCCCCAATGTGGGACTTCCCGACACGAATTCGAATTTAATCGGGCTGCAATGCGGATATCGGACACCGAGTGGAAAACCAAAAAAAAAAAAGCATATTGGTAGCTATTTGTTTATGATGACATAATCATCTTATTCGTCAGGGTGTGGTCCTTTTCTCGATATGCCAACTCAGAATATTTTGTACATCGAGCTACCCCTTATAATCAATTTATTCATTTACTTCTCTTACGAAGCCTTAATATGGTATTTTATAATACCCAACATGATCGACAATTTAGTAAAATGGCATGAGAAGATATATTGTTCTTTTGAAATCAACACGAACTAGAGAAACTAAGAGGTTTAACATTTATTAGTGAACCGATTCTTAATGGTTATAATAACCAACACATATTGGTCTACTAAACTCATAGATTAACGTCCAAAATTTTGGCTATCAAAATTTAATCTGAGAGGTAGTCATACAGGGATAAGAATCTTAACTTGACGTTAGCTATTAGACATAAATGGACTTCTCTCGAAGAAAGTTTTTATTTTCTTCATAGACAAGATATATTTAATCCAAAAATGATGCATTTGTCTAATTGGCAAAATCAATTGTTGTTGATAAGATTACCTTTTATTTTATGCTTATACAGTTGTTTGAGACGAGATATATTATCTATATTTTATCACATTTTTAGATTTGTGATTAAATATAATGTACATACGTAGCGACAAACTAATACATATTTGATTGGGAGAAATCTCAGGGAATTTTTGATGCAAAGTAGCTCTAATATCTAACAAGAGTTCATGTGTAAATTGTCATTAGATAAATGACAATCAGATTATACAAATATGTATTTAGGCATCTTCTGGCATTGCCAACAACTAATTGGTGCTAAAACTATAAGTGAAAAATCAAATTTTAAAAGCTTGATAACTACAATTTCAAGCGTTACAATTATGCAAATGTGAGCATGAGATTGAGGTGTTAGTCACTCAAAACTCTGATGGTGGTTTCAACCTCACAAGTTTTTTGATTCTGTCTTTCTCTGTATTTTCGAGCAAACCCTTCAAAATACAAACAATAAACATGTTAATTGAAAAATATTATGACACAATAAATGAAATAACAAACTCAAGTTTTTTATACTTGCCACTAGCCAAAATATGTAGTCTCCCATTTCTAGAGAAAAGCCTTATGACTAATGTCCCTTTGCATTACATATATATAATATGGCAAGTGTCATTGTTATTGGAGTGAGAAAATGCATAAAAGAAGAGTATCATTAATTAGTGATTTATGACTTCTTGTTGTACATGAATTATGACTTTATTTCCTTTTGTGTATAAAACTCGAGTTTAAGGATGATGTTGATACAACAAAGAGAGTAACCATTCAAATGAATGGCTATATGTACTTTGTATTGTGACGCTCATGATGGAGGGCAAACCTCTGAAGAAGGACACACAACTTAAAAGAAAAAAGTTAGGGACTTTTTAAGAATGAGTTTAGAATCAACAGTTAAGATGCCTTTTGGATTAAAACTCAAGAGACAAATTCGTGCGAACCTAGAATCAAGACAGACAATATACTTTAACATGACCAGAATCTTTACGTACCTTCGAGACGATTTCATCTAAAGACAAGCAAATTTTTCCATACTTGTCTAGAAAAAGGCGTTCACTAGGAGGCTTTCCACATGCATCTCTCACAATTGAAGTAATAGCATAGATTACTTCTGATACTTCAAAAGAAAATCATAATTAAAAGATAATCATATTATAATACTTCTATAACTTTCACAAATAAACTAATTAGTACAAAGTATGATATATATGACTTACAAACAAGTTCATCATATTCTTCTTTGCCAACCACATAAATGCTGATAGCTCCTAATATAGTGTATACCACATACACTGATCTGGAGAAGAATTAAAATTTAAAAACACATATAAATTATGTAAAATTAAAGTGTGGAAACATAACAATTAATGTTTTTCATGGTTACAATTTACTTTTAAAAAAAACAGCTAAAATTCCTTGTCAATAAGGACTAGTTGCAAATCTTCCAAATCTCCTGTGTGTGTGTTTTCTACCTGATATTTGATACTTATTTTGGGGCGCCAACTAATTTGTATTTGTATTGTGTAAGACCATTAAAGAGGAAGTGCTCTCTATTAGAATATTTTTTATTCTGGAGGCTTCAATCCGAGACCTCTTGTTATTGCCAAGGATGGAGGGTATCTATTCATCCCACCATAACACTTGATCATTACATTACGTTCTTAAATTTCCTTGAGTATTATTTGCTAGAATATTGATATTGTTGGTTAAATTAAGTAAATTATGTCATATTAAATAGCAGGTAATTAATTTACAAGCAAATCAATAATCCAACAATCTATTAAATTATATCATAAACTTAAGCAACAGATAAAAATTATTCAAGAAATATACATACTTGTGACAAGCTACAAGGAGCTCCTCATTTTTGACTCCTCTGAGATTTTCTGCTCCCAATCTAACTAAGAAAGATCTCCAATGTAAACTTTCCTCTGTTGGGACTCCATTTAAACTGCATGGAAAAAATAATATGCAATTTCTTAGAGATGGGGATTGAATATATCAGTAGGGATAAAAAACCGCTAGTTGTTTTTATTCTTTGTCTAATTTAACACTAATCCGTTTCTTTCAATATGTCTAATCGTTGGTTGACAGAGTTACCAATTCATGTCTTGTTCTAGCAGCTATAACAAGCAACTTGTGAAATAATCGAGGTGAAAACAAGTTGATCCAGACGCCAATGTGTGAAAAAATAAAACATATCTAGCATACGATAACCATAGATTAAGATAAGTGTTTTTACGTTACCGTTCTACAAGTATATTGCCCTCGGAATTGGCGATCAATACAGCAAGCAACATTTTTTTGTGTTGCTCTTGTAATGGTCGTGTAACTTTTTTATTCAAACTTTTATTTCGGATCAATAATTTTTCATATCAAAAGAATTAGACCAAGTCATCACCAAAAAGTAGGGAAAGTGTTGCATTAGACAGGTGATACAAATGTATTTACACCATATCAATAAATATAAGGCATGCATGTTACCTATAATTAAGCAAAATATACACACTTGATATAATTTTAATTGTTAAGAATAAATTATTTGATTTAATGTAAACACTGAGCACAACTAAAATCACTAATTTCCCGAAAAATCAGATAAAATCATTAAGGACTGACACCTTAGTTTCATATAAGATTGGATCTTAATTAGGATACCAAAAAAACTCAAATATGTATATGCTTGGTTGTTCCAAACTTTAAAATACATATACAACAGATGTCATTTACATGTATTCTTTTAGATATCACATTATTAATAGGTGCAAAACTGAACCATCTACGGTCTACCGATTCCCATTTCCCTTGATCACTTTACACTCTCCCAGCTATTTTTTCATTTTTGTTCAATGGAAAAAATGGAAGTCATCATAGATTGCAATATTCAATCAACGAAGATGCTATTAAAATACTCCCTCCGTTTCAAAAAGAATGATCTAGTTTGACTTTACACGGAGTTTAAGAAAATAAAGAAGACTTTTGAATCATGCGGTCATAAATTAAAGTTGTATCAAATGTACCAAAATGTCCTTTAATCTTGTGGTCTTAAACATGCCACGTGGAAAGTTGGAATTAAATTATTGTCAAAAAAGAAAAAGGGTCATTCTTTTTTAAACAGACTAAAAAGGAAAGTAGGTCATTCTTATTCTTTTTGAAACAGAGGGAGTAATTTTTTTCTAGTGATGCATATACATGTCTTCATTCAACTCTTATCACATGGTTTTTACATATCCAAATTAATTTCATTTGGTTTTGATTTCCAATGTATTGGTGAGCTAAGGTTTTTAATTAAAAGTTTTACTTTCCATATGCAAGTATGCAAGCACAGTGGCAGGATTGGTCTTGACCGCGTGTTCTCCCGAATTAGAGGGTGAGAATTTGCAAGTGAATCATTCAATAATGAATACCTTATTATTGAAAATTTAGATGAATTCTCGCTCTTTGAGGAAAAGTATGAGTAACGGTGTTCTACGACTTAAATAATTGATTGAAACTAATTTTTCTGTTTCAGAATTTATCACTAATAAGGTGTGATCGATCATACATATAAGAATTAAGAATTCCTCTTTCAACTCATTCCAGAATGAACATTATTATCAAGCACATTTCAAAATAGGCGTTATTACTGAAGAAGAAATTAAAAGATAAATTTGTTCGATATTAATAAACTATCCTAAAATAAAATAGACGATATCATCAAGCTCATTCCAGAATGGCGATATTAGCAATAAGAAAATTTAAGGTTAAATTTATCCAATTCTAATAATAAGCTATTCGAGAATAGACGTTATTATCGAAGCTCATTTGAGACCGAGCGTTATTATCGAGAAGTAAACTAAAGGATCAATTGTCCAATAGTAATAAAGGGTGCATCCACGGATTCACGTAATCCAATTACAAGTTT
This sequence comes from Capsicum rhomboideum, assembly GCA_031232105.1. NCBI lineage: Eukaryota > Viridiplantae > Streptophyta > Magnoliopsida > Solanales > Solanaceae > Capsicum > Capsicum rhomboideum. The sequence continues at coordinate 47,772,152 of CP124707.1, forward strand.
TATTATTCAAGAACCATTTGACATAATTAATTGAAGCCAATTCAATATTTTTCTACTTATTAATATAAATTTATCGACTAACCAAGTATATATGAATAGTGTTATGTGTAAGAGCTAAGAATTTCTATTTCAACTCATTCCAGAATGAGCATTATTATCAAGTTTATTCTAAAACGATCGTTATTGTCTAAAAGAAAATTAAAGGATAAATAATACTAATAAGCTTAGAATAGGTGTTATTATCAAGCTCATTTCAAAATTGACGTTATTATCGAAAAGAAAATCAATGGATAAATTTATCCAAATACTAATAAGCCATCCTCAAATAAATGTTATATTATTATCAAGCCCATTTGAGAACATACAATATCACCAAGAAAATGAAAGGATAAATTTGTCCAATATTAATGAATTATTTCAAAATAAATATTATTGTCAAGCTCATTCCATAACACGTGTTATTACCAAGAAAAAATTTCAAAGGATATATTTGTCCAATAGTAATACAGTGTGCATTCACGGATTCACATAATACGTTACAAATTTTACTATTCAAGAACCATTTCATATTGAACCACCACTCAAAATCAAAGAATAAATTTGTCAAATCTATTTATGGAATAAATGTTATTATCAAAGCTCATTCTAGAACGGACGTTATAACAGAGAAGAAAATTCAAAATTTTTTTTATCCAGTAATAACTAATAATACAAAGTGAATCCATAGATTGACCTATTTAATTGAAGCTCATTCAATATTTTTTTACTTACTAAGAACCTATCACTAATCAAGTATGGTTAGTTTCATATGTACGAACTAAGAATTTCTAATTCAACTCATTCTAGAATAGACGTTATTATCAAGCTCATCGTAATATGAGTGTTATTACCGAGAAAAAATTAAAGGATAAATTTGTTCAATATCAATAAATAATTCAAGAATAGACGTTATTATCAAGTTCATCCAAGAACGAACGTTATTATTGAAAAGTAAATTAAAGGATAAATTTGTCTAAATATTAATAAACTATCCTAAAAATAGACAATATTAAATACGTTATTATCAAGCTAATCTCAGTTAAATTAAAAATTTGTCCAAATACTAATAAGTCATCCTAAAATAGACGTTACGTTATTAGCCAGCTCATTTTGATGGTTGAGTGACGAAGGAGAAGAGAGATAGCATCCCGACTGGCTAGCGATGCGCGCTTGACTAATAAGATAGAAAGGATCTTTCTTTTTCTTTTTTTAAGAATACTTCTTATTTATCTCGACCTGTTCATTTTGCAGAGCGAACGTCGCTTGTCCTTTGCTCCGGAGAGCATTCTCAGAACAAACATTATTATCGAGAAGAAAATAAAATGATAATTTTGTCCAAATATTAATTAGCTATCTTAAAATAGACGTTACGTTATTATCAAGCTTATCCCAGAACAGATGTTAATACCAAGGAGAAAATGAAAGGATAAATTTGTTAATATTAATAAAATATTCCAGAACAAATCTTATTATCATGCTCATTCTAGAACATGCGTTATTACTAAGAAGAAAATTAAAGGATAAATTAGTTCGAACAATAATAAACTATTCTAAAATAAAGTTAAGTTATTACTTTCTCTGTTTTAATTAGTTGTCGTCCTTACTATAAATAAATATTTCATAATACTTGTCATTTCATAAAATCAATACATAATTAGTTATTTATTTTTAATTTTATCCTTAGTAATAAATATAGAGTGATTCTAATATAGTATAAAAAAAAGAATTATTAAATAAAAATAAGTAATAAATAAAGATAACTTAAAAAATGTGTAATTTAAAAAGGTGATAGCTAAATAGAAACGGAGGGAGTATCAAGCTCATTCTAGAACAAATGTTATTAGCGAGAAGAAAATTAAATAAAAGGTGAATCCACATATTGACACAATCTATTTACAACTTTTAGTACTTACTATTCAAGAACCATTTTAATATTCAATCACCCTCAAAACCACAACACTTTTTCTTCACTTCATCATCTCCACTTCTCAGTACTACAAACAGTTGCAGAAAAACCCGGAACCCCGCATATAGCAAAATTTTTATTTCTTTAGTGCATCCGCTTACCTTTTATTAGTTGCAGAAAATCCAAATCTCGTTCATAACGAGAGCTTTAGTGTACCCACTGTTCCTTTACTTTTAGTTGCAGAAAAATCCTGAATCCCACGCATAGCGGGAGGTTTAATACCCCCGCTGTCCCTTTTTCTAGTTGCAGAAAATTTTTGAACCCCACATATAGCGGGAGCTTTAATGCACCTGCTGTCCTTTTTCTTTTAGTTGCAGAAAAATCCCAAATCCCGGACATAGAGGGAGCTATAGTGCACCGAATTGCATTTTTTATTTGCAGAAAAAGTGAAAAAAAACAGCAATGGATTCTTCAGATAACAATTCTCAATCTTTGCCTTATATAACTAGCAATAATCCTCTTCAATTCACCATACATTTACCCAATTTAAACCCAAATTCATCTTCTAACCTTGACCCGAACCCGAATTTGAATTCGAATTCGAATTCGATATCGGATCAGCTGCTTTCACTCTCTATTCCGACGAAAAGGAGACGTGGGAGGCCACGGAGTACGACGTCGTCTTTGGACCAGGTATGTAGTGATGGAACTTGGTTTGTTTAATGCTTAAGAGGAAAATGTTTTTCGTGGAAAATATATTTTTAGAGAAACGAGTGGTGTGTTGATTATTTTATTTGTATTCGGTATGTAAGTAAAAAATATTATGGTAAAAGCATTTATGGTAGATTCTGTACTGTCCCGTGTTGCCATGTGTTCCTCTTTCTTTGTACCTGGAGGGTCTTTGGAAACAGCCTCTCTACCTCCTGAGATAGTGATAAGGTCAGCGTACACTTTACCCTCCCCAGACCTCACTTGTGAGATTTTACTGGGTATGTTGTTGTTGTTGTAACACAAAATTAGGAGGATGGGTGGGGTACAGTGATGGGCATTGTGTTGGGGAGGGGGAAGGACAGGTTTTTTTTTTTTTTGTGTGTGTGTCTGGGGGGATGGTGGGGCAAGGGTGAGGGGGTGGGGGTGGAAGGCAGGGGTGGTGTTGGGTGGGGGGGGGCAGGGGTTAGTGGTGGTGGTGGGGGCTAAGGGTGAGGTGGTCGGGGCTAGAGGTGAGGTGGTGGGGTGGTTTGGCTAAGTTTGTGCACTTACAGCACTCCACAACGAACCGAAAAACTCAGCTTTTAGGAGCGGACCTACCCTTTTCGTCGTACTTCCTCTTCTCCTTAAGGGCGGGCGCTGAAAAGGAACCAGCCTTGCCTCTTCAAGAAAGCTTTGCTTGGTAGGCACTGGTGGATGGGGCGTGATTTGGGGGTGGTTGGTTGTGAGAGTGGGAGGACACAATGCCAGTTGTTTTCCTATTTTCATTAAGGAAATCATTTTATCAGTTTTCTTATTTGAAAGAGCTTGATTTTCGAAAAAAAATGTTTTTCAAAATTTTAACCAACAGAACATGAGAAAATACCAAACACAGTCTTAATCAGTTGTAAGGGTAATGGTAATTTGCAGTACCCATTTTCATCCTGGTTGTCTTTTTCTTTTCAGTTTAACAAAACCCTTGTGGAGAATTCGAATCTTGTGCGTAATTTGACTGCTAGAAGAAATGCTTCTTCTTCTGATGCTTTAGATGAGATTATTGTAATTAACAAAGAGGCTACAACCGAGGCGTTAATTGCTTTAACTGCGGGGTTTCCAGCTGACTCCTTGACTGATGAGGAAATCGAGGCTAAAGTTGTTTCTGTAGTGGGTGGTATCGAACAGGTTAATTACATTCTTATTAGAAACCATATACTTACCAAATGGCGCGTAAATGTGTCGACTTGGATAACAAAAGAGATGTTCGTTGATGTTATACCTAGGCATTGTAGTGCTCTGCTGGATTCTGCTCATAATTATTTGGTATCACGTGGATATATTAATTTTGGAGTTGCACCAGCTATTAAGGATAGGATTCCAGCTGAGCCAAGTAAGCCTAGTGTTATCATTATTGGGGCAGGACTTGCGGGATTAGCTGCAGCGAGGAATTTGATGATGTTTGGCTTTAAGGTTACAATTTTGGAGGGAAGAAAACGTGCGGGTGGAAGAGTGTACACGAAAAAAATGGAAGGTGGGAATAAGGTGGCTGCTGCTGATTTGGGAGGAAGTGTGTTGACGGGTACGCTAGGGAACCCACTAGGTCTTTTGGCACGGCAGCTCTCTTACACACTTCACAAGGTCAGAGACAAATGCCCTCTCTATCGTGTGGATGGGAAGCCAGTTGATCAAGATTTAGATCACAAGGTGGAGACTGCTTATAACCTACTTTTGGAGAAGGCAAGCACGCTCAGGCAGTTAATGGGAGCGGTTTCTCAGGATGTTTCTCTTGGAGCAGTACTGGAGACTTTCCGTCAGGATTATGAAAATGCTGTGAATGAAGAGGAGATGGGTTTGTTTAATTGGCATCTGGCAAATCTAGAATATGCAAATGCAGGTCTGATTTCTAAGCTTTCCTTAGCATTTTGGGACCAAGATGACCCCTTTGACATGGGAGGGGATCATTGCTTCCTGCCCGGAGGAAACGGAAAACTAGTTCAGGCATTGTCTGAAAATATATCTATTCTTTATGAAAAAATTGTGCATACCATTCGTTATGGTAGTGATGGAGTACAGGTTGTCGCTGGGGGCCAAGTATTTGAGGGAGATATGGCACTGTGCACTGTTCCTCTTGGAGTTCTGAAAGGTGGTTCTATTAAGTTCATTCCAGAGTTGCCTCAGCGGAAGCTTGACGGAATAAAAAGATTGGGATTCGGATTGTTAAATAAGGTTGCAATGCTTTTCCCATATGTGTTCTGGGGCACTGATCTCGATACCTTTGGGCATCTTACTGATAATTCTAGTAGCAGGGGTGAATTCTTTCTGTTCTATAGCTATGCAACTGTTGCTGGCGGTCCCTTATTGTTAGCTCTAGTTGCTGGAGAAGCTGCACACAAGTTTGAGACCATGCCCCCGACTGATGCAGTGACAAAAGTACTTCAAATTCTAAAAGGTAAAATGCAGTTTTTGTTGCAACTGATTTCCTTAATCTTGAACTTTAATTTCTCATTCTGTTGTAGATGATGCCATTCAGCATAGTAACAAGAAGAAAAGAACAATAATTTGGTGAGCAGAAAAAATAATTTTTTCTATGGAGATAATGCCATTTTCTCTTGGTTGTCTTGGTTAAGAAGAGATATACTAACATTAATGTGACTGTTTTATGTTCAATGTTTTCATGGAAAACAAAAGTAGTTCATATGGAAAAGACCAATTCATTCAACTATTGCGTCAATGTAATGTTTATTTTTCCATTTAAATGAATGTTGCATCTATCTCGATGTTGATTGCTAGCAACAACAACAACATACCCAGTGTATTCCCACAAGGTGGGGTCTGGGGAGGGTAAAGTGTTCACAGTCCATACCACTACCTCAGATGAAGTAGATAGGTTGTTTCCGATAGACATTACATTGACGTTGAGGGATAAAATATAACTCGATGTTGATTGCTATTTCACCTAATTCATTCCGTTCGTTCTTTAATATATTTTACACACTTTTTTTAATTGACGCAAGACATACTAAAACTAGTTATATAAACGCATGGTAGGGAAGATGTCTCTTTTTGAGGGAGACAAACTTGAAGAGAAAGTAGGAATTCAGGGTTTTTGGAGTACATATGAACTATATCATATATCCATCCAACCAGCCCGGACGAAGGCTAATGTGTATATTTTGCTTTATTATTAGTAGACATGCCCTATAATAATGTATATAACCAAAAAAAGATTGGGCTACATCCCTCTTTCCCAAAAGGAGGAACTTTTCTGATGTGAAAAGTAAGGAAAATGTGTGGGAGAGGAGAGAGAAAAACTTTCTTTTTTTACCTTCTTGAAAGAATGAATCTACACCTTTTCTTCTTAGAATCTCTACTTGAGTTAATCAATCTTGTTCAGTATTTTGCATTTGATTGAAATATGTGGTTACGTATCTCTGTATTTCAGTAAAGATAAAATATTGTGCCCTTTTCAAAAGGCATTCTTGTTACATGGAGCTTGCTGTTAAGGTTCTTGTTTCTGATGTAGTAATGAGAATTTTGGACATTGCTTTCAGGTATATATGAACCACAAGGGATTGAAGTGCCAGAGCCAATCCAAACTGTATGTACGAGATGGGGAAGTGATCCTTTCAGCTTGGGTTCTTACTCTAATGTTGCAGTGGGGGCATCAGGAGATGACTATGATATTTTAGCAGAAAGTGTGGGTGATGGCAGACTTTTCTTTGCTGGTGAGGCCACAAATAGGCGCTATCCAGCTACTATGCACGGAGCTTTTCTTAGTGGGCTCAGGGAAGCTGCGAACATAGCCCACCATGCTGAGGTTAGAGCCATGAGTTTGAAGGTTGAGAAAAAACCATCAAAGAGCGCTCATTATTATGCTACTGTTTTGGATGACTTATTTAGGGAGCCAGACGTGGAATTTGGTAGTTTTTCCATAATTTTTGCTAGTAAAAGTTCTGATCCCGAGTCACCAGTAATTTTGAGGGTGAATTTCAACGGGCCCCAATCGCGGAATCATGGTGGGACAGATCGACATCTTTCTAATAAATTACTCTTTCAGCAGCTTCAGTCCCAATTTAAGAACCAGCACGACCTTCATGTTTATACCTTGTTATCAAAGCAACAAGCCCTTGACCTTAGAGAGGTCAGAGGTGGTGACCCGATGAGACTGAATTTCCTTTCTGAGAAGCTTGGGGTGAAACTGGTTGGTAGAAAAGGTTTAGGTCCAAATATTGATTCTATAATTGCTTCAATTAAGGCTGAGAGGGGAAAGCGCAAACCTGGGTCCAGATCTCTTACACTTAAATCTGGTATACCATCCTTTCTCTCTATACACACAATACACACACACACACACACACACACACACATGTATCTCGATCTCCCTCTCTCTCAATATAGAGAAAGTGCAACTAGATTCATTTGTTCCTTTTTAGAAACCGTGGCATGTTTCAATTTAAGCCTAAAGAATTTCCTTCTTAAATAGGCGCCATGAAGTCGAAAGCCATCAATCTCAAGGGGAAAACAGTTAGGTATGTGCACCCACCCTCTTTGTCCTTTCTCTTTATCTCTATTTTGTTCTTTTCTTTTCTTGTTGGGAGTGAATCTCAGCTTTTTCTGGATCCTGTTTCTTAATTATTTCAGAAAGGCTAAAGTTTTAACTGGAGGCAATAGAACCACTTCTTCCCCTGCTGCTAGCAGTAGGATTAAAGCAGTTGGCAGCAGCACTACCGCGATCCCTCTGACAATTGTTGACTTGGAACCTAAACCAGTTTGCGCTATTGGATCTGCACCTTCTCCAAGTTTGAATATTGGAGTAAATGACAACCTGGGGTCAAAATCAGTGGACAGTAGTTCTGTACACCTGCTTCCCAATGCAAGCATTGGTGACAAATTTGAGGGTAATATTGATAGTTCTACCGTTCCAATTTTGAATGTTGGAGGAAAGACTGAAAGCAATAGCGATGAGCCTATTTATCCCAGGAGTACATATGATGATAGCATGGATACATGTGCTCCGCCTTCTAGTGGAAATTCGGCCGGTCAGAATACATCAGGTATGTTGTGGTAACAGACTTTTTTCGCTTGCCTGCTTACATAATTTATCTTTATGCCATTTTCCCACTATGCTCCTTAAATTCTGTATGGCATTTTATGTTCTGTTGTTGTCTTCTCCTTATTTTGGCAAACTAGCATACATAGAATGTTCTACTGGACTATCAAGAACCTCCTTAAATTTCTTTATAGTTCTTGTTAAAGTAGCTGTTGTGATGACAAAAACTTCTATTTAACATGTACCTGATTCACTAATTGTTGACCTTTATGTGGTGGATTGTAGGTGATGGGGATTTGGAAACTGTGATGCTTGACGGGGAATTGAGGATGTGATTGTCAGCTTGACACCTATCGCTTGCTTACTCATCGTCTTCAAGTGCTATGCATATTTTACAACTGACTCCATCTTATAATACTGCAGTCTGCAGTTGTTCTGTCTAGTGTACTTGTTATACTGCTGGGTAACTTAGAAGGCATCCATTTGGGATTTCTATCCCATTGTATATATTGCAACTTCTAGTAGTGCACTAACTTTTGCAGTTTTAGTTGCCAATTTCTTGGTACAGTTCTACATTATCCCTAGGAGGGGAACTTTCTTTTTTTGATATATAGATGCAGTAAAGATTTACAGAAGGAAAGAATGGGCCCCGTTTCGCGAATTGTTTACTTTTTTCCAGAATAATTTTTCCCTTTTGTTTTAAAATCATGTTTTTCTAGACTGTTTTTGTCTTGAGCCGGGGGTCTATCGGGAACAACCTATCTAATCTCTGAGGTAGTGATACAGATTGCGTACACTCTACCTTTCCCAGACCCCACTTTGTAGGCATACACGGGGTATTATGTTGTTTTGTTTCAAAATCGTGTTTGGTCATAAAATTTTCAAGGAAGTGCTCAAAACTCAACCTTCATAAATTTCAAATGAAGTGTTCTCTACTCTCCTTTGTAAAAAGTATGACTTAAGACAGTATCTTTTTTTTTTTTTTTTTTTCAAACTTAAATATCGTAAATTTCAAATGAAGTAAAAAATATTTGAAATCTATGGCCGAACTCCTACTCGTTATACTAAAGTTTAAGTGCAGAGAGTAGTTAGCTATTGAATCAGCAAAAAATAATGGCTGTCGTACAGGCTTTTCTTGTTCGTTTTGTTAATAAGTTAATGAGTTGTTATTGCACAAGTATCTAGTTGTGATATCTCGAATTATTTATAAGGTGGTTGGCAATATTTGGTTGAAGTTAACAAAAAAGGTTAATAAATTAATTGAGATTGAAATTGAAATAGAGTACGCATACATGCCAGTTGACGCCAAGTTAAAGGACACCCAGTTAAAGGACACGTTTATGTATTATACCTTTAAAATTTGAATGAGAATAGCTGTTTTTATCATGTTGCGTGTTTCTCTCTTTTATGTTGAAGATACTATCATATTCTTTATGTTCGGTCCAAGTGGAAGAAATTTCAGGGTTAGTGTTATAAATGGTCTATTAAGAATATAGAAAGTATCTATCAAGATATGAAATGTCTATGGAGGAATTTTTCCTATAAATAGAGGGGCTCTCTTCATTGTAAATCATCCCTCATTCCTCAATAGAAATAAGAAAATCCCTATTCCCTTCTCTTCTCTCTCTATTCTTCTTGTTATTATTTCTTATTATTTCATAACACGTAATCAGCACGAGACTCTACCGTCTCAAAATTCGAAGACTAAAGTTATTCAACGGATTGCTGGTCATGAACATGTGCTATCCTTGAGTTAGTATTTCTACCTACGTAATTGTCAAGTACATTTGCCTCAAACAAGTTTATTTCCCAGGTATGCGTGAAGTTATCTTCATGGTAATATTCTTGAAAGGATGATCCAGGTATACTGCATATAAAATGCAAAATAAGAAAATTCATATCCGAATTGGGGAAATCAAATTCTTGGCTTGTCCACTTTAAACTGTTACCAAATACTTTCTGGCAAAGAACTATATGCTTGCATATTTTTGGTGATTGAAGTATGATTTATTTTATGAGTATACATTAATTACAATGAATTGTGAAACACCTTTGTAAAGTGAAAGTTATTGCATCTTGAGATAAATAATGATGCAAATCCATGTGATATATATGGATCAGTGATAAGGATGGCCCAGAACCAGTATATATGTCACAAGTTTTATAACTTGTTGGGTTCGTTGGATCTGATGGAAATTGATTGGTTTGGAACCATTTATGCTTTAAATTTGTTCTTGAAGAACAATATTGTTAAAAGAGATGAGAGGTTGGATCCAAGTCTCATCGATTTATGGCCTAAGATGCTTTCATATGGATAAGACATTGGGTCTAAGTCCTAATGCACCATATTGATAATATAATGATGACTAAAGAAAAATCATGTGTTTTTGATGAAAAGTCATAAAATATGTCCTATTGAATATGCTACGTTCCCTAAAGTAAATGTGGTAGTAGTACATAACATGTCTGAATGAAGACAAGTGGGTGAATAAATGCACATGAACGTGAAAAAGGGACAAAATAATAATATTTTCACACGCTTGCTGTGATTCTAATTGATATGTTAGAGAAAAATTCTCTATATTATATTTATGCCTCGATTTGCTCCTGAAGTAGCAATTTCTTGAAAGAGGTTATAAGCTATCATAATTTGAAAGACTTAAGGCACGTTTTGATAATTATGTTCCATTCTCGAAGAATGCGAACTTTTGATAAATGCTACAAACATAGATCCATTCCTTGAAGTGAATGTGACAGTATTCATCAAAGTTTGTCAATACAGACGTGCACTTATTGTGATGGGATCACGACTCAACTCTAAAAGAGGTTGAATAATTGAGAAAAAATATTCTGAAATTTACTCTCGAAGTAGTAAATCAGAAAATTTATCATGTAATAGTAAATCTGGAATTTGCTAAAGCAAAAACCACATGTCATGGTAAACTTGGAGTTTACTAGTACAAATAAGTTCATAAGTTGGCATGAACGATTTTGACATCCCGAAGATGTGCATACTGAGTATTAGACATATTGAAGAACTAGAAGATTCTTCAAAAATTGTTATTTGTTCTCATGATAAGTTGATTAGATCAACTAATGTTGGGACTGAATTTCCTAAATTCTGAAAAGTATAAAAGGCGAATATGGGCCCGTTCACCTGTCCTGTGATATCTTAAATAGATTCATCTATAAATTAGTCACATGTACTTTTATTGTCAACATGTAGTTTGACATTCATAAAGTTGTTTGTTCAATATAAATTGAGTTAAGAACATAATTTTCAGATTGTGTAATCAAGGCAATTCATCTTGATAATACTGGTTTGCCGTTGAATGCCTCCGACAAATAGTTGAACCATTGTTTATGAAAACAAAGCTTCATGTGTTGGTCTAAAATATGATATATTTCAGACAATAGCACTTGTATGCATTAAACCAATAAATTATGATTAATTCCTCCCTCTCAATTGGTTCAAGGTCAGAAACCAAATATTCCATCTAGTAGTTCTTAATGTGCGATATACGATTAATGGATATAACATGATGCACAAAGATGGATTCTTTAAAGTAAATTGAGATGTATGTTAGTTTTTCTAACATAAGAGGGAGATAATAAGCTGCTAAGAAATATGTTGCGAATAATCATCACTATGATCTTCATTCAAAAATAATTCAAGTCAAATGCGAGGAGCATTTACTGATCCAAATTAATTTCATATTTAGCTGTGGATGCTCGTATTGTTTGTCCCTAAAGGACAAAGTCTATGCATGCATGAAGCATGGTAGACCATAATCGGTTCCAAATGAAATAATCCTTGAAAAGGATATGGAGCAAATGATCATAATAAGGAGGCAATGTGCTCTTAAAGAGCCTACGACATAACACTTCATGAAACCTTCTGAGAGGTTCAGGTACCTAAAAATAATGAAGTGATGAGATCTCAAATGTTATGTCACATTGCGAACCGATACAAATGTTATAATGTCGACGATATCTTTAATACAATATGGTGCAATATTGTAAAAGATTATGAGGATCTGAATTTTACGTTTATTTAAGCATGCTGACGTAGAAGTATTTATTAAGTGACATGGAAGGATGCATCTTGGTAAGCATAAAGCCTATTTGATTTGCAATCCAGACACTAGAAGATGTCACACATAAAATGTTGAATATTGTCACTTGACAAAATTTATATGAAAATTCCTAAAGGATTCAAAATATTTGAAACATATACAAGTTTCTGAAAACTTATTTATAATCCTTATATTGCATAAATTGATAAGTTGAATATTAGTGGAACTCTTGGAGAGTTCTCGAAAGCAAAAGATTATCTGCTGAAAGAAGTTGAAATGAGAAACATGCAGAATTGAATTGGTCCCAATGTACCATATCTTGTGCAATTGATGCATTTACACATCTTGCTATAACTATGAGCATGACATAGTTTTACTCATATATAGAGATACCGAAATAAGATCACTTGCATATTGCAAATGAAAGTGCTTTTATGAATGTGTTTGTCCTAACGAATATTATCAAGTTTTTGAATATACGGGATATTCATATGATTGACATAAAGTTCGATACAGACATAAGTCACGAAGGGTACTGTCGTACCATGTTGTTTTACATGATAGTCAAATCATATTGAGGTAATGACTACTCATGAAGCAAGCTAAAAATATGCGTGGTTAAGGTCCATGATACATCTCATTCGAGAAAATTATTGTTTGAAATGTGACAAAATACCCACAATCTTATATGAAGATAATACAGCAGACATGACTCTACTAAAGAGACGATTCATAAAAAGAGATATAATGAAGCACATTTCGCCAAAAGCCTGTCAACACACATAAACTCCAAAAGAATAGTGATATCAACGTGCTACAGATTCGTTTGAGTGATACTATGATTGATTCATTCTCAAAGTCTCTACCTACTGCAACTTTCTAGAAGATGATGCACAAGATTGAAATGTGAAGATTCAAGATTTTGAATTGATGTTCTCATCAGGAGGAGCCAATACGCGTTGTACTCTTTTTCCCTTTCAAGGTTTTGTCCCACTGAATTTTCCTTGTAAGGTTTTTAATGAGGCAACCGAAATGCGTATTATTAGAGATGTGTACTCTTTTTCCTTCACTAGTTTTTTTTTCCCAATAGATTTTTTCTAGTAAGGTTTTAACGAGGCACATTATCTGTCAATTAGACATTCAAGGGGGAGTGTTATAAATGTATTTACATTATAGTGAATGTCTATCAAGATATAGTGAATGTCTATTAAGAATATAGATATTATCTATCAAGATATATCAAGATATATTGAGTATCTATCAACATATGAAATGTCTATTGTTTGAAGAGAAATTAGGAGGTCATCCCTCATTCCTCAAGAAAAATAAGAAAATCCCTTCTCCTCTCTCTATTTTTCTTGTTATTATTTCTTATTATTTCATAACACTTAGTGTATTTCCAAAACGTCATTTAAGGCGGAGTCATTTGTCATGGAAACAGCCTCCACCAAATGCAGGGTAAGGCTGCGTAGAATGAACCATTGTGGTTCAGTTTTTCTGCGGACTCTGTGCATAACAAAAGCTTTAATGCACCAGCTGCCCATTTAACGCGCAGTCATTTGTGAATTTTCTTTGCATCAACAACCAGTTAAGATTACTTTTCCTTTCTCCATTATTTTTCTTTTTGGCCTTTCTTTTGAGTTACTGTGGTCCCGGTCAGCAATGTGCCACTAACAGAGAATCACACAACAATTAGAAATTTAACATCAAGTGAATTCAATCATATATGACCTGAACTTCCTGTAAAAGTCCAGTCCAGTGCAATACAAAGAGACAAGCTTTACTGTTGCTCTAAGTCGAGCAAACAATACACTTCCACAAACACAACTAGAATGGTCATAAATTCAACATTCTTCTATTTCCTGACTATTATGACCTGTCACTTTTACATTTTTCATCTAGTATAATAATAAGTATATGAATCATGATACAGGAGGAGAGTCCTTCGTAAGAAAAGCATCGTTGAGGTTCAAAGTTCAATCGAGCTAAAGGACTTCAGCGTTTCTTATTCTCTGGATTGGCATTACAACATCAATGTCCCTCCCAACCACTCCTCTAGTTTCGCTTCTTTATCTGCTTTAAATTCATCAAAGTTTTCAGATAAAGACAGCAGTTGATCATGGGACATGCTTTTGTTTACCTGCTCTTGTAGTAGCTCATCTGCAATTCGACTTGACAGTGTTAAGTCTTCACTATTGGCCCGACCAAGCGAGGAAGAAGAGCTTGCAGCTGCAGCTAATAGCACATCATTAGTACAGGTCACAGATGGCTCATCCTTGTCCAATAAAGATGGTTCACTCTTGACTGGTTGAGATTCTCCGGTTTCTAACTGAGGCCACTTTAAGTTGCTAGCCTTTTCTTTTGCGGACTTAAAAACATTCGAGAGATAGCCTGCTGTCCTCTCATCGCCCTCTTCTGAACCTGTACTGCGAGCCCAGGTAGAAGGACTCCAAGAGGTAGTTATACCGACTGGGAAACTTGTACTAGGTCTGCTAATTAATCCTTTTTTTGGTTGTTTCTTTGAAATGACAGCTAGAGTATGTCTGAGATCTTTAATCATCTCGTTAGCAATTGGAAGGCCACATTCTTTCATCGACCTGATCACGGTGATGGAATCCTCTGAATCTTCCGTGTGAAGAGCTGTTTCACGGGATTTCTCCTCGATATTGTTTTTGAGATTTACAAGGTTGGGCGCTGCTTTCTGGGTATGCTGTTGAATGTAGAAAAGCCCCACAGAGGGCTCATTTGCAATGAACTTTATCATGTCTGCCAAGGATTCAGTTATCTCTACAAAACCGTCCACTGTGGAAAATTCATGCATTTTCTTGAAGGCCAACGGTTCATCATCACTGGTCGGGGAAGAAAATAATGAGAAAGCTTGTTCAGATAAATAATTCAACAACAACAACAACATACCCAGTGTATTCCCACAATTCAGATAAATAATTCAACAGTCAGAAATGGGAATTCTCTTAACATTATGCGTGTATTCTATATGATTAGTAAGTTGACCAGATTCCTTGGTAAGGTTCATCCCACAGCTATAAGTATTAGTGGTTTAATAATCATATACCATGTGACGGGCAATATTTGATGGGTAAAAACCAAAAAGCCAGGAAATGCTTCTCTATCTAAGCTTGTGCCAGAAAAGGTCAATAATCATAGTTATCAGAACTCGATCTTCCCGGTTACGTGATTAGATTTGCAATTCCATTACAGTGATGGAATTGCTCAGTGTCCATATCTCTAGGCTCTTGTTAAGCATGTTTTGGGATACCAAAAGCATCAGCGAGCCCTGAATTTGATGTTAAGGAGGATTAGACATAGACTGTCACATAGTAAACCAATTACAAGTAATATGTTCCTAAGCTGGAAACTTCTTAGTAGTACATGCTTAGGAAATTCCGATACAATACTAAGAAATAACCAAAAGGGCTCGTTTATTTCCACATTTAATTTTTAATTTTTCAAAAAGGTCACTTTTTAGTTACCTAAAATTTTATCAAACTGATGTGAATCTTAACGACAAGGTTTCCCTTCTATGATAAGTGTACGTAACCACTTCTCATCCTTTCAAGCAACCGTATGGAAGGCGCTGTCAGCCATAAGTACTTCCCTAAGGAAGGAATCCTCGAACTAAATAGGAAATTTACAAGGCACATATTTTCAGAGGAAAGCAACAGAAATGAACTGCTTGCAACAATAACAACAACAAATCCAGTGTAATCCCATAGGTGGGGTCTGGGGAGGATTGATGAGGTAGAGAGGCTATTTCCAAAAGACCCTCGGCTGGACAAACAGTGAAGAAGAGGCAATCACAAGCAACAAAACCAACAACAAGATAATAAGATACTGAAGCGAAAAAACAGGTAGTGACAGAAATCTACAACAACAACATAGGGGTAGAGTGTGCGCAGACCTTACCTCTATCTCTGAGGTGAGGTAGAGAGGTTGTTTCCGATAGACCGTGGGCACAAGACAGTAGTGACAGAACTCTAAAAATTAGATATGAACTGCTTGCATAGACACAATATAATAGATCCACAACGAAAGCTCATAATTGTTCATATTTCACAAAAAAGTCATGCTAAATCAGGCATGATTTTACAAATTTTTAATTGCTGCATTTATGGCTCCTTCTATAGACATGGTTTGGGTTATATCAGCTAAGTACCCTGAGATTTCCACTTTAGCAGACGAGCAATATTACACTTAAAACATTCTAGAAAGGCACATCCAACAGGAAGTTGACAATAAGACGTGAAAACAGATTGTGATCGTCACATACCCAACAAGTTGATGACGGGAACCAGAAGGTGCAATGAGTAAAATCAACTTACCAAAGATACAAAAGAGAACAGAAACTACAGTGAGACCCAACATTAGCCTCTCCACAATCTCCAACCCCACCATACAACAACAACAACAACGTATGCCCAGTGTAATCCCACAAAGTGGGGTCTGGGGAGGGTAGGGTGTACACAGACCTTACACTTACCTTGGGGATAGAGAGGTCGTTTGTGTTAGACCCTTGGCTCGAGGGAAAACAGTTCAAAGCAGATTGGAAAGGGACTTCAAACCCACCATGTAGAAGAAAAATATATAGTTGAAATCATCAGTCTACCACAACATACAAAGCATTTCGGAAGCATTAGGTTCTATAAAAGGCCCTATCGAGTATGACCTCAAACGAAACCCAAGCAGTTGTCTTATCTAGCTCGAGAGGAGTATTTTACTGTATACTTTGGAAAATCAAACTGGACACAGCAAATTCAGAAACTACAAGTACCTGCCCACACCCTTTTGAAGTGAACAGTCATATCAGCAAAACCGGTGAGTCGCCAAAAAGGGTAAGTGCAAATAAAAACTGTTTAGCCGGTTAACAGTCTGAGAAATAGCAATCACGTGTTGTTATTTCCTTTGAGCATGAATTAGTCTCAGGACATCACCAGTAAGAAACTAAACTAGAGTAGTTTAGTTAACTTGTCAAAAAAAAAAAAAAAACTAAACTAGAGTAGCAATTGAAATGATTCCATTTGTTATCATTACATTTTTCTTTAGATTTTCATTAACTTGATTTGCAGCTTCTTTTTAGTTTATTATCTTGTAAGAACATATCAATTTTTAGCACAACAATTAGCAATAAAATGGATAGCCAATAAGATACAACTTTTGGTCAGAGGTAGAAATTTCAATGTAATTAAATACTTTCCTAAGAGAAAAAAAAATATAGTTCCTAATTTTCTTTTCCATAATTATCTTACTTGAACATAGATCATGTCCACCGATCAGCCAATTTGAAGTTGATAGACACTACGATTAGTGTAACCTGCAGAATGTAGTTGGTAACCATCAATTAATATCCATACTTCTTAGTTCCATTTGGTAAATCTGCAAATATTATGCAGAGAGAAGATACTGCAGATGTCACATAATAAGGTCATCGATTCATCAATGCTAATTCTATTGTTGATTCGATTCACCTATAAACAAGGGCGGGCAAAATTTAAGCTTTTTGGGTTCAAAATTTAATGTTCTTAGCATTGAACACTCATTATATTTTGAAGTTATGGGTTCATATCCACTAGTTGTTGCAATTTTAGTGGATATTCACATATAAATTTATACTTCGAGTGAAAAATACTCGATTCATATGAGCCTGGTACCCGCACTCTGCATCCGCCATTGGCTATAAGCTACTACAATGGAGAAAAATAGGAGTACACTAAGAATTTTTCTCAATTTAGAGAACTTGCTGAGGGTAAAGTAACCTAAAAAGAGGCTTTCTATTTTGTTTACACCTTAAATACAAGGCTTTCCCTTTCTCCCAATAATATACATTACCTAATTAAACAACGACGACATTCCAAGTTCAGAAAACCACTACTGATTCTAAATTAGTACTCTCTTTGTTTCAATTTGTTTGTCTTTATTTTTTTTAGTCCGTTTCGAAAAGAATGTCTTTCTTTTTTGGCAACTCTTTACTTTTAACTTTCCACATGACATGTGTAAGATCACAAGATTAAAATACATTTTGGTACATCCTACATATCTTTAGTTTAAGACCACAAGATTCAAAAAATTTCCTATCAAGTCAAAACCAGAGAAACAAATTGAAATGAAGTATCTTTTTACATTACATTCTTTTTCCTATCAATGCAAATCTATAGCCTGTAAAACTGAAAGAGGAACAAAAAGACCAAGATTCTATTTTACCTCGAGAAAAATTAGTAATATCTCAGCGTGAAAACAGATTTGAAGCAGATTTTGGGACTTGAAAAGCAGTTTCCTGAAAACTAGATAATTTCTATGGCCAACCAGATATTCGGCCAAAAAATTTCCAAAAAATGCTTCCAAAATCTACAGCCAAGCAGGTCCTTAAAGTACCCCAAGAATCAAGTGTTCAATCAACCAACGAATACCCACCTAGGTATAACAGAAATCCACTTCTCAAAAACAAATTTTTAGCTCAAATTCTCTATCAATCGACCAATACACACCTAGATATAACAAAAAAACACTTCACAAAAATCAATTTTGACCTCAAATTCACTATCAACTATCTAACAATCAACCAATACCCACCTAGATATAACAAAAACCCACTTCTCAAAAACCAATTTTGACTCAAATTCTCTATCAAATATCAATTATCTAACAATCAACCAATGCCCGCCTAGATAAACAGAAACCCACTTTTCAAAAATCAATATTTAGCTCAAATTTTCCATCAATTATGTAATAATCAACCAATACCCACCTATATATAACAAAAACCCATCTCAATAATCCATTTTTAGCTCAAATTCTCTATCAATTATCCAACAATCAACCAATACCCACCTATATGTAACAAAAACCCATCTCAAAAACCAATTTTCACCTCAAATCCTCTATCAAATATCAACTATCCAACAATCAACCAATATATAACAAAAACCCATTTCTCAAAAATCAATTTTTAGGTCAAATTCTCTATCAAATATCAATTATCTAACAATCAACCAATTATTATATATAAAAACCCACTTCACAAAAATCAATTTGACCTCAAATTCTCTATCAATTAATTATCTAACAATCAACCAATACCCACCTACATATAACAAAAACCCACTTCTCAAAAACCAATTTTGACCTCAAATACTCTATCAATTATCAATAATCTAAGAATAGACCAATATATAACCAAAACCCACTTCTCAAAAATCAATATTTAGCTCAAATTCTCTATCAAATATCAAAAATAAAAGAAACCCACTTCTGAAAAACCAATTTTGTCCTCAATTCTCCATCAATTAGCCAATTAAAAAACACCCCCCAAGAAAAAATTTCCTCAGTAAAGGGTACAATATTATCAAGAATAAAAAGAACAAGTGCAAAATCATATAAACTTACATATCAAACCAGAAAATTGGGAGCTTCCTTCTGACCGTTGATGGGTTTTGGACAACAATTGTACAAGTTTGTTTAATTCAACGTAGTATTATAGGTAAGAGAATTAGATATTTTGTCTGTACTAATGTAGGAGTAGTAGATATTGAAATTTATAACAAAGATAGAAAAGGAAAGATCCTTTTTGTTTTTGCCTTTTTGGTCGCTGTTTTGATTACTGTTCTAAACTAGGATTAGGATTCAACTGTAAAATCTATACCTTATTATTACATTAGTTGTCATTGTTGAGATAGGAGTTAAAAGTACATGGTCCAACCTGAAAAGACCAATGTACATTAGCGGGAGTTGGATTTGGTGTAATTATGTGTAATTATGTTGTCTGACATGCTTGGTTGGTCAGGTAATTATTTTTTTAGCAGATAATTGGATGTAATTGGCAGTCGCTAATTACACTCTCCAATTCACAGGGGGTAATTACATGATGTAATTATAAGTTGATTACTTCTTAATTTCTTTCTTTTATTTTTTAGTTTTAATTTGTTTTTAATTTCTCTTATTTTAAATTCTTTTTATTTTTATTATTCTAATATTTTTTTAAGAATATTTTTTATTTTATATTATTTATATTTCATTTCATTTTCATTTTCCAACCTTTACTTCTTGTGATTCCATTCAATTTTTTGTATTATCTATTTTTTTTTTTCATTTAGCACAATTTAGTTAGTATTCTAATTTTTAAATTAAGTAAAATTCATTGTTGAATAAGGTTATAGACTTAGGTTTTTCTTTTCTTTTGAATTATAATTATGTACGCTATGTTGAAATTTAACATAAGAATATTAATTTTTTTTTTGAATTTTGAACTTATGTTATATTTTCACTTTCAATTTATTTGTTTTACTAGTATTGACTTGATATTTCACATTGCAAATCATTCATTTTTTAGTTAGAATTGATAGATTATCTTTTTGTCAAATGTTTTAATAATTTTATAACATTATATTTATAATATTGATATTTTTGTCAAACAAACATTTTATGATGTTCTTAAAAATCATGTACTTTAAGTTTTGATGATTAATTTAATTAAAATATACTAGTTTGATAAATATAAATCAATTAGTTTTTATAAGAACATATGTTTATTAATCAATATATTTCGAAAAACAATATAATATATATATATATATATATATATATATATATATATTTAATATCATTTATAAAGGCTCTTATTTGTCTAATATAAATTTTTAATTTTTGATAATTAACTTTTATTTTAAAATTTTAATATAATCATGTAATTACACTTGCGCAAACAAACAGTACACTTGTAATTACACTGTAATTACATTGTGGCAAACAAACTGGTCATCAGAATTATTAGGTTGTGTAATTACTAGGCTGATAATTACAATCCTAGTAATTACACCGATTTCAATTATCAGGTGACTTTCCAAAAAGACCCTAGTTGACTTAATATTTGTTGGATTTCGAAAATGCCACCTCAACTGTGATGTATTACTCAAAAATTTCGAAAGCGTACTCCGTTCGTTTCTAAATAAGTGGTTGTTTTACCTTAGACACATCACTTAAGAATTGACTCATTCCTAGAAAACAAAATGTGTTTTTACTAACTTACCCGTAATATAAATGCCTTGAAAAAGATGTAACTCTTTAATAATTTCTTGATCACGTAAAACTCTTTTTATATAAAGAAAGATAAAATTGAAAAAACATCATTAATTTCTTCTTGATTATCTAAAACCCCATTTATTTAGAAACGAGTGGAGTGATATACTGTACTACGTAATTACTTTCTCATATATCTCCTTTCATTCCAACCCCAGCTAAGATGTGATGAAATGATAAAAGTCTTTTCTCAATTAATAAGTGTCTCGAGTTTAAGATTAGGAATGGAGCTTCCTTCGACATGCACCCTGTTATCCAAGTGCTTCGAATTAGTAAGATAATTGAGCCTTAAATAATCTAATTTGAAGGGAGAAAAAGGGAAAAGGAATTAAAGTAAGTACATAAAGTTGGCATATTGCACATTTGCAGTGATATCTACTATGTTATTTTAGGGCATGCCAAAATCTGCAAAACGTACATAACCTTTTTTGTTCATTTTAAACAACATATCCAGTATAGTTCCACCCACAAAGTAAGGTTTGAGGAAGGTAGAATGTACGAAAACCTTACCTCTACCTCAGAGGTTCATTTTAAACGTGAACAATTTTTTTTGTGAAATCCCAACATCAAAAATATTTTGAATATTTCCCTGACATTAGTCTCTTTTATTAGTTTCAAACACATAAATATGTCTTTGTCATAAATTTTAAAAGATTCACCAAGTCTATTTTAAAACTCTATAGATACATGATATCTTAAGTGACTCAAGGATGTAGGTTATGAAAAGAACAGACATGTTTAACACTTAAATGGAGCCCTTTTCTTACCTTACTCTAGCTTCTGCTGTCTTTTAACACTCCTTAATTGTATCCTTTGTCATACAAATAGTATCATACTTAACAAAAATTATGGTGAAATGATGCATACTCTTCCATCCATAACCACATAAAAGGATTCAAGCTCTGGGATTCGCCTTTGGTAGGAAATGCATTACCCCCAAAATGAGACTTTCCCAAGCGAATCCTGATTAATCAAGCCATGAAGAGTGTACCAGACACAGGGAGGTAAACTAAAAGAAATCCTTATCCGTGGATGCAACTTTCATGAACTTTCTTGTTTCAATTGAATAAATCAATATCACCTATTTTGCCTCTGCATGACATTATCTCAACTCCTTTCAGAAAGAAATTCAAGCTGGACGAGGTAATAATACATTAAAGTTCCATAAAGTTTGTAACAGCTTCAGCGCTAACAAAGTTTTAAATTGTTTTCTGGTAAGTTTTGATATTACAAGCAACATTTTCTGTATAGAAATACTCAAATAAAGGGCAACCTAACTAGCTTGCCAATCTGTTGATCCACCAAGAAACACGAGTGTCATACAATGGCTTGCATTGACATGCTTGGAATACCTGAATATGGTGCTGAGTGACAATTGTTCTATTCCAATGACGATTACTTTGAAGCGATTCAGAAACTTAACACCGACCCTAAAATCTTCGAACCAGCTCCAATTCTCTGACCCAAAATGATGAAGAACAAGGGAGATAAGAATGACAACACACATGTTGCAACCAAGTGGATAAAATTTCCTGTACTGCTCCAAATTATTCACCACCACCACCAACACCCGGTATTCTAGCTACTACTACAACTGGCTAAAGCTAAAATTTTCCATGTGACCTTCCCTTTCACTAGCAAAAAGAGAAACAACCAACTTGATAAGAAAAGCCATTAGCCTCCAGATATAGATGCTGATGTGCGTACTGAATAGATCTCCATTATTTTAATCAGCTGAAAATGGCAAAGGAACTATGTAAAACATGCACGAAGAGTGAATACAAAATGAAGCATGTTAAGCTCATGTAATTGCAAAGAGAGGATGAGGGGCAAACTCTGGAAAGAGCATTGAAATAAGACATCAAGATACTAGCACACTGCTGCAGAATTGGAGCTGTTAGATTAAAGTAACACCTGGTTATAAATGCAAGAGAGCAACTGCATTCTGCAAAACTTATTTCTTGTAAGATTGGTGTCACGGGCACATTCTGAATGCTCGAAAGTGCAAGCTGAATAAAACAACCTTAGTTATTGGTTACTTTCTAACGACTCGCCTTGTTGGATTGCAATTATGTGAAATATTAAAATGTAAGTTGATTCGAATACGTCACTTTAGAGCATAAGTGGGTGTACAAAAAATGAAATTCCACTGCTTATAGTTACAACATTACCAAGCATGCAGAAAAACAACTATTCTGCAAAGGTATCAAGATACTCATGTGAACTCTCCGAATGTTAGGTTCAAATGGATGTTGACAGTGGCGGAGCTAGCTTAGGCTCAGGGGGTTCACCCGAACCCTCTTCGGTGAAAAATTACACTATTTCTACATGGTTAAAATTATTTTTATGTATATGTTATAGATGTTGAACCCCCTTCGACTAGTTCGTGTGTACACTTTGAACCCCCTGAATGAAAATCTTGGCTCCGCCATTGGATGTAGAGGATTCATATAGCCAAACACGACTACTTGGGGATCTAGGTGTGGTTGCTATTGTTGATGGTGGTTCCTTTTCTATCTTTCTCTTTCACTCTCTCTCACTATCTAATAAAGAAAAACTGAGGACGACTAAACGTCGAGGGTATGCCAATATTAGTGAGGGAAAGAACGCCACTATGACAAGGATAACCAATAAGGAGGCCACCTTGGTTGACTATTTCCAAAGATAATTCACCCACTTTTTACGAGGAAATACACCCTCTTAACAACAACAACATACCCTATATAATCCCACAAAGTGGGGAGGGTAGAGTGTATGCAGACATTACCCTACATCAGAGGTCGAGAGGTTGTTTTCGATAGACCCTCGGCTCAAGGAAACAAACTCCAAATACACTCTCTTCAAAGACGCAAATAAAGCACTAAGCTTTGTATAAAAAGTTTACAACTCAAATTCAAGATGTTGTACATTAAGGCTTAGTTTAAGACACGAGATTCAAAAGTCTTCTTTACTTTCTTTAACTCCGTGTCAAACCAAATTGAAATGGAGGGAGTATGTTCGTCAATGGGATCTTGCGTTGCTACAAGTAGAGTTCTCTTACAATAACAAGATTCCATTGACGAAGATATTCTGTAGTCCATGAACGACAATAGAGACATCATCATAAATAGGCGAACCTTCACAAACATAGAGGAAACATCAACCATCCTCTCAAATTTTCTTCATCAACCTCCTCGGGTAATGGGATCAAACTCACGAACAACTAACCAATTAACACACAAAAAATCTCGAAAGAGTAGAATTAATCAAACATGATACTCGAAATGAACTTATACATGATTTAGGGTGAAATTTTTGTCCTGCCTCAGAAATTTCATCATGTTAAGCTGTATTTTCATCATCAAGTAACTCCGCGAAATCTCTGAGAAATCCAACAATCGCATCATCCTAGTGAAATATCATCACCTCCAACCCTGGATTCTTCAGAAACTCGATCAATTGTAACTCCAAAAACGAAGACTTAATGAGATAGCGCTTTGATTTCAACAACAAATACACCTCGTAAAACCGAGAAATTGAATTAAACATGATAAACAGAGGACTCGGCTTGAAAATCAGTTTCCAATCTGTGAAGAAATTTTGAGCGAAGAAAACAACAACAGAAATGTCATTGCAAACTAACGATATATTAATAGAAACAGAAAGAGTGGTGGCGCGTGAGAGAAAGAACTCGAGAGTGAGACATGGGAGTCGGAGTTCAACAGAGATTTTGAACAGCATAGTTTTTCGAGGTGTATTTGCTGTTGAAATCAAAGCGGTATCTCATTATGTCGTTGATTCTGGAGTTACAATTGATCGAGTTTTTGAAGAATCCAAGATTGAATGTGATGCTATTTCACTAGGATGATGCGATTGTTGGATGTTCCAGGGATTTTGCAGAGTTACTAGATGATGAAAATACAACTAAACATGATGAAATTTTTGAGGTATGACAAAAGTTTCACCCTGAATCATGTATAAGTTCATTTCGAGCATCGTGTTTGACTGATTGATTCTACTTTTTCAAGATTTTTTTGCGTTAATTGATTAGTTGTTCGTGGACTATAGAGTTTGATCCCATTACCTGATGAGGTTGATGAAGAAAAATATGAGAGGATGGTGATGTTTCCTCTGTGTGTCTGTGAAAATCATTGATTCGTCTATTTTCAATGATGACTTTGTCCTCATTCACGGACTACAGAGTATATTCGTTAATGGGATCTTGTTACTTAAGAGAACTCTACTTGTAGCAACACAAGATCCCCTTGACGAATATACTCCCTCCATTTCAATTTGTTTGTCTGGCTTTGACTAGGAACAAAGTTTTAGAAAGTAAAAAAGACTTTTGAATCTTGTGATCTTAAACTAAAGATACGTAGAATGTATCAAAGTTTTGTTGACAACTTCCATTAGACCAATTGTACTTGCGATAACTTGTTAAGTAAAACTGCAAATAAATTCCCATTTTTCTCCTCAAAGTCTGCCAAAAATGATATCTCATTCCATCCTGGCCCAATAAAGTTCTCTTTTATAAGAGCTAAACCTTTATCTCTTCTAAAATTCCCAATCAATCCTCCTTTACGAGCTTCCCAAAAAATAGACCAGTGTAAAGAATTCTAAGGAACATAGCGAATTAACTCCAAAAAGATATCCTACTTGTTGAAGAAAGTATTGGTAGGGATGCTGAGAGCTAGACTTCCATATTTCACCAAATTCAACATTTTCTCCCTACTATCTTTCACAACTTCAAATTCAACAACCTTCTTATCTAAGGTAGAAAAGCAGGGTAGAACGGAAACTTAAGATCAACTACCTTAATTTGTACACCAAATTTATGCCTGAGAACAAAAGGGGAGGCTTGAGGAAACTCACTCCAAACAACATGACGATGATCAAGCTTATGTTGCGACTTGAGATCCTTAAGGGCTTCATGATCAAAATACAAAATTATCTCTTTTGGTAACAAGTAATGGCTTCAATAAGTCAAAGCTTGAATAGTTGCATATAGCTCTTTATCATAAGTTGAATGTTTTAACTTTAAATTGTTGAGTTCTTCACTAAAAAAAGCAATTGGTTGACCTTCTTGAGAAATAACAACACCAATACCAACATTGGAAGCATCACAATCAACTTCAAACACTTGACCAAAGTTAGGTAAGGAATATAGGTGCTTTAGAGATCCTAGTTTTCAATTCTTCATAACTACATTGTGCTTTAGTGATAAAAGAGTTTATCACTTGTTGATGCAGCAACTTATCATAGATGATGCAATAACTCATCATATGATGATACAACAACTTTGTCACCTTGTATGTTTTTGTCATCCTTACCTTGATAAGATTGATTATCATCCTACTCTTGATAAGATTAGCTATCATCCTAACCTTTTGAGTTGTCGTCCTTATCTTCTATTAGGGTTTAAAAAGTGCTTTTAAGCACTTATGTTTAAGCTAAAAAGGCAAAAATAAACCAAAAGCCATAAGTTAGAATTCCTAACTTATGACTTTTGACTTATAAGTCAATAACTCATCATATGATGATACAACAACTTTGTCACCTTGTATGTTTTTGTCATCCTTACCTTGATAAGATTGGTTATCATCCTACTCTTGATAAGATTAGCTATCATCCTAACCTTTTGAGTTGTCGTCCTTATCTTCTATTAGGGTTTGTCGTCCTTATCTTCTATTAGGGTTTAAGTCTCACATCAATTGGTGACGTTGCTTCTTAGGTTTTGTAAACCCTATATAAAAGCCTTTTAACCCTAATGTACAACATCATGAATTTTAGATGGGCTTATAGCTTTTGACTTATAAGTCAAAAGTCATAAGTTAGGAATTCTAACTTATGGCTTTTGGTTTATTTTTGCCTTTTTAGCTTAAACATAAGTGCTTAAAAGCACTTTTTTTATTTTACCCAAATACTTCAAAAGTGCTTAAAAGTTATTTTGGCTTAAAAACACTTAAAATAAGTCAATCCAAACAGGTCCTAAGCTTTTTATATAAAGCTTTGAGTTTTATTTGTTTTTTCTTAAGAGAGTGTTTCCTCTTAAGAAGTGAGTGAGGTATCCTTGGAAATGCGGCCTCCTTTTCGGCTATGGTGTCATACTACGGGTTCCTAACCTCACCAATATTGGCACACCTTCGACATTCTGGTGTCAACAACGGTTTCCAAGAGAAGTACATATAAAAAATAATGGAGAATTCAAATACACTGCCATGCCTAATGGACTTTGAACTTCAAAATTGTTTCAATTTCCATTGGAGTCTCCGGAGAAGACCACGAGATGGATTCAATAAGACATATCAACGTAGGCCTGCATTATGGCAGAAAAACGCATTCTTGTAATTCAGTTTCTGGAGAGTTTGGAGTGCGAAGACCTCCCAGACAAATCCAGTTATAAAACTTACATATCCAAGGAATCATGGTCAAAACTTGATTGCAAAAAACAATAGATTTTAGTGTAATACAACAAATAAACAAAACTAAACTTGTAATCCCTACTTTTCAAGAACGCATACGAGTCCTTCTATAATGCTAGTTAAACCTACAAATAAAATAATGCCAACTAGTAGGAGCAGGAATCTTAGCACTTCAGAACAATTCAAACTCCAAAAGGAAGGGGGGTAAAGAACAACATTGTCCATAAAAATGGAACTTTTACCAATAATAACATTTTTCAAACAAGATAACATAAAACTAAATAAGCTATCTATTTCAATATACATACAACTGCACTACTATCTAGTTCCACAATCATAGATATCCAACACACCAAAAGACCAAAAAGGAGAGGATAAAACTTTTCGATACCTTCAATTAACACCATTACAATCATTCATCAACTTCAGAAACAAGCTAAAAGCTCCCATTTTATCTTGTTTTTTTACAACCATGGTGTCCGCCCAGCTTGAGCACACCTCAAGTAATTCCATGCGATACCTGACACCTCCCACCAGCAACAACAGTTACCAAATAACTCTGTTTTAAGATCCCATTTTTCCTCATCTAATTTCATCAAAACGAAAAAGTCAATCCTCCTCATCACTCTCATCACTAAAATAACCTTTCCTCTTCTCCCTCGTTTTCTCCTTCTTGAATTCCTCATTATCTCCTTTTAATAACCTCTCCTCCGCTCCTCTATCCACCACAGACGCCCAATTATCGTCATCAAATCGCGCTCCTCCTCCCTCTTCATCATCCCCTTCCTCCTCGTCATCCTCCTCCCACTCCCCACCCCTACCCCTACCCCTACCCCCACCACCCCCCTTTCCTCCTCCACCACCACCACCACCACCCCTCTGCCCTTTCTTCGATGGCTCAGGCCTCTCCCTCGGCCCGAGCGAATTCCTCGGACACTCATACGACAAATGTCCTTCCTCCCCACATTCATAACACCTACTCTTATCCTTATAAACCTTCTTCCTAATAAACTCCGCCGCCCGACCATTATCCGAAGCAATCGACGCCCTTAACGTTCGTCCATTAAGTACTTTCCCATCAATGCCTTTTACAGCCTTAACCGCATCTTCTCTATTAACAAAAAGTATAAACCCTACACCACGACTCTTACGAGTGTCCCGATCTTTAACTACAGTTACCTTTGCGACCTTACCGAATGTAGAGAAGATTGTATGGAGGTCGGAGTTTGTGAGGGTATAATCGAGATTACTCACGTAGACGGTTGATTTTGATGGTGCTAATCCGCCGCTACCGCTGCCGCCGCCGGCACCGGCGCCGCGAGAGGGTTTTGAAGTGGCGGAGGAGGACGGCGGCGCCGGTGATGGTGCGGAGGAGTATCGGTAGTAAAAGGTGTCGTCTTCGTCGTCGGATTCGCTGTTCTTTCTCTTCCTTGACATTTTAAGATTTTTTTTCACCAAATGAATGACAGTTTGTAACAAATAGGACCCTAATATTTCGGAATATATTTTCACTATATTTCAGCTATAAATATTTTGAAATATATTTTTATAATATCTGGATTTTTAAAAAACCTGAAGTTCTCTCTTTTTGATTCACTTTTTGTATTTTTTTATTTATTTT
Organism: Capsicum rhomboideum; assembly: GCA_031232105.1. NCBI lineage: Eukaryota > Viridiplantae > Streptophyta > Magnoliopsida > Solanales > Solanaceae > Capsicum > Capsicum rhomboideum. The sequence goes on from CP124707.1 coordinate 47,801,016, forward strand.
TTTTTAAAAAATTTAAATATATTATTTTTATAAAATAACTCAATTTTCATAAAACTCTAAAAAAAAGTTAAATTTATGTTTACTTTTTATATTTTTTTAACTTCAAAAATACCCGATTTTTAAAATAATATGGCCAAACACAACTCCAATTTCATTTTCAACTTTAAAAATACCAAATAAAGTGAATATGTTTTTTATTTTCATGGTCACACGATCCTAAAAATGCTCACGTGAATTATCAACTTTTTACAAGTTAGTGTAATTTATTTTTTAAAAAAACTAAATTGGTTGAGTTAAGTTTATTAAAATCATCACAGGAAATTTAATGTTCTCATTTTAATTTTAACTATTCAAACCTTACTACAACACTAGTGAAAAGATTAAAGGTAAGAGTTAAATGATTCAAAAATACGCTTCCTTTTAACGAATTTCATGCTCAACTATCGACTATTTCTTATTATTATTCAGATAGAAAAAGGAAACAATTTATAATTAATGTATAGATAGTTGAGGAAGTAGAAAGTAACAATTGATAGCTGGGATTTGAAACTTGAAAAAAAATGTGATGATTTAGATGTGTTTTTGATAATTATTGTATATGGTCCACAAAATCAATAATTACGACACTCGAAAGTGTTACAAAAGAAACTAAATCTATCAAAAAACGCATGAAAAAGATTATTTCGAAAGACTTACTGCTTTCCGACATTGATTTAAACTAAGCTGAGAATGGAGCACAATCAAAAGGGAAAATCAATATCTGTCCTGACTAGATACAATCCTATGACGAGGAAATCTTAACCTTAGATTGAACAAACTTAAGAATGCCTACCCAAGTTAGGTTAGGACGCGATACACTTGAATTGAATAAAATGAATATACATTCATATAGTTGAATCCAACTTAATTTGCGATTCTAACGTAGTTGATTGATTGATTGATTCACAACACTAGCTCTACAGACATATCAGCTGATACGAGCTGATGAAATGTGCCTAGATTGATACGCATCCCGCATCTAGCACCAACCCGCCTGATTATCTTCTCAAGTGTCCGAGACAAAAACAAGAACAACAACATACCCAATATAATTCCACAAGTAGAGTCTAGAGAGGGTACATTGTACATAGACCTTACCCCTTACCTTGGGACTTGGCAACAAGATACGCATATTTTCTAAATGCCTTTTTGACTTCAAATGTTTATCATGTCTCAACGAGATCCAGAAAGTTTGTCATTGCATTGTTCAAACACACAGTGGGTAAAGAAAGTTCGGACAAAGGTCACCAAATTCTTAGTCCTAACATCAGAATAGAGCAACATTTACAGATATCTGAAAACCATGAAAAGCGTAATCAGAAATCATATTGAAGCGACCAAGTCTTCAGTCTCTGTCGTCTGCTGAGAAAGGGTGCCTCTAGTCCACCTCTTGAGCATCTCTAAGGCAGCTTTAGGCTGATCCATTGGAACCATGTGTCCAGCATCATGAACCTATTACACATTTGACCACATGACAATTAGCTCGAACACTTATGTTATGAAATGAACAATAAGATTGTTAATAGATGGATGCAGGGTAGATAAAGAAATTCACCTTGAGGAAACTCAGAGGCCCATGGCTTCTCAACAATCCTGCTTCAGAACCATTAACTTCAAAAGGGACTTCAGGAGATGCTACAAACTCTTTCTGACCATTCCATTCCATGGCCTGAACCCATCTTGAGTTACCTGGTAAAAGAAACGAAATGACATCCAAGCATTTATGTGATAAATTTCCATTATCGAGCTTAAAGACAGTTCGAAGCTTACCCAGCCAGTTGCAAATAAGATCATATTCTCCAGCATACACAAGCAACTTTATTCCATCCTCGAGCAAGGTTGGAATTCCTACTTCAGAGTTCCTCATCCAGTCAACAAGCATGGCCTGGTAAACAGTAGTGCTACACGAGACAAACTCTATATCCTCAACGCCAAGAGCCTGCTTAACAGAGCGCATATTCAACATTTTCTCCATATCTGAGAAGTCATAGCAGAGTCGTCCCACACACTTCTTTCGGATGTCATAGTGCTGCAGGTGAAAGCCTAATTTATCAGAAACACAGTTAACAGTCATTTGTTCACAACTTTGGAATACTGACCATGTTTCTTCATTTAAATTCATCTTTGGCCAACATTATTAAATAAGTAGTTCTCTATATTTCTGTTGGCAAAAGAATCTCTCCCAACAATTTATAAAAATTAAATTTCTAGGATCATTCTATTCTTTCCGAGGCTGCTGACACTTATTTCTCTACTAAGTATGGAATACGTGTAACAGGCAATACAATGTATAGAAAATGAGAAGACAGATTGAAATTGATGACAACTTACATTTATGTCAACCCCAGCACGTGCACGGATAGCAGTGAATATAGAATTGCACACAAAAAAAGCCGCCAAGCAAGAGATTTTCCCATCAGTGCCTAAAAGGAGAAAAACAGACAGAAACTGAGAAGCAACACAGGATACAGAAAACTGATTTGCTGTGAGTGCACGAACATCCATCCCCTTCAACCAGGGAAAGTCCGAGTGAGTCAGATGATATGGAGGAAAGAAAGGAAGTAAACAGGACGTACCGCAAAGGTTTATTGCGACGTCACAAACTGGAAGTAGTATGTTGATACGATCATGATCAGACTTCGAAATTAATCCCATGTCCAGTGCATAGTCAGTGTATGCAGGGTATTGTATTTTGGGATCTGTAAGCCCATTCCCGATGGCAAATCCCTGTTCAAAATACATCCAATGAAGTAAAGACACGTGATTAAGGAAATAACAACGCAACAGCTGGTGAAATGTGTTACCTTTAAGTTTATATGTATTCCTTCTTTACCCTTATTTCCTTTGTGTACTCTAGCAGCAAAAGCAGGAATATAGTGCCCAGCATATGATTCTCCGGTTATATAGAAATCGTTCTTTACAAGCTCTGGATGCTCCTCAAAGAAAGCCTAAACCATTATTAATGATCATAATTCATATCAACACAAAAAAGTCAGGATATTAATTGACAGGTGGTTAAGAAAAAGGTTCCAAGTTGCTTTAGTGGTTTATTTTCAAACCTGAATAAAGTCATATAAGTCTTCGCTAACGCATGCTTCAGCGTGACAGAGGTCACGTCTGTCAGAACTGTAACTGAAGCCAGTACCTGTAGGTTGGTCTACATAGATAAGGTTTGATACCTGCAGAATTAACACAGACATCATTTCTTCAGATTTGGAAATCAGTAAAGGTAAATTAGTGTCCTGAAGGACATAGGGGAAATTTGAATAATGAAGATGAATCAACTACTTTAATCTAAGAAACAAATGTGGAAGACTTCATCCTGTAAGGCTCGGCAATCAAATTCCAAGTTTCAACCAAACTCAAACCACCAGAACCAAAACTGAAGTTCCTGTGGAACCTGAAATACTTTCTTATCTGCAGTCTTGAACTGCCAGGCAGGTAAGTTAATTTCAAGGAGTAGAAGGCAGAAAGCAGACAGAAGTATGCGTCAGGGAAGTGTATATTAGAGGTCTAATGAAAAAGAATGGCCAAAACTTGTCATATGGAAAGCAATAAGATTCAGTAAACACACACCCTTTCTGACAATAAGTAAAGGTTCTTCAAAGTCTAGTTTGATGATAACTCCATAAATACCGAGACATTGTAAGCATCTCAAATTCTGAGAAAGCCATTTATCATAACAGATGTACTATGTGCAAGTAAAGTAAAGGGCCACACTGATTTTTCTTCACATTGATAATAAATATCAATTTAAGTCTGTGAATTGACATTATTTTCATTTTAGGTGGCACCTGGTACACTCTTGGCGAAGGATATGCAGAAACTTGGATTATCGAAGCTTTGGTACGCAGAATCAAGAGCTGATGTGTTTGTATTGATGACTCGTCTGTTTATGCAATATTGAACCAGATGTGGATTTGTTATTTACTGTTTTGTTTGACAACATATTCTTAATTTGGGATTTGTAATTTACTGTTTTGTTTGACAACACAAATTAAGAATATATTGTCCCCAAACAGTTTCTTAATTTCCTTTTCCAATTATTCCTTTAAAATGATAATATGGTAAGCTATTAAGCTAACTGGTATTCTGCCAATAAAAGTAGCATGCTTCTACAAAAAGTACTTATTGTGGAAACAACAAACTGGATAAAGCCCGTGCATAAATATTGGCAATGCAAAACCCACTCGTCCATGGGTCATTTATGTACTACTCTTAACTTTCATATATCAAAGAGTAGAAACAAGAGCAAGTCTTATTGCAATCAAGCTAAACCATCTAGTAAAGAGCAAGAAGGTAAACTGCTACTATTAGTTAAGCACAAGAAACTGCTACTCTTAGTTAAGCACAAGCTCTTTTCTTTAATCACCACAAGATATAGCTGTTAACTAACAAGAAACTACTAAGACTGGGAAAAGTTAATTACAAACAACAACATACCCAGTGTAATCCCACAAAGAGGAGAAAAAGTCAATTTCAAAGAATAGTGAAAATACCTTGTCCCACCCATATTCATTCGGCACAAGTGACAAATTTTTTGAAACAGCAAAAGGACCATTTTCGTAGAAGAGGGCCAACTCACTACTGCAACCAGGCCCTCCACTCAACCAGATGACAACAGGGTCGTCCTTACTACTGCGTGATTCAAAGAAGAAATAGAACAACCTACAAATGGAAGGTGACACAGTTCAATAAATAAGAGATTACACAACAAGAAGAAGTAGCTGGCTGATAAGTTAGACCAGAACATGAAGATATAAGGCAGGATTTCAAAAGAGATGTATTTTTAATAATTACTCACAAGAGAGAAATATTTCAACGGAACAAGCTGACGTACATCTCTAGCGGTAAGCACACTGAATGTTTAAAAGATAATTGACTTAATAAAATAAGTGGTAGTTATTTAACGATCTAACAGTAAACATACTTCTCCACAAAAGCTACTAATACAGACACTTGAAGATAAATAAATGAACATGAATATTTCTACATTAATGAATTAATCTACTACATCTCTATCCCAAACTAATTACATTTGGCTGTATGAATCAGATATACCCATTCTGGTTTACTTGGATCCATTATCAACTATTGCATTCGAATTTCCAAAACGGAAAGTGAATGAGTAGGTAGATAAAGGAGCTCATGCAAGGGTGTGGGATATATGACTACAGACAAGTTGCTCAGCCTAAAGACCTCACAACATAATCCAATATAAGTCAATGCAAGCAATGGGGGAGGCAGGATTTTCCAAGTATAAAGAATGTAAACACACAAAGAAGCTAAGGAGATTCAATATTCGTTATATATACATAAATAATTTTGAAAATTTCCGGTGAAGGGGATAAGGATGAACCACCTTGTACCCCGAAGCTCAAGCCCTGGATGCAGGATTTGGGAGAAAGTAACATCCCCCCCACCCAACAAAACCCCAAAACTAGACCTTTGTTGAATGCCTAGACCATCGAAATCCAAGAAAAATTTCACCATAAATCAGGAAACATATTAAAAGCCACCGATACTGTTCTCCCTTTTGTTCCAACCTACATGACAATTTTCAATTGGTATGTTTGTAAATGACTGATATCATCTCACTTGTAACTATCACAATTAACAAGACATTCAAATTCATTTATCTATTCATCATTAGGTTTTGATGTGATGTTTTTATATATCAAATAAGCTTTTATACCAGTATCTTATTCCTAATATAATATATATGAAACTAACTCAAATTACCTTCTTAAACCCCATATTAAATCAACATCAAAGTGAAGGGTCAAAAACACACCTAAATTATGCCGGTTTTTCGAGTTTCATTCCTGAACTATCACCAAGTATTTATCAAACACACCTCAACTATCAATCATTCACTTTTCCTACCTAAAATGTTACAACTGTTCAGGTAGAAAAAAGGAACAATCAATTGAACTATCACCAACTATTTATTAAAACACACCTCAACTATCAGTTATTTATTTTTCATACCTAATATATTACAACTGTTCAGGTATGAAAAGTGAACAATTTACCTGCACAATCACTAACTATTTATCAAAATAAACCTCCCTCCTCAAATATCAAGTATTCAGTTTTCTTACCTGAAATATCATCTTCGTTCGGGTAGAAGAAGTCAACAATTAATAGTTGAAAAATGTTTTAATAAATAATTGTTAGCTGAACTATCACCAATTATTTATCAAAACACACCTCAACTATCAATTATTCACTTTTCCTACCTGAAATATCACATATCACCATTTCATGCAGGAAAGTGAACAATTAATAGTTGAGACGTGCTTTCATAAATAGTTGGTGGTAGTTTAGATAGAAAACTCGCATGGATAGTTAGTGATAGTTTAGATAGGAAACTCAGCACACGTGATGGTTCAGCTATGAAACTCAGAAAAATTGAGATATTTCAGCTGTGTTTTTAACAATAGCTCTAAATCAAATAACAAGATAATATAGCTCAACCTAGGGTTTCAAAAAGGTACCTAGCAGCATGCGAATGTTTAATCTTATAATAACCAGCATGATGACCCAAATCTTCAATAGTAACACTAGCGTTCGCCAAATTAGGGAACAAAAATCGCTTCTCAACAATTCTAGAACCATCATCAATCTGAAACGGATCCCGATCAATGATATTATCGGTTTCTTTAGGAAACAAATTGAGCTCCCGAATTAGCTTCTCCCCTTGCTTATATGCGAACTTCGAAGGTATTATTGGAATCTTCGCCAAGGAAAATGAAGGACAAACAACAAAGAGAAGAAGAAGAAGAAAAAGAAATGGGTGGAAAAGGGAAAGGTTCATTTGCGCCATGTTTGGGTGTGGAAGGGAAAATGCCAAAGCTTTTTTGTGTGTGGTGAAGAATAAATATTACTCCTTACTAGTAGTACTATGTTTTTGCGTGCGAGAGAAGAGAGGTGAAAGTGAGCTAACGGTCCACGCACAGAGGTTGCAGGGGTGCAGTTTCCAAGAAACTGCTAAAACTAATTTTTCAAAATAAGTAGTGTACAAACGTAAGAAAAATGCACATAATTGTAAATTTCTTAAAAAAATCAATTTTACCATAAAATTTTAGTTAGAAATATATTTTACAAAACTAACGTTATTACTTCCTCTGGCCATTTGTACTTATTCAATATGCTTTGTTGGATTTATGAATATACTAAAAAAAAAAAAATAGGATTAGAAATAATGTTATTCAAGATAAGGTGAAAGTGACTTTCGTAGAAGTCAAAATGAAGGAAGGGAGGTTGAGATAGTTCAGGTATGTGATAAGGAGGTGCACGAATGTCCCAGCGCGGAGGTATAAGAGGTTGATTAGGGATGGAATTTAAGCTAGGTAGAGTTAGACTAAAGAAATGTTGGAGGGAGGTGATTAGATATGACATGAAACAACTTCAGCTTATCGAGGACATGACCCTAGATAAGAATGTGTGGAGGATGCGAATTAGGGTAGAAGGTTAGTAGGAAGGAGTGCACCTTGCTAGTAGGTAGGATGGCTTTATTTTTTTATCCGTGCTAGTAGTCATATTGCTAGTCTTGTTTCAAATTGTGTATCTTTTGTCGTATTTCTTGGTAATAGTCTTGTTTGTGTTATTATTTGATGTGTTAATACCTATTGTTTCTTATTCCCTTACTATTTATTTTCTAGATTATTTTTGCATTGAATCCGGGGTCTATCGAAAACAACATCTCTATCTCACCTCTGAAATAGTGGTATTTATGAACAACATGCACTTACCCTCCCCAGATCTCACTTTGTGAAAATATATATTGTTATTGCAGTTTATAAAATTAAATTAATTTTATTATATTTTTTTTTTGATAATATTGAATAACTATATAAAATAATTATAATTCTAAGCAGGATGCCTAAAAATAAAATAGTTTTTAATTAATAAATAAACATAAACCTCAAAGAGAAAGGTACAAGTAAAGGGGGAGAAAACTTAGGATTTGACCATCTTAAATTTCGCAGATAGAGTACTAGTTTGTGACTCATCATGCCGTTATGGTGTCATTGCTTGCATATTTATAGGGAACTAAGAATAGTATTATTACTTCCTTCGTTTCAAAAAGAATGATCGAATTTAACTTAACACGGAGTTTAAAAAAATAAAGAAGATTTTTGAATCATGTGGTCATAAATTAAAGTTGTGCCAAATACCAAAATGCCCTTTAATCTTGAGGTCTTAAACATGTCACGTGGAAAGTTGAAATTAAAGTATTGCCAAAAAAGAAAAGGGTCATTCTTTTTTAAATAAACTAAAAAGGAAAGTAGGTCATTCTTTTTTAAATTGAGGGAGTATTATTTTTTTAGTAACTAAGAATATTACTTCCTCCGTTTTATTTTAGTTAGCCTTATTGACTTGATACTCTCCTTAAGAAAAATATTAATTAGAGGATTATTTTACTCCCTTCGTCCATCTTTACTTGTCCACTTTTGACTTGACACGCACCTTAAGAAACAATAAATAATAGAAATAATTTTACTATATTACCCTTTAAATATCAGTAATAAATTTAATGTTTTGGGAAATGCATTAGGTTATAAATAATACTCCGTATTTAATAGCAAGGGTAAAATGGACACAAATGGACATATTAAACATTGGTTTCACAAACTGGACAAGTATTGTTGGACATCTATTTTTAATAACATAGACAAGTAAAGATGGACGAAGGGAGTACTAAAATAGTCCTATTAATTATGCTTTGAAAATATAAAATTGTGATTTATAACTTTACATAGTCATTTAATAATAGGGGTAATATTGCAAAAACATACTCCCTCTGTCCCATTTTAGTTGGACATATTTCATTTTATACGGTGATTAAGAAATCATAAATGGAATGATGAATTTTACTATTTCACCCTTTATCCATATTAATGATATTCATTGGGCATAGGAATGGACATTGGAATTGTAATTAATTGTAGGGGTAAAATGGGAAAAAAATAATTAATTCTATCTTGATTTAGTAAGTGATCAACTAATATGAGACATTTATTTTTAGTAAGATGACCAACTAAAATGGGACGGAGGGAGTAATAAACTCCAACTAAAATGGGACGGAGGGAGTAATAAACTTCTTTTAATTTCATAAATTGGACAAATAAATTGAAACAACTATTTTTAGTAAGAGGGCCTACTAAAATGAAACTGAGGGAGTATATAGTTGTCAATTTGTCCATTTGTTTTATAAATTTTTGCAAGCATAATAGCTTATATTCAAAATAAATTTTAACAAATTAAAGTTCGCATAAGAAGTTTGGGTTGTCAAATATATCTGAAGTTATAGTTGTCTTTAGTTGACATATATGATTGTATTTTGGGTATTTACATCTTCATCAAGTGGGTGTTATTAGAAGAACTTGAAAACATTGGCACAAGTTGTAACTTGTAATGCTACATTTGGAATCCTGAGAAGAATTGCGTTATTTTCTTTTCATTAACTATTTTATAATAGCGGTGTGGAACCTCTCTTTTCTATTTTACTTTTATTCTTTGGTTACTGAAACTGATGAACAATATGATTATGAGTTCATTTTATTGATTAATACAAAGCTTAGTTTGTTACATAATTACTTTCAAAATTGAACCAAAGAAAAAAAAGAAGACAAATTATAAAGTGGCGGTGCAAAGTAATAATATAATTAACCTATGATTTTTCAAAGAATAAAAGACAGTTCGATCATACTATTCACGCATCACGTATTGATCTAGGGTTTCAATTCTTTCATACTTTTTAATAAACATATATCAAATATATCAATCGCGGTTTAATTTATATTGTTCGAGCTTGCAATGTTCCATCTTGTGCCATACGCCCACCTAGACCAATTCAAGGACAATTGCATATATCCAATTTCCCTTCGTAATCTTCAATTTATCAGTCATTTAGCATTTTGGATTCTTTAATTAGCACATAAGCAAATGGACAAATTGACAACTATATATTATTCTTAATTCCCTATAAATATGCAAGCAATGATACCATAAAGGCATAATTAATCACAAAACTAGTACTCTATTTGAGAAATTATAAGATGGCTAAATCCCAAGTGTACTACTACTCCATCCTGCTTTTTTGCTTCCTCCTCCTTGCAATATTGAAGGGCGTGTAAAGAGTCATCCTTTGTATTGTTCTATAAAATTATGTAACGATTAAAATTATGCATGTAGTAATACATGTATTAGTTATGAAAATAGTAGTTATGCAGGTATTAGTTATGAAGGTATAGTTATGCAGATATTAATTATTCCATCTTCTACTCCACATAAGATAATGCATCAATTCCTGTTGGGTTATGGGTCTTTTTCCCTTCCTATGTGAATAAATAAAAGCCCAAATTTGGACCAACCTACTTTGTCCATAGGCCCAATTCTATGGGGCATATATATAGACCTTTTTAGGTCTTATTTTCTAATCACAAAAGAGAGAAATCAGCAGCCACACATAGAGAGAAAGTGCAGATTTTCGCACCCAATTTCAGCTCCAAATTGCCAACTTCAAATTGCGATTCCCGCTTCGTTTCTTATCCGATTGAGCTGATTTTTGGAAAGCTTGTTCCTCTCATCTCAATCTTTGATTAGGAACTGACAGAGTTGGATTTGGTGCCCCGCAGCCCCAGTTTTACATCCGTGAACAGTAGCTGCGTTTTCGGGTTTTTGCTCCTTTAATTCTCTAGTTTTTGGTGTTGTGCTTTATGTAGTGTTGCTCGTTGTTTGGCATTTATTTGGTGGCCATTTTGGAGAACATTATTGTAACTCTTGGTGATTATAGTGGAGGTTTTTGGTCCCGTGGTTTTTTACTCTTCACATTGAAGGGTTTTCCACGTAAATCTGGTGTCTCGTGTGATTGGTTTATTTTATCCTTGCTTATCTTTTTTGGTTGATATATTTGCTGCTTTATTATCATTGTGCTTGAGTTTGTTTGTCTTCTCTTGGTTCAAGTTGAAAGAAAAAGTTTAGACTTGGGTATTCTTCCGCTGCTACCCTGTCGTGCACTATTGTTAGTGCCCTTGCCTTTCCCAACAAAGTGGTATCAGAGCGTAGGTTGTTGTTGATTGTCGATTTGAATGATGGAGGCAAATATGAGCAAAATGGTGTGTTTGAATGGTAGTAATTATCATACTTGGAAAGGCAAGATGAAAGATCTCCTATTTGTCAAGAAAATGCATTTGCCTGTCTTTGCTTCTAATAAACCTAGGTCCATGACAGATGAGGATTGGGAATTTGAGCACTTGCAGGTTTGTGGCTATATTAGACAATGGGTTAAAGATAATGTTAGAAATCATATTGTAAATGAGACACATGCCAGAAGTTTATGGGACAAGCTCGAGACACTGTATGCTTCGAAGACTGGTAATAACAAGTTGTTCCTGTTGAAACAGTTGATGAATATCAGGTACAAAGAGGGCAGTCCTATTTCTGATCATATTAATGATTTTCAGGGTGTCCTTGACCAGCTATCCGGAATGGGTGTAAAGTTCGATGAAGAAATTCAGGGACTTTGGCTTCTTAATACTCTGCCAGACTCTTGGGAAACTCTTCGAGTTTCTTTGACTAATTCTGCTCCCAGTGGTGTTGTAACTATGGAATATGCTAAGAGTGGTGTCTTAAATGAAGAGATGAGAAGAAGATCTCAGGCCTCATCTTCTTCAGCTTCACACTCCGATGTTTTGGTTAAATAAGATAGGGGGAGAAACAAGTCCAGAGGTCCGAATGACAGAGGTACAAGTAGAAGCAAATCCAAGTCCAAATACAAGAATATCACATGTGACTATTGCCACAAGAATGGGCATATCATGAAATATTGTTACAAGCATAAAAGAGATATGAGACGACAAAAGAAAGAAGGCGATAATGAGAATCGTGTTGCTGTTGTTACTAATGATGATCTTCTTGTTGCTTGTGGTGAAAATGCCATTAATCTTGTTCGTGATGAGTCTAGTTGGTTTGTGGATTCTGGTGCTACTTCTCATATCACGCCTAAGAAGGAATTATTTTCTTCTTATACTCCTGGTAATTTTGGGATGTTGAAAATGGGCAATAATGATGAGGTTGAAGTACTTGGCATTGGTACAGTTTGTTTGGAAAGTAATAATGGTTCCAAACTTGTTCTCAATAATGTCAAGCATGCTCCAGATGTTCGCCTGAATTTGATTTCTGTAGGGAACCTTGATGATGAGGGTTATATTAACACCCTTGGTGCTGGCCAGTGGAAGCTTACTAGAGGTTCAATGGTTGTGGCTCGTGGTGACAAGTTGTCTAACTTGTATGTATTTCAGGGCTCCACTTCTAGAGGCTCAGTAAACTTGGTGGAGAATGATACTTCATCAGAGTTATGGCATAGAAGGCTGAGTCATATGAGTGAGAGGGGGATTGACAGTTTGGCTAAGAAAAATTTGCTTTCTGGAGTGAAACAAGCAAAGTTGAAGAGATGTGTTCATTGCTTAGCCGGTAAACAAAAAAGAGTTTTTTTTTCAGAGTCATCCGCCTTCAAGAAAGCTTGATTTGCTGGAGTTGGTACATTCTGATTTGTGTGGTCCTTTTAAGGTAAGGTCTCATGGTGGTGCACTTTACTTTGTGACTTTTATTGATGATCATTCTCGCAAGCTCTGGGTATTTTCTTTGAAGTCCAAGGATCAAGTACTTGATGTGTTCAAGGGTTTTCAGGCCTTGGTTGAGAGACAGACAGGGAAGAAATTGAAATGCATCCTCTCAGATAATGGTGGTGAATATATTGGTCCTTTTGATAGATATTGCAGAGAGCAAAGTATTCGGCATCAGAAAACTCCTCCAAAGACTCCTCAGTTAAATGGTTTAGCAGAGAGGATGAATAGAACTCTAGTTGAGAGAGTTAGATGTATGCTTTCAGATGCTAAGCTGCCAGATTCTTTTTGGGCAGAAGCACTTAATACTGCTGCTTATGTTATCAATTTATCTCCTACCGTTGCTTTGAATGGTGATGTCTCTGATAGAGTTTGGTCCGGTAAGAATGTTTCTTATGATCATCTTAGAGTCTTTGGGTGTAAAGCCTTTGTGCATGTTCCTAAGGATGAAAGGTCAAAGTTGGATGTTAAAACTAGGCAGTGTATCTTCATTGGTTATGGTCAGGATGAATTTGGCTATCGTTTCTATGATCCAGTTGAGAAGAAACTTGTTAGAAGCCGTGATGTTGCGTTCTTTGAAGACCAAACAATTGAAGATTTTGACAAAGCTGAGAAAGTTGTTTCTCAGAGTAGTGAGAGCCTAGTTGATGTTGATCCAGTTCCTTTGACTATTGCACATGAAGAAAATCTTCATAATGATGAAAATCAAGTTGATAATGCAGATGGTGATCATGTTCAGAATGATGATGTTGATGCTCCAGTGCAAGTTGATGTGGTTGATCAGCAACCAAATGTTATTGATGCTCCAGAGAGTTCTCTCAGACGATCTACTAGAGAGAGAATACCTTCATCTCGTTATTCTCCCAATGAGTATGTACTCTTGACTGACGGGGGAGAACTTGAGAGTCTTGATGAGGCCATGGAAAGTGAAGAAAAAGAAAGGTGGTTTGATGCTATGGAAGATGAAATTAAATCTTTGCATGATAATCATACCTTTGATTTGGTTAAGCTACCTAAAGACAGAAAAGCTTTGAAAAATAGGTGGGTTTTTCGGGTGAAACATGAAGATGGTAATCCAGTTCCACGGTACAAAGCTAGATTAGTTGTGAAGGGTTTTAACCAGAAAAAGGGAGTTGATTTTGATGAGATATTCTCTCCAGTTGTGAAGATGTCATCCATTCGTGTGGTTTTAGGCTTGGCTGCAAGTCTAGATTTAGAGGTTGAGCAAATGGATGTTAAAACTGCTTTTCTCCATGGTGACTTAGATGAAGAAATTTATATGGAGCAGCCGGAAGGGTTTTGAAGTCAAGGGAAAAGAGAATTATGTTTGCAAATTGAAGAAGAGCTTGTATGGTTTGAAATAAGCTCCCAGGCAGTGGTACAGGAAGTTTGGTTCTTTTATGAGTCAACAAGGCTTCAAAAAGACTTCTTCAGACCATTGTGTTTTTGTGCAAAAATTCTCTCATGGTGACTTTATTATTGTGTTGCTTTATGTTGATGACATGCTTGTTGTTGGTCATAATGCTTGCAGGATTCAGAAGTTGAAGCAAGAGTTGAGTAAGTCTTTTTCTATGAAAGACTTAGGACCAGCAAGGCAGATTCTTGGCATGCAGATTATTCGTGACAGAAAGGCCAAGAAGTTGTGGTTATCACAAGAGAAGTACATTCAGAAAGTACTTCGCAGGTTCAACATGGACAAGGCTAAGGTTGTCAGTACACCTTTAGCTATGCACTTCAAATTGAGCACGAAGCAGTGTCCTTCTAGTGATGATGAGAAGGAAGACATGAAGAAAGTTCCTTATGCTTCAGCCGTTGGTAGTTTGATGTATGCAATGGTTTGTACAAGACCAGATATTGCTCATGCTGTTGGTATTGTTAGCCGTTTTCTTTCTAATCCAGGAAGAGAGCATTGGAATGCTGTGAAGTGGATTATGAGATATCTTTGTGGCACTTCTAGTCTGAGTTTGTGTTTTGGTACAGAGAAGCCTATTCTTTGTGGTTATACTGATTCAGACATGGCTGGTGATATTGATACTCTCAAGTCTACTTCAGGGTATTTGGTTAATTTTGCAGGGGGAGCTGTGTCTTGACAATCTAGGTTGCAAAAATGTGTTGCTCTATCTACTACAGAAGCTGAGCTTATTGCTGCCGTTGAAGCTTGTAAAGAGTTGCTCTGGATGAAGAGGTTCTTAAGGGAACTTGGGTGTGCTCAAGAGAGGTATGTGCTTTTTTGCGACAGTCAAAGTGCTATACATCTTGGCAAGAATTCTACATTTCATGGTCGGTCTAAACACATTGATGTGAGATATCATTGGATTCGAAATGTGTTGGATTCTAAGTTGCTTGAACTTGAGAAGATTCATACAGATGATAATGGTTCCGACATGATGACTAAAGCTTTGCCAAGAGGGAAGTTTGAAGATTGTTGCATGATCGCCGGGATAGCGGTCTCCTCCACATAGTTGTGAGGGGGAGAATTGTTGGGTTATGGGTCTTGTTCCCTTCCTATGTGGATAAATAAAAGCCCAAATTTGGACCAACCTACTTTGCCCATAGACCCAATTCTATGGGGCATATATATAGACCTTTTTAGGTCTTATTTTCTAATCACAAAAGAGAGAAATCAGCAGCCACACATAGAGAGAAAGTGCAGATTTTCGCACCCAATTTCAGCTCCAAATTGTCAACTTCAAATTGCGATTCCCTCTTCGTTTCTTATCCGATTGAGCTGATTTTTGGACAGCTTGTTCCTCTCATCTCAATCTTTGATTAGGAACTGACAGAGTTGGATTTGGTGCCCCGCAGCCCCAGTTTTACATCCGTGAACAGTAGCTGCGTTTTCGGGTTTTTGCTCCTTTAATTCTCTAGTTTTTGGTGTTGTGCTTTATGTAGTGTTGCTCGTTGTTTGGCATTTATTTGGTGGCCATTTTGGAGAACATTATTGTAACTCTTGGTGATTATAGTGGAGGTTTTTGGTCCCGTGGTTTTTTACTCTTCACATTGAAGGGTTTTCCACGTAAATCTGGTGTCTCGTGTGATTGGTTTATTTTATCCTTGCTTATCTTTTTTGGTTGATATATTTGCTGCTTTATTATCATTGTGCTTGAGTTTGTTTGTCTTCTCTTGGTTCAAGTTGAAAGGGAAAGTTTAGACTTGGGTATTCTTCCGCTGCTACCCTGTCGTGCACTATTGTTAGTGCCCTTGCCTTTCCCAACAATTCCCTCATAACTTATACATGTATTAGTTATGCGGATTTTTAAATTTCAAACCAAATGTTGTATTAATTTTAATGAACAACTTATTTCTTAACTAGCTATCAAGTATTGTATAATTTATACAGAGATTAATACATGAACACTTGCTTCTTTACTAAGTATCAAACGACTCCTAAGGGGTATAAATTTCTTGAGGACAAAGATTACTTTATTAAAGTCAATAACCTTTTATACGTTGCCTCAGAAATCTATTTTTTTGGCTAACATATGAATCTTGATTTGTGTAGATGAGATGATCACAGATGTGGAAGCAACCGCTAATGACTGCGAACAGTATAGTCATACATTTGCAGGGCCATGTTGGTCTAGTCGCGCGGGGGAGTGTGAAGACAAGTGCACAAATTGGGAACATGCTCTTCGTGGAGAATGCCATTAGGATTGGCCTGACATGGCTTGCTTCTGCTATTTTTGTTGAATGAAATAATTACATGAGAATACAATATTACTCACTCGGGATAAAATAAAATAAAAACTTGCCACTTTAATTTGTTGCAATTCAACGTCTTGTTTGAGGAATAAGTGAAAAATCAAGTTGTAGAATGACTAGTAAGTTTATATTATGTGCTAATTAAGTGCTTTTCTATGTGTCTTTCTTTTTATATACATAAATACACATCCACTTTGTGATAGTTCAACCTCTTGTTGAGGAATTAATAAATACTACTTCTAGCGATAGATGATTTTAATAGCAGACTGAAACTTTCCTTTCATTTTACTTTTGTTCTTTGGTTATTGAAATTGTCGAACAATCTGATTATGAGCTCCTTTTATTGATCAATTCCAAACTTAGTTGATTACATATTACTGTAAAAAATTGGGGGAAAAAAAGATGAAAAAGTGGCGATGCGGATTAAAGCAATAACTAACCTAGTTTTTCAAAGAATAAAAGGCGATTCAATTATAATAATACTCACACATCGTATTTTAATCTAGGATTTCAATTTTTTCATAAACATATATCAAATATATCAATCACGTTTTAATTTATATTGTTCAAGCTTAGGTTGGTCCATCTTGTGTCATACGCCCACCTATATCCATGGCCATGTCATTGACACATAACAATATTACTACGTATTTTGTTATCGAAAAAATATACTCCGTAGTATATATTTCATAATTCAAGACTATTAGAACAGTTGTTTAATCATCAAATTATGCCACACGGCTTATATCTGTTATTCTAATATTTTCCCCTTTTTAATGTAAAGAAAAGGACATGGAAAACAAGTACTAGCTAGCACATAGTTTAATTTACCATAGTTGGTCATAAAATTGACCTGTCTAACTAACGGATTTGGATCCCATCCAGTAGGCATCCCCTCCAGTTTGTCCAGTGGAGCTTTAAAATTCTTACACGTATCTAGTTAAAAATTGAATGGACCGGATTGATTCTCTTAACTAAACCTTTTAACTGTGGTTAGACACTTGACTATTTTATCAATTTACCATACACCAAAGTACAGGCAGTGTGGCAGCTCCGATGGGCTAGATCCGATTGCCGAAGTCTAAATCTTAAAGCTGCCAGAACACTACCGTCTACCAGTAAATCCTCATTTTTTTCTTAAAAATTGATCAAATTCAAAAAATATCCTGAATAGAATGTAATTACATATATAAAACTCAACACTAAATTACAGATCCGCCAGTTTAGAAACACCTCAAGCTGCACATTTGCAATGACTTGGAATCATCAAATTGTTCAATATGAGGAAAATTGAAAACTTTGGTCAGCCTATTTGGATAAACCCATTAACTGTTAGCGGATGGAAGCTTGTCCATGGAGGATTTCAAGAATAGAGCAAAATGAAAGTGGGTTCTTTAGGCGGAGAAGGTGGTTTGATGGTCGAAGCAATGTTAGTTGATTTAATTAGAAATTAGATAAAATATGCAGAGATTGAGAGAAACACGATGGTGCTGGAGGACAATGGCCTTGCTCTGCTTTGCTGCGGCAGTCCCATCGTTTCGACTGGTGTTAATTCAATGTTTCTTTTGAAATTTAAGAAATTCACCTCTATGCCATTTGAATTCCTAAAATTTCATAAACTAAATATATTAATTGCTTGCTTCTGTCACTTCATCTCAAGAGATTTGGTAATAACAAAAAAAGAATTTTTGTGTCACTAAGAAAAGGATTTGCCTGGCACCATTAGAGATGAGGGAAGAGAGAGGTTATTGACCACAGTTAAAAGGTTTAGTTAAGAAAATCAATCCGGTCCATTCAATATTTAACTAGACACGTGTAAGAATTTTAAAGCCCCACTGGACAAATTGGAGGGGATGCCTACTGGATGGGATCCAAATCCCTAACTAACGATACATATTAATTTAAGTATAGTCGAGGCGAAACAATTGAAGTAACAACATATATATTACCTCCGTTTTAATTTATTTAGCTTATTTTAACTTGACACAAAGTCAAAAAATATAAAAAACTTTTAAATCTTATGATCTTAACTTAAAAGTATGTCTGATATACCAAAATGTTCTTTAATATTGTGATCTTAAACATGTCATGTGACAAGTTGAAATTAAAGAATTACCAAAAAGGAGAAAAGATCATTTTTTTATACGAACTAGAAAGAAAAATAGAACAAACAAATTGAAACGGAATGAGTATACTATATTCTATTAAATTAATATAACACCAAAAGGGCATACAAGCATTCCACAACTTGAATATTTCACTTATTCCAACAAGAAATTAATCAAAGCGCAACAACTTAATCGACAGTTTTTATTTCTTACTTCCTCCGTTTATTTTTATTCATCAGATTTTTCAAATAGGAAAAGCAAATCCTAATCATCAGGTAAGATGAGATCATTACAATATGAAACTGCCTAAAAAAAATGAAACTGTATCAACAAGAATATTTCGCTTCAATAAGTTGAACTGCTACAGATTAAGTGAGTCTTTATTTATTGTCAAAAGGAGTAAATATATAATTATGTCACTCATCATATATGGAGGATAGAATAAAATAGCCCATGAGATATCCCGACTTATCAACAAACATAGCAGAAGCAAGCGTAACCGAAACCACCCAAATCATGATGACATTCTCCACGTAGAGTATGCTCTAAGTTTACACACTTGTCTTCACACTCAGCCTCCCTGTCGTCGCAACGTCCATGAAATGTCTGACTGTACCTCAGGCAGGGATTAGCAGTTGCATTTGGCATCGCTACACAAAAAATCATATTTATATTTCAATAATAATAAACACTGATGAATCAATATAAAAGTTACTCTCACCGTCTCCATTTATATGACGTAGTTTGATGGAGCATAGCGTTTAAGAAATATGAATGAGTTTTGAAATTTTTGTCTGAAATAAGTTATAGTTGTTTAATTTGTGTGACTATAGATCATCTTATTAAGGGTGAAATTGATATTTTAAAGTGTATAGAAGTGTTACATTCTATTTGTGAAATTGACGTTTAGTAAAGGGCAGCCCGGTGCACTAAAGCTCCCGCTATGCGCAGGATCCTGAAAAGAGCCCGACCACAAGAGTCTATTGTAACATTTCAAGTTGTAAATATAGAAGTGAATCATTTTATTTGTGATGGAGTAAAAAAAAAAATGAAAATGTGTCATATAAATTATGACAAATGAACTATAAAAACTATGCAAAATTTGGAACGAATGAATTGATCTATTTCTCTGTTCACTTTTACTTGTCAGTAATAGCGTTTGCACTTTCTTTTATAAGAAAATATAAATAAAGTGAATAGTGTAATATGGTACCTATGATTATTAGAATTTCAAAAAAATCTTCAAAAATAATTTGGGGACTTAGTAGTTACTTTGGGCAAACATAATAATAAGCTTGATAATGATAATGATGAATGATCCTATAAAAAAAGAACTAATCTAAATAGTTTTTCACTTAACTGTTTAAACTCAAAATATCGATAGCTATAAAAAAAGAAATAATAAATTTGACCGGCTATTTGCCTAAAACTCTCAAAGATAAAAGAATGTACACACCCATTGATGCAAGGAGGAGGAAACACAAAAGCAATGAGAAGAATACTTGAGATTTAGCCATGTGAAGTTTATCAATTAATAGAGAGTAATTGTGAGATTTGTGGTATCATTGCTTGCACATTTTATAGAGCTATAACCATAGTTGTTAACTAATAAGTATCTTTTTTATGAAAATAAAAATAAAAATAAAATTTGCTAGGGATCCTAAATGGTAACGACTTATAATTTAATCGAAGACTACTAAGGGAAATTGGACTCCTAATTGGATTATGTAATTCTCCTTGCTCGATGTGGGCGGCAAAAAGTATTTTGGACAAAAGGGATGAAGTAAACTAAAAATATATGTAAATTTAAAAAAATTTACGATGTTTTAGATATGCGGTGTTTGAAGTTAGGTTTGACAAAATTAAATATCAGGCATAGTGTCATGAAGTTACATATGACTGAAGTTCAGGATAAGATGGTTGGATTGAACTTTAGTCATTATTTTTGCCCGACTTCAGTCATTTCTATCCAAAGTTTATGCACTGAGCAAAAAAAGTTGGAAATCAGAGAAAAATGACTGAATTTCAACATATGTAGATGAACTTTAGCTATATAGAACTTAATTTAGACACAATATTGAAAGTTAGATTTTGTTAAGACTAACTTCAGACGTCGTATATCTAAAGTAATCTTGATGTGAGTGAGCAGCTCTCAAATGTGCCATTGAAATCTGATTTGGACCTTGCTAGTATTGTTGGTAAATTGAACTCAATTGGATATGTCTTTGATGATCCTAGTCTTAATATTTATAGATTGTGAGTTGTTGAACTCTCAGAGAAATTGAAGAGACGGGTTAGAGCTCATAGCTTCGAGGTAAGTTAAGACTTACGTACTCTCCTAACAAGGAGAATTTCATTAGAATCCACGTGTTCCATGTGTGCGATAAATACCTAAGCTGTGTCTTGTGGTGCTCCATTAATCAACTCACTCTATTCTTATTCAGTATGATTTTACATAAAACTAGTGACGAATTCCATGTTGTAACTAGTAAATTTGTAGCTATATATCATATTCGTTGTAGTGACTATTCATGTCATGTATTAATGTGATCACATTCAGTAAGGAGAAGTGGCCAACCTCCGATCCCCAGAGTGAGTGTCATGAAAATCAGGGTTAGCTATACCATACACTCTTAGGTGCCAATTATTTGTTGGAGAGATAAACCCACACCTTTTTGTGCGTGTTGTTAGATCAGCAGGATTACTATGTACGTGTAATTATTTTTCAAAAAAATAATAATTTTTTCTACTTTTTTTTGGAAATAACTCAATTTTCAGTTAATATAATGTTCGTCTCTTTCCTCTATCTGGAAACTAACGCTCATCGGATACCTTATTAGCGAGTATACATTACACTCCCTCCGATAGACCCATTGTCAAATCGCCTTTAATCGACACATAACACATAATGGAATGCATGCAACGATATTTAAGGCATGAGGTTACTATGGAATAATGACATTTCAGTGTAGGCTTACAATCGTTGGCAGATTCGTAAAAAGCACGATCGCAATTGATCGAATTCAATATTCGTGCTTTAATTAAAGAGTTGATTAATCTAGTAAAAGGATTTGCAAAGATTGGAGCCTGTGATAATTATAATATTTTTCTCGAACCTTTATCGAATATTCTTTTATCGTGGTGGTTTTTTTTTTTTCTGAAGTGAAATAAAAGGCATGGAAATGAAACTAGTAATACCTAGCTAGCACATGGTTTTTACCATAGTTAGTCACAAAAATTGAGGTGACAAACTAATAATACATACTAATTAACTACAATTGATCATATAAAAACATTATATTATATGTTTATTGAATTAGTATAATACATATTTTGTGTACAACCATTCGACAACTTGACCGTTCATCATTCCAACAAGAAATTAAATTAAGCGCAACAAAGTGGCGCTCTTTATATTTGCATCAAACGAGAGGTTGAACTCTACAAATTAAGTGGCAACCTTTACTTTTTGCATCAAATGAGAGGTTGAACTGCTACAAATTAAATGGTAATCTTTATATTTTGCCCATAAGTAAATATATATTTTCTCCGTCCCAAAATAAGTGTTACCTTAGCGAAATTTTTTGTTCAAAAATAAGTGTCACCTTAGGAATTCAAAACAAAAATTAGTTTCATCCATTTTAAAATAGTTGTCCCACTTTGCTTTTCGAGAGTCAGTTTGACTAATTTTCAAAGGAAGATTAGATTAGAACAGATTAATTGGATACTATAAAATTAAAATTTAGATATTCAAATACTATAAGTTGCAATTTTCCCAAGTGTTGTGGAAAGAAGAGAGAGAGTATGTTTTCCGACTATACACTCTTAAACTCCATCTTCTTATTAGTGTTCAATGTTCAAGCGATACTTATTACATAGGGATAGTTTAATAAACTACACATTATAATTATTACTCCCTCTGTCCCAATTTATATGACACACTTTTCTTTTTAGTCAATCCCAAAAAGAATGACATATTTCTATATTTGGTAACAATTTAACTTTAAAATACCCACTTTACCCTTAATGAAATGATTTACAACCACACAAATATTTATGACTCATTTTAGACCACAAGTTTCAAAAGTCTTCCTTTCTTTCTTAAACTTCGTGCCAAGTCAAAGTACATCACATAAATTGGGACGGAGGGAGTAATTTCTTAACGAACAAATTTTTTCTAAGCTGATAATTAATTGATGGATTCAACAAAAGTAGCAAAAGCAAGCAAAGCCCTTCAAATCATAATAACAGTCTCCACGAAGAGCATGCTCCCAATTTACGCACTTGTAGTCACACTCTCTTTCCCTTCCTAGGCAAATTCCTCCAAATGTATGACTGTGCCTTTGGTACACATTAGTAGTTGCTTCCACATTTGTCATCTCTACACAAAATCAAAATTAAAATCAAAATCAAAGGGAAAGTCATGTATAAATGTTACTTCCTCAGTTCACTTTTACTTGTTCACTACAATAACAACAATATATTTAGTATAACCCTATAAAGTGAGGTTTTGGGAGAGTTAAGTGTACGCAGATCTTATCCCTACCTTAGAGGGTGCATGAAGAGGTTGTTTTCGATAGACCCTCGGCTCAAGGGAAAGATAGTCCAAAGCAGAAAATAAAAAGATTTAATAACTACACAGAATAATAAATATAAAAGATATTGTTATTACACACCCTCTGATGCAAGGAGGAGGAAGCAGAAAAGCAGCAGGGAGAAGACTTGAGATTTAGCCATTTGAAATTTCTTAATTTAAGAGAGTAATTGTGAGATTTATGGGTAGGGAAAAGGGTCAAATTTACCCCTCTACTTTGGAAAAATGGCTAAATATACCCTTCGACATACTTTGGGGCCAAATTTACCCCTCTACTTTGAAAAATTGGCTAAATATACCCTTCGTCATACTTTGGGGCCAAATTTACCCTCGCTGTCATACTTTGGGGTCAAATTTACCTTTGTTGTTAATAAAACTTTTCACATGTACCCCTCCTTTAATAGAAAAGCCCAAATAAATGTTGAATTCCCCATTTTTTAAAAATAAAACACACCCTAATCTATTGAATGCCCCATTTTTTAAAAATAAAACACGCCCTAATCTAACCCCTCAACCCGACTCAAGCCACAAAAAAGATACAATCAAATATACCCCCTCAGTACTGTTGGTCAAATTTTTTCAACGAGATTAAGCCACTGGATATTTATCAGTGCATAGTTCATGAATCTGCATCAGTGCAAACACAAACAAATATACTCGTCCCTCAGTTCATGGATCTGCATCAGTGCAGAGTTCATGAAATGACACTTAGCGGTCAAATGCAACAGATTAGGCCCACTGGATATTTCTTTGGATGATTGAGTTAAGAGGTCTTCTTATGTGTCAATCGTGATATCTCTTCATTCTTATGTCTTTATATACAATTTGGATCTACACAAATTATTCATCATGTCATTTGCTCAGAAAAATTATCCACTGATTCTAGAATCTAGATACACATAGAATTACATACCAAATTTTGAAATTTGAACATAACTGAAGCAGGAGCAGAGTTTGTAATAGACATTTTCTCTAGTTCCATGCTTCTGCGTTATCCCATTCCATTTTACTTTTTGTTCATTGGTAAACAACCTACCAGCGCTGCACGTTGAAAGAGAAGTATATTTGTTCGTTGAAAAAATTCTTCCAATAGAACTGAGGGAGGGGTATATTTATTTGTGTATTTTTATGGGTCGAATCGGGCGGGTTAGATTATGGTGTGTTTTATTTTTAAAAAATGGATCATATAACATTGATTTGTGCTTTTCTATTAAAGAAAGGGTACATGTGAAAAGTTTCTTAACAACGAGCATAAATTTGTCCCCAAAGTATGACAACGAGGGTAAATTTGGCCCCAAAGTATGACGAAGGATATATTTAACCATTTTTTCAAAATAGAGGGGTAAATTTGACCCTTTTCCCTTTATGGTATCATTGCTTACACTTTTATAGAGCTCTAAGAATGGCTGTTAATTTATCCTTCTTTATTTTTATTTTATTTTGGCTAGGGATCCTAAATAATAACGATTAATAATCAAATTGAAAACTACGAGGGTTTTAAAACCTAATAGCTTAGTTCAAAATCAAATATTCATTTGTATGTATAAATATTATATTCAGAACTCAGTAAGATGACTTTTGGCCTTTTGTTACGTGTAAGACCTAGTTAGATCTCGCAATCAAATTTTAAAATAATAATTTTAGAAAGTAAAGTTATTACTTCCAAAATTGGAAAAAGAAGTTGAAAACTAAATAATGATGCAAAGCAATAACCTAAATCTTCAAAAGGAAAAAAACAAGGGCGATTCATATACCATACATACATATTGTTTTGATATAAATATTTGTATTCACTGTATTGATGTAAATATCAGTTGTGGGTAAGTTCTTTATCATTTTGATATAATATAATTTTTATACGCTTCAATAGTAGCATATTCTTCCATGAAATAAACGTCCATAATATGGAAAAAACGAGTGCTGTAAAAATCACATATATCTAACTAAAAAGAGTCTCATTTTAAATTATTCGAGGTTGTGCATTCTACCTTGTGTCATACGCCCATCTAAACTTATAGGACAATTGCATATATCCAATTATCCTTTGTAGTCTTCAATTAATCATGTCATTTAGCTTTTTGGATTTTTAGCACCAAAACAAATGAATATTCTATTACTTCTCCAAGTGTTTTCTTTTGTTGATGTAAAGAAAAAGACATGAAAAACAAGTACTATGCTAGCTAGCACATATAGTTCAATTTACCATAGTTGGTCATAAAATTGAGGCGACGAACTAACAATACATATTAGGAAAAATAACATAAACATACATCTTAACTTATCATATTTACACAATCCCCACTCTTACAAAGTAATTACGAAAATCCCAACTAATTATGTATCTTCGTTGGATGTATCGAGAGCTAATTATGTATCTCAACAGACCCAAAATCAGAAAAAATGTATCGAAAGCTAATTATGTATCTTTATAAAGGAAAAAATATATCTTCGTTGGATGTATTATGTGTCTCGACAGACCCAAAATCAAAAAAAGTAACGAGAGCTAATTATGTATCTTTGTTGGATGTATCAGGAGCTAATTATGTATCTCAACAGACCCAAAATCGGGATTTTTAGTAATTATGCAAAATGTCGGGAATTTCTGTAATTAAGCTTCAAACTGTCGGGATTTATGTTGTTTGCCTTACATATTAATTAACTACAATTGAGTCCATAATAATTGATATAAATCCCCCGTTCGCTTTTACTTGTCACAATTTGACTTGGCACACCCATTAAGAAAATAATTATTAACATGACTATTTTACCAGAATATCCCTATTAATTGAAGTTTATTATTGTGTCTTGAAATTAGTTTGGTGAATAATCAATTAATGTTAAGGGTAAAATAGGGGGAAAAAAAGATTGTCTTTTCTTGATACTCCCTTTGTTCACTTTCACTAGTCACTTATTTCTAAAATGGATTTCTATTTTTACTTGTCACTTTTGACATATCAAGGGAAGACAAAATTTCTTTTCTTGTTTTACCCTTAGCATTAATTGCTTATCCTCCTAACCATTTTTAAGACATAATACTAAACATTAATTAATAGGGGTAGTATAGTAAAATAACCATGTTAATAGTTATTTTTCTTAATAGGTGTGCCCAGTGGCGGAGCCACCCTTTGTTCAGGGGGTTCATCCGAACCCCTTCGACGGAAAATTATGCTATTTATACATGTTTATACATGGTTAAAATTATATTTTATGTATATATAGTAGATGTTGAACCCCCTTCGATTAGTTCGTATGTCTACTTCTGAACCCCCTTAGTGAAAATCCTGGCTCCGCCACTGGGTGTGCCAAGTAAAAATGTGACCAGTAAAAGTGAACGGAGGGAGTATGTCAAAAATGACAAGTAAAAATAAAAATCTTAAAAATGTGACCAGTAAAAGTGAACGGAGGGAGTATATCAAAAATGACAAGTAAAAATAAAAATCTAGTTAGAAAATAAATAACAAGTAAAAGCAAATGAAGGAAGTACATCATATGTTTATTGAATTATTATAAATACCAAAAGGTACATATTTTGCATATAATCATTCCACAACTTGAATGTTTCACTTATTACAACAAGAAGAAGTCGAAACACAACAAGATGACAATTTTTATTTTTTTGCAACATCAAATGAGAGGTTGTACTGCTATGAATTAACTGATCGACAACCACTTATTTAGGAACGAAGGACACATATAATTAGTTGATCGATTCAACAAAAGTAGCAAAAGCAAGCTGAGCCCCAAGAATCAAAATGACATTCTCCACGAAGAGCATGCTCTATGGTAACGCATTTGTTTTCACACTCATTTTCACGGCCAAGGCAAATTCCTCGAAATGTGTGACTATACCTTTTACAACCATTGGTAGTAGCTTCCACATTTGTCATCTCTACACAAAATCAAATAGAAAAGCATTTATAATAAATGCTTACTTGTAAATGTAATATTATGTAATACTCTCCCGTTTTAAAAAGAATAACTTTTTTTCTTTTTAGTTCGTTTAAAAAAAAATGAGTCTTTCCTCTTTTGACAATATTTTAATTCCAACTTTCCACATGACATGTTTAAGACCATAAGATTAAAGGACATTTTAGTACATTTGACATAATTTTAATTTAAGACCACAAAATTCAAAAGTCTTCTTATTTTCTTAAACTCCCTATCAAGTCAAAAAAGATCATTTTTTTTTTAAATGTGGGAGTATATGTAATAGAAGACATATCATTAGTTGTGATGCGTGTCCAGCCACATGTGTATAGATAGATAAATTGGTAATATGTTCAATAAAATGTACTATTCATTTCATTTAACCAAAGATTATATTTTTTCGTAAAATTTATATATTAAATGTCACTTTCTCCGTTTCATTTTATGTGTTTTAATTTGACGATTAATTAGCACGAGATTTACAAAAGTAGGATCCTTTTCTTTTGAATTTTGTGCTTTTAAGTTAAAGATACGTAATGTACCAAATATTCTTTGAATTTTATGGTCTTATATATATTATGTAGGAAAACTAACAACAACGACGACAATAATAATAATGATAACAATAAGACTGATAAAATATAAAAAGATGGTTATTACACACCCTTTGATGCAAGGAGGAGGAAGCAGAAAAGCAGCAGGGAGAAGACTTGAGATTTAGCCATTTAAATTTCTTAATTTAAGAGAGTAATTGTGAGATTTATGGTATCATTGCCAGCACATTTATAGAGCTCTAAGAATAGCTGTTAATTGATCGTTCTTTATTTTATTTTATTCGCTAGGGATCCTAAATAGTAACAATTGATAATTAAATCGAAGATTACCAGTAAGAATTTATAACAAGTTTTATACCTTTCAGTAGTAGTATATTCTTCCACGAAATTAACGTCCATAACATGGAATGAAATGATATGGAAAGAAACAAGTGCGGTAGAAATCACATACTCCCTCCGTTCTTAAATACTTGTCGTCCTTACTAAAAATAGATATTTCATAATACTTGTCATTTTAGAAAATCAAGATATAATTTTTTTTCCACCTTTACCCTTAGTCATAAATATAGAGAGATATTAATATAGTGCAAAAAAATAGAAGTATTAAATAGATAAAAGTAACAAAATAAGGATAATTTAATCAAATTAGCCTCTAGTTAATATTTTTTCTTAAGAGGAGTGTAAACAAAAATGATGACAAATATTTAGGAACGGAGGGAGCATATCTTATTAAAAATAGTCATATTTTAAATTACTTATTCGAACTTGTGCATTCTACCTTGTATCATAAGCCCATCTAGACTAAGGACAATTGCATATATCCAATTATTCTTTGTAGTTTTCAGTTAATCAGTCATTTAGCTTTTTGGATTTTTAGCACCAAAACAAATGAACCAATTAACAAGTATTGTTTAGGGCCCTATAAATTAATATGCAAGCTAGAAATGATGCCATATTATCTCAGAGTTTATAATAATATAATTGAGAATTTTCAGATGGCTAAATCACAAATTTGGTCCTTGCTGCTTTTCTGTTTCCTCCTCCTTGCATTAAAGGAAGTATACAGAATCAACCTTTACCCCTCATTGTCTTCATTATGTTCTTGATGTTACTCCCTCCGTACTAAAATACTTGTCACGTTTTATTTTTCGAGAGTTAAACTACATAAATTTTGACTAACATTTTAACATGTATCCTTTTACCATACTGAAAGAATTGCAACTTATAGTACTTTGTATATAAATTTTAATTTTTGAATATTAAATTAATCTAAGATTAGTCATGCCACTTAGTCTTGAGAAGCGAATCGTGACAACTATTTTGGAACGGGGGAATATTGTGTTTTCATTATTGGCATTATTATTATTTTCGTTGTTACTATCGTGGAGGAGATAGAATATGAAATATGAATCATGTAAATCCAAAAAGAGAGTAGAATCGAAAGTGTAATTATCCATTTTTTTTTCCTACTATATTAGAATCTTCTAGGGGTGGGTGTTCGGTAATGGAAATATATGTACCGAATACCGAATCGATTTAGTTCGATTCGGTTCAATTTCGGTTTATAAAATTCAGTTTTTTCTGTTTGCCCTTGTGAAGCATGTCCAGGAAGCTGTGAAAAATTCATTGAAGGCTTGAAGGTTGATGCATCTCTATGCGCATGTAGTAGTATAACTATTTCAATATAATTCTTATAGTCTCTACTTCCTCAGCTATACACATTATATGGTCTATTGTTGTTACAAATTTATGCTAAGTATAAATAAAACAGAATTTGTTTCCATGAAATCATCTCTATAGATGTTTAATAAAACATTACATATGGTCTGCATAGCTATTATCTCTACAGATGTTTAAGCTATGCTCCAACTGATTAGAGAAGAACAAAATCATCAATTAGCTATTGAGCCAAGAAACAGACGATTGACTGGTTTAAAGAAAATTGCAAAGTAACCAAACTAAACTACCAAAGTACTTGAAAGTTCGCCGCTGGTCGCCGTTTCAGAAGAGTGAAGGTGGAGAGTGAAGAGTGAGTGAGTGAGTGACCTAGAGGCTGAATTAGCTATTAGGTTTATTTTAATGGGCTGTGTAGTATTTGGGCTTAGATTAATTGGGCTGTCAGCCAATACTTGTATTTATAATAATTAAAAAAAAAAAGTATATTATAAATTTCGGTTTAACCGAAACACCGAATTACGTAAAATCAATAACTGAAAACCGAACCAAAATACCGAAATTATATAAAAAATAAATCGAAACCAAATCGAAAAATCGAATTAATTCGATTCGGTTAAGTATTTCGATTTTTCGGTATTTATGCCCACCCCTAATTAGAATAGTGAGATGCCTATGCCCTATGGTACCAACATGTTTGTTAATTGTCAATAAAATTCAAGTTGAGGGTATTTTAGTCTTTTAGTAACAGTTTCTTATGCTACGTGTCACGCCCCGACTTTCAACGAGGCGTGATTGGCACCCGAAATCGATATGGCCCGAGAGAACCAATTTTTGCTCATGAACCTTCATATATGTATTCTCGTATGAATCTTCTTATACCTCATGCAACTTTGCGGAAGACATGAATCATGAAAACATATACCATATATATATAAATAAAACTTGACCGTTGGGGCCATTACGTCGAACTGACCGTACGTATCTTACATCCGTATACCCACATATGTCTACAAAAGCCTCTAACAGATGCATTTACAAGACCAACTTAAAGTCGGGACAATTCCCCGCTTTATACAATATTTACAATGCCAAAACAATATACAACGATGACCCAGAAAGCTCCGAATCAAGTGGAGCTCACCAAAACTCTGCAAATGATCCCCAGTCTACAGAGGAGGTCTACTAATGCCTGCACCTGCAACATGTAAGGTAAGTTCCCCCGAGGGGGTCAGTACGAAGAATGTACTGAGTATGTAAGACCATAAGAAATTCATCATACATAATAACAACAACAAAGGAGTCAATATAAGAGAAATAATAAATGTGGATAAACTCTCTTTCTGTATGTGAGGAACCAAGAACATTTATTCTGTTGTTATTTACCATTCTCTATATACTCCCTTATTCAAGATAGAGATACTTCTACTCAAGAGACTAGGCTCCAAGAGATTCTTTATATGCAATAGATTCTTTCTTGCTTCTATGTTTATTATCACTATTGGTCATCTACTTGGTTAGTAAGTCATAAAAGAATAATAGTCATCCACATACATCCACTCTAGTGGTAGGGTAACAATATAACATACATCCACTCTATTAACGTACATCCACTCTCTTAACATACATCCACTCTATTAACGTACATCCACTCTCTTAACGTACATCCACTCTATTAACGTACATCTACTCTCTTAACGTACATCCACTCTATTGGTGGTTTAACCTACATCCACTCTCATGGTGGGAGAACATACATCCACTCTATGGTGGGAGAACATACATCCACTCTATGGTGGGAGCACTTGATAGATCAACTTATGAGAGATTAATACATTAAAGATCATGACACTAATTGAAACACACAAATATGCTTTACCTTACTCTTATACTTCATGAGATTAACACCTTAACTTATGAGGGATAGATATATTAGCTCGCACTTTACCTCCTTCACTATTCTTATGAGATCTTATATAAGTAGGTATATGATGCCGGGCCTCCACCTTTGATGGGCTATAATAGATAACAAATCATAATATTGGGATTATTCCATATTGAACTTATACCCTCTAGAATGTGATCCATACTCCATGAAACATATAGCAACCATGCGCATTACCTCTTTACAATCTTATACCCTCTACTTAGTTATGAGAGTGACACGCTAAAGATCATGGCATTAAAGCACATACTTATATACACACCTCACTTCATTCCTTTACCTCATGAGATTGACAACTTCACTTATGAGGAATAATTATACTAACTTGCACATCACCTCTTTTATTACTCTTATGAGATTGCTACTCTTACTTATGAACAATTGGCACAAGGATAATCATCATACTATAGGACTTTGGAACAAGACATGATTGGAAAAATGCTATTCAAACTAAACAATCTCTCTTTACCTCATTACTCTCGTTGAGATAGTTCTCTTAGAATTTACAACGTTATGACACCTTTGGAACTTCTATCAACGACTAAGAGATAAGTGAATCATCATTCATCTAAGAATAGGACACGTATGAATAACAATATACGTCAACCTGAATTGATATACTTTAAGACTCTCGGAATTGAAACAAGTCCAATGTCAAGGTGAACAACATACTGCAGAAGGATATGGAAAAAAGGAACCTTACATACCTTGTATTCTTAATACGAATACACAATCTTAGACGTGCATACAATAGTCCCGCTCCGTCCTTGTGTTTTGATCTACAACACAAGTTCATAACGAAACCAACATTAACCACCAATTACCTTATAATGGCATACAATAACAATAAGTCACATGTTTGGCTTTAACATGTTATTTCCCCCTTGACCATACCATTTATGAAATCATCATACCAATAATCCCACAATATTCCCAACATTGAACAATACATGATAACCAATAGCATGTCACACCAAGTTCATACTTTACTTCCCCATCATCACCACATCACAATTATTCCATCAAATTACTTCAATACACCTCACAACAACAAATCGGCCAAAATCCTATAATTTAGAATTATAGAAAAATGTCACGCCCCGAGTCCCATCGAGACATGATTGGCACCCGTAGCCGATAAGGCCCGAGAGAACCAACCTTTGCCTATGTTCAATCATATGCATACCATAATCATACCACCAGTGCATAAGAGCATGAAAGACGAATACAGGAAAACATGGGACATATTTATACATACATACGAAACTTGGCCGTTGAGGCCATCCAGTCAAAACAACATATGTCTTTTACACTGATACACCCACATCGGTCTACAAAAGCCTCTAACAAGA
This sequence comes from Capsicum rhomboideum, assembly GCA_031232105.1. NCBI lineage: Eukaryota > Viridiplantae > Streptophyta > Magnoliopsida > Solanales > Solanaceae > Capsicum > Capsicum rhomboideum. Next base: position 47,833,546 of record CP124707.1, read on the forward strand.
GCATTGACCAAAATGAACCATAAGTCGGGACAAGTCCCCGCTTTACACATTATGTACAATACCAAAACATGTATATACTCTGACTCGGAGAAGCCCCGAATGAACTGGAGCTCACCAAAGAACTGCTAACACTGGCACTCTACTGGGGTGGCCTACTGGGACCTGCGCCTGCAGCAAGTAAGGTAAATTCCCCGAGAGGGGTCAGTACGAAATAAGTACTGAGTATGCAAGGCTCAGATGAAACTGTACAATACATGAATATTTCAATGAACTCAAAACATATGAATAATCAATGTGCATAAATCACCATTTGGTATTTTGGGAAACCATGTGGATTGCTTTCATTACTTTATTTGCTTTCTTTATCTCAATGCTCAATGATAACAATATACCCGGGCCCCTACTAATCAGTGGGTCTTTTCATCTCATAACATCATATTGGGATCGAGTCGAGCTAGGCTTATGCCCCTAGACTTGCCACCCATAAATCAATACATCGGGATCGAGTCGAGCTAGGCTTACGCCCCTAGACTTGCCACCCATACTTGATCATTGACCACATTTGCATTACTTTGTTCATTACTTTGAGATTGATACTTTGATAGTCATAACATCACTTTGGAACTTTGGAACACAACATTATTGGAAACTTTGAATCATTGACCAATAAGTGAAGGACATGTGAATAAATATCAATGAGAAATATAACATAACTAGCACCATGATACCATTGGAACCATTGGACAATAATCCATGAACAAGAGACACAAGTATAGGCACTATTGGAATATTGGAACATAGCCTTATTTGAACTTTCGGAACATTAACCATGAATATGAGAAATGAGATTCACAATTGATCAATGAGTAGGAAATATATGACAATGACCATAGATAATTGCATATGGGATACCTTAGTACATTTCGGAATAGAACTAGAGAAATGTCAATGTGAACACTATTGGCCGTAGAAAGATACGGACAAAGTAACCTTGCATACCTTGGATTCACAATACGAATATACAACCTTTGATGTGTATACAATAAGCCCTCTCCTTCTTTATGTGTCACTCTACAACATAAATACATAACGAAATTCACATTAACCACCAATCACTTTACAAATGCATACCATGTCAATGAGTTACATGTTTGCCTTTAAACATGTCATTTCCCCTTGACAAAACCATGATCATACTATTATTCCAAAAATTCCATAATATTCCCAACATTGACCAATACATGAAAATCAATACATTTCACCACAATACTTCTCCTTTACACTTTCTTATCCATAACATATCACAAATAAGCCATCAAAGCACCTTAATTCAACTCATAACACATATCGGCCAAAATCCCATAATTTCCACTTTTAGACAAGAACAAGTTTTATACCAAAAATAACACCATACATGTTCATATTTTGTCCATACCATGCTTTTTCATCAAAGGCACAAGGCCTAATTCAAGTTCAATTTACCAAGATGACACATCTTTCACCAAAGGCAAAATACACTATTCATCATCTTGCCAACACAACTAGCATAATATACATAATCTCCCATGCATATAATATGTTAATCCATAATAAGAATCACTTACCTAGGCTTGAAAGATGGTGATCTTGATCCAATTATGGCTTAGGGTTTGAGAGCCCCCAAAGAAACTTTCTTGAAAAGTCTAGAAAAAGAGAGAAAAAGCATGTGTGTTCTTTGTCTTAAAAATCTGATTTTTGTGCTCCTTTTATAGACTTTTGAAGTCATGCCTAGCCACTCTTGGCATTAAATGAGGTCAAAGTGGAAGAATGGGTCTTTTTGCCCCTTTGGGCCAATTCTTGTAAATTCCATTTTGGGCCTAACTTTGGGCCCAATAACACATACCCATGTAACCCATCCAATTTCATGTATTATTCACCATATATCTCATGTTTACATAATTCCATAATGTCACGACAATATTCTTTTAAACATTTCTCATTCGTCCTTTCGATCGCAAAAATTGGAATTCTAGTCGCCCTTGGCTTCATTGAACATTTTGGATCACTATTCACATTTCATGATTTGATCATGTAGGAGTATATTGAAGTGTTTGAAGTTTTAACAATGCTCAATTAACTCCAAAGAACCAAAAGAAACCATCGAGAAATCATCGTAGAATTGCGTTACGAAACGACGCCGGAAAGGCTAAACTTTTGTTCCTTGCGCCACACCCCCTGAAACAGGGTAGTGGCGCAGGAAATGCAGCCTCTCTGAATTTTCTGCAGGCTGGTGGCTTGCGCCACACCCCTGAAACAGGGTAGTGGCGCAAGTTTCAGCATTTTGCTGAAATTTCCGGCCACTAATCCAACGTTTACGTATCGTCCAATCCCTTATCAAAACACTACAAAATACGTACTTAGTGATCTTAACCATCAAGTAAACATGACTTAAAGTCACCAAATGGGGTTAGAATGTATACGAGTTCTTACCCAAATGCTCCACGAAATCACAACACACCTCCTACGACGATCTAATCGCACATGTTACGTCCAATATCAAATGTTTCACCAATGACACTATAAAACACATATGCATGGCATCTCAACACCTATGTAGATATGATCCCAAGGGATCAAGTGAGGTTATAAAAGTACGGGGTGTTACAAAAAATAACAAGTTTAGGACCATATTAACACCATACATGTTGTTATTTCATCCATATCATGCTTTTTCATCAAAACCACAAGTCATAATTCAAGTTACAATCCCATGGATAACACATCTTTTTCACAAAACCAAAAGTGTCATGTCCAACACTTCCAACCATAACCAACATGATATACATAATCTCTCATGCTTATAATATGCTAAAGTACAAGAATAATCACTTACCCAAGCTTGGAAGATGATGATATTGCTCCAAAACTTGGCTTTGAGCTCTTAGGGTTTGAAGTACTTGAGAAAGGTCTTGTGGAAATGTTGTAGAAATGTCTAGAATGGCATGTGCCCCTTTGAGATTAAAAATCTGATTTTTGGACACCTTTTATAGCCTCTTAAAGTCATTCTTAGCCATTAATTCCAACATTGACAAGTCAAGGCAAGAATGGGTCATTTTGACCCATTGGGCCTTTCATGTTTTGTTTATTTTGGTCTCAAATTAGGCCCAATAGCCCATATCATCTTAACTCACCAACATCAATGTGTACTCCATTATATACGCGTTACAACGATATTACCACTCACGAAATTCATACTCATAGCCTCAATTCCAAAAACAAGCAATTCTAGCCACGTATGGCTCATTTTGGCTACAAGGGTAAAATCGTCATTTTGATGCCAAATTCGTTCTCGAGTAATTTTATCATACCAATGTAATACTTTAATTATTTCATGTATATTCTCATGGTTGTAGAAGAAGCGTAGAAAAAATCGGCTCGGTACGTCCCCGGGCACCCTTGGGACTTAAGAAAATTTTCAACTTTGAAAAAGTGGCAAAACCAGCGTGGCACGCCCTTGGGCGCGCCAGCTTGCTGCCTATGGACTAAAAATTTTAGCCCAGAGCGGCGTGGCACGCCCCCCAACGCGCCCCTTACTTAGTTTTTCTGAAAATTTCATTTTTCGACTTTTTTTCGCGAGTTTGGTTAGATACTTCAAGTCCCATTCTTTAACTTACTTCTTATCCTTAATATATTTATTTAGGGGTCCTCTTAGCCTCATTTTGAACCCCACAAATGCTCCACGAAAATCACAAAACACCTCCTATGCAAGGTTAATCACATGCACAAAGCCAAATTTCAATTTTCTCATCAAAATCATTACAAAATACATACAATTAACCATTGTTCCACGTCGTCACATAGGGTTGGGAAAGTACGGGGTGTTACACTACGTGTCATTTGGATTGTTACCCACCGCATCAACTATTTTTTTGGCTCTCCATCTGATAGCGCAATAAAAATTTCTTTTGTTTAGAGATGTAGCTAGGGGTGTATGACCAGGTTGGTTCGGAATTTTTAAATATTAAATCAAATCATTCGTGTTGAATTTTTAAATCTATAAACCAAACCAAACCAATAAAATTAGGGTTTCTCAACTTTCAGTTTTTTTGGATTTTTTGATTTTCTCAGGTTTTTTCCGGTAAAGTCCTCATACAAATATATAATTAACTTGTGCTTCAAATATTTCTTTAGCCCTAGCAAGATAGAACTATCTTAGTTTTTTGAGTTTTCTCGGGGTTTTTTTCGGTAAAGTCATCATACAAACATATAATTAACTTGTGCTTCAAATATTTTTTTAGTCCTAGCAAGATAGAACTATCTTATGTGTTCCTTAAAAAAATAACGCTAAATATTAAATAAAAAAATAAATTTAGGTTATGTGTTTATACAAAACTAAAGAATATATAGTAGATATTCAACATTATTGTCACTCCTAGTGTTTAATTGAATATTTTTAGGAATTTGTGTATAACCGGAGGGAGCTCCCACTTTTTGATTTAATCATTTGGAAAGCGAAGCGTTACCTACGAGAAATATATCTATTTTCAGGGCTCCCCCTCCTCCTAATTTAATCATCTAAAAAGTGAAGCGTCATCTATGAGGAATTTTTATTAGCATTAGTATTGATTTTGGTATTATTTGAGTTACTAATATCTATGGGCTATAAAATTTATTAGAACATGCAAAATTCTAAGTTTAAACTTGAAATAATATGTTGAAAGATAAAAACAATGAAAAAGTTTAAGAAATATTTATAAATTACATCATAGTAAATATTTTTATGTATTAAATATTTTTAAAAATTGTACAAATGTAATATCGGATTAGTTCGATTCTATTTGACCTTTTTTAGTTAAAATCAAACCAAACCAATTATAGTTGAATTTTTTTTTCCAACACTAAACCAAGTCAAACCAAATCATTAGTCAGGTTTTTTTTCTGGTTTGACTCCATTTGTAATTTGGTGCGGTTTGCAGTTCGATTTTGTTTTCCCTAGAGATGTAGCTCTCTCCAAAAAAATTGTTAGTTCACTTTCATACATCGTCTATTCTTTTACTTAGAAGAAGAATATGATAAGTTGTTTTGCATGAGCTGAGTTGTCTCAGAGTTGAGGCTAAAGGAGTAGGGAGAGAGTGTATTTAGATAATGGTGAGACTACTAGAGGCAGAGAGGTTAAGTGGTTATGTAGAGGATAGTGTGTATAGACATAGCAGGTAAATACTTACCCGCATCAAGTGTATTTATCAAACTAATGTAATTTATCATGTTTAAGTGATTAAATGAAGTAAAATACATGTTAATTAATTATGATTAAGTAACATGAACTCTAAATTCAAATACATGACATGCATGTATTGGTTTGGTGTATACACAGGTGTGGATAAGTTTTACCCATAAATATGTGTATGAGAGAGAAAGAGAGATCGAGAAGTCAACTAACAGAATATTTTCTACTCCCTCCGTCCCATTTTAGTTGGTCATCTTACTAAAAATGAATGTCTCATATTAGTTGATCACTTACTAAATCAAGACAGAATTAATTAATTTTTTTTCATTTACCCCTACAATTAATTACAATTCCAATGTTCATTTCTATGCCTAATGAATATCATTAATATAGGTAAAGGGTAAAATAGTAATTCATCATTTCATTTATGATTTCTTAATCACCATGTAAAATGGAATGTGCTCAACTAAAATGAGACGGAGGGGTATTGTAAAAGGCTTTATTGGGGGTTGTTGAGGGGAGTGGGATTGGGTGGGTGGGCATAGGTAGACCAATTTCCTTTCCATTATTTTACCAAAAGTAGGAATAGAAAGAGTTGCATGTTTGTTTTTTTTTACCCCATCTCTCAAGTCTCATCCAAGAGATAGATAGTGGCTCTGCACTTGTTAAAAGTGTGGGTGTGTCTTACCAATTCAATCAATTGTTATTTGTATCGCATGTTAATTTTATCTTGTAAAATTTCCTTGTGTTGTTTCAGTGTTCTCTCATGAATGCCAATTAGACATTTTGAATGGTTGTTTCAAAAAGAAAATCAATCAACTCCTGCTACTGAAGTTTTAATTAAATACTCCATTCGTTTAAAAAAGAATGACCTACTTTTTTTTTAGTCTGTTTAAAAAAGAATAGACTCTTTTCTTTTTTGACAACACTTTAATTTCAACTTTCCACGTGGCATGTTTAAGACCACAAAATTAAATGACATTTTAGTACATTTGACATAACTATAATTAAGGACCATAAGATTCAAAAGTCTTCTTTATTTTCTTAAACTCAGTGTCAAGTCAAAATAGATCAATTTTTTTTTTTACACAGAGGGAGTGCTATTTACGTCTATTTTATTTCTGTAAAAGAAAATGCACTAAGAATTTGAATTATGTCGAGGTAATGTTAATAAAATACATGTAAACCTTTTTAAGTGATGAAGCTACTAATCATCCTGTATGGAGGCTAATCTTGACTTGGTAGGAGGATATGACAGGTGGATTCTTAATCATATACAATACTTAATTGGTGTAACAACTTAACAACCAAAAGGGATGAAAATCACCATGTCATTATCAAAAGTATCTGACTTCTGCTTTGCTTACACTTGGGAAAGTATTTATGCATATAATAATATGTCCTATTGAGTGAAGTACTCGTTGTCATGAATTCTTTAATATCATCATACTGACTGGTTCCTAAGACATGGCCAGCTAAGTAGTTTAAAGGTCTTCTTGGAGCAACTCCAACAACATATATTCTTGTGGAGAAAATATTCAGTACTCTCCAATTTCTTCAACAAACACCACAAAAAAAAAAAAAAAAACGTAAATATGGGAGGTTGAAACTGCAATTCGCAGAGGTTATAAGCCTTTCCTATTTTCTGTCAGCATTTAGCGGAGGTTTTCAACCTCACAGATTACAGCTTTAACCTTCGCAATTTACCCTTTTTTTGTAGTGAAATGAGTGAGAGAACCTTGCTCTTGATATTGTTCTTTTGGGCAGTCCTCACCATTGTGACCCCTATCCTTGTTCGATTGTCTGCTTCTGCCAGAGCAAATGGAGAATTTTTCGTCATCACAAACACCAGTAAGTATGCTTTTTTCTTTCAGTATCATTCATTAATTAGCAAACCCAAAAAAAAAAAAAGTCCATTCTATCTTTTTAGTCTATTTATAAGAGGAGATCATATGAATTAACGTTTGAATCAGGTGAGCTAATAAAGGAGAGGATGAAGACCGGAAAAGTGATACGGTTATTGTCAAGAAGGGCTCTTATTGCAGAAGCACCCAGAAAGAAAGACTCAACTACAACACTACTGGCACCAGAAATTGCTATTTTGAATAGTCCTCCTGCCTTGAAAATGAAATCAAGATTTTGAATTAGAATGCTTTTGAGATTGAAGATTGTGAAGACATTATTCTCGACATGTTGCATGGGTTTTACGGACTCCATTTCCGGTTGCACAATGTTTGTGACATGAACTATCATCTGTACCGAAAATATTATTATTGTCTGCGTACATAGCAAAAGTTCCGTTTATTTCAAATACAGATGAAGTTGTAACTTTTTTCTTTGCCTTTTTCTTCTGCAAGCTAAGTTACAATAATGATAAAAAGAGATTTATAAACCTTGAGTAAAAAGCAAGGATAATAAAGAAAAGCAGCGTGAAGGACAGCTATTTGACTAGTAATTAGCTTTTTGTTACATTCTTGGTTCTCCCATTTAATTTACTTCTTCATAGTCTTAGCAGGCGTTTGGCCATGAATGTCATTTGTAATATTCTGGTATACGTTTTCACTTTATTCCGAAATACTTGTTTGGCTATAAATATTTCGGAATATGTTTGCACTTCTTAAAAAAATCTAAATTTTTTATTTTCATAAAATAATTCAATTTTCATAAAACTCTAAAAGAAATTAAATTTATTTTCACTTTTTATATTTTTCAACTTCAAAAATACCCCATTTCCAAAATACTATGGTCAAACACAACTTCAATTCTATTATCAACTTCAAAAATAGCAAATACAGTGAATATGTTTTTTATTTTCATGGCCAAACGGTTAGCTTATTAGATAATTATTTCCCTTGTCAGAGTTGTTATGATGGACTTTGTTTTATTAATTCCACTTGAAATATTCAAGAAAATCGTTTTCTGCTCAACTCTACCTGTTCACATAGGGACAACAAACACACTAACTACTTATTCGACGTCATGAATAAAATAATTAGTCTTTATCAATAAACTAAAGCAGCTAAGAACAGTAGTAATAGCTTGGACCAAATCACTCTTGGACTATTAGGCACAAATATTTGGTTGGCTTGATTTCAATTATGGATTGGTGTTTATTAATGTTAGCTTTCCGTTCTCACTCTCGTGAGTTGTAATGTCATACATCAAGTCCTGGAATATAAAGGGGTCTATAAAAAATAATCACAAATGCTTGTGTTGTTAAAAAATACTAGTACCTACTAGAAAAATTCTAACACCTCTAATCGTTGATCGTTGTGTTAAAGTATTAGTAGGAGTAGAAAACTGCGCCAGTTAAGAAATTGCAGCCTTTCAAATAAGAATCGGCCAATTCATGAGTATATCATGAAGTTACAAAGGTTGTACCTGCGAACTAATCCCCTATCGCGAAATAGACGCAAGGAAAGAACAGTAGACCGGGTTCTAGTGGCGGGCTCTTGGGTCGTCCAAACTCATATCTAGTAAAAGTGATAGACTTGGCTGTCCCCACAACTCCTTATCATGCGTGTTCGTGGGAGTAGTTGTGCTAGCATTTTGGCGTGTACAAAATGAAAACTTAATTCTCAACTCTACGAGAATTTTTATCTTTGTGATAAGACATTCCAATTGATGATATGATTAAAACGACTTATATATATGTGTGTGTTGATCTTGGTTTGTGCTGCAGCGATGACGAATGTGGAAGCAACCGCTAATGATTGCAAAAGGTACAGTCAACAATTTCGCGGAATTTGTTAAGGCCGAGAGGCGGAGTGTGAAGACGTGTGCACAAGGTTGGAGCACACTCTTCGTGGAGAATGCCAATGGGATTGGATTGGCTTTGCTTGCTTCTGCTATGTTTAGTGAATGAATATAAAGAATGCTACTTTGTTGAATTTCAATTCTTGTTGCACTACAAAAAAAAAAGGGAGTATTTACGGCGGTTATGAAGTAAATATTTTACAAATTTGGCCTAAGACTGTCATTTTGTAGCAGATCAACCTCTTGTTAAGGAATAAGTGAAAAACCAAGTTGTGGAATGACAGTGAAGAATAGATCAAAGACATTAACCTTGTTGCCGTCCTTTCTATCAGTGGCGGAATCAGAAATTTTAAGTCGAACACAGTAACATATTAACCATGTGTTGCATTGCCTTGCAAACTTGTGTCAGCGAAGACAAGAAAATTGTTTCCCCTCTCATGTCCTAAAATCAAGCGTGAAGTGAGATTAATGAAGATTAGTTACTCTCCACATGGAACTGTAAACCGCCCATGGGATCGATGATCAAAACCGAATTCTTCCTCTGCTTGACTCGGCAAATCTTGAAACAAAAATTGGCTCGATAACGATTTTGGGATAGTGAACCTCTCTTCTTATCTTTCTCACCAACATAGACAGAAATGACCATTTGGAACATGTCCTAGTTCTGTTGAAGGTTTCTTGTGGACTCGGTTAGATTGAATTATAAGAGGAACTCAAAATGGCCATCTAATTCCTAGCTATAGAGGAACAAAATGAAGAATCTCAAGCAACTCGAAAACAAGAAAATTAGAGTTTGAATGAAAGTGAGACATAAAACATCTCAATGTTTTGTTAAAAGAAAAAAAAACATCAGATAAATTATCATAAAGTCTTTCTTTTCTACCAAGTTGTCAAATGTTTATAAAAATTTAGACCATATTATTCAACACAACAGGCCCTACCGCGACTACCATTTAGCCAAACATAAGCACATGTACTGGTGTCTACCAATTTATCTCAGAAGATTTCCATATCATTTGAATATGAAACACTATTAATGAAGTTGTCAACTTCCTTCAAGTTAAGCACAGGTGAAAGAGAAAACAATGCCATATGAAGTATCACATTGTATTGTCTTTTAAAGTCTTTGACAAGCACTTAGAATTTTAGAGGAGGACAACACCACATGAGCCTCTTTGCTTGTACATAAAAACTAGACAACCAACCATATCCACAATTCATAAGGTCCCATATTAAACAGCAACACATGATTCTGTCTAGCATAATAATTCCAGGTTGGCAATTTTAGCTACAATTCAAATTCATTCTCTAGCCTTAACTATAAATAAACTGCTTCCATGAGCCATTTTGATCATCAAGCAGATAACACTATATCAAATTGTTTTTTTAAAAGATCATAAACTTTTTTGCTTTCCTATATTGGAAAGAAATCAATATGGTAAGTGCTAAGAGACTCATCAAGATGGCAAGGAAATGGCAGAAGTTCGCTGCGAAGCAGAGGAAGAGAATATCTTTTCCAAGATCCGATAACAATAACGCGGAGAGTTGTAGCACATCATCTTCTATAGTCGAGAAAGGACATTTTGTACTGTATACAACTGATCAAAAGCGATTTGTGGTTCCTTTGGCTTATCTTCAACACGAGGTGATCAGACAACTGTTGCACATGTCTGAAGAAGAGTTTGGACTCTCATCTGATGGTCCTATTACGTTACCGTGTGATGAACTATTCATGAACTACATCATATCACTCATCAAAAGAGGTGTTGCTGCAGATCTTCAGAACGCTTTGCTTGTAGCAGTCGCTTCTAGCCGATGTTCATCACCTTCATACCTTGATGAACGAAGAAATTCACTATTACTAGTTTGTTGAACTAACTATGATAGATTTTATAATGGATACGTGATATTCAACAAGTGTACAAAATATTAACATGTAATTATTTATCAAAAACTCCATATTTTTGCCTTCAAATTGGTCTATTCCATGATAATTTAGGAAATTCTTATTTCTTTTTGTTAGTTTTTCTAATATTCTTGTACTAGTAATATCTAACTTGGACAATTAAGGGATAAGGTGATATGCCCAATTCAAAGAAATTTATGCCAAGAGCTTCATTACACATTATTTCATATAAGATAAAAGTGAATTTTTCTCCAAATTAAAAGACTATTGAGTAAATTCCTTTAGTTACAACCAAGATGATCTAGTTTCTTTCTTGTTAATATTGTCTTTGAGTAAATTTATCAACAATTTTAACTCACAAGTTTCAATTGACAAGCAATTAAACAAATAACAGCACGTCATTTTTAAGTCAAAAGAACTTAGTAACATTGGGCATTGAAAATGTCAGTTGATCCTGTTAGGATCGAGAACCCGGTTATTGCGGAATTTAGCCAAACAATGTTATAATGACAATAACAAAGACAATAACGAGTTGATAATAACGATGATTAAAGAAAATAAGGAAGACACAAATTTAACGTGGTTCGGTCGGTGTGACCTACGTCCACAAGCGGAGAGGAGCAATTTCACTATATCAACAAGAGTACAATAAAGAGAGTACAAAATTAGAGTAGATACTCTAATTAACCCAAAAATCCCAAGAGAACAACCTCACAAGATCACTCCAAAAAAGAAGGATTCACACAAGTGTTTCCCAACACCACTCTCTAACTAAATACTCTACTAGTAAGGGAGAAGAAAGACAAGAGAATGAAAGAAAGCCCTTGAAAATTGATGTGTTATGAATGAGAAAAAGCTCCCTATTTATAGAGATGAGGATGGGCTTGTTGATGTCATCCATGATGTTAATGGAGGATACAAATTTCAACATTTCAATGTGAATGGAGAATAGTCATCTCTAAAATTCTTTGGTAGCACATTAACTTTGACAATGGCAACAAACAACCTTCCTTAAACCTTGGTCTCTCTTTTACCAAGTGTGAACCAAAGAAAAAACAAAGGCCACATTACAAATCTCCACCTTGGCCTAAGTTTGGTTAATATAGTAAATTTTGCTTCCTCTCCGCAAAAGCCCATATGGGCTAAATCATTCTTCACAAACGGCAATCAAGTTCAAGCAAAGCTTGAACTTGCTGACTGGTAGAGACTTTGTGAACATGTCAGTAGGATTGTCTCTAGTGTTGATCTTCTGAACAGAGACCTTTCCTTCAGCAATAGTTTCCCGAATAAAATGATACTTGATGTCAATATGCTTTGTCCTCTCATGATACATTTGATCTTTAGTCAAGTGAATAGCACTTTGACTATCACAAAAAATAATAATACCACCTTGGTGTGGACTGAGTTCAGCAAATAGACCCTTCAACCATAAGGCTTCTTTGATCGCCTCGGTCACTGCCATATATTCTGCTTCAGTAGTGGATAAAGCTACTACGTGTTGTAATGTAGCTTTCCAACTGATAGCACAACCACCAATGCAAAATACGTAGCCAGTCAGTGATCTTCTTTTGTCAAGATCACCTGCATAATCTGAGTCTACAAAACCAACCAAAGTGTTAATATTTCTTCCGAACTCCAAACATGCGTTTGAAGTACCTCGCAAGTATCTGAGAATCCATTTCACTGCCTGCCAATGTGCTTTTCCAGGACAAGCCATATACCGACTTACCACACTTACTGCTTGTGAAATGTCTGGTCGTGTACATACCATTGCATACATAATACTGCCAACTGCACTAGAAGATGGTACCTGTGCCATATACCTCTCTTCTTCCTCTGACTGCGGTGATTGAGCAGCTGATAACTTAAAATGAGCAGCAAGAGGAGTACTTACTGGTTTAGCATCTTTCATGCCAAACCTCTCCAAGACCTTCTCCAAGTACTTTTTCTGGGTCAAGAATAGCCTGTTGGCTTCTCGATCTCTTCTGATCTCCATGCCAAGGATTTTCTTAGCTGCTCCCAAATCTTTCATTTCAAATTCACTTTTCAGCTGACTTTTCAAATTGTGAATTTCTATCAAATCCTTAGCAGCAATGAGCATGTCATCAACATATAATAGTAAGTAAACGAATAAACCATCATTCAACTTCCGGAAGTAAACACAACTATCATACATGCTTCTTAAATAACCATGACCCAACATAAAAGAATCAAACCTCTTGTACCATTGTCTTGGAGACTGTTTTAATCCGTACAAGGATTTCTTCAACAAGCAAACATGATCTTCTTTTCCTTCAATTTCAAATCCTTCAGGTTGATGCATGTATATTTGTTCCTCAAGTTCGCCATGTAAAAAAGCAGTCTTAACATCAAGCTGTTCTAATTCCAAATCATACATGGCAACTAAGGCAAGCAAGACACGAATAGAGCTATGTTTAACAACAGGTGAGAAAATATCATTAAAATCAACTCCTTGTACCTGACTATAGCCCTTTGCAACTAATCGTGCCTTATACCTTGCATCTTCAACTCCTGGAATTCCATCTTTTTTCTTGAAGACCCATTTACAACCAATGATTCTACTTCCTGATGGTGGCTTCACAAGAGACCAAGTAACATTCTTATGGAGAGATTCAATTTCTTCATTCATTGCAATCAGCCATTTGGCTGAATCAGCACCAGAAACTGCTTCTGAATAATTTGATGGTTCTCCAATTTCTTCAGTTTCCTGTGCAACTGAAAAAGCAAATGCAACATAATCTCCATACCTTCCCGGTTTGTGAATTTGTCTCCTTGGTCTATGTGTTGCTATGGAATACTCATTTGGTTCAACTTCAGGAGTTACAACGTCTGGCTCAACTTCTGGAGCTTCAACTGTATTTTGTTCCACAGTTGACGAGCTTGGCTTAGAAGGTATGCCAAGCTCAACCTCCACCTGTTCATACATATCCTGCTCTTTGTTCTTGTTACAAGAATTAGAAGAATCTTTTCTAGAATGTAACATAGAGGATTCATCAAAGGTTACATCTCTGCTAATTATAAATTTTGGTGACTTGGGATCAGGGCACCAAAGTTGTCACGACCCGAATCCCATTCGGGCCGGACTGGCACCCGGAGCCGTTGAGGCCCGAGAGAACCAATCTGTGCTCATGTACACGCATATGTATGCTACTCAATATACAACACCACCTCAAATGAATATAAAGTATCAATAGCGGAATTCATGAAAATATATATAGATACTACGTATGAAACTTGGCCGTTGGGGCCATCATGACAAAACATATGTTTCTTACCTTACCCTTCACATTTTCCACAACATCTACAAAGCCTCTACGGATGCATAACCAAAACCAATCTTAGAGTCGGGACAATCCCCCGCTCTATTTATACATATAGTATCAAAACAACACCAAACAAAGGTACATAGTGACTTAGGAAGCCCCGAAACAACTGAAGCTCACCAATGATCTGCTGACATAGCGTAGACTACGGTGAGGGTCTACGAACACCTGTGCCTGCATCAAGTAAAGTAAGGCCCCCAAAGGGGTCAGTACGAAGAATGTACTAAGCATGCAAGGCTATAGAAATTGTGTAGAACATAGAGACTTCATTGGGGTTAATAATATTCAAGTCAATAAACCATTGCATTTGGAAACATGTCGATTAGGTTCATTGCGTTCATTGCATTCATTACGTTCATTGCTTCTTACTTCTGTACTTATTTATCTTTGTCTGTCCTATACTGTACCCGATCCCCAACTGATCAGTGGGTCTTTCATGACTTATCGTCATGTTGGGATCGAGTCGAGCTAGGCTTATGCCCCTAGACTTGCCACCCTCGGGATCGAGTCGAGCTAGGCTTATGCCCCTAGACTTGCCACCCATAAATCAATCATTAACCACATTTGCATTACTTTGATCTTTACTTTGAGATTGAGACCAATGAGATTGATACAATGATAGTTGAACATCACTTTGAGCTTTGGAACATACCATTGTTGGAACCATGGCATTTTTGGAACATTAATCAATGCATATGAGACATGTGAATGACAATTGATCAATACATAAAGAACATATGAGGAACCAGAATTGATACCCGAATATAGGATACCCTTGGCTTATGAGAGATTGCTACTTTGTAGCCATAACATTGTTGGAAGTTTTGGAACAATAACCAATGAGCAATTCATGGGAACATAACACTATTGTAACCTCTGGGCAATAATCAATGAACAAGAGATATAAGTAGAATCACTATTGGAACACATAACCTTATTTGAGCTTTTGGACTATTACTCATGAATATGAGACATGAGAGTCACCAATGAGTAGGAAATATATGACAATGACCATAGATAACCGGATATGGAATACCTTAGCACATTTTGGGATAGGACTAGTGAAATGTCAATGTGAATACTATTCATCACAGAAAGATACGGACAGAATAACCTTACATACCTGCACTTCCACGTATGAATACACAAGTCGATGTATGTGTGACTATGGTCCAACTCCTTCTTTACGTCTTAGTCTACAATACAAGTTCATACCGGAACTTCCATTAGCAACTAGTTATCATATAGGCGTACAAGACGTCAATGAACTCTCATGTCACCCCTTACAATACAATCCAATACATTTTCATATTCCCAACACCATAACGGTACATACATTAACCAAGAACTCATACATCGATAGTATTTCACACCACGCGCACCCTCACGCTTTTCTCTTTATCATTCCGTCGTAGTTATTCCTTTATAACACCATATAAACAACCATCCATACTTAACATAGTCCAACACACCTCCATAGGACACTTTAAAGTCGTTAAAACGACATTACAAGTTGATAATTACATCCATGAAGGGTATAGGGGTTCCGGGGGGCTAAAGGGATGCAAAAACAAGCAATTCGGAGTTCTGGGCCTATCCGCTAAGCCACCTACGCCCACAGGTGGATGACCTGCGTCCGCAGGTAACCTTTGGCAGTAGCCAGAGTCACCTGCGTTGGCATCTGCGCCGGCAGGTGCTTCGCCTGCGAGGGCGGGTGCCCTTTTGGTCCGAAATGGTCTTTTTGGGGTCTTTTTATGCAATGAATGGTCCATGATCATAACCAAACTTCTTTTAACATATTTTTGATCCTATTAAACACCAACATTCAGCCATAGTCTCACAACACACATAACGACACCCAAAACTACATTTCACGGCCAATACGGCACCAAGACCACAACCAATTTCCCAATAACCATTCCAAATGTTATGCACAAGAATAAAACAAAGTAAGACCATAATCACATATCACATGTCAATATTTACTCCACCAAGTTCACTCTCTTCAAAACCACAAGTCCATAGTCAAGTTTACAAGACAAATCACCCTCCGATTTAGCAACATGTATCATTTCACTTATTGTGAACTTCTCAATATTCCACCAACATAACCAACATAATATACACCATATATTACACATAAAATATATTAATCCATAATGATAAACACTTACCAAGACTTACCAATTGATGATCTTGGCCAAAAGGGTGACTTGGGGTTCTTGAGAGACAAGATGATAATGTTGGAAAATTCTAGAAAAAGTTATGAGAGTCCCAATGGTATAAAATCTGATTTTTTTTCCTTTATATAATCACTCATGGCTCCCTTATCTTTTACTTGGCATTTAATGCCATGTTGATTTGGCAAATGGACTAAAGTTGAAGAATGGGTCAAAATAAAACCCTTTTGGGCCATGTCTTTTATTTGATATTTGGGCCTCATTTAAGGGCCCAATGACACATGTTTTGTTTAAGCCCAACAAGTAAATGCATAATTCCTCAAAAATCTCATGTTCAAATAATTCCATGTATGTTATGGCAATTGACTAGGTTCGGAAATATACGAGGTGTTACAAAAGTCTATATCCTTTCACCCCAGATGCATATCCAAGGAAAATACACTTTTTAGCCCTTGGCTCTAATTTTCCATCATTTACGTGCATGTACGCAGGACAACCAAAAACTTTTAAGTCAGAATAATTAGCAGGTGTACCTGACCACATTTCCTCCGGAATCTTGAAGTTCAAAGGTGCAGAAGGAGCACGGTTGACAATATAACAAGCTGTAGATATAGCCTCTGCCCAAAAAGTATTTGTCAACCCAGCATTTGAAATCATGCAACGAGCTCTTTCCAAAAGAGTTCTATTCATTCTTTCTACAACACCGTTTTGTTGAGGTGTCATCCTCACAGTGCGATGTCGAGCAATTCCTTCATTTTTGAAAAATTCGTTGAACTCATCATTACAAAATTCCAAGCCATTATCTGTTCTAAGCCGCTTGACCTGTTTTCCTGTTTGCTTCTCAATTAAAACTTTCCATTGTTTGAAAGTTAAGGAAACATCACTTTTGTTTTTCAGGAAATAAACCCAAACCTTCCTTGAATAATCATCAATGAAAGTTAACATATACCTGGCACCACCTTTTGATAGGGTACGGGAAGGGCCCCACAGATCTGAATGAATACAGTCCAAAGTACCTTTTGTTCGATGAATTGCTGGAGATTTGAAGCTGACTCTTTTCTGCTTCCCAAACACACAGTGTTCGCAGAACTCCATTTTTCTGGTACTTTGTCCACACAGGAGACCTCTTTTGCTGAGGATGGAAAGACCTTTCTCACTTATATGCCCCAATCGCATATGCCATAATTTGGTGATGTCAGAATCAGATTGATTTGAAGTGGAAACTGCAGCAACACCTGTAACAGTGGATCCCAATAAAGTGTACAACGTACCTGATCTGCGTGCTTTCATGATCACAAGAGCACCTAGAGAGACTTTCAGAACTCCACCTTCACCTGTGTATTTGCACCCAAGAGATTCTAGAGTGCCCAATGAAATTAGATTTTTCTTCAAGTCAGGAACATATCTAACATCGGTGAGAGTTCTCACCGCACCATCGTGTATTCTAATTCGGACTGTACCTTTACCAAAAACTTTGAAAGGAGCATTGTTGCCCATCAAAACAACTCCACCTCCAACAGATTCGAATGTGGTAAACAAATCCCTATTGGGACACATATGATAAGAACAACCCGAATCCAAAATTCACTCATCGTTAGATTTAAAAATATTATTAGTAGCTAAAAATATTGTTCCCTCAGACTCATCAGCAGCTACACTTGCTTCGGCGGGGTCAGAATTTTGGTGCTCATTTTTGTTTTCCTTATGCTTTTCTTTGTTTTTCAACTTATAGCATTCAGAAATAACATGACCTTTCTTATGACAATATTTGCACACTACATTTCTGTATTTAGACTTTGACCTTGATTTAGACCTCTCACTATTTGATTCTTTCTTATTACAGTCATTTTGGCTACTTAAATAACCTGGTTAGATCCGGCTCTGATACCAATTTGTTAGGATCGAGAACCCGGTTATTGCGGAATTTAGCCAAACAATGTTATAATGACAATAACAAAGACAATAACGAGTTGATAATAACGATGATTAAAGAAAATAAGGAAGACACAAATTTAACGTGGTTCGGTCGGTGTGACCTACGTCCACAAGCGGAGAGGAGCAATTTCACTATATCAACAAGAGTACAATAAAGAGAGTACAAAATTAGAATAGATACTCTAATTAACCCAAAAATCCCAAGAGAACAACCTCACAAGATCACTCCAAAAAAGAAGGATTCACACAAGTGTTTCCCAACACCCACTCTCTAACTAAATACTCTACTAGTAAGGGAGAAGAAAGACAAGAGAATGAAAGAAAGCTCTTGAAAATTGATGTGTTATGAATGAGAAAAAGCTCCCTATTTATAGAGATGAGGATGGGCTTGTTGATGTCATCCATGATGTTAATGGAGGATACAAATTTCAACATTTCAATGTGAATGAAGAATAGTCATCTCTAAAATTCTTTGGTAGCACATTAACTTTGACAATGGCAACAAACAACCTTCCTTAAACCTTGGTCTCTCTTTTACCAAGTGTGAACCAAAGAAAAAACAAAGGCCCTATGAAACACATTAGTTTGGTATTTGGTATGATCAAATGCATGACTAGACAGCTTTATACATTCCTTTCAGAATTCAAAGTCCATTTACTAGTTTGATGGAAAGAATGAGCAAAGAAGAGACCGTAAAGTAGATTAAAGATCATAAAAAGGAAAGCTTTGCTACTAAAAGTTGGAAAGATATGACAAAAGAACAATCTGTAGAGCAAAATAGAGGTATAAATTCAGAAACCGAAGCCCATTGAGTGTTGGATTGTCTATCTCAGTGGATCAACAGATGTTCGATCGATTCGACACACTTTTTAAAAGACTACAAGATTTTTTAAGAAAATTTGACTAAAGAGTGATTAATCATAACTTCAACTTCTGTTAGTCTCAACTATACAATGAAATTGGCCTCTTTACAATCCCCTCTTTCTCATTTCTAATCCTATTGTTTTACAAAAAATGACATGGGAGCAGAAGAATTTGCACCATGATCCTACTTATGATCTCCTCAAGCGGGAAGTGAGATCAACAACTCATCCTCTTTGCAAGGTATTGTGAGGCCACCCATCGGATGATCAAAGCCAAACTCTTCTTCAGTTTGAGCTAACAAGTCTTGAAATAAAGGTTGGCTCAAGTATGATACTGGCGCAACGAATCTCTCAGGCTCTCTCCTACATATACTGCACAATGTCCTTTCAGAACACCCCTAGATGTTGAAGACCTCCTTAAGAATCGATTATCCCGAACAAATGGAGTCACTTTAATACTCATGGTGAGATACTTTGAAACTTTAAAATTTATATGATGAACTAAAGAAAGAGTGAAGGATTTTTATAAATACGCAGCAAGTGAAAGTTTGTTGCAAGTCTGGCATCTAGTATGTGTTTATATATAAGTTAAGTACTTTCATATTCAAATATTTAGTGGTGGTGAAATTGGTGACTACTGGTGAGAGACAATTGTACATGAAGTTTCACATGGTTTTGTTTACTCTCTGAAGTATTCAGACCACAAATTTGTTGAATAACAAAACTAGGGCCCTCCTCTTCTCATGATCATTTGTAATTAAAGGACATGTACAGTCATTGAATAAAATCCACAAGAATGGATGAAGATGAGGACATTGCCCTGGACCATCTGGTTTAAAAATGTGGTGACATAGATCCAACACAGTATAGCCAAGATGATATTCAAATGTCCCCTGTCTACATGAAAATGAAGGGAGAGAAACATGGTCTTGCTTCTCACCAGCAATTGTTCATTTAATGGTTTTTAAATTATTTGCATAGGCGTAATTTGGCCGTCGACCATAGCGAAGAAAGGAAGAAACTTGCAATCTTTCATCCACAAATATAAGGCCCCATATCAACATGGCCAACAAGAACCACATGGATTTGCCTCTGGTAGTTAGTGACAAAAAATTCAGCTCCAAACCAAAGCCTGTCTATAGGCTTTTATATAAATAACCCCCCTTCTGTGATGTTTTTATCATCATCAACTAAAAGCATTATCTGTTCAGCTATCAAATTGTTCTAAATTTCTAGTTTACATTCTTGTTTCCAACTTTTCAAGTAAAAAACGAATGAAAGAAAGATAATGCTGAGCGATAAGAAACTAATCAAGATGGCCAGGAGATGGCAAAAGTTCGCGGCCAAGCAAAGGAAGAGGATTTCATTTCTAAGAAATGTTAGTGATGCAGATAGTTGCAGTGTGTCATCCTCTGTAGTTGAAAAGGGTCATTTTGTAGTCTATACAATTGATCAAAAGCGCTTCGTGATTCCCTTGGCTTATCTTGAAAATGAGGTCATTAGGGAACTTCTAAACATGTCTGAAGAAGAGTTTGGGCTTCCAAGTGGTGGTCCTATTACATTACCTTGTGATTCAGCCTTCATGGACTACATCATTTCACTAATCAAGAAAAACGTAACTGCAGAAGATCTTCACAAAGCATTGCTCTTGTCAATTCCTTCATGTTGCCGTTCAGCTTCTTCTTTGCACCGAGAAAGTGGAACTCAACAGATTCTTGTTTACTGAGTCAAGGTCAACATTTTTTTTGTACATTCTAGCTCAAAAATAGATTTTAGGCAGGCGGAAACTGACAATTGTAAATCACATCATACAGATTGAATATTATTTTATCAGAAAACTTACCATGTCCATGGCTTTCACTCTTAAATTTGATTATGAGAGACCAAAAAAATCTAATGTTAGTTTGGTACCTTTAATGTATAAACACCACTTTGTTTAGTGCAAGCATTTCACTTACCGCGGTACCTCCTTGATCGAAGAAGGTCTAAATGATTGGAAGTTTGACTCTAAGGAGATCAATCAATCAACTATATCTCCTTCTATGAAATCAGGCTTTGCTGAAGTATCTGCAAGAGGATGGCAGAGATGAGAGACAACGGCATCTTTATATTGCAGGTTTTTGTCGTCTAAGTTAGCATCTAGTGTGAACATTGATTAGGAAATTTTTTGGTATTTTTAGAAGCAATAAGTGATAAAACAAGTCTTGAAATCTAAAGGCAGACTCGAGAATGATATTGGAATAACTATAGATGTTGAAGACTTCCTTACAATGCGATTAGATTGAATAAGTGGTGCCATTTGATTCCCATTCTTTCAAGATACGATTTTTAACTCTAAATAATGATCTAAGAATAAGCAAGAAACAAATAATCTTGAGAAATGCACAGAAACGAAAGCTCTCTGCACTGTGTTCTGCTCAAATGCTTTGTGTATCACATCCAAAAGTTTAGTAGTCAAGGCAAATAAGTATGTGCTAGTTTCACATGGTTTCGCCTAATATATTATTATCCAAGTATTCAGACAGTAAACTTGTTGAATGGTAGGAGTGTAGGACAATCGCAGAGTTCAAAGCCATAAGTATAGATAAAGTTGATGACTTATTTGCACTACGTAATTTCGTGTTGCTTATCACAAACGTCATTCTTATTCCGCTAAATGATACTTTATTGGATGTGCTAATTTGAACGAACTGTTGCATGCAGGGGCATCATTATTTTGTTTAGCAGAAAAAGTCTAAAAGAATAACGGAATTGTTGTGGCAAATATAACCACAATAGTGATTATCAGATAAATTGATCATGGAAACAATTTCTAGATTCCTGTGTTTCTGAACTAGACAGTGAATTTTCCTCTTTCTAATGTGTAAGTCCTACTACTACTACACAAAATTTCATGTGCAAGAGAATTTGCACTATGATATTACTCATGATCTTCTTAAGCGGGAAGTAAGATCAACGAACACATGCTCTTTGCAAGGTAGTGTGAGGCCACCCATTGGATGATCGAAGCCAAACTCTTCTTCAGATTGAGTTAAAAAGTCTTGAAATAAAGGTTGGCTCAAGTATGATACTGGCACGATGAATCGCTTCTTCTGGCTCTCTCCTACATATACTGCACAATGACCTTTGGGAACACCTCCAGAAGTTGTAAACCTGCTCAAGATTCTAGTACCTTGAATAAGGGGAGTCATTTTGATACCCATAGTGAGGTACTTTTGTAACTTTAAATGAATGATTTTACAAAAAAAGGAATGAAGGATTTTGGGAAATACACAACAAGTGAGACTTGTGTTTTGCATAAAAGGCTTTTTATGTATGTGTATGTATACAAAGTTAGTGGTAAGTTTCATATTCAAATTTAATGGTGAAGAGAATTAGGATGCTGCTGGTGAGAGACAATGGAACATGAAGCTTCACATGGCTTTCCTTACTCTGTTATTATCATATATTCAGACAATAAATTTGTTGAAGAACAACACTAGGCCCCAATGAAGTTGATGCCAAGATGAAAATCTAAAGGCCACCTATCTACATGACAAAGAAGAGAGCTGAACATGGTTTTGTTTCTTACTAGCAATTGTTCATTTAATGGTCTCAAATTATTGGCAGTGGTGACAAGTACCTAATTGGTTGTTGATCGAAGTGAAGAAAGGAAGAAACTTATCATCTTTTATTTTCAAACAAGCTTCATCCACAAATTTTAGGCCCCATATCAACTTGGCCAACAGGCATCGGCACATGGCTTTGCCTTTGGTTAGTAACAAGAACTTCAGCTCCATCTTGTATAAATAATACCTCTTCCATGAGCCTTTTCATCACCAAGCACAAGCATTATCAATTCAGCCATCAAATATCTCTAAATTTCTTATTTTCCATCTTCCAAAAAAAAAAAAAATGGCAATGATCAGTACCAAGAAACTCATCAAAATGGCTAGGAGATGGCAGAAGTTTGCAGCGATGCAGAGGAAGAGGATTTCATTTCCAAGAAATAGTAGTGATGCAGACAGTTGCAGTACATCCTCATCGGCTATTGTTGAAAAAGGACATTTTGTAGTATATACAGTCGATCAAGCACGCTTTGTGTTTCCCTTGGCTTATCTTGAAAATGAGATTATTAGGGAACTTCTAAACATGTCTGAAGAAGAATTTGGGCTACCGAGTGGTGGTCCTATTACATTACCCTGTGACTCGGCCTTCATGGATTACATCATTTCACTAGTCAAGAAAGGAGTAACTGCTGGAGATCTTCACAAAGCATTGCTCCTCTCAATTCCTTCATCTTGCTGTTCAACTTCTTCTTTGCACCAAGAAAGTGGAAATCAGCAGCTTCTTGTTTATTGAATCAAGGTCTACATTGTTTTTGTACATGTTAGCTGAAAAAATAGATTTTAGGGAGGGTGGAAACTGAAGAGTACACTTGTAAATCACATCATACAGATTGAATATTTTGTTATCAGAAAATTTTACCATATTAATTATGGCTTTCATTTTTCAATTTGTTTATGAGAAGTCCGAACAATCTAATCTCGGATTGGTACCTTTAATGTATAAACATCATTTTGTTTAGCCCTAGCAATTCACTTACTGCAAGTACCTCCTTGATTGAAAAAGGTCTAAATGATTGAAAGTTTGACTCTTAAGGAAATTAATCAATCAACTATGCCTCCTTTTATGTATATGCATTACGTTCTACTCAGGCTTTGCTGAAGTATCTCCATTAGGGACAATGACATCTGAAGTATCGCAAGGCTTTGTCTTCTAAGTTAGCAACTAGTGTGAACATTGATTAGTACATTTTGTGGTATTTTCAGAAGCAATTATGTGATAAAAAATTATGAGCTAACAAGTCTTGAGATCTGAAGGCAGACACAAGTTATGATGTTGGAACTACTACAGACGTCCTTAAAATTCGATTAGCCTGAATAAGTGGAGTCATTTTGATTCCCATTATTTCAAGATATGATTTTTAACTCTAAATGATGATCTAAGTATAAACAAGTACAACAAATAATTTGAGAAATTCAAAAGGAAAGTTTTTGCACTGTGTTCTGCTCAACTACTTTGTGTATATATAAGTTTATGACAAATCTCACATCCAAAAGCTTGTCCAAGTATTCAGACATTAAACATGTTGAGTAGTAGGCCCAAGTGCTTCTCACAACTTGGAATCAAGGACACCCTTGAAATAGCCATAAGTATAGATAAAGCTGATGACTTGGTTCCGCTACGTAGTTCTTGTTACTTATCACAAATGTCATTCTTATTCCGATAAATATACTTTCTTGGATGTGTAACTGTTGCATGCAGGGGCTTAATTATTTTCTTTAGCAGAAAAATTCTAAAAGAATAAAGGAATTGTTTTAGCAAATATAACCAAAATAGTGATTATCAGAAACCAGACTTCTGCTATTCATAAATTGATCATGGAAACTATATCTAGATTCCTGTGTTTCTGAACTATACAGTGATTTTCCTCTTTCTAATGTGTAATTCTTATTACTAATTTACAAAAATTTCATGTGCAAGAGAATTTGCACTATCATACTACTCATGATCTTCTTAAGCGGGAAGTAAGATCAACAAACACGTGCTCTTTGCAAGGTATTGTGAGACCACCCATTGGATGATCGAAGCCAAACTCCTCTTTGGATTTAGGTAACAAGTCTTGAAATATAGGCTGGATCCACTATGATACTGGCATGATGAATCGCTTCTTCTGGCTCTCTCCTACATATACTGCACAATGACCTTTTGGAACACCTCCAAATGTTGAAAGCCTCCTCAAGATTCTAGTAAATTGAATAAGGGGAGTCATTTTGATACCCATAGTCAGATACTTTTGTAACTTAAATTAAATGAATGACTTGAAAAAACAAATCAAGGATTTTGAAAAATACACAACAAGTGAGATTTGTGTTTTGCATTCAAAGCTTTTTATGTATGCGTATATATGCAAAGTTAGAGGTAAGTTCATATCCAAATTTAATGGTGAAGAAAATTAGGTGGCTGATGATGAGAGACAATGACACAGGAAGCTTCACATGGCTTTGCTTAGTCTGTTATTATCAAGTATTTGTTGAACAACAACACTAGGTCCCAATGAAGTTGATGCCAAGATAAAAATCTGAAGGTCACCTATCTACATGACAAAGAAGAGAGTTGAACATGGCTTTGCTTCTTACTAGCAATTGTTCATTTAATGGTCTCAAATTATTGGCATTGGTGACAAGTACCTAATCAGTTGTTGATCGAAGTGAAGAAAGGAAGAAACTTATCATCTTTTATTTTCAAACAAGCTTCATTCACAAATTTTAAGCCCCATATCAACTTGGCCAACCAGCATCGGCACATGGCTTTGCCTTTGGTTAGTAACAAGAACTTCAGCTCCATCTTGTATAAATAATCCCTCTTCCATGAGCCTTTTCATCATCAAGCACAAGCATTATCAATTCAGCCATCAAAGACCTCTAAATTTCTTATTTACTTTCTTGTTTTCTGTCTTCCTAAAAACAAAACGGCAATGATCAGTACCAAGAAACTCATCAAATTGGCTAGGAGATGGCAGAAGTTTGCAGCGATGCAGAGGAAGAGGATTTCATTTCCAAAAAATGGTAATGATGCAGACAGTTGCAGTACATCCTCATCGTCTATAGTTGAAAAAGGCCATTTTGTAATCTATACACTTGATCAAGCACGCTTTGTCATTCCATTGGCTTATCTTGAAAATGAGGTTATTAGGCAACTTTTAAGCATGTCGGAAGAAGGGTTTGGGCTACCGATTGGTGGTCCTATTACATTACCCTGTGATTCAGCCTTCATGGACTACATCGTTTCACTAATTAAGAAAGGTGTAGCTGCCGGATATCTTCACAAAGCGTTGCTCCTCTCAGTTCCTTCGTATTGCTGTTCAATTTCTTCTTTGCACCAAGAAAGTGGAACTCAACAGATTCTTGTTTATTGAGTCAAGGTCAACATTCTTTTTGAACATGCTAGCTCAAATATAGTTTTTAGAGAGGTCAAAGATTGAAGAATACACAATTGTAAAGCTCATCATTCATATTGAATATTATTTTATCAGAAAATTTACCGTATTCATGACTTTCACTTTTCAATTTGGTTATTAGAAGTCCTAACATCTATTCTTTGATTGGTACCTGTTATGTATAAACACTTGTCTAAAACTAGTACATTCTCTAAATCTCGCTTTTATCCCAACACACACACACAAAAATCTTTGACCAATCAAAGGAAAATTGACAAAAACCAGAAGTAATGGTAAGTGTAACAACAGCAACTAAACTTATGTCTTATCTAATCAGTATTACTTTCAAAGGATCATTTGTATTCATCGTTTTATGTTCACAGTTATGTTCGTATTGGCTCCAAGAGATTGTTAATATTTTGAGCACTTTGTGTGATATTTGGTCTGACTCTTTCCGTCTTACCACAAACCATCATCATATTGTTGCATCTATGGATCTGTGCATTTGAAGGTTCATGTAGGATATGATGGATCGTATCTATTGACCTTCCTCATATTATCATCTATATTTGCACTACATGTTCACCCACTTTAGAGTTCGACCTCTAATAGTGCCACATATAAGTATGGATGATCAGTCCCAAACGAGTGTGGGGTTGGCTATATGAATCCTGACTTACCATACTTCTCCATTTAAACTAATCACAAGCTAACTTTATACCAAATAAAAATAAAAGTAAGAATATTAAGAGTTCTCTATATCTTTGTTGACGTTAGGCATATGTACATTTAACTACGTAACTTCTTGTTTCTTATTCCGTTAAATGACCACAAGGTGAAGCTGTTGCGAGCAGGTGCTTAGTTGCTTTGGTTTAGCTGAAAAATTCTAAACGATTAACGGAATTCTCTAAGAAAATATTACCAAAATGGAGATTAACCAGTGAAGTAGAACATTTTCTATTCATGAACTGATAGGGAAAAAATTTTCCCTCCTAGGTTCTTGTGTTTTTGAGCTATACAGTGAATTTTCCTCACTTACTATTCTACAATATTTCATTTGTTGAAGAATTTGCACTATGATACTACTAATGATATTCTTAAGTGGGACGTAAGATCAACGAACACATCCTTTTTGCAAGGTAGATTAAGACCACCCATTGGATGATCAAAACCAAACTCCTCTTCGGATTTAGCTAACAAGTATTGAAATAGAGGTTGGTTCAAGTATGATGCTGGCACGACGAATCTCTTCTTTTGGCTCTCTCCTGCATAAACTGCACAATGACCTTTAGGAACACCTCCGGATGTTGAAGTCCTCCTTAAGAACCGATTAGCCTGAATAAATGGATTCACTTTGATACCCATTGTCTTCAAGGAATGTTTTGTTACTCCAAATGATGAAGGCAAAGAAAGAAGAATAATTTTGAGAATTTACAGAGACAATGAAATTTCTTTTTCGAATGTCTAGACACTAGTGGTCTACTTAAATGCTTTGTGCTCTATATAAGCTAATGACAAGTTTCATACATAAACGTTTTTCGGTGAAGAGAAATTTGAGAGACAACAGCACATGAAGTTTCACATGGTCCCGCCTACTATGTTATCGTCAGTATTCACACCATAAATTTGTTGAAGAACAACATTATATGCCCCACTACTACTCATGATTTGGAACAGAAAACACCCTTAAAAATTAAGAGCCACAAGAATGGATGAATTAGTCCTGGACCACTTGTTTTAAAGATTTGGTGACAAAGAATTGAATAAATGCATCAACCTCTTTGATTAAAACTAGACAACTTATAATCTTTCATCCTTTCAAACTAGCTAGCTTCATCCACAAATTGAAGGTCCCATATAAACATAGCCAACAAGCATCGGCACATGGTTTTGCCTTCGGTGGTTAGTGACAGAAACTTAAGCTCCAACCCAAAGCCTGTCTACAGCCTTTGATATAAATAACCCCTCTTCTGTGATATGTTTTCATCATCAACTACAAGCATTATTTATTCAACCATCAAATTGTTCTAAATTTCTAGTTTACTTTCTTGTTTCCAATCTTCCAAGAAAAAATGGCAATGCTCAGCGCTAAGAAACTCATCAAGATGGCCAGGAAATGGCAGAAGTTTGCAGCCAAGCAGAGGAAGAGGATTTCATTTCCAAGAAATGGCAGTAATGCAGACGGTTGCAGTACATCCTCATCCTCTATAGTTGAAAAAGGCCACTTTGTAGTCTATACAATTGATCAAATGCGCTATGTATTTCCTTTGACGTACCTGGAAAATGAAGTCGTTAGGCAACTTTTGAACATGTCTGAAGAGGAGTTCGGACTACCAAGTGGTGTCCCTATTACATTGCCGTGTGATTCAGCCTTCATGAACTACATCATTTCACTAATCAAGAAAGGTGTAGCTGCCGGAGATCTTCACAACGCGTTGCTCCTCTCAATTCCTTCATGTTGTTGTTCAACTTCTTCTTGTCATCAAGAAAGCGGAAATCAACAGATTCTTGTTTATTGAGTCATGACATTATGTTTTACAAATCATGTTAATTCAAAATAGACTGTATAGTAGGTGAAAAAAAAAGGCAACTGAAATCTTGTATTATTACATTGGAATTGAGAAGCTTTAACATACTCATCTTGGAGTAGAATTATTATCTTATTTCAAGAAATCAACTTTGTCCATCGAAATTAATGTACAGACATGAAACACGCCAACTCAAGTCTAAATGACGTGAAAACTAGCCACATGTATTGAAGGGTACGGCCAGTTGAACACCTTCTACGAAACATTATACTATGTATATAAAAAATTTTATGAAGTATATAGGTCAAAAATTATTTTTCACACGTATATATTAAATCTTGAACATCCTTAACAAAATTTATGCCTTCGCAATTTGTAAAGAGTTCAAATAAAGTGAAAACATAAGTGTTCCTCTTTCAGACTTTTTTTGCAGTTAAATTTATACTTTTATCAATTTGGTTTGTAAAGAAGCTGCATATTACTACAGAAGATTAATCAAGAAGATTAGATTCTCTAGGGATCTTTACATGAATAGCCGTGCAGATTTACTACTATTTAATTTTTTTCTAGTTGATATACTTAGATTATATATAATCATACAAATATTATACATGAATTATACATATATTATATATTCACCGGCGATTTTTAATTTAATCATCAATTGAGTGGACGACTATTTAATGTCAATCTATGCATAAAGAAGTACAAAAACCAAGTTCTTAGCAAATATCTAAAAGGAACTAGTGAAACTAACAACACTAATGCTGAGAAACTGATGAGAGAACTGGTTCCTTTAGACAAGAACTACTCCCTCAGACGTTCGTTTTTATTGTCATGACCTTTTTTCCAACATTTTAAGATGTATTTTTCATCATATTAATATGAGAAAAATTACAAATTATATTACTTTTCATATAGCTTTTAAATATCCAAATTTTAGTTTTAAAGAATAGAATTAATTTAATTTTATCTTTAAAAATTAGTCAAACTGACTCTTGAAAAGCGAAATATGACAATTATTTTTGAACGAACGGAGTAATACATTTTACGTCCTGTTTTAGCTTGTGGGGTAATGGTGAGATTGGCCTTTATTGAGCAAGACCAATAAAAATCTCCATTTTTCATTCTATACACTAAATTTTTAGTAAAATTAAAAATTACTTTCAAAAATTGAAAAGAAAATGCAAAATAAATTGACATCCGGCCAACTCAACCAAAGGACAAGTGCATATATCCAATTCTCTTAGTAGTCTTCAATTTATTAGTGATTTAATATTTTGGAACTTAGTACATATTTAACAAAATGGACCAATTAACAACTATTCTTAGTTCCCTATAAATGTGCTAAACAATGATTAACATAATCCACACTGAATTACTCTAATTGAGAAATTTTCAGATGGCTAATAAATCTCAAATTTTCTCCCTGCTGCTTTTCTGCTTCCTCCTCCTTGCATCAAAGGGTGTGTAAAAAAACATCCTTTTATCCTTTATTGTTTTTATTATTGTCATTCTTATTGTTGTTATTTGTATTATCACAGAGGAAATAGAATATGATGCATTTAGATTCTAAATGAGGATGTTAAAGAGTAATTATTCGTTAAAGTGTATGATCATCTCATATAAAATCGTACTCCTTTTATCCCATTTTAGTTGACCACCTTATTATAAATATATTTTTCAAATTACTTGTCCACCCATTAAATCAAGACGAAACCAATTAAAATTTTCTCATTTTACCCCTACAATAAATATTCTTTAGAAGCCTAAACAAATTAATGTGAGCATACTTTTCATAAATGATCTTGATATCCATCAATTTGAAATGAAGGGTAAATTAGTAAAATTAGCCATCTTATTTATGATTTCTTAAGTATCGTGTAAAATAAAAAGTGGTCAACTAAAATAGGACTGAGGGAGAATGTTGTTAGAGAGGACACATTTTTTTACTTAATTATATTCCCAACATGCCCTTCATATGTGAAGGTAGAGTATTACTTACGGGTTCAAATAAAATCAGTAACTTTTGCTTAGCCTCTGTATTTACATTAAATAAATATTTAAGTGAATCTAATAACTAAGACGAGCTACAAGTTTGACGTGAATTCAAAATCCATAAACTACAAATCCTAACTTCGACTATACCAAGAATATGAACAAGCTCACACAATTACATACATAAAATATTGACTAAAACTACTTGTTAAATATGTGGATCTTGAATTTTTGTGCAGAGATAACAAGTGTGAATGGTCAAGAATGCAAAAGGTATAGTGGTACATTTGGAGGGGCTTGTTTTATGGTCAGGTTTGGTGAGTGTAACAACAAGTGCACCAAATTAGAAGGAGCTCTGCGTGGAGAATGTGAGAGTTACAAGTGTTATTGCATCTTTTGTTGATGAAAACGGAGAGTCGTCTAATGCACAAAATATCTCACGTTAATAGCTTTTGTTGATGAATGAAGTAATCGTATGTTACTTGTTTGGCTAAAAAAAATAAAGACTACCACTTTGTATGTGGAAAAAAAAGAAGTTGTGGAATGATATCATATTGTTTTTTTTTTACTAATTATCTCAAATTCAAACTTACTAATACAATTAATTTAAGTTCATATTGCGTAAAACTTGTTTAAGAAAAAACAGTCCTTAACAGAAATTTTTTATTGTTAAAATTAAATCCAAGGCCTCAAATTAAAGGGAAGGAATCACATTCATCGATTTCATCACATTTGTTAGTGACTTGGTGGTGTACCATGGTACTCAATTTGTTGTAACATGTCCTCAATTTGTTATATGTATACTTATTAAATTCCTAAAATAACTATGACAAAAAAAATAAAAAGGCAAACGTACTTATCAAACAAACAAATGTAATTGAGTAAACTTAAAATTCATACATGAAATGAAATATTTTCACATACCTAATGAAAATAGAATTACAAATAATATTTCTTCTTGTACACGTATATAAATTAAGAGAGAAAAGAATTGGAAATTTTTCCTGTATTTCGTATTCAATGTAGTGTATTTATACATGTATGTATATCCAACAAGTATAATAATAAAAAAAAGGAAATGTAATTTTGCCAAAATCCTCTGACAATACATAACAAACTTTGGGTAGTTTGTACAACTCATTTATTCTATGCATGGCTCATTATAAATCCTTCATCAGTACTATTTGATAAAATGGCATGTGGCTTTGATATTTCCCTCTTCGAAATAGATGAAATGAGATCTCTTGTCCTCTTACTATTTAAATAAAAGAAAATGGGTTTTTTTCAGATCTATTATCTGAAAAACATGAAGATTTTTTATGTGTAATAAGAAAGATATCTTATAAAATGAACATAAAAACTAAAATAAAAATTGTAAAAGGATTAAAAAATTATTTTTCAGCGGCATTGAAATAGGATGTTTTATTACCAATATATACCGTCCAAGGTAAATCGATTCTCCATCAAGCGCGATAACATTGTAACAGGATTCCTTCTTTGCCACTGAACCAACGGCCCCTCTTAGTAATGAGTTCTCAACTATCAATTTCTTATATAATTAATTAATAAATTCTCAATATAAATACACAGTTCGACAGCAGTTATTGAATTCTCAGAAACCTCATCAAATACCTTAGATCCGCCTCTTGCGTATATGAAATCAATATTACAAGACAAGTTTAATATATATATCTCCCATAAAAATCTGTGTAAAGGGGCCAGCTCTATGAATAGTACGAGTTGAAATGTCAATATCTACATTACGCAGAAAATAACAAAAATGGTCTATTATGTTTAGAGCTAGGTAGATTCAAAGAAATTTTTTAAGTATTTTTTGAATAGTTTTCATTTTTAAATTTGTAATATATAAGTAAACAGGTTTACAAAGAGCTAGGCTATCCTAATTGATTAGGGGTGGACCAGAGGCGGAGTCAGCCTTTGGCAAGGGGGTTCATCCGAACCCCCTTCGACAGAAAAATATATTATTTATACATGATTAAAATTATTTTTTATGTATATATAGTAGGTGTTGAACCCCCTTCGACTAATTTTTCTTCAAATATTAAACCCCCTTTGTTGAAATCCTGGCTCCGCCTCTGGGGTGGACGGTAGCTAAGTAGTTGTTTAGTCGCTCAAAAGTCAGACTATCGTAAACTCGACACTATTCTGATCTCTTATCCGCAAAAGCAAACTTGATCGGACTCATAGAAAACGCACTTGAAATGAAGACCAATGAGGGATTTCAACAACTACGAACCCCTTAATTAACTAGATTTAGTATAGTAGTAATTTCAAATCGATGCAAATCAATGAAAACTCCTCCTCAGAGACAGTTGCATAGATTGAGACGTGAATAAAAAACAAATTTTTAAAAAGTTGGCTAGTCATAAGAAGAAATTTTGTAGATCATTAACTTCAAGAATTCGTCAAATTAACTCTCAAGAAACGAAATGTCATACGAATAGTATTTTGGGATGGAGGGACTAGTAGTTAACATGAAAAGTCGTATCGAATAGATAATGTTCTCTTTATTTAATTCTATGTTATGTCTTTTCTTTGTAATATGTTTCAAGAAGAATAACATATTCTTATATTTAGAAATAACTCAACCTCAAATTTCTCATTTTACGTCAAATAAATATCATGAAATATTTAAGACAATAAAATAAAAGAAACTTAGTGTACTAAGTATCTCACGTTAGCAAGAATCGAAGAAGCATGTCATCCGGCCAATTCGACCAAAAGACAGGTGCATATATCCATTTTCCCTTAGTAATCTTCAATTTTATAGCTGTTTACAGTAATGTTTTGAAATTTACCACCAAATTACAACTATTCCCAGTTCTTTATAAATGTACAAAACTACTCAAATTGAAAAAAGTTAAGATGGCCAAATCTCAAATTTTCTCCTTGCTGCTTCTCTGTTTCCTCCTCCTTGCATCAAAGGGTGTGTAAATTATCATTCTTTTATTCCGAAACCTGCGTGAATATGGAATATTTTGTGCACCGAGCTATCCTTTTTTTACTCTTCATTGTTCTCATCGTCTTTATTATTTGTATTATTATAGACGAGATCAAATATGCAGCATGTACATTCTAGTCAGTTAGTTCGAAAATACCCTTTTTATTAATGATTGCTCCAAAATAAGTGGAAAGACCATTTAATTAAGAGCACTTAACCGGTAGGCCAAATTGGCCCATTTTGAAATAATTTCGAATGGTTCAAAGACAAAATTGACCCAATTTTTGTTTCTTGTTTTTTTTTTTTTTTGGGGATAGTGAAAAGGTATTTTTGATCTAACTTAGCTTGGGCATTTTTAAGCTACTTAACTAACTGTGAGCACATTTCTTTCCAAAAAGGAAACGGTGCATAAAGTTATTCTATATTTCAAGTAATTCAAAAATATTTTTAGTATCAATCAATCAAGTACGTTTTAATTCCTGACTATAGAATCAATTGAATTAGTACAAATTCATAATTATTTGCAATGTTTATAGAACGTTCTTGAGACGTTTTTTGATGTTTATTTTCTCATCTGAATAGTTTTACAGTGACTATCAACCTATCATAACCACATATCTTTATCTATAGTTGAGATTGACAATGCGAGTAAGCTCATATTGGATGTTTGTTTTGTGTAGAGATAACAAGTGTGGGAGCTCTCCCTTGCAAAAAGCCCAGTGGTACATTTGGAGGGCCTTGCATTATGTTCAACCTGGAACAGTGTGATGAAAAGTGCAAGAAATTAGAGGGAGCTGTGAGTGGAGATTGTGATTGGTATAAGTGCTATTGCTATTATTGCTGAATGAATTGTAATTGTAATTGTAATTGTAATTGTAATTGTAATTGTAATTATATATCTACTCATTTGGCCAAAAATAAAGAGAAGCACTTTGTGGCAATACAATTTCAAGTTGAGGAATAAAAGTATAAGCAACAAAAAAAAAAGAGCTATGGAATGACAGTATTAAAATAAAGTCTATGGATGGGATGTCATTGTATGTCACAGTTACTCTTTAACATTTTCTTCCCATCTTCCTCCCAATATCTTTATAAAGGTTGTTTTTTCCAATAACAGAAGGCCCCATTAACACAACAATTTCACCCTTTCTGTTATACCCTTGAGTATCTGCTTGTAAGTGTTCTGTATTGAGGAAAATATTTTCGGTGAAAAATATTTTTTTGAAAGATGTTTTCTAGAAAAATAAGTGGGTTTCTAACTTATTTTCTTCTATTCAATACGTAAGAAAAAAATATTATTCTGAAAGCATTTGTATATAATCTAGACAAATACCATAGGACACAAAGTGGTAGAAATGGGACCTACGAGGGGTGAGATGAAGATAAGGTGCATTGGAGAATATGGATAACACAATCAAATCAATGTGGAATATCATAACTTACTTTTCCTACTTTCAGAAAGCCATTTTTTTCATATTTAAGGAATTTATTTTTTTAGAGAAAATATTTTTAAAATTTTTGACCAACCAAACATGAAAAAATTGAAACACATGTACTTGTTTTTTATTTCTTCTTATACATAACCACATCATAGTACTCAATTTACTATTACATGCCCTCTTCTTTATTTGTGACGTTCACGATGGAGGGCGGATTAAAAAGGACTTGTACAGCTTCCAAAGGCCGTATATGACACTGTAGACAAATCTCGCATCGAAAAGAGAGAAAAGTGAAGTGTTACATAAAACAGAACATAAGTTCATATAGTATGCATATTTTTTGGATCCGATGATGATGTAACGCAAGAGACAAGACAGAGAAAAAGATGAGAGGAGAAAGAAATCAAATATCAAAGATAGAAACAATAGTGTCTACATCATAAAAGTTATGAATTTGAAAATTTTTTTCCCATAAAAGTTGAACAAATCTCTATCGGTTTTTTGTAAGAAAAATCTGAACCATTTCAGAATTTGTGCATGTCACCATCTTGCGCATGGACCTTGTTATTCTTCTCTGTATCGTTCCAATAAATTGGATATCCCAAAAGGGAGAAAGATTCTCTTATCAAAAATTCTATTGTTGCCTAACTAAAAATTCAAATTCGTCTAAATTCGACCAATGGGATAAGGAAAATAGTTTCCATCGGACGCAAAAAAGCCACAATATCCTTGCACACAAATTTCATGAATATAATTGTAACCCATATTTATCCAATTATCATATCAAGTGATTGGTCTTGCTATATGGACCAAATTTCAAGTTCAAACAAACTTTTGACTTTTGACGATCCTTTCTTGCTATATGGACAACGTTCACGGTCAAAAGTCAAAACTTGTTGAGAAGTTCAACACCGTCATGGGCAAGCTAAGATTAAAAGTTCAAGCCCGCCCATTTCCAAGATCATCGGGTGTAATTTCGTGAACCATATCTTATGCATGCAATATTACAAGAACGGCAAAAATACTTGATAAGCTAGGCCCAAAAATAGCTAATGACCATAAACATATACACAGGGACAAATAATTGAAAACAAAGCTACTTTGGGATTATTAAGTATCTGCTTGAAAATTTCAGTACTTACACATAACAATATTTGATACAATATGATTCAAGGACTTTCTCCGAGGGTCGTTCGCCTGTTGACGGTACTAGGCAAGGACTACAAATGCTAACACATAAAATGGAAGGTCCTATAAGAGATCAATGGCTAGAAGAAGTTGAATGTCAAGCTAAATATCTTACGGGTCAAAGACTGTCGAAGATGCACAAGATTTCCAATGTCTGCAAAATAATCTGCACAAGATACATAGATGGAAGTTGTCTTCATAATTATCTAGTCGAAAAGCCCCTCATCATGCCAGATATCAACTAAAAAGTCAACCATCTCCTGTGAAATCCAGAAACTAATCCAATTAATACCAGCACTAGCCAAATGATCACCATTCTCATGAAACAGCAAATGAGCAGAGTTCTGACAGAATAATATAAATTTCAAGATTGCTTACGGTTAAAGGAATTGGCTCGGAAAAATGGTCAGTTGTAGAGAGCAAGTCTTCATAGGTTGTTGACCAACTGCATGAGAAATTCATAGAGCTTTCAGTCTAGTGATAAGAAATAAGAACAGTAATTGAAAGATTTGATCCAAATCGAAGGCAGAACATGTTATCTTCACTTATTGGCATACAACATACTTCCCTGGACCCCATACATAGCGGGAGCTTAAAGCACCGGGCTCCCCTTTATTGCCACACTATGCCTATATCGTGTAGGCATGTACTCAGAACACAACTAAACAAAATCTTAGAATTACAAGATTGGTGCTCTTATCTAAACTCTGTATTTACCCTCATCAAGCCTCACAGTCTATCCAAACTTCAGTATTAAATGCTCTTGAACTATAAACTCAAGTTCCCCGTCCTCAGATCATCCCTTTTATCATACTTTCTTTATACCTAGAAGAAACTTAGGATACCTTTAACCACCGATCATGAGCTACAAGGATTCCTTTCTGATTGGCACGCATATTTGCATTCACATACTAACATTGAGATATATGTCTTGTATGTGAGTTCAATAGCATATGTGCATTTCAAGATGGCCATGTACAGTGGGAAAAGTGTAAAAGCTCACACTTGTTCACTCTTAGAATAAATAGAGTATGTTCTGTTGGCCATTTTGAGATGGAGAAATGTGTACATCGCAATATCCATTTCATGCCCTGCACATGAACTTTCTTCCTCTAGAGAAAATAGAGAAAAGCAGTTGAGACTGAGAAATATCTACTACATCAAATCGTATGGCTATGCCAATAAATATCTACTACATCAAATCGTATGGCTATGCCAATAACAGAAGCTGTACAAGATCAAGTACACTAATCTCGATCTCTGTAGCTTGTTGACCTTTCCTGATGCACTATAGCCTGTAGTAGACTAAAATAAGGATCAACAACAACATCATACCCGGCGTCTTGGAAGGTAGGTAGAGTGTACGCAGACCTTACCCTTACCTTGGAAGGTAGAGAGGTATCCAATAGACCCTCAGTAGACTAAAATAAGGATCAACTTTTGATAGAAGGTAAAAAGCTCAATGCTCACTTGGAACATATGAAGTAGAAAACTATAGTTTCTTATCATATATTTCCTTACCCTTTCCCATTGTCGGACAGCTATTTATATGTTCATTACTGTTCCCTAAGTGCATAGCCACTGAACCACCTCTATATGAAATTACCGACAGTTAACTGAACACCATGGTGCAGCAGGTAACTTGACATTCTTCTGGTATTTTTGGGTGTATATGACAAATTTAAGATTCAGACAGTTGCAAGATTTTGTTGCTACCTCATTCAAAGAGTGTTAGAAAGCCAAGTATAATTCATCTTTCTCTGCAGTAAAGATCAAGACTTCCATTCATCAACGTGTCTCTGACAATCGAGAATTACTCTGAGACACTAAGAGTACTAGACACTACGAATAGCACTGAGAACTTCAGCTCTCATCTAGAACATGAAACATAAATGGGGACTCTTCTGAAGTTGATTTCTGTATACTGTGGGTGCAAAGAGTTACCTTATAATTGGATCCTTCGGCATCCTTTCTGACTTACTTGATACATCTCCAACCCATATTCTTCTGTTCTCATGCCATGCAATAGCAGCTGCACCATAAACAACAATACCATATTAATAACACAAGAAGAATCACAATGTCTAGACTAATACAGTTCGGATCATCCTTTTTCCTGAAGTCACCAAGAATAGAAAGTCCGTTTTTTATGTAAAAGAAGCTTTAGCCAATCTGAGCTTTCAGGTTGCTCATTTTTAGTGAGTGCACTAAGGTGCAAATCAGTAGGCGTGAGAATATGAGCCAGGAAGAGAAGAATCTCAAAGGACAGTAACTGCTCCAACGTAGAGCTTCTGTGCTGAAGTGTATCCTCTTCTATAAATTTGGGGACACCAAAATGGGAGGGAACTGGTTAAAATGAGGAATTATTTCTTTCAATGTGAAGACAAGAAGTCTAAAGATCACTGATGACCTCAAGTCACTTTCAAATTGAAGATTTTGTTTTAAGAAAATGTACTCGGGAGAGCTATGTTCCTGTAAAAATGCATGCGGAGACGAAGAGGACACCATGTGTCTTGGCCTATAATGTGCAGGGGAATGGCAGATTTATCAGTTCTGTTAATATTGGTTAGTTGCTTAATTTATGACAAATGGACTACAACAATCTAGCTCTGTTGAACCATTTGAGGTTTGAGGGAAGAGACAAACCGACTGACCGATCGAAAGGAGTGTCGAAACAGGTTCCACACTCAACAAAAAGATGAATTTAGTCGAAATTGTTTTCTTAAAGTCATCCTGAGCTATAGCATAAATAGAGCATGTTCGCCAGCAAGTGAAATTCCTTGACTAATACAAAACATTTCCAGGTCAAGATTGTTTCCTTAAAGTCATCCTGAGCCGTAGCATAAACAGAGCATGTTCACCAAAAAGTGAAACTTTTTGACTAATACAAAAACATTTGCCTCAATGAGTTGAAGATATTTGTTTCTAACTACTCAAAAGGAACGGAAAACAAACCGTGATTGACAAATACAAGAGGGCTTTTGTTATTTTCTGAAGGCTTCTTTGTTTCCTTGGACCCCGCACATAGCGGGAGCTTTAGTGCATCAGGCTGCCCTTTTTCTTTCTTTGTTTCTCTTGTAGATGTATATCTTTCTACAGGCAGCTTCTCAATAAAACACGAATTTCCAGTATCTACTTCCATGGCCCTCGGAACTGAAAAATCATTCCCTTCCCAGATGATGAAAAGTTGTTGCTAACCTGCTCATTTATTAAAAGGTCTCCTTGAGATTGCAATAAAAGGTATGGATATAAATTGCTAATAAGTCATGCACAGAATCATATTCTGAACTATAGATACAAAAAAATAATTCTTGTTGTGGAAGAGAAATATAGATTATACCAAGTAAAACACAAAAGAAGTATTACGAAATGTTAAGAAACCATGTAGAGACGCTATACACTTTTTACATGTTATGGCATCTTGAAGTTCAATGAAATATCAATTGCTTCTGTTCAAAACCCAAGCCTAATTTTATATTTTAACTCTGCTCGCCACTTTGGGTTACATAAAAAAAGATCAATTATCACTTAAAGCCTTGGAGGATTTAGACCCGTTTGTTTCAACTTAGAGGAAGTCTTAATCTGAATCGTTCATATCCGGCCCCATCAAAGCATTTGTGGTTTTTTTTTCCACTTTTACAATCACTTATTTGCTCTTCACTTAAAGATTTCTGCAAATATAAACTTCCAGCCTCCACCAAACAACTACTAACACCATTCATCACCACAGATAGCAACCACCACCACCACCAATAGAGAACATTGCACAACTACCAACCACTACTACCACCAACGATCACCACTGCTAGCCAACCCCACAACGACCATTGCACAGCTATCACTGCACGATTATCACCAACCACTACTCCACTAACCACAACCATCACTCCAGCAGCCACTACCGCACAACCATCACCAAGCCACCTCCATCGCCGCCACCTCACAACCATCACCATAGGCCACCACCGTAGCCAAGCTACCATCGCCACGAACATTTAGAGAATTTTATCAAAAACCTATCTTTACAACACAATACAAATTAAGATTTTCTTTAATATTTTGTCAACATATTATCTAAATATTACTTTGTTTGAACTTAAATTTACTTCTTGAGTCGAGGGTCTGTCAGAAACAGCCTCTCTACGCCACAAAGGTAGGGGTAAGGTCTGAGTACGCCTCACCCTCCCCAGACCACTTGTGGGATTACAATAGATATGTTGTTGTTGTTGTTGTTTGAACTTAAATTTACTAATTTTTAAACAAAAATAACTGATACACTTTTAGATGCAGAAAGAACAACCGTCTTAACCATAGGGTGTTCATAATTAAATAAACATCTTAATAATCAAATGTGTGTTTAGATTCAGACATCTTAATCTTGGAAAAAAAAAAGAAGCAGCCTTTGCTCTGCCACGGGCAGCGCGATCTTTATATGTTATCTTTTCCAACATTAAGGACAAGTAATAACTAGACAATGGAGGCGTTAGTTTCGAAGTTCCATAGACTAATCATGAGTTAAAAACTATACAATGAGTTTGAGTTTCCAAACCAGTAACATTGACATCCTTAAATGATTTACGATTGTTGCCTTTTTCGATATAGAACAGAAGAACACTAATATTGATATGCTTGAATGATTTACAATTGTTACCTTTTCGATGTAGAATGGAACTTCGAAAAAGCCCTAGCTCAACAACTCAGCCGCACTGCAAAAGGCTTTCATCTATACCAAACAAGTGAACAAACTTTTAATTTTTTACATACATAATCTAATATATAATTAAAACATTAAATTTCCCATCATCCACTAGCAATACTATGTTGCATCCAAGTCAACCCAAAATCAAAAGGCCTAACTTATATCTATCCTTTATATGAGGCCAAATTATATCAATCTTGACAAAACTATACAGCTAAAACACAATTTTACTTGAAGAATTAACCCGAACAACTGTCCACTCAACCGCATAAACTTAAAATAGTGGGCAGATGTATACTATATAATCCATATATAATATATGTAAAATCTATGCATAAAAAAAGGGCAGCCTGGTGCACTAAAGCTCCCTCTATGTGCGGGATCCGGGTAAAGGCCGGACCACAAGGGTCTATTGTACGCAGCCTCACCTTACACTTGTGCAAGGGGCTGTTTTCACGGCTTGAACCCGTGACCTCCTGGTCACATGGCAGCAACTTTACCAGTTACTCTAAGATTCCCCTTCGTATAATCTATGTATCGGGCTAGGAAAGTAAATAGTGAATCCAATAGGCTATTTGTGTAAAGATCCCATTTTTACTTCCCATTTCAGCTGCCAAAAACTAAAATTTTCTTCTTAGCTTGAAAAATCTTGATAGACAAGCAAATTCAGCTTGTACCCAATTCATCTTACATTCAAGACATAAAACATAAACAATTTCAAGGAATCTTAGCAGCTCAGTTGGTTGGCTACCTAAACATAAAAACAAATTACGAGGAATCTTAGTAGTTTAATTGATTGGCAATCTGAAGTCTGAACACATGAAAAATTCATTAAAATATTCCGAGGAATCTTAGTAGCTCAATTGGTTGGCTAACTGAATTTTCACAACAATTTCAATCAAAACACAAAAAAACCACAACTCTTTAAGTATGTTCCCAACATTAAAAAATAAATGGCATCATTTGAACAATCATACGTTAATGCAACACAACAAGTGCATGCAAGAATCACCAAAACATAACAAAAAAATATACAAACAAAAAATAAAAAAATAAAAAATAAATAACAAAAGGAAAAAAAAAAAAAGAATAGGGAAAATAGAAAATGGAAAGTACCTTGTTATTTACTGTGAGGACAGCCAAGAGAAAAGGGAGGAAAGAAAGAGAGAAATGAAGAGGCTAAGTGGCTATTTATAGATGAAAACTTCTTTAAAGGGTCCCATGAGGGAATTAAAATATCATTTCTTGACTTTTATTACTCTCTTCATTTTTTTTATTCGTCACGTTTCGTTTATCAAAAATAAACTAATTTACAAAACTAAATTAAATTCATTTAATATATTAAAACTAAATTTAAATATCAAAAAATTATATGAAAAGTTTCATACATTGCAACTTTTCTCATATTTATATAATTAAAAAAATATATCTTAAATATTGATTTCTTAAAAAAAAATTATATTAAATAAAAAGGAATGGAGAGGGTATCAGTAAATTTAATCACTCTTATCGTTATAAAATAAGTGTTGATTTAACTTATTAAAGTATAGTTTACAAAATTACTCATATTTTAGACGTTTTCTTTCTAGAATTGAGCACTATTAAAAAGAAATGGTCCTTTAATATAAGGATCAATGAAAGTAACACTTATTTTGAAACGAATGAAATGTTATCCATTCTTAATCAAATATTTTAGGTCAATGAAATTGCTTTTAACAAAGAGTATTTTAATCTCTAAAACAAAAAATTTATATGAATCTGAATTTATCGAGCTCGAAAATGAATATCAGAGTATAAAATAAAAAAATCCCTTTTTTTAATTTTTGCTGCCTTGATTTGGTAGCAACATGTTTTTCAGCTGTCAACAGTTTGGTTTCTCAGATTCATTCTATCATTTTCTACATGACGTGGATTTTTTTTGTCTTTGTAAGCGGATAAAGCTATATGTATTTTGTGAATTGACTAAAAACACCCTGCACCAACTCTGTTGATGAGGATGTTTTTGTCCTTTCCTTTTGTTGTGATTTGGATTTTGGAATGAAAAGTTACTAGAATCTATTGGATCTATGGTGGGGGGCATGAAAAAATTATTTTTGGTTTTTAATTGATTGTTGAGTCATGTCAATAAAAAGTTGTAAGGAACAAGTTTTGAAAAAAATTAAATATTTAATAATTTTTTTTATATTATATTATTTGAATCTGTTTATTTGTGTATATTTTGATTAATTTTATAGCGTATTTATTATAATTTTATTTGTATAAGAATCGAATAGCTTTGTTTGCTAAGCCTTAGAAAAATGAGAGAAATCAGTCTCTTTTAAAATTTTAAAGTGTCATATATTTAGGTGTAAATTTTTTAATGAAAATTAATTGAGACAAAAACGACATGAATAATGTTGATACAAGTCGATTGTAACTTGAGTTTGAGGTGTAATATTCTTTTCGTAGCCAAATTTAAATGAGATGATATGATAATGTTGATACAAATAATCGATTCTAACTTGAATTTGAAGCGTAATATTTTTTTCGATTCATTTCGTTTGTGAAATTTAACTAAACAAAATTTAGTGCAAGTTACGTGTCACTTTAGAGTCAAGAAAATATAATAATCTTTGTTTGTATTTTTTTAGGTATATCTGATTTTTATTTAAAAATATTTTGTTTTCTTTAATTCTAATACATTAATGTAAATGATTACTTGCGTGAAACACGAGGTATTTTGACAAATCATATATTACTTGTCACCAACAGTAAAAGATATAGTACTCCCTAATAAATATTAGTATAAAGTGGATAATGATGACAAAAATGACAAGATTATACTCCATCCGTTTCAAAAAGAATGACCTATTTTGATTTGATACAGAATTTAAGAAAAAAAAAATTGAATCTTGCGGTCTTAAATTAAAGTTATGTCAAATGTATAAAAATATCCTTTGATTTTGTGGTCTTAAACATGCCAAGTGGAAAGTTGGAATTAAAGTATTGCCAAAAAAGAAAAGGATCATTCTTTTTTAAATAGAGTAAAAAAAAAAGTAGGTCATTCTTTTTTAAACAGAGGGAGTAATATATTATTCAAAAATAGCAAAATAAATACGAAACCATCTTGTTATCAAAAAAAATATTAGATTTAATAACTTCGAAATCTTGAGGTTCGATCTCCACTTTTTACGTAGTTTGGCAAAAGTTGTCAACTAGCTTTGGTTGGATGGTTGAGGTCATTCAAGTTCGAGTGTTGGAGGTCGGAATTTGATAGAGAGTGTGCAAACCACTAATAGTTAATGGTTGGGGATTGATCGTTCATACTATATATAGTATAAATTTATTTTATTGTGCGGCATTTTATGAGAAACAACTATTTTTTTTTTTCACTCGGTATTGAAGTACCTAGTATTGGGCTCGATCAATTTGAATTTGCACTTCGTAAAGTTCATTTAAGAAAATATGCTTCCTAATAAAGACTTTTTCATATCTAAAATTTGAATTTGAATTTGAAATCTCTAATTAAGAATAAAGAGATTATGTCGATTTCACCACAAGTCTTATATGAGAAACAATGTTTGCTTGTAAGTACTCGAAGCTTCCATGAATAATCTATAACTAGCTAAAAATTAAGTTAATTTAATTTTAAGAGTTTATGATCTTGTTATGTATCAATTGTCCATATTGAAAAAATAGAGAAATATTAATGGGTCTATAAGCTAAATGAGTTCTCTCACCTATCAGACTAGTCTTTTGGGTTGGACTCTCCCATTTGGTTTATAACATTGGTGCTTTCATTGAGAGTCTCACGCGT
Source organism: Capsicum rhomboideum (assembly GCA_031232105.1). NCBI lineage: Eukaryota > Viridiplantae > Streptophyta > Magnoliopsida > Solanales > Solanaceae > Capsicum > Capsicum rhomboideum. The sequence continues at coordinate 47,878,328 of CP124707.1, forward strand.
GGGGTCGTGACTCAGAGTGATGGCCTGTGTGTATATCAGTAGTGGCGGCCTGGACCCAAGAGGGGTGCCAGCCGTGACCAACAAGAATCGATCCATGCAAGGAGTCGCGACTCGAAGTGGTGGCTTGAACCCAAGAGGGGTGTCAGCCGTGACCAACTGAGCCCAGCCATGACCAATGAGGTCATTGATAGGCTAAATGGATTTTTTCACCTATCAGACTAGTCTTCTGGATTGGCTCTCTTATTTGATTTATAACAGATCTTTTTAATTGACCAGCTCTTTTTCTAGTAGCTTTCTTGTTGGTACATTTTCTAGTGGCTTGTGGAATCACGCATTAATAAACTAATAGCTTGTTGTCTTGTTTGGACAAACTTTTTTAAAGGCAAAAGTAGATATTTTTTTTTCAAAGTTGATGTGTTCGGTTAGCTTTTAGAAGAAGAAAAAAGTATTTTTGAATAAAAGCAGAAGTTATTTTTGAGGAGGCAGAAAATAAAGATATTCCCCTCAAAGCCTTTTAAAAAAATATAAATCTAAAAACACTTTTTAAAAATTTGATCAAATCATAAAATTATTTTAAAATTAATTAGTCAAATACAAACTGTTTCTCATAGTACTTCTTTAAAAAGCTATTTTTTTAAAAAAAAAAAATATCATAATAAGTTGTTCTTAAAAGATTCACCCAACAGATTAATTTGTGGAATATTTATTGAAAGATCATCTTATACGTATCTTTTGTAGTAGCACAAAAAAACAATTTGGTTGTTAATCAGGCTTCTTTCGTGCTGCATTATTCATGCCAAATACCAAATGTTTCTTTGGTCCTTCTCTTTTTGTTTTGTCTATTGTATATTATTAGTGGTTGGAATATCGAATTGTTAGGGGTGTAGCTATATAATACTAAATACGGTTCAAATGAATTGACTAAGTTTTCTTAGAACTCCATTAAATTTTTTAATTAAATATGTATAAACATTTAACTGTGAACCTAGTAATCACTAAAACAAGTAAGTTGATAAGTTTAAAATTTATAAATTTCAAATTGTAACTTTATCTCAATTTCTCGAGACTTTATATTTATAAATAATTTGATATTTCTCGAGACTTTATATTTATAAATAATTTGATATTTGCGTGTCCACAGAAAGAAAAATTTGATCACGCTTTTGTTTTTTTGGTTTTCCACCCGGTATTTGATATTCGTATTGAACCCTGATTAAATTTGAATTCGGGCCAAAAAATCCTACATTTGAGGTAAAACGCTTTGTAACAAAGTCAGACTCCATACCTTGGAAAGTCGAACTCTAAACCTCTGGTTAGGAAAGGTTGAGAAACTATATGAAAATATTATAATCAAAAGAAAATTCAAGGCACCGACGAAACCCTAATACTTACTCTTATTTTTGCACCTAGTACAAATTATAGATAAAAATAATGACTTTGAAAATGACGATTTTAAACTTTTGGTTTTTTCTTATCTCATGAAAAAGCATTCAAGATTAAATATCAAAAGCATTATCACAAAGTAAAACTTGTTAAACTTAAATTTTTATCCTTATTAAACTTAAAAACTTGTTATTAAACCCATAGTTCAGACCAGTACACATTCTCTCTAAATATTGATGAGCTTAGCCCATCCATTGGGCCTCTAAAATAGGAACAACTAGAGCCCAATAACTTTGGATTGATCTAATTTACAATATATATATACAAAAAATGTATAGATTGTGTATACTTTTACTATATATGTATACTTATGTATACTTATACATATAATATATGTATCTCTACGCAACATATACAATTCAAAAGAGTTGTAGTATATATATTAGGACAAACAACATAAATCCCGACTGTTTAGTACCCAATTACAATCCATTCTAACTGTTTTCATATTTACAAAAAATCTCGGTTTTTCAGTCGCCATACATAACTAAGGCTTGCGATACATCATAATCTGATATATAAGTACCAAACTAATCGACTGATACATAACTCTTATGTGTTAATATCACAGAGATACATTCAGATACCTAAGTCTTATGTATCAGTAGTACAAAAAACATTCTGATACATGATTTTTATCAGATTTTCAACCAAAGACATCTTTCTTATGTATCTGTAACCTAATATATAGTAAGATACATAGCTTTTGTACATTGGGTGGTGGTTCACGGATGTGTCTTTTTATCCTTTTCAATGAGAAACATCATTCTTATTGTAACACCCCGTACTTTTATAACCTCACTTGATACTTTGGATCATATCTACATAGGTGTTGAGATGCCATGCATATGTGTTTTATAGTGTCATTGGTGAAACATTTGATATCGGACTTAACATGTGCGATTCGATCGTCGTAGGAGGTGTGTTGTGATTTCGTAGAAGCATTTGAGTGAGGACTCGTACATATTCTAACCTCATTTGGTGACTTTAAGTCATGTTTACTTGATGGTTAAGATCACTAAGTAAGTATTTTGTAGTGTTTAATAAGGGATTGGACGATACGTAAACATTGGATAAGTGGCCGGAAATTTCAGCAAAGTGCTGAAATCTCAGCACAGACTTCAGAGAGGCTGCCATTTCTGCGCCACTACCCCTGTTTCAGGGGTGTGGCGCAAGGAACAAGGAGTAGGCCTTTCCGGACCCGTTTTGCGACGTAATTCTACGACGATTCTTGGATGTTTTCTTTTGGTTCCTTGGAGATATTTTAGCGTTGTTAAGGTTTCAAATACCTCGATACACTTCCACATGATCAAACCATGAAACACACGAAGTTACCAAAAATGTTCAAGTAAGCCATGGACGGCTAGAATTCCAATTTTTGCGATCAAGGCGACGAATGAGAATCTCGTAAGAAAATATTATCGTGACATTATGGAATTATGTAAACACGAGATATATGGTGAATAATACATGATATTTGATGGGTACATGGATATGTGTAATTGGGCCCAAAAATTAGGCCCAAAATGGGATTAAAAGACTTGGCCCAAAGACAAATGATCCATTCTTGCAAGAATTGGCTAAGTGGACATATCATTTAGTGCCAAGTGTGGCTAAGGATGACTTGAGGTCCATAAAAAGCACCCAAAAATCAGATTTTTAAATCATTCAAGACTTCCATGCCTTTAAGATATTTCTCTCAACATTTTTTCATTTTCAAACCCTAAAGCAAAATATTCCTTGGGACTCTTTGGACAAGATCAACATATTCCAAGCCTTGGTAAGTATTTCTCCTCATGGATTAACATATTATATGCATGGGGGATTATGTATATTATGATAGTTGTGTTGGCAAGATGGTGAATAGTGTCTTTTTGCCTTTGGTAAGAGATGTGTTGTCTTGGTGATTTGAACTTGAATTAGGCCTTGTGCCTTTGATGAAAAAGTATGGCATGAACAAAATATGAACATGTATGGTGTTATTTTTGGCATTAAATTTGTTCTTGTCTATAAATGAAAATTATGGAAATTATGAGATTTTGGCCGATATGTGCTATGGGGTGTATTAAGGTAATTTAATGGATTCTTTGTGATATGGTGTGAATGAGAAAGTGTAAAGAAGAAGCTTTGTTGCGAAATGCTAGTGGTTATGATATTGGTCAATGTATGGCATGTTGTAGTATTTTTGGAATGGTCATGCCGAAATTTTATTGTAAAGGGGGAAATGACGTAATAGGCAATTAGGTACCTTTTGTCGTCTTTTACACTTGAAAGGTGTTAGATGTTGACGTAAACTCCGTTATGTGCTTGTGTTGTAGAGTAAGGGGCTGAATCATTATATTCCTTAGGATTGCGGATTCTTATTGAGAGGCTAAGGTATGTAAGGTTATTCTTGTCCGTATCTTTCTGCAACACCTATTGCTTCCTTTGCCATTGTACTTGTACCTATGCCGAAATGTTCCAAAGTGTCTCATGTAAAGTTGGTTGCCTACATATATTTATTCATGTGTCTCTTGAACATTGAACATTGTCCCAAAGTTCCAATAATGCGATAACCAACAATGTTTCAATTTCATAATTAAAGAATGAAAGTAATGCGTATATGGTTGAGTACGGGTGGTAGCTCAAAGGGGCGAAAGCCTAGCTAGAGACGATCCCGATGTATCACGGGTGGTAGCTCAAAGGGGCGAAAGCCTAGCTAGAGACGATCCCGATTGATTATTGGACACAGGGGGTAGCCCAAAGGGGTGAAAACCTAGCTAGGGCCGAACCTGCTTTATTGATTTATGGGTGGTAGCTCAAAGGGGCATAAGCCTAGCTAGAGACGATCCCAGTATTGTTATTTACCACTGATCAGTTGGTCCCGGGCATGATGTAATTATTGTTGATATTGAGATAATTGATAAAAGAAATAAAGAATGTAACGTACATGGTTCCACACATATGGAAATGTTGGTTTATCGATATTGCCTATTCTCTTATCCTTGATATACATTGGTGTTCTCACTTATTGCTACAGTTTTATTGTGGCCTTACATACGCAGTACATTTTTCGTGCTGACCCCCTCGGGGGAACTTACCTTACTTGTTGCAGGCACAGGCACTAGTAGACCTCCGTTGTAGGTTGCGGATCTTTTGCGGACATTTGGTGAGCTCCAGTTGGTTCGGGGCTTTCCGAGTTTCCTATGTATATTTGTTTTGGTCTTGTGTATATATATATATAGAGCGGGGTGTGTCCCGACTCTAGGTTGGTTTTGGTTGTGCATCTGTAGAGGCTTTGTAGATGTTGTGGGTCAGACGAAGGGTATGTAATGAACGTATGTTTTGTCTTGATGGCCCTAAAGGCCAAGTCTCATATTTCTCTTATATTTGTCATAAATTCCGCTTTTGGCTTCTTATATTTAATTGTGGTGGTGATGACTTTTGAGTGGTGCGTATGGGTTGTTATGGACGAAGATTGGTTCTCCCGGGCCTTGTCGGCTTTGGGTGCCATGTCCGTCTCGTTGGAATTTGGGGCGTGACAAAAGTGGTATCAGAGCGGGTCGTCCTAAGGGTGTCTACAAAGCCGTGTCTAAGTAGAGTCTTACTTATCAATGTGTTGTGCACCACATTTATAAGTAGGAGGCTACGGGACATCTAGGAGTTGTTTCTTTTCTTCATTTTCTAGATCGTGCGATAGAGCTTATGTTGTAAGTGGAATTGTATCTAACCATTGGAATTGGTTTTCTTATGTGATAGAAAATGCCGATTGCACGAAAAGGAAAAGGTAAAAGCAAAAGAATAGACAGACTGGCTGGAGAGGGAACTAGTAGACCACCACCGGAACAGGTGAATCAAGGTGGTGTTGAACAAGAGTTTGCATCGCGGGCTTCTCCTACTTTACCCGCAGACCCGCCTATGAATGCTACTGACCAGGACTTGAGAAATGCAGTGCATATGTTGACGCAGATAGTTGCTGCACAAACACAAGGACGCGCTGGCCCAACGACAAATGAGGATGATGTGACTAGAATAGCGAGCCGCAGAACGCAGGATTTCCTGAAACTAGATCCTCCAATATTCACTGGGTCAGACCCACAGGCAGATCCACAGGACTTCGTGGACCAAGTTCAAAGGGCCCTAGATGTTATGCATGTGACTGGTGCAGAAACGGTTGAACTGGCGGCCTATAGGTTGAAGGGTGAAGCGATATTGTGGTATGAGGACTGGAAACGGTCGAGGGGCATTGATGCACTTCCAGCTGGTTGGGAAGACTTTAAAATGGCCTTTCTTGATCACTATCTTCCTTATGAGCTCAGGGAAGCACGTGCAGATCAATTTCTAAACCTTCGACAAGGGAATATGAGTGTTCGAGAATATAGTCTGCAGTTTAATTCTTTGGCTCGATATGCTCCGAACGTAGTGGCTACAATGACCGACAGAATCCATCGATATGTGGACAGATTGGAGCCGTATTTGGTAAGGGACTGTACCATTGCTGCTTTAAACAGGGACATGGATATTGCAAGGATCCAGGCCTTTGCACAAAAGATGGAGGATCAGAGGCAACGAAGGAGAACACAGGAATCTGAACGAGGGCCGTCAAAGCGGGCTAGACCTATGGGGCAGTCTATGGTGTCCCAAGGGGAGTTTAGGCCCCGAATGTTTCTTAGACCGCAGAGACCATTATTTTCTCATTCCATAGCAGGTGCTTCCTCTCAGTTTCGGGGGTCTAGAGGTGGTTATGTTGGGCAAAGCAGTGGGGCTCGAGGCTCGCAGACCACGGGGTTTTTCCGTCAGCCATGTCAGCACTGTGGAAAGTTTCACCCAGGGGAATGCCGACGTGGGATGAATACTTGTTTCTGGTGTGGTATGCCAGGGCACATGATGAGGGACTGTCCACGAAGAGGCTTGAGTGGTGTGGCACGACCTATGGGGTCAACCGTTGCATCTTCATCATCGGTTCCTTCCGTAGGCCGAAGTGTGCAGCCTGCCGGTCGTGGTAGAGGTGCTGCAGGAGCAGCTAGTTCCAGTGGAGCACAGAATCGCACTTATACTCTAGTGGACCGACAAAATTCGGAGGCATCTCCTGATGTAGTCACAGGTATATTGTCTATATTTTCACATGGTGTATATGCATTGATAGATCCGGGCTCTACTTTATCATATGTTACCCCGTTGATTGCTGCAAAATTTGAAAGAACACCGGAATTCTTAGATAAGTCTATTGAAGTGTCTACGCCGGTTGGTGAATCTATTGTTGCAAAAAGAGTATATCGCAATTGTGTGGTAACTGTGTGTGGTCATGATACACTAGCGGATCTTATTGAACTTGACATGGTGGATTTTGATGTCATAATGGGGATGGATTGGTTGGCTTCTTGTTATGCTACGGTGGATTGCCGAGCCAAGGAGGTACATTTTCATTTTCCACAAAAGAATATTCTTGAGTGGAAGGGTAATGTGGGGGCACCGAAAGGCAAATTTATTTCCTATCTTAAAGCTAGGAAAATGATAGCTAAGGGGTATATATGCCATTTGGTGAGAGTGCAAGATATCAATATGGAACCACTAACTCCTCAGTCGGTACCGGTGGTTAATGAATTTCTCGACGTATTTCCTGACGATCTTTCAGGTTTACCTCCAGAACGGGAAGTGGAGTTTGGCATTGATGTGATTCCAGGCACTCAGCCGATCTCTATTCCTCCGTATAGAATGGCTCCAGCAGAATTGCGTGAATTGAAGGAGCAATTAAAAGATTTGCTGGACAAGGGCTTCATTAGACCTAGTATGTCCCCGTGGGGTGCACCAGTATTGTTTGTCCGGAAGAAAGATGGCACCTTGAGGATGTGTATCGATTATCGACAATTGAATAAGGTAACGATCAAAAATAAATATCCTCTTCCTCGCATTGATGATTTGTTTGATCAGTTACAGGGTGCCAAATGGTTTTCAAAGATTGACTTGAGGTCGGGTTACCATCAAGTCAGGGTTAGAGAAAATGATGTACCCAAGACAGCTTTCCGAACACGGTATGGCCACTATGAATTTTTAGTTATGTCATTTGGACTAACAAATGCACCAGCTATTTTCATGGATTTGATGAATAGGGTGTTTAAGCCATTTCTAGACGTGTTCGTGACGGTATTTATAGATGATATCTTGGTCTATTCGAGATCACAAGAAGACCATGCTAATCACTTACGACAGGTGTTACAAATTCTCCGGGATCGTAAGTTATATGCAAAGTTTTCTAAGTGTGAATTTTGGTTAAAATCCGTAGCATTCTTGGGTCACATTGTGTCGGATGAAGGGATACGGGTCGATACTCAAAAGATTGAAGCGGTGAAGAATTGGCCAAGACCTACGACGCCTACAGAGATTCGTAGTTTTCTTGGTTTGGCAGGTTATTACAGGAGATTTGTGGAAGGGTTTTCTTCTATTGCCGCACCATTGACGAAGCTAACACACAAGGCAATCAAGTTTCAGTGGAACGACGCATGTGAGAAAAGTTTCCAAGAGCTGAAAGAGAAATTAACTTCCACCCCAGTTTTAGTACTTCCCGAAGGCATAGAAGGTTATGCAGTGTATTGTGATGCTTCCGGGGTTGGCCTCGGATGTGTATTGATGCAGCATGGTAAGGTGATAGCATATGCCTCACGACAGTTGCGGCCCCATGAGAAAAATTATCCCACTCATGATCTTGAATTGGCAGCAGTAGTGTTTGCTTTAAAAATATGGCGTCATTATTTATATGGGGTTCATGTTGATATTTATACGGATCACAAAAGCTTGCAATATCTGTTCAAGCAGAAGGAACTCAATTTGAGGCAACGAAGATGGTTAGAGCTCTTGAAAGACTATGATGTTGATATTCTATACCATCCAGGGAAGGCAAATGTAGTAGCAGATGCATTGAGCCGTAAGGCAACGGGAGGCACTAGTGATCAGCTGACAGAAAAGAAAGACATAATCAAAGATTTGAATCAATTAGCCAGCTTGGGAGTTCGCCTTATTGAATCCTCAGAAGATGGAGTTATTGTGCAGAATGCAGCGGAATCCTCCGTGATAGCTGAAGTGAAAGAGAAGCAATTTGCGGATTCTATTTTATTGCAGCTAAAGGAAAATGTGCAGCAGAAATTGACCACGGCATTTGATATTACACCGGAAGGGGTGCTTCAATGTCAGGGGAGATTATGTGTACCGGACGTAGATGAGTTGAGGACACGAATTATGACAGAGGCGCATCATTCGCGCTATTCCATTCATCCGGGTGCTACTAAAATGTACCATGAATTGAAGGAAGTGTATTGGTGGGGCAACATGAAAAAGAACATTGCAAAATTTATCGCGCAGTGCCCAAATTGTCAACAAGTGAAAGTGGAGCATCAGAAACCGGGAGGTTACATGCAATGTATCACTCTTCCAGTCTGGAAATGGGATATGATCAATATGGATTTCATTACAGGATTGCCTCGTACATTGCGGAAGTTTGATTCTATATGGGTTATAGTGGACAGGCTTACCAAATCAGCGCATTTCCTACCGGTCAAGACGACCTATACAGCTGAGGACTATGCGAAGTTGTATGTGAAAGAGATAGTACGATTGCATGGTATTCCACTTTCTATTATATCAGACAGAGGAGCACAGTTCACAGCACACTTTTGGAAATCTTTTCAGCGGAGTTTGGGTACAAGGGTGGATTTGAGTACGGCTTTCCATCCGCAGACTGATGGACAAGCAGAACGTACTATTCAGACGCTTGAAGATATGCTACGAGCTTGTACGTTAGATTTTCAGGGCAGTTGGGATGACCATTTGTCTCTTATCGAATTTGCTTATAACAATAGCTATCATTCAAGTATAAAAATGGCACCTTATGAAGCTTTGTATGGAAGGAAATGTAGATCACCAATTGGATGGTTTGAAGTGGGTGAAACTGCCTTATTGGGCCCAGATATTGTTCATCAGGCTATGGAAAAAGTTAAGGTGATCCAAGAGCGATTACAAACGGCTCAAAGTCGTCACAAGTCATATGCCGATGTGAGAAGAAGAGGGCTTGAATTCGCCATAGGTGATTGGGTCTTTTTAAAGGTGTCACCAATGAAAGGGGTAATGCGGTTCGGAAAGAAAGGAAAATTGAGTCCACGTTACATAGGCCCATATGAGATCATTCAAAAATTTGGACAAGTTGCGTATGAGTTGGCACTACCTCAAGAACTTTCCTCAGTCCATCCGGTATTTCATGTTTCGATGCTTCGAAAATGCATAGGAGATCCTTCTCGTATTGTTCCCGTAGAGGATGTTCAAGTTACAGAGGATCTTACTTATGAAGAGGTACCCATTGTGATCCTAGATCGACAAGTGAAGAGATTGAGAAATAAAGACATAGCTTCCGTGAAAGTCCTTTGGAGAAATCAACAAGTAGAAGAGATTACATGGGAAGCGGAAGAAATGATGAAAGCCAAGTATCCCCATCTATTTCAAATGGACCAAGGAGTTCACAATGCGGAGGTGGAACAATAACAAGTAAGTATTTAAAAGCATTATGTGAATGTGTATAGGTCTGTTAAAGTAAAGATGCATTTGTGGTATATAAGATAATATTCCTAACATTCGAGGACGAATGTTCCTAAGGGGGGAAGAATGTAACACCCCGTACTTTTATAACCTCACTTGATACTTTGGATCATATCTACATAGGTGTTGAGATGCCATGCATATGTGTTTTATAGTGTCATTGGTGAAACATTTGATATCGGACTTAACATGTGCGATTCGATCGTCGTAGGAGGTGTGTTGTGATTTCGTAGAAGCATTTGAGTGAGGACTCGTACATATTCTAACCTCATTTGGTGACTTTAAGTCATGTTTACTTGATGGTTAAGATCACTAAGTAAGTATTTTGTAGTGTTTAATAAGGGATTGGACGATACGTAAACATTGGATAAGTGGCCGGAAATTTCAGCAAAGTGCTGAAATCTCAGCACAGACTTCAGAGAGGCTGCCATTTCTGCGCCACTACCCCTGTTTCAGGGGTGTGGCGCAAGGAACAAGGAGTAGGCCTTTCCGGACCCGTTTTGCGACGTAATTCTACGACGATTCTTGGATGTTTTCTTTTGGTTCCTTGGAGATATTTTAGCGTTGTTAAGGTTTCAAATACCTCGATACACTTCCACATGATCAAACCATGAAACACACGAAGTTACCAAAAATGTTCAAGTAAGCCATGGACGGCTAGAATTCCAATTTTTGCGATCAAGGCGACGAATGAGAATCTCGTAAGAAAATATTATCGTGACATTATGGAATTATGTAAACACGAGATATATGGTGAATAATACATGATATTTGATGGGTACATGGATATGTGTAATTGGGCCCAAAAATTAGGCCCAAAATGGGATTAAAAGACTTGGCCCAAAGACAAATGATCCATTCTTGCAAGAATTGGCTAAGTGGACATATCATTTAGTGCCAAGTGTGGCTAAGGATGACTTGAGGTCCATAAAAAGCACCCAAAAATCAGATTTTTAAATCATTCAAGACTTCCATGCCTTTAAGATATTTCTCTCAACATTTTTTCATTTTCAAACCCTAAAGCAAAATATTCCTTGGGACTCTTTGGACAAGATCAACATATTCCAAGCCTTGGTAAGTATTTCTCCTCATGGATTAACATATTATATGCATGGGGGATTATGTATATTATGATAGTTGTGTTGGCAAGATGGTGAATAGTGTCTTTTTGCCTTTGGTAAGAGATGTGTTGTCTTGGTGATTTGAACTTGAATTAGGCCTTGTGCCTTTGATGAAAAAGTATGGCATGAACAAAATATGAACATGTATGGTGTTATTTTTGGCATTAAATTTGTTCTTGTCTATAAATGAAAATTATGGAAATTATGAGATTTTGGCCGATATGTGCTATGGGGTGTATTAAGGTAATTTAATGGATTCTTTGTGATATGGTGTGAATGAGAAAGTGTAAAGAAGAAGCTTTGTTGCGAAATGCTATTGGTTATGATATTGGTCAATGTATGGCATGTTGTAGTATTTTTGGAATGGTCATGCCGAAATTTTATTGTAAAGGGGGAAATGACGTAATAGGCAATTAGGTACCTTTTGTCGTCTTTTACACTTGAAAGGTGTTAGATGTTGACGTAAACTCCGTTATGTGCTTGTGTTGTAGAGTAAGGGGCTGAATCATTATATTCCTTAGGATTGCGGATTCTTATTGAGAGGCTAAGGTATGTAAGGTTATTCTTGTCCGTATCTTTCTGCAACACCTATTGCTTCCTTTGCCATTGTACTTGTACCTATGCCGAAATGTTCCAAAGTGTCTCATGTAAAGTTGGTTGCCTACATATATTTATTCATGTGTCTCTTGAACATTGAACATTGTCCCAAAGTTCCAATAATGCGATAACCAACAATGTTTCAATTTCATAATTAAAGAATGAAAGTAATGCGTATATGGTTGAGTACGGGTGGTAGCTCAAAGGGGCGAAAGCCTAGCTAGAGACGATCCCGATGTATCACGGGTGGTAGCTCAAAGGGGCGAAAGCCTAGCTAGAGACGATCCCGATTGATTATTGGACACAGGGGGTAGCCCAAAGGGGTGAAAACCTAGCTAGGGCCGAACCTGCTTTATTGATTTATGGGTGGTAGCTCAAAGGGGCATAAGCCTAGCTAGAGACGATCCCAGTATTGTTATTTACCACTGATCAGTTGGTCCCGGGCATGATGTGATTATTGTTGATATTGAGATAATTGATAAAAGAAATAAAGAATGTAACGTACATGGTTCCACACATATGGAAATGTTGGTTTATCGATATTGCCTATTCTCTTATCCTTGATATACATTGGTGTTCTCACTTATTGCTACAGTTTTATTGTGGCCTTACATACGCAGTACATTTTTCGTGCTGACCCCCTCGGGGGAACTTACCTTACTTGTTGCAGGCACAGGCACTAGTAGACCTCCGTTGTAGGTTGCGGATCTTTTGCGGACATTTGGTGAGCTCCAGTTGGTTCGGGGCTTTCCGAGTTTCCTATGTATATTTGTTTTGGTCTTGTGTATATATATATATAGAGCGGGGTGTGTCCCGACTCTAGGTTGGTTTTGGTTGTGCATCTGTAGAGGCTTTGTAGATGTTGTGGGTCAGACGAAGGGTATGTAATGAACGTATGTTTTGTCTTGATGGCCCTAAAGGCCAAGTCTCATATTTCTCTTATATTTGTCATAAATTCCGCTTTTGGCTTCTTATATTTAATTGTGGTGGTGATGACTTTTGAGTGGTGCGTATGGGTTGTTATGGACGAAGATTGGTTCTCCCGGGCCTTGTCGGCTTTGGGTGCCATGTCCGTCTCGTTGGAATTTGGGGCGTGACACTTATGTATCTCCGAACTCCCTTAACAGATACATCATTCTTATGTATCTCCATTAACATCATCATCTTCAACCTCCATTGACGAATCTCCGATTTTCAACATCTACTACTACTACTCCGTTAAGGAACAATAACAGTTCTTCATCGCTTGGTGGTTCGGTTCCAACTCGAGGCAACTCGAGTCAATATCGCCTCGAGTTCTTCCTTGTGGTGGATCCGAATGAGGGATTTTTTGATCGGGAAATGGATCAGTTTTTTTTTTTTGAATTTGAAGAGCTTTTTGGGGAGGTTGGTGATGAGTTTCATGGTGGAATTTGCTGGATTTAACTTACAAAATAACAAAATAATTTCCTTAATGTATGTACAAATTATATTAATTTACAATGATGAACAAATATGCAAAAATCACTAAAATGGAAATGCCAACGACTGTATTTATTAAATAGAAGTCATATCTGGAGTAATTCCAGTTGATGGATTTGGAGAGTGATAGTTAAAGAAAGGGAAATTAGGAGGGGAAGAGGAGAAGGATGATGAAAAGGAGGGCAGTGGCGGAACCAGGATTTTCACTGAGGGGGTTCAAAAATAAACATACGAACAAACCAAAGGGAATTCAACATCTACTATATATACATAAAAAATAATTTTAATTATGTATAAATAGTATAATTTTCCACCGAAGGGGATTCGTCCAGGGAGGGAGTTATTTGGCCGAGAGAAAGAGGGATATGCGATGTATCCGAAATTTTGGAGAGAGAAAGCGTAAGAAGAAATTTTTGTAATTATTTTAATGAGTTGAGATTTTAAATAATAATGGTAAGTTAAGTTGTAGTATTATGTATTTTGCCCTATATATTATGTATATACTTAAACCATGTTGGTGTATATACTTAAACCATGTTGGTGCCAATTGCATCCAAGGATATGGGCTAGCAATGAAATGGGTAGAAGTATGGCCTAACAATGAAATGAATGGAAAACCTGAGGTCTGAGATTAGCCTTGGTAGACAAGGTCACCTAATATCTATTAGGTGTGAGAGGTGACAGGGATCCCGTAGATAAATTTAATTGAGGTGCGCGAATCCGAACAATCCAATATAGACCATTTTGGATGAACGTAATCAAACTAAGCATCATATAATCTTCACCAAAATACTTCTAAACAATAAAATAGATCAAGAAATAACACAAAGCAATAAATCAAACAGAATCACTTTCACAACATTAACCAATAAAAACAACATAATACAATCCATAGTTGTATTGAACCAAGCTAACTTTCAAGTCTAAAAGAAAAGAACCCTTTATACATGTACCTAAAAGTTTCAAGAAGAGAACTTCACTACAAATTATTTTAACTTGAAAGAGTTTAGGAGCAGAGACTATAGAACTTCACTACTTAATGCATCTACTTAGGAGGTTTGGGTCATAACAGCTGAAACCATTGTGTTCATTCCACACATGCCATGTCCTCTACAAAGCTTGTAGTAGCCGTGTTCTCCCCATCGTTTTCCCCACGAGTTCTTTATGATCCAGTATGGCTGGTTGCTCAATCTCAGAATCGAGAACCCCTTCGAGCCATAACCAACTAGCAAAACTCCATGGTTAACCCACCTCTTTCCACATATTAAAGGGCACGATACACCTCCGATATATGTTTGCATAAACACGGCATTCAACCCAACTACACAAACAAATGTTCAAGTACCCCTTAGTTTAGTTGCACATATTATATCAAGAAATGTTTGAAATAAGGGCTGCTTACCTGCGAGAGGTCCATGATTGACTAAATAAGCAGCGATTTGTTGCTCATCAATGGGAATATTGGTGAAATTGGAGATCTTTACAGCGACTTTGTCTAGCCTGAACTTGCATTCACCGCGTTTACCAGTGTATGGGTAAGAATCTTCATCTTCTATTCCTCCTGCCTCGATTAAGTACTTGTATGCATTTGTCATTAGGCCTCCCTTGCACCCGGAATCACATGCTTTTTTGTCCTTTATATCACACTTTGGAAGAGGAAAACAGAGGTCATGAGTTGTGAATGTATCGTGTGCTAAAGAAAGGGATGACGCAAGACATTTAATATCAAATCCGAGAAGAGCTAACCGTGTTATCACAATCTACAAGCTGTTGTTCGCTAAGATTTAGAAGCTTGCCGGTGGCAATGAAGTTGGCTCCTTCAATGGATCCAGTCGTACTAAACGCCCAGCATGACCCGCAAGTCCCCTGCATTGTCAGTATGAATGTGTATCATTATAAACCACATCATGTTTTGTTTACTCGTAACTATGGCTGAACAAATTTGTTTGCTAACTGGAACCAACATAGAATTGTTCAAGGCATAAGCTTCAAGTCATTTGTTCAAATAATGAAATACCATAGATATTGCCCATCTAAACTACAGTCTTTGTAATCATTTTAGTAGTAGTGGGCGTCCTGTCAAATAGGTTGTAAATTTCATGAAAGTTGATTGGAGATACTGATTAGTGATAATATTTTCATATAGTAACAGTTTATAGTAATAGTTTCTAGCAGTAAGGGGTCGCATTTGGTAGCTAGATTAGAGATGAGTTATGCAGGTATCAAATCATGCATTAGTAATACCACGTTTGGTAGCTGGTTAGGAAATAAATAAATTTATACAGTGTTTAATTTGCAATTTAGAAACCCGCACAACTAATACATACATAAGTTATGACTTACAAGTCATGACTTATGAGAGAAACTATGTATTACTTTATACATGTATTAGTTATTACGAGGTTTAGTTATTCATGTATAAATTCCACCTCCTATCTTGGATAAAAGGAAGCTAAGACAACCAAATTGAAATAGATTCAATTTTTTTTAAACGGACTAAAAAGAACGTAAGACAGACAAACAAATTGAAACCGAGGGAGAAATAGCATAAACATGAAACCAATCTACTAGCAAATTATCACATGTTAAACCTAGACACGCCTGTTAAAAAGAATCAATATGCTCTCTGTATCAAGACGGAGGGAGGTAGAAGGTCCCTCCCAAACCTGGAACCGGTAATTTTTGTTTAAAAGTTTATTTGTGTTATTCAACAAACAACATATTCAGTTTAATCTCACAAGTCAGGTGTGAGAAGGGTGTTGTGTACTTATTAGTCTTACCTCTTGTGAGAGGTTATTTCAGCTCATGTAAGCGTATCCAAAAACACATCATATCAAAAAAAAATCAAGTATGTAAAGCAAATTTAATTAGTACTAGCAAAGAAGCAACAAATAATATGATAACGGAAGCAAAGGAACAATGGGTAATTAATAATAGCACTACAAAATCTAGCTTCTACAATACTGTCTACTAACACTGCACAATTCTCACCTGCATCTTCACCTCAGTAACAGCACCTTTATCCCTCCAATCAAAACTCTCCGGCAAGTCCTTCACTTCCAATAATGTCGGTGCATGTGACCCAACCTCTCCCAACAACGCACTCCGATCGCCCCCTTTAACACCCATATACATCCTCTCAAATTCCTCCGATGACAAATCAGAAAACTCCGTAACGCCATGAACAGCCGTAGGATCCAACGCCTGATGTTCAGCTGCCTTTATGAGATTCTTAACGAACACCCCCAGACGGTGTATGTACTCTTCACGTGTGGTGTACTTTTTGTTGTATTCTTGTATGAAGGACTTGAACCTATTGGTTTTTGTTAAAAAAAAGATTAAAATGACTCTGAATTGAAGTGGCTTTCAATAATTTTAGTAAGCATTAGGGGCTTTCAATACCAACATAAAGAACATAATCTGCATAATTTAAAATTCATTGTAACTAAATCAAATTTCAACAGAACCTGTGCTCGGCGGGAGTACCGAGGTGGAGGTAGTTGTGGTTGTGATGGTTGTCTCCACCGTGTGTGATGGTTGTTTGGTGGATCTGGTCGGTGACTTGCCGGATTTTGAAGTCTTCTGCTGTTGCTGTAGGGTGGAAGGGAAGTAGAGAAAATGTGCATGTTAGAATTGTGATGGTTAAAGCGTATGTTAGACCTCCTCCTTTGTCCATTTTTTTGGTGGTGGTTCTGATAAATTGTTGAAGCTTTTGCTCTGCTCCTGTTGGTTTGCTTCTTCAAGTTAGAGTGATGAAGAAATAGGCAAATGGTTTCATTTGACTAGGTGGTGAATTACCATTTGGGTCATTTGACTACAAGTATGTACTGTAAATTTTGAAAAATAAATAAAGGATGATATATCAGAAAATAATTTGATATGCTTAAAAATAATTTCTCAACTTACGCAAGATAGAAATAAGATTGCATACATTTCATTCTTTTCAGGTCGATTCAGATTACACGTATGTTCTTGTTGTATATACTTCTTTTAGATTTGTTTATTTGATTTTGATTTGATATGAAATTTTAAAAAAAGTAAACAAGAGTTTTAAGTCTTGTGATCTTAAACTAACAATATATATGAAGTATACTAAAGTATATTTTAATCTTACGAACTTAAATATATCATATAGAAAGTGAAACTAAAGTCGATAAATTGATCCTCCCAAGCTTATACTCAAAGACCATACCGAATTCTACATCAAACACTGCTAGAATTACTTAAAAAGAAACGAAAAATTCTTTTTGAAACAAATTAAAAAAAAATATAAATAAATTAAAACGGAGAAAGTATAACATAAAAGAATTTGTTGGGGAAGAAATGGGCGATGAGGGGCAATTTAGGGAATGTAAGTGTTAAATGCTGCATGCAAACTATTCACTTGGTTATAAGACACGTAGTAGGAGTTTGAAACGGCGAACTTATTTGATCTACACGTGTGCAGTTTTGTCAACTTAATGAGTTTTTCTTACAAATTGCCCCCTATTCTTTCTCTATTTACACATTACTCCCCTGCCAATCACTTATCTCTCCGTCTTATTTTGCACTCCCACCGTTTCTAAATACTTATCGTTCTTAATAAAACTAAATATTTCATAATAATTGGTATATTAAAAAATTAAGATATAGTTACTTGTATTTTTTTATTTTTATTCTTAATTATAAATATAGAGAGATATTAATATAATTTAAAAAACGAGAAATATCTTCACAATCCCACAACATAGCAAAAAGAGTAGCAATGCTGAGTTATTTATGTTATAGTTTTTTCAAAAATAAATGGGTAGGAAAAGGAGAAATGGGAGAGAAGATTACAATGTGGAAAATTAAACCCTTACCAATAAGGTGAGTGTTCAAATAGCTAACCAATTGAGCTACTAAGATTCTCCAGTTATTTATACTATAGTCATACAGGAACTAAAGAAAATTTGACAATCTTATTAATAAAAAAGGGATACGCTCAAGCATGCGGAACTAAAGAAAATTTGACAATCTTATTAATAAAAAAGGGATGCGCTCAAGCATGCGAAGAAAGCTGGAACTCTTACATTATAGAAAGGTTTGTAGAAAGAGAATTCTTTAAATATTTCATGTTGTAGGAGCTTCAAAGAAAGCTTGTAGTTTAAGGGTTCGACACCCTATGCAAGGGGCTAGCGCACAATGACTTTCTTTGATAGAGGCTTACTTCTTCAAGTTCAAGTTCCGCTTGCTCTTTTATTAAATAAAGATAAGTAATTATTAAGAATAATTTAGTCAAATTATATTCTAGTTAATGATTTTTTTAAGAAGTGTATAATTTAAAAAGGTGACAAATAAATAAAATTGAAGGGAGTATGACATTAATAGCTAGCTAATTTATCATTTTTAATACAAAATAATGAAAATAAATAATTTTAAAATTAATTAATACCCATAACAAAATGAACTCTTCAATAAGTTATGGCTTAGGAGTAAAAGAAATATAATTCATATAACCAAAAATTGCAGTATTTGATTTTTATATAAATTTACACATAGAGTAGTTAAATTTTTTAATTGAATAAGATATAATTAGAAACCTTCATTGAGTGTCTATTTGCCAACTCATTATGGAGGAGACTTTTGCATTGGTTGACTATAAATCAAACTTTGTGCATTGACTGAAATGCC
The DNA here is from genome assembly GCA_031232105.1 of Capsicum rhomboideum. Classification (NCBI taxonomy): domain Eukaryota; kingdom Viridiplantae; phylum Streptophyta; class Magnoliopsida; order Solanales; family Solanaceae; genus Capsicum; species Capsicum rhomboideum. The sequence continues at coordinate 47,897,164 of CP124707.1, forward strand.
CGCATCAATGGATCACTCAGAGGACCAGGAGTCATCAGGCACATGTGATGAAGTTGGTATAACAACAACAACATATCTAGTAAAATTTCATAAATGAGATCTGGAGAGATTAAAGTGTACGCAGACCTTATCATTACATCGGTGAGAGGTAGAGAGGCTGTAAAATGATGAAGTTGGTACATGCAGAATTTATTCATTCTATTTGAAAGGAGAGGAACATTAGAGTTTTTTGAGAAAGTTGAGACCATAGTGGATGATATAGCCAAGAGAATTACATGTGTCTGTTGTGTTAGAGCTACTGCTCCAGCTAGGCTAATTTTTGATAGATGTTGCTTTTAGTTTTGTAGGTCATTAGACAGTTCCTGCTTTAAGAAGCTAGTTGTGTAGTTCTAGCTTAGTTTTGTAACTGATTACTTTTGATGATTAATAACATGACTAATTACCCAAAAAAAGAAAAAGATATAGTTAGAAATAGTATATAATTAAATTTATAATTTTATTTAGTCAGAAATATTTTTAAAAATAATAACTATAAATTATTAATTCCATAAACTAGTAACAATGCTATAAGTCCTCGTGAGACAGACACGAGAAGCTACTTAGATGATAAACATTCTCTACCTCCAATTCTAAGATTGTAGAGTCATCAAAAAGCAGAAAATGTAGAAGCTGTGAGACTATATTTCATCTGTGAAATTGAAAATTGGCACAAATGGATTGGAAAAGTTGGAGGCCCATTTATTAGAACCTAAGAACCCATTTGGATTTCAAAATCAAATTGTAGTATAATCAGTGAAATTGAAAATTGGCCCAAAATGGATTTGAGAAGTTGGAAGCCCATTTATCAAGGCTATAGAACCTCAGAATTCATTTGGGTTTCAAAATCAAATTGAAGGCAATCCAATTTTATTAGAAACTCAAAAACATTTTTACAAATAATGGGCTTTCTATAAGCCAGATTCTTTTGTACTGATTTCATTGTATTTTTGCGGGACAGTCACTTTTACAATATTATTTAAGGCGTAGTTATTTGGACCAATTTCGAAGTAAAATCGTGTAGCAAATCTATAGAAAGGCAAGTTAATATTCGCCTTCCGGAGCCATTGTACCTAACAAGAAAGGACACTAACAAAAATAACAAATAAGTTAGTGTGAAGAAATCAATCTAACAATCTCTACACACCTTTGTATTGTAAGGATTTGTGAATAAATTATACCTAAATTAAAAAAATAATTTGTATTTCATATAGTCTTGAGGATCCAGCACTTCTAGCAATGCAATTCTTGTCCATCTATTAGAACCTATGGCCACATGTTAGGACATGTGAACAATTTGTTTCAATGTTATAATACAATTCTTACTAAAGTTGTAACAAATGGTCAAAAATTGTGTCAGAACAAATATGCCCATTCATCATAACTTGAGACGATCCATTACGACTAGCAGGTTGCAGCCAAGCTTTGACCTCCAAGGTTCGAGTTCTGATGGGGCGTAGGACTCCCAAAAGGTAATAGAGGTATGTAAAGGTTTTCTCGGACCGGACGAAGATTGACCCTCGAGTGCAAAGGCAAAAGGGAGCTTGACTGCAAGACCCACCCTTCGAGCAGGGATGAAAGTCGGCCTTAGTGATCTGACGGTGCAAAGTGGAAGGGCCGTCGCTCAACAGATAAAAGTTACTCTAGGGAAAACAAACTGATCTTCCTCAGGAGCTCACATCGACTGAAGGTTTGCCACCTTGATGTCAGCTCTTTGCCACTTGGGGCTGTAGTATGTTCCAAGGGTTGAGCTGTTTGTCTTAAAGCGATACTGATAAACTATTTTTGTAAAATTCATTTTAAGAACATCAAAATTTAAGTAGTGCACAAAATCAACATATTTGTGCAAATCACCCAAACAATTCACCACCTTACATCAATACATAAAGTAATTTGTGCTCAACATAAAATGAATAGATAAGAGGTCCAAATCATATCCATTAACTATATTTGTTTAGCTAATTTTGTAAAACCAACTATTTAAATTAATGTTAAATTCACATAGAAATATAGTTTCCAACGTCACAATCTCCCACTATAGATATCTTCCCTTGAACTCATTTTTTGTCAAAGAAGAATCCGTTTTCTCCTATCATTTGATTATCGTGCACGCCTTATTCACATGCCAAAAGAGAACACTTCAAACTTGATGAAATTGCACCAATTATTCTTCGAGTTGGTCTTTACTTTTGTTCTTTAGCAATTAATTTATGTTTATTATGGTATAGATTCTTTAAGGACAAAAATCATGGGAGACATAACTTGTGTTATATTATTATGCAAACATATAAATTTGTGTCTCTCGTTTAAAAAAGAATTTATTTTTTGAGGCAATTTTTTAATTTGATCGTTCCACGTGACATATTTCCAACTACGAGATTAACAGTCATTCTTCATATTTTTAGTTCAAGATCACACATTTAAAACCTTTTATACTTTATTAAATTTTATACCAAGTCAAAATCTGATAAATAAATTAAAATAAAAGAAGTATTTGTTACAAAAAACAAAAATTAAAGACCAATAAAATAAAACAAAACAAAAGTTCAACTGGCTTTCAAACTTTTGACAAGTGAAATTCTTTGGATAATAAGCACTTTTTACCTTCAATTCTAAGATTGTGATACATTCCACTTCTAAGTTTAAAATTATAAATTCAAGTCATGAAACCATTATTTTAGATTGTAAATTGGAGTCACCTAGCCGTCAACTAGCCAGCACACCGTTCAAACTTTTGAACAAAAATGTTTTCTAGCAAGGTAGTGAGAAGTGTCCCAAACTCCCAAGTTTGTGTGGTCCGAAAACAAAGCCACCCACGTGGTTCCTCCTCCATGGTCGTTATATGTTGTCTTCCTTAATGGACCCCACTTTCCCTCCCTTACCATAGGAGATACCTTCGAATCTTCTTCTTCCAAATCATCTACTATTTCTCTTCACATATCAGCAACACCCATTTACACAAAAATCTTGTACGGTACAAAAAACAGAGAGCTCACAGTGTATAGAAATTGGGATTTTGTGAGCTGAGTTGAAGAAAATGAGTGCTTTAAATTCCACATTTATCTTAATTGATCTTCAAAGTTCTTGGTATTCAGCTAAACAAATACCCAATTTGCCAAATTCATCTTCTTCTTATTCAATTTTCACTGCGGCATTTCGTCGAACACGTGGTGTGCGTAGTAAAATCTCCTCGTTTAAATCACCGGCGGTAGCGTCGATTCAGTCACCGGAAATACGGAGACCGAGAGAACGTTCTAGTGGCGGAAATGGGTTGTCGTTGTTTTCGACTAATTCGGGTTCTACTTCGAGTTCTGAGGATTTAGTGGTGTCTGATTTGGACTTGTTCTTGGAAATTGTACCATTGAGGATGAGGAATGAGCTGTTTTTGCATCAGGAGATTGGGGAGTTGATTGAGGTGGTTATGGATTTGGGTAGGAAGCCGCTCGCGCGATTTCCTTCGGGTGATTGGATCATTTCTGAGCAGCCTGTAAAGCTTGAGGATCTTAGCCATGCCATTTCAAAGGTTGTATGGTTAAATATTGTACTCCGTTAGTTTCAGTTTGATTGTCTGGTTTTGAATCCTGGGATGTATCAAAACATTTTTTGATCTTAGGGTCTTAAACATGTTACGAGGAAAGTTAGAAATTAAAGAGTTGTCAAAAAGGGAAAGAGACGTTCTTTTTGGAATGGATTAAAAAGGAAAGTAAGTCAAACAAATTGAAATGGAGGGAGTAGCAAGTATGATGTGTCTAATTTAACTGAAAATGGTAGGATTGACTTTATTATGTAGTACTATAAGGGTCGTAGGGTGTATAAGAATAGTACTTGATTAGATGCAATAGTAATGCTGATATTATTTCTTATTGACTGTTTTGTTTGTTGTATGAAATGAATAGGGTGTATTGAAATAAGAGTAGGAATAGTACATGTATTGTTAATGCCATGGCTTACTACGTATAAGAGTAGTACTTAACATGGTGTATTACTAATAAATGTATTATCTCTGTAGCAGGATAGAAAATTGTGGATCTGATTGTGAGATCACCTTTATAGAATAGACGTAAAAGAATAAAAATTAAAACTTGTGCTTTACCTTTATTTTATTTGATTTGATGAGTGGGAGTCAAAACTCATTGATCTGAATGGCGACTAATATAGTAATTAAATAAATAGAAGCACTTCTCTTTTGTCTCTGTGTGTGCATCATAAGAGGAGTTGGTCCTACTGCAGATAATGGCATAAATAAATAAGAGCACTTTTCTAGTGTGATTGCATATGTGAAACTGGTAAAGTTGTTGCCATGTGACCAGGAGGTCACGGGTTCAAGCCTTGGAAACAGCCTCTGGCAGAAATGCAAGGTAAGGCTGCGTACAATACACCCTTGTGGTGGGGCCCTTCTCCGGACACCGCGCATAGCGGTAGCTTTAGTGCACCGGGCTGCCCTTTTAGTGCATATGTGAAACACAGTATGGTTATGAAATGTTGCTTAAAGTTGATAAATTTGCTTCATTATTTAGGTGGGGGATTTTTCAGATGACAACCGTTCTGGTATTGACAGTTCCCTACATCGTATAAGTGCAATAAGAAACCGTAAAATGCAAATCATTGGCCTTACCTGCCGAGTAGGCCGAGCTGTATCTGGAAGTGCTGAGATCATACGTGACTTGGTTGAAGAAGGTGGCTCCATATTGGTGATAGGTCCTCCAGGAGTTGGTAAAACTACCTTAATCAGGTATCAAATTACTGTTTGCTTTGTATTAACCTTCCAAAAGTGATTGCTTGTTATTGTTTACTGCTACTTATCACTACTCAGCTTTTTTCCCATAATCATCCTAACAAAGAATGGCTGGTACCTATTAATGAATGTGAAGCTCTCTGTGTGCAGAGAAATAGCCAGAATGCTGGCAGATGACCAGAAGAAACGAGTCGTTATTGTTGATACATCTAATGAGATCGGAGGCGATGGAGATGTTCCTCATTCAGGTATTGGTTGTGCAAGAAGGATGCAAGTCCCAAATGTTAACCTGCAGCATAATGTGAGCAGTGAACTAAAATTCGTTTAGGTTTCCTGCATTTCTTATAACCTCTGAACCGCATTCTAATTTCTCGTTCTGTCTCTCTTGCTTCGAGCAGGTAATGATAGAAGCAGTTGAAAACCATATGCCCCAAACCATTATAATAGATGAAATAGGGACAGAGCTTGAAGCGTTGGCTGCTAGTACAATTGCTCAGAGAGGAGTACAGCTTGTTGGGACTGCTCATGGAAGTACTATTGAGAGTATAATAAAAAATCCATCCTTACAGATGCTTGTTGGTGGCATAGAGGTGTTGAACCCTGTCCCTCTTCATTCTGAATATACGTGGTCCTCTGCACTATAATTTCTATTATTTTAATATCTATCTTATCAAAAAAAAAATTCTAATACATGTGAACGACTGTATGTTAAGTTTCAACTTGGTTTATCATTTCTCAGAACAATGTTCAGTCAGATTTTCATAGGGAACATTTTTCATCTAGCCTTCATATATTATGTTTTTCACTTTGGATCAGAGTGTTACTCTTGGTGATGAGGAAGCAAGGAAAAGGAAAGTACAGAAAACAATTCTTGAGAGGAAAGGCCCTCCAACCTTTACATGTGCTGTTGAGATGATATCAAGAACTGAATGTCGTGTTCACCATAGACTAGATTTAACAGTAGATGCTATATTAGCAGGTATATTAGAGTTTGCTTTCCCACCCTTTCAGAATTTTCTGACATAGTGAAATCTCTGGACTACGTTCAGCAGCTGATATTAGGTTCTATATTTAACCTTTTTGTGGACGCAGGAAAATCTCCTTTGTTTGAGTTACGGAGATTGGAGAGTGAAGCTGAAAACTTGATCGAGTCTTCTGTGTTCACTCAAGAGGACCAAGTTAATGACTTTGCGCTAACAGATAAAGTGGAAAAGAGTGATAAAATGGAGTCTGACATGGAGTATGTAAAAAAGAAAGATAAAGTGGAGTCTGATATGGAGTATGTAAAAAAGAAAGATAAAATGGAGTCTGATATGGAGTATGTAAACAAGAAAGGTAAAGTAGAGTCGGATAGGGAGTATGTAAAAGATAAAGTTAAAGTTGAGTATGTAACTTATAATATGCAATCCAGTAACGAAGACAAAAAGGTAAAATTTGAGTCAGATGAGGAAGATGATGATCATCCCAATTCCGAGAAATCGAGCACTGTTGGATATGCCAGAAAAAGGACCTCTCCTGTGTATGTTTATACTTATAAGGTAAGTTTGTGATTTCGTTTAGGCTGTTATCATTTAGAGAGCTACATGACTGCCATATTTCTGTTTGCTTTTCTGCCTCCACCACACACATTGAAAGCAGGGAACACTGGAGAAATTACATTTAAGTATATGTTTTATCTCTCAACCAAAAGAAACTAAAAGATGTGTTTATTATGCAAAAATTGGAAGTTTCATGAAATTATGTTGCGTTGTTGGGACTCATGGATGCGCAAACCTCTCTCATAGTAAACTGTGTATACTTGACATTGATGTGTAGATTCAAGCCTAATCTCTTTCTGGCTTATTGTAGATTCAAGAAGCTGATCTATTGCAAGTTGCAACTGTTATGGGGCTAGAGGAAGAAATTGAAGTAACAGATGATATTGGTATTGCAGATGCTATTCTAGCATCTAGTGCTGAAATGAAGCAGAATCCTTGGATTCGTAGCGTTGCCAAATTTCATCAAGTTCCTGTCTTTGTTGTAAAGGTATCCTTAATGCTCTTTACTTATATGTTTTTTGTTTTGGGTCAATCACATGTCCTTGTAGGTTGTTGTGAATCAAGAGACCTCCATTTTAATCTCTTTGGCTGGGGAAAGACGCTCAAGATTTATCTTTTTTTCTTACTCAAATTAGCTGCAATTTTGAAATTACCATTTCTTTGCTTATTATGCAGTCAAGCACCATGGCGCAAATGGTGAAAGCTATCCGTATGATTCTTGGAATGGATTCTCTTCACTCAAAACAACAATTAAAAGATTCATCTGATATTGAAATTCAAGATGATGCACCAAAAAGGAGACCTACATTGGAGGAGATCGACGCCTTAGAGGTTTGCCTCTTTAACTTCCAGGATATATGTTCGTTAGTGAATCAGTAGCATTTCTAGGGGAGATATTATCCCGTTTATTTTTAATTTATACTTCTATTAGAGGGTAATAGTAATATAATTGGTGGATGATCATCATAAATTTTTTTTAACTTGATCAAAATGTGCATGATGATCACAACCAAAGAAGTTGGTTCTTCACATTAGAAACTCTATTGATGGAATGTACACTTCTGTGTCTCATGATAGGAGGTTCGCCTTGCAATTGAGTATATCGTCATACCTGGTGGCGAGGCTGTTGAACTTCTCCCAAGGTGCTCTGAGATAGTTGCCCAACAACTCAAGCTGGTTGAGAGTTATCAGCTGGCTGCAGAAAATTCAGGTACCGAATCAAACCCGAGGCTGCAAATCCTTCCTCAGAAACTATACAGGAAGACTTCTGTAAAGCCATTGAGATCCTGTTCAAGTCAGAATAGCACAGGTTCCGACTCATGGATTGGTAAGAACGGAGGCACTAGTGTTGCTCGACTGCCTTTCTTGCCTGAATAATTCAGATAAGTTCCTTTGCAGCTGATTCAACCTTGGTTGAACGCGTTAAAGGCAATGTACAGTGATGTATATCTGTATCTAAACCCCTGTAGATTCCGTTGTTTGGTCTAATTCTTTTCTTTGCTGTGTTATCAGCTCTTTTATTCCTCGCTAAAATTGCTTTTTATACACTGTACAGTGATGTAAATCTTCCAAAGGAATGAAATTTAGTAACACTCATTCCATAAAAATAAAAACAACTTTGGAAGCAAAACTAGTATAGGAGTCCCATTCTACTGTATTGTTCCATTGTATGGAATGTAGCAAAACTAGTATAGGAGTCCCATTCTACTGTATTGTTCCATTGTATGGAATGTTTATTATTGAAGGTAATAAAATTATGGTTTCTTGCTAGTTACTGGGAATATCATGTGTTCATCCTAAATATCCATGTAGTACTCCCTTCGTTCTTTTTTAGTTATGTTTGTTCCATTGTATGGAGTGTTTATTATTGAAGGTAATAAAATTATGGTTTCTTGCTAGTTACTGGGAATATCATGTGTTCATCCTAATTATCCATGTCGTACTCCCTTCGTTCTTTTTTAGTTGTCATGTTTCATTATTTTTGAAAGTCAATTTGACTAATTTTCAAAGCTAAATTAGATTAGATTAATTCAATATTTTAAAATTAAAATTTAGATATTTTTAAAAGCTATATGAAAAATACCATAAGTTGCAATTTTTCTATTTTCAATAAAATTAAAATATGCATCTTAAAATATTGGTTAAAGTTTTATATCCTTTGACTTTAAAAAAAAGGAAACCATGACAAGTAAATAGAAACGGAAGGAAAACTACTTTGACTCATTTAATTCACTGAATTATAACATTTTCGACTCCTTTATATAATGCAAAAGATCATGTCATGGCAATTCACAATATTGTCTCAAAGAATCAAGCATAATTATTAATCATCAAGTGTTTATAAATGACAAAAGTTTCAGTCTACTATTGTCTCATCCTTGTTGTCATTGTATCTGGTTTGTGCATTAAGGCTCTCCTATACTATTATAAACCTATTTTTGTTTCATTTATATTTTATCTATTTTATTATTAATGTGAGTTTAGTTGGAACATTAAGTACTATGTATTTATTCAGATATTGAAAAATAAATCATTTTTTTAATCATTCAGTGCTTAGATCTAGAGACGACATTTTAATTACTCAGATGTGCATTCTATGTATATATAGTAGATGTTGAATCCCCCAGCTAGTTCATGTGTTTACTTCTATCGATTTTGAAACCCCTTAGTAAAAATTCTAGCTCCCTCACTGAACCGGATTATCTTTTTGTTGGACCGACCTGGCCCCTTGACACCCATACTTCAAACAAACATTTTAACACACACACACAAAAATAAATCTGCAAGTTTATTTGCTTTCTTGAATTCGATTTTTTTTACCCATCTCTAGGAGCTCCCACCCCTTTTGCTTCCTTGATCGTGACTCGAACTCACAACCTTCAGGTTGAAAGTAAGGAATGTTTATCATCCGAACAACTCTCTCTCGTCTTGTTGAATTCAATTAAATTTTTAATAATAAACATTTTTTTTCTTATTGTTGTAGTCCTCAACCCAACGATGGCCCAAAATCACCAAGTTACGGCTAAAGAATGCAGTGATAAATTTGATGGCTTTAAATGTGAGAAGGATTCTGATTGCCAGACACCTAATGTGAGAAGGCAATATTTAGAGAGAAATTACATTCAGCAGCTTGTAATGGGAGGTCACCTAATCATACACATTTTTGTATTTGCTTATATGATTGTTAAACGTGGGATTCTTTCTGCATCGATAGATTGTCCTTTTTTCGTTTGTTTGAAGTGATAATGATAAACGTCTCTCCTGTTTTGAAGTTGTGATATGAAATCATTTGATATGTAGTTTTGTTTGGATATATAATTTGGATTTTTTAAGTTGCATTTTCTCTCATAAACATGAAAACCTAACGAGTTGTGAAAACTATTAAATTTTCCTCAATTCTTATAAAATGTTATCAAATGTGCAAACCATAGTTCATTAATAGGATATCATACTATTCTAGAATTCATTGTACAATGATGACCAACATGAGTTGTGGTGCAATAGTGGGACCGCTACACCCTTAACGAGAGGTCTCGAGTTCGAGCCTTGGGTATGAAGAAAATCTTATTGAGATCGTCACCCCCAGATACTGGATATACAAATACATGAAATTGTGATTCACAGATACAAGTTTTTCTGATACAGGTACACTGCATATATCACATATATGCACATGAATCATAGATACACGTTTCTACCTGATGTATCTAGGCCAAATCTTAGACAAATTGTGTAATTTTTGAAACTCGTCTCGCCTAATAATTAGCTCCTAAATATTCGTGCTTTATGTTGTTTACCCATATTAATAAGGTGTAATGTGTAGAACAACGGAAGAATGCAAAAGTTGAAGACTTTATATATATTTCAATAATATATAGATCATACTTGCATCAGACTGCTATAGAAATGTAATTTTTATTTTTTTTAAAATAAAGAGTATATCGTTATCACGATGAATGTTGCTCTAAATAGTAAAAGATAGTTATAAAAAGACAAAATATAAAATAAAAGATCGATTACAAAGAAAACATACATGTAATAAAATGCAGTTATAAAAATGACGCTTATTAAAAGGTCTGACTGTGTATATGGACATGCTAAAGGATGGACACATAATTATATCTCTAATTTGAATAATTCAATTCAATTCAACCCCTCCCCTCACCCCCTCCCCCCTCCCCCCCCGCGCCACACACAAAAAGAACAAAAGAATATTATGATTTATATTCTATTTTTCTTTCTTGTTTGTTATCATAAATTACCTTTGCTACAAGTTTTATAGACCACCAATTCAGATCATTTTATGGGAGCCCTTAATAAATTTGCAAGTTAGAGTTAAGAGTTCTCATTATATCATTTTAGTGACTTTTCATTAAATTCTATCACTTATTATTTATTCTTATATTTAATAGTTTGTTGAACAGTCAGTAGCCAAATTACTACTAATATCATTTTTAAAAAGAGGAAAAATATTATTATATCCACTGAATTATCATAATATTTGACTCATTTAATTCACTGAATTATAACACTTTTCACTCTCTTTATATTTAGCAATCATTGCAAGGCAATTTACAATATTCTCTCAAAATTACAAACATAATTAATCAAGTATTTGATATATAAATGGCAAAATTTCAGTCTACTATTCATGTCTCCTCCTTGTCATTGTGTATCTGTCTGGTTTGTGCATTAAGGCTCTCCCATTTTACTTTAAAATTATGTTTCATTTACTTTTTATTTTTTATTTTTACTATAAATGTGATTTTATTAAAATCAAATCAAATTAAATATAATATATATTCACCGGTTTTGTTCGATTTTTAAGATACCTAGTGATATTTCTCCCTTTCATTTTTCTCCTATAATTAAGAAATAATTTTTCATTTTCAACTTATAGTCCGTTATTAACTTTTTATTGTGGTGACTATAATTTTCTTAAATTATGGAGAAAATGTCTTGGCCTATAGACTTTAATCAAATGAATTTTTTTGTAAGAGATACAAAAAAAAATCAAAAAAATCTTGGTAGATCTCATAGTTGTTTCTTTACATAAATGAGTTATGTAAGATTCATGGCTTCTATTAAGAAATGGACTTAAAGGTGTAAATTTCATTGACCTATTAGTGATAAATAAAATTTTGATGAAAACGTATATACAATATCTAAAATTATTTACAAAAATTAATATTTGCATACATATAGTTACAAAAAGTTGTGTATATAATTTGTCGGTTTGGTTTAGCTTTTTCTTCGATTTGTTTCTAGTAAAAATCAAAACAAATCAAATATTATTGATTTTTTATAATTAAAATCAAAGCAAATCAAGCTCAAATAAATATCTGTTTGTTTAATTGATTTGGTTCTCTTTTGAGTAGAGTATCAAACAACCTCTCTGACCCTCAAAGTTAAAAGTAAAGTACGTTTGTATGCATTTACCGATCCTAGATTTCACTTGTAGAATTATAATGAATATGTTATTATTGTTATTTAAAATCGTAGACACCCTAGCTTCAACACATAAACATCTGCAAATTTATTTGCTTTCTTTAATTAGATTCTTTATTAATTGATTTTAGTAATAAATATTTTTTAAATTGTTGTAGTCTTTGACCCAACAATGGCCCAAAATCACCAAGGTAAAGCTAAGGAATGCAATGCTCAACTTGACAACTCAAAATGCCAGATTGACTCTGATTGTGTGCCTGTTTGCCAAGCAACATTTAGAGATCAATCATATTTTTCATCATGTTTGCAGAAGTCACCTGATCATACTCTTATTTGTGTTTGCTCATATTATTTTTAAATGCGTGATGATTTGTGCATCGTCAGATTGTTCTTCTTTCGTTTATAATTTGTACATTTTTTTGAGCTTTAACTTTAGCATTACATTTTGGTCTTTTATTAGTTAAGCAACAAACGAGCAAATTAGGGACTTAGGGTAGTTGTTTGCAAGTTTTTGGATTTTCATAAGTATGAAGTATCGAAGTTTACTGTCAATTTTTTTAACTAGCTAGTTATTTTTTGTCCATCTTTTGATTGATACTAATTTTTTGAAAGCTATCATAAGAGTAGAAGTGTCTTTGAATGATGACATATGTTTTAACTAGCAATTTTGTATTTTTGAGGTGGTTTCTGTGTTGCAAGCAAGTTGAATAGTTGAGCATCGCCAAAAAGGAGTATAGTTATGATGACGATTGGTTGATATTAATTAGTATCTTATACACCTGTTATTAAAGTGGAGACTTATAATAGTTGGTGATTGTTTTGTAATGTATTATTTTCATTTATCATGTTATGAATTAGTTGTTTGTTTTTTCAAGGGCCAACCCGTCCCAACCCTTAGCCGGCTTAGGGCTGGGTTGGACTTCTATTTTTAAGGCACTTTAGCTAAAAGGACCAACCCGTCCCAACCCATTTAACTCTCTGGCCCGTTGGGGTCGGATTGAATTGGGTTGGGTTGAATCAGCCCATTTTGACAGCTCTAAATATCTGTACTATTTAGATAATTTCATCTAAATATGATGGATTTATTATTAATTTCTTTGATCGAGTTGTACATGTCCTACATATGATGAAAGTGGATTCATTACTTATATTTTCTTTTTACTAAAAAGATACGTGTTGAAATTAATAGTTATTACAGTTGTGGCTTGATTTAGTTGATTCCGAAAAGGGATATTTGTACAAATAATCGAACAGATTTACTATTTATGAATAACTCATTATAAAAAGGGTACCAATTATGCGGAAGACGATATACGATTGCGATAAAGAGGATAAATTAGCTTCTTCCCCAAACCCTATCTTGATTATTGCAATTTTAGTGATGGATTAGAAATTGTGTGGGGACAGTAACCCTAATGAATAGGCAAAGGTCAATTTATAATTATTGAGACTTAATCTAAAATATCCATCATATAATCAGTTACAGACGTAATTTGTTATTTTTTTTTAATCAAATATTGATTATGGGATTTATCTTAATATGGGATTTTTAACGCTCTTCCACTCTGAAATCTATGGCCATTCCATTGTATTTTGATGGTGAAGCTGGTGATATCTCAGTAGCTTAGAGTCACCCATCACACGACTCTCAACCCTACTTGTGATGGATCCCAGAAAACGTCAAACGCAACATCCTTTGTCCCATCCTTTGAGACGCTCCTCGATCCCCCCTTTAATTATAAGTAGTTAATATGTATACCTTTTAGCATATGGAGAGAAAATTTGACATGTTCTCAACTTACTTGAGACATTCCATGAAATCAGTTGAGGTGTGCGTAAGTTGATCTGGATATCATGATTATTAACCAAAAAAAAACAAAACTAGTTGTATCTATATACAAACTCAACTGTTAGTGCAAAAACAGTTTAATCTCTCTATAATAGTCTCGATAGTTCGGATATTGTTTTCACTTTTATAGAGATTGATTGTTATAGACGTGTAATAATATTTAAAATTTTTTTGACTATTATAAACAAAAAACACCAAAAACTTTTTTTTTCTCAATTTATTTAGGTGAGAAAAGATAGTATTAACATTTCATTATTTTTTTTTAAAAAAAAGCTAATACAATATCAATAAGGTGGAATGTGTAGAACAATGGAAGAATGCACAAGTTGGAGATTTTATATTTCAATAATATATAGATATTTGCATGACTGCTATCGAAATGTAGTTTCTTTTTAAAAATAAAGAGTATATCATTATCATGACGAGTGTTGCTATAATTCGTAAAAGATGATTTTAAAAAGGTAAGATATAACATAAAAAATAGATTTCACTGAAAACAAGCATGTTGTAATAAAATGCAGCTATAAAAGTGTCGATTATTAAAAGGTCTGACTGTACTATACCCGTCAACCGGACCGGGCCGGGTCAACCCGGCTCTAGTTCGGTATTTTTTACCGGGCTTGGGCCGGGTCCGGTCCGGTCTTCACTCTAACTGGGCCGGGCCGGGCCCAACAGTAATTAAAGCCCAAACGGCCCAGCTCCGGCCCATTAGTGCATTTTACACGGGCCGGGATGGGTCCCGACTAAAAAAAAATTGAACTTTGATTGTTTTTTTAATATAATACTACTTAGAATACGACTTTAAAGAACATACATATGTATGTACATTCAATATATACTACTTTAAAGAACATACACACATATTTACATTCAATATAAACTATTTTAAAGAATATACATTCATATATACAATATTCAACAACATATACTTTTATACTATTATATTAAAAGTATTGAATTCATACAAGATATTCAATTTAAATTTTAAATGGAAAAAATATATAAAGAGTAAATGAATTTAATATTTGATTGATTACAAAATGTTTGAAAACTTACAAGTTACAAGGTTGCAATTACATTTCACTAATTTCACAAAGTTAAATTGAAAAATGAAAATTCAATTGATTAATTGTAAATTCTACAAATTTTTCATCATTTTTTTCAATTCACGCCTGTTAACATTAATGGGAATTGGCTGTGGATTGTCAAAATCAATGGCACTAAAGCCATGCATTGGACTTGATTGTGCTGAATTCTCTCTTGAAGTCATTATTTCTTCAAGATCTTCTTCGTCTTCCGGCTCCACGAACATTCCTTGATTTCTTCGTTCTGCTCTAATCCAGTCTCTAAGGCAAACTAAAACATTCATGGCATTGCCTCCCAATGTGTGTCGGTTGTCTCCAATCTGCTGCCGTCCTTGACTAAAAGCGCTCTCTGATGCAACGGTTGACATTGGAACATTCAATATATCTCTAGCTAACATTGAAAGTACAGGATATTGTCTTTCATTATTCTTCCACCATTCCAGCGTGTTGATTCTACCTCTAGGATCCTCTGTAGGCTGCATAAGATAATACTTAAGCACTTCCCGACTTACGGTTCTATGCGATGAAGGCTGCAATCTATTCCAAACAGATAGATCAGAAACACAATAAGCAGACATATTATGTGCCTGTCTTTTAGAAGATGATGGTTCCTCAGAAGGATGGGGAGCGGGGGTCGGTGTAATGTGTGACGGTAAAGCATTGTCAAGTAAATCAGCATAATGATTGTATAATGTGCTCATGTAACTATTCGCATCAGACATAGCCGTAAACAAAGAAGGTTCTTCATTAGCTTTTACTCCTAAAGCAGAATAAATAAGAGAAGTAAATTCGGACATAGTATTATATTTCATACATGGATTTATTATAGCACCAACTAAGAAAATAGGGGGAAGCAAAAAAAATATTTTTTAAATTTATCAATCATTACCTCAATAGCATATTTGTAACCTGGTTTAGACTTATACTCGTTAAGCAATAAAGAAATGTCGGCTAAATAAGCTAAAATATTACAAACAGTAGGATAATAAGCTCCAAAAAATTCAACCGTAGCTAGATAAAATTTTTGCAAAAAATTAACAATATCATCAATTTCAACCCAATCTGAATTTTGTAACATACAATCGGGAAAATCACTAGCAAATTGGTTAAAAGTCATAGTAATAGGAACTTTATAAATATTGCAAGTATTTAAGAAATCATACGTAGAATTCCATCTAACATCTATTTCTTCAGCATTAATCTCGGTCTAAGTCCATTTTCCTGACATTTTCTTTTAAATTCGGTAAATCTAATTTTTCTATTATTTCCTTGAATAAAGCCAACTAAAAGTCTAACTTTTTCAATAGCAGACTCAAAAAAAGCAAGACCATCTTTTACAATTAAATTATATATATGGCAAGCACACTTAACATGAAATATTTCGGGTAATGGTGGAGAAAGTTCAGTTTTTAACAACTCAATAGCAGCGTTGTTGTTAGATGCATTATCAAAAGATATACATAAAACTTTACGGTCAATACCATAATATCTTGCAACTTTTGTAATAGATTCAGAAATAAATTTTCCAGTGTGTCTACGGTCTTCATCATACAAAAATGCTAAAACATGTTTTTGCATAACAAAATTACTATCTACCCAATGACAAGTAATTGTTAAATAATCATTTTTATTAATAGCACGATCAAGATCAGAAGTTAAAGCAACTCTAAATGAAAGATTTTTTAATAATGCAGATAAATAGTAAACATATTGTGCATGGAGTCTAAAAATGTCGGACCGACAAGTACTTCTAGGAATACCCTCAAACATAGGATTATAAATTGCCTGAATATAATGAATAAAAGCTTCAGAAGAAGCAAAAGAGAAAGACAAACAACCCACAGCTATCATTTTGGCTATTTCTTCACAAAACTTCATTTTATTATAATTCTTAACTAATTGACCGGTTTTTGGGTTCAATCTAGTTTGACTTGGGCCCCCAACTGTCCCACCACCAGTTACCTGAGCTAGCTCTATTGGGTGGATCCCCTTCAAATGTCTCGACAACTGACCCGTACCTCCTTTATTACCCCCGGTCTTATGCTCGTATTTTTTCTGACAAAGATCGCATTCAACCTAAGTGGTTCCTTCTATTCGGGTAAAAAAATTCCACACAACACTAGTTTTTTTACGAGATCTTACAGGGGGCCGGGGAGGAAGATTAACTGATTCAGATTGAACATTAATATTACCAGATTCGGGTGTAACATCAACATCATCATCATCATCATCATTTTCATCTAAATCAACAGAGTCTAGTTCATTCTCTTCTTCTATACCATAATTTTCTTGAGCCTCAAAATAATTCATATCGTGAGCACCTACACGTATTTCATTCTCAAATGATTCGCTAATTGGTACCGGAGGCACGCGAGTATATCGAGTATTTGAACTACCTCTACCGGAACCAATTTGTTTCTTACTACCACTACCACCACCACTTCCGGGATAAAAATTTCTAACACTTTTACCGACTTTCCTTAATTTATCCATATTACCAATTAAACTAACAATTATTCAAAAATCACAAAAAAAATCCAAATAAATATTCAACAAATAATACACTAATTAAAAATTAAAAGTAAGAGATGGAACGATAATACCAAATTTTTGAAGTACTCGAAAGTTGGTCAATTGAGTACTTTTGGAAACTTCAACGTAGTATTTGTAATTGCAAAATAATAAAATATATAGAACACTTTATGAGATAATTTTAGCAAATTTGAGAGAGAATAAGAGAATGAGAATTGAGATTGTAGGAAATATTTTTTGAAATGACATGTATTTATAGGGAAAAAAAAATCAATTTTTTTTTTTTAAAATTAAAGCCTAAAAAGGCTGTTTGGCCGTTGGGGCCAAACGACCCAGTAATTTTTATTTTTTTAAAAAAAGTTACCGGGCCGGTGCACCGGTGGACCCGGTCAGATTTTCTAACTGGGCCGATCCACCGGTTTCAATACCGTGACCGGCCCAGCCCCCTAAAAACCCGCCAGGCCCACCACCTATACCGGGTCCGGTGGCTTAGTGGGCCGGGCTAAGTGGATCGGTACCGGGTCAACCCGACCCACTTGACACCCTTAGACTGTACTATATATGGACATGCGAAAGGACGGGCACCAGTGTTTTAAAAGGCTGGAGCATGAGGTGAAATGTTTTACTTAGCACGGTGCGAGGCTTAAGCCGCGAGGCGATAGAGCGTAAGCCCATGAATCTTTAAATTTTTAATTTATAATATAACAAAATAGTATAATAAAACAGAAATTATAAATAATAAATTAATATTGTTTAAAACAGTTAAAAATATGATTAAAGAAACTCAAAGAATATAAAACTTCTAATACAATTTTACAAGTATAAATAAAGAAATGATATAAAAGCTATTATGAGATGCAAATCTACTCTAACATATTAACTTTCAAATAATAAAAAATTCACATCTTTGTAAAATATATTACTATCGTACTGTGCAATTTACATCCCTAAAAGAAAATACTCAATAAACTTTATTAATACCCTCGCGATAATTTTGAGATGATAAAACATTGTCACGCCCCGAATTCCAACGGGACGGACATGGCACCCGAAGGCGACAAGGCCCGAGAGAACCAATCTTCATCCATAAACACCCATACGCAATACCACTCAATAGTCATCACCACCACAAATAAATATAGAATGCCAAAAGCGGAAGTTATGACAAATATGTGAGAATTATGAAACTTGGCCGTTAGGGCCATCAAGACAAAACATAAGTTCATTACATTCCTTTCGTCTGACCCACAACATCTACAAAGCCTCTACAGATGCATAACCAAAACCAACGTAGATTCGGGACACACCCCGCTCTATACATATACACAAGACCAAAACAAATGTACATAGAAGACTCGAAAAGCCCCGAACCAACTGGAGCTCACCAAATGTCCGCAAAAGATCCGCAACCTACAATGGAGGTCTACTAGTACCTGTTCCTGAAGCAAGTAAGGTAAGTTCCCCCGAGGGGGTCAGTACGAAGAATGTACTGAGTATGTAAGGCGATAAGCAACTGTATGACAAATAAGAACTCAAATGGAATCAAATATCAACAATTTAACAATAGTGAGAACCACCATTCTGTATGTGGGAAAAACATGTACATTACATTCATTACCTTGCTTTTACGTTCATTATCATCAACAACTCATATCGTACCCGGGCCCCGACTGATCAGTGGGTCATAACATTGGGATCGTCTCTAGCTAGGCTTATGCCCCTTTGAGCTACCACCCATAATCAATAAGTAGGTTCGTCCCTAGCTAGGTTTTCACCCCTTCGGGATACCCCCTACATCCAATAGCAATCTGGATCGTCTCTATGCTGGGCTTTACGCCCCCTCGAGCTACCACCCGTACTCAAGAAACACTTATATGCATTACTTCAATTCTTTCATTATGAGAATAATACATTTGGTGGTTGTGACATTATGGACACTTGGAAACCATCGGCAATGAATAAAAGGTATACAAACAACAATTGCTAAGTATTTTCTTGGAATGAGACGCTATACGACATTTTGGAGGGATGGTAAGTTCGAGCAAAATACGAACAATAGGTGTGACCAAAGGTCAAAGGAAAGAGAAACCTTACATACCTTAGCCTTCTAATATGTGATCACAACAATTTCACCTTTCCGTAAAATGCTACTCTACAATATACATACATAAGGGAACTTACATTAGTAACCACAACTATTACAAGTTCACAATATGGTAACGAAACCATCCAACCCTCTCAACATAGAATATATCATTCCACCTTCCTTTTTATTATTATAAAACTTCACTCCACTTTACTACAATCCACCTTATCATCTCACAACACCAACAACACCAAAATAGTCCACAAACCAACATAATCAACATGATAAACTCTACCTCTTAAGCACATAATATGTTAATCCACGGGAATAGACACTTACCAATATTTGCAAAGAGGTGATCTTGTCCCAACTAGTGTTGTTGCCTTAGGGTTTTTGCTAAGAAGCTTTTAAGAAAAATAGCTAACAAGAGATGAGAATTTCTATGCATAAAATCTGATTTTTGTGCCTTTAATAGGCCCTCAAGTCCAAATAATCCTTGGCCACAAGTTTGACCCATGTGAAATGGGTCTTCCTTTTATTTATTGAGGCCCATGTCTTCTTACATGATTTTGGGCCTAAAATACATAATAAAGATCCAGCCCAACACCTTTAATGGGTCTCACACTCCAAAATTTCATCAAGTCAAAAAATGGGTCAACAAAGCCGGCAAAGTTTCACGGTGTCATGAATAGTGTCGTGAACCCAGTCACGCCACGTGGGTCCTGTTGTAAAACTCAGACGACTCGACCAAGTTTCTAAAGCTCATCCACGGCACCACTCACGCCCCGTGACTGTGAATCATACCCCGTGACTCGTGCCGTGGAAATCAGATTATTTTTTCAACGTTCTAAAGTCCACTCACGACACAGACTCACGCCACGTGACTGTCATTCACGCCACGTGAATAGTGTCGTGAATAGTAATTTTTTTTTTGTTTGACTGAGGTGTTACATTCTTCCCTCCTTGGAAACATTCGTCCTCGAATGTTAATAACAGTAGTCAGGTTACTCAAATGCTAATCTCATTAAACATCGTATATATATATACACATACATATAATATTATATATTGATGTAGACTTGCTTGTTATTGCTCTCTTTCTGTACTTTGAACTTGTTCTTCCGTGTGAAACAACTGTGGGTACTTTGATTTCATCTTTTCTTCTGTTTTCCATGTAATCTCTTCTACTTGCTGATTTCTCCAAAGTACCTTTACAGAAGCCACTTCTTTATTCTTTAACTTCTTTACTTGTCTGTCCAGAATAGCAATAGGCACTTCTTCATATGTGAGATTTTCTGTGATTTGCACATCTTCAATGGGAGCAATTTGAGATGGCTCTCCTATGCACTTTCGAAGCATCGACACATGGAACACCGGGTGGACTGTGGAGAGTTCTTGGGGTAGTGACAATTCATATGCAACTTGTCCAAATCTTTTGACAATTTCATATGGACCTATATACCGTGGACTTAACTTTCCTTTCTTTCCAAACCTCATTACCCATTTCATCGGCGACACCTTCAAGAATACCCAATCACCTATGGCAAATTCAAGCCCTCTTCGTCTGACATCGGCGTATGACTTTTGTCGGCTTTGGGCTGTGTGTAACCGTTGTTGTATCACCTTTACTTTCTCCATGGCTTGATGAACGAGGTCTGGCCCAATTAAGGATGTTTCGCATGCTTCAAACCACCCAATTGGTGATCTACATTTTCTCCCATATAAAGCTTCATAAGGAGCCATCCGAATACTGGCATGATAACTATTATTATAGGCAAACTCAACAAGTGGTAAATGATCGTCCCAGCTGCCTTTAAAATCCATTGCACAAGCTCGTAACATATCTTCAACTGTTTGAATTGTACGCTTTGCTTGACCATCTGTCTGAGGATGAAAGGCCGTACTCAAATTCACCTGTGTCCCCAAGCTCTTTTGGAAAGATCTCCAAAAATGAGCCGTAAATTGAGCCCCTCTGTCTGATATAATAGAAAGTGGAATCCCATGTAATCGTACTATTTCTTTCACATACAACCTTGCATAATCTTCGACTGCATAAGTGGTCTTGACTGGGAGGAAATGCGCTGACTTGGTAAGCCTGTCAACTATGACCCATATGGAATCAACCTTTCGGAGTGTACGAGGTAAACCTGTAATGAAATCCATGTTAATCATATCCCACCTCCAAACTGGAAGGTTAAACATTGAATAAGACCTCCCGGTTTCTGATGTTCCACTTTCACCTGCTGACAATTTGGACACTGAGCTACAAACTCCGCAACGTTCTTCTTCATATTACCCCACCAATATATGTCTTTCAAATCATGGTACATTTTTGTAGCTCCTGGATGTATAGAATACCGTGAATGGTGTGCCTCTGTCATAGTCCGCTTCCTTAACTCGTCTACATCCGGTACACATAATCTACCTTGGCATTGAAGTACCCCTTCTTATGTAAGATCGAATGCCTTTGTCAATTCTTGCTGCACATTCTCTTTCAGCTGCAGTAACAGAGGATCTGCGTACTGTTTCTCCTTTACCTCGGTTATTAAGGACGATTCTGCTGCATGTTGCACAATAACCCCGTCATCTGGAGATTCAAGAAGACGGACCCCCAAACTGGCTAATTGCTGTAGGTCTCTGACTATATCTTGTTTTTCTGTGGATTGGTCAGTAATGACTGCTTTACGACTAACAGCATCCGCTACCACATTTGCTTTGCCCGGATGGTACAAGATATCGACATCATAGTCTTTCAATAATTCGAGCCATCTTCGCTGCCTCAGATTTAATTCCTTCTGCTTAAAGATATATTGCAAACTTTTATGATCAGTATAGATATCAACATGAATCACATACAAGTAATGACGCCATATCTTTAAAGCAAATATCACAGCTGCTAATTCAAGATCATGTGTGGGATAATTTCTCTCATGTGGCCGCAACTGTCGTGAGGCATACGCTATTACTCGATCGTGCTGCATCAATACACACCCAAGGCCAATTTCAGAAGCATCACAATAAACCGCATACCCGTCTGTGCCTTCGGGAAGTACTAGGACAGGTGTGGAAGTTTATTTATCTTTCAGCTCTTGAAAACTTTTCTCACAGGCGTCGTTCCACTGAAACCTGACCGCCTTATGTGTTAGCTTAGCTAGAGGTGCAGCAATGGAAGAAAACCCTTTGACAAACCTACGATAATACCCTGCGAGTCCCAGAAAACTACGAATCTCTGTGGGTGTCGTAGGTCGTGGCCAGTTCTTCACCGCCTCTATCTTCTGGGTGTCAACCCGTATTCCTTCACCTGAGACAATGTGACCCAAGAATGCTACAAATTTAGCCAAAACTCACATTTCAAAAACTTGGCATATAGTTTCCGTTCACGCAGAATCTGTAACACCTGCCGTAGATGAGTAGCATGGTCTTCTTCTGATCTTGAATAAACCAGAATATCATCTATAAACACCTTCACGAACACGTCTAGAAATGGCTTAAACACCCTATTCATCAGATCCATGAAAACAACTGGTGCATTTGTTAGTCCAAACGACATGACTAGAAATTCATAATGTCCATACCGTGTTCGGAAGGCTGTCTTGGATATGTCTTTGTCTTTGACCTTAACTTGATGGTAACCCGACCTCAAGTCAATCTTTGAAAAACATGTGGCACCCTGCAACTGATCAAATAGATCGTCAATTCTGGGGAGGGGATATTTATTCTTGATCGTTACCTTATTCAACTGCCGATAGTCGATGCACATTCTCAACGTACCATCTTTCTTCCGTACGAATAAGACTGGTGCACCCCACGGGGATATGCTAGGCCTGATAAATCCCTTATCCAGCAAATCTTTTAATTGCTCCTTCAATTCTCGCAATTCTGCTGGAGCCATTCTATACGGAGGGATAGAAATAGGCTGAGTGCCTGGCATGACATCAATACCAAATTCTATCTCCCGCTCTGGAGGTAATCCTGGGAGATCTTCAGGAAATACATCAAGAAATTCATTGACTACCGGAACCGTTTGAGGAGTTGGTGG
The DNA here is from genome assembly GCA_031232105.1 of Capsicum rhomboideum. Lineage (NCBI taxonomy): Eukaryota > Viridiplantae > Streptophyta > Magnoliopsida > Solanales > Solanaceae > Capsicum > Capsicum rhomboideum. Next base: position 47,920,512 of record CP124707.1, read on the forward strand.
CATCGCATCAATATCCTGCACCCTTACTAGGTGGCATATATACCCCTTAGATATCATCTTCCTTGCCTTGAGATAGGAAATAAATTTACTCCTCGGTGCGCCAACATCCCCTTTCCACTCAAGGACGGTCATTTGCGGAAAATGAAAAGATACCTTCTTCGCTTGGCAATCCACCATGGCATAACAAGACGCTAACCAATCCATTCCCACGATAACATCAAAATCTACCATATCTAGCTCAATAAGATCGGCCACTGTATCATGACCACCAACAGTGACTATACAGTTACGATAAACCCTCTTAGCTATAATGGATTCACCGACAGGCGTAGATACTTCAAAGGACTTAACTAAGAATTTCGGCGTTCTGTTGAATTTTTCCGCAACTAATGGCGTAACATATGATAAAGTAGAACCCGGATCAATCAATGCATATACAGGATGAGATAAAACAGATAATATACCTGTAACGACATCAGGAGAAGCCTCTGAATTCTGCCTGTCTACTAGAGCATATGTACGATTCTGGGTTCCGCTAGAACTAGCTGCTCCTCTCGAACCTCTGCCACGCCCCATAGGCTGTACCCCTCTACCAAGGGAAGGAACCGATGATGAAGATGCAACGGTTGATCCCATAGGTTGCGTCACATTACCGACGCCTCTTCGTGGGCACTCTCGCATGATGTGTCCCGTCATACCGCACCAAAAACAAGCATTAGTCCTCAACCGACATTCACCTAAATGAGGTTTTCCACAATGCTGACACGGAGGACGAGAAAACCCGGCACTCTATGATACAAGATCAAGTCCACAACACAAAGATTCCAACAACAACAACAACAAAATCAGCAACCAACACAAATGCTAGTGAATCGAAAGAGCCCCACACGGCTTCACTAGACTTCAAGATCTCAAAGACAACAACAACAAGATAATAAAGATAGATAACTTGACATATAATATTCAAGAGACTAAGAACCCTAACATCAAGAAAGGACCCTAAGACGATTGAATATAAACACCAAGTTCTTACTTAGACCAAGAGGAACTCAATGACCTCAAGATCCTTGTTTCTAGCCAAATCACAACACAAGCTTCACTCTAGGGAAGCTTGGCCGAATTCTGCCTCCCAATGGAAGAGAGAGAGAGAGAAATATTACAAGTCCTTTGTCTTGAAATTACAATGAGAAAACTAAGGCAAAATAATTCTAAGCTTGTCTATTTATATTACAAGCCAAATGAAAGACAAAATGACCATATGGGCCATGTTGGGGCAGCCGGCCATGGAGGCCTTGGAGTGTAAGTTTATTACACTTCAAGGCCCATCTTCACACCTTAAAACATTTAGATCCTTAGGTGGTTCAATGACCAACTCACACACGGCCATTTGCATGAATAAGGCTTGGAGTTTTTGTAACTCCCGAGCTTGACTTCGTGTGAATGGTCGGGTACTTGTTGGACAGCTTGTCCCACCCGTATCATCCTCTCCATCTTGAGAGGAATTTGACCTCAAATTCAGCACTTGGTCGTCTTCAACCGCCTCCACGAGAGAAAGATCACAAACGTTAAAAGTGTGGTGCACTTGATATTCCGGTGGAAGGTCAATCTTGTAGGCGTTGTCATTGATTTTCTCGAGTACTTGGAATGGACCATCACCCCTCGGCATCAATTTGGACTTTCTTTGGGATGGAAACCGATCCCTCCGAAGATGCACCCACACCCAATCTCCCGGTTCAAGGATGACTTTCTTTCTTCCCTTGTTGGCCCTCCTTGCCATGTCTTGGTTTCTCTTCTTAAGTTGAAGCCGCACCTTCTCATGTAACTTCTTCATAAAATCTGCCCGCTTGCTTCCTTCTAAGCTAATCATGAGATCACTTGGCAAAGGCGTTAAATCCAAAGGGGTGAGGGGGTTGAGGCCGTATACACACTCAAAGGGAGTCATTCCCGTACTTGAGTGTATGACACGGTTATATGCAAACTCAATTAATGGTAAGTGCTCTTCCCAAGAAGTCATTTTTCCCTTAACCATGGAACGTAGCATAGCACCCAAAGTCCTATTTACTACTTCCGTTTGGCCATCGGTTTGTGGGTGGCAGGACGTAGAGAATAATAACTTGGTACCAAGCCTACCCCACATGGACTTCCAAAAGTGGCTTAGGAACTTAGAGTCCCTATCACTCACAATGGTCCTCGGGACACCATGCGATCTAACAACATTATCAACAAACAACGAGGCCACGCTAGGGGCGTCATCACATTTAGAGCAAGGAATAAAGTGCGCCATTTTAGAAAACCGGTCAACTACAACAAAAATACTATCCCGGCCTCGTCGAGTCCTTGGCAGCCCTAACACAAAGTCCATAGATATATCAAGCCAATGACGTAGAGGAGTGGGCAGCGGGGTGTACAACCCATGAGGTAGGAGCCGAGATTTGGCTCTCTTGCATTCTACACATTAGCCGCAAATCCTAGCCACATCCTTGCGCATTTTGGGCCAATAGAATTGCTCCTCCAATATTCCAAGGGTCTTTTCGACCCCAAAATGACCCATTAGACCGCCATCATGTGCTTCCCTCACAAACAATTCTCTCCAAGAGCTAGAGGGTACACACAATCGTCTACCTTTAAATAAGTAACCGTCAAACTTGGCATAGGGATTTGAACCCCTAGCCGAATCCCACTTGTCCCTACCCAATTCTTCATATTCCCTAAAGATAGGAGCAAAGTGAGGGTCCTTGGGATACAATTCTCTTAAACTCTCAAAACCCATCAATTTTGATGACAAGGTGGACACAAGGACATGTTTTCTAGACAAAGCATCGGCCACTACATTGTCCTTACCCTTTTTGTATTGGATAACATAAGGGAAGGTCTCAAGAAACTCAATCCATTTTGCATGCCGTTTGTTAAGCTTGTCTTGGGCCCGAAGATGCTTTAAGGATTCATGGTCCGTTCGGATCACGAACTCCTTGGGCCATAAGTAATGTTGCCAAGTGGCCAAGGCTCTAATCAAGGCATACAACTCTAAATCATACGTGGAGTAGTTTAGAGTTGCTCCTTTGAGCTTTTCGCTAAAGTAAGCAATGGGTTTCAAATCTTGCATCAAAACAGCCCCTATGCCTACTTTACTCGCATCGCACTCGACCTCGAAGGTCTTATCAAAGTTGGGCAATTGTAACAACGGTGCAGAGATGAGCATAGCTTTCAAGGCTTCAAATGCCTTAGCTTGCTCGACACCCCACTTGAAGGGTTGTTCTTTCCGAATGACCTCGGTCAAGGGGGCGGCTATGGTGCTAAATCCTTTGACAAACCTTCTATAAAAACTAGCCAACCCGTGGAAGCTTCTTACTTCTCCAACGTTTTGTGGGGTTGGCCAATTTTTGATAGCATCTATCTTGGATTCATCCACTTCGACCCCTCTTGAACTAACAACAAAACCCAAGAAAACAACTTCATTGACACCAAAAGAGCACTTTTCCAGATTTGCATACAATTTTTCCTTCCTAAGGACATCAAGCACACATTGTAAATGCATCACATGCTCTTCTAAGGACTTGCTATACACCAAGACATCATCAAAGTAGACAACAACAAACTTTCCAATAAATGGCCTCATCACATGATTCATTAGCCTCATAAAAGTACTTGGAGCATTTGTTAGGCCGAATGGCATAACCATCCATTCATAGAGACCAAACTTGGTCTTGAAGGCGGTTTTCCATTCATCACCGGGTTGCATTCTTATTTGGTGATAGCCACTCCTTAAATCAATCTTGGAAAACAAACATGACCCATTCAACTCATCTAGCATGTCATCTAACCGAGGAATAGGGTGGCGATATTTTACCGTAATTTTGTTGATGGCTCGACAGTCCACACACATGCGCCACGTTCCGTCTTTCTTTGGCACTAATAGCACCGGAACAGCACACGGACTCATGCTCTCCTTGACATACCCTTTGTTGAGGAGCTCCTCAACTTGACGTTGCAATTCCTTGGTGTCCGTAGGATTGCTCCTATAAGCCGGCTTGTTTGGTAATTGTGATCCCGGCACAAAGTCAATTTGGTGCTCAATTCCCCGAAGCGGGGGCAATCCTTGCGGAAGTTCCTTAGGAAATACATCCTCATAATCCTGCAACACACAAGAAATCAAAGGGGAAATGGAAGAATTAATGGGGTTAGCATTAAAACAATGAGCCAAGAGTAACATAGGCGTGTCCTCATCATGATCCACGAAGAGTTCCTTCCTCCTAACTAACATCACCATGTTTTTCGGCCCTTTTGACGTTGGGGCAGCCTTGGATGACCCCACTGCCCTACCTACGGAATTCCCTCCCTTTTCTCCCTTTTCGGATTCCTTTCCCTTTTCCTTCAATTCCCTCATCCTTTGATGCCACTCATTTACTTGGGAAGGCGAAAGCGGATGAAGAGTAACCTTTCGGCCATCCTTCTCAAGCGTATACCGATTGGACCTCCCATCGTGCTTAGTAGACCTATCATATTGCCAAGGTCTACCTAGCAACAAATGACATGCTTGCATTGGTATCACGTCACAAAGCACTTCATCGTGGTAGTTTCCCACCTTAAACCGAATCACACATTGCCTTGCAACCCTTAACTCACCACAATCATTCAACCATTGTAACTTGTAAGGACTAGTGTGTGGGGTAGTTGGTAGCTTCAAGAAATTTACCATAGCATGACTTACCACATTTGTACAACTACCACTATCGATCACCAAGGTACACACACTCCCCTTTACAAGACATTTAGTATGGAATAGATTTTCCCTTTGGCTTGGGTCATCTATTGCCTTACTAATCATGACGCGCCTAACCACAAAGTTTGGAACCACACACTCCCCTTCTTGCGGGTAAACATCTTCACCATCATCACCATCATCATCATGTGGTCCATCATCGGTTTCCTCTCCATCTTGAGGCTCGGCCTCATCTTCTCCCCTTTCGGGACCCACCTCCTCACCAAGATAATACACTCTCCCTTCCCGTAGGATCACATTGCATCGGTTTGGACATTCATTGGCCTTATGCCCCCAACCTTGGCACTTGAAACATTGGAATCCCTTTGGGTTAGGATACTTGTGAGCCTCCGGTTTTGGAGGGAATTTGGGGACTGTTTTGGTCTCGGGCAGCCTAGTAGTGGCGGGTTGGTCCTTGTTTTTGGGCCAACCCGAGGGGGCTTGTCCCCTTGTCTTGAAAGATGATCTCTCCTTAAGTTCCCTTTCAATCTCAAGAGCCGCTTGGAAAATACCGTCAACGGTTTCAAACTTGTGAAGGGTTAAATGAGTGGAGATATCTTTGTTCAACCCACACTTGAACCGGATGATGTCGTGGCTGATTTGCTCCCCACGATGATCAAGCTTCAACATGAGTTGTTGAAACTCATCAAAATATGCCATCACACTCTTGTTACCTTGACGCAAACCATACAATCTAGCAAGCAACTCATGGCGATATCTCTCGGGAAGGTATCGTTGCCTCATCAAATACCTCAATCGATACCAAGGTGGTGGCTGCCCATCAATGAGTTCATTACCAAACCGCTTGACATACTCCCACCAAGTGTTAGCATAACCCTCAAAATGAGCTATAGCATAGCAACCCTTCTTTTATTCCGAGATGTCATTAACTTGGAAAACCTTGTCACAAGCCGATTCCCAAGCTAAGTAGGCCTCGGGGTCACTATCACCTTTAAAGATTGGTAGGTTCAACTTGATGGTGTTGATGCCTACATCTCTCTCTTGGTGTCGGTTTCCCCTATCTCCATACCCTCGGTATCTCCTTGGATCTCCACGACCCCCTCTTATCTCCTCCTCCCTCATGTAATCATCATCAAAGGCTCCATACCCTTCATACTCCTCTCTACCATATCCTTCAAAGGGGGCTGGTCGGGCTTGGGCATTTTGATTCGGAGGAATTGGATTTTGTGGCCTTTGGTTTAATGGAGCTTGGAATGGAGGGTTCGGATTTAGTGGAGGGACTTGACGTCCAAATCCCTCTTGTGGAACTTGAGGAGCTTGGAAACGTATTGGTCTAGTGGGGTCACGGTTTGGAGGAAAAAAGGTGGTTTGGCTTGCGGCATTTAATGGAGCTTGGGGTGCATTTAGCATTTGGTGGACTGTTTCGGGGGTGATGGTTGCGGAGAAAGTCCTATCATGCCCATTGGTAGAGACATGTAGAGGAGTAGAAGGATGAGAGTTCCTTTGACTCTCCACTTGTTCTAATCTCCCACTAATAGTCGACACTTCTCCCTTGATGGCTGCCAAGTCCCCTCTCACAGCCCCAAATTCAGAATTCAACCTTTCAAGTGTCCGGGTAACGGCCTCAAGAGTGACCCTCATAGAGTCAAGTGCATTAGTATCCACGTTATGGGACGTGGCCCCTTCCATTGTCAAGGTATTATACTCCTTAGATCACCACACGCTTGAGTTCAACAAGTGTTGTAAATTGGCTAGTAACCGTGAATCCTTTAAGGTATGAGTAAGCTCTTATCCGGAGTGAATTCTTGTTTGAAGACTCAAAGAATTCTTGTCGGACTAGAACCAAAAACAACAACGTGTTCAAAAGATAAAAGCACTCAAGTAAACGTTGACACGAACAAACGAATTCAAAGGACTAATTGACAATCTAGTAGGAATGTACTAGTTTGTTAATTAGTTCTAGAATCAAGTAAGGAAACTAAGAATCAACAATTAGAAACTAGAAAATTATCCAAAGTTGAGCTTAGGGGTGACGTGGCAGCATGCAATTGGCCTTGGGCCCACACGGTTTGTATATATATAACTTATATGTATTTTTTTTTTTTTTTGGTCACAAATCTGAAAATCAATATTCATACAACTTGTGAAGGATGACAATGTGTTTTGGAGGGAAAAATAATAGTCTTGTAGCCTTTTTCAACCTTTCAAACTCAAAGGGTTAGGTTTGACTAACTAGTCCCACAAAACAAGGCTCCTTGAATTAAGGAAGAGTGGTTGGCCAACTATGAAGTGATGGGTGCAAGTCTTTCACCAACAACTTTATGACTTGTCTTGCAACTTGAACACCACAAGATGAACAAGATGAAAAAGTTTAAAAGATGAACACCTTACAACTTTCATCAACTTCTTCAAGCACATAACACACAACCACCAATTTTTGTCATCAACAACATACAACTTTCAACCACTTCAAGTCACCACAACAATGGTCAAGTTTTCAAGCTCAACTTTTAGATCTAGACACTTTAGTGTTGGTGAGAAAGAAACCAACACTAGAAACACACTAAACAAGCAAAATAACACCTAGATCTAAACATACAACAACATTCTCGGATTTGTCTTTAATGGACTGATTTCCGATTTTTTTTTTATTTTTTTTTTTGTTTAATCCGAGAACAAGCCCAAGATGGGTTGTGTGGGAACACAACCGGTCTTGCTCTGATACCAAATGATACAAGATCAAGTCCACAACACAAAGATTCCAACAACAACAACAACAAAATCAGCAACCAACACAAATGCTAGTGAATCGAAAGAGCCCCACACGGCTTCACTAGACTTCAAGATCTCAAAGACAACAACAACAAGATAATAAAGATAGATAACTTGACATATAATATTCAAGAGACTAAGAACCCTAACATCAAGAAAGGACCCTAAGACGATTGAATGTAAACACCAAGTTCTTACTTAGACCAAGAGGAACTCAATGACCTCAAGATCCTTGTTTCTAGCCAAATCACAACACAAGCTTCACTCTAGGGAAGCTTGGCCGAATTCTGCCTCCCAATGGAAGAAAGAGAGAGAGAAATATTACAAGTCCTTTGTCTTGAAATTACAATGAGAAAACTAAGGCAAAATAATTCTAAGCTTGTCTATTTATATTACAAGCCAAATGAAAGACAAAATGACCATATGGGCCATGTTGGGGCAGCCGGCCATGGAGGCCTTGGAGTGTAAGTTTATTACACTTCAAGGCCCATCTTCACACCTTAAAACATTTAGATCCTTAGGTGGTTCAATGACCAACTCACACACGGCCATTTGCATGAATAAGGGTTGGAGTTTTTGTAACTTCCGAGCTTGACTTCGTGTGAATGGTCGGGTACTTGTTGGACAGCTTGTCCCACCCGTATCACTCTGTGAACCGGAACCACTGCTCTGCCCAACATAACCGCCTCGAGACCCTCGGAACTGAGACGAAGTGCCTGCAGGGGAATGAGAAAATGATGGCCTAGGCGGTGTAGGAAACATCCGAGGCCTAGGTACTCCTTGGGATACCATAGATTGCCCCATAGGTCGAGCCCTTTTTGATGGCCCTCTTTCAAACTCCTGTACCCTTCTTCTTTGTCTCTGATCTTCCATCTTTTGGGCGAAAGCCTGAATTCTAGCTATGTCTATATCTCTGTTCAAAGCAGCAATAGTGCAGTCCCGCACTAAATAGGGTTCCAATATGTCCACATATCGATGGACTCTGTCTGTCATTGTGGCCACCATATTTGGAGCATAGCGAGCCAAAGAATTAAACTGCAAGCTGTATTCTCTGACACTCATGGTTCCCTGACGCAGATTTAGAAACTGGTCTGCACGTGCCTCCCTGACCTCATATGGGAGGTAATGATCAAGGAACGCTGCTTTAAATTCTTCCCAGCCCACGGGAAGTGCACCGATGCCCCTTGATCTCTTCCAATCCTCGTACCACAATATTGCTTCTCCCTTCAATCTATAGGCCGCAAGTTCAACCGTTTCCACACCGGATACATGCATAACTTCCAAAGCCTGGTGAATCTGATCAATAAAATCTTGCGGGTCCTCGTTCAGATCCGATCTGGTAAACATGGGAGGATCTAGTTTCAGGAAATCCTGTGTTCGACGACTGGCTGCCCTAGCCGCACTATCCTCACCTGTGGTTGGACCAGCTCGTCCTTGGCTTTGTGCAGCAACTAGCTATGTCAACATCTGTACTGCATTTCTCAAATCCTGATCCGTGGCATTCATAGGCGGTTCTGTGGGTACTTCTCTACCTCTTGACCCTTCCGGTGCTGGAATAGTAGAAGAAGCCCGCAATGCAAATTCACTTTCAGCTTCGGCTTCACCCTGACTAGGTTGTGGTCTACTAGTGCCTTCCCCGGCAATTCTGTCTAACCTCTTAGTTTTGCCTTTACCTTTTCTTGTGATCGGCATTTGCACTACCATAAAAGAGAATGAAAGAAAACAATGGTTAGATATAATAGTCTCCCAACAACTATTGCACGATCTAAGATTTGAAGAAAAGAAACACCTCCTAAATGTCCCGTAGCCTCCAACTTAGAAATGTGGTGCACATCACATCCATAAGAAAGACTCTACTCAGACACGGCTTTGTAGACACCCTAGGATAACCCGCTTTGATACCACTTTTGTCACGCCCCGAATTCCAACGGGACGGACATGGCACCCGAAGGCGACAAGGCCCGAGAGAACCAATCTTCATCCATAAACACCCATACGCAATACCACTCAATAGTCATCACCACCACAAATAAATATAGAATGCCAAAAACGGAAGTTATGACAAATATGTGAGAATTATGAAACTTGGCCATTAGGGCCATCAAGACAAAACATAAGTTCATTACATTCCTTTCGTCTGACCCACAACATCTACAAAGCCTCTACAGATGCATAACCAAAACCAACGTAGAGTCGGGATACACCCCGCTCTATACATATACACAAGACCAAAATAAATGTACATAGAAGACTCGAAAAGCCCCGAACCAACTGGAGCTCACCAAATATCCGCAAAAGATCCGCAACCTACAATGGAGGTCTACTAGTACCTGTGCCTGCAGCAAGTAAGGTAAGTTCCCCCGAGGGGGTCAGTACGAAGAATGTACTGAGTATGTAAGGCGATAAGCAACTGTATGACAAATAAGAACTCAAATGGAATCAAATATCAACAATTAAACAATATGGAGAACCACCATTCTGTATGTGGGAAAAACATGTACATTACATTCATTACCTTGCTTTTACGTTCATTATCATCAACAACTCATATCGTACCCGGGCCCCGACTGATCAGTGGGTCATAACATTGGGATCGTCTCTAGCTAGGCTTATGCCCCTTTGAGCTACCACCCATAATCAATAAGTAGGTTCGTCCCTAGCTAGGTTTTCACCCCTTCGGGATACCCCCTACATCCAATAGCAATCTGGATCGTCTCTATGCTGGGCTTTACGCCCCCTCGAGCTACCACCCGTACTCAAGAAACACTTATATGCATTACTTCAATTCTTTCATTATGAGAATAATACATTTGGTGGTTGTGACATTATGGACACTTGGAAACCATCGGCAATGAATAAAAGGTATACAAACAACAATTGCCAAGTATTTTCTTGGAATGAGACGCTATACGACATTTTGGAGGGATGGTAAGTTCGAGCAAAATACGAACAATAGGTGTGACCAAAGGTCATAGGAAAGAGAAACCTTACATACCTTAGCCTTCTAATATGTGATCACAACAATTCCACCTTTCCGTAAAATGCTACTCTACAATATACATACATAAGGGAACTTACATTAGTAACCACAACTATTACAAGTTCACAATATGGTAACGAAACCATCCAACCCTCTCAACATAGAATATATCATTCCACCTTCCTTTTTATTATTATAAAACTTCACTCCACTTTACTACAATCCACCTTATCATCTCACAACACCAACAACACCAAAATAGTCCACAAACCAACATAATCAACATGATAAACTCTACCTCTTAAGCACATAATATGTTAATCCACGGGAATAGACACTTACCAATATTTGCAAAGAGGTGATCTTGTCCCAACTAGTGTTGTTGCCTTAGGGTTTTTGCTAAGAAGCTTTTGAGAAAAATATCTAACAAGAGATGAGAGTTTCTATGCATAAAATCTGATTTTTGTGCCTTTAATAGGCCCTCAAGTCCAAATAATCCTTGGCCACAAGTTTGACCCATGTGAAATGGGTCTTCCTTTTATTTATTGAGGCCCATGTCTTCTTACATGGTTTTGGGCCTAAAATACATAATAAAGATCCAGCCCAACACCTTTAATGGGTCTCACACTCCAAAATTTCATCAAGTAAAAAATGGGTCAACAAAGCCGGCAAAGTTTCACGGTGTCGTGAATAGTGTCGTGGAACCCAGTCACGCCACGTGGGTCCTGTCGTAAAACTCAGACGACTCGACCAAGTTTCTGAAGCTCATCCACGACACCACTCACGCCCCGTGACTGTGAATCACACCCCGTGACTCGTGCCGTGGAAATCAGATCATTTTTTCAACGTTCTGAAGTCCACTCACGACACAGACTCACGCCACGTGACTGTCATTCACGCCACGTGAATAGTGTTGTGAATAGTAATTTTTTTTGTTTTTTGACTGAGGTGTTACAAACATGATAATTTTCTTTCAAACATTGATTATTTTGAGACGTGTGACGATAACAAAATATTATAATTTTGAGACGTATGACAATAATACGAAGACCAATGTTAAGTTAAGATGTAAAATCTGACTAAGTATTTTTAAAAAGAAATGTCAAGTGATAGTCACCCTTATGGTATTCCAAATAGTAAATATGCAATACAATGACTTGTTATTTGAGTTATTCTCGTTATTCTCAATCTTTTTATTTCTATATATGAAAAATTCTATTAAGCATCATTTATTTATTAGAGAAATATAAGGGTCAACAATGCTAATTAAGGAATTTGACACATAATTTATTAAGTTCTGTTAGCCGAGCCCCGAGCATTGGGCGTTAGGCCTGCTTAAGGCGTACAGTCGGGCGCTTAGGATATAAGCCTTACACAACTAAGCCCCACACTTGTGCCTCGAGGCGTTTTGCTAGTGCCTCCCCCCGAGACGAGCCCCAAAACTGCCTTTTAAAATACTGACCGCACATAGTTATATCTCTCACTTGAATAATTCAAATTCACTTCAAACCAAGCCCCCCCCCCCCCCTCCCTACCCCCGACAAAAAAAATAAAATATTATGATTTATATTCTATTTTCTTTCTTGTTTGTTAGCATAGATTATCTTTGCTACAAGTTTAATAGACCACCAATTCAGATCATTTTATGGAGGCCATTAATAAATTTTCATGCAAATAACAGTTAAGAGTTCTACCCATTATATCATTTTTGTGACTTTTTCATTAAATTCTATCACTTATTATTTATTTTTATATTTAATAGTTTGTTGACCAGTCAGTAGCCAAATTAATTACTACCAATATCATTTTTAAAAAGAGGAAAGATATTATTATATCCGCTGAATTATCATAACATTGACTCATTTAATTGACTGAGTTATAACATTTTTGACTCCTTTATATATTGCAAATGATCATGGTGAGGCAATTCACAATATTCTCATAAAGAAACAAGCACAATTAATCAAGTGTTTATAAATGGCAAAAGTTTCAGTCTACTATTCATGTCTCCTCCTTATTGTCATTGTGTATTTGTCTGGTAAGGCACTCCTATATTATTTTAAAGTTATTTTTCATTTATACATTATCGATTATATTATTAATCTGATTTTAGTTGGAACATTAAATATGATGCATTTGTTCAATCATGAATGCTTCTAACTCGCTGATGTTCGCGGTTCGGTTTGAGTCAATTTTTGATTAAAATCAAATTACTTTAGTTGAATTTTTAATTATTAAAATTAAACCAAATCAAACATAAGATACTATTATTGGTACGGTTATTGTCGGTTTGGTTAGGTTTCTAAGATACCTAATGGTATTTCTCTCTTTAAGAATCATGGTTTTCTTTTAAGAAATGGACTTAGCGTGTAAAGTTCATAAGCCTATTAGAGAAATATTTTTGATGAAAAAATATACACAATATTTAAAATTATTTACAAAAATTAATATTTGTATATATAATTACAAAAATTGTGTATATAATTTGTCGGTCTGATTTAATTGTTTCTTCGGTTTGTTTCTTTTTGGTAAAATCAAATCAAATCAAATATTATTGACTTTTTATAATTTAAAATGAAATTAAATCCAGATGAATATGAGTTTGTTTAATTGGTTTGGTTCTCTTTTGGGCTAGGGATTGATATAGGAAACAACTTCTTTACCCCCAAAGCTAGAGATGAAGCTTGCAAACATTTTACCCTCTTTAAATTTCACTCGTAGAATACTGAATGTGTTATTATCGTTAGTTAATTGATTTGATTCGATTTTCAGTTCTGAATCAATTTTTGGATGACCTTAGCTTCAACACATAAAAGATCTACAAATTTATTACTTCCTCTGTCCCAGCTTTATATGACTCACTTTATTTTTTTAGTAAGTTCTAAAAAAAAATAACACATTTCTATATTTAGTAAAAATTAAACTTTAAAATGCTCATTTTACCCTTAATTAAATGGTTTACAACCACACAGACATCTTACATTTATTTTAGACCATAAATTTCAAAAAATCTTTTTGTCTTTCTCAAACTCTTTGCCAAATCAAACTAACTCACATAAATTGGGATGGAGGGAGTATTATCTTTCTTGAATTGGATTTTTTTATTAATTAATTTTAATAATAAACATATTTGTTTTTTATTGTTGTAGTCCTCAACCCAATGATGGCCCAAACTAAGGATTGTAGTGCTCAACTTGACAGTGTAAAATGCCAGGCAGATGCTGATTGTGTGCCTACCTGCCAGGCAATGTTTAATGATAAATTATATTTTTCAGCTTGTATGCAGAAGGGACCTAATCTTTCTCTTATTTGTGTTTGCTCATATCATTGTTAAACGCGAGATGTTTTGTGTATCAATGGACGATCTTTTTTGTTGTTTCTAATTTGAAGCGATAATGATAAATGTCTCTCTTTAGATAATTTCAGCTAAATATTTTGGACTTATCATTTTGTTTGATCGAGTTATAAGGCTGATGTATGCATTGAAATAGTATAATGTATGATATATGTATTTTACATATAAGAGTTATTAAAAGGGCAGTCTATAGTGCACTAAAGCTCTCGCTATATTCGGGGTCGGGGGATGAGCCAGACCACAAGGGTCGGTCTATTTCAGTGACTGAGATTGTTTCACCTTACATTTCTTCAAGGGGCTGTTTCCACAGCTTGTACCCGTAACCTCTTGGTCACATGACAACAATTTTACCCGTTACTTCAAGACTCCCTTGCTACATAAGCATTACTATGGTCAGTTAATTTACTATAGTTAATAGTATATAGATATATATTGATGAATATGTAAACATAAATTCTATAGGTAGACGTTTATGCAATTACATAAATCAAATATCTACCCGAAGTCTTGAATATGATAATCTTTCATTGTATTGAAGTGTTATAGGAAACGTATCTTATGCGGAGGACGTACGTTATAGGCTTGTAGCGACAAATAGAAGCAATAAACCTTGTTGGTAATTTTTTTTGTTGGTCAAAGTTGGTAAATAAGTTTCTCTTCCCCTGCCCTATATATCTTCTGTTGCTGCAGTTTTAGTGATATATAACCCTAATAAACAGGGAGAGAATTAATTTATAAATTGTTTTTTAATTTGAAATATCCATCAAATAATTATTCTATGAACAAAATTTAATTTGTTCTTCATTAAATATTAACTATGACTATATGGGATTTATGTTAATTGAACCACATATAAAATAGTAAAAATTCTAACAGCATAAACTTGATCCAAGTAAATGTTTTCACAATGCCTGTATAGTTAAAGTTAAAAAGAATTTAATCAGTTAAATAAAAGTAAGTCAAGCATTCAATTAAATGATTGTAATCCACAGGAGAAGGAAAATTCAATTCATACATATGTTTATCCAAGTAATCAAGAGAATTAAATTGGAGAGCTAATAAGGTCTTCTCAAAAACTAACAAAAAAGTTTGAACATCAAATGTTCATTCAAAACCGAACTATCCTGATGTGAAAATTCGAAGACCATTTATTCTAGTCTCACAAAAAATATTCAAATCACAACAATAACCAAATTGTAAAAAATAAACCACTTGAGAATATCACTGGTTTTGAAGTCTTCCTTCCATACTTTTTTAAAAGTCCTCCAAGCTATTAACGGTTGAAAGAATGGTCTAAAACCCTTGATGACCTCATTGGTAGTGACCACTTACCTAGCTCATAAATATATTTGAGCATGTTTTATGTCGAGTAGTATTTTATAAAAACAAAAAAAATTAAATTTGATTTCCTCTCTTATTTACTATGAGAGACGACGAATCAAATCATCGCTATATTTATTCCTTTTTTTCTACTCTTTCTTCCAAGCGTTAGACTTTAAATTTTTTTTTTAACAGATCTTTCGTGACACTTTAAGCTTTTTCTGGATGATTGAGAGCTTTCATAATCAAGATAGCTCACACCCTCACGTTTGATATCGACCTTGGTGAAGTTTACATCAAAATGTTTTGAGTTTTAAAGATTAGTTTTACTTTTATTAGAAACTATCTACCAAAATGTTTTCTTGCGCAGTTGAAGAATTTTTTCGATGATGATCATTCATCTAAGTAAAAACTTTTATCACAAAAGTTTTTTTTTTGTCCACATAAAAATTATTTAATTAAAATCTAGGTAACTAAAATACAAATCTGACCAGAAAATACATATTTTCACCAAAAATTTTTAATGGTAGTTTCCCTATATGTTAATAGGACAAAATGGAATAAATGTAATAAAATCTATCTTAATACCCAATTTTTCTGTTGATTAAAACAATGTAATATTCACTGGATTATCACAATCTGATTTGGTTTTTTATTATATATATATATTACAACCATGGGTAAATAATTCATAACATTCTCTCAAAAGCAAAGACACAAATGGCAAAAGCTTCAATCTGCAGTTGTCTTCTTCTTATCATCACATTTTTTTTCAGGTTTGTGCATTAACACACTCATTTTTTATTTTTTTTTTAAAAAGTCATTTTTTTCGTTTACATTTTAGTTGTTTTATTATTAATATTCTTTTAGTTGAATAAAGTTAATACTTCAATCAAGAATGCTTCTAACAAGAATTTTAATACATAATTTTTTTTTTTGTTGATAAGTATTATTTTTAATACTATGTATGTAGTTTTCTTGAGTGGAGAATCGATCGGTAACAATCTCTCTAGCCTACAAAAGTAGGAGTAAGACCCACTCCCTCCAGATCTCACTTTTATTGTGGGATTATACTAGATATATTTTTGTTGTTGTAAAGATTGATGAGAAGACATAGGAAATCAACTATTTCCACTGTTCTAATTTATATGACACATTTTTCTTTTTAATTAACCTAAAAAAATGACACATTTCTTATTTGACAAATGTTTAATGACATTATCAACATTTTACCTATGTTGGATAGACTTATTTAACAAAAAAATCTACAGGGGTGTACTTGTCTATTTAAAAATTCATTTATATTAAGGGTAGTTTTGGAAAATTACAAAGTCTTCTCATATTTCTTAATAAGCTCCATTTTCAGTTAAACTACATCACATAAATTGAAACAGAAAGAGTAACCATATATTGTTATCTTCTTGAGTTGGACTTAATTAACTGATTTTAATAATATTTTTTATTATTATTTTTGTTATAGTCCTTAACCCAACGATTGGCCAAGATGACCAAGTTAATGGTTCACAATGTGTTGATCCAATGTCCAACTTAAAATGCAAGATGAAGGAAGATTGTCTGATTAGCTGCAATGATAAATATCATGATAAATTATATGGTGTATCTTGTATAATAAAACCTAATGATCCTTTGGGTATTTGTCTCTGTGTCTACTATTGTTAAAGCATAAAGGTAGAAAGTTTCTTTGAAGTGACAATGTTATTATAAATTGTTTGATCGGATTATAAGGTTGATGTTCTATGGTTAATATGAGTGTATTATTTAATTTATAATTAGTTATGCTATTGTTCTCTTCTTATCTCGAGATATTGAGTACAAAATATTTGAATAACCTCATGTTTTTGAGAACCGAAAATAGAAATTAAAAAATAACATAATAAAATATAATTTCTAAAAATGATGCTGATGCTAATTGGACGATTAAAGGTGGAAACAGCTAGACAACAGGTTGATATAAATCTTATCAAGTGGATTAAAACTACTTAGCATACTATAAAGCTCAATACATATGATTAGAGGAAATAATAACACCCAAGTTTATATTAAAGGAGAAATAATATTCATCAGATTAGAATGTCATTAATCACTGCTCTCATTCGTATATTCTTTTTGATTATGATATATTCTGATATGGGTCGAGCCGAACCGTCCTCTACCACTTAGGATTATGATATATCCTAAGTGGATTATGCCACAATTTGTTCATTTAACTGCGGCAATCACTCTCCCTAGTCCGATTTCACCCTTTTAACACTTAGAATATTTTAGAGTATATAATTATTACTTATGTTGTTAGGATTTGCCTTAGATATCCTATTTTATTAGGGTTTTATAACACAATTGTGTTTTAATTTCAAATAAAATAAGTTTATTTGATATAAAAGGTTTTATTGGTGGAAAAGAACTCTATTATATCTATTCCTTTCTTCGGAATTTTTTTTATTTAGAAATAATATCCACAGTAGTCATTAAAGAGGATTGAATTTAAATTGTTATAGTCGGTAAAACTGAAAATCCTGAACTACTAAAGACGAAAAAGAAAAACATAATTAGGACCCTTATATCAAATTAAAGCTAGAAAGGAGAAATTAATCTACCTCATAACATATTGACTGTTTGCATCAAATCAATTCAAATTATTATGATTAAATAAATTAATATAGTAAACAAAATACAAATTAATTAACTACAATAAGCAATAATTATATACTACTATATAGGACTTAGGACTGTTTTAAAATGTCATAATTGATTTATTTTAGATACAGTTACGGAAAATGTTGAAAGAGTCAGCTGTATGGGCTAATAATGATTTGACAATTATGTTTGCTAATAAGATTGGACACAATTTTAGACCAGTAAGAAGTACTAAAAAAAAAATTGGAAGACTTACATAAATCCCAACTAGTTTACCCCTAATTACTCTCTATCCCTACTCTTATTAAAATTACAAAAAATCCCTTATTTTACCTCTTTTGGATACATAACTAACCTTCCGATACATCCATTTCCGATACACTTGGTGAGAATTTTTTGCATTTAAAAAGGAAAAGTAACGGAACTCTGTTCAATTAATGGAGCAAATCTCTTCAGAGGATCCCCATAATAACTTAATCAGTTCAAAATTTGAAATTCAAAAAAGATCACGATTCTTCAAGCAACAACAAGCTTCTTCTTTTTTCTTTGTTTTTTCTGGTGCTCAATTTTTTTTCCTGACAAGATACATAATGAATGTCTCAGTGTTGTCAAGATACATAATGCAACATGATGCATACCCTGTATTGAGATACATAAAAATATAACAGTTAGTGATCAACTTGATTTGTACTCACTGAATGTATAAGTAGACTAATATTGACTGAGATACATCCATTATTGAAGCTATTAGGTTGAGATACATAATACAGTAATTTATTAAAGAGAGATACGTAATTAAAATTGTATCTCATGCATGGAGCTGATTTAAATTATGTATCTCCACACCAAATTTTATGTATCTCACAGTTTTTTTAATCAGATACATATCTCCATTGATGAATCTCCGAACTCCAGTATTCCTTATGGCTTGAACTGTCTTGTATGACGCCGTGGATTCGAGATGTGATGGTGGAGGACGCCGTGAATTCGATATCTAATTTGAGATCTGTATATGAATTTTGTACGAATCATTCGAGATCTGTATATACATTCGAGATCGTGATTGATCGTGGATGACGTTTTGGCAGCGGCGTGGTTGGTCGGAGCTCGTGATTGCTGGATCTGTGAGCTTGTTTCGTCATGGACGAGCTCGCTATTGTGTTGGTTGGTTTGACCTATTATATTGAGATATTTTTCTTTGAAGATGAAAACTTTAACAAGAACTATTAACAAGAACAAGAATTGAAGGTTTCTTAATTTAATTCATGGTTTCCAGAGAAAGAAGTGTGAGCTATGGAGAGAGGGAGAGAGCGGTGGGATGGGGGGGGGGGGGGGGATTTTGTAACGCGAATGGGGATTAACCGTATGATGTGGGATTTATCCTAATTTTTAGAAAAGATGTTGATGTATCTTAGCTTTTGAAGGAAAAAAGGTAAATCAGGAATATAAGTAATTAATTAAAAGGGTAGGGATTTTAAGTAATATAGATAAGTTAAGTTGTGGTATTAGGTAATTTTTCCAAAAGAATTGCACGGACAAAAGGCTTATTTTTTATTAATATTTTGATGGTTTCCCCTTATATATTCTTAAATGTCTATTAATAAATAAGTTGATTACTTAAAATATTTCATATTCTTTAATTATCTGATAGACACCGAAGAACCCAGACAATTATTCATCTTATTATGCATTAAACCTTATTAAAAATAAAGGTTGAGATTTTTTTTTATTGTTAATGGCAGTATTACTTTTTGATTTTCAAAAGGAGACATTAGAGTAAAATCGGTGGTATATAAATTAGAATTTTAATATATACCAAACTCTAAATTTGAACACGAAATAATTAATAAGAATCCAGAATAAGTTAACTCTGTAAGCAGTAAAACTCAAAAAACCCTAAACAAAAACTAAAGACGAAAAAAACCCTAAACTCAATCAAACCTAAAAAAAAAAATACTTAGAAATAAATCTAATCAAGAGTTTCATCAATTTCTACTC
This sequence comes from Capsicum rhomboideum, assembly GCA_031232105.1. NCBI lineage: Eukaryota > Viridiplantae > Streptophyta > Magnoliopsida > Solanales > Solanaceae > Capsicum > Capsicum rhomboideum. The sequence goes on from CP124707.1 coordinate 47,940,312, forward strand.
CTTCATGTGCCCACTTAGTATCCTCATAAATCTTACTTTCTTCCTCTGGTGTGAAATCGTTAGTGATACCAAATATCTCCCGAATAGCGTTTGGAGTTTTGTTCATAATTCTATCGGCAAACGTCTGACACAACAGATCCATTAAACTGCTAATGTGAAGGTAATTTGCAGCCAATACAAGTAGAGCCAAGTCATTGAAGCTCTTCTTCACGAACTCCTTATCGATTTCTTCGTTCGAATCTGTCTTCTCCGCATGCTTCTTCATGTACTCGATAGCATAGATTAGGGTTTGCGTATCGACGTTTGGAAGTGGGATGAGGGTGAAATCCTCCTCCAACATGTTTTTTATGGTTCCTGATTGAACCGCGATCGATTGTTCAATCTCAAATTCATCTTTGTCGGATGATTGCAAGATTAACATCTTTTTCTGTTCGGTTTCCGATGATGATGTTCGGAGTAGTGTATTTATAGTGATTAATTTATTTTTTCCCCACGGTTCTTAATTTTTAGTGGTTTAAGAAAAAGATACTACTAATGTAAATCTTTTGTTTTCTTTCACACTTCTAGAAACTTCTGAAATTAGAACAATTTTTATTTTATTTTACCTTAGCTTGGTCGAATAATTTGTATCTATTTACCCAAACCTTTACAAATTAAGTTTGTTTTACAATTCCCCTATTTTACTTTGGTTGGTGGACATATAATTTTGGAATGACAATAGGAGAATCAAATAATTGATGAAATCATATAATGATTTTTTTTTTATTAAGGTTTTTATAAATATGAGGAATGTGCTGAGCTGGAAACTCGCAGCCAAGGAGTGCGACAGTTTTAGTGAAAGTGAATTTGCCTAGCTAAGTAAGTGATGCAAGTCGAGCTTCATCAATATCTTGGAATGAAGAGTTGAAACTCAAGAACATACTAAATTGGAAGTAGAAGTCTCCACGTGTTCGTCGGAAAATTACACTCTGTAGCTAGGTAAAAATATGATTTTTATGTATATATATATATATATTACATATTGACATCCCTTGGCTTCTTCGTGAATTAACTTCTTTATATTCTGACACTCCTTAGTGCATATTCTGGCTCCGCCAGTGTCCATGTGTAAGACTCTTGGAATAGGCAAAAGAGGCTATGAACACAAAAGTGACTATTATTTAAATGCAATCTCTTGACTGAGAAGATACTTATTTTATCATGCTACATACGTTACTGTTTAAAGCAGTGTGGCACCCGATTTTCAAATTCTGAACGGAGGGAGTAATATATATGAACTATTAATATTAAATATACTGACACAATAAATTCATCAAATTGCTGATGTGATGGTAATTTTCAACCAATACAAGTTCAAACAGAAGCTTTTCTTCACGAATACCTCGTCCAATTCTTCTATTTCTTCTTCGTCTAAATTCGTTTTCTCCTCGTGCTTCTTCATGTACTTGATAACTTTGATTAGGGTTTCTGTATCAACGTTTGGGAGTGGTATGATTGTGTAATCGTCCTCCACCGTGTTTTTTATGGTTCCAGATTGAACCGCGACCGATTCTAAGGTTTGAGTATCAACGTTTGGGAGTGGTATGATTGTGTAATCTTCCTCCACCATGTCTTTTATGGTTCCAACAGATTGAACCGCGACCGATTCTTCAATCTCAAATTCTTTTACTTCTTCTTCATTCGATTCTGTCTTTTCTTCGTGCTTCTTCATGTACTTGATAACTTTGATTAGGGTTTGTGCATCAACGTTTGGGAGTGGTATGATTGTGTAATCGTCCTCCACCATGTCTTTTATCGTTCCAGACTGAACCGCGACCGATTCTTCCATCTCAAATTCGTCACCGTCATACGATTTCACCAATAATGAGGCCATTGATTTTGTATTGGGAGAAATTGTAAGGAGGAAAAATACTCAAAAGCAGAATATTTATAGTGATCGATATTTTCTTTTTCCATTTTGTACTATTCCTAATCTTTATTGGTTTAGGAAAAAGTTCTTTATTTTTTTAAAAGAGTAATTTTTTTATATATATTTTACTTTGGTTATACGAATAATTATTCTGTTTTCCAAACCTTTCCTAACTAAAGTTTGTTTTACAATTTTTCTATAATTTTTCTCTTTATATTACCCGAGTACTTTAATGAAAATATATATTTTTATTAATATATATTTGAGTCGTTGGATGAAAGATGAGATATACGAGATATGATGTAAAATATATATTTGGTTTTAAACTAAATAAATTAGGATAAACATTTATTTCTAATTTAAACTTCTACTATTTCCTAAGAAAAGTTTGAGAGAGAATTTTTGAAGACGAACAAATGTGTTGTTTTGTTATTTTATCTGAGGATTAATAATTCAAAAATTGTTATCTCACATATAAATAACAATTAATATTATTAGTAGACAATAATAAAAATAATAAATATAACTATACCTCAGTTTCAAATAAGTTGGGATCGACTATTTGAATCATCATTTCGTCATTAAAGCTCATATCATTTCATCATTTCATCACATATATATATATATATATATCAACTAGTAGGTATCACCTATACTAAACAATTGCAAGTCTTTTGGAGACCACTTCTGTCACGCCCCAAACTTAGGGAGGCGCGACTGGCACCTGGTGCCCCACTTGACTGAGTGAATCAATTGAAACCAAACCAAACAATACTAGTGGACCGTCAAGACCAAACTAAAATAAAAGAAATACAATAGAGATAAACTAGAATGTAACAAAAGTATAATACATGGCTAACCAAACTGTGAATTACTACCAGACCCACAATTGCTGTCTACAAGCCTCTAGGATGAGAAATTGTCAATCACTAGTCGGGACAGGCCCCGTAGTACCTATTAAATATACAAAGTCAAAACAAACTCTAGACTTAGCAACTCCGGAAAGAACGGAGCATACCAACCATTAGCTGAACTCGATCACACGTAGCAACGATCCCTTTCCACCTAATAACCTGCAGGCATGAATGCAGTGCCCCCTAGGCAATGAGGACGTCAGTACGAAAGAATGTACTAAGTATGTAAGGCCATAAGTAACTGTATGAAATATATAGGAACTCAAATAGAATCAAATACAAATGAATGGTCAATATTGATAAACCACCGTTCTGTATGTGTGGAACCATGTACATTGTTTTCATTACGTTCTTTGCTTTTACATTCATATCAATACCAACATCCATCATATAATGCCCGGGACCAACTGATCAGTGGTAAATAACATTGGGATTGTCTCTAGCTAGGCTTATGCCCCTTTGAGCTGCCACCCATAAATCAATAAAATAGGTTCGTCTCTAGCTAGGCTTACGTCTATTTGAGCTGGCCCCTGTGTCCAATAATCATTCGGGATCGTCTCGAGCTAGGCTTTCTCCCCTTTGAGCTACCACCCGTACTCAAGCAAATATGCATTACTTCATTTCTTTGATTTTCTTGTGAGATTGTTACATTGGTGGTCATAACATTATTGGAGCTTTTGGAACTTATAGACATGTGATGTAGAATTGTGAATAAAATACTCGAGGCAACAACAATGATATAGGAAGTAAAAAGGAACTTCAACGTGATACTTAGGAACTTGAATGACTCAATGAACTTCATTGGACACAACGAATATACACAAATGAGCCATGAAGACGTGTGAGAAGTAAGGACTTTAGGGCATGTATAAATGGTCCATTAAAGTGTATATAAAAAAAAAGGAGCAAATAGTTCTATTCAGCATAATGTTCATTGGACACACATTCAGACATTTCAAATGGGACATTCGTTTCGAGTCGATACATGTAACTCCTTCATGAATAGATTTGGTCCCTATAATAAATACTTACTAGGTGAGAATGAATAAAAGAGTACATGACCATGGGGAGGACTGTTGAGGCAAGTGGGCAGACTCCAATTAGGAACAAAATGCACATTCTAAATAAGGACATAAAACTATATAATTAAATTAGCAAGGACTCTATAAGGTCTCATTATATCCAAACACGGCAAAAGTGATATTGAAATAGAGGAACATTTGACTATGTGAACCAAATGAAGTATATGATCAAATCGGCAATTGAAGCATAGATAACAATGGACATTTCAAATACGCCAGCAAGTAACAAGAATACAAGTTCAAGTTTATACACAAACCCTTGTCTTTCAACATATAAAATTATAAACAGTCCAACCATATTTTAAAGAATCCAAATTGTAATCCGAACAGTTATTTCGAGTCCCTCAGTATATACATGAGTATGCACAACCTTGACACACAATTAAATACCTCTTGAACTTACAATAATTTTAGTTTTTTGATATGTATCATGATTAGCATCAGAAGCAAGCCTAATTTGAGCAAATTACACTAAATCCTCAAAACAATAAATCTAGACAGCCCCCCTGTCTAGTATTGTAGCTTAGTTTTAAGTAGGTAAACGGCAGAACCAAACTTTATAGCCTTCATGAAAGTTGTAGGTATATGTCTTGGGTTTACAAAGAGACTAGAATCACTGAAAAATACATTTTGTACAAAAAGATATTATTAAAATACTAACAATAGCACATAGGGGATTTCTAAATTGGAAATCTGGGCAGAACTTGTCCTCTGTTGCGTCCACTATTTCGGATCCCTAACAGAGAAACCAGCTTTTGACATATGAATATAGGTTGTAGATCTATGTGTTATCTTTACAAAATATATTTTTGTACTTAAAACGGATCTCTACACAAAGAGATATGCTATGTTTACTAAACACTATACAATTTCAAAACGTGTTTAAATTACTTACATGGACCTCCCTTTTTAGACATTAATCTATAATGAGATAAGTGGTAAAGCTAGTATTAATAGCCAATAAACCAACAATCTACCTGGGCATCCATAAGCTCAGCAGATGTCAGCCATAATTACATGATAATGAATACAGAACAATCAGAACTAAATGAACTGTAACCTCAACAATCTTACTTGCCCCTACTTTCGCTCATCCAACCGTTACAACTATAACACAACAGCCTACTACCGATAACTCGTAGCCAATTTTAGTTGTGCTTGATTCTTGTGTTGCCATAACTCCCTTAACTTACTAAGCATCCATAAGCCCCACACACAATTAACAACAACGAATCAAAGTCACATTACACAACTCTATGAAATAAAATGTGTTGTATGTCGTGTAGGCGTACACCCCGATTCCTAGCCTCTAGGGCATGAGATGTAATGCATATGAACTATGTGTATACATGTGGGCAAACAACACGAACACCGTGTCACAATAACAATCTCAACCAATCCAACAGTTCATAACATAAATAACTAAGTTGTTATACGGACGACTAAACCACCATGATATTCTAAAGCATGTAAAACATGAATTTAAAAAAATATAGAAACACCACAATTAATATACTTATGTATGCAAAATAGCATCCCCACAAGTAATCCACATGTAACCACCCATCCTCCATTTCATAATCACATAAGACGGTGACCACAACCGCAATTCACGTCTAGTTGATACTTTATACCAAGTCTATTTGCATGCACAAATCCATGTTGTTCTAATCTTGGTAACTAATAGGTATTTATTGTGTTTATGCTCCTTTATTATGGTGCATTCACAATCAAAGATGTACATTGATCAACTTTAGCAGTACTAGTTTACACCAAACAATTTCAATATCAAATGACTTCACGGATATACAACTCTAATTAAAATTATTCAGTTAATTATGGGCAATCAATTTAACGCGTGACACACAAAAATAAATTAATCAGATGGGGAAATTGAAGCAATTAAAGGAATTGATAAAAAGAATAAAATTTATTTTGATTTCCTATTTTCATTTTTATCCACCTAACAACCGACTTTCCTATAGCTCGATAGACTCGAAAGTCCCAAATATTATAAAATCATGCCAAAAAGAAAGAAATAGACTTAACATACCTTGAATTTGAGCTCGAATAACTTGGGGTAAATAAGCGATTTCCTTTTGATGATAAATTATAGCATCAAAATATCCTTCCTACTGAATTCTTGTTCTAGCGTTAATATGCACATGTTGCAGCCATGGGTCTTGCAATTTAATTTTGAAAGAAAAAGAATACCAAGTGAAAAGATTTGCTGAAAAATCAAGTGAAAAGTTGACAGATGTATGCTGAAATTTATAAAATATATAAGTGGAACAATCAACCAACTTCTACTGTCGGTCACGTTGATCAATTAAAGTAATAAAGATGGAAGTGTTACACAATATGTATTGGGGAATTACCATGGCGGTGGAAAAGAATAAGAACAATTATTTATACTCCCAATCCCTACTTAATGTCCACCAAAAAGATGATAATTATAATAAAATAAGTGATCCAAAAATTTCCACGTACAGTTGCTAAAAATATCCTTTAAATTACAAGCCAACCTAGATAATGGATAACTAAGATGATATAAAATATACAATTATCATTTATTAGAATATAAATAAACAGTACATATCTTATAAAAATATCTCAAACACAAGTATTTTAAAAAAAAAAATATTAATTATCAAATTCTAATTTAAATCAAATATTTTTGAACATATACAATATTAATAAAATCATCAAATCTAGACTAGTAAGCCTACTACATGGGACGAAGGACGCAGTAAACACCCGGGATGTTACAACTTCCGATCCTTTCATATAGTTTTAGGTCTATCTCGGGCCTTTTAACACCTTTACTTACCATAATTTTATCATTACCGATCGGTGCATCTATAGGTAGATGTAGAACATGTCCAAACTATCTCAAGCGACTTTCTCGTATTTAATTTTATTCTCAATGTGTGCTACTTGTACATTCTAGTGAATGTGACCATTTTTAATCTTATCTCTGATATATTAATATGACCACACATTCATATTAACATCCGCATCTCTACAACACTCATCTTGTAGATATATATTGGACTTTTCCAACATTCACTTCTTGTTCTATATAGAACTTACCTTTCACTTCGGTAGGTATCCTTCTATCACATAACACCCCGATAACACTTCTGTTGGGTTCAGAATTGAGAAGGTGTCACCCGAAAGCAAATAATTGCAACCCATCGTGGTGATAAATTAGATGACAGATAAAACTATATTAGAAGCAAATTATTTGATATGTTTTAGCCAATTGGCCTACATATGGAAAAACTAGTATTAAAGAAATCATAAAAACTATCGAGAGAAAATCTCCCCCTAAACGAGACTCTTTAATGATTACATTGTGGATGTTATTGTGTTGTGGTATGAGAAGAGAAATCTCTTAATTTATAAAGGTCCAAACTTTTCCTCCAAGAAAGGAATAGCCAATTGAAGAGATTTATATTTCCTTTCAGGTAAAGTTAAAGTTGTTAGACGAAGTTCAAAATTTGAACTTTGAACTTCCAATTATGGTCTGTGTCGTAACTTCTAATTTGAATTGCCTATAACTTTCATAAAATTGTTGCCGCTCATTTTCAGTAACCACTCTTGTAACTGCTCTTGATGGTCGAGCACTATAAGAGGGCAACACGGGTTGGTACCTAAGCATAAGAAATCTTCTCTCTAAACACACACCATCTATAGTGAGACATTTTAAGTGCTTAGAAGACTTACCGAAACAACGTGCCGCCGATAATTCCAACGACTCCGACGAACTCCGACAATGGCTGGAGGTACGCCGATCTTTAAATTCCGCTGCGCTATTGCTCTGTGTTGCTAACAAAAGCAATTATGGTAATACTTTTACTTTCCTTCCAAAAAAGTAAAACTCATATTTGATAAGAAAATCACCCTCACAACTTCTTCATTGCAACATTATCGACCATGGGACCTCCTCTTGTATTGTTTTGATTAGCTAGTCCATAATTAGATTAAGCTAGTAGAACTTAATGTCGATCCCTACTATAATCCCATTGTTATTAAAAAAACAAAGTACTACTCCATATCATCACATATCATTATTTTCACCCATAATAAAAGTAAGCAAGTAGAACTTGTTGATCCCTAGTGTAATTGTAGACATCGAAATTTTGTGAGACTCTACAAGATGAATCAAATTTCTGTTAGAGTTATTGGATGCTACTTTACCCTAAACCCTAGCTTGAAGGCTACTCTACCATAAGCCCTTAATTACGCCTATATAAAAGGGCAAATATTGCCTTGAAGAGGCATCTCCAATATCCCACAAAATCATGGGATATTCACAAAAAGAGATCAAAACTCTCTCTTCTTGATAATCAAATACTTCAAGAAAATCTACAAAAACCTCCTTTCATGGAGATCAAATCCAAATCTTACTACGTTCGAGAAATACGCTACTAACGGCCCTCGAATTACGGAGAAACCCCATATCAAATTCAAATTTTCCTACGTTCATTCGAGAAATGCGCTACTAACGACCCTTGAATTATGAAGAAAATCTAGAGAGAAGAATCAAGGAAAGAACAGATTTGTATCCGCTTATTTATCAATAAAATTCTCATTTCTTCATATTTTATTTGTGATTACAAAGTATTATTAATCACTGTAAGATTTATTGCAAACAATAATCCCATTGTTATTAAAAAAAAAAAAAAAAAAAAAAAAACCTCCTCTGTATCACCTATCATTATTTTCACCCATAATTAGAGTAAGCTAGTAGAACTTAATGTCGATCCCTAGTGTAAGCCCATTGTTATTAAAAAAGAACTCCTCTGTATCACCTATCAGTATTTTCGTGCTAGTGAAGATCCTCCCTGCATGTCCTTAATTAATGTAGATTGTAGAATATAACATAATGTGTCAGCTTGATCTATTTTGGAAAAAAGTTATAGCTGAAAGAAAAGACAAATTGTTTGATTTAACATATTATTATGCATATATATTGACAAGAACCGATGGACAGGACTCAGGAGATCCCTTAGACTTTAATCGGCTTTTCCCTAAGTGATTTATTTCAAGTTCGAGTCCTGGATCTTATTGGAGAGGATTTCCTCCTTGTGTGGCACAAATACAAATTAATTGAGCTTCAATATATATACGAGACATTGAGTAGGGAATCGAAAAAAAAAAAAAACTAATATAACTAAATCAGTAACAAGAATTGAATTAGAATTGCTATACTGTGTGAAACTCAAAATGCTCAACTACATAAAACTAAGGGGTCGTTTGATAAAGTATAAGAAGTATTAGATTCTCTAATACATCCTGCCAAACGACCCCTTATAGACCCCTTAATTCTATCGGGGATCGACTGACATAACAGATCCATCAAACCACTAATGCGAAGGTAATGTGCAGCATTTACAAGTTCAAATAGTTCATTGTAGCTCTTCTTCACAAATTCCTTGTTGAATGCTTTTATTTCTTCTTCGTTCATCTTCTCGTGCTCTTTCATGTACTCGATAATTTTGTTAAGAGTTTTTGTATCGACTTTTGGTAGTGTAATGAGGGAGCTAGAATCGTCCTCCACCAAACTTGAATCGCGATGGATTCTTCAATCTCAACTATGTCCCCGTCTGAGGATTTCACAATCAACATTGATGCCATTGATTTTGTGGAGAAATTGTGAGAAAAAAAAATAAATGTAGAATATGTAGAATTTTAATTGATTTGTGTACGTATTTATAGTGATTGATTTGTTTTCTTTTTGTGTTCTCCACTTCCTAGTCTTTATTGGTTTATGAAAGAAGATCCTTATAGTAAAAAGGAAAAAAAAATTGTCTCTATTTCATACATCTAATTATAGAAACTTCTGAAATTAGAGTAATTTTTATTTTATTTTACCATGTAACAAACTAAAGATTGTTTTACGGTTTCCCAATAATGTTTCCCTAGACAAATCGGGCCACATGGCTCTTAAAAAAAATTAAACTTGCAAACTATCCTTTTCATTTCTTTTTCTTTTTCTTCTTCTTCCGGCTCAATAAATATTTAAATGTGAAATCTATTTTATAACTTTTAAAAGTTTAGGACAAAGTTTAAGTTTATTAATAATATATTTAAAAGTTTCTTTTTCTTTTCCTTTCACTATATCCCCTCCCTCATTTCTTTCACAATCCAGATGTTAGTTATTTTTCAGGTATTTTATCGACAAACTTATAGTTTGATTGTAATCATTGCCTTAGAAGCTCCATATTCTCTTAAATTGAAAAAAATAAAGGAAAGGGGCAAAAATCTTAACTTTGCGACTTAGAACCGATATATCTTTATTCAAAAAGTGATGCATATATACTATCGTCGTCTAATAAATGGTGCATATTTACCCTTTTCCATAACAAACTTATATTTACTGAATTTTTTTAAAAAAAAATCCTAAAGCTAGTTTCTTAATTTCAAAAATGCACGCAACTTTAAAAAGGTTATCTCACCCATTCTTTTTACCCCTCCAAACCTGACCCAGATCCTACCCAAATTAAAAAAACTCAACTCTTCTTCTACTCAGTCTTAAATTGGCTTTGTATCAGATCTGAACAAAAGAGGGATTGAGTTTTTCTTTTTAGTTGGATCGAGTTAGGAGGAGTAAAAAAAGATGGATGAGGTAATTTTTTACAGCCATGTTATATTTTTAAATTAAAAAATAAGTTTTTAAATTATTTAATTCAATCAGTTAATGAAAAGGATAAATATGCACCATTTGTTAGAGGATGAGCGTAAATATGCACCATTTGTAAAATGGCAAGGGGTATACATGCACCACCTTTTGACGAGTGATATATCCAATAAGATGCAAAGTTGGGGGGTCAAATTTCCTTTTTTCCAACTGAACACTTAAACCCTTTGAAACTTAACATTCTCTTATAATTTTAATAATTTTTTTAATGCAAAAATATTGTATTCACTTGCTTCTAAATGTGGGCAGTCACACATTTTGTCCACTCAATCATCTTGAATGCCAGTCAACTCAGTCATCTTGAATGTCAGTCACATAAGTTCGATCAATGATCAAAGAGGTTTAAAAGACTTAGTTTTAAAGGATTTACGTGTCCAGATAGCAGAATCGTAAGTAGAAGGGTTCAATTGACAATCCACCGAGTACATGAGCCTTCCAGCCCTAGTATCAAAATTATATTCTTATTTTTTTCAAAATTTTGAAACCTTAGCCTTTGTTTTCTCGAACCTTAGCATACTAACACTTCCATTTTTTTCCAGCTTTTTTTTTCTGTTTAATTTCACATGTTTGTTACTGATAGCTAAATTTCATTGAATTGGAAACATATATTCTTTTTTCTTCATTGAATTGTTACTGATAGCTATAGAGGCGTTAGCACTTCACTCGCTAGGACTGCACATTCATTAACTACTAGCCCCACACTCTAAAGAGACATAAACACCTCACTTGCTAAGAGAGGGAATTAGCACTATAAATAGTTTCGATCTTATGCCCCATCATTTCTGTGGGGCCTTTAATAAGGGCTCATATGGTCGAGTTTCCTGTTTACCCACAAAGGAGGTCACATGACCACGAGTCATAATGCCCTCTTCGCACACACAACAACTTCACTTTAAGGTTAAGAGATTAATTATCCACACTCTTTGCTCAGATACTCCATAACCAACAAATAACAACATATTATTCAGTATAACCTCACAAGTGGATCTAAGAAGGATAAAGTGTATATAGGTACAGACCTTACCCTGTTTTCGATAGACTCTCAACCATAACCAACCAACAAATTTAACTTATCCAATTCCAACTGACAACCAAAGGAAGCAAATCATAAAAAGCCAACTCATACATCAATTAAACAATAACAATAAGAAATTTCCAAGATTCCATAATTATAGAAGTTTCCAGAAACTAATTTAAAACCCTAATTACTCCATTAAAAGCTATCAACAGTGTCTTCAAACTGTCCTTCATCCTCTGATGTATCTTTGTCATCTTCATCAACAGTGTCATAAAACTCACCTTCATCTTCTGATATATCTTCGTCGTCGTCATCAACAGTATCATGAAACTCTCCTTCATCCTCTGAGGTATCTTCGTCATCGGTGTCAACAGTGTCATCAAACTCACCTTCATGTACACTGGTATGTTCACGACGAACCTTTTCTTCTTGCTCAGGTGTATAATCATTAGTAATATTTAAAATCCTCCTAACAGCATTGACTGACTTGTCCTTAATTCTATCGGCAATTGACTGACACAACAGATCCATCAAACTGCTAATGTGAAGGTAATTTGCAGCCAATACAAGTTCATGTAGTTCATTGAAGCTCTTCTTCTCCAACTCCCTGTCGAATTCTTTTATTTCTTCTTCGTTTGAATCTGTCTTCTCTGCATGCTTCTTCATGTACTCGATAATTTTGATTAGGGTTTGTGTATCAACGTTTGGGAGTGGGATGAGGGTGAAATCCTCTTCCACTATGTTTTTTATGATTCCAGATTGAATTGGGATGGATTCTTCAATCTCAAATTCGTTATCGTCAGATGATTTGAGGATTAACATCTTTTTCTGTTCGGTTTCCAATGATGATGCCATTGATATTTAATTGGGGAGAAATTGTTTTGAGGAAAAACGCAAAAACGTACGTAGAATATGTTGAGAGGTAGGACGGAGTTGTGTATTTATAATGAGTATGATTATTTTTTTCTCCTAGTCTTTATTGGTTTATGAAAAAAGATGCTATCAAAGGAAATATTTTGTCTTCTTTCACACTTCTAGAAGTTTCTGAAATTAGAATAATATTTATTTTATTTTACCTTGGTCGAGTAATTTGTATTTTTGTTTTCCCAAACCTTTAAAAACTAAAGTTTGTTGTATGATTTCCCTATTTTACTTTGGTTGGTGGACAAATTATTTTGTAATATTTTGTAATGACAATAGGAGACCCCCAAATAATGATGAAATTATTTAATGAACCGTTATACACAAAAATATGCAAAATTGGAAAAAATATAAATATACTCCCGTCATTCCTTTTTATTTGCTCCATTTGGGTTGGGCATACACTTTAATAAACTCCTTACTCCTATAAAATGAAAAGTAATTTTACCAATATAGCCCTAATTAAATTTTATATCTTTTTTCAAATCAATAATGATATATTTATTGAACAAGGGCATAATAGGAAGATTTTGTTCAAACTATTCTTGAAAGATTAAAGAGCATGTATTTAGGAATATAAACACAACCCAAATGAAACAAATAAAAAGGAATGGAGGAAGTACAAAGGATGAATTACAATTTTGAAATAATTTCACAAATCCACAAAATCTCATATATTTATTGTTCTTCAAACTTCCTCAAGCTTATCAGTGAAGCTCTTTGATCTTTCAATACACACTATCAGCCACTTTCAATATTCAAATTCAGATTATGACCAAAAAGAGAGAGGGAGCAAAAAAATCTTGGATTATGGGGTGATTTGCAGGAAAAAAAAAAAAAAAGGGGGGGGCGGGGCCGGGGGGGGGGGGGGGAGGGCACTGAAGGAAAAGATAGGATTCTCTTATATAATTTTTTTAATGTAAAAATATTGTATTCACTAGCTTCTAAATGTGTGCAGTCACATACTTTGTCCAACTCAGCCATCTTAAATGCCACGTAAGTCTGATTAACGATCAGAGAGGTTTAAAAGGCTGAGTTTTAAAGGATTTAAGCATTCAGTTAGCAGAATAGTAAGTAGAAGGGTCCAATTGACAATCTAAGTCAAGTACAAGAGTCTTCCGAGTCTTTTTCACCTTTTGTAAAAGCTTTCCATTCTAGATAAACCTTAGCTTGTGTTTTCTTGAACCTTAGCATACTAACACTTCCATTTTTTCTAGCTTTTTTCTGTTTAATGTCACGTGCATGTTTGTTACTGATAGCTAAATTTCATTGAATTGGAAACATATATTCTTTTTTCTTCATTGAATTGTTACTGATAGCTAAATTAAAGAGGTGTTAACACTTCATTCGTTAGGATTGCACATTCATTAATCACTAATCCCACATTCTAAAAAGGCGTAAACACCTCACTCGCTAAGAGAGGGAATTAGCACTATAAATAATGGGGGCTTTTATATGTCATAACGCCACGCATCACAACTTCATTTTAAAATTAAGAGATTATCCACACTCTTCGCTCAGATACACCATATGCAACAAATATTAAACTAATATCAGGCACATAGCTTTAAAAAATTATCTCACCCATTGTTTTACCCCTTCAGACCCAATGCAAATCCGACCTAAAAGAAGAAAAAAAACTCAATTCTTCTTCTACTTAGTTATAAAATGTATTTGTATAATCTATGAATAAAAGAGGGATTGAATTTTTATTTTTAGTTGGGTCGAGTCTGGAAGGGTAAAAGAATGGATGAGGTAATTTTTTACAGCCACGTGATATCTTTTTAATTAAAAGTAAGTTTTAGATTTATTTTTTTTTAAAATTCAGTCTGTTAATGACAAAGATAAGTATGCATCATTTATAAAATGGCAAGGGGTATACATGCACCACCTTTTGATGAGGGATATATTCGCTCTAAAATGCAAAGTTGAAGGGTCAATTCGCCTCTTTTCCCTAGAAAAAGATTCTTATTTGTTTATATAAGGCAAAATGATTTGAGCTGGAGACCCTTTTACTAGGCTCGATTTGTCAACTGGAACTTTCTACTTGAGACTTTGTCAACTAAACACTTAAACTCTTTGAAACTCAGCATTTGAAACTCTTTTCTCATCTAGTGTGTGGTATGTGTAATACAACCACAAAACGTCGAACACCACGTCATTTTTAAATGCCACATAGGAAATGAAATATTAAAAAATAAATTAAATTAAATAGACCACTTTTACAAATTTAAAAAAAAACCTCAACAACCATGTTCTTCATATTTGCTCATAAATTAAGCATCAAGTTTATTCCAAATAGTTGAAATTCTTTTCAATTTGATTTGAATTTTCAACTATGTGTTCACAAACAGAACGAACTCAAATTATAATTTTAAATTAATTTCTCAAATCCACAAAAACTCCTATATTCATTATTTTTCAAGCTTTCTTAAGCTTATCGATCAATGGAGTTCTTTAATCTTTTAAAACACAATATCACTCACTTTCCATATCCAAATTCAGATTATGATCAAAATAAGATAGGAAGCAAGAGAATCTTGGATTGTGGGATGATTTACAGGAAAAAAAAGGGTCTCGAAGGAGAGGGGGTCAGATTTTTACCAAGATAAAAGGTGTATCAGAGGGAGATAGGATTTGGGATTTTTTTTTTTCATTTTTAAAATTTATTATTTATTGTTTACTCTTATAATTTTAATAATTTTTAATGTAAATATTGTATTCACTTACTTCTAAACGCGTGCAGTCACGCACTTAGTTCAACTCAGCTATCTTAAATGCCTCATAAGTTGATCAATGATCAGAGAGGTTTAAAAGGCTGAATTTTAAAAGATTTAAGTGTTCAAGTTAACAGAATCGTAAGTCGGAGGGTCCAATTGACAATCCGAGCCGTGTACATAAGTCTTCCAGCCCCAACATCAAAATTCTTGTTTTTTTTCAAATTTTTGGAACCTTAGCTTGTGTTTTCTCGAACCTTAGCATACTATTACTTCAATTTTTTTCTTGCTTTTTACTGTTTAATATCACATGTTTGTTACAGTTGATAGATAAATTTCATTGAATGGAAACATATGTTCTTTTTTCTTCATTGAATTTACTACTGACAGCTAACGAGGCGTTAACACTTCACTAGCTAGGATTGCACATTCATTAACCACTAGCCCCACACTCTAAAGAGGCATAAACACCTCACTCGCTAAGAGAGGGAATTAGCACCTATAAATAGCTCCGGTCTTAAGCCCCACCATTTCTGTGGGGCCTTTTATCGGGCTCATATGGTCGAGTTTCCTGTTTACCCACAAAGGAGGTCGCATGACCACGAGTCATAACGCCCCCTTTAAGAGATTATCCACTCTTCGCCCATATACTCCATATCCATATGCAACAAATAACAACATAATACCTAGGATAGCATCTCACACAAAATGAAGTTTGAGAAGGGTAAAGTGCATATATACCGATGCAAACCTTATCTCTATCAGAGGTAGAGAGGCTGTTTCCGATCGGCCATAAGCAACAAACAGATTCAACAGATTATCCAATTCCAACTAAAAATCAAAGGAAGCAAATCATAGAAACCCAACTCATGCATCAATTAAACAATAACAATAAGAAGTTTATACCTCAAATCCAGTAGGATTCAATCTATCATAATCATAAAAGTTTCAATAAAACTAATTAGAACCCTAACGTACTACTCCATTAAAAGGCTAAAAACATAAACACAAACTAATTACTCAACAGTGTCTTCAAACTCGATCTCCTTCATCCTCTGATGCAGCTTCGTTTTCATCATCAACAGTATTGTCTCTTTTTTTTCCTCCTCTGACGTTGTCATCACTCTCTTCCTCCGCTTCTTCTTCCACTGGTATGAGATCATCAACAGTATCATCATACTCTCCTTCATGTGCCCACTCATGTTCACGACGAACCTTTTCTTCTTCCTCCGGTGTATAATCATTAGTAATATTGAAAATCTGTCGAACAGCGTTCACAGACTTGTTCTTAATCTTATCAGCAATAGTCTGACACAACAGATCCATTAACCCAGCAATGTGAAGATAATTTGCAGCGTATACAAGTTGAGACATCTCTTTGAAACTTATCTTCACGAATGCCTTGTCGAATTCTTCTTCGTTTGAACCCTCCTTCTTCTCTGCATGCATCTTCATGTACTCGATAATTTTGATTAGGGTTTTTGTATCGACGTTTGGGAGTGGGATGAGGGTGTAATCGTCCTCCACCATGTTTTTTATGGTTCCAGATTGAACCGCGATCGATTCTTCAATCTCAAATTCGTCCTCGTCTGAGGATTTGAGGATTAACATCTTTTTCTGTTCGGTTTCCGATGATGATGATGCCATTGATATTTGGAGAGAAACAAATTGTGTTGAAGAAAAACTCAAAAACGTACGTAGAAGATGTTGAGAGGTAGGGCGGAGTAGTGTATTTATAATGAGTGATTGATTGTTTTTCTTCTCCTAGTCTTTATTGGTTTATGAAAATAGATTCTATAAAAGGTAATATTTTGTTTTCTTTCACACTTCTAGAAGCTTCTGAAATTAGAATAATCTTTATTTTATTTTACCTTGATCGAGTAATTTGTACTTTTGTTTTCCCAAACCTTCACAAACTAAAGTTTGCTTTATAATTTCCCTATTGTACTTTGATTGGTAGACAAATTATTTTGGAATGACAATAGGAGAATTAAATAATGATAAAATTATTTAATGAACCGATATATATAAAAATATGTAAAATTAGAAAAAGTATAAATGTACAAAAGGTGGATATCAATAGCCTTTTTCCTCATAAATTTAATAATTTATATATGTTCCTAACTGATGGACATCATATAAATACAATTGTTTTTCCTTTTAGATCTCTTTACTTGAAATTTACTATGTGCGTGCATGACATTAATGATGACTATCATAAATATTTTAATATTTTATTTTATACATAATATACTTCTTAAAAAATATCATTACACATAATTTGAGTATGACTGTTATAGATGGTTAATTTTACAAAGATTGTATTGCTATAATGAACGTCATTATTGTTATAAGTAGAATGCTATTATAGAGAAGTAAAATATAATATAAAAAATCGATTCTGGAGAAAATCAGGCTGTTATAGTGAAATGTCATTATAACTAATACAATTTGTATTTTATAGAATTGTATAAATACAAAATATAATTACATGAAGTTGGTCGTATGAATCAGATATAAAATACAAATACAAATGTATCATACTTCAGTTGAGCATATACATGTTGATATATTGAAACCAAATACAAATACCTAATATATATTGATCACTGGATACATATTGAACATATACAAAAAGAGAAAGAGAGGTGAGAGGCAGCGAGAGAGAGAGAGAGGGACAGGGGGAGGAAAGCGGGCGAGATTGAGAAGGGTGGCGAGAGAGATAGGAATAGAGAGGAGAGGGAGAGGTTATAAAACCCTAAGTATAGATGTGTTAGGTAATTTTTTAAGACTTTAGCTAAGTTTCATAAATACATAGCTATTGTTTGTCATCATGCCAAGTAGTTTTTTCATATTTAAATGTGTTTAAAAGTCTATTAAAGATGTCTGAAATCTATTTTATAACTTTTAAAAGTTTAGGACAAAGTTTAAGTTTATTAATAATATATATTTTATAGATAAACTTATAGTTTGATTATAATCATTTCCTCCATATTCTTTGAAATCGGGAAAAAAAACAAATATCTCAATTTTGGGTTATAAAATCGATATATATCTCTTTAAAAAGGTGGTGCATATATACTCTCGTCGTCTAACAAATAATGTATATTTACCCTTTTCAATAACAAGTCTATATTTGCTGAATTTAAAAACATCCTAAAGCTAATTTCTTAACTTCAAAAATGCACATAGCTTTAAAAAATTATCTCACCCATTTTTTTACCCTTTCAGACCCAATGCAAATCCGACCTAAAAGAAAAAAAAAATCAATTCTTCTTCTACTCAGTTATAAAATGTATTTGTATAATCTATGAATAAAAGAGGGATTGAATTTTTATTTTTAGTTGGGTCAAGTTTGGAAGGGTAAAAGAATGAATGAGGTAATTTTTTACAATCACGTGATATTTTTTTAATTAAAAGTAAGTTTAAGATTTTTTTTTTTTTAAATTCAGTATGTTAGTGACAAAGATAAGTATGCATCATTTGTTAGACAATGAGGGTAAATATGCATCATTTATAAAATGGCAAGGGGTATACATGCACCACCTTTTGACGAGGGATATATACGCCCTAAAATGCAAAGTTGAGGGGTCAATTCGCCTCTTTTCCCTAGAAAAAGATTCTTATTTGTTTATATAAGGCAAAATGATTTGAGCTGGAGACCCTTTTACTAGGCTCGATTTGTCAACTGAAACTTTCTACTCGAGACTTTGTGAACTAAATACTTAAACCCTTTGAAACTCAGCATTTCAAACTCTTTTCTCATCTAGTGTGTGATCTGTGTAATACAACCACAAAACGTCGAACACCACGTCATTTTTAAATGCCACATAGGAAATGATATATTAAAAAATAAATTAAATTAAATAGACCACTTTTACAAAAAAATTTTAAAATTCAACCATGTTCTTCATATTTGCTCATAAATTGAGCATCAAGTTTATTCCAAATAGTTGAAATTCTTTTCAATTTGATTTGAATTTTCAACTATGAGTTCACAAACAGAACGAACTCAAATTATAATTTTAAATTAATTTCTCAAATCCATAAAAACTCCTACATACATTGTTCTTCAAGCTTTCTTGTCACACCCCGAATCCCAACGAGGCATGATTGGCACCCGTAGCCGACATGGCCCGAGAGAACCAATCTTTACTTACTCAATCATATGCATGCCATAAGAAACCCATAAACACATATCAACTATCAAGACCAACAATGGAAGTCATGGAACATGATATATGTACATATATGCGAAACTTGGCCGTTGAGGCCACCAAGTCAAGGACGACATATCCCTTCTACATTCATACACCCACATCCGTCTACAAAAGCCTCTAACAAGAGCATTGACCAAAATGAACCATAAGTAGGGACAAGTCCCCGCTTTACACATTATGTACAATACCAAAACATATATACATTCTGACTCGGAGAAGCCCCGAATGAGCTGGAGCTCACCAAAGAACCGCTAACACTGGCAATCTACTGAGGAGGCCTACTGGGACCTGCGCCTGCAGCAAGTAAGGTAAATTCCCCGAGAGGGGTCAGTACGAAATAAGTACTGAGTATGCAAGGCTCAGATGAAACTATACAACACATGAATATGTCAAGGAATATGTCAATGAACTCAAAACATATGGATACTCAATGTGAATAAGTCACCATGTTGCATTTTGGGAACCATGTGGATTGCTTTCATTGCTTTCATTACTTTCTTTATCTCAATGCTCACTTGTTATCACATATATCACAATGTACCCGGGCCCCGACTGATCAGTGGGTCTTTCATATCATCATATAGGGATCGAGTCGAGCTAGGCTTATGCCCCTAGACTTGCCACCCTTGGGATCGAGTCGAGCTAGGCTTACGCCCCTAGACTTGCCACCCATAAATCCAAATCTCGGGATCGAGTCGAGCTAGGCTTACGCCCCTAGACTTGCCACCCGTACTTGATCATTGACCACATTTGCATTACTTTGATCATTACTTGAGATTGATACTTTGATAATCATAACATCACTTTGGAACTTTGGAACACAACATTGTTGGAAACTTTGAATCATTGACCAATAAGTGAAGAACATGTGAACAAATATCAATGAGAAATATAACATCACTAGCACCATGATACTATTGGAACCATTGGACAAGAAGCCATGAACAAGAGACACAAGTATAGGCACTATTGGAATATTGGAACATAGCCTTCTTTGAACTTTCGGAACATTAATCATGAATATGAGAAATGAGATTCACAATTGATCAATGAGTAGGAAATATATGACAATGACCATAAATAAGTGCATATGGGATACCTTGGTACATTTCGGAATAGAACTAAAGAAATGTCAATTGTGAACACTATTGGCCGTAGAAAGATACGGACAAAATAACCTTGCATACCTTGGATTCGCAATACGAATCTACAACCTTAGATGCGTAGACAATAATCCCACTCCTTCTTTATGTGTCTACAAATACATAACGAAATTCACATTAACCACCAATTACTTTACAAATGCATACCATGTCAATGAATTACATGTTTGGCTTTCAACACGTCATTTCCCTTTGACAAAACCATTGATCATACTATTATTCCAAAAATTCCATAATATTCCCAACATTGACCAATACATGAAAATCAATACATTTCACCACAATACTTCTCCTTTACACTTTCTTATCCATAACACATCACAAATAATCCATCAAAGCACCTTAATTCAACTCATAACACATATCGGCCAAAATCCCAAAATTCCCACTTTTAGAAAAGAACAAGTTTTATACCAAAAATAACACCATACATGTTCATATTTTGTCCATACCATGCTTTTTCATCAAAGGCACAAGGCCTAATTCACACTTGAATTCCATATACCACAAATCTCATACAAACTCACCAAGTTCCATGACCAACTTTTCCAAGCACAACCGACATGATATACATATTCTTTTATGCATATAAGATATTAATCCATGAAAATAAATACTTACCAAGGCTTGGAATATGTTGATCTTGTCCAAAAGATGACTTAGGGTTTGCAAAGCCAAAAGGGAATTATCTTGAAAATTCTAGAAAAGTGATGTGTGTCTTTTGGAATAAAAATCTGATTCTTCCACATATATATAGGCCCTCAAGTCTTCTTTGGCATTAAATTCCATGTCCATTTGGTCAATGGAAGAATGGGTCTTTTGTTTCCCCTTTGGGCCTTGCATTTTATCCCATTTTGGGCCTCAAATTGGCCCATTAACACATATTATCCTAGCCCACCAATTCTCATGTATAATCCATCATATATCTCATGTTTAAATAATTTCATAATGCCACGACAATATTCACTTATGAGATTTTCATTCGTAGCCTCAATCGCAAAAATAGGAATTCTAGTCACCTATGGCTTCTTTGAACATTTTGGTAAATTCTTGTATGCCATGGTTTGATCATGTAGGAGTATGTAGTAGTGTATCGAGGTATTTGAAGTCTTAACAATGCTAAAGGAACTCCAAGGAATCAAAAGAAACCATGGAAGAATCGTCGTTGCATTTCGTCGCAAAACGAGCTCGGAAAGGCCAATTATGTTGTGCCTTGCTTTGCAGCAGTGGCGCAGGAATTGAAGGTTCTCTGAATCAGTGGCCTGCTGGATTTTTCAGCCATTTTTTTCTAACACTTGCATATCATCCAATACCCTATCAAAACACTACAAAATACTTACGTAGTGACCTTAATCATCAAGTAAACATGACTCCAAGGTACCAAATGAGGTTGGAAATGTATGGGGTATTACACAAGACATCTCCGACTAAAATCTAATCACATGTACGAGGCTCGAATTAATTAATTTTTTTTTCATCACCAACCTTACAAAATACATACTCATAGCGTCTCGAAACTTAAGTAACCATTGTTCATCACATAGGTCGAAAAGGTACGGGATGTTACATTCTTCCCCCCTTAGGAACATTCGTCCTCGAATGTTAACAACATGTTTTATACACAACAAATGTATCTTTACTTTAACATACCAATAGACATAATGCTATTAAAGACTTACTTGTTATTATTCCACCTCCGTACTGTGAACTTCTTGGTCCATTTGAAATAAGTGGGGATACTTGGATTTCATCATTTCTTCGGCTTCCCATGTGATCTCCTCTACTTGTTGATTTCTCCAAAGGACTTTTACGGATGCTATGTCTTTATTTCTCAATCTCTTTACTTGTCGATCTAGGATAGCAATGGGCACCTCTTCATAAGTGAGATCCTCTGTGACTTGAACATCTTCTATGGGAACAATACGAGACGGATCTCCTATGCATTTCCGAAGCATCGACACATGAAATACCGGATGGACGGAGGAAAGTTCTTGAGGTAAGGCTAATTCATATGCGACTTGCCCAAATCTTCTAATAACTTCATAGGGGCCTATGTAACGTGGACTCAATTTCCCTTTCTTTCCGAACCGCATTACCCCTTTCATCGGTGACACCTTTAAAAACACCCAATCACCTATGGCAAATTCAAGCCCTCTTCTTCTAACATCGGCATATGACTTGTGACGACTTTGAGCCGTTTGTAACCGTTGTCGGATAACTTTAACTTTCTCCATGGCTTGGTGCACAATATCTGGCCCAAGTAAAGCAGTTTCACCTGCTTCAAACCATCCGATTGGTGATCTACATTTCCTTCCATACAAGGCTTCATAAGGTGCCATTTTAATACGTGAATGATAGCTATTGTTATACGCAAATTCAATAAGAGGCAAATGGTCATCCCAACTACCTTGAAAATCCAACGTACATGCTCGTAGCATATCTTCAAGTGTCTGAATAGTACGTTCTGCTTGGCCATCGGTCTGAGGATGGAAAGCCGTACTCAAATTCACCTGAGTACCCAAACTCCGCTGAAAAGATTTCCAAAAGTGTGCTGTGAACTGTGCTCCTCTGTCTGATATAATAGAAAGTGGAATACCATGCAATCGTACTATCTCTTTTACATACAATTTCGCATAATCCTCAGCTGTATAGGTCGTCTTGACAGGTAGAAAATGCGCCGACTTGGTAAGTCGGTCCACTATGACCCATATGGAATCAAACTTCCGCAATGTACGAGGCAAGCCCGTAATAAAATCCATATTAATCATATCCCACTTCCAGACTGGAAGATTGATACATTGCATGTAACCTCCCGGTTTCTGATGTTCCACTTTCACCTGTTGACAATTTGGGCATTGCGCGACAAATTCTGCAATGTTCTTCTTCATGTTGCCCCACCAATACACTTCTTTCAATTCATGGTACATTTTAGTAGCACCCGGGTGAATGGAATAGCGTGAATGGTGCGCCTCTGTCATTATTCGTGTCCTCAGCTGATCTACATCCGGTACACATATTCTCCCTTGACATTGAAGCACCCCTTTCGGTGTAATCTCAAATGCCTTGGTCAAATTCCGCTGCACATTCTCCTTTAGCTGTAATAAAATAGAATCCGCATACTGTTTCTCTTTCACTTCAGCTATCCAGGAGGATTCTGCTGCATTCTGTACCATAACTCTATCATCGGAGGTTTCAATAAGGCGAACTCCCAAGCTGGCTAATTGATTCAAATCTTTGATTATCTCACGCTTTTCATTCAACTGACCACTAGTGCTTTCGACTGCCTTAGGGCTCAATGCATCAGCTACGACATTTGCTTTGCCTGGGTGATAAAGAATATCAATGTCATAGTCTTTTAAAAGCTCTAACCACCTTCGTTGCCTCAAATTGAGTTCCTTCTGCTTAAAAAGATATTGCAAGCTTTTGTGATCCGTATAGATGTCAACATGAACACCATATAAATAATGACGCCATATCTTTAAAGCAAAAACTACCGCTGCCAATTCAAGATCATGTGTGGGATAGTTTTTCTCATGTGGCCGCAACTGTCGTGAGGCATATGCTATCACCCTCCCATGCTGCATCAACACACATCCGAGACCAATCCCGGAAGCATCACAATACACTGCATAGCCCTCTGTGCCCTCAGGAAGAACTAACACTGGTGTAGAAGTCAACTTGTCTTTCAGGTTTTGAAACCCTCTTTCACATGCATCATTCCATTGAAATTTAATTGCCTTGTGAGTTAACTTTGTCAATGGTGCCGCAATAGAAGCAAAACCTTCTACAAATCTTCGGTAATAACCTGCCAAACCCAGAAAACTGCGAATCTCTGTGGGTGTCGTAGGTCTTGGCCAATTCTTCACTGCTTCAATCTTTTGGGTATCAACCTGTATGCCTTCATCTGATACAATGTGACCCAAGAACGCGACTGATTTCAACCAAAACTCACATTTGGAGAATTTTGCATACAACTTACGCTCACGGAGAATTTGCAACACTTGCCGTAAGTGATAAGCATGGTCTTCTGGTGATCTTGAATAAATAAGGATGTCATCTATAAATACTGTCACGAACACGTCTAGGAATGGCTTGAACACTCTGTTCATCAAATCCATAAACACAGCCGGTGCATTTGTTAGCCCAAATGACATAACTAAAAATTCATAATGGCCATACCGTGTTCGGAAAGCTGTCTTGGGTACATCCTCCTCTCTAACTCTGACCTGATGGTAACCCGACCTCAAGTCAATTTTTGAAAAACACCTGGCACCCTGTAACTGATCAAACAAATCATCAATGCGAGGAAGGGGGTATTTATTCTTGATCGTTACTTTATTCAGTTGCCGATAGTCGATGCACATTCTCAAGGTGCCATCTTTCTTTCGCACAAATAATACCGGTGCACCCCACGGGGACATACTAGGCCTAATGAAGCCTTTATCCAGCAAATCTTTCAACTGCTCCTTCAATTCACGCAGTTCTGCTGGAGCCATTCTATATGGAGGGATAGAAATAGGCTGAGTGCCTGGAATCACATCAATGCCGAATTCCACTTCTCGTTCTGGGGGTAAACCTGGAAGATCCTCTAGAAATACATCAAGAAATTCATTGACGATCGGTACAGACTGTGGAGTTAATGGTTCTGCATCATTATCTTTCACTCGTACCAAATGACATATGTATCCCTTGGCAATCATTTTTCTGGCTTTCAAATAGGAAATAAATCTTCCTCGTGGTGCCCCTACCTTACCCTGCCATTCTAGAACATTTTCCTGTGGAAAACAAAATTGCACCTTCTTGGCCCGGCAATCTACCGTAGCATAACAAGAGGCCAACCAATCCATTCCCATAATTACATCAAAATCCACCATGTTCAATTCAATAAGATCGGCCAACGTATCATGACCACACACAGTTACCACACAGTTACGATACACTCTCTTTGCAATAATATATTCACCAACCGGTGTAGACACTTCAATTGACTTAATTAATATTTCCGGTGTCGTTGCAAATTTCGCAGCAACCAATGGAGTAACATAGGAAAATGTAGAGCCTGGGTCAATTAATGCATATACATTATGTGAGAATATGGATAATGTACCTGTGACGACATCTGGGGAAGCCTCTGAATTCTGGCGGTCCACCAAAGCATAAGTGCGATTCTGGACCCCGCTAGTACTGGCTCCTCCTCTGGTACCTCTACCACGACCAATAGGCTGCACCCCTCGGCCCTGTGAAGGAACCGATGCTGAAGACGCAACCGCCGACCCAGCTGGTCGTGCTATACCACCCATGCTCCGCTGTGGACATTCTCTCGCTATATGTCCCGGCATACCACACCAAAAGCAGACATTCATCCCTGTCCGACATGGACCTGTGTGCATACGCCCGCAGTGCGGACACTGCTGACGAGGAAACCCTGCTGACTGTGATCCATGACCCCCACTACTCTGTCCAGCTGAACCACCTTGAAACCCTCGAGACTGAGAATAAGCACTCCCTGTGGAATAAGAGAATGACGGTCTAGGTGGTCTCGAAAACATGCGGGGCCTAGATCCTCCTTGGGACATCATAGGTGGTCCCATAGGTCTAGCCCTTTTGGACTGTCCCCTATCAAATTCATGTACCCTGCGTCTTTGTCTCTGATCCTCCATTTTCTGGGCGAAGGCTTGTATGCGAGCAATGTCCATGTCCCTATTCAAGGCCACAATAGTGCAATCTCTTACCAAATATGGCTCTAGTCTGTCCACGTATCTATGGACCCTGTCTGTCATCGTAGCCACAACATTTGGCGCATATCGAGCCAAGGAATTAAATTGCAAGCTATATTCTCGGACGCTCAAATTCCCTTGACGCAAGTTCAGGAACTGGTCTGCACGTGCTTCCCGAACCTCATATGGAAGATAATGATCGAGGAAGGCCACTTTAAACTCTTCCCAAGTAGGTGGGGTTGCATCAATATCACGGGATTTCTTCCAATCCTCGTACCACAATATTGCTTCTCCTTTCAACCTGTACGCGGCAAGTTCCACTGTTTCTATCCCTGTCACATGCATAACTTCCAATGCCCTCTGAATTTGATCCACGAAGTCCTGTGGATCTGCTTTTGGATCTGCCCCTGTGAATATAGGAGGGTCCAGTTTCAAGAAATCCTGTGTTCTGCGACTTGCCATTCTAGCCGTATCATCATCATGTGCCATTGCACCAGCTCTTCCCTGGCTTTGTGCCGCCACTAACTGTGTCAACATCTGTACAGCATTCCTAAGATCCTGATCTGTGGCATTTGTCGGTGGTTCCACGGGCACTTCCCTTCTTCTCGTCTCTTCTGGAGCTGAAGAAGTAGAAGAAGCTCGCGTTGCAAACTCAGTTTCAGCCCCACCTTGATCAACTTGCTCAGGTGGTGGTCTACTTGCTCCTTCACCAGCAATTCTATCTAGCAGCTTACTTTTACCTTTTCCTCTTCCTCTTCTAGTGTTCGGCATTTTGACTATACCAAAGAAAAACAATTACCAAGATCAGATATAATGCAACTGACAACATTGGCTCTATTGCACGATCTAGAATGAAGGAAAGGAAACAACATCCTAAATGTCTCGTAGCCTCCTACGTATAAATGTGGTGCACAACACATCGATACGTAAGACTCTACTCAGACACGGCTTTGTAGACATCCTTAGACCGACTGCTCTGATACCACTTTTGTCACACCCCGAATCCCAACGAGGCATGATTGGCACCCGTAGCCGACATGGCCCGAGAGAACCAATCTTTACTTACTCAATCATATGCATGCCATAAGAAACCCATAAACACATATCAACTATCAAGACCAACAATGGAAGTCATGGAACATGATATATGTACATATATGCGAAACTTGGCCGTTGAGGCCACCAAGTCAAGGACGACATATCCCTTCTACATTCATACACCCACATCCGTCTACAAAAGCCTCTAACAAGAGCATTGACCAAAATGAACCATAAGTAGGGACAAGTCCCCGCTTTACACATTATGTACAATACCAAAACATATATACATTCTGACTCGGAGAAGCCCCGAATGAGCTGGAGCTCACCAAAGAACCGCTAACACTGGCAATCTACTGAGGAGGCCTACTGGGACCTGCGCCTGCAGCAAGTAAGGTAAATTCCCCGAGAGGGGTCAGTACGAAATAAGTACTGAGTATGCAAGGCTCAGATGAAACTATACAACACATGAATATGTCAAGGAATATGTCAATGAACTCAAAACATATGGATACTCAATGTGAATAAGTCACCATGTTGCATTTTGGGAACCATGTGGATTGCTTTCATTGCTTTCATTACTTTCTTTATCTCAATGCTCACTTGTTATCACATATATCACAATGTACCCGGGCCCCGACTGATCAGTGGGTCTTTCATATCATCATATAGGGATCGAGTCGAGCTAGGCTTATGCCCCTAGACTTGCCACCCTTGGGATCGAGTCGAGCTAGGCTTACGCCCCTAGACTTGCCACCCATAAATCCAAATCTCGGGATCGAGTCGAGCTAGGCTTACGCCCCTAGACTTGCCACCCGTACTTGATCATTGACCACATTTGCATTACTTTGATCATTACTTGAGATTGATACTTTGATAATCATAACATCACTTTGGAACTTTGGAACACAACATTGTTGGAAACTTTGAATCATTGACCAATAAGTGAAGAACATGTGAACAAATATCAATGAGAAATATAACATCACTAGCACCATGATACTATTGGAACCATTGGACAAGAAGCCATGAACAAGAGACACAAGTATAGGCACTATTGGAATATTGGAACATAGC
Source organism: Capsicum rhomboideum (assembly GCA_031232105.1). Taxonomy (NCBI): domain Eukaryota; kingdom Viridiplantae; phylum Streptophyta; class Magnoliopsida; order Solanales; family Solanaceae; genus Capsicum; species Capsicum rhomboideum. The sequence goes on from CP124707.1 coordinate 47,968,794, forward strand.
CTTCTTTGAACTTTCGGAACATTAATCATGAATATGAGAAATGAGATTCACAATTGATCAATGAGTAGGAAATATATGACAATGACCATAAATAAGTGCATATGGGATACCTTGGTACATTTCGGAATAGAACTAAAGAAATGTCAATTGTGAACACTATTGGCCGTAGAAAGATACGGACAAAATAACCTTGCATACCTTGGATTCGCAATACGAATCTACAACCTTAGATGCGTAGACAATAATCCCACTCCTTCTTTATGTGTCTACAAATACATAACGAAATTCACATTAACCACCAATTACTTTACAAATGCATACCATGTCAATGAATTACATGTTTGGCTTTCAACACGTCATTTCCCTTTGACAAAACCATTGATCATACTATTATTCCAAAAATTCCATAATATTCCCAACATTGACCAATACATGAAAATCAATACATTTCACCACAATACTTCTCCTTTACACTTTCTTATCCATAACACATCACAAATAATCCATCAAAGCACCTTAATTCAACTCATAACACATATCGGCCAAAATCCCAAAATTCCCACTTTTAGAAAAGAACAAGTTTTATACCAAAAATAACACCATACATGTTCATATTTTGTCCATACCATGCTTTTTCATCAAAGGCACAAGGCCTAATTCACACTTGAATTCCATATACCACAAATCTCATACAAACTCACCAAGTTCCATGACCAACTTTTCCAAGCACAACCGACATGATATACATATTCTTTTATGCATATAAGATATTAATCCATGAAAATAAATACTTACCAAGGCTTGGAATATGTTGATCTTGTCCAAAAGATGACTTAGGGTTTGCAAAGCCAAAAGGGAATTATCTTGAAAATTCTAGAAAAGTGATGTGTGTCTTTTGGAATAAAAATCTGATTCTTCCACATATATATAGGCCCTCAAGTCTTCTTTGGCATTAAATTCCATGTCCATTTGGTCAATGGAAGAATGGGTCTTTTGTTTCCCCTTTGGGCCTTGCATTTTATCCCATTTTGGGCCTCAAATTGGCCCATTAACACATATTATCCTAGCCCACCAATTCTCATGTATAATCCATCATATATCTCATGTTTAAATAATTTCATAATGCCACGACAATATTCACTTATGAGATTTTCATTCGTAGCCTCAATCGCAAAAATAGGAATTCTAGTCACCTATGGCTTCTTTGAACATTTTGGTAAATTCTTGTATGCCATGGTTTGATCATGTAGGAGTATGTAGTAGTGTATCGAGGTATTTGAAGTCTTAACAATGCTAAAGGAACTCCAAGGAATCAAAAGAAACCATGGAAGAATCGTCGTTGCATTTCGTCGCAAAACGAGCTCGGAAAGGCCAATTATGTTGTGCCTTGCTTTGCAGCAGTGGCGCAGGAATTGAAGGTTCTCTGAATTAGTGGCCTGCTGGATTTTTCAGCCATTTTTTTCTAACACTTGCATATCATCCAATACCCTATCAAAACACTACAAAATACTTACGTAGTGACCTTAATCATCAAGTAAACATGACTCCAAGGTACCAAATGAGGTTGGAAATGTATGGGGTATTACACAAGACATCTCCGACTAAAATCTAATCACATGTACGAGGCTCGAATTAATTAATTTTTTTTTCATCACCAACCTTACAAAATACATACTCATAGCGTCTCGAAACTTAAGTAACCATTGTTCATCACATAGGTCGAAAAGGTACGGGATGTTACATTTCTTAAGCTTGTCAATGGAGTTCTTTAATCTTTTAAGACACAATAATATCAGTCACTTTCAATATCCAAATTCAAATTATGATCAAAATAAGATAGGGAGCAAGAGAATCTTGGATTGTGGGATGATTTACAGGAAAAAAGGGTCTCGAAGGAGAGGGGGTCAGATTTTTACCAAGATAAAAGGTGTATCAGAAGGAGATATGATTTAGGATTTGGGATTTTTTATTTTTTTTTAATTTATTATTTATTGTTTACTCTTATAATTTTAATAATTTTTTAATGTAAATATTATATTCACTTGCTTCTAAACGCGTGCAATCACGCACTTAGTTCAACTCAGCCATCTTAAATGCCTCATAAGTTGATCAATGATCAGAGAGGTTTAAAAGGCTGAATTTTAAAAGATTTAAGTGTTCAAGTTGACAGAATCATAAGTCGAAGGGTCCAATTGACAATCTAAGCCATGTACATAAGTCTTCCAGCCCCAGTATCAAAATTCTTATTTTTTTCAAATATTTGGAACCTTAGCTTGTGTTTTCTCGAACCTTAGCATACTATTACTTCAATTTTTTTCTTGCTTTTTACTGTTTAATGTCACATGTTTGTTACTGTTGATAGATAAATTTCATTGAATTGAAACATATGTTCTTTTTTCTTCATTGAATTTACTGATAGGTAACGAGGCGTGAACACTTCAATAGCTAGGACTGCACATTCATTAACCACTAGCCCCATACTCTAAAAAGGCATAAACGCCTCACTCGCTAAGAGAGGGAATTAGCACCTATAAATAGCTCCGGTCTTAAGCCCCACAATACGCCCCCTTTTAAGAGATTGTCCACACTCTTTGCCCAAATACTCCTTATCCATATGCAACAAATAACAACATAATACCTAGTATCATCTCACAAAATGACATTTGAGAAGAGTAGAGTGTATATATATTGATGCTAACCTTACTTCTATCAGAGGTAAAGAGGTTGTTTCCGATCAGCCATAAGCAATAAACAGATTCAACAGATTATCCAATTCCTACTAAAAATCAAAGGAAGCAAATCATAGAAACCCAACTCATACATCAACTAAACAATAACAATAAGAAGTTTATACCTCAAATCCAGTAGGATACAATCTATCATAATCATAAAAGTTTCAATAAAACTAATTAGAACCCTAACGTACTACTCCATTAAAAGGCTAAAAACATAAACACAAACTAATTACTCAACAGTGTCTTCAAACTCGATCTCCTTCATCCTCTGATGCAGCTTCGTTTTCATCATCAACAGTATTGTCTCTTTTTTTTCCTCCTCTGACGTTGTCATCACTCTCTTCCTCCGCTTCTTCTTCCACTGGTATGAGATCATCAACAGTATCATCATACTCTCCTTCATGTGCCCACTCATGTTCACGACGAACCTTTTCTTCTTCCTCCGGTGTATAATCATTAGTAATATTGAAAATCTGTCGAACAGCGTTCACAGACTTGTTCTTAATCTTATCAGCAATAGTCTGACACAACAGATCCATTAACCCAGCAATGTGAAGATAATTTGCAGCGTATACAAGTTGAGACATCTCTTTGAAACTTATCTTCACGAATTCCTTGTCGAATTCTTCTTCGTTTGAACCCTCCTTCTTCTCTGCATGCATCTTCATGTACTCGATAATCTTGATTAGGGTTTTTGTATCGACGTTTGGGAGTGGGATGAGGGTGTAATCGTCCTCCACCATGTTTTTTATGGTTCCAGATTGAATCGCGATGGATTCTTCAATAGCAAATTCATCCTCGTCTGAGGATTTGAGGATTAACATCTTTTTTTGTTCGGTTTTCGACGATGATGATGCCATTGATTTTCAAAAAATTGTGAGGAAGAAAAACTCAAAAGAAAGAATATGTTGAGAGGTATAGGAGGAGGGTATTTATAGTTTTTGTTTGACCGTTTTCCAGTGTTCCTACTCTTTATTGGTTTAGGAAAAAAGTTGCTTATTTTACCTAATGTTTTCCCAAACCTTTACAAACTAAAGTTTGTTTTACAATTTCCCTATAATCTTTTCCGAGAGGAATTGGGAGACATGCCCAGGGCGGCTCAAGCATATTTTTGGCCTAAGGTCAAAATCAAATGGAGGCCTCAATTTTTTAAGAATTTTTTTTTATAAGTATATTTTAAAAATTATATAATAGTTTTCTTCTAATAATTTTTTTTAATTAACTATATAATCAATGCATTTAATATTTAGTACTCTAGATATATCAAAGTATTTCTAATAATTCTTTCCTTTATATAAAAAAATTATTTTATCTACAAATAATATTCAATATTTTTTTAAAAAAAAAATTATAATTTGTTATTGTTAAAAAAAATGAGGCCCCTCAAATTTAGGGACATAAGGCGGTCGCCTTTTTTCTAAAAGGGTTGAGCCGCCCCTGGACATGCCTCTGTAAGCTAGCTTAGCGTTTGGACATGTGATTTCTATCTCATAATTTTAAGTTAGTACTTAGACATGCAATTTTAGATCATGATTTCAATTTTTCTAAATATAAATTGACTCGTAAGTTTATATTTTGTAAAAAACAATCCATCATTTCAAAAAAAAAAATCATGCTCAACGTGAAGAGATTGTATGTACCATGTGAAAGGATTATATTAAAGAATAACTGATTATATTATTGTTGACTAGTGAAACTTTATAAATTATGTGTACTAAAAAATTTGTAATCGTAAACATTTATTTATAAAAAGAATGTGGAGATAGATGATTTATCTATGCAGCTTCTTAGGATATTACGATATCCTATTTATGAACTATAATTTGCTCATTTGATAACATTTTGTAAGAATTTGGAAAAATTTAATAGTTTCCACAATTTGTGGGGTTTTCATGTTTATGTGAAAAAATAGAACTTAAAAAATTTAAATTGCATATCCAAACGAAACTTCAACTTCATATCAAATGATTTCATTGCGCATGTCCAGACGGACCCTAAATTTGTGAACTAGCCTCTTTATTTCTTTTTTTTTCTCTCAGCAAATAAATGTTTAAATGTGTTTAACTATCTATTAAATGTTTTTGGGGTCTGTTCTATAAATTTTAAAAATTTAGAGCTAGATTAAAAGTTATTAAGATATACTTAAGTCATTTTCTCTCTACAATGGATGATCGGTATTTTATCAATAAACTTATAGTTTGCTTGCAACCGCTGCCTTCAGAAGCTCTATATTCTCTTAAATTGAGAAACATTCTTATGTTTTTAATGCTCCATTCTTAATAAACCCTAGTGTCATAAAGTTCCAACTTTTTCACATTTTTGGAACCTTAGCTTATGTTTTCTCGAACCTTAGCATACTATAACACTTGCATTTTTTAAGGTTTTTATGTTTAATGTCACATGTTAATTACTGATAGCTAAATTTAATTGAATTATAGGGCAGCCCAGTACACAAAAGTTCTCGTTATGCATGGAGTCCGGGGAAGGCCGAACCTGCAAGAGTTAATTGTACGAGCCTTACCTTGTATTTCTACAAGAGGTTGTTTCTACTGCTTAAACCCATGACCTCCAGATCACATGACTAACAACTTTACTAGTTACTTCAAGGCTCCCCTATAAATTTCATTGAACTAGAAACATATATTCTTTCTTTTTCTTGCCCTCCTTGTTATACATTTTCAGGAACATTTCCTTTATAAGTAAATACCCAGATTTCATATGTCACTGAAATCATTCAAATATTTCAAATTTTCACAAGTTGAAGTGAGCTTTTAGTCTCCTCAATTCTCACAGTTATATAGCAGGATGCCTCGTGGAAGAGGATCGCAGATTACAAGATCAGAAATCGTAACAAGAGTGCAGAAAAGAAGAGACGGAAAATGATTTCATATACATAGTGTTACAGGCAGTCCTTAGCAATCAGCATTGCAGCGGCTGTTTATGTCAATCTATATTCTTGATGGTCAAGCAGCAGATGGGCGTGGCAATCTTTTGGCAATTTCCTGCAAGTAAAGCCATCAACAAGTGAATATTACCCAATTTTTGAATTCAAATGCAGGCCTAGCGAAACATTAAGCATAATGGAAGATAAGGATCTATATATTCGAGTACAAAGTACTATGTAATACTTTAGGTCCTATGATATCTAGGCAAGTATTCGACTACAAGTAGTATGTCATACTTTAGGTTCTCTATTTTCTGGGAGTCCTCTCGGTCTACTCGGAGATATTATTGTGTTGTAGTGAGTATGCTTTGTCATGCATTCTTTAGCATTTTGTCTTGGCTTCTTCACTCTCCTTGATTTTGTTTTCTGAACTGCTTTGTAATGCTTTTACTTGAGCTGGGGGTCAATCGGAAACAGTCTCTCTACCTCCCAAGGTAGGGGGGGTAAGGTCTACGTACACACTACCCTCCCCAAACCACACTTGTGGAATTACACTGAATATGTTGTTGTTCTTGTACTTTTTCTTTTTATTTTGTATCATATTGATATGAGATTAGTGCTAAATTGAACAAAACTAATCTTGGGGAAAGCAAGATCCTCAGACAGCTCTCTTGATCAGACTGAAAAGTGGTTCCGTTCTTGCGCCCCTCCCCCTCTCTTAACAACTCCAGCATTAAACAAGGAGGAGCAGAAAAGCAAGGGAAAAGATAAGAGTAGAATGAAAAAACGACAGCCTCCCCCGCAACTGGATTAAGTTTTATCCCACTAAATCCAGACAGTTGCAGATACAATGTAGGTTAATAAAATTGGAATTCATTGCACTCACCTATAAAGTTACCAATTAAATTTATACACCTCAAAAAGTTGACATTCCGTTTTTGAGAAATGACATTAGGAACATACCTCAAACAGCTGGTTTATATTATCAGCTGTCTTAGCAGATGTTTCTATAAAGAACATACCATTCTTTTCAGCACAGTCAATCCCATCCTTCAAAAGTATCCACAAAAAGATCAGTACGCCAGAAGTAATTTTCATGTCTAACAGTGCTGGTAAAGATGTTGATGATACTCACTTGTGTCGTTACTTCTCTTTTTTCGTCGAGATCAGCTTTGTTTCCAACCAGAGCCATGACTATATCAGGGCTACCATGTTTTTGCAATTCCTACAAATGGCAATCATTTAGCAGCTACTACTAAATAGAACATTTTTACACGCGACTAAATTTCAGAAACCTCAATCATTTAGCACAAGCTTGTCCGACAGGATGAGGAGTCACATGGAAAGTGAAGATTCATAAAGCTGACTCCACCTGCTCGGATTGAGGTGTAGTAGATATTGTTGTCGTTTGCCGACAGACCGACTCATTTAGAGAACGAAGAAACACCAAATGCATTGGACACCAATAAACATGAACTGGCAAACTTGACGCTATCCTTTTTTTTTTTTTTTTTGGGAGATCAAATGACTTCTTTTTTTTTTTTTTTGATAAGTAAGAATTTTATTCAAAGAGTACCAAGATGGTACAGCAAAAGGTACATGACTTGGCAGCAAACTCTATAATCCAATACTACATAGTATCTCCTAGCAAGTACAAAAAGTCCAAATACTTATCCATCATATCTAAAGTGCTGCTATAACACCAAAAGTACAGATTTTTAATACATTTATTTTTTACCCTAGAAATCTGTAACTTCTTCTCATCAAAGCATGCCTTGACGCTATCCTTTGTACTGATCGACATCTCTCAGATATAGATTTCATGCAGAATACCTAAATCTTGATTTATGGCCTGAAGAAACAATTTATCTATCTTGTACTTTCCCAAGTTATGCCTAATATTTTGTCCAGTTCAACAAACAAATGTTGCAATAGGTTCTTCTACAGGAATTCCTGGGGGTAAGGATGAGCTTAAAAATATATTAGCTCATGATAACAGTAGGTAAACTTGAAATCCTGGCCCTACATACACCTTGAAAGGATCTTGTGGAGATGTTTATCAATCAGTTAGAGTAAGTTAGTTTGCGGCCTCCCACCGTGATTCTTAATTCATCAAGGACACTTAACGCACGGGATTATCAACATTGTGCATGAACCCCCGGGTAGAGGGGGGGCACATAAATTTCACAATCTAATGTTTTTGGTCCTAAACTACAGGTTTGCTCCTACCGCAACAAGGGAAAAGAGGAAGCCCAAAGAACGTTGCTCTTTCTTCCATTATTTGGCCCAGGCCTTACAAGATGGTTCATCTCTTGGTGCCCACTCAGTGAAGATCTCTCTAAGGTCATATCTTTGTTTTGCCAACAATCCCCAAATTGAACACCTCCTTCCAAGTTTTGCGCACCCCTAATCGAAAAGATCTCATCACTGTCACAAAAGAGCACCTCTTTGCAAAAATAGAATTTGCTCCTGGAGCAGTCAAAGGGAAGATGCAAATTCATTCAGGTCGTTGTATCATTCAGGTCGTTATATCAACACTAAGCTCCAAAATGAAAAGAGATTAAACATAATCTAGACATTTGGTTTCTCCTACCTCCTTTTGACCTGATTTCTTCTTTTAAAGTATCAATTGCATCAAAAACTTAAAAAATTGTTCACATATACAAAAATACATACAATCAGCTATAGAAGTTAAGTCCATCTTAAATAATATTAGAAGTAGCAAATTTTCTTCATTTCTCATTTTATGCCAGGGAGATTTGGTTGGTCCCTTTTCTATTGGAATCTTAATTATGTCCAACAGTACAAAAAAGCAGTTCTATCTCTCTATTTAGGATACTCTGAAAGTTAATAAGCTACCTCCTTTCCAAAACATATGACCTACTTTAGTTGCACGAGGAATAAGAGCACAATATTAGAAATAATTAATATATCCCCAGGGCTCGTGAGAGCGCAACTTGTGATGTGTGGCTTAGGTGCATGTGATTGGTTAGAATCTTGTCACAAACAAAAGCCTGATGGAAGAAGGTGGGCAATTATCCACGGGCTCCCAGGGGCCAGGGATTTCTCAGTTATCATTGAGTTGTTAAAACTGATGAGAGAAAATAGTTGGTCAAACCAATGTCGGATTCAGGTAATATAAAGAAGAAGTAACTAGTTTTTCATCCTTTTGAATTGCTGGCGAATGAAATTATTCTTTTAGGGGAAACAAGTTTTAACTGTTCTTGATACAGGAGCTATTGACAACTACATCCTGAGATTCTCATTGATCTGGTTTCAGCTTGCAAATTCTCATTTCTTCCATTGAAACTATGAAAAAAGAATCTTAAATAAGTAATGAACCTAAGAAAGAACGATCTTTGAGTAAGTTGCTTCACCAATTATGATGTGCTAATGAATTATTATCAATAATCAATATCTTATCGCAATAAAGTCTTATAAAAGGAAGACTTCAACAATTATCTGACCGTCAAATGTTCAAAGTAAATATGTTCAATCTCTGCTGCACAGTGTTCTTGGATGCGGGTGCATCAGTGCATAATGCGCCGATGCAATGCGATGCGTGACTTTGGCGCCTCGAGTTTTAGAGGCGAGGCAATATGCAGAAAGCGGGCGCATCACCCTCTGATGCGTGATGTGATTCGATGCATGATGCGTACTGATGCGCTCGCATCGTGTTGATTTTATTTGTTGGGCCATTTTTAAATTAAAAAAAAAAAAAGAATCAGGTTTATTTAAGGAAAGAAAAGAGTCGCGACTTGTTTTCTTTTTCTTCACTTGTGCGATTTTGTAGGTTTAGCTATCACGACCTCTTCTCTTCTTCAGTTTTTCTGGCTGCGACTACTTCTTCTCTTCTTCTCCATTGTTGCTGCGACTTCACTGTTTTAAGGTAATCTTTCTTCCTTCTTCTTGCTTCTTCTTCCTTCTCTGTTGCACTGTTTCTTTTCTTCTTCTTCTTCTTCTTCCTTTTTTTTTTTTGAACAACTGCTCTTCTTCCTTCTTCTTTACTGCTGCTCAGTTTTTTTCTCTCTGTTTACCCTCTTTTTTTCTTTCTTTTTCTCTGTTTTTTAATCTTGATGAACTAGAAGAGCTTTAGATTGAAACATTATTAATTTAGATTTGTTTTTACTTCTTTTTTCTGGTTTGTTTTGCCAATTTGTTGAACTGTTTTATTTGCTATTGTGTTTCAATTAGTTGTTGTGGTCTTTTCACTTATAATTTACTGTTTGGATGCTCTATTAGGTCTTTTTTCTTTTAAATTGCGCTTCACTTCAATGATGCGGTCGCATCGCTTAATGCGTGATGCGGAGCCTCGTCACTTTTTACCGCATCATGCATCCGTGAACACTGCTGCTGCACCTGTGAGATAGAGAAAGGATTTGGTCAATTTACCCAGGGTGCTTCAACTACAATTATGGCCGAGAAACATAAAATGGCTGGATTTTCTCTTGAGCTTCGTTGTTTTGGTATACAAACATGTACTTTAGTATCTTTATTGTTTTGGCTGTCAATACTTTTCCTTTCTCCAATATTTTCATCATAGCTTTTTTACTCTAGTGCTTTTCAAACATATTTTTGGAAAGCACTTTTCTTGAGCCGAGGGTCTATGGAAAACAACCTCTCTACCCCGAACGCCACTTGTAGACAATGTTGTCAAAGGTGCATTTAAAGCGCGTTTAAGCCCTGAAGCGAGACTCAGAACATGTTGAGTGCTTCGCCTTGCTTAATATGCCCTTCCGTGTTGTCATCAAGACTCTTAAGACATACTTTTCTTTACCAATGAGCATTTCCTGAAGAGGTGACACCAAAAAATTGATATTTTACTTTATCGTAATTTTTTTCAATTTCTTTGTCCATATATTTGTTATTATGCTTATAATTATTAGTCTTGACCAAACATATATATTTCTATTTTTTTCTCCAATTTGTGCCTTTTTTTCATTAAAGCTCATGCTTTATTTAAGCTTAAGCACCAACAAAACTTCGAGCTTTTTGAGCTTTTGATAGCACTGCTTGTGGGATCACACTAGGTATGTTGGTGGCGGTGGTGGTATACACACGAGTACTTGGAAACTTTTTTGATCAAGCACAAGTACAAGAAAAATTTGCTATCATATGACATATGCTCATGAATGAAATATTCTATATTTCAAAAGACATTTATTATGACTTGTTTTGGTTTAATGACTTCTTGTCTTACTTACGATGGCATTTTTGTTGAAACAATTACTCTACATTTATCCCCCATGTCTTAACACCTGTTACAATCGCCTATCGGCCTATCCATATCCCTGAATCTTAAGATTTAGGTGATGATAAATCTGACTTCTAGATCCTCACCCCCTATCGGGTATCCTCACTCCTATCCATGTAAAAAGAGATTACTTTTTGCTTTTAGTAAATGATGATGGAGTGACTGATTGACCTTATTAGGGGATTGGATTCTTTCACGGATAACAACATTAGGCTCCTCGAACAGACCAAATCCCCTGCTATTAGTAAGTACTGAAGAGAAAGTAGAAATGGGCAATCATTAACACAATGATAATTCAGCACAGCAGAACAAAAAATCCTTGTTCCCCTACCCCCTCAAGAAGAAGAGAAAACAAAATGAAAATAAGTGGATAAATAGAGAATTAAAATGGAATTGTCACTTGCACAACCAGCTAGGAAAAGATTGAGAAAAGAAAAGAAGACTATTGCAAGAAGAAATCAAAATCAGATCAAATGGAAGACTGCTAACAGTTGCTATCATCTCAAGCAAACACGAATATCAAACAAAAGAGACAGAAGCCTCTCTTCCATAATTTAAGAGAAATACCTTGACCCAGTATTGTGCTTTGGCAAAAGACTCAGGACTAGTAATATCATACACAACCACAGCGACTGCAGCACCTCGGTAGTATAATGGTGCAAGTGCTGCATACCTGAAAGCAAGGCAGACAGCAGAACTTGAAGTTCTTCTTTACAATTATCTTTTGTCAATCATTAGTGACTTCTCATTTTTATAATCCAAGTCAAGGGGTGGATCAGCTAACTCACGGGGGATTTCTTGGTTGTTGGAAAAAATTACTTAAGATAAATTCAACATGAAACTTGGATACCTCTCTTGACCAGCTGTGTCCCATATTTCAAATTTAACTGTAGTTGAGTCCTGCAAGGCTATTGTTTGAGACAGAAAAGAAGCTCCTATAGTCACCTAAAATCATCAAAGCAATAATTATAAATTATTTTCGAAGAGCCTGAGATACATAACATAAACTGACACAGAAGGGAAAGAAAAAGGTGGGAGGTGAGAACCGAATACAATAGATAATTGTCACATGATATAAGAACACGTTTATCATTTTAGAATAGCATATTCATACCTTAGATGTCGGATCAAATTGACCACGTACAAAGCGCAGAACAATACAGCTTTTACCAACACCAGAATCACCCAAGAGTACCAGCTGTAAATGATGTTCGGGGGAAACAGCAATATCAGTATCACAAATAGGGTGCAAGGGACTTATTAAATCATATTTTGACAAAGAGAATAGTTAGATAGTATCCAAAGCTATTAGCCCACTTTTGAATGCATGACAGAAGACATAAAAGCTACAGTCCACGCCTGTGCATTGAAGAAATCTATTCAATTCAGGAGAACATATGTACTCCAACCAAGAGACTGATTGAACAAAAATAGTCATAATCTGAAAGTTCCCGAAGCACCAATCTTCATAAACACGTCATACAGTACTGGAAGTTTATTCAAGCAAGAAGATAAGTTGGCTAACGCCTAGCAGTAAACAAAGGCATGATCCTACATAAGCTCATTGAGACGTTCCCACCCAATTTCCATAACAGCCATTCAGGCCTATGTCTCCAAGCCACTACACTTTCTAAAGTCTGTCAGTAAGACTCAGTCTGATCATCTAATGAACTTTAGATAGAGATTTAAAAGGTCACCGATGAACATTAAAGAGTAAAAAAAAGGGCATCCCAATGCACAAAGCATCTCACATTCACGCAGGGTCCCGGGAAGGGCCGCACCTGAAGGGGTGTGAAAGAATATATTCTTTTTTGATAAGTAAGATTATTATGAGGAATATATTCGCCAGGTAGCTCTAACTATTATAGTCACTCAAACATAGACCTTCTAGTAATCCGTTCCTCATCAGAAATAAAGAATGACAATAAAAATGAGTGGCAGCCATCATGATAAATCAAGAACCTTCATTCTTTGATGTATATCTATTAGACAGAGCATGAGATTAAAAAAAAATAAACTATGCTTCAAATAGAACTGAGGTCTTACTGACAATCATCTCCGCACTTACTGACAAGCCCGCACTTAATCATGTCCTCAACCGCTTTAGCCGGAGAAGTGTGAAGCGACGAAGCCCTGATCTTATGAAGCGACAAAGCAGGGCGGAAGATGTAATAACTAATACAGAGATTTGTAATTGGAAAAAGATCTTTTTGATTACATGGTAATATCTCCACGTTAATTAAAATATTTACTTTATCAAAAGATTTATAGCATAAGCAATGTCATATGGACACTAATAGTCTACTATCATCATAACATCATAGGTGTTAGGATTGTAGAAACAACTCCCTCTGTGCCAATTTAGGCGACACCATCTGTTGAGCATGGACTTTTAAGATACTTAATGGACTAACATACTGTATAGGCAGCTAGCAAAACAACTAGTAATGTTATAGTTAAATAGAGCAGATAGTTTGCTGAAACCAATCGCATCAAAAATAAAATTTGATTAGTTAAATGAATTTAAAAGATTGTGAAATTTGTACAAAATAACATATGCTAGAACGATGTCAAACATATCAAGTTGTCAAAACAGAAAGAGTGACATAAATTGGAACATATGGACTAATACTTTGTCATATCACAAAAGGGCTCAGCTCAAAGTCTCAAACTTTACCTTCACTTTAAGATTTTTAGGGTCAATTGCCCCACCTCCACCATTATTAGGATCCAGTACAGCGGCCCGTCCTGAATTCCTATCTGCATAGTCAAAAAGAAGTATTAAACACAACATTGGCTAGTACTCCATCTGTTTCAATTTGTTTGTCTTACTTTTCTTTTTAGTCCGTTTAAAAAAGAATGCCTCTTTCCTTTTTTGGGAACTATTTAATTCCAAGTTTCGACAGGACATGTTTAAGATCACAAGATTAAAGGACATTTTGATACATTTCACATATCTTAGTTTAAAACCACAAGATTCAAAGGTTTTCTTTACTTTCTTCAACTCCGTTCAAGTCAAAACTAGACAAACAAATTAAAACAGAGGGAGTATAACCTTCCCCACCCTACACCCAATCACAACTAAATAAACAACAACAACAACAAATACACCTCAATTCTAAACAAGTTTGGGTCGGCTATATAAATCCTTACTTTGTTTAAACTCATTTCATATCATCATCGTATTGTACTAACCACAACTCAGTATAGATGTAAAAAGATAAAAATAAAAAATAAGTCATGGTTACACTCAAGGGTGTGACCTAGTGGTCAATGAAGTGGATTGAGAACTATGAGGTCGCAGATTCAAATTTCATCCCAGCAGAGACAAAAACACTAGGTGATTTCTTTCTATCCGTTCAAGCCTTGGTGGAGCTTGTTACTGTTGGGAGGTGACAGGTATCTCATAGAATTAACCGAGGTGTGAGCAAGCTGGGCCGAAAACTACGGTCATCAAAAATAAATAAATCATGGCTACAACCAATGGTGTGGCCTAGTGGTCAATCACATGGTGTTAAGAATTATGAGGTCTTGGGTTCAAATACTAGTTGATTTCTTTCCATCTATTCTAGCCACCAGTTCTAATCAGCCTTGGTGGATAGAGTTTACTGGTGGTGTTGGTAGGTATCCTATGCAATTAGTCAAGGTGCACGCAAGCTAGCCTAGACACCAGGGCCATACAAAATAAATAAATAAATCATGGTTACACACAAGGGTGTGGTCTTGTGGTCAATCACAGGGGTTAAAAACTACTAGGTCTCAGTTTCAAATACTACTCTCTGTCCAACAATACTTTTCCACTATTGACTTGACACACACCTTAAGAAATACTTCCTCCGTTCGCTTTTACTTGTCACATTTCCTAATTGGATTTTCATTTTTACTTGTCATTTTTGACATATCAAGAAAAGACAATCTTTTTTCTCCTATTTTACCCTTAGCATTAATTGTTTATTCTCCAAACTAATTTCAAGACACAATTGTAAACATCAATTAATAGGGATATTATGATAAAATAGCCATGTTAATAATTATTTTTTTAATGGATGTGTCAAGTCAAAATGTGACAAGTAAAAGCGAACGAAGGGAGTAATAAATAAATAGAGTTAATTTTACTATATCACCATTTGAATATAATAAGTCTAATATTTGGGAAATACATTGGATAATGAATAACTATCTAATTCTAAGGGTAAAATGGCACAAATGGGTAAATTATCTATTGGTTTTCAAACTGAACAAATATCATTAGACATCTAATTTTAGTAACATGGACAAGTAAAGATAAACTGAGGAGTACTAGTGTGCAAGATGGCCCGCACAATAATCTAATCTCAACAATCAATTAGACGGTGCCCAATTAATCGAATTTTACTCAATTAATATTCAAAATTAAGCAAAGATTTAAACAAATCCAGATAAAATAAGAGGGGTTTTAAACCAAAAAAAAAAATGATTACCTGCAACTGAAGATGCGCAACCCATGACCTAAATAGATCAATTAGGTAATAAATTTAAAAGAATTTTGTTTGTAATTTGACTTTGAATTAAATTTTTGTGTGTATATTGTAAGCTTTGTGGAAGAGGAAAAGTGAAATTTTAGAAGAGAGAGAAAGAGAGAGCACTTTGGTGTAGCAAAAACAGTTTTGAGAATTTCTTTGATGACACGTTCATGTCTCTTTCTTAACACGTTTTTATTTTCTTGTTAATTAATTTACTCCGTTAATTTTAATTTATGTGAACTTATTTGAGTCGACAATCTATCGAAAATAGATTTTGTTCTTTATTCTCACGGTACTACTTCGCTATCATCACCCAGGAGTATTTAGCCTTGTAAAGTGGTCTTTGCTGATTTACACGGGACTCAATGTGCCTCATGCTACTTGAGTCAGAGCCTAAGCTAATGATGCTTTCAGCTATTGTAGCACTCCTTCGATATAAAATTCCAAAGCGGAAAGGTAATTATATAAAAAAATATACTCATTTTCGTAACGAGAAAATTGTGGAGAGAACACGGAAAGTGCATATATTGCCTTTGAAAGTTCCACACTACTGGAGTCTTGCTCGAAAGACTCCTTTATATATTTGACCTAACTCACGAAACCTTATTTCGTTCTGATCTTATACTTTCACAAAAATAAGATTGAGGTATGCATGCATATTACCTTTCTGAGATCTTATTTGTGAAAATATTTTTACATTGATATGTTATTGTTGATGTTGCGGTTGTTGTTGTTTAATTGAGTATTGAGTTTAATAGAAAAAATCTTTAAAAAATTTATGATATTTGTATTGCTATAGGAGTTAGAAATTTGTAAATTTAGATATACAACATTTTCTTGCTCTATGCTATCATGGAGCACTCTAAAGCTAGAGTTAAGATTGATTGACGTTTTTCTCCTTTTGAGTGAATTGACTTACTTCAACTCGATATCTTTAATCAAATGAAACAATGGGTGTTTGCATTTAGTTACTTCATTCGATTATATCTTCTTTACTTGTATGCTCTGACTTGAAAATTACATGAGAGTAAGAGATTGAAAGGAAAATTACATGAGGTAAGCATGAAATTGGGGGGTCCAAGTGCAGAAACAGGGCAATGTAGTACTTCTGGTATGCTTTACTCTATACCTATAAATAAGTCATTATGATAGTAGCTTGGAACGTTAGTGGTTTGAATAAAGTAGGTAAACACAAAGAGTTTATAGCTTTTCTTAGAGATAATAAAGTCAGTCTCATTGTTATCATTGAGCACAAGATTCAAGAACACTAAGCTACTAGGATTCTGCACAAGCTAGTTAAGAACTGGGGTTGGTGTCACAACTATGATCATGACACTCGTGCACGTATTTGGATCTGTTGGGATCCAGCAAGGTTGACTTTTACTCCATTTGTCACAAACAGGTAATACATATATGGTACTATCACCATGTTACAGACTAGGGAAGAGTTTGATTTTATAGCTGTTTATGGGATTCATAATATCCAAGACAGGATTCCTATGTGGGAGGATCTGAAAGCAGTGACGGTTAACTAGCATCAACCTCTCCTGATCATGGGAGATTTTAATACAATGCTAGAGGCTGAGGACAGAGTAAATGGTAATCTTGTTCAAGCAACTGAGGTAAAAGACTTCAGGGAATTTATGGAGAATACTGGATTAATAGAAATGAAATATGTGGGGAGAAGATATAGATGGACTAACAATCATACTAGTAGCAAGATTGATTGGACTTTATGTAATAAGGAGTGGGTCCAAAGATATCCTCATGTAGAAACTGTTATTATGAACCCTATGTTCTTAGACCACACCCTCTGGCCATTAAGTTGGAGCCTGAGCCACCGAGAAATAGGAAAATGTTTAGATTTTTCAACCATATAACTGATCGTAAAGAATTCATACATAGAGTGCAAAAGGGATGGACAGAGCCTGCTCATGGACATGGAATGAACCTGGTTTGGGCGAGACTAAAGAATGTGAAGACAGAGCTAAAGACACTAAATACTCAGGAATACTCTAATATTGAGAGAAGAATAATGGTTGCAAGAGCTCATTTACAAGAATTTCAAACCTCAATAGAGGATGGTAATATCTCAGAAAGCCTTTTAAATGCTGAACATCAAAGCTAGGCAGCAACTGGAGAAATGGAATATGATTGAGGAATCTATCTTGAAACAAAAAGCAAGGGTACACTAGCTTAATATAGGAGATTCAAACTCTAGATACTTTTTTGCCTCTATGAGAAGTAGACAAGTACAAAATCAGATCATCAGGCTGCAGGATGTAAATGAGAAATTAGTACAAACTACAGAAGGCCTTGAAAAGGAGATACTTAAATTCTATAAGCAATGGTTGGGAACTACTTTAGATTTACTCCCAGCAATAGACCCTAGAGTTATGAAAGATGGATATCTTCTGAAAAGGCAGCAGCAAATGGAACTCATTACACTAGTTACTAAGGAGGAGGTGGTGCAGGCACTTGAAGGTATTGATGATAGTAAGGCTCCGGGATGTGATGGTTTAAATGCAGTTTTCTATAAGAAATCCTGGATGGTTGTGGGGGATGCAGTATCAGCAGCAGTACTTCAGTTCTTTAAAACATGTATCATGAGTTGAAGTATAAACTGTGCTACTGTTACTCTTTGTACCTAAAGTTAAAAATCCATATACAATTAAAAAGTTCAGACTTATATCCTGTTGTACTGTTGTGTACAAAATTATTTCCAAAATCCTAACTACCAGAATGTAGAATATTATGAGTATGATAGTTGATTCCAACCAGGCAGCTTTTGTACCAAGAAGAATGATATCTGATAACATAATGTTAGGACATGAGCTTGTCAAAGGTTATGAGAGGAAAAATATCTCACCTAGATGTATGCTTAAGGTGGATATGCAAAAGGCGTATGATTCTGTTGAATGGACTTTTCTAGAGCAAGTTTTGCACAACCTGCAATTTTCCACTAGATTTATTAAGTGGACTATGGCATGTGTTAGGACTGTTTCATATTCCATCATGCTCAATGGTGCTCCCATGAAACCATTTCAAGCTAGGAAAGGACTAAGATAGGGTGACACCTTGTCTCCTTACTTGTTTGTGATAGTTATAGAGTATTTTAGTAGACTACTTAAATCATTGGGATATATTAAAAGCTTCAAGTATCACCCAAGGTGTGGCCAGTTAAAAATAGTGCAATTGGGGTTTGCAGATGATTTTCTGTTGTTCTGTAGAGGGGACCCATAATATGTATATCATATGTTTGACTGTTTTAAACAGTTCTCTGCATCATCAGAGTTAATTGCTAATCCCAATAAGAGCTCCATATATTTTGGGGAGATGTCACAGGCCAACCAGGATAAAATTTTACAAATTTTGGGGTTTCAG
Source organism: Capsicum rhomboideum (assembly GCA_031232105.1). NCBI lineage: Eukaryota > Viridiplantae > Streptophyta > Magnoliopsida > Solanales > Solanaceae > Capsicum > Capsicum rhomboideum. Next base: position 47,987,553 of record CP124707.1, read on the forward strand.
AAAGGCATCTTTTAAGTACTTAGGAGTTCCTCTTAGTACTAAGAGGTTAACTATCTTGCAATACCAACCACTTCTTGATAGAGATGTTGGGGAGAATTACTAGCTGGACAGCCAAATGTCTCTCCTATGCAGGAAGAGTCCAGCTTATTAGGAGTGTATTGATGGCTATACAGAACTACTGGTCACGAATTTTTGTGCTTCTTAAGAAGGTGAGTTCCATGATTATCTCAATATGTAGAAGATATTTGTGGACAGGTAAAGCTGAAGTAAGCAAAATGGCTCTTATTGCTTGGGATCAATTATGCATGTCAAATTCTGCAGGGGGTCTAAACTTAATGGATATTGAGGTGTGGAATAAAGCAACTATAGCGAAGCTTTTATGGTGTTTGAGTCATAAGAAAGACAAATTATGGGTGAGGTGGGTGCACAACTATTACATAAAAGGTGGATCCCTTTGTGACACTAAACCAAAGCAAGCATATTGGATTATGAAGAAGATTCTAAGAGGAAAGAAGTACTTTGAAGCTGCAGGGTACTGCTATAATCAATACCTGAACATGTCAAAATTTTCAATACAGAAACTATACAGAGAGATGCAAGGTCCCTTCACCAAAGTGCAGTGGAAGAGATTGATTTGTAATAATTTTGGGGCTCCCAAATGGCTGCTCATCTTCAGAGTTACTGCTTGGGAGAGACTTGCAGCAAGAGATAGATTAGGGAGGTGGGGTCTTAATGTTAGTCCTGATTGTCCACTATGTGGAATAGGCTTGGAAAGTATTGGGCACCTGTACTTTGTATGTCCTTACTCAGCTTATACATGGAAAACGGTTTTACAGTGGCAAGGGATTATTCATCAGGCTGGAGACTGGTCACAAGAATTGACATGGATGAGTACTTAGAAAGGGAAGCAGGCCAATGCAGAGATATTTTGAATATCAGCAACAACTTGTGTGTATCACCTATGGAAAGAAAGGAATCTCAGAGTGTTCCAACGAAGATTTCGAGATGCAGAACCAGTGATAAAGCTTATTATACAGGAGGTGTGCCAAAGAGGGAACAAAAGTGCCAAGATAGCTATGAGTTTAAGAGAGCTGAACTTTTACCTAGTATAATAGCTTGTGTAGGAGTTAGGAGAGATGTGTTTCTTGATCTATGGCTGGATGTAGCCTAGGATCGTTTTGTTAAGCGTTTTGTAATTCTTACTGGTAATAAATAAAATGTTTATTTACCAAAAAAAAAATAATTTAAAAACTAACATAAATTAATTTTTTTTACTTATACTTAACAATTAAATTATCATTTCCTGAGGAATTCATTCAATAATATTGAAATAAGATCATTATTTTATGCAGATTCTCTCCACTAAATTTAGTCATGTTTTTCATGAGTTTGAAATATTCAAAACATACCTCTTCTTTCCTCTTTATTTGTCATTTTAGCTTTAAAAAACAAACTTGATTCATAATATTTTTTCAATTTACAAACTAAGAAAGCATCAATTTTTTCCCAATTTCATTGTTACTACTCTAAGAATATACATTACGTGGCATGAATTACTCACTTAAGGAAGAAATGAGAGATAATTAACTCAAATGTTCCTTATGATTAATCCTACAAATATAACTTCAAATATATGTTTCCTAAAAAGAAATTTTTTTTTTGGTACACGTAATTAAAAATTTCACTTGCGTAGGGTCCATTAAAGGAAAAAACACTCATATTAGACGAATGTTTTCCAACCTCAAAGCTCGATCAAATTGAACTTAAAACTCAAAACTTGTCCTTCATATCTAGAATTTAATTTCTAAGTCTGCTACTTCTTGGACTCTTGGTGGTATACATTAATTGTTACCAATATTTTTGGACCACTATGATATATTTTGCTTTAATAGTTTCACACCCGAGCAAATTATTCAAATTCATGAGCTATATAGAATGACGATAAGGCCGGTCGATAAAGAAAAATACAGAAATAAGCAAAATCTTATTAATATGTACGGTTCGGCCAAGCTTATTGATCAGTATAGACGAAATTAAATATACAAAATTTATGCATTGATCATAGATAGTATATGTATAGTATATGTACTATATTATACTTAAATATACAAAATCTATGTAACTAAAGGGCAACCCGGTACACTAAAGTTTCTGCTATGTGCAGGGTTCGGGGAAGGACCTGATGACAAGGGTCTAATTGTACGCAGTCTTACCTTGCATTTCTGCCAGAGATTGTTTTCAAGGCTTGAACTCGTGACCTCGTGGTATCATGGCAGCAACTTTACCAGTTATTTCAAGGCTCGTCTTTACAAAATCTATGTCTTTGCTGACTATTTTATAAACTAGATCACCCAAAAACATTGGACTATGATTATCCATAGAAAGAAAGCCAACTCTTTTGTTTTCTTTCTCCTATTTTCTTTTCCTTTTGCATGCTTCTTGCCCTACAAATAGTGATAAAAGTAATGGCTGGAACTTAAAGGGAAAGTAGATGCATTATATACTGACTTGAAAGATATATATGTAACAAGCTACTATACTTAATTTTATTTTATTTTCATTTTGAAATATAAGTATCATTACACACTATGTATATCACCTTGAGTAGTATACATCATAGACAAAGAAATTTAAAAAGTGAAAGAAATACAGATATATCATGACTATATATTACATTTTGATATTGTATATTTCATCTACAATTGAAGTCATTTGATCAAACATCATGGTTTATTCACCTTCTTGATTGATGAACAAGTTGTTGAACCTAAAGTTTGATCATTTATGTATCGACTAGGAGCAGACGATCTTCGAATACCCTTTGGTAAGCAATCCTCCACACCTTGATCACCATGAAACTTACCTTGTTTTCTTCCATTGATTTTAGGTTTAAATCTTGTAGAAGCTTCATACTTATTGGCATGAATAGTAGTAGAAGAGAAGAGGAGAAAATAAATAATAACTACTATGAAAATTGAAGGACTTGGCATTTTGAGTAGTAGTACTTGTGTTAAGGCAATATGATGTAATGTTTTTTTTTAGATGTGAAAAAATGAGAAGAGAAATGGCTCTATGTATAGAAGTAATAGTTGTTTGACCAATTAATTTTTTTGAAGGTTGTTGAAACTTACTTTTAGCAAATGTAAAGTGAGGAAGCTCGTGTACTAGTACTTCATTGCTAGTTGGCAAATTTAATTTCTTTTGGAAAAGTCAAATTCCTTAATTTGATGAGCTCACAGAGATATAATAATCGTGGTGGAGTGATAAGTACGTCTTCATGTTTAGTCAGATGTCTTGGGTCCTTGCCCTACTAGAAATGGAATCATCTTTGTTAAGGAGAACTTTATCCCTTAATATGTGGAATATTTCGTTGCGAATCTGAATTTAATCGGATCCCAAGATATAAGTATCAAACACTTAATCAGAAACAAAAAAGAAAAACTAACATTATGTTCTTTTCTACCTATATAAATAACTTAGATAATTAAAACCTTCTTTACAAGACAACATTGCACACCATAAATTTAAAAAATACGAAAAAATACTCCTGCTTTCCCAATTAATGTGATTTACTATGATTGAACGCTGAGTTTGAAAGAAAAACATTTGAAACTTGTGATGCAAATATGCCATAAATATTTGAGTTTAACTTCTGTATATTTACAATGTAAAAAAATGGTGAAACAAAACTTGGAGATCTTTCAGTTCCTACTGTAACCATTTGTAATTGTTGTTGGTGTATATCTAGTATATAACAAGTGTATAATATGTGTATAAGCCATACACACAGATTTTGCACCAATTATATAGTAATTATACATTGTATAAATGGCTAATAATTATTTTAAAAAAAATAAAGATAAGGTATATTAGCTGTTTCCCTTTTGATATGTGTTGATGTTTTGATATTCACCAATTTATTTCGAACAACTCAGCTAAGTTTAAAAAGGTATGGATCACGATATTGCAATTTTGTGCTTCTTAAATTCATGGGATAATAATAAATGCCATCCATTCTAGTCTTGTCTTCGTTTTTTTTCCTTTATTCTATATTTAATATTTATTTTGGGATCTGATTAATTTGAATTCGCATTGAGATGAACTATTTTGAGGGTACCAAAGGCTTATTCATATTTAGAATTCGAACTCAAAATCTTTAATTACGAATAAAAAAGTATTTAACACACTCCACTCCACTCCACTCGTCTAGGATTAAGAGTATAGAACAAGTTGTTTAAAGAAAATCAGATGGCACGCCAGTTTAATAAATAAGCCCATTCACATAGAGAAAAGGAAACAAGGAAAAGAAAAAAAAAAGAGATCAAAAGTGACAAATATGCAAAATATAAATATCTTATGGTGTTTAAACTATAGTTAAAACGGTTTTGTTTTAATGTTCTTAGATATATCTGGTATTATCTATTCATGAAGGTATGTTGTGGTTACCTTTCATAAAAAAAAATATTTTATTAAAAATAAGACTTTTCGATACAAATTCAAATTAGTTGAACCTCAAGATAGATATTATGTTAGAAGACTAAAAAGAAAAAAATAACTAACACACATGATAACGGTAATATCAAAAAATAAAAGCATCTAATACGACCTATTTTTGTTCTCTGCATAATTTTCCTGTATAATTTTAACAAAAATCAAAAAGTAATTATCAAAGCTAAAACAAGATTCGAGCTGCGGAGTTAAAGGTGAAATCAGCTTGTTATCTAATGACAAGGTGTGACATTAACTAATGTCAACTGTCATCTTTAAAGTTAAACTGCTTCCGAAATGAAGGACACTAAACAGGAACAAGAGGGGTCTACTGAAGAAGATCTTTATCCTTCTCCGTCCCTTTTTTCCGAAGAAGGGAGGGATTCAGATAAAAATGATGAAACGAAAAAAAATTGAGTGAATCAAAATGATAAAATAAAGGATAAATTTCACTCTCACTTTACAGAGACAGGCTATAAAAATATTAATATTAGTAATTGTGAAATTTATGATAAAAAACATTCTTATCTGAATTTGATTCAAAAAGTCAAAAAAAATAAGTAATAAACTAATAAAAAGATGGAAACATAAGTTAAATACAAGAAAAGATAAGAAGAGATGCGTCTGGCCCCTATATATTTGATACCTTCTCCTACGATTAAACTAATAACCCCAACCCCGTTAGTCATCCCATCAATTACTCGTCGATCAAAAAAATGAGTAAATTCAGCTAAGCCTCTTATTCCACCAACTAAGAATCTTGTATAAAAAGCATCTATGTAAGCACGATTATATGACCAATCATATATGCCATTTAGAATTTTGTCCCACAGAATCCTCTTAGGACCCTTTTTAACGAAAAAAAATTAATTAACTCTAAATTTTTAAAAAAAGAATAAATGGATTTATATAAAAAGAATGCTATAAATATTTTGAAATAAGCTATACTGACTAAAAAAATAGCATTCGTTAAAATTCATTCCAATCTATCGAATTATTCGACTTAACTTTAGTAAACGCAATCCTCTCTAGAACCGGCCCTTTTCCATAGTAATTACATCAAATAAAAAAGAATTATTAACAATATGAATTAAAGTGAGGCATACAAATTAATTAGGTGATAAAAACGTATATGCAAGACCATGACCATCACAAAAGGGAAAAGAAATACTACTGTATTATTCTGTCAAATAAATGCAGTCAACCTAACCAATAACATATAGCAATTTGGATATGTGTAGATGCTGCCACATTTCATTTGTAGCTTACCTATTTGCCAACATCATCATCGCCATGTGTCATCGGGAACTGTTGCCACGTAGAAAATACCTGTCCAAGATTTGCCTAGTAAAAGAATCCAAGTCATGCCCCAAGGATATTGGGGGATCCCAACTACCATAAAATTAAAAAAAAAAAAAAAAAAAAAAAAAAAATCACTTTAATTTGGATAACGAACCACCTATGCAAATCTTGTAACCTAAAAAAAGAGTAACACGTTACTTTGATTTTCTTCTGGATAATTGGCACGTCAAAATTTGAAACAAAAAATATCATAGAGAAAAAGAGAGGGGAGGGCGGGGGTTCGATGGAGTCAAGGGCGCAAAGGATTCATTGCAACAAATTACTTTGTACATACATGTACGACCAAAATATATTTTATGTATATTGTATAAAGTTAACGTGAAATTCACTTGTGTTATTCGAATGTTTATTTTTTTACATTTTGAAATTTTTCTTAGTGAGAAATTTTGACCGCGCCAATGATGTGAATCTTGGGTCTAAAAACCTCAACAGCTAGTTCAAAGGGGAGGATCATGTAAGAGTACTTCAAGTCAATTCATCCACCTTCGATGGGGGAGTCTTCTTTCACTCCACCCTTCTAGCCTCAACCAGGTCACCCCGCCAATTCCTACACGCCCAAACACTGTTTCAGTACTAGAGCGTGGATATTGGATAGTAGATTTAGGGTCTATCTTAACTTTAAAAACTAGTTCAAGAGGGGAGAAGTGTCCAAGATTATGTAAGTCCAAGTTAATCCATCCACCTACGATATGAGAGTCTTCTTTCCTTATGGAGCCCCAACTAATTCAGATTCGCATCGTGTAAGATATATTAAAGGGGAAAACAATATCTATCATTATTTTTTCGAACACTGAAAGTTAAGAGTCAACAATTCTTGAGGGTGCCTGTTGAGATTTCATATAAACTCATATACTTGTGACATATATGTGATTTATTTTGGGGAAAAAACATTTCTGTAAAATAAGTCGTCAAAATGTTCCAAACGAAAGAAATAACTAAATTTACCAAATTCGGTAGTGGATTAGTTTTATTATGAAAAGCATTACTTTTCAAAGAAATGTGAAAGATAACATCAAACACATCTATAGCTTAAACTATAATTGGAAATGCCAAGACTTAAAAACTTGGTTCGTCTTTTTAAAGTCTAATATTGTGAAACTCTCAAAATAAATAGTCTTGTACATGGGAATAAAGGAATTTTGTATAGGCAAAATACATGAGAGATGCTAGTTATTTAAGACGGTAAATTTCATATACTAGTACGGCGTTTAAAAGTTATGAAGTTTAATCGATTCCAGATAGACAACATCATCAATTTGTAATAGTGTTACAAGTTTGATGATCTAGTGTATAATTTTGCGTATGTTATTGTATAACTTTCTCTATCTCTTCGTCGTTCCAATTTAACATGCTACGTATTACTTTCAACGACTCGTCACGTATAGCGTATACGTGACGAGTTTGGGCTCATTTACTAGTTTGGGCTCGGAAATCCAAGGGAACAATGGGCCGTATCTCTCTCAGAACCTTTAATGGGCCTGATTGACATTTTATGTTGGGCCTAATTAATGCTTTTGTTTGCATTTTTATTTTTTATTTTTTATTTTTAAGAAAAAACCAAAGCGTTTAAAAATTAAAGTTAAAAAGCTTTTAGTGGAAATGAATACGAATAATATTGATTCGAGCAATTTTAGTTTGTCGATCTCTTACCTTAAATGCATATATTTTCGGAGGAAAAATTTACAAATAGCCACTTTCAATCGTTATAATTGAAAAATAGTTACTATTTAACAAGTATCATGAGAAAGAACACTGGTATAACATCAAATCTAACACCTAGTGCATGTCGAGAGCAACAACTGGCGTGCAATGTTTAGAAATTAAATTATTATGTAGTAATTGTTAGCAATTGTACCTTTTAATGAGAAATTTCATGAGTGTTTTTGACGTTTTCCTAAATATTGAAGATTCGAAGTTCAAATATCTCAAATAATCCCATGTTGGTGCCTAGACAACCATTTAGGCACATCTAAGCAAGTGCACAACTGTGGTTGACCACTATATTGTTAAATAATCGGTCATAATTTTTAATGAGAGATTTCATGAGTGTTTTGGACGTTTTCACAAATACTAAAGATTCAAATCAAATATATCAAATATATATGTGCCACTATACGCAGTTGACAACTATATATATAAAGTGTTAAATCAGTGACAGATGATAATTATATCTTTAGATGAGAAATTTTATAAGTATTTTTGACTTTTTCACACATATTAAAGAACTGAAATTCAAATATTTCAAATCCCAAGAAACTATTTAGGCACTAAGCAAGAGTTCGACACAAATATAGGTTATAACATATATTGAATCTTCACTTCTAGTCCAAGAATATGCAGTTGTAGCTTTTGTTCCACACAAATGGAGTAATATATATTATAAACTAAATATTAAATTAATGACAATATCCTGAATTTTATTTGCTTAAATTCAAAATTCACGACGCTATCGTGGTATTTCCATATCAAAAAGTGGCTACTTTTCAACAAATTTCTAAATGTTAATTATTTTTAAAAGTCGGTCCAAAATGGCTAGCCCATACAAAATTTTCCACTCTCATCTCAAGTAGTAAATTTATCGATACAATAACAGTGGTATACAATTTTGAACTTAACGGTCAATCTACATAGTAGCCTTTGAGAATGAGAATTCCTATTGACAACAACCACAATAATAGTCGCGGAATTACTAGCCAGCAGAAGACAACCTCTTTAGGTTCAAGTTAAACTTTTAACATGCGAACTCAAGAATTATAGTCAGTTACGTTGCTTCTCTTGTAATCTTCGAAAAAGTGCATATGCGATAAAAGAAGCATGTTCCCTTCAGATGTGATGCATATTTATTGGTCTTTGCTTGTGTTAATTTAAAAAAAGAAAAAACTTCAGCTGTAACAACGCAGGACTCAAATAAATTAAACTTTAAAAAATTAATTAGATGTGTGAACTGAATCTACAGTGATCAGTTTAGCTTGGAAGCTGTAGCTGTACATGTGAAAGATTTATTAATAAACTATAACTTATCATACATGTATAATATAGTCTATACGTGATGCATTCACACTGCATTTTCTTTAATTTTCTTATATATAAAGTACGAAAATAAGATTGAATATGGTTGGACCTTTTCCCTAGATTCACGTATAGTGGAAACTTAGATTGAAGGGGAGCATTGACGCAATAACAAGAATTGCTGATTCATGATGATCGATTCAAGTTATCGAAATAAGAGAGAACACATTTCTATTTATTTAATTAAATTCTTGCACACTCACATGCGGACCTGATTCTTTTTCATGGCCAATTAGATCACATCGATTCAAGATAGTAAGACTCTAATTAATCAAAACCTCAGGTATACTCTCATTCGATGTTAAAGTTTATGATCTTCTCATCTAAGAGTTTAAGCTTTTAAAAATAATAAATTTTTATTTACTTTATTATGTTCTCAACACTAACAAAATAAGGTTAATGATCTGACCTTTTTCTTGATCCTGCACATAACAAAGCTTCGTGTCTGAAAAAAAGCAAAAATATTTGTCTTCTTTCTACAAGTGGAACTGCACCAGCTAGCAATTCAGAAACAATCAATGCCTAATTAATCATTGATTTAGTAAAAGAGTTCATGTGTATTTGTGAAGTTTCAATGTGAATTGGACAAACTTAAGTATTTTTTGACAATATTTAACCATGAAAGGGCTTCTATTACCATCAATCATAGAAATTAGTAACGGGAAAAGGATACCACATGGCCCATCTAAAAACAAATGACTCATATTTGGGCTATTGGACATGGAGTGGCCAGTCGGCCCGAACTAATTCCAAAAAATGGTCAGTCGGTCCAAACTAATTCCAAAAATGGCCAGTCAGAACTGTATCAATATGGTATATGGGTTTGTATCAATATGGTATAAGAAGTGTATCAATATGGTACATAGACTGTATCAATAAGGTATAAGGATTGTATCAATATGGTATAGGGACTGTACAGTATGGTATATGAACTATATATACATATGTTTTCTGTATAAACTATATGAATGTGGCATGGAGACTATATCATTATGGTATATGAACTGTATATGAACAAAAGATTGAAGGCAGTGGCGACAAAGGCCTTAATGGCTATATACTGGAAAATGCAAAACCAATAGCCACTCAATGACAATTATTTTGGCCGAGTGGCCATTTTTGTCCATTCCCCATCACAAATCTCAATGAAGAAATATTAATTCTTATCAACTTGATTTATATGGTCAGTAGAATAATATCAAATTGAATGACTAGTACCCGTTAAGATGAACTAAGCCACATATTAAGAAATTTTATACGATGATTGTGGGTAACTGTACTTTTTAATGAGAGATTTTCCGTAAGTATTTTTGATGTTGTGTTCACGAATGATAATGACAACTTTAATTGGTTGCACTATAATTACGAGATTATATATATTTCCAACGTTTAGTGATCGATACGGCTTTCTTTCTACATTGTTTGAATTTGTTGAAGGTGCAAAGTCTTCTCCTTTTGAATTGAGACGAATTCATTTTATATTTTGAGTCTTGTAATTTAATAAATAATATAATCAACCACTCCATTTTCTTCAAGCTTCATTAAATGTTTGATTTTTCAAAATCTTGCTAGTATTTTTCTTCGTTTTTTCATTTTTAATATTTTTAAAAATACAGTATCATAGTTTTTTTTAAAAAAGAAAGAATAAACAGTGAAACCATCCATGGTTCCACAAGCAAGGGACATTAACTAGTGGATAACCACTACTGCAATTTCAAAAAAAAAAAAAAAAAAAAAAAAAAAAAAGGCTTAAGTAATTATTAAAAAAAAAAAATTGTAACTAAGTAGATGCTTACACGATTAATTATTTATGTTAATTAAGACGCTTAATCAACTATCCCAAGGTTGAATCACGCAAAAATATACCTAGAACAATAATCAATGAACAAAAAAGCTATATAATCTATGGTGTTCGTCACATTACTATGTACGCTAATACGAGAGCAAAAGTATCTTCTCGTATGATATAACTTTTAAGTCAAATTACGTCTGACATATCCCACTTTCACTCTAATAAGAATGGAATATTAATAATTTATATGATATTATTGCAGTCAGATCACAATCGACAGATTAGACAGATTATCATGATTGTATCAATGAAAAATACTTCCTTGATGATACTCCACTTTAGAATTGATTGTGGGGGTTCAAGTGAAAATTTGTACTGAGAAGGAAAAGAAAGATTGAGGAGGACAGAAATATCCAAAGGGTACTAGGTTCTCTGCCCATATGTTGGAGTAAATTATTCCTTTATTATCCTAACTTGATTTCTTGTTGAAAATAGCATGACATCATGTGAAAGTTAATAAAATAAATTTTAAATATAATAATAGATCAAAATCAAAAAATAATATTAAAAAAGGTATTATAATTTAATATAGTTTGATTAATTGACGTACATATACCACTTGGATTCAAGATCATTGGATGTCATGCCTAATCGCCCGACTAAAAAGGAGAAAGTTGGTCGATCATAACTTTTGAATAAACGAATAATATATGTAAACGAGCAATATATAGTCCAACTATTCATCATTAACTCGATTGGATAGCTTGGTGTACTAAAGATCTCATTATTCACAGAATTCGCGGATGGACCAAACCATTAATATGTTTGAACCTAAAAAATAGCTACTCCCAGTGTTTTAGTTTAGAGTGAATCCCACTTTACCCCCTAACATTTATGGTTTGGGAAATGATACCCCCCCTCACATATTGAAAATGAACGACACCCCCCTTATGTAATATTTTTCCGGTGAGATTTTTCTTTTATTGAATAAAGATTTTTTAGAAAAACTAAAATAAGAAAATTAACCCCCTAATCCTTTTTTTTTTTGCGCTAAAACACTTAATTTAGGGGGAAATTTTTTTACCCTAATTTTTGGCACTGTATATTCTTGATTTTTATTATCATTTTTAGTTTATTGACTTCACAACTAAACCTGTGTAATCTCATCGGGACATCTTTCTGAAGGTGAGTAATAGTACTTTCGGCTTTGTATTTGTGCATAGATTCCAATATACTTATATACTTTCTATTCTTTTTGTAATAATTGTTGATCAAATTTGATGCTTCAAAGAACAAAATAAAGTATCATCGTTGTATCATCAATTTGAGAAATAGTGGATTTTGCTGGGTAGATTATCTCTTCTTCAAAAAAATTTCACAGTGAACATTAGGGCTTCTCATGATGACTCTACATATCCTTTCACTTTTTAGTTCACTTTTAGAATATTTTATTCTTTGAATTAATTTACAAGTAGATATTCTTATAATTGTCCGATCCAAAATTTTCCTCTTCATCTATTTCCATGGATGAATTCATAATCCTTCAATCGAACAGCAAGAATTACACTTCTTGGTCTCTTTTTTTTCGTGTCTATGTCCTCTTAGTCTTGGATTCTTGGGTGCCTCTTTATTTGCTTCAAATAGATGCAGATTCGTGCAAAAATATTTCATCTGAAAATTTCTTATGTGCTTCAGACTTAACAGAGCATTTTGTCTTTCTTTCTATCTCCAAAAATTAAACAATTTTTCTATTATTTTGATATCATTACTAAAATTTATGCAATAAAGAAAAATATTCTTATATACAAAATTGAAGAAAATATACAAAATTAATCTATCTTATGTGAAAATCTTAAAAATTCTTATGAAATATATATTAGAAATTCTGCACTTTTCCTTTTTAGCTTTATGTTGGTACTTATTTTTTTTAATAAAATAACCCTGTGGGGCATCGTTTCATTAAAAAAAAAGAAGAAAAAGATAAAGCATCATTGTTTGTTTATTTCCTATCCTATTTACTTCAAACATTTTTAAATTGTCCTAGTATTAAATAGGATAATAATAGAAGTTATATATTTTTATATTTAGATTTTAAAAAAGAAAAAGAAAAAAAAATCTTTATTCAACAAAAGAAAAATCTCGCCGAAAAAATATTGCATAAGGGGGGGGGGGGGGGGGGCATCGTTCCTTTTCAATGTGTAAGAGGGGTATCGTTTCTCAAACTATAAATGTTAGGGGGGTAAAGTGGGATTCACTCGTTAGTTTATATGTACTATTTTTTTCTTTTTTAAGCTGTTTCATTTTTTTCTTTTTGTATTAGGTACTGAGTTTTTAATTTCAACATATTCCGTTTACCTTTAATGACACTCTTTATTGGAAACTTAAAGAAAATTGTCGATATATTATACAATAGTACCTTTTATATTAAGTTTACAAGATTCAAAAGTCTTTTATTTATATTCTTAAATGTGACAATATTAATTAACTTCTATTAGTAAATATTAATTTATTGGTTCACACAAGGGGGGGCGGGGTTCTCGGGGGGGGGGGGGGGTTAGAAACTCTGTGTATATATACACAAGCTTAACAACCTCTTTTTCTCAACATGTGATCCTCTTCTAATCTCACTTTTTCTTTTCTCCAAATCCTAATTTAATTTGAGTCACCTCTTTTCCTTCTTCTTTTTTCGATATTTCCTTTGTTTTTTTTCCTGTATTAAAGGAAAATATATTATTCATAAACTCAAATAATTCTTCACTAAAATTTTCTTCTAGTTCTCACAATTCTTACCACAAGAAAATAGTCTTATTATTACAACATGTATCCCTCTTTTTCTTGGGAGTCTTCACTACAATTTTGAATCAATCCATTATTTCTGAATCCCTTGTGTTATTTTCCCTCCATCAATTTGTATCCTTTCTCCTTAATTTTTTTTAGATGGAGATCTTAGTAAAATATTTGATGGTTACGGATTCAGAATTTGGACTCGATTTGTTAAATTCTTAGAATCTTAGCAGAATTCATAATAATTCATTATATTTTTAAAATTATGAATTCAAAATTTTATTTCATTATATTTTTAAAATTATGAATTCAAAATTTAATCTTTATATTAAGGTTTTAATATTTTTCACATTTACATCTATATTTCGTGTCAAAAATACTGGATTTAGTTCTATCTTCGCCCATCGGACTCTACCTCTTTATCATATACTGAGTTCAGATCTCATTCACTTTTTTTTCTCTTTTCTTTTAACTTCCATAAATTCTTATAGCTGGTGTAGTGATTGAGACATATACAGTTGTTACTTGCAGATGCAGCATTATTAAGATTCACATATAACAAATTAATATGGAGCAGAAAAAAATATTACTTTGTGGTAATAAAATCTGCCCTCAATTAATTAGTTTTGAACATGAGAATCTTGATGATGCTGCATCAGCAAATTATGACTACATGACGCAGTCAGAAATTTCGCTAAGGTATTCAAGATTTTATTTCATATGTATATAATGTACTTGTGGACTTTTGTATTTTGTATATATGATAACGCATCATACCAGGCCATTACGAGACTATGCTTTTCTTTATAAGATGTAATTATGTAGATATACTATGAGCTAGCTAATTTGGTACCTCTTTCATTTTTGTAAATAAATTAAAAAAAAATACTAACTATTAGAAACTTGACCAAATAACTTCTGATGATGCTTTATTTAATTTCCTTTCCCTCCTTCATCTCATGAAAAATTTAATATTGATAAACTTAGCAATACTTTGTTAATTATGATCTCCTATTTTTTATTTTCTCATTTATGCTTTGCTCATCACCATATATCACCTTCTTCAATTATATGTATTGAGGTCGAAAGTAAAGAGAGAACATGGTCTTTACTTCCTTGAAATAAAAAAAGGGGAAATTTTGTGTCTTAATTAGTTTCAAGTTCTTGAACTGATTATTATTGGCGTTATTGGGAAAATTATGACAATATTAATCAAAAACAAGTTATTGGATTAATGTTGAGTCGTGGAATAAGTCACTGCCTTGAAAGTGATTTTAAGCTGATTGTGGTGCAAATCGTTTTGACCGATTGCTTCCCAAGATTCCACAACATACACGTTCACTCATGGCTGGAAGTTTGGAGAAATAAATTGGCCAGAAAATAAAAATTCAAAGAAGTATTTTCTGTGTTGTCGACAAGAGAAATTTCAACATGTATATATAGATAGATAACAATGTTTGGATAGTATATTGTATTGATATATAGATCAAGATATGGAACATTATTTGGTGTATAACTTGAAGGTTTATGATATAATCTTGAATCTTGATTTGAAAATATTTGGTATTGTTTGGATTAAGTACTTAATTAATTTCCTAATAATTGTTTACCGATCTATTTAATTTTTCTTTTTCCTCTCGTTTTTCTTTGCTAGATTTACTTTAATTTTTATATTGATGGAGAAGTGTGGGAGAACCAATCTTATAGAAGATCATGAGTTCTTTTTTCACGTCTGGTGCACAACTGCACATAGATCAAACAATATAATGGTATCGTTTAATGAGAGATTTCATGAGTCCTTATAATATAATGGTATCATTTAATGAGAGATTTCATGAGTCCTTTTTACGTCTAGTTAGTGCAAACAGTAAAACAATTATATCTTTTAATAAGAGATTTCATGAGTTCTTTTTACCACAGATCAAATAGTTATACTTTTAATGAGAGATTTCATGAATTTTTTTTCATATCTAGTGCACAACACAGATCAAATAGTTAAATCTTTCAATGAGAGATTTCATAAGCTTTTTTACGTCTGGTATACACAGATTAAACAATTGTATCTTTCAATGAAAAATTTCACGGGACACATTACTTCTAAAAAGAGATTTCCTGAGTTATTTTTTTATATACATATATGGTGTACACAGATCAAATAATTGTACCTTTTAATGAGAAATTTTGCATGTTATTTTTACATTTTAGAAGAACTAGACGATTCAAAAGATACAAACATGTAAACGTCATATAACTTTTACATGTAGTATGAGATCTTATCCGTGAACATAAGATCAAATTACTTGAAGTTATTGTTGGGTTCGAAATTGAGAGGACGTTATGCGGAGGCATATAGTTTGTAAATCAAGATGGTGATAAATTAGATGACATAAAAATTATACTAAAAAAGCATTTTATTATTGATATGATTTGGCTAAATTGGCCTACATATTAAAAACTAATATTGAAAAATCATAAAATCTATTGGGAGAAAATCCCCCCTAAACAAGACTCTTTAAACGATTAGAATAGGGGTCTTTTATTTATAGAGGTCCAAAACTTTTCCTCTAAGCAACAATAAACCAAATATGGTAGAGTTTTATATTTTCCTTTAGGAAAAGTAAAAGTAATTATGGTATTACTTTTATTTTCCTTTCAAAAAAAGTAAAACTTAAATTTGATAAGAAAATCAGGGCAAAAACCCTAACATTCCCTAGTCTCTGAACTGTAAGAATAGTTGGAGAAAAATTTTTGGTGGTGAGAAGTGCTAAAAATCACAAATAGTAAGGATTCATTCATGGTGATCGAAGGATTAAAATGGCGCGTGTAAAATCAATCGTTGCTTGTGCTCGAGTAAAACAAGTTTGATCAAAGTGAAAACACCTTCAATTGAAGATATATTATATTCTTGCTAAATTTGAGTAAGTTAAAAGAATTTAAGAATTAGCTTATGATGAAAAATTTAATTTTCTGATAGTCAGTTAATCTCCGGTAGAGATTTAAAAAAAATCAAAAAATACTTAATTCACCTTTCACGTGTATGTTAGATGTTGGGTGTGGATAAGTATTTAGGAATTTATAGCTATTATATCAAAAAAAGGATCAACATGTAAATTGAAAAAAGTGAGTTTAAAATAAGTAAAGGACAATTCCATAAATTACTCCAAAACTAATAAAAATCATTCAAATTAATAGAAGCTTTACTCAATGTACTTGGTATTTGTTACTGATGAAAGATAATAAATATTTTTAAAATTAATTAAATTACGTGCAAGCTAATTGAAACATAACAATTATAAAATAAGAAGAAGTTTTACTCAATGTTAATAATCAGCATAAGATAAACAATCGAATCACACATGTCAACAGAAAGAATAAGAACAAATAATATCATATAACTATACATTGATTATCCCAAAATTGTCTCTAAATTAGTAGAGGAAAGTTTAGTTTAATTAGAGAAAGCATTCTTTATTGGTCTTGACGGCGTTCCACTCCTAAAGTCTTGTTAATTATATTTCTTTTTTGTACGTATTCTTATTTTATTAAAAACATAAATAGATATCTATATTAAAGTGGAGAAAATACTTAAAGCTCTTTTTAACAATGGAGAGCGTAAATCAAGCTAAAAAAAATTTGTTCATAGATTTGGACCTTTTTTTCATTAAAAGGCTTGAGCATCCCCATGTTAGGATTGTAATGCTTCTATATGCTAAATCTGATATCAAACTTCAGCCTATCCTATTCTTTTTAATTAGCTAGCTATCTCTTTATAATGATGGAGAGCGAGTATCAATCTAAAATCTTTTCGTCCATAGATTCAGACCTTTTTATCAATTAAAATAATGGAGTATTTCAGTCTCAGGATGATGTTAATTGTTATGTAATAGATTTAATATCGAACTTTGATCTACTTCATCCTTTTCAACTCTTTACCTCTTTTAATGGTGAAGAGTGAGAATTAATCTAAAATCATTTCGTTGCTGAATTTAGAACTCTTTATCAATAAAAAAATAATAATTAAACATCTCCATGTTGGACGTTGTTATGTATGCTAAATCTTATATGAAATTTATTTTTGTTAACATGAGGAGCGGAATCAATCTTAAATATTTTGTTCATAAATTCAGACCTCTTTTTCAGTAAAATAAATTGAGCATCTCGATAAGGGACAATATTCTCAATGCTAAGTTAGATTTTGAACTTCAGTCGTCCTTTTAAATGTTTCTTCTCTTTTAATGATAGAGAACACAAATCAAGCTCAAATCTTTTTGTCCATAAATTCAAACTTTTTTATTAATAAAATTGAGCATTTCTATATGGGAACATTGTTATATATCAAATAAATGAACTTCGAACTACTTCATCCTTTTTAATTATATTTTTCTTTTTAATGATGGAGAGCGCGAATCAAGCTCAAATCTTTTTATCGATAAAAACCTCTTTATTGATACATGCTAGATTATGTAATTGTATAATATATACATATTTGTACATGAATTTATATATCCTAAAATTTTAGTTATCACTGTCTACACATAAGTTGTACATACATACAACTTAGAGCCCGTTTGGGATTGCTGGTAGAAAACTGCTTATTTGAGAAATATTTTTTTAAAATAGCTTTTTAGAAAAGTGCTTTTGAAAAAAAGCAATTTGTGTTTGGTAAATTCATTTGAAAAGTGCTTTTGATAAACAAATTGTGCTTGGATAATCTTTTAAAAAAAGTGTTTTTGAGAGACAAATGACCAATAAGGACATGTATGAATAAACTTTTACTACTAAAATCATTTTATAGAGAAAATTTATTTTAAATATCTATTATAATATTTTAATTAAAATTTTATTTTTATTTAACTCAAATCATCAATGATATTTTCAATTTTATTTTTAAAAAATGAGTAAAAAATAAAATAATAATATATAAATCATAGAATGAAATAAAGAATTATGATGTAAATATGAAGTATAAAATTTTAAAATATAACTTTAATCAAACTTATAAGATATGCTAATTAATTAATAAGAGATATCTTGATATATATATATATATGTGTGTGTGTGTGTGTGTGTACGTGATAGGGATATTTTTGTCATGAAAAAAATAATTTTCTGCTTCTGCTTCTTTCCAATAGCAGAAAAACTGCTTTTGCTTCTTTTTAAAAGCACTTTTGTAAGTTTACCAAACACCCTTCTTTTAAAAAAAAAGTATTTTTTTCTTAAAAAAAAAAAATTTTTTTGAGAAAAAAGTAATCTCAAACAGGCTCTTAATCCTACTTTGAAAATATATACATACAATTACAATTAGATACTATATCAATTCAATTTCAGTTAGAATGAAATATCATATGTGCAAGAGTACATGTATTATGTTGTGAGTTGAAATTAAAGTATAGTTATATTTTGAAATAGAGCAAAACCTCACTATTTATTTTATAAAAATAAACGCTTACAACGTTATTTACAAAGTATTCTTTATTAGTCTTGACGGCGGCCACTCCTGAAGAGTTGTTAATTAATATTCCTTTTTTTGTACTTACTATTGTTTTATTATTAACAAATTAATTAACATATATATCTTATAGTACTAACTACTAATTAAGTGGAGAACAAGGCCCATGGTTTCTGTCCTAAACAACTTTAAGACAAATTATATTAAAATTTCAATCTACTCTTATCTTTTTCAATTATTTATCTCTTTTAATAATGGTGAGGCGGATTAATTAAGCTAAAATCCTTTCGTCCATAGATTCAGACCTTTTTATCAATAAAGAAAAAAGTCAGTATCTTTATATTGAGATGTTACATATGCTGAGTCAGACATTGTACTTCGATTTTACTTTATTCTTACAATTATCTAATTACTTCTTTTTGATGATAAAAGAGCGAGAATCAAGCTCAAATCTTTTTTCATAGATTCAGGTATCTTTATCAATAAAGAAAAGTCTTCATGTTGGAAGGATGATATATATGCTAAGTTAGATATCGAACTTTGGTCTACTCCATCTTTTTTTATTTCTCTTTTTCTTTTTAATGATGAAGAGCTTGAATAAGACTTAAATCTTTTCTTCTATAGATTTGTGCCTCTTTATGAATAAAATTGAACATCTCCAAGTGCGAACATTGCTTTATGCATGCTAACTCAGATTTTGAACTTCGATTTATTCCAGCCTTTTCAATTTTTTCCTCTTTTTAATGATGGAGATCAGAGATTTAAAATTTAAATCGATGGATCCTCTTATTGATTCCTCTTAAATTGCATTTATTCATCCAAAAAAATTTATTTCAATTCAAATATGGTCATTCGTGAATCAAGCTGGTCAAAGTGTTTCGTCCATAGATTTGGACTCTTTATCAAAATTAAAAAAATAAAAATTGAGCATGACTATGTGGGTATAGTATTATACATGTTAATTTAGATATCGAACTTCGATCTACTGTAATGATGGAGAATGCGAATCAAGCTCAAATCTTTTTGACATAAATTATAACCCCTTTATTAATAAAATTGAGCATATCTACATCGTAAATTGTTATATATATATGATGAGTCAGATATCCAACTTTGTTTTACTCCATTCTTTACAATTATTTTTAATTTTCTAAGTGATGAAGAGCGCGAATCGAGCTCAAATCTTTTTGTCCATTGAGTTGAACCTCTTTATCACTAAAATTGAGCATCTCCATATAGGAGCAATGTTATACTAATAAGATAAATATCGAACTCTGCTTTACTTTTATCTTTTCAATCATCTACTTCTTTACAATGATAGAGAGCACAAATCAAGCTCAAATAACTTTTTCGTAGATTTTAATTCCTTTATTAAAAAAAATGAGTATATCTATGTAGGAATACTATAACATATGCTAAGTCAAATATCGAATTTCGATCTACTCCATCCTTTTTAATTATCTACATATATTTATAATGATGTAAAATGAGAATCGATCAATAACGAATCTTTTTGTTCATAGATTCAGACCTCTTTATCAACAAAAAAAAAGTTCCATGTCGCGCACTATAAATAAATATGGTTAATCAAATATTTAACTTCTCAAATATTATAAACTTCAAATTATAATGTAACATGGTAACTTATCATTTAACGTTCGTCCAATTTAAATATCTAGTGTTGTTTGAATTAATCACTATCAAATAGTAACACCTTAGACTAAATATTATTTTTGTTATTTATTTTTCACTTTTAGCATTCAAAATTTATTTTTTTAGCTTCATTATTTTCCGACATTGCACGTACAACGAACTGGAATATCACATGAAAATTCTGAAATATGTCTATTACACTAGCATCCCACCTCTTTTTCTCTTGTAAGTGCAAATAAAAAATAGTTTTTTAAAAAAAGGAAGAGTAAAACCGTCATTGGGTCCATAAATTAAAGGAAAAGTTACGAATATATACTGGTCAACTAATTAATTTATCAATATAACCAAAATATATGATGTATATGTTGTGTATAGATATGCATATCTAGTATAAATATATACAACCTACACACTTGATACATATTTTGTAAACAAGTCGATCGAAGTGTTTAGAGATGTAATTATCCCTAAATTAAACGATAGCATACATAAAAGTTGTTTTAAAAAAATGATAAAACAAAAT
Organism: Capsicum rhomboideum; assembly: GCA_031232105.1. Taxonomy (NCBI): domain Eukaryota; kingdom Viridiplantae; phylum Streptophyta; class Magnoliopsida; order Solanales; family Solanaceae; genus Capsicum; species Capsicum rhomboideum. Next base: position 48,008,673 of record CP124707.1, read on the forward strand.
AAGAGACATTAACTAGTGGATAGCCACTTCACCAAATATATTTTGAAATTGGATTAGTCTCCAACTAAGGAAAAGGCTTAACTTATTAATTAAAACTAAGATGCTTAGGGGATTACTTTATGCTAATTAAGATGCTTAATCTACTTTCCCAAGGTTGTATCACACAAATATATAAAGTATAATGTTGTGCTACAAGAAATATTCAAGAGCAAGGAATATTACAACATCTATGTTGTTGGTTCACGCCACTAGTTTAATAAAAAGAACATCAATATTTTATCGTGTTGCTGAGTCATATCATAATCAACAATAACGTAATTATTTTGATAAGAATGTAATAGTATTTTCTGGTACGATATGATTGTTGCTTTAATAAGAGCGCAATAATATTTTTTTGATACGATATATGATTACTGACTTAAATCACAACAGACAGAATATCGTGATCGTATCGATTAACCAGATAAGTGTAAGTGGAAAGTCGCTTTAATCAATTTGTTGGTGCTCCACTTGAATATTTGGTGGAGCCCAAATATACAAATTAGGGCAAGGGAAAAAAAGGAAGTTAAAAAAAAAAAGGATTAGGAAACAAGGTAAAAATGCGAAAGGGAGATAACCATACAAATGTATCTTTTTTTTAAGATTAAGAAAAAAACACTTAATATTCAATTGTCCATTACCAAAGTTTATAATCTACTAATATCATTAATTAGAAGTTTCTTACGTAATAGGCGTAATTTAGATTTTCATCGTCTTAATTCATAAGTTCTTCAAATCTTTTATTAATTCAATAGTAATAACATATTCAATATGATTTTACAAGTGAAAACTGAAGAGTATAGAATATACACAAATTATCCTGATTGTTATCAATAAAGACACTATTTCAAATAAACCCGCGGCATTTCATGAATTCCCAATGTAAAAAATAAAAAATAAAGGAAAAAAAGAAGAAGGTAAACCCAAATTTGACCGGCTTTTACATATGACCAAATTGGCTTCGAAATTGAGTGTACTAAAATAGTCACAATATTTGACCAACAAAAATAGTTTTGTAAATATTTGAGGATAAATTAAGGTTATCATATATATTTATTTGAAATACTAGATATGAAGAGTCCGTGTCAGCACGAGCCCAATATATGTTATCTTTTTTGTCTCAATTTATGTGATACAGATGAAATTTAAAAAGTCAATTAATTTTTGTATTATTTTTAAATATTTTGATTAAATTGTTAATTATTGAAATTTATAGTATTTTTACATAATTTTTAGATAATATATGATACTATCTCTGTTTCAATTTATGTGGCACCGATAGAATTCGGAGAATCAACCAAATTTTTGTGTAGTTTTTAATATTTAAGTTGTTAATTATTATGATTTATAATAAATTTTACATAGTTTTTAAATAATTATGTTACTTCCTCTGCTTCAATTTATCTAGTATTGATAGAATTTACAGAGTCAACTAAATTTTTTATATATCTTTTAAATATTTTAAATTATTAATTATTATAATATATAGTACTTTCACGTTATTTTAAAATAAGACATGTTATTTTCTTTATATTAATTATTTTTAATATTTTCAATGATTAACTATTATGATTTATAATACTTAATGATCAACAAAAATTGATTACTTTACATCGTCTACAAAAAAGTTATTTTCAAATTCTAATGTTTTAAATAAATTTTATCCTAACTTAATTCATTATAGACTTATTCTTTCTTTTTCCTTTTTACAAAAGTTTACATGCCTTTTAATAATAAAATTCCAAAAGGCTGCAGCATCGTTTATTTAGATATGAGTATTAGGAAATTTTGGGGGCTTTTCTGTCATATCCCCATTGACGGGAAGCTCCTCACTTTACCGCTTATTATATAGAGTAAAGTAATTATAAAAACTCATATGCGTCAAATACTAAACATATTTATATTTATCTGTCCAATTATTTTATATTTCTGCAGCATAAAATTCATTAGAACACTTTCTATCATGAATTTTTTCATTATCAAGCCTCAAACTAAATTTTTTTTTCTTTGTTTCCGGGGATATGACCTAATGATTTAATGAAGTGAATTGAGCACCATGACGTCTTGAGTTCAATTTCCAACACAGGTAAATACTATGTAATCTATTTCTCATCCGTTCTAATATTGATGTACGTTAGGAGACAGGTATCCCATAAAATACTTAATCAGAATGCGTGCGAGCTGATCCGAACCCCGCGATTATAAAAAAAAAAAAAAAAAAAATGAAATTCCGTCTGGGCGCCCCTCGGTGGTAATGAAAGATTGAAGATGAGAGAAATATCCAAATGGTACTAGGTTGTCTTCCATGATTAGGCACATACATCCAAGCAATTATATATATTCTTGCATAGTCCTTTTTGAAGTTAAATAAAAGAATCTCCTATCACAGTTTGACAAAATGGAATGATTAACTTCAACGTAATGCTTATGACATTTTTGTTATTTTTATTTTTTTTTGTTTTTTTACAAAAAACATGAATTGACATCTTTCTCTATATTAATCATATTATTCCATGACAAAAATGTTATTACATCCTCGGGTGTGGAAAGATTCATTTTTTTCCATTCGAATTTGAAAAAGCAAAACAACAAGTCGAAGGTAATAAAATTTGAAGAATAAATGCGTTTTTCATATTTCTAAGCGAAGATTAAAAGTGTTAGTAATTTGTAAGAGGTCGTTTGATAGCTAATTTAGAGAAAAGTTATGCAGGTATTAAATTCATAATAAATAATACTACGTTTGGTAGCTGGTTAGGAAGCAAGTTATTTATATATAAAATTAAAATAATATTTAACTTTAAAATAAATAATACAACATTTAAAAATTCACATAACTAATACCTCATGAAATCATATATAGATTCCTCGATAAATAATTCATGCGTAGCTCTAAATAACTAATTCATGTTTAACTCTAAACAATTGTTAAACAATCTCTACATGACCGTAAGAGATTATTTCGTTGAAAGCTCCCCCACAACGGAAATTATTTGCATAAAGCAAACAAAAGATCATTTTTAAATAAAAGTGTCCAGTGTACACATCATAATACGTACGAATTGTTCCCTTTAAATCACTTTATATATTTTTTTATTATTATACAAAAATAAAATGTTTTCCTTAGATTCTCCTGGCCAGCGTAACATGATGAAGCTCCTGATTGATTGTTAACAGAAAAAGATGCTATAATTAAAAAGGAAAAGTTAGACATCTGCTAGTTCAACTAAAAATATTTATATTCGCTACTTAATATATATAAATTATTAAAGGTCAATTCAAAATTTAAATTTTATGAGTTTAATTTTAAAAAAATTTAAGCGTTGAGACTATTATATTCTAAAGTTATGAGTTCATTATACCGACTATTTGTTGCCTTTTTTATTATTTTAATTATCTTTTTATTTTGTTTAGTTACTGTTCATTTCTTTTTAACTACTTTGTCATGCTTTCTTTATTTTTTGGCATGACTTCTTTGCTTTCTATTTCTTTTTTTGAACTGATTTGAATTTTTTTTTTTATTGAGCTGAAGATTTATTAAAAATGACTTTTCTACTTTCTGTTTTTCGAAGAAAAAATAAGATCTATGTACTCTTTTACTCTCTCAAACTAATAGAATAACACCATGGGTATGTTGTTGTTATGATCCAATAGCGGATTGTTAGGCCTGAGACTAACTTCTTAAATATATGATATATTTAATAATTAAAGTAAGTAATTATGAATTCAGTGAAAAATTTAACTTTAAATTTTGGCGTCTCCTCTGTTAGGGACCTAGGTAAAAAAAATAAATTATTTTTTTAAAAAAAATGGTCCTAGCTACGTTTAGCTTTTGGGAAAACAAGTGAAAACGAACAAGGACGATTCCCACCTTAAAAATCTTGCAAATTTGATGGGACAATTTTCTCAATAGAGTTTCTCGCTTTGGTTACATATTCTTTGCAATTTGTAAACTATTTTATAAAAGTAGATTTACTGTTATGAATGTGCCTGGATCAGTATAGGAAAAACAGTCCAACATCATATTAAATGACTATATTTGAGATCCGGATTAATAAATAAGGACTTGTGGGAGCAAAATAGGTTTGTGTAATTGTTATGAAGAATCTGAACCCTCTCATCCCCTTCTTTGGCTTTTCCCTTCGAACTCTCTTTCTGTTCTGCTCTCTCTATCTTTCTTGTTGATTGTGTTTTAGTTATTCTATGTTACTGTATTTCCATTTTTGTAATCTGCTTTCGATTGTTAATCAAAGACTATTGAAGTTTCCATGTTCTCTATTTGCTCTTTTATTTTAATGTTTGTTACATTTATCCGGTGCATCCAAAGAATAGCGACGACCAATTTCCTAGGATTCCAAAAGAAAAAAAAGAGAGAGAGAGATAAGACTAACACACAAATAAAAGTCTATGATGATGATCTGTGTGATTTGTCTGCTTATGATCCTAATGACGTCAAATCAGTTACTACAATATATTGTTACCTTGTGGATCCCTAGTCCAGATATTTATCATTAGTTGATTGAACCTCTCGTACTAGTAGATATTATGTATGGCTTATTAGAGGTTAAATTGAATAGGTTAATAGTGAAAAATATATTTGAATAATCAGGTTATATATAAGATTATTACTTCCTCCGTCTCATTTTATGTGTCGCTATTTCCTTTTTGATCCGTCCCAAAAAGAATGTCATCTTTCCTTATTTGGCAATAATTTAATGACATCAACCCTATTTTATCCTCACTGGGTCCTACTTAATAATAAAAGACAACTAAAAGAAAAACATTAAAGTGACTTTAATAGGGGTAATTTTGTAAACTTTACAAAGTCATCATTTATTTCTTAAACTCCGTACCCGGTCAAAAGGCGACACATAAAATGGGACGGAGGGAGTATGTAATATTATCTCTGATAAATATTGCTTTCTCCGTCTCAATTGAGTCAATCAAGTTTTTCTTTGATCAAAATTTAAAAGTTTAAATCTCGAAATTTTAACTGTTCCACATAAATTAAGATAGCTGAGAAGTACATAATTGATGGTCCAAAAAAGATAACATATAACCTACTACCATATGAATATGATCATTTATGTAACAGTGTAATTCAACTATTCTTACTATTATATACCATTAAGGTCCATTGATTATTGAAAAAATATTTTATCTTCTCCAAGAATAAAGGGGTAGCCTGAAGAATTAAAGCTCCCAATATATGGAAACTTCAGGAAATGGCCGAATCATAAGGGTCTATTGTACATAACCTTATTCTATAAGTACTTCTGAAAGCTTTCGTTTCCACGACTTGAACCCATAACCTCCTACTTAGATAATCATGAAAAACCCTAAAAATAATACCTCACATGAAAGGGAGGCGCTAAGCAACTGTGTATATAAAGTATACACAATGACCTCTTTTCTTCAACTTCTTGTATTCTTCTTCTTCTTGTTCTATTTTTTCCCTATTTCAATTCCCTTTTCTCCAAAAAAAAAAAACCTTTAGATATGTGCATGTACATATATTTTCTTTCCTTTTCTCACTTAGAAATAAATTTCTATAACGAAAACATCCGAAATCTACTTCTAGATCCGATCGGTCACCAAATTAGGTGGTCGAAATTAAAAGGGCATTCCGGCCTACAAAATTGGTTCAAATTGATCTAAATTAGATCAATTTGCGCGAATCTCAATTAAATCATTAGCTAGTGATGTCAACCAATTCGATCAACTTAGCCTTTTCTCCTTCATTAATTTGAATCATGCATGTTGATTCGTATTTTTTTCTTGCTTCCCTCGTGAAGTTTGACTTTACTTAATTAGAAAGTGACACATAGTGATTTTCGCTTCGCCCTTACTTTGATCCACTCTACACCTTCCACCCATGGTCCGATTGAAAGCCTCACTCCTCTCGATTGATCAAAGATCAAACCTAGTCGTCTTTGATTGACACATGTACAGTTGTTATTTGCAGCTGCAGCATCATTAAGATTCACATAAATAGAAATATGGAGCTGAAAAAAGAAGGGTTTCTAAATTCTGTCTCCAAGTTTTTTTTTGAAGATGAGAATCTTGATGATGCTGCATCGGCAAATTATGACTTTTTTCCTCCAAAAAAACAGTGAATTAAAGAAAATCATGATCTCGACTTTAACATTCATTTGGTAAGTAGTCAATGTGGACTTTGATTTTATTCACTTAGTTTATGTTGTGGTTAATATTGCAAAGTACTCTCTCTCTCTCTCTCTTTTGTCAGTTTGATTTTGTGGAAATTAATAGCGGAAGCTGCATACAGTTGAAAGATGAAAGGTATGAGTTCGTCACTCTATTTTCTTTGACTATCGACTTAGAAGATAATTCAGTATTTGAATTTTATGGGTTTTAAATAGTACATAGTAACCTTATGCGTTAATAGCTGGACTCTAATTTCATTTTTAGATGTTTTAATGAATTGCTTAATACATTTATACATGATTTGAGCTAAAGTTATTGGTTCTGCCGAATCTCTATCCTGAAGGCTACAATAAGAGTTCAGTGGTCATGTTTATTTTTGGATTAACCAACACATGACAATACTGGGAACCCCAATTTATGTTTTTTGTGTAATAGTTGGATCATGACAAACAGGTATCTACCCAGGTACGATTATGGTTAGTTTATTTGAGTGGTAGTTTGTTAAGTGATAAAAATTGACGTTATTGGCATTTCAAGAAAATCATGTTCTTGTTAACTTTATAGTTTTTGTTTTGTTGGTTTTTATGTGAGAAAGTGCAAATCTAGAAAGTTCTAGTAAATCTTCAAGGAAAACTGTTAGAAAAATCAATAGGCTCGGTGGATTGCAAATCCTGAAATGACAGTTCGACCCCATTCTAGGCCTCGGGGAGGAGTTAATATCTCAAAACATCATTGAACTTTGAGAAATTATGTAGCAAAGTCATTAAACTTTGCTTTGTATCAAAAAGATCACTTAACTTAATATTTTTATTTTCTAAAATCACTCAAGTACATTTGTTATATTAAAATTTAACATGACAAATTAAATTATTTTTTTATATCATGTAAACATTCACCCCATATTAAAGAATCTATTCCTTATTATTATTACGGAAAAGGATAAAAAAAGACATCCTTAGCGTATTATAAATGTTTTAAAAATGCATTTCTTCCACCTATTTCGATTAAAAAAAATGCACCTAACGTTAATTTTAAGTCTAAAAATTCTCATCCTTTTAACAAAATCTGATGTAAAATATATAATTTCTTAAAATTAAATATGTGATATATTTTTGTTGGTCCACATATAATTAAACTCAAATTCGTTCACCATCCAACGTAATAATCCAAACTCATTTTTAAAAGGTTTAACACTTCTTCTTCATCCAACGTAGGAACTTCGAGAAAAATTCACAGTGAATAGATAAACAAAAACGTTGATATGCTAATTCAATAAATCAATGCAAATGTAAGTTACCATACCTGTCAGCCTACCAAAACGGATTTATTTTCGTTTCATTGTTTTATACTATGTTTTTGATAGGAAAAGAAATAATATATATTAACAAAAACAAAAATGAATTCACTGTCCTAAATTACCCAACAAGGGGAAAAAAAAACAACAGAAACAATTATATTTTTACAAAAGGATGCACGTGAAACTAATTAACTGTGAATTTTCCTTCAAGTATGAGGATGGATCTCTATTCTCTGCGAATTTTGCTCAAGTCCCATGCTGGATCACTTTTGATTTAAATTAATGTTTGGGACATTTTTGATTCAAATAGGTGGAATAAAGCATTTTTAAACAATTTATAATACGTTAAAGACATTTTTGATCCTTTTCCGTAATAATAATAAGGAATAGATTTTTAAATGTAGGATCTATGTTTACATGGCATAAAAAATACTAATTTATTTTGTCATGTTATTTTTTTAAATGAAAAATGTAGTTGAGTGATTTTAGAAAATAAAAGCCTTAAGTTGAGTGATCTTTTTGATACAAAGCAAAGTTCAATGACTTTGCTAGATAATTTCTCAAAGTTCAATAAAAGCCTTCAATGCATGTTTATTTACTTAGAAATTTGGAAATACAGATGTGTTTATGAAGGCATTAGAAGCGCTGATCTAATTAGCAGAATTATTGATTAACAAATCACATACTTCAGAACCTGTAGCTAGAACTCTAACTCTGTCCTTGCACATATACAACCACTTTTGTTAGTTTCCTAGTTCCAACCAAATACAGTTAGGGCGATTCTCATTTTGTTGTTTTCTTGGAGAAAGAATTGAAGTCATAGTTTGCTGATGCAGTATCATCAAGATTATCATCATAAGTTGTTGTATGAGAATATTAATAATCACTTCATCATTATACGAAGGACAATTAGAGGCGCGCTAGAGGGGTGGAAAGATTAATCCGAACTTATTTTGTTAGAAAATTGCACTATGAATATAAAGTTCACTCTTTTCTTTATGTATATATAGCATGTGCTAAACGAGTTCGGAGCCTAAAGAGCAATTTTTTTTACCCAAAATTTCGAATGGGCAATGAAAAACTTAAAAATGCCAAAGGGGCAAAGGCGGGCAAGACATCACACTGTTAAATGGTTAAAGATAAGGCGGGATGCCTTACCCGCCTTGTAAGGCGTTATCAGTCACCCGCCTTTCATCTTCCATCAACTCACCTAACATTGTAAGACAAAGCTGAACGTTCTAGGGGGCATAAATTCCCGCAAAATAAGGAATTGATTGAAAGTTGGGAAGATTAATAAAGTGGGATTGCACTTTTATACTGTTAGTATTCCTTGAATTTTAATGAGCGTTTAGTCATGTTTCATTGTGAAATTTGAAAAAAAATAGTTTTTATTTTCTAAGTGAGAAATGATATTTGAAAATTGGAGTTGTGTTTGACATGAATATAAATTGGAGTTGTTTTTGGATTTTGTGAGTAATTTGGAGTGGAAAAAAGTGAACAATTTTTTGTTGTTTTTCAAATTCTTGAAAATTAAGTTGAATTCCGGAATTTTAAAACTTGTTTTTCAGAGTTGAGAAAAAAAATTCTTGGCCAAACGCCCCCTTAATCCAATCTGAACCTATTTCATCTTTGTTAGTGTTTACTTAGTGGAAAAAAAAATAGATCTTTGGTGTGCTAGGTACAGTAGTTACAACATATTATATCATGTCTTCATCAAAATCATGTCTTTGTAATGTGCAGATATCCCCCTGGCATGACATACTACTACATTTGGGTGATGGTGTTTTCAATTTTGTTGTTGAGATCCCTAAACAATCAAGTGCAAAGATGGAAGTTGCTACAGATGAGATACTATCTGTAGGCCTATGATGCCACTTTTCAACATTCTTTTAGTATGTTATATTGTCAGATATAGTTATCTTCTTGTTTCCTACACATTCCGCTTTTAGTTGGGGTGGGATTTTGACCTATTGTAATTTGCAAGTAATTGTCTTTATAAGTTAATTGCAGTTTTCTGTGGGTCAATACATTGAAGCTAAGGTGAGAATGGATTACCGCCTTACAAGGCGGAGTAGGGTCATCGATTTACAAGATAGGTACTCTAGTATGCCTTGTCTGTGACAATTCACATCAGTATTTTTCCAAGGGAATTTCTTCGTTGTGTAAGCCTCTTTCCAGGTAATTTATTCCCCTTTAGAACATTCAGCTTTGTCTTATAATGTCAGGTGAGTTGATGGAAGAAGGAAGGCGGGTGACTGATTCTACCTTACAAGGCGGGCAAGGCATCCTGTCTTACCTTTAACCATTTAACTGACACCGTTAAATGGTTAAAGATAAGGCGCGATGCCTTGTCCGCCTTTGTCCCTTTGGCACTTTCAGTTTTCCATTGCCCATTCGAAATTTTAGATTAAAAAAATTGTCCTTTAGGCTTTGGACTCTGTGCTAAACCCCTCGATGAAAATCCTAATTTATCACTGTGCATACTACCTGTCAACTAGTGGGTTTTTTTCTTTCTTGAGTTTAACATTGACAAAACCTTATTCACGATAGTGTTTGTACCAAACCAATTAATACAAGTTGTATCATGTATGTATTCTTACTTCAACATTTAGCTACTAAGATTAAATTTTTGGTTTGGTGTAGTAAAAAACTTGGTGCAAGTAAGATTCACCGTTTAATTAACATTTGACTGTTATTTACAAAAAATAAAAAATAAAAATTCATTATCCAATCACCTATAAAATTTGACACTTTATCACAATATTCATTTGTCAAAATCGAGGTCGGAAAGTGATATATAGTAAATGAAAAAATGGTCAGGATCAAACGCTTACCATCATGACAAAAACTATTGTTGATAGCAAGAGCATAACTTTACTTTTTAAAACTAAGTCCAAAAAGAAAGTGTCATATTCGATCATGACTCCGACCGGAGCCACCCTAGCCCCCTCATAGGCATTGCCATAGGCAGGAATGTAGGATATTGATGTTAGCCAATAATCTCCCTCCCACCACCTGCCTCATGTAAGAGCAAATCAAACACATGATCTTGCCTCTAATACTACCTGACAATATTAGGGGTGGGCATTCGGTCTTTCGGTTTGGTTTTGTATTATTCGGTTTCGGTTTTTCGATTTTCGATTTTGAAAATGTGCAACTCTCCGAACCATAATAAATTTGATTCGGTTCAATTTTTTCTCTTTTCGGTTTGATTTTTTCGATTCGGTATTCGGTTATGTCAATAGTTAATAGCATAATCAAAGTTATATTTGCATGCTAGAATTGATGAAACTGCTTCAAGAATAGAGTTAGAACTTGAAGCTTGTGTTATAGTTCTATAAGCATCAATAGATTTCTGTTGTTCCATCTTGATTATATTCATCCATACTGATGGATTTATAGCTAAATCTTTTAATAAAGAAGTCAAAGTTACTGAAGTGTTCATGCCAGTCAATGAAAAGTTCTCATCAACATTAACTATGACACTAGATATATATAGTAGCAACACTAGTTGTTACTTGCTCCAATTTGCTAGTGTCATCGTCACTGCTATATCCATAGCAAAGTTACTACTCGTAATTGACAACCCATCAGTCCCTCACTCCCTCTATCCTCTAACCAACCTCCATTCCCAGTCGAGGAAGCACATAGACAACTTTAACCTGTTGGACGATCATGCCTCGCAGAAAAGACGTCGTTAAATATGCAAAGTAGTGAGAATAAAATGGGGACAAGAAATGCAGGTGCAACGCGAAGTAATAATATTGATAAATTTACTTTCTAATATAAGTTATGAGCAAATGTAATATTAAATGGATGAAATTGTAAACTCAAACCCTAATTCTAAACTTAAATATTATATATATAAAATATTATATAATATATAAAAAATAATTCGGTTTTTTTTGGTTTTTCGATTTTCATTCTTCTAAATCTGAAACCAAACCAAAAGCCAAAAAAAAGTAAAATCTTAATCCGAAACCAAACCAAAAAAACCAAGAAACCAATCTAAATTAAAATTCGGTTTGATTTGGTTTGATTTTTCGGTTTAATCCAAATAATGCCCACCCCTACCTGACATGTTAAGATCAAGCGCTTACCATCAGTTCAAAAGCTATAGTTGAAAGAAAAGGTGCAACTTTATTTTTTTAGCTAAGTCTACCAAGCAAGCATCATGTTCGATCATGACTTTGACCAGAGCCATCCCAACCCCCTGCCTTGTCATGAACAGAATATTGGTGTTATTCAACAAGATATCATGTAGTGATGCAGCCCATATCAATATATTTTACTCTTAAGGTTTTTTTTCTTCTTCTCCTTTTTTGAAAAAAATCTCTGGAGCCACTGATGTATTAGTAATGCATGTATTAGTTATGATAGTACTAATTATACTTGCATTAGTTATGCTGAGATTTTTCTTATGAAGTGTTTGGTTTTGTGTATTAAAATAACATGCATTGCACATTATTTTTCTAAAAAATATTTATTTACAAAAATACCCTCTATGATGTAAAGGATGTGGAAAACGTTTTAAAGGGAAATTTTGTCTTTAATCATGCTAATGCATGTATTAGAATCCATTGCATTAATAATACCATGGATTTTGAGGTATTAGCAATACACACCTCAATGCACAATAGAGTGTATAACTAATGCAAACATAATTACGCATAGACTAAAAAAATGTACCAAACCAGGTACTAGTAGTACATAAAGCTAATGCATGCATTATTTTTTTTAATACACTCTACCAAACGAGCGACTAAGTGACACTTTCTGTGTTAGCTTTTTCCTAGTCATTAATTCTTTCTTTAATTGATAATAAATCCTAAATTATACTCGTAGTACAAAATTATGAAAGACTTTTCAGGTTCAATCTAGTTATGATAATTAGTTAGACTATGAACACCGTAAGGCGAATTTTTTGGATTTGACGTCATTATATTAATTATGATCAGAAGAAGAAATTTACCACGAATAATCATCATTACTACATTTTGTTTGTCTTATTTAGTATGGTCAAATTATCCAATTGTTAGTGTCAGCATTATTACTATATATATATATATAACTAATTTAAATTTGTTCTACATAAGGCTCTTTTAAAGAGAAGATATTTTTAACTGGATTTTTTCCATGCTCAAAACTTAAATCCGATCCGAAACTTCTAATTGAGAATGAACGGATCATATCTGCAGTGTTTCAAATGACAAGTTGTAATAGTAGAAACAGCCAAACAATTGAAGAGAACTTCAGTAGTCAGTAAAATTGTACAACAATGCTGCTTCTATTTTTTTTTCCTTGAAAAAGATAAAGAAGAATATTCCCAAGATATACATACGCAGTTTTGGGATAAAGTTGGATCATTTTTCTTTTAAACGAAAATTTAACCGGTTTCCTTCTAAGAAAATTTCATGTGTTTGAAAATTGAAGGAAAATATTTTATTCAATAAATTCAAATACTACTCCATACAATTTTCCTTGCAACTCTTCTGCTATTTTCCTTACCTCAAATATGTGACAAAACACCCCTATTTATAATATATTATTAGAAAATCAAATTAAACTAGGACTATAAAATATATTTGAATTAGGACAAACGAATCCTAATCCTAATTAGACATGAATTAAATAAATATCAAAAATAGTAAATCCTAAACAACTAAGGATTCCTACTCCAACTTTAAATTATTATTTTCAACAAAAATTGCCGTAATTAGTCATGAATTAAGACATATTTGGAGCAATAGGTTATATTTGAAATCAACTAAATATTAATTAATAAAGGACAAATTTGGATCATTTTACAAAGTTTATGAGCAACTTATATTCTCGTTTTGGCTTGAACTGAGTAACTATTTTTAATCATCTGATAGATGAAACTCACTAATCCAACTAATTCAGGTTCACATTGCATAAGCTCATTTATGTTGGAAGCTCTATCAAAATTTTCTCTATTCAAAAAATTGGAACTCAAGACGGTCTAATCAGGGATAACGAAATCTCATCTATCCCATCACATCGCGGATAACTGAACCCTAGTTCATGAAAGCCCCTTTCTGTACTGTTACAGCTTTTTCTCTTAACAGTCAATCTTTTTTTCATATTGGTCAGAAGAATCTTTGTGGGGATAAGGTTTTTTCATTTTGTATCAAATCTATAAGATGAGAAAAGTGAGTTTTCTTACGTAAAACACTTGCAAATGGGGAACAATCCGTACAATACATGATGTGGAATACCATTTTCCTTTTGAAGTTTTTTTTTCTTCTTCTTTTTCTTCTTTTTGGCTTTATGGAAGTGATTTCTGATGTGGAATTTTGAATAAATCTTCCCTAGAATTGAAGATAAATGATGTGATGAATAATTTTCCTATGCTTATTAATGACACTTTTAAGTAAGTTTGAGGGATTAAAGAGTGTTCTGCATGAACCGAACACACAACATACACATATATAATCAATTCTAATTAACATTGATGGGAATGCAAATACAAAAGTATAATCGAGTTTGATATTTCAATGGTTTACTTAATATTTTTGTATACGAGTTCATAGTATTTTAATTGAGATTTTATTTGCCCCGATTCATTAGCATTACAAATATTCAGAAAAGGATATGTTATATTCTTTTTTTTTTTTTTTTTTTTTTAAACTCATTCTATTCAAAAGAATTAATCGTGTGTTCAATTCATACTTATCTTCTAGGGTGATTCAAACCGAGATTGATGGTGAAGGTTCTCAACTACTCGCGTTAGCCTCACTCGTCGAAAAGAAAATGTTATATAACTGTTATTTTCCTTTCAGTATCTTGAAAAGATGTGTTCTTTTTCTGAATTCTAAGCTACTCAATAAAATTCATGTACACTGTGTTAGTTTTTCTTGAAGTTTTCATTCATTTGTCAAAATATACAAAGTGGGATTTTCATGTATAACTCCAATCACAAATCAGGTTAGGACAACTTAGGAATAATTACTCCATGAAATGAGCAGAAGTGGGGCTTATAATTAATTAGATTCTTTAATCACAGCAGACAACCTAGTACCTCTATGGATTTCTTTGTCCTCCTCAATCTTCAATTCCTATAATTAAGCAAATTTGGTAATGGAATGACCCATTTTTTTGCTAGTAATTTTTACAGGCGTCAGATCTCTACGTAACAATCATATTTCATAACAACATTTTATTATAATAGTCATATTTTTTGTGGAATCAAATTTTTATGTTATGTTATATTATATGTTTCTCTGTAATTAACATTTTACTATAGTTGTCAAAAAATATGGAAACAAACAATGTTGTTAGAGAGGTTTTTTTTGTTTTTTTTTTGATTTCTTACCCGGTGTTCGGTATCCATATTGGAGCCCGACTAAATCTGGATTCGCGCGGGGAAGTACCACATTGGGGGGAGAGGGAAGGGGGGGGGGAAGGTAAAGCGATCCCTAACAAATTAAAGGCGACTCCGTACCCAGAGAGGTTGTTAAAGAGGTTTGATTGCATATATTTGTACTAAATACTACTATAAATAGAGATTTTTCCGCAGCATTCAATGGTAAATTTATGCTAGAAACATGATTTTTCAATCCATTTTTCACTGAACTAGCTCTAGGAAAATGCATGATAGGAAATATATTCTCACTGAAATAGTAGGAAGCTACCTAATTTTTACACTACTATTTTTTTCGCACTAATTCAATTAAAATAGCTGTGGAAATAGCTACTGAATAATTTTTAGTGAGAAATTTTAATGGAAAAAATAGTTATTTTTTAGTATTGAAAGGACTGTGATTCCATTGAAAAGATAAAGAGTTAATTTCCTAAATTGTCACTGAACTTGTGCAAACATCCCACTAAAGTCACTTTTGTTTCTTTTAGGATAATATTGTCATTGAACTATGTATATCTTTTTAAAATAAGGTGAAACTAAGAAATAGTTAAAGGCATGTTTGGAAAGCCACAAGAGAATTGGAATTGAATGTAGTTACACAGTTTGACATGACATGCAATATAAATTAACAAGTCAATACTACTAAAGCAAACAAATTGAAACATAAATTCAAAAATTTTAAAAATAAAAACACATCTTTTTATATTTTTTCTTTTTGAAAATTTTAATTTTTTTACTTTTTTAAATTTTACATCATTTATCTTTCAGATCTTTTCTTCTCATTTTCCAGCCTTTACTTCTTATTCTTATGATTCAATTTAATTGTTCGTATTTTTTATTTTCTTCATTTAGCACAAAATGACATTATTATTCTAGTGTTTGAATTAATGTAAAATTTCATATTGAATAAGATTATGGACTTGTGTTTTTTTCCTTTTGAATTATACTTTTACTTAGCTTATGGTGAAATTTATTTTATTTTATGTTGGAATTTGAATACCATTATGTTTTTTTTTGTATGTCGAATTTATGTTTCAATTTATTTGCTTTAATAGTATTGACTTGTTATTTCATATTGCATGTCATGCAAACTATATAATTACATTCAATTCCAATTTTTTTGTGGCCTTCCAAACATGTCTTTAACTATTTCTTAGTTTCATCTTATTTGGAAAGATGTACCTAGTTTAATAACAATATTGTACTAAAAAAAACATAAGTTACTTTAGTGGGATATTTGCACAAGTTCAATAACAATTTAGGGAATTAACCCAAAGATAAACTGAAGTTTATTAATGTGCTTGAAAGTTTGATACATGCACATAACTAGCACTATATATCATTTTTATAATTGCAAATTCAAATTTATATTTGTTAAGAAACTAGTTAAAGTCTTCAAGATCTTCATAAATTTTGTAAATTGTATGTCAAATCATGCCATCTCAGCATGAATCAACCACGACAAAGTGTTGCAGGATTCTCTCTTCTTCTTTTTTCCCCTTTTTCCTTTGTGTATATATTGCTTTTACCTTTCTTTTTTTTTTTTACGAAAAAAAATATTTTTTAAAAAAAACTTAAAAAAACTTTCTAACATAAAATCTCCATTTGGACCCCGCAACCAATTTTTGAGGTGGAGCATCATCATAAAGTAGGATATGATTACGATACTCTGTCAGTTGTGATTTGACTCAGCAATAATATCTTACTGGAATTAAATATTTCTGACGCAAAATTAATATGTAGACTATTTTTTATGATTTGACTCAACGATAATATCTTACTAGAAATATTGTTGCTCACTTATCATAATGGTGGAATCAATCAACACCATCTATTCATTGTATTTGTTGATCATTGATTTTCTTTTTTGTAGCTCTTCAACTTTAATTTAATACACATATACAATATACTTGTAGTGATTCAGCCTTGGGAAAGTATATTAAGCATCTTAATTAGCATAAAGTAATCCCCTAAACATCTTAGCAACAAAGTAATCCATTTAATTAATTGCTTTATAGGTTTAATTATTAGGTTAATTAAGCCTTTTTCGAATTTGGAGATCTAATCCAATTCCAAAGCTAGTACTCCTTCCATTCCTTTTTATATACTTCCTTTTCTTTTTTAGAGTCAAACAATACAAATTTTGACCAACATTTAAGATGTATTTCTTAATCAAATTAAAAAAGGGAAATGGCAATTATAGTATTTTTCATATAGTTTTTGAATATCTAAATTTTAATTTTAAAAAAATAAATTAATCTAATCTAATCTTTGAAACTTAATAAATTGACTCACGGTAAACAAAGGAAACATATTAAAAAGGAATGGAGGGAGTATCTTTGAAGTGGTTATCCACTAGTTAATGTCGTTAGCTATATTCTTTGCAGCTTGCAATCACAAAAAAACACAAAAAGGAAAATTAAAAAAAAAAGGTTACTCTTTACTTGTCCACCTGTAATAAAAATAAATGTCCATCAATACTTGTTCAGTATGAAAAATTAGTGGATAATTTACCCTTTTTCTACCCATTTTATCTTTACTATTAAATATTATTCATCACTCAATGCATTTCTCAAGGCATTACATTCATTATATTCAAAGGGCAATATAGTAAAATTAAATATATTATTTATTGCTTCTTAACTTGTGTGTCAAGTCAATAGTGGACAACTATTGTCGGATAGAGGAAGTAGACAGAAATGCAGGATAAAATAATCTCATATTATATCTCGGGATTGTTATTCGTATCCCGCATCCCAACTGACCTAAAAGTATTAGCCGTAAAAGTAATAATATAACAAATAAAGTAGTAGCATAGTTATAAGTACTCCTTCATCTTTAACTAGAGTTCTTAGGCTCGAGCGTTGCGTGGTCTTTGTTTTTAATATGGGACATTTCAATGTGAATTCGAATTTAATCAAGGTCTAGTACAAATGCCAAACATCAGGTGAAAATAATCATATTCATACTATTTAATTAGTAATATCGACACTTGGTTAGATAAACTTGTTTCAAATGGAACTTTGGTCTATTATAATAGGGTTGAGTACAAATATCGAACACCACGTGAGCTTTGTTGAAGTGTTAAAAATTGAGGATTATACCTTTTCAGACAATTATTTAGTACAACAACAACATATCCATTATATTCTCATAAAGTGGGGTCTGGGAAGGGTAAGTGTACACAGTTCGTACCACTACCTTAGAGGTGAGGTAGAGAGACTGTTTCCGATAGACCCCTGCTAAAGACAAAAACAGTCTGTAAAAGGACATAGTACAGGAACAACTAGGTATTAACACAACAACAAAAAATAACAGAAACAAGACTATCACAAAGTAATACTACAATCAATCTATCCGAAATAACAAACATTACCAAAAACATTACAACAAGACACTACAAGCAAAGCACTATGACTACTAGCACAGATACCAAAACAAAGCACTCCTACTAGAGCAAGGACGCACTCCCTCCTGCTAACCTTCTACCCTAATTCGCATCCTCCGTACCTTCCTATCTAGGGTCATGTCCTTGGTAAGTTGTACTTGCTCCATGTAGTGTCTAATCACCTCCCTCCAATATTTGTTCTGTCTACCTCTTCCTCGCCTGAATCCATCCATATCCAACCTCTCAAACCTCCGCACAGGGGCATCCGTGCACCTTCTCATCACATGCTCGAACCATCGGAGCATCCACATCTCCGTCACCTTTATCTTTTGAATGTGAGAGTTCTTGACCGATCAATACTCCCTTCCGTACAACATAACAGGTCTAATCGCCACTCTATAAAACTTGCCCTTAAGTTTAGGATGTTCCTTCTTATCACATAAGACTCCGGATGAGAACCTCCATTTAATCTGAAACTGTATTGACAAGTAATAGAGCAAATTGTAATGTAGCGGAGCCACTCCCTTATAGGGGTGGCTTCTGGGTTAAGCTAGTAAAGTGTTTGTTTTAGGCTTCAAATTGTTGATTCCCCAAAAAAATTTAGTGGTGAATTTAATGACTTTATTTTTCTTAAAATAATATTGAAAATCTAAAAAGAAAAGGTTCCAATTATGTATAAAAGAGAAAGAGAAGTGCTGAAAATAACCCTAAATTAAACTTGGCGCAGTTTATTTCTTTCATCCCCCAAATTATACCCAGTATTAAAAACACTCCTACACTTGACTAAGTGAATTTAAAAACGCCCCGATCTATCACATGGCATAGCAAGTGGTATAAGGTCTTTGTGAGCGTGCGTGGATCTCAAATCTCAACCCCAACAACTTAGTCAGGCCCTTGTGTTCTAGTGAGGTAGTTATATTTTGTTCTTTCAAGTAATTTCAGCTGAAATATTTTGAAGATAAAATAGCCAGGTGGAGGTAATGTCTCCATTTTTCTATAGCTTATAACAGGGCAATTAGTTCTTTCTCACAAGTGGACATTCTCTGATGCTTTTTGCTAAGAGTTTGACTCATGAATGCTAAGGGTCTTCTTTCTTGCATTAACACTGCTCCAATTCCAATGTTACATGCATCTACCTCCAAGATAAAAGGCTTTTTAAAGTCTGCAGTGCTAGAACAGGTGCACTAACTCATGACTATCTTCAGCTTGTTGAAGGCTTAATCAGCCTCAAGGTTCTAATTCAACTCCCCTTACTTAAGCAAGTTGGTTAAGGGCTTACTTATCTGAGCATAACCTCACATAAACTTCTTGTAGTACCCAGTTAAGCCCAAAAACCCTCCTAGTGCCTTTACAGTTCTAGTTTGTGTCCACTCTATCATAGAAACTATCTTAGTTTGATCAGTGCCCACCCCATAACCAGTGATTATGTTCCCTAGATATTCAATTTGAGTCAGACCAAAGTTACATTTACTCATTTTGGCAAACAAATTTTATTTTCTTAATAACCTTAGCATTATCTCTAGATACTTGCTATATATTAGCATATCATCAAAGAATATTAATACGAATTTCCTCATCTGATCCTTGAAGATAGTGTTTATAAGAGACTGAAATATTCAGAAGCATTAGTTAATCCAAAGGGCGTGACTCTAAACTCCCATAATCCATGATGAGTCCTAAAGGCAGTTTTGTGCTCTTCACCTTTCTTCATTCTTACTTGGTGATACCCGGCCCTTAGATCCATTTTGAAAAATATAGTAGCACCAAATAACTCATCTAGTAAATCATCAATCATGGGTATATGATATTTGTTATTAACTGTAATGTTATTTAACCTCCTGTAATCAATACAAAATCTCCATGAATCCTTTTTCTTGACCAATAAGGCTGGGAAGGCAAAAAGGGATTGACTTGGTATAATAATAGTAGCCTTGAGCATCTCACTAACAATAAATTCAATAGGATTCTTTTGGTCAAAAGATTACCTGTAAAGTTTCAAATTAAAAGGCAGAGCTCCTGTGACTAAGTTGATCACATGAGCACAGACTTTTTCAGGTGGACGTTCTGTGGGTTCTTGAAAGATGTTATCATGTTTTTGTAATAATACCCTGATCTCTAGATGTGTTTTCTCTTTCTTCTATAACCGTATTAGCTTGCACCATAAATAGCTCAGCAGCAACTTCACAAGTGTCATACTATAGCATCCTTCTCAATGTTTTAGTATCTACTATGGTTAACTCAGAATCTTCTTGGACCCCATACAATGTGATCAGTTTGTCTTCACACATGAAGCTCAAACTATATGGTCTAGCATGTAGAAGGACTGTTGCCACCATGTCTATCCAATCCACGCTAAGTATCATGTCACATCCACCTACCTTCACCAACCTCAATATGAAGTTAAAGTGTTCATCCTGCATCTTCCATCCACATGAAGGACTTTCTAGGTTGCAGCTTATCGTTTCACCATTAGCAATTATCATCTTTATAGGCTTCCTCATAGGTTGTATTGGTAACCTCAATACTTTGACAATGTGAGGTTCAATAAATGAGTGAGTGAAGCCACTATAAATTAAGATTGTCATGGGCAGCTTACTGACATAACCCCATAATTTTAATAGTAGATACTATGTCACTAGGGGAATTTGGACCAAGCAATGCATTCAGTAAGATTTCAGCCTGCTCTTCAGGTTCCTCCTCTAGAGTTTCTGGTACATCTACAAAATCATCAGGCTGTTTTCCTTCCCCTTCTACTTCAAAACCTTCTATAACAAGTAATCCTTTTTGTTTACACAAGTGGTAAGTTATTTGGTTTAAAAGGAGGTCCTTCCAGTAGTTTTTGATTTGGATAAGTGATACTCAGAGGTGTTTGGGTTGGGTAGGTAAAATGTGGTCTAGTGGTGTTGTTTTGTGAATTTCTAGAATAAGTCATGGATAGTGGTCTAAGAGTGGAATATTGAGGGGGGTTTGGGAGGGATAAAAGGAATAATGGCTCTAAAAGAGTCTTCATACTTCATAGGCATCCATCTCAGTAGTAGGTTTAACTAGTTTGACCAACGGTTTCAGCTCGGGCTTAAGGTCACTGATAAAGCTGGATACATATTGGGCTTCATTCAGTAGTGGATTAATAATGCTCATGTAACTTGTGAACTCTTCAAACCTTGCTTGATACTAATCAACAGTCCCAACTTGCATAAGTTTGTTGAATTCATTTATTATATCTCGAGGTCTAATATTCCTAAATCTTCTACAAATCTCACTACAAAATTTCTACCAACTGGCCCTTCCCCTATGGTTAACCATGTAGCTATCAAACCAAACATCAACCTTCTCTCTTGGATGCACTGAAGCATAATTAAGCTTCTCTTATTCAGGAATACCATAGAGTTCAAAGAATTTTTCACATTTTCTCAACCAGCTCCTAGGATTAATACCATCAAATTCTGGAAAATTGATTTTTAGTTTAAGAGTTCTATGGCTGGAAGAGGACTCTGTGGTGTGTACAAGAGGATTAGGCAAAAGAGGTGGAGATAGAGAGTAAAGAAATTACGAAACAATGACGGACTCAAAAAAAAGGAGGTTGGTGGAAAGGTGAAACCCTGACCTACATCATACTTTGAAGGGGTAAATTGGGGCTGGGAACTTGCTACATTAGTGAGAGCGGATTTATTATTAGACGATTGACCAGCTACGACCTGGGAATGAGCTCCATCTGAAGTAGCGAGCGGAGTCGATGCAGTTGGGGTGTGAGTTTACGATTGAGGCACACCTTGCAAGTTCATATACAAGATGATAAACTCCAACTTCTTATTTATTTCCCTAATTTTAGTTAGTTGACTATGGAGTTGGTCTTGGTTTGATTCCACAGTTTTGAATTGTTTACTCAAGTCTTCCATGAAAAATTGAGAGTTGACTTCAGACGGTGCTGACATCGGTATGAAGAGTGTGAAATTCTGATGAAGAAACATCGATGCCAACGGCGTCGTTCCAGGTGGCTTTGATACCATTTGTAATAATAGGCTTACCCTTGTTACTGAATTCGTAAAAAGAAAGAAAAGTAGAGAAGAAAAGGTAAGAAGAAGAAAGGAAATTTCAGAATATGATTTTCATTGCCTCAGTAGTTACTCAGTACATGAAATATAACAGTTACTCTACTAATGAAAACATGACAACTGTCCCTTCTCTTAACTGAATTTAGAATCGAAAAAGAACTAATTCTAATAACACGAAGGACTACTCTGCAAGTAGTAAATAAGCTAACTATTTAAAACAAAAGGGATATAAAATTAACATTTTGGAACTTTATAAAAACTAGTGTGAAGGAACAGTAGGAAGACGCCCCGCCGACGATGAGTAACAAAACCCTTGACGAATTGGATAGCAAACTGAAAGCGTTAAAACTTAAGTACGGTTCTTCGGAGACACCACCAAAAAATCTAAGAAATGTCGCTAAGTAGTTGTACTTGCATGGACAATATTAGAGAAGCTGACGAATTATGAGTTTGTTAAAACGCTGAAAATTGGAGGTGATGATTGTGAATTGTCATCGAGGAGATGAGAGTTATTGGGTTTTGAAGGTGGGGAAGAAGATTAGGGTTAGGGTTTCGACTGATATGTAGTTGAAGATGTTTAGTGAGCAAAGGAGAGTTGATTTTGTGGATAATGGAGTTTGGGCTTTGAAATTTTTGTGGATGATGAGTATTGGTATTTCATTACCAAATTCCAGGACTGTTTGTTTGAGAATGTGTACGGAATGAAATAGATGCTACTGAGGCAAACAAAGTGAAGATTTATGGAAAAGAGTTTATTAGATGATTAAAACTTGAGGAATCAGATGATTCAATGTGGCAAGTGCAGATTCTGGAAGGGTAGTAGAAAGAGTCCAGTGATGCCGGTGAAGGATAACCAAGATTTTCCTGAGGAATTTGAGGAAGTTGCTACTGGTGGAGGAATACAGAGTTTGGCATTAGGGGCTTTAGATAATAATTTCTTGTGAATGATTCGGGAGTTCAAGTTGTGAAAAATTTTAGCCATGGAATCCATGGGAAAGGTGTTTATGTGAAATTTGATGAAAATAATAAGTGAACCGAAGGCTCAACACCTAAAAAGGCTCTTTTGATGCATGGAGAAACTAATATGATGCTAATGAGTTATTTTAAGGAAGGGAAGCCCCGTTTAACTGGACTTCACCAATATTGAGACTGGGAGGATTGTTACTGAATGAAAGTTTTAGAAGGACGGGACTGATAGTACCATGAAGGATATAACAAATGGTACCAAAGGGTTACAGTTGGATCCTTCTGAATCGACATTTTTGGGCTTGGATGATAACCGGCTGTGTCAGTGGAACATGCGTAATAAGAGGGGAATTGTTTGTTGTTTCCTTCACCCGTAAAAATCAGAATATTGATGAAAATGGTAGTTCTACGCCCACAGTTAAACTGTGTTTCCTTAAAGAATATAATCCCCTCACAATTGCCCAAGGTTTGGATTAATTCCTCCCAGGATAGAATAGAACACTATTCAGCAAAACCGGCAATGAAATTTGTTGAACTTTGTCTAACTCAACTAATGGAGTAAATCACACTTACTTTGATTTCTCTTGTAGAGAAGAAAGTTTTTGACTTGTGAAAATAATATATTTCGTATATCCTTCATCTGAGGAAAACATAGGTAGTTATAGCCTAAGAGGTGGTGCTTCAGAAGAGAAGCAATGGTTGAAGAAAAGACACAACTTTTCGGAACGTCACGTCACCTGTGCCCGCAGGTGACACTTCGGCACAAACTAGTGAGTTCTGTCTTACCTGCGAAGCTCACCTAAGTCCGCAGGTCGTGTTCGTTGTACCGCCATTTATGTACGTGTCCGTATATGGAGAAATAATTTCCTTATCGGATTTTTCGATTAAGTTTCAAATGAACTTTGTCCAAAAAAACAGTCTCTCAAATTCGAAGCCGAGCCGAGCGACGACGACGACGGCGAGAGGCTTTTCTTGTTCTTGCCTCACTATCCACATGAATGAGTGTATTCCAATATATACACAAGAAAGTTTCCTTCTCCCACCAACGTGGGAGAACTTCACTTCATTAAAGTGAAGACTTACTCTTCACTTTTCCTCCATGTTTTTCCCTCCATTTTCCATTCACTTCTTTTCAACCAAACCCAACATTGTTCAGATATTAGCAACTACTAGTTCTCCTGTGTTGAATTGGATTAGGGGCATCAGTTTTCAAGAGGAACAAATTTTCAATGCTTTTCCACAACTGGTGATGGCTCCATCGTAGTTGGATCACTTGATGGGAAGATTCACTTGTACTCGAAGACCTCTATGAGGCAAGCGAAGACTGCATTCCCTGGCCTTGGCTCTCCAATTACACATGTTGATGTTACTTATGATGGAAAATGAATACTGGGAACAACGGATACATATTTGATCTTGATATGCACTTTAGTTTACTGATAAGGATGGGAAGACCAAAACTGATTTTATTGGGCGAATGGGAAATAAAATCCCAGCCCCAAGAATATTAAAGCTGACTCCTGTTGATGCGCATATGGCTGGAGCAAACAAGAAGTTCCATGGTGGACATTTAGCTGCTTAATATATAGATGTTGTTTATCTAAGTGCAACTTTCATGTTGCTTGTTAGTTGAAGAAGCTATACATCACTATTCATGTTATCTCCATGAAAATTGTTTTTTTGTGTTGTGAGTTCATATAAGTTGGTTGTTACTCCTTCCATATAAGCTCCTATGCAACTTTAGTAAATGCAATGACCTTGGACTGAAATGATTAGTCTGGCATAGGTATTCAACCTCATCCTGCTCTTTGTCATAGCTTGGTTACTTTGTCCATGATGATTGCTCATTTTCCTCATATGGTATATATAGCTTCTTCAAAATATGATTTCCTAATCAACTTTTCTCACTTCAGCTTAAACTATGGTGCAATTTAAGTCACTATCCTTTTAGTAATCAGCTTTGATTTCTTGGTTATACTGACGGTAGTCCTATAAATATACACACACTCACACACACAAAAAAAAAAAAAACACTTTTTTGACCAATTTATCTGTTCTGGATGAACCAAATGTTTAAAAGTTCCCTGCAAAAGAATTAGATCTCTCTCTCTCAGGAATCAGGAAGATTAACAAACGGGAAATATTCTGAAACCTAATGCCGCTAGCTTAGAAACTCAACGGCTATTAGAATATTAAAGTCTTTACTTATTGTTTGTTTAAAAATAGGCATAATACATGAATGTGCCCTTTAAATTGGCTTCAACTTTCATCTATGCTCTCCAACTTTGAGTGTGGACAAGCTGACACTTAAACTTGTATAAAGTTGAACAAGAAAACACATGCGTCCTATGTGGCGTCCTACGTGGCCAATTCGTATCCTACGTGTACTATGTCACATAGGACGCGTGTGTCTATTTGTTCAATTTTATATTAGTTTAAGTGCCTACTTGCGCACACTCAAAGTTGGAGGGCATAGATAAAAGTTGAAGCTAAATTAAAGGGCACATTTATGTATTATGGCTTAAAAATGAGTAGTTGTCTATTAAAAGAACGTACTCAAGGTGCAAACTCCAATTGTCTGCTGAAACTAGCTAGTCTCAAATGAGCAACAATGTAAAAGTATCTTATTTGCTTCCGTATTTTCTTAGGCTAGAGAATATAACTTTTTAAAATTATGAAACAGATTATGAGAGTTGGCAATAGAGTAGTGGACTGTTGCACTTCTTTTGTCTATATCATTGGGAGTCCACTTCTTTGTTGCCTGCCATCTGTTGTTACTGTGTTGCAGCAATTCATTGGCATGGAATATGACCCTCTCCCACAGCTGTGGAATGACAGGAAGTATAACCTGAATTGGATTACATTTTTTTACTTGCACCGGGTCCACCAAAGACCTGGTTAATATTTGTTGTGTGATAAATTCCTTTCTCTGATGCAGAATAATACTGTAGTAACAGTTCATTCTTGTGTTTTGCTCTTCCTTAAGCTGAAAGTAAGCGGCTGACCTGACCTGCGTTGTATGTCATTTTCTAGGTTAACGAAATCTGGAAAACATGAACGACACTTGGTTGCATTGCAGCAGTAGGCAAATTCAGTGTGATATGGAATTTCCAACAGGTGAAAGACAGTGCTCATCGTTGCTATCAGAATCAGCAAGCCTAAAGAGTTGTTATTGTTACAAGATAGTGCCCAAGGATGAATCCATTATTGAAAGTCGTTTCATGCATGACAAGTATGTCGTCAGTGACTCACCAGAGGCTCCCCTGGTTGTAGCAACTGCAAATGAAAGTTACTTCCATCAGCATGTCGGGCAAGAAGCGTGGACTTGGGAACTAGTTGACTGGTGAATGATCAGTGTGTGCAAGAAGATTTTTCTATTGTGTATATAGGAGGCTCTAGTTCTGTTCTTTTTCCTTTTCCTTTTCCTTTTCCTTTTCCAATCCATAAATTGTGTTCGATTGTTTTTTAAGTTTGCATTTATGTTTTGAGAAAACCTTTTTGCTTTTTTAAACGTATACTGTATCTATGAGTGGAATTCTTTATGCCGTGCACGATTATGTCAAAGAATGTTTGGATGAAGTGAGCATAGATTCAAGCCTTATGTTTTTCTTTTGACATTGCTACTGTTGTCCATCTACTGTGCATGAATAGTAGGATCTTCGCACTCTTTTACTTGCCAGTGCTCTTATTTGTTGGAAACCACAGGACAAATACGTATCAATAAGAAATTCTGCTACCAGTTGGTCAAGATTAGTTTTACAGAAACTCCCAAGACATTGAACAAACAATCGCAACAGCATCAGAGGAAGGTTCGGAAGGTTATTTCCGAGTCTCTGACATAATAGTCTACATATAGAGAAGATGCAATAAATAGTGCCGTAGGCTTGCAATGCTCATAGAGTATCTCTAGCAGCAATTCTGCAGGTTATAGCATCTGCAAGTGATGATACCTCCAGCTCCAGATTAGATATCTTGTAATGCTATCAAAAATTCGAATTGTTAATTCATTATAAAGAAAGGAAGCGTGACCATCGAATCATACTCCACAAACCACTTGGAAAGACAAATATTCACCCACCACCCACCTTTTGAATCTGGGCCTGGTTTATTCTTTGTTCCAATTCCTTCAGGTCAATCTCATTGCCCTTTATGAGTTTTTCTATGGCCACCATCTAGTTACAGAGTAAGTACACATCATTATTGTCAGGAAAAAGAAAACAAAAGAATCAGCTCCAGTGACATATTATTGTCGCCTCACCTCATCAGCTGAAGCACCAAAGCGTGCTGCGAGGATGTAGCTTTTGTTGTCTGCGATACCACATCTTTTCAAAGACTCTGAATCTACTATGATAAAGCCAAGTAAAAGTCAATTGATCAACAAAGGATAAATCCATTCTATTACAGATTAAGCCTTAGAGCTTCTTACGTGCTTAGATCCCGAGTAGTTGTAAACAAGCTCAGAATGGAGGGTCCTTGTAGTCAGTGAATCCCGTGATTTAGCTACAAGTGTCTTGTGTGCAGCTGCCAAAACAGGAAATACATCTGGGATCTGTTGTAAGATGCCCAAAGATGAAATCAGCTGAAATGCACGAAGCACAACCAGTGGGCTTTGAGATTGAGTGAAGAGAGTGTGCTTACAAGTGATGCATTCAGAAATGTTACTTCTGGCTCCAGTGTTGCAGACTGCATTAAGTTCAGTAGTTCTCTGCAAAAGATGAATCTCTTAAATTTGTTTAAAACTTATGAAGTAATGTAATTCCGGTTGAAGCAAAACCTATTTCTCTGATACTAAATATTCATGTTTGTTGATGTAGTCATTTACTTTAGTCAAAACTTGATAAGGCATCTTCCCATTTTGGCAAAGCAAATTTCTTTCATATTAGCACCCAAAACATGCATCATGGGAAACCTAAGAATACACAATGCATGTCGTTTTCAAAGCTTTTTCCAATAAAAAGCAACAGTACGACAATGATTGCCAATGAGCTCAAGCCTATTTTTAAATAAGAGAACAAAGTAAAGATTAAAAAATTTCAGATGCCTAATGCTGAGTAGATTATATATTGAAACATGAAATTGATGGATTTCGCTCCTGGTGATCTACTTTTATTTTCCTTTGTGTTTGGAGAGATGAGGAATAAGTTCTTATACTAACTACACATGAAGATATCAGAAGAAAACCAAAAGTGCAATTACTCAGTCTAGTAATTCCGAGAAAAGCGTGTGATATTGTGGATACAACTGAATCAGGAGATAAATGAATCTTGTACTAGAGAGAAGGCATGGATCACTTTTTACCTTATCTTGTGTATACTGTTGGGCTTTTGCAAACTGCATAAGAATAGCCAGCAGAAAAACAAATCTGATACTAGTGTAACTATGATAATTAAGCAAGTGCACCATAATTTTAAAAGTAAGCATTTAAAGGTTATTAAAGAGGAAAAATAAATATCAAGCATGGAGAAACAATTGTTTGCTTTCCACCAACAAAGCACGGAATTCTAGCCAAAGAAACGCAAAGGGGAATTAGTATAAATGTGCAGTTGTGTTGTACACTTCACATAAAGTTCTGAACAATATCATAAGCTTAGTTTTGCACGCGCAACGCTAATTTCCAGGAAAGAGGGGAATGGAGAATAGAAAATACAGAAATAACTCTCTGGCATTAAATCTCTCCATATATAATGTAGGTTACAGGCTCATAACCAAGTCACGAGATATCTTTTCAAGCTTAGGCCTAATCGTCCAAAACTTAAAATTCAGCTTATAAGTTTCATTCTCTTCGTCAATGTACATGTCCATTTTTCTACACCTGGATAATTTTGCCAGACAACCAATTCATTTCCTGAAACTTTTAGAACTAGCATATCCTTCAAAGTAACCGAGGATTTACCAAAAAATTGTGCACGAAATACTTCTGGTCAATAATAAGCAATCCTGGAAAGAATCTCGTCAATCGTCCATGAATTTTGTAAATGCTATATTCTACAGTATCAGTAAATGGTTCTTCAGGATTGACAAATCTCTGCAGAAACATGTAGATAACGGCAGACATGGGTATGCACATATCTTCATAATGGTTATACTTGATGTTTCAGTGTCTTTCTGCCATTAGTTCCAATTGAAAAAACTTCTAAACTGCAACGTAATGAATAGAGAGTCCTGTTGGGTTTGGTTGATAAGAAGTGAATGGAAAATGAAGGTAAAAACATGGAGGGAAAATGAAGAGTAAGTCTTCACTTCAAATAAATGAACTTCTCCCACATTGGTGGGAGAAAGAAACTTTCTTGTGTATATATTGGAATACACTCCTTTATGTGGATAGTGAGGTAAGAACAAGATAAGTCTCACGCCTTCGTCGGTTTTGGATTTGGATTTGGCAAATGATCGACCTGTGGGCGCAGGTCAAGTGTCAATTTGAAACAATGGGTCTTTTCTTCAACCATTGTTTCTCTTCTGAAGCACCACCTCTTACGCTATAGATATCTATGTTTTCCTCAGATGAAAGAGATACAAAATTATTATTTTTACAACTCCAAAAACTACTTTCTTCTCTACAAAAGAAATCAAAGTAAGTGTGATTTACTTCATTGGTTGAGTTCGACGAAGTTCAGCAAATTCTATTGCCGGTTTTGCTGAATAGTGTTCTATTCTATCCTGGGATGAATTAATCCAAACCTTGGGAGGAGGAATTAATCCAAACCTTGGGCAATTGTGAGGGGATTATATTCTTTAAGGAAACACAGTTTAACTGTGGGCTTAGAACTATCATTTTTTTCAATTTTCTGGTTTACGGGTGAAGGAAACAAGAAGTCCAAGTTTACAAGTCATAGACGGCAAAAGCATCCACTGAACTAAAGAGTTCTGGTCTCCCAAGTATAACATTACAAACTTAGATAATGCCTCATCCCTAAACTCCTCATGGATAAAAGAGAAAACATTTAGAAAAACCTATAACTTATAGTGGCCCATGATAACTCCTTTGCTAGCCCCAATCAAAAAGAAGATAAAAATGACTAGAAAGTAGTAAGCTTGTATCTCTGTGACATATTCATATCCACGATAGTCATCGAACCATTTCACAGTCTAAAAGAGGAAAGGAACTTGTCGACTTTTTAGCAGTGATGAAAAACATATCAGCAACAACACAAGTCAATAAATCAACAAAGCATTTAGCAGCTCATTTATAGGTTCGTATCAACTTTTACATTCCTATTCTTACTTCTAAGTAAACCATAGGCTCGTTTCCATTTACAAATCTTGGGAAAGTTCAGAAACACAACAGCAACAAATATACCCAGTGTAATCCCTCCAAGTGGGGTCTGGAGATGGTAGAGTGTATGTAGACGTTACACCTACCTTGGAGGTAGAGAGTTTGTTTTCGATAGGCCCTCATCTCAAGAAAAGAAAAACGAGTTCAAAGCAGTACAGAAAAAGAAATAACGGAAATGAAGAAGCCACGACAAAATACTATAGATAACCTGAAAATTTTGCATTTTAACATAGAGATTTTTCTTCATGGCAATTTTGCATTTTAACAATGTGTTGCCTTTATATAACCCGTAAACCAACATAATGTTGCCAAGCTCAAAACAGGGCTAAACACATGAAATGAGATTGTGCATTTAGCTTTGCATCTTTTCCATGTCTATAACAAATAGGATTTCCAGGTTTCCAAGTTAAGACATTGCTAGATATCCGATTAACTGAAGATATTAGTAATGCAATAACTTGATTAAAAAAAAAAAAAATAGTAATGCAAGAATTAGTTATGTGGGCATTAGTTATGTGAGTATTAGTTATGTGGGTATTAGTTATTCCATCTTCTACACCACAAAAGATGATACACAAATTCCCTCAGAACTTATACAGATATAAGTCAAGCGGGTTTTTAAATTGCAAACCAAAATTCTTATTAATTTCATACATGAATAACTTATTTCGTAATTAGCTACCAAACGTTGCATAACTTATACAGAAAATAATACATGAATAAGTTGCTTCTTTACTAGCTACCAAACGACCCCTTAATCTTGAAATCAAGGGAAGAAGAAAATAGTAAAACTTCAAATTTAGCATCTCTTTTAATAAAATGGTGAAACCTCAATTTAAACCCTAGTCAATATGGGAAAATGCACGTAACATACCATATAAATTTTAAAAAAGATAGCCCTTTAATAGTCATTTACAACAAACAATGTATTTCATACTTGACTAGTTATAAGATACCAGAAAGACACTAACGTACTTGCAATTAGTAACATCGCCGAAAATGGCAAGACATAGAGTGGTTCCACCTACTTCGAATATCTTCATTGTTAACTGAAAACATGAAATTATACCAAATAAATGAAACAAACAACAAAACAAGATAGTTTTACAAATTATATAATATCTTCATTGTATTATATCTTTTGCATCCCTCATATTTATTTTTTTTCTTTTCTCCCTCATATTCGATCTTGGCAATTTTCTCCCAAATTTTAATCTGTATTCTTCACAATTTCTTTTCCAGGATAAATAATTTTGTGAAAATAAATCTCTATCTATTACTCATTTACAGGGGCGGAGCTAGGTGGGCGGGAGGGGTTCACCCGAACCCCCTTCGCCGAAAAATAATACTCCCTCCGTCCCATTAATGTGGCCTACTTTTCTTTTTGGTCCGTCCCAAAAAGAATGTCACATTTTCTTATTTGGTAACTCTTTAAAAGCACAATTACTCTTTCACCCTTATTGGTCCCACTTATAAGGCCTCACTTAATTAAAAATAATAGTAGTACATTTTTAATAAAGAGCAATTTAGTAAACATCACCAAGTCTTCCCTTATTTATTAAACTCCGTGCCCGGTCAAAGTAGGTCACATAAAATGGGACGGAGGGAGTAATATATATGTAGGGTTAAATTTTTGGCTTACATAAATATATAGTATAAATAAATCTCCTTATCACAATCAAAATGTGTAGCTCAGTGGTTATGGGGTTCAGAAATTCACTCTGATTGCTGGTTTGATTCTCATTAGCTTGCCTGTTTTCCTTTTCTTTTGTTTCACTATTCCCCAAGCTTGGCCCACAATTTCTTTCCCTCAACCCATGATTTCTTTCCATTAGTTAATTTCCAGTACTAAAAAGTAAAGAATTTTTATTCATTAAATAGAAATAATGATTAATAATTCTTAAAATAAGGAAAAGAGTATAATTTCCATTCAGAAAAACTTATAGATATATTTTTTAAGTATGTAAAAAAAAATTATAAACATGAAAATATAATATGTATGTTATACATATTTATAGTATAAATTTTCAAAGCTAATATATGATTAAAGGAGCAGTTAGAAGAAAAAAATAAAAAGTTCAAAATAAAGTAAACAATCAAAAAAAAAAAAACACAAGATTTATGTAGGGCTCGATAAAGCAGGAAAAACGTAGGAAGAAATGTTTAACTAAAGTATGACAAGGCGAATTACATTTAGCGGTTAAGATTAATTTTGTCCTTTGCCTTACCTCGCTCCGCCCCACCTGACCCGATTTATCATCATGTAACCTTCAGGCATTACTTCTTATTTATATTTTGAACCCCTTGATAAAAACTCTGCCTCCGCCAGTGTTACTCAAGGTCTAATATGTATTTACTCGAACAAATTCAAAGATAGAAATAGTGTTATTTTTCTGTCATATTTTTTAGAAAACAAAAATTAAGATTTCTTCATCCTAATGACTAATGTATATGATAACGTTTGACTAGGCATTGATTATGTATAAGAAATAAATAAAGATTTGAAATCGAAATCAATGTTTTAAAAAGCTGGGGCGTAAGACGGGGCATTTTACTTAGCGTTGGGCGAGGCGTAAGCCTCGAGATGATGGGGCGTAAGCCTCATGAATCTTAAATTTTTTAATTTATAATATAGTAAAATAGTGTTATAAAGCAAAAATTATAAACAATAAATTAATAATTAAAACAATTAAAAACATGATCAAACAAACTCATAGAAAATAAACTTCTAATATAATTTTACAAGTGTAAAGAAAGAAATGCTATAATAGCTACTATGAGATGCAAATCAACTCTAACATCTTAACTTCCAAATAATAAAAGAATCACATTTTTGTAAAATATATTATGATCGTACTATGTAATTTACATCCCTGAAAGAAAATAATCAATAAATTTTATTAGTACCCTCACGGTATTTTTGAGATAATAAAACATAATAATTTACTTTCAAATAACGATTATTTTGAGACAAATGGAAATAATATAAGGATCAATATTGATAAGTGAAGATGTAAAAATCGGCTAATTAAGTATTTTTAAAAGAAATGTTAAATGATATTCACCCTCTGGTGCTTTCAAATAATAAATATGCAATACAATGACTTGTTATTTGAGTTATTCTCAATCATCTAACTTTTATAGATGAAAAAACTATTAAGCATCATTTACTTATTAGAGAATTATAAGAGTCAACAATGTCAATTAAGGAATTCGACACATAATTTTTCTAAGATTTGTTAGGCGAGCCCCGAGCGTTAGGCGTTAGGCGTGATTAGGGCGTACAGTCGGGCGCTTAAGGCGTAAGCCTTACAAGACTTAAGTCTCACACCTATGCCTCGAAGCATTTTACCAGTATTTTGCCCCGAGGCGAGCCTCAAAACTGTCTTTTAAAACACTGATCGAAATCTAAAATAAACCATAAATATTTAGCTGACTATAAATGATTTCATTAATGATAATTGAACATGTTAAAGACAAATTGTTACTACATATAAAAAGATATTGACATTGACTAAAAAGAGAATAATGGAAAATTATTATGGAATTTCACAGATAAAACTTCATAAAAATGCTTGTAATTTTATGTGTGGAATTTAAAACTCCACGTAATGTGATACAATCAATCTCCGAAGAATGGAATAATCTCCATCTCTTAACGTTCAAATGCCTTTAATTTCCTTTCTTTGTTTCTCCCTCTTTACCAGGAGCAACCAGGCATCTCCCTTATTTTGCCAAAATGTCCACTTTCATTTTCGAGTAAACTAACTCTTATAGGAGCTGATTTTGATTTTTTTTTCGTATAAGAATAGCCTTACAAAATAATCTTCCTTTGTTTAATGAAAATTCTTTAGACAAAAATGTCCTTATAGAGGCTGATTTGCATGCTTAACATGAGACCAGGGGCGGATTTATTCATGCCTTTGGGGGTGCCACGCCACCCTCAAACTTCAACGGAAACTCTATATATAGGTAATATATATACAGAATATGTATAAATAATACACTTGCCACCCAGAGAACCAAAGTGGCTGATGGTGCCAGTGGCAGAGGGTCATTTATTCCGCCCAAGGTGCACAGGTTCGAAACCTGCTGACAACTTAATTTTTTTAAGTTAAATTCAGTTGTGTTCCTTCTTTAACTTTTCTTTACTTTCTTATTAATTAGTATTTGTTTAATAAAAATTTATGACTTTTTTTTAACTTCTTATTAATTAGTATTTGTTTAATATAAAATTAAAAGATGAATAAGTTTTGTTCTCTTTCTCTCATCAACTTTTAATAAAAACCTGTCCATTCGATCTTCTTCCTAAACCAGCTCTGCCAACAGCCCCATCGCACTTCTTACTTCTTCTCTCGCTGCTTTCTCATTGTCCACAGCCCTTTGTAACTTTGAAAGATATTTTTTGTTTTCTCTTTTAGAATAAGTAAGAAAGCTGAAGCAGTCAAAATCTAATAGGGTTCAAAATCGAAAAAAGTAAACACACGAACTAGTCGAAGGGGGTTCAATATATATATATATATATATCATCATCATCATACCCAGTGTATTCCCACCAGGTGAGGTCTGGGGGGGGGGGGGGGGGGGTAAAGTGTACGCAGTCCATACCACTACCTCAGATGAAGTAGAGAGGTTGTTTTCGATAGACCCCCGGCTCAGAACCGAAAACCATAACAAACAAAAATCAAAAATCAAAAATCATAAAAATCATAAATCAAAAATCATAAAAATCATAAATCAAAAATCATAAAAATCATAAAAATCATAAATAAAAATCATAAAAACCAACAGCAAAAGGGGGTAACACATCGCTAGATAATCGAAGAAGCAAGGCAGTCACAGCTCAACACTATAGATGAGTTATTCAAGATCACAAATATCACCAAAACAGCGCGAACAAGACTCTGCCTAAGAAACAACAGTCAAAGATACAAGCAAACACTCTACCCTGCTAAAAACGGACACCTTCCTACCCACTAACCCTCTACCCTAATCCGCGTCCTCCACATCTTCCTATCAAGGGTCATGTCCCCTGTAAGCTGTAACTGCTCCATGCCATGCCTAATCACCTCCGTCCAACATTTCTTCGGCCTACCTCTACCCCGCCTAAAACCATCCCCTGCCAGCCTCTCACACCTCCGTACTGGGGCGTCCGTGCACCTCCTCTTCACATGTCCGAACCATCGCAACCTCACTTCCCGCATCTTATCCTCCACCGAAGCCACTCCCAACTTCTCTTGAATAATCTCATTTCTAACTCTATCACTCCTGGTAAGTCCACACATCCCACGCAACATCCTCATCTCCGCTACCTTCAACTTTTGGGTGTGGGAGTTTTTAACTGGCCAACACTAGGCTCCATATAACATGGCCGGGCGGACGGCCACTCTGTAAAACTTACCTTTAAGCTTCAGGGGCACCTTCTTATCACACAAAACTCCTGAAGCGAGCCTCCATGTCCTTCACCTTGCCCCAATACGCTGCGTGACATCCTCGTCAATCTCGCCGTTCCCCTGAATCATAGATCCCAGATACTTGAAACTCTCCCTCTTCTGAATGGCCTGGGAGTCCAGCTTCACTACCGCATCAGCTTCATGCCTTGACTCGCTAAACTTACATTCCAGGTACTCCGTCTTCGTCCTGCTCAACCTAAACCCTTTAGACTCAAGGGTCTGTCTCCAAATATATATGTAAAATAATTTTAATCATGTATAAATAGTCTGTCTCCGATTGATTTAATCGCTGAGTCTACTTGGCACCCGGAGA
This sequence comes from Capsicum rhomboideum, assembly GCA_031232105.1. Classification (NCBI taxonomy): domain Eukaryota; kingdom Viridiplantae; phylum Streptophyta; class Magnoliopsida; order Solanales; family Solanaceae; genus Capsicum; species Capsicum rhomboideum. The sequence goes on from CP124707.1 coordinate 48,045,000, forward strand.
CTCCAAATCCTGGATCCGCCTCTGTATGAGACTGGTTTTTTTTCTTTTCTTTTTTTCCTATTTTATTTTTTTCTTTCTTTTTTACTTCTTTCTTTCTTTTTTCTTCCTTTTTTTCCTTTTTTTATTTTCTTCGTCCTTTTTATTCTTTCTTTTTTCCTTCTTTCTTTCTTTCTTTTTTATTTTTTTCCATTCCTTTTTACTTTTTTTGTTTTTTTCAATTCTTTTTTCTTTTCTTTTTCTTTTTTCCTTTTTTTTTGGTTCATTTATAGAGCTGAAAAAACTACCTATTTTATAGTTTTGTACTTCTTTTAAATAAAATTTACCCTAAGTGCCACGATTATACATTTATATTGGAATCTTCATTTTTATTTTTAAAAATCAATTCGGTGCGATTTGGTTCAATCAATAATTTAAAAATCATTGACAACTTAGCTTGGGGACCTTCAAACAACAAATTATTTCCCATAGGCAAGACTCGACACTATCATATTATGTATTGAATTATAAGATGCTCTATAACTCTTGCATTAGAGGCAAGACAGCCTACAAGTTACGCCCCATGGACAAGACTTGACACTACCACATTGTGTCTTAAATTATAAGATGCTCCATAACTTTTGCCTTAGAGGCAAGACTTAGTCCAAGGTATTTCAAAGAACAGTTACTCCCCATGGGCAAAACTTGACACTATCACATTGTGTCTTGATTTATCATGAGATGCTCTATAACTCTTGCCTTAGAGGCAAGACTTAGTCCAATATATTTCAAAGAACAAGTTACGTCCATGGGAAAGACATGAGACTACTACATTATGTCTTTTAATTTATGAGATGATCTATAATTGTTGTCTTAGAGGCAAGACTTAGCCAAAGAACTTCCAACTGATAAGTAACTCCCCATAGGCAAGACTTGACACTACAACACTGTATCTTAATTTTTGAGATGTTGTATAACTTTGCCTTAGAGTTAAGACTTAGTCCAAGGACTTTCAAAGAACAAGTTACGCCCATGGGCAAGGCTTAACACTACCACATTGTGTCTTGATTTATGATATGCTCTATAACTCTTGCCTTAGAGAAAAGACTTAGTCCAAAGATATCAAAACAACAAGTTACGCCATATGAGCAAGAGTTGTCACTATCATATTGTGTCTTGATTTATGAGATGTTCTATAACTCTTGCCTTAGAGGCAAGACTTAGACCAAGGACTTCAAAACAACAAGTTACTCTCCATGGACAAGACTTGACACTACCACATTGTGTCTTGATTTTCAAAATGCTCTATAACTCTTGCCTTAGAGACAAGACTTAGCCCAAGGACTTCCAAAGAACAAGTTGTGCCTCATGGGCAATAGTTTACACAATTTTTAGTAAGTCTAACTTATGAAGTATGCAGTAACTATTGCCTTAGAGGTAAAACATAGCTCAGGAGTTTTAAAAAATAATGTATACCTTATGGGCAACAGTTTACATTATTTCACTATATTTAACTTATGGGATACTCTATAACTCTTGACTTAGAGGCAACACATAGCTCAGGGTTTAAAAAAAATAACTTATGCCTCATGGGAAACACTATTCCAAAACTAGAATATTCTTTTCCGTAGTCTACTTAATCAATTAGATGCTAACATACATCATTTTTCCTACATTTGATACATGGCCGATTCCAATTTCAGATGTTTGTTAACTAACTTGAAAATAGAACACTTAAGTTTACTTCCATATCAAAGAAAGAATTGTTTTTAGCGGATTACTCGATTTTCTTTTCATTAGCAAAAAATAATAAAAATTAAGGAAAAGAAAAGAAAAAAGAGGAAAAAAATTCTTAAAAAATAGAAGTTGAGGAAAAAAAAGAAATTAGAAGTTGAGAAAAAAGAAAATAAAGAAAGACACTACTAAAAAAAACAGGAAAAGCGACCACAAAAAACCGACCACGGATTGTGGTCGCAAAAAAAACCGACCACAAGTGATCGGTTTTTCGTAAAAAAAAATAATTATTTTTTTTAATCAAAAACCGACCACAAGTGGTCGGTTTTTCTATTTTAAAATTGCCAAAAATTAATTAAATTAACTAGCAAAAATAAAATTCCTTAAAACCGACCACATGTGGTCGGTTTTTGATTAAAAATAAATAAAATAATTATTTAAAAATTCTTTTTAATTTTTTATAGCAAATATATTAAATTTGTTTTCAAAAACCGACCACAGGTGGTCGTTTTTTTTTTAATATAAATAAAAATTAATTAATTTTAAAAAACCGACCACAAGTGGTCGGTTATTTCAAGAAAATAAAAATCAATTAATTTTTAAATTTTAAAAAAAATAAAAATAAAAATAAAAATCAATTAATTTTAAAAAATCGAACACAAGTGCTCGGTATTTTTTTAAAAAAAATAAAATAATAAAAAGCCGACATTTCCCAAAAAATTAATATAAATAAAAACGTAAAAGTGAATATATTTTTTTAAAATTATACCAACCACTTGTGGTCTGCTTTTATTTAATAAAAATAAAATATTTAATATTAAACTTGTGGTCGGTTTTTGTTAAAAAATATTAAAAATAAATTAAGAAATATTAAAAATCCGACCACTTGTGGTTGGTCAGGTTTTTTAAAAAAATATTAAAAATAAATTAAGAAATACTTAAAAACCAACCACTTGTGGTTGTTTTTTCGTAAAAAAATATTAAAAATAAATTAAGAAATATAAAATAAAGAAATAAATAAATAACATGAAACATAATCTTTATTTTTTACTTACGTTTCAATAAAATAAATATATTGTCCATCGAGTGTATATTTTTATACGTGTATATCTCGTGTAGTTGTTTATGTAATAGTCAAAAGCTAATTGAATGTATACAAGTATATTGAATACGTTGATATTATACGATCGAGGTAATAATACACTGTTGGAGTTATAATAATGTAAGGTAAATAATCGATAATTAATTAGAGTATAAGGAATACGCTGTATTATAAGGTAATATACTCGTGCATGTGATGTATATATATATATATATCTCATGTAGTGATGTACGTAGCAGTCAAGAGCAACCTAACTGAATCTATTCAAGTATTTTGAATAACACGTTGATATCATACGATCAACGTAAGATCATATACTGTTGAAGTTATAATAATGTAAGCTAATTAATCGATAATTCATCAGAGTATATTTGAAATACGTTGTATTACGGGGTAATATACTCGTATATGTGATGCATATAGTACATATTTAGAAACTGATAGTCAATAGAGTGTGTGTGTGTGTGTGTATATATACGTATATCTCGTGTAGTGATGTACGTAGCAGTCAAGAGCAACCTAACTGAATCTATTCGTATTTTGAATAACACGTTGATATCATACGATCGACGTAAGATCATATACTGTTGAAGTTATAATAATGTATGCTAATTAATCGATAATTCATCAGAGTAAATTTGAAATACGTTATATTACGGGGTAATATACTCGTGTATGTGATGCATATAGTACATATTTAGAAACTGATAGTCAATAGAGTGTGTGTGTGTGTATATATGTATATCTCGTGTAGTGATGTACGTAGCAGTCAAGAGCAACCTAACTGAATCTATTCAAGTATTTTGAATAACACGTTGATATCATACGATCGACGTAAGATCATATACTGTTGAAGTTATAATAATGTAAGCTAATTAATCGATAATTCATCAGAGTATATTTGAAATACGTTGTATTACGGGGTAATATACTCGTGTATGTGATGCATATAGTACATATTTAGAAACTGATAGTCAATAGAGAGTGTGTGTGTGTGTATATACGTATATCTCGTGTAGTGATGTACGTAGCAATCAAGAGCAACCTAACTGAATCTATTCAAGTATTTTGAATAACACGTTGATATCATACGATCGATGTAAGATCATATACTGTTGAAGTTATAAGATCATTTTTGTCGTTGATTTTTAAATAATATATTACGTGTCATTAATTTTTGCTTACGTAATTTATTCATAATAATTTTATGACATTGATTAACTTGATAATATTTTATTGCATATTTACAGATTTTATTAAATAGCAGTCTAATTTAATTTTCCCAATTTATTTAAAATCTAGCCACTCTGTGCCTAATTTGATATCAATTTTAGCCTAAATTGATTTCAAATTGAAATCCCTAATCCAATTCCAATTAACCCAATTCTAACCTATTCATGCAATTTTAAATCTCAGCCATTGATCATACGATCAACAGCTGAGATTAAATCCTTCTTTTTCTTCCCTTTCAATCAAAACTAACCCCCCAAAACAAAAACCCTAAGTCATTTTCCTCCATACACAGCCGCACCTCCCATTTCTCTCTCTCTCCCATCGCCCTTTCTCTCTCTCTCTCTCTCTCCCATCGCCCTCTCTCGATCTCTCCACCACCGGCGAAATCCACGCCGCCTCACCTCTCTCCTCTTTGCAAACCGCCTGTGAAACCCACAAGACAGCCGCCAACCCCCCAAGGTCCTCTCTCCCTCTAGATCTCCTCCCAACCACCACCGCCGCACCACCGTCACCGGTGGATTACAACCGACGAACTCCCACCAACTCCGAACAACCACCGCACCTCACTCCTCTTCTTCCTCTCCTCCAGCGCCGGCGAATCAGCCATGGCTGGTGAGAATCACCACAGTGTTGCCTCCATCGCCGCCGCACCGCCTCCCACCGACAACCATCGCGACTATCGGCGAACCGAACCACGTCAGCCGCCTCTCACAGTACATCAGAAAATCGTTTTAATAGCAGATTCTTACAATCCGTCCCCGGTATGTCCCTATTTCATTGTCACACTTGTTTATTATCATTGCTATCCAATTTATGCCTGAGGCGGATTTGAAATTCATAACCATTAACAAGATTTTTGTCTATTTTTTCTTGGGATTCTTGTTTGATTACCCATTTGTGTTAGCATGAGAAAAGCCCCAAATTCATGAGCTTTTGAATCAACAGCTGTCTGTGTTGGGAACCGATTTTTGCATTGAGGTTTTTTTTATTATTATTTATCTCGTTTAGCATAGTTCATGTTGACAGTTTTGGTACTTGTTATCTTGGTAAACTTGAATATGTGCCCATTAATTTTAGCATGACTCCATCTCTCTCCGACCCTTAATATATTTCTAAGCTCGTATTCTGATTTTGCTCAAGTATGTTATTGAGTGTCAAAAAATTCTTAATCGGTGATTTCTCTTTTGATAAATAATATTTTTTCTTCAGATTTGAATTAGATATTTGCAAAGAGGCATATCATAAGGAAGGATCAATTTTTGTGAAAGCAATTTTGGAACATTACTTTACTTAAAGGTAAGTTGATTTCTCTATATTTTCTTATATTGAAGTCGAATGTATTGTTATGGTGGGATTATTTGCTGTAGAAGGCTTTGAAAGCCATAGGTTTTGTGATGATTTTATGGTGTGAGAGGGACATGCGACGCCTCTACTTATTTGCTTTATTAAATTTGTAGAACTGTTTGACTTATATTAGAAGTGAAAATATGTACTAGTGACATAAAAATGGTTACGTGTAGTCGCTTGAAAATGTGAACTTGTGATTTGAAAATGGTTAAGTGTTGGCACTTGAAAATGTGAACTTGTGATTCGAAAATGGTTAAGTGTAGCCACTTGACTATATGAACTTGTTATTTGAAAATGGTTAAATGTATTCACTTGAAAATGTGTATTTGTTACTTGAAAATGGTTAAGTGTAGTGACTTGAAATGTGAATTAATTACTTGAAAATTGTAGTGACTTGAAATGTGTATTAGATACTTGAAAATGGTAGTGACTTGAAAATGGTAGTGACTTGAAAAATGTGTATTTGTTACTTGAAAATGGTTAGGTGTAGTCACTTGAAATGTGTATTAGTTACTTGAAAATGGTAGTGACTTGAAAAAGTGTATTTGTTGCTTGAAAATGGTTAAGTGTAGTGACTTGAAATGTGTATTAGTTACTTGAAAATGGTTAAGTTTAGTGACTTGAAAATGTGTATTAGTTACTTGAAAATGGTAGTGACTTGAAAAAGTGTATTTGTTACTTGAAAATGCTTTAAGTGTAGTGACTTGAAAAAGTGTAGTTGTTACTTGAAAATGGTCGTGACTTGAAAATGTGTATTAGTTATTTGAAAATGGTTAAGTGTATAGACTTGAAATGTGTTTTAGTTAATTAAAAATGGTTAAGTGTAGTGGCTTGAAAATGTGTATTAGTTACTAGAAAATGGTTAAGTGTAGAGACTTGGGCATTTGAATTAGTTACTTGAAAATGGTAGTGGCTTGAAAATGTGAATTAGTTATTTGAAAATGGTTAAGTGTAGAGCATTGGGCATTTGAATTAGTTACTTGAAAATGGTAGTGGCTTGAAAATGTGTATTAGTTACTTGAAAATGGTTAAGTGTAGAGATTTGGTCATTTGAATTAGTTACTTGAAAATGTGTATTAGTTACTTGAAAATGGTTTAGTGTAGTAACTTTAATTAAGATTGTCATTGCTTGTGTAGATGGAATTTGATTATAGCTGGATATATCAACGAAATAATGATAATAGAGTGGGTATGAGAGAGGAATTTGCAGCAGGTGTCAATCGATTTATTGAACAATCCAAAACACTTGATGATTGGTTAATTTTTGGATTGATTCGTTGTCCTTGTGTAAGATGTGATGGTACATTCATTCTAAAAGAAGATGTTGTGAGGAATCATCTTTATAGCAAGGGGTTTCCCGGTGATGCACCTCGGGCTACGATAGGCCTAAGCTCACTTGATGATTACACTACAGATGAGGTGGATGATTTTGATGATGATGATGAAGGTGGGGATGAGGAGGATGATGAGGATGACTTTTAGTTTATTTTTGATTTGTAAACTTTGATGTTTATATGTTTTGATTTTGATATTTGGATGTTTTGATTTTGGTATTTAGATGTTTTGATTTTGATATTTGAATGTTTAAAAAGATGTTTTAATGTTTCTAAATTGGTGGGTTGTATTGAGATGATTGAATGTTTTTGAATTGGTGGGCTGTGGAAATGCAGCATATATGCTGTAATTTTTTTAAAAAAATTTCCAGAAAAACCGACCACAAGTGGTCGGTTTATAAATAAAAAATATTATTTAAACATTTTTTTTTAATATTATTAAATTTATTTAACAAAAACCGACCACATGTGGTCGGTTTTCTAAAAAAAAATATTATTTTTTTTCAAAAACCGACTACATGTGGTCGGTTTTTTAAAATTATTAAATTTTTTTTTTACAAAAACCGACCACATGTGGTCGGTTTTCTAAAATTATTAAATTTTTTTTTACAAAAACCGACCACATGTGGTCAGTTTTCTAAAAAAGTTTTTTTTTTTTTTTTACAAAAAACTACCACATGTGGTCGAAAAAATTTTAATAAATTTTTTTAATATAAAAAGAATTTTAATAAAAAAAATTATTTAAAATATAATTAATATCAATTTATAAATAAATAAATATTTTTTGAAAAAAGCGACCACATGTGGTCGCTTTTGGAAAAGCTACCACTATTTTACCGACCACACAATGTGGTCGGTTTTTTGGTCGCAAATACAGGAAAACCGACCACTTGTGGTCGCTTTTTGTGGTCGGTTTTCCTGTTTATTTTAGTAGTGAGAGAGAAGAAAAAATAATAAATAAAAGAAAAATAAAGAAGTGAATAATGAAAAAAATAGTTTACACCATTTTCGCTAAGTCTAATTTATAAGGTACACAATAATTGTTGTCTTAGAGGCAAAACATAGCTCAAGAGCTTTAAAAAATGGGAAAAAGACATGGGCTGACCTTTTTCAAAATTAATGGCCAAAGTTTGGGCTATTGTACAAAACATTGCCCTTCGGTGAAAACATTTCCATTTTGTAGCCATTGATAGAGATAGAGATGGATCGTCCACGTCAAATAGAAATATACAAAACCAGTAACACATAGTTATTGACAACTAAGGTCTTTTTCTAGATTTTGCCCCCTATACAAAACCAACAACACATAGTTATTTGACAACTAAGGTCTTTTTCTAGATTTTGGCCCCTTCTCTCTATTTTGATTCCCATTTGTTCATTACATCACTGTAAGATATCTCTCTCTTCTCCATTTCTTGGGTGTATTACACACACATATCGTTCCATTTCTAACAATTGATTTGACAAGTTTTGCCTCTTTTTTAAGATTTAGGGCCCGTTTGGATTGACTTATTTTAGGTGCTTTTAAGCTAAAAATAGCTTCTAAGCACTTTTGAAGTGTTTGGATAAATTAAAAAAGTGCTTATAAGCACTTAGTTTTTGACTAAAATGCTTAAAATAAGTCAAAAGTCATAAGTTAGGAATCCTAACTAATGACTTTTAGCTTAAAATGCTAAAAAAAATAAGCCAAAAGTCATAAAAAATAAGCCAAAAGCCCATCCAAATGGGCACTTACAAGTTTATGCAATTGGAGATCTAGATTTCGCCTTTTTAGATTTTTTATATAGTGTTTTCATCTTTTTTTGGTTGATTTCTATGTTTATTCTTTTTTTAAAAAGGGTTTCTTCTCCGTTGTATCAACTCTAATTTGCTATTAATCCGTCTACTTCGAATTTTCTTCTTCTTTTTTTTCTATTCTTCTATACAATAAAATACAATTGTATAGAATATTTATTTGTATAGGATATATAAAAAAATTGTGTAGAATGTGTATAGAAATTGTATAATTGTTGTATAGAATATGTATCTAAATAATTATTGCAGCTAAATGTTGTATAAGATGTGTATAAAAACTGTATAATTATTGTATAGAATATGTATCTGCATAGAATGTGTATCAAAATTGTATCATTGTTGTATAAAATATGTATCTATATAGGATAGAAATTGTATAATTGTTGTATACAATATGTCTCTATATCTGGTATTAAAGATACATGTATTTGCTATCAAATATACACTTATACATTCTTTTTTTATTATATTTTAAAAAAACACTATTTTTGTATTTGATTGTTTAAAAAAAGTGCAACAGAAGTTTTTTTTAAACAAAAAGAGTTGCAAAAAAAAAGAAAAAAAAAGTAGCAAAGAAAAGGAGCAGTGATTTTTCTTTACAAAAATAATTGCAATAAAAAAATTTAAAAAGCAACAAAATAAAAGTAGTAGCGCATAAAGGTAAAAAATTACGTCCTTCAACAAAGGTCAAAAGGCCAAAAAGTGAGAAATCATATTTCATGGCCAATTCGGTGGCAATATTTTGCACCAACGTGCTATTCTTGTCCTTCCCCCTTAAAAAATTAACTTATGCCTCATGAACAATGATGTAGAAGTTAAGAAAATAGAAAAAAGAGAAGGAAAAAAAAAAAGTAAAGGTTAAGAAAAAAGAAAAAAGAGAAGAGAAAAAATTAAAGATAAAAAATAAATAAATATTGAGAAAAAATGTAGAAAATATAGAAGAAGAAAAAATAAAGAAAGAGAAAAAATGAAGAAAAAAAAAAAGTTGAGAGACAAATGAGTATGGAGAGTTGTTTAAAACATTTGAATTGTAGAGGGGCAAAAATGTATTTGTTCAATACATAAAGAGGAAGAAAGGTTACTCTTTAAAAACTTTTCTTATGGGGAACAAAAAAATCAAAACCGCCCACTTTGAGGGACACCTGATGTAATTTTCTGTAACAAAAAGACCAATGACTTCTTCTTCCCCCATAGTTCTGAAATTTAAAATTTCTCAATGTTTTTCATTTGAGAAAGCCAATGAAACTCGGTAAATTCCTATCAATCCCATATTATGTGTATTTCTCGTAACATGTAAAAAAAAAAAAAAAAGTAGCTCGGTTCACTAAGCTTCTATAATAACTCGAAAATACATATTATATTGATAGTAATAGCCAATGATTACAATCCAAATAAACAAAACAACATTAATGGAAATACAATATGTAGAAGCTAAGTATGATAGAAGAGAACCAAAGAAGGTGATAAGAAGTGGAATCCAGAAGAAGGTGATGAGAACATTCAGACATTTGATTTTACAATAAGCATAAACCGTTGTTATCAATTCCTAGTCCTTTTTAATCAAATTGGACCTGGATTCCAAATAAAACTCTCTAATATTTCTCTTGGCCTGATAATCTCAACCTGATAAGCCTTGTTGACCACTTCTAGCCCATTGTCCCTTATGAAATCAAATCAGTTCAGAACAGTTTCCGTTATACACGAGGTCCGGCATAATTACGGGTCCAATTAACAAATTACTGATCTCTTCAAGGATTGTGGTGGTTGGATAAAATGGAGGATCTCTTCATTCTTAATCACAAATTCGAATTCAGAAAATAGAAATAATCATGGCAGAAAACTCTCCCCTTATAATGCATCTTATGCAGTGCGAATTCTAATAACTCAAAACTCAAAAATGGACTATATATGTTATTTTGGTTACTGGATTAAGATTATGGACCATTAGATCCTGTGAGAATTTAATAGATGCACTAAAAAAAGTTTTAGATAGAATCCAATGAAAGGTGTTTTTGCATATTTAATGATCAAAATTGTAGAGCCAAATAGAAATGTTGTCATTAGTGGGGTTAAAACTTGGATCATTCATCCAAAGAATAGGGATAAGAAACAAAATCTAGAACATTATAAACTAAACATTTTTTTCCTCACGTCTTTAAAAGTAAAAAGTTTCCATGTGCAATAATGTCATAGATGATAGACTTGGAAGTTCATCTTATCCAAATAATCATTTTATATCTACATCATTTACCATTTTTACTTTTTTAATTATTTCAAAAGAAAATTCCTTGGTATCAATCTAAATAGGTTGCTCATCAAACTGGTTAAATTAAAAATAGTCGCAGATATAAATAATATATGTATGGTCATGTTATGTGACTATAATATATGTGTTATGCATATATAATATATGGATAATCATGTATAAGCTACGTATATACTGACTAAAAAAAACAAATAATGAATCCGACAAGTTATTTGCGTAAGATCCTAGAAGGACAATTACTAAACAAAAAATTACTCCCTCCGTTTAAAAAAGAATGACCTACTTTTCTTTTTAGTCCGTTTCAAAAAGAATGACTCTTTCCTTTTTTGGCAACACTTTAATTTTAACTTTCCACATGACATATTTAAGATCACAAGATTAAAGGGCATTTTGGTACATTTTTCATAACTTTAATTTAGGACCACAAAATTCAAAAGTCTTCTTTATTTTTTTAAACTTCGTGTCAAGTCAAACTAGGTCATTCTTTTTGCAACTGAGGGAGTATGTGATTAAAGTGGCAGACATGTGGGATTTCAACTTAAATGATGTGATGTGATTAATTATCTAGTAGAATCTTCAAGATTCAAATCTTGAAGAAGCAGTTAGAAAGTAAAATATTGGCCACTATAAATAAATATATTATTATTCTGTTGTACTTACATGCAATATGTTTGTGAAAAGTGCTATGTGATGAATTTGCAATTATTTTTATCTTAGTGTGAGCCTTTCATAATGTAGAAAAGGTTGTGGGATTATTACTTTACTACTTTCCAAGTCTTGAGCTATTTGACTATCAAAGTTATGACGGAGTGGTAAGTACTCTTTCATTCTTAATCAGAAGTTTTGGGTTCGAGCTCTGAGTATGGAATCATCTTTGATCGATAGGGAACATTTTACCCCCATAGTGGAACTACTCAGCGCGAATCAAGATTAATTGGGGCTCAAATGTGCCTACCGAACACTCAGTGAGAAACAAACAAAAAAAGTCTTGAGCTATTTGATTTTGCTTCCATAGTCAAGAAAGTAGGTTAGTAAGATTAAAAAATATATATATTAATAAGAAGAAGAAAGTGGCAAAAGTATTGAATCCCAACAAGATTCCACAATTTGGATTCTCTCAATATAAAGGCAAGATTCCAATAGTTTTTATTTTTGTCATTTCTGTTTCTAATCTTCTTTTCTTTCATTTTTCATTGATTTCTGAGGATCTTTTTGCATATAAATCATTGTTTTTGCATATAAATCATTGTTAAGTGATACATAGTTTCTTGGTTTAGCTAAATATGGGATAAAGACAATTTTTTTCTAGGTTTGGTTTGCCCCCGGCTATGAGAATTTTACTGTGCGTCTCGTATAACTAATACAAATTTATCGAAAATGGCCTCTTTATTCCACAAAAATAGAGATTATAAAGTCTTGCATACAGTATATAATTAGTTTATATAAATTTTACATGTCGGTCAAGTCAATCAAGTTTTAGAAATTACATATTAGACCATATTTTATTTTTACTTTACAAATGTAACCTTATTCTATAATATGTTTAGAAGAAGGTGAATAGATATGCTCCTTACTATAAATACCGGGTGTAGAAGCTATTTTGATTCATGTTGAATGAAAAGCTAAACTTTTATCTCTTAAATTTCTTTTTCTTAGTTCTTAGCTTTCAATATTAATAGTGTTCCCACCGTAGGTTCTCAACACATGCATATATCCTATCATCCTCGAGACTTCGTATATGTGAGATTATACTGGATATGTTATTATTGTATATTATGGTCACCGTAGTGATCCCTTTTCTCCTTTTATCTTACCTTTATCATATTAATTACTTAGGACAGAAAATGATGTTTATATTGTTAGGACAACTAACATAGAGACTAATATATAGCTTATTAAAATTACCAAAAAGTAACTTTTGGGATGAAGTATTATAAATTTTTAAAATAACAAAAATTTTAAAAAAATCTGAAACTTGTGTCTAGTTAAATTAAGACGTTTAAATTGAAATGAAGTATTATTAATTTTTTAAATAGAATTCTCTTAGTCTTTTCTAAATCACACCAATCCATTCACTAATAGGACAAACAAGAATAGCTAGTAATATCAAAACCATAATGTATCATTTGAAACAATTAATAAAAGAGTTTTAACAGGGATTTTGATGTGATATCATCTATGGCAAGTGGCAAATGATAATTCAATTACTTAGAGACCTCTACTTCTATTATTTACGGTATTTACATTTTTCTGCTTTCCTAGTACTTATCATGAATGTGTTGGTACTTGAATTATTAGCTAATTAATCATTTCTTCTTTTTTTTTCTCGCTCAGTGTCCCGTACACGCAATAGTAAACCCCGACTAATTCGACTTGCACACTATAGAGCTCATTCTGGAGTGATAATCCCAATAAAATTTTGTCCATACCTAAGGCTCGAATTCGAGACATCTAGTTAAGAAAACTTAACTAATCATTACTTAAACTATAAAACACTTCTTTTTTAATTTAAACAGTGAAAGTTTTGCAAATTATATCTATTTAAATAATTTGAAAATCTATAGTTACCCATATTTATGAAGAGATGAATATGCTTAATTTACTTTTAAGATGATTTTAATTTAAGTCATTAGAATTCTTCCCATTATTTTCTTATCCATGTTGTTGGGTAGAAACTAGAAACAACGATCACTTTTTGGAATGGTAATTAAGATTTAATTGGTATAAATGTATATAGTTTTTGAATAATATCATAGAAAAATAAAAAAAAACTATTCATGAGGATTAATATTAAACTTTTTTGTTGTAAATATATATATAGCCTTGAGGGTAACGTTGGAGCCTTTGCCTAGCCCACACTAACGCGAGCACGTCTTTTCCTAGGTCGAATATGATGATTCGTAGTCCATCAACTTCTTTCTTGAATAGTAATTTTTTCTTTAATTAAGAATGAAAAGGTCACATTCCATCCCCATGTATGATAAAACATGACTTATGATGCAAGGGCGGACCTATATACAATTTTGTGGTGCTCCGACATCCATTAAATTCGATGCGAATTTAGGTATAATTATATAAGAAATATATAAAAATTGATATAAGAGTCAAAAAAAAAAAAAAAAAAGCACCCTGAAAAAAAAAAGATAGTTGATTAATGCTTTGAACCTTAAAAGCTAGATGTCAATATGTTTGTTTGAACCTCTCGGACATCCACGACCCCTAAATCCTAGACCCGTTATTGTTATGATGTGACTATGAGTTGGTTCCACGTACCCATAGTCATCCCTAAAGCCCAAAAAACAGAATTAATCTGTCTTTTTCAATTTTTATTTTTTTTTTTGAATTATTTGATCTAAGATCTAGAGTTGATATTTATGTTTTCTTACAAACAAAATGAGTAATGACTTTGGACAGAAAACAACGTGAGGGGTACAATAATGAATCTAGACATAATATAATTGCAAATAGACGCGGAAAATCGATAAAGAAAAACAATCATTCAATTATTTATTTTCTAATTTCTGACATATTTTGATTTGCATATCTACTAAAATATACTAAATATAGTACTAAAATAGACTAATAAATTTGTGAAACATTTTTATAATGTTTAACTAATACACGGCTCTGATATTTATACGTAAAGTTATTACACCCTGTCCTAATTTATGTGACATCATTTTCTTTTTACTCCGTTTCAAAAAGAATAACACATTTCAATATTTAGAATTTAGAAAGAATTTAACTCTATGAGGTGATTTACAACCATAGAAATATCTAAGATCAGGGATGTAATCTTTTCTTTAGTTAAGAATGAAAAGGTCTCATTCCATCCCCATGTATGATAAAACATGACTTATGATGCAAGGGCGGACCTATATTTAATTTTGGGGTGCTCTAACACCCATTAAATCTGACGTGAATTTAGGTATAATTATATAAGAAATATATAAAAAATTGGTATAGAGTTTAAAAAAAAAAAAGCACCCTGAAAAAAAAAAAGATAGCTGATTAATGCTTTGAACCTTAAAAGCTAGATGTCAATATGTTTGTTCGAACTTCTCGGGCATCCACGATCTCCTAGACCCGTTATTGTTATGATGTGACTATGAGCTGGTTCCACGTACCCATAGTCATCCCTAAACCCCAAAAAACATAATTAATCTGCCTTTTTCAATTATTTTTTGTTTTTGAATTATTTGATCTAAGATCTAGAGTTGATATTTATGTTTTCTTACAAACAAAATGAGTAATGAATTTGGACAGAAAACAACGTGAGGGGTACAATAATGAATCTAGACATAATATAATTTTGTAAATAGACGCGGAAGATCGATAAAGAAAAACAATCATTCAATAATTTATTTTCTAATTTCTGACATATTTTGATTTGCATATCTACTAAAATAGACTAAATATAGTACTAAAATAGACTAATAAACTTGTGAAACATTTTTTATAATGTTTAAATAATACACGGCTCTGATATTAATGCGTAAAGTTATTACACCCTATCCTTATTTATGTGGCATCATTTCCTTTTTACTCCATTCTAAAAAGAATAACATTTTTCTATATTTAGAATTTAGAAAGAATTTAACTCTATGAAGTGATTTATAACCATAGAAATATCTAAGATCAGGGACGTATCTAGGTGGGGGTCACCGGGTTCACGTGAACCCATGCTCCCCTCCCTAGATCATATATAGTAGTGTTATATTTTTTTCAGAATATTTAAATGAAGATGTGTGAACCCACGCTCTAAGTATTTTCATAATAATGTACCCATCCTTTTGAAATCTTAGATACGCCTCTGTCTAAGATTGTTTTTGGACCACACATTCAAAGTGTTTTTTTCTTTTTTAAACTTTCTGTCAAATTAAATGGTATCACATAAATTGAGATAGAGAGAGTATTATTGTTTAAATGAATCTAGACATGGTTATTATTATTATTGTAAATAGACGTGGAAAATTGAATAAAGAAAATATCTCTAAAGGTCATTAAACTATGAAGAATTATCTTACAAAGTCATTAAACTTTGTTTTGTATCTATTAGGTCACTCAACTTAGGATTTTTTCTTACAAAATCACTCCACCAAACTTGTAATTAAAAAATCTCACTTACCCACTTAACATTTTGGATTTGAAAAATAATACCCCCTTCATACTTTGAATAGAATAATAAACCTCCCTTGATTTAAAATCAATGGCCAAAAATAAACTAATTTATTACATATATTCTTAAATTATCAAAAACGATCCTCAGATTAAATGGGAGCAGATTTGCTCCTGTGATAGTTGCTCCGATATTGTTCAATAGTGGGTCGATACTTGTCACGTGTCCATGAAATATTTAAGATGATTAGATATATTTTTTAATAATAATAATATTTGTTTATGTTATAAAGGAAAAACTGATAGCATAATACAAATAAACAAGAAATCCTTGATTTGTTTTCATAGGTCATTTAACCTTTTTTTAAATTGTAAAATGAGATTTATTATTAAAGATTAATATTCTCGTGAAGTCGTTGCCATCTTTTTATTTTTATTTTACCCAATTTTGATAAAAAAAAATATAAATTACGCTTAAAGAAATAATCAATACTCTTAAAATTGTTCCCGCTAATTTATTTTATTTATTCTTTTTGTGGAAATGAAAACGCTTAAAGAGTAAAATTGATGCTGCATCATTTCTGTTGGGTTTTCTCTATTTGTTTCTAACCTTTTTTTGATAACAAATTTCCATGGTTTGCCTCTATATATTATAAAGACCTTTTTCTAATCCTCCAAGTAGCAACATTACTTTTTTCTTTTCTTATTTTACTGCCTGTGTGAAATAGAATAAGTAAAATTATAATTTAGAATAAATCTTATCACTTAATTATTTTCTGGACACATGTCAAATATCAAATCTGGAGTAATTAACATTGGAGCAAATCTCTTACCGGTTAAATGATACAAGAGGAATGAGATATTATTTTCTAATCTCAAAAATATTTTAGAATTGTTAAATAAAATTTACTCACTTATATATAATGTAGAATATTTTTTTAAAAATTTTCATTCTTGATTTGACATTATACTTTTCTTTTTGAAAACTATTAGGCTTATGACATGTAAAATTAATATGAAAAAATAGAACAATTTTTTACACAAAATTAAATATATAATTTTTATGATCCGATGAAATAAAGTTTTTAATACTAGTAATGGTAAATAAAATGGATCAAGATAATTTGAACATGAAGAAAAAGGTTTAAAAAAAAAAGGATATGAAATTTATTTTTATATAATGCTATTGCTTAATTTTTTTTAATAATTTAAAACAATACATGTTATAATTCATATTAATTAAAGGTCCTTTTGATAATTTAAAAATATGTGCAATAATTTAATTTATTTTTAGCCATTGATTTTAAATCAAGGGAGGTTTATTATCCTATTCAAATTATGAAGGGGACATTATTTTCCAAATTCAAAATGTTAAGAGGGTAAGTGAGATTTTTTTATTGAAAATTTGGTTGAGTGATTTTATAAGAGAAAAGTCATAAGTTGAGTGACCTTATTGATACAAAACAAAGTTTAATGACTTTACAAGATAATTCCCTATAATTTAGTGACCTTTTGAGATATTTACTCTAAAGAAAAACAATCATTCAATTAATATTTTTCCATTTTCTGACATATTTTGATTTGCATATCTACTAAGATAGACTAACAAATTAGTGAAACTTTTGTAATGTTTATATAATACACGGCTCTGATATTTACACGTAAGTTATATAATTTATTAAAATAAGTTATATAATTTATTAAAATATTTTCTGATCTCAAACTCAATGAAGACAGGTCAATGTGTCTTTTAGGACAGGTAACATCGCACATGAATCATATATCAACACGAGTATAGTTGGAAGTTCTCTTGTGTGCAAATTTCAATTGGGAAAAGGCATCGTTTTCATCCTAAATTATACTCAAAAAGTTGATGTCACACTTAAATTATTGTCGCGACCTATTATACACTTGTACTACTTAAAAGTAAATTTATTTGACCCCTAAAACCGATGTGGCAAAAAAAAAATAATTAAACTAAAAAACAAGCGCGTTTGAGTGAAAAAATTAAATAAAACAAATCAAAATCCACCCCCACCCCCTGACCCACATCTTCTTCTTCACACCCAACTCACTGTACATTCTTCATCAACTTTGCTAGAAAATAGTGAAGATGAATCACCACACCACCATTGATTTCTCCACATTAATAAAAAATTAATGAAGAACAACCACCATACATCCCCATTAATTTCATTATCACCACAAAAAATCACAAATTTGTCAACCCATTTCACCACCTCCGCCATACCTCCATCACCCAATTACCATCATCACCAATTTCACCGCCATCACTACCAATTTCATCGCTTACCTCTATCAATTTCGTCACAATGCCACTATCAAATTCGTCACAACTTCACCATCAATTTCATCACCTGCGAATTTTACTTTTTCAATACCTTTATCAGATTTTTGTTGGGCAGATTCCTACCCCTCAACTTTGTCGGATTTTTATCGTTCGACATCTCACTTCTTTAATTCTAAAAAAGATTTTTTTACCTCATTGAAAAATCAATGAAGAAGAAATGAAGAAGAGAAAAGAGGGTTGAAGATGGATGAAACAAAGCGGTTAGAAGAAAGTGATGGTGATGGAAGCTTTGTTGGCGGAAGGTGAAGTTGACGGTGGTGATGAATGATAATTGGATTTGGCAATGGTGATGCATTTGTAACAATAGAGATTTTTTGATGGGGGTAGAGGAAAAGAAAAAAATGTTTAATTTAAAAAGAAAAAAAGACAAAGTAATGAAAATAATAAATTTATTGTATTTTCTGTGTGGCACTGACATGGCGCAGACGTGGCATGAGGGTGTGGAACACCACACTTTATGAAAGTGGCGTACATTTATAAGGTGGAAATAAATTCACTTTTAAGTAGTACAAGTGTGTAATAGGTCGCGACAATAGTTTAAGTGTGACATCGACTTTTCGGGTATAGTTTAGGGTGGAAACGATGCCTTTTCCCATTTGAATTTAATTAAATTTCGATATAAATATTGAACACTGAATAAGAAATCGAAAAAAAATATGAGTAATAATATATTACACTTCTTCATTAATCTATGTAATTAAGCAATATTATACTAATAAAGTTAGGCCGGTCGTTGGTAGCTCATTTGACTGTGAACTATGTAAGTATTAAATCTTGCATAAGTAATATTGTGTTTGTTAATTGATTAGGAGATAAGTTATTCATGTATAAATTAATATGGTGTTTAATTTGCAATTTAGAAATCTGCATAACTAATATTGATACTATATAAGTTACAAGAGAATTCATGTATTATTTTATGATAGAAGGTAGAATAACTATAGTGCAGAGAGATTTCACAATGTTTGGGAAATATCAACAGCCTCGAGGTTTTGGATATGCGCCACAACAATCTTTCTGGGGCTCTTCCAACAACTTTTAGCATCTTAGAAGCTTCAACTTGCATGACGATAAACTAAAGGGGAAAATTTTCCTATCTTTGGCCAATTATAAAGAGTTGCAAGTTCTTGATTTAGTACCGACACAGAATAATACCTCATAACTAATTACCGCATTATTAATATGTACCAACTGCCAAACGATCTCCTATTATTCTTAATTAAGTTAAAGATAATCATTTATCCGTTCTCGTATAATAATTAGGAGTTGCTTGATATACCGGATGAGATAAGGAAGGATAATCCATGAATCGGGATGTTCATGAGATTATTTTATCCACTCTTCATATAAGATTGTAATCTCACCATTTTAGTATAAATAGTAGGATAATATAGTCACAAAATTAATTAATACCTTACACTAAACATGAGATAAAGTTAATCTCAAATTTTATTTTGTGATTTTCTTCCTTATCCCGCCTATACAACGCCCCTTAACGTGTGCGCAAATTGATCCAAACTCGATTTTAAAAAAGAAAATTTTTATTGTAATTATTTTCCCACATGTTAGGACATAGGGATATGAGCACGACTATATAGTCTTTGGACTGATTCACCATGCCAAGTCACCTTGGGTCCCAGTGGGCCCTACAAGTTGTCAACCTGTTTATTATTTTAATTTAATTTTTGTGTACTAAATCTTATCTCTATGACTGTGATATGGTTTTGTCATCTTCCCTAGCTTATATTTTTTTTACTTCTTTTTTTGTAGTGATTTTCAGAATATTAATCAAAAAAGCATTTTTCAAAAATAAACTTATTTTTGAAGTTTGATCAAAATAAAGATTATTAGAATGAAGATTCTCTTTTGTAGAAGGTGTTAATTTTATGTATGATACAAAGTTTAATTTGATTGATAATAGCCAACTCAACAAATTACAGACAATAGAAAAAAAGTTCAAGTTGTACACTGTCAGCGTACAAAATTATTTACATCATCAGATAAATTAAAAGATATTCATGGAAATTTCAATTATTAAAATTTAGAAATTAAAGATATTAAAAACCAAAAGAGTCCTAATTGCACTCTAATCAAATTT
The DNA here is from genome assembly GCA_031232105.1 of Capsicum rhomboideum. NCBI lineage: Eukaryota > Viridiplantae > Streptophyta > Magnoliopsida > Solanales > Solanaceae > Capsicum > Capsicum rhomboideum. Next base: position 48,065,373 of record CP124707.1, read on the forward strand.
GTTATTTCCCCTTCTTTTTCTTTTTGGGCCTAAATTAATTTATTTCCTCTTAAGATATTGAATCAAATCCTCAGTTTTCATAATTTTATCTCAAACAAGATCATCACTATCATTGAACTAATCTAGCCATACCTCAAGTATTTCAAACCTTGCAAGAAGTAATTGCTCAACAATTCTACCATTATTGACCCTGGAGAGTTTCTTTTGCTTAATTAAGGATTAGCAATTACATAAATTTTATTTTTCTTTCAAACTGCTATATAAACAAATTTCACTATTTTCTCTTTTAATTTCGAAAGCATCATAAATCACAAACATCATATAAAATTCGCTTCAAAATCATTAAGTATACTAAGTGCTTCAATCGCATTAAAGTGATGAGCAACATAAGATGTTGGAAAGAAAACCAATGAAATAAGCATGGAAGGAAGGTTTTGGAGGAGAGATCTAGTTAGACAGAAGATTTGGAGAGAGTTGGTGTACATAGTATTTTTATCTTTTTAATTTTTAGAAAAAAAGAAAAGATAGTTAAAAATAGTTGGTAACCTATGTAATAGGAGGTAAATTTACCTAATGGTATAAAGAGTTTTGTACACCGACAATGTATAAAACTTAAAAAAAGAATCCAATAGATTAATATTAATTGTTCTTATTAAAAAAAAAAAGAGAAGAAGAAAAAAATAATGGATCTAGACATATAAGGTTTTATACTGGAATATCTTATTATTCCACCATTGGTAAGTCAAATTTGTCCTAATATTTTTTTAAAAAATTTACGCATTGAAGCAATTTGGTTGTCATGAAACTTTCCAGTGAGGCAAAACTGCGGCTTTAAGTACAATTGGCTCCAATATTATTATTTTTTAACTCAGGAAACCACAATCATTATTTTTCGAATGTGTATTTGGTAAATCTGTTCATGTGTAATAGATTTCAAATTATATAGGAGACTTAAATTTCACTAGAAAGCCCAAAGGCCTTATTTTGAGAAGACATTAACTATCCCAACCTTAATTCCTTATGAAATACACCCGATATATCAACTCAGCGACCTTTACAGGTAATTGGCTCAAAGGCCTTATTTTGGATTTTCACTGTCTTCTAACTGTACTTCTTAATTCAACTTGTGTTTGTCACTTTCTCTCTGAAGTTGCATTGACTACTATTGATTCTTGATAAATTATAAATTACAGAAAATCATAGCCGTAAAATTGTGTGTTCCTTTTTCCCACTTGCGTTAAGATAGCAACTTGAGATTTGTTTAAATTTAAAAAGGAACCTACCTAGCTTAATTAATAAATTATACTATAATAGAATACACAATTGACGTGGAATGTCATTACATATGAAACTTATTTCTCCAGGAAGTCATTTTCCTCCGTAATACCAAACACACCCATAATATAAAACTGTGACATATCAGAGCCCATAATTCAATAGCCGCGAGCTACATATAAAAATTTGAAATCACAATTTTCATGTTTTTTTTTGGAAAATTTGAGATTTGAAATCATGATCCAAATTGCATGTCCAAATGCTTATTTGAAATCATAATATCATATCGCAGTTCAAACATCTACTAAGTTTGATAATATTTGATTGAGACCAATTAGAATTCAAAGCAGTAGTTATACCAAACATAAGTTGATATTCCTCCGCTCTTAACTAGAGCTTCAGAAAAATCAGTGTAGTATTGAATTTCTCTATAGCAGAAGCGGATCTGCAATAACTACGACTCATATCATCAATCGTCGGGAATCCTCACAAGGCATGTCCACACCCTAGCTATCCTTTAGGGATAGAAAATATTTTTTCAATTATAAACCTCACTACTCTATAAATGTAAATAATCATCACTTTTCCTACGAATTTAGAAGAAGAACAAGCTAATGAATTAATAGGCTAATTAACACTACTTATCAGACCATAGGCAAACCAAAAATAGTAGTAGTTGTTGTTGCTGTTATCCTAATAATGACATGAAAACATGAAAGGAACAATGCTTGGTCATGTGCAGTGTTGTGCAAGCGTCAAAGAAATAAGGACAATAGTAAGTGGTCCGTCTATAATTTATTATGTCATCATCTTCAACTCATAATATATTACTTACTATATATTATATTCAAACTCTGAAAAACATTAATTCAACCATCAAGAATCACCACAACACAGCACAGCAATAATATGCCTTCTCTAACTCTCAATATATAATTTCAAGAATATAAATCCTCCACTCCAGTTGCAGTTGAAAAGGCCAAAGTGTTTGGAGCTTTTTGAGCAAGAATAACAAACACCCTTTTGAGATTCACAGCTGATAACGTAAGAAAGTTTTTTCCCCTTTTTTTTTTTAAAAAAAAATAAACATGGTGTCCGAGTCACCTTTCGCACAACTCGACTAAATCCACGTATACCTGTCACTTCCCACAAGCAACAAAGAATCACCTAGTTTTTTTTTTTTTTTCGTTTGATGAGATTTGAACCCGATAGCTCAGGTTGCCAACCAACTTCCCATTAGGCCACAACTTTGTACTCTGTGTATTCCTTTATGATTAGAAAGAATCTGTTTGTTATGAAAGTGAAAAAAGGGATACTGTTGATTCTTGAATCTACAAATTATGATCTAAATAATAAGTAAGGAATTTAATTCGTCTTTGGAAAGTTGATTTTTTTGCCAAAAAAAAAAAATCTTTATTTTTGAATAAAAAAGATTCTTGCCTTTTCAAATCTTAGATTTTCTTTATTTATGGGATGCCACTAATTTTCTTGATTACAAAAAGTTACGTGTATTTTCTTGATTTTATTGAATTTACATGAAAAGACTTTTGCACCTTGAATTTTAAACGTGTGATTTGAAGCAAATTTTGAGCCACCTTTACTCCTTACATTAGAATCTTCCCTTATGTGTAAGAGAATTAAAAAGTAAAGAAGATTTTTTAAAACTTATTTGCATAGTATAATTTTTCGACGAAGGAATGGGTTTGAAACCCCGCCTTTAATAGGCGTATATCTGCATATCTAAGCAAGACATTTCTGTTGTAAAGATTTTAAAAATATCAAATTTTGTGGGATGAATTAGGTTGATGATTCATTAGTCGTTTCCATTTAGAGTTTTGATTGTATAGCCTAAATGGGAAAAATGAATCTTTAAGGAGACATTTTGTGATTTAAGGGGTTGAGGAATTTGTGTTATGCAGAGTTTTTGAAGGATTAAAGGGTGGCAGAAGATGAAGAATTCTGTCTCTGAACACAGTTTCTACATAGAGAGTGACGAAGAGGAGGATCATCAAGAGAAACAATTGGATAAAACTGAAAGTGGAGATGGGAATGAATCTGATTCTTCAAATTATTCTAATGGTGATGATGATAATCATGATGATCGGCTCGAGAGCAAACCTAGCTCCTTCAATCCTGCTTGGCCTCAGAGTTATAGGTATTCAAAAGATTTCCTTTTGGCTCATTCAATGTATTGAGTTGGAATAGATGTTTGAATCATTTGGCTTTTTGAAGTTCTTTCCTTTTCTGGTAGCATAATGGGGTTTAACTTGTACTCCTACTGTTTCAATTTGTTTGTGTGGTTTTGACTTGACACGGATGTTTAAGAAAGTAAAGACGACTTTTGAATCTTGTGGTGTTAAACTAAAAATATATAGAATGTATCAAAATGCCCTTTAATCTTGTGGTGTTAAACATGTAATGTGTAAAGTTAGAATGAAAGAGTTGTGAAAAAGGAAAGAGGCATTTTTTTGAAACGAACTAAATAGGAAAGTAGGACAAACAAATTGAAACGGAGGTAGTAGTATCCTTTATTTTGTGTAGTATTAGTCTTAAGTGAGCTTAAATGGAGCAACATGGTCGGTAAGGATTCTAATAGTCGACTGCAACTTGCTTGCATTAAGTCATTGTTGTTGTTGTTTGGTAGCATAATAAGGTTTCTCTGTTCATTGAATGATTCTTTTTCCATTATGAACTGTGTCGAAAGATGAATCTTTCGACTCATAAGCTCATTGGGGTGCTATCATAGTTCCAACTTCCAATTCTTGAGTTGGAGTAGATATTTGAATCATTTGGCTTTTGAAGTTCTTTTCCTTGTCTGATAGCATAATGGGGTTTAAATGGAGCAACATGGTTGGTGAGAATTCATATAGTCGACCTAACTTGATTGGTTTGAGTTGTTTCTGTTTGGTAGCATAATGAGGTTTCTCTGTTCCTTGAATGATTATAGTTACTTTTCACTTTGCTCCTGGTTCCTTCTTACATGTAAAGTAAGGAAATTTTCAGCTTCAGGATGGGTGATCTCTTTCAGCTAAGGAAATTTTCAGCTTCGGGATGGGTGATATCTTTAAGCTCTGTTAGGACTTAGGAGAAGGTTTACTTGTTATGATAATTGTTCCCGTTGATTGCTGCTGGCAGCCCCTATTATCTCCAACGACGATAGAAAACTTTTCTCCAGATTGCTTCTTATCTCTACTGAATTTCATCTAGTTTGCAATGTCATGCTTTCCTGTTTCATATTTCGTACCTCTAATCTTTGCGAAACACTTCTTGTAGGCAATCTATGGACATATACAGTAGTGTGCCCTCACCAAGTCTTACCTTCCTGGGGACACCTTCATTAACTCGTTTAGGCAGCTCGTTCCTTTCCTCATCACTCACAAGGAGACACACTCCTGAAGTGTTGCCCTCTCTCCATAAGCCTCTCATACCACAAGCAGAAGAGGACCAAGCACCACAGCGGCGTAGCTCTCATACTTTGCTGCCACCTCTTCCATCAAGGAGATCTGCGATTAAGAAATTTCCTGATGAGAAATCGGTTGCACATGAATTTCCAGTTTCTCGACAGAGTTCCTATGGACAAGGCGTTCTAAACGGTTAGTTTTCTGAACTGAGTCTCATGTAATCGATCATACAGATAGTGCATCGAACATATGTTTTACACATGCCTCATTTTTTTTCATACAGGTATTAATGTTCTATGTGGAGTAGGAATCCTTTCTACTCCTTATGCTGTGAAGGAAGGTGGATGGGCAGGGCTTTCTATATTATTCGTCTTCGGTGTGCTTTCTTACTATACGGGCATTCTCCTGAGATACTGCTTAGACAGCCAACCAGGGCTTGAGACTTATCCGGATATTGGTCAGGCAGCTTTCGGTACAGTGGGAAGAATTATCATATCAGTATGTTCAATTGACTTTCAGTTGTCTTTGCAGTTCTACCATAGTAACACTCAAACAAGATTGTGTAAGGCGCTTGATAACAAGGGATACAAAGATGATAAACAAAAATCCGTATTTTCATTTTCTTTGCCAATCATCTCATGCTTGATACGTAAATAATGTTAGACGAGCTACATATTTGACAGTTAAAGCATAAGTATACAAGAATCACCTCTTCCTGATACTGATTATTTTCTTGTTCTGTGTATTTGTGGATGCAGATAATTTTATACGTGGAGTTATATGTAAGTTTATGTTACCTACATGTTGTCCATAAATATCCTTCATCTTATTAATTTCTCACATTGTGCCTCATCCTGGTATATGATTCATTATTTTTGTCCTTCACTTGCAGTCCTGTTGTGTTGAATACATAATTTTAGAAGGAGATAACCTGTCTGCTTTATTTCCAAATGCACATTTAAATTTGGGAGGGTACCAATTAGATGCACGGCATCTCTTTGCTTTAGTAACCACCCTAGCTGTTCTTCCAACCGTTTGGCTGCGTGACCTCACTGTTCTTAGTTACATATCAGGTAAGTGGCTAACTTCCCAGATAATAAAGTTTACATCTAAAGCTACATATTTTGAATGAAATTTTCATTTCCTGTAGTCCTGCATAACCGCTAATATCCTGTTTTATATACCAACTAATAGATTTTTGGTTCTCATTCTTGGATAAGGGGAGAAAACGATAATTTGCTGCTACGATCCGGCATGCGACATCTATCTTGATATTAATAATATTGATTGCTTTATCGCTATGAAGGCCACTGGCATAATAGTAGATATTTCTTCTTAGTTATATGATTATCGAGGGATCAGTACTCTTGGAGATCTAAAATTCCTTTTTGAGATGAAATAATTGTCTAGTTCTCATAAGCTTCTCTTTTGATACTTCTAAAGTTTTGTCATTTTCGTGTTTCAACTGTTGGACGATGAGAATTTTAAATTGGATGCCTATAATTTTCAGCTGGAGGAGTTATTGCTTCTTTGATGGTTGTCATTTGCTTGTACTGGCTTGGCTTAGTAGATCACGTTGGCACTCAAAGCAAAGAAACTGTATTGAACCTTTCTAGTCTTCCTGTTGCTATTGGACTTTACGGATATTGTTACTCTGGGCATGCAGTGTTTCCCAATATATATACATCGTTGGAGAAACGTAGTCAATTCCCTGCTGTCCTCTTTACCAGGTATTTATACACATCAAAAAAGTGCCAAGGTTGAGACATATAGAGATTATCCGCGTCAACATTCTGGATTTCCTTGACAAAGAATCCTGCTTTTAAAAAAAGATTATTTGTGTTGTTCTGTTTCCTTATTTTGTGAATGTGGATATAATTTGGATGCAGTTTCGTGATTGTGACTGTGTTATATGCCGGAGCAGCAGTGATGGGATACATGATGTTTGGGGACTCAGCTGAATCCCAGTTTACTCTAAACTTGCCTACAGATTTAGTTGCCTCCAAGATTGCTTTTTGGACCACAGTAAGTGAAACCTGATCGATTGAGTTCTCTCCTTGATACAACCATTTGCACACGTGATGCCAAATCGTCTTCTTCTTTTGCAGATCGTTAATCCATTTACAAAATATGCATTGACCATGGCCCCTGTGGCTATGAGTTTGGAGGAGCTGATACCATCGAACCACGCCAAATCTCACATGTACAGTATTCTCATCAGAACAGCACTGGTGATGTCTACATTATTCGTGGCTCTTATAATTCCTTTTTTCGGTAAGTTAAGCTGCTATAATTGTACTTATCAATATTGCTTGAACAGTGTGTTCATGATCCCCTTAACGCGTTAGGAATGGCATTGCCCTCAAAAAAGCCAAAAAAAATAAATATTGATATCAAACTTATCTACTGATTGTCCTGCAGGATTTGTGATGGCGTTGATCGGATCATTATTTACGATGCTAGTTGTGAGTCCTTTTTACCAGTTTTATGTTTTTATTATATAGGTTTTCTGTTTCCATTTTTGTATTTATTATAGAATTGTACTAATATATGATCTTTTCTTATATTTCAGACATTGATTCTACCTTGTGCTTGCTTCTTGAGAATTTTGAAGGGAAAAACAGGCCCCATTCAGGTACAAGAGATGTTTCTCTATATCTCAAACCATTTGTTGTTTTGATTGTTAGTTTATGTGAAAAACATAATACTGCCTCTGTTTCAATTTGTTTATCCTACTTTCCTTTTTAGTCCGTTTCATTCCTTTTTGGCAACTCTTTAATACTAACTTTCCACATAGTATGTTTAAGACCACAAGATTAAAAGTCTTTTTTTACTTTCTTAAACTCCGTGCCAAGTCAAAACCAGACGAGCAGGTTAAAACGAGTGAGTACTAATTATCAAGTTTTAGTCATAACTAAATCGACTCATCAACTCATGTAGTCAATTAAGTATCCATAGCTCTCAAAACTTTCACCTCTGTGTTATCCCAAGTACACCATTGATGAGACTTCATTTGTGCTAGTCAGTGGGTTCAGAATGAATGTGATCTTCATTATATATGTGTATACATTCTGAATCCTTTTGCATATGTATATTTATATAGTTCAAGTGAGAAATAGTGAGTTCAGTTGAACTACTGAACCCGCCCTGAATCCCGTCTTTGTTTTATGCAGGTATCAGCATGTATACTTATTATCATAATAGGCAGCATATCAGCAGTTTTTGGGACCTACTCAGCTCTCTCCAAAATCATCCACAGTTTATGAGTTGATCAAAATTTGGCAATACAAACAATTGCCATTGATGTTTTCAAGTCTAAAGATTTTAATGCAATCATTTTTGTATCTTTGATCTTTTGTTTGTCTTTTCGAGAAGAAGCTTTTATGTCATTTGATTGCATTACACTCAAAGCATAATGGCTGTCTATAGAGAGAATATGGTTCTTTGCAGCAAAGATTGGCTTCATTTTTGTTGTTGTGGTTTCATCGAAAATTAATCGAGATAATATTTATTTCTCTACGAGTTCAATGGAAGAATAAAGTCTTATAGGTTTTCACATGGTACTTTTATCAATCTGATTTATTTCGTACCTTTTGTTCAATGAGAAAATGGGTAACACCTCGATATGCAGGATGTTCATCTCATGCACTGCACGTACTAGCGCCTTAATTTTACACCTTGTAAACATTAAAAGAGTCTTGTTCGCGATTTACGCTTTGGAATTGTCCAATATTTGTATCCCAGAACACACTATAGTAGTAAAGTTCTTCTCAATATGGACTTAAACTTTTGTGTGTGTCCCCAAAATTAGGAACTAGGTGACTTAGGTATTATCATGTACATATATTAGAGGGAAAAAGGTCAAAAATATCCCTCTACTTTTGTTTATTAGTTAAGTTTGTCTCAGTTATACTATAGGGTCAAATATACATCTCCCGTTATAAAACTTAAAATAAATCTCTTCCATTTTAACAGTTTTTCACCATGCCAATTTTAAAACGTACGTGGCATGACATTTCGGTGAGGTGGACACTCGTGGCATGATACCTCACCACCAGATTGTTATAAAATCTTCCACACGTTTAAATAGTAAAATATACTTTTTATAAAATGTCACACTATTTAATGGAACTAAAACACGAATAAATATAAAGCCTTATTAAGAGTGAGTTTTGTTCATTAATTAGCACACATCAAAACACAAAATCTCATCATATCATGTTTCAAATCTTGATTTTTTGTTTGGACTGTTAGTGGATGTGCAATTCCTAGTCTTGAATTTCCTAATAGGACGGCGTGTATATATACGCATGCTTTTTGCTGTTGTATGCATGCTTGCACGCTTCTCACCTTCATGGCTAAACTCATCTATATGATTTTTAATATTCGTAGTGTCGGGGCTAATTTTCACGCACCTTAACTAATTTTACGGAATACCTAGTATCTCTCACCAACAATAGATACTAGATAACTCTATCGATCAAGGCTTGAATAGAGGCAAAGAAATCACCTGAAACGTCATAGTACTTCAATGCATACTGAAGAAACTATTTTTGTCATTTTCTCTATGCTTGCTACTAGGAGTATTCAAGATTTGGGTAAAATCGACTGAAGTCGAAAAGCTGAACCAAATCTATTGGATAAATTAATTTTTATTTTTTTTATTTTTTTTAATTTTACATCTTTAAAAATCAATAATATTTAGTTTGATTTTATTTTTGTTTAAAAACACAAAAAAAATAATCCAATCGAACTTTTTATGAATAATTTTAAATTTCTTATATATGTTTTCTCAAAAGTTATTTATAATTTAAATATCTTGTATTAGATGTACGTCATATTACTCTTTTACGTGGTAATATCAATTTTTTTTTTGAATGAATTATTATCTTCTTCTTTTTTTTTTTTTGAATAAATTTTTTTTTTTTTTTACTTTCATATATAATTAATAAAATCAAACCAAAATGGATACAAACCGCTAAACCAATAAATATACATTATATTTAATTTAATTTGATTTAATAATTAAAAAATTAATTAAATCTATTTGATTTTGACCAATAATCGATCCGAAGGTAAATGTGCCACTTGCTAATCCTCAGTATACAAGCCCCAACAACTACTACAGTAGCCATCAGCGTTGCACGTGCAATGCACGCTTAACTCTTTTTCCCTTTCTTCACCATTGTTTCATACAGCAAAAAAAAAAAAAAATGTCTAGGTCTATACAATTTTCTCCAGTTATTCAACAATTGCAGTCAAGAAAATCAAACCCATCATTCATTTCAACTCTCAAAGTTCCAAGATTGCTACTTTTACCCCCAATTTCTATAAATTTTTCAAGAATTCACTTGGACTTTAAGGTAAAAGCTGAAGTTTTGGAAAATCATGAAGGTGGTCTTGATGATTCACCTGCTTCAGTTGAGTTACAGCCTATTTCTGGAGAATTACAATTTGATAGGATCATTGCTGATGCACAACAGGTTGATGAATCTGTTGTAATTCTGTGGTGAGTTGTAATTCAAAGATTCAAACAAGTTTATCTTTGACCATAATTTTTTTATATATCTTTTAAATATTTTGAATTATCAGTAATTGTGACTTATAATAATTTTTACCATAGTTTTCAGATATTAATTTTATTTCTAAAAATAAGATTTCGTGCCTAAATTTATGGTCAAAACTTCTTAAATGGTTTGACTCTCAGAAAACGAAAGGTAACACATAAATTGGGACGGAGGGAGTATTATTTTTCGATAATGGTAGTGTCTGGGTCAGCTTTCGCTCACCTAAACTAAATCCACGGGATACCTGCCACCTCCCAACGGCAACCGATATTAGGCAACTTTGTCCATCAAGGTCAGGACAAATGGTTTCTGTTTGTTATGTATGTATGGAAAAAGTTGGTCAAGAATGTTTTTTTCTTGTTGGAATATGTTAAAGAATCAATAGGGTCAACTTTAAATTTTTTTTGGTTTTCCATCCGATGTCCGATATCCGCATAGGAGTTCCGACTAATCCAGATCGAGCACTGCAGGCCCATTCTAGGGGCGGCGCTCCCAACAGGATTTTCTCCATTCTCAAGGCTTAAACTCGAGACCTCTGGTTAAGGGTGGAATAGTCCCACCATTGCACCACAACCCATGTTGGTGGTCAACTTTAAATTGGATATAGAGAAAAGGGGTTTACAAAGGTTTTTTTTTTTTTTTTATAACCATGGTGTCTGGGTCAGCTTGCACACACCTTTTCTAATTTCATGGGATACCAGTTCAGGGTTCAGGTGCCACCTCTACAAGCAACAAGTATCAGAGGTAACTTTGTATACAGATGGAAAGAAATTACCCAGTGTTTTTGTCTCTGCTGAGAATAGAACCTGAGACCTCATGGTCTTCAACCCACATCATTGACTGCTAAGCCACACCTTACCCTTTTTTTTTGTAATTCTATGGTGTGTTTGTTCCTATTTGCTATCAAGAATGTTTTTTCTTGTTGGAATATATTAAATAATCAAAATGGTCATCTTCGAATTGGATATAGACAAGAGGGGTTTACTATTTTTTTTTTTGGCTGGTTTACAAAGGGGTTTATGCTGAGATGGATGTGTGGGACAATGTAGGAGTGGCTTCGAGGAGGACAAGATGCGAGAAACTAGGTTGAGATGGTTCCGACATGTGAAGAGGAGATGCTGGATGCCTCGGTGTGTAGTGTGTAGGTGTGACTGGTTGGCTATGGATGGTTACATTAGAGGTAGGTCGAAGAAATATTGGTGAGAGCTGATTAGACAGAACATAATGCAGATTCAGCTGATCGAGGACATGATCTTAGATAAGAGGTTATGGATAATACGGATTAGGGTAGAGGTCTAGTTAGGTAATTGAGAGTTGTCTTGCTTTTTCCTTCATATTAGTAGTCGTAGTATTACTCTGAGAATTTCTTGTTATTCCATTTTTATTACTATTTAGTGTTTCTTGCACTTTGACTATCATATTATTTTGTTATATCCTCAGGTGGGTTAAGGTCTGTGTACACACTACCCTTCCCTGACCCCACTTGTGGGACTATACTGGGTATGTTGTTGTTGTTGTTTGTTATGAGTTGTCAGTTGTCTTCTGTACCAAAGCAATCAAATGGGGTTCACTTACTCATAGTGGTTTTCTTTTCTATGCTTCATGCTGGTTATTTCGGGGTTTGAGGCAATTTTAATTTGGAAGGGGAGTCTTGGTGTAACTGTTAAAGTTTTGTTGCCATGGGACGAGGAGGTTACAAGTTCAAGTTGTGGAAACTGTCTCTCGCAAAAATGCAGGATAAGGCTGTACAATAGACCCTTGCGTTCCGGGCCTTGCCCGACCCACACATAGCGGGAGGATTAGTGAACCAAGCTGTCTTTTTTATGCAATTTTAATTTGATGCTGGCACTGTGGAAATGATGTGTTTATTTTGTTAGAATTTTTTTTGGCCATGTTAATTATATTGATAAACAGTGTTTACTGGTGAATGGCTCAAGAATAAGTCAGCTACGTGATGCAATGAGATTTCTGAAAATGTGAAACAGAAAACTCAATAAAAAGTGGTAACATCTAGAAAGCACATAGGAGTGCAACGTTGTCAGAACAGCTGCTCTGGAGAGGCAGGTGCTAACTGAACAGTCACTGAATAAAGGAATGTGGAACAGTCACCAGAAAAAGAGACGTTGTCGAGGGAATAGTATGTGGATAAAGGTGTTGTGCCGCCAGAATAGTCAGCAGAAAAAAACATGGTGCTGCCGCTCATCAGATATAGGCATTGTTCCATTAGAATGGTTACTAGAATGAGGAAAGAAAAGTAGAACTATAAAAGTGAAACTTTGGTCGTCTAGGAAACATATGACCGTTCACCAGCAGAAATATTTTTCTACCAAAATTGTAGAGGTTAACACCAGGTGTCAAATAAGAGAGAAATGTGATGTAGTGATGACTCGATTATTTGATGACTACAAAATACATATAGGTATCAAATACAAGACACATATGATATTTGCTCAATATAGGACAATATCTAACTTAAAAAAGTAAACACTTTCAGTATCTAGCTCTAACATTCTAATTTCTAACAAAATCACTTAATATTCTAAAGCCTTATGTTTTATTATGGCATTTTTTCTCATGAAATTGAGGCCAAGGAAAACTCCTTTTTGACCTTTCACCTTCAATAATAACGAAGCATAATGTTCATGTATCACATAACTACATAAGGAAGAGAGAGAGAGAGAGAGAGAGAAGGCTGTTTTTTTCCTACTTACTTTATTCATCATGCTCTATCTGCCGCTAGCCTAGCAGGTTAGAAGTGAATAGTTAAGAATCTCATATTCAGTCTCTTACCATTTTCCCATGTACGACTTTGGAGTCATAGAATAGGAAGGTGCTCTTCCATGAATAGTTTTTTTAAAAACTTTTAGGAGACACAAGCCTTTTCTACTGATGCATCTTTAAAAACCCGGAATAGTCACTTTTATGGCCCCCTGCAAAAGATTGAAAACTTGTTGTCTTAATTATGTACGTGGCATATCATTTGCTTATGAAAACACACAAATAAACGCATATAGCTTTATTCTCCTGTAAAAGGTTATTTTACATGCAATTTATGAAATATTATCGAGAAAGAATTTGGTATTTAGTTGATGCATAAAGCTCTTTGAATCTGCAGGATGGCAATCTGGTGCCGCAAATGCATATACTTGAAACCAAAATTGGAAAAATTGGCTGCTGACTACTTCCCAAGGTTGTGTTGATATAGCACGTTACAATAAAAAAGCTTTATCTAGGCCTAACTTTCTTTGCACTTCTATTGGTTTGTACAGAATTTGTGAGCAGTGCTTGTGCTACTTCTCAAACTTTCCCTGATCAACTTCCACACTACTCTTCAAACTTTTCTATATCTGTCAGAGATATTTCAAAACTTTGGATTCTTGTGACGTATATTTGTTTAGAAACTACTCATAACTCATAAGAATTGCTACTTCTGTAAATATTTTTTTAGAAGGGTTAGGTACTCTGAATTTTTCTCTCGTAGTCCTTTTATTTCTTCCTGAACGACTCAATAGATTGGTGAATCTTAATATGGGTAAAATTAAAGACAGTCCAGAGGCTCTCTGATTAACAGATGAGACTTTTTGGCATGTTATCAAAATTAGTCCTCGTGATTCGAACTTTTTGCAGCAAGAAGTACCTTGCGTGTAATTAGGAATGCATTTGTGCATCAATTTCTTGAGCCTGAAGAGTTTTTAGTTGAATTTGAGTACTGATCCAAATCTTCTGCTATCTTAATTTCCCAGAACACGCTTTTACTCTGTTGATGTCAATAATGTTCCACATAAGCTAGTGGTTCGCGCAGGAATAACTGTAAGGGTTTCTTTCTCCCAACATCTTCCATATGTTTAATGTCTTTTTGCTATGTGATTATTAACTGCTAAACTTGTGAAACTTGTAAAATTAACTCAAGCACTCGAGGCTATTGTAAGACCATCTTTGCAACATTCTCTAATGAAAACATAAAAATTCTTTTTCCTTTCCAGACTTGTCAATGATAGGTAAACCGATCCCACAGTAATTTAAGTAACAGTAGGGTCAAGCCAGCTTGCTTGCACTTCAACTGGTCCAACGTGTACCTGCTACCTTCCTTCAAAAGGTATCAGCTAACTCTATCACTAAGGCTTTGACAGATGGAGAAAACTTACCTAGCGTTGCATCTGTTGGGATTCAAGTGTTGACTCTCAGTGTTGTTACTTCAACTCATCGAATGCTAAGCCACTCTTTTGCAATCTACTTTTGGTTGAGTTTAGATGCCAAAGCTGGATGTAATTTCTTGGCCCAAAGTCCAGTCCCTGGTAGATTCTTTCCTGATGCATTGTATGTTCCGATCAGTTCATGCTCTGTCAGGTCGGATACCTAGCTTGATATTCTTTTCTGAAAGTAGATAAAAATTACAGTATAATTGCATATGAGGTACATATATAACCTGCACTAGTAGATGCAATGCTTTTTTGGTGAATTGGTAGTATAACAAATTGATGTAGACAATGGCTAGAGAATCATAAATAGGATGATGGGGCATGATTTGCCTCTGAAAGTTGAAGTGTGTGTAGAATATGTCGGACATGCGGCACCAAGGTTGTGGCTTAGTGGTCAATGAAGTGAGTTAAGAACCATGATGTCTTAGGTTCAAATCCCAGCAGAGACAAAAACACTAGGTGATTTTTTCCCATCTGTCCTAGTCTTGGTGGACAGAGTTATCTGATACATGTTGTTGGTGGGAGGTGGCAGGTATCCTATGGAATTAGTCGACATCTGCGCAAGCTGGACCGGACACCACTTTTATTTTTAAAAAAATAAAAAATGTTGGACATGCACATGATTTCTTAAGTTAAAAGTAAGGGAAGATTAGTAAGGGAAGATTGCTTTACCCCTTGGTTGTTTAACTAGGCCCTTCATTTTCGGGCCATCTGCCAGGGAGGAGGAGATGATGATTTCACTCCACAATAAACATAAACTTCATATGTACAGCTAGCAATGCAGCCGTCATTTGATGCACAAGTCCTTTACTTACTAAAATACGCGTTGCTACTTGAAACACTCCTTTTTCATTAATAAAGTGCTGTGGTCTTTTCAATCGTAGAAAGTTGTATTGTTGTATCATTGGAGTTATTTGATTAGTTAAGGCCTAAGGGCAATATTGTGGTTTGAATTTATTGATATACATTTAATGATGTGAAATTCTACCTTTTCATGTATCCAAATATGTGTGGTGACGGAACATAAACAGAAAATGCCGACCGTACAGGTAACAAACACTATCTATTTAACTTCTTGACAACTAATTTTACCCACATAGGGTTTTAGGCTTTAGTTTCTATTTCGTTTATTCTTTTCATGGTCAAACATAGTGTAAATGTGATTTATCTGCAGTTATGGAGGGATGGGAAGAAACAGGCGGAAGTAATTGGTGGCAACAAAGCATATTTAGTCGTTAGTGAGGTCCGCGATATGATTGAAAATGAAGATAATTTGTGACTTGAAGGCATCATATACAATACTTTCATCAGAATCCAGTTTTCCAGTCTTGTTCTAATCCATACTGTTATCAGTTTTGTACAAGTTCTCAAGATGCCATTCAAGAACTTTTACTTTAGATGTACTTTTGAAAGGTTAACTATACACAGAGACTGACTCTGTTTTTTTTCAAACATTCAAAGAGGAAGGTGTTTACTATGTCTTTTCCTGTATGCTTTTGAATGGATATATGAAGTTGGTCTAGTGCAAAATATCCAATATTATATTTTAACCTTTTCTATACTAATTGTTGTTTCTTTTCTCCATTGTTTTCAACATGATTTCTTCACTACTGTATTTCCTTTTCATACTGTTTTTTATATGCGTTACTTGGATAGAGAGGGTCCAATGGTCCATCAGAAACAGTCTCTCTACTTCACAAGGTAGGGGTAAGGCTGCGTACACACTACCCTCTCCAGACCCCACTTGTGTGGGTACTCATCACCAATATTGGTCTAGTCCTGACCAACTTGAACACGAGCACTCTCATACCAAATCACCTTATTTCCAACTTTTCCGTACTACATCCATGTCATGTAGCACGTTCTACAGAGTCATGCAAAAATATCTTGACAACTGGGTTGAGGAGTTTGATAAGAATTATCGTCACATTGTCATTCATGATATGATTGGTAAAGTTAATGAAATTGTTGATGAATAGTGTTACAAGTTCAGTGCTTAAGCCACAAATTGATGACCAACCAATTCAGGTTAATTTTTTGTTTTATAATCTGTAAAGTTCAGTGCTTAAGCCACACACACAAAAAAAAAAGACTCATAATTCATAGTAAAATGGTATATGTATTCTCATTTTAATTTGTACTCATTATAATTAAATTGATTGATTTGGTGTAAGCCGCCCAAAATGTGATCAAATATTATGAAAAAATAGTAACAATCTGTATAAAAAGGTGAAATTAGACGGTAAAATGTACCCACACATGATACTGTGTTAGTACATAGACTTCTATCACTTATGTCTATTATATTTTTACCTTATTAAATCACATAATTATAATAAATTAATACGGCTCCAAAGCTTTCTCAAATCCAAAAGGATCAAAACACACACTATATAAGCAAAAAAGGAAGACTTATCATCATTCATTAAGTTGGTAAAATGACTCATTGAAGCTTACTATAGACATATTTAGCCTACTACGCACTCACTATTGTTGTATGCTTTTTTACCCTTTTGCTTTATTTTTTCGTTTCATGAGAATTGTTTGTTACTTAAAAAGTTTGTTGTAAAATCAAAATTATTTGCTTTTGTCATCGTGGAATGTATTAGAAACTTTTTTTTTTTATAGCCGTGGTGTCCAGGCCAACTTTCCTACACCTCGACTAAATTCACGAGATAACTGTCACCTCCCACCACCAACATGTAACTCCGTCCACCAAGGTTTAAACAAATGGAAAAATCACCTAGTGTTTTTTTAAAAAATTATTTTTGGTCTTTATTGGGCTTTGAACCTGAGATCTGAGGTTCTCGACCCACTTCATGGCTTTTCTCGTATTGTTGTTGTTAATTATGTCTTGAAGTTTTTGTTTGGTTCGAAATCATCAGGGCATGACAAATAAAACTATTCTAATTAAAAAGCATAATATTATTATATGATATAGCTAATTGAGACTCTTTTAAACGACTAAATTGTGATGCTACGACTGTGTTAAGGTATGAGTAGGAGGATGTTCAATTTATAGAGGTACAAAACCTTCCCTTCAAGAAAGAGGTTAGCCAAATATGAAAGAATTTTATATTTTCCTATTAAGAAAAGGAAAGGTAATTGTGGTAAGAAAGAGGTTAGTCAAATATGGAAGAGTTTTATTTTTTCCTATTAGGAAAAGGAAAAGTAATTGTGGTAATACTTTTACTTTTCTTGGAAGAAAAGTAAAACTCAAATTTAGTGGTAGGTTTGAGATTACTTGGATATCTCTATATATAGGGGATGTAGTTGTGGACTTTTGTTACTACTACTTAGTTGAGAGAGATCACTATCACTAGCTGTTTGTTTACCATGTCGAACGACGACGACTTGAAATTGTATGGTGTTGTGTATTACCATAATCCCACCTCTACTGCATCCCTCAAAGTTTGGCAACAATTATCACCACAAAAAGAATTAAGAATCAATAACCATACTACTCATTCTCCTTCCACATTAGCCATTAATTTTGAACTATCTACTTATCATCAATATTGGTCTAATCTTGACCGATCTGAACACGAGCATTCTCATACCAAATCACTCCATCTTAGTTTTTACCTTGATGAAGGCATGCCATTCGACACGTTCGTCTATAGCGCCATGCAAGATAATCTCGAGAACTGGGGTGAGGTGTTCGATCAGAAATATCGTCTCGTTGTTATTCATGATATGATTGGTAAAGTTCGTGAAATTGTCGATGATGAGTGTAACAAGGGTCGTCAACACTTGGATGTGATGGTTGATGTTATTTTAATAGTTTACCATGCTTTTGATGGGATGCCAGTAAAGAATAGAGAGCTTGATGAAAATGCTATGAATGATGATTGTGTGATATGCTTAGAAGAGCTTGGAAAAGAGAGGGAGTTGATGCGGATGTCTTGCTCGCATATGTTTCATGGAGATTGCATTACAACTTGGCTAGAGAGCGGCAATTCTTGCCCTGTTTGCCGTTATGAACTCCTAGTCCTAGATATATAGCTTCCCTTTTTTCAAATAATAAAACTAAGAAAGAAGAATTCGCTGTTTCCTCTTTTAGTTTTTCTTCTCCTCCTTAAATTAATGTATTTTATTTACAGAAAAAAAGGGTTTTTTTTTATGTTTTGGTTTTGGATTTTCACTGCTCAAAGTCAATTCATATGTTTTTACTTACAAATTTGATCAAGTTTGCTTATTCTGCAAGTATTCAATTGGTATTAGCTAAGTTCTTTATGATTGTTGTATGCTTTTTTTACCCTTTTGCTTTATTTTGTTCGTTTCATCAGAATTGTTTGTTACTCTACTTACCAAATTTGTTTCTTGTAAAATCAAAATTATCTGCTTTTCTCATCGTGGAATGTATTAGAAACTATTGTTGTTTTGTTTTTAATATTATATTTTTGGTATTAGCACATCTCGCCTTTCATATTTCCCAGCATATTGTAATGGGAGTGATGTGTAGAATGCATTGGTGTGTACTGATGATACTTTTGGTATATATACCAAGTAGATTTTGCAATTTCACCTTCCACAAAATCATTTATTTGCTTTTCTCATCGTGGAATGTATTAGAAACTATTGTTGTTTTGTTTTTAATATTATATTTTTGTTATTAGCACATCTCGCCTTTCATATTTCTCAGCATATTGTAATGGGAGTGATGTGTAGAATGCATTGGTGTGTACTGTTGATACGTTTGGTATATATACCAAGTAGATTTTGCAATTCACCTTCCACAAAATCATTTATTTGCTTTTCTCATCGTGGGATGTATTAGAAACTATTGTTGTTTTGAGGATCTTTTAATTAAACCCCTGACCCTTTTTCTTTTCTTTAATTAAATTTTAGGTTCCTAAGTTATCAACTATAATAAGATCAATAGCTGTTTGTTTCCCCTGTCGAAAAACACTTATGAAATTGTATGCCGATATGGAATACCATAATCCCACCTCTGTTGCAGCCGTCGAAATTTTTCAACTATTATCACCTATGATGTCATGAAACGTTTTCTCAACAACTGGGGAGGTGAGGAATTTGATCAAAATTATCGTCACATTATTCTTCATGATATGATTGGTAAAGTTCGTGAAATTGGTGACGATAAGTGTAACAAGGGTCGTCAACACTTGGATGTGATCGATCATGTTAATTTAGTTTGTTCTCCATCCTTATCAGAATGTTAATGAAAATGCTATGAATGATGACTGTGTGATTTGCTTGGAAAAGTTTGGAAAGGAGAGGGAGTTGATGTATATCCCTTGCTCACATATGTTTCACGGAGATTGCCTTACAACTTGGCTAGAGTATGGCCATTCTTGCCCTGTTTGCCGTTATGATCTCCTAGCTACCTAGCTTCTGTTTTTTCAAAATATAAAACGAAGGAAGAAGCATTAGTTGGGTCCTCTTTTAGTTTTTCTTCTTCTTCTTCTTCTTTTTTCTTACATTGATGTAAAAACCTTATCTATCTATCTATTTATATTGTAGCCGCCTGGTATTAGCTTGGAGATTTATGCTCCTTGACATTTCATTTGTGATTGTAGGCTTTTATCTATTCATTTTGAAGCCTTAATAGGCCTCAAACTTTTCTCTATCTGTCAGAGATATTTCAAAACTTCGGATTCTTGTGACTTTTATTTGTCTAGAGACTACGAATAACTCACATTTGCTGTCTCTCTAAATATTTTTGAGAAGGGTTACGTACGCTGAATTTTTCTCTTGTAATTCTTTTATTACTTCCTGAACGACTCAACAATTAGATTGGTGAACAGTTCTTAATATGGGGAAAGACAGTCCAGGGGCTCTCTGATTAACAGATGAAACTTTTTGGCATGTTATCAGAATTAGTCCCTGTGGTTCAGATAACAGGAAAGGATTGAGGACACTTAAAGATTTCATAAACTGGATTAGGATGATCGAATTGATCTCTTATAAGGTCACTCAACTAATAGTTATTATCTCAGAAAGTCACCCTTTTTCTTGATTCCAATTATTTTTAACAAAGAAAGTGACTTTCTGAGATAATAAGTATTAGCTCAGTGACTATCTGAGAAATTAACTCTAGGATGATCGTTGTTACTCCTGAAAGTAGATTTCAAGAATCAACTTTAAGTTAAGGCAGTAACTGCTCATGTTTATCTGCTTATTTGCAGCAGGAAGTTGCTTGCATGTACTTAGGAATGCATTGTGCATCAATTTCTTGAGCGCGAAGAATTCTGGTTTAATTTGGGTACTGATCCAGATCTTTTTGCTATCTTAATTTACCAGAACACGCTTTTACTCTGTTGATGTCAATAATGTGCCACACAAGCTTGTGGTTCGCGCAGGAGTAACTGTAATTCTTTCTCCCAACATCTTCCATATGTTTAATGTCTTTTTCCTATGTGATTATTAACTGCTAAACTTGTAAAACTTATAAAAATAACTCAAGCACTCAAGGCTATTGTAAGACCATCTTTGCAACATTCTCTAATGAAAACATAAAAATTCTTATTCCTTTCCAGACTAGTCAATGATAGGTAAACCAATCCTATAGTAATTTTTCTTTAAGTAACAGTAGGGTCAAGCCAGCTTGCATGCACTTCAACTAATCCAACGAGTACCCGCTACCTTCCACCAAAAAGGTATCAGGTAACTCTGTCGCTAAGGCTTAGACAGATGGAGAAAACTTACTTAGTGTTTCATCCGTTGGGATTCGAGTGTTGGCTCTCAGTGTTGTTACTTCAACTCATCGAATGCTAAGCCACTCTTCTGGGGTCCAATCTACTTTGGTTGAGTTTAGATGCTGAATCTGGATGTAATTTCTTGGCCCAAAGTCCAGTCCCTAGTAGATTCTTTCCAGATGCATTATACGATCACTTCTTGCTATCTGTCAGGTCGGATAGCTAGCCTGATATTCTTTTCTGAAAGTAGATAAAAGTTACAGTATAATTGCATATGAGGTACATATACAAACCTGCACTAGTAGATGCAATACTTTTTTGGTGAATCGGTAGTATAATAAATTGGGCCCCAGAAGCTGTAGAAACAACCTCTTGCAGAAATAATAAATGTGGGGTAAGGCTGCGTACAATAAACCCTTGTGGTTCGGCCCTTCCCCGGACCTCACACATAGCGGAAACTTTAGTGCATCGGGCTGTCGGTAGTATAATAAATTGATCCAGACAATGGCTAGAGAATCATAAATAGGATGATGGGGCGTGGTTTGCCTCTGAAAGTTGAAGACCTGTGTTTAGAAAATGTCGGACATGAGACACCAAGGGTGTGGCTTAGTGGTCAATGAAATGAGTTAAGAACCATGAGGTCTCGGGTTCAAATCTCAGTAGAGACAAAAACACTATGTGATTTTTTCCCATCTGTCCTAGTCTTGGTGGATAGAGTTATCTGATACTTGTTGCTGGTGGGAGGTGATAGGTATCTGTAGAATTAGGCGACATGCGGGCAAGCTGGCCCTGACACCACCAGTTATCAAAAAAAAATGTTGGACATGCACATGATTTCTTAAGTTAAAAGTAAGGGGAGAATACTGGCAGGGAGGAGTAGAGATGATTCAACTCCACAATAAACATAAACTTCATATGTACAGCTAGCATGCAGCAGTCATAAGGTGCACAAGCCCTTTACTTGCTAAAATACGCGTTGCTACGTGAAACACTCCGTTTTCATTAATAAAATGCTGTTTTTCTTTTCGATAGTAGAAAGTAGTATTGTTGTGTCATTGTAGTTATTTGATTAGTTAAGGCCTAAGGACAATGTTGTGGTTTGAATTTATTGGTATACGTTTAATGATGTTAAATTCTACCTTTTCATGTATCCAAATATGCGTGGTGACGGAACCTAAACAGAAAATGCTGACCATACAGGTAACAAACTTACCTATTCGGCTTCTCGACAGCTAATCTTGCTCTTATACGATATTATCTTCTATTTCTTTTACTCTTTTCATGGTCAAACATAGTGTAAATGTGACTTGGCTGCAGTTATGGAGGGATGGGAAGAAACAGGTGGAAGTAATTGGCAGCCACAAAGCATATTTAGTCGTTAATGAGGTCCGCGATATGATTGAAAATGAAGATAATTTGTGACTTGAAGGCATATCCAGTATCCTATACTTTCATCAGAATCCGTTTTCTCCAGTTTTGTTCTGGTCCATACTGTTCTCAGTTTTGTTCTAGTTCTCAATGCCATACAAGAAAATCTTTTACTTCAGATGTACTTTTGAAAGGGTAACTATACACAGAGATTGACTTTGTTTTGTTTTTGAACATTCAAAGAGGAAGGTGTTTACTATTTCTTTTCCTGTATCATGTACATTTCTTGAAAACAGTTCCTGGGATACTATGAAGTTGGTCTGGTGCAAAATGTCCAATATTATATTTTAACCTTTACTGTACTAATTATTGTTTCTTTTCTCCATTGTTTTCAAACATGACTTCGTCATTAGTGTATTTACTTTTCATACTGTTTTTATATGCATGCGTTACTTGGACTGAGGGTCCAGCAGAAACAACCTTTCTACCTTCAGAAGGTTAGAGTAAGGTTGCGTACACACTATCCTCCCCAAACCCCACTTGTGAGACTGCATTGGATATATGTTGTTGAAGTAATTATTGCGTGAGCATCGGTTTTGAATTTGATTGTGTACTGGGAAAGTTGTCTGATATTTGTATCTGATGAAAGTTTTAGTTTATATGATTAACTAAAAGGGGGAGAATTTTGTAAGTAGCGTTATTAGGCAATTGTTTTTGCAAAATATGGCGAGATTTTTTTTCCTCCAAAATGTAGCAGTATTTTTCATTCAAAATGCAGTAATATATATTGTATTGCGTGCATATAAAATCTAATTCTAATTAAAATCCTGCGGATACAATATCTAATTATAATTGCATCTGTATTCATGTGTAGCCAACTGTATATGAGTGTATATGTATTCAAAACACAAGTTGGGTGTTTGAATATGTACTTGAAGACATCAATTGTATGTGTGGTTAATTGAATTCACTATATGCATTTCAAACTATATGCACACAAAATTAATTAATTGTATGGAAGGTTAATTGTATGGAAAACCAATTGTATGTAAAGTGTATGTTGTATATGTGATGATCTCTGGCAAAGCAACTCCAATTTCCAATGACCAATTGAAACGCCGATGAACTCCATCGACACAACCAACTGAGGTTGGGGTCGATAAATAACGATTAGGGTAAATTACATAATTTTGCTATGTCTTGTAATTATTTAAAGTCTCACTATAAAGAGTAACAAGGGGATAAAATAAGCTACTAAAAATAATTTTTCGTCAAATACTATATATTTGACTTGATTCAAAAACGCTTTAGTGTTTTTTCTAAAAAATAAAAAATTTATCCTTATTATTCGGTATAATTATAAATTTTTATTAAAATCTTCAATCTTATTTTAAAAACAAAAATGATTCAATACAATTCAACCCATTTTTAAAAAAACTATTCCCACCCCTATATATATAGAAAAAAATAAAAATACAACATTACTTCATAAGTATTAAAAATCTAAAAATCGATTCGAGATAATAATTCAATCAATTTTTCTTTTTATAGACTATCCACAATTGAAAACTTGAGAGGGTTTTTGGCTCATTTTTCTCCACCTCCACATATATATAATCCAATATTACTAGTTCATACTTTTTGGGGCCTTAGATATTTTGGGCATAAAGCAACTGTTTCCCTTTGTTCCTCCGCTTTACCCTAGCGCCGCCCTTGTAGCCCTATACTTACCGGTGGTGTTCTGTTAACTTCACGGCGTCGAGTCAATTTTTTTCCGATGGGAATGATGGAGATTGATGAACGTGAAACCAGTGTTGACGATTTGGAAGATTCAATTAAGCATCGAAGCAGCAAGGATCGGAAAAGTAGTAGCCGTAGCCGAAGAGATCGAGAGAGTAAAGAGTCGGAGAAAGATCGATCGTCGACTCGCGATCGAAGGAAGGAGGATAAACATGAGCGTGAAAGGGATAGAACAAAGGATAAAGATCGTAGAGATCGCGGAAAAGACAAGGAGAGAGATAAGGAACGAGAGAGGGATACTGAACGGGCGCGAGAAAAAGAGAGGAGCAACGAAAAGGACAACGACAAAGAGAAGCGAGAGAAGCACAGAGGTAGTAGAGATGTAGTTAACAAAGACAGCGAAACACATCATAGAGATAGGGAAAAGGATAAGGGGAGAGAGAGAACTAAAGAGAAGGGGAAGGAAGCTGTGGATGAGGATAAGGAGAGGAGGATAAGAGACAAAGATAGGAGCAGCCGTAGGCAGCGAGAGGAGGGTTATGATAGGCGGAAGGATGATGTGCAAACAGTAGACGATGAAGATTCTGATTATCAGGATGCGGCCAAGCAAGAGATTGTTGTTTCTCATGGGGATGAAGATAGACCACAAAACAATGCAGTTGAAACAGTTGGAGCTGGATCACAATCTTCTGCTTCAGAGCTGGAGGAACGCATTCTGAAGTAAGTAAATCCGTTTTTTATTGACTCGTATGCTTGATTAGTTCTTATCCACTGTTTGGTTTGGTGTTTTAAGAACAATTCGGTCTTTAACCATGCTTATTCATGTATCAGTAACCCTTGTATTACTAAAACCATGGTTCGCTAGGTAGTAGTTATAATCCCTATAATACTGCATTGTTTGTTAGTTATACATAAATTGAAAATCTTACCAAACAAAAGTATTAAATACTCTAATAACACAAGCTAATACATGTATTATATTCGTGTTAGGTTTACTTGGTATGTATCCTTGCCGTTAATGGTATGTCTTGTGTATTTTCAACTTATGATTTTATATCAATAAGAAGTATCGGGGAGAGGTGATAAGATATGACATGATGCAGCTTCAGCGTATTGAGGATATGACCTTAGTCCTTAGATAACAAGTTATGGAGGACACAAATTAGGGTAGTAGGTTAGTTGGATATGCAAGCGTTGTCTCTTGTCCTTTTGTACTATTAGCTGCACTATTAGTCGTAGTATTACTCTTGTAGTTTCTTGTCCTTTGAGTTTGGTTACTATCTGTTGTTCTTTTGACTTCGTTTATCGTATTATCTTGTTGTGATGACTGTTTAGGATGATTTGTCAGGTTATCTATAGTACTTTGCCATGGCTTCTTCGTTGTCGTTATTTCTTTTTCTGTACTGCTTTGGACCTTTTTTTCCTTGAGCTGAGGGTCTATTGGAAACAATCTCTCTACCTCCAAGGTAGGGGTAAGATCTGCATACACACTATCCTCCCTAGACCTCACGTGGTGGGATTAAGCTGGGTATGATGTTGTTGTAAGATTTTATATCAACGACTTGGCAATTTATTTTTCTGTGTTAGTTTTTCTTTTCTTTTCCTTTTTGGTTAGAAGCTGTTTATTAGAAATGATGGAATAGGAAGGTTGACATCTCAAACTTTTGATCACTGTTGCATCCTTCTATAAATTTATCTATACTTCTGACTACAACATTAATTAATACAATAATTAACGCCTTCGGAAGAAGGGAAGGGAAGTAAATGGAAGGAGAGTAGGAGAGAAATGGAGATGTGGTGAGCTCAGGAAGAAATTTAATCTCTCTTCCAAATTCATTTCTCTTCCTTTGTCAAACTAAGCAAGGGGGAAAAAAAATCTATATTGCATTGATTTAGCCATGGTATATAGCTGACACGAGTGTAAGAATCCTTTACGAAGATGTAAATCCTTTGCTAAAAAATATAATCCTGTACGAATATGTAAATCCTTTTTGGCTATTTTTCAAAGAGGAATTTATTCACTTCTAAGTTGTTTAGGGGGTATTGAAAGCCCATAAAATTAAAGTGCTAAAGTAAGTTTGGCTGCCAAGTTTAGGGGTGGTTTTATGTATTTCCTCTTTTCCAAATGAAGATGCACTTAGTGTTCAGAAACTCACTTTGTTACACATTTCAACAGTAGTGATAATGATGATATCCACCCGTCTGGTGTTGGTGATGTTATTAACATCAACAATGTAATTTTAACTATAAACAAACCAGAGAAAGGCAACAATGGTGGTGCCAGTTTAGTAATTTAATCTGTAATTGTTACCATTCTGTTAGTGGTTATCCATTTGTATTTATTTTGTTCAAAAATTTGTCTTATCATCTGTCCAAAGCTAGCACATGGTTTGTAGCTATGATGTGCATTAACTTCTGCGATGTGTACGGGTCTGGTTTAGTTGGCTTTACATGCACAATTTGTTGCTAGCTGCACAGAATTCTTAAAGGATATTTCGACACAGTAGAATCTGGATGTGGTTTGATAAGTTATGTTTGTTGTACTTGATAGCTATAGTCTGAAGGAATGCTTATGACTGCAGGATGAAGGAAGAGAGGTTGAAGAAAAAATCAGAAGGTGCTTCAAAAAAATCAGAAGGTGCTTCTGAGGTGTTGGCATGGGTTAGCAAGAGCCGTAAGATTGAGAAGGAGAAAGCCTTACAGCTTTCAAAGATTTTTGAAGAGCAGGTAGGTTGTCTGCTGATGTGCCTGTGATTCTTTATCTGTAGGAATTGGATTGGTTTGACCTCAGGTCTTCATGATATATTACAATTTTGCAGGACAAAATGAATGGAGAAGAAAGTGATGAGGAGGAGAATGGTCGGCTAGCTGCAAGTATGGCTCTCCTTTCTGAATATATCTGTTGGTTAATATTTCTAATCAATTGTTTTAGGAGACCATGCACATTCAATCAATGTCGTAAGATATTGTCTAGTCTTTGCAACAGAAACAAATAATATACTGGTGCATTTGTCTTGTCCAAATTATTTACCTTTCTTATTGGGTGCAAAGCTTCCTTCTATGTGCTCGTCATTCTTAGTCTGTTTGATTTAAATTCTAGTTCTAGTCGTCCTACCTATGATACAAAAATTGTTGGTGGAGTCCCCTTTGTCATCTAACTATAACAAACTGGTGTTGCATGTGAAATCCAAAGTTTAAAAGTCATCATTGGGGAAATGAAAGTAGACAAGATCATTCCTTTCATGAAATATGATGTGTCTTTTGTGCAGTTTGTACACGGAAGTTAAATGGCTATATTATATTCTCGGAATTGAAATAGTTGAAGAATGATCTGAAATTTGTCTTTGATTTCTCTCTACAGAAGAGCTAGGTGGGATGAAAGTACTCCATGGGCTTGACAAAGTAGTCGAAGGTGGGGCTGTTGTCTTGACACTCAAAGATCAGAGCATACTTGCTGGTGATGATGTTAATCAAGGTAACCAACTAAGTGATATTATTTGTGTTTTCTCTTGTTTTGTCTCTGCTTTCAGCCTTCAGTATTTGTGGATTCGGATTTTGTAGTGACTTGAATTGTATACCCCAGAGGTTGATGTGCTTGAAAATGTGGAAATTGGAGAGCAGAAGAGGCGGGATGATGCTTACAAGGCTGCAAAAAAGAAATCAGGGATCTATGATGACAAGTAAGATTTAATATTACCTGTTAACACCACTTCTTTGTAAGGTTTGAATAACCAATTTATCTCGTTGTGATTGGATGTGTAGGTTCAATGATGAACCTGGTTCTGAAAGGAAAATATTACAAAAATATGATGACCCAACAGAAGAGGAGGTTTAACTCTTTGTTTCTCTTTTCTCTTTACTTCGTGGAAAATATTGTATTACCTGATTTTTTTTCTTCGTCCTCAATTTAAGATGTACATCCAATCTGTCTTTCTTACCCTAGATTTTGTTTCAGGGAGTTACTCTTGATGCAATTGGAGGTTTCAGTATTGATGCAGAGAAGAAATTGGAGGAGGCAAGTCATTTTTATCTATTTAATCATGTATGTTTTCCAGAGTGTATGTCAGTTTAGGTTTGTTAATACAGAGTTACCTTTTCTGATTGCCAGCTACGGAGAAGGATTCAGGGGCCTTCCTCAGTAAATCGGACGGAAGATCTCAATTCTGCTGGGAAATTATTGTCCGACTACTATACTCAAGAGGAAATGGTTCAATTTAAGAAGCCCAAGAAGAAGAAATCACTGAGGAAGAAAGAGAAGCTGGATCTAGATGCCCTTGAGGCCGAGGCTAAATCCGCTGGATTGGGTACCAGTGATCTTGGTTCTCGCAATGATAAGACGAGGCAGGTCCTTAAGGAGGAGAAGGAGAGAGCAGAGGCAGAGACGAGGAGCAACGCTTACCAGGCTGCTTATGCCAAGGCTGAAGAGGCATCCAAAGCACTTCGACCCGAGAAAACTAATAACAACCAGAGAGAGGAAGATGATGCAGTATTTGATGATGATGATGAGGAGCTTAGAAAATCCTTAGAAAGAGCCAGAAGGCTTGCTTTGAGAAAGCAAGAGGGCCTTGCCAAAACCTTTCCAGAGTCAATTGCTTCACTTGCCGCTTCCAGTGCAAATGATTCAACCGTGGATAATCCAAGTTCTGTATCTGGAGAGGCACAAGAGAACAAGGTTGTCTTCACAGAGATGGAAGAGTTTGTCTGGGGTCTTCAGCTTGATGAAGGTAATACTCTTTAATTTTAATGGACTGATTGTGCTAATAGCCTTTTTATTATGTGCGATTTCTCAAGGTAATTGGGAAAGGTTTATCCAATTGCATGTGGTGGATAGGCCATATTTTGGAATAAGTTTGTATACTTGCACAATTTAAGTGTTGCTAGTTCTGATTTATTTGTGATGAATTGGGAAGAAAACACTGGATAGTGAGGTTGGGAAATCACAGAACGGAATCAGTCACTCAATTTGACATGCCCTTTTTCTTACCCTAGTGGGTGTGGGATAATGTTATATTGGGTATCGTCGAAACAAAATATCGATATGCATTATCAAGTCTTGGAAACAGCCTCTGGCAGAAATGCAAGGTAAGGCTGCGTTCATTAGACCCTGTGGTCGGGCCCTTCCTTGGACCCTGCGCATAGTGGGAGCTTTAGTGCACTGGGCTGCCCTTTTTTGTTATCGAGTCTCCAGATATATCGACACAAAATTTCTGGAACTTATTACAGTTGACTCTCCAGATATATTGAAACAGAATTTTGAAATGTTTTACAATTAGCCACTCTTCCTTCTCACTCCTACCCCTGTTTTAGATGGTTAAGAAAACAAAGTAAAAATTTGGAGGTTTATAGTATATTAATCTTCTATCCAGTTTGTTGACAATTTTGAGAATTGAAGCTGTGTTTTGTTTTTATGAGTATTTCTTTTTTCTTGCATGTCCATGCCTATGGGTGTGTGATTCTGCTGATGATCATTCAGTGTTATCCGTGTAATGTGTTCTTCAACAAAAAATAACTTTATAAAAGTTCTTCAACAAAAGAGTCTAGTAAAAAAAGGTTTTCAATAGCAAAAAACTCGTCAGTGGAATTGATTCTGAGAAGAGAGTTACACATATCCTATCCAACATATATCTTTAGTTTTCCCCAGGGACATCTGGTAGGATTGGAATGACATAACACTTCTAAGCAATCATGTCTCACGTGTTACTGCATTTTTGTTGTGTTTTTTAATCATTAGCTGCAATTTTTTCTTTGGTCTTTACTGGAACTTGGCAAAGGCTTTCAAGGGTGATATGTCTGATATTACCTGTTTGATCTTGTAGAAGAACAAAATCCTGGTAGTGATGATGTCTTCATGGAGGAAGACGAGTTGCCAAAACCCTCTGAAGAAGAAATGAAGAATGAGGATGGTGGTTGGACCGAAGTGAAGGAAACCAAGGAAGAGGAACCCTCTGTAAAGGAGGAGGAAATGGAAGTAACTCCAGATGATACGATACGTGAAGTTCCAGTTGGTAAGGGTTTATCAGGGGTTCTCAAACTTCTGCAAGAGCGAGGTACACTCAAGGAAGATATTGAATGGGGTGGTCGTAACATGGACAAGAAGAAGAGCAAGCTCGTAGGCATCCGTGGTGAGGATGGGAAAAAGGAAATACACATTGAAAGGACTGATGAGTATGGACGAATTGTAAGTACTTTTACTTGATTAATCAGTTTTTGATGCTCTAACTTCTATTCTTCAGTATTTTTGTGTTGTTAACCCCTTCGACCAGTATTCTGTTTATTCAATTGGCCCCCCAACCCAATCCTTGGTTGTAAATGAAGAAGCTCCTTGCCTACTGTCCCACACTTTTTGTCCTAAGATGTCTGCACCGTCTGATAGGGAAATTTTTTCTGTGCCTGTACTGTTGGATAGGGAAATTTTTTTTGTACAATATTCAATAGTCTGAGTATCTTATTATCAAGATTATGTGATTAGTTTTTAATTCATTTTTGTAAGAAATGAATTCTCTTTTTTTATAAATTGATGTAACCATCTCTTTGAATACCATAAACTCCAACTCTAGTACCGGTGTGTGGACATAAAATGGTATGGAGGGGATTTCTAAGTAGCAGCAGGTAAGGATGGAGAGCTTGCTCCTGCAAAGACTACTCCGTCCATTTTCGCCATGCAACTTGTGCACCCATGTCATTTGATTTAGCTCTGATGAGATTGGAAATATGGTGGTTTAGAGGGAGAAATCTTTTAATTTCATTATAATAAAACTGACTGTAATGGCACTTACCAAATAAAAGAGGGGAGGGGAGAGTAGGGGCCGACTGCTGAGCACCTATTTGATGAATTTCCTTGTTCTATGAGCTTTGGCTAGTGTAGCCTCATCTTTCAATTGATATGTGGCTTCTTCTTCTTCAGCTGACTCCAAAGGAGGCTTTTCGGTTACTTTCACACAAATTTCATGGGAAGGGGCCTGGAAAGATGAAGCAAGAAAAGCGTATGCGGCAATACCAGGAGGAGCTGAAGATAAAACAGATGAAAAATTCAGATACTCCATCACAGTCTGTGGAGAGGATGAGAGAAACTCAGGCTCAAACAAGAACTCCATATATTGTTCTCAGCGGACATGTTAAACCAGGGTTTGTCTTTTCTTACTCGATTTGAAGTGCTTTATATTCAGAAAGTAGTTCTTTTCCTGTGGAATATCAACTATGCAATTGACTCAGTTGCCTAGGGCAGGGTTTTTATCCTTCTTCCCTGTTGAAGTCCCATCAATTTTGATTTGACCTTTGAGATTCATTTCTTCTTTTTTTTTTTTGGGCTGTCAAGTCAGAACAAATATTCAATGTTTTGAGAATATTAGTCTTTGTTAATAGTGATTTTTGTTTTATCTCATGGGTGTTCACATTTGTTTTATCTAAAGATTAGTCCATCACTTCAATTTCATGAATTTTGCGACCCTATAGATAATGTAGTTGAAATATATGCACATTATATATATTTATTCTGAAACTCTTCTATTTTCCTGTTACAAGCTTGTATTTTTATGTATCTCCAACATTCTTTATGGTTCCTAATTGCAAAGTATTCTGTCATTTTCAGGCAAACTAGTGATCCTAGAAGTGGTTTTGCTACTGTTGAGAAGGACTTTCCTGGAGGTTTGACCCCTATGCTTGGCGATAAGAAGGTCAGTGTCTTTTGTTTATGATACTTGCATAGCTGGCTATGATGCTGATTTACTTGCGCTCTCTAGCTGTCCACCTGAACACATATTTTTGCAGTGTGGATTGTTTCTCATGCTATGCTTAATACTTGTCATCTTGCTTGAACAGTGTGCTCCTATTTGCTTATTGTTAATGATACAGACCATTGTGCTTTTATTTTTTATCTAGCTTGTTGCATGTTGTTTGATTCACATTCATAATTGGAGGAAATTGTACTTGCCTTAAATTCCAGGATTGGGATGCAACATCCCTGACGAGGTGTAGCCGGAAGGTTTTGTGTCTTTTGTCCTTGAATGTGTCTTCTTTAGTTTCTGTTTCCTGCTTACCCCCCCCCCCCCCCCCCCCTCAATAAGTAAGGTCTTACTGTTACTTATGAACAGTGCTGTATTATAGTATTTGGCTAGTGGCAGTTGAATTTAGTTTTATTCTTTTTGGTTAGAATGCCTTTGATTAGATATGGGAAATTCCCTTGGTATAATATTCCTTAGTTATTGAGGATATGAATTTCCTTCACTTTTAAGTAGGGTCTCTGTCTAGCTGTCTGGGCGTTCGCATGCGCCTGTGTTCTATTGAGGATTTTGATTTTCTGTGTATTCTTACACTTTAACTCAATTCTCAGACACGTGCTAACGTCAATGCTGGTATGTTTATCCATGTAGACGAGTTTTTTTAATGTACCCAAAAGAAGAAACCTTTTTCCGAAATGCTGTTTTTTCCGAATGACAAATGAAAAAGCATCCTCTTTTAAATACCCTCCATAAACCCCTAAATAAGTCTGATACTTTATTTTGGTCTAAACCTTACAGTGCATTGGGTTGATCGTCCTAGTAGACGTAGAAGTTTAAAGCAAAGTAGGGCTTATATTTGTTTCTACGTCTGGATGTAGATTGCTTTGCTGCTGCTGTGTTTTTAGTGCTTGCATATGGTACTCAGTTAACTGGCCTCTATTTATGCTTTATTTGATCATCATCTAGTTCTCAGGGTTGTAATTTTTCTCGCTTCATCTTTCAGGTTGAGCACTTTTTGGGCATAAAACGCAAGTTTGAACAAGGAGAGGGGAGCTCACAGAAGAAACCCAAAAATTAATTGTGTATACTTCTCCAGTCAAGATATCCTTTCGCTTTATGCACAAGCTCTTGTAATTGTACATAACCGTGTCCTGGCTAATGTAAAAAGGTTCAACGGTGATGCCCGTGTTAAATGGCATAGTAACATTTGAAATAGTAGTATTTCATAGGTAGTTGAACAATGCTACTGCTGCCTTGATCCCTTTCTGACCTTAACGACTTGAATATTGTCTATCACAGTTTTAATCGTGCACAGCGTTTCAACAATTTTCTGTATTTGGTAGTGTGTATGTGTGTCTGTTGGGAGTGGGGTTCTTGATTTTGAAGTTTTCTTTTCTGTTTGTTGTGTGCCTGTGGTGTACTCGCATTTCGCCAATTAACTGAACAATGCCTAGGATGGATAAGTCTTGTTTTACCATAACAAATGTTTTTGCAAATTTGGGAAATCACGTTTTACTTTGTTTCAAATGAAATGTGGAAAGTTAAATCAGAAATCTCTTGTATAAAATGAGCGCATTCAACTTTCATTACGTGGATAAGTTGATCATAGAAAATGTTTACTCTTTTGATTATATATACTTCAACAAAACTTGAAGCATTCATAACGTTTAACATGTCATATGTTTAGGCATTCAGTTGGAATATATCATAGTTCAAGTATCTAAACAAAATTTGCCAACAAGTTTTAAGGGGTTGTCAATGTGTACCACCCCGTCTTCTTTAAATTGATACGATTTTGTCCTTCATATTTAAAATAGATGATATCAATTATCAAACATCTAGAGTTTGTGAGGTAGATTTCATCCTATTGTGAGGCATTTTTGTCAAAACAAAAACACACTGAAATAAGTTGATTATAAATAAGTTGGCAGAGATGCAAGAAGCAATCAGGACCACCAGATTTGGATAACCTTACTTCATCTTCTTTTCTTCCTTTTGTCACTTGTTTATTTTTGGCTATCACATCTTTACTGGTTACTCAGTAAAGGAATCAACTAATGGCAATGCATCATTATTATATTTGTAGGGGAATGACTACTTCCTGTCAGTGGCGGAGCCAGAATTCTGTTGCTGATAGAACCAGAATTTTCGCAAAGGAAATTCAAATATACATGACTCAGGAGCCGCCCTCAGATAACCAGGAGGTGACAATACCCCCATCCAATCAATTTGCACCACTCGAATCAGTTTTCAGACGACGTCTACTTACGGGCATTGGCACAGCTTCTCTAGTAGCATTGGGCGCCAATTTTGCTGGAATTACTAGTTCCTTACTAGGCCTATCGCCCGATGGTGCTCGGAGTCTTAGGCTTGATGTAATTTATCCTATTGGAGGTTATACTCGATGCCTTGATGCAAATGAAGGATTTGGTTAGTAAGTAGTTATACCATTTTATGTGATTGGTGTTTAATTGAGTACGAAGTTTTATACTACAAGAAATTGGACTTTTGTGGCGAACTATGTTTAGTCACCACTAAATGCAACTCTTTCATGACGATAATATGAGTAGTCACTAAAACTATCACGTTTTGGATTTTCTTTTCTTGCAGAGTTTGTATATCCATCAAATTGGGTGGGAGATCAGACTCTATTGTACCGAGCAGCGGGAAAACTAGAACGGTCACTTGATCCGCCATCGCTGAGCAGCAATGGCGGAGATAGTAGGCGGAAAAATGTAAATGAGCCAGTTGTTGCATTTGGTCCGCCAGGGTCAAATGGGGAGCTCAATGTTAGTGTCATTGTGGCATCAGTTCCTATTGATTTCTCGTAAGCTCCCTAATCTTACCTTAAAATGAAAAAATTGTATACATTTTGTATGATGTTACTTTTGACAGCGTTTGTCCTGAATTTTCTAGCTGTCATGAGTTGAGAATTTTGGGAGATGTTTGGATCAGTGTTTTCAAAGGCGTTTTCGGGGTGAGGCGTAGTAAAAACGCTCCGGAGCGCAAATAAAAAACGTAGATCCATAAGGTGTAAGTCCTAAAATTTGGGGCGTAAGCCCTGGGCGTAAAAACATAAATCCAGGCATAAAAACGTACGTTCGTTCGATAAATTTAATTTTTATTATTTTAAAAGTATTTTTTGCTATAATCATATTTTTTATTATTGATGTAATGATATTTATACCTTATGTTATCATATTGTAGTGGGTTTTTCTAAAATATGTAAATAAAGAAAGCAAGTTTCATAGAAAATGACACAACCATAAATAATTTTTTAGATAATTATGCTTAAAAATTGACAAAATAAAGTTTCTTCAAGTTACTAGTTTCAAAAAGAAATTGATATGACAGAGAGTCCATAGCAGTATGTTCCTGAAGTAACTTTATTCATTTTTTGCCAATGATCTTATACTTTTTATCATTCTCCTTCTTTGAAATATATAAACAATAATAAGTGCAATATTAGTTGATAGTAGGAACGACTAGTAGATGAGGAGATGAATGTTGATTTTGATTTTAGAGGTTACCTCGGCTATATCATTTTTTGTGTTGTTACCTTTCTCAAATAATAATTGTAATTATTTTTTCTATATTATTGGTGATTTATTTGAATTAATTGTAGAATCATTGAAAATTTTGCTTTTACTTATATTTTTAGTAATAAAATTATAAAAATGAAGATATATGAGATTACACCCCGTAGATTCATGAGACTTACGCCCCATGTCTCGGAGCTTACGTCTCGCCCCTTGCTACGTAAAACGCATCGCCTCACGCTCCGCCTTTTAAAACACCTTTGGATTGTCTAGTCTTGTATACTCCGTATTTAGTTATTTTCGTTTCAATCTTTTCGTAATTGCTAGTTAGTCCTCTAAAGGTGGCATTATCAGATGGAGCCACGTGTCCTCTATATTTCTCTCCAAAGCTCTTCAAATTGTTACATTACCTTATTTGAATTCTACGTTAAGTGTGAATTATTTCAAAAATATTTCTTAATGGAACAAAACAACATAATAGAATCCACAATATCGGCAGTAAAAGAGTGTTGTTTACAGGAGAAGTTATTCATTCAATAGTTTTTATATTAGTTTTCTTATATGTAGGTCAATTGATCAAATCATATAGTAAAATATAATACGTACTTCTTATGCTTTGATTTCTCTTCTCTCGAGCCGTAGACAAAGGTATGGATAAGGTTAGGTACATCCGACTCTCCCCAGACCTCACTTATCAGACTACACTAAATATATCATTATCATTGTTGTTTGATTTATCATTGTTCAAGGTTTTCATTTGTTAAGCTTTCACATGACGTCTTGTTATTTCGATCTCACGACTTTTGGCAGGATAGAGACATTTGGAGGACCAAAGGAGGTAGGTGAAGCCATAGTGCAGATTATTACAGGATCAGGCAAACGTCCTAATGTGAAAGGGACATTGATTCAAGCAAATTTAAGAGAGGATTCCAATTCCTTGAAATACTACACATTAGAATTCCAAGTTGAAAGCCCTACATTTCAAAGACATAATGTTGCTGTTTGTTGTGCTAGGGGAGGAAAGTTATTCACTTTGAATGCCCAAGCTCCACAATCAGTTTGGCCTATGGTGAAAACAGATTTCTATAGAATTGCTGATTCTTTTAGCTTAACATCATGAAGCCGTAAGCCGAACAGAGTATGGACTTACTTGCTCTATTTGATTGAGGTTATGAAATAGAAGAAAGAAGGTAATTTCGACTTCTAATTCAAGAGGCCTTATACAAAGAGAGCTTCTCTTACTTTTATTGTCAGAAGTCAAATGGTTAAGTTCAATTAGCTAGGGCAACTGGGCTAGGGGATATTGATAGTAGAGTTTCTGTGATAAGGTACAAAGCTTTTTGTCTACATCTACGACAAATGTACTCAATGGGTACAAATAGAAAGGCTCATCCAGTGAGTGATGACACTAATGAATAAACTGCAAAAGGGGCTTTCTTTACATTTCCTTTGTATTTAAATTTTTTTGGGAGAGGAAGAGATCGATATGCCATGGATTTTTGTTGTAATTATATTATGTGAAGAAAGGAACATCTAGTTTTTTGACTTATATTTTTGATAAATAACTCTCTTCTACTAACATCCTTGTGATTCGAGATGACACGTAGTATGCTCAGATCTAGTGGAATCGACAAATACAAATACTTTATATACTTCTAAAAAGAGCAAATCTTCAACAATGGGGACAACATCTCGTATTCTCTATCTGATGCGGCTTCTCAATCAGAATCCTTACTCACATCCCTTAGTTAATTTTTAAAAATTGGTTCAAATGATTATAAATTCTACATAATAATCCAAACAATTCTCTTTTATGGCATTAATTATTGGATGCTTAACTTTGTAACAAGAACATATCATTATAAATTCTGTTTATAACTAAACAATTTGTTTGATAATGCTCTTAATCTCTTCAAACAATAATCAGATATTAGGACAAAAAGAGAATATGAATCATCTTTCATATACAACTAATTAAAATGTTCAAAGAAGATTTATTATCCCCAAGTTTGATGATTCGTTCCTAGTGATCTCTACTCCAATGGGAATGAATTGGTTGTCGTCCTACCATGTTATGTTGGATTGTCATGCCAAAACAGTTTAGTTTTAATTCCCTAACGGAAAAGCCAGAGAATGGAAGCAACAAATTAAAGGGTTGCATAACTTCGTCTATGGATAAGTTTATTTCTTACCTTAAGGCGAAATAATGATAGGCAAATGATGTCTAGCTTATCTAACCCATGTTATCAATTCAAAATCAGAAATACCAATGCTCCAATTTGTATCAGTTGTTAATGAGTTTCCAGAAGTGTTTCCGAATGACCTACCAGGCTTTCTTTTAACAAGGCTGTTAAATTTGCAGCTTGATACTCGGCCTATTTATATCCCTTTTTATAGAATGGTTCCCCATAAGTGGAAGAGTAGAAGAAACAATTGAAGGACCTTCTTGACAAAGGTTTCATCAAGCCAAGTGTGTCATCAAGAAGAATGATAGTTTGCTTCAAATGTGCGTTGATAATCGACAGTTGAACAAAGTTACAATTAAGACTAAGTAACCTTTGCCAAGAACAACGATTTTTTTGGTTAGCTTCCAGGAAGCAAAACGTTTAGTATCATCAGCTAAGAATAAAGAAGGGAGGTATTTCTAAGACTGCCTTAAGGACTCGCTATAGACATTATGAATTCTTAATAATGTCCTTTAATGCCAATTGTGTTTTATGGATCTTATGAATGGGGTCTTTAGATATATCGTGACATATTTATCATTGTGCTTATAAATGACATATTGGTGTACTCAACAGATGTACGAGAGGAAGAACATGTTGAACACCTCCTGACGACTTAAAGATATTGAGAGGTAATGAGCTTTACGCTTCGGCTACAATTCGAGTAGATAATGTTACTTTCTCTTGAATCATATTATTATTATTTAATTAGATCATCAAATCTTTTTATATCTCTTGAGATTGTTTCAATGACATTTTTAGGGCACATGGTGTTCAACGAGCAAATTAAAGTACGAAGACCCTTAAAAGCTATATATAAGCAATCAAAAATTGGCCATGACAGACGATGCAATTGAAATCCAAAATTTCTTGCATTTGACCTGTTATTACAAGAGGTTTCTAGAGGAATTTTCCATGTTAGAGGCAACGTTGACCAAGTTAACGCAGAAGGCAACTAAATTTTAATGGTGCAATCACTACATCAAAAATGATCTTTATCGGCAATTAATTAACGATAATAACTTAATTGCCGCTAAATATGTGTTTTAGTAGCATTTACTAGTGACAATTACATTGTAGCTTTCTTTGTAAATGCCCCTAAAGCCTATAGCGACATTGGATCCAATGTCATTTAACTAATGCCGGTAAAAATTTTAACACTCTTGTTAAAGTGCATATTTATTGCCGCTAAAGGTTGTTTTTGTTGTAGTGGATGCTTGTGAGTAAATTTTTCAAAAGATTGATCATTTCAGTAGTGCTAGCCTTGCCTACAGGTTCGGGTGGCTTTACGGTTACTGTGATGCTACCAGAGTTGGACTTGAGCGTGTATCCTAAAATTTATTAAAGAATCATGAAAATGACTATATTCCACACACGGTTTAGAATTATAGCAAGTCAAATCGCATCGAAAGTGTAAAAAAAAAAAATATTATTAGTGCATAAACTTTCAAGATTTCACCACTTATTAGGGGAAATTTTTGCTCCAATATTTTCTCCTAACTAGGTCCTCAGTCTTTTCATCAAGACACGTGTCTATACACATCCTTATCCCTTAAACTAAACAACAATAATTAATAGTAGTACTAATCTCTAATCATTCACCAAGTACTAATTAACCAAAAAAAGCCCCCCATGCACGTAAAACCACAATACATCCCCAACAATAGGAGCACAAGTAGTCATAAAAGAATTGAACAACCTTAATCGTCATTGCTAAATTAACGTCTGATTAGATCTCAATCTAAAAATTTCCTCATTCTTCCATGTTTTAACACAACCCCTTTTCCTAGATTGTCGTATGGAAGCTTGAAAACATCAAGATTTTTCCATCAATGTACGTATTTTTGCATTAATTTTCATATTGTGAATGTACACGTTTGTTAGTATGGTTTCAAAGTTATGGTTTTGTGTTTTAATTTGATGTTTGTACATGGGGGTGGGGGGGTGGGGGTGGGGTGGGGGGCTATGTACAATGAAGGGGTTCAATTGAATTTCGTTCGTTGGAAAATTATACTGTATAATTAATACGGATATATAAATTGTTGAATCCGCAAAGGTTTGAATATGTAGTGACAAATGTGGTTCAAATTCTAGGTGTGATCAAATCTTGAATTTTCTTGAATTTCATTGTTAGAATTCTTGGCTACGCCGCTGTTTGTATAGTGTGTTATTGTTTTTAGCATTATGGGGTTGAGAAATAAGATGTTTTTTTCTTTCTCTGGTTATTGATTTTGTTTTTCTTTGAAATTTTTCGAAATTAGTTTAGTCCAGTAAAGGAATTTACTATAAATTAATTTGGTATTAGTATGTTGCTCTTGATGTATTCTTGATTGATGTATTAAATCTTTACTGGTATTGATTTGGCTTCTCTTTCCGTACTGCTTTGGACTGTTTTTTCCTTAAGCCGAGGGTTTATGAGAAACAACCTCTCTACCTCCAAGGTAGGGGTAAGGTGTGCGTGCGTACACTCAATCCTCCTGGGACCCCACTTTGTGTGATCTCATTGCGTAATGTTGTTGTTGTTGGTATTGATTGGACTTCTATTTCCATACTGCTTTAGACTCTTGACCAGCGAATCTATCAGAAACAGCCTCTCTACCTCCAAGGTAGGGGTAAGGTCTGCGTACATTCAACCCTCCCGAGATCCCACTTTGTAGGATTACACTGGGTAATGTTGTTGTTGTTGTTGGTATTGATTTGACTATCTAATGAGTGATTCTTGTTGTGTTTTAATGGGGTTTATATAGTTGACATGACTAAAGGAAGCATGGAAGATAATGTTGTTCTGTCCCATGTGAATCTGAGTAATGGTGATAAGATGTTGGCACAAAATTCCAATAGGAATTTAAACGGCAGGAACAGTTTGGAGAGTGAGCTTGAGTCGATACTTATGAGGCAGCAGCAACAGCAACATAATCGCGATTTAGTTGGTGAACGGGGAAGGGATTTGAATATATCGAGGAGTGGTAGTGCTCCTCCTAGTGTCGAAGGATCGTTGAGTGCTGTTGGAAGTTTGTTTCGGAATTCCAATTTAGCACAATCTAATAGTAATAACAGCAGTAACGGTGGTGGTGGTGGTAATTCTAGCCATGACAGTTTGACAGAAGAACAAATTCGATCCCACCCAGCGTACTTAGCATACTATTATTCAAGTGTCAATCTTAATCCGAGATTGCCCCCGCCATTGTTGTCTCGAGAGGATTGGCGAATTGCTCAGAGGGTTCAGGCGGGAGGATGTGCATTTATGAGCAAGAATTTGATGGAACAAGGTGGTGGTTCTTCGTTGTTCGCAATGCAGCCCGGATTCCCTATACAGAGGGCCGAAGATGAATTGATAAAACTGAGGAAAACTGCTGCTAGGAATCTTTCACGAGGAACGTTGGAATCGAGCATTGGAATTGGCGTAAGGAAAAAGAGTTTCGCGGACATAGTTCAGGTGATTGCTCTTGTCTTGTGCTGGTATATTAACTTCAACCCTTCATATTTTCTTTATCCAAATGCTTCTATTTAGTTCATTGAATGTAAACAATCGCCAAGAATCTTTCATTATGATGTGTGTTCGGGAAAGATTAACATTGTTTTTCTTTTTTGGTGCAAAGCAACGCATAGTGATCAAATAAAAAGTTGTCCTTGCGAGCAAGTAGTCGTCATGCATCATTTTAGGGTAAAATATGTATGCATTGTTTTTATTGTGGTGATAACATCAAATAGACTAGTGATTTACTGATAAATGTATGCAAAGATAAGAGTCCTGTTAGAAGGAAATATCAATCAGGACGAACATATTGCAATTTCAATGGCCACTTGGAACCCCCTATTGGAACATGATTTCATAAGAAAACTATCATCTTTTCAAAATCTGTCATGTCAAATCATAGAGAAAATGAACTACATGCAGAAACATACCTGAATCCATGAGTTCCAATGAAAACAACCGCGTACTGCTCCTCTACTTTTCGTGATACTTCTGAATCTTTTAAATTTAAATGAGATACTTTCCTTTTTCAGGAAGGACCTGACCAACCTGAAAGCGCATCTTCTGATCTTTCACACTCTGAAAGCATAGAACACATGAAAGCATCACATACTGGAAATGCTCCCCCTGGCTTTTCTGGATTGGAAAAGAGTCAGAATCCTAATCCACATCATCCTGATTCTTCCGCATCTGCCATCAGTTCACCGATGAGAAGGAGTGGAACACCTGAGCCTCGTCCATTTACAAGATCACCTAGTCACCAGATTTCAATTGACATAACTAGCTCGAAAGGCCCCAATGGTGTTTCCTCTGGGATGACTGACCTATCTGATCTTACTAACTCTTTATCTCGCCTTCAACATGATGATAATACGCAGACTTGGCTTCAAAATAAAGTATCAAGTGGTTATAGGCCGGGTGTGCAGCAACAATTAATTGAATACTACGGAGCTGAAAAATTAGGTACTGCTTCCGATTTTGCTGACCATAATTCTACCTTCTACTTTGATGGACATACGGATTACCTAAGGACATCGGCTTCTTCCATTAAGCCGAGTCCTGAGTTTGTGAGTCAAAACTCTAGAGTCCAACACCATGTCAATAAGAATCACATTGTTGATTCTACCGGCTATTTACCTAGTGGATACAAATATAATCCGAAGCTGAACATGGTGCTAAACAACAATCTTGGTAAGTTTTATTGATCAATCGTGATATCGTGTGCATTAGATTTTGCATCCTAAAGCTTTTTGTGCTCACATTGTTCAAAAAATGTGCCAGGTTCTCATTTAAATGGTGTCAGTGGGAATGGACACCATTATGCAACTGTTCGTCCAGACAATTCTTCTAAAGGAAGAAATATGATTGGAACTTCTCATGGCAATACAGACTTAAAAGTTCTTGGAACAATGTATGCTGAGGCCTCACTCTCGCAACAGAAGCAACAATATTGCCCATCCTTAATACG
Source organism: Capsicum rhomboideum (assembly GCA_031232105.1). Classification (NCBI taxonomy): domain Eukaryota; kingdom Viridiplantae; phylum Streptophyta; class Magnoliopsida; order Solanales; family Solanaceae; genus Capsicum; species Capsicum rhomboideum. The sequence goes on from CP124707.1 coordinate 48,108,010, forward strand.
TAATTCTTGCAGTTTAACAGATCGGTATCATGCGATCCATGCTCTTGGCTCAGGCCAAGAGAATAAAATAGCAAATCCATTGTATGTGACAGTAGGATCCAGAAGTCCTATGTTTCAGACTGATCCTCTCCCACAGATTCCTCATGCCTTGAGAAATTCTACCGATGAATCTGTAAGTTCATGGTATTCGGAGAATGTTGCTGATGGAAGTGTTGCACCATCTCTGCTGGAAGATCTCAAGAACAACCCCAGGTCGTTAGAACTTTTGGATGTTCTCAATCATGTTGAAGAATTCAGGTGCGCATAAGCTGCTTTTTCTATATTATTTAGTTATATCATCTCTCTTTTTCCGTTTAACCACCCTCTTTTATTACATAGTAAGGATCAGTATGGGAGTCGATTCATTCAAAAGAAGCTGGAAACTGCCACTGTCGAAGAAAAGATGAAGATATTCCCAGAAATTCTTCCTCATGCTCACAGTTTAATGACCGATGTCTTTGGAAATTATGTCATACAAAAGGTATTTATTCTCGTTTAACCCATCATTATCTTTTCCATTTTTCTTCTCACTTTTTCCTTTTCAAACTGTACACTATCCTAGATGAAGTTTGTATTGATTATCATTTGTTAATCAATGTAAACAGTTCCTTGAGCATGGAATGGAGAGTCAAAGAAAGGAACTTGCAAGGCAACTTATCGGTCATGTTTTGCCACTGAGTCTTCAAATGTATGGCTGCAGAGTTATTCAGAAGGTTGATCTTAAGCCTTATTAACTTGATGTAGTTTCAGCCACAGTCAAGTCTTGTGTGTTCCTATAATAAAAGTTTCATCTCTTTACCTGTGTGTTTGTATCGATGACAAATAAATACATGACTATCCCTTGTATATGCTGCTAGATAGTATGATTTCCTTGCCTAATAGTTCATCCGTTTGTCCTTTTTTTCTTGATTATGGAATGAGACATATTACGATGATCACAGGCTTTGGAGGTCTTTGATGTGGAACTGCAGAAGCAAATGGCTACAGAACTAGATGGCTATGTGATGAAATGTGTTCGTGATCAGAATGGTAATCACGTTATTCAAAAGTGCATAGAATATGTACCTCAAGATCAAATTCACTTTATTGTAGCTTCCTTCTTTGGGCACGTTGTGTCTCTATCAACACATCCTTATGGCTGCCGTGTCATTCAGGTACTGATCTGCTTTCTTTTTGGTTCTTTGCTTTTGATGTCGAGTTCCCTCAATCACTTTGGATCTGTTCATTGTCAGAGAGTCCTTGAGTACTGCAACCACCCCGAGACACAAAAGATCATCATGGATGAAATAATGCAGGCTGCCGGTACTCTAGTACTTGATCAGTATGGAAACTACGTCATTCAGGTAATTGACTTAATTAAGACCTTTTCATCTTGATATCATCATTACTTTGTTGCTTCACTAATTAAAAGATTCTGAATATAATGAAAAGGGGAATACGTCGTTGATTTTATGTGTTGTTATGTTTTGTTGCTGTAAGAAAATGCAGTTGGTACATGAATTTAAAAGTTTTGTTGCTGTAAGAAAATGCAGTTGGTACATGAATTTAAAATACTTCATTTACTTTTTTGTTATACAGGAAGGTTATGGTGTATTTGCTTTTGTTGAACTCATCTCTCTTTAAGTTTTTTATTTAGCTTTAAAATGTTAGTAGAGATGAGAAATTTGTGCTTGAATCGTTAGGGAGAGTGTAGGTGGAAGTAACATAAGCTTATGGAAACTGGAACCTTTTGAAAAACATCTAGTCTGAAAAACAAATCTAAATTCCCTCGTGATGCAAAACAAATCTAAAATCCCTTGTAATGCCTTATCGCGGTTTTTGTGTGATCTTTCATCATATTTTTATCCATGTATTCTTTATGAGTACCGGATTCTAAGTATTTAACGACCAACAGCATAAGCTGAGGAATTTGGCGTAAATCTCAAGGCAAGTGATGTAAGCTTCATGAGTTCTTTATATTTTTAACAATAGTCATCAGTGAGGTGTATCCAAATTAAACTTGAGCCTTCTTTGAAGTCTCGAGGCACTTCTCATTTTCCTGAAACCGCCTTTCTGAATGCTGGTTTAAATCAAGTACGTTCTTAGCAGTGTAGGCCACCAAGTTACAGGAACAATGCTCTTTACTACACCTACTGATAAAAATTCAGGCAAAAATTAATACGTCGATTCCAACTGGCACAAGAGGTTTCTGACCAAGTTGTATCCACCTTTGCTAAGACGTCTAATATGCTCAACTTTATCTAATTGTATGTGATATCCTTTAGTTGGCTGAATATTTAGTGAAAATGTGAAGTTTATCGTCCAGATTCTACTTTTATGCTTAAGTGATCAATACGTGTTTATGCAACTGCTGTTTACAATGGTAGCTTTCATTTTTTAACTTTTTGAGTGCTGCTAAAAGTCTGCTGTAGACGATGTGGAATTCTTTGATTTTTTGTATTATAAGTTGATGTTCTGTTCTTGGTCCTTATTTCGGCCTTCTTCTTACTTGGTTAGCATGTACTCCAACATGGTAAACCACATGAGAGGTCTGATATAATAGGCAAGCTTACTGGACAAATTGTGAAGATGAGTCAGCACAAGTACGCTTCTAATGTCGTTGAGAAGTGCTTGATTTTTGCAACTCCAGAGGAGCGTCAAGTTCTGGTGAATGAGATGCTTGGTTCGACACCAGAAAATGAACCTCTACAGGTCTGTTACTGTTCTTCATTTTCGCAGATTTTGTACCATTCTGTTCTGCATTTGAAAGGAGAAAAGCTGGAAAGCGTAAAAAAGAACATGTCATCCCTTATTTGTGCATGTATTAGTGCACATTCTACATCCGTGCACATGTATTTATCTAGCAAAGCAGCGTGCTGCATTCTGAGATTTGCTTTAGCACATGAAAGATACTTAGTTCGATGAACATTTACTTTGTGTAACCTTTACTATCGAAACTGAAAATAGAATTGTTGGACTATATAATCCTTCGATCCTCAACTTAGTAATCGAAACACATAACAACGTTGGAAAAGATATTTGCTAAATTTGTTAATCATAATTGATGTATTGCATCCCTTCTCTTCCTTTTTCATCTCCCTGTCTCTTTCCCTTCAACGTCTATCAGTAAAGTTCAGCACGGAGGTCAAGGTAAGTGCACAAATTAAACTTCTCGGATAGAAACTAAGCCCTCACTATAGATAACCGATGTGTTTGATTCAAAGAGAGGGAAAGGCTTAATCGAGAGAGTGGACTCTGTATGTGAGTGATTGTGATGCAAGGACAACAAACGTTGTAATCTTATATATAGTTTGTGTGTTGGTCTTTTCCAGACCTTGCTAACGCCAAATGCTTTGTGCACCAGGCTGTCCTTCCTGCATACATTCCATCTCCACAATAACAAAAGCTTCTCCTTTCTTTGAGCATTTTCATCATCGCAGAAAATTCAACATGTCAAAGTTTAACGGACTTCAATCATGATCACTTTAATTTTCGTATGTAGGCTATGATGAAGGATCCATTTGGTAACTATGTAGTGCAAAAGGTTCTTGAGACATGTGATGATCAAAGTCGTGAACTAATTCTTTCGCGCATTAGAATACACCTTACTGCCCTCAAGAAATACACTTATGGAAAACACATTGTATCGCGTGTTGAAAAGCTCATCGCGACAGGAGGTTAGTACCACAATGTTTCATTGTACATTAGTTTTTAGCCAACTTCTAACGACCATTTCATCGTCTTTTTTTCCAGAGAGACACGTGGCTTTATCGTTGAATTCTTCTTGAGGCAATCCAGTTTTGAAGAACTGAAGAGATTTTTTTTGTGTACAGCTTATAAATAACTGTAAATAAGCAGCAATCCAGTTTTGCTTCTGCCTAAATAATTGTAAATGGAAACCTGTAATTATTTTTTTCACTATGAGGATAGAGAAATGAGGCAACTTATTATTTTCTACATGTTTTTTGGAACTATTGTAAATAAGCTGGTACTTCTTGAGCATAAAAAAAATTGAGGATATTTTACATATGATTTTTTTTTGTATAATTATCTTCTATTCGGAACCATGGGCCCAATTAAATCGAATTCACATCTAGTAAGGTATTTTAGAGGTGGACATGTTCTCTACTAGAGATTTCTCCATTTTCAGGACTCAGAGCCCGAGAGTTGAGACCGTTGATGATGTATGTTATCTTATCATTTAATCATGAGAAAAGTAACATCACCTACGAGTGACTATTTTGATTGTTACTTAGATTTTATTATATCGAATCATAATTCATCGTTATGTAACGATGTAAAGTCCCATTTTATGTGACGAAGGATTTACTGTCATCATCCTGTTGTGTAACGATGAAAAAACGATACAATCTATCCAAAACGTTGCATTCATCAAAATAACACAATACAATATAATATGATGCATTATGAAACGATAAGTAACAACTATCCAAACAAGCTTTACTTTTTTTGATTTCCACACAGTGTTTGGTACCCCCAATATAGCCCAACTAATCAGTATACATGTGATGTTATTGTATCGTTTTGATTATTAAATATAATATTTGGGTGAATTATATTGTTTTTGGTCGTACATGAAGATTAAAAAAAGAAAAGAAAAAGGTAAGATAAAGTAATAGTGCAATCACACCAAATCAATCCCAAAATATAAAATGGAACTTCTAATTTTCATCCTTATATATAAGAACGAATTTAGTGCGCTTTGGTAGGGAGGAAAATTCAATTTTCTCATGTTTCATTTATTAAAGTATTCTAAAAAAACTAAATTTATATCCGACATTCCAAGTTCATTGTCTTTTCCTCATTCTCAATGTTTCTAACCTCCACTCCTTGACCATCCCCAACTCACGATTCTCCCGTCTTCCTTCCATCCCCATAATGTTTTTATAGATTACATATAAGTGCACTTAAAATCATAGTCTTTTACTTACTTACCAAACTAGCAAATAAGTTTAGAAAAACCGTATTCTTTTTTAAAAAATAAAACAGTTCGAAAAACATTTTCCTTTACGCACCCTTAATAATACATTACAATAAAATTTAACTAATTAAAGTGATCTCCCTCTAGTCCATATTAAGTGAATTATTGAAACATTTTTATGGTTCAAAATAAGTGAATTTTTTAAAGTTTAAGAGAATTGTTGAGATTTTTTTTCTTCATATTTACCCTTTCATTTAGTGAAATTTTCAAGTACTTTACATATTCTAGGAGAATAGTTTAGAACAATCAAATGGGTAATAGTAAAAAAATAACTTTTACTTTATATTCCAAAATATTTTTCTTAATGAATATGTCATACCTCAATAATTCTCTTAATATAGAGTTATAGACTAGAGGGAGTAATACAATACAATAGCTAATAGTCATTCAAAGAAGTTGCTAAATCTTGAAAGTTTTTCTACTTCCTTCGTTCATTTTTACTTTTCACTTATTTCTAAAATAAATTTTCATTTTTAGTTGTCATTTTTAACATATTAAGAAAAAATAATTATTTTTTCATATTTTATCCTTATCATTAATTATTTATTCTTCTAATATTTTTAAAGACCTAATATTAAACGTCAATTAATATGACAATGTGATAAAATAGTCATATCAATCATTATTTTTTAATGGGTATGTCAAGTTCAAATATGACAAGTGAAAATGAACGGAAGGAGTATATCTTTTTAACATAAACTTCAAAATTAATATTTCTATCATATCAAACACAATTTTTGTACCTAAAAATAAAAAAAAATAAAAAAAAAAATAAAAAGAAAAATCTCTTACCAAAAACTCCAAGGAAAAAAATAATAGTAATATGAAAACCAACAATATAATAGGAGAGTGAAGAAAAGAGGCAAATTCAAATTTCTCACTTTGAAGAATGGAGGCAGTAGTAGTAGACGCTGGTTCAAAATTACTCAAAGCTGGTTTTGCTGTTCCAGATCAAACTCCTTCTATGGTACCTTTTTACTTTTCCTCAAAAAAATGAGCTTCAATTTTGAATTTTTCTTGCTATTTTACCTTAATTTGTGTGAAATTTTGGAGTTTTGTAATGGTAATAATATTGTATTTTGTCACACTTTTCTTAATTTTGGTTGTATATAGACAAAGTACAAGAAAACCCATTAAGAAAAGAGCTCATCTTTTTGCTATTTATTTGCTATTTTGCCCCAATTTTATGGGAAATTTTAATAATATTGTATCTGTTTCTTGATTTTGTTGTATATAGCAGAAGTAGATGAAAACCCCATAAGAAATGAGCTTCAAGATTGGAACTTTCTGCTATTTACTTGTTATTTTGCCTCAATTTTGTGTGAATTTTTGATAATATTGTATTTGTTTCTTGATTTGGTAGTATATTCCCAAAGTGCAAGATAACACCTTAAGAAAAGAGTTTCAAGATTGGAACTTTATGCTATTCACTTGCTATTTTGCCACAATTTTGTGTGAATTTTTAATAATACTGTATCTGTTTCTTGATTTGGTAGTATATAGCCAAAGCTTCGGCCCTTCCCAGACCCTGCTCATAGCGGGAGCTTTAGTGCACTGGGTTGCCCTTTACTGTATCTGTTTCTTGATTTGGTAGTATATAGCTAAAGTACAAGAAAACCCCATAAGAAATGAGCTTCAAGATTGGAACTTTATGCCATTTACTTGTTATTTTGCCTCAATTTTGTATGAATTTTTTATAATATTGTATTTGTTTCTTGATTTGGTAGTATTTCCCAAAGTGCAAGATAACCCCTTAAGAAAAGAGCTACAAGATTGGAACTTTTTGCTATTTACTTGCTAATTTGCCCCAATTTGTGTTATATTTCTTGGGTTTTATGATGGTAATGATGTAGTTAATGCTTTTTGTAACTTTGGGAATCAAGTAAAAGAAAACCCCATAAGAAAAGAGCTTCAAGATTCTGGTTCAAATCCCTGCGTAGACAAAATACTAGGTGATTTCGTCCTATCTGTCCTAGCCTTGGTGGATTGAGTTATCTGGTCTGGTACCTGTTGCACCTGTTGCCGGTGGGAGATGGGAGGTATCCCGTGGAATTAGTCAAGGTGCACACAAGCCGGCCCGGACACCACAGTTATCAAAAAAAAGAAAGGAGTTTCAAGATTGGAACTTTCTGCTATTTACTTGCTATTTTGCCCCAATTTTGTGTGAATTTTTTGGGTTTTATAGTGGTAATAATACTGTATCTGTTACTCTTTTTCTTGATTTCGTAGTATATAGTCAAAGTACAAGAAAACCCTATTAGAAAATAGTTTCAAGATTGGAACTTTCTGCTATTTACTTGCTATTTTGCCTCAATTTTGTGTGAATTTTTAATAATACTTTATCTGTTTCTTGATTTGGTAGTATCTAGCCAAAGTTCGGCCCTTCGCGCCTCGCGGAACCCGTGCATAGCGGGAGCTTTGGTGCATTGGGCTGCCCTTTACTGTATCTATTTCTTGATTTGGTAGTATAGAGCCAAAGTACAAGAAGACCCCATAAGTAAAGAGCTTCCAGATTGGAACTTTTTGCTATTTACTTGTCATTTTGCCACAATTTTGTGGGAGTTTTTTGGGTTTTATTATGTAATAATACTGTATCTGTTACTCTTTTCTTGATTTTGGTTGTATATACAATATACCCTTGTGGTATGGCACTTCCCCAGACCCCGCGCACAGCGGGAGCTTTACTGCACCTGGCTCCCCTTTATAGACAAATTATAAGAAAAGAGCTTCAAGATTGGAACTTTATGCTATTTACTTTTTATTTTGCCCCAATTTTGTGTGAATTTTTTGGTTATGATGGTAATATTACTGTATTTGTCACTCTTTTCTTGATTTGGTAGTATACCCCATAAGAAATGAGCTTCAAGATTGGAACTTTCTGCTATTTACTTGCTATTTTGCCCCAATTTATGTGAGTTTTTAATAATACCGTATCTGTTTCTTGATGTGGTAGTATATAACCAAAGTAAACTTTTTGCTATTTACTTGTTATTTTGCCACAATCTTGTATGATTTATTTTGGGGTTTTATGATGGTAATGATGTAGTTAATGCATTTTGTAACTTTGGGAATAAGTACAAGAAAACCCCATAAGAAAAGAGCTTCAATATTGGAATTTTCTTCTATTTACTTGTAATTTTGCTCCAATTTTGTGTGATTTTTTGGGGTTTTAAGATGGTAATGATATGGTTAATGTGTTTTTGCTACTTTGGGAATGTATGGTTTAGGTAATACCAACCCAAATGAAACGTATTCCTGAAGATGATGAAGGTTCCGTGTTTGAGGAGGAGGAAGTGACTGTGGATCCCATTGAGAGAGGTTTCATTAAAGATTGGGATGCCATGGAAGACCTGTTGCATCATGTTCTTTATTCTGGTCTTGGTTGGGAAATTGGAAATGAAGGTCAAATTCTGTTCACCGACCCACTCTGCACTCCCAAGGTGAGCTGTTGATTTTTTTTAAGAACTTTTTCAGAGTTTCTGTAATTTATTTATTTTTTTGGGGGCTAGTACCAAAATTTAGCTAGAAATTAGCAAATGGATTTTGAGTATGCAACTGTTAGGAAGGAGTTCAGTTTCTGTAGTAAAAACTACTTTAGTTACTGATGCACATGACAAGAAAATGATTTAAAGAACTGCATTTTGGATGAGCCAGCTTGAAAAGCTAAACTCCTTTGCTAAGGAATAGTAACTGAGAGAGCCTGGAAATCCCAGTTTCAAATCCTAGTTACAACCTTTGGTGTAAGCCCATTTACTCCAGGTCGGTGGGCATGGTTAGTATTACCTTGGCAACATGTGCTTGTGGGCAGGACAGAGACAGACTGCCTGGTGGATTAGTCGAGATGACACAACTGGTCCAGAAACCATCGGTAAAAAAGGGCAGCCCGGTGCACTAAAGCTACCGCTATGCGCAATGTCCGGGGAAGGGCCCGACCACAAGGGTCTTTTGTACGCAGCCTTACCTTGCATTCTGCCAGAGGCTGTTTCCAAGGCTTGACCCCGTGACCTCCTGATCACTTGGCAACAACTTTACCAGTTACTCCAAGTCTCCCCTTCGGTATTAAAATAAAAAAGGGAATGCCAACTAAGAGAATATGTCCTAGGTAGCATTGTTTTCTGTAATTCGGCATATCTAGTTATGAGGCTTAAACGGGGTCCTCAGGGATTAGTAACCGACTTGGTCCATGACGTTAAAAAAAAGTCTTGAAATTTGGAGAAAATAGTAAGTCATTAGTGCTGGATGCTAGATTTGGCTTATTGTTTTTAACTGCAACATCAAGTTAGTGTCTTTACTGTGTATTGATATGGATTTGTAAGTTAATATATATCACTGCCTTTGTGTTAACAGGCTGTTAGGGAACAATTGGTGCAATTGATGTTTGAAACATTTAACATCTCGGGGTTTTATGCCTCTGAGCAGGCAGTATTGTCACTTTATGCTGTTGGACGCATATCTGGCTGCACTGTTGATGTTGGTCATGGGAAAATTGGTATCTGCATTACCTTAAAACTTATCATCCTTCAACATCCGTGTATTTGAAGATTCTTTGCTTTTTCTATCAGTCTTCCGTTATCAGATTAAGCCTACTTATGTAGTCATTAGGTATCAATAGTGTCTGCTTTCTCTTGTTGCTATTTCCTCCAAGTTGCTAAGTATAAGTGAGAAGAGACACAAAAGGCTTAAAGAGTGTGGTATGATTGCAGCATTGGCTGGAAAAACTAAGTATACTGTTGGTTTTATTATTTTCGAGTAAAATGTCAGGGTAATATCCACATTTATCCCACCAGCTCCAACAATAGTAACTCAATTGTGCTTTTGACAAAATTTATGCAGTAGGAGAAATATCTTAATCACTCATCGCTACCACAGGTTTCATACAGGGTCGGTACCCTTTTGGTGCTTACATTTTATGAAATTTCATATTACCTCATCCAAATAAATGGACAGAAGAAAAGAAACTCGTAGCCTCTGTTCATATGGAATGGGCAGAATAGTGATGTTTTTTCCTCTTATCTCAGATCAAGGAACCGTGAGAATCGGTTTCGCCCTGGTTTCTATCAGAAATATGACTTTTGCTTATTTTTTATGAATATTCAAGTTCTTTGTGTGTGCTTCTTTACTTCTAAAAGTTGAACTGTTTGTATTCTGTTTTGAAAATGTTTGCTTTACTTTTCTTTGTTTTTCTCCCATCAGTGTTGATTTCTCCGGCTGTCTTTTTTATGACCTTTTAGATATTGCACCTGTCATCGAGGGTGCGGTTCAGCACATAGCATCAAGAAGGTTGGAAGTTGGGGGTTTGGATTTGACAAAGCTACTAGCAGATGAGCTTAGTAAATCAAATCCCACAGTGAAACTCAATATTTTTGATGTTGAAAAATTGAAAGAGCAGTATGCATGCTGTGCTGATGATGATATTGACTATGAGAAGCTTCAACAATCATGCATGGAAGAGAAACATATTCTGCCTGATGGCCAGGTTTCTGTGCACTACTTTTCATCTTATAAGGCACCATTATATAAAGTAGAAACCAATTCATTGTATTATACATTTCTAATTTCTAGAACTTCCTCTAGGTTCTTAAGCTAAACATAACCTTTCGTGCTCAAACTGCTGAAAGAAATATTGTGGTGTAGATGATCTCTTTAGTGTTGCTTTGCCTGAACAAACCAGTCCATTAGAATTACCGCTTTCCGTCTCTCCTTTTTGATTGTCTTGTTCTGGCAAAGGGGTTCAAAATTTTCATTTGGAATTCCGTTGGTGGCCCATTGTGGGGTTGAAGACTGATCTGGTTTAAAATTGCTAAGATTGATGTCTTTTGGTTATGGTATTGAAGAATGAAGACTGACTTGGTTTTAGAATTACGAGGAATGATGTTAGATATTTTTTCTGCTTCTCTCTATGGAAAATACCATAGTTATTCAGTTAGGATTCCACGATTGCTGTCATGTGCAAACTCATTTTCAGGATCAAAGGGAATTGAAGGAACAAGGAAAGCCTGGACAGGAAAGTTATAAAAGATTGAGAAAATGGGGTCTTACCATCAATGTGAACAGTGATCCCTGGATACCAGATAACTAAGTAGATATCTTAAGAGAGGAACTAAAGGCTGAGCTTTTTGCATTCCACTAAACGCCTTACATTAATAGGAGTAAGTAGTGTTTTGGACGGCGAAAGACGACAAAAGGTGACAAGGCTCTTCCTCGCCACGCGGCGAGGCGATTGCCTTTTGGAAGTGCGGCGACAATTAATACCAAAAAAATAAAATATTTAATTGCATATATAAATAATCAAAATCTCAATAGCAATAATATATTAGCAAATATTTCAATTCAAAAACTAAAAATAGATGGTAGATTCTAAAAGTCTAGAACTTGAATGACTCAACAATCCATAAAACAAGCAATACTAAAATTCTAAAAGTTTATTCTTCTTCAAGATTTTCATAATCTTCAAGTTCAACATGCATTTCATTATATTGCATCCAATGCCCTTTTGTTTGCTACTATTAGATTGAGACGCAGACGCCATTTTTTTTAAAATTTTTTTGTTTTTGTTTGAGAAGGTAACATATTTGTATATTTATATAAAGACTACACATAAACAGTGTAGTACCCCTTAATTACAGATTACAAAAGTATAGAGCATCTGATCCTCTGTCATCTCACAAGGATTCTACTACATCAAAGATTGTTTCATGATATTCTAAACCTATTCCTTTACACCAAAAAAGGAACAGCCCTAAGCACTTCATCTTAATCTTCTGGAAATGGTCGGCTTTATTTTACTCTTCCCAAACTGTCCACCAAATGCATGCTGAAATAATCTTCCATCTCATTTTCTGAATTGCATTACTGCCTTCTCTGTTCCAGCATGCTATCACATCAACTATATTACTTGGCACGGTCCATAGAATCCCCCTAAAGTTGAGGAACATCCTCCATAATTGTTCAGTCAGTTCACAGTGCAAAAACAGATGATTGATTGGCTCAGCTTTCTCCCCACATAAAAAACATCTGGAACATAGATGATGACGCCATTTAAATTTCTGTTAATGATCAAGCAATTTCGATATTAATTAGTATACTATATAAGTTATAATTAAAGTACTAAACTTGAAAGAAGAAATCAGAAACAGTAAGTACTAAGTCTACTGTGATTAAAAAAAAAAAACTGGGAAGAAGTAAAATAAATCAGAGGAAGAAGTGAACTAAGAAGGGAACTGATTTGAAGAAGAAATCAGAAGAAAGAAAGTAGAAAAAGGAAAAAAAAAAGAGAGTTACGTACCAGTTGCCGGAGTCGCTGCAGTCGCAGCAGTGGTAGCAGTCCAGAAGCAAATATGGAAATAAACCCTAAAATTACCTTTTATCCTTTAAAGCCCTAATTTTTATTTTTATTTAAAAAAAAGGTGTCGCCTTTCTCGCCTCGCCTCGTCGCCTTGTCGCCTTTCTCGCCAAGGTGTCGCCTTTCGAAGGTGGCATCGCCAGGAAGGCAGATGGCGACATTGCCTCGCCTCGCCTTGCCTCTCGCCATTGGCGACATGGCGAGCGCCATTGATAACACAGGGAGTAAGGCAGTTGTACCTTAGGATCATCGTGTATTCCAGTTCAGTGGTTTTCATTAAAAAAGTTCTTGCAGCTTTCGTTTATTGTCGTTGTGAACTTCTGTCATCCTTATCTTGCATGTAGAACTGTTGATGTCTGAACGGATCTCATTTCATTTTTTGTACTTTAGGTAATCACAATTGGAAAAGAAAGATACACCGTTGGAGAGGCATTGTTTCAACCATCTATATTGGGTAATGATACTCATGGAATAGTTGAGCAGCTTGTTCATAGTATTTCGTCTGTGTCATCTGAAAATCACCGCCAGCTGCTAGAGAACACTGTACTTTGTGGCGGCACTGCTACTATAACCGGTTAGTGTTCATCTCTTTGTTTAGTTGAATGTGACTGACGAATGCTCAGATTTTTCTGCATTTCTTCGTGTCTATTGTGTTACTAAAACTTTTTAGTTTTGCCTTGTTTGGTTGGTTTTATCTCAAGTAATTCAATTTTAGTGAATGTATTTGAAATGCTGGTTTTATGACAAACAGTCCTTTTCTTGCTTGAATTAATGCAATTGGAAGTGTAATATTCCTTTATATATTCTGTTGATGGTATTTTGTTTGTTAAGCTATCAATATTTATGGGCTGTATACGTTTGGGATTGCCTTGCTTAGAAAGCATCTTGGCGAAGATAAAAGAGTTCGACACCTGGCCGAAACAAAGCCCGTATTCTTCCTAAACCCCCTATGCTTAGCATGACGGATATTGAATATAGGGACGACCGAGGGGGTACTGATTTGAGGGAAGCATAAAGGAAGACGCCGAAAGGTTCTTTTCCTCACCAAACCTTGGCCAATCAGAGTGTAGGGATAGTCATCCTCAAATTCTTCGATGCTCTATGTAGATTATCCCAACCGCGTTTCTTTCTATGCATGTTTTGATATTATGTATTTTCCCATCAATTGCTTAAGCAGCTAGCTATGACAATCTAGTCAGAGAATCTTACTATAGAAGATCTATTGGGCCAATCCAAGCCAATTGGGTGTAAATGTATTTCCACTATTCCTTCTGTCCTTACTGATGTTTCCAAAGGCCAACCCCCTGGGAGACTTGAAGAGGTCTGGTGAGCCGATATTTAGCTATTAGACCACAGTTAGCAGTCAGAAGCAATAATTGTTGTCCGCAAAATATATCTTCTCCTTAAGAGAATGTCCTTGGTTGTTTCCTTCATGGAATCGGATTGTGCTTCATACGTTTGATGGATACAGCGACTGTTTGACAAGTACAGAGTGAGTGTCAACGTCCCCCTCCTCTTCTCCTAAGTAGGAAGTTTGGCTATTCCTGTAATATTCTCAACCGACGCCAGCGTGGTGATGACAAAAAATAAGATATTGAAATGCTAATGAGTGTGCTGTTGATCAGAGAGGCCATTTCTCCCTTTGATTGGTAATATTTCTTCCAAGTTCCAGGACACAAATCCTTTTTTTTTTTTAATCTTACTATCTCCTCATACAAAACCGGTTTAGATTTACAGCTTGCACATTAAGATGACACAAATGACAACAGGAAGAGCTGATAGACTTATTGATGAGTTAGCATTGATAAGTCTGAAAAGGGATGACTGAGTGGTTTAGGCATAGGAGTAATAACTTGGAAATGTCCCGGTTTGAATTCCATCTCCAACACTCAGCGCAAACCTATTTGCTTCAGCCTCGGTGGATAGGTTTGCATCGACACTTGTGCTGTTGGTCTGTGAAGGACTGCTCGTTTGATCAGTCAAGGAGTGCGCATGGTCATCTAGACACCACGGTAATTAGCAAATTAAAAAGAGTCAGATTTGATAAAATAATAAATAGCATTGCTATCTAGTACACTTTTATCCATAACAACAAGAACACAACGACAATTATAGAAACTTGAGGTAGGCAGTAGACCGGTGTGGAGTATCACATTCAAGAGAAGTAGTTGTTGTTCCTCCTGCCCATCACTCCATAGGCTAACATATATGGCGAATGAGTGTAAGGTGAAGAGGAGAATGGATTGAGAGACCCTCAGTCAGTGAGTTGGCACGGATGGATTGGACATGCTCGAATTGCCTCCTTCCTTTGACGTTTGCACTGGCCATTTGTAAAATCTAGACACTGGATCTTGCTGGCTAACAGGCATGTGAACTAAACTTGTATATGGTGGACTGTCCGTAGAGAAAGAAATGCTAGGTGCTTTGAAAACAGACGCAACTCTTTAATTAAGCTTGTATATGTTGGATGTCTGGAGAGAAAGAAATGCTAGGTGACTTTTCATTGTGGTGTAAAGAACTTTATGTAGTTGAAACATAGTCAATATTACAGTTATTAGAATCCTTCTAAGTAGAAAAGGATGGATAACTCTTTGGATCTTCTGTGAATTTGGCTACCAGCATAGCTTTTGTTGCTTATGAATATACTGTTAGTTACAACAACATACCCAGTGTATTCCTACAAAGTGGGATCTGGGGAGAGTAGAGTGTACGCAGTCAGTACCACTGCCTCAGAGGCGAGGTAGAGAGGTTGTTTTCGATAGACCCCCGGCTCAAGACAAAAAAAGTCAAGAAAAAGACGTAATATAAGAGCAAGAAACAATAGATAGTAACAGAACAACACATAACAAAAACGAGACTACCATAAAATAATACTATAATCGATCCACCCGAAATAACAAACATCACCAAAAACTCCAAGAACAAGAAACTACAAGTGTAGCACTACGACAATTAGTACGGACCACAAAACAAAAACACTCCTACTTACTAACCTTCTGCCCTAATTCGCGTCCTCCACACCTTCTTATCTAGGGTCATTCTTCGGTAAGCTGTAACTGCTCTATGTCCCGTCTAATCACCTCCCTCCAATGTTTCTTTGGTCTACCTTGACCTCTTCTGATTCCATCCATAGACAACCTCTCACACCTCTACACTCAGGCATTCGTGCACCTTCTCATCACATGCCCGAACTATCTTAACCTCACTTTCCGCATCTTGTTTTCCACCGAAGTTACTCCTACTTTATCGCGGATCACCTCATTTCTAATCCTCTTTCCCCTAGTAAACCAACACATCCATCGCAACATCCTCATCTCTACCACGATGAATATACTGTTAATTATCAAAAGAAAATTATACTTGTATCATGCCTGGACCATGTGATAGTCTCTCATTCCTTGAATCCATTAGGAGTAAAGAAGCTTTCTTTGATTGAAGCTCTACTTAATGTTGTCAAAGCCGAACTTAAGCCCTGAAGCGAGGCTCGAAACATGTTGTGCGCTTTGCCCCGCTTAGTGTGCGCTTTAGTCTCATCATCAAAATTCTAAGACATACTTTTCCTTGCCGATGAGTCACCAAACAAGTGATATTCACTTTATCGTGATTTTTTTTTCAATTTCTTTGTTCATATATTTGTCATTCATGCTTATAATTATTTCTATTGGACTAAACATATATATTTGTATTTTTTTCTCTCTTTGCGTCTTTTTCATTAAAGCCCACACTTTAATTGCGTTGTGCGCTTAAAGATTCAACCGTCCGACAGACCTTAGAGTTTTTTTTGCACTTTTTGCTTTTGATACCTCTGGCTCTAGTATTTCGTTATATTGCAGGAAACTACTGAGATAGCTGCTAACTTTGTGTTGCTCGTGGTTGCAGGGTTTGAGGAACGGTTTCAGAGAGAAGCTACCCTTTGCTCATCAGCAGTTCGTCCTTCGCTAGTAAAGGTATATCTTTCTTGTTAATCCTTGGTTGACAGCTTAGGTTCTTTTTGCCTCTTGGCAACGATCAATCTTATTTGTTCTACTTGTCACAATACCATATCGCTTTTTTGTTATCCATCATAAAAGCAGTCCATTGTGGCAAACTTAGCATCGTAAGCCCAAGTCATTGCGAAAACTCCAACTTTAGAGAGGGAAATGGATCCAACTTTTTTTTAATGATTGAGAAATCTGTTTGGAGTCAACCCTTTGGGCCAACAGCAGCCCTTTGAAACTCGGGGATGATGAGACCGTTCCTCTTGCGCAAGGCTCGCACTTGTAACCTAAAACACAAGTCCCTCAACCTTTGACATTTGACCTAACCTCAGGGACCAAAATGTTTTCAAGTTTGAACTCACGGAATACCAAGACAGTTCATTAGTTGATTAAAAAAGGATGGTAGTTGGTTGTTGTAGATAAAATTCTTAAATTAGATGGAGAAGATGGATATCAGGTAGTTTTATTGTCTGTTTGCTTTGTCATATGGTTAGTGGTGACCCGTGTTTAAACTAGAGCATCTTGAGGTTTGAAACACGAGAGAAGCTAGTGATATGAGCATGTTTAGTGCGACTTTTCCTGCCTTTGTTCGTTTAATGGAGTTGAACCGAATCAGGAACTACCACGTTGCTTCTCTAATTGGCACTTCCTTTTGTATCATAAGTTTATTGTTCCTTTTGTAGTTACTAAATCTCCTTTTTTTGCATTGCTTAAAGCCTCCAGAATACATGCCAGAGAACTTGACATCATATTCAGCATGGATTGGTGGTGCTATACTTGCCAAAGTTGTCTTCCCTCAAAACCAACACATAACTAAGGCTGATTACGACGAGAGTGGACCTTCTGTTGTTCATCGAAAATGCTTTTAATACTACGCGATACATTTGCATTTTTTGAGTTTGTAGTTTGATCGACTTCTTGTTTACTTAAAATGCAGTTGCACTCCTGTACATTAATTCACCAACTAAGGTGTAAACTATGCTCATTACAAGTGACTCCCATATATCTTGGTTACCTGCAAATTGCAAGGGATTCTTTTTGCTGTTACTTGTTTCATTACAAAAACCACCTACGAGAGACGTAAGAGGGCTATCATCTATTTCACTCTTAATCCGAGGTCTCCGATTTAAATCTCGAGAGAAATTTTTCTCTAAGATAGTGTCCTTTAGTGGAGTCTCTCTGCATTATACCTCTCTACCCCACGAAGGTATGATTTGTGCACTATTCCCACTTCATATTTGTTTATGCAATTTCTGTCAAACATTGGGAAGGATATGTCATGAGTGGCTCAACATTAGAACTAAAAACTTCTAATTTGGAACTTAAAAACTCAATGGCACAATTAGTCTTATATTGCAATTAGTCTTATAAATATTTCATCAAGTACATTTCATCAACTTAGATATTCATCAACTTTGAAATTGAAATATTCCAATTTTTATACAAAGTGAAAGTTGTTATTTTCATTTTTGAACTTCAAACTAGCAAAATTTCAACAAGAGTCAAGAGGTTCCACTCTCATGAAGTTTGAAAAAAGAGAGAAACTTCTAATAAAAGATGATCATAACTTTCTAAAAAAATTAGTCATCTCCTTGATGTCAATGTAAGAAGGATTGACTGGAATTGGATAATCTTGATCACCCCTTTCGTCGCTTTGATCATACGACATTATTATAACATGTGCTTCGTCTTCTGATTGCTTTTCTTCTACCCCTTGCTTTCTTCGCTCTGCTTTAATCCAATCTTTCAGACATACAAACACTTCCAACGCTGGCCCAGACAATGAGTGATTGTTGTTGTCGTCACCAATCTGCATCCTTTCTCGACTAAAAGCATATTCTGACACCACGTTTGAAACAATGGGAACACTTAGCACATCTCGAGCCATTTTCGAAACAACAGGCAACCATCTTGAGTTTTCCTTCCACCATTCCAAAACATCAGTTTCATTTTCCTCAGACTGTGTTAAATAAGAATTAAACTCATTAAACTCATTTTTAGATTTACTTAATAAATCAGCCAATAAACTTCTTATACGATTTGTTTTTTTAGAAGGTTTAGTAGAACTAGGTTTAGAAAAAATTGATTTATAATAATCATATAATGCTTCTGTATTTGAAAATAAACTAGATTTAGCAGTTTCCAAATCTGGCTTTTCTCCCTCACCAATTTCTAAAAATTCATAAAATATTCTTGTAAATTCTTTTGAATAAAATAAATTTAGACCAGGATTTAATACAGCACCAATTTGAAAAATAGTAGGCATAGGAATAAAATATTTTTTGATTTTTTCCTTTATCGTGATAATAACGTCTTTATAAATTTCATTATCCTTATATTTTGATTTTGAAAATAAACAAGCAATCTCAGCTATATTACCTAAAACACTACTAACAGTAGGATTACAATTATTCGAAAATTCTAAAGTAGCATGATGAAACTTTAATAAAATTTTGACAATAACTTTAACAACATTCCAATCTGAATCAATTAAAAAATTAGCAGAATTTTCAGTATAATTATTATATGTAGCAGATATAGGCTCCCTGTATTTATATGCAACACTAGATAATGAAGGGCCCGTTTACGGGCCCAATATTACAACCGTAAATATTTTAGAGGTATTTAATTAAACACAATAGGAAATGATAGTAGAGATCAGATTTTATAATAAAAATATTTTTTATTTTTATAAAATCAAATAATAACTTACTATTTATTTTAATTGTCCTAATTAACATTAAAATATCATGTGCTTCAATGCATATTTTAACATCAGGTGAAACACGTTCCATTGTATTAAACAATCAATTTTAAAGTTTCTTCTTTTTCGACTTTATTTGAAAATTATACAAGAGAATAGATTAAAATTATAAGTGTCAATATATTAATAATTTTTATAGAATCATACGAAGCAATAAAGGATATTGATCCATGTATAAATTGATTTTGAATATATTTAAATGTGTTTTATAGGTGTTTAACAAACAAAAATAACGACCTACTTGATGAATATTATAATGAATCATATCATTACAAAGTAATAAAGGATAAAAAAAAAAAAAGTTACTTATGACTTTACGTCTTGTTTTAGATAGCATGTCTTATGTGTTTAACTTAATTACCTAATAAATGAATGAGACCACCTACAAAAAAAAATTTCTTAAAATTGAACTGAATGTGTCTAATTAGGACACTTTATTAGGAATTGAGAAATTCGATTCAAACAATTGTTAGTATGATACAATATTTTTTTCTTTTTCCTTTTAGAATGATATATAATTACTAAGTGCTTTTATTGTTTATACCAAATTAATTAAAAGACCATATATAATATCAAATTATAATAGTATTTTCTTTAACATTTTTTTTATTTAGAATTAAATTTTAAAATTTCTTATGAACGTTTTTTAGGCATTCAATATTTATAGTTACATATCAAATAAAGTTTTTGTCCCAAATATTGTTACTTCACAACAATTCGATTACGTATTCTGCCATAATGATTAGTACTATTTCTTGTCGCTATGACTCATAATGTATTTTAAAGAAGGAATTAATCAATAACCGATATTTACATGATCTTACAATTTGATTAGTTAAATATTATGGATCAGTATATTTTCTCCTTGTTTTGAATATTTTTTATATGTACACCATAATCAACGTGACATAATGACTCAAAAGTTCAACTGCAATGCAACAAAGTCAATGCAAATGGAGTCGTCACCCCATTTGAGACTCAATATGTGAAGAAAAATAATGAAAAAGACATACTATTACTGATTTCTTATATGGAGTATACTTGTAATTTTATTAATTTATCCTAAATTTTGTCTTTATCAATGTTAAATAGGTTATCTAATTTTTCAAATTACTTTTTCAAAGTTCTTTCTAAATATTATTCAACTTAAATTCGTTTAATTCTCTAATAGCCAGTAAGTTGGATGTTCAAAAATTTTATCAATGTAATAGTTCATGTTTTGTATTCGAAAGGTTTATTATTAAATTTGCTACAATCATAAAGTTTGTAAAAACTCAAATTCTCAAATATAATATATTCATGGACTTTATTATTATTTTGCTAAAAGAGATAGTTTTCTTAAAAATAAACTCTTTTATCTTATTCTTATTTGAGACAAAATAATGGAGTAGTAGTATTATGCATTAATTCATAAATTGAAAATTAAACTAAGTAACCTACTATAATTAATTAAACTTATCTTGAAGTATGCTTATCAAACTTATATATAGTTGTTCAACCGCATTTAAATTAATTTCAAATGTTTAAAAGGAAACAAAGTACATACTTGATTTTTAATTTGTTAAATTGTCTTCATTTATGTTCTCTAAAAGAATATGAAAGAAATTTGTTATTAAATTAATCTTATTTATTATTCGATATCAATTTAATAATATTTTTATATTATATTTATTTATTTTTATATTTATTAGAGAAAAATTACAAGTGAAAAAATGTGAATGAATTACATATTGATTTTTAAATAATAAATATGTAAATTAATTTAATCATTTTTATAAACATGATAAATAGAATAAAATATGAAGGAATATCAAAATACATCAATTAGATTAGATCTAACCCTATTTTAAGAAATTTAAAAATAAATAGAAAGTGTTATAGAAAGATATGGCCTTGGTTCTAGAATGTCTACTTTTACAAGAGATGGGTCCACTTTAATGGATGTGACAAATGATTTTTTTACTTTTTCCACGTGGCCATCACATTTACTTCAACTTGAATGGCTTTTTTGGAAATCCATAACTTGCACTACACAATGTACACCTATTTTAAGCTGAACTTTTTGTTCTTGGACAAAATTGCCCTTGGTCGTCCTTGAACTCATCTTTCTATATAGTAGAAATTTAACATAACATATAAAGAATTCCACATTGTAGCACTATCTATAGGTATTCTTTTTGGAATAAGGTTATAAATATTGCAATTTTTCCTAAATTCCTCAATTCTTTTTTTTGAATTATTTTGAAAAATAAATGCAATTGCTCCTCTAACTTTGGTAATATAAGAACTAAAAAAATCAATGATCTCATGTACAATTAAATTGAGAAAATCACATATGCATTTAACATGGAAATTTTCATTCAAAGGTGGTACGGATTGTATTTCTAAAGTTGAAATAACATTAGTATCGTTAAAAGAATCATTAAAACAAATAAACATAATCTTGTTACTAAGACCATATAACGCTAAAATATCCCGAATAGATGCAGCAATACAAGGACCATTATGTTTATCTTCAATAAAACGACAAGCTATAATACGTTTTTCCATTACCCAATTAGAATCTATCCAATGACATGTAACTAATAAATAATCTAAATTACAAACATCACGACTAATATCAAGTGTAAGAGAAACTCGACAATCAAGTTTCGAAAATAAATAGTGTAAATATAGTTGATATTGTGTATAAAAATTCACAACATCATTTTTACAAGTAACTCTAGGAATACCATGAAAAGGATTAGTACATACTCTATTGATATACGTAGTAAAATCTTTATAAGAATTAAAATCATAACATAAATATTCACTACCTATTGATTTTACCATTTCTATTTTACCTCTCTTTTTATTACTAAATAATTTCTCATTAATTGAATCGTCAATAGATTGTTCCTCATTAGAAACCTCACATTCTTCCTCCTCCTCCTCACTCGATACACTTTCATGATTATTTTTGTGCGCACAATGTTCTGCACATGCTTCACTATTTTCTGAAGAATCATCTTCAGACTTACGAGGAAGTTGTTGATTAACAGAACTAGGTGTCTTACCTTTATTCTTACGTCCTCCCTCACGCAACATACCTTTACTAGACGACATGATGCATATAAAACAACATAACAAACAAATTCAAAAATAATGAAATAAATACGAAAATTTTAAAATTCAAAAGAGATGAAACGAGTTTACCAAAATGCCGTATCAAAAGGAGATACACAAAGAAAACAACAAAACTAACAAATTCAAAAATAACGAAGTAAATATGAAAATTTTAAAATTCCAAAGAGATGGAACGAGTGTACCAAAATGCCGTATCGAATATGAATATTATGTTAGTTGTTGATCTTATAATAGCAGCAACAATTTAATAGAGAATGTGAGGGAAAAAATGAATTAGTTAGGGGTATTTATAGTGAGTTGGGATTAAGGACTAAAGTGTAATTTTATAAAAATGGTAAGTAAAATATATCCGCTATTGGGCCGTTTCCAACGGCTAGTAGGCATGTAAGGAAGGTGGATTAATGTGCCGGGCCTGTATGATGGGCCGGTACCGGCTCCGGTCCCGGTTCGGGTTCCGGGTCAGGGGTAAAATTGGAAATCATACAAATTAGGGTTTTTTTAGGAATCCCCCATATATATAAATTATCGCCTCTTTCTTCTTCCATTTGTCTTCTCCCTTAGCAGCAGCAAGAAGAGCAACAAAACCCTAATTTGAAGACCCAATCATGGTGGGTATTTTTTTAATTTTTTTTTTTTATATTGTTAAATTTACTATATAGTTACTAATTTTTATTGTGAAACTTTAATTTTAGATGAGGATTGTCATTTTATTTTTTTATTTTTTATTTTTTGAATTTGTTGGACTAATAGTAAAATTGGGTAACATGCTTGTTGATTTTTTTTTTTCTATTTTGTTTTCTTTAGTATGTGTTGTTTGAGGTAAATCTTGAGGCTTTTTGTGATGAAATTGATAAACTATTAGTTTTCATCTGATTGAAGGTTTTGCTTTTACGCATCCACGGGTGTGGCCTAGTGGTCAATGTAGTGGGTTGAGCACCTGAGGTGTCAGGCAAAGCACTATTTAATTTTTTCCGATCTGTTCTAGTCTTGGTGGATAAAGTTACCTGTTATATCTGTTGGTGGTGGGAGGTGACATGTAGAATTAATCGAGGTGCAGCGTAAGCTGGCCTGGGCACCACGGTTATAAAAAAGGGTTTTGTGTTTCTTTGTTTTTGGGGTTTGTTCAAACGTTGTTTTCCGGATAACTAGTATGGTCATTATCATTGCCTCTTGTAGAAATGTGGGGTAAGGTTGCATAAAATAAACCCTTGTGGTTCGGCCCTTCCCTAGACCCCCGCGCATAGCGGGAGCTTTAGTGCACCGAGCTAACCCTTTTTAAGTATGGTCATTATCATTGAAGTAGTTGTTTTTGCTTTAAATATTTTTTTGTGACTTCTTTGTGAATAAAGAGCTAATCTCGAGCCTCAAAGGCTTTGTTCTAGTGGTTAGAGCTTAGGTGGTTACCCCTTTGTCGACAAAAGCACGTTATCTAAGTGGCGAAGGGTTTGGGGCTGGTTCATTATCCTCTGTGTTTTGACCCGTGAGCTATTGACCCTCTTTGATTTTCTGGTTATGGAAAAAGATAATCTTGCTGACTTTTACTTTTAGATGAGGATGTTTTGCATTTATTGAACAAATAGTAATAAAATTGGGTGACACGGTTTTGATAACTAAATGCTTGTTTCATTTAGTATGTGTTATTTGAGGTAAATCTTAAGCTTTTGGGATGTAATTGATTAAGTAGGTTTCATCTGGTTAAATAGTTTTGTTTTTTCTTTGTTCTTTGGGTTTGTTCAAGCGTTATTTTTTGGATATAACAAGTATGGCTGTTATTAGTTACTTTTGAAGTTAGTAATTTCTGTTATTAAAAAGCTAATCTAGCGCCTCCGGTGCTTTGGTCTAGTGGTAATAGCGTAGGTAGTGTTGGGTGGGTTAGGTGCTCGTTATGGGTTTGCGGGCAAAAGCGTAGTATCTATGTGTCAGAGGGTTGTGTGCGGGCTCATTGTCCACTGAGTTTTGAACTTTGAACTACTGACCCTCTTTGATTTTTTGGTTATGGAAAAAGACAATCTTATGGGTTGAGTTCGCGATTTTGAGCTTGCCCCAGACTTTTTATGTGAAAAAAAAGATAATCTTGAGCCTCCATAGCTGTGGCCTAGTGGAAAGAGCTTAGGTACTGATGGGTATGTTAGTTGCTCGTTATGCTTTTGCGGTCAAAAGCGTAGCATCTTAGTGGCAAAGGGCTGAGGATGGGCTCTCGTTATCCACTGAGTTTGAACCATGAGCTACTGGCCCTCTTTGATTTTTCGGTTATAAAAGACAATCTTGATGGATTGAGTTCGTGATGTGGAGATATTAGATTTTTTTGGTGGTGCTTGAAGTGTTATTTAATCCAAGATTTTAGCCCTCCTTTAGTTTCTAATGAAGTAACTGGATCTCTTCGGGGTTATCTTTTTGTACCCATCAAGTCAGGTGACTGTTCTTGACTCTTACTTCTCTTCTAATGTGTAAATTTTTTAGAAAATCTTGATATATGTTGAACAGTCAGGGGAATGTTGATGAAGTGACTTATCTTCTAGTTGCTAATAGATCTTCTAGTTGGTAAAAGATCTGCATTTTGATTATAGCTTGTAACTTGATGAATGCTATTCCTTGTTTTCTTTTTCCTCGCTTTGTCCTACATACATTAGTTCTTGCTCGTTAGGCAGTCAAATGTTTCATGTTCATTACCATTTGATTTGTTGAGATTGTGCATGGGAACTTGCTTAGAGAATGTTTAGTTAACCTTTTTTCGGTTTCAGCCGAAGCAAATTCATGAGATCAAGGATTTCCTCCTAACTGCAAGGAGGAAGGATGCACGATCTGTCAAGATCAAGAAGAACAAGGATATGGTTAAGTTCAAGGTTCGCTGCTCCAAGTACCTGTACACACTCTGTGTGTCCGACTTTGAGAAGGCCGACAAGTTGAAGCAGTCACTTCCTCCAGGTATACTTGCCCATCTTTGGTGCTAACACTTGGTAACATTGTTCCAGTTGGCTAATTGTCAATGATCATGAATCTCATTGTTCTGTTATATTTTGATATGTAGGTTTGAGCGTCCAAGACCTTTGAAGATTGAAGAGTTAATGTGTTTTCCCCCCTTAGATTGATTAGATACTGGAGAATTCAAAGAACTTATGTTCCTTTACCATTTCCTTGTCCTGTTGAAGATCTAAAGTTTTGTTCATTTTAGATATTGTGTTGCTTTCTCAATTACCCGCTTTGACTTTATTTTGAACCCTAATGGTGTTGACAAGAAATTTTGGTTTTTGGATATCAAAATTTGGTTAATTTGCCTGAATTCAGTTTTCCTGGAATAGTATCTTTAAATTTTCCCAAACAACAGGAATGTCAGCTTTTATTGTTGCAGAAAAATAGGTGAGTTGGATCTTGGTACCAACTCTACAACAACAACGTCCCACACCCCTTCCTTTCCTTTGTGGGGTAGAGAGGTTCCCGATGAACGCCCGGCTCAAAAGAATCATGTTAAAAACAATCGAGAATGTTAGTTGTGTAATACTTGAAAGGATGGATCATCTCTTGTTGGATAAGAATTATATTGATTTCTTTAAAGTACCTATAGAACACTAGCTCATTCAATCAATTTCAATTCCATTTTTTTGTTATAAACGAGTGTTCGATAGCAGTTCTCATATGTTGGATCACATGGCTCAAGAGCATATCCACCCTACCTCGTAAAGATAAGAGGCTGTTTCCGATAGATTTTCCGGTCATATGGTTCACTTCAAGAAATTTGAAAGCTCACACTGAGTTGCAAAGTACTTATGAGCTTGCCATACTTGAATGCACCCTTTAGTTTTCATTGACAAGAATCAAGATTCCCAATAATCACTAGAAAATGCAAGAGGAGAATTATATATCTCACTTGAAAAGACAAAAATAAGAGACAAATCAACTTACCAAAAATAGGTAGATCATTCAATGTATTGGTACAGTGCTTGAGCTATTAAAATGAAGGCACACGCAAACTCTTTTTCTCCCCTTACTACTTTAAGCACATCCATGTCATGGTAATGAAAATATGTTGTCTGATGGTAACGTTGAATTATACGAGGCGAGATATCAGACTCCCGGTTTAACTGAACCTAGTAACTTTAATACGAACTTACATATATATGTAATAAGTCACCAAGAACTCAACAAGTTTCACATTTTGAACTCATGATGTTAATTGTGTAACGGGTTCCATGGTTAAAACATAAAGATTGAATCATTGAAAAATACAGAGACAAAAATATTTTGTTCAACTTTGGAACATTTTATTAACTTCTATTCTTTTTCACTGTCCCTTGTACTTTGAACTTCCCATGCATGGAAACAGTGCTAATAAAGCTATTTTGTTTCTGAAAAAATAGTACAAAGAGCACAAAACATGTGCTAGCATATATTTATCTCCACCACACCATTTAGAACAGATGCTCCTCACTTCCAAAAGTCTTAAGAAAAAAAAAGTAGAACATGGTAGCAACAAGGTCAAGCTTAGCTCGAGTTCTTCGACATCAACTAGCTAGCTCATCTTCAACTGTCAAAGCTTAGAATAAGAGAAAAAGGAAGTTCAAGAAAAGGGGACCGACAGGCACAACTGCTCCGATACAAGTTCCCCCACCAATGGGGTCAACCAGCAATAGACCTTTGGAAATTCCTTGTGATGAAGAGGAAGAACAAAGAGAAAGAAAACTAAACCTTAATCCTTTATGAAGACTGGAGGCACTAAAACAAACACATACTAAATGTTATCCCCAAATGAATGAACAATCGAAGAATATGATCATCAATGTCAAGTCTTGGTTGGTGTCTAATCTTACTTCTGAGATAACTACAAACATGGATGACATGGTTACTTTTGCCGTTGGTGCTTTCACCATGTGGAATGGTCTTGGTGTTGATTATCATTGTTTCAATAGAGATGTGAAGGATTTGATTTCAAAAAAATACGATTTGCAAATGGAAAAGAGAAAAAGAGATTTGTTGTCTTTTTCAGAATTGGAGAGCAACTACGAAGAGGTGGTTGTTCTTGTTGATGATCTTCGAGAGAATATCAAACATATTCGAGGAGACTGAAAAAGGAAATGGAGAAAATGGAACCTTTGAGAGAGACATTGAGGAGGCAGAGGAAGAGATTCGGGGAAAGAAACATGTGGTTGCTAATATTGAACGTGATGTAGAGAGTTTGAAACCCAATGAAGAAAAATGTAAAACATACCTTACGAATGCACATGCCAAGGTAGAAAAACTTGGTACCCAAGTGGAGGCAGCTAAAACAGCGAAGGAGGAAATTGAGCAGCGGAAGAAGACAGCTCTACAAGAGATTGAATCAATCAGTAGATGCTTATTGTCCACGCTCTGAATCAATCAGTTACATTGCTCCATATATTTGGTAATTTAGAGCATTTGAGTTTACATAGTGAAGTAGGTCAATTTTCTAAGTAAGTAGTTCATTAATCTAATGGTTTTACATTTTAATTTGTAGGTGGAAGGCTTAATGAGTTTATTTTTCCTACTTAGATTGATTTCTAAGACGTTGTGTTCTGTTACAATTTCATATTCATCTAATACACCACGGATCGGATCTGATACGCCCAAACTATATCTTAAAATCTCTTTAAGTGATCTAGAATCCAACCCTACGTAAAATACATCAATGAACAAATTACTCGTCAAGTGTTAAACCTGATTTAGACAAAATATCTTCGTAACATGATAGTATACTTTATGAACAACTTAAGTCAGTATTATTGGTAGAGATTGAGTTCTTAACTTTACTAGAGAAATGCAGAGTTCAAATAGCTTGTTTGGATAGTTGTTTTGTATTGGATTGTGTTGTTAATTGTTTTGATTGTTATTTTACATTTTTATTGTATCGTATTATTAAATTCATCGTTAGTTAATGATGAAAAGTTCCATTTTGTGTAACGAACTATTTGGTATGACCGCATTGTTACCTTAAATATATATATATTTGCATTTTGTTTTTAGTTCCTTATTATTTAATAATCCTATTTTATTCTTTTACCCTATTTTTTTTTTTTTTTATAACCGTGGTGTCCGGTCAAGTGTTCGTGCACCGCATCTAAATCCATGGGATTCCTGCCACCTCCCACCAGCAACAACTATCAAGTAATTATGTCCACGAAGGCCAAGATAGAAGGGAAGAATCACCTAATGTTTTTTTTTTTATAATAGTTCTACCTCGTATTTTACTTTTCTTTTGTCTAGGTTTATCTTTCAAATTGTTGATGTATTATTATGTAACTATATATGAAAACGATACAATCTATTCAAACATTATCTTTATTAAAACAATACAATACGATAGTAAATGAATTATATGTAACAACCATCCAAACATAGTGTTTAAGTATCAAAAGATGAGAGTCTAATACACAAGTAAATGTCATATAGAATACGGTAGAATTTTCGAATTAGAACACATATCTCAGAGTAAATTAAATTAGACATGGTACAACAACATAACAACGAACCATCTTTCACTTATTTTGCCAATAATAAAATTTTCGTAGCAGCTTCATAGATGCTTCCTTGTCCCTGTGCCACAAAACATGAAAATTCAATTTAGAAGTGGGTAAATTTTGCCTAACAAACAAATTTATATACTGCCTTCGTCTTAATTTATTTGACTTTTTCATATTTCATGTTTAAAACCACAAGATTAAAGGGCATTTTGGTATATTTGACGTATTTTTAATTTAATACACAAGATTTAAATTTTTTATTTTTTATTTTCTTATACTCTGTGTCAAGTCAAAACATGTGAATCAATTTGAAATAGGGAGTATATATATAGGAATCGAAGCTGGAGTGGTAATTCAAGAAACGAAACAGGGCAAAACAGAGGAAGGAACTTGTTGAAAGAGCTAAATATGCAAGAAGTGTTCACAACATTTCGTACAAAGGGACCGAAGAGCGGGTGGATGACCCAGAGGTCGCGTGTGACCGTGTGTGCTTCAGTAAAGCCAAGATCCAACGAATGGGAGGAGGGATATTGTCATCGCGTTGCGGGGAACCGCCACGTGTTTGGAGTGAGGGGGAAAATGAATTTGTTGAAGGACAAGCAAAAGTAGAATGCGGATTTTTGAGCTTGTAGAAAGAGGTGGTGCTAAAATCCCAAACCTAGCTAGCTGAAGCTGTTGTGAATGAAGTGAAAAGACTTACTGAAATGTACAAAGGGGAATCTAAAAGTATCACAGTAACAGGAGATAGTCTTGGTGCTGCATTAGCCTTATTAGTAGCAGATGACATAAATACATGTTCACAACATGCTCCACCAGTTGCAGTTTTTTCATTTGGTGGCCCTCCAGTGTGCAACAAAGGTTTCGCGAATTGCCTAGAGTTCAAAAACGTTAAGGTCCTACGCATCGTGAACAAGCAAGACGTGATCACTAAAGTTCCAGGCATGTTCGTGAGAGAAGCAAAAGCAATGGACAAGAAACTAAGGGAAACCGGAGCCATGGGGGTGCCAAACTCGCTTGACAATAGCATGCCATGGACTTATTCACATGTTGGCACAGAATTGAGAGTTGACACAACAAATTCTCCATTTTTGAAGCAAGATGCAGATGTTGCATGTTGTCATGATTTAGAAGCATATTTGCATTTGGTGGATGGGTATTTGGGATCAAATGAATCATTTTGACCAAATGCTATGAGGAGCCTGGCTAAGATGCTAAATGAACAAAGTGCTAATATCAAGAAATTGTACACTAGCTAGTATATATACTATCACACATGAACTTATTTATTCGTATTACTTACCCCCTATATATACTATGCGAGTCACATCACCATCATGAACTTACATTTTTAATTAATATTATTTACCTCCTTCACTCTCTTAAAGAAAATAAGTTAAAACATATCATATGCACACACACATACTAGACAAAAAAGAGGAATATTAATGTCTAATTTAATTTGATTATTTCAGACCCAAACTGATCGAATCTTATTGTTTTTTAGGTCTCAAACACAATAAAATATAAAATCGAGAATCGGAGTAATATTCCACATCCCATGTGTATAATTAGTGGTAGATTCAAGATTTTTACTAAGGGATTCGAAAATAAAATTATAGTGTATGGAGTTTGAGTTTTGAGCCTCCTAAACCACTGAGTCAAAATCTATACACACATAAAAATTAAAAAATCACCTTATACATATATATATAGTGTAATTTTTTACCGAGGGGTTCGTGTCAACATCCTACAACCCCCTAGCTCCGCCCCTGTGTATATCACATGCAAAAAACATCTCCAGCTATAAAAAGGACCAAACTTTCATGCTTCATTACAATATATACTACAAATCATAAAGTGAAAATTAAACCAACCCAAATGACGTCAGACCACGAAGGTAAACAAAAATAAAAACAAGGGAATCTTGTAAGTTGAGAGCTAATAACCTTAAACAATGTCATCAAATGAGGATGAAACATGAAGTTGGATGTCACCGGATGGTGGTGGTGGTGGAGCTGCAGCTAGTGGTGGTGGCTCATGGCTGTTCCGGCAGCGGTGTATGCACCACCATGCTATGGCTACAATAGCAGTAACTAAAGCAAATTTGAGAGCTACGTTAATTGTAATGTGGATGTTCAACTCCATAATCGTAACTTAAAACTGAATGAGTGATGATCAACTTTGGTATGTACAAAGTTTAGTTTGAGAAATTATGTTATTAAGCAATCTTCATTGCTTTAAGAGTGTTGTACTCTGCACATTAATTGTATACATTATACAAAATGCTGATGTCAGAATGACGACCAGCTAATATTCCTTGCACAAACAATTATTCCTAAGCACAAGACTACTTTTTCTACATAATAATAATAATAATAATATTTTAACGGGAGTTTGAAAAATAAGGTTAAAATTGTAAATATGTGCTTGCTAGTTGCGTTTAGAGTGTTATACTCTGCTCATCAATTGTTGTACTGTAAACTGAAGGCATGATTCTTGTCATCCAAAAAGTCCAATTAGTCCCTTGGAACAAATTCAGCTATTTTATAGGGTGACGGTAGGTGAGTCACCCTATCATCATAAAAAAAATGCAGTCATCAATGTATCAATGCGTCCCCCCTCTTTGTCTAGCTATCTTTTTTTTGTTTGGTTGTTTGGTCAGGACTCTCTTTTTGGGGTATCTTAATAACAAAATTACCCACTCAAACATCAAAGATTTACGTTGGTACATGTTATGGAAGTTAAGACGGTCGTTTGGCTGAAAATAGGTTATTCTGGGATTATCTATTTCTAGATTAATAATTCCACCATGTATTAGCAATTTTTAGTACAAGGATCATATTTTGAAGAAGCAAAAATGGTGTAAGAAGGAAGAATAACTTGTTTTGATGCTGCCACTTATTAGCAAGATAGAAAATTAATTTGCTCATCAACTAATTTTCTTTTTTTTTTTTTCCCCCTGTGATCTTTTGTTGTAGTTGTACTTGTACCTAGCTAGTATTTCCTTGCTATCTTTGGTTGGACTTGTGTCTTATACTTGATTCTTGCATTGTTTTTCTCTTGTAAAGTGGAAGTAGGACCCACCAGTCCAACTAGCTTGTTTGGATAGTTGTTATGTATTGTATTGTGAAAAAAAGAATACATAGCTTCAAATTTGTTGATGCCAGAATTTCACTATGGATATAAAAACATATGTTGTGTCACCTAGAATAAAATGGTTTCTTGATTAGGGAAATCAAAGACATACCCCGTTGTTTGCCATGTCATTAGTCTTGTGGGGGTGAGGTTTTTGTTTCACCCAATAAAACATGACATGTAATAAATAATTTTTAGAAAATAAAATAAAGAGGTGAGGTTAGCTTCAAGGGTATAAGTGAATCAAAAAGATGAGTGGAGAGGTATTTTTAGCAAAATAGATAGATGAAGGTATTTTTAGACCTTAATCTATAGTTCAGGGGGTATTTTTTTACCCTTTTTCGTAATTTAAATACATGTTTGTTTTGATTGTTATTTTGGTTTATAGTGTGTCGTATTATTAAATTCATCATTAGTTAATGATGAAACGTTCCATTTTGTGTAACAAACGATTTGGTATGATAGCATTGTTACCTTATAGTTTTTTTGCATTTTGTCTTTAGTTACTTATTATTTAATAATCTTTTTTTATTCTTTTATTCTACATTTTTATAGTAATTCTACTTCCTATGCTACTTTTTTTTCTTTTTGTAGATTTATCCTTCAAATTGTTGTTGTGTGATATTATGTAATGATAAAAAACGATACAATTTATCCAAATAATATATTTATTAAGACAATACAATATAATACAATATATTATGAATAACTATGTAATAACCATCCAAACGTAGTGTTTAACTATCAAAAGATGTGAATCTAACGCACAAGTAAATGACATATAGAATATGGTAGAATTTTCGAATTAGAACACATATCTCATAGTAAATTAAATTACACATGGTACAACAACAGAATAACGAACCATCTTTCACTTGCTTTGCCAATAATAGAATTTACGTAGCAGCTTCATATATGCTTCCTCGTCCCTGTGACACAAAACAGGAAAATCAATTTAGTAGGCGTTTGGTCATGAATATTATTCACAATATTTTGGAATATGTTTTTATTTTATTTTGGAATACATGTTTGGCTATAAATATTTCAAAATACGTTTTCATAATATTTGAATTTTTGAAAAACACCTCAAGAGGTGTTTTCAATATTTTTGGATTCACTTTTTAAATTATTATTTTTTTTCAAAAAAATCTCAATTTCTTATTTTCATAAAATAACTCAATTTTCATAAAACTTTAAATTTTTTAAAATTTATTTTCACTTTTTATATTTTTTAACTTCAAAGTTACCTCATTTCCAAAATACTATAGTCAAACACAATTCCAACTCTATTTTCAACTTCAGAAATATCAAATAAAGTGAATAGATTTTTGATTTTCATGACCAAACGGGGCCTTAGAAGTGGCTAAATTTTGTCTAACAAACAAATTTATATACTCCCTCCGTTTCAATTTGTTCGACTTACTTTTCTTTATATCCGTTTTAAAAAATGACCCTTTCTTTTTTAACAACTCTTTAATTTCCAACTTTTCATATTTCATGTTTAAGACCGCAAGATTAAAGGACATTTTGGTATTTGACATATCTTTAATATAAGACCACAAGATTTAAAATTCTTTTTATTTTTTAAATTTCGTGTCAAATCAAAACAAGTCAATCACTTAAAAGGCATTTTGGTATATTTTTATATACAGGAATCGAAGCCGGTGTCAGTGGTGGATCCAGGATTTAGGGGACGTGGCTGCCCGAGAGGTTCAAACACATGTATTGACGTCTAAAGCTTTAAGGTTCCACTTGAAAACCAAATTGCATATAGATCCGCCCCTAGCCGGAGTGGTGATTCAAGAAACGAAACGGGGAAAACAGGGTAAAACAGAGGAAAACAGGGGAAGGAACTTGTTGGAAGGGCTAAATATGTAAAGAATTTGGTCTGAGATGAAGACAGAAATGTGACCAAGAGATTTGATTAGGTTACATAGGATGTTGTCATCAAAATCAATGGAGTATTCTCCAAGGAACAAAACTTGGTACCAGGTGGAAGGTGTATAAGCGTATGTATGCACATGATATATACTCATGTTTTAACTTGTTTTTTTTTTACGAGAATATATGGAGAAGGTAAACAATACTAAAAAAAATCTATTATTCCAGAGATTATTGTAAGTTGAGAGTTAATAACCTTAAACAGTGTTGTCGTCGTCAAATGAGGATGAAACATTAAGTTGGATGTCACCGGATGGTGGTGGTGGAGTTGGAGCTAGTGGTGGTGTCTCATGGCTGTTCCGGCAGCGGTGTATGCACCACCATGCTATGCTTATTACAATAGTAGAAATAAAGGCAAAATTGAGAGTTACCTTAATTGTAATGTGGATGTTCAACTCCATTGATATAAAGGTGAGTGAGAGCAACTTTGATAGGTTTTCGTGTAGTTTTATAGCGGGCTTAGATGCCCTCATTTTCGTGTATACTCTGGTTTGCAAGTTGCAATAGCATCCAACTCCAACGTGGAAGATTAGTTTGACTTATCATGAGCACATATATTGTCGCTACACACGACATAAGCTATAAGAGATGGATCCCTCTGATCATTGACATGCAAAGTGTCATAGTAGGCGCAGTAGCGGAGTCAGAATTTTCATTGAGGGGGTTTAAAAGTGCACATACGAACTAGCCGAAGGAAGTTCAACATCTACTATATATACATAAAAAAATAATTTTAACCATATATAAATAATGTAATTTTTCGTAAAAAGGGATTCGACCCCCATTGTAAGCTAGCTCTGCCCCCCATCCAAAAAAAAAGTGCGTTCTCACTCTTTGTCTGGTGATCCTTTTTTTGTGGGGTCTGGACTCTTTTTCTGGGTATCTCAATAGTATGTTTTTCTGGGTATCTTAATAGCATCAAAATTACTCTCTCAAACATCGAAGGTTTAGGTTGATGTTTGACACACCCTTTAAAGAAAAAGTACCCGCTTTATCCATGTTTATAATATTTGTCCATTTTGATTTGGTGTATTTTTTAAAATATAATTAATGAGTATAAAATTATTTTATTATATCACCCCTAATTATCATGATAAGTCATTTCACTCTTCAAGAAATAAAAAGTGCTTAATAATTTATTATTTTTTTCTTTCATATGCTATTTCTTTATATTTTGATACCCATTGATAAATTATTTGACTCCACTGCTGGCTATTCTGATGAATGATTAATACTATCACCCAAATTCAAACTAATTGAATTGAATGCATAACCCTTTCTCCCAAGCATTTATTAAGCATATCTATTTAATCACTCCCATGTTTTTTTTTCCACAAACTATAGTCAAATGTATTTAGGAACGGATGATATGTTGGAAATCACCGTGAAAATAGGGAAAATAGCAATGTGGATCCGTTCAGACATCATAACCATAACATATACGTGGAAAGAACAAAATAGTCAAGTACAACATTAATAAAGCAGCTATAGGCGTTGATCTCTTGCTTAGGGCAGCAACAAATATACCAGCAGAACATTGACTCAATATGACGTCCAATCATTTTTTAATTTGGAACTTCCAATGAGGGGTTTGGGGGGGGGGGGAGGGGCTGTTTATTAATCTCCCCATTCAGAATCACTTATTTCCTAATTAGATTTCTATTTTTACTTATCATTTTTAACATATAAAGAAAAGACAATTTTTCCCCCTATTTTACCCTTAGCCTTAATTGCTTATTATCCAAACTAATTTCAAGATACAATAGTAACCATCAATTAATAGGGATACTATGATAAAATAGTCATGTCAATAATTATTTTCTTAATGGATATGTCAAGTCAAAATGTGACAAGTAAAAGTGAACGGAAGAAGTAATATGAGGCAACAATAAAATAGGATAACAGCTACCAATAACTACTATCTCTACAAGCACCTCTATAACCAAGCATAATTGAGCTTTAAGATACATATATATCCTAAAGGAAATAAGAATTGGGTATAAAATTTGTGAAAAGACAAAAATATCCTTATATTTAATGTGTTAGTAAGAAATAATAAGGACATTTTGAAGAACTTAAAAATGAATATAGTGCTAACATACTACCTTCATGTAGTATGTTAGCAAGACCTTCATATATATATAACATACTACATGAAGGTAGTATGCGAAGCAAATATGTTAGCAATGTACACATTTTTAATTTCCTTAAATAAAATAGTTAAAAGAATCATGTTAAAAACAGTCGAGAATGTTAAAGTTGTGTAATACTTGAAAGGGTGGATGATCTCTTGTTGGATGAGAATTATATTGAATTCTTAAAAGTACCTATAGAACACTAGCTCATTCAATCAATTTCAATTCCATTTTTTTGTTATAAACCAGTATTCGATAGCAGTTCTCATATGTTGGATCACATGGCTCAAGAGCATATCCACACTACCTAGACTGTTTCCGATAGATTTTCCAGTCACATGGTTCACTTCAAGAAGTTTGAAAGCTCACACTGAGTTGCAAAGTACTTATAAGCTTGCCATACTTGAATGCACCCTTTAGTTTTCATTGACAAGAATAAAGATTTTCAATAATCACTAGAAAATGCAAGAGAAGAGAATTATATATCTCACTTGAAAAGACAAAAATAAGAGGCAAATCAACTTACCAAAAATAGGTAGATCATTCAATGTATTGGTACAGTGCTTGAGCTATTAAAATGCAGGCACACGGCAAACTCTTTTTCTCCCCTTTCGATCTACTTTAAGCACATCCATGTCATAGTAATGAAAATATGTTGTCTGATGGTAACGTTGAATTATACGTGGCGAGATATCAGACTCCCGGTTTAACTGAACCTAGTAACTTCAATACGAACTTACATATATATGTAATAAGTCACCAAGAACTCAACAAGTATCACATTTTGAACTCATGATGTTAATTGTGTAACGGGTTCAATGGTTAAAACATAAAGATTGAATCATTGAAAAATACACAGACAAAAATATTTTGTTCAACATTGGAACATTTTATTAACTTCTATTCTTTTTCACTGTCCCTTGTACTTTGAACTTCCCATGCATGAAAACAGTGCTAATAAAGCTATTTTGTTTCTGAAAAAATAGTACAAAGAGCACAAAACATGTGCTAGCATATATTTATCTCCACCACACCATTTAGAACGGATGCTTTCTGGTTTTTGAAATAATCCACTCTTAGTCCTCACTTCCAAAAGTCTTAAGAAAAAAAAAGTAGAACATGGTAGCAACAAGGTCAAGCTTAGCTCGAGTTCTTCGACATCAACTAGCTAGCTCATCTTCAACTGTCAAAGCTTATAATAAGAGAAAAAGGAAGTTCAAGAAAAGGGGACCGACAGGCACAACTGCTCCGATACAAGTTCCCCCACCAATGGGGTCAACCAGTAATAGACCTTTGGAAATTCCTTGTGATGAAGAGGAAGAACAAAGAGAAAGAAAACTAAACCTTAATCCTTTATGAAGACTGGAGGCACTAAAACAAACACATACTAAATGTTATCCCCAAATGAATGAACAATCGAAGAATATGATCATCAATGTCAAGTCTTGGTTGGTGTCTAATCTTACTTCTGAGATAACTACAAACATGGATGACATGGTTACTTTTGCCGTTGGTGCTTTCACCATGTGGAATGGTCTTGGTGTTGATTATCATTGTTTCAATAGAGATGTGAAGGATTTGATTTCAAAAAAATACGATTTGCAAATGGAAAAGAGAAAAAGAGATTTGTTGTCTTTTTCAGAATTGGAGAGCAAATACGAAGAGGTTGTTATTCCTGTTGATGATCTTCGAGAGAATATCAAACATATTCGAGGAGACTGAAAAAGGAAATGGAGAAAATGGAACCTTTGAGAGAGAGATTGAGGAGGCAGAGGAAGAGATTCGGGGAAAGAAACATGTGGTTGCTAATATTGAACGTGATGTAGAGAGTTTGAAACCCAATGAAGAAAAATGTAAAACATACCTTACGAATGCACATGCCAAGGTAGAAAAACTTGGTACCCAAGTGGAGGCAGCTAAAACAGCGAAGGAGGAAATTGAGCAGCGGAAGAAGGCAGCTCTACAAGAGATTGAATCAATCAGTAGATGCTTATTGTCCACGCTCTGAATCAATCAGTTACATTGCTCCATATATTTGGTAATTTAGAGCATTGGAGTTTACATAGTGAAGTAAGTCAATTTTCTAAGTAAGTAGTTCATGAATCTAATGGTTTTACATTTTAATTTGTAGGTGGAAGGCTTAATGTGTTTATTTTTCCTACTTAGATTGATTTACGTTGGTACGTGTTATGGAAGGTAAGACGGTCGTTTGGCTGAAAACAAGTTATTTTGAAATTAGCTATTTTTAGACCTTAATCTATAGTTCAGGGGGTATTTTTTTACCCTTTTTCGTAATTTAAATACATGTTTGTTTTGATTGTTATTTTGGTTTATAGTGTGTCGTATTATTAAATTCATCATTAGTTAATGATGAAACGTTCCATTTTGTGTAACAAACGATTTGGTATGATAGCATTGTTACCTTATATTTTTAAACAGGAAAATCAGTTTAGTAGGCGTTTGGCCATGAATATTATCCACAATATTCTGTAATACATTTTCATTTTATTTTGAAATATTTGTTTGGCTATAAATATTTCAAAATACGTTTTCATAATATTTGAATTTTTGAAAAACACCTCAAGAGGTGTTTTCAATATTTTTGGATTCACTTTTTAAATTATTATTTTTTTCAAAAAAATCTAAATTTTTTATTTTCAGAAAATAACTCAATTTTCATAAAACTTTAAATTTTTTAAAATTTATTTTCACTTTTTATATTTTTTTAACTTCAAAGTTACCTCATTTTCAAAATACTATGGTCAAACACAACTCCAACTCTATTTTCAACTTCAGAAATATCAAATAAAGTGAATAGATTTTTTATTTTCATGGCGAAACGGGGCCTTAGAAGTGGCTAAATTTTGTCTAACAAACAAATTTATATACTCCCTCCGTTTCAATTTGTTCGACTTACTTTTCTTTATAGTCCGTTTAAAAAAATGGCACTTTCTTTTTTAGCAACTCTTTAATTCCAACTTTCCATATTTCATGTTTAAGACTACAAGATTAAAGGACATTTCAGTAGTTGACATATCTTTAATAAAAGACCACAAGATTTAAAAATCTTTTTATTTTCTTAAACTCTGTGTCAAATCAAAATAGGTCAATCACTTAAAAGGTATTTTGGTATATTTTTATATACAGGAATCGAAGCCGGTGTCAGTGGTGGATCCAGGATTTAGGGGTCGTGGCTGGCCGGGAGGTTCGAACACACATATTGACGCCTTAAGGTTTCGCTTGACAACCAAATTGCATATAGATCCACCCCCGGTCGGAGTGGTAATTCAAGAAATGAAATAGGGAAAACAGGGTAAAACAGAGGAAAACAGAGGAAGGAACTTGTTGGAAGGCCTAAATATGGCAAGAATTTGGTCTGAGATGAAGACAGAAATGTGACCAAGAGATTTGATTAGGTTACATAGGATGTTGTCATCAAAATCAATGGAGTATTCTCCAACGAACAAAATGTTGGGTTCTAAAGTGTATTGTGAATGGAAAATGGAGGGAAGAAAAATGGAGGGAAAGTGAAAGAGTGAAATTTCACTTTAAGAAAGTTAAGTTCTCCCACATTGGTGGGAGAAATAAACTTCTTAGTGTTTATAAATGGAAAACTTCCTTTCATGTGGATAGTGAGGCAAGAACAAGACAAGCCTCGCGCCGTCGTCGTCGCTCGGCTCGGCTTCGGCTTTGGATTTGGATTTGGATTTGGCAAATCGATCGAGAGACTATCTTTTTGGACAAAGTTTATTTGAAACTTGAGAATTGTTGATATTTTAATCCAAAAATCCGATAAGAAATGATTCTTCTCCATTTGCGGACGCACATGACATGTGCGGACGCATGTCACAACGCACCTCGAAGGGACGCGACCCTTCGAGGCAAAACACACACTGTTTCAAGCGAAAAGACGATCTGCGCGCGCAGGTCATCACCTGCGGACGCAGGTGACCTTTCGCAGAAGGCAACAAACTTTCTGGAAATGACATTAAGCGACCTGCGGCGGCAGATGGACCACCTGCGCGCACAGGTGCGTCCGCAGGTCTGCACCGGTTCCAGAAAGTTGTCTCTTTTCATGAACCATTGTTTCTTTTTGGAAGCAACTCTTTATGGCTATAAATACCTGATTTTTCCTCAGGTATTGACACGAAATTTGTGAAAGAAAAACATATTCTTCTTCTTGAAAAACTCAAGTGTGATCAATCAAACCATTGAGTGTGTTCGAAGTTCGATAGAATTTGAGGTACTCTACTGAAGAGAATCATTTTATCTTGGGAGAAAAGATTCCATAACCTCGGGTACGTGAGGGAAATAAATTCCTTAAGGAAACACCGTGAATTCGGTGGATTTGATTCAAAATTTTCTGTTTCATCTTCTTTTTTACGGTTTTGCTATTTTCCAGAAAATAGTATAAACTTCATTTTGATAGTTCATTATTGTTGAACTTGTGTTTGAAGTTGTTGAACTTCTTTATTGTTCTTGAACTTCTTGAAATTAAAGTTAAAGTTCTTGTTGATTAAAATACAGATATTTGTACCCGGAAACAACAATCTTAAGGAATTTATTAATCTGTATTTTTTTGGTTTCTGGAGATTAAAACCATTTGATTTTCTACTCTGTCTGAACTTGATAGTGATTTGAAGATATAAAAACTTCATCACTAATCAAAGATCATTCGGTTAACGATTTGAAGAATATAAAAACTTCGTCGTTAAACTAGAAACAAGTTGTTTAAAGTTTATAAACTTTGTTGTTAGTATTTAAAATACTAAATTGGTTGTCTCTTTGTGACAGTAAAATGACTGATGAAACTCAAGTCAATGATGGAACGACGAATGTTGCAGCAACTAACATTGCTACTTTAAGTCGTACAAATGCTGCTCATGCCATGGCCCCGACGGAAAAACCAAGAAAATTTTTTGGTGTTGATTTCAAACATTGGCAGCAGAGGATGTTCTTTTATCTGACTACCTTGAGTCTGCAAAAGTTCATCACAGAAAGTGTTCCTGTATTGTCGGAGGATACTCTGGAAAAGGATCGCTTTGTAGTAACTGAAGCTTGGAAGCACTCGAATTTTTTATGTAAGAATTACATATTGAGTGGCCTACAAGATGACCTATACAATGTGTATAGCATGATGAAGACCTCAAAGGGACCTCTGGGATGCTTTAGAAAAGAAGTACAAAACAGAGGATGCCGGAATGAAGAAATTCATTGTTGCAAAATTCTTGGACTTTAAGATGGTAGACAGTAAAACTGTAGTTACCCAAGTCCAAGAGTTGCAAGTCATTATTCACGACCTCCTTGCAGAAGGTATAATTTTAGTTAATGCCTTTGTTAAACATTTTAAGAATGTTATTAATGTTCACTTAACCTTCTTTGTAGGTTTGATGGTGAACAATGCTTTTCAAGTAGCTTCTATAATAAAAAAGTTACCACCTTTGTGGAAGGACTTTAAAAACTACTTAAAGCATAAGCGAAAGAAGATGTCAGTTGAAGACCTCATTGTAAGGTTGAGGATTGAAGAAGACAATAAGGCAGCTGAGAAGAGGTCTCGTGGGAATTCTACAATAAATGGAGCAAATATTGTGGAAGAAGATCCCAACAAATCAAAGAAGAAAAAGAAAGCACAAGCACAACAAGGCAATCCTTCTAAGAAGAAATTCAAAGGAAATTGCTTTAACTGTGGCAAAGCTGGCCACAAGTCGGTTGATTATCGGGCTCCGAAGAAGGGCAAGAAAAAGGACCAAGCAAACATGGCTGAATCCAAACAAGAAATGGACAATCTGTGTGCTATGCTCTCGGAATGCAATCTTGTTAGAAATCCTAGAGAATGGTGGATTGATTTAGGTGCCACCCACCACGTGTGTGCCAACAAAGAATTATTTGCATCATATGATCCGGCTCAAGAAGATGAAAAGATATTTATGGCCAACTCCGCTACGGCAAAGATTGAAAGAACGGGCAAGGTTTGCTTGAAGATGACATCAGGCAAGGTGGTGACACTAAACAAAGTCCTTCATGTTTCGGAGTTGCAAAAGAACTTGGTTTCTTTTTCACTTCTGACTAAGAATGGATTCAAATGTGTATTTGTTTCCGACAAAGTTGTAATTAGTAAGAATGAAGTGTATGTAGGCAAAGGTTACCTCACCGAGGGCCTTTTTAAGATCAATGTAATGACTATTGATATGAATAAAAGTTCTGGTTCTTCTTATTTACTTGAGTCAAACGATTTATGGCATGAATGTTTAGGACATGTCAATT
Source organism: Capsicum rhomboideum (assembly GCA_031232105.1). NCBI lineage: Eukaryota > Viridiplantae > Streptophyta > Magnoliopsida > Solanales > Solanaceae > Capsicum > Capsicum rhomboideum. The sequence goes on from CP124707.1 coordinate 48,150,187, forward strand.
ATAAAACCTTGCAAAAACTGATTAACTTTGAAGTTTTGCCTAACTTTGAGTGCAGTAAATCAAAGTGTCAAACATGTGTTAAATCTAAGTATGCTAAGCATCCGTATAAGTTTGTTGAAAGGAACTCCAATCCCTTAGACTTAATTCACACAGACATTTGTGATATGAAGTCGATACCATCTCGTGGTGGGAAAAAGTATTTCATAACTTTTATCGACGATTGCACTAGATTTTGTTATGTATATTTGCTGAATAGTAAGGATGAAACAATAGATGTATTTAGGCAATATAAAACTGAAGTTGAAAATCAGTTGGATAAAAAGATCAAAATGATAAGAAGTGATAGGGGTGGAGAATATGAATCTCCTTTTGCGGAGATATGTTTGGAAAATGGAATTGTCCATCAAACTACGGCCCCGTATTCACCTCAATCAAATGGAATTGCGGAAAGGAAAAATCGAACCTTGAAGGAAATGATGAATGCCTTACTAATAAATTCAGGTTTACCGCAAAACATGTGGGGGAAGCTATCCTTACAGGAAACCGAATACTCAATCGAGTACCCCATAGAAAGACACAATCTATTCCATATGAGAAATGGAAAGGAAGGAAACCTAACTTGAAATATTTCAAAGTTTGGGGGTGTCTAGCCAAAGTCCAAGTTCCTATACCTAAAAGGTTGAAAATAGGACCAAAGACTGTGGACTGTGTTTTCATTGGATATGCTACAAACAGTAAAGCATGTCGATTTTTGGTTCATAAATCCGAACATCCGAATATCCATGAGAATACTATAATGGAATCAGATAATGCTGAGTTCTTTGAACACATTTATCCGTATAAGACAAGACAAGAGCTGTCTAGTGAAGGGTCTAAATGACCTAGGGATGAACCAAGGGAGAATGAATATAATGCAGAGAATCCAAGGCGTAGTACACGTCAAAGAACGTCGACTTCCTTTGAATCAGATTTTGTAACATTTCTTCTTGAAAATGATCCTCTAACGTTTAAAGAAGCGATGTCGTCTGCGGACTCATCCTTTTGGAAAGAGGCTGTCAATAGTGAGATTGATTCAATCTTGAGCAACCATACTTGGGAGTTGGTTGATCTTCCTCCAGGAAATAAACCTTTAGGTTCTAAATGGATCTTTAAAAGGAAAATGAAAGATGATGGTACTATTGACAAATACAAGGCAAGACTTGTAGTGAAAGGCTTTCGACAAAAAGAAAGTCTTGATTATTTTGACACATACTCGTCAGTAACAAGGATAACGTCCATTCGGATGTTGGTTGCATTAGCTGTGGTATATGGTCTTAAAATCCATCAAATGGATGTGAAAACTGCATTCTTAAATGGAGAATTGGAGGAAGAAATTTACATGGAACAACCTGAGGGTTTTGTGGTTCCTGGTAAAGAAAGCAAAGTGTGCAAATTTGTTAAGTCACTTTATGGACTAAAACAAGCACCCAAACAGTGGCATGCAAAGTTTGACCAAACGATGTTGGCAAATGGATTCAAAATAAATGAATGTGATAAATGTGTTTACATTAAAGACACTCCAAATCACCAAGTCATTGTTTGTTTGTATGTGGATGACATGTTGATCATCAGTAGAGACATTTCTGATATAAATGCTACGAAACGAATGCTTGAGAGCAAGTTTGATATGAAAGACCTTGGAGTTGCGGATGTGATCTTAGGAATAAGAATTCATAGAACTCCACAAGGGTTGGCATTGTCACAGTCTCATTATATTGAAAAGGTACTTGACAAGTTCAAGTATTTGGATTTCAATATTGCCAAGACTCCATTAGACGTGAGCTTTGCACTTCAAAAGAATGAAGGTGAAAGTGATTCACAATTAGAGTATGCAGGAGTATTGGGAAGTCTGATGTATATCATGAATTGTACACGACCGGATATAGCATGCGCTATTAGTAAATTAAGTTGGTACACGATTAATTCCAATCAAACTTATTGGACGGCAATGAAAAGTATTTTGGGGTATCTAAAACATACTCATGACTTTGCTTTGCATTACAATAAATATTCAGCGGTAATTGAAGGATATAGTGATGCAAATGGGATGACCGGATCAAATGAAGTAAAATCCACGAGTGGATATGTGTTTACTTTAGGTGGAGGAGCATTCTCTTGAAAATCATCCAAACAGACTTGTATTGCCCGCTCTACTATGGAATCTGAATTTATCGCATTAGATAAAGCCGGTGAAGAAGCTGAATGGATCTGGAATTTCTTGGAAGATATTCCTTATTGGCCCAAACCATTGACACTAGTGTGCATACACTGTGATAGTCAAGCGGCAATAGGTAGGGCAGGGAGCATGATGTATAACGGTAAATCTCGTCATATAAGACGGAGACATAATACCGTTAGAGAACTTCTCTCTAGTAGAATTATCACGATTGACTATGTAAAGTCAAAGGATAATGTGTCGGATCCACTTACAAAAGGCCTATCTAGAGAGGGAGTTGAGAAATCATCGAAGGGAATGGGTTTACGGCCTAAGACAAGTCGTCACAGCGGTAACTCTACCTAGCAGACTGGAGATCCCAAGAGCTAGGTTCAAAGAGATCAAACAAAGTTGTGACTGACAGTTCAACATTGTCAATAACTCAACCCATTCTCATGATGAAGACAATGTTCAGGAAACAAGGATAAAACTTATGGTTGATAGTCTTTTAATGGTTTCTAAGTTTGGCAGATTTGACCAAATAGTTTGATCTATAGGATTGAAACGTTTAGGAATCACCTATGTGAGAGTGAAGTGGAATCCGCTTCAAGGAGAATGATAGTAAAGGCCTATTCTCTAAGCTCTCATGAAACCAGGTCCTATTCATGGCTGAAATGAACAAAGTCGTGAGAACCATAAATGGTAAAAGGTTGGTTGTGTGACTTGTGTTGTCTAGGTGTACATTAAAGTTCGACGGTTCAAAGATATCACATCTACCGATTGACCGAGTGCATCCGATGCAAGTTCACTATGGAAAGTTCAAAGGAAAACCTACTTATCTAGATACAATTAGTTTTTGCTTATTGATCACACACTTGTCCATATATTCTTTGTTGAAATAGCTATTCCCCATTCATGTGGGGGATTGTTGGGTTCTAAAGTGTATTGTGAATGGAAAATGGAGGGAAGAAAAATGGAGGAAAAGTGAAAGAGTGAAATTTCACTTTAAGAAAGTTAAGTTCTCCCACATTGGTGGGAGAAATAAACTTCTTAGTGTTTATAATGGAAAACTTCCCTTCATGTGGATAGTGAGGCAAGAACAAGACAAGCCTCGCGCCGTCGTCGTCGCTCGTCTCGGTTTCGGCTTCGGATTTGGATTTGGATTTGGCAAATGATCGATCGAGAGACTATCTTTTTGGACAAAGTTTATTTGAAACTTGAGAATTGTTGATATTTTAATCCAAAAATCCGATAAGAAATGATTCTTCTCCATTTGCGGACGCACATGACATGTGCGGACGCATGTCACAACGCACCTCGAAGGGACGCGACCCTTCGAGGCAAAAGACACACTGTTTCATGCGAAAAGACGACTTGCGCGCTCAGGTCATCACCTGCGGACGCAGGTGACCTTTCGCAGAAGGCAGCAAACTTTCTGGAAATGACTTAAGCGACCTGCGGCTGCATATGTTGTCTCTGTTGACACCCAATTTTGACCCTCCTTTTATCATTTTTACTCATTTGGGCATCTATTCTATTTACGAGGCCAAAACTGCTATTTTACTTATTTTTATAAGATTTTGCTCGATTAAATATTATCTACATAATTTTAATATCTTTATTATTATTATTATTATTATTATTATTACTATTATTATATTTATTAATTATTATAAATCTTCATTTGCAAATGAATATTATTTATTTACATACACTTTTATTTTATTATCTACTTTTTACTTAGTAATTTAATAAATACTCATTTTATATATTTTTTTGGTAGAATTTTATTTCACTCAAAACAAGTTTGAATTCAACTTTTCAAAATTATTCAAATCTTCCCATATCCATAAAATCCTCCTAAAATCTTTTCTTTAGGTAGAAAAATATTATTATTCTTAAAAATCTTCCCAAGTCATTTTTTTAAAAAACTCCTTTACATGTTAATACCCAAATATGACTCCTACCAAATCAATCTTTTCCTTTTCTGGACTCCATCCTCAACGTTCCTTTTTTTTTTTTTCTTCATAAAGGGATACTTAGAAGAGACATTCACACACACGATGGCCATTCTCACACATGCAACAACCACAACATACACAAACCTCACCCCTTCACCAGAGCCTCCGCACGAAACACCAAATACGCATAGAGAGATACGCACTCATGAATAGAAGAGAATACCACATCTGTAGCTCTCTCCATCACTTCCGACGAACCAAAGTAATACTTTAGCACACCATGACCACCTAACGATAGCCATCTGTTAAACACCATCACCACTTTTGAAACTCCGTTAAAATATCTCTGAACACACACAAAAATCAACACAACAGCTCATGTTTTGTTGGGTTTTTCGAGCAGATTTTAAAGTTTTATGGCAGAAATCGAGGTTGTCGTCAGCGAAGTTCGTGTCAAGGTCCATTTCTTTTCCTCCTTCTTTGAATGTTAAAGTTATAATTATGATTTTTCAAGCATGATGTTGGTTGCCCTCCCATAGCTTTCATTGTTTGAACCTCTCATCGATATTTTCAGCATAAATATCTTGAAAACTTTTGAATTGTTTTCTTCATAAGTGTAGTATGAAAAATTAGTTCAAGTATGTCCGGTAAATCGCTCGTGTTCGGTAAATCATTTGTATTTTTTCATTATAAATTGAAGAAGGAAAAGCCAGAACATAGTTTTAAGTCATGAAATATGGTATTGGCAAGGTATTGGTGAATATCTATAATATATTTACTTGATATTTTGCAAGTGTTTTAATTCTTAGTTGATTGTTTAAATATACGTTAATGACTCTTTTATAATAATAATGTAAAGGGAGGGCATTACTAATTCTCAATGTGAACCAAATGTTTTGGAGATTTTTTGATCCAAAATATATTTCTTTAGAGTTGCTCTTTCTGGAAAATTCCAAATTAGGTAACACCTATATTTTAATCACTTTTTCCTACTCACCGTTTGTAAATTTTATGGTTATTCCAAGTGCCTTTATTTAGTTTTCCTAGTTTGTTGGTGTTATGTTTATTGTGATAGTAGTTATATTGTGTTAATTCGTGAATTTGGATTATTTGGTATACTATGAATTTGGTTAACGAGTGGCGTATTAATAATTTACACTTAAACAAATGTTAAGGCCAATCAATTAATAACCAATTGTGAAATTTTTCTATTTTATATGCTTACTTTGACCAAGAATTGTTATTACTTTATCATCTTCATATTTCTTTTTTTGATTAGTTAAACAATAAGAACGGTCATGCTCTCACCCCTTTTGAATATTTTTGCATGTACATTATAATGGGATGACTCTCCTGGAGTTCAACCACGATGGAGTAGAAGTCAAAATGTGAAGCGGAGCTCCAATGGAATCGTCACCCCCTCGGGGATCAGGTACGTTTGGGAAATGATGACAAAAAGACAAGCAATAGCTGATTTCTCATATGAAGCACATATAGCTTTATTAAATATAAAGCACCTCGTTACTCCCTTCTTTTCTTATTTTATATGCCAGTTTTTTAAAAGTCTCAAAGACTTGACAACTCTTACTACTATACTATAGCAACATACTTTGATACAATTTATACAGTTTATTTATTATACCTACATATTTTTATTTTTACATGACTTTTAAATGCTAAAATATTTTATTTAGTACTCTTAAGTAAATTTTCTTTAAGAATTCATTTCGTCTTCTCTTAAGGCGTTTAAGAGAGTCGATCATAAAGAAATTGGAATAGAGGGAGTAACATCGCATTGGGCCCATTCAACCTTGTCATACCCTGATCCCATTCTCTCTCTTTCTTAACTTTATGTATTTAATTTATTATTTATATTCGTCATCACATTAAGGTGGCATATATTTTACTAACAATTTCTTTTCTTATGTGAGATGTTATGATTTACGAGAGGTCTACAGTGTTATGTGGAATAGAGAATAGGTCGGAGCTCTTCGAAAATCCCAATATGCTTATTGGAGTCTCTCTATTATTCGTAACTCGACATTTGGAATACTTTAGCATTTTTTTATTAAATGGATGCTCCACAAATCAGGTCAGCCCCTCAATTTTCGCAATCATTATTTTGTATAGTGTAAATTAATTAACCTAATCTCTTTCATTTCCTTATGCTCATATAATGTCACTAAGTAATAATTGAATTTGTACTTCATTTAGCTATAAATAGGTTGTGTGTAACTTATGCGGTAGTTTTAAGCTATGTTTGTATTTAAAATGCATGTATTTTGTTAGGTTTTCATTCATCTTTTTGTTATTTTTTTAACTCGCTTTTATTCTTCACCTAGAATAATTAAGTTAAATATTGCATGCTTAGGCACTTGGTTATTTTAGATTAATTAATTATTAATTGACCTTTGCTTATCACGAAGAAATTCCCACGTAATATACAAGTTCGGTCGGGAACCACATTTGTGGACCTCGAAAGGTGCCTAACACCTTCCTTTCGAGGTAACTTGAACCCTTACCCGAATTTCTGGTTGACATAGGCTAATAATTAATTAATCGTAATTAGTCTAGAATGGTGCCCTAACGCACCTTAATTCGTTAGGTGGCGACTCTTCACCCTTAAATTATCCAAAAAGAGTTGTCACGTCGGATCCCGCTTTTTCGCGAGAAAAATGGGGCACGACAGTATGGCGACTCTGCTGGGGATAATTAGGTTCTAACCAATACGAACTTGTATGTTACGTGGGATTTTTAAGCTTTATTTGGGTCTATTCATTTATTATTAATTTCTTATTTTTTTTTAATTATTTGTTAATTTTTAATATTTAATCATGCTATATTCCGTTCCTCTTTCCCATTATTTACTTTAATTTAAATTAGTCTCTTCCATGCCAATCTCTTTCCTTACCTCCTTTATTTGTTTATATGCAATTTTTCTAGTTCTAAATTATGTATTTATCTTTCTTTTCCTATCTGTTTATTTTTTATATATTGCTCAACATGCTATTATTTGCTACGTGTTACTACTTTATATAATTGGCATTTCATTCATATTTTCCCCACTTAGGAATTTCACACTTTCACACACTTTCACTATACTCGGATGTTGTGCCTTCGCACTTCTCCAAATTCTCTTCAAAACCCTGTTACAGAGAGTCGGCTAAGACGCGGTTGAGCGGATAGTTTTACTACCGTAAGACCACGTGCCTTCTAGCATAAGAATATCCTCAATCCGTGTCTATCCAAATCTTAGAAAATTCTAAGTCATGCATGCATTAATCGTTATGTGCTATGTGTTTATTATTCTTATTCTAATTGTCATTCGATTCATGCTATATCTCCAACCATCATTCAAATTATTCTTTTTAAGTATTAAGTTTCGAACTACGTCTGACCTGATTCTTGACCAACAAGATACGTAGGCAATCCTTTATAAGGATGCGGTCCTCCTTTTTCCATTCTTTACAAAATATCCCCGTATTTTAAAAGTGTGAACAATCTTTATCATTCAAATAATTTTTCTATCAAATCTTATATTCTCCCTTTCTTTCACCTTTTCATAATTTCATAAGGGTGAAAACTAGAATATTTTTGAGGTTATTCAAATGATTTTCACGATCTTTTAAATTCTCAAATGTTTCAAACTAAATGTCTCGGTTAAGTTTACTCTTTAAAAACTTTTCAATCTTCTATCCTCCCGCTTTTTCAAAATAAATCTCTTTAAAATATCCTATGAGTGATTTTTAAATTATTATTCGTCTGTTCACTTGATCAGCTTTAAGTAAGAACTTAGTATTTAGGTTTTACTTAGAGCTTATCTTTTATGCTCGCTTCTCAAACTTAAGTTCTAGGCTATCCATTCGTCCTAAAGTCCTCTTTGCCGGGATGACTCATATTTTCATACTATCTCTTTTATTATTGAATATACTGACTCTTGTTTTGTTTGATTTATTTATGTTGTTTAAAGGTTGTCTATCATTTGAACATCAACTCAATGGAGAATCTACAATTGACAAATATGTTCAACATTCAAAGTATTTCTAGTCTTCTTCCTTCTCCAATGCAAAATACTTTTGGACCATATCTCATCATGTTCTTACTCTCACAATATCACAACAAGCAAAATGTCATCACTCTCTATTCATCCACCTTATGGCCAGAAAATTTTTCAAGCTTTTTACAAGGTCCTCTATCTAATAAATCTAATTTATTTTGGTTCGTTCCGTAACCTCCATATTGGCAAAATGCAGACTTAAAATTGAGACCTCGAGGTTCAAATGTAAGACAACCGTTTGTTTTGAACTAATATTTTTCTTTAAGTGTAGCAGGATTAAAGGCTCCATGATTGAAAACTGGGGCAGAATTTTTGAGGAGACCTCAAAAATTCCATGAGCAAGCAACATCCCAATTCACGAGTGGTAAAAATATCTTTATTCTAAACTGGGGCAGAAATTTTTGAGGATTCCTCAAAAATTTCACCATAATGGAGTTCAAGTCCGTCCATGAAATCAAAACAACGACAATGAGCATAGACGAGCAAAGGTATGAGACAACCTTGCTTTTCAAAACTTATATTTTTCTTTGAGTGCAGAAATAGCAGGTACAAATGCAACGGCTACACCTGAACGATCATCATCAAAGAAAGCCCACTATGCATCCAACATGGGAAAGCAGTTAAGCTACTCTATCCTCTCCTCAACATTGCACGGCTCCTGCAAGGGTCAATATTGCATGGCTCCCGCAAGAGTCCATACCGCAGCGCATCCGCAGAAAATGAACATTGCACGGCTCCTGCAAGGGTCAATATTGCATGGCTCCCGCAAGAGTCCATACCGCAACACATCCGCAGAAATGAATATTGCATAGCTCCTACAAGGGTCAATATTGCACGGCTCCCGCAAAAGTCCATACCGCAGTGCATCCGCAGAAATGAACATTGCATGGCTCCCGCAAGAGTCAATATTGCATGGCTCCCGCAAGATTCCACTCCGCAACACATCCGCAGAAATCTACATTGCACGACTCCTGCAAGGGTCAATATTGCATGTCTCCCACAAGAGTCCACACTGCAGTGCATCCATAGAAATCAACATCGCATGGCTCCTGCAAGAGTCCACATCGCTGTGCATCCGCAGAAATCTACATTGCATGGCTCCTAGAAGAATCTACATTACATTGCACCTGCAAAATACGCAATCAAGCATACAAATTGCATCAAGTTGCTGAACTACATCAAATTATGCCAATCAAGACAGATACGCTTTCTTTAATCATTATATAATTACCCTAAGGCGTCATAGTTTAAAGGCATTATCTTCATAGCCTGCGGACATCATTTCATGGCCTAAGGATTTACTTTCTGTTTATCATGCTCCAAAGGCGTCATAGTCTAAAGGCGTCATTTTCATGGCCTGTAGACATCATTTCATGGCCTTAGGATTTACTTTTCGCTATCATGGCCCTAAGACATCATGGCTTAGAGACATCATCCTTGCCGTCTCAAAGCAAATGCTCATAGTCAAACGGGGAAATTGCATCATGTTTAAATATTTACAACTATTACTTATCATTTATTTGATCCACATGATCTAATCATTTTTTCTAGTTATACTAGAAGCATGCAGGTAACGAAAGAAAATGAGAACGAGAGCAGCTTTCGTTCCTGTTTCAAGATACGATTCTATTTATCCCCGCGTCACTCCAATATAGCTTGGAACACTTTTACCTTTCATTTTCACACTTCTCATTATACCGTTTCTTCAAATCCTACCCACTCCAATCTCCCGACCCATGCTATCGTTATTGTTTCCCATATAGCATATTATTAACTTCTTTTAGGAATCTCATTCGTTCCTAAATCTAGAACTACACACGACCTGATTCTCGTAAACCCGAGATATGTAGGCGACTTGAAACTAAAGCCTCGGCCATGACATTTTAATAATTCCCTCTTACTTCTTTTGATTTCAAAGAATCATCCTTTAGGTCGGACAAAATTGGCTACTATGTCAATGTTCGTTGCTCGACAATTCTTCTATCATTCCCGAGCAACGAAGGGGCAGCTGTTGACACCCAATTTTGACCCTCCTTTTATCATTTTTACTCATTTGGGCATCTATTCTATTTACGAGGCCAAAACTGCTATTTTACTTATTTTTATAAGATTTTGCGCGATTAAATATTATCTACATAATTTTAATATCTTTATTATTATTATTATTATTATTATTATTACTATTATTATATTTATTAATTATTATAAATCTTCATTTGCAAATGAATATTATTTATTTACATACACTTTTATTTTATTATCTACTTTTTACTTAGTAATTTAATAAATACTCATTTTATATATTTTTTTGGTAGAATTTTATTTCACTCAAAACAAGTTTGAATTCAACTTTTCAAAATTATTCAAATCTTCCCATATCCATAAAATCCTCCTAAAATCTTTTCTTTAGGTAGAAAAATATTATTATTCTTAAAAATCTTCCCAAGTCATTTTTTTAAAAAACTCCTTTACATGTTAATACCCAAATATGACTCCTACCAAATCAATCTTTTCCTTTTCTGGACTCCATCCTCAACGTTCCTTTTTTTTTTTTTCTTCATAAAGGGATACTTAGAAGAGACATTCACACACACGATGGCCATTCTCACACATGCAACAACCACAACATACACAAACCTCACCCCTTCACCAGAGCCTCCGCACGAAACACCAAATACGCATAGAGAGATACGCACTCATGAATAGAAGAGAATACCACATCTGTAGCTCTCTCCATCACTTCCGACGAACCAAAGTAATACTTTAGCACACCATGACCACCTAACGATAGCCATCTGTTAAACACCATCACCACTTTTGAAACTCCGTTAAAATATCTCTGAACACACACAAAAATCAACACAACAGCTCATGTTTTGTTGGGTTTTTCGAGCAGATTTTAAAGTTTTATGGCAGAAATCGAGGTTGTCGTCAGCGAAGTTCGTGTCAAGGTCCATTTCTTTTCCTCCTTCTTTGAATGTTAAAGTTATAATTATGATTTTTCAAGCATGATGTTGGTTGCCCTCCCATAGCTTTCATTGTTTGAACCTCTCATCGATATTTTCAGCATAAATATCTTGAAAACTTTTGAATTGTTTTCTTCATAAGTGTAGTATGAAAAATTAGTTCAAGTATGTCCGGTAAATCGCTCGTGTTCGGTAAATCATTTGTATTTTTTCATTATAAATTGAAGAAGGAAAAGCCAGAACATAGTTTTAAGTCATGAAATATGGTATTGGCAAGGTATTGGTGAATATCTATAATATATTTACTTGATATTTTGCAAGTGTTTTAATTCTTAGTTGATTGTTTAAATATACGTTAATGACTCTTTTATAATAATAATGTAAAGGGAGGGCATTACTAATTCTCAATGTGAACCAAATGTTTTGGAGATTTTTTGATCCAAAATATATTTCTTTAGAGTTGCTCTTTCTGGAAAATTCCAAATTAGGTAACACCTATATTTTAATCACTTTTTCCTACTCACCGTTTGTAAATTTTATGGTTATTCCAAGTGCCTTTATTTAGTTTTCCTAGTTTGTTGGTGTTATGTTTATTGTGATAGTAGTTATATTGTGTTAATTCGTGAATTTGGATTATTTGGTATACTATGAATTTGGTTAACGAGTGGCGTATTAATAATTTACACTTAAACAAATGTTAAGGCCAATCAATTAATAACCAATTGTGAAATTTTTCTATTTTATATGCTTACTTTGACCAAGAATTGTTATTACTTTATCATCTTCATATTTCTTTTTTTGATTAGTTAAACAATAAGAACGGTCATGCTCTCACCCCTTTTGAATATTTTTGCATGTACATTATAATGGGATGACTCTCCTGGAGTTCAACCACGATGGAGTAGAAGTCAAAATGTGAAGCGGAGCTCCAATGGAATCGTCACCCCCTCGGGGATCAGGTACGTTTGGGAAATGATGACAAAAAGACAAGCAATAGCTGATTTCTCATATGAAGCACATATAGCTTTATTAAATATAAAGCACCTCGTTACTCCCTTCTTTTCTTATTTTATATGCCAGTTTTTTAAAAGTCTCAAAGACTTGACAACTCTTACTACTATACTATAGCAACATACTTTGATACAATTTATACAATTTATTTATTATACCTACATATTTTTATTTTTACATGACTTTTAAATGCTAAAATATTTTATTTAGTACTCTTAAGTAAATTTTCTTTAAGAATTCATTTCGTCTTCTCTTAAGGCGTTTAAGAGAGTCGATCATAAAGAAATTGGAATAGAGGGAGTAACATCGCATTGGGCCCGTTCAACCTTGTCATACCCTGATCCCATTCTCTCTCTTTCTTAACTTTATGTATTTAATTTATTATTTATATTCGTCATCACATTAAGGTGGCATATATTTTACTAACAATTTCTTTTCTTATGTGAGATGTTATGATTTACGAGAGGTCTACAGTGTTATGTGGAATAGAGAATAGGTCGGAGCTCTTCGAAAATCCCAATATGCTTATTGGAGTCTCTCTATTATTCGTAGCTCGACATTTAGAATACTTTAGCATTTTTTTATTAAATGGATGCTCCACAAATCAGGTCAGCCCCTCAATTTTCGCAATCATTATTTTGTATAGTGTAAATTAATTAACCTAATCTCTTTCATTTCCTTATGCTCATATAATGTCACTAAGTAATAATTGAATTTGTACTTCATTTAGCTATAAATAGGTTGTGTGTAACTTATGCGGTAGTTTTAAGCTATGTTTGTATTTAAAATGCATGTATTTTGTTAGGTTTTCATTCATCTTTTTGTTATTTTTTTAACTCGCTTTTATTCTTCACCTAGAATAATTAAGTTAAATATTGCATGCTTAGGCACTTGGTTATTTTAGATTAATTAATTATTAATTGACCTTTGCTTATCACGAAGAAATTCCCACGTAATATACAAGTTCGGTCGGGAACCACATTTGTGGACCTCGAAAGGTGCCTAACACCTTCCTTTCGAGGTAACCTGAACCCTTACCCGAATTTCTGGTTGACATAGGCTAATAATTAATTAATCGTAATTAATCTAGAATGGTGCCCTAACGCACCTTAATTCGTTAGGTGGCGACTCTTCACCCTTAAATTATCCAAAAAGAGTTGTCACGTCGGATCCCGCTTTTTCGCGAGAAAAATGGGGCACGACAGTCTCTTTTCATGAACCATTGTTTCTTTTCGGAAGCAACTCTTTATGGCTATAAATACATGATTTTTCCTCAGGTATTGGCACGAAATTTGTGAAAGAAAACATATTCTTCTTCTTGAAAAATTCAAGTGTGATCAATCAAACCATTGAGTGTGTTCGAAGTTCGGTAGAATTTGAGGTACCACCATTCTACTGAAGAGAATCATTTTATCCTGGGAGGAAAGATTCCATAACCTCGGGTACTTGAGGGGAATAATTCCTTAAGGACACACCGTGAATTCGGTGGACTTGATTCAAAATTTTCTGTTTCATCTTCTTTCTTACGGTTTTGCTATTTTCCAGAAAATAGTATAAACTTCATTTTGATAGTTCATTATTGTTGAACTTGTGTTTGAAGTTGTTGAACTTCTTTATTGTTCTTGAACTTAAAGTTAAAGTTCTTGTTGATTAAAATACAGATATTTGTACCCCGAAACAACACAAAACTTGGTACCAGGTGGAAGGAGTACCATGTTTGTAAAGACTGGTTAGGACTTCTTGATCCATTGGATGAAAATTGTGTATAAGCGTATGTATGCACATGATATATACTCATGTTTTAACTTGTTTTTTGACGAGAATATATGGAGAAGGTAAACAATACTAAAAAAAATCTATTATTCCAGAGATTATTGTAAGTTGAGAGTTAATAACCTTAAACAGTGTTGTCGTCGTCAAATGAGGATGAAACATTAAGTTGGATGTCACCGGATGGTGGTGGTGGAGTTGGAGCTAGTGGTGGTGTCTCATGGCTGTTCCGGCAGCGGTGTATGCACCACCATGCTATGCTTATTACAATAGTAGAAATAAAGGCAAAATTGAGAGTTACCTTAATTGTAATGTGGATGTTCAACTCCATTGATATAAAGGTGAGTGAGAGCAACTTTGATAGGTTTTCGTGTAGTTTTATAGCGGGCTTAGATGCCCTCATTTTCGTGTATACTCTGGTTTGCAAGTTGCAATAGCATCCAACTCCAACGTGGAAGATTAGTTTGACTTATCATGAGCACATATATTGTCGCTACACACGACATAAGCTATAAGAGATGGATCCCTCTGATCATTGACATGCAAAGTGTCATAGTAGGCGCAGTAGCGGAGTCAGAATTTTCATTGAGGGGGTTTAAAAGTGCACATACGAACTAGCCGAAGGAAGTTCAACATCTACTATATATACATAAAAAAATAATTTTAACCATATATAAATAATGTAATTTTTCGTAAAAAGGGATTCGACCCCCATTGTAAGCTAGCTCTGCCCCCCATCCAAAAAAAAAGTGCGTTCTCACTCTTTGTCTGGTGATCCTTTTTTTGTGGGGTCTGGACTCTTTTTCTGGGTATCTCAATAGTATGTTTTTCTGGGTATCTTAATAGCATCAAAATTACTCTCTCAAACATCGAAGGTTTAGGTTGATGTTTGACACACCCTTTAAAGAAAAAAAAAAATTAATTAAATTAGCAGCTCATATTAACAATAAACTATTAATAGCCCTACTTTGTTTAAAACAACACAAAATAGCCATTCAGCTATCAAAGTAAACTTTTTTTAGCCACGATCTTTCTTTTTCTTTTTTCTCCCGTCTCTTCTTCTCCACTCATTCATTATTCTCCTTTCCATCTTCTTTTCTATGTACAAAGAAACTTGGGGGAGATTTACTAATAACAATGTTGGATTCCACGTGGACAAATGCATATCTTATGGAGGCTCTTCTAAGAAGAGTCAAAGTTGAAGAATTGCGGACCTGAATCTGCCTATATTCGGATAACACTTTCTCCCCAATAGGAAAAAATGGATCCAAGTAATTAAGTGCAATAATTTCTCCTCTCTACGTTTTTTTGGACGACTAAAATAATACCTCGTGCGGTTTTTGTATATCTCGAAAAATAATTACATAAGTGTATAATCACTGCATAGTTCATGTATTATTAGTGTGTAATATATGCACACTAATTATACATGAATTATATGTCTATTATACAGAATATGCATTGAATTTTACTTTAAGTATACACTACAAATTCAATAATTATACACTATAAATTCAATGTATAATTAGTGTATGTGATTTGGGAAAAAAGAAATAACTCCTGGGTTACCATTACTGTATGTGATTTTGAGAGGGAAGAAATATGGAGTTATTTTGTGAAAAGGAAGTATGGTTTATCTTTAAGAGCTTTTAATGGATAAACATAAATTAATATGGCCACACTTTTAGGGTTATTTTTTTTATAAATTGGCTATAAAAAGTTATAAATACCATGGGCTTGGCTATATGTGTTGTTATCCCTAAAGAAAAAGTACCCGCTTTATCCATGTTTATAATATTTGTCCATTTTGATTTGGTGTATTCTTTAAAATATAATTAATGAGTACAAAATAATTTTATTATATCACCCCTAATTATCATGATAAGTCATTTCGCTCTTCAAGAAATAAATAGTGCTTAATAATTTACTATTTTTTTCTTTCATATGCTACTTCTTTATATTTTGACACCCATTGATAAATTTTTGAACCCACCGCTGGCTATTCTATGAATGATTAATACTATCATCCTAATTCAAACTAATTGAATTGAATGCATAACCCTTTCTCCCAAGCATTTATTAAACATATCTATTTAATCACTCCCATGTTTTTTTTTCCACAAACTATAGTCAAATGTATTTAGGAACGGATGATATGTTGGAAACCACCGTGAAAACAGGGAAAATAGCAATGTGGGACCTGTTTATTACTTTCCCATTCAGAATTACTTGTTACTTATTTCCTAATTAAATTTCTATTTTTACTTATCATTTTTAACATATCAAGAAAAAATAATTTTTTTTCCTATTTTATCCTTAGCCTTAATTGTTTATTATCCAAACTAATTTCAAGATACAATAGTAACCATCAATTAATAGGGGTACTATGATAAAATAGTCATGTAAATAATTATTTTTTTAATGAATGTGTCAAGTCAAAATGTGAAAAGTAAAAGTGAACGGACGAAGTAATAGGAGGCAACAATACAATAGGATAACAGCTACCAATAACTACTATCTCTACAAGCACCTCTATAACCAAGCATAATTAAGCTTTAAGATACATATATATCCAAAAGGAAATAAGAATTGGGTATAAAATTTGTGAAAAGACAAAAATATCCTTATATTTAATGTGTTAGTAAGAAATAATAAGGACATTTTGAAGAACTTAAAAATGGATATAGTGCTAACATACTAACTTCATGTAGTATGTGCAAGACCTTCATATATATATATAACATACTACATGAAGGTAGTATGCGAAGCAAATATGTTAGCAATGTACACATTTTTAATTTCCTTAAATAAAATAGTTAAAAGAATCATGTTAAAAACAGTCGAGAATGTTAAAGTTGTGTATACTTGAAAGGATGGATGATCTCTTGTTGGATGAGAATTATATTGAATTCTTTAAAGTACCTATAGAACACTAGCTCATTCAATCAATTTCAATTCCATTTTTTTTGTTATAAACCAGTGTTCGATAGCAGTTCTCATATGTTGGATCACATGGCTCAAGAGCATATCCACCCTACCTAGACTGTTTCCGATAGATTTTCCAGTCACATGGTTCACTTCAAGAAGTTTGAAAGCTCACACTGAGTTGCAAAGTACTTATAAGCTTGCCATACTTGAATGCACCCTTTAGCTTTCATTGACAAGAATCAAGATTATCAATAATCACTAGAAAATGCAAGAGAAGAGAATTATATATCTCACTTGAAAAGACAAAAATAAGAGACAAATCAACTTACCAAAAATAGGTAGATCATTCAATGTATTGGTACAGTGCTTGAGCTATTAAAATGCAGGCACACGGCAAACTCTTTTTCTCCCCTTTCTACTTTAACCACATCCATGTCATAGTAATGAAAATATGTTGTCTGATGGTAACGTTGAATTATACGAGGCGAGATACCAGACTCCCGGTTTAACTGAACCTAGTAACTTCAATACGAACTTACATATATATGTAATAAGTCACCAAGAACTCAACAAGTATCACATTTTGAACTCATGATGTTAATTGTGTAACGGGTTCAATGATTAAAACATAAAGATTGAATCATTGAAAAATACACAGACAAAAATATTTTGTTCAACATTGGAACATTTTATTAACTTCTATTCTTTTTCACTGTCCCTTGTACTTTGAACTTCCCCTGCATGGAAACAGTGCTAATAAAGCTATTTTGTTTCTGAAAAAATAGTACAAAGAGCACAAAACATGTGCTAGCATATATTTATCTCCACCACACCATTTAGAACAGATGCTTTGTGGTTTTTGAAATAATGCACTCTTAGTCCTCACTTCCAAAAGTCTTAAGAAAAAAAAAGTAGAAACATGGTAGCAACAAGGTCAAGCTTAGCTTGAGTTCTTCGACATCAACTAGCTAGCTCATCTTCAACTGTCAAAGCTTATAATAAGAGAAAAAGGAAGTTCAAGAAAAGGGGACCAGATGGAAATACTCCGACAAGCACAATTACTACGATACAAGTTCCCCCACCAACGGGATCAACCAGTAATAGACCTTTGGAAATTCCTTGTGATGTAGAGGAAGAACAAAGAGAAAGAAAACTAAACCTAAATCCTTTATCAAGACTGGAGGCACTAAAATAAATACATACTAAATGTTGTCCCCAAATGAATGAACAATCGAAGAATATGATCATCAATGTCAAGTCTTGGTTGGTGTCTAATCTCACTTCTGAGACAATTACAAACGTGGATGACATGGTTACTTTTGCCGTTGGTGCTTTCACCATGTTGAATGGTCTTGGTGTTGATTATCGTTGTTTCTGTATATAGAGATGTGAAGGATTTGATTTCTAAAAAAAATGTAAAGCATACCTTACGAATGCACATGCCAAGGTAGAAAAACTTGGTACCCAAGTGGAGGCAGCTAAAACAGTGAAGGAGGAAATTGAGCAGCGGAAGAAGGCAGTTCTACAAGAGATTGAATCAATCAGTAGACGCTTATTGTCCTCGCGCTGAATCAATCAGTTACATTCCTCCATATATTTGGTAATTTAGAGCATTTGAGTTTACATAGTGAAGTAAGTCAATTGTCTAAGTAAGTAGTTCATGAATCTAATGGTTTTACATTTTAATTTGTAGGTGGAAGGCTTAATGTGTTTATATTTCCCACTTAGATTGATTTCTAAGAGTTGTGTTCTGTTACAATTTCTTGTCCCGTTGAATGTCTAAAGTTAAATCAATTTCATATATTGCATCGCGTTTGCTCATGTCTGCTTTGATTTTTGTCCTGAGTGCTAATTTTGGGCTTAAATGAAAGTGAAACGTCATTTCACACTCATTTAATATGTCACGGATCAGACCTAATACGTTTAAATTACATCGTAAAACAATATAAACGGTTTAGAACCCAACTAGGTTGGGATCGAACCGTACAATAAAATATATGAAAGAACAAGTTACTCGTTAAGTGTAAAACCGGAATTAAATGAAATTTCTCCGTAACCTGATAGTGGACTTTATGAACTAGTCTGGGTAGCGATTGAGTTCTTAACTTACTAGAAAAGTGCAGTGGAAGTAGGACCCACCAGTCCAAGTATCAAAGTGTTTTTTTTTTTAAAAAAAAAAAATATATATATATATATATATATCAAAAGATGAGACTCTATAATAAAAAGGCGAAATGATCTAACGAACTATTGAACTTATTTGAATTTGTATTCTGAACTCTCCTACTCAATCTGTTGCCAACTGAATCCTTAAATTCAATAAAACGTAATATTTTAAACACTTTTTTCAGCCGATCAGGGTGCGTGTAATACACCTACTACATCTAAAATTCCACGTCATTTTTTAAAAGACACATCATAAATTAGATTTAAAAAAATAAATTAAATCAAATATACCCACTTTTGCAAAATTTGAAAAATGTTCAACAACCATCTTCTCCATATTTGCTTACAAATTGAGCATGAAATTCATTTCAAATAACTGAAATATTTTCCCATTTCACTTGAATTTTCAACTACAAATTTACAAACATAAGTCCAATGAACCCCAATCAAAATTTTGAATTAATTTCACAAATCTAAATAACCCATTTGTTGTTTTTCAAGCTTTCTTAAGTTTATTAATAGATTTTTTTAATCTTTCAATACCTATTGTCACTCCTCATACATAAACTCATACCCACACATTCTCTATGAACTTTTGGTGTTGGAGGCAAGAAATTGACAGTTGATTTTTAGTCATATAATTTATGAAGATGGGAGAACACAATTTCTTCATTAATGGTGATAAATATTGTGTTTTTCTTTATGAAGATGGGAAGGTATAGGTGGGTGGGTAGGTGGGGAAGCGATAGTGGGGTGGGGTGGGGGGGACAATGAGGAGGCTGATGGATTATTGTCGAGGGTGGCTGGGTGTTGTTGTGTAAAGGGAAAAGAAGTTGTTGAAGAACAGGGAGGGGTTGGAGAAGTTTTTGTTGGGTTCTAAGTGAAAGTGAATAGAAAATGGAGGGAAGAAAAATTGAGGGAAAAGTGAAAATGTGAAGTTCACTTTAAAGGAAAAGTGTTTCTCCCACATTGGGGGGAGAAAAGAACTTTCTTATGTTTATATTGTGAAATATTTTTTCATGTGGATAGTGAGGCAAGAACAAGACAAGCCTCGCGTCGCCGTCGTCGCTCGCTCGGCTTCGAATAATGATTGAGAGACTATCTTTTTGGACAAAATTCATTTGAACCTTGAGAGTTAATGATCCAAAAATTCAATCTGAAATTTCTCCATTTGCGGACGCACCCGAGCAAGTGCGGACGCATGTCACAACGCACCTCAATCGTTGAGTAAGTTCGAAGTTTAGCAAATTTGAGGTATCACTATTTGCTGAAGTGAATCATTTTATCCTGAGAGGATATATTCCATTAACCTCAGGTACTTGAGGGGAATAAATTCCTTAAGGACACACCGTGAATTCGGTGGACTTGATTCTTTTTTGGTTTTGCTATTTTTCAGAAAAATAGTTAAACTTCATTCTGATAGTTCATTACTGTTTGAAGTTATTTGAACTTCTTTGTTGTTCTTGAAGTTATTTTTGAACTTAGTGTTGAAGTTGATGTTGTAATACAAATATTGTACCCCAAAAACAATAATTTTTCAACTTTATTTTTTTATTTGATTTATTTCTTTATGAATTTAATAATTTTTAATCAAATTTATCACATTCACGCGCTTTTAAAAATATGTGATATCACGCACTATATCTGAGTCAGCAAAGATATGCCACATAAGCTTGATCAATGGTCAGAGGGGCTTAAAATATTACGTTTTATTGAGTTTAAGGGTTTCGTTGGCAACAGATTGAGTAGGAGGATCCAGAATACAAACTCAGACAAGTACAAAGGTCCATTAGATCATTTCGCCTAATAAAAAAGTAAATGACAATCTGGTGTACTAAAGCTCCCGCTATGCGCGAAATTCAGGAAATGAATGAACAATAAGGGTCTTGTATGCAACCTCACCTTACATTTCTGTAAGAGACTATTTTCACGGCTTGAACGCACGGCCTTCTAATGAAACATATATTTTTAATATTGGAATCAAGTAAAATGAAACGAAGAAAGTAATTTTACTTTTCTTTAGTGCATAGAATGTGATAGAATTTTCGAATTAGAACACATATCTCATAGTAAATTACATTACACACGGTACAACAACAGAAAAAACGAACTATCTTTCACTTATTTTGCTAAATAATAATTTCGTAGATCGAAGTAGCTTCATAGATGATTCCTTGTCCCTGTGTCACAAAATAGGAAAATTCTATTTAGAAGGGGGTAAATTTTGTCTAACAAACAAATTAAATATATAAGTAAGATTATTTTTTGGGTAAAAGTAAATCCATAGTCTTGAATTCTTAATATGTAATACAATTTCTCCACTCCTATATAAGAAGAGGGAGTTGACCATCTAAAGCAGGCTGCTCTCAATCGACATGCCTGCTTCAACAGGCCCCATTTTGAAAAATTTAGTACTCTTTTTCGTTTTAAATATGTTAAAAATTTTATAAATCACAATAATAAAGTGAAAATTCAACCACCCATAAAGGGGTTGAGACTTTAAAGAAAATGAGGTCCGGCCAGTCTGAATCTGAAATAATCAGATTAAGTTATACATTTAAAATCCCTCTTTTTGGCTTAGTATAAGCCGTGGTTATGCACATGGTATATATGTTTTAACTTCTTTTTTTTTTTCCAAATTAGAGTGAAGAAGGTGAATAAGACTGAAAAATAAGTTAACAGGGTAATAGAACTCCCGCTTTGATTTGATATATAATTGACAATGTCATCGTAGTTTAAATGTATTTCTATTTGTTGTGAACTCGGATAGCCCAGAGGCTCATCAAGCTATTGGGCTTGGGGCTAAACCACGAAGAGGCCTAATAATGAGACAGCCTAACAATGGATTTGTTTGGGATCCAGGTTGAGTAGCGATAAAAGGGGTTGTTGCTACGGTTTTGGGGATTCATGCGAATTACGTTGAAGAGTCTATGTTCCCTCGTCCCCTTTCTGAGTTTCTGTTATCTCATCTCCTTTCTCATTATCCTTCTATAGTTCCCTTAGTCGTTGTTCTTCATTCTGTTAGTTTCTCCTATTTTCAGTTTAATTTTGTTCGGTGATTGTAATATACATTAGTGTTTGTATCGTGAAATTGGGTTTGTTACACTACTCCTTATCCCTTTATAATTCATCAGAATATTAATTGGAAAAGCATTAACGAAACACAAATTAAATTAGCTAGAAACATAGATAATGCATACTATCATTCCTTTTAGAAGTTTGGTCAAATTACCAAGAAGGGTTGTAGTGGAGTGGTAAGTGCTCCTTCATCCTTAATCAGAGGTTTCGGGTTCGAGTCCCCTTGGGTACAGAGTGAGCGCTTTACCCCTCGATATAGAACTTGCCGGCGTGAATTTAGATTTAGTCGTGCTCTAATACAAAAAGAAAGAAGTTTGGCCAAGTTAAGAGGCAAAAGCTAGAGGTGGAGTACTTAACTTATACGTTAAACTGAACTCAATATCTTTTGTACATATATTATATATTTAAAAAATTGAATATTAATATTCCAGAGAGTATTGTAAGTTCAGAACTAATATATAACCTTAAACAATGTCGTCAAATGAGGATGAAGCATGAAGTTGGATGTCAGCGGAGGAGTTTATGGCAGGTGGTGGTGGTGGAGGCTGAGCTGCAGCTAGTGGTGGCTCATGGCTGTTCCGGTGGCGGCGTATGATAGTGTGCAAGCACCACCATACTATACTTACAATAAAAGAAATCAAGGCAAATTTGAGAGCTACCTCAATTGTAATGTGGATGTTCAGTTCCATCATAGCTTAAAATAAAACTTATTAATTAGTGATGCTCAACTTTGATGTGTACACGTTTGCTTTTATAGAGGTTTATCTTCATTTTCTTAAGATTTTTCACATAATTAAGTGTTAATACATTTTTCATTGTTAAGTGAGTTAAGTAGTACCTTTTTCGTAGTCCACCAATATGCACATAATTAAGTGTTAATACATGTTTCATTGTTAAGTAGTAACTTTTTCGTAGTCCACCAATATGCACATAATTAAGTGTTAATACATTTTTCATTGCTAAGTAGTACCATTTCCGTAGTCCACCAATATGCACATAATTAAGTGTTAATACATTTGTCATTGCTAAGTAGTACCTTTTTCGTAGTCCACCAATATGCATCCTCCTTCTCCACTACTACTAATATTTTAATGGGAGTTGGATAAGGTTAAAATTGGAAATATGCGGTTGCTCTTTGCTTTAGGAGTGTTGTACACTGCTCATTAATTGTTGTACTGTCAAACTGCCGCATGATAATCGACATCCAAAGTGTCCAACTAGTCCTTAAAACAAATTATGTCATCTTATACTTTCTTGTCCCCATTTCTTTTTAAAGACATTCTGTTGGGTCACCACAAAATTCATTTTCTACATGTTCCACTGAGATTATGCATGTGAGAT
The DNA here is from genome assembly GCA_031232105.1 of Capsicum rhomboideum. Lineage (NCBI taxonomy): Eukaryota > Viridiplantae > Streptophyta > Magnoliopsida > Solanales > Solanaceae > Capsicum > Capsicum rhomboideum. The sequence continues at coordinate 48,173,659 of CP124707.1, forward strand.
TTTATTTTGGGTCGCCTTAAAAGCTGGTTAAATACGTTTTGACTTACGTTGGCATTTCTTATGGAATGTAAGGTTTACTTGCTTTGTTTTATTTTACTTAATCTATATTGACTTGACATATATTTTGAGAAAGTACTTACATTTATTTATATTTATTTGTTCATGTTTCATTAGATCGATCGACCACAACCTTAGTTACCAACCCGCAAATCAATCTGTCACCATCCAAATTCATCCTGACGACGTTGAAGGCCGCTTGATTAATTTCCAAGGTCGACAAAATTATTTTTACCAGATACGTGATTAGCAATTTTTTTTTTAAAAAAAAATCCAACTCTATTGCAAGTGGTATATTTTAAATCCAATCCCATAAATATTTTGCTTGAATCAGTGAAAAAGAAAAAATAATAGTATTTTCACACGAAAATTATTAGAAAGCTTTTCAGTATTACAATAAAAATATGTTTCCCATCATGCGTTCTCCCCGTGAATAAAGGAGTAAGTAAAATGAAATGGAATAATTTTACTTCTCTTTAGTGCATAGAATATGGTAGAATTTTCGGATTAAAACATATATCTCATAAATTACAAATTACACATGGTACAACAACAGAATAACGAACCATCTTTCACTTATTTTGCCAATAATAGAATTTACGTAGCAGCTTCCACAGATGCTTCCTTGTCCCTGTGCCACAAAACAGGAAAATTCAATTTAGAAGTGGCTAAATTTTGTCTAACAAACAAATTTATATGCTACCTCGGTTTCAATTTGTTTGAGTTACTTTCTTTTTTATCCCGCTTAAAAAAATGACCGTTTCTTTTTTAATCACTCTTTAATTCCAACTTTTCATATTTTATGTTTAAGACCACAAGATTAAAGTATATTTCGATATATTTGACATATATTTAATTTAAGACAACAAAATTTAAAAACCTTCTTTATTTTCTTAAACTCTATGTCAATTCAAAACATGTCAACCAATTTGAAACTAGGAGTATATATATAGGAATCGAAGCTGGAGTGGTAATTCAAGAAACGGAACAGGGAAAACAGGGGAAAAAAGAGGAAAACAGGGGAGGGAATTTGGCCTGAGATGAAGAGAGTGATTAGGTTACTTAGGATGTTGTCATCAAAATCAATGGATTATTCTCCAAGGAATTAGTCCGGTATGGCGAGTTTATTCAGGCATTGTTTTCATTCCGAACCTGCCACATCAGCAGAGGAGACCCTGCTAAAGTGGCGAGGAGTGTGTCGTAGCCTGACAGGTCGTACAAGGTGACCGAAGAGTCTATATGCCACGTCATCCATTGGCCAACTTGGGGTGGATGATGTGGGGCCCAACCTCGGATGGATGATCCAGAGGTCGAGTTGGATCAGGTACGTCGCGGTGGGCAACGATAAAGCCGAGATCCAACGGATGAGGGAGGAGGGATATTGTCATCGTGTCGCGGGAACCGCCATGTGTCTAGAATGGTGGTAGGGGGGGAATGAATTTGCTGAATGACAACCAAAAGAAGAATGTGGATTTTTGAGCTTGTGCAAAATAGGTGGTGCTAAAATCTCAAGCCTAACTAGCTGAATCTGTTGTGAATGAAGTGAAAAGACATTGAAATGTACAAGACATAGTCTTGGTGCTGCATTAGCCTTATTAGTAGCAGATTACATAAGTACATGCTCACAAGATGCTCCACCAGTTGCAGTTTTTTCCTTTGGTGGCCCTCCAGTAGGCAACAAAGGTTTCCCGAATCGATTAGAGTCCAAAAACGTTAAGGTCCTAAGGATCGTGAACAAGCAAGACGTGATCACTAAAGTTCCAGGCATATCAGTGAGCGAAACAATGGAAAAGAAACTAAGGGAAACCGGAGCCGCGGGGGTGCTAAACTTGCTTGACAATAGCATGTCATGGACTTGAGACGTCATATATAATAAAAATACACATTTATGTGATGATCCTATCAGCCCCTAAACTTATTTATTAGTATTATTTACCCCCTATATATACTATGTGATCATCGTATCACCCTCTGAACTTTCTTTTTTTAATATTATCTACCCCTTTACTCTCGTAAAGAAAACAAGTTAAAACATATCATATTCATACACACACTTATACTAGCCAAAAAAGAGGAATTTTAGTGTCTAATTTAATTTGATTATTTCAATCCCAAACTGACCGAATCTCATCATCTTTTAGGTCTCAAACACAACAAAATATAAAATCGAGAATCTGAGTAATATTCCACATCCCTTGTACATATTCAATGGCAGATCCATGATTTTTATTAAGGGGTTCAAAAATAAAAATATAGGGTATGGAGATTGAGTTTTGAATTTCCTAAACCACTAAGTCAAAATCTATACATACATCAAAATTAAAAAATCACCTTCTATATATATAGTATATTTTTTTATCGAGGAGGTTCGCGTGAACCTCCTACAACCCCCTAGATCTTCTCTGCTCCCCCGTGTATAAAACATGCAAAAGCATCTCCAGCTATAAAAAGGACCAAAACTTTCATGCTTCATTACAATATATACAACAGATCATAAAGTGAAAATCAAACCAATTCAAATGACGTCAGACCAAGAAGGTAAACAATAATAAAAACAAGGGAATCTATTGTTTCAGAGTATTGTAAGTTGAGAGTTAATAACCTTAAACAATGTCATCAAATGAGGATGAAACATGAAGTTGGATGTCACCGGATGGTGGTGGTGGTGGTGACGACGACGGTGGCGGAGATGCAGCTAGTGGTGGTGGCTCATGGCTGTTCCGGCAGCAGTGTATGCACCACCACCATACTATGGTTACAATAGCAGAAACTAAAGCAAATTTGAGAGCTACCTTAATTGTAATGTGGATGTTTAACTCCATTTTCATAGCTTAAAACTGAATTAGTGATGATCAACTTTGATATGTACAAAGTTTAGTTTGAGAAATTATGTTATAAAGATATCTTCATTGCTTTAAGAGTGTTGTACTCTGCACATTAATTGTTATACATTATATAAACGCTGATGTCAGAATGTCGACCCAACTTTTCCTAGAACAAACGACTTTTTCTACATAATAATAATATTTTAATAGGAGTTTGAAAAATAAGGTTAAAATTGTAAATACGTGCTTGCTCGTTGCTTTAAGAGTGCTATACTCTGCTCATTAATTGTTGTACTGTAAACTGAAGGCAGATTCTTGACATCCAAGAAGTCCAATTAGTCCCTTGGAACAAATTCAGTCATTGCATCATCATCAAAAATGAGGTCATCAAAATGCATCTATGCCTCCCCACTCTTTGTCTAGCTATCTTCTTTTTTTCTTTTTTTTGGTCTCGTCTAGAAAAATTCTATGGTGTGAGAGGTCCAAGTATTACATCGCAAATAAATGTTGTGTGAGGGTTCTTTTATATTTTATCAAGTAGGAATGACTGGTCCTACTATCATAAAAAGGAGATAAAGTGTCCGTTTGGATGGGCTTATGACTTTTAGCTTATTTTAAGCATTTTAGCCAAAAATTAAATGCTTATAAGCACTTTTTAAATTTATCCAAACACTTCAAAAATGCTTAAAAGCTATTTTTAGCTTAAAAACACCTAAAATAAGTCAATCCAAACGGGCCCAAAGTCCTAGTTGCCCTATTTTTCTCTTAGAGATTTCTTTCCCTTCTCACATTTTTTTGGTATAGCTGCTTTGCAATTTATTTATATTTTGATTTAAATAAATGTTTGATTTATTTACTCTAACAAATTTGTTTCTTCCTTATTTTGATATTTTCATCCACCGGAAGTCCTCATTATCAAACACAACCTATGTTAAAATAATATTTATGTGTAATTAACTTTAAAGTTAGATAATTTTATGTAACAAGAAAATAAAAATTATTTTTAATAAACTCAAAGTTAAATAACCACTGATGAAATTTATCTGAAATATTTTAATTTCGCTATCAAACTTTCAATTCTAAGTAGGCGTTTGGCCATGAAAATCAAAAACATATTCACTTATTTGAAATTTTTAAAGTTGAAAATAGAGTTGAAATTGTATTTGGCCATATTATTTTGGAGTTAATATTTTGAATTCAAATGTATTTTTTTTTTAAAATATAAAAAGTGAAAGTAAATTTAAAAAATAGAATTTTATGAAAATGGGGTTATTTTATAAAAATAAAAAAATTAAATTTTTTTGAAAAAAATAAATTAAAAAGTGAAAACAGAAACAGTGAAAACACCTCTTATGATGTTTTCCAAATTTCCAAATACAACTTCAAGTTGTATTTGATTTATTTATGACCAAACAAGTATTCCGGAATAAAGATATATTGTGGATCCCATTTCATTATAACCTTTTTTTTTCTTTTCTCACCCCTCCACCCCCACCTCTTTCATTCACCTCTCCGCTAATATAAGATATTTTAATTTTATAAATTTATATTTACTCATCCCATTTCATTGCACAAATTAAAATAACACAATTACAAGACAGCAAAAAGTAGTAATGTACATTTGGTCATGAAATAAAAAAAATATTTTATTTGTAAATTTTAAAATTGAAGTTGAAGTTGTGTTGGTCGTACTTTTTGTAATAAAGGACCCGTTTGGCCATAGATAGTATTCACTATATTTAGGAATACATTTTCACTTTATTTCGAAATACTTGTTTGGTCATAAATATACCAAATACAACTTGAAGTTGTATTTGAAAATTTGGAAAACATCTTAAGAGGTGTTTTCACTTTTTAATTTATTTGAATTTTTATTTTTATAAAATAACCCATTTTCATAAAATTCTATTTTTTAAATTTACTTTCACTTTTGATATATTTTTTTAAAATACATTTGAATTCAAAATATTAACTCCAAAATACTATGGCCAAATACAATTTCAACTCTATTTTCAACTTTAAAAATTTCAAATAAGTGAATATGTTTTTGATTTTCATGACCAAACGCCTACTTAGAATTGAAAGTTTGATAGCAAAATTAAATATTTCAGATAAATTTCATCAGTGGTTATTTAACTTTGAGTTTATTAAAAATAATTTTTATTTTCTTGTTACATAAAAGTTATCTAACTTTAAAGTTTATTACACATAAATATTATTTTATCACATAGGTTGTGTTTGGTAATGAGGACTTCCGGTGAATGAAAATATCAAAATAAGGAAGAAACAAATTTGTTAGAGTAAATAAATCAAACATTTATTTAAATTAAAATATAAATAAATTGCAAAACAACTATACCAAAAAAAAATGTGAGAAAGGAAAGAAATCTCTGAGAGAAAAATAGGGCAACTAGGACTTTGTCTCCTTTTTGTGACAGTGGGACCCGCCATTCCTACTTGGCAAAATATGAAAGGACCCTCACACAACATTTCTCTGCCATGTAATACTTGGACCTCTCACACCATAAAATTTTTCTCTGGTCTCTCTTTTTGGGTACTCAAACATTAAAGATGTACGTTGGTACATGTTCTGGAGTATAAGACGATCGTTTGGTTAGGAACAAGTTATTTTGAAATTAGTAATCTCACCATGTATTAATAATTTTCAGTACAAGAGTCATATTTTAAAGAAACAAAAATGGTGTAAGAAGGCAGAATAACCTGTTCTGATGCTGCCACTTATTATCGAGAGAGAAAATTAATTTGCTCATCAACTAATTTTTTTTTTTTTTCCATGAGATCTTTTGTTGTAGTTGTACCTAGCTAGTATTTCCTTGCTATATTTGGTTGAACTTTATCTTTTACTTGATTCTTGCGTTGTTTTTTTGATTTTTCATCCGGTGTCCGATATCCCCATTGGAGCCTCGACTAATCTAGATCGCGCTCTGCAGGATTCATTCTGAGTGTAGCGTTCTCAACATGATTTTTTCCTTACCCATGACTCAAACCCGAGATCACCAGTTAAGGGTGAAAACGGTCCCACCACTATATCTGTTTTTCTCTTGGAAAGTGGAAGTATGACCCACCAGTCCAACTAACTTGTTTGGATAGTTGTTATGTATTGTATTGTGAAAAAAAGAATGCATAGCTTCAAATTTGTTGTTGCCAGAATTTCACTATAGATATAAAAAAACATATGTTTTGTCACCTAGAATAAAATGGTTTCTTACTTGATTAGGGAAATCAAAGACATACCCCGTTGTTTGCCATGTCATTAGTCTTCTGGGGGTGAGGTTTTTGTTTCACCCTAAAAAATGACACATAATAAATAATTTTAAAAAAATAAAATAAAAAGGTGAGGTTAGCTTTAAGGATATAAGTGAACCAAAAAGATGAGTAGAGGAGTATTTTTAGCAAAATAGGTAGATGAAGAATATTTTTAGAACTTTTTTAATAGTTCAGAGGAATTTTTGATCCTTTTTCGTAATTTAAATACATGTTTGTTTTGATTGTTATTTTAATTTTTATTGTGTCGCATTGTTAAATTCATCGTTAGTTAATGATGAAATGTTCCATTTTGTGTAACAAACGATTTGGTATGATTGCATCGTTACCTTATTGTTTTTTTTTTGCATTTTGTTTGTTTTTTACTTATTATTTAATAATTTTATTTTATACTTTTATCCTACCTTTTTTATAGTAATTCTACTTCGTGACCTACTTCTTTTTCTTTATGTAGGTTTATCCTTTAAATTGTTGTTGTGTGATATTATGTAATGATGAAAAATGATACAATCTATCCAAACATTATATTTATTAAGACAATACAATATAATAAAATATGTTATGAATAACTATGTAACAACCATCCAAACATAGTGTTTAAATATCAAAAGATGAAACTCTTAACACACAAGTAAATTACACATAGAATATGGTAGAATTTTCGAATGAGAACACATATCTCATAGTAAATTAAATTAGACATGGTACAACAACAGAATAACGAACCATCTTTCACTTATTTTGCCAATAATAAAATTTACGTAGCAGCTTCATAGATGCTTCCTTGTCCCTGTGACACAAAACAGGAAAATCAATTTAGAAGTGGCTAAATTTTGTCTAGCAAACAAATTTATATACTTCCTCCATTTCAATTTGTTTGACTTACTTTTTCTTATAGTCCGTTTTAAAAAAATGACCTTTTTTTTAAGCAACTCTTTAATTCTAACTTTTCATATTTCATGTTTAATACCACAAGATTAAATGACATTTCGGTATTTGACATATCTTTAATATAAGACCACAAGATTTAAAAGTTTTTTTATTTTCTTAAACTCCGTGTTAAATCAAAACAGGTCAATCAATTAAAGGGAATTTTGGTATATTTTTTTCTATAGGAATCGAAGCCGGAGTTAGTGGCGGATCCAGGACTTGGGGTCGTGAGTGCTCGGGAGGTTCAAACACACGTATTGACGCCTAAAGCTTTTAAGGTTCCGCCTGGCATCCTAAGCACCCAGCTATTTTCTTGATTTCAAGAGTGATTTTTAAATCTTATACCAATTTTTATACATTTCTTTTATAATTATTCCTGACTTGCGTCAGATTTAACGGGTGCCAGAGTACCACAAAATTGCATATAGATCCGCCCCTCGCTGGAGTGGTAATTCAAGAAACGAAACAGGGAAAACAGGGTAAAACAGAGGAAAACAGGGGAAGAAACTTGTTGGGAGGGCTAATTATGGCAAGAATTTGGCCTGAGATGAAGACAGAAATGTGACCAAGACATTTGATTAGGTTGAAATGTTGTCATCAAAATCAATGGAGTATTGTAAGTTGAGAGTTAATAACCTTAAACAGTGTCGTCGTCGTCGTCAAATGAGGATGAAACATTAAGTTGGATGTCACCGGATGGTGGTGGTGGAGTTGCAGCTAGTGGTGGTGGCTCATGGCTGTTCCGGCAGATGTGTATGCACCACCATGCTATGCTTATTACAATAGTAGAAATAAAGGCAAAATTGAGAGCTACCTTTATTGTAATGTGGATGTTCAACTCCATTGATATAAAGGTGAGTGAGAGCAACTATGATAAGTTTTCGTGTAGTTTTATAGCGGGCTTAGATGCCTTCATTTTCGTGTATACTCTGGTTTGCAAGTTGCAATAGCATCCAACTCCAACGTGTAAGATTTTGAAGGAAAAGTTAACAGCTTCACTTGTAGCTTATCATGAACACATATATTGTCGCTACACATCAGAAACAACGAGATAAGCTATAATAGATGGATCCCACTGATCATTTCATTGACATCCAAAGTGTCATAGTAGCCACAGTAGCGGAGCCAAGATTTTTATTGAGGGGGTTTAAAAGTGCACACACAAACTAGTCGAAGAAAGTTTAACATTTACAATATATACATAAAAAATAATTTTAATCATATATAAATAGTATAATTTTTCATAAAAAGGAATTCAACCCCCCCCCCCCCCCAATTGTATGCTAGCTCTGCCCCTGCCCCATTGAATAAAAAAGTGCGTTCTCACTCTTTGTCTGGAGATCTTTTTTTTGTGGGGTCTGGACTCTTTTTCTGGGTATCTCATTATTAGTATGCTTTTCTGGGAATCTTAATAGGATCAAAATTATGTTTTCCTGGGTATTTTAATAGCATCAAAATTACTCTCTCAAACACCGAAGGTTTACGCTGATGTTTGACACACCCTTTAAAGAAAGAGTACCCGCTTTATCCATGTTTATAATACTCTCTATGTTTAAAAAAGAATGACCTGTTTTGACTTGGCACGAAATTTAAGAAAATAAAGAAGATTTTTGAAACTTGTAGTCTTAAATTAAAGTTATGTCAAATGTATCAAAATGCTCTTTAATTTTGTGGTCCTAAACATGCCACGTGAAAAGTTGGAATTAAAGTATTGCCAAAAAAGGAAGGGTCATTCTTTTTTAAACAGACTAAAAAAGAAAGTAGGTCATTCTTATTAAAACGGAGGGAGTATTTGTCCATTTTGATTTGGTGTATTCTTTAAAGGGAAAAGGGTTAAATTTATCTTTCTACTTTGGAAAATTGGCTAAATATACCCTTCGTCATACTTTGGGGTCAAATTTACCCTCGTTGTCATACTTTGGGGCCAAATTTACCTCTCTACTTTGAAAAATTGGCTAAATATACCTTTCATCATACTTCGGGGTCAAATTTACCCTTGATGTCATACTTTGGAGCCAAATTTACCCTCGTTGTTAAAAAAAATTTCACTTGTACCCTTCCTTTAACAAAAAAGCCCATAAATGACCCATTTTTAAAAAAAAATAAAACACACCTTAATCTAACTCGCACGATCCGACCCACAAAAAATACACAAACAAATATACCCCTCCCTCAGTTCTGTTGGTCGAATTTTCCCAACGAACAAATATACTTCTCTTTCAATGTGTAGCACCAGTAGATTGTTTACAAATGAATAAAAAGTAAAATGGAATGGGATAACGCAGAAGCATAGAACTAGAGAAAATGTCTATTACAAACTCTGCTCCTGTTTCAGTTTTCAACTATCAAAATTTGATATGCAATTCTATATGCATCTAGATTCTATAATCAGTGGATAATGAGTAAATGATATGATAAAAAATTTGTATAGATTCAAATTGTATATAAAGATATAAAATGAAGAGATGTCATGATTGACACATAAAGAGACCTCTTAACTCAATCATCCAGAGAAATATTCAGTGGGTCTAATCTGTTGCATTTGATCGCTAAGTGTCATTTTTCATGAGCTCTGCACTGATGCAGATCCATGAAGTGAGGGAGGGGTATATTTGGTTGTATTTGCACTGATGCAGATCCATTTTCATGAGTTATGCACTGATAAATATCCAGTGTCTTAATCTCATTGGGAAAATTTGACTAATAGAACCGAAAGAGTATATTTGTCTGTGTCTTTTTTGTGGTTCAAATCGGGCCGGACGGATTAGATTAGAGTGTTTTATTTTTAAAAAATGGGTCATTTATGGGTTTTTCTGTTAAAGGAAGGGTACATGTGAAATGTTTCTTAACAACGAGGGTAAATTTGGCCCCAAAGTATGACGAAGGATATATTTAGCCAATTTTCCAAAGTAGAGGGGTAAATTTGGCCCCAAAGTATAACAGAAAGGGTAAATTTTGTCACGCTCTGAATTCCAACGAGGCGGACATGGCACCCGAAGCCGTTGAGGCCCCGAGAGAACCAACCTTCAATCCTGTACATTCATACACATATCACTCTATGATCATCGCTATCATAGATGCAAGATGCTAATGGCGGAAGTTATGACAAAACATGTGATATATATACATATATGAAACTTGGCCTTTAGGGCCATATCGTCAACATGATAAGACGTTTCTCCATTTAACTGTACAATGTCTACAAAGCCTCTAACAGATATAAAACCAAACCTATAATCGGGACAAGTCCCCGCTTTACATAACTGTGATACAATACCAAAAACCAACATATACATAGGACTCGGAAAGCCCCGAAGCAACCTGGAGCTCACCAACAAATCCACATAACAATCCAAGTCCTAATGTGGGGGCCTACTAGTACCTGTGTCTGTAGCAAGTAAGGTAAGTCCCCAAAGGGACGTCAGTACGAAGAATGTACTGAGTATGTAAGGCTACAAGTAACTGTATAAGATATAAGAACTTTAATGGAATCAAGTACAAGTGAACGCATCAAATAGATAAACTATCATAAGGTATACTTGTGGGATCATGTACATTGTTTTCTTTACTTTATTTTGCTTTACTTATCAATCATCAATCAGATAATCATTAATTATATAATGCTCGGGCCCAACTGATCAGTAGGAATAACATAATAATCGGGATCGCCTCTAGCTAGGCTTACGCCCCTTTGAGTTGCCACCCGTTCCCAATGAACTATCGGGATCGCCTCTAGCTAGGCTTTCGCCCCTTCGAGCTGCCACCCGTACTCAATATCCATTCGGGATCGCCTCTAGTTAGGCTTACGCCCCTTCGAGTTGCCACCCGTACTCAACAAGTGTGCATTACTTCAATTCCTTTGTTATGAGATTGGTACATTGGTGGTTGGACATTATTGGAACTTTGGAACATTAACCAATGAATATGAGTCATGTGAATCACAATTGATCAATGAATAAGGAACATGTGAGTAACAATGATTAATAACGAAAATGGGATGCCTTTGAACATTTCGGAATGGATACAGGTTCGATAACAATGAGAACAATAGGTGCTACCAAAGGATACGGAAAAGAGAAACCTTACATACCTTAATTCCCCAATATGGATTCACAATCTTATTTGTGAATATAACACTCCAGCTTTCTCTTTACGTCTACTCTACACACAAATACATAACGGATCTCACATTAACCACTAACTACATTACAAGTTCACAAGACGGTAAGTAGGTGCTTAACGGAAAGTAAAAACCGTCCAACCTCCAAAACACATGGTGCGTCACTCCCCCCCTTCATTATACTACCAAATAACATTATTCCACCACATTACAGTATAACTTACTGCTTTAGCAAAACAATAACACCAAATCAGTCCACACACCACCAAAACAGTCCACACATCACCGTAGACATCACAAACCGATAGGATTTTACACCAAGTTTCTACTTTACATTTCCGCCTCAATACAACTCCACATATTTATCCCATCAATTCACATAAATACCTTCCACAACAATATACCAAAACCAGCCCACACAATTTTAGAATTCACTTTAACATAACAAGAAAGTATTCTCTTTTCACTACGTCAAACGTTCCCTGCACAATTACGTAAAAATATTTCCATCAAGCCATACACAAAAGTAACGAATTAGGGACAACACCATACTTAAATATACTGAAATTTCATCCATATAATTCAATTCCTTCAAGACCTTAAGTCCCCTTTCAAGCTTAAATCACATAGAAGGCAAATCCTTTACCGATTTAGCAAAAGTGGACTGTTTTACATATAGTGGACTGCTCAACACTTTGTCAACATAACCAACATGATTTACACACGCTCTTATGTATATAATATAGTAATCTACAAAAGGAAAAACTTACCAAGACTTGCAAAGTGATGATCTTGTCCAACCAAGTATAGTTGCCTTAGGGTTTGAAAATGGTTTCTTTTGGTCTCTTGGAAAAGTCTAGAAATTGCAAGGTGTTGATATGATTAAAAATCTGATTTTTGGCCCTTATTTATAACATCCTTAGCCAAAATCAAGTCAAATATGAGGTGTCTACTTGGTCATTAATGCATGGATCAAGAATGGGTCATTTTATTTACTTTTTGGGCCATGTCTTCTTGTTAATTTTTAGGCCAATTTTGAGCCCATTAGCCAAAAGAAATGAAGTCCTACACTTTGCATACATAATATACCCTTTATTGCACGTCCACTTAATTCCGTCACGTAGTCGCATACGTTCGGAAATTTACGGGGTGTTACAAATTGACCCCAAAGTATGACGAATGGTATATTTAGCCAATTTTTCAAAGTAGAGGAGTAAATTTGACCCTTTTTCCTTCTTTAAAATATAATTAATAGTACAAAATAATTTTATTATATCACCCGAATTATCATGATAAGTCATTTTGCTCTTCAGGAAATAAATAGTGCTAAATAATTTACTATTTTTTCCTCTTATATGTTACCTTTTTATATTTTGATACCCATTGATAAATTATTTGACTCCATCGCTGGCTATTCTGATGAACGATTAATACTATCACCCAAATTCAAACTAATTGAATTGATTGCATAACCCTTTCTCCCAAGCATTTATTAAGCATATCTATTTAATCGAGTGAATCTCACTTTACTCCCTTAATATTTAATGTTTGAGAAACGATACCCCCTTCATATATTTAAAGGAATGATAAGCCCCTTATGCAATATTTTTCAGTGAGATTTTTTTTTTTTTTTTGAATAAAGATCTTTTTTTTTCTTTCTAGAATTAAAATATGAAAATATATAACTGTATTATTATTTCAATTATTTTTCTATTAAAAATAATATTTTTCATTGAAGATATAATGGTTATTTGGAATAATGTATTAATAAATTTCAAGGTTTGTGGATAGATTCATGACAACAACAAATTTAAGTTCTGCAGACATCGTTTATTTATTATTATTTTTTTGACGAAATCACATGATAACATCAAGCACGTAAAAACGCAACATTCAAAGTGAGTTTTGTTAAAATGAATTAGTTTTCAAACTTGTGCGTTGCTATTAATTTCATGTCAGTCTCTTAAAAACAATATGTAATAGTTGAAGTTCTCAGAAACTAGATGCGGGTTGAAGAAACACCCACACTAAACATTGCTCTTGACAAAATGAGACTAGACTACCAATCACATTAGATATCCGAAGATGACTTAACCTTCTCTTTCAAGAACTGCAAAATGTGCTCAATTTGCAGTATCAATTCTAATGGTTTCCTTGTGCTTTCCATGATCATCAAACATGATCAACTTTGGTTGAAAATTAAATGCATATTAAACTTTTACAAAAGAAAATTGATCCTCCTCTGCTTCAATGAATCCAACAGAATAAAAAATTAGCTTTCTCATAGAGACTTTCAAAACAGCTCCAAAATAAACAACCTTACTCATGGCATCACAGAGTCTTATGTGCAATAGCTCAAACATTCAAACACCACCTCTTGATCTTTGACATACTCAACAAGATTTCTACAATCGGAGCATAAAGCTAGACCCGTAAACCCTAGATTTTCACAGTCTTTGGTGCTCAATTGCTCAGCTTTCGTCCATAAATTCTATCAAGGAAGCACACCAATGCTACCTGGATCACACCCATCTCTCTCTCTCTCTCTCTCTCTCTCTCTCTCTCTCTCTCTCTCTCTCAAGACATGGTTTATGGAAACATGAACTTTGATGCTTCCTAAGTTTCCGTTTATGCAAAAGGATCAAATGCTCTAATCCTTTTGAGGTCCTTTCCAGGAACTAAAACATTTCAAGATATTGCTACTATTTTGCTATTAATGTGATCCTTTTCTTCCTCGTCATTTCCCTATTTTTGAACTCCGAAACAGTGCTAGAAATACATAAATTTCTAACACAAACTCAATGATCATATATATTCAATCGTTCAAAAACAAAGATGCCTTAAATAAATATAAGTATCAAAGATCTTAATTGTCAGAGAAATTGATTAAAAACTATATTAATCTATCATAATTTGGACTATTAATCAACCAACATACTAGATGCAAACTCAAGGACACGATCCCAATTTTATTAACACATTTTTTGTTTAGGGTTTATACAAACTCAAGGACACTTAAATTTTTTGTTGTCGTGAGTTTGTTCACAAAGCTTGAAATTTATTAACACATTATTCCAAGTAACTATTAAATCCTAAAAGAAAAACATTATTCATTAGAAAAATAAATGGAACAATAATAAAAGTTGATATATTTTCATATTTTAATTCTAGAAAGTAAAAGAAAAAAATTATTTATTAAAGAAAATAGAAAAATCTCACCGAAAAATATATATAAGGGGTTATTATTCTTTTTCAATATATTAAAAGAGTATATTTCCCAAACTTTAAATGTTAGGAGGATAAAGTGGAATTCACTCTATTTAATCACTCCCATGTTGTTGTTTTTTCACAAACTATAGTCAAATGTATTTAGGAACAGATGATGCGTTTCTTGGAAATCACCGTGAAAACAGGAAAAATAGCAATGTGGATCCTCGTTCAGACATCATAGCCATAACTAAGGCCAGCAACGGACCGGTCCGGGCCAACCGGTCCGGACATTCTGGAGTTTCAAATCGATACCGATGGCCGGTGACCGGAGTTGGTCCTGAACCGGTCCTACGGGATCGGGCTGCCCGAAAAAATTGCATATGTCTGAACCGGTCCGTTAGTAATCGGTTCATTCGCGGACCAGACCAGACTGGTTCCGTTTCCTACCCAACTTTTTCAAATTTTAACGTTAGAATTAATTTAATTTTATTTTTTTAAATTAGCCGTTGACCGGTCTGAACCGGACCGGAATCGGGCCGGACAACCGGTAAAATATACCTTGTCCGCACCGGTTCGTATTCCGGTAGCAAAGGGAACGGGGTCTATACCGGGCAGACCGGACACGGGCTACCGGCGCAGGAACGGGTACCGAAACCGGTCCGTCTGCCAGCCTTAGCCATAACATATACTCCCTCCGTTCGCTTGTCACTACTTTTCAAATTTGATTTTTATTTTTACTTGTCATTTTTGACAAATCAAAAAAAGATAAATTATTTTTTTTATATTTTACCCTTAATATTAATTACTTATTCTTCAAATCATTTTTCAATACCTATTACTCCTACTAAACATCAATTAATAGGGGTAATATGATAAAGTCACTACACCAATTATTATTTTCTTAATGAATGTATCATGTTAAAAAGTGACAAGCAGGGGCGGACCCACCCTATACCAAGGGGTGTCATCTGACACTGCTTCGTTGAAATTTTTTTCTATTATATGTATATATAAAGTCTGAAAAAAATAGAATTATACTATAAATAATATTTTTGACACTGCTTGAACAAGAGAGCTTCCTTGGCTCAGTGGTTCGGCGCATAGATAGTGCAGTCGGGGTCCCGAGTTCGATCCTCACTGGGTGGGGATTTGGGTAGATTTCAGGTTTTTGTAATTTTAAAAAAATTAAAAGTGCTGCTGCCGAGATTTGATCTGGCAACATTACAGTCCAAATCACAATAGGACACTCTAGACCAATTCAACTAGGCTTCAACTTGTGTTCTATTATGGAAATTTAATTAGTTATCCCAATAATAAAAGGACAATTATAACTTTAAAAACAAAACCTAAGCTTAAAAGAATCATCTTAACAAAAGCAGTAACGTAAGGCTGCTGCTGTGAGTTCAATTTTTTTTTCTTCCATCTTTTTAATTCTAGTTGAAATTTTTTGAATATATTCATATTAAGTTCAATGGAGAGATATTTTTCTAAAGTACCTTCCGATCTTTCAAACGTAAGTTTAGCATCTCAAAATTCTTTCAACTTAGAAGAAGAAAACGTTAATGAATTGGAACAAGGTCGACAAAGTGAAAAAGTTGATCTAAATTCCTTAGAATTTGATCCGGGAAAAAGATTACCGATTCGAAAATATCATCCGAATGACCGTGATGCAGTAAGAAGAACATATCTTCTAAATGGTCCTTGCCGACCTCAAAATCACCAATTTCCTCAAACAAATTTTTCTGGTGACTTGCGTCGTTTTAATTCTCAATGGTTCAAGGAGTATGATTGGTTGGAGTATAGTGTAACAAAAGATGCGGCATTTTGTCTCTATTGTTATTGCTTTCAAGATGAAAGCATTAATCAAGGGGGAGGAGATGTATTTTCAATCATTGGGTTTACTAGTTGGAATAAGAAGCGCAGCTTTGATATGCATGTTGGTAAATCAAACAGTGTTCATAATCAATCAAGACGAAATTCTGAAGATTTGTTGAGACAAAAACAATCCATTCAAAGTGTGTTGGGTAAACAATCTGATCAGCAAAAGTTAGAGTATCGTACTCGTTTGGAAACTGCAATTAATGTGATAAGATATCTTCTGAAGCAAGGATTGTCATTTCGAGGCCATCGTGAAAATGTATCATCTTTTAATAGAGGTAATTATATTGAACTACTTACTTTGTTAGCAAAATTATGTGATAATATTGGTGATGCATTTAAAAAAGCTCCAAAGAATAATCAGTTGATTTCTCCGCACATTCAAAAGGATATTATCAATGCATGTAAGATGGAAACAGTTAAGTCTATAATTGAGGATTTAAATGATGATCATTTTTCCATCTTAGTTGATGAATCTCGTGATGTGTCATGTAAAGAGCAAATGGCTATTGTCTTGCGGTATGTTGACAGAAGGGGAAGTGTGTTGGAGCGATTTATTGGTATTGTTCATGTTCGTGATACTACTGCTTTGTCTCTAAAGAATGGAATTATTGGTTTACTTACTCAATATTCTTTAAGTCAATCTTATATACGTGGACAATGTTATGATGGAGCAAGCAATATGCAAGGTGATATAAATGGCCTAAAGATTTTGATGCAACAAGAAAGTAAAGGTGCTCATTCTATTCATTGTTTTGCTCATCAACTTCAATTAACTCTTGTTGCGGTTTCTAGAAGATGTGATGAAGTCCAAGAACTTTTATTGTTGATTTCCGATATATTAAACATGGTGGGAGCTTCTTTCAAACGTAGGGATGAACTTCGTGAAGCTCAAGCAGAAGAAATTGAAGAGGCATTACGTAAAGGTGAACTTGAAACTGGTAAGGGCTTGAATCAAGAATTAGGTCTTGCTAGAGCAGGTGATACTCGATGGGGATCTCATTATAAATCCTTTAACAATTTTATTCTTATGTTTGGTCCTATCATTGATGTACTTGATGCTATTGCTGTTAATGCACGTCTTGAAGAGAAATGTAGGGCAAAGGGATATCTTAATGCATGTTTAGCATTTGAGGTTGTCTTCATGTTGCATTTCATGCGCAACGTTTTAGCAATCACAAATGATCTAAATGCTGCTTTTCAAAAGAAAGAGCAAGACATTGCAAATGCCATGTTACTTGTTGGAGTGGCAAAGGATCGATTGCAGCGACTACGAGATGAAGGTTGGGATTCACTTATGGATGAGGTATCTAAATTTTGTACCAAGTATGATATTTTGATACCTAAATTTGATGAGTTTTCTGTTATTCTTGGAAGATCACGTCGTAGAGTTGCTGCATATACTGTTTTACATCACTATCGAGTTGAAGTATTTTATAAGATTATTGATTGGCAACGTCAAGAACTCAATAATCGCTTTAATGAGGTGACAACTGATTTGCTTCTTGGAGTTGCTTGCTTGAACCCAGTTGATTCTTTTTCTAACTTTGATATTGAAAAGATATTGAGATTAGCTGAGTTATATCCTGATGATTTTGATAAATACTCTATGGTTGACCTTCGCTTTCAGCTTGAGAATTATATTGTTGATGTTAGGGATCATGATAAAAGATTCTCCGATCTTAAGGGACTTGTTAATCTTTCCAAGATGCTCGTAGAGACGAAGAAGCGTGGAACTTATCCTCTTGTGTTTCTACTTGTTAAGTTTGTTTTACTTTTGCCAGTTGCTACTGCTACAGTTGAGAGAGCTTTCTCTGCGATGAAGTTGATTAAGACTGATTTGCGAAATCGAATGGATGATGAGCTTTTGAGTGGTTGTTTGGTACCTTATATAGAAAAAGAAATATTTAGTACCATCTCCAATGAGGCTATTATGAATACATTTCAAAATATGAAAACTCGTCGAGGAGAGTTGTAGTAGTTTACTTTATTTATGATTTATTAGTACGCTTTAAATAGTTTTTATTAATATAATGTTTTAATATCAATTGTTTATTTGTTTATTATTTCTTTTTAAATATCGACACCGCTTACACAAAATCCTGCGTACGCCACTGGTGACAAGTAAAAGTGAACGGAGAGAGTACGTGTGGAAAGAACAAAATAGTCAAGTCATAACAACATTACTAAAGCAGCTATAGTAAAATTCTCTCCAAACCAATTAAATTTCTTAAGGCGTTGATCTCTTGCTTAAGGCAGCAACAAATACACCAGCAGAACATAGACTCAATACATGACTTTCTTTTGCCCACTCTCATTATGACGTCCAATTATTTTTTTGGGGTGGGGGGAGGGGTGGGTGGGGTTGGGACCTGTTTATTATTCTCTATTCAGAATTATTTATCACTTATTTTTTAATTAGATTTCTATTTTTATTTGTTATTTTTAACATATTAAAAAAAAAACTTTTTTCCTATATTACTCTTAACATTAATTGCTTATTCTCCAAACTTATTTCAAGACACAATAGTAAAATTAATTAATAGAGGTACTATGGTAAAATGGTCATGTCAATAATTATTTTCTTAATGGATATGCCAAGTCAAAATGTGACAAATAAAAGTGAACGGATGAAGTAATATGAGGCAACAATACAATAGGATAGACAAGAAGCTAATGAGACACAAATAGAAGATTACGCCCCAGAAAATATAGTAGAAGATTACACTTTAGTAAACGTAACAGAAAAATGTATTCATAACTTTGAAAAAAATAAACGCTTAGACAGTAATCAGTGCTATATATGCAGATGGTATTCTTGTAAAATAAGAAGAGCAAAATGCAAAAAATGTTACATAGAAGGATGCATTTCGTGTATAGAGAAAACTATAGGAAAACAGACAATACAGCAGGTAGATATAATTAATGTTGAATCATTCAAAGATTATACCACAGATGATAAAATAAAATTACTTGAAGCAAGACTAGAATCTTTAGAAGAAAGAATAAAAATATTAGAAAAAGATAAATATGTTAGAGAAGAAGCTGAATTACTAAATGAAGCTTTTGAAGGACTAATATGTAATGAATATAAAAAATTAAGCATCGTTAAAATTATGGCTAATATAAAAATGCAGGACTACGAAATAGAAACTTTAGCAGTCGTAGACACAGGATATACATAATGCATAATAAATCAAAGCATCTTGCCTAAACATTTAATAAAAGAATTTGCTATACCACAGACATGCATGCAAATGGACGAAACTTATAATACCTATAAAAATTATGTAAGCAATGCAACAATAAGCTTTACTAATACATGTTCTAATTACAAACAAAAATATAAATTAGACTACGTATGGGCAAGAGATTTAAAAATTAGAGTAGACTTTGTATTAGGATTAGATTTCTTAATAAAAAACAATGAAAGTTGTCTAATATCAAGAGATGGAGTAATTATCTTCAAAAACATTACAATAACTCCAACATACTTTGGAGGAAAGGTAATCAGAAATACAAAAATAACTCAAGACTGTAAAAATAGACATTTACAAGAAAAAACCAACCACTGCGATAAAGGCACAAATTGTACCTGCAAAAAAGAAATCTTAATATCAGAAGAAGTAGAATTCGATGAACAAGAACTATTAAATGACACAATAGAGAAAAATTACAACTTAATAGATACAAGTTTAGGAAATTACAATTTCAAGAAAGGTGTTCAGCAAATAGGAATAATAAAAAATTAAGAAGATTTGCAAAAAATTATACAAAAACTAGATGAAATAGATATAATAGGGGAAAAACCCTTAGAACATTGAAAAGCTAATCAAATAGAATGCAAATTAGAAATTATAAATCCAGAATATACAATTAAGACAGCAGCTATAGAAGCCACAAATGAAGATCTGAAAGATTTTGAGATTCAAATAAAAGAATTATTAGATCTAGGAGTCATTCGACGATCAAAATCAAGACACAGATCAGCAGCATTTATGATAAGAAACCATAGTGAGATAGTAAGAGGAAAGACTAGAATGGTAATTAATTATAAAAGACTTAATCACAATACGGTAATGGACGCCTACAAGCTTCCAGATAAGACTGGATTGATAAACAGAATACAAGGAAGAAAAATATTTAGTAAGTTCGACTGTAAGTCAGGCTACTAGCAAGTTAAGATGCATAAAGATAGTATTGAATGTACAAGTTTTACATGTTCAAAAGGACATTTCGAGTGGCTAGTTATGTCATTTGGACTGAAGACCGCTCCGCCTATTTTTCAAAGAAAAATGAATAACATTTTTAGGAATTATAAGAACTTTGTACTAGTATATGGACATTTTAGTCTTTAGCAATAACATGAATGAACACTTAGGACATCTACAGACAGTGTTCAGACTATTCATAGACAATGGTATAATTATTAGTAAAAAGAAAATGGAATTATGCAAACAATATATTAATTTCTTAGGAGTAACTATAGGAGAAGGAAAGATTAAATTACAACCACATATAACCAAAAAAAACTCTAGAAATGCCAGACAAATTAGAAAAAACAAAAAAATTACAATAATTTTTGGGATTTTTATTAATCTCTAGTAATAAAAGTATTATTGTGTTGTTTTATTTTATTATTATTTGGTCTGCTTTACTCTGGGGTTGATAGTCAATTAGTCCTTCTGGGTTTGGTTGAATTAATTCTCCTTGTTTAATTATTTCTTTATATAAAGGATCATTCATGAAAGAGTTATAACTTTGATTTGTTCTATACTAATTTTTAGGTCTCTTAGTTCTTTGTAGATTTTTAGTAGTTCCACTGATGTTCTTTGTAGATTTTTAGTAGTTCCACTGATGATTCTTTATTATTTAGTTGCCTTTTTTCTATATCTGATTGTTAATCTTTTGGGAAGTTTAAATTGTGTTCTATTTGGTTAAAGGTTTTTATTTGTTTTTCTTGTAGTTCTTTTAAGATTTCTATTATTATCGAATTATCTTTATGGATGCTTTCACCTAAATTTAATAATAAATCGACTATACTATTTAGATGTACGTCTTCACTATGTAGGGTATGTTCGCCGTTAATAAAATTACACCTAATTAAAAAAACTGTCTTTTAAACATCTATATTTTCTTTCTCGTGGTAGTTGTAAATCTAAATATTCTAACTTTTTTAAAGTAGCTATTTTGCTTATCCTAAAGATACCTAAATTGATCTTTCTTTATACCAGTTTATCCACTTATCAAGATTTTCTATATCGCTATCTAAACTTGCTAATTCACAGTTTATACTATTTATCAGATCTCCACTAGTTAATATATATCTATTGTTTATTAATTTTTTATCGAGTACTAAATATCTTAAAGGTATGCTTACTCGTTCTGGTCGAGACACGAATTTACTATATTCTTGTAGTGCGTTTTTTACTAAAGTCTTATTCAATCTTTCTGTAGTAACTACTAATTTTCTATATTCTACAATGGTTTTTTAATAATTGTTGTAACCTTATATGCTTTCTTGTTGTATATTTTAATCTATGTATCTGTTGCCTATACATAAATAAATTGGCTTTTATTTTTTTTATGAAAGGGTGTTGTTTCATAAGATTTATCCTAATAGTAAGTATTTGACTCTACTTTTAAGGTATTTTATATAAGATTTTAATCCGTTAATATCTCTCTCTACTTCAAACAATTCTCCTATCAGATTATGTCTAGAGCTGTTGGTTATTTGGAGATTATAGTATCTTAGCTTTCTTTTCGTATTATCAATGGCTTTAATCTTATTTATTTGCTCAGTCCTGACTATTCTTGCTATCCTTAACTCTTTCCTAAAACTATAAATTTCGTTAGAGTGGTATGCGATAAATTTTGAATAATAAGATTGTTTCATATATTACTAATATTACTAACCTAGGGGATAATATTTAACCTGGTCTTGTATGTAATGTCTAAAGCTTATTTCTTCTTTTTTTCGTATAGAAACGCAATATAGATCTACTAATAGCTTATTTCTAACTCCTTTCCTTTTAGGATGTTTTTCTGCCGGGCAATTCCTAAAGTCTTTACTAGTTATTCTATCGAATTGTATTAACTTACTTTCTAGACTTATTCGTATATTTTTTAGCCTCTTAATATTTATTATCTTTTCTACAGCTAACCTATTATGGAAGTTTATATAATAGTGAAAATTATCGTTTCTACGCATATACTATCCTAAAGGTATGTTTTTTAATGCTTCTACTAGATAATTTATACGCTGCCTATACTCTTGTACTTCGCTTTCTGATCGATGTAGTTCTATAATGATATATTCTTTTAGTTCTTGTAAACCTGATGGAGTTTCTTGTAGAATCTCTTTTTCGTGTTTTAGCTGTTTTAGTCTTAGTTTTAAAGTCTTTTGAAATATGATACTACTTTCTTTAATAGCTCTTCTCCTTAGTCTGATAATAGCATAAGCATATCGATAATTTCTTACTAATATATATATACTAGGTAAATCACCTGCGCTTCGCGCGGTTGTAAGCTACCTCATTAAGGTCACGGATGATCATTAGGTAATATCCATTTTCCTTTTAGATTTTGTACACGAATGAAATTTTGTTTCAACAGTTTTTGAATGTTTGTCCTTTTAATTACAACAATTATTTTAATTACAACAATTTTAGCAATACATATGAGGAATTAAGGGGAATGAAAAAGGATATTAAACGATAGAGAGTTTATTTTGTACTTACCGGTGCAATGCGCGATCCAATGATAAACATAATCATAAATATACAGATTTACTAAGCATTTGCAAGATTAGCTCGTTGTAAAATGATGTTGTATAGCTTATATGAGAGAATGTTAGCAGATTTAACACCTAGATAGATTATAATAGCTAATACTTATGAAAGACAAACCAATATAGAAATATGAGTAAGAAGGTAATCCTAATCATCGTAAAAGTTGCAGCAATTAATATGGTGAAAGAAGTGCAACCTAATAGAATATTGAAATTTGCAGCCAGCAAAAAGGAATATGAAAATAGAGTACAATGGAGCTATTCTCATATCAACTCAAAATATACGGCAGAAAAGAAAGATAGGATGCCAACTTTCAATGATAAACACTACAACTTCTAAACACATTTTTTATAATAGCTTGAGGAAGCATACAAACTCTTCCCTTAATTAATTATATCTTGAGATACAATAAGCTATATTGCACTCCACTGTTTCTAAGATAAAAACTATAGTTGCGGCTGAATAAATTAACATTAGTCCTGTTAGAGTAAGAAAAATAAAAGGCATTACTAAAGGTCTGATGTTAATGCTATTGTTGTTGTTCTGGCATGATGAGAATCAAAATTTTGTGGTTGCTTCTGGGGTGAAATAGGGAGTGAAATAGAGCAAGTTTTCTGATCATTATACCCCCGCGACTGCTTAAACACTGAATTTTATCTCTTACGGCAAAGCAACCTGCGAATGAAAGCAGGCTTCAAACACCAAAAGATGTAAAATTTACTTATTTAAAAAATTGTGTAGGCAAAATAAAAGCAAACACCAAAAGATGTAAAATTTACTTATTTGAAAAATTGTGTAGATAAAATAAAAGAAAACAAAAAGGGGATTTGAAGCTAAGATATAACATGAACTTAAAACAATGTTAACACGTGTAATTGATTTTTATTGTGGCGAAGTTCTATGTATTCAATAGGACTTTCCAGTATTTGTCTTCAATCTTCTTGTCTTACTGCCTCTTTCAATACATGTTTATTTGCTTGTTGTTTTAATATCAAAATTTGACCTGTCACCTTTCATATAGACCACTTAAATGAGTTAAGTCAGCTTAAAACATCAACTTTCACATATAAAGTTCGTTTTTGTTTTCTGTCTGTTTTGGAGACATTTTAAGTTTTTTTCGTTCTTTTTCAATGCAAATTTAGAGTTTCAGCTGGTCATCTAAACTATTTGTACCCAAAAATTTCTCAAAAGGAAGAAAAGGAGTGAATGTGAGACACAAACTTAGAGAGAAATATGTCAAGCTTTCCATTTTTTTAATATGCTGGTATTTAAAAAATAAAACTCTAAAATAGAACTATTTACCAAAAAAATAAATACAAATTGCAAGCTTAAAGAGAAACATGAAATCTAAATAGAGAACCCTACGAAAAAAATTACTTGAAGAAGAAAATATGTATATAGAAGAAATGATGCATAGAGAAATTTGGTAGAATAAAAAGGTACTGACCTTTGCTTTAATTCTCTTTTCATCAACAATTTTCTTGGCGGTAATTATACTGGTATTCATCCTTTATTCTGTGATCGTATTTTCTATAGTAGCAAACACTAAACCACACACTGTCCGCTGCACAAATTTTGAATACTGACCCTCCATCAACAAAACTAATCATCACACAGATGTATTGCGGTACAAAAAAAATGTGAAAAAAATCACCTCTCCAACAATATGATAAGCTTTTTTTCATGAGTAAAGTGTAATTATTTGTTGAATGAATCTAAATAAAGTGCATTCAAATGAAAAGAGGACTAATTTTCACCTTAAGATGCTGAAAAAGGGATGCAATAGTTCATTCTCTATATAGTTCAGTAACTAACGAATTAAAATATGTCCTAATGAGTCTCCAAGACAACTGTAGATAGCATAAGAAAACATAGAGTGACATCTGTTGACATACAAATCAACCTTGTTTAGACATAACTGATCATTTATATGTTGTAATTTTGCGATATGATTGCTAAATAAGTGACAGTTAATTTTACTCAGTTACCTGCGTAAGTGTGCAATAGAAAGCTACTTCAGTTGGTACTATGTTGTGTACCTAAAATCTACTAACACAATGTAAACTTTACTATATGCTAATACTTTTGGGCAAGATTAATGTTGAGTATTGCTATCTATTGTCTAATTGAAAGAATATATAGTGAACAACACTGTTTGAAAAGTAAATGACTAATTGGATAGCAGTTCAACAAATAAACAACTCAAAACTTTAAATGAATGTCAATCATGAGTAGCCCTGGTAAAGTCGTTCCGAACATACTCACTTATATGTGATTCAAAACATGAATGGGAGTTCCAAATTCAAGATCGCATCATCCAATGATTAGTGATTTTACCAATGTTCTAAGCTATCAAATATCTGTAAATGTTAACAGACATCATGATCTGAAGATCAACAGTTTTACCACCATCCTAAGTTATTCACTATCTATCGATGGTCAAGTTCACATCATCCAAAGATTAGTAGTTTAACCACCTTTTCAATGTACCAAATTCAATAATTACCAGGATACTGTTTGAGTGCCTATTTTTTTTTTCTTGTGTTTTAATATGCAACCTAGTTAGATATCTTGTACACAATTGATAAAGTGAAGACAGCAAATACTTTTTCATAGAAATAAAATTGATAATAGAGATAAAAAGAGATAGTGGACCTTTGAAACCTTCCAGTATTAACAGGAACAACAAATCAAACTAAACTTGGATAGAAAATTATACCAATAGCCTAGACCTCAATAATTCAGCGGAATACAAATGAAACTCGTTCGGCAACTTTCTGAATTGCCGATTCAAAACCCAAATTCTGAAATCCAGGGAACACAAAGGGAATTTATGTTCCAATAGATACATACTAAATTAAGCTTAATGTGACATGCCCAGATTTCATAGTAATTGATTTTGCTATGTAATGTAAAAGGAAAAACGGAAAATTGGATACCTTTCACGATGTCTCACAAATTGCTTTGCGTTCTTCGTTAACCCCTTTCGTCAAACCCCAATTAGTGGAGAATGCGAGTCTTGAAGCCCCCTTTTGTGCAGCTGTACAAAGAATAAAAAATTGGAACATACGGAGACGGGAATAGAGAGACTTTCAAGAGATGACCCGTCTTATAGGTGTCTCTCACTTTTGTCATAACAGGTTTTTAAGAAACATGTCTCTCACTTTTGTCATAACAGGTTTTTAAGAAACATGTCTCTCACTATTGTCTGATATGTTTCGTCTCAGACGGGATTGCCATAACAGGTTTTAAAATTTTGTAGTATTTGGCTTACGGAGTAAGTTGATATTCGGCGAATTATGTGGTGACAGTAGAGGAAGAGATCGAGCTTTTGAGTAAGGTCGAAGCGGTGCCTTTTTCTTTTGCAGAAACTGTTTTTTCAAAGGAAATTGCCAAAAAAAAAATGGTATAAGATAAAGGGAATTGTCGCTTGTTGTGGCGCTATGTCACTGGTTTGAGGATTCTCATCGTATTTTCTTCTTTTATCAATTTTTCATTGTGACTTGTGAGAAACTCAGAGGAATTAAGGACGCAAAGGAAGAAGAGGAGGAGATGCACAGGAATTAAGGATGCGACTCTTCAATTGTTTTAGTTTGGGGTTTTTTAAAAGCGACGCGTTTTATGGGTAAAACAGGGGGAAAAAAACCCCGATGTTTTTATTGTAAAAGAGCGAAATACGTAGAAAGCCATCTAGGAGCGCCACGTCACCAGGGCTTTGTCCCTCTTTTATATATATACTAGTTGCTAATATAAGTTCCGGTATGAACTTGTATTGTAGAGTAAGACGCAAGGAAGAAGCTGGGCTATTATGTTCATACATAGACTTGTGTATTCATACTTGGAAGTGAAGGTATGTAAGGTTACTTTGTCCGTATCTTTCTGCAGAATATAGAATTCACATTGACGTTACACTTGTCCTATTCCGAAATGTGTTAAGGTATACTATTCTCAGTTACCAATGGTTAGTACCACAAGTTTCCTATTCATTGATCAATTATGAATCACATGTCTCCTAGTCATTGATAATGTTCCAAAAGGTCAATAAGGTTATGTTCCAAGGTTCCAACAGTAGTTATACTCATGTATCGTGTTCATTGATTATTGTTCATTGGTTCCAATAGTGATATGTTTTCAATGAGGCTATGTTTCCAACAATGTTTACTCATATGTCTCTCACTTATTGGTTAATGATCCAAAGCTTCAAGTCAAGTTATGACTATCATTGTATCGATCTCAAAGTAAAGATTAAAGTAATGCATATGTGGTTAATGATCAAGTATGGGTGGTAGCTTTGGGGGCGAAATGCCTAGCTCAAGCCGATCCCGAGATTGTTGGATCAGGGGGGCAGTCCTGGAGGCATAAGCCTAGCTCGGACTGATCCTGACAGGGGGCAGCTCTAGGGGTAATAACCTAGCTCGAGTCGAACCTGAAATATTGTATGGGTGGCAGCTCTAGAGGTACTAACCTAGCTCGAGCCGATCCCAAAATATATATTGATTCATAGGGTGGCAGCTCTAGGGGCATAAGCCTAGCTCGAGCCGATCACAACATAACATTATGTTATGTTTAAAACCCACTGTTCAGTCAGGGCCCGGGTATCACAAGTCAAAGGCAAAGATGAATAATCATAGAAGCAAAGATACAAAGAAAGTAATGAAAGCAAAATACATGGTTCCCAAAGTACAGTATAGTGACTTATCCATATTGCTCATTTATTGTAATTGAGTTCAATGACATATTTACTTATCATAAAATTTCCATATGGCCTTACATACTCAGTACATTCTTCGTACTGACCCCTCTTGGGGGATTTAGCTTACTTGCTGCAGGCGTAGGTACTAGTAGGCCTCCACAGTAGGTTGTCAGTTGTTGCAGATCATTGGTGAGCTCCAGATAGTTCGGGGCTTCTCCGAGTCACATTTGTACATATATTTTGGTGTTGCACATGTTGTATAAAGCGGGGACTTGTCCCGACTTTTAGTTCATTTTGGTCGATGCAATTGTTAGAGGCTTTTGTAGACAGGTGTGGGTGTATAAATGTAAAAGGCACATGTAGTTTTTTGACTTGGTGGCCTCAACGGCCAAGTTTCACATATGTGTATACATATCACATGTTCCATGAGTTCCGTTGTTGGTATTTAAAGCTCGTACATGATCATGGGTTTCTTATGGCATGCATATGATTGAATATAGGCAAAGCTTGGTTCTCTCGGGCCTTGTCGGCTACGAGTGTCAATCCGTCTCGATGGGATTCGGGGCGTGACAATTTTATAACAAATTAGGGAGAAAATATAGGAAAGAAGAATTAGGAGGAGAGAGATATTAGGGGTGTGATTGATATCCTACTATTAATAAACTGCTTTTTTTAAGGGATCTTTTTTTCATGTACTAAAAAAATATTTTTTCCTTTTATTTTGTTTTAAAAGTTGCTATTAATTATAATCTAAAAAGTATTGCTATGACTTGCAATATACAATCTAAGAATGTATATTTCAATTTTTTTTCCCATGATAACCAACGTGTTTTTCTTTTGTTAATGTGTGTGTTATTTATAAGACAATTTTTGTTTGTATAATTTAACTTCTTTTTTTTTAACTTCACAGATAAAAAGAGTTCAGAATTTTGAATCCAATAAAGGATACATGTATGTGTAAATATGGTTTATATGAAGGGATAATTTCAAATATATACAATAAAATAATTAGTTTACAATAAATATAGCCATGTTCTTATTTACATAAAAAATAGCCAAAAGTTAAAAGGAAGCGCAATTGTTATTCGGAACTGCAGGTGCTATCAACTCAATTCCACTAACGTATATTCTTCCTAATCACATGTATATAATTGTCATAGATCAAAGAAAAGGATCCTCCAGCATCATGCACTGCTGGTATGCATCATTATTTTACCATCCACTTTAAATTAGTTTGTGGTATGTAATGTATGTATAATGTATATGTAATGTATAGATATTGTATAAATAGTTATGTAATGTATATTTAATGTATATAGTAATGTATCA
This sequence comes from Capsicum rhomboideum, assembly GCA_031232105.1. Taxonomy (NCBI): domain Eukaryota; kingdom Viridiplantae; phylum Streptophyta; class Magnoliopsida; order Solanales; family Solanaceae; genus Capsicum; species Capsicum rhomboideum. Next base: position 48,202,777 of record CP124707.1, read on the forward strand.
ATAGTGTATAAATGTATATATAATGTATCGAGATAGTGTAATGGTGTATAAACGTGTATCATACTGTATAAATATTATATAAATAGTTGTGTAATGTATATATGATGTATCGATATTACATAAATGATGTATAAACAACTAAAAAATACACCTATAAACTGTATATCCATCCAGAAAGAAAGGAGATGGAGGATCTTCACAATGATTAGTTAGTAAGTGTATATGGTGGCACAACTTGAAAAACAAATTGATGCACACATGGTTTCTACACGGTCATTTTATCACGTTTGAGGATCTTACAGATAATGAAAATTTTATCTCCAGAATTTCCATTCAAACCTGTCATCATGTAGAGCTCAAAAAGAAACATATACACGTATGTATGACCATTAAAGAAGTTGGTTTGCAAGTTCTTTCAATTTCGACCAACTCAAAATCTCCTCTAAACAGTCCCAAATTTTAGATATGAGCTCCTCTCGATGTTTTAATTCTTTTGATATATAATTTACTTGAAACAATTCATGTTTGCGGTACGTCGAATTTTAACATTAAGCTTTTGAAGAAGCTTTAATGATTGAATATGGAAGAAGAAGAAGGAGGAGGAAGGTAGGAGGAAGGAAGAGGAAGGAGGAGGAAAGAAGAAGCTGAACAGCAACAAGAAGCGGAAGACCAAAAATGGTCAAATGGTCATATTACTTGTAATTAATTTGGCCGAAAGATTATTTTAAGCAATAACCTTGGCCGAAAGGCTATTTTAGGTAAAAATAAATAAATGGACTATTTTTTGTGTAATAAATTTACCTCAAAGGACATTTTGCATAATTATCCCTTATATAAATCAACTAGATACATGGAGCCCGTGCTAGCACGGGCCCAATATATGTTATTCCTTCTGATTCAATTATGTGACACAGATGAGTTCGGAGAGTCAACCAAATTTTTATATGATTTAAAAAAAATTAAGTTGGTTATTATTGTGATTTATAGTACTTTGGTTATTACTATGATTTATAGTACTTTTTATGTCATTTTCAAATAATTTATGTTATTCCCTTTGCCCCAATTGATATTGCACGGAGGAAATTCGAAGAGTCAACTAAATTTTATATGGTTTTTAAAACCTTTAAGCTATTAATTATTGTGATTTATAGTAAATTTTACGTATTTTTTAAATAACATATGGTATTCTCTCTGTTTCAATTGATATGTCGCAGATAGAATTTCGAGAGTCAACTAAATTTTTGATATTTTAAAAATAATTTAAATTGTTAATTATTATGATTTATAAAAAAATTACGTAATTTTTAAATATATCACTATCAATAAAAGAATTAAGTTTTGATGATCGCTATATTATGTGTTCAATATATTGCACGGAGGAAATTCGAAGAGTCAACTAAATTTTATATGGTTTTTAAAACCTTTAAGCTATTAATTATTGTGATTTATAGTAAATTTTACGTATTTTTTAAATAACATATGGTATTCTCTCTGTTTCAATTGATATGTCGCAGATAGAATTTCGAGAGTCAACTAAATTTTTGATATTTTAAAAATAATTTAAATTGTTAATTATTATGATTTATAAAAAAATTACGTAATTTTTAAATATATCACTATCAATAAAAGAATTAAGTTTTGATGATCGCTATATTATGTGTTCAATAGCTCGTAAAATTTTATTAATTATTCCCTCACCCAAAACCTACAACTAATATGTAATTTCTAATGTCTAATCCTAGATGTAGTAAACAACTCCAGACAAAAAAATAATAATAATTAAGTAATAAGGTAATCATAAATATCATTAGAAATCTACATTAATAAATATAATAAAAATTATCAAAGACAAATTCAATTTGTTCCACATGTTAATACTCCAAAACAATGTTTAAATAGAGAAATAATGGCAACAAATAAAAGTTAATGAACAGACAATGTGATGGGACCGGCAGGTTTGCTTGGCCACGTGCAGAGGGGTGAGGTAGTAAACGAGGACATTTGCAGAAAGGTTGTTTTGTAAGAATATTAAAGAAATTACACTATAGCTACAGTAATATTCTTATTGGACCAGTCTCAATATTTCATTTCACCTGAAATGACCAAAACATCCTCACCAATAAAAATGTGCCAAAGCAGGCATGTTGACCTGCTACCTGCTTTAGCACAACCTGATTGGGTGCATTCCCTCTTATTATTAAGGAGAAAATATGTATATATATATATATATATATATATATACACACTTCCTCCATTCGCTTTTACTTGTCACTTATTTTCTAATTAGATTTCTATTCTTATTTGTCATTTTTGACATATTAAGAAAAATAATTTTTTTTCCTATTTTACCCTTAGCATTAATTGTTTTTTCTCCAAATTAATTTCAAGACGCAATAGTAAACATCATTTAATAAGGGCACTATAGTAAAATAACCATGTCAATAATTATTTTTCTTAATAGGTGTGCATAGGCAGCTAAAATAATGAAGAAGGAAATTGAGCCAATTGCGGAACCAGGATTGTCACTAAGGAGGTTCAAAATATAAAGAAGTAAATTAAGCGTCTATTATATATACATAAAATGTAATTTCAACCATGTATAAAGTATAATTTTCCTTCATCTACTATATATCACATTTTTAATATCGAAATACTTTTGCAAAATAGGTTAATCAATGTTTTACCTAAGAGAAAATGGTTAACTTTCTTTTGGAAGGAAAAAGAAAAGGTTAAATAGTAAGAAAATCATTGTTTACATGAACTTTTCCAAAAATAATAATAATAATTGTGTTGGTTAATTTAAAGGAATGCTAAAGATTATTTTAAAGCATCAGAATTTGTAATTATCTAACTTAAAATTCAATATTTATTTATCAATTAACTGCATTGATTTAAACATATTTATGTTGGGGCACCATGCGGAAGCAAATAATTGCAAACCTTTATTGATGATAAATTCAAAAACAAAGAAAAATTATATTAAAAAAAGATTTTATTATATATGAGTTTGGTCAACTGATCTACATGAGACAATGCTAATAAAAATATATATTCTAAAGTTGTTAGGAGAATAAGGCCTCGTTTGGCCATAAGAATTTTTTATTTTTTTCAATTTTTTTCCCACTTTATTTCAAAAATGGTGTTTGGCCATACATAAGAATTTCAAATAAAGTTGTATTTGGAAAAGTCTTTTTTCACTCTCACTTCTCTCACAAAATTTCAAAAATAACTCAATTTATATTCATGGCCAAGCACAATTCCAACTTCAATTTTTTTTTATTTTCATGGCCAAACGCCTACTAAATCTCCTTGAGAACTCTCTACATAATTATATACGAGAAGTAAATGATCTTCTATTTATATAAGTCCAAAAGAAAAAAAAAAATCACCAAGAAAACCCTTTTGAAGTAAAACATAATTACGATAAAATTCAAGTAAAGTAGTAAATTCAGGACAGACTCCGACAATTTCGATATATTTGTAGCATTATATATTTTACAAAAAATAAAAAATAATTAGAAATAAAAATTTAATGGGCGTTTGGCCATGAAAACTAAAAATTTTGAAGTTGGAGTTAAAGTTATAATTGGGTTAGCTTGGGCCTTGGCTTAGCACATGTGAAACACCGCTAGTAAGTAGTAAGTGAACCAAATCAAATTGGGAATCAAATTATGTTGAGGTATCCAACGTAAACCGGCTTATAAATCATGAATGTATGTTCACTTCTTCGTATTTTTAAACTCTCTCTAATAGGTAAAAATCCTGATTTCGTCACTGGATGGAGAAGTCCCTTGGTTTGAAATGACGCAAAAAGGGAAGAATGATGGAAAATTAGCAAATAGTAGTTGTGATACAAAGAAACATAAGACGAACGTTGATGATCGGGTAAATTCTGATTTCTTTTTATTTACTGTTGCTTGGTATTTTTCTAGGTTATGAATTAAGACACCATTAGGTATTATGGCTAAGTTATTTCAGTATTTTCATATTCAATTCTATTACTTTGTTAGTAAATAGTAGTATATAGACATGAATGGCGTAGTCACATGCGGTGAAGAGCGGCCAGTTGAATACTACTATGTATATATAAAATTATATGAAGTATATAGGTCAAAAATTATTTTTCGTATGTATATATTAAATCGTGAACACCCTTAACGAAATTTCTAACTTCGCCACTACATATATAGAAGAAAATCAAAAACAATTCCACTGACCATTCTTTCTTGTCCTATACTATCTAGGCCACGGATCACTTTCTGGAGGAAATACTTGTCCACATCCTCAGCAGGTTACCTGTGCGGTCTCTTCTACGATTCAAATACGTTTCAAAATTATGGAAAACATTGATCTCTGATCCTTACTTTTCGACGAAGCATTTCAATTGTGCCAAGAATGACCAAGATTTCCAAAAGCTTCTTATCTACCAAAGGTGCCCTAAGTATGGTATATTTTCCATCTATTGCTGTCCTTTATCGCCCGTTAAACTGGTTGAGGATGTAGAAAAACTTAAACTTGAATGCCCTTCATACCCTAAACCAACGACTTGCACAATCCATTGTTGTTACGATGGCTTAGCTATTATCCAGGTCAATGATTATGACTGCGTCAAACTTTTGTTGTGGAACCCCTCCATTAGAGAATCAATAGTACTTCCGGCTCTAGAATTTCCTCGGATTAAAGGAACTTCTCGATTTGGTTTGGGTTACGACTCAACCAGAGGTGAGTATAAGATCCTTCATATCCACGAGAAATTATATAATCATTCAGGTTGCAAATGCCAAGTACATGATGAAATTCTCGCGTTGAAAGGTGGCTCCTGGAGAAGAATTGATGAAAATCCCCGTGACATTATTTGCAGTTTGGTGCATGCCATGCACTCTTTGGCATTTGTACATGCGGCATTTCATTGGATCATTGTTTCAAGAAATTGTTTTGAGGTGGTTTCGTTTAGTATCTCAAATGAAGTGTACGGAGAGATACCCTTGTCAAAGGAAATATTAAGCTTGAGTCTGGGGTACGCCCGTGTTGGCGTTTGTGTATTGGAAGGAATGCTTTGTTTTCATTCTAATTCTATTTCTCAGAGGAAAAATACTCTTAAGTTATGGGTATTGAAAGAGTATGGTGTCAAGGGATCTTGGATGCCATTTTTAACTATAGAAGATTCTTGGATTTCTAATGTCTCACCGACATATAGGTTTGCAGATGGTGACGTGCTATTATGGTGCAAGAATGCTGAATCTAAAGAGAATGCATTTAGGACGTGCAATGGACCATTTGAATCATGGCCTCGATGTGATACCATTCAGGGCGGACATGCTTTTACAGAAAGTTTGATTTCTCCAAAATCACTTACTTATTAGTTTCTTATGAATAATTGAGGCACTTCTTTTTTCGTTCATGTTATCATATTACAACTCTCTATTTATTAGATGAAGAATCTCTGTTATGTTTTTTACCCACTGCCAATGTTCTTTTCGTGAAAGTTACCACTATCTTAAGCGTTGAAGAAGATGTTCAACTCTAACATGAGGACGTAAGGTTCTTTCTGGCCACGCTCAACACTGCTGATATCCAATATCAATCAGTTACATTGCTCCATATATTTAGAAGTTTAGATAGAGCCAACTCTATCCTAGTTGTGATTATTAATTTGTCAAGTATCATCCATGGTCACTTAGCTTTGTTTCCATTACACAAAAGTCACTTTTCTTTCTTTCATTACACAAAAGTCATTTTACTTTGCCCCGGTCATCACAAAAGTCACTTTGGCTGGATTTTATAGCAATTCCACCTGAAAAATGATGTGTCAACCTTAATTAATGCATCTGCTTGATTAAACAAAGTTAATATACTAGACAAAAGGTCAGAATTCCAATTACTTATTTATATTGTTACTAACTATTCGGGTTCATTACTTATTTATCCTAATGTTACTAACTGCTATACATATGAACTCGAACAATTAATAACATTAGGATAAATAAGTACGTGATACAAAATCTGACCTTTTGTTTAGGGATCCGACTCTCAGAAAATTATTAAGTCGATTCTTAGCTTAAACATTGTGTAGTTTAATATTCAATTATAAAATTATAAGATGAAGTTAATGATATTAATGAGAATTAAATTTGTGGGAAATATCTTTTTTTACGAAAAATTAAGAACACACTTTTTCAAAATTTATTCACTTAACTATGATTATGATACTTGTTAATGTAATATAATCTTGACCTTTAAAAACTAAATATGACACACGTCTGTCATCTAGTTGTGTACTTGATGAAATAGAGAGAAAGTGTAATGGAGGGGAGCTAAATTAACTTTATTTAATCAGGCAAATGCATTAATTAAGGTTGCCACATCATTTTTTATGTGAGATTATTATAAAATTCGACCAAACTGACTTTGGTGATGACCGGAGCAAAGTAAGATGACTTTTGTGTAATGAAAGAAAGCTAAGTGATCATGTAATGGGAGATAGGATTTTCACCAACGGGATGAAAAAAATAAACATGTGAACAAAACAACGGGGTTCAACAATAATATGGGAAGGGGATTTGTATGAACTCTGTTCCAGCGAAAGATACTTGTCAGCTTTTCTAGCAGTCTTCTATATTTAGTCCAGGAATATGAGCCATTTTCCAGTAATCCCCACTTTCACTGTCCTTTAGCTGCACAATCATTAACAATATTTTAGGCATTTTTTAAAAATTTACTTTCCATGGGCAGGGGCGGACCCACCCTATACCAAGGGGTGTCATCTGACACTGCTTCGTTGAAATTTTTTTCTATTATATGTATATATAAAGTCTGAAAAAAATAGAATTATACTATAAATAATATTTTTGACACTGCTTGAACAAGAGAGCTTCCTTGGCTCAGTGGTTCGGCGCATAGATAGTGCAGTCGGGGTCCCGAGTTCGATCCTCACTGGGTGGGGATTTGGGTAGATTTCAGGTTTTTGTAATTTTAAAAAAATTAAAAGTGCTGCTGCCGAGATTTGATCTGGCAACATTACAGTCCAAATCACAATAGGACACTCTAGACCAATTCAACTAGGCTTCAACTTGTGTTCTATTATGGAAATTTAATTAGTTATCCCAATAATAAAAGGACAATTATAACTTTAAAAACAAAACCTAAGCTTAAAAGAATCATCTTAACAAAAGCAGTAACGTAAGGCTGCTGCTGTGAGTTCAATTTTTTTTTCTTCCATCTTTTTAATTCTAGTTGAAATTTTTTGAATATATTCATATTAAGTTCAATGGAGAGATATTTTTCTAAAGTACCTTCCGATCTTTCAAACGTAAGTTTAGCATCTCAAAATTCTTTCAACTTAGAAGAAGAAAACGTTAATGAATTGGAACAAGGTCGACAAAGTGAAAAAGTTGATCTAAATTCCTTAGAATTTGATCCGGGAAAAAGATTACCGATTCGAAAATATCATCCGAATGACCGTGATGCAGTAAGAAGAACATATCTTCTAAATGGTCCTTGCCGACCTCAAAATCACCAATTTCCTCAAACAAATTTTTCTGGTGACTTGCGTCGTTTTAATTCTCAATGGTTCAAGGAGTATGATTGGTTGGAGTATAGTGTAACAAAAGATGCGGCATTTTGTCTCTATTGTTATTGCTTTCAAGATGAAAGCATTAATCAAGGGGGAGGAGATGTATTTTCAATCATTGGGTTTACTAGTTGGAATAAGAAGCACAGCTTTGATATGCATGTTGGTAAATCAAACAGTGTTCATAATCAATCAAGACGAAATTCTGAAGATTTGTTGAGACAAAAACAATCCATTCAAAGTGTGTTGGGTAAACAATCTGATCAGCAAAAGTTAGAGTATCGTACTCGTTTGGAAACTGCAATTAATGTGATAAGATATCTTCTGAAGCAAGGATTGTCATTTCGAGGCCATCGTGAAAATGTATCATCTTTTAATAGAGGTAATTATATTGAACTACTTACTTTGTTAGCAAAATTATGTGATAATATTGGTGATGCATTTAAAAAAGCTCCAAAGAATAATCAGTTGATTTCTCCGCACATTCAAAAGGATATTATCAATGCATGTAAGATGGAAACAGTTAAGTCTATAATTGAGGATTTAAATGATGATCATTTTTCCATCTTAGTTGATGAATCTCGTGATGTGTCATGTAAAGAGCAAATGGCTATTGTCTTGCGGTATGTTGACAGAAGGGGAAGTGTGTTGGAGCGATTTATTGGTATTGTTCATGTTCGTGATACTACTGCTTTGTCTCTAAAGAATGGAATTATTGGTTTACTTACTCAATATTCTTTAAGTCAATCTTATATACGTGGACAATGTTATGATGGAGCAAGCAATATGCAAGGTGATATAAATGGCCTAAAGATTTTGATGCAACAAGAAAGTAAAGGTGCTCATTCTATTCATTGTTTTGCTCATCAACTTCAATTAACTCTTGTTGCGGTTTCTAGAAGATGTGATGAAGTCCAAGAACTTTTATTGTTGATTTCCGATATATTAAACATGGTGGGAGCTTCTTTCAAACGTAGGGATGAACTTCGTGAAGCTCAAGCAGAAGAAATTGAAGAGGCATTACGTAAAGGTGAACTTGAAACTGGTAAGGGCTTGAATCAAGAATTAGGTCTTGCTAGAGCAGGTGATACTCGATGGGGATCTCATTATAAATCCTTTAACAATTTTATTCTTATGTTTGGTCCTATCATTGATGTACTTGATGCTATTGCTGTTAATGCACGTCTTGAAGAGAAATGTAGGGCAAAGGGATATCTTAATGCATGTTTAGCATTTGAGGTTGTCTTCATGTTGCATTTCATGCGCAACGTTTTAGCAATCACAAATGATCTAAATGCTGCTTTTCAAAAGAAAGAGCAAGACATTGCAAATGCCATGTTACTTGTTGGAGTGGCAAAGGATCGATTGCAGCGACTACGAGATGAAGGTTGGGATTCACTTATGGATGAGGTATCTAAATTTTGTACCAAGTATGATATTTTGATACCTAAATTTGATGAGTTTTCTGTTATTCTTGGAAGATCACGTCGTAGAGTTGCTGCATATACTGTTTTACATCACTATCGAGTTGAAGTATTTTATAAGATTATTGATTGGCAACGTCAAGAACTCAATAATCGCTTTAATGAGGTGACAACTGATTTGCTTCTTGGAGTTGCTTGCTTGAACCCAGTTGATTCTTTTTCTAACTTTGATATTGAAAAGATATTGAGATTAGCTGAGTTATATCCTGATGATTTTGATAAATACTCTATGGTTGACCTTCGCTTTCAGCTTGAGAATTATATTGTTGATGTTAGGGATCATGATAAAAGATTCTCCGATCTTAAGGGACTTGTTAATCTTTCCAAGATGCTCGTAGAGACGAAGAAGCGTGGAACTTATCCTCTTGTGTTTCTACTTGTTAAGTTTGTTTTACTTTTGCCAGTTGCTACTGCTACAGTTGAGAGAGCTTTCTCTGCGATGAAGTTGATTAAGACTGATTTGCGAAATCGAATGGATGATGAGCTTTTGAGTGGTTGTTTGGTACCTTATATAGAAAAAGAAATATTTAGTACCATCTCCAATGAGGCTATTATGAATACATTTCAAAATATGAAAACTCGTCGAGGAGAGTTGTAGTAGTTTACTTTATTTATGATTTATTAGTACGCTTTAAATAGTTTTTATTAATATAATGTTTTAATATCAATTGTTTATTTGTTTATTATTTCTTTTTAAATATCGACACCGCTTACACAAAATCCTGCGTACGCCACTGTCCATGGGGATGTTGTATATCATTTATGGAATCATAACAGAAGGCGGGGGGGTGGGGGGGGAGGGACTAGACCTTACCCCTTGATATATAAACAGATATAGGAACTCGCGACCAAAATGAGCCACAATAAGTTAAAAGTGACACAAATAAGCCACTGATTTAGTTTGTAACCAAAATAGGCTACCCGGATTTTTTTTCCCGTTTTACCATATTTTCTTAACGCCCCGTTAACTGACGGGAACAGTGAATAAGTCGAAAAAACGGAGCAAAAAATTCCGTGTTATAAAACGAAACTAAAAGTTCCGGGTTTTGAATTAATTTATTCTTAACCCGGAACTATTTGTTCCGTGTAAATTTTTTTTAAAAAAAATACGTAAAACGGAATTATTTATTCCGGGGTATGAATTAATTATTTTTTTTAAAAAAAAAGACGGAACACGGAACAATTTGTTCCGGGTTGTGAAAAAATACGTAAAACGGAATTATTTATTCCGAGGTATGAATTAATTTTTTTTTTTTTAAAAAAAGACGGAACATGGAACAATTTGTTCCGGGTTGTGATTTGCCTGTCTTTCTTTATCTTCACAAAAGTGAACTGATTATTGTGCTGTGTGCACTATGTTTTTATCTATTTGATGTCCAAGTGTCAAAATTCGATAGTGTTTATCACTTTGTTTGAACCAAGTGTGGAAGTCTATAAATTGAAAACTTTGAATGAATATTAATAGACTCAACTTGATTAACCATTCTTGTATTAAGTTTTTGATTCCACTAAGTACTCATTTAACTCATTGAGTTTATTGTATGTCTCCATGTAATGCAATGAAATTGAGGCTTAATTTAATTTTATATCCTTCGGGTGTATGGTATATATCCTACAACTCTACTAGTTGTTATTGTGGTATGGTGTTGTCTGGATCTTGCTTTATATTTTTTATTATCTGAAAATAAATTGTTCCGTGTTCCGGAACAAATTTTTGTTACATAACCCGGAATAAATTGTTCCGTGTTTCGTCTTTTTAAAAAAAAAAAAAAAAATTAATTCACAACCCGGAATAAATAATTCCGTTTTACGTATTTTTTTTTTAAAAAAAATTACACGGGACAAATAGTTCCGTTTTAGTTTAATTTTTTTTAAAAAAACAAACCCGGAACTTTTAGTTCCGTTTTATAATCCGGAATTTTTTACTCCGTTTTTTGCAATAATTCACTGTTCCCGTCAGTTAACAGGACGTTAACAAAATATGGTAAAACGGAATTTTTTATTCCGTGTAACCTATTTTGGTTACAAATTAAATGAGTGGCTTATTTATGTCACTTTATACTTATTGTGGCTCAAAATGGTCGCCGGTTCCAGATATAGCAAGTAATCCAGGCAAAAAAGAGAATGTTTAACAGAAGTTATTACACATTCTCGAGGCTACTATGACCTATATATCCAGCTAACAAAAAAAAAATTAGCTTTGTCATATCATAGCCTTACACTAGGCATTAGGCAACTGCCTTTTGTCCAAGAAGTAGTCCCAAGGACCTCATTCGGTAATTGATTCATATTCTTTGCAATGAGAGGAGTGTCTAAAGTAGTGGCTAATTTTGCTAAGCAGTCAGCAACCGTGTTAGCTTATCTATAACAATGAGTGAAAATCACATCATTATTCTCGATGAGCGCAATGGTCTCCTCAATAATAGGTTTGAGAATAAGATTGTTGGATGTTTTGTTCCTGAACATTTCAGCCACGACACTAGAGTCAAGTTCAATGGTGCAGTGTCGTCTTAGGTTATCATTCTTGATCCATTGTCCAGCATACCTACCTAGTTAGCTGCCATATATAGCTTCATCAGCCACATTGTGGTTATTGCATTTTACTGAAACCTTGATTCTTCGCCATCGTAGGCCTGGCCTAGAACTAGTTTTACAAGGTTGGGCGAATCTTGAAGAGTGCCTCGTAGTGCATGCACTGTTCTCTAACTTTGTTCCATTTTAAATGAACTATGAAGAGACGTTACCCATTATGGAAGTCTCTATAAACACCCTTGAAGATCAATGTTGGGAGAAAACTGCGCCCAAAAAGAATGGAAGAGGGAGATGGACATTAAGATCAATCATATCATTAAGACGGAACATGATGGTATAACGTGATTCTTGAAATACGAGGTCAGGGACGGATCTATTAAGGCCCCGTGAGGGTGCCACGCCACCCCCAAACTTCGACGGAAACTCTATATATATATAGGTATTATATATACAAAATATCTATAATTAATAAACTTGCCATCTAGAGAACTAAAGTGGTTTGTGGTGCTAGTGGTTGAGGGTCAATTATTCCACTCAAGGGGCGCGTGTTCGAATCCAGTCGCAACTAAATTTTTTTAAGTTTATTCTTTGACTTTTCTTTTATTTCTTATTATAGTAATTAGTATTTGTTAAATATAAAATTAAAAGAAGAATAAATTTTGTTCCGTTTCTCTCTCATCAACTTAAAAAAAAGAACCTGTCTACTTTTCTTCCTAAACCAACTCTGCCAACCCCATCTCACTTCTTGCTTCTTCTCTTGTTCTTCACTCTGTGGAATTTCTTTGTCAGTTGTTGTCGCCTCATCACTTTGCTGCTTTCTCAATGCCCACAACTCTTTATAACTTTAAAAGATTTTTTTGGTTTCTCTTTTAGAAAAGGTAAAAAAGCTGAAGCAGTCAAAATCTAAAAGGGTTCAAAATCGAAAGAAGTAAACACACGAACTAGCCTAAGGAGGTTCAATATCTACTATATATATATACATAAAAAATAATTTTAATCATGTATAAATAATATAGTTTTTTGCCGAAAGAGGTTCGAATGAACCCCTTGACCATAAGATGGCCCGCATCCAGAATTTGGAGTCTCTGGTTGAATTAATCAATGAGTCTACTTGACATCCGAAGATTCCGAATCCTGAATCCGCCTCTATTAACGAGGTGAATTGAAAATGTTGTGTTGGATTATTGAAAATGTTGTGGTTCTTCAAACAACAGGTTGTTCTTTCTACATATTATTGAATCTCGTCAACGAAAAACTAAACGAGTATTCACCATATGGCCAACATTATGTAATAATTTCTGATTTACCTTGCTACAGTTGTAATAGTCTAAACTTATAAGCCTGTTTTGCCAAGCGTATTTTTCTCAAAAAAGTACTTATTTTTTCTCAAAAAAGCTTATTTTTTTATATAAAAAAAAAGGTGTTTGGCTAAGGTTTTGAAAGAAAATAAGTGTTTCTAAGGAGAGAAAAAACAGTTTTCATAAGCTAAAAAGAGTAATTTTTTGTTCCTAAAAGCACTTTTGAGAAAAATACAATTAAAAACACTTTTAAAAAACTTGGCCAAACAGTATTAAAAACACTTTTAAAAAGTTTGGTCTAACACTAATTACTGCTCAAAAGTGTTTTTTAAATTTATTGGCCAAACAAAAACTGTTTCTCACAAAAAATATTTTTTTGAAAAGCACTACTAAAAAAAGCAACTTTTCAACTAAACTGATTTTAAAAGTTTGATCAAACAAGCTATTGATCTAGAAGATGAATTTTTTCCCTCATTTAACAAAATATGGAATTGAGACTAATTTAACAAAAATTGTATTGATAATGACTGAAAAGGTGGAAACACATGACCAGTACGCGTGGAGTTTATGAGTGTTGTGGGATAAGGTGGGAATGACGTCGCATGATCAAGTTTGAGATTAAAATTTTATATTTTATTTCATTGAAGGTATAAATTTATAATTACATTCAACTAAACAAAATATAAATTTAATTACAAAATAAATTTATTTCTTTCCATCAAACAAAGTATAAATCTTTAATTTCAAAACTTTCAAAATAATTTAATGCAAATCAAACCATACCATATGGGGTCGTTTGGTTGGGAACAAGTTATTTCTGGATAATTTATTCTAAGATTAGTTATTTCGGGATTAGTTATCCCACCATGTATATGAGATAACTTATCTCATCACTATGATAAAAATGATAGGATAAATAATCACTGGACTAACTAATACCTTTAATCAAATGCAGGATAAAATAATTCTGCATTTTATCCTCAAGATTATTATACCTTATGTCTCACACCAAATGACCCGTAATAGTCCAAAGTAGTCCGTAGAATAAATCAACATGGAAAATGTTAGGTGGGTCCCAATACTCTTGTCCTGCTCCATCATACTTGTAGCTTTAAAGTTGCATATGATCTGAAAATGAGCTCTGCTACGAAAAGTCATTAAGAAATTGATTAAAAAGCAAGTCAAAATAATTCATAGAACATATGGGAAGTAATACATGAGATAAGATCGATCACAATGGATCGGAGGCTATTTTTCAATCGGAAAAGGGCCAAAAATATGAAAAATGGTTCATAAATATCTTCCGCATTCACCTTTAGCAAACATATCCCTTAAACTAGCTGATGAAGCCAGCTCAATTTTTTCTACACCACTATCACAAGTTTTTTAGGTAAGTAAGTTTGTTGGACTGACGGACTAAAAAGAAAAATAGGTCACATAAAATGAGACGGAGGAAGTATTATATTGTGTCGTTAATAATGAGTAGTTTAATACATGTTTGTTTTGATTGTTATTTAAATTTTTATTATATCGTATAATTAAATTTATTGTTAGTTAATGTTGAAAAATTTCATTTTGTGTAACGAATGATTAGGTATGATTACATCATTACCTTATTTATTTATTTTATTTTATTACATTTTGTCTTTACTTTATATATTTTACTTTATTTTTGTAGATTTACCCTTTAAAACTGTTGATGTGTGATATTATACTATATATGAAAAATAATATAATCTATCTAAATATTATATTTATTAAAATAATACATTATGATACGGTAACAACCATCCAAACATAGTGCTAAGTATTAAAAGATGAGAGTCTAATACACAAGTAAATTACATAGAATATGGTAGATTTTCGAATAACAACACATATCTCATAAATTATAAATTACACATGGTACAACAGCAGAATTAACGAACCATCTTTCACTTATTTTGCCAATGATAAATTTTACATAGCAGCTTCATGGATGCTTCCTTGTCCCTATACACAGGAAAATTCAATTTAGAAGGGGGTAAATTTTGTCTAACAAACAAATTTATATACAATTATTTTAAAGAAAAGCAACAGTGCCATTAAACATTTTCTGAAAACAAAAACCCAATATATATCTAATTAAACAAAAATATTAATTAGGTGAGACTTCATATTTAATAAAAATACACACATATATATCTCATGTAAGTAAACTGATCAGCTTGAGTTTTCTACATCGGATCGAACATCTATACGAAAAAAGAGATATAAATTGGTTAAGGAAAAAAAAAAAAAACCAAACAATGGTGAAATTGTCAATTACACACCTAAATTATGTGAAGCTCCTATCATCCTTAAACTTATTTAATCGTATTATTTACCCCTTCTATATATTATGCGAGAGTCATATCAGCCCATGAACTCTCTTTTTAATACTTATTATTTACCCCCTTCACTCTCGTAAAGAAAACAAGTTAAAACATACCATATCCATATATACACTTATATTAGGCAAAAAAAAAAAGAGGAATCTTGGTGTCTAATTTAACTTGATTATTTCAGACCCAAACTGATCGACTCTCATCGTTTTTTAGGTCTCAAACACAACAAGATATAAAATCGAGAATCTAAGTAATATTCCAGATTCCTTGTGTATATTTAATGGCGGATTCAGGATTTTACTGAAGGGGTTCGAAAATAAAATATAGTGCATAGGTTTTGAATTTTGAACCCCCTAAATTACGGAGTCAAAAATCTATATATATACATAATAAAAAATTTAAAAATCACCTTATATATACAGTGAAATCTTTTATCGATGGGGTTCGTGTGAACGTCCTACAGCCCCCTAGATCTACTCCTGTGTATATTACATGCAAAAAACATCTCCAACTGGAAAAAGGATTAAAAATTTCATGCTTCATTAAAGTATATACTACGGATAATAAAGTGAAAGTCCAACCACCCATAAAAGGTTGAGACTTAAAAGAAAATGAGGTCCGACCAATTTAGGTCTGAAATAATCAAATTAAACTATACATTAAAAACAATTACTTTGTTTTACATAGTATAAGCGTGTGTATGCACGTGATATATATGTTCTAACTTTTTTTTTTTTTTTTACGAGAATGAAGAAGGCAACTAAATAATACTAAAGAAAATAGTATATTATTCCAGAGAATATTGTAAGTTGAGAGTTAATAACCTTAAACAGTGTCATCGTCAAATGAGGATGAAACATGAAGTTGGATGCCAGCCGATGTGTTTATGGCAGGTGGTGGTGGCGGTGGCGGAGCTGCAGCTAGTGGTGGTGGCTCATGGCTGTTCCGGCAGCGGTGTATGCACCACCATGCTATGGTTACAATAGCAGAAATCAAAGCAAATTGGAGAGCTAACTTAACTGTAATGTAGATGTTAAAGTTAAACTCCATCATAGCTTAAAGCTAAATTAATGATGATAAACTTTGATATGTACAAAGTTTAGTTTTATAGAGGTTTAGATTGAGAAATTATGTTATTAAGATATCGTCATTACTTTAAGAGGGTTGTAAATATACTGGTGATTTCATGCCAATACTCTTCCTAGAACAACGACTTTTTCTACATAATAATAATATTTTAATGGGAGTTTGAAATGTAAAAAGGAGGTTAAAAATCGGAAATATGGGCTTGCTAGTTGCTTTAGGAGTGTTATACTCTGCTCATTATAGTTTGGATGGTGGTTATCCGTGGTATAGTATGGTATCATTTCTAAGAGTATCATGATTGTTTTGATTATTTTTTAAAATATATAATATGTTATGATTTGATTTCATGATTAGCTAATCATGAAAAACCACACTTTATGCAACCATCGATTTGGTGGTATCGCATCGCTATCTTATTTTTTTTTTTATTATTATTTTACCTTTCTTTATTATTTAATAATTCTATTTTATTTTTTATTCTATCTTTTTATAGTAATCCTACTCTATATTCTAGTAGATTTATTCTACAAATTATTAATTATAAAATTATATAATAATAAAAAATAATATAATCTATTTAAATATTATATTCATTGTAATATGATACAATATCGTACAATACCATACAAATGACTATTGACATCCAAAGAGTACAATTAGTCCTTAGAAAAAAAACAAGTCATCTTATAGGGTGTCATGGTGGGGTCCTATTGCATCAAAATGAAGATATTGGATATGGGTCCCATGCCGTGTCTTTCTTTTGGGTGTGTCCCACCGTTCAAAATGAAGGTATCCCGATGGTCCCACCGTGCTAAATGAAGGTATATATCTTTGGCCCCCTCAATCTTACTCTAGATGTTTTTCTTTTGGGTCCCACCGTACAAAATGACGGTATCTTTGAGCCCCATCATTCTTACTCTAGATGTTTTTCTTTTGGGTCCCACCAACTTTTGGATTATCGTTGGTACTCTATTTTCTCATGGAATGTGAAGAGTTACTCCTCCCTAAATTTTATTGGAAAAGGATTAAAAATATCTCTCTATGAAAAATAATTCATAAATACCTTCTATTCATTTATGGATCTAAAATATCCTTTAGGTTTGTTAGCCAAACATACCCCTTAGATTAATGGAAGAAATTCAGTTCAATTTTGATTCTTTAAAAATATCATGTGTTATTTTTTTTTTGGCCTCTCACTTTAAAAGGAGATAAACGCTTCCTGGCAAGCTGAGAGCTGATTTTGGTGTTGCCATTGGTCTCCACCCTTCACCTCCAGTCCATAACTATAAATCTGCTGAAGCAAAACACATGTGTTTTATCTCCTTTAGTTTGTGTGGTGAAGCCCCTCTGAATTAAAAATCAGTAATTTTTCATCGTGCTAATTATTTCTAAATTAAATATACATTCAATTTCATATTTCTCACCACAATATTTCTTGGCACAAAAAAAAAGAAGAGAGAATGAATCTTTACTGATATGCTCTTCTAATTCCTCTGTTTCTCTTCATTTTCTTCCTTCGTCAATGATTCTTTACCACTTGAAATAATCAAAAAAAGTGCCACTATCTCCAATAAAGCTTCCAATTAAAGAAATTTTTCACAAACTTAAGTTGTTCTCTCCATATACTATCAGTAAAACATGCCACACGGTGTTTTAAAGTGAGTGACCAATAGAAAAATGATGTGTGGCGTTTTAAAAGAGTAACATTGAAGTGAATTTCCATCGCTAGTTTGAGGGGTATGTATAGGGGAGTCAATGGTACGGTTTGGGCAATTATTTGTAGAGGGCCATAGAACCTTACGGGTGTCACACCCCATTTTTCTAGCGAAAAGTGGGATTCGACGTGACAAACTCTTTTTTGGAACGGTTTATAGTGAAGAGTCGCCACCTAACGAATTATGGTGCGTTAGGGCACCATTCTAGACTAATTACGAACTTTTTTTAATTTAATCTATGTCAATCAGAAATTCGGGTAAGGGTTCAGGTTATCTCGAAAGGAAGGTGTTAGACACCTTTCGAGGTTCACAAATGTGGATCCCGGCCGAACTCATATATTATGTGGGAATTTAAGTGATAAGAAAATGTCAGTTATTTTTATTAACTTAACATTTAACTAAGCGTTCAAAAGATAAAAGATATTAAAAAAAATTACACATGCAACTTAATTATTATCTAATTAATAATTAACTACGTGATAAAGCAATAAAAATGTGTAAATAAATAAAGAAGTGAATTAGATAAGCGAGAAGATAGAAAAAGACACAATTTATAATGAAAGGATTCATTAAGTTATACCTAGACTACCCCAAACAAAAGACATGCAATAAATAAATAAAATTCAATCGAATTTAGGCAAGGGATAATTTTTATCTTATTCAGATCAACACCCGACTTATTCACGGAGACAATGACGCATATCGCATTGTCGAATACTGCTCGGGGCAACTTCCATCATTTCCGAATGTTCTACCCACCCCACCTAATTGGTTATTAATCTTAAATGCGTTCTAAAGAAAGCGACAAAACTAACGTTTACTAAAATGCCTACCCGTCCTATCTTAGTGTCCACGAGGCGTTGGACTTACTATTTTGGGATTTGGTTCTAGACAAGAAGAAGCCTAGGCTGCCTAATTAGACTCAGGATTCACGTCATACAAAACAAATAAGACTTACAAGTAGCACATAATGATTTCAAATAAGCCTCTTGCCTAATTAGAGTTGATTAAGTGGTTAACATGATAAACAATTATTTATGTTGCATAATTAGAACCTATAGATATGATTTCTAGACGAGACATATTAATCAAGGTGTCGAAAATTAAACTAATGTGCTAAATATTAAATTAAGGATGCCGGAAACTAATTTAAGTATGTAGAAAATTTATTAAAAATGTGCAGAAAATCAATTGAAGCGTGCGGAAGAGTGGTTAAAAGTGCGCAGAAAAATGATTTAAAGTGCAGAAAATTGATTTAAAAAGCGCAGGAAATTAATCAAAGTGTGCAGAAAAAATATTTCCATGTGCAGAAAATTATTTTAAATATGCAGGAAATTAATCAAAATGTGCAGAAAATTATTTTAAATGTGCAGGAAGTTATTTAAATGTGCAGAAAATTATTGAAATGTGCAGGAAATTAATTAAAAATATGCAGGAAATTATTTTTATATGCAGAAAATTAATCAAAGCGTGCAGAAAAATATTTCCTTTGTTCATGCAGAAATTGTTCTTAAATGTGCAGGAAATTAATTAAAATATGCAGAAATTAAAATGTACATGAAATTATCACAGGTGCAGGAAATTAATTAAAATATGCAGAAAATTAACATTATTTACGCCTAAAATTATTTAAACTAGCAAAATTACTTAGAGGTTGAAAGTTGATTTGGGAATGCTAGAACGTAATTATAAACCTATAAACATGGTTTCTAAGTGAGAAAATGTTCAAGTAACATGCTGAAAATTAATTATAACATGCAAACAATCTGTTAAACAAGTTTTAAAAAAATGATTAACACGCTAGAATTAATTGATATACTCGAAATAAGTTAAATAAATTGAAAATTAATTAGTGATCCTAAAACATGATTTCTAAGTGATAAAGCAATTAATTAATGACCCTAAAATGTTTGCCTAAGTGATAAAACAATGAATATGTGAAATTTATCAAATAATCCTATAGGCATGACATCTAAGTGATAAGGTATTCGAATCACATAATCCCCACCCCCATAAGCAGTCCCCATAATATTTTATTATGTAGATATAGAGTTTGTACAATAATTATTACAGACCCAAATGGATAAAGAAAGAAGAAACGGAGAAAGGCTAAGTGGGACAACCCTTCACTACTCCAAACCCCTGGCAACTCTTCGTCTTATCTAAATTCTCGCCTTCAACCTGTTGAACATGGACAAAGACACCAAAACACTCCCAGAATCCAAAAACATACCTTTGGCAGCCCATAACCAACCCTTGGTGCTGTCAAGATCCTAAGGATCTCAAGGATCTCAGGCAGGCTCACACCAAAGGGGTTATGAGATACGCAATGGTCGTTTCAAATTCACATACATAACACCACGATAGGAAAACATTTAATTGCAAGATAAATCAAAACAAGATCATAATCACACAGAATTAGCACAAAAGGAATGAATGCATCGTTAGAGAAAACTAACCATTTGGTAGCAAGAATAATGAAACACAAACAAGAAACCGTACTTCCAAAGTGAGAACCAGTGATAATAATTAGCAACCAAAATAATCTCTCAAGATCAAAAGTAGTGAAATATTTTTAAGTGTAAAGGAAATATGTGATGATAAAAAGTCTGTCTTCTAAAGAATAAAAGGGGCTGATTATATATTAGAGAAGTTGTAGGCAATCATAAAAATAATAGGAAGAAAGGATATTCTGGCAATCAATTAAAGAATTTTGTTTTCCTTAAAAAAATTGTTGAATCAATCAAGTGTAACATTTACCATAAATAAACAAGTGATGGAGTTGTCATATAATTAAGAAAAGAATGGTAAGGATCAATTAGCAGATAGAGTCAAGACTGACAAAAATAAATGAATGCCCAAAGCTGTCACATACTACCAAATAATTTATACAGAGCAAAGATCTCTAACTACCATAATTGCACACAAGACTTTTACAAATCTGATTTAAGAAGGAGAGTAGTCAAATTGAGGTTGATTATGTCAAAGGATTAGAGTCCAAACGAGATTAATCATGAACAACAATACACAGAGATCACATGACATACTAGTCCGTAACTAAGTATCTCCGAATTGCAATCACAATAGCCAATTTTGAGACCAGTAAAATATGATTAACTAAAGATGAAACAAATAACAATCAAGAACATTTTAACACAAATCAGCAACCTTTAACACAATAATAAGCATAGAAGATCATACCGAAGAAGAATTTAACATTGAAACCTCAAAGCTTTAACACAACCGGAAGGGATGATTTTAACATCTCTTGACATTTGAAACTCAACCCGAGAACCATTGACATTCTACGCGTGGTTCTTTTCCTCGTCGGATTTCCCGAAGTTCATCGGAGAGGAGAGAAACTTGGGGGTTTTGGGTTTAAGAGGAGAAGAAGATCTGCCGACTGGGGGTGAGTATTTTTCGATGACCGGAGTTGACTGGAAGTAGGCGGCGGTGAGATAGAGTTCGCCGGAGCAGTAGTGGCAGTGGGAGTTGTGGCGGTGGCAAACTGGTGGGCAACGATGGAGGAGAGTATAGATCGGTGACGGCGTGTGGTGGAGGTGAGTCACAGGTGGAAGAAGGAGACAGAGGGAGATGAGGAGGTCCGACTATGGTGGTACGGTGGTTGTTGATTGGGTCTTTGGGTGGTGTAATAATCGGCGGCTAGATGGGAGTTGAGGGAGATCGGGGAGAGAGAGGGGCGACGCGATTGCCGGCCATCCGATGATCAACTCCGACGGCGGCAGTAGCGATAGAGAAAGGAGGAGATAAGGGTGTGACTGTTTTGTTTAGAGAGGGAGTAAAGATGAGTTTTGATTAGGGTTTGGGGGTGCCTTATTAAAATGGAAAGAGATGGGAGATTTAATCCCAGCCATTAGATCAATCTTGATCAACGACTGAGATTTAAAATTGTTAAATGGGTCGGATCCGGATCATCCGGATTTGGGTCAAATTAGAATTGGATTTGGGACTCAATTTAGGCTAAAAGTGACATAAATTGGATAGAATTGGACTAGAAATTAAATAAATTGAAAAATTGAATTGAATTAAGTTGCTATTTAATAAATATAGTGGTAAATTGATAAATATATAATAATAATAATAACAAAAATTAACCAACATCATGAAAATCATTATGGATAAATTATATAGGTAAAATTAATGACACGTAATATATTATTTAAAAATAATAATAATTTGAAATAAATTAGGTATACGTAAAATTATGAATGCAAATTTTAAGAAACGTTATAATAATAATATTAATAATAATAACAATAATAATAATAATAATAACAATAATAATAATAATAATAATAATAATAATAATAAACTATGCGTTTGTAAATTATAAGTATGCATATTTGCGAAAAATAATTTAATAAATATTTACAAAATTATGTAAAATATTATATTTAAATTAGTGAATTATATATTATATAAGAATATAAAATTAAATGCTAAAAATAAACTGCACACCTTAAAATCATGAATACGAAATGTCAGAATTTATTTGATACCAAAATAATAATTAAAAATTCAAAACTAATATTATTTTGATAAAATAGCAGCCTGTGAGGAATATCGGGAGGTCAAAATTGGGTGTCAATAACGGGAACCAATTTGTTTATGTTTTCACAGATTATATGTGGATCTAGGATAAAGTTGATATATGAGAGGATAAAGTTTTTGTTGCATTCCCATGATGTGCCATATGGTTCTGGCAGTGGGCAACAATCGGTCACGAAATTTTTCGACGTAAATAATGCTAACACCTACTGGGTACATTAAGATGATTCTCTTGAAAGTGTTATCTTATCTTTTTGCATTTAATCCAGAATGTATTTTGTACAAGAAACTGTTAGAGCTACGGAGCTCTAGATCGGAGTCGAAATGTGAAGAGGAAAACCCTAGATCTAAAGAGAGATAGAGAGAAGAAAGAGAAACATTATTGAAATGAAAGAAAAATATATGTTGTACTTTACATCATTCTAGAAGTCCACTATATAATCAATATACAAAAATACAAGTCAACACAAAATAAATCGGGTCCGATCAACTTGGGCCGATAACTGTTGCTATCTTGGGGCCTCGACTTGGGCCTACGTCAACACCCCCCCCTCAAGCTGGAGGGTGTGTGCACGGCCAGCTTGCATAAGATGGAATGATGGAGAGGGCCAGCCAATGGTTTAGTCATAATATCTACACGTTGATCAATAGAAGAAACATGATGAAGAGAAACAATACCAGAAGATAAACAATCCCGTACATAATGACAATCTATTTCAATGTGTTTCATCCATTCATGAAACACAGGATTTTTTGCAATATGTAGGGCAGCCTGACTGTCACAAAAAATAGGTACAAGAGAAGTAATAGAATGACCAAGATCACCAAATAATCGAATCAACCAAACAACTTCAGCCACAACTTTGCGTAAGGCTCTGTATTCGGCCTCAGCAGAAGAAAGAGCAATGGTTGGTTGTTTCTTACTTTTTCAAGAAACAGGGAAACCACCAAAAGTAACATAATATCCGATAACAGATCTGTGCGACATTGGACACGCAGCCCAGTTAGAATCAGTAAAAGCCACAACAGAAAACTCTGGTGAAGAGGAAAGAAGAATGCCCTGATCAGGGGCATTCAGCAAATATCACAAAACATGAAGCCCAGCAAGCATATGTGGAATTCGGAGAGTATGAAGAAACTGACTAAGATGCTGCACATCAAAAGATATGTCAGGCCTGGTATGTTGGAGAAAATTTAATTTCCCAATAAGCCTTCTATAAGAAGTAGGATCAGGTAAAATGCCACCACCATCAGAGGTGAGTTTGATAGAAATGTCCAAAGGTGAAGAAACTGGTGTAAAATGAGAGCAATGGAACTCATCTAGCAAATCAGTAGTGAATTTATTCTGATTCATGAGATAACCTAAGGAGTGAGCAGTGATCTCCAGTCCCAAAAAATAATGCACTAGCCCCAAATCTTAAATCTTTAATCTTGAATTGTTGATCAAGAAAAGATTTCAGGGCATCCATTTCAACAATGTTAGAACTAGCAAGCAAGATATCATCCACATAAACCACAAGGATAACCAAAGAAGAACCGGAAGACTCTGTAAACAAAGAATAGTCATTTTTGCTAACAATGTAGCCTCTAGATAACAAAGCTTCAGACAATTTGGAAAACCATTGTCTGGAAGCCTGCTTGAGGCAATATAAGGATTTCCTGAGTTTGCAAACCATGGGAGTGGAAGAGGTAGAAGAAACCAGAAGACTAGAAGGGACCTTCATGTAAACATCCTCATGAAGGTCCCCATGCAGAAAAGCATTGTTGATATCCAATTGATAAACTATCCAGTGTCTCTTAGCAGCAATAGATAATAAGTACTTGACAGTGGTAAGTTTAACAACTGGGGAAAAGTATCATGATAATCAATGTCTTCTTTTTGAGTGTCACCCCTAATGACAAGCCGAGCTTTGTACCTTTCAATTATACCATCAGATTTTTGTTTGATTTTGTACACCCATTTGCAAGGTATAACCTTCTTGTTGGGGGGAGAGGGACAATGTCCCAAGTATGGTTCGCCTCAAGAGACCTCAATTCATTTAGCATTGCCTCTTGCCAAACAGGATTGGAGGCAACATGCTGGTAAAATTGAGGCTCATGCATGTGCAGATCAGCTATAGATACCTTGGTATTGACAGGAAGAGAGGAAGGATGAATAAGAGTGGAACAACAGACATAGTCTGCAAGATGGGAAGAGAGTTGAGATATTCTGGTACTTCTCCTGAGAGGGGCAGTAGAGGTGGGAGAAGTAGAAATAGCAGGTGAGACCACGAGGGATGGGATAGCAGAAGAAGTAGGAGTAGAAATAGGTGAAGAAGCAGGAAGGGGAAAGTCATCAAGGAAAGTAGGAGGAGGGACAGGAATAGGGAGGGGAGAAGATACATTATAGGGGAAAATGTGTTCATGAAACTGTCACGCCCCGAATCCATCGAGACATGATTGGCACCCGTAGCCGATAAAGCCTGAGAGAACCAACCTTTGCCTATGTTCACTCATATGCCCATCATAATCATAAATACCATTGCATAAGAACATGAAAGACGAATAAAGGAAAACATGGGACATATTTATACATACACATGAAACATGGCCGTTGAGGCCATCCAGTCAAAACAACATATATCTTTTACACTGCTACACCCACATCCGTCTACAAAAGCCTCTAACAAGAGCATTGACCACAATGAACCATAAGTCGGGACAAGTCCCCGCTTTATACAACATGTATAATACCAAAACATATATACACTCTAACTCGGAGAAGCCCCGAATAAGCTGGAGCTCACCCAAGAACTGCTAACACTGGCAGTCTACTGAGGAGGCCTACTGGGACCTGCGCCTGCAGCAAGTAAGGTAAATGCCCCGAGAGGGGTCAGTACGAAATAAGTACTGAGTATGCAAGGCTCAGATGAAACTGTACAACACATGAATATTTCAATGAACATGCCAATGAACTCAAAACATATGAATAATCAATGTGAATAAGTCACCATGTTACGTTTTGGAAACCATGTGGATTGCTTTCATTATTTTCATTACTTTCTTTATCTCAATGCTCACATGTCATTACATATCACAATGTGCCCGGGCCCCGACTGATCAGTGGGTCTTTCATATCATATCATTGTGTAGGGATCGAGTCGAGCTAGGCTTATGCCCCTAGACTTGCCACCCATACATCAATGCATCGGGATCGAGTCGAGCTAGGCTTACGCCCCTAGACTTGCCACCCATAAATCCAAATCTCGGGATCGAGTCGAGCTAGGCTTACGCCCCTAGACTTGCCACCCGTACTTGATCATTGACCACATTTGCATTACTTTGTTCATTACTTTAAGAGTGATACTTTGATAGTCATAACATCACTTTGGAACTTTGGAACATAACATTGTTGGAAACTTTGAATCATTGACCAATGAGTGAAGGACATGTGAATAAATATCAATGAGAAATATCACATTACTAGCACCATGATACCATTGGAACCATTGGATAATAATCCATGAACAAGAGACACAAGTATAGGCACTATTGGAATATTGGTACGTAACTTTATTTGAGCTTTCGGAACATTAACCATGAATATGAGACATGAGATTCACAAATGATCCATGAGTAGAAAATATATGACAATGACTAGTGATAAACGGATATCGGATACCTTAGCACATTTCGGGATAAGACTAGTGAAATGTCAATGTGAATACCATTTGCCGTGTAGAAAAATACGGACAAGTAACCTTACATACCTTGGATTCGCAATACGACTATTCAACCTTAGAGGCGTATACAATAATCCCTCTCCTTCTTTATGTGTCACTCTACAAATACATAACGAAATTCACATTAACCACCAATTACTTTACAAATGCATACCATGTCAATGAATTACATGTTTGGCTTTTAAACATGTCATTTCCCCTTGACAAAACCATTGATCATACTATTATTCCAAAAATTCCATAATATTCCCAACATTGACCAATACATGAAAATCAATACATTTCACTACAATACTTCTCCTTTACACTTTCTTATCCATAACACATCACAAATAATCCATCAAAGCACCTTAATTCAACTCATAACACATATCGGCCAAAATTTCATAATTTCCACTTTTAGCCAAGAACAAATTTAATGCCAAAAATAACACCATACATGTTCATATTTTGTCCATACCATGCCTTTTCATCAAAGGCACAAGGCCTAATTTACACTTGAATTCCATATACCACAAATCTCATACAAAATCACCAAGTACCATGACCAACTTTTCCAAGCACAACCAACATGATATACATATTCTTTTATGCATATAAGATATTAATCCATGAAAATAAATACTTACCAAGGCTTGGAATATGCTGATCTTGTCCAAGGAGTCCCAAGGAATTATTTTGCTTTAGGGTTTGGAAATGAGAAATGTTGAGAAAAATGTTTTAAAGGCATGAGAGGTTTTGTACAATAAAAAATCTGATTTGCCCCTTTATATAGGCCTCTCATATTGTCCTTAGCCAATTCTTGGCATTTAATAATGTGTCTAGAAGGTCAAATGGAAGAATGGGTCTTTTGACCCATTTGGGCCATGGATTTCTTCCACTTTTGGGCCTTAATTTGGCCCAAGAAGACATATCCATTTAACCCAACAAGTTTCATGCATTATTCACCATATCTCTCATGTTTATATAGTTCCATAATGTCACGACACTATTCTTTTAAACATTTCTCATTCGTCCTTTCGATCGCAAAAATTGGAATTCTAGTCGCCCTTAGCTTCATTAAGCATTTTGGATCACTATTCACATTTCATGATTTGATCATGTAGGAGTATGTAGGAGTATATTGAAGTGTTTGTAGCTTTAACAATGCTCAAATAACTCCAAAGATCCAAAAGAAACCATCGAAAAATCATCGTAGAATTGCGTTACGAAACGACGCCGGAAAGGGCATAAGTGTTGTGCCTTGCGCCACACCCCCTGAAACAGGGTAGTGGCGCAAGAATCCAGCCTTATCTGAAGTTTATTCAGGCTGGTGGCTTGCGCCACACCCCTGAAACAGGGTAGTGGCGCAAGTTTCAGCCTTTTGCTGAAATTTCCGGCCACTTATCCAACGTTTACGTATCGTCCAATCCCTTATCAAAACACTACAAAATACTTACTTAGTGATCTTAACCATCAAGTAAACATGACTTAAAGTCACCAAATGAGGTTAAAATGTGTACGAGTTCTTACCCAAATGCTCCACGAGATCACAACACACCTCCTACGAAGATCTAATCGCACATGTGAAGTCCGATATCAAATGTTTCACCAATAACACTATAAAAAACATATGCATGGCATCTCAACACCTATGTAGATATGATCCCAAGGTATCAAGTGAGGTTATAAAGTACGGGGTGTTACAGAAACACAACATCCCTAGAAAAAAAATAGACAAGGTAGATAGATTGAGCAGTTTGTACCCTTTCTTACCACAAGGGTGTCCTAAAAATATACTAGGGACAGACCTATAATAAAACTTGTCTCTACTAGGTTTGAGAGAAGTAACATAGCACATACAACCAAAGGATTTTAGATGACCATATGAAGGAGCATGACCATGCAATTTCTCAAAAGGTGATAATTTGTGTATCACAGTGGAAGAAATCCTATTGATAAGATAGGTTATTGTAAGAACACAATCCCCCCAATATTTGAGAGGCAAGTTTGATTGGAAAAGAAGAGCCTAGACACTTCCAAAAGATGTTTGTGTTTTCTTTCCACCACCCCATTTTGTTGAGGAGTATGAGGGAATAGTGGTTTGGTGGAGAATTCCATTGGTTGAAAAGAAAGATTGAAGGTCAGTGCTACTGCCTAACTCATAAGCATTGTCTGATCTAAAAGTTTGTACTGAAGAATGAAAGTGGACTTTGACCATGGCAACAAAGTCTTTGAGAACAGAAATAGCATTGCTTTTGGTAGATAAAAGATGAGTCCAAGTAACTCTAGAGAAATTATCAACTAAAGTGAGGAAGTATCGAAAACCATTATATGTTTGTGTGTGGTAAGGACCTTAAATATCAACATGAACCAGTTGAAAGGGAGAAGAAGAGTGGATGGTACTGATGGGAAATGGTAATCTTTGTTGTCTAGTCTTTGGACAAATATCACATAAGAAATGTTGTTTAGAAGATAGTTGATCAGACAGACAAGGAATGGATTTCATTTTATGAAAATACATATGGCCCCATCGTTGGTGCCAAAACAGATCATTCTTATTAACATCAAGAGCAATAGGAAGGAAATTACAAGGATGAGAACTAGTAGATAAAGAAATAGTACATGTAACAGGAATAGAAGAATTACATGAATTGGAAATAGAATTTTGAACAGTAGGACTTAACAAAGAAAGATATGTATTGAGAAAGTAAAGACCATTTGCAGCTCTACCAATTTCCAATTTCCTCTTCAGAGAAGAGCCCTGTAATATACAATTAGATTTGGTAAATAGAGCATTACAGTCAAAGTGAGTAAGGAGTTGATGAACAGAAATGAGGTTAAATTGGAAAGAAGAGACTAATAAGACTTTATGTAAAGTCATATCTGGTCTTAGGTGCAGTGGTCCAGTAGAAATGACTTTAACCTTATAGCAATTAGGTAAACTAATTAAGAAAGGAACTACAAGAGGTGTGAGGTTGTGAAGTAAATGTTTGTGAGGTGTCATATGATTTGTAGCACCAGAGTCTATGATCCAAGGATTTGAGCCTAATTGTGACATTGTACAAGCATGAAACACAATAGAATTAACATGAGGGTGGTTAAACACACCTGCAAAGTGGGCAAATCCTGGGTTATCGAAATAAATATCACTGGATTTTGTAGAAGAATGGGCCATAGAATTGACTGAAGGATGACCAATGGAACCGCGGTGGAGTTGTTAGAGATAGTGATAATGTTGATACTGGTCTTTAGTTAGTCTATACTCATCTTTATTAGTCTTGGAGGAGGAAGAGGAATTACCAAAAGAACCATCAGTTTGTACACATGCTGCAGACTTCTTGTTCTTAGTGAACTTGAAATCTGCTGGGAAACCAAAGAGCCTATGACATTTCTCCACAACATTTCCTGATCTCTTACAATATTTGCAAAACAGAGATGAAGTGTAACCAGGACTGCCAGCGGAAGCAGAAGACCTCTTGGGATCATATTGGATAATGGGTGCAAGGTTTCTTTTTAGATCAAACTGAAACCTTTGAGTATACCCCTTTCTGGGGATGAGGTTATGAGAATAAGCATGAAAAGATGTAGAATCAGTAGAAAAACCTTGGACCGGAGCAGAAGATTCTTTTTGCTTCTCAACATGCTGGAGCATGGAGTAGGATTTGCTAAGAGATGAAAGGTCGGGCATCATTAAGATATTACTCTTACAAAGAGAGTAATCATCATTTAGTCCACTCAAAAACTGAAATAACTTCTGTTGTTCAAAAAATTTTCCTCAGGCACCACATGTACAAACAAGACCTACATAAGAATTGCTAAGTTCATCCCATAGACTACGCAGTTTTGTGAAATAGGAAGCAATATTGGAGGAACCTTGAGAAGTTCCATTGATTTCCTTTTGGATCTGAATATATGTAGTACCATTTGACTGGCCAAAACGTTCATTTATATCACTCCATATATCCTTAGCCGAGTCAAAGCACATAATACTCGTGGCTACCTCACTAGACAGGGAATTAACAATCCATGCTATGATCATATCGTTACAACATTCATAATAAGAAAAATATGGAGAATCTGGTCCTGATTTAGGGATAATCCCCGTTACAATACCCATTTTGTTCTTAGCCGAAAGAGCAGTAAGCATATTCTTTTGCCAAATAACAAATCCAGTTCCATCAAAAGGAGGTGAAACTAAACGAGTCCCTGGATTGTTCGAGGGATGTATATAAAAGGGATGAGTTTGAGAGATCGTAAATTTCTCAAACTCCTGATTGACAGTACTGGAAGTCGAAGTCATGATTGAAATCTAAAACTAAATTGGAAGCTTAAGGTGACTAAACTACCAATACAACAAGAAGACCAACGACAAACAGATGCCGAAAACGTGAACTAAAGAGAAGGAACGATTACCACCCTTCTTCGCAACCTGAAGAAGCAAGGCCTTCAAAAAAAAAATTCACACTACTGCAGATGAAACAGACCAGAACCGCCACTAGATCACCACAAAATCTTCAACACTCCACTAGATCACCCTGTAATCGAAATATCGCCGAAAAATTACTCCAAAAAAATCATTGAAGGGTAAAATCGGTCGATAGAGGAAGACGAGAGGATCAATATTATCTTCTCTGATATCATGTTAGAGCTACGGAACTCTAGATCAGAGTCGAAATGTAAAGAGGAAAACCCTAGATCTAAGGAGATGATACAAGACAAATGGCCATCATAACTTTTGATGCCATCATTCGTGGCCAACACGTGGAGAATCTGATTTTGGACACCTTAAAGGCCCGAGAGTATGCATGGGGAAGTCATGAAGTCATTTTGGACACATAATAAAGCAAATTCGTGTGTGGAAGGTTGCTTGGAGGCTTGCCTTGATGACTACCCGAGGCTCCAAAGAATTGCAAGGGTTGAAGTGTGAAGAAGGAGTCCTTACACTCCATGACCGCCCTTATTAAGGGTGTTTTGGTCTTTTTGTGCCTTTTCTATACACTCCATAGGAGCCTCTTTTCATTAAGGGTAGTTTGGTCATTTGATGTAATAGTTATAAATAGGCTTCATTAGTCTTATTTTCTAGTTAGTTCATGATGGACATTTGAAAGACTTCTTCTTCTCTCTTTGAGAATGTAGTGTAGGGCTTGGAAAGGCCAAGTAGTGTAGGGCTTGGAAAAGCCATTATTGATCCTTGCTTAGAAACGGTGGTTGTTAGGCGGAGTTGATTCCCTTAGCGGTCGCCATAAGAGTTTGGTGTTGTTATTGCGGGTCTTAGGGGGTCTTATCGTTTGATACACGGTTTGGTTCCTTATTCTTGTAATCTCGTATGTCAATCTATCTATCTTTTTTTTGTAATCTTGTTAAGCTTGTGTTTATAATCTTGAAGTCTAGTGAAGCCGTGTGGGGCTCTTTCGATTCACTAGCATTTGTTGTTCAACTTGTTGTTCTTGTGATAGTTGTTCATCTTGTTGTTGTTGCTGAAATCTTGTGTTGCGGGTTTGATCTTGTATCATTTGGTATCAAAGCAAGGCTGGTTGTGTTCCTACACTACCAATTTTGGGCTATCTCGGTCAAAAAAAAAAAAAAAAAAAAATCTGTCAAAAAAAAAAAAACGAAATCTGTCCATCTTGTTGTCTTGGCCGAGAATAGTGATTGTGTGTTTAGATCTAGGTGTTATTTTACTTGTTTAGTGTGTTTATAGTGTTGGTTTCTTTCTCACCAACACTAAAAGTGTCTAGATCTAAAGATGAGCTTATAATATTGACCATTGTTGTGGTGACTTGAAGTGGGCCGTAGGTTGTATCTTGTTGATGACCATTGGTGGTTTTTGTGTTATGTTCTTGAAGAAGTTGATGTTGTGTTCTTGAAGGTTGTTGTGGTGTTCATCTTGTTCTTCATCTATTCTTACAACTTAAGACAACAAAAGTTATAAAGTTGTTGGTGAGAAGACTTGCACACATCTCTTCTTAGACTTGACAACCACTTTTCCTTAAAACACGGAACCTTGTTTTGTGGGATTAGAATAGTCAAATCTTACCTTTTAGAGTTTGAAAAGTTGAAAAAAGAGTACAAGACTTTACTTTCCCTCCAAAACCCATTGTCATCCATGACAAGTTGTTTTCATATTGAAATTTCAGATTTGTGACAAAAAATATATATATATATATATATTTTTTCGTGTGGGCCCAAGACCAATTGCATGCTGCCACGTCACCATTAAGCTCAAATTTCAGATTCTAAGTTTCATTTCCTTGTTTCTTTAGTTTCATTTCTTGATTCTAGTACCAATTAACAACTAGTAATCACCTACTAGATTGTGAATTGGTTTTTGAATCCGTTTTTTTTCGTGTTTTTCGTTCTTTGTGTGTTTTTCTCATTTCGATTCGTTGAACTTCTTTGATTCAAATTCATAAGTAGATTTTGTTTTGTGTCATGAGTCGATCAAACAATAATCTATTCCGGTCGCTAAGTAGTGGCTGACACCTTATTAACTACCGGAGTATAAGCAACTTTCAATATTCGCCGCTCCAATGGTGAGGATCACAAAGGCGAGTGTATACGAGTGTTGGTGAGGTGCTTTTACTACTAATCTTGTTTGTGCATTTTGTAGGTACACGGTGATATTAGGGGAACATATCTTGGTAGCCTCGTATTATGTGACTACAACATGGGAGACTATGATTGTAGTGAGGGATTTTATGGCTACGATGATGTTGTAGATTATGGGGGCTATGAATATAGCCATGATCAAGACATGGGCAGATCTGAGGGTTATGGTTTTGAGGGAGAACATGAGGTGAATGAAGTGCCAAGTTCTTATGATGAAGTTGGGGCATATGAGGAGTCTTACACTTCCCATTTCGAACCTCGAATTGGTGTAAGGTATAACCCCTCCCTTCGCAAAGCTTATGAGAGCCATGGTGAGAGTGCACGTGTGGAGAATGAAGATTCATATTCCTCACCTTGTAGTACATTTTATCAAGGTCGAAGCGGTGTGAATGGGTATACTAGCTATAGTGTAGGTTGTCCCATGAGAATAAGAGAGAATACATCTCCAAGGCCGAGGGGTACTCATGTGCCCTTGGGTTGTCCTAAACTCTACAATGTTGATCCTAGGAGAAGTGTTCACTCCGGAAAGGTAAGCATTGATGGGGTACAGGGCTGCCTCCTTGTGCTAGATGATTGGCGCCATAAGAACTACATCATTCCGCCGATGGTTGACTATTTAGGGTTGTTTCGAGAACCTTTACTTGTTCCATATTCCTTGGACGGGTATAAGGTTACCGAGAGAGTGAGGATTGTCTTCACCCAATTTGAATACTATGAGGAGGTGTGGTGCGATATCTTCCCCTTGACACCAGGTCATGTATGCTTGGGTGCCGATTGGTTTGCACAACATAGAGTTCCAAATGTGCTAAATTGGCCTAAGGTTATAGTGGACCATTGGGGAAATTATCTTTTTACCTCAATTATTCCCAAACCACAAGGAGATGTGATCACTTACTCCAAGCCGAATGATTATGAGAGACAAAAGATTGAGAGGAGTAAGGGTGTGAAAGGTGGTAATCCGAGAGTGGAAAAAGGAGAGGTTATGTGGAGTGAAGTGAGGGGGTTGCCACCAAATCATGCTAACTATGTTTGTCCTTTTCTTTCTAAGGACATTTGTGTAGGTACCAACATGGCAAGCGGAGAAGCACAAGGCCAAGGAGAAGTTGCTGCCGAAGCATGTGGGAAACCTTCACACCACGACAAAGAAGAATTTACTCAAGAGCTTCAAGGTGAAATCGCTTACTCTTACACTTTTGTGCATGTGAATGATAATTGTGTGACTAGTCGCCCATTAAGTGTGAGTAGTAGCTTACCTATTTGTGAGTCTATTGATTCTTTGCCTCTTGTTGATGATGTACTTGTTGGGAGTGTGGATACACTAGTTGATCCTATTGATGATCGAATTGACTCTTCTTGTAAGGTTAATTTAAGTCCACCTAGTGTTGAAGCCAATGTGTTGAATGATGGTACATCATCTTGTGGGGATTGTGTTGATCAACTTATGTGCGGAATTCGTCCACCACTTGAGGATATGTGTGATGTGTTTAATGGATCTCAAGTGAATGATTATATTGAAAATGTTGATCAAATAAATAGGAGTGACCCCTTTAGTATGACCTCTAGTAAATGTTCTACTCTCGGTTTTGCTCATAGGGATAATCATGTGCTTGAAACATCTTTGATACTTGATAATGATCTTTTAGAGAATGGATTTGCATGTTCTATATCCTCTTCATGGATAGATCCTTCTCTCTTTAAGTACAATATCTTGTTTGAAGATGATGAGTTCACTCCTAAAGAACCTAGTGGTGAGAATGACGTTGAAGGTATAGCTTGTCTTGAAAGCTATAGCCTATATGCCAACCCACTATGGTGTAAAAACATTCTTCCTAAAGATGGAAATCT
Source organism: Capsicum rhomboideum (assembly GCA_031232105.1). NCBI lineage: Eukaryota > Viridiplantae > Streptophyta > Magnoliopsida > Solanales > Solanaceae > Capsicum > Capsicum rhomboideum. The sequence goes on from CP124707.1 coordinate 48,237,555, forward strand.
CTTCTTGGGAGATGAGAGTACTCTTAAGGAAAGGGAATGTGAGGTCTTGGAAAGGAATGATCAATTGGGTGATGATAATTTTGATTTGCTTGAATTTTTAAGAAACCCAATAAGTGATTTTTCCTTGAAAATTGATTGTGGTTGTGATCCTTTGCATGACACCCCACCCATGTTTGATGACTATAAGGATGAATTGCTTGCTTGTAAAGACTTAAGTAATAATTCCTTGGACTTTAGTGGTGGTATGTGTCTACTTGAGGGTACTTCCATAGAAAGGGAAGGTGTCCATTATTTGGAAATTACTTCTTCTACTATGTGTGACCTTGTTACTGAGAGTACTCATGGTGATGATGTTGAAACTGGTAGTGAGTACTCACATGAGGACACCTTAGTTGAACTTGACTTGAGTGATACCATTCTCCACTCTCTATTTGCCTTTGATGATATGTATGCTATTGTAGAGAGTATATCTTGTAGTTTGGGTGAAGCCTATGGGGAAAGGGAGTATTGTCTAGACCCGTGTCTATGGCTACTCTTTCTATTTGACCCCGGTGCCAAATATAGAAATGGTGATGTGGGCGCACCCAACTTGTTGCTTGGTCTACATTACAAGCAAAGTGTCATTCCTGAAAACCCGAGAGCAAAAGTGTCATTGTTTCCTTGGGGTAATTTTTCTAAATGTGCATCCTTGCTTGACGCAATTGTGTTTAAATTACAAGAATCTCAACTTGTGGATGCCAAGTTCTCTATTTGCTTGAAGGAAAGAATGTGGTTGTGCTTAAATGCTTTGTCTTTACCCTTGTATGCCTTTACACTTGATTCTTTCCTATACTACCTCTTTGCCTATGATGACATCCATGCTAGTTTTGGATTTGTTTTATGTAGAGGTAGGAAATTTATTGGTATGTCCACTTGTATGAATGATAATGCTATATGGATCTTGTGGACATTAGAACCAATTGAGGCTCCACCCTTGGTGTGGTCTCTTGAAGAGATAAAGAAGCAATTGTGTCTTAAGGCTCCTAAGATGAAGGTAGTTTTACCTTGTGGATTATTTGATGCCATTAGGACCTTTGTAGTTTCCTTATCTCTTGGTGATTTAAATAGCCAAATCCTTTGTGCATATTTTAATAAGTTTTTAATATTTAATTCAAAGGATCCTTGGTTATATTGCAAGTATAAGCAACCTTGGCATGTTGAGATGATTTATTGTGCTAACCCTAACCCTCATGCCATGAGGAGTTTGTATTTGTTTGTCCTTTCTTTGGTTTTGCAAAGTTTGGATTCGAGGTCGAATCCTTTTCAAGAAGGGGAGGATGATACAAGACAAATGGCCATCATAACTTTTGATGCCATCATTCGTGGCCAACACGTGGAGAATCTGATTTTGGACACCTTGAAGGCCCGAGAGAATGCATGGGGAAGTCATGAAGTCATTTTGGACACATAATAAAGCAAATTCGTGTGTGGAAGGTTGCTTGGAGGCTTGCCTTGATGACTACCCGAGGCTCCAAAGAATTGCAAGGGTTGAAGTGTGAAGAAGGAGTCCTTACACTCCATGACCGCCCTTATTAAGGGTGTTTTGGTCTTTTTGTGCCTTTTCTATACACTCCATAGGAGCCTCTTTTCATTAAGGGTAGTTTGGTCATTTGATGTAATAGTTATAAATAGGCTTCATTAGTCTTATTTTCTAGTTAGTTCATGATGGACATTTGAAAGACTTCTTCTTCTCTCTTTGAGAATGTAGTGTAGGGCTTGGAAAGGCCAAGTAGTGTAGGGCTTGGAAAAGCCATTATTGATCCTTGCTTAGAAACGGTGGTTGTAAGACGGAGTTGATTCCCTTAGCGGTCGCCATAAGAGTTTGGTGTTGTTATTGCGGGTCTTAGGGGGTCTTATCGTTTGATACACGGTTTGGTTCCTTATTCTTGTAATCTCGTATGTCAAGCTATCTATCTTTTTTTTGTAATCTTGTTAAGCTTGTGTTTATAATCTTGAAGTCTAGTGAAGCCGTGTGGGGCTCTTTCGATTCACTAGCATTTGTTGTTCAACTTGTTGTTCTTGTGATAGTTGTTCATCTTGTGTTGCGGGTTTGATCTTGTATCAGGAGAGATAGAGAGAAGAAAGAGAAACATTATTGAAATGAAAGAAAAATATATGTTGTCCTTTACATCATTCTAGAAGTCCACTATATAATCAATATACAAAAATACAAGTCAACACAAAATAAACCGGGTCCGGTCAACTTGGGCCGATAACTGTTGCTATCTTTGGGCCTCGACTTGGGCCTACGTCAACAGAACCAAGGTGATACGATTTAGTATTTTGATTAAAGCTAAAAAAAATTCTCTTTATCCTACTCTGAAAACACTTCTTTTGAATCAAAGATCTATTGGAAACAACGTCTCTATTCCTTGAAAGATTGAAGAAGTAAGGTTAGCATAGATCATACCCTCCTCATACCTCACTTGTGAAACTTTATGGGATTTGTTATTATTGCTTTATTGTTGATTAATAGATATTTTGGGTATAAGTATAATACACAATATTCTATTGAGAATTTCAAGTTTTTGCAATTCTTATTGTTAAGTTCTTACCATGCTTATTGTTTATGCTTTGTATAATAAATTCAATGAATGTTTTTTTTGTTAGTTTGTTATGAAGAACGTAATGTATTTGCAACTCTGCGCAATGATGTTAAGTCCTGCTTTTTTTTTTGTAAGTAGCTGATATAAATTATTTCTGAAGCAGGTTGGGAGTTAGGAAGATGAATGGCCACGTTGAATAGATTTTAAAGTCAAATGGTCCACCTAAAGTTTCATGATTTCACTGTGCAACATATGTCTCCTTTGAGAAATTTTTTTGGAGAACTACAGCCATATATTTTATGCACTTTGATTTTACTTGACGTGACTTTTGTATTACAAAGGTTGAACTAATGTTGGTGGCTTAGGCCGAAGCTGAACGTCAGCTTCTAGCTCCACGCCTGCGTGCATTGTATGTATTTTTTTTTTCTACGAGAATTTTGATTGCAGCACACTTAAAAGTATAGGAGAGACTTGGAGGGTGCCGGTAATTGAAATCGATAAGCCAAAAATGTTGTTGGCAAAATTTCAAGCAAACTCTTCTCCTTATATTTTTTTCAAAACTGTTGAGGATCATTAAAACAAAGGTATACCACATTCTTTTTTGTTTGTAGTTCAATTTCAGTTATTATCCCATCGAGCATGGTGCTTAGTGATAGAATTATTGCAAAAGTAAAGATCTAAATGTGTCAAGGTGAATAATACACATTTACGAGATGAAACATGATGGTACAAGGTGTTCTTGAAATACAAGGTGAATGTTGAAAATGTTGTGTTGACATTTCCTTTTATAATTCGACGTTACCTTCAAACAGCAGGTTGTTCTTTCTATAGGTTATTGAATTATCTCGTCAAAGAATAACCAAATAGTATTTACCATATGACCAACATAATGTAAGTACTTTCGGATTTACCTTGCAACAATTGCAATCGTCTAAACTTAATCTGGAACATGAATTTTTTAACTCATTTAACAAAATATGGAATTGAGATTGATTGAAGGGAGAAAAGGTTCAAATATGCCATCGACCTATTGAAAATGGCTCATTTATGCCATCCGTTATAAGTTTGGCTCATCTATGTCATCGCCCTTAAAAGTTTGGCTTATCTATGTCACGGCCGTTACAGAAAAGTTTATTTGTGCCATTATTTTGCAACGGTGATTTTGCAAAACTATTTTTGCCACATGACCTCTTATTAGAAGTACACGTCACCAAATCCAAAATCAACCAATATTACTTAAATAAAAATAAAAAATAAAACCCGACACAATTAATGGGTTTGATTTTTATTTTTAATTAGTCTGATTTTTATTTTTAATAAGTTCAATTTTTATTCTAACTGTGTGGATCAAATTTTATTTTAATGGGACCTATTTTTAATTTTTAATTTTAAGTAATATTGGTTGATTTGGATTTGGTAATGTGGACCTCTAATAAGAGGCCACGTGACAAAAATGATTTTACAAAAATCACCATTACAAAAATAATGACACGAATGAACCTTTCTGTTATGGCAGTTGCATAGATGAGTCAAACTTATAACGGATGACATAAATGAGCCATTTCTAATAGTTCGATGGCATATTTGAGTCTTTTCCCTTGACCGAATGAGAGTTAGTGTCCTACAAAAACTTCTAAGAATGTAGTAAAAATCACTATTTTCCATTGAAATTTCCCACCGTAAAATGTTGAGTGGCTATGTATTCCAATCGGTATTTTGATTGAATTAGTGAGAAAAGGAAAAATAGTAATATTTTCACACGAAAAAGTTATGAAGCTTCCCAATAATTCAGTGAAAATCTGTTTTCCACTAAGTGTTTTCCTAATGAGCTGATTCCATGGAAAATGAGTGAAAAAATCATGTTTTATAACACAAATTTTTTATTGATTTATGGTGGGAAAACCTTTGTTTCTAATAGTTACGTTCATTACATGACACATAAATGAGTTCATTCTAGTGAAAATCTGTTTTCCATCATTCAGTTTCTCAGTTCCATTCCAGTAAACTAGTCCGTCTCACAAAACAAAATTTTATCCTCACCTAATTGTGGAATTTATGATATTTAATTAACTATATACTCCAACTCCCCCACCCTAAAAAAAAAAACCCTCTTTATAAAAGTCAAAACAAGAATAAAATAAATAATTGTTCTCACGTGTTACCAATAGCGTCACTCATAAAGTAATTCTTTTAGTAAAACATATAGGGACAAAGTTTAGTGAAATAAATTATGAGTTGATCTAAACTCCATAGCTTTTAGTTAAAATTATATATTGAAAAAAAAATTATTTAATAAAAATATCTAATAAATGTCAAACTAAATAGTAAATTAGATGACATGTTGTAGAAAAATGAATTTGAACTCATAACGAATTCTGAAAACATATAATAGAAAATTTATCGCACTATGAATCATTTAATCATTTGCAAAAATCAAATGTTTTTATTACATAAAACCCAAATATTACATTAATTAAATACAGATTATTCATTAATAGAATAAACGAAGTAGCAAAGTATATATCTTTCACTCATTTTGCTGATGTACATTGCTTCGCAGATGCTTCATTATCCCTCTGCCACAAAATAAAACATTAGTGCCGAGGGGTAATTGACTTTTTCCAATACACAATTAATTAAGTTATATATTAGGGAGTATTACATAACAAATAAATGTATATGTGGATTTTTTTGGGGGGTAGAAGTAAGGCAATAAAAGTCTTATAATACAATTATTTTAAGAAAGCACGTCCAAACTAACGATGGCTAATAATCATAAATATTGAACTCATCGTGTTTAAGGGATTAGTTCGAACTCGTCAGTAGACTTGTAACTCTGATTTAAGTCGATAGAATAATCGAGATATTTGCAATCTGATCAGGACATCACTGGTATTAACAAAAAAAAATAGAACGTTTTGACTTTTCTATTACAAAAAACTCTTTATAAATTCCTTTACGTTCAATCGATCGGACTAAGAAATACTTGTCAGCCCTTTCATGTCCTAGAATACGTCTATGACCATTTATTCCAATCTTCTTTCAAAGTGAAAGTAATCCGTCAAGATATATATATTTCTAGAAAGTAAGAAATATTTTTACTAATATACCCGTAATTAAATAGTTATATCTGCAAATGTAGAGTTTTCGTTGCATAAAAATTCACTTATATAAATAGGGATAAAATTGAAAGAAAGTAATTAACATCTTTTAAAACATCACTATTTTAGATCAAAATGAAAAGGTACGTAAAAACATGATCACTTAATATGGATTGGTGGGAGTAACAATTATGTAAATCCTCTTTGTCGACAAACAAAATTTGAAGTTGATGAGTTATCCTACACCGATTTTAAATTTATACTATGAATAATAATTGAATTCACAAATCACAATGAAGTATTTATAACAACAACAACAACATATCCAGTATATTCCCACAAAATGGGGCCTGTCCATACCATTACCTCATAAGTTACTTGGGACAAAAACACAATGAAGTATTTATAAATATTTAGTTAATTAAATTATAGTAAAAAGGGAATTGAACTATGATCAATTTCATTCGTAACAAACCAAATAAAGCGGAACTTCTATTTGTACCACTTAAAAAAGTTTTTTTTTTTTTTGGAACATTAAACTATTTAAAAGTTACTGAATTCACATGAACTCATAACTGACGACCCATGTGCCTCAGCTAGTTTAGAATAATACCTGGGAATTTTGATGGCCTTCTTAGTTAAAGTACGTCCTCAAATGAGACATCGATGGATGGGTTTATGCCCGGTGCTGGTGCCGGAGGAGCTTCATGTTCATCGGAATTAGCATTGATACGTCTGTTCCGGCAGCGGCGTATGATAGTGTGCAAGCACCACAATACTATGCATACGATAGTAGAAATAAAGGCAAATTTGAGAGCTACATTAATTGTAATGTGGATGTTCATGAAGTACTCCATGATATAGTATAGCTTAAAGCTTAATAAGTGATAACTTTGATACATACTTACTCGTTTGGTTTTATAGCGGTCTAAGAGTGTTGGTTTGATACATTAACGGACAATCTAATATTTTAAAAACTGTATCGAGAATGACAGAAAAGGTGGAAACAAGATTAGATATAATTTGAACATACGCATTGGTTTTATGAGTGTTGTGGGATAAGGTGGGAAAGACGTTGCATGGTCAAGTTTGAGATTAAATTTATATTTTGCTTAGTTAAGAGTATAAATATATTCTTACATTCAACTAAACAAAGTATAAATTTAATTACTAGACAAATTTATATCTTTAACCAAACAAAATTTAAATTTAATTTCAAACTTAATATCAAAATTGTAATCTCGAGATAATTTAACGCGGATCAAACCACCCCATATAGTTCAATTTGTCCGAAGAATAAATCAACATGGAAAATGATAGGCAGGTCCCATTCTTGTCTTGCCATGTCATACGTGAAACTTTATAAAGTTGAATATGTTCTTTAAAGTTGAATATGTTTGGAAAATGATGTCAGGTCCCCTTCTTGCCCTGCCATGTCATACGTGAAACTTTATAAAGTTGAATATGTTCATTAAAGTTGAATATGTTCTGAAATGAGCTCAGCTAATTTTTTTTCTTGTAAAATGAGATCAGCTATGAAAAGTCATTGTGTGGGATTTTGAATATGATTGATAATTGATCATGAGTCCAAAAGATTTAAAATTAGCTTAATGGGGTATTTGTCAAAGATTCATGACTTAAATGCACATTAATATTTGAACTTTGAAGTCATATGCATCTTTAATTCTCTACTATTACTCCCTCCATTTCTAAATAGTAAGTGCTTCTTTTGCTTTTTGATTTTATTCCTAAATAAGTGTTTGTTTGAGTTTTCAAGAATAAATTGGTCATGTTCTTCCAGATTTGTCCTTGTTTAGATAAAATATAATCAATATCAATTTAGAAAGAGATAAATTTAATTAGGAGTAAGTTGGTAAAGTTAACGTTTATTTTCTAAGAGTTAGTAATTTGTTAAAGGATGTGTCCAACCCAAAAGGAGCACTTATTTAGGAATGAAGGAAGTAATGTTTTAATGGAATCAAGTTGGAAAAACAATTAATTTAAGGCAAAATTTCAGAAATATCTAACTTTTAGGCAATAAATGAAGCGCTATAGCTAAAGTTCGCCTAATTACAGAGCGTAACTATAATTTAGTAGCTAAATATGCAAATTAGAGATTGTATATACAAATACAAATTCACTTTTGAGATTTGTATATGAACCCCAAAATTTGCTTATATACAAATTAAATACAAATCTTTAGAGAGTTGTACATGAGTCCTTAATTTGCTTTGTATACAAATACAAACGTATATAAGCTCCAAAACTAGAGAGCCTCAATTAGTAGGGGTGTGCATCGGTCGGTTCGGTTTGGTTTTATGTATTATCAGTTCGGTTTATCGGTTTTTGATTTTTAAATATGCTAAACCAATAACCAAATCAATAAGATATTTTTTTATCAATTTTTGGTTTATCAAATTTTAGTCCTTAACGGTTCGGTTTTCGGTTTAACCGATAAGAAAATACTCATAAAATAGAAATAGTAGCAATTAACATGAAAAGAAACTGAATCTTAGTTGCAGCCAAAATCCTACGTGATGTGTTTTAATTTACAAGAATCTTCAAGCTTGAACCGAATGTTAATTCAAAAAACTGAATCCTAGTTGTTAAATCTTAGCCGCTCGACCCTCACCATCCTCGTCGCAAACCCTTGCCTTCGATTTGCCAGAGAGGAAATTGAAAAGGTTTAACTTTATGTCTTTATCGATTTACAGACTTTCAGGAAATTGAATAGGTTTGTTAGTTTGTAGAAATTAAAGAGAAATATATAATTAGTAATATATATATAATGTAAGTAGGGGTAAAGTAGTAATTAAGTATATTCTTATTGGATTATCGGTTTACCCAATAACCCAATAAGGAAAAATCGAAACCGAACCAATAACCCAATACAAAAATTTATAAAATTATTAAAATACCGTTAAGCCAATAACCCAATAACAATAAAGCAATAGCAATTTTATCGGTTTGATATATTGGTCGTTTCAGTTTTTGCACACCCTTAGAAATTAGAAATTTATTTATGAGCCCCAAAATATATAAATACAAATTCGCTTTTGAGATTTGTACATGAGCCCCAAAATATATAAATACAAATTCGCTTTTGAGATTTGTACATGAGCCCCAAAATATATAAATACAAATTCGCTTTTGAGATTTGTATATGAACCCCAAAATTTGCTTATATACAAATACAACTCTTTAGAGAGTTGTTTATGAGTTTCGAAATTTGCTTTGTATACAAGTACAAATATATATGAGCTCCGAAATTAGAAATTTGTATATGAGCCCCAAAATATACAAATACAAAAGAAATATATATTTAACTTTTTAATCTAAATGCGTCTGGTAATGATTTGAAACACTAATTACACATTGTAATTTGATGTGTCGTGAACTTACGACACTTTCGATGCTTAAAGCTGTGAATATTTACAAGTACGAGGGTATTTCTATGTGGATATAATGTGTTTTGGGGTATTTGCAGGTCAAACAGGTCCGGAGAAGAAAAGTGTTGAATTTTTAGACTTATGGACATCAGACAACCCATTCCACGACCATGGGATCTGATCAAGGTCGTACCATGTCATCGTTGATTGATTCAGAGGAATGACTCTCAGGAGCTAATCAGACAGAAGCTTTCCACGATCGTGGCTTGATGTTACTGTTGACACCTAATTTTTGCCCTCCATAAACTAGTTTGGTTTTGAGCTTCTCCGATTTTAAATAAAATTGAAATATATATTTTATCCGGATTATGAATTTTTTCTAAATGATTTTATGGGATAATTTGGTTGTTTTGAACAGTGATCATGCATCTCCGTATTCAAATGATAAGGATCGCATGATTGTTATTATTTAAATGCATTTTTACTAAGATCGTCTTCTGATCGGAGTTTGTCTTTTAAGAATTGATTCAATCAAGAATTCTTTGATTTAAATCTGCTTTCATCTTGAAATAAATCATTTCAGAAAGCCAATTATTTTAATCTTATTAAATCGAGAAGCTCGTAATTAAATTAGGTGCCAATTCGTCTCAATACTATTTTTAATTTAGTCGAATGTGGCGACGTTTGTAATTTGATTTGACTATAATTGCAAAGCATTTGACTACATTTAAATTTAGTTGGGTTTAATTCTAAAGGGATTTGACTAAATCTTTAACACTTAGGCTATTTCCCAAATAGCCTAATTTTTAACCTCATTTTCAACCCCCTTTTTCCAGCCTTTTTAATCATCCACCTAGCCCAACATCAGATGACCCGCTCTAGGCCCAATACCCCTTATAACCCCTCTTCCTCCAACAACGACATCAACAACAAAACAATATCAGCAGCTCCAACCAAACACCCTCCTCTTAACACCAAAACGACAACACCGACGGCTCCACCAACTAAAACAACGACGCTGCTTCAACCAATTTCCCTCTGAACCATACAATCGCGTACTTGGCACGAATTTAGTGTACGAGAGAATTCCTACAAGTTTCCAGATGTGCTACGTGGTATCACCTCGATTTTTCACAATTTTTCTTTCCCAATCCTCATGAGATTCCCTCAATTCGTACAAAGATTATACAATTTCCAGTTCATCCTTATCCTCCAGTAAAATCCCCCAAATACCCTCAAAATTCCTCATACCATATCGACAAGAGCTCAAAATCGAGCCCAAATCTCTTCCTATAAATGCCTCACTATTCCATTGAGTGAAGGCAAGTCTCAGAGGTGAAAAACTTCCAAGCAAAAAGCCTTGAAGATTAGAATTTTCGAGAAAAAGGAAATTTCAAGCTAAAGATTTCCCTTTAGTTAATTTTCTTTCGAAATTCTTGTAAGAATCCCTTGAGCCCAGAATTTTGATTAGTAGTGGTGTTCCGGTGGTGGCTAGAGGATTCCGACGACGACTCGAGTCCCGGTTAGCTGCCCGAAAAAAGGTAAACACCTCTCCTCTTTTAAATTCAGTCACTGTTTGTGGTTTTGATTGTGTTAGTAGTGTGTTAATTTTTCATCTATTTTAGTTATTAATTGGAATCTCACTGAGTGAGAGTTGGGATTATGTGCTGTAGAGGCCTTGAAGGCCATAGGATCTTTGTGATGAGGGTTAGATTCGTGATGCTGTTTTTCGTCTAATTCACTATTTTGATTTCATTTTTGTAAAACTCTTCTTCAAACATTCACTGTTTCATTTTGACTTTTTCTCTTTAGTTCTTAGCCTCCCGCTTTTGGGTATAGATGGCGGATTTTTGCTGCAGAGATTAGGATTTTATTATCTTCACTATTTCAATAGCATGAGTCCCACATTAAGTGAGAATGAAGATGGTGTGTTGATAAGGCCTTAAAGGCCATGTTTGAACCTATGTGTTCTTGTTTCTTCTTCGTTAACTGCTTACTGCTTAAGCTTTTGTTTCAGTTTAAAATCATGTTAGTAAGCTAGGTTATTGAGCTCTCGTAGCTGTTTTAAGCTCGTATTAGTGGAGGTTCTTTTGATTTTGTTCTTTATTTCTTGTTAGCCATAGGTCGACTATTTAGTTCGGTTACGTATTTTTCTATACAATCAAGGTACTATGTTTATCTCATCTTCTTTAGACATCTTGTTGTTTTCCTTTGTGCATAAATTGATACCTCTCCCAAGTACCCTTGACTGGCCATGACAATGGGAACAGTGGAGCAGGTTTATTAATAAGGGATGGGATCCCTCTGTGACCCCCTTGATATATAAAATTCTTTTCGAACTTGTCAAGGAGAAGGGAAGATGAAGTAGGTTTAGTTGATTAATTGTGCCACCCTTGTGAATATTTATCTAGTTTGTTTATTCAAGTTTCGAGTCTCTTTAGCCTTAAGCCTAATCTGCCGCTTGTTTTCTTTTTGTATGCTGAATCAGACCACCCTTCAAAGCATTCTCTTTGACTCAAAACGTCAAGTAGAAGTAGAAGGGTAGGTCGCATTGATATTAAGTAATCCTAGGACTCCTCTAGGATATTTTGACACTTAAATCCCCGTGATTTGTCAAAGAAGGGAGTAGGATGAGCAAGGTGCTTAAAACAGTGCGTCTTTTATGAGTTTCCTCTGATATGCTGGTCATATTGATGTTTAGAATTGTTTAAATCGCTTCTGGTTCTTCCTTTTGTTGAGGTTCCAAAACTGTTGTCAACTCTTTTCAACAATCAGTATTTATTTTCTTCTTTTAGACACTGTTACTGTCCAGTCAATTCTCTATTTGGCCATGTTTGGAGTCAAACCATTGCCATGAAGAAATCGATTTGTTTCCTTATTTGAGATTTTGGATAAGTTGTTCACAAGGTTTCGGTTCAGTTTTCTTGCTTGATTCCCGGTTCTAGCATAGACTTCACTGTCTTGTTGTTTTTGTTTGTCACGGTCTGGTTGCACCTTTTATTAAATTGCTATGATACTCCCTCACCTAGAACTGGTTGTGTTTTGTTTAATCGAGCTTTTTCCTCAACTCTTCTGGTCCCTTTAACTTAAAGCTTTATACGACTAAAATGGGATCATGCATGGAAATGTATCTTTATTTATTGTGGCATAAGTGTGATCCTCCAAGAATAACCCATGACCCCTCTTTAGGCCTAAAAGTAAACTTGAGTTTGAATTGTGTTAGAAATCTGGACACATTTGATTTGTAGGATCAAAATCTTAAAACTTCGCAAAGCCTAGATATCATGCCTATTTCTCATTAAAAGTATGTTCCTTTTATTAGTAAATTAATGCTAATCTTTACCTTGTTTTCTTTTATGCATGAACTTGGTGCATTTGAGTCCGTTATGGACTCCCCGTCCTCCTTGCATCCTCCTTGTTGGGTTCAAGACCAACATCTCAAAACCTCATTGTTTGGAATGAATCAGCCAGCTACAATACGTGTCACAATGCAAGAAAATGGGTTAAAATCCCATAAGGCAGCAACACATGGGCCTAAAGGGCCGAATAATTCACAACCACAGATTAATGAGACTTCGAAGTCCAAAATAAATCAAGACGGGCATTTGAAATGAAAGCGAACTTGAAAGCTCAAGTTCAACATCTCACATTTATTTATTCATTTATTTATTTGTACTTTATGCTTATATGAAATTCTAACTTTTAACTCATTTTAATCTAGTTGATTTACCCCCCTGGAGTCGCCACGTTTTGTGTTAATAGTTATTTTCTACTTGAAGTAATTGTTTTAAAGTAGTTAAACTTTAAAATTGTCTCTCCCTTTTGAAATGCTTGCTCCAGTTCGCCACTTACCAATCAATTTAAAATGAACTTTGTTACCATTGTTACGTTTTAAACAAGCAAATTTTATCCAAGTTCTTCCCTTAACATTCTCAATAATTCTTTTTCTTTAAATAAACCTCGTTTTCTTTAAGTTAGTCACAAAAGAGATAGTTCTTAAAATAGATCGGATAACCGCAAGTTAGAGGATATTCTTGGTGCCTTAACACCCTTTCAAGAGTATTAATTTAAACCCTTACCCTGATTCTTAATCTTAAGGATTTTTTTCTGTTTTAAATCTTTAAAGATTATTTCAAAGGTTTTCTTGATTTTCCTAAATAAATTAAGTGGCGACTCTATCCAAAATTGAGTTTGAAACTTTTTCCTAAGTTTTCAAATTCAAATCAAGTCATTTTTCCCGCAAAACAGTTATGATCGTACAATCTGATCGTGGGAAGAAGACTTAAAATCATTGCTGCAGAAGCTAAGTGTGAGGATGATAAGACGAAGACTTCCCACGACCGTACTTTGAAGTCACAATCGTACCAAGGTATCGTGGGTAGGAAGTCTAGATTGAGAGTTTGCAGAAGTTAAGTGGAAGAGGATTAGACGAGCATATTGCACGATCGTACCTAGAAGGTACGAGGTCGTACTGAGGGTAGTGCCTACCTAGTTCTAAAGATGACAAAGTCCAGTACCAACCTACGAGCACTAAGGATGATCGTGGGATTTAACCACGATCATACCTTCCTTTCGTCAAAAGTGACCAACTTAGTAAATCATGTTATGTTTAGGATAGGTTTTATTTTGTTTGTAAATACTCTTATTCGGTCTTTTGTATTAGTTTACGTTCTATTACATTTTTGTGAGGTTCTAAGGCATATTCTTGGTCTTGGAATTACATACATTGATTTTTAGGGTTTCAATTCAAAGAAAGATTTTGGAGTTTTTCATCTTGTTATTGTAAGTTCATGATTATGCTTTTTTATCAGAATTCTTCTTCTGTTCTTACAATTATGAGTAGCTAATCACCACAACTAGGATTGTAGGAACCATGATGGATTAACGAAGCAGTGTTCATAGTACAAGGTGATTCTCAACGGGTATTAGACATGTATTGTTAATTCTCTTTGGATTGATCGTTTACTGATGGTGCACAATGTTAGGACTCGCCTTATCTCCACCCTAGACTTTAGCAAGGGTAATCGGATGGAAAAAAAGAATCAACAACAATACTTGGAGCTACCAACCTCCATTTAATTAGGCTTGAACTGGTATATGGGAGAGACTAAATTGGGATCATAGATAGGAATTAGTAATGCAAAACCCATGACACATGAACCTTTGTGCTTGGGGATAGTCATCTTCAAGGGGTGTAATATAGTTGGTTAGATGATACATAACCTATCGATTTGCTTGCCAAATACCACAATAGATCACCAAGTACGAAGAACCTATGGAGTTATAACGTTATTGGGGAATGCAGTCCTAGTGCCTTTCTCATACTGATTACAAGTCCAACAAATCTATAATTGTTACTACTAAATTCTTTATTTAAAAATCCCCCCTCTTTTACTGGAAATTGTTATTGATTGCCTAGACATACACCTTGATTGATATTTCGACCTATTCCCTGTAGGATCGATCCCAACATAATTGGGTTCTATATTTGATTATGTAAATAGTCTAAGTTGAGGGTGTTGATGTGCCGTGAACTTAAGGCACTTTCGACACTTAAAACTGTGAATATTTAAAAGTACGAGGGTATTTCTATGTGGATATAATGTGTTTTTAGGTATTTGTAAGTCAAACAGGTCCGTAGAAGGAAAGTGCTAAATTTTTTAACTTAAGGGCATCAAAAGACCCATTCCACGATCGTGAAATATGACCATGGTCGTACCATGTCATCGTGGATTGATTCAGAGGAATGACTCTCAGGAGCTAATCAGATAAAAGTTTCCCACGATCATGGCTTCATGTTACGATCGTACAATCTGATCGTGGGAAGAAGACCTAAAATCATTGTTGTAAAAGCTAAGTGTGAGGATGATAAGACTAAGACTTCCCACTACCGTACTTTGAAAGTCACGATCGTACCAAGGTGTCATGGAAAGAAAGTCCAGATTGAGAGTTTGCAGAAGTTAAAGTGGAAGAGGATTAGACGAGCACATTGCACAATCGTACCTAGAAGGTTGTCACACCCCGAATCCCAACGAGGCGTGATTGGCACCCGTAGCCGACATGGCCCGAGAGAACCAATCTTTACTTACTCAATCATATGCATGCCATAATAAACCCATAAACACATATCAACTATCAAGACCAACAATGGAAGTCATGGAACATGATATATGTACATATATGCGAAACTTGGCCGTTGAGGCCACCAAGTCAAGGACGACATATCCCTTCTACATTCATACACCCACATCCGTCTACAAAAGCCTCTAACAAGAGCATTGACCAAAATGAACCATAAGTCGGGACAAGTCCCCGCATTACACAATATATACAATACCAAAACATATATACACTCTGACTCGGAGAAGCCCCGAATGAGCTGGAGCTCACCAAAGAGCCGCTAACACTGGCAATCTACTGAGGAGGCCTACTGGGACCTGCGCCTGCAGCAAGTAAGGTAAATTCCCCGAGAGGGGTCAGTACGAAATAAGTACTGAGTATGCAAGGCTCAGATGAAACTGTACAACACATGAATATTTCAATGAACTCAAAACATATGAATAATCAATGTGAATAAGTCACCATGTTACGCTTTGGAAACCATGTGGATTGCTTTCATTATTTTCATTACTTTCTTTATCTCAATGCTCACATGTCATGACATATCACAATGTGCCCGGGCCCCGATTGATCAGTGGGTATTTCATATCATCATATAGGGATCGAGTCGAGCTAGGCTTATGCCCCTAGACTTGCCACCCTTGGGATCGAGTCGAGCTAGGCTTACGCCCCTAGACTTGCCACCCATAAATCCATATCTCGGGATCGAGTCGAGCTAGGCTTACGCCCCTAGACTTGCCACCCGTACTTGATCATTGACCACATTTGCATTACTTTGTTCATTACTTTGAGATTGATACTTTGATAATCATAACATCACTTTGGAACTTTGGAACACAACATTGTTGGAAGCTTTGAATCATTGACCAATAAAGGACATATGAATAAATATCAAGGAGAAATATAATATAACTAGCACCATGATACCATTGGAACCATTGGACAATAATTCATGAACAAGAGACACAAGTATAGGCACTATTGAAATATTGGAACATAACCTTATTTGAACTTTCGGAACATTAACCATGAATATGAGAAATGAGATTCACAATTGATCAATGAGTAGGAAATATATGACAATGACCATAGATAATTGCATATGGGATACCTTAGTACATTTCGGAATAGAACTAGAGAAATGTCAATGTGAACACTATTGGCCGTAGAAAGATACGGACAAAATAACCTTGCATACCTTGGATGCACAATACGAATAGACAACCTTCGATGCGTATACAATGATCCCTCTCCTTCACTCTACAACATACATACATAACGAATTCACGTTAACCACGAATTACTTTACAAATGCATACAATGTCAATGAATTACATGTTTGCCTTTAAACATGTCATTTTCCTTCGACAAAACTATTGATATACCATTCTTCCAAAAATTTTGGAAAATTCCCAACATTGACCAATACATGAAAATCAATACATTTCACCACAATACTTCTCCTTTACACTTTCTTATCCATAACACATCACAAATAATCCTTCAAAGCACCTTAATTCAACTCATAACACATATCGGCCAAAAATCCCATATTTCCACTTTTAGCCAAGAACAAATTTAATGCCAAAAATAACACCATACATGTTCATATTTTGTCCATACCATGCTTTTTCATCAAAGGCACAAGGCCTAATTCACACTTGAATTCCATATACCACAAATCTTATACAAAATCACCAAGTACCATGACCAACTTTTCCAAGCACAACCAACATGATATACATATTCTTTTATGCATATAAGATATTAATCCATGAAAATAAATACTTACCAAGGCTTGGAATATGTTGATCTTGTCCAAGAAGTCCCAAGGAATTATTTTGCTCTAGGGTTTGGAAATGAGAAATGTTGAGAAAAATGTGTTAAAGGCATGAGAGGTCTTGTATAATAAAAATCTGATTTGCCTCTTTATATAGGCCTATCATGTTGTCCTTAGCCAATTCTTGGCATTTAATAATATGTCTAGAAGGTCAAATGGAAGAATGGGTCTTTTGACCCATTTGGGCCATGGATTTCTTCCACTTTTGGGCCTTATTTTGGCCCAAGAAGACATATCCATTTAACCCAACAAGTTTCATGCATTATTAACCATATCTCTCATGTTTATATAATTCCATAAGGTCACGACAATATTCCCTTAAAAGATTCTCATTCGTCCTTTCGATCGCAAAAATAGGCATTCTAGTCGCCCTTGGTTTCATTGGACATTTTGGATCACTATTCACCTTTCGTGATTTGATCATGTAGGAGTATGTAGGAGTGTATTGAAGTGTTTGACTCTTATGCTCCATGAAATCACAACACACCTCCTACGACGATCTAATCGCACATGTTACGTCCGATATCAAATGTTTCCCCAATGACACTATAAAACACATATGCATGGCATCTCAACACCTATGTAGATATGATCCCAAGGTATCAAGTGAGGTTATAAAGTACGGGGTGTTACATTCTTCCCCCCTTAGAAACATTCGTCCTCGAATGTTAACAACAGTGTCTTATATACAACAAATACATCTTTACTCTCACATACCTATACACATTCACATAATGCTTTTAAATACTTACTTGTTATTGTTCCACCTCCACACTGTGAACTTCTTGGTCCATTTGGAATAAGTGGGGATACTTGGATTTCATCATTTCTTTCGCTTCCCACGTGATCTCCTCTACTTGTTGATTTCTCCACAGGACTTTTACGGATGCTATGTCTTTATTTCTCAATCTCTTTACTTGTCGATCTAGGATAGCAATGGGCACCTCTTCATAAGTGAGATCCTCTGCCACTTGAACATCTTCTACGGGCACAATACGTGAAGGATCTCCTATGCATTTCCGGAGCATCGACACATGAAATACCGGATGGACTGACGAAAGGTCCTGGGGTAGTGCCAACTCATACGCAACTTGCCCAAATCTTCTAATAATTTCATATGGGCCTATGTAACGTGGACTCAATTTTCCTTTCTTTCCGAACCGCATTACCCCTTTCATCGGTGACACCTTTAAAAATACCCAATCACCTATGGCAAATTCAAGCCCTCTTCTTCTCACATCGGCATATGACTTGTGACGACTTTGAGCCGTTTGTAACCGTTGTTGGATAACTTTAACTTTCTCCATGGCTTGGTGAACAATATCTGGCCCAAGTAAAGCAGTTTCTCCTGCTTCAAACCACCCAATTGGTGATCTACATTTTCTTCCATACAAGGCTTCATAAGGTGCCATTTTAATACTTGAATGATAGCTATTGTTATACGCAAATTCAATAAGAGGCAAATGGTCATCCCAACTGCCTTGAAAATCCAACGTACATGCTCGTAGCATATCTTCAAGTGTCTGAATAGTACGTTCTGCTTGTCCATCAGTTTGAGGATGGAAAGCCGTACTCAAATTCACCTGAGTACCTAAACTCCGCTGAAAAGATTTCCAAAAGTGTGCTGTGAACTGTGCTCCTCTGTCTGATATGATAGAAAGTGGAATACCATGCAATCGTACTATCTCTTTCACATACAACTTTGCATAATCCTCAGCTGTATAGGTCGTCTTGACCGGTAGAAAATGCGCTGACTTGGTAAGCCTGTCCACTATGACCCATATAGAATCAAACTTCCGCAATGTACGAGTCAAACCCGTAATGAAATCCATATTAATCATATCCCACTTCCAGACTGGAAGATTGATACATTGCATGTAACCTCCCGGTTTCTGATGTTCCACTTTCACTTGTTGACAATTTGGGCACTGCGCGACAAATTCTGCAATGTTCTTTTTCATGTTGCCCCACCAATACACCTCTTTCAATTCATGGTACATTTTAGTAGCACCTGGATGAATGGAATAGCGCGAATGGTGCGCCTCTGTCAGTATTCGTGTCCTCAGCTGATCTACATCCGGTACACATATTCTCCCTTGACATTGAAGCACCCCTTCCGGTGTAATATCAAATGCCTTGGTCAAATTCTGCTGCACATTCTCCTTTAGCTGCAATAAAATAGAATCTGCATACTGTTTCTCTTTCACTTCAGCTATCAAGGAGGATTCTGCTGCATTCTGCACCATAACTCTATCATCTGCGGTTTCAATAAGGCGAACTCCCAAGCTGGCTAATTGATTCAAGTCTTTGATTATCTCACGCTTTTTATTCAACTGACCACTAGTGCTTTCTACTGCCTTACGGCTCAATGCATCAGCTACTACATTTGCTTTGCCTGGGTGATAAAGAATATCAATGTCATAGTCTTTTAAAAGCTCTAACCACCTTCGTTGCCTCAAATTGAGTTCCTTCTGCTTAAAAAGATATTGCAAGCTTTTGTGATCCGTATAGATGTCAACATGAACACCATATAAATAATGACGCCATATCTTTAAAGCAAAAACTACCGTTGCCAATTCAAGATCATGTGTGGGATAGTTTTTCTCATGTGGCCGCAACTGTCGTGAGGCATATGCTATCACCCTGCCATGCTGCATCAATACACATCCAGACCAATCCCGAAAGCATCACAATACACTGCATAGCCCTCTGTGCCTTCAGGAAGAACTAACACTGGTGTAGAAGTCAACTTATCTTTCAGGTTTTGAAACCCTCTTTCACATGCATCATTCCATTGAAATTTAATTGCCTTGTGAGTTAACTTTGTCAATGGTGCCGCAATAGAAGCAAAACCTTCTACAAATCTTCGGTAATAATCTGCCAAACCCAGAAAACTGCGAATCTCTGTGGGTGTCGTAGGTATTGGCCAGTTTTTCACTGCTTCTATCTTTTGGGTATCAACCTGTATGCCTTCATCTGATACAATGTGACCCAAGAACGCGACTGATTTCAACCAAAACTCACATTTGGAGAATTTTGCATACAACTTACGCTCACGGAGAATTTGCAACACTTGCCGTAAGTGATAAGCATGGTCTTCTGGTGATCTTGAATAAACAAGGATGTCATCTATAAATACTGTCACGAACACGTCTAGGAATGGCTTGAACACTCTGTTCATCAAATCCATAAACACAGCCGGTGCATTTGTTAGCCCAAATGACATAACTAAAAATTCATAATGGCCATACCGTGTTCGGAAAGCTGTCTTGGGTACATCCTCCTCTCTAACTCTGACCTGATGGTAACCCGACCTCAAGTCAATTTTTGAAAAACACCTGGCACCCTGTAACTGATCAAACAAATCATCAATGCGAGAAAGGGGGTATTTATTCTTGATCGTTACTTTATTCAGTTGCCGATAGTCGATGCACATTCTCAAGGTGCCATCTTTCTTGCGTACGAATAATACCGGTGCACCCACGGGGACATACTAGGCCTAATGAAGCCTTTATCCAGCAAATCTTTCAACTGCTCCTTCAATTCACGCAGTTCCACTGGAGCCATTCTATATGGAGGGATAGAAATAGGCTGAGTGCCTGGAATCACATCAATGCCGAATTCCACTTCCCGTTCTGGGGGTAAATCTGGAAGATCCTCTGGAAATACATCAAGAAATTCATTAACGACCGGTACAGACTGTGGAGTTAATGGTTCTGCATCATTATCTTTCACTCGTACCAAATGACATATGTATCCCTTGGCAATCATTTTTCTGGCTTTCAAATAGGAAATAAATCTTCCTCGTGGTGCCCCTACCTTACCCTGCCATTCTAGAACATTTTCCTGTGGAAAACAAAATTGCACCTTCTTGGCCCGGCAATCTACCGTAGCATAACAAGAGGCCAACCAATCCATTCCCATAATTACATCAAAATCCACCATGTTCAATTCAATAAGATCGGCCAACGTATCATGACCACACACAGTTACCACACAGTTACGATACACTCTCTTTGCAACAATATATTCACCAACCGATGTAGACACTTCAATTGACTTAATTAATATTTCCGGTGTCATTGCAAATTTCGCAGCAACCAATGGAGTAACATAGGAAAATGTAGAGCCTGGGTCAATTAATGCATATACATTATGTGAGAATATGGATAATGTACCTGTGACGACATCTGGGGAAGCCTCTGAATTCTGGCGGTCCACCAAAGCATAAGTGCGATTCTGGACCCCGCTAGTACTGGCTCCTCCTCTGGTACCTCTACCACGACCAATAGGTTGCACCCCTCGGCCCTGTGAAGGAACCGATACTGAAGACGCAACAGCCGACCCAGCTGGTTGTGCTATACCACCCATGCTCCGCTGTGGACATTCTCTCGCTATATGTCCCGGCATACCACACCAAAAGCAGACATTCGTCCCTGTTCGACATGGACCTGTGTGCATACGCCCGCAGTGCTGACACTGCTGACGAGGGAAACCTGCTGCCTGTGATCCATGAACCCCACTACTTTGCCCTGCTGAACCACCTCTAAACCCTCGAGACTGCGAATAAGCACCACCTGTGGAATAAGAGAACGACGGTCTAGGTGGTCTAGGAAACATGCGGGGCCTAGATCCTCCTTGGGACATTATAGGTGGTCCCATAGGTCTAGCCCTTTTGGACTGTCCCCTATCAAATTCATGTACCCTGCGTCTTTGTCTCTGATCCTCCATTTTCTGGGCGAAGGCTTGTATGCGAGCAATGTCCATGTCCCTATCAAGGCCGCAATAGTGCAATCTCTTACCAAGTATGGCTCTAGTCTGTCCACGTATCTATGGACCCTGTCTGTCATCGTAGCCACAACATTTGGCGCATATCGAGCCAAGGAATTAAATTGCAAGCTATATTCTCGGACGCTCAAATTTCCTTGACGGAGATTTAGGAATTGATCCGCACGTGCCTCACGGATCTCATAGGGCAAGTAATGATCAAGGAAAGCCACTTTAAACTCTTCCCAAGTAGGTGGATCTGCACCAATGTCACGGGATTTCTTCCAATCCTCATACCACAATATTGCCTCTCCCTTCAACCTGTACGCAGCAAGTTCAACTGTCTCTACCCCTGTCACATGCATAACTTCCAATGCCCTCTGAATTTGATCCACGAAGTCCTGTGGATCTGCTTTTGGATCTGCCCCTGTGAATATAGGAGGGTCCAGTTTCAAGAAATCCTGTGTTCTGCGACTTGCCATTCTAGCCTCATCATCATGTGCCATAGCACCAGCTCTTCCCTGGCTTTGTGCCGCCACTAACTGTGTCAACATCTGTCCTGTGGAATAAGAGAACGACGGTCTAGGTGGTCTAGGAAACATGCGGGGCCTAGATCCTCCTTGGGACATTATAGGTGGTCCCATAGGTCTAGCCCTTTTGGACTGTCCCCTATCAAATTCATGTACCCTGCGTCTTTGTCTCTGATCCTCCATTTTCTGGGCGAAGGCTTGTATGCGAGCAATGTCCATGTCCCTATCAAGGCCGCAATAGTGCAATCTCTTACCAAGTATGGCTCTAGTCTGTCCACGTATCTATGGACCCTGTCTGTCATCGTAGCCACAACATTTGGCGCATATCGAGCCAAGGAATTAAATTGCAAGCTATATTCTCGGACGCTCAAATTTCCTTGACGGAGATTTAGGAATTGATCCGCACGTGCCTCACGGATCTCATAGGGCAAGTAATGATCAAGGAAAGCCACTTTAAACTCTTCCCAAGTAGGTGGATCTGCACCAATGTCACGGGATTTCTTCCAATCCTCATACCACAATATTGCCTCTCCCTTCAACCTGTACGCAGCAAGTTCAACTGTCTCTACCCCTGTCACATGCATAACTTCCAATGCCCTCTGAATTTGATCCACGAAGTCCTGTGGATCTGCTTTTGGATCTGCCCCTGTGAATATAGGAGGGTCCAGTTTCAAGAAATCCTGTGTTCTGCGACTTGCCATTCTAGCCTCATCATCATGTGCCATAGCACCAGCTCTTCCCTGGCTTTGTGCCGCCACTAACTGTGTCAACATCTGTACAGCATTCCTAAGATCCTGATCTGTGGCATTTGTCGGTAGTTCCACGGGCACTTCCCTTCTTCTCGGCTTTTCTGGAGCTGAAGAAGTAGAAGAAGCTCGCGTTGCGAACTCAGTTTCAGCCCCACCTTGAGCAACTTGTTCAGGCGGTGGTCTACTTGTTCCTTCACCAGCAATTCTATTGATCAGCTTACTTTTCCCTTTTCCTCTTTCTCTTCTAGTGTTCGGCATTTTGACTATACCAAAGAAAAACAATTACCAAAATCAGATACAATACAACTGACAACATTGGCTCTATTGCACGATCTAGAGTAAAGGAAAGAAACAACATCCTAAATATCCCGTAGCCTCCTACTTATAAATGTGGTTCACAACACATCGATAAGTAAGACTCTACTCAGACACGGCTTTGTAGACATCCTTAGACCGACTGCTCTGATACCACTTTTGTCACACCTCGAATCCCAACGAGGCGTGATTGGCACCCGTAGCCGACATGGCCCGAGAGAACCAATCTTTACTTACTCAATCATATGCATGCCATAATAAACCCATAAACACATATCAACTATCAAGACCAACAATGGAAGTCATGGAACATGATATATGTACATATATGCGAAACTTGGCCGTTGAGGCCACCAAGTCAAGGACGACATATCCCTTCTACATTCATACACCCACATCCGTCTACAAAAGCCTCTAACAAGAGCATTGACCAAAATGAACCATAAGTCGGGACAAGTCCCCGCATTACACAATATATACAATACCAAAACATATATACACTCTGACTCGGAGAAGCCCCGAATGAGCTGGAGCTCACCAAAGAGCCGCTAACACTGGCAATCTACTGAGGAGGCCTACTGGGACCTGCGCCTGCAGCAAGTAAGGTAAATTCCCCGAGAGGGGTCAGTACGAAATAAGTACTGAGTATGCAAGGCTCAGATGAAACTGTACAACACATGAATATTTCAATGAACTCAAAACATATGAATAATCAATGTGAATAAGTCACCATGTTACGCTTTGGAAACCATGTGGATTGCTTTCATTATTTTCATTACTTTCTTTATCTCAATGCTCACATGTCATGACATATCACAATGTGCCCGGGCCCCGACTGATCAGTGGGTCTTTCATATCATCATATAGGGATCGAGTCGAGCTAGGCTTATGCCCCTAGACTTGCCACCCTTGGGATCGAGTCGAGCTAGGCTTACGCCCCTAGACTTGCCACCCATAAATCCATATCTCGGGATCGAGTCGAGCTAGGCTTACGCCCCTAGACTTGCCACCCGTACTTGATCATTGACCACATTTGCATTACTTTGTTCATTACTTTGAGATTGATACTTTGATAATCATAACATCACTTTGGAACTTTGGAACACAACATTGTTGGAAGCTTTGAATCATTGACCAATAAAGGACATATGAATAAATATCAAGGAGAAATATAATATAACTAGCACCATGATACCATTGGAACCATTGGACAATAATTCATGAACAAGAGACACAAGTATAGGCACTATTGAAATATTGGAACATAACCTTATTTGAACTTTCGGAACATTAACCATGAATATGAGAAATGAGATTCACAATTGATCAATGAGTAGGAAATATATGACAATGACCATAGATAATTGCATATGGGATACCTTAGTACATTTCGGAATAGAACTAGAGAAATGTCAATGTGAACACTATTGGCCGTAGAAAGATACGGACAAAATAACCTTGCATACCTTGGATGCACAATACGAATAGACAACCTTCGATGCGTATACAATGATCCCTCTCCTTCACTCTACAACATACATACATAACGAATTCACGTTAACCACGAATTACTTTACAAATGCATACAATGTCAATGAATTACATGTTTGCCTTTAAACATGTCATTTTCCTTCGACAAAACTATTGATATACCATTCTTCCAAAAATTTTGGAAAATTCCCAACATTGACCAATACATGAAAATCAATACATTTCACCACAATACTTCTCCTTTACACTTTCTTATCCATAACACATCACAAATAATCCTTCAAAGCACCTTAATTCAACTCATAACACATATCGGCCAAAAATCCCATATTTCCACTTTTAGCCAAGAACAAATTTAATGCCAAAAATAACACCATACATGTTCATATTTTGTCCATACCATGCTTTTTCATCAAAGGCACAAGGCCTAATTCACACTTGAATTCCATATACCACAAATCTTATACAAAATCACCAAGTACCATGACCAACTTTTCCAAGCACAACCAACATGATATACATATTCTTTTATGCATATAAGATATTAATCCATGAAAATAAATACTTACCAAGGCTTGGAATATGTTGATCTTGTCCAAGAAGTCCCAAGGAATTATTTTGCTCTAGGGTTTGGAAATGAGAAATGTTGAGAAAAATGTGTTAAAGGCATGAGAGGTCTTGTATAATAAAAATCTGATTTGCCTCTTTATATAGGCCTATCATGTTGTCCTTAGCCAATTCTTGGCATTTAATAATATGTCTAGAAGGTCAAATGGAAGAATGGGTCTTTTGACCCATTTGGGCCATGGATTTCTTCCACTTTTGGGCCTTATTTTGGCCCAAGAAGACATATCCATTTAACCCAACAAGTTTCATGCATTATTAACCATATCTCTCATGTTTATATAATTCCATAAGGTCACGACAATATTCCCTTAAAAGATTCTCATTCGTCCTTTCGATCGCAAAAATAGGCATTCTAGTCGCCCTTGGTTTCATTGGACATTTTGGATCAGTATTCACCTTTCGTGATTTGATCATGTAGGAGTATGTAGGAGTGTATTGAAGTGTTTGACTCTTATGCTCCATGAAATCACAACACACCTCCTACGACGATCTAATCGCACATGTTACGTCCGATATCAAATGTTTCCCCAATGACACTATAAAACACATATGCATGGCATCTCAACACCTATGTAGATATGATCCCAAGGTATCAAGTGAGGTTATAAAGTACGGGGTGTTACAAAGGTACTAGGTCGTACTGAGGGTTGTGCCTACCTAGTTCTGAAGATGACAAAGTCCAGTACCAACCTACGAGCACCAAGGACGATCGTGGGATCTAACCACGATCGTACCTTCCTTTCGTCCGAAGTGACCGACTTAGCAAATCTTGTTGTGTTTAGGATATGTTAAATTTTGTCTATAAATACTCTTATTCGGTCTTTTGTATTAGTTTACGTTTTATTACATTATTGTGAGGTTCTAAGACATATTCTTTGTCTTATAATTACATACATTGATTTTTAGGGTTTCAATTCAAAGTGAGATTTTGGAGTTTTTCATCTTGTTATTGTAAGTTCATGATTATGCTTTCTTATCAGAATTCTTTTTGTGTTCTTACAATTATGAGTAGCTAAACACCACAACTAGGGTTGTGGGAACCATGACGGATTAACGAAGCAGTGTTCATAGTACAAGGTGATTCTCAACGGGTGTTAGGCATGTATTGTTAATTCTCTTTGGATTGATCGCTTGCTGATGATACGCAACGTTAGGACTCGACTTATCTCTACCCTGGACTTTAGCAAGGATAATCGAATGAGAAAAGAGAATCAACAACAAGACTTGGAGCTATCAACCTCCATTTAATTAGGCTTGAACCGGTAAACGGGTGAGACTAAATTGGAATCATAGATAGGGATTAGTAATGCAAAACCCATGACACATGAACCTTTGTGCTTGGGGATAGTCATCTACAAGGGACGTAACATAGTCGATTAGATGATACATAGCCTATCGATTCTGCATGCCAAATACCACAAGAGATCATCAAGTACGAAGAACCTACAGAGTTATGACATTATTGGGGAACACAGTCCTAGTGCCTTTCTCATACTGATTACAAGTCCAATAAATGAACAATTGTTACTACTAAATTCTTTATTTACAAAACCCCCCTCTTTTACTCGAAATTGTTATTGATTGCCTAGACACACACCTTGATTGATATTTTAACCTATTCCCTGTGGGATCGACCCCAACCTAGTTGGGTTCTATATTTGATCAACAACCGATTTATATTTTGTTTGGAGGTGTAATTTGAACTACATCACAATTATGACTTGAGTTTCTCTAATCCACATAATTTTTTCATAATTTAATGAATTAATTTAAAGTTAATCCAAAAGAAAATCTCAATGGCTGAAGTCAGTCCAAGGACATCAGCAAAATCCAATTATCATAAGTTCATAACAAAAGTTCATACCTTTCTTTCAAGTTTGAGATTAAATTTATTTTTTGCTTAGTTGAAGATATAAGTTTATTTCTACATTCAATTAAACAAAATATACATTTAAGTACAGGATAAATTGATATCTTCAACCAAAGAAAGTAAATATAAATTTAGTTTCAAATTTAATCTTGAAATAATTTAATCCGAATCAAACCAACCCCATGTATCTAGTCCAATTAGTCCGTAGAATAAATCAACATGGAAAATGATAGGCAGGTCCCCTTCTTGTCCTGCCATGTCATACGTGAAACTTTATAAGGTTGAATATGTTCTTTAAAGTTGAATATGTTCTGAAGTGAGCTCAGCTATGAAATATCATTGTGTGAGATTTTGATTATTTATGATTGATCACTGATCATGAGTCCAGAAGATTTAAAATTAGCTTAAGGGGGTATTTGTTAAGGATTCACGACTTAAATGCACATTAATATTTGGAATCTAATTGGCAAAACAATTAATTTAAGGCAAAATTTCAGAAATATCTAACATTTAGACAATAAATGAGGCGCTATAACTAAAATTTGCATAATTACAGAGCGTAACAACAATTTAGTAGCAAAATATGTAAAATTAGAGATTATATATACAAATACAATTTATTTTTGAGATTTGTGTATGAATCCCGAAATTTTCTTATATACAAATACAAACCTTTAGAGAGTTGTATATGAGTCCCGAAATTTGCTTTGTATACAAATACAAATATATATGAGCTCTGAAACTAGAGAGCCTCCGAAATTAGAAATTTATATACGAACTCCGAAATATACAAATATAAATAAAAAATATATTTAACTTTTTAATCTAAATGCATCTGATAATTATTTTAAATATTAATTATGCATTGTAATTATGACTTGATTCTAGTCCACATAATTTTTTCTTAATTTAATCAGTTAATTTTAAGTTAATCCAAAACAAAATAAGGACATCAGCAAAATCCAATTATCATAACAAAGAGTTCATACATACCTTTCTTTCTTGGTTTGAGAGTGGATGGGACAAACTTATCAGTTGGATCAAGGAAGGACAAAGAACGAAAAAAAAAGAGGGATACTTTCTTAGTTTCAATCTTTTGTCAAATTTTAACTAGACACAGAATTTAATATAATAAAGTAGATTTTTCTATTTTATTTAAATTAAAAATATGTAGTAGCATTTATCAAATATTTTTTAATTTTATTACCTTAAACATGTCATATAAAAATTTTGATTAAAAAAATGCCAAAAAAGAGAAAAAATTCTTTTTAAAACACTAAAGAAAATAAGAAAAATAAATTGAGTTAGCCAAAAATACATCACCACAATCCCACTTATCATAACAAAAAGTTCATGCTTTTCTTTCAAGTGACATATATAGGATCAGAAAATGAGACAAACCTATCATTTTCTTGGATCAATTACCTTCCCTTCTCTTTCGAGGACGAGTCCTTCTGCTGCCCACAGTTGAATCAGTCTCATCTTATCAAATTGACAATCGCGTGATAGAAACTTTGTATAAACATAGATATGAGAAAACAAGGAGATTCAACAATATATATTAATTAAAAAATAGTTTGACCTTATAGATAATGCGATGGAGGGGATTCAGATGAACTCCCTTCCGCATATAAATCAGATGAGAATCCCAAAGATAACAATCATGTGATAGTAACTTTGTATGACATTTACGAGATAAAACATGATGGTACAAGGTGTTCTTGAAATACGAGGTGAATGTTGAAAATGTTGTGTTGGAATTTCCTCATATAATTCCACGTTACCTTCAAACACCAAATTGTGATTCGATCCTTCCCCAAATCCTACGCATAGGAGAAGCCTTAGTGCACCGGGCTGCTCTTTTATTGAATCTCTTCAAAGAAACACTAAACGAGTATTTACCACATGGCCAACTTAATGTAAGTACTTTCTGATTTACCTTGCTACAATTGTAATAGTCTAACATGAATTCTTTAACTCATTTAACAAATTACGGAATTGAGATTGATTGGATGAGAGTTGGTGTCCTACAAAAACTTCTAAGAATACAGTAAAACTCACTATTTTTTCATTAAAATTTCCCACCTAAAAATATTGAGTGGCTCTGTATTTCCACGGGTATTTTAGTTGAACTGGTGAGAAAGGGAAAAATAGTAATATTTTTTACGAAAAAATTATGAAGCTTCCTAATAATTCAGTGAAAATCTGTTTCCGCTATGTATTTTCCTAATGAGTTGATTCGATGGAAAATAAATGGAAAAATCATGTTTTATAACACAAATTTTTCATTGATTCATAGTAGGAAAAAAGCCTATATTTCTAGTAAGAAAAATCTATATTTCTAATAGTTACGTTCGTTACCTGACACATAAGCTCCATTCCGGTAAACTAGTCCGTGTCATAAAACAAAATTCTATCCTCGCCTAATTGTATAATTTATGATATTTAACGATAAAAACAAAATTTATGAATTTATGTAAAACATACACCAACTCCACCATCCCAAATAAAAAACAAAAACCTTCTCCATAAAAGTCAAAACAACAATAAAATAAATAATTGTTTCCACGTGATACCGATGACATCACTCATAAAGTCGTTATTTTAGTAAAACATATAGGGATAAATTTAGTGAAATAAATTATGAGTTGATTTGAACTCCATAGCTTTTAGTTAAATTTATATATTGAAAATTTTTATTAAATAAAAATATCTAATAAATGTCAAACTAGTAAATTAGATGACATGTTGTAGAGTATTGAATTCGAACGCATAACGAATTCTGAAAACAAATATATAGAAAATCTATCGCATTCAAAACATAAATGAGTCATTTATTCACAAACATCAAATATTTTAATTACATAAAACCCAAATATCACATTTATAAAATACATTTGGTACATTAATTAATAGAATAAACAAACTATATATTTGCAAACATCAAATATTTTTATTACATAAAACCCAATTATCACATTTATTAAATTCACTTGGTACATTATTAGAATAAACGAACTCTACATATTTCACTCATTTTGCTGATGTAGTTGCTTCGTAGATGCTTCTTTATATATCCCTCTGCCACAAATCAAAATATTAGTGCCAAAAAAAAAAAAAAAGAGAAGCAATTTCTATACCCAATTAATTAGATTTCTGGTATTTTAATTTATTTGTCCTACTTTCTTTTTATCTTTATTTTTTTAAAAAAATATTTCTTTTCTCTTTTGAAAATTTTTAGTTCTAACTTTCCACGTGACATGTTTAGAATCACATGATCTGCATATCTTTAATTTAAGACTACAAGATTCAAAAGCCTTCTTTACTTCTTAAATTTTGTGTCATGCTAAAATATACAACAACAACAACAACAACATACCCAGTGTATTCCCACCAGGTGGGGTCTGGAGAGGGTAAAGTGTACGCAGTCCATACCACTACCTCAAATGAAGTAGAGAGGTTGTTTTCGATAGACGGGCACTTAGAACAGATGACAATAACAAGCAAAAAATCATAAAAACAAACAATAAAAAAGATATAATATATCGCTAGAACAAATTAAAACAGAAGGATTATTACACAATAAACAAATGGATATGGAGTATTACACAACAAACAAAGGGAGTATTACCTAGTAAAAAAGTTTTTTTTATTTATTTTGTGGGATAATAAACCATTTAAAATTTATCACGTTACATGAATTCATAACCAACCCTCTAAATTTGCCGATGCTAGTCTAGAATAATATACGGTAGAATAGTACCCAATGATGTGGTTAATAAAGTAAGTTGAGCATCATGTCGTCTCAAATTGGGTACTTGAGCACCACGTGATCTCAAATTCAAATATTAGTAAAGACAAACTAGGTGATTTCTTTCCATCTGTTCTATTAATAAGCCGGGGGTCTATCGAAAACAACTCATTCACCTCATCCGAGGTAGTGGTATGGACTGCGTACACTTACCCTTCCTAGATCCCACTTTGTGGGAATATACTGAATATGTTGTTGTTGTTGTTGTTATATCAATAAGCCACTTAAAAGTTATCAAGTTAATATGAATCGATAACCGGTCCTCTAAATCTGCCTAAGCTAGTTTAAAATAATATAAGTTAAAACGGCACCCAATGATGTGATCGTGTGGTTAATGAAGTGGGTTGAGCACCATGTGAAAAAAACGGATCCAGAATTTTGAGGTTTCGGATGCTACACTATTTTTTGATTTGATTTATTTTGAACTTTGGGTTCGGATTATTGGACTTTTTGGTTTATATAGACAAGTCGATTGAACAAAATAATTTAATAATTATGAAATTTTGACCAAAATGTACAAGTTCAATAATATTACTAATATCAACAAAAATATACATATATTATGTATCTATAACTGTTCTCGACGAATTTTCATATTTTAGAACTATCAACTCGAGGAAGGTTTATAAATGCCTATTTAGATGTTCAAAGCAAAAGCTTAATAAATATACACCATGAACTTTAAAACTGAAGAAAGAATTAAAAAAATAAATTAAAAGCAATAGAAACATTAAAAAAAAAAAAGTCAACAAAAATAAAGAAACAAAATGGAAAAAGAAAAGAAAAAAGGAGAACTAATCTCCTGTAGCTGCAAGGCTTTTTTCAATGCAAGAGGACAAAACAATTCTATAAAAAAGAATGTACGCAAGGTTTCGATCTCGTATAAGCCGTAAGGTGGGCAAAACATTTAGCTCAGCCAGGAACCATCCTAGTGCCACTTTATATGGTTATGTTATTTATTGTACATACATATATATATACACAGTTTCGATCCAAGTGTGCGGGTGTCGTGACATTCCCTCCCTCTTTAGTAGATCCGCCCCTGTCATATGATCTCAGATTCAAATTCAATCATATATAGACAAAACACTAGTTGATTTCTTCCTTTTTGTTCTTTATCAATAAGCTATTTAAAAGTTATCAAGCTCACGTGAATCCATAACTGACCCTCTAGATTTGCCTAAGCTGGTCTAGAATAATATATAGGATAAAACGACACCCAAATGATGTGGCCTAGTGATTAATGAATACGGTGGACTCCTTGTTGTCTCAAATTGGGTTGAGCACCATGTAATCTCAAATTCAAATCCAAGCAAAGACAAAATACTAGTTGATTTCTTTCCATTTGTTCAATCAATAAGCCATCTAAAAATTATCAAGTTCACGTGAATCCATAACCGACCCTCTAGATCTGCCTAAGCTAATCTAGAATATTATATAGAATAAAATGACACCCAATGATGTAGCCTAGTGGTCGAATGGGGTGAGCTCCTTTGTTGTCTCAAATTGGGTTGAGCATCATATGGTATCAGATTCAAATTACAGCAAAGGCAAAACACTAGATGATTTCTTCTATATCAATAAGCCATATAAAAGTTATCAAGTTCTCATGAATCCATAACCAACTCTCTAAATCTGCCTAAGCTAGTCTAGAATAACATAGGGTAAAACGGCACCTAATGATGTGGCCTAGTGATCAATAAAGTGGGATGAACACCATGTTGTCTCAAATTAGGTTGAGCACCATGTGGTTTCATGAATCCCAATAAAGACAAAATAATAGGTGATTTTTTTCTATGTGTTCTAGCCTCGGTGGATAGAGTTACTCGGTACCGTTGCTGACGAAAGATGACAGATATCCCATGCAATTAGTCGTGGTGCTCAAGCTAACCATGACACCATGGTTATCTAAAAAGAAAAAATAATATATGTAATGTACCTGCAGAATCAAATCCCTAGGTATAAGTAACTTGGGGATTTTTAAATTTGTAGGTAATAGGAAACTAAATAATTTGCGAATTTTCTTATAAAAGTCCCAACTAAAACTTCATGTGATGTACAAAGAAGAAGAAGAGGAGAAATCTTTTTGTAATCCACATGACATTTCTAGTAGTAGATGCTTGCTAATTAATTACCTGGTGTTTTGACGGCTTTCTTAGTTAGAGTAGGTCCTCCAATGAGACATCGACGGATGAGTTTATGGCCGTTGCCGGTGCCGGAGGGGCGTCATGTTCATCGGAATTACTATTGACACGGCTGTTCCGGCAGCGGCGTATGATATTGTGCAAGCACCACCATACTATGCATACGATAGTAGAAATAAAGGCAAATTTGAGAGCTACATTAATTGTAATGTGGATGTTCATGAAGTACTCCATGATAATGATATATAGTTTAAAGCTTAATTAGTAATGCTCAACGGGAAGAGCTTATAGAGGATTAAAGAGTGTCGGTTTTTTGATACATTAAATGAAGGAAAATGGAGTTAGAAATTGTATGGAGAATGACGGGAATTAGTGGAAAATGCATGGAAACAAGACTAGAGCACATTATTATAGGTTGGTGCCATTCTTGATTTCTTTCCCCACCCTGTAAGTACGTCATAGTTCATGAAATGAGCTCAGCTATGAAAAGTCATTAATTTGTCAGCTTTCGTTTTCATGTCATCATCATCATCACTTGCAGCTATGAAAAATCGTACTTTAACGCTGCAGTCCAACTACTCCTAGAAAGAATGGAGTCATATGCATCTTTAATTTTATACGCGTAATATTTTAATGAAATCGAGTTGGCAAAACAATTAATTAATTTAATCACTTCATTTTAACTTAATCCAAAACAAAATCTCAATGGCAGAAGATTGGAAATCCTGTATTTTACATATCCATACGAGTGAGTCCTTGGGTTTTCGAAATAGTGTAAAAAGAAATGCTTCGAATCATTGCTATTTGACTCAGACCTGTTCTAAAAAAGTCGAGGTATTTCGAATTGTTTGTTGACACGAAAGCCTAAGGATATCAGCAGAATCCAATTATCATAACAAAAAGTTTATACCTTTCTTTCTATTTTTTGAGAATGGATGGGACAAAAAATATAAGACAAAACAAATTGAGTCAGCCCAAAATACCAGCAGAATCCCCTTTATCATAACAATAAAGTTTATGCTTTACTTTCAAGTTTCACACATAGGAGAAAATGAGACAAACCTATCATTTTGTTCTGGTTCTCTCTCTTCCATTAGCCTATCATTTTCCATCTTAACCTTATACTTTTATATTTTCCAACTCCCATTAAATTATTTGTTGTAGAAAAAGGAGCATGACTTTATTTCTCAATGTAAAAGCGCTACAAATCTAAGGGCTCTTTTGTACGTATGATATGAAATCATTTGCTATGAAGTTAAAGTTTTGTTTGGATATGTAATTTGAAATTTTTAAGTTGTATTTTTTTTTCATAAATATGAAAATCGCATAAGTTGTAAAAATTATTAAATTTTTCTCAATTCTTATAAATATAATGTTATCAAATGAGCATGTGATAGTTCATAAATAAGATATATCGTAACATCCTAAGATCCACTATATTTAGGGGTGTACATACTCCTAAATAACCAAATCAATCATGTCGGTTTTTTTGATCTATAAACCAAATCAAACCAAGATACAATCGGTTATTTTGATTTCGGTTTTAGTCGGTTTTTTCGGTTTTCTCAAATTTTTTTACAATTATATTGTGATTGAAGAAAAAATCAAATATGTTTTCACTAAAAAGATCAAAAACATTTTTACTAAATATATTCTCAAAGAGCATGACAAACACCTAATAAAATTAAATAGTACACCAATATACATTAATACTGAGTATACCTCCAAAAATGTCTAATTACAAATCAAATATTATATTGACAACGCTCAACTAAAACAAAAAGTTCATTCATCCTCCTAGTCATAGTCAATATTGGGCATCAATATACATCTAATGGACAAATATTACAACTTAAAGCCCAAATCTAAATATATATCTACTTTCTAAATATTGAAAATTAATAAAAGTAATTTAAAAAGTAGATTATAATAATATTTTAATGTATAAAATATTAAAACTATATATATATATATATATATATATATATTATGTCGGTTTGGTTTGGGTTTATTTTTGTCAATACCAAACCAAACCAAGAATGGTCGATTTTTTTTTCTAACGCCAAACCAATTAAACGAAATCATAAATCGGGTTTTTTTTCTCGGTTTGGTTTGGTTCGTCGGTTCGGTTTGACTTGACGGTTTGGTCTGTACACCCCTAACGGTATTGATATATCACATATCTCCATGTTATTTTTATAAATAAATATTTGCGATTACAAATTTTCAAATACACATAATTTTATAAAGATTCATTAGTCAACAATAATAATAACTAGTTATTCTTTAATACAAACAATCCTTTATGCCCAGCATGAGTCTTTTTCTTTTGCAAAATTTAAAATGATGAGTTTTTTTTTTTAATTACAAATGTAAACTTATATGTCAAATTTTTTATTCTAAAAGGTTGAAATCATGATTTGGAATCTCAAATCATTATTTTTTAAGATATGAAGTCATGATTAATCCCAAATCACATGTCCAAACGCTAATTTGAAGTCGCATATCCAAACGCTAGCTAAATAAGTATGTATCAATTAATGTTGAGCATCGATCATTAATTAATTAAGCTTTAAATTATCATGGGGTACTTCATGAGCATCCACATTACAATTAAGGTATCTCTCAAATTTGCGTTTATTTCTGCTATTGTAAGCATAGTATGGTGGTGGTGCTTGCGCAATAGCATACCCCGTCGCCACCGCCGGAACAACCGTATCAACATTAATTCCGATGAGCATGAAGCTCCTTCGCCACCGACACCAGCTATAAATCCATCCGTTAACGGATGGATTTATTAGCGCTGAACTTACATAAAATACTTATGGAATAATAGATTCATTTAAAAAAATAAAACTCTTTTAATTATTTTTATATAGTATATAGTATGTACAAAATTTATTGAGTTAAGTTGCACGTATAAGTTAAGCACTCCGTCCACCTTTAGCTTTTCATTAGAGCATGTTAATTTGGTCAAACTTCTAAAAATTTCGTATAAGCCAACGACCTTTCATTCTTTAAAGTATGTATGTGTATGTGTATTCTTTAAAGTATACATTCTTTAATATATATATGTATGTGTATTCGTTAATGTAGTATATATTGAATGTATATATGTGTGTGTTTATTCTTTAAAGTCGTATTTTAAATAGTATATAGATTGAATGTATATTAAAAAATAATCAAGGTTCAAAATACAATTTTTTTTAGTCGGGACCCGATAAACCGGCTCATTAACAGGTCAAAAAAATTAAATGGACCGGTGCTGGGCCGTTTGGGGGGATTTTACTGTTCGCCCCGGCCCGGCCTGGCCCAGTAAGAAATGGGCCCGGCCTGGAACCGGCCCAAGACCGGAAAAAAATAATGGACCGGGTCCGGGTTGGCCCGGCCCAACCCAGTTGACACACTTAGCTGAACTTACATAAAATACTTATGGAATAATAGATTCATTTAAAAAAAATCTCTTTTAATTATTTTTATATAGTATATAGTATGTACAATATATTGAGTTAAGTTGCACGTATAAGTTAAGCACTCCGTCCACTTTGGCTTTTCATTAGAGCATGTTAATTTGGTCAAACTTCTAAAAATTTTGTATAAGCCAACGACCTTTCAATTTGATTTTGACATAGTTATTGCTTTTGATTTAGGACGCATTTGTATATACATTTTAAAAAATGTAACAACCACTCTAATTATTTTTTCATTCCCTTTTCATTAATGGACTATCGACATGACATTATGATCGCTAGCAAATAAAAATCATCTTAATTTCACAATTACTATTTTAATTTTGTTAGTCAAATTAATAATTATATACAAATGATCAGAATGACAATATTATATATCATATATAACTAAGATACAAAATTCACCCACTTATAAATGAGAATCATTATTCTACTCTCTTTTAACCAGGTCTTCCTAAATGATGTTCAATATAATCCACTTATTTGGTTGTTACTATTTTCTTTGTCTAACAGATATTTTCAAACTTTGAATTAAATTACTTAAGATTTGTTAATAATACTTTTTAAGAAATAAACATGAAATACCACGTGAGTGAGCACACATATCAAACTTGAACTATTCTTTCGCCTTTTATTAAAGAATACCATGCGCTCGCCTCAATTTATGGCTTTCTCCAATTGTTCGATAAGTTATAAGCATTTTGGAGGAACATTTAATCATCGTTTTGTAAAAGAAGGAATATTCAATCATTGTTTTGTAAAATGAACAAGCTGGGATTTGCGCGGAAGGAGAAAGTTCAGCAATTCATGTCTGTTACTGGGGCAAGTGAGAAAATCGCTATACAGTTTATGAAGACCAATGATTGGCATGTTGAAGGAGCATTGGAAAAATATTACAGCCAGGAACATATTAAGGAAGCCATGGAGAAAAATCGATGGGAGATGCTTTTCAATAAGTACAAAGACCCGAATGTTGACATGATTATGGCTGATGGTATTAGTAACCTTTGCGATGATCTTCAGGTCGATCCTCAGGATATAGTTATGTTGGTACTTTCAAAGGAATTGAGAGCTGAAACCATTTGTGAATTCTCGAAGCAGGAGTTCATTGGTGGAGTACAGTCTCTCGAAATAGATTCATTGGAGAAATTCAAGAAGAAAATCCCATTTTGCGATCTCAGTTAAAAGATGAAGATACTTTTCGTGATGTCTACAACTTTGCTTTTGATTGGGCAAAGGAAAAGACTCAGAAAACATTGACCTTGGAAACAGCACTTGCGTTGTGGCATTTGTTGTTTGCAGAGTTGCAATGGCCATTGATTGATCAATGGTGTCAGTTTATCCAAGAACGGCATAATAAGGTTATCTCGCGTGATGTTTGGTTACAACTACTGGAATTTGCAAGGACTGTGGATACTACGCTATCAAACTATGATGCTGAAGGAGCTTGGCCTTGTCTTCTTGATGAATTTGTTGAATACTTGATCGAAACTGGTACTTGTGAAAAAAAAATCTAAAACTTTTTTGTCTAGTATCGTTGGTAAAAAAATTCCAAATTTCTAGAAGAACATCTTGTACAGAACGCCTCGCGCATTCCTTTAGTCCTAACTGTTGATTTCGAAGTTAGCATTACCTAGTATCAACAACCAAATAACATTGGATCAGCAGATCTAAAATAGCTATTTTTCTCTTTCGTTTTTGCCTTTTGGGCCAGTGATTCAAATATCTTAAAATAAGAGCACAAAACATAACAAAAATAATACTTAGATATTTAGAATAATAAAATTTAAAACAGATTTTAAAAGTAAAAAAATATTAATTTAGAAAACTTTCTGACTAACAAATCAAATATAGATCTTGAAATACAAAAGTTGAATGATGTACATATGTACATTTAGAGGTTGTTAAGTGTAATTAGTAAGCTAAGATGAAGTTCGTTAGTAGTATGTTAGCCTAGGTCGGTTAGTGAAGTACAAATAGCACAGGGGTCGTTTGGTTGGGAACAAGTTATCTCCGAATTAGTTATCCCAGAATAAGTTATCCCATCACTATGGTATAAAGGGAGCGATAAATAATCTTCTTGACTAACTAATACCTCCAACCAAATGCAGGATTAAATAATCCTACATTTTATCTGATTATTTAATCCTGGGATTATTATACCTCACACCAAACGACTTAGAGTCCAACTGGATAGAGCTGAATATTTTTCTCCTTGTCCATTGTTCTTCATTATCTTTATGGTCTATATATATTACTTGATCTCCATTATTGAGCCTTCATCATGATCTCAGAGCTATACGGTTAAGACCAGAAGCTCAGCTGGATCAAGTTTCTTTGTTTGCATGTACTGCTCGAAGTGACTTTCTACTCAAATTCAGGTCTGTATTTATTTGATCTAGTGCTACAATTTCGAAATCTGTAATAAGTTGCGAGTGTTACTTGACAATTCTTCATCTTCTCTTCGCACGACTTCCATTATTTGGGATATTTGAACATCGCGATGGCCACTTCTAATTTAGCTCAGGGAGAATTGACCAATGCAAATGAAATGGATGGAACAATTGTTGGAGAAGAAAGATCTCAAGCTCACTCAAGAACAAAATATTAGAAAGGAAAGAAGAAATTAGCCAGGAAGTAGAATGGCAGAGAGTCTTTTTCAGGAATTGTAACACCCTTTTTTTTTTTATCATTCATCACTGATAATGCCTTATAAATAGGCTTACAACTCAACTAAAAATGCAGAAATAAAGGACACTAACTCAGTAGTGCTTTCAACTAAAAAGAGAAACTAAGGACCAAATAACAACTACCCTAGACTAAGTCAAAAAGCAGTAAAATACTAAAAGAAAGCTGCAGTAACTTTTCTTCTTTTTTTTGAATCACTTATTCAACATTCCCCCTTGATTCAAAATCACTAACACCAAGCAATGATCTGAAGTAGACATGCTTCTGATAGGGCAGTGCTTTTGTGAATATATCTGCTACTTGTTCATTGGTGCTGCAAAACTTCAACACGATGTCTTCTTTTTCCACCAGCTCACGAATAAAATGGAAGCGAATGTCGATGTGCTTTGTTCTTCCATGAAATGCAGGATTCTTAGTCATTGCAATTGTGGATTTGTTGTCGCAGTAAATTTTCGTTGCTTTCTCTTGCTTCTGGTTAAGATCAGCCAAAATTCTCCTAAGCCAAATGCATTGGCAAGCTGAAGAAGTTGTTGCGATATACTCTGCCTCTGAAGTCGACAATGTCGTCGTTGCTTGTTTCTTAGAACTCCATGTTATTGCGCCTGATCCAAGACTGAAAGTGTTGCCTGATGTGCTTTTCCTATCATCCACCGAGCCTCCCCAATCACTATCAGTATAGCCTACCAATCTGAAATTTGAAACATGAGAGTACCAAATACCATGTTCCAGTGTTCCAGCAACATAGTGTAAAATCCTTTTTGCAGCTCCAAAATGATGCTTCGATGGATTGCTCATAAACCTTGAAACGACACCAACAGAGTATGAAATATCTGGACGAGTATGAGACAAATAAATCAAACCTCCAACTAAACTTCTAAAACTTCTTACATTGGCTTGCCCAGTACCATCTTCCTGCTGTAATTTTTCATTCATATTCATGGGTGTTGTTGCAGATTTACAATTGACCAGGCCAAATCTTTTAAGAAGGTCTAATGCATATTTCTTTTGAGAAACAAATACGTCACCTTCACCTTGTTTCACCTCAAGCCCAAGGAAGTAATGCAACAAACCCAAATCTGTCATCTCAAATCTACTCATCATACTAGATTTAAATTCAGCTACAATAGAGTGAGATGAACCCATATAAATTATATCATCAACATAGAGGCATACAACAAGAAGATCATTGTTACCTCGCTTCCTTAAGTACAGAGTAGGCTCACTTTTACTCCTTTCAAACCCATTTTGAACAAAATAGGAATTGATTTTGCTATACCAAGCGTGTGGCGCTTGTTTCAACCCATAAAGTGCCTTCCTCAGCTGGTACACCTTTTCCTCTTGGCCACTGATTTCAAAACCTTGAGGTTGAGCAACATAAACCTCCTCTTCTAGTTCACCATTCAAGAACGCTGACTTAACATCTAGTTGATAAAGTGACCATTTCAGTTGAGCGGCCAATGCTAAAATTGTTCTTACCGTTTCAAATCGAGCAACAGGGGAAAATGTCTCTTCAAAATCAATGCCCTGCTGCTGCGAGTATTCCTTCGCGACAAGTCTTGCCTTGTGTTTCTGTACACTCCCATCTGCATGATACTTTGTTTTGAATATCCACTTTAAGCCAACAACATTCTTTCCATTTGGCCAGTCGGTGAGCTGCCAGGTTTCATTTCTCTGTATTGCCATCAATTCTTCCTTCATTGCATTCTTCCACTCCTCCTTTTCAATTTCTTCTTCATAAAATATAGGATCTGAAACAATAAAAGCGAATTGACAAGATTGATTAGAATATCTGGGATTCTCTTTTCTGACTCTTGTTGATCTTCTTAGTGGAATTGGCTCAGCTGAAGGTTCTTCAAGTGTTGCAGATATCTCTGGTGCAATTGCTTCTTCAATTGAATCTGGGGCAACCTCTTGTCCTTCATCTGGAGAGACTTCAATGGGTATTGAAATCTCCTCTTGTACTTGTTTTTCATTCCAATTCCAACTTGACTTTTCATCAAATACAACATTTCTGCTAATTATCACTTTGCCACTACGAGGGTTATATAACCTGTATGCTTTGGATTCAAGACAATAACCAACGAAAATACATTTTTGTGATTTTTCATCTAGTTTTTGACGAGTTTGAGAGTTAACCAAAGCATAAGCAATACACCCAAAAATTCTTAAGTGGCTTACCACAGGACTTGTACCTTTCCAAGCTTCATATGGTGTTTGATTCATCACAGCCTTTGTAGGAGATAGGTTCAGCAGGTACACTGAGGTTGCAACTGCTTCTGCCCAGTATTGATTTGGAAGTCCCTTGCCTTTCAATAAACTTCTTGCCATTTCTACAACGGTACGATTCTTGCGCTCAGCTACACCATTTTGCTCCGGTGTGTAGGGTGCAGTAAGTTCCCTGTGAATTCCAGATTCTTCACAATAATGGACAAATTCATTAGATAAGAACTCACCACCTCTGTCCGTTCGGAGAGTTTTTATGCGCAAACCACTCCGATTCTCCACTAAAGCCTTGTATTTTCTAAAATTCTCAAAAGCTTCTGATTTGTATTTCAGAAAATACACCCAACTCATACGACTGAAATCATCTGTGATGAGTAAAAAATATCGACTTCCTCCAAAAGATTCAGTATGCATTGGACCACACAAATCTGCATGAATTAATTCTAGGCAAGTAGAAGCTCTCCAAGCCTTTCCAACAGGAAATGACTTGCTACTTTGCTTCCCATAAATGCAACCTTCGCATAAATCAAAAGAATTAATTTTTGGTAATCCAATGACCATACCTTTTTAGCCTAGCAACTTCAGCCCCTTGAAATTGAGATGTCCATACCTCAAATGCCATAATTCAGAGTCATTTTTTGCACCAGTAACCAAAGCGAAACTTTCCACATTTGAAGTTTTTAGCGGAAACATTCTGTTTTCAGCCATGAGAACATTAACCATCGTTTGGCCTGATTTTTTATCTTTAATAACACATGCTCCATCATCAAACAAAAGTGAATATCCAGTGGCCATTAGTTGCCCAACACTCAATAAATTATGTGCCAAACTAGGAACAAATTGAACATCATGAAGAAGCTTTATTTTACCATGACTGCTTTTGATTGCTACTGTTCCCTTTCCTTCAGCTTGAAGGCCGTTGTTATCACCGAGCCTGACAGTCGATTTTTGTTTCTCATCAAGTTCTTTGAAGATTGACTTCATGCCTGACATATGGTTGGAGCATCCGCTATCTACAAACCACATATCACTTGCAACTTCATTAGTATCACGATAAGCCATGAATAACTTACTTTCTTCATTAGTTGTCTCGGCATAATTCGCTTGTTTCTCCTTGTACCAGCAATCTGCTTGCACATGTCCGAACCTCTTGCAATGATAACATTGTTTGCTGCTTCTATTGCCTCTTTGCTCAAAGCCTCTGCCTCTGCCTCGGCCTCGGTTATTTCCACGAAATGCACCTCTGCCTCGTCCTCTTCCGATTGGTGCCTTATCATGATCTCTTGAACTGGGTGCCTCCACCTTAGATTGAAATGCTTTTTCTTCCTGCTTTTCTGCTGACCTATTTATCCTTGCCTCATGGGCTTGTAAAGAACCCATTAATTCATCGAATGAAAAATTCGACAAATCTTTGGACTCCTCAATTGCAGCCACAACATGATCAAACTTAGGAGTTAAACTCCTTAAAAAATTTTCAACAACAGTTTGATCTGTTATTTGGTCTCCGTATGACCTCATTTGACTAATAATAGCCATTGCTCTAGACAAGAAATCTTGCACAGATTCATTTCCTTTCATGATTAAAGTTTCATACTCATGCCGAAGAGTTTGGAGTTTTACAACTAGTACCTTTGAGGAGCCTTGAAATTCAGTTTGCAAAATTCTCCATGCTTGCCTCGAAGTGGTGGCTGCTGCAATTCTGGAAAACACCGTCTCATGGACTGCCTGTTGAAGGAAGAACAATGCCTTTGCGTCCTTCTTTCTGTTTTCCTTCAGCCGTTGCTCTTCATCTGGATCTGCATACCCAGTCTCAATCAAGTCCCAAAGATCTTGTGACTTAAATAAAGTCTTCATCTTGATGCTCCAGAACTGATAACTTTGTCCTGTAAAAATGGGGATGGCAGGCTGAGATATGTTCAAAGAATTTCCATTGGAAGCCATGTTTTTTTGTTTTTTTTTCCGTTAATAGATCTCCTGAATCTAAACCTAGCTCTGATGCCACAAATGTTGGAGAAGAAAGATCTCAAGCTCACTCAAGAACAAAATATTAGAAAGGAAAGAAGAAATTAGCCAGGAAGTAGAATGGCAGAGAGTCTTTTTCAGGGATTGTAACACCCTTTTTTTTTTATCATTCATCACTGATAATGCCTTATAAATAGGCTTACAACTCAACTAAAAATGCAGAAATAAAGGACACTAACTCAGTAGTGCTTTCAACTAAAAAGAGAAACTTAAGGACCAAATAACAACTACCCTAGACTAAGTCAAAAAGCAGTAAAATACTAAAAGAAAGCTGCAGTAACTTTTCTTCTTTTTTTTGAATCACTTATTCAACAACAATACCATCTGTAACTGTTCATCTTGAAAAATCAATCTAGCAAAATTATCCTACATAATAAAAAAAGTATGTGTTTCTTGTGATGAGAGATATAAAAAAGAGAAGCATAATTTAGGTTATACAGTACTTTTTTTCTTTTTGTAAGATTTTCCAGTTTACCTGGGTGTATTAGTGTTTAATTTCAGAAAAGTACCCCCTCAATTAAAAAAAAAACAGTCCGGTGCACAATACATTTCAAACGGTGTAACGTGGACAATTTATTATAATGCAAATATTAGTGACTTCTTTCATGACTCGAACCCAAGATTTATAGGTGATTTATAAGTCACTTAGTGATAAAAAGTCTCAATTATAAAACCATAAGGATTCTCCATCTGTCTGATCTTGATCTGCTATTTTCACGTCCATTGAAATATATATAACAAACACAATGTATAGTTTATTTAATTATTCTTATTTGATAAAATAGATCAATTTATTTTCTTAAATATTGTGCATATTTTCTTATTTAATATTAAGGATATGATTGCATTTATTAAGTTTATATAAATAACTACAAATATAAAACTTAATGTTGGCTCAAAATAAATTATGTTTATATATGGTTAATTTCTTATCCTATCTAGGCAACAGATCACTTTCCAGAGGAAATACTTGTCAACATCCTCAGCAGGTTACCTGTGCGGTCTCTTCTACGAATCAAATGTGTTACAAAATTTTGGAGAACATTGATCTCCGATCCTTACTTTTCGATGAAGCATCTCAATTTTGCCAAGAACGACCAATGCAAGATTCCCAAAAGCTTCTTATCAACCGAATGTGCTCTAAGGATCGTATGTTTTACATGTATTGTTGTCCTTTATCACCCGTTCAACTGGTTGAGGATGTACCAAAACTTAAGCTTGATT
Organism: Capsicum rhomboideum; assembly: GCA_031232105.1. Classification (NCBI taxonomy): domain Eukaryota; kingdom Viridiplantae; phylum Streptophyta; class Magnoliopsida; order Solanales; family Solanaceae; genus Capsicum; species Capsicum rhomboideum. Next base: position 48,282,521 of record CP124707.1, read on the forward strand.
GCCCTTCAAACCCTGAAGCTAGGAATTGCTCACTCCATTGTTGTTATGATGGCTTAGCTGTTATCGAGGTTCCTGATATTTTGACTAAGGGCCACAGAGAACTTCTGTTGTGGAACCCTTCCAGTAGAGAATCAATAGTACTCCCCGCTCTAGAATTTCCACTGATCAACAGAACTTCTCGTTTTGGTTTGGGTTATGACTCAACCAGTGGTGATTATAAGATCCTTCATATCCACCAAAACTTACGTAATTTTAAATTACCTAATTAAATTCTCGCGTGAAAGGTGGCTCCTGCTCCTGGAGAAAAATTGATGAACATCCTCGTGGCATTTCCAGTGTGGTGTATGCTATGCAGTCTTTGGCATTTGTACATGCGGCATTTCATTGGATCGATTTTTCAGGTAAATATTTTGTGGTGGTTTCATTTGGTATTTCAAATGAAGTGTACGGAGTGATACCCTTTCCAGAGAAATTATTAAGTGTTAGGCTGGGCTACAGTATTGGCGTTTGTGTGTTGGAAGGAATGCTTTGTGTTCATTCTAATTTTGTTAATATTTTTCCGAGGAAGACTACTTTTAAGGTATGGGTATTTCTATTATTTACTCCGATTCCTAGGAGAGCCCTGTTTTGCTTCCTTTGTAACTCGAACTCATAACCTTCGGATTGGAAGTGAGGAATGCTTACTATTCGATCAACTCCCTCTATATCTATGAGTACATTTAATTAAGAATAAAATGGGAGAAAGCTTATGTGTCATATATATATCAAAAAAAAAAAAAACAGTTAATATATTCTTGCAGGATAATTAATAACACACTCATACAAACAATGTTATTCACAAAATGATCATTCAAGTATTGCCAGTCATTATTTGTTGGGATGAAGATCAATTATTTAGCAAACCCAAATGTCTTAATTAATTACAGAAAACTCGAATTTCATGTAAGTATTGGTACACAACAATAATATAAAGGAAAGATCTTTCACATCTTATGCTGATATTTGTAGCCTCAGAACTGTTTGTTTCCTCGTCCCTCTGAACAAAAGATTTGGACCAAAAAAGAAATTCAGTTAAATTTGTCTACTAGATAAAAATTTATATATTTGAAAACTATGTAAAAAGTACTATAATTCACAGTTATTAATAACTAAAATTATTTATAAAGAAATTTCGGTAAAAAAAAAACGAAATTGACTCTCAAAATTTCAACTCTGCTATATAAATTGGAATGGAGGGAGTTTATGCAATTAGTCATCATAGGATTCGCTTTTGCAAAAAAAAAAAACAAAAAAAAAAACGTGTACGTCTGCTAAACTATTTTTAACATTTAATTTCCATATTATTGGAATAATAATTTTACTATAGAGATCGACAATAAATAGGAAAAAGGCTCAAATATGCAATAGAACTATTAGAAATGACTCATCTATGTCACTCATTAAAAGTTTGACTCATTTATGACATTACCGTTAAAAGTTTGGCTCATCTATGATACTACCATTACACATCAAGTTCATTCGAGCCATTATTTTTTAACGGTAGTTTTGCAAAATTATTTTTGACACATGGCCTCTTATTAGAGGTCCACATCAGTAAATCCAAATCAACCAATATTATTTAAAATTAAAAAATCAAACACATTAAAAAAATAAATCCAACCCATCTGTGAAACCTTTGTTGCATGCTTCCTACTTGCCGATGGAATCTACTGATATACTGTAGTTATGTTTGCGTAAAGATGGATGTCAATGGAGACGGTTGCATTTACATAGATGAGTTGAGCTAATAAATGGGCATATGTGAAACCTTTGTTGCATGCCACTGATATACTATAGCTATGTTTGCGTAAGATGGATGTCAATGGAGACGGTTGCATTGATATAGATGAGTTGAGCTACTAAATAGGCGGATCAATAAACCGCCTAAACTTGAATGGATTAGACAGGTTGGGCGGATGTGATACCTTTGTTGCATGCCTCCTTGCCAGAGGCGGAGCTAGTGTAGTTACGGGGGTTCGGCCGAACCCCCTTCGACGAAAAAATATACTATTTATACATGATAAAAATTATTTTTTATGTATATATAGTATGTGTTGAACCCCCTTCGGCTAGTTTTTCTTTAAATATTGAACCCCTTAGTTGAAATCCTGGCTTCGCCTCTGCTCCTTGCCAATGGAAGCTACTGATATACTATAAGTATGTTTGTGTAAAGATGGATGTCAATGGAGACGGTTTCATTGATATAGAGGAGTTCGGTTCCCTTTCCCTGAACATCATGGACGAACGCGAAGAAGAAGAAGATATACGTGAGGCATTCAATGTGTTCGACCAGAATGGCTATGAGTTCATTAGTGAAAGTTGTTCTTGCTTTGTTAGGACGATAGATAAGGACTGTAAACAAATGATTAAGAAAAATGGACATTGAATATTGGTTATTAACTTTGAAGAGTTTAAGCAAATGATGAGAGGAGGGTGGTTAATTAGCTACATTTATATTGAAGTATATCCGTTTTCTTGAGGATATAGAAAAGCAACTAGTTGCCACAGCTTATGATCAAGCAGATAGCAGAACTGTATACTTGTTTGGGTTTATCTGCAACTAGCTGCCACAGCTTATGATCAAGCAGAAGCACTGTACAGTTTCTAGGAGTTCGTTCAACGCTTTCTCCTCGAATAGTTAATATGTAAAAAGTATACATATAATTAAAAAGAAAAATGACGCGGCGCTCATTCTGAATCCACTGTATTTTTAAAGTTTGCGATGTTTGGAGAAGATGAGTGTTTATAGATATATAGTACCCAAGGCCTAATCTTTCTGATATATTATCTCAGCTTCCCATCTTCCCCATGGTCTTATATATTTAGTATTATATAGTTTTTTTTTGGGGTCAACATATGTAGTACTATATATGATCATATATATGTCGACAGAAATTATTTGATGATGATTAATATGCTAATCACGTACCTTGGTATAAATTTAGAATTGATCAGGACAAATTTGAATGTTGAGAGATTGATTTGTAGGTTGAGCTTGTGGTGGATCTGCAGTACTATTAATATTGTTCGAGGGACGCCATATGATTTTGTTCAAACACCACCATGCTAAGGCTAACATAGCTGTTACAAACCCAAAGCCTAGTGTCACCTTAATATATATATGGATACTCACTGACAAATCCATAATTAATTTGCAGTTTTGATTTGATAACATACTACTAATGTAATGTAGGGGGGTTTTATAGGCCATGCAGTTCGGTGTGTTTGGTGTAGTATAATGGGGGGAGTCACCTTAGGCGAAGCTTCGTCAGAAAATTATATGGTGTATAGAGATTAAATGTTAGCTATCATGAGTGTTTATTTAATTTTGTACACTCTTAATACAACTGAGAGAAAAAAAATTGCACCCTTCACCAAATTCTTGACTCCGCCACGGAATAGTATCTCCTTAATGTTATCGCACGTTCACTTTGCATGACGTGCTAAACCAGGAATTCAAACCAGGAAAAGGTTAAAAAAAACTGCCAAAGATATATTTTTTTTTTTTGGTTAAAGATACTTGGCAAAGTTACAAAAAAAAGTGCAAACCGTTCATTTTGTCTAGCTATGTCCGAAAAGACGCAGGCCGGCTCAACTTAAAATACTAAATTTTCTGGACAACGACCTACTTATTAACAATTACAATGTATCCCGTGAAATCTCACAAGTTGAGTTCTGGAGAAGGTAAAATTTGCGTAAACTTTACCCAGCTACCTCGTGAAAGTAGATAAACTATTTTCAGAGACACTCAACTAAAGTGCAACAAATCAAAATAGTTATAAAAAGAGAATGATCTTTCCATTTTCTAAGGTTCAAATTGTGACAGAAATATTGATCATAGAGAGTGATCAACAACTCTAGCTACCAATTGGGCCGCATGAGCCTAAAGGTGAAATCGGCCCAGTAAATTGTTATTGGACTATGTCTGAGATCCAGGTTGACAAAGGTTATTGGACAAGCTAAGAGCAAATATGGTTGGTTGCTATTTAAGAGCCCGTTTGGAATGAAGTCGAAGTTGGGGAGGCGGAAAGGAGTTCATCTGAATTTCCTTCGATGAGTCACAAAATTACATTGTGTCTATAAGATCAAGTTTTTTTCTGTTCCTCGTATGTTATTGAATTTCTTCTTTCACATGTTTATTTTTCGCATCCCTCGATGAAAATACTGTCTCCCCACGGATATTCATTAATCAAATGAACAAACAATCTCTCCTATCTTCATATATATATACTAACTGCACTGAGCTTATATAGTTTCATGCAATTTCTTCCTTCTTTTACGTGATTTTTCTCAAATCTCCTAGTTCAAATGGAAACAGAAAATATCCAAGCAACACAACATCCCACGGATCAAAAGCTAAAATCATCCTAATAACATCCCCTGATGGCCTAGGAATGTCCTCATTGCTCGTCTTTTGTCAACCTCAAGAGTTCCGCTTTGTCAGGATTCAATAATTTTGATTCAAACTTTATATTTATCTAAAGAAAATCATCTCATATGCATAAACAATTAAATTAAAACATAGTAACTTAAAAGGATTAATTAAATTCTAAACTCATAAATTTGAAATTCTGGCTCTACCTTTGATAAACTAGGACCCTAGCCCAATAACAATAAGCTGGGCCTTTTCATCTTGTGGCCCAATTACTTCAACTTGGCGTATTAGCTCATCTGGTACATTCATAACAAAAAAGAACCATATAGGAAGCTAGATTCTTTCTAGCAAATTATTTACTGCTCCGTTCGTTCATCTTTACTTTTCTAGTATTCTAAAAATAGTTGTCTCCAATTTTACTTGTCCAGTTTGAAAAATCAAAAGATAATTTATTATTGTGTGTATATTTTACTCTTGTTATTAACTATAGTCATTATCCAATGCATTTTCTAAAGTATTAAATTTATTATATTCAAAGGTAATATAGTAAAATTATCTTTTTTATTTATTGCTTCTTAAGAATGCCCGAAGTTAAACATAGACAAGTAAAGATGCACGTCTCCAAATTAAAGTGAAGGATCTAGCTAGAAATCATCATAAAACGCGCACTGGATTAACAAATATAATTAGATAAATTAAATAAGAATTTGATATAAATTCCTTTGATCTCCAATAAACAGTGTATAGCCCAATAAAGAGCCAAGCAGCTACCACCCAAATTATAAGTGCTTGCAACTTTTCCTCCACATATGCATTACATTATTAATTTAAGAGTTAAAGGGTCAAAGGTCAAAAATACACACCTAAAATATTTCGATTTTTTGAATTTCATACCTAAATTATTGGGAGTTTGAGCTTCCTACCTAAACTATCACCCTATAATTAGCAAAACAAAACTAGACATTGATTAGACCAGATGTTTATCTACAAACACTTCTAGGCACATTTGGTTGTAAGTATTAATTAATCCACCTACATATATAACTGCTTTATTAGCTGACACACTATTTTTTAAAAAATATTGTTCAATTGATTCGTTAAGACCTTAAACTCTCCCCTTCTAAAACGAAAATATTGTCGCCCTGACTGAGACGAGACCACAACTTAGAAGGTGGAGAAGAAGATGTCGGATATCACGATGGAGAATAGATTAATTTATATGATGATATTTTTCAACCAATAACCTTAACTTTTAATCGAATATATTAATTTATTTAACTTTGCTACAGTAAAATTGTTTTTCCACATAAAGTGTCACGTGGTAGAATTTTTAAATTAAAAAAGAGTGTAAATACACATCATTAGATATTGGTCGAGGTGTGTTTCACTAATTATTGGGTGATAGTTCAAGTAGGAAACTTACATTTCCAATAGTTCAGGTATGAAACTCAAAAGACTGAAATAGTTAACCGTATTTTTCCGTAAATCTTAATTTAACTTATAACGCTGGTAGATAAAGTTTTTAAATTTGACTATTTTTTAATCAGGTATATTGAAAATCATCATGTAATTAATGATGTAATAAATAATCAAAACAATTTGTACATCAGTATTTTTATTTCTTCGTAAGTAGAAGTTGAATTCCTGGTCATGCAAGTGGAAGTGAGAGGAAATTGGTGGGGTGTGTTGGCGAGAGGGGGGGAGAGGGTTTTTTAAAGATATGATTGACCAATTATGACTTCACCAAAGTGACATGACTAATATTACATAATCAACTTACTTCACGTTGGACGTCACCGAATCAACAATTTATTCTTCTCTTTTAATATTCATTCCGTCCTATTTTTTGTGATATACTTTTCTTTTTTTCATCTCAAACAGAATATCATCTTATTATAATTAGAAATAATTTAACTTTAAAGTTTTTATTTTACCGTTAATAAAATAATTTACAACCATATAAATATCAAACGATTATTTCAGACCACAAATTTCAAAAGTCTTCATTTTTTTTTTAAAATACCGTGTCAAGTCAAATAGTGCTACATAAAATAAGACGAAGGTTTTTTGCTTAATATATTTGGCTAAGTCACACAAATTAAGTTTGATTTTAAAAAATAAAAATAAAAAATCAAAGGAGGTAGGTTTGGTCTGTATTAATCTTTTCCTTTTCTTTTTAAATCCACGAAAACATAGAGGATCCAGACAGAGAGCTAATTTAACAAGGTGTGAGCTAAATTCACACGATTTTTCTTATCATCTCCATTTCTTTTTTGTATTGATGAAAAAACAACATATAAAAGCTATACATACAAATTAGAACACGATACTATATATATATATATATATTGTATAGATAAAAAAGTGAAAATCTGTTTTTAAAATAATAAACAAGTAAAAGTTGCACAGAGGGAGTAGTGTTTTTCTTTGAGTTTTGATCTTCAAAGTAACCTTTCTACTTTCTAGAAGATGGATGTGGTTTCAAATATCCATTTTTAGGTGTAATTTTGCTCTTCATTTACCAAAAATAAATAAATAAATGAAACTAGCTATACAAGACTTGAGAAGGACGTGAAACAATAAATAGGCAGTAGGCTACTAGGCTGTTTTCTTTTTCTTCAAAATATATTAGTACACTTTTTCATAAGACTTTTTCTTAATAAAAAACAAACCACCATAATTTCACATTCACATTTGATACATTAATTCCGTTTAAATTCGTAGGAAAGAAAAACTACAACTAGTTAGGTCGTAGGATTCCCATATTTGTTCGGACAAATGTATGGATACATCTATCTTTTTTCTTCTCATATTATTAGTTTTTACTTTTCTTTCATGTCTAATTGTCTATGTCTATGTCTATATGAAGTTAAATATCTCGTTCTATGGTTATATATGGTTCTTTTTAAGACTCTGTGTTTCTTTCTATCTAATTGTTTTCTGCTCCTTGATTGTGTTTCTTTTTAGGATAAATTACAAAAAACTACAACTTAACTTATATATATTACTTAAACTATCAAATCCCCAAATTAATTATAAAATATCTCATATCTCACTTTTTCTCTCCTTATTTCTTATACATTACTCAACTCACTCCATCCTCTCACTTTTTACGCCTAATGCTACAATAAGAAAGCCTATTTTCAAGGCAACTATCAAACGGTTTAACATTTTTGAATTACCACAAAAAAACACAAAAACCATACCCTTTCTTCCTCTCTTCTTCACCTCTCTTAGCTTCCACCACCACCAAAATAGAAAAACCCTAGCCATAGCCGCGTCACCCTCGTCTGCCGCTAGCCTGCGGGATTCGCCCATTTTTGCACTTCCCCAATCCGTGAAACCACAAAATCAGAGAACTCAGTCCCCAAATTCATACAACAACGGAAAAATGAATTCAAATCCGTCATTTAATGGCCTGAAAAAGTCAAAATTTTGGAGAAGAGAAAAAGATTCTTGTCAGGACTTCAAAAATGTATATGTGGGTTTTGTTACTGCACATACATAGATCTAATGTATATTTGGGTTTATATTACTGCACGTACATAGATCTAATGTATATGTGGGATTTTGGTACTGCATATACATAGATCTAATTACACTGTGGATTTCTGTTACTGCACATACATAGATCTAATGTATATGTGGGTTTATGTTACTGCACGTACATAGATCTAATTACTCCAGTCCCCTTGGGTTGCAAGGGATCTACTAGCTCTTTTCAAAATCAAAGGTTACAAGATTTGAGTTAAGTTTTTTGGCATTAACTCACACTCTTTTTCTTTTCTCTTTTTGATACAAAAGTCTCACCAACTATGCGTTTCTTTTCTCTCTTTTTGAGTACACAGTAAACCACAAGAGAATACAATGCTTAAGTAAAGTAGAGAAGAGAGTTAGAGAAGGTTGAGACAGTTTATATCTCTTCCTTTGTCTTTCATTGTTTAAATAGTTGTGATTGGACTACTACTAGACATTGGAAAATGTAGAAGGCAACCCAAAAAATTTTCTTCTTGAAAATGGAATAAGAGATATCCTATCTCCAAGATTAAGTAAAGACTACAAAAAAGAAAACCTAAACTAACTAAATTCTAGAGAGGGAGGCGCGACAAAATCTCCTTAATACAAGGAGAATAATCCTTCCTTAGGTGAGAGATGCAACATTAAACACTAAGGAGTAGAATAATATTCTTTCTTTTGAGGCAATCCCAATAATTAATATTGAGGAGTGAAATAATATTCTTCCTTTTTTAGAGCAGTCATTTGATACTTCTTCCTTTTTGTTCTTTGACCAAGAATCCTTTGAATATTTCTTTTCCTAAGATCCTGCAAATTAGTCATTTATTAAAATCAACACTATCAATCTCCCCCTTTTTGATGGATGACAATAAAAGAAATTAATCGGTAGTCAACTTCCCTTTCAAACTCCCCTTGAATGGTTGACAGGATGATGTGAGTGAGTGAGCAGTAGCTCCCCTTGAATTGCTGTATCATCTAGCAACTGTTAATAGTATATTTTTCTCCCCCTTTGATATCAATCAAAAAGAAAGAATAACATCTAATATATAACAGGATTAGCACATAGATGTCACGCCCCAAATTCCATTGAGACGTGATTGACACCCGAAGCCGATATGGCCCGAAAGAATCAATCTTTGCTCATGTCTACCCATATGCATATCCTCGTATGAATCGTATTAAATCTTATTATTCCTCATGCAACTAAGCGGAAGTCATGAACATGGAAACATATATCATATCTATATACAAAACTTGGCTGTTAGGGCCATTAAGTCAAAATGATCATACATCTCTTGCTTTCATATACCCACACACGTCTACAAAAGCCTCTAACTGATGCATTTACAAGACCAACTTAAAGTCGGGACAAGTCCCCGCTTTATACAATATTTACAATGCCAAAACAAATATTCAACTATGACCCAGAAAGCTCCGAATCAAGTGGAGCTCACCAAAACTCTGCAAATGATCCCCAGTCTACAGAGGAGGTCTACTAATGCCTGCACCTGCAACATGTAAGGTAAGTCCCCCGAGGGGGTCAGTACGAAGAATGTAATGAGTATGTACGGCTCATAATAAATAACATCATACATGAGAATGTCAAAAGAATAAAATATGAGAGAATAGTCAATGGGTATAAGCCATCATTTTAGATAATATCATCTATAATTACTTTCCTTCAAGGGAAATCACCTTCACTCAATAAACTTTCCTCCAATAGTTTCTTCTATATACAAGAGATTCTTTCTTGCTTCCAGGTTTATTACCACTAGTGTTCATCTACTTGGTTAGAAAGAATAACACTCATCCACATATATCCACTCTAGTGGTGGGAATAATAATATAACATACATTTATTCTATTAACGTACATCCACTCTATTGGTGGTTTTAACCTACATCCACTCTATTGGTGGGGCAACATACATCCACTCTCATGGTGGGGAGACATACATCCACTCTCATGGTGGGGTGACATACATCCACTCTCATGGTGGGGAGTCATACATCCACTCTCATGGTGGGGTAACATACATCCACTCTCATGATGGGGGAACATACATCCACTCTATGGTGGGAGAACATACATCCACTCTATGGTGGGGGAAATTAATATATCAACTTATGAGAGATTAATACATTAAGGATCATGACACTAATTGAAACACACAAATATGCTTTACCTTACTCTTATACTTCATGAGATTAACACCTTAACTTATGAGGGATAGATATATTAGCTCGCACTTCACCTCCTTCACTAATCCTATGAGATCTTACATAAGTAAGTATATGATACCGGACCTCCACCTTGGGTGGGCTATAATAAATGACATATCACAATATTGGGAGTATTCCATATTGAACTTATACTCTCTAGAATGTGATCCATACTCAATGAAACATATAGAAACTATGCGCATTACCTCTTTACAATCTTATACCCTCTACTTAGTTATGAGAATGACACGCTAAAGATCATGGCATTAAAGCACACACTTATATACATATCTCGCTTCACTCATTTACTTCATGAGTTTGACATCCTTACTTATGAGGACTGATTATACTAGCTTGCACATCACCTCTCTTATTACTCTTATGAGATTAGTACTCTTACTTATGAACAATTGGCACAAGGATAATCATCATACTATAGGACTTTGGAACAAGACATGATTGGAATGATGCTATTCAAACTAAACAAGCTCTCTTTACCTCATTGCTCTCGTTGAGATAGTTCTGTTAGAATTTACAACGTTATGACATCTTTGAAACTTCCATCAACGACTAAGAGATAAGGGAATCATCATTCATCTAAGAATAGAAAACGTATGAATCACAATATACGTCAACCTGAATTGATATACTTTAAGCCTCTCGGAATTGAAACAAGTCCAATGTCAATGTGAACAACATGTTGCAGAAGGATATGGAAAAAGGAACCTTACATACCTTGTATTCTTAATACGAATACACAATCTTAGACGTGCATACAATAGTCCCGCTCTGTCCTTGTGTTTTGATCTACAACACAAGTTCATAACGAAACCAACATTAACCACCAATTACCTTACAATGGCATACAACAACAATAAGTCACATGTTTAGCTTTAACATTTCATTTCCCCCTTGACAATACCATTTATGAAATCATCATACCAATAATCCCACAATATTCCATACATTGACCAACACATGATAACCAATAGCGTGTCACACCAAGTTCATATTTTACACTTCTCCACCACCACCACATCACAATTATTCCATCAATTTACTTCAATACACCTCACAACAACAAATCGGCCAAACTCCCATAATTTCTACTTATAGACAAATAACAAGTTTAGGACCATAATAACACCATACATGTTGTTATTTTATCCATACCATGTTTTTTCATCAAGACCACAAGTCATAATTCAAGTTTAATTCACAAGGATGCACATCTTTTTGCAAAAACCCCAAGTGCCATATCCAACACTTTCAAGCATAACCAACATGATTTACATAGTCTCTCATGCATATAAGATATTAAATCATAAGAATATACACTTACCAAGACTTACCAAATGATGATCTTGTCCAAAGAGTTGGCTTAGGTTTTTTAAGATATGAGAAATATCTCCTTTGGTTTCTTGGAAAATACTAGAAGTGCTTGTGTGTTTAAATGAATGAAAGCTGATTTTTGGTGCCATTTTATAGGACCTTAAAGTCATCCTTAGCCATTTGTGATCAATAATTGCTTGGTCAAAGGGAGAATGGGTCATTTGACCCATTTGGCCCATGTTTTCTTTCACATTTTGGGTCCTTTTGGGGCCCAATTCACTTAACCCAATAAAATCAATAATTTCTCGTGTTTAAATCATCGCATACGCGTTACGACAATATTCCCACTCACGTCATTCATACTCGTAGCCTCAATTCCAAAAACAAGCAATTCTAGCCACGTATGGCTTATTTTGGCCACAAGGGTAAAATCTTCATTTTGATGCCAAATTCGTTCTCGAGTAATTTTATCATACCAATATAATACTTTACTCATTTCATGTATATTCTCATGGTTGTAGAAGAAGCGTAGCAAAAATCAGCTTGGTACGTCCCCGGGCACCCTTGGAACTTAAGAAAATTTCCAACTTTGAAAAAGTGGCAAAACCAGCGTGGCACGCCCTTGGGCGCGCCAGCTTGCTGCCTCTGGGATAAAAATTTTATCCCAGAGCAGCGTGGCACGCCCCCTAGCGCTCCCCATACTTAATTTTTTTGAAAATTTTGTTTTTCGACTTTTCTTCGCGGGTTTGGTTAGATACTTCAAATCCTATTCTTTAACTTACTTCTTAACCTTAATATCATTTGTTTATAGGTCCTCTTAGCCTCGTTTTTAACCCCACAAACGCTCCACAAAAATCACAAAACACCTTCTACGAAGGGTTAATCACATGTACGAGACCAAATTTCAATTTTATCATCATTCACATTACCAAATACATACTCATGGCATCTCGACACCTAAGTAACCATTGTTCAATGTCATCACATAGGGTTGGGAAGGTACGAGTTGTTACAATAGAGCAGTTATCCAAAACAGAAAAAGGTATTCATGGGCTTAAGCCCATATATAGACCACACAAAACAGTCTTAAAAAGAAGTATAAATAACATAAATATCAGTAGTTTACTAGCTAATTACTCTCTCTCCATTTGCTTAAATTACATCAAATCCCTTACCTTTACGCGACATATACATAACTAAACGACCATATACATCACTAACATAGACATAGGTACAAAACTGGTTAACGACATAAAAGGAAAATTAATTCATATTAGGAAACAAAATAATGCCTCTAGTCAATTCCCCTCTCCTTCCTATTTCCTTTCTCCTCTTTACCTATATAACAGTTCCTTCTCTTCCCTTGTTTTTCCAAAACTCAAACATTCACTATTCTCTCTTTCTTTTTCTAAATTGAGATAGAAGTGATGATGCCATCTCCGGCGCCGGTTGATTTCAATCTCGATAGTGGTTGTACTACTTCTTACATGAGTGCACCTTCTAATCCTCCACGTACTGCCACGTTGTTCTACAGTGCACCCACTGCATATCTCATACCTTGTAATTATATACATAAGTATTAAAATATAGTTCAAATCCAATACCTAAATTAACAGAAAAATAAGTAACATTCTCTTCTATATTCACATTTATGTATATTCCAATTTTTATGTAAATGTGCTCTTCTTTTTTTTTTTTTATTTAATAAAATCTGGCCCTTTGGCCTTTATCTTAAAAAAAAAAATATGTATAAGCATTGCCTATGCTACTCAAATACATAAGTTTAATCCAATACATTAGTTAACATAGTTATGGATTTATTAGCTTGTATGTATATGCCACATACTTCATATACATAATTGTTATATGTACATTAGATATATGTCTCAGAATAAACAAATACACTACACTATCTTGTTTCCGCCATCATATTCATCATCAAAACATTACATATATGTATCAGAATAAACAAATACAATACATTATCTTGTTTCTGCGAGCATATACATCACCAAATTGTATACATATGTGCGGTAGGAGAAACCCACATATACATTAGATCTATGCATATGTAATAACAGAAACCCACATATACATTAGATCTATGTATATGCAGTACCAGAATCCCACATATACGACCTATTAGGGGTCCCAACCAGTATAAAATATCTGGTGTCATTCCTTTTTCAGTACTCTATTTACTGCACTTCACTTTACTATTTCAAAATTCGACTGACTGTCAAAGCTAGTCGACTATATAATTGAAAAAGTGTAATTCACCCCCCTCTTACCACTTTCAAAAGTCAAGGTACATCTCAACTTGCCTTTAAAGAAGATCCGCAAGTTAAAACTCAGCCCAAAGCATCAACCAAAAGCTCTACTCCCTTGAATCATCACCAAACGCATCCAATCTAATAAAATATGACATCTACAAGTCAAAATGAGTCCATCGATACCCATATCGACTATATTTGGTTTCGAATTAAAAATCACTTTGAAAACCATATCCAAAAATACAAGGGTAAAGCCGAGATTTTATTTAATAATAATGTTCCCCATGACTATAGGAGTCTAAATCTGAAAACCAAGTAAAATCAAGTGGAAATCGGCCTTCAAATCGAAGAAAAACTCATTTTATAACTTACCGGGCAAAATCCAATTTTTTTTCATGTTTAAAAGCAAGGATTTGAAGATGGTTTTGCAAGGGAATCAATGAAAAATGATGAGTACAAGATTTAGAAACATACCCACGGAAGAAATCTCAAAACCCCCTTTAAAATCGCCCTAATTCGAGCTCTCAAAATCTACAAATCGAGAAAATACAAATTGAGACCGAAAATGGAATTAATATTTTGTCAAGGTCAATGGCCTTCGCGAATGCAGGTCTCATGGTCGCGATCGAGAGGATGTCCGACCTTGACCTTCGCAAACGCGAGCCTGGGGCCGTGAACTCGAAGAAGAAAGATTTAACCCTTCGCGAATGCAAGCCTATAACTGTGAACGCGAAGGTAGGGACATCTGTGCTTTCCAAACGAGACAGGGATGGCTGAAAACTCAAAGAAGAAAGGCATGCACCAGATATTAGCAAAGTGCTGAAAGTTGTTCTAAAAATCCTCCAAATAGACCCTCGGAATTCGTTCGGGTTCCACAGAAACAAATCAATAATGCTACTAGACTAATTTCAATGTTTCGGACTCAATGGAATCATCCGATTTTCAAAAATATATTATTTAAAAGGAATTAAATCCCGGTATCCCTTTTAGGCTATTTTAACTAGTTTCTCGTCTAACAGGTTAAAATATAAAACAAAGGCTCGGGGGCCGAACTAACTATACTACTAACCCAAAATTGATATTCCGGATCTAATGAAACTATCAGAATCATCAGTTGATATTCGGATCACAAAATATTGACCGAAGTTAAACTAATCCCTTTAAGGATGATCAAAATCACAAACTCATATAAATCACTTTCAAAAGCATCAAGGACCATGCAAACTATTTTCACAACTCATAAATGATATAAAGCAACTATAGGGAAGGAAAAATGGTCAAAATATAGAATTTTCTAAATTTCAATATAAAGGTCGTTACAAGTCCCTTCATTACTGTCGGAGCTCCAAGGATGCAGTTCATCCGAGATTGGAGCTCAGAGTACTGCGCTTTCATCTACTTCCTCAGCAACTCTAACAAGGACGTCGATGGAGTCGCGTTCTTGAGCCTGGCCTCTTCTTCTATCGTTGTCACTTCCTACATTCGGTCATCCTGCTCTTATTCCTCTAGATCTTCCCGTTCGTTCATTCTCGAAGTGTCCGGGGTTACCTGAGTTCATCCATCCTCTTATCCTGTGCCTCCATCTGAGCCATCAGCTTTCTGTGGGACGCACAAAGTCCCTTATTAGGTCCTGTAAACCTTACAAATTGGGCTCCACTTCCTCTTTGTTAAGGTCGATGGGTTCTCTCTGCCTTTTCTGGATGTTCACATTTGTTACGTTCAAGTAGAGAGGTGTTTCACCATCTAGGAGAGTTGTCCTCACCCCAAAAACCCCAGGTGTTGCGCCACCAAACATAGGAGTTTGGTCAGGGGCATTGACCCCCACACGGTCATTTCTATCTTCCATTGGAGAGTAATCAGCCTACTAGCGTGTGTCAAACTCGATTCTACGAGGAGCCATCTGCACACTTGAATATTTTGACACACCATCTTTTTAATCCATCCTCAGTATGCAGTCGTCATCGTAGAGGGTCTAGGGTTACTCCATTTTTACCCAGAGGACATTTCCTCGTGTCGGACTTATTCTCGAGATGATGACACCGTGGGCCAACCCTCATTAGACTCGACCCGAACTGGCCCAATCTTCACTAAAGTTATTTTACCCCATACTACCAATTATATACCATTTACGAATTGAGGAATTTTTAAAAATGATTATAGTTTAGGCTTAATTAGAGAACTATAGCTATAATTTGCTTTTTACGATTTGAAGCTATAATTTAGAAGGAGGAGAGAGGTGAGCGAGATGAGAGAGAGGCGTGATAGACAATTTGATATAATTCTATTTGTTGTATTAGGTTGTATCACGAAATACAATTGATATAATTGATTTATATCAACAAATACAATTGTATCAACTGTATTTTGTCCTTGTTATACATTTGTATCATGTGTTGTATATTCTTTAGAATACAATTAATATAATATTGTAGATAGATACATTTGGTTGTATCAATATGTATCATATGTTTTTCTCATATATATATATATATACAATTAGATGTAATGATATGTATCAATCCAAGAGAAAAAATTGTATCATGTGTTATTTTGATACATAGATACAATTGGTTGCATCAATACGTATCAATCCGAGAAGAAAAGATACACATGTTCATATTTTCCAAATACAATTTGGCATAATACAATTGGGAAGAGATACACATATACATACCTTTCAAATATAATTTGGCAGAATACAAAAATTGGACTGGAGCAGAGAGAGGGGGGGGGGGGGTAGAAGAGGAGAGAGGTATCAATGTATATTAATCCAAGAAGAAGAGATACACATATACATAGCTTCCAAATACAATTTGACAGAATATAATTAGGAAGAGATACGCATATACATATCTACCAAATGCAATTTGACGAAATTCAATTGTATTCTGCTTTTCTTTCTTATTTTCTTAGCCGTAGAGAGTGAAAGAGAGAGAGAGAGAGGGGGGAGGGAGAGGGAGAGGGAGAGAAAGAGAGGCTATAAAAGCCCAAGGGGTCGTTTGGTGTGATGAACAAGGTATAATAATCTCGGAATAAAATACAAAATTATTTTATCCTACATTTGGTTGGAGATATTAGTTAGTCCCGAGATTATTTATCTCACTATTTATACCTTAGTGATGGAATAAATTACCCCATATACATGGTTGGATAATTAATCCCGGGATACTTGTTTCCAAACAAACGACCCTTAAGTATAGTTATGTTAGATAATATTTTAAAACTATAGCTATGTATAGTAAATATAGTAGCTATGTTTGCTTAGTTATGTAATTTTTTCTTATGTATTTAGATCTAACCAGGAGAGAAGACTTAAATTGCATTATAAGATGAAATAGTGTAGTAGACCTTGTTCTTCAATATCTGTACACTAAGTGGGCCGGTCCTTTGTCTTCTGATTGGGCCTGAGTAGTGGGCTGGTTAACAGCTGTACTCTCAAATGTCGCAAGTCAAACACACAACCTTTTAAAATTTTGTCTCTCTTCACCATTTTAACTCTTTGACGCAATGCATATTTTATCATTGTACAAATTGAAGAAATAGATAATTCCATCGATGCAAACTTTTCTATTAATCAATAAATGAAAATAACAAACAGGGTTCACTTGTCCCTGCTGAACCTTTCCTTTGATTTGATGGATCTTCCGACTTTAAGGATAAAAATTACTACGAAATAGTTATTCTTGAGAATATTAGAACTGCATTTTAAAAGAAACATTATTTATTTATATTAATAATGTCATTTAGGTTAGACTAATTTTTCCGCAAAGTTTTATATTAAAAGAACTAAAGGGATAATTACATAGAACCTCCCATCAAATTTGGCTTCATTATCCTTACTTCTTTGGTGATATATAATATTATGCTTACCTGTTTTATTTTAAATTTTTCATAGCAAATTATTTAATTTAATTAATATTAATATAAAAATATAATTTTTAAAATATTTAAATTGTTAACTATTCAAACTTAAAAACTTTTTATGTAATTTCTAAACATATAATTTTAAAACGTCAAAAATTCTATATTCGAATGTACACGAAATACTAATTAACTTCCAAATAAATTATAAGTAGTATAAAACTTGGGAGCACGTGTGCCCAAAAATTAGGTGGATTTAATGAGCATTAAAAAAAGAAAAAATAACATAAACATACACCTTAACTTACCATATTTACACAAATCCCCACCCTTATAAAGTAATTACAAAAATCCCAACTAATTATGTATCTTCGTTGGATGTATCGGGAGCTAATTATGTATCTCGACAGACCCAAAATTGAAAAAAATGTATCGGCAGCTAATTATGTATCTTTACAAAGGAAAAAATGTATCTTCGTTGGATGTATTATGTATCTCAAAAGACCCAAAATCGGAAAAAATGTATCGGGACCTAATTATGTATCTTTACAAGGAAAAAATGTATCTTCGTTGGATGTATCGGGAGCTAATTATGTATCTCGACAGACCCAAAATCGAGATTTTCAGTAATTATGTAAAATGTCAGGATTTTCTGTAATTAAACTCCAAACTGTCGAGATTAATGTTATTTATCATTAGAAAAAAAAAAAGAGGAATCAAACATTTGTTGGATTTAGAAAACATGACCTCAAATGCTAGGTCATCAAGATCTTTTAACAACAAAAAATAGTTGGAGGTGAAGATGAAGTATTTGGTTATACATTATGCAAAGAATATTTGAAATAATGTTCATGCATGAATAAACTCAAATACAACTTTGAAAGTGAATAACGAGTTGGAAAACAGGTATAAGGTTGTTCTCCAAATTTGAAGTCCAACTTAAAGTTTCAATTTGGAACTTTCAAGGCTTATTTTTCAAATAAAGTGAAGAATTATTCCGGAAAAAAGTGAACAATTTTTATGGGCAAGCGGGTCCTAAAGAACGCCATTTTCTCGACACACATTTGCATCCGACGAGTGATTTTACAGGGACACGAAGGAGGATTTCTGTCAATAGTGCTTCATTAGAAAACATTACATTTGCAAAAAAAAAAAAAAAAAATATTGAAGGACTAGTTATGATCTTCTTTTTGCTCTTCTTATTTTGTGTAGAGTTTTGTTATTGAAATCAAATGGCCATCTTAAAGCTGTTTTTTTTATTTTGGCAGATGTTTATGAGCTTGCAATGAACCTTTTCTTTGACATTCTTTATTTTGTTTGGTTCTGGGATTTTAATTCGATTCCTCAATTAAAATCACCTTGAATTGTATGTGTCTAGACGTCAATTTATCTTTTTGCATAGTTGTGTACTTGTGATACACAAAAGATGCATATTAAAGTCCCTGCTCCGTTTCTTCAATTCCACATAAAATAACATATTGATATCATTACGAATCTCCATTGGAGTACGATTATTTCAACTTTGTACTTTATTTGTAGATTTTTCCTGATTATTTCAACTTTGTACTTTATTTGTAGACTTTATTTCAAATCCTCGTAACAAGCATAATTTTTTATAACGATATCATCAATTACATCGCCGATGTAATTGTTCTCTGAATCTCAGAACACCAAATGTCGTATCAAGATTGTAATGTTGACATCCTTTGAATAGTTCAATTAACAAAAAAATATAAGATGAAGAACGGATGAGAAACATAATTCTGATACTTCTTTCCACTATCACCAAAAAAAATTAGATCGTTTTCTGTAGTTGACATAATTTTGATACTTTTTTCCACTATCACCAAAAAATAAGATCGTTTTGTGTAGTTAACACAAATCTGTTTGATTGTTTCTTTCAAAAGTAAACGATACAATAAAATAGAATTTCAAAAACGATTATATGTTATCTTGTTTACATTTATCAAGGAAACCAGTAACTGATTTAACATTATTTACTCCCTTCAATTACGCGTAATCAGCTATATATAGCGACACAATTAAAGGCCGCAATCTAATAGTTGTATCTTAGATACCTCTCACCAAAAAAAATCAAATACCCAAATTAGCAACAACGAAAAAAAGTATTGCGCTATGTAAATACCAAAACTATAGTTCTGTTATAGAATATAGACCTATACGCTCTACTTCATCTGAGATAGTGGTATAGACTGCATACACTTTACCCCCCAGACCCCACCTGGTGGGAATACACTGGGTACGATGATGATGACGACTTTTGTTAAAAATATAGACCTACGTAAATATACCAAAACTATAGTTCCATATGAAATTTTCTCATATTTTAATGGAAAGTTATAGTACTCCCTCCTTTCCATTTTACTTGACCTTCTTTCTAAATATGTTTGTTTCAAATTAGTTGTTCATTTTTGCAAATCAAGAGTGTTTATTAATAGGGTTACTTTTGTAAAATACACTTCTAATTAATATTTTTTTTTACTGAATAAGTCAAGTCAAAAGAGGTCAAGTATTTTAAAACGGAGGGAGTATAAATTAAAAGTGTAAAAAAGCTTTTGTTGCACATTTGAAAGGCACAATTTAGGGTCACGCGCACGCCACCATACGGCGGTAGTTGCATTTTTTCTTTTTTTTTTTTAAAGTTAGGGAAGTTATGATGTGAGCTGTGACGTCCGTCATCCCCATGATGTCACAGGTGACAGGTCCCTCTTTAGTTGTTTTTTTTTTTCTTCTCAATGAAGTGTAAATTGTTGTAAAATACTTTATCAAGAAATAAATATCACGAACATATTCAATTAAATTGAACTAACTACTTGACACATGCACTAAAGAATAGGAATATTTTACACTGGATTCAAGTGCATAAAATAACTTCCTATTTTTGTCAAATACCTCCCCAACTTGGGAGGCTAGCTTGGAACATTTTAATAACTTGAAAAATTTACAAGAATAAACACACGAGTTCATAAATATTTTTCGTATAACTATGTTCAGTTATTTAATACGAAAATAAATTGGTGAATAATTTTATTTTTATCACCAAAATAATCTTAACGAAACAAATACGTTTAGTGAGCTATAATCCGAACAATTCAGATTGAAACTTTCATTAGGTGCAAATAAGTAAGGCCTAGTTAAGAAAGAAAACATGAAGACAATCAAAGGATGAAAGATGATGCAAAATGGTGTAATATGCACATCTTTAATTTACCAGTTTCAATCAATCTAATCATCGAGGTAAATTGATAATGCGTACACTTGACCTCTTATAAATTTAACTGTACCTTTTTTCAAGTAAAAAGATGACATAGGATAAATTGAAATCCACTAATCTTAATTGGGCGCCTATAAAATCCCACCAAATTAAGTAGAAAACATTTCTTCATAGAAACATTCAAATTGGGAGTCTATATTTTCTTCCAATATTTCTTCATAGAGTAGAAAGCAAAACTGCTAATTGATTAAGCATGGAGTTCTTTTCAGTGAATATTTATATATTACTAATTTAAAACTCAATAACTTAAAATTCAAAATTTATAAACTTATCCCTGTGCACAAAAGATTTGGGCCAAAAAGGAAATTCAGTTAAATTTGTCTACTACTCCCTCCGTCTCAAATTACTTGACATGTTTGCTAAAAAAATTGGTCTCAAAATAGTAGGCATGTTGACTTGGCCCTTGTTGACTAGGCACACCCCTTAATAAAACTTTAATTAGAAATGTATTTTACTAAATTAACCTTAATAATCATATTTTGAACTCTAAATTTGACGATTATTACTTTATGTTGTTATTTAATACTAAGGGTAGAAAGGGAAAAATATAACAAAATTCTCTAGATTTATAAATTGGACAAGTAATTTAAAATAACTATTTTTAATATATGGGTCAAGTAAAATGTAATAGAGGAAGTATATATTAGGACTAATTACATTATTCAACTTCTCATTTACTACCGACCATCAACTAATTATTCAACATCAAATTTTTTAAAGAAAAAAAAGTCAAGAATTGACTCCACGTACCACTGTCCATTGTTAAGAAGCATTATAAAATTATTTTAAAAAGGTTGATTATTATCTTCACGTAGGCGTTGTCACTAGTTTCATGGTCAATAACAACAATATAAAATCCACTATTTCCTCCCACTTGCATGGCCAACAATTCAATTAATTAACTGCCTCCCCTTATAGATAAGCCATCTTATTAAGAAATAAAAATACCGAGAATTATATTATCTTATGACAAATAAAATCATTATAATTATTCGATTATAATCTTTATAATAGTTTGAAAGAAATTACTTGTTTAGATCAGTTGCCAAACAATATGTTTTAAAATTAAACGATTAATTGATAATTAACTGATGTTAAATCTAATCAAATAAATTAATATTTTATTAATTTGTTAGCAATTTAACACAAATAAAAATCAATAATTGATAAGCTATACTGCAAAAATAGAATCAAACCATCCAATATGCCCCCTTAATTTATTGAATGGTTAAAGTGTTAATTAAGAATTAAGATTCTTCTAACGATTGTTGGCCGCGTCACATCTTTATATCAAGTGATTGACAAAAGGCAAATGTTTTTTATTTTATTTTGGTCAAAGAAAAAAGGGCAAGCTTGTCAAAAAAAGAAGGCAAAATGTCGACATTATTATTACGTGATACGTATATATATAAAATCCTCTGAAGTGATAGATACAATCTCTTCACGTTGAGCATGAATTTTTTATACAAAATTTAAAATTATGGATCTTTTAATACAAACTATAAATTTATGGGACAAGTTGTATGTAATTACAATCTGGAATTTGAAATTCTATTTTTTCGAAAATTTGAAATTAAAGTTTGGCACCACACTAAAGCTTCCCCATCGAGATAGAATGAGGCAAGAGATAATTTCTCATTTTCTGCAATTCTATAGAATTCAAAGTAATGCTCAGCCTGAGAAATCCATAACTCCGGATTCTCGCCACAGAATCGATAAAATTCCACCATGGTAGGTTCACGCAATGTAAAGTTTCCAATCAACTCCTGTAATAATAAACGAATTTCAGATATCTCATTTGACTTGAATCCATCCCGATATTAATTAAATCATAGAGAGTTCGAAAGTTTTGATCGTTCATTAAAGACCTGTGGATGAAAGCACTAATATAATAACCTGGATTTTTAATATCGATACGAATTATATTTATAATCACTGAATACAAATTACAACTTAGAATCCGAACTCAAACCATGTGGCCATAGACCGCCTAATAATAATGTCTTCTGAACAAAGCGTGCGACACTAAAAAAGGGTAGAGGGGGAATTAGGGGTAGTTGGTAGGGGTTTTTTCTTTCTTTTTTTCTTTTACGTACACAGCCACTAGTCTGCCTATATAATACCACCAAAGCACAGAGTAAAAGGCCGTAGAAAATCCTCTCTTCTG
Organism: Capsicum rhomboideum; assembly: GCA_031232105.1. Lineage (NCBI taxonomy): Eukaryota > Viridiplantae > Streptophyta > Magnoliopsida > Solanales > Solanaceae > Capsicum > Capsicum rhomboideum. The sequence continues at coordinate 48,305,601 of CP124707.1, forward strand.
TCTTGTAATATTTCTTCAAAGATTAGAAATCAAAATTTGCTTCTATAAATTAAGCATGACCTTCTTTTCAGTGACTATCAATATATATATTACTGTGGCACTTGGCTTTGGCTTGATCTCAACTATGATAGCCTCCGCCTGGTATTGCTTCTGCAAAATTACTGCTCATGATCAGTCTGCACCTGCAACCGCACCCGCACCTTCAGCAACAGCGCCAATTATAAACCAATTTGTCAATAACATCCAAATTCATGTTGAACCGAACAAAGCCAGGTGATTAATTAGTAAAAACTTTCTGTTTTGTTGTTTGTTTGTTTGTTTTGTGCTCAACCATGCCACTGCTATTTTCTATGGAAGAGTCATCATGCTACTTTAATTTCTATGGCGGCACTGATGACTCTGATACTATGGGTGATATATAGTACCAGAGGCATCACTGCCGGCATAGAAAGTAGAGCACTCTGCCATGCGAACTTGTGGTTGTTGGGTCAGGGTTTTATGTTAATATGTATGTGTTTTAATTTCAAATTTAATTAATATTGACTAATTTAATTTTGGTGATGTAGACCTCTAATAAGATGCTATGTGGCATAATTGATTTTGCAAAACTGGATATGTTTTCCGTTAGAACATAATGACACAAATGAAATTGAGCCCATCTTTTAACGAATGACATAGATGAGTCATTACTAATAGTTCAATGACATATCTGAGTCTTTTCCCTTTTGTTTTTGTTCAAACAGCCTCTGGCTGAAATCAAGATATGACTACGTACAATGGATCCTTGTGATCCAGCTCTTTTCGAACCCCACGCATAGTAAAAGTTTTAGTGCACCAAACTGCCTTTTTTTCTTATATCTTTTTTATTATTATTATTACAAGTGGCAAGTGTTTGCGTGCATGGATGGTTGAAATCGAACGATTTTTTTTCTGTTGTGCAGAGGGACGAGGAAACAGTTCTGAAGCTAGCTACAAATATCAGCAAAATCTGTGATGATCTTTAATTAGTTTGTATATATGTTGTTATTGTATCAGCACTGTATTACTGTATATGTGATATTCGATTTCTATGACTGTCTTAAGTCGAGGGTCTATCGGAAATAGCCTCTCTATCTCAACCCTTGAGGTATCGGTAAGGTCTGTCATACACTCTACCCTCTCCAGATCCCATTTTGTGGGTATATACCGGGTATGTTGTTGTTGAATTTTCTATGATTAAAACATTTGGGATTGTGGTAAATATTGGATCTTCATGATCTGCTCTATGCTATTTCATTAATGGTTCTTTTTATAATTCTATCTATTATTAATTTTTAATACATAAATAATATAAATTCTAAGCCGCCAACCTAACAAAGAATAGACAAAGAAGTAGTACTACTAAATATTACTCCCTCCGTCCCATTTTATGTGACCTACTTTGATCGGACACGGAGTTTAATAAATAAAGAAAGATTTGCTAATGTTTACTAAATTACCCTTTATTAAAAATGTAGTAATATTATTATTTTTAATCAAGTGGGACCTTATAAGTGGGACCAATAAGGATAAAAGAGTAATTATGCTTTTAAAAAGTTACCAAATAAGGAAATATGACATTCTTTTTAGGATGAACTAAAAAAAAAAATAGGTCACATAAAATGGGACGAAGGGAGCAACAAAGAATGTCTTGTCATACTAATAAATGAAAAAAAGTGTTGTCCTTTTGGGAAAAAAGAGAATAGATTATTACTAGTACTCTACTTAGTATAGTTGACATGGAATATACGTGAACAGAATCCATTTATCTTTATTCTTAGTATTTTTTATTCAAAACTCTTCTTCTCTTTAATGGACTGAAATACATTTTATATTTATATTAATATAATTCTTTAGTATACGTTATATTTTTTCCAGTTTTAATTTGACAGTTTACATGTGAGAAATCAAGTATAAAAATCTCTTCTTTTTCCTTCCTCGATAAAATTTTTGGGTTTGGTTTAGTTTGATTTTAAATTTTTAAAAACAGATAATATTTATTATATTTTATTTCAAAAAATCAAAGAAAATAGGAATCTAACCAATAATTATATACACAATTTTATAATTGTATATACCAAATATATTAAATTTTATAAATAATTTTAAATATTTTAATTACTTTTTCATCAAAATTTTCTTTATCTTTAATAGGTTAATAAACTCTACACCACCTTAAGCCTATTTCTTAAAAAATATTTATGAATCCAAACTTATTTATTCAAAGAAAAAACTATGGAATTTACCTAAAAAATTATTTCTCATAAAACTTTATTCACTTGATTAAAACTTGTAGATCTTAAAACATTTTCTCCGTAAGTGTTATCTCAACTCATTTCACGCCTTTTGAGAAAAGTAACAAATAGACTAATAGAGCGTATAGTTTGTAACTAACAAAAATGTTCCAAAACAATGAAAACGAAAAGAAATAAAAGCAAATGCATACAACTTATATATTTTCCAAGGGATATTAGTTCTACTCCAAATAAAAATAAGGAAGTAAGGAATCATTCGTAAAATTAAGATATGCGAATAATTTTGTACAAATTTAAGGGACAACTTATGTATTTTTCGTGTTTTTTTTTCCTTTTTTCAAATGCTAGAATCAATTTATCCTATCCGTTTTTTAACAAGCGAATTAAACATTAATAACAAATGTAAAAAGAAGTCTAGATGTGATTTATTGCAGTCAGCTAATATGACTTAATCTCTAACCTGCATGTATAATTGTTGTAGACTTAACTAGTTTGAACGTACTATTTATCTTTGATTGCTAATTGAATATACCTGCAACATTATTTAATTAGGAGATTTGGATAGATTCCGCATACTGTGGAGACAAGATTATACACGTTCCCTCCTTCGTTTTACTTGCCTATACTAAAATAGTTATTTCAATTTACTTATCCATTTTATAAAATCAAGAGAATTTTATTATATTTTTTTCTTTCTACCCTTATTATTAAATAACTATATAAAGTAATAATAGTCAAATTAACAAGGTTAATTTGATAAAATACACTCTTAGTTAAAAAAATTTAAAGAGATATGTCAAGTCATCAAGGATCAAGTTAAATGAAACAGAGAGAGTAATTAATTTCCCATATGTTAGTAACTGTCAAATTAGAACTGTCAAATTATATAATGGTATGTACGTATGACTTTTGAGTTTCAAGATAGAAATGGCACAACGTATCAACTCATATAAACAATAGACATACATTAGCCAACTTTTAAAAAGGTGGAAGACAATGGCCATTTAATATGTTTTTGGCTAAATTGACACATAGGCACAACAATTATAAAATATTGACACCCTAATAGCCAAAGAACAATTAGCAAGAAAATAGCCTCAAGTAATTGGCATTAAATTTTCAAAGTAACCTTTCTAGAAGATGGATGTGGTTTCATATATTCATTATTAGGTGTAATTTTGCTCTTCATTTACCAATAATAATAATAATAATAATAATAATAATAATAATAATAATAAATAATGAAACTAGTTATACAAGACTTGAGAAGGACGTGAAACAATAAATAGGCAGTAGGCTACAAGGCTGCTTGTTTTTTCTTCAAATATATTAGTACACTTTTTTCATAAGACTTTTTCTTAAAAAAAACAAACCACCATAATTTCACATTCACATTTGATACATTGCGTTTAAATTCTTAGGAAAGAAAAACAACTAGTTAGGTTGTAGGATTTCCAAATTTGTTCGGACAAATATATGGATACGTCTATCTTTTTTTTTCTCATATTATTAGTTTTTATTTTTCTTTCATGTCTATGTGGCGTTAAACATCTCCTTCTAGGGTCATATGTGGTTCTTTTATGAGTGTGGTTATTTGAATTTGATATCACTCAATTAATTTATCGTATTAATTTATTAATTTAATCATGCGATTAATTATATAATTTGATTGTTTGATCACCAAGAATATCATCTACGAATCTTGAATTTAACTCGATAGTGAAAATTCATGATTTCAATAAAATAAAATAGAGCTAGTTCTTAACCTTGAGCATTAGGGAGTAGATACACAATTAGGATGGACATATGTTAATTGTCTTGCTTGATTATTATACAAAAAATTTGAATGTGTTCTCGTCCATCCTGATTCTATAGACATATATATAGATATAGGTCACTTGAATAGGCGAGCAAATATCCAACAGAATACTGCGAGTAACATTAACCATATTAATCAATAATTTAGATAAATTCAAAAGTTCAATAAATATAATTCAACATATAACATAATTATTGAATAGCTTATCCTTAGATTGATTTCATCTATTTGATAAGATCAAAACATATGCTTTCTTGGTAGGAAATCTACCTCTAGAATTGTGTGATTTCCACATTTGTTCTGACAAATATATGGATGTATCAACTTTTTTGCTTTTACATCTTTCAGAATCTAACACCATCTCATATATTGGACCAAAACAAAAGAGTCAAATTTCTTCATTTACGTTGACTATTATAGTAATGACCCTTTACATCCGGCACATTGAGATGGGTCACATTTTTTGTGAAGGAAAAATAGAAGATTAATTACGTTATCCTCCGTTCCTAGTAGTAATTGGCAGGATAAGGTTTTGAAAAGCTTTTAAAAAAATATTAAATACAAGTGTAATTTTACTAATATATTCTTTATTGATTTCTTTAATTTTGTCTATTTGTGTGTTTCTTAATTCTAAAATATTTAGTGTTAAGAATAAAGTGGGAAAAAATAACATTATTTTCTATTTGTGGGCCATTTGTCGTTATTTTCTACTATTTGTTATGTTTTTTAAAAGAAAAAGAAGGTGTTTCTTCTGATTCAAGATATACAAGTAGCTAATGTTGACTAGACTAAGAATTCAAGTGGAAATTCAAAATAATGGAGTAGTTGAAGAGCTAATTGATAACATTCATTTTTCCCCCCGGTAACATTGATGAAATAATATTAATCATAATTAAACCTTCCATAAACAAAATTGTAGATCCCTAACTTTAAATTAATAGAACAGTGAAAAGTTCGAAACTGATCATCAATTGAATAGTGAAAGTGTTAAGATTCTTCTAACACTGGTTGCTGGAAAAGCAACAAAAATAAATAATAATAATGCTTGAAAAGTAAACGGTAGATATGGAAATTGTAGTGCCTGTCCCTTTTATTTTGACACATAAATATTGTATTATATATCAAGTCGGTTAGTACACGTGAAATGTATATTTTTTCCTGTTTTTGTATATGGATACACGCGGGGTCGGGGTGGGGGTGGGGGTGGGGATGGGGAGGAGGTTTAAAAGTATAATGATAACCAGAGAAATATTTCTTAATAAAATAGGTGAATAAAGGATATACTAACCTTTTACTATAGTTTAGAAGTATTGTGATAACAAGAGAAATATTTTTTATTGCTTTTGTATATGGATACATGGGCTGATCTGCAAGAATCATGATTGGAAATTATTTGATCGTTTTTCTCTGAGGAAGAGTTGAATAATCAGAGAAATATTTTTTAACAAAATATGTGAATAAAAGATATATTAACCTTTTAATATAGTTTAAAAGTATTATGATAATCAGAGAAATATTTTTTTAACAAAATAGGTGAATAAAGATATATTTAAACCTTTTACTATAATTTAGAAGTATTTTTGATCCTGCCCTGTTTTTATAATCGTCATTGTTGAGCTATAGCTTATTAATTAGGGTAAAGTGCTTATCATTAAAATATTAGATAGGGGTATTAATAATATGATTCAGATAATTATTTTATAAAATTTATACTATATTAATATTTTGATTATTTGATTTTGTATAACTAAAACAAGATTATTCAAAACCATCCTATTACTCGGTTTCTCTTTCATATCAGTACAGTTCAGTTAATTTTTAGTCATTTTAAAAGAAAACATCATATAAAAGTTACAAGTACAAGTATGAATAGGATATCACGCATATTTTTATGGAATTTCGATAAAAACATTTTAGATATTTTTACTGTTTAAAGATGGTGAATCAAGAAACATGAAAGACGACAATAATAGAGATTCATCACACTATTTTATAGTAGTTTAAAATAATGTTAAGTAAAGACAAATTACATACATTATTCGAGTGGAAAAATCAATTAGATCACACTAACGAAAATGAATTAATCAAGATGGAACTCAAGAACTGAGTCTGCAAACAAATTGAAATAGAAGAAGTAATTATTTTTTTTCTTTTATCCTTTTTGGTTGGTGAAGTATTCGTATATACCTATTGTTGACTTGCTGTATTAGCTGGACTTTATTGTAACAAATTTCTAACATTAATTATAAGCTAATGTTGAAAAACAAAGTGAGTAAAAGAGGAGAGGGGTAGTCGGTACGTACTACGTAGTAGGTCTTTCTTTTGCCTTTTTCTCTTGTTATCTATTTCCTTCCCCCCTATAAAAAGCCACCAAAGTCCAACGCATATAGAATGCCATAGAAATATTGAATTCCTCCTGTCTTCTACTATAATATTTCTTCATAGAGTAGAAATCAAAATTGCTAGTTAATTAAGCATGGAGATCTTTTCAGTGACTATCAATGTGTACATTACGGTGGCACTTGGCTTTGGCTTTGTTTCAGCTGTGCTAGCTTTCTCATGGTGGTGCTTTTGCAAAATTATTGTTGACGATGATCCACCTGCACCTGCACCTGCACCTACACTTGCAGTACCAATACCAGCACCTGCACCTGCACCTGCACCTGCACCTGCAGCACAAGCTGAACCAATTACTATAAACCAATCTTTCAACGTTCAAATCCAACGTATCAACCTCTGATTGAATCCTAAGGCCAAGTACTCCCCCGTTCCTAAATACTTGTCACATTTTTTATTTGTATGCTCCTTAAGAAACTATATATTTTTACCATCATACCCTTATTTAATTTTTTTAATCATCTCTCTTTGATAACTTTTATTAATGAAAAGTGTGATTCTCTTCAATAAATGAAAAGTTTGCTAAGGGTAAAATGAGAAAAATATACTAAACTAGGTTTTGATTTTCTAAAATGACAAGTATTATGAAATATTTAATTTTAGGAAAAATAACAAATATTTAGAAACTGAGGGAGTATAATTAATTAGCAAATGCATTCTATTTTTGTTCATTATAAGTAGCAGGTGTACGCGTTTGCATGCATGGTTGAAATTGAATGATCTTTTTCTTCTTCTTCTTCTTTTTTGGCGGTATATATGTTACTCAAAATGTGGATAAGGCCACCATGTGTTGCAAATAAAAATAATTAATGATACTATTAGATATAACAGGTAATAATTTTACGGAATGTCCTATTTTTGTTGTCCCGTTTAAGTAATATTTATCATAATTTATTTTTTTTGCACAATTATTCAGTATTAGGAAATTTAAGCAAAAGCACATATTTCTTTTTTGCTTCATCTGATTTTGCATTCACACATACATGTGTGAAATATTAGCCAATTTTAACATGTGTTTTCAATCATGTGTACATGAAAAGAAATTAAAAGGGTGTTAAATGAGTTGTTAGATTTATTATTGTTTTGAAAAATTAATGATTGATGGTTGTTCTTTATGATATATGAAACGTTTAATTTTAAATTTGAGATTATTTTCAATCTATTGGAGTGTTGAAATTTGAAAAATAAAATTATTATTTTCTTGACAAAAGATTTCAAACGCACACACCTGAAACATTAACCAATTTTAACATGTGTCTCATTCGTGAATGATTGAAACTTATACATACTTAAAATATTAAAATGGTGTTAAATGAGTTTATTAAATTTTTATTGTTTTAACAAATTGATAACTGAAATTTGTTCTTTATGATACGTGGAACTTATGTTTCAAATTTGAGATTATTGAGCGCTATATTTGTTAAAATTCGAAGAGCATAAGAACTTTTTTGGCAAAATAAATTTAGACACACATTTTGAGATTTAAGGTAATTTTTACGTGCATTTTAAATGCGAATTTTTAACCTCAGCCACATATGTCTGAATTATTTTCAAAAGCTGATAAACTTATAATATATATATATATATATATATATATATATATAAGGTTAAAGCGAACCCCAACAACTAGTATTCCTGCACTTGCCCCTACAACGTATGTGGGTACCGATTATTGAGCTAAGCTCATACGTTTTTCCTAAGGCCTCACACCATTAAAAACTTCTACACCTAGATTTCCATTTTTTCAACTATTAATATGTGTCTTTCTTCGCATATCCAACAAATTATATAGTAAAACCAAGTTTTAGCCAGATTGACAATGGAAGACGTACAACATTATGCTAATCTTTTGAACTGTATGAATGGATTTCTCTTTTTTTTTTATTTCAAACAGAAAACAAGAATAATAGAAAGGCAAAAATTTAATGCACTTTGTGATATTGGGAGTCAAAATTCAAATAATTTCTACATCAACCTAACAAACAAAAAATGTTTTGTCTTCACTTTCTAGAATAAGACTGCTTATGACTAATTTGCTTATAGTAGACAAATTTAATTTCTTTTTTTTTTTTTTTGTGCAGACAAGGAAATATTTCTGAACAAGTTACAAATATCAGAAAAATATGGAAGATCCTTAATAATTAGTTTATATTGTTGTTGTATCAGTAATGTATTACTATACATGTGATGTTCGAATTTTCTATGATTCAAACATTTGGAATTGGTGAATATATATTTGATCTTCATGATCTTCTCCATGTTATTTGCTTAATGGTTCTTTTATAATTTTTCTAATTTTAATACAGAAATATAAAATTTTTGTAGCTAAAAAATTCGTTTCGGGAGTTAATTAACTCCTTGACCAATCAAACAATAGAGAAATTAATAGTCAAATGACGTACTGAATTACAAACAATGTCTAGTCATAATGAATAGATAAATGAACTACTCCACCAGTTTCTAAATAAGTGATGATTTGATCTTTTTCTTAAATAAGTGATATTTTAAATAATTTAAGAAGACACTAATAATGCTTTTCTAAATTTACGCTTCCTTAAATTAAGAATCTTATCTAATCAAGAAATTATGAAAGAGTTGCTCCTTTTTCGAGATACTTATTAAGGATATGTTAGTAAAAACTCGTTTTATTTTGTAGGAATGAATAGTTTCTTAAAAATGTGCGAAGTTAAAAACACTAGTTATTTAGGAACGTATGAAGTACTAAATATTGTTAGATAATGAATTGTAACGACCCATTTTGTCGTTACTAAATTATCCATTCCTCAATATTAACTTGAGTCCAAAATAGCTATCATTTTGTTCATTGTGTGACCTCAAGCTTTTCGGCGAAGATTTTAGCCTTTCGATGTGTCTAGATAAGACTTAAGCCTGATGAATTTAATTATTCATGAATACTAATATCAATCCTTTAATTTGGAAGTTCTTTAGATATTAATTAAGGTCGTACAATATCCTAGCACAAAGTTAAGTTGAAAATATTTTTTAACCAATAGAGTTTCGATATGGGTTTCTGTTAGGGCCAAATTCAAACGATCATATCTCCTAGAATATAAGGAGTTAGGGGTCCCAATACCCACCAAATCAAATATCTATGAGTCTTCTTTCCAACGCAATAAACCGTTCGTCAATCCGAGTTTAGAATAAAAAGTTATGACCATTTTACTGAACACTGTCCGGGCTGAAACGGGAATTCGCTGTAGCGAAAATTCTGGTGGTATTTAAATCATATTTAGCCGATTTTCAGGTCCAAAACTCCAAAACTTCATTCCCCAACCCTAGAGAGGTGATTTCCCAAGGTTTAGAGTGAAATTTCTTCATTGAGGTAAGTTTTTCCATCATCTTCTTTGTCTTTTAATCCATTAACATCTTAGAATCCTTAGAAAGACCTTCAATGGTGAAATTTTGGGTTAGAGCCTTTAATGGTGGATTTTTGGAAAAAACTTATGGATGTTCTTAATATCACCTAGAACTAATTCTAGATTATAAATTAATGATTTCTAGTATGAACTTGGTAAACTAGATTATGTATTTTGTTGGTTGGAAATCTTGAATTCCATAAAGATGAGACCTTTAGCATAAAAACTCCATTAATGGAGATGGGTTAAGTTTGAAAGAACTAGTTAATAGTTAATTGACCTTGGAGAATGATATAAACCTAGAATTAGGGTAGAATTAGTGGGTTTTGAATTTGCAAAGATATTTATTTAAAGAGTAATTGATTAATTACTCTTATAATTGTTTGATATTTAGATGATTGATTATTCCGAAGCATGAAGAAAGGGAATGAGCATCCTTGACATGACTTGTTGATTCAAAAAGCTTGGCGTCCAGGTAGGCTAGGTTAATGAGTAGAAGACTGTGTTATTTCATATTTTCATAATTTATAATTGATGGGAGAAAGCATGTCTAGGCCTGCAGACATAGAGTTGAGGTGAATAAAGACATAAGAACTTTACTTTAATCCCGAAAACTATGTTATTGATTGATTATGTGATATTTATGATATTATGTGTTATGTGCCCGAAAGGGGATTGTTGTGAATGAAGTATGTGGACATGATGTTTCTTAGTTGTTCTAGTGATGAACCTAATTGAGTTATAAAGGTTTAAGTTGCATATTGTGCCATGATAATGGTGAGGCCTAAGGGATAGATGACTTGAATCATTGTGTGCATTGTATTATGCGGAGAGAGGTAAAGAATAATGATAAGGTTGAATGCGCTAGTTATGGGTGGTGATGTTAGAACCCAAGTTGTGGTATTTGAGTAGGTTATGATTTAATTAGAGTTTAGACTCAATTTAATTGTGTGTATGCTCCTAAATTGGATGCTTGTTGATTGGTTTTCGTACATACTTGAATTGATGATATTTGGATTGTTGATACTTGCATGAATAATTATGAAAAATCCAACTTGATCGAATCGTCTTGTGATTATGAGTGTACTTGTAAATTTAGTACGTCGTGTTGTATCCTGAGAGATAGTATGAAGTTGATAAAATATACATAATATGATTATGGAGGATCGGGTACCACGCCGGTACGGATATGGATGTTGATATTACTTATTTATGGAGGATCGGGTACCACGCCGGTACGGTACATGGACTTAGATTGTCCCCTGCAGGTCATGACTAGTTGGGAAGAAATAAGTCCCTTAGCATGTGTGTACAGACTATTGTTGATAAATGAAAAATCTTGATTCATAATGATAATGTGATTGAAAAGAATGCCTTGAGTAAAGAAGGCTTGTGATATACCTTCATACAAGTTGAAAAGTGAATGATGAATATTTATTAAGAACAGAAAAGTGGAAAGATTGTTAGTAGCAATGTGGCCGACGTTAAATTTCGGTATTGCTATAAGACGTGATTGGATCGGGTGCCACGAGCCGGCATGGTAATATTAATAATAAAGGAATTGATAATGAAGTGATCTAAAGTGATGAATCCAATGAATAATCTCAAAGAAACAATCCCAAAGTTTCAATAATTGAATTAATCTTTCTCCAAGAGTATCTATGTTTGCTAATGAACCTTGAGTTCTCTTGTGTGTTTTACTGAGATGTGAGTTGATTTGTATTCCCTGTTTGATTGTATCCTTGAGATTGATTGTGTGACATGTACTTGGAAAAGTGGAACTCTGTGCTTACTTGCTATATGTTGGTCGACTTACTTTATTTATACTTGGTGTGATCTTGGCTTATCCGATTGGCTAGTTATTATTCTTTAATATTATAAGAGAGTGTTTGGTTGTTAGCCCGAGAGTTTAGTGTGAGTTATCTATGATTATTGGGTTGATCCTATAGATGTGGATAATGGAAACGGCAACGTGAATAAAAGGGTGATAGTGATGGTTTAGTGTTAGATTGTGGTGGATGGTGTGAATTAGTGAGGCTAGACTATGCTAGTGGTGAATATAATCTCATTAATAGAGTTGGAAAATTGTAAATTATATTGGCAAAGTGTTATAATGATATTACAGCCTTAGTAGAATTATACTCTATTAAGATGTCATGATTTCTTTTCTTTGATTCTATTTTATGATTGTGTGGACTAACACTGGTCGGCCGATGATGCCTACCAGTACGTGTGTTTGTACTGACCCTACTCTTCTACATCCCTTATTGGGGTGTAGACTGGATGCAGGTTAGTTTGCAGTTACTAGATCAATGGCGATATTCAGCACTAACTTCTGCACTTCCTTCCTGGCAGATGTTAGAGTCTTTGTGTTATTTATTTTATTGTCAATCTATTCTGTAATAGGTAGCTCTTGTACATGTCTGACCAGGTCTTGGGGTAGTGAAGGACAGTTGTAAGAAGTTTTTTGAAAAATTTATTTATTGGTGTTTAATTTACTTTGTTATATTTAATTCAGTATTCTCTTAAAAACAGAAGTCTTCCGCATATTTTTGGTTGGGTAATAAGGGTTCTCCTAGCTACTTAGGATAGCGTAGGTGCCCGCACGGTCCGTTTGTTTGGGTCGTGACATGAATATTATTTAATAAAAATGATAAAATGGAAATGAAATGATACTTCCTTTGTCATAATTTATATGACTCACTTTTCTTTTTAGTCATAATGAATAGATAAATGAACTACTCCACCAGTTTCTAAATAAGTGATGATTTGGTCTTTTTCTTAAATAAGTACTCCCTCCGTTTCAAAAAGAATGACCTACTTTCCTTTTTAGTCTGTTTCAAAAAGAATGACTCTTTCTTTTTTTGGCAACACTTTAATTCCAACTTTCCACATGGCATTTTTAAGACCACAAGATTCAAGGATATTTTGATACATTTGCCATAACTTTAATTTAAGACCACAAGATTCAAAAGTCTTCTTTATTTTCTTAAAATCCGTGCCAAGTCAAACTAGGTCATTCTTTTTAAAACGGAAGGAGTTATTTAAAATATTACTCCTTCCGTTTTAAAAAGAATGACCTAGTTTGACTTGGCACGGATTTTAAGAAAATAAAGAAGACTTTTGAATCTTGTGGTCTTAAATTAAAGTTATGGCAAATGTATCAAAATATCCTTGAATCTTGTGGTCTTAAAAATGCCATGTGGAAAGTTGGAATTAAAGTGTTGCCAAAAAAAGAAAGAGTCATTCTTTTTGAAACAGACTAAAAAGGAAAGTAGGTCATTCTTTTTGAAACGGAGGGAGTACTTATTTAAGAAAAAGACCAAATCATCACTTATTTAGAAACTGGTGGAGTAGTTCATTTATCTATTCATTATGACTAAAAAGAAAAGTGAGTCATATAAATTATGACAAAGGAAGTATCATTTCATTTCCATTTTATCATTTTTATTAAATAATATTCATGTCACGACCCAAACAAACGGACCGTGCGGGCACCTACGCTATCCTAAGTAGCTAGGAGAACCCTTATTACCCAACCAAAAATATGCGGAAGACTTCTGTTTTTAAGAGAATACTGAATTAAATATAACAAAGTAAATTAAACACCAATAAATAAATTTTTCAAAAAACTTCTTACAACTGTCCTTCACTACCCCAAGACCTGGTCAGACATGTACAAGAGCTACCTATTACAGAATAGATTGACAATAAAATAAATAACACAAAGACTCTAACATCTGCCAGGAAGGAAGTGCAGAAGTTAGTGCTGAATATCGCCATTGATCTAGTAACTGCAAACTAACCTGCATCCAGTCTACACCCCAATAAGGGATGTAGAAGAGTAGGGTCAGTACAAACACACGTACTGGTAGGCATCATCGGCCGACCAGTGTTAGTCCACACAATCATAAAATAGAATCAAAGAAAAGAAATCATGACATCTTAATAGAGTATAATTCTACTAAGGCTGTAATATCATTATAACACTTTGCCAATATAATTTACAATTTTCCAACTCTATTAATGAGATTATATTCACCACTAGCATAGTCTAGCCTCACTAATTCACACCATCCACCACAATCTAACACTAAACCATCACTATCACCCTTTTATTCACGTTGCCGTTTCCATTATCCACATCTATAGGATCAACCCAATAATCATAGATAACTCACACTAAACTCTCGGGCTAACAACCAAACACTCTCTTATAATATTAAAGAATAATAACTAGCCAATCGGATAAGCCAAGATCACACCAAGTATAAATAAAGTAAGTCGACCAACATATAGCAAGTAAGCACAGAGTTCCACTTTTCCAAGTACATGTCACACAATCAATCTCAAGGATACAATCAAACAGGGAATACAAATCAACTCACATCTCAGTAAAACACACAAGAGAACTCAAGGTTCATTAGCAAACATAGATACTCTTGGAGAAAGATTAATTCAATTATTGAAACTTTGGGATTGTTTCTTTGAGATTATTCATTGGATTCATCACTTTAGATCACTTCATTATCAATTCCTTTATTATTAATATTACCATGCCGGCTCGTGGCACCCGATCCAATCACGTCTTATAGCAATACCGAAATTTAACGTCGGCCACATTGCTACTAACAATCTTTCCACTTTTCTGTTCTTAATAAATATTCATCATTCACTTTTCAACTTGTATGAAGGTATATCACAAGCCTTCTTTACTCAAGGCATTCTTTTCAATCACATTATCATTATGAATCAAGATTTTTCATTTATCAACAATAGTCTGTACACACATGCTAAGGGACTTATTTCTTCCCAACTAGTCATGACCTGCAGGGGACAATCTAAGTCCATGTACCGTACCGGCGTGGTACCCGATCCTCCATAAATAAGTAATATCAACATCCATATCCGTACCGGCGTGGTACCCGATCCTCCATAATCATATTATGTATATTTTATCAACTTCATACTATCTCTCAGGATACAACACGACGTACTAAATTTACAAGTACACTCATAATCACAAGACGATTCGATCAAGTTGGATTTTTCATAATTATTCATGCAAGTATCAACAATCCAAATATCATCAATTCAAGTATGTACGAAAACCAATCAACAAGCATCCAATTTAGGAGCATACACACAATTAAATTGAGTCTAAACTCTAATTAAATCATAACCTACTCAAATACCACAACTTGGGTTCTAACATCACCACCCATAACTAGCGCATTCAACCTTATCATTATTCTTTACCTCTCTCCGCATAATACAATGCACACAATGATTCAAGTCATCTATCCCTTAGGCCTCACCATTATCATGGCACAATATGCAACTTAAACCTTTATAACTCAATTAGGTTCATCACTAGAACAACTAAGAAACATCATGTCCACATACTTCATTCACAACAATCCCCTTTCGGGCACATAACACATAATATCATAAATATCACATAATCAATCAATAACATAGTTTTCGGGATTAAAGTAAAGTTCTTATGTCTTTATTCACCTCAACTCTATGTCTGCAGGCCTAGACATGCTTTCTCCCATCAATTATAAATTATGAAAATATGAAATAACACAGTCTTCTACTCATTAACCTAGCCTACCTGGACGCCAAGCTTTTTGAATCAACAAGTCATGTCAAGGATGCTCATTCCCTTTCTTCATGCTTCGGAATAATCAATCATCTAAATATCAAACAATTATAAGAGTAATTAATCAATTACTCTTTAAATAAATATCTTTGCAAATTCAAAACCCACTAATTCTACCCTAATTCTAGGTTTATATCATTCTCCAAGGTCAATTAACTATTAACTAGTTCTTTCAAACTTAACCCATCTCCATTAATGGAGTTTTTATGCTAAAGGTCTCATCTTTATGGAATTCAAGATTTCCAACCAACAAAATACATAATCTAGTTTACCAAGTTCATACTAGAAATCATTAATTTATAATCTAGAATTAGTTCTAGGTGATATTAAGAACATCCATAAGTTTTTTCCAAAAATCCACCATTAAAGGCTCTAACCCAAAATTTCACCATTGAAGGTCTTTCTAAGGATTCTAAGATGTTAATGGATTAAAAGACAAAGAAGATGATGGAAAAACTTACCTCAATGAAGAAATTTCACTCTAAACCTTGGGAAATCACCTCTCTAGGGTTGGGGAATGAAGTTTTGGAGTTTTGGACCTGAAAATCGGCTAAATATGATTTAAATACCACCAGAATTTTCGCTACAGCGAATTCCCGTTTCAGCCCGGACAGTGTTCAGTAAAATGGTCATAACTTTTTATTCTAAACTCGGATTGACGAACGGTTTATTGCGTTGGAAAGAAGACTCATAGATATTTGATTTGGTGGGTATTGGGACCCCTAACTCCTTATATTCTAGGAGATATGATCGTTTGAATTTGGCCCTAACAGAAACCCATATCGAAACTCTATTGGTTAAAAAATATTTTCAACTTAACTTTGTGCTAGGATATTGTACGACCTTAATTAATATCTAAAGAACTTCCAAATTAAAGGATTGATATTAGTATTCATGAATAATTAAATTCATCAGGCTTAAGTCTTATCTAGACACATCGAAAGGCTAAAATCTTCGCCGAAAAGCTTGAGGTCACACAATGAACAAAATGATAGCTATTTTGGACTCAAGTTAATATTGAGGAATGGATAATTTAGTAACGACAAAATGGGTCGTTACAGTAAATAATTCTTTTTATTTTTTTTTGTAGATGATTATTGGAGATGTGATAAACTGTCAAAGAATAACGTAGAAATAAAAAAGGTCTACAAAGTTCTCATTATTTTTCTCCATTGGCATTAGTTTGTATTCTACAAGATTTTATCTTAATTTTAAAAGATTATGTCAGAAAAATTATATTTTATTTGCCAATACACAACTACAAATTGTTTTTTTTTTAATTTTTTTTTTTTTTTATTGAATGTTCTTATTTACTCCATTCGTCCCATTTTAGTTGGTCATCTCACAAAAAATAGATGTCTCATATTAGTTGATCGCTTACTAAATAAGGCTAGAATTAATTATTTTTTTCCCATTTCACCCCTACAATTAATATTAATGTATACAATTTCAATGTTCATTCCTATGCCTAATGAATATCATTAATATGGGTAAAGGGTAAAATAGTAAAATTCATCATTCAATTTATGATTTCTTAATCATCGCGTAAAATGAAATGTGCCCAACTAAAATGGGACGGAGGGAGTATGTAATTAGTTATTAATAGCTATAAGGTGAAATTTACGAAATTCTAATTTTAATTTTGCATTTTTCTTTTTAGTACTCCTGAAATATTTTTATACAAAAGTCTCTATTAAAGAAAAATTGCACCAGCGCAAATTTACATTTTGAACATTCTGTACAGTAAAATTAGCTTCCTTGTAAGTTCAAATATTTGTTATATACACTACACTTACACATATGAATAGAACTTTTTCTTTTTGTATATCTTAAAATCATAAATAGAACGCTTATAAAGAATCCAAAAAAACAAAAAAAAATAAAAATCAAACTAACTCTTAAGTTTGCGTTATAAAACTTTTATGTCATCTTCTTTTTTTCCTTCCTTATTCAATTTAACACGTATTGATTTAAATGAGTAGTTTCATATTCAACCTTTTTTTTTTTTTTGCTTAAATATTCAACCTTGATGTCTCTCACACATACTCTTTCAGTTAAAAAATTACTATATACACATTATCTACAGAATCATGAAAAAAATGGTAAAATCATAAAAAGATTTTTGATTAAAAAATATTAATCCAAGAAGAAGAGATACACATATACATATCTGCCATATACAATTTGACGGAATTCAATTGTAATTTGCTTTTCTTTCTTGTTTTCTTAGTCGTAGAGAGGGAAAGAGAGAGAGGAAGGGAGAGAGGAAGAGAGGGAGAGAGGGAAAGAGAGGCTATAAAATCCTAAGGGGTTGTTTGGTGTGATGAATAAGGTATAATAATTTCGAAATAAAATGTAGAATTATTTTAGGAAAAATTACATAAAATGTCCATTGAGTTAAAAATTTTACACAGAAAATGACCCACTTTTTTTTAATTACTCAAAATGGCCAACCACTGTTATTACACAAACTAGCCACTCGACTAAATGTTTTATCAAAAAAATACCAGGAGCATTCTTTACCTTACCGTGTCATCACTGGCCATTGTGCCATTTAACCTTGGCCCATTTTCTTTCTACTATTTAAAAAAAAAAAAAAACTTTTTAACTTTTTTTTTTCCATGTTATTTTAAAAAATAAAATCATTGCCTAAATTTTTTTTGTTACTCTTTTTAATTTTTTTTTTTTCCTTTTCTAATTGTTTCACCTCTTTTGTGGAAAAAATGAATATATATGTTGTTTCATTATTTTTTGTTTATATTTTTATTTATTAAGGTGGGAACGCATGATTGTCAAATAAATATCGATAGATTACATAATTTTTTATATAATATTGATACATGATTATACACCATTCATACAATGTCAATACATTACATACCTATTTATACAATATCGATACACATCTATATATTATTTATACAATATTCATACATGCTTGTACATCATTTATACAATGACGATACATTACATAACTATTTATACAATATCGATACACGTTTATACACATTTATACCATATCTATATATTACATATAAACTACGTAACTATTTGTACATCATATATACATGTTTGTACACTATTTATATAATATCGATACACGTTTATACATTATTTATACAATATTAGTACATTACATATAACTACATAACTATTTATTCAATATTGATACATTACATATACACTACATAACAATTTGTACATCATATATACATGTTTATACACCATATATACAATATTGATACATGAACAAAAGTTATGCGGAAAAAGTTTGAAAAAAAATGATTTTTTTTTTAATATAGAAAAGTGCAGTAAAAAAAAAGTTTTTTTCTTAAAAATTACTGCTGAAAAAAGAAAAAATAAAAAGCAAGAAAATGGCCTAATGGCTATTTTTGTTGCAAACAAAAACTTGACTATTTTTGTTGTAAACTATTTATTTTTTTGTATATAATTGAAAATTTTCCATTATTTTATCTTACGTTTGGTTGGAGGTATTATTTAGTCCCGAGATTATTTATTTCACTATTTATACTTTATTTATGGGATAAGTGACCCCATATACATGATGGGATAACTAATCCTGGGATAATTAATCTCGGGATAACTTGTTCCCAACCAAACAACCCCTAAGTATAGTTATGTTAGATAATATTTTAAAACTATGACTTTGTATAGCAAATATAGTAGCTATGTTAGCTTAGCTATGTAAATTTTTCTTACGAATTTAGATCTAACCAGGGAGAGAAGACCTAAATTGCATTATACGATGAAATAGTGTAATAGGCCTTGTTCTTCAATATCTGTACACTAAGTGGGCCGATCCTTTGTATGCTGATTGGGCTTGAGTAGTGGACTGGTTAACAGTGGTACTCTCAAATGTCACAAGTCAAACACACACAACCTTTTAAATTTGGGGAAATGACGCTTTAGTCTCTGAGGTATCGCGTTATTCCAATTTCAGTTCCTATGATATCCGACTAAGTACTTTTAATATTCAATTAAGCAATGCATGCTATATTGATCTCCGGTTAACAGATTTCATCAAATTAAACTAA
The DNA here is from genome assembly GCA_031232105.1 of Capsicum rhomboideum. NCBI lineage: Eukaryota > Viridiplantae > Streptophyta > Magnoliopsida > Solanales > Solanaceae > Capsicum > Capsicum rhomboideum. The sequence goes on from CP124707.1 coordinate 48,325,190, forward strand.
ATGATAACTATTAGTAAGACACTTTGGACATAACACATACAAGTTTTCATTTGCACGTAAGTTATTTGAATAATAAATAGTTAATTGAAGGTTAAGAGTGTCTTATTAATAATTATCATTTCATTTAATTTGGTGAGATCCGTTAGCCAGGGATCAAAATAGCACCCATTGCTTAATTGAAGGTTAAAAGTGCTTAGTCAGATATCAAAGGGACTGAAATTGAAATAACGCGATAACTCGGGGACTAAAAACACCATTTCCTCTTTAATTTTTTTTTTATCTCTTCACCATTTTAACTATTTTTAACTCTTTGACGCTATGCATATTTTATCGTTGTACAAATCGAAGAAATAGGTAGTTCCATCGATGCAAACTTTTCTATTAATCAATAAAGGAAAATAACGAATAGGGTTTACTTGTCCCTGCTGAACCTCTCCTTTGATTTGATTGATCTTCCGACTTGAAGGATAAAAATTACTATAAAATAGTTATTCTTGAAAATATAAGAATTGCATTTTAAAAGAAACATTATTTATCTATATTAACAATGTCATTTAGGTTAGACTAATTTTTCCGCAAAGTTTTATATTAAAAGAACTAAAGGGATAATTACATAGAACCTCTCATCAAATTTGGCCTCATAATTCTTACTTCTTTGGTGATATATAATATTGTGCTTACCTTTTTTATTTTAAATTTTTTATAGCAAATTATTTAATTTAATTAATATTAATATAAAAATATAATTTTTAAAATATTTAAATTGTTAACGATTCAAATTTAAAAACTTTTTATGTAATTTCTAAACATATAATTTTAATACGTTAAAAATTCTATATTCGAATCTACACGAAATATTAATTAACTTACAAATAAATTATAGTAAGTAGAAAAAACTTGGGAGCACGTGTGGCCAAAAATTAGGTGGATTTAATGAGCATTAAAAAAAAGAGAATCAAATATTTGTTGGATTTAGAAAACATGATCTCAAATGCTAGGTCATCAAGATCTTCTAACAACAATAATGCCAAAAACTTGCTTTGCCTAATGCCAATTCGTGTCATCTATGATGTATGGTTCACCAGCCGCCAAGCCGTCTCTAACACGGGCTCGTTTTATTGCTGATTAAAGTTATGCAGATGATAAAAATATAAAATTAATATTTAATTATTTTATATTTACTTTATATAAAATAAAATATAAATTAATTAATAACTTATTAATCAAGAATCAGAAGTTACAATTCATAAATTTAAAATTTATGAGAGATGGAAAATTTTGAATCAGGTTAACAAAAATTCGACTTATGACTTTTGATGTTAGGTGTTATAGATTAAATAGAAGAGTCAAATTCAAAAAAGATTAGTTTGATAAATGGGAGCATATATATTTATTTTAGCTAATGAGGAATAAGTATTGACATATAACAATTAACCACGTTAGTGTGGTGGAAATGGTCACGTTAGTGTGGTGGCAAGTGAATCATTCTCAATCACGACCCCATTAATCGATTGACTAGCTCTTAGCTCTGATTACAATTGTTATAGACTAATAAATAGGAGATCTCAATTCAAAATATTAGGTGATGGAATTATTTTTAGTACGCATCATTTTTATTCTGATTTTCTTTTTAATCTTGCCTTTTTTAGGGATCATAAAAACTACGTAATAACTTTTAGCACAATATGTGTCTTTTCTAAAGATGAGACTCAATTATTTAACAAATAAGGAATATATTTCAACCAAATTACGTATAGTAACAAGTAATTTTTTTAGTCGATCGAGTAGTGACAAAAATATTTTTGAATAGTGTAAGGTTAAATATAACCCTTTTCTGTTTCTAGAAACATTACTAGACTACTTTCTAAACCTCAATTATAAAACATAACGCGTATTTGTGAAAGTTGAGCTAAGCATATTAATTATTAGTCTTTAATTAATTCATATAACTATGAAGAGAAAAATAATATAATATCATATTGGCCCACGAAAGAGAGAAAACATGAACCCTCTGCATTTATCAAAACAACAATCGCAATATATTCACTGAGATTTCACAAGTATGAGTTTATTGAGAGTAGAATGTATGTAGATCTTTATCACTACCTCATAAATAGATGTAGAGAAGTTGTTTCTGAAAAATCCTTAAGTGTAGCAATTCCAAATATAAAGAAGAAGAAATAGTGAAAAAAAATATAACAACTAACAAGTAATTTTTAGGTTGAAAATCTCCTACGTATTCTAAACATTATATATTAAACTTGTCTTATATGATTTATCTTTTTGTATGTAATTTATTTACTATTATATTGAAACGCAACTTCTCATGTCTGCATCTAAAAGAAATAGTTAGCGTTGATTGTCTTGTAATAAAAAAACAAATGACACGTTTGTTAGGTCATCACTGTACTTTATGATTCTTGATTATCAATATCTCTACTAAAAATAAATGTACTTTATAAGTATGGAGTTTTGACCGACCATTTATTATAATTACATCAATTATATGAATTTCCTTCCCATTTCTTTGATCAATTAAAAAAAAATTAATAATTGCAAAAGAAAGTTGAGATGGTGAATTGGTCATGGCGGCAAAAAGGGTATATAATGCTTGTCAAAAATGATTAAAATAAAAATAAAATTATTATATTTTAAATGATAAAGTTAATCTTTTTCCCTTATGCAATTTAACTTTCGTGATCGTGACTCATCACGCGTCAACGCAGCTACGCAACATTACTATCGCTTTGTTTTAATTTGTTTGTTTTATTTTTCTACGTTACAAAGAACGCTTCTTTCACTTTTTGGTAATTCTTTAATTGTAATTTTTCACGTATCATATTTAAAATCATTAAATTAAAATTCAAAAATATTCCTTACTTTCTTAAAATTTCATATCAAATTAAAATTAGATAAATAAATTAAAAAGAGAAAATATTATATTTATTAAAGGAAAATGATAACACATTATAGAGAGGGAATATCTAGTCGATTATCTTTTGAATAATTTAAGTGTGTTGTAGGCATTGAAATTTTATTGATTTTAAAATAGGACTTATAAGATAAGTTTGATATATGTTATCAGATAGAATTTTCTGGACATATTCTTTTGAAGAGACTTCTCCAATATCTCGTATAATTGTAATTCAATATTCATAAATTTTTTATGATGACCTTGTTCAGTTTAATAATTTTTCAACTAAAAGAAAAAAGTTCCTTTACAAACTTAAGTTTTTGACATCAAGTAAAATGCATATCTAAATATAACTTTTATCTTTAAATATTTTTTTTTAAAAATTATCTTCAACGTTTATTTATTAATATCACTCAATTTATATTCATAATATATACATTTTACACTGTGATTAGTATTTTTCACCAGGCATATCACCCCCAAAATAAAGATGTATTTTCTAATTGAAAAGAAGTCCCTTTTAAGTCTAGGTTTGGAAACTAGGTTTTCCTTTATGATCTGTTAATAATTTGCAAATTACCAAAAAGCATTAAAAAGGATATGGTCATTTTTATAATTGCAAATTGTTAGTGCGCATCTTATCCTATTTCTTCCTTCCTCCCTAAGCAGTGTCCCTAATAAAATTGAATAGAAATGAGGCAAATACAATAAAACCTTCCTAAATTAATACTCAGTAAATTAATAAATTCTCTAAGATAATAGTTTTCTACGGTCCCGGTTTGGGCCAGTGGAAAAAATCACCGATTTCGATAAGATAATAAGTTAATATATTTTCGGAAGACCCCTATATAAATAGATGGTCCCATTAATATTATAAATTAATAATTCTTTAAAATTATAAAATATCTAAGACAATTTAGTGCAATATGATTCTAGTGATTTTGTTTTTTGTTAAAATTTAAATCTAGTTGAAACTCATCTCTAACTTTTCTTATTGCATCCAAAAGTTCCGGTGTTGTCTTCTTGAACTGCACCAAAAAATTGTGAAGAGTTTTAGATGCGTGCTTCCTTATATTACGAGTAACTGGTTCCAAAGGTTCGTATCATCTTCAACTTCATCATCAATACTATTTTCTCCGATTTTATTCACAATTTCTTCTAAGCTCTGGACCTCTGAACATGTATCATTTTTACCCGGGTAATCCAACAGGCTATTGACATCCATTTTATTGCGGTAATCGAAATCGTTAATCATGACCTCAAGTTCATGAATATCATTTTCACAAGTTCATAAATTAGTAAGATATTCAAAATCACTCCTCCACCTTGAATCTTGAAAGCAGTATTCTTTAATTAATAAATATTAATTTATTGATTAAATAATGTCTCTATAAAATAATAATATTTCATAGACCCAACAATATTCATTTAAAAAAGTTTTACTGTATATAGAAACACATCTAAATGTACCTTTTTTGAATTTATTTTTTTCGTATTATTCGTCCTCTATATTTATGAGGGTCTTATTACCCTCTCCCCACCCTTCACCCCATACTAATTTGTGAGCATTCTTACCATCCTAGACTTATTTTTCATACTATTTACGCTTCGCATACCATGTACATGCATGTTCGTGCCTATATGTATATACTAGGCCAAAAACGGGGGGGGGGGGGGGGGGGGAAGGAATTTTACCTATCGAACCACATTGCCCCTCAACACTCAAACACAATAAAGTATAAAATCAAGATTCTGTAATATTTAACGGCTATCGTGTATATCAGATGCAAAGAGCATTTTCAACTATTAAAAAGACCGAAAATTGATGTCTCCACTAAAATATATACTACAGATAATAAAGTGAAAATTTAAAACCATGCACTTATAAAGGGAATGAGACTTGAGAGACGATGAGATTTGTTCGATTTGAATTTCAAAGAATCAAACGAAATAAGACTATAGAGCTCCATTCTTTTTTACTAGAGTAAGCGCATTTTTGCATATGGTTAAACTTATTTTCTTACCAAGTACTTATAATGAATTATATTAGATAATAATATGAAAAAGATAAGTTCAATTAGTAATAGAATTAACTCTGCATAATTTATGTGTAATAGATAATTTCACCATAATGTGTTGCTACATCATATTCCAAAATAATATATCATGACTTCACCATAACGCACGTAAAGTTGCCCCATGACTTCAACTTCTATCCACATGACGTTATTCTCTCCTGGAGACGTCATTTCCTCAACCTTGAGGTATGGTGAAGTCAATCTATGTAGTAATATTTTATATTTTGCATCGTCACGAATATTACAAATGCATTGTTAAAAGTTTACAGATGATGATATAGTCCACTAATCCTTGACTTAGGTAAATTGGGTAGAATATACAGAAAGCTTGAAATTTTTCTCATGTCAATTTTGATCAGAGTTCATATTATTTAATTATTTATTAAGAAATTATCGAGACGTGACATACATTTTGGTACGGAAATTTGTAGTGGTACAGTCAGGATCATTTTCACTAAGTGGGTTTAAAATATGAAAAGTGAACATATGAAGAAGTCGAAGGGAGTTCAATATTTATTATAAACAGTGTCATTTTCTGCCAAACTCGATCATATATAAAATGTTGAATCCGTCCCTGCTTACTGTGTCCCTCCAAGGTCTATAAATACCCCATGAAACATATATACTGGGGATGTATCAAACTGCAAATTAATTAAACAACGATGGACTTGTCATTGATTAGTATCCATATATATATTATTAAGGTTGCACTAGGCTTTGGCATTGTATCAGCCGTGCTAGCCGTAGTATGGTGGTGCTTGTGGACCACCATACGTACACCGCGGCAGAACAACACTATCGATATTAATGCCGCTGATGAGCCACCTGCACGGCCACCAGGAGCTGCCGGAAACCCGTCCATCGACATCCAACTTTCAATCATAAGTTCGTTTGAATAATAAAGTCATCATTGGTAAGCAAATTAATTAAAGCAATATTCATTATTCTAGGTTTTGTTTAAATTTTGTCCATGTGCATGCATGAGGTTCCAATAATTAAATAGAGCTGCCGCTTATACATAGTTGATTCAGGATTTAAGTTTTATTGTATCAATCTTTAACATTTGAGTGGTTTACAAGAATATATAGTCTTGGAGGACACCGTGGCTTGCGTGCCCTAATGGGCAAAACTTTAAGTTAAACAAATTTTTCCATGAGCTACAATATCGACTTTTGATCTTGAAGGTTTGTTAAGTTCGAAAATTCAAGGTCACCCTTCTTCAAGCTCATTAATTAAGTGTAATTTCTTACTTTCCCCGTTTCAAAAAGAATGACATACTTTTCTTTTAAGCCTGTTTAAAAAAGAATGATCATTTCCTTTTTTGACAACATTTTAACTCCAACTTGTCACGTGGCATGTTTAAGACCACAAGATTAAATGACATTTTGATACATTTGACATAACTTTAATTTAAGACCACAAGATTCAAAAATCTTCTTTATTTTCTTAAACTCCGTGTCAAGTCAAAAGAGGTCGTTCTTTTTGAAACGGAGGAAGTATTAAAATTTGGGTAAAGGCTATCAAATAGCCAAGTTCAATGGAGATAATTAAGATTACAGATAATTTAGATATGCAACTAATAATTTGTGTCATATGTTTAGATGAGCCTTTAGGCATTCTTCCTATATTATTTGAAAATATGAAGAACACGTATAATTTAGGCTTGAAAAAAGGGAGTCCATGCAAGGTGTTTACACTTTACATTAGTTATAGTGTAATTTTTTCCATGAACTACTCCCTCCGTCCTAAATTATTAATCACTTTAGTTTTAAAAGAATATTACTTTAAAAAATGCAAAACCAAAGTTCACAGTTATTTGCAATCATATCCTAAATAGTAAATAAGAATGCACAATATTTAAGAAAACAAATTAATCATTTTTTATCAAATAAGGATAACTAAATAAACTATACTTATGGAAAATCCTCTTGGGTTTTATAATTGGAGGTCTCTTATAATTGAGACAACTTACCAAGAAAATTAGGTAATGAAGATCCTTACCTTTCTTACGAGTGAATGTAGACTTTTTTATGGGTCATTTACATTTGACATAATTAGTGGGTACTTTAAAGCAACTGTAAAATTGTAAAATTATTTATGTGTCACTTACAGATTACAGATTTGGGTCGTGAAAGTGAGTAGTACTTGTATTAGAGTATGTTGTTTACATCACATCCTTTGAGTTGTGACCCTTCCCCAAACCTTAATAACGCGAAATTACTTGTGCATCGAACTTCTTTTCTTTTTAAGTAGTGGGGTACTTTTCTGAAATTTAATACTAATACACCCAGCTAAACAGGAAAACTTTATTATAAGAAAAAAGTACTGTATAACCTAAATTATGCTTCTCTTTTTATATATATTTCTTACAAGAAACACATACTTTTACTCTTTTATCCTGTTCATCCAAGAAAATTAATTTTTCTGTCAAAATCAAGGTCTGAATTGCATTGGATCGATAGGGTAAAGTGCATATTTTTTTTTCATTCATTTATGAATTTTCAAGCATTGGAATAAGCAAATTGAGGCAATGAATTATCATAAACTCAATTTTTGTTTGTGTTTGGAGCTCAAATAGTAATTAATATTGATTTTGTAAGATTTGGATGGTGAAAATCTTTAAAAGGTAACATAGCATCATCTGAACAAGTTTGAAAAAGTGGAATTGTTTGAACTTGTTGGACATGACCTAATTAAGGTGGATGTATACAAAAATGGAGGTCATTTAATGGAGATTTGGATTAGTACTTTTGAACAAGAATGCAACTGAAAATAATAGAAAAAGTTCGTCTATGTAGCTAGCAATGCGTTACACATTACATCAACAACAACATACTCAGTGTAATCCTACAAGTGGGGTTTGCAAACCTTACTCCTACCTTGAAAGGTAGAGCGACTCGTTACACATTATAATAATTTTTACACACTAATTATATTACACTTTAATACAAGATAGATACACTTATTGCACGTATGTAATACTCATGCAACAATTTGAGTATATATATATATCCTCTTCTGAATTGATCTTTCTTTTGGTCCTACTGTTTTGTGGCTCAGGAACATGGAAACATCTTCTATGGATATCTACATCATCAGCAACACAAGTGAAGAAAGTTTGTTTGTTTTTTAAATTTATTGTTGGCCATGTGTTTTGTGTGATGTGATCTTTGGGTTTTAAGGGAATAGGATTATATTCACTTATATTTTTAGTGTAACATGTATGATTTGTGATTTGCGTAAGTATTGGGCTAATTAATCAGTTTAAATATATTTTTAATATTGTATGATATTGTTTGATTTAGGTGATCAAGTTTGTATATCTTTTCAAAAAGTATCACACTATTAAAGGTATTTTTCCACTTTATGCATAGTTCTTTAATTTTTACCATTTTGAATTGTCAATACGAGACGTTGTTCAACAATAGAAACTGAAAAGAGAAAAAAACAAGGAGAGCTAGTCTATAAAGATACTATATGTTGGCCTAACTCAAGTACTCAACCCTAAAATTAGCTCTTGAGGAGAAGATTACGCAAGTCCATATGAGCAAACCACTAATCCACTAACCCACTCTAACCCCCCCTCCCTTTCACGCTCAAGCACTAAAGTGTGGACCGAGCGCCCAAACAGGAATATACTTAACTCTTATATATATATATATATATATATATATATATATATCATGTAAGATACAACACCTAATCCACCTTTTCCTATACGACACGATATAAGTTTCGGGCATGGTCTAGTTTACCGGAATGGAACCATTTATGTGTCATGTAATTAATTAACGAACGTTTCAATGTGGAACTAAGAGATGTTTGAAGAAATTCCAATGCTTAATTGTATTAATGGACGAGTCCGGGATATAGAGGAACCAAATGATCTTACATTAGTATGTCATATACATCTTTAAATTCTCCAAGAAATGTCTTCTATGTCTAACGTTTTGATCAATTTATTTGTCATTTACTTCATATATTGACAAAGACATCAAGAAATTTCACACCATTTATTAGAAAGGAACCAAATAAGTTAATGTAGTTTTATTGGTGCATGTATATTCACCTTTTGCCTTTGATATAAATGTTAGGTCAATGGCTAACCTCTCCCATCACAAATTCACAATAGTGAACCTTTATTTTAAAAAGAAAAAAGCTGATTTTCATTGATTTTTTATTAATTTATTAAAATATGTGATATATTTTATTTTTAAATATTATATACATACATATATATATATATATATATATATATATATATATATATATATATATATATATATATATATATATATTATAATTATAATTTTTAAATAAGGATATAATTGATTTAGTTCGATTTTCTTAATTTACTTAAACTTAAACATGTCAAATTTTGTCGACTTTTAACTAAAATACAGTCCACGAAACAAATAACAAAAAATATAATACTGTTCCCACGAGCTATGAGAACACCTACTCAAATTGCATTATAAACACAGAAAACTCTGGGGAACTCAAAATCAATGTGTATAATTTATTTGCAAAAACTCAGATTCTTTTTCATTACATATATAACAACAACAAAAAAAAGAGGACAGTTCGGTGTACCAAAACTCCCACTATGCACGGGTGCTGCGGAAGAGACGAACCATAAGGGTCTATTATACGCAGCCTCATCTTATATTTCTACAGGAGGCTATTTTTACGACCCGTGACTTGCTGGTCACATTACAACAACTTATAAGACAAAATATTGCTTAAATTAAATGCACTTTGTTAAAAAAAATAGAATAAATAGTAAACTATCTTTCATTCATGATGCTCCTGTGGATACATAGATGTTTCCCTGTCCCTGCACAAAACAGTAGGGCCAAAAAGAAAGAAATCAATTTATAAGGGGATAAATTTTGTCTCTCTCTATATACACTCAATTAAGTTGTTACAAGAATTAGTCATTGTATATAATATACACATGTTTCTAATTTCTTGGGTAAAAAGAAAGCCAATTAGGCTTTATAATACAGTTAGGGGGTCGTTTTGTAGAGTTTATTAACCAAAAAAGTTACATGCATTAGTCTTGTGTATTACTAATACCTTGTTTGATATATTTTTTTAGCCAACATATAATTAACACTCTATTGCGTATTGATTCGTAGTTTTATATGTAAGGATACTTTTAACTCTATATTTTTGTAAATAGCTTTAAGGACCCCATCTTACTAAATTAATACATACAACTTATTATTATAAGTTTCAGCACACATCAATCCGAACGCATAATAACACTTATCTATATAATCAGATTTAACATCTAAAAGTGCTAACTTTTGAGTACTTGATACATATATCAACTAGTTTTAATCAGCTAATCCAAACAAATTCTAATTTATATGCACCAACAATATAATGTAAGAAATTTTTTAAGCTATCAAATTTAAATGTACAGTTAATATTGATAACAATGTTAAGAAGTTGAAATTATTGCATTTAAATTCTAAAATCGCCTTAGACAAAGCCTACCTTTGTTACACATCCTCAAGTTGGAAATCGGCCGACGAGTTTATAGCCGGTGCAGGAGCCGGTGCCGGTGCTGGAGGAGCTTCATGTTCACCGGAGTTATTATTGATACGGCTGCTCCGGCGACGGCATAAGTAGCACCACCACCATGCTATGGTTACAATAGCAGAAACAAAAGCAAATTTTAGAGCTATCTTAATTGTAATGTGGAAGATCAATTCCATGATAGTAATTTGTAAAGTGTAAAATGTAAAATGTTATTAACGCTCAATTAGTACATATGAGTTATGTTTTTATAGAAAATAGCCCTTTATTTTACCCTTTTGCATTGTCCAAATTCTCCTCCAAGTCGTCCTATATCAAAAATATATGACTAATCATACGATAGAGACATTTTTATGGATTACGTAACAACATCGACAAAAAAGGTTACGACAGCTGACATGGTGCAACGTAACAACATCGATACTTCTCTAACTCTATTTATTCTGACGTAGATGGCAGGCTGGCAAGCTAAATTACAATTATATAATGTACAAAAGAATTAAAAAGTTTACGCTCGTTGGAGTTTTCGATACCCAACATATAATGGACCAATAAGTCTTAAGTCTTTTCATGGTTATGCACCAAAGATAATGACTAATTAAAAATATTAGTAGGTGATGAATTTCTCATAAACGATATTAATCTTGTGACGTGAGCAAACATGCATGTTATAGATTTTGAATAAATTCGTAAACGAGTATAACTAAGTGACGTGAACAAGCATGTTATGGATATAACTAAGTGACGTGAACAGGCATGTTATGGATTTTGAATAATCTTTTTCTACGATTTACGAATATATTATGTTTTGGGAGTTGGACCAATCAGGTATGGGTGTGCATTGGTCTGTTCGGTTCGGTTTTATGTATTATCGATTCGGTTTATCGGTTTTCGATTTGTAAACACGCTAAACTGATAACCAAACCAATAAGATATTCGTCATCGATTTTCGGTTAATTGGTTTTTGGTCTTTATCGGTTCGGTTTTCAATTTAACCAATAATAAAATACTCCCCTAATTGTTTTTACTTTCTCTCATTTTCATTTGTTCTACAATATCTTCATGCATAAAGTCTACACAAATTATAAGCACTAAGACAACAACTATAAAATTCAAAAGACAATAAGGTATGTATTTAAATCTAAAGCCACTATTATATAATTATGAATTAAAATATAATTCTAATATAATCTTATTGGATTATCGGTTTAACCATTAACTAAAAACTTAAAACCGAAAACAGAACTGATAGCCCTATAAAAAAATTTACTAAAACGTTTTAAAACCGTTAACCTAATAACCTGATACCGATAAACCTACAACATTTTTATCGGTTCAATTTATCGGTTAAAACCAATTTTTGCACTCCCCTACAATCAAGTTAAAATTGGAAATATAAAATTCCCTACAATCAGGTTAAAATTGGAAATGTATATTTAGCTTCTTACGGTTCTACCCATTGTGTCTTATTTTATACTTTCCATCCATGACACACTTTTCTTTTTAATCTGTCCCTAAACTAATATCACTTTTCCATACGTAGAAAAAATTTAATTTTAAAATTCTTATTTATCCTTAATGAAATTATTTACCATCACACAAATGTCTAAGATTTATTTTAAAGCATAAATTTCAAAAGTTTTTTTTTAAAAAAACTTTGTGTCAACTGCCAAGTGAAATAATACAATATAAATTGAAATGGAGAGAGTAAATGATAATAAGTCATTAGTTGTTGATATCTAGAAATTACATCGTAATGCATGGCGTTAGAGGTGTCCATTTTAGTACCTTATTTTTTTTATAATTATATATAAGTCATGTACAAATTAATTAGTTGTTGTGCCATGACTTCTGGATTATTCTAGTTACGTGTATCTCTATTGATTTGACAATAACCCTTTAGGCATGCACATCATAAACTAATACTACTTAATTACCGTTATTTATTGATAATCCGATCCAATTAAATAAATATTTATATTTGCTAATAATATAACTAAGGTTTGTTCTTTCTTAACAAAATCATTATTTTTATTTTTATATATTAGAATATTTACCATAGAAAGTATTTCAATTATTTAGAGTACAATTTTGCTCGTAACATTTAAAATATAAAAATCAATTATTTTCTTTATAATCCACTTATTTTCGAAATTGAGAAATGAAATGGGAGCTGTGGGTCCTAGTGCAATTGAAGTCATGACTAAAATATTATTGTGCGCGGAAAATATTTATATTATAAATATTTCACGGTAATCAGGTAAAGTGATACATAACCTAATATATAATAAGCTATTAAACGATTTTGATAACATAAAAATATTTTATGTTGTGTATTAAAAAGTCTTATTTATTCACATATATTAGGCCAATTCGATGTTCAAGATATGTATATGACGAATGTTTTACGGTCTTTTAATTTCGTCACTCAAATCATGACATCAGTGTTATCATATAGTCAGTCAACTATATGTTTTTGGTCATTAACTAGGTGCCTTAAGTTAATTAAATTGCATAAAATAATGAATTGAATAATACAATAGTTTTGATTTGACAGTTTGCATGTTGGGTATTGTTAAGAGTCCCATATCGAAAAAAGGATGGGTACTTGATCTCCTTATATAGACTTGAACAATTCTTCCCTCATGAACTAGCTTTTAGGGTTGAGTTAGGCCCAAGATCCATTCTTTATATGGTGTCAGAGTTAGACCCATCTCAATTCTTTGTTCACCGATGTTGGGCCTCCACGCTCCAGTTAACAAGGTTTGGGCGTGCGGGAGAGTGTTAAGAGTCCCACATCGGAAAAAGGATGGGTACTTGGTCTCCTTATATGGACTTGGACAATCCTCCCCTCATGAGCTAGCTTTTGGGGTTGAGTTAGGCTCAATTTCCATTCTTTACAGGTATCAATCAGATAATATATCAAAAGAAATACTCCTTCCGTCCCATATTAATTGTCCGTTTTTCTTTTTATACGTTTCTTAAGAAATTATAAATAAGAAAGGCACATAATGTTGAAATTATAAATAAGAAAAGCACATAATTTTACTAATTTATCCCTTGAGAAACTTGTTTGAAACTTTACAAACTCGTTTACACTTCCAAAAAGAATAGTTGTAACGGTAAAAATGAGAAAATGTAATTAATTCAATCATGATTTTGTAAATTGACAAGTAATTTGAAATAATATTTTTAGTAATGCGGACAACTAATATGAGACGAAGGAATAGTAATAGTGATACATTAATTAATTTGATGGGAGAAATGGAGTATTATTTATATATGTGGTTATCTTTGAATTCTACCTTCCAAGTTAAAGTTGAAATAACAGTTTAAAAAATTAAATTTTATGTGAAGTCAATTTATGTAGTAATATTTTAAATTTTGCATCGTCACGAATATTAGAAATGCATTGTCAAAAGTATATGATGTATTGTCCAGTAATCCTTGACTTAGGTAAATTGGGTAGAATATCCGAAAGCTTGAAAGTTTTCTTATGTCAATTTTGATCAAAGTTCATATAATTTAATTATATGTTAAGAAATTAGCAAAATGTGACATACATTTTGGGGAGGAAGTTGGTAGTAATAGAGTCAGGATTATTTTCACTAAGAAGGTTTAAAATATGAAAAATAAACACATGAAGAAGTCGAAGGGATCGAGTTCAACATTTACTATAAACAATGTCATTTTCTGCCAAAAAAAGTTCGAATGAATCACTTGGCTCTACCTAGCTCCACCCCGAAAGCTAGATTACAAAGCTATCATTAATATGATGAGACTACATATGAATTGTACTATTAAAAGTGGAGTCAAAAATTTAAATTTATGAGTTATAAAGCAAAATCTAAATTATTGAATTCTGCCAAACTTGATAATATCTACAGCCCTGACTCCGCCCCTGCTTACAATCCCTCCAAGGTCTATAAATACCCCATGAAAACATACATACTAGTGGTGTGTCAAACTGCTAATTAATTAATTTAGATGGACTTGTCATTGATCAGTATCCATATATATTTTATTAACTTGGCACTAGGCTTTGGCTTTGTATCTACCGTACTAGCCGTAGTATGGTGGTACACAGCGGTAGAACAGCTGTATCGATATTAATGCCACCGATGAGCCACCTGCACGGCCGGCCGCAGCTGCCGGAAACCCGTCCGTCGACATCCAACTTTCAATTATAAGTTCGTTTGAATAATAAAGTCATCATTGGTAAGCAAATTAAAGCAATATTCATTATTCTAGGTTTTGTCAAATTTTCTCCATGTGCATGTATGAGGTTCCAATAATTAAATAGAATTGCCGCTCGTACGCCGTAGATCCACGATTTAAGTTTTATGATTTCAATATTTAGAATTAGAGTAATTTACAAGAATAGTCTTGGAGGTTGGTGGTCTTGATCAACTTTTGACATCGTGGCTTGCATTCCCTAATGAGCAAAACTTCAAGTTCAACAAGTTTTGTCTCATGAGCTACAATTTCGACTTTTGACCTTGAAGGTTTGTCAGGATCAAAAATTCAAGACCACCCTTCTTCAGGCTCATTAATTAGGTGTACTTTTGTATCAAAATTAGGATATAGACTATCAAATAGGCCAAGTTCAATGGGGATATATAAGTAATTAAAGACTACAAATAATTTAGATATGTAAGTAATAATTTGTGTCATGTTTAGTGGAGCCTTTAGGTATTCTTCCTATATTATTTGAAAAATATGAAGAACGCGTAGAATTTAGGGTTGAAAAAAGGGAGTGCATGCATGGTGTTTACTCTAGTCAGTGTATTTTTTTTCCATGAACTACTCCCTCCGTACGTCCTAAATTATTATTCACTACAGTTTTAAAATAATTATTATTACTTTAAAAAAGTTAATACTAAAATTAACAATTATTTGCAA
This sequence comes from Capsicum rhomboideum, assembly GCA_031232105.1. Classification (NCBI taxonomy): domain Eukaryota; kingdom Viridiplantae; phylum Streptophyta; class Magnoliopsida; order Solanales; family Solanaceae; genus Capsicum; species Capsicum rhomboideum. The sequence continues at coordinate 48,340,631 of CP124707.1, forward strand.
TCATATCCTTAATATTAAAGAAGAATGCATAATATTTTTTTTTAAAAAAATCGATCTATTTCTATCAATAAGGATAGTTAAATAAACTATACTTTGTGTTTGTTAATTTAATGGATGTGAAAAAAATTAGAGCAACTGTTAAAATAAGACGGATAGAGAATACTTTTGGGTTTATAATTGAGACAATTTAGGAGGAAAATTAAGCAATGAGGATCCTTACCTTTCTTACGAGTGAATGTAGATTTTTTTATGGGTCATTTACATTTGACATAATAGTGGGATCTTTTTCTGAGCAACGGTAAAATTGTAAAATTATCTCTATGTAATTTATAGATTATACGTTTGAGCCGTGAACGCATAGTTATTATTGCTTGTATTAGGGTATGTTGTCTAATCATATCTCTTGAGGTGTGATCCTTCCCAAAATCGTGATAACGCTAAAGGTTCTGTGCACCAAACTGCTTTTAAAAATTAAAAAAAAAAAAGAAAAAGTGGGGTACTTTTCTGAAATTAAATACTAACATACCCAGCTAAACTGGAAAATCTTATAATAAGAAAAAGTACTGTATAGCCTAAATTATACTTCTCTTTTTTATATTTCTCACAAGAAACACATACTTTTACTCTTTTATCCTATTCATTCCAGAAAATTAGTTTTTCTGTCAAAATCAAGGTCTGAAATGCATTGCATAGGGTCTGCATATTCTTTTCATTTTTTTATGAATTTTCATGCACTGCAATAAGTAAATTGAGGCAATGAATTATCATAAACTCAATTTTTGTTTGTGTACGTTTAGGGGTCGTTTGGTACGCAGTCAAAGTTATCATGGAATTATAGTACTGGGATTATAATTCCGGGACTAAATAATCCCTAGATTATTTAGTACTAGTCCTTCGTTTGGTACATTGGATGAAAGATGGGATATACTATATATAATTCAAAACATGTGTTTGGTTTAAAGTTGAACAAAGTTGGATAAATTTTTTGTTTTCAATTTTAACCTTGATATTTCAATGACTTAAATATAAATTAATTATATTGGATGGTATTAATGCAAGAATTAATAGTCATTAATATAATATAAGTCATTAATATAATTTTATCCAAGAATAGCTTAGGATGGTATTAAGTTATACCACCAAAAGGATGGAATAATATAATCCAAGATTTTGGGATAATTTTATCCCGGGTATAATTAGTCCCGCATACCAAACATGATATTATTTTAAGCCCAAATTTTAATACCGGTATAACCCACCTTATACCTCCTACCAAACGACCCCTTAGAGTTCAAATAGTAATCAACATTTGAACAAGTTCGAAGAAATGGGATTGAATTTTGAATCTGATCTTTTGTGAAATTTTTGAAGTTGTTTAAACTTGTTGGACATGACCTAATTAACGTGGTTGCCTATAAAATTTGAAGTCATTTTATACACTAATTAACGTGGTTGCCTATAAAATTTGAAATTTTTGAAGTGTTGTTTAGACTTGTTGGACATGACTTGTATACAAGAATTAAGGCATTTTTATACACTATTATACATTTATACCAGATGAATACATTTTTTTTATATAAATGTATATATAATAGTGTATTCTATTAAACAATATACATTTGCGAAAACTTTCCATTACTTATTGCACGTATTACTCATATTAAATTTTTTCTTTTTGGTAAGCATACTCATAATAATTTGTGTATAAACACATATCCTCTTCTGAATTGATTTTTCTTTTTGGTCCTACAGTTTTGTGGCGCAGGAACACGGGAACAGCTTCTATGAATATCTACATCAACAACAAAAGTGAAGATAGTTTTTATTATTATTATTGTTGGCCATGTGTTTTGTGTGATTTTTGGGTTTTAGAGAAAATATGAATGTATAGTGCAACATGTATGTTTTGTGTTAATATTTGTATGATGACATTCGAATTTATGTATTAATTACTTGTTGAATATTCACTTATATCTTTAGTGCAACATGTATGCTACGTTTTATGTAAGTGTTGGGCTAATTAATCAATCTAAATATATTTTTACTATTGTATGATATTGTTTGATACGGGTGATCAAGTTTGTATATTTTTTTCAAAATGTTTTTGTAATGACCTTTCCGGTCATTTCTTTCGTTTTTGTGTGTTCTCGGCGTTTAGAGCTTTTCTATAACTGTCCCAAGTTATTTATGACTTGCTGGGACTGACAGTTTAGTTCCCGGGCAGTTCGTGTGAGAATATTATTTAGACCGAGCACGTTGTAAAATATTAAATTAAATTAAAATTTGGTAAAATGACATAGTTAATTACCTTTTGAAAATATTTTTGAAATTTATAAAATTTATAAAAATTCTTTAGTTATGATATATCTATACTATTTTTATAACATATTGATAATTAAAGCGGAGATAGTGAATTTAAATATGTTAAAATAATATTTTTATTTTATAGAGGTTTTGTTAGAAATAATTTTCTATTAATTATGGTATATTCAAAAAGTTATATTTATTTTACCACGTATCTATGCAATACCCAAATATATATATAAATGAGACAAAATTATCTTGAGTTCACGCTCACTCCCACGTGGAAGTAGGGAGTGTTGGCAGCAAGTATATAAGTTGCCACTTATCAATTTCAAAAGTGACTTTGATTGACACCTATCTTAATGCTCATTAATTGATATGTACAAACAAACATACAAAATGTTAAACTTAAGAAATGCTGGAATCTTTTTCCTATAAGTTAATATAGTACGTATGTGTTTAAATAAAGTAACCTCAATTCAACTTTTCACTTGATTAATACTCCTGTTTTCATACACGTAGGAAAAAATATATTGTAAAGGAGTTATTTTTGTGGTCACACTTGATCATTGATAGAAAATTTAATCACCTACATCAAGTTATTCAAGCTTGGGTTCTAGTGGAAACGTATTTGTGGACATATAATCATCGTTATTTTGGTAAGTTTTATTGTATTTACGGTAGTTTTCGTCTGCGATGATATATTTTGGGATTGATATTGATGTTTGAGCTACATTTTGAGCTCAAATTGAATAGCGCTAGTTGTGACTATTGGCCATGGAGTTGTTTGGGACGCTGTGACGGTTTCAGTTTCGTGATTCCACAAGCGGGCCCCACAGGGACGGTTCAGACATTTTTTTGAACTAATGCAATATGGGTATCAATAGTCATGTTTTGACATGTAGTTTATTGTTTTGGTAGCTTGGCAACAGTCAGAGGCCTCTCGAAAGGGGAAGGCTCCTATTTAGTTGGTTTTAGCAGGAGTTCGGCGGCGTCCAGGTAGGCTAGGTTTACCTCCCTTTGCACTTAGATTGGGCTTATGTGTGATATATGTATGCTATTGTGCTGGTGTTGTAGGCTAGTATTATAGACTTGGTGGTGCTGGTTTGCTATGATTTAGGCCTTCTAGGCCGGATAGGGCTATTCGGATATATTCCAGGCCCATTATCCTCGTGGTACACCACAGATGACCTATTTGGGGTCGGACAGTATTGTTGTTGTTGTTGCTAGTCTGGGAATACTATTATTGGACCTCAGTCCAGGCTTAGATAGACTTAGCCCAGACTTAGATAAGTATAAACAGACCTGGTTTTCGGGACCCGGTAGCGGGCCCCGTTACCCTTCTTGTCGACTTGTCAGAACTTTGACATCTTTGGGCTCAGTTAAGCCCTATATGACCTGTTAGGGTTGTGACGGGATTGAGTCACCCCAATTATACCCGGTTGGCCTGTTTAGCCCTGTTAGTCCCTGATAGCACCGTATTTGACCGGGGTTGGCTAGTTTGACTTAGAATGCGGACCATCCTTTCCATAACTTATAATATATACCCAGACTTGTATATACATATTGTTATAGTAGGTAGTGGACCTAGAAGGACCCCGAGATTGACTTGTAGCATGTTGTGGAATTAGCTTCTGTACTTATATACTAGTGTTGACTTGGGACTAGGGCGTTTCCCGTTTATCGGATATGATATGACATTTGATTCTATTCTGGTTACTGGCTATGATAAGTTCCGGTTCGAGTTCGGCTACTGATTCAGGTATGATGATTTTGGTTATTGACTATTGGGTGTTCCGGTTTGAGTCCGGCCCCGGATTGTGATACACTATGAGTTTCGGTTCGAGTCCGGCCACTGATTATTATGAGTTCCGATTTGAGTCTGGCATCTGGTTATGATATGATTGGAGAGTTTTGGTACTGGGTACCGTGATTATGATACTGGAGTATTATGAGTTCCGGTTCGATTCCGGCAGATATGATATATATATGTGGCCTCTTGTTATTACCCACTGCTTTCGGTTCGACTCCGGCGTCTGGCCTCTTGTTATTACCCATTGGTGCCGGTTCAAGCCCGATGCACCCCTGTTGGTTATTGTGGTTACTGGATACTGACACAGCTTTGAGACACTGGTGACTATGCATTTATTATTCTTGTGTGTCCCGCCGGTTTATGGGGGCCAGGCCTGGTTATTGTTTTCTTCCGTGTGCCTATCGGGTTTATGGGGGCCCAGATAGGTTATGTTTGACTTGTGTGTTACTTATGCATTTATTTACTCGTTATTCAGTATCGCATTTATTTTTCTCTTGAGCGTATCTGTACGCCTCAGCAGTTATTTATGTATTTATTACTTATAACCTGGACTTAGCATGCACCCTCGCATTTTAGCTTGTTTGTATTACATTGAGCTCGGTCGGCCGATGATGCCTACTGAGTACCCGTTGCCCCGGTACTCATACTGCACTTCTGCATCTTTTTCCCCGATGCAGATCCAGGCACCAGTCGACGGTTTTGACGTTACACTCTTCTCAGCACTGATTTCGGAGCAGGGTGGGCTTACTGACGTCCGAGGCAGATCCTACTCCATCTTCTATTATATAGTCTTTTGCTCTCGAGCTTTATATACTGTCCTGTTCCTTCTTAATCTTGGTATATATACATATTCTGATTCTGTCTTACTTCTTCTCTGTTTTATGAGATTCCGCCCGTTAGCCCGTTGTTTGTCGCTTCGGGCTAGGGTTTGGCTTGCCTATTGGTGGGTTACGATAGGTGCCATCATGACTCGAAATATTGGGTCGTGACAGTTTTACACCATTAAAGGTATTTTTCCATTTTATATATGATTTTCCAATTTTTCAATATTTAATTATCAATATGAGATTTTGTTCGACGTGAGTAAGAACTGAAAAAAAAAGAAGAAGATAACGAATCTTACTTCACACTAGAGCCATCAATATGGGCCAGGCCCGTTGGGCCGGCCTGGCCTGACCTGTAATTTGATAGGATTGAGCTTAGATTTTTACAACCCATTTAAGAACAGGGCTTTTTAGCCCAGCCCGGATAAGTTTGCTGGCCTGTAGGGCTTGAGCAATATGGGTTGGGCCGGCCCGTGGGCCAGTCAAAAAATAATTCAAAAAAATAATAAAATAGACTAGTAAAAATAATAAGAGGAATCCAAACTCAAAATATACTTAACCATCATAAATATGTAAATATTAATTAGGTAATAATCAAACTACAAATTCTAATTTTTTTTAAAAATCACTATTTAGGATTTAGTCGCTTTCACTCTCAACAACGGTAATCGTCTTCTCCTTTATACTGTAAACCTTAGTCATTGTGGCTCAGATCTTTAGCATTCTCCTATTTATTACTTGTGTCTACTATTTAGGTAGAATACCCTCACCATTTACACTAAGAAACTGAAAGAAGTCTAATCTCACTTCTCCAATATTGAAAGTTTAATACATTACAATTGGCACCAATTAGATTAATATTTCTATTTAACTAGTAATATTGTTACTCATTAACTGTTTAGTTTGCTTATTAATATCTCTATTTGTTTCGAACAATATCATGTCAAAAGTTATTCAGTTTTTCAGACTATTAGGATTTTTTAATTTTTTTTATGAATTTGGGACTTAATTAGCAAGTAGTAATGCCATGTAATATTTTCTTGTAAGTATTTTATGTTATTAACATTTTAAAATTTAACTTAAAAATATTATAAAAATAATATTTTTAAAAAGTGGGTTGGCCCATCGTGGCCCGTAGCCCACAGAGTGATGGGTTGGGCTTGTTGTTTTCTGGCCCGTCATTTTAATGGGCTAGTCCGGCCTGACCCGTCAAATTTCAAAGCCCGGATGGGCTAGGCCGGCCCGTATTGACAGCTCGACTTCACACGCGTCAGAATCCCCTGTTTCAGCTCTGCAAGTGGCATATTCTTGTACAATTCAATTTACATTTTTTTGGGTTAAAATAGACATGCATTAAAATAAAGTTGTTCACAAGTTACTCCTAGCTATAGTTAGTCAGGATTCAAAACGAAAGTATTGAGGTTTCCCCCATCTAGGAATTCATTACAAAGTTTAATTTTCCTTTCAAAATAAGTTCCTGCGATGTCTGCCCAAATTGCTGCATAGGCACACACTGGTGGAACTTCAAAAATGGTTGTCTCCATCATGTCTGTTTACTGCTGCTCAAACTTGGCCAAGGAATCTACTACTCCATTCTGTTCTCTATAGCAATGTGAAATTGTGGGGCTTCCTAGTCTTCTTAGTCTTGACCTGCAATCATCAATTAGAATATTATAGTGTAAGTTTCCTTCTGAAAGCATAGCAATAATTTCTTTTGAAGCAATGTTAATTTCCACAGGAAGTAGTTGGTGATTTTCTACAACTTTCAACCCTTCATTGAGAGCTAAAAGCTCTATGTGGTTATTAGTAGTCAAAGGGAATCCCTTGGCAAACCCCATCACCCAGTCACCACTTCTATTTCTAATAACCCCTGCAATCCTACCCTTACCAGGGTTTCCTAAGCAAAAACCATCAATATTGAGCTTATAAGTAGTTCCTTGGGGAGGGTTCCACTTGATATGGATGGTCATGCTTTGAGGCTTTGGAGGTTTGTCATTTACCATGTGAGTGTATTTCATAACCTCGGCATAGATTTGGATAAACTTGGGCTTATCCTTTTGTTATTAAAGGTGTTACTATTATTGTTCTTCCAGATCGCCCAGAGTATAAAAGGGAGGATGTTTTGTCGTAGGAGAAGGCTATCAAAGCTGGTACTATGAAGACTTCTCCAAGTTTTCCCCCAGTTCTGAAGGTAGAAACTATTGATGTTCAGACCCAAAGAAGAGCACTTGTTTAGAATTGGGTTCCAAGAGTCTTTGGAGAAGGGACATTAAAAAAATATATGAGTGATGTCCTCAGTATGATGATCACCGCTAGAGTAGTTGTGATTAACATTTATGCCCATTATTGGGAGGGTGAGCTTGGTAGGGAGTCTGTTGTGTTGAGCAAGCCACAAAAAGGTTTTAATCTTTGGAGTACATTTGGCTTTCCAAATCCATTGGAAATTATTGTCAGTAGTAGTGGTTCTTTCCCTAATCCCATTGTCAATGAAGGAGTAGGTACTGCTGCTAGAGAAGATATCATTACCAGTTAGTCTCCAAATAAGATGGTCAGCATTGGTCCTGGTATTGGGGAAGAAGAAACATTGGATGTTCTGAGCTATTTCCTAGGGGATTTGGAGAGGAAGGTCTCTGAGATTTCATTCATTATTATTCCATACCCTAGCAAGTTTGGTTTCTATCTGGTAGGGTTTAAGAGGGCATGGATGAGTCTCCTTAGGGTTTCTTGGTTGGAAACCCATGTGTCCAACCAAAAGTTTATTTTTTTCCCCATTGTGGACAATCCATTGGGAGGCTTCTTTACAAATGTTCAATACCTGGTGAATGTTCTTCCAAGTTTTAGAAGCATTTTGTCTGCAGGTCATACCCTGATGGCTGTATTTATCCTAATGGATTCTAGTCTGAAATTTGTCAGGGTTGTGGACAAACCTCTAAGCTCAACTGGTTAGCATGGTGACATTCTTAATGGAAGCTTTTTGCATGTTAAGGCCTCCTTCCCTTTTGGGGAGAGTTAGAGTGTCCCAGCTAAGGAGGTGCATTCTTTTTTTCTCTATAGAGAAGCCCCAGATGAAGTTTCTTTGGGTCCTATCTATAAGAGTAAGAATCCTACCGAAGATAAAGATGTACTGCATGACATGAGTTGGGATACTACTAAGGGAGGACTTAGCAAGAATGGTTATACTATACATGTTGAGGAATTTGGTCTTTCAGCCAGACAGTTTTGTATTGAGGTTATCCACAATGAACTGGAAGTCTCTGTTACAAGGTCTATAATGAAATATGGGGAACCCTAAGTACTTTCCAAAGTTATGCTTGGATGTTGAGGATAGTGGAAAGATTTTGTTTATCCTCGACAGTTAATTTTAGGAGAAGATGACTTTGAATTTTTGATGGTTAATCTTTTGGCCAGAGAAGTGGGTGAAACTATTAAGAGTATTCCTAATAGTTATGCAGTTTTTTTCAATGGATCTAGCAAACAAAGTAAGGTCATCAACAAAGAAGAGATGAGAAATCTGGGGTCCTCTATTACTAATGGTGATAAGGTTCCAATTCAGGAGATCCACTTCATGGTCTATTTTCCTAAAAAGGAGCTCTATGCACATGATGAAAATATAGGAAGAGATGGGGTCCCCTTGTCTGATACTTTTTTTGGGATTGAAGAAGTTAGTCCTACCTCCATTGAACCCACTCTAGGAGGAATGTTGAAAAAAAAAATAGGGTTTGCCTGATGAAGGACCATTCAATTATATCAAAGGCTTTCTCCAAGTCTATTTTCAGAACCATGTTAACCTTTTTGCCTTTCATTAATTTGAAGTGGGAGATAACTTCCTAGACAATAATGGCATTGTCAGAGGTTCTTCTCGTGGGAAGGAAACTGGCTTGACTTTGGCTAATAAAATTTGCTAGATAGGGTTTGGGGCTACTAGCAATGATCTTGGTGATGATCTGATACTGGGTGTTACAGAGGACTATAGGTCTAAAATTCCTAATATTTGGGGCATTGAAGCATTTTAAAATAATATAGAGGTAGGTGACATCTACCTTCCTCTCCATTTGGGTGGATTGGAAGGTGTTAATACAGAATATGATGATATTTGGTCCCATGATATCCCAGAATTTCTGGTACATTAGGGGAATAATGTCATCAGGCCCAAGTGCTTTTCTAAACTTGAAGGAAAAAACAACCCTCTTGATTTCCTGAGGGGTTGCTCTGGCACTTAAGAGTGGATAAGGTATGATCAGTGGTGAACAAATTGGCATAGAAATTGAGGATATTTATTTTGACATCCTCAAGAATGTAACACCAATTACCACTATCATCCTTGAGGGCATTTATCATATTTCTTCTTCTCCTATTTATAGTGGAGGTGTGGAAGAAATTTGTGTTAGAATCTCCTTCTATGAGACAGTTTATTCTAGATTTTAGCCTATAGAATTCTTGCTCATTTTTTAGGATGGTACTAAATTTTCTGGTGAGATTTCTCTCCAGATCATGAAGAAAAAGGTTGTGGGGATAGTTAGTGGATTTTTGGATCCTAGCTAACCTAGAAAGGATTTGAATTTTTTAGTGGAAGATGTTCCCAAAGGTTTCCTTGTTCCATACCTTTTCTTGGGATTCAAAATGAGAGATAGCATCAGAGAGGGGGTGTTAACATCAAAAAAGCCTCTGACAATTTTAATAAAGTCGAGGTGGGAGCACCACATGGTCTCAAGCTTAAAGGGCTTAGTAGGGGTGGGGGGATACATGTTAAGCTTAACCATGATGGGGCAGTGATCAGAGTGAGTTCTATGTAGATGTGTGACTGATGCTTCAGGGAAGAGTTTAATCCAAGCATCATTAGCCAGACATCTATCTAATCTTTCAAGGATGAGGCTGCTTCTGTTCATATATCTTTTGTTAGTCCAAGTACATTTACTACCCTTGAAGCCCAAGTCAATAAGGCCACAATAATTGATGCAGACCCAAAAGGCAAAGGATCTAGTGTTGTTAATGTTATTCCCCCCCAAACTTCACAGAGGCTTTGAGAATTTCATTGAAATCCCCCCAATAAGCCAGGGGTTATGGTGGGTGGGGGGGTATCTTTTATAGTGTTAGCAAAATCAACTAAGCTATCCTACAGAATTTTCCTAGCTTCAAACAGGTTACTAGCATAAATAGCACTAAACAACCAGGTAGAGAGAGGATTACTAACCTTTACTGACACATGAATTTCCTGGGGGATAATAGTGATCTCTTGGATTTTCAAGTTGATACTGTCCCATATGACCACAATCCCCTCTGAATTTCCACTAGCAGGGAACTGAATCATGCTGTTAAAATTAAGAATTTCAGACATTGCCTTATGGTCACTCATCCTAGTCTCAAGCAAAGCAAGAAGGGAGGACTTATGGATACTGATCATTGACTTACAATACCTCTTGAACTCGACATTGTTTTCACCCCTAACATTCCATATTATGCAGTTCATTATTAATGGGGGTATCGATGGGTTTGGATCCTTCAATATCTCCATCCCCTTATCGAGGGTCTGAGATAGGACTATATTCATTGTCTCTTTCCTCTTTCTGGACAGAGGTTTCATCTTGGTTGTGAAGAAGACGCCTGTTCCTGAAAGAGTTATTTCCAAGTCGAATTTGTTGAGTTCTAGAGGAATGAGCACAACAAGCATCTCGTTGATAAGGTCCTCGAACACTTGAGCGAGGGGTTTGTCTATAGTGACTACTTTGGCTTATGGGACCTTGAGTGAGGCTAGGATCTTATCCATTTACCTGTTATTTTTCTTCAAAGTTTCCATTATTTTTTCCCTTTCCACCATTTCAAGGGTCGGAGGTAGCTGGGAGGATCCTAAGGGAGGGGGAAAGTAAGGAACTTAGAGGGGTTCCCCATTGTATCTCACAAAAGTTGGTCATGTGGCTAGTAGCTCCGGAATTCTTGGAGGGAAAAAAAAGTTTGTTTCTTATGTTTATGAGTTCCTCTGAGAGCATTTTCGGTGAGAAGTTTAGTGGGGTGTTCTGACTTATAAAGCTCATTAAAGTGGTCATCCGCACATTTTACCCATAGTTCAACAGGCCTTGGTTCATACCTTTCATCGCTACCTGAGCTAAGTAGGGAGGATTTTGAATCAGCATTGTGGCGGGCTTCCCTTCCACTATCAAGTGAAGAGGAATCACTTATTGGGACAAACATATTTCCAGCCATAGGGTGGGCAGGTGGTTTGTCGAGAGAGGTTGAGTGATGTATACCAAGGGAGCTAGAGAGGAGTTTTGGTTGATATTGTCCATTAGGATTAGAATCTTCTTCAGCTGAAGAGAGAGGAGTGAGATTTCTTGAAGAAGTCTCAGTGAGAGATATAAGAGGATAGAAAGAATTGGCAGAGTCTCTTGGGTATCCCTCATCATTACTAATTTTTTGGCAGTAAATGGTGAGTTCTTGGATTTGACAATTTCTCTGTAGTGATTGATGGGAGCCGACAGCTCTTTTGGAAGCACCGCTGGCGTTTGGGTACCAGAGGGATAGAGAGAGTTGGAATTACGAAGGCTACTGTCCAGCTCATTATTGCAGTTAGTATCTTTTAAGCTGAGGGGTAGATTAGGCTTGTCCACCATCATAGGTGCAAGGGAGTTATTTTGCTCTTTTGAGTTTCGACAACCCAAGTTAGGTGTGTCTTTGCAATGGTTCTAGTTCGATTGTTCAGGCCCAGTGTCCATGGGTCGTTTTCTATTCTCTCTTGGTCCATTTAGGCCAATAGAATTAGTGTTAACTTTTTTGCCTTGGGCCAAGTGTTCAGTAGTAACCCAGCCCAAAACATTTTTGCAACCCGAGCCCAAGGTAGGTAGGGTTTGTTGTTCCTTACCCTTTCCTTCTCCGCCGCTGGTGCTGGATTAAGCTTGGTTCTGAGAAGAGTATCTGAAACTACGGGTTTTGAGGAACTTACCTGATGCTGCATTGAACAGTTTTATCTTAATGTTCTGATTGTGGACACTGTTACCTTTGTCCTGGGCCTTTGAGGGGGATTTCTTTCTTCAAGTAAACGACACCATTTTCCAATCCTCTTCTTTGGGTGGTGCATCCTGGGGCAATTGACTATCCATGTGGTTAGGTTGGCTTTTCTTGTGAGTACATTGGGACCGAGGTATGACCTAATCTTTCACATCCTTTGCACAACATGCCCTCTCCCTCATAGAGGATTGCTTGTTTGTGCTGCCTAATGATCACCGAAGATTTTATTGGTGTCTCCAACGGGACCTGTACGCAAATTCTCGCATATCTCCTCCTTAACGTTGCAGACATACAAGCATCAATTTTTCACAATTTTTCGATCTTCTTCCCCACTTTCTCAAGTATTTGTTTGTCATAGAATTCTGTAGGGAGCTGAAGTAACTGGATCCATATAGTAGTGGATTCAATCAACGATTCTTTCGGGACAAAATTTGGTTCCCATACTTTTACCGACATGAAAGATCCTGCTACGAACCATGGGCCCTCTTGGATAACTTTTTTTGCGAGTCTTCCTCGTTGAAGTTGACTGTGTATTAATCAAACCCCAGGTCGATAAGAGTTTTGCTTTCCTTCAACTTCCAAAGGTCCGAAATCTTTGTTTTGAGGTATTGGTGATTCATTTTCTTTCCTACAATCTTATAAATGATTACAGAGAAATTCTATGGCACATAAAGTCGTTGCTTTCCTCAACTGAGAGATGGATGGATTCATCTTTCATGCTTTAGATATCTGGGCAATCCTCGAATTCATCGCTGGAGTAAAAATCTGTCTTCAACGAGTTACTGTTTTTTAGTATATTGTTATAGGATTTTTTCTCAACATTGTCGACCGCCATTTGGCAGCTCGATGCATCGAATGGATCCGGTGGGGTCGGGTTGGGAGTGGGAAAGGTGGTCATACTCCAGTCAATGGTTTGTATTTGGGATATTTTAGAGAGTAGTTGGTCTTTTTCTCTAACTTTATCCAAGGATGACGTCTTCAATTCAACGTACGTTGTTCCATTTTAATCCTCCAATTTCATTTCTTATGTACCATTTAAACACATCTAGACAAGATATAATAAGAATTATATAATTGGAAATTTATTATTCTGTTAAAAAATTATTTAACTAAAATGAAAGAGCTCTAATCAAGTTTTTATTTTATTTTATAGATTTGATCTGAAAAAGAAAAGCCTAACAGTTGAAATAACTTGCTATTTAATCTAAATAAGAAATTAAAAAAAAAAAAAATACACAACAGCATCTTCATTGTTTTGGTTAATTTTTTTTTTTATGTTTCTAAAAATAATAACGTAACTCAAAGTCTTTTTAATTGATTTTGTCCTGAAAGAAGAAAAACACAATTGAAATAAATTAGTCATTGCATCTAAAAACTTAATACGCAGTTGGTACTTCATTATTCTTAAATGAATTAACTTTATTTGGTTAAAATAATGAAGTTTGGGCCAAAATTTTTTTAATTGACCCAGAAAATAAATGCACAATTAAAATAAATAATTGAGAGCTGATTTTTCAATTCTATTTATCCTCACATGTCACATGTCTAAAAGAAAATGTAGTCCACTCTCTTTGGTAAGTATTAAGATATTCTGCCTCTATATATATGGTGCCGGATGTAAAGGGTCATTACTATAATAGTCAAACATAAATGAAAGAAATTTGACATCTTTTTTGGTCCACAATATGAGATGATGTTAGATTCTGAAAGCTATTAAAAGCAAAAAAAATACATGTATCCATATATTTGTCCAAACAAATTTGGAAATCCTATATTCACTAGTTGTAGATTTTAATTTCTTTCTTGTCCATAAATATATTAAAGACTAGTACAATAAGTTACAGAATCTAACTTACAAGTGAAATTATTGTGGGTTTTTTTTAATATAGGAAAATAGGTCTCATGCAAAGAAAAAAAAAAAAAGAACAGCCTAGTAGCCTACTACCTATTTATTCTGGCTGGTTTCATTTTTTTTTGGGTATAATTGACAAACAAACAAGGAGCAAAACTACACCTTAGTCACATTCAAATGCAAATAAATAGACTTAGCCCTGTTTTTCGCGAGTCAAATGTTTCATAATATAAATCCTTGCTGTTAGGACCATTCACTTTTTAACAAAACTTTGCTTTCTCACTCGAGAGCCCTTCGCCTGGTTGTTCGATATGACAATAAATGTTATAGCTAAATGGCAATGGCAATATCATTCAGCCATAGACCCCATTTACAGGATCTAATCCTCTGCGGAAAGTCAACAAATTCACATATTTTGACCAATTCAAGGTGAACTATGAGGTTGGTCCCTCGGTAGGATAAAGTTGAGCCAAAAGATCTCGATTCATGAGAAAGTAATATAGCTCTTTAGGATTGACGTCAAATGAAGATAAAACCTCAAAGAAAAACACTAGTTATCATTGTGGACGGTTTGTATTTGATCCATCATATAATTTCCTCTCCTAGTGATGCTGCCATGTGTCTTCTTCTTTTTTCTTTTTTTTTTTTTGGCCACCAATCATATCAGAGGGGTAATATCATTTTGGAGTATAACCCCCCACCCCCCCCACGAAAATATACATTACAATTGTATATATGTTTCAAATCGGAAGTGCAAATTAATGGAGTTGTCATTGAATATCCATATCTATATAAAGGTGGCCATAGGGGTTGGGGTTGTATCAGTTGTGCTAGCCTTAGCTGGGTGCTTGTACAAAATCACATGTCGTCTTCGGTCGAACAACACTGTCGATCATGGGCTTCCAACACAAGCTCGACCGACAAAAACGAACATATACCGTCCAACAACAACAACATACCCAGGTACAATAACAATGTATATAGGTATGTACGTAATTAGCAAATCATTATTATTGAGGATAAAACATGAAAAAATATATATTTTTCTCTCGATGAGCTTGCAACACAAGCTCAATCCACAAACCAATTTATACCTACTTATTTATATCAAGGTACAACAACACACCCAGATACAACAACAACAACATACCCAGGTACAATAACAACACACCCAGGTACAACAACAACACACCCAGATACAACAACAACAACAAGAACAACATACCCAGGTACAGCACGAGCAACATCAACATACCAGGTACAACAAAGAACAAACACTTATTTTCTCTTAATTAAATGCATGGTCAAACACCTTTTTTCTTTAAAAAATAAAACTTTACTTTTTGAAAAAAATAAGCACTTATGATCTCCCAAAAACTGGTCAAACAGATTATTCTTCACTTTCATAATTAAAAATTCTCTCTACTGCCGTCTCGAGAATTGGACTTAGTTGAACGGAACCTGATTAAATCCTTATGTTATTTTCTGTTTTATTTACTTTGCATGTGATTATGTACCAATTAATCCACGATTTTTTCAAAACCAAATGTGTAGTCTTACTTTTGTATACATAATTCAAGGAGAAAGTAATGGATTTACATTCATATATAGAACCCGCCCTAAATTTGCCTCTCGATAGACAGGATCTCTGATAATGAATTTAGTTATTCATATATAGAACCCATCCTAAATCTGCCTCTCAATAGTGTTTGCATGCCTGATTTTTGGTTGGGAGGGGAAACAAAGTTACTACTTAAAATTTTAGGCACGAAAATCATTACTGTCAATCAAGATTATCAATATTTTAAATACTTAAATCTAGTCCTATTTGCAAAAGGGTCCTAGCTTATACACCCATTAGTACGCACCGGCCTAATAGTGTGATGTTTATTATTCCTCTCATTTCAATTTATTTGTTTGGTTTTGATTTGACACGAAATTTAAGAAAATAAAAAATATTTCAAATTTTATGATCTTAAATTTAAACTATGTAAAAATATACCAAAAAGTCATTTATTTTCGTGGTCTTAAAAATCCATATGAAAAAAACGAAAAAAGAGTCATTGCCGTTGCTTTCACAATAAGTTATATTTTCCATTTGTTAAAATAAATAGAGATAAAGCACTATTACCCCCAAACTATAGTCAAAGTTGACACGACACACCTTAACTTTATGGGGGTTCTATTACCCTCCTAAACTCAATTTTACTGTATTATTGTCCACTTTTTGTGCTTACGTGACCTAAAATAAACTTGCAATTAAGATGTGTCGTAAAATGTGTCACGCAAGTATAAAAGATGTCACGTAAGCACAAAAGGTGGACAGTTATACAGTAAAATTGATTTTAGGAGGTAATAGGACTCCCGTGAAGTTAAGATGTGTCGTAGCAACTTTAGCTATTGTTTGGAGGGAAGGAGGAATAATAGTGTCTTATCTCAAATAAATAGCTTTAGAAACTTCGCTAAACATGTTTTTATAAAGAAAAGAGGATATAATTGTGCAAATTTATTATCTATGTCTATAGTAAATTTACTATTCCAACGTGATGGGAATTAATATAAAAATTAGTTTAGGAGAATTATGTGTTTCTCTTTGCGGAGGTGGAATCCTTTACAATCGTGATTCTAATTATTGGTTAGCAGGAATGCTAAAAAAAAAAATTAGGGGGCGTTTGGATTGACTTTTTTAAAGTTGTTTTGGAGGTTTATGTGGGTTTTTTCTTGCGGAAGAGATTTTTTTTTCTTCATTTATAAATTTCTGTCCCCATCGAGAAATAGAATTGACTAATCCTAAGTCAAAGGATCGAGAAACTCAATGTCACTATTTTTTTTAATTTTTCGTCTGATATTCGATACCTGTATTAAGATCCGACTAACTACAATAATGATATAATGATCACTTATAACTAATCGCATGTAGTAGACAAATTTTATTGAATTTCCGTTTTGGCCCAAATCTTTTGTGCAGGGGTACGACAGTACCGAAGCTATGTGGAACCATGTTTTGAAGTTTATGAATTCTTAATTTCCTTAAGTAATTTGAATTTTAAATTAATAATATGTAGATATTCAATTAATATTTTTAGATAAATTCAGAGTTTAAGCCAGAGCTACAGGCCGTAGCCAACATTCTTTTTCTCTTCTACTCTATCTATTTATTGGATTGATAGATATAGTCTTTCTTCTAAGCTTCTGATTGAATTTTAAGGTAATGAAAAGAATACAACCAATATATATATATATATATATAACTGGTAAATAAAGCTATGAACTCAATCTAAACGAGTACCGGCAAATTGAAAAATCGATAGATATCTAGCGCGAACATATATTCACGATTGCATAGAAGAATCTGAATTGAGCAAGTTTGAAATAAGAAAAAAGTCTCTCTTTCTATGATCACCTCTTACGTCCTTCTAAATCTATTTCTAAATATCCTGAAAGCAGCAAGTGGAGAGATAAGGACTCTTATTTCCATTAGAGTCGATGCATTCCCATTGTAACGGCGGCATAATAAACTTACGACGCTAAAATTTGGTTGTGGGTGTGTGGGTTGGCAGGGGCGGACCGAGGTTTAAATTGGTGGTGCTCCGGCACCCGTTAAACTCAATACAACATAGGTATAATTATATAAAAAATGTATAAAAATTAGTGTAAGATGAAAAAAAAAGCACCCTCGAAA
Organism: Capsicum rhomboideum; assembly: GCA_031232105.1. Taxonomy (NCBI): domain Eukaryota; kingdom Viridiplantae; phylum Streptophyta; class Magnoliopsida; order Solanales; family Solanaceae; genus Capsicum; species Capsicum rhomboideum. The sequence continues at coordinate 48,358,105 of CP124707.1, forward strand.
CCAAGAAATAACTGGGTGCTTTGGTTTTCAGACGGAACCCTAAAGCTTTGGGTGTCAATACATGTGTTCCGACCTCCCGAGTAAGCACGACACCTAAATCCTGGGTCCGCCACAGTGGGTTGGGGGGGGAGAATAAGGCAAAGGGAACTTCAAGAACCTCTGTGTTACTTTTAAAGAAGCCATAGCTATCTACAACAATTACTTTTAAATGAGAGAAAGAAAAAAAAGAATAATGAAAAGAATATGCCACAAACAAAAAGAGTCAGTTTTGATATAACTAATTCCATTTGCAAATAATGAAATATTACTTGCAAAACTTGATGGTTCTTTAATAATTTTGTGTATTATTTCAACTTTAATTGAGAAATATAGAATTTTAAGGTAAAATAAAAAATCATTTGAGGATTTAACGCCTTGACCAATTAATATTGTTTGATTTATTAGGTGATCAAGTTTGTAGGATTTTAGCCTTTGATCTATGGAAATCGCCTCATTGCAAAGTTATCTGCCTCCGGAATTTCTGAATTGGAACCTGAGAACGAACAAATTGAAATTTACCCATTCGAAACTAAGAAATGGAGAGCCTCTAGTCCACCTTTTCCTTTACGACACGATATAAGTTTCAGATACAGACTAGTTTACTGGAATGGAGCCATTTATGTCTCATGTAAAGAACGTTTCAACGTAGAACAAGAGAAGTTTGAAGAATTTCCCATGCCTAATTACATTAATGGATGAGTACGGGTTGAAGAGGATCACATGATTGTTAATTTTGGGGAGTCATATGGACATTTGCACCTTATGCTAACATATTGGCACAGTTGGTCCAACAATTATTCAAGTCATTAAGGTACTTTGTTGTCCTTGATGATGTCCCTGATATTGGCACATGGAGGATAATGTCCATTTCCTAGTAAAACCCGTGGCTGCAGGGTTATCATCATATTGCCTTTTGCTGAAATATGTCTTGACATTTGCAAGCAAACTGGTGGTTATGGTCGTGTTTACAGTTTGAAGACGTGTGTCTGAATTAAGACCAATCTTGGATTCTTTTCTGAAGAAAAGCATTCCCTGGCACCTCGTTACCTCCTCTCCTCCGTCTATGATGCAAATCTCTGAAGACATCATAGAAAAATGCGCGATTTTGGTGATTGCTGGTGCACTAGCTACCAAACAGAACAAAACAGAGGTGTGGGAGTTGTTTCATGGCAGCCTTGTTGACAAGTTACAAGGTAGTTACAGCAAAGTCGAGCACATGAAAAGACTACTCAATCTATGTTATCAAGACTTGCCTTTCTATCTCAAGTCTCGTTTCACATATCTGAACATAATCCTGAAAAAATCATATCATTGATAAGATGAGACTGATTCGACTATGGGAAGCAAAAGGACTCGTCCTTGAAAGAGAAGAAAAATCAATTGCACAAGTTGCTGAAAGCTATCTCAATGAACTTACAAACAGAAGGTTGATCCGAGTTGCTGAAAAATACCCTGATGGAAGGTTGGAATCATTCTTTCTAAGTCAGGGGAAGAAACATGCAAGAAAGACTCAAAAAGTCTGACATCTAGTAATCACCGATAAATTAGCTATCGATGTACAAGATATTGATGGTTTAACTGTTCAAGCATCTTCACTCTCTAATAATGTTCGGGTACTCACTCACTAATTCATTCTTGTTGAAACTGTTAAGCGGCAATTTCAAGCTACTCATATCTGTCATTAAAGGAACTTAAACAAAGGCTAAGGAAAAATCGCGCTAAATATCATGTCAATCTTACACTACCTTCTCTTGTGTTCCTAAATGCAAGATGTTCTTAGCACATCCTCACTATTGGAACTTGTGGGGCTTGTTTCAAACCTTAAGATGCTCTAGTTTAAACACTGGGTTACCACTAACCATATGACAAAGAAAACAGAAGATAAAACTACCTGATATCCATCTTCTCCATCTTTTTTTTAAGAAAAAATAATTATATCCATCACCAATGGTTGTGAGTCATTGGTGTGGGGGGTTAGGCCTGACCCTTACCATGTCCATTAACCCAAAAAGTTACAGAGCCGGAGGGGGACATGGACCAAACCTCCAACTATAAAGCTATACAAAAGTCTTCCAGAGGAAGTGAGAAAGGATTTAGCCTATACACATCCTTTCACACAAGTAAGGGAGGATCTAGCTAACATAAAAGTCGCTCCTCGTATCGTCTCCTCATGGAAGGGAGTTGTCATTTATCTAGTTGAAGTAAACCTTTAACATCACTTGGGAGTTGTTGAAGGGAGGTATAGAAGGTTCCATTTTCACTAGTTGAAGAGGTTTTAGCTATAAGGTCAGCGATATGATTAGCTTCTCTATAGCAGTGGGAAATATTAACATTAGCACATCTGTTGGCCTGAGTAATTTCAGCAATTATCTTCATCTTTCTGTTGGTAGTGTCCTGCATGATAATATGGTGACTAAAATTGTTAAAAGGATGAACGGGTGGCAACGGAAAATGCTTTCATATGGAGGTAGAATGGTACTTATAAAGAGTGTCCTGTAATCTCTACCAACTTACACTCTCACTGCCCTTAATCCCCCCAAAAATACTATTACCTTGATTGAGAAACACATTGGTAGAAATTTTTGGGGGCTCTACTACTGAAAAGAAGAAATACCACTGGAGTGCTTGGGATATCTTCAACACTCTTGCCATCAAGAGATGGTAGAGACTCAGAACAAATTACTCTCTCTTGGCCGAATTTATACACGCCAAATACTGCTCTAGGAAACATATTGTACAAAAGAAATGATCCAAAGAAAATTCTTAGCGATGGAAAAATTGTTGGACAATTGGCATTTCTCAACTTCCAGCTTATTATTTTTTTTTTACTGTTTTTTAACTTAGTTTCAATTTACTGCTTTCCTAGTTTCTAGTAAAAGACTTAGTCAAAGTTAGTTTCCTAGTTTTCTGAATTAGTGGCCCTTTATAGGTGTTAGTGGCACATTTTCTGATTGAGTTTTTTATCCACTTTGTAAGTGGCTGGTAGATAGGAAGTAGTTATCTCTTTCCTTGTATAAATTCAGATGTTCATCTTATTAATGAAAGGCCGGAATTTCATAAGTTTTCTCTTTGTTTCTACTTCAATTCAGTTTCTTGGTGAGTTTCTGTTTTAACAGTGGCATCAGAGCCTCTAGTTGATCTTACAGGACCAAAAAAAACTTTTAACCTACAACACAAATGGCATCCAGCAGCCTACCTTTAAATCCACCATTCACTTTCACCGGTGAAAATTACCAAATTTGGTCTGTGAAGATGCAAGCTTTTCTGGAAGCCTATGAACTTTGGGAAACTGTGACGGAAGATAAACCAGTTGCTGCTCTACCAGCGAATCCTACCTTGGCTCAGATCAAATCCAACAGTGAAGAGAAGGCAAAGAAATCTAAAGCCAAGTCGTTTATGCAGAATGTTGTGGCAGATTCTGTGTTCTATAGAATCATGGCTTGTAAAACAACAAAAGAGGCTTGGGACAGGTTGAAAGAAGAATATCAAGGCAGCGATAAAACGCGTCAAATGCAAGTGTTGAACCTGAAAAGAGAGTTTGAGTCTCTAAACATGCAGGAGGATGAAACAATCAGTAAGTATGCTGATCGAATCTCCTTAATTGTTAATAACATTAGACTTCTTAGTGAAGAATTTACAGACAAACGAATTGTGGAGAAAGTTCTTGTGACTCTTCCTGAGAGGTTTGAATCTAAGATTTCCTCTCTTGAAGAATCCAAGGACCTGAGCAAACTCTCATTAGGTGAACTAATGAGTGCTCTTCAAGCACAAGAGCAAAGAAGGACTATGAGACGGGATAAGTTTACTGAAGGAGCTTTCTCTGTACAAAATTAAAATTTTGGTAAAGCAAAGCAACAGTTCAACCAAAAGAATAAGGGAAAGCATGATGGTGGAAACAATTGTGGAGACGTGAAGCAGAAATTTCCTCCGTGCAGACATTGCAAAAAAACTACACATCTGGAGAAGTACTGCTGGTGGAGAGTCGATGCTATATGCGGCAACTGTAAGCAGACGGGGCACATATCCAAGGTTTGCAAATCAAAAACAAAGGCCCCCAGAGCTTTGCAAGCACAACTAGCAGAAGCTGCAGATGCACACGAGGAGCAACTCTTTGCAGTTTCATACTTTTCAACCAATGAATCCTCTGATTCTTGGCTTCTCAACAGTGTTTGCACGCATCACTTGTGCAAAGATGCTGATATGTTCAGATTCCTTGATGACACTTACAAATCCAAAGTAAAAGTGGGAAATGGTGAGGCTGTAGAAGTCAACGGCAGAGGTACAGTGTCTATCTCAACAATATCAGGTATCAAAACTATTCATGATGTTTTGTACACACCTAATATGAGTCAAAATTTGTTGAGTGTTGGACAAATGCTTGAAAATAATTATTCACTGCATTTTAAGAATCGAGAATGTGTTGTTTCTGACCCGTCTGGAGTGGAATTATTTTGTGTCAAGATGAGCAACAGAATGTTTTCAGTTGATTGGCAGAAAATAACTGAGCAGGCTTACACTATTACTTCACAAACATGTACAAACCTATGGCACAAAAGGTTTGGTCACTTGAATATGAGAAGCATCGCAGAGATGAAAAAGAAGGAGCTAGTGGAAAATATGCCTGAATTTCTTTCTAATGCTCAAGTTTGTGAAACTAGTCAGCACGGAAAGCAAACAAAATTGCTGTTGACACCCAATTTTGGCTCTCCGTGCTTAAAATTAACGTTTTCAGGCTTCCTGATCGTTAAAGAGCACAAAATACATTTTTTACATACTTTTACAATTCATTGATAATTATCCTTAATTTTGTAAATATTAGGATTTTTATCAATTTATTATCATTTTGAATTTTTCACAGTCATCTGCACACATATATACAACATAACATAACAATTCTTTATAGTACACTACATTTTTAACTATTTACATAATAATACATTTTTTCAAGATAATTGTATTTTGTTATTGTTTACATTTTTGTAATTATATTTTGATGTCCATATTTTTATACGTTAGTTACAATCCGCAAATGATAAGTCGGATCAATTACTTTGATACACGAAACAATAATTCGATCAACTCGAGGTCTTGTCACCTTTATTAAAGGTGACTTGTCAAGTCACCTTTATTAAAGGTGTGTGGTCATATCACCTTTATTAAAGGTGACTCGTCACGTCACCTTTATTAAAGGTGATGTGTGACATGACTACACATATTTTTTACCCTTTAAATAATAACTCGTGGACTAAACTATAATACAAGGGACAAGAGAGGTTCTTTTATTTTTGGGGTATTAGGAGGAAATAATTTTTATTATAAATAGAGGGGGGACACACAATATACATTTACACACACACACACTACACACGACATATACACATACAAACACTCTCATCTCTCTCTTCTCTCTTTCTCGCAGCTCCCTCTCTCTCTCTCTTAAATCGCCGTTGTCTCGCCGGAGTTGATGACCGGCGAGCTCCGGTCAAACTCCGCCACCACAAACACCACTGCCGACGCTCCCTCTCTCTCCCTTGGCCATTACGTCATCATAAAACGCTAGATCTGGCCGGGTTCGCGACGTCTCAGGCGTTTCTCCGGCGAAAGCCGTTGAAGCAACGTCGTCACTGTTTTCTCCTTCATCGGATATCCTAGATCAGGTCAAAATTTCTGCGTTTCAAATCTGGCCGCGAATCGAAATCCGACAAACTCTAAGCTTCGACAAACATCATTATTTTCTCCGTCTATGGATATATTTCACCATTGTTGTTTGTTTCTCTATTTTTGTTGCTATTTGTTCTACATTTTGGACTGATCCTTTAGTTTTTCAGGTGACGGGTAGCATTTTTTGGTTAATATGTTTTGTTTGCTATGATTTTACTTAAAGTTTTGGACTATTGTTGACTTTATGTATTATTTGTTGACTTTACTTCATTTTGATTTGTTAAATTTTACTTGCTGCCATGGTTACTAATTGTCCAGTTGGGTTGTGTTGTCTCTCATTGTTATTTAACCATCTTACCCTTTAAGGTGTGTTATTATTAATGCATTGGCCAATGAAAAAATTCCCGTCGATTTTTGACGCCTCCACAAATAAAAAGACGGACATTACGTATACAAATACGTGACAAAAAATAAATAAATATGGGCGATGACGAAATCTTTATATTATTACGACAACACAAAGGTTTTATGATTCGTATCTTGGCAAGGCGATTTAGGACGGCCGATAAATTCGAGCAACCACTTCGTAGCCATGGCGTATCTAAAACTTCATCTGAGCCCACTATATAAATATATACATACATATATGCATACATGTTCTTATAATTATTTGTTCGTTACTAATATTTCTAACAAGTGTTTACACAGGTTCTCGAGGATACTTCTCGGAAAAGGACATTAGAAAGAGGAGTTTAAATTTTATGTTTGTATTTTATATTCTTACAATTGTACAAATATTAATCATAGTGAAAACTTTACTTTTGGGGCGTCAGGTGGGATTATCCTTACTTACATATTTATTACAAGCGCTTAGGCAAAACTTAGGCCGTTAATATTCATATAAAAGAATCAAATTAATTTGGATATTTAATCAATTAATTCACACTTTTTCCATTATAAAATATTGTGCAATCTTTTCTATCAAAATAAAAATTCACTTTATTTAGTCTTTCCTCCCATTAATTTTTGTCAAATACAAAAATATTATTTGAATACTTTTTCTTTAGTATAAATTACTTTTATTTTCATACATTACACACAAAAATAATTTCCTTTCATAAAAGAACATTTTTTCACATATACATTTTTACACATATTTTATACAATATACTTTTGCTTATTTCTATACATGTATATTACAAAAATAAAGTCTATATATGTATTTGACATATCATGTTTTATACATGCATTTTTATATTATTGCATATTTTAATTATTCATTCTTTATTTCAAAAAATGATTTTTCCTCCTTCCTCTTTGATAAATTTAGTCTAGTCGGGTACTACATATGTGGATTCTGAAGGGTGCCTAACACCTTCCCTTCGGAATAATTTGAACCCTTACCTAGAATCTAAACTGGTTATCGCAGATTAAAACACAAGTCATACATGTCAATAATTAAATAGGTTTCCTTATTTTCCTTAAAATTAGGTGGCGACTCTGTACAAAAATCAATTCTTTTAGAGTCCATAAGTCGTGCTTGTTTTGACCTGGGTGAAAAATAGGGCATGACAATTGCCATTTCAAGCAAATCAAGTATGGAGAGCTAACCAGAAACTTCAGCTCATTCATACGGACGTGTGCGGTCCAATGAAAACAGATTCCTTGAGTGGTAACAAATATTTTCTCCTCTTTATTGATGACTACACCCGGATGTGTTGGGTTTATTTCATTAAATTGAAGAGTGAAGTCTTTAATGTTTTTAAACAATTTAAAGCTTTAGTAGAAAATCAATGTGATCTTAGTATTAAAGCTTTAAGGTCTGACAATGGAGGAGAATATACTTCTTCTCAGTTTGTGGAGTTTTGTAATAGCACAGGTATTGAACGCCAATTGACATTACCGTACACTCCACAGCAAAATGGCGTGTCTGAAAGGAAAAACAGGACTGTAATGGAGATGGCCAGGTGTCTTTTACTTGAAAAAAGGATCCCAAATCAGTTTTGGGCGGAGGCAGTCAATACCTCAGTATATTTGCTGAACAGATTGCCTACTAAGGCCTTACATGACATGACTCCATATGAAGCTTGGTGCGGGAACAAACCATCAGTACACCATCTCAGAATCTTTGGGTGTATATGTTATTATCATGTTCCCGAACAGAAGAGGAGTAAGCTGGACAACAAGGCTCAAAAGGGCATATTTATGGGTTATAGTTCATCATCCAAAGGATATAGGATTTTCTGTTTGAAAACAGAAAAACTATTTCTCAGCCGAGAAGTGAAGTTTGATGAAGCAGCTGCTTGGGATTGGAAAAATCAGAAAACCTCTTATTCTGATTTATTTTCAAAAGAGCAGCCTCAACTTGCGGAAGATGAACTAGTGGATGACGTACCGGTGCGGGGCACCAGAACCTTGCAAGAGGTCTATCAGCGGTGTAATTTGGTTATATCTGAACCAACAAACTATGTTGAAGCACAAGACTCTGAGGCATGGAGGAGAGCTATGCAAGCTGAACTAGACATGATCGAGAAGAATGGAACCTGGCAGCTCATTGACAGGCCTAGAAATCGCAAGGTTATTGGTGTAAAATGGATTTTCAAGACAAAACTCAATCCTGATGGCTTAATTTGTAAACATAAGGCGAGATTGGTGGTGAAGGGATACGCACAACAATATGGTGTGGATTACCAGGAAACATTTGCTCCAGTAGCAAGGTATGACACAATTAAGCTTATTCTTGCATTTGCAGCTCATAGTTCCTGGTAGATTTATCAGCTTGATGTCAAATCGGATTTTTTGAATGGTTTGCTTGTTGAAGAGATCTATGTAGAGCAACCTGATGGTTTCTCAATTCCTGGAAAAGAGGATCAATTTTATCTCTTAACGAAGGCTTTGTACGGCCTGAAACAAGCCCCACGGGCATGGTACGAAAGGATGGACAATCATCTCATCCAACTTGGCTTTAGTAGAAGTCAAAGTGAAGCAACTTTGTATGTGAAAATCACTGGTGGTGAGTCCTTAATTATCTCAATTTATGTGGATGACATGCTCGTGACAGGAAGCAAAATTGAATTAATCCAAAGGTTCAAGGATGAAATGGAGAAAGTTTTTGAAATGACCGATCTTGGAGTCATGAAGTACTTCCTTGGCATGGAAGTGTTGCAGTCCAGTGATGAAATTTTTATATGCCAACAGAAGTACATTTCGGATATTCTAAACAGGTTCAAAATGCAAGACTGCAAACCTGTGAGTACTCCAATCTCTACTGGTGTGAAGCTTGGCAAGGATGAAGATTCTGAAAAAATGGATGAGAGTATTTATAGAAGCTTAATGGCAGCCTTCTATATCTAACCGCAAGTAGACCTGACATTCTATTTGTTGTAAGTTTGCTCTCTAGGTTCATGCATTCGCCTAGAGACACGCACTTCACAGTTGCTAAAAGAGTGTTAAGGTATATTAAAGGAACCAGCAAGTTTGGAAATTTTTTTCCAGCATCTGCAGAAGTGACTATGAATCTGGTCGGTTTCTCTGATAGTGATTGGGGTGGCGGTGTTGATGATTCCAGAAGCACTTCTGGATATCTGTTCTGTTTGGGGACAAGTTGTTTTAGTTGGAGCTCTAGGAAACAAGAAACTACAGCTCAATCAACAGCAGAAGCTTAGTACATAGCTGCTACATCTGCTGTGAACCAAGCTATCTTGCTAAGGAAGATGTTGAAGGACTTGGGCCATGAACAAACCGAAGCTACTAAGATCATGTGTGACAACAATTCAGCAATTTCAATCTCAAAAAATCCAGTGTTTCATGGTCGAACTAAGCACATCAAAATCAAGTTTCATTTTATTAGAGAAGTCCAACAATCTAATGAAGTGTTGCTTGTTCATTGCTCATCCGAGAACCAGCTAGCAGACATTTTCACTAAGTCTCTGCCAAAGGAAAGGTTTGAAGATCTGAGGCAAAGAATTGGTGTTCGTCACGAAAATGCCAAGGAGGAGTGTTAGACAATTGGCATTTCTCAACTTCCAGCTTATTATTTTTTTTACTGTTTTTTAACTTAGTTTCAATTTACTGCTTTCCTAGTTTCTAGTAAAAGACTTAGTCAAAGTTAGTTTTCTAGTTTTCTGAATTAGTGGCCCTTTATAGGTGTTAGTGGCATATTTTCTGATTCAGTTTTCTATCCGCTTTGTAAGTGGCTGGTAGATAGGAAGTAGTTATCTCTTTCCTTGTATAAATTCAGATGTTCATCTTATTAATGAAAGGCTGGAATTTCATAAGTTTTCTCTTTGTTTCTACTTCAATTCAGTTTCTTGGTGAGTTTCTGTTTTAACAAAAATCTCATTTAGGCTAGGACAAAGCTGAAGATAACATCAAATGGATTATCAACTCTGGAAATTCTAATTTCTGGTGGGACTCTTGGTCTAACTTGGGACCTTTGGCAAATGTTCCTTATACTTTTGAAGGAAATATGGCCAAGAGCTTTGTTAGGGACTTCATCGTTAATGGCACCTGGGACCAATTTTTCCTCAACAAATTACTTTGGGAATTTCTATGATCGACATTGGCTCAACTCTCAAGCGAACAACAAGATGAAGCAATTTGTAATTGCACAGAAAATGGTCACTACACCAACAAATCTGCTTGGCGCCTTACCAGACGCTCCAAGAATAAAGTTTTTTTCATGAACAAGTTGTGGCACAAAGCTGTTCCGTTCAGAATATCTTTTTAATCTTGGAGACTTTGCCTACTCAGACTCCCTTCTAATGATAGATTTGGAAGACAAACTGATATTAATTGTTTATGTTGCAGGTCACCTGTACAAGATTCCATACAACATACATTTACAGAAGGAGAAAGGGCCAAGCATTTACGGAAGTACATTGGAGGACCTCTGGGCATCAGGAGAATTTTCAAGCAGTGGTGGGAGATGAAATCTGAAAATGCAATTCATAAGGTGCTACTGATAGCTCCAGTTATGATATGTTGGGAAACCTAGAAGGAATGGACAGCTTGCAAATTTGGTGACCAGAAGAAGATATACCACAACAAAATGGAGTATCATATCATTTGGAATATCCAAGCAGCTATCCAAATTAACTTTCCAACTAATAGCATCACTGGAAATTGGCCAATAATATGCAGCATGATTGAAAAACTCAGCCTAAAGTTTATTAGTGTATATCATTATTAATGAGGAATTTGATGAAGCACTTGGTGTATGTCTGCATTTTAATATATCAAACACTTCCCAATTTTTGGTAAGTTGATTAGTCTCTTAGGGTGAAAAATATAACTCTCTTTATGTTGTAAGACATCAATCGACTATAACATCCGATAAAGAGAGGCAAGTAAACGGAAAAACCTTCTCTTGCATTTTTCTATTGATTATTGAAAATCTTGTCAGTGAAAACTAAGAGAGCATTTGGGTACGACATGCTTATAAATACTTTTTCACTTATCTACCCTGACGAACGACAATGATGAGCATTTCAAGCTTTTTCTTGAAGCACACTATGTGATCTGGAACATGAGAACTTTGTCACTGGACACTAGTATTTAACCAAAAAAAAAAAAATGGAGTGTCAAATAGTATTGATTCAACATAGCTACAGGTTCATGGCATTGGAGAAAAGTCGTCAGCATTATATGATGATAGCATTAAATGTAGTGTTAGCTGCCATTGAGGCTGCAGGCATGACCATATTGAAGCCAGAGTGGCCAATGGCAGTGTTTGCTGAAGCTGCCTCAACAGAGTAATCATCCTACTAGCAGTCTGTTGTGTTACCAGATCCTTACAGGCACATAGAACCTCAACAAAAACTTGAAATATATATATAACTAGACAGTTTGATAGGGAAAAACTATGTTAGAATTATGATACATTCAACAGAATCGATGAACCTGTTTCTTTGGATCGATGTAGTAATTTCTAGAGCTATTGAATTTAAAATAATGTATCACTTCAATAACAATACTTGTATAACTTCAATTAGATACATTAGTGGGAGCTTCCTGATCAAAATTTCCGTGCCTTAATGGAAAATCCAGAAAGGAAGGCATTGGTAAAATTAATCAGAAGTGTAAAGAAAAAACATAATCTTGTAACCAACGAAAGAAGATGAAACAGTATCGAAAGAAGCCACAGACAAACAAAAAGGCCTACCACAACGGTATTTTTTTAATTGGGGCAATAGATCTAAAAAGGGCAGCGCGGTGCATAAAGCTCCCGCTATGAGCGGGGTCTGGGGAAGGGCCGACTACAAGTGTTTACTGTACGTAGTCTTACCCAACAAATTGCTAATCTTTTCTTTTATCTCGGGAGATAACCAGACAATTCATGTTATTACCAATTTACATAACTTATGCAAAGTTCCTGCCATGTGACTAGGAGGTCACGGGTTCAAGTCTTGGAAACAGCCTCTTGCAATGCAAGGTAAGGCTGCGTACAATAGATCCTTGTGGTCGGGCTCTTCCCCGAACCCTGCGCATAGCGGGAGCTTTAGTGCACCGGGGCTACTTTTTTTTTATGCAACATAGCCACTCCACTAACACTTAATGACTTTATCTAAACAAGGGAAGAAGTTGTATGTATTTGTAGGAAAACTTACTGCAAACTACACAACATTTCTTGAAAGTCCTCCTTTTCTTATTATAACCTTTGGCTATTGAAGATGAGTTTGACCTTGTTGCTGCCATGTTTCTATTTTTTTTTTCTTTTAATTTCTTTCTTTCTATTGTGTTTTAGTAGTATGTGGATTGATTTCAAAATAAGAATATTTTCTTTTAACTTGTCATATCACCATCTTTTGCCTTGTTCTTTTCTCTTGTCCGTTTTTATCTTTGTAGTGATCACATGCATGAAAAGGGTGTTAAATTGCTAATAAAAGTTGTGCACTATTTTTGAAGAATGGTATTTATGTTGGGTTATAGTGACAAAATATGAATGGAAAATGGAGGGAAAAAGTGAATTGTGTTTTCACTTTAAAGAAGAGTGAAAGGAACTTTTTTATGCTTATATTGAAAAGCATTCCTTTATGTGGATAGTGAGGCAAGAACTAGTCAAGCCTCGCACCGTCGTCGTCATCGCTCGCTCGGCTTCGGATTTGGATTTGGATTTGGAAAATGATCGAGAGATTATCTTTTTGGACAAAATTCATTTGAAACTTGATAATTAGTGAAGTTTTTTAATCCAAAAATCCGATACGAAAAGTCTTCTCCATTTGTCGACGCACATGGCAAGTGCAGACGCATGTCACAACGCACCTCGAAGGGACGTGACCCTTCGAGACACTGTTTCATAACGAAAAAGATGACCTGCGAACGCAGGTCGTCAACTGCGGGTGCAGGCCAGGCAGAAGTCTCTGACTCTGACCAAAACGTCACCTGCAGACGCAGTAGGCCATCTGCGGGCGCAGGTCGGCGACGGTCCGAAACAGTGCATCCGTTTAAGAACCATTGCTTCCTTTCTGAAGCACCACCTTTTGGCTATAAATACCTGAATTTTTTCTCAGGTATATGATGAATTTAGTGAAAGAAAAAACACTCTCTTCTTCTTGAAAAAACTCAAGTGTGATCATCAAATCGTTGAGTGAGTTCGTTGTTCGGTAGAATTTGAGGTACCACTATTCTACTGAAGTGAATCATTTTATCCTGGGAGGAAAGATTCCATAACCTCGGGTACTTGAGGGGAATAAATTCCTTAAGAACACACCGTGAATTCGGTGGACTTGATTTTACATTTCTGTTTCATCTCTTTTCTTTATGATTTTGCTATTTTCCAGAAAATAATAGAAACTTCATTTTGATAGTTCATAGTTGTTGAACTTGTGTTTGAAGTTGTTGAACTTCTTTGTTGTTCTTGAACTTAAAATTGATGTTCATAAGTTGGGTTGAACCTATTTTGAGGTTTAAAGTTGCAAAATACAAAGTTACAACTTCATGTGATTGTTATTATTTAGTTTAAACATGTGATTGAAGTTATTATGGCAAAACTACAGATTTTACTAAACTCAGAAAACGACATTCTTAAGGAATTTATAAGTACTCGTTAATCTGTATAGTGTTTAATTTTGTGGAGACTAAATCTTTCGATTTCTACTCCCTCGGTTTAAAGAATATAAAAGCTTTGCTGAGAAATTGGATTGTGAATTCGGTTCGAAGAACATAAAAAACTTCACCAATTCGTTGAACTTTTTGTATTGGTTTCTGGAGATTAAAACCATTTGGTTTTCTACTTTGTCTGAACTTGATAGTGATTTGAAGATATAAAAACTTCATCACGAGTCAAAGATCATTCGGTTGACGATTTGAAGAATATAAAAACTTCGTCGTTAAACTAGAAACAAGTATTTAAAGACTAAAGTCTTTATAGTTAGTATTATGAAATACTAAAGTGTTTGTCAAAGCTTGACAAGGAAATGACGAATGAAACTGAACAACGAATTGATTCGGTTGTGATTGGTGTTGTTCCAACGACAACCAATTTTGCGTCATTAAGTCGTTCAGATATTGCTGAAGCAATGGAAACGATAGAGAAATCGAAAATATACTCTGGTGTGAACTTCAAAGAATGGCAGCAAATGATGTTCTTTTGGCTGACCAAACTTGAAATGCAAATGTTCACAAGTAGATATCCTCTTGTTCCAAAAAAAGGAATGTTTGAAAACCAAGTGTTTGGTTTAGAAGAACTTGTGATTCGTCTCAAGATAGAAGAGGACATTAAGTTGCATGAGAAATCAGCAATGATGTGTGTAAATCTTATTAAATATAATGTTGCACATAATATGAAGAGGGAGAATTCTTCTAGACAAGAGAAAGAGCAGAACAAGAAAAAGTTCAAAAGGCAAGTGCTACAATTGTAGTAAAGTTGGTCACAAAGCTCTAAGTCGTCAAGTTCTGGATAAGAACAAGAAAAGAAATAACATAAACATGTTGGAAGCAACTGGAAAGATTGAAAATTTATGTGCAATGATCACAAAATATAATCTAGTTGGAAATCCAAATGAATGGTGGTTAGATTCAGGAGCCACTAGACATGTTTGTGCGGACAAAGAAGCTTTTGCTACTTATGATACCGTTGGTCCCAAAAAAGTGAACTTTATGGAAAATAATACAACAGCCAAGATTGAAGGAAGTGGGAAGATATTAATAAAAATGACTTTCGGCAAGATGTTGACTCTCAACAAAGTTCTCCATGTTCCTACTATTAGGAAAAACTTATTGTCGATAACACTACTCGTTAAAAATGGGTTTAAATGTGTGTTTATTTCGGAGAAAGTTGAAATAAGCAAGAATGACATGTATGTAGGAAAGGGATACCTCAATGAGGGACTTTTCAAACTTAATGTAATGGTTGTTTGGAAGAATAAAGCTGAGGCTTCTTCTTACTTGCTTGAGTCAAATGAATTATGGCATGAACGTTTGGGACATGTCAATTACAAAACCTTGCAAAAACTGATTAACTTGAAAGTTTTGCCTAACTTTGAATGCAGTAAATCAAAATGTCAAACATGTGTTGAATAGAAATATGCTAGGCATCAGTATAAGTCTGTTGAAAGGAATTCTAATCCCTTAGACTTAATTCACACAGACATTTGTGATATGAAGTTGACACCATCTCGTGGTGGGAAAAAGTATTTCATAACTTTTATTGACGACTGCACTAGATATTGGTATGTCTATTTGCTGAATAGTAAGGATGAGGCAATAGATGCATTTAGGCAATATAAAACTGAAGTTGAAAATCAGTTGGATAAAAAGATCAAAACGATAAAAAGTGATAGGGGTGGAGAATATGAATCTCCTTTTGTGGAGATATGTTTGGAAAATTGAATTGTCCATCAAACTACGGCCCCGTACTCACCTCAATTAAATGGAATTGCGGAAAGGAAAAATGGAACATTGAAGGAAATGATGAATACCTTACTAATAAGTTCAGGTTTACCGCAAAACTTGTAGGGGGAAGCTATCCTTACAGCTAATCGCATACTCAATAGTGTGCCCCATGGAAAGACACAATCTATTCCATATGAGAAATGGAAAGAAAGAAAACCCAACTTGAAATATTTCAAAGTGTGGGGGTGTCTAGCCAAAGTGCAAGTTCCTATACCTAAAAGGTTGAAAATAGGACCAAAGACTGTGGATTGTGTTTTCATCGGATATGCTACAAATAGTAAAGCATGTCGATTTTTGGTTCATAAATTCGAACATCCGAATATTCATAATAATATAGTAATTGAATCAGATAATGTTGAGTTCTTTAAACACATTTATTCGTATAAGACTAGACATGATCTATCTAGTGAAGGGTGTAAACGACCTAGGGATGAACCAATGGAGAATGTACATAATCCAAGGTGTAGTAAGCGACAAAAAACGTCGATTTCCTTCGGATCAGATTTTGTAAAATTTCTTCTTGAAAATGAACCTCTAATGTTTAAAGAAGCGATGTCGTCTGCGAACTCATTCTTTTGGAAAGAGGCTGTCAATAGTGAGATTGATTCAATCTTGAGCAACCATACTTGGGAGTTGGTTGATCTTCCTCCAGGAAATAAACCTTTAGGTTCTAAATGAATCTTCAAAAGGAAAATGAAAGCTGATGGTACTATTGAAAAATATAAGGCAAGACTTGTATTGAAAGGCTTTAGACAAAAAGAAGGCCTTGATTATTTTGACACATACTCGCCAGTAACACGGATAACATCCATTCGGATGTTGGTTGCATTAGTTGTGGTATATGATCTTGAAATCTATCAAATGGATGTGAAAACTGCATTCTTAAATGGAGAATTGAAGGAAGAAATTTACATGGAACAACCTGAGGGTTTTGTGGTTCCTAGTAAAGAAAAGAAAGTGTGCAAACTTGTTAAGTCATTTTATTGACTAAAAGAAGCACCCAAACAGTGGCATGCAAAGTTTGACCAAACCAAGTTGGCAAACGGATTCATGATAAATGAATGTGATAAATATGTTTACATTAAAGACACTCCAAATCACAAAGTCATTATTTGTTTGTATGTGAATGACATGTTGATCATCAGTAGAGACATTTCTGACATAAATGTTACGAAACGAATGCTTGAGAGCACGTTTGATATGAAAGACCTTGGAGTTTCGGATGTGATCTTAGGGATAAGAATTCATATAACTCCACAAGGGTTGGCATTGTCACAGTCTCATTACATTGAAAAGGTACTTGATAAGTTCAAGTATTTGGATTTCAATATTGCCAAGACTCCATTGGATGTGAGCTATGCACTTCGAAAGAATAAAGGTGAAAGTGACTCACAATTGGAGTATGCAAGAGTGTTGGGAAGTTTGATGTACATCATGAATTGTACGCGACCAGATATAGCATGCGCTATTAGTAAATTGAGTCGGTATACGAGTAATCCCAATCAAACTCATTGGATGGCAATGAAAAGAGTTTTGGGGTATTTGAAACATACTCAAGACTATGGTTTGTATTACAACAAATATCCAGCGGTAATTGAAGGATATAGTGATGCAAATTGGATCACCGGATCGAATAAAGTAAAATCCACGAGTGGATATGTCTTTACTTTAGGTGGAGGAGCAGTCTCTTGGAAATCATCCAAACAGACATATATTGCCCGCTCTACATGAAATCTGAATTTATCGCGTTAGATAAAGTCGGTGAAGAAGCTAAATGGCTCCGAAATTTCTTGGAAGATATTCCTTATTGGCCTAAACCTTGGGCACCAGTATGCATACACTGTGATAGCCAAGTTGCGATAGGTAGGGCAGGGAGCATGATGTATAACGGTAAATCTCTTCATATAAGACGGAGACATAATACCGTTAGAGAACTTCTCTCTAGTGAAATTATTACGATTGACTATGTGAAGTCAAAGGATAATGTGTCGGATCCACTTACAAAAGGCCTATCTAGAGAGGGAGTTGAGAGATCATCGAAGGAAATGGGTTTACGGCCTAGGACAAGTCTTCACGGAGGTAACTCTACCTAGCGGACTGGAGATCCCAAGAGCTAGGTTCAAGGAGATCAAACAAAGTTGTGATTGACGGTTCAACATTGTCAATAAACTCAACTCATTCTCATGATGAAGACAATGTTCAGGAAACAAAGATGAGACGTATGGTTGGAAGTCTTTTAATAGTTTCTATGTGAGGGTGAAGTGGAAGTCGCTTCAAGGAGAATGATATAAAGGCCTATTCTCTATGCTCTCATGAAACCAGGTCCGTGTCCATGGCTGAAATGAACAAAACCATGAGAACCATAAATGGTAAAAGGCTGGTTGTGCGACTTGTGTTGTCTAGGTGTACATTAAAGTTCGACGGTTCAAAGATATCACATTTACCGATTGCCTAGTGCATCCGATGCAAGTTCACTACGGAAAGTTCAAAGGAAAACCTACTTATCCAGATGCAATTAGTCTTTGCTTGTTGATCACACACTTGTCCGAATATTTTTAAATGAAATAGTCATTCCCCATTCATGTGGGAGATTGTTGGGTTCTAGTGATAAAATATGAATAGAAAATAGAGGGAACAAATGGAGGAAAAAAGTGAATTGTGTTTTCACTTTAAAGAAGAGTGATTCTACCACAGTGGTGGGAGAAAGGAACTTTTTTATGCTTATATTGAAAAGCATTCCTTCATGTGGATAGTGAGGCAAGAACTAGTCAAGCCTCGCGCCGTCGTCGTCATCGCTCGTCCGGCTTCGGCTTCGAATTTGGATTTGTCAAATGATCGATCGAGAGATTATCTTTTTGGACAAAATTCATTTGAAACTTGATAATTAGTGAAGTTTTTTAATCCAAAAATCCGATACGCAAAGTTTTCTCCATTTGTCGACGCACATGGCAAGTGCGAACGCATGTCACAACGCACCTCGAAGGGACATGACCCTTCGAGACACTGTTTCATAACGGAAAAGATGACCCGCGAACGCAGGTCGTCAACTGCGGGCGCAGGCCCGGAACGCAGGTCAGGCTGAAGTTTCTGCCTCTGACCAAAACGTCACCTGCGGAAGCAGTGGGCCATCTGCGGGCGCAGGTGGCCAACGCAGGTCGGCGACGGTCCGAAACAGTGCATCCGTTTGAGAACCATTGCTTCCTTTCTGAAGCACCACCTTTTGACTATAAATACCTGAATTTTTCCTCAGGTATATGATTAATTTAGTGAAAGAAAAAACACTCTCTTCTTCTTGAAAAAACTTAAGTGTGATCATCAAATTGTTGAGTGAGTTCGTTGTTCGGTAGAATTTGAGGTACCACTATTCTACTGAAGTGAATCATTTTATCCTGGGAGGAAAGATTCCATAACCTCGGGTACTTGAGGGGAATAAATCTCTTAAGGACACACCGTGAATTCGGTGGACTTGATTTTACATTTCTGCTTCATCTCTTTTCTTTATGGTTTTGCTATTTTTCAGAAAATAGTAGAAATTTCATGTTGATAGTTCATAGTTGTTGAACTTGTGTTTGAAGTTGTTGAACTTCTTTGTTATTCTTGAACTTAAAATTGATGTTCATAAGTTGGGTTGAACCTATTTTGAGGTTTAAAGTTGCAAAATACAAAGTTACAACTTCATGTGATTGTTCTTATTTAGTTTGAACATGTGATTGAAGTTATTATTAAAAAAATACAGATTTTACTAAACCCAGAAAACAACAATATATAGCACCAAATGTGTGCTATAATTTCTTTATGCATGCTTATAAAACTTTCTCCGGTCAAATAGAATCAAATTGCACTTTACAACACTAGTAAAAACAGGTCAAAATCGAGGGCCAAAGTTGACAAATGACCTCGATTTTTTTCCAAACACCGTCCGAAAATTGACGGATTAGACTATGTCGAAAAATGATGTGTTAGTTTCATTAAATTTTCAAATCTCGTTTTTTATTGTAAAACTGGTATGTATCCATATATATATATATATATATGAACTCCGCCGTTTTTTCAAAAAAAAAATAAAAAAAATACAGCATCTTGGAATCGAATCCAAGTATTTACGTTCCATGACATGGGACACGATTCTACTATTAGACCACTCATGTTCTTTGATTAATACTTCCGTTGTTTTTATTTATACTCTTTAATTGCGCGATACGATAATTTTACAAGCTTCTTTTTCCTTGGTATAGGAATACATATTTACGATATAATAAATTTGTATTCATCTCTGGACCTCATGTAACTCGAAGCAAAATTGTGCATAAACAAATCACTAAACCTGTAATAACTATTGGCATTACACCTATTGTGCAATGCAAAGAATAAAGAACTTGTTCCTTTTCCTCTCTTTATTCTTGCTAAGTCCTCTTTCCCTCTCTTACTTTCTTTTCTGATGTGAAATACAAAAGTTTCTTCTTGATTAGGAAGATAACTTTTTTCGTCTTTATATTGAATTATTTTGTATTGAGCTTTTAGTGAGCTAGTTTAAAAAAAAAATGGTCTCGCGCAAATGAAAAATAGGCTTGCAACAATTTGCATAAACCTACTCATACTACAAAGCACTACTTATATCCGTATAGTGATGGTGATGATAATGATTGGTGTTAGTTTCTAGTAATGGTGGTGGTGATAATTGGGAGGGTGGTAGTACAAGTTAAATAAAGTTTTTAGCCGCGACTTTTTGGGTGAGCATTGTAATCGCCATGGAAAATAAGGTTTCAGTGGCAACAATAGAAGTTGCCACAAAAATATGACTTTTAGCGGCGACCATTAAAAGTCGCAAAAAAAATACACTTAGGACCTGTTTGGCTATGAAAAAAAAAATTCTGATTTTTTTTTTTTATTATTTGAAAATCAGTGTTTGACCATGAAAATTCTAAATACAACTTGAAGTTCTAGTTGAAATCTGAAAAACAGCCAAAACCCTATTTTCACTCTTTAATTCTTTTTTTTCAAAAAAATCCTAATTTTTTTATTGAAGTGCATTTGGTGGTGTTCGTCGTAGTGTGAATGTTGTATGGCATTTAGTAAGAATATAGTTGCCTATTAAATTATTTTATTTAATATCTAAAGAGGCAAAAAAAGTAAAAAACTTCTAACAAAAAGAAGGAATACAGCTGCTTGTTAATTTTTTATTTTTTTTTAATATACTAAAAGAAGCTTTACTGACTACCTCTATCTGACAAAAAGTCAAAAATTTCTAAAGGAAAAATCTCCTACTTCTATTTATTAATGAAACAACTATTTATTTTTGGTCTAACATAAAGAAATGGCAACCAAATATCGCCACTGATAATTTTTTGTGGAGACTATAATTGCTATGTTGATCTGAAGAGGTGATCATCTTAAATTCACAAAAAGTAAAAAATTTCAACAAGAAAAAATCTCCTACTTCTATTTATTGATGAAACAACTATTTATTCTTGATCTAACATAAAGAAATCGCAACCAAATATCGCTATTGATAAATTTTTGTGGAGACTATAATTGCTGTGTCGATCTGTAGAGGTGATCATCTTAAATTCATTTTTTAAAACCTGATTATTTTTGCTTAACGTGTATTTTTAGCGACGACCCTCAAAAATCGTCACAAATAACGTTCAATTATGGAAGTACTACCAACTTCAAAAAAGGACTAATTATAAAGTATTTACAAGGGTCCAAAAAGTAGGTGTTAGTTAATTTGTTTTGAATGCAGCAGGTAATTAATTAATAAGAAGGAAGTTGGCTCAGCTCTAGCTTCTATTTAAGTAATAAATTATGATTCTTATTTCTTATTTTCTTCGTCTGACTATTGACAGAATTTATATTTTAAGAAAAAAGGGCATGTATACCATTTATAATCCTTTATAGTTGATCACGTATGTCCAAAAACTATATAGCTAACATCAAGACAGTGATATTAGTGATATTTTATGTTATGAACCAATTGTCCCACATTGGAAAAATAGAGAAATGCTAATGGGCTTATAAGCCAAATGGGTTCTCCCACCTATTAGACTAGTCTTTTGGGTTGGGCTCTCCCATTTGGTTTATAACATTGGTGCTTTCATTGAGAGTCCCACGTGTGGGGCCGTGACTCGGAGTGGTGGCCTGTGCGCCAGGAGTGGTGGCCTGGACCCAAGGGGGTGTCAGCCGTGACCAACTGGGCTCAGCCGTGACCAACGAGGAGCCGCGACTAGGAGTGGTGGCCTGTGTGCCAGGAGTGGTGGCCTGGACCCAAGGGGGTGCCAGCCGTGACCAACTGGGCTCAGCCGTGACCAACGAGGTTCGATCCACGCGTGGAGCCGCGACTCGGAGTGGTGGCCTGTGTGCCAGGAGTGGTGGCCTGGACCCAAGGGGGTGCCAGCCGTGACCAACTGGGCTCAGCCGTGACCAACGAGGTCGTTGGTTCTCAAGCATAGGCGATTGTTATGAACCAATTGTCCCACATTGGAAAAATAGAGAAATGCTAATGGGCTTATAAGCCAAATGGGTTCTCCCACCTATTAGACTAGTCTTTTGGGTTGGGCTCTCCCATTTGGTTTATAACATTTTATCAATCGAAATTATGAGGCGACCCGCCAAAGTTATAGCAAACATTTTAAAATATTATTAAGAAATAAAGATTTTATATTAATTGGATTAGCAAATCATGGGTCCACATGCTTGCATAATGGAAACTTGACCTCAACTCTATCATAGCTTAAAGCTTAATTACTACTCCCTCCGTTTCAAAAAGAATGATATATTTTAACTTGATATGGAATTTAAGAAAAAAAAAACTTTTAAATTTTGTGGTCTTAAATTAAAGTTATGTCAAATATACCAAAATGTCTTTTAATCTTGTGTTCTTAAATATTTCATGTGAAAAATTAAAATTAAAATATTATTAAAAAAAAGTTATTTTTTTTAAACGGACTAAAATTAAAAATAGTTCAGTTTTGAAACAGAGTAAATAGTAGATAAAACAAAAACGGGCCGTACACATCATGTGCTATAAAGGACACAGCAAATGTATATTTTAAAAAAAAATTAAAGTATATATATATTGTCAATGACAATCCCATTTCATTTCTCAATTTCAAACAAGTGGATTATAAAGAAAATAGTTGATTTTATATGTTACGAGAGAAATTGTACTGATTTCTTAATTTGTTAAAATGGACAAGTTAAATAAAATATTTATTTTTTATATAACGATTAAGTAAAATGAGACGGGAGTGACTTTTAGATACCAATAGCTAATGACTTATTATTATAGTAATAAATAAGATATCATTATGCTCTACTTTTCACATTGGGTAGAACCGTAAAAAGCTAAATATAATTTGTCCAAATTACCTTATTATATAAGAGGGAGTTGGGGGAACAAGCACACACTTCTCCGTCAACGTGTGTGCTTCATGTAAATCCAATTTGAATGAGGTCAAGTTGGTCATTTGACATAGTAGTTACGGCTGCTTGTGATTGTACAAAGTGCAAAATTGCCTTTTATGGCTACAAAATGACCAAAAACCCAAGAGGCTTTCACTCATTTGTCATGTGTGTCCCATCTATTATAGTATTGGTCATGAGGATATTTATGTAAATATGTTAAAATGAAAGCATTATAATTGGCTGAGAAAGGAATCTCTCTGTAGCTATAATACAAATATTTATACTCCTTGTCTAAATTGCCCCTGTACTTATCTTATCACCATTTACAACGGGACCCACCTGCATGCATTTTAACTCCATGTTTGGATGATTAGTTATTTACATATTATTTTCTATTGTGGTGTATTATATTATATTATATTATTTTAATGAATATAATGTTTGGATAGATAATATTATTTTTTGTCTTTACATAATATTTTCATCAACAATTTGAAGAATAAACTTACAACAAATAGGATACATAGCAGAGTTGTTGTAAAAAGAATAATAGGGTAAAAGATAAAACAAGATTATTACTTAATAAGTAAAGACAAAATAAGGGGAAAAAAAAGTAACGATGTGAACACTAAATCGATCGTTATATAAAATAATATTTTTCGGCGTTACCTAATGATAGATAAAATACAATAAAATTAAATAAATAATCAGAACAAATACAATGCAATAAGTAAAGTAACAACAATCCAAACAAGTGTATTAAACATAGCCTCATCTCAAAGTCGTTACATGGACCCTCAGTTGCAGCGTTTAAACATGCATTATACTTATGTATCATTTTTTTTTGTGTGTGTGTGTGTTTGACTATTTAGCTTAAAATAGGAACATGTATGTTTAATTATGAAAAATAAAAACTACAAAACAAAATGGTAAAAAAGGAAATAAGATAATAACTACTATCGGAAAAACATCACATAAAAAAAATATATGTAAAAACCAATAAATAATATTTTCCTAACGTGATTATTTATGATTTAAGATTTATAGCATGTTTGGCCAAACTTTTGAGAAAAAATACATGCTTCTAGAGAGTAGCAGAAATTATTTTTCATAAGCCAAACAAAATTGTTTCTTCTTAAAAACACTTATTTAAAAAACAATTTTGAAAAAAATTTAAAAGTACTTTTAAAAAGTTTGGTTAAACACTAATTGTTACTCAAAAGTGTTTTTTATATTTAAGAAAAACACTTTTCGAATAGAAGTACTTTTCAAAATAAGCCGATTGTAGAAGTTTGACAAACATGCACATTTGGACATAGAAAAGATGATACTTAGAAATAGTATTTAAAATCAAGTTAACAAAATATTTTAAAATTGGAGTTATATTTAAATATGCTTTTAAAATTAAATTAATATTATTGGGCCCGTGCACATCACGGCTTTCCTAACTAGTCTTAATATATGTTAGAGTCCCACATCGTTCACTTTAGCGATGAAAAGACCTTCTTACATGAGCTTGGATAATCCTTTCCCCGTGAACTAACTTTTGAGAGTGAGTTAAATTAACCTAAAGTTCATTTAACAATATATAATATATTCGTAACACATAGAAAAAAGATGATTCAAAATCCATATCATGTTTGTTCATGTCACATATAATACGTTTATTTTTTATTTTTTTTGGTTTCTCACATAGTGTACGGTACCCAATTGGAGCCCGACTAAATCTGGATTCACGCCGGGAAGTCTCACATTGGGGGGTAAAGCGCTCCCTAACAAAGACAACTCCGTACCCAGGGGGACTCGAACGCGAGACCCCTAGTTAAGGATAAAGAAGTACTTACCCTAACAAAGTACATATAATACGTTTATGACAAATCATAACCTACTAATTAATATATTTAATTAGCCATTATCTTGTGTGCATGTCCATGAAAAGACTTGACTTATTGGTCCATTATGTTGGATAGAGAACTCGAACTAGCGTGATTTTTTTAAAAAAAAATTTGTATATTATATGATTGTGATTAATAAAGAAGCATCGATCGATGTCGTCGCTGTTTACGTATCGGCTGTCGTAACCAGTTTTTAATTTGGTCCTACTAGCTGTTCAAATTAATCCATAAAAATGTCTCTATAGTATGACTATAGTCTATATATATAGTCATATATTTTTTCTATAAGACGACTAGAATGAGTATTTGGATTATGCAAAAGGGCAAAATAAAGGGCCATTTCTAAACATCTTCTATAAAAACTTAACTCATATGTGGATTAAAATTGAGCATTGATAACATTTTTACACTTTATAAATTACTATCATGGAGTTTAACATTCACAATATTACAATTAAGGTAGCTCTCAAATTTGCCTTTGTTTCTATTATTGTAAGCATAGCATGGTGGTGGTGCTACTTATGCCGTCGACGGAGCAGCCGTATCAATAATAATGCCGACGAACATGGAGCTCCTCCGGCACAGGCTATAAACTCATCGGCCAACTTCCAACTTGAAGTTGTCTGAGTAAGAGTGTGGTCAGCAAAATTCCAAGGTAAGGTAGGTTTTGTCTGAGGCAATTTCAGAATTTAAACGCGATAATTTCAACTTTTTAAGATTGTTAGCAATATTGAATGTATCTTTAAAATTGATAGCGTAAAACAACTCTTACGAGCATATAAATTAGAATTCATTTGGATTAGCTGATTAAAACTAATTGATATGTAAGCATCAAGTACTCAAAAGCTAGCACTTTTTGGTGTTGAAGCTAATTATTATATAGATGTGTTTGGATTAATATGCTGAATCTATAATAAGTTGTGTATCAATTTAGTAAGAAGAGGTTGATAAGCATTTTTTTCTGAGAAAATGACTGAAATGTCCTTCAAGCTATTTATAAAAATATAAATTTTAGAAGTATTCTTACATAAAAGAATTATGAATCATAAAAATAAAATAAAGATATAATAAAAAGTTATGTCTAAACATGAGAATTTTGGAGATCGTAAATTAAAAGATATTTGGGGTACGTAGAATCGTAAAAGGTTTGATAAACCAAATATGTTTATAAATTGTAAAATCAGAAGTTAGAGATGATATTTTGACTATTTTGTCTTATAAGCATTTTTAATATTTACTAAACATGTCAGATAAGCTAAGGCTTATAAGCTAACATTCCTTAAAATATGCTTACACAGTTAGATCTTAGAAACATGTGTATATTATAATAAGTGTTCCTTGTCAATAGTTGTATTACAAAGACTAATTGGCTTTCTTTTTATCCAAGAAACATGTTTATTATTATAAACAATGACTAATAATACTTGTAACAAACTCAAAATGAGTATATATAGAGAGACAAAATTATCCCCTTACAAATTGATCTTTTTTTTTTGTTTTTGGCCCTACTGTTTTGTGCAGGGACAAGGAAACATCTATGTGCTACAAGAGCATCGTCATGAGTGAAAGATAGTTTATTATTTATTCTATTTTTGTAACAAAGTGCATTTTAATTATGTGATGTATTTTTTCTTATATATAATGAAAAAGAAGGGAAGCCTCGGAAAAGTTGTTGTCATGTGATCAGGAGGTCATGAGTTCAAGTAGTAGAAACAGTCTCTGATAGAAATACAAGGTAAGGCTGCATACAATTAGACCTTTGTTGTCCGGCCCTTCTCCAGACAACGCGTATTGCGGGAGCATGCTATCCTTTTATATAATGAAAAAGAATCTGAGTTTTTGCAAATAAATTATACACATTGATTTTGAGTGCCACACAATTTTCTGTGTGTTTAATTTAATGAAATTTGAGTGGTGTTCTCATAGCACGTGAGAACAGTATTATAATTTTTTGTTCTTTGGGTAAAAATGGACCGGCAATCATGTTAGTGTTAAGACACTGTTAAATTAGTTCAATATATTATTTATATATTTAATATTTGCAAACACATAATAGTTAATTATAATTAAGTATTAGTAATTATAGTTAAAGAAAATACCACATGTCATTTGTTTATTGATAGAATGTAAACACCTGTGCGAATAAGTTTTTTCCAATAAATGGTGTGGAATTTCTTGATTTCGTTGTCAATATTGAAGTAAATGACAAATAAATTGATCAAAACTTTAGACATTGAAGACATTGTCTTTGAGAATTTAGAGATGTATACGACGTATCAATGTAAGGAAATTGAAATAAATTATGGCATCCATCCAAAATTCTTGCAAAAGTCAAGGGTGTTATATACAAATAAAACTAAAAAACGTGTATAGTACGTGTTTGTCCTATTTCTTCGTAAGATGGATACTAGTGAAAGTAAACCCGTCAACTGGGCCGGGTTGACCCGGTTCTGGCCCAGTTAGACCGGCCCATTTAGAGATCGGATCGGACCGGATCCGGTATAGGTAGTGGGCTAGGGGGTTTTTTAGGGGGCTGGGCCGATCAACGTATCGAGACCGGTAGACCGGCCCAGTTAGGAAATCGGATCGGGTCCACCGGTGCACCGGACCGGCAAAAAAAAAAAAAAAGATTAAATTAAAAGGTCGTTGGGCCCCAAGCCTGCAAAGGCTGCTTTGGACCGTTGAGGCCCAACGGCTATAATGTCGTTGGCCCAACGGCCAAACAGCCTTTTGAGGCTTTAATTTAAAAAAAAAAAAAAAAAAAAAAAAAAAATTCCTATAAATACATGTCATTTCAAAAAATATTTCCTACAATCTCATTCTCTCTCAAATTTGCTAAAATTATCTCACAAAGTGTTCTATTATATTTTATTATTTTGCAATTACAAATACTACGTGGAAGTTTCCAAAAGTACTCAATTGACCAACTTTCGAATACTTCAGAAATTTGGTATTATCGTTCCATCTCTTACTTTTAATTTTTAATTAGTGTATTATTTGTTGAATATTTATTTGGATTGTTTTTGTGTTTTTTGAATAATTGTTAGTTTAATTTGTAATATGGATAAATTAAGGAAAGTCGGTAAAAGTGTTAGAAATTTTTGTCCCGAAAGTGGTAGTGGTAGTAAGAAACAAATTGGTTCCGGTAGAGGTAGTTCAAATACTCGATATACTCGTGTGCCTTCGGTACCAATTAGCGAACCATTTGAGAATGAAATACGTGTAGGTGCTCACGATATGAATTATTTTGAGGCCCAAGAAAATTATGGTATAGAAGAAGAGAATGAACTAGACTCTGTTGATGTAGATGAAAATGATGATGATGTTGATGTTACACCCGAATCTGGTAATGTTAATGTTCAATCTGAATCGGTTAATCTTCCTCCCCGGCCCCCTGTAAGATCTCGTAAAAAAACTAGTATTGTGTGAAATTTTTATACTCGAATAGAAGGAACCACTCAGGTTGAATGCGATCTTTGTCAGTCAAAATACGAGCATAAGACCGGGGGTAATAAAGGAGGTACGGGTCAGTTATTGAGACATTTGAAGGAGAAACACCCAATAGAGCTAGCTCAGGTAAATGGTGGTGGGACAGTTGGGGGCCCAAGTCAAACTAGATTGAACCCAAAAATCGGTAAATTAGTTAAGGATTATAATAAAATGAAGGATCGTGAAGAATTAGCCAAAATGATAGTTGTGTGTTGTTTGCCTTTCTCTTTTGCTTCTTCTGAAGCTTTTATTCATTATATTCAGGCAATTTATAATCCTATGTTTGAGGGTATTCTTAGAAGTACTTGTCGGTCCGATATTTTTAGACTCCATGCACAATATGTTTACTATTTATCTGCATTATTAAAAAAAATTTCATGTAGAATTGCTTTAACTTCTGAGCTTGGTCGTGCTATTAATAAAAATGATTATTTAACAATTACTTGTCATTGAGTAGATAGTAATTTTGTTATGCAAAAACGCATTTTAGTATTTTTGTATGATGAAGACCGTAGACACACTGGGAAATTTATTTCTGAATCTATTACAAAAGTTGCAAGATATTATGGTATTGACAGTAAAGTTTTATGTATATCTTTTGATAATGCATCTAACAACAACGTTGCTATTGACTTGTTAAAAACTGAACTTTCTCCACCGTTACCCGAAATATTTCATGTTAAGTGTGTTTGCCATAAATATAATTTAATTGTAAGAGATGGTCTTGCTTTTTTTGGGTCTGCTATTGAAAAAGTTAGACTTGCAGTTGGCTTTATTCAAGGAAATAATAGGAAAATTAGACTTACCGAATTTAAAAGAAAATGTCAGAAAAATGGACTTAGACCGAGATTAATGCCTGAAGAAATAGATGTTAGATGGAATTCTACGTATGATTTCTTAAATACATGCAAATTTATAAAGTTCCTATTAGTATGACTTTTAACCAATTTGCTAGTGTTTTTCCCGATAGTATGTTACAAAATTCAGATTGAGCTAAAATTGATGATATTGTTAATTTTTTGCAAAAATTTTATCTAGCTACGGTTGAATTTTCTAGTGCTTATTATCCTACTGTTTGTAATATTTTAGCTTATTTAGCCGACATTTCTTTATTGCTTAACGAGTATAAGTCTAAACCAGGTTACAAATATGCTATTGATGCAATGATTGATAAATTTAAAAAATATTTTTTTCCGCTTCCCCCTATTTGCTTAGTTGGTGCTGTAATAAATCCATGTATGAAATATAATACTATGTTCGAATTTACTTCTCTTATTTATTCTGCTTTAGAAGTAAAAGCTAATGAAGAACCTTCTTTGTTTACGGCTATATCTGATGCAAATAATTATATGAACACATTATACAATCATTATGCTAATTTACTTGACAATGCTTTGCCGTCACACATTACACCGACCCCTGCTCCTCATCCTTCTGAGGAACCATCATCTTCTAAAAGACAGACACATAGTATGTCTGCTTATTTTGTTTCTGACCTATATGTTTGGAATAGATTGCAGCCTTCATCGCAAAGAACCGTAAGTCGGGAAGAGCTTAAGTATTATCTTATGCAGCCTACAGAGGATCCTAGAGGTAGAATCAACACGCTGGAATGGTGGAAGAATAATGAAAGACAATATCATGTACTTTCAAGATTAGCTAGAGATATATTGAATGTTCCAATATCAACCGTTGCATCAGAGAGTGCTTTTAGTCAAGGACGGCAGCAGATTGGAGACAACCGACACTCATTGGGAGGCAATGCCATGAATGTTTTAGTTTGCCTTAGAGACTAGATTAGAGCAGAACGAAGAAATCAAGGAATGTTCGTGGAGCCGGAAGACGAAGAAGATCTTGAAGAAATAATGACTTCAAGAGAGAATTCAGCACAATCAAGTCCAATGCATGACTTTGGTCCCATTGATTTTGACAATCCACAACCAATTCCCGTTAATGTTAATAGGGGTGAATTGGAAAAAATGATGAAAAATTTATAGAATTTACAATTAATCAATTGAATTTTCATTTTTCAATTTAACTTTGTGAAATTAGTGAAATGTAATTGCAACCTTGTAACTTGTAAGTTTTGAAACAATTTGCAATCAATCAAATATTAAGTTTATTTACTCGTTACATAGTTTTTCTATTTAAAATTTAAATTGAATATTTTGTATGAATTCAATACTTTTAATATAATAGTATAAAAGTTTACTTAAACTTAAAAATATATATATTGAAAAATAATATTAGCAAATAATATTTAAACAAGTATTGACATATAAAAATTCTATATAAGTTTAACTTTTAAATAGTATATATCAATACTTAAATATATTGAATGTATATACATATGTATATTCTTTAAAGTAATATATATTGAATGTAAATACATGTGTATATTCTTTAAAGTAGCATATATTGAATGTATATATGTATTTATATTCTTTAAAATAGTATATATTGAATGTATATATGTGTGTATATTCTTTAAAGTAGTATATATTGAATGTAAATACATGTGAATATTCTTTAAAGTAGTATATATTGAATGTACATACATATGTATGTTCTTTAAAGTAGCATATATTGAATGTATATATGTATGTATATTCTTTAAAGTAGTATATATTGAATGTATATATGTATGTATATTCTTTAAAGTAGTATATATTGAATGTAAATACATATGTATATTCTTTAAAGTAATATATATTAAATGTATATATGTATGTATATTCTTTAAAGTAGTATATATTGAATGTAAATACATGTGTATATTCTTTAAAGTAGTATATATTGAATGTATATATGTATGTATGTTCTTTAAAGTAGTATATATTGAATGTAAATACATGTGTATATTCTTTAAAGTAGTATATATTGAATGTAAATACATGTGTATATTCTTTAAAGTAGCATATATTGAATGTATATATGTATGTATATTCTTTAAAGTAGTATATATTGAATGTATATATGTATGTATGTTCTTTAAAGTAGTATATATTGAATGTAAATACATGTGTATATTCTTTAAAGTAGTATATATTGAGTATATATTGAATGTAAATACATATGTATGTTCTTTAAAGTAGTATATATTGAATGTAAATACATGTGTATATTCTTTAAAGTAGCATATATTGAATGTAAATACATATGTATATTATTTAAAGTAGTATATATTGAATGTATATATGTATGTATATTCTTTAAAATAGTATATATGTATGTATATTTTTTAAAGTAGTATATATTGAATGTATATATGTATGTATATTCTTTAAAGTAGTATATATTGAATGTATATATGTATGTATATTCTTTAAAGTAGTATATATTGAATGTATATATGTATGTATATGCTTTAAAGTAGTATATATTGAATGTATATATGTATGTATATCTTTAAAGTAGTATATATATTGAATGTATATATGTATGTATATTCTTTAAATTAGTATATATTGAATGTAAATACATGTGTATGTTCTTTAAAGTAGTATTTATTGAATGTACATACATATGTATGTTCTTTAAAGAAGTATATATTGAATGTATATATGTATGTATATTCTTTAAAGTAGTATATATTGAATGTATATATGTATGTATATTCTTTAAATTAGTATATATTGAATGTATATATGTATGTATATTCTTTAAAGTAGTATATGTATGAAATAATATTTAATTCTGCACTAACTGACCAAAGGAAACTAAATTTATTGTATGATGTGTAATTAATTGTATGACGTGGAAAATAATATTTCACATATTAAAAATAATATTTCACATATGGATGAGTAAAGTAGCGTATGTGGAATAATCCTTTTAGTATGTGGAATATTATTTTCCATGTCATATAATTAATTACACGCGTGTCATTTATGGAATGTCTAGTTAGCTTGTTGTGTCTAATACAACGTTGTATATAGTATTGTGTTCAATTGAAACATGACTAAGTTTACGTGTCTAAATGGAATTTTCTGACAAGTTCAAGGGTCTTCATATGTGCCTTACATAATCATATTACTCCCCTCCGTCCCATTTTAACCATCGCTTTAGCTATTAAAAATAGTCTCCAAATAAGCTAAGTGTGGAATTCAAGACCAAAATTTTCTTAACATTAAAATTCGTAATCCTTTTTAATATGTTGTGAAAAAAAAATTCGTAATCCTTTCTAATATGTTTTGAAAACATTTTCGCGAGGATAATGATTTTGCTAATGAAAGTAGGAAAAAAACTCGATAAGTAACAGTACAAATTTATTGTCACCACCCACCCCCGAACCCCCACTCTCCCGCACATCCCACCCCTATAGCATAATTTACGGTCCTTATTACACGCTCCATAATTAGTCCAGTAGACGAATTTAACAGCAAAACCAATACCTTCCATTAATGACTTGCTCAAGAAAAGGTCATTCAATAGAATCACAGGCCTTTCTAAGATCTATTTTAATAACCAGTGATTCAAATTCAAAGGTTAATCGTACTCTGATAACTTTACATAAGATAGAAATTGATTTATTTATTTTTTCTTTGGAGTGATGGTGGAAAAGTTGCAAATAAGTTCAACATGTCAACTATTAAATAACGTATTTGAAATACAAGACAACCAATCAAAAATGTCATGAAATCTCCCCCACCCCACCCCCACATTTCGGGGTGCCCTCAGCGTCGAAGAACATTTACTAGGGTGTATGTGTGACTCGCTTAGATCATGAACTGGCGCAAAAACAAATAAATTACTTTTACAGTATATCGGTGAATATACACCTAGGAGAAATATGCTTTCTAGAATAACCTTTCACCAGTTAATTGCTTAAGTTAATGTGTGACATATACATGAGAAGACTGTGACCATATAGTAAGGAATTTCTTCATGTTCTGACCACAGACATTGAAAAATTTTCATATGCAGCCTCATAGGAGAATGGTCATGGTCAAAGAATGAAGAAAACTCATAAAGTAGTTAAAAAATATGTCCCCTTTTTTTTTTCAACGAAAATAGAAGTCCCCATTTCAACAGCAAAATTAATTGAGGAACCAACCAACCAACATCCAAAGTAGGGTTTGGCGTCTTTGTAATGGTATGGAAATTTCCAAATATAATCTTTTCCCTTTTTCTTTTCATTTTTATTCCAGTTATAATCTTCATTGGAGTCTATAAATACCACCACACGAAAACATAGAGGATCGACATAGAGAGCTAATATATTCAAAAAGCCTCTATATTCTCTCCTAATATTTCTTCAAATAGAGTACAAAACAAAATTGCTATTTACGAAAATCTTAGTTGTTCAGTTGATTGGTTACGTGAACTTTCACCTTGTTAGTGAGTGTTTGATTCCCCACCTTGTAATCATTTCCTTCATTTCTCAGCATGACGTACTTTTCAGTGACTATCAATATGTATTTTACAGCGGCACTTGGTTTTGGCTTTATCTCAGCTATGGTTGCCTCAGTCTGGTGCTACTTGTTGTGCAAAGTTACTGCCCGCAGTGATCATGAGCCCGCACCTGCACCTGTTACACCTTTCACCCTCCAAAATCCTGACAACGTCGACCTTTCGAGCTTTGCTTGAATAGTAACGCCAGGTGCTTAATTAGCAAATCATGATACTTTATTCTATAGTTTTGTTCATTAGTAGGTATTTGCATGCATGCATATGGAGAAAAATATAAAGTATTTGAAAGTTAAACTTACGTTTATACTACCTGAATTTCGCTTGAGATTAAAAAAATGTTAAATTATAGGCATGAAAGTCATTATTGTCAAACAATCTTTCTCACTATTTAAATCCAAAAAAAGTTTCTTTTTTGGAAAACAGTTTCTGCTACTCCCAAAAATACTTGTTTTCTTGCAAAAGTTTGGCTAAACGCCTTAATTTTTAGAAAAATAAGCATTTTTGACCTCCCAAAAGCTTGGTCAGACAGAGTGATGTTTATTAAATGGTGAATCAAATGAAAATTGACAGATCTAAAATATGTTTGCCTAGACTTCTTGCTAGCGTTTGGTCATATATTTAGGGAGTAAATTTTAAAAAATTATCTTTAGATATCGATTGAAACATGAAATTTGATCAGATTCTGAATATTTGATCTTCAAATATTTTCAAGTTTAATTTTTAAAAACGTGTTGATCAGATAAATACGGAACATATCTTTGTTAATTTTGTTAGGTAATTTTCCCATAATAATTGAGCAAAGACTGCTTATGAATAAATAATTTGCATATACACAAATTTAACTGAATTTTCTTTCTGACCCAAATTAAATCTTTTGTGCAGAGGGACGAGGAAACAATTTGAAGCTACATCAGCAAAATAAATGTGTGTATATCTTTGTTAGTATTGGGGAATCTTAGTAGCTTAGTTGGTTAGTTACCTGAACTCGCACCTTGTTGGTGAGGATTCGATTCCCCACACTGTAATCCCATTCCCCTACTCCCAATTTTAAAATAAAAATAAAAATAAAAAATTACATGTATTATTTTTGTACCAGTACTATGTAATATTTGAGTTTTCTATGAATACAACTTTTGGGTTTGATAAATATATAATTGATCTTCATGATCGGCTACATGTTATTAGTTTGATTACATGTATAGAACTCGATCGTTTTCCAGTCATTTCTAACAAATTAAATAAATTATAAATAAATAAATAAACATAGCTAGCTAGAACAATTACTTCTAAATGAAAAAAGAAGAGGGAAAAAATTGAACGGAAAGAACATGCCGCGATTAAAGCTAGCGTTTAATCATAATTTTTGGTATAGATTTTGAAAAATTATCTTTAAATATATATTTGGCCATCAAATTTGATCAGATTTTGAAATCTAATCTTTAAATGTTTTCAAGTTCTCAAAAACTGGCTCAGAGACCAGTTTTTGGAATTTTTGGATCTCCACTCACAAAATTTCAAACTTTTTCCAAATAAAAAGAGATGTCCAAAAATAATTTCATATTCTAAAAATCACAACTTAAAAAACTCAAATTTAAGTTTTCACCTCCAAATCTATGGCTTAAAAAGAGCAAAAAGAAAGAACTAACTTAAAAGGCTATCATAATTTCGATTTGCAAATAACAAATATTACTTGCAAAACTCGAAAGGTTATTTTCTTATTTTAATTTCAAAAAAGGATCGAATATACGTCATGTACTATTAAAAACATTTCAAATATACCCCTAGTTTGTTATATTTTTGGTATAAATATACTCCTTTTGTTATATTTTTATCCAAAATATATATCTCACACTATACTTTACGCTAATTTATCCTTATTCTTAACAAACTGATACATGATGAGCTTAGAAACATACTATTTTTTTCTCTGTAACATCCTTCATCCGTCCAATTTATAATTGGAGTGGTAAGTATATGGATCGAAAAGTGTATCATGAAAGATATATTTAAAGTAAAAGTATAACGAAAGATATATTTAAATTATTCTGATAGTACAGAAAAATATTTTGAACGTATAGAGGTATATTTTAATGCCGAAATATAAAAATTTTAAGCTAAAAAAATTGATTGCAGAGTCAACGACCTTGACCAATTAAACGTCAAACTTTTAAACCAAAAGTTCGTTTGAATATCAGTCAATTCCTTGACCAAACCAAAGTCAAAGGAAGTACTAAACGAAAAGACAAAGAAAGTACTAAATGACAAACAATGCCTTTTTTACTTCCTCCGTTTGAATTTGTTTGGTCTATTTTTACTTGACATTGAATTTAAGAAATTAAAAAAGAGTTTTGAATCTTATAGTCTTGAATTGCAGACATGTCAAATGTATCAAAAAGATTTTTAATCTTGTAGTCTTAAAAAGAAAGGAGTACATATATTTTGGAAATTTTTTGAAGTTAGTACTCCCTCTGTCTCAATTTATGTGACACTTTTTATTTTTTGAGAGTCAAATTAATTAAGTTTGACCATGAATTTGGGTACGAAATCTTCAAGTTTTTTGAAATAAAATTTATATATTTTAAAACTACGTAAAAAAAAGTACTATAAGTCACAATAATTAATAATTCAAAATATTTAAAAGATATATGAAGAAATCACGGTTTAAGATAGACTTGTTTGAATTTCGAAATCCAAAGTGTGCTATATAAATTGGGACGGAGAAAGAAACATATATTTGGAAAATTTACTACACAACGATGTATACAATTGGTTTGTGTACACCCCCCAAAAAAGTTTATGAATTTGACTTATCGCCTGTATGGCCAAGCTTATTTTTTCATAAAAGTGCTTATTTTTTCTCAAAAGTATTTATTTTTTTAAAAAAATTGAGATATTTGGTCAAACTTATGAAAGAAAATAAGTGTTTTTCGAGAGTAGAATAATTCATAAGCTAAAAAAAAAAAAAAATTTCCTTAAAACACTTTTGAAAAAATATACTTAAAAGTAGTTTTAAATGCTTGGTCAAATACCAATTGCTACTCAAAAGTATTTTTTAAATTTATTGGTCAAACTCAAACTATTTCTCACCAAAAGTATTTTTGAAAAAAATACTTTTTAAAATAAATTGATTTTAAAAGTTTAGCCAAACAGACAATTAAACAAGTTTTTCTTAATCAGACATACGATCTCTCCACTTTATAATTGTCAACTATGTTATGATAATAAGGTGATTAAGTCAAATTCATATAATAATTAATTGACTGCGACAGATTTATTTGACAGCAAAAATGCGGGGAATCAATTCGATTGACAATTTTATTTTTTTTTAAAAAAAAGAGCACTCCCGACATTTTAATTTAGTAGGTGTTTGGACATGAAAATCAAAAAAAATAAAAAATTGTTTCATTTGAAATTTTTAAAGTTGGAGCTGGAGTGGTGTTTGGTCATAGTTTTTGCAATAAATAATTAGAATTTAAAAACATATTTTTTAAAAATATAAAATCTGATTTAAACATGAAATATAATTTAAATGAGATTATTTTATGAAAATAAAAAAAATTAAAATTTTTTTGAAAAAAAAAATAAAAGTGATAACAGGATTTTGATTGTTTTTCAAATTCCAAATACAACTTCAAGTTGTATTTGGAATTTTCATGGCCAACACCGCTTTTCAAGTAAAGTGAAACAAGTTTCTGTGAATGTCGTTTGGGTTAACTGTCAATAAAATATGTTTATTGTGGCGAGTCCATGTTTGATTCATCCAAAAATTTACTGTCTCTTTTGACATTTTTCCTTCAAAATATGACCTTTTTATCTCCGTACTCTAACTTATTAAGAAAGTTTTGCATTCAAGGCTCGAACTTGTGATATTTAACTAAGAAATTAAGTAACTTCTTCTAATAGTTAAAAGCTTCAAATTTTCAAAAAAATAAAATAAAATCACATTCTATGCATCATGATATCAACTTAATCAAAAATGTTTATATTGAGTTGCAAACTCGTGAATCCAATTTCTAAAATTTAATTTTAAGAAATTAAATTTTTTATCTTTCTAAAGGAAATTATGTAGTTAATTTTTCGATGTTAAAGATATGAAAAGTTTGGTATATATAAATAGCGTGAAAAGTATTGGCGCATGTAAATTGAGGAACTTGAAAATATTGGCACGAGTATACAATGATGTTGCATATCATTTAAATTTTAAATATCTAAGGATCTGATATTGATAATATCGAATCTTTATAATTTCACTGACATAATATATTTTCGCCTTGTTTTTTTTCAGAAAAATAATAACTTGTGATATAAATTTGAAAAACAATTTACATTATATATTTTTATGAAGAAGTCCAAGGACAAAAAAATCGGTCAAATAAATTTAATTTTTTTTAGTAAGAAGTCAATTTTATTTTGAATTTTTAAAATTTAATTTTTTTAATTTTTTTTTGTCACATACACTGCACGCTAAAGCATATAAGTTTGCAACTCAATAAAATATTTTTGATTAAGTTTAAATCATGATGCATGGAATGTAAAATTCTTTTTCTGAAGATTTGAAGTTTTTAAACTATTAAAATAAGTGATTTCTTAGTTAAATATTACAAGTTCAATCCTTGAATGCAAAAATTTCTTAATAAGTTAGAGTCCGGAGATAAAAAAAGGGATGATTACACCAAATGACCACTCGATCATTTGGTTTACCGAAAAAATAGCCGACATATAATTTACCAAAAAAGTAGTCATTTTTTTCTTCTAGCCATCTTCTTGTACAAGTTCATTTCTTCTTCGTCGTCCCTCCTTCTCTCTTCTTCTTCGTTCCTGCTTCTTCCTTTCTTCTTCACTTCTTCTTCGTTGCTTTCACCTATTAAAGTTTCTTGAAAGTGTTAGGGTTTTTGTCCTGATTTTCTTACCAAATTTGAGTATTAATTTTCTATTGAGGGAAAATAAAAGTAATACCATAATTACTTTTACTTTTGCTAAAAGGAAACTATAAAAAACTTCCACATTTGACTAACCTCTTTCTAGGAGGAAAGGTTTTGGACCTCTATAAATAGAAGATCCTCTTCTCAATACAATAACACAATAGCATCTACAATGTAGTCCTTAAAGAGTCTTGTTTAGAGGGAAATTTTCTCTCAAATAGTTTTTATGCCTTTTTGAATTAGTTTTAAAATGTAGGCCAATTGGCCAAACCATATTCAATAATATATTTTAGTTTAATTTTTTTTGTCATCTTATTTATCGTATCTATGGTTTGCAACTATAAGCTTCCGCATGACACCCTACCGATTTCGAACCCAAAAAGTAGTATCAGAGTTGATGGTTCGATTGAGGACAGTTTAAGATCAATGTTGCAACCAACTTGACGATAATGAAGATTGTTTTTGTCAAAAAAACAAGAACTACATGTGGAACAACTGTCAATCATATTTTCAACAAACCTGATGCTACATCGTCTTTGAAAATAAAGCTCACTTTTAATCCTGCAAAGGGCTCCAATATTTTTAACCTGAAAGGGCTCCAATACTTTTAACACAAAAGGGCTCCATTTTTAAGCATGTTAAACAGCAATGATGAAGATTATGTGAAGAACGAAGATCATACATGTGAACAAGGTGGATCAAGTTATGTCAAGAAAATCAAGCCAAAAGGGGAGATTTTTTAGTGTTTTTGCCCTGATTTTCTAACCAAATTTGAATATTAATTTTCTATTGAAGGAAAATAAAAGTAATACCATAATTACTTTTACTTTTCCTAAAAGAAAAATATAAAAATCTTTCATATTTGACTAACCTCTTTCTAGGAGGAAAGGTTTTGTACCTCTATAAATAGAAGACCCCTCTTCTCAATACAATAACACAATAGCATCCACAATGTAGTCCTTAAACAGTCTTGTTTAGAGGTAGATTTTCTCTCAAATAGTTTTTATGCCTTTTTGAATTAGTTTTAATATGTAGGCCAATTGATCAAACCATATTCAATAATATATTTTAATTTAATTTTCTTTGTCATCTGATTTATCGTATGTATGGTTTGCAACTATAAGCTTCCGCATGATATCCTACCGATTTCGAACCCAACAGAAAGCTCGCTTATTTAAAATTTGACGTGTCATAAACATGAACCGTTTTGAGTGAATAACATCTAAAAAGACTCAAAATATCGAAACGAGCTCATATCTAAAATTTGAGACTGTTTAGAGGAGATTTTGAGTTGGTCGGGATTGAAAGAACTTGCAAACGACCAAATTCTTTAAAGGATGTTGCAGTTGAATTTAAACCTGAGGTTCTTTTGAGTTGATAGCTGCTACTTTTTTCTCTTCTATATAGAAATCAAAAATTTCTATGTAAGTTGTTTTGTTCTAATATAACCATTATAAGAGATATTATTCAAACTTTGCATGTGGTTAAATCGAAAAAGGACATTTGTTTAGATAGTTATTGAGTTTGTAGTTAAATCGTTATATAGTTTTGTTTAAGAGTTGAACCAAAATTTTATTTTGTAGAATGGGTAACCAACCATCTGGAGCAAAGAGGACATGTCGCACTGTTCAATTCAAGGGACAACCAATTGAGCAGAAGGGCAACTATTATGGTTAACTACTGATGTTGTATTGTTGTATTCCTTTGTTCCAATTGCAAAATGTTGAACGGATTGTAACTAAACATATGTTTACTAGAACTAGAATGTCCTGTGAATCTTGTCATTAGTTGTAATACATTTCCAACTTTGCTTCAGGTGCATGTAATGTCATGATCCAAACCCGTTGTGAGTAGCACCTACACTACTCACCCTGTAGGAGAACCAACTACCCCAAAAAATAACCATCTTAGAATCAATACTTAAAAGAGTCAAGGAATTAATCCATTAAAAGACATTCAAATCTAAAGAAAAAACATAAGTACAACTAGTTGCGGAACATTGTACTTAACAAAACCATCCCTAGGATCCGAAAGTCGTCTGTACCAAAACTACTAAAGATTATCAAGAAAGAGATGCAATCCCCGAAACTAGAACGGAAAACATAAGTCCAGAAATAAAGACTCTATCATTCAAGAAATATTCATGGTAGCTGAAACATGCTGCTCACCCTTGAATCTGAAGTCCAACGCTAGAATTTAGAAAAGAGGTCTTGTAGGAGCCGCTGAAATATGCGTTGCACTCACAAAAGTAAGAGCAGGCATAGTATCAGTACACAAGAAAATAACAGTGAACTGGTAGGGTCATTTGGCCAGCCCAAGATGAGAATATAAACACTTAACTAAAATATAGTACAGCAAGTTAATCCATGCTCAAAACTAACATATACTTAGCACATCAAGTATCAAATAAGCAGTTTAGGATCACAATCAACAAGTCAACATATTATCGCCAAGTCGAGTTTAGTCAAGCCAAGTCAAGTCAAGTCAAATCAAGAAGAATTAAACAAGTTACAACCATATAAGTATATTCCCCAGTTCACTTATTGAACCATCAAACTTACCTGAACCTCGTATATACACATTATGGGTATCACATCCACCCTTTAGTCATGACCTGTTGGGGACAATTTTCGTCCATGTACTAAAATCCCAGACACAAGTGTTTGCCAACCTTATTTCACCAATAACCCGTGAGAACGTTCCAAATATCGAAATATTCCATATTTAATAATAAGGTAGGTCAGAATCATACAACAACGTAATATTCATTTGCATTGACCACACCAAACAACATGCACTAATAAATCACACTACAAAGTAGTTAATGTTGACACCTAATTTTGACCCTCCTATTTATCATTTTACTTATGCAAGCGTCTATTTTGTTCACAAGGTCAAAATCGCTTTTTTTTTTACTTATTTTTATCAAAATTTGTGATACTATTCACATTATTTAAGTATTATTATTATAATTTACATGTACGCACATTCTAAATGTGACTATTTTAAAGTATGTTTAATCTTGTTCTAAATTAATTGCATATTTGTTAATATTTTTATTATATTATTTAATTAAATAGCATTTCATTTTTTTCCATGATTGTACATTGTATGTATATTTAACTAAGTTAAAATAGCATCTCTATGTGACGTTGTTGTTGTTATTAATGTACAATTGTGTAATTATTATTTATATCACTATATTATGTTATAGTATTAATTATTTTGTGGAAAAATGGAATTCTTTCAGGATTTATCTACCATACATAGCAATACTACCAATTTTCAAATTTGAATTATTTTACCATGTTCTATATTCCATTAAATCTTCCTACAAAAATTAGAAATATTTTCTTTCCCTTTGAAAAGAATATTGCTCTTTTTTTTCTTGATTTTTTTCCATCCTTAACTTTCTCTCCTCAACATCTCTTTTTATTTCCTTTATATACATGGACCTAACACACAAAAGAGGAGGCATGATGGATATGAATCACTTTTTCTTTATCTTCTCTTCCCAACCTAAGTCATCTTCTCAACCAAGACAAAAAGAGCTCTCTTAGTTAAGCTTCATGGATTCTCATTTAGTCACTTTATAAAGTAATGTTATTATTGAAGTATTGAGAGAAAAAGATGATTGAAAATCGCACTGGAAAATTCTCTTGTGAGCCAATCATCTACATATGAACCAAGAGTCACGTCCAAGTATTCTGCTTCACATTTAGTGGCTAAGGTATGTCTTCCTTACTCTTATGTACTTCGATAAGCTTCTGAAAACTTTATGCATTAGAAATCATGCTCATAGGATTTACTCATAACTAAGTTCAAAGCTTATTTCTCTTCTTGTGTTTGTTTGAAATAATGATAACATAATATGCGTATAGGACATAAGCTACAATACGTTTGTTTGCATATCATCGTATATATCCAGCTGAATACGTTCACGTTCTCATCTAAATAATTTATTGAGGAGGGTGTCAAGCTCTTAAACTATAAATTAGAGACTGGTGTTCGTTTTTTTTTTTTTGCATTTTTTGTCCAGTTGCATTAATTAATTGCTTTTGGGAATTTATTTCCCAGCCCACTTGCTAAATAGATCCTAAAATGTAGTGGAGTGTTTCTTAATGTTTTCAGGAATTATGTGTATGCTCTGTAATTTTCGTATGAAATCCATATTTTCATTGTGAAGCATGTTCAACAAGGTAGTTATTAAATGGTTTATTGATTTTGTGCGTGTGCGTCTAACATGAGGTTAAAAGCTAGGGAGGGGAACTTATGTGCTAACTGTTCATTTTCCTACCGGTTTGTATATTTCGAAAGCATGCATTGCTCTTTTATTTGAATCCTTAGAAATCAAGCATGTAGGTTTTATCAGTCTAGTTGTTTATCACCTAAAAATCATGTTTAAGATTATTAATTAACTTTCAACGTACTAAATT
Organism: Capsicum rhomboideum; assembly: GCA_031232105.1. Taxonomy (NCBI): domain Eukaryota; kingdom Viridiplantae; phylum Streptophyta; class Magnoliopsida; order Solanales; family Solanaceae; genus Capsicum; species Capsicum rhomboideum. Next base: position 48,401,257 of record CP124707.1, read on the forward strand.
AATTTCGAGCACGTCAATTTAATTTATAGCACGTTTAACTAATTTTTTCAGCATGTTTAAATAATTTTCAACGTATCAAAAATTAGTTTCCAGCATATTTTTAATTTCCAGCGTTTAAAAATCTAGTTTCCAGCATTTTTATATAATTTCCAGCATTTAAAAATTTAATTTTCAGTATACTTTTAGTAATTTCCAGCAACCTTAAAAATAATTTCAGCAAGTTTTAAACAATTTCCAGCATTTTAAAATCAAATTTCACCACTTTTAAATTAATTTCAGCATATTAAAATATTTTTAGTATCTTAATTCAATTTTCAGCATTTTAAAATAAAATTTCAGCACTTTTAAATTAATTTCAACATATTAAAACATTTTCAGCGTATTAATTCAATTTTCAGCATTTTAAAATCAAATTTCAGCACTTTAAAAATAATTCCAGCATTTTAAAATTATTTTCCAGCAACCTTAAAAATAATTTCAGCAAATTTTACACAATTTTCAGCATTTTAAAATTAAATTTCAGCACTTTTAAATTAATTTCAGCATATTAATTCAATTTCCAGCATATTTTAAAAAAAATTCAGCCTTCTGGAATTAAATTTTCAACATTTTTATAATTTCCTGCAACTTAAAAATGTTTTCCAGCATGTTGAAAATTAATTTTTCAGTACTTTAAATCACTTTCCAGCACTTCTAATTAAATTCCAGCATGCTCAATTAATTTTCCTGCAACTTTAAATAAATCTCTTACAACTTTAAATTAATTTCCTGCCAACTTAAATTGATTTTCAGTATTTTAAATTATATTTTGTTAATCGATTTTCCAGCATCTTAAAAATAAATTTTAGCACTTGTTAATTAATTTTTAGCAGTTTAAAATAAATTCCAGCGCTTGCTAATTAATTTTTAGCAGCTGTCCATTAATTTTCAGCATATTATTTAAATTTTCGACACCTTGATTAATGCTCTTCGTCTAGAAATCATGTCTATAGGTCTCAACTACGTAAAAACGAATAATTATCTTTTCAAGCATGTCAACCGCCTAATCAACCAAGAGGCCTGCTTGAGACTTTACGTGCTAGTTGCTAGTCCTATTTATTTTGTTTGACGTAAATCCCGAGTCTAATTAGGTAACCTAGTCTTCCTCTTGTCTAGAACCTAATCCAAGATAGTAAGTCCAATGCCTCATGGACATCAAGTTGGACGGGTAGGCATCTTAGGGAACGTTAGTTTTATCGTTTTCTCTAGAACGTCCTTAGGCTTCATAATCAAACTAGGCGGGGAGGGTAGAACAAATCAGACATGATGGAAGTTGACCCGAGCAAAATCCGACAATGCGATATGCGACATTGTCATCCGTTAATAAGCTGGGCGCTGATCCGAATAAGATAAAATTAATTCCTTGTCCTAATCTTTGAATCGTCTTTGCTTTTTCTTTATTCTGTTTTAATTATTTGGGGTAGTTGGGGTAGCTTAGGCTTACCATTTAAACGACTCTTTCGATTATATCATTGTGTCTCTTCTGTCTCCTCGCTTATCTGACTTTATGTTCTTACGCATTTTATTATTTTATCACTCAGATAAATTTGCTAAAATCGAGTTGTATGTCTAGTTTATTAATTGTTTTACATTCTCTGAACACTCAGTTATTATATAGTTAATAAAATAATCGACCTTTTGCTTATCACATAGAAATCCCCACGTAATATATAGATTCGGTCGGGACCTACATTTGTGGACCTCGAAAGGTGCATAACACCTTCCTTTTGAGGTAACCTGAACTCTTACCCAAATTTCTGATTGACGTAGACTAAATAATTAAAATAAGTTCGCAATTTAGTCTCGAATGGTGCCCTAACGCACCTTAATTCGTTAGGTGGCGACTCTTCACCTCTAAACAATCCCAAAAAGAGTTGTCCCGTCGAATCCCATTTTTTGCGAGAAAAATGGGGCGCGACAGTTAACATGCACATATAGTACAAATTGGATTAAGCTACAGTACCATCACCTACCTCAATCCAAGCTTGCACAACTCAACTAAGCCTGAGCCTTGCCTTTTCGTACAATTATTGCTTGATCTAGGTCCAGAAAATACATACAATGTATAATTAATGAAATGACCTACCACATTAGGAATTATAAGTCACATCCAACCCCTAAGGTCAAGTTCATGATCATTCCGTCCCCGTTCTAATGCTTCTCTATCGTAATTCACCTAAAACTACCAATTTCATGGATAAACTAGTGAATTAACGGAATGTAGGGGTAAATTAACCATCAATAATAAAAATCCATTAACTTTATACATAATTTACTCCCTTACACTAGAAAAATGACTAAAATCAGCCCTAAACCCTCCCCTGAACTCCGTAAATTATCAATTCTAAGGCTTAATTATCAATTACTAGTTAACGGGGATGAAATCCTTACCTTAAAGAAGTCAAACGATGAAAATCTAACGAAAATCGCCTAAAATAGCCTCTCCCTTGCCCTAAAACGTATTTTAGAAAAATGCACTGCTTTGGGAAAAAATTAAAATAAAATTGCGACTTTCGCCGCTATAGCGGCATGCGTCGCTAGAGCAACACATGTCACTATAGTGTCCATTGACCAAGTTGACCGTCGCTATAGCGGGAATCTTTTTCGCTAAGATCAATTTCGGGAGCTCTACTTACCTAAATTCGATTCCGTAAATTCCTACGGGTTCCTTATCGTCTTAGATAACTAGAAATCAAATCAAACACCACCAAACTTGTCCAATTCATTCCCGGATTTCCCTACACCATACCTCGCTCCAGTTTTGTCCGAAACTAGCCTAGCCTGAAATTTAGAACTTCAAATCCGGGAAGAATTTTAATATGAAATTTTAAACAAAAGGTTTGTACATAATGACAGAAATGGTCGTTACATGTAACGGCTACTGTTTGATGCAATTATGCAATTAGAATCTCGGATAAATAACTTGGTAAGTATTAGTTAACAAGCTACTTATATCGTTAAACTACTAGAGAAGAGTTGAAATTAAAATGAGCTTGTATTAACATTATCAGTAGAACAAATAGACTAGAACATAATACTAGGTCCTCTCGATGCATCAATCATTTCATATGAGTTTTGAGGTTTGGAGTAAATATTTCAAAGAAAGGCATGTTTTGGTGTGAAATTTTGCAAGTGCTAAGATGTATATATATTTATGATATATAGTTATAAATCATATATACAACATCGATACATCATATATACACATTTATACCATTTATACAAAATCAATACATGACATAACTATTAATATAACATCGATACACATTTATACACTATTTATACAATGTATATACACTACATAACTATTTATACAACATCGATATATTAGTTATATACAACATAACTATTTATACATCATATATGCATGTTCATACACCATTTATACGATATCGATACATGTTTATACACCATTTATACAATATCAACACATTACATAACTATATACAATATCGATACACGTTTATACAAATTTATACAATATCGATACATTATATATACACTACATAACGATTTGTACATCACATATACATATTTATACACCATTTATACAATATTGATACATGAAAAGTTGTACAGAAAAAGTTTGAAAAAAAAAATGAAAAAAGTTTTAAATGAAGAGAGTATAATAATTTGATTTTCTGCAGGATACTTCAAAAACTGATGCATGGATATTTTCAAAATAGTCATTTCGAGCTCTATATTGTTCAACGTACTGCTACATGAAATTGAATGACAAGGTAATGGTTACATTGATTATATATCAATTGAAGAAAAAAAATATGAATTTACCAACACATGATGATCAAAGCTTTTGCATGATCAATCCTTAAAAGTATAGTAAATAATCATATCTTGCTTTGGGCACTTGTGAAGCTCTATTTTGAATTTTCTGAGATTTTTTTTAAGATTATCACTGGGGAAAAAAGAGGAAGAAAATGACATAATGGTCATTTTAAGTAATAAACAAAATCTTGGCTATTTTTGTTGTAAACTATTTACTTTTTGTATATAAATGAAATTTTTCCTTAAAAAGCCACATTTTGAAGAAAAAATGCCAAAGAGAACAATGAATTTCTGGATTAGCCAAAACGAAAAAAACGTGGGACTCTCCACAACAAACATATTTAGAGTCGTGGATGTCATTTGGGTTAGTTGCTGCCAACAGAATATGTTTATTGTGGGAGTCCCACATTTTATCCGTTTTAATTCATTCGAAAATTCATTGTCCCTTTTGACATTTTTTCTTCAAAATGTGGCCCTTTATCTCCGAATTTTAAGAAATTTTTGCATTCAATGCTCGAACTTGTAGTATTTAACTAAAATATTAAATCACTTATTTTAATAGTTAAAAAGCAACAAATTTTCAAAAAGAATTTCGCACTGCAAGAATCATGATTTCAACTTGATCAAAAATATTTTATTGAGTTGCAAACTCGTGGATCCAATTTCTTAGATTTAATTTTATAGAGCTAAATTGTTTACCTTTCAAAGGAAATTATGTAGTTAATTTCACGATGTTAAAGACATGAATATCTTGGTATATATAAATAACCTAAAATGTACTGACACATGTAAATTGAGGTGCATGAAAATATTGATACGAGTAAATAATGACGCTGCTCTGTCATTTAAATTTTAAGTATCTAATAATCCGATATTGATAATATCGAATCTTTTTAAATTCACTGACAGAATATATATTTCCATCTTGTTTTTTTTTTTTTTAGGAAAATAATAACTTGCTTATCTTCGATATAAATTTGAAAACAGTTTATATTATAAATTTTAATGAAGAAGTCAATCATACCAAGGATTAAAAAAAACAGACAAATAAATTTTAATTTGTTTTTTAGTAAGAAGCCAATTTCATTTTGAATTTTTTAAATTATTTAATATTTTTTATTGTTTAATTTTTTTTTCCACGTACATAGCACACTGAAGCATACGAGTTTACACACGAGTTTGTAACTCAATAAAATATTTTTTATTAAGTTGAAATCATGATGCATGGAATGTGAAATTCTTTTTGAAAGTTTGAAAATTTTTAACTACTAAAATAAGTGATTTCTGAGTTAAATATTACAAGTTCTAGCCTTGAATGCAATTTTTTTTAAAATGGATTAGAGTTCAGAGAAAAAGGATCACATTTTGAAGAAAAGATGTCAACAGGGACAATAATCAGATGGATCAAAACGGATAAAACGTGGGACTTCCCACGATAATCATATTATGAAAATTATCCCAAATGACATCCACGACTCTCAATACCTTTGTCGTGGAGCGTCTCACATTTTGTTCATTTTGATCAATCCATAAGTTCACTACCCTCTTTGTCGTTTTTCCTCAAAGTGTGGCACTTTTGGCCCCGAAATCGAAGTATTTCCCTTTAAATGTGCTATATGATATTAATCGTGCTAGTGAATTTTAAAAAATAATAATAAAGAATGATAAAACATCAAAAAAAAAAAAAAAAAAAATCTTTGCAATTTTTCAAAAAAACACTTTTGGTAAGAAACAGTTTATGTTTGGCCAATAAATTTTCGAGTACCTTAGTTTACACGTGCCAGTACTTTCAACGTTATTTGTTTATACCGAAATATTCATGTCTTTAACATCGAGAAATTAACTACATAATTTCTTTTGAAAAGGTAAAAAATTTAATTGCGTAAAATTATATCTAAAAAACTGGATTCACGAGTTTGCAACTCAATAAAATATTTTTTATTAAATTGAAATCATGAGCATGGAATGTGAAATTCTTTTTGAAAATTTGAAGTTTTTAAACTATTAAAATAAGTGATTTCTTATTTAAATATTAAAAGTTTGAGCCTTAAATGCAAAAAGTTGTTAATAAGTCAGAGTTCGGAGATAAAAGAACCACATTTTGAAGAAAATATGCCAAAGAGAACAATGAATTTCTGAATTAACTAAAACGGATAAAACGTGGGACTCTCCACAACAAACATATTTAGAGTCGTGGATGCCGTTTGGGTTAGCTGTCAACAGAATATGTTTATCGTGGGAGTCCCACGTTTTAACCTTTTTGATCCAATTGAAAATTCATTATCCCTTTTTGCATTTTTCCTTCAAAATATGGCCCTTATATCTCCGTATTCTAATTTATTAAGAAATTTTTGCATTCAAGGCTCGAACTTGTAATACTTAACAAAAAAATTAAATCACTTATTTTAATAGTTAAAAAACTTCAAATTTTCAAAAAGAATTTCACATTGCATGCATCTGATTTTAACTTAATCAAAAAAAAATTATTGAGTCGCAAACTCGTGAATCCAATTTTTTAGATTTAATTTTATAAAATTTAATTTCTAACCTTTTCAAAGGAAATTATGTAGTTAACTTCTTGATGTAAAGACATAGATATTTTGGTATATGTTGTTGACACCTAATTTTTGCCCTCCCCAACTAGGTTTAATCCTGAGATGCTTCGATTTTAAATAAAATAAAATATTTATTTTATTCGGATAAATTTTTTTCGAAATATGCATCTGAGTTGATTTTATCATTTTAAATAGCAATTATACTTTTTCGTATTGGTATATACAAGGTCGTATAATTTTTGTTACTTAAATAATTATTTTATCGAAAACCGGCTTTTAATCAAAACTCATTTTGGAAAATTAGTTCAAATAGGATAAATCTTGATTTAAATATAATTTTTTCTATAAACATAATTTATTTGATTTTATTAAACCAAGAAGGTCGGGATTAAATCGGTTCTTAATTTGTTTTGAATTTTGATTTATTTTAGCCATTATATTGAATTTGGCCGTAATTGAAATCAATTTGACCACAATTGCAATGCAATTGGCCAATTGATTTATCCATTTGGTTAATATTTTAATAATTGGCTGAAATTCTAACAAATTAGGCTATTCAAATTGGCCTAAGCCCTGACCCTTATTTTCTAACACCACCAGCCCACTCCAACCCGACCCGACCCGACCCCCCTTATAACCCCAGTCCCAAATTCTCTTTCCCGCCTTCACGTTCTCCTTCCGTCTCAAATTCGCATAACATCATGAGAACTTGCACCAAACGCGAGAACCTTCTATAAATAGCTCAATGTTAGAGCTGAAATTTCCAAGTCTTGAAAGGTTGAAAAAATCGAAGAAGATTTCCTTTGCTAAGTCTTAAAGTTTTTTTGAGCGTTGGATTCCGGATAAGAAACAAGTGGTGGTAGCAAGAAGATTCTGACGAAAGCTCCAGTTGCCGTTTGCTGCTCCGAAAAAGGTAAACATTTTTTTCTCTTTAAATTCTTTGGTATGTCGTTCTTCTGTTAGTAAGCATAGTGATTTTCGTCCGTAGTCGTAGTAATGATGGGATTATGTGTTGTAGAGACCTCAAAGGCCATAGAATTTTTTGTGTAATGGAATTTGTGGTTGTTGTATTGTCATTCACTGTTTTCAGCTTACTGCTTCTTGTTTCAGTTTTTAGTCTTTTTTTTTCTTTCTTTTTTTTACTTAATCATGCTTGTTGTGGTTTAATTCCCTGTTCTAGTTGATATTGCTTGCTTGAATCATGCTTGATATTCACAAAAATGCTTATTTTTTCTCAAAAGTGCTTATTTTTTTAAAAAAAATTGAGATATTTGATCAAGCTTATGGAAGAAAATAAGTGTTTTTCGAGAGTAGAATAATTCATAAGCTAAAAAAAAGTAGTTTTTTCCTAAAAACACTTTTGAAAAAATATACTTAAACGTAGTTTTAAATGCTTGGTCAAACACTAATTGTTACTCAAAAGTGTTTTTTAAATTTATTGGTCAAACACAAACTGTTTCTCACCAAAAGTACTTTTGAAAAAAACACTTTTTAAAATAAGTACTTTTTAGAAAACATTTTTTAAAATAAGCTAATTTTAAAAGTTTAGCCAAACAGGCAATTAAACAAGTTTATCTTAATCAGACATACGATCTCTCCACTTTATAATTGTCAATTATGTTATGATAATTAGGTGATTAAGTTAAATTCATATAATAATGAATTGAATGCGACAGATTTATTTGACAGCAAAAATGTGGGGAATCAATTCGATTGACAATTTTATTTTTTTTTTTAAAAAAAAGAGCACTCCCGATATTTTAATTTAGTAGGTGTTTGGACATGAAAATCAAAAAAAGTAAAATTGTTTCATTTGAAATTTTTAAAGTTGGAGCTGGAGTTGTGTTAGGTCATAGTTTTTGCAATAAATATTTAGAATTTTAAAACATATTTTTTAAAAATATAAAATATGATTTAAACATGAAATATAATTTAAATGGGATTATTTTATGAAAATAAAAAAATTAGAATTTTTTTGAAAAAATAAAATAAAAGTGATAACAGGATTTTGACTGTTTTTCAAATTCCAAATACAACTTCAAGTTGTATTTTGGAATTTTCATGGCCAACACCGCTTTTCAAGTAAAGTGAAAAAAGTTTCTATGGATGTCGTTTGGGTTAACTGTCAACAGAAAATGTTTATTGTGGCGAGTCCACGTTTGATTATATTCAACCAAAAATTCATTGTCTCTTTTGACATTTTTCCTTCAGAATGTGACCCTTTTTATCTCCGTACTCTAACTTATTAAGAAAGTTTTGCATTCAATGCTCGAACCTGTGATATTTAACTAAGAAATTAAGTCACTTCTTCTAATAGTTAAAAGCTTCAAATTTTCAAAAAAAAAAATAAAAAAATCACATTCTATGCATCATGATTTCAGCTTAATCAAAAATGTTTATATTGAGTTGCAAACTCGTGAATCCAATTTCTAAAATTTAATTTTAAGAAATTAATTTTTTTATTTTTTTAAAGGAAATTATGTAGTTAATTTTTCGATGTTAAAGACATGAAAAGTTTGGTATATATAAATAGTGAAAAGTATTGGCACATGTAAATTGAGGTACTTAAAAATATTGACACGGGTATACAATGATGTTGCATGTCATTTAAATTTTAAATATTTAATGATCTGATATTGATAATATCGAATCTTTATCAATTCACTGACATAATATATTTTCGCCTTGTTTTTTTTCAAAAAAATAATAACTTGCGATATAAATTTGAAAAACAATTTACATTACATATTTTTATGAAGAAGTCCAAGGACAAAAAAATCGGTCAAATAAATTTAAATTTTTTTAGTAAGAAGTCAATTTTATTTTGAATTTTTAAAATTTTTAAATTTTTTTTTTTGGTCACATACACTGCACGCTAAAGCATATGAGTTTGCAACTCAATAAAATATTTTTGATTAAGTTTAAATCATGATGCTTGTAATGTGAAATTCTTTTTCTGAAGATATGAAGTTTTTAAACTATTAAAATAAGTGATTTCTTAGTTAAATATTACAAGTTCGATCCTTGAATGCAAAAATTTCTTAATAAGTTAGAGTTCGAAGATAAAAAAAAAAGGGATGATTACACCAAATGACCACTCGATCATTTGGTTTACTAAAAAAATAGCCAACATTTAGTTTACCCCAAAAGTAGCCATTTCTTTTCTTCTATCCATCTTCTTATACAAGTTCCTTTCTTCTTCTTCGTCCCTCCTTCTCTCTTCTTCTTCGTTCCTGCTTCTTCCTTTCTTCTATTCTTCCTTTCTTCTACTTCTTTCTTTCTTCTTCACTTCTTCTTCGTTGCTTTCACCCATTAAAATTTCTTGAAAGCTCGCTTATTTAAAATTTGACATGCCGTAAACATGAATTGTTTTGAGTGAATAACATCTGAAAAGACTTAAAATATCGAAACGAGCTCATATCTAAAATTTTAGACTATTTAGAGGAGATTTTGAATTAGTTGGGATGTTGCAGTTGAATTTAAAATATTTTCAGAAGCCAATTTCATTTTGAATTTTTTAAATTATTTAATATTTTTTATTCTTTAATTTTTTTAGTAAGAAGCCAATTTCATTTTGAATTTTTTAAATTATTTAATATTTTTGATTCTTTAATTTTTTTTCCCACGTACACAGCACACTGAAGCATACGAGTTTACACACGAGTTTGTAACTCAATAAAATATTTTTTATTAAGTTGAAATCATGATGCATGGAATGTGAAATTCTTTTTGAAAATTTTCAACTACTAAAATAAGTGATTTCTTAGTTAAATATTACAAGTTCCAGCCTTGAATACAAAATTTTTTTTAAATGGATTAGAGTCCGGAGAAAAAGGGTCACATTTTGAAGAAAAGATGCCAACAGGGACAATAATCAGATGGATCAAAACGGATAAAATGTGGGACTCCCCATGATAATCATATTATGACAATTATCCCAAATGGCATCCACGACTCTGAATACCTTTGTCGTGGAGCGTCTCACATTTTGTTCATTTTGATCAATCCATAAGTTCACTTCCCTCTTTGTCGTTTTTCCTCAAAGTGTGGCACTTTTGGCCCCGAAATCGAAGTATTTCCCTTTAAATGTGCTATATGATATTAATCGTGCTAGTGAATTTTAAAAAATAATAAAAAAGAATAATAAAACATCAAAAAAAAAAAAAAAATTCTTTGCAATTTTTCAAAAAAACTTTTTTGGTAAGAAACAGTTTATGTTTGGCCAATAAATTTTCGAGTACCTTAGTTTACACGTGCCAGTACTTTCAACGTTATTTGTTTATACCGAAATATTCATGTCTTTAACATCAAGAAATTAACTACATAATTTCCTTTGAAAAGGTAAAAAATTTAATTGCGTAAAATATATCTAAAAAACTGGATTCACGAGTTTGCAACTCAATAAAATATTTTTTATTAAATTGAAATCATGAGCATGGAATGTGAAATTCTTTTTGAAAATTTGAAGTTTTTAAACTATTAAAATAAGTGATTTCTTATTTAAATATTACAAGTTTGAACCTTAAATGCAAAAAGTTGTTAATAAGTTAGAGTCCGGAGATAAAAGAACCACATTTTGAAGAAAATATGCCAAAGAGAACAATGAATTTCTGAATTAACTAAAACAGATAAAACGTGGAACTCTCCACAACAAACATATTTAAAGTCATAGATGCCGTTTGGGTTAGCTGTCAACAGAATATGTTTATCGTGGGAGTCCCACGTTTTAACCTTTTTGATCCAATTGAAAATTCATTATTCCTTTTTGCATTTTTCCTTCAAAATGTGGCCCTTATATCTCCGTATTCTAATTTATTAAGAAATTTTTGCATTCAAGGTTCGAACTTGTAATACTTAACAAAAAAATTAAATCACTTATTTTAATAGTTAAAAAACTTCAAATTTTCAAAAAGAATTTCACATTGCATGCATCTGATTTTAACTTAATCAAAAAAAATATTATTGAGTCGCAAACTCGTGAATCCAATTTTTTAGATTTAATTTTATAAAATTTAATTTCTAACCTTTTCAAAGGAAATTATGTAGTTAACTTCTTGATGTAAAGACATAGATATTTTGGTATATGTTGTTGACACCTAATTTTTGTCCTCCCCGACTAGGTTTAATCCTGAGATGCTTCGGTTTTAAATAAAATAAAATATTTCTTTTATTCGGATAAAATTTTTTCGAAATATGCATCTGAGTTGAATTTATCATTTTAAATAGCAATTATACTTTTTCGTATTCGTATATACAAGGTCGTATAATTTTTGTTACTTAAATAATTATTTTATCAAAAATCGGCTTTTAATCAAAACTCATTTTGGAAAATTAGTTCAAATAGGATAAATCTTGATTTAAATATAATGTGTTCTATAAAAATAATTTATTTGATTTTATTAAATCAAGAAGGTCGAGATTAAATCGGTTATTATTTTATTTTGAATTTTAATTTATTTTAGCCATTATATTGATTTGGACATACTTGAAATCAACTTGGCCACAATTGCAATGCAAATGGCCAATTGATTTATCCATTTGGTTAACATTTTAATAAATTGGCTGAAATTCTAACAAATTAGGCTATTCAAATTGGCCTAAGTCCTGACCCTAATTTTCTAACACTACCAGCCCACTCCAAACTGACCCGACCCGATCCCCCTTATAACCCCAGTCCCAAATTCTCTTTCCCGCCTTCACGTTCTCCTTCCGTCTCAAATTCGCATAACATCATGAGAACTTGCACCAAACGCGAGAACCTTCTATAAATAGCTCAATGTTAGAGCTGAAATTTCCAAGTCTTGAAAGGTTGAAAAAATCGAAAGAAGATTTCCTTTGCTAAGTCTTAAAGTTCCTTTGAGCGTTGGATTCCGGATAAGAAACAAGTGGTGGTAGCAAGAAGATTCTGACGAAAGCTCCAGTCGCCGTTTGCTGCTCCAAAAAAGGTAAACATTTTTTTCTCTTTAAATTCTTTAGTATGTCGTTCTTCTGTTAGTAAGCATAGTGATTTTCATCCGTAGTCGTAGTAATGGTGGGATTATGTGTTGTAGAGACCTCAAAGGCCATAGGATTTTTTGTGTAATGGAATTTGTGGTTGTGGTATTGTCATTCACTGTTTTCAGCTTACTGCTTCTTGTTTCAGTTTTTAGTCTTTTTTTTCTTCTTTTTTTTACTTAATCATGCTTGTTGTGGTTTAATTCCTTGTTCTAGTTGATATTGCTTGCTTGAATCATGCCTGTTATGGATCGGGTTCACTGTTTAGTTTATGAGGTTATGAATAGAGATTGCCTCTTAAAATTCCTCGGCTTTCCATGCCAAAAGGAATGAAGAATGCATGTCAATAGAAAATCACTAGTCCTGCAAGGACTGTGTCCCTTGTGTATTTTAAGTTTTAAGTCTTGAGCAGTGTTTGAAACTGTTTCTTGTGTTACGACTTACGAGTTGTCTCTCGAGCGTTGATGTTTAATTTGCTTAAGCCATCCTTGGCTCCATTTGATTGAAAGTTCAAAACTGCTCTTTGTTCTCCTTAAAATCAGTTTTTGTTTTCCTCTTTCACACTGTTAGCATTTTTGTTTGTGTGTTTTGCTTTGATTTAAAAGGCATGACTTGAATATTTCCCTTTTGGAGTTGGTTGAGGATTTGCTCTTTTTAGCATGTTGCTTGAATAGTGTTTTCCTGTCTATCTTTTGATTATCAAGAAAAATTTCAAGCCCTGTCCTTAGTTTGTTTGGTAGTCTTCCCGTTTCCCTTTTGATTATGTGTCAAAGCAGATAGCTTACAAGTTTCTTCGACTCTTAATGTCAATAGAAACAGATGAGTTTATCATATGAGGTTTTCAATCCCATGAACCTTCTATGACGTCTTGACTCATAAGTCCTGTTGTGACCTTGTCAAAGAGAAGGTGAGGATAAATAACATGTTAGATGGAGCCTGTATGTTTGCCAAGCTTTACCTTTAATTACTTTGCTTGAATGCTCTTTAGGATTTGAAAACCGTGTCGTAAAAGTTTTGTTCTATTGTCTTGACTCCTGTGGATTCTTGCCTTGCTTGAGTTTGTTTTGATAGACATATTCTGTGTTGAACATCATTATTTTGCCTTCCTTTGTTGAATACTGTTTGTAGCATAAACCTTTGTTTAAGGATGTAATTCTAAGCCCCCTTTATGATAGAACCAGTAGGTTTGCCATGAAATCCAAGGCAGTCATCCTAATGAGTCCTACCTGTTGTTCGTAATTATACGTTCTTTATTTAATCTTGAAAGATAGAATCTTTTGATGTTTAATTGGTTGTCTTTATCATCTTCTTATCATGTTTTAATCAAGGCTTTTAAATTCATTTAATTTGAAACTCAAAAGATGACCTTTACCTTTTCTTCCTAAAAGTTCCCAGTCAATATCCCTTGCTATATGTTAATCTTCTTTGGTGTGCAATCATATTCTGTCCTTTTAGTATTTAGCCTCTTGACTATATATTTTTTTTTAGACAAAATGTTCTCGATTATGTTGTATTTTGGGTTTACCTTGAATACTTTTTAATCGTTTTCTTTCTATTGTTGCATGTAAAATCTGCCCAGAGTCCAAATGGACTCCTCTCCCTTTGCATTTCTCTAATGGGCCAATGAGGCCCATCTTCTTGGAGTCCAGCCAAACTCAAGCCCAAAGGACTGAAGAATGAGCAAGTATACAGCAGTGATATACATGATATACAGGTGTAAATGAAGGAAAAGTGGCTGCTATAGGTTGAAGAAAGGGGAAAGGACATAAATGTCACTTCGCCCAAAACTATTTCCACGAAATAGCCATTGATTTTGCAATTTCAAAAGGTAGCCATTTTAGGCCTTTTTGTCTCTGCTAGTGCCTTTTTTTTTTTCAATTCATATACCATAATGATACGGTCCCCATGCCGCATTCATATAGTTTATACAGAAAACATATGCATATATAGTTCATATACCATATTAATACAATTTTGATACCATATTGATACAGTTTCTGTACCATATGGCCTTTTTGTCTCTGCTAGTGCCTTTTTTTTTTCAATTCATATACCATAATGATACGGTCCCATGCCACATTTATAGAGTTTATACAGAAAAACATATGTATATATAGTTCATATACCATATTGATACAATTTTGATACCATATTGATACAGTTTCTGTACCATATATACTATATTGATACAACTTATATACCATATTGATACAGTTTTCGACTGACCATTTTTGGAATTAGTTTGGGCGGACTGGCCATTTTTTAGAATTAGTTTGGGTCGACTGGCCACTCCATATCCAATAGCCCAAACATGGGTCATTTGTTTTTTGATGGGTCATGTGGTGTCCTTTTCTCTTGAAGAAAATGGGCCAAAGCCCATGATTGGAAGCTGTTGACATTTTGAGACTTAAAAAAGTTTTGAAAATATTTTTATGGGCCTCAAAAGCCCCATTTGTTAGTATTAGGACAGGTTTCTTGGACTCAAGTCCAACTTTAGACTAGGACAGGAACTTGGAAAGATTTGTGCTAAACGTCTAAGTCTTATGATTTGTTTAGTTTAACCGCTTTATTGTTTGTTATTAACAGTTAACGTTTTTTTAATCAAGTTGAATTCCCCATCGTGTTTGCCTAAATTTTGTTTTTGCAATAATCCTATCTAAATTTTCCTTTTCTTTCTCTTAATCACTTTTTCTCTGTTTTCTAAAAATCATTTGAACTTGTTCTTTCTTAAAAAGAAAAAGTTTGATTTTCATAAAAAGCAACCTCTTTATCTTAAATTAATCAAATAAGTTGTTTTCAAATTGCCCGGACAACCGCAAGATAGCGGATACCCCGAATGCCTTAAAAACCTTCTCGGGGTATTAATAGGAATCGCTTACTCGGATCTTTTAAGACCTAAAGATTTTTTCTGTTTAAATCTCTTAAGTATTTTTCAAAGTTTTATTAATTTTTCTTAATAAATTAAGTGGCGACTCTGTTTTTTAATTGGATTTAAAAATTTCTTTTCAAGTTTAATCAAAAGTCATTTTCTCTGCAAAACATATATAAATAGCGTAAAATGTACTGACACGTGTAAATTGAGGTACTTGAAAATATTGACACGAGTAAACAATGATGCTGCTATGTCATTTAAATTTTAAGTATCTACTGATTCAACATTGATAATATCGAATCTTTTTAAATTCACTTATAGAAAATATTCCCATCTTGTTTTTTCAAGAAAATAATAACTTGCTTGCCTTCGATATAAATTTGAAATACAATTTATATTATATATTTTTGTGAAGAAGTTATTCATATCAAGGATAAAAAAAAACAGTCAAATAAATTTAATTTTTTTTTAGTAAGAAGCTAATTTAATTTTGATTTTTAAAATTATTTAATATTTTTTATTATTTTATTTTTTTGGTCACGTACATAGCACGTGCATGAATCATGTGGTCTTTTCGCAAAATTAGCTAGGTATTTTATGTATATATTTTTTAGAATTGATCTAATATCAACTTCTGACACTCATGCTACAAAAAGACTTAGTGGCGCGCTTGGTTAAAAGCTAAATTATTTACCTAGAGGTACAAGGATCAATTTTAACGAATGACTAACCCACTCATCACCACCTAAGCTCTTACCACTAGACCAAAACTCTTGAGTCTCGAGATAGACTTAGTGGTGCACTTGATTAAAAGCTAAATTATTAACCTAGAGGTACAAGGATCAATTCTAACGAACGACTAACCCACTCCTCACCACCAAAGCTCTTACCACTACACCAAAGCTCTAGAGGCTCGAGATTGGCTTTTTATTCACAGAAAAATACTATTTTCAAAAGTTACTACTTCCAAGATAATGGCCATAGTTGTTATCTGAAAAAAATAGCTCTTTAACATACCTAAAACATAGAAAAGCAAATCCTTGAATCGGATATGAAAATGTTTATAAGATATAGCTTAATTATGTCACTTGTATTGCACTTGGATTGACAAAAGAAAATTATTTGAAGAAATTTTTGTATAAACATTCAAGTTGACATTTGATTTTTTTAGACGGTCAATAGTCAATAAATCAACAGCCAAATTGCTGGTCACGTTCAGTGTGTTTAAGTCAGTCTAAGTTGTGCGGACTCTTCACTTTCTACGCCGCATCCAAGTCGGATTCTTCAAAAATACACTATTTTTGGCGAATCTAACACGTACCCATTATCATTTTTTACGAGTCCGAGCAACATAGAAATCAGTTCATATATAGCATGAATATAAAATAAGAGAACAGTAAACTAGTAAAAAATTTCTTAATTTTGCAATTCTCAATATTCATTTGCGTAACCAGTTCAAACTTTGATCTACATGAATTGATCCATCATTAGTTACGTCAAAAACATGTTACGTAAATTTGCTAAAAAGAAACTATAGAGTGAAAAAAGTGGCAGAGTGTGTTGTAACTTGTAACGTTTTTGGTACGCCGAATTTCAACCTTGCTTAATGGTGGACAAACCAAGAAATTTTAACAAGAGATTGTGTATATCATGGATGAATTTGAAAAATTGAGGGATTTCTCGCGAGTAGCTGATGCAAAAGACGATGAAGAAGATGCTGAAATTACAAGTATGGATCAAACAAGTAAAAACATGATGTCCAAGACATTCTTGAATAACATGTTGTCATGACGTGCACAAATTTTCAAGAAAAAGGATCATGGCCTTGGAAAAAATCACATCATTCATTAATGTCTGAAAAGTTATATGAAGCACAAAATGATAATCTTTTAATGATGTCGAAAGGTGTCAAGGCTCCAATCATCGTCACTCCTCAAGGACATGTAACATTTCTTCAGAAATATACATTTACATGGTGTTATAACCATGAAGAAGTAGTTCTTGATGATGATGCAGATCTTGTAGGCATTGAAAATTATAAATCAATGCTTGTTGATTGGTTACTTTCTGATGATCTGGAATGGAAATTATATTGTGCAGTTGGAACCAGAGGAGGGAAAACCGCCTTAGTCAAGAAAATATTTGATGATCCAGCAGTGTACAAGAATTTCGATCATGCTATATGGTTTGAGATTCCACGGTTTATCAATCTTAAGGAGCTCATGATGAGCTTTACTCATCTACAAAATGACAATACCCGTCGAGTGAATTGAAGACATGGACACTAACATGTTGGCACAGTTGGTCCAACAATTCTTTGAGTCACCAAGGTACTTCGTTGTCCTTGATGAGGCCCTGATATTGGTACATGGAGGACTCTCCTAGTAAAATCCATGGCTATAGGGTTATCATCATATCGCGTTTTGCTGAAATATGTCATGAAATTTGCGTGGAAACTAGTGGTGATAGCCATGTTTACAGTTTGAGTTCTGTCTGAAGACCAATCTTGGATTCTTTTCTGCAGAAAAACATTCTCCTGGTAGCCCATTACGTCCTCCTCCATCTTTGATCCAAATCTCCGAAGACATTATAGAAAAATGCAACCGGTTTCCCAATGGCTGTTATGGTGATTGCTGGTGCACTGGATACCAAACAGAACGAAACAGAGGCGTGGGAGTTGTTTCATGGCAAGTTACAAGGTAGTTATAGCGAAGTCGAGCACATGAAAAGGCTATTCAATCCTATGTAATCAAGACTTGCCTTTCTGTCTCAAGTCTTGTTTCACATATCAGAGCATTATCCCCAAAAATCATGTCATCGATAAGATTACACTTATTCGACTATGGGCGGCAGAAGGACTCGTCCTCGAAAGAGAGATAAAGGCAATTGCACAAGTTGCTGAAAGTTATCTCAATGAACTTGCAAACAGAAGGTTGATCCAAGAAGCTAAAAATTAAGTACCCTGATGGAAGGTTAGAATCATTCACTTTACATAACTTGTTGTATGAAATCATTCTTTCTAAGTCAGGAGAAGAAACAAGAAAGCCTCAAAAAGTCAGACATCTAGTAATCACCGATAAATTGGCTATCGATATACAAGATATTGATCGGTTTAAGCATTTTCACTCGCTAATAACGTTCCAGTACTTATTCACTACTTCGTTCTTGTTGAAGCTGTTAAGTGGCAGTTTCAAGCTACTCAATATCTTAGACTCACCAGGAGTTAACGAGAATACAAATTTTAAACATCGCGAAGCTGAGAAAAAAACATGGAAAGGATCTTTGTTCTTCCTTGGACAAGTTGATAAATCTTGAACAACTATCTATCTCATCTTATGAGTTAGTGACATTACTGATTTGCACTATCCCCCTTCTTCTTCTACACTCTCATCCCTCCAAACATTGGTCTTCGAAGGGAGTTTAGAGAGGTTTCCACAATGGATAAGTCTCTTCGCGCCTTAGCCATAGTTCATTTAAAATGGAGTTAATAACTCAAATGGCCACTCAACTCTGGACTTTTATCCCAGTAAATCATAAAGTCATTCAACTTTGGTCCTTACTCCAAAAGTCACTCAGCTATCACATTTTTACTCGAAAAGTCACTCAACCTATTTAATTATTTTTTAAATAAAATAATTAAATAGGTAAAATTTCTATTTAAAAATAAAATTTTAAAAAATAAAAAATATCTCTTCAATGATCCTTTTATACTTATTCCCCTAAATTAATATCTCTCCCTCCTCTTTCTCATTTTTAGGGGAATAAGGATAAAATGGTCATTGAATGGATACTTTTTATTTTTCATAATTTTATTTTTAAATAGAAATTCCACATAAACAAATTTTATTTAAAAAATAATTAAATAGGTTGAGTGACTTTCTGAGTAAAAATGTGATAGTTGAGTGATTTTTGAAGTAGAAATCAAAATTGAATGATTTTCTGGGATAAAAGCTCATAGTTGTGAGTGACCATTTGAGTTATTAACTCTTTAAAATGGAGCAAGTTCATGGAAAATGCACTACAAGAAATTCTTCAACATTCACTCACCCAACCTTGTAAAACTAGTGCTAGATCAAGCCTATGAATGCTAAGAATTGAGGTTCAGGGCAAGTGGATTCAATAAACTGAAAGAAGCACGCATTCTGCACTCTACAAAAATGAATGCGGATTAACAGAGTATAAACACAGAGTAAGCTGGAAGAAGAGATATTTTATTAATGAAGCAGAAAGCGGATTAAATAGAGTTACAGATAATAAGACTCCTAAACGAACTAAACTAGACTAATCTAAATAACCAATAACACAGAACTACTGAACCTAATTAAAACAGGACTGCTGAAACATATTTCTGATTAATACGTGATGTTCCAATACGCCCCCTCAAGTTAGGCGATGGGTTACTAAGCCTAACTTGAATAGATTTTTCTCAAAGGTAGGTTTAGGCAGTGCCTTGGTGAGAGTGTCAGCTATTTGATCGGTACCATGGACATGAACAACCCGAACCTTTTTGACGTTGACATGGTGGCGAACAAAGTGAAAGTCCACTGCAGCATGCTTCACTTTGCTATGGAGTACTGGATTTTTGCTTAGGAATGTGGTGCCAAGATTGTCACAATAAATTGTAGGTAGCTGATGTACTGGAACGCGCAACTCAGTGAGCAGATTGGTAACCCACAGGGTTTCAGAAAGGGCATTAGCCACTGCCCTATACTCAAACTCAGTAGACGAGCGAGAGACGGTATTTTGCTTCTTCGAGGACCAGCTAATCGGATTATGACCAAGGAACAGGATGTACCCAGATGTGGAAACTCTTTCAGAGATGTCCCCACCCCAATCCGCATCAGAGTACATGTGCAGATTAAAGTCCTCAATGGGGTTTACACGTAGGCCTAGCTTGATGGTTCCACGCAGGTAACGGAGAACACGCTTCACAGCTTTCCAATGGATATCTGATGGTGCTTGCATAAACTGGGACAACTTATTCACTACATAAGAAATGTCTGGTCTAGTGAAAGATAGGTATTGAAGCCTGTCTAAGGCCCGACGATAGCGTGTTGTATCAGTCAGGTGAGTACCATCAGATAGTGTGAGTAGCTCAGATGCACTCATTGGCGTGTGGATACTTTTGCAGTCAGTCATGAGTTCATCATTCAGGATCTCATTCACATAGTTTGCTTGAGTGAGAATTAAACCATCAGAGCTGCGTATCACTTCAACACCAAGAAAGTAGTGAAGATTACCCAAATCTTTAACAGAAAACTGAGAAGCAAGGGAAGCAATAACTTGATCGACACTCGAATTGTTGCTCCCAGTGACAATAATATCGTCCACATAGACAAGGATAAACATTGTGTCACCTAGGCCCTGTCGGACAAGTAGCGAGGCATCTGATTTCGTCTTAACAAAGCCTATGGATGAAAGATAACCCGTGAGGGCATTGTACCACGCCCGAGGGACTTGTTTCAAGCCATAGATAGCCTTGCGCAACCGACATATGTGAGTGGGTCTTTCATCATTGGTGAATCCCGGAGGTTGTGCCATGTACACCTCCTCTTCCAGGTTGCCCTGGAGGAATGCATTGTTGACATCAAGCTGACGGAGGAGCCAGTTGTGGCGAAGTGCCACAGATAGGATTATCCGGACCGTGGTATGTTTGACGACCGGGCTGAAAGTCGCATGGAAGTCAATGCCAGGCCTCTGAGTGAAGCCTTTTGCAACCAGCCGCGCTTTGTACCTATCAATAGATCCATCCGCTTTCCTTTTTATCCTAAAAAGCCACTTGCAGGAGACAATATTTTTAGTTGGGTTAGAAGGAACAAGTTCCCAAGTTTGGTTTTTAATTAAAGCATCAAGTTCCTGTTTCATCGCTTCACGCCACTCGGGATGTTTTTGTGCTTGTTTGGCAGTGGTGGGTATGGTTGTGGGGTTCAATTTAGCTAAGTAATCAAAAATTCGTTTGGGTTTGGTGATATTATTTTGGGAGCGAGTGACAACACAAGTAGGGGGAGACGAATAGTGAGGCAAAGAAGGAGTGAGCTCTGACTCGGGGATAGGGCTGGCTGACAGAGGAGCCATTGGAGTTGGTGGTGTGGTGTTCCTACGTCGATAGACAAGGAGAGGAGGTGGGATGCTATGCGTGTTTGTAGGGATAGGCGTTGGTGAAGTTGTAGTGGGTTGTGGTGGTGGGAGACGCAGGTCAGTAGGTTGAACAGAGAATTCCTGTACAGTAGGAATCGTAGAAGAGGAGGGAGATAGAAATTTACCTTGAGAATGAGTCGGTGGAGTAGCTGAATCTGCGTCCACCACTGATGCACTATCTGAGGAGGACTGCGAGTGTGAGTTGGTATGGGAACTTTCCTGAGAGGCAGCAGATGTGGATGAGCAGTCTGCAACTGTGCGTTTGTGTATTTCTAAGGAAGGGGGCAAATCCGTGATCGTGGGAAGTTTGGCTGTGGGCGTTGAAGACGCTAAAATTGTGGTATTTTCCCAATTCAAGTGAGATGATTTGATTGCGATATTGGAGAACAACGTTTTAAAAGGAAAAACATTCTCAATAAATTGTACATCTCGGGATAAATACACCTTTGAGAAAATTGGGTCAAAACACTGGTGACAATGATGGGATAAAGAAAATCCAAGCTAGACACATGGGGTGGATTTTGGTTCAAGTTTATTTTTGGAGTATGGTTTGAGCCATGGATAGCATAAGCAACCAAAAATTCGCAAAGAGTTATAATCCGGTGATTTCCCAAATAATCGTTGGAGTGGGGACTGATTTCCAGTTGAGAGGTAGGTAGACGGTTGATGAGGTAGAGAGTGTGATGACATGCAAAAGACCAAAGTTGGGGTGGAAGGGACGCCTCATGTAAGAGAGTTCTTGCAGTTTCGACGATATGGCAATGTCGTCGTTCTGCAAGTGCAACTCGTTGAGGCGTATAGGGTGGGGTTGAGAGGTGTTGAATGTCGTGAAGCGAGAGATAAGGGTCAAGACCTTTGTACTCTCCTCCGCCATCCGTGTAAAGTGACAAAATTTTTGTGTCAAAATGTTTTTCCATTATAGAATGGAATTTTTGAAAGATCTCTTTAACGTCACCTTTATTTTTTAATGTGTAAAGCCAAGTGCATTTCGTAAAATGATCAACAAAAACACAATAATACAATTTTTTGTCAATGGACAAAACTGGTGATGGCCCCCATAAATCACTAAAAATAAAGTGAAATGGTTTAGAGCTACACAAAGATAATTGGGTAAAAGGATGCCGATGGGCTTTATTAGACATGCAAGAATTACAATAAAAATGTTTGTCTCGCTCATGAAGCGGGAGCGAGTATTTATTTAAAATAAACCTAAGAACTCTAGAATGAGGATGACCCAGACGTTGATGCCAAGTAGTGAATGGAGTGGATTTGGCGGTTAGGTGAGCTTGGGGATGTGAGACAGGCCACTCATATAGTCCATTGTTGGTCCGGCCGTGCACCAGCGGTTTTCGCGTTTCCAGATCCTTCACAACAAAGTCAAAAGGAAAAAATTCAATGGACTTTAGATTGTCTTGACAAAATTTAGAAATAGAGAGAAGTTTACGTTTAATGGATGGGGCACACAAAGTGTCGGTTAGCTTAAAAACATTATTTGATGCATTTAATTGAGTAGAGCCAGTGTGAGAAATGGAAATTTTGTTACCATCACCCATGGAGACATCCTCGTTACCGTGGTACTGTTGAAGGTTATGTGGCTCCGTAGTAATATGATGGGTGGCTCCTGAGTCAACTATCCAGGGGTTGGTGGCAGCAGTAAACCCAGCGGCATAGTTGGCTTTTGCTTCAAAGTGATTGTGTGATTTTGAGCGACAGACATTGGCGGTGTGGCCGATCCTGTTGTAAAGTTGACATCTAGTAACAGAGGTTGGATTTGAGTTGGACTGCCACTGTGGCGAAGTGTTTGGATGTGAATTTTGGCGCCACTGTTGGGAATTGTTGTTCTGCCTGCGATTGTTGCAATTGTTGGTATTGGATCTAGTAGGAGTAGCAACTGCAGCAGTTATGGGATCGGGCAGTTTCTTAGCATCCTCGTGGCGAAGGGAGAGTTCATGGTCAAGTAGTTTCTCAAACAATTCCTCATAAGACATAGTTGTATCACGTGCACGGATGGCCGCAGAGATTTCACGAAACTCAGGACCTAGGCCACTGAGTATTTTGACGATGAGTTCAGGATTGGACACAGGAGAATCATCAGTGGCTAACTCATCCGAAAGGGACCGAATAGAGTGAAGATATTCGGTGATGGAACGAGAGTCCTTTGTGACACGAGTAAGTTGATCACGCAGGCTGAAGACCCGGGTTTGTGATCTGTTTGCATAAGTAGTGTGCAGGGCATCCCACGCCGATTTGGACGAGTTGGCTGCAGCAACAGCAGAGGCAATTGTGGGTTCAACAGATGCCATAAGGGCATTCTGGATAAGCTGGTCCTGACGGAACCAAGGTAAATACGCAGGATTGGGAGATATGTTTGTGCCAATGGTGAGGGTGCGACTAGGGGCTGGAGTGGTCCCGTCAAGATGGCCAAATAGATTGTAGCCATACATAAGCATGGAAAACTGAGCTTTCCAGGTGGCAAAGTTGTGGCCACCGTTGAGTTTGATGGGTAATTGAGACGCAGGATTGAATTGGATGATAATGTTAGCACCCGTTGTGTTATCAGCATTAACAACTCTAGGATTGTTGCCATTGTTGTTGGCCATTTTGCTGATCTGCGTGAGGAAGGGGGAAGAAAAAAAATGGATCGATCTCTTAGAGCGTTTAGAGCCCTGATACCATATAAACACAGAGTAAGCTGGAAGAAGAGATATTTTATTAATGAAGCAGAAAGCGGATTAAATAGAGTTACAGATAATAAGACTCCTAAACGAACTAAACTAGACTAATCTAAATAACCAATAACACAGAACTACTGAACCTAATTAAAACAGGACTGCTGAAACATATTTCTGATTAATACGTGATGTTCCAATACAGAGGAGTTGCCCTTTGGGATTGAGCATTTGAGCAAGCTTAAGTATCTTTCATTAGAACAAATGTCTGAAAAATTGTTAGACTTAATAATATCGAAGACTAATAGAAAAGGGAGACGGAAAGGAGTTCCCCCTTCCATCGGAAAATTACATCATGTCTATAAGGAATTCCAACATTCCATCATATTCTTTGATAGTATATTTATGATATTGAGTAATTAGTAGTAACAAGGAAAGTTTGATTTTAAAACAAATTATACAGAAATTAATAATATAAAAATTATAATAAAAACTCTTTTTTATTTTAATAATGTCTTTGAGTTTGTGAAGGAAAGTCTTGGAGTAATTGGTAAAGTTGTTGTAGTGTGATCTGGAGATCACGGGTACAATTTGTGGAAAGAACAACATCTTACAGAAATACAAGATAATTAAGATTGCTTATAATAAATTCTTGTGATTTAGACTTTCTTCTAACTTTGCACATAGCGAGAATTTTAGTGTACAAAGTTATCCTTTTTAATATTTTTGAGTTTGTAGTATAGAAAGTTCTTTATCCATTTGTTTTTATATTTTTTATATGTTGGAGGTTTCTTGGAGACAAAGTTTTCAAGAGTCAATATCCCTTTCCACATCAAAAGAAAACTATTATAGTAGTATTCCACTGGGGACCATTATTTCCTTGCAGACAAAGGTTACAACAGTTCTCTCCACATCACTGAAAAATAAGTAATACTCACACTATTACACTAGTGATAAATTGAAGGTACTATCATAGAGCAATAAATATTATTTTATTCTTAATTACTGGTTTAAAGTTGATATCAAGCTCTAAACATTGAATACTGGGTACAAAAAAAAAATAAAATTTAAAGGTATTGAATTTAAATTCAAAGAATATAAATTTATTTTGGTAGATAAGAGGAGGAACCATTGTTGTAATTACGAATTCAGCAAAATTTAGTAATTTTATTTGAATAGAAGATTTCTTTTTTTCTCCTCGAGTCAGCCCAATACCACTAGGCAGAAAAAGTTTAAAATTTTCAACGCGTTCACATTATCTTTTTAAAAAGTTTAGACCAAAATTTCCTTTCCTAAATATAGACCATCTATTTCAAAATCTAAAATTTACTAGACATGTTCCAAAGAGTTAAGTTTTGCTTAATTTAAACGCTTTCAACTTTTTATTTTAGAACCAGTCAATCGTTTTTGTTTTTCCAAAGGCGACCTTAAGTTTTCGTTTCGTTAGTCATAAAAATTTTAAATTTATCGGTAACTGCAATTTTACATATTTTTTGAGATGCCTAATCCTTTTTTGAAAAAATTTACTTAAACTCTTATCCGAATTATGATTTTTAGATAAAGGTTTTCAACTACCTTTAGAATGGTTATTTTAATTTTTAAAAAATTAAGTGCCGACTCTTTTATTTTCGCAAATAAACTGTGAAGTTATGAAAATTTTGATCAAGTTTAAAATATATCGTGACTACGTCTGTTACCTTGTTGGCCTTTTCCAAAGCGACATGCATGATACAACAATAAAATATACTAGTTTGGTTAGGTTAGTGCATGTTTCGAAGTTGGTGGCACTTCACAGGGGCGGACCCACCTTGTCAAAAGGGTGTCAAGCGACACTGCTTCATCGGAAAATTTTCTTAAATATATATATTAATATTATGCCTAAATAGATATATTAATTGAAATGACACTACTCGGCAAAATATTGCTCTTGGCGTGTTGGTGTAGAGCTCTCCTTTAGTCTTTAAGGTTGGGGGTTCAAACCACAACTAATGCTTTTTCGTGCAATATTTGTGTATTTTTTGCAAAATTTGCTTTAAAATTGTGGTTAAATAGTATTGAACCCAAGACTTCTTCTAACTAAAAACTATGTTAAACCAATGAGTCAAGGATATATCTTACTTAAAAAAATAATAAGTAAAGTTTTATCCTTTCTTTTACAAATATCGACACTACTTACTAAAAATTTTGTGTACGCCACTGTTACTTCCAGGTGATGAATTCCAACATTCCATCATATTCTTTGATAGTATATTTATGATATTGAGTATATAGTAGTAGCAAGGAAAGTTTGATTTTAAAACAAACTATACAGAAATTATAATATAAAATTAATAATATAAAAATTATAATAAAAATTCTTTTTTATTGGATTTTTGGTTAACAATGTCTTTGAGTTTGTGAAGGAGGGTCTTGAAGTAACTAGTTTAGTTGTTGTCGTGTAATCTGAAAATTACGAGTTCAAGTCGTGAAAACAGCCTCTTACAGAAATGGAAGGTAATTAAGGTTGCTTATAATAAACCCTTGTGGTTCAGGCTTTCTCTAAACTTTACGCATAGCGAGAGTTTTAGTGCGCGAAATTGGCTCTTTTAATATTTTTGAGTTTTTTTTATAGAAAGTTCTTTGTCCATTTGTTTTTATATTTTTTATATATTGAAAGTTTCTTGGAGACAAAGTTTTCAAGAGTCAATATCCCTTTCCACATCAAAAGAAAACTATTAAGGAAAGTTCTTTGTCCATTTGTTTTTATATTTTTTATATATTGAAAGTTTCTTGGAGACAAAGTTTTCAAGAGTCAATATCCCTTTCCACATCAAAAGAAAACTATTATAGTAGTATTCCACTGGGGACAATTATTTCCTTGCAGACAAAGGTTACAACAGTTCTCTCCACATCACTGAAAAATACATTCACACTATTACACTAGTGATTAATTGAGGTACTATCGTAGAGCAATAAATATTATTTTATTTTTAATTAGTGGTTTAAAGTTGATATCAAGCTCTAAACAATGAAAGTACAAAAATAAAAATTTAAAGGTATTGAATACAAATTCAGAGAATATAAATTTATTTTGGTAGATAAAAGGAGGAACCATTGTTGTAATTAACTTTTTAAATTAACAATAATTTTTATTTTTTATATTCAAATTAATTAATAATTGCACCAAAAATCATCCTCGTTAGGACAACAAGTTCTAAATGATTTAAGACTTAAACTAACATATATTTAAAACTAAACTGTTTTATTCAATATTATTGTATTTAAAATTATTTTAGGTTTTATCATACATTGCATGAAAAATAAGAAAATAATATATGACATGCCATGGCAACTAAGAAATCTATTGAGAAAAAAAAAAGACTTTCTTTTTTAGGATATAAAGTTATAGTTGGATGACTTTATTGGAAAAAATTCAAAACTAACATTGGTGTGATTTTCTCAATATTTGAATGACCATTTAGGAAGAAAAATTCAAAAATGACTTTAATTGAATTCCCCTAATCCTGGAATAACTTATTTTCCAACTAAACGACCCCTTAATTTCTAATTTATTCTTATTATTAATTATAGTCATTGTCCAACACATTAAAATTATTATATTTAAAAAAGTGATAGAATAATAAAATTATCATTTTATTTTTTGTTGATTAACGAATGTACCAAGTGAATAATGAGTGTACCAAATCAATAAACGAAAGGAGGGAGTAGGATATATATTGGTGCTATATATTTATTACTAATAAATCAACCTCAGGAATCATTTGAATTGAAAACAATATTTATTTATTTTTGGTATGCTCTTGGATACTCTAGAAAGTTCTTTATTCATTTGTTTTTTCCCATGTGGTGAAGCTTTCCTTGGAAACTAAGTTTACAATAGTTTCCCTTTCAAAGTCAAAGAAAAAAAAGTTGTATTCCCCACAAGTGAGTAATTCCTTGGAGAGTAAGGTTTCAATAGTTCCTCTCCACATCACTGAAAAATAGTGCAAAGTGTCGTTTGAGACACGGGATTAGGTGAGATGTTTCATGATTAAATTTGATATTAAATTTATATCATGTTTAATTGATGGTATAAATTTATTCAGGATTAATTTATTCCATCAACCAACAATGTATAAATCTAATATCAAACTTAGCCTTGGAATATCCATCTTATCTCATCCAACATGGACTATTTAATTCCATCTCCCATATGGTATAAATTAGTCCATGAATTATAATCCTATGACTAGAATTCAAGATAATGTAGTCTATGTACCATATGACCCCTAACAGTATTTTACAAGTGATAGTGATAAGAGATCTCAAATTTGAATTTTAGAGAACACGGATTCTTAATAGGAATGGACGGAGCTATTGTTAGAGTTACGAATCGATAAATATTTCTGTAATTTTGATTTAAACTTTGTATTTATGTTTAAAAGATTACTTATTAATATATTCAGAACTCAACATGAATAATTGTTTGTATTGACAAGGACAACGTTTCCTTTTTGGACTTTGTACAACATGAATTTGAATTATTCAAATTTGTAATTTTTAAAAATATGAGATGATTATAATTTTTAAAAAATGTCTCTTATAAGTGTTGTTAGATGTCATTGTCGTCAAGAACCATTCGATTAGTATATATCTTGCCTTTTTCCTTTTTGCCATAAAATAATTGACAATACTTCTCTCCTTTTTTCTCCTTAAATAATTGTATGATACTATGCAAATTTTCAAAATTTGATGTTATTTGGGGTTAATAATAAATGTATATTTGTTTGTATTAATTTTAGTAAATAAATGTAATAACATCTTCATTGTCACCTCTTACTCTTAGAATCAAGATAAATAAAATGTCTAACTTTATAGGATAATATTATAATTTATCTTGGTGAGGCCTGAGGATAATTTCAATATTGTCTTAACTAGCGTTTGGTCATAGATTTTCAAATATTTTTGGCAAGTCATTTTTGAATGAAGATTTGAGTAAAATTTCATTATGTGTTTGGCCATAGTTTTTTGGGAAAATATTTGACTTTTTAAAGAAATATGATTTATAGCCATAAGTTCTAAAAACTATTAAATTTTTTTAATAACTTTTTATTATCATTTTATAATGAACATGTTCATGATAAAAATTAAACTCATAGATCATAAGCTCCAACCTGATTATAAATAATTTCACAGATAAGTGTAGGAGCTACTAAAGTTTTCTCAACTCACAAAGGAGCACCTAATTTTTCTATTTACATTACTTTTAACTAGTATTATGGAACAATACCTTTACATACTTGAGAGTCAAATAACAAGGTTTATTAATGGGATTGGTTGACAAATAAATATTAATTGAGATTAATAAATGGTGGGCTATTTTTATAAAATATAAAAGTTTGGGGTGAAGTTTAAATTTTTAAAAGTTTTCAAATAATAGAATTTAGCCCCAAAACTAGTTTTTTCTAGTTTTTGGAAATTTATATTATTTATCAAAAATATTTTCCAAATAATAATAAATTGTATGGCTAAACAAAATTTACCAAATTGTTTCCCAGATATAACATGAAATATCTATGACCAATCGGGTCCTTATTCAAAAGTTTGAGGGCCTAAAGCAAAATTTTTATCTCCCTCCTTCTTGAGTCACCATTGCATGTTAAAGGATAATCAGTTTTAACTTTGGAATACATATTCAACCTCAAATGTAATAATACGATGTATATCGTTGGACGTTGAATAATTAAACTGGTCCAAATATAACCCACTGTTACTTTTCATTATTAATGTAAGGGCATTTTACAACTTTTTTTAATTATTAAGGGATATATTTGAACCAGAGGATACAATAAAGACATTTATAATGTAGTGGAAAAACAAGGAGTCTCTTAACTCTAAACTAATAAATCAGCCTCAGTTCATGTACAACAAGGAATCATTTGATTCGAAAACAATTTCTTTTTTTTAAGTAGTATGCTCTAGTATATTCTTTTTTTTTTTTTAGTAGTATGCTCTAGTATACTCTAGAAAGTTCTTTGTCCATTTGTTTTTTTTTCCATGTGGTGGAGCTTTCCCTGGATCCCCCACAAGTGAGTAGTGACAATTGATTCCTTGGAGACTACGGTTTCAACAATTCTCTCCACATAACTAAAAGTAGTACTAATACCTCGTTCGATACGTAGGATAAGAATAATAATTTTGAAATAAAATTTGATATTATTTTTATTGTATATTTGGTGTGAGATATTAATTAATTTTAAAATTATTTTATTCCACTATTTGTATTATATTGGTGGGATTATCCCATATAGAGAATGAAATAAAATAGTCCCATAAAACATCACTTTTTATCCTATCCGGTATATCAATCATTTCACTAGTGGTAAGTTAGAGATTTCAAATTTGAATTTTAGAGAACACAAAAATTCTTAATAGTAAGGATAGAGTTATTGTTAGATTTACAAATTGGTAATTATGTGAGTTTGATTTAAACTTTGTATTTGTGTTTAAAAATTTACTTAATAATATATTTAGAACTCAATATGGATAATCGCCAGTATTGGCAAGGAGTGCATTTTCTTTTTGGACTTTGTACAACATGAATTTGAATTATTCGAATTTGTAAATTTTAAATATGAAATAATTATAATTTAAAAAATGTCTCTTATAAGTTGTTATATGTCATTGTCGTCGAATCAATTCGATTATTATATCTTTTCTTTTCCCTTTTTGCCATAAAATAATTGGCAACTTTTCTCCTTGTTTCTCCTTAAATAATTGTATGATACTATGCAAATTTTCAAAAATTGATATAATTTTGGGTTAATAATAAATGTATATTTTTTTGTATTAATCATCAATATATATATATATAAAGGAAGGTTAGAAATTTGATGATGTGGCATACTTCTAAGGTCACCATTCTCACTTTATTTTTTATTTTATTTTTTAGACTTTTTTTCCTATATTTTTATTATTAATTTATTTATTTATTATTCGACAAAAATAAATATGTTAACTATTACTCCTCCATTTATTTTTATTCTTTATTGTAAAAACTTACATATAACAAAATTTACTACTCCACTTATTCATATTTTCTATTGTACACTTTAAAAGCCTAAATATTTACTACTTCAAGCTTTCATTTCATCCATGAAAAATCAATCATCAATCTATATCTATATATCTAAATATCTATATATAATAAAAAAGTAGAAACAAGCCAAGGTGATGTGGCACCTCTCAATGGCCTCTATTTCTATTTATTTTTTTCTCAATTTTTTGAGTTTTTTCTTATTTTTCTTCACCTATGTGCTATTAAAAATATCTAATTAATTTAATTCTTTGTCTTCCCATTATCAATTAAACTCCCATATATAATTAAGATTTTTAATTTGTCAACAAACGATTGAAGACAAAGGGTCAGAATGATTGTTTGAAGATAATGGACAATTTATGTATACTTATTACAATTATGTACGTTATTTTTGTTGCATTTTTTCACTATAAATTGTTAGTTGTATTCATAACTATAAATATTGCATGTGCATCTCTTTGATCCTTTATTCTCTTTCTTCTATTCTCTCAATTGTATATAATGTGTTATTTCTCTTTTTTTACAGGATTTGTTTTCACTTTTCAAAGAGTTGCATCATGATGTAATAGACTTTTGGAGGTGCTACGAACTTTAGGAAGAAAAGGTAAAAGAAATTGATGGATTACATTTCTCTCGCTATACATGTATTTATGCATTTTTTGGTGCTATGAATAATTGAATTGACTCTATCGGAATGCGTTTTTAATTTTTAATTTATATTGCATTTGAAAGATGCTTTCCGTGTGTGTTGGTTGCAGAGGAGGATTCAGGATTTGAAAGTTTCAGGTATAGAAGAGGTCATGTGGCATCTAATAAAGGAGAATGTAGAAGATGTGATGTGACACCTCTCTATGAGCTGCATTTCTATTTATCTTTTTTCTTATTTTTTTGAATTTTTTCCTCATTCTTTTCATTATTTAATTAATTCAAATAATTCTAATAAAATTCTATCGCATTATATTTATCACATCTAATTATATCTCATAAGTTACAAAAAATCCTCCAACTATTTACATTCCCTACTTAAATAATATGTTTCCTCACCTCCCTTCTATCTAATTTTTATAATCTAACCAATCTATAAATAACAATCTCAAATGGATTTGTTGGATACTCATTTTTATTTTCTCCAAATCTTAATAAATAAAATTATCATGTTGAGATCAATGGTGAAATCACTTGCACTTCTTCGTACATCTGCTCATATAGTCATTTTCAGCATTAAGAAAATAAATGTATTTTCAAGGAAAAATTGCAAGTTTCATTCATCATATTGTAGCTTGAAGGTTTTTTGCAAAGTCCAAAACATTGTGAACATCTTTTGGTTCTTGAAATCATATTCCATATCAACACATTGGAAGTTATAGATTCTATATTCAAGAAGTTGTTTCCCTTCTCTTTTTTCTTTTCCCCAACATCTTTGGTTTAATTTAATTTAGTTTTATAGTTTAATTGTAAGAACTCTTAAAGTTCTTTATTTTGTTTTTTTTCGTATGTGTTCCTTGTAAGTTATGGTTCTTAAAATGTGAGGAATATTCATTTTAGAATATTAAGGACCATATTTATTGAATTCGGCTCCTCTCCATTTCCCATCTCTCCATTTTCTCCAAGTTTTTGCTTGGATTGGAGACACATGTCATACATTAAAATTAATGATTGAGATTTAATTAATTAAAGTAAGGTCCTAACCATAGTTACTTACTTCCATATATTTGCTCCTTGAATATTTTTAACAATCCATTATATTTTTATTAAATATATAAAATCTTTTCTTTACTGCCATGAGTTTATATTAAGGGCCTGTTTGGAAAGCCACCTTGGTAATTGGATTTGGTGTAATTGGGTGTAATTACACTGTGTGACATGTTTGGTTGACCAGGTAATTACTTGGTCAGTAGGTAATTGGTGTAATTGGCAGGGGGTAATTACACTCTCCAATTCACAGGGGGGAGCTGTGAATTACTGGTAATTACATGGTGTAATTACAAGCTGATTGATTTTAAATTTCTTCTTTTTTTTTTTATTTTTAATTTATTTTAAATTTCTATTATTTTAAATTCTATCTATTTTTATTATTTCAATATTTATTAAAAAATATTTTTTATCTTATATTATTTATATTTGATTTCCTTCTCATTTTCCAACCTTTACTTCTTGTGATTCCATGCAATATTTTGTATTATGTATTTTATTATTTATTTTATGTTTATTTTTTTCATTTAGCATAATTTAGTTAGTATTCTAAATTTTAAATTAAGTAGAATCCATTGTTCAATAAAGTTATAGACTTAGGTTTTTCTTTTCTTTTGAATCATATTTACGTTATGTTGAAATTTGACATAAGAGTATTATTTATTTATTTTGAATTTTGAACTTATGTTATATATTTAGTTAATTTATTTGTTTTACTAGTATTGACATGATATTTCACATTGCAAGCTATTTAATTTTTAGTTAGAATGTTTTAATAATTTTATGACATTATATTTATAATATTACTCTTTTTGTCAAACATGCATTTCATGATGTTCTTAAAAATCATGTACTTTATGTTTTTATGATTAATTTAATTAAAATATACTAGTTTGAAATATATATATATATATATATATATATATATATATATTTAATTCAATATCATTTATAAAGGCACTTATTTATCTAATATAAATTTTAATTTTTAATAATTAACTTTTATTTTAAAAATTGAATATAACCATGTAATTACACTTGTGCAACCAAACAGTATACTTGTAATTACACTGTAATTACATTGTGACAAACAAACAGGTCATCGTAATTACTAGGTTGTGTAATTACCAGGCTGGTAATTACTACCCTAGTAATTACACCAATTCCAATTACCAGGTGATTTTCCAAACAGACCCTAAAAACTTTTTTTTTTTTTTTGAATCTTCATAATTCAGTTAAAAGTTTTATTTTTCTAATTAAGTATTCAAAAGAGCTACTTCTTCTACAAGGTAATATCGACACCTTTTAGGGAGTAACAAGAATTTGAAGTTGAGTGATAAAATCTATTTTGATCCTAAAATTAAAAAACATCACGCCACAGTTTTTAACTTTTCATTTGGCAAATATTATGTGAGAAATGCAAACGTTAGCAAAAAAAAAAAAGTACAAAAATTGCTCTAAGGAAAGAAAGAAAAGATTCAATATATTTAGGAAAGATATAATTTAGATAAAGATATAATAGATTGTTAAAAATATTTAAGGAGATAATATATGGAAGTAAATAACTATGGTTATGACTTTACTTTAACTAATTAAATATCAACCATTAATTTTAAATAATGACATGTGTCTCCCATCCAAGCAAGAACTTGGGGTAAATGGAGAGATAGGAAATGGAGAGGAGGCAGATCCATATTTATTATTTTTCTCATTTTTTTCTCTTATCAATGTGGCTTGGAACATCTCTTTAGTCAAGAATAATATTTATTTTCTCTTTTTTAAAAATTTGTTGCTATATTATTGTAATAAAAATTATAATTATCAGTCAACTTTTTCTTTCCCTCCCTAATCTTTATTTATTAAATGTATTTTAACAATTTATTTATGTGTTCTTTAATAGGTAGAATTTTACCTGTCTACGAGTTTTTCACTTATTAGAGGCAAATGATTTCGCTAAATGAACTTTGTTAATCTCCGTTATTTTGTTCTTTTTTTCTTTCATATATAATTTATTAATCTTTATTATTTTGTTCAACTCTATATTTGAAACATAATTATCTTTTTCTTATTCGTCTTTTTTAATTACTTTTAACTCTCTTTTTTTAGAAAAAAATTAAATGTAATATTGATAACGAACGAAATCATATTGAAAATGGTTTTAAAATTATAATATGGAATGACTGAATGAAACAGTTCCAATAACAAGTGTCTTTTCTCATTTTTTTTCTTTTACGTCTTCCAAAATGAAAACTCAAAAGTTGCAACGTGCCAAGAATGAGTGTTAACCTTTCATATTCACTGTGTTTTTTCTTCATTTTTCCCTTTTATGCATGTTCTATTATGTAAAGTGTAAACGCAATGTCACTGTAACTCTCTTATGTCTTAATTAACAACCTCTCTCCCTAATATCGTAACACTGCATTCACTTTTGCTTCAATATCTTACATCGACCTTGGCCACGTAATTCATGTATGGGGCAGCTTCATGTTAATTAGTGAAAAGATCAAACTTAAATATAAAGCACGACTAAACTTGGTGAAGCGGAATGAAATGGAAATCGGGAGGAAGATAAATAAATATGACAAGAGTGCAACTTAGAAAGAGGAAACGGAAGAAAATCAAATATAGGAAAGAAAGGAACTTTAAGAAACGAAAAATAAATAATGTTAACGAGCATGAGAAAAATGAAACTTACAAAGGAGAAAACTGAAAGAAATAGAAGACAAAAAGGAGGAATTCTAGAAACATAAATAAATATATAGTAGTAATAAGTTAAGTACATTTAATTTTCTGCTTATTCTATCAAAACAATGAATAAGACATAAATTTATAAATATTTAAATTGATGTGTTGAACTATTAAACAAAAGTAGAAAAAATTATGAGAGTAGCTAAAAGAAGAAAATAATGAAAATATAATATTATTTTATTATATAATAAATGATTAGTGATTACTAAATGACTAAATTATGATAATGACTTATGATTATCTAAATCGAAAAATCTGATAGATAATTAAGAGAATGTAATTAAGAAATAATTTGAAAGAAATTTTAGAGAAAATTTATGTGAATCACCCCAAATCTTTGAGTTTTTTTATTATTCTTTAATTTGTATATTATGTTTTAAAAAAAAACTGAAAAAACAACTCATTTAATAAAAGAAGAAATTGTCCATTAAAGTAAATTAACTAAATTAAATATGGACAGTTAAACTAAATAAATTTTTCATCACACTAAATAATGATTATAATTTATATTACTTTTCAAGCTACTTTGTATACTCTCCTTTCTTTTATTTATTTTGTTAATTATTATATTATGTCATACAATAATGGTAAATAGTTGATCAATGTAATCGATTCTTGAATAATATGCATATCTTACTTTTGAGTGTTATAGTTTAAAACAACAAGTCAAGATTAAATAGTTTAACTTATGCTAAAAGTATTATTTGGTTATGTATTTAGTAAAATTAAAAAATCATTGAAATATGCAGGTGGAATTCGCCGAAGAAGAGTGATTCAACTCCTATAATCACTTAATATTCTCCGATGTAAGTGTTGCATGAATAAAAAGACAAGATATATGTATTGCAATAACCTCATTTACGAAATGGGGTAAATCTTTTTATATGTAAATATTCTAAAAGGATGAATCAAATATAATTCGACTGAAAGTTTAGATCATAATATATGTTATATATGAAATTGAAATTTTTATAATTTCACAATACGTTATAATAGAAAAGACAATTATCTATAAGATCAATTATTAATACATTTTTCATGACCGCGCGAAGCGCTTAACTAATAACATTACATTACCATTTATTTACTAGTTATTGAATAAATGTAATAACATTTTCATCGTCATCTCTTACTCTTAGAACCAAGATAAATACAATTTCAAATTTGTAAAATTATATATTAAAAAAATGAAATGGTTATTAGTACATTGATGATAACATAGTATTTAGTAAGAAATCAATATTATATTAATCTTTCTAGGTTTACAGGCACTAATAGTGCTTCCTGAATATAGTTCAAATCTCACTCATAAGCAAATATATGAATGAATAATGGCATCTATGTTTCAACTAAGCCATATACGATAGCACTAAAGAATTTAACCTTATATTTTTTATTTTAGGATTTATCGCCTTCTGAACAATGATTCTTAGGATTTCACGTCTTTTGAGAACTGATTCAAAGATTTAACGTTGTTTATCAATGATTTCAGGACTTCACGTTTTTTGACTAGTGGTTCTAGAATTTCTAGAATTTAACGCCTTCTGACAAATGATTTAAGGATTGAACGCCTCATGATCAGTGATTTTAGGATTTAACGCTTTTTATAAAACCTTATGAATAATATTTCTTAAGATTTCATGTCTTTTGACAACTGATTCAAAGATTTAACGTTTAACGCTTTCTGACAAATGATTTAAGGATTGAACGCCTCCTGATCAGTGATTTTAGATTTAACGCTTTCTATAACACCTTATGAACATAATTCTTAAGATTTCACGTCTTTTGAGATCTGATTCACGGATTTAACGTTTTCTTATCAATGATTCTATGACTTCACGTTTTTTTACTAGTGATTCTAGAATTTAACGCCTTCTGACAAATGATTTAAGGATTGAACACCTCCTGATCAGTGATTTTAGGATTTAACGCTTTCTATAACACCTCCTGAACAATGATTCTTATTACTTCACATCTTTTGAGAACTGATTCTAAGATTTAGCATTTTCTTATCAATGATTCCAGGACATCATGTTTTTTGACTAGTGATTCTAGGATTTAATGCCTTTTAATTAGTATTTGTCTCTCCAATTCTTTTCAAAATTCATGAACCACTTTGAAAATCCAAAAAATTTGAATTTATTTATTTAGATGGTTTTAAGAATTACTCCCTCTGTTTCGTTTTAGTTGACCTTTTTGTTAAAAATATTTGTTTTAATTTAGTTGTCCCATTTATGAAATCAAGAGAACTATATTATGTTCTTTCAATACTACCCTATCATTAAATGACTACATAAAGTGTATATACTCAAATTTATATTTTCAAACCATAACTAATAAGGTTAATTTGGTAAAATAAGCTCCTATAATACATATACATATTTGTGCTACATATTTATTGTCATTAACTTTTTTGATAATATAATCATTTGAATACATATACATATTTGTGCTACATATTTGTTGTCATTAACTTTTGTGATAATATAACTAATTCTCAATCCTTTTAATTTGATTATATATTTACTTTATTTAATATGATGCATCACCTTGGTACAAACATAAATAGTACTATCTCCTCTCTTTTTTCCCTCTTAATTTAACAATTTCCCAATAGTTTTGTGAATGTATGTATGTTACGTATTACTTTTTTTAAAAAAAATAATAAAAGTTTGGGTGATGGGTGAAGTGAACTGTTAATTCATGCAATTTTGATTTTTGATTGGTATAACATAACTTTTACACTAATGGCCTACCAACTACCAACCTATCATATCATAAAGGTTATCGTGTGAAGTAGTAATTATCTTTTCACTTTTAGCTAAATGTCTTGATTGAGAATTAAATCGTTTTTGATCAAAAATTTGTTATTGCTAAAGTAGGACTTGTCAATCGAATTCAGATTGATTTGATCTTAAAATTAATATAGTACAATATATGAAAAATAGAAGGAAAAAAAAGACTTGTAATTAATATTTAAATTTAAAATAAAATAGCGAAGAAACTTTTACTTTTTGTGTTTTATCATTTGATTATTCAAGATTCACTAGCACGATTCATTCAGATTGGCACTGCATAGAGCTTACGTAAAAGAAAACGTTTCCTATTAAGATTCTTTTATACTACAAGAGGTTCGAACTTGTGATATTTGACAATGAAATCATTTAATTTAGTTGTTAAAAAACTTCAAATTATTCTATATATACTAAGATTTTTTTCCCATGAATCATAATTTCAACTTTGACAAAAATATTTTATTGGGTTGGAAGCTCGTGAACCCAAGTTTTAAAATTTAATAAGAAATTAAAATGTTACTTTTATTTTAGAAATACATTCCTTCTTGTTTTAAATCAACGTTCTTTATAACTATATCATATGTAATCCATTGATGAAATACATTCCTTCTTGTTTTATTTAGAACAATAATAACTTGCTTTGAATATAAATTTGAAAAATAATTTATGTTAATATATTCATATAAAGAAGTCATTCATACAAAGAATCAAATATTAGTGTTTAGAAATTTTTCAATCAACCACCATTTTTTATCCAATAAGCTATTCGTGAGGATCTCCTCGACAAGCAAGTTTTGTATGATCCACCAAAATGATGCTAATTCCCTAATCTGTAATATAAATTCTTTGAACTTGTCCACCTTTTGTAACGCTCCCTTTAGAGGCCTCTCTAATTAAGATATTTTTAATAATTAGCTTTTAGCCGTTTCTATGAACCACGATTCTTCCTTTATGATTAATTTTTAATATTAATATAATATATTTTTGGACAAAAAAAATAAAAAATGACTCAAATAAATTTAATTTTTTTATTTCTTAATATTTTTTCCTTGTTTTTAGCAAGATGTTAATTTTATTTTAAATTTTTAAAAATGTTTAATAGGAGCATGTTTATTCTTTTATTTCTGCACACTGAAATATGTGTCAACCTTTTTTCCGTATGTGGAAGAAGAAAATCAATTGGTATTAAACATATGCTCAAGGCTAATATAGGAAGAAAGAACAACAATATATATTTAGTGTTCTCTTTACACTATGCTTGGATAGTTGTTACCCATGGTATTAATTAGAGTTCGGAGCCTAAAGGGCAATTTTTTTTCTTCAAAATTCTAAAAGGGCAAGGGGAAATTTAAAATGGCCAAAGGGACAAAGGCGGGCTAGGAATCCCGCCTTACCTTTAACCATTTAACGGTGTCACTTAAATGGTTAAAGGTAAGGCGGGATTCCTAGCCCGCCTTATAAGGCGAGATAGGTAACCCGCCTTATAAGGCGGTATCGGTAACCCGCCTTACAGGATCCATCAATCTCACCTGCCAAAGCTGCAATTCTGTTCAAAGGAGAATAAATTCCCTGATGAAAGAGGGAAACGTCCTAGGGGAATAAATT
Source organism: Capsicum rhomboideum (assembly GCA_031232105.1). Taxonomy (NCBI): domain Eukaryota; kingdom Viridiplantae; phylum Streptophyta; class Magnoliopsida; order Solanales; family Solanaceae; genus Capsicum; species Capsicum rhomboideum. Next base: position 48,441,228 of record CP124707.1, read on the forward strand.
TCCTGAAGATCTGGAAAAGTCATGAATGAGTTAGACAAGGCGCACAACACTTCCAGCCTTGTAAGTCGGTAAATGGTCCTTAGCTTCAATTCATTTTAACTTACGTGCATGGTCCTATAAAGAGTTCTGGTTCCTTGCAAGAATGATAAAAAATTTCGTTTAGAAATCAAAATATTTTTGAACATTACTCATTTATAACTTTAAGATGGATGATAATAAGGTAAGAGTTAATTTATATTGGGGTGGTGAGGTTTTGCATGATGGCGATTCTGTGCGATATAGTCGGCGGCCTATAGTGGTTCAATCGTTTCTTTTATCCCTCAAATATGATCGTTTGCAAAGGTTGTTTAAGATTAAAATGGGTATTACTAATTCGAAAGACGAAGTAATTATTTCTGGTCGATATCCAAATTATTTTTCATCCAACGGACAAGCAATATTTGGTGAAACCCCAATTTGAAATGATGATTCTTTATCTTTATTTCTTCGTAGTGTTGAAATTTTTGGTAATCGCCTTAATCTACAGACGCTTGACATGTATGCATCAGTTGAGCGTTCCCCTATCATTCAAGAGCCCACGGATAATGAGTTTGATCTTCGAGTTAGTCAAAATTCATCGAATTTGAATATTGATTCTACAAGAGGAACAATGGAGCAACAATTTGATGGTGGGCTTGAAACACACTATCAAAACTCACCCGATCTTGTGAATAATTTTGATATGGGAGGACCTAGCAATGCGTTTTTGAATTTGGAAAATTTTAATTCAAGTGGTCCACAACATCCTTCTTTAGTGGAGGCAATTGATAGGTAATAAACAACTCATTTTATTTAATTAAATAACTTTTTTATTTATAATTAATTAGATGATTTATCCATTTTGTAGATTTAATGATTGTGGAGGTATGCTCACTCAACTCACAGAAATTGTGAACAACAATGACGACTTTCAAGTGGATTTTGATAGTGATGAACCGTCACAATATGAATCGTTAAGTGATGATCAAACTTCTGCTGCTGATGATGATGATGGAAATGTCAATGGAGAATCAACACCCACTGGTGATTATACCGGTAATCATTCTTCCATAGCAATTTCATATTTGGAGCACACTGAAGAAAGTCGGGAAGAGTTTAGGTGCATGGTCAGCGACGATTGTGTTCGGACTCTACTTTGGAATCAAAATAATCTTGAATATATTAAGTCAGGTTAGTTTTTTAATACATACATTAAATTGAAAATTTGTAGTTGATGTTATGATTAATAATATTATTTTGTATCTGCATTTAGGTATGTTATTCATAAACAAAAAGCAAATGAAATCCGTTGTGAGAAAGTATAATCTTGTCAAAGGGACGGAGTTCCTTTGTGATCAATCTAAAGAAGACAATTGGAAGGTTATTTGCAAATAATATATATCGGGGTGCGAATGGATGATACGCTTTAGAGCGGTTTCCGGTGGTATGTGGAAGGCAGAAAAATGATTGAGCATACTTGTTATCCGGATAAATATAAGGAGGATCATTTTAATTTAAACAGCGACTTGATTGCTACTTCATTGATTTCTTATATTAGAAAGGACCCAAATATTAACATTAAGATGGTTCGCGAAATCATCAAAGGGTTGCACCATTATACCCCCAGTTATCGAAAAGCTCAAAAAGCTCGAAGAAAGGCATTTAAGATGGTGTATGGTGATTTTGAAAGTTCTTTCAAGGCATTACCTGCATATATGACAGCATTGCAATCTTTCAATCCAGGCTCTATTGTTGAGCGGGAACACCATTCAACAACAATACATGGTGAGCAGATATTCAAATTTTTATTTTGGACTTTCAAGGCAAGCATTGATGGTTTTAAAAGTTACAGGCCTGTCATTTCAATTGACGACACTCATCTTTATGGCATGTATGATATTAAACTATTAATTGCCGTTGCAATTGATGCGAACGAAAATATTTTTCCACTCGCATATGCTATAGTGGCGCGTGAAAGTTTTGAGTCATGGTCATGGTTTCTCAAGTTATTATGGAGGCATGTTGTTGGTGAGAGAAAACACATTGGACTCATTTCAGACCGCCATCAAGGAATTTTGCAGTGTGTTCAATCTTACGCCTGGTTGCAACCATCAAGAACATACCACAGATTTTGTGTTCGACACTTGAAAGCCAATTTTAATAGAAAATTTTTAAATAGTAAACTCGAAAATCTAATGTGGTTGGCTGCTACAGAGCATCAGGAAAAGAAATTCTTTCAAAGGATGCAACAAATTGAAGCAGTGTCCCCTGAAGCATATAAATGGTTATGTAATTATCCTTTTGAAAAATGGACAATGTACATGGATGGCGGTCATAGATGGGGGGCTATAACAACCAATGTATCTGAGTCATACAATGGTTTGTTGAAGAAAGCTCGAGGCCTTCCAGGTACTGCAATGGTTCGCATGACCTTCTATGCCTTAGTTGATTGTTTTGTTGAAAGAGATAAACCTTGCTACTGCTTTATTAGAAAAAAAACACGTTTCCCTCTTGGTGTAGAGACCAAGTTTCAAGAATATTGGTAAAGAGCTCAAGTACACACTGATATGATGACCTATCAGAGTGGTGATGGTGTATTTGAGATTTTGACATTTGCAAAAAATAGTAAGGGTGGAAATGTCCACAAAGTTTCTGCCAAGGGTAAGAAATGTTCTTGTGGAAAATGGATAAATTTTCATATGCCATGCTCACATGGTATTAAATTTTGTGGACTTCGTGGGATTAAGCCGAAGGGTTATGTCAGCAAGTACTATAGTACAAAGTATTACAAGCAAACGTATAGTGGAACTTTTACTCCCGTGGGTGAGCAAGCGTATTGGCCACCAGCTCCATTTTGTTTGGTTGCAAACACTGAGTATTTGCGGACATCTGATGTGGATTCAAGAACTCGACTCAAGAATGACATGGACATTGCTCCTGCTCGCATGACACGAAAATGTAGTATTTGTAAGCAAACAGGTCATACTAAGGCACGTTGTCCTCGAAGAAATTAGCAGTAAAAATTGTCACGCCCCGAATACCATCGAGACATGATTGGTACCCGTAGCCGATAAGGCCCGAGAGAACCAACCTTTGCCTATGTCCAATCATATGCATAACATAAGCATCACCACCATTACGTAAAAACTTGAAAGACGAATAAAAGAAAACATGGGACAATATATACGTATGAAACTTGGCCGTTGAGGCCGTCCAGTCAAAACAACATATGCCTTTCACACTGATACACCCACATCCGTCTACAAGAGCCTCTAACAAGAGCATTGACCAAAATGAACCATAAGTCGGGACAAGTCCCCGCTTTACACAATATGTACATCACCAAAACATATATACACTCTGACTCGGAGAAGCCCCGAATTAGCTGGAGCTCACCAATGATCTGCAACGACTGGTAACCTACTGTGGAGGCCTACTAGTACCTGCGCCTGCAGCAAGTAAGGTAAATTCTCCAAGAGGGGTTAGTACGGAATAAGTACTGAGTATGTAAGGCTCAAATGAAACTATGTAATACATGAACATATCAATGAACTCAATACAAATAACTAATCAACGTGAGTAAGCCACCACTCTACATTTTGGAAACCATGTGTATTGCTTTCATTACTTTCTTTACATTCAACGCTTGCTTGTCAATACATATGTCACAATGTACCCGAGCCCCGATGATCAGTGGGTCTTTACAAAACATATCGTTATGTTGGGATCGGGTCGAGCTAGGCTTATGCCCCTAGATCTGCCACCATAAATCAATGCATCGGGATCGGGTCGAGCTAGGCTTATACCACTAGACCTGCCACCCACAAATCAACATATCAGGTTCGCCTCGAGCTAGGTTTTTCACCCCTAGAGCTGCCCCCTGTCAGGTTCTGCTTGAGCTAGGCTTTCGCCCCTAAAGCTACCCCCTGATCCAATAATTTCTGGATCGGCTTGAGCTAGGCATTTCGCCCCCCAAAGATGTCACCCGTACTCAATCATTAACCACATATGCATTACTTTAATCTTTACTTTGAGATTGCTACTTTGTTAGTCATAATATCACTTTAAACTTTGGAACATAACATTGTTGGAAGCTTTGGGTCATTACCCAATGAGTGATAGACATGTGAATAAACATTATTGGGGACATAACCTTATTGGAAACATAACACCATTGTAACCATTGAACAATAATCGATGAACAAGATACATGAGTATAACCACTATTGAAACTTTGGAACACAACCTTATTAGGCTTTTGGAATATTACCAATGAATATGAGACATGAGATTCACCAATGATCAATGAGTAGGAAATATATGACAATGACCATGGATGGATATGGGATACCTTAACACATTTCGGGATGGAACAAACGTAATGTCAATATGAATACTATTTGCCGCAGAAAGATACGGACATAGTAACCTTACATACCTTGTACTCTCAATACGAATAAACAACCTTAGACGTGCACACAATAGTCCCGCTCCTTCTTTATGTGTCACTCTACATTATAAATGCATAACGGAAGTGACATTAACCACCAACTACTTTACAAATGCATACAATGTCAACGAATTACATGTTTGCCTTTAAACATGTCATTTCCCCTTGACAAAACCATTGATAAAATTATTATTCCAAAAATCCCACAATATTCCCAATATTGACCAATACACGATAATCAATACATTTCACCACAACACTTCTCCTTTACACTTTCTTATCCACACCACATCACAAATAATCCATCAATTCACCTTAATACACTTCATAGCACATATCGGCTAAAATTCCCCAATTTACACTTATAGAAAAATAACACATTTAATAAAAAAATAACACCATACATGTTCATATTTTATCCATACTATGATCTTTCATCAAAGGCACAAGTCATAATTCAAGCTTGAATCCCATGGATCACAAATCTTATACAAAAACACCAAGTACCATGTTCAACATTTCCAAGCACAACCAACATGATTTATATACTCTTTCATGCATATAATATATTAATCCATAACAATAATCACTTACCCAAGCTTGAAAAGTGATGATCTTGCTCCAAAATTGCCTTTGAGTTCTTTAGGGTTTGAGAGAATGTTGGATAATGTTGGAGAAAATATCTAGAAACACATGAGAGTTACAATTGAATAAAATCTGATTTTTGGGTCTATTTATAGTCCTTGGGGCCATCCTTAGTCATCCTTGGCATTTAATGCTTCATTTGACTTAGTCAATAGAAGATTGGATCATGTGACCCATGTATTTTGCCTTATTTTGGGCTTTTATTGAACCCAAATTACTTAACCCAATAAAATCAATAATTTCTCGTGTTTAAGTCGTATTATACGTATTACAATAATATTCCCACTCATGCTACTCATATCCGTAGCCTCAATCCCCAAAACAAGTGATTCTAGCCGCGTTTGACTTATTTTGACCTTAAGGGCAAAACTGTCATTTTGACTCCAAATTCGTTCTCGAGTAATTTTATCATACCAATACAATATGCCATTCATTTCATGTATATACTCGTGGTTGTAGAAGAAACGTGGCAAAAATCTGCTCGGTACGACCCCGGATACCCTTGGGACTTAGAAATTTCCAACTTTCGAAAAAGTGAAAAAACCAGCGTGGCACGCCCTTGGGCGCGCCAAATTGCTGCCTATGGACTAAAAATTTTAGTCCAGAGCGGCGTGGCACGGTCCCAAATGCGCCCCATACTTAGTTTTTTGAAAAATTCATTTTTCGACTTTTCTTCGCGGGTTTGGTTAGATACTTCAAGTCCTATTCTTTAACTTACTTCTTAACCTTAATATACTTTGTTTAGAGGTCCTCTTAGCCTCGTTTTGAACCCCACAAATGTTCCACGAAGATCATAAAACACCTCCCATGAAGGTTTAATCACATATACAAGGACCAAATTCAATTATCTCATCAATGGCATTACCAAATACATACTTATAGCTCCCGATACCTAAGTAAACATTATTTAATGTCGTCAAGTAGGGTTAGAAAGGTACGGGGTGTTGCAAAAAATTTATATTTATGTATTGTTTGTAGTCAAAATTCTATATTTATGTTTTGTTTGTAGCGAAAAGATTTTATTTTTATATTATGTCTATATCTAATTTTATGCGCACTACAAAAAATCATTAATTGATATTTATTTATATAAAAAAAAAATTAAAAAGTATAAAAAAATCTTAGGGTTATTGTAATGTATAAATATTTAATACTCCCTCTGTTTAAAAAAGACTAAAAAACATTTTGTTACATTTGACATAAATTTAATTTAGGGAAAATGGTCCGAAATATACCCAAACTTTGGGGAAATTTGCTGTTACACGCCCAAACTTTGCGGGGGTCCTATGACCCCCCTGTACTATTTATTAGTGTATTTTTGTGACGTTTATTTGCTTAGCTGGACCACTTTTTTAGTCACGCGCTCAGCGAGTGTGTATTCACATTTGGTGCCAGCTGTGCAAATAAACGTCACAAAAATACACTAATAAATAGTACAGGGGGGTCATAGGACCCCCGCAAAGTTTGAGCGTGTAACAGCAAATTTTCCCAAAGTTTGGGTATATTTCAAACTCTTTACCCTTTAATTTATGAAATAAAGGGAGTAATTTTCTTTTTCTGATGCCAAAATTAGGGTTGCACGGTGTGTGATGGTGCAACATAAAAGAAACTTAGGGTTATTGTAATGTAAGGCGGGTGGTGCTGCTCGCCCTATAAGGCGGGTGGCGGTGCTCGCCTTGTAAGGTGTTAAATAAAGCCTTTTAAAATTTTCATCAGTGTTATATCAAATCCGTCTGAAAAGTTATTAATATTCTTACATTGCGTAAGAATCTTTTTAAGTTATTAATATTAGTTGACTACTGATAAGCTGCAGTGTTCTTTCATTTCATTTGAAGAGCCAAATATTGTGTTAAATTGATAGTTATATTAACTTTATTTAATACCGACTTATAAGTTAAATACGAGATACAAGAGTTTTTCTTAAAAAATAAACACAATACTTAAAATGAATCCTTAACGTCTTCTAGGGTTCGGTGGTGGCCGAGCGCAGGAACTCCTAAAACACGGTGCCGTTGGTACATGTGGCCTTGATGATCTTCGAGGGTTATCAATATCCTACAAAATTTGAATTTATTAATACGTCAATTTTTTTAAAATATGCATATAGAAAGTACGTAAATCAAGAGAATAATATCATACGAATGCCTGTGAAGACTCCTCAACAACATTGGGAACATGGGACATTGCTTCCTGTAATAACATGATAAATTATTAATATGCTATTTAATTATAAAATAAATATTAATAGAATAATCTAAAGTGTAGCATACTTACCTCAGAAAAATTCAATCTTCCAGTGAATGGAGAGTTATGTAAGGGAAATTCACGCATTGTGGAATTAACTTCAGAATTGTATCCGCTAAATTGCGCAAAACCACTAACCCCAATAGGTGGAGTTACAAAATCAGTACATCGCTGATGAGAAATATTTGTCCCACTCGTCGAGGCTCCATCAAAGTCAAATACGGGGTAATATGGCTCAACATTAGATGTAGCCATCGATAGATTGAAATTGCCTTCAAATTGTTCCCCACCATCACCCACATTATCTTCATCGATCAAATTATGCTCCATACAAGCTCCGCCCCGACGTTGTCCACCCCGCCTACCACCCTGATGCGCGCCTTCTCTTTGTGCATCTTGTCGTGTCTCTCTTGGTGCAGCTTGTCGTGTTCGGCGGCGAACTTGAACTGGCGGTGGTTGTTCATACTGATTCAGTGGTATGTACTCTGGATCAAAGGTTAAACGTGTTCCCAAATAGGCAGCAGTCAACGCCTGTCGGCTGGTCGATGCAACCTCCGTTGCATATTCCCTCATCTCAATTGATTGATTATTATCATTAACAATCATCCGAGCCCTTCTATAAGACCTCTCAAGTCCCCTAGCCTAAAAAAAATAAAAAATAATATATCATTTAGTAAAAAAAATATTACATGTTTTAAGAAAAAAGAATAGAATGTACACACCAATGCCTCGTGTCGGCCTGCCATGGGTTGGAATCCAACATCAACAACATGTACCGGATTTTCAATAAATTATCGTGATTGAGATAAATACCAATAATTATAATCTCCATGGTTGACTATGTAATTGACTTGAAAAATATATTTGTCGCGACGATTCCACAACACTTCCGTTTCATTAAGTATATTAATTAATTGTTCTGTTATTCGACAACGCTTATCATGCTCAAAATGATGTGGGTTATACGGAGGTGATTCAGGTATATGTTGAGGAAAGCCGAATTGTCGAACAACCCTGTCAACCAAGTGCCATTCACGATAAACTCCACAGATAAGTGGCACCCGAACCATCCAAAAATTACGTCCTCACCGACACCACTCGGGCAAATTATTTATAACTTGGTCTGAATATGGCTGCCAAATGAACTAGAAAATAATAAAAATTATTACGCTTAATATGACATATTATGCATATAAGAAAAGCATTACGCTTTCAAAAAAAATAATATTTGAATGGGGTATCCAATAAATGCTACAATAAATAATACATTACGTGTTTGAATGGGGTATCCATATTTTAATGGAGTATCCAATAATAATAATAGAAATTAATATACGTGTTTACCTGAACATCAGTTAGGGAGTCCAATACATCTCTAATTATGCTAAGCACATTACGAGCCTCATTTTGATGAAGTTTGCCTCGAGACCATTTACGTGCAAGTGTTGTCGGGGACTCAGGATTTTCGTCACTTGGAAGCAACGGAAGTGGCTGCAGTGGGACAATACGCTCCCATGCCCATACCTACAAACAATATAATCAAGAATATTTATCCTCTAAATAAAACTAAGTAGTACATAACATATAAAAATTTAATAACATTCAAATACCTGCAGTAAAGAAACAAAACCACAAATATCTGACATATCATTCATCGATGCCCGACATAGACAATTGTACAAATACGATAGAGCAGCGGCTCCCCAAGCTTGTGTTGACATTACGTTTAAGTCACGCATGTCAATCAAATAGTCTGAACTAAATTTAGCACAAAACTTGTCGGGGAATATTGTTCCACCACACAACCAAAAAAAGGTATAACCTAACTCTTTGTTGGACCACTTGTTCCGGTGTCCCATCTGTAATTTCATTTAAATTTTCCATATATTGACTTAATTTATTTAAATAAATCCTGTTTCCTTGAAAATAAGAATCTGGGGGCAACCATCCTATCAATTCCTCAAACATTTGTCGCCTTTCAGGAAGTCTCATCTGACTCTCGCCTTGTTGAAGAACGGGAGTTCCGTTTATGACCATTTCAAACATAACTTCAATGTCTTGTAAAGTTATGGTCGCTTCGCCCGTTGTTAGGTGAAAGGTATGCGTTTCTGGCCGCCACGTTTCAACCAGTGCAAATACTAATCCATAATCACAAGGCACGTAGCCTACATCTATAACACCCCTAAATCCACAATCAGTAAAATGATTGAGGAGACGGGGATGAAACGGATGATTCTTTACATGTTGCCAAAATTAATAGTCACCACGCCGCACAATTAAACATGCAGCCTCTCCCACTAATGTTCCTTTCCAAACTGCTTCTGATCGATGTTTATATTGTAGACTTAACAAATCATATTGTGATGGTCCAGGATGCACAAAATGTGGATTATCCATATCTGTACATAAACAAAATTAAAATTAGCTTTGACAAATATTTCTTGAATGATTATTTGAAATAACAATTATAAACCATGTCACTAGATTTCAAAATTATCAAAAATAAGTTACTTATTAGGGATGAAATATATAAACATTAAAGAAAAAATTAGAAAAAAAACTTAACGATTATTCAGTGCACCTTCCAGCAAATACTAAATTTTAAAAAAATGATACTGTGGACCGAACCGAAAAAGAAAACACTTTTTTTGTTTTGCAAATAGAAAATAGAAAAGAATTGAAAGTGTGGAGGAATTTGAAGAAACAAATAATTTTTCGTTACTTGCAAGTACAGAATATTCAGTGTGGAAACCCTTTTATCCACAAGGGGCAAGTTCAGACAAACACATTAAAATCAATCCATTAGCTCCCAACCACCATTGTGTAGTCAACTCTCCTAGGGAATGAAAGACATTTATATTCCCCTAGGACGTTTCCCTCTTTCATCAGGGAATTTATTCTCCTTTGAACAGAATTGCAGCTTTGGCAGGTGAGATTGATGGACCCTGTAAGGCGGGTTACCGATGTATCGCCTTATAATAAGGCGGGTTACCTATCCCGCCTTATAAGGCGGGCAAGGCATCCCGCCTTACCTTTAACCATTTAACTGACACCGTTAAATGGTTAAAGGTAAGGCGGGATTCCTAGCCCGCCTTTGCCCCTTTGGCCATTTTCAATTTCCCCTTGCCCTTTCGGAATTTTGAAGAAAAAAAATTGCCCTTTAGGCTCCGGACTCGTATTTATTGTATTGTATAGTTTAAATATTACCTTTGTTTTGATTGTTACTTAAATTTTATTGTCTCGTATCGTTAAATTTCATCGTTAGGTAACGACGAAAAGTCTTATTTTATGTAACGATCGATTTGATGGAATTGTATTGTTAATTTATATTTTTTTCTTATCTTACCTTTACTTATTATTTAATAATCCCATTTTATCTTTTATTCTACCTTTTTATAATAGCCCTAATCCGAACTTTACTTTTTTAGTAGGTCTATTCTTTAAATTATTGATGTATGAAATTATGTAACGAATATAACACAACACAACATAATATAATACAATACAATACAATACGAAACATTATGAATCAATACGTAACAACCATCCAATTACGCAGTGTAATTGGTATTAAACATATTCTCAAGGCTAATATAGGAAGAAAGAACAAATGTATATATCCAGTGTTTCCTTTACAAATTCAAATGAGATTCCTATGTATACTAAGGCTAAAAGATTCAGTAGGCGTTTGGCCCATAAATATTATTCACAATATTTCAAAATATGTTTTTATTTTATTCTGAAATACTTATTTGATCATAAATATTTTGGAATACGTTTTTACAATATTTATATTTTTAAAAAATACCTCAAAGATTCACTTTTTGCACTTTTTAATTTATTTTTTTCAAAAAAAATCTAAATTTTATATTTTCATAAAATGACCCAATTTTCAATAAACTTTAAAAACATTTAATTTTATTTTCTTTTTTTTATATTTTTTAACTTCAAAAATACCCTATTTCCAAAAAAATATGGTCAAACACAACTTTAACTTTAAAAATAGCAAATAAAGTGAATATATTTTTTATTTTCACGTTCAAACGGATCCTCACCAGTTTGAACTTTGATCACCCTCTTTCTCTTTCATTCTCAAAAAGATTTTGTATTTATTGTACTACTGTTTCTGCTTTTTCCCTAGGTGGTGTTAGGGGTGGGTGGGTGTTTCAGGGTTTTGTTGAGTTTGGGGGGAGGGGGTGAGTATATTTCCTTGTTATATATACCCATATTCCCATTGTGTCACACACACTCTTTTCTTGTTCACTGAACACTCAAAAGATTTGCTGGCATACACAATCTTCAAAGTTTTTACAACTCTAGCCAGTGAGTTTTCTTGAATATTTCTGTGTTTCTTTTTCATAAACATTACTTTTTTATGCATTCCTTGAAATGGGTGTTTACATGGGGTGTTAAATATTTGATTATATGTTCTTTTACTTACAAAATCTTGTGTTTTCTTTGAAATGGTATAAGGGTATGTAGATAAATAGGTTGTTTTATGTATTGTCACCTGGTTGTCATTTTCTTGGAGATTTATTGTTTAATTTTTATTAAGTACTTTGTTGGTGTCTTTATGTTTGTTTGGTCCCATGTTAATGTAGCCAGCTGACTGTTTCTGTGTTTGGAAAATTACATCGTGTCTATAAGGAATTCCAACATTCCATCATATTCTTTGACAGTATATTTATGATATTCAGTAATTAGTAGTAACAAGGAAAGTTTGATTTTAAAACAAATTATACAGAAATTATAATATTAAAATTATAATAAAAACTCTTTTTTTATCGGATTTTTGGTACGGTTAACAATGTCTTTGAATTTGTGAAGGAAGGTCTTGAAGTAACTGATAAAGTTGTTGTTATGTGATTTGAAAATCACGAGTTCAAATCGTGAAAACATCCTTTTACAGAAATACAAGGTAATTAAGGTTGCTTATTATAAATCTTTATGATTTAAATTTTCTCCAAACTTTATGCATAGCAAAGCTTTAGTAAGCGAAATTATCCTTTTTTATATTTTTGAGTTTGTACTATAGAAAGTTCTTTGTCCGTTTGTTTTTATATTTTTTATATATTGAAAGTTTCTTGGAGACACAGTTTTCAAGAGTCAACAACCCTTTCCACATCAAAAGAAAACTATTATAGTAGTATTTGGAGAAAATTTTTATTATGGGTGAGGAGTACCTTATTATAGTTGTGTGAGGATATTTTTTATTGAGAAAAAATTAATGAGCCCCATATTTTTTAATTACTAGTCAGTTTTATATTCACAGCCACGCGCCCCCTCCCCCAACCCCACTCGTTCACCTTCTTTGTCTTTCTTTTCCTTCTTCTTTACACCCATTTTCAGTTAAACAAATTTCTAACAGAGGTGGCACATGAAAATTCTGAAAAAAAAAAGAAAAATATCTTAAGAAAATAGAGCCATTTCTTTCTCTAATTTCATCAAGAGAAATCAGTCAAAAGTATAAATTTAAACATTGAATACAGGATATAAAAATAAAAATTAAATCTAGCTATTTAACTTTAAGTATATATCAATCTAAGTCCTAAATCATTTTGAACTCAAGTTTTATTGTCCTGCGAGGATGATTTTAAGTTCAATCACTAATTAATTTGAGTATAAAAAATAAAATTTAGCCATCTAATTTTATGTATATCAATCGAAGATGTTAATTGAAGAAAAATATTAATGATCAATTCATAATTCTGATCTGATATGAAATGGATTCAAATTTTGAAGTACTGCAAATAACTTGCATTTATGTGTATTATATGAGGTTTAAGGACTTTTCTCAACTAATTATTTATTTCAAAAACATATGATTTCATTTATAACAATTGTTATTCAAACATTTAATGAATGAATTACTTGATTTTTGGGGATATAAAGATTCACTTTTTAAATTAACAATAATCCTTATTTTCTATATTCAAATTAATTAATAATTACATAGAAAATCATCCTCGTTAGGACAACAAGTTCTAAGTAATTTAAGACTTAAACTGACATATATTTAAAACTAAACTGTTAGATTCAATACTATTGTATTCAAAATTATTTTAGGTTTTATCGTACATGGCATGAAAAATAAGAAAATAATATATGACATGACGTGGCAATTAAGAAATCTATTGAGAAAAAAATAGGCTTTCTTTTTCAGGATATAAAATTATAGTTGGATGACTTTATAGGAAAAAATTCAAAACTAACATTGGTGTGATCTTCTCAATATTTGAATGTCCATTTACGAAGAAAAATTCAAAAAATGACTTTAATGAAATTCCTCTAATACTTGGATGATCATATAGGGAAGAAAAATTTAAAAATAACTTTAATGAGATTCTCTTAATACTTGGATGACGGTAGGGAACTAACTCTTAATAACTAAGGGTGGGAACTAACTCTTAATAACTAAGGATAAAATGGATACAAATGAATAAATTATTTATTGAGTTTCTAAACTGAATAAGTATTAATTATTTTTAGTAAGCATGAATAAGTAAAAGATGAAAGGAAGAAATAGTTGAAACCATAATAAATTTTTAAAAGAAAAACGATATTATTTTAACGGAACCATATAAGATAGCATTAAAGAGCGTTTAACTTTATATTCTTGATTCGAGAATTTAACGCCCTCAGATAAGACTCATTTTCAAAATCATGAACCATTTTGAAAATTCAAAAGATTTGAATGTATTTAGATTATTTTAAGAATTATTCTCTCCGCTCATTTTTACTTATTCATCATATTAAAATAAATATTTAATTTAAAAAATTAAGAGATAATTTCTCGTTTGGTATGAGGAATAAGGGATAACTTATTCTGGGGTTAATTTTAAAATGACTTTATCTTATGTTTGGTTGGGATGAAATCGCAAGATAACTTATCTCAAAATTAGTTATCTAGAAATTAGTGTTATTTTTATCTCACATTGACATTAAGGATGGGATTATAATCCTAACATAACTAATCTCGGGAAAATTTATTTTCCAACTAAGTGACCCCTTAATTTCTAATTTATTCTTATTATTAACTATAATCATTATCTAACATATTAAAATTATTATATTCAAAAAGTGATAGAATAATAAAATTATCATTTTATTTATTGTTTGTTAACAAGTGTGAGTGAACAATGAGTATACCAAACCAATAAATGAAAGGAGGGAGTAGGATATATATTGGTGCTACATATTTATTTTTTATTGACTCTTTTGTGATAGCACTAATTAATTTTCAATCCTTTTAAACGGACAATACATTAACTTTAATACTTTCTCCGTTCGCTTTTACTTATTACTTTTTGATATGACACATTTATTAAGAAAACAATGATTGGTATAGTGACTTTTTACTATATTACTTCTATTAATTGATATTTAGTAATGGGTATTGAAAAATAATTTGGAGAATAAGTAATTAATACTAAGGGTAAAACATGATTTTTTTTTCTTGATTTGTCAAAAATGACAAGTAAAAATGAAAATCAAATTAGAAAAATAGTGACAAATAAATCCGAACTGAGGGAGTATGTAACTATTTAAGATGATATTTTTACCTTGGTACAAACAAAAATAATAACGTTTCTTTTTCTTCTTAATTTGATTGAGTTAAATACTCTCTCCATTTTATATTATTTGAGTTTTGCTGATCTGACTCACTTTTAAATGGTGTTTTAAAATTGTAAATATAAATATTACTTTCTTGTCTATTTTTTGGGCAAATTAGGGTAAACTTGCATTATCCTTATATATTACTCTACGGATAATGTGAGAAATATAATAAAAACTTTCTTGTTTTGCTAAAAATAGATAATTAAAATAATATATTTATTTTTGATATAGGAGTCAAGGAAAACAAAATGAAAGGAGTAGTTTTCATGTATGTATATTTTTTTAATTAGACAAGTTTGAAGTTTGAGAATTAAATTGTCTTTGACAAAAACGCTTAACCACTAAAGTGAGACTTCTCAACTCGAATCTAAAATAATTTGATCTTAAATAATTGTCGTACAATAGATGGAAATTGAAAAGAAAGACTCGTAATTAATGCTTAAAGTCTTAAATAGAATTGCAAAGAAAATTAAACAATTTTTTGAGGTTTTATCGTTATTTTATTTTTATTTTTTTTGAAATTCACTAGCACAATTTGTTTCACATAGCTAGGATCCATTTAAAGGAAAATACTTTGATTTTGGAGCCAAAAGGGCCACAGTTTGAAGGAAAACGACAAAGAGGATAATGAGTTTATAGATTGATCAAAACGAACAAAACATGTAATGCTACACGACAAAAATATTCGGAGTCGTGGATGTTGTTTGGGTTAGTTGTCAGAATATAATTATCATGGGGAGTCCGATATTTTATTTGTTTTGATCCATTCAATTATTGTCCCTTTTGACATTTTCCCTTCAAAATGTGATGTATCTCCGAACTCAAATCTATTAAGAAATTTTTACATTCAAGGTTAGAACTAGTAATGTTTAATTAAGAAATCACTTATTAAAAAATTTTAAACTTTTAAAAAGAATTTCATATTCCATGCATCATGATTTCAACTTAAATAAAAATGTTTTATTGAGCTGCAAGCTCGTGAATTCAATTTTTAAAATTTAATTCTAAGAAATTAAAAATTTTACTTTTTAAGGAAATTATGTAGTTAGTTTCTCGATGTTAAAGACATGAAAATTTTGGTATGTATAAATAGCGTGAAAAATGTCGACGCGTGTAAATTGAGATACTTGAACACGAGTAAATCATGATGCTGCTTTGTCTTTTAAATTTTAAATATCTAATGATCCGATATTAATAATCTCGAGACTTTTTAAATGAACTGATAGAATTTATTCCTGTCTTGTTTTTTCAGAAAAATAATAACTTACTTGCCTTTGATATAACTTTAAAAAATAATTTATATTGATATATTTTTATTAAGAAGTCATTCACACAAAGATAAAAAACCAGACCAATAAATTTAATTCTTTTGACAATAAACCAATTTTATTTTGAATTTTAAAAAATATTTAATATTTTTTATTCTTTTATTTTTATGGTCATGTACACAACATGCTAATAGTGGTATTTGAATACGAGTAAATCGTGATGGAACTCTATCTTTTAAATTTTAAAAATCTAATGATTAGATATTGATAATCTCGATTCTTTTTAAACGAGCTGACTGTTCCCCTTTTATTTTTTTCAGAAAAATAATAACTTACTTACCTTCGATATAAATTTGAAATAATTTACAAAAAGATAAAAAAACCAGTCAAATAAATTTAAATTTTTTTGGCAATAAGCCAAATTTATTTTGAAATTTTTAAAAATATTTAATAGTAGTAGTTTTTATTCTTTTATTTTTTTGGTCACGTACACAGCACACTGAAGCATTGCGTCAGCGTTTTCCCTCGTGAACTAAGTGGTCAAATTTCATACGATTTAAATGACATAAATACCCTTAACTTTATCATAATTTCCATTCAAAGAAGGTGAGGTTTAATTGGTATTAAATATATTCTTAAGGGTAATATAGGAATAAATCAGTTATTGTAATTTTTCCTCAATTGGACTCCAAAAGATTCCGTCTTTTCATCAACCCATTTTTTCTTTCCTTCAAAACAAGTGTGGGGTGTGTGGTAGGGGTGGGGGTGGGGTGGGGGGAGTGTTGTCCTAGAAGCTATATAATAGCCCTGTCTTTCACTCTTTTTTCTTCACTTGAACACACAAAGTATTTGCTGGCAAACTCTCTCATCAGTCTTTTGCAATTCAACTCTAGCCAGTGAGCTTTCTTGATTATTTTCTTGTGTTTGTTTTTCGTAAAGATCACTTCTTTATGCATTTTTTTTTGATAAGGGTGTTTCAAAAAGATCACTTTTTTTATGTTGTAATATGATAGGAGGTTACGGGTTCGAGCTGCGAAAATAATTTTTGTCTTTATTTCTCGTAAAGATCACCTTTTTATGCATTTTTTTGAAAAGGGTGTTTCACAAGGAACACTTTTTTTTTGTTGTCGTATGATTGGGAGGTTACGAGTTCAAGCCGCGAATATAGTCTTTTGCAGTGATGCAGCTTAAGGCCGCGGCGTATAATAAACCCTTGTGGTTGGCTTTTTTGGTGTTTACATGTGGGTTTAAATCTTTGATTAAATGTGCTTTTAATGACAAAATCTTTTTTTTTTTAATTCTATTTTTATTTGTAACTTCTCTTGGATTTTGATTTTTCTTTTTGTTTCTTTGGAATGGTAAAAAGTGTATGTACATAAATAGGCTGCTTTATGTATGATCACCTGGTTGCCATTTTCTTGAAGACTTCTCTGTTTCATACTTTGTTTTGTTGGTGGCTTCAAAGTTTTTGCTGTTCAACTCTAGCCAGTGAGGTTTCTTTGCTTTTTCTGTGTTGCTCTTTTCACAAGGGAAAAGGGTCTGATATACCTCAACTTGGTGATTTTAAGCTGATATACTCTGTTAAGAAAAATGGCTCACATATATCGTTAACATTACACAAATGGTCCAGATATACCTATTTAAAATCAATTTTTTCGCTTCCGCCAGTCAAAAAGGATATATATGAACCATTTATGTAACACTAGGGATATATGTGAGTCACTTTTTTTTAACAAGGGTATATCAGGCCTTTCCCTTTTCATAAAGATCACTCTATTATGCATTTTTTTTGAAATTGGTGGTTAAATCTATGACTATATGTGCTTTTACTTACAAAATCTTCTTTTTTTTCCTGGTTTGATTTGTAAACTTCTCTAGGATTTTGGTTTTTCTTTGTCATGTAGATTAATAGCTGCTTTATGTGTGATCACCTGGATGTCATTTTCTGGGAGAGTGTTCTTTGTCATGTATATTTTGCTTATGACCACCTGGTTGTCATTTTTCTTGGAGAGTTTTCTTTGTCATGTAGATTTTGCTTTATGTATGATTACCTGGTTGTCATTTTCTTGGGGAGTTTTGTGTTTATCTTTGTTACTTTTGTTGTATCTTTATGTTCATTTGATTCCATATTTATGTAGATAACAAACCAGTGGATTCAGCTGACTATTTTCTGTGTTTCTTTTTTCATAAAGATCACTCTTTTATACTTTATTGGTATCTTTATGTAGAGAACAAACCAATGGAGCAAACTAATGGTGCAGTCTCTGGAAACCAACAGCTCTCTGCTGATCCTTTGCCTTTCGCAAGAAGGTTTGCATCTTACATTTGTTTTCAGTTTATGGAGTTGGAAAAAAATTGATTGAAAAAAGACAATTAAAAGAAAAAGAACTTTTTTAATATATGTTTTGATTTTTTTTTATGTAGTTATCAGTTGGAAGCATTGGAGACTGCAATTAAGCAAAACACAATTGTGTACTTGGAGACGGGGTCTGGAAAGACCCTGATTGCTATAATGCTTCTTAGAAGCTACGCTTACCTTCTTCGTAAGCCGTCTCCGTACATTGCTGTTTTCTTGGTCCCCACAGTCGTTTTGGTGACTCAGGTATCCACTTAAATATTGGAAATGTTTTTTTTTTCCATTAGTTTTCTTATGCTTTGAATTTGTTATGCTGTTTCCAAAACTGTTTTTTGATTGTCCTATTGTTGTGATTTGATAATTACTAGCAAGGAGACGCACTGAAGATGCATACTGACTTGAAAGTCGGCACATATTGGGGAGAAATGGGGGTCGATTTCTGGGATGCTGCTACATGGAAACATGAAGTGGATAAACATGAGGTGTGTATGAAGTTGTCATTCTTTGCCTTAAGATTCTTTTTTTGGCAGCACTCTATTTGAATTAAGTTAGCTTTGTATATATATTACTTGGATGCATCATAAATAATCACTGCAAGTTTTTGTCTTTCAGGTACTGATTATGACTCCGGCTATACTACTTTCTGCTTTGAGGCACAGGTTTTTACAAATAGACATGATAAAAGTTATAATATTTGATGAGTGCCACAATGCAATAGGCAGACACCCCTATGCCAGCATAATGTCGGTAAGTTGTTTGTGGTAAGATTGAATTTTCTGTGCAACAGTTTGTGCTAATTGTTGGTTATATTTTATGTAGTGCAATTTCTTCACCTGGACAATGCTGTTACGTAATTTGTCACACTCTCTTGGTTCGAAAATACTTGACCCACTTTGGTTATTGCATATCCAAAGCACATTGTTTGAATAAATTATTACTATGGAGTTCAGTAAATAAGTGTATTCGCTGAAATGAGTTGTTATATTGTCAAGTAGTAAAAGTTTATGTTTGAGTTATCAACTGGAAATACTTCACATGCTAGAAAAGAGTACTTATAAAAACATACAACATAAAAAATGAGCAAAAAACCGTCAACCGGGTGATGCAATTCATGATCATTTATAGTTTGCCTCCAAATAAGCATATCTTTTATAGCTGATTATAGTTGGCTTCAACTGCTTCTAGAGAATCCGTAAACCCTCCTATTGCATTAGATTAATGAACAATGGTGGCTGTCTTATTTTGTATGAAATATCCTATTGCATGGAGGTGGCTATTTTATTTTATCTTTAGGTTGTGTATCATGTCTCACACTGGATGATGGAATGAGTTGTTGTTATATGATATTCGGCATCACTAACGTCTTTCTCTTGACGTGGTATCAAAGTTGAGCACATTAATATTCCTCGTTTACCCCATGCTAAGTCCCATGTAATGTTGATCACGCTCTAATGGTCTAGCCCTAGGCGTGACCAGGGAGGGGGATTGCTAGACTGTCACATTGGTTTAGAGCATGTATTATAGTCTCCTTTTATGATCTTGGGCAATGCCCATGTCATGAGCTAATTTTTGAGATTGAGTTAGGCCCAAAGTCATTCTCTTTAACAAAAGCTAATTTGTAACTCTATAATATCAAGTCAATTTCAAATCATCTTAAGTGTTTTACTTGGATCTCATTGTATTGGATGGATATAGGGTTGGAAAAATTGTTGCAATATGTGAGTTGCGGTTGGTGCTTGAGCAATTCTTGTCTCAGATGATTGCTTTTCTTTCAGGAATTTTATCATCGCCAGTTAACTGGTGAGAGCGCACAACTTCCAAGAATATTTGGGATGACTGCTTCCCCTATAAAGTCTAAAGGTTGACGGGATTTAATTTTATAGCTTTGGAAATCTTTTGAGATGTTACATCAGTTCTCATTTCTGTGGATTCTCATGTTTATACTTTTTGTGCAGGTTCTAGCACGCCAAATAGTTATTGGGAAAAGATTCGCAAGCTAGAGAATCTTATGAATTCTAAGGTTCCCTCAGTCAATCTTATCCATTTGTCTATTTTAATCTTTCTTTAAATTATTTTGGTGTTGGCATCAACATGATTTCTTGCAAGTGTATTTTTTGACATTAGTTTCTTGCTTCGAGTTGCACTTATTTTCTTGTTGTCACATCTTTTGTATAAGCAGAAAGGCATAAACACACATTTAGATATATATTTGGTTCCTCTAATTTTGATCTCCCTTCGCAAATGAAGGTATACACGTGTGGCAGTGAATCTGTTCTGGCGGAGTATATCCCGTTCTCAAATACGAAGCTGAAGCTCTATAAACATGTGGACTTTCCTTGCACATTGTCTCTCAGTTTAGCTCATGACCTGGAAATGTTGAAAGAAAAGGTAAACATCAGTTCCTTAGCCAATGGATTTTGTCATTCTACTGTACAGAATGTCCATGCAAACATTTCGTCCTTCGCTGAAGACATCTTCCCTTGTATTAATTATCAGTTAGCTTATGTTACCTTTTTAGTAGTTGTTGTTCAAGTAGAAAACAGAAAATGCCTTGATAGAATATTGTGACTACTAACTAAACCTTAATTTATCCTTGTAGTAGTGATTGGAGATATCACATTGTCTTGTTCAACATATGGGTCAGACATTTTTGCTTTTTCGGTTTTAGTTGTTTTAACTTTTCTTATCATTGCAGCATAAATGTTCAATTTCAAAATCAAATCTGTCTAACAATAGTGCTGAATCTGCAAGAAAAAGACTATCAAAACTTCATTCGGCTTTCTTATTTTGTTTGACTGAGATGGGTATTTGGCTGGCTTTCAAGGTAAAAATTTTTGTTCCTTGCTGGTGTACAATAAAAACTTTTGGCCTTCATCATTTTCCTAACATGACTTTGTTTTGAATCAGGCTGCTGATTTCTTGTCCCATGAAGAAACTAACTTCTTTTCGTGGGGAGAATTAGATGTATGTTGTCAAAAAATTGTCAGAGATTTCAGTCTGGGTGCATCTAAGATTTTCTCGTCTCGCTTACCTTCTGGTATCATAGTTAGCAACAACCATTTTCTTTTCTCCATGAGCTGTAACCATGTTTTCCGATTTCTTTTTGCTATCTCTCTCTTTCTCACTCTCTTGCTCTTCCCTGTAAACATAGGGTCACATTGGTCAATTGGTGGTGATATTCAGACAAATACGGATGCTGGATATTTGTCATCCAAAGTTAATTGTCTTCTAGAGTCGCTTCTCGAGTACAGGTGAGAGTGGTTGAATATTAAATCTACTAATTAGTCAAAAACTTTAATGTCAATTCAATCTATTGGAATTTTGTAGAACAAATGGAAATAAGTGAAGTGGTCGGTTAGATTCTCTTATCATTTTGTGTTCGCGCGAGACTCCTTCGAAGAAGAAAGGCCATCTTTTTGTTTCCCTGGGCAAAATGGACCTGTTTTACTTTTCTTTCAAAGATTTTGAAGAAGCACATATAGATGTGATTTAGTGTTGATGCAACTATATATTCTGGAAGCTAATATGAGTAGTAAGATCTTACGGTTGTGGAGTCGTCAACTCTCGCAACAATGCTGCCTTAATGATTCCCTTACGTAATCATGTACTTTTGAACTATGCTTTTGACCAATGACATTGTACACAATAGTGTAACACTGGTTATGCTATTGCTTCAATGATCACTTTTTCATATTTAAACTAGAATCTATTAGCTGTCCGTAACAAACCTGCAGAAATCATATTACCACCTCTTATTGGCATTTGTCATTGTATGTTAGCTTATGAATTTATTTTTCAACTTTCGTTTTATATATAACTTGATTTTTTTCTTTGTATCGTTCTTGAATTGTATGAACCTTTCATTTTATGTACTTGTTGGCACTTCCCTGTGATTTAATCTGAACAGTGTCTGAGATTATCTATTATCTTGTTGGTAAATAGGATTATAATTTATATATATAATTACTGACCAACAATCTTTTCATTAGTAACATGTGAACTTTTGTTTTTAATCCAACAGCAACCTGAAGGATTTGAGATGTATAATATTTGTCGAGAGAATTATTACAGCCATTGTTCTTCGGTCTCTGTTGAATGAGTTGCTTCCGAAACTATGTGGATGGAGAACCGAGTACACCGCAGGACATATTTCTGAGTTGCAGTCACAGAGTAGGAAAATTCAAAATAAAATTATTGAAGAATTTCGTAAGGGTCTGGTAAGTCAAAATTTTGATTTATTGCTTTCTAGATAGTTTCTCTGAAGATATAAAGTCTGATATCCATGCAAACGCTATAGGTAAATATTATTGTAGCGACATCTATTCTTGAAGAAGGTTTGGATGTCCAAAGTTGCAACCTTGTCATTCGATTTGATCCCTCAGCTACTGTTTGTAGCTATATACAATCTCGTGGGCGAGCTCGAATGCAGAACTCCGACTTTCTTCTGATGGTCAGAAGGTATATTTTGTCATCTACTCTAATTGATACTCTGGATTTTTTTTCAGAATTATGTCATTATTGTTTTCGGTGTATTATTTACAGAAACATTCTATTTCTGCTCGTCACTTTCTGTTGCACTTCTGTTATAAAAAAGATTAAATGGATTATTTAAAATAACTTAATAGACAAACAATTACTTTAGCTCTTGGCTTTGCAATTTTCAATGATATAATTTGGAAGATTTGATTCTAACGATGGACTGATCATTCTTATTTTTACTCAAATCCTAGTGGGGATACTTCAGCACTCACTCGCATGCAAAACTTTATGGTTAGTGGGGAGATAATGCGGCAAGAATCATTACGTCATGCTTCTATTCCATGTTCGCCTCTAGATGATGAACTGTATGATGAGCCTTGCTACAAAGTTGAAAGCACGGGAGCAATTGTGACCCTCAATTCTAGCGTCTCGTTGTTACACTTCTATTGCTCAAGGCTACCATCGGATGGGTTTGTACTGCATATTTCTTGCTATATGTTAAGGATCTGGTATCTTTTTAGTATTTCACGTGTTAAATATTACATTACTGGCTGACATTCAACTCAATTGTAGGTACTTTAAACCCAATCCTAGGTGTGTGATTGATAAAGAAACAGGAACCTGCACCCTACAACTTCCCATAAGTTGTCCCCTGCAAAGAATTATTCGTGTAAAGGGGAATAGCAAAACAGTGAGGCAACTTGCATGCCTGGTGGCTTGTAAAGAACTTCATCACGTGGGTGCCTTGACTGACAATCTTGTTCCTGCTATCGTGGAGGAAGAAGCCATCAACAAAGAATTAGGTAATTCTAACATCTTTTATCTAATGTGGTTTTTTTTTGGGGATTGTGATGCTTGACTTTTCTAATCTATTATATTGTGCAGAATGTCAAATGCACACGGTTGAAGAATCAAAATACTTTCCACCAGAATTGGTTAGTCATGGCGGCAATGATTCAGAAGCAGTGTACTACTGCTACCTGGTTCAGTTGCAACATGAATCTTACAACGATTTTCAGCCTCATGGGATTTTACTTGCTGTTAGGACAAAGCTCAAGTTTGATGATAAAATATTGTCTTTTGACTTGGACATTGGTAGGAGGGGACACTTGCAAGTTTTACTAAATTATAGTAAAGTTGTCAAGCTTACTTCTGAAGAGGTAACTATTATTTTATCATCTCTTTACTCGCTATCTGTAAAAATGGTTGGTGATATTTTTGATATATTTATTTCTTTCTCTTCAGATTCAAAGGTGTCAGAGATTTCAAGTCAGTATCTTCAGAATTCTCTTTGACCGTGATCTGAGTAAACTGCAGGATGCTTTAGCTGCAGTTCAATCGCCTATTGGTTCTGCAGTTTCTGATTTTCTTTTGCTCCCATCTTTGGGTACAACCCCCGAAATAAATTGGAGATGCGTGAATTCTTTGCTCTTTCCTTCTCAAGCGCTTGGGGATAAGCATACGGATTTTTGCTCAATACAACGTCGCAAACGCAATGTGACCACCAAAACTGGGGTGGTGTGTAGCTGCATGTTAGAGAATTCGTTGGCCTGTACACCTCATAATGGCCGTATATACTGCATCACCGGGTTTTTGGATAATTTGAATTGCAACTCTCTGTTGGATTTGAGAACTGGAAAGCCCATTACGTACAGAGAATACTACAAAAAGCGGTATGTACAATTAGCTACTGATTTCCTGGTGCACCTTTTCCATATATCATCTTTTGCTTTCAAAATATTAAGTAAGGTGCGGTTTACAGGCATGGGATCAACATACGCTTTGAAGAAGAACCACTTCTTAGGGGAAAACATATTTGTAGGGTGCACAATTACCTCGAGAGATGCAGAACTCAGAAATCTAAAGGTTTGATCATATGATTTTCTTTTTGTTATAATGCTTATATATGATCACTATGCTTCACAGCGTAATCAGAATGACCTATTCGTTTTTGTTTGACCTCTTTGGCCTGCTTTGCAGATTCAATTAATTCATCTACTGAGTTGCCTCCAGAACTTTGCTCTCTCATCATGTCACCTGTCTCTATTTCTACCCTTTATACCTATTCATATGTTCCTTCGATCATGCATCGGATCGAGTCCTTGGTTATGGCCTCCAACTTGAAAAGAATGCTTTTGGATCACTGCCCCCTAAATGTTTTTATCCCAACCGCTAAGGTATGTGCTGCTATGATCTCATCTAAGATCTTTGCTCTAATTATCACAAGCTTCATACATACTCTCATGCTCGAGTTTCCATCAGTGGGCTAGCGTTCTCACAACTTACTTTGTGTTTATTATTTTAGGTTTTGGAAGCAATGACTACAAAGAAATGCCTTGAGAAGTTTCATTTAGAATCACTTGAGACACTTGGAGACTCTTTTCTCAAGTATGTTGTCAGTATACAGTTGTTCAAGACTTATGAAAATCATCACGAGGGTCTTCTCAGCGTTAAGAAAAATAAATTCATTTCCAATGCTGCACTGTGCAAGCTTGGATGTGCTCGTAAAATACCGGTAGGTATTCCTTGGCGACACTTTTGTTGAGTTTATTTGAATTTTGGGTAGTATCAACTCCATGTCGCTATTAATCATGGCTGACTTATTTTTTTCTGATATGCCTCACTGAAGTTTAAGAACAACCAAGGGGTATTTGCATGTGCACTTCAATCAAAGATCTGATATTGACTGTTAATCATGCTGCAACCTAAAAGTTTCCTACAACTCTCGCATATAAACATTGCCAACCTCAACTCTAGCATATAAACATTCTCTACATTCTCTGCTTCCCTTCCTTGGTGATAATATTTGTTAAACATTGCTGTATATTCGTTTTTTTTAAAACATGCATACGTCGCCAGTGCATCAATTGGAGTACTTTTATTTAGGACATGTCAATTTTGAGTGACTGCTTTTGAACCCTTAAATAAGTAAATATCCCAGTGTTTTCTTAAAAAGTTCCTAGAGTCTTTATATTTTATTGGTTTAACTGCATATTGCTGGATGCAGATGCTATCTGTATTCTTTTTCCTTTTACTTCTTTTGGTTTACCTTTAATATATACCTTTAAATTGATTACAGGGATTTATCCGTAATGAACCATTTGATCTTAAAGAATGGCTAATTCCTGGTGATAATTCTCAAGTTCACAGCTTTGACGAAGAGTTCCTGATGCCTTCGGTAAAAATGTATAGTAGGGGGATGCTGAAAATTAAAGGTAAGAGAGTAGCTGATGTCGTTGAGGCACTAATAGGTGCCTACCTCAGCTCGGGCGGGGAAGTAGCGGCTTTATCATTTATGAAATGGCTTGGCCTGGAAATTGATTTTGCCAATGCACCTCTGCCAAGGCACTTCCCCATGAATGCTAAGCTAGTCAATGTCAGATACTTGGAATCCCTGCTACATTACAAGTTCCATGATCCTTCTCTGCTTGTTGAAGCATTAACTCACGGATCTTACATGCTACCTGAGATTCCACGATGCTATCAGGTTATTCTCGTAAATAAATATTATCTATCTTTCTAAAATATATTGCTGCCTAGATTGGGGAAGTTGTGAACTTGAACATGTCATTTACCTAAGGCTGCATAGTATTTGATGGTTCCTCGTACATCTGCTTGTAACAAGGAAATAAAGTGTATTATTTTATTCATTTAAGGGTGTTTCAATGATTTTATAAATGATAATTAATATGAATCCTGTCTCGCTCTCTTTGCATTGTACTCTTAAGTTCAATTTTCCATTTCCTGTTCTGTTTGAGATCTCCCTAAACTTGTTCTATCTAAACTGAAAAGGTATATCTTCACATTTGGACCAATCTATTGTGTGTGCTTTGTCTGTATAGCTTTTAGGTTACTTGAGAGAAAAATGAACGCAAGTGAAAGTTCTTGTAAAGTTCTTGTAAATATCTACATTGTTGATATTGCTATATGAACAAAGATGCTTAAATGATTAAAACAAGGTCGAGATTGAGAAATTCAAGTTTAGCTTTTCCTAAATAAATGTTATAGAATGAAAGAAATCATTTTCTGTTGCGTCGTGATACATTCATTCACATAGTGCCTATATTCATAGTTTGTTGTTTTGTAACTATTATTTGTCCCCTTTTGACTCTCTTGACTCAAATGCTGATTATCACCTTGGCTATGCAGCGCTTGGAATTTCTTGGAGATGCAGTGCTAGATTATGTTGTTACAGCACATCTCTATTTCAAATATCCGGGATTGACTCCAGGACTTATTACTGATTTGAGGTCTGCTTCTGTAAACAATGAATGCTACGCTCAATCTGCAGTTAAGGCTGGCCTGCACAAGCACATCCTTCATGCCTCGCAAGAGCTGCAAAAGCAGATAAGTCGTACTGTTGAGGATTTCGGGAAATTGGATCTTGTGTCCACGTTTGGATGGGAGGCTGAAACTACTTTCCCGAAGGTATTGCATACTTGCCTCAAAATGTAAATCGTGCCCATTAAAAGTATTATATATGCCAATTTGATTTTGATTACAAGTTTGAGTCATTTTCCTTTTTGGTTCTCTATAGGTGCTTGGAGATATTATCGAGTCCCTTGCTGGTGCGATCTTTGTTGATTCTGGCTTCAACAAAGATATTACATTTCGGAGCATACGACCTCTTTTGGAACCGTTGATTACACCTCAGACAATAAAACTCCAGCCAATAAGAGAGTTAACTGAACTATGTGACCAGAAAGGTTACATAAAGAAGAAGGATATCGTCTCTCGTGAGAATGGTGTCGCATCTATTACAGTAGAGGTTGAAGCAAATGGTGTTATTCACAAGGATACGCGCTCGGGACGAAACAAAATAATGGCCAAGAAGGTGGCTAGCAAAAATGT
The DNA here is from genome assembly GCA_031232105.1 of Capsicum rhomboideum. NCBI lineage: Eukaryota > Viridiplantae > Streptophyta > Magnoliopsida > Solanales > Solanaceae > Capsicum > Capsicum rhomboideum. The sequence continues at coordinate 48,469,156 of CP124707.1, forward strand.
GCTCAAGTCTCTCAAAGAATGTGCATCCAATGCACAGGAATAGTTTCTTTTTCTGCTACTTCCTGTTAAAAACTAGTATTGTATTGTACTATTGGATTCGTTATTATGTAATAATGGAGATGCTTCTTTTATCCTTGTTATTTCTTTTTGAGTCAAGTGTTAAAAACACACCTAAACTATCCTTTTTTTTGAGTTTCACACCTAAACTAATGGAAGTGTGAGAAACATACCTAAACTATCACTTTTAGTTTGAGAAACACACCTAAACTATAACTTTTAGCTTGAGAAACACACCTAAACTGTCACTTATTAGTTTGAGAAACACACCTAAAATTTGACTAGATCAAATATTTACTTACAAACTCTTTAGATGTGTCTAGTCATTAAAAATCAGTCCATGTGACATATTTTTATTCTTTTTTATTAACACTATTTTTTTCATTTTTTAAATATTTTTATTCATTTTGAGGTGTGTTTCTCAAACTAATGAATGATAGTTTAGGTATGAAACTCAAAAAAAGAGGATAGTTTAGGTGTGTTTTTGACACTTCACTCTTTCTTTTTTTGAACTATGTTTTTCTCGTGCTAAGGAATTATGAACAATCTCTCAACCTCCTAGGTAGGAGTAAGGTTTGCGTACACTTACCCTCCCTAGCTTAGATGTGCTTGCAGCATAGTAGCAATGACGTTCTAAAAAATTAGTGTTCTAAAACAAAATTTAATAAGAGATTGAACTTTTTCTAAATGTCATTGTTACCTTCTATTTTTTTCGTATATGGTATATATGTTGGTAAATATTCTTATAAAGTATTTAACTTTACAGGATAATATTATAATTTATCTTGATGAGGCTCGAGGGTAATTTCAATGTTGTCTTAGTCAAAACTTCAAGGGTCTAAAGAAAAAGGTTATTATCCTCCTTGGTGAGCCGCCCTTGCATGTTAAGAATAAACAGGATATACAGTTTTAACCTTGGAATACATACTCAACCTCAAATCTATATATATATAGAAAGGAAAGATATAAGATTGTTGATGTGGCATGCTTCTAAAGCCACCATTCACTTTGTGGTTTTTTTGGTCCTTTTTTTCAATTTAAATTATTTTCTTTTTATGAAGCAATTTAAACTTGACTCCTCTCTTCCTTGTTAATACCGTTTAATTATCAGTTACTCTTTAATTATCGACATTATTGCTCAATTAAAAACACCAACCATTCAAGATTATTATTAGTTTTAAACCTTTTCTCACTCTAATAATTCAATCCAATTAAATGAAATTTTAAAATACAAAAAGGAAAGAAAAAAGAACGATACCTTTACCAAAACCATGTATTAAGAGAGATCAAATAAAAATTCAAAGGTCACACTTAAAAAAACGGTCTTTGATATTAATTAACATTAATAATTAGCAATTAATGATAAAAGAAATAAAAAGAACCATACTTGACAAACTACATCTATATAATGGATATTGGGTGTTTGTGTTTGGGTATTCATATTTCTTTGTTTGTCTCTATGTTTTTTATATGCTAAAATATTGAATTCTCGTATTAGGTTATATAAAATATTTGATTTTTCCGGTCTGAATACATTTTTCCTAAAATTTCTATAATTGTCTTCAAATTATACATTTTTTAAAATCAAATATATACATATATTTGATATTTCTCTCCTTTACATTTTTTTTCAGGTTACGAAGAGAAGATTGAGTCTATGAAATTGCATGCTTTAGAAGAAACAGGAGGAAAGAGGAGTGGGTTAGAGGGGAAGTTCTCCTTTACATGTTTGATATTTGAATACGTTCGAGCATTTGAAGAGAAGGAGCAACATATATATGGCGACAGCTGGAGCTTGGGCGAGATTATAATTTGTATCTATGTATCTTCTTTTTCTTTTCATTTATTTAATATTTTATATATGTTATTGTTTTAAAAATCTTTTACGTGCTGTCGTTTCTTTGTTTAATCTATTAATTAATATAGAATTATTTTATATTGGTTTTAGGCATTTTGCACATGAGAATTTTGAAAAGATTTCAGGAGAATTTAGAATCGGTTATTTTGTGCACTTAAATCCATTTGTTTTCTCTTTTTCCTTTTATTCTACTTCTTTATTTGATTTATTGTTTTCCCTTTTCGTTTCATCTTATTATGTTTTTCAATTAAATGACAAATTTGTTTTGTAGACTTGCATATTGATTTTTGATATATGAATATTTTGGTTGAGATCGAGTATGATATAAATAAAAATAAAAAATCTTTATAGATAACATTCAATAAATAAATAATATTTTTTTTATTTCTCATTGGTGTTTGATATTCGCATTGAAAATTTCTCTAATTCGGATTCGTTTAGAATAGATTTATTGAAAGGACTTTTCCATTCTCAAGTCTACGGAGAGTAATTGATTTGGGAAAAATAAAAAATATATTTTCATTTTAATGGAGGAGAATAATTTCATTATTAATTTTTCTTTCTACTCATTTAAAGGTGTCATGACTAGAAGTTCATGAAAATTTAAAAAATATCAAGTACTATCATATCGAATTTGCTGTCTAAAATATTTTCAAAAGTCTTAATATACCATGAAAAAAAGAGTCAAACAATAGTATTAAGGATAAAAATGTAGAAATGGAAGATGTAGATCCATATAGTTGACGGTTTGATGATGAATAAATTAAAAATTCTACGGTCCAAGAACAACTGAAGATCAATAATAAAAATCTCTTTCTTTTTCTTAGAGATTTTATCCCAAAATAAATATCGTAATTTACGATGTCACTTAATATAATATTTCTCATTTTTCTTAATATTCACAAATTTTATACTTTTTGTGTAATGTTTTCTTTTATCAAAATATAAATAATTTTAAAGAGCAAAAGTTTTCTATCTCATACTCTCTCCCTTTCCATTAGAATATTTAAAAAAATTAATTAGGAATATAATTTAATTAATATATCACGACCCTCTTTATTTTATAATAAGTATTGCTAAAAATAAAATTGAAAAAAATAATTAATTCTTTTTTAATTTTTTGAGTTGACAAGAATTTAAAAATAACTACTTTTAATATATGTGTAAGTGAGAACGGAGGGAGTAAAACTCCTATAGAAAATATAATATGTATTAGTCAAAGAGGGATAAAGTACATGCAACAACAAACACCATAGACTCATACATACATAAGTAAAAGATAATATTTCTTTCTTGAAGTTGTATAAAAAGGAGAGCCTTTTCTCAAGAAATCTTTTTCGCAAAACGTAAAATTTAATTATGAAAAGATATCATCTATCTAAGATGTGACTCTAATAAAAACATTTGTAAATAGAAATAACTTTTTAATTTTTGGTATATGAAATTAGTCTCTTCTGTCTTTATTAAATAATATAAAATAAAAGTTCATTCTCAAATTCTAATAATTCTCAAGTTCTATTTATTATTCCAACGATAATATTACTATTTTTCTTAATAGTTTCTTTTCATTTTTGAAAAACAAAAGAGCTAAATTAATTTAGAAAAACATAGCATCTTCACATATACATGTTAGCTAATTTAAATTTTTTGATACTTGTATGTCCTCAAAATCAGCTTGTAACCGTATGTGTTCTACTTGATGTATAGAAAACACACTTATATAGATATCACTGAAAATATTATTGGTGATTTCATTAACTTATAATCTTTTTTGTATATGTATTACACCATAATTTATTTAATTCTATCTGAACTATATTTTCAAAATAAGTTATTTCAATTATTGTGCGCAAAGCGCAGCTTAATTCACTAGTCTATATATATTAATAAAGCTAAATGAAAGCCCGCTGATGTGGCACCTCCCATTGCTCTCTATTTCCATTTTCCATTTTTCTCAATTTTTTGATTTTTTTTTTATCAAAGTAATTACATGAATTAAAAAGGCCAGAGGAAAAAATTGATCAATTCAGATAATATTGAAGTCTTAAATTATCAATTTTTTCATTAAAGCCCAGCCCACACATGACCTTAATGACCCAATTGAATGCCTTCTTAGCCGTTGTTTTTCCTTTTCCCAACCGTTGAGTATTCCAAAGCTTCTTCCTGCCAAGTTCTGAAGGTGCGTTTTTCCTTTCACCATCATTAACCCATTCCTTCATCTTCCTCATTTGTAACTCTTAGGGGTCGTTTGGTAGAGTGTATAAGAATAGTACTGAATATGGTGTATTAGTAATGCAGAGATTAGTAATGCTGAGATTAGTAATGCTGGGATTAGTAGTGCTGAGATTAGTAGTGCTGAGCTTATTTCTTATCCGGTGTTTGGTTTGATGTATTAAAAATAATATACATTGCTATATTTCTTTAAAAGTATTGTTTGTTTATAAAACTACCCTCCACATTCTATAGCTTTGTGTATTTTCTTTGCAAAGCTTTATTATTCATTCTTAAAAATTAAAAAAATTTGATATTATCAGTTAAATATTTGGGAGAAATTCATCTTTGATAAATTGGGAGTGATCCATACTATTAAAGCATGAAAATAAAAATAAAAAAACAAAATAGATGATGAAATCTTGAACAACTTTCAACACCGAACATATAACAAATAGTTGAAAATTTTAAATGAGGCCAAATTAAATATGGATCTTAAAACCAAATACAAATTACAAAGTATGACACCACATGTACTAGAATTTATTTACGTTAATTTCAACTTTGACAATTGACAATCTTATATATATAATACATGCAGATTAGATTATTTATATATTGACTCATCAATTAGTTTACTTATTCCATTAGGATAAAACCCGTGGTTCTTAATTAAAAATGTCAGCTCTCTTACTTTTCTTATTTTAATTTGAAAAATAAGTTTTTTTAAAAATAACAAATTGACTTGAATTTTGAAAAAAAAAAGGATTTGAGGGGTATTTTTGTCTTTACATATACTAATATCATGGTATTAAATTCTATGTATTACTAATACCACCAAATGAAAGGTATTAGTTATACACCCTATAATACCAAATAGGGTGTATAACTAATACATGTATTAGTTATACATAGGCCCAAAATTCCTACCAAGCATAGTACTAAATAATACCATGCATAATGCATGGACTATTTCTCCTAATACACTCTACCAAACGACCCCTTATTGTCTTTAATTCTGTATTAATCTCTGAATAATTACACTGCTAAATTATTTTTGTGCCTTTTCCATACCTCATTCTACCACTATATATAGATTGGAGTGAATCTTTTGCATATTGCAATTTGCTTTGTCTGTATAGTTTTTAATTGAGTGTTTACGATGACGTATTCTTTTCTTTCAGACTTGGTTTGTGGCCGAGATGATTTCATGATAAGGGTTAGACTTTGTAGAATGTGGGATGCCATTAATCCGAAGAAAGATTGCGAGTTGATCAGTTTGGATATGATATTTATTGATGAAAAGGTATCTTTGTACATTTATTCTTATTTCTAACTTACAGATTATTTTCTGAAGTTTCAACTCTCGACTCACTTATGGTTTCCTCTGTCAGGGAAATTTGATGCACGACATAATTAGGAAAACCACGTTATCAGGTTCAAAGCCAAGTTGAGTGAAGGTTCTTTATTTATCATCAAGAACTTCAAAGTTGTTGAAAGCATGGGTGGATATAGACATGTTGAAAATTCATTGAAAATTATTTTCTTGGCCTCCACTGTGATCAAGAACTTCTCTGAAGATATTGTTGATATTCCTACAAATGGATTTCAGTTTATTAAACCGAATATGATCGACTCAAGGGTTAGCAATAATACTATTTTATCAGGTCTATGTTATTACATTGTATTTTTTGCTAAAGTGTTTAATCCTCACGGTTATTTTTAAACAAACTTCTTGCTCTTTGTTTGTAGATGTTGTTATATGGAATTGGTGATATGGAGACCGCTGGATCGAAATGGAAAAAAAGGGACATTCAAGTTGTTACTGATTAGTAAGCCAACCATCTATTTTAAAGTATCTTTTGTTAGTTATCTACTTAAACGTGGATTGGAATTAAGCTTATACACTATTCAAGTTCAGGTCTATCTTTTGTTACTCATGTTTGACATTATATTGTTTACACCTCTGACTTCTTTTTTCCTGCTTAGTTCAGCGAAAACAAAAGTTACTTTATGGGAAGAACTCGGAGAGAAGTTTGCCCCCTACTTGTACAACAATGATGCTGGCCCGTATGTAGTGATAGTGATATCTACGCAAGTGAAAGAATTCCGTGATAATTATTTTTGACCAAAACTGTCGCTGCTATGAATTTAAGTGCTAACATTTTGAAGATATGTCATTCTTACAGTTTATTGCATCCATTGTTAATAGGTGAGGTTAGCTTCTCCACCACCAACGCAAGTAAAATCTATGTAAACCTAGATATAGATTACATAAGATCTTTGGTTCAAAAGTTTTCCACCCTGTCCTCAAGAGTACAAATTATAGAAAGCTCTAATGTTAATAACATTTCAACTGAGGAAAAGATGTTTTTGAACCGGATGAAAATTAAGGAGTTGTTGGAGTATGAACCGAGCTCTGAAATACATGTTGTTTTCTTATTTTGCTTCTTTAGTTTGTGGTTTTCTATTTCAACAAGATCGTTACACTATATAATTGTAATTTTTTTTAACAATTATAGGAGTAATTTGTTACCGTGAAGAGCAAAATCACATAAATAGATAACTACTTTGGTTGGTACTACATTTCGTGCAATGTGTTTTCGAAGAAGATTGTACCTGCAAATAGTATATGTCGATGCACCAATTGCAATAAAGATTACAAGTTTCCTTTGGTGAAGTAAGGATCTATGGATTGTTAATTTGCTTTGTATTATCATCTAACCTAACTTTTTGAATAAACATAGGTACAAGATACACATCAAAGTGAAAGACAAGACTGGAGAAAGTACTTTTACCCTGTTTAATGATGTTGCTGAGAAACTCATAGACACATCAACAAAAAAGTTGTTCAACAAGCTAACTTCGGCTACCAATGACGTACCTGCCCAAATCAACAGCCTCTGCAAGAAAGAATTTGTTTTTAAGCTAAAATTAAATAATTATAATTTGAAAGAGGGGCTTGAAAATTTTACAATATCAAAGCTTTGGATTCCAGATGAAAATTTGGAATTAGAATACAAGCTAAAGAAAGAGAAAACGGTATTGCAATATAAACTTTAAGATTGTAATGCACAATTACATTTGCTTTGCAAATAATCTTCTTTGGTTGTTTTTGTAGGAAAAGAACATAATTGAGGTTGAAAGTGAGCAAAATTTCAGGAAACTGGAGGATTGTCCAAAGGCATGGTAATTTGATTTATTGGTGTAATTATGGTAAAAAATGAACATGTTTAATAAATATGTTGATAACTTAAATATTTCAAACATAATCAGGTATCTGTTGAAGCCTCATTGCATGACTTGGAAAATCATGAGGAAGAACTACATGTCACTGATGGTGCTAAGAGTAGGAAAAGAAGAATCATATATGACGAATAATTAAGTGATGAAGATGGAAATAAGTTCAAGAAGTAGAGGTATTCGTGTTGCTTCTTACCTTTTACTGTTGTTAGAATTTAGATAAAATTTTGTGGTCCTTTTATCATTTTTAGTTTTGTGTCATCAGTAGATGTGTGTCGATGAAGAAATTGCTATGTTATTGTCTTTAATTGACTTAGATGACTTCTATTATTAATATTAATTATGAGTTTCAATTGTTTACACGAGTTTTATCTGAGATTTGTTGTTCAGAGAGTTACTACAAATTATAAAGAATATTTTTTTATTTCTCTAAAATGCACAATACAACAAGATAGTTAATACACCCAATACATTGCAAGAAATGGCAACTCAAATGCACTTCGAATGAACAAAACAAAGGTCATACATAAAGGTAGTTGAAACTGAAAGCTTATTGAAATTGACCGTTCCACCTGATTGTTCCAGTTTGTATACATGACACTTACCATAAGGTTTTGGAATCAATTTTAGAGCATGGTTCAAATGCATGACAAGGTTACATGTTCATTTATCAGGTAGCTTGCCAACAGATAAAAAGTGACTAGTAGAGTGAGACGAGATGTTAATGTACTCATATTTGTTGATGTGAGAAAGGTTTGAAAGATGGAATGAAGCTTTATATGTAAGAAAACAAAGTTATGTTGATGGAAGATATTGATGGTGTGGTGCCAGTGAAGTACTTTCATAAATTAGAGTTATGACGAGATAAAATGTGTCACACACATCCTATCTTTTGCACATTAATTAAAAAGTTGATCTACTTCTTTTTATCATGTTTTATGTTACAAAAAATGGGCAGGAATATTCTGGTCAAAGCGCATATAAATGTTACAGAAAGGTACTTTCTCTATTTCATCGCTATAGTCAGTAATGGATGTGTGATCTTAACTATTGTTCTATTTATGCCTTGATTACTGATATGTTGTCATTGATAAACTTTGATATGTATGAATATACACACAATCATCTGATGAATTCTTATGTTGTATTTGCTTCTATTGAAGGAGAGTGGTCCTTCATTTAAAAAGACAAGAAACAAGACTGCTGGCAAAAGGAAAACAACTTCAAAGAACCCTATATAATCGAATATGCTCTCTGTTTAATTGTCATGTTGATGTCAATTTGCAGCACATAGAGATAATAATTTGGTGTATAAGATATGAGTTCTTGGAGAATGTGAAGTCTAGGTATAAATTTTTTACATCATGGCGAGCTCTGGTCCGTGAAAGAAAATCTGCTGCAATTAAACGTGAATGATCCGATTCAGTAAATCATGCAGACGAATACAATGCTTCACAACCCTTCATTGAAGATGATTTTTCCAATATTGAAGCAGCAAAGCAACTGATACCACTGTTACAACCTTAGGAGAACCACACACCAAAAACTAGCTATTAAGGTGGGAGAGCCCAAGGCTATAAATACCCCACACCAATACTTTGTAGTACCGATGTGGGACTTTGCAATGGACCATAACATTACAGTACTCAAATCTCAACTTTTATTTTAACCTAACACTATAGTATTACATTTCTCCTAATTTTCTGTCTGAGTAATCGGAATGATTCATTCCTTTAACTTCTATACATTAACATATCAAGAATTTTACCCTAAGCTCCCATTTGGCCATAGAGTTTGAACTTGAAAAATTTGAGTACCATATCATATTCAGTTACACTTTTTCCACAAATCAATAACAATTCATTCCTCTTAAATGCCTATGCAAATCCCATATCTTCCTCTTATTCATATTCAAATTCATGATACCCAAATTCAACAGCTATTTAACCATCCACTGATGTTTCATCTTCATATTCAACATCTATTTCTACAACTACTTTTATATTACTAATAGCACTAGCAGCCAAAATATCCAATTTTAATATATTCTAATTTTCCAAACAAATTTAACAGGTTCAATGAAATTGCTATCTGCTGTTGTGAAAGAATACAGTGGCTCGGTAAATTTTTTATTGGAAATTAACCTCTTACAGCAGCTTCTATCAGAATTGGCTCGACAAGAACGGATGCTAAAAATAAAATTGAACAGAAATCCATCAACAGGCGAGTGTAGTCGAATGAATGAGGAACTAGGTTCTCTCCGAAATACTAGATGCAAGTATTTCATATTGAAGCAAAAAGTTGCATTAATTGAAAAACAATACAAGAACCATCCCAAAAAAAAATTATTCAGCTTATACGTTTCGTGAATAGATTCACAAAGTTGACAAACTTCTCAGACAGACATGTCTCGATTCATCAAAATGGTATGTTAATCTGCATCACGATTTATTTATCAATAAAATGCCAAATTAATATTTTTTGTTCATACGTGAAGCTAAATAAATAAATCATTAACTATCTATAAAATACTTATGTTTATATTAAAATTTTGAATTCAACAGGGCATTAAACAACAACTTGAAATTTCGGTCCTCCAAAGTACACATGCCAATATTGTGGTGCACTTTTATGGTATGAAGTACGGACAACAAAAATAGTACAAACAACAAAATTGATATTCTCATTTTGTTGTATGGAAGGAGCTGTACAACTGCCGTTATTAAATGAACCACCACCTTATCTCAAATATCGTTTGGAAAAAGAATCTGGACAACTAGGTATCAACTTTCATAAGAACATCATGGCTTATAACTCAATCTTTGCATTTACATCTATGGGAGGCCGAGTTGATGAATCTATCAATCACTCAAAGGGCCATACGTTTTCAGAATGAGCGGTCAAAATTACCATCGCATAGGATCTTTATTGCCTGAAATTGGTAAAAATTCACAGTTTACACGGTTATATATATATGATACAAAAAATGAGATAAATAACAGGATAAATTGTCTGTTGCAAGGAGACATTGATCCCAAAATTGTTCATGCTTTATATGAAATGCTTGATGAGCATAATATTTTGGTAAAATCATTTCGAATGGCCAGAGATAGATATAAAGAGCATTCTGAATTTGCATTTCGCCTACGGCTCTTATCTAACAGGACAAGAGATGGTCGACAATACAATAGACCCACAACTTCTGAAGTAGCGGGATTAATCGTTGGTGATCTTACAGAAGAAAACTTCCAACGAGATGTTATTGTAGAGCATCGAAAAAATGGACTTCAAAGAATTTCAGATTTACAATAAAAGTTACAAGCGGCAAAACTTATCAATGAGAGAGTTCTATTGCTTCAGGATACGACAAAGACTTAACGAGGGGCACACTCTTTTACTAGCTGGTAGACTATTGCAACAATACATCGTTGATGGTTACATGGCAATAGAGGAAGAAAGATTTCGTTACATTCGGAATAATCAAAAAAAATTAGAGTTGATCTTTACGCTGGCTTAATCGGTGCCATTCTCCATAGTGATTCAGATTGTTCAATGATAGGAAAAGCTATTATCTTGCCTTCATCACACACTGGGGAGCCTCGATACAGGGCACAAAATTATCAAGATGCAATGGCAATTTGTAGGTAGGCTGAATATCCAGATTTGTTCCTCACTTTCACATGCAATCCAAAGTGGCCTGAAATAAATTTAATGCTCCGCTTAATGGGCCAACATAGTGATGATAACCGGGTGGACATCATATGTAGAGTCATCCAGATTAAATTAATTCAACTAATGCAAGATTTGAAAAAGAAAAAGCCCTTTGAAAAACTAATCGTATGTAAGTTCAAACTTATGCATACGCATGTTAGGCATCACTTATTAATTCAAGCTTTTAAATTTTGGTAAAAAAAATAATATGATTACATTTTCTGCATTCTAACCAGCACATTATACCGTCAATTTTGTAGGTTTATATACAATTGAGTTTTATAAAAAAGGACTGCCTCATGCACATATATTGATCTTCCTACATTTCACATTAAAAAGTTCCTCCATAAATCATGTCGACACAATTATAACAGCAAAAATACTTGATATGAAAGTTGATCCTGATGGTTATAATGCTGTCAAGAACTACATGATGCATGGATCTTATAGAGAACAAAATCCTGAATGCCCATGTATGAAGAAAGGAAAGTGCAGCAAGCATTTTCCAAAGAAGTTCAACAATCAAACAATTTTTGATGTAGATGGATTTTCTATTTATAGGAGAAGGAACACAGGTATTCAAGTCAATAAAAATAATATCTTCTTAGACAACAGATATGTTGTCCCTTACAACATAAATTCGATTGTTAAATTTAATGCACAAAAAATTGTCAAGTTATCCAATTACTCAAGGTCGGTGAAGTACCTATTTAAATATGTCAATAAAGGATCTGATAGAGCAACTACCACTATAGAATGTACAGCTATGACTGCAGAGCGTGATGAGATCAAAAGATATCTAGACTGCAGATACATATCAACTACAAAAGCATGCTGGAGAATCTTTACATTTGACATACATTATAGACAGCTAGCAGTTGAGAGTTTGCCGTTCCATCTATCTGGAGAAAACACCATAGCATTTGAAGAAGGAACGCAACCTGAAAACATACTAAGAAGGCCCGATATAGTAAAAACAAAATTTACGAAATGGTTCGAGACAAACAAAAAATATGTTGAGGCGCGAGAGCTGACATATACAGAATTTCCTACGCGTTGGGTTTGGAATGCAATAGGAAAAAAATGGACCCAAAGGATAAAGGGAAAGTCAGTTGGTAGGATTTACTTCGCACATCCTGCAAGTGGAGAAAGGTTTTACATGAGAATGTTGCTTAATTTTGTCAATGGATGCACTTCCTTTGAATAGATAAGAACAATTAATGGAGTGCCGTACAAAACTTATAAGGAGGCATGCTACGCATTAGGATTATTGAAGGATGATAAAGAGTGGAATGACTGCTTGTCTGAAGCTGCATGTTGGGCATCAGGAAATGAACTCAGAAATCTCTTTATGCCAATACTAATTCACTGTCAAGTATCTGATTCAACGAAATTTTGAAAGACCAACTATGAAATTTTATCAGAAGATATAACATCATTACAACGAAAGAGATTTCAACTGAAAGATTTACAGTTGAGTGAAAAACAACTTGAATCATATACATTATTTGAGATTGAAAGCATACTTCTAAGGATGGGAAAAAGTTTGAAAGACATAGATGGAATGCCACTTCCACATTCTGCTTTGATGAGTGACACAGGAAATCGGCTAATCAGTGAGGAACTTGACTATGACGCATAAGTTTTAAAGGAAGTGCATGATAAATCATTCGCTCTCTTAAATGATTTTTAAAAGTCAGCTTATGAATCAATAATAACATCAGTTATAAACGAAGAAGGTCGTTTATTTTTTAGAAATGGACATGGTGGTACAGGAAAAAGACATTTCTATGGAATACAATAATTTTTAAGCTGAGATCACAATAAAAAATAGTCCTCCCAGTTGCTACTTCTGGAATAGCATCTTTGTTATTACCAAATGGAAGGACAGCTCATTCGCGATTTCATATTCCTTTGGACGTCAGTATAGAATTAACTTGTGAAATAAGACAAGGAAGTCAGTTAGCTGAACTACTCCTAAAAACTTCTTTAATCATTTGGGATGAAGCACCAATGGCAAATAAATTTTGTTTTGAAGCCTTAGACAGGACCTTGACAGATATCCTCCGAGTGAAATATGAAAATAACTCTGACAAACCATTTGGTGGTCTTACAGTTGTATTTGGTGGTGATTTTCGTCAAATACTACCAGTGATTTCAAAAGGAACACGAGCTGATATTGTAGATGCATCGCTAAACTCCTCATACTTATGGCCTTTTTTAACAGTTTATGAGTTGAAGCAAAATATGGGACTTTGTAGTGGAAAAGTAATTGATTTTGAGGCTGCTGAAATTACAACTTTTGACAAATGGTTGTTACAAATTGGTAATGGATCCTTTTATGACGATATTGAGAATGAGCTTATTAAATTACCTACTGATATATGCATCACATCATTCAGTGATCCAATCGGATCAATCATCGAGGCAGTTTACCCATCCCTCTTACAGAAGTACAATGACCCAACATATTTGAAAGAAAGAGCAATACTAACATCTAAAAACGAAATGGTGCACGAGTTGAATGATACTATTATGAAAATGATACCAGGTGAAGGAAGAACATATTTTAGCTCCGACAATGTGTGTAAAGCAAGTATTAACACCAACGATGAAGATCTATTGTACCCAACGAAATTTTTAAGCAGCCTAAGATTCCCAGGCATCCCTAATCACGACATACACTTAAAAGTAGGCACTCCAGTTATACTTCTCAGAAATCTAAACCAAAGTGAAGGCCTATGCAATGGAACAAGATTGATTGTCACACATCTTGGTAATTGGTCTTTTAGTGCAAATATCATCTCTGAAAAGAACATTGGCTCAAGGATAACAATACCAAGAATTATTATGTCTCCTAATGATTCAAAATGGCCATTTAAGTTTAAGAGACGACAACTTCCTTTAGCACCATGTTTTGCCATGACAATTAATTAAAGTCAAGGACGGTCTCTTAACCATGTTGGATTGTATCTTCCTAAACAAGTATTCACCCATGGACAGTTATATATAGCAGTATCCCGAGTAACAACAAGACAAGAACTAACTATACTAAATGTTGATGAGGACATGGAAGACCCTATGTTCATTAAAAATATTATTTACAAAGAAGTATTCCAAAATATATGTCCGCAAGCTGAAATAGTCACGAGGTATTTCTTCCTTTCTCTCCATAATATTATTTAATCATACCAATCCTTCATTTATTATCCTCATCTTGCATTGAACTATTTTTGGATAAGTAGGTATACAGTTGAAGAACGATAGTGTAGATGAAGTACCAAAAGCTCACTGAAATACTGTACAACCAAAGGAATTTGAGATAAGTGCCAATTAACACTATTTTGTTTGAACTTATGTTCTACTTATTTTGATTAAAATGTTTATCAACAGTGGATGTGTCCCTTTAATTACATTAATTCAGCAACTGCAGGAGAAGATACATTAATTCATATATGGGAAGTGCAAGAATGCGAAGTTACAAATGACCTAAACTCTGTTGTGTACAATGAGAGGTGCTGCAAATGCCTTGTGTACAATGACAGGTGCTGCAAGTGCCTTACCCATTCATCCAACTGTTTGCTCTCTCAGTGCCTCCCCTGTTCATCCAATTACAAGGTCCAATTCAGACTGGCCTCCTCTTCCAGAGACTGGACATACGACATCAGAAAGATGGAAGAAAATTTACCTTCCAAAGATTTAACTCATTCAAAAATAAACTTATAATTAAAATGAAATAAATGCAGAGCACAATAAAAGGAACGACAAAAGTTGTATAAATACTACAAAAGAAACAACACCAATACACACCACTTTACTTCATATTCATCATTTTGCCAGAATCATTGATTCAGGTTGTCTCTTATAATGTTTAATGCTATTGTTTTTAAAACACATTTTATCATAGCATTTTATTACTGAACTATCTATTTATGTTGAAATTGACAAATACTTATACAGGAAACTACAATGGATAAGTAATATAGATCATGCACACCAAATTAGTTCGGAAAATTGCAAAGGTAAATTATTAGTGGTACATTTATTCATTATATTACTTTGTTTTTCTATACAATTACCAAAACATTTATCTTTTGATACAGATGCAACTAAACAACCTAATGTACCAATGGATGTGATGTATGCAAAAAACATAGAAATGCGAAATGCATATTTGAAAAAGGAACAAGAGCGGTTAAAAAATGAAATATACAAAGGAGTTCCGTCAGATCAGCCTTTCGTAATCCGAAGTAAATGCATCAAGATTATCTTACCCGGAGCCATGGAAATGAAGAGGAGATTTCTTAGTTGTCTTTCTTGACTTTCAACTAAGTCTTCAATATAGGCAGAAACAATTGATGGGACGTGTTGATGTATTTGTTTGTTATTTTGCAATTATTTCATAATATTTTTTACATAACCACGAAAAAAATTAACACCAGAATAAATGTTGCAGTTTAAACGTTCAACCTTCATTTGTATCCCAATAAAATATACGCTCCCCATCAAAATCTATTGTTAAGTACATGTTTATTGTAGTAGAAATGAAATAAAATTGTTGTTAGAGAATATTTTCAATATAACAAATCCATAATTGATCGAAAATAAAATTGATTCAAACAAATATACTTAACCCTCGTTTTAAGCGCGGCCATGTTCTCTAGTGTAATAATATAAAGCATATTATGAACGATTAGAGTGGTCCAAGTATACCCCTAAGCAACTAAAAAAGAGGTTCAATTATAACCCAATGACACTTTTCATCATTAATGTGAGGGCATTTTGCAACTTTTTAAAAAAAATTAAGGGATCGTTTGGTAGAGTGTATAAGTATAATACAAAATATGGTGTATTAGTAATGCTTGTGTTAGTTATGTTTGCATTAGTTATACTTGCATTTTTCTTATGCAACATTTGATTTGGTGTATTAAAAATAACATGAATTGCATAATTTCTAAAAAAATTATTTGTTTACAAAAATACCCTTCATATATATGGTGGAAAGGATGTGAAAAAGATTTTGAGGGATAATTGTGTCTTTAATCATGCTAATGTATGCATTAGAATCCACTGCATTATTAATACCATTGATTTTGAGGTATTAGTAATACACACTTCAATACGTAATAGAGTGTATAACTAATGCAAGTATAAAGACAAGACTAATGCAAGCATTAGTTATACATAGGCTAAAAAAAATATGTCAAACAAGGTACTAATAATACACAAAATTAATACATGCATTATTCTTTTTAATACACTCTACCAAACGACCCTCAAAGAATATATTTGAACCAAAAGATAGAATAAAGACATTTATAATCTAGTAGATCAGCAAGGGGTATCTTACCTCTAAAATAATAAGTCAACCTCAGGTCATGTGTGGCAAGGAATCATTTGATTTGAAAACAATTAATTTTTTTAGTATGCTCTAGGATAATCTAGAAAGTTCTCTATTCATTTGTTTTTTTCCCATTTGGTGAAGCTTTCCTTGGAAACTAAGTTTTCAATAGTTTCCCTTTTAAAGTCAAAGAAAAAAAAAGTTGTATTCCCCACAAGTGAGTAATTCCTTGGAGAGTAAGGTTTCAATAGTTCCTCTCCACATCACTGAAAAATAGTGCTAAGGGGTCGTTTGAGACACGGGATTAGATGAGATATTTCATGATTAAGTTTAATATTAAATTTATATCATGTTTAATTAATGGTATAAATTTATCCAGGACTAATTTGTTCCATCAACTAACAATGTATAAATCTAATACCAAACTTAGTCTTGAGATATTCATCTTATCCCATTCAACATGGGATTATTTAATTCCACCTTCCATATGATATAAAGTAGTTCATGAATTATAATCCTATGACTATAATTCAAGATAATTTAGTTTATGTATCAAATGACCCCTAACAGTATTTCACAAGTGATAAGAGATCTCAAATTCGAATTTTAGAGAACACAAATTCTTAATAGAAAGGGACGGAGCTATTGTTAGAGTTACGAATCAATAAATATTTCTGTAATTTTAATTTAAACTTTGTATTTGTGTTTAAAAGATTACTTATTAATATATTCAGAACTCAACATGAATAATCGTCTGTATTGACAAGGACAACTTTTCCTTTTTGGACTTTGTACAACATGAATTTGAATTATTTAAATTTGTAAAATTTTAAATATGAGATGATTATAATTTTTAAAAAATGTCTCTTATAAGTTGTTAGATGTCATTGTCGTCAAGAATCATTCGATTAGTATCTATCTTGCCTTTTTCCTTTTTGGCATAAAATAACTGACAATACTTCTCTCCTTGTTTCTCCTTAAATAATTGTATGATACTAGCAAATTTTCAAAAATTGATGTTATTTGGGGTTAATAATAAATGTAAATTTGTTTGTATTAATTTTAGTAAATAAATGTAATAACATGTTCATTGTCACCTCTTACTCTTAGAATCAAGATGAATAAAATGTTTAATTTTATAGGATAATATTATAATTTATCTTGGTGAGGCCTGAGGGTAATTTCAATATTGTCTTAGCTAGCGTTTGGACATAGATTTTCAAATATTTTTGGCAAGTGAGTTTTGGATGAAGATTGGAGTGAAATTTCATCATGTGTTTGGCCATAGTTTTTGGAAAAAATATTTGACTTTTTAAAGATATGATTTATACTCATAAGTTCTAAAAAATATTAATTTTTTTTTATAACTTTTTATTATCATGTTATAATGAACATGTTCATGATAAAAATTAAACTCGTAGATTATAAGCTCCAACCAACTTATAAATAATTTCACAGATAAGTGTAGGAGTTACTAAGGTTTTCTCAATTCACAAAGGAGCATCTAATTTTTCTATTTACATTACTTTTAACTAGTGTTACGGAACAATACCATTACATACTTGAGAGTCAAATAACAAGGTTTATTAATGGGGTTGGTTGACAGATAAATATTAGTTGAGATTAATAAATGGTGGGGTGTTTTTATAAACTATAAAAGTTTGGGGTGAAGTTTAAATTTTTAAAAGTTCTCAAATAATAGAATTTGGTCCAAAAATTAGTTTTTTCTAGTTTTGGGGAATTTAAATTATTTGCCAAAAATATTTGTCAAATAATGACAAATTATATGGCCAAATAAAATTTACCAAATTTTTTCCCAGATATAACATGGAATATCTATGACCAAATGGGTCCTTAGTCAAAAGTGTAAGGACCTAAAGCAAAAGTTTTATCTCCCTCCTTCTTGAGTCGTCTTTGGATATTAAGAATAGTCAGTTTTAACCTTGAAATACATGTTCAACCTCAAATGTAATAATATGGACCATATCGTTGAATGATTAAAGTGTTCCAAATATAACCCACTGTTACTTTTCATTATTAATGTGAGGACATTTTACAACTTTTTTTAATTATTAAGGGATTTTTTTAAACCAGAGGATACAATAAAGACATTTATAATCTAGTAGATAAACAAGGAGTCTCTTAACTTCTAAACTAATAAATCAGCCTCAGTTCATGTGTAACAAGGAATCATTTGATTTGAAAACAATTTCTATTTTTTTTTTTAAGTAGTATGCTCTAGTATACTCTAGAATGTTCTTTGTCCATTTGTTTTTTTCCATGTGGTGGAGCTTTCCTTGGATTCCCCACAAGTGAGTAGTGGCAATTGATTCCTTGGAGACCACGGTTTCAACAGTTCTCTCCACATAACTAAAAGTAGTACTAATAGCTCGTTCGATACGTGGGATAAAGATAGTAGTTTTAGAATAAAATTTGATATTAATTTTATTTTATATTTGATATGATGTATTAATTAATTTTGAAATTATTTTATTCTATTATTTGTACTATATTAATGGGATTATCCCATATGGAGAATGAAATAAAATAGTCCCATAAAATATCACTCTTTATCCTATTTGATATACTAATCATTTCACTAATGATAAGTTAGAGATTTCAAATTTGAATTTTAAAGAACACAAAAATTCTTAATAGTAAGGATAGAGTTACTGTTATATTTACGAATTGGTAAATCATGTGAGTTTGATTTAAACTTTGTATTTATGTTTAAAAATTTACTTAATAATATATTCAGAACTCCATATGGATAATCGACAGTATTGACAAGGAAAGCATTTCCTTTTTGAACTTTGTACAACATGAATTTAAATTATTTGAATTTATAAATTTTAAATATGAAATAATTATAATTTAAAAAAATGTCTCTTATAAGTTGTTATATGTCATTGTCGTCGAATCAATTCGATTAGTATATATCTTTTCTTTTCCCTTTTTGGCATAAAATAAGTGGCAATACTTTTCTCCTTAAATAATTGTATGATACTATGCAAATTTTCAAAATTTGATATAATTTTGGGTTAATAATAAATGTATATTTGTCTGTATTAATTATTGAATAAATGTAATAATATTTTCATCGTCATCTCTTGCTCTTAGAGCCAAAATAAATATAATTTCAAAATTTTAAAATTATATATTAACTAAATGAAATGGTTATTAGTACATTGATGATAACATAGTATTTAGTAAGAAACCAATACTATATTAATCTTTCTAGGTTTAGAGGCACTAATTGTGCTTCCTGAATATAGTTCAAATCTCACTCATAAGCAAATATATGAATGAATAATGGCATCGATGTTTTAACTAAGCCACTCCTCATCGGTGATTTTAGAATTCAACGCTTTTTATAACACCTTTTGAACAGTGATTCTTAATACTTCACGTCTTTTGAGAAGTGATTCTAAGATTTAGCATTTTCTTATCAATGATTCTAGGACTTTACGTTTTTTGATCAGTGATTCTAGAATTTAATGTCTTTTAATCAGTATTTGTTTCTCCAATTCTTTTCAAAATTCATGAACCACTTTGAAAATCCAAAAAAATTGAATTTATTTATTTAGATGGTTTTAAGAATTACTCCCTCCGTTTCGTTTTAGTTGACCCTTTTATTAAAAATATTTATTTCAATTTAGTTATCCCATTTATGAAATCAAGAAAATTATATTATATTCTTCCAATACTATCCCATCATTAAATGACTACATAAAGTATATATATACTCAAATTTATATTTTCAAAACATAATTAATAAAATTAATTTGATAAAATAAGCTCCTATAATACATTTACATATTTGTGCTACATATTTATTGTCATTAACTTTTGTGATAATATAATTAATTCTCAATCCTTTTAATCTGACAATATATTTACTTTATTTAATATGATGCATCACCTCACCTTGGTACAAACAAAAATAGTACTATCCCCTCTCTTTTTTTCCTCTTAACTTGACAATTTCCCAATAGTTTTATGTATGTCTGTATGTTACTTATTACTTTATTTTTTTAAAAAAAAAGGTTTGGGTGATGGGTGAAGTGAACCGTCAAATTCATGCAATTTATATTACAAGAGGTTCGAGCTCGTGATATTTGACAATTAAATCACTTAGTTTAGTTGTTAAAAAACTTCAAATTATTCTATATATACTAAGATTTTTTTCCCCATGAGTCGTGATTTCAACTTTGACAAAATATTTTATTGGGTTAGAAGCTCGTGAACCCAAGTTTTAAAATTTAATAAGAAATTAAAATGTTACTCTTTTTTAGAAATACATTCCTTCTTGTTTTAAATCAGCATTCTTTATAACTGTGTCATATGTAATCCATTGATGAAATACATTCCTTCTTGTTTTATTTAGAACAACAATAACTTGCTTTGAATATAAATTTGAAAAATAATTCATGTTAATATATTCTTATAAAGAAGTCATTTATACAAAGAATTAAATACTAGTGTTTAGAACTTTTTCAATCAACCACCATTTTTTATCCAATAAGCTACTCGTGAGGATCTTCTCGACAAACAAGTTTTGTATGATCCATCAAAATGATGCTAATTCCCTAATCTGTAATATAAATTCTTTGAATTTGTCCACTTTTTGTAACGCTCCCTTTAGAGGCCCCTCTAATTAAGATATTTTTGATAATCAGCTTTTAACCCTTTCTATTAACCACAATTCTTCCTTTATGATTAATTTTTAATATTAATATGATATATTTTTGGACAAAAAAATAAATAAAAAACCACTCAAATAATTTTTTTTTTTTTTATTTCTTAATATTTTTTCCTTGTTTTTAGCAAGATGTTAATTTTATTTTAAACTTTTAAAAATGTTTAATAGGAGCATGTTTATTCTTTTA
Organism: Capsicum rhomboideum; assembly: GCA_031232105.1. NCBI lineage: Eukaryota > Viridiplantae > Streptophyta > Magnoliopsida > Solanales > Solanaceae > Capsicum > Capsicum rhomboideum. The sequence goes on from CP124707.1 coordinate 48,490,466, forward strand.
TTCCTGCACACTGAAATATGTGTCAACCTTTTTTCCGTATGTGGAAGAAGAAAATCAATTGGTATTAAACTATGCTTGGATAGTTGTTACCCATGGTATTATATTATATAGTTTAAATATTATGTTTGTTTCTTAAAATTTATTGTCTCGTATCGTTAAATTTCATCGTTAGGTAATGATGAAAAGTCTTATTTTATTTAACGAACGATTTGATGGGATTGCATTGTTACTTTATATTTTTTTTGTTATCTTACCTTTATTTATTATTTGATAATCTTATTTTATCTTTTATTATACCTTTATATAATAGCCCTAATCCGAACTTTACGTTTTTAGTAGGTCTATTATTCAAATTATTAATGTATAAGATTATGTAACGCTGAAAAATGATACAATCCATCCAAATGATGTATCCATTAAAACAATACAATAAAATACAACACAACACAATTCAATACATTACGATACATTATGAATCAATAAGTAACAACCATTCAAATAGAGTGTTATTGGTAGAGTATTAAACATATTCTCAAGGCTAATATAGGAAGAAAGAACAAATGTATATATATCTAGTGTTTCCTTTACAAATTCAAATGAGATTCCTATATATAATAAGGCCAAAAGATTCGTTAGGCCATGAATATTATTCACAATATTACGAAATATTTTTTTTACTTTATTTTGAAATACTTGTTTGGTCATAAATATTTTGAAATACTTGTTTGGTCATAAATATTTTGAAATACTTGTTTAGTCATAAATATTTTGAAATACGTTTTTATAACTATTTTTGAATTTATTTTTTGAACTTTTGAAAAATCTAAATTTTATATTTTCATAAAATTCTATTATTTTTTAACTTAAAAAATATCCTACTTAAAAAAAAATATGTGCAAATATAACTTTAACTCTATTTTCAAATTCAAAAATACCAAATTAAGTGAATATTTTGAATTTTGAACACCCACTTTCTCTTTCTCTTTCATTCTGAAAAAAAGATTTTGTATTTATTGTACTACTGTTTCTGCTTTTTCCCTAGGGGATGTTAGGGGTGGGTGGGTGTTTCAGGGTTTTGTTGAGTTTGGGGTGAGGGGGTGAGTATTTTTCCTTGTTATATATACCCATATTCCCATTGTATCTACAACTCTCTCACACACACTCTTTTCTTGTTCACTGAACACTCAAAAAATTTGCTGGCATACACAATCTTCAAAGTTTTTGCAATTCAACTCTAGCCAGTGAGTTTTCTTGAATATTTCTATGTTTCTTTTTCATAAACATTACCTTTTTATGCATTTCTTGAAATGGGTGTTTACATGGGGTGTTAAATGTTTGATTATATGTTCTTTTACTTACAAAATCTTGTGTTTTCTTTGAAATGGTATAAGGGTATGTAGATAAATAGGCTGTTTTATGTATTGTCACCTGGTTGTCATTTTCTTGGAGATTTATGGTTTGTTTTTTATTAAGTACTTTGTTGGTGTCTTTATGTTTGTTTGGTCCCATGTTAATGTAGCCAGCTGACTGTTTCTGTGTTTCTTTTTTCATAAAGATCACTCTTTTATGCATTTTTTTTTTGTTTTGAATGGGTGTTTACATGGGGTTTAAATCTTTGATTGTAATATGTTCTTTTACTTACAAAATCTTGTTTTGTTTTACTGATTCGATATGTGTATTTCTCTTGGGTTTTGATTTTTCCTTGTGTTTCTTTGAAATAGTAGTAAGGGCATATATATAGATACATAGGTTGCTTTATGTATTGTCACCTGGTTGTCATTTCCTTGGAAAGTTTCTGTTTCATCTTTGTTCCTTTGTTCGTGTCTTAATGTTTGTTTAGTCTGATGTTAAGCTGCACTTGTCCTGAGTGTCTTTCGAAAACAGCCTCTTTACCTCTACGAGCTAGTTGTAAGGTCTGCGTACACTCTACCCTCCCAGACCCCACTTGTGGGATTTCACTGGGTATGTGTTGTTGTTGTTGTTGGTTTGATGTTGATGTAGATAACAATCAATGGAGCTAGCTGACTATTTCTGTGTTTGTTTTTCATATAGATCACTCTTTTATGCATTTTTTTTTGAAATGGCTGTTTACATGGAGGTTAATCTTTGATTATATGTGCTGAACTTTCAAAACCTTGTTTTTTTTTCCTGATTTGATGTTTGTATTTCTCTTGGATTTTGGTTTTTCTTTGAAATGGTACAGAGGGTAGATAAATAGCCTGCTTTATGTATATGATCACCTGGTTGTTATTTCCTTGGAGTGTTTTATGTTTCATCTTTGTTACTTTGTTGGTCTGTTTTTTTTGGGCTGAGGGTCTGTTGGGAAATAGCCTCTCGATCTCCCAATGTAGGGGTAAGGTCTGCGTACATGCTACCCTTCCCAGACCCCATTACACTAGGTATGTTGTTGTTGTCTTTGTTACTTTGTTGGTGTCTTTACGTTTGTTTGGTCTGATGTTAATGTAGATAACAATCAATGGAGCCAACTGATGTTGCAGTCTCTGCAAATCAACAGCTCTCCGCTGACCCTCTGCCTTTTGCAAGAAGGTTGGCATCTTACATTTATTTTCTCTTTTAACGGAGTTAGGAAAAAACAATCGATTGAAAAAAGAAACTTAAAAAAAAGAACTTTTGTAATATATGTGTTCTCTTTGTATGATTTTGTTATGTAGTTATCAGTTGGAAGCCCTGGAGACTGCATTAAAGCAGAACACCATTGTTTACTTGGAGACTGGTTCTGGAAAGACCTTGATTGCAATTATGCTTCTTAGAAGCTATGCTTACCTTCTTCGAAAGCCGTCTCCATACATAGCTGTTTTCTTGGTCCCGACTGTTGTTCTGGTGACTCAGGTAGTATTTCTAAAGATTGTAGAACTGTTTTTTTCCCCATTAGTTTTCTCATTTCTGGAGTTAGTTATACTGTTTGAGGTTGCTTGGTTTAAGGTCCAAAACTATCTACTTGGCTTGTTATAATGTTGTTGGTCTTGTGATTTGTAATTACAAGCAAGGAGATGCTCTCATGATGCATACCGACTTAAAAGTGGGCAAGTATTGGGGAGAAATGGGCGTGGATTATTGGGATGCTGCTACATGGCAACAAGAAGTGGACGACCATGAGGTTTGTATGAACTATATTTTATCTTCATTGATAAATTATTAACCGTTGCTTGAGTTGGCATTGAATATGGCTACAATGTTCTCAAAAGGATAAAGTGATTGTTTATCAATCCTCTCTATTGCCCAAACTAATTGTACTTGGAGTATATATGCTTCTATGCTTAAGTAAGGCCTCCATCCTTATAAAAATGCCCACAGCTGAAGGGTCAAACCCACCACAACCTATCTTTGGACCTTTAGGAGTTGTTTGGGTGGTGGAATAAGGGATAACAATCCCGGGAATGATTTGAAATTATTATATCCCGTGTTTGGTAATGAGTATTAATTAGTTGCGGAATACATTTTGTACTAAAATGGTGGGATAGCTAATCCCATGGGATATCCCGACCTATTTCAACCCATGGGATATCCCAACCTATCCCAACCCATGGGATATCCTTGTATATCCCATCCCGGTAACCATTAGAGATCAAAATTGCTGTGAACCGAAGAAATATTTTGTACAGATTAGTTAAGGGAAAGAAATGGTTGTAAAAGCTATAGAAATTAGCTGCTCATATTTGCAGTTGAACTTGTGAGGTTTATGCTGTCTAGTGACTGGTATTGGGATCTGGTGGAATAGTAATATGCTTGGTGCTGCTCTCCAAGGGAAGTTGCAAATGAGCTGCGTTGTTTACTTTAAGATCCTTTTTTTTGTCAGGGCTCTTTTCGAATATATTAGATCTGACGTTCAGCATTATATACTAGGAATTATGTTAGGCGTTGTATATTTACGTCATGAGTAATCACCGCAGGGTTTCGTCTTTCAGGTACTGGTTATGACTCCGGCTATACTACTTGCTGCTTTGAGGCACAGTTTTATACAAATAGACATGATAAAAGTTATAATATTTGACGAGTGCCACAATGCACGAGGCAGACACCCTTATGCCAGCATAATGAGGGTACGTAGTTTATGCTAAGATAAATTTTCTGTACAACAGTTTGTGCTAATTGTTGATTATATTTTCCGAAGTCCAATTTCTTCACCTGGACAATGCTGTTAAATAATACTTGTCACTCTGTCGGTTCAAAAATAATTGACCCATTTGGTTATCGGCATATTCAAAGCAAATATAAATAGATTATTAAGATGGAGTTCAGTAAATAAGTATGTTCGCTGAAATGAGTTTATATATTGTCGAATAGTATAAGTTTATGTTGAGTTATCAACTGGAAATACTTTACATGCTAGAAAAGAGAACTTATAAAAACTTACAACGTAACAATTAGCAAAAAACTATTCGAGAATGACTTAGAATGGTGCTTGAACGGTTCTTGTCTTAAAGGATTAATTTTCTTTCAGGAATTTTATCATCGCCAGTTAACCTGCAAGAGCGCACAACTTCCAAGAATATTTGGGATGACTGCTTCCCCTATAAAGACTAAAGGTTGGCGCAATTTGATCTTATATCTTTGGACATCTTTTCTACATCATACTTCTAAAGAACTGGTTCTCTCTCTTTCTCTGGATTCTCATGTTTATACTTTTTATGCAGGTTCTAGCACGGCAGATAGTTATTGGCAAATGATTCGTGACCTCGAGGATCTTATGAATTCCAAGGTTCTCTCAATTATCTTCTCTCATTTATCTACTTTCGTCATACACTCTGCTTAAATGTAGTTCAGAGAAGAGAACTGTGCAAGCATTAACCTTTTATCTTTTGGATGTTTGTCATCAGAACATTGCATGATTGACATTAGTTTCTTGCTCAGAGTTGCACTTATTTCTTGGTGACATATCGTTTTTATAAGCAAAAAGTCATAAACACACATTTAGATATGTATTTGGTTCCTCTAATTGTGATCTCCCTTTGCAAATGAAGGTATACACGTGTAGCAGTGAATCTGTTCTGGCGGAGTATATCCCATTCTCAAATCCGAAGCTGAAGATATATAAACATGTGGATATTCCTTGCACATTGTTTCTTAGTTTAGCTCATGACCTGGAAAGGTTGAAAGAAAAGGTAAACATCAATTCTTTAGCTCATGACCTGGAAAGGTTGAAAGCAAACCTTTTTTCCTGCTATGAAGATATCTTCCCTTGTATCAATTATCAGTTAGCTTATGGTGCCTCTTTCCTTCTCTGTAGTAGTTGTGTGCAATCAGAAAACTGAAAGTGCCTTGAAAAAATACTGAGACTTCTAACTAAACTTTAATTTATCCTTATAGTAGTGGTTGGAACAATCACGTCGTGGCTTGTTCAACATATGGGTCGGACATTTTTGCTCTTCCAATTTTAGTTGTTTTAACTTCTCTTATTATTGCAGCATGAATGTTCGATTTCAAAGTCAAATCTGTCTGACATGAGTGCTGGATCTGCAAGAAGAAGATTATCAAAACTCTATTCGGCTTTCTTATTTTGTTTGAGTGAGATGGGTGCTTGGCTGGCTTTGAAGGTAAATTTTGTTCCTTGCTGGTTCAAAAAAAAATTGAACAGTTTGGTGTTTATCATTTTCCTAACATGACTTTGTTTTGAATCAGGCAGCTGAGTTCTTGTCCCGTGAAGAAATTGATGTCTTTTCTTGGGGAGAATTAGATGTATGTGCTCAAAATATTGATAGAGATTTCAGTTTGGGTGCATCTAAGATTTTCTCGGCTCGCTTACCTTCTGGTATCATAGTTAGCAACATCCATTTTCTTTTCTCCCTGTGCTGTAAGATTGTTTTTGATTTCTTTCTGCTATCTGTCTCTCTCTCTTCCCTGTAAACATAGGGCCACATTGGTCAATTGGTGGTGATATTCAGGCAAATGTGGATGCTGGATATGTGTCATCCAAAGTTAATTGTCTTCTAGAGTCTCTTCTCGAGTACAGGTGAGAGCGGTTGAATATTGAATCTTCTAATTAGTCAAAAGCTTTAATGTAATTCAGTCTACTGGAAGTTTGTAGAGTAGATGGAAAACAGAGAAGTGGTCGGTTATATTCTTTTATCATTTTGTGTCTGCGAGACACTCCTTCAAAGAAGGATGGTCATCTTTTTGAATCTCCGGGCTAGATGGACCTGTTTTACTTTTCTTTCAGAGATTTTGAGGAAGCACATATAGAATGATATGTGATTTAGTGTTGATGCAATTAAATATTTGTAAGATCTTACAATTCTTTGTATTGTTCTTGAGCTTACTTGGATTCATCAATAATATATGAACTTCTCCTTTTATGTACTTGTTGGCACAAGCCCTGGGATTTAATTTGGACAGAGATTATCCATTCTTTCGTTGGGAAATAGGATTATATATTTAGTGATTTACTGACCAACATCTTTTAGTTGGTAACATGTAAACTTTTGTTTTTAATCTGGTAGGGACCTGAAGGATTTGAGATGCATCATATTTGTTGAGAGAATTATTACAGCAATTGTTCTTCGCTCTCTATTGAATAAGTTGCTTCCGGAACTAACTGGTTGGAGAACCGAGTACACAGCAGGACATATTTCTATGGTGCAGTCACAGAGCCGGAAACTTCAAAATAAAATTGTTGAAGAATTTCGCAAGGGTCTGGTAAGTCAAAATTTTGATTTATTACTTTCTGGATAGTTTCTGATGATTTAAAGTCTATTATCCATGCAAACGCTGCAGGTGAACATTATTGTAGCGACGTCTATTCTTGAAGAGGGCTTGGATGTTCAAAGTTGCAACCTTGTCATCCGATTTGATCCCTCAGCTACTGTTTGTAGCTTTATACAATCTCGTGGACGAGCTCGAATGCAGAACTCCGACTTTCTTCTGATGGTTAGAAGGTATGTAATGTCTATTCTAATTGATACTATGAATGTTTTTCAGAGTCCTGTCATTCTCTTTTTTGGTGTATTATTTATGGAAACATTCTATTTTTGCTGTTGTCGCTTGCTATTGCACTACTGTTGTTTAATAGACAAACAATTACTTTTGCCCTTGGCATTTTGTGCAATTATCAATAATAACATTTGGAAGATTTGATTATAACAATGGACTGATCGTTCTCATTTTGATCAAATCTTAGTGGGGATGATTCAACCCTTACTCGCATGCAAAACTATATGGCTAGTGGGGAGATAATGCGGCAAGAATCATTACGTCATGCTTCTATTCCATGTTCGCCTTTAGATGATGAATTATTTCATGAGCCTTGCTACAAAGTTGAAAGCACGGGAGCAGTTGTCACCCTGAGTTCTAGCGTGTCATTGTTATACTTCTATTGCTCAAGGCTACCATCAGACGGGTTTGTACTGCATACTCCTTGCTATGTGTTTAGTATTCTGTGTTAAATATTTTACATTATTGACCGACATTCAATTCAATTGTAGGTACTATAAACCTAATCCTAGGTGTGTGATTGATAAGGAAACAGGAACCTGCATGCTACAACTTCCCAAAAGTTGCCCACTGCAGAGAATTATGACTGTACAGGGGAATAGCAAAATATTGAAGCAACTTGCATGCCTGGAAGCTTGTAGAGAACTTCATCATGTGGGTGCCTTGACTGACAATCTTGTTCCTGATATCGTGGAGGAAGAAGCTATCAACAAAGAACTGGGTAATTCTAACATCTTTTATCTAATGTGTTTTTTTTTGGATTATGGTGCTTGACTTCTAACCTATTATATTGTGCAGAAAGTCAAATCCACACTGTTGAAGAATCAAAATACTTTCCACCAGAATTGGTTAGTCATTGCGGCAATGAATCAGAAGCAGTGTACTACTGCTACCTAGTTGAGTTGCAACATGACTCTTGCAACGATTTCCAGCTTCATGGAATTATACTTGCTGTTAGGACAAAGCTCAAGTTTGATGATGAAATATTGGCTTTTGACTTGGACGTTGATAGGAGGGGACGCTTGCAAGTTCAACTAAATTATAGTAAAGTTGTTACGCTTACTTCTGAGGAGGTGACTAAAATTTTATGGCTTTTATCATCTCTTTACTTGTTACTGTAAAATTGGCTGGTGATATTTTTTTTATATATCTATCTACTTCTCTCCAGATTCGACGGTGTGAGAGATTTCAAGTCAGTGTCTTCAGAATTCTTCTTGACCGTGATCTGAGTAAACTGTCGGATGCTTTGGCTGCAGTTCAATCGCCTATTGGTTCTGCAGTTTCTGATTATCTTTTGCTCCCATCTTTGGGTACAACCCCTGAAATAAATTGGAAATGTGTGAATTCATTGCTGTTTCCTTCTCAAGTTCTTGGGGATAAGCATATGGATTGCTGTTCTACACAAGGTCGCAAACGCAGGGTGAACACCAAAACTGGGGTGGTATGTAGCTGCATGTTGGAGAACTCATTGGTCTGTACACCTCATAATGGTCATATATACTGCATTACCGGTTTTTTGGATAATTTGGATTGCAACTCATTGTTGGATATGAGAACTGGAGAATCCATTACCTACACAGAATACTACAAAAAACGGTTTGTACAATTAGCTTCTGATTTTCTGGTGCTCCTTCTCCATATATCATCTTTTGATTTCAAAGGTTAAGTAAGGTGCGGTTTACAGGCATGGGATCAACATATGCTTTGAAGGAGAACCACTTCTTAGGGGGAAACATATTTGGAAAGTGCAAAATTACCTTCAGAGATGCAGAAATCAGGAGGCTAAAGGTTTGATCATATGGTTCTTCTTTTGTTATAATGATTAATGAAAATGACCTATTCATTTCTGTTTGACCTCTTTCGCCTCCTTTGCAGATTCAACTGATTCATCTGTTGAGTTGCCTCCTGAACTATGTTCCCTCATCATGTCGCCCATCTCTATTTCTACCCTTTATACCTATGCATATGTTCCTTCAATCATGCATCGGATTGAGTCCTTGGTTATGGCCTCAAACTTGAAAAGAATGCATTTGGATCACTGCACTCTAAATATTTTTATTCCAACCGCTAAGGTATGTGCTACTATGATCCCATCTCAGATCTTTGCTCTAATTAAAGTCTTTCTTAAGTTGTGAGCTTCATACATACTCTCGTGCTCGAGTTTCGATCAGTGGACTAGCGTTCTCGCGACTTACTTTCTTGATTTTTATTTTAGATTTTGGAAGCAATGACGACAAAGAAATGCCTCGAGAATTTTCATTTGGAATCACTTGAGACACTTGGAGATTCTTTTCTTAAATATGCTGCCAGTATACAGCTGTTTAAGACTTACGAAAATCATCACGAGGGTCTTCTCACCGTTAAGAAAAACAAAATCATTGCCAATGCTGCACTGTGCAGGCTTGGATGTGCTCGTAAAATACCGGTAGGTATTCCTTGGTGAAAATGTAGTTGGGTCCATTTGGAGTTTGGGTAGTAATATCAACTCCATGTCATTATTTATCATGGATGACTTTTTTTTTCTTTTTTCTTTCTGCTATGTCTTTGAAGTTTAAGGACGGCCAGGGGGGTATTTGCATGTATACATTAATCAAAGATTGGATATTGACTGTTTATCGTGCCTGCCACCTAAAAGTTGCCAACTCTCGCTTGTAAACATTCTCCACTTCCCTTCCTTGCCCACACAACTATCTGCTGTTAGTTATAATGGAAATTAGTAGCTATGGTCGTTTCTGTTTATTCGTTTGTGTATAACATGCATATTTCGCCAGTGCATCAATTTTGAGAGAGTGCTTTTCGACACTTGTCTAAGTAAATATCCCAGTGAGTTTTTAAAGAGTTCCTCCAGAGTCTTAACATTTTATTGGTTCAACTGCATATTCTTATGTGTTGCTGGATGCAAATGCTATCTGAATTCTTTTTCCTTTTTCTTCTTTTGGTTTTCCGTTCAATAATTACCTTTGATTACAGGGATTTATCCGAAATGAACCATTCAATCTTAAAGCTTGGCTCATTCCTGGTGATAATTCTCAAGTTCACGACTTCGATGAAGAGTTCCTGACGTCTTCAGATAAAATGTATTGTAAGGGAAAACTGAAGATTAAAGGTAAGGGAGTAGCTGATGTTGTCGAGGCTCTAATAGGTGCCTACCTCAGCTCGGGCGGGGAAGTAGCGGCTTTATCATTTATGAAATGGCTTGGGGTGGACATCGATTTTGTTGATGCACCTTTGCCAAGGCACTTTCCCATGAATGCTGAGAAGCTAGTAAATGTCAGATACTTAGAAAACCTGCTACATTACAAGTTCAATGATCCTTCTCTGCTTGTTGAAGCGCTAACTCACGGATCTTACATGCTACCTGAGATTCCACGGTGCTATCAGGTTATTCTCGTAAATAAATATTATCTATCTTAATGTTGTGAATTAGTTGGATCTAATTTTTGCAGTTTGATTACTAAAACATATTGCTGTCTAGATTGGGAAAGTTGTGAACCTGGACATTTCATTAACCTAAGGAAGTTTCATGGTTTTAGATAATGACAATATGAATCTTGTCTCGCTTTCTTTGCATCTTATTCTAAGTTCAATATGCATATCCTCACATTGGACCAATCTATAGTATGAGAGCTCAAGATCTGTAATATCATAAAAACAAGAGCAGTACTTCATTGCTTGTTGCCTGTTGATTTCTGTCTTCCATTGGAAGTCTTTTTGTATGGCTTTTAGGACACCTGAGAATGAAATGAACGCAAGTAAAAGTTCTTGTGAACATCTTCGTTGTTGATATAGCTATATGAACAAAGTTACTTAAATGGTTGAGACAATGTTGTGATTGAGAAAGTCAAGTTCGGCCTTTCCTAAATAAATGTTATATAGTAAAAAAGAATCTTTTGTTTTGTTGTGTCATGGTTTCTTTGCGGTATGTTTAGCCTTCCTTGCATACTGAGAGGATAGATTCACATTTGACCTGATGTATATTAAGTGCCTACATTCATAGTTTGTTAAGCAGTATTTGTGTCTTTTTAACTCTCTTGATTCAAATGCTGGTGTTCATCTGGCTATGCAGCGCTTGGAATTTCTTGGAGATGCAGTGCTAGACTATGTTGTTACTGCACATCTCTATTTTAAGTATCCTGGACTGACTCCAGGACTAATTACTGATTTAAGGTCGACCTCCGTAAACAATGAGTGTTATGCTCAGTCGGCAGTTAAGGCTGGCCTGCACAAGCACATTCTTCATGCCTCGCAAGATCTGCAGAGGCAAATATTTAGTACTGTTGAGGACTTTGAGAAATTGGATCTTGTGTCTACATTCGGATGGGAGGCTGAAACTACTTTCCCTAAGGTATTGCATACTTTCCTCAAAGTTAAATATTTCCCATTGTTGAGCTGATTTTTCCATCCTCCAAGCACTTTGCTGAGGAACGAAGTAGCTTGCCTCAGCCTCATCTTAAGATTAGTGTGGATTAATTGTATCATATATGCTTCGGATTTTGCTTATTTTCTTTTTTTGGCTTGCTCTAGGTGCTTGGAGATATTATTGAGTCCCTTGGTGGTGCGATCTTTGTTGATTCTGGCTTTGACAAAGATATTACATTTCAATGCATACGACCTCTTCTGGAACCATTGGTTACACCTCAGACAGTAAAGCTCCACCCAGTAAGAGAGTTAGGTGAACTATGTGACCAAAAAGGTTATATAAAGAAGAAGAATGTCGTCACTTGTGAGAACGGTGTAGCATGTATTACAGTAGAGGTTGAAGCAAATGGCGTTATTCACAAGGATACGTGCTCGGGACAAGACAAAAAAATGGCCAAGAAGGTGGCTAGCAAAAATGTGCTCAAGTCTCTGAAAGAATGTCCCTCCAATGCTTAACAGTAGTTACTTTTCTGCTATTTCAGTTTATGAAATTAACAGAAACGCTTAATATTTTCAAGGTCATTTTGGTTTGTTAAGTCAAAATTTAATTGTAATGTACTATTGGATTTGTTGTGTTATGTAACAATGGAGATACTCATTTTATGTTAGCCAATGTAGTGGTGATGAAATCAAGCATCAGGGGCTTGTTTTAAATTTTTCTTTATAAATATTTTTTAGTTTTATTGTTCTTATCTAAAATATTGTTTAAGGGTGTGTTTGGTATGATGGAAAATATTATTCATGGAAAGTGTGTTCCTAGAAAATGTTTTCTTGGAAAACAAGCTGGATTCTTACTTATTTTTTAGCAAATAAAAAAATGTTATCTCAAGAATATTTATATGTAATCTAGCAAAAAAAATTATAATGGTGGGAGGGGGTGGAGTATGGGGCCTCAGGGATGGTGCAGGTGAGATGATCAAGGAGTAAGGGTTGGGGGAGGGTGGGTGAGAGTATATAATAAATATAGAATGACACTTATAGAATTTGTTTTTCTTACTTTCATTAAGGAAGTTATTTATTTAGAATTTTTTTTTTCATTTCTAAGGAACTTGATTTTTTTAAAAGAAAATACTTTTAAAAGATGTCCAACCAAATATGAGAAAACAAAAAAATATTTTCCTCCGTACCAAACACACCGAGTTCTTTATGAAGATTACATCGAACCAAGTTATTTTTTGATTAAGCTTGATTGACAATAATCATAAGTCATAATAGTGATCAGGATGATTATCTCCAAGAATTTGATCTCAGGACAAGGTGAGAGTGACAATGAAATTGAGATAGTTCTAATATGTGAAGAGAAACTATCCTAGCGAGGAGATGTGAGAGGGTTGATTATGGTTGGTCTAAGAAGAGTTAGAGGTAGATCGAAGAAGTATTGAGAATAGATGGTTAGACAAAACCTCTATCAAAGAAGTATTGAGAAGAGGAGATTAGATAGGATTTGAGACACCTACAACTTACTGAGGACATGGTCCTAGACAATAGGATATACATGTTAAAGATTAGGGTATAGAATGTTAGTTTAGCCGCGTTGTCTAGTGATATTAGTATATTTTTTTCCTTCTCCTGCTTTCTTATACTTCTTATTATTGCATGTTGTTTCTTTCGCTTTAGTTATCATAATTATTTATTGGTGCTACTAATATTCTTTATTGTATTCTCTTTTCCTTCTTGTTTTGTTATGCTCTATCGAAAACAATTTCGATCTCTACCTCATAAGATAGGGTTAAGGCTATGTACACATGCATCACCCTCCTCAAACCCTACTTGTGAGATCTCACCGGATATGTTGTTGTTATTTAGATGGGGTCCTCCACTCATGAGATTTTACCGAAAATATTATTATTGTACTTATTATTTAGATGGGGTCTAAATATTGAACTACAAAATAAAATACAAAAAATTAGTCAATTTGTAAGAGATGATCAATAATTCAAAAATATGGGAAAGAAGCACCTTAAGAGCATATTCCAAATTCTGAATAGAACATGAAACACAAGGAAATTTTTGCATTTGTTGTGTCTAAGCAATTCGATGGATAATTCAATCAATTGATTCGTTCTAATTCATGAATTCGTTTCTCTATCTTTTCCTATTTAAATAGTAGATATTCATCAACATCAAAGTTTGATTTTGTAACGTTAATTTAATCCACATATAACGGTAATTTAATCCACATATTACAACTAGACGAAAATCTAAAATTCAAATTTATTTTATTTGAATATCACGTGAATCACATATTAAATAGATAATAATTCTCAGAAACCATGTGACACCGTCTTGCATCCTGGCATAAAGAAAAGTGGAAAAGGTAAATTATGTTGTACTTTTATTTTGACTTTTATATATATAATTTTTTCTTTGAAGAAAAAAAAAAAAAGAATCTAAAGATCGTTGCAAAAGATATTCTTTGGTCAAAATCATATACGGAGAATGTTCAATCTCCAACATAAAAAACCTTATTTGCACTTTATATTTACGATTAATAGATGCAATGGCGGAGCCAGAATTTTCACTAAGGAGTGTCAAAATATAAAGAAGTAAATTCACGAAAAAATCAAGAGGTGTCAATACATAATATATATACATAAAAAAATATTTTTACCTAGCTGTATAATGTAATTTTCTGACGAAGGGGTGTCGAGCATATGTGGCTCCGCATTATAGATGCATAAACTATGGTGAATCGGCTAGACTTTTCTTATTTAACTATAATATAATTAGTAACTATAAATCGTTAAATTACTTAATTACGCTAAGTTAATATGTTTGATGTGAATATGAGATGTGAGTAATTTTTTACCAAATCAATGAATTATCCCATTAAGGAGTCATTTGGTTTGAAAATAAGTTATGTTCGGATTAGTTGTGCTAAAATTAGTTATACTGAGATAAGTTATATCGAGATTAGTTATCAACAATCGTAACATATCCAGTAATTTTACAAGTTGGTTCTGGGAGGATAGTGTGTACGCAACCTTATCCCTATCTTGTGAAAATAGAGATAGATCCCCAGCTCAAACAACACACATGATAAAAAAACAATATTCCTTTGGGATTTCATTGTCTTATTCCGAAATAATTAATTCTGATACTATTATTTCATCTTCTAGCATAGATAACTTATCCCGTACTAATTACTAATTCTGATATAATTTATCCCATAATTAACTAGTTGTCATTTCCAAGCTTCTATGGAATTTGTGTAAGAAGAAAGACAGGATATGGGTGCATATTGATTATGGCAATCAAGGTTCTATCTAGGGATGATGATGTTATGCGAATAGACATTTTCTCCATAAAGAAGAAATATACGCAACTTAGAAGGGATGAGCCAAAGGTGGAATGGAGACGACTAGCTAGTTTGCATTGTAAGAAGAAAATGGGTGGTTAAAATTTGATAAGGGATTTAAAAATTTTCTTATAAATATTTTATAGTGTTTTCATTCTTTTACAAACTTCAACATTGTCCAAGTAGAGGTAAAACTATTTATTTAATTTGACTACTAAATATTTTGAGGCTCTAAAGCAAAGGTTTTACCAACATGATAAACAGGATGAACCCTTTATCTTGTTCAATAGATCCATTCAGATTATATTTAATGTAATAATCCCATTTACAACAAACCAAGTTCTTTATTAAGGTTATAATAAATCTCTTATGATCAAGCTTGATTAACAATATAATCGTTAGTCATAGTAGTAGTGATCAAGATGATTTTCTCCAAGAATTTGATCCATTTATTAAGCTTGGGCTTTTGAGCTGATTGTGTGGGTATACTAGATGAGATAGGATGACGAATGAAGATATTATAGACAAGGTGGTAGTGGTATCTGTGGCGAGCAAAATAAAAGAAGAGAGACTAAGATAGTTCGAATATGTGAAAAAGAAATGCCTCAAGAAGGAGATATTAGAGGTTTGCTATGGTGGGTTTGAGGAGAGGTAGAAGTAGGTTCAGTGGCGGACTCAGGATTTTATACAAGTGGGTTCAATCAGTAAATAGGAAACAATGGTAATATCAAAATAGTATAAGCAGCGTCGAGCACAACAAACAAGTTTTTCATTGCTTTTTTATTTGTTCTTTTTTGTTAAGAATATAGTATCAAAATAGTTTGTTTTTTTTTAAAATAAAATAAAATTGCACTCGACACTTTTTTATTTAACAAAGTTGGGGGAAAAATAAAAAATTAATTTGCAAAAGAACCTATATATATTTTCAACTAAAACAGTTGCATATTTTAGCTAAAAACGATGAAAAAGAAAGTGTCAAAATTCAATTAATAAAAATTTAAATTTTATTTGAAGTAAAATAGATTTTAGATTTTTTTTGAATTTGAGTAAAAAAAAATAAAAATCAAAACATACAAGTTGAAATAGAAAAGAGAGAGAAAATACAGGTGATAAATTTAGTTAGCAGCTTACTCAGCATATACCTAATATGATTGGCCAATTCTTTTTAAATATTTTTGGTAACGTTATATTGTTAGCCAATTACTGAACAAAAATCAGTATAATAAGTAACGAGCAAAAACATTTGTTGGGATTCGAACTCGCGCACAGAATAAGAATTTGTACCGACTCAACCACTGCGCTGCAGCCAGCCTTTGTTACATGTGGGTTCAAATCATTATTTTGTACGTGAACTAACAATAAGTTTCCTTCAATTGAACCCATTTGGCACCACGTGGGTCCGCCCCCGAGTAGGTTGAAGAAGTATCACGAAGAGATGAGTAAATAAGATTTTAGATACTTGTAGCTTAATGTTGAAATGACCCTAGATGGTTAGTAGGAATTTCTGATTAAAAGGGACAAACAAATTTGTCAATTAAGTAGGAGTCCTTCAAGTTTTTAAAATTAGGTAAAAGTAACAAATTTTTTTCAACTTTTTAATGCAGTTGTCAAACAACTGTCTATAATTGTTTGAGCGATTTTTTTTTTTTTTTTAACTTAAAATTTATTTGTCCCTTTTATTTAATTAGAAACTTGAGAGGGACTCTCAACTCTTTTTCTATGGTTAGTAGGTAGTAGCACTGTCTAATATTCTTTATCAATGGTATTGGTGTTATGTAATATGGATGTCATGTGACATATATATGTGTGAATGTCATTAATGAGAGATAAGAGTTAGTAGCCAAATTGAACTTGAACACCAAGATTACTTATTCAATTTGGATTTGAACTCCAAAGTTACTTGGTCAAATTGCCAAGTTGTTGTCATGCTAAACATACTTAGGGAGTAAGTTTGGTGGCTTATAAATAGCCATCCTTTTGTACATTTTGTGATATACAAGAAGTGAAAACAAGTACTACTATTTTCATTCTCTAAAGTTGTCTCTTTCTTTATTAGTTTGATATTTTATCTTTATTTTATAACACGTTATCAGCACGAGACTCTGCCATCTCGAGCAAATACTTTTTCAGATAATAAAGGTAAGAACTTATTTTTCCTAATATAATGTCAAATCTATCTAAACGTGAATTTGTTGCCCTGGACATATCGGGCAAAGCCTACTTATCTTGGGCACTTGATGCCGAAATACATTTGAATGCGATGGGTCTGGCAGACACCATCCAAGATAAGAACCAGGCTTCAAACCAAGACCGTGCCAAAGCTATGATATTTCTCCGTCATCACCTCGATGAGGGATTGAAAATGGAATATCTCACTATTAGGGATCCTCTTATACTGTGGAATAATTTGAAAGATAGATATGACCACCTGAAGATGGTCGTTCTTCCACAGGCACATTATGAATGGACCCATTTGAGATTACAAGATTTTAAAGATATAACTGCGTATAATTCTGCTATGTTTAGAATTAAATCACAGTTAACTCTATGCGGAGAAAATATCACAGATCATGATATGTTGGAGAAAACATTCTCCACCTTCCCTGCCTCGAGTATGCTCCTGCAGCAGCAATACCGAGAAATGGAATTCAAAAAGTATTCTGAATTAATTTCGCATCTCCTTGTTGCTGAACAACATAATGATCTTTTGATGAAAAACCATGAAAGTCGACCTCCTGGTACTGCTCCATTTCCTGAAGTAAATGCAGCAAATTTTCACTAATCTAGGCGTGAAAGAGGTCCTGGCCCCAGTCGAGGTCGTGGCCGTGGTCGAGGGAGAAATTTCAATCATGATGATCGTCTTGCACTGAATAATAACCCTCAGCACCAGCAGTGTAGAAAGAAGGGTAAAAAGCCTGAAGCGGTGCAAAGGACAAATACAGAAACTAGATGCTATCGGTGTGGAAGAAAAGGGCACTGGTCACGTACCTGTCGTACGTCAAGGCACCTGGTTAATCTTTATCAGGCATCCCTCAAGAAGGTGGATAATACTGCAGAAGCAAACTTTATCTCTGAAGATAATGTTGAGCCTATGCAGTTAGACGTTGCTGATTTCTTTGAAATCCCTGAAGGAAATATAGATCACCTTGTCGGTGACGGATCTGCAATAGTCTAAGTACTTTACTTTTTGTTAGTTGTGTCAGTTTACGTTTCTGTTAGTAGTGTTTCTCTAATCATGTAAATAAATAAAGTTTGTATAAATACGTTGTTTGCTAGTAATACTATAATGTTTACTTTGTTTATATTTTCATCTTGAAGAATATATAGATACTCCTCAAATTTTATTTGGATCAATAATCGACCGTGAGGATATTTGTGTAATTGATAGTGGAACAACGCACGCCATATTTAAAGATGAGAAATACTTTTCTCAGTTGCTTAGGAGAAAAGCCAATGTTACAACAATTTCTGGTAATTCAAAATTAATTGAAGGCTCCGGAAGAGCTACTATATTTCTGCCGAAGGGGACGAAACTTGTTATAGAAGATGCACTATTCTCTTCTAAATCCCCGAGAAACTTATTAAGTTTTAAAGATATCCGCAGAAATGGATATCATGTTGAGACAATAAATGAAATGAATGTTGAATATCTTGGCATTACCAAGAATATCTCAGGCCAGAAATATGTATTGGAGAAATTGCCAACTTTGTCTTCTGGCCTATATTATGCAGAAATTAGTATAGTTGAAGCACACTCTATCGTAAACCAGAAGTTTACTGATTTGAATACTTTTGTGCTGTGGCATGACCGAATGGGTCACCCTGGATCAATAATGATGAGACGAATCATTGAAAATTCAAAAGGGCATCCGCTAAAGAACTTGAAGATTCTTGCAAGTAATGAATTTTCATGTGCTGCTTGTTACCAAGGCAAATTGATAACTAAGCCATCACCACTGAAAGTTGGCGTCGAATCCCCTCATTTTTTAGAACGTATACATGGGGATATATGTGGACCTATTCACCCATCCAGTGGGTCATTTAGATACTTTATGGTCCTAATAGACGCATCTTCAAGATGGTCTCATGTGTGCCTCTTATCGTCTCGCAACCTGGCGTTTGCGAAATTATTGGCACAAATAATACGATTAAGGGCGCAATTCCCAGATTATCCTATTAAGGCTATTCGCCTAGATAATGCTGGAGAATTTACATCCCAAGCTTTTGATAATTATTGTGTATCAGTTGGGATAAAAGCTGAACATCCTGTCGCTCATGTTCATACTCAAAATAGCCTTGCTGAGTCATTTATTAAGCGCCTACAGTTGATAGCTAGACCACTACTTATGAAAACGAAATTGCCCACTACTGTTTGGGGTCATGCTATCTTACATGCAGCATCACTTGTTCGTCTCAGACCGACTCATTATCATAAATACTCTCCGTCACAATTAGTCTTGGGTCATGAACCAAATATTGCTCATCTACGAATTTTTGGTTGCGCTGTATACGTGCCAGTAGCACCACCACAGCGCACTAAGATGGGCCCCCAGAGAAGGTTAGGAATATATGTTGGGTTTGAATCACCCTCCATAATTCGCTACCTTGAGCCGTTGACTGGAGATTTATTTACTGCTCGATTTGCAGATTATCGATTTGATGAAACAAATTTCCCGCAATTAGGGGGAGAGAAACAGGAACTCAAAAGAGAAATTGCGTGGAAAGTTTTGTCATTATCTCATTTTGATCCACGTACCCCTATATGTGAACATGAAGTCCAGAAGATCATTCACTTACAGAAAATAGCAAATCAAATGCCAGATGCATTTACTGATTTGAAAAGGATAACTAAGTCACATATCCCTGCAGTGAATGTGCCTGTCCGAATTGATGTCCCAAAAGGACCATCCGCTAATGTCATAGCTTCTGAATCCCAAGCACGCCTGAAGCGTGGTAGACCATTGGGTTCAAAGGATAAAAATCCTAGAAAAAGAAGCACGAAAAATGAGAAAAGTGACACTATAAAAGAACCTCATGAAGAGGCTCAAGATCTGATTAATCCTGATATTCCTGAAGAAATCAGCGAACCCGAGATTCAAGTGAATGAGGAACTTTCAAAAAGTTCCACCGGTGATGAGATAAATTTAGATCGATCGAAAATTATGGTGGATAATGTTTTTGCATATAATGTCGCACTGAACATTATGCAAGACAGTGAGGATCTTGAACCTCTATCTGTCGAAGAATGTCGACGAAGAAATGATTGGCCAAAATGGCAAGAGGCAATTCAATCAGAATTGAACTCACTTGCTAAACGTGAGGTTTTTGGACCTATAGTCCAAACTCCTAATGGTGTAAAACCAGTTGGCCATAAATGGGTCTTCGTGCTTAAAAGGAATGAGAAAAATGAAATTATAAGATACAAGGCACGCCTTGTCGCACAAGGATTCTATCAAAGACCAGGAATTGACTACGAAGAAACATATTCACCCGTTATGGATGCAATAACGTTTCGATATCTCATCAGTTTAGCTGTACATGAAAACCTTGAAATGCATCTAATGGATGTGGTTACAGCTTATCTTTATGGTTCACTTAATAATGAAATTTATATGAGAATCCCAGAAGGATTAAAAATGCCTGAAGCATATAGTTCAAAGTCTCGGGATATGTGTTCAATCAGATTACAAAGATCGTTATATGGTCTAAAACAATCAGGGCGTATGTGGTATAATCGCCTTAGTGAGTACTTGATAAATGAAGGTTATATAAATAATGTCATTTGTCCTTGTATTTTTATTAAGAAAACAGCATCAGAGTTTGTTATACTCGCTGTTTATGTTGATGACATAAATCTCATTGGAACTCCAAAAGAGGTCCAAAATGCAATTGAATATCTAAAGAAAGAATTTGAGATGAAAGACCTTGGAAAGACAAAACTTTGTCTTGGTCTGCAAATTGAGCATTTAGCAGACGGGGTCTTCATCCATCAATCTGCCTATACTGAGAAGGTTTTGAAACGATTCTACATGGACAAAGCACATCCATTAAGTACTCCAATGGTTGTCCGATCACTTGAAGTGAGTAAAGATCCGTTCCGACCTCCAGAAGAGAATGAAGAAATTCTTGGTCCTGAAGTACCATATCTCAGTGCTATTGGTGCACTTATGTATCTTGCTAATGCTACAAGACCAGATATAGCATTTTCTGTTAATTTGCTAGCAAGGTATAGTTCTTCCCCTACACGTAGACATTGGAACGGAGTTAAGCATATATTGCGATACCTAAAGGGGACTATTGATATGGGTTTGTTCTATACTAACAAAGTTAGTGCAGATCTTGTTGGTCATACAGATGCAGGTTATTTATCTGACCCACATAAAGCTCGATCTCAAACAGGTTATGTGTTTACATACGGAGGTACTGCTATATCATGGCGATCTACAAAGCAGTCTATTGTTGCTACTTCTTCAAATCATGCTGAGATAATAGCTATCCATGAAGCAAGTAGAGAATGTGTATGGTTGAGATCGGTGATACATTATATCAAAGAAAGATGTGGACTGAAGTGTGATATCAAGGTACCCACAATTCTATTTGAAGATAATGCAGCATGCATAGCGCAACTAAAGGGAGGATTCATAAAAGGAGATAGAACGAAACACATTTCGCCAAAACTTTTCTACACACATGAACTCCAAAAGAATGGTGATATTGACGTGCGACAGATTCGTTCAAGTGAAAATATTGCTGATTTATTCACTAAGTCTCTACCAACTGCAACTTTCGAGAAGATGGTGCACAAGATTGGGATGCGAAGATTCAAGTCATTAAATTAATGTTCTCATCAGGGGGAGTTAATACGCGTTGTACTCTTTTTCCCTCACAAGGTTTTGTCCCACTGGGTTTTCCTTGTAAGGTTTTTAATTAGGCAACACTGAAGGCGTATTACAAGATGTGTGTACTCTTTTTTCTTCACTAGGCTTTTTCCACTGAGTTTTCCTAGTAAGGTTTTAACGAGGCACATTATCTATTAATGGACATCCAAGGGGGAGTGTTATGTAATATGGATGTCATGTGACATATAAATGTGTGAATGTCATTAATGAGAGATAAGAGTTAGTAGCCAAATTGAACTTGAACACCAAGATTACTTATTCAATTTGGATTTGAACTCCAAAGTTACTTGGTCAAATTGCCAAGTTGTTGTCATGCTAAACATACTTAGGGAGTAAGTTTGGTGGCTTATAAATAGTCATCCTTTTGTACATTTTGTGATATACAAGAAGTGAAAACAAGTACTACTATTTTCATTCTCTAAAGTTGTCTCTTTCTTTATTAGTTTGATATTTTATCTTTATTTTATAACAATTGGTATTTTTTGTCTTGCTTTCTTATACTCTTTATTATTACTTGTTGTTTCCTGTGCTTTGGATTATCATATTATTTGTTTATGCTACTGATATTCTCTTTATCTCATAAGCAGGGGCGGACCTATGCCCAATTTTGGGGTGCTCCGGCACCCGTTAAATCCAACGCAGACTAGGTATAATTATATAAAAAATGTATAAAAATTGGTAGAAGACTTAGAAAAGCACCCAGTAAACCAAGAAGTTAGATGGGTGCTTTAGTTTCCAAGCGGAACTTTAAAGCTTTGGGAGTCAATATGTGTGTTCGGACCTCCCGAGCACCCACAACCCATAAATCCTGGGTCCGCCACTGCTCATAAGGTAGGGGTAAGGTTGCGTACACATCAGACTTTATTTATGAGATTTCACTAATATGTTAGGGTCGTTTTTTTTAGATTGGGTCCAATGTACAATAAAATAAAATAAAAAATTAGTCAAATATAAGAGATGATCAATAATTCAAAATTTCAAACTATGGGAAAAGAAGCACCTTATGAGCATATTCCTAATTCTGAAAAGAACATGACAATGAAACTTCGGCATTTGTTTCTTATAGTTAGTTTTCTTCCAATATTATTTTTATTATTAAATGACTAATTCAAATTTTCAAAATATCCTTAATAAGGTTAGTTTAGTAAAATAAACCCCTAATAAATATTTTTTTAAGGAAAGTGTCAAGTCAACATGGATCAAGTAAAATATAATGGATAGAGTATAAAAGTTGATACCCATCTTTACTTGTCACTATTATCTTGACACAGATTTTAAGAAATAATAAATAATAGGTGTAATTTATATCACCCTTTGAATATAATAAACTCAATATTTTAAAAAATGTATTGGATAATGACTATAGTTAATAACTAAGGATAAATAACTAAGGGTAAAATGGACACAATTGAATAAATTATCCATTGATTTTTCAAGCTGAACAAATACCGTTGGACATCTATTTTTAGTAACATAAACAAATAAAGATGGACGGAGTGAGTAAATCTTAATTTCACAAACTCTAGTATACTGACATGTTATAATCAATATATCTAGTCATTTGCTTCATTTTACTCCCTCCGTTACTAAATAAGTGTATTATCTTTTGATTTTGTTTCTAAATAAGTGCATGTTTAAGCCTTCAAGAATATCTTGATCATAATCTTCCTAATATGCCCTTGTACCATCAGGGGTCGTTTGGTAGAGTGTATGAGAATAATACAGAAATAATTGTTTAATTTGATGTATTAGAAATAATATTTCTTGCATAATTTCTATAAAGAAATGTTTGTTTACAAAAATACCCTCCTTAGTTTTTGTACATTTTCTTTGCAACAAAGTTTTTGTACCTTTAAAATTTCACTAGGTCATTTTTTCTCCTAAAATAAAATTAGATAGTTGTTAGCATTGCTTCATCACACCCTGGATAATTTTCAAAGTGTGGAGCGCAAGTCATAAAACAATACCTGTGAACACACCAGCGAAATAAATAAGTGAGTGCACCACTATATCAAGCAAAGTCACAATTTTCAGCGAATTGTATTCTTGCTCCAGCCATAATAACACACATCACAGATCTGGCAAAGTGATCCTTTTATTATCCATTCCATTCTCGTATGTAGCATTAGAAGTATATATAGAGATATAGAAAAAGTGGTGGAAAAACTATACCCAAAATTGTGAAATAGGGTAGAAAAAGCAGACAATGTTTGACTAAGTGAAAGGAAGAAAATGTGGAGAAAATCATCCTTGCTTTTACACGGCAAATTAAAGTACAGAGAAGAGAGAGGCAAAGTATGGTGGAAAAGGACTTGGGAAATGTTCTATTGGGGTTTGAGGGGTAATTTTGTCATTAATCAAGTTAATGCATGTGTTGAACCTCTTTGTATTACTATACATGGAAAAGGGTGGTATTAGTAATACACACCTCAATATATAATAGAGGGGTCGTTCGGTAGGGTGTACAAAAATAGTGCAAAAGATGATATATTAGTAATACTTGCATTAGTAATGCTAGTATTAGTTATGTTTGCATTAGTTATGCTGAGATTATTTCTTATGCAGTGTTTGATTTGGTGTGTTAAAAATAACTTGCATTGCATATTTTTAAATTAAAAAAATATTTACAAATTAAATACCATCCACAAATATAATGAAAATGATGTGGAAAAGATTTTGATGGGCTATTGTGTCTTTATCCATGCTAATGTATGCATTAAAGTCTCTTGCATTGATAATACCAAGGGTTTTTCATGTATTAGTTATGCATAACATAATATACAATAGAGTGTATAATTAATGTTTGCATTAGTTATACATCCAAACAAGGTATTAGTAATAGACAGAGCTTGTGCATGCATTAGTTTTTCTAATGCATCCTACAGGGGCGGACCCACATTGATCCAAGGGATGTCAAGCGACACTGCTTTATCGAAATTTTTTACTAAATATACATATGTTAATACTATGCATAAAAGTTATATTAATTAAAATGACATTGCTTTCCAAAAGGCTCTACTTGGCGGTATGGTTCAGCGCCTTGTTAGTTTCTTGGAGGTTGGGGGTTCGAACCTCTACCTATGCCTGCTTTTGCGAAATTTTCTTATAGTTTGGATAATTTTCTTAAAATGGTGGTTATCCAAGACCTTTTAAGTTTAAAACTTGTGTACACCAATGAGCCAAAGACATATCATATGCATAGGGGTGGTAATTAAATTTTTATCTTTTCTTATATAAAAGTCGGCACAGCTTGCTGAAAATTCTGCGTACGCCATCCTACCAAACGACCTCTAAGTGTATAACTAATACAAACATTAGTTATACATATGTTGAAAAGTATATGAAACAAGGTACTAATAGTACATAAAACTAGGGGGAAATGACATAAATAGCACTTCGACTAAAAATATTGACACGAAATGACCATTAAATTTTAATTTCGTTTCCTAGCCATTAGCTGGCATATATATATATATATATTCTATACTCCACTAAGAATTTAGTACTCCCAATTTCTAGCTGATCAATTTGAATTAAACTTTCGATTAATACACTGCTCTATTTTTTATGAACTGTATCAATATGGCATATGAATTGTATTTGAACTACCTGGGCCGGAATGACGCAAATTGGGAAAGGGCCATTTTGTGGAATTAAAATGGCTGACTAGCCATATTTTAGGCCACCTTTGAAATGACTATTTTTGGTGTAAAAATTTTCCCAAAAGAGCCATAGGGTGTCCTTTTCCTTAAAACTAATGCATGCATTATTTTTCCTAATACACTCTACCAAACGATCCATTAATGTCTAACTCTTCATTTTAAATATAATCAATGTCAACTTGAAAAGAGGTATAAATTTTATTTTGAGGTAAGTTGGTAAAATTATATTTTATTTTTTAAGAGTTAGTGATTTATTAAAAGATGTGCCAAATTTAAAACCTGCACTTATTTAGGAACGGAGAAAGTAATTCAGAAAGTTGTAGAATTCTTTGACTATAATTAAACTGGTAATTAATGAACTTGCTAGTGATTGCATGTTTGTACATCTACGTAGAAGATAATGATGATTATCTTAATGTTTATTTATTTATGGTGGGGTTTTTGTGGGACTTTACTTTCATTGAAAGTGTCTTATTCTTTTTTTACACGTGTCACCATTATCCAAATCTATGAGATTAAAATTCTTTAAAATAATTTTAAAAAAAAGGATTCAAGATAATGCAAAAACCAGATATGAATAAATTTCTTATGGAGCAAGAAATATTAATAAATAAAAAATATGTTTGGAGAAACTGTTAGATTTCTCACCCAAAAAATTAGCGTGTTAGGTTGAGTATTATTCTTAGACTTTGTAGTCATCTAAAGAAGATTAGTTTTTGATCATAGGATATAATGATGTTGTTATAAAGAAATTAAATTGTAATAAAAATTTATATACCCTTACCTATATATAGATCTCATATTTTACTAATGAAAAACGTAACCCTTGGAATAATCCAAACCGCTAAGGTATTATCTGCTTTGAATTTATGTCCGCACAAATTTATCTCTTGAATTTTAACCTAAAAGGAGTTTCACGAATTTATCTCTTGGATTTTAATCCAAAACCCCCCTCAGCAATTGATTCTAAACTCATTTTTATAAGGCATCTAATTTTTTTTTTATTTCGCTCTAATATTATTTGTAACGGTCCTGGTCCAACTGTTAAGATATTGTCCGCTTTAGATTTATAAAGTCGCACAAATTTCCTTATATTTTAACCTAAATTTCAACAGTTGATTCTGAACTCATTCCTATAAGATTCTAACTTTCTTCTCTCATTTTGATGTGGAATTGCCTATGATATAATTTGCATCCCTCCTTTGAATGTTGTCTTCCATCACGGACATAAAGAGCGCGTTAAAAAAATTTATTTTAATTTTTTTTCATTTCATGATAAAAGAAAAATAGAACTGTGTATCTAGTTCACAAATGCAAGAAAAAGAATTAGTGGACCCAAAAAAAAATAAAAGCAAAGCACTTATCTCATTATTATAGACTAGTGGTTGTCGCTCGTGCTGAGCACGGATTCAATATTTATACTTTTTTGTCTCAATTTATATGATATATTTTATTTTTTAATTTGTTAAAAAAAGAATATCATTTTTCTATTTTTAGAAATAATTTGTTTTTAAAATTTTCTATTATATTTTTTAAAAAATATTTCCTTTTTGACACAGATATTACTATTGAAAAGTACTTTATCTGTCCATTTTTAATTTATCATTTTATATCTATTTTATCCTTGTTATTAAATATTATTTATTTTCTAATACTTAAATGACTTATAATAACTAATTAGAAGTGATATCGTAAAATTACTATTAAAAAACTTGTGAAAAAAATTTAAGTGGGCCCCAATATAAGACGTTAAGTTAATTTAAAGCATCAAGAGTTATTTATCATTTTGTGTCTATTTTATTTTTTTTATTAAATATTATTAATTTTTTAATACTTAAATGACTTATAATAATTAATTAGGGATGATATAGTAAAATCACGATTGAAGCAGCTGAAGCAGGCACGTCGACCATGACCTGCCTGCTTCAACAGCTTCGCTGCATCCCCACTTATAAGTATAAAGTATAGATAATTAATTAGGAGTGATATATTAAAATCACAATTGAAGCAGCTAAAGCAGACACGTCGACCATGACCTATCTGCTTCAGCAGCTTTGCTGCATCCCTATTTATAAGTATGGACTAGTGGCATGGCGCCCGTGCTAAGCAAGGGCCCAATATTTATACTTTATTTTTTTCAATTTATGTGTCGTACTTTCGTTTTTAGTTCGTCCCAAGAAGAATATCAATTTTTTATATTTTTAAAAAATGATTTTAAAGATTTTACACTATTCCTTTTTTAACTATAGTTTCCGTCACATTTAAAATATTCACAAATATTACTATTGAAAAGTACTTCATCCGTTCATTTTTAATTTTTATTTTTGTATTTATTTTATCCTTGTTATTAAATATTATTTATTTTTTAATATTTAAATGACTTATAATAACTACTTAAAAATGATATAGTAAAATTACTGTAAAAAATACTTGTGGATTTTTTTTAAGTGGGCTCCATATAAAAAAGATTTTACACAGTCCATTTTTTTTAACTATAATTTCCGTCGCATTTGAAATATTCACAGATATTACTATAATACTATTGAAAAGTACTATATCCGTCCATTTTTAATTTATTATTTTATATCTATTTTATCCTTGTTATTAAATATTGTTTATTTTCTAATATTTAAATGACTTATAATAACTAATTAGAAGTGATATAATAAAATTACTATAAAAATATTTGTGAAAAAAATTAAGTGGGCCCCACATAAAACGTCAAGTTAATTTAAAATGAAATATTCACAGACATTAGTATTCAAAAATACTTCATCCATCCATTTTTAATTTATCATTTTGTATCTATTTTATTTTTATTATTAAGTAGTATTATTTATTTTCTAATACTTAAATGACTTATAACAATTAATTAAAAGTGATATAATAAATTTACTATAAAAGTTATCTCTGATAAAAATTTAAGTGAACTTCATATAAAACGTCAAGTTAGTTTAGAACATCAAGAATTAATTTATTATTTTATATCTATTTTATTTTTTAATTAAATATTATTAATTTTTTAACACTTAAATTATTTATAATAATTAATTAAAAATAATATAATAAAATTACGATTAAAGCAGTATGCCTTCATTGCCGCTATTAGATAGTAGTAGATACGAGGTGCTTCCAATTTATCCCCAAAATGGTCCCATTTTCCTTTTTTTTTTTTTTTTTTTTAACAATAAAATTTGCCAATAAACTTTGACAAAATCCCCAATTTTGAGGCTTTGAGCTTTCTCTTTCATCCATTACCAGTACACGTTTGAATAATGATGATGTTTGTTTTTATTCATCAAAAATCCAGTGATCTTTGTTTTTATTCGTCATCATATTTTTAGTGTTGACAATTTTTTTACTCCTTTTATTTATTTTTATTTATTCGCTATTCAAAAAATATTTTTTTATTTCTTACTTATCAACTTTAGTTTATCAAGAAAAAAAATTATATTTCCTTATGTTTTATTTTTAAAATTGATTACTTATTTTTTAAAATTATGTTTTGAGATTTAGGATCAGATATCGATTAATATAAATATTATTTTTAAAAAAACATGTGATAACTAAGCAAGTAAAAATGAATTGAAGGACAAGGAGTACAAGAAAATATATTGAAGAAGATTTTCACATTTTATCCCAAGTATCTAAATAAGATGGATTTTTTAAAACTTGCTCTTACTTCCGTAAAACTTTCTCTCCAAAACTATAAGAATTTTACAAATAGAATTTGAAGAGAATAGAATGTATGCATAACTTATTATTACTTTAGTAAAGATAGTTTCTGATAAATTTTTTACTCAAGAAAATTGTTTATCAGA
This sequence comes from Capsicum rhomboideum, assembly GCA_031232105.1. Classification (NCBI taxonomy): domain Eukaryota; kingdom Viridiplantae; phylum Streptophyta; class Magnoliopsida; order Solanales; family Solanaceae; genus Capsicum; species Capsicum rhomboideum. The sequence goes on from CP124707.1 coordinate 48,519,513, forward strand.
ACAGTTAAAATAAGTCTTTCTATCCCCATAAGTTATAATTGTTGCACTTTTTTCATATAAATAGAATGAACAATAAATGCGAAAGAACAATGTACATTATAACAATAATCATAACATACCCATCATAATCTCATAAATAGGATCGAAAAGGATGGCATAAACAGAGATAATAATATCAAGAATCGATCTTTCATCAGTAGAGTAAAAGTTCAAATAATCAATAAACTTAACTACAAAGACTCCATATAGACCGAACTTACTTTTATCTTCCTAAAAATTATTTTCTACTATAGATTATACATTGAGAATCGAACCTTCATCTATAAGGTAAAAGTTCAAATGATCAATCAACTTAACAGCCACGAAGACTCCCATGTAGGCCAAACTTACTTTTACTTCCTCCGTCCATCTTTACTTGTCTACCATACTAAAAATAAATGTCCAATAATACTTGTTCAGTTTGAAAAATCAATGAATAATTTACCATTGGACGGTTATAAATCTATTTAAAAACCGTCGCTTTTATTAAAAGAAACCTAAAAATCAGTTCGATACGATTTGGTCGATTTTTTAAAAATCATTGACACCCCTAACTATATTAATAACTAAGGGGAAAATGAATACAAATGAATAAATTATTTATTAATTTTTTAAACTGAACAACTACTATTGACTATTTATTTTTAGTAACATGAATAAATAAAGATGGATGCTGTGCGTAAATCTTAACTTCACAAACTCTAGTATACTAACTTGTTATAATCAATATCTAGTCATTTGCTTCATTTTAAATCAGAAAGTTGTAGAATTATTTGACTATTATAAATTTGGTAAATTAATGAACTTGCTAGCATGTTAGTATATCTACTACGTAGAAGATAATGATGGTTATCTTAATGTTTATTTATGGGATATTTACATAAATAGTATAAATAGGGGTGTTCATGGTTCGGTTTGACTCGGTTTTTGGTTGAAACCAAATCAAACCAACAATGACGGTTTTTTTAATATTCAAACCAAACCAAACCATTATAGTATAAATTCTATCGGTTTCAGTTTTGTCGGTTCTATCGGTTTTATCAGTTTGGTTTGATTTTTACGGGTTTTAAGAATGTATTTTTAGCATACAAAGCCATATGTACGGATACGTAGAAGCTAATGGAGAATTCAAGACAATAATATCCAATTGGTAAATGGAAACGAACATCATGAGAACTTCACACCGTCCATGTTGTAGAGGGACTCACAAAGCAACAAGCATATAAGCTATAACAATCAACCACTCTCTAAGCTGCTAAGGCACCTATAATTCCACAAAATAATAGCTCACTAAATTCTAGTAAGACAAACTTTTTTTTACTTTAAACTTAAATGGACTAGGGGACCATATGGGCCAACTTTTAATTTAATTATTTGAATAAGTGTTGGACTCAAAATGACCAAAATTATAAAGGAAATAGATAAAGTTTAATTAATGTCTAATATATATAAATTTTAAGTATGTTTTTATTTATCGGTTTGGTTCGGTTTGGTTTCGGGTTTTTTGGAATCAATACCAAACCAAACCAAATATTATCGATTTTCAAAAGTTCAAAACCAAACCAAATCAAACCAAGCCGGTTTGCGGTTTATTAAGTCGGTTTGACTCGGTTTACCGGTTCGGATCGGTTTTTCGGTCTCATTTGAACACCTTTGAGTATAAATATGTAGTTTTATTTATCAATTATAGTACATTTTTATTTTTAGAGTTGATAGCATAATTTTTTTTACCAAAAATAGTTAAATACATATATAATATATTTTTAAACAAAATTTTACTGCAATAACACATAAACTAACTTGAATAGCATTTAAATGTTTCAAATTTAATTATAATACGTTTTGAATATCATTAATGAGAGAAAAAAAAGTAAACAACAAATTTAATATATTTTGGATTCAATATATTATACATATTAAAGACGTATTTTAATATACGTGCTGAATATATATAACTAAAATATTTTTAATACAAATGTATTATAAGTATTATACGTGAATTTCAAACATTCCATTACAATTTAAATTAGTTTAGGTCCTTAGAAATGTATTATATTTGTTATGAAATAACAACTTTCGAATTCATAAAAATGTATAATATTGAATTCAAATTGTATTACAGTGATCCTTTACGTTTAATATAATTTTAATACAAATCACAACGCTGCCACCACTGTACACCATCCTTTTCCGTCACCACCACCAAACTCCAGCCAGAGCTCCACCACCACCACCAACAAACCATCACTTTCCTTTTTCCATTTTTTTCTGCGAGAGCTCCGTCACCACCACCAAACTCCTGCCAGATCTCTACCACCCGACCTTCATTTGTTTGAACAGAGAATCACCTTCTCAATGAACTCCCTCCGGCAAATCAGTCACCAAACAACCCTCGTCTTCTCCGATCAGCCACCATCGCCGGAGCAACCAACAGCTTCACTATCCACTCCGTTTCTCCACCATCACCAAACAACTCCGTCAAAATTCAATAATTTTGGCCAAATCTGATTGCTACATTATAATTTTGATTTGGATGTGGTGGCTATCGGAATCGGAGCTCCGGTGATGATTGTATAAAAAGGGAAAAAATGACTGGCGAGTAGTGTTCGACGGAGCTGTGGAAAAATGGAGAGACCACTCCTGGGTCGTGAGTTCGCCGAAGAAGACGAAAATGACGGAAGAGGGGAGAGACAAGGTTAAGGAAATGCAGTAAAGAAGAAGTGGAGCATAATCCTGTTATTAAAGCCAAAGATAAGCTATAAGTGTTGATAAATTAAAAGTTATACTATACATTGTAATAAAATATATTAGAAGATATTAATTATGTAAATAACTGTTTATTTCTTTTTGGTGGGGTTTTTGTGGGACTGTACTTTAATTGAAAGTGTCTTATTCTTCTTTATATACTAGATACAAAGGGGTCCGTGCACGGGCCTAATATCTATTACTTTCTTTATCTCAATTTTGAGGCACAGATAGAATTTACGGAGTAAATCAAAAAATTTATATGACCTTTAGATATTTTAAGTTGTTAATTATTGTGATCTATAGTACTTTTTACGTAATTTTCAAATAATATATGTTATTTTTTTTGTCTCAATTTATGCGGCATTGATAGAATTTTGAGAGCCAACTAAATATTTTATATATCTTTTAAATATTTTAAGTTATTAATTATTGCAATTTATGGTACGTTTTACGTCATTTTCAAATAATATATGTTACTATTTATGTTCTAATGAACTAAAAAATTATAATACAAAATAGATCATATATTATTAATTCATAATCATAATTCTTGCATTAAAGTTTTATTATAATATTATCCACAAAATTCTAGCACTTTTTATTTTCTGAGAATGAAATTTGAAGGTACTATTAAAAGAGTGCAAAAATTAATCTATCACTTTAGGACTAAACAATAATTCTTGGTGACCATGAGCTGATAAGAAAGAATGGTATAGACTTATTGTTGCTGAAGGGTGAATTGGTCAAAGCATATAAAAGCTTGTATAGAAGCTACAGTAAAATTCCTTCACAGGCCAATGACATTGCTTTTTTACAGTAATATATTTACAAGAATATCCTTTGTGCCCCATATGCAAAAAAGTGGGACACATTTGTCATTGAGGCAAAGTTCCTAATAATTTTGTGATTTGGGATCCCAAATAAGCATTTAATTCAATAGTTCAAGCAGACAATGCATAAGAATTAACTAAAATGTCCAAAATGCACAATAAATTTTATTACTTTAAGCACATATGTTGAGAAGGTGTGTGCTTTTCCCATTTATTATATAGTAGAATACGTGTCACAATTATTCAAATCTATGAGATTAAAATTCTTTAAATTTTTTAAAAAAAGAATTAAAAATAATGCAAACACCAGATATGAATAAATTTCTTATGGAACAAGAAATATTAATAAATAAAAAATATGTTTGGAGAAACGTTTAGATTTCTCACCCGAAAAACGTATTTGGTTGAGTATTATTCTTAAGCTTTGTGATCATTTAAAGAAGACTATTTTTTAATCGATAGGATACATTCATTCTTAATTAAAAGTTTAATGTTGAGTTTTTAGAATAATTTAATTAGAAAGCGCTTTATTCCTTGTAATGATTGTTATTAGACACAAGTTCGATTAGTCGGAGCTTTAAGACATGTATCGAATACTAAGTTAAAAAAGAAAAATACTTCTACAACCAATTTTTAAATTTTACGTTACATTATATGTTTTCTATAAAAGTATTTTGTTATCGCAATAAAATATAGGAGTAATAAATGACATAAACAGAAAAACACTTCTAAAACCAATTTTTAAATTTTACTTTACATTATATGAGAATGTTGCCCTTGGAATAGTCCAGTTACTAAGGTATTATCCGCTTGGAATCCATGTCCATACAAATTTATCTCTTGGATTTTAACATAAAAAGAGTCTCACGGATTTGTTTCTTGGATTCTCACCTAAAATGTTTCTCAACAATTAATTCTAAACTCGTTTTTATAATGTTTTTGATTTTACATTCTCATTTCGCTCTAATACTATTTGTAACGGTCCTGATCCAACTGTTAAGATATTGTCCATTTTAGATCTAGGCCAACACAAATTTCTTTGATTTTAATCCAAAATACGTTTCAACAGTTATTTCTGAACTCATTCTTATAAGGTTCCTAACTTTCTTCTCTCATTTTAATGTGAAATTGCCTAAGACGTAATCTGCATCCCTTCTTCAGATGCTTGTCCTCCGTGACGGACATCATAGTCCTCTTAGATAGATTGCGTTAAAAACTTTTATTATAATTTTTCTACCATATCAAATAATTAAATAAAAGAGGAATAAAAATGTGTATTTGGTTCACAAATGCGAGAAAAAAATTAATGGACAAATGCAAAGCACTTGTTACTATTTATCCAAAGAAATGGTCCCAATTTTTTTTTTTTTTTTTAACATATACTCCATTTTTTCACGTTATTTTGACTATCAATTATCTTTGTTTTTATTTTATGATACGTCTATTGTTTACTTGTTAATATAACAAAAATATATTTTATTTGGACGAGGGTCTATTGGAAAATCTCTACCTCACTCTGAGATAATGATAAGGACAGCATATACTCTATTCTCTCCAAACCTTACTATTAATTTATTTAAAGAAAAATAAATGACGAAAGAGTGTGGGATGTACGCTAAAACTTTTTTTTTTGTTGAAAAAAATTAACTCACAAATAGAATTGAGAAGGATAGGGTGTACGCTGATTTTTTATTTTTTCAAAAAAAAGAGATTAGACCTAGAGGAAGAAGAAATGACAAAATTGATTATAATCGAAGAAATCAAACACTACCTACAAAACCGAAAATTTAAATAATCAATCAACTAAGCTATAAGAATTCGTCATATACCTTCGTGAAGGTTATTTACATAGATTCTTGGTTGAAGAAAATTATTTTTTCGAATAGTAAAAATATATCCCCACATCCCATAATTTTCAATTTTTTGTTTTGTTTTTCATCCGATATCCAATAACATTATTGGCACCCCGATTAATACGAAACATTCATTGCAAGGCCCATTCTAAAATGATACTCCCAATAGGATTTTTTTCATACCAAAAGTCAAACCGAGATCTCCAGTTAACGGTGAAACAGTTCCAACCTATATTTATTGGTCCATAATTTTCAATCAAAAAGTACAATTATAGCTCAACCAAACTATCCTCTCCAACTATAAAAACCAACACTTTTCTCACCCCAATAAACCAACATGCCATTTATTTCACTTCAACACTTCAACTACCAAACATTTTTTTCCAAATGTTCCGAGATTACCCCTGTTGTTGTTTATTTCCGGGTCGGAGCTCCGACTCCGTTAACGAAGTTGATAGGAACCCGGTTTTATTGGTAACGGGTATGGCCGGGTCAATACTTCATGCTAAGAGTAAGAAGAAAACGGGTGGGTTTGAGACCCGAGTTTGGGTCCGAATTCTACGTGCTGAACTTGAGTTCAAAAAAAAATTATGGTCCATTTACAATCCAAAAACAGGTTATAATTTTTTTTTTACTTATTATGTGCTGCGACGCAGTCAGGATTTTTAGTTTATGAGCTCGGAATTATAATTTGTTTAGCTTGCTGGATTCTGAATATATCGTTTATGTTCTCCGTGCTTTTGAATTTATTTACGTGATTTTGACTTTGACATGAAGTTTTAAAAAGTTAAAAATGATTTTGGAACCTTGTAGTAGAATGTAATAAAATGAATTTTAATTTTGTACTTTCTCCGTTCATTTTTACTTATCCATTATATTAAAAATAGATGCCAATGATATTTGTCCAGTTTTGAAAACTAATGGATAACCATTTCTACCCATTTTATCCTTAGTTATTACTTCCTTTATTCGTTTTTACTTGTCACATTTTGACTTGACACACCCATAAAAAAATAAATTATTGATATGATTATCTTACCATATTACCCCTATTAATTGATGTATAGAGTATTATGTCTTGAAAATAATTTGGAGAATAAATAATTAATGTTAGGGGTATAACAGAAAAAATTCTTTTGTCTTTTCTTGATATGTCGAAAGTGACAAGTATAAATGAAAATTCATTTTAGAAATAAATAATAAGTAAAAGCGAACGGAGGGAGTAATTATAGTCATTACCCAATATATTTCTCAAAGCATTAAATTAATTATATTCAAAGAATCATATGGTAAAATTACCCCTATCATTTACTATTTCTTAACCTGTGTACCAAGTCAATAGTGGACAACTATTAATGGACGGAGAGAGTAGTATTAAGCATGTCACATGAAAAATTTGAATTAAAGAGTTGCTAAAAAAAAAAGATATTATTTTTGAAATGAACTAAAAAGGGAAGTAAGACAAACAAATGTCATATGAAAAATTAGAATTCAAAAGTTGCCAGAAAAGAAAAAGATATATTTTTTTTAAAACGGACAAAAAATTAAAGACAAACTAATTGAGACGGAGTAACTATATTTGATGATTTTTTTTGTAACACAAATACAGAGTTGGAGGAAATTATTTCCTTAGGAAATTGGGTTTTAGATTATAAAAGTTCACTATTTTCTACTTGGCTTCTTTGCTGCTGTATTTCCTTTTCATACTTTTTTTTTTCTATAGCTTACTCGACTCGAGGGTTTATCAGAAACATGTCTTTCTACTTTCACAAAGTAGGCGTAAGGCTACGTACACATCACTCCCCCCAGACCCCACTTGTGGGATTATAATGGGTATGTTGTTGTAATAAGGTGGAATATAAAGTATGATAACAGTGTTTGCTAGTAATTTTTGAGTATTTTGGTGAAAACAAGTGATTTTGGGTTGTGTTTGGTATATGCAAAACAAATGATTCTGTTCATAAGTGATACTCCCTCCGTTTTAAAAAGAATGACCTATTTTGACTTGACACGAAGTTTAAGAAAATAAAGAATACTTTTGAATCTTGTGATCTTAAATTAAAGTTATGTCAAATGTACTAAAATGTCCTTTAATCTTATGGTCTCAAACGTACCACGTGGAAAGTTGAAATTAAAGTATTACTCCCTCTGTCCCAATTTATATGACACACTTTCCTTTTTAGTCAGTCTCAAAAGAATGACACGTTTCTATATTTAATAGCAATTTAACTTTAAAATACCCACTTTACCCTTAATGAAATGATTTACAACCACACAAATATCTATGACTCATTTTAGACTACAAGTTTCAAAAGTCTTTCTTTCTTTCTTAAACTTCGTGCCAAGTCAAACTACATCATATAAATTGAGACGGAGGGAGTACTAAAAAAGGAAAGGGACCATTCTTTTTGAAACGGACTAAAAAGGAAAGTAAGTCATTTTTTTGAAGCAGAGGGAGTATATGAGTTGTGATGAGAATTGTTTTACACAATTGTAACTAGTAAGTAATCAAACACTGGAAGATCTTACAGAGTATGCTCTCAAGTTATATTTTTTAAAATCTTTTTTTCAGCGAATTGTTGTATGTTATTGTTGGTTTTGGTGTGGGATATTCAGGGTATACGGAGTCATTGGATGATAGCACAGAGATAGTAGTGCCACAAGATGATTATGGACTGTATGCAATTGACATTTTGGATCCTTCAATGGTATGTTTTGCATCATCATGTGATCACAAGTGTATATCTATGTGCTTTATACTCGCGTCTCATCAACAATTCTTTTTGTAGTTTTGCTAAGTATAAAGTTGTATGGGAGATGATGTAATCTTGACAATAGTTACAACACCTTTGTATATATAGACGCGGAATAATTATTTTGAGTGTATGTTATTAAAAAAAATAAAAATAAAAAAAAATAAAAATCACCTTTCTACTTCATCCGAGGTAGTGGTATGGACTGCGTACACTTTACCCTCTCCAGACACCACGTTGTGGGAATACACTGGGTATGTTGTTGTTGTGTTATAAAAAAAATCAGTTAATAGAGTATACAGTACACTTAAGTGACAAGTAAAAAGAGCCTAAAGAAGCGGTCCAGGACTATCGGGGCTTTAAGCACAAAGCGCAATTGAGGTGTGGGCTTTAGTTTAAAAAGGCACAGCTAAGAAAAAAAAATTAAAAAAAAAAGTATATGTAATGCAAGAAAAAGTAATAACTTATTCATAATGATTTCCTTAACAATTTTAAAATCATTTTGCCAATCATATTTATGCTTGGTACCGTTCTATTCAAGATAGAACTTATAGGCTATGAGGTGCATGCCTTAGTAACTTGCCTACACGGAAGCGTAGCCTAACATATCCTGAGCTGCTATGAGCTTTAAGGCTTAGGCGCGCCTCAAATGAGCCTATGACAACAGTGTATGGAAGATGAAGTTTGAGTAAATTAAACTTCAAGATTACCATTCGGGATTTAAGTACGTTTTTCTTCTTAAAGAAGACATCACTGAATTTTGCATTTGATTCAGGCAGTGCAAGAGGCTGAAAGGGGACGGTTGGGGCAGCGACCCCTACTTTTCCAATTTTTGTAGCAATGAAGTTCCAGAAGTTTTCAAAGGAAATAAATTGATAAATGTATTAGGTTAATTGTAGGAAATAGTTTCTATCCTTTCCTACAAAACTCCCACTCTCTTTGTCTCGGATATTGGCTTTTGGCTCTCGGCCACTGGTTTCATTTCAGTAGATGCCTGTACCTCACATCAAGATCTTTCATGAAAGGAAATTGGCCAGTTGATAGCAAACTATTTACTGAAATATCATGCAGGCTTTGGTTGTCAATGAGATAAGCCTGTTGAAAACGAGTCTTATCAAGATTGTGATCCATTTTCAATGACATTTGAAAACTCAAGCACTTTCAATAACAAAATTGGACTTGTGATTTGTACTCCACACTAGTCCAATTTTGTTCTTAAAAAGAAAGATAATAACAAAAGGAAGAAAAAGAAATAGAAAAGATCAAATGTAATTGCCTGGTCATCTGAACTAAGGAAGAAATGAGATTGTTGAAGTATGCAGGCTAGCTAGAACGGTACGTTATTTGTTCTCTGTGATGAATTTTGCTTTCACAGACACTGCTCTCAGACGAATCATTTGTTGGTTAAAACAAGGTTTTAGCTGATTACTGTTATCAGAATGACTATCAAATTTAACTTGCTAGGCATGCAAAATGGATAATAAATAGTGAAATTACTCGCTTGCACAATTGAGGACATATTGAAGTTTCTTGAATTTTGCACTAGTTAGTGTTACCTATCAAAAAGATACTACTAGTTAGTCTCATCTATTTTACTCTATATGCCCTGCGAAAAGTAAGTATATGTTCTCATCTTTTTTGTTTCTTTTCCTTTTCTGCAGTACTTTTCTTTAATGAGATCATCATCTCTGTTTGATTTTCAGGTGGTTAAGTGTATGCACTTGACCATTTTATACCATTTTCATGATATGATTGATATGCTTGTCAAATGTGGATATAAAAAGGGAACTACCTTGTTCGGTTTTGGTTACGACTTCCGCCAAAGCAATAGGTATGATTTTAACCGCTGAAATTTCCATTACTACTATGCCATATTGCGGTGTATTAGCTTACCATTCTATAAGTTGGTTGATTATGATGGTAACAAACAAGAGAAGCTTAATCTATTTTGGCTTATTTGATTTTTCTGCTGAAACTATCATCACACTTATGGGACCTGGTTAGCATGTGGTTGCAGGATTGACAAGGCAATGAATGACCTGAAAGCAAAGTTGGCTGCCGCTTATAAAGCTTCTGGGGGAAGAAAAGTCGATATTATTTCGCATTCCATGGGTGGATTGTTAATCAAATGTTTTATTTCTCTTCATAATGATGTAAGTGAAATTGCTTGAGACTTATCCAGTTGCAAATCATCTATAGCGTTTAATCAAGTTATATCATCAAAGAAGATAAAGTCTGATCTGTCATAAGTGGCGTGCACAAGGGGGACAGTTTGGCCTGTTGTTCCTTTGTCACCTGTTTTATCCCATTTAAGATTGTCTTCCGATATGTTCTGCTCATGTACTTTTTCTATTTTGCTTTTCTGTCTCCTTCATTCCTACTCTTCCATGAGTGGCATTACTAAATGCAAACAATTACTTTTCAGGTATTTTCCAAGTATGTGAATAAGTGGATTTCCATTGCCACCCCCTTTCAAGGTAACTTTTCTTCCTTTCTCTTTGCAACTTTTTGTAGGCGATTTCTATTTTGAATTGCTAGGATTCTAGCTAAGATAGCCTTCTTACCAATCCGGGGATGCATAGATAATGCATATAGTGATATAAATTTGATTACCATATTTGAGCACCAGCTGCCCCTCCAACAAAAAAAGTAGTAGATCAGTGTAACTAGAGAAGTCCAGGCAGCATCACAAGCATATTATCTGGGGCTTGGGGGGGGTGAGGGGTGGGGGTGTAACCAGTTACAAAAGAAGAAGAAAAAACCAGTAACTAATTGATAATTATAGCTTCTTATTCTGAATCATGGTTAAAGAAAAGTTGTTTGCAAAATAGTATTAGTGTCATATATAATTGGAGGAAGGGGAAACTTTGCGTTTACAGACTCCCGTACAAGTTTCATAAAAAATATACCTTCCAGATTTCTGGTGAAACATTTTAGAATCCACCATTTATCTGTAGGTAGGGCCACAACTATGTATTTGTATTGCTGTTTGAAAAAAAGTGTATTACCTACATAAACCTGTAGTATGAGCAGTGAGGGAGAGGCTATCAGGTCAGGGCCCTGGCAACATTCCTGCCCCTACCCACACTAAAAAGAAGAGAAGAAAACCTAATTGTGCTTTCGTTTGTGTGTGCGTGTGTGTGTGGGGTGGGGTTTGGGGTGGGGGGGTGGGGGGGGCTGCGAGTTGAAAGTGTGCAGAATATGCTAATTGTTCATCTCTGGTAAATAGGTGCTCCTGGATGCATTAATGATTCTCTCTTAACTGGAGTACAGTTCGTTGACGGATTAGAAAGCAACTTTTTTGTGTCAAGGTGGACAATGCATCAATTGGTAAGCCTCTCTTGGTTAAGGAACTTGTGCAAGAGCCCCCACTAATAACTTCTGCAGAAAAACAAAGCTTAACTTTACCAATAGCTCCTTATTTGTTGATTTAGATGGAGAATATCCCTTGATGCTGAATTTAATTTACCTGCCTCCTTATTGACTGAAGATGAGATTTTTTTCATCAAGTGAAGCTGTTAAATATGAACTACGCTCGAGGCATGTCTAACTTCATATGCATCATCCTGTGCAAAAATCTTATTTAGCATTTTCAATCATATCTTCAATGGCCCTAGATAGTTAATAGAATATATCTGAAGAAGACTTCCCGAAACTGCACCCAAGGGTGTGGCCTAATGGTTGAATGAAGTTGGGTTGCGCACCATGAGGTCTAAGGTTCAATTCCCAATAGAGACAAACATTAGGTAATTTCTTTCCATCTGTTCTAGCCTTGGTGGACAGAGTTACCTGGTACTTGTTGCTGGTGGGAGGTGGCAGGTATCCTGTAGAATTAGTCGAGGTGCGTGCAAGCATGGCTCGGACACCACGGTTATCAAAAAAAAAACTTCCCGAAACTGAGTGCTGACAATGTAGTGCTAAGCTTTACCAGAAGTTTTTGAACTTTACTGATACATCTTTCAAACCATATGGTTATCTATACATTGAGTGAAACTGGAAAGCTCGTTTGATTGGGGGATGACTGTTCTTTCACTTGGTAGTTCTTGTATTTTATTTTTTGTAATACTCATGGGCACATAAAAGAGAAAACATAAAAGAAATACTTTTAAGTTTTTCATTTATGTTATGGTTTCCGTCAATACTACAAATAACTGTTTATTTGTCTATCTTGCCATCCTTAAGATGTCGACTAGAGTCATAGTTCCTTTCTGTTCTTGGAGTTCTCCTATGATGGCATTTAACTTATTCTCAAGTTTAATCTTTTGCAAGTTGGTTGAGTGCCCAGCAGTCTACGAAATGTTGCCAAATCCCGATTTCAAGTGGGAAAAGCAACCTGAAATTTTGGTATGGCGGAAGAAATCTAAGGATGGGAATACAGTGGTTGAATTAGAATGTTACGACGCTAGCACGAGTGTGACTCTCTTTCAGGAAGCGTTGAAAAGCAATGAGGTATATCTCCAAGTTATCTTTAGCCACTAGAATTATTAACTTCACATTTCAAGTTTTTAAGTTTCACACTTCTACATCTCCCCAACTCGGCGATTAACTGTTTAAATGAGAAGGCTTGTTGCTTTTTGAGAAAGCATCTCTGATCTCATGCATGTTTGAACTAGTCAAAGCTAAAATAATACTCCCTCTATCCCAATTTATATGACACACTTTCCTTTTTAGTCAGTCCCAAAAAGAATGACACATTTCTATATTTGGTAACAATTTAACTTTAAAATACCCACTTTACCCTTAATGAAATGATTTACAACCACACAAATATCTATGACTCATTTTAGACCACAAGTTTCAAAAGTCTTCTTTTCTTTCTTAAACTCCGTGTCAAATCAAAGTACATCACATAAATTGGGACGGAGGGAGTAAGGTTTTAGTAAAATATGTGTGGCATGTTTTCTAGGGCAGCCGTCCCAATGATGCTGAGAAGTGCCACTTGGACCAATTGTACTTTTAAGTGGACAAATTTAATCCAACCAAAAGCAAGAGTGTTACTGCTGTAAGATCACTTCACTATCGGTTATAACTAGACAAAATATCAAGGGCGTCTCAATAAAATTAGTGGCCTAGAGCCAAGTTTTAATCCGAGGCCTTAAAATATACATATACATAATAAATAAAAAAATGGTGTGGCCTCTTCTTTGTTTTTTCATAATTGTTATTTTTAGCGTAGTATTTTATTTCACATAGTAATATTATCATTTATACTAGTTAGTAAGAATTGATTCAGTTAACCATGTCTTTTCAATTCATTACCTTGGAAGTTATTGTAAAAATATGATTTATTACTATGAAGATTTGAGTAGTTAGTTCAAAGTTTTAAATATTTCTATTGAATGATGGTATTTTTATTTTTTTTATATATAGATTTTGTACCCTTTTTTTTTTTCCTTACTATATTCAATATTATCAAAAAGAAAGTGAAACCATAAAATTACCAATTAAAAATTTTGGAGGCCTCAAAATTTTGGGGGCATAAAGCAAAGGCTTTACTAGTCTCACCCTTGAGCCACCCCTGCAAAGTATGATGTTCATATCTGTGTTGTAATACTTCAATGTTGTTTGTATAACACTTTAAATGACCATGAGCTTTCCCTTGCATGCCGTGAAGCAAATACCCTTTAAGCTCACTCTTATGAGACAAAGGCTGGCAGAGCTTAGAGGTTAGGATTAAACTTGACTTCCCCTTTTTCTATTTGTCTTGTTAGAGGACACGATCTGTAAAAAGTTGCTTTGGCAGCAATTTGAAGAATCAACGTGGTCTATGCATTTGAAATTTTATAACTTGTGGGTGATACATCTGTCATCATCTGGAAGTGCAGCAACCATTTAAGCATGGACAAAAATTAGAACGTATGTCTCAATTCTCATACATAAGATAGACGGAGAATTTGTTATTACATATTACCTTTTGAGTTTTTTAGTTGCCATTATTGGTTTTGGATGCTACTATTTATATCCGGTTTCTCTTATTATCTATGACTAGAGCAAGTGCCATAGCAAGTGATTTAATTTTTCTCCCCATTTCCTGAATTGCAGCTCATCTTAAATGGTAAAACAGTGGCTCTACCTTTCAACTTATCAATTCTTGATTGGGCAGCTAGTACTCGCAAAATTTTAAATGATGCTCAATTACCGAAAGGGATTCCTTTCTATAGCATCTATGGGACATCTTTTGATACACCTTTTGATGTTAGGTACGTAACTTTATCTTATCATACAATAGGATCAGGTAGTGCATAACAGATTCGTACTTTTGTCTTTGAGGCTCTGCATTATTTGAGGTGTACGTGTTTCTTTTGTAGTTACGGTTCAGAAGCTTCTCCAATCGAGGACCTAACGAATGTCTGCCATACAATGGTAACTAACTTCATTTCTTTTTCCTTGCTAGCAAGAGTGATATTATCACGTTCCAATTCTGGGTTTGTGATTTGTTATGAAGTGATCAACAAAACTCTACTACATCCAGAATCACCTTTTAATTTCCCAATACATGTATGAGATAACAATACATGCATTCATAATCAATATTTTTAATAACAAACCACCTGTACGGGTGGAGAATTAGCAGACCCCTACAGGTTCATTAATATAAGATTAAGAGTTTCATCAGGTGTGGATTCTCTGTTAGTACTCTGACTCTGATTACATAATTATTTCCCCTTGATTATAAGAAAATTATTTCCTACGTAAAATCTGGAAAAAGGATAATGCATATCGTGAAGATTAATAAGGCCTTTTGCTTTCATAGGTTGTACCATTATAATTTTGTATCGCATGTAATAGTTGACCATGTCTAGCAAGAGAATCTGCAAATAAATATGTGGCACATGTAATCATTGCCCACGTTTAGCAAGAGAACCTGCCGACCACATATGCTTCCATAAGACAATATTTGTAATCTCTTTTCGCTTGGTCGATAAGATTTCCTCTACAGATATAAACCCACACCTTTAGGAGGATAGCACGTTTTGTTCTAGAAGCATCAGCAATGCTTGTGATTATTGTTGTAATCACCCAAGAGAATTTAGCGACTTTGTCTATCTTATTTAGGGTTCTTTAGGGGAGTGGATAGCGACTAATGTGTGAAATGTGCATGGGGATGAAATTCATTCTAAATTTAGATATTACATGTTTTTACTGTTATATAATGCTTCCTGAAGCTTTTCTACTTACTATTACCTATTTCTGTTGTGATCTAGCCCCAATATTCCTACGTGGACGGTGATGGAACTGTTCCAGCCGAATCAGCAATGGTATTATTCTTCACTTCTCTATTTTATTTCTTACACTTCTTTCATATTACAAGATTAATGGTATCTTGGCTGGTGTAAGGCAGCAAGTACCCCGTGGAATTATTCAAAGTGTGCGCAAGCTGGCCCGGGCATTACAGATATTTTTAAAAAAGTAATGGTATTTTGGTACCTGTAAGTTGACAGAATCTGATACTCATAAAGAAAAATAAAAAAAGATTTTCATCAAAAAAAAATTCTTCATCAAAAACGAAAAAGAAAATAAAGCTAGCAGTATTAATCTTTTGGTAGCTTCATTGGAATGAAGTAAAATGATAGTTTGCATATATTATGTTCGACTTCATGACTATGAACATTGGATAGGTACTTGTGAAATTCAGTCTTGTAACTTTTAGCATGATACAATGCTATGACCTTCATCTTCTGCTTTTGCGTTCCTCCCGAATGACTATTGCTCGTCTCATTACCTCAAGTGGTAGATTTTACCTTATCCAAGAATTCAAAAGATATAAACTAATACTTCACGCTATGTATGATCTTGATGTGACCTTTTACCTTTGACTAACTACATTGTTTCATTTACTCTCTATCTTGCATTATGCAACAACAATAAAATATCCAGTGTAATCCCACAAGTGGGGTTTGGGGAGGTTAGTGTGAACACAGACCTTTCCCCTATCTTGGGAGATAGAAAGGCTGTTTCCAATAGACCCTCGGCTCTCTGTCTTGCATTATCCCTTGAGGAAACCAAATAGAGATTAGGGAAATTGTTTACCACTGTATAACTGACTTGAACTCGAAACATACAGATAACTATACATTATGATTGATACCAGTAAGTTGAGATGGGAGGTAGTAATATTGATAATTTGATACTCAGCAGCATCGTCGACTGACCCTGCCATGAAGCGATGGCGAGGGTCGGTCCTATACTGTCTCGTATATAAGAGAGCTTGCTTTTAGGAGTGATCTTTCGCCTTTATTGAGGAGATAGCGTGTCTGATGATGCTGTTGACATATACTCAATATCTTGATTGATTGTTGACCTCTGCTGCTAATTCTGCAGGCTGATAATTTTGAAGCAGTGGAAAGAGTAGGAGTTCAGGCTGGTCACAGAGGTCTACTAAGAAATGAGAAAGTTTTCGAGCTTCTCAAGAAGTGGCTTGGCGTCTCCGAGACAAAGAAGGTGCATTCCAGGACCTCTAGGGTAATGGACCTTTATTTAAGTTAATAGCTATAAACAATGTGTTTTTGCTCATTCTTAGAGCCTTTGCTTTTTTCTTCTCTCAGTTTTATTAGTTGGTATATACACACATACATTCTTTGAGAATATCGAAAATAGTTTCCTGCATGAATCATCGTTTATGTAGCTATGTTAGTAGCAATATTTATTAGGCACTCGAGAAAATTGGAAACTTGAGCCAACACTTGTTGTAATCACGATGTTTTATCGTGTATATATACGCAATAATTCAGAGGTTTTATCGTTCTTTTTTTGTTGCTCCTTTTCTGCAATCTTTTTATTGATGAAAAGTGTACTTATATGTACCGATAGTTAAGTAGAATCTAAAAATGTAACCTCATAATGAGATTGTTTTATCAGAAATCTAGGCTCTTTCTTTCTAGTTGAAGTAATGACCATATTACAAGGTTTAAAATTTTTCTATTCTCAAAGCTCGAACTTGAGACCACTGGTTAAGAGCGGAAATAAACATGTGGCATGTTGTATGCAACTATGTGTATATAGCAAATATACCAACAACATACTAGTGAAATCACACAAGTGAGGTTTGGGGACAGTAGAGTAGAGAGGTCGTTACCGAAAAACCCTCGGCTCAAGTATAGCAATTCCAAGTACAAAGGAGAAGGAAACGATTGAGAAAATACAGCAACTAGCAAGGGAAACAATGCAAAGACTACAAGAAAGAAAAAAATAAATATAATAATCGAAACACAATTAACAACAAACTATGCTAGATGAATATCACAAGCAGGGACTATACTACTACGGCTAATACAACAACAAACACCTTCAATCCAAACCCCTCTAAAAGCACCCTACGTTCTATCCTTCTACCCTAATAACCATCCTCCACATTCTTATATCAAAAGGTCATGTCCTGGGAAAATATACCATACACAATAATTGGACAACCGTCATAAATTATATGCATTGTACTATGTTATCCAAAATTACAAAGCATTTACTTTCCGAGGATCTGTAAGAATGAAGTTCCCAAAATTACAGCCAAGAGACTATTAATGAACTTCATTCTTCAGGTCCTATCAACAAAATTATCATTTGCATTAAGCAACAAACAACAACAAAAAAAAGGAATCCTCTATCTTTCTTGAGTTGATCTTTTAGCAAAAAAAAAAAAAAAAAAAATGAGAACCAAAAAGAAAGATTAGAGATTAGTTATGTATACATCCCCTTGCTAGCAAGCTAAATGTCTCCACAATCCATGTTGTGATGAGAGGTCTATGTGTCATTCCACACAGTGAAAGTGGGGGCCGCACCGTGAGAAACAGCCATGGTGTTACTCCTCGAAGCGAGAGCAACAGGAACAGCTGCTGACATCCAATTGTTGCAGGCGGACTCTTGATGATCATATAGACCGGCCTTGACCGAGCCATTAGATGCTGATTGTTGGGAATTGTAGTAACCAAATAAGTTCTCATTCCCAAGTTGTAATTGCTTCACTTCATGCTCACCATAACCATTTGCTTGGCTTTGTTGATGATTGCTTTCTTGATGAGGTATAATTGAAGTCAAATGAGGCAACACAAATCCACCACCATGATGAGTACCATTACTTGCATATCCAACTCCTTGATGATATGCAACATTATTGTGGTCCATTGTTGAAGAAGAATTATCCAAGCCCATAAGATTGTGCAAGGCTGAATTAGGCTGCAAGAAATTGTGACCATTCCCCAATTGAAGTGGATGAAAATCTTGATAACTTTGACTTGTCACATTAAGATGATCAGAAGAATCTTGTACTTCTTGCTTGCACCATATCCTTTGTTGGCTATAAGGGTAACTATGCATCGCGCTTAACGGTTGAGCTTGTTGAAGCGCGATGTTAGGCCAGCAATGGCTCGCACCATAGCTACCAATGGAACCACTCGTGATCAGATGAGTACCGATGTTTTCTTGGCTTCCTCTTTGATAATCCAGCGCGATTTCAGCTTGCTCAACGTCCTTGATACGTTTAGCAGCACCACCAATGGGCAACGTGCTGCTCTCTAGTATGCTTTTTACGTCGTATCGGTTGATCTCAAAGTTGGTCACTGCATTTAGGCCACGGAATTTGATTGCTGCAATGTCATAAGCCTCAGCAGCTTCTTCTTGTGTGCCTAAAAGAAGAACAAAATTAGAAGGGAACAATAAGGAGGTGGCAAATCAATACAACATACCAGTATATTCCTACAAAGTGGGGACTAGGGAGGGTAAAGTGTACGCAGTCCATACCAAGCAGAGAGGCTGTTTTCGAGAAACCCTAGACGTAAAACAAAAATATTCTAGAGAAGGACATAATATAAGAACAATATAAAATAGCTTTTACTTTCCAATTACCAAAATTAGGAAATTGGAAATTGAAAATTAAGATAAGTTGGAAGAAATTAAGCTAATTATTTAAGAAAAAATATATTTGCTTTCACTTTCCTATTTTCAAAAGACAAAATAGACGTTGAATCTGGTAGGGCATGATAGGATACGATTCGCTATTTAGCCCATCTTGACCTAAACAAATTTCGAATAGGGTAATACTTGTTAATTGATTTTATCTGTATTGACCCGTCCAAATTTTACTCAGCCCGCCTACTTAATATGACACCTCTAGGAACAATCATAATATGATTTTCAGGAGATTGGATGAAATTAGGGAAAGAGCACTAACTGAAAGTGCCGAGATAAAGATCCTTGTTTCCAGCAACTCTTCCAATTCTTGCTTGCCACCTTCCATGCTGATGGTGCCTATTATACATCACAAAAATATTTCATAACTAAATCAGAGCAACATTTTGCCTTTGTACTACGTGGTAAAGACAGAATTTTCACCAACGAAATTCGGATAAAAGAATATAATATCTCTATTAAAAGGCCGAAAAATGAGTCTTTAAAAGTCTGATTCTGATCCCTAAAAGGTCACATACATGTTACAACTACGTTTATGAAACGCAACACTGAGTAAAATAAATATTTTGAATGACATCGCTATTATAAAAAGGTAAGGGTTCGACCAAACTATCCCATCACCACGGGGGTCAGTATAGTCTGGGTGAATCGTTTAATCGAAAAAGAATAAAAAAATGAAAAATTGCATATATATTACCTTGTAACACCTCGATATATCGATGCACCACGAGAGAAACCACTGCTCTTCCTATAATAAGACCCCAAAAAATTAAAGAAATATATTAGTATATGTATATTCTTACACTTGATTTCTTGAAACATCTAACAATTTTTTTTTTCTCTTGAAATAGTTTACTATAAAACTTTTAAAATGTACCTTCGTAAAGATGCAACATATTCCTGTCTAGTCATATGCTTCATTTCCTCTAGCTCTTTTTCATAGTTGCTGATCTGAAAATTTTCACCAAATAAATTTTTAAAATACAATGTACGGAATAATTACTTGATTTTTAAAACCTCAGAGAAATCACAGTCAATATTCTTTCGGTGCACACTGGATAATCAATCCACACAAGAGATGATCCACACAAGAGATGCAAATCACATTAGGCAAGCTAGCTCGGTGCAACGAGCTAGTATAAGAAGTCGTTGACGGAAGGAATTGATCCATGACCTTCCTTAAGGGATGGTGTACCAACTCAATCACCCTTACGAGTGCAATTAATCCTTGTTGTCCCACTTAAAGTAGACAAGTTTCTTAGGAAATTGTAAATATAGTAAAAATATCAATGTACTTACTGGAAAATTAGTGGTAGTTGTGGGACCCCAGTATTTAAGAGCAGCTAAATCATAAGCACGAGCTGCTTTTTCTTCCTTATCATATCCTCCTATAAAAATATTTAAAATGAGAGTATATCAGATAGACAAATATAGAAATAAAGGCATATTCAAAATTTAAAATTTATGAATTTCGAAAATAAATTCAGTTCATAGCTTGCTTCAGTTACTAAAATTGACAATTACGATCTAAACAAAAGTTTGAGATCGTTCGGCCCCGTATATAGCAATATAATTTATAGCTTCTCCTCTGAATTTGAAAACCAAACTACAAAAGTAGATATATTGACAAATTAAAGGATTTACCATACATACAGTGACGGTATAAATTTTTTTACACTATGTATTTAAATATGTCGTAGTAGTAACGTGCCTTATTTTTTTGGATTACTAATCCACAATTAGTTTGGATAGTTATACACGTATTAATCATTTAGGTAAATTGGTAGCTAGATAGTGTAAAAATCTTTAGCATTATCAATATATAAAAGATAAAACTCATCGAAAATACATTCTGAGTTCACGAATATAGCTAGTGTAAAAATATTTAGCATTTTAGAAAAGGAAGGGAAGGTATAAAAACATTTTGAGATGTGTGTAAAGATGAGATAATTAGAATGAACTAGAGTACACTACTTACCCAAGTAAACTGCAGCAATTCACAAGTGTTGAGTCCATGAATACATCACCATGAAATACAATGAGAGAAAAAAAATGAATAAAATAAAATAAATAAATGAAAAAAATTAAAGTACATATATATAGTGGGAGACAATTGAAATACAATATAATATACCTTGCCTTCCTTTTCGAGTTTGCCCCTCTCTTCTACAACTATTATCCCACAAATGTGCCTCATATCTCCCAGTCCACCTATGCCTACACCAAAAAAATTTAGATTAAACAAATATAAAATTTAACACTCAATATCAAATAAAGCAAGAGGAAAAAAAAAAGTTCTTCAAAAAAATATATGTTAAAACAAGAGATTCGAAAAGAGTTCTTCAAAATAAGAGAAAAGTATCTTCCTGAGTATAAAATAGATCATTTGGTGCTTTCTTACCACAACAATAACATATTTGGTGTAATTCCACAGGTGGGGGTCTGAAAAGGGTGAAAAGGGTAAGACGTACGTAAACCTTATCCAAGCTTTAAGAAGCTAGAGAAGCTATTTCCAACAGACCATCGAGAACATTTGGTGCCTTCTTGAATATTAATAACCCCTTTGTAGAGCTAGGGATTCATTACTCAATTTTTTTTTTGGAGCTAAACAACAAAGATAATATGTGAGAAAAAAGAGAAAGTAGAGGTAGAAATGAAATGAAATGGAGAAAAATCAAGTAGTGGCAAACAGACTTGCTAAAATAAATAAACCTTGAAGCATCCTATAGTATAATTTTCCATATATACTGGCATATGGTATAGTTTTCCGACTATTCACCTGACCATCCTTCAATCTATATGGTTGCGCCACTATAAATGACTCGGAATGGATGAAAATGGTGTGTGTGTTGGGGTTGGGGTTTGCGAGAGGGGGGGGGGGGGGGAAACAAACCTTGTAACACCACGGTAGATAGAAGTTCTTTGGCCAAAAGTATCAATAGATTTCTTTGGCACTGCTTCAATTGCACCACTTATTTGTCCATCAATAGTACCATTATTCCCATTCACAATTTCTTGTTTGTTATTTTCAGATGAGCAACTATTATCTCCACCTCCACCTCCACCTCCACCAGTGCTCATAGAAAGTGACAAAGATTGTGCATTATTACCACAACCACCACTATCACCACCCGCGACCACCACAACACCCCCTTCCTTCTTATCATCCTGAGATGACGGGGTAGATGTGGTCGTGGTTGTGGTGTTAGGGTTATTTCTCAACCAATTCTTGATCATTGAAAGCCCTATAATATTATTAGCGTTATTTTCGCTAATAATATTACTAGGGTTGCTACAGTAGACATTGTAGTCCCCGTTATTATTATTGTTGTTGTTACGGCAGACTTGTTGAAGCTTTTGGTCACCAATACCAAGAAAGTTCTCTAGCTTAGGTGGTTCTTGATTATTTTCAAGGTGTTGACTATTGCATGAACCACCCATTAACATAGACATCTCTGATGTGGTCTTGTAGTTAGTATCATGAGAGTTCCAATCTGCACACCAAAAAAAAAATAAAAAATTAAATAAAGAATCAAACATAGGCAAAGGGTTAATTTTTCTTTTATAAAAAAAATATCATGTATCCATCATTTAACAAGAAACAAGTTATTCGACTTAAAGTATCACGAAACAAGTAGAAACAAAATTTGCACCATCAAATAGCGAGAGAGCTTAGTGCACCGAGTAATTTTTCCACTAATATTTGTAACAACTAATAAAACCAATGGATCAAAACCCATTTTTTGAAACACCAACACCATTAATATTCAGCTTGCATCTTTTCTCCTTCTTTGATTTTTCTTTTGAAGAGTTAGGGTTTTTAGTAGTTCCTCATTGACATCGACATCGCATGAGCCTGACCAGGCCTAAAAGGATACGGCTAAGTCCAAGACGAGTGCGACCGTCATAATTTTTTTTTTTTTTTCAAGAAATGACCCAAAAAAAAGAAAGAAAAGGAGACAATTTATAACAACTCACCTTGTGATTGATGATGATTTCTGTTGAAAGCTTCAAAAATACCAAAAGGGGTATTATCATGAGGTACAACATTTAAAGAAGGAAGTACTACTGCAGATTCATGATGATGATGATGATGATGATGAGAAGTCATGAGATCAAAACATTCTTGATGTGAACTTTGTTGTGATGTGAGTGCTTCTTCATGTGGTGAAAGTGAAAATCCAAGCCAGTTGTTCATTGAAGAAGCCATCATAAACAAAACGTCAAAACCTTGTTTAAAATTTAAGAAAAAAAAAAACTATGGAATATTAATTTTTCTCACTAAAAGTTCATGCATGAAGTTGTACTTAGAAATTAAAAGACTTATATAAGACTAAGTTCTTTGAAGAAGGTAGAAAATAAGAAGAAGAATAGGAAGGGTTGAAAAAAAATATGAAGAGGAATCATTTTTCCAAAGCATAAGGTGAAGATTTATATGAAACTCTAATTCAAGTTTTTTTTACCCACCCACCCCCTTGGATACCCCATATATCCCTACCCCCTACATACCCCACCCACCCCTTGTCTCTCTCCATTTCTTGTTGGTCATAAATGGGGTGCCCTCTAAATGAGGGGCAGTGTTTTCTCTAATCCCAAAAACATCTATAGGGTTCAAAATGAAGAACAAATATAGGGTTGATGAGGGGTAGGATTGTAAAATTAATAAACCAAATTGTGGCTATAAGATGGATAATTTTTACTCACTCCGTCCAACAATACTTGTCCACTATTTACTTGTCACACATGTTAAGAAACAATAAATAAAAGGGATAATTTTATTATATTATTTTTTGAATATAATAAATTTAATGTCTTGAAAATGCATTGAGTGATAAGTACTAAGTAGTATTTAATAGTAAGGGTAAAAATGGGAAGAAAAGGGTAAATTATCCATTGATTTTTCAAACTGAACAAGTATTGTTAGATTTTTAGTATATTGGACAGAGGGAGTATTTGATTATAGTACTATCCTAGCCTCTTCTTCTTCTCAACCCTCGAAATAAAATTTCTTTTGAGTTTAATATATGTGTGTACTGTGATTGGTATTTTTACACTATCATGTTAATTAAGATGTGATTCGAAATGACATATAACTCTTCCAAAAAATTATATTGATAATATAACACCGATTATAGTGTCAACAAAATTTGATTCAAAATAGAATTTAACATATTCGACACAACAATAACATACCCAGTAGGTTTCCACAAGTGGAATCTGAGAAGAGTAAAAGGTGAATATATACACAACGCAAAACCATTAAGAGAATCTCTTAATACGTCGAAAAATATACTAGTGCAAATAATTTAAAATTATTGTTCTATAGTTATATATAAAGTGATGATTAATCTAGAGGTTCAAAAGTTATGTTAAGTTTCAATTCTCAATTATGACATTTTAGTAAGTATTTTTCGAATCTTCTTTTATAAATTTATGACTATGCAAAATGAAATTAGCTATGAACTACGTTACTAATCTATCGTTCAATTGTTCATAGCTAAAGAATTTTTTGATAATGTGTCGTTATTTTGTCGCTAATTAGTAACAGATTTTGTTGTTTAACTATTGAATTTGTTTATCGTCAATTCCTATTTTTTTTAATGGTGTATGTCATTGGGGTTTTATAATTAAATTAAATCGTTTTCCCTTACACTACAAATATGACTTGAAATTTAATGCTGCTACGAAATTCTATACATATCAATGGAAAAGAAAAATAATAATCAAAAGTGCGTACACGAGGACTAAATTAAAAAATTGTCTGAATTTGTATAGTCTGCTGTACGTACTACTAATAGTTTATTTTGGCAGCATCCTAATATTTTAGTTGTAATATCTAATCCTTTTCTTGTGTAGTATATCCAAAGATAGGGCAAAGTTGTACATATATAGCATGTTGAGAGAGTTGAAGCATATCTTTCCCTTTATTTATTTATTTATTTCACTTAGTATTCGATATCTGCTTTGATACTTTGATTATTCAAATTCACGTCGCCTAAGATATAGTAAAAGAGAAATTGTTCCTCACTACAGTTTTTCGATTTTCTTGGCATGTATCCAGAACTCTTTATTAAAAGGTGACGAGTACTATTCATTTCACAACGATCCTGATTAATCAATTTTTCTTTTTTGTTCTTGCATACCTCCCTTCTCCGTCTAGGCAAAATATACTCTATGTCCATCGAGAGAAATATTTACACGCTTAATTAGTCTATATTTTGAGTTTGTTACCAACTTAGTCCGTATTTGTATATAAACACCTTTTATATACTATAATACATTTTTATCCAAGGTTGATACATTAATTATGTATAATGCTTTCCTATTATATTTTATGTTGGGTGGTATATTTTTGAGAACTTTTCCCCTTGTATTCCATTGTTTAAGAGTATATATGTTTGAGGGAGTACTTTTTTTTTTTTGTTAAATATAATGTTCGAATTAATTTACGTTTATAGTAATTATTCAACAAAATATCTATCACCTTCCATTATCCATCAAATTTAGGACAGACTAAAAAAAATCACTTATATAAATAATTATATTGGCCTAACACATGGAGTGATGCATATTCTCTGCGGGGCATGTGGTCTTTCGTAATCTTGAAACAAAAATATACTAATCTTCTTTGAACATTAATTCAAAGAGAGTATCCAAGTTGCACTCTTATGATACAATTTTTTTTAACCTATATTATTGGCTTAACACATCTGCAACAACTTTATGAAAGTCATTCCTTGTTTCTGTATACCAAATCTCTTAAATATACTTTATTATTATGAGTAATTAATAGGTATTTTCCTTCTCTATTATTTGTGTTTGTCTATGTCTCCCCTCCCTAGCTACTAGTACTTATTATAAGTAGTGAGTTTAAGTCATATACGTGTATACAATTTTTGTTAGGGTTTTAAGAGGTGTGAATGAAAAATGAATAGGTGTTTTTTCGAAAAGACACTAAGAGAAATGATACATTTTGAATAGGCACCTTTTCACTTTGAATGGTCATGACTTTTCTTATAAGTTGTGACTTTTCCGATAAGACACAATAAACACCTTTTTATACTATCTTTCGTTGGCTATAAATTCAGAGGACTAGCCTCAATTTTCAAAATCAAAATTTGAACTTCTTCTATATATTTTCCAAAAAAAAATAAACATCGAGTAGGTGTGATTTGTTATCGTTTTTGCGTTCGATAAAGTCGTTGGCGTTTTAGGTACCGCTACTCGAGTGACAGGAATATCAGTTTAATCTTGGGAGGAAGTAATCCTAAACCTCGGATACAATGAGAGGATTAAATAACTTAAGGACACACAATGAATTATGTGGACTCGAATTTTTATTAAAGTTTTTTACTTTTCTGTTTTCTAGCTAGTTTACTTTGATTTTCTAGTTTACTGTTTTTAACACTGGCTACCAACAATTTTTACATTATCAAGTCATCTTAACTTTTTATTATAGCAAGTAGGAGTAAAATATTTTATTTTTTAAATATCATATTTTAAGAAGACTTATCTATAGATTTTATTTGAATAACCTGATGGTGCAGAAAATGTATTGACGTTGTATATACAACCTAAATCTTTCTTCAAATGCCAAATAAAAGAATTATCGTATGAACGTACCTTCTATGTAGTCAAAATGACTTGATTGCAAGTTGTTTAAAAAAAAAAAAGATTGCAAGTTGTGTTTCACTTAAACCAAGATCAGAAATTAAACGTTAACTACCATAAAATATAAATAATGTGATTTCCACAATTGTACAGACTAATTAAAGTATACTTCATAAGTCAATAATTTTCCAATACCTTAGACACAAAAATTGTATGTATTTGACACTGCATTTAATTAAACTTACTCCCCTCGTCCAGCTCTACTTGTCCATTATTAATTTGACAAGCATCTTAAGAAACAATAAATAATAGGGTCAATTATACTATGCATGTCACCCTTTGAATATATAATAAATTTAATGCTTCAAAAAATGCATTGGATAATGAAGAGTATCTAATAGTAAGGGTAAAATGGAAACAAATAGCTAAATTATTCATTGTTTTTTCAAACTGAATAACTATCATTAGACATCTATTTTTAATAACATGAACAACTAAAAATGATAAACTTCAAATCTTAATTCAACCTCTAATTATAACATGATATTGAACAATTATTTGTATTTATTTTTTGAATAATTGTATAATATAAAATTTATTTACATCATCAATATCTAAAAGATTGTTACTTACCATTCTAAAGAAGGGTGTGATGGTGCAAGAACACCTGTAGAGAGGAAAAAAAAGATACCTCTGACAAAGAGTGATGACAAAAAACCACACGCATATGCTTATAAAAGGAATGTCAATTTGACACTTTTTTTACTGAAAAAGTATATTGAAAAATTATATTGAGTAGATATATAAATTATTATATCTAAACTATAGTTTGAATCTCTTAATTGTTTCATATAGTATTTAATTATTTATATTTTGATTTTTCTTGATAAGAAAGATGCTGACTCCAATTACAAGAATATCCTTATTGAAATCTAACTCTTGGATGTAGATTGAGAGGTTGTTTTCGAAAGACGACAAAAGATAGTGACTCCAAACATTGCTATAAATGTCTTCTCACTTCTCACTTGGCCTTTGGTGTTTTCTTGATTTTTCATCCGATATTCTATACTTACCTTGTATGTTACTTAAATCGAGGGTCTATCAAAAACAATCTAATAAGATCAATGTATACTTTACTTAGACTCACTTGTACAATTACACTTATATTATGTTGTTGTCATTGTATTCTATTCTTGCATTAATTGGGACTCGATCAAATCTTGATTACACGTTGAAAAACTCTATATTAAAAATAAAATAATTTCTAACAAAGACGATTTCATACACACGATAGGACCCTCTTCTTTTCTCTCCACACCTATAGATATCTCAAACTCAATTTATTCACTGAATAATAATACTAATAATTTAGCAGTTGGACATAAGTCATATCAATGTCAGAAATCCTCTTCATCTTCCTATATATATCTGTCCACTGCCACACCCCTTAACCTAGCCAACCCACAACTTTTGATTTAATTACTTTTTTTTTTTCCTCTTTTTAAAACCCATAACTTTCTCACATTCTTTTGTCATAAACCAAAAATATTCATTATTCTATGCTTGTCATAATCATCAAACTGCTCCCCCGTTACAAACGGGCGACTTTTTTGTTCTTTTAACAAAAATAATAATAGTAATAATAATAATTCATTTGCATGAGACTGACACTTCTTTTAGTTCACCTTTTATTACTACTCCTACTATACTATCTTAAAAATTTTGCCAGTTCATTTCACAGAGTACTCAGTCTTTGACACGTGGCAGTACAAGGAGGATAAAAAAATAGTTTGAGGTACTAAAACTCTCGCTATGCATAGAATTCAGAGAAGGATTGGACCACAAGGATCTGTTATACATAGTCTTACTTTACATTTCTGCAAGAACTTATTTCCACGGCTTCCTGATCACATGAACATAACTTTATCATTTACTCCAAAGTTCCCCTTCATTACTAGGGGTGTAATCTTGAAATTATGAATTCAACAAAATTAATAATCGGGAGTAAGGAAGAAAAAATAAGGGAGTGGATTCACAAAGTGAGATTATGATTGAGTTGCAAAAATTTGTGGATAGGTATTCTATATATGAATTGAATTTTTTCTTATTAAAGAATCTCTTTCTAGTTACTCGGGGATAATAATAGGAGATTCGATCTAGAAGAAATACGGGGTTCTGCTTCTAGTGGCAGCATGTTTGGTCCCACGTATGGGATCAAATCAATATTATGTTTTAAGAAGAAAAAAGATTGGAATATCAATCTAATCGAGATCATCGATCTCATACAAAATCCCATCAATCCAATCATTTTTTTGAGAAATAGTGAACCTTCATGACCAACAAGATAAAAGTTAAGATAATTAAATAACTGAACTACTAAGATTTCCTCAGAACTTTGGTTCAAACACTATAAAAGTGAAAAAAAATCGATTAAATATGTGAAAATTTTAAATTTAAAATCGAGATCAAAAATTAAATAAAAATAATTTAGTCAAATTATCCTTTTACCTAATATTTTTTTAAGTGTCTAAAAAAGAATGACAAGTAAAATGGACCGAATGAAGTATTTATTTAGAATTGAAATACGTGTAAATACTAATTAGTAGTAGTATGTATTAAATTGGTCAAACATGAAATTAATTAAGGATAACGTTAGGGGTTATTGGATTTACTTAGATACTGTGGAGTCAGAATTACTGGTTGTCCCTTTTCATTCAGTTATTTATTATTATTTTTTCTAAAGATTCATGTTGAGCAAATTGAAAATTTAAGCAGGGAATATTATGTTATGATCTAAATTTCTGTACGCTATTGTAAATGTAAGATGTCAACATTTAATGTTTTGTATGTAATGTTGAATATGAGCAAATATTAGATCGAAATCTAATGTTTTGTCCACTTCAAAAGGATAATTTTTCAAAGACTATAAATATATTTCTGCAACTTTTAAAAATAAAGATAAAATCTTATCAATTACCTAAAAAAGATATTTGTATAAATCAACTTTGTGAAATACTCGGAAAATCAATTTTTGAGGTATTCACTATTCACATGCAACGGAGGGGTTAATTAATGGAAGAAAATAAAAAGGTACTCTAATTAATTAATTATTTGAAAGATAAAATAAAATACACAATTAAGGAGAGACAGTGTATCTCTAAACGAGGACATTAACCCTTGTCTTGTGGGTGTAGGGTTAATTTAATCCTGGACAATTAGGGACAATTTGGAAGAAAATCTTGATTAATTCCTAAGGAATTTTCATTTTCTCTCTCCACCTTTATGTGTATCTAATAATTTCTTATTTAATTCTCTTTCTTTCAAATGCATGAACAACTGATTTGACTGAATTAACTATTGTTCAAGTGAAAGCAAAAAAAAAAACAAAAAAAAAAACTGTATTTTTGTAATATATACTTTTTCTCTTTTCTTTTTTTCTCTTTATTATTTTTTTCACTTTGTCTTAGAATCTCAGTTTCTTTTTTTGTCCTTTATATGGTGGACATATATATATATATATATATATATATATATATATATATATATATATATATATATATATATTATATATATTTGTATCAGGCCAGCTGATAATATTGGCTAAATATAGCACTCCTCAAATACGAGATACAATAACAATATATTTAGGGTAATTTAAATAAAATTTATAAAGAATAAAGTGTACATACAAAATCTTACCTCTACCTTGAAATAAGGAGAGACTTATTTCTAATTGCTAGACCCTCGACTCAAGGTATTTATAAATTAATCTTGTCTTTACAATTGAATTTGAAAATGATATAAGAAGAAGTGATCCTTTCTCATTGAAAATTTCTCCAATTAATTTATCTTCAAATTAAAATTTTATTATATCTAAGTAAATTAGTTTACTCATAAAGTTGTCAAATTGGAGATAGTAGCTTGTCTTCTCTATTCTTTTGTTAAATGTATTACTACTTCTTTCGTCTTAAATTATTTTTTGTGAGCTTTAAAAATAATTATTTTGAAGTTCAACACAAAAATAATTACTTTTCTCATTTTATATTTAATAGTAATTATTCTTGAAAACTACTAACACCTCAAACGCAGTGAACATATTTAATGAAGAGAGATTATATATTAATTATAGAATGAGGTAAAAAAGTCAAAACTACCTCCTAAAGTTTTTTCCCCCATAATAATTGGGACTAGGGGAAGGGGATTACAGTACGATGAATAGAATCCTCACCAACAAGGTGAAGTTCAAGTAGTCAACCAATTATATGTTGTTAAGATTTTCTGCCTCCTGATTAATATTTTTTAAGGAGCATGTAAAAAATAAATACGACAAATAATTTGAGACAGAAGGAATATTATATTTTAATTGGGTGAAAATCGTTTTCACCCCTCAACTTTGTTTTAAAAATCAAACCTCCCCCTCAACTTTGAACAATAAACAAACTCCCCCCTTTATCCTAACTAAATTTTTAAAATGCCTATTGTACCCTTTCATTATCAACTTCTTCTTTTTTCTTCTTTAAAAATCATGATATTTTTATTTTTTTAAATTCTTGTAACAAATTTTTTATAAAAATATAAACATTATCTTTTGGCCCAAAAAAATAAAAAATACTAATTAAGTATATAAGCTAATAATGTTTGTAATGAAATAAATTAGCATAATGAGAAAAATAATAATCAAAACTCTAATATTTATTTATACAAGTGAAAATAGCAGGTAATAATAACTATACGAATATATTTCGATGCAGGAAATACAAATAATTAACTAAATTAAGGTCAAAATTTTAAAGATTGTATTTATTTAGATTTAAAACTATAATTTACGTAATACTCCAATAATGACAATCAAAACTTGTTTAAGAAAAAATAAATCAAAACTTGTTTATTTATATAAACAATAGAGAATATCCCCGCCATTTTATATTACTTGACCTTCATACTAAAAATAGTTGTTTTAATTTACTTGTCTAATTTATGAAATCAAGAGAATTCTTTAATATATTTTTTTTATTTCTACCCTTAGTATTAAATAACGACATAAAGTAGTAATAGTCAAATTTAAAGTTTCAAAGCATTATTAATAAGGTTGATTTAGTAAAATACACTTCTAATTTTTTTTTTTAAGGAATATGTAATATCAAGAAGGGTCAAGTAATATGAAAAGCATGAAGTAAGGAAGTGGGGAAGACAAAAAATGTTCGCACATGCATGTACATACATATACACACGATTAATGCATATACTATTGAAATAATGGTCATAAAAATAACATTAAATTTTGTGACAAATTCATAAAAGTATTATTCTACTTATAATATTAATGAACTTAAATAAAAAGTTATAAATACCTAGGTTAAAAAAATAAACTATATATATAATATAAAAGGGTATTACATAAATATATTTGATATAACAGGAGTAAAATGGACATTACATATGATAAAGGGGAGAGTTTGATTATTGTTCAAAGTTGAGGGGAAAGTTTGATTTTTAAAGCAAAGGTGAGGGGTGAAAATGATTTTCACCCTATTTTAATTTAAGATTTTCCATTTAATCAATTCCTCCAAACAGGTGATTATAGATATCTAGTCGAGATACACTTTCACTGTGCATGAGAATTATAGTGGTTTCAATTGTGAATCCATTCATTAGCAAATTAATTGAACTAGGTCATGATTAATGCATAATTATTAATTAATTCTTGATGCACACCTACTAGCTATAGATATCTATGGATGTGGACACATAGGTGATCCAATGAATGTGAGTATGTAACTATGCACCCATTTCGAGGTTCGATCCATCAACATGAAGTCGTCTCTATTAGCGAGTGTTTGGTTTTTCCATGTGACATTTATTGATATGAATTGAATTTAATAGAATTTAAATACGAATATCCAATATCGAATGAAAAAAAAAAACTATGTGCACCCATTCGACTCAATTGATACATGAATAAGTCATTAAAATGTTAACAAATATTTGGATCAGAACTTATAATTTTAAAACTATGATGAATTTAGAAATGAAATATTTAAAAAATCGAATTCATCAAATTAAAATCTTGAATCAACTTACGAACTTTTTTCTCATCTTCACCAAGTGGCTCTCTAACTTAGCTTATTGTTGCAAGATACTTGAGAAATTCACCAATGCATGCGCTAAACTTTGGAAAATATTCAAAATAGTTAGCAAAGTTATTTTTCAGTTCCTTTTTCTTTTTGTCTTTCCTTTCTTTTGAGTCTAAGGTGGGAGAAAATTTAAACCTTACACCTTTTTATAAGTACCAATTAATATAGACTAGAAAATAAAAATGTTATTTTTAAAAAAAATTGGGGCAGGGAAGGGGAAATAGAAAGGTAATTACTAATTACAAGGTGGGAATTCAATACTCACTAATAACGTAAAAATTTAGCAGTTAACCAATCGAACTACTAATTAAAATCTCCGTAAATAATATATAATTAGTTAAATTTGGATGAGGTCTTAACTTATGCAATGACACTCTAAAATAGAGAGGGCATCGATAATGACGTGGTGGAATAATAGTTACTCCATCATTCTTAATCAAAGATCTTCGATTTGATTTTTGGATATAAAGTTTTTTAAGAAGCGTTTTACCTTCAATGTGAAATTTTCAAACACAATTAAATTTAATTGAATCCCAATATAAAAACGTCTGAATAAGAAAGAAAGGGTGAAGGGGAGATTATCATCTCGAAGGATGTAAAAACTCAACAGCAAAGTTTGACCGTCAAGAAAGGGAATCAAAAGATGGTTAAAAAACACATGGTGCCAACCCAAAATAGGTTTTTTAATTTCTTGTTTATTTTAAACAAACACTTTAATTTTTCTGTTTGTATTTGATTGATTATTAAAAGCCTGCTGTAAATAATTAAATTAAATTAAATTAATGCATCTCGGTAACATAATCATAATCATGCCTCAAACTTTGCCTCCATGTGTAAATAGGAGTAAATTATGACTTTTGACCTATATCAATATTTGACTAACCCTAGTTTTGCTTGAATAATGAATTTTCACTACTTTTACTCCGTCTCAAATTATATGTGTAATTTCTAAAAATAATTATTTTTATCACTTCTTAAAAATTCATAAAATAAATTATAGTTTCTCATTAGACTCTTAGTGGCTATGTTGTTCGGACTCTCCTAAAATATTGTTGCACCCATATTGAATCCTTCGAACATACACTACTTTTGGAGGATCCAACATGCACCCATCAACATTTTTAAAAAGTCCGAGCAACATAACTTAGTAGTAATTGTTCTTGAAACTAGAAACCTTAATTATGTGGAGATGACACATAAATAGAATAAACATTCAATAAGATAGATTATATTTTACAAAAATAAACAAGGATAAAATAGGCAAACTCCTAATTAATGATTTCTAAGGACATGTAATTAAGGCTATAGCCTCTGGCATGCAAGGTAGAGTTACATGCCTTAGAAAACATTACCTTTACCTTGCATGCCAGAGGCTGTAGCCTTTCCCAGGACCGCGTGTCTAGCGGAAGCTTTGTACATTGGACTGCCGACCTTTTTAAGAATATGTAACAACGAAACACGATAGATAAATAATTTGTGATGGAAAGAATAGTCATTTCCTTGAATGTATGTAGTATGGCATTTCCTCGTGGCCAAATAGAGAGTTGAGATGCATGTCTGATCAATTTTTAAGAAAAACATAGTATGTGTTTTTGAGTAGTAGTACAATTAAGTTGAAAAAAATAGTTTTTTGTTTAATTGAGAAATATTTTTTGATAGCTTGATCAAGCACAAATTGATGCTATAATATTGTCAAAAAAAAATTCAATTTAATTAGTCAAACATAAAATACTATTCTTTATAATAAAAATTACTACTTCTAAAATAAGCAGATTTTGAAGAGTTAATTATCTCCCATTTCCACGCTCGTACAGGTCGGTTAATTAAATTAAACTAAAGAGAATGCTAGTCTACTGTTTTTAATTATTTATTTAGGGGTGTTTACACGTACAAATATATGACTAATAAATAAATTTACTGTCACAGCAGAATATATTGAAACTGGATTCTATTATTCAAACATCTCTGACTGAGTGTATCCAAAGTTTCTTTTCTATTTCTTTATGGCTTGGTGAATTAATCCACGTGTACTTTTTTCTTCTTTTTTTTTTTTAGTTTTTTCATTTGACGTGCGGTATTCATTTTGAAACCCGATTAATTTGAATTCCTGTCAGAAAATCTTATATTGAGGGTAACGTGCTCCTTACAATACACATAACTCAAACTTTAGATTTCTGATTAAGAAAAAAAAAGTACTTACTACTCCGCTATATTAAAATAATTAAAGTGAAGTTGCCACACTCTTACGACTTATGTGCAATTGTCATGTGCATTTGCAATAACAAAAGTCATAAGAAGTCAGAATAATGGAGAACAACATAGATAAGTTTAAGATTTAAATTTAATGAGTTTAACTTTTAAGGTTTGTAGTGTTGAATTTATTAAATTTTTAAAATTACAAATATATATACATTACTTATTATAATTTTGATAAATTTTTACACAGAGATTTATATTCCGTGACAAAAATGCTAAAATTAGATGAACAAGATATGACAAGACTGTCTCCACCTCTGCTTGCATGGTTGTAGCTACCTCTCGTGAAGGATGAGGTCCAATTTACTTTCTTTCGTCAAAAAAATAACATTGTATATGTAAAAAACATATTGAATTTCCTTTATATAGGTTCATATCATAGGAAATAAATATCTCAAAAGGTCACTCAACTATGAGGATTTATCTTGTAAAGTCATTTAACTTTGTTATGTATCAATAAAATCACTCAACTTTGGATTTCTCTTTTATATCCTTCAACCAAATTTATCATAAAAAAAATAATCTAACATGATAAAATAATTTATTTTTTTTATCTCATGTAGATATGAATCTCACAAATAGCATAAGATTTAAAAGATGACACTAATATCATTATTTAATACTCTTATATGACTAGCAATATAATCCAGTATTAAGCAATATTTAGTTCAAATTTTCAATACTACTTATATCTTTTTTTAGCTTATCAAAAGATGAATCTGCCTGACAAAATATATTATATTTCAAAATCTAAAGAAACCATTAAAAATAATAAGTATAAATTAACGGGTAAGTTCCTTTTTGGATAGAAAATGTTACTCATGCCTATTTGGCCTACAAATATTTAAATAAACATTACGTTTATCATCTAACATCAGATAATACATTAAACTTTTTGGACTTCAAGATAAAAATTAAATCTTGTTCAAATATGAAAAAGCTATTTTTTTTTTCTACACTTATATATCTGATAGTATTTTATTTCTCCGATACTAAATTGTATTTATTTATAATAAATTATTACATTGTTTTGTACATAAAATATTACATGTTAAGTAGTAGCAATTATCAAGTTGTTTAATTTATTATTACAATAAATAAATAAATGCATCCTATGAAAAATTGTGCAAATTAGAGCACGGAGGTAAATATTTCAAATAGAAAATTAATTTTGAAGATTTTAGTCCAAAATTAGTACTATTTAATATATAATGCCAAGAATGGGCAACTTTGGAATACTGGATAAAGTTTATTAAAATAAGTTTGGTTACAAAAAATTCAAAATAAGGGAAATTAGTGTAATATTTAAAACTACAAGGGAAGTGAGTGTTATAAGGTTAAACGTAAGGAGAGGTCTTTGAAATTATCCCTATTTTTTAATAAAATCTTTAGTACAAAAATCTAGAAATGCAAACTGACATCTCTGGAGGTCGGATTTTTTCGTGAAAAAAATGAATTTAAAGAGTATTGTAAAATTTCATAAATTTCTAGGTCTATAATTTTAATAATTATGGGATTGTTGGTAGTCGGGGTAAATTATGAATTTTTAAAAATTTTATTTTATTTGTGGGATCTAAAATCTACATGACAAGATTACTTTTTAAATTATTATAAATTTGGTTGAGTGATTTTATAAAAGAATAACTCAAAGTTGAGTGATTTTATTGATACAAAACAAAGATGAATGACTTTCTAAGATAAATCCTCAAAATTGAGTGACCTTTTAAGATATTTACTATATCAAATGTGATATACATACACACATACGTGTGTGCTTGAGACAAATTCTACACTGTTATATATTGATCAAGAAGAAAATCCAAAAGTAACTGATAATTTGCTTTCTCT
This sequence comes from Capsicum rhomboideum, assembly GCA_031232105.1. Lineage (NCBI taxonomy): Eukaryota > Viridiplantae > Streptophyta > Magnoliopsida > Solanales > Solanaceae > Capsicum > Capsicum rhomboideum. Next base: position 48,556,487 of record CP124707.1, read on the forward strand.
TGATGAAGAATGTGGTATATTTCCATTAATTCTAAATATTGTGTTCAATTCCAAACCATGGTGGATATAGTTTTATGATATATATTTGGATAACTGAGAGTATATAAAACAATCGATGTATGCGCGAATTAAAGGATAGCATTGTCCAAAAAAGAAAGATAGGATTGGTAGCTATACTGGGAAAATGATCTATCAAAATAGTCGAGGTGTATGTTAATCGATCTGAATGTTAAAAAGAAAAGGGACAGTTCAACGCACAAATCTCTCGTTATGCGCGGTGTTTAGAAACATGGACGGAGCCATGTAGGTTTAAGGGGTTCATCCGAATCTCCTACAGTGAAAAATTACATTGTTTATACATAGTTGAAATTATTTTTATATATGGAGAGTATATGTTGAACCCCCTTCGACTTCTTCGTATGTTTACTTCTTCATATTTTGAACCCCTTAGTAAAGTTTTTGGCTCTACCACTATCCAAAAAGGGCTGGATCACAAGGGTCGATCAATAGCACAAAACTTTATCCTGCATTTGTGCAAGAGATTGTTTCTGCAGTGCGAACCCATGACCTCCAGATCGCATAGCAATAACTTTACCAGTTATGCCAAAACACCTCTTCTCGCCGTGAACATAGTACAAATATTAAAAAAATATAAAACAAAAATAGTCACATAGAAATAAGAATGGTACCTATGGGGGAAACATACATGGTAATTGAAGAGAGTACTGCTGTGGTACAGAATACAGATGCATTACATGGCTAAATACTGAGTGTTCAGATAGGCCATATCAACCTCCATGACCAAGAGAAGAATATAAACTGATTGTATTGTTTCAATAAATGACTTAAGGTGTGTACAGTCAATTAATTCTCAGCTGTGTGATGAGTCTTTTTCTCTTCATTCTCCAGCCTTGCAGCAGGTCCAGTTTCCAGAGGTGAATGCAGAGAGTGATAATACCGTGTTTATCTGAATCCAGTACTCTCAATATTTTGAAAGAGAAAAAAAAAGACTACTTTTAATACGGAATATAAATTTATATGTAAAAGTTCATATAATTTGCAATAAGTAGTTGTGAACGATGAGACCAGAATTTTCAGTGAGGGGTTTAAAATATGAAGAAGTAAACACATGAAGAAACGAATGTGTTTCAACATTTTACTAAATATACATAAAAAAAATAAAAATAAAAATTAAGTCGAAATACATATATGGCACCTTAAACAATTGTTCATTTTTTTCATTTAGACACTTGAACGATAAGATTTACCTATTGAACGCCTGAACTCACAATATACAATGTAATTTTCTATTGAATGTCACCTTATAACTCCTCCCCTGATTAATAGGTATGAAGACATAACTTTTAGTAAATTATAATGATCGGAGTTTGATGCTAAAATTTTTAGAGGTTGATCAATTACCTATAAAATTAAATTCTGATTCCGCCTCTGAGAGAATACACATCATATATATGTAACATATGAAAATTAGATGATATCATCATCTTCTGTATATATGTTATATATACTGTCAATGATCCATGTGAAAGCATTAAGCCTTTTTTCCTCCCCAACTTGTTTGGTAAAACCTTCAGATCAGAAATGGCCCCCTCTTCATATGACTATTCAATATGCTGCCATGCAAATGCAGAATATTCAGATAAAAAAACATTAGCAGCATGTCCTGCATGGACATTTAGCTGCTGTGGGACCCAAGGACAGCCACGCCATATATCACTAATTAAAGAAAAAGACATTTTGCACTAAGGGGTCATTTAGTAGCAGGATGCATTAGAAAAAAAAATAATGTATGCATTAACTTTGTGTATTACTAATATTTTGTTTGATACACTTTCAAACAATAGTTGTACACTCTATTGTGTATTATGTTATGCATAACTAATACATGGGAAACCCTTGGTATTAGCAATGCAAGGGACTTTAATGCATGCATTAGTATGGGTAAAGACAAAATAGCCCCTCAAAACCTTTTCCACATCATTTTAATTATATTTGTGGATGGTATTTTTGTAAATAATTTTTTTTATTTTAAAATATGCAATGCAAGTTATTTTTAACACTCCAAACCAAACATTGCATAAGAAATAATCTCAGCATTAATGCAAGCATAACTAATACTATCATTACTAATGCAAGCATTACTAATACATCATATTTTGCACTATTCTTATACACCCTACCAAACGACCCCTAAAGCTCCTATTATGCGTGGGGTCCGGAGAAGGGCCGGATCACATTAATTATCACTACTATTTGTAAATAATTTAGAGATATTAAATAGATGGGTTGGGCTACTTTAACACCAAATTATGACGGGTGAAGTGAAGTGCACAATTAATAACCATTTTTAGGATCGTTTATTTAAAGAATAATCGAAATTTATAAAGTTTAGAGTAATGTTTAACCGTGTCATAATCAAACTTCATACCTTCAGCTTTGATACTACAATAGACAAACTACATACGAGTATGAATGCAATTTAAACTTCAGGATCGAATAATTTTAAATAGCATGTGTAAAAGCGGCTATCTATTGCTATTTTTACGATTAAAATGGATCGAACAAATAAATAGGTTGGATCAGAACCCGCCCATTGTTTCGTAGAGTCAAGATGATCGGGTTAACTTAAGCTAAATAATGATCGATAATTCAACACGTCCAACTCAAAATTCTCATTTCTTTATTTGTTTCAAGTATGAAACTAAACTGGGCCAATTATTTGCCCAAATTGGCCGAAGCTTTTAAAGGGGCTAACTTGAAATATGTCAAAAATGACCCGTTAATGAATATATGCACAATACAACTCGTCCTAGATCGACCGCTTTTATAGTAAAAATAAAATATTATTTTTAATATAGTGGATAAAAAGCGAACTGATGTTTGATAGAGTATAATGTAGCAACGTACTTAGCTATGTTTTGGGCAACCGTCCATCATGATACCATTGAGAAAGAGTGTGGTTGGGTGGGTGGTGGTGGTGGTGGGGGGGGGTTTAAATACTAAGTAAAGTTTCAATCTATGCATACAAAATTTAATCATAGATTATGAAAAATATTGAATGAATACAAAAAGGACTAATTAGCACTAAAGATCATGTATACAGCACAAGAACTAATGTGGGAATTAAGACCAATTATAAGTATAAACATATACACTAATATTCATGCATGCACACATATATATACACACAAAAAATTACTAAAATCCCATAAATTAAAGAGACAACATATATAAAGGGGCATGCAGCCCCACTATATGCGGGGTTCGGGAAAAGGCCGGACCACAAGGGTCTATTATGCAGTTTTACCTTGTATTTCTGTTGGAGGTGAACTCGTGACCTCCGAGTTACATGACAACAACTTTACCGATTACTCCAAGACTCCAACTTGAAAAGAGACAACTTATATGGAATAGAAAAATGGAAGAAGGAAACAAAGTAGTGGGAAATGGGAAGTGGGATATAGTAGCAAATGTACATTGGAGAAATAGGCGGAGCATTCGTAGCAGAAGCATCACCCGTGCCTTCTTGGTAACAATATTTTTATTTCTGCAAGTATCCAATTTGCACGGTCTTTTATGCTATTCAAACATCAATCCAAAAGCAATCATATTTAACCAGCATCGTAAAGAGTTACGAGTCAAAAAAATATCTAAACTATCTCAGTTTTTTTAATTTCATATCTAAATATCGTGACTCACAGTGTGAGTTTCTTACCTGAACTATCACCTAATGGTTATTGAAACACACATATATATTCAGATAGAGCGGTAAAAAGCCAGCCTAGTGTCACCATGCATGCGTATCTGTGACTGACTCAATATGTACTAGTATGTATATTGTTTCGAAAAAAGAAAAATAATATTCTTGTAAGCAGCTAACAAATGCCTAGGAATACTCATTTGTTTCTTTCTCTTTCTTTTTTTTTTATCTTTCCTGGTTTTTGATATTCTAAAATTACTTAAATTAATACTCCCTCCGTTCGAATTTACTTGTAACTATTTTTCTATTTTAATTAATTTTCATTTTTATTTGTCATTTTTGACAAATCAAGAAAAGACAAGAAAAAAATTTCATGTTTTACCCTTAGCATTAATTACTTATTCTCCAAATCATTTTTCAATACCTATTACTAAACATCAATTAATAGGGACAATATTGTAAACTCACTATATCAATCATTGTTTTCTTAATCGGTGTCTCATGTCAAAAAGTGACAAGTAAAAGCGAACGGAGGGAGTATGTTATCTAAACCCTAGAACTACTAGTAGTAGTAATTACAACTTCAAGAAAATCAAATCAACAATATTGTTGGGGATTCAAACCCTATATTTCTTTTGACCTCAACAGTTTGACCCTTCTTCCTATATATATTTCATCCAATTAACTTCTCTTGCACTCAACAAGCAACAAATTAAAATTAGGGTTTGAACCATTCGGTCATCTAGTTTACAAAATATATATAATGTGTATGAATAGTACAATAGTATACCCAGTGAAATCCCACAAGTGAGGTCTGGGGATGGTAGAGTGTACCCAGACCTTACCACTACCTCGGGGAGGTAGAGTGGTTGTTTCCGAAAGACCCTCGGCTCAAATGCAGCAACTGCAGGTACAAAGAAGAAGGAAATAGTGGAGAAAATATAGCAGCTAATAATAAGAAAACAGTGCAAAGTCTACAAGAAAGAAACAATGACAACAACAAATTAATGCGATAATCGAAACACAATAAACAATAGACTATGATACATAATATACACATAATATACATATCTATACATAATTTATACAATGATATATTGTATAAATTAGAATCGACTATGTGAACCAAGATTGATCCTAATTCTGCGTTTAAATTCATATTAGGCTGCATAATGTTCTATGATGTTAAAATTATAATAACAATAACATTTCTAGTAAAGTTTCACAAGTAAGGTTTGAAGATAGAAGGGTGTACACAGATTTTATCTTTATCTATGTGAGGTAGAGAGATGTTTCGATAGACCATCGAATCAAGTTTATTATAATTTGTATTTGTATATAGGGATAATAACACTTTTGTACCATCGACTCAAGTTTATTATAATTTGTATTTGTATATAGGGATAATAACACTTTTGTCCTCTAAGTTATTGAAAAAATCTAGTTTTGGTCCTTGTGACATATGACTCGACATATTTAACCTTCAATTAATTACAATGTGTGATTTTGGTCTCTTAGTATAGCAAAATATGTTAGATTTTATTACTTTAAAGTTACTGTCAAATATGAAGTAACAATACAAATTTAACATATCACATAAGTAATTAAGTGGTGGCATTAATACATATTGTAAATTTGTGAATATTCACAAGCATAGGAATCAAAATTGAATATGTAATGTGTTTAATCAGATATCATAAGTACTAAATCAAAATTCACCAATAATTTAGGGATCAAAAATATTATCAACATAGCTGAATGTTCTCTAACTCCAAGAATGGGCTCATAACTTCAACTTGGGCTCCAACAATGGGCTTTTGGTTTGGAGCAATTTCTTCTACAAACACCCCGGCCCTTTTCTGTGTATGGATTTGGTCAGCAACTCTGTTTTATTTGGGCCTAAACCATTTTCATCTCTTTGTACTTAAGACATTAAGGGGGCGTTTCGCCAAGAAAAATATTTGCTTTTTTCGGAATTAAATTTCGAAAAATATGTTTGGCTATAAAATTTTGAAATTTAACTTGAATTTGAAAAACAAGTAAAACTTGTTTTCACTCTAATTTACTCACAAAAATTCAAAAACAACTCCAATCTATATTCATGGTCAAACACAACTCCAATTTCAATTTGATTTTCATGGCCAAACACCTACTAAATTTCTGCTAGTTGTCCTTATTGGCAGTACTTAATTTTTGCCCTTAAATATGATAATCTTTAACTTTTTGATTCTGATGTTTGTTTAATGAAAATTAGTGGTCAAAGTATCTTTATCTGTGACCTAATTTTGCTTGACATAAATTTAGAGGATCTTTGCCCGCTTAGCATAAATTCAGTAGGAATTAAGCTACCAGGTATAAAATGTGTACTATCTAATTAGTTCGTTATAAGTTTAGAGACCTTTTGTCGTGCTCAGTATAAATTTGGTAGGAATGAAGTTATTTCTTTCACGACATAACTCATAAGTTTTGAAACCGATTTGCCTCGATCGACATAAATTTTATAGGAATTAAGTGACAAAACTTGTGTTATGTTATGATATGAAATAATAAACTTATGTTGAAGGAAAATTATTTGTAATTTTAGTATTAAGAAAAAAATTTATCACTTATTTTTTATTTAAAATAATGTAGGATAAAAACTAAAAACTATTTTTTTTTTCTTTACGCTTCTTAAATTGGAGGTATGAAGAGGAAAAATGAAGGAAGAGGTTATAAGATGTGAAATCAATGTCTCATCAACGATTCAATAGAGTAAGGGGTCGCTTGGTTAAAAACAAGTTTTTCAGGAATTAATTATTCTGAAATTAGTTATTCCACACCTTAAAATTTAAGGTGGTATAAAAATAATACTACAATCTCGGGATGAGTTATCCCATACATTTTATGTCAATTAAATGGAGATAAGTTCATCCTGGTGGGATAAATAATCTTGAAAGTCGGGACTAACTAATAGTACCTTCAACCAAACACAGGATAAAATAATCCTACATTTTTTCGGAATTATTATACCTTAACCAAACACAGGACTAAATTATCCTACATTTTTTTGGAATTATTATACCTTACACCTCGTACCAAACTAACTCTAAAAGTTTGAAGGCAAAAATCAAAGAAGGGCCATTTGTGCGAATGACCCAGTTGAAATTGGATCTGACCCGACCCGACCCGACCCGTTTCTCTGTGGACTCCCAATCTCTTTTTCCCTTTTACAAGAAGAAGAAGAATCAGCAAAGAAGAAGAAGAAAAAGGAGAAATGGGTATTCTGCAACTATGTACTTTCTCCATCATATTCATTTTCTTGATTAAATTACATTATAGTTCAGCTGAATTTTTCAATAAAGAAAGAGAAGTAATAGAATTGAAAGAAGGACCAGAAGATGTAGCATGGATAGTTCAATTATCTGATCTCCATTTCAGTGTTCATCATCCTCAACGTGCTACTGAATTCAACAATATTGTGGGTCCTACTCTTAATATGATTAATCCTTCTTTGGTCTTCATCACTGGTGATCTTACTGGTAATCATCTATTTTGCTCTTCATTTCTGCTTCTTTTTCTTTTTCTTTTTCTTTTTTTTAAATTTTTTGGTGTTTTATTTTGTTGGATTTGATGTTGGGATTTATGGGTTTGTGTTGAAACAACTTTTTGATGATGGAAATGAGAAAATTAAGGAAAAGGGTAACCAAAAATGTGTTCTTTTGTAGTTTCTTGGAAATGTTGGGTTAGAAAATGTGATTTCTTCCCATCTGTCTTAGTCCTCGTCTTAGTCTTGGTGGATAGAGTTACCTGATACATGTTGCTGGTGTAAGGTGGCGGGGTCATGTAGAATTAGCTGAAGTGTGCGTAAGTTGATTTTATCCACCAAGACTAAGACGGGGACTAAGAACACTGAGGTACGCATAAGTTGATCCAGATATCACGCGTAAGGGAATATTGTGGGTCCTACTCTTAATATGATCAATCCTTCTTTGGTCTTCATCACTGGTGATCTTACTGGTAATAAAATCTACTCTTTTTCCCCCAAATTTTTGCTGTATTATTCCCTTATTTTGAATTTTTTTGATCTTTTGTTTTGTTGAAACAACATTTTGATGATGGAAATGAGAAAATTAAGGAAATTGGTAGCCAAAAATGTTTTCTTTTTTGTTTCTTGGAAATGTTGGGTTGGAAAATGCGATTTCTTCCCATCTGTCTTAGTCTTGTGGATAGAGTTACCTGGTACCTGTTGACGATGGGAGGTGGCAGGGTGGTGGGAGGTAGCAGTATCCCGTAGAATTAGTTGAGATGCGCACAAGTTGACCTAGATACCACGGTTATCAAAAAGAAATGTGATTGATGGGTTTGTGCTGAAACAAATTTTTGATGGTAGAATTGTGAAAATTAAGGAAAAGGGTAACCAAAAATGTTTTGTTTTTTTTGTTTCTTGGAAATGTTGGGTTGGAGATTGTGATTTCTTCTCATCTGTCTTAGTCTTGTTGGATAGAGTTATGTGGTATCTGTTGCTGGTGGGAGGTGTTAGGTATCGTGGAATGTTGATTTCTTCCATCTAATATGGGACGGAGGGAGTACTTTTTCCCCCAAATTTTGCTGTATTATTCCCTTTTTTTGAAATTTTTGGCCTTGTATTCTGTTGGATTTGATGTTGGGGTTTATGGGTTTGTGTTAAAATAACTTTTTGATGTTGGAAATGAGAAAATTAAGGAAAAGGGTAACCAAAAATGTGTTCTTTTTTCCCGCATTCAAGGGTGTGGCCTAGTGGTCAATGAAGTGGATTGAGAAACGTGAGGTCTCAGGTTCAATTCCCCGCAGAGACAAAAATACTACGTGATTTCTTCCCATCTGTCCTAGTCTTGATGGACAAAGCTACCTCGTAAATATTGTTGGAGAATCCGACACATGTGCGACATCAAAAGTGAAGAGTCCGCCCAAATTAGGTTGCTGGTTGGAGGTGGCAGGCCCCATGGATTTGCGAATGCTTGCCCGGAAACTAAAGTTATCGAAAAAGATATGTTCTTTTTTGTTTCTTGGAAATGTTGGGTTGAAAAATGTGATTGGTGAGTTTTATGGGTTTTTTATAAAAGAAACTTTATTGATGCTAGAAAATGGTAATGGAGGCATTTTAGTGGAAAATTTAGGAAAAGGGTAACCAAAAAAATGTTCTTTTTTTGTTTCTTGGAAATGTTGGGTTGGAAAATGTGATCGGTGGGTTTTATGGGTTTCTTAAGCTCCCGTTTGGACATGCATTTTACTTGAAAAAAACTGAAGTTCTGTGAGTGGAAGTCCCAAAAATCCAATGAAAATATTTGAAAATCAAAGTTTGATTAATTTTAAGGTCAAACATATATTTGATGTTAAATTTTCAAATGCTAGCTTATAAAACAACTTTGTTGATGCTGGAGAATGATTATGGAGGCATTTTACTGGAAAATTAAGGAAAAGAGGAACAAATAATATGTCCTTTGTTTATTGAAACTGTTGGGTTTGGAAAATGAGGTTGGCGGGGGTTTGATTGGGGTGGAAGGGGGGTTGAAGCAGACGTTGAAATGTTGACTCAGTTTCCGAGAGAAAAAGATAATCTTTACCAATGTGAAGTAAAGAAGAAAGAAAATTGACTGAGTAATAGAAAAAAGTAAAGGCTATAGTGTCTATGTGATGCTCAGTTTTACAAGGCAGTAAAGTTTCAAAGATGTTGCTTTTTAAGATGTGATCATGCATGACTGTGGTAGTTGCAAAAGTAGCTTAGTTTTGTTTCATCTCCTCTGTATCGGATACTATGTCAATTATCACACAAGGTAATTTTAGAATTTGAGGTGAAGTTCTGCAACCAAAAGCAAGATTTTGATTATTATTGGTTCAAGATTGATTCATAATTGAGTTTAGTGACCACTGGTTAGAGTTTCTGAACTGCTGTTTAAGGTATATCTCTGATGTTCTCGTGTCATGGTTTGTTGTTGACCTCTAGTCACCTATAAACTGTTCAGATGCTTGTTAGATGTGTTGCATCTAGTTGATTGCTATACAAATTTGAATAAAGTATTTGCAAAAGCATAACATGTCACAATGCTCTTTTGCTCGTATACGACTGATAATTTCAACTGTCACCAGATGGAAAGAGCAAGGATTTACTAACAATGAAGCAAGATGAAGAGGAGTGGCTGGAATACGAGAAAGTCCTGGACGATGTCATTAAAAGGAGTGGACTGAAGAAAAACTTGTTTTATGATCTCCGAGGAAATCATGATACTTTTGGTGTACCAGCCATTGGAGGTTCATTTGATTTTTACTCAAAGTATAGCATTAATGGGCAGCTAAAAAGAAGTGCACTGGTCAATAGTGTCACTATTCAGGTCTGTTATATATCTTACCTTCTTTTAGTCTATACACACTCTTTTTTCTTTATCTTTCAAGCTGCCAATAAAGTCCCGTTTCAAGTGAAACAAATATGAAACCAACGGTGTTCAAAAGAGGCTTGGGAATTTTCTTAGACGAGGAACAAGGTAGTGTAAAGTTGTAAAATGGGCAATGAGGTATAGGTAAAATCCATGTACGGATTTATCCCAAATTATATAAAGGAAATCTTAACAATCAAAGAAATACTTATAAGTTCTATTTTAAGAGTTCGAGCCAATTTCTATTCTAATCTCTTTGATTCAGCCTGTTGGATTCTTTTCCTTTTCTTGTTGTAACCATTATTAATGTAATTTTTCCAAAACAAAAAAACCACTATCGATGTAATTATGGGCAAAGTTATCACCATCATCATTTAGATACCATAGCCTTCAGAATGAATTGTTTGGTTTTAAAAGCCTTCTAATAGCATATAGTCATGTATGTTTTTTTCCTTGAGCACTAGCAATATTGAATTTTGAGTTTTTGGATTGATGCTAGTTTGTGTTTATGTAATTTATTAAGTTATCAACATTTTATCATTCTTTAAAGCATCTGCTCTATGATCCAGACTGGTGAACGCAGTATTCAGTTCGTTGGATTTGACAGCGTTACATCTTTAGGTCTGAGGGGCCCAACCAATCTATTTGGTCATCCCACTGATCAACTATTGGATGAAATAAGCTCTGAGCTCTCAGTACTAGATTCTCAACCCGCCAAACCTGTTATCAAGATTGCTTATGGGCATTTCCCACTTTCATTTTCTGCAGCATCACATTCTGGAAGAACCCTGAAAGATACATTTCTGACGCATAACTTGTCAGCTTACTTATGTGGGCATCTGCATACAAAGTTCGGTAAGAACTTAAAGAGGCATCATGAGTCAAATCAACATCCCTTGTACTCTAAACATCTTGTCCAGTTGAATGGACATGGATCACTTCCGAATTATTCAAAAACTTGTTCGGATGGGGCTTCTGAATTTAAAGAGTTCTGGGAGTGGGAAATGGGTGACTGGAGGAAAAGTAGAGCAATGCGCATATTGGCCATTGATAGAGGATGGATGTCTTTTGTTGATGTTGACTTCAGGTTCGGAGCTAAGAATGTTATTATAGTGCCAACGTTTCCTCTGGACTCTCGCTTTACTTTGGAGAGATCGTTTCACAAGTGCAAGATGGATGCCTTGTACTTAGACAGCATCAGAGCTCTTGTATTTTCTTCTTCTCCAGTTGTATCGGTTGTGGCTAGGATATATGATTCAAGTTGGGGAAATCTCGTTACAGTGTTGGAGACTCCTATGAAAAGAAGTGAGGATGCTTCATCTAGGGGGAACCTTTATACATGTATTTGGAACTTTAAAGCCTTTGAAGATCCATCTCCTGAGAGATTTTTGTTGCAAATAGAAGCAGTTGATATTGGAGGCAGATCAACTTTGACTGAACTAAGGCCATTTTCTGTTGGCGGGATTCGTGCTAGGCTTTCATGGAATTGGAAAGAGTTTATGGTAATGGGATGTCAGTGGGAGGCTTTATATTATCCAATATTATGGTCCTTCTATTTGTTAACTCTTCCCATCCTCGTCTTTCCAAAAGCTATCTTCGTGTTCTTTAGGAAGCAGTATACTTACAAGAATTTAGTTGGAAATAAAGGACTGGTAACATGTGTGGCATGGATCCTATCGGAGCTACACAATCTTCCACTTGTATGGTTCTCGATAATTGTTTACTTGTTTTACCTCATATTATGTCCTTGGCTTTCTGGCCAAGTTTTCACTGAAGGAGGAGAAAGGGGATACATGACGTACAGGGGTTGGGTGCTGAGATTCCGCGAGAAGGAAAAGCTAGTCTTTCATGGATTTCCAGATATAATGGTGGTAGTTGTTCCCCATCTTTACTTTGTAGTGTTGCCTACGATAATTGTAATTGGGGCATTGGTGGCTGAGAAGGCAATATTCCAAGATCACCTTCGTGCTCTTTCTGCAAAAAAAGAAGATGATTATTTGGTGAAGTACAATGTTTCCGCACCTACTAGTGGAAGAAATAAGACACTGACACTGCTCCATAGGCGGTGGATTAGGAAAATGCTCTTGTTAATGTCTTTGGCGATTTGTTGGAAGCATTTCTTGGTAAGTTTTCAACTGATTTTTTGATGTCTATCTTTGTTCTTGATTTAAAGTGTTTTCTTTCTTAAACAAAATGCTCTTTTTCCTTCTTTAAACACTGGAAGATCATCGCCTTTCCAAACTCCCATAGGCCATACCGCCATAGCGCTTCCATTGCTCTTTACTTTTCACTAAGTGGCTGTTGACATGTTTCAATGTGGATTACTGCTCCATCTTTTTGGAACTCATTTGAAATCACCTACATCCTTCATATCAATAAGCCAGATCTTTTCCAAATTATGGGAAGTACTTCCACATAGATAAAGCGAGGAATGTTCAATTTCCTTCATATTCTGCCTGTCTAGTCACTTTTATGTCAAACATGCATGATCAACAAAAGAAGATATAGATTGTTTAAAGAGCGAAGGGTAAAAAACAAACCTAAAGTATCCCTGTTTTCTGAGTTTCATACCTGAACTATCAGGTGCGCGAGTTTCCTACTTGAAGTATCACCAACTATTTGTCAGAACACACCTCAACTAATAATTTTTTGAGTTTCTTTTTCCACTTTCAGGTAGGAAAAATGAACAATTAATAGTTGAGGTGTGTTTTGATAATAGTTAGTGATAGTTCAGCTAGGAAACTTGCACACCTAACAGTTCATGTATGAAACTCAAAAAAAAATAGGAATACTTTAGGTGTGTTTTTGACCATTAACTCATGTTTAAAACATCCCTTTTCCGGATCTAATGTGGGTTTACATTCTGCCAATGTCTTTTCCATCCATAAACTATTTAACCACCATAGCATTTCGCTCGTATCAGATATCCTCCTAATTGTTTCCAGAGAACCATACAGAAGAATACTTCTAGAGTGTAGCAAGATAGTGTTTCAATTCTAAGATTTCCTTAATCAGCATATGCAAATAATGAAGGGGAGCCTTGGCGTAACTGGTAAAGTTGTTGTCGTGTGACCAGGAGGCCATTGGAGGCTAGAAATGTAGGGAAAGTTGCATATAATAAACCCTTGTGTTCGGCCCTTCACGGATCCTGCACATAGCGGGAGCTTTAGCGCACCGGGACATAGCGGGAGCTTTAGCGCACCGGGCTGCCCTTAGCATATGCAAATAATAATACCATCTTTTTGTTGTTCACTTTCGAACATACCTGCTTTTTGCTAATTTTGTTTCTTTATCATGCAGAACTGCAGAGCTCTTATCAAAGCTTATGCTATGAATCCATTTATCCATTTCCCAATCTATAGCATGTCAATTCCTCTCCTGTTAGCTTATACTATCTACAAAACCAGCAGAGCTGAGTAGAATTTTCGGAGGTGAACTACATATAGAGCTATAGGTTGAAATTTGAATACATCAGACTGAAACGTACACCGGCTTATTAGTAACAAAGCATCAATGCTGGTGCTTCACCGACAGTTGTAGTTCACATTTAGCATCTCATGAGGGGCAACACGAAGGCTTCAAAATTTGCGGTTAGTCCAAAGATTTGGATCCCAGTTGATGGACTAGTAGAAGCATTGAATATTCTTTGTTTTCGACATTGAAATACTGGTACAAGAAATCGATCTTTACGTAGTTTTACAATCATTTGCAAATGCAGCATGTTGTTGCAGCAATGCAGAACTTCAGATTCATGTAACGGTATTACTACATCATAGGGAGTCAATTGAGAAAGTTAACAAAGCAGTGAAAGAGAATGGTTGGTCTAAGCTTCTGTTTATAATCACTTCACTTTTTTTTTTTTTTGATAACCGTGGTGTTCGGACCAACTTGCGCGTACCTCGACTAGTTCCACGGGATACCGTGCCACCTCCCACCAGCAACAGGTACCAGGTAACTCTGTCCATCAAGGCTAGAACAGATGGGAAGAAATCACCTAATGTTTGTCTCTATTAGGAATTGAACCTGAAACCTCATGGTGGTCAACCCAACTTCATTGAATCACTAGGCCACACCCTTGGGTGCATAATCACTTCACATATGCAAACTTTGAAATGTATAAAGTGGAAAAACACTAGTCTCAGTCTAAGAATTTCTCTTTGAAATTTACTACAAGAAAAAGGGGAAAATATACCCCTCAACTTTGCGATTTAGAGTGAATTTATCCCTTGTTATATTCTCTCATCTAACAAATGGTACATATTTTCATATTTAAATTTACTGAATGAAAAATAGTAATGCTAAAACTAGTTTTTTAAATCCAAAAGTGTCACGTGGCTTTAGAAAATTATCTCATCCATCTTTTTTTCACCTCCAGACCCAACCCAAATGGGAAAAAAAGAAAAATTAAATCCCTCTTTTACTCCATTGTAAAATGGATTTGGATCGGATTCGAGTAAAAGAGGAATTGAGTTTGTTTTTTTTGGTTGGGTTGGGTTTGGAGGGGTAAAGAAAATGGGTGAGGTAATTTTATAAAGTCACGTTGCATTTTTTAAATTAAAAAAATCAGTTTTAGGATTTTTATTTTTTTAAATTCAGTTGTTAATGAAAAGGGTAAATATGCACTATTTGTTAGACAGCGAGCGTATATATGGACCATTTGTTAAACAATGAAGATATATTATACACTATCTTTTAAACGAGGAGTATATCTACTTTAAATTGCAAAGTTGAAGGATATTATCATAGCATATCTATTTTATAAGTGGAAAGCCTCTAAAGTTAAAAGTTGATTTACGAAAAAGCTTTTCAAAAATTACTTGACTCTTTTATCCTTCAAGCAAAAATTGCTACAACAACATTTTTGTACAAAAATGGAAATACACGTTTCAAAAAAATGAAATACAAAGTATTAAAGTATGTACATTAAAGAGCTCTCTCTTTGTTACTCTCAAGACACTACGCAACCTCTTGCTCCCTCCATTCTTAAATATTTGTCACATATTTTGTTTGCACTTCCCTTGAGAAAAGCATTAACTAAAGAGTAATTTGACTTATTTATTACTCTTCTTTACTCCCTCCATTTCATTTTAGTTGACCCTTGTTGACTTGGTGCACCCTTTAAGAAAATATTTATTAGGAGCTTATTTTACCAAATTAGTCTTATTAATTATACTTTGGAATCATAAATTATTTTATACAGTTATTTAATGATAAGGGTAAAATGGAAAAAGTAGATACAAAATACTCTTGATTTCATGAATGAGACAACTAAATTGAAACAAATCTTTTTAGCAAGAGGGCCAGCTAAAATGAAACGAAGGGAGTATATAATACTTCTATCTTTTGCACCATATTAATATCTCTCTATATTTATGACTAAGGATAAAAGTGAAAAGAAACAACAATTATGTGTTGATTTTCTAAAATGGCAAATATATGGAATATTTATTTTTTGTAACGAAGACAAGTACTATTTAGAAACGAAGGGAGTATAGTCTATAAACGTTTTTAGAAGTTACTCCCTCCGTTTATTTTTACTTGTCATTTTTTAAAAATGAATTTTCAATTTTTCTTGTCACTTTTGACATATCAAGAAAAGACAAAAAAAATCCCTCGAATAACCCTTAGTATTAGTGTAATGACCCTCGTCGTGATTCTTAGATTTTCTGTGTTTTGATCATTTTGCCCTTTTTTGTAATTATTTTATATCATTTATGAGTTGTGGGAATGGTTTGCACAGTCCCCAAAGCTTTCAGAAGTATTTTTGAGTGAGTTTGAGGTCCTTAAAGGCTTTAAAGGTGGATAGATTGACTTCGGTCAATATTTTGTGATCCGAGCATCGTATGATGATTTGGTCAGTTCCTTTAGATCCAGAATGTTTATTTTGGGTTAGTAGCATATTGTTCCTTTAGATCCGAGCCTTTATTTTGCATTTTGACCTCTTAAACAGAAATTAGTTATAATAGCCTAAAGGGGTCCCGGGGGTTAATTTGTTGTAAACAATCTCTTTTTGATAAATTTAATGGTTTCGATGAGTCCGAAATGTCAAATTTAGCCTAGTAGCATAGTTGGGTTGTGTTTGAAAGGTCTCAGATGAGTTTTGGGTAGTTGTTCAGAGTTTGGAGTTTTACGTCGTTGAGTTTTAATAGTATCACCTATAGTTAATGAGCTATTTTGTGCATGTGTATGGTACCATTAGATCCGTATCGAAATTTTAGAACCAACGCAAAAAGAATCAACGAATTTCGTGTCCGTATGAGGAAGATATGGCCATTTTGGCTCTGACAGTTGGTGGTGGTGTAACAGAGGTCGCGATCGCAAGTCTTTTGTTGCTACCCCAAAGTGGCGCCATTGAAGGTTCCAGCGTTTATTTAAAGCTAGATTTTAAGGTTTTTCGTATTTTGGTATTGTGGGAGCTAGGAAGCTTTGATTTAGGCGATTCTCGATGCGTTTTTCTTGTAATATCATTGGGCATGTGATTCTACCTTCATTTTGCCCATTTTTCAAGAACTTCTATTTCATTTTTCATGATTTCTACCAAAAGTTGAGAATCAAACACCATTTTTGGGGGGGCTTGGGAGCTCGGATTTAGGTGATTCCAAAGGAGTTTTTGATTTTTTTTTGTGGATTTGTTTATAAACCTTGTATTTATCATTTTTTACTGATTTCATTACAAAATCATCTTCAAATCTTTGACTTTAAACTTGATTTTGAGGTTTTGCCGGATAAAGTATAAAATGATTTTTTCTTCTATTTAAAGCTTGATTTCAATTCATTTTTGGTTGGGTTTTCAGATTTAGACTCCTTTCAATATGAAAAACATGATTCTTAAATAAAATCTCAATTTTACCCTTATATTTTTGAAACTGATTTTCGAAGTGATTTTAGATCCGAAATTAAAATATATCGATATGGATATCGATGGACTCTTTTTGACTTGTAGATGTCATATTTGATTAGATTGGATGTTTTTTGTGATGATTCGAGGGAGTAGAGCTTTCGATTGATGCTTCGGACTGTGTTTTTGGCTTGCGAATCTTCTTTAAGGCAAGTTGAGATGTACCTTGACTTTTTTAAAAGTGTTTGTGTTGTATGCTTACTTGCTTGTGTATTGTGAATCGCTTAGGATTTGGGGGTCCTGCTTAGGTGAAATAGCAAGCATCTCCGCGGGTAACAGAGACTTTTGATGGATTGTAGTTATATAATTGCTTACCTTAGTTAGTCTTGCTACTTGACGATATGCTTAGAATAGGTTGTAGATAGTTGGCTTATTGACTTTGAATAATTGATAGTAGATGCCTAATTAAGAGCTTGAATCGTGTTTAGTAGATTTTATTGTGATGATAGGGACTTAGTGACCTTTTAGGGGATAATTATGTTATTATTGTTATTTGATGGGATGATTGAGGTTTAGAAAATACTTAGAGTATAGTAGACTTGTAATAGTTGATGTGATTATCGGGGTTTAGTAGCTCTTATTGGAGTATATTGTTAACTAGCGTAGTTCCCATTTTAGTTATTTAGTCTAATGATGTCATCTTTGGGAAAGATAGGACTTATTGTAAGGAACAAGCTAGGTTTTGGGGTAAGTTCATTATATATTGTTGTTTGAATTGTTTACTATTTTTGTGTTGCCCGTGTGGTGGCTTATGTGAATCTTATTGACTTGAGAGCTTATTATTATATTGTAATGCTCGTGTGGGGGCTAGTATTGTGCTTATTTGTACATTAATTGCCTTATCATAATAGCAATGCCCATGTTGGGCTTGACTTGATATTATAGGTCTTATTTGAGCATTAAATTGCCTTATCATTATCGTGATGCCTGAGATAGGGTCTTGAATTTGAAATGATATTATTGATGTCTTACATGACTATTTATTTCAGTGGTGTCGTACGGGGGCTTAGATAATGAACTATTGACATGTTGAATTGATTCTGAGCTCATTTATACCTGTATTGAATTGATTATTATCTTCATACTGATTGGTTGTGAGAATTACATCCTCATTTCATTCATACATATTCATGAGATTTGGTACCACTGAGAAACACCGATTTTGAAAGAAAATGAGACACTTTATAAAATCCTTGATTGTGATCATTAGCCGACAAGGTTGATTGAAATTGTGAAAGTATATGGTCCTATCCAGCGAGGAGGCTTGGAAGATGTATACGATACTTGTGATTGAGATTATGAAAGTATTTGGACTGCGAACCCCACATGGGTCCTGTCCGAAGTGCTGAGGCTTGGAAGGTGTATACGAAATATCTCATCATCATCACTACATGGCATTGCATTGCATTTCCTTGGTATGTTTTGATATTGTGTTTGATTATTTACTTTTGTATTGAATTACCGTGATTGAACCTTGTCTGTGATATTATGTATTCTGCATTCATTTCACTACATTACATCATATTATACTACCTCTTGACTGATTTTGAAAGTTAAGATAGTTATAAGACGTGGGGTATGGCTATGGCTTGGTTAGTGAGACTTGTAGTGTCGCAGATATACACATAATTATGCACTCTCACTATTGTATCCTAGATTATTGGTTGAACATGATAAATGAGCCTGATATACTATGTTAGTGAGTCCTCATAAATGACTTTCTTGATTTGTTAATCATAAAATGACTAGTGTTGACTCTCCTGTATTATTTTACCTACCCTGTATATTGATATTTCTATGACTGTTGTGTTGGGATACTCTGTTAGGATGAAGTGGTGTATTTACTGGTTGTAGATTGACGAGGAACCTTGGATAGTTGGGGTGGTGGTCTTCGCCATCACTTTGGATTAGGATCGGTTATCGATGATGCTTGTTGAGTATACGTATTTTGTACTCATTCAAGCTTTTCTTTCCTTTTTCTTTTCTTCTGCACCCCATGCAGGTATTGGTTCGAGTAGCAGATAGTAGATTGTGTTCCCTCAGCATTGACGTTGTGGAGATAGAGGTAATGGCTGATGTATCACAGAGCTTATCCGGATCTCTCTTTATTTATCTTATACTTTATCTGTATTTAAGATACTTTAGATTATTTATATCATTCTGTATCAGAGGCTTGTACTAGTGACAATCAGACCTAGGATATATCTTTGAAATTATTTTATCTTTAAATATTTTGGGGATTATTTTATTCTTCTTCTTCTTCCGCTTTTGATTTATTTAATTATTGAGTCTTGGGTTGGGATAGGCTTACCTGTACCGGAGGGTGTGACGAATGTCATCACACACTCTATTTTGGGTCGTGACAATTAATTACTTAATCCTAAACATCAATTAATAGGGTATTGAGGTAAAATAACCATGTCCATTATGTTTTCTTAATAGATGTGCCAAGTCAAATGTGATAAGTAAAAATGAACGGAGAAAATAAAAGGGAGGATTAAATAATTAATAAATAATAAATTAATTAAATTAGTTAATGAATACTATATGAAAGGAAATTCAACAGACCGAAAACATCTATTCAGATTGTTCTTTTTCTGTTACATATTTCGATCTTTTTAATTGTCATGTATTCGAAATATAATTGTTTTGAAATACTTGTCAATTTAATAGATCAAGTGAGGATAAGTTATTTTTTTCAAACTTTATTTTTAGCATTAATTATTCTAGAATTAAGAGATTCGTAAATAGACAAATATTAAAGAATTAATTGTTATAAATATATTTACTTTATTGTGAATGTCTATCAAGATATATTGAGTATCTATCAAGATATAGTGAATATCAACATGATATAGTGAATATCTATCTAGATATAGGGAATATCTATCAAGATATGGAATGTCTATCTTTTGGAGATAGGTTAGGAGTTTCCCCCCCTATAAATAGAGATGCTCTCTTCATTGTAATTCATCCCTCAATATCATTCTCAAGAGAAATAAGAAGTGTTCTCTCTTCTTTTCCTTATTATTCTTGTTCTTTTCTTTATTAGTTGTCACGACCCAAAATTTGGACCATGATGGCACCTATCCAACCCTCCGTGATAGGTAAGCCAAGAACACAATCCCAAATATAATATCCCAAATGTATAGAAGCAGAAGAAATAAAAGCAAAATAAAACCCAAATAATCTCCCAAAGTGGATTAGTAGAGTAGTGTAGTCGAAATATAAATAATCCCAGATCTGGTAGTCACAATACAAGCCTCTAAATACAGAAATCAAAGAAAGGTCTGAGTATCTTAAAATGCGGAAAAATGCATAAAGATAAGAGTGGAGGAGATTTCAGTAGTCTCTGAAATCAATAGCAGCTACCTCGAATCTCCAAAGATGCTAACACAGAAGAAACCACAGGAATCAATGCCCAGAGGCCGTCAGATCGGCACCTGCACGGAAGGTGCAGAAAAAGCAAGGGTGAGTACGGAACCACGTGTACTCAGCAAGCATTGTCGACCGATCCTAATTCAAAGTGGTGACGAGTGACACCACGTCAAACCTCTAAAACAACCATACAACCTGCACTCGAAAAGTCACTCTAATCCAACGGAATAATCAAGTCTAACAGTCATAAGGGTATCATAACACAGTCCAAGAAATCCTCAATACAATGAAATCAAGTAGCAGATATTCAAGTACTCAATGAATAGTACAAAATCGACAAAACACCTTACTCAATCTGAATAAGGAAAGAATTAATGCAATGCAATGCATATGCTGTGTACACACCTACCGAGCAATGGCTTCAAGGTCAGGACCCATGGGGGACTCACAAGGTCCATGTACTGTGCAGGCGTGCACTCCAATCCAATAAATATATTATGCAGGCGTGCACTCCGATCCCAATAAATAGATAATAATGTGCAGGCGTGCACTCCGACCCCATATGAAATGCAATGCATGATGTGCAGGCGTGCGACTCCGATCCCAAATCAACAATAAAAATTAAGCAAAGCATTTCATGTCTTATGCCAGATAGATATCAATTCCAAAATCAACTCAACGTATCCAATGGGAGTATTCTCATTAGCTAACATTTTCAACAATTTATTTACAATAGCAAATCTACTCAATCATGCTAGCAAATATGGAAAAATTGTTCAAACAGACCATTAACTGATTTTAATCCCTCAAATAACACCGGTACCCATATAGATGCTCGTCACTTCATCTATACGGGACCCCCATTCCCATTACTCCCATTACACATAACTAACACATAAGCACTTCGAAAAAGAGTCTAAGAAAGTCTCAACTTGCCTCAAACCGAAGCCAAGCGTCAATTAACAAACTTGCCCTTACGTAAAGCTCCCAAATGGTCAAAATCTATTCAAATACATAATTCCCATAAGAATACGGATCTAATGACACCCATTTTTATAAATTCTTACTCTAAGAATCCTAGACCTAAAACCTAAATTTATCAAAATCGTGACGGATCGAAAATATGGTGATCTAAAGCTAGAGACGTAATAAAAAAATCAGCAGCTATAGTACTACTTTTACATGTACAAAAGCCATTTATACTATATCCATTTGGTCATTATGGGCCAATGATTTGTTATTATTATTGCCTAATCATTAGCTCCCTTTTTCTATCTACACAATCATTACCTAATCACTCTAGTAAACATTAGGTCATAAAGAACTGTTTATTTAATATGCTTAACACTAAATGCACCAGAAACAGTTAATGACATTGCAGGTCAGCGATGTAAGGGAACAAAATTATATAAGCCTATAACATATTACTAACATTCACCATCTATAAGTAATGACAATGATTAACTGATGATTATGCTATAATTGACCCCTAATTCACGTATATTAAGTGTATAAGAAACTGATACCAACAAAACCATGACAATTGAGGTTAAGGGGTATATATCCTACAAATCGTGAGTAACAGAACAATGAAACTATATCCTAGCAGTAAGAAAATTGCAGAAAACTTGGAGTTCTCACCTGAATTCTTAGTTATCGTTCACGCGTCACAACTCAAGTTCCCCTCCGTTAAGCGTCTCTTTGATTTCTGCTATGGTTTAAAAAAAAGGTGAAACCTACTAACTTCTATTCCCTTTAAACGTGGGATAGGTGAAAAGGAAAAGGTTGTGGTTTTGACTCATTAAACCACTAATTAAATTAATTATCTAAAATACCCGAAATTTCTAATAAATTCTCGGAATTTGTTCGAAACCTCTTAGAAACACATCAAGTATGTAAATTGACTAAAAAGCACATTCCGAGCCTATTGAAAATATTAAAACACCCATTTGAGGTCGTCTTGACCGAAAGTAGCCGTATTCACACTTAACTTTCTTAAACTCAAGAATCCAACCAATGACTTAAATCGCTTCCGAACACCCCGAGGATCGGTACTACCCATCCTCGTAAGTCATAAATTACGTCTAAACACTATGAGGAGGGTAAAAATAAAAAGAATTCACAAAATAACTAGGAGGGTCGTTACATTAGTTCATAACATAAATGATATATTTGTCAAATTATATTTCTATTAATATTTTTAGGATAGATTACATAAAACTACACCTTAACTTACCATTATTACCTCAAATCCCAACCCCTTAAAATAATTACAAAAATCCCTTCTTACTCTTTCTCTCTCCAAAACTTGGATACATCACAACCTTTTCCCAAATCCATCTCAAACACCTTTTTTCCTCCTGTTCTCTCTTGCTCTTCCAGAAGGACTTCACAATCATGAAGGCCTTTAAGCCCAAAAAGCCATGCCAGAATCCGACGAACAACCACCGCAATCAACGTCGTCCACGACGACGTCCTCCACCACCACCACGCCACCAATCTACATCCATCCCCGATGCGAGCCTTTTGAACACGGCCTCTTCCCTATCCCTAAACTCATCTTCACCGACGGAGTTCAATCTCTTCTTCCAAATCACGATAAACGCTTATCCTCATCCTCGGGATCAACGCCGCATCGAGTTAATTGTGAAGCGATTGCGGAATCACTACAGATCTCGAAGATGATGATGTTAATGAAGATACATAAGTACAAGACAGTTTAAGCCATGAGAAATTCAGGAGTTTAGAGATTCGTCAATGGAGGTTGAAGATGATGATGTTAATGAAGATACATAAGAATGATGTATCTGTTAAGAGAGTTCGGAGATACATAAGAATGATGTATCTGGTAGAAAAGGACAAGAAAATACATCACGCGATCCTCTACCAAATGTATAAAAACTATGTATCTTATTGAATATTAGGTTACAGATACATAATAAAAATGTGTTTGGTTGAAAATCTACAAAAATCATGTATTGGAATGTTTTTTGTACTACTGATACATAAGACTTATGTAGCTGAATATATCTCTGTGATATTAATACATAAGAGTTATGTATCGGTACTTATGTATCAGATGGTGATGTATCGCGAGTCTTAGCTATGTATCGCGATAATAATGAAAAATTGGGATTTTACGTAAAAATGAAAATAGTCTAGATTTTATGTAATTAGATACTAAACTGTTGGAATTTATGAAAATTGCCCATATTTTTAAGGATTGTGCAAAACCTTATCTTAACAACGAAAAAAGAACCTAGGGAGTAAGTTTATTCATATACTATATATCACGTGTTCTTGTCTAAATGTCATATTTGTCTTCTCAACCATGCCATCTTCTTTGTAGTGGTGTAGCCCGTAAGTAATTAATAAGTGAGAAAATTGTGTGTAATCTAAATTCTAATGTACTGTAGTTTCTTGTTTAGAGTGTGATGAATTGAATATAAAAAAATGAGTTGCATAAATGGTTGTGACATCTTTGGTAAAATCAAGTCCACCAATGAGATATTCATAAACACCTCTATCATAATTTTTAGCAGATAACCCCAATTTAGATACATCCGAACGGGGGACGGTCATACTTTTTTCAATTTATCTCTTTCAACTTGAATCCCATGAGGCGGACCTTGAAATTTTTTAATATAAGCAGCAGGAATTTGCAGATCTTCCAGACGTAGAACGCTCAGGGGTTTTAACCAAAATACATTATCTACAATGGAAGTATACATGTTGGTAATGACATCTTCTTCAAAAAGGTCTAAAGGACCTTAGTAACGATCAAGACTGATAAGTCCAGTAATCTCTTCGTAGATGTAACTTCTTTCTTATTCTTTTTTTTTTTTTTCAAATATAACAATTAAATCAAAAAAATATGTATAAACTTTACAAATTCAGAAATGCTCAGTAAATCAAGACTAAAAGATTGATCAACAACAATAAAACTCTATTAATTAAGTCCATAACTTTCAAATATTAATAATTTTAAGACACCTTTTTATTGTCATATTTCTTTATATCACGAATCTAAATCACATTTTTTGATAAAAAGGCTATGAATTTGAAGGAATCTGTGACTATGAAGAAAGCTGTGAAGGATGCTTTGAAGGAGACTGTGGATCTGAAAGAGGAGAGGGATGAAGAGTCCTTGATGAGGACACAATGGATGAGTGGTATTTCTCTATTTTTATGGATTTCTTTATCTTATTTTTGATGAATTATAATTTTTTTCTTATTGAAAGAACCTATATTGATTACCGTTGTCTTTTATCAAATTCGTTGACCAGACATCCAGCATAAAGACATCTATTTGGATTAGGATGGGTGAGGATCTTACCTTTTTATAGATATAATCTAACTAAAGTTACATTATTTGGGATTATGAAAATTAGCTAATGAAAATCTACTCACATTTGGTTCAAAATGAAATTTCCTAGGAAAAAAGGTATGCGGGAAACAAGAACGACACAATAAAATTAGTGGCGTAAATCAAAATTTTAATTAGAAGCTTTTAGTATATATAAATACATACAAAAAATAATATAATTTAGAGTTGTTGTTTTTTATTTTTACATATTGCTTTTAATATAGTATTCTTAAATGACATAGAGCATTTAGTTAACCTCACATAGTAATATAAAACTAAGAAGTAATTCTAATTAACAAGATGTTAGTCATGTGTTTGCAATACATTACATTGGATGTTGTTATAAAAAAATTATTTATTAATATGAAAATTTGAGTTAATCAATTCAAAGTTCTAAAATATTTTTGGCAAAAAGTAGATAGTTTTTCTTTCTTTTTTTTATATATAAATTTGATTATTTTTGTTTACAATCTTCAATATTATTTTAAGTGAAAATACTATCATAAAATTCACCATCAAAAATTTTTAAAGCCTAAAGCAAACACTTTACTAGCTTTGCTCTTGAGGCACCCCTGACGAGAAACAACCTGTCTAGCCACTCAAGATAGAGGTAAGGTCTACGTATACTCTACCTTCTCCACACCCCAACTATGAGATTATACTACATTTGTTATTGTTGTTGGATCTAATTCCTCTATTCACGTAGTGAAAAAAAATTAACCTCTGCAAACTTTCCCTAGAAGGTAGGAGAACAATTTGAACATTTAGGGATGCAATTTAGTGAGTAAAGAAGGTACTAAAATGCACCTAAATTCAGACTTTTCAATCTGGTGTTATAAACTATATCTGGATACTAACAAATTTTCGGATACTAATACTTTAATGCAATTTTCAGTATCTATTCTATGGATAAGTTGGAAAGCTAGAAATGATTATGTATTTAGTTCCTTGTTATGAAGTGATGCTGAAATTTTATCAAAAGTTTTATATGATTTTAATGACTGTACAGATGCACTAAACAATGTCAACACTATGCAACAGGAGCGACAAGAGGTTGTGACTAACTCCCCAACTGCTGTAACTATTTCCCCAGAAAGTGTTTTGCTTTATGTTGGTGCAGGTATGGTTCAAAATACTCGAAAAACGAGTATAGGAATAGTAGCCTTGAAGACTAATGCTAATGTGTTTCATGTCTGTGGTAGTCCAATTCATTTTGTTGGAAAAGCCATCATAGCTGAAGCGTAGGCGATTCGGAAAGCAATCCATTTTTCTGTGGAGCAAGAATGGAAGAATATCAAAATATTGTCACTCATCAACTATGACTCAAATACTTAACAGAGAATTCTTGGGATATAATTATTGTATGCGTGGATATTTGGAATCTCAAGCATCATTTAGACGATGTAGCTTTTATATATATATAAGCTGATGTGTTAATACTTGTAATCATAGATTAGCTAAGTTGGCTTTATCTTCATTTCAAGATGTCTCTTGGGTTGAAAATTTCCCCATTTGGGTAGTAAAAGAGGCTTCTCACTGCTTTGTGCAACCTAATGGTTTGTGATGCATGCATATTATTTCTGGTGAAGAAAAAAAAAAAAAAAATAGGTATTAGCATTGTGCAATATTTTACTATCCATTCAATCCTTCCCATCGTTTTGCAATTGTTTTTTTGTTGTTTATATTTCATATGATGTAATATGACCCTTAAAAACTTCTTAGTTTGGGTTTTATAAAAGATTAGCAAGGGTTGAGATTACTTTTTATACTATACTAACAGTTAACAACACAATAGCTTTGTATAATCAGGGAGTTGAATATTTGAAAAGAACATTTTTGTGGCACGTCAGATACAGTTTACAAAGATGACAGACAACAAACATTCTGTACACATTCATCTCCATAGGTATGATTGGCTTTCCAACTCATGTCCATTAAACTAATCATCTCCATCATACTTTACTGACTGTTAGGTTCCGATTTGTTCCAGCATGTGCGCGACTTAGAAGATACGTCTGTAGCTGGACCTCGGTCACAGCAATCAGTAGATAATGAGGATTCTCCCAATCTGAAGTGGCAACTCCAAAAATGGCTTCAACGACGCTGCTGGCACATCTGGCACGCGGTAGCAGACCTAACGTTGGCATATGTACAATACTCACAAGACCAATGTCCTGAATCATCTATGTTTCTAGAACTGCTTGATCTCGATGTTGTTCCCTTTCCTCTACCGCCCTTCCCTTTGATGTTCCCACCTCCCAGGCTTTTCGAGCTAGCTGCCCTGCTGTAAGCACCATGAGCGTCCACATCCGAGAGACCATTCTCTAAAGCTCGGACCAGGTTCTCAAAGTAGTTTCTAGTTACACTGTCATCATTTGAACAGAATAAATTACATTAGTACTCTTACCATCTCTACAAAAAAATTATAGCAGGCAGATGGGATATACCAGCATTTCAGCAAGATGCTCAATAAAATAGGAAGAACCTCCACCGGACGCACACTAAAGTTGAACGTAAGCAAGAGACAAGTACAGACCCTAAAAGCTAATCAACCCTGATTAAAAAGATTTTGTTAATGCAGTACAACAGCTGTACTAGTTCTCTTACTGAAACTATGAATCACAGGTGATTCCTGCTTTCATGTTGGAATTAGCTAACACAGAAGATATCATATATTACTAATCGGTGGACATGTCCTCAGAAACCCCAGCTTGAGTGCGACTCTTATGTCAGATGATTGCATACTCCTATATGGGCAAGTTTCCTAACTACAAACAATAACAACAACATCATCATACGTTATCTCTACCTTTGTGGGGTAGAGAGGTGGTTTCCGATAGACCCTTGGCTCAAAAGAAAAGTTTTCAAAGCAGGGTTATAAGAAAATATGACAGCAAGATAGCAGGTAAGTTTCCTAACTGGTGAATAAATACTCTGTCAAAAAGAAACTGGCATATGTTGCATTTAAAGAATGCTTACCCTATATGACTTGCTGATCCAACTGAAAACTTAGAGACCTCAATATTACTGTAACGCACTATTTACTGGCCCCGTGATAGAATAAGAGTTTTATGAATGGGGAATTTAATCAAGACCTAATAGTTGTCCATTCACCTAGCCTTTTACATTTGTTGATTCCAAACAATAGGATCCCCTAAAATTTGAGCCTACCCCTAAAAATAGGTTAATCATTTTGGAGGAATATCATACACTCTCAAGCAAATGCAAAAATTTCTTCCTATTTATCCAACAAAAAGAAGTGCAGGAGCCTCTTCTCGTTCGAAAGAAACTCGCAATGATAGAAACCTCGTCTGCTAAAAGAGTTGGTGATATCTTCAGCAAGATTTTAGCCTTTCTCAAGGAATTTAAAAAACATGACACATCCTTGTTGTGTTCACTTGCAACCTCATTTCAGCAGGATAAAAATAATGTCTTTCTATTAACAGTCAAATGCTATACGTTCTGATCAGCTGCTCCTACAGAGATAAAAAGCAAGACATATAGGAAAAAGGGTTCAACGTTAAAAGATTTAGCCAGCTAGTAGTCTTCTATTCGTCATTTCAAGAGGCAGAAATATCCAAATCTTTTGTAAAGAACAGAGCAACACTTGAATCATATCCACTAGCCACTAATAGAAACTAAAGACTAGACCTCTAGGTTAAAGCAGAATCTATATTACCTTGTAAGCCCTGCAAGCTTTGTTCGGAACTCATTGAATTCTTTTGATGGACCTTCTGCATCAAGGTACCCCTGGAGTTCCTTCTCCGCACACTGATGAAGCCGTTCAAGTCCAGACTCAGCCTCACCTACGCCATTAAAGGATAAGAGCCTCAATAAATCAAGGAAACCATCTAAACGTGATTCTCAAAAAGGGAAGCAAAGCCAAACCTTGTAAATACTCAAAGAACTGCCTTTTGGCATGTTCATGCTCGGGTAAGTAATAACCATATGCATATGTCCATTTTAGCACACGCCTACATTCAACTATCTGCAATGATTTTGCCATCATAATCAATATATATATACATGAATCAAGAGAGAGTGAGAATACTTGATATTGATATAGAAGATCTACATTACCTGCAACCAGGCCTCTATAATAAATTTGAGCTGTGATTCGGGTTGACACTGTTTGTCACTCAGCTTCTCAAGCTGCAAAGTGCAATCACTATAAATGCTTTCCGGAAATTGAGAAATACACTCAGATAATGACAACTTGAAAGAGAAAGATGACCAAGTCCGTTTTTGATACCCAACCTTGTACTTGCCCATTTTTGTTTGGATTGCTGAATGGATGAATATTCAATGTAGGAAAAAGATAACAAAAAGCTTTGATTTGGCCTCCAATGAAACACTTTATATTATAACAATGAGATATACCCAACACATAAAGACCAGGATCTACACACCACTCGTACATAAATGTAAGTTTGTAGATAACAAACAGAGACAGTCATAAACTTTAAGCACGGACTGAAAAAAAACTTAACGACAAAATTAAACTCAGCAGCAAGACTTTCCAGGGAAAATATATAATGAAGTTCTTTTCAAGTTTGAATTTGTTCATTCGAAATCTGCGTTCTTCTACTTATGAATATTTTCGAATTCTTCAGTAAAGAGAAACAAACACTTCAAGCAGTTTGTTAGTTAAATTGAAGTGTATAAGCAAATAGCAAGAGAATGTTGTATGTAAATGAATTTTTGATTTTTTTTTAATATGGAAAAAAAAATAAAAAATTCTTACATTTACTGTTTGCATTTGCTGAAGATCTGAAAGTGCCTTTTGCCGCGACTGAAATAAGATATAAAAAAAAAATTACTGACATTAGATAAGAGCATTTAACAAGGAATTTTTTGTAAAAATAAAGGTGTCCTAAACCTCTACATACCGACTGGTTGGTGGCCCATCGTTCATAGTAATGTGTATATCTTTCTAAGGAATTTTTTGCCATCTCTCTCCTCTTTTCAGATTCATCAAACTGGAAGAAAAACATCAAATAAACATTAGTTAACTTATAATTAAAGAATTGAATTAGCAGAAAACCTTGAAAATAGAAAATACTATAAGAGCAAAGATCTTACCACTCCCTCTTGTTTTGCTGCCTCGTAACGGTTGCACGCATAAAAACCACCAGTTCTTTCACCATGATCCGTCCAAGGGCCAAGGCAGAGCCTGCAAAGATGTCTTCTTAGTTCACAACAATCACAAATAAAACAATATCTGGGAAACAGCCTCTCAACCTTCACAAAGGAGGGGTAAGGCTGCATACACACCACCCTCCCCAAACCCCACTTGTGGGACTACACTGGGTACAGTCTTTTTTTCTTTTTTTTCTTTTTTTTGGGGGGGAGGGGGGGGGGGGGGGTTGAAGCAGAATACTGGCGGAAAAAATTGCTCATGCTACAGCACATGCTAGGAACAGGAACTGTAAAAAATTCCATGGAATTAGCTGATTCACTTACCAGCAAAACTCAAATTTACAGGGTGGTGTGCATGTGATATGCATGCACCCCTGATTTTTCTCAATTGGCCGCTTGCATTTCGGACAAGGCTTAGAATTAGCCAATATCCTGCAATGTCACCAAGATAATGACGTTTAGTTCCACGCATTGAAAATGCAGATTTAATTAGGACATGGCATTAAGATTTAGATGAAATACACATAATATAATGGTATAGAAAGTTAGCCAGGTTGTCAGGGGCTGAGCCAACAAAAATGCATAGTCGAAAAATGATTGAATAGCAGCTCTAATAACACCAATGTATCCCTGCTTTGAAGTATGAACTATTATACAAGCAGGTATATTTGGCACCATACAGCAATTAAAATTGCAAAAAAATAAATCTCAAAATGATACAGATTCGACAACATAAAGGAAGGTAAAAACTGGAGTCTAACAAAAAATAGAAAAACAGTAACTACTGAAATATGAGCCTATTTGAGACCAAAAAAAAAAAAAAAATCTAACAAAAAATAGAAAATCAGTAACTACTGAAATATGAGCCTATCTGAGACACCAAAAAAAAAGAGTAGATAATGAGCCAAACTTTTAAATTGCTGGATCATGGCTTGTTTCTGGTGGTAAATTCTAAGATGGTTAGGACTAGGAGCAGGTGATACCGGGCACTGCAAAAGAAACAATGTTTAGTAGGGCATTTACTAGATGCAAGACGTGGGATGTTGCTCCTCTAGCACTTATTCGAACTTCACTATGACACAAAAACTATCAATGCAGAAAACTTCCAACTTTACCTTTGTAACTTTCTTTTCCCACAATCACTATTTTTTCCCAACAAAAGGAAGACAATCAAGATTACAGTAAGTTCCATTTAAAATTACAACAACAATAACATACCCAGTGCAATCCCACAAAGTGGGGTCTGGGGAGGGTAGAGTGTACGCAGACCTTACCTCTACCTTTTGGAGGTAGAGTGGCTGCTTCCGAAAGACCCTTGGCTCAAATTAAGCATATCAAAGTAGTAATGGAAAGGAAAAACGGCAGTGAAGAAAAACATGACAACTAATAGGAAAGCAGTGTGGAATCGTAACATCAACAAGGTGTGACCACCTAAACATAGTAAAGAACAGATGATAAAGATACCAAAAGCCAAAAACTACATGAATAGACTAATATTACGACAAAGGTTAAAGCTCCATTTAAAATTATGAGCCAATTTCACCTACGTTTACAAGATGGTTAAAACCCATCTATGGTGCAACAATTTCACCAGAGAACTTACTAACTAGAATAGCTCCATCCTCTAGTTATTTCATAACTCTTCCAAGACTAATTTACCAAAGCCAACTAAACCAAGTAATACAAAAGAAAAAGGAAAGGACGGGATAATAAAATCTGATACTACATACCAGTTCATGTTTTCAGACTCTGCACTGTTCTTCAAAATCCACTTG
Source organism: Capsicum rhomboideum (assembly GCA_031232105.1). Classification (NCBI taxonomy): domain Eukaryota; kingdom Viridiplantae; phylum Streptophyta; class Magnoliopsida; order Solanales; family Solanaceae; genus Capsicum; species Capsicum rhomboideum. Next base: position 48,588,153 of record CP124707.1, read on the forward strand.
GACACAGTTCCACAATCAACTGGGCGATGAGTTTCCTCAGTACACTGGAAATATGTAACTTGTAGAGATTACACAAATGCAGAGACAGGACTATCATTATATAAAGTAGTTAAGTTCAAAAATTGCAACTCACATTCCAGCAGAAACTATATGAACACCCACAAGTAACGTCATAGCTTCCACTACCAACAATATAGTCAACTGCATAATCACATCCTGGAGCAGGACACCATTTTGTCTAAAGAAAACCAGAACAACCTTTAGGAACTTAATAGACACACAGGTGTACAGTAAATATTCTTCCAAAAGACATAACAGAAAGTAACCCTAGAGAAGATTTTTTATTTTTTTTTGCGTGTGTGTGTGTGTTTTGGGGGGGTTCACAAGGCAAATAACAAAAGCTTTATGCGAACAATTACCTTTCTATTGTCCTCCACAAACGACCTGATAAAGTAGCGGTTATACTTCTTTTTGTCATCGTCATTTGCCAATTTGTTTATCATATCTAGACCGATAGCAGCACTACAAGATGGATCAGGACAGCGCAACGTCAAGCATCCAGGACCATCAGTGATGGCCGTGCTAATATACCCTGCACCAAATTGAGAGACAATGATAAGCCCTATGGGATGACTAAACGGAAATGAGAAAAAACTAACCATACCAAGACCAATCGGTAGATATTGGACCAATCCCTCTACCTCTCTACACTTAAATACCAGGTTTTTATCCGCGACAAGGTTCGAACACGTGATGTGCGCCTAATCCACACATCACATGTTGCGCTCTTACCACGAAATTGTTCTATGATGACAAGATTACCTAGTAAATAGCTCGTCAAATAGTATTCTTTTCTCTTTAGCTTCTCATACCCATGTGTTCTTTAAAAAAAAATTAAAAAAAATAACCGTGGTGTCCAGGCCAGCTTGCGCGCACCTCGACTAATTCCATGGGATACCTGCCACCTCCCACCAGCAACAGGTACCAGGTAACTCTGACCACCAAGGCTAGAACAGATGGGAAGAAATCACCTAGTGTTTGTCTCTGTTGGGAATAGAACCTGAGACCTCATGGTACTCAACCCAACCTCATGGTCCCATATCCATGTGTTCTGAAATCAACTTTTGGTACCTATATTTTTCTAAATCAAGTAACAACTTATTTAAGCGAGAAAAGTCCCTGTACACAAACGGTATTAGAAAACCTAGACAAAACTATCATCCTCCATGAAAGACGGTGAATGAAATGTGGTAACAGAAACTTCATTAACCAACAACAGCAAAGTAGCCCTTAGATATGCAAAACATTTCCACCCCCTAAAAAGCTCAAACCTCAACCATCGCAGCAAGATAAACCAGAAAAACATGTGTAAGACAGTATAATGTAACTTAAAGATTTTCTCAAGTAATTCTGTCTACAGGAAAGACGTTGGTTTCATTCATCTAGAATGCCAGGTTTCTTAAGGAGAGGGAATGTTTAACCCAAATGCCTTTCAAACTTCCATTAAACAAGTGGTCATTTCCTGAAGAAATTAACCTTGCCAGCATGTGAGACAAAAAGGATGACCACAAGCAGCGGCACTGATCTCATTACGAGGATAAACGTCAAAGCAGATCCCACATGTAAGCTGCAACAAAGAAAGTGCACCTCTTAAATTCAAGGAAATAGTAGCGATCAGCCCTAAACTTCTAGTCTAGCTTCAATACAATCTAAAGCAGAAAGTACTCTTCCTCTATGAAATTTAATTACCTCTACCCCATCAGGGAGCGGCACGGGATTCTCTAACAAACCAACAATCCTGCGGACCTTTCCTTCATCTGCAAACCATTCATCATTCACTTTGCTGACACTCCTGTCGGTCCAAAAAGGCTAGGATATTTAGTATAAGCCCTAAAAACCTTAAAAGGCTTGTACATATGTGGTAAGTGAGAGCAACGTGCATCAGATTCAAGATCCCAGAAGCAAGCATACTTTTCTTTTTATAAGAACAAATAAAATCATACTACATGACTACAACGACTTGCATAGACTACAAATCTATTGATGCCCACAAAAATTAACAGAGGACTGAAAGAACTTCTAGTTCAACACCCACTGTACATCATCATCTAAGATCTGTTATCATAACACCAAAAATAATGCTTATGAGAAGAACTTACCAGTTATAATGGCGAAGCAGGATGCCAGCAGCTACACTCGGAATGGAGAGCACTGTAGATACCTTTGTAATACTTTCCTCTTGGCATTTGTGAATATCGGCTTCATTCAAGACACTATAATTTGACTACAAAAAAAGGTAAATCAAAGTAAGAACGTGAGATCTTTCTGTAAGCGAGCATTTAGTAGTTTCCTTCACAAGGTAAGGTTAAGTCTGTACGCACCACCCTCCCACACTGGGTATGTTGTTATTGTTGCTATTTCTATTGAGTTCTTAGTTATATATTTATGCAAATTTAATTCTTTTAATTGTTATATTAAATTGTGCTTCAGTTTGAAAAAATAAAAAACATGCACTTCGCTTCACACTTCGGTGAAGAAGTGTGAAGCGAGCCCTTGTCGCTTTTTTCCGCTTCTCGTTTTCCAGAACACTGCTCCAACTAGAAGGTGGTCGAAGAGATGCTTCTTCTCCATCAAGACCTGTTCTTCTACAGTTTTTGGCATCAAAAGAGACAAGCGTTGCAATTTGGTTTAGCAAGTGGTATTTCTTACAAGGCACTACTCACAAGAAATTTAACAACATTACTCAAGCATTCCTTGGAGCACCCATATTCAACCAAAAATGCTTTTTTTTTTAATAGAAAGGGTAAAGACAGCCCAAAAATACTTTTTCCTTCCACAATTCATAGTACATTTAGGTTTCACGGCATGCTGCATCTCTAATTCGATTTGTAACTGCCATAAATACGGAACTAAAAGTAGCCTTATAAATTCCTTGAGCAGCCCCATTGTTATGCCTTATCATTCTTAATAGTATCTGTATTAAAAGCCTTCTATTGTCCTTATCATTATGCCATATCAGACCTTTTGTATCCCTATTAGGAACATACTCTTGGTTACCAGAGCAGGAGATAACATATCTTAGTTTCTCAATGCAAAAAATTCAAGAGCTATGAATAGAGAGGACATCCGCACCCAGAGGTGGACGGTGGACCCGCACGACTGCAAGGGGAATCGATCCCACATCAAGCACGAGAGCATGCACAACAGGTCCCTTCTTTACCACTGAACCAAACAGCTCCTTTTAGTAATGGTTCCCAAATATCAATTTCTTATACAATTAACGGGTTTTCACTATAAATACAGGGGTCGGGCAAAAGTTACTGGGTTCCCAGGAAGCCTCTGTCTGCACCCGATTTTCTACATGAGTAAGTACTCATAAATCCCTTCTTTAGAAAAGGATAACGTGGAACAACTCCGCAACCTAAAAGTAATCCCCAGAAAAGAAAGCACGCCGTAGGACGTAGAAGAACCCAAAACAGCAATAATTACTGCTGTCTGTCTTGAATAAACTACTCACTTTGGTCAATTTTACTTGTCATTTTTTCTTTACACGTCCTTTAAGAAAACATTAACTAAAGAGGTAACTTGAATAGATTATCCTTATTTATTCTTTGATATGGATTTAATACTACTGTCTTTTTCACCACTTTAATCTCTCTCCACATTTATTGTGCAAGGATAAAGAGCTCTCAATTTGCTAAAACGACAACTATTTTGGATCAGTTATTTTTCGTAAGAAGGCAACTAAAATGGACAAGTTATTTTTAGTAAGCACGACAACTAAAATTGACCAGTTATTTTTAGTAAGCACGACAAGTAAAATGGACCGGAGGGAGTAAAATGTATTCGTAAAGAAACCCCAGTTATACTTATCAAAACAAAATTTCTTTTTTCCCCTTCCACCCTTCTACTAAGATACGGAAGAAAAAGGAGTTAATCCAACCAAATCATCCCTTACTTTCCTTCCATGTGTCAACTCCCACTCGTACACTAGATATTCCCCCCTATTCTTACAAATCTAAGTTTTCAATAGCCAAAAGTTTTGGAAACAATAAATATGTCGGTCAAGACACGGAAAATCTTTAGACAAATCATTTTGATAAAAACAAATGAAGGTAAAGCTTCGCAGAACTGGTAAAGTTGCTTCCTGTCGTGGAAACACTCTTGCAAAAATGCAAGGTAAGGTTGTATACAATACAAATCCCAGCAGAGACAAAATCACTAGGTGATTTCTTCCCATCTGTTTTAGCCTTGGTGGACAGAGTTACTCGGTACCTGTTGCTGGTGGGAGGTGGCAAGTATCCCGTAGAATTAGTCGAGGCGCACGCAGGCTGGCCCAGACATCACGGTTATCCAAAAAGAAAAACTCCATACAATAAACCCTCAGTGGTCTGGCTCTTCCCTAGATCCCGCTCATAGCAGGAGCTTTAGTGCACCAAACTACTTTTTTATTATCATTTCAACGAAAACAATAATTAGCACAGCTAAAACAATCATCCACTCAATTTCTTCACTAGCAATGAACTATTTCCACTAATCAATCAATACAAAATAACAGCTCCAAATTCATTTAAAAAATCCTAAATTTAAAATTAAACGAACAAAAAAAAACGGAAAATCTTCAACCGACTGTACAATAGACCCTTGTTATTCAGCCCTTCCCCGGATCCCGCTCATAGCAGGAGCTTTAGTACACTTTTTTTTATTATCATTTCAACGAAAACAATAATTAGCACAGCTAAAATAATCATCCATTCAATTTCTTCATTAACAATGAACTATTTCCAGTAATCAATCAATAAGAAATACAAAAAAACAGCTCAAAATTCAAAAAAGAAATTCCTAAACTTAAAAACAAATGAAAAAAAAATCAAACAATCTTCAAAATTCGAAAAACTACAAAAAAACAGCTCAAAATTCGAAAAAAAATACAAAAAAAACTCAAAATTCAATTTCTGTACTACTAGCAATTAACTATTCCAGTAATCAATCAATAAAAAAACACAAAAAACAGCTCAAAATTCAGGAAAAAAAAAATCCAAAAAAAAAATGAAAAAAAGCTAAAAAAAATAAAATCTTCAAATGTACCTGAGAGCGATGATGAGCCATAACGGTATCGGAATCATCAGAATCATTATCGATGAAATCGTAATCCATGACGTCATCATCATCGGAGTCATCATCATCATCATGACCATCGCCGCCGCTGTAAAAGTCATCGTCGAAGGATTCACCGTCGTCGGTGGCGGCGTCGTGCATCATCATCAATTCATCCTCCGATGCCATTTCTCTTCTTCCCTTTATCACACCCCACCCCCCCTCTGTGTGTATATATATATATATTGGTTTTGTGTATGTATAGGTTATATTGTTGGTTGGGGAAATGAAGAGAAATGGAAAAGGGGAAAGTAGAAAATGGTGGCTTTCTATATTGGCCTTGTATTGTAAATTGGTAGGAAAAAGACAAGATTAACAATGTTACATGTTATATATAATATGGTATATATTATTTTATGGTAGTATAAGAAAAGAAAAAATTCTTTTCCCTTAGATTGAGGTTACATCAAAATTATATTTCTATTTTTTTTCCTTTGGATTATGGTATGGGCTAAAAATATTGTTTATGTAATATATTGTACTTAAATTCATTGAATATACATATTTACTTAAGTGGGATATATTTGAAATAATCTTTTTTTACGAGGTAGGAGTAAGCAATATACATATATCAGTCTCTTCACATCAAATTCGAATGACAAATTTGTTATTGTTATTGTAAATTCATTGGACATATTATTTTACTTAAGTCGAGATGTATTTAAAAAGTCTTTCTACATATAGGAATTACACCACTCTTCTCAGACCGAACTATATATATATTATTCTTCTTGTAAAATTATTGAACATACCCTTTTTTTTCTATCTAGTCTATAATTCATTCTATGTTCATAACTTCATATTCATTATTTTTTAAAAGAAAGTGAGATAAAATATTCTACACTATTTACATACTCACTCTTTTTTTCCGTTAAAATTAGAGTAATTTATTATAATTTGTAATAATGTTTGAAATGAGAATATATAATATGTAGTTCTAAATTTAACACTATATCTTGTGTGATGGTAATTTAATTCTTAAATTGAATATCACGTTTCTATAGTAATTGCATGAAATTTTATCTAAGTGGAATCTTTTTAACACGCTCATAAATAAGTATCCTCAGACAGATGATCGTTGAGTTACGTGATCATGTCAATCATCTACATTTCGTCATCATTCAATTGGTTGCTCGGTCTCTATTTGTCTGTACATGTTTATTGAATTCTACGTAGTCATTGGTTTATTTAACTTGTCTTTTTCGTTATCTTCGCTTCATCGTTTGTTGATAAGTACCGTCTCACTTTATGACTTTCGTGGTCACTCAATTGATTGCTCGATCTTTGTTTGTATGTAGATGTTTATTGAATTCTACGTAGTCGCTGGTTCATTTAACTTGTTTTTTCCGTTATCTTCGTGCTTCATTGTCTGTTGACAAGTACTGTCTCACTTTATGACTTTCCTTATCACTCAATTGATTGCTCGGTATTTGTTTGTCTATACATGTTTATTAAATTCTACATAGTCGTTGGTTCATTTAACTTGTCTATTTCATTATCTTCGTGCTTCATCGTTTGTTGACAAGTACTGTCTCACTTTATAACTTTCGATCTATTTACTATTTGAGAAAAAAACACAAGACACCACTGAAGTTGTCTCAAATTTTCAAAAAGACACTTTAGTTTGCGGGGGTCTTATTATCCCAAAACTTGTAAAGACCATTGTAAATACACGTTTTTGACCAATTTTCAGCATAAGTGTGTTATCACGCGCGTGAATTATTCCTATGGGCATTCATATACTTTTGGGAAAACTACTTGGATTAGCAAACATAAGCCCCTAATTACCCTACATAATCTAAGTTTCAATTAATTACAATCCATAGCCTCTTTCTCTAATTAAATATAAGGGAAAAGGGCCAAATTTACCCCTCTACTTTGAAAAATTGGCTAATTTACCCTTCGTCATACTTTGGGGTTAAATTTACCCTCGCTATCATATTTTGAGGCCAAATTTACCTTCCCTGTTAAGAAACTTTTCACTTGTACCCTTTCTTTATCAGAAAAGCTCAAAACAACGTTAAATGTCTCATTTTTAAAAAATAAAACACACCATAATCTAACCAGCCCTACCCGACCCACAAAAAAGACACAAACAAATATACCCCTCCCTCAGTTCTGTTGGTCAAATTTTCTCAACGAACAAATATACTTCTCTCTCAACGTGTAGTGCTAGTAGGTGAAAATTTGTTAGGGCTAGTAGCGCTAGAGAAGTATATTTGTTCAAGGAATACACTTTTCTTTCAACAACGAAGTATATTAGCGAAGAAAAAATTGTTAGGGCTAGTAGGTGAAAATATACTTCTCTGACAACGTGTAGCGCTAGAAAAGTATATTTATTTGTTGAGAAAATTTGACCAACAAAACTGAGGGAGGGGTATATTGTTTGTGTCTTTTTTGTGGATCGGGCGAGTTAGATTTGTTAAACAAAGGGTACAAGTAAAATGTTTCTTAACATCGAGGGTAGATTTGGTTCCAAAATATGACAGCGATGGTAAATTTGACCCCAAAGTATAACAAAGGGTATATTTAGCCAATTTTCCAAAGTAAAGAATAAATTTGACCCTTTTCCCTAAATACAATTCATATCCTCTCTCCTTCTTTTATCACCCCCAATCTCCACGCTTCTCTTTCAATTTTCTTTAAATTTCATTCACTCTTCCACGCCCACACACTTCACCTTCTTCTCCAAAAAATTAGCATTCTTCTCAAAATATCCAACAAGCTCCATTAACTCCTTCACAGACGACACCCAACATGAACAACAAGATTCCTCCATTTTTTTCAATTTCACAGAAAAGAGACCCACGCCCCTCTCTTCTCGATTCCTACTTTCCTCCCTCCGACATCACCTCTATCTCTCCTACCAAAACCACCATGTAATTATTCCATTTCAACCACCATCCCGTTCAGTCAGAACACTCTCTTTTGCTTTGTCCAATCCCGTCTGAAACCATCCCAAAATATAGCACCATAATAATAAAAAAATGTACAAGAAAAAATGGCACTAGGATTTGAACCCAGGTGTTGTATCATTATTGGAGTACCTTAACTACTGGGCCATCTCGTCCGGTTATATTTGTAACTGATTCATGATATTTTTGTATCATTTTTCTGATTCATGATATTTTTGTATTTGTATTTATTTATATATGTATATTTGTATTTTTCTATATATTATTGGTATTTGTATGTATGTATATGCGTATGCATATATATTATTTGTACTAAATATATTAGTGGTATTACATGTATGTATGTATACTGAATGCGTTATTGGTATGCTTATCTATTATTGGTATTGTATGTATAAATTGTATGCGCTGCCCTTTTCTTTTGTATCTTTTATGTAAATTGAACCATTCAAATACAATGGTACATTTGCATCAAATGATATATTTGTATTTGTATATGATACATTTGTATTTTTGTCAAATGATACAACTACAATGTATCATATACAAATACATTTGCATGTAGTTGATACATCGACTGAATTTTATAGTCATTAATCGAATACAACCAGTTGAATTTTATTGTATACAGTTGATACAACGGCTATAGATTGTAATTTTGTAAAATGTGGCTACTGCTGCCTAGTTTATGCTTTAGTTAGTCTATTTCCGAAGGTCTCCCTATACTTTTTGAGTTAAAAGCTCAGATAGTCACTCAACTTTGCTAATTGGCCTCAACAGTCACTCAACTTAATTTTGTCTTTTAAAAGTCACTCAACTTTGATTATTTGGCTTCCATAGTCACTCAACTTTGTTTTGTCTTTCAAAAATCATTCAACTTTGATTATTTGGCTTCTATGGTCATTACTCATTATTTCCAAAAAAATAATTTTTAGTACCTATTTAATGACTTGGCAATTGTAAATCTTTTTTAAAGAATATTTTAATAAATATGTAGCTGATTGATTTTAAAATATTTTTTCAAAAAAAAAAAATATATCTATTCAAAGATTTCACCTCTTGTTTAAATATAATTGATTGATTTGAAAATAAGGGACCTTTCTCCTTTTTTTTTCCTTTTCAGTTCTCTATCCAGTTATATCACTGATTTAAATGTAACTATTTTAAAATTAGTTATATTTTATATATTTTAAAATACTTCTCCTCTTGATTTTAATAAATGTGTAACTTATTAATTTTAAAATATATATTTTTTTTAAAAACTTTAAATCAATTAGTTATATTTAAAGATTTTAATAAATATTTAACTGATTAATTTTTTTTTTTTTAAAAAAATCTTTAAATCAATCAGTTATATTTAAAGATTTTAATAAATATGTAATTGATTGATTTTACCTTATCTTATATGAGCAATTTTCTAAAATTAAGTTTCATAACAATTTAAAGATTTCAATAAAAGTTTTTTTTAAAGATAAAATACTAAAAGTACAATATTAAATTTAAGAAGATAAGTTCATTCATCACAAAGAACTCTATAAAATTCAGAGTATCTGTTACTACTAGAATTCTGATTTGAAAAACAAGAAAATCTAATTATTAGCTAATCTACACCTAAACTGAAACAGGACTAAAAAAAATACTAATGTTAAAAACTAACCAAAGAATAAACGTAACTGAAAAAGAAAAAAAAAATAAGAAGAGAAAGATCCCTTATTATCTATAACAATAAAAATCTGATTGAGAAAATATTGATTTTAAAATTTTAATATATATATATATTTTTAAAAAAATACAATTGCCAAGTCATTAAATAGGTAGCAATAATTATTTTGAAAAATAATGAGTAGTGACCATATAGGTCAAATAATCAAAGTTGAGTGATTTTTGAGAGACAAAATAAAGTTGAGTAAATATGTAGGCTAAATAATTAAAGTTGAGTGACTTTTGAAAGACAAAATAAAGTTAAGTGACTTTTGAGGCCAATTAGCCAAAGTTGAATGACTATTTGAGCTTTTAACTCTAATACTTTTCCCCAAAAAAAAAAAGAAAAAAAAAATATATGGGCCAATTTCCAAAGCCCAATCCACAAACCATCCAAGCCCATTTATCCTTTCCATTTCATACTTCCATCACTGAATCTTACAAATCTCCAAGCAAACTGTGATTCCAAAGAAGGAATTCACCTGATGGAAAACTAGAGAAATTCGGGATCGAACAAAGTGTACTATAGGAAGCATAAATCATGGCGGCGATCGGAGCAATTCCGGAGATTAATGGACTCCGACAGAAAAGCCGAAGGTATTTTGCTCTCTTTCATCCTCATTTCACCTGAAAATTTTGGGAATTATCCCTGTTTAACTGGTTCCGGTCACTAGAAATTGAGACTTTCTGTGACATTATTGATCTAGACAGTTTAATTGAACTCACTGCTTTTACCTCATCATGTGTTTGTATACTAGTTTTTTGAGTTTCATACGTGAACTATCAGGTGTGTGAGTTTCTTACCTAAACTGTCACCACCTATTTATCAAAACACACCTAAGAGCTGAATTTTTTTCCTCTCTTTCATCTTCATTTCAGCAGAAATTTTCACGAATTAACCGTGTTTAACCGGTTGCAATACGAGAAATTGAGGTTTATAGTGACATTATTGATCTAGAGAGTTTAATGAACTCACTGCTTTTGCCTGATCATGTGTCCGTGTGATTTTTTCAATTTGTTTGTCTGGTTTTGACTTGACACGAAGTTTAAGAAAGTAGAAAGACTTTTGATCGGAGTAATGCTGGTGATTAATGACCTCAGTTAGAAAGGCCAAAGGTTTTTGCTCTATTCCATTTTTGTTTCAGCTGAAAATTTTGTGAATTATCGTTGTTTAACCGGTTCCGATATGAGAAATTGAGGCTTATAGTGATATTATTGATCTAGAGAGTCCAATTGAACTCACTGCTTTTGCTTCTGATCATGTGTCTGTATGAGTTTTTTTCTTCAAAATGTATGGAGTGAAGGGTGAAAAACACACCTAAAGTATCTCGGTTTTTGAGTTTCTTACCTGAATTATCAGGTTTGTGAGTTTTCTACCTAAACTATTACCAACTATTTATTACACGCTTAAACTATTAATTGTTTGAGTTTCATACTTGAACTTTCAAGTTGGAAAAGTGAACAACTAATAGTTTACGTGTGTTTGATAAACAGTTGGTGATAATTCAGGTAGGAAACTCACACACCTAGTAGTTCAAGTATGAATTTAAAAAAATCGGGATAGTTTAGGTGTGTGTTTGATCATTAACTCGAATGCATATATATGTATATAGTAGAGTTAATGATGAAACACACACCTAAACTATCCCGATATTTTGAGTTTCATACCTGAACTATCAGGTGTGTGAGTTTCTTAACTGAACTATCACCGACTATTTATCAAAACACACCTCAACTATCGAGGAAAAGTCAACAATCGATAGTTGAAGTGTGTTTTGATAAATAATTGATGATAGTTATGGTAGGAAACTCATACACCTGATAGTTTAGGTATGGAACTCGAAAAACCGGAATACTTTAGGTGTGTTTTTGACCCTTCACTCTATGTAATAAACTTCACTCACTCTGAACTACATCCGGTCTGCTAGTTAGAATTTACTGTGTAGCTAGAGCCTGCGATAAGGAGAAGAATTGATCATGTTTTGTTTGTTGTTTTGGTTTTCTACTGGTTGGAATAGGTCTGTTGTTACACTTCTTCTGACAATTCTTACGAGTTCACAATCGATTCTCATTGTGTGGTCGAAGAGAGCTGGGAAGTATGAGTACAGCGTAACCACTGCAAATTTTCTGGTTAGTGAAATGACACAATAGTTCTTTTGCTCTGCCTTTTCAATGTTGTTTTGAGCTCATAGTCATAAACAATGGCTCAAGTTTCACTTTTGTTATGTAATTGACTTTAAACTTCTATGTAATAGGTAGAGGCATTGAAATGCGCATTGTCACTTGCGGCCTTGGTAAGAATCTGGAGAAAGGACGGCGTTACTGATGATAACAGGTTTGTAGCACTATTTTAATTTAAATTTCCTCTTCCAGGGGGGTACAGAGTTGGAATTACTATTTTCTTCCTTTTCTATTTGTATTATAAATCTGCTTGAGCACTGCATAACTCCTGTGTTTGTCTAGAAATTTTTTAGGCCCTATTAGAGAAAATATTGAGAAATTTGGGTACTTTTTATTTTTATTTTGTCTAGTGTTTGCTTGAAATGAATTTAAATGGAGAAAACGGTTAGTGAGCTATGATATAGCTGATCCCTACTTGTTTGGGACTGAGGCATATTAGTTTTGTAATAATGGTGGTATATAGGCCAACTTGCATGCTCCTCGACTATTCACTGGTACCTGCTATCTCCCACTAGCACAAGTATCGGGTAACTCTTCAAACTATCACTTAGGTTGATGGGAAGAAGTACCTTTTGTTTTTGGTCTCTGCTTAGATTTGAACCCCCGTTTCCCAGGTTTGTACCCACTTCACCGAGCACTAGGCTACACCCTTGGTTCAGTGAAAAAAAGGTATTTTTACAAATTAGCATATTCAGTTGGATACCCTACCTTGTAAGGCTTAGGGGTATTTGCACATGGCTCATGGTTAACTTAGGCAGAGAATTTATATCCCAATCTGTGGTGTTTATTCCATCTTACTGTTTGATATTTTCTATGTATATGGATTAGCTTCGATTTTATTACACCATTTACTACTAACTTTTTGAATTTTTGTCACTTTAATCTGTCTATCAAATAGTGACCAATAACAACATTAACAACAACATACCCAATGTAATCCCACAAGTGAGGTCTGATGGTAAGGTCTACACAAACCTTACACATACCTTTGTGGGGGTAGAGAGGCTGTTTCCGATAGACCCTCGCCTATATCAAATAATGACCAATGAATGACAGAATGAATTACATTTGGAAGATTTCCTTGGTGGATAACACTGCAGATTGTCAAACATTTATATTAAGCTTATCTTTTGAATAAGAGTTTGCATACTGAGGTTTGTTTTCAGTTATAAGTAGGCTAGTTTTTTTGTCTCCTGTCCTATTAACGTGGTGCTGTTTTTAGGTTGAGCACTACGTGGGATGAAGTTAAAGTGTATCCCATTCCTGCTGCCCTTTACCTTTTCAAGAATCTACTTCAGGCAGGTTTAGATTTCTTTTTGGTTATATCTTTCTTTGTTCCCAATATTGATTAGGTCTTCTATCTCACATGTTGTTGATTGAAATCTCATGGGTCTTTGCAGTACTACATTTTTGCGTATGTAGATGCTCCTGGATATCAGATATTGAAGAACTTGAATATTATCAGCACTGGCGTGTTGTATCAAATTATTCTTAAAAGGAAGTAAGTCCTTTCACTAATTAAGGATATGATGTTGGACTTATGGTTCAAGTTTTGATGAACAGGCATATTGTTGTGTGGGTAAATACATTCAAATGACAGACAACAAAAAAGCACCAGTTTTTTTTTTTTTTTTTGGCTGCAAATACATTATTTGGCCCAAATTAATTTGAGTTTGGCTTCTTTTAGCAGCGAAAAATCCAACTTTAATGTACTCTAGTGCTGCACTGCTGCTTTAGATAGTTACATGTTTGCCTCTGTGTGTGTATAAACATATGATTAATTTAATATGTATACTCTCTCCGTTATAAGGTAAGGTTACTTTCATTAATAAAGTGTCACGGAGGTACTACAAAATACAATCAAACCACTACAGCGTTGTTGCTATAATTTCATCCCCAATAGGTCCAAAAGTCCAAGTAGTATGACAAGCTTCAAATCATGCTATCGTTACATCAGAAATACAAGTCTTCTAATACATATATTTATAACAGAAGAAATATGAAGTTTTTAGCCTTCAAAGCATCTCTTATTTCTTTGTAATCAGATGGCTCGCATGATGCATAATGAAAGCAAGGAGTGGTTTTCCAGTTCTGCTTCAATCTATTGTTTACTCTTTGTTTCTGCCAGTATTCCAAAAAGTTTTCCACACTCAAAGGCATCATCCACTCACCGCACATCGCATTGTAGAGCTTAGGCCTTTCATACTCATGAAGAGTTGCCACAATCTATTAGTAACTCTGGCAGTGTAAAAACAGATGGCTGACTGTTTCACTGTCTTTACCACACATAAAACATTTTGAGCACAGATGCATTCCTCTCTTCACCAAATTATCATGTGTTAAGACAGCTTGCTTCACCACTAGCTAGCAGAAACTGCCACCTTGAATGGTACCTTCATCTTCCATTTGTGCTTCCAGTGCCAGGGTCCATAAGGTTGTCCAGATCTGTTCAGAACCTTATATGCAGATTTCACAGAAAAAGTTCTTCTCCTATTTCTGTCTCATACCAGCCTGTTCTCTTGCTCATTAATTCCACTTGAACTTCTCCAGAAGTGTAAAGAATTCAGTCACTCTATTCACCTCCTAGTCATTCAGGAATCTTCTAAAGATAAAATTCCAACCCTGCTGACTCCGTGTCTCAGCTATAGTTGCATCAGGTTGTTGTACTAGTCTGAAAATGTCTGGAAAAGTTTCTTTCAGAGGATGGTGATACCTTTTAGGAAGCATTTTTTGCTTTTCAGGCTTTGAATCCTAAATATATAGGAAGAGACCTAATGTTGGGAAGCAGCTGCATAGTAAGATAAAAAGATACGATGTTGCAGAGGGGAAAAGAAATGAGCTGCAAGAGGGAGTAATCAAATCTAAATCCCAGATGGACAGCTGAGCCCATTATGATGAAAATTAGAAGTTTGACAACACCCACGTAGGAGAGTAAAAATTTCTATATGCTTCCATACGATGTTGCTCGGACTCTCCAAAAACGTTGCCGCACCGGTGTCGGATCTTCCAAAAAACACACTACTTTTGAAGAATCCAACACGCACCTTTCAACATTTTTGAAGAGTCCGAGCAACATAGCTTCCATATATATGGTGTATGTTTGTTTCTTTAAAGATGAGAGTAGGGTTGCTATCTATCTCCTTAGTTTAATTTTGATTTGTCAAGGAATGAGCAGTTAACACTTACAACTCACTAAATCCTATGACAGTTTGCTTCACCATGGTCATCAAGAATATTGTATGTTATGCCAAAAATGTTTTAAAAAAAAAAGGTTCTACTAAAGGTAATCTTCAAGGGAAAAGCTTTTCTTATCAAAAAGAAAATATAATAGACAATTATGACTATAGGAAGCTAGTAACCTCTAGGTGAATGTGTCAGCTTTGCTACATTTATTTTGTCATCTTTCTGGATAATGTTATAAGAATGTGTTCCTACTTGTTTACCTGTTTTGATCTTCTATATTTTCTCACCCTCAAAGCAACATTCACTTTCAGGTTAACTGAAATTCAGTGGGCTGCTTTCATTCTACTTTGTGCTGGGTGCACCACTGCACAACTTAATCCTAGGTGAGGTTATAACAGTTTCCACATCTTATCTCTAGAATTGCTTCAATATATGGATAGCTGTTATATATCTTTTGTGTATCAGACTGGATGGTAAAAGATGACAATCATGATTTACTGCTTATATTCTGTTGATTTAATGTGAATATAGAAATGAACAATGGATGTCTCTAATGGAATGATGCTTTCTGTACAGTTCTGATCATGTTCTTCAGACTCCTTTACAAGGTTGGGTTATGGCTATTGTAAGTTGCAGATATTCCCAGAACTATATAACATTAAGGTTAAAACTATTTCTTCTAATGGTTGAATACCTCTTTGTTTGATTTCAGATAATGGCCCTTTTGAGTGGTTTTGCAGGAGTTTACACAGAGGTACATCTTTTCAGATATGTTCTATTAGATTAGTAGTCTAAAGATATGCGCTTCAGATGACCTCAGAACTGCTTCTCACTAAATTTAGCTTTACTAGAGTTGAGCCTGGTGACTTACGGGTTCAATAACCATCTCAGGCTTCACCAACCGAAAAATGCTCATCATAATGTTAAGTAAACTAGACTCAGATACCATGTGCTTATCTTTGCAGGCTATAATTAAGAAGAGACCGTCAAGAAATATTAATGTTCAGAACTTCTGGTTGTATATCTTTGGGATGATCTTCAATGCTTTTGCAATAATGACTCAAGATTTTGATGCAGTCATGAATGAGTAAGTTGATATCATTCCTTCCTTTCATTTCACAATGTACTATTTGCATTTTGCTCCTTTTATAACAACTGATTGTTCTCGATCTAGTGGTTTAGTAACCGCTTTTGGAGTAAATATTAAAAGAACCACTATTGGATGCCTCTTTTCTCTAAAATAGAACACTTGTAATATGCTATGACTGCAGGTACTTTGAGCTAGCTTAGTGAATTAATTGTACATTGGAATAGAGAATCATTCCAATATCTTGTGATTGAAGTTTATTTGTAGTTTAACTTGTGGGAATATTATCTCAATTCTCAGGCATACCTTGTTTTTTCTCAGTACTATTTCATTTGAAAAGTTTTTCTTTCGGAGCTTTCCTATCTATCCATTATATTTTATCATGATTTTCAGTTCCAATCATTATTGTATGATGCCTTTATTCACAAATGGTTTTAAACAGACCCTTTTTAAATATTAGGTTAAGCACATCACAGTTTCAGTGACCACCGACAATAGTTCTTCTTGAAAGGTTAATTTCATGTTCTGTTATGATGTTATCTATGTAAAGTTTTACAATTTGACCTTATCTTCTGCAGTGGGTTCTTCCATGGATATTCACTGATTACGGTACTCATGATTCTCAACCACGCACTAAGGTTTGATTTCCTCTAAATCTTCATAGTGGTAGTTTATACATTTCAAGATTATGGATGCATTGTCTAATAATACAAGATCAGTGGGAAGTACTACTTTTCTTGTGTTAGCTATTTCATGTTCCTGGGGCATAAACTTATTAAAAAAAAAACTGTGTTTTGCACTTGCTTAGGTTAGTTGTTTAAGTTGTTCTCTTGATAAGAATTAAGTGAAGGAACTATTTTGGATTGGCTGAGTTGATTGACATAAACGATACTCTAGGGAAGGGACAGTTCCACTAGGTACAATCTGTCATGTTGCATTTTTTTCCTAAATTGTTTGTTTGCCCTATTTGCTCAATGTGCTGTCTTTTTAATTAGTTATACTGTGCACACTCACCCCTTATTGTGTTCATTTCCAATCCTAGTTAACCATTCAGCATGATTTGAACTGGGTTATTTAGATAGAGTAAAGATGGGCGTAAGTTTCATACCTGCTGCACTGTTCCTTCTTTCCCTTTGCTTGTCTTTTGATTTAACATTCTGTCACTCATCTGTTTTAAATTGGATTGATTGCATCATGGATCAGTGGCCTTTCAATTGTTTACTGACCAAGACTTGTCTCTGCAGCGGCATTGCAGTATCAATGGTGATGAAGTATGCTGACAATATTGTGAAGGTATGGATGACTCTGGTTGTGCATCTGCATTAGTTTGTGTTGAATGGGTTCACGTTCATCAGTCTAGACTATCATATACCTGGAGATCACCCTAGAATATCTATGTTGTGATCGCAATGTCTTATATGCTTTATTTTTTCCCAGGCTATGTTGCTTTTCTAATTGAAAGGTAAAGCAATGTAGGTAAAACTGGGCTGGAGATTCCACTCTAGAAATGATGTATACTAAGCTGCTAATTTATTGCTCGAAATGTAATTACAGAGAAAACAGACATTCCAAAATATTTGAGACATCGATAGAAATTAGGACAATGGTTAGGCAACTAATTTTGGAGTGCTAAACGTTGGGGTTGGATCAGGCTGAAGTTTATCTACCATTTAAATAGCTTCTTAGATTCCTCTTATGTAGTTTTAGGGTGCACTCATGTCCACACGTCTTTAGAGTATAGATATGATTGTGGTCAGTGGCGGAGCCAAGATTTTCATTTAGGGGGTTCAAAAGTGCACACACGAACTAGCCGAAGGGGGTTCAACATCTACTATATATATATAAAAAATAATTGTAACCATGTATAAATAGTGTAATTTTCCACCGAATTGTATGCTAGCTCCGCCCCTGATTGTGGTGAAGTTGACAATGAGATTTCCTCTTCCTTTTCTTTTGCTTTAAGTTGGCGTGCTTTTAAGGAGGTAGAGCATCCTTTCGGTTAGTGCTTCCTCCCTAGGCCTTTTGATTTGCCTTCCGAGAATGCTTGATATTTATCATATGCAGCAAAGGAAGGACGAGAAATTTAGTCTCTCGCACGCACAATCTGCCTATGAACTGAGGCCTTACAAGATACCATTTTAATAGCTTGTAATTGTTTGCAGGTCTATTCAACTTCAGTTGCAATGCTACTGACTGCAGTTGTTTCAGTATTCCTATTTGGGTTTCACCTTTCCCTTGCCTTTTTCCTTGGTTCCATGTAAGTGTGTACTGTGTAGATTTGTTTTTACCGCTATGCTTTTGATCTTTGGGGAAAATTCCACAAATTTGACAAGGCGTATAACTGAATGGGAATTTTATGCTTCTTTGCAGCGTTGTTTCTGTAGCAATATATTTACACTCAACCAACAAAGTCCGAAGATAACAACTGAGTTCACCTTCTGAGTTCTCTTGGTGATACCCAATAGGCATCCTACTCCCAAGTTCAATCCGATTTTCTTTCTTGCCAAAAGTGTTAGCAGATAACTAATTATCCTACCACATCTTACGAGTTGGCCATGTATTTATCCTTGGAGTGGAGTTGGCATTTAAATTTGGGATCGAAGAATACTTCTGATCAACAACTAGATGTTCTTATCATTTGAAAAATCCTGCTTATGTGCACTTGCAAGGTGGTGTTTCAGTTCTGAATTCAAAAGTAGCAGCATTTATCGCCCCATGAAAGGTATTAGGTCTGTGTATTAGATGATATTGTTAGTGCAACAAGCCCTAGAACAGCAGAATACTCCACTTTGTAGTATGATTCATTTGACGCACTGCATAATTTCATGAACACTTTTTTGCTCTTTCAAATGTAATTATGGACCAGTAGTATATTTTTGTAATAGCAATTTGGGCAATATGTGCTTGTACAATGTATGTCGATGTTCAACACTTGTTCTGGTATTAATATACATAGTTATTTGTGCCATGGTTTATCTTACCAGTATTAAACCATCCTAGTCACTTGTGAAATGAAAATTTTCTTGAACCTGCCTATTTTTTAAATTTATTTTATAACCGTGAAATCCATGAGGGTTCGTCACGATTTGAAATTTGGTGGATAATGGACTTGCTCTTTATACCTTTTTTTCACTTGTGTGCACCCAACACATCATCTGTTACGGCCTTATCACTAATTGAATGGTAGCTCAATGAAGTTTCCTGTTATCTTTAATCAATCAGAAGGATTTCTACAGAGGCTAGAAAACAAGAATTTACACTCTTTTCTAATCTGAGAAGTTAACCACTGACATATCATTTAC
Organism: Capsicum rhomboideum; assembly: GCA_031232105.1. NCBI lineage: Eukaryota > Viridiplantae > Streptophyta > Magnoliopsida > Solanales > Solanaceae > Capsicum > Capsicum rhomboideum. Next base: position 48,607,679 of record CP124707.1, read on the forward strand.
CATCGTTATATATATATAAGGTTAAATTTATTTCTACGTATATAAAATAGACAATGAATCTCTCGATAAAAATTCTGCCTCTACTAATGACCGGATGACTAGTCCGAAATAAAGCATAATGTGGTAAAACACTAATTTCAACAAGCTACATACATCCCCAGAAAACAGAAAACATACATCCGCAGAAAGCCAAAAAGCTAAACTTTTATTCAATGTGCATGTATAACTTTCATATGTACAATACAATAAAGAATAAAATTCACACCTCAAAGAATCTATGCAGATTTTTTCAACCCCAAAAGAGCAAAAATTAAAAAGAAGAGGTTAAAAAATAAAATAAAAATCCAAGATCCCCCTTCAAGTGCATCAAGCTGTTCGCAAGCGCCAACTTGATCCTCTTTCCCATAGATCTCAGATGACGAAATCTTGAAAGAGCCGCCAACTCCAACTACTGTCCATGTACGAACCAACTGCCCGTCCTACCTCCCCGCCCCCAAAAACCCGCAATAAGGAATTAAAAAGAAAAAAAAAGAGAAAAGAAAGCATACAAATGAAAAACAGTATGCTGTGTTTTACAAGTTTTAACAATGGAGATCATCTTTCACAAAACTAGACTTGTCTCCATCCTTTCTTCACAAAATCTATACAAATCCCAAAAAATGTCAAAAACTAAAACATAAACTTTTTTTTAAAAAAGAACTCATCTTTTCATAGAGCTCGTAATTTTGAATCCATCAACTTCAAATCCTGAATCCGTCTCTGGTTATTCTTCTTCACATCTTCTTTCTTCTTCTCATGGAGACGGCGAAGATCCAAAACTATTCCCTCTACAATAACGTAACTCCAATGAAATTTGTCTTTCAAGTCTTAGCTGATTATAAAAATTAGCTATAAACATTTCAGCTCTTTTATCAATATCATCTTCTGATGATGGATAACTCATAGTCCTTTGTATTCCTTTAAATGAACTTCTTGAACTTGTTGGTGATTCATAATTTGCATTTTTGGCCAAATCTTCATCTTCAATACATATTACATTCAATCCTGTTGGTTGTTTTTGCAAAATCTTCTCATTGAAACTTAGTTGATGATGTCTTTTTCTTGATGATATAATGTATGATGCTAATTTCCATTTTTGGAGATCAAAGTTTAGTAAAAAAGTAATCTTTTTTACTGCCCTTTTTAGCTTTCCTATCAAAGACCAATTCTCTATCCCCATTTTTGGTGTTGAAACAAACAAAAAACAATTGTTGTGTTCTTGTTTTTGTTGTTGTTTTTTGTTGATGTTTCTTGTTTTTGTGTTTTTTTTTTTTTACTTGTTGAAGAAGAATGTAGAGAAAATGGATTAGAGGGTACTATTGCTTTGTTGTGTTTTATTCTTTAGGTGGGTTGGGGTTATAGGTGTGTGTATATATAGGTGGGAAATATTAGGATAGGTGGACTTGGTCATATTATAGGCCTTTTCTTTTTCGAAGTCACTATTCCAATTTTGTCCGTGTTAGTCTAATAGACTAAAATAATGAGCAAAATAAAAATTCATTAACTACTACTCCTATTAAATAAAGGGGTTCAATGCACTAAAGTTTTGCTGTGTGCGGAGTATGGAAAAGGGCCTGACCACAATAAGAATCTATTGTGTACGCAATCTTACCTTATATTTTTGCAAGAGAGTACTGTCCTTTAATAAAAAAAAAGATCTAGATTGAAATATCCTTAAGTTGAAAGACAGAGATGCATGGCAACAAGAGGAATCAACATATATGTCATATTGGATTACTCATAGGCCATACCGGATCAACATAATTTCAAAGCTACAAATAAAGAAGCAATTATATGTGATCACTTGCAAGTCATGATTGCGAACACATATAACTTCATGTTATATACAACAGCCAATTACCATGTTAGATTGATTACAGGTCATCACAAGTTCTCTATTGACTCGGATATTGTAGATTCGTGATACATATTACCCAAATAGAACTTAAAAAATCCCACATATCGGATCATCACAAGTTCTCCGTTGACTTGAATTGTAGCTTGTTTTTTAAGCTTGCAATATGTTCTTTCTATTGCAAGGGCACACCGCACATGTATCATTTGTCTTGCCTGTAAACCTAATCCATTAATTTAAAATTTCGAATCCGTCTACATAATTAAGTATATGTAAAGGAGATCATATACTCGCTATATTCGATCATACACATATTATATATGAATAATTACACATTTGTTAGCTATTCACCAATTATTTTTAGTTTAATTATTTAATGAACGATTATTTAAATTAATTCTTCGAAATGCATGGGTGGCAATAGAAGTTGATAGGGTTAAGGAAAAAGAAAATACGTGGAGAAAAAGACAACCGTGTTATATATATATGACAGCTACACACGTTAGAAATTAGAGGCTAAAAACTTTAAGCAAAAGATTTTTTGGTCAATGTTCTTTTTTTTTGAATAATTCTTTCAAGGAAAATTATGTTGTTGTTTTTTTTGTGTGTAATGTTGTTGAGGTTTAATTGGTTACACCGAAGAATATTCCTTAAGATTAAAGTAATGAAAGTTTGATTAGTTTAATTTAAGGATTAAGGAATAAGTATAAAGTCATAGCCAAATGCTTAATGATTTACCCAACTAATCATTTCTTGTCTGGTTGGTTAAGAGTTAAGACCAGTCTTTCTTGTTTCTGAAAAAAAAGTTGTTTCAAGTGTTTTTTTTTGTGTTGGGCTTTTTATGGTATTTTAGAGAATATTGTTCATTGATTGGCGGAGCCACCTTAGACAAAGTATGGTTCAATGCACATCCTTCGGAAAATTATATGGTGTACAGAGGTTAAACGTTAGCTATTATGAGTATATATATTCAATTTTGCATACATTTGACACAACTGAGAAGAAAATTTGAACACTCTTCTCCAAATTCCTAGTTCCGCCGGTGATATTGTTGAGAATAAGTCAATGGTGTATAATGAGTTTTTTTTTTTTTTTTTTGGTTTCCCATCTGGTGTCCGGTACCCGCATTGGAGCCCCGACTAATTCGGGTCGAGCATTGTAGGGCCCATTTTGGGGGTGGCGCTCCCAACAGGATTTTTTTCATACCCAGAGCTCGAATCCGAGACCTCTGGTTAAGGGTAGAGCAGTCTCACCACTGCACCACAACCCATGTTGGTTAATGAGTTTAAGTTATACACGTCGTTAGTATAATTTCTTTTTAATATATTATTATGTCTCCTAAAGGATCTTTACAAGTTTTCTTAAAATGTGAGATTTGTAACTTTGAAAATAAACATGTTACCTATTACAACAAACATAAACGACCTAATGGTGTAAGACTTTCTTATACTAACAATGCATATATTACTCTAATTAATTAGTTTGATGTACTCCTATCCCATATTAATTAATCATCTTACTAAAAATACATGTCTCAAATTACTTGTCCACTTACTAAATCAAGATAAAATTGATTAAAATTTTCCCATTTTACCCCTGCAATTAATACTCTTTAGAAGTGTAAAAATAAGTTTGTAAAGTTCCAAGAAAGTATCTTAAGGGGTAAATTAGTAAAATTATCCTTCTTATTTATGATTTCTTAAAGAGCGTACAAAAATAAAAGTAATTAACTAGTATGAGATGGATGGAGTATTAAACATTGTAAAATATGCCCAAAAAGAAAACATATTTTGTACTATTTTGATATTAACACCACTCACAAATCCAATGAGGTTAGAGTATATATACCAATTCAATAAATATATACATGATACATGTTTTCACAAATATGGTTATTACTAAATTATAGGATCGTAGTTAATTAACACACATTATAATCACCTTAATTTATCACTTAATTATGAAAAATTTGTATGATTAAAAATTTATAATCAATTCGACTAGCTTAGTTCTAAATGTTTGCTTCATTTCCTTATCAATTAGTTAAGCAAAATTATTGCCCTTAATGACTAACTATTTTAATAAAATTTACACCTTTCATTCTTGACAGCAATTTAATTAATGAACTAATTATACAAGATTAATTAGACCATAATTAATAAAAAAATATATTGCCACCCATTTGGGAACAAGCTTAATAAGTAATATTTAATTGCCCGCTAACTAGAGTAGTAGGTATGATTAAACAAAAATAAAGGAAAAGAGAAAGAAGAACTAGATAAGACTTTATATTATACTACTACTTTATTCTATTTTTATATGCAACTGGTTATTTAAATATATTAGGCTTTTACATTTAGCTATCTTGAGTTCTACAATAATATGATATCTTTATTACAGGTAGTTTCTTTAATTTATTTGACCCCTCAAATAAGAGTATCATGATATTCCATAATCGTATAATATCATTAAGAAATTGTATTCTCTTGTTTCAACTTATATAACACTCTTTTCATGTCGTATATCTCAAACTTATACAGTTATACTTGACATTATTCTACGTCTTCGAAAAAACTTGTACAATTTCATATCTTCCAATTTTGTTAATTAAAATTCAAAGTTTAGATCATCATCATGATATTTTTTCTATCCTATTAACCTTCAACGAGATTTTTAGTATTTTTTTCCCTCGATCATCACCTATATATATATACAAGTTAAAATGAATATCTTAAACTACCCTTCTAATTAAATATTTATTATTAAAATGTAACAGGTAAAATACAAATTTTTCCACATATATAGTGCAGATGTCTGCAATTTTTTTTGAAGTCAAGGAGTTCAATTTTGACTGGTGGGGCAAGAACTAATAAAGCATATTCCTAATTACTTATGATCTTTTTATTGGTCAATTGAGGGGCAATAATAAGCTAATTTACTCTGAATATAATATTATTATTTTGGAATTTGAATTATGCTTCAAATTCTGAGCATCCAAAGCTATTAAGGAGTAGTAGATAATAATGATGGGTCAATTTCTAAAACTTGGATGCCAAGTCTCCATCTTAATAATAAATTATAGCCATACCAAATTCAATGTTGAAAATGATTCCTCAATATCTATACAAAATCATTACATCAAAAAATATTTAGGGGCAATTAGTTAACGACAAAAATTTAATTGTTGTTAAATTATATATTTGGAGGCAATATTATTAGTTACAATTACATTTTGACACTCTTTTAAAATGTCCGCCTATTACCTATAGCGACATTATTGAATCCAATGATAATTAACTGATGCCTATAAAAGCTTTAACACTCATTATTAAAGTACATATTTATTATTAAGGTAAGAAACTACTCCCTTAGTTCGATTTTGATAAAGTACTGTCAGTAAAATCATAACCATAATTTGATCGAATTCAATTTACATATAGTAGAAATTTGTGACTTTAATTATTTTAAAAAATATCTCAACTATATCATACTAACACTTTTCAACGTAGAAAGATATTCAAGAAAGCAAAAATATTTTATTCTGTTACTTAATTATTACAGAAAGCATATTTTAATCAAGACAAGCCACGTTTTTCTTGAAAACTACTTGCTAACTTGTGTAGTGCATGTAAAATAATGGGTCAATTTTCTAAAACTTGGAAGCCTAGTCTTCATTTTGCTACTTTATGTTATCATTATGTACGTCAGACAATTTTACACTTTACAACTTTATTTCATTTATTATTCCTTGGTTCATTTGACCCGTTCTCCAATTAATTCAATAGTATAAACTTACTCTTATTCGATGTTTAAATCTCATTCGTGAAATTATGCTGAATATGTTCGTTGATATGAAGTGAAAGTCATCATAAAGATATTTCCTACGCAAAGCAATAACCAAAAAAAGGAAATTCATTTTGAAGTGAAAGTCAAAATAAAGATAGTTCAAACGAAAGGCAAAAATCTAAAAAAGGAAAAAAGCAAACGATTTCTAATATGAAGTGCAAGTCATAATAAAGAAATTTCCTACGAAAAGCAATAACCAAAAGAGAAATAAATAAAAATATACAATGTACTCTTTTATGGTAGGGGATAAACTAAATCGATTTGTATCTAGAGATATTTTTATTGAATAATCGAATTGAATTATTAATTTGAAAAAAAAAAAAAAGAGCAAAAACATTGTTACCAAATAAAGGAATCAAGATTTTTCCTAGCTATATGTTTCGGTGGACAGAGTTACCTTGTATCTATTGCTGGTGGGAGGTGGGTCGATTTAGTTGAGTTGCACGAAAGTTGGGCCAGACAACATAGTTATCGAAATAATACTCCTTTCGTTCTACTCCCTCCGTTTCGTATTAGTTAGCCCATATGGACTTAGCACATCCATTAAGAAATTAATAAATAGAGGTATATTTTACATATTTACCCTTGTATGTCTTTTAGAGTCCAATAATCAATGCAATGATTAAACATAGAAATTTGGTATATATTACTCCATTTCATGCATTACGTCTAGAACATTGAGTATTTATAATTGAAACTAGTAATAATCATTTAATTTTGGTTTTGAGAATTGAGATCATTTATGCACCATTCAATAATTTTGAAAACTGTGGATGTATTTAGTATTTTTATCAAGGGTAAAATGGGAAATATGCGTATAAAATACTCTTGATTTAAGAATTTGGACAACTAAATTGAAACAAACCTTTTTAGAAAGAAGGCCAACTAATACGAAACAGAGGGAGTATTTTAGTTGGCCACCTTACTATAAATACATGTCCCAAATTACTTGTCCACTTACTAAATCAAGACAAAATTAATTAAAACTTTCTGATTTTACCCCTACAGTTAATATTCTTTGGAAGCCTAAACAAATTAATGTGAGCATATTTTCCATAAATAATCTTGATATCCATCAATATGAATAAATGATAAATTAGTAAAATTAACTATCTTATTTATGATTTTTTAAGTACCGTGTAAAATAGAAAGTAGCCAACTAAAATAGGACGGAGGGAGTAATAAAGGAATCAAGATTGTCCATTATATTAGAGGAATAAATATGTAATTAGTAGATTGCCATGTAATTGATGATTCATTACTAAAGTTCTACACTAGTTTTTAATTAGTTGAAAGAAGTAGAAGCATCGTTCTCCTTTCACTGAAAGTTTTAAGGTACTTAATAATAGTTGATGTTGCTTCAAAGTAAAAAGTATAATAAAAGTCCATAACAGCAAATAAATGAAGCTTTCAAAAACAAACAAGTGGTCCAATTTATAAATCGTAGATTTAATAATTCATAATTAACAAAAGACGAGGTGATTTCACTGTTTTGACATATATTCCATCATCACATCACTTCAAAAAATTTTGATTGGAAAGTGCTCTGATACACTTATCCATCCCCCCACCCCCTTATGGAACCAAAAATACCATTAAACTTTTGAGAACAATTTCTTAAATTACATGTGAATGAAGTTCATGCATTTCTACCTAAAGTTCACGCAAAATGATCATTTCATTTTCGCCTGAGCTTCAACCATATATGATCGAAGTTCAGTCTTTCTGTAGTTAATTCGACATCTTTTCTGAACTAATGTGCATGAACCTCAAATCAAGCAAACATGACTTAACTCCATCCATATAAAACTTTTTGGGGTCTCTAAACTTTTGTTGCTCTCCATGGTGCTTTTGGCCTAATTTTGTTTCATGTTACGTCAATTAGAGCTTGCTCATTCCGTTCAATTCAGACCTTAGAAAGTTCAATAAAAAGGCAATAAAAAAAGACTAGGTGGGTTTGAATGAATGGCTTCCAAGGCCGAGCAACTAGTAGTCCTATCCATCCACCTCTCCGGACACAATATCTTGAGTACCTATGATGGTGACCACATCTGCTGACATATGATGTTTGGACATAGAATCCTCTTGACATTATGTCTGAAGTTAGACTTTGCTAATTTCAAACATCATATGTTTGAAGTTGTCCAAAAGTGGTACACGTGCAAAAAGTTATAAAAATCAAGCACAATTTAAATGGTAGCATCAAAATCGAATATCCATGCACTTAACTCAACGATGCCTCTAGCCAACATGCGCACAACCTGACCCAAACAACATAGTTAATGCCTAAAATTTTTCCTTCATCCATATTCACGTTCAAACACTCTCTTTTTCGTACGCGTTTTCAAATAAGTCTTGCTGCAAAATTACAAGCTGGATAGCTGATTTAGAGTACATTCCAATCCAGATAGAGATAGAGATAGAGAACTGTAGCTATGCTCCATTACCATTATTCATTAACTTGAATTCACAGACCAGATTTACAGAGACTGCATGCAGAAAGTCTATACAGATAGAAGACAAAACTCTGCACGCGATAATAATGTCCGGGTAATGAGCTAAATTCTATACAAAAACGGATGATATACATCATCCAGAACTCAACATTAATGACTGTGGTTCCTGAAACACCTCATTACATGCTATAAAAAAGGGCTATAGTAAATTTTCATTGAAGAGAATTGTCCCCATCTGTAGGGTGAAAAGAATCTTCTTAGCATATACTGATGTGTTAAATATCACGGGAATGACCCAAAATCCGAACTATCTATGCCAGCCAGCCAAAGATGTTTCTCCAGTAATCCAATCCTGCCATGTTTCAATTCAGGGATCAAGAGAAATACTATTGAGCACATCACGACTCATCATTTATCACGTAGCTTGAATTTCCTAGAACCAACTCTAGCTCATATATACCGGAACAGTTAGGGTAAATGTCATATTTCATGTAAACCATGCATAATAGTAGAAAACTATGCAATACTTTATGGTAAAAACAGAACTGATGCCTGCTTTACCCTGCCTTGGAACCCTATGCACATAACCAGCATTGAAAAAAGAGTACAAGGTTGGCAGCTAGGAGGTACCAAGACGGGTCTGTACTCACAATTCACACGCATTAATAAGTTTCAAGCACCGGCACAGACAAGTTTTTATTAAGTGTTAGCAGAGTAAGATGATCTCTACCTTATCTATAGAATTAGATATACTCACCTACGTCCACAAGGTGTCACTTCAACACCTACATCCACCGACAAAAGACGAGAGTTTTGCATATGGGCTTCAACCAAATACACAAGAATGGGATGCTACACTAATATTTCGGAATATTTGATAAGGAATATAGAGTACGTTGTTCCAAATAGTTTAGATATAAACCTGATATTTCTAAAAAATTTAACACATCATCAATTTTAATGAGGATCAAATAGCAGATCTAAAAGTTTAACCAAGGGTCATATTACTATATTAGTCAATGACACAGGTCGTAACACCTTGCTTCTCTAAAACCATTTATCAAGTATGCTGAAACATATCAATTAATTATTGAAAGTCCACTATGTATCAACTTGTTTGACAAACTGAGTCTACAAAGGTAAATCATTTAATTGCAGATATCATTGAACAGTGCAAAAAAGAAGTGCCAGGAGAATACATACCTATAATTATTAACGGGGAAGAAGGGGTTCTCTCTCATCAGGTCCAACGCGATGGCTAGCCTGTAAACGTCATAAAAAGATGAGAGAAATACATGCATGCAAATGCATAATCTTTTGAATTCTTTTTTTCTTTTTCGCAAGTTGATCAGAGTCTTACATCATCATTTGCCCCAGCTGCCATACTTATGATGGATCCATCCTTTGACCTGTAGAAATCAAACAGTCAAATTTTCTTCCAAAGAAACAACAGTAGAATGATGATATCAAATGTATTGTAAGAAAGGCAACACAATAACTAAAGATTTCACATAATATACATCAGACTATCAAAGCGATAACTGAGGTTAGCAATAACACCTGCGTAATTAATAAGATCATATATAGAAAATAATAGTTTAATGGAAGCTAAAGCAAAAAAAAAAGGTGGGCCCTCCACGGGACCAGAAGAAGCAATTGTTTCATCTTGACTCTGCATTTCATGTCCACTTAAAATAAAACATCAAGCCCTCTCTGCAACGAGGAACCTGATGAAATTCTCATTTTGTTTTCATAATTCAGAGAATAATATTAGAAAGGCATCAAAAGGCAGTGCAAAAAAATAATTACAAACTAGGTGAGGCTCAATGCCTCTAGTACATCAACGTCGTTGGAAATACTCTCATCGGCCCAAAATCTTATAACAAACAAAAACGAGCTCTTGATCTTATGAATAGGATTCCTCAATCATGTGCTTCCTCTATCTTTCTTATCCTTCTTCCAATTCTGAACTGGATGGCATTCCCTATTCTAACATTTTTTCATGCTTCATTTGCCAATAACTTCTCATTTGATAGGTTTTGCTAGCAGTCACTACCAAGTTTCTCGTTTGAAAAAGATTGGATCCTTCCTCTCATTTTTATCCATTCTGACACCCTATGAAGACAGTCACAAACTTGAGGTGTCATTCAGTCCAGCACCTTCTTCATCACCTGTTTTACTTTCTATTCAGAAAGCTACCATTTATTCAGTAAAATAAAAAAAGTACTAATAATTTGGATATATATTTAAGGTTGCAAAGTTTTTCTCTTTTTGGGGGATAAAGAGCTTATGAAATTTCAAGGGATCCATATCTAAGGCCTTTCAAGATTCACTCAGTCGCAACTAGAGTACGAAGGGCAATAAAACTTTCTTAACATCTGAATCCTAGATATTCTCACACCAGATCAAGTGGTATACACCATCCTAGTGTACAGGAGTTACATATTTTCAATTCTTTAATAATGTCTACAAAGTGACCTCAGTCCAATATCCCCCCATACTCATGGAGTTTAGACCATCTTTTGACAGTAGCGACTCCTAAGAGCGATAAGTACTTGATCCAAAACAATCTAAAGGGAAAATCTAGAGATGAGCATCTGAAAGCCTGTTGAGAAAAGACGTTGCAGGGTAACCCCGATCTCTTGTCTATATCAGTTTTGCTTTCACAAAGCTTGAAACTTGGAAAGAAGAGTGCACCTATAGTTTTTCTGATAATCCATTTCCAGGCTGCCGTTTTGTGGCTCATCCCTGACCTTTGCAAGAGGTGAAAAGAACTGAAAAATTGAAGCTTGACGTGAGTCCAAGCAAAAAACTAAGCACGCCACTCAAAATAGATAACAGCCTCAAAATATAACCTGATGCATCGAGATAAACACAATGGAGATTCCTAAGATAAAGTTCATAGTAAGGGGATGTCCAAACATTACAGCAGATGCTATTCCAGTGAAAATAGTGGCGACAGTTGATGAATACTTCTTCAGAATTGCATCTGCAATTGTAAAAACGAAGCTATGATTAATTAATGCTTTTAATTAATACATTTACAAGACAATACAGATCACCGCGGACAAATGACATCTGCCCGTTGCTCACTACCAGAAGTTAGACCTACCTTGTAAGAACTAGGAATCTAATTTCAATAGCCATGTAGAATAAGAAAAAAATTGAAGCGACCCATTTTTACGCAGATATTGGACAAACTTAATGAGAAAAAACTCGAGTTCCACATACAACAGAAATAGAAAACACCAAAATTTTATGGAATATAAATGGGATGGTTAGACAGGATGTAAACACGGATGCATCTTGTCGGGTGCAAATAATAAGAGGTTCCATGTCAATAACTCAATCAATTCTTCGAAAATATATTCTATTATCTTCATTGATAGTAGCCAAAAATCTACTTGGGAAGCCAAATAAGTGAGAGAAGCCTCACCTGCATACTTGAAGAAAAACGAAGACAGGATTCCCTGAGCTGCATTATTGCATATTAAAAACATTGTTGCTTGTGAGTGTCCCCGCAAGATATCAAAACTGTCTGGTCCTGAAGAGCATTTGATACAGAATTAGCCAGGAGTAAAGGGATTAAATAGGTTTTGTGCATAAACCAACAACCAGAAGTAGAAACACATCCTCAACAATGGGAGAGATGGATTGATGCATCATAAGCATTTTAGGCAAACTCAAAAGACCTGGGAAGTATAAGCAAGTGCGGATCTTGCTATGGATGGTACTCAATCTAAGGGTGATACCATCCAGGTCCATTTTGTTAACTTTTAAAATTATGATGAGTAATTGCTATATGTCTTCATTTGATGCTTTCCTTATAATCCCTCGGTTTCAATTTGTTTGTCTTGCTTTCATTTTTAGTCCGTTCCAGAAAGATGTCTCTTTCCTTTTCTGGCCACTCTTAATTCCAACTTTCCACATGACATGTTTAAAATCACAAGATTAAAGGGCATATTGGTATATTCTACATATATTTAGTTTAAGACCACAAGATTCAAAAGTCTTTTTTACTTTCTTAAAGTTTGTGCCTAGTCAAAACAAGACAAACAAATTAGAAAGGAGGGAGTATCTTTTATCCAACAGTTACTTGAGGCTAGTGTTAACAAAGGAGCACTTAAGCCTGAAAAGAGGCTCAAAACATGTTGAGCGCTTCGCCTCGCTTAATGTGCGCCTCAGTATCATCATCAAGATTCTAAGGCATACTTTTACTTGTCAATGAGCTTCTTCTGAAGAGGTGACACTAAATAATTGATATTGCACTTTAGTGTTGTCAAAGGCGCGCTTAAGCCTGAAGAGAGGTTCAAAATGTGTTGACCGTTTCGCCTCGCTTAATGCACGCTTCAATATCATCATCAAGATTCTAAGGCATACTTTTCCTTGTCAATGAGCTTCTTCTGAAGAGACAATACTAAATAATTGATATTGCACTTATCGTAAAAAAAAATTTCAATTTCTTTGTTCATATAGTTGTCATTCATGCTTATAATTATTAGTCTTGCACAAACCATATATATTTGTATTTTTTCTCCTTTACGCTTTTTTCTTTAAAGCCTACACTTTATTTGCGCTTAAAGCCCCAACGGACCTTAGAGCTTTTTTGCGCTTTTTCCATTTGATAACACTGCTTGAGGCCTTTCTTAATATGCAAAGATTACACGAATGAACGATGCTTGTATATCACTAAAGTGACTAAAGTTTTTTGCTCTATTTTCTGTTCTGGGTACTTGATACCTGTACATATTTCTGACACACCACACTTGGTAATGTCTTTCTTTCTCCAAGATCATTCTACAACCAGACCACAATAAATTTTTCCTCCCCCTCAAACACCAGAAGGCTTGACGTCCACCTTAAAACAGCTTTACCTTCACCGGATCACCACAACAGTAATAGTCATATACACTAAGCCTCCCGAAAATCTAACCATCCTAGCACATTGGCATACCACTTTACATACAAAGTACAAAAGAAATAAAAGAGAACTCTTGACCATCGGTAATGGACTTTCTTTTCCCTTGAATGTTCTACTATCTCTTTCCCTCCATGACACTCGTAAATTGCAAAGAGGAGATGTCCTCCATAGCTTCTTGTTCATCCTTTCGACTGCACATGAGGACTACCCTGCCAATATTTTGCTTCTATCTTCAGACATATAAGATTAAGGTGAAAAATTCTGAAGCAATCTCGTAATGCAATAAAAAATGATCCACATTCTATCCATGCTTCAGTCACATGCAACACCAACTCACCACAACTCATCCTCTCTTCTTGAGGCTGATAGCAACTTGTCTCCGATCAGAAATTCAGGATCGCTTTCCAGACAGCAGAGTAAGCAAACATGACATGTTCTTTCGTGTTCGAGCAACTTCATATAGCTTACCACGTGGGGTTCCACTCTCCACCATTGAACAAAGAATTAGTACTAATCCTTGAATAAGAAGCATTTTGATGGTGAACCCTTACAAATCAGCCTATCTGCTTGATCAAACTGTGTAAATAATTTTTCTTTTATAATTACCAAACTGTTTAAAGCTATGAAGCCTCACCAAAAAAGATTCCACGACATTCAACTCCCAATCCGAAAAGGTCTTCTATAAAATACTCCAAGAGATCCGGTTCCCTTTGCGAGTTAGAGCTTCATTTACTTTACTTCTCTTATTCAATGGTGACGTGAATAAATTGGAAGGTTATCTTGCAAGGTATTGTCTCCATATTATGAACGAACGAAAAGCCTATGCTCGTCCTATTTCCAATCAAGAAACCAATGGACCTAAATAAATTCATTTTTCCTTTCATGAATTCCTCTCAATGAACTAGTTTTGTATGTAGAGGAACGTCCCTAGTGAACCAGCTGCAATGGCCATCACCACATTTGACCAAAAATCACTTTCCTCCACATGGTTGTTTCCTCAATTGCATATCTTCAAAGCCATTTCCAATCAATTCTCCATTAAGGTCTCTAATTTATTGACCTGGTCACGACTTCGCATCAATACGAGGAAGTTCGAACTTTTCTAATTGGAGAACTGAGCAATATTGATGTTTTGACCAGAGTAGCGGGGATGTAATATTAAATGATCTACCAGATATTGGGCCTCGAACTAATTGAAAAATACAAACAAATGGAACAGTGGCAACCGATGATACAGAGAGTTAAGAGGAAAAGCAGTATCTATCAATCATAGGGGATGGGGATAGGGACAGGGATTACTATGATAAAAGCAACACTTTTTCAGTTTCCCATGTGCTTTATGTCCTTAAAGACAAAATACTTAGAAGAGCTGGTCGAATTATCTCAACAGAGGTAGCCAATGAATACTTCTTCAACTTATTCTTGTGGAATCTTGGGAAAAGATATGGGCATCACAAAGAAAAATCTTAATAGCACCAGCCAATAAGCTTGTCACTCGGATTGGTTATCTAGTCAAGCATTATTTAAAGACCCTAATAACTGGATACTTTGGGGAAGTGATAGTACAAAGATACAGGAATCAAAATGTCTTGAATTACTGTTGATTTTCGCTTTAATGGGAGACAGCAATATATGTGTAAGTTGTAACTGATTCATCAAGGAGGTGAAAGTTACAAAGGAGGGAAGATAAAGATAACCTGAAGATAGAATTTGAAAGAAGTTAATAATTTGATCAGTTTTTTCAGATATTATGCATTAATCACATGTATAACAATGCCAAGAGAGATCCATTCTTAGGCAACACAAAAAGGATAAGATTTCCCATCCATACCTTTGTAAATGACAGTTCCAAGTATGCCTAGGAAGTTGAAGATTGCACCATATCCGTACAAAAACAAATTCTGAAAAGAGCAGTTTAGTTGTTTGTATGGATCATTAATAAAGTCATAGACACCCATTAAACAAACCACACCAAGAGGTTACAACCATTTCACTACATGGAAGATCGTGATTATCATACAATTAGCTTTGTATTATTACACCAAAAAAAATATTGTTCAGAAAAAATCTGATTATTAGCAAATCAATAGACAATTCTATGTGATGGTTCAAACTGACGGTGAAGAAATATTCGAAATGAGAGAAGAAGCTACGGAAGGGAAGATGTCTATTGTTTTGCCTGGGATCCAGTAGAATGAAGTCAAACTCACTGCAGCAGCTTAAAGCATTTTAGGAGTAATCAACAGCAAAAGTTCACCTGAAGATAAATGCTGGTCTCATATTGGCTTTTCAAAGCATATTCATTGTAGACAGACGCCAGTGAAGGAACAGTGACCTGAATTATTACATTGCATCAGTTCCTATCCATTAAATAAGGCAACCAGGTGTAAAGTCAAGAAAGTATGGCATAATGTTTTGTTCAGTACAAGTGGCACCACATTGTGAACCACATATATTCTCTTGGGACACAAAAACAGAAAAAGAAAAAGAAAGGGAACATGTGTGAACATGGAATATTGTGAATTGATGCCCAGATTCCCCAAAGGTAAAATAATTCTTGAAGGCAGCAACACTCAAAGCTGGAATATCTGATGGATCACCCAAGCAAAGTATGTGAGTAGTCATTAAGAATTATCTTCATATTAATACTTACGAAAATCAAGGTATACAAATATGCCCCTGTTGTCACCGTAAGACCCAAAGCTGTTGTACCTTCCGGCAGAGAGCGCAGCTGATTCACACTGATGCCAATAAGCAATAGTGCTAGAGCCTCCCACTGTGACCATTTAGTTCAGATAGTCATAAATAGCTAGCATTCTTTCAGGGTCCCAGGTGCATAAACACAGCACGGACAGATGTAAAATTCAATAAAATACAGTTGACTATAGTTAATAAACAAACCTCTGTTAGCTTAACCAACCTGAATTACGGAAAAACGACGTTTCATAATTATCTTTAACAAGATTGCGATTACCAAAACCTGCATGTTAAGAATTACAAAAGAAAAAGGATCACCAACAGAAAATTTGAGAAGATAAATCGACCAGCAGCAGAAGAGGAAAGATCTGGTACAAGTATGACACAAAATAAGTGAATCCTCACATTAGGCATCACAAGAGTAATCACATCATCCTTGAATACGAGCTGCAACTAAAAGACTAACCAGTAACCACCAAATCCCAACTACGGCACTTGATCTGAGCCCATTGGCTCAAAGATTACCATGGAAACCCGTGCTTGTGAGTTGGGCAGGCAGCATGGTGGATCAACCAAGGTGCACGCAAATTGGCCTGGGAACCACCAATATCACAAAGGGAAAAAAAGGACTACCCATCTCAACCAGCTGAAGAGAAATAAGCTCATAGGTGTTTATCTTCCATTAGATCTTGAGTGCACATATGTGAAAATTTTAACACCTACTAGTAAAACCTACATTTTGACTGTAGATTCTCAATAAAAGCTAACACTGAAGCAGAAACAAAAGATAGGAAACAGAGTTTGTAATTAATCTAGCATGTAAGACCCACCTGGTAATCAGCTACTTGCAGATTCATCAAGGAGATATAACTAAACGAACCAAAATTACTGTAGAATTTTCACAAGTAAATTGCAAAATCTGAAACTGTCAGCAATAACTAAAAGCAAATGGATACCTTCAAGTTACTCAGCATCTTTACAGTAGCAGGGTTAAAATATAACTGCACGAAGTAACAGAAGTGTCATTAGGAAGTGCGAGAGGATTGTTGAACTCTAATAACACGCACCAACACTGCAAAGCTTTAGGGCTAGACAAGAAAGTGAGTCCTAACGTCAAAAGCACATACGACAAAAGTACAGAGGCGCATGAATTCCGAATTACCAATAGTCTTAACATAACATTTTGAAGAAAAAAATCACAACAGATAGAGAATATAAGAAATCCAGAAGGTTAAACAATTCCACTTGAAATGACAACCAAATCTCTTCATGCCAAAGTTCTCAACTTTCAGGGAAGATACTCAATTTACTTTCTGATCTAAAACAACAAAAGAGGCTGTAAAAGAAAATCTTCTTGTAATGTATTTTTGGAGTTAAATGTACATAGATATGTATAGCTTGGAAAGCACATGATATTTCTTAATAATACTAGAATAGTACACTACTGGGAGGGAAAAAAAAAGATAACGGCCATATCAATCAATATGGTTCAATCCCAAGCTAGCTGAGGTTGGGTATATGAATCTCTTTGTAACCTATTCCTTCTATTCGTTCCAATCTAAGATAAGGGCAGTAAGTCATGAGAATTTGATAAGCATCTCACAAATGTCCTTTTAATATCCAAATGAGCAATGACAGAAAAAATTTACCTGCATGATAAACTTCAGGTAGTTATTAATAGCATAAAGCAGAGCTGGAACAGCCAAAAGCACATTGTTCCGAGCAGCCTGCAGTTAATAAAGGAAAAACAGTTTGTAACAAAGTTGCCATTGTAATTCCTAATATCCCACTTGTGTCCTAAGCAGTAGAGGAATGTCAGAGAAAGAACTTCTGAAGAGTTAGATTCATCAGTTTATGTTTTTTAATTTCTTTTGGTGCACACAGAAAGTTCCTTGTTGTATAGAAGGCTGGGTGGAGTTTGTGGAGAATCATATATTTTTGTAGATTCTCTACCTTTTGGTATACCCCTTGTATACGGCCAGTTTGGCCATGTTTATGAATGTTACATGATTAAACAAATAGAGTAGGCAATTCTTTCATATACATGAAAAACACACGTTTCACTGGAAACATTCTTTTATTTTTTGACACAACTTCACAGGAAACTTGTATGTCTATTTAAATCTAGTGAAATCACTTTGAGTATTAACAAGTCTTACCTGGAACAATGTGGAGAAAGAAAGCAGAGACTTCTCACCAGCCTTCTGGTTTCGAGCCTTCAAATGATACAAGAGATTGATACATTTTAAAACAAGTGAATACTTATACCAAGGTATCAAGAAATAAGAACAAATTATGATGCATATGAGCATTACCTGGTAGACAATTTTGTTATATTGAAAAAGCAGAGAAGAAGCTCATAGAAAAATTGAAGGTGTAGAAGGTTGTAGAATAAGTTAGTCAATGAAGAGAGACAAAGCCATACCTCTAAGCAGAGCATTACTACTGCAAATACAACTTTTGCCAACTCAGTCAGGAAATTAACACTAATGGGACTGAACTCAAATTTGCCGTCCACTTTCGACATATATACAAGTATAGGCTGCAATAAAAGAAAGAAAAGAAAATATGTTTTAGTCAATATACCTATATAGCATAATTTAGAAACTTACATGAAGAAACCCGAAATACTCAGTAGTCCTCAGTGCAAAATAAATACTTTTTTTATAACCAAGTTCTAAGAAATAACTACTCTAATACAAGTTTTTCTTTAAATAAATAAAAATTCATAATATTCAACATTTTACACACAAAAAATAAGCAAATCAAAAGCTAAAGGTCATACCAACAACCAACCTTCACTAAAAGAGGATATTTAGACTATGAGGTACTTTTATTGGCATAAACCTCTATAAGGATATGATGCAACCCAAGGGCTCCCAAAGCCTTTTACAAGGCCTTTCACAAGGAGTCAAGCTCGAGAACTCCAAACTTGGCAAGGGTTATTCATGAAGAAAGATGCACTTGAGTGCATTATGGAGTCCTCCCGAGGATTCCACATGTTCGTTATAGCTTTTGATGGAGCACGCATTGAGAAGGAGAAGGAATATGCTTTGGTTTGATGAATTCTTGAATTCATCACAAAGAGGACATCCAAACAAGACCCTTACATCATTAAGGGTAGAAATGTAATAACATAGTTTCTTCTTTATTTGCTTAGTATAAATAGCCTCTTTTATGCTTTGAAGACTTAGAATTTTCATAAACTAAAAACTCCATTGTTGAGAGAATTAAGAGAGCTTGCTAAAGCTTTTAGTTGTTTCTTGTTTGGAAAGAAGAGTTGCTTGGGATATCATTTCCCTTGAGGTTCTTCTTAGAGTTAGGTGCTTGTTGGGATATTTAAGGAAGGTCTCTTTATTTATTAAAGTGGTTGTCTTTAATTCTCAATTTGTGTCTATCTATTTATCTTCCTCTTGTTTTCTTGTTAATCCTCTTGTCATTAGTCTAAATCGTGCTTTATTTCTTTATCAATCTTAGCTTTCCTTTAGGGTTGCATCAGGATATTTGGACTATGAGGTACTTATATTGACATCAACCTCTGTAAGTATTTCCCATGGAAAGTGTTTCAAATATGATTTTGTAAAATCATGAGAAAATTGATGACATTTAAAAATGAAACTAGACTGACCCATCAATTTACTCTTTTGAGCCATTTTACCATCTACATTCCAAGATGATTCAGTTTATTAATATCAATTGTTTTGCACAATTTAGCAGATTTTAGTACAAAAATCGCAATTACCTCAATCAAGCGAAAAACCAGCAGAAGTAAACATATTCAAAACTATCACCCTTATTGTCAAAGAAAAAAAACTGTAGGATAGGCCAAAATACATTAAACATAGTCAAGCTACTAAATCCAACCCTTCATTAGCTCCAGTATTTCTCAATGGTTTGTTCCAAAGATGGGCTCTCGTAGTGCTAATATAAAGAGCTAATGGAACCACAGTGACATACTGCAAAAGTTAGGCTTCCAAAACAATGCCAACATGCCTACTGCCTAGGTATTGGTCTTAATGTTAACATAGAGAAATGGGATACTTTTGAAATTTTGAGACTAATATCATTCTAAACTAAGAGCATTTAGGGCATTGATTAAACAACAAAGGTATACAACACAAGATGTGTATATGTGCGAGTTACTGAGTTCGAACCAAGTTTAGTATTTAGGGGAGAAGGGTAGAGGGACTGGTCCATTATCCCCTAAGTTGTGCGGACTCTTCACTTTTGATGCCGCACCCGTGTCGGATTCTCCAAAAATACACTACTTTTGGAGAATCCGACATGCACCTGTTGACCTTTTTGAAGAGTCCGAGCAACATAGATTAACTCCAAGTTCCATAGCTAAAACAACAACTTTCCCGGTAATAAGAATAAAAAATTTATACTAAGACAACACCTGTGTTGAATCAGATGCCACCTCCCCTCCCCCGCTCACACCTTAAAATGAAAAAAAAGAAGGTGATTCTGCTGCAACTGCCTCTCCTACTTTATTTCACCATCTAACTCCACATGTCATATGACTTTTATCAACTTTCAGCATTTTCTTGATGCAGATGCTCAAGTTTGATAGGTTGCACTTCCTGATTCTCAGGCTTCTACATTATCTCTTTTGCAGATAAATTTGAATCGATTCCCCTTCCAGGCACTAATGCATACGTCTTCTTTACTTTGTGTCCCCTCAATTTACCAAAAAACAAAAAAACTTGCTTTTTCTAGCTTAAAAGGATTTGCTTCATACTAAAATCTCTACATTCACAATAAAAAACTCGTTCCTCAGCTGATTATTTCTAGCTTAATAGTTGAAGAGCAAGTAGTAACACTATACAAGCCGCAAAATTCACAATGCAGAGTTTCACATAAGCTACAGCAGCAAAAATTTTAATACCTGTAAACCGACCAAAACACAATCACCAACAACCAAAAAGAAATTTACCAAAAAAACTCACCTTTTTCTAGCTCAAAAAGAATTTTCTTCATACTAGATAACCGTCTAAACGTTCACAATTAGAAAATCATTCCTCAGCTGATTTAGCTTGATAGTTGAAGAACAAGTACTAATAACATTCAAACCGCAAAATTCACAATGCAGAAATTCACATAAAGCTACAGAATCAAAAATTTTAATACCTCTAATCCGACCAACACGCAGTCACCAACAACCAAAAACAAATTTACCAAAAAAAACTAACTCTTTCAAGCTCAAAAAAGAAAATGCTTCATACTAGTTAACCGTCTACACTCACAATTGAAAGAAAAAACGTTCCTCAGCTGATTATTTCTACGTTCCTCAGCTGATTATTTCTAGCAGAGCAAGTAGCAATACTATCCAAACCGCAAAATTCACAATGCAAGTTTTCAACGATACATCAGTGCCATGACGAATTGACGATCATAGGCTTTTGTATCTATTCAATTAATTTACCCAAAAAAACTCACATTTTCTAGCTCAAAAAGGATTTACTTCATACTAATTAACCATAAATTATTCCTCAGCTGATTATTTCTAGCTTAATATTTGAAGAGCAAGCAGTAACCCTAAAAAACCCGCAAAATTCACCACGTAAATTCTACAGAAACGAAAATATCAATACTATCCAAACCGCAAAATTCACAATGTGAGTTCTCAACGATACATCACTGCGATAACGAGTTGACGATCATAGGCTTTTGTATGAATTCATCTTCCAGCCACTAAATTTACCAAAAAAACCTCACATTTTCTAGCTCAAACAGGATTTGCTTGATGCTAGTTTCACAGTTAACTACAAAATCAAAATTTTTCATACCTGCAAACCGACCAAAACGCAATCACCGACAACCAAAAACACATTAAAAGCACGAGTTTTCACCGATACATCACTCCAATGACGATCATATGCTTTTGTATCCATTCATATTCCAGCCACTGAATTTACCAAAAAAACTCACTTTTTCTAGTTCAAAAAGGATTCACTTCATTTTACTTAACCTTCTACGTGCATATTTTATCAAATTCACAATGCAGAATTGTATATAACGTACAAAAAAGGCAAATTTTCATACCTGTAAACCAACCAAAACGCAATCACCGACAACCAAAAACACATTGAAAGCACGAGTTTTCACCGATACATCACTCCGATGACGATCATACGCTTTCGAAACCGTTTTCTTACTAGGCGAAAGCACCAATTTCGAAGCCAAAAACAATTTAACCAAAAAAACCTCAAATTTTCTAGCTCGAAAAATCGTTCTTCAGCTGATTATTTCAAGCTTAATACACTATACAAACCGCAAAATTTAGAGAAAGTAGTAATAACATTTCAGTCCGAAAAATTCACAATGCATAATTTCACAATAAACTACAAAATAAAAAAAATTCCTACCTGTAAACCGACCAAAACGCAGTCACCGACAACCAAAAACACATTAAAAGCGCGAGTTTTCACGGAAACATCACTCCGATGACGATCATAAGCTTTCGAAACCGTTCGTTTACTAGGCGAAACCACCAATTTCGAGTGGCAAACACTGCATTCCGCCACTCCATTCATCTTTCTCAATTCTCAATTCCAATTTCTACGGCGTCAATGCAATTATTTGTAACTGAAAAAAAGTTCTCCGGTGAACGGAAAATTATTCCGGTGATCGGATCGATTTTGGATTTTTGATTTGTGTTTGTTGGATCTGAATTTTTTTATTTAGGAAGAAACAGTATTTGTATGTGAAAAGAAAGTCTTTCTCTTTTCCATATTCCATAGGTGAAATGACGGAACTACCCATGGATTGGATGGGGAGGTCATGTGGATTGAGGAGGTTACATTTGTCTTTTGCGGAGGAAATTTACCAATTCTAGTTCATTTTAGTTTTTTTCTAATTTTACTCTTAAGTTGTTCTCATCTATTTTTATTAAGTTTACCATAACAGGAACATAGCGTTTGGTCATATATTTTGAATTAGATTTTAAAAATCTATCTTTAAATATTTATTTGATTATGACGATCTAATGTTCAAATGTTTTCAAATTTTCAAAAACCAACTCAGATTGAGTTTTGAGTTTTTGGATATGATTTTTTTTTTTGTTTGAAGAAATAGTATTTGTATTTGAAAAGAAAGTCTATTCTATAGGTGAAATGATGGAATTGCCCATGGATTAGATGTGGAGGTAATAGGGATTGAGGAGGGTATATTTATCTTTTAGGAAGGAACTTTATTTGTTTTCTAATTTTCCTCTGAAATTGCTCTTATCTTTACATGTTTTCTTATTTAATACTAATGTTTACCATAATAGTAACCTAGCATT
The DNA here is from genome assembly GCA_031232105.1 of Capsicum rhomboideum. Lineage (NCBI taxonomy): Eukaryota > Viridiplantae > Streptophyta > Magnoliopsida > Solanales > Solanaceae > Capsicum > Capsicum rhomboideum. The sequence continues at coordinate 48,630,778 of CP124707.1, forward strand.
TATTCGTAAAATTTGAATCAAATTTTAAATATTTATTTAGCCATAAAAATTCGATCTTTAAATATGATCTCAAATATTTTGAAGTTTCTAAAAATGATCATGACAAGCATGTAGGTGAAATGATGGAATTACCCTTGGATTGGATGTGGAGGTAATAGGGATTGAGTAGGGTGTATTTGTCTTTTTGAGATGAAAATTTATCAACTCTACTTTATTTAACTTTTTTTCTAATTTTTCTCTTAATTTGATCTTATCTTACATGTTTTCTTACTTAATGTTTCCCATAATAGTAATAGCCTGTTTGGCCAAGCTTATTTTTCTCCCAAAGTGTTTATTTTTTCTCAAAAGTACTTATTTTAAAAAATTGAGGTGTTTGACCAAGCTTATGGAAGAAAGTAAGTGCTTCTGGGGAGTAAAAAAAACAATTTTTCATAAGCTAAAAAAAGTAGCTTTTCTCTAAAAGCACTTATGAGAAAAATATACTTAAAAACACTTTTAAAAGTTTGGTCAAACACTAATTGCTGCTCAAAAGTGCTTTTTTAATTGTATTGGCCAAACACAAACTGTTTCTCACCAAAAGTACTTTTTTCAAAAGCACTTTTGAAAAAAGCACTTCAGAAAATAAATTGATTTTAGAAGCTTGACCAAACAGGCTATAAATTAGCATTTGATTATAGATTTTGGATCAGATTAAATGGTTTATATAAATGTCTATTTGGTTATGAAAATTTGAACTTCAAATATTTTCAAGTTACTAAAAATGGACTCAAATCCATTTTTGAGACTATCACTTAAAAAAATTTAATTTTTTTCTAAGTAAAATGCATGTCTAAAGTCTAAACATAATTTCAAATTCCAAAAATAACAATTAAAAATTTTCAACTTGGAAATTTTATGACCAAAAGGAAGCTGAATTTAATTTTACATCACTCAATTTTTACCATAATTGTTATAACAAAGAGTTAATTTTTTCTTTTATTTCGAATAGAAATAGTATCGTGTTAATGTAAGATACTACCAAGGCACAAGCAACACCTTTAGAAGGCATATTATTATGTTTTTGAATCTAAATTGAATGTGTACATGATAGTGAATTTGATAATTGTCTTTAAATAACAACAAAAATAAATGTTATAGTACTAGTTTTAAAAGTTGTGTGATTTGGTTAGCTTGCTTGTACTAATTGAAGATTTGTCTAAGATCCATCTATAATCTTTTATGGACAAGATATAACAACTATTCAATTACGGAGAAATTATCAGTTACACATAAAAACCATGCGAGAGTCTTATTATCTTTTTTAACTTAATTTTTCTCTATTATTTACACCCTTAAACTGTACTAGAGTCCTATTACCTCCTGAACTTGGATTTTTTCGTAGTATTTAAATCCCTGAATTATTTTGGTCTTGTTTGTGCTATTGTCTAAGTGCAGTTTTTGGTCCAATTTTGTTGTTATTTTGATGTAGTTTTTTGTGGATTTTTGGTCAGGTTTTAGTAGTTGTCTTAGTGCAGTTTTTTCTGCAATTGTGGTCCTGTTTTGATCCAATGGCATGAACAAGAACAATAATTTGTAAATATTATACCACCAGATAAATGAAGGCAAAATTCCGACTTTGCAAGTATGACAACTTCATAAATGAAGGAAATGTGAGTGAAATATCAAGAATAATTTTATAGATATCCAAAGGACTAATGCAACTTCATAGATACAAAAATTAGTGCAAAAATGCAATTAGTTGTGCAATAACATCATCTTAATTGACACAATATGTTAAACACAAAAAAGATGCAATCTTAACAATTAACATATAATAGAACCCTCACATAGTTTAGAATGTATTCAGGTGGGTGGCTAATAAGAGCCTCGCATAACTAATAACTTCACCATAATTCAAGAGTTCTTATACATTATCCATTAACTTTTGTAGTACTTTGTAGTAATCTTGCTTACCATTGTGTTACTTGGGAGCAAAGTGAGGCTAATCTCTTGCCCACCTACTTCTATTTAGAGATAACAAGATTCCATCTTGCATAGTTAGTAGGGTACCTAATTGAAGGCAAAAAAAGTAACTTATTCAGTAGTTCACCATCAAGAGTTATAATAGAATCGGTAGAATCCTTCCACTCTAATTAAAGGTCTTGGCTCGAGCCCTCAAAATGAAAAAAAATCGTGTAAGGAGCGCTTCCTCATTCAATGAGCCTTCCACAGCTCGAATCTAGATAAGTAAGGGCGCCAAAGCAGAAACCAAAAATGTTCAGATTCACTCGAACATTTTTTCTGTTTTGAATCTTTTCATCACTACTAACAGTAAATTTTGAAATCGAAAATACAACAACATACTCAGTGTAAATAATCAAAAGTTCTTTTTTCCATTTTTTGCATCATTATGCACCAACAGGGAAAAATAATCACAACATAAGTCACTACATCATGATTCATGATGGAAGTACTTGAACTTAGACCTCATATTTTTCCAAGAACCATTATTATATCTAGAAAGTTTAAATGGTATTCTTTACATTGCATTATGTAGTTTCTCATATGCCTAATTTCAACCCCCCATCTTTTAGCTAAAAGGGAAACTGGATGAACAAATGAAGTGCATTTGCAAATACATATCAGACACAAAGAATGGAACCACCACATGTAATCAGTGGACTTGCTTAAACTGCAGCCGCTTTGATGGAGAGGAAATCAGAAATCTTGTTGGCGTAGAAATCCGGTTGTATAGAGTTTTTGGGATCTTGAAGCATCGATAAAGATGTCACACCTAGAACACGAACAAAAGATAGTATCGGATGACAAACTTTGAAGTATATTCCTAAAAAGAGAACAAATTTTCCTTTCTGATATACCTGAGAGAACAAGAAGAGTTTTGCAGCCACCATTTTGTCCAAACAGTATATCCGTATCCAATCTGTCACCAACCATGCATATCTGTGACTTCTGTATCTTAAACCTGTTGTGATAACATTAAAGAAGATGAAGAAAGATAAGTTATTGAACATCCGGTTATTTGCACATCTGCACTGGTTTACAGTTTTGGAAAAAATCATAATAGAAACTAATCCGTTTTTCTACAAAACTTTTCATCATTATGCAGAAAGCCAGTTGTATGCTGATTGAAGTTGAAATGTTGATTTTTCGTGAACGTGAACCAAAATGATAGAAGAATCTGGTCTATGTAGATCAAGAAAATCTGCTTGGCCCGCCACAATGTTAATAGTGCTTCATTTCACAAACATATTTTAACAATTAATCGTGTGGATCCCTGATCAATCCTCAAATGTTCATAAGACAAACAGCAACAACATACTCAGTATAATCCCACAAATGGGGTGGGGAGGATAGTGTATACGCAGACCTTGCCCCTACCTTGAGAGGTAGAGAGGCTGTCTCTGATAGACCCTCGGCTCTCTGATCAATCTTCAAATGTTCATAGTCAAAGAAAAATGTCCGAAATGTTTGACGAGGTCATTCGTTTTGAATGTTCAAATACGAAAAAATTCGTCATCGCTCTCTCTATTTTCTTTTCTTTTAGGAGAGACAAATACTACCTACATAAGCATGATGCAAACATTTAGGTCAACCTGTCAAGGCTAAAAGTATAATTACTGCACATGCAATTTGAGAGCACTAAACAAACTTGATCTAGAAGCAAAGTAGTATAATAGTAATATCATAATTGTGATAAGTCTAATAATGAAGCATTCATCATAGGATAAAGTTTCATCACCAACTAAACAAGTATACATCTGAAATAATTAAGAACCATAGAGAACCAACGGTAGTGAAGAGCAGGGGTGGAGCTAGGTGTACCAAGGGGATTCAATTGGATCCCAGTCAGAAACTTATACCATGCAAAAAAAGATATATATTTTTTTTTGCATATATTATAAATTGTTGAATCTCCTCCGCAAGATTTCAGCATAGTGCAAAGGTGGTTCAAAAATTGTTTTAGGCCATAGATTCAAATCCTAGGTATGACAGTTTTGTATTTTTTGAATCCCCTTGTGCAATTCCTGGTTCCGACACTGGTACTGAAGAGTCAATTGTCTTAATATAATTAGTTAAAAGTTTCATTTACTTGTCTTGGCAATGTAAAATCCTTCATTTATAGCTATTTAAACTTTATAGCTAAAAAGTTCAATTATGGGAATCACGAGCTTTTGGAGCAGCATTTACTTTTAAATTTGTTTAATCTACTAAATTGACAGCTAATCCGACATAATCAACCTGCACGATAATTTTGTATTTTGCCAATCACTAATGCATAAAACCTTGATGTCAAGAACAAGCTTGCCAATTCAGTCGAAGAAGGAAAACAAGGAAGGGAGCAGAAAACAATGATCAACAGTGCAAGTGAAGAAGACCATGTAGGACGAGACATAATATCGTAAAAAGTTAGTGCCGTACTCATCAGCCAAGTAGTCCATCATGAAGGTTGAGGGCTTTCCTACAACAAGTGGTTCACGCTTTGTAGAGCCTAGGATCGCACCAACCATTGAACCACCACCTGAAGCAACGGAACAGAAAGGATGTAGCTTAGTCCAAATATAGAAAAAAACTTTTATGGCTATGACTGTACAGAATGATCAAAGCAGAAGATGCATAAAATTTAGAAAAAAGATTAGCTACACTATTGTCTTGACATGGCAATATGTTGATGACTGTGTAAATGCTAAATTAATAAATCTTATCATCGTTCTAACTATATAGAATGAGTTCAATAACTAACAAGGTTGACCCGAAATTCCACATTAGTTCAGTAATCAGCTATTCAAACTAATTGACACACCAACGCCTCAACATTTCATCCAGAGGCAAAAGCAATGACATGGCTCAGAAAGGCTCTGTAAATAATGACTTGGACCAGAGCGTAAAAAGGTCAAACAGGAAAAGAATTCAAGTGTACATCACAGTCGCAATAAGATGTAATCAATTCTGGTTGTACGGAAAAGTTATTATTGTAAATGATAGTGCGAGTCAAACATGACGAATACAAAAATAATATTATTGGTGCTATATAGACCTAACACAACATGATAATTATGTATCCAAACTACGACAACCTCTGTTAGCAAAGGATTCAATTTATACTGATTAGATAAATGATTGTGAGGAACTGATCAGCAAGTCAAAATTCACGAATTGCAGTTCAACATTTCTTGACCCGCTTTCTGACTCAAATATATAAGACAGAAATAAAACACTTCTGTTAGATTGCCAAATTATTAAGCTATAATACAAACGACACATGTTTGCTAAACCCCAACATATCTACCTCTTTTCTTCTTTGTACACTGTCCCAAGATACTGAAAGTTCTTTCCCTCTTCCCTCAACTAACATGTATGCATCTGATTCCTCAACCTTTATTTCTCTCATTTACGATATTTTAGTTTTACCTTGCATTAGCATCTCTCAAAATGCTACACAAAGTTTCTCCCCTTCCATCTAGTCATATAATTATAGTTTTGGCTTTTAGTTTTTTTATTCCTTTAACATACTGTAGAGGTTTTAAGTCAATAAAAATCCTCTGCTCATAAATCTCTTTCATATTATACAAACTCCAGACCTAGAAATATCTAGTCATTCACAATGCCTGAACATGACATGTGACATTTATCTGATAAACATTCTGATAATTCAGTTTTTTCACAAAATATATTTTTGGATAATGAAACTAAGTTCAACAGAGGATGGGTTCAACAACTAACTTCTGTAATGAACGGTTAACTCACAGGACAAACATATGAAACTAACGTTAAAGCATCAGAAGGGAATAACCTGCCCATTCCTGAGCATCTGTAAGATGGGTAACAGCATCACGGTTTGTAGCAATAAAGAGACATCCTGGATTTTCACGTATGCACAGGGTAGCATACCTTCATTACAGAAAGCAAGTTAGAGATGTGATATCAACAAGACCGAGAAGATTATACAGACAGATGAATGCACATACAGATATCGCCAGCAAAATACCCTTCACTTTCCCTGAATCTTGTCTACAATAAAGGGTTTGTATGTGCAGATAGTAATTAGTCTGAATCAGGTCCTCTAGCCAGGGGAATATTTTAGCGTGAGATAGCTAAAATGGATTAGATGATCGGAACTTCGTACTATATGAGTGGTTAAACATATAGAATCCAAGAAAATGCATGAGAAAAGCTCCTAAGCTCATTACTGGTTAAGTGTAAAACTCCGTCATGTCATCCAAATTTACCGAAACAAAGTAATCACATTGTTAGATGTTATGCGGCAGGGAATATTGATACAGATAAATATAAAGGATAACTCACTGAATCTTGTGGTAGTTGAAATAGCGGTCAAATCCAACAACAACAGCTCCGACCTGAAAGGTATTGATGCAACTCAGCACAATATATTTAAAAGATATTAGAACTTGGTCCAATTTAAACGAAGAGCAAACATACAACAACAACAACAACAACATACCCAGTATATTCCCACCAAGTGGGGTCTGGGGAGGGTAAGTGTACGCAGTCCATACCACTACCTCAGAGGTGAGATAGAGAGGCACGTAGAACAAACATGAGTACAGGAAAGTTTAGAAGCACGAAATGAAGCATACATCCTTATCCTGCTCCATCATATAACCAGGCTTTAGCTCTATTTTCTTGTCACCATCTTCCTGTTTAAAAAGAAAACACACCATTCAGTTCAAAGGTGAATCTGGTACCAAAGAAGGCATCGAGCATTTGAGTAAATGTCTTTGTAGCTCTTTCTCTCTCTCTCTCTCTGAAAACCTAAGTATAAAAAGAGAAGGAAAGGACAAGAAAACTAAGTTATCAAAGTAAACATTGTAGTGAGGTCATTTTCTAACGTTCAAAGCATAGTTGAAAGAAAGTGCCCATCGGATAGTTCAAATTGCAGCATTCCGGCTCCAAGGTTACGTAATTTAGTCTACAGTGTATTTGAGCAGAGTTGACTTATCCTGCCTGAGATGATAAGGAACTGCCACTAACAGAAATGACAGATTGACCAAGTAACTGGTTCAACTCCGAGGCAAAAGAATTGTAAGTCTCCAGCTGGATTGGGTTGAGTTCATATGTGAAATGTACGAGTAGACAATGCAATTACTAATCATAGAAGAGTTTTAGAATCTTTGTACAAAAACCTATATGTTACAACCATATGGACTTCGACTACCACCAATTTTTTGGAAGTTTGATATCCGCTGCATATAATCATAACATGCTTAGATGTTAACCATTAAAGAAACAACTAATGTAACTTCATGCATGCAAGATAACTCTTTTGCGGATACACCTATGAATTCATTTTTGTGAGTACACCTACGAATTCAAGCCATATAAATCCAAATGGAGCCTAATTTTTTCCCAGCTGTATGTTCTTTTTGTCTTCTTACTTTAAAATGGTCGTTGTGCTGTTACCTTTCCTAACTAAAATCTGGTGTTCACAAATACAAAAACCAGTTTATGTGTTTTATTAATTCGATGGACCCTCTACTTTTGGAATGCTAAACCAAAATAAGACCAGATGCACTTATTCTTTCTCTTTATGTCATTTGCCTCTTTTACACTTCTTTGAATCGAAAACAAAGAGAACATGAATTTTGGTTGAAAGATGCAAATGACATGTATTTTTTCTTTTCATTTTGCAAGCCTTGCCTATCTGAATCTTCTTGCCAAATATAAGATTTTTATACTTGACAAAGGAAAAAAAAACAAAGGCAGAAAACGAGAGAAGGAGAGTCTTGGAGCAACGGTAAAGTTGTCTCTGTGTGTCCTATAGGTCACTGGTTTGAATAACGAAAGCAGCCACTAATGCCCGCAGGCTTTCAACATCACACCCCTTGGGGTGCTGCCCTTACCCGGACCCTGCTAACACGGGATGCTTTTTGTACCAGGCTACCCTTTTTTAAAGACAGAAAATGAGAGACATGCTATGGTCATGGTATAATTCTATAAAATAACTATAAGACCTGATTTCTACTAGGTAAGGGTCATTATTTGGCTATGGCTTATTTCATGGACAGAGCACATACCTCAAGGATGCTTGACAAGATGAGAACACAACATATCAATAGTTCCACAGGTTAGTTAACTAGAAGAATATAAACATTCATTCATAAGCCATTACACCAAATTTTTTAATAATTAGTTGATTTATTTGAGGTGAAAAACTACCATAGGCCAAAAGCTATTAACTGTAAGACATATCAGAGCTTATTCATAAAGTAGAAAGGACTATATATTATTTTTTACATACCGGTCCCCCAAGATATTGAATACCAGCTAACTCAAGCTCCTTCAAGATGCCATCCTCACCAACAACGTACACCTTACAAATGCACACCAATTAAACAAGTAGGTAAAAATTACAATGCTGATAATGGAACTTCTTAAGAAAATATTTTAGTTTTTACTTTTTAGCAGTGTGTCTGAATCCATACCACTGAATCTTTTTTCTTTTTGGTCTACCGACAAGTGACTGACACAGCCAAAAGATATACCACAAATCCCAGTCACTACAGCTGAAAGCATTAGACGCAATATAATATGAGATCCATAACTTATCAGACAGTAGTTTTGCCTATTCATTTCAATGTACATAACTTATCAGACAGTAGTTTTGCCTATTCATTTCGATGTCTCGACTCTCGACACAGAAGACTACTAGTATCTCGGAGAATGAAAATCCATAATGATTCTGAATTCCTTTAAACATCTAACGATCCAGGCTGGTAGAAAAATGTCTAATTTTCTGATTGAATTTGAATTATTTTAAGAAGATTCATGAGGGTAATGACTCGAAACTTTAGCTCCTTTAAGAAAATGTTATATACTTGAAACCGAACAGAGTTTTAATGATTGAACCGCATTATTCATGAGGGAGAAGAAATAGTAATTCTGCTCTGATAATGGGCTAAAACACAGAAAAAATCATAGAGAGATTGCTATTATATTCTATATAACTGAAAGATTAAATTTAGTCACTGAAGGCTTCAAATGGATGATTTCATTAGCTGTAACTTTTACGCACCAGATAGCTTTCACAATTAAGAGTAGATCAGCAATAGGCAATACGCTGTGAATTTCGTTATGGCCTTACCTTTTTATCTTTTGGGAAGTCAATAGACTTCAAATAAGCAGCTGCAGCAAAGGATGACGCAAAAATTTCCTCCTGGAAAGTGAGAAGTTATTAGAATTATTGATCCTCTAGTCGTAGAATATGAATTAGAAGAGCCATAAACTTACCTCGCTGACGCTAAGACCAAGTGTTTCAAATTTTTTCCCGTACTGCTTTCTGGACTTTGTTGAGTTGTTGGTAACAAAAACTAATCTTTTTCCCTGGAGAATGAAGTTGCCCAAAAGTTAGATGGAGCAGCCAGTTGCCTTATAAATGATTTTGTTGCCACACTTTTGTTATGAAAAAAGGTAATTTTGGTTTGAATCAAATTTAAGTACGCAAAGCATACCAATATTAGAAACACTAACCTTTTCCCTGAGCAAATCCAAAGTTTCAGGGACCCCATCAATCAGTTTATCTCCTTTCCAAATAACTCCTGCAGAATAATGGAGTTAAAATGTATATGACTGTATTCTGAGCAACTTATTCAAAATGTTAGGACCTCAAACTAGAACTTCTTTTCAGGGTAATTAAGAAACAAAAGAAGATCACGGGAAAAAGAAAAAAAAATTAAGAGTGACCTCTATTGCTTATACTAAGACAGAATGGTATATTATCAAGGGTCTCCAGCTCTTCTGCTATTTCCTTTTCCTTTTCGGGAAATATGTCGCATGCTAAATTATAGTTGTGGTGTAGAAGAGGCAAACTTTGAATATAATCGTCAACAAGATGTTCTTTTAAGGTTTGAGAGAAAAAGAAACTGCTTGAATACAACTGCAAAAGTTCAGTTCCACTTAGAAGGCTCTCCAACCAAGGCAATCTAGCAAAAAAGCTGAATGTCAAGAAATTGATGCTATTTGAATCACTTCCTCATTTTTTATAAGATAAATAATTTTACTAATGTGGAAAAAAACCCAGTATACGAGTCGTATGCTAAAAAGTAGAGAATGTACATACTAATATGGTTCTCTACAAATGCCACCAAAGGTTCTATATAGACAGAAACTTTGTGGGTGCACCAAAATAAGATGCTATTCCTCTAAGATACAAAATCGCTTTCTAACCTCCTTAAAAGCTCTCATATTTCACTCTTTCCATAAGACCACATGATGTCTAGTAGTAGTGGGGCGACGTACCATGCCCTTCATCTTCTAGTGGCCCATCACATCCTTCATTGAACCCGACATTACCCATTGCACATTGAGGCAATTCAGAACAAACCACCACAGTCATGAAGCCATTAGGCAATGCAACAAGAGGTGATCCACGTCTTCTTTTGAATATTCACACATAAAGCACCAACTAACATATGTAATTCTCCATTTCTTCATATTACCTGTTCGTGGAATCACACCCTTGCTGCCAAGCAAGAGATAAAAGACACCTTCCTAAGTGCTCTGGGAGTCCAAATCATCACATGCAGAAAATGTGATCCCTCTCCCTCACCAAGACTCCAAGAGTTTATCCTGATCAGTAAATGTGGTATTCTGTTTGTAAAGCATTTTCATCAACCTTGGAATTCATACCTGTCAATCTTGTAAATTCCTTTGGAATCTCAAGTCCCATTGAACTTCCCCCTCTTGTACCACCTGTATTTGTTGCACCATCACCTCTTTTTGAAACGAAACTCTAAATAAGTTGGGGACAGTCATCCTCAACATGCTCTCCCCGCATCACCTTTGATCCCAAAAACTGACTTCATTTCCATTCCCTACTTTATGGGTAACTAAGCTGCTAAAATCTTCCCGTCCCTTCATGATATAGGTTACGTTATGTTCCTAGACCTTCACCCCCCTTGCACTACTCCATATTTACATGTTTTCACCCTAAGTTTCCAAGTTATAAGTCTGATTTAGAGGACTCGGAAGTTCTTTCACGGCGAGACTTCAGACCCTCACCAACATACATTCTTCTCCTCATTCTAGTCCCACATATTTCATGTTGCAAATAGATTTCCATGCTTCATGGAGGTTCTGCTGTGACTTTTGGATGCACCCAACTACAGAAACAATCATAGTATGCTGTTGTTTTTCCGCAGCAGTTTAGTATTTCTACTGAAAGATGTCCATCCTCATGAGGCCTACCACATTCTTTCTAACTCCATCTCTTCAAAATAATAAGCCATTTTTATTTTTTTTTGGAAATCCCATGTAGTAATGCCAATAAACATAGAAATGAAAAATCCAAGAATTTTTTTTTATTATTCACTCCGTTTCAATTTATTTTACCTACTTTCCTTTTAGTTCTTTTAAAAATAATGATCTTTTCCTTTTCTAGCAATTCTTTAATTTTAACTTTTCACGTGGCATGTTTAATACCACAAATTAAAGGGTATTTTGATACATATGACATATCTTTACTTTTAGACCACAAGATTCAACAATCTTCTTTACTTTATTAAACTCCGTGTTAAATCAAAATAGGCCGAACAAATTGATACAGAGGGAATATATGCACATGTCTGAAATTTCAGCCTATTTTTCATGTAGTTCAGTCATGTATAACTGAGTTCTGAATTTTATTTTTGTTCATATTTAATGAATTTCTAAATACCCAAATTATGTTTGTTCTATTTTTTGGATACCCTTTTATATTCCCTCTGGGTGGTGCAAATAAGTTTTCAAGATTAAGCAATGAATGCTTATTTAAAATACCAATCCTAACTTTCTGTATGACACTAAACCAGCATTTAAACAACAAAAAGCATATAAAGAGTAACACTAAAAAAATTTTAAAAAAATTAAGCAAACAAATTGAGTTTATAGCAAGAAATTCATACCATCACAATCAAATATGAAAGTTTCAACAGAATCAATAAGTTCTCCAGGATTTGTAAGTGGTTGTGCTGAAGCTCTTGTAACAAAACTTGATTTTGCACCCTCCATTCTTGATTTCTTACAATTCCATCTAATAGATTTTCCACAATTATTCAATGGATTAGAAATGTTATGGAATTTATTTGATAATATTTTGGACTTAGTAAATAAAAAAGTTGAAGAAGAAATGGTTGCTGTTACTCTGATGCTTAGCATTTTTATTTTTTTTTTCTTTTTCTTCTGCACCACCTTTTTCTCTATTTGGTGGTTGCAAATTGCAGTAACTGCTTTAAGGTCGTTACCTAGAGTCCTAGACTAATACTCCCTCCTCAATTCATGTGATATAATTTGACTTTACACGAAGTTTAAGAAAAAAAGAAAAAATTTTGAAACTTGTGATCTAAAATAAGTTATAAATGTTTGTGTGGTTATAAATTATTTCATTAAGGATAAAATGGATATCTTAAAGTTAAATTGTTACTAAAATATAAAAATGTGTCATTCTTTTTGAAACTGATTAAAAAAAAGGTGTGTCATATAAATAAGGACAGGGGTATAAAAAAGGCATAATACATTAATACATTCAAATTTGATGTACAGTTCAAATTGCAAGTAAATACTTTAATTTTGAGTATGTATATGTAGATACTTTAACTTGTTTTTATAATATCATTTGAGCACTCCAACTTACAAACGGATCATCTAGACACCATTAGAATTTATGTTTGCGATTAGTGTCGGATGTCTACGAGACATAATATGAATAAATTGAACTATTTATTTGTTAGTTGAGAGCAGATTGAGGTGTCTAGATGTATAATCTTAAAGTTGGAGTGTGTATTTGGCGGTTGAGACTAATAAGTTTAAGTGTCAGATTATGTATTATGCCTATAAAAAATAATTACATCATTCGTCTCAATTTATGTGACATTCTTAAATTTGATCCAAAAAAAATTAAAATTTGTGATGTAAAATAAACTTTCGATATTTATGTGGCAAAGATAAGAGAGAAAGTTTAAGGTTAAATAATTTTTAATTGGAACATAGAGGAGTATTAAAGGAGAAAAAGAATATTTGAAAATAAATGATAAATTATTAGTATATGAAAATTGGAGCTGACGTGGGAAAACTGAGTGGATGAAAATAGATAGATAGTATATCTTAAGATGGAAAATGCAAGGCTGGAAATTAACTTTGTTCTTGTTCTTTGCTACCTTGCTATTCATTCTTTTGTTTATTTTTTTATTTTATTGTATTGTATTATGTTAACAAGTTTCTTCAAGTACATGAAAACCAAAGCCAAAAAATAAATAAAACTGAATGCTTTTTTTTTTTAACAAAAAAAAAAAAAGAACGAAGAAGAAGAAGAAGAATGTGTATTTTTTTTTCTTTGGTTCATTGGGTATGGTGAAGTGGACATTATGGGGTGGTTCGATTAGATTAGGAATGCTATCAATTACTATTAATTTGTAGATATGTTAAATGGTTACAGAGGCATGGAGTTGTTAATCGATGGTTGGTTTATTGGTTATTGCTTGTTAACGATTTGGTTATTGGTTTAACTGTTATAGGTGAAATATTCAATGAAGTTCAAATTCACTTTTATCAAATACGTTATCAGAGGAAAATGTTACTGCCCCTCCTATTTGGCATTGACCTAACTTATAAGTAACGTTTAATTGCTCTGTCTTTTTCTCTCTAAATACTTACACTTCACAAGGCTCAAACATATGAACACATTAATTTATTTAATGGCTCATGCAATCAACTTATGCCAAATTGCAGTCCATTCAAAGGCGAAAGTACATGAAAAAATAAAGCAAAGCTAAAAGTATAGCTGAACAAATGTAAATAGACATAGAACAATCCTTTAGACCCTAAGTCAAGTGACTTTATATATTTAAGGGTAAAATTATAGTTTAAATAATTATTATCGAGAGAAAAATCCTAAACCGTTACATAATCGATAATCGAGTAAAAATAATACACCTAAACTATTATCGAACCATTAAATCAATAACTCACTACCAATAAATCAATAGTATTTTTCCAATACGAATTATCAATTTCGATTCGATTTTAAGCCATCCTAATAAACTTTAGTTACATGATTTTTTTTCAATTTATGAGACTGGAAGGACAATATCAAATTTGATATAGTTCTTTTCAGAATATATAAGTATACCAAGCATGATACCTGGGCTTGTGTCTCTACAAAAAAGAGACTAATCTTGAAGATTTAACCCCATTAAGATACATCAATTGAATACTACATATACCAAATTAAAAAGCCTTATTAATCTTTTAACACTTGAATTTTATCAGTAAAGAGTATTTTGTTTTACATAAATATTATGGGTGAAAATCATTTTCAGCCTAAAAGTTATTGATACATGTATAGAAACGATATAAATCAAATGATAAAACTTGTTGACCTTAAAGTTTTTCCCGTGGAGCAAATGGGGTCAAAAGTTCAAAAATTGCCCACCTTTAAGGCCATTCTTATAAATCACCCATTAAACACATATTATATTTGAATTAGACATACATTATATATCTGTCAACTATTTTTTGTTTAACCGGTTAGATTAACGGCTATTCGGTTAATTCTTCCTCTTTTAGAAAAACAACTCTACAGATCCAACAGACAACATGTAATTGGGCTTTATCCATTTGGGTTGGACCAACAGACCAAGCCAGCGGCCCTCATTGTTTGATGAATAATATCAGAAGCCCATATTCCACTGATAGCTACTACAATAGTTTACCTTTACCAATTCATGGTTAAGAGGTAACGCGTTCGAGCCCTACCTTTGAAGTCGTTATTTGGCAGGAAGCGCTTTACTTCCTTCATTTTTTACATCATAGTTTTATGAAATGTTACATAGAGATTACCTACATACTTTAAGGTCATTTTTTTCTTTAATTACTTTCATTTTTTGAAGGGGAGCCTTGGAGTAACTGGTAAAATTGTTGTCATGTGATCAGGAGGTCACGAGTTCAAGCCTTGGAAACAACCTCTGGTAGAAATACAAGGTAAGACTGCATACAACAGACTCTTGTGGTCGGACCCTTCCCCGGACCCTGCACATAGCGGAAGCTTTAGTGCACCGGGCTGCCTTTTTTCTTTTTTTAAACTTTTATTTACGTTATTACTGATATACATAATCCTTGATGTTCTAATTTCCATTCTACATCAAATAAGCATAAATTTACGTTACTTAACACGATAATATCTTGTTAATCAAATGTTGCATTAGTTATGCAGATATTATCTTTAGTTTTTTTACGGCCAACCAAACACTACATAAAAACATAGATTATATTATTAGTCCTAACCCCCCAATCAAACCATGCTACTTACTAAGTTACTATTATCATATTGAGTAATTTATTTAACGATTATTTTTTCTAATCTTTAATCATATATTTTTCTGCATTTAGGCAAACACAACTTATTTCATTCCATCAAAATACTGTAGTTAATGTGAAAAAAAACATTAATGATCCATCTTCTTTACTAGTAGTACTATTTTTTGTGATAAAAATGAGCATCACTTGTCTCTATCAAAGGAGTTGTTATATGTTGAAGATTGATGACAAAATGGTCTACTGGATTTTTATACTTATTCGAGTTTGTAAAATGAATATTTCTACTTAGCTCTTTGTCATCTGAACCCCTCAACCCATCAAAGCATAAGATTTTAAACCCTTCCTACCATATGTGTAGCTCACTCGCCTTAAAATAAATGACATGTCAGATCCACGTCGCATAAATTAATGTCATGTCATAATTATCTTCATTAATTATTTTTTAAATTATTAATCAATAATATTAAATAAAAAGTAAAATATAAATTAAAATTTTATTTTTTAAAATAAAATTCCTATTTTTCTTCTCTCATAGTCACCTTTCCTCCACCTCCCCCAACCCACACCATCGACACTACCATCCCCACAACCACCGACACCACCATCTCCACAACCACCAATTCTTAGTTCTCTCACCCTCCTCCACTTCACTGATTTTGTATTTCAAAATGCAACCAAACACAATAAAAAAGAGCACCATCGTGCTCTATTTTCGTCCATTAACTGCAAGCTCCATCTCCGACGAAGCTCTCCAACAACCATGATCCACCCACCACCGGAAAGGCTTCAAGATCCGGTAAATACAGGCTTTCACTCTCCGTTTCTCCTCACAACGACAACATACCTCGTTTTCGCTTCCACTCCTTTCTTTTCTTCAATCTTCTTTTTCAGACATTAATTGAAGTTTTTGGTGGTGAAAAATGGGGGGAAATGGAGGAGTGGGGTGTAGAGTTTCTTCTTTGGTTTGAAAAATTTTCTAATTCTTTTTTCAATTGAAGTTTTTTTGATGGTGAAATTAGGGAAAATGGAGGGACGGGTGAGGGTAAAGGAATGAGGGAGGTGGGCAAAGAAGAAAGGAATATTACATTCTTTCTCTTTTTAAAAAAAAATTATTTTTAATTAAAAAATTTGTATGTACGCGCCTTGTATGCGTGAAATCATGCATTTGTTCCAACTCATCCATTAAGTTGCCACCTAGGCTTGGTCAACGGTCAGAAGGGTTTAAAATATTGTGATTCATTAAGTTTAAGGGCTCAACTGACAAAGGGGTAAGTAGGAGAGTCCAGAATACAAACTCGTACAAGTACAAGAGTCTATTAGATCATTTCGCCAATATTGATGCATCAAATTAATTACAACTCATGTTGTTAGCAACTGTCCTGTGTGATCAATAGGTTCTGGTGGAATGAATAAGATCCCTCTATTTTTAATCAGAAGTTTTGTATTCGAATCCCTTAATATGAAAATTCTATTAGGCGGGGCTTTTTTCTTCTTAATTAAATGAGTCTTCCGCCATGAGAATTTCAAATAATTGAAACACCAATACAAATATCAAACACTGAGTGGAAATTAAAAAATAATAATGTGTAGCATAACTAATTGCTAGTGGGATGAATCCTTTCACCTTAATCAGCGGTATCGGGTTCGAGCTCATGATATGAAAATCTTAATACGTAGGGCTTCTTAATTCTTTAAATGGTTCTTAAACGTCCCATAAATTCAAATTACTCAAGACATCAAATACAAAAACTTAAAAAAAATTATCTTGTGTGACCAATAAATGTTCTGGGGGATAAATAGGATCCACTCAGTTTTAATCAAAGGTTTTATTTTTGAGTATTATATATGAAAATCTTTTTAGGTAGGATTTCTTCCTAAAATGGGTCTTAAATGCCCCATAGTCAAATTAATCGAAGCATCAATGTGTACACTAAATACCGAATAAAGAATTAAAAAAAAAAAGTCCAATGTGTGTGGGATAACTATTATTATATATAATAAAAGACATAAAGTCACCACTGAAGTTGTCCCAAATTTGCAAAAAGACACTTAAAATTTGCGGGTGTCCTATTACCCCATTGAACAATTCTAAAGTGGTCTTATTATATTTATTTTTTGCCACCTATCATGGAGAGTGTATGCACTCTCTTTAAGAGAGTGAGCAACTCTAAAAACGATTATAAATTTATTTTTACTAAATTTTCTTTATAATTCCTATTTGTCTTGTTGAATTTCTTTTTCCTTATTCATTTTTTTCTTTTCTTTCCTCTTTCTGCTTTCTTCTTCACAGATAGCTGTCATAATCATTTTCTCCGCCATTTTCAATGTCATCAATTTTGCCACAACTTTATTGACCTTCTTTTACTACTATCGCTTCGATTTGTTTCTTCAATTTTAAAATTTTATCTAAAAAAATCTACATATAAATCTTCAAAACACCTTAAATTGAATTTTAGGAATTCAAAAACAGAGGAAGCATCTAGCTTTTTGAGAGTTTTATCCCAACTCCATATAAATCTTCATTTGATTTTTTTTTGAAATTCTTTCCTCACCTAACAAGTTGTACGACAGGTTAAAATCAACTGACACAAACAGGAGAAATTTAGTAGGCTAGTTAAATACAGAGCCAACTAAAAAAAGTAAAAAAAAAATTGCATAAAGGAGAGAGATATTCAGTCACAATCCACTTGATTTAGAGCAAAAATCAAAGGTAGGGTTCACATAAAGAAGATTTTGATAGTGATTTTTAATTTGAAAAAGTTTAATTTGATATATTAATTTTTTAATTTTAATTTTGAATTGGCAGTGATTTGGTGATAGACACGATGGGGATGATGTTGTAGGTGATGGTAATGGTGGCCGCACCAAAGAATTATCGGCGAAGAGGAGAAAAGGGTTGGGGTTAGGCAGACATGAACTATTGGAAAAGAAGCAAAGGAAAAAAAGAGACCTTAAGCTAATAAAATAATAAAAAATTAAATAAAAATAAAGATTAGAAAATAGAATAAATTTAACACGTGGCAAGAAAATAGAATAAATTTAACATGTGGCAAGAAATAATTGGGAGTGATTTACACTTCCTTTTTAAAAATTGGGATTGGCCGAAAAAGATATATTTGTATCAGTTCAAAATTATTTCATGGGGTAATAAGACTCTCGCAAAATTTAAATATCTTTTTATAAATTCGGGACAATTTCAATGGTGACTTTATGTCTTTTCTCTAATAATAATAATAAAAATAATAACCTATGTTCTAGTCTAGCACTTAAGAAGTTTGTTGAAATAGGATCCCCTTAATTTTTATGTCTAATTTGTGGCAAAAGAGTCCTCCATTCCCAACCCCCAACTCCCTAGCAGCTAGACTGGTATCTTTCAATGTCAAATTAAAGCTTAAGATCAGATTTCAGAATGGTAAAAATTTATCCGTATGAATATTTAATTCATATTATATCATATCAACTTATTATATATAATTTATCATGATTAAATAATGAAATAAGTCTTTATGCCAACACATGTATGTACGCCATGCATTTTACTAGAAAAAATATTGAAATTAGTTAAGAATGTTGTTGCCAATCAATATATGTAATGTCAATTTTTTACTAAGTAAATAACTAATACAGATATGTTTATTACCCTTGGTAAATGATGTCTGCATTGCGAAGCTAGAGGAACGAAATGGGTTTATTTAAATATTTTTTTCGAAAAAATTATATTATATATATGATTAATTTTTGTAATGTATACATAGAATTATACGTTGTATATTGTCACATTTTCATACATCAGTTATCATCAAAGAGCCAGGGGCGGATGCACGCTTTGTCAAGGGGTGTCGGGCGACACTACTTCATCGGAATTTTTTGGTATTATATGCGTATAATCTAAAAAATCAGAATATACCTACAAATAATATAAGTATCACTACCTGGTTAAAGGAGTTCCGTTGGCGTGTTGGTCTGGCGCTTCGCTTAATTCGAATCCGGGTGAGCGTTGTGTTTTTGTGTTCTTTTTTTTGCCATTTTAGGTAAGCTACTTGCCATTCTGTATGCTAAAAACTGATGTTGTGAGTGAGGTTTGAACTCACAATTCCTTGTCAAAGTAGGATAAAACAAACCAGCCTTACAAGGATTCAATTTAGCAACAGCTTTAAAAATTAAATTCCTTGTCTAACGAGGAATTGGACGCAATAATAATGCTTAAATCTAAACCCCAACGTTGAAATTTTTTTTCTCCAATTTGCAACTTCAGAGTTCGTTTGCTTTTGAGTGGTTGTTTGGTGTCCTATATAGAAAAAAAAAGAAGAAAATTTAGTACCATCTTCAATTAGGCTATCATAAATACATTTCAAAATATGAAACTCGTTGAGGAGAGTTATAATAATTGACTTAGAATTATGTTTTATTAGTATGCTTTGGATAGTTTTTTTTTTAATTAGTATAATGTTGTTATATAAATTGTTCATTTGTTTATTTTGTAAAATAAAAATGTCGACGGATATATAGCTCATAGCTCGGAGACGTAGAACAAAAATCTGTTTATTTGTATCAAGCTTTCGAGCGATGGAGCATGTGATTTAATTCCATACATAGTGAATAACCGACACCGCTTACAAAAAATTCTGCGTACGCCACTGCAAAGAGCAATATAACATTATCGCTGTGTAGTTATGTACGATTAATTAACTTTTTCTTTTTTTCTTTTGGTAACTGGAGATATATTAAATAAAGGATAAAAAATAATTAAGCAGTGCTTACAAAACATACAAAAGCCAAATTAATCTGGCACAAAAACGTAAGTGTCTAGGCACTGGCCTGCTAGGCTAATACAAGGATTGTCACGTATTTCAAAATTAGTTCCTAGGATGTCTGCCATATTGCTTCAACAACATACCCAATATATTCCCACAAAGTGGGATTTGACCCACACTACTTCAATGACATACAAATAATAAAACTATGAAATTATTTTCTGCTATATAAAAAGCAATTAAACTTTATCCATAATAATTACAAAATCACAATTTTGTTCGGCATGTAAAGTGGAGGTGCGGGGATACGCCAGTAAGGAGGTGTGAGGTTGATTGTAGCAAGAGTAATTAGGAGAGGTAGATGTAGGACGAAAAAAAATTGTGGAGGGGGAAGGGGGTAATTAGACAGGACATGACACAACTTCAGCCTATTGAATATGACTAGAAATAGAAAGACTTGGAGGTCAAGGATTAATAGGGTAGAATGATAGTAGGTAGCCGAGAGTTGTCGCACTTTATGTGGGAGAAGGTAAGAGATCGATTAGCCTCCTCTCCTCTCCTCTTCTTCTTACTACTGGTAGTATTATTTAGGAGTCACGTAGTAGTGTTGTAGTCTCTTATCTTTTAATATATAATGTTGCTATATGTTGCTTTATTTGTTTTGCATCTTGTTATTTTGCTATTCTGTGTCGAAAATATTTCTTTTGAGTCGAGGGTCTATCGAAAATACAACCTCATAAATATAAATATAAAGTTTACGCATATTCTAACTTTTCAAAACCCACTTATAAAATTACAGTACTAATATGTCGTTAATGTCATAGTTGAAAGTAGTAATTATTTTTTGACACATGAAATTGTGGTCCTAAATTAACTATACCAAATAAGTGGCCGTCACAATTAAATGCACTATATAAAGTGGCATTAATTAGAGTATTTAATAATATAGTTGGATTTTGTCCCTCAACTTGCTAGTTATAATTAACTTCAAAAAATGAAAGCTCTTTATCTTCAATATGTACAACCATGTGCCATTGCAAAAGAGGTCACATCCTAAAACCCACTTCTATTATATTTAGTCTTTTGTAATTCAATTTTTCCCTTTTTTTTCATTTTCATTTGTAGCTTGTTTATTTTTATATAGTACTATTATTTAAGAGAACTAAAATGGTTGGTCAAGTTTTTTATTAAAAATTAAGTGTTTTTTACTTTTGAATAGTTCTAAAAAATTATTTTTCAAAAGCTGATTTTCAGAAGTATTTTTAAAATCTTGATCAAGCACAAATTATTGTTTAATTAGTATCAAAAGTTTGTTTTATGACTAACCACTAACTGCTACTTCCGCAAAATTCTTTTTGAAAAACATGCCTGACAAAAATTGTTTTTCAAAATAAAAAAATTCTGAAAACTTGGTCCGAACAGGCTTTTTGTATTTTTGGTTTTGTAGTCTGAAAATTGCGATTTTACTCGTTCTCACCACTAAGGATGTGGTGAAATGGATGAAAATCTTCCCGTCTTTTAATCAAAAGTTTTAAGTTTGAGCTCCACAAATAAAAAATTTTTAGTAGAAAACATTTTCTTTTAAATGACATTGTGCAATAAATTTTGCATATCATATAATTAAAAAAATTACTTGTTCTCGGATAGTGATAATTTCGAATATCAGATAATAGCATCAACTTTTTCAAAAAAAAAATTAATTAAAGAATTAAAAAGGGGAAACGTAGACAGCTTCAAAAGTCAAACTAGCCATTGACTAATACTACAAAATTTAGTGTTAGAATGTGGCACTAATTAAAGAGGAAATAATGGTATGTTGCAAAATTAGGAAGGACAACCTTTGATTTAGATGAGAAGTTGGTTGAAATATTAATTAGCATGAAGAATAATACTAATATAGTAGCTTGTAAAATTAGGTCTTGGGCCTAATTCACACCCCAAAAGCTAGTTCAAAGGGAGGAAGATTGTTCAAATCTTATAAAGAGTCCATTCATCTCATTAACCACCAATGTGAGACCCAGAACTAGACATCTTGTGCGTGGGTAATCTTAAATTTGGGGGCCCAACATTGGGTCTTTGGCCTAACTCACACCTCGAAAGCTAGCTCAAAGGAAGGAGGATTGTCCAAGCCTTATAAAGAGACCACCCATCTCATTAACCACCAATCTGAGACTTTTTCTCTTTCTTTAACATAACTCTCTACTAAGAAATTGGTAAAATTAAAGTAAATTAAAGATATGGATGAACAAAATTAAGAGTTATAAGTTATATACTATTATCCATCTATCTGCGTAAAGAACATTTTACATTTTTAGATCACCCTATAAAGGATTTTATATGTAAGCGTTTTTAAAATGTGAAATTTATAATCTTGAAAAGAAGTTAAATTATTCGTTACAACAGATAAATGTGTGACCCAATGTTATAAAGTTTCCTCACACTATGGTATATATAACTTAAACACAAAAATTAATTAGTTTAAGTTCTATACATTGATAGTGTAAAATCTATTTAAAATATCACATAGTTCTACGGCAAGATTTTAAGCTTTATGCATTGATAATGTAAAATATTTACACAATCACGACATTTATTAGATAACTATAGCCTAGATGCCGGTAAATGCCTCCAAGTAAAAATGTTAACTAACTGCCTATCAAATGTTAAAAATAATTATAAGTCTATTTTTATGATAAATAATACTCTTAGTTAAAAATCCAAGTTTTGAATATGCCAATGGCAGAGTTATAATTATAAATTATATTGTAATAATTCTAAATATCAACATTTTTTTTCAAATATCAACATTTTTTTTCAACTAACTTCTCAAGCTGTTTAATACACAATCGTTTTCATAAACTGTTTAACTCAACCAATTCTTAAATGTTAGTAGTAATTAATTGTAAAGTAGAAAGGATCATGACGGAGTTCTCATGACTTTTGTGTTGTAGGAAATCAACTAATTGATTTAGAAAGGGTACAAAATAAGGGTGTATCTCATTTTGTAGTGTCCCTCCGTTCCAAAATAGTTGTTATATTTCACGTCTCGGTAGTCAATTTGACTAGTTTTCAAAGCTAAATTTGATTAGACTAATTCAATATTTAAAATTATAATTTGGATATTCACAAAACTATATGAAAAAGACTATAAGTTGCAAATTTTAAAATATATGTTGTTCAAAGTTCATATCGTTTGACTTTAAAAAAGGAAATCGTGACAAGTTAAAAGGAACGAAAGGAGTACAAAAGTAGTATTTATAGAAAGTTAAAGACCTCACATAAAATAATAAGTTGAATCAACCAATTTCAAATATATATATATATATATATATATATATATATATATAAAGCAAACTCAATAGGTGGAGACATTGTATTGTATGGTATAGAAATGATCTATTTTCATCAAACATCTAAATCTCAACTAGAATTGGCAAGCATAAAGCTACAGTACTGATATTTCAAGTAAAAAAAGTAACAAAGTTTTATAAAGCATGACTGATATTTAATTTCTCTCCTTTGCACGTCTTCAACACACTTGCTGATAACATGATCCTAGATAGGGAGGTATGAAGATCGACTGAGAATTATGATAGAGGGATAGCAGGTAGCCGAGTGTTGTACTTTTATGTGGGAGATGTAGGGGACTAGTTTCCTCTTTTCATCTTCTCAGTATTTAGTATTCACATAGTATCTTATTCTACAATTTTTACTATTACATATTGCTTCATTTGCTTTGTTTATTTTTTTTAATTAAAAGTTTATTTTGTTTATCTTGCTATTTTGATGTCGTTATTTTTCTTTCGATCCTGCTTTGATTGCACTTCTTTGGATCTGAAACTATTAACAGGGACAAATTTAATAAGGGAAAATTACAGTCAACTACCATTCAATCATCTAGTTTACCAAATACATACACAATTTATAGGTAGTGTATACTTATACTAAATATACATATATTATGCAATAATATGCATACACTATACATATAATATAGAAACATATACACAATATATATATAACATATACAATCAAAATGTAGAGGCGAATCTAGGATTTCAATGAAAAAAACGAAGGGGCAGCTTTATAAGGAAGGCTGCTTTAGAAATAACTTAAAAAGAAACAAAATGGCAATAAATAGTATTTGATCCCTTGACCTGGAAGAGTTAAGACCAACACTCAACCAATGCACCACTCAATCTCTTTTGACCATAAGCACCTTCAGATAATACTAGATATGTTTCAAAAATTATATAAATAATTTATCGAGTTTAGTCAGATGACCACGAGTTCACGAAACCCTTTGTTTATAACTAAATTCGTCAATGCCGAATGAATAGATATATATTTCAGCCATGTTGATAAACTATATGGCCGAAGAATACTTTACATAAATTTCCTTTTAACAAATTTTGCATACCTTGAAGGTATTTTTACCCTTTTCTCTAATTAAAACTAGCTAGGGACTAAAACTATAGGCAATTGTCACTAGGCAATTGTCACTCATATTGACATCCTCTCTACTTCATCTGAGATAGTGGCATGGACTGCGTACACTTTACCCCCCAAGACCCCACCTGGTGTGAATACACTGGGTATGATGATGATGATGATGATTGACATCCTTAAGAAGAAATTAGGGAAAATAAGATAAACATACACCTTAACTTATTATATTTACACAAATCTCCACCCTTACAAAGTAATTACAAAAATCCCAACTAATTATTTATCTTCGTTGGATGTATCGGGAACTAATTATGTATCTTGACAGACCCAAAATCAGAATTTTCTATAATTAAGCTTCAAACTGTCGGAATTTATGTTAGTTTAACATTAAGGCCAGTTGTACTGATAATGAAAGCCACATAAATGTAACTATATTAGATTTAAACCACTACACTTCTTACAATTTTCACATTTATAGCTTTATTCATCTCTCTATGAATCTTTATTCTTAATTTTACCTAAAAAATATATGTGCAACCATGTTAAAAAAATCTCTCCCAAAATCAATTCCTTTTCCTTCCATCTCCGGATCCCGCGCATAGTGGGAACCTTAGTGCATCGGGTTGTCTTCTCCTATTCTTTTCTTAAATTATCAGAATTTGAAATTTAGTCCAACTAATCCAGATTCACATGGGTAAAGTGGCACTTTCTATCAAGAAGAGAGGCGAATTCAGGATTTAAATAATTTTTTCAATTTTCAAAACGACCTCAAGTTAATAAAATGTTTTCTCGATTCCCAGCGCTCGAACCCAAAGTCTCTGATTAAAGACGAAGGAATCCAAACAATCCGACCACATGCACACATTGGTGGTCCCTTTCACCTTTACTTGATTTTTCTAGTATAAATATACAACTCCTAGCTACGAAAACAAAACACACCACACCAAAGAAACACAAACTTGTATCACTATATTCAATATTTCAATATGGGAACCCTATACCAACCCCTTGAATCAACAATCCATGACCTAAAAGTCACAATCCATGACACTAGCATAGTCTTCCCTTCTCAAGAAACTCAAAAGAGACCGATGTTCTTACCAAATATTGATCAAGTCCTCAATTTTGATGTCCAAACACTACATTTTTTCAATGCAAATCCTGAATTTCCACCAGAAATTGTGACAGAAAGGCTCCGAATTGCGTTATCGAGAGTCTTAGTCCCTTATGATTTTTTGGCTGGGAGAATTAAGATGAATCAAGAATCAAAAAGATTGGAGTTTGATTGTAATGGTGCAGGGGCTGTATTTTTGGTAGCTTCAAGTGAATTAACATTAAAGGAGATTGGTGATTTAGTTTACCCTAATCCTGCTTTTAGACAACTAATTGTTCATGAGAACATTGATCAATTGGAAAAAGAAGATAAACCAGTTTGCATTCTCCAGGTATAGTTCATGATACTCATCCTTCATTACTATATTATATTCCCTCGTGTCCATATTATCTGTCTTTTAAGATTTTTGTACACCTCATCAAAAAGATATTTAATAGTTCAGTCATAAGCATAGACGGATCGATGTAGGTTTTGAACTACAGATTCATCTGAACCTTGCATTTTCGATACGAAACACATGCACGTGTACTTGCACAACACTCATATACATATTAATGAAAAATCTCTAAAGTTTCAATAAGTTTAAATTTGAATCCATCAAGTTTATATAAATCCTGAATCTGCCTCTTGTCATAAGAACATTTGTCTAAATTATCTTTTATCTCTCCTTTAAATTTTTCCCTTAATTAACATTCACTAATTGGTGTAATAAGGGTGTATTTGAAAGAAAAAGATACTCCCTCTGTTCCTTTTTAGTTGGTATGTTTTGTTTTTCGAGAGTCACTTTGACTAATTTTCAAAACTAAATTAGATTAGGTTAATTTAATATTTTAAAATTAAAATTTAGATATTCAAAAACTATATGAAAGTACTATAAATTTCAATTTTCCTTTTTTCAATATGATTAAAAAATAATCTTAAAATATTGATCAAAGTTTGTATTGTTTGACTCTAAAAAAGGAAATTATGCCAACAAAAAGTAACGGAGGGAGTAACAAATAACTTCTTGTTTTTCTAAAAAGTCAAGCATTTTGAAACAAATACATTTTGCTGAAACGACTAATATTTGGACCAGACAGAGTAGCATTTATTTCTATTTAGTTGTTTTGTACTTCCTCCGTTTCAAAATAATTAATCCTTGTTGACTTGATATTTCCCTTAAGAAAATATTTATTAGAAGCTTGTTTTACCAAATTAGCCTTATTAATTATGCTTTGAAAATATAAATTTGAGTATATACACTTTATGTAGGCATTTAATGATAGAGGTAGTATTGGAAGGACATAGTAAAATTCTCTTGATTTCATAAATGGGACAACTAAATTGAAACAAGTATTTTTAGCAAGAGGGCCAACTATTTTGAAACTGAGGGAGTAGTTACTATTATTAATAATTTTACATTTGGTCAGTGTGTAAGCTAGTGGCTTATTACATAACCATATTTAGGAATTTATAAAAAAGAAAAATAGACAATCCATTTAAAATTAGTCGTTTATATATGGCTTGATTAATTATAGGAATTCTTGTCTCATCTTTGATTCAAATAATAATAGAACTAATCGTTTTCAACAACTATATTATGTGAAAAATTGTCATTCAATACTCACTTTGGAGCCTAACTAATTCATATTCGCAGCAAAAAATCCTATCTCAAGAAGTAAAATGGTCTTTATAACCAATGATGATTAGTCCATTCTTGAGGCTCAAACTTGAAATCCTTAATTAAAAAATGAAGGGACACTTATCGCGCCACTGCAATCTTTGGTAGTGAAATTGCTAGTCTTTAAGGAAAAATGCACAAAATTAACTTAATAGGTACTACTATCAACCATTATACTTTTTTCAGAGAACAAATAGAGGGTCATAACTCATACGTACCTTTCAAACAATTAAGCCTTCACCTACTACATAGCTGTGCTTTCCAAAAGATAACAACCACAAACATTAATGATAGACATGAATGAGATCTAGTTATTCATAGTCAGTAAGTTCGGAATGAATTTAATCTATACACACACATCAGATTTTATATTTTTATTTTTTTGTATTTGTACATATAAATCGAGTCGAAAACAATGTATGCTATTGAACTCATCGAATTCGCCCTGAATCAGCCTCTAGTTATTGATGTTGGATGATTAAAATCCAAAATTTAACCCAATTTTCATTTTTACCATTGAACTTTTAATTCATGCATGCTAAATCGTTATATTTTAACTTGTTGTAAAGCTAATGTGTAATTTGTTTTATTTTTTAGATTACTAATTCAGCTTTTTATGAACGTACAATTACTATAATTGTCTTTTAAGTGATCTGATGATAATGCAAAAGTTCTCCTGATATTGCCAATATGCATATAAAAGTAAAATTCTTCTTCCTAAGCCAACTATACATTTGGTCCATGACAGCTATAACCATTTAATTATTTACTTTTTATAGGTGACATCATTTAAGTGTGGTGGTTTTGCAATGGGCTTTTCAACAAATCACATAACTTTTGATGGAATAAGCTTCAAGACTTTCTTACAAAACTTTGCTTCTCAAGCATTTGATGATACTAAGCCCTTAGCCATTGTCCCATGCAACGACCGTACCCTCCTAGCCGCTCGTACGCCTCCACGTGTCACGTTCCCACACGTGGAATTACTCAAATTGGAAGTCCCCATTGGTGAAGAATTAAACCCTAAAGTATTTGAAACCCTAGAAGAAGAACTTGATTTCAAAATCTTTAAGCTCAGTTCAAGTGACATTAGTTCCTTGAAGGAAAAGGCGAAAGACGAAAATGCCCCCAATGCAAAAATTACGAGTTTTAATGTGGTGACTTCCTATGTATGGAGGTGCAAGGCGTTATCATGCGATGTTGAGAACAATTCAGAGCGGATTTCAACTGTTTTATTCGCGGTTGACATTAGGCCAAGGCTAAATCCTCCTTTGCCACCGTCTTACACTGGCAATGCTGTGCTGACGTCCTATGCGTCAGCCACGTGTCACGAGCTCGAGGAAGGGCCTTTTAGTAAAATTGTGGATATGGTGTCACAAGGGGGTAAGAGAATGAATGATGAATATGCAAGAAGTGCAATTGATTGGGGTGAAATTTATAAGGGATTTCCAAATGGTGAATTCTTGATTTCTTCATGGTGGAAATTAGGGTTTTCACAAGTTGAATACCCTTGGGGGAAACCTAAGTATAGTTGTCCTGTGGTTTGTCATAGAAAAGAAATTATTTTGTTGATCCCAAATATTGATGATGGTACAAGCAACAACAATGATGGGGTTAATATTTTTGTTGCTCTTCCTCCCAAACAAATGGAGAAATTTGAGTCTTATTTTTACAAGTTCTTATTGGATTGAGACTTATGTAATGTACCTTTTGTTTTGTTTTATTTGAACAAGTTTTATATATGTTGTAAACATGATGGTGTGAGTGTTGAATTTTAATTGTCTTGTATGGTGATGGTAAAAGTATTTATAAATGATGATATTTGTTATCTTTAATATTTTGGATTGAATGGGCTTTGTGATAGGCTACAGAATGGATATTAATGTAATAAAGATTTGGTATAATACATTGACAGCCTCTTAAACTTGTCAATAAATTTCATTTAGATATTTAAATTGTGATTTATTTTAATAGAGCACCCAAATATACAATAAATTATTCTCATTAGACACTTTCTATTCAAATTTTGAAAAAATAATGTGTATTCTCAATTCTCAAGGATCTATTAGGTAGTTAAATTAACCACATAAAATATTTTTTTCTCTTTAATTATAAATATAGTTTTTTCTATTAGAACATGTTCGAGGTTTTACGGCCTATATAGACGCTAATTCATATAATTAAATAAGGTGACATATATATTTTGAATGATTAATTTGTCTATGTAATGGACACTTGAAAACACACATAAAAACTTTTTCGGAAAAATTGAATAAAAAATATCTAAATATGAACACTTTATAATTATATGTTCAGTTAAAATAAGTTGTAATTTTAAGAAGCTATCGTATGTTGGAATTTGAAGTGCATACTTATGGAAGGTGTGTCAGTTCTGCACTTTCCAACATCTTGGAGAGTTTCAAATCTATAACATGTTGGTTTTTGCTAATTAGTGGTAATCCAAGACTTGGTAAATATGTCTAAGTGGACATTCAAATTTAGTTTCAATTGGTATCTAATTTTGAGAGTATACATCTAGGTATTTCAAGTTGATTTCAATCTGTAACTAAATACTTCAACTTGCTTTACTGTGTCTCATAGACACCTATTTGATGCTAATACATATATCTATATTTCTACATTATGTTTTTTTTTTTTTGTGTGTGTGTGTGTGGGGTTGGGTGGGAGGGGTTGGTGAAGGGACTTGTTAATATACTCGGTTTGTTTAATTTGTCTGATCAGCATGTGGTACATGTAATGATTAAGATGCATACTTTTTTTGGTACTCAAAAGTATACAAGTTGATGTAGGTATGGCAAAGAGTGGTGTGTGTGCAGGTTGAATCTTTTCCATTGGAAAAGAGAAAAAATCTCTACCAGTTGAAAGTTGGGTGCTTGTCAAAAAGAGCAAGAGGTACTTCCTCCGTTTTTTTTTGTTTTTTTTTTAAATAATCGTGGTGTTCGAACCTGTTTACACGAACCTCGACTAAGTTCATGGAATGTGGTGCCACCTCCTACCAGCAACAGTGTTTGTCTTGTTTTCTTTTTTTGGTTCATTTCAAAAAAAAAATATCTCTGTCCTTTTTTTGTAATTCTTTAATTTTAATTTTTCACGTGATATTTTTAAGACAACAATTACATTAAAGGATGTTTTGGTGTATTTCATACTCCCTCCGTTTCAAAAAGAATGACCTACTTTTTTTTAGTCCATTTCAAAAAGAATAACCCTTTCCTTTTTTGGCAACACTTTAATTTCAACTTTCCACATGACATGTTTAAGACCACAAGATTAAAGGGCATTTTGGTACATTTGCCATAACTTTAATTTAGGACCACAAGATTCAAAAGTCTTCTTTATTTTCTTAAACTCCGTGTCAAGCCAAACTAGATCATTCTTTTTAAAACGGAGGAAGTATATCTTTAGTTAAGACTACAAGATTGATTTTTTTTTTTTTTTTAAAACTCCGTATAATCAAAACTAAGACTACAAGATTCAAAAAAAAAAATATTTTTTAAAACTCCGTATAATCAAAACTAGATAAATAAATTTAGACCAAGGGTAAGGGATACTATATGATTTATAGATAATACTAAAGATGTCACCCACCTAGACTTTCCTAAATTAAAATGGCGGGCTACTTCACAATTCGCATTTAACTTGCTTGTGATAATGGTTGCAACCATATACTATAGATTATTCTATTTCCGAATAATGCTTATCCTGGCTTTTCAAAATCTTTCTAGAAAAATATATTTAAGTTTAATTACTAGGAGTAATTATTTTGACCGGAGAACTTGTATTATTATAAGCGAAGTGGGTAGAAAGCGGGTGACAATGTTATGCAGGATAGGACAGGGCGGTTTGAGATTTTATGGATTAAGTAGAACCTGCACCGCTTGTCATCGCCACACAAATATCCAAAATTTGTTTTAGATCACAAACTTTTAAAAAAATTCACTCTTTTTCTTAGTAAATTTTATTCTGAGTCAAACAATGTCACTTCAATAGAAATGGAAAATAGTAAATTTGTTTCCCAATGGTAAGAGTATAAGCCTATAAAGTGAATTAAGAATTATATCTATCCAAACTTCACGGAAATTAATTTGGACAAGTCAGAATTGGGAATGTTAGTTTTCAGTGTTGAAAAATGTTTTTTCAAGTCAAAACTACACATGATGCTTTGACAAGATTTCAAAAAAAATAATTTTGAAATCTAATGGAATAAAAAGAAACAAAAGAGAGGGATAAAGACAAAACAAATCAAGAGAGTAGGTAAAACAAATCGATAAATAGGACTAACAAGATTCTTTAGAATTATAAGTCAATCTAAAGGTATGTGTATGTATATAGTAGCGTTTGGAGTTTTAAGCTTTGTATTTGAATATTTATAATTGTATCAACACAAGTATCGAATAACTCGATTCACTAAAATTTGAACAGATGAAGAAAAAACATCTAATGTTTTGCTCCCCCAAAGGCGGACCTAGCTCTAGCTCATTGTAAACTGTAGATTCACGTGACTTAGTAGCTTCTGCCCAAATTCATGTCGTTTAGGTAACTCATAAACTTTAAATCTCAAATTCATTTTGTGGTAATTGTTCAAATTAGGACTATTATGTAAATATGTATTCTTGGAGTAGGGGTCAAGTATTTGTCCTAATTTTCCTCTAATTTACTTGTTGACAAAGTACTACTTGTATCTATACTAGATAGGTAAATCCGTGCTAAGCACGGGCCCAACATATCGTCCAAATGTTTTATAGAAATCATTAAGCATGGAGATACATGAAAATTGAAGAAGTTTGTTTTATCATTAAGCATGGAGATACATGAAAATTGAAGTTGTTAGTTTTTTGTGTAAAGGATATTCAATGCAAAGTACAAAAATATAAAGGAAAAATAATAATATTTAGTTATGAGCAGTTTGATTTCAAGCGGAGAGAGGTTTGTAGCTTAACCATTTTTTGGCATTCCTCATATGATGTAACTATGCCTTTGATAATTGTATAGATTACACAACAAACTATTCTAACAAATACTAATTACTTTTAAAAGGCGCAATACGTAAATACGACACTTAACTTGGTCTCAATTGACAATTAAAAACTCAAATTCGGGAACATTCAAAGTCATTATGTCATCTCTAGTTGCACATTAGCCTTTAGAAGGACTGGTTTAGAATCTTCACCTACAATAACGAAGTAGAAAATTTAGAGGAAGAAAAGAGTGAAATAGAGGAAAGTAGGAATATGCTGCTGTGTGCTTATTTTACAAAATGTAACTCAAAGTAGAAATACAATAACTTGAACATCACATAAGGTAAACAAGGCAGCAAGTTAGTATTAGCAAAAACATACGATCAAGAAATTTGAGTAGGTATAGTACCATATGTAAGAAAACAAGTTAATAGATCTATCACAGAGATGAAGAAGATTGAAGTTAAAATCAGAGCACGCATTTAATAGATAAAGATGAAAAAGAATGAGGAATAAACTTGGTATATATTGAAGGAGAGGTAAAAAGTGAAGAAAAATAGGTCTTCAGATTATAAGTCGAAGAAGTTTAAGGTCACCTTGGCTCCATTAGGGTGATCAAGTTTACGCCACCCTAAAACTTCTTGAGTTTAAGGTTGCCCTTGATGATGTTATTTCAACTTCTATCTGTGATCCTCTTCCCTAGTGCTGCAGTTTAACTGAGAATCACAAAATAATTCACATATTAACTAACACTTGCTTTCTTCCTGTTTTCCTTTCTGCTGGTGCCAACTTTGTAATTAAATCAGGAAAAAGGAAAAAGAAAGAGCAAGTTTGGATAACATTGATTCCCTGTAGCAGTGACAAAGACAATATAACCAACACCTAAAGAGTAGTGAAAAAAATTAACATTAAAAAAGAAAAAGAATTACCAACTTTAATAAGGAGGGAACAGGAAAGTAAGATCGAAAATTGTAGATGTCATGCATTAATTTTGGAGATTGGATCAAATGAAGTTCAGAGATAGATCAACAAATGTAAGACGCAACCAAGTTAATACTGTCGTCTACAATTTGCAAGAAATTCAATTCAAACATGTGCCTCTATTCACGGATTACATAGAAAAAAGTACAATATCTTAAGTGCATTTACAAGCTGGTTTAGGAAATCTCTGGGCTACTTAAGGCAAAATTGAGCAAAGCTAAGTGACCTTTAATGACAATTGTAGCTCACGATTAGTTCACATAGTGTGATTTGAATGAAATCAGTTGACAACATCGAGGGCCAATTTGCGAGATTTCAGGATAGACCATCACAGGCGACGTTAGTAAGCTGCTTGGAGAAGTGCAAGTGCCAGCTTTCTCTCTTCCATTTCTGTCACAATCGCCTTCTCTTTATACGGGATCAATAAATAAAATAGAAAGAGAGCACGACATGTTACTTATGGCCCAGTTGTAGGTGTACCATCTTCATACTCAACAACACCATTATTAACCATTTTAGGCATTACTATAGCTCCACCAGAGAAGTAACGGTTATAGTGTAGAACTTCTGTAATCTACAATTACACTTGAGAAGTTGTTATGGTTCTCACACTTCAAATAGAAAATTGTGATAACAATAAGTTAACATTGAAACAGTATTAACTATTAGGTTACAACCAATTAAAATGGAGCATTTCTCTTCACAACTATATGTTCAGATGTACACTATTGTTCTGTTTGATGCTTCCCCTATTCTAAACAAACAAAAGATGGTCACAAATCAAAAGAATTACCGAGACACCAGTAGGAGAGTCCCAGTAGCCTGTTAGAAGTCTTTGACATCTTTTGAAGCGCATTACAACCATCATTTGGTCATATAGTATGTCAGCTACGATATTGAGTTCAGTTCAGTCACCACCATTTCCTGAAGAGGTAGTTCATATATAAGTCAGAACCAGGAAAAAGCATAAGATTACATAGATTAAATTTTGTGCTATTTTACTTTTATCCAATAAAAGTAAACTCTCATATATTTGTCTCTCGATATCGATAAAAAAAATATTATAATCTCTCTAATATACTCGAGAAGTACATGTCAAGCTTATCGGCAGATATATTTTGACCCGCTCATAGGGCTAATACATAAATACACAACAAACTAAGACCTTTTCTTATGTTCTCAACCAAGCCTGGGAAGCAATCACATGGAGTTTGCAAACAAATAAAGAGGCATTTATGTTCTCAAGAGGCTCATTAGTAAGGAGACATGTGCCTTAGAACCTTTATGACGACACTAAAGTGCATATTAAGTTATGCGAAGCGCTTCTCAATATGTTTTGAGCCTCGCTTCTTAAGTGCGCTTTAAGCACGCCTTTGACAACATTGCTTTTAGTATAGTACTTGATGAACATCTTCCTACCTTTTTTGTGCGGGTTTTAGCCCTGACCAAATCCCTGAAGACAAACATCTTAGGATAGTCCAAAGCAGTGAAAATTCCTGAAAGCCAAGAAATTCACTAAGTCATGGTTATGTCAAGGAAAAAAAAAAAGAAAAGAAATCAAAATAATAATGAACAGCTTATGCAGAATATGGGGATAATTGGGTATTTGCACTGAGATATAGACCCGTCCTATGTAAACAAATAAAAGTAGAAGTACCTGTGGTGTAATAATGGATTAATCCGTAGGACTTTGTTGAGCTTCAACACAACTTTTTGTTATGAAGGAGGTACATTGAAAAGTACTTAGTGCCCTCAAGGATCCATTTAGGCTAGCGCTTTTTGAATGATTTCGTTGTATACTATATTGTATGTTGAATGATCATCATCGTCATCTGGTGTTGATGGTCGAATTAATACTTTTACACAATTGGAACTCTTTGCCCTTGATAGGGCTACATATAGCTGTCCATGTGAAAAAATAGGTTCTCGTAAATAAATTCCAACAAAGTCCATAGTTTGACCTTGAGCTTTATTTATTGTCATAGCAAAACATAATCGTAAAGGATATTGTGTTCTTTTGAAAGGAACAAGTAATTTTTCATCTGCTGATGACAATAACGGTATTCTTGGAATACATGCATGTGTATTTTTGAAGTCTCCACTTGCAACTGTAGCACTTATAACATGTTTTTGGAGGTCATTACAAATAAGTCGAGTACCATTGCATAATCCTTCACAAGGATTTAAATTTCTCAATAACATAACAGGACATTTTTTTTTTAATGTTAATTTGTGGGGAGGTAAACCAGTTGGATGTAGGGTGTGTAGAAAATCTTCATATTGACTTTGATCGTTTGTTTCAATAGTTTCATCAAATGCAACATATGTTTTAGCATCACCAGGAAATTGAGCTATAAGCAAATCATTCATTTTATCAACAAAGTTATTTTTTGTTGTCAAAATTACGCGCGAAGTCATGGAAGATACATTAGAGGAAGAAGTATGAAGATCTGGATAAGTTAATTTAAACAGGAGATCTAATGATTCATTTTCAGATATGAAGGAATAAGAAAACAATCAGGTATTTTAATTTTATCATTATTATGTGTTTTTTCTATTCCATTTCCTATTCTCACCAAATATTCACAAAATGTAGGGTCTGTTTTTTCTCGCATATTCTCAGATAATCGCAATTTTTCGAGTTGATTCCAAATTTCAGAATATAATAAACTTTCTCGTATAAAATCATCTTTCTTTCCACTTCGAATAACAGGGAGAGTTTGTCTAAAATCACCACCAAAGACAACAACTTTTCCACCAAATAGGGTGTTTGTTTCCATTAAATCTTTCAGCAGTATATCAAAAGCTTCAAGCAGTTTTTTTTGGCCATAGATACTTCATCCCAAACGATCAATTTAGCATCACGTATTAAAGCTGCAAGTGAGCTTTGTTTACTAATGTTACATGAAAAATTTTCATCTATTTCAATAGGAAACTTAAAACAGGAGTGAGCAGTTCGACCTCCTGGTAGAATCGAAGCCGCCACACCTGAAGTTGTTGTTGCTAAAGCAATAAAACCTCTTGACCGTACAGAAGCTAATAAAGCTCGATATAACAAAGTTTTACCAGTTCCTCCAGGTCCATCAATGAAAAAAGCTCCTGATTTGTTGGAAAATATTCTATTAAGAATTGTGTCATATGCTATTTGTTGTTGAATATTTAGTTTTTTCTGTAGTAGCAAATCCTCTTCTCTAACAATGATATTTCTTTCAAATAGACAATCATTGGCTTCTTTAATAGCCGTTGAAGGTTTTATTTTCCCTGTAACAAGTTTATATTCATTGATATCATGTCCCATTAAATGCAGAAAATCATTGATATGATTTAAAGCCATATATGTAATATCTTTTGCATTCATATTAGGTAAAATTCGAAAGTCTTCTGACATTGAACGTTCAAATTGTTTCCAAATTTCAGCGGGATTAGCAGGATTACAGTAGACCAATAATGTTGCAAATAAGCGTCGTAAACTATATGACATTTGATAACTCACAGCTTCAGATATACATTCTATCAAATTGTTTTCACAGTGCAACAAACCTCTTTTTTCTGCAGACTCTCTAAATGTACTACAACATTTACCATCCACTTTAAGTAAATCTTCATATGATTGTGGGCCTCTGACGTTCATCAATAATAATTTAAGGTAATATCTTTCTCCTTCTGTTGGATGAGATGTTACAATACGACCAATAACAGAACGTTGTTTTCGACGTGTCCACATTTTATATGTTGGTGATCATACAAAATATTCAGGAAATTCTTTATATAATAATGATAGCTGCATAGCATCAGAATTCGTTTTATTCATAGTGAAGAATTCGGTTAACATTGTTTTTCTTATCATTGGATTATTCAAAATTTTATCCACTTTGTCGATACTTTTAAAAGAAACAAATTGTTGTCCTTTCAAATGTAATTGAAGATGGCATACAGCTGGAGTCATCTCACTTATTGGGAATCTAAATAATCGCCAGGCTGCTTCAGGAGGTGAAATCCATCTACCGGATTGATATTCTTTTATTTCATCAACATTTGTATCTAGATCATCACTATGTATTTGGAAAGTAATTTTGTCATGTCCTTTACAAATGTATTTATAGATATATTTGACAACTTTGATATCAGAACAAACTTCAACATTCATATGACAATTATATTTGCATAGCAAAAAAGGATTATATGGAACAATCCATGAATTGTCTAGGAGAAAGCCGTTCTTTTTTATACATTCTACAGTTTTTCTTCTTCTGTATATTGGATATGAATTCTTCCCTTTAGATGTTTGTTCAGCAAAGTCTTTTGGATATTTGAATTTACAACAACCCTTTTTTTTCATGCAACTATTTGTGGGGTTTATTTTTCCACAAGGTTCATGCATCATATGTTTAATAACAAGCGAATATAAATTACGGTCTTTAGCAAAATCAGGTAATTCAGCACAGACAAATTTATCGTAAGATTCAGGAGTCAGCAATTTGTGCTCAGCAGAAAGTATAATAAGGAAATGAGCATGAGGAAGACCACGTTTTTTAAATTCTATAGTATACATGAAAGCAACAACTTTTCCAAAAATTTGTCTCTTCAGTATGTCTTTTTTTAATTCTTCCACTTTTGCTTTGAATACTCTACTAACCAAATTAGGCCTGTTTTGGACCTCATCGGCAAACAATAGGTGTTCTTTTATTTCTGGCCAAGATGGATTGCAAGTCATAGTTGTAAACGAATAAGGTTTTCCAAAATATTGTACTAACGCAATAGCATCCATATATCGTCGGCGCATATCCCTTGGTCCTCCTATAAAAGTAACAGGGAGAAAGTTTTTCTTTCCGATTTTGGAGGCCTCCCTTTCTCCAGATCTCAAAATATCAAGGATTCCTTGTAATACCTCAATTCTAAATAAATCTTGGTTGAATGAGAAAAAGTCTAATCTTTGTGTCTCTAGCTTTATGTATATGTCTACTATAAATTGTTGTAATATTCTTCCACAATGTAGCACTTCATTAGTTTCATTATCTCTCATTTGGAATTTATAACAATAATACTCACGGCAAGATACTGTATCTCTTTTTTGTTTTCCTTTTTTTTGTGAGGCAGCTTCCATATCAAGAAATTGGTCTATTGAACACATATTTGATATACTGGGCAATTGTTCATGTTCACAGTGAGCTCTATTTCTCGTCACATTATTTTTTCGAATAATTCTTTTGATTCCACATTGCCATCCATTCTCTCCATATGGAAACAATAATGGATACTGTAGTGGATCATAACATCCATAGTAATAGTTTACTAACTGAGTTTTATTACTATGAGTATAAATTCTAATATGGGGTGCAGAAATAGTATGTGTTGAATTTTCTTCAACCCATATTGCTGCAATCTCTGAGGTAGTAGGTAAGTTATAGGTTCTTTGATCTAAGGTTGAGTCACATCTAAGTGCAATATAAAAATTTGATAAGTCAGGAACATTTAGAAAAGATCGAAGGAAAATACTGTATGGATTCACTTTCAATATGTCCATCAACTTTTGTACTATTGATTTGCTAACTTTACTTGAGCAGGTCATTCTGTTAGGAAGTTCATTATCATGATCATAAAAGTATAACTGTAAATTTCGGGGCTTCTCATTTGAAGGAACTAAATTATCTATAAAATGATACATCTTTCCCTGGACCTTAAATGTGTAAATACCAGAGTTTCTCTTCGCTAGCTCTTTATCGTACTTAACACCTAGTAAAGTGAACGCAAACATATTGTTATATGTTCTAATGTAAGTACGAAAGTTTTCTGATTCCTCATTTTTTTCAAAGTATAACTTCGATAATTCAGTCGGCATTTTATGTGATGTTAACCTAATTGAACCACTACCACAACAAAATCCAGGAGGTTCGTATTCAAACCTGTTTGCACCACAATATTGACAGCTTGAAACCTTTTTTAAAGCAACATATTCACTTCGTTGCTCAGTTGTGGCTAGGAACAACTTTTTTGTGCGTCGATTATCTGAATTTTGAAGAAGTATTATTAGAGAAAAGAGAGCACTGATGCAGGGGAAAGATATACGTCATTGTACTACAGGATTTGTGCGAACCTTTGGTGGGAACGTTATTTAGGGTCTGAGCACTCTGATTAGATGTGCTGGATGTGCCCCCTTACATGCAAACAAGCATATATCACAAACTATAATACACATAAAATATGCCATGGGGGGAAATATAATGTGGAGGCAAAGTTACCTGTTTCGTGAATCACAAAAGGACTGTATGTATCTTTTCCTTTTTCTAGATTATCGGGCAGTGTAGTTGTCGCGCCCCATTTTTCTCGCGAAAAGCGGGATTCGACGTGACAAACTCTTTTCGGGATTGAAAGAGTGAAGAGTCGCCACCTAACGAATTAAGGTGCGTTAGGGCACCATTCTAGACTAAATTACGAACTTATTTTAATTAGTCTACGTCAACCAGAAATTCGGGTAAGGGTTCAGGTTACCTCGAAAGGAAGGTGTTAGGCACCTTTCGAGGTCCACAAATGTGGGTCCCGACCGAATTCATATATTACGTGGGGAATTCTATGTGACAAGCCAAAGGTCGATTTTTTTTATTTTATTAATTCAATAACAACTAAGTGTTTAAAGGATAAGAAGATATTGAACAAATTACACACGCAACTTAATTATTATCTAACTAATAATTAACTACGTGATAAGGCAAAAATATGTAGATAAATAAAGAAGTAAATTAGATAAGCGAGAAGATAGAATTGAGATGAAACTGCGGAAAAATCGGTTAATTAATAACTTAAATTAAACTAAACTACCCCAAACCAGTAAAGGAATAAAATAACAAAGTAAATAACTTAATTTAAAATTCTTCAAAATTTAAATAAAATCAAGAGTGTTTTATTTTCTTAGAAAAAATAAAATATTTGTTGCTTTATGGCAATGATGCCACGATATTAATAATCGCGTTCATTTGACCTTAGCAACATTTTTAATTGGAGGTCGGTCTTAAGTTAAAAATAGTAATATTAACATTTTTAAAGACAATTGAAAATTTTTGAGTTTTGAATATACACACATAACATATTTACGTATAGGTACACATATACTCTTTTGCAAAGCTTTGGTAGATGATACTCTCGGGTACGCGTCGGCTTACTTGAAAAATTGAGAATTAGACCTCGTAATTCATTACTTTCCCGCTAACTATAGGTTAGGAGATAGTAATTTATAATATTGATTTTAAAGGACATTGTCCAATTCTCAAGTTGTAGAAAAGGAATTGAACAATGGTTTTTGACAAAAAATAAGAGCTTCAAACAAATGGGTTTGTATTTAAAACATTTGAATAAGAATAAGGAATAAGAAATTGGGAATTAAAAATTGAAAGGAGGCACATAACACATAATTTTCAAATATGCCATTTTATTTAATTAAAATTAATTAAATAATGACATGCTTAAAAGGACAATTATTCATTTTCGGAATTAAGACTTATAGGCATAATTTCTAGGCGAGGTGTATTAATGCTGAAAATTAATTTAAAAATGCGAAAATTTAATTTGATATACAAGAAATTAATATCAATGTGCAGTAAAATGTTTTACATATGCAGAAAAATATTTTTTAATATGCAGGAAATAATTGTAAGTGTGCAGAAAAATTAGTGTTAAATGCAGGGAATTAATGAAAGTGTGCAGAAACTTTTAATTTCGCAGAAAATTATTAAATGTGCATAAAATTAAATAAAGTGTGCAAAAGTTATTTTTATTTTTTGCAGAAAATTAACTAATGAGTGCTAGAACTTAAAAATGCTGGAGATTAAAATAATGAAAGCTAAATTTAATTGCTGGAAATTAATTTATGTATGCTAAAAATAATTATATTCTAAAAATAATTTATATGTGCTGAAAATTTACTTTGAGATGCTGGAAACAAGTTTTAATTGCTGGAAAATGATTTTCTCGGTGCTGGAAATTGGTTTAGTAATGCTGAAATTGTTTTAATAATGCTGAAAAATTAATTAAACATGCTGAAAAATTATTTTTTAGATGCTGAAAATTTAATAAACATGCTGAAAATCAATTAAACATACTCGAATTAAACTAACATATTCAAAACTTGTTCTAATACGTCGGGGGTTAGTTAATAATCCTAAAGACATGATTCTCTAAGTGATAAAATAATTAATTCATTATCCTAGATTGTTTGCCTAAGTGATAAAATAATTTAACTAGTTAACATGTAAAATCCCATAATAATCCTATAGGCATGACTTCTAGGTGATAAAATATTTAACACAGAGAATCCCCGCCCCCCATAAGCAGTCCCCATAATTCTTATTTATTAATACAGTTTGTACAATAAATATTACAGACCCATGAATAAGTAAAGAAAAAGAAAACAGTGAGGGCTAAGTTGAACAACCCTTAACCAATTTCTAATTCTTGGCAACTCTTCATCTTGTCCAACCCAAATCAACCTTCTAATAAGAACCTGTCAAGCACAGTAATGCATACCAAATCGCACAAACACAAAATATGGGAAGGCACACAGTGCTATAAGGAAGGCCTAATCTTTGTTCTAACCACATTCACTTAAGCAACTAGAGAAACAAGAACACAAAAATGGATGAGATTAGAAACCAAGTTTAGATTAAAACCATATAGGCATGCTTTTCTGCTTAGTTAGTCTAAGGTTTATAGTCATGCTAACACATAGGTATTAAATGCGTCGTTGAAGGAACTAACCAGTTAACCACAAGAAGTAAGTAGAACCAAGCTTTATACACCAAGCAAGATGAGATTAGTTGACAGCGAATAGCAAATCGAAACCAAGAAATACCACTTCTCGAACACAAGCAAGATGAGAACTCAAAGTATTTTTATTTTTCTTTTTGCTTAGGAAAAGTGTTTTAGAGTATCTATGAGTGGAAGTCAAAAGTCTGTCCAAGTAATGAGAAAGAGCCTTGTTTATATAGTGAATCAAGGGTGATTATTAAAAGGAAGAAAATAATTAAGAGATGCAATTAGCTTAGCCAAATCAATTAAGAGAGAAAATCTTGTCAAGTTTACCATAAATAGACAAGTAAGAAAATCTGTCCAAATTTAAATAGATAGTAAATAGACCAAGAATATTTCATAAATAAGAGTGATGGAGCTGTCATATAACAAAAAAATCAGCCAAATAATCCTCACAATTAGTGTAAAAATAAGCAAATCTACCATAAATAGTTAAGTAGCAAAGTTGTCTATATTAACCTAAAACCTCAATTTGCTGTAGTTAAACCATGAAAAGCTGTCACATAGCCAAAACATGAATATCATTTCCTTCTATGAAAAAATTACAACACAGGAAAAGAAAGAAAATAACCACTCATTAAACCTAGTGAGTTAGTGCAATCTACATTGTCATGAATGATCAATCCCAAATTAAATTCAGGCAAGAAAACACATTGGTTACCAACATGTAGTATCGTAATAATTCAAATCTTAAAGCATGAACATATACCAACAGTTTTAGTCACATCAGCAATTAGAGCAAAATTCGAGTGCGTGTAAAATCGAGGCTTTTCACATATGTTAATTCAAAAGTGCAAATGAACATGATATTGAAAGAATCAAATAAAAATTATATCCTAAACACCACGGATTTCAAATCTAGCAATCTGTAGAAGAGAATAATAGACTAGACATGAAATTAAACCGAGAAATCAAACCTGCAATGGATTCTTAAGAACCCATTATAGGACCTTAACATTTTCTGGTGAATTTTGCACGAAGCACGGGGCAGCGGCGTGGTGATATAGTCGCCGGAGTTCACCGGTCGATGGTGATGGCTCTGCCGGTGGGAGGCGGATGAAAGGAGATCGGTGGAGATGGTGGTTCGCTATTGGAGCCTCCGACCATCTCATGGCCGGCGTCGCGGAGCTTCGAGCTCATTGGTTGTTCGTCGGTGTTCTGACCTATTTCGGTCAGATCTATTCATCGCCGGGGATCGGAACAGTGGAGAAGATGGGGAGACAATGGGCGGCTTATCACCGATGGTGGTGAACGGAGATGGAGGAGGCGACTGGTTTGACTGGTTCGGTGGCTGGTTTTGTGGGGTTTGGTCGGAGAAGAGGAGAGGGAGGTCGAGAGAGGGGAATAGGGGCATGGCGGCGGCGGCGCTCTGTCGTCCCACCGGTGGTGGTGGTGCGGCGAAGATGGGGGTTGAGAGAGAAGAGGGGGTGACGACTTGTGTGTAGAAAGATTAGGGTTTGGGGTATTGGGGTTGTTTCATTAAAAGGAAAGAAGGAGGGATTTAATTTGAGCCGTTAGATCGTATTTGATCTACGGCT
This sequence comes from Capsicum rhomboideum, assembly GCA_031232105.1. Taxonomy (NCBI): domain Eukaryota; kingdom Viridiplantae; phylum Streptophyta; class Magnoliopsida; order Solanales; family Solanaceae; genus Capsicum; species Capsicum rhomboideum. The sequence goes on from CP124707.1 coordinate 48,674,355, forward strand.
GAGATTAAAATTAGAATATGGGTCAGAAATTGGGTTAATAAAATTGGATTTGGGATTTAAAATGAAGCGAAATTGGACTCAATTTAAGCTAGAATTAACACAGTGTAGGTAGAATCAGGCTAGAACTTAAATAAATTGGAGGAATTTGATTTTAATTAGGCTGTTATTTTGTAAATATCATAATAACTTAGTAAATGTATAATAAAATACTAACAGAAATAAATCGATGTCATAATATATTATTTGAAATCAACGATAATAATAATAATAATTATGAATACAAATTTTAAGAAATGTTATAATAATAATAATAATAATAATAATAATAATAATAATAATAATAATCTGCATGTTTGTAAATTATGAATATGCACATTTGTAGAAATAATTTAATGATATTTACAAAATTATATAAAATATTAGTAAATTATATATTATATAAGAATATAAAATAAAAAATGCTAAAAATAAATTGCATACCTTAAAATTATGAATACAAAATGTCAGAATTTATTTGATATAAAAATAATAATTAAAAATCTAAAACTAATATTTTGATAAAATAGCAATCTGGGAGGATATCGGGAGGTCAAAATTGGGTGTCAACAGCTGCCCCTTCGTTGCTTGGGAATGATGAAAGAATTGTCAAGTAACGAACGTTGACTTAGTAGCCAATTTTGTCTGACCGATAGGATGGTTCGCTGGAATCGAAAAGCAAGAGAGATTTATTAAAATTATGTGGCCGAGACTTTGGTTTCAAGTTGCCTACATATCTCTGGTTTTACGAGAATCAGGCCGTGTGTAGTTCTAGACTTAGGAACGAATGAGATTCCTAAAGAAAATCGACGAATGTGGAATGTGAATAAAGATAGCACGAGTTGGCGAGGTTGGAGTAGAAGTAGCTTTGAAATGTGAAATTTGAATATGATTTAGATGAAGAATTATGTTTCAAAAGCGGAAAGAGAGAATTGCTTAGTCATCTTGCTTTTAACGAGAAATCAATAGTAGCTTGTTTTAAAGCTTGACAGGGAAATCAATAGCGTTAAAGTCCGGCGAGGAACCCAATGTCGTTTTAGGTCCTGCGGGGATCCCAATGCCGTTTTAAGGTCCTGCGGGGAGCCCAATGCCGTTTTAAGGTCCTGCGGGGAGCCCATTGCTTTTTTAAGGTCCTGCGGGGAGCCCATTACTGTTTTAAGGTCCTGCGGGGAGCCCATTGCCGTTTTAAGGTCCTGCGGGGATCCCAATGCCGTTTTAAGGTCCTGCGGGGAGCCCATTGCTTTTTTAAGGTCCTGCGGGGAGCCCATTGCTGTTTTAAGGTCCTGCGGGGAACCCATTGCCGTTTTAAGGTCCTGCGGGGAGCCCATTGCCTTTTTAAGGTCCTGCGGGGATCCTAATGCTAGATTTGATGCTGAATTATTAATGCAATATATTGTTGTCAAAGTTAAAGAGATAGGGAAACTTAGCTTCTTTTCCAGATTGAGAATATAGTTTGGGATTCCTTTGATGATGTTGCAAGGCAGTGGCTACGTTCGTACTTGCTATCTGCACTCAAAGAAAAATTGTAAGTCGAAAAGTAAGGTTGACCCATACCTTTGCTTGGCTTGTCTCCTCGTCATTGTTTTGATCTCAGAGATTGAGGCTTCTATTCTTTATGGTGAAATATTTGAGAGCTTCTCAAAAATTTCTGCCCCAGTTTAGAATAAAAAATGCCTTTCGCAAGTCCTTATGAATTGACATACTGCTTTCTTGTGGAATTTTTGAGGTTTCCTCAAAAATTCTGCCCCAGTTTTTGTTTTTGGCGTCTTATATTCCTGCTTCACTCAATGAAAAATATTAGTTCAAAAGAAATGGTTGCCTTGCATTTGAACATCGTGATCTCAATTTGAATCTGTTTTTATATGCTCAAGAGTCGGGCCTATTAGCCTGATATTTGGATTTGGGTTTGAGCGAAGTGTTTGAATTGGAAAGGGAAGGAAAAAGAAATTTTTATTAGATTGAGACCGGGTCCAATAATGGACTGCCTACGTATCCAAATGGAAATCAGGTCAAACGTAGTTCAGATTACAAGGAACAGATAGATAAAGCAGGAAAATGTTATTAGCCATAAGGCGGATAAATAGAAAAAATGATGGTATGATGATGGTCTGTCCTTATCAGTCCATGTGATGTGCTTTGCGCTTTCTTCGCGAACGTCTAGGAAATATTTTTGTTGGATCACCTTGAATAATGATATTTCCTGTAGTGGTGGGGTTGTAATGATATTTCCTGAATTTTGTGCCTTAGTGCTGAACATTCCTCAATATCATGGCCTTGAATATTTGAATGATAAGCACAATTTTTGGATGGGTCAAAGTTAGAAGACGGATACTCAGGAATCCATCCCCTTCTTGGTTGCACAATACCTTGGCCCCTCAATCTCTCAAATATGCTTGCCAATGGCTCAGTCAAAGGAGTGAAAGTACGAGGCCTCATTCTCTTTGGTCGATAAAAATCACCTTGTACCGGATAAGACTGATGTTGAAAGTTGGATTGTGTATGATACACCTCATCTTGAAAATTTTGCTGAAAAGAGTAGGGTTGAATCTGATAAGCCTCGTATTGAGAATCTTGTGAATCATAAGGTTCGAGATGCTCATGTCGAGGTTCAAACACAACAAGGGCTTCTTCATTATTCTGATAGCACTGTGTCTGAGATGATAAATCCTCTTCCTCTCCCTCAAATGGACTCTTTGATGCTTGGAAAGTAGTTGGCATTGCAGACACATCAATAATTCTCCCTGTTCGGATACCGTATTCTAGCTTTTTTCCGATTGAAATCAGACTCTCAAAACTGTGACTGCTTAAGAAGCACAATTTTTGATAGTATATTCCATCCAGCGACCTAATGAAAGTTTGAACCAACTCTTCTTCAGGCACAGAAAGACGTACCTTAGAAGCTTCCAATCTCCATCAAACTGCATATTCCTCAAAAGATTCGTGAGTCATTCTTTTTACTTCGAGCAAATCCCACATTGTCGGATCAACTGTGATGTTGAACTTATATTGTCCTACGAAGTCTTGTGCCATGTCTTCCCATGTACGCCATTTGTCCAAGTCTTGTTTGGCGAACCAGGTGAGTGCTATCCCTGACAAACTTTGAATAAATAATCTCATCAGGAGAGCCTCATTATGTCCTATGCCAACTAATCTGCCGCAATAGTCCTTTAGATGTGTGATTGGGTCTCCATGCCCATCAAACATGTTGAATCTTGGGACTTTGTATCCTGGAGGTAACTCAACCCTTGGGTGTAGACATAGTCTCTCATATCTCAAGTCGTGAATACCTTTGGAGCGTAGATTCTCATCCAACCTCTTTTCTAAGTCATGAAGCTTTTGCTGCCGTGCATCTAAATCAACTCTCTCATTTCCAAAAGTGGTGTGTGTTGAAGGCAACTGTTGAGAGGGCGTATGAGTAAGGCGAGAATAAGGAGACACAGTCCGAATAGGGGTTTGCATTGGACGAGAAGAAAGAAGGCTGGAATTTTTTTGGATATTGAGCATATTTGTCATATTTACAGATTTTCAGTTGAGTCGATGTTCAAATGCTAGACAACCTTTAAACAAAATAAATAAATCAAATAAAAGTTACCATATAGCACAAATAAGTTTAATATAAATAGGAGACATTCTAGGATGAAGACTATGACTTAATAAATGATTTAAGTGTAGAGATTTGGGCTTCTAACGTACGAGACAGACTCTAGTGGAAGAACTTACGCTTTTGAGAGATTAACACGATGTTGAATTTGAAATTGTAGTTATAAAGAAAATAAGGAAGTTAGGGGAATGAACAAGGTCGACTTATGTTGAACATCATAACTGTTGATTTTTGAAACATCCTTTGTGATTGATATCATCGTTAATCCTTCCAACTTCATACAAAGTGATAAAAAAAGGGGGAAAGAAGATTTTATTATAATGAGACCTAGCCCATTAAATGAGCGCCTACGTATCCCTCTTATAGGGGAATCAGGTCAAACGTAGTTCCAATTACATAAAAGGAAAGCATAAAAGAGAGTCCATGTTATTCCAAGGATGCACAGCTTAAAGTAATTTCAAATGCTTGAGAGTCCGAACGTGATGTCCTCTTCATCAGTGCCAAACAGGTGTCAATCATGCTTAGGAAGCTAATCAACACTGAGCTTTAACCCTGCTACAGTTATGATCTTGGTATCAATCATCGCTTGAATCTTGTCCTTCAAAGCAAAACACGCCTCTGTGGGATGCCCTTTCATCCCCGAGTGGTAGGCGCAAACCTTATCAGGATTGTATCATTTTGACTGAGTGTTAATAGGTACGGCAGGGATGGGTGTGATGTAGCCGGCTTCTCTGAGTCTTTCATACAACTGAGTTATGGGTTCAGCTAGAGGAGTGTATTGTTTTGGTGGATTTTTCTGCAACTTGACTGGAGGTTTAACAAATTGATTGGATCGTTGATTTGTTGGTGGATTTGGATAAGACATGGGAATGTATTTTGATGTTGGAGCAATGGATGGAGGTGGGTACCAAACAGTTTGAGGATGAGGTTTTGTGGAAGATTGAGGGTAATAGGGGTAATTTGGTGATGGAGTGATTTCTGGAGACGGATACCATATCAGTTGAGGGCGACTTTTCTTTACTATCTTCCCCTCGCTTATCAAATTTTGTAGTTCTCTCTTCAACTAACGGCATTCATCTGTGTCATGACCAGGCATGCCAGAATGGAAGGCACAACGCTTTTTGGGATCAAAGAAAGGACTTGAAGGGCAATAAGAAACAAAATGCTTAGGCTGCAATATACCATGTGACCTCAACATTTCAAAAGTGATTGAAGGTGGTTCATCTAAGAGAGTCATAGCTTGGTATTTTCTCACTTCGGGCTTTGGAGGCTTTGATGCCTCATTGATAATTGCCTTTCCCTTATTCCTGAATTGTGGCTCAACCAAAACAACCTTGTCATGCATTAGAGTTTCACCTATGAACTTCCTCTTTAGCCTATTGTCGAACCGCCCAATAAAGTCATTTGCCAAGTTGTCCCAAGAAACCCACTTGCTTGTATCCTTCTCTGCGTACCACATCAATGCTAGACCTGTAAGTGAACTGACAAAAAGTCTCATCTTAAGACCATCACTTTGCCCTATAACTGCTAACTCATCCAAGTATGCTTTCAAATGGGAATGAGGATCGCCAGACCCGTCATATAATGGAAAGTTCAAGTCTCCAACTCTATTCTTATTTTCTTCTCCTGATTTGTATAACTTATCCATCTCAAGCTGTTGAGATGACCCTGCCTTATGGTTAGAAATCCTTCCTTCTGTTTCCTTGCCCATTTCTGTCAACCCATTGAGTGCTTTCTGCAGTGCGACTGAATACAAACTCGAAGATACTTGTGCATCACAATTAGGCATAGGTAAGGTCATCAATATTGGTGACTCCATAGTGTAGATGGGAGCAATAAAGTCAGTTTCAGACAATGGCTCTGGAAAGTCTGGTGGCATATCAGATGAACCTCGGAGATTAGTCATTATTCCTCTGATTCTCTCAACTTTCCTTTCCATACTCATGATGCTTGACTCAAAAGGAGTAAGTTTGTTTTGGTGCAAATCCGAATTCCTACGCTCAGCTTCACTGTTGGCAAGATTGATAAACATTGCTTGACTGACCATTCTTGATGTTCAACTTTAGTCAACCTTAGAAGAAAGGACTTATGATTAGTAAAAACGCACGACAATAGAATGTCTATGAGTAATGTCATGGAGAAAGACATTTGAGTTATGCTCATTCGAAATGAATAGGAGACAGCTCTATATGACTTAAAAGTTGGGAAAGCTAGAGTATGACACGAATATGAAAACATTAATTATCAAGAGTTATGGTGAAGACAATGGTTTGTTATTATTGAAAATGTTGCGTAAGAGTGTCCTAAACGAATGAATTAACCATAAAGGACGAGAAATAATCTAGAGCATCCTATCGAGGAAAAGACCGATTCACGAGACGATAAGTATGCTAAAAGATGCTAAAGGATACTTTAGAGTATGCAACCGAGCTATGAAGATAGATGGAAGGAGGTTTTGACTAGGCCATAAAATTGTATGATTCAGGCCTAAAGGAATAAAGTTAACATAACAAGATAGAAATTTTAAGAGTAAGGAAATCTAAGAATAACAGATTCTAAGAGTAAGGAATAACTAAGATACAAGATAGGCAAGATATTAGCACAAAATGCAGAAATTGACACATAACAAATAAGATTATGCGTCCTTTTGGGGTGTGAACCCCTTTGGACTTGGGACTAGGTTTCACTAATTAACATTCAGCGCATCAAGGGTGTCAAGGCATTCCTGGCTGAATGAGATGCATATTCTTTAGTAAACGAACACGCAACCACGATCTAAAGAACAAGAATAGTTTCATGACACGGTTCCCTCAAGTGGACAACTTGAGAGTGGGAAAGCTCATGACTGTCGACGCACCGCTGATCGACCAATCCACGAGGCATTTCCCGCAAGGGTGTTTTAGGAATGAACGTCCGTGCAACCACGCAACCGTTCTTAAAAGAAAAGAAAGGAGGTTCCAAGTGGAAGAAGGTATAAGCGGGATAAAAATTAAACTAAAGCAATAAACAATAGCATGTAAATAAAGCGATAACAAATACACAATTTATTAAAAGCAGCAATATGATAAAAACAAGTAAATAAGCGAACATAAGAAAAGTAACACACGATATAAGCCACATAATGAAGAAAAAGAACATAAATTAAACATGAAAAATATATATCAAATATTCACGAAAATGAATAAATGAAAAGGGAGGGAGATAAACATGGTAGAATAAATGACTCAAAGAATAAAATAAATAAAATTAACTAAGGAGTCAAATTAATCATTTAAGAAAACAAACAAAGGAAGAAGTATGTAAGTCCTATTATCATAAAATTTAAAAAAAAAATGAAAAGAAAACATAAAATCCCACATAACACACAAATTCGTATTGGTTAGAACCTAAGCATCTCCAGCGGAGTCGCCATGCTGTCGCGCCCCATTTTTCTAGCGAAAAGCGGGATTCGACGTGACAAACTCTTTTCGGGATTGAAAGAGTGAAGAGTCGCCACCTAACGAATTAAGGTGCGTTAGGGCACCATTCTAGACTAAATTACGAACTTATTTTAATTAGTCTACGTCAACCAGAAATTCAGGTAAGGGTTCAGGTTACCTCGAAAGGAAGGTGTTAGGCACCTTTCGAGGTCCACAAATGTGGGTCCCGACCGAATTCATATATTACGTGGGGAATTCTATGTGACAAGCCAAAGGTCGATTTTTTTTTTTACTAATTCAATAACAACTAAGTGTTTAAAGGATAAGAAGATATTGAACAAATTACACACGCAACTTAATTATTATCTAACTAATAATTAACTACGTGATAAGGCAAAAATATGTAGATAAATAAAGAAGTAAATTAGATAAGCGAGAAGATAGAATTGAGATGAAACTGCGGAAAAATCGGTTAATTAATAACTTAAATTAAACTAAACTACCCCAAACCAGTAAAGGAATAAAATAACAAAGTAAATAACTTAATTTAAAATTCTTCAAAATTTAAATAAAATCAAGAGTGTTTTATTTTCTTAGAAAAAATAAAATATTTGTTGCTTTATGGCAATGATGCCACGATATTAATAATCGCGTTCATTTGACCTTAGCAACATTTTTAATTGGAGGTCGGTCTTAAGTTAAAAATAGTAATATTAACATTTTTAAAGACAATTGAAAATTTTTGAGTTTTGAATATACACACATAACATATTTACATATAGGTACACATATACTCTTTTGCAAAGCTTTGGTAGATGATACTCCCGGGTACGCGTCGGCTTACTTGAAAAATTGAGAATTAGACCTCGTAATTCATTACTTTCCCGCTAACTATAGGTTAGGAGATAGTAATTTATAATATTGATTTTAAAGGACATTGTCCAATTCTCAAGTTGTAGAAAAGGAATTGAACAATGGTTTTTGACAAAAAATAAGAGCTTCAAACAAATGGGTTTGTATTTAAAACATTTGAATAAGAATAAGGAATAAGAAATTGGGAATTAAAAATTGAAAGGAGGCACATAACACATAATTTTCAAATATGCCATTTTATTTAATTAAAATTAATTAAATAATGACATGCTTAAAAGGACAATTATTCATTTTCGGAATTAAGACTTATAGGCATAATTTCTAGGCGAGGTGTATTAATGCTGAAAATTAATTTAAAAATGCGAAAATTTAATTTGATATACAAGAAATTAATATCAATGTGCAGTAAAATGTTTTACATATGCAGAAAAATATTTTTTAATATGCAGGAAATAATTGTAAGTGTGCAGAAAAATTAGTGTTAAATGCAGGGAATTAATGAAAGTGTGCAGAAACTTTTAATTTCGCAGAAAATTATTAAATGTGCATAAAATTAAATAAAGTGTGCAAAAGTTATTTTTATTTTTTGCAGAAAATTAACTAATGAGTGCTAGAACTTAAAAATGCTGGAGATTAAAATAATGAAAGCTAAATTTAATTGCTGGAAATTAATTTATGTATGCTAAAAATAATTATATTCTAAAAATAATTTATATGTGCTGAAAATTTACTTTGAGATGCTGGAAACAAGTTTTAATTGCTGGAAAATGATTTTCTCGGTGCTGGAAATTGGTTTAGTAATGCTGAAATTGTTTTAATAATGCTGAAAAATTAATTAAACATGCTGAAAAATTATTTTTTAGATGCTGAAAATTTAATAAACATGCTGAAAATCAATTAAACATACTCGAATTAAACTGACATATTCAAAACTTGATCTAATACGTCGGGGGTTAGTTAATAATCCTAAAGACATGATTCTCTAAGTGATAAAATAATTAATTCATTATCCTAGATTGTTTGCCTAAGTGATAAAATAATTTAACTAGTTAACATGTAAAATCCCATAATAATCCTATAGGCATGACTTCTAGGTGATAAAATATTTAACACAGAGAATCCCCGCCCCCCATAAGCAGTCCCCATAATTCTTATTTATTAATACAGTTTGTACAATAAATATTACAGACCCATGAATAAGTAAAGAAAAAGAAAACAGTGAGGGCTAAGTTGAACAACCCTTAACCAATTTCTAATTCTTGGCAACTCTTCATCTTGTCCAACCCAAATCAACCTTCTAATAAGAACCTGTCAAGCACAGTAATGCATACCAAATCGCACAAACACAAAATATGGGAAGGCACACAGTGCTATAAGGAAGGCCTAATCTTTGTTCTAACCACATTCACTTAAGCAACTAGAGAAACAAGAACACAAAAATGGATGAGATTAGAAACCAAGTTTAGATTAAAACCATATAGGCATGCTTTTCTGCTTAGTTAGTCTAAGGTTTATAGTCATGCTAACACATAGGTATTAAATGCGTCGTTGAAGGAACTAACCAGTTAACCACAAGAAGTAAGTAGAACCAAGCTTTAAACACCAAGCAAGATGAGATTAGTTGACAGCGAATAGCAAATCGAAACCAAGAAATACCACTTCTCGAACACAAGCAAGATGAGAACTCAAAGTATTTTTATTTTTCTTTTTGCTTAGGAAAAGTGTTTTAGAGTATCTATGAGTGGAAGTCAAAAGTTTGTCCAAGTAATGAGAAAGAGCCTTGTTTATATAGTGAATCAAGGGTGATTATTAAAAGGAAGAAAATAATTAAGAGATGCAATTAGCTTAGCCAAATCAATTAAGAGAGAAAATCTTGTCAAGTTTACCATAAATAGACAAGTAAGAAAATCTGTCCAAATTTAAATAGATAGTAAATAGACCAAGAATATTTCATAAATAAGAGTGATGGAGCTGTCATATAACAAAAAAATCAGCCAAATAATCCTCACAATTAGTGTAAAAATAAGCAAATCTACCATAAATAGTTAAGTAGCAAAGTTGTCTATATTAACCTAAAACCTCAATTTGTTGTAGTTAAACCATGAAAAGCTGTCACATAGCCAAAACATGAATATCATTTCCTTCTATGAAAAAATTACAACACAGGAAAAGAAAGAAAATAACCACTCATTAAACCTAGTGAGTTAGTGCAATCTACATTGTCATGAATGATCAATCCCAAATTAAAGTCAGGCAAGAAAACACATTGGTTACCAACATGTAGTATCGTAATAATTCAAATCTTAAAGCATGAACATATACCAACAGTTTTAGTCACATCAGCAATTACAGCAAAATTCGAGTGCGTGTAAAATCGAGGCTTTTCACATATGTTAATTCAAAAGTGCAAATGAACATGATATTGAAAGAATCAAATAAAAATTATATCCTAAACACCACGGATTTCAAATCTAGCAATCTGTAGAAGAGAATAATAGACTAGACATGAAATTAAACCGAGAAATCAAACCTGCAATGGATTCTTAAGAACCCATTATAGGACCTTAACATTTTCTGGTGAATTTTGCACGAAGCACGGGGCAGCGGCGCGGTGATATAGTCACCGGAGTTCACCGGTCGATGGTGATGGCTCTGCCGGTGGGAGGCGGATGAAAGGAGATCGGTGGAGATGGTGGTTCGCTATTGGAGCCTCCGTACATCTCATGGCCGGCGTCGCGGAGCTTCGAGCTCACTAGTTGTTCGTCGGTGTTCTGACCTATTTCGGCCAGATCTATTCATCGCCGGGGATCGGAACAGTGGAGAAGATGGGGAGACAATGGGCGGCGTATCACCGATGGTGGTGAACGGAGATGGAGGAGGCGACTGGTTTGACTGGTTCGGTGGCTGGTTTTGTGGGGTTTGGTCGGAAAAGAGGAGAGGGAGGTCGAGAGAGGGGAATAGGGGCATGGCGGCGGCGGCGCTCTGTCGTCCCACCGGTGGTGGTGGTGCGGCGAAGATGGGGGTTGAGAGAGAAGAGGGGGTGACGGCTTGTGTGTAGAAGATTAGGGTTTGGGGTATTGGGGTTGTTTCATTAAAAGGAAAGAAGAAGGGATTTAATTTGAGCCGTTAGATCGTATTTGATCTACGGCTGAGATTAAAATTAGAATATGGGTCAGAAATTGGGTTAATAAAATTGGATTTGGGATTTAAAATGAAGCGAAATTGGACTCAATTTAAGCTAGAATTAACACAGTGTAGGTAGAATCAGGCTAGAACTTAAATAAATTGGAGGAATTTGATTTTAATTAGGCTGTTATTTTGTAAATATCATAATAACTTAGTAAATGTATAATAAAATACTAACAGAAATAAATCGATGTCATAATATATTATTTGAAATCAACGATAATAATAATAATAATTATGAATACAAATTTTAAGAAATGTTATAATAATAATAATAATAATAATAATAATAATAATAATAATAATCTGCATGTTTGTAAATTATGAATATGCACATTTGTAGAAATAATTTAATGATATTTACAAAATTATATAAAATATTAGTAAATTATATATTATATAAGAATATAAAATAAAAAATGCTAAAAATAAATTGCATACCTTAAAATTATGAATACAAAATGTCAGAATTTATTTGATATAAAAATAATAATTAAAAATTTAAAACTAATATTTTGATAAAATAGCAATCTGGGAGGATATCGGGAGGTCAAAATTGGGTTCACCAGTAGTCACACATGGTTGAGAGCAAGTAGCTGGTACAAACAATAGCAAAGATGTTTAAAGTAGCTTAAACAATAGTCAAGATTTTTAAAGTAGGTGTCAATTTTGCTAATGCTAAAAACTTAAGCATTACACAAATTAAAAATGTGTGGTATATAAATGTGAGTGTCATAGTATCACCTCTTTCATGAAGTAGAGGTGGTTCTGGTATGCTAAGAGCTGTTTATTTCCGAAGCTCTGGTTTGCACGAAGACGATGCTGGTTGGTTCGATGTACTCCCTTATGTGAAAATAGTCATCCGTCAGAATAAAGTAGGCATAATACATCAAAATGAAGGAATGTAATGTGAAGGCGGAGTTACCTATTTCATAAATCACAAAAGGGCTACATATATGCTTTCCTTTTTTTGCATTATTGTGCGACATAGTCATATATGATTGAGGGTGGACTGCTGGCACAAAGAACAACCACAGTGTTTAGAGGTGCAAATTAATTGTTAGAAGGTACGAGACAGAATACCAAAAAAACACAGTAAAAATGGCCATCATAATATCACCTTGTTCAGTTAGCAGAGATGGTTCTTGTATGGTAAGGGCAATTTATTTTGGGAGTCCAGATTTGCACCAAGATGATGTTGATTCCTGAGGGACAACGGGAGCTGGATTTTGAAGAAGGTTACGGCTCGTGGAAGCTTGTTTTTTCATACGCCGTGCGAGTTACAATTCTTCTCTTCTATCTGCACAGATGCGATTATATGTATTTCAACGCTTGAGTTGTGCCATAGCTTTCATTTTTGTTGTGTATGAATATTTGTTTGGTTCATTTGAATCCATCAGCTATGCACGTTGAAATTTTCTGTATTTTTTACCTGTAGGTTAGGTCGTATCAAGGCCTGGTATAAGGGTAAGCCAATAGTGAATAACCTTGCAAACTATGTAAGGAGTTGAAATATTTGACTACTACAACAACCTCCGAGAAAACTCAAAGTACTTAATCAACAAAAGAGGACAAAACTAACAAAATTCAAGAAACTCAGATTGTCGCAAGACCAAATTAGGAACAATAAAAATCAAGGACAATCAAGAACGGGAAAAAGAAAAATATGGGAAAAAACCATGAATCAAACCCGAAACAAACTGATAATGGAAGGCCTATTTCTTTGAGGAATTTTCTCATACACCTAGACATCAAAGGCGACACTAAATTTTCTGTGGAGTAATTCGATACTATCAAGCGAAAACAAAAATATACAGGGTGAAATCTAGTCAGAAAGATGATTGAAACAGCAAACCATTACCTGAAATCAGCGGATGAAGCGAAGATATATGACAGCAGTGGCTGAGCAAGAAAGCGAAACAATCGAGAGGGATGGATAAGAATGGGAGAGAACACACGCGGAAGAACCTTAAATTTGTTATTTTGAAATCAAAATGACCGTTTTGCCCTGCTTGGTTAAGCTGCTCCAACTCGCTCTGATAATATAAGAGAATATACCTCTTTTATGAGATGAATAAAAAGTACCGTACAAAATTAATCTCTGTACCTAAAATTCTACATGGTATCAGAAGCAACCTAGTAGTTTGTCATTTTTTTTTCTTCAGTTTTTCCAAGATGGACGATTCTACGCCTTCTTCTGGCAACACTACAAACCCTACGAACTCAACCGTAACAAACCCTACCTCAATTATAGTTCAACAAGACAACTCCCCTTTTCCAACAGGAGTTATTCTTGACGAAACGAATTTCTCATTATGGTCTCAATTGATGGAGATGCGTATCGGAGCTCGAAACAAGGTTGGTTACCTTACTGGCGAAGCAAAGAAACCAGAATAAACTGACTCGGGTTATGCAATATGGATTACAGAGAATCATAAAGTGAAGAGCTGGTTGATTGACTCGATGAGTCCCACCCTAATGCAGCGGCTTATCAGGCTTTCCACGGCGAAGGAAATTTGGGAAGCTGTTGCCAAAACATTCTATGATGGTTCGGATGAGACTCGACTGTTTGAACTAAATCAGAAATCCTTCACTACTATACAGAATGGAAAGCCCATGTCCACGTACTATAATGAATTGGTTGAAATTTTTCAGGAAATTGATCACCGAACAAATACGCAGGATGAATCGGTTCAGGGTATTCTTCAGATGCACTCTATGATGGCAAGGCTCCGAGTTCACATATTTCTCAATGGACTGGATGCAGAATTTGATCAAGTTCGTGGTGAGATTTTAAGAAAGGACCCAAAGCTTGATCTTGAAAGTACATATGCTTATGTTAGAAGAGAAGCTCAACAGAGGCAGACTATGAGAAGTGCTCGGCTAATTCATGAGAGTTATTCCATGGTTGTACATTGTAGCAGTCCTGTTAAAGGTCGAACTAATCAGCCATCCGGTAAGCCTAATAATCTTACTTGTAGCCATTGTGGTGAATCAGGACACTCAAAAAAATGATGCTACGAGATCATTGGCTATCCGAATTGGTGGGATTTCTCGAAGAAACCACGCAAAGTCATTCCAAACAGAGCTGCAGCCGCAACTACATCAGGAATTAGTCAGCCAAATAATGATGGTAAAATAGAACCCCGTGTCAATATGACACAGTCAGGTATTACTGGTAATAACAATGTTAATATTACTGCACCTTCTACGAGTAGTACTTGGATTATTGATAGTGGAGCATCTGATCATATGACCAAAGACTGAGATGAATTACAATCATTAAGACCATCTTCTCAACCCTTTATTTCTACCGCAAATGGAGGTACTTCCCCGGTTATAGGAGAAGGACCAATTGTCATAACAGATACTGTTTTAGTTGTACCTGCTCTTGATCATAATCTTCTATCTGTTATCCAAGTTACCTCCTCTCTCAATTGTACTGTAACCTTTTGGCCTCTTTTTTGTATCTTTCAGGACATTCTGACTCGGGGGACTCTTGGTTATGGTGTTAAGCGAGAAAATCTCTACTTTCTGGAGTTGACTAAAGGTGGAGAGAAGAAATTCAGTCATGCATTCCGCACACATGGGGTTGAGAAGACACGGGACCATATATGGTTATGGCATAGGAGGCTCGGACATATCTCATTTGGTTATCTTCAGAAACTCAAACCATATTTGTTTTTAGGTTTAGATAGTTCAGTTTTTCATTGTGACATTTTTGAATTAGCTAAAAATCATCGTGTTCCATATTTATCAAGTTCGAATAAATGTTCTGAGCCTTTTGCTATTATACATTCTGATATTTGGGGCCCTGCAAAAGTTGAATCTCTGTCTCAAGCTCGTTATTTCATTACTTTCATAGATGAATGTACTAGAATGACATGGATATCATTACTTCGGAAGAAGAGTGATGCGTATATTGCGTTCAAAGATTTTTATAACATGGTACACACTCAATATCAACGACAGATCCGTATTTGGAAATCTGACAATGCCATGGAGATTATGCAATCTACCGTTAATGAATATCTTCGGCAACGAGGTGTATGTCATCAAACATCTTGCACATACACACCACAACAAAATGGCCTAGCAGAAAGAAAGAATAGACAGACTATGGAGATTGTTCGTGCATCTCTCTTTGGCATGAATATGCCAATTATTTATTGGGGGGATGCGGTTAAGTCTGCGACTTATCTTATTAATCGAGTTCCATCTCGAGTCATTAATTTTGAGACTCCGCAGCAAAAGCTCAATTCTCTTTGTTCTCTTCCACATCTGCCGAACTTAGAGCCAAGGGTGTTTGGTTGCACGGTTTACACTCACATTCCCAAAGCTCTGCGAGGAAAATTAGATGCGTGTGCAAGATGGTGTGTGTTTGTTGGCTATTCAAAATTTCAGAAAGGATACAGGTGTTATGACCCACGAAATAAGAAATTATATGTTACTCTTGATGCATCTTTCCGTGAGTCAGAGCCTTATTATGAAGGCGCAGTAACACCCTCATCTCTTTCGGGGGAGAATGATAGAGAAAATACTAGAATGACTGGAGCTTTAGGGGGAGAAACAGAGTTCCTGGAAGTAGAAGCTCACGAGGAAAGATTAAATGCATATACTGGTATCTTGGAACAAGACGACAACGAAGGAACCAGGGAAGAAAGAAATAAAATTCACGAAGCCACAAATGAAGAAATTATTCCAGAAAGTACAACAACCACTCCATTAACCAATGAGTCCTCTCAGAATGTTCTGCATGATCATATACCTCAGGTACCTCTGTCTAATGACCCTTATCCTCCTCCTTCCCGTTATCCACCAAGAAAAAATAAAGGTGTACCAAGAATAAAATATGAACCTGATCTTAATGCCAATTCGAAATATCCCATTAGCAATTATATCTCCACCAAAAGATTGTCAACATCATATGCTCTAACTGTTAATCAATTATCCGAAGTATCTATTCCTAGTGGTGTGCAGGAAGCATTAGCAGAATCACAATGGAGAAAGGCAATGAATGAAGAAATGGAGGCCTTGCAGAAAAATCAAACTTGGGAACTAGTCTCACTACCTAGAGGAAGAAGGATTGTTGGGTGTAAATGGGTGTATACTGTAAAGCTTAAAGCAGATAGAAGTATTGATAGGTATAAGGCGAGGTTGGTAGCAAAAGGATACACACATAAGTACGGAGTGGACTATCAGGAAACATTTGCACCAGTGGCTAAACTCAATACTATTCGTATTCTCATATCAGTTGCAGCAAATAGAGAATGGACGTTGCGACAATTTGACGTAAAAAATGCATTCTTAAATGTTGACTTGGAGGAAGAAGTTTATATGGAGCTACCACCCGAAACTATGCAGGAGCACACTTATAGAAATAAGGTATACAGATTAAGAAAGGCATTATACGGGTTAAAACAATCACCACGGGCATGGTTTGGACGTCTCACATCTGCAATGACATCAGTGGGTTATAAACAGAGTAACTCTGATCACACTCTTTTTATAAAACACAACAAAGGGAAGGTAACAGCATTGATTGTGTATGTTGATGATATGGTCCTGACAGGAAATGATTCTGATGAAATGGATCAACTTTAGAAGTTTTTGGCATCAAAATTTGAAATGAAAGACCTAGGACAATTGCGATATTTCCTAGGTATTGAAGTATCAAGGTCGAGACAGGGAATTTCCCTTTCTCAAAGAAAATATGTACTTGACTTGTTGATTGAGACGGGGATGCTAGCGTGCAAGCCAATTGAAACACCTATGGAGGCAAACCACAGACTCGGGAACTCTTCGGTAGAGAAAATAAAAGACGTTGGCAGATATCTACGTCTAGTAGGGAAGTTAATCTATCTGACTCATACGAGGCCAGACATTGCATATGCTGTAAGTGTTGTGAGTTAGTTCATGCAGAACCCAACAGAAGATTATATGGAAGTTGTCTATAGAATTTTGCGATACTTGAAAAAAGCTCCAGGAAAAGGGCTTTTGTTCTCGAAGAATGAGAGAACTATCATCGAAGACTATTCAGATACAGATTGGGCAGGAGATCAATTGACTAGAAAATCAACAGCGGGGTATCTCATTTTTGTCGAAGGCAATCTTGTCACGTGGAGAAGTAAGAAGCAAAAGGTTGTCGCGAGGTCTAGTGCAGAAGCAAAACACTACAACAAAATACATATATAGCTACAGGATATGTCGTAGCTAAATATGAAAAGTTTCATGGCTAAACGTTTTAGCCACATATTTTCTTTTCGTAGCATTCGTAGCAAGAAGTGGCGTAACTAAAAGTTAGCTACAGACTTTACACAACCTGTGGCTACGGATTAATACTTACAGCTACAAAAAATATTATGTTGTAGCTGTGATGTTAAAAAATTCTTGCTATGAAATATATACTTATGGCAAATGATTTTACTCTTTTGCCACGACAGATAAAATCTATAGCAATTTTTCTATTGTAGCCACAATAAGTTCTATTGTGGCAAAAATCTAGATTTATTTGCTACGGAAACTAAAAGAATTGTGGCTATCTTATATTTGAGACTCCCGGTAACAATACTTGTATTTAGCTACGAGTTAGAAAATCTATAGCTATCAACTAAAGTATTTGCCCCAAACATTTTTTTACATGGCTAAGAATTCATTCTTTTTGCCACGAAAAACATAAATTATAGCTATTCTTTTTAACTTTGGTATGAAACGTAAAAATGTATAATCATATTTTTGGTAATATATAGATTGTAGCTAAACTACAAAATTCATTTCTATAAATTGAAGAATACTGTCATAAGCATTATTAATCACAAGAATTCATATAATGTAACTAAAATAATAATAATAAAAAATTCCAACATAAATTTCAACAATTTCATTATTACAGATTAAATTTTTTTTACTAGCTTTGTTCGTAAGAATGTTACATAATGCAGCTACGAATCCATTTTTGAGATTTCATAATAATTGTCAAGTTACATATAATTATATTTTACAATTTTGAGAATAGTCAGAATAGACAATTCGTTTAAGATAACATCTTATTTGAGTCCAAAGCAGCATAGTCGACAACATCTTATTTGATTCCAAAGCAGCACAGTCTTTCTCTATCTCTCCTTCAAGGTCTTGAACTGAACCTTAACTTGATCAATATCCATCTCAAGTTGTCGTTTATATCCTCTTTTTTCACTAATATACCTATCAATAATGGTAAAATATATTAGCATCAAAAAAATCAAGACCAACTGATTATATATGCAAGTGTGTATATATATAGAATTTCAAACATAAAAAATATATGTCTTAGATTATTCTTTTACTATTTTTTAACAAATAAAAATAAGAAAAAGCGCAGACAACTAAAGATGTAAACAAACTTATACACTTTAAAAACTTCTTAAAAACTATAATTATAGATCTCAAATTTCAATACAATAATAGTAATATACTCAATATAATCTCACAAGTGAGAAATGTCAATTTCAATAGCAATACTTTAAACCTACACGAATAGAAAATTACCTTTACTTGAAAAATTCTATATGTAAGACCTACAAAAAAAAATAAAAAATCAGCCAAACATCACATAAAAAATTCAAATAGAATTAGAAATTAAGACAAGCTAAGGAAGGAAGGAAGGAAAGAAGGAAGGGTGAGGGACGGATGGGAGGGGAAGGAAAGGGGGCGGGGGTGGGGGGTGCGGGGAACAGCAATGGAATGGGGAGACCGGAAAGGGGTATGAGTGTTTGTAAAGTGGGAAGTGGTATTAGGTTATTTAATTGGATTTTAAAATTTTGGGGGGAAATTTTAATCTATTGCAATTTTTAATTTTTGGGGGGAGATTTTGGGGTTTGAAACTAAGTAGGCGTTTGGTCATGAAAATTAATTTTTTTGGAGTTGGAGTTGGAGTTATGTTTGGCCATAAAAATATATTAGAGTTCTTTTTGACTTTTTGTGAAAGAAGTAGGAGTGAAAAAAGTGATTTCACTTTAGTGAAAAAAATTTCATGGCCAAACACCACTAATTTTTATTTTTTTTTATTAAAGTAAAATAAATTTTTGAAAGAAAGTGAATTTTTTTTATGGTCAAACGGAGAAAGGGTCAAGGGTGGAGGTGTGGCGGCTGTAGAGATAAGTTGGAGAATATTTTCTTCTTTTGTTTTCGGCCAATTGGCCTTTGTGTTTTCTTTAACTATTATTATGTGTATATTTTTTTCTTTCATTTTTACAAATACTATTATTTATTATGTAATAACCAACGAATATAACAATTGTATCCCAAAAGAAAAAGAAGCTAACATGGCAAAGTTCCAATGAAAATAATAATAAATACATATTTCACTATTAGTTAATAGAAAAATCCAACCATTTATATAAAAAAAAATTATATGAATTTAAAATAGTTTTTCTATTTCTATGGTAGGGGTAAGGTCTATGTACATTCTACTCTAGTCAGACTCACTTGTGGACTATATTGAGTATATTGTATTACTCCATATAAATTTAGAATGATTTCTATGGATTACAATGTCAAGTTTAAAATAGAAAACTTTGAAATAAAATAAAACAGTGAATATCAAAAAATGTATCTTAACCTATCTATATAAATCGGAGAAGCAAAACAATATTTTGATGACAAGTATCAATTACAATAAAATCAAGTTTGAAAATTATTTTAAGATAGAAATTTCAAAAAAAAATAAAAAAATTCAATTCAACTTTTTATTTATATCAACAACTTGAATTCAAATTCATATTAAAGTTCTCTATTAGGGTGGAATCATACTTCTACAATATTCGATTATTTCAATTTGATTTAAAATAAGGATATGAATTATGAATTATAATTTTTAGTTTGAATTGAAAATAAAAAAAATATGAGTTTAAAACTAATTGTATGGATAAAAATGCCAAGTTTAAAATAGAAAATTCAAAATTGAAATAAAGCTGTCAATATTAGAAAATCTATTTATATTTATAGGTGAAATAAAATAATATCGTGGTGGCAAGTATCATCACCACAAAATTCCAAGTTTGAAAATTATTTTACGATAGAAATTTAAAAAAAATATCAATTCAGTTCATTTTTATATCAACAACGTAATTTTAAGTGCAAATTAAAGTATCCCATTATAGTGGAAAATACTTTCACAACATTCAATTATTTCTATTTGAA
Organism: Capsicum rhomboideum; assembly: GCA_031232105.1. Lineage (NCBI taxonomy): Eukaryota > Viridiplantae > Streptophyta > Magnoliopsida > Solanales > Solanaceae > Capsicum > Capsicum rhomboideum. Next base: position 48,694,650 of record CP124707.1, read on the forward strand.
TTTAAACAAAAATATGAATTTCGAATTGAAGTTTTTTTTAGTTTAATTTGAAATTATATGACTTAAAATGTTAAGTTCAAAATAAAAATTTTAATAATAAAATAAACTTTCAATAAAAAAAATTTTAAAAAATAAATTAAAATGTCAATATCACCTTCTTAATCGGTATGTGTATTTTAATTATGTTCACCAAACGATTGACTTGTCTATTTATAGTCTAGATTAATTCATATTGCATATTTGTACAAAATATGACATTATATAATAAAAGGCAAAATATTATATCAAAAAATTCATTTAAATATTATGTATAAAAGAAATTACATAAAGGAGAATAGACAATGCAAAGATATTATAATATAAATTATTTTTTTAAAAAAAAAACAATGTAAATACTTATAATTTAATATGTTCAAATAAGTCATATACATTTACCGTCCTTAATAATTTAATAATGTTCGTACATCGCAGAATACACATTTATATACTAGTATTATATATAATATCTCTAAAATTATTAAAATATTTATGAATACTTTTAAGAGAATAAGTACTCACATATTAAAAAATTATGCACTTATTTTAAAGTACCAAGCATACATAAACATCTTTGCAACTTTCAATAAAAAATTAATTATGGATTTTGTTTTTAAAAAAATACAATTTCCAAAAATAACATTTTGCAATAAAAATAAAATATTGACATGATAAGTTTAGGAAGTTAATTGATAATTTTGAGGTTATAAGTAGGTGTATAAAATATCTATGGTTGAGATTACCTTTTTTCCTGTATTTTAATTTTGTTATTTAAAATTTAGTTAATTTTTTGATTTACACACAATTAATCTATATAAAAATATATATTACCTACTTAATTAGTTAAATTATATTTACAACTTAGAAGTAAAATCAAATAAAATTGAATCAATCGAATGATGAACACATGTAACTATACTGAATTTTTAAAAGTATTATCTCAAGAAATCATGTATGAATTTATAAAATTATTGTCTCAATAAATCATGGATGAAGTCTGAATGAGACTTATTGAAGTTTTCCTAAAACATGACATGATTAGTTAGTTGAAATAAATTAATCAAGTATTTATTTAAGACTTACAAGCTATAAAATTGAATTAAATCAACTATTGACACCTCTAATCACACTGGATCAATAAAGATATTATTTTGATATAAAAAAAATTAGTCAGATAACAATTCTAGAAGCACTTAAGCAAGAAGAAACTTCAGGCAAACTTGGTGAAGTTATATTTAAGTTCAATATAATTAGTGAATCAAAATTAATTAGAAATGATCACTTATTTATTGAAATTCAACAAGTAGACATATAGTATTGAATCAAATCAAATGATTAATCCTCTAATTACACTAGAGTAGTATTAGTACAACAAATTTCAGCTCATGGTAAGAAATAATTATTAGCCACCAAATTTTATCACAATATTAAATCTGCAGCTAAATCTTTTGTCATACAGATAATCATAGCTATTATTAAGTCAACTATCGCCATGCATGATTTTTTAGTACTCAAAGCAAAAATATTTATTTAGTTATAGTGTTTGATTTTAAATAACTTTTTTCATGGCTAAAAAGTCATTATTGCTACAATAAGATTTGACACATGACAAAATTCAACAAACTTTTATTGTAGCAAAATATTTATGGCTATATCATTTAACTATTGCAATAATTTTTTATAAATTCAAACAAAAATATTTATTCAGCCATAATATTTTATTTTAAATAATTTATTGCAGCTAAGAGGTTCTATTACTACAATATGTTTCAATTCGTAGCAAAAATTAATAATTGGCTACGAAATTTTATTATAGAAAAAAAGACGTGGTTATATCATTTAGCTATTGCGACAAGTTTTATAGTTAGAAGCAAAAAAACTTATTTAGCTACATATTTTATTTCAAATAGTTTATTGTGGCTGAAAGAGTTACTATTGCTACTATAACTTTTATCGCGTAGCAAAAACTTATGATTAGCCAGAAGATTTTACTGTAGCAATAAAGTTGTAGCTAATTAGGTAATTATCATCACGATTACTAGTACTTGTAGCAAAAATGAGAAATTAGCTTTATCAATTTAATTTGTGTGGCTGAGAATTTTTACGAATTAGTACATAGCTATGGAATTCAAATTTTTGTGGCTATTACTAGCTAATAGCTACGATTTTTAAATTCATAGCTTAGATTTCATAGCTATAGATACATTTTCTTGTAGTGAAATTTCGAGGGATGGCCAATGGCCTGTGTGAGCTATTATGGATTAAATATGTTCTGAAGGATCTTGGAATTGAATACACAGGACCTATGAACTTGTTCTGTGATAACAAGGCCGCAATTCAAATAGCACAGAACCCTGTTCAACATGATCACACTAAGCATGTTGAGATTGATCGATACTTCATTAAGGAGAAGTTAGATCAAAAGATTATACATTTTCCATTTGTCAAGTCTGAGAATCAGCTGGCAGATGTACTGACCAAGGCTGTATCAGGGAAAGTCTTCCACGCAATGATTGACAAGTTGGGCATGATAGACATCTATGCACCGCCTTGAGGGGGGGGGGGTTGAAATTAGGACTATTATGTAAATATGTATTCTTGGAGTAGGGGTCAAGTATTTGTCCTAATTTTCCTCTAATTTACTTGTTGACAAAGTACTACTTGTATCTATATCTACCTCTTTTATGAGATGAATAAAAAGTACCGTACAAAATTAATCTCTGTCCCTAAAATTCTACAGTAATTAATCACTAGGCCACACTCTTAATTAAGTACAGAATACTCTGTTGGCATTTGAACCAATGACCTCGTGGAACCACTACGACACGTACACCCGTTGTTTGATTGCTGGGTAGAAAGTGAATTATTCAAGTATTAAAATCAACAACATAATTATAAGTACCACGTTCGATAGCATTTTAGTTGCTATGTATATAAAATTCAGCACACCAAATACAATCGATATTTGGTTATCAATTTACAATCTCTAAATATAACTAAAATATTATAAATTATATGAGCCACTTTATGCGGGCTAAAAAAATGAATTAACTAAACGTAATATTTGTATAATTTTAATCAATAACCAAACGTTATTGTTCTCAACTCACTTTATTAATCAGTATCACCCTATACCCTTGAGAGTAGGGTACCCTACTTTTTTTACTTATAAATAGCAATGTATCTAGTTTCTCAATTTCCAATCATCAATATCATCATGGTTAGAGAAAGAGAGCCACTAATAGTTGGTAGAGTGATAGGGGATGTATTGGATCATTTCACAAAATCTGTTGATCTTAAAGTAAGTTACATCAGAGACAAAGAAGTTTACAATGGCTGTGAACTTAAGCCTTCTCAAGTCATTAATCAGCCTAGGGTCATTGTGGGTGGCAATGATCTTCGTACATTTTTGTCACGCCTCGAATCCCATCGAGACATGATTGGCACCCGTAGCCGATAAGGCCCGAGAGAACCAACCTTTGCCTATGCTCAATCATATGCATATAATATTCATAACCACCATTGCATAATATTATGAAATACGAATAAAGGAGAACAAGGGACATATTTAGGCATACATATGAAACTTGGCCGTTGAGGCCATCCAGTCAAAACAACATGTGTCATTTACACTAGTACACCCACGTCGGTCTACAAAAGCCTCTAACAAGAGCATTGACCAAAATGAACCATAAGTCGGGACAAGTCCCCGCTTTATACAACATGTACAATACCAAAACATATATACTTTGACTCGGAGAAGCCCCGAATGAGCTGGAGCTCACCAAAGAGCCGCTAACACTGGCAATCTACTGAGGAGGCCTACTGGGACCTGCGCCTGCAGCAAGTAAGGTAAATTCCCCGAGAGGGGTCAGTACGAAATAAGTACTGAGTATGCAAGGCTCAGATGAAACTATACAACACATGAATATGTCAAGGAATATGTCAATGAACTCAAAACATATGGATACTCAATGTGAATAAGTCACCATGTTGCATTTTGGAAACCATGTGGATTGCTTTCATTGCTTTCATTACTTTCTTTATCTCAATGCTCACTTGTTATCACATATATCACAATGTACCCGGGCCCCGACTGATCAATGGGTCTTTCATATCATCATATAGGGATCGAGTCGAGCTAGGCTTATGCCCCTAGACTTGCCACCCTTGGGATCGAGTCGAGCTAGGCTTACGCCCCTAGACTTGCCACCCATAAATCCATATCTCGGGATCGAGTCGAGCTAGGCTTACGCCCCTAGACTTGCCACCCGTACTTGATCATTGACCACATTTGCATTACTTTGATCATTACTTTGAGATTGATACTTTGATAATCATAACATCACTTTGGAACTTTGGAACACAACATTGTTGGAAACTTTGAATCATTGACCAATAAGTGAAGAACATGTGAATAAATATCAATGAGAAATATAATATAACTAGCACCATGATACCATTGGAACCATTGGACAATAATCCATGAACAAGAGACACAAGTATAGGCACTATTGGAATATTGGAACATAGCCTTATTTGAACTTTCGGAACATTAACCATGAATATGAGAAATGAGATTCACAATTGATCAATGAGTAGGAAATATATGACAATGACCATAGATAAGTGCATATGGGATACCTTAGTACATTTCGGAATAGAACTAGAGAAATGTCAATGTGAACACTATTGGCCGTAGAAAGATACGGACAAAGTAACCTTGCATACCTTGGATTCGCAATACGAATCTACAACCTTAGATGCGTAGACAATAATCCCACTCCTTCTTTATGTGTCTACAAATACATAACGAAATTCACATTAACCACCAATTACTTTACAAATGCATACCATGTCAATGAATTACATGTTTGGCTTTCAACATGTCATTTCCCTTTGACAAAACCATTGATCATACTATTATTCCAAAAATTCCATAATATTCCCAACATTGACCAATACATGAAATCAATACATTTCACCACAATACTTCTCCTTTACACTTTCTTATCCATAACACATCACAAATAATCCATCAAAGCACCTTAATTCAACTCATAACACATATCGGCCAAAATCCCAAAATTCCCACTTTTAGAAAAGAACAAGTTTTATACCAAAAATAACACCATACATGTTCATATTTTGTCCATACCATGCTTTTTCATCAAAGGCACAAGGCCTAATTCACACTTGAATTCCATATACCACAAATCTCATACAAACTCACCAAGTTCCATGACCAACTTTTCCAAGCACAACCAACATGATATACATATTCTTTTATGCATATAAGATATTAATCCATGAAAATAAATACTTACCAAGGCTTGGAATATGTTGATCTTGTCCAAAAGATGACTTAGGGTTTGCAAAGCCAAAAGGGAATTATCTTGAAAATTCTAGAAAAGTGATGTGTGTCTTTTGGAATAAAAATCTGATTCTTCCACATATATATAGGCCCTCAAGTCTTCTTTGGCATTAAATTCCATGTCCATTTGGTCAATGGAAGAATGGGTCTTTTGTTTCCCCTTTGGGCCTTGCATTTTATCCCATTTTGGGCCTCAAATTGGCCCATTAACACATATTATCCTAGCCCACCAATTCTCATGTATAATCCATCATATATCTCATGTTTAAATAATTTCATAATGCCACGACAATATTCACTTATGAGATTTTCATTCGTAGCCTCAATCGCAAAAATAGGAATTCTAGTCACCTATGGCTTCTTTGAACATTTTGGTAAATTCTTGTATTCCATGGTTTGATCATGTAGGAGTATGTAGTAGTATATAGAGGTATTTGAAGCCTTAACAATGCTAAAGGAACTCCAAGGAATCAAAAGAAACCATGGAAGAATCGTCGTTGCATTTCGTCGCAAAACGAGCTCGGAAAGGCCAATTATGTTGTGCCTTGCGCCACTGCCTTGCTTTGCAGCAGTGGCGCAGGAATTGAAGGTTCTCTGAATCAGTGGCCTGCTGGATTTTTCAGCCATTTTTTTCTAACACTTGCATATCATCCAATACCCTATCAAAACACTACAAAATACTTACGTAGTGACCTTAATCATCAAGTAAACATGACTCCAAGGTACCAAATGAGGTTGGAAATGTATGGGGTATTACACAAGACATCTCCGACTAAAATCTAATCACATGTACGAGGCTCGAATTAATTAATTTTTTTTTTCATCACCAACCTTACAAAATACATACTCATAGCGTCTCGAAACTTAAGTAACCATTGTTCAACATCATCACATAGGTCGAAAAGGTACGGGATGTTACATTCTTCCCCCCTTAGGAACATTCGTCCTCGAATGTTAACAACATGTTTTATACACAACAAATGTATCTTTACTTTAACATACCAATAGACATAATGCTATTAAAGACTTACTTGTTATTATTCCACCTCCGTACTGTGAACTTCTTGGTCCATTTGAAATAAGTGGGGATACTTGGATTTCATCATTTCTTCCGCTTCCCATGTGATCTCCTCTACTTGTTGATTTCTCCACAGGACTTTTACGGATGCTATGTCTTTATTTCTCAATCTCTTTACTTGTCGATCTAGGATAGCAATGGGCACCTCTTCATAAGTGAGATCCTCTGCCACTTGAACATCTTCTACGGGCACAATACTTGAAGGATCTCCTATGCATTTCCGGAGCATCGACACATAAAATACCGGATGGACTGACGAAAGGTCCTGGGGTAGTGCCAACTCATACGCAACTTGCCCAAATCTTCTAATAATTTCATATGGGCCTATGTAACGTGGACTCAATTTTCCTTTCTTTCCGAACCGCATTACCCCTTTCATCGGTGACACCTTTAAAAATACCCAATCACCTATGGCAAATTCAAGCCCTCTTCTTCTCACATCGGCATATGACTTGTGACGACTTTGAGCCGTTTGTAACCGTTGTTGGATAACTTTAACTTTCTCCATGGCTTGGTGAACAATATCTGGCCCAAGTAAAGCAGTTTCTCCTGCTTCAAACCACCCAATTGGTGATCTACATTTTCTTCCATACAAGGCTTCATAAGGTGCCATTTTAATACTTGAATGATAGCTATTGTTATACGCAAATTCAATAAGAGGCAAATGGTCATCCCAACTGCCTTGAAAATCCAACGTACATGCTCGTAGCATATCTTCAAGTGTCTGAATAGTACGTTCTGCTTGTCCATCAGTTTGAGGATGGAAAGCCGTACTCAAATTCACCTGAGTACCTAAACTCCGCTGAAAAGATTTCCAAAAGTGTGCTGTGAACTGTGCTCCTCTGTCTGATATAATAGAAAGTGGAATACCATGCAATCGTACTATCTCTTTTACATACAATTTCGCATAATCCTCAGCTGTATAGGTCGTCTTGACAGGTAGAAAATGCGCCGACTTGGTAAGTCGGTCCACTATGACCCATATGGAATCAAACTTCCGCAATGTACGAGGCAAGCCCGTAATAAAATCCATATTAATCATATCCCACTTCCAGACTGGAAGATTGATACATTGCATGTAACCTCCTGGTTTCTGATGTTCCACTTTCACTTGTTGACAATTTGGGCACTGCGCGACAAATTCTGCAATGTTCTTCTTCATGTTGCCCCACCAATACACTTCTTTCAATTCATGGTACATTTTAGTAGCACCCGGGTGAATGGAATAGCGCGAATGGTGCGCCTCTGTCATTATTCGTGTCCTCAACTGATCTACATCCGGTACACATATTCTCCCTTGACATTGAAGCACCCCTTCCGGTGTAATATCAAATGCCTTGGTCAAATTCTGCTGCACATTCTCCTTTAGCTGCAATAAAATAGAATCTGCATACTGTTTCTCTTTCACTTCAGCTATCAAGGAGGATTCTGCTGCATTCTGCACCATAACTCTATCATCTGCGGTTTCAATAAGGCGAACTCCCAAGCTGGCTAATTGATTCAAGTCTTTGATTATCTCATGCTTTTTATTCAACTGACCACTAGTGCTTTCTACTGCCTTACGGCTCAATGCATCAGCTACTACATTTGCTTTGCCTGGGTGATAAAGAATATCAATGTCATAGTCTTTTAAAAGCTCTAACCACCTTCGTTGCCTCAAATTGAGTTCCTTCTGCTTAAAAAGATATTGCAAGCTTTTGTGATCCGTATAGATGTCAACATGAACACCATATAAATAATGACGCCATATCTTTAAAGCAAAAACTACCGCTGCCAATTCAAGATCATGTGTGGGATAGTTTTTCTCATGTGGCCGCAATTGTCGTGAGGCATATGCTATCACCCTCCCATGCTGCATTAACACACATCCGAGACCAATCCCGGAAGCATCACAATACACTGCATAGCCCTCTGTGCCCTCAGGAAGAACTAACACTGGTGTAGAAGTCAACTTATCTTTCAGGTTTTGAAACCCTCTTTCACATGCATCATTCCATTGAAATTTAATTGCCTTGTGAGTTAACTTTGTCAATGGTGCCGCAATAGAAGCAAAACCTTCTACAAATCTTCGGTAATAACCTGCCAAACCCAGAAAACTGCGAATCTCTGTGGGTGTCGTAGGTCTTGGCCAATTCTTCACTGCTTCTATCTTTTGGGTATCAACCTGTATGCCTTCATCTGATACAATGTGACCCAAGAACGCGACTGATTTCAACCAAAACTCACATTTGGAGAATTTTGCATACAACTTACGGTCACGGAGAATTTGCAACACTTGCCGTAAGTGATAAGCATGGTCTTCTGGTGATCTTGACTAAACAAGGATGTCATCTATAAATACTGTCACGAACACGTCTAGGAATGGCTTGAACACTCTGTTCATCAAATCCATAAACACAGCCGGTGCATTTGTTAGCCCAAATGACATAACTAAAAATTCATAATGGCCATACCGTGTTCGGAAAGCTGTCTTGGGTACATCCTCCTCTCTAACTCTGACCTGATGGTAACCCGACCTCAAGTCAATTTTTGAAAAACACCTGGCACCCTGTAACTGATCAAACAAATCATCAATGCGAGGAAGGGGGTATTTATTCTTGATCGTTACTTTATTCAGTTGCCGATAGTCAATGCACATTCTCAAGGTTCCATCTTTCTTGCGTACGAATAATACCGGTGCACCCCACGGGGACATACTAGGCCTAATGAAGCCTTTATCCAGCAAATCTTTCAACTGCTCCTTCAATTCACGCAGTTCCACTGGAGCCATTCTATATGGAGGGATAGAAATAGGCTGAGTGCCTGGAATCACATCAATGCCGAATTCCACTTCCCGTTCTGGGGGTAAACCTGGAAGATCCTCTGGAAATACATCAAGAAATTCATTGACGACCGGTACAGACTGTGGAGTTAATGGTTCTGCATCATTATCTTTCACTTGTACCAAATGACATATGTATCCCTTGGCAATCATTTTTCTGGCTTTCAAATAGGAAATAAATCTTCCTCGTGGTGCCCCTACCTTACCCTGCCATTCTAGAACATTTTCCTGTGGAAAACAAAATTGCACCTTCTTGGCCCGGCAATCTACCGTAGCATAACAAGAGGCCAACCAATCCATTCCCATAATTACATCAAAATCCACCATGTTCAATTCAATAAGATCGGCCAACGTATCATGACCACACACAGTTACCACACAGTTACGATACACTCTCTTTGCAACAATATATTCACCAACCGGTGTAGACACTTCAATTGACTTAATTAATATTTCCGGTGTCGTTGCAAATTTCGCAGCAACCAATGGAGTAACATAGGAAAATGTAGAGCCTGGGTCAATTAATGCATATACATTATGTGAGAATATGGATAATGTACCTGTGACGACATCTGGGGAAGCCTCTGAATTCTGGCAGTCCACCAAAGCATAAGTGCGATTCTGGACCCCGCTAGTACTGGCTCCTCCTCTGGCACCTCTACCTCGACCAATAGGCTGCACCCCTCGGCCCTGTGAAGGAACCGATGCTGAAGACGCAACAGCCGACCCAGCTGGTCGTGCTATACCACCCATGCTCCGCTGTGGACACTCTCTCGCTATATGTCCCGGCATACCACACCAAAAACAGACATTCATCCCTGTACGACATGGACCTGTGTGCATACGCCCGCAGTGCTGACACTGCTGACGAGGGAAACCTGCTGACTGTGATCCATGACCCCCACTACTCTGTCCAACTGAACCACCTCGAAACCCTCGAGACTGAGGATAAGCACTCCCTGTGGAATAAGAGAACGACGGTCTAGGTGGTCTAGGAAACATACGGGGCCTAGTTCCTCCTTGGGACATCATAGGTGGTCCCATAGGTCTAGCCCTTTTGGACTGTCCCCTATCAAATTCATGTACCCTGCGTCTCTGTCTCTGATCCTCCATTTTCTGGGCGAAGGCTTGTATGCGAGCAATGTCCATGTCCCTATTCAAGGCCGCAATAGTGCAATCTCTTACCAAATATGGCTCTAGTCTGTCCACATATCTATGGACCCTGTCTGTCATCGTAGCCACAACATTTGGCGCATATCGAGCCAAGGAATTAAATTGCAAGCTATATTCCCGAACACTCATATTCCCTTGACGCAAGTTCAGGAACTGGTCTGCACGTGCTTCCCGAACCTCATATGGAAGATAATGATCGAGGAAGGCCACTTTAAACTCTTCCCAAGTAGGTGGGGTTGCATCAATATCACGGGATTTCTTCCAATCCTCGTACCACAATATTGCTTCTCCTTTCAGCCTGTACGCGGCAAGTTCCACTGTTTCTATCCCTGTCACATGCATAACTTCCAATGCCCTCTGAATTTGATCCACGAAGTCCTGTGGATCTGCTTTTGGATCTGCCCCTGTGAATATAGGAGGGTCCAGTTTCAAGAAATCCTGTGTTCTGCGACTTGCCATTCTAGCCGCATCATCATCATGTGCCATTGCACCAGCTCTTCCCTGGCTTTGTGCCGCCACTAACTGTGTCAACATCTGTACAGCATTCCTAAGATCCTGATCTGTGGCATTTGTCGGTGGTTCCACGGGCACTTCCCTTCTTCTCGTCTCTTCTGGAGCTGAAGAAGTAGAAGAAGCTCGCGTTGCAAACTCAGTTTCAGCCCCACCTTGATCAACTTGCTCAGGTGGTGGTCTACTTGCTCCTTCACCAGCAATTCTATCTAGTAGCTTACTTTTACCTTTTCCTCTTCCTCTTCTAGTGTTCGGCATTTTGACTATACCAAAGAAAAATAATTACCAAAATCAGATACAATGCAACTGACAACATTGGCTCTATTGCACGATCTAGAATGAAGGAAAGAAACAATATCCTAAATGTCTCGTAGCCTCCTACGTATAAATGTGGTGCACAACACATCGATACGTAAGACTCTACTCAGACACGGCTTTGTAGACATCCTTAGACCGACTGCTCTGATACCACTTTTGTCACGCCTCGAATCCCATCGAGACATGATTGGCACCCGTAGCCGATAAGGCCCGAGAGAACCAACCTTTGCCTATGCTCAATCATATGCATATAATATTCATAACCACCATTGCATAATATTATGAAATACGAATAAAGGAGAACAAGGGACATATTTAGGCATACATATGAAACTTGGCCGTTGAGGCCATCCAGTCAAAACAACATGTGTCATTTACACTAGTACACCCACGTCGGTCTACAAAAGCCTCTAACAAGAGCATTGACCAAAATGAACCATAAGTCGGGACAAGTCCCCGCTTTATACAACATGTACAATACCAAAACATATATACTTTGACTCGGAGAAGCCCCGAATGAGCTGGAGCTCACCAAAGAGCCGCTAACACTGGCAATCTACTGAGGAGGCCTACTGGGACCTGCGCCTGCAGCAAGTAAGGTAAATTCCCCGAGAGGGGTCAGTACGAAATAAGTACTGAGTATGCAAGGCTCAGATGAAACTATACAACACATGAATATGTCAAGGAATATGTCAATGAACTCAAAACATATGGATACTCAATGTGAATAAGTCACCATGTTGCATTTTGGAAACCATGTGGATTGCTTTCATTGCTTTCATTACTTTCTTTATCTCAATGCTCACTTGTTATCACATATATCACAATGTACCCGGGCCCCGACTGATCAGTGGGTCTTTCATATCATCATATAGGGATCGAGTCGAGCTAGGCTTATGCCCCTAGACTTGCCACCCTTGGGATCGAGTCGAGCTAGGCTTACGCCCCTAGACTTGCCACCCATAAATCCATATCTCGGGATCGAGTCGAGCTAGGCTTACGCCCCTAGACTTGCCACCCGTACTTGATCATTGACCACATTTGCATTACTTTGATCATTACTTTGAGATTGATACTTTGATAATCATAACATCACTTTGGAACTTTGGAACACAACATTGTTGGAAACTTTGAATCATTGACCAATAAGTGAAGAACATGTGAATAAATATCAATGAGAAATATAATATAACTAGCACCATGATACCATTGGAACCATTGGACAATAATCCATGAACAAGAGACACAAGTATAGGCACTATTGGAATATTGGAACATAGCCTTATTTGAACTTTCGGAACATTAACCATGAATATGAGAAATGAGATTCACAATTGATCAATGAGTAGGAAATATATGACAATGACCATAGATAAGTGCATATGGGATACCTTAGTACATTTCGGAATAGAACTAGAGAAATGTCAATGTGAACACTATTGGCCGTAGAAAGATACGGACAAAGTAACCTTGCATACCTTGGATTCGCAATACGAATCTACAACCTTAGATGCGTAGACAATAATCCCACTCCTTCTTTATGTGTCTACAAATACATAACGAAATTCACATTAACCACCAATTACTTTACAAATGCATACCATGTCAATGAATTACATGTTTGGCTTTCAACATGTCATTTCCCTTTGACAAAACCATTGATCATACTATTATTCCAAAAATTCCATAATATTCCCAACATTGACCAATACATGAAATCAATACATTTCACCACAATACTTCTCCTTTACACTTTCTTATCCATAACACATCACAAATAATCCATCAAAGCACCTTAATTCAACTCATAACACATATCGGCCAAAATCCCAAAATTCCCACTTTTAGAAAAGAACAAGTTTTATACCAAAAATAACACCATACATGTTCATATTTTGTCCATACCATGCTTTTTCATCAAAGGCACAAGGCCTAATTCACACTTGAATTCCATATACCACAAATCTCATACAAACTCACCAAGTTCCATGACCAACTTTTCCAAGCACAACCAACATGATATACATATTCTTTTATGCATATAAGATATTAATCCATGAAAATAAATACTTACCAAGGCTTGGAATATGTTGATCTTGTCCAAAAGATGACTTAGGGTTTGCAAAGCCAAAAGGGAATTATCTTGAAAATTCTAGAAAAGTGATGTGTGTCTTTTGGAATAAAAATCTGATTCTTCCACATATATATAGGCCCTCAAGTCTTCTTTGGCATTAAATTCCATGTCCATTTGGTCAATGGAAGAATGGGTCTTTTGTTTCCCCTTTGGGCCTTGCATTTTATCCCATTTTGGGCCTCAAATTGGCCCATTAACACATATTATCCTAGCCCACCAATTCTCATGTATAATCCATCATATATCTCATGTTTAAATAATTTCATAATGCCACGACAATATTCACTTATGAGATTTTCATTCGTAGCCTCAATCGCAAAAATAGGAATTCTAGTCACCTATGGCTTCTTTGAACATTTTGGTAAATTCTTGTATTCCATGGTTTGATCATGTAGGAGTATGTAGTAGTATATAGAGGTATTTGAAGCCTTAACAATGCTAAAGGAACTCCAAGGAATCAAAAGAAACCATGGAAGAATCGTCGTTGCATTTCGTCGCAAAACGAGCTCGGAAAGGCCAATTATGTTGTGCCTTGCGCCACTGCCTTGCTTTGCAGCAGTGGCGCAGGAATTGAAGGTTCTCTGAATCAGTGGCCTGCTGGATTTTTCAGCCATTTTTTTCTAACACTTGCATATCATCCAATACCCTATCAAAACACTACAAAATACTTACGTAGTGACCTTAATCATCAAGTAAACATGACTCCAAGGTACCAAATGAGGTTGGAAATGTATGGGGTATTACACAAGACATCTCCGACTAAAATCTAATCACATGTACGAGGCTCGAATTAATTAATTTTTTTTTTCATCACCAACCTTACAAAATACATACTCATAGCGTCTCGAAACTTAAGTAACCATTGTTCAACATCATCACATAGGTCGAAAAGGTACGGGATGTTACAATTTTACACTCTTGTAAGTTCATTTCTACTCTTAGAAACGCTTTTCTTTGGGTTGAAAATCTGTCGGAAATAGTCTCTCTATTTTTCAGCGGGTGAAACGGGATTAAGAATGACGAATCTTTTTATAATAAACATATTCATTTTATAAGTTCGTTATTATGGATAGTTTCTGTAGTGAATCAAACTAATGACGTTATGCTTTCTATTTAAAAGGTTATGGTGGAACCTGATGCTCCGAGTCCGAGCAATCCACATTTAAAAGAGTACCTACATTGGTTAGTATCTTTCTTTCCCTCGGGAGATTTGATTTTGTAGTCTATTATATGAAACTCTTCTACATTACAACCGACTACTAGTTCTTCTCACGTTTATTTATTAACTTAGTCCATTTCGATCAATTCAAATTCAACTCAATTTGTTCGTTTGAAACCCTAGCTAGTAATTACAACTAGTTCTTCTCATTTAATCCTAGGTTGTCTTTAAAAAGTAAATGTAAAATCTTACAAAAATATAAATTAAGTATTATATTATTATATCCATTCTAAAATTTTGACAAATTTGTTCACGGGTTGATTTAAGGACCTGCAAGTACGTACCTTAAATTTAGGAAACTAAAAGTTCTTTTGCTTTCTTGTCTCATTTTTTTCATATACTGACAAATGTGACTTTTCATCAACTTGTCTTTTACTAAACAAAAAGTTATGTGTATGTGGTGGGTTGGACGTGGGAGGGGGGTTGGGGGTGGCAGTTGCAGACCCCATGTACCTAAGGAATCATTTGTCCGAGGGTATAACAATAATGCTGAATAAAGTGTATTAATAATATTGGTATTAGTTATGCTGACTTTATTTTTTATACACTGTTTGATTTGATGTATTAAAAATAACACGTTTCATATAATTATAATAAAATAAATTATTTATTTACAAATATACCTTCCACACTCTTTAGTTTTCTACACTTTCTTTGCAACAACATTCTTTTTCTTTTTATTACTTGTGGCTCATTTTTTTTTTACATAACTATCTAATAATATGTGAAATTGATAACAAATAAATAAATATATAAATTAAAATATATAGATTAAAATAATATATTTTTTCATCTTCCAAGAATTTCTTTGTCAGATTAAAATATATAGACATCATCATTTTGTGTAAAAGCATCAGTAGCCATGTAAGATGTTGAATTCTTAGGAGTAACATAATTGGGGATTTATAGAAATGGTACAGTTTTAATAGCTGGCTTATAACAATCAGTTAAATAATTAAGTATATTAGAGAGGACAACTTAGTCACATTATAAATTTTTATATAAATAATAGATATGTTACTAGAATTGTTACAAATCAATCAAAATAAGGGAAGTAAGCATAATATCGTAAACTACACGGGAGAAATCTGTGAAATAAAGTCAAATCTGGAGGTAGGTCTCTGAAATTACCACTAAATATTTTAATTATATAATTTATTTTACAAAAAAAATAATAAATAAAATATGAAAGATCTTTATATGAGAGGGATTGGAGGGGTAATTATGTCACTAATCAAGTTAATGCATGTGTTGAAACCCTTTATATTACTAATACATGGAAAAGGATGGTATTAGTAATACACACCTCAGTATATAATAGAGTGTATAACTAATGCAAGTATTAATTATAAATACGCCAAAAAATTGTACCAAACAAGGTACTAGTAATACATAAGACTAATGCAGACATTATTTTTCTTAATACACTCTACCAAACGACCCCTAAGGCGTGACCGACACCCTTTCGTCAAAAAGTTACACTATGTTTTTTTATGTATATATATTACATATTGACACCTCTTGGCTTTTTCATGAATTTACTTCTTTATATTCTAATACCCCTTAGTAAATATTCTAGCCCCGCTACTGGGTGGGTAGAATCCCTTAGTAAATATTCTAGCCCTGCTACTGGGTGGGGGATGGAAGGGAATTTTGAGAGGTCACTTTAATTTGAAAGAAATTAGCAGATAGTTAATTTTTGAATTGCTAATTAAGTTTTAGGCCGTGTTTCAAAATTATTTAGTGTATAGTCATTTTTAATGCGGGATAAATTTTGACAAAAATACAGAAACAACAACATACCCAATGGAATCCAACAAGTGGGGTCTGGAAAGTATAAGCTCCATGAATCATTCGTAAAGTTTGAATTGTTAAATGTTTGAACTCCATGAATCGCTCATGGAGTTGGAAACTTAAGGGAATTTTCACATTTAGTTTGAAAGTTTGAGCTTCATGAACTGTTTTCGGTGTAATTTAAACTGATGAATGTATTTAACTTCGCGAGTCATTCATTACGGTGCTTGAAACTCTAACAAATTTTCGTACTATATTGTAAAATTAAAGTTTGAACTTCATGAATCGTTTTTGAAGTCTAAAATGACAAAATTTTGAAGTTCATGAATCGTTTGTGGAGTTTAATATGAAACTCCATCAATAGTTCTGTGTTTAGTTAGGAATTATTTTTTTATCAAAAAATCATGTTTTTTTTCCTATTTGGTTGGTTACTTCAAATTACACATTTATGAAGGAGATAATACTAAATTAACTACTTTTTTAAAATTACTAGTTATCACTATGTATGTGGTTCTAACTAATGAACCATCAACAGGTTGGTCACTGATATTCCAGCTACCACAGGTCCAAGTTTTGGTTAGTGCTCTAATTATATATATATGGCCCTTTATTTTTCTTGTTTCTCTTTTTCTCATGTTCCTTCTACCTTTTTTTCTCTTGATTTTTCTTCATATTCGAATGTCAACAATATCCTTATATTGCTCTACCCAAAACAATATCCTTATTGGTTCGGATATATTTGTCCGAAGTTTGATATGACTTGTTAAGGTTAAGACTGAAATTGTACATTTGACAAGCCAAATTACTTCGGACTTGTTTTGCTACATTTGCGGCTGTGGTAAGGCCTTACTTCAAACATTTTAAACTAAAGTTATGGCCTTAACAAAGCCAAATTAAATTCAGACGTTTTGGTATGACGTCACGACATATATATAATTGCCATATATATAATTGCCACAACTTCAGACATATATAACTGAAGTTGGGTCCATTATTAGGGTCGTTTGGTTTGAAGACAAGTAATGTAGTGATTATTTTTTATTGGTTGTTTGGTTAATTGTATTAAAAAGATTAACATGCATTATTTATAAAAATATCCTTCACTTTATTTATGTTTGTGCAACATACCAAACGACATATATGACTTTGTTTTAATTTATTTAATTTTATGTAGGGCAAGAAATTGTATGCTATGAGAGTCCAAGGCCAACAATGGGAATACATCGATATGTTATTGTATTATTCCAACAATTGGGTAGACAAACTGTATATGCACCAACTGGATCAATTTGGCGTCTAAATTTCGACACAAGAAATTTTGCAGAAATGTATAATCTTGGTTTACCAGTTGCTGCTGTGTATTTTAATTGTCAAAGAGAGAGTGGAAGTGGTGGGAGAAGATTTATTTTATGTTGAATAAAGGGCATTCCGGTGTATTAAAATTCCCGCGGCTATGTGCGGGGTCCGGGAAAGAGCCTAACGACAAGGGTTTATTGTATGATTACTTTTATTTAAGCTCCATTTTTGTATGAACTCGATCATCTTGGATAGCTGATCGAAAGTAGCTGATAACGAATTTTTGATGTACTTTATTCGTTCACTACATATTCATGATGTTATGTTCATGTTCGAGTTTTATCCTCTATGCTTATGATTCGAAGATTAAGACTCTATTCGTGTTTTAGGGGCTTCTTTATTTTCATTGAAGCAATCAACAATGATTGTGGAGGCAATTGCCAGTTTACGAGCTTGATGAAGGTAGAGTTGTTTTATGTGATTTATGCTTGTGTTCCATCATGTTGGGATTTTGACATATATTTAGTGTATATCATTTTTTATTTTTTATTTTTTTTGCATATTTAATTACACATAGTGTATCTTACACAAATATTCATAACTTGTTTTGCACCATAAATCTTAAAAATCTCCGTACTCAGTCAAAATAGAACATATACCTGAGACGGGGATCACATCTATAGACAAATTTTTATAATCCCCTCGCTGGTAGTTCTCTCCTTAGAGTCAAGTGTCTTTCAGCTCCTTCCAAATTTTTATTTTTTTTTCGTGATGGAGTAAATTCTAAGGTTCCTTATTTCAGTTGTAAAATAGGAAGAAGAAAGAAAATGGGTACAACCTCACTAGCAGCCTGCGTTTCCGATCGAAAAGGAATAAAAAATGAAAGAAAAATTTGTATGCACTATATATGGAGTAGAGTGACTATTCTTAATCTCTTTTTCCCTATCTCTCCTTTTTTGCCTTCCACTATTATCACCTGACAAGGCTTAGCCCAACATTCGATTTGTTTGAAAATTACACCTCTAGTAACATCATGTAACAAAATTAATTATTGATTTATAAAGGTTGAAATACAAGATAGACGAAAGAGTACTATTCTTTTCTTTATGCTACTCTATATATGTATATATTTAATCATCATCAATTCCCTTAGAATAACTGACATTACATGATATGATGACTACTAAAGACTTATAGTTATTTCTTCGATACTAATTCACCAGCAAGATTTTATATATGTTGCTCGAATTCTTAAAGAACGTTGATAAGTGCATGTTCAATAATTCTCCAAAATAGTGTGTTTTTTTAGGTTCGACATTAATAATAGTAATTTTGAAGATTCCGAGCAACCTAAGCAAGATTATATTCGACGGCCACCAGTACCATTTTCTCTTTGGCAATTGAAATAAACAGCAGCTACTGGCGATCCAAGATTATAGTGCTTTGCAAAATCCCTTGTATCGAATAAACAAAATATATGCCACTTCATTGCCTATAAAACACAAAATAAACAAATCAAATATATAAAAGATATGAGAAATTTTAGATCGTGGTATAAAGATTCCTCTCGAGCTGACTGAAAATCTAAAATTATGTATTAAACGATAATTTAATGTTTTGCCTGTCTCTAGGTGGTGATGGGATAAAAATGGGTTATTTGCGTAAATTAATCAAAGATACATCACATCTAAATATGGCATAATACATAAATAAACACTTTAACTTGACCTTAATTGGCAACTAAATACTCCAACTTTGAAAATCCACATCTAGACACCACAATTCGTCGTCCCACTATATCTCGTGGACATCGACATTGATATGACACAAATTTTAGAGGTGTCTATAGATGATCATTTTGTAGGTTGGACTGTTCGACTGACACAGTGGAGATGAGCAAAGGTATCCTGATGTGCATCCTCAAAGTTGGAGTGTTTAGATGTCCAAATTAAGGTGTCTATCTATGTATTATGCCATTAAATATCCCCTTTAGTTTTGTGACCATTTTAAACCCTCAATGTTAGATGAGTTTAATTATCATGCACAATGTAAGAGATGTTTACATCATATTAAAATCACTTTTACCTTTTATAATATATACAAATCTCAAATTTTTAGGAGGCAGCTAACCTATGCACATCCTTTCGGGTAAAACGATACGTAATTATTTTTATATACTAACGATGTATACAATATGAACATGTTATATACATTGTTTTAATTATTTTTTTTAAAAAAGAAAAGAAACATACTGAGTTTATGATTAGTATGTAGGAAAGACTTACCAAAGGTTACTCCTGTGGTTGCTGGGATATCAGTGACCAACCTAACAAAGTTACTATGAGAACATGTTGTAATTGTGTAATTTGAATAATATATGATTATATATGTTTTGATAAATTTGCAATTAAAAATAAAATATTGGAATTGAAAAACTAAATCTAGAGTATTTGCAAATTATGTGTCAAGTTCGACAAAATTCAGTAACTTTGACTCAGATCATAATCAACTTTGCTAGTATAGCTATAGTACTTTAGTGTGGTTTTACTTAAATGGCAAATAAAATTGAATAAATTAAACCATCACACAAATTTGACATAGTTGCTATAAATTAAACACCAAAAACTCTTATCTGATTATTATAGGTTAAATCTCCTTGTGGTATGGGTTGCTTGGAGTTGGAGCATCAGGATTCACCATAACCTTCACAAATAACAGCAAAAATGGATTTAAAATGGATCTTCCCATCATCAAAAGTGAGAAAATGACGATCAACCAATATTTATCGAATTTGAAAAAGAGTCATTTTCCTAACGAATTTACGATCAAACAATATTTATCGAATTTAGTCATTTTCCTAACGAATTTAAATTATATATATACAATGGAGTGTAATGAATTTTTCACATTATCATGTAATTCGACTGCGTACTTATCATGCAATTAAATAGAATTACTTACACACCCTTTGCACCGCCACTACCGCCACCCATCAACAATATATCCAGTGTAATCCCATAATAGTAGCTAGGGTAGCCTAGGAAGGGTTATGAATGCATAGCCTTACTCCAACCTCGTGAAGGTGGAGAGGTTGTCTCCTATAGACCCTCAGCTCAAATAAAAAATATTCAAATCAGTAAGAAAAGTAGGCGAGTAATAATAATAATACTGATAAGGGAAACTAGACAAAGTCGACCACATACTATAAAATTCTACCCTAATCCCTCGACTTTCATATTCTCCTATTTAGGGTCACGTCCTTGGTAAGTTATACGTTTGTCAAATCCGATCTAATCACCTCTTTCAATACTTCTTCAACCGACCTTTGCCTTTCCTCGGACTCAACCACCATCATTTTTTTAAAAAAAAAAAATTCACAACACGTGTACAAAATGAACAAGGAAAACAATGACATATAGCTAGTGCAATATCTATGCATATAGCAAAAAGAGAGTAGGTATATAATTGTCTATATATAGTATACCAGAGTGTAAAAAGTTCGAAAATCATCCCCTCCAACTTCAACTTTAGGTTGGTTGATAACCTAAGAAGGCCTCAAATCACAACCATTTCTAAGTTCCCTATTGTTATAAACAACTCTTAGGTTAATAGACCTTGTGAATGGATCCAAAACATCCCCTATCACTCTAGCAAGTGCCAATGTGTCTCTTTGATCTCTTTGCATGATGAATACTATGCAATGTTCTCAATGGTCATATGAGCTAGAATTGAAGGGTATTTATACAAGCTAACTTTTGGTATATCCACTTGAGTCAATGATCATATGAGATAGAATTGAAGAGTATTTATACAAGCTAGTTTTTGGTATATCCACTTGCATTGTGTTTTGCGTTTAATTTTGTGCCATCCCAAGAATCTAAATAAACCTCAATCTTTTGTTTGTTCTATGTTTTTTTTTCTCCAACTTGATTATAGCCCTTTGCATATATGATACTTTGATCCACTTGCAATGTCAAAGCACAAACAAGAATCTTATCAATTATACAATAGCTTGATTTTGGGGTAATGTCAAAGTAGCATGCATAGTGATTTATTGAGCAATCACTTTATTTACTTGCATTTGCTTCTATTTGAGTTTTCAATCCATCTCTCCAAGGAATTTGGCAAAATAAGGTTGTAATAGTCATAAAAAGGAATTTAATGCAAGTTGATAGGTCCTTCAATCATCGAGTAGTACACTATCGACTTCCACACTTATCATGACAACATCACCGATCTTTGGCATTTATGGGGGTGCCTATCATACACATGCACCACCAGAGTCTTCATAAGAACTCTGGGCCGAGGGCTAAGGTGAACCCGAATTAACGATGAGAAGGCGGTCAAATCAGTAGCAAAGGCATTACCTTATAAAGGGGTCACAATATCAAATATACAAATCTTTACACAAACATTATGGTTATAATGATGCACCATATGAATGAAAATTATTTCATATTCAGAGCATCTTAGTTGAACTTTTGAAATGAGAACGATATCCCACTTCTATATGAATAAACAAAGAAATAACATCAACTATAAAGTGGATAGCTATTTTTCTCTTTTTATGCAAGGATAGCAAAGAGGATAAAAAAAGAATACTCTACTTTTTTACAACTATATCCTTTTAAAATTATCATATGAATCTAATTTATATACATGGACAGTAATAAAAAAATTACAATATAAATTATATGTTTAACATATTCTAATAGTTATTTGTCTTACTTTTCAAGTTGCTAGTTTATTTTTTATGAACGATTATCTTCTCGTAATAATATTTTCATGATTGAGCTTATTGTATTAAAAAGAAAGTACGCCAATTTTGTTTCCTGGTAGCTGCTAGGGAGTATTAAGAGATTAGTCCAATAGCAATAACTCGCTGTGTTGTAGCCTGGCTAAATTTGTAATTCTTCATTGGTGATTAATACAAGATCTTAGTTATCAAAAAAAAAAAAAAGTATGCCATCAATAAATGAAAGTCTTTTTTTTTTTTTGTGGCCGTTAAATAATGGGAGAGAGATATCAAGATGATCACTGCACCTGACAAATATTCTTAGAAGAATTGAAATATATTCAAATTCGAACGAGGTATTGAAAGAAAGGAACATTGGTCCCATTTTTCTTTAGAACATTATTGTTTTGAGATTAAAAAAAATATTCATATTCGAAATAATTTTTTAGTTTATTGAAAAATCAGTATTTGGCCTTTCAATTGTTTTCCAAATTAATTGGAAGAATAAATCATGGTCCCATATCTTTAGAGAAAGTCAATTTGTTTTCTCTCTTTTGGAAAAAATGATATTCCCTTAAGGGCAATTTACATAAATAGTACAAATATATAGCCTTATTTATCAATTGTAGTACTACATTCTTATTCTTACAGCAGTTGATAGCCTAATCTTCTTTTTTTTTTTACCAAAAATAGCTAAGTACATGTATAATACCATTTTAACACAGTTTTAATGTAATAATATATAAACTAATTTGAATACTATTTAAATGTTTGAAAGTCAGGTATAATACATTTTTAACATCATTAATAAGGAGAAAAATAAACAACTTCTTTAATACATTTTGAATTCAATATATTATGCGTATTATAGACGTATTTTCAATATACGTGGTTAATATATATAACTAAAATATTTTTAAAACAAATATATTATAAGTATTATATGTGAATTTCAAATATTTCATTACAATTTAAATTAGTTTACGTTGTCGGAAGTGTATTATATTTGTTATGAAATAACAACTATCGAATTTATAACAATGTATAATATTGAATTCGAATTGTATTACAACGATAGTTATATTTAATACAGTTTTAATACAACTTTTTAAAACTTCATCTCTTCCTCTCAATCCACCATCACTGCTGCCCCACCATGGCTGGTGAAAAATCTCCTCCATTAACCCATCTCGTCCACTCCAATTTCACCACTAATGACCTCGCAACTCTAATGTTCCGACCAACCCTCATCGGAAAATTCCATTTCCGGCGAGTCACCAATGAACCCATCGCAATTTCATCCCCCCTTCTACTATTTCCGTCTAAACCCATCCCTCCACTACTTTCGGCGAGTCACCAGTGAACCCACTCCTAAACAGAGCCCATAGCCATTGCGCTCCGAGCTTCGTCGGCCCAAAAAAAGAAAAAAAAGCTTTGATTTTTTTCTCAAAAATCCAATTAAAAAAACTCCATGAAAATCAAAATTAAATACCTTTACAAGCAACAGAATTAACAAAACGAATTCACGTACCACAACAAATCAATAAATTCTGAGAAATTAAAAGTGAAAGAGAAAGAAAAATCGAAATCTAAAACCTCAAATAGAGAAGAAAACAAGTTGAATTTTTATACCTAGCAAAATTCAAAGTTGAAACGGAAAATCAAAAGAATAAGAAAAAAAAGCAACATAAGCCAAAATGTGAAATTGGTGGAAGCAATGGCAGTGAGGAGGAAGATGAGATAGTGAAGAAGACTAATTAGGCTATAATTAGCTATTAAGGGTATAATTAGCTATTAAGGGTAAAAGTAGGCTATAATCCGTAATAAAATAAAAGTAGTACTATATAGGGTAATAATTGATTTGAAGAAGTTCATTTATATAATTATTCTTTCCCTTGCTTTCAATTTGATCGTCTTACTTTCGTTTTTAACTTACTTCAAAAAAAAAAAAAAAAAATTTACCTTCTATATCTAACAACTCTTTACATTTAACATCTTATATAACATTTAGGATCATAAAATTCAAAAAAGTACTTTTGTGGCTTTTCACATTCTATGTTGAGTCCAACCCAAATGAACAATTTTACTTTAACTTTCTATCACATTTTTTTTCTAATTTTATCTAATATTTTGAATGAAAGTCATTGTTTCATTATTCGTCAAAGTATTCTCTAAAATCTTAGTACACGCATCAACTTCTATCCTTTGATTCGAATATTGGATAAGAAAGTTAAGATTTCCGTCAAGAATATTCCGTTGAAAAGCATGATAAAGGTCACCAACTGAATATTCTAACATGATAAGGGTCGCCAACTGAATATACTAAGTTTGATGATAAATAGTAGGGGTGTGCAAAAACCGATTCAACCGATAAATCGAACCAGTAAAAATGTTATTGGTTTATCAGTATCGGGTTATTGGGTTAACGATTTTTTAGCGGTTTAATAAAAAAAATTTAGTGGGCTATGGGTTCGATTTCCGGTTTTAAGTTTTTAGTTAATGGTTAAGCCGATAACCCAATAAGATTATATTAAAATTATATTTTATTCATAATTATATAATAATGGTTTTAGATTTAAATACATACCTTATTGTCTTTTGAATTTATGGTTGTTGTCTTAGTACTTATAATTTGTGTAGACTTTATGCATGAAGATAGTGTAGAAACAAATGAAAATAAGAGAAAGTAAGAAAATTAAGGGAGTATTTTCTTATTGGTTAAACCGAAAATCGAATCGATAAAGGCCAAAAACCGATTAACCGAAAACCTGTAACGAATATCTTATTGGTTTGGTTATCGGTTTAGCGTGTTTACAAACCATATTTATTAAGGGTATTTAAGTTGTAAAAAAAAGGGGGGAGGGAGGGGGGGGGGGGGGAGAACAAAACAATTTTTGATAAGGAAGAAAAAAAAAATAGAATGGGCGTGTAGCTTGAACGTAGTGAGAATTCGTTCAACTTAATTTGGTTTGACCAGAAATCATGTTGATTAACAGAGATACTAATTGAATTAAGAAAACTCATGGTTAGAGCTGAAGATTACAATCTATTGCTACTTGAATTGAGAGAGTTTAGAAAATTCTTTCTAATGGGTAAATCATGGAATTCCAAGAGTTGGGTGTCTTAAATTAGTTATGTTTTAGCCTAAACGAAGAAATTAACACAAGATCAATATGATGTGATTATAGATGGATCGAAGGAAGTCGTACGGATTGCTCGAGGCGACGATTTTACTATTTCTACACGAGTACAGTGAGTAGTAACCTTACCATGATTTATGTTTTCTTAACTTGCATAATTTATACATGATTTTGAAGAAAAGTGTTGCCAAATGCTTTGAAATTTCATGTGGGACGAGTCTTTTACTTGATATGGTACTGAAAGGGTTCTTTGAGATGTTTTCACTATTGTAAGACATTTATTCGTTATTTGATATATGATCACTGCTATTGTGAAGGTTCTTCACTTACTTGAGAAATACGTATTTTGACATGTGTTTTGTTCAAGTTTATATGCAATATGATTTGATATGAACTTAAATGCCCTGTATTATTTTGAAAATGCTTTCATATGAGTACCTATTGTTTACAAAGAAAGTATAAATGGGAGTAGACCTTGATTTGAATCCCGTAGCTAACGGCGGGTTCGTTAGACCTGGTGCACCTTGTATTTACAGATTACAGTTATAGCCCTCGCTAGTGGAAAGGTAGAACTAGCATACCATTATTGATTTCCCTCGAGTAGGGATCTACTGATATGATTATTTGACTCTTTTATGAGGGGTCCACTGTTATTGACTTTTCTTGAAGTAGAAAGTCACACCGATTATATGATTCATTCTCGAAAACCTCCCAAATATGTAATATTTGATATGATACAATGCTTATTGAGTTTATTACCGAACAATTAGTTCATCTTGCTGACATGAAACAATGAGACTACTTATTGTTACTGTTTTTTGAAAGGGCATTTATTCCATGATATTTGTTGATTATCACACTAGCATGTTTTCTGACTTGTCCCCATAAAATGATTGTGGTTAAGTGTTATTACTTACTGAGCTAGCGTCTCACTCCCCGCTATTTTTTTTACAGAGAATGCAGGTGACGTTTTTGAGGATTTCATTAACTAGAGCGTACGAGTTAGCATATTCCTGGTAAGCCCCGCACTTGTTCGCGTGGGCACAAGTCTATTTATTTGTTATGACCCATTATTTGAAATCTTAGAGTCACTCCTTAGTCATTTCCTTTAGTAGAGTCATGAGTATTCTCTCTTTATTATAGACTTGTGAAGTATTTGACTTCTTCTCATAATTGGAGATGGATTTAGTATCTTTACATTGCAAATGGGTTGTTGATGAGTTTTGTACTTTGTTGTGGCGATGTTGGTCAGTTGTGTTATTGAATTATGAGACAGGAAAATTTGGATGGACCCAAAAACACGGGAAACTCTGCCCAATTTTTCGTAGATTACCGATGAGGCTTGCTTTGGGATTCTTCCCCCTTAGCGTCGGTCACGGTCCTAAATTGGGTCGTGACATCAAACCAATAATACATAAAATCGAACTGAACCAACTGATGCACACCCCTAATAAATAGTGACATTATGAACTCATCTAAGATCCAGTGCAAAAAGAAATGGAATTTGTTATATACGTAATGGCTAATATATTGATAAATAGCTCTTAGTTAATAAAATATTTTGATAATTTATTATTGAATAGAATTAACAATGAATTTTATTGTCAATCAAAAACGACTAAAATGAGACAAAATTTATTGAACTACATAGCTGAAGTTCGGACAAAAATGACTGAACTTCAGCATATGTGTCACTTCAAACATTGTGTCTAAGTTAAACATTGTCAATACCGACTTCGAAAATTGTATATCTAAATTTTGTTTGAAGTAGATATACACGTACAAAAATAATTAAAATACAAATAAATTAGGATAAATTACATAATACCACGACTCAAGTTATTATATTCTCTTAAAATCTCAAACATTTAAATTAATTACATAAATTGCTTCTTTTACTTTCTCACTTTAAACCATCATATACATTACCCCAAATCCCAAATCCAAAAATATCACAAAGAAAAATATTTCAATATAATAGCAAAACCCCAAATCCCAATATAATCCCCCTCCATCTTGGAACATTATTCACATCCCCCTTCACCTTACCCCGTTCTCCAAAAAAACACTCTCAGATTTCTCCATTTCCACTTCTTCATCCCAAAAAAAATAAATCATCAGAAATGAGAATCTGAAAACCCATACCCAATTCCCCTTTCTCCTCCTCCTCGTCATCATCTTCTTTATTCACTTTCTCTTCTCTAACCTTATTTCTCCATTAATGGTAACGACGAAGAACCCCCTCTAAACGAATCTTCAATTTCTCCATTAAAGGAAAAACTTCTTATTGTCCGATTGAATTTCTGTTGGAGTTAACTCCAAAGATTTGAAATTTCATCCGATTCATTTTAACTTCAAAGGTTCGATTCTTTATTTTTCTCAAACGAAATCGAATTACACGGTGGTCTCAAAGCGTTACGGAACTCTCCCACAAGACGAAACTTTTGATGCCGCAAGGCGGATTGAGGGGGAGGCATTTGCTGGATCTACGACTAATGGTAACGATGACGGCATTGAGATACTTAAGGTTTATTCAAAAGAAAAACATAAAGAATGATGTATCTGTTGAAAATATGACAAAATTTATGTATCTAAATGCTTTTTTGCGTTACTGATACATAAGAATTTTGTATCGGGATAAGTGTCTCTTGAAAATATATCAAAATTTATGTATCGAAATGCTTTTTTGTGTTAATGATACATAAGACTTATGTATCGGAATGAGATCTGTGTTTCTGATACATAAGAATTATGTATCGGTTGCAGTGATTTTTTGGTGGACTTGTGTGTGAATTTAAGTGGATGGTGGTTTTTCATCGGTTGGTTGGTTGGTTGGAGTGATGGGTGGTGACGGTTATGTGCTTTCCGTCGTAGAAAAGGAAATTATTGATTTTTGGGTATGAGATTCAGCAGAAACAGTGGTCGGTGATAGAGGGTTTGATGGGTGGTTAGAGCTCGCGGCGGTTTTGGAGCTGTTGTGATTTCTCCGGCGATGCAAGTTCGCCAGAGATTGAGTTTGGGGCGGTGTCGACTCTTGTGATTTTTGGAACGTTCTTTTTCAAAAATACTCTTAATAAAGCACCAGTCACTTACTTAGAAATTTATTTCCGTTATTTTTTCTTTTTTAACGCGCATTAATTTCTTGTTAGGATGTATCGATTGTCAAATTATGTATCCGAAAAATTAAAATCAGGAATTTTATGTAATTTTGTTAAAAGAAGGGATAGAGAGTAATTAGGGGTAAACTTGTTGGGATTTATGTAAGTTATCTGACAAATTATGGGTCTGAAGGCCCAAGAGTACATTAGTTGCCTTTCTCCTTCCCTTCTAAACATATGATCCAGCCCAACATTACGCGATATAACAACTTAAGCCCATATATATATGTGTGTGTGTGTGTGTGTGTGAGAGAGAGAGAGAGAGAGAAAGATTGACATACTTGATACCTATACAGTGTAATTTTTCGACAAAAAGTGTCAATTGACTCCCCTCGACCAAGGATAGCTCGAATGTTCTCAAGGGCTTCCCATTACAAAAATTTCAGTAAAAAGTTGAATAAAAGGGATATCCACGTGGACCGTGGGTATGAGTTAGGGTTTTATTGTCATTGTAAATAGTTTTTTCGATTAAAACGTCATGCGATTCGGAATACCTGAGATTTTTTGGTCAAGACTAAGATTGTCAATTAGATGCTTATGTCCCACCATAAATGATGATTAATTAAGCATATAATCTCTTTAAAACCATTGGGGAATACTCTGTTAATTCAGCTATTTATAGCTATTGTGAGCCTCCCATTACAATTGGGATTAAAGCCAATAGTTTATTAATCCATCCCAAAATACTTTTTTTTACTGTGTTGCATATTCGAGTACATGTTAAAATATTAAATTATAATATCCATGCATTATATTGATGAACTAGAATATTAAATTTTTGATTCGGAATATGGATGTAGTCGAATTGTCCAAACAAGTTTTTGGATAATTCGATATGAACAATCTCGAGATATATCAATCTGTCACTAATGGCTCGTTCCTAGTGTATTTGAACGAATTAAAAAGCTAAATAAATAAGAGTAGGTCCACCAAAGTAAGAGGATTACTACAAGGCTTTCGAGGAATTAGAAGGTTTTAATTATCACCTCATCACAATAGTACAAGTTTTATATATTGCTATTGCAAGTCCCTATTTGAGAGCTAAATTTCCTTTTGATATTTATGTTGTTTTTTTTTTGTTATTACATGGTGGTAGTTCTCTGCAAAGAAAAATACAAGCAAAAATTTAGAACGATATCTTTAGGGGAAAAAAAAGGGGGGCGGGGGGTTGTGTGTGTGTGAGAGAGAGAATTGTGAGTGATTTAGACACCTTTGAAATGTAGGTTCGATTCTATGGAAAGTAGAAATGTTTTTGATGGTCCTATGAAACATGACATAGAGAACATCAAAGTTTTGGAAGTAAAGATGGTCAGGAATAGAACTACGGGTACGAGTTCGGATGAACCTAATAATTTATGCTTAGAGACCCTATATTTATATTATGTATACATATCGAATTTATGAATTCAGTAAATAAAATAAGTTATGAATTCAATGGCAAATTCATAACAAAATGAACTATAGATTCTTGCACCGACTATGAAGATGGTGATGCTACAATTACACTCATTTGTCAAGATTTCTTCGAACAATTCTACAATTTATTAATGAGAGAAAAAGGTTCATTCTAAACCTAGAGAAGAGTTCATGACGGCCTTCTTTAGTCAATTATCTAATCTTACATAACAGAATGTGATATATGATGAGATAGAATGCAATAGAAACAAAGATAGGAAACGGACTACTCTTAACGGGCAAACCAAGCTCCTTTATTCTGAATTAAAGAACTTTGAATCAATCAATTTTCCTCAAGTAGGATTCGAACCTACAACCAATTGATTAACCACTGAACGAGTCTTAAATTAAAGTTTGAACCTAAAAAAGGAGTGTTGTTCCTAATTGAGGAGAAGGCCCAAATTGCAATCCAAGACCTTTTGAGTTGGGCCACTTGTATTCCTGACTTGAAAAATTAGCCGACCTCCTAGAACCTCTCATTCAAAGATATAGGCAGAAAGGTATCCCAACATAAGGAAATTGCCTTCGCCAAAGGCCATGGTCGAAAAGCTGATATTGAAAGAATACAAGTGGAACATTGAACTCCGAATCGCGTTATCGAGAGTCTTAGTCCCTTATGATTTTTTGGCTGGGAGGATTAAGATGAACCAAGAATTAAAAAGGTTGGAATTTGATTGTAATGGTGCAGGAGCTGTATTTTTGGTAGCTTCAGCCTTCAAGTGAATTAACATTAAAGGAAATTGGTGATTTATAGTTTGTTTGGCCAAACTTCTAAAATCAGCTTATTTTTAGAAGTGCTTTTTTCAAAAGTACTTTTGGTGAGAAGCATTTTGTGTTTGGCCAATACAATTAAAAAACACTTTTGAGCAGCAATTAGTGTTTGGCCGAACTTTTAAAAGTGTTTTAAGTATATTTTTCGCATAAGTATTTTTTTCAAAAGTGCTTTTGGAGAGAAGCTACTTTTTTTAGCTTATGAAAAACTGCTTTTTTTACTCCCCAGAAGCACTTATTTTCTTCCATAAGCTTGGCCAAGCACCTCAATTTTTTAAAATAAGCACTTTTGAGAAAAAATAAGCACTTTTGGGGAAAAATAAGCTTGGCCAAACAGGCTATTAGTTTACCCTAATCCTGCTTTTAGACAACTAATTGTTCATGAGAGCATTGATCACTTGGAAGATGATAAACCAGTTTGCATTCTCCAGGTATAATTCATTATACTCATCCTTCATTACTATATTGTATTCCCTCGTGTCCATATTATCTTTCTTTTAAGATTTTTTCACACCTCTTCAAAAAGATATTTAATAGTTTAGTCATAAGTATAGACGGATCAATACAAGTTTTGAACGATAGATTCAACTGAACCCTATATTTTCAACATGAAACACATGCGCATGCACACGTGTGCACACACACATTCATCAACAAGTTTAAATTAACTTGTAGCCATCAAGTTTACATAAATTTTGAATCCGTCTCTGATCATAAGAATATTTGTCTAAACTATTTTTTACCTCTCCTTTAAATGTTTCCCTTAATTAGTTTTTTTTTAAAAATTATTTTTTTTCTTTTTTACATTCCCTTAATTAGTTAACATTCACTACTTCGTGTAATAAGGGAAGATTTGAAAGAAAAAGATATCATTCACTAATTGGTGTAATAAGGGAAGATTTGAAAGAAAAAGATAACAAATGACTTCTTGTTTTTCTAAAAGGTTAAGCATTTTGAAACAATACAGTTTGCTAAAACGGTTAATATTTGGATTTTGGACCACACAAAGTAGCATTTATTTCTATTTAGTTGTTTTGTAGTTACTATTATTAATCTGGTCAGTGTATAAGCTAGTACTCCATCCGTTCACTTTTACTTATCATTTATGTCCTAATTGAATTTTCATACTCATTTCCTAATTGAATTTCCATTTTTACTTGTCATTTTTGACATATGAAGAAAAGACAATCTTTTTTTATTTATTTTACCCTTAGCATTAATTGTTTATTCTCCAAACTAATTTCAAGACATAATATTAAACATCAACTAATAGATATATTATGGTAAAATAGACATTTTGATAATTATTTTCTTAATGGGTGTGTCAAGTCAAAATGTGACAAGTAAGAGCAAACGGAGGGAGTAGCTTATTACATAACCATATATAGGAATTTATAAAAAAAAAGAAAAATAAGCAATTCATTTAAAATTAGTTGTTTATATATGGGTTGATTTATCGTAGGAATTCTTGTCTCATCTTTAATTTGATTCAAATTATAATAGGACTAATCGTTTTCAACAACTATACTATGTGAAAAATTGTCATTCTTTTTTTAGCTTCACATTCAGCATTCAATACTCACATTGGAGCCTAACTAATTCATATTTGCAACGAAAAATCCCATCTCGAGAAGTAAAATGGTACTCTTTATAACTAAATATGATTAGTCCATTCTCAGGGCTCAAACCCGAAATTTTTAATTAAGAATGAAATAATACTTGCTACACCGAGAAAATATTTGAAATTGAAAAGTTGCTAGTCTTTAAGGAGAAGTGCACAAAATTATCACTTATTAGTACTACTATCAGCCAATTTACTTTTTCATAGAACAAATAGAGGGTCATATGTGCCTTTCAAACAATTAAGCCTTCACCTACTGCATGGCTGTGCTTTCCAAAAGATAACAAACACAAACATGAATGATAGACATGCATGAATCTAATTATTCAGAGTCAGTGAGTTCGGAATAAATTTAATCAATACATGTACATGAGATTTTTTTAATTTTTTTTGGTGTGTACGTATAGGCCGAGTCGAAAACAATGTATTCCGTTGAACTCATCGAACTCCCCCTAAATCCGCTTCTAGTTATTGATGTTGGATGATTAAAATCCAAAATTCAACCTAATTTTCATTTTTAGCATTAAACTTTAATTCATGTATGCTAAATTGCATGTCCTTGTCAAGCCACATCAAATGCTAAATGGTATTTGGAAACCACTCATAAAAGAATTTAACTTATACACTGAACAACAAATTTTTATATCATCGTCGTTATATTTTAACTTATTGCAAGTCTAAAATGTAATTTGTTTTATTATTTAGATCATAATTCAACTTTTTATGGACATTTACTTATAGTTATTTTTTAACTGATCGGATAATGTAAAAATTTTCATTATATTGTCAACATGCATATCAAAGTGAAATTCTTCTTCCTGAGCCAACAATATATTTGGTCCATGACAGCTATAACCATTTAATTTGTTTACTTTTTTTAGGTGACATCATTTAAGTGTGGAGGTTTTGCAATGGGCTTTTCAACAAATCACATAACCTTTGATGGAATAAACTTCAAGACTTCTTACAAAAACTTAGCTTCTCAAGCATTTGATGATACTAAGCCCTTAGCCATTGTCCCAGGGGCGAATTTATGTATAAAAAATTGGTTACGGGAACCCGTGATCATCCGATTAAACTCGATATATTACTTGTATAGTTCTTAAAATTATATCAAGTATTAAGTAAATGAACCCATGCTCATAACCCGAGCAGCAGCTGCATCTCCGCCCTTTTATTTTCAATTAAAAACAGTTGTTTTTTTTATTTTTGTTAATTCTAAAGCCCTAAAGGCTAAAAGTCAAACGGTTGAAAACATCGTGTTTTTTTTTTTCAATTTAATAGCAGTAGGTCTCCTTTATCTTTTTGTGTTTCACCCAGAAAAAAGAAAAAAAAAAAACTTAGAACTTCCCTTTGAGCCAAAACCCACTATTAACAAGTAGCAACTAGAATCAAATCAGAGAAATTACCATTGCCTAAGATAAAATCGATATCTCATTCGTTCTTTTTTGTTAATGGTTTCTCTTCTTAGTAAGTAAATTAGCAAAATCAAAATTTTCAAAATTCATAGACTTTAATTTTAGGGTTTTCATAAAAAAAAAATCATTGTTTGTAGCAATAGGAATCATCAAGAGCTAATGATTTGGTTATCTCGGACTCACATAATTTGCGGATGAATTGGACATTGGTAAGATTGGATCAAACTTGGTCTCTTGTTTATATACTTGTGAAGCTGACGTTGATTTTGCTTGTTGCTACTGCAAGTGTGAAAAGAACATTCTCCTCAATGAAGCTTATCAAAGATAATCTACGTAATAGAATTGGTGAAAAAAATTTAAATTGTTGTTTAGTTTGTAAGATATTAGCCGTAAGTAATGATGCTATAATAGATCGTTTTCAAAGTATGAAGTCTCGTTGAGTACAATTGTAAACTGATGATATTTTTTGTGATAATGTAATTAATTATCTTTTGCTCGCCAAGTTTTTGTCATTGTAAAATTTTAGATCTTACTTTAAAGCAATGGTGCACCCGTCTTCTCAAAATCCTGGATTCACCTCTGCATTGTCCCATACAACGACAGTACCCTCCTAGCTACTCGTACACCTCCACGTGTCACGTTCCCACACGTCGAATTACTCAAATTGGAAGTCCCCATTGGTGAAGAATTAAACCCTAATTTATTTGAAACCCTACAAGAAGAACTTGATTTCAAAATCTTTAAGCTCAATTCAAGTGACATTACTTCCTTGAAAGAAAAGGCAAAAGACGAAAATGCCCCCAATGCAAAAATTACTAGTTTTAATGTGGTGACTTCCTATGTATAGAGGTTCAAGGCGTTATCGTGCGATGTTGAGAACAATTCAGAGCGGATTTCAACGGTTAAATCCGCCTTTGCCACAGTCTTACACTGGCAATGCTGTGCTGACGTCCTATGCGTCAGCCACGTGTCACGAGCTCGAAGAAGGGCCTTTTAGTAAAATTTTGAATATGGTGTCACAAGGGGGTAGGAGAATGAATGATGAAGATGCAAGAAGTGCAATTGATTGGGGTGAAATTTATAAGGGATTTCCAAATGGTGAACTGATTTCATCATGGTGGAATGTAGGGTTTTCTCAAGTTGAATACCCTTGGGGAAAACCTAAGTATAGTTGTCCTGTGGTTTGTCATAGAAAAGAAATTATTTTGTTGATCCCAAATATTGATGATGGTACAAGCAACAACAATAATGGGGTTAATATTTTTGTTGCTCTTCCTCCCAAGCAAATGGAGAAATTTGAGTCCTATTTTCACAAGTTCGTGTTGGATTGAGATTTATGTACTATACCTTTTGTTTTGTTTTATTTGAACAAGCTTTATATATGTTGTAAACATGATGGTGTGAGTGTTGAATTTTAATTATCTTGTATGGTGATGATGCTAAAAGTATTATAATTATATTATAAATGTTTGATATTTGTATACATCTTTTTTGGATCGAATGGGCTTTGTGAGAATAGGCCACAGAATGGACATGTAATGTAATAAAGATTTGACTTAATACATGGATAGCTCAATAAATTTTATTTAGATATTCAAATTAGGATTCAAAGAATAAATAACAAATTGTTCTTATTAGAGACTTCCGGTTCAAATTTGGAAAAACGACATATTCTCAAGCATCTATTAGGTAGTTAAATTAACTACATAAAATATATTTTTTTCTTTAATTATATATATCATCTTCAATTAGAACAAGTCTGAGGCTTTACGGCCTATATAGAGGCTAATTTGTATAATTAAAGGAGATGACATATTCTAAATGATTAACTTATCTATGCGATGGACACTAGAAAACACGCACAAAAGTTGTTAAAAGAAATTTGAATCGAAATTGTCTAAATACGAACACTTTATTATGTGTTTAAATGTTTGATTAAATAAGTTATAATTTAACTATTTTAAATAAAATTTATTGACAAATTTAAGAAGTTATCGATATACTAAACTTAAAAGACTTTGAAGTTTACTTGTGGATGGTGTGTCAGTTACAAAGCTATAACATGTTAATTTTTGCTGGACAAGTGTACGTGGTAATCCAACACTTGATATATATGTCTAAATAGGCACTCAAATTTAGCTTCGATCAATTGGTAAGTAAATAGTTTAATTTTGAGAGTGCACGTTTGGACATTCTAACTTTAATTTCAATTTGTAACTAAACACTTTAATTTATCCTACTGTGTCTCGTCGATATTCATCTCTAACGCTATACATAAATTTGGAGGTGTCTAGACGATTATTTTTCAAGTTAAAGTGTTTAACTGACACAGTAAAGACAAATTAAGATGTCTAAATGTGCATATTCAAAATTCGAATATTTAGTTACCTGTTGAGATCAAGTTAAAATATCTATTTCTGCATTGTCTTCTTCTTTTTGGGGTGGGGTTTGGGGGTGGGGGTGTTGGGGTGGAAGTGGAGGGACTTGACACTCTTGACTTGTTTAATTTGTTTATCAGCATGATTAAGATGCATACTTTTTTCCTTTTATTGGTACTCAAAAAGTGTACAAGTTGATGTATGTAGGTAGCGAAGAGTAGTTTGGTTGTGCAGGTTGATTCTTTTCTATTGGAAAAGAGAGGAAAAATCTCTACCAGTTGCAAGTTGGGTGCTTGTCAAAAAGAGTTACTCTCTCCGTCTCAATTTGTTTGTCTTATTTTTTAAAGTCCATTTCAAAACTATGTCTCTATCCTCTTTTTAACAATTAGATTAAAACATATTTTGGTAAATTTTAAATATCTTTAATTTAAAACCGTAAGATTCAAATCTTTTTTTATTTTTTTTAAACTTTGTATAAATCAAAATCAGATAAATAAATTGAAACTAAGGGAGTAATATATGATTTAGAGAAAAATACTAAAGATGGCACTCACCTAGACTTTCCTAAATTAAATGGTGGGATATTTCACAGTTAACTTGCTTGTGATAATGGTTGCAACCATGTATAATAGATTATTTTGTTTCCAAATAAGCCTATTATGGCTTTTCAAAATCTTTCCAGAAAAATACACTAAGTTTAATTACAAATTATTTTTCCCTAGAGAACCTATACTTTGTCTTGACCTGAGGGTCTACTCACCATTGGAATAACCTCTCTACCTCATCATCGAAGTAGTGGTACGGATTGTGTACACTCTACGCTCTTCATACCCTACTATGTAGAAATATACTGAGTATATTGTTGTTGTACTAGAGAACCTATATAGATTGTTATAAGTGGAGTGGGTAAAAAACGGGTGAAAATATTATGCAAAACAGAGCGTAATGATTTGAGATTTTGTGGGTTAACATAGAACCTGCACCACTTGTCATAGCCACAAAAATATCCAAAGTTTGTTTCAGATCACAAATTTTTTAAAAATCACTCTCTTTTTTTCATAAATTTTGTTCTGAGTCAAACAATGTCACGTCAATAGAAACGGAAAAAAGTAGTAAATTTGTTTCCCAATGGTAAGAGTAGCCTATAAAGTGAATTAAGAATATCTATCCAAACTTCACGGAAATTAATTTAAACAAGTCAGAATTGGGAATCTTAGTATCAAGTGTTTGAAAAATGTTTTTTCAAGTCAAAACTACACATGATGCTTTGACAAGATTTCAGAAAAAAGATAAAATCTAATGGAATAAAAAGAAACAAAAAAGAGGGATAAAGGCAAAACAAATCAAAAGAGTAGGTAAAACAAATCAATAAATAGGACTAACTAGATTCTTTAGTACATTTTATAAGGCAATCTAAAGCCCAAAGGTATGTCTATAGTAGCATTTGGACTTTTAAACTTTGTGTATTGCTCACTTAGTTTCAATTTGTTTGTCTGATTTTGACTTGACACAAAATTTAACAAAGTAACAAGAATTTTTGAATCTTGTGGTCTTAAATTAAGGATATGTAGAATGTATCAAAATATCTTTTAATCTTATAGTTTTAAACATGTTATGAGAAAACTTAGAATTAAAGAGTTGAAAAAAAAAAAAAAAGAGATATTCGTTTTTAAATGGACTAAGAAGAAAATTAAGACAAACAAATTAAAAACGAAGGGAGTAATAGTAAGAACCAGCACAAGTACAAAATGATTCAAATAACTAATGTTTGGACAGGTGAAAAAAAAACAGCTATAGTTTTAGCTAGCTCGTTATAAACTATAGTCAATAGATTCACGCTAATTAATAGCCTTTGCCCAAAATATGTGCATGTATTAAGAAATTCATTGAATATTTATAAATATTTGATTGTAAACTCAGTTATACTATCCTATATTAATTTAATGTCGCTTAGGTAACTCATAAGCTTCAGATAATGAAATAAAGGAATGCCCACCTAACGACGTACATTATATATATATATAAAAAAGTTTTAAATTCTGAATTCGTCTTGTGATAATCACCAGGCCACATTCTTAAGTATAGAATATACTCCATTGGTATTTGAACCAAAGACCTCATGGAACCACTAGGACACATAAACCCGTCGTTTGGTTGCTGGTTATGAGAAAGTGAATTATTCATGTATTAAAATCACTTAACATATTTAGTACCATGTTCAATAGCATTTTAGTTGTTAACAGCACACCAAGTACAATCAATATTTGGATATTAGTTTACAATCTCACATAATTAAAACATTATAAATTCCATGAGTCACTTTATGCAGGGTAAAAAATAAATTGACTAAACCCTAATATCTGTATAATTTTAATCAGTAACCAAATGTAATTTTTATCAACCCCCTTCATTAATCAGTATCACCCTATACCCTTGAGAGTAGGGTACCCTACTCTTTTGACTTATAAATAGAAATGTATCTAGTTTCTCAATTTCCAATCATCAATATCATCATGGTTAGAGAAAGAGAGCCACTAATAGTTGGTAGAGTGATAGGGGATGTATTGGATCATTTCACAAAATCTGTTGATCTTAAAGTAAGTTACATTAGGGACAAAGAAGTTTACAATGGCTGTGAACTTAAGCCTTCTCAAGTCATTAATCAGCCTAGGGTCATTGTGGGTGGCAATGATCTTCGCACATTTTACACTCTTGTAAGTTCTTTTTTCTCAAACCTATTTTGAAAATGTTTCTCTTGAGTCGGGAATCTATCAAAAATAGTCTCTCTACTTTTCATTGGGTGAAAGGAGATTAAAAATGACGAATCTTTTTATGATAATCATATTTGTTTTGAAAGTTCGTTATTATGAATGGTTTTTGTAGTGAATCGGACTGATGACGGGTTTTTTTTTCTATTTAAAAGGTTATGGTGGATCCTGATGCTCCGAGTCCGAGCAATCCACATCTAAAAGAGTACCTACATTGGTTAGTATTTTTCTTTCCCTTCATGGGAAATTTGATTTTGTATTCCATTATTATAAATGTTATTTTAGTTATACGACTCTTTTCAGTTTTCATAGGAGATTAGTGGAAAATAACAAGGGAAATCTATAACTAAAATACGTACATGGAATTTTTGTACTATCATTTTCTTTTCTAATTCAAAACGTACGTGGGCGTATATTTTCATTGTTACAACACCTAGTTCTTCTCTTTTAACACGCCTATTTATTAACTTAGTTCATTTTGAACAATTCAAATTCTATTCAATCCGTTCATTTGAAACCTCTAGCTAAGTAATTATAACTAACTTGCTACTAGTTCTTCTCTTTTGATCCTAGGTTGTCTTTAGGAAGTAACTGTAAATTCTTACAAAAACATAAATATGAGTATTTTTGTTTACCCATAACTTGAACTCAAAACCTCAAGATTGAAAATAATGGGTGTTTATCATCCGAACAACTTTCTCTAGTAAATTACATAAATATTAGTATTATATGCATTCTTAAATTTTGACAAGTTTTGTTCACGGGTTGATCTAAGGGCCTGCAGTACGTACCTTAAATTTACGAAACTAAAAGTTTCCCTTGCTTTCTTGTCTGAATTTTTTCTAAAGAAACTGACAAATGTGACCTTTCATCAACTTGCCTTATACACAAAAAGATAGTATGTGTGTGGTTGGTTGGGGGGTTTGGGCCGGGGGGGTGGGGGGTGAAGGAGGGAATTCTGAGGGGTCCCTATAATTTGGAAGAAAAAAGCAAATTAAATACTTAATTATTTAGGGTATAGTCACTTTTTAATGTGGGATAAATTTTGAAAAAGATATCCTTAGTTAAGACACGAAAAAAATTCAGCATATTTCATATTTAGATTGTGAAAGTTTAAGCTCCGTGAATTATTTGTCAAGTTTGAACTGATAAATTTTTGAAGTCCATGATTCGTTCATGGAGTTAGAAAACTTCAACAACTTTCCACATACTTAGATTGTGAAAGTTTGAGCTCCATGAATTGTTTATGATGTTTTCGTGAATCTTTCCTGGAGTTTGTGTTGATGAAAGTTTAAACCTCATGAATCGTTTATGGAGTTTGAAATTCATCAATAGTTGTGGGTTTTAATTAGAATTTTTTTTTCTCAAAGTACGTGCTCTCTTTTTTTTTTTTTTGGTAATTATACATTATTAATTATCACTATATATGTGTTTCTAACTAATGAACCATCATCAGGTTGGTCACTGATATTCCAGCTACCACAGGTCCAAGTTTTGGTTAGTGCTCTAATTCTATATATAAATATAATATGGCCCTTTATTTATTGTTACTTTTTTTTCTCATGTTACCTTTTTCTCTTGATTTTTCTTCATGTTCGAATGATAACAATATATATCCTTATTGGTGCATAAATTTTTAACCCTATAATTCCTTTCACATCTCGTAGAGTATAGGATATTTTTGTTCAAATTTGATATGGCTTGTCAAGGTCAACTTCAAATATTTTTGACTAAAATTGTGGATTTGACAAGGCCAAATTTTGGACTTTTGCTGAAATACCAAGCCTAACTTCACAAATTTTTACACTAAAGTTATGGCCTTGAGACAAAGCCAAAATACTGACACGAGTTCAGGACATATAGTTGGCTCAATTTCAGACATATATGATCGAAATTAGGTACATTAGGGGTCGTTTGGTTTGAAGACAAGTTATGTTGAGACTATTTTTATGGATTGTTTAATTTGTTCTATTAAAAATAACATGCATGACGTAATTTTTAAGAAGAACTTAACGTTTGCAACAATATCCTCCACCTTATTTAGTAAAAAATGATTTGAGAAATCTCAA
This sequence comes from Capsicum rhomboideum, assembly GCA_031232105.1. Classification (NCBI taxonomy): domain Eukaryota; kingdom Viridiplantae; phylum Streptophyta; class Magnoliopsida; order Solanales; family Solanaceae; genus Capsicum; species Capsicum rhomboideum. Next base: position 48,735,916 of record CP124707.1, read on the forward strand.
AGTGTATTTTTGTCATTTTCATTATTTTATCCAGAAATAACTACTCCCCTTACCATTATTCCATCCTCTAGTATAATAACTTGTCTCCATACAAATTATTAGTCCTGAAATAAGGTAGTACTAAATTTTTATCCTAGAATTATTATGTCTGTCCAGCATACCAAACGACGTATATATATGACTGCTTTGTTTTAATTTTGTAGGGCAAGAAATTGTATGCTATGAGAGTCCACGGCCAACAATGGGAATACATAGATATGTTATTGTATTATTCCAACAATTGGGTAGACAAACTGTATATGCACCAACTGGATCAATATGGCGTCAAAATTTCAACACAAGAAATTTTGCAGAAATGTATAATCTTGGTTTACCAGTTGCTGCTGTGTATTTTAATTGCCAAAGAGAGAGTGGAAGTGGTGGGAGAAGATTTATTTTATGTTGAATAAAGGGCATTTCGGTGCACAAAAGTTCCCGCGGCTATATGCGGGGTCCGGAAAAGAGCCTAACGACAAGGGTTTATTGTATGATTACTTTTATTTAAGCTCCATTTTTGTATGAACTCAATCGTTTTGGATAGCTGATTAAAAGTAGTTGATTAAAAAAAAAAAAAAAAAATTGATGTACTTTATTCGTGCTCTACGTATTCATGTTATGTTCATGTTCGAGCTTTATGCTATGATTCAAAAATTAAGAATATATTCGTGTTATATGTGATTTATGCATGTGTCTCATCTCTTTTAATGCTTCAAATATTGGGCTTTTAATTAGTGTATATTTTTTGTGCTCACAAATCTTTAAAATGTCTACACCCAATCAAAATACATCATATAAATGAGACATTGAGCACATTTCCATATAAATCTTTCTGATCCGCTAGCTGATGGTCCTCTCCTTATAGTCAAGTGGTTTTCAGCTCCACTCAAATCCTATTTTTTCATCGACAAATAGATTGAGTTCTAAGGTTCCTTATTCCAGTTGTAAAGCGGAAAAAAAAGGACCCCACTCACAGATCCGAAAGAAATAGGAAATGAAAGAAGAAATTTGTGTGGAATATATATGGAGTGGAGTGACAATCCTTAATTTGCTCTCTTCCTTCCCTATTTTTTGCCTTCGACTATTATAGACTGGCAAAGCTTGATCCAATATTGGATTTATTTGAAAACTACCAAGGTGTCAATAACACCATGTAACAAAATTAACATTGATTTATAAAGGTTGAAATACAAGATACAAGAAAGAGTATTATTTTCTTTAATGATAATCTAAATGTGTATATATTTAGTCATCACCGATTCTTTTAGAATAATTGATTTCATTACATGATATGACTTACTAAAGACTAATAGTTATTTCTTGATCATATAATTATTTCATACTTGAATGCACATGGATACTAATTACCTAGCAAGATTCTACGTGTGTTGCTATGATTCTTAGAGAACGTCGACAGGTGCATGTCAAATAATCCTCCGAAAATAACGTATCTTTTTAGTATTTATTTAACAATAATATTTTTGAAGATTCCAAACAACATAGACAAATTACATTATTCGACGGCCACCAGTACCATTTTCTCTTTGACAATTGAAATAAACAGCAGCTACTGGCAATCCAAGATTATAGAGCTTTGCAAAATCCCTTGTATCGAAATTGTGGCGATTTTCAGGAGCATTGACAATTTCTCGACTCATTTGACGAAACAAAACAAGAACAAGTCGATGTATTCCCATGGTAGGTCTTGGGCACTCATAAGATACTACTTCATTGCCTATAAAACACAACATAAACAATCAAATATATATTTTTTTTAAAAGGATACGAGAAATTTTAGATCGCGGTCTAAAGATTCCTCTTCTGAAATTCTTATGATCAGAAAATAGTAGATCACGAACTCTAAAGTTATGTATAATATTAAAAGATAATCTAATATTTTATGTCCCTATTAGTGGTGGAATAAAAAGGGTAGTTTGTGTAAAGCAATAAAAAAAATACATGGCATTTTAATATGGCGTAATAAATAGATAAACACTTTAACTTAATCTCAACTGACAACAACTAAACACATCAACTTTGACAATGCACATCTAGACATCTTAACTCATTCCCACTGTTTTATCTCATGGATAAATAATCGACACTGATCACGTGACACCATTTCTAGAGGTGTCTAGATTATTTATTTTGAAAGTTGGATTGTTCAATTGACACAATGGAAACGAGTTGAGGTATCTTGAAGTTGGAGTGTTTGGTGTCCAAATTAAGGTGTCTATTCATGTACTATGCCTTTAATTAAATATCCTCTTTAGTTTTTTGACCAATTTTAACCCTCAATATTAGATGAGTTTAATTATCATGCACAATGTAAGAAATGTTTACATCATATTAAAAATCACTTTTACTTGTTACAGTATATACAAATCTCACATTTTTAGAAGGCAACTAACCTATACACATCCTTTTTGGTAAAACGATACATAAATTTAATTTATTTATTTTCTTTATACTATACAATATGAACATGTTATATACATTGTTTAATTTTCTTTTTTTTCTGAAAAAAAAAAACAGAAATATACTGAATCTTATGATTAGTATGGAGAAAAGACTTACCAAAGGTTACTCCTGTGGTTGCTGGGATATCAGTGACCAACCTAACAAAGTTACTATGAGAACATGTTGTAAATATGTAATTTGAATAATGATTTTATATGTTTGATAGAATTGCAATTAAAATATTGAAGTTGAAAAACAAAATCTAAAATATTTGTAAAAGAGTATTAATATTCAGGGGCGGAGCCAGTACAATAATACGTTGTAGGTTCAAAACAGAACTCGATAACTTTAACCCAGATCATAATCAACTTTGCTAGTATAGCTATAATACTTTAGTATGTTTTAAATGGCAAATTAAATTGCATAATGACATCACACAAATTTGACAGTTGCTACAAATTAAACACCAAAAATTCTTAGCTAAATATTATAATTTTAAAAAAAGAAAAAAAAAAAAAAAAAAACTAACCAGTGCAAATACTCCTTGTGGTATGGGTTGCTTGGAGTTGGAGCATCAGGATCCACCATAACCTTCACAAATAAAAGCAAAAAATAATTTAAAATGGATTTCCCCATCATCAAAAGTGAGAAAATGACTCCCCTCACTTATTTTCCTAAGGAATTTAAATTATATACGGTAATAGTATAATGATTTCTTTTACACCATCACGTAATTTGACCCCTTATAATAGGCTACCTATGTTAGGATCAAAATAATCAGGTGTCATGCGTAAGCTAGCAAAACAAACCTCGGAAGACGCCACATAAGAAGACGTGCGAGAAATACACCAAAAGAGACACAATAATTTAACGTGGTTCGGTCAATCGATCTACATCCACAAAAGGAAATGAGCAATCCACTATATAAAAGAGAGTACAAAATGTCAAGAGAGACAACCTCACACAATTCACTTAGAATAAAAAGAGGTCTACACAAGTGATACCGCAACACTTGTGTCTCACAAATTCTCCCCCCAAACAATACCCTCAAACCCTTAGGACTACATTGTGGATGCTACCAAGCTAGAAGAAAGGAGTCTCTATTTATAGAGTCTAAAACCTTTTCCTACAAGAACAAGGATTAACCAAATATGGAGAATTCATGTTTTCCTTTTCCTAAAAGAAAAACTCAATTATGATAAGAAAATCAGGGCAAATACCAACAACCTACTTATCATGCAATTAAATAGAGTTACAAACAATTACTTTCTAAGTGACCCTATTGTACGTGTAAGTAATTTTTACACTATCAGTACATCAAACTTACAATTTTCCTCACAATTATCTTAGCGTTCAATTTCATATGTTATCAATCCTTAATGCTGAAAATTCTCATCAAAGCACTATCGGATTTATTCTAATATCGCTATTAGTTTTTAATAATGTATTCTTTCAAAAAGTATCTTCACTCTTTAATCAAAGCGTAGAACACACATTCTTAAGAAAATAATTGATTTTCATCCAATCGAAAACATTTTACAAGAAAAACGACATTTGTTCTATTTGTTGAAGGCAAATGAAAAATAAATGGGTTCTTTCTAACAATTTAAACTTTCATATGAAAATAATCACACACTTCAACTAAGTATCAAAGCATGCGGATATCATAAATTCGAGCATCACCGCTCACCCATCATCAACAACAACAATATACCCAGTGTAATCTCATAAGTGGGGTTTGAGGAGGATTGCGTATACGCAACCTTACTCCTAGCTTGTAAAGGTGGAGAGGTTGTTTTAATTTCGATAGGCCCTCAGCTCAAGTAAAACATATCAAAATCAGTAAGAAAAGTAAGAGAGTAATAATAATAACAATACTGATAAGGGAAACTAGACAACGCTCCTACTAACCTTCTACCTAATCCTCAACCTGACGCCATATCGTCCAATCTAGGGTCATGTCCTCGGTAAGTTGCAGGTGTGTCATGTCCTATCTAATCAACTCTCCCCAATACTTCTTCGGCCGACCTCTACCTCTCCTAGACTCACCATCATCAATTTAAAAAAAAAAAAGAATTTTCGCAACATGTGTACAAAATGAAATAGGAAAACAATCACTTGTATGTATACAATTGTATATAAGTTGTATATATATATAGTATACCAGAGTGTAAAAAGTTCGAAGATCATCCCCTCCAACTTCAACCCTAGGTTGGTTGATAACCATAGAAGGCCTCAAATCACAACCATTTCTAACCTCCCTATTGCTATAAACAACTCTTAGGTCAATTGACCTTGTGAATGGATCCAAAACATCCCCTATCACTCTAGCAAGTGCCAATGTGTCTCTTTCTCTTTGCATGATGAATAATTGATGAACAATATGCAATGAGTCAATGATCATATGAGCTAGATTGAAGGGTATTTATACAAGATAATTTTTTATATATCCACTTGCATTGTGTTTTTCTTTTAATTTTGTGTCATCCCAAGAATCTAAATAAATTAAACCTATTATTTTTGTTTGTTGTATGTGTTTTCTTTCTCCAACTTGATGATAGCCCTTTGCATATATGATACTTTGATCCACTTGCAATTTCAAGGCACAATCAAGAATCTTATCAATTCCACAGGTTCGATTTTGAGGTAAAATTAAAGTTGCATGCATAGTGATTTAATGAAGTACTTGTATTTGCTTCTAGTTGAGTTTTTAATCCATCTCTCCAAGGAAATTGGCAAAATAATGTTGCAATATTCATAAAAAGGAATTTAATGCAAGTCGATCGGTCTTTCACTCATCTAGTATACTATCGACTTCTCACACTTATCATGACAACATCACCGGTCTTTGGCGCTTATGGGGGCCCTATCATACACATGCACCATGCACCAAGGGCCAAGGTGAACCCGGATTAACGACGAGAAGGCGGACAAATCAGTAGCAAAGGCATTACCTTATAAAGGGGTCACAATATCAAAAATACAAGTCTTTACACAAACATTACGGTTATTAATGATGCACCATATGAATGAAAATTATTTCACATTCAGAACATCTTAGTTGAACTTTTGAAATGAGAACGATATCCCACTTGTATATGAATAAACAAATAAATAACATCAACTATAAAGTGGATAGCTATTTTTTTCTTTTTATGCAAGGATGGCAAAGAGGATAAAAAAAGAATACTCTACTTTTTTACAACTATATCCTTTTTATATTACCATATGAATCTAATTTATATACATGGACAGTATTAAAAAATTACAATATAAATATATGTTTAACATAATCTAATAGTTATTTGTCATACTTTTCAAGTTGCTAATTTATTTTTTATGAACGATTATCTTCTCGTAATAATATTTCGATAATCGAGCTTATTGTATTAAAAAAAGTATGGCATCAATATGTGAAAGTTATTTTTTTTGTTGTTGTGGTCATTAAATAATGGGAGAGATATATCAAGACGATCCACTACACCTGACAAATATTCTTAGAAGAAGATTGAAATATACTCAAATATTCGAACGAGGTATTGAAAGAAAGGAACATTGGTCCCCTTTTTTCTTTAGAACATTATTGGTTTGGCGATTAAAAATATTCATATTCGAAAATGATTGAACTAGCTAGCTGAAATTCTGGCAAAAATGACTGAACTTCAGCATATGTGTCTAAAATTCAATTATATGAAACTTCAGACATTATGTCTAAAGTTAAACTTCGTCAATACTAGATTTCGGAAATCGTATATCTAAATTTTGTTTGAAATAGATACACGTACAACAAGAATTAAAATACAGAAGGCCCAAGACTGCATTAGTTGCCTTTCTCCCTTCCCTTCTAAGCACATGATCCAGCCCAACAAATTACAGGGAAATTACATGATATAACGACTTAGGTCCATTAATTATCCATTTTAGAAAGGAATAATTTCAAATATATACAATAAACTTATTAGCTTATAATAAAGGGAAAATTATGCAAAATATCCATTGAGTTAAATTTATTACACAAAAAATGACCCACTTTTTTTTTTTACTTGAAATGGCCAACCGGCCATTGTTATTACGTAAACTAGCCAGTCGGCTAAATGTATTACTGAAAAAGTGTCAGGCAAAAATTTACAAAGGCATCACTGGCCATTTGGCCCTTTGGTCCCTTTTCTTTCAATTTTTTTTAAAAAAAAAACTTTTTAATTTTTTTTTTTACCGTGCTATTAAAAAAAAAATATTGTTTAAAATTTTTTTTTGTTGCTCTTTTTTTAACACATTTTTTTCTTTTTTAAAATTGTTTCACTTTTTTTGTTGAAAAAATGAATATTTATGTTGTTTTGTTATTTTTTGTTTATACTTTTATTTATTAATAAGTTGGGAACACATTATAGTCTAATAATATCGATATCGATACATTACATAATTGTTATATAATATTAATACATGATTATACACCATTCGTACAATGTCAATACATTACATATCTATTTAAACAATATCGATACACGTCTAAATACTATTTATATAATATTGGTACACGCTTGTACACCATTTATACAATGTCGATATGTTACATAACTATTTATACAATATCGATACACATTTATACAATATCGGTATATTCGATATACACTACATAACTGTTGTACATCATACATACATATTTATACACCATTTATACAATACCGATACATTACATAATTATTTATACAATTTCGATACGTGTTTATACACTATTTATACAATATCGCTAAACGTTTATACACTATTTATACAATGTCGATACACGTTTATGCACTATTTATACAATATCGATACATTACATATACACTACATAACTATTTATGCAATATCGATACATTATATATACACTACATAATTATTTGTTCATCATATATACATGTTTATACACCATGTATACAATATTGATACATGAAAAAAAATTGCACGGAAAATGTTTGAAAAAAAAAGAGCAAAAATAAATATTTTAAAAAAAAAAATAACGCTTAAAAAAAAAAAAAGAAAAAAAAAAGAAAGAAGCATAAATGGCCTAATGGCCTTGGGCCAAATTGAACTTTGTTGAGCCCATGACCCTTTTGGCTATTTTTTCTGTAAATGAAAAGTGGTCTACTTTTTTTGTAAATATTTTATTTTTTTGTATATAATTGAAATTTTCCCTATAATATATATAACCATATTTTTATTTACATAAAAAATAGTCAGCTGTTCCTATTGCACCATAAAGGCCCAGCCCAAACACCAAAAACATATCTGGCCCACTCTCTATTTCCTTTTTGATTTTTTCAGACCTTTTTCCTTTTTCATTTCTTTGTTTTGTTCCTTTTTTTTTTAATTTAGTTTTTGTTTATTTATTTTATGGCTAAATGACTTTTTTTTTGGTAATAATAATTTTATTAAGGGAAATTCATATATAACTTCTCAAACTTGTATATGCAATGTATATGTTATATCGATATTGTATATATGTGTATACACGTATATCAATATTGTATAAATAGTTATGTAATCGATATTGTATAAATGGTGTATAAACATGCTTCAATATTATATAAATGGTCTATAAACATGTATCGATATTGTGTGTGTATATATATATATATAGGGCATACGTCAACCAAAAACATTTCAGTATACATGTTTGAACGGAGACAAATCAGTATACTGATTTTCTAGCAAAATGAAGAACATAATCATGCAAAGAATTTGACGCTCTAGAGTAATACATTTAAGGACATGGAATTTTTTTCTCCTAGCGAACTTAAATCGTGCCAATGTTTTCTCTTGTTCGACTTTTTCCTTCTAACCCGACACCTTTTTCTTTCTTTATGTTTTCTGAATTTTTTTTAATGAAATAACTAATTAACAAGCTTTATATGCACACGTTTTCTCTGTTTAATTCAACTCTAAGATCCAACGTATTCATTTAATCAACTGTGATTAATTTTATACTTATTCAGATTGATGAGACAAAAAGAGCTAGGTTAAACCTGCACGTGGAAGATTGATAGTTGTTAAGAAGAATTTAAAAAGAAATGTTTTTGGTTTTCACTTGGCCCGCCATTAAAGAACTTGGTTGGTAAGTTCTTCAATCTCGACTAACGTAAAATCTTCTCTAAATAATTCCAAATTTTAGATATGAGCTCCTCTCGATATTCCGAGTCTTTTGATATATAATTCACTCGAAATGATTTGCGATATGTCGAATTTTGAAACAGTAGGAAGAAGAAGAAGAAGGAAAATAAGAAGAAGATAATGATGAAGAAGAAGAATAAGAAGATGATGGAACGAATAAGAAGATGAATCGCGATGAAGAAGATCGAAGAAGATGAAGTTGTCATTTTTTTTGTAAATAAAATGGCCCAGTGGCCAAGTTGTGAAATGAAACATGGCCGACTGGCCAATTTGAGTAAAAAAGAAAAAGTGGGTTATTTTTTGTGTAAAACATTTAACCCAATGGACATTTTGCATAATTTTCCTTTTTAGAGATACTTTTAAATTAGTATGAAAAATACGTAGTTGAATTTTTATTTTATAGCAGATTTATAGAGTGTAATTTCGATAAAAAAGTGTCAACTGACTCTCCTTGAACAAGGATAGCTCTGTATGTTCTCAAGGGCTTCCTATTACAACAATTTCAGTAAAAAGTTGTATAAAAGGGATATCCAATTAGATGCTTATGCCCTACCATAAAGGATGATTAATTAAGCATATAATCTCATAAAAACTATTGGGAAATAGTATGCTAATTCAACTATTTATAGCTATTGTGAACCTCCCATTACAGTTGGGGTTAAAGCCAATAGTTTATTAATCCATCCCAAAATACTTTTCTTCTTTTTACTATGTTGCATAGTCGAGTACATGTTAAAATATTAAATTGTAATATTCATGCATTATATTGATGAACTAGAATATTAAATTATTGAGTACCAACATAGACAATACTTCTTAAGCCTCTTAGGCCAAAGACGAATGTAGTGTTTTAGTTACAAGTTCATCTGAATAGACCAGACAATTTAAAAAAAAAACTTTAAAGATAGAGCGGTACTTAATTATCACTCCACCGCAATAATACAAGTTTTATATATTGCTATTGCAAGTCCCTATTTGAGAGCTAAATTTCCTCTTGATATTTATGTTTTTTTGTTATTACATGGTGTTAGTTCTCTGAAAAGATAAATACAAGTAAAAATTTAATTAGAACAATGTCTTTAAAAAACAAAAGGGGAAGGGGGGGGGGGGGGGGGGGATTCCATGGAAAGCAGAAATTTTTATAATGATCCTATGAAACATGACACAGAGAACATCAAAATTTTGGAAGTAAAGATGGTCAGGAATAGAGCTACGGGTACGAGTTCGGACGAACCTAATAATTTATGCTTAGAACCTAAGTATGTATACATATCGAATTATGAATCCAGTAATTAAAATAAGCTATGAATTCAATGGCAAAGTCATAACAAAACGAACTATAGATTCTAGATCCGACTATAAAGATGGTGATGCTACAATTACACTCATTTGTCAAGATTTCTTCAAATAATTCTACAATTTATTAATGGGAGAAAAAGTCAATTATAAACCTAGAGAAGAGTTCATAAAGGGTCTTCTTTAGTCAATTATCTAATTTCACAAAACAGAATGTAATATACGATGAGATAGAATGTAATAGAAATAAAGATAGAGAACGGACTACCTACTCTTAACATGCAAACCAAGTTCCTTGATTCTGAATGAACTAACTTTGAATCAATCAATTTTCCTTCGAGCATCTTACGTAATTATGCAACCTTAAAATATACATTGCTGATTTTTAGTCAAAGATTGATTATATCAATTATAGCCAAATCTTTATTACCATATTAGCATAACCCTATTAAATAGCTAAAAAACTTCTGCACGTAAAAAATAAAAAATGGAACAAATACTTATCGCTTAAATGTCGCCTATTAAATAAATCTTTCCATATTATTTTGTAATAAAATCTCAATTAATTAAGGAGTGTTCCATATTCTTTTAAAAGATTAGTTTCCTTTTCTAGTGCTCTTTTTAATTTCTTTTTATATTAGAAATTTTTATCTTTTCCTATTCCTAGCGTTTTTTTATTTGTTTTCTTTCGGATTTCAAATATAAATATTACAAATATTGTATTAACATATTATCAATTAAATTGTTGTTCTTGACTCCTTATGTGTGTGTGTGTGTGTGTGTGTATTTATATATATATATATATATGCATGTATAATTACCAAATATATATTTTAAAAATATGTATAATTATTTTATTTAGTTACATATATTACATAAACAATTCATATATTTGGTGTACTACATGTAAGATAGTTTATTATTATAAATATATAAGCAAAATCATATATATATACTAATCACAGTATAATATACTTAAAATGTATTTAAAATAATTTTTTAAAAGCTGTCAGCATAAAAATAATACTGAAGAAAGAGAGAGAGAGAGAGAGAGAGAGAGAGAGAGAGAGAGAGAGAGAGAGAGAGAGAGAGAGAGAGAGAGAGAGAGAGAGAGAGAGAGAGAGAGAGAAAGAAGAGTAAATATAATAAAAGTGCATTGATGAAAATAAATTCTTTAATTAATGAAAATTATGAGAGATAAAGAAGATTAATTATTATACAGATTTTTATGTAAATGACAAAAGTGAAATAAAACATGTTATTTATGAAATGATGCAACAGTTAGGCTCTATCTATAATTAATTATATGAGATATGTACTGTCATGTAAAATTCTCTTTTCCTCAAGTGGGATTTGAACCTAAAAAAAGGTGTGTTGTTCCTAATTGAGGAGTAGGCCCAACTTGCAATCCAAGACTTTTTGAGTTGGGCCACTTGTATTTATGACTTCGGACCTTAGAATATCATACCCTAAGGTGATGGTGCAGCTTCTAGCTTGCTTATGTTTGGGAATTGATGTAGCTATCCTTAAATGGATGGTTTGATGGCTAATTACACCTCAAAAAATGATTATTTTTCAATGGCATACTACCTAAACATGCCCTCTAACTTGGCCTCAGATCACATTTAAATCTTCAACTTTGAATTTGCACAAGTAGGCACTTAAACTTGTATAAAGTTGAACAAGTAGACACAAACGTCCTATGTGGCACAATACATGTAGGACAAGAATTGGCCACGTAGGACACCACATAGGTCACATGTGTCTATTTGTTCAACTTTATACAAGTTTAAGTGTCTACTTGTGCATATTCAAAGTTGGAGGACATAGATACAAGTTGAAGCCAAGTTCACATTTATGTATTATGCCTTTTTTAATTACATTTCTTAAAATAGCCTATTCTATAGTTTCAGATTTCACAAGCGCTAATATCTTGAAATTTTTGTTGCGAATTTTGAAACTTCAGAATACAGGCTACTCTTTTAATTATATGTGCTGAAAGTGGCTAGTAGCCGCTATTTTTATAGTATAACTAAAATAAAATTTTAGGACAATAGCTTCTTTTCAATTGCAAAAACAGAAGTATGACTAAATAACAAAATTGTATGTATCAATGAGCATCATCATATATTAATACTTATATTGCAATAAAACAATAAGAAATAAGAACAATAAGAATAGAGAGAAAAGAGGAGACTTCTTTATTTCTTTTGAGGATTTCTTGAGGGATGACTAACAATGAAGGAAAATTCCTTTATTTATAGGGGAAAACTGACTTTATCCCAAAGTTAGGGTTTCTAACTTTTCTCCAAAGAAATAGACATTCACTATATATGGTAATACATTTATAACACTCCCTTGAATGTCTAATTGATAGATAATATGCATATAGACTACAACAACAACATACCCAGTGTATTCCCACCAGGTGGGGTCTGGGGAGGGTAAAGTGTACGCAGTCCATACCACTACCTCAAATGAAGTAGAGAGGTTGTTTCCGATAGACCCCCGGCTCAGAACAGATAATACGCATATAGGATACCTCATTAAAAACCTTACAAGAAAAATTCAGTGGGAAAAAACCTCGTAAGGAAAAAAGAGTACAGCGCGTAGTAACTCCCCCTAATGAGAACATCCTTGAATTTTCGCATCCCGATCTTGTGCACCATCTTCTTGAAAGTTGCAGTTGGTAGGAACTTGGTGAACAAATCAGCCATGTTGTCACTTGAACGAATCTGTTGCACGTTGATATCACCATTCTTTTGGAGCTCATGTGTGTAAAATAGTTTTGGCGAAATGTGTTTCGTTTTATCTCCTTTTATGAATCCCCCCTTGAGTTGTGCTATGCATTTTGCATTATCTTCATATAAAATCATGGGTACTTTGTCACATTTCAAACCACATTTTTCTCGAATGAGATGTATCATAGACCTAAACCACACACACTCTCGGCTAGCTTCATGCATAGCTATTATCTCAGCATGGTTCGATGAAGTAGCTATAATAGACTGCTTTGTTGATCTCAAAGATATAGAAGTACCCCTACATATGAACACATAGCCTGTTTGAGATCGAGTTTTGTGCGGGTAAGATAAAGACCCTGCATCGGCATAACCAACAAGATCGGAACTGCAATCGTTAGAATAAAATAAGCCTACATCGGTAGTCCCTTTTAGGTACGGCAATATGTGTTTGATCTCATTCCAATATCTCCTAGTAGGAGCAGAACTATAACTTGCTAACAAATTAATAGAAAAGGCTATATCAGGCCTTGTAGTAGTTGCAAGATACATTAGTGCACCAATTGCGCTAAGATATGGTACTTCAGGAAGAAGAATTTCCTCATTATTTTCTTGAGGTCGGAATGGATCCTTATTCACATCAAGTGATCGAACAACCATCGGAGTACTTAATAATTGTGCTCCATCCATATAAAATCTTTTCAACACCTTTTCTGTGTAGGCAAATTGATAAACAAAGATACCGTTTGTCAAATGCTCAATTTGCAAATCAAGGCATAATTTTGTCTTTTCAAGATCTTTCATCTCAAATTTCATCTTTAAATAATTAATTGCCTTTTGAAGCTCTATTGGAGTTCCAATAAGGTTTATGTCATCAACATAAACAGCAAGTACAACAAACTCTGATATTATTTTTTTTTATAAAAATACATGGGCAAATTTCATCATTTGTATAACCTTCCTTAGATAAATACTCACTAAGACAATTATACCACATGCGTCCAGATTGGTTCAAACCATATAATGATCTTTGCAATCTAATGGAATACATTTTCTGAGGCTTTAAACTATATGCTTCAGGCATCTTAAATCCTTCAAAAATTTTCATGTATATCTCATTATCAAGTGATCCATATAGATAGGTTGTAACCACATTCATCAAATGCATTTCAAGTCTCTCATGGACAGTGAAACTAATAAGATAATGCAATGTTTTTGCATTCATAACGGGTGAATATGTCTCCTCACAATCGACACCAGGCCGTTGTGAAAATTCTTGTGCAACAAGGCGTGCTTTATATCTTTGTATTTCATTTTTCTCATATTTTTTCGTACAAAGATTCATTTATAGCCAACAGGTTTAATATCATTAGGTATTTGAGCTATAGGTCCAAAAACTTCACGTTTGACAAGTGAATTCAATTCTGATTGAATTGCTTCTTGCCATTTTATCCAATCATTTCTTTGTCAACATTTTGTGACAGATTGAGGCTCAAGATCCTCATTATCTTACATGATTTTTGTCGCAGCATTATATGCAAAGACATAATCCACCACTATTTCAGATAGATTCAAATTAGTTCCAGCATAACTTGAATCTATAGATAGTTCCTCATTTTCTTGAGTCTCAGGCTCATTGGTTCCTTTCAGGATATCAAAATTGCTCAAATCTTGAACTTCCATATGAGGATCTTTCGTAGTGTCATCTTGACCATTTGGTTTTCTTTTTTTAGGATTTCGATCCTTAGAATCCAATGGTCTACCACGTTTCAGGCGTACTTTGGACTCAATAGCTATTACACTAGCGGATAGTCCTTTAGGGACATCAATTTGAATTGGGACATTCTCTGCAGGAATATGTAATTTGGTGATCCTTTTCAAATTTGTAAATCCGTCTGGTATTTGATTTGCAATTTTCTGCAGATGAATAATCTTCTGTACTTCTTGCTCACAAATAGAAGCACATGGATCAAGATGAGATAGTGATGAATTTATCCACAAAATTTCTCTTTTGATGTCACTATCTTCTCCCCCTAATTTTGGAAAAACTATCTCATCAAACCGACAATCTGCAAATCGAGGAGTGAACATATCTCCCGTTAATGGTTTAAGATAGCTAATAATGGAGAGTGATTCAAATCCAACATAAATTCCTAACCTTCTTTGGGGGCCTATCTTGGTGTGATTTGGTAGTGCTATAGGCATATATACAACACACCCAAAAATTATCAGATGAGATATATTAGGCTCTTGACCCAAAACCAATTGCAACGGAGAAAATTTATGTTAATTTGCCGGTCTGAGAAGAACAAGTGTTGCAGCATGCAAAATTTGCATAACCCCAAACAGAAGTGGGCAAGCTAGTTTTCACTAGCAATTGTCTTGCTGTCAACTGCAGACGTTTAATTAATGACTCAGCAAGGCCTTTTTGAGTATAAACATGAGCTACATAATGTTCAAATTTTAGCCCAATTGATAAGCAATAATTATTAAGTGCTTGGGATGAAAACTCTGCAGTATTATCAAGGCGAATAGACTTAATCTGATTATCAGGAAATGTACCCGTAATCATATTAATTGTGCCAATAATCTTTCAAACGCCAAGTTGCGAGATGACAATAGGCATACATGAGACCATCTAGAAGAAGCATCTATTCGGACCCTAAAGAATCTAAACGACCCACTAGGTGGGTGAATAGGTCCACAAATATCCCCATGTATGCGTTCCAAGAACGCGGGGGACTCAATTCCAACTTTTGTTGGTGATGGCCTCACAATTCACTTGCCTTGATAACAAGCATTACATGAAAATTCACCATTTGAAAGAACCTTCAAGTTCTTTAATGGATGCCCATCTGAATTTCCTATAATTCGTCTCATCATTATAGATCCAGGATGTCCCAGACGATCATGCCAAAGTACGAAAGTATTATGATTAGTAAACTTCTGGTTTACTACAGAATGTGCTTTAATTGCACCAATATTTGTCCAATACAAGCCAGAAGACAAAGAAGGAAACTTTTCTATAATACATGTTTGCCCAGAGACATTCTTGGTGATACTAAGATATTCAAGATTCATCTCATCAATTGTCTTGATATGACAACCATTTTCACGAATATCCTTAAAACTCAACAAGTTTCTCCGAGACTTAGGAGAAAATATAGCATTATTTATGATGAGTTTAGCTCCCTTAGGCAAGATTATGATAGCTTTTTCGAAGCCTTCAATCAAATTGGTACTACCATAAATTGTAGTAACATTTATCTTCCTCATGTTTAAATGAGAAAAATATTTCTCGTCTTTGAATATCGTATGAGTTGTGCCAGAATCAATCAAACAAATATCTTCATAATTGGACAACTTATTTTGAGAATTATCCATATCTTCAAATAAAATAACATACACAAGATAAATATATATTAAATATTTGTGTTTTTAAAAACTACAAAATAAAAGCTAAGTAGCAATATAATAAACTAAAGGATAAAACATTAATGTAATTTCTTTCTTACAACAAAACATTGACAATGACATATTTTGAAATATGTACAAAATAAAAAGGATGGTACATCAAGGTTCATTAATGCAATTTGTCTTTTCTATATTTTTTTCCATTTCAGGTAGTATACTACAAGGGATTTTTCAAAAAGAATAAGTACTTTTCAAAGGAGACTCCACCAGAATAATAAGCTCCCCTTTATAGGTCATTTTTGTTTTTCTTCTTTTACCTTTTATTTTCTATTATAATTGAGAACTAGGGTCCACATGTACAAAGATTTCTTTTTCTTTTTTTCATTGGGTACCCTTTTTTGTCTTATTTTGCCTTCTTTTTTTTCCCAATAAATAAGCAATATGATAGTTTTTAAAAGGGATAATGCATAAATACCCCCCTCAACTTGTCTCCTTTTTTCAATTACACACTTAAACTTTGGAAAGATCTTTTTACCCCCTTAAGCTATCCCAAAAGGGAATTATTATCATTCTGTGGTACAAATACCAGATTTCAGCTAGCAAGTGCCACACACGCGTTGCCACCATATTTTCCACATCATTTTCTTTTTTAAAAAAAAAACAAAATATGAATTTTCTTTCTTTTTGGTTCCCCTTTCATCCTTTTTTCTTCCATCTTCTTACTTGTAGAGACACAACTTAACCGCATTAATTTGCTGCAATGATCTACCACCTTCCTCTTTCTGAAAATAATAGAGATACTATCATCGTCATAGCTGATGAAAAATCATCGGAACACCTGATTGAGCCTATGTTAGCCATAGAACATTTAGGGGTCGTTTGGTTGGAAACAAGTCATCCCGAGATTAATTATTCCATACTTAAGTTTGAAAAAATAACACTACAATCCTGTGATAACTAATCCCGCGATGAGTTATCCTATGCATTTTATCTCAACCAAATATTGGATAAGCTCATCTTGAAATTAATCCCGGAATTAGTTATCTTTATCCCTGGTACCAAACAGTTTGACCCGTTTAGTAGAATATTAACATATTGATATTTACCCCCTGTAACCACAATTTGAATACCAACTCAAGAAAATAAATTGGGGTAGGGGTGGGGTGGGGTAGGGAGTAGTGGGGTTGGGGTAAAAAAAAAAAATTAAAATTTTTTTTTTGGGGGGAGGGGTACAGGGCTGGGTAAGAATTTTAAAAAATATATATATTTTTTTTTGTGAGGGGGGGGGGGGGGAATGGGGGTAAGAATTTTTTTTTAAAAAAAAATAAATTAATTTTTGGGGGAAGGGGGTATATTGTATGGGGTGTGCGAGGGGTGGTGAGGGTGGGTGGTCCGGGGAATAGGGGGATATGGGGGATGGGGTAAGAAATTTAATTTTTTTGGGGAGGGGGGTATGCCGTATGGGGTGTGGGGGTGTGGGGGTGGTGGGTGAGGGTAGGGGGATATGAGGTTTGGGGGTAAGAATTTTTTTTTAAAAAAAATTGGGAGGGGTAGGGGGGAAGGGGGTGTTGAACAGTGGGGTAAGAAAAGATTTTTAATTTTTTTTCAAAAATAAAAAATAAAATTAGGGGGGGGGGGGGGGAATGAGGTAGGATGGGGCAAGAAAAGAATTTAAAAAAAGTTTTTTAAGAAATAAAAATAAATTAATTAAGTGAGGCGGGGTGGGGTGGGGTGGGGTGAGGTGGGTGATTTTGAGAGTGGTATAAGACACATTGTCACTTGTTTTCCCTAATTTCATTAAGGAAATCATTTTTCTATTAAATGGGTTGAAGTGAAGATTGAATTGGGCTCAGTTGAACCCAATTTAAAAATGGGTTGGGACTTAATGGGTTGAGATTTACCCAATAGTAAATTATCTTGAACCCAACCCATTAAATTTTGGACGGGTCAATTCAATTTGGGCTCATTTTGACACCCCTAGTTTCAACTGAGAAGAAATTCTAAACATGACAGAATTGTACTCATGAACAGACTTATAGTCTTGAAACCTCAGATGCATCCATTCATATTATGATTTTGGGAGGATGACCATCTTCAAGTGGTCAAACATTTCTTTTAGACTATTCCATAATACAAGTGGATCCTTAGTAGTGAGATATTCGATTTTTAAAATTACGTCAAGATGATGACGCAAGAATATCATAGCCTTAGCACGATTTTGGTTAGATGTTGTATTTTCTTTCTTCATGGCGTCTTCAAGACCCATTGCATCTAAGTTATTTCAGCATCCAGCACCCATGAAATGAAGTTCTTGTCCGAACTTTGAAGGGCAACAGACTCACATTTCGTAAGATTATTAGCCATATGAAAAAGATGTTGAAAAAATTATTAGTATCTCAAAAAAAATAAGAATTATTTTTAAAAGGTTTCTCTAACTAATCTTTATTAGCCTTAATAAGGCAATATTCATTTGGTTTTATTTTGGTCAAACCTCATTACTGTTGCCAACGTTTTTCTTCTTCTAATAAATTGTCTTTAATTCATTTTAAGGCATTCACTCATTTGAACGTTAGCATGATTCCTTTTTTACTTATATGCGTGTTCCTATTCTACTCATGCTGTACACTTAGAAATGGAAGGAGGAGTAATCAATATAAGAAATATTCCTCCTCAAAAATATATGTTTTTATATAAAGTATGTTGGCTTTCCTTTGTAAAAGAAATCTTTGCTAGTTTCTGGCTTCTAGTTTAATACTAAAAGAGTTTGTTGAATTCTGGGGGATACACCTTAACAGGTGAAATATCCTTAAGGTCAGTGATAGAAGCACGCCTCAAGCTAGAGAATTTCCGCGGTTCCAATATTTTTACAACAAAAGGAAGAAAAATAATACCTTAGCCTTCAAATTTGAGACGGTAGAGTCTTGTGCTGATAACGTGTAATAAAACAATAAGAAATAAGAACAAGAAGAATAGAGAGAAGAGAGGAGACTTGTTTATTTCTCTTGAGGATTTCTTGATGGGTGGATAACAATGAAGGAAAACTCTTTATTTATAGAGGAAAACTGACTTTGTCCCAAAGTTAAGGTCCAAAGAAAAGAAATAGACATTCACTCTATATGGTAATACATGTATCCAAATTTTAGAAGATTATACTATATAGTAAGAAGACAATCACAAATTATTTCTGGCATCAAGTTTTTATCTTTGCAACCATAAGAAGCTTTTAATTAGAGATGTTGCTGCTATATATACTTATCTGCTGCGTCGACCACCGGTGCCATTTTCCCTTTGGCTATTGAAGTAAACAGCAGCAACAGGTGATCCAAGATTGTAGATTTCTGCAAATTGTCTTGTATTGAAATTTTGACGCCAATTTGGTGCATAAACAGTTGCTCGTCCCAATTGACGAAATAGAGAAAAAACCATTCTATGTATTCCCATGGAAGGCCTTGGGCTCTCATAGCATATAACTGCATTCCCTATAATGCAAAATAAACACCAAACATTTAGATAAATAACAATACTACTATTTATGACCATAATAACAAATTATGACGATAAAGCACAAGTATTCCCAAATTATACCCGAATTTGATATGACACACCTAAATTTTACGACGGTCCTATTACCCCCAAAACTCATTCTTTCTGTATTTTTGTGATCCTTTAATTGTGCTGACATGGCTACCAAGTCACCACAAAAATATTCTGCTACTTGCCAGCCACGTCAGCAAAAAAAAGGACAAAAATACAGAAAAAATGAGTTTAGGGGGTAATAGGACTACCGTAAAGTTTAGGTGTGTCATAGCAACTTCAGGTATAGTTTGAGGGGTACTTGAGACTTATTTCATATTAGAATTGAGTTTTCAAAATATATCATACATACATATATATAGCTAAAATGGTAATTTAGTGGGCTTAAGTCGTTATATCACGTAATTTTTTCCAAATAAATAATCAAATAAAGTAAAACATGAATCATAGGTAATATTCATGTGTAGTTCTGGGGCCAATTTCAACTAATAGATTATTAGATCAAGCTTCCAAATCATCTTATTTTGAAAGAAAAAAATATATGTTAGAAGTGTTTTATTAAAAAATTACTTTTGGAAACAGTAATTTCAATTTGAAAAATAATTTTGTCAATATTAAAGTAGTATTCTATGCTTGGACAAGTTTTCAAAGATGCGTTTAAAGAATTACTTTTTTCAGGTTCTGAAATAACTTAAATAGTCAGCTGAAATAACTTAAATAGTCACTTAAAAAACATCTTTTCCGTAAAAGCTTGGCCAAATACCACACACACATTTTTTTAAAAAAAAAACATTTTCAGTTTCTTAGAAATTTGGCCAAGCAAACCATATACATTATTTTTCATTCTTGTGACTAATTATCTGGTGGGAAAATCATGTATAATTATTTGAAAATTTAGAGTAACAATATTAAATGGTAAAATAATTTGTAGGTGACATAACATAAAAATTTATAATGTGTCAACATTTGATAGCCAACAAAGAATTTTCAAAGGGGGGTCAGTATCATAAAAATTATGAACAATATATTGTTCCCTACCCAAAAATATTCTTTTTTGTTTTTGTTCAATAGAATATAATCTTCTTTATAGTACGTAGAATCTATAATAATTGTACCCCCCCAAAAGTAAAATCTATAAAAATTGCACCCAAAACAAAAGTAGAGCGGATAGGAGGTGATAGGTATCCCGTGAAATTAGTTTAGATGTGCATAAGCTGGGCCGAACACCATGATTATTAAAAAAAAAAAAAAAAAAAAGGTAAAATCTATAAGAATTATATTGAGGGTCCTATTTAACATTTTAAAAAGTCCGTCGATGATGACTAGTTTATTTTGGTTGTTGGTTTTAAGAATAATTTATATATTCCATACAATAAGGTGGAACCGTGGAAGAGGTATTATTTCCAAAACTAAAAATTAATAAAGTTAAATGAAATTTACTTTACATAAATAAGCAAGCAATAATATTTAACAAGTTGGGTCGAGAATCCTAAGATAAATTTAAATAAAAATAATACGAATATTAATAAAAATTCATATAATCGACTCTAATTTATTTGATTGAGGCATAATTGTTATTTTTGGTAGTTGACCAATGACCCTCCATTTTACCTGACATAATGTTGCAATATAACAATTTTTTGAGTCGGATTCTTAATAATCATCCTGTTATCATAAACTTTACCAATTTGATTTTTTCGAATTCGTATTGTATATGACTCAGTAAAGAGGGAAGCCGCTCTCCGTCAAGAATTTCTTCATTTCCCAGCTCAGAATTGAACTTGTGATTAAGAGTGAGGATATATTCTTTAGATACATATTCATACAAATATCATCAAAAATCATATTGTTGTTACCAACATACATTAATATTGCAACTTCTAACATACTCTAATTTGCAAAATAAAATACTTATATAAATATTGCATGATTAATAAAAGACTTACCAAATGTTACTCCTGTGGTTGCTGGGATATCAGTGACCAACCTAGCATTTTGAAAAGGATTTAAATTAGATACACGGATAGTATATATATAAGAAATTATTTTATCAGCTAATTAAAATACATTAAAATTTAATTAACGACTGACCAATGTAGGTACTCCCTCAAATTTGGGTTGCTGGGACTTGGAGCATCAGGATCCACCATAATCTTTATGATGGAAAAACAGAAACATCACAAGTTTTGAAGAATATTTAGATTAAAAAAAATAAATTAAAATGATAAAATCAGGATGTTTATCATATCGAGTTAAAACTAAACAAACATAATGTTAGGTACTACATGATTCACAACCACTAACCGTTTTCACATTCTCTCGATGAGTAGAGAGCATGCATAGTTAAATTATGCTAGGGTTATTCTTATGACCGCATATAATCATATTATAAGGTTATTCCTTATATTATATTCACAACTCGATCGGGTCAATAAGCCACTATACATAAGTCAAAATTCCAACATAAACCACTCAATGTTATGATAATGATTGAGTGATTCATTCATCCCTAATTAAATCAATGATTCGAGCTTTAAGAATGTAGAACTTCTAGAGCGCACATTAGTCGGAGCAAAAAATACGTACCGCATAATTAATGCAAAGAAAAAAGAAGATGATGGAGAGTATAGTATGAAATTTACCAGAGTGTAAAAAGTAGAAAGATCATTTCCTCCAATCTCAACCCTAGGCTGATTTGTAATTTGAGAAGGCTTCAAATTAGTGCCATTGATAACTTCCCTATTGTTGTAAACAACACTTAGGCTAATAGACCTTGTGAATGGATCCAACACATCACTTATCACTCCACCAAGTTCTAAAGTGTCTCTTCCTCTTGTTGATGACATGAAGATAGATAGAAGAAAAAAAACTATATAGTATAATACTACTAATTAATTAAACTTCACAAGTCACAATGTACAATGGTGAGCTAGCTATGGCTATTTGTACTAGAATTGTTGATACTTTATCATGTGTTATTGGGTATTTATTCTTTTTACCTTTTTTGGTGATATCCATGTCCCAAGAATCTAAGGAGGTGTTTAAACAAGAAATGTATGAGTACTTGAAAAAAGTAATTTTTTATTTTTAAAGTGAAAAATTATATTTGAAAATTGGAGTTGTATTTGGCCATTAATATAAATTTGAACCTTTTTTTTGAACTTTTATGAGTAATTTGGAGTGAAAATAGTTTTTTCGTTGTTTTTTAATTTTTTTTAAAATTCTAGATTAATTTTGTCCCTCCGTTTCAATTTCGTTGTCATGTTTTGACTTGACACGGAGTTTAAGAAAGTAAGAAGATTTTTGAATCTTGTAATCTATTGAAGGAATGAAGCATACCTCAATGATATCATGTCAGTACATAGATATGTAGTGATGGTATTGTACAGGTCTTACTGAAGGATTGAAGCGGACACCAATGATATCATGATAGTATAATGGTATCATTACGGACTGAAGCAAATCTCAATGATACTATGTGAGTATATATATACTGTGATGGTATCATGGAAATCTGACAGAAGGATTAAAGCAAACATTAATGATACCATGACAGTATATAAATATATTGTGATCGTATCATGGCGGTCTCACTGAAGGATTGAAGCAGACATGAATGATACCATGACAATGTAGAGATATACAGTGATGGTCTTATTACGGACTGAAGCGAATTCAATGATACCATGTCAGTATATATATATATATATATATATATATATATATATATATATATATATATATATATACTGTGATGGTACGATGGGGTTCTGACTGAAAGATTGAAGCAAACATCAATGATACCATGATTGTATATAGATATATTGTGATGGTATCATGGAGGTCTCACTGAAGGATTGAAGCATGCATCAATGATACCATGAAAATATATAGATATACTATGACGGTATCACTAGAGACTGAAGCAAACTCAATGATACCATGTTAGTATACATATACTGTGATGCTATCATGAAGGTCTGACTAAATATTAAAGCAGATATCAATGATACCATGACGATATATAGATATGTTGTGATAGTACATAACAATATATAGATATACTGTCATGGTATCATTACGGACTGAAGCAAACATAAATAATACAATGACAATATATAGATATACTTTGATGGTATCATCGAGGTCTCACTGAAAGTTTGAAGCGGACATCAATAATATCATGACAGTATAATGTTATCATTGCAGACTGAAGAAAATCACAATGATACCATGTGAGTACATATATACTGTGATGGTATCATGGAGGTCAAAAGGAAGGATTGAAGCAAACATTAATGATACCATGATAATATATATATGATCGTATTGTGAAGGTCTCACTGAAGAAATGAAGTAGACATGAATGATACCATGACAGTGCAAAGATATACTGTGATGGTCTCGTTAAGGACTGGAGCAAATTCAATGATACCATGTCAGTATATATATATACTATGATAGTATCATGGAGTTTTGACTGAAGGATTGAATCAAACATCAATGATACCATGATAATATATAGATATACTGTGATGGTATCATGAAGGTCTTAATGAAGGATTGAAGCAGGTATTAATGATAACATGACAGTATGTAGATATACTATGATGGTATCACTACAGTCTGAAGCAAACCTAATGATACCATGTCAGTATAGATATACTGTGATGGTGTCATGAAGGCCTGACTGAAGATTGAAGCAGACATCAATGATACCATGACAGTCTATAGATATGTTGTGACAGTACATGATAATATATAGATATATTGTCATGGCATCATTACGGACTGAAGCAAACATAAATAATACAATGACAATATATAGATATACTTTGATGGTATCATCGAGGTCTCACTGGAGGATTGAAGCGGACATCAATAATATCATGACAGTATAATGATATCATAATGGACTGAAGCAAATCCCAATGATACTATGTGAGTATATATATACTGCAATGGTATCATAGAGGTCTGATAGAAGGATTGATGCAAACATCAATGATATACTGTGATGGTCTCATTATGGACTGAGGTAAATTCGATGATACCATATCAGTATATATATACTATGATGGTATGATGGAGTTTTGACTGAAGGATTGAAACAAACATCAATGATACCATGACAGTATATAGTTATACTGTGATAGTATCATGGAGGTCTCACTGAAGGATTGAAGCACACATTAATGATATCATGACAGTTTATAGATATACTATGATGGTATCACTACAAACTGAAGCAAACCCAATGATATCATGTCAGTATATATATACTGTGATGGTATCATGAAGGTCTGACTGAAGATTGAAGCAGACATCAATGATACCATGACGGTATATAGATATACTGTCATGGTATCATTATGGACTGAAGCAATGAAAAAAATATAAATTAAAAAAAAAAAAAAAAGAGAATCAAGTAAAATTAAAAAAAAAAAAAAAAAAAAGGACCAAAAACATGAAATTAATTTGTGGTGAAAAAATAAAAATATTATGATTTGAGAAATAAATGAATGAAAGAAGAGAAAAAATAAAGAATAAAGAAATAAACGGAAAAAAAAATAAAAGAAAAGGAACAAGAAATAAAAAAAATTAAATAATAAAAAAATGTAAAAATAAAAGGAACCAATAAAAAAAACAGAAAAAATAAAGAAGTAGAAAAAAAAGAATAAAAAAATTGAAAAAACAAAGAGAAAATAAATAATTAAAAAATAAAAAAAATCAATAAAGGAAAGAAAAATAAAGGCAGGAAAAAAATAAGTGGTGAAAAACATAAATTGACAAAGAAATAAACGAGAAAAAAAAGAAAAGAAAGAAAAAAGGAGTATATAAAATAAATACTGTATGTGAATTAGATTATGGTGTAAAAAAAATAGGGAATAAAATAATTTTACTAAAAAAAAAAAGAACAAATAAGCATAAAAAGAAAAAAAAAAAACGAGAAAAAAAAAAGAAGTAGAGAAATATAAAAGAAAAGAATTAAAAGGAAAATAAATAACTAAAAGCTACAAGGGAAAGAGATATTTTATATAATTAGTTAGGAGAATATTTATGTAAGGGGCATTTAGCTGTTAATAATTTGTTACTATGGGGCATGAATGTACTTTTTCCCTATTAAAATGGGTTGAATTAGAAATTGGGTTAGGTCATGGCCAATCCAAATTTACTTTGGGTTCAAATGGATTGGGCTCAAATGGGATAAACGCTGGATTGGGTCTTGACCCGCCCAATTTGACCCACTTAATCTAAAGAATATTAACATATTAATATTTACCTCTTGTAATTACAATTTAAATTTCAACTCAAAAAAAATAAAAAAAACAAGTTCAATTTTGATAAGGAAAGTCACCAAATATTATATAAATGAAATAAAATATATTATGTGTGTGTTCGTTATGGAGGAAAAATATTTTCCAAGAAAATATTGTCCATGAATTTTTTTTAAAAAAGATAAAAATAATTAATCTTTTTTTTTTTTTTTGGGGGGGGGGGGAGGAGGGGGGGGAGGAGGGGGGGATGGAAGGGGGGGTGTTTGGGGTGAGAAAAAATATTTTTAAAAAACTTTTTATTTAAAAAAAAACTAAAAATTAAATAAGGGTGCGGGTGCGGTGGGGGTAGGAGGGTGGGGTGGGTAGGGATTGGGGTAAGAAAACGATTTTTAAGAAAAATTTATTAAAAAATTTAGTTATCACTTGTTTTCTCCTCTTTCATTAAGGAAATCATTTTCCTTATTAAATGAGTTGAAGTAGAGATTGAATTGGGCTTAATTGAAGTTCTTTTTAAAATGCGTTGAGGCTTAACCCAATTATAAATAAATATTAAATGGAAAAATTACACAACATAGATAAAAAGGGTCTCTAATTACCTATTAGGGTTAATGTTTAAAATAATTACCTGACATAGTTAAAAGTTAGTTAAAAGATTATTATTTATGTGTGCCCACATATACAAATATGATAGCTTGAATATCATTTCTTTTGTGAGCATTCAATTAATCTCTCTCATCAAATTTAATTGAATATTAAAAAGTAATAATTTTCTCTCTCTACTAACTTTCTCTGCCTTCTCTCTACTCACATTTGAATTCACAACTCAACTCTCAATGACCTCTATAGATCCAACGATAGACATTGACTTGAAAATACCCCCAAAGCCTCCAGATCCACCCCATATTACCATGCAAACTACAAATCCTTAATCATATAAATCTTCCCAATTATTGTTTCAATCCAGTTTTAATTTTAATAATATTGAAAGTGTTTGTGTTTTATACTTGACTACTTTTAAATATAACTTGATTCAAGTGGTTGATTTTAAAATGTGTTCTGTCACTTGCTATAACGGTATAAAAAATTAATTCAAATATTTTTGTATGATACATTTTCCGTAATCGTTGGTAATTTGTTTAAAATAAACATATACAAAATTCTTTGATGATACTTATGTATAAACATTGAAAGTTAATCGTTTGTTAATAACAACTGAATACGCTTGAGATGCATATAAATTGCAATCAACTATATATACATACTTCTATTTATGTATAGAAATTGCAATTAACTATATATACATACTTTTGTTTAATAGCACTGCTATTTATGTATATAAATTGCAACCAACGATATATACATACAAGCTAAATACAAAAAAGTGCATCTGTATACAAAAATACATTTGAGATGCATGAAAATATTGCATATATAGAATACAATTATATGTATATATATATAAATGTACTTCAATTAAAAATATGTATACATAATCATATGTATAATCCAGCGTATGTGTACCATTTTTAAAAGTATATATACATATAATGTATATATAATATAATATTTGTATATACAGAATACATATTAAATCGATTAAATAAAAATGTATATGTTATACAAAATACTAACAATAATACATATTAAATCACTTGTTCACCGATCTTCTTTTGTCTCAATTTTTCTGCTACATATTCGCTTTAATGCTCCATTATGGAAAGAGATTATTGTGGGGAAGTTAAAGAAAATAATAAGGCTGATTGTCATCCCTTTCCTTTTAAATCTCTTTCTGCTACTGCAACTGGAAAAATAATAAAAAAAGGTTTTCATGTTTTTGTTATCCTCCCTAAAGACATGTAGATATTAACTATCTGTCTATAGAATGTAAATATTGAAAGTTACACTAAGAAATTAGTTAAAATGGGTCTAAGATAGCTATATGTGAAGTTTTGCCTAAATGGATTATCTTGAGCCTAACCCATAAATATTAAGTTGGGTTGGGCGGATTCGTTTAATTTGGGCTCACTTTGACACCTCTAGTTATACTATGAAAAAAATTTCGAAATATACATCATTGGATTGTAGCAATACTTTTTAGATTGCAATTAATAGCAACTTTTAAAAGATTTTTTTTCTTTCTATTTTTGTTAAAAAAAGACATCAGTTATTAAAGGATGTCAATCACCCCTAATTTCTCTCGAACAGTTTTTTTTCCTTATTTCAAAAGAAAGTTGCATCTTCTTCTTCTCCAAAACTATTCTTCTTCTTAATTCTGCAACAAATCAACAACATTTACGTTTTCTCATCTTATTCTCAAATATTTCTCTCAACTAATACTCTAATTTTCATCACATTCCACTCGACCATACAAAAAAATTCTATTGAAATTTCAGAAAATCATTCACTGTGCTGTAAAAATTCAAGCAAATTATTTTATCATCCGTTTTTCTCCAAAAATATTTTGAGGAGTCAAATATTATTGAAGAGCACCACATTCAAAATTGATAGACAATTAAAGTTTCAGAGAAACACCATTAAAATTTGAGAAATCATACAATTTTGAGTTCCAAAAAAGAGCAGGAATTCTTCTTTATCTTTGTCTAGATTTTCTTTCCAGAAATATAATTAAATAAAAATTAAAGTTTCAAGTTTACATCATACACATTCGACTTCAAAATCGAACAGATTAAGCTTTTTTACCTGCTAATAAAAATGAATAACATATTTCATTCAATTTTAATTCAACACAAAAAAATAAGACTTAACAGGTAAATATATGTGAATTCATATTTTATATACAGTCTATCAAAGTTGTGTATAAATATAGTAACTAGTGAAATTTATGTGTATTTAATTCATAAAAAAAGCATGTACTATGTCAAGAAAAATTTTGTGTATGAAACATGTATGAATAATGTATAACATATGTATATATGGTAGTAGTATAAAAGTTGTATGTATGTGGTTTCAAAAAATAATTTTATACAATTATTTATCAAAAAGTTGTATGAAACATGTAGGATTTGAGTGTCAACTTCTATCTTTTTTTTTTTTGTCATATCTATATATATAATAAAGGAGAGTAGTTAGCCTAAAATTATGACAAGTGTCATCTTGAGAACTTCCTATTTGACATTTTTACAACAAGAAACTATCATTTTACAACAAAAAACTATTTTATTGATCATTTAATTATTTAATGTTATTTCATATCTATCTATATATATAATAAATGAGAGTAGTTAGCCAAAATTATGACAAGTGTCATCTTGAGAACTTCCTATTTGACATTTTTACAACAAAAAACTATCATTTTACAACAAAAAACTATTTTTTTGATCATTTAATTATTTAATGTTATTTCATATTTAGGTAAAAAAAACAAATAATATTATTTCATATTTGTGGTAAAAATTAATTAAATTTGTCTCCTATTGTGGTAAAAACTATTATAATTGTTCCATTATTTCATATGAAGATTAGCATATTATTTCATATTGTGGTAAAAAATAAATAATATTTTTTTATATCTATATATATAATAAAGGAGAGTAGTTAGCTTAAAATTATGACAAGTGTCATCTTGAGAACTTTCTATTTGACATTTTTACAATAAAAAACTATCATTTTACAACAAAAAACTATTTTGTTGATCATTTAATTATTTAATGTTATTTCATATCTCTATATATAATAAAGGAGAGTAGTTAGCCTAAAATTATGACAAGTGTCATCTTGAGAACTTCCTATTTGACATTTTTACAATAAAAAACTATCATTTTACAATAAAAAACTACTTTGTTGATCATTTAATTATTTAATGTTATTTCATAGTTAGGTAAAAAAACAAATAATATTATTTCATATTTGTGGTAAAAATTAATTAAATTTGTCTCCTATTGTGGTAAAAACTATTATAATTGTTCCATTATTTCATATGAAGATTAGCATATTATTTCAAATTGTGGTAAAAAATAAATAATATTTTTTTATATCTATATATATAATAAAGGAGAGTAGTTAGCCTAAAATTATGACAAGTGTCATCTTGAGAACTTCCTATTTGACATTTTTACAACAAAAAACTATCATTTTACAATAAAAAACTATTTTGTTGATCATTTAATTATTTAATGTTATTTCATATTTAGGTAAAAAAACAAATAATATTATTTCATATTTGTGGTAAAAATTAATTAAATTTGTCTCCTATTGTGGTAAAAACTATTATAATTGTTCCATTATTTCATATGAAGATTAGCATATTATTTCATATTGTGGTGAAAAATAAATAATATTTTTTTATATTGTAGTAAAAAATAAATAATATTATTTCA
This sequence comes from Capsicum rhomboideum, assembly GCA_031232105.1. Classification (NCBI taxonomy): domain Eukaryota; kingdom Viridiplantae; phylum Streptophyta; class Magnoliopsida; order Solanales; family Solanaceae; genus Capsicum; species Capsicum rhomboideum. The sequence goes on from CP124707.1 coordinate 48,766,162, forward strand.
TATTGTGGTAAAAAATAATTAAGTTTTACTCCTATTGGATGAACACTGTTATAATTGTTCAATTATTTCATATTAAGATTAGTATATTATTAATTCAAGTTGTGGTAAAAAATAAATAATACTATTTTTAGTATGGTAAAAAATAATTAAGTTTGACTCCTATTGGATGAACACTATTATAATTGTTCTATTATTTTATATAAAAATTAGTGTATTATTTCATATCTATCTCTCTATAAAATAAAGGAGGATAGTCTAACATATAATTAAGCCAAGTGGCATCTTGAGAACTATCCACTTGGAATTTTACAACAAAAAACTATTTTGTATATTATTTAATTATTTCATATTTATTTTATATCTATATATATAATAAAGAAGGATAGTCTAACCTATAATTAAGCCAAGTGACATTTTGAGAACTAGCCACTTGACATTTTACAATAAAAAACTATTTTTTAGATTAGTTAATTATTTCATATTTATTTTATATCTATATATATAATAAAGGAGGATAGTCTAGCCTATAATTAAGCCAAGTGGAATCTTGAAAACTACCCACTTGGCATTTTATAATAAAAAACTATTTTGTAGATTATTTAATTATTTCATATTTATTTTATATCTATATATATAATAAAGGAGGATATTCTAGCCTATAATTAAGTCAAGTGACATCTTGAGAACTAGCCACTTGGCATTTTACAACAAAAAACTATTTTGTAAATTATTTAATTAAAAAAAATGAGAGATTGTCATCCATGTTTGTAGCTAAGGCATTTGATGATATTTCAAAAGAGTTAAAAAAAATTGAAACTAACATACTGAGAATTGTCAATGAAATTATATTTGAGGATTGTTTGTCTATTCGTGTATCTTTCGTCTAGCAAAATTGAACATGATGATTTGAAGCTTGATTTTGAAGATGCTTCCATTATTTATCTAGTGGTACTACAGAAGCAATACAAGGTAAGAGTTGAATATTTGTAGTTGAAGCATTAATAACCCTCTAACTTAAATCTTTATCGAGTTGAATATTTTTAATACTAATTCTTTATGAGCTCTATTTTATGATGCAACTATGACTAGATAAATAGTGTGGTATGTGAATTGTGCATCTTTCATTTTTATTCAACGTAAATTAATTAAAAATAAAGGTTTAATTTGCCTTAGTAAAAGTTCAAGAAACTTGGGTCAGAAAATAATATTGTTGGTCACTTAGCTAATACAAATAATGGTTGTGGTTAAACAAAGATAATTTAACACTAATAATAATAATAATTTAATGTAGTTAAGTAAATAAGATGATATTTTTTTAGTTTCTTATATTTCGCTATTCTCACAAGGCTTCTTTGAATGGAAAACTACTATACAATATTGACAACTAGAAAGTTGTCGTATAAAAGTTAGATTTTAAAGTTTCTGTTTTTCTTTTTTAATTTTAAAAATTGTTAAAAAATTACTTTAGCAACCCATTATATATTTTATGGGTAGACGCAGACTAAAACTATAAAGAGAAATAAAATGACAAAAGGAACATTTTTAACATCAAAACAATTAAATTAACGTGATATTAATATGTTTTGCTTAATTCTTTTTAATATTGCCGCTCATCGCGCGGGTACTAATACTAGTGAATATAAATAGTATAGTTTATGTATGTAGATACGAGTTTCAACTGAATTTGTATATACAGTGAATCAGTGATTGATGGCACCGCCATAAAAAAGATTATTGTTCTAATTTCATAGCAATAAAAAGTTTCTAGATACATAAAAAGGAAAAATTACTCAAAATATCCATTTGGAAATTTTTTTACACAAAAACTAACCTACTTTTTCTTTTTTTACTTAAAATGGCCAACCGACCAAAGTTATTACTAAAAATGACCGGTCAGCCAATTGATACCAAAACTTTGGTAATTGGTAGGCGTCATTTACCTGAATGTCTGACCATTTTATTTTTAATTAAAATTTTTAAAAAATGATGTGCTATTTTTTTTAAAAAAAATAAATCGTTGTTTAAAATTTTTTTGTTGCTCTTTTTAAAAAAAATATTTTTTTTCTAATTGTTTCACTTTTTTTGTGGAAAAAATAAATATTTATGTTGTTTTATTATTTTTTATTTATACTATTATTTATTAAGGTGGGAACTCATGATAGTCAAATAAATATTGATATCGATACATTACATAATTGTTTATATAATATCGATACACAATTATACACTATTTATACAAAATCAATACATTACATACCTATTTATACAATATCGATACACGTTTAAATACTATTTATACAATATTAATACATGCTTGTACACTATTCATGCAATGTCGAGACATGTTACATAACTATTTATACAATATCGATATGCATTTATACACATTTATACAATATCGGTATATTACATATACACTACATAACTATTTGTACATCATATATACATGTTTATACATTATTTATACAACATCGATACATTATATATACACTACATAACTATTACATATACACTACATAATTAGTTATGCAATATCGATACATTACATATACACTATATAGCTATTTGTACATCATATATACATGTTTATACACCATTTATACATGAAAAAAAGTTGTACGAAAAAAGTTTGGAAAAAAAGTTTTTTTTTTTTAATCAAGAAAAACGCAGCAAATAAAACAACAAATTTTTATTTATTTTTAATAAAACAACTGCTGCAAAAAGAAAAGGAAAAGAAAAAAAATGTTCTAAAAAAAACTTGGCTGTTTTTGTTGTAAAATATTTACTTTTTTGTATATAATTGAAATTTTCCCTATACAATATTGATTGATTTAAGTTTGATTAATTAAAAATACAAGGATATCAAATTATATACAAATTTCACAGGCTCCCAAAATTTTAACATTGAAACACACTCGAGAAAAAATTTGAAAATGGGAATAGAGCATCAGTTTTATTGGGAGAGATTGTGCAGGATATTTATTTTCTTTTTTAAAAAATTGAATATATATGGAGAGAGAGAGAGAGAGAGAGAGAGAGAAAGAAAGGGGAGGAAGGGGTGGTGGTGGGAACGTAAAAAAGAGTTCCAAAATTTTAGCCCTCTAATAATTATCGACAGTTATTGAGAAGAGAGGAAAAAGATACACACGAAAAATTAAGAGGGATTTTAATTAATATATATGTATTAAACAATTTTTTTTAAAAAAAAAGAAAATTCAATAATTTTTTAAAAAAATATTATAACTTACAATTAAAACTTTAATTTAATAATTATAAAAAAATATTACTACAATTTATAATAAATAATCTCAAAAGTACATATAATATAATTTTCACTTATACTATATTTCTTTCCTTTTCATTTCATATATTGCAAAAGAGTGGAAATGTGGGACAGATTCCCAACCCTCTCCTGAGTTACATATGTATAGAATGAATATTTCATCATTGTACAAAAATTCTTTTTAATCTTATTCAATCGAGGGAACCAAATTAGTTTTGGTTCGTTAATTGATTCGTCTGTTTACAAATCAAAGCGAAGTAATTAATTTGATTAACTCAAATTTAATTTAATTAATAATTAATTTGAAGTAATTATACTATAAGATGTGGTAGGTCTGCGTTGAAAGTTGTGGGGCTCTAATAACCACAAATTCTATATTCATGGTACGAAGAATGAAAAAAGTAAAGAATAATCGATAGTTTTGAAGCTATTTCCTATTATTGTCTTATTCAGTTTGAAAATGTCCAATTTTATGAGATACGACGACTTTTCTTGTGTGGCCATAACACAAAGGGAGATGACAATCAAGCCAATGTGGTGGACCTAAGTCACATGACACATGTACTTTAGAATATAATTTTTGGGCTCTTTAGCTTGATCGAACATGTCAATTGGAGCCAAATATTCCTTCCATTTCTTCACTGTCTCGTTTGCTAAATTTTGTTCATATTGTGGCCTACCACCTTTTAATTAGCTTTATTTGTGTGTGTAATAGACGATAAAATTACTTAAAAGGTAATTTTGAGGTGACATGTTATTTAAGAATAATTTGATAACATAACGACAAACTTCTCAATCGATGATAGAAATGACGAATCTCTCGGTTGATGAGATTTTTCGAAATTGAACTATTGATAGAGATTGATGTTTCTTTCATATCAAACATGTAGAGATATCTAAGAAACCAGAAAAAGATCAATACTATTCATGAAACAATAATTGACTTATATTTCGATTTGATTTGATGTTTAGTTTTTTTAAAAGAAAAAAAAAAAACTAATAATATTTGATATAATTCGACCTTAAGCAACAAAAAGAAGATGTCAACTTAACCAATAATACACACACAAACCCACAATTTTTAATTTTTTTTTATGAATATATCTCAACTATGTATTTTTTTTAATGATCACTCAATTTCATTGACTATTATACCACGTCTTTTGATGTCCCTTATCACATGTTATTTTAAAAGGATTTATGTGCTTATATATTTTTTTTCGAGTTATGATTAAATATCGATCTATTTTGACAACAATCATTAGAAAAAGTTATAATTAAATTGTGGTAACAATCATTAGAAAATGTTATAATTAAATTGTGGTAATGTTAGGAATTCTAAAAATAAAAACAATAATGTAGCATAGAATATAATAATAATTCTCTTATTTAACCCTTACATTCATATTGAGAGTAAGAATTTCAATTTAAACTAATAGCTTGAAGTTTCTTTTTCTACTTTGGTGACCATTAGCTCGAAGTTTCAATTTATGAGTAGTTCGAACATCATGTCGTAACGCCAGAGTAATCATTAATGCTATAAAAGGAGAGCTTCGCTCTCTCATTTTAACACATCAAACAAAAGAAACAAAGTAGTGAGTGAGAGAGTTCACAGATAGTGAATTAATTTGTGAGGAAAAATAGACAGTGTAAGCGGTATTATAGTGAAGTGAAAAAAATTTAAATAGGGTTATTTTTTTGGGATAATTTCATTTATATACAGAAAAATACAAAAAAAAGTATCTCATTTTCTATTTACAGAAAAAATAGCCAAAAAGGGTCATGGGCTCAATAAAACTCAATTCGGCCCAAGGCCATTTTTGTTCTTTTTTAAAAAAAAATAATTTTTTTTTTAAAAAAAAACTGTTTTTTTTTTTTTTTTTTTTTCAAATTTTTTCCATGCAATTTTTTTTTCATGTATAAATATTGTATACATGGTGTATAAACATGTATATAAAATGTACAAATGTATATGTAATGTATTGATATTGCATAAATAGTTATGTAGTGTATATGCAATGTATTGATATTATATAAATAGTGCATAAACTTGTATCGACATTGTATAAGTAGGGTATAAACGTTTAGTGATATTGTATAAATAGTGTATAAACATGTATCGATATTGTATAAATAATTATGTAATGCATCAGTATTGTATAAATGTGTATACACGTGTATCGATATTACATAAATAGTAATTTTTTCTAAAAAAAAATTGTTGTTGTTTTTTGCTGCATTTTTATTATTATTTTAAAAAAACTATTTTCTCTTTTTTTTTCAAACTTTTTTCATGCAATTTTTTTTCATGTATCAATATTGTATAAATGGTGTAGAAACATGTATATATGATGTATATATAGTTATGTAGAGTATCTGTAATGTATCGATATTGTATAAATAGTTATGTAGTGTATATTTAATGATCGATATTGTCTAACTAGTGCACAAACGTGTATCGATATTGAATAAATGGTGTGTAAATGTTTACGATATTGTATAAATAGTGTATACATGTGTATTGATATTGTATAAAAATTATGTAATGTATCGATATTGTATAAATGTGTATTGATATTGTATAAACGATATATAAACGTGTATCGATATATGTCGATATTAGATAAATAATTATATAATGTATATGTAATGTATCGATAGGAAAAAAATAACATTATTTTTTAAAAAAAAATTGCAGCGAAAAAAAGTTAAAAAAGAAAAACAAATAACAAGAAAGTTTTTGTTTTTTTTTTTAAAAAAAGTAGTGCAGCAAAAGAAAACAAAAAAGAGTTTTTTATTTTTTTTAAAAACGGCGAAACAAATTTAGAAAACATGGCAAAATGGCGGCTGCCATTGTTGTTGTAATTTGTTAGGCCGAATGGCCATTTTGGTTAGAATTTTAATCGATAGGCTATTTTGGGTAAATAATGATAAGTGGACTATTTTTTGTGTAAAAATTTAACTCAATGAATATTTTGTGTAATTTTCCCTATTTCTTTTGTGTGTAGTGGTTCCTAGAGTATTTACTCGGACCTGCAAAGTGTAAAATTCCTCATTATAGTGGATTATTTTGTTCCTCTTGGGCTCGTGGTTTTTTTCCTTATTTAGAAGAATTTCCATGGTAAAATCTTTGTGTCTTTGTTATTTATTTTTTTGTTGATTACCGTACCATGGTGCTATGTTATTATTCCATCGTTATTACCGCAAATATTATTTCTGTGTCGGAATTTATCCCCAACAACTGGTATCAGAGCACAGGTTCTACTTATTCACGAAAATAATTTTTTGTGGTGGGTCGTACTATATTCGGTAAAATAAAAATGTCCAGAGTAAAGTATGAGGTAGCAAAATTTAATGGTGATAGCGGTTTCTCAACATGACAGAGAAGGATGAGAGATCTTCTTATCCAACAAGGATTACACAAGGCACTAAGTGGCAAATTCAAAAAGCCTGAATCCATGAAAATAGAGGACTGGGAAGAAATGGATGAAAAGGCTGCTAGTGCAATCAGGCTGTACTTAACAGATGATGTGGTCAATAACATCATCAACGAAGATAGTGCATATGATATTTGGACAAACTTAGAAAATCTATATATGTCCAAAATACTGACAAATAAATTATACCTAAAGAAGCAGTTGTACGCCCTATATATAGGTGAAGTTACGAATTTTTTGTCACATTTAAATGTGTTCAACGGACTAATCACGCAGCTGGCTAACCTAGGGGTAAAGATCGGGAGGAAGATAAAACCATTGTGCACTTGAACTCGTTGCCATCTTCTTACGATTCTTTTGCTACAACCATCTTGCATGGTAAGGACTCTATTGAGCTGAAGGATGTCACGTCAGCTCTTCTACTTAATGAGAAGATGAGAAAGAAGCCTGAAAATCATGGTCAGGCTCTCATCTCAGAAAGTAGAAACAGGAGTCACTAAAGGAGTTCAAATAACTATGGCGGATCCGAAAGTCGTGGAAAGTTCAAGGTTCGATCTAAATCAAGAGCCAAAAATTGCTACAGTTGCGATCATCCAGGTCACTTCAAAAGAAATTGTCCAATTTTAAAAAGGGACAAAGGTGAAAGTAGTGGCCAGAAGAATGACGACAACACGACTGCCACGGTGCAAAACATTGATAATGTTGTTCTCTTCATAAACAATGAAGAGGAGTGTATGCACTTGGTAGGTCTAGAGTCGGAATGGGTGGTTGATACATCAGTATCTTACCTTGCTACATAGGTAAAGGATCTATTCTGCAGATATGTGGCATGTGATTTTGGCATTGTGAAAATGGATAACAAAAGTTACTTAAAGATTGTGGGGATCGGAGACATTAGTATCAAGACTAATGTCGGATGCACATTGATTCTAAAAGACGTGCGCCATGTACCTAATTTGTCGTTGAACTTGATCTCTAGAATTGCTTTAGATTGAGATGGGTATGAGACCTTTTTTACAAATAAAAAATGGAGACTCACCAAGGGAGCATTGGTAATTGCAAAAGGAGTTACTCGAGAAGAGATTTCTGCTGATTTGTGGCACAAAAGAATGGGTCATATGAGCGAGAAATAATTGCAGATTCTTGCTAAGAAATCACTCATCTTTTTTACCAAAGGTACGACAGCAAAACCATGTGACTACTGCTTGTTTGGTAAGCAACACAGAGTCTCATTTCAAACATCGTCTACAAAAAGGTTGAATATACTTGATTCGGTATATTCAGATGTTTGTGGTCCTATAGAGGTAGGATCGATGGGCGGTAACAAATATTTTGTTACTTTTATTGATGATGCTTCACGAAAATAGTGGGTTTATATCTTGAAAACCAAAAATCAGATGTTTCAAGTATTCCAGAAGTTTCATGCTCTGGTGGAAAAGGAGACAGATCGAAAGCTGAAGCGTCTCCTCACTAACAATAGAGGTGAGTACACTTCAAGGGAATTTGAAGAGTACTATTCAAGTCATGGGATCAGACACGAGAAAACGGTTCCTGGAACCCCACAATACAATGGTGTAGCTGAGCGGATGAATAACATCATTGTCGAAAAGGTGAGAAGCATGCTCAGAATGGCTAAACTGCTTAAGTTATTTTGGGGTGAAGTAGTTCAGACGACCAGTTACCTGATCAATTGCAGTCCATCAGTTCCATTGTAGTTTGATATTCCAGAGAGAGTTTAGACCAATAAAGAAGTGTCCTACTCACATCTGAAGGTGTTTGGTGGCAGAGTTTTTGTACATGTACCAAAGGATCATAGAACAAAACTGGATGATAAATCGATTCCATACATATTCATCGGATATGGAGATGAAGAGTTTGGGTACAGACTGTGGGATCTTGTAAAGAAGAAGGTCATCAGAAGCAGAGATGTTGTCTTCCGAGAAAGTGAAGTCGAAATTACTGATGATCTGTCAGAGAAGTCGAAGAAACAGAATGGTATAGTCCCCATCCTGATTACCATTCCTTCTACTTATAATCATTCCACAAGTGCAGAAAGTACAACCAATGAGGTTGTCCAGTAGGGGGAGCAACCCGATGAGATTGTCGAGTAGAGGGAGCAACTTGGTGATCATAGCGAGCAAGTGGAGTACCCTACTCAGGAAGAAGAACAATCTTAACCTCTGAGGAGATCGAAAAGGCAAAAAGTAGAGTCATCCAAGTACCCTTCCTTAAAGTATGTCCTCATTAATGATGAGGGGGAGCTAGAAAGTCTTAAGTAGGTGTTATCCCATTCAAAAAAGAACCAGTGGATGAAAGCCATGCAAGAAGAGATGGAATCTATGCAGAAAAATGACACTTATAAGTTGGTTGAACTTCCAAAAAGTAAAAGACCACTTAAGTGCAAGTGTGTCTTTAAACTAAAGAAAGATGAAAATGGCAAGCTGGTCAAATACAAAGCTCGATTGGTGGTAAAAGGCTTCGAACTGAAGAAAGGTATTGATTTTGATGAAATTTTCTCATTTGTTGTCAAAATGATTTCTATTCGAACCATTTTGAGCTTATCAGCTAGCCTAGATCTTGAAATGGAGCAGTTGGACTTGGAAAACTGCATTTCTTCACGGAGTTTTGGCAGATGAGGTCTATACAGAGCAGTCAGAACGATTTGAAGTAGCAGGAAAGAAACACATGGTGTGTAAATTGAATAAGAGTCCTTATGGGTTAAAACAGGCACCAAGGTAGTGGTACAAGAAGTTTGACTCATTCATGCAAGGTCAAACTTACATAAAAACCTATTCTGATCCATGTGTATACTTCAAAAGATTTTCTGACAACAATTTTATTATTTTGTTGTTGTATGTGGATGATATGTTAATTGTAGAACAGGACAAGGAGCTGATTGTCAAGTTGAAGGGAGATTTGTCCAAGTCATTTGATATGAAGGACTTGAGCCTAGCACAACAAATTCTAGGGATGAACATTATTCAAGAGCGAACAAGCAGAAAGTGTTGGCTATCTCAGGAAAAGTACATTGAACGTGTACTTGAACGCTACAACATGAAGAGTGCTAAACCTGTTAGCACGACTCTTGCTGATCATATGAAGTTAAGTAATCAAATGTGTCTTATAACAAAAAAAGTGAAAAAGAGCATGGCCAAAGTTTCTTATTCTTCGGCGGTCGAAAGTTTGATGTATGTAATGATGTGTACTAGACCTGATATTTCTCATACAGTTGGTGTTGTTGGTAGGTTTCTTAAAAATCCTGGAAAAGAACACTGGAAGCAGTCAAGTTGATACTCAGGTGCCTGAGAGGTAGCTCTGGAGACTGTTTGTGTTTTGGAGGATCTGATCCAATCTTGAAGGGCTATACCGATGTTGATATGGCAGGTGACGTTGATAACTGAAAATCCAGTACTAGATATTTGTTTATCTTTTCAGGGGGAGCTACATCATGGCAGTCGAGGTTGCAGAAATGTGTTGCACTATCTACAACTGGAGCAGGGTATATTGTTGCTCCTAAAGCTGGCAAGGAGATGGTATGGCTGAAACGGTTCCTTTAAGAGCTTGACTTGCATCAAAAGGAGTGTGTTGTCTATTGTGACAATCAAAGTGCAATAGACTTGAGCAAACACACCATGTGTCATGCACAGACAAAGCATATCGACGTGCGATATCACTGGATTCGAGAAAAGCTAAAGGACGGATCTATGCAGGTCAAGAAGGTCCCTACAAGTGAAAATCCTTCAGATATGCTGACCAAGGTGATACCAAGAGACAAGTTGGAGTGATGCAAGGAACTTGTCGGCATACAGTCAATTTAGAAGTCCGGTGTTTTCTTCTTCTGATTAATGGGTCTAGAGGGGGAGATTGATGGATCCACACCCATTAAAAGAAAAGAAAAAAAAAGGGAGAAATTATCATTTGCTGGCCAGAATGTTTGTGATAACAAGTTAATGTTACAACTTGTTTTAATATCATGTTGCAACAAACAAGTTGGCAAGTTGCAGTACAACTTGAAACGACCATCAAGGCTTCTCATTGGCCGAATAGGGTGGCCTCTTTTGCTATAAAAGGAGAGCTTTGCTCTCTCATTTTAACACACCAAACAAAAGAACCAAAGCAGTGAGTGAGAGAGTACACATATAATAAATTAATCTGTGAGAAAAAATAGAGAGTGTGAGTGGTATTATAGTGAGGTAAAAAAAATTAAAATAGGGTTATTTTTTTTGTGTGTAGTGGTTTCTGAAGTATTTATTCGAACCTACAAAGTGTAAATTTCTTCATTATAGTGGATTATTTGCTCCTCTTGGGCCTGTGGTTTTTTTTCTTATTCAGAAGGGTTTCCACGTTAAAATCTTTGTGTCCTTGTTATTTCTTTTTTTGTTGATTACTGTATCACGGTGCTACGTTATTATTCCACTGTTATTACCGCAAATATTATTTTTGTGTCGGAATTTATCCCCAACAGAAGGGAGGTCATAAACGTCTATACCATAAAATCGATTTTTAACGTAATGAAAAAGACATATATGGTAGAATCGTAACCATGCCATTAACATAAAATTTTGAACTAATCTAGTTTGTTTGGCATGTATAATATGTGATTAATGGGATAACTTTTAACATATATTATGCTCTTAATTGTCAATCTTTTAATTAGTTTTTTTGCCTATTTAAAAATGAAGTAGTATTTACCAATTCTCAATCAATTATTATCTAACGGCTAACAATATAATATTGACTGCATTCTTTACAAAGAAAAAAGAAGAGGAAATAAAAGCAAGAAGGGATTGAGAAGAAAAGAAAGCAATGTTTGTGTGGTGAACATCACGTTGACTCAGGTCACATTGATTTTTCATATTTGGCAAATTTAAAGTATTTTATAAATATCTTATGGTTCTTTTGAATAACAGTATTATAAGTGGTTATTGGGGGAAATTCATTATAAGTATATTTATTTTCTATATAGCCTTGGAGTTAAAATACGACTTTTAATAAGTAGGAGAAGGATGAAAAGATTGAGTATTGTGCGATGAGTCTTACATTTACTCATACTACATTGAGATCGCTCATTCCCTTAGAGTTTCAAAGTGATTCTCATTTTCACCACAGTCTTCTTAAGTCGAAAGAGTCTTATTCTAAAGAGAAAGCCTATTCCTAGACTCTTTGTTAGCTCTTGATGCCTCCTTGACTTGTCAAACAAAAAGAACAAAGGAAAAAGAATTGAATTTCACGAAGATCAAACCTGCAAAGACTACTAGATGTCTCCCAGCTCATATAGCTCGTTGATTTGCATTACGGTTCTGAACATTTTATATTTTGCATGCCAAAATTTTAAATATTTTGCAAATATTGATCTCTTTTAAACAATGACTTTAGAAGGAGTTTACTAGTACAAATGATCACTCATTTATCATTTTTAAAAGTATTATTATATACCTATGTTATTGTTGGCCATTTGCTGCATATAGCCTTTTAGTTAAAATATCACTTAGAAGAATAATACGGTGAAGAGGAGGAAGAAGAAGCGGAAAAGGAGGAAGACGCAATATAATATTCTTTGTATATCATCTAACAACTCTCTCCTGTCTTTTACTTATCTCGTTATTAGCATTATATGCCTTTTTAACAGTAACTTTTATACCTCTCTCTTAAAAAAAAAAGAAAAAGGAAAAGAAGCACAATTATTGCAAAGAAAAAAAGAATCTTCTTCCATTCATGTCAGTATTAATGTTTTGCATTTTTATTAAGGTGATCGATATGATATTTTTTGGGTACTTAGCATGGGCGGAGCTACATAATGTCGAGGGTGGTCAGGTGAACATCCTTCATTGGAAAATTATACCGTGTATATAAGTAAAATTCTGCTAAATATGAATATATAAATTATTTTGAACACCCTTGAAGCAAGCGTATGATGCAGCTCAATGGTAAAGGGTGTGCAGAAAGCGCCGGCGCTCTGCTGGCCACGCGTGATCGATCCCCTATAGTTGCCATCTTACTAAGTTTTTCTTTTTCTTTTTTAAAGAGCAACACACAACTAATTCTCTTGCACCAACATTTCCACCAAACTTTGTGTTGTACAAAAAGTTAATAGAGTAGCACTAAGGATAATTAATCTGTTAATTTCTGAACTGTTATTTATTAAAATAGTTCTTAATTAGTAATTGTTATATATATATGAAAAGGTCATTTTCTTTTATTCAATTTATAATTTGTCAAGAGATCTCATTTTCTCGTAAAAATCTCTGAAAATAATAAAAGTATCAATAGGCAATCGGATACTCACCCGGTTTTTCTTTAATCTTCTTTTACTTTTCATTAAATTTATAAATAAAACCTAAAATTAATTTTATAACTTTGCTAAAATTGAAAGTGAAGATGCTCAACAAGAATTTTTTTTAAAAAATAATCTCGGCTAATTCTGCTCTTCGTTTTTCGTGTCTCACTGTTATCGCTAAAGACCGTGAAAGCTTAAGCCTAAAAATGATTTCTTTCTAGGCTAAACTCCCCCCCCCCCCCCCCTCTCTCTCTCATTTATGCTTCATCCGTTTACTTCATATTAAATTATATATGAACTCATTAGGGCTAAATACACATTTTGATTATAAATTTTTTGATGCATTCATTCATTAAAAAAAGTCAATTACTAATAATGCATAGTTTAATTTAAAAAATTTTGGCACACCCATTTGTAAAAAAAATAAAAAAATCACTTATCCAGTAATTAGTGCTTGAACACCCTTCGTGAAATTCCTAACTCCGCCATTGATACTTTGACTAAATTTTAAATATTTCTTTTAAACAACAAACTCAAAGAACTTTGATGGCAAATCATCATCGATGATTATTTTCGTTTCTACCATTTGTGTCATTACAATATTGCGTATTCCTATAATCAGGGGCGGCTCAATAAGTTTTGATGCCTAAAGCCAAATGTTTAACGGAGGCCTTATTCAAAAAATTTGACAACTTAATATTAATTTTTTTTGATAATATTTCAATATAATTCCCTCTTTAATGGTCGTTAAGTGCCAAATTCAAATTAATCGAGTCACAATATAAATATCAAACATCAAATAAGTAACTAAAAAAAATTGATCCCCCAAATAAAGCCTTTGATTTAGTTGCTTCCCCCTATGATCAGCCCTGCCTATATATAATCAAAGGCGGATCCTAAATTTGAAAATAATGGGGGCTCCATCAAGATCAGATATACATTAGTTAACTCTTAAAGCATGTCATGCAATACAACTTCGTTTAATAATTAAATTAAATTCATATAGGACGAATATACTAACGTATTTTATAGTATGCATGATGGTTGCGAACACCATTTTTCGCCCATGAGGCCGTATGAAACAACAAAGAAAAGCAAGAAACAAGATTTGAAGCAAGGTGCTTCAAGTCGAGAAGAGGAGCTAAGCAATGATTTCGACTCATGCATTCAACTTGCTTCTGAGATTTAGGGTGTCTAATAAAATACTTCCTCCGTTTAAAAAAGAATGACCTGTTTTGACTTGACATGGAGTTTAAGAAAATAAAGAAAACTTTTGAATCTTGTGGTTATAAATTAAAGTTGTGTCAAATGTACCAAAATGCCCTTTAATCTTGTGGACTTAAACATGCCATGTGAAAAGTTGGAATTAAAGTTTTGCCAAAAAAAGGAAAGGATCATTCTTTTTTAAACAAATTAAAAAGGACTAAAAAGCAAAGTAAGTCATTCTTTTTGAAACGGAGGGAGTACTAGATAAGCAATGCCCGTGCGTGTCCAACAATTTGAATAGAAGTAAGACATTAATTTTTAGGATTTTTCTTGTTACGTCTCGCAACCACATAAATCTACATTATACAGACCCAAAAAATAATTACAAATTCTTATTATTCGAATTTTTTTAAAAAAAATTCACACAATGCATTTGGCAAGTTGGATCAAACTCTGCTCATACTCCAAATCACAACCATGAATATATCCTTGTAATATGAATTTAGCGGCACACACTTATGTTGTACATGTTATTTCTAGAAGAGTTGCACCCACCTATTAGATTCTTAATATGCAGCCATAGCAGAGATCAAGACACAAGCGTAAACATAATCTTGAGATATAACAAAGAAAGCGTACCTTTCATCTCCATTGATAAGTAGCAGTAGCAATCGACGGTTAAACCTGAGACCAACTTCCACAATCCTCTAGCTATATCAACCGATGGGACGTCAACCGCTATACCACGTATTCAAGAACAAAATACGCTAGGGTTTTTCGATCGCTATGGAAAGGGGGGTTGACCTCTATTTATAGAGTGCCTACCCATCATAGGCCAATACTTATTGGGCTCAACTTATTCACACACACAATAATTTAATATTAGGCCTTTTATTAATCCACCACTTGGGCCACGTCACTATCCTTTCAGGCTATAACCAATTAACACAAGTCCAAATTCCAACAGTAAACCAATTTAAAGATAAGACATGTGTTAGGCTACAGGAGCAAACTTGGAAAAACTTTGCAGCAAAGATAATTAACTTCAGCAAGATGTTGTGCTTCAAGAGTTGTATTAGAACCTAAATACTCCCATTTTATATACATGAGAAACATAAAAGTTAGAGAAGACTTGCCATGGATGTATAAGCTCAAGCTAGTAAAATAATTCAGCTCTGTGCACACTCTATGTGGCACCTTTTCTCACTATACAACTTTTCTCCTACCTCCATCTCCTATCGTACCATCTCTTTCTTCTTGCCATTGCCACCACACTTCAACAACGGAAAAAACACTCATTAAGTTTCATGAAAAAGTACGGTCAAATCCTAAATCAGAAACAAAGCCAAAAAGGGATCAAAACTCATCCAAGAAAGTTAAATCATGGAAATCGGCAATGTGCGATTATTGAGGGTTGAATGAAGAATGCACTAAAGACTGCACTGCATAAGTGAAGTGAAGGGAAATTTTGAGGGGAAGTGGTTATGCGGATAGTGTTCCAAAGCTTTTAGAGAAGTTAACAGACCAAAAAAAAAAAAAAAAAGCAATTTCCTGAGATTGGTGTTCAATAGTTTGTCTCATCCTGCCTACGGTAATGATCTTGAAGCAACGGTGTTTTAGAAATTTTATTAAGTACTCCTTCCTTTTTAATTTGTTCGTCTGATTTTAGTAATTTAAATGTAATGATCTTCTTAACAAAGGATATATGTTTTGAGTATTTTAACTACTCTTAATTGAACAGGAGAAAAAAGATTCACATATTCTGAGATTTTTTTTTTGAAGAAAATCCAATTGTATGATGATGCTACACAATTAGTTTCTTATGCATTGTAGAAAATACTTGAAGTTCTTCTCCTTTCAAAGCATATATTGTGTGTTCCTTTAACAAAAGTGTACATTGAAAAAACGGTAAAAGATATGTAAAATCAGTTATTTAACTACACAATTGTGCGAAGAACGTCTCAATTTTTTAACGCTTTCACACATCTGATGTGCGTTACAAATGTAAACCTGAAAAGTTAGTTTCAACTATAACAAAAAACTTGCAAATATCAACAGTTCAACAACATCAAAAATTGTCAATCTAAAACTTTGGCAAACCTTGGCAAAAGTATAGAAAATGTTAATCAATACAATCACAGGGTCTATCTACGGTAACAAAACAGTGAATAAAATAAATTGTAAAACTATATATGGCGATGTGAATACCTTAAACGGATTATATCAATAGTTAAGGATATTGTCTACCTATTAAACAATGTGATCGATCATAATAAGTTAGTGTAGTAACCTGGAAAATAAGGTAAGCAGCATGCATGTTACAACATGCTAAAATACCGTGAGTTTATGCAAGTAAAATCCCATCAAATATGCTGAAATATTGTGATAAGCTAAAGTGTAATAAAGCAGACTTAGGCTGGGCTTATTGTCCAAATTAGGAAAAAGGTACATACATACGCTATTGTGGTGCAGCAACTGGAAGCACCTAAAATTATCAAGTACCTAAACTACCCTCAAATTGATTGACAATTCCAAGAAGCACACATGTTGTCCATGACGTGTGTGCTTCCTAGACTCTTATTATACTCCCATTATTTCTTTTTAATTGCTCCATTTTTATTTTTAAAGTCAAACAATACTATTTTGATCAATATTTTAAGATGTATTTCTTAATCAAATTAATTATTCTTTTGCAATTTATAGTACTTTTCATATAGTTTTTAAATATTTAAATTTAAATTTTAAAAAATAAATTAATCAAATATATTTTAGCTTTAAAATTTAATCAAATTAACTCACAAAAAAGAGACGAGCAATTAAAAAAGAATGGAGAGTGTATAGAGTAATATATTCATCCTAAGGGATATATACAAAAGAAAAAATTCAAAATTAATGGGTGCACAACCACATGAGCCCCCTTCTCACCTTGTGGGTCAGTCTCTGATACATGTATCAAATCATCCTAAATTATATTCGAAAATTTAAATTAAGTGACATATAAATAGATGAAGATTAACAAATTAAAAATGGATATATTAGTCAAATTATATTTCAAATTTTTTTTTTTAAGAGTTGTACAAAATTTATATTTCCTCTAGTTCAAAATAAGTGAATTTTTATCTAAATGCACACCTATTAAGAAAAAAAAATTAGGATATAAATTGTACTTTATTTTTTATTTTTACCTTTTTAGATATTATTAAATTACTCTTAAAATTTCAATCATATTAAAATAAAATCAATTAAGTCTCTTGGAACTCACAATCTAAAAAGTATAAATAAAGGATAAAATTAGAAGAAATTTCCAACATTTTTCTCGAAGAATGAATAATTTACTTATTTTGAATATTGAAAAATAACTCAAAAATTAATACATGTCAATTATTTTGAGACGGAGGAAATATTACTAATAAAGGCAGAGTTGGGAAAAAAATACTAATTAATTATCTCTTCATCTTTTAAAATATACCTATTATTTTGAGACAAAACTTTTTAACAAACATATCAATTATTTTGAAATGAAGGGACTACTCTTTTTTTTTTGGAGGGGGGTGGGGGTAAAGTTATTTATTTTTCCGAATAGGCGCGAAAACCAAAAAAATCCCCGCAAATAATTCCCACCAACAGGCGGGAAACAAAACATAAATCTCCAAAACTTTCACAAATTTTTAAACAAACAACACGCGGCACCTCCACCCACGCCCACTATTTCTCCGCCAATTTCTAGGGTTTCATAGAACTTTCTCGAATCACTTCTAGAATCTTCGAGAACGTTGCAACGTCGGAACCGATGGTAATCGACGGTGTTGATGAAGTGAAGGTGGAGGCGATGAAAGTTGACGCGAAGAAGACGATGAAAAGGAAGAGGGGTAATTTGGTAATTTACACTCCCGAGGAGAAATCAGCGAAAATTGAATCATTGAGAGTTGAAATGAAGGGATTAGTTGAGTATTATAAGGAAGTGATGGGGAAGAAAGTGGAAATGGAAGGGTTAGGGTTAGGTTTGAATAGTTTGATTGGTTGTATGTTGGAGGAAAGTGAACTTTCGTTATCGAAATTGGTGGATATGATTTTTGACAAGATTAGTGATAGTGAGATTGGTGGAAGTAGTTGTAGTAAGGTTAGTGTGAAAAGTGCTGTGATTTTGGTTGGGCAGAGGGTGTTTTACGGAGTTCCGAATGCGGATGTTGATGTTTTGGAGGATGAATCTGAATCTGCTCTTTGGTGTTGGGAGGTAAAATTTTCGAATTTATTTTATAATTGTTGGTTTGGTCCTTCCCCAGACCGTGTGCATAGTGGAAGATTTAGTGTATCAGGGCTGTCCTTTTATGTTATAATTGTTAGATTTTAGGGTGTTTTTTATATGAATATTGGAATTGGCAATTGAATCTTGTATTGATGTTAATATTTGACTTGCTTTTATTCTTTATTTGATATACTTTGCTTGCGGTTAGAGTTGGTTAAAATCCTATATTGGTTGGGGAATAAACTGGTGGTTTAGTGCATCAGACTGTCCTTTTATGTTATAATTGTCAGATTTTTGGGTGTTATTTTTTATATGAATGTTGAAATTGGCAATTGAATCTTGTAATGATGTTACGATTTGACTTGCGTTTATGTCTTTATTTGAGAAACTTTGCTTGTGGTTAGAGTGGTTTAAAGTCCTATATTGGTTTGGGATTAAACCGGTGGTTTGCATATATGTTTTTGGGGTTGGATTAGACCAAGTGTCATATGGTATTAGAGCTAGGTCCATCCATGATTTGGATTACTGGTTGTGCTCTAGTTGGATTTGAGCGTGAAAGGGTTTTAGAGTGGGTTAAAGTTTCATATTGATTGGGGAATAAACTGGTGGAATGTATATATGCTTTTGGGGTTGGGTGAGATCCAAGTGTCACATGGTTTTAGAGCTAGGTCCATCCATGTTTGGACTACCGGTCCACGCTCTAGTTGGATTTGAGCATGAAGGGAGTGTTAGAGTGGGTTAAAGTCGGGAATAAACTGGTGGTTTGCATATATGAACTCGGACAATGCTCCCATTATGAGCTAGCTTTTGGAGCTGAGTTAGATGCATATCTTTACACTTAAGTTTATTGATTTTCTAAGATCTTTTATATCTTTTTTTGGCATGTGGGTATTTTCATTATGGTAACTTTTAGTGTTAATAGATGGTGCAAATGATTGTTGTAGATTTTTAATTTGGTGTATTAATGTTGATTGTTGCTTATGATAGTTAGATTGCATACACTATGTTGCTTGATGTGTCAAATGAGTGTCTTGATTCAATCTATGTTGCTCGGACTCTCCAAAACCGATGCCACGCCCTTGTTGGATTTTTTCAAAAATGCACTACTTTTTGGAGAATGCGACACACACCTACCGCCATCTTGAAAGAGTATGAGCAACATAGGTTTCAATAAGTCAGCTTTAATCACTATTCATTGATTAGATTTAATTATGATATGGAAATTTCTAGTAATCATGCATAGTTGTGCTAGTTAGGAGTGGACCCATGTGTAAGGTTGGAAGTGCACTTGCACCTGTTAACATCGGAAGAAACTCTATGTATATGTATATACACCACGAAAAACTGATACATTTTAGAAGGACCCCTCAAAGATATCGACTGGATTGGGTCAATTGGTTGGCATGCCCCTTGGGTCGGTAGCCTCACCCTCGCAACGAAAGTTTGATCCCCAGCTACAGCTATTCGTTGTCTTTTTGGAGTTTGTGACCTGTGTCTTTTTTACAAATTATAAGCCACATAATTTTATTTTCACTTTTTTTTTTTTAAAATTCTTTAATCCCCTCTCCCACCTTACTTTTTCAATAGCTTCCTCCCCCCAAAAGCCTCAAATCTAAAACTTACTTTTCCCACTTCCCAGTTCTTCCCCCATGTTAATTCAAGAAAAGAGTTCTCCCCATTTTAATTTCTAAACTCAATTTTCATTCTTCCATTCTCAGTTTCTCATAAATCACTGAATTAAGAACGTCTCCCACAATTAAATTCATCTCGACACTCAACAATTTCTTCGGTGATCGAA
The DNA here is from genome assembly GCA_031232105.1 of Capsicum rhomboideum. Taxonomy (NCBI): domain Eukaryota; kingdom Viridiplantae; phylum Streptophyta; class Magnoliopsida; order Solanales; family Solanaceae; genus Capsicum; species Capsicum rhomboideum. The sequence goes on from CP124707.1 coordinate 48,786,409, forward strand.
GTCGAGCCAATAACCTGACTTCTCTAACATTAAAGCTTTTCTTTTTTTCAAAAAATAATTGTTTAGTTTGTTACTTTGAAAAATAGTATTTGTAACTGTAAGCAATAATGTTATTATTGATCGTTTCAAAATATGAAAACACGTCAAGTTCAAGTATGAGTGGATGATGTACTTTTGTCATATTAGTGCCAAATTAATGATATTCAATAATATTGAAGTTCGTACTCTGCTATCATATCATTAAGTTTTTTAAGAGTTGCACACCGAACTTTGTTGCTTGTAATTTTGCATACTAAAAATAATGGTTGCCCCGATGCGATCAAATCCTGGGTCCTCCTCTGGTGCTAGTTATTCAGTATTGTATGTGCTTCAACCTTTCAATTGGGTGATTGAATTTTGCGTGCGAATTTATTGAATGGATTTGATTCTAGAAAGTGGAAACCCATATACAGCAACTCTGCCGACAATTTATCCCTTCAGTGTGTTCATGATACAGTTTTGTCTCATCTGTTTCAACCTGGAAGGTAGTACAAGTAACATGCTAATGCTAATGCAATTCCTTTATTTTATAGACACGAGACCTTAAATTGTTGCCGAAATCAGTCCGGGCTACTCTGAAGATTCGCCGGACTTGTCGGAAAAAAATCCATGAGAGAATTACTGCTGTCTCTGGTGAGTGAATACTGATAACTGTACATGTCAATCTGTTTGTGGTGAAGAAGGCATTCTTTTGAGCTTGTAATATTTTGTGTACTTCATATATCCATGTCTCATGCTAAGGTGTCAATATTCATTTATGACATAATTTGTGGTACTGCCGCTTCTAAACATTAAGTTATTTGGTTTGCTTGTATTCTGGATATACTTTGTCAGGCTTCTAGTGAGGCTGAGTATTTCTAGTTGTGTAGCCACGAAAACATAAAATGATTATGGATGATTCAGAAACATGATCATATATTTGATTTTCTATTGGTTGACTCCAATTCTCTTATCCATTTGATATCGTGTGAATCAGAGCACATATCATATATTCATTTAATTCATTAAATGCAATTCCCTTAACATACCTATTTGATATCATGTGAATCAGGGAACATATCATTTTTCATTTAATTCATTCAAAGCAATTCCCTTAAGATCTTTTTGGTCTAAAAATTCCTGTTCATTTTATTTCCTCTATGGAAACATCTGTTTTTTTTTTATGTAAAGCATTAACAAGTGAATGATCTATTTGGTCTTCTTTCAACAAGCTTAGAGTCTTGATAAGCTGAAGTGTTTGTGTTTTGTCATTGTGGCAGCTTTATTGACTGCACTAGAAAATTTGGAAACTGATCAAAACTGCACCCAAGAGCAGATGAAAGCTTCTGAAAAGCTTGGCAAAGTATTAAATGAGGCAGATATCCGCTTGTTAGTTGCAAGCATGGAACAAAAAAATGGTGCTGAAGTGTATGTGATTTTCTATGTCTTCTCTGGTATTTTTTTTTCTATATCTACCCTCTTTCAACTTTTTACTCAGATCTCTTGATTGATAAAGGGCTGAGAAGTCCGTAAAACAGGAGGAGAGGCTTTTGATCAAGCAGTTAGAGAGAAACAAACGAGAAGCTGAAAAAGAGAAGAAAAGGATGGAGCGTGAAGTTCAGAAAGAAAAATTGAAAAGTGTGAGTTATTTGATTCAACCTGTTGGTGAAATGCTTGTTGCTGTTGGCATATCCTTAGAAGTGTGCTATAAAGGAAGCACATAAAGCCTTACTGGTTTTATGTTACCCTTGTTTTGTGATACTGGCTACGCCTTTATAAGTTGCTGATTGATTCTTTTTGATGGCTAAATCTCTCTGTGCAGGAAAAAGAGTTAAAACGGCTACAAAGTGAAGCAGAGAAAGAGGAAAAGCGGTTTGAGAAAGAAGAATCTAAAATAAAAAAGCAGATGATGAGAGAACAAGAAGAATCTGAGAAAGATCGACGACGCAAGGAAAAGGAAGAAGCTGAAGCTAAAAGGCAACTTACTTTACAAAAGCAAGCTTCAATGATGGAGCGCTTTTTCAAAAGAAGCAAAACTAACTCTTCTTCCCAGAATAGCCAGTCATTAGATAAGCCAGCTTCCGATTTTTCCCCTAGCAAGTGTGAAAAGAAGCCTGTATCTGTTACCCTGTCAATGGACTCAGTCCTTACACAAAATGATGACCTTAATGCTCATGATTTATGGAAGTTAGTTCTTCTTTGTTTTCTTTCATTTTAATGTGGTGATGTTTTTTTTTAAAAAATATTTATATAAATGTCGCTTGGATTTACTTTGCAGGTCACACTTAACTTCGTGGCATTACTTAGGTCGTTCAAAAGGGAAAGTTCATTGGGGAATCCGTCAAAAGCCCAAGACTAATGTAGTCAAGGAAATTAAGCTAACAGCCAGTAGAGGACTGACTTGTGGCGACGAGGATAATACAGAGAAACTAATTGATGGATGGGCTGAGCCTTACAGTAATACCAGATCATGTAATGTCGGTGAGGTCAATACTATTTCTTGTCGCCAGAAGGGCTTCTTGAGGAGGCAATTGTTGCAGTTTGATAAGTGTCATAGGCCTGCGTTTTATGGTGTTTGGCTGAAGAAAAGGTGAGCTATGTTGTGATTCATGTGTTATGAAATTTCAAATTTTATTTTAGACCATGACTAAACCTCATTATCAATCTTATTATGGATCTTTGGTACCTTTTTGCCTCGGAAACAATATTTTGCTGAAAATCTAAATCCTAGTCATCCTTATAATTTGTTGGGGCATTTGTTCTATTATCAATTACATTACTTTGGAACATGATATTGTTAAGAGTATTTTCTTTGTTAAACTTCCCAGTGGTGAAATTCTCTTCAGTGCAATATAAGGATTACACACTGTATTTGTGTCTATATATCTATAAACAGACAAACAAACACATAAAGATTTGGTGCTAGGAAAGTTAACCTACAGCCTTGCCTGTATGTGTTTCTGGCAAATTTCAGCTATCTTGGTGTGATTTAAATAAATTCAATCTCCTTTTTAAGTTGTGATGGTGTACTATTCCATTATAAATATTTTGAGCGTTACTATGATCATATGGGTCTCAATGGGTATATTTTCTTCCATTTTCTCCTTTCCTCTTTTACTGATATTGTGATTTTTCACATCAGCCAAGTTGTTGGAGCACGTCATCCCTTCGTGATGGATCCAGACTTGGATTATGAGGTTGATAGTGATGAGGAATGGGAAGAGGTACTTCTCTGTTTTTTTTTTCCAATAGCATCTGTGAATTATGGTGATTACTGACAATTGATTAAAATAGGACGAACCTGGCGAAAGTCTGTCAGATTGTGATAAAGATGATAATGAATGTTTGGAGGAAGAATCTTCAAGAGGTGAAGATGAAGACGAAAGTGAAGATGGATTTTTCGTGCCAGATGGATATCTCTCAGAAGAAGAGGTACGCCAGTCCTCAACTTCCTGTTTTCATATGGAAAGTACTGAATAGCCCACACATTTTGATATTACATTCTGGAACACAGACTGCTTTATCCATGGTTGATGAGTTTGTGCTTTGCAGGAGTTGCCAATATTGTGTTATGAGCACACAATAGTTGCTATTTAAAAATCTTAACCTTGCTGATGATGTGATGCACTATGCATCTTCTGTACTTACCTGAATTATGATATCTATGAACCATCTACTGTTTTCTATGAGTACTTGTCTTGAGATTGGGTCATGATGATGATTATAGAACATTCAAGTTCTTGATCATTTCCGTTGCTGAGTGATTGGTAGTTGAATGGAATTTGTAAGGTTAGTTCATGAGTCAAGTACAAATGACTGCAAGAAACTGAACATTTACATCTTACTAAATGGCCTAGGCTTGGCTAGTTGTTGACTTATTTGTGATGTTTTTGGCCTTAACATACTGGTGGTATGTCAAACCTACAAAATAATGATACTCGTTTGTCCCATTTTTATATTTGTAGCTTAAATGTGCTCATAGTTTTACTTGGTATTCCTGACTTATATTTTTAGATGAATCTGAATTTTTGAAATAAACAAGAGGTGTAAAATATAGTTACTTGAAGAATCACGTCAAGCATTTTGGATGTCACAACATGGAGAAATCTTTGTAAAAGATTGGGACTGAGGTTTTTCTTGTGGTATTTGAGAGTACTTTATTTCACTACTTACATATAATTGAAGCAGGCCAACCACTGCAACCTTCAACTGCAGCAGCAGATGTATATCTATTGCAGTAACACTAGTAATGAATATAACCTACTTTCTGTATATTTATGCTACTATACCCAAAGCTACTTTTTCTAGAGAAACTGAGAGCAATCATGTTTTTTAGAGTTGCGCCTGCAGTAACTGGTAACCCGTTTTGTTGTGACGAAGAGCCTTTCATGAATAAAGTTCTTATTAATCCGTGTTTGTTAATTATAAAGCGTATCCTTTTTTTTTTCTTTAAAAAAACTCTTGACTACTGAGGTGCATGAATATGGCTCTTTCCTCCCAAAAGGGGGGAAAAAAGAAACAGAAAACCTAACATTTCTTTATGAGAGTCCGTTTGAACTTGTTCACCTTTTGTCAATGCAGGGTGTACAAGTTGACAAAGTGGAATCTCATGATGCAGAAGAGTCTAAAACTTTGTCCAGTTCTGCACAAGAAGGGCCAGGAGAAGAGTTTGCAGTGCTGCTTCGGCAGCAGAAATATCTTCACAACTTGACTGAACAGGCTCTTAGGAAAAACAAGCCACTCATTATATTGAATCTTATGCATGAGAAAGCTCCCTTGTTGTTGGCTGATGAACTGATTGGTAATGAGAAAGTCGAACAAATGTGCCTGGGGGCATTGGCCATCTGTTCATTTCCTGGTCATCTATCTATACCGATATCCAATTGTAATGATGTAGTTGAGGGGGATTCTGAGGCTTGCCCATCAGGTAGCAAGGCAAGTACCCCACAAGTAGCATGTTCAGCTGCTCTGGCAGACTTAGATTTACATCAAGTTGTAAGTTTTAATTTTCTATCATCATCATCCCCCCCTCTTTTTGGGAATTGGTTTCTCTCACCAACCCAGAGACTGTTTCTCTTGCTTACAAGAGTTCTTATTTATTTTTCCTCCAGGTATCTGTTATTCAGTCATGCTCACATGGTATAAACAAGGTGGTGGAGTCTTTACAACTTAAGTTCCCAAGTATTGCAAAGTCCCAACTGAAAAACAAAGTGCGGGAGATAGCAGAGTTTATTGATGGTAGATGGCAGGTGATTTCTCAGTCTGGATTACTGTCTCAAAATTTATTTACATAAAAGAGACCTCTGCAACCTGAAGGGTGTAAGATTTGGCAAAAGATTTCCAGTTTGTTGTATAAACGATACGGATCACATCCAAATATCTTGTACCAGATGATAGTTGTTCTGGCTCTTAAGAATTGACTGCAGAAACAGGACAATCAATGAAAGTTTATCGTTAAGCTAATAAAACATTCTAGTTTAATACCCAAGTTAGAAGTGTTAACAGGAAAATGTATGGGCCTGACCCTTTTACCGTTTTCTGGGAAGTGAAGGTAAAACTAAAATTTATCTTTTCAGCTTTGTTCTTTGATAGTCCATCAGTTATGTTGGAAATTTATAAAGGCGTCCCATAGGTTTTAGACTGTTCTGAAATCTGTTTTTGAAAATTAAAAAGGCTGTTTTGAAATCTGGAAGGTGAGCCTTGGAGTAATTGGTAAAGTTGCTGCCATGTGACCAGGAGGTTACGGGTTCAAGCCTTGGAAACAGCCCCTTGCAGAAATTTAAGGTGAGGCTGCGTACAATAGATCCTTGTGGTCGGGCCATTCCCCGGACCTTGCGCATAGCGGGAACTTAGTGCACCGGGCTGCCCTTAAAATTAAAAAGGCGTCCTGATCTAGTTTTCTTTGTGTCATGCCTCTTTCTACATTAGTCTTTTATGATTTATTAGTCTGAATTTTCCAAGCAACAGATTCATGCTACTTTCGTTCGACATACTTTTACTTCTTTGTTGTGGGTTATTGCCCTGATCCAGGAAGATTTTGATCCTTGCAATATGTAATCTTGTTTTCTCTTTGGTGGTTTTCAATCCTAGTTAGCTGAAGAATACTGCAGTTTACTGATACTGCACCCGGCTTTTGCAGGTTAAAAAGGATGTTCTTGCGAAGCTTGGGCTATCAATATCACCTGGTATGTGCCTCTCATGTACTATTTACAGTGCTTGGACTAAAAATGAAAACATAAAAATTATGCTTCTGTTTTCTTTAGCATCTGTTTATTAGCATTTTCTTGTTGTAAAGTTGTACGTTTTGATTATTTACAGAAAAAGGCAGCAGGACAAAGAGCATTGCTACATTCTTTTCCAAGAGATGTTTGCCACCTTCTGGAAAGGCCATTAATCTGCATGAGACTTCCCCACAAGCATGCCAGAAAACTTCTTCAGCTTCCATCCAGCCACAGCAAGACTGCACATACAAAAATGAATGAGAATCTAAACTTTGTTAAATCTTTTTGGCCCCTTAGTTCAAGTCTTTCTTATTTCCGGTAACTTTTACCGATATAATAGATGCCTGCTCATGTACACCAGGCTTTGTAACTTTATATTCTGGTCAAATTTTCAAATTTGAGAAAATCAAATATCCTTAACAAAGGAAGGTGACTAGAATGTGTCTTTAGTATTACAGAGAAAGATGCCTGTGCATCTGGATCTGCATGTTCTTCATATGTTTCTTAACTGAATTTACTGTTATGTATATAACATCTAGTAATCCTTTATTACATGGTTATGCTATTCTACTCTCGTCTATCCTGTTTGTTTGATCTGGGTTTCTATTTATCAGTTTTATGTTTGCTAAAGTTAGTCTGCGGTATTTTAGTAACTTCATTTTTCTGCCATATCAGTTACTGCTATGACCTTAAAGAAAGAAGGCAAATGGAGAACGTAAAGGAATTGTGGTATTTAGATAGGAGAAGATGCCGTTGTTACAAGAAAATCACTAAAATATTGGCATTGTGGCTGTCTGCTGCTCAGCCGTGAGCTTGTTGCATGGGCTTGCCTAGTGCGGTTTATCTTTTCGTGTGTGATTTGCGAGCTATTACACAGTGAGTAGGTTGTGAAATACTCGAAAGATTTTATTTTTCCAGTCTAGCAAAGATAGTAAAGATCCAATGAAAAGTAGAAAGACGAATGAAACTTTTATTTTGATCAGTTTTCTATTTCATATATTTTATTTTATTTTCTAATTGTTTTTTTTTTTCATAAAAGATGGATGAGAATGCAAAGTCCGGAAGAAACAATTAAGTTTTTTGAGTTGATTTTTTTGCCTAAAAGTAGGTATTATCTTTTCAATTATAAATAATATCTCTTTTTTTTTCCACCCGGTGTTCGGCACTCGCATTAGAGCCTCGACTAATCCAGATTGTGCACTGTAGGACCCATTTTTGGGGGTGCTCCCAATAAGATTTTCTTCATATCTAGGACTTGAACTCGAGATCTTTGATTAAGGATGGAGCAGTCCTACCATTACACCACAACCATGTTGGTTCTCAATCATATTTCATTAGTATCTAGAGTATTAATATCCAATTAGAGGAAATTTTGATTTGATCTCCTTTCCTATAAGTAGATATTATCTCTTTAATTGTAAATCATATTCCATTAATATCTAATAGTAGAGCTATTCTCTTTATAGTAGTGAAATAAGACTTTTTCTGTGAGAGTATATACCTAGTTGAAGGAAATTTTGAGTTAAATCACTTTACCTATAAATAGGCATTATCTTTTTCAATTATAAATCACATCTCATTAATATGTAATAGTAGAGCTGTTTTTTGTACAGTAGTGAAATAAGACTTCCTTTTCTGAGTATTTACGTATCTATACCTAATTGAAGAGAGTTTTGAGTTAATTTCATTACCTATAAATAGGTATTTATCTCTTATTTTCTAAATCATATCGCATTATTAATATCTAATAGTAGAACTATTCTTTGAATGACTATGAACTAGGCTAAAATTATCGAACCACATAAGCCTTATCTTCTGAAATTTTAAAAAGTCTGGAGAGAGTAGGATTTATGTAGGTCTCATTTCTATCTTTGTAGGATAGAAGGTTGTTTTCGGTACACCCTTGAATCAAAAGAGAAGTTATTGAAGTAGTGTTGCAAAAAAAACATGACAAGTAAATTTCTTTCTACCCTAATGATCGACCTCCATACCTTTCTATGTAAGATCATGCCCTCAGTAAATTAAAATTTTGTTGTATCCTGTCCAAAAGTATACTCAAAGTTGTTTTTCACTTAAATTTGAATATTTGACAACCAAAATAAGATGCAAAAAAGCATATCAATCTAGCTATTGTCAATCATTTCTATTTTTCTTTTCTCTTTTCTTTGGTTGCAATAACTACATTATATTTTTAAAAATATGAAATAATAAAACTACCAAATTGTATTAAAGAAAAAAAAGATCTAAAACTTTGCTGCATTTGTGGTTATTTATATGAACCCAAAGGAAGAACGAATTGGTGTTTGTTGTCCCTTTTTAATTGACATGTTTCATTTTTTAAGAGTTAATTAACTAATGTTCAAAACTAAATTAGATTAGATTGATTTAATATTTTAAAATTAAAATTTAGATATTAAAAAATTATATGGAAAATACTATGAATTGCGATTTTCCTTTTTTCAATGTGATTAAAAAATATATCTTAAATTTTTTATTAAAGTTTTTATCGTTTGACTCTAAGAATAAAAAATTATGCCAGCTAGAAAGGAACGGAGGAAGTACCCTTTTCTTTTTTGGATGTTATTTCAGGTAAGATCCAAATTAAATGACCATAATTTTAGATATTCACTTAAACTTTGTAGATGTAGGTGTTTTTCTTCTCTTATTTAATGCTCTTTATATTAGTGGCGTATATGATACCTAAGCTCTAGAAAGGGAATATATAAGAAAAATTACCAACTTGATTATTAGCTGGAGAATCACATTTAGTTATTTCTAAATCCCTTTCAAGGAGAAGCGTCAATTATTATTAAAGGATCTGAAAATTATCATATCATATTCATTAAATGTCAAATAAATAATTTAAAAATCATATTAAGTGAAATTTTTTCATGTTAAAAATTATATATTAACATACCCAATCAAAATTGATGGACTTTTATGTCTTTGAGAATTAAATTATTCATTTAACAATTAATGTATCAAAATCTAAACTGTAAATGTCAAATAAATAATTTAAAAATCATATCGCATCATTATATTATTTTAAAATCATATCGCGTCATTATATTTTTTTAAAAGTGAAAAATTTTCAAGTTAAAAATCAAATTACTTACATAGCCAATCAAAATTTGATGGACTTTTATGTCTTTAAAAATTAAATTATTCATTTAACATTGAATGTGTCAAAATCTAAACTGCAAATGTTTTTTTATATTTTTAATTTCCTTGGCGCTTTCCACGTCGGGGTTCATTAGTCACCCGATGCACACGCGAGCGCGAGTGCCGGGGAAGAGGGGGAGATGCAAGGAGGGGGGACGAAACACCCCGCCCGTACGACCTCCCCAATATTTAAACATGTTTGTGGGTCATTTTGCTTTGCAGATTTCGACAAGGATCCTTCCTCAGGTTTATTTATGGAAACCTTGTTACGGCTTCTCCTTCCTCTAGATGGTAAGGTTCAATGGACTTCTTGGGACGTCGCGGGCAGTGAACCGCCCACATTGTCGTGATTTGAACATTTCACCGAATCATTCAATCATTATGAGCGACGGGCGGTGTGTACAAAGGGCAGGGACGTAGTCAACGCGAGTTGATGACTCGCGCTTACTAGAAATTCCTCATTGAAGACCAACAATTGCAATGATCTATCCCCGTCAAGATGAAATTTCAAAGATTACCCGGGTATGTCGACCAAAGTTATAAACTCGTTGAAAACATCAGTGAAGCGCGCGTACGGCCCAGAACATCTAAGGGCATCACAAACCTGTTATTGCCTCAAACTTCCATAGCCTAAAAGGTCGTAGTCCTTCTAAGATGCTGGCCGCGAATGGATACCTTCGCATAACTAGTTAGCAGACTGAGGTCTCGTTAGTTAACTGAATTAAAAAGACAAATCGCTCCACCACCTAAGAACGGCCATGCACCACCACCCATAGAATCAAGAAAGAGCTCTTATTCTGTCAATCCGTACTATGTTTGGACTTGGTAAGTTTCCCCGTGTTAAGTCAAATGAAGTTGTAGGCTCCACTTCTAGTGGTACCCTTCCGTCAATTCTTTTAAGTTTCAACCTTGCGACCAAACTCCCTTCGGAACCCAAAAACTTTAATTTCTCATAAGGTGCCGGCAGAATCCTAAAAGCAACAATCGTCGATCCTTGGTTGGCATCGTATATGGTTGAGACTAGGATGGTATTTGATCGTCTTCAAGCCCCCAACTTTCGTTCTTGATTAATGAAAACATCCCTAATTAGTAAATGCTTTCGCAGTTGTTCGTTTTTAAGAAATCTGAAATTTTTACCTCTGAATATAAAATACGAATGCCCTCGACTGTTCCTGTTAATCATTACTCCGATCCCGAAGGCCAATGTAATAGGACTGAAATCCTATAATATTATCATATGCTAATGTATATAGAGCGTAAGCTTGCTTTGAGCACTCTAATTTCTTCAAAGTATCATCGCAGGAGGCACGACCCGACCAATTAAGGCCAGAAGCGCTTCGCCGATAGAAGGAACAAGACGACCAATGCACAACTGAGCACACCGACCAACCCATCCTAAAGTTCAACTATGAGCATTTTAACTGCAACAACTTAAATACATATACGCTATTGAAGCTGGAATTGTCGCGACTGCACCAGACTTACCCTCCAGTATTCATTACCTCCCCTTACTTGAAGTTGTAAATCTTTTGGTGTTTGTGTTGAAATTTTTAAAGAAGTTGTTAAGATACACGTATCTAGATTATTTACATTTTCTAGAATTAACTCTTTAAATGCTAACTCATGTATCACTATTTTTAATACGTTTTTAGACAAATTTTATATTTTATGCCTTCTCTTAAATTAAAGTGATAAGATTTTAAATGATTCGTCTTAATCTAATTTATAAATACAATTGATTTTAAACCACTTTGACAAAGAAAAATATATCAATATTCTCACAATTTTAAAATATTTTGATGTGAAAATTTTATGTAGATTCTATATTTTAATTGATTTCACGGTCTGGATTATATAATTAATCAGCCAATTGTAGAGTTAAATATGTGTATTTGTGTTAACAAATAATTAAAATAAATAATTAATTTATTCTGGTATTATAAATGAAATACTAAAAATTATATTTCTTAGAATTATTTTTTTTTAAAAAAGATATAACTTTATTTGCTAATCCAATTTATAAAGTCTTTTTCCTATTTGACAATTGTTATTGGAAACATCTCTTTCAAGGTTGGAAATTGTAATTTTCAATATTGATGAGATAAAGATATCCATTGACTATTTGTATGTTCCTATTTTCTTAAAAAAATATTAATTAGCGGTCTTTAATCAAATTTTGAGTTTGCAGTCATTTTAATTAAGAAATGATTTATCCCGTAGTACCCCTCACCTACTCTAACCTAGGACTTCTTTGCACAGGTTTGAATTTAATTAGACATTTTAATAAAGATACTAAACAACATCTACAATATACTCAGTATATTTTCACAAAGTAGAGTATAAGAAAAGGTAAAATGTACGCTGTCCATACCACTACCTCAGAGGTGAGGTAGAGAGGCTGTTTCCGATAGAAAAGATACTAAACAACGAAGTAAGAAATTAAAATTTCTTTTTCTTATTTTAAATTGTTGGCTTTGTTGAGGGAGTAAAATGCGATTACATCCAGAAGCGAATCCATAAATTTTTTTTTTTTTGAAAATTATCTTTAAAATACTAAAAACCCTTAAGTGATACAAAGTGAGAAAAATCTGAAATATTTTTTATTTTTAAACTAAAACAATTTCAGAATTCAGATATTAGAAAAGATTTTTTTGTTTTTGAATTGTTTTTAACCACCAAATAAGCTTGTACTTTATTACGTCATTTTCTAGACTATTTCGTCTTGAGCTGATGGTCTATAAAAAATAATCTCTCTATCTTATCTTTGAAATAGAAAGAAGAACTACATACATTCTAGCCTTAAATCTCATTTTATAGAAATATACTAAATATGGCATTCAAACAAATTCACTAGTTGGATAATAATAATACAAAAATAATATAGAATCTCCCCACCAAATGCCACCTAAAATCTGATACACTATGAAACTTTATATTACCCACGGGATTATACACCCACGGATTATTAAACTGGTTAGTTATGAATCCCTGTTTTCTTTTAAAGTAAAATAAATACATTAAATTCAAATATTATAGAAGAAATAACAAAAGACAAAAAAGTATGCACTCTCTCACGTGTATACAATGACCACCAAGGGTATTAAATTTATTGACGGGAAGCGCTTCCTCGTTAACTACGTCTTACGTGATACAAATTCAAATTAGTGAAGTTGTAGTGTGAGTATTAGACATTAAATGGAAATAAAAAAAAATATAAAGCCAAATAAACTTTTATTTCCTCGTTCATCTTTATTTGTTCACTATTAACTTGATAAAATAATAAATAATAAGGATAATTTTATCATACCATCTTTTGAATATAATAAATTTAGTATTTTTTTAGTGATAAATAGTATCTAATAATAAGAGTAGAATGAACATAAAATGATAAATTGTCTATTAGCTTTTTAAATTGGACAAGTATTGTTGGATATTTTTTTTTAATATAGTGAACAAGTAAGATGGACGAAAGAAGTAGTAGAAAACAGTGTTTTTAAAGGCAGATACTTAAGACGAGGCATTTTATCTGATACGAGGCGATAAATATTCATACAAAAATATAAAATTTATTTTTAATTAAAAATAAATATTTTTTGAAAGAGATAAATCACACACACAAAAAAGTAAACTACATCAAAATTATAAAAAAATAAGTGGAATATATATCTAAAACTGCTTCAGCAAAAAATTAACCAAAGCCACATAATACAACTAATAGATAAAGTCAACTTTCATATAATAAACTATTATATGTTCTCAAAAACACAAGTTTATATTAAAAAAATAGTACATAATTAATCAACTCCACCTTTTCGTTACTCGATCAATATATTTATGCACCCATTTACCATATATTATATTTTAAAAGAGAGCAAAAATAGTAAATAACTTAAAAGCTCGTGACTACGCGACTTGAAAAGAGCTAAAAGAAAAGAAAGGAACTAGGAAGCAGAAAGTACATCCAGTACCTTCCTGAGTAATAGCATCGTCGACACCCACCGACAAATACGTTTGAAAGTGTGACTTTAAATTTTTTTTATTTTTTATTTTACTTTTGATTTCAGTATTTAAGTATTTACCAATAATATATTTTAGTATTAAGTTTAAATTAGAGATTTAATAAGAAAAAATCATTTTACTTTGTAAACTTTCTAGGCTTACGCCTAATTTGTGCCTCACGCTTAGGCGAACACCTCAAATTTTGGAGCGTTTGCCTTTCGATGCTTTCGCCTCCCCACAACGCCTCGGGACATTTTTGGCTATGCCTCGCCCCAGAGCGAGCCTCAAGGCGAGCCCCGTGACTGTAATTTAAAACACTGGTAGAAAATGCCTCCTTAATTACTCTCTCTTTTTCAATTTAAGTGAGATAATTGTAACTTTAAGATTCACAATTTTCAAACTTTGACACTTTGACGGTGAATTCCGACACAAATTATATTTTAAAATAAAATTTATATATTTGAAAACAATGTAAAAGTATATAAATCACAATAACTGACAACTTAAAATATCTAAAAGATAAAATAAGAACAACTTAACCAAAGGGTAGAGTGTACTTAGATCTACCCCTACCTTAAAGATAAAGAAGCTGTTTTCGATAGACCCTTGGCTCAATGAAAAATTTGATTGATTCTTGAAATTCTTTACTCCATAAGAAACAAAGAATACTATGTCTTATGCCGGTATAAATTTTGATCAGTCACGTCTCCAATGCCCGAAAAACCAAAATTATGATAGGAAATGTGTTCCTTTTAATTAGTCGCATTGATCACCTTATCATATTTTGCTTCTCGAGATTTAATATTGCATGAATTTTGATCAATATTCTTAAGATATATTTTTTTTTTTATCATATCAATATGAGAAAGATTGCAACTTATAGCATTTATCATATAATTTTCGAATATCTAAATTTAAATATTGAACTAATCAAATTCAATTTCGCTATAAGATTAACCAAATTGACTTTCGTAAAGAGGAAAATGACAAGTAAAAATAAATGGAGGGAGGACGTCTTATGGGGGGGCATAAATTTAAATTAGTTGAATCTCAAATGTAAATAATCTTGGGTAGTGGAATGAAATTCGATCCTTCCACGGTCCCTATATAATCAGGAGCTTTAGTGCATTAAATTGCTCTGTATTGATAATAAAATAAAAAATAAGGAAGGAAATTAAAAAGTGAGAATCGAGCCTTCACCGATGTGTGAAAGTTTAGATAACCAATTAACTAAACAACTAAGATTATTTGATGGAAAACCCATAAATAATAAGAAAAAGGAATCCCAAAGGAGGAAAATGGCATTTGAGGTAATATTGGTCAACTACAATGTCAATCAATTACTTCCATTTCCAGTTGGGTTTTGTCGATATTATAGGCTTCTCTCTCTCTCCCATTCACTTGTATATTGTCCAAGTATACAGTAATCACACCGAATACCGCTGGCGAAATAGTCGAGGTGACAAATTGCAAACAGTGCATCCAACATTCAACAACAATAGCAATGAACCTCAATGCTATGGCATTTCAATCACACAAAATGCTGTTACCATTTCAGGCTTCTTCAATTACATCTCCTCGAGTTTTCATGGCTTCAACACTTCATTCACCTTCTCTGTAAGTACTTTTTTTTAAAAAAAAATTTCTTCTTAATTTATGTCTTTTTGAAAGTTTAAGCAAATGGGTGTTTAGACATGTGGTTTTCTTGAATTTTTTCATCTTCTTTTGATTATATGAGAAGTGGGCCACTTTCGCTTTGTTTCATTTATGTTTTCTTATTTTCATGGCTTCAACATTTCATTGACCTTCTGTGTTACTACTTTTTTTAAATATTTTATTTTTGAAAGTTTAAGCTACTGGGTATATGGAAATGTGGTTTTTTTGAATTTTTTTTTAATTACATGGGGATTGGGTCTGTTTTGTTTCAAGAATTAGTTTTTATGATTTGATTTTTAGCTACATTGGTTGCATTTTTATTTTAAAAAAATGCAGCTCGATGCAGTTTCAGCTAGGAGTGGGGTCTGTGAAGGGAGGGACTACAAGGGTCTATTGCGCCAGCTTTACTCTGCATTTTTTGCAAGATGTTGTTTTCACAGTTGTTGTTGTTGTATGACTTGATTTTTTTTTAGCTAAACTGGGTGGATTTCATTTGAATTTGAAAAAATGGGCAAATGGGTATCTCTCAATGTGGTTTTTGTTTTCCATTCTTTTGTGTTTCTATTTCGTTTAATTTATTTTTCTTGTTTCAAAGCTTTATAACTTGATTTTTAGCTTCATTTGGTGCATTTCATTTGAATTTTTTTAAAAATGGGTATCTCTCATTGTGGTTTGTTTTCCATTCGTTTGATCCATTGGGAAGTGTGTCGGTTTCGTTTTGATTTATTACTGTTTCATTGTTTCACGAACTTGCGTTTGTGGCTTGAGTTTTAGCTACATTGGGTGCATCTTCATATGAAGGAAAGGTGTTTGTATCATGGAAATTGGAAAATGATTTTATTAAGAAAAATCTTGAGCCGAGGGTCTATCGGAAATAGACTCTCTACCTTCACAAGCTAGGGGTAAGACTGTGCGCACACCACCCTCTCCAAACCCCACTTGTGGGATTACATTGGGTATGTTGACTTTATTAAGAAAAATATGTTTTGGGTGTACCAAAATTCATGTTTCTGGTGTATGTTTGTGATTGTAATTTTTGTTTTCTTGTATCTATTTATTCGGTTGATGAATGGTGGAGGTTGGTGTTAAAGGAAGCTCTTTTCAAGAAAAATTAAAGATAAAAATTTCACCTTTTTTCTAAATTGGGAAATGGTGTCTTGTTCTGCTTTATGTGTTGCTTGTTTTGTTACACGGCAGTTATCTGCAATCTGTCTTCTTTTATTTTCGTTTTATTATTCACCGCATCGTTGATTTCGAGGAATTTCCTGATTAAATCGAGGATTTTGTTTTGCTGCCCTTACATATGCCTTTTTTGGATAATAGTGCATCTTCAAATGAAAAATGAAATCGATATTTTTTGGATTGTTGTAGATTTGGATATGTTAATTTTTTCTTCTATTCATGTTTGCTTCAAATATCTTTCCAATGATACTCTTTTCTGTAAATTCTTCTTTAGGCTTAGTCATTTTACCAACTGTGGTTGAGAATTAGGTCTTGCCGTGGTGCTCTGTATTTAATTGTCAATTTTTTCTTTATAGTCAATGTATCTGATTATAGTCATGTGCACTATTCTTTTCTTGTGTGCAAGTAGGTGGTTTCTTATAAATAGCTGTTTGGTACAGCTCAGCTTCTTTAATTTTTATGGAATTGGTTGGCACTTATATCTTCTCTATATCAGTTGTTAAAAGCTAAATTAAATTTTGCCATATATTTATATTGCTTTAGTTTCTGCACACTTATGTAAACTAATACAGTTTATAGGTGGTTGTGCTTAGTTTTTTGTTTTGAGTGATGATTAATATTGTTTGGTGATATAGGATTAGTACAATCTCAATGAGCATTCTTCAAATCTCTGTATCTTTCTTACAAATATACAAGATAAAGCTTTTAGGGTAAGAATAAGCGAAACGAACCATATGTATGACAAGTTTTAGGCCCTCTAAGAAAAAAACGTTAACTGAGTTTAGACAATATCTAGTGTCTACTTGGAGATAATTCAGATATCTAGACTCAGTCTTCCAATGTTACGATGGACTAAATATATAGGCTGAGTCTTACAGTTCTCTCTTTCTACAATTCGTATGTTATGGCTTATGAGATCTTCTAAGTGAACAAATTTGAACCCAATTCTGCTTCCGGCCTCTTCTAATTGCAGGGAAGTTGGAAGTGCAAAGAAGCCATTCACTCCTCCAAGAGAGGTGCATGTTCAAGTGACACATTCCATGCCACCAGAAAAGATTGAAATTTTTGACTCTCTGCGTGATTGGGCTACACAGAATCTCTTGGTGAACCTAAAGCCTGTCGAGAAATGTTGGCAGCCTACTGATTTTCTTCCTGATCCTGCTTCCGAGGGATTTGATGAACAGGTCAAGGAACTTAGGGAAAGGTGTAAGGAAATTCCTGACGACTATTTTGTTGTATTAATTGGGGATATGATCACAGAGGAGGCCCTTCCAACTTACCAGACCATGATAAACACCCTGGATGGTGTTCGTGATGAAACTGGTGCCAGCCTCTCTCCCTGGGCTATTTGGACTAGGGCATGGACAGCTGAGGAAAATAGGCATGGTGATCTTCTCAACAAATATCTTTATCTTTCTGGAAGAGTTGATATGAAGCAAATTGAAAAGACAATCCAGTACCTAATTGGTTCTGGGATGGTAAGATTTTTGCTGGTCCTTATGTTTATCATATAAACCAATATAGTATTACTTTACTGGATCAAGTCCTAATGCATTCATATTGAGTCTAATCATATTTGTGCTAGTTTCATGTCCCATGCTGTCGTAAGCTTTCTGATATTTCTCCAAAGTAGGTTTTACTTTTACTTTTACATGGTTAGTTCAGATGTCCAATTCCGAGAACTTTCTAATCATATAATTTGCATGCTCACCCTCCTGATTATCAAGCCTCTTTCTTTTTCCTGGGAGAGGGAAAAACATCAAAGTTTCTTAAACTAATGCTGCTGAGTTTCATATACTGCTAGATTGAATTATGCATTTTTTATTGGACTCTTTCTGTACTTCACTCCACGTTATTTCTTCATTTTCTTGTATTTGATAAAAATACTTTTGCCCTTTTTCTAGCCCTTCTATTCCTTTCCTCTAACCTCATTGACCAAACTGCACTGTATGTTGACTTGCTGCTTGTTAGCAAACTAAAAACAGTGACGCTTTTGGTATTTTAAGATCTGCTAGGTTGTAGTTTTGCCTACCTAGCCCTTTGCATCTACAATGCACTATCGTTGCATCAGCTTTGGTACTGCATTTTGTGGGTACATTAGCTACATGTTTATAACCATTCATTCTATGTAAAGAGAAATGTTGTGATTGAAAGTCATCTTTGCTCAAAGTTACCAGTTTTTTAAAAAATAAAATCATCTTTGCTCAATTTGGTTTGCCCTTCATACACTTTACCACACTCTTGTATTTCCAGGATCCTCGCACGGAAAACAACCCCTATCTAGGTTTCGTCTACACTTCTTTCCAAGAAAGGGCTACCTTTGTTTCACATGGAAACACAGCTAGGCTCGCCAAGGAGCATGGGGATATGAAACTAGCCCAAATATGTGGTTCAATTGCTGCAGACGAGAAGCGCCATGAAACTGCCTATACCAAGATCGTCGAGAAGCTACTCGAGGTTGACCCGGATGGCGCCATATTGGCTATTGGTGACATGATGAGGAAAAAAATCTCAATGCCAGCACATCTGATGTATGACGGCATGGATGACAACCTCTTTGAACACTTCTCTGCTGTAGCTCAACGGCTTGGTGTATACACAGCCAAGGACTATGCAGATATTCTGGAATTCCTGGTGGGGAGATGGGAAGTGGAAAAATTGACTGGTCTTTCCAGTGAAGGACGTAGAGCACAAGACTATGTATGTGGACTGGCTCCGCGGATTAGAAAGTTGGAGGAGAGAGCACAGGCAAGGGCCAAGGAGCGAAGTCCCGTTCCTTTCAGCTGGATTTTTGGTAAAGAGATTAAGATATGAATGCACTTCTGTTGGAGGGCAATGTCATGTTACTTTCTGATCACCAAATTTGCCATAGATTTATGTTAAGAAATTTTGTGGGTAAGGTATGAAGTCGGTGCAGTGAGTCAAAGCTAGTCTTGGTATTTCTTTTTGCTATTGTGTTTAGGCCATAGGGGAAAACATTGTTATTAGAAATAAAGATGAACCTTTTGGTACCTTTTTTTAATCTCTCCCTCTCAAGTCAAGATTATGCATTTTATTGCACGAATCTTAGTGTAATTGGTAGAGTTGCTGCTAAATGGCTCGGATGTCACGGGTTCCAATAGACTCTTAACTGGTAGAGTTGCTGCTAAGTGGCTCGAATGTCACGGGTTCCAATAGACTCTTGCAGAAATGTAGGGTAAGACTGTGTACTATAGACCCTTGTAGCTACTATTCTTTTCATCAAAATGCTTTGTCATGCTTTCGTAGTATTTTGCTATGATTTCTTCACTTTCGAACCCCGTGTATAGTGGAAGCTTTAGTGCACCGGACTGCTCTTTTTTTTTTTTTTTTAAAAAAAGCTTTTCTTTGATTTGAGGGTCTATCGAAAACGTCCTCTCTTTCTTCCAAGATAAGAGTAAGATCTGTGTACACTCCACCCTCCTATACTCCACTTGTGGGATTACAAATATGTTACTATTATTATTATTATTATTATTAAAACTTATAGTTAAGGGTCTTTTACTAAGGGCCTGTTTGGAAAGCCACCCTGGTAATTGGATTTGGTGTAATTGGGTGTAATTACATTGTCTGGCATGTTTGGTTGACCAGGTAATTACTTGGTCAACATGTAATTGAGTGTAATTGGCAGGGGGTAATTACACTCTCCAATTCACAAGGGGGAGCTGTGAATTGCTGGTAATTACATGGTGTAATTACAAGCTCATTTATTTCTTTTATTTCTATTTTTATGTTTTTCGTTTTAATTTATTTTAAATTTCTATTATTTTAAATTCTTTCTAGATTTATTATTCTAATATTTTTTAAAAAATATTTTTTATTTTATATTATTTATATTTCATTTCCTTCTCATTTCCCAACCTTTATTTCATGTGATTTCATATAATTTTTCGTATTATCTATTTTTTTAATTTTATGTTTATTTTTTTTATTTAGCATAATTTAGTTAGTATTCTAATTATTAAATTAAGTAGAATTCATTGTTGAATAAGGTTATAGACTTAGGTTTTTCTTTTCTTTTGAATCATATTTACGTTATGTTGAAATTTGACATAAGAGTATTATTTATTTATTTTGAATTTTGAACTTATGTTATATTTTCACTTTCAACTTATTTGTTTTACTAGTATTGACATGATATTTTCACATTGAAAACCATTCATTTTTTAGTTAGAATTGATAGATTATCTTTTTGTCAAATGTTTTAATAATTTTATGACATTATATTTATAATATTAATCCTTTTGCCAAATATGCATTTCATGATGTTCTTAAAAATCATGTACTTTCTGTTTTTATGATTAATTTAATTAAAATATACTAGTTTGAAAAATATAAATTCATTATTTTTTTTTATAAGAACATATGTTTATTAATTAATATATTTCAAAAGACAGTATATATATATATAATATTTAATTTAATATCATTTATAAAGGCAATTATTTGTCTAATGTAAATTTTTACTTTTTGATAATTAATTTTTATTTTAAAAATTGAATATAACCATGTAATTACACTTGTGCAACCAAATAGTACACTTGTAATTACACTGTGACAAACAAACAGGTCGGTGTAATTACTAGGCTGTGTAATTACTAGGCTGGTAATTACTACCCTAGTAATTACACCAATTCCAATTACCAGGTGACTTTCCAAACAGACCTTAAAGAAATAGACATTCGAACAAGAGGAAATTTATAAAGCAAAAAAAATAAAAATTTATCTCATAAATTACCATAATTTAATACATGAACTTAGAGGTAATCCATAAAAGAATGACATAAAAAAGACTTTTTCAAAAATCTAATAACATAATTCTATTTAGGAAAAATATTTAATGAGTAGTCATGGTCTTTAAATATTGGAAACTATCCAAAGAAATAAAGAAAGGAACTAAATTAAGGAAATAACCTAAAATGTGTTGGGTTTATCACTATAAATACACCCTTAGTGCTTATACTAGACATCACATTTTCTTATTTTCGCAAATCAATGATTTAGCTATGGCTGATATAAAACCTCCATTAAACACTAATATTTCTGATCCTGAGAAAAAGTTTCAACTAGTGGGGATGGACGATAAAATTGAAGAATTCACACTTTCTCAACTTAAAGAACTGGAAAAGACCCTGAAAGTGAAGATGAAGGAACTTGAAAGGGTAGCGCTCATCCAAAAGGAGCGTGGTATTTCATTCCCCTATGACATCATTGGAATGTATCCTGTTAGGGACATGTGATTTTTATACTGGGCATCTGAATCCCTTTAAAGTTGTCGTGTTCATGATTTTAAATATATTTATCATGAAATGAATAATATCTGTGTCTTTTATTTACGAGCAATTTTCATAATAGCTACAGTTTGGATCCTATTAACTATATGCAGTGATACTTTTATATTTATCAAATGTAGCGACACTTTCCTAAGCAATACAATGTGTCAGACATGCGAGAGGCCATATCTCAGACACAAACGCGATTAAAATGCAAAAAAAAAAAAAAAAGGAAGTTATTTTTTAACAAATAAAAATACGTAAAACAATCCAAAAATAAATCACAAAATTAAATCTTTACTTCTTCAACATTTGTCAACAGAAAAATTAAACACTAATCGTATTAGAAAGGATCAAAAACATTAAGACATTGACCTACAAATTTTTTTGATAGATTTAATTGAGCAGAAATTTTAATATTCTGATTATACGTATCAAATTTTTGACTACACAGATATTTTAATTATTCTTTTGATTCAATTGAGCAGAAATTTGAAAATTATGATTATACGTATCCGTTGTTCAATCACACAAACATTTTTATCCTTTTTAGTGTCTTCTAATCACAATAACAAATATTACATTATGGATTCGCCATTTTGGACGATGGAATATTGAGAATGTTCAAATCGGTTACATTATAGATGGTACAATTATCAAATATTATGCTTCATAGCGCAGTATTTCTCTGTAGTTTTTGATCCTCCGATTTCTGTTACTATCTGCTGTTTCTTGTACATGAAAAATCATGTGAGATGCACACGCACATGAGATGCAAACGTCCTACATGACAAATCACGTGAGATGCACACGTTCTCCATGTCAAATCGCGTGAGATTTTTCATGTAAAATACGTGTGTCTACTTGTACACACCCAAAGTTGGAGAACATAGATGCTATAGTTATGGTACAGTTAAACGGGCACGTTTAAGTATTATGGCAATAAAAAACTACTTTTTCTATAATCATTATGACTATGGTTTATTCATGCCACTCATCAATTAGGTATAAAGTGTCAATACGTTTATTTATAAACCACATATTTGTTAAATAATAAAGTAACATAAAACAAGAAAATAGAGATAAGAGAGGAGAGTATTCTCATTTCTTTTGAGCATAGTGTATACAAATATTTCTCAAGTGTATCTTCAATCAATCAATATACCCCTATTTATACTATTAGAAGAGGTAGTTGTAAGATTGCCTTAAACATGACATTAACTCTTGAGAATGTAGGGAAGATCATGGGAGTGTGGGAGAGGTAATGGAGGTGTGGATATTTACTACACATAATGGTGGAGATACACCGTAGGACTAATGGTCATCCACAAATAATAATATTATTTACAACACTCCTCCTTGGATGTCCATTAATAGATAATGTGCCTCGTTAAAACCTTACTAGGAAAAATCCTGTGAAAAAAAATTCTAGTGAAGGAAAAAGAGTGCACATATCTAGTAATACGCATTATTTGCTGCCTCATTAAAAACCTTGTCAGGAAAACCCAGTGGGACAAAACCTCGATCAAGGAAAAAAGAGTACAACGCGTATTATACTCCCCCTGATTAAAACATCACTTAATTCTTGTAATGATGTCTTCCAATCTTGTATGACAGCTTTTCAAATGCAGATATTGACAGTGTCTTTGTAATCAAATCACATTCATGAAGATGTTGCATTCTTGAACTCATCCTGATCTATCATTTTCTTATTTCTTGGATATGTTGAGTTTTTGAGCTCATCCAAATACATTCTTGATAACCACTTTATTCGTGACCTCATCTCGCAATCAAATTGTTCATTCAACTTGTTCGTAGCAACGCCCAAGTTGCGGACACTTTCATTTGCATGGTAATAGAATTGACTGTCCTATAAAATAACATGATATGACAATATTCCCATGTGCAAACAGATTACTTTCTTGAGATCAAACTTCATATAAATCAACTAATTTTCCTGCACTTTCATAAATTGGCCGGTTAAAAATAATAAATTCAATAAATATTTGATTTCACTCAGATTCACATAAAAGTGACATTATGTCCTTCCTGTACATTAATAAAAATTATCGCATGTATAAAAATAGCAGGATATATAAGTGCATCAATTGCACAAATACATAGTACTTTCTAACCATTTTCATGAGATCAAATACAACCATTGGGGTACTATTCAATGGAATCGCTTTTAACATTTTTAAATCCTTCAAGGATTTTCACATAACATTTACCGTCTAGCTAGTTTTCATAGAACCTTTACTGTCTAGCTAGACATGACAGTTACTCATTATACGCATTCAAGTTTTTTCATTCATTGCTAGATTTAAATAAACCTTATTGAATCCACAGTAGCAGAACATATCTCCAAACAATAATGCCAGGACTTTTGCGAATAACCTTTATGCCTCAAGGCACAAGTCGTACTTTATATCTTAGGATTTTACTTTTCGCACAATTACTTATTTATACCCCACTGTCATTATACCTTAGTCTATAGACTAATTTCAAAACATCACTTTTCAAGTGAAATAAAATATACTTGAAATTATGTATTTTATTTGACCAATCATTTATCTATCCTCACTGTTTGATAGATTTGAATTCAAGATCCTCGTCACCTTTTATAATGTTGAGCTTTACATTATACCAAAAATACCGTCGACGGTTATTTGATATCAGTTCCATTATGACATAACTTATCGAGATCTCTTCATTTCATCATTTTCAGGTACCTAAACCTTTTACCAAGGTTTTATGAAGTATTATTTCATGGTGCTCCTTTAAAGCACTTACCTCATTAGCAAGACCATCTTGATCATTTGCTCCTCTCCTTCTTTAAGGAGTTTTACATTTGGAATTGACTAGTCTATCACGTTGCAGGCGTGCCATAGACTCTACCCTTCAAGGACTTTTCATTAGAGCATTTACAACTAAATTATAACATAGGATCAGTCTAACAATGAACTTGAAACATTTTGCAAATCATGAATTATCTCTTGAACTTCAAGTTCACTTTTTTTTTACGAGGACATAGATAATTCATTCCATACATTTCAGCTATTAATCATATCTCCCCCTAATGTTAGAAAATCTTACATTCACCCTAACCTTATTTTGGAGATCCATCTTTGTGCGTGGTGGATGTTGCACATTCAAATTTTTAGATGGATTTATTTGACTCCTGATCTTGAACCAACAATATTGGGGAACCTTGTTGGCTTGATGCATACAAAGGTTGCTACATTTAAATAAATCGTCTCACACCAAATTTTCTTTTTGGGAGATTCATTCTCATAACCAATGGTTCAACTATAATTGGAGGCACACACTTTCTGCTAAACCAATCAACATTATCAACTTTTATAGTTTGGAACCATGCTCTTAATTTAAAAATTTGAGCAAACAACCTTGCAAAAATCAAATTGCAAGTTGATAACAAAGCGCATGTGACCAACCATAGATGCATCTTATTTCATAGTAAACGGTCCACATGAAAGATGAACCGGCCCATATTCACCTTGTTATACGTTCCAAAAATTTAGTGATACAATCCCAACCTTAGCCGATATAATATTTTATCGTGAGAACAAGTAACATAGGAGAATTCTTGAAGAATCTTTTATTTTTTCAATGTATAATCACATGAATTCTCAATTATTTTTGCATCATATTTGAACCGGGATGGTCAACCGGTCATGCCAACTTATATATTTTCTGTAAATTTTTAGTTTACTAGTGATTTCATCACCATGCCCATATTTGTATCAATAAACAGGAGAAAAACGGGTAACCTTTCACATAAATATTTATAACCCGTTTTGATTGTAGTAAAATGAAGATATAAAATCTTTTCATAATTTATAGTCTCAATATAATAATAATTTTTTTCAATTCCCTTGAAACTTGAAAAGTTTCTTTTGGAGACTTACTACAATCTCAATATCATGAACAATTTCATTCCTCCATGTATTAACACATTAGCTTTTTTGAAGTTATCAAATACTTGTGTACTACCTCATATTTTAAAACACCATTTGTATGGTGACCATCTCCTTTAGAGAGAAAATTATTGTCTTTATGGTCAAAATCATTATATGCAAGACCTCTTTCTTGCTTACTTTTGCCTTTAATAATTTATTTTTGATAACATTTGGCAAAGTCCTTTTGGCGTACCATATTTACGCGATCAATGACAAATTCATTCGACCACACAATAATATTCATTTTGGTGATGGAATCATTTCTTGCTTTTACCATTTAGTAGATCATGATAAAACATTCTATAACATCAATGACCTTTTTATATCAAATTAAGATTCTTTATTTCTCTCAAACCTCTCGTAGAGGTGAGTTTTGGTGTTTATTCCACCATACATAAGCACGTCTTTATCCATGAATTTTATCACATCTTTGACACATTCACTTTCAAGAATGGTCGGACATCCACGATATTCATCACAAGTCACATTTTCTTCAAGAAATGGACGAATTCATTGTATGTGTTTTTATTATAAGCCCATTGTCATGCATTGTCATTTATCATATTTATATGACTCACTTCAACATCACTTTATTTTGATGGAGGTTTTGTAAAACTTGTCACATTAGGTCGCACGATAACTGCGTGCCAAATACCTTTCATATCAAATTGATGATAAAAATAACCTTCATCTTTTGAGGGACCATTTTGAGAACCCTAATGTTCTTTCTTTTACAATTACCACAATGATGAATATTATATTTTGTCCTTTTTCACGCCCACGTTCATTTGTACAACTACAATATTATTTTGTCATCATTCAGACGTATCATTTACTGCTACCACATTCACAAAAGAGAATGGAGCAAATCAATTGGGCGAATTCCATGACTTTTCATCAAAAATCCATGATTAAAGTCTGTAAGATCATAATTCCGTGGGACTTAAACCCAACATCTTATTATCGTGGTGCATCGGAACTTAAACCGATGTCTTACCTCTTGATGCGATAGAACTTAAAATCTACCGTCTTACCCTCAACCAATAGCATAATAGGCCAAACTGAAATAAGAGACTCAGCCTTGAGCCTTTGGTGAAATAATCGAATCCAATATGTTCTGTAGGAAAAATTCATCCAAACAAATGGCAATATTAGTCTTTGATGTTCAATATGCAAAGTTAGCTTATTCAAAAAACAATTATGCAACATTACAGAGTGTTACATGATAAATCAATCATTTTAAAAATAATCATAAAATAAGTACATAATATATTCTAATAGTTCAAGAAGCAGTGAGAGAAAAGGAAGTACAAAAGCAACCAAGAATTATGGGTCAACGTAAGAAACCCAATTTTTTTTTTTTATTTAGTTACATCTCCTATAAAAGCAACGAAAATACTTGTTGATAATTACAAAACAATATCAACCAAGTTTGTAATCCATGAAATACACGTCTTATTAATAAAAGATTTTGGTGGATCCAATTCACCAAATAAAAATGAACAATGTACGTAGTTAGCAATTAGTGGTCCATGATAACATTTAATAGCAATCACGGTTAAATTATACACAAAGAAGCATAGGAAAATTTAAAGTAGAGGGGAAGAATACATTACTCTCTGCTTCTTTTATGTTCTGGATTATGCATCCACAAGGTAACACATGTTAACCATTAAACTAAATTCAAGACAAAAACATACTAGATTGTCATATTCACATATCTTTTTTCTTACTGTCGGAGTTGTTACGTGAACAAACTTGAGAATCGTGCTGATAACGTGTTAAATAATAAAATAACATAAGACAAGAAACTAGAGATAAGAGAGGGGAGTATTCTCATTTCTTTTGAGCATATTGTATACAAATATTTTTCAAGTGTATCTTCAATCAACCAATACAGAGGCGGATCTAGGATTTGATGACTACGGGTGCCATCAGCCCACTATCACTAAAAAGCCACATTTTTTTAAGAGACAAAATTTACATACGTCATTGGTCTATTATTTTGTTAATGTAACTAACAGACATTATAGAAAAATCAATAAAATTATTTTTTTCCTTAATGAAATCAACCGATCGAACAGACGAAAGTTTGTTGATTAATTTTGTGCAAACATGCGCGAAGTTATATATATTTTTCTCTAATACCATCTTCATTTTAATTTAATTTAATTTAACCAATGGAGGATATCAGGAAAAAAAAGTCAAGGGAATGATCGTTTTTTGTTTCGAGATGATAATTCTCAATAAATAACTATCTGCTGATGTTGTCCCTTAAAAAAAGGGCGTGTTCTTAGTAGTCATTATCTTTAAATATAAACTTACCACTAGTTAATATGATTAGGTTAAAGGATCTACATTCAGTCGGCTCGATCTATTTTGAATTAATTCGATTCAATTCAATCCATTTTTTGAATTAATTTGGTTCGATTTAAAGCTTTTGGTGCATAAATAAAAATGTGATTATAGAAGCAAATTAGTTTTGTCAATAAGACTAATTTTCTCATTCAAATCTATTGAATTATGTGATAAATATAAAATAAAATAAAACTTTCGACAAACAAATACACCGCTTTATTCTATGTTATTCTTGAAAATTTAGAAAAGAATAACATAAAATGGAAGATTAAAAAAAAATTATTAGAATTATTTTTACATAAAAATTTCAAAATTCAGAAAATAAAATAAAACAAATACATAATTCAAATAAAATAATAAAAAGTCTTATGAAAGAGAAAAAAATAATGAAAATTACATTAAGGAGAAAGAGCTAAAAGAAAAGGGGGGAAAGGGACTGGGGCCTACAAAGAAAAATGGAAAAGTGGAGCTCAGACCTCCTGTGGGGTCTCGATCTCAACACCAGAGACATGAAAACTGGCTCCTCAACCACGGCACCCACTGTGCACTAGTGACTATGGGTGCCACTCTTTCTTTATGTTCTATTTTAGTATTAAATATCAGTACACATATTAAATTTTACCCGAGCGTTGCGGGTGCCGTGGCACCCCCAACGTTCTACATAGATCCGCCCCTGAACCAATATACCCCTATTTATACTATTACAAGAGGTAGTTGTAAGATTGCCTTAAACATGACATTAACTCTTGAGAATGTGGGGAAGATCATGGGAGTGTGGGAGAGGTAATGGAGGTGTGGATATTTACTACACATAATGGTGGAGATACACCATAGGACTAATGGGCATCCACAAATAATAATATTATTTACAACAATATTCAATTTTATAAGCCTATTTTTTAATTTTTAAAAACCAAATTTGATACGTGTCATCTAATTAAACCCCCACATCATATTACTCATTTCCTTTATTTTTATCCCGATTTATACTATAACCCTAATTCTATTTTAACCCAACCCTTGGTCTTCTCGCCATTCTTTTAGAGCTGTCAATATGGGCCGGCCCAATCCATTCGGACTAGCCCACACGGGCTTTGGAGTTTGACGGGTCAGGCCGGGCTAGCCCATCAAGATGATGGACCATAAAACATCAAGCCCACACCATCACTTTGTGGGCTGCAGGCCTCACGGGTCAACCCACTTTTTAAAAAATATTATTTTTATAATTTAATATTAGAATGTTAATAAATATTTACAAGACAATATTACATAGTGTTACTACTTGCTAGTTAAGTCTCCAATACACCAAAAAACCTAATCCTAATAGCGAAACTAAATAACTTTTAACATGATACCCTTCGAACCAAATAAAAGTATTAATAAGCAATCTAAATAGTTAATGAGTAACAATATAACTGATATTTTAATGTTTAATTGTTTAAACCTAGTACTACTTAATTTTGTATTGTGGTTATTTACATATTTTATAAATATAATTAAATTTAAATATAATTGTATTGTTGGCCCAAGCCACATTGCTCAAGTACCACGGGCCACGAGCTTATCCGGGCTGGGCTAAAAAACCCCGTTCTTAAATGGGCTGCAAAAAACTGAAGTCCAACCCTATCAAATTACAGGTTGGGTCGGGCCTGACCCATATTGACGGCTCTACTTTCTTTTTTCTTTTCCAAATTCAGATCTCATCTTCTTCCTCTTTTCCATTAAATTCTCAATTCATTTTCTATACCGACTCGATTCGAGCTCTTGAAATTGGAATAGATTCGACAGCGGATTGTGAAATCTTTCTTCAATTCCCTCTACTCCATATCTAAAAAAAAATCAAGACCTGAACAATATTTTTTATGGGAAAATTTCAATTATATACAGAAAAATAAAATATTTAACCCACTTTTCATTTACAGAAAAAATAGCAAAAAAGGGTCATGGGCTCAACAGAGCTCAATTTGGGCCAAGCCCATTATACCATTTTTGCTTCCCTTTTTTTTTTTCAGCATTAATATATTTTTAAAAAATAATTTTTTGGTGTTTTTTTTTTTATAAAAAAAAAACTTTTCTCCTTTTTTTTCAAAACTTTCTCCATGCAATTTTTTCATGTATCAATATTGTATAAATAGTGTATAAACATGTATATATGATATATAAATAGTTATGTAGTGTATATATATAATGTATTGATATTGTATAAATAGTTATGTAGTGTATATGTAATATATCGATATTGTATAAATATGTATATATGATCGTATAAATAGTTATGTAGTGTATATTTAATGTATCGATATTGTATAAATAGTGCATAAACATGTATCGACATTGTATAATAAAAGTTACGTAATGTATCGATATTGTATAAATGATGCATAAACGTATTCGGTATTATATAAATGTGTATCTATGTTATATAAATAATTACTTAATGTATATATATCGATATCGATATTTATTTGATTAATGTACATTCCAATCTAATAAATAAAAGTATAACTAAAAAATAATAAAATAACATAAATGTTTGCTTTTTTTGCATAAAAGAAATGAAACAACTAGAAGAGAAAAAAAGATTTTAAAAAAAGAGCAACCGAATTTTTCTTTAAGTAAAAGGGAAAAACATATTGAGAAAATAGCAATAACTTTTTTTTTAAAAAAAAAGTTGCAACTAAAAAAGTTTTTTTTAAAAAAAAAATAACAAGAAATTTTTTTTTTAAAAAAATTAGTACAGAAAAGATCAAAAGATGATTTTTTTTTTTTTTTTAA
Organism: Capsicum rhomboideum; assembly: GCA_031232105.1. NCBI lineage: Eukaryota > Viridiplantae > Streptophyta > Magnoliopsida > Solanales > Solanaceae > Capsicum > Capsicum rhomboideum. The sequence continues at coordinate 48,817,051 of CP124707.1, forward strand.
AGAATGGCGCAACAGGCCAAAGCATTGAAATTGAAGGCAATTGGCCAAGTGACCAGTTTTGCCGTAATTAATTTGGCCGACTGGCCAGTTTTGGTAACAACATCTGCCGAAAGGTCATTTTAGGTAAATAAATGATAAGTGGGTTATTTTTTGTGTAAAAATTTAACTCAAGTGACATTTTGTATAATTTTCCCATTTTTTAATTCACGTAAGATGCACATATCCTACATGGCAAATCATGTGAGATGCAGACACCTTACATCACAGTCCACGTAAGATGCACACATCCAACATGTCAAATCGCCTGAGATTTTTCATGTAGGATGTGTGTGTCTACATGTTCAACTTTATAATAGTTTAAATGTCTACTTGTGCACACACAAAGTTGGAAGACATAAATGCTTGGTGAGGCTAAATTAAAGTGCATATCAATATATTATAATAAAGTAGAATCAAGAGAAGGTGATGTGGCACCTCTCTATGGCCTCCAATGACATTTATCTTTTTTCTCCTTTTTTTGGATTTTTTTGGAATTTTCTCCTCATTTTAAATATTTATATGTTAGAAAAGAACTCAAAAGTCACTTCTTGAAAATATTTTGTTATATTGATTAAGAATTTACTATCCCTCATTAGATAAATGATAAATTTGCTAAGTTCATATATTTTCTTGAAAACAATTTTCATACTATTATTTTAGAAAAATGATAATATTACCATTGAAAAATAGAGGAAATATACAATTGATCAAAATAGAAAAAAATGATTCTTTTACAATTTTTTTAACAATTGTATGCGCGAAGCGCGGTCAAGTTCTCTAGTTTATGTATTATGCCAATAAAAAACTACTTTATTGATAATCATTATGGCTATGGTTTATTCATGCCACTCATTAATATAATTAGGTATAAAATGCCAATACGATTACTTATAAACCATAGATTCTTCCTTTTTAGTTAAATTTTAGGTTCTTGGGCTCTTTTTATTTAGGGTAAAAAATCTAAACATACATCCTTAGATAGTATATTGCAAGTCATAGCAACACTTTTTAGATTGCAACTAATAGCAACTTTTAATAAAACAAAAAAGAAAAAAATAAATTAAAAGCAAATTTAAAACAGAAAAATAAAGGAAAAAACAATTTTCTATTTTTGTTAAAAAAATATACCTTTAAAAAAGATATCAGTTCTTAAAAAATCCCAATTCCACCTACTATCTCTCAAACATTTTTTTCCTTATTTCAATCTTCTTTCTCTCAAAAAAGATTTTTCCTTTTTCAACCAGAAGGTTACGTAAAAAATCTAAATATACATCCTTAGATAGTATATTGTAAGTCATAGCAATACTTCTTAGATTGCAACTAATAACAACTTTTAATAAAACAAAAAAGAAAAAAATGAATTAAAAGCAAATTTAAAACAGAAAAATAAAGGAAAAAATAATTTTCTATTTTTTTTTAAAAAATATACCCTTTAAAAAAGATATCAGTTCTTAAAAAATCCCAATTTCACCTAATATCTCTCAAACGTTTTTTTCCTTATTTCAATCTTCTTTCTCTCAAAAAAAGTTTTTCCTTTTTAAACTAGAAGGTTACGTAAAAAATCTAAATATACATCCTTAGATAATATATTGCAAATCATAGCAATACTTCTTAGATTGCAACTAATAGAAACTTTTAATAAAACAAAAAAGAAAAAAATAAATTAAAAGCAAATTTAAAACAGAAAAATAAAGGAAAAAACAATTTTCTATTTTTGTTAAAAAAATATACCCTTTAAAAAAGATATCAGTTCTTAAAAAATCCCAATTCCACCTAAAGATATCAGTTCTTAAAAAATCCCAATTCCACCTACTATCTCTCAAACGTTTTTTTCCTTATTTCAATCTTCTTTCTCTCAAAAAAGGATTTTTCCTTTTTCAACCAGAAGGTTACGTCTTCTTCTTCTTCTTTACTATTCTTCTTCTTAATTCAGCAACAATATATACTAATTTTAACACAAAATCTCTCAATTAAGAGTGGTGATTCAGAGAATTTGATTAAAATACTAACTATTGTATTTTAATTGAATTTGTAATTATTCGATGGGAAAAAATTGAAAACGACAGTTCAATTGTGTGAAAATATGAACATGTATTTTATTTATTTTCAATGAATACATACTTTTATGTTTTTTATTATGAAACAAGAAAACATACAATTAATTGAAATACTTAAATTAGGAGAATAAAACATAATACAAATTATTTTTATACATGATGAATATATTTTCTAATTGTTCATGTAACGATCAGAATCGTTTTGTTTTTTTAAAATTTTTTTATACTAGTGTTTATTTTTCAATTTTTAGATAGCTTAATTCATAACTTCATATTTCTTTCAATTACTTAATTCTGAAATATTGTAAATCAATAATTCTTTATAATTTCAACAGGAAGACCTAAAGATTTTGATGTTGAAGAGATTATGTATGATTCAAATACAAAGTTTAATGGATTTGTCAAGAGATTTAGATGTATGAATTGTGTATATAAATTGGTATGATTACATTTTTTATATGTCTTTCTTTTTGTGTGTCTAAGGTGAGTAATATCTAATAAATCTTCTTAAAAGATGAACTAATCTACAAACATTCACTACACATACAATATTCATACATTAATCATACAAATTTTATACAATAATATTTTTTCATTATAGGTAACGAAAGTTCAATAAATTAATAAATATTTATCATCATTGAAAATAATAAAAAGAAACTCAAAATACAAAGTATCACATTATATTAAAAAAATAATGAAATACACCCGTTTTTATATAAATTTTAGACCCCAAAAATAAAAGCATAACAAACTAGTTAGACGATATCATATCTCATACACAATCAATACACTAATCTTATTTGTTTTTTTAAAAAAATTAAGTAAAACAATTTATATACACCCATTTCATACATATAAAAAATAAAAAAAATATTTTTAATAAATTCAAATACAAATGTATATTACTTGATAAAGTAAATAATTGTAATTTTTTCTCAAAAGGTAAGAAACGGATATTTAAGTAATAATAAGTGTAAATCCCTAAATTTAAGCATTGGATAAATATAACATGGTTAATGAGGAGAGAGGAAAGAGATATACACAAAAGATTAGGAGGGATTTTAATTAATGTCTATGTACTAAATAAATTTAAAAAATGTAAATTTAATAAATCTTTTAAAATCTGCTACAACTTCCAATTATACAAAAGTATTGCTACAACTTGCAATCAAATCAAAAAACAAAAAGGAAGGCCAAATGCCAAATTCGAAAAAGAAAGAAAGAAGGCCAGGTCCAATAAGTGACTCAGCCCAAAACAAATCCTATGTCTAAGTACAAAAAGGAATAATCGACTTTCCTATCTTTAACTCTTTGTCTACCTCCATATCTCAAAAAAGTCAAGAACCGAAGAGTATTTTTCAATTCCATTGTTTTTTTTTTATCTCTAAGCTATTAATGTTAATATATTCGATTTTTTCCAATTTCGTATCCAAAAAAAAAAAAAAAAAAAAAACTCAAAGAATCGAAAAGGGTATTTTAATTTCATTGATTTTCTCTTTCTTTTCAATTCATTTTCCTTCAATTCTCTCTACCTTCATGTATCACAAATGAATATATTTCATTTTCAATTTCCTTAAATTACAAAAGAACATAGCTATGTATATTATGATTCATACCCCAACAAATCATTGAAGCTATGATATATCTAACTTATACACCCCTACCCCCAAAACATCTCAAAATCATTTTCCCCAAGAAAATCCCGTCCTCGTAAAAACCGCCAGCACGGAAACGGAGCCCTGTTTTAAAACAGTTGCAACCACGCAGAGGCATATCAAGAATTTTGAGAGGATAGGTGTATTATTATGAAAATACTTTGAGTATAGATTCATACATTTATATTTAAATAGTTTAAGTAAAATATAACACTACTATATATGATCTAGAAAGGGAGCATGAGTTAACATAAATCCGGTGACTCCCACCTAGACCCCTGCAACGCCGTGGGGGCCATATCATTTCTCCATACTTGAGGAAGTGGAAACCACGCCCCCAATTGTGAAAATGTGGAGAAGAATGAGGAAGAAGCCACTGAGAAAAAAAGGTCTAATGCGAAGAGAAAGAGTCAAGAAAACACCAAGAAGAAGGTAGTTACATAAAAGGAAGAATTCGCCATTACAGTAAGAGATTGAGAAATTTGTATCATGAAAAATGAAATACAGAAAATTCTCAATCTCGTCACTGAGATGGTGCGTTCTTCCTTTTATGTAACTTACCTTGATTAGCAATAAAGATAGAACCTTTTGGTTACAAAGCCAAGCTTGGGCAGACCCCCTACCTAGATTCAAGGTGTCGGCTGGTCGGGACGTGACAAACTTTGTATTAGTTGGTTACAAAGCCAACATTCTGGTTACAAAGCTAGCTTCCAGAAAAGAAACATCAGGTACATGTAGTTCTACAGTATTTCAATTACCTCTGCTCCTAATATATAGTATTGCTAGGGAAAGCAGTTAAGTGTATGCAGCTTCGTCTGCCATTGAGGCAGCCTGCTTCTTTCCAAGAAAGGGCTACCTTTGTTTCACATGGAAAGACAGCTAGGCTCGCCAAGGAGCTTGAGGATATGAAACTAGCCCAAACATGTGATTCACTTTCTGCAGATTAGTCTTTCGGAAATAGCCTCTCTACCTCCACGAGGTAGTGGTAACGTATGCGAGCGTACAATCTACCCTCCCCAGTATGTTGTTGTTATTTGCTGCAGATGAGAAGCGCCATGAAACTGCATGTACCAAGATAGGCGAGAAGCTACTTGAGGTTGATCCTGATGGCGCCGTATTGGCTATTGATGACATGATGAGGAAAAAAATATCAATGCCTGCTCATCTGATGTATGATGGCAGGGATGAAAGTCTCTTTGAACACTTGTATGCAGATATTCTTGAATTCCTGGTGGCGAGATGGGAAGTGGAAAAAGTAACCGGTCTTTCAAGTGAAGGACGCAGAGCACAAGATTATGTATGTGGACTGGCTCCGCGGATTAGAAAATTGGAGGAGAGAGCACAAGCAAGGCCAAGCTGCGAAGTTCCGTTCCTTTCAGCTGAATTTTTGGTAAAGAGATTAAGATATGAATGCACTCTATGTTGCTCGGACTCTTGAAAAATGACAATGGGTGCGTGTCATATTCTTCAAAAGTAGTGTATTTTTGGAGGATCCGACACGGGTGAGGCATATGTAAAGAGCCCACGCAACTTAGAATGCACTTGTGTTGGAGGGCAATGTCATATTACTTTCTGATCATTAAATTTGCCATAGTTTTATGTTTAGAAACTTTATGGGTAAGGTATGAAGTCTGTGCAGGGGAGTTAAAGCTACTTCACTAGAGTCTTGGTTTTTCTTTTTGCTATTGTGTTTAGGCCATAGGGAAAAACATAGTTATTAGCAATAAAGATGAACCTTTTGGTATCCTTTTTTCTCTCTCTTTCAAGTCAAGATTATGCATTTTATTGAACGGGGTCTTGGTGTAATCGGTACAGTTGCTGCTAAGTGGCTCAGATATCACGGGTTCAAGCTATGACAACATACTCTCGCAGAAACGCAGGGTAAGGTTGCGTACTATAGACTCGTGGTCCGGTCTTTCTTCGGACCTCGCACATAGCGAGAGTTATAGTACACCCGACTGTTCTAAAAAATTAGGCATTTTATGTATGACTTTTAGATGAATGAATCTAGGATATAAAATCCTATCCTGCTATTTTGTACTAGGCCTGGACTATTTGGAACTAGGAAACGGTCTCATAGTCATTTACAATTTGAACAAAGAAGAAAGTTTAGGATTTCTTTGACTCCAGGAAAACAAAATTCAAGGTGTAAGTACACAATAAAAAAGTATTAGTTCAGTAATTAAGAAAAGTTTTCATCTATTTTGTATTTGAGGAACTATAAAGTCAATTGATCTGAAGGAAGCACAAAGATTTATTTAATATGAGACTAGAGTGAAAGTGAAGTTTGATGCACATGTCATCCAAAAAGAAAAGAAGTTTCAAGTAACTTAGGTTTATTATTCAAGGAACGGGGAGATTAATGATGATGTCACTCATCGTATTGGTTAAGAGTGGATGAAATAAGGCTCACATCTGGAGTATTTTATGATAAGAAGGTGTCACTGAAACTCAAAGGCAAGTTCTACATAATGATGGTTAGACCATCTATGTTGTATAGGGCCGAGTGTTGATTAGTCAAAAACTCTCACGTTCAGAAGATCTAAGTTGTATAAATGAGAATGTTGCAATGGATGTCTCGCCATGCTATAAGAGATTATATTAGGAATGAACGTATCCAAAATAAGGTAGGAGTAGCCTCAATGAAGGCAAGATGCATGAAGCAATATTGTGATGGTTTGAGCATGCGAAGAGGAGATGCGATGCCCCAGAGCAAAGGTGTGAGAGGTTGGTTATCGGTGGTTCAGCAGAGGTAGAGGTAGAAGTAGGTCGAAGAAGTATTGGGGAGAGATGATTAGACAGGACATGATGCAGTTGCAACTTACCAAGAATATGACCTTAATTAGATATGAGATTATGGAGGAGACATATCAAGGTAAAAGGTTAATAGGTATGAGAACATTGTCTTGCATATCCTTCCATAGTGGCAATCATAATATTTCTTTTATAGTTTTTTGTCCTTCAATTTCTCTTACTATCTACCGTTTCTTTTACTTCAATTAGAGCACTATTTGTTGTAGTTACTATTCTTTTTTTTTTTCAGAATGTTTTGTCATGCTTTGTAGTATTTGACCATGGTTTCTTCACTTTCGAAATTTTTTTCAATATGTTTTTCCTTGAGCCGAGGATCTATCAGAAATATCCTCTCTTTCTCTCAAGGTAGGAATAGGAATAAGATTTGTATACACCCTACCCTCTTAGACTTCACTTATGAAATTACACTGAATATGTAATATCTTGTACTTTCAAGCAAAGGATTTAAGTCTTCAAAGACGGGTAACTATATCTTAACCTCGAATATGACTTCAATTATATATGTGAAGTGAGGAAGTCTATAAATAGAAATTTACATATCATATGAATGCAAATCAATAGTTTCTTGTAATATGACGTATGATTTCCCATCTTGAGAATTTAATAGTACAATGAATTTTTTTAACTCTTGATATTATGTTGAAAAATTAAAAATTGATCGAACATCTTCTAAACTCCTAAATCTTTATGAATTGTTGGTGTATGTATTAATTTTGTAAGATTTTTATAATTTATTAATATTTTAATGGAGATATTAAATTTAATTATATGAAGAAATTATTATTATATTAGATAATCTTTGTCCAAAATGAATTTCCACCATTTTTTAATACGTATAAAAGCTAATGTCTTACAACCTTTTAAGACGAAAATTCCAAAGGAAAAAGCTACCATCGTCATTGTTGTCCATATATGCCTATACAATTTCTCATATTAGAGGAAGAGAAAATCATCACCTTCTCCCTATTTCTATACAGAATAATTGGAACCTGTTCATAAATTAGTATGGATATAGTGCCTAATCGAAAAAGTAAAGAAATGGATAAACTCTAGTCATAAGGACAGTTCATATGAGATCAAAATCTACAACTCGGAAAATATTGAGGGTTTAGATATAAGTTAAGGTCTATGTAAGTGCCTAGACATAGTAGAGGCTAAAGAGTTAGTAATATGCTTGAGAAGTAGTTAGTATGAGACGAGTTAAGTGTAGAAGTTTAGCTTGTTGTAATTGGTATACAGGTATACGAGAGGAGGTTGTATAGGCTACTTGGAATTAACAAAGAGGTCATTCTTTCTTCTCAACATAATTCCAAAGAGCCTAAGAAAGATGTGGTTCGTAAATTATTATCAAGCTACTCGTAGCCGTAATTGTTGTGTAGGCTGGTTGAATAGGCATAACTATCCCTCGTCGGGCTCTTATTCTCTAAATAACCTCACATTGACGACTTAGAATTACTTGAATAGGTCACTTATAGCTTACCCACTTACTTTCGTGCTATATCGATATACAGTTGCCTTCGGGACTATACAAATATATAGTTGCCTTCAAGGCTATATAGATATGTTGGGTTCAAAATTAGATAGGGCGTCATGTGGAAGCTAATAGTTGCTAACCATGTAGATGATAATTCAGATGACACATAAAACTTTACTAAAAAGACATTTTATTGATATGGTTTGGCCAATTGGCCTATAAATTAAAAACTAAATCAAAAGGATTAAAATCTATTGGGAGAAAATCTTTCCCTAACCAAGACTTTTTTGAGGACTACATTGTGGATGCTATTGTGTTGTGTTATGAAAAGAGGGGTCTTCTATTTATAGAGGTCAAAAATCTTTCCTCCAAGAAAGAGGTTAGCCAAATATGGAAGAGAATTATATTTTTCTTTTAGGAAAAGTAAAAGTAATTATGGTATTACTTTTATTTTCCTTCAATAGAAAATTAATACTCAAATTTGGTAAGAAAATCAGGGAAAACCCTAACAAATCTCCCCTTTTTGACTTGATTTTCTTGACAAAACTTGATCTCTTTCTTCATATGCATGATCTTTGTTCTTCACATAATTTTCATCACTGTTGTTTTGCTTAAAAATGGAGCCCTTTTTGGTTAAAAATATATGAGCCCTTTCAGGTTAAAAATATTGGAGCCCTTTGTAGGGTTAAAAGTGAGCTTTATTTTTAAAAATGTAACAACATGATTGTTGAAAATATAATTTACAATTGTCTCCACATGTAGTATTTTGGACTTCTGACAAAAATCTTCATTATCATCAAATTGGTTGCAACTCTTGAACTCGCCTTGAACATGTCTATCAACCTCGTCCAACCATAGGATCATTGAATCATTGGACCTTTGAACCATAGGATCGTTGGCTCTTATGCCACTTGTTTGATTCAAAATTGGTTGGGTGTCATGCCGAAGCTAATAGTTTGCAAATCATATATGCGATAATTCAGACGACAAATAAAACTATACTAAAAACATAATATTGTTGATATGGTTTGGCCAATTGACCTATAAATTAAAAATTAAATCAAAAGGCTTAAAATCTATTGGGAGAAAATCTTCCCCTAACCAAGACTTTTTTGAGGACTATATTGTGGATGTTATTGTATTGTGTTATGAAAATAGGGGTCTTCTATTTGTAGAGGTCCAAAACCTTTCCTCCAAGAAAAAGGTTTAGCCAAATATGAAGGAGAATTATATTTTTCTTTTAGAAAAAGTAAAAGTGATTATGGTATTACTTTTATTTTCCTTCAATAGAAAAAAATCAGGGCAAAAACCCTAACAAGATATATAGTTGCCTTCAGGCTACACAGATATACAGTTGCCTTCGGTGCTATATATATATATACAGTTGCCTCGAGAACTATACATATATACAGTTGCCTTCAGGCTATACAGATATACAATTATCTTCGGGGCTATACAAATATACAGTTGCCTACGGGCTATAAAAATACACAGTTGCCTTCGCGCTATATAGAAAATAGTTGCTTCAAGGCTATACAGATGAACAATTGCCTTCATGGCTATATAGATGTATAGTTGCCTTCAGACTATATAGATATACAGTTACCTTCGAGCTATACAAATATACAGTTGTCTTTGGGGCTAAACAGATATAGAGAGCCTACGGGCTAGCCGATTACATTGAGCCTACGAGTCACACAGTTATATCGATGGCCACAGGGTCAGGTGGGTGCCAATAGGGGTATGTAGTTTGATTTTACACCTGATGGGCTTAGGGGGCCCGGGTAGGTGGTATAGATTGTTGTTTGTACTTGCCGAGCTTGTGGGGTCGGGCTCAGTCAGATTATTATTTGATTATTATTGTGTCATTTGTGTTAGGAATCGTTAGGTTGTATTATGATTATTCTAGGCTCTTCTTCTCGAGTAGTTTTGGTAATTGATGACATCACATTAACTCGGTAAGCTAACCTCTAACTCTCCATCCAAGTATTTTTATAGTACTATATAATATCTGTGCAACTACTTTTAGACTCATTAGTTGGTGGGCATATTTAGATTATATTGGCCCCTTATCTATATTTACATTTAGTACTTTATGATATTTGCTCAGTTATATTCATTTTGCATACTCGGTAAATTATTTCGTACTGAAGCCCTGAGTTTGGAAGCACTGCACTCATGCCTGCAAGTCCTAATAGATAGGGAGATACACCTTCTCCGTATTAGATTCGAGTCCAGCAGATTGGTCAGCTTCACTTCCGTCGGAGTTGCCAGAATTTATGAGGTTTGTTAACTGTTGTGTAGATAGTTTTTATGTAGGCCGGCGCCCTGTCCCGATTAGATTTTATCAATCTTAAAGGCTTGCAGACTTTAGATTGTATATATGTGTGTTGTTAGTCGTGTTGTGGCCTCATTGTCGTTGTTGATAGTTCAATGGCCTGTTGGCCTAGTTTATATTGTATATACCTATTTCTAGTTTTTGTATAGAGATAATGCTGACCTCGATGGCCCAAATAGAACTTGTGTGCTACCTGTTTATTACTTTATATGAACTGTTGGGAGTAGCTGTTTTCTTTGTAGAGCGGTTGACAGGGGCCTCGCCGGTCGAGGACTTATTTGTAATCTGAGATATACTTGTTTGTTTTTCTTGGTTATATGTGGCTGCTATGTACCATTGACAAATGATTTAATAGGGAAGACTTGGGCCTGAGTATTGGCATCAGGAGGTGCCTATTGCTCCCCTCGAGTTTGGGGCGTGACAAGATATGTTATTATTAAAGCTTATAGTTAAAGGTCTTTTACTAAAGAAAATAGATATATTCGAACAAGAACAAATTTATAAAATATAATAAAAAAATATATTTACCTCGTAAATTACCATAATTTAACACATGAACTTACTAAGAGATAATTGATAAAAGAATGACACACAAAAAAGATTTTTTTTTTTTAAATCTAATAATATAATTCTATTTAGGAAAAATATTTAGTGAGTAATTATGGTTTATAAATATTAGAAACAATGCAAAGAAATAAGGAAATAAAGAAAGGAACCAAATTAAGGAAATAACCTAAAATGTGTTGGTTTTATTACTATAAATACACCCTTAATATTGAGACTCGACATCACATTTTCTTATTTTCGCAAATTAAAGATTTAGCTATGGCTGAAGTACCTCCATCCAATGTTGGCGTTTCTGCGCCTGAGAAAAAGTATCAACTAGTGGGGCTGGACGGTGAAAGTGAAGAATTCACCAGTCCTCAACTTGAAGAGCTGAAAAAGACCCTCGAGGTCAAGCTGGAGGAACTTGAAAGGGTGGCGCAAATCCAAAAGGAGCGGGGTGTCAAATTTCCTTTTGACACCATTGGAAAGTATCCTACTTGGGACCTGTGATTTCATGCTGGGCCATCTAGATCCCGTTAAACTTGTAATATTCATGATTTTTAATATTATATTTTAATATTAACATCATGAAATGAATAATATCTATGTCTTTTATTTGAGAGCAATTTTCACAAATAGCTATAGTTTGGAGCCTATTAATTATACATAGTGATACTTTTCATATTTATCAAATGCAGTGATACTTTCCTAATTAATACAATGTGTCAGACATGCGAGAGGCCATATCTTAGATACAGACGCTTCTAAAATGCAAAAATCAAGAAAAAATATTTATTTTAAAAAACATAAATATGTAAAACAGGGGATCAAATAGTACATCCTCATTTTTAGACGTGTATGTATCTTTGGTCCAAAAATAATCACAAAATTAAATCTTTACTTCTTCAACATTTGTCAACAAAAAAATTAAATACTAATCGTATTAGAAAGGATCAAAAACATTAAAATTGGCATTAGAAGACATTGATGTATGAAATTTTCTGACAGATTCAATTGAGCAAGAATTTTAAAATTCTGATTATAGGTATCATATTTTTGATTATACAGATATTTTAATTCTTCATTTGATTCAATTGAGCAAAAGTTCTAGAATTGTGATTATACGTATTCGTTGTTTAATTACACATATATTTTTATCCTTTATCCATCATTGTAGTGTCTTCTAATCATAATATCAAATATTACGGTATTGATTCGCCATTTTGAACGGTGGAATATTGAAAATGTTTACATCAATTCCATTATAGATGGTATCATTATCAAAGATTGTGCTTCATTTGAAGACCTTATTGTTCCAATTGCGAAACAACTAGGAATTAACGATACCTATAAGAGTGTACAAAGCAGATATACCGTGAAAGATAATTCTACACTTTTGAAAATTTGTAGCGATATGGGAGTGAGACTGTATATTAAGTTGAAGAAACAGAACAACACTTTTTGCATATATATCTTGTGTATCATTACTATGGAGAAACAGTTGGGATACAATAATTTGGGGGAAAGTGATACAGGATATATTGAGTATATGAAAAGTATGCAAGTTCTTAATTCATCTGATACAACTAGCACTAGCACTGGACCCATTTGTAACTAGTGAATTTATATCAATACTCAAAAATGAGGTAGATCACACAACTTCAAATGATAACAATAAAAATGTATGAGAAAATCAAATATACAAAGATAAATCTACTCTCGTTACTGTGATGAGGTGTTATGCTATTAATCACAAGTTTTAAATCAGAATAATTAGATCTAATCGTAAAATATTATCATGTCAAAATAATGTTTAATATATTATACTGTATCAATGTATCAAACAGTGTATGGACGGTTAAATTGAAGAATTCACCCTTTCTGTACTTGAAGAACTGAGCAAAACCTTGAAAGTCAAGCTGGAGGAACTTAAAAGGGGTGGAGCTCATCCAAAAGGAGTGTGGTATTGCATTCCCCTATAACATCATTGGAATTTATCATTCATATGATTTTCATGTTGGGTCATCTAGATCCCATAAAGTTTGTCATATCTATGTCTTTTAATCTTATACTTTAGTATATTTATTATGAAATTAATAATATCTATCTTTGAAACCTATTAATACAACGATACTTTTCATATTCATTCTAATTGCATGAAATAAATAAAAGAGAGAAAAATTATTATGTTTTTTTAAAAGAAGAACATGTTTATGTTCTTTTCCACCTCCCATTTCCTTCCTCTCCACCTTACTATATTCCCCCCTCCCCCACCCCAATAATTGCATTTTTTTCATTTTACACCTGCATTAATTCTTTTTGAAAGTGAAAATAAGTTTTTGTAAAGTTTCGAAACAAAAAAAATTCTTAAGTGGTAAATAGTAACTATTCTTTTTATTTATGACTTCTTCATAAGCGTGTAGACAAATAATACAGAAAACAGTAGCAAAACATTGCATTTTCAATTTCCTCAACACAGAAGAACATATACATATGTATGTATGATGAACCAATAAGAGTCAACTCACATTCCCAATCAATCGACTCCTCTCTACTACCATCATTCTGAAGGTTTTTTATATAAAAGGACAAGAATGACTAGCTTATTCATAATCTTATAGGCCCTGCACCGCTTCATTCAATTGCTTCAACCATAATGACAAGGAAAAGTTTGATTCGAAGGAGGAAGAAGAGGCAAAAAATAGGAATAGAAATATCATTGATTCATCGATCCTCAAAAAAAAAAAAGAACAAAATAAACAAATGAAAGAACAAATCATTGAAGCATTGATACATAAAAGATACTGTAGTAGCAAGCAAAATATTGCATTTTCATTTTCCTTAATACACAAGAACATATATGTGTATATATGATAGAACCAACAAAGCCACTCAACTCACATTCCCCCTCCCCCCCCCCCTCCCCCCCAAGGGTAAATTAGTTACTGACTTCTTATATGATTTCTTAATAAGCTTGTAAATGAGAACGTGGACAAATAATATGAGACAGATAGTAGCAAAACATTGCATTTTCATTTTCCTTAATACACAAGAACATATATGTGTATATATGATAGAACCAACAAAGCCACTCAACTCACATTCCCCCTCCCCCCCCCCCCTCCCCCCCAAGGGTAAATTAGTTACTGACTTCTTATATGATTTCTTAATAAGCTTGTAAATGAGAACGTGGACAAATAATATGAGACAGATAGTAGCAAAACATTGCATTTTCATTTTCCTTAATACACAAGAACATATATGTGTATATATGATAGAACCAACAAAGCCACTCAACTCACATTCCCCCTCCCCCCCCCCCCCCTCCCCCCCCAAGGGTAAATTAGTTGCTGACTTCTTATATGATTTCTTAATAAGCTTGTAAATGAGAACGTGGACAAATAATATGAGACAGATAGTAGCAAAACATTGCATTTTCAATTTCCTCAATACACAAAAGCACATATATGTATATATAACTCAAATCCCCACCCACCCCCACCCCACCCCAACACCCCACACACCCCAACAAAAGAAAATAACCAGATAAAACAAATGAATGAACAAATCATTGAAGCTATGATATATATAGCTTTTAACCCACCCACCCACACCCCAAGCACCTCCAAGAAAAGACCAACTATATACTACTTAAACTTGAAATGGCCATGGCCAATTCTTGATATCTTCTTCATCTTGAACTTTAGCACTTCTCTTCATTGCAATTGATCCACCAACAACATTACCATCACCTTCAACATACGCGTAATACTTCAAGAAAAAAGCAAGCGTAAGCACAACCCATTCAAGACAAAACACCAACGCGCACAATCCACCAGCTAATCTCAGAATCATTTCACCGTCTTCTTCCCTTACATACGACTTCAACTTCCCAAGAAAATCTCCAGTCCTCGTAAAGATCAGCACGAATACAGAACCCTGTAAGATCGCGGTCAATACAGTAAAAACCATATGAGGGCCATACCATTTCCCCATATTTGAGTTAGTAGAAACCGCGGAGCAACCAAATACCGCGCCGCCAATAGTGAAAATGTGAAGAAGGATAAGGAAGAAGCCGCTGAGAGATGGGATAAGACGAAGAGAAAGAGTCAAGAAAATGCAGCTAGAAGCTGCACCGAGAAGAATGTAGTTACATAAAAGGAAGAATTTACGAGTACGATGAAGAGATTCAGAGATTTCGGCATAACTAGTGAACCCCATTTTTGTATTGATGAGATTTTTGGAGAGTTTTTTGAGTTTTTTTGTTAGTGAAGAACAGAGTATGAGGGGTTTTGGTTATATAGTGGAGGGTTGCGTGGGGTGAGGGGAGAAGGGGGGTGGGGTGTAACGGTCATATTTTGTGAGTTTTAATTGGAATATGACCGTTGTGTGGGAAAAGGGAGAATATAAAAATATATATATATATATATATTAGCTGTTGGAGGAGAAAAGGGAAATCAATCATTAATGATTTTTTTGATTTTTTGAAATTTTGATTTTGGAAAAATGATAATGACACTTTTGGTTTATGTGTTATTTGGTAAATTTTGGTTTTTTGGGGTCCTTGTAATATTTAGATAAGTATAGTTCATTTTTTAATTGATGAAAATATGAGTTTTGTCCTTTTAGTTAGGAAATATGTGATATTTAGATTAATTTTTAGAATTATATTACTGTTAAGTATGGAGTTGCAAGACAAATTCAACATAATGTCTCGAAAGTTAAGTCATTTGGCACTTAAGAACATGAGCCCTCAGTAGTTTATCGGATAAATTGACAAGTCGGACATTTCCCACCCACCAAGTGAAACTAGTGACGGTCATGATCAGCTAAGACTATAAAGTTTCATTAAAGAGCTCTTTTTATTAGTCTGAACATGATACGACTTATTTAAATTGAATATTTAAAATGAAGAATTCATTAAATTTATGAAGATTCATGGTCATAAGGATAAAAAATGCACATATTAATTAATTAAAATTTAAATATATTTAATCAAAAGTCACAATAACAAAAATTTGAGGGGGGACCGGGGGAGGGGGGGGGGGATTTAAAATTGATATGATATGAAAATTGCAAATTGCAATCAGCAGTTGGGGCCAAGGAGAAAATTGACATTTTGTGAGTATTTAGGTTCAAAGTTTGTCTCATATTTACTTTCTTCATTTAATTTTATATATGAAAGTGTTTGATTGAATATAAAATTCCCGTTTGATCATATATTTTGAAGTTGAAATTTTAAAATCTAGATTTTGAAATTTAAAGTTAAGTTTAGACATGCATTTTATTTAGAAAAAAATAAAAGTTTTGTGAGTGGTAAAATGAATGAAACCGTTTTATCGTTAATTATAAGTCTCGAGTTCGAACTCTTAGAATGAATTAAACTTGGTAGGAAGGTTTTTCTCTTTACCATATAAGGCAGTAAAATTCAGATAGTGAGTGCATACAGGGCGGCTCAAACATATTAGTGGCCTAAGGCCAAAATCAATCAGACGCCTTAAGTTTTTGAGAAAAAAATTAATTTTTTTTAATTAAATCTATTTTTAAAATCATGCAATCAATTTTTTCTAATAATGCATTTTTAATTAAT
Organism: Capsicum rhomboideum; assembly: GCA_031232105.1. NCBI lineage: Eukaryota > Viridiplantae > Streptophyta > Magnoliopsida > Solanales > Solanaceae > Capsicum > Capsicum rhomboideum. The sequence goes on from CP124707.1 coordinate 48,833,567, forward strand.
AATATAATTAATGCGTTAAATTTTTTTTGAGATATAGTACTCTATATATATATCAAACTTCTAACAATTCTTTTCTTTTATATAAATTTTTATTTTTTCTACAAATAATACTTGATTTGTTTTTTTTATAAAAAAAATCTATAATTTATTATTTCTACAAAATTAGATCCCTCAAATTTGGGGGCCTAAAGCCGTCGCCTATTTCTTTTAAGGGTAAAGCCGCCCCTGAGTGCATATAGCCAAAATAAGCTTGATGTGCATAGATAGTCGATTTTGAGATCCGGAATTCTTAGAGTTTTACAATTTTTAGCCGCTTTTAAATTAATTTTGGGCAAGAGAATATGAAGTTCAGATATACAAGTTATTACAGGGGCGGACCCACGCTTAGTTTGAAGTGGGTTTAACTCGTGCTAACATTTTACTGTTTATGCAAAAAAAAAATTATTACTCTCTTTGTCTCATTTTATGTGATCACTTTGATTGGGCACGGAATTTAATAAATAAGGAAAGACTTGGTGATGTTTATTAAATTATTCTTTATTAAAAATATACTACTATTATTTTTAATCAATTAGGACCTTATAAGTATGACCAATAAAAATAAAAGAGTAATTCTGTTTTTAAAAAGTTACCAAATAAGAAAATGTGATATTCTTTTTGGGACGAATCAAAAAGAAAAGTAGGTCACATAAAATGAGACGGAGAAAGTATTAACTTTAGTATAAATTTTCACTTGAACCCACTTGAAACTAAGTGTGGCTGCAGTGCAGTGGTCTAGTGGGTTTAAGTTCACCCTCCGCATGCGAGTTGGAAACCTATCAATCGCATTATTTTTGCTCAATAAAACACACTTGAAATAGTAAAAACACATTATTCTTGTGTTGCCACTTGGCTTCTTGTGGTGCTTTTACTTTTGCTTTTATATATATATATAGATTTTCGCTTGAACCCACTTGAAACTAAGTGTGGCTGCAGTGGATTGGTCTAGTGGGTTTAAGTTCATCCTCCGCATTATTTTTGCTCAATATGGGTACCACGTATACCGAAGGCCCAATTGCATCACTAACACGGTAGGCCAATTTGGCTAACAATTACCTAAAATATTTTTTTTTAAAAATAGCCAATCATATTAGGTATGCCAGCAAAATGCTAATCAGTACCTAATTACCTATATTTTCTCTCTCTTTTTCTATTTCAACTTGTATATTTTTGTTTTTTTTAACTCAAATTCAATAAAAATCTAAAATCTATTTTACTTCAAATAAAATTTAATTTTTTATTAATTAAATTTTGGTACTTCTTTTAATTTTAGTATTAAAAAATGTAAATGGGTTCTTTTACAAATTTTTAGTTTTTCCCAAGTTTGCTAAATAAAAAAAAGTGCCCAGTATTTTTTTTTTTAAGAAAATAATTCTATTTTGATATTACATTATTAAAAAAAAAAGAACAATAAAAGAGCGACAAAAAAATTGTTTGTCGTGTTCGACGTTGCTTACACTATCGACATCATCATCATTTCATATTCGGAAAAGGGATAAATATACCTCCGAACTATGATAAATAATACGTATATATCCTCCGTTATACTTTAGGTACACATATGTCCCTGCCGTTAATGAAATAGTACGTATATGCCCCTCACACTAACAGTAGGGGCATATGTGTACTCAAAGTATGACGGAGAGTATATACGTATCATTTATCATAGTTCGGGGGTATATTTATCCCTTTTCTATTTTACTTTTTTTTATCCCATAACCACTACCCAACCCAATAAATCCATCAAACCCGATTTCAAATCAATTTGACCCGACCTCTATTTTTTTTTTTTTCAAACCCGATACTCTCTCTGTTTTTCTCTTAAACGTGAACCCCAATCAAATTGCAGTGATTGGTCGCTGCTTCTAGTTGGTGTTTACTGGTTGGAGGGAGTGGAGATTAGGCCGGAGGTGGCCGGAGCTAGGGGTGTGGCGATGGTGTGCCGGTGGGGTGTTTCCGGTTTGACAGAGACGATGGCTATGTGGTGTTGACCAGTAGTGGGTAGTTTTTTTCCGACGAAATTTCGCTGGAAATTGAAACGTGAGAGGTTCAATTTATTTGGTGTTGTTTTTGAATGTTATGGGTTAATATTGTTTTTTTAAAAAAATTGACAGTAGTAGATGTTACTGTATTGTGTGTGTATATCGTTATAGGGGTGAGAAAAACGCATCTGTTAGATAGACGTCTCTTGAGTTTTAATTGAGACCGGATTGGGTAGTGGTTTTATTGGGTCGTTGTGTGGGAAAAAAGGGAATATATAAAACAAAAATTAGCTGTTGAGGAGAAAAGGGAAAATCAGTAATTTTTTTTGATTTTTTGAAATTTTGATTTTGAAAAATAAAAATGGTAATGACACTTTTGGTTTATTTGTTACTTGGTGAATTTGGTTGTTTTGCACCTTGAAATATTTAGCTAAATATAGGTAATTTTTAAGTAACGAAAATACGAGTTTGGTCCTTGTAATTAGAAAATATGTGATATTTAAATTATTTTTAGAATTGTATTATCGTTAAATATGGAGTTGCAAAACAAATTTAACATAATGTGTCGATAGTTGAGTCATTTGGCACTTAAGAACATGAGCCCCTAGTAGTTTATCAAATAAATTAATATGTCGAACATTTCTAGCCCACCAAGCGAAACCAGTGATTTTTTGGTCATGACCTGCTAAGGCTAAAGTTTCATTAAAGAGCTCTATTTATTGATCTGAGCAAGATACGACTTATTTAAAATGAAGAATTCATAAAAAGAAATCCACTAAATTAATGAAGATTCATAGTCAAAAGGATAAAAAATGCACATATTAATTAATTAAAGGTTAAATATGTTTAATCAAAAATCACAATAACCAAAATTTGGGGTGGGCGGGGGGCGCTTATTATTAAAAATTGATCTCAATCACCTTTTGAGACCAAGGAGAAAATTGACATTTTGTAATTTAGGTTCAAAGTTTGTCTCATAGTTACTTTCTTCATTTAATTTTATATATGAAAGTGTTTGGTTGAATATTAAGCTCCTGTTTGATCATATATTTGAAGTTGAAACTTTAAATTGAGATTTTGAAATTTAAAGTTAAGTTGGACATGTATTTTATTTAGAAAATAAAATTACTAAAAGTTTTGTGAGTGAAAGTCCCAAAGATTGGCTGATCTGAGCCAGTAGACCAATTAATTTTTGAGAACTTGAAAATATTTGAAGATCATATTTTTGAAATCTAATCAAATTTCATGGTCAAATAAATATTTAAAGATAAAATTTTAAAATCTGATCAAATTTTATATTCGAACAGATATTTGAAAATAAAATTTTAAAATCTGATCAAATTTTATAGTCAAACAGATATTTGAAGATAATTTTTTAAAAAATTTCATGGTCAAACAGATATTTAAAGATAAAATTTTAAAAGCTAATCAAATTTCATGGTCAAAAAGATATTTGAAAATAATTTTTTAAAATCTGATCAAATTTTATAGTCAAAATAGATATTTGAAGATAAATTTTCAAAATCTGATCAAATTTCATGATCAAACAGATATTTGAAGCTAATTTTAAAATTTATGATCAAACGCTAGCGAAGTTTAAGGAAAAAAGGGAGAACTTTTTATACAAACCAAATGTACCATTAGAGCTTATAATCTTGAAAGTAAAAAGTTTTAAGTCAAAATTTTCAAGTATAGGTAGATATTTGTTTTATTTTAACATTATTAAAATGAAAAAGGTCCCAAATTATGAAGAAAATAAGATACGGAGCTTTTTCCAATTTTAAGTAGGCAGTGAGAGAAATTTATGTTGACACCTGGTTAAAATTGACACCCTAATACATATAAGAGTGGTAAAATGAATGGAACCGTCTTATCGTTAATTATAAGTCTCGAGGTCAAACTTTTAGAATAAATTAAAATTTGAAGAAAGGTTTTCCTCTTTAATCTATTTATGAGAGGCATAAATCCTAACCATAGACCGCAATAAAATCCAGAGAGTGAGTGCATATTGCCAAAATAAGGGTGATGTGAATAGATAGTCGATTTCGAGATCCCCGTTTAAGTCATAGTCGAGTTCTTGGACTTTTACAATTTTAGCTGCTTTTAGATTAATTTCAGGCAAGTGTCACTACTCACTACAACTAACATAACAGCCAGCTGAAAAACATTAGCTAGCTAAGCTAGCGAGCAATGGCTTTCTTTCAGCCACTACAAGGTGCTGCTCGCTTTCTCTCAACCACTAGTGGCTTATGTAGTGGTCGGCATTCCTACGTGCTCCTCCTTGCCCCCCTACTTAAGAACTCAAAGTTCACCTTTGGATGTAGATGTGATGTTTTGGTGACGAAGGTTACCGTGAAGTTCCGACATACTAGTATGAGATTTGGTTTATCAAACCTAACTTCAGACAATTTGAACGCAAATCACCTTCATGCAAAAAAAATATAAAAAATCAGGCCATCATATATAAGTAAAATCTTCAAGCATTTATGCATGAAATTCAGCCACATATGACTGAACTTCTACCTCAAGTTTATTCATATACACTTGACCTTTCAATATTTTTGCCAGAAGTCCAAGCACATATAATTGTACTTTCAACATTGTTTCAGTAATTTTGTAATATGCCAACTAGGTACTGTCTATGGAATATATATAAAAGAGCATCCCAATGTACTAAAGCTCCCACGCTATGTGTAGCATCTATGGAATTATCTAAGCATAATTTAATGTCCACTAGGATACTGAGGAATTATCTAAGCATAACTTCAAGTACCCTACAGGAATTCCACATTTTAAACATAAAAAGGTACATTACTTTGCAAGTATAACATACGAGTCCACTTACAATAACAAACAACACATATTCAGCGTAATCTCACAAACTGAAGTCGAGAAAGGGTAGTATAGGGTGTACGCAGATCCTACCCCTATCTTGGAGGTAAGAGGAACAGGAGAGAAAACAAAACAAAAAATTGAATATTGAATATGAGTGATCATCAAACAAATTTTTGCCACCAATAAAAGGCTATTTTCATATTCCAATTAATCATGTCACATGTACTCCAAATAAAACTTGGAGATGACCCATTACTTGCAATTATTAATCTAGTTGGCATGCCACGAGCTCAGCGCCTATCGCATCATCTATGAATCACTTTTTGCAAGATCTTGGAGTCTCACTTAACCAAAGTACAAAAGTAAGATCTTTCAGGAAATGAATTCCTATTAAAGAGTGCATAGACATATGGGTTGTACATCAAGCAAAAATAAGTGAGGCTTGATGCACATGCTATTCAAAAGAAAGGAAGTTTCAAGTATCTTGTATCTATTATCCAAGGGAACGAGAGATTGATATAATCTCACTAATTGTATTGGTGCATGGTGGATGAAATGGAGGCTCGCATTCAAAGTATTGTGTGATAAGAATATTCCACCAAACTCAAATGCAAGTTTTACATAGTGATATTGGTAAGACCAACTATGTTGTATGAAGTGGAATGTTAGCCACTCAAGAACTGATTTCATATTTAGAAGATAAAAGTTGTAAAAATGAGGATGCTGCAGTGGATGTGCAACACACACACTGGGAGATATAGGATTAGAAATAAAGATATATCTGGAACAAGATAGGAGTGGCCTTGGTGGAGGACAAGATGTAGGAAGGGAGATTGTGATGATTCAGGGGTGTGAGGAGGAGATGCATGGATGCCCCAATGTAGAGGTGTGAGTGGTTGAGTATGGATATCTACATGAGAGGTAAAGGTAGGCCGAATAAGTATTAGGAAGAGGTGATTGGACGAGACATGATGTAGTTGCATCTTACTAAGGACATAACCTTAGATAGGAGGTAGTGGAGGACACGAATTAGGGTAGAAGGTTAACAGGTAGAACATTGTCATGCTTATCCTTCTATACTGGTAGTCGACTAGCCGTAGTATTTATCCTATAGTTTCATATCCTTCGATTTCAAGTATGAAACTCAATCATGAAAGTGAGTATGCAAAAGCTTATAGATAGGATGAATCACGCTTAGCTACCTGTTTGTTGTCATCACAAATGGCTCTATGTTGGCATGACTGTGTATCTACAGAAGAGATTCATAAAAGAGAAGATCCTGAGGTATCAATTTTTTTTGAGTGTATCATTTTTATATAGATTAATACAACATGTAGGGGTGTTCATGGTTAGGTTTGAATCGGTTTTGATTTTATCAAAATCAAATCAAGTTAGTTGGTTTTTTAATTATTAAAATTAAATCAAACCAAATATCTCATCTCTGAGGTAGTGGTATAAACTGTGCACACTTACCCTCCCCAGACCCCACTTTGTGGGGATATACTAAGTATATCGTTGTTGTTGTTGTTGTTTTAAACCAAACCAAACCAAATATAATCCATATTCATCAATTTGGTTGTTGTCAGTTTGGTTAAATTTTTTCAATTTTTAAAAACATAATGGTATTTTTCTCTTTTATTTTTTTCCTGCAATTAGAAATGAATATGAAAGTATCACTGTGTATGGTTAATAGGCTCCAAAGACAAAGATATTATTAGTTGAAAAAATTACATAAACGTGCATCTAACAAAGTTACATTACAAAGTATAACCCCCTTTTTAAGTTCTTACCAAAAATGGTATAAAATGTTACTTTTCATTCTGTGACCCATACAACTGTAGCACAATTTTTTTGGAGCCATTGTTAAAGCTCAAAGCTTCAAAATTTAAAAATTGAACTTTTGTTAATAAGCTCTGTTTTGAGTGGATATGATTGCAAAAGATCGGTTATGTATTGAGGAGCCCAAATCTAAAGTTTTTGATGATTTGGTATAGTTTTGAGGTGTTCTTGGAAAAAATTAAAAATCAAACTTTCATAAATAAGCTCTATTTTGAGTGGGTATGATTGCAAACGATTGCTATGTATTGAGGAGCCTAAATATGAAGTTTTGGATGATTTAGTGTAGTTTTGAAATATTTTTGGATGAATTCGGTGCTTGAATTCGTGGAAGAAGACGACGTCCATTTTTTTATGTACACTTGTATACTGTATTGTATATTATTGTATATACAATACAGTATTTTTTATTTCGATGATTTTCTTGTCTCTCTCCATTTTATACACACTTATACAATGTAGATACACTGTTTAAATATTATATATACATACCTATGTATATATTTGTATATATAACATTATGCAATATAATAAAAAGACTGTATTGTATATACAACAATATACAATACAATATACATATGTATACAATGTTATACCAAAAAATAAGTTACTTTTCATTCCATGGCCACATTCAGATTTTGGGCTATAAAATGTAATGTACTTTTTTGGCCACGATATTACAATGTATATTTTCTATATGTATTTTTTTGTAATTATCCCTTTTAGTTTCACAATAAATATACTAAATATAAGATTAGAAACCATAGATACAACAAACTTAATGGGACTCAGATGACCTAACATGAAAATCATAGGAATGATACATTCCAATGATATTATAGGGGAATGATACAATCAAATACCATGCTCCTTTTGAATGAGCGACACCTCTTTAAGTTCCTCCAGCTTGGCTTCCAGAATTTTTCTCTGTTCTTCAAGTTGAGGAAGGGTGAATTCTTTAATTTTACAATTCATACACTGTCTGATGCATTGATACAGTTTAATGTGTTAACCATTATTTTGACATGTTAATCTTTTACGATTCGATCTAGTTATTCTGAATTAAAATTTATGATTAATAGCATAGAGCCTCATCATAGTACCGGAAGTAGATTTATCTTTGTGTCTTTGATTTTCTCATACTTTTTTATGGTTATGATTTGAAATTATGTGATCAACCTCATTTTCGAGTATTGCTATTAATTCACTAGATACAAATGGGCCAGTGCTAGTTGTATCAAATTAATTCAAAACCTTTATACCGTTCATACATTCAATATGTCCTGTATCACTTTCTCCCAAATTGTTGTATCCCAACTGTTTCTCCATCGTAGTGACATAAGATATACATACAAAAGAGTTGTTATGTTTCTTCAACTTAACATACAGTCTTATTTCCATATCACAATAAATTTTCATAAGTGTAGAATATCTTTCACCGTATATTTGGTTTGTACTCTATTATGAGTATCGTTAGTTTCGCAATTGGATCAACAAGGTCTTCCTATGAAGCACAATATTTGATAATGATACCCTCTATAACGTAATCGATGTAAACATTCTCAATATACCATCATTTAAAATGATGAATCAATATTGTAATATTTGACATTGTTGATTAGAAGACGCTATAATGGTGGATAAAGGTGGAAAATGTATATGTAAAATTAAACAACAGATACGTATAATCACAATTCTTGAATTTCTGCTCAATTGAATCAAATGAAGGAATAAAATATTTGTGTAATCAAAAATCTGAAATCTATAATCCAAATTTTAAAATTTCTGCTCAGTTGAATATATCAGAGTATTTTGTATATCACAGTCTTCACATGTTGATTTTTATTGCTTTTGATCCTCTCTAATACGATTAGTGCTTGATTTTTTTATTGACAAATGTTGAAGAAGTAAAGATTTAAGTTTGTGATTTATTTTTGGACTGAAGATACGTATGAGTCTAAAAATGAGACTGTACGATTTCATCCCCTGTTTTACGTATTTTTGTTTTTTTTAAAAAAAAAATTAACTCTTTTTTTTTTTGGCATTTTAGACACGTCTATATCTGAGATATGGCTCTCGCATATATAACACATTGGATTGCTTAGGAAAGTGTCGCTGCATTTGATAAATATGAAAAGTATCACTATGTATAGTTAATAGGCTCAAACTATAGCTATTTATGAAAATTGCTCTCAAATAAAAGACAAATATTATTCATTTCATGATATTTATTAAAATATAATATTACTAATCATGAATTTGAAAATTTTAACGGGATTCAGATGGCCCAGCATGAAATCACAGGTCCCAAGTAGGATACATTCCAATGGTGTCAAAAGGGAACACGACACCACGTTCCTTCATGATGAGTGCTACCCTATTAAGTTCCTCCAGCTTGACCTCTAGGGTCTTTCTCAGCTCTTCAAGTTGAGGACCGGTGAATTCTTCAATTTCACCATCCGACCCCACTAGTTGAAACTTTTTCTCAGGTGCAGAAACACCAACGCTGGATGGAGGTACTTCAGCCATAGCTAAATCTTTAATTTGCGAAAATAAGAAAATGTGATGTCGAGTCTCAACATTAAGGGTGTATTTATAGTGATAAAACCAACACATTTTAGGTTATTTCCTTAATTTAGTTCCTTTCTTAATTTCTTTGAATTGTTTCCAATATTTATAGACCATAATTACTCACTAAATATTTTTCCTAAATAGAATTATGTTATTAGATTTTTTTCAAAAAAATCTTCTTTTGTGTCATTCTTTTATGAATTACCTCTTAGTAAGTTCATGTGTTAAATTATGGTAATTTATGAGGTAAAAATATTTTTTATAACATTTATTTGTTTTATAAATTTGCTCTTATTCGAATATATCTATTTTCTTTAGTAAAAGACCTTTAACTATAAGCTTTAATAATAACAATAATAATATATCTTGTCACGCCCCAAACTCGAGGGGCGCAGCAGGCACCTCCTGATGCCAAAACTCAGGCCCAAGCTTTCCCTGTTAAACCATTTGTCAATGGCGCATAGTAGCCACACGTAACCAAGAAAAACAAATAAGTATATCTCAGATTACAAATAAGTCCTCGACCGGTGAGGCCCCTGTCAACAGCTCTGCAAAGAAAATAGCTCCTACCCACAGTTCATATAAAGTAATAAATATGTAGCACACAAGTCCTATTTGGGTCATCGAGGTTTCCATGATCAATAGACAGAAACTAAAGGTAGGTATATGCTATATAAGTTAGGCCAACAGGCCGTTGAACTATCAACAATGACAATAAGGCAACAACATGGCTAAACGCACATCTATACAATCTAAAGTCTGCAAGCCTGTAAGAGTAATAAAACTTGGTCAGGACAGGGCCCCGATCAACCTAAAAACTATCTACAATAATAGTTAACAAACCTCATAAATTTTGGCAACTCCAACGAAAGTGAAGTTGACCAATCAGAAAGTGGAGCTGGCCAATCTGCTGGGACTTGGCTATAATACGGATAAGGTGTATCTCCCTGTCTAATTAGGACCTGCAGGCATGAGTGCAGTTCCCCAGACTCGGGGCTTTAGTACAAAATAATATACCGAGTATGCAAGACAGATAGTAACTGAGCAGGTATCATAAAGTACTGAATGTAAATAAAAGGGACAAAGATAATCTAAATATGTTGTAACACCCCGTACATTTTCGAACTTATTTGACTACCTTAACATTTATGAAATTATTTAAACTTGAGATAGTTGGTGTATTACCCACTAAAATTGTTGGGCTGAATTAATATTATGTCAATGGGCTTAATTGATGTCCAAAATTAAGTAAAAAGACATGGGCCCAAAAAGGAGATGATCCATTTAAAAATGGACCAAGTATACTTAGACTTTTTGACCAAATAATTGGCTAAGATTGTACCAAGAGAGGCGGTTTGAGAGGGCCTTTATAAGGATGAAATTCAGCTTATTTTCAACACATTTCACTTGCCAAAAATCAGATTTTCAATCAAACATATTTTCCTCTCTCAAACCCTAGCCACACTAATTTTCTCTAAGGATTTTTGGACAAATCTTCCACTTGCAAGCCTTGGAAAGTGTTTAACCTTATAGATTAATATATTATATGCATAAGAGGTTGTGTAAATCATGTTGGTTATGTTTAAAAGTGTTGAGCAGTCCACTTTATTTGTAGCAGTTCACTTTTGCTTAATCGATAAAGGATTTGCCTTCTATGTGGTTTAAACTTGAAAGGGGACTTAAGGTCTTGAAGGAATTAAATTATATGGACTAAATTTTAGTATTTTTAAGTGTGGTGATGTCCCTAATTCGTTCCCCTTGTGTATGGCTTGATGGAAATGTTTATACGTGTTTGTATATGGAACGTTTGACATAGTGAAAAGAGAATACTTTCTTGTTATGTTAAAGTGAAATCTGAAACTGTGTGAACTATTTTTGATATATTGTTGTGTAAGGTATTTATGTGACTTGATGGAATAAATATGTGGAGTTGCATTGAGGTAAAAATGTGAAGTATGCGTTTGGTGGGAAATCTTGTCGGTTTGTAATGTTTATGTTGGTTTGTGGACTGTTTTGATATTGTTGGTGTTGTGAGGCAGTAAATTGTATTGTAGGAGGGTGGAATGAAGTTATATGGCAGTATAAAGGAAGGTGGGATGATATACCATGTATTTGGGATGTTGGATAGTTTTTACTTCCCATCTAGTAGCTAATTATCGCCTTGTGAACTTGTAATGTAATTGACTTTTAATGTGAGCTCCATTATGTATTCATATTGTAGAGTAACGCTTTAAGGAAGAGCTGAATTTTTGTAGTCACTTGTTGGAAAGATAAGGTATGTAAGGTTACTCTTTTCCGCATCCTTTGGCCGCACCTATTGTTCACATTGTTACCGAACTTGTTTCCACTCTAAAACGCTTTAAAGTATCTCATTTCAGGTTTGTTATCAATTGTTATTCACGTGTCTCTTATTTGTTGACTATTGTTCCAAAGTTCCAATAATGTTATGACCACCAATATAACAATCTCACAAAAAGTAAAGAATGAAGTAATACATATTTGGTTGAGTACAGGGGGTAGCTCTGGGGGTGAAACCCTAGCTCGAGCCGAACCTGATTTATTGGATATAGGGGACAGCTCTGGGGGTGAAAACCTAGCTCGAGCCGAACCTGATTTATTGATTTATGGGTGGCAACTCTGGGGGCATAAGCCTAGCTCGAGCCGATCCCAATGTTATTTACCACTGATCAGTTGGTCCCGGGCATTGTATGATGTATAATGATATGAAGGTAAAAGGAAAGAAATGAATAAAATGTACATGGTTCCACATATACAGTATGGTGGTATATCAGTGTTATCTATTCACTTGTATTTGATTCCATTTGAGTTCCTATATTTCATACAGTTGCTTATAGCCTTACATACTTAGTACATTCTTTCGTACTGACATCCCTTGGGGGACCTACCTTACTTGCTGCAGGCACAGGATCTAGTAGACCTTCACAGTAGGGTACGGGTCATCTGCAGGCTATTGGTGAGCTCCAGGTTGATTCGGGGCTTTCCGAGTCATTTGTACATATTTTTGGTACTGTGTAGTAATAGGCGGGGACTTGTCCCGACCTTAGTCATGGTTATGTATTTTTTAGAGGCTTTGTAGACAATGTAAAGTCAAACGTAGAAGTGTCTTACTTTTTTTATACTTTGTGGCCCCAAAGGCCAAGTCTCATATCTATTTTGAACGTCTTTACATGATTTCCGTCGTCGTTATTTTATATTTGCATGTGGCAGAATTTTTGTTCACTTGACGACATGCATATAAATGTACATGATCATAGGTTGGATCTCTCGGGCCTTCACGGCTACGGGTGCCTGTCCGCCCCAATGGAATTTGAAGCGTGACATATGTCCACCAACTCGTGAGACTATAAGTAGATGAACAGATATTATATAGTACTATAAAAATACTTGGATGGAGAGTCAAAGGTTAGCTTGAATGTACTTACTTGTTCATGACTTAACCCAGGCCATCATATATAACTAAAATCTTCAAAGCATTTGTGCATGAAATTCAGCCATATATGACTAAACTTCCACCTGAAGTTTAGACATATACAATTGACCTTTCAATGTTTTTGCCAGAAGTTCAAACATATATAATTGTACTTTCAACATTGTTTCAGTAATTTTGTAAGCATAACTTCAAGTACCCTGCAGAAATTCCACATTTTAAATATAAAAAGTACATTTCTTTGCAAGTATAATATACAAGTCACTCACAACACAAACAACATATCCAGCGTAATTTCACAAACTAAAGTCTGCGGAGGGTAGAATAGGATATACGCAAATCCTACTCCTACCTTGGAGGTAAGAGAAACGGGAGAGAAAACAAAAAAAAAATTAATATGAGTAATCATCAAACTAATTTTTGCCACCAATAAAAGGCTATTTTCTCATTCCAATTGATCATGTCACATGTACTCCAAATAAAACTAGGAGATGACCAATTACTTCTAATTACAAATATAGTTGGCATGCCACGAGCTCAGTGCCTATCACATCTATGAACCACTTTTTGCAAGATCTTGGAGTGCATAGACATATTGTTTGTACATCAAGCAAAAATAAGTGAGGCTTGATGCACATGCTATTCAAAAGAAAGGAAGTTTCAAGTATCTTGTGTCTATTATCCAAGAAAATGAGAAAATTGATGATGATGTCACTAATTGTATTGGTGCATGGTGGATGAAATGGAGGCCCGCATTCGGAGTATTGCGTGATAAGAATAGTCCACCAAAACTCAAAGACAAGTTTTATAGAGTGATGGTAAGATCAACTATATTATATGGGGTGGAATGTTAGCCAGTCAAGAACTCTCATGTTAAGAAGATAAGAGTTGCAGAAATGAGGATATTACAGTGGATGTGCAACACACTGGGAGAGATAGAATTAGAAATGAAGATATATCTGGAACAAGATAGGAGTGGCCTTGGTGGAGGACAAGATGTAGGAAGCAAGGTTGTGATGATTCAGGCGTGTGAGGAGGAGATGCATGGATGCCCCAATGCAAAGGCGTGAGAGGTTGAGTATGGATGGCTACATGAGAGGTAGAGGTAGACCTAAAAAGTATTAGTTAGAGGTGATTAGACGAGACATGATATAGTTGCATCTCATTAAGGACATAACCGTAGATAGGAGGTAGTAGAGGACACACATTAGGGTAGAAGGTTAATAGGTAGAGCATTGTCATGCTTATCCTTCTATATAAGTAGTTGACTAGTAGTAGTATTTCTCCTATACTTTCATATCCTTCGATTTCTATTACTAACTAGTGTCTCATATACTTTGATTGACGCATTATTTCGTTGTAATTACTGTTCCTTTTTTTAGAATGTTTTGTCATGCTTTCTTATTTTTTTGCCATGATTTCTTCACTTCTATTTTTTATTTTTCGATATGCATCTTTTGAGTGAAGGGTATATCATAAACAACCTCTCTACTTCCCGAGGGGTAAGGTGTGCTTACACTCCACCCTCTCCAAACCCTACTTATGGGATTAACAATGGGTATGTCGTTGTTGTTATAATTAAAGCTTACGATGAAAGGTCTTTTACTAAGCATGACTATAAAAGGAACATAGACATATTCAAACATATAAAAAAAGGGAAAAGGGGCCGATATACCCCTTAACTTTGTTATTTAGAGCCAATATACCCCTCGTTAAAACAATGGCTCAAATATATCCCTATCGTTGCATAAATGATCCAAATATACTCTTTTCGTCTTTAGAAGTGAAAAAATAATTTTATATTTATTTTTATTTTTTATTAAAATAAAATTCATATATTTTATCATTCTCGCAAAGTTCAGGGGTATGTTTGATCCTTCTCACGTATGAATATTTTCTTGACTTCTTTGATTCAACGGCTAATTTGAATTTTAAAAATCTCCCTTATGAATTATCATTATTTGAGTTTCTTTTTCTTATTTCATTTTTTGCCTTCATCTTTTAGTGTGAACATATGAGAAATATAAAAGAAAGAACTGTAAACAAAACAAAAGAGAAAAAAATAAGAAAAATTAGTAACTAATTTCTTTTACGATCGTATTGTAATTTATTTTTTGTATCAGCTAAAAATTGGAGCATCTATGGTAGATTTTATAAGAAGATGAGAGAAAAAATAAATTTGATCATCAAAATAATAAATACAAATTATTCGTTGACTTACAACAACAACAACATACCCAGTGAAATCCCACAAGTAAGGTCTAGGGATAGTAAAGTTTTCACAGACCTTATCACTACCTCGAAGAGGTTGAGGCTGTTTCTGAAAGACCCTCACCTTAAGTGCAGTACATTTAGGTACAAAGAAGAAGGAAACAATGAAGAAGATAAAGCAACAAACAAGGGATGAGTGCAAAGTTTACGAGAAAGCAACAAACTAGTACGATAGGCAAACACCACATACAACTGACTATGATAGATCTTACAAACAGGGATCAGCTCCACCTCAACATCTACGGCTAAGTCCTAACTACCATACCACAGTTAGTACACAACAAACACCCACAAGCGTAAAACCCCGAAAAGAAAGATTCTACTTCTACCTGGCTAACCTTCTACTCTGATACGTGTCCTCCACACTCTCCTATCTAAAGTCATGTCCTCGGTAATCTGAAGTTGCGCCATGTACTGTCTAATCATCTCTCCCCAATACTTCTTCAACCTACCTCTACCTCTCCTCGTACCTACTACATCCAACCTCTCGCACCTCCACACTGGGGCGTCTTCACCTCGCCTTTTCACATGTCCAAACCACCTCAATCTCGCTTCCCGCATCTTGTCCACCACGGAGGCCACTCTCACCTTATTTCGAATAACCTCATTCCTAATCCTATCGCACATAGTGTGCCCATACATCCACCTCAACATCTTCATCTCCACAACTATATATCTTCTGAACATGAGAGTTTTTTACTGGCCAATCCCATATAATAACGTCGGTCTAACCACCACACTATAAAACTTACCTTTAAGTTTTGGTGCTATCTTTTTATCACACAAGACTTTGAAGGCCATCCTCCACTTTATCCATGTCGCACCAAAACGGTGTGTGCATCATCAATGTCCCCACTCCCTGAATTACAAAGCCAAGATACTTGACATTGTCTCACTTGGGGATAGCCTGTGAGTCATGTCGCACTTCCACGCCTGCCTCATGCAACCCCTCACTGAATTTGCACTCCAAATACTCTGTTTTGGTCTTGCTCAACCTAAACCCTTCAGCTTTCAGAGTTTGTCGTCACACATCCAACCTATCACTAACACTGCTACACGTCTCGTTAATCAGTACTATGTCATCATTAAATAACATGCACAAAGGTACTTCATCCTGAATGCACCACGTTAATTCATCCATCACCAAGGCTAAGAGGAACGGGCTAAGAGTTGATCCCTGGTGTAACCCCATATTCATAGAAAAGTGCTCCAAGTCTCCTCCTTCTGTTCTAACCCGCGCTTTAGCTCCATCATACATGTCCTTTATCGTCCAAATATAAGCCACCAGTACCCCTTAGCCTCCAAAGGACTTTCCTTAGAACTTTGTCATAAGCCTTCTCAAGGTCAATGAACACCATATGCAAGTTCCACTTTCTTTCCCGGTATTTCTCCACCAGTCTCCTCACAACCAATTCTCAAAAATGGACACACCCCTTTTCACCCTTATTTCCACCACTTCCTCCCAAACTTTCATAGTGTGGCTTAATAACTTGATACTCCTGTGTGAAAGGATCAAATATACCCCTAAACTTTGCGATAAGGGCCAAACATACTGTTGTATGGATTTTATTTTAAAAAATAAAATTGAAAATTAATTTTTTTCACTTCCCTCAACCGAAAAAATTATATCTAATCCATTTGTTTAATGACAGGCCTAGAGGCATGGTTCATGATCATGCCATGTTATGGGTACGCTCGGGCCAGTAATGTCATCGGGTGTGTCATGTCTAGGATCTAGGCTCGGAGCGTGACATCATAAATTATCAAAATTTAACATATAAACTTACTATAAAAGAATGACACAAAAAAGACTTTTTTAAAAATCTAATAACATAATTCTATTTAGGAAAAATATTTGATCTTTACAAATTGGCAACTACACAAAGAAATAAAGAAGGAAACTCAATTAAGGAAATAACCTAAAATGAGTTGGTTTATCACTATAAATACACCCTTAGTGTTGAGATCCGACAACACATTTTCTTATTTCCGTAAATCAAGGGTTTAGCTATGGTTGGAGCGAATCCTGGAAAAAAAAATTCAACTAACATGGATGGACAGTCAATTGGCAAAGTTCACCCTCCCTCAACTTGAAGAATTTAGCAAAATCATGAAAGCCAAGCTGAAGGAATTTAAAAGGGTGGCGCTCATCCAGAAGGAGCTTGGCATTGATTTCCCTTATGATATCATTGGAATGTTTCCTTCATTTGATTTTCATGTTGAGTCAGATGGATCCTCTTAAAGTTTGTCGTCTCTATGTTTTTTAATTTTATATTCTAGTATATTTATTATGAAATTAATAATATCTATGTCTTTGGAGCCTAATACCCGTACACAATGATACTTTTCATATTTATTAAACCTGGTGACACTTTCCTTCACGATACATTGTTCAGACACGAGAGAGGTTGTATATCAGATACAAACGCGCCTAAAATGCAGAAGATCGCGAAAGAATATTTTTTTAAAAAAAAAACATGTAAAATGGAGGAGAAAATCACGCAATCTCCACAGTATGTACTCTAAGTTAAACGTATGACAAGTGGTGAAACTCATAGTTCTTTTATAAATTTAGAACATGATAATCTCAGAAAATGAAATGGTCCATGTGCGCTTGATACACAAACACTAAAAAGAAAAACAGACTCAATTTGCTTCGATTATAAAGACTTGCCTCTAAGAATAAAATGAATCGAATTGGTTGAAGTCGTTAATATACACTTTCGAAAAGCAATCACATGATATCTCAATGAACGTATTGGCATCCGGTAGGAGATCCAAACAAATTTCATTTCTAAGGGGTGAGCCAAAAAAATAGGCTCAACAACAATCATTAACTCGTTAAATGAGTTTAAAAAGAAGTTGAACTATTGAGTATTTTCCTAAGGATTGTACAGAATAGGTTATTTTACGTTAAAAATAGATGGATTTTATCCGACATTGATAGTGAAAGACCACTTTGAGCCTTGTAAATTTAGAGAAATTTTCACAAATACCGCCATGCTGTTGCTGATTTATCATACCTAACGATACATTTTATATCTACAATACATAGCAAGAGTTCTGAAATTTCGCAATAATTTTCTGAAATTCGCATTGTATCACTGATATAACTTTCTAATTCACTTTGTATCAGTGATACAATAACTCGTTTGTATCAATGATACGACAATTCACTTTGTATCAATGTGTTAATGTATCACTTACATTTTTATGAGATACACTTGTATCATCACCAAAAAAAATCACCCCAACCATCACTATAAATTCAGGTCTCAATTCTCGATACAAACCATACACACTCAAGATACAACCTAGTTACGACTCGAAAGATACAACCCACAAACATTCTAGAGACAAGTGTGTGTTTTAGTGTATCATTGTTGATTGTTGAACTCATGAATACAAATGTGTTTTTGAGTGTATATCATCACGCTTGATACACAAATCCCGAATAATTATAATTGTTAAACCTTATTGTATCAAGGTAGAAATAATTATACACAAAAATCGTTGGCTAGACTCATTGCCTAAAAGGCAGCAAAGGAAGAGATTGAAGATTGTTCCTAATAAGTATCAACGCTGAAACCCAAAAGGCAAAGACTTCAAAGATTTGCTAAGATTTGTAAGGAATTGGGGTTGTGAAATTGATTTATTATTTTTCCCTATTTTGAGGGCTTGCTATAAAACTCTTAAGTACAGTTATGTCTGGTATATTTTAGAAGTAGTAGCTACTTATCATAAATATAAATGCTATGTTTGCTTAGTTAGATAATGTTTTCCTTTGCTATATGCTATCTATCGAAGTAATTTAATGTCCACTAGGGTACTAGGCTAAGCATAACTTCAAGTACCCTGCAGGAATTCCACATTTTAAACATAAAAAGTACATTTTGCAAGTATACCATATAAGTCCACTTACAATAACAAATAATATACCCAACGTAATCTCAAGCAAATTTCTTCACAAGTGTACACTAAGGTGTATGTGGACCTTATTCCTACCTTAGAGGTAAAGGAATAGGAGAGAGAAAAAAGAAAATCGAAAACGAGTGATCATCAAACAAATTTTTGCGACTATAGTAATTACATACTAGCATGTCATGCTCTGAGAGCAGGAAGTCAAGTGCTAGAGAAAATTCTACTCCACTTCACCAAGAAAAGACACTTTTTCTCATTCAAATTGATCATGTCACATGTACTCCAAAGAAAAACTAGGAGATGAC
Source organism: Capsicum rhomboideum (assembly GCA_031232105.1). Taxonomy (NCBI): domain Eukaryota; kingdom Viridiplantae; phylum Streptophyta; class Magnoliopsida; order Solanales; family Solanaceae; genus Capsicum; species Capsicum rhomboideum. The sequence continues at coordinate 48,852,775 of CP124707.1, forward strand.
CCATCACTTGCAATTACAAATCTAGCTGGCATGCCACGAGCTCCGTGCCTATCACATCTATGAACCGCTTTTTGCAAGATCTCGGAGTCTCAAAAAGTACAAAAGTTGGAATCTTTTCGGAAATGGATTCCTATTCAAAGAGCGCATAGACGTATGGGCTGTATTAGCAAGCAAAAATAAGTGATGCTACTATTTCCGCATGGAGAAGCACATCTATGAACCAGTTTCAAGTTCAGCTCCAAACTTCTCCAATCTATCGGTTTCTTCATCTATATCTCGGACTAAAGCATGGTTAACAGATCCATCATCCTCACTAGCATGGATTTGCCTACCAGCAAACCTGTTGCAACGAATGAATATAAATCAAATCACATTAACAAAAACAAGAATAATAATGGAAAAAAGATCAAACTCTCACAAGTGCTGATTACTTTGCTGTCTATACAGAAAAGCAACTTCACGAGATACACTAAATGCTTGTTTATATTTACTCCATCCATTCTATTTTATATTGTGGTTGACTAGGCCTAGAGTGAAAGGAAGAAAGACTTGATACACACCAGAAGTACAATATACAGTCTGCATGAGATAACAAAAATTTCAGATGCAGAAGCAATCACTTACCAGCGTCCATTCATCGCCTCAATGCACCTATGTGCGTCCCTTCTATCCTTAAATTTGACCAAAACAACCCCTTGTGGATGATTCTCGCACACCTGTAAAAGCAAGCCAGTGAATGAGATAAAACCACCTAAAGCCTATGGCGATATCTTTCTCAATCCATTAGTAACATATCTTTTTGACTTCTTTCCCCAAATTGCAAAGTTTTCAAGGGATACTAACCAATGTACATTTCTACTAGTTTTTATTATCTTTTTTTTTTTTTTTGGTTTCCCACGCGGTGTCCGGTACTCGCATTGGAGCCCCGACTAATCCGGATCGCGCGCTGCAGGGCCCATTCTGGGGGTGACGCTCCCAACATGATTTTCTCCATACCCAGGGCTCGAACCCGAGACCTTTGGTTAAGGGTGGAGTAGTCCCACCACTACACCAGAACCCATGTTGGTAGTTTTTATTATCTTAATAATCTCTATTTGATAGATTAACCAATTTCTCACGGTTGAAATGACTATTTAAACATTTGTTTCTCTAAATCTGGTATAATAATCTAATCGAACTTTCTACTCCTGCTCCATTTTTTTTAAAACGTGGTTATATGATGGGCCAGCTTGCTAGCACGCCGACTAATTTCACGGGGTACATGCTATCTCCGACCAGCACAACTACTGGAAAACTCTATCCTCCTTTACTGACAGGTGAAAAGAGCAAAAAATACCTTTGCACATAACCACATAACATAGAAATTCAGCAAACCCAGAAGGAACACATAATACCCTATATTGGTCGACAAAATCACATCAGTAATTCGTCTTCTACTAGGGGCATCACATATATATCAGAACATAATTAAGCAATATTATGAAAACCAAGCCGTGGATAATGGATTTTATGAGAACTGATGATACCTTTACTAAGTCCACTAGACCAAACTTTGAACACTCATCTTGAATGTCTTGCTGTAGCTCAGAACATAAATTCTCTTCCTCCTATTGACAACATTAGAAGTGCTTTAGCTCAAACACCACTCAGAAACAATAATAGAAGGTAATTCTCACATTTAAGGATACAACTAGAAGAAAAAATACAAAGAACTAAATGTTGGTAAAGGCAGTAGCAAGATAGCTGCCAAGACAAAAATAGGTGGAACTTCTGAGGAGCTGGATCCACTTCATAAAAATTAATATAGGCTAGAATTGCCTATTGCCAAGACAAAAATAGGTGGAACTTCTGAGGAGCTGGATCCACTTCATAAAGATTAATATAGGCTAGAATTGCCTATTACTATGTTATATTTTCCAATGTCAATATTAGTATGCCACCAATTCACAAAAGTATGGCAGTTTTGCAACTGCAATTCATTTGTTAACATCTTGAGTATAGTTTACTGTTCCAGTCAGGCTAAAATTGAAAGGTTACAAAAACGAGTACCCATTCATAGAAAAGTTACCCGCAATTCAGCTGGTGTGAACATGTAGCGAAGTAAGACAGTAGCTGGAACCAATATCTTTGAGTCATCCCGACCACCTGATACCACCAGTAATAAAGAGAATTAAGAGGGGACAAGGAAAAAAGGAAATAATATATTGTAGCCATTCACTGCATTGAACAGATAGACCTTTGCATAAACAAAACTTCAAATAAAATATAGAAGAAATAATCAATAATAACTGAGAAGCAACAAAGAAGATTAGTAAATGTTAAGTATCCTACATTGGTGGAGGAAATGTGTTGTCTCCTTATATAGTCTTGGGCAATCCTCACCTTTTTCGCGAGCTTCAAGGATTGAATTGGATATTGGGTCTATTTCTTCACATGGTATAAGAGTCGGACCCATTCTTATTTTTGGCTTACCTAATCTTGGGGCTCTATGTTATGTTGCTCATGCTCCAAATGTCCAGTTCTGAGCATGAGGATAAGTGTTGGTGTACCACATTTGTGGAGGAAATAGGTGGTTGTCTCTTTAAATTGTCTTGGGCAATTTTCACCGCTTGAGCTAGGTTTCAGTGTTGAGTCAGGACCAGTATCCATTTTTTCACTGTAAAATTGCTTTTTGACTTCACTATGCTTTTTAACTACTTCATTGTGACAACCCTTTAATACCTCCAATGCATCAACTAATAATCTTCCATAAAACACTTCTAGGTACAAATAAAAAGCGAACTTGAAAGCTGAATATTCTGAAAACTTCAAAGCCAGCGTCTTCCATTTTGAGAGAGTTGAAAAGGAACATACATCTGCTGGCATAGGCCATCTAATGGCCTGAGGTTGAGGAAAATTTTCCCCAGTTGGTCAGCCCATTTGCAGTGTATAAAGCGATGGAGGATTCACTCTGCTTGCTATGCAGAAAGATAGCATCTTGAACCATGGAATATGGTTTGATCCTATTCATGGAGATTCCGTAATTATTTCAAAAATGGAAAGTTCGACACAATTGGGATTTCTTTTTGGAAATTGGAAGCAGTTACTAATTCATGATTTGGCATGTACAGAATGAAAACTTCATTCTCAATTCTACGGGAATTTTTATGAAAGCCTTTCATTTGCTTCTCTTCGATGGAAGTTTAACATAGTGGTAGAAAGAGTACCATGCTGCATCTAAAATCCAAAGAATGGGGAGGGCTTCGTATCTATCAATTCGATCAAATAGACTGAGCAATTGTCACCGCATAGCAGCGTATAGCGGTATTTTCTTTAGACAGACTATTTTTATGTATTCCCATAACCCCCAACCCCACCCCAACATTACTTTGTGTAAGCTGATAGAAGATGCTCTATACATTTATGGTAAGTAAATTGATCCTTCTCTCTTTATGTTTTTGTTCTTTTACCTTTTAAGCTTAGATTAGCTCAGAAACATAAGACCATGAATTCATAAGTATTGAGTCTTCTGAATGGAGCGAGGTCCGGCAGATAGTGCACCCTCGCAAGGATGAAGAGAAGGAGGAATAGGAAGGTGCCTCCAGCAGATTGCGCTTTCTCTTCCTTTCTTGGCCTAGGTAATTGTTAATGGAATATCCAAGGCATTTTTTGCTTTGTGAAGTCAACTTGTCCAACTAAAACAACTAGTAGGTTAGCGGGTCTCTCGTCTATGGAACGGACAGCACCTATACCCAATTCCTAAAGTCCAGCTCTTGCTCATAAAAGTGAAGATTTTTATGTCCACATGGCCGAAGGATCCAATAACTGGCAAGTAAAGCTATGAACTGGATTCTCACTCTAGCCCAGTACCACCAATTTGGAAAAACGATAGACATCTAGCGCGCTCACTCATTTTTTCTTTCAGATAGGCAAACTCAAAGAAGGGAATGCAAGGCGTTAGCTGTCTGGATTTGAAGACTAACGAAGTAAATAAGGGTTGCTTGATGGTGCAGAGTGACCGCCTCTTCATGCAAGGACAGCCATGCAGGGTAGGAAACACAGTACTCTGGAAAGAAGTTTGTCAGAGCGCATATGTGATAGAGCTCAGTGGCTGGAAATTTCAGGCTAATGGTGGATAGATAGGAGGAAACGATGACCTAGACTGAGATCACAAGGGTGCTGATATGTAAGTCTATGATATGTAAGTCTATCATGCACTTTCCAGAGGCTAATTGAGCAACCAGTGGCAAGTTAAGATGCAAGAGAGAAATAGAACTGGATGCTACTGCAGTATAACTGTGAAAACCATGTTGGCTATCCAAGAAGAGCCACAACATGATACAAGTAAGGTTGTTTACGAACTGATTAAGGACGATAAACAAACAGGCTTATGATGGAAGGTTCGAATAACATTATGTTTCTACCAATTAAGAATTATCAATTATGTCAGTTCAGCTGTTGCAAACTGAAATGCTGGTTTCAGTCACTAACTTATTCCAAAAAGTACCCAAAAAAATCACAGAAAGCAAGAATCTACGCAAATATAAAAGCACACCAACAGTAATGCAAGCTAATACATTTTAGACAATACTACTAATAAGCTTCAGAATGTTGAAAAACAACAAAACAGCATTTCAGGAACTCTATCACCAAACCATTCTTAGAACCAAAAGTAACATGGAAAGGTGATATTGTGGCAAAAACCAGCTTATGCGTAAAAGACACGTAAGACATACCCCAGCCAAGCATCTTCTGCTCAACTTTTTGGAGTTTCTTCTTCTTGTTCTTGTCTGATTTCTTGGGTATGAACCTCTCCCCTGCAAAGTCAATAAAGGTTTGTCCATAGGAAACAATTAGGCATTCAAGTGACTACAAATGCAAAGCTGACCCATGCTATATTTGGTAAATATAATAACAAGACTAGTCACCAAGTACAACTTGACAATGCACCAAAGAACATCAGTTTACCTTTTTGCTCAAACTTTGCTTGTGTAACTGTCATAGGAATTTTGTCACCTGGCCGTAAAGGTGCACCATCCAAAATTTTAATGGCTAGATCAACTGAAGGCTCCTAATGCACAAAGGTTCCCCAATAAAGATAAAACACATGGATAACAATTAGAACAAGTAACTCCAAAATCTTATAAGTAAATAAAAACCCAAAACGTCATCATTGTACTTGAGAAAAGAACCATTACCTTAAGATATGTAACAAGTGCATCACCCTTCTGCCTTCCAGTTTCTTTGTCAAAATAAATCTTCACTCGAGGCTTTTGTGTTTCCGGATCCTACAATTTTTATAATAGCTCACCATTAAAATTCTATACTGGTTTGTAAATGCCAAAATAAAACGTCTGAATGCCCTATAAGCCATGTCAAAAGATCACAACTTGACTATCACCATAATGGTGCTTATAAGACAGATTTAGATTCATTTAATATACATAACGCATCAGTAACTAAAATCAGTCAATGGAGAAAAAAAGTCAAGTGATCCAAGCAAAACCAACTAATCAAGAAAGAAAAATATGTTAAAAAGGAATTCAAATCAAACAATCAGGGACTCGGGGTTATCAGCTTCTACTTTTATGACCTGGTGTCCAGCCAACTTGACTTGTACACACATGAAATAATTCTACAGGATAGCCCACCAGCACATATACGGGGTAACTTTATCCACCAATGCTTAGACGGGAAGAAACCACCTAGTAATTTTGCCTCCGCCGGGAATTGAACCTGAGACCTCATGATCCTCAATCCACTTCATTGACCACTAGGCACACCCTTGGGTGCAACAATCAGGGCTATCAGTTGCGGATGTACTAGGTTACTCTATGATGTCTTTAGGCCTTCAGGGTGTTACTCTAAATTATTTAATAAGAAATATCTGATTACCAATCGTAAGACGATATTCATTTGCATATCCATGTTGTTTTTTTGGCTAACAAAAATGAAGCCCAGAGTAGCAAAAAGAAAAGAACTTGCAATGCATCTTTCGCCAAAATACAAGTAATACTAAGAAGAAATAAATTAAAATGACCTCGATAGACTAGATATGGGCATAACAATCTTCAGAATCAAATTTCCATGAATATAAAGTTTTTTTTAAAAAAAAAAAAGGAAGGAAGAAGAAGAAGATACACACCTCTTTTATGATCCCACACTTCGAAAAGACTTCAACCACCTACAATGATCTCCACTTTAGTGTAGCATAATAAAGAAGTCAAAGAATGTTGCACTTCTCACAGATGTATAGGAACAAATGACAAATTTGCTAACTACCTCGTCAACAGTGACGTCTTCTGGCAACCCTGTAATATAGACGTGAGTATTGACTTTTAATTCGAACCAGCTATCTGGAGGTTTATTCGCTTCCTGCGCAGGCTATAGGAAAAGAAAGGTGTGAGAGGTATGTGTTAGGAAAAGGAGGAGAAGGCACATGGAATAATGCCTGCTCATCTCAGGGGAAAACGGAAACATGCACATAATAACAAATGAAAAGCAACCGATTAATTCACAATCTCTTAGTATCTAAAAAGAAGAAGAAAAAGATAAGACCTGAATCCAGACAACCAACAAACAAAAGCCAAAAGCAACCTTTGACCTGGAGTCTGGAGAAAAATAAAAGTTAAAGATTTAGCAACCTTCTTTTCAGCGTCTTTTTCAGGCAGTTTTCGCTTGCCATTGTGTGTTGCTGCTGCAGTTTCAGTTGACTCTCTAGCAGTCTTCTCAGCTTCAGTGTTATCCATGATCTTGTTCTCATTTCCAGAAGCATCGTCAGCAGGCAAGGTAGGGAAAAGTTCCTCCTCTTCAGCGTAAGTCATGTCTTCTAGACGATAGTCAGTTTTCTCGGTTGGATCTTCCTATAGAACCTCATTTGATCAAGACACTTTTCAAAACAAATAAATAAAGGAACAGACGTACTTTTTCTTTTTTCTTTTTTCCTTTTTTTTGAAATTATTGATAAAGAACAATGCAACATCAAGCAATAATTATCACATCAACAAAAAAGTGCTCCTGTTTTCTTTTCTCTCTTTTTCCTTTTCTTTTCTATTTTAAATGACCCACACACTTGTTTTACGTCACAAAGTTAAACTTTTGAGAGACAAGGGAACAAAGAAGACAGCTAGAAGTAATATATTACCTGAGGTACCCACACTTTACGAGCTTTATCCCATTTGTACCTAGTTCCATCATCATCAGTGAACTCATTGTCACCATCTGGAGGAGTTGAAGGCCTTTGATCCTCATTGACTGCTTGCTCATCCTCTGCCTCTTTCACTTCCTTTTGAAACTTTTCATACTCATCCAATGGATCATTAGAAGTCAAAGAAACTGCAGAAAACAGGTAACAGACGTTTCAGCCAAATGCAATATAGTGCTAAGTTATTACATTTCTGCAGGTTCATTTCTTAAGTGATGAATCCCTCACCTGAATTTGTACCACCAGTACTCTTCTCAGGTACATCAGTCAGCAATCCAGGAATTGACCAAAGTGGTTGCCATTCACTCCTTCCTTCGGCCCATGCAAGTGTACTCTCTAGTAGGTATCCAGCAGAGTAGTGCTCTGTCCATGTCAAGTAAACAAGCTTAAAAATCTCCTAATACCATCTGAAAATCATACAGCTGAATATAATGGTACAAGATAAAGGCTAATAGTTACGGCCTAACGGGTGCAACTGAAACTTTAAAAGCAAAAGGAAACAAAGACGGCAAAATGAGAGGCAGAAGGCATTAATAACTCAAACGAACACCTAAATAAATGAAGAAAACCATCAAAGACAAATTTCCTCAAATTTAAACATAAGAGATCACTAGTATCAATTCATCACGATAAGAAATCATTCAATAAGAAAACGGTAAAATGTTTTACACATACTCACCGCGCAATTCATATACTGTATACGGGCCTAGTTGCTGTTGATCTTGTGCAAGCACATACCAACCCAATCCAGAAGTTGTATACAAACTACTGTTGCCTTCACCTACAACAGAAATATAAGTATCAAACTTCTTTGCTTCACCCTATGAAGTACCCAGCATGCATATTTGCAGAATCCAAACATAATGCATCCCCACCACCAAGTACGCCCCAATCCCCAAAAGGAGAGGCAACATGAAAACTAGCACATAATGAAAACTCATACTAGTTTCTAAATATTTAAAAGATTTAAAATTTTGAGTTTGAAAGTCTTTCAGAAAGTAAACATGTGACGCAAAATCAGCCAAAAATGAAGACATCCTGAGAAACTTAAGAAGTGTATTTGCAAACTCAATACTTGAAAAACTTCAAAAGAACGTCACATAATACTGTACAACAACAACAACATACCCAATTTAATCCCACAAGTGGGGTTTGAGGAGAGTAGAGTGTACGCAGACCTTTCCCCTAACTTGGAAGGTAGAGAGGATGTTTCCGATAGATCCTCACCTCAAGGAAAAGCAATTCAAAGCAGTTCGAAAATGTCATGTAAGATTGTAAAACCTAAAAAAGCTCCCCGGGTTTTGGTCTGGCGGTAAGAGGCCAGCTTGTAACATGTGATGTGTAGGTTAGGCGCACATCACGGGTTCACAACAAGCTGCAGACAAAGCTCTGGTATTTAAGTGGAGAAGGGTAGAAGGGCAAGCCCATTATCCACCTAGCTTTTTGAGATATGCATCACCAGCCCTCGGTGATTCTCAGTTATCAAGAAAACAATTGCCAAGCCTAAAAGGAATGCCTATGCCTATACTTAATCCTATTGTCTGTGACGACATTGTAATATTAAGCATAATCTTGACCAAAATTTCCAACTGAGTTTTACTTCCAATACTTGAAGTTTTCTTTCATAACCCTTCGAAAAACAACGCAATAATTTTCGATAACATTGATAAATTTGAGAAATCATCCTCCTAACTATCATTGGACAGAAGAACACCAGCTGTAATCACAATTTATAATCCAAGTATACCTGCTGCCCCTTCAAATAAATGAGAAAGTCATTCAACCAAGTTTGAAAATAAACTATGTTACTCGAAACCCATCTTCTAAAATACAGGAGTAACACAAATACACAAGCATATAGCGCTAAAAATATAGGTATACATGTATTGGGTATGTAAAAACAAACAAATTGCACATATAAAGATTAACTGAACATAAAAATCCTACAAGTATAGCTGGTGCCCCTCCAAAATAAATGAGAAAATAATGAGACCCATTTGAAAATAAACTATGTTACTCAAAACCCATCTTCTGAAATACAGAAATAACGCAAATACAAAAACATAGATATACACATACTGGGCATGTAAAAAAAAAAGAAATCTTTCCCAACAGAGACAAAAAAAACACTAGATAATCCTTGACATCTATCCTAGCCTTGATGGACTAAGTTATGTTATATATGTTGCTGGTGGGAGGTGGCACGTATACCATGTATTTAGTCGAGGTACACGAAAGCTGACCCACACACCACGGTGTGGTGTCACTAATTGTATTGGTGCATGGTGGATGAAATGGAGGCCCGCATTCGGAGTATTGCGTGATAAGAATAGTCCACCAAAACTCAAAGACAAGTTTTATAGAGTGATGGTAAGATCAACTATATTATATGGGGTGGAATGTTAGCCAGTCAAGAACTCTCATGTTAAGAAGATAAGAGTTGCAGAAATGAGGATATTACAGTGGATGTGCAACACACTGGGAGAGATAGAATTAGAAATGAAGATATATCTGGAACAAGATAGGAGTGGCCTTGGTGGAGGACAAGATGTAGGAAGCAAGGTTGTGATGATTCAGGCGTGTGAGGAGGAGATGCATGGATGCCCCAATGCAAAGGCGTGAGAGGTTGAGTATGGATGGCTACATGAGAGGTAGAGGTAGACCTAAAAAGTATTAGTTAGAGGTGATTAGACGAGACATGATATAGTTGCATCTCATTAAGGACATAACCGTAGATAGGAGGTAGTAGAGGACACACATTAGGGTAGAAGGTTAATAGGTAGAGCATTGTCATGCTTATCCTTCTATATAAGTAGTTGACTAGTAGTAGTATTTCTCCTATACTTTCATATCCTTCGATTTCTATTACTAACTAGTGTCTCATATACTTTGATTGACGCATTATTTCGTTGTAATTACTGTTCCTTTTTTTAGAATGTTTTGTCATGCTTTCTTATTTTTTTGCCATGATTTCTTCACTTCTATTTTTTATTTTTCGATATGCATCTTTTGAGTGAAGGGTATATCATAAACAACCTCTCTACTTCCCGAGGGGTAAGGTGTGCTTACACTCCACCCTCTCCAAACCCTACTTATGGGATTAACAATGGGTATGTCGTTGTTGTTATAATTAAAGCTTACGATGAAAGGTCTTTTACTAAGCATGACTATAAAAGGAACATAGACATATTCAAACATATAAAAAAAGGGAAAAGGGGCCGATATACCCCTTAACTTTGTTATTTAGAGCCAATATACCCCTCGTTAAAACAATGGCTCAAATATATCCCTATCGTTGCATAAATGATCCAAATATACTCTTTTCGTCTTTAGAAGTGAAAAAATAATTTTATATTTATTTTTATTTTTTATTAAAATAAAATTCATATATTTTATCATTCTCGCAAAGTTCAGGGGTATGTTTGATCCTTCTCACGTATGAATATTTTCTTGACTTCTTTGATTCAACGGCTAATTTGAATTTTAAAAATCTCCCTTATGAATTATCATTATTTGAGTTTCTTTTTCTTATTTCATTTTTTGCCTTCATCTTTTAGTGTGAACATATGAGAAATATAAAAGAAAGAACTGTAAACAAAACAAAAGAGAAAAAAATAAGAAAAATTAGTAACTAATTTCTTTTACGATCGTATTGTAATTTATTTTTTGTATCAGCTAAAAATTGGAGCATCTATGGTAGATTTTATAAGAAGATGAGAGAAAAAATAAATTTGATCATCAAAATAATAAATACAAATTATTCGTTGACTTACAACAACAACAACATACCCAGTGAAATCCCACAAGTAAGGTCTAGGGATAGTAAAGTTTTCACAGACCTTATCACTACCTCGAAGAGGTTGAGGCTGTTTCTGAAAGACCCTCACCTTAAGTGCAGTACATTTAGGTACAAAGAAGAAGGAAACAATGAAGAAGATAAAGCAACAAACAAGGGATGAGTGCAAAGTTTACGAGAAAGCAACAAACTAGTACGATAGGCAAACACCACATACAACTGACTATGATAGATCTTACAAACAGGGATCAGCTCCACCTCAACATCTACGGCTAAGTCCTAACTACCATACCACAGTTAGTACACAACAAACACCCACAAGCGTAAAACCCCGAAAAGAAAGATTCTACTTCTACCTGGCTAACCTTCTACTCTGATACGTGTCCTCCACACTCTCCTATCTAAAGTCATGTCCTCGGTAATCTGAAGTTGCGCCATGTACTGTCTAATCATCTCTCCCCAATACTTCTTCAACCTACCTCTACCTCTCCTCGTACCTACTACATCCAACCTCTCGCACCTCCACACTGGGGCGTCTTCACCTCGCCTTTTCACATGTCCAAACCACCTCAATCTCGCTTCCCGCATCTTGTCCACCACGGAGGCCACTCTCACCTTATTTCGAATAACCTCATTCCTAATCCTATCGCACATAGTGTGCCCATACATCCACCTCAACATCTTCATCTCCACAACTATATATCTTCTGAACATGAGAGTTTTTTACTGGCCAATCCCATATAATAACGTCGGTCTAACCACCACACTATAAAACTTACCTTTAAGTTTTGGTGCTATCTTTTTATCACACAAGACTTTGAAGGCCATCCTCCACTTTATCCATGTCGCACCAAAACGGTGTGTGCATCATCAATGTCCCCACTCCCTGAATTACAAAGCCAAGATACTTGACATTGTCTCACTTGGGGATAGCCTGTGAGTCATGTCGCACTTCCACGCCTGCCTCATGCAACCCCTCACTGAATTTGCACTCCAAATACTCTGTTTTGGTCTTGCTCAACCTAAACCCTTCAGCTTTCAGAGTTTGTCGTCACACATCCAACCTATCACTAACACTGCTACACGTCTCGTTAATCAGTACTATGTCATCATTAAATAACATGCACAAAGGTACTTCATCCTGAATGCACCACGTTAATTCATCCATCACCAAGGCTAAGAGGAACGGGCTAAGAGTTGATCCCTGGTGTAACCCCATATTCATAGAAAAGTGCTCCAAGTCTCCTCCTTCTGTTCTAACCCGCGCTTTAGCTCCATCATACATGTCCTTTATCGTCCAAATATAAGCCACCAGTACCCCTTAGCCTCCAAAGGACTTTCCTTAGAACTTTGTCATAAGCCTTCTCAAGGTCAATGAACACCATATGCAAGTTCCACTTTCTTTCCCGGTATTTCTCCACCAGTCTCCTCACAACCAATTCTCAAAAATGGACACACCCCTTTTCACCCTTATTTCCACCACTTCCTCCCAAACTTTCATAGTGTGGCTTAATAACTTGATACTCCTGTGTGAAAGGATCAAATATACCCCTAAACTTTGCGATAAGGGCCAAACATACTGTTGTATGGATTTTATTTTAAAAAATAAAATTGAAAATTAATTTTTTTCACTTCCCTCAACCGAAAAAATTATATCTAATCCATTTGTTTAATGACAGGCCTAGAGGCATGGTTCATGATCATGCCATGTTATGGGTACGCTCGGGCCAGTAATGTCATCGGGTGTGTCATGTCTAGGATCTAGGCTCGGAGCGTGACATCATAAATTATCAAAATTTAACATATAAACTTACTATAAAAGAATGACACAAAAAAGACTTTTTTAAAAATCTAATAACATAATTCTATTTAGGAAAAATATTTGATCTTTACAAATTGGCAACTACACAAAGAAATAAAGAAGGAAACTCAATTAAGGAAATAACCTAAAATGAGTTGGTTTATCACTATAAATACACCCTTAGTGTTGAGATCCGACAACACATTTTCTTATTTCCGTAAATCAAGGGTTTAGCTATGGTTGGAGCGAATCCTGGAAAAAAAAATTCAACTAACATGGATGGACAGTCAATTGGCAAAGTTCACCCTCCCTCAACTTGAAGAATTTAGCAAAATCATGAAAGCCAAGCTGAAGGAATTTAAAAGGGTGGCGCTCATCCAGAAGGAGCTTGGCATTGATTTCCCTTATGATATCATTGGAATGTTTCCTTCATTTGATTTTCATGTTGAGTCAGATGGATCCTCTTAAAGTTTGTCGTCTCTATGTTTTTTAATTTTATATTCTAGTATATTTATTATGAAATTAATAATATCTATGTCTTTGGAGCCTAATACCCGTACACAATGATACTTTTCATATTTATTAAACCTGGTGACACTTTCCTTCACGATACATTGTTCAGACACGAGAGAGGTTGTATATCAGATACAAACGCGCCTAAAATGCAGAAGATCGCGAAAGAATATTTTTTTAAAAAAAAAACATGTAAAATGGAGGAGAAAATCACGCAATCTCCACAGTATGTACTCTAAGTTAAACGTATGACAAGTGGTGAAACTCATAGTTCTTTTATAAATTTAGAACATGATAATCTCAGAAAATGAAATGGTCCATGTGCGCTTGATACACAAACACTAAAAAGAAAAACAGACTCAATTTGCTTCGATTATAAAGACTTGCCTCTAAGAATAAAATGAATCGAATTGGTTGAAGTCGTTAATATACACTTTCGAAAAGCAATCACATGATATCTCAATGAACGTATTGGCATCCGGTAGGAGATCCAAACAAATTTCATTTCTAAGGGGTGAGCCAAAAAAATAGGCTCAACAACAATCATTAACTCGTTAAATGAGTTTAAAAAGAAGTTGAACTATTGAGTATTTTCCTAAGGATTGTACAGAATAGGTTATTTTACGTTAAAAATAGATGGATTTTATCCGACATTGATAGTGAAAGACCACTTTGAGCCTTGTAAATTTAGAGAAATTTTCACAAATACCGCCATGCTGTTGCTGATTTATCATACCTAACGATACATTTTATATCTACAATACATAGCAAGAGTTCTGAAATTTCGCAATAATTTTCTGAAATTCGCATTGTATCACTGATATAACTTTCTAATTCACTTTGTATCAGTGATACAATAACTCGTTTGTATCAATGATACGACAATTCACTTTGTATCAATGTGTTAATGTATCACTTACATTTTTATGAGATACACTTGTATCATCACCAAAAAAAATCACCCCAACCATCACTATAAATTCAGGTCTCAATTCTCGATACAAACCATACACACTCAAGATACAACCTAGTTACGACTCGAAAGATACAACCCACAAACATTCTAGAGACAAGTGTGTGTTTTAGTGTATCATTGTTGATTGTTGAACTCATGAATACAAATGTGTTTTTGAGTGTATATCATCACGCTTGATACACAAATCCCGAATAATTATAATTGTTAAACCTTATTGTATCAAGGTAGAAATAATTATACACAAAAATCGTTGGCTAGACTCATTGCCTAAAAGGCAGCAAAGGAAGAGATTGAAGATTGTTCCTAATAAGTATCAACGCTGAAACCCAAAAGGCAAAGACTTCAAAGATTTGCTAAGATTTGTAAGGAATTGGGGTTGTGAAATTGATTTATTATTTTTCCCTATTTTGAGGGCTTGCTATAAAACTCTTAAGTACAGTTATGTCTGGTATATTTTAGAAGTAGTAGCTACTTATCATAAATATAAATGCTATGTTTGCTTAGTTAGATAATGTTTTCCTTTGCTATATGCTATCTATCGAAGTAATTTAATGTCCACTAGGGTACTAGGCTAAGCATAACTTCAAGTACCCTGCAGGAATTCCACATTTTAAACATAAAAAGTACATTTTGCAAGTATACCATATAAGTCCACTTACAATAACAAATAATATACCCAACGTAATCTCAAGCAAATTTCTTCACAAGTGTACACTAAGGTGTATGTGGACCTTATTCCTACCTTAGAGGTAAAGGAATAGGAGAGAGAAAAAAGAAAATCGAAAACGAGTGATCATCAAACAAATTTTTGCGACTATAGTAATTACATACTAGCATGTCATGCTCTGAGAGCAGGAAGTCAAGTGCTAGAGAAAATTCTACTCCACTTCACCAAGAAAAGACACTTTTTCTCATTCAAATTGATCATGTCACATGTACTCCAAAGAAAAACTAGGAGATGACCCATCACTTGCAATTACAAATCTAGCTGGCATGCCACGAGCTCCGTGCCTATCACATCTATGAACCGCTTTTTGCAAGATCTCGGAGTCTCAAAAAGTACAAAAGTTGGAATCTTTTCGGAAATGGATTCCTATTCAAAGAGCGCATAGACGTATGGGCTGTATTAGCAAGCAAAAATAAGTGATGCTACTATTTCCGCATGGAGAAGCACATCTATGAACCAGTTTCAAGTTCAGCTCCAAACTTCTCCAATCTATCGGTTTCTTCATCTATATCTCGGACTAAAGCATGGTTAACAGATCCATCATCCTCACTAGCATGGATTTGCCTACCAGCAAACCTGTTGCAACGAATGAATATAAATCAAATCACATTAACAAAAACAAGAATAATAATGGAAAAAAGATCAAACTCTCACAAGTGCTGATTACTTTGCTGTCTATACAGAAAAGCAACTTCACGAGATACACTAAATGCTTGTTTATATTTACTCCATCCATTCTATTTTATATTGTGGTTGACTAGGCCTAGAGTGAAAGGAAGAAAGACTTGATACACACCAGAAGTACAATATACAGTCTGCATGAGATAACAAAAATTTCAGATGCAGAAGCAATCACTTACCAGCGTCCATTCATCGCCTCAATGCACCTATGTGCGTCCCTTCTATCCTTAAATTTGACCAAAACAACCCCTTGTGGATGATTCTCGCACACCTGTAAAAGCAAGCCAGTGAATGAGATAAAACCACCTAAAGCCTATGGCGATATCTTTCTCAATCCATTAGTAACATATCTTTTTGACTTCTTTCCCCAAATTGCAAAGTTTTCAAGGGATACTAACCAATGTACATTTCTACTAGTTTTTATTATCTTTTTTTTTTTTTTTGGTTTCCCACGCGGTGTCCGGTACTCGCATTGGAGCCCCGACTAATCCGGATCGCGCGCTGCAGGGCCCATTCTGGGGGTGACGCTCCCAACATGATTTTCTCCATACCCAGGGCTCGAACCCGAGACCTTTGGTTAAGGGTGGAGTAGTCCCACCACTACACCAGAACCCATGTTGGTAGTTTTTATTATCTTAATAATCTCTATTTGATAGATTAACCAATTTCTCACGGTTGAAATGACTATTTAAACATTTGTTTCTCTAAATCTGGTATAATAATCTAATCGAACTTTCTACTCCTGCTCCATTTTTTTTAAAACGTGGTTATATGATGGGCCAGCTTGCTAGCACGCCGACTAATTTCACGGGGTACATGCTATCTCCGACCAGCACAACTACTGGAAAACTCTATCCTCCTTTACTGACAGGTGAAAAGAGCAAAAAATACCTTTGCACATAACCACATAACATAGAAATTCAGCAAACCCAGAAGGAACACATAATACCCTATATTGGTCGACAAAATCACATCAGTAATTCGTCTTCTACTAGGGGCATCACATATATATCAGAACATAATTAAGCAATATTATGAAAACCAAGCCGTGGATAATGGATTTTATGAGAACTGATGATACCTTTACTAAGTCCACTAGACCAAACTTTGAACACTCATCTTGAATGTCTTGCTGTAGCTCAGAACATAAATTCTCTTCCTCCTATTGACAACATTAGAAGTGCTTTAGCTCAAACACCACTCAGAAACAATAATAGAAGGTAATTCTCACATTTAAGGATACAACTAGAAGAAAAAATACAAAGAACTAAATGTTGGTAAAGGCAGTAGCAAGATAGCTGCCAAGACAAAAATAGGTGGAACTTCTGAGGAGCTGGATCCACTTCATAAAAATTAATATAGGCTAGAATTGCCTATTGCCAAGACAAAAATAGGTGGAACTTCTGAGGAGCTGGATCCACTTCATAAAGATTAATATAGGCTAGAATTGCCTATTACTATGTTATATTTTCCAATGTCAATATTAGTATGCCACCAATTCACAAAAGTATGGCAGTTTTGCAACTGCAATTCATTTGTTAACATCTTGAGTATAGTTTACTGTTCCAGTCAGGCTAAAATTGAAAGGTTACAAAAACGAGTACCCATTCATAGAAAAGTTACCCGCAATTCAGCTGGTGTGAACATGTAGCGAAGTAAGACAGTAGCTGGAACCAATATCTTTGAGTCATCCCGACCACCTGATACCACCAGTAATAAAGAGAATTAAGAGGGGACAAGGAAAAAAGGAAATAATATATTGTAGCCATTCACTGCATTGAACAGATAGACCTTTGCATAAACAAAACTTCAAATAAAATATAGAAGAAATAATCAATAATAACTGAGAAGCAACAAAGAAGATTAGTAAATGTTAAGTATCCTACATTGGTGGAGGAAATGTGTTGTCTCCTTATATAGTCTTGGGCAATCCTCACCTTTTTCGCGAGCTTCAAGGATTGAATTGGATATTGGGTCTATTTCTTCACATGGTATAAGAGTCGGACCCATTCTTATTTTTGGCTTACCTAATCTTGGGGCTCTATGTTATGTTGCTCATGCTCCAAATGTCCAGTTCTGAGCATGAGGATAAGTGTTGGTGTACCACATTTGTGGAGGAAATAGGTGGTTGTCTCTTTAAATTGTCTTGGGCAATTTTCACCGCTTGAGCTAGGTTTCAGTGTTGAGTCAGGACCAGTATCCATTTTTTCACTGTAAAATTGCTTTTTGACTTCACTATGCTTTTTAACTACTTCATTGTGACAACCCTTTAATACCTCCAATGCATCAACTAATAATCTTCCATAAAACACTTCTAGGTACAAATAAAAAGCGAACTTGAAAGCTGAATATTCTGAAAACTTCAAAGCCAGCGTCTTCCATTTTGAGAGAGTTGAAAAGGAACATACATCTGCTGGCATAGGCCATCTAATGGCCTGAGGTTGAGGAAAATTTTCCCCAGTTGGTCAGCCCATTTGCAGTGTATAAAGCGATGGAGGATTCACTCTGCTTGCTATGCAGAAAGATAGCATCTTGAACCATGGAATATGGTTTGATCCTATTCATGGAGATTCCGTAATTATTTCAAAAATGGAAAGTTCGACACAATTGGGATTTCTTTTTGGAAATTGGAAGCAGTTACTAATTCATGATTTGGCATGTACAGAATGAAAACTTCATTCTCAATTCTACGGGAATTTTTATGAAAGCCTTTCATTTGCTTCTCTTCGATGGAAGTTTAACATAGTGGTAGAAAGAGTACCATGCTGCATCTAAAATCCAAAGAATGGGGAGGGCTTCGTATCTATCAATTCGATCAAATAGACTGAGCAATTGTCACCGCATAGCAGCGTATAGCGGTATTTTCTTTAGACAGACTATTTTTATGTATTCCCATAACCCCCAACCCCACCCCAACATTACTTTGTGTAAGCTGATAGAAGATGCTCTATACATTTATGGTAAGTAAATTGATCCTTCTCTCTTTATGTTTTTGTTCTTTTACCTTTTAAGCTTAGATTAGCTCAGAAACATAAGACCATGAATTCATAAGTATTGAGTCTTCTGAATGGAGCGAGGTCCGGCAGATAGTGCACCCTCGCAAGGATGAAGAGAAGGAGGAATAGGAAGGTGCCTCCAGCAGATTGCGCTTTCTCTTCCTTTCTTGGCCTAGGTAATTGTTAATGGAATATCCAAGGCATTTTTTGCTTTGTGAAGTCAACTTGTCCAACTAAAACAACTAGTAGGTTAGCGGGTCTCTCGTCTATGGAACGGACAGCACCTATACCCAATTCCTAAAGTCCAGCTCTTGCTCATAAAAGTGAAGATTTTTATGTCCACATGGCCGAAGGATCCAATAACTGGCAAGTAAAGCTATGAACTGGATTCTCACTCTAGCCCAGTACCACCAATTTGGAAAAACGATAGACATCTAGCGCGCTCACTCATTTTTTCTTTCAGATAGGCAAACTCAAAGAAGGGAATGCAAGGCGTTAGCTGTCTGGATTTGAAGACTAACGAAGTAAATAAGGGTTGCTTGATGGTGCAGAGTGACCGCCTCTTCATGCAAGGACAGCCATGCAGGGTAGGAAACACAGTACTCTGGAAAGAAGTTTGTCAGAGCGCATATGTGATAGAGCTCAGTGGCTGGAAATTTCAGGCTAATGGTGGATAGATAGGAGGAAACGATGACCTAGACTGAGATCACAAGGGTGCTGATATGTAAGTCTATGATATGTAAGTCTATCATGCACTTTCCAGAGGCTAATTGAGCAACCAGTGGCAAGTTAAGATGCAAGAGAGAAATAGAACTGGATGCTACTGCAGTATAACTGTGAAAACCATGTTGGCTATCCAAGAAGAGCCACAACATGATACAAGTAAGGTTGTTTACGAACTGATTAAGGACGATAAACAAACAGGCTTATGATGGAAGGTTCGAATAACATTATGTTTCTACCAATTAAGAATTATCAATTATGTCAGTTCAGCTGTTGCAAACTGAAATGCTGGTTTCAGTCACTAACTTATTCCAAAAAGTACCCAAAAAAATCACAGAAAGCAAGAATCTACGCAAATATAAAAGCACACCAACAGTAATGCAAGCTAATACATTTTAGACAATACTACTAATAAGCTTCAGAATGTTGAAAAACAACAAAACAGCATTTCAGGAACTCTATCACCAAACCATTCTTAGAACCAAAAGTAACATGGAAAGGTGATATTGTGGCAAAAACCAGCTTATGCGTAAAAGACACGTAAGACATACCCCAGCCAAGCATCTTCTGCTCAACTTTTTGGAGTTTCTTCTTCTTGTTCTTGTCTGATTTCTTGGGTATGAACCTCTCCCCTGCAAAGTCAATAAAGGTTTGTCCATAGGAAACAATTAGGCATTCAAGTGACTACAAATGCAAAGCTGACCCATGCTATATTTGGTAAATATAATAACAAGACTAGTCACCAAGTACAACTTGACAATGCACCAAAGAACATCAGTTTACCTTTTTGCTCAAACTTTGCTTGTGTAACTGTCATAGGAATTTTGTCACCTGGCCGTAAAGGTGCACCATCCAAAATTTTAATGGCTAGATCAACTGAAGGCTCCTAATGCACAAAGGTTCCCCAATAAAGATAAAACACATGGATAACAATTAGAACAAGTAACTCCAAAATCTTATAAGTAAATAAAAACCCAAAACGTCATCATTGTACTTGAGAAAAGAACCATTACCTTAAGATATGTAACAAGTGCATCACCCTTCTGCCTTCCAGTTTCTTTGTCAAAATAAATCTTCACTCGAGGCTTTTGTGTTTCCGGATCCTACAATTTTTATAATAGCTCACCATTAAAATTCTATACTGGTTTGTAAATGCCAAAATAAAACGTCTGAATGCCCTATAAGCCATGTCAAAAGATCACAACTTGACTATCACCATAATGGTGCTTATAAGACAGATTTAGATTCATTTAATATACATAACGCATCAGTAACTAAAATCAGTCAATGGAGAAAAAAAGTCAAGTGATCCAAGCAAAACCAACTAATCAAGAAAGAAAAATATGTTAAAAAGGAATTCAAATCAAACAATCAGGGACTCGGGGTTATCAGCTTCTACTTTTATGACCTGGTGTCCAGCCAACTTGACTTGTACACACATGAAATAATTCTACAGGATAGCCCACCAGCACATATACGGGGTAACTTTATCCACCAATGCTTAGACGGGAAGAAACCACCTAGTAATTTTGCCTCCGCCGGGAATTGAACCTGAGACCTCATGATCCTCAATCCACTTCATTGACCACTAGGCACACCCTTGGGTGCAACAATCAGGGCTATCAGTTGCGGATGTACTAGGTTACTCTATGATGTCTTTAGGCCTTCAGGGTGTTACTCTAAATTATTTAATAAGAAATATCTGATTACCAATCGTAAGACGATATTCATTTGCATATCCATGTTGTTTTTTTGGCTAACAAAAATGAAGCCCAGAGTAGCAAAAAGAAAAGAACTTGCAATGCATCTTTCGCCAAAATACAAGTAATACTAAGAAGAAATAAATTAAAATGACCTCGATAGACTAGATATGGGCATAACAATCTTCAGAATCAAATTTCCATGAATATAAAGTTTTTTTTAAAAAAAAAAAAGGAAGGAAGAAGAAGAAGATACACACCTCTTTTATGATCCCACACTTCGAAAAGACTTCAACCACCTACAATGATCTCCACTTTAGTGTAGCATAATAAAGAAGTCAAAGAATGTTGCACTTCTCACAGATGTATAGGAACAAATGACAAATTTGCTAACTACCTCGTCAACAGTGACGTCTTCTGGCAACCCTGTAATATAGACGTGAGTATTGACTTTTAATTCGAACCAGCTATCTGGAGGTTTATTCGCTTCCTGCGCAGGCTATAGGAAAAGAAAGGTGTGAGAGGTATGTGTTAGGAAAAGGAGGAGAAGGCACATGGAATAATGCCTGCTCATCTCAGGGGAAAACGGAAACATGCACATAATAACAAATGAAAAGCAACCGATTAATTCACAATCTCTTAGTATCTAAAAAGAAGAAGAAAAAGATAAGACCTGAATCCAGACAACCAACAAACAAAAGCCAAAAGCAACCTTTGACCTGGAGTCTGGAGAAAAATAAAAGTTAAAGATTTAGCAACCTTCTTTTCAGCGTCTTTTTCAGGCAGTTTTCGCTTGCCATTGTGTGTTGCTGCTGCAGTTTCAGTTGACTCTCTAGCAGTCTTCTCAGCTTCAGTGTTATCCATGATCTTGTTCTCATTTCCAGAAGCATCGTCAGCAGGCAAGGTAGGGAAAAGTTCCTCCTCTTCAGCGTAAGTCATGTCTTCTAGACGATAGTCAGTTTTCTCGGTTGGATCTTCCTATAGAACCTCATTTGATCAAGACACTTTTCAAAACAAATAAATAAAGGAACAGACGTACTTTTTCTTTTTTCTTTTTTCCTTTTTTTTGAAATTATTGATAAAGAACAATGCAACATCAAGCAATAATTATCACATCAACAAAAAAGTGCTCCTGTTTTCTTTTCTCTCTTTTTCCTTTTCTTTTCTATTTTAAATGACCCACACACTTGTTTTACGTCACAAAGTTAAACTTTTGAGAGACAAGGGAACAAAGAAGACAGCTAGAAGTAATATATTACCTGAGGTACCCACACTTTACGAGCTTTATCCCATTTGTACCTAGTTCCATCATCATCAGTGAACTCATTGTCACCATCTGGAGGAGTTGAAGGCCTTTGATCCTCATTGACTGCTTGCTCATCCTCTGCCTCTTTCACTTCCTTTTGAAACTTTTCATACTCATCCAATGGATCATTAGAAGTCAAAGAAACTGCAGAAAACAGGTAACAGACGTTTCAGCCAAATGCAATATAGTGCTAAGTTATTACATTTCTGCAGGTTCATTTCTTAAGTGATGAATCCCTCACCTGAATTTGTACCACCAGTACTCTTCTCAGGTACATCAGTCAGCAATCCAGGAATTGACCAAAGTGGTTGCCATTCACTCCTTCCTTCGGCCCATGCAAGTGTACTCTCTAGTAGGTATCCAGCAGAGTAGTGCTCTGTCCATGTCAAGTAAACAAGCTTAAAAATCTCCTAATACCATCTGAAAATCATACAGCTGAATATAATGGTACAAGATAAAGGCTAATAGTTACGGCCTAACGGGTGCAACTGAAACTTTAAAAGCAAAAGGAAACAAAGACGGCAAAATGAGAGGCAGAAGGCATTAATAACTCAAACGAACACCTAAATAAATGAAGAAAACCATCAAAGACAAATTTCCTCAAATTTAAACATAAGAGATCACTAGTATCAATTCATCACGATAAGAAATCATTCAATAAGAAAACGGTAAAATGTTTTACACATACTCACCGCGCAATTCATATACTGTATACGGGCCTAGTTGCTGTTGATCTTGTGCAAGCACATACCAACCCAATCCAGAAGTTGTATACAAACTACTGTTGCCTTCACCTACAACAGAAATATAAGTATCAAACTTCTTTGCTTCACCCTATGAAGTACCCAGCATGCATATTTGCAGAATCCAAACATAATGCATCCCCACCACCAAGTACGCCCCAATCCCCAAAAGGAGAGGCAACATGAAAACTAGCACATAATGAAAACTCATACTAGTTTCTAAATATTTAAAAGATTTAAAATTTTGAGTTTGAAAGTCTTTCAGAAAGTAAACATGTGACGCAAAATCAGCCAAAAATGAAGACATCCTGAGAAACTTAAGAAGTGTATTTGCAAACTCAATACTTGAAAAACTTCAAAAGAACGTCACATAATACTGTACAACAACAACAACATACCCAATTTAATCCCACAAGTGGGGTTTGAGGAGAGTAGAGTGTACGCAGACCTTTCCCCTAACTTGGAAGGTAGAGAGGATGTTTCCGATAGATCCTCACCTCAAGGAAAAGCAATTCAAAGCAGTTCGAAAATGTCATGTAAGATTGTAAAACCTAAAAAAGCTCCCCGGGTTTTGGTCTGGCGGTAAGAGGCCAGCTTGTAACATGTGATGTGTAGGTTAGGCGCACATCACGGGTTCACAACAAGCTGCAGACAAAGCTCTGGTATTTAAGTGGAGAAGGGTAGAAGGGCAAGCCCATTATCCACCTAGCTTTTTGAGATATGCATCACCAGCCCTCGGTGATTCTCAGTTATCAAGAAAACAATTGCCAAGCCTAAAAGGAATGCCTATGCCTATACTTAATCCTATTGTCTGTGACGACATTGTAATATTAAGCATAATCTTGACCAAAATTTCCAACTGAGTTTTACTTCCAATACTTGAAGTTTTCTTTCATAACCCTTCGAAAAACAACGCAATAATTTTCGATAACATTGATAAATTTGAGAAATCATCCTCCTAACTATCATTGGACAGAAGAACACCAGCTGTAATCACAATTTATAATCCAAGTATACCTGCTGCCCCTTCAAATAAATGAGAAAGTCATTCAACCAAGTTTGAAAATAAACTATGTTACTCGAAACCCATCTTCTAAAATACAGGAGTAACACAAATACACAAGCATATAGCGCTAAAAATATAGGTATACATGTATTGGGTATGTAAAAACAAACAAATTGCACATATAAAGATTAACTGAACATAAAAATCCTACAAGTATAGCTGGTGCCCCTCCAAAATAAATGAGAAAATAATGAGACCCATTTGAAAATAAACTATGTTACTCAAAACCCATCTTCTGAAATACAGAAATAACGCAAATACAAAAACATAGATATACACATACTGGGCATGTAAAAAAAAAAGAAATCTTTCCCAACAGAGACAAAAAAAACACTAGATAATCCTTGACATCTATCCTAGCCTTGATGGACTAAGTTATGTTATATATGTTGCTGGTGGGAGGTGGCACGTATACCATGTATTTAGTCGAGGTACACGAAAGCTGACCCACACACCACGGTTATCAAAAAAAATTTAAAATCCTACTAACTATCAATAAATGAAAAAATAATTAGACCTATTTAAAAACAAACTATACTACTCAAAACCCATATTCTAAAATACATAAATAACACAAATACACAAACATATAGCTCCAAAAACACATAGACACACATACTGGGAATTTAAAAAAGAAATCTTTTCATCAGTTCTAGCGTTGGTGGACAGAGTTATCTTATCTATGTTGGCTGGTGGTAGGTGGTACTTATCGCGTGGATTTAGTCGAGCTACACAAAATCTGGCTCCCACACCACGGTTATCAAAAAAACATTAAAGTCCCACTAACTATCAATAAATGAGAAAATCATTCAACCCATTTGAAAATAAACTATGTTACTCAAAACCCATCTTCTAAAATACAGAAAGAACACAAATACACAAATATATAGCTCCAAAAAAATAGATATACACATACTGGGCATGTAAAAAAGAAATCTTTCCATCTGTCCTAGCGTTGGTGGACAGAGTTATCTTATATCTGTTAGCTGGTGGGACGTGGAAGATATCCCGTGGATTTAGTCGAGGTACGCAAAAAAGCTGACCCGAACACCTCGATTATCAAAAAGAAAAAATCAAATTGCACGTATAAAGATTATAACTGACCCGTGTAATAGTAGTGTTGTGCTAATTGTTCTTGTTGAGGAAGATAATCTTCCATTGAATTTGCTTCTTTCCAGTTTCTACTACTTTCTTCTTCGTGTTGCTGCTTCTTGGTTGTTCTATGGAGAAACTAGAAACTATGTAGGAATTTTGTGTAAAAAATAGTTGGGGGAAATTCGGGTCGGATCTTTGAAATCGGTGCGAGTTCGGGTCGGAATGTTTGTTAGGTGGGTGGAGTTATGCATCTATGTATTAGGAATACATAGGTATGGATTAATAATATAGGGTTTAGTTATGAAAAAAAGAAAGAAATAAAGTTATCACTGAAATTGTCTTGAATTTGCTAAAAGACATTTTAACTTTACAGGCGTCTTATTACCCCATAAAAGTTGTAACAACCATTGTAAATAGACCATTTTGATCAATTTTCAGCCTATAATTGTATTTGAGCAATTGACGCACATGAAAGAGAAAAATTGGCTACAACAACAAATTAAAAAATGCCACATGTAATTAATTTAGTTAATGATTTATAAAAACTCATCTTCTCTTTAAAAGATCTCATTATTCCCCAAATCCCCATTGAAATAGCCATTGGAGCTTTGAAAAAAAAAAAAACTTACGTTCTTCTCAACGAAAATCAGCCTAAAAGTTAAGAAATTTCCATGTATGTTCTAATTTCTTCTTGATTTCCAGTCGTTGAAGCTTTAATTTCTTCTTAATTTATTTAAAATTTGTGAAATCAAGTTATCTTTTGTGATTAGGTTTTGAGGAAGAATATTCTTATAATGTCAAATGCAAACAACCATTTGATGAAAAATCGTCTTTTTCGTGTTCAATGAAAGGTTTTGAGCAAAATTGCAAACACCCATTTGATAAAAAAATATTTTTTTCGTGTTCAATGGAAGGTGATTCAATCTCATTGTTATTTAAGTTTCATAAAGAAGGGACTAAAATTGGGGTGAGTTTAGTATCAAACACTATGAGTTTATGGGCGTCGAAAAGGGTTTTTAGTATAGGAATTCAAGTGCATTGTTTGGTGATTGTTAATGGAGAGAGTAAAGTGAGACAAATGGAAAAGAAATATCTGATAAAGGAGAGCTGATTTAATTAATGATGTGGCCGAATCATTGTTGGCCACGTGTACAAAGTGGTTTTGCAAAAAACCACCAAATCGAACTGTTTAAAAAAGGCATGAATGAACTCTTTTTGTAACGACAATGACATAAATGAGTCAAACTTTTAATGAATGACATAAATGAACCTTTTCTCAAAGTTCAATGATATATTTGAGCGTTTTTCCCAATATTATATAACGGCGTGATGAATAACTTCTTGTACTTATTCTGATTTGTCTTTTCCCTTTTCTGTTATTAATGTTTGGTAATTCTCCTCTAGATAAAGATGTGAGAGGAAGTTTGGGAGTTATAATTTAACAATAAATTTCTTAGAATAAAAAATCTTGTGATGGATACAAGTTGTTAGGATTTTGTGAAGGATTTATGTGGAGTACTCAACGGTCCTTGACGAATGCGATGGCTATGATTTTGATGGAAAAACTTAAGAATTTGTAAAAATATTTGGTTAGATAGAGTATATACTTGCAATACAATTCAATAATTTTCTCCTTTTAGATTTTATTTTGTTTGAATTATATAATCGCTTTATAATTTACATACGTAAATTAAGAACATGGTAGCTAGATATGCAATTGAGATCTAGTTTATTCATGACATAATTTTTCTTGTACGTTGTGTTAGTTTTCTTCTACCTTGCTGACTCAGTACATCACAGAGTTAGAGGCAAAGAAGGGTTAGAGATTTTCTTGATATTCATAATCTTGATATTTTCTTAAGTTCGCTATCATTTTTTATTGTAATCATGTATGTTTTCAAATCAATTGTAATTGAGTATGATATTTTCAAATTAGATCAAAATCAAATTCAATTTTCTGTGTAGTGTTTGTTATCAAGTGAGTACACCAAAACTAGAATAAGAAAAAGGGCAACTTTCAGAAATAAACATACATATAGGCGAAAATAGGCTTTTATAGCTACAGTTTCAAAAATTACAGTTCGTAGTCAATGTATCAACCGTATTTGTATCAACGAATACAAAATACAAGATCAGATACTTGATTTCATTATATTATATTAAAAATCATTTGAAACTTCTATCTAAATTCATATTATAATATCCTTGAGTAATTTGTTATATCTTATAACAGAATGTCATTTTATTATTTTCACATGACAACGATGAAAATCTACTATGAAATTAACACCTTCCATAACATGTTCATCGTATGACTTTTTATCCCCTTTTTTTCCTCCTTAAAAAGTGTGTTTGTCATTTATTTTAACTTTCTACCAAAGTACGTAAAATATTCAAGAGTTCTGCAAAATTTATATTTGAGTGCCCTTTCGATGATTCATGAATAATTTGTTGTATCTTGAGAGTATGATATCACTATTATTTACACATGATAGCAAAGAAAATCAATTGTGAAATTGATTAATGTTATTTTAGTGTCAACTATTCTGTCTTATTTGTTGAATAAATGTTCTTCAAATGAAATGGTAACTGCTTTTTTAGCCAAATTAACCCGATTTATATTGTAAAAATGTTTATTTTTTAAAAAGAATCTTATGATTTTTTTTTCACCACTCAAATTTGAACTATATGATTTAAATATGGAGAAATCTTGTTGATCCTTGGTGATTACTTGATTGGTAATAGTAATACATGTAATGTCCAAAAGAAAATAAAAGTGCAAAATTTTTAGAAAAAATTATCAACCCAAAATGTTATTTTCTCCTATCGTAAATCTTAATAGCTCAATTGGTTGACTATATAAACTTTCACCTTATTGGTGAGAGTTTAATTCTTTATCTTGTAATTCTCTCCACCCGATTTTCCTGTTCCCCATCGAATTAAAAGATATTAAAAATACTTCCGCCGATAAAATAATGAATTTCTAAACTTTTTATTATGGTCCAAAATGAATTAATCTTTCAAATTCTAGATATGTGTTGACAATTTTTTCGAAATTATCCTTTTAGTTAATTGATGGATAAAATAAAGAAAGCGAGATTGAGATGGTTTATACATGTGGTGAGGCGAAGTGCAGTCGCCCCAGTGATGAGGTGTAAGAGGTTGGATATAATAGGTATAGGGAGCGGTAAAGGTAGGTTGAAAAAAGTATTAGGGGGAGGTGATTAAATAGGACATGACGCATATTCAGGTTACCGAAGACATGACCTTAGTAAGGAGGATGTGGAGTACACGTATTAGAATAGAAGGTTAGCCGGATAGGAGTGTTTTCGTGCACTGGCCGTAGTATGGTACCGTAGGGTTTAGCTATAAATGTCGAGGTGGAGCTGATCCCTGCTTATGATAATCATTGTTCTTGTTTATTGTACTTTGATTATCGCACTGTTTTGTAATTGATTATTATTTTTCTGATATATTTTGCACTATTCCATGGTTGGTAGACATATTTTCTTCACTGTTTTCCTCTTCTTTGTTCCTGGATTTACTACATTAGAACCGATAGTCTTTTGGAAACAATCTTTCTACCTCTCGAGATGATGATAAGGTCTGCATATAATTACTCCCAAATCTGACTTGTGAAATTTTTTACTGGATATGTTATTGTATTTTTCGATTAAAATCATTATACTAATTATTTTAAGAATGTGTTACGTCCAAAACCAAAAGTTCATTTTCATTTGTTTTAACGACCCGAAACTCCAACCCGACCCGACAACTTAATACCCTAAACCCTTCATCTATTACACTCCAATGTCTTCTTCATCACTTCCCTCTGTAACACCATTTCATTCGGATCAAAAAATGAACACCAAAACGCCGTCGTTTTGGACCCGAATACTCCGCAATCAGCTCCGTTTCATCACCAGCAAACCACCACCACCGCCGCCGTCTTCCGCCGCGGGAGCAACCAAGCAGCCACTTTTCCGACACCCTTTTCGGCCGCATTCAACCCTAACCCCTCGGTTCCTCTCAACGGCGTCCTACAATCGGACGCCGTCAGCAGAAAGAGTAATTCAAGAACTGCTATTAGAGGTAGAAAAGGATAGACAAAGGGAAAGGGAAGAAAGAAAGAAGAAAGGATTGGGTACAAGTGATATTGATGCTGAAGAAAATGAGGATTCAATGGGTGTTGGTCCATTAATTGAGAAACTTGAGAAGAAGAAACTGAAAGAGGAAAAAATGAGTTATTTTGATGAGCCTACGGATTCCGATTCGGATGATGATGATGAGAGGTGGACTCCTGATGCTATTAATAAAAGATGGGAAGTTTTTGATAAGAAGTTTAAAAGACATGAAGAGCTCCTAAAGAACTTCACTGATGCAGGTACAATGATTTCGTCGTTTGGTAGCTAGTAAAGAAGCAACTTATTCATGTGTTAATTTATGTACTATAAGTTATTCAAAGTTTGGTAGATAGTTAGGAAATATGTTATTCATGTATGTATAAAATTAATACGACGTTTGGTTTGTAACTAATATGTGCATAATTCTAATCAGCTACCATACGACCCCTAATGGTTAAAGTAGAATGCAAAGATTTTGATTTCCCAATATGTTAAATGCTTATTGGCTTATTTACATCCTAAGAAAATGACAGGGAGAGAAGGCACTAAACAATGTTAGTTTATTAACACAGAGAAAGCTTGATAATTGGTGGGATTGGAAATTTAGCCTCAGGTGAGCGGAGCGGCGTAGATGCCCTTGTTAGGAGGTGTGAGAGGCTGGTTGTAGTTTGAGGAGGGATAGAGATAGGCCTAAGAAGTATTAGGGTGAGGTGATTAGGCAGGATACGATGCATTTCCAGCTCACCGAGGATATGACCTTTGATAGGAGGGTGTGGAGGGCAAAGATTAAGGTAGAAGGTTAGTTAGTAAGTAGTTTGGCATTTTTCGTTCCTTTTCCTAGAGTTTTAGTATTATTCGTTTCTTTCCCTTATTTTTAGATTTCTATCACTACCTGTTGTTTAAGTATCTTATTATGTTGTTGTTGTTTCTATTTGTTGCTATTGCCTCTTTTTCACTGTCTGCTCAGCTGAGGATCTTTGGGGAACAACCTCTCTGCCTTCTCAAAGGTAGGGGTAATGTCTGCGACTCTGCGTACACGCTACTCTACTCTGCGCTCCACAAACCCCACTTGTGGGAACATACTAGTTTTGTTGTTGTTGTTTGTTTTTTATGCTGTTTATAGGATGGAGGTGAGCAGTATGGCTATAATGTCTGTTACTTTTAGTTAATGTAAATGTTATGGTTGAAAAGTTTTGGTTGGGGTTTGTTAGATAGGTTGGAATATGTATGGAAAAAGAATAACATACTGTTAGAATTATGTTTGTCTGTGCTTATGTATGTGAAGTTCAACTATGTGAACTGACTTGCAAAACCAATTGAAAGCATTTTGTTGTCGAATTGGAATTGACAAATTATGGAAGTTTTGACCAGAGACACTTGATGATGCATACAAATGGATGAATAGAATTGACAAGTTTGAGCAAAAGCATTTCCAGCTGAGACCAGAGTATCGGGTGATTGGGGAACTGATGAACCGCCTTAAAGTGTCTGAGGGTAAGGAAAAATTTCTTCTGCAGCAGAAGGTGAATAGGGCCATGCGAATGGTGCAGTGGAAGGAAGCTTATGATCCCAATGACCCAGAGAATTATGGAATCATTCAACATGAGCAGGTGGGACCCTCTGTAGATCTTTTAGAACATGCTGGATTTGAAAAGGAAAAGGGGATGATTCAGGGAGGAGATGACGATGACGACATGGAGTTTGATGATATGAAAGAGAAGGATGATATATTGTTAGAGAAGCTCAATGCCATTGACAGGAAACTTGAAGAAAAACTGGCTGAATTGGACCACACCTTTGGGAAAAGGGGTAAGCTTTTAGAAGAGGAAATCCGAGATCTAGCTGAAGAGAGGAACTCGTTGACAGAGAAGAAAAGAAGACCTATGTACAGAAAAGTAAGCACAACTCTTACCCTGTTCACTTAGACCTGGATAAGTCTCTCACAAATTTTCTTGTTTCTGAATTCGAATCATTAGGCATTCCTTTTAATGGCATGCATTGTTTTTTCATCATCTCAAAAATGTCCTAATTCACTAAAACTGCTGTTAGATTCGACCTGCAGTGTTACAATTGTGCTGAATTAGATTTAAGATTTTGATTTGTCGTCTTCATTGTGTCGGAGTTTTTCTTGCCGTATGAAACTTTCCACTCCATTCATTTTCTGGAAATTTCATCCCGTCTAGAGCCTCAGATTGGGTGTTAAAAAAGTACTGAGCTGATGGATTTCTCGAAAATAAAAGATGTTTTCTTGCTTGTGTTTCTTTGAATAGAAAAAGACAAATTTGAAATGAGATGAAAACATTGGTTTTACTTTCTTGCAAATGTGACTTAACTTTTGGGAAGTCTTTTTAGGTGGGAACTTCTAATCGTTATCCTGCAAATTTTCTGTTAATAAAATGAGAAGTTACAAGAAGCATGTTGATGGTACCAAATACTTCGAGGCCAGACTCATATACCATGTTCTCATGTCTGATCGCTTCATAGCATATAGATGGAATAGCTTCTAACTAATCACTTTTCTTAAAAAACTTTAGCTTCTTGGTTTTAATTTCCCTGGATGGCTTCCTTGAAATGATTATGGTGTTTGTTTCTCAGAAGATTTGGTTGTACTGTTTTTGTTTGTGTTTTCATTCTGTTAAGAGAAACAGGTTAAAATATTAAAAATCAATGTATATTTTGATAGAATTTGCTGGAGGTCTGGCAAGTAATGACACTTTCCTAAGCTGTATTGCAAGAATGAGAATCTTATTAGTTAAAGGTTAGACCCCAATCTGCTGGCAGGAAAGTAGAAGCATGCTATATGTTGCACTTGCCCATGAAGTGTCCAAAAACTCCTAATCTCTGGTAGATCGGTCTACAGCCAAAAAAAGTTCCCCTGTTTTTGTTCGGGGGAAGAAGGTGCATGTCTTCCCTCTTCGTGTGTTAATACCTGGTAGGAGGCCTTTCCGTTGAGATGCTGTTAAGTAACACAGCTTGACACTCCTTTTCCTGATGAACTAAATAGCAATTCTGTATTGTCCCTATCAAAAATATGAAAAAATAGAATAAGGAGGATGGAGTGGAGTTGACACGAAATGAACTAATCAATTCTCGTTCTTGGCTAGTGATCCCAAAATATTTCATTCTGAGAAAGGAAAACTGGGTGATTCCAAAACGCTTCATCTAGTTTGTTTGCCTTTAGAGTTCTCCGACCGAACAAAAGGAGGACAGCATACATTTAGTTGTCTGATATGAGGGACCATCCGAAAAGCCTCCAGCTAATTGCAAGTTTCAATAAGTGCGTGCTATTGAAGTAGCTAGTAGCTTACCTGAGAGTTCAGATCATGGCTAAGCCAAGTTGTGAGAGCTTGTAATTGCTAATATTTTTGGTATTCCTAAGACCCGCACATAAGGTGGGAACCCTGTTTCATCATTTGCATACACCATTTGTTTCTATGTTGAGGATTCTTATGACTGCCTCAACTCAAGAACATTCACATAAATAATCTCACTCTATGAGGACGCGTTTATGATTATCAAGGTTATATATTCTAAGTTGTTTCGTAGAAGATATGTTTCACTGAATTGTGTGTCATCATTCTTTCATTTCACTATTATTTCTTTATGATGGCAGGGTTTTGATGTGAAACTCATTGATGTCAATAGGACATGTAAGGTTACTAAGGTAATGCAACTATTGCAATGGAATTTTTATCCTTCTTCAATGGAGCTGGAATGAGCCATTTCACAAATTTTGACTGAAAATGCAGGGGGGACAAGTTGTCAAATATACTGCTTTGCTGGCTTGTGGGAACTATCACGGAGTTGTTGGTTTTGCAAAAGCAAAAGGTCCAGCTATTCCCATTGCCCTGCAAAAGGTACATGAGTCTGTTGATTGTTTGACCATGGCAGAACACATATGCTTTATTTTTTGTCAATGCCTTGGCTGAATGATTCTGTATGAAAAAAGAAGTCTTTCCTGCCTCATCTCCCTTCAAAGACTTTTTCGTCTTTCAGCAAATCTGTGACTTCTTTTTTTAAAAAATAAATTCTGCAGGCATATGAGAAATGCTTCCAGAACCTACATTATGTTGAACGCCACGAGGAGCATACAATTTCACACGCAGTTCAAACAAACTACAAAAAGACCAAGGTACCAACTATTCTGATAAGGAATTTCAGTTTTTTTTCCGGATAATATTTCCTTTGCTCACACACATAGAAAGTTCATTCTGACTTTCTGTTTACGTGTAGTTAAATAAAGAGGAGTTTTGGTTTTCTGTTTATACTTTATAGAGGTAAAGTTTCCATATTTTTCATTTTTTTGACTCTCTGGTCTTGAACCTTTACTTGCACCTCTATTCAGGTATATCTGTGGCCTGCTCCTACACAAACAGGGATGAAAGCCGGTAGAACCGTCCAAACAATTTTGCATTTAGCGGGTTTCAAGAATGTGAAATCGAAGGTACTGTATTATTCCTCTGATCAAGCACGTCTTCTGATATTGAAATCGGTATTTATTCAGTGCCCATCAATGTAACATCATACTCTTGCAGGTTGTTGGCTCAAGGAACCCACATAACACAGTTAAGGCTCTTTTCAAAGCTCTAAATGCGGTAAGTCCATGTTTTGCTTGTGTGTTGGTGTTACTCTCCACTCTGTTGTCCCCTTTCTTTGTTCTCTAAAATCTGACTTCTTCCTGATTATTTTTGGATTAGATTGAGACACCCAAGGATGTTGAAGAAAAGTTTGGGCGAACTGTTGTCGAGTCATACTTATTGTAATAGGCATTCTCAACGTCTCTGTGGTGTTTCTTGGCACCTTTTTTGTTATAGCAGGTAAGAACTCGACATTTGGTTATAGTCCTGTGGTTGTCATATTGTTCCATTCATTCTTTGTCCTCATCGTACCACTATCCACACATTGAGATTCTTCTGAGACTCATCATACTAATAGTTGGAAAATAGTTGTGTAATATTTATAAATTTGTTCAATGATTGAAGTGTATCTTATCTTGATATATCCAGTAATGTGGCATTTCAAGGTTGAACTAATTAGCTGTTTATCTTGTTTTGACAGAGCATAAACCAAGAAGAGATCGAAGACACAAGGGCATTAATGGATTGCCTGTGTTTTTCATAACCTAGTTAACTTATTTCACTACCTTTCCTTTTGGCGATTTAATTCTTGTTTTGGTTGTTGTTGGTGCAGTGTTACAAATTAGATGATGATTGCTAGTAGAACATAGTAGGATCTCTTTTTCCAATTTCAGTCTTGATCACTCCACAAGATTGAGTAGCCAATTCTCCTCCAATCCCTCAAGTCGATTGTTCTATTTAGGATGTTGAGTCAGGTATATAGGTAGTGAAGTAGCAGTTGAAGATACTACATATATGCAGCTCATCGTGTTATCAAGTTCATTTATGGAGGGTTCATGTCTTGTGTTATGTTCTTGATTTAGTTGAAGGTTAACATTTACGTTTGAAAACGAAATAAATCCATTTCTCAATGATTTCTTGTATGTTGACTATAATACTTAGGTGCTGTTTGCTTTGGTCCTCTGAGAACATCACTAGCTTATTTTACAATCATGTTACAGAAACATATAGTCGAGTGATCCCATGACACATATTGTATTTTCCTTTTTTTTTTTTTTTCTTTCTTCCAAATATAGCCTTGGAAACATCCTCTTTATCTCTACGAGGTAAGGGTAAAATTTGCTTACACTCTATACTCTTCAGACCCCATTTGTAGGGCCACGCGGGGTATGTTGTTTCAAAGGAACGAAGGGAATATAGAACGCATGGAAAAATGGACACGTGGGGTGCGTGGTAATGTATTTGGGGGGGTGTTGTTGTTGTTGTTGTTGCTGCTCGGACTCTTGCAAAATATCGATTAGTGTGTGTCAAATTCTCCAAAAATAATGTATTTTGAAAGGATGTCACATGAGTGCAACAACATTTCTGGAGAGTCCGAGCAACATAAGTGTATGCAAACTGTAGTGTATCTGTGAGGGGAAAATTAAGTGAGAGTTTGCGGCGTGGGTGGGTTTCGTAGATAGAAATGGGCCGAGATTAAAGAACAAGAAGAGGTCCATATGAGGTCTGAAATTAATCTTTTGGAAATGGCCAAACCATTTAACAAACGGCCAAATTGAGTTTAAATTATGACCCAAATTGATAAAATTGGCCAACCAAATTAGGGTAACATAAATTCTCAATTAATTAGACGAGCTCCTTAATCTCAACAATTAAAATTAATTATTTTGACACAAAACTTAAATCTATTTTGACAACAAATAATTAACCCAAACCAACTTTCAAATTTAATTGATTTAAGAAAAATAAAGGTGTAATCCTTTTAAACACCGTTTTTGCCACGAAAAAATTATCGAAACCCTCCTTGAAATAAAATTAGATAATTCCATATATTTACATAAAAAAAATATATATCTTTTATCCATATGTTTATTTTTTGTAAGAAAAAAAAAGGAATCATGTTCGACCTGAACAAATTGTTCGTATCATGTGAAAGAATTATAGTAAAGAATAACTAATTACTATTATTATGTGTACTTTAAAGTTTGTAACCACAAATATTTATTTATAAAAAGAACATGGAGATATGCGATTTCTTAATGAAATGTCTTAGGATATTATGATATCCTATTTATGAACTATAAAATTGAGGAAAATTTATTAGTTTTCACAACTTATGGGTTTTCATGTTTATGAGAAAAAAAACAACTTAAAAAATTTAATTGTATGTCCGAACAAAATTTTAATTTCATATCAAATTATTTCACGTCGCATGTCCAAACGGACCCTTATAATAGCATTTTGACTCTCCAGGGGTTAAAATAGAATAAAATCTAGAAAGAGGGAATATGTCAAATAACTAAAACTTTAACCCAATTCTTTTCGTATTTTATTTGAATTATTTCTCAGGCTTTTCATTAAATCATAAGTAAATTAAAAAAAGGAAAAAGAAAAAATGCTTTGAATCCCTTAAATGCTTCGTTGAAGCCCCTAATACCATTAATTATTCCTCTGGGATTTTCCTTTTGGCAAAATCAGTATGTTCCTCTTCATCTTCTTAAAAGTTTTTTTCTTAAGTCAATTTTATCTGTTTTAATTTACAAATTTGATGAGTTTTGCTTAGTTTTTTCGTTTCAATTAGAATTGTCACTTTCTTCTAAGTTTGTTTTTTTGTTGTAAAATCAAAATTATTTGCTTCTTTTTTAAATTTATTTGCTTAGGTTTAGTACAAAGGCAAACTTAGTCGGTTTCTCCTATAAGGGCAAAGATGTGTAGGACACATGAGAAAAACAAAGAGAACAAAGTCCATAACTCTTGTGGTCCGGGATTCCGGAGCCAGACGTAGTAGGAGCTTTAGTGCATCAGACAGTCATTTTTATATTTAATGAGAGTGATCTGTAGCACCTCGACTAAATTTATGGAATACCTGTCACCTTCCACTAAGTAACTCTGTCCACCAAAGCTAGGATAGATGAGAAGAACCATAATTCTGATTGCTATTGCTATGTTGTCTCCTCTAATTCCAAGAGGATTCCCAAAAGCATTCCAGGTAGATTTTGCAATTTCACCTTCCACAAAATTATTTGCTTTTCTCATAATGGATTTTATTAGAAGCTATTGTTGTTTTATTTTTAGCCTGTATTTTTGTTGGTTTGGATCTTTTAATTAATCCCTTGAGCTGACCTTTTTTTTTTTTTTTTTAATTAATTAAATTTCAGGTTCCTAAGTTGAGTTGGTCTAGGATTTGTTTCTCATCTATAATAAGACCTTCTAGGCTATTGAGAGAGATCAGTAGCTGTTTGTTTCCCATGACGAAAAAAGGTTGGAAGTTGTATGCTCGTTTGAAATACCATAATCACTCCTCGAATGCAACTGTTAAAATTCGTCAACGATTATTACCACAAGATGATCCTCCTCCTCGTTTACCCTCATTAGCCATTAAATTTGACCTTCATACTCATCACCAATATTGGTCTAGTCCTGAACAACTTGAACACGAGCACTCTCGTACCAACTCACTCCATCTCCAAATTTGGAGTACTACATCACCGTTATTTGACACATCCTTGCACACTGCCATGGAAAAGTATCTTGACAACTGGGGTGAGGAGTTCGATAGGAATTATAGTCACGTTGTTCTTCATGATATGATTGGTAAAGTCAATGAAATTATTGATGATGAGTGTAACAAGGATCGTCTACACTTGGATGTGCGCGTTCGTGTTAAATTAGTCGTTCATCATTCGTCATCCATGCTGCTGCTGGTAAAGAATATGGAAGTCGATGAAAATGCTATGAATGATGACTGTATAATTTGTTTGGAAAAGCTTGGAAAGGAAAGGGAATTGATGTGTATGCCGTGCTCACATAGGTTTCATGGAGATTGCCTTACAACTTGGCTAGAGAATGGCGATTCTTGCCCTGTTTGCCGTTATGATCTCCTAGATACCTAGCTTCTGTTTTTTTTCAAAATATTAAACGAAGGAAGAAGCATCTGTTGGGTCCTCGTTTATTTATTTTTTCTTCTTCTTCTTAGATTGATTGATATATTTTATGCTGCAATTATCCATGCTACCGAATTACAAACTCTTCTATTTGATGTAAAAACCTTATCTATCTATTTATATTGAAGCCGCCTGCTATTAGCCAAGAGCTTTATGTTGACATTTCATTTGTGATTGTAGGCTTTTATCTATTTATTTTTATGCCCTAATAGGCCTTGTATGTCAAGTTTCATTCACAGTTTGGTGATATATATATTTGCGATGGCTGTTTTCCCTCTCTCAATTTGGTTTCTTAGATTAAGGTGGTCTATCTATCTCAACGATACTATTGTTCATACTATTTTGGAAGAAGATTCGAACAACATATACACCTCTTCAGTATCCCTTGTCCAGGCCATAACATGAAAAGCTATAAGTAAAATCTTTTCTATTTGACATTAACTTGAAATCTCATATATATTGATATGTAAACTGCAATAGTAGAACAACAACAACAATTTCTTACCAAGTATATTCCTACAAAGTGGAGTCTGAGAGGGTATAGTGTATTGGAAAAAGAGATCCTACTATGCTCTGCTAGCAATTATTATCTAATTTGTAACACTACACCAACAACAACCAAAACAAGAATTAAATCACCAAAAGGAAGTAAGTTAACTAGCTTATGAAAAAACACAGGCAATCCATTGATGCCTTTGTGTCTTCGACCTCTTCTAGGTTTATCCTTTGTCAAAACAAGAGAAACAACTAATTAGTTCAACCTTGAAATGTCAGATTACTGAATACATCAAGATTAGACGATACGCTTAATCATCGAACAAATGTATAGATATACATAACTATTTTCCAACTATTCTACGAAGAATCTTAAAACAAAAGGGAAAGTATGATAAACACAGGAGATAAATCGAATTTCCAGTCCTTACTGGGCAAGATAACGCTAGCAAAAGAGGGATAATAGTGAGGAGTCGATAGGAGCCGGAGGTATTATTAGAGATCACAATGGAACACTCATCTCGGCATTATCTAAAAATCTGGGCTAAGGGAGTAGCAATCTAGCCAAAGCATTAATTTGCGGCCAAATTAGGGGTGCAATGGTGTATTATTTCTCAAGGTTTTCGAAATATAATCCTTGAATGTGATTCTTTGGTTATCGTCAATATGCTCATGGGCAATACAAACATCACATGGCAACTCCAAGATTCCAGAGATGATATAAAAC
Organism: Capsicum rhomboideum; assembly: GCA_031232105.1. NCBI lineage: Eukaryota > Viridiplantae > Streptophyta > Magnoliopsida > Solanales > Solanaceae > Capsicum > Capsicum rhomboideum. The sequence continues at coordinate 48,891,948 of CP124707.1, forward strand.
AGATGATGCTGACAAATCATCTGATCCAACATTGTTATAGAGAAGTTAATCAAGTCGCGGATGCATGCGCTAGCGAAATGGAGCATCAATGAACAAGACGGGCAATTTTTTGAGTCTAAAGATCTTCCTAAAGGTGCGATAGGGCCATACATGCTTGACAATGCAAACAAGAAAAGTGTGAATTATGGGTATATTGCTGGGATTATATAAGAAAATTCGTAGGAAACTAGGTTTCGTGCGGATTTTCCTACCAAAAATAATCCGATGGTAAAATCTTTGTGGATAATTATTACCTGCGGAATTCAAAATGCCCAAGTAATTTACCTATGACAGACTTCAAGCTTCTACTACAACATTATCGCTAATATTTTCTTTAAAATTTATACAGATCAAAGACTACATATTTAAGCATAGATTATGACTAGAAATTGTACTCCCTCCGTTCCTAAATACTTGTTACATTTTTATTTTGCATGCCCCTTAAAAAAAATATGAACTAGAGAGTAATTTGACTATATTATCTTTATTTATTACTCATCCCTATTTAATATTTCTCTCTTTTGCACCATATTAATATCTCTTACTAAGGGTAAAAGTAGAAATAAACAATATATTATGTCTTGGTTTTCTAAAATGACAAGTATATTATGAAATATTTATTTTTAGTAAGGATGACAAGTATTTAGGAACGAAGGGAACATTGAATGCGTCGAAAAATGGACATGTGGATTGCATGGTAATGAGTTGGGGGGTGTATACGCTTGTATTGTTCGGACTCTTCCAAAATGTCGATGGGCGTGTGTTGGATCCTTAAAAAATAATGTATTTATGAAGGATCTGACATAGGTGCGACAATATTTTTGGAGAGTCCAGCGGCATAGGTATTCACAGACTGTAGTGTATATGTAAGGGGAAAAATAAGTAGGCGTTTGGCCATGAATATTATTCACAATATTTCGGAATACGTTTTCACTTTATTCCGAAATACTTGTTTGACGATAAATATTCCGAAATACTTTCTCACAGTATTTGAATTTTTGAAAACACCTCAAGAGGTGTTTTCACTATTTTTGAATTCACTTTTTAATTAATTGTTTTTTTTTGAAAAAAAACTAAATTTAATTTTATTTTCATAAAATAACCCAATTTTCATAAAACTCTAAATTTTTAAAAATTTATTTTTACTTTTTATATTTTTTAACTTCAGAAATAATCCATTTCCAAAATACTATGGTCAAACACAACTCCAACTCTATTTTCAACTTCAACAACAACAACATACCCAGTACATTCCCATCACGTGGGGTCTGGGGAGGGTAAATGTACGTAGTCTATACCACTACCTCAGAAGTGAGATAGAGAGGCTGTTTCCGAAAGACCCCCGGCTCAAGAAACAACAGTGTAGAAAAGAAATAGTAAGGGACAAGATAAGAAATGTAAAACCACACCCACTAGTAATATAAACAGGACCCACCAAGTGATCCAACAAATAATAACACACTATGCAGTAATACAAATACTCTAGCTACAAGCACTACTAATGCAACAAATTCTCCTATCTACTAACACTGACGCCACTTTCCTACTAACCTTCTACCCTAATTCACCACCTCCACCCCTTCCTATCTAGGGTCATGTCTTCGGTAAGCTGCAACTGCTTTATATCATGTCCAATCACCTCCTTCCAATACTTCTTCGGTCTACCCCTTCCTCGTCTGAATCCATCCCTAGCCAACCTCTCACACCTCCACACTGGGGCCTCCGTGCCCCTCCTCAACACATGCCCAAACCATCTCAACCTCACTTTCCGCATCTTGTCTTCCACTGGCGCTACTCCCACTTTATCTCGTATAACCTCATTCCTAATCCTATCCTTCCTAGTCCACCCACACATCCACCTTAACATCCTCATCTCCGTCACCTTCATCTTTTGGATGTGAGCTTTCTTGACTGGCCAACACTCCGCTCCATATAACATAGCCGGTCTAACCACTACTCCGTAGAACTTTCCTTTGAGTTTAGGCGACACCTTCTTATCACACAAGATTCCAGACGCGAGCCTCCATTTCAACCATCTTACCCCAATTCGGTGAGTGACATCCTCGTCGATCTCTCCACTCCCCTGAATCATAGACCCAAGATACTTGAAACTATCTCTCTTCCGGATGGCCTAAGTATCAAGCTTTATAACCACCTTAGCCTCATGCGCCGCCTCGCTGAACTTACACTCCAAGTATTCCGTCTTAGACCTACTCAACCTAAATCCCTTAGACTCGAGGGTCTTCCTCCAAACCTCCAACTTATCATTAACTCCACTGCGGGTCTCATCAACCAAAACTACATCATCCACAAAAAGCATACACCAAGGCACCTCACCTTGAATTTGCAAAGTCAAAACATCCATCACCAAAGCAAATAAAAACGGGCTAAGAGTCGATCCTTGATGCAACCCCATCAAGACAGGAAAATGCTCAGAGTCCCCTCCCACTGTCCTAACCCGAGTCTTAGCTCCGTCATACATATCCTTAATCGCCCTAGCATATACCATAGGAACACCTCTAGCCTCCAAGCACCTCCATAAAACCTCCCTGGGGACTTTATCATAAGCCTTCTCCAAGTCGATGAACACCATATGCAAGTCCTTCTTCCTCTCCCTATATTGCTCCACTAGTCCCCTTATGAGGTGGATGACCTCAGTAGTCGAGCATCCCGACATAAATCCGAACTGATTCTCAGAAATAGGCACAATCTTACGTAACCTCAACTCTACCACCCTCTCCCAAACCTTCATAGTGTGGCTCAACAACTTGATACCCCTATAATTGTTGCAGTCTTGAATGTCACCCTTATTCTTATACAAAGGAATCATCGTACTCCATCTCCAAGCTTCCGGCATCCTTGTCGTTCTAAAAATGGTGTTAAACAACCTAGTCAACCACTTCATACCGTGCACTTTCAAAAATCCACCGGGATCTCGTCTGGCCCCGTCGCTCTACCTCTATGCATCCTATGAATGACACCCTTAACCTCCTCTACCTTAATCCGCCTACAATAACTGTAGTCGCGAAGCCTCTCAGATTGCTCCAAATCCCCCAACACAATGTTAGTGTCCCTTCCTTCATTCAAGAGATTATGAAAGTACGACTGCCATCTCCTCCTAATAAGAACCTTCTCCACTAAAACTTTACCGTCTGCATCCTTAATACACTTCACTCGGCCAAGGTCCAGAGCCCTCGTCTCCCTAACCTTGGCTAGCCTATACAACTTTTTATCACCACCTTTACCCTCTAACGCCTTGTATAAGCTTTCAAAAGCAGCATTCTTAGCTGTCGAAATAGCCAACTTAGCCTCTTTCTTAGAAATCTTATACTCCTCCCTATTCTTCCGTTTCTCCTCCTCGTCCCTACTCTCTACCAATTTCACGTAAGCCCACTTCTTCACCTCCACCTTTCTTTTAACCTCTCCATTCCACCACCAGTCCCCTCGGTACTTGCCCGAACGACCTTTTGAGACACCCAACACCTCTCTAGCCGCCTCTCTGATGTAACTGGCAGTCTTATCCCACGTACTATTCGCGTCCTCTCTACTCTCCCAAGCTCTTCTCGCACTCAACTTCTCCCCTATCTCAAGCGCACTGTCCATAGTCAGGCTACCTCATCTAATCCTCGGCCTATCCTCCACACCCCTTCTCCTCCTCTCCTTCTTGATCTCCAAGTCCATCATCAAAAGCCTACGTTGGGTCGACAGACTCTCACTAGGTATGACCTTACAATCTCTATAAAGACCCCTATCACCTTTCCTAAGGAGCAAAAAGTCTATTTGGGTCTTGGCCACTGAACTACCAAAGGTAACCAAGTGAACCTCCTTCTTTGGGAAGTACGAATTAGCTACCAGCAACCCAAAAGCCCGAGCAAAATCCAAAAGGACGACTCCTTCTTCGTTCCTTACACCGAACCCAAATCCTCCATACACATCGACATAACCGCTCGAAGAAGACCCTATGTGACTATTAAAGTCCCCTCCTATGAACAACTTCTCATTGTTAGGAACACCCCTCACCACCCCATCCAAAATCTCCCAGAAACTCCTCTTCTCATCCTGATCCAAGCCTACATGCGGGGCATACGCACTAATAATGGTCAAAGAAGACCCCTCCATAGCTAATTTAATCATCATCAACCTATCGTTGACCCTTCTAACCTCTGCCACGTGCTCCCTAAGCTCATCATCTACTAGGATACCTACTCCACTCCTATTCCTCACGCTTCCTGAGTACCACAACTTATAACCGTCTACTACCCTCGCCTTAGTACCCACCCATTTGGTTTCTTGAAGACACGCTATACTTATTCGCCTCTTCTTAAGAATTTTCACCAGCTCTACGGACTTCTCCGATAAAGACCCTATGTTCCACGACCCTATTCTCAACCTAGGGGCTTCCTTAACCCACTTACCCCCTACCCCCCGCCCCGGCCCCCGACCCTCCACCTAACTCTGCCCGAAGACATGACCCTACACCATCACCATCAACCCCCGCCACCAAAGACCGCACAAGCTAAAATCACGACCACCCCAAAAATATACCTAAGATCAACACCAAGTACAATTGAACAAATATAAACCTGTCACTGCTAACTACTAATAAGTAATCAAAAAAAAAACCCAGTAGATTGGCAAGAATAAGCAGGAAAATCAGCCAGTAAACCTAAAGAAAATGGCTCAAAACCCAAATATTAACCACTACTAGCAGTAGTTGCCGCCACCAAATACGAAAGTTATACAACGGCTAGAAGAGATGGAGCGTGTGCACCTGATCTACGTTTGGACTGATTACTTGCTCGAGGTGTCTAATTCCGGCAATTTAGTGTAGAAATTAGTCGCTGAAATTTGTTGCCGGGGCTGCTGCACATCAGTTGAACTGCTGACCGGCAGGGACACCGGATCTGAGCGAGCCTGTAAAAAGAAAGCACAACAAAAATACAAGAATGTTGTTTTCGGTGAGATTTTCGGTCAACTTTGTCGGAAAAAGCAAGACCCGACAAGAAAGGAGGACGCCGGACTAGGCTAGATCTGGCCAGCGCAGATCTGGGTCACCGGAGCAGATCTGGGTCGTCGGAGCCAGAACCGGAGTGCCGAGCCATTGGGTAAGGACTCGCCGGAGCAGATCTGGTGTGTGTAAGGACTTGCCGGAGCAGATCGCCGGAACCGGAGCAGATCTGTGTCTAGAATTCCTTTTTATATTCAAGAATGACAAATATAAACCAAAAAAAAAACAATCTGAAGCGTGACCAGTGAGCCTTGACAACACAGGGATATCTGCTTCGAGGAATTTCCAATGAGCAATTTCAACTAGTAATAATTTCTCAAATGAAAAGAACACAATAGTCATTGTGTACCATAAAACTGCTTATTTGTCACTCTATCAGCTGAAAATGATAATTTGTGAATGCTAGTGCAAAGAAAAGAAATTGTGTGGTGAAGAAGATTGTATCAAAAATACTAAATAAAGTGAATATGTTTTTAGTTTTCATGGCCAAACGGGTCCTAAGAGAGAGTTTGGGGCGTGGACCGGGTTTTGTAGATAGAAATGGGCAGAGATTAAAGAACAAGAAGAGGTCCATATGAGGTCTGAAATTAGGACAAACAACAAAAATTCCGATAGTTTGGACCATAATTACAAGAAATCCCGGTATTTTGTAGATTTACAAAAATCCCAGTATTTTGTAGATTTACAGAAATCCTGTGTTTTAAGATGTTGAGATACATAATTGTATTGAGATACATTTTCTAAAGATACTTTTTTTCCCAAAAAAATCAATTTTAAAATGGAAAGAAGCAGATTTTGCGAGATTTAATGGTCCATTAACGCGTTTTTGAATTTATTTCGGCTGTTGAATCCCTTAAAAATAGTAACAGATTTCCATTTTCAAAGTTCATTTTCACAATCAAGTTCATTCGGCAAAAAAATCCAAAAATTTTCAAGCTTTGTTTCTCCACTTTTGAATTGTATATCAAATTCACAATGAACATTTCGATCTTGTTGAGGCATTTCGGAGTTTGGTTTTCTGATATCCAATACGAACAATGCAAAAGTAATGGATTTTTGTCATCGGAGAGAATATTTCTTATTTGAATTTGATTTCTGCTTTAGCTGTTGAATTGGAAATTGTTGAATCATTGAAGAAAATCGATGTTAGATACATCGTGGAAGGAAACTCCTCACCGTTGGTGATTCGCAACGACAATGGAGTGAAGTTATATGTCGAATTGAAGAAAAGTGTGCTAGAATTTGTAACGTATCCTTTGTGCATAACAACAACTGACAGATGTACCGATGAGAGGGCATTTGAAGCAGATACTGGTGCAATTGTTTGTGTTGAAGGAATGGAAGTGGATGCTAAAGCACTTGCAGTAGTTGAGAAAAAAAATGATGATTCGTTGTATGTACTGAAAATGGAGATTGTAAACTTCATTAGTGATTGCAAAAATGAAGATGTTAAGGTGGATCAGCTTTACAAGGATAAGGCAACTCTTGTATCTATTATGTCCAAATATGCCATAGATCATAACTTAAACTGTAGAGCGAAACGTTCCGACAAAAAAGGTATGTTTATTCATGTATCTTTTAGATTTTTTCGAAGGTTGATTTATATTTTGCTTTAATTTATGGCAACTGATGTATCTTTTTGCAGATATAAATCAGATTAATGTAATAGATTTTGTATCTGTTCAGTCAAGTTAATGTCCTTTTTTTAACAAATTATCAAAGATACATAATTGTTAATTGAACATGATGTATTTCAAATCCGATATATTTTTTTAGTGAAAGATACTTTTATCACTGTAAATACTAACTCTTCATATGAAAACACGGCTAATGCAATAGATTTTGTATCTGCTTAGTTTGCTTAATTTACTGTTTTACAAAATTAAAAAGATACATTAGTATTAACTGATTGTGTGAACCACTCACAAAGTTGAATTCTTTTTGTTTTTGATGTCTGATACTATTGTTATTTCTAAGAATGGTTTGTTCAATTTTTTCAGTTATGTCCTACAATGTTATTCAGAGGATTGTACATGGATAATGAAAGCATCTTGTCTGAATAGTTGTGATCTATTTAGAATTAGGATTTTTAACGATGTACATAGTTGCCCGGTGAGTGAAAGGGCAAACACCCAAGTACAAGCTACAGTTACCTTTGTTAGTGGGATTACAACCCCAAAATTAGTCAATCATAAGAGAAAACACACTCCAGGCGACATAATTGAGGAGATGAAATCTTTATATGGTGTCGATATTAATTACATGAAAGCATGGCGGGCTAAGGAGCGAGCAATAGAGATGCTAAGGGGTGGACCAGCCGATGGATATAGACGAATGCCAAGATACATTCATACGCTAAACACTGTTTATCCCAACTCACACATTAGGATGCATAAGTCGCCAGAAAATGAATTCATGTATCTTTTTATATCTTTACAAGCAATGATGCGAGGTTTTGAGTTTTGTAGACCTGTAGTTGTTGTGGATGCTTCTCATTTGGGTGGAGCGTACAAGGGAATGTTTGTTTCGGCTAGCACTCTCAATGGAGCAGGTATGTCATGTCATATTTATCTAAAGAACCAATTACAAAAAAAGGTATGTTTATTCATGTATCTTTTAGAATTTTTTGAAGGTTGATTTATATTTTGCTTTAATTTATGGCAACTGATGTATCTTTTTACAGATGTAAACCAGATTAATGTAATAGATTTTGTATCTGTTCAGTCAAGTTAATGTACTTTTTTTACCAAAGTATCAAAGATACATAATTGTTAATTGAACATGATGTATTTTTCAAATCCGATACATTGTTTTAGTGAAAGATACTAAAAACCTTTAGGTTGCATATTTCTAATAGCGTATGGTGTTGTAGATACTGAGAATGATTGCTCAAGGTCATGGTTTTTCAAATAGTTTAGAAGTGCCTTTGGAGAACGTGAGAACATGTGTGTCGTATCTGATAGGAATGAAAGCATTATAAAGAGTGTTAGTGTTGTGTATTCTAATGTTCCTCATTTTGCTTGTATTTGGCATCTTTGGAGGAATGTGTGCAACAACTTTAGGAAGAGTAGAAACCAACTTAGTGACTTATACTACTCAATGACCAAGGCTTACAGAAAAGAGGATTTTGAGTATATTATGGCTAAAGTTGACAAGGTCGACCACAGGGTTAAGCATTACTTGTATAATGCTGGCTATGATAAGTGGGCAAGATGTCATGCTCCAAGAAATAGGGGTAGGATGATGACTTCAAATATTGCTGAATGTATCAATGGTTGCCTAGTAGAGGCGCGTGAACTGCCTATCTTGGAATTTTTGGAAGAAGCTCGAATACTATTTGGATCGTGGAATTGTAAGAATAGAGAAATAGCATCATATACAAAGACTACATTGGGTAGAAGGTTTAAAGAAATTCTTGCTTTAAACGGAGCAAAATCTTCTCGGTTGACGGTATGTTTTGTGAAGTACATGTGTTTTATTTTTCAAACACACACACAACACAAAAAAAGGTGTATCTGTAGTTATGTTCATAGACTACGATTCCAAATATGTGGATTTTTTGGTTTATATTGTTATGTGTTAAATTTTTTGTTTTTAAAATTTTAAACAAATACAACCTTCACTGCGATTGTTTGTATAGGTTAAGGCTTCATCAGAGTATGTGTACTCTATATACGAAGATGGTAGAAGGTACATAGTGGATCTCGAGAGAAAAATATGCAATTGTGGAAGGTTTCAACTTGACGAGATACCATGTCGTCACGCAATTGCCGTTTTGAAGAGCAAACACGTAAAAGATATGGGAACCTACTGTTCTGATTATTACAAGCCTGTGACAATCATCAAGACATATGAAGTACCAATTAATTCAATTCCCGATATGAAGGATTGGAATGTGCCTAAAAAAATTGAAGAGGAAGTGGTCTTACCACCAAAGTACAAAAGACCACCGGAGAGGCCAAAGAAATCAAGGCATAAGAAACCTGATGAAACTCTATCATCAAGCACAAATTGTTGTGGAAGATGCGGTCATCAAGGTCACAACAAAAGGACTTGTAATTTCTTTCCAAAGGAGAATTGATGTAGTTGTTTTCCACTTGTCTTAACTGCTTTGGGGAGCTTAATATTTATTATTATTGTAGTGATTTTTGAACAATATTAGATGTGATGTCATTGAAATTTCTAATTGAATGTTATGTTTTTTTAAAATTTGTTGTTTGTACCTTTATACGTATTTAAATTTGGAAAGTTAAGGTTCATATTTTATGTATGTACAAAGATGCATTGATCATAACTTTGAAGATCATTTTTTTTAAAAAAAAAATCGTAAAGATACATATTTAAGCAATTACATTATTTCAGTTGAAAAAATGTATAAAAGATACATAATTTGGTTATGAGAAGATACATTGGCTATAAATATAAAAATACATTTCCTAAAAAGAGAAACGAAGATGCAACTTTAATAATGCTAAAGATACATTTTTATCAATATGTCTGAAGATACATTATTACAGTAATCATGTTTTATTAATCATAATTGTATTAAGATACATACGTGAGGGAACTGTGAAGATATATTTTCCCAAAATTGTAATAAAGATACATAATCACCCAATATCATTTTCAAAGGAAAAATATTTAGAAGATACATAATTATACTATGTGAACATGCATTGGTTATAAATATAAAGATACATTGAATAAAACTTTGAATGAAGATGCACCTTAGCTAATGATCAAGATACATTTTTCACAAATATATGTGAAGATACATTTTTACTTTAAACATGATGGTTAACTCAGAAATGTATAAAGATATCCTATATTAATTTGCTAACTTTGCAGATTTATTTTTCCAATGAAATGATTAGAGACATATAATTACCCAATGAAGCTACATAATTTTGTTATGTGAACATGCATTGGGTATAAATATAAAGATACATTGCATAAAATTTTGATTGTAGATGAACTTTGGTTAATGTTGTAAATACATATTCACAAATTGATTTAGCAGACATTAAGATACATTACTGAAAGTTAAAAAAATACATTTTTCTTGTAATTTATACAAGACATGTCGTTGAACAAAAAGTGATGAAAAAATTATAATTACATAGACAAATAATATATAACCAGGACCACAAAGATTTTTGTTGTTTATACTAAAAATAATTACTTAATGCATGATGAAAATCATGTCCACAAAGAAGTTAAACGAAAAATATAAAATCAACACATGCCTTGATCAGTAGCTACACAGATCATATCCAAAATATTGTTGCTCAAAAACATAAAAGTATTTTTCTAAGGTTAACTAGACAGACCCAACAGATACAATTCTACTCAATGTTGACCAATTCTGATTCAACAGGAGGTGTAAAATTCGACTTTGGTCTTGGTGGATCTTCACTGTCACTGACATAACCATTCTTAGCTTTCACAATCCCATAGTTCCACAAAAGTGATGCATATCTTTTACGGAGTAACTGCGCATCAAGTCCATTAGTTGGTAACGGTACACCATCGCTCAAATACTCAGCATAAGCAACAACAAAGACACCACAGTCACTACATAAAATAAAAAACCAGCTAACATTGATGTTCATCTGATTAACTTAAAGTTTTGAATTATTTGAAAATTAGACATGATACTTACAGGCTACCACTTGACTCCTGAGCAATGCATTCAACATATTCAACGTCAAATGAACGACCCTGTATAAACTGGCTATCGTCTGTTATATCCTTGTATGCTTCAATCTTCGACCAGTCTGTTCTACTTGTTTGATCCAAAAAACCACTTAGATGAAGGTAAGTAGGCAACATTATGGCCAACTTTTGTATCTCAGATGATGGCTCAGTATGTCTTTTTGACAACATCGAATCATAGACGCGGATGCGTCTCTCTTTTAGGACAACAACAACTAACACCCAATGAAACTCACCGTCACAGTTAACTAGGATGTACACCTCGTCGATCAAATGCCATGGCAGGCCAGCTGGGATACTAAAACCCTTGATAATGTTGCTTAAAGATTCCTCATTTTGAGCAACTTGAAGATGTTGTTGATAATCCTCCTGCGATGACAGAATTGCAGCCCCTTTTTCTGGATAATACCTTCGGTAGGTCTTGTTTATGTAAACTTTGAACAAACAATTTGCAGTTGTGTATCTGTATTGTTGATCAGATTGCAACTTGAATTTCTTTCGGAGATAGTAAAAAATGACATCGAGGTGCTGCTGATAGTATCAATAATTTATAATAAATTATAAAAAGAAGATAACAGATACATTTTCCTATTAAATGTATATGGAAGAAAAAGCGTATTGATAATGCGTTTGGCAGATGGTATTTATACCTAATCATTCCAGCAAGTTTTGGGTTGGGACATCAAATAGAACGAATTCTTTGTTTCGGGATGTGCAACGATAAAGTCCACCATATTAAATCCAAGACCACACATTTTTGATTTGTAATGGTCGTCCTTTGGTGCCCTTCATGATTATTATGTGTTAATATCGTGAATGTATACGAAGAAATTTATGAAATAGAATTTGAAAAAAAATGATTTATATATTACCTGTTGGCATGATACTTTAACAGCCCATCGGCAGTCCACTCTGAATAAATATCAATTAAATGTATTGGAGCTTCGTTCAAAATTATGACACCTTCAAATTGATAATTCTGACGAACATCCTCAGTACCATCTGCCTTGTCTTTGGACGATGAATCAAACACCGTAGTGTATGGAGATCTAAAAATTTTTGAAGTCTGCCTGATCCTTGCTTCAGGGGTCTTTGTGTCTTCTTTATGAACTACGTCGGTGCTTGGAAATTTCGTTGGCCACTGACTGTCACTGAGGTAAAATTGACTATCGGTTATTCGTGGCGGACTTTCAGACTTTAAGTTTTCTGGGACTATGGAATCAGTTGGCGCATTAACAGTTGTGGCTCTATCAAGTCCAACAGTAGCAGGTATAGTAGCATCATCCTGAAAGATACATAATTTTTAAAGTTCATTTCTATTAAAGATACAAAAATACTAACTAAAGTTCAATTTTTTCTCTTTTACTAAATAAAATCTGGCAAAAGAATACATAATTAAGATAATATTAAGCTGCAGATACATAATAAACTGAATTGATAAATACTTCTTGATGTATAAGCAGCAGACACGTTATGTTAGTTTCACACTTGAACATAATGCACTGTATAAAATTGATATTTCAGTTCTTTATAGCAGATATGTATGAGTACACGTAAAAAATCACTTCTGTAAATAGTTCTTACCTTCAACACATTAATACCAGCAACAATATCTTCCAGGACATGACTAATGTTGAAATCTTCCTGACCATCATCTTGTTTTAGCGAATCTTTTTGACTTTCAGATTTGTGAAATGGTTCAAGGTCTCCTTTTTCATGCATATGCTGATCTATATTTGGATTGTCGGATTGAACAACAACCTATTAAACAAAAAAGATATGCCCATTACTTTGTAATTAATAACAAACTTTTAAATTTGTAATCAATTACCTTCTCCTTGACATGTTCCTTCTGCTTCAAAGCTTTCATGATGTCCGTGTATTGTTTAGTGACTAAAGTCTCAAGGTGCATGAATTTTTGGTCAACCTTATAACATAAAAATAGTAGAGATTAAATTTGAATCTTAGTTAAATGGTTTCAACTGATAAAATGCAGCAGATACTTACATATGTTTCGACATGAGACTTCAATACATCTACAACTGCTTTTACCAAGTACTGTTCATGAATGCTGGGGTAATATCTTGTGTCTTTTCAGCCACGTGTGGCTGCAAACCGCCTCCAGATGATTGTTCACGAACGCTTGGTAAATATGGGGATGTAACGCCACTAACAAATGTCACTTTAGCTTGAACGATCCCAGGTGGTGTGTCTATTGCAGATTCAGCAAAGTGGACATGAGGACTTTTTGAATTACCCGAGGTCTGTTTTAGTTTGGTAGAGTCTGTTGTTTTCTTGTTTGTTTCTCCTTGATTTTTTTCTTCTTCTTTGGTATTGGATCAGTCTTCCTTCTCTTTGGTGGTGGTGGTGGTGGTGGGGGGGGGGGCAAACATATAGTAGAAGCAACAATTTCCTTCCTCAGCAGATCAACAGGTGGTTTTGTACTAAAGTCATCAAAGCCATCATCTACCAACACAACAAGAAGACTTTCAACTTCAACAACCTTTTTCCCACGTTTACCAGTAGATGATGTAGGTATACACGATGACGAATGATCAAACGACGCAATAACAGCATAACTGAATGGCAATTTCAATCTGTCCATTTCCTCTTCTGTAGGCACTAGGTTGGTGTGCACACACTGAGAAAGATTTTTTTTAAAAATTATCGTCAAAAGATTTGGACTATGTTATGCTAAATATGTGAATAAACTAATCACAAACAGATAAAATGAATAAGGTGTATAAATTTTCATGATGACAGTGTTTTATGTATCTTTAACTGATCATCAAGATACATAACTATTATATGAATATGCTATGTATAACAGTTATGTTTCTTGAGATACATAATTACTAATATATGTTGGAATGTATGTTGAAAGTGTGTGTGATGTACTAAACGTAAACAAAACAAATTCAATATAAAACAAAACAAAACAGAATTGAATATGAGATATACCTTGCTAAACATTGCTCCCATAACCCTTACGGATAGCTACCTTTCTCTCAAATACGGAACAACAATCGTACATTCATACATTTAGTGCGTGTGGCATGCCTCCTAATCGATATAATTTTTTTACCACATTCACATCTTGTCTAAATGTATGCAAAAAAATTTCGAAAGCAATCTTTCCCCATTGAAAATCTCTATATCTTCCATCCTCCACCATTTTAAAATCTGCAATGCTAACAGGTGCATCGTGCAATTGAGAGAGAATGAAGGTATGAATGAAGTACAAGGTAGCCATTTGGAGGGCATCCTGATCATTGTCGAAATTGCCCAATTTGAAACGTTCAACAAAATCTTCCTTATTCACAACAACTTTTTCAGGGAAATACTTTTCCATCAACACACTGGCCGGAGAATCTGGGTACTCAAAATCTGCTCTATCACCGATGCATTTTAAACCAGTAATTAGAGCAAATTCAGCTATGGAAAATCTGAGCACATTATCATTGACACATACATGAACTTCATCAGGATTGTCCTGTTCTAACTCAAGCATCAAAACACATTTAGTTATTTGACCGTTGTACTTACAATTTGGAATATTGAGATAAACACCAAAACATGTTTCTCGAAATAACTCAATGACCTCACTGCTCAGAATCTCAGTAAAATCAATTAAAAAATATCGGTTGCATGAACTGCCGAATCTCAATGGATGGGGTGAACTATCTTGCACAATATATTTCATTCCCTACATAGTAACCAAAATATATATTTTAATTATTGAGTGGATATTCATAACATAAAAAACTTAAACACATAATAAAATAGGATATGTATTTTTACAACAAAACATCCACTGCTATTCGATTTTTATGTATCATTAAGGAAATTTTTTGTTCCGATACATAAACTTTATGTATCTTACTGAACAAAAATTAGAAGATACATAAAGTTAAAGGTTTTTTCAACAAAGATGATGTTGTGATCCGATACATAAAAATTATGTATCAGATTGAATAAAAAATATCCGATACATAAAATTAAAGGTTTTTGGTCATCAAAGATACATTTTTCAAAAGTATTTGTTGCACAAAATTAGTGACGATACATATTTGCATACCTTTGGTGGAGGCCATCGTGATGTATCCTGTTTATCTTTTTTTTTTTTGAAGATGAAGCCATCAATTTTTTTTGATTTTCTGGCCAACTCCTCCCGTAACTTCTTCATCATAGCCGGGTCGTTGTGATGCTTGAATCTATTTTCATGGAAATCAATATCTTTTGAATCAAAATTGCCCGGAACAAAATTAGGTGGTGTAGTAACATCATCTACAGTAGGCATTGAATTTTCTACATGTAATTCCTCCATTGTAGTTTGCTCATCTAATTGGGTTATACCAAAACTAAATGATGGTCCTGATTCCATTAACCGACTAAAATATGTTTAAGAACAGTAAATTTAAGATGTACTGAACTTGAAAAATTTGAAAACAAACTAACCTCCTTAATGATTTGGATAATAATTTAAGATCGATAAGGAAAAACAGTTGAAGCTTGTAAAATTGAAGATGAAGTTGAGAAGAAGATGACTTGAATTCAAAATCGTCTAAAATTTTTGAAACCGCCGATACATTCTGCGTGATTGTAGCCGCTTTTCTAGGGCATTTTCGCTAAAAGGGGGAGTTGTGATATGTATCGGCTTTTAGGAGAGAGAAACTCCTTTTAGGGATTTTTGTAATTACTTTTGAAGGGAAGGGATATGTGTAAATATGGTTAGTTAAGTTGTATGGTTATGTAATTTATCCTAAAAAAAAATGTTTTTACTTACTGGGCCGGGCCGGACCAGTGTACCAGTGAACCTGGGCTGATCTATCAGACTAAGGACTTTGTTCCGCCCAACACCCTAAAAACCCCCCAGCCCCTACCTTACCAGGTCCGGTCTCTATCCGGACCGGTGTAAATAGGCCGAAACCGAGCCGATCCAGCCCAATTGACAGGTTTACTTGTGTTCCATCTTGATTGATTTATTTTTGTTCCATTATACTTCTAACCCACCCACCCCACCCGTGTACAAAAGCAGGAAAAAATAAACATATCACGTGTACTACCGACTTGATAAATAATAGTAATATTTATGTGTCAAAATGAAAGGGACACTACAATTTCCATATCTAAGGTTTAATTTTCAAACTTTTTTTTTTTTTTTTTTTTTTTTGATTTTCCAGCAACAGACATTAGAAGAATCTTAACACTTTCACTAGTCAATAAATGATCAGTTTCGAGCTTTTCACTGTTCTATTAATTTAAAGTTAGGGATGTTGGATTTTTGTTTAAAAATAAATTAATAATTATAAGTATTTTAATCAAGAGATATCTTTTTAATAACATATGTCTTTTAGGTGCCTCTTAGATGAAATGTTGTGTCCTTTCATTATTTGATGTTCAACAATTCTATTTAAACTCCAACTACTTATTTTCTAACAAAACTTTTTTGTCTTCTCTATCATCTGAGAATAAAGTTTTTTTCTCCAAAAATATCAAGTCCAAGTTCTTGTTTTTCAGAAGAATTTCTTCACTATTTGCTTAGTGCAGAATTTCATAGGCTTGTCATATCCACTAAAACTATTTGCATATAATCCCATAGCAATCTCGCAGAGGAGAGGGAGCAAATATCGTTTTTAGGAAAGCGTTTCACACTTGTTTCAAACCTCAAATCCTGTGTTTGGTATTCATATACTAATCCTTCATCTTGTGTTCGAATATATTTTCCAACAATCTAAAAACGATATTTGTGATGAAGAAGACACTCCCAATTTCGAGAAACAATTCATAAATTATCTGAGTGTTCATGAATATAGTAGGCACCGATTATTAGATGAAGTGACTTACACAGAGATAAATGTTACAAGGGCTAAGTTTGGGTACAAGTGGAATTATTGATTAATTGCTCTCTGAGAAAGAACGGTACTACATTTGAAGTCTTTTGGCTTAGGGACAATTGACTTGAAGTCAATGGTTGTTATTTTACAGACACCATATCAGCAGTTGGCAACACCATATTAGCAGATCAATTCGAAGAGACACCATAAGTAACGGCCATGAGGGAGTAAAAGAGTTGTGATGATTTGCCTTGGTGAAATTTGCGTCGTTCCGTAATTCTTGTCAAACGAGATTGACAAGGATTTTAAAAAAATATATAAGTAATACATTTTGGATTGAAAAATTCTTAAGCAAGCAGTGTGTTGAGTTGAGACAATGCAATGAAAAAGGGTCAGTTTGGCTTTTGAGAGACACAACAACGACTTTCCTCATCATGCTGATTTTCAATATTTCAATACTTCTATTTGTGAGGGACGAAACATTAACGATTTGGCAGTAATTTGTTGCGTCGAGCCACTGATTGGAGAAACCGAAACGACACTAAATCGGGTTTTATTTTCTTAACCCTACTTATTATTTATTTATGAATTTCTATCCTTTGTCATTTTTGTGAAATCTATTTTCATAAATATTAGGGTAAATAATTTACTTAAGATGGTCTTTGATATGCATGATAAGTTAGAAATTATATTTTCTTATGTGTTATTGTGAATCATTATTCTTGCATAAAGATCATATATGATGTTTATTTTCAAGTTTTACAATGAGTATGTATCTAATATATGTTTAATTTGAAGAACATAAATTTGAGATAGTATGCCTTAGATTTAAATTTTTGATGGATATGTGATATTCAATGATAGTTTATCGATATGTTGATCGAAAGAAATGATACAAAGATATAATAGAAACAAAGAGGTTTCTATCTTCCACATTCAAAAGAAGGATTTTGAAAATTGATACTATATGTTGGGTATTAAGATTAAACAAATAGTGGGGGTAATGTATTGAGTTAAACTCACTACATTGAGAAAAGAGTGCTAAATAAGTTTAGTCACTTAAACATAAAAGATGTCAATATCCTATTTGATCCTAGATCGAGTTTACTAATTATGATAAAGGAATTATGGCTTAATTTGTGTAAGCAAGCCCAATTGGAAGGGCCAGTAGTTGAGTTCTTGATTTTCTTTAGAGAACTAAATATTTGAGAAACTCTAAGTTTCGTACTATTTTATAAGAATATATCGATACAAGTTAGTATCGAATATGTGAGAAAAATAAATTTACCACATGATGGATATTTACCTTGTGAGGAGGTACAATTTCTTGAAACCAAGAAAAGCTTGCATTAGTATAAGCAAGCAAATTAAAGGAGTTGAGTGGTTGAGAGATTATAAAGAGAATCCATTGATTTTGCAAAATATAAGCTCAATTTGTGATAGTCAAGCCACTCTAACTCAAGTATGTAAAGATTTTAGAATGAGAAGTCAAAGCTTATAAGTCCTTGACATGATTATGTGAGAAAGTTAATTCAAGATGGAATAACTTCTATCACATTGGTGAGTCAAAATTCTTTTTTGACTACTCTATTTATTAAACCTATTAAAAAGAAGTTATTGAATACAACTTCAAGTTTGATTATGTTAAAACTCCTTAATTAGGTCCACCAGTAATGACAACCCTACCCGACACTGTGAAATGAATAGTTATGGGTTCAAAGGGTAATAACAAGTTATTGATACGTGGATGTTTTAGTACTTAATTAAGTAAGAGATATACTAGTACTGGTTATCATAGATTGGAGGATTGAGTTCTAATACTCTTAACGAGGTTCAATTCAAGGAACATGTAACACCCCGTACATTTTCGAACTTATCCGACTACCTTAATGTTTATGGAATTATTAAGACTTGTGATAGTTGGTGTATTACTCACTAATTCTCTTGGGTTGAATTAATTTTGTGCAAATGGGCTCAATTATGGCCCAAATATTAAACAAAAGACATGGCCCAAAAAAAGGGGAAAATGATCCATTCATCTTTTACCCAAGTAGACACCTCATCTTTGACCCAAGTTTGGCTAAGGATGACATAAATAAGGCTGAAAAATCAGCTCTTAATCACCACAACACACTTGCAAATTCTAGAATTTCCCAAGATATTTCTCTCTTCTCTCAAACCCTAAGCAACCATCCCTTTTGGACAAGATCATCTCTTTGCAAGACTTGGTAAGTGTTTATTCTTATGGTTTAATATATTATATGCATAAGAGGGTGTTTAAATCATGTTGGTTATGTTTAATAAGTGTTGGGCAGTCCACTTATTGGTAAAACAATCCACTTTTGCTTCTTTGCTAAGGGATTTGCCTTCTATGTGGTTTAAACTTGAAAGGGGACTTAAGGTCTTGAAGGAATTGAATTATATGGATGAAATTTCAGCATATTTAAAGTGTGGTGCTGTCCCTAATTCGTTACTTTTTTGTATGGCTTGATGGAAATGTTTTTACGCAATTGTGCATGGAACGTTTGGCGTAGTGAAAAAAGAATATTTTCTTGTTATGTTAAAGTGAATTCTAAAATTGTGTGGGCTGGTTTTGGTATATTGTTGTGAAAGGTATTTAGGTGACTTTAGGGGATAAATATGTGGAGTTGTATTGAGGCGGAAATGTAAAGTAGAAACTTGGTGTAAAATCCTATCGGTTTGTGATGTCTACGGCGATATGTGGATTGTTTTGGTGGTGTGTGGACTGATTTGGTGTTGTTGTTTTGCTAAAGCAGTAAGTTATAGTGTAATATGGTGGAATAATGTTATTTGGTAATATAAGGAGGGGGGGGGGGAGTGATGCACCATGTGTTTTGGAGGTTGGACAGTTTTTACTTTTCGTTAAGCACCTACTTACCGTCTTGTGAACTTGTAATGTAGTTAGTGGTTAATATAAGCTTTGTTATGTACTTGTGTGAAGAGTAGACGTAAAGAGAAAGCTGGAGTGTTGTATTCACGAATAAGATTGTGTATCCATATTGGGGAATTAAGGTATGTAAGGTTACTCTTTCTGTATCCTTCTGCAGCACATAGTGTCACATTGTCATTATACTTGTTCCATTCCGAAATGTTCAAAGGTATCCCATTTTCGGTTATTAATCATTGTTACTCACGTGTTCCTTATTCATTGATCAATTGTGATTCACATGACTCATGTTCATTGGTTAATGTTCCAAGAATGCTCCAAAGTTCCCATAACATTGTAACCACTAATGTACCAATCTCATAACAAAAGAATTAAAGTAATGAACACTTGTTGAGTACGGGTGGAAACTCGAAGGGGCGTAAGCCTAGCTAGAGGCGATCTCGAATGGATATTGAGTACGGGTGGCAACTCGAAGGGGCGAAAGCCTAGCCAGAGGCGATCCCGAAAGTTCATTGGAAACGGGTGGCAACTCAAAGGGGCGAAAGCCTAGCTAGAGGCGATCCCGATTATTATGTTATTTCCCACTAATCAGTTGGGCCCTGACATGACATGATTGATGATGAAGTAAAGTAAAGAAAGAAAGAAATGTATATGATCCCACATGTATACCTTATGGTAGTTTATCTACATGATGCGTTCACTTGTACTTGATTCCATTAAAATTCCTATATCTCATACAGTTACTTATAGCCTTACATACTCAGTACATTCTTCGTACTGACGTCCCTTGTGGGACTTACCTTACTTGTTGCAGGCACAGGTACTAGTAGGCCTCCACAGTAGGACTTGGATATTTCTGCGGATTGTAGGTGAGCTCCAGGTTGCTTCGGGGCTTTCCGAGTCCTATGTATATGTTGGTTTTGGTATTGTATCACAGTTGTGTAAAGCGGGGACTTGTCCCGACGTTAGGATGGTTGTGTTCATATATTTATAGAGGCTTTGTAGACGATGTGGGACAAACGAAGGTTGTATGTTATGTCATGGTGGCTCTAACGGCCAAGTTTCATATTTGTAGGTGTTTATCATCACACATTTTCCATGACTTATGCCATTAGCATCTTGCATCTATTTGTGATATTGATAATCATGGAATGACTTGCGCATGAGTTTACAGGGATAAAAATTGGTTCTCTCGGGGCCTCAACGGCTTCGGGTGACATGTCCGCCCCAATGGGATTTGAGGCGTGACAGAACAAGTGTCTCAAATATGACAAAGACACTGAAAGAACTTCACCTATATGAACATAGAAGTGGTGCCGCTTCGATTGGGAGTTGGAGTTGCTCTCATAAATGTTCATGAATTTTGGATCTCACATGGCCATAAAAGTGCTAAGCATGTTGAGTAGAAAGCAGGAATGAAACGTTTATGTGTGCAGTGTCACCGATGTTATCACAAGAAATAACACGTTCAAAGCTATTATGCTACATGGAATGTCGATTTCGTCTTGTGGCATTGCACTAAGGTAATGTTCAAATCGAAAGATACATTACTCTATGCGTGAACATGACTTGATCTTTGTGTCCTAATTTATATTTAAACAAGTGGGGGATAGTTGAATTTTTGTTTTAAAAATAAATTAATAATTATAAGTATCTTTTAATGAAGAGATATCTTTTAGATGAAAAGGTGTTTCTTAGATGAAAGGTTGCGTCCTTTCATTATTTGGTTTCCAACAAATTCTATTTAAACCCCAACTACTTATTTTCTAACAAAACTTTTCTGTCTTCTCTATCATCTGAGAATAAACGTTTTCTTCTCCAAAAAGATCAAGTCCAAGTTCTTACATTGCAGAAGAATTTCTTCACTATTTGCTTAGTGCAGAATTTCATAGGCTTGTCATATCCACTAAAACTATTTGCATATAATTTCATAGCAATCTCGCAGAGCAAATATTATTTTTAGAAAAACGTTTTGCACGTGTTTCAAGCCTCAAATCCTGTGTTCGGTATTCATATTACTAATCCTTCATCTTGTGTTCTTCATATATTTTGTGTTCTTCTTCGTATATTTTGTGTTCATAGAACATATTTTTCAACAAGGATCCTTCTTCGTATATTTTGTGTTCATAGAACATATTTTTCAACAAGGGATCC
Source organism: Capsicum rhomboideum (assembly GCA_031232105.1). Taxonomy (NCBI): domain Eukaryota; kingdom Viridiplantae; phylum Streptophyta; class Magnoliopsida; order Solanales; family Solanaceae; genus Capsicum; species Capsicum rhomboideum. The sequence goes on from CP124707.1 coordinate 48,913,609, forward strand.
CTACAATTTTTGTTTCTGAAAGGTTTAATTAGGATTGATATTATTTCATCAATGTTATCGGGGGGGAATGAATGTTATCAATTAGCTCTTCAACTAATTATTTTGAATTTCCACTTGAATTCTTAGTCTAGTCAACATTATCTACTGGTATCTTGAATCAGAAGAAACACCTCCTTTTTGAGAAAAGACATTAAAAATTCCTAAATTTATTCGCTTAATTTACTTTAGCCCTTTAATTTTATGAATAATTATTTACCCCCTAAATAATTTTTAAGTGAATTAAATACAATTCTAATATTATAATATCAGTATCATAATAGAAAGTGCATTACACACGCCTCATGACATTGACATGTCAAGGCCACATCATTGCCACGTCAATAACTACTTTCAAAAAGAGTGATCCCATTAAAATGTAATCTATTATTTAATAAAATTAAAAGGAAAAAGGAAAAATCTCCCCCCCCCTCCCCCCTCCCCCCTCCCTGTTTAGAAGAAAAGTGAGAATTGATGTCTTCACCCGATTTTATAGATTTTAACAAGACCCAAATTTAACTAATTTCTTCATTTCCTTGTTTTCTTAGCCGAGTTCTTCACAACTTTCTTCGTCGGAGTTTTGTTCATTTTAGCAACTGCAATTTTTTTTTTATCAAAATCTTCTTCAATTTCGCCGGAACAATCACCGGCTTTTTCACTTTCTTTGCTAGTGTTCCTGCTACTACTTAAGATTTTTTCGCTACGACTTTTTTGGATGCCTATGAGGATGGTGGTCGGAATCGTTTGTGGCTGTTAATGGTAAAATTAGAGCCGAGGAAATGAATTAATGGTCGATTCGAGGGTGGATTTGGTTGCTGGTAACATTGAAGGAGTTGGGTTGAAGGTTGAGATGGTGTTCAATGGGGAAAAATCTCAATTTGGTGTCTTCATGGTTGTTCTCTGGTGGTGTTAATGGAGGAGAGTGTTGGTGATGGAGAATGTGTTTTGAGATTGTTAATAGAGAAATTGATGGTTGAAGAAATGGGTGTTGTTGTTAATGGTTTATGAATCGACAAACAAAAAGGGTTGCGCAAGGTGTTTTTTTTTTTAAATATTTTTTAATATATTTAAAATATAATATTAGTAGGATCATCTTTTTACAAAAAAAAATAAAATACGTGCTTTTTAAAAAAAAATTCTGTATTTTTTTTATGCCCCGTCAGCATTAGAGGGTGATATTAATTCACTTGAAAATTGTTTAAAAGGGTAAATAATTGTCCATAATGTTAAAGGGTTAAAGTAAGTTAAGCGGACAAGTTTAGGAAGGTTTTAATGTCTTTTCTCCCTTCTTTTTCTTTAAAAAAACATAACAAATAGTGGAAAATAACTACAAATGGCCCAAAAATAGAAAATAAAGTTTTTTCCCACTTTATTCTTAACATTAATTATTTTAAAATTAATAGACATACCAATAAATAAAAATTAAAAAAATTAATAAAAGATATATTATTCAAATTACACTTATATTTAATATTTTCTTAAAAACAGTGCAAAAATCTTATCATGCGTTCATAAGGAAGGAGGAGTATTCTGATAAACATGCATGTTCTCTACCTCTCGTCATTATTTGGACACCATGTGCTTTACCAAACATGTTTGGATTTCACTAACCTAATTAATCTTCTAGTTTTGCTTCACAAAAAATGGGACCCATCTCTCTTGTGCCGGATGTAAAGGGTCATCACAACGAAGAAATTTGACATATTTTTTGGTCCAAAATATGAGATGGTGTTAGATTCTGAAAAATATTAAAAGCAAAAAAGTTGATCCATCCATATATTTGTCAGAAAAAATAAATGTGGAAATCACACAATTCTAGAGGTAAATTTCTAACAAGAAAGCGTCTGTTTTGATCTTTATCAAATAGATGAAATTGATCTATAAGAATAAGCTATTTAATAATTATGTTATATGTTGAATTATATTTATTGAACTTTTGAATTTATCTGAATTATTGATTAAGATGGTTAATATTACTCGCAGTATTCCATTGAATATTTGCTCGCCTATTCAACTGATCTATACCTATATATATGCGTATAGAATCAGGATGGACGAGAACACATTCAAATATTTTGTATAATAATCAAGCAAGACAATTAACCTATGTCCATCCTAATTGTGTATTTACTCCCTAATGCTCAAGGTTAAGAACTTGCTCTATTTTATTTTATTGCAATCATGAATTTTCACTTTTGAGTTAAATTCAAGATTCATAGATGATATTGTTGGGAGTTAAAAGCTTGATAGTCACTCAACTTTGGCTAATTGGCCTCAATGATCTTTCAACTTTGTTTTATCTTCCTAAAGTCACTCAACTTTTGATAATTGGCCTCAATAGTCACTCAACTTTGTTTGTCTTTCAACAGTCACTCAACTTTGACAAATTAGCTTCTATGGTCATTTTTCCCAAAAAATATAATCTAGTACCTATTTTTATAGCTTTACAGTTAGTAATTTTTTTTTAAAAAAAAAATTAAAATTAATATTTAATTATTAAGTTCTCATATTTATAATTTAATATGTTTACATATATTTAATTAATAAAAAAACAACATTTTCAGCTCCAAGGAACAAGCAGAATTTTTCAGAAAGATTATTTTCGTTAATTGATGTCCAGTCAGAATTACAACTACTTAAATTTTGGAATGCGTTGTTGAAGTTTACATTCTGATACAAATGGATTTTATTTAATATGTTGTTTTATATTTTTTTAAATAAAAAGTGGTCCTAATTCTTTACGGTGTAAATATACATGATTACCACATAATCTAATTTACTAAGATCAATGGAATAATATTTTAAATTATTAAATATTAATAACTTAATATGTAATCATATTAATTAATATTAATATCATAATTAAATTAATATAAATTATTAAATATGAGAACTTAATAAGTAAAATTTTATGAAATTTTGCATTTAGTTTGTTACATGGAAATATTTATGAATATAAGTAACTGTCCATATTTATGAATATAATTAACTAAGTTATCATTGTGTATTTTAAAATATGAAAACTTGTGATTATAGTTATAAATGAACGATATATGTATTTGTGATTTTAGTAATATTATTAGAAGTTTTTTACTTTGTGGCATGTTGTCTATATAAAGATAAAGACTAAGAATCGAATATATTTGACATAGAACGAGATGCTTAACTCTACATATAGCCAATTCCCATAAAACGAAATGTTTAACTCCACATAGACTTAGACATGAAAGAAAAGTAAAAACATCCATATCTTCAAACTCAAAAGTCACATGTACATACCATTATACAATGAGACAGTTTTAATTTGACACTTAATTAATGGGCAATCAATTACTCTCGCCCTTTTATTTAACTAGATTCTAGTTGATTTGACACACCCTTTTATAAAATTTTATTTAAAAGTATATTTTACCAAATTAATTTTGTTAATTTAATTATTATTATTTTATGTAGTTATTTAATAATTAGGATAGAAAAAAAAATATATAATAATTTTTTTTTAATTTTATAAAATAAACAAATAAATTAAAATAATTATTTTTAGTATAGGCACGTAGAAGGAGGGTGCGTGTATGCGGAATCTATCCAAATCTCCTAATTAAAATATACTAGTACATTGTTGTATATATTCAATTGACAATCAAAGAAAAATAGTACTTTCAAACTAGTAAGTCCGCAACGACTATTATATACACACTGGAGATTAAGTCATATTAGCTGACTGCAATAATTCACATTTGGATTTCTTTTTACATTATTTTTTTTTTTGCTTTTCCACTCAGTATCCGGTATCTGCATTGGAGCCCGATTAAATTTGAATTCTCACCGAATAGTCCGAAATTGGAGGTAATATAAACTGTTTCCTAACAAAGGCGACTCTGTAATACCTAAGGGGGCTCAAACCCGAGATCTCTGGTTAAATTTATACAAAATTATTTGCATATCTTAATTTTATGAATGATTCCTCACTTCCCTATTTTTATTTTGAGTGAAACTAATATCCCTGGGAAAATACATAAGTTGTATTCATTTGCTTTTATTTCTTTTACTTTCTATTTAGTGTATTACTTTTCTTAATGGTGCGAAAGGAGTCAAGATGACACTTATGGATTAGCTTTAATCAAATGAATAAAGTTTAAGAGAAATATATTTTTTTTAGGTAAATTCTATAGTTGTTTCTTTGAATAAATGAGTTTGGATTCATATATTTTTTTTTTAAAGAAATAGGCTTAAGGTGTAGAGTTCATTAATCTATTAATTAAAGATAAAGAAAATTTTGATGAAAAAGTAATTAAAATATTTAAAATTATTTATAAACATTAATATATTTTGTATGTACAATTATAAATTGAGTATATAATTATCAATTAAATTTGATTTTATCGTCGATTTCTTAAAATAAAATATAATCAAATATGTGATTATTATCTATTTTTTAAAATTTAAAATCAAACTAAACCAAACCCAAAAAACTAACGATGAAGGAAAAAGAAGAGATTTTTATACTTGATTTCTCACATATAAACTGTCAAATTAAAACTGGAAAAAATATAACGTATATTAAAGAATTATATTAATATAAATATAAAAATGTATTTTAGTCCATTAAAGTGAAGAAGAATTTTGAATAAAAAATAAGAATAAAGATAAATGGATTCTGTTCACGTATATTCCATGTCAACAACTAAGTTAGTAGTGAGTAATAATCTAATCTATTTTTTTCCCAAAAGGACAACACTTTTTTTCATTTATTAGTGTATGACAAGAGATTCTTTGTTACTTCTGTTCTTTGTTAGGTTTGGCGGCTTAGAATTTATACTATTTGTGTATTGAAAATTAAAATAATAGACAAAATTTAAAAAGAACCACTAAGGAAATAGCATAGAGCAGATCATGAAGATCAAATATTGACCAATCCCAAAGGCCAAATGTTTTAATCATAGAAAATTCAACAACAACATACCCCGTGTATTCCCAGAAAATGGAGTCTGGGAAGGATAGAGTTTACACCTTACCAATACCTCAAGGGATGGGATAGAAAGATTATTTACGATAGACCTTCGACTCAAAACAATCATTGAAAATTCGAATATCACATATTTAGTAATACAGAACTGATACAACAACTACATATATACAAACTAATTAAAGATCATCACACATTTTGCTGATATTTGTAGCCTGCTTCAGAAATGTTTCCTCGTCCATCTGCACAAAGGAAAAAAAAATTCACTTAAATTGTCAACTATATGCAAATTAGTCATACGCAGTCTTATTCATGTAGTATGACAAGGCAAAACATTTTGCTGAAAAAAAAAAGAAGAAAAACATTTAGCAATATATATACAGCCAAAAAAGCAAGAAAAGAAAATCATTCAATTTCAACCATGCATGCACGGAAACACCTGCTACTTCTAATGAACAAAAAAATAGAATATAAGAAAAAAAGGCACCAAGGTGCACTGAATCTCCCGTTATGCACGGGGTCTGGGAAGAGCTGGATCACAAGGATCTATTTTATGTAGCTTTATCTTGCATTTCAGCCAGCGGCTGATAGAATAAAAAAACAAAAACAAAAGGAAAATGACTCAAATATGTCATTAAACCATTATAAATGACTCATCTATGTCATCCGTTAAAAGTTGGGCTCAACAAAAACTAAAAGGGTTTATATCCGGTTTTGCAAAATCATTTATACCACGTGGCAAAGTGCTCATGCTACTTTCTATGGCGGCAGTGATGCCTCTGGTACTATGGTTATGTCACCCTGCCATAGAAAGTAGCAGTGCCATGGTTGAGCACAAAACAAACAAACAAACAAAAAAAATAGAATGTAATTTGCTAATTAATCACCTGGCCCTTAGGGTGCAACGTGAATTTGGATGTTATTGACAGATTGGTTTATAATTGGTGCTGGTGCTGCAGGTGCAGACTGATCATGAACAGGAATTTTGCATAAGCAATACCATGCAGAGGTTACCATAGTTGAGATCAAGCCAAAGCCAAGTGCCACCGTAATATATATATTGATAGTCACTGAAAAGAAGGCCATGCTTAATTAATAGCAAATTTTGATTTCTAATCTATGAAGAAATATTGGAAGACAGAAGAGAGGATTTCTATACTCTATTATTTTTTTTTTGGTAAGAGGTTCTATACTCTATGCTTTGGGATTTTGGTGGCTATTTATAGGGCAGATAAGTGGCTGTGTAAAAGGAAAAGAAAAAAGAAAAAAGAAAAAACCCCTACCAGCTACCCCCAACACCTCTCCCTCCCCTTTTAGTGTCAACATTACATTATTATAATTAGTAGGTGCATTGGCATTGCCCATGTTCTGATTTGAAATCGACGTTTGATTATGAAATTTGCATGAAAAACTTCGACTTTAATTCGAAAGGGAGGATTCAAAATCCAGATTGTAATTATACAAACCTTGTCTCATAAGATTATATAGTTGTAAAAAGAAATTTATAATTTTAAAATTTTGTTAAAAAAAAAGATCCATGATCAATGTAAAGAGATTGTATATACTACTTCAAAGGCTTATATTAAAGATTAGATAGTTACTATTATTGTCGCTGGTATGTAATTCTATCGTAACACAATATACATACATATCACGTAATAATAATGTCGACATTTGCCGATTGTCTTTGACCAAAAATAAAAACAGAAAATATATTTACCTTTTTGTTGATCACTTGATGTAAAGTTGTGACGTGGCCAACGTAAGAAGAATCTTAATTTTTAATGAACACTTTCACATTCAGTAAATTAAGGGGCAATATTAGGACTTGACTTCTCTCCATTTTCTCCAAGTTTTGTTGGAATTGGAGATGCATGATATAATTTAAAATTAGTGGTTGAGATTTAATTAATTAAACAAAAGTTCTAACCATAATTAGAATAATTAATTGCTTTCATATATTTACTCATAAAATATTTTTACAATCTCACAATTCTAAATCTTTATTATATCTTTCCTAGATATGTTTTTAAAAGAAGTTCTTGTCAAGAGTAAACTTTTGCTTGCATAATTATTATTTTTTTACTATGTCTTTTTTTTAATAGTATAGGTTTTTTTTTTATTCGAGTATTTAAAAGAGAATGTTCTATGTATGATAGTGGATCCACCTTAAGGGAGTATCAAAGAATTTAAAATTGGAGTGCTTAAAATTATTTTGCTCCTAAATTTAAAATATATCACGCCACATTTTTTAATTTTTATTTGGCAAATGTTATTTTGTAATTTTTTAAAATTTTATTACTATTGACGAAGTCTACTCATTTTTCTATCAATGAACGTTAAGGAATGGCAAAAAGTAGCGAATTTTTTTTTTTTTTTTAAAAAAGCGATAGATGGAAATAATTTACTCTAGGGAAGGAAAAAAAGTTTTTAATATATTTAGGAAAGATATAGGACTAAGATATAATATAGATTTAGAATTTTGAGATTGTAAAAATATTTTAGGACTAAATACATGGAAATAATTAATTATTCTAACTATAGTTAAGGCTTTACTTTAATTAATTAAATCTCAATCATTAATTTTAAACTATGACATGTGTCTCCAATCCAAGCAAGGACTTGAAAAAAATGGAGAGGAGCCAAATCTCGCATATTGGGTGGTTTGATTCTATTTTTACAGTTTAACTTATCAGTTATTAATTTTTGTGTCTTAATAAATTGCTAACAAATTAATAAAATATTCATTTATTTGATTTGATTTAACAATTATCAGTTAATTATCAGTTAATCGATTAATTTTAAAACATATTGGTTGGCAACTGATCTAAACAAGTAATTTCTTTCAACCTAAGATATTTATTACATACAATAAAATTATATGTAGCAAACACAAAATATTCACACACACATACACACACACACAAACACTCTCTCCCACACACTCACAAACACTCTCTCCCACCCACCCACCCACACAAAATGGAGATGCATTTCAACATAATTCAATATTTCCAATTTCAAATATGAGATTACAATCTTGGGGCACAAATTCAATTGATCATATAGTGCCCATCACATGAAACAGGTTAACGAACTATTGATTTATTCAATATATAATAATCAGACAGTTCGTTATAAAATTGATAATCTATTATTTAGAAAATTCTAAATCACTCTCATATCGTTAATTCAATTATAACCAGACATCAATAATTTAATAACTCTTTTTTTAAAATTTTTAGCTATCGATTATTATTCGGTTCTTTCACTGTTGTATTTATTACTTTAAAGTTACTTCTAATTTCTTTTTACTTTTTTTATTTTTGTTTCTGAAAGGTTACCTTTCATTATTATGATAGATATTATTTTATTAATATCACCTCAACAGGAAATCAATGAATATTAGCGCTTCAATTATTTGCATTTCCTCTTTTCGTTTGGTTTGTCGGTAATTCTTAGTCTAGTCAACATATTCTACTGGATCATCAAAGAATTTGGTGCTAGGATGAACTAGCTGTTAGGTTTTGATTTCGAATCTTGAATATGTAAATATTCTTGATTGAAAGTGCTGCTCCCCAACGCTCAAAATTAGTCAAGTTCCAACACGAATACTAATCGCCAATAAACACCAAATGAAAAAAAAAATTATAATAATTTTATTTGTCATAAGATAATATAATTCTTAGTATTTTTATTTCTTAGTAAGATGGGTTATCTATAAGGGGAGGCGGTTAGTTGAATTCTTGCATGCAGGTCATGCAAGTGGAAGTGGTATGGTATAAAGTTATTGACATTTTCATGACTAGGACAGGCCTAACATCAAAGATGAGTAAATTCTTGATTTTTAGTCTGTAGAAAAAAATGACACCCAAATCTTTTTTTCTCTTTGTTGATGAGCGGTGGTAAATGAAGTATTGAATAACTCCTTTTATAAATGAATCAGCAGATATTTGAACAAATCAAAATAACTAATGGATTAGTTAATTGCAAATTGCCACATTTAGTCCCAATCATATACTATATCTATTATTCTGATAAATATGTGTGTCCTAATCGAGCTTGTCATTGTTTGGGCACGTTATGTACTTTACCTGCCTGCTTAGCTTGGATTTAAGCGAAATTTAAGGAAACTATAACGACAAAATAAATAAATTAGAATATTTTTATAATATACTGCTCCCTCCGTTCTATTTTAGTTGATCATCTTACTAAAAATAAATATCTCATATTAGTTGATCACTTACTAAATTAAGATAGAATTAATTATTTTTTTTCATTTTACCCCTACAATTAATTATAATTCCAATGTTCATTCCTATGCCCAATGAATATCATTAATATGGATAAAAAGTAAAATAGTAAAAACTATCACTCAATTTATGATTTTTTAATTACCGTGTAAAATTAAATATGTCCAACTAAAATAGAATGGAGAGAGTATATTTCACACTTTTTTTGTCAAACGTAAATGAAGAAATTTGACACCTCTTTTTCCATTTGACACCTCTTTTTCCAAAATATGAGTTGCGTTAGATTTTGAAATATATTAAAGGCAAAAAAATTTACATGTATCCATATAGTTTTCCCATTTTCCTTTTTTTTTTTTTTTTTTTTTTTTTTTTGGAAAATCCCACAATTTCTTATATTAAAGACTAGTACAATAAGTATAGAAGTAAAGCGGAATGTTTAAGCGAAATTATGGACGTGGTTTAAAAAAGAAGTCTAATGAAAATGTGTAATTTTCAACTGGCTTGCTCCTGTGTTAAATGTATGTTAAAAAAGTGGAATTATATTTCGAAAAAAAAAAACTACTGACCTACTGCCTATTTATTGTTTTACGTCCTCTTGTATGGATAGCTGTTTTTTTTTTTTTTTTTGGGTAACGATATAAACATTATCATTGACAGACAACAAACAAAGAACAAAATTACATCTTAGCATTTGTACCAGCAAAATTTTAGGCTGTACAAAATCGTACGTCTTTTTTTTAAAATAAAAAATTGGAGGTAGGGTAATAGAAAATGAACAGGGAATTACAATATGAGGAATCGAACCCTCACCATGATATCCGACCAACTGAGCTGCAAAGATTCCCCGTAGAAAATCATATGTCGAACAAGAGTTACTAGTTAAAATTCTAGGCATGAAAATCATTCTTGTCAAACAAGGTTATCAATATTTTAAATACGTATAATTAAATACTATTTCCAAAAGGGTCCTACCCATTAATTAGTCTGCAAGAGTATGATGTTAGGCGAATTAAATGAGAATTGACAAGACTTTAGTAAATTCTTTGACTAAATTAATACTTCGAAAAACTTCTTTTTTAAAAAAAAAAAAAAGAAGAAGAAGAAGAAGGAGATTTGAGGTGTTTGGTAAAGAAAAATGTTTATTTTAGTAGTTTTTCTATTGTTGGGTTAAGATTACAAATTAAATCTCTTTTTTTTATATATAAAAAAATGCTTCTTTAATTTCAACACTAAAATATTTTTTCAGGAGCTGCGAAATGAGGAGGGATGCTAATATACCCTTCCTGGAAGGTGTCATTAGCTGACTGCTAAACATGCTTTAAATTTATTATCGGTATCTATAATAAAATTATTATTCCAATGTGTTGGGAATTACTAATATAAATACTACTTGCTATATCAAACAATACTTATCCATGCCACTATACTAAAAATAGATCTCCAATAATATTTATTTAGTTTGAAAAATTAATGAATAATTTATCATTTTCTACCTATTTTATTCTTGCTATTAAACACTATCTATCACTCAATGCATTTTCTAAGACATTAAATTTATTATATTCAAAAGATAATATAGTAAAATTACTCCTATTTTTGTCATAAATATTATTGGACGGATGGAGTAATAAATACATGTGTTCATAAATATTTTTGTCTAACTAGTATGTTCAGTTATTTACTCTATCTGTCTAACAATACTTGTCCACTATATTAAAAATAATTGTCCAACAATACTTGTAGAAAATTAATGGATAACTTACCCCTTTTTATCCATTTTACCCTTGTTATTAAATATTATTAATCACTCCATGCATTTTTCAAAACATTACCCTTGTTATTTATTATTTTTTAACATGTATGTCAAGTCAATATATAGTGAATAAATATTGTTGGACGGAAGAAGTAATACAAAAATTTGGTGAATAATTTTATTTCTATCACCCAAAATAATCTTAACAAAACAAATACATTTAATGGGCTATACTATGAACAATTCAGATTGAAACCTTCATTTTTTTTGGTACAAATAAGTAAGGCCTAATTAAGAAAGAAAACATGACAAACAGAAAAAACGAAGACTACCAAAGGAAGAGAGATGATGCAAAATGGTGTAATATATATGCACATCTTTAATTTTCCAGTTTCAATCAATCTAATTAATCATAAAGTTAAATTGATAATACTTGCACTTGACCTCTTATAAGTTCAACTGTACCTTTTTTCTAGTAAACAGGCTACAGGGGATGAATTGAAATCCACTAATCTTTATTGGCCGCCTATAAAATCCCACCAAATTAAGTCGAAAACATTTCTTCATGGAAATATTCAAATTGGGAGTCTAGATTTTCTTCCAATTTTTCTTCATAAAGAAGAAATCAAAAGTACTAATGGATTAAGCATGGAGTTCTTTTCGGTGAATATTTACCTTATTAATTAAAAACTCAGTAACTTAAAATCCAAAATTCATAAATTTTAAACCATAGTTCCACCTCGTTCCTCTGTGCAAAAGATTTGGGCCAAAAAGAAATTCAGTTAAATTTGTCTACTATATGCAATTAGTTATAAGTAGTATTTAACTCTTTATACAATTATTTTAAGTGAAGACAAAACAATTTTGCAAGAATAAAGGGCTTGCCCCTAAAACTCTCCTAAGTACATGTACTTCATTATGGATGTAATAAGATATGATATTAATTCCTAATCTTGTTATGGGAAACAAACAACAGCTACGATTAGGTATACGAAAATATTTCCTGCATCACTAGAGTATATTTGAGCTTTAAAAACAGAAAGTTCATCCACTTTTGTGAGGATTCAAAAATGTGGTTGTAAAGAAGTCGCTTTTGTAGAAATACATAAGTTTCCAAAATTAGCTAGTTCTAATGAAGTTAACTTTTAGAGGATTCCAAACCAGTAATTAAAACCATAATTGCAAAGGATTCTGCTTAGACAAAGTAAAACACATAAATCTCCTAACTAGTACTAGTAATTGTAATTTCTTCGTAATTGACAAAAAACAGGAAGTTATTTTATGCACTTGAATCCAGTGTAAAATATTCCTATTTAGTGCATGTGTCAAGTAGTCAGTTCAATTTAATTGAATATGTTCGTGGTATTTATTTCTTGATAAAGTATTTTACAACAATTTAAACTTAATTTGAGAATAGAAAAAAAAAAAGAAAAAAGAGGGACCTGTGTCGTCACGTGCTCACATCATAACTTCCCTAACTTTTTTTAAAAATAAAATAAAATAAAATAAAATAAATGCAAGCCTTTCAAATGTGCAACAAAAGCTTTTTTCCACTTTTAATTTATATACTATACTTTTCCATTAAAATATGAGAAAATTTCATGCGGAACTACAGTTTTGGTATTTACATAGGTCTATATTTTCAATAAAAGTATAGGTCTGTATTCTATAGCGGAACTATAGTTTTGGTATTTACGTAGCGCAATACTATTTTGGTTGCTAATTTGGGTATTTGATTTATTGGTGAGAGGTATCTAAGATACAACTATTCGATTGCGGCCTTTAATTATGCCGCTATATATAGCTGATTACGTGTAATTGAAGGGAGTAAAATAACGTAAAATCAGTTACTAGTTTCCTTGATACATGCAAACAAGATAACATATATAATCGCTTTTGAAATTCTATCCTATAGTATCGTTTACTTTTTAAAGAAACAATCAAAAAGATTTGTGTCAACTACATAAAACTATCTTATTTTTGGATGATAGTGGAAAGAAGTATCAGAATTATGTTTCTCATCCATTCTTCATCTTATTCTGTTAATTGAACTATCCAAAGGATGTCAGCATTACAATCTTGATACGACGTTCGGTATTCTGAGATTCAGAGAACAATTACATCGACGATGTAATTGATGATATCGTTATAAAGGATTATGCTTGTTACGAAGGATTTGGTTATTGTAATGCCAAACATTTGTGGATCGACAGAAGCAGGAAAAATCTATAAATAAAGTACAAAGTTGAAATAATCGTATTTCAGTGGAGATTCGTGATGATATGAATATGTTATTGTATGTGGAACTGAAGAAACGGAGCAGTAACTTTAATATGCATATCTTTTGTGTATCACAACTACGCAAAAAGATTTGGGATGCAGTGACTTTAGTGATATTGACGTCCAGACACATACTATTCTAATTATATTAATTTATAAAATATTAAAAATTAAAGGATCCGTGGGGCTTATGCCTCATCACCCCGTATCAGGTAAAACGTCTCGTCTTACGCCGTCGCCTTTAAAAACACTGATATGAATGCATTAATAAGTTGTTATTTTCTCAATATAATATTATATTTAATCTTATTAAACAAACTTATACTAAAAAATTGATGAAGATGTTTGAGAAATATTTTAGCTAAAATAATCAAGTTTATGTTATAGTCATTCAATTGATAAAGATGATCATACAACAAACAATAATTTTTAAGTATTTAGTGATTATAATTTTTAATGTATCTTTTGAGTTTTCTTATTTTATGAAATTTCACCCTTTTCTTGATTGATAGAATATAGTGAAATTTCATATAAATTTATTATGATTTCCAGTAAACTTGTGTCGATCAAAGAAAAATAAAGTCAGTATATATAGATCGGCAATAAAGTTCTATATATATTTGGTTAACTTTCCATTTGGTAATCGTTTGTAATTTTTACTTTTACTTTACGGATTTGTTTGCATCCAAGAAGTCATGCGTTATCCAAGAAGATTCGCTGGTCCTCGGGGTCCACCTCAGGCCCCACCTCGTCTATCCGGTCCACCATGGGCCGCCGGTCCACGTTCATTCACCGGTCCTCCATGGGCCGCCGGTCCGCGAGCCCCGTCACGTTCATTCTCCGGTTCTCCATGGTCCGCCGGTCCGCGAGCTCCGTCACATTCATTCTCCGCCGGTTCTCCATGGGTCGCTGGTCCTCGAGCCCGCCGACATTCATTCGCCGTTCGGGCCCCACTTGGTCGGCCATTTACGGCCCGTTCAGAGAATTTGGCACCGCCAGACACCGTCGAAGTTGAATTTGGCAAAGAATCGGCGAAAACAAATGTTCTATCTACAGGCGAAGTAGGAGTTGCATTGGCCAAAGATTCGGCGAAAACAAATGTTCTATCTACCGTCGAAGATGAATTTGCCAAAGAATCGGCGAAAACAAATGTTCTATCTACAGGCGAAGTCGGAGTTGAAATTGCCAAAGAATCGGCGAAAACAAATGTTCTATCTACCGGCGAAGTAGGAGTTGAATTGGCCAAAGAAGTTCCATCTACCGGCGAAGTTGAAGTTGAATTGGCCAAGAAATCGACGAAAACAGATGTTCTATCTACCGGCGAAGTTGAATTTGATTTGGCCAAAGAATCGGCGAAAACAGATGTTCTATCTACCGGCGAAGTTGAAGTTGAATTCGCCAAGAAATCGGCGAAAAAGAATGTTTTATCTACAGGGAATTTAGCGCCGCCAGTAACTGTTGAATCGCCTAAGAAGGAGGTGAAGAAGTTGAAGGGGAAGAAGAAGGGTAAGGGGAAGACGGTCGTAACTGGTAAAGAAGAACCCCCTTTTTCTCAAGAGAAGGTGCTGTCGCCTAAGAAGAAGTTGAAGAAGTTGAAGGGGAAGATGGCAATAAATGATAATGAAGAATTCCCCCTGTCACAAGAGAAGTTGCTCTCCCCAGTAAAGAAGAAGATTAAGAGAAAGAAAGAGTATCAGATGAACAAGACAGTAATCGAAGAAACAGAGCCTGATCAGCAAACTAAGAGTAAGAGGAACAAGATTAATGAAGAAAGCCAGGCTGAGGTAACTAACAGTAAGAGGGAAATTATTAGTTTGGATACAAAAGCGCCTGGAAAGGCTAATATCCAGATCAGTTGTGACTGTGGGAAATCTTATGAAATTACTCACGACGCCAATGGATTTCATTTCGCACACTAGCCATCGAATCAGTTGTATAGATGTATGTTGCTCTTGGGATTAGCTCTATCAGTTGTATCAGTCTAGCCATTGGATCTGATAACTCACTCTCAATTTGATGATTCATTGATCACTTGTATCAGTCTAGCCATTGGATCAGTTGTATAGACGTAGGTTGCTCTTGGGATTAGCTCCATCAGTTGCATCAGTCTAGCCATTGGATCAGTTGTATAGACGTAGGTTGCTCTTGGGATTAGCTCCATCAGTTGTATCAGTCTAGCCATTGGATCAGTTGTATAGATGTACGTTGCTATTGGGATTAGCTCCATCAGTGTCAGTATCTGGTGTTTAGTTCTATAGAGGTCAACAGTAGCTGTTGCCCTGATGATTCTTTTGCAGTTGTGCTGTGTTGTTTCCTGTGTTTGCATGACTTTTACCTTTGGGATATAATGATTCATTAATTGCACAATAGTGCCGCTGTTTCCTTTGTTATCTGGATGACTTTTATCTTTGCTTTTACTGATTATTTAATTGCTATGGTGCTTTTCCTTTACTGGTTGGATTTTAACTCGATACAAAATCTCAGTTATATTGACACAAACATGCTACTTTCACAAATGTGGCAGCTTCAGGTCAAACGTAGATAGACCTTACAAATAGTACTACTATTTAATCTTACTAGTGAGCGTAGCCAGGGCGTTGCCCAGGCCAAACAAAGCTGTATAGTAAATCTGTAAAAGTTGATTCAATATGTTACACTTAGTAGTGAAACAAAGAAATTTCAGAAAGTCAGGTGGAAGACAGAGATGTCGGGATCTCATACAATGTATTTCTGCGTTGAGTTGATAAAAGTTTTGCATCCATCCAAAGCAAGCCAAAGGAGGAGGCCTGATAGAAAGCTTTATTTAGGAATATGAAATAGTAATATAAATTCCTAAACAAGAAGAAAAAGTTGATTACCTTCCTTTGTTGCGGCTTTTATCAGTGTCTTTTTGATGGGAGTCCAAGAAATTTGCAGGTTTCACGTGCCGCTTTTGTTTTAGCATTGGCATAGATGTCAAAGTTTAGAACAACACTCAAATTATTTGGCAAGTAAATAAAAACAGACCAGAATTACCAAATATTTGTTGCTTTGCTTTTCCTTCAGCAAGCTTCTATGCAAGAAGCTCTTCCATAGTTGAAATACATTTATTGGCGCTAAATGAGAGCAAAGAGAACAAAATCAATTGATAGGCACATAATACACAATCAGTCTTTGAGCGACAGTTAAATCTTCATGTCGTTTTTTTTTAAGTTGAAGTGTTATTGGGAGATAAAAAATTCAAGAAAGAAAGAACAGAAATTGCACTACTATCCAATGATCTACTGTAAAACTCATTTAATATTCTTGTAGAACTAAATTTACCATGCAGGCAGGATACTACAGCTGTACATTATCTTTTGAAACCGTAAAAGATTTGGCGCTACTCATGCATTATTGTCTCAGTGACGTGATCACTACTTTTATTCTTCAGTTACATTGGTTCAGTTGGTAACTTAGTTATTGAAGCAAATTTGCGCACTAATGGCAATAAGCTAAGGCGTAATTCCATAGAATCGATATCCTTAGCTATAGTTCCGTTGACCTAATGCCGATAGGATCAGACCAACGAAACATTTGGGGTGTGCTGTGGAGGATCTATGTGATATGCTAAGGCTAAAAAGAAGAAATGATTGGAGATAGGATTAAGCAAATCACAAATTGTAATTGGAAGATATAGAAATACCTTTCATGTTAACAGGAAAAGTTTCCTGGACAGCATAGCCATTGTTGAACAAGAAACAGTGTCAATTAAGTACTGGTCTTAGCACTCTCACAGAATTTTGAAACAGAATCACAATAACAGAGAGTACGAGAGCTCAACTTAAAATGGCTACTATCAGACTTATTTAGTATTCTTAGGAGAAATCTTCACAGAAGATTACCAGTCAAATAAAGCATTAATAATGAAATTACTTAATGTTAAACACTTCTAGTGAAATTCTTCGACTTCAATAACAAGAATGAAGCAAAAGGAATAGTCTTTTACCAGTATCATGACCAAATAGCCTCAGCAATGCGAGCTAAAAAACTAAGATGTATCATATAATGTGTTTTCGGGGAAGTTTTCCAGCATTCTGTTAACCTCATTTTGTTGCCTCTTTCTGAATCACGTGTACATTGTAATCATAAACAAATTATTTAGCGCAGGCAGGTTCAGTTTTTAGAGCTGAGTGTAGACGTGCATAGTTAAAGAAGGGCTTTAGAAATGATTTCATCATACACTATATTGTATGTGGACTGGTCATCATCATTAGCAGCAGTAGATGGTTGAATTAATATTTTTATACGGTTGGAACTTTTTGCTCTAGATAAAGCGACATACAATTGGCCATGAAAAACGACGGGCTTGCGTTAAATTCTAACATAATCTAATGTTTGACAAAAGCACATTTGAAGAATGACAGAATGTAATTTGACGTTCCCTGGTAATTAAGAATACGGGCATGAAAAATGTAAGCTTACCTCAAAAATAACTGGAGTGCGAGATTAAAGAAGAAATAACAGGAGAGCCCACCTAAGCCCCCTGGCAAAAGAAATATATCGACTAAGATTAGGTTTACAGAGAGAGATATCAATGGGTCGAGGAGGTACAATTCAGTAAATTGGCTACAAATGAAGACGTCATTTTGAATTACATACACATGCAAGGTTTACTATATTCTTAATATTTCAGTATAATAATAGTAACAGGCAAGATTTTTACTATCAATCTATCATATTCTTACTATGTCCACAAAATAATGATTGTGAAGGACCCAAGGAGTAACAAAATAAAGATTACATCATTTCTAGATCATTAATCTATTTTTTTTCTTTTCTCCAAAATTAATCTGATCTTTCTGATTCAATGAATAATGAACCATTTGTGGGAACTTCTGGTAAATGGAAAAGGCAGTATTAAATTGTAGATATTTAGTCAAATGAGGATAGGTTCAAACGTAAAGCTATCTAATGCTTCCGATTGAAGTTACATCATTAACTTGTGAAGTAAGACAATGGGAGAGACATAATCAGACAACTAATAACAAACTGGGCCTTGTTTATGCGAAACAATGCTAAGAATGATATTATAACTCAATTAAATTATGAAGTGCTGGTGTTAAGAGTTCTCAAAGAGCAGCAACATCGTAAAAATCATCTTATATATCAAGTGGGTTCCTAGCCTGTCATGTTAGTAATGGGGATGCTATCATTAAATAGTTTCAGGAATAGAAAATATCAAATCTTTTTGGGACAGACTAGAAAGAAAAGAGTGACATATAAAAAGGTAAAATGGTACTGATTAAGTCGTGAAATCTCATAGTCCATAAGGAAAGAGACTATTTGCTAGAAGACGAATTGAACATTTATTAAAAGCAGAAAAAGGAAAGTTAGGTAACTTCATGGTATATCTATCAAGTGAGGCAGTAATGAGCTGGTTAAATCACATGGCCTCCCTATTGATTTGGAAGGCCAAAAACGTTAGGGATGCTAACCTGTTTCCATGAGAGGAGATGAGGGTTCAGGTATGGCAGGTGTTTGTTCAACAACCTGTTCATTCTACACTGTTCATCATTGCAGTCATTCGTTTCTCTTTTATCAACTGATGTAGCCCTATATATTTTAGGGCGGCGGCGTTTTATTTTTGTACATCCTTCTTTATAGCACTGATGCTTGCCTTTTTGTTTATGGCATGTTGAATCCAGAGCTTTTTCGAATGTAGACATCTGTGTACACCAAGTAAAAACTCAGAAACAATTAACAAACAATCTAGGAAACCGAAGATTTCTTTTCTACATATGGAAAGTTAAAAAATCATCATATAATAATCAAAGCGACAAGTACAGTGGAGCAAATGAACGGAGCAAACAATAAACAGATCCTCTTCCTGCGAGCAGAGATGATTAGAATGAGAAATACTAAAGAAAAAGAATCATATTATCAGATATAACAGCAGAAAGAAGGAAGAGAAGACTTATTGTTCAGCAGCAAACTATAACTTCCGTTATTTTCTATCTAGTCCATTTGCTCTGCTTTTATCTGCGAACCAGCACAACTTTAGAAGTATCTGGGCGAGAAATGCTGCCTAGAAGAAGAACCACTGTGTATTTAACATCAGTAGATCATAACTATGCTTAGTTAGAAACAGAGCATCTTGCAATTATGCATTATATTGAGCAAACCTGTTTCAGGATGAGGTGATATTTCTGTGATAACAATACCTCTCTGGCCAGTTAATCGAGGTTGAGCATTAGCCGATGGTGATTCCTCATAATTGGTAAAAGGGAGCGAATATTCAGAAGGTTTAGGTTGTTCGATTCCCGATACCTTGTCCGCCGTTGCAGAAGATGTGCCTCTCTTTTATCAGATGAGAGTTGTTTGTACATATCGCGACACCTATTTTGAGTAGCAAAGGCTTTATCTGTTGAGTATTGGTGCCCTTTTTCCTGCGGAGAAGAACTTGTACTGATGACCTTTTAATCGATAGGCATATCTATTGCCATAAACATATGCAGCCAGAATAGCAAATTTGTATTCCCACCCAAAAAAAAAGACAACAAAGTTACAAATTATAAAATCCAATTCTTCTTGTTTTTCTAAGAGCACAAAGATTTAAATTCTCTTAAAGAGGTCAAATAAAGAAGCTATCGAATAACTTATATAACAAGTCCACATCCATATAAGTTAAGAATTTCAATTGTGCCTTTACAGAATCTACAAGGACAGAGACAAATTTTGAACTGTTAAAAGAGAGGAATTCTCCATCAGATAATCAGGCAATGCCGCACAAACAGTTCAAACTTCAAACTTGCAAGTAGTTCAAACTCACAGTAACAAGAAAATTGGCAGCAGGGACATAGCTGCTGAGGTTTATTCCATGGCAGACCACAATTTTGCAAATAAGTACGGGAAGATTAAACTCGTTACATTCAGAACTTAGTCAACATATAAAGCAACCTAATTATGTGAGGAAGTTAATTAAAAACTACCTTTATTGAAGCGAAAGAAAGAATTAGATTTCAGCCTGAGTGAAGAGATGCATATCAAGAGGAAAATTATGTCCGTCCAAGTTTTCTCATACAGAACACCAGCTTATATAAGAAGTTAATCCAAAACGCAGTTGTTAGCTTCAAGAAAATGAAGTGGAAAAGGCAGATTAAACACAATTAAGAAATCCACGAAAGCAACAAGTAAGCAAGATAGTAGATTAACCATCACTCTTACCTTGAAATATTAAAGTTAATGTTCATTCTCTTGTTTTAGTTATTCCCTTTAGAAAGTTAAAAGAAAAGGAGAATAATAATAGGAAACAATAAAAAGCAATGTTGGTATCATGTCTTCATCTGCTAATTCTCTTAACAGATGAAATGTTAGACAATCTGCATTAGAAGGTAATGCATGAGTATCACTTTAAACACTGTAGAATTGGATTTCGATAATGTTGAAATGTTTAGAGGCATAAATTGTGCAGCTCATGCAACTGAAACTCCTGATGAGTGAAGAATACATTTGGTAAAAAACTCGAACATATATCCCTTGTTAAGAAGATCATTATATTTAGATTATAAAAATAAGATTGAACAAATTAAAACTGGGGGTGTATATCATAAATTTTCAAACACTTTAGCTCCACCCTTGCTCCAATATCATAAATTTAGCGAGGAAGAGACAAAATAAACCCAAAACAGTTTTATACACACACAAATACTCACCCATGAGGGAGCTTATCAACATAGCAAATAAGCATCTTGAGTTACTTCCGCCTTCAGAAGTCAATATAGCCATGCCTTTTCCCCTACCGAAATATTTAATCCAGCGCTTCATTAACAAAAACCACTGCCGCACACACTGCAGCAGTACAGAAAATTACTACACCCACCACCAATTTTTCCATATTTACTTGTAAACACCAACATGGTCTTCCTTTTTTTTGGGGGGGTAGCTTTTTTGATTGAACAAAAGGCAATAAGGAAATCACATCAGAATCTAGTCTTCTTCCTCCTACGTCTTCTCCTCACCGTCTTAATAGGTATAAAAAATTACTTTGGCTGTTTGATCCAATTATATGTGCAAGCGAGAGAATGAATAATACTAAGAGTTGTTGGTTTGACAACAAGATGAGTGCTTTGGGTCAGAATTAGACCTTCTGTAGACGGAACTTGAGACTTCTGGATAGACCTGAGAAAGCCTAGACCAAAGGTGCCTAATAGCCTAGCCAGACTCAATCTAGAATTTCCACTCCTTCTAAAACCCCAAGTACGGCATTGGCAATTGAAGAGCTTAGTTAGGATGGGTGGACTCCAAAGCAAATATCAATTTTACGAAAAATCCGGTCTGATGGCTGTTCTCCACTAACCACAAGGATTCACCTTTGGTGATCACACAACGACCGGGGGCAATCAATAGCCACAATCAATGGAATTCCCAGAAGGGCCTGGAAGAGGAAGTGATCCCCCATCACAAAAGAACATAACCTTCGATACGTTAACGACAACAACAACAACAACATACCAAGTGAAATCACACAAGTGAGGTCTGAGGAGGGTAGAGTGTACACAGACCTTGAGAGACTGTTTCCAAAAGACCGTCGCCTCAAGTGTAGAAATTCCAAGTACAAAGGAGCAGGAAACAATGAAGACAATATATCAACTAACAAGAGAAACAGTGCAAAGTTCACAAGAAAGAAGCAAAAACATCAACAAAAAATGCGATAATCAAAACATAATAAAGGACAAACTATGATAGATATCACAAGCAAGAACTACAATACTACCACTAGTACAATGATACATACCTACAAGCCTTCCTATATATCTAAAGGTCATATCCTCCCTAAGCTAAGCTGAAGTTGTATCATATCATGTCTAATCACTTCTCCTCAATACTTCTTTCGACCTACATAAACAGTGTAGATAGAGAAAAAAAAAGTCTAATTTTTGGTCAAAGATTTCTTGAGACGGGGGTCTTTCGGAACAGCCTCTCTATCTCATCTCTGAGTAATAGTATGGACTGCATACACCTACCCTCCCCAGACACCACATGGTGTGAATATACTGGTATGTTGGTGGTCAAAGATTTAATTTTCATTTCAAACTATGAATACTTTCGATTTTTTGGAAGAGCTTAACAAGTGCAGGAGGGAGAGACACACAAAGGAAGACATGCGTAACACAGAAATATCTCAAAGCTCACCGCCTGATACAAGTTCTTGTATACTTTACCATTTTAGTGGAATGACGAAATTACCCTTTTCACGAAGCACACGTGTTGTGCGTGCTTCCTTAGTCGTCCAACAATATTGTCCGATTTGACAAACATCTTACAAAATAATTAATAATATGGAAAATTATATTATGTTATCTTTTAAATATAACAACTTTTAATTTTTTTAAAAATAAATTGGATAATAAATAGTATTGACTAACAAAAATAAAATAGGCACAAATGAATAAATTATTCATCAGTTTTCTAAACTGCATAAATATTATTGGACATCTATTTTAATAATATGAACAATTAAAGATAGACGGATGGATTGATAATAGGGAAAAAGACATAAATGTCACTTCACTCAAAACTATTTCCACCAAAATAGCCATTGATTTTGCAATTTCAAAAGATAGCCATTTTAGGCATTTTTGTTGCTGTTACTGCCTTCTTCTTTTATTTTTTTGTCTTTTTCTTATTTTATTGTTTAATTTTTAATGTCAATTATTTTAGCACGCAACACTATAATTATCCTTACAGGCACTATAATTAGCATTATGATACATTTTATATAACAATGATATTTTTTTTTTTTACATAGACAATTGTGATAGATACAATTTTAAACAACAATAATACAATTTCTATACATATCCTATACAAATACATATTACATACAACAATGATATAATTTTTATACATATCATATACAAAAATATATACTCTATATAAGAATCATATAGTTTCTATATATATGTTATACTCTTCATATTTTTTTGTTCAAATACCATAATGATAAAGTCTCCATGCTACATTCATATAGTTTATAATGAAAAATATATGCATATATAGTTCATATACCATATTGTACAGTCCCTATACCAAATTGATACAATCTTTATATCATATTGATACAGTCTATGTACCATATTAATACACTCCTTATACCATATTGATACAGTCCCAACTGGTCATTTTTGGAATTAGTTTGGACCGACTGACCACTCCATGTCTAATAGCCCAAACCTGGATAATTTATTTTTAGATGGGCCATGTGGTGTCATTTTCTCTTAATAATAACAGAATAATGTAGAATCTGCTTTCAATTAATTGCTCTTATAATACCCAATACCACAATTTATTTAGGGGAAAAATACACTAAATACACCAAAAAATTAAAGTATTTACATCCAAGTGCCCCCTCCCATACTAATTTTCTAACTACCCGTGCGGCTAAAAAAAATTACTCGCGATACCCCCAAAAGAGGAAAAGCGGGCAACATTCAATTTGTGTAGTAAAGTAAGTCAAAAAAGGTTGCGGTGTTTTTTCTTTCTTTCCAGTTCAACATTTTCAGTTATACGTTCTTTTTTTTTTCTTTCTAGATTTTGTACTTTACTTTTTGTGTTATTTTTCATTCTTTATTTAAATATAAAATAATTATAGTGGCTAATATTTTTTGACTAAAGAAATATATAAAAATAAATAATTAGATTACAAGAAGTAGTAACTAAAAAAAAATATTAATTTACTAATTTATTTAACAAAATTTAAATTAATAGAGATATTTTTTTTTATTTTTGATCAGATTATTTTCTTTTCTATCATTTCTTTTTAAAATTAAAAGAACATAAAAAAGATATTATCTAACTATTTTTAGACTGATAAAAACAAAAAAAATAATAAATAAATCACAACATTAAATAATTAAGAGTAACTAAAGAGTGTCTTATCGAAGGACTAGAACAAACCTCTTGGATACCATCACAATATATAATATACTGTGAAAGTATCATTGAGGACTGAAGCAGATCTCAATGTGGCAGTATATGTATATACCGTGATGGTATAATGGAGAATTGAGAAGTGTCTTATTGAAGGACTGAAGTAGTCCTCCATGATACCATATCGTGTGTATATATATATATATATATATATATGTATATATATTTCATATCGGTATTACATAGGATTGAGAAGTGTCTCACTGACTGACTGAAGTAGACCTAAATGATACCATGACGGTATATAAATTTACTGTAATGGTATCATGGAGGTCTAACTGAAGGATTGAAACAGACATCAACGATACCATGACAATCTATAGATATATTGTGATGGTATCATGGAGGTCTGACTGAAGGATTGAAGCAGACAATAATGATACTATGACGGTATATAGATATACTGTAATGGTATCATGAAGTTCTCACTGAATGATGAAACATACATCAATGATGCCATGACGGTATATAGATATACTGTGATGGTATCATGGAGGTTCCACTAAGGATTGAAGCAGACATCAATGATACTATGACAGTATATAGATATATTGTTATGGTATCATTACAGACTGAAGCAAACCTCAATGATATTATGTCAGTATATATGTACTATGATGGTATCATGAATGTCTGACTGAAGGATTGAAGTAGACATCAATGAAACCATGACAGTATATAGATATACTATGATGATATCATGGAGGTCTCACTGAATGATGAAACATACATCAATGATACCATGATGGTATATAGATATACTGTGATGGTATCATTACGGACTAAAGCAAACCCAGTGATACCATGTCAGTATATATATACTGTGATGGTATCATTGAGGTCTCACTGAAGGATTGAAGCAAACCCAATGATACCATGTTAGTATATATATACTGTGATGGTATCATGGAGGTCTGGTTGAAGAATTGAAGTAGACATCAATAATAATACCATGGCCGTATATAGATATATTGTGATGGTATCGTAGAGATCTCACTAAATGATGAAATATCTATCAATGATACCATACCGGTATATAGATATATTGTGATGGTATCATTAAAGACTGAAGCAAATCCAGTGATACCATGTCAGTATATATATATATATATATATATATATATATACTGTGATGGTATCATGGAGGTCTCACTGAATAACGAAGCATACATCAATAATACCATAACGATGTATAGATATACTGTGATGGTATCATTACAGACTGAAGCAAACCCAATGATACAATGTCAATATACATATACTGTGACGGTATCATAGAGGTCTAACTGAAGGATTGAAGCAGACATCAATGGTGGCATGACAGTATATAGATATACTGTGATGGTATCATTACGGACTGAATCAAATAAAAAAAAATAGAAATAAAAAAGAAAAGAGAATCAAATAAAATTACAAAAGAAAAGAAATAAATAAAATAAAAAACCAAAAATAAAAATGAACCGAAGATATGAAATTAGCTTGTGGTGAAAAATTAAAGAATATTGTGATTTGAGGAAAAAATGAATGAAAAAAGGAGAAAAAAAAACAAAGCATAAAGAAATAAATGAAAAAAAAAAAAGGAAAGGAAAGGAACATGAAATAAAGAAATTGAAAAAAAGAAGAGAAAATAAAAAAAATCAAAAATAAAAGGAACCAATAAAAGAAAAAAAGAGAAAAATAAAAGAAGGAAAAAGAAGAAGTAGAGAAAAAAAAATAAAGAATAAAGAAATAAATGAAAAAAAAGAAAAGGAAAAAGAAATTGAAAAACAAAAAATAAATAAAAATAAAAATGCTAAAATAAAAGGTACAAAAAGAGAAAAATAAAAACAGGAAAAAAAAGAAGTAGAGATAAAACTAAATGAATACAGAAATAAATGAGAAAAAAAAAAAGAAAAGGAGTATATAAAATAAAAATTAAGTGTGAATTAGATTATGGTGTAAAAAGAAAATAAATAATAAAATAATTTTACGAAAAAAATAAATGAACAAAGAAGCATAAAAAGAATAAAAAAGGAAATGAGAAAAAAAGAAAAGAAGTAGAGAAATAATAAGAAAAAGAATTAAAAGGGAGATAAATAACTAAAGCTATAAGGGAAGGAGAAATTTTATGTAATTAGTTAGAGAGACATTTTATGTAAGGGGATATTTAGTTGTAAATAGTTTGCTCCTATGGTGCAAAGATGTACTTTTCCCTTTATTTAGACAATACAACTTAAGCTTATAGAATGACTTGGGAAATTGTTAATATCCCTTCATAGATGAAATTCATGTTTAAAAAATTGGATTAATTATTTAACTTAAGGACTTTAAATTGGATAAAATTTGGAAGATAGAATTATTTTAAGAATTTGACATTTAAGTTATTTCATTATTTGAACAAAATAAAGAGATAAGTATTCAAGATATTTTATTCATTTTTAAAAGATTTTAAAACTTAGTTTCGACGTTAATCGTACCAGTGGTAGCTATGAAAAAACTAAGGAGTCATTTGGTAGGGTGCATAAGAATAATGCGGAATATGATGGATTAGTAATACTGATAGTATTTATACATCCATTAATTATGTTGAGATTATTTCTTATGTAGTGTTTGGTTTGATATATAAAAATAATATGCATTGCATAATTTCTAAAAAGAATATTTGTTTACAAAAATATTCTCCACAAATATAATGGAAAGGATGTGAATTTTTTTTGAGGACAATTGCATCTTTGACCATGTGAATACATGCATTAGAAATCCTTGCATAGCACAACTATTACCATGGATTTCCATATGTTAGTTATACACAACATAATACGAAATAGAGACTAACTAATACTCAGTGGCGGACGCGAGATTTAGGAGTCGTGGGTGTCTGAGAGATCCAAACACATATATGGACGCCCCAAAGCTTTAAAGTTCCACCTGGGATGGAAACTAAAACACCCATCTATCTCCTTGATTTACCGAGTGCTTTTTTAAGTCTTATACCAATTTTTATATAATTATACCTAATTTGCATCGGATTTAACGGATGCCGGAGCACCCCAAAATTGGCCTTATGTCCGCCCCTACTAATACTTATACATAAATTGATTAAGTGTACCAAATAAGGTACTAGTACTACCTAAAGCTAATCCCAAGTTTTTCAATGTAAGAATATATGGAAGCTCTCTAAAGAAAGTGTTTAACACAGTACTCTGAAAACAAGATTTTCAAACATATAATTATAGACAATCACATTGAGATCCATGAGTTTTGTAACGCTACTATGCATCATCTGAACAATCAAATTCACAATTCTCTGCATTTTTTTCTGCAGAACCTCATTACACATATTACACGGAGGAGCATGGCACTACAACAAGAAGTTGCATTAACAATCACCTTGCACAGAGTTTCATTAGCCTAAATTTCAATCACCTTGCACAGAGTTTCATTAGCCAAAATTTCTTTGACTGACCAGTCAAATGAACTTAAAGCAGCGACGGACAGATTAGCAAAAGGCATCATTAAGTCGTAAGTAGGATAAAAATGGTATTATAAATGAATCTTTGATACATACGGACATTCAAGAAGGAAGATCTATTTTCGATTCAACATCAGAATGTCAGGAGTCATGACATAAACAGTCCTTGCCCTACCACATTCTAATCATAAGGCATTTACATCATACTATATTGATTTCGTAATCTCTTCATATACCAATATCAGAGCTCTGTAATTGAGGCCATTGCCAAAAAACCCACAAAGAGCTCTGTAATTGATAGCTCTATTCAGCTACAAAATGAGGAATCTCATTACAAGATGAAGCAAATGCGGACAAAATATAGGAGAACCGGTTGAAAAAAATAAAGTAACATAGAATCACTCATAAATCCAATAACAATAAAGCAAAGCCAAACAAAATACAGGAAACCCATTTGAGAAAATCAAAGGATCAAGCTAAAGACTGCACCTCCTTTTGCAGCTGATTTTTCATTAGTTCAAGCAACAAACAAGTCGAAATACAAGAAAATAGAGGAAATCAAGCTAAACATAAAACCTTTCAGACTAAAACACCACCAAAGAGAAATGGAAAATGAAACAGAGGAGACATCAAAGTCTAATCCATTCCAAACAAAGAGTTGGTGCTTTAGCTCCAAGTGTGTATCATGTGTGGGCTGTGGCTGGAAAGGAATCAGAGAGCCTTCACCAACAAGAAGCAAACCTGGCAATCAATTGTCAAGCATATTGTTTAAGAAGTTCACCAGAGATGCACAATGAAGAGCAGATTGCAGGCATGGATGAATATGCACAACTACTATCCAGTTTAGATAGTCTACAGAGTGCTAGTGTGATGTCTAGCTCATGTTTCCTCTGGCTGTTTAGGCATTGAATGAGCTTTATCCAGTAGTGAGCATTGCGGCAGCCGCACAAAGCACAGCCATCGCAAATATATATATCACCAAACTGTGAATGAAACTTGACATACAAGGCCTATTAGGGCATAAAAATAAATAGATAAAAGCCTACAATCACAAATGAAATGTCAACATAAAGCTCTTGGCTAATAGCAGGCGGCTTCAATATAAATAGATAGATAAGGTTTTTACATCAAATAGAAGAGTTTGTAATTCGGTAGCATGGATAATTGTAGCATAAAATATATCAATCAATGTAAGAAGAAGAAGAAAAAAGAAATAAAAGAGGACCCAATGGATGCTTCTTCCTTCGTTTTATATTTTGAAAAAAACAGAAGCTAGGTAGCTAGTAGATCATAACGGCAAACAGGGCAAGAATGGCCATTCTCTAGCCAAGTTGTAAGGCAATCTCCATGAAACCTATGTGAGCACGGCATACACATCAACTCCCTCTCCTTTCCAAGCTTTTCCAAACAAATTATACAGTCATCATTCATAGCATTTTCATCGACTTCCATATTCTTTACCAGCAGCAGCATGGATGACGAATGATGAACGACTAATTTAACACGAACGCGCACATCCAAGTGTAGACGATCCTTGTTACACTCATCATCAATAATTTCATTGACTTTACCAATCATATCATGAAGAATAACGTGACTATAATTCCTATCGAACTCCTCACCCCAGTTGTCAAGATACTTTTCCATGGCAGTGTGCAAGGATGTGTCAAATAACGGTGATGTAGTACTCCAAATTTGGAGATGGAGTGATTTGGTATGAGAGTGCTCGTGTTCAAGTTGTTCAGGACTAGACCAATATTGGTGATGAGTATGAAGGTCAAATTTAATGGCTAATGAGGGTAAACGAGGAGGAGGATCATCTTGTGGTAATAATCGTTGACGAATTTTAACAGTTGCATTCGAGGAGTGATTATGGTATTTCAAACGAGCATACAACTTCAAACCTTTTTTCGTCATGGGAAACAAACAGCTATTGATCTCTCTCAATAGCCTAGAAGGTCTTATTATAGATGAGAAACAAATCCTAGACCAACTCAACTTAGGAACCTGAAATTTAATTAATAAAAGAAAAAGGGTCAACTCAAGGGTTTAATTAAAAGATCCAAAGCAACCAAAATATATGTTAACAACAAAACAACAATAGTACATTCCACCACGAGAAAAGCAAATAATTTTATGGAAGGTGAAATTGCAAAATCTACTTGGAATGCTTTTAGGAATCCTCTTGAAATTAGCTGAGACAATATAGCAATCAAAATTATGATTCTTTCCATCTATCCTAGCATCGGTGGACAGAGTTACTTAGTGTGGGAGGTGGCAGATATCCGTGGATTTAGTCTCGGTATTTAGTCGAGGAGGTGGAGCATCAAGCCTATCAACAGTATACACCAACGCATTCTACAAATCACTCCCATTATAACATAAAAAGAGTAGCTCGATGCATTAATGCTCCCGCTATGTGTGGGGGAATCCCGGACGACAAGAGTTAGGGACTTTGTTATCTTTGTTTTTCTCATGTGTCCTACACATCTTTGCCTTTTGTACTAAAACCAAAGCAAATAAATTAAAAAAAGAAGCAAACAATTTTGATTTTACAACAAACAAATAAACTTAGGAGAAAGTTACAATGCTAATTGAAACGAAAAAAAATCAAGTAAAACTTCATCAAATTTGTAAATAAAAACACATAAAATTGACATAAAAAAGAAGAAGATGAAGGAACATACTGATTTAGCAAAAGGAAAATTCCAGAGAAATATAATGGTATTAGGGCTTTCAACGAAGTTTTCAAGGGAGGCAGGGCCTTTTCTTTTTCCTTTTTAAAATTTATTTAGGACACCCATTTATTTATGACTTAATGAAAAGCCTGAGAAATAAAATATGAAAAGAATTGGGTCTAAGTTTTAATGGACGTTTGGCCATAAATATTATTCATAATATTTCGAAATACGTTTTTATTTTATTTTAAAATACTTGTTTGGTCATGAAAACCAAAAACATATTCCAAAAAATATTGTCACAATTTATTTTTTTTAAAAAAACACCTCTTGAGGTGTATTCACTTTTTTTGGATCCAACTTTTTCTATCACTTTATTTTTAAATACTATCCCAACTTTTTATTTTGTACAAAAAAACACCAACCAAATTAAAAACAATGCAAACTACAACTACCAACCAAATAAATGGGAGACGAAAACATGGCTCCATATGGTTGTTTTCAATGTTCAATAGTAATGTTTACTTTTTGTATTATAGTGGGTTGTAAAAGTTAATTTGGTTTATTTTGCTAGTTTTTAGAAATTGAGGATATAAATCATATTTATTAAAAAGTACGTCAAAAGTCTAAAATATTTTTGAAAATATTATGGCCAAACACAACTCCAACTATTTTCAACTTTAAAAATACCAAATAAAATGAATACGTTTTTGACTTTTATGGCCAAAAGGGTCCTTAGTTATTTGACATATTCCCTCTTTCTAGATTTTATTCTATTTTAACCCCTGTAGAGTCAAAATGTTATTATAAGGGTCCGTTTGGATTTTGGACATGCTATATTTAGTGTATAATTAATGTATCGATGTTACTTGTAAACTTTATACATATATATATATAACGTATAATTGATAAATAATCACTACATAATCTATGTATAATCCATATGTATGACTTATACGTTAATTATACACTAAATATAGACCTATAACTATTTAATTTATCTTTTTTTCAAAAATAAAAATATAAATAAGATTTGTGTCTATCCTTATCCTTAAAAATAGGTGATAGAGTCAAAGTCCTACAATTACTAAAACTATGTGACTGGCTAATAAAAGTAAACAATATGGATAAATTGGTTATAATGGAATTATCAAAATAAAATATGGCTATTTTGAGTTTATAACTTATATGAATGGCTATTTGGGTTGTTCTCCCTAAAAAATATTTATATTTCTATGTTAAAGTATATGGAATTATCTAATTTTATTTCAAGGAGGGTTTCAATAATTATTTTGTGGCGAAACCAGTGTTTAAAAGGATTACACCTTTATTTTTCTTAAATCAATTAAATTTGAAAGTTGGTTTGGGTTAATTATTTGTTGTCAAGATAGATTAAGTTTTGTGTCAAAATAATTAATTTAATTGTTGAGATTAAGGAGCTCGTCTAATTAATTGAGAATTTATTTCATCCTAATTTGTTTGGCCAATTTTATCAATTGGGGTCATAATTTATACCCAATTTGGCCATTTGTTAAATTGTTTGGGCATTTCCAAAAGATTAATTTCAGACCTCATTTGGACCTCTTCTTGTTCTTTAATCTCGACCCATTTCTATCTACAAAACCCGGCCCACGCCCCAAACTCTTAATTTCCCCTTACAGATACACTGCAGTCGGCGTATATCTATGTTGCTCGGACTCTCCAAAAATATTGCCGCACCTATATCAGATCCTTCATAAATACACTATTTTTAGAGGATTCAACATACGCTCATCGACATTTTGGAAGAGTCCGAGCAACATAGGGGCATACACCCCCCTCCCCCCCAACACATTACCACGCACCCCACGGGTCTATTTGTCCACGCATTCAACATTTTCTTCTTTCCTAGATTATACAACCCAAATTGGCGTCAACATTTTGAAGCCTGTGTTTCGAGGTCATCATATGGAATTCCAAACCATGACTACCTTAAGGGCACAAGGACATGCTTGGAGGACCCTTTTGGAGCTCCCACAAAAGCAATACCACGTGTGAAAAATAGCTTGGAGCTTGGGATGCATTGGATTAGGAGCTCAAAAGGAAGGAAACACTTGCTGCCTAGGGGTGACGAGAGAGGTGACGGCCCGCCAAGCTAGTGACGGATAGTCACTTGAACCACCACATGAGACCCCAAAATGAAGTACACTGCCTCATGGCTACGGAGGAGGAGGCAGACCGTCGACTTAGTGACGGACAGTCACTTAAGCCGTCAAGACCAAGTAGAGCCACGAAGTTGGGCTTCCTTCTATCTTTGTCAAGGTCAGTTTTGGGCCTTTGTAATAAGACTATAAATAGCTAATCCTAGGGTTTATTTCATTAGCTTATTTTTGATTATTGATGAACCAAACACTTAAGAGTGTGATTGGAGAGTTCTTATTGAATGTTGGCTTAGAAACAAAGGTTGATTGGGTGTACGATACCCTTTCGGTCTACGTAGGAGTTAGGTGCTTGTATTAGAATTACGTTTGAGGATCATTGGTTTGATATACCTTTGATTTGCCTACGTTCCTTTTCTTGTGTCTATCTAATTTATCGCTTTATCTTCATTATCTTTAGATTTCCATACTTTGTGTTCATTTTCGTATTTTGGATTGTATCATTTGGTATCAGAGCCGAGCTTAGGATCGTTCCCAAGATTCTAGTCTTGGGTTTGTTATCTAGAAAATAAAAAAAAATAGTGAAAAAACGTTTTTGAGGTTTTGAAATTTTGAGTTTTTGATTTTAAGTCTTGTTTGAGTTTCTAGTGCTAGAATCTTGTTCCCTAGTACCATTTGAGTCGAAATCTGAAATTTGAGCTTATTCCGATAAGATTTGAGTAACAAATCTAGTTAACAAACTCTGCTAGTGCACGATTAGCTCACTCTGCTAACGTGCGCTATCCATGGCTAAACGAGGCCGAGGAAGGCCTAGGAAGGATGATGACGATGCTCGAAAAAAAACTGATCATAGAGAGGATGATGTAGACCAGGCTGGTTTGGAGGAAAACCCAGAGGGTAATTCGCTACAGAGTGAAATCAATGAAACAATACCCTTGCAAACTGGGATGAAATCCCCAAATCTGTCACTTCAATTAACAAGGGAAAAAGGCGTAAATGCATCAGGAGAGTTGAGTTATAGCTCGATTGCAACGATAAAGGAGAGTTCTAGTAATTTGTAAAGAGATGAAGGTATGCAGCAGGAACTTGAGATGCAGAAAGGCAAAACAGAAGAGAAGAACTGGGCGAATCTATTTGTGCACAACAGAGCTTCAACTAATGGTATGGCATTGCAATTCATAACTCCTTTAATTGTTGATGGAAAGGCTAGGGTTACGCTAGAGGAGGAGGATATAGTGGAATCAACTAAGGAATGGAATAATGCATTGATCCTGTACACGATGGGAGAAGCTCCGGGATTCGCATACTTAAAAAACTATATAACACGACATTGGAATACTGTAGCTTTACTAGAGATATTATGACGTGAGGAAGGATATTATATTGTGAAATTTCGTAGTATGCAGGATAGGGATGATATATTATGCTCAGGACCTTATACGATGAATGGTATGCCCTTGTGTTTGAAGAAATGGAGCTCGAATTTTGACTTTCAGAAGGAAATGCCAACCACACTGCCCTTAAGGGTAAGATTTTATAACCTGCCTTTGAACTGTTGGGGGTCTCGCACACTGAGTAAGATTGCCAGTCTTTTGGGTGAGCCACTTTTTGCTGATGAATGCACAAAAACTCAATCTAGAGTCTCTTATGCAAGGGTGTTTGTTGATATGGACATCACACAGGACCTACCTCAGGAAATTGAGATTGTAGATCCAACTGGAAGACTTTTTGTTCAGAAGGTATACTATGATTTGAAGTCACTGTTTTGCCCTACTTGCTCTGAGATTGGACATAAATGTCGAAAGGAAGATAAAACACCTCAAGTCAGAAACAATATTAAGCCAATTGGTAATGAACAGATCAAGAAGCAGGGGGTGCATAGAGGAAGAAATATAGTGCAAAAATGGTTGGGTAAAGGTGTGCAAATATCTGATAATATCAAAGGGGTACAAAATACTATAGAAACTGCAAATGTAGTGCCACAGCCTCTACTAGTTCCTCTCAAGCTTGTTAATGCTATGCTAAAAACTCCTAAGAACACTGAGCAGGCCAGTAGTTCTACTACACCTCCTAATGGGATGGGGAGAATGTCTTAAGTGGATTTGGTTGTACAAGGTTCAATGAAAGGACACAGGGGTCCAGTGATGGAACTACAAAATTCTTTTTCCCCTTTGAGTCAAGAAATTGTGGTTGGTAAGGACATGGGAAAGCCTCCTGATAGGAGGAATATACCTAATCTTTTATGAAATGGATTAGCTGAAATGTGAGAGGTCTAAATAGACCTCTCAAGCAAAGGGAGATAGAGGTATATTTAAGAAAACATAAAGTCAATTTAGCAGGTTTATTGGAGACTAAAGTGAAAAGACCTAAGTTCCAAGCAAGTATTAATGTTTGTGCTAAAGGTTGGAGTTCTATTCACAACTATAATGATGATGATAATGGGCGTATTTGGCTTATCTGGAAAAATACTGAAATCTATATACAAGAGCTGGAAACTCATAGGCAGTACATTCACTACAAAGTGCAAGACAGAACCTCAGATTTTAAATGTGTCTTAACTGTAGTTTATGGTAGTAATAATCTGGAAGAAAGAAAAGAGTTGTGGCAGGGACTAAAGAGATTAGGCAAACATGTTGACATGCCTTGGTGTGTTTGTGGAGACTTTAATTCACCTCTCACAAGTGAAGATAGGAAGGGTGGACAACCTGTTGCAGATTCTAAAATTAGGGACTTTCAAGAAGCAATGGAAGAATTGAATATGGTAGATATGAAGGCCAATGGTAGACACTTTACATGGACTAACACACACATTTGGAGTAAGATTGATAAAGCCATTTGTAATGAGATGTGGGTGATGCAGTATGGTAGTATAACAACTCATTATCTTGAAAATCATTTCTCTGATCATGCTCCTATACACATTGACACAAGGAATGGTGGGGTTCAGGGTAATAAACCTTTCAGGTTTTTGAATGCACTTGCAGATGACGATAAGTTTTTACCTATTGTACATTAGATTTAGACTAAGCCTGTGAAAGGTATAGGTATGTTCAGAGTCTGGAGAAAGTTGCAGCTGTGTAAAATGCCTCTCAAACAACTGAGAGATACATGTATGGGTAATTTGGAGAGAAAGATAACTCAAGCTAGAGAGAACCTGCATTTTTGTCAGGAATAACTAGGTGATAGAATGGATAACCAACTGACTGCTATAGTACAGGCAGCTCACCTAGACCTACAGAAATGGCTTGGTGTTCAGTAAAAAGTATTCAAACAAAAGTCTAAAGCACATTGGATAGAGGAAGGTGATGGTAATAATGCATATTTCTTCAAATGTATGAAAGCAAGGGCCAGTACTAATACAATTTCAGTTCTAAAGGGTGCAGATGGCAGGCTACTCTACAAGATGACTGACATTGAAGCTGAAGTTACACAGTTCTATGAAAACTTACTAGGCTCTGCAGCAATAACTCTACCCTCAATAGACATAACTTGTATGAGAAAGGGCTCCACTATCAATTTGCAGCAACAGGTTCACATGTGTAGACCAATTACTGAGGCAGAACTATATAAAGCAGTATTCAAAATTGACAACAATAAAACTCCAGGTATTGATGGGTTTACAACTTATTTTTTAAGAAGGCTTGGCATATAATTAAAGCTGATCTGATAGAGGTGATGAAGGACTTTTTTGTGGAGAATAGAATGTTAAAAGCTATTAATAACACTGTGGTCACCTTAGTGCCTAAAACATCTCACCCTGACACAATGAGAGACTTTAGACCTATAGCTTGTTGCACAACATTGTACAAGATCATATCAAAAATTCTTACTGGTAGACTACAGGGTGTGCTGAATGATATTGTGGGTCCAAGTCAGTCTGCTTTTGTTCCAGGAAGGCTCATTACTGATAACATTATCTTAAGTCATGAGTTGGTGAAAGTTTACACTAGAAAACAAATTTCTCCAAGATGTATGATCAAGGTGGACCTCCAAAAGGCCTATGACTCTGTAGAGTGGTACTTTACTGAGCAAATTTTGAAGGAGCTGGGGTTCCTATTTAAAATGTGCACATGGATCATGAAATACATTGAAACAGTCAGTTGCACTTTTAATGTGAATGGGCACTTGACAGACACTCTTCAAGCTAAGAGAGGACTGAGGCAAGGGGACCCCATGTCCCCCTACATATTTGTTTTAGTGATGGAATACCTCAATAGGTGTTTAAAGGGACTACAACATGAGCAGGAGTTTGCGTACCACCCTAGGTGCAAGAAGTTTGAGATAACTCATCTGTGTTTTGCAGATGACTTATTACTGTTTACAAGAGGTGACTTAAACTCAGTTACATGTGTGAAGCAAAAGTTTGATATGTTTTCCACAGCCTCAGGTCTAAAAGCAAATATGTCTAAGAGTCAGGTGTTTTTTGGAGGGGTCAAGCAGGCAGTACAACAACAAATTCTGCAGACTTTGGGATTTGAGAAAGGGGAGCTTCCTTTTAAATATTTAGGAGTACTTTTATCCACTAAGAGACTTACTGTGCAGCAATGCAAACCTTTAGTGGAAAAGATCACTGCTAGAATCACTAATTGGATGGCTAAAACCTTGTCTTATGCAAAAAGATTGCAATTAATCAGATCAGTGGTGTTTGGAGTTCAAGCCTATTGGTCTCAAATTTTTTTGATGCCTAAAAAGATCATAAAACTTACTGAAGCTATGTGCAGGAGCTATCTATGGTCTGGTGAAGCAGTGATCACAAAAAAATCTCTTGTGGCTTGGGAGAAAGTATGTCTACCAAGAAGAGCAGGTGGCCTGAATTTAATCAATCTCCAAGACTGGAACAAGGCAGCTATATGTAAGATGTTGTGGGCTCTCAGTCAATACCAGGATAAGCTTTGGATTGCTTGGGTGCATCACTATTATATAAAGAGACAGAATCTCTTTGAAATGGTAATTCCTAAGCAAGCTTGCTGGATGATAAGGAAGATCTGTGCAATGAGGAAGTACTGGCAGCAACTAGATGATATAAGCAAGATAGTTGTTCAAGGAAAGTTCCTGATAACTAAAGCTTATAAGAAGATTAGAGGTGAGGTTCCTAATATCCCTTGGACAAAGCTGCTTTGTCATAATTTGGCTGAACCAAAGCACACTTTCATGTTATGGCTAAGTTTGCATGGAAGTATCAGAACAAAAGATAGACTACTGAGCTCGGGCATCACTGCTGATACAACCTGTTTGTTTTGTCAAGCACACACTGAGACTAGAGATTATCTTTTCTTTGAATGTGCAATCACTAGTAAGATCTGGACTGATATTCTAAAGTGGCATGGATGGCATGGATGCCCTAATGACTGGACACACATGTAGAGTTGGGTGGAGCATAGAATAAGAGGCAAACATCCTAGAGTTGCTATTTTAAAGGCTAGTATGGCAGCTGTGGTACATACCATATGGATAGAGAGGAATAGTAGAGTTTTTCAGAAGCATGCTACTGATATTGAGGTCTTAATTCGAGCTCTCAAAGTGATGATATGCATTAGAGTAAGAGCTAATCCAAAGCTATTTGCTTGTATAAGACGTTTTGAGGTAGTTGATAGATTATAGTTGTAGTTACTGGATAGTTGTTTTGTAGTAACCATGAGAAGGGGTTGATGGTTTATATCTCCCCTTAGTTTTGTAATGATTGTCACTTGGTAATTAATAAAGTGAGTTTAATTGCCAAAAAAAAAAAAGATTTGAGTAACCCACCATTGTTGAAGCTTGAGTTTGAAGAAAATTTCAAGTGGGTAAAATCTGAAAAGTTTGGTTGAGTTTTGAGGCTTAAAATTGCTTGGGTTTTGTTCGTGAGCTTGAAAGGAGTTTGGGTTTTGAATTTCATCGAATTTCAAGTTCGTTTGAGTGAGGGTCAAATTTTGGGTGTTCTTGTGTTCTTCATATTCTTCATACCTTGTTGAAAAAGAACACTAAAAAAGATGGGTTTGATCCAAAAAAGGGGAAAAAAAGGTGTTGTACTTGTTTATGCCAAAGAATATTCCCAGGATAGTACAAAGGACCACAAGATTCCTAACTAGAAGGGGTTGCCGACCTCAGTGACGGTCAGTCACAAGGGTGACGGTCAGTCACCAAGAGGAAACCTCAAACTCTATTCTGGAAAGGGTTGATGGTTCACCCGATGGTCAATCACAGGGGTGACGGTCAGTCACTTGATCAGTCACCAAGAAAATTTTTAGACCCCATTCTGGATAGCAAGTGACGGCTCCCCTAACGATCTGTCAAGCCAGTGACGGTAAGTCAACTGATCAGTCACCAAGAAAAAGTTGAACCCACATTCTGTATAAGGATTGATGACCTTAGTGGCGGTCAGTCACCAAGTCAGTCAACTTGAGAAAATTTTCGTAAGCTCATTTTACATTTCTAGTTTTATTTTTTTGATTCTTAATCATCTTTTCTTCGATTCTAACACTAATTAACAACTAGTAATCAACCTACTTAGTTGTGATTAGTTCTTGAGTTTGTTTTATTTCTTTTGTGCTTTTCTAGTTTTATTTAGTCATAAATTCTTGGCCGAGAGTAGTAATCGACGCTTTATCTACCATTGGAGTATAAGCAAGCCTTCAACATTTGCGACTCCAAGTATAAGGCAATACAAAGGTGTGTAGAGATTGTGAGGTTGATTTCTTAACGCTAACTTGTTTGTTGTTTTTGTTTAGTGTTTCTTTTGTTAGGTACAATGGCCAAGGAAAGTGAGATATCCAATTCCACCATTCAAATGACTTTAACTTCCATCATGGAGAAGCTTAATGTTATGGATAGCCGATTGGGATCAATAGAAGGGGATGTGTCTAACTTGAAAGAACATCAAAACTCCACCCTTTCCACTCCCCAAAACTATCATGCCACCTCTAATAGGCATACTCAAGACACCTCCACTACTATCTCCCCGGAAACACTCCACCAAATATTCAATCCACCGAGGCAAGTACATGATCCCATCATCCAAGTCCCTATTTATCCAAATAACCAAAATCCCGTTCATCCACTCCAACCCCAATTCAACTAAGTCAATCAACAAGCTCCACAAAACCAACCCATTAACCAAAATCCACCACCCTAAGCCCCACTTAACTAAAATCAACTCGGCCGAGTCGAGGATGTAAGGGGAGAGGGACTTTAAGGAGGAAATAAAGAGTTAGATGAAGTGGTCCTATTTGCGAAATTTGTACGGAATAGGAGAGGAGGGCATAGAGGACGAGGAGAAATATTTGGTCCGGTTCCCCATAAAAGAAGAAACTTGGGAAATCGACCTCAAGATCAAGGAGATTGTCAATGGGATCAAGGAGGTAATGCGGGTCGAGACACGGGCCTTAACTCTATCCAGATCACTCTTTCTACTTTCAAAGGAACTAGTAATCCATCGGCCTACCTAGATTGGAAAGTACAATGTGAAAGGATTTTCCAACTCAATGATTTAACCGGATAAAAGAAAGCCACTTATGCAATTGCTCAATTCGAGGGGTATGCTTCTACTTAGTGGGAAACCTAAAGAATACAAAAGAGATGGTAATCCCGACCTTCCAAATTGGGACCAATTGAAAGCCATTATGAGGGGCAAGTATGTGACGTCAAGATACAAACAAGAACAACTCACCAAGCTATATAACTTGAAGCAAGGAGGTAAAGGTGTGGAAGACTACTATGAAGAATTTTAAAACTTGATCCTTCGACTTGAGATTGATGAACCACCGCACCATCGCATGGCTCGATTCAAAGGAGGGTTGGAGTACGACATTGCTTCTCAACTAGTTGTTCACAAGTTTCAAGACATAAAATAACTTGTCGAAGCGACCATTGAGGTTGAGAAGAGCAACAAGGAGAAAAGATCTTTCAATCCTAAAGGTTACTCACCTACTAGTTCTGGGGTAAAGCCCAAAGAAGTAGCTCAAGCATCATCCGGGTGGAACAAAGACAAGGACTTCAACAAACCCCTATGAAAAGAAGCCCTTTGAGAAGAATGTTCCAAAATATCCACCAAAGGTTGAAGGTAACAAGTATCTGAACCCTAACTCTAGAGGTATTATTTATTTTAAATGTCAAGGTTGGGGTCATAAAGCAAGTGAGTGTCCCAACCAAAGAAACATCGTCATGTCGGAAGGTAACGCTTACTTTATTGGGAATGAAGTGGCACTAGAAGATGGTGGTGAGAAAGAAGGCCAAGAGTATGAGACTTTTGATAATGATGAGGATCTTTCGGGAGATCCTAATTACGGGGAAATTAATATACTCAATGAAATGATGATAAAGGGTCCCCATGAATATTTTGGCCTTAAGAAGGAGAGATAATGAATTTTAACTTTATTATGAGGCGAGTGATGAGTAGTAACGCCTTGGAAGATTCAAGCCAAGAGGAGGAAATAAACTTGGCTCAAGAAAGGGGACTTTGTGCCCACCCCATTGTTGTTTGCTAACCATGGTACTAGCATTTTTCCTAGTACCAACACTTCTCTTTTGCAGGGTCATGAAGAAATGTTCTCAAAGGAGGACCCAAAGAAAGTTCCTCCCGAGCCTAAACTTGAAGGCCTAGATGAGTTCTTATCTAATGACTCCAAAGTTGATGAAAGTTTGACTCAAAGAAGGTGCCTAAGAAAACTCTTATGGGTTAATGGATACTTTATAGCAAGGGGTGAATCATCTAACCCCATGGATCAAAAGAAGGAGTTACCTATCAAGTAAACTCCTACAAAGAGGCAAGGGGACCAAGCCTATTGGTCCAAGTTGATGCATGGAAGGGAAGGCCCATATGGTACATGTATGAAATACAAAAGAGCAAGCTCAAAGCCTTTCTCTAAAGGTATATACCTACCCCTTCTTATTCCAAGCAATCCTTAGAATCATGATGAAATTTACCTTATGGTGAGAAAATTCTTAAAGTTGTATGACTTCAAGTCCCACCAAGAGAGTGTGTGGTACTAACTTGATAAACAACTTTTATTTCCTATTCCTTGTCACACTTATATGGGTAGACAAGTTGAATCTATATGATGGACTCCACTAATGAATGCCCTTGTCTTGGGAAGTTGTTTGAGTGGAAGAAACGTGAAATGTTTAAATTGCCTTTTCTTATCTTCTTGTGTTCTTGTATTTGAGAGAACCTTCAATGAGAGTGGTAATCTTAGCTTTCCTCATTTCTATCTCTTTGCTTATAAACCTAGCCCTATTTGTGTTGAGAATGCATCTGGTGTAAACATGGTTTGTTATAAAAGGAAGGATAATCTGTACCCTAATTACTTGATTCTATCCTTAGTTGTTCTAACATGTGGTGACTTACTTGCTAGTTCACTTGAGCATATTGGTAATCTTGTAAATGGAAACACCTCGGGAGAGTCTCATGATGCTTATTATAGCCAACACCCTTGGATCTTGTATGATGAGTCCTTTTCGTTGGAAATAAAGGATAGTTGGTTATATGATAAGTGTGTGCAACATTGGCATGGTAATTGGATTGGTTTTGCTAACACTAACCCTCATGCATTAAGGATATTGTTGTTGTTTGTTTTCCCTATAGTTTTGCAAGGTTTGGATTCGAGGTCGAATCCTTTTCAAGAAGGGGAGGATGATACATCCCAAATTGGCGTCAACATTTTGAAGCCTATGTTTCGAGGTCGTCATATAGAATTCCAAACCATGAATACCTTAAGGGCACAAGGACATGCTTAGAGGACCCTTTTGGTGCTCCCACTAAAGCAATACCACGTGTGGAAGATAGCTTGGAGCTTGGAATGCATTAGATTAGGAGCTCAAAAGGAAGGAAACATTCACTACCTAGGGGTGACCGGAGAGGCGACGGCCCGCCAAGCTAGTGACGGACCGTCACTTGAACCACCACATGAGACCCCAAAATGGAGTACACTGCCTCATGGCGATGGAAGAGGCGGCGGACCGTCGGCTTAGTGACGGACAGTCACTTGAGCCATCAAGACCAAGCAGATCCACGAAGTTGGGCTTTCTTCTGTCTCTGTCAAGGTCACTTTTGGGCCTTTGTAATAAGAATATAAATAGCTAATCCTAGGGTTTATTTCATCAGCTTATTTTTTAAAATTGATGAACCAAACACTTGAGAGTGTGATTGAAGAGTTCTTGTTGAACGTTGGCTTAGAAACGAAGGTTGATTGGGTGTACGATACCCTTTCGGTCTACGTAGGAGTTAGTTGCTTGAATTAGGATTATGTTTGAGGATCAATGGTTTGATATACCTTTGATTTGCCTACGTTCCTTTTCTTGTGTCTATCTAATTTATCGCTTTATCTTCGTTATCTTTAGATTTTCGTACTTTGTGTTCGTTTCCGTATATTGGATTGTATCACTAAATACTTGTCATCCTTTCTAAAAAATAAATATTTCATAATACTTGTCATTTTAGAAAACCAAGATATAATTAGTTGTTTGTTTTCACTTTTACGATATTAATATGGTGCAAAAGAGAGAAATATTAAATAGGGATGAGTAATAAATGAAAATAATTTAGTCAAATTACTCTCTAGTTAATGTTTTTCTTAAGGGACGTACAAACTAAAAATGTGACAAATATTTAGGAACGGAGGGAGTACAAATTGATGCCATGCATGTTTGGCTTGTCAAGCATGTATGGCCCTATCGCATCTTTGGGAAGATCTTTGGACTCAAAAAATTTCCCATCTTGTTCATCGATGCTCCATTTGGCTTGCTCCATGACTTGATTAGCTTCTCTATAACAATGTTGGATCATATGATTTATCATAGAGAGCATCATCTGTTTGATATTATCTATGGAATCTTGGGAGTAGCCATGTGATGTTCCTATTGCCCATGAGCATATTGACGATAACCAAGGTATCACATTCAAGGATTATGTTTACCTTGAGAAATACACCATTGCACCCCTAATTTGGCCACAAATGCTTTGGCTAGATGGCTACTCCCTTAGCCCAGATTTTTAGAAAATGCCGAGATGAGTGTTCCATTGTGATCTCTAATAATTCCTCCGACTTCTATCGACTCCTCACTATTATGGCTGCCATCTGTATTGACTTTTATCCAAGTCTGCCAAAAGAGTCAAGAATCATCTCTTTTTGGTGTAGTGTATGTTACAAATTAGATGATGATTGCAAGTAGATCATAGTAGGATCTCTTTTTTCAATTTCAGTCTTGATTACTCCACAAGATTGAATAGCCAATTCTCCTCCATTTGATTGTTCTCCTAGGATGTTGAGCCGGGTATATAGGTAATGAAGTAACAGTTAAAGATACTACGTATATGTAGCTCACCGTGCTATCAAAGTTAATTTTATGGAGGGTTCATGTCTTGTGTTACGTTGTTGTTCATGTCTCCAATAAAGCTCTTCGCATCACACGATGCCTATTATGT
Organism: Capsicum rhomboideum; assembly: GCA_031232105.1. Taxonomy (NCBI): domain Eukaryota; kingdom Viridiplantae; phylum Streptophyta; class Magnoliopsida; order Solanales; family Solanaceae; genus Capsicum; species Capsicum rhomboideum. The sequence continues at coordinate 48,957,512 of CP124707.1, forward strand.
TGGCTTGACCGAGATAGAATAAAGCGTCCATAATAAAGACGTTTACTATCTCTGTTCTTGATTCAACATGTCGAGTAATCCCATGGCACCACATTGGAATTTCCTTCGTTTTTTTTTTTTTTCATTTTTCAAATATAGCCTCGTTAGTATTCCTAGCGCATGTATATTTTCGAATTAGTCCATAATATTGCAATGGATTGTACAATATTTGACATCCATAACACCAAATGCTGGTATGCCTGGTTATCTTATTTGTTTCTTCAGGAAAATGGACATTTTCAGAAAAGATGGTATGCCTGATTATCTTATCTGTTTCTTCAGGAAGATGATATTTCTAAAAAAGATTGTAAGTCATTCAATCGGGATATGGATATCCCAGAAATTAAAAGAGTGCAAGTTCAATTCGTTTTGTTTTCTCTGAACTTCTTCAATTAAGATGTTTTTTGCGTTTCTACCTCAACGATACTATTGTTTATACTATCATGGAAGAAGATTCGGGCAAAATGCACCTATTCAGTACTCCTCGTCCAGGCCATCACATGGAAAACTATAGTTGAAATTCTTTCTTATTTGTCATTAACGTAAAATCACGTACGTCAAAAGAAACTTTTACGAAAAATTGTTCCATAGATATAGTGATACCTAAATTGTAATAGTAGATAAACAATTTTTTTTTAGCTTATGCATTTCATTAATGTACTCATCTATGCCATCTACAAAAAGTAAAATAAAGCTTTAACAAATAAAGTTGATTCGGGGGACTAATATTTTTCTGAAGATCTTTTATTAAAAACATGTGTTTATTTACGATTTTTATTGTAAAAGAAAAAAGGGTCTATAATCACGAAAAATTGGAACTTCTCACTAGGAAATGAGAAGAAAAAAGGTTTAATTGAATAATAAGTATAAAATCGCATTATTAGGAGGGTCATATGTCAATATACTTTTTTTTTTAAATGCAAATTAAATTCGAAATTTGAATTTAATCGACAGAAAAAGATTTTAAAAAAAAAAGGAAAAAGAGAAAATTTTCAATTGAGACAAACTCCACCGATACTCTTGACGTTTGTCTATGGACGCCTAGACCGCGTTTTCTCAATATTTATTCCTTTCGTTTTATTTTATTTGACCCGTTATTGACAATAATTATTTCAATTTATGTGTTTAATTTATGAAATCATGAGAAGTTTATGATTTTCTTTCAATATTAATTCTATTATTAAATAATTACATAAAATATAATTATTCAGATTAATTTAATAAAATAAATCTCTAAAAAATATTTTTTTAAGAGGATTCTCAAGTTTTCATTATTGAGAAATTTGTCAGCCATTTACCAATAATCCAAATGGAAACTAATTCAAGAAAATTAATGGATTTAGAGAAGAAGAAAAATATAGAGGAAGAATGGTCCATGCATTTATATTGTTTTGAGTTTATCTGAATTCAGTACTTTCAACATGCAGAATAAAAAATTATGTGATAAGATTCACCAAAATTTTGGTAGGAAAAAAGATACTCTTTTCGTCCCAATTTATAGTGTGACTGTGGGTTATCCTTTCCCTGCCTAAAACTGTCAATTCTGCATGTTTCTGGTAATTCATCCAGCATTAACATTTCCTGTAACGAAATAGAATCGTATTGATACGGAGAATCGTAACAACATACATTGGAATAGGAGTTCATAATAGAAACAAAAACAAAAAAAAGAAGGGAGGGAGGTTCCAGAGGTAATCTACAAAGCAACTAAGAAATAAAAGACAACTTCATAACGTGAGCCCTAATGGACTATTTCCTATTGTATATATATCCCTCACTCACAGTGCATATGCTCCTTTTAGCCAGGGTGCCAGAGGTAATTTGCCAACTCGCTAAGTGTGTCTTCCACCGTAACCACATTTGTTACATTTCCCCTCTGCATGTAGTGTGTACTTGAATCAAAGTTGAGGTTTATGAGATTCTATTATCATGAATCACAATCTTCATAATGCCCAATGCACGTAAAATTTGTTTTCCAGTGTAATGAGCCGCATTTCTCAAAGAACCTCTGTTTTGGCTTTTCATTTTACTTGTCACCAAACAGCCTCTGACAGAAATGCAAGGTAAGGCTGCGTACAATAAACTCTTGTGGTCGGGTCCTTCCCCCGACCCTGCGCATAGCAGGAGCTTTAGTGCACCGGACTGCCCTTTTACAGGTTCTTTGGCTGCTCAATACAATAGCCCGGATTCCTCCAGCAGTGACTCTCCTCCACTGATTTCTTCATGGCAATTGCCACCTGCACTGCACCAACTATGACTCATTGAAAATGTCGAATAGAAGAAGTTTCTCCAACAAGTGCAAAATCCCAATATGTGCCAAAGTTTATACAGTGGCAGAGTTGCAGTTGGCCACAAACAACTTCAGTCCCATTAATCTGCTTGGTGAAGGAACGGACACGTGGTTTTGTTTATAGAGAAGATTTCCCTGATGGACAGGTATCCTAGGAGCTTTATTTAACAACTTCTCACATTTAACAAAGAGAAATTTTACAAAGTTTTCTTACTCTTCTTACTTCTTATGTGCAAGATTCTGGCTGTTAACAACATTAAGACTGTAGCAAGAACAATTTATGGGAAGTGATTCGAACTGTATCCTATCTGAGTCACCCTAATATCGTTGCACTTATTGGCTATTCTGCCTCCTTTTGTATGAGTACATAAGGAAAGTGACACTTGATGATGCCTTGCACAATGTTTTGTGCATGCCTCCGATTCCGCATTGCCATTGGCGTTTCTCGGGCATTGAAGTAAGTACATAAGACTTGCTTTGTTTATCCTTGCAACCATCTATTCATTTGGTTGGACACCTGAAATAGATTTTGCACCATGGCTCCATTTTTTGTAATTATAACCGCAAATCTATGTTGGACACTCCAAAATTGTTGCCGCATCAGTGTGGGATTCTCCAAAATACACTACTTTTGGAGTATCTGACATGCACCCATTGACATTTTTAAAGAGTCTGAGCAACATAGTCGCAAATACTATATGTAAGGTGGATGAGGATAACTTTTTACTTACCTCTCGTGTTTTTCATGGTATTCATGGATTTAATCATCCCACTTGTATATTTCAGCTACTTGCACACATCCTGTGTGCCTCCCATCATCCTGTTGGGGATAAACCCCGCCACAGAAATAATATTTGAGGTAATAATAGCGGAATAATAACGTAGCACCGTGATACGATAATCAACAAAAGGAATAACAAGGACACAAAGATTTTAACGTGGAAACCCTTTTGAATAAGGAAAAAAACCACGGGCCCAAGAGGAGCAAAATAATCCACTATAATGAAGAATTTTACACTTTGTAGGTTCGAGTAAATACTCCAGGAACCACTACACACTCAAAAGAAATAACCCTCTTTTGATTTTTTCCACTTCACTATAATACCGCTCACACTCTCTATTTTTCCTCACACACTATTTTCTCACACTCTCTATGAGATGCTCTCCACAACTACTTCTTAGTTGTTGTTTTTTGGATGTGTTACAAATGAGGAAGTGATGCCTCCTATTTATAGGAAAGATGGCCAACATATCATCCAATCAAAATGCTTGGATTTATTGCAAGTTGTGCAACGTGACAATTTGCAAATCTTGCAAGTTGTGCAACTTGACAATTTGCAAATCTTGCTTGGATTGGTTGCAAGTTGTGCAACTTGACAATTTGCAAATCTTGCAAGTTGTGCAACTTGGCAATTTGCAAATCTACCCACAACAAGCTTATACAAGTTGGCAAATTGTCACCTACCAAAAAACAAGTGTTGTTGCCCACAAACTACTTGTATTTTGTTATTCATTTTTATTTTTATTTTCCATTAATTGGGTATGGACACTATCAATCTCCCCCTCCAGACCCATTAGCCGGAAGGAGATAGCATCGAGCTTCTAGTTTGAGTGCATGCCGACAAGTTCCTTGCATAACTCGAACTTGTCTCTTGGCACCACCTTGGTCAGCATATCCGAAGGATTCTCACTTGTAGGGACCTTCTTGACCTGCATAGATCCGTCCTCTAGCTTTTCCCGAATCCAGTGATATCTCACGTCTATGTGTTTCGTCCTTGCATGATACATGGAGTTCTTGCTCAAGTCTATTGCACTTTGACTGTCACAATAGATGACATACTCCTTCTGATGCAAGTCAAGCTCTTGAAGGAACCGTTTCATCCATACCATCTCTTTGCCAGCTTCAGTAGCTGCAATATACTCCGCTTCAGTTGTAAATAGTGCAACACACTTCTGCAACCTCGATTTCCATGATATAGCTCCCCCCTGAAAAGACAAAAAAATATGCAGTAGTGGATTTTCGATTATCAAGGTGACCTGCCATATCAACATCGGTATAGCCCTTCAAGATTGGTTCAGATCCTCCAAAACACAAACAGTCTCTAAAGGTACCTTTCAGGTACCTGAGTATCCACTTGACCGCTTCCCAGTGTTCTTTTCCAGGATTTTCAAGGAACCTACTAACAACACCAACTGCATGAGCAATATCTGGTCTGGTACACACCATTGCATACATCAAACTCCCGACCGCTGAAGAATAAGGAATTTTTGCCATATTTCCTTTCTCCTCATTTGTTGTAGGACACATCTTCTTGCTCAACTTCAGATGACCCACAAGAGGTGTTCTAACAACTTTAGCACTCTTCATGTTGAAGCGTTCAAGTACACGTTCAATGTATTTCTGCTGAGATAGCCACAACTTTCTGTTTGTTCGTTCTTGAACAATCTTCATCCCCAGAATTTGTTGTGCTGGGCCCAAGTCCTTCATATCAAATGACTTGGACAAATCTCCCTTCAACTTGACAATCAGCTCTTTGTCTTGTCCTACAATTAACATGTCATCCACATACAAAATAATAAAGTTGTTGTCAGAAAATCTTTTGAAGTATACACATGGATCAGAATAGGTCTTTGTGTAAGTTTGACTTTGAATGAATGAGTCAAACTTTTTGTACCACTGCCTCGGTGCCTGCTTCAATCCATAAAGACTCTTATTCAGTTTACACACTATGTGTTTCTTTTCAGCTACTTCAAATCCTTCTGGCTGCTCTATATAAATTTCCTCTTCCAAACCTCCGTGAAGAAATGCAATTTTCACATCTAACTGCTCCACCTCAAGATCTAGTCTAGCTGTTAAGCTCAAAATGGTTCGAATAGAAGTCATTTTGACAACAGGTGGAAAAATTTCATCAAAATCAATACCTTTCTTCTGTTCGAAGCCTTTTACCACCAATCGAGCTTTGTATCTGACCAGGTTGCCATTTCCATCTTTCTTGAGTTTAAAGACCCACTTGCACTTAAGCGGTCTTTTACCTTTTGAAAGTTCAACCAGCTTGTACGTGCCATTTTTCTGTAAAGATTCCATCTCTTCTTGCATGGCTTTCATCCACTGGTTCTTTTCTGGATGGGACAACACCTCCTTAAGACTTTCTGGCTCCCCCTCATCATTGATAAGGACATACTCTGAGGAAGGGTACTTGGATGACTCTACCCTTTGCCTTTCTGATCTCCTCAGAGGTTGAGATTGATCTTCTTGATTAGGGTACTCCACTTGCTCGATATAATCACCAAGTTGCTCCCCCTGCTCGACAATCTCATCAGGTTGCTCCCCCTGCTCGGCAACCTCATTGGTTGTACTTTCTGCACTTCTGGGATGGCTAGAAGTAGAAGGAATGGTAATAAGATTAGGTATTATACCATTCCGTTTCTTGGCCTTCTCTGACAGATCATCAGCAGTTTCGACTTCACTTTCTCGGAATACAACATCTCTGCTTCTGATGACCTTCTTCTTTACAAGATCCCATAATATGTACCCAAACTCTTCATCTCCATATCCGATGAATATGCAGGGAACTAATTTATCATCCAGCTTTGTTCTCTGCTCCTTCGGTACATATGCAAAAGCTCTGCAATCGAACACCTTCAGATGTGAGTAGGACACCTTTTTATTGGTCCAAACTCTCTCTGGAATATCAAACTCCAATGGAACTGATGGACTGCGATTGATCAGGTAACAGGCCGTCTAAACTGCTTCACCCCAAAATGACTTAGGCAGTTTAGCCATTCTGAGCATGCTTCTCACCTTCTCGACAATGGTATGATTCATCCGCTCAGCTACACCATTGTGTTGTGGGGTTCCAGGAACTGTTTTCTCATGTCTGATCCCATGACTTGAACAGTACCCTTCAAATTCCCTTAAATTGTACTCACCTCCATTGTCAGTGCAGAGACGCTTTAGCTTTCGACTCGTCTCCCTTTCCACCAGAGCATGAAACTTCTGGAATACTTGAAACACCTGATCTTTGGTTTTCAAGATATAAACCCACAATTTTCGTGAAACATCATCAATAAAAGTAACAAAATATTTGTTACCGCCCATCGATTCTACCTCCATTGGACCACAAACATCCGAATATACCAAATCAAGTATATTCAACTTTCTTTCAGACGATGTCTGAAATGAGACTCTATGTTGCTTACTAAATAAGCAGTAGTCACATGGTTTTGCTGTCGTATCTTTGGCAAAAGAGATGAGTGATTTCTTAGCAAGAATCTGCAATCCTTTCTCTCTCATATGACCCATTCTTTTGTGCCACAAATCAGCAGAAATCTCTTCTCGAGCCGCATTCAATTCACCTCGGCATATTTCTGCATTTGTCTTGTACAACGTGCCACGAGCAACTCCTTTTGCAATCACCAATGCTCCCTTGGTGAGTCTCCATTTTTATTTGCAAAATAGTTCTCGTACCCATCTCGGTCTAAAGCAATTCCCGAGATCAAGTTCAACCGCAAATCAGGTACATGGCGCACGTCTTTCAAAACTAATGTGCATCCCATATTAGTCTTGATACTAATATCTCCGATCCCCACAATCTTTGAGTAACTTGTGTTACCCATTTTCACATTGCCAAAATCACCTGCTACATATCTGCAGAATAGATCCCTTACAGGTGTAGCATGGTAAGATGCTGCTGTATCAACTACCCATTCCGACTCTAGACTTGTCAAGTGCATGCACTCCTCTTCATCATTTATGAAGAGAACAACATTATCATTGTTTTGCACAGTGGTAGCCGTGTTGTCGTCATTCTTCTGGCCACTACTTTCACCTTTGCCCTTTTTTAGAATTGGACAATCTCTTTTGAAGTGACCTGGTTGATTGCAATTGTAGCAATTTCTGGCTCTTGATTTAGATCGGACCTTGGACTTTCCACGACCTTCGAATCTGCCATAGTTACTTGAACTTCTCTGGTGACTCCTGCCTCTACTTTCTGAGATGAGAGCCTGACCATGATTTTCAGGCTTCTTTCTCATCTTCTCATTAAGTAGAAGAGCTGACGTGACATCCTTCAGCTAAATAGAGTCCTTACCATGCAAGATGGTTGTTGCCAAAGTATTATAAGAAGATGGCAACGAGTTCAAGAGCACAATGGCTTTATCTTCCTCCTCGATCTTTACCCCGAGGTTAGCCAGCTGCGTGATTAGTCCGTTGAGCACATTTAAATGTGACAAAAAATTCTTACCTTCACCCATATGTAGGGTGTACAATTGCTTCTTTAGGTACAATTTATTTGTAGTGTTTTGGACATATATAGATTTTCTAACTTTGTTCAAATGTCACATGCACTATCTTCGTCGATGATGTTATTGACCACATCATCTGTTAAGTGCAACCTGATTGCACTAGCAGCCTTTTCATCCATTTCTTCCCAATCCTCCATTTTCATGGATTCGGGCTTTTTGGATATGCCACTTAGTGCCTTGTGTAATCCTTGTTGGATGAGTAGACCCCTCATCCTTCTCTGCCATGTTGAGAAACCGCTATCACCGTTAAATTTTGCTACCTCATACTTTACTCCGGACATTTTTATTTCTCCGAGTATAGTACGACCCACCGCAAAAAATTATTTTCGTGAATAAGCAGAACCTGGCTCTGATACCAGTTGTTGGGGATAAACCCCGCCACAGAAATAATATTTGAGATAATAACAGCGGAATAATAACGTAGCACCGTGATACGATAATCAACAAAAGGAATAACAAGGACACAAAGATTTTAACGTGGAAACCCTTTTGAATAAGGGAAAAAACCACGGGCCCGAGAGGAGCAAAATAATCCACTATAATGAGGAATTTTACACTTTATAGGTTCGAGTAAATACTCCAGGAACTACTACACACTCAAAAGAAATAACCCTCTTTTGATTTTTTTCCACCTCACTATAATACCACTCACACTCTCTATTTTTCCTCATACACTATTTTCTCACACTCTCTATGAGATGCTCTCCACAACTACTTCTTAGTTGTTGTTTTTTGGATATGTTATAAATGAGGAAGTGATGCCTCCTATTTATAGGAAAGATGACCAACATATCATCCAATCAAAATGCTTGGATTTGTTGCAAGTTGTGCAACTTGACAATTTGCAAATCTTGCTTGGATTGGTTGCAAGTTGTGCAACTTGACAATTTGCAAATCTTGCAAGTTGTGCAACTTGACAATTTGCAAATCTTGCAAGTTGTGCAACTTGACAATTTGTAAATCTACCCACAACAAGCTTATACAAGTTGACAAATTGTCACCTACCAAAAAACAAGTGTTGTTGCCCACAAACTACTTGTATTTTGTTATTAATTTTTATTTTTCTTATCCATTAATTGGGTATGGACACTATCACATCCATAGCAATCTAAAGGCTGCCAACATCTTGCTTGACGAAGATCTTAACCCTCGAATTTGTGATTGTGGACTAGCTGTCCTAAAACCACTGGCCAGCAACAGTGTTTAAATCAAGGTACGTTTTTTGGCTTATAACCTATATTCACTTATAACTGATGCGGGAAATGGTAAGTAAACTAGAAACAGCACAAGTTTTCCAGATCCTCACAACCAATTACTGTCTTTGTTAATGTTGCAAGACAGGCTTCTGAGATGGCTATTGCAGATAGTGGCTATGTTGCGCCTGAGCATGTTAAACGTGGAAGTGGCAACCCAAAATCTGATATCTATTCCTTTGGTGTGCTGCTTCTTGAGCTTGTAACTGGAAGGCGGCCTTTTGACAGTCAATTTTCTCTCAACTTGTTCAAAACCATAATCTTGTTGCTAATGTTTCTTTGTTCAAAACCAAAAGGAGAGCAGTCACTGGTGGAGTGGGCTTCTTTCAAGCTTCATGACAATGAGTTTTTGTTGGAGATGGTTGATCCAACGCCGGCTCTTTCATCTTATGCTGACATTACCTCCCAATGCATTCAGGTTGTACAAGAGTCATACGATAAATTGCAAACTTCTTTCACCATACTACCTATTTTTCATACATGTTGAACCCCAGAAGGAATTCCGTCCTCAAATGGCTGAAGTTGTTCAGTCACTGGTGTCACTGTTGCAGAAGCCTGGAAAAGATAAAGCCACAGCAGAAGGCGCTGAAGTTGAACCCTGTGAGCAATCTTTTCGTTCAACCAACAGCCGCTTCTTTGCTTCACCAACTGCAAGCTACTAATTCATCTGGTCCTCTGCAATGAGCTGAATAAATGCTCCACGTTGTATACCATTTTTCATACCAGTATTCCATCACAACCATTCCAATTCTTTTATGTTGACATGATTCCGTAACTCCGGCTTTTTTAGGCTGCACTCAATGCCTATACAACTGTAGCATAGATGATCATAGCATAAAGTAGCAACGCTTGTAGCTCATGGAGTTTAATGTGTTTAACATTGATCGCTTGTAGCTCATGGAGTTTAATGTGCTTAACATTGATTCTTCGAGAAAGTACTTCCTATCTTGTCTTGGTTTTTGCCAGCTTCTAAGATTGTTTGTCAAGACTTAATTTCTGTTAAAGAAGAGCTATAAATAAGGTCTTCTTTCCACCGTTTAGATAAGTCGATGTTCATTTCTACTATGGGAGTGAATAGCAGTGCAAGTGGTACAATCTAAACATTTAACTTCACACCATGGAATAAATATCTGGTAGCCAATAACTAGATAGTACTTCCAACATAATATTGACCCAAGGGTTTGGACTAGTGATAAGAGTACACTGCAAGATGCGAGAAATATAGACGCGAGACGCGAGCTCAAACGTACAAAACTTTATACCATGTGTCAACCAGCCCTCAAATGTTATCAAGAAAAATAAAGTATTTCCACCACACGTATCTCAGCACCGCGGTGCCTAAACAGAACCACCGCTTATGTGAAGCATACAATCCATTTTGCACCTAGCTTAACCATTGAAGAGCCTAAAACGAGCCCTTGACAAAGCTGAACTAGTCTCAATTGTTAGGATAACCGTTCTGCATTTACAAAATTGCAGTTTCGGCAGGAAATTGTTGTCTGCATACCAAGGATAATGGTATTCCATGGGAGCACAAAGCATTGATTATTTATTCATCTATTAGTTCAAAGCAAGAAAAATGTACCTCTGATTATGTTTTTGCGAATGTCAGGTCCAACTGTGTATTTCTAATTTGTACGGTATCAACAATAATAAAATCTACATGATGTATAAGAGTTGCTCCAGCATTGTAACACTAGCTACTAAAACAATGTATTAATCTCTCCTATGATATTCACGGGCCGTCCATCAAACATGGATGAAACTGTACTCTCACAAAGTTTCTTCAGTTCCCTGGTCTTGGCGAGAGCTGCCTCCTGCATCAGGAAAAAAAACCCACAAAATTAAGGATCCAAGAGAGAAAAAGCATTCGGAACTTTTTTTTTTTTTTTTCCCCTTTCTTAAAAACATATTTTATAAATGAACAGCACAAAGAAACTAAGAAAGTTCTTTCAAGATCTGTACATGAGCAGCAAAAATAACTTGGCAAAAGTTTATCAACTGAGGAGCAGGAAGGTGACTTCTGCTACGCTTTACTTTGCCACTACTTTATTTTCTTTCAGAGAAATGAATAAATATTACCCAGGCTATTTTGAAAGGTAGTCAATACTGTTCGCGGAAAAGCATTCAAAACAGGTGACTTTTTGTTGGAGAGACAAGTATACGAAAAAAAAAAAAAAAAAACACTAGAAAACCAACAAATGTATTTAGTATAAACTTACAGCATAGTGAAGTTTAGAATATCTAATAGGAATTACTATACTTGACAATACAAGCACAGCAAAGGTTGAAGTTTAAAAAACACTGTACGTAAAGGTTGCATAATTTACTAGGCCACTTGTCAGATCGGAAACATTTCAAATCCAAAAAAAAATGTTTACGAAGTTATAAGAAGCACAATTAAGTCACTGCTTCGCAAGTGGAATGTGGATGTTCTATGCCTACAAGAGACAAATATAAAAGAGTGGTCTTCTAATTTGATACAACAGATTTGGGGAAATAGATGGGCAGATTGGGCAGAATTAAAACCATGTGGTACCAGGGGTGGTATCATTATCGATTCGAGAGCGAAAGGCTAAATTGTATACGAAGATCCAAGGCTATGAAAACCTTTTCAGATATCATACAAGATCTACAAATCATTGATCTTCCACTACATGGTGCATATTACACTTGGTCAAGGGGAGCTAACTGTACACAAGCATCTAGAATTGATAGATTCCTTATCTCCTCTGAATGGTGCGATTCATTCAAAGCTGTGAAACAACTAGCTCTTCCCAAAGTCATCTCTGATCACAGGCCTATTCTTTTGGAGAATGGTGACTGGGAAGCTAGCCCTTCTTATTTTAAGTTTGAAAATATGTGGTTTCAAGCTGAAGGCTTTCTGGATAAATTGGAGGAGTGGTGGCTAGGTTATACTTTCAGTGGTGGTCCAGATTATATTCTTACACAAAAATTGAGGAACCTGAAGAAGGATATTACAAGCTGGAATAGAGAGGTGTTTGGTAAATTAGAAACCAGGAAGAACAAAGCACTTGATGAATTGCTAGCCTTAAAACAATCAACTGAAAGCAGACCAGCATCAACAGCAGAATCAGCTCAAATGCAAAATCTGAGAGCAGAGCTGCAGAAGTTGGCAAAGGCAGAAGAAACATCCTGGAGACAAAAGTCTAGGTGTTTATGGCTCAAAGAGGGGGATAGAAATGCAACATACTTCCAGAAGGTGGCAAATTCTCAGAGAAGATACAACATCGACAAACTTTCAGTAGGTAGTGAAATCATAGAAGACCAAGAACAAATAAGGAAGGAGATTTTGGACTTCTACGAAAATCTTTATACAGAACAAGAACCATGGAGACCAACCACAAATTTTGAAGGGCTAGCCAATATCACGGGGAGGAAAATATGTGACTGGAAGGTATAATTGAAGAAGAAGAAGTGTTCGATGTAATCAAGTCATGTTCACCGGACAAGGCACCCGGCCCTGATAGTTTTACAATGGCTTTCTATCAAAAATCTTGGGCGTTTATTAAATCAGATGTTATGGGGGCCCTAAACTATTTCCACCAACATGGTAGCATGGTCAGATCTAGCGATGCATCCTTTATTGCTTTGGTGCCAAAGAAAAAAGGAGCAATTCACTTGAAAGATCATAGGCCAATTAGTCTAATTGGGAGCATTTACAAGATTGCGGCCAAAGTACTAGCAGAAAGGCTCAAGGGTGTAATGGGAAAACTTGTTTCCAATCATCAAAATGCTTTCATCAAGACAGACAGATCAAGGATGCAGCTCTAATTGCCAATGAAGTTCTGGATTGGAGAATGAAGAGTAAGCAACTGGGCATCCTATGCAAACTAGACATAGAAAAAGCTTTTGACCAACTCAATTGGTCATACCTCTTCTCCATTTTAAGACAAATGGGTTTTGGAGAAAGGTGGATGAAATGGATCAAGTTCAGCATCACCATAGTGAAGTATTCGGTTCTAGTGAACAGAAGTCCAGTGGGTTTTTTTTCACCGCAAAAGGAGCTCAGACAAGGAGACCCCTCTCTCCTTTTCTTTTTATCCTAGCCATGGAGGGCCTTAGTAATATGTTGGATAAGGCCAAGCAGCTGCAATGGTTGGCTGGATTTAATGTTGGCACAAGGAACACTATTAATGTTTCACACTTACTATATGCTGATTGTCCCTTATTTTCTGTGGAGCAGATAGATCTCAAGTTCTTTACCTAAATCTAACGCTGCTCATCTTTGAATCACTTTCAGGACTTCATATAAACATGTTAAGAAGTGTTATATACCCTGTTAATGAGGTTTCAGACCTAGAAGAACTTGCAGGAATCCTTGTTGTACCACTGGTTCCCTCCCAACCACTTATCTTGGATTACCCCTAAGTGCCACATTTGGATCTACATCTATTTGGGATGGGGTGATTGAGAAGTTCGAGAAAAAGTTGGCATCATGGCAGATGCAATATCTGTCAATGGGTGGGAGATTGACACTGATTAACAGCGTGCTAGACCGCATTCCAACTTACTACATGACTCTATTTCCCATACCTAGCAAGATATTGAAGCAGCTTGATAGGATCAGGAGGAATTTCTTATGGACGGTAACAGCAAGGATCACAAGTTTCACCTGGTAAAGTGGATTAAAGTGGTGCTGCCAAAACAATTAGGAGGATTGGGTATAAAAGATTTAGCTCTTCACAACAAATGCTTACTCATGAAATGGTTATGGACGTACACTCAGGTGGATCAAACTCTATTGAAGGAAGTAATCAAGGCAAAGTATGGAGTCCAAAATCATTGGTGCTCCAAGCTGTCCAATTCCCCTCATGGTGTAGGCCTATGGAAGAGTATATGCAAGATTAAAGATGAGTTCTTTCAAAGCACTCAGTTGGTAGCAGGTAATGGTATACATATCAGGTTTTGGAAGGATAGGTGGATGGACAATATCATTCTGATGGAGGAATTCTCAAGGCTATTTCAAATTGCACGTGAACCAGATTCTTCCATCTCTCAGTATAGGGCAGACAAAACCTGGAATGTACTATTCAGAAGGAACCTACAAGATTGGGAAATCGAAGAAGTGGTCAACTTGTTCTCTAGGCTAAAAGGCCAGGTGATAAATGTCCAGGAAGCAGACAAGTTAAGGTGGGGCAGTGACAAGGATGGTAAATACTCAGTGAAAGTAGGCTATGCAAACTCATATGGTCCTAATGGAGTGCTTGATAACTGGCCATGGAAGTTGATATGGAAAACAAAGCTCCCAACAAAGATCATATGCTTCAGCTGGCTCTTCATGAAGCTTGCCTCACTCAAGATAACCTTAAGAAAAGAAAATTTCAGATTGCCAATAGATGTTACATGTGCCAACAGAACCTTGAGTCCAACAATCATCTATTTTTACATTGTACAGTTGCTGCTGGCTTATGGAGTATGTTTTTGTCTATATTTGGTATTAATTGGGTAATGCCACATAGCACCAAAGAGGCCTTTGAATGCTGGTGCAATTGGAGAGTTGGTAAGGCCATCAAGCCAATCTGGAAGAGGATACCTGCTAGTATCTGTTGGTGCGTATGGTTAGAAAGGAACAACAGATGTTTTGAAGGTTTATCAACTCCAAATCACTCCCTTAAGGCTAGGTGTCTTTTGTATCTATATAGTTGGCATAACCTTTCACCCATATATTCCCCGAGAACTTTTTGAACTTTGTTAGCTCCCTGTTACTAGTTTAGCCTTTTTTGTATTTGAGCTGATGAAGTACTGTCATTTTCCTAACTTTTGTACTATTCTGCATCTTCTTGATGCCAGCAATGAAATTTCTTATTAATTCATCAAAAAAAAAAAAAGAAGCTAACTAATCTTCTCACCAAAAAAAAAAAAAAAAAAAGAAGCTAACTAATACTTTAAACTCAAAGTAGCCAATCTTACTACTCAATGACTAACTTGGTATCACATATTTGCAATTACTGCAAATTACATTAAACAAAATTGGAAGAAAAATAAAATAAGAAACTCACTTGTTTTGGCCAGGATGAAGACATTGAATTCTGAAGTTCCATACGCCTACTAGACAAGTCCTTCAATCCATCCTTTAACTTGGCTTCCTGACGCTTTTTCTCCTCCAAAGTGTTGACCAACCGATCAAAAAATCTTGAATTTAAATAAATACAGCAGTCAGCATGCAACTTCAACAAAAATAGTTAAGTCTGCAATACACGAACTTCATACAAGAACAATCTGAATAAAAGTGTACAGCAACATTTCATCATGATGACAAAAGAAGTGAGCTATTACAATACCAGATGTTGACTGTCATACTCTTCATCAGTGAATAGATTACTAAAATTTATAGAGTATATGTATAGCTCTTAAGTTTTATCATTTCCCCAGAACAGAACTTTGCTCTTAAGCTTCTCTATCTCTATTCATCTTAAGAATGGGAAATGAGATACAAATACAGACGACACCTTTTAGCAATCAGTTCTCCATTTCGCCCTCTTTTATTTTCTTCTCTCCTTCCTCTGACATTTCATCTTTCTCTCTCTCTCTCTCTGCATCTACTCTTTTTCTCAGCAAGTATAATCTTGAAATTTTTCTCTCCCACCAGATATATTTCACATCCACAGATATAGATAAGGAAAAAATATCATTCATAATAGGTTTAGTGTAACTTGCTCTGTTAATACAATTTGTTTGGTCGAACGTCCCTTTATAAATAAGTAGAACTACTTTGGAACAAAAAAGGAAGTATACAGTGGAAATGTCCTCATTTTTTTCTCGTAAGCCAAATCTTCATCACGACATCAAGTCAAGCAAAAGTATCTGCAGGTTTCCACCGAGTCAACATGGTGGAGTTGGCCTCGGGGAAGAAGAAATGATAATTTGCAAAGTTATCATTTCCCTCTTGACAAAGAACAACACTCATCAAGGTTTGCACTTGGGTCAAAAAAGAGCGCATGTGGCAAGCAGATTCAAAAACTTAGCATGTCAGAAAGATTTGAAAAAGAACGAAAATTTGTTAACTTGCACAGGAAACAAAATTCATGGAATCCATAACTAATCAGTACCTTTTGGAGTTGAGGATCATGATCATATCCCTTGTTTTCCTATTTGTAAGCAACGAAATTGCTGAGGAAACGTCAGAGAGCATCGTCTCAATTATATCAGAAGAGTACTGCTGCAGAACAAGTGGAGCAACTGCCTGGACTTGATGTTGTAAAGACGTAGTATCTTCGTTCCTTAGCTCAATTAACCGCTGATTCAAGAAGGCTTTCACCTGATGGTCAAGCAACAACAAAAGTTCAGATGCCAGAAACCATCAAACCCACCAGGCAAAACGACTCAACAGAAAACATTGAAAGTCCAAATGGCCGACAACCTAATGAAGCCGCCTTAGTAGTAGAGCCTATTCCCAGAGAAAAAAGTGATAAACTAGTGCCAAACAAAGAGAAAAAAGTGTAAAAGACATTAGTCGTGAAAAAAAAAGGGGATAATACCATTCACAGACCTCAAATAAGTCATCAAGTATCTTATTCCTGTACTCTGTCTCCAGTAGAGGACTCCTGTCATGGATAGATACTGAGTCTGCAGTTAAATTATTTTGAAGAGAATGCAATTCCGCATCATTATTTTGTGAACTGTCTTCTTCAATCACAACAACTTGAGGATTGTCAACACTAATATCCCAAGATATTTCTGATGCAGAGACCTCTGGAGCTGGGAATCCTTCTTCCTTAGAAGGCAGATGAGATTTTACATCATCATTACGAGGAGACAACATAATATCGCTAGTATTAACAATCTCATAGGGGCCCAAACCATTTCCGTTTTCTTCTATTTCTTCCATAGTGCCAATGTCCCAATCAATTTGAGAGCTATCTAAAGTAATATCCCAGTCAATCCCATCAGCTGCAATGTCAGTTTCTACAGTTATTTGACTTAAGCCATTATAGCCTGCTTGAGCATTCATAACGTCCAGAATATCAGGGCTAACAGAGACATCAATCAAGGGGGGCCTTTCACGAGCACTCCACAGATTTGGTAACACAACTGCTACGGTTTTCTGCAACCAGAACAAATAACATAAGTAAATCATGCTACACCGAACATTGATATTGCACTAACAACGGATTCAGGGAAGTAAGACACAAAGTTCATCGCCTACATTCTTTTCAGTATGAGCATCTTTGATGAAATCTGAGTAAAACTCAATAGCCTGTGAGACAGAATCACCATTAAGTACTTCCAAGATCCTGCTAAATGTGCTTGGAAGAGATTTAGTGGCAGTTTCCAAAAGTTCTGACCTCACATTTATTCCCTGAATAGAAGAGAAAAATCAAATATATTATAAATGGAAAGAAAAATGCTATAAAGATAGAAAACCATTCAACGGTAATGGAGTTAAGCAAATTAAAACCTGCAGGCCCAGCTCCTGGCAAGCCTCTACATATTTAGATGCTGAGAGAGCTGCACTTCTTTTTATATCAGCTTCTTTGCGCTCCAATTCAGCTAGTTGCTGCTGTGTCTTCTGACTCTGCTTCTTATGATAGGGGCTGCAAAACAATCATATTGCTATTAGACATCTAAATGGAAAATTACTACAGTCCAATCATAACTTTAAGTGTTTTGGCATAGAGTGATAAAGTTAGTTAATTTACATCTCATAATTTACATTTTGGACCATGATCTGAGCAGCTTCACCAAGGAAAATGTATTCCTTCTCATAGGCACGCACTATTGCTTCCCAAACACTCTGTTGTCAAGAGTCAAAACAAAACCTTTATTTGAAACAAACACACATACATATTGCTAGAGAGAGAGAGAGAGAGAGAGAGAGTTGGTCTTACAGCATCACCTGAAAGCCGACCAAAAATATTACGGCTTTCTGGAGTTGACTTCAGAAGAATCTCATATATTTTTTTGGCTTCCAAATAACCAATCCCTGAAAAATTCACGCTTTGCAAAAGTAAGAGTGTAGTAAAGATCCTCTTCAAACCACAGAGAATTGATGAAATCATGCAACAAAAATGTCACTCGATGGTGGCAGGTATCCCGTGGAATTAGTCGAGGTGCACGCATGCTGACCCGGACACCACGGTTATCAAAAAAAAAAAATGCCACTCGATGGTATGCCAATAGATGAAATTTCCACCAATTTCTATTTTTGTTTCTTTTTCCCGACAAGTGAAATTTCCATCAAATTAAAACAATTAGGCCTATGAAAGGGGCATAAAATGTCAGAAAGGAAACGACAAACATACTTCAAATATCATCCTCCGCCTGGTTTTAAATTTTAATAACACAAAAGAACAAAATCAGTTCTTAACAAACTAGAAGATGTATGCCTATCCAAAACTGTAAGTACCATTTTTCAGTTCTTAACAAAATAATTTTGTTCTAAGAAAATACACTTCCAGAAGGGGAGCCTTGGAGTAACTGGTAAAGTTGCTGCCATGTGACCAGGAGGTCACGGGTTCAAGTCTTGGAAACAGCCTCTGGCAAAATGCAAGGTAAGGCTACGTACAATACACCCTTGTGGTGGGGTCCTTCCCCGGACACCGCGCATAGCGGTAGCTTTAGTGCACTGGGCTGACCTTTTTTTTTTAAAAAAAAAATACACTTCCATTTCCATATGTATTTTTTTTTTGAAACTGGTAAATTCCATTTCCATATGTATTTTGAGGTTCTCAAAGAACTAACCTTACCTTTTCTTTTTTATTAGAGTAACATTATACAATAGATCAAACAAACAAATTCTGGGTTTATTAACCTCAAGTTCTAAAATTGTTCAGCCAGTTTACAGACTAGCTTGGCAATAGACAAATTATAGAAAATTAACACTAATGATACTATCTGAAGAAGATCATGAGCACTATCGCAGACTTGATTATAGAGGTGAGATAGAGAGGTTGTTTCCTATAGATCCCCGGCTCAAGACAAAACAGTCTAGAAAAGAAATAGTAAAAGAACAAGAAACAATAGGAATTATCACTCTCAATAATAACATAAACAAGACTCACCAAGTAATACGACAAACAATAACACACACTGAAACAATACTAGTACTATAGCTACTAGCACGGATAACAAAACAAAGTCCTCCTACCTACTAGCAATGACGCACTCCTGCTATCCTTCTACCCTAATTCGCCTCCTCCACACCTTTCTATCTAGGGTCATGTCCTCGGTAAGCTGAAGCTCCTCCATGTCATGTCTAATCACCTCCCTCCAATATTTCTTAGATCTACCTCTACCTCGCCTGAATCCATCCCTAGCCAACCTCTCACACCTATGCACTGGGGCACCCGTGCACCTCCTCATCACATGTCCGAACCATCCCAACCTCGCTTGTAGGGCTTAAAAGCATAATTTTACAAGCCTTAATTTTACTGCATAAATGGCAAAGGTAAAAGAAGTAAACCTTCAATATCAAGAGTGTGCAAGTAAGGATCAATGTCTTTAGGCAGCAAAGCGAATGACGCTGTAATCTTAGCTCTTACGGCGGCAAGTCGTTTCCGCCAATCCGCCGGAATTCTCTTCCGATCAACCAACCATTCTGCATGAGTTAATAAAACAAACATATTAGATATTAGAGTGAAAGACACAACTTTATCGAAATTGTTTATTTACCTCCGAGGCGAGCGAATGCTATGTCGATTGGAAGATTACGAATATCGTCTTGGTTCTGCATTTCGCCTGAAAATATGATTTTGTTTAGTATATGAATGCATAGAGAATCAATCGGCCAAGTTTCGCAGTCGTACCTGTCACACCCCCCTTTTTACAGAATTAATTCATTAAAGTTCAAAAGGGTTTCAATTATTGAAAGTGACTAAAAAAATATTTGGAAAAAAAAAAAATTACATTTAAAACTCAGAGTTGCCACTTGGCATTGGTCTGGTGTGTCAAGTCACCTTTAAAATATTCCTTTTCAAAACGGTTGACTCTTAAAAATACTGATCAACGAACAAAGATTCCGGTTAAGGAATTCTGTTGATCGAGGGGAAGGTGTGAGGCATCCCTCGATCCCGTGGTTTTAACCCGGTCGCTTCGTTGACTCGTATCGGCTTAATTAACACTATAAATGAATAAATTTCACAAAAAAGAACATACAAAGCAGACAAGCAAACAAAGAGTTCAAAACGAAAATAAAGTCCAGTCCGATTATACAGTCTAAGAGAAAAGAAAAAATGCGAAAAATAAACCTATGCTACCTAAACTATCCTAACCTATGCTTCACCCGACGTCCCGGCTCTTGTCTCGAACGTCCTCCATAAATGGTACCTCGGGGCATTCCCCGATGAATAAATACATTTTGATTCAAAACGATGAAGTGAAGAGCACGCAAGCACATCAATCAAAACACAATCAAATATCAAATCTCAAATCTCAAATTTGCCTACCCCTAACCTCGGCCTAAACATGCTACTACCGAGTTCAACAAAATTGATAATTATTCCAAACTCCCCCTTTCTCTTAAATTCAACAAAACAATATACAATTAGCTCCAACTTAATGACCCTAATTTCATTTAGCATTAATTCAATTTTTATCAAAAACCGTGATCAAGTTAGATTGAATGGCAACAACCAATTATTCCAGCAAGTAAACACAGTAAGGCAACAAAATAATCAATTCATGAGTAACAGACTCAACACAAATCAGCTAAATACCAAAATTCATATTAACCAAAGAAGAGAGAAGAAAACTGGACCTCTTGAAGCTTGCTTTTCAATTACAATAACCTCTTAGAAAGGTGTCAACCGCACTCGGAACCTCGATCAACACTCAAATTTGAACAACCCCAACTTAATGAACAAAAATATATGAAACCCCAAATCCAACAATGAAACCTACTTAATTATGTTGGAAAAAGGCTGGTTTGGGGTGTAATTTTTATTATGAAAAGAAGAACGATAGTCGATTGCTATGTCCGTTCTGTTAAATGTGTAATATTCATTTTACCTCTCTTTGACTCGACACATTCATTAATAAAAATATTAATTAAAAATATATTTTACAAAATTAATTTTATTAATCTAACTATTATTATTATTATTTTTAGTTATTTAATAGTAATGATAATATGAGAAAGAATTAATAAAACACTCTTAGATTTGTAAAAATAGACAATTAATTTAAAATAAATATATTTAGAAAAAAGAACAAGTAAAATAAAATGAAGGGTTGAAATTTGAGATATTTCGAGTACTGCAATCACTTCTTTGACTATAGTATAAATTAAGATTGGAGTAGACTGCTGCATATTCCAATCCCAAGTACTTTCGTTTTTTAATTAAGGGTGACAAACTTGGATAGGAACCACAATTTCAGGAAGCCCCGTCACCATACTATTTCTTTGAAGGATCGTCAAGCCACCAAATCTCAAGTGTCCATATCAAAAATGTCAGAACCACAAGGGGTTTTTCACTTCAACCATAGAGCATGATTGAACATTTTCAATCTTCAAAGGGAACAACCTATTTCAACTCATTTTCCAAATAGCAATAACTCCTATGGAAGGATCAAAAATTTCACATGCATCATTCCTTAAGGTGATGACATACCCTTTTTTTAACAATTGACCAGCACTCAGCAAATTGCTTTTCAAAGTAGGTACATAGAACACATTAAATAAGATTTCCACACACCCATTCTTAGTTTTAAAATTGATATTATCCTTTTCCATCACATTCACAGTGGAGAGATCACCAAACTAACTGTCGACTGATCAAAGCTTTCATTTAAATAAGTAAAATTAGACTTACTTTCAGTCATGTGGTTACTGCAGCCGGTATCCACATACCAAGTAGCTTTCTCCTCGAGCTAGTTTTCAGATTGAACTGCCAATAACAAGGCTTCTCCTTCCTTGTTCTCAGCAAAAAATTGACTTTTCTCCTTTCTCATTAGGCAGCCTAGTACAACATTCAGAACGATAACGACCAAGTTTATGACAATGATTACATTCTACCTTGGATTTATCAAAATCCCTTCCTCTGCATTTACTATAGTCATTAGCTCTAAAATTCCTACTGCTTTCTTTGTTGCCTCCATTTCTATTTACTCGATCTCCTCTTCCTCTATCTCTACCTCTACCCCTTTCTCTAGAACTATAAGAAATAAAAGTAGAAACCTTCAAGGTCTACTCCTCAGAAGTTGAACTGTGGTTCATCTCATGTTCATGCACCCCAGGAGCTTTGTAATTCATCAAGTGATAGAGCATCTATGTCTTTTGACTCCTCAATTGAGCATCCAACATAATTATATTTCAGTGTCAAGGAACACAATATTTTTTCAATGATTGGGACATTATTCATTTTCACTCCATGGAATTGCTTATCTCCATGGTTCTAGCACAATAGCTAGCGACAGATTCACTTCTCTTCATCTGCAATATTTTGAAGTCCCTCTCCAAGGCTTGAAGTTGTGCTCGCTTTACTCTTGTTGTGTCTTTATATTTCTTCTTCATGGAATCCCATATTTCCTTGGATGTTTCTTTGTAAAGAATAATTTCTAAGATAGGAAGCTCAATAGCCTGAAAAGATAATTTTTTGCTTTCAAATCTTCCAACTTTCTTGCTTCAAACTCAGCGTTTTGAGCATTTGTCAGAGTTTTGCCTTCCACTGAGCACCGATGTCGTACTCAACAATTGGCCAGTACTCCTTCAGTCATAAAAAATTCTCAATCAACATGCTCCATTGGTATTATCCCAGGATCTTGTACTTGCTCTAATACCACTGTTAGCACACAGAGGAAATAGAAAAACACATAAAATACAAGATGGAATAACTGAACGTATTATACAAGAACTGTAATTTTTTTTGATAGATTTAGTACTCAGGTATTGCAGAATTATACAAGCAAACAACTCAACGATTTTAAGCCTATAAACTAGGAACTACTCACCCACCTTACTCCAAAAGACTAGGACGAACCCCCAGGAATTATCTTCCAAAAGACTTAAGACAATATCAGAAACAGGACTTTTATTTACTAGCAGAACTCTAATTTACTAACTGAACTTTTTAAAACTAACAATACTGGTCTATATCTATAATGGAGTTCTAAGCTTCGTTGTCTTTTGATTTTCCTTTTAGTTTTGTCTGAAAGTTTTTATTTCTTTATTATTATAATAAAATATCTCCCACAATGCCTTACTTAGTGGTTCCAAAAAAAAATATAGGACTAGTAGAATGTTATATAATCTGTCATATACTTATTAGAGTACACAGTTTTAAAATACACAGTATGTCTTTCCGTAAGATTTTGGAAAAAGAATCAAATACCAACTTATCAGAAAATGTGTTCTAACATTTCAATCTATATTTTCACTTTGATATTCTAAGATAGGATATAATTGGTTATAAAGTTATTTATGATTATTAAATTCCAAACTCACTCCGAACATGTTGTGATGAAAGGTCAAAATATTTTATGTTGCTGTCCACACCATGCTAAAGTACAATGCTCATCTGCTCTACTGGTGCAGATGTTTTTCGTTCACAATACTTTTTTACAATGTAAGCTTCCAACGAATGGAAAGACTATCCGTCTCTTCTAGGGGGTTGCATTTAACGACATCCTTCATTATCAGATTCAGTGTGTTATAATTTTTTGGTTATATTAATTTGAAGTTTTTGTAGGAACCCACCCATAAACATCAAATCCTGGATTCACCGATGAACTCTTCATTTCAATGAATTTATTGTCTTCTCTTTCTTTCGCCTCAATATTTGTTTACTATAGTGTGCTATAAGGCACGTAAATCTCCATTCTTTTATGATAAATAAATTTAAGGAAGAAGTAAAGATATTGCTTGCATACTGAAGAGGGAGATCAAAAGATTTACAGGTAGCTTAATGCAGATTTTCATGGAGAACTACTGAATAATGCTACTCTGTTCTTAGGGTAGTTTTGAAGTAGTCTGTCGTTTAGTTCCTTCTAGGTGAAGAATTAGCATACTAGATCAATTACTAAAATTAAACTAAGCCTCAACACAGACTACAAGATTCCCTTCTCATCATTTCTCACCTAAAAAAGTTAATGAGTTAAATAAGAAAAATAAATAAACACGTTTTCACCTTTGATTGAAATTCACCACATCTTTATACTAACTTTTACAAATATTTAACTGTTGTATTCCAATATAATGGTGTGGCAATCAATGTATTGTCCAAAAACTTCTTCAGCAAACTATACTGTTTTTGATGCGGTAGACTCAAAAAGGGTTTAGTTGCAGGACGTAGCTCCGAAATGGGAAATGACGATCCTTCTGATCCTGACGGAGAACATATGAATGGTTTTGGTGGGATTTGCAAGGCTTCCAAACCACCTTCTAACATTTCAATTACCTTACCTATGGCTGGCCTTTGCGTGGGATCGGTTTGAATGCACCACAAACCCACTAATGTCATTTTTTTTTTTTTGCAATAAGTTCCTCTTCATTGGTCATCATATCTCGTATATTAAGGTCTTTATCTTGCAAAATTCGTTGATAAGGGAAATATATTTCACTCTGATGGCTTCTTTCAACACTGTAATTCTTTCTTCCACCGACCATTTCAAGAACCATCATGCCGTAACTATAAACATCAGATTTACACCACCAAAATTTCTACAAAACACCTCTGGAGCTATGTAACCGATGGTTCCTCGGGCTACTAGTGTGGAAGTTAAGTTATGCTCTCTTTTCGAGTACATAGTTTTGCTACCAAAATAAGATATTTTGGGACAAAAGTCCTCATCCAAAAGAATATTGTGAGGTTTTTTGCCAAAATGCAGAATTTGTGAGTTGCACCCTCTATGCAAATATTCCAGTCCTCGAGCTATCCCTAGTGCAATTTTGTACAACATTTCCCATCCTATTTTAGAATCTACGTCGTATATATGTTTGTCAAGAGATCCATTTGGCATGAATTCATAAATAAGAGCTTTTTTCCCGACCGATTCAAACAAAATCCCAAGAGAGTAACCATGTTAACATGAGAAGTTCGACTGATGCTTGCAACTTCGTTAATGAATTCTTCTCCATTTCCCTTATTTACTTTTAAGATTTTCACAGCAACAGGATGACCATTAAGGAAACCTTTGTAGACCCCTCCATAACCCCCTTCTCCAAGTTTCTCTTTAATGGAATCTGTCATTTTTCTAATGTCTGAATAGCTAGCTATATATGTGCCATTGGGGCTAGTGATCCATACTGCCTCAGGTTGGCCTCAACATTCTGATCCTCTCTTTCAGCCTTCTTTGTTAACGAAACACATGGGTCACATGATTTCCTAAATCGAAAGCAGCACATCAAGCAGCAGGTTACAGCTATAGCCGCGGATAATGCTATATGATCAAACAATTGAAGAAAATTAAGGTATTGTAGGCCCACCAATGATTATTTAAACCACTCCGTACGTTTCATTTTAAATGGTGATGTTTGATTGACTGCAGACTTTTAAAAGAGAGAGAATCTTCAAAATTGTGATTTTTACATGGCATTACATTTTTATAACTAGTTTAGGATAGATGCGTTGTACGTAGATTTTAACTAGTCATCACCAAGACATTACTTTTAATATAATGCAAAATAAAATTATGAATTTGGGCTGTTTAGAAATCTTAACTAATCAAATTGAAGTTAACGCATAGAAAATATTCACAATCTAGAACGGGATAGTTTATTAGTTATGGATTAGAAGTAAAAAAAATACTTACATATGTATTAAGTTGGCGAATGAAATTGAAGAAACTACTCATGTGCTTAAAAACCTAGGCAGCAATGTGGTGGAGGATTTATGAGAATTTCTAACAATAAAGCAATTTTTGCTTTGCTCAAAGAAATCACTGCAATGAAGATATCAACGTTAGTACCATGTATTAAGGAAATATTGCGAAAAAAATACGACAGTGAAGAAAACATGTCAATAGTAAAAAAAACAGTGGATAGCATTGCGAAATACTGCATGAAATAATGCGGTTAACTGAAATACAATATACAATAGAAGGTAATATACATCAAAAGCAAGAAAATACATCGTATAAAACTATGACAGACACAATGCTCCCAGACTCCCATCAAACCTAAACCTTCTGAAAAGCAAGTCAAAGCATAATTACCTACTAACCTTCTACCCTAATCTAGGACCTTCATACCCTCCTATCTAATGAACCTGTATAAAAAAAATCACAAATTTCTTAAAAGAAATATAATACGAGCATGCAACAACATAAGAACTAAACTGCACATAAAAGTTACGACATTAAAAAAAATATTATTCATAAATCAAAAAGAATTTAACCTTCTACTCTAATTCGTTACCTCCATACCCTCCTAGCTAATGCACCTATATAAAAAAAAATCACAAATTTATGAAAACAAATGTATTATGGGCATGCAATAATTTTAGAACTACATTACACCTAAAAGCTACGACATTACAAAAACATAATTCATAAGTTCAAGGGATACAAAGATAATACCTTGTCGGAGGTGTTCTTGATGGACAATCATTGGCATCTTAGGGATACAAAGATAATACCTTGTCATACGCGTTCTTGATGAACAATCATTGGCATGTTCTCAATTATCATAAACAAATTAGGGTTCTCCTAATCCCCCGCTTATTCCTACACTGATCAATTTTCATAAAAAATAGTTGAAAAAGAAAAAAGATAAACCTTTGATTTTTCCACGAAATAGTCCTTTGATTCTTTCGGCTACTTCATTCAGAGGCAATATATGTGCGCTTGCACGCGTATTCAACGTTAAAGAAGAAAGATGCATGTATAAAAAGAACAAATTCATTATATTCAAGTCAATGAGTAGACGACTTTAACATTATATATAAATACATTAAACAATATACCTAAATTAAAATAAACTTGGAACCTCAAAGTGAATTATGAACCCCCTAAACCATTGAGCCAACCTTTAATTAGTTTTGAGTTAAGGGGATTAAAATATATATATATATATATTAAAAATAAAAAAAATAACATATATATATAATGTAATTTTTTACCTAGGGAGTTTGGATGAACCCTCAACCAGAGCTCCTAGATCCGACAATCAGTATGAAGAGCTTGTCAATAATCCTGGGACTAAATGAATCCGCCAATCAGTACCATATATTTACACAAAAAGTTTGGAGGAGACAATGAAATAGGTGCATGCTTAAGGGTAAATTTTTACATAGTAACCTAGACCATCAAGAGCATAGGAAGGCAATATATCTTAAAGCAGCATAAAAAGGAAAAATTAACTACGGATTCTACTCAATTACTTTTGTCTCCATTTTTATTTAGCTGCAAATTAAAATAAACTAATCAGAATTCAAGAAAAACGATAATAAATATGCAGAGAATAAATACCAAGATAAATCAATAGAAATTTCAATTCTAATGAACGTTAGCTGCTGCTGCAACCATTCACTCAACAACAATTAGTAGAATTCTTATTAACTTCTACCTCCGCCACCCAATTTGATGTCTGTTGCATGAAATTGAATTTTAGGACACACATGAAAAAAAAAACAAAAAAAAACCACGTTTCTATGATTGTGTTTGGTAAACACAACAACTATCATATATATTTGTTTTACTACCATATAAGAGTCCTTAATTTATAAAATATATTTTTCTCTTACCATATATTTTAGGACTCTGCAATTATTAACTCTCATAATACCTCTTACCATATTTCTTTTACCATATATTCTAGAATTATATATTTTAAGACTTCTTAATTTTAAATAATATAAAAATAATGATATTATAATTGAAGGAAAATAGCGAAAAGACAATTTTGTCTAAAATGGAGACTTTTAATGAAGGGTAAAAAGTTTAAACAACATTTATAAGACCTTCACACTTTTAATATAGTATAGATATAGATATGGATTATAAGAGCATGTTATGAAGAAAAAGGAACATAGCGAGTGTGGTCCTTGAGTTAATTGCATAATTCCAATTTTAGTCTGTGGGTTATTTAACTATACATAATTAATCCAAAAGTGTAACTTTGGTCCTCAAAACTAAAGGAATAGTTAAATATTTAACGTAGTACTAATTATTGAAGAATAATTGTTATTAATAAAAACACAAAATACAAAATTAAAAAAAAAAATAACGATGGAAAGAGAGGGAATATCTAAGGTAATGCACAAAGATGTTCCTGAAACAAATAGTTCGATTTTCATGAAACGTAGAGATTTCACATCAGCTATTTGGACAATTAATTACGAGCAGAGTTTCATAAGATTTATTTTTTCTATTGCAACTTTCACTAGTTTAAATACATCAAAATGGTTTTCAACATCTTTACCATTGTCTGAGATTGTATATCACTAGCATGTCCTCTTTATTTGCTAAAATAAAATTTTACTGAAATGAACAAATTTTCTTATTTCATGCTCCTCTATGAACTCTTTCAATGGCTGGATGAGCAAGAAGCGGATGCCTAAAACAAAGACTAAAACTGGAAGAACGTAAAACTGAAGAACCAAAAATGGAATTTTTTGCTGAAGGAAAACTAAGTTTAAATTTAACGAGTTTTTAAATATAAAAAGACGTCATTCATTTTTTTATATATTAAAAATAAAAGAATATCATATACGAAATGGGAATTGGAGTATAATCTAAGTTGTATGTCTCATGACAGTAAGAAAAATAACACGGTACCTATTGAGAGCTTCACCGGTACGATTCGACCTGCAAAAGTTGACATTATACTCATTAAATTCATTATATTCCTCATTCCCAAAAAGAGTGTTTTTTAAAAAAAGGGGCAAACTCCATTTCAATTGCACAATTGCTTCGCATTTCAACTAAAGGGGCACATACTCCCTCGATTCATCTTTACTTGATCAGTATATTTTGTGTCTATTTTATTCCTATTATTAAACACTAAATTCATTTCTCACTAGTTAGATGACTTGTAATAAAGTAAATTTAATCTTTTATTTATTGTTTCAAGGGGTATGTCAAGTCAAACCTGGGAAAGTAAAGATGGAGGAAGGGAGTAGAACGTAACTTAGTCCTCCATACCAAATGCTGGAATATTTTTCATTGTCCCCGCGCAGATTAACGCCACATATATATATATTGCTACTTATGAAATTCACGATCCAGATGCAATTGTCAAATATATGAAAAGTATATTAGAAGACAAAATCTTTTGCCGAACTCCATGCATTACCCCAATGGAAGCACCAAAATATATCTCTCCGATGGCTTCCACATATTTTCTAAAATTATATGAGAGGAGCTCTAACCAGATAAACTGATTTATGCAACTGGTAATGTTACTAATTAATGAGTTCCATATTACTTTCTTCCAAATTATGTGTCTCATTTTTCTTTTTAGTTTGTTTAAAAGAAAACGTCACTTTCCAGTCTTTAATGCTAAGTTCACAAATAGAGCATATATAATTCAAACCACAAGATTCAAACATATATATTAGTATATTTTTAGTTTAAGATCACAACCTTCAACAAAAATGATCAATCAAATTAGAATTAAATAAAAATTTCACATAAGCAAATTCTATTTATAAAAAATAATTAAATAGGTCGAGTGACTTTCTGAGTAAAAATATGATAATTGAGTGACTTTTGAAGTAAAGACCAAAGTTGAGTGACTTTCTGGGATAAAAGTTCATAGTTGAGTGACTTTTGAGGTAAGGATCAAAGTTGAGTGACTTTCTGGGATAAAATTTCATAGTTGAGTGACCATTTGAGTTATTAACTCGTCAAATTAAGACGGATAAAATGAAACGAATTATTTTTACTAAAAGGTGAATGGGAGCGGGAAGCATATGATGAAGAGCTAGCTAGTAAAAAGATTGCCTAATACAGACATACCTTTGGATGTGCATTGGTCAAACTTTGTGGTGGCGTCTTTGCAGAAGCACAAGAATTCTTTGGTTGAATTGTTGCGACCACAAAGCCCGTCAGAGTCCTCACACTTTGCGCAGTTGGAAGTGCTCCGCCAGTCAAGCACGAACCCGTTACCAAGCCCTCTAGTCCGCCCCTCGTCCAACTCTGTCGTCGTCGTCACCACATTATCCTCACAAATCCCGTACCAATTTAAATTTTTGGGTTTATTATGCCCAACATAAAAATATGACTTTTTTTCACCTGATGTAAAGCAATATATCTACAGGAACAGAAGATGGAAGGGGACTAGTACAATTATAATAGAAAGTAAGGTGTTCATCAAGATTGGATTATTCTAGAGTGAGGTTGTGACGTGCTCTAGGGCATGTCAAGTTATCAGTAATATAATATCCCTATCTACCACGGTAAGGGAGTGATTCGTGTAATTGATACCTTTGACGAAGAATAAATTTTTCTCGGAAAGGTAAAGAGTTGTATTGCTACTTTGAGAGTAGTGTATGCCGAGTCCTGGATAACCACAGTATTGAGGATAGGAGGAGTTGTAGTTGTCGAGGCTCCAGAAGGGATATGAAATACTAAGTCCATTGCAGGAAAATGAAGGGCAGTAATGTGCAATTGAGTTATCCAAGAATATAGAAACGAGGAGGAATGAGGAGAGTAGTACTGATTGATTTTGAAACATCATGAGGAGAATTAATGTTTGAACTGATTATGCTATACATGCCGCAGTACTTATATATATATATAGGAAGGGGATCGGAGCAACTCTTTTTTCCTCTGCTTGTCTCTTTTATGTAGTATATAGTCTTAATTAAAACTATAAGATACGAACAAAAACGACTTGACTAAATAATTCAATAAATTTAATTTAAATTTATCGCTTCAAAAAATTTAATTTATGCATTCAATAAATTAATATTTGTGATTTGGGAAGTAAAATCATGAAGTTTTACTTGATAAATATATTTGTGAATTGTGGAGATTTTCTTTGTGCACCATTTCGACAATCTTTTTCTTTTGAAAAAAAAAAGAAGACTACAATAAGACCTATAAATTGAAGCAACAAAGCCTAAGAAATACTAATTACACTATTGGTAATTAGCATCAAATCTTCAAGTTTTAATTAAATCATGAAAATGGCTTTACTAATTTTTTTTTAAATAGTAGTAGCAGCATATTTGGTCAAGCTTTTAAAATCATCTTATTTTAAAAAATACTTTTCTCTTAAAGTACTGTTGGCTTGTAAGAGTTCACCACCAGATCAAGGACCTGGTCCTTGAATCAATTCACAAGCAGTAACTAAGAGTAAAGAAAACTGAAGGCGGGAAAGTAAATAACACAAGACGTTTACGTGGAAACCTCCTTGCTCAAAGGAGTAAAACCACGACCTACCTTATAGGATTTCTCAACTACTTCACTAACTTCAAGCAATGTTGGATTACAGACTTCATAACCCTAAAGATTAAACTCTTAATCCTCAACTTCTTGCAACAACTCTATTATAAGACATCACAACAATAACACTATTGTTCACTTACTTGATCAACTAACTCTAGTCGACCCAGACCCTGGCTAACTCTAGCCTAACAGTCAACTAACTCTAGTTGACACATTCCCAAATAGATGGGTAAGAAAAACACGAAAGCACCTATACAAGTTTTACTAGGAAGAGTAGGTTTGCAATGGAGAGCAAAATACAAAGACTCAAAGACAACAAAGACTAAGAGACAACTAGGTTGAGTCGAGCTGGTCCCTTGTTGCTGATGAGGCTTTGAATGAAACACACTTGGCTTTTTCCATGAGAGAAGTCTCTTTTTCTTGATTGCAAAAACTAGGTTTTTCCTTGGTTACATTCTTCAAATATATAAGAGAAATCAAGACCTAGAACCAACATTATTGGTCGAGGTTGAAAAGGCTGCAGAGCCTCTGTTGCCGTGCCGCCAACTTTCCTGTAGGAAGGTACAATTTACACCTATAAAGTTGACCACCAAAGTGCTGCAAGTACTGAACCTGGTCCCAAGATGGTTTGTTCGTCATCATGGCTCAAGGTTGTCCATCATCAAAACGGAGATATAACAAGTACTTTTAACATGGCTCAAGGTTGTCCATCATCAAAACGGAGATATAACAAATACTTTTAACAAGAAATTTTTTGTGTTGACCAATAAATTCAAACACTTTTGAGTTGCAATTAGTATTTTGAGAAATGGGCTTTAGGTCTCCAGCAGATGTAACAAGATTTTCACCTAAATTGATACTGCAAATAAGGGAATGAAAATCAGAAATTAAATAGGGCTTAACCTTAGTTTGGGGGTTGTTTTAGTAAGTAAATGTTCACCATTAGATTTCAAATTGCACAGATCATGTCATAAAACTAAAGGTGCACTAGATGAATTGAATTTTCCGCATAATTAATACATGTATAATATTAATTGATTACCAAACAACTCCCGACTGTCTAGTGGATTTAACTTAATATGCATCGACAACTCTAAGAAATTATAAATTTCTTAATATAACTTTCTTCCATGTGATTTAGGTTTGTCTCGTCTTCATGTTTACTCCAATTCGTCAAACGCATGACACCACAATTGTAAGTTTTAAAGATTTATCAGAAAAAATAAACAAAAAAAGTTTAATATTAGAAAATAGTAAATTAACAATATTGTTAATTATTTTACATTTGAAGTGGAAAACAAGTCAAACTTTATTTTAATAATAAAGTTTTTACAATAACATCCAAGTTAATCCATTGCAAACAAATGGTTAACATCCTAGTAATTAGAATTAATTCTTGCTTTTATAAATAATTAAGTTTTGTATCTTTCAAAAATACTACACTAAAAACAAGTAATATGTATATACATTTAAGGCATTTTATTGAAATTTAATTTTAGGCCACTAATTTTATTGAAAAGGTTTCGTAATGAGATGCTAGAATATTAATAAGTTCTTTGAGACCTTGACATGTACATTGATCTAGGCCTCTTCATCATAACTGACAATTGTTTCAAACCTTCTCCTATTTCCACACGCCACCGATTCTCTAACGCTTAACCCCATCAGAACTCTATACTCCATTGATTCTCTAACCCTCAACCATACTGGGACTCTAGACGTCACTGTTAATCCTCAACCCCACCAAAACTCCACACGCCATCGGTTCTCTAATCCTGAACTCCGACACCAACACTGAAAAGAGGTCGGAGTAAAGGTGTATAACAAGAATAAGAACAAGAAGTCAGTAACTGTTGCTGGTGATAAAGAACATCATGGAAAAATCATGCTATCTAAAGAGAACAAGGTGTCGGATAAGAAGAATAAGAAGGATGTAACCATTGATAAAGAGCAGCCTGGAAAGATGGTGCTATCTGAAGAGAACTTGTTGCCGGTTAAGCAGAAGAATACAAGAAGGGTGGAACCGTCATCATTGATAAAGAATTGTCTGGAAAGGTTGCAATCGAGGTTGACTGTTCATGTGGAGAGATATACGAGATCATCAATCTTGGGGATCAATTCTTTCACACTATAAATAATGTCTCTGTCTATATATGTCAATATTAGGTGTTGATTCACATATTATGATACTGTCAATATTAGGTACTGATGATTGTTTCATATACTCTGAACACGTTCTTGATATGATTTAGAAGAAATATAGCTATCACACCTCGAATTCCAACGAGGCGTGATTGGCACCCGAAGCCGATATGGCCCGAGAGAACCAATCTTTGCTCATGTACCTTTGTATGCATACCCTCGTATGAATCTTAGTATTCATCATGCAACTATACGGAAGTCATGGACATGGAAACATATGTTATATTCATATACACATTTATGAAACTTGGCCGTTAGGGCCATTATGTCAAAATGGACCTTCATCTCTTACATTTACATACCCACATACATCTACAAAAGCCTCTAACTGATGCATTTACAAGACCATCTAAAAGTCGGGACAAGTCCCCGCTTTATACAATATTTACAACATCAAAACACTGTACAACTGTAACTCGGAAAGTCCCAAAGCAACTGGGGCTCACCAAAAATCTGCAAAATACAGTCAACCTACTGTGGAGGTCTACTAGTGTCTGCACCTGCAACATGTAAAGTAAGTCCCCAAGAGGGGTCAGTACGAAGAATGTACTGAGTATGTAAGGCCATAAGAAAACTGTATCAATACACAAGAACTTCAATGGAAATAATTATAGGAGAAAACTCTATATGTGGAACCATGTACCTTTCTTTTATTATTCTTACTATTTTTGATCACTCAATCATAGCCTTATCATTCATATAATATCTTTCATATGATACCTTTATTCAATGGATTCTTCCTTTGATTAACGCTCATTATCATTATTATTAGTCATTCAACATACATCCACTCTTTCGGTGGGTTAACATACATCCACTCTATGGTGGGTAATAACATACATCCACTCTTTGGTGGGCAATAACATACATCCACTCTTTGGTGGGCAATGACATACATCCACTCTTTGGTGGGCAATGACATACATCCACTCCATGGGTAGGCCAACATACATCCACTCTATGGTGGGTTAATAACATACATCTACTCCATGGGTAGGGTTAACATAACATAACATTGCTACATTTTCTTTCATTATTCATTACTTCATTTCTCGTTCTTTCATACTATGAGTGATACCTTGATGATGAAAACATTCTTGAATCTTGAAGCACAACATACATTACTTTACTCTTACTTCATTTCTTTACTTTTGAGATTGATACTTTAACTTGTGAGAGATTGGTACTTTTGCTTATGAGAGATTGATACAATGATAGGCACAACTTTATTTGAAGCTTTGGATCAATAATCAATGAGTGAGAATCATGCAAATAAACATTATTGGAACATAGACTCCATGGAAACATAACACTGTTGGAACCATTGGACAATGATCAATGAACAAGACACATGAGTATAACCACTATTGAAACCTTGGAACATAACCTCATCGGACTTTTAGAACCTTACTAATGAATATGAGACATGTATATAACTCTATTGGAACTTGGACTCATGTCATGATTGGAAAAATGCTATTCAACTAAACAAGCCCTCTTGACCTCATTACTCTCGTTGAGATAGTTCTCTTAGAATTTACAACATTATGACAGCTTAGGAACTTCAGTCAATGAATAAGAGATAAGCGAATCGTAATTCATCTAGGAGTAGGACACTTGTGCATGACAATATATGTCTACCTTAGTTAAAATACTATAGGACACCTTTGGAATGTAACACTTTTGGAATCTTAGGATAATGATCAATAAATACGATACATGTGGATATCAACTGTTCACCAACCTGAGATGCAATACCTTACAACATTTGGAACTCTTGACACATTAGCCAATGAACGTGAGTCAAAAAATGGACATGAGTCAATCAATGAACATAAGTCAACCAATGAACATGAGTCATGTGATTCACCATTTACCAATGAATAAGGAACATATGAGTAACTCTAGCCAACTATCGGATACGCAATACCTTAGAGTATGTCGGAATCGAATGAGTACCATGACAATGTGAACACTATACATTGCAGATGGAAATAGAAGAGTAACCTTACATACCTTTACTTCCAAGTATGAGTACACAAGTCTATATATGAACACAACAGTCCAGCTTCTTTCTTATGTTTCACTCTACAATACAAGTCCACAATGGAACTCTCGTTAACAATTATTTAACGTACAAGTGTACAAAACAACAATGAACCATATGACTGCTATATAACTTCATTTCACTCCTTACAATACAACTCACTGCATCATCATGTAAATAATACCATAACTTTACACTCATTGACCAAGATTTCATACAACAATAGCATTTCGCATCACACTTACCCTTTATGCCTTCTCATTTTCATCCCGTCACATTTACGCTTGTCAATTTGCCTCATAACCACATATTTAATACAGTCCAACATACCTTCACACGACACTTTAAAGTCATTAAAATGACATCACAAGTTGATAATTACATCCATGAAGGGTATAGGGGTTTCGGGGGGCCAAAGGGATGCAAAAACAAGCAATTCGGAGTTCTGGGCCGATCCGCTAAGCCACCTGCGCCCGCAGGTGGATGACCTGCATCTGCAGGTGACCTTTGGCAGTAGCTAGAGGCACCTGCGTTGGCACCTGCGCCCGCAGGTGCTTCGTCTGCGAGGGCGGGTGCCCGTTTTGGTCCGAAATGGTCTTTTTGGGGTCTTTTTATGCAATGAATGGTCCATGATCATAACCAAACTTATTTTAACATATTTTTGATCATCTAACATGACAACAACCAACCATGGTCTCACAACACACATAACATCACCAAAACGACACTTTACGGCCAATCCGCCACCAAAACCATAACCAATTTCGCAATAGAAATTCCAAATATTATACACCATGACCAAACAAGGGGAGACTATAATCACATATCACATGAAAATATTGAACCCATCAAATTCATTTTCTTCAAAACCACAAGCCCATGTTCAAGTTTACAAGGCAAAACCATCCTCCGAATTAACAAACACATACACTTCACACATAGTGAACTTCTCACACTCCACCAACATAACCAACATAGTATAAATCATTTTACATGCATAAAATATGTTAAACCATAATAATATACACTTACCAATA
Source organism: Capsicum rhomboideum (assembly GCA_031232105.1). Classification (NCBI taxonomy): domain Eukaryota; kingdom Viridiplantae; phylum Streptophyta; class Magnoliopsida; order Solanales; family Solanaceae; genus Capsicum; species Capsicum rhomboideum. Next base: position 48,993,974 of record CP124707.1, read on the forward strand.
CTCACCAAGTGATGATCTTTGGCCAAAAGGATGAAGGCTTAGGGTTTGAGTTGAGAGAATATTGTGGAAATTTCTAGACTTTGGCATGTGTAAAATGGTGAATAAATCTGATTTGTTTCACCTTTTATAGACCCTTTAAAGTCATCTTTATCCAATACATTTGGTCAATAATTGCCTTATGGATTTGGTCATGCAAGAATGGATCAATTACCTATTTGGGCCATGTCTTCCATGTAATATTAGGCCTCCATTGAGCCCAATGGCTCAAGTTATCCCACTAAATTTTGTGTATAATTCATTATATATATATATAAGTCCCCAAGTCACCCTTATCCATCTCTTGGCATTAAATGCATGGTTGATTTGGTCAAATGGAAGATTGGATCATAGTTTGCCCCATTGGGCCTAATCTTTTATTCTTGTTTTGGGCCTTATTTGGCCCAATGGCTCAAGACCCATATAAGTCCCAACAAATAATTGCATAATTCTTCACATCTCTCATGTTTAATTAATTCCATACATGTACATGTAGTCGTATAGGTTCGACAACATATGGGGTGTTACACCTCCCACGAGGGTCTAATCCCTTGTACTAGGCCCAATTTCAATTACCTCATCACTAACATTACATAATACATACTTTTGCCTCTCGACACTTAAGTAAACATTGTCAAGTAGGGTTTGGTAGGTACGGGGTGTTATAATAGCGGGGGTTGTACAAAATGTCAGTTCTTCTTCCCCTTGAACATACTTTTTTCCCTTGCTACACGTTTCTTGCATTTCTTGGACAAAAAAGAATTGGAGTTACTAACTTTTGGTGTTTTAATTTTAGTTTGAGCTGATTCTTGTTGGTTTGTTGTTCATTTTGATGTGGGTATTGCTTGATTGGTGTGAATGTTGTGTCACGCCTTAAATCCCATTGGGACGGACATAGCACCCAAAGCCGTTGAGGCCCCGAGAGAACCAATCTTTATCCCTGTACACTCATACGCAAGTCATTCCATGAATATCAATACCACAGGTAGATGCAAGATGCTAATGGCATAAGTCATGAAAAATGTGTGATGATAAACACATACAAATATGAAACTTGGTCGTTAGGGCCACCATGACATAGCATACATCCTTCATTTGTCCCACATCGTCTACAAAGCCTCTATGAATACATGAACATAACCATCCTAAAGTATGGACAAGTTCCCGCTTTACACAACGGTGATACAATGTCAAAACCAACATATACATAGGACTCGAAAAGCCCCGAAGCAACCTGGAGCTCACCAACAATTCGCAGAAAATCCAAGTCCTACTGTGGAGGCCTATTAGTACCTGTGCCTGCAACAAGTAAGGTAAGTCCCACAAGGGACGTCAGTCCGAAGAATGTACTGAGTATGTAAGGCTATAAGTAACTGTATGAGATATAGAAATTTTAATGGAATCAAGTACAAGTGAACGCATCATGTAGATAAACTACCATAAGGTATACATGTGGGATCATGTACATTGCTTTCTTTACTTTACTTTACTTTACTTCATCATCAATCATGTAATGCCCGGGCCCAACTGATCAGTGGAAAATAACATAATAATCGGGATCGCCTCTAGCTAGGCTTTCGCCCCTTTGAGTTGCCACCCGTTTCCAATGAACTTTCGGGATCGCCTCTAGCTAGGCTTTCGCCCCTTCGAGTTTCCACCCGTACTCAATATCCATTCGGGATCGCCTCTAGCTAGTCTTACGCCCTTTCTAGTTGCCACCCGTACTCAACAAGTGTTCATTACTTTAATTCTTTTGTTATGAGATTGGTACATTAGTGGTTACAATGTTATTAGAACTTTGGAACATTATTGGAACATTAACCAATGAACATGAGTCATGTGAATCACAATTGATCAATGAATAAGGAACATGTGAGTAACAATGATTAATAACCGAAAATGGAATACCTTTGAACATTTCGGAATGGAACAAGTATAATGACAATGTGATACTATGTGCTGCAGAAGGATATGGAAAGAGTAACCTTACATACCTTAATTCCCCAATATGGATACACAATCTTATTCGTGAATACAACACTCCAGATTTCTCTTTACGTCTACTCTACACACAAGTACATAACGAAGCTTATATTAACCACTAACTACATTACAAGTTTACAAGACGGTAAGTAGGTGCTTAACGGAAAGTAAAAACCGTCCAACCTCCAAAACACATGGTGCATCATTCCCCCCCTTCATTATACTACCAAATAACATTATTCCACCACATTACACTATAACTTACTGCTTTAGCAAAACACCACCACCAAATCAATCCACACACCACCAAAATAGTCCACATATCACCGTAGACATCACAAACCGATAGGATTTTACACCAAGTTTCTACTTTACATTTCCGCCTCAATACAACTCCATATATTTATCCCATCAAGTCACCTAAATAAATTTCACAAAAATATACCAAACCAGCCCATACAATTTTAGAATTCACTTTAACATAACAAGAAAATATTCTCTTTTCACTACGCCAAACGTTCCATGCACAATTGCGTAAAAACATTTCCATCAAGCCATACACAAAAGTAACGAATTAGGGACAGCACCACACTTTAAATATACTGAAATTTCATCCATATAATTCAATTTCTTCAAGACCTTAAGTCCTCTTTCAAGTTTAAACCACATAGAAGGCAAATCCCTTAGCAAAGAAGCAAAAGTGGATTGTTTTACCAATAAGTGGACTGTCCAACACTTATTAAACATAACCAACATGATTTAAACACCCTCTTATGCATATAATATATTAAACCATAAGAATAAACACTTACCAAGTCTTGCAAAGAGATGATCTTGTTCAAAAGGGATGGTTGCTTAGGGTTTGAGAGAAGAGAGAAGTATCTTGGGAAATTCTAGAATTTGCAAGTGTGTTGTGGTGATTAAGAGCTGATTTTTCAGCCTTATTTATGTCATCCTTAGCCAAACTTGGGTCAAAGATGAGGTGTCTACTTGGGTCAAAGATGAATGGATCATTTTCCCCTTTTTTGGGCCATGTCTTTTGTTTAATATTTGGGCGTTAATTGAGCCCATTTGCACAACATTAATTCAGCCCAAGAGAATTAGTGAGTAATACACCAACTATCACAAGTCTTAATAATTCCATAAACATTAAGGTAGTCGGATAAGTTCGAAAATGTACGGGGTGTTACATGTTGTGTCTTTTAGCTTCAATTTGGCTATAAAGTTTTGATCTTTGGTGATTTTAAGTTATTAGGTGTCCATAGTAGCTTAACAAAAATCTTTTCTTTTCTTGATTTTTAATTATTATTTTTTGTCTTTGTTTTGCTTATAGTGAGTGTGTGTGATCCTTTTGGATTTGAGAAAGCTTTGGAGCCGTATTAATTTATTATAATTATGTGATTTAATAAGGTAAAAATATAAGACATAAGTGATTGAAGTCTATGTCACATATCATGTGTGGGTACATTTTATTGTCTACTTTCACCTTTTTATACAGATTATTACCATTTTTCATAATAATCAAAGAGAGTGAATATTTGATCTTACCATCGTGTGTTGACATAACTTTTGTTGCTTTTTGAAATAGAGTTTATCCTCTAGCTTTCAAATATTTATCAAAATAGATGCTGACAACTATGTAATAAAAGGTCAAGCAAGGCTAAAAATGAAACATCAAAAAGTGATAAGGCTGATGCATAATGACAAAACGAAAGAAGAATTTAGTCAAGATAATTAAAACTTTACAAAGCAGCTAAATGAAACTCTTTCAAGCCCAATTGTATTACTCCATTTTGATTGAAATGATCAATCTACCCTCAAAATCCCAAGCAAGCATGTTGATCAGGCGCTTGCTTATTCCTTTTTAAGATAGTAGAAAAGTAATACTTCCTACATCCTCTCAATTCGCTACACAACGATCCAACAAATAGGAATTGAATATTCAATAGTCCCGATCCGCTACAAATGTGTAAATTTCAATCTCAACCGTCAATCTTAATTTTCTCTTACAGTATTACCCGTACAAATAGAAAAATAAAGAAAAAAAGAAATTAACACCAGTCAAAAAGAAGGTTAAAAAGATCAAGAATGCAGAAAGTGAAAAAAGACCAAGAAGACAGTCACCGGTGATTAAGTGTTGGTTAAGAAGAAAGTGAAAAAAGACCAAGAAGACAGTCACCGGTGATTCAGTGTTGATTAAGAAGAAAGTGAAAAAGACCAAGAAGGTATTACCCGTGACCAGTGAGAAAGAATTGGTTGTAGAGATTACTACTCTATCCGAAGAGAAGATGTGTCAAAAAACAAGAAGGATAAGAAGAAGAAAGGAATCGTCAGAGTTGAGAGAGAAAGAGAAAGAATTTGAGAGGTTATGCTCATGGTCGATTGTTCGTGTGGTGCAACTTACAAAGTCATTCATGATGGGAATGATTTCCTTTACAAGCTATAAATTTCAACATATGTCAAATATTAGGTGCTAATTCATTCATATTTGATTCTTAAGGTCTGTTGAAATAGAAATTAATGATTCTTTAATTGAAATGTGTTTTCCCTTATCTGGTTAAATTTTAGATTTAGGTTTTAACTATTCTTTTATTGCAATTGTGTTCTAACTACTCAACTGTGAAGCATTGGGATTTGATGATGTTTATTGCTTTGTTCAAGCACCAAATGAAGATAGTTATGATGTAAATTTTCTTGTGATTGTTGCATTTGTTTGCAAAGTATTAACTTGGATGTTATTGTAAAAATTTTATTTATCAATATAAAATTTGACTTGTTTAATTTAAAATTCTAAAATATTCTCATAAAAGTAGATAGTTTTTTTTTCCTTTCTTTTTTTGTTCAGCTTGTCAAAGAAGTCATAACAATTATTAATGAGATAATTGTTGTTCTAGCTTTCCTTTGTCCAAGTAGCATAGTCCTTCAAGCTAGTCGTCTTACTATCACAATTCTTATGTTGTAACATTGCACTAGTCCATTGGAAATAATATGATATTCTTGCACGTCCTAATAGCTCACGTGAGTTATACCCGATTTTCATTTATGTGATGGACTAAGTCGCATGACGTGTTCCTTTCACAAGTAACTAAAATAGTAAGGAAAAGAATACAACACAAGATTTTTACGTGAAAAACACCCGGTTCATAAAAGTGTAAAAAAACATGACTTATACCTCTAGAAAATTTTACCCCAAATCCACTAAAACACTATGAGCCTCAATGAAATTCAAATTACAAAATTCTTGCAACCCTAGGAACTAACTCTAATTCCTAAAAACACACAAACCTCCCAAGGTTTGTGTTCCCAAGTCTTCGAGTTATCCCAACTTGAAGAAAATAATCCTATTCCAGTTTATAACATAATAGATCTAAGAAAGATCAACGGTATAACTCAATGAACAATCCTAATAATTCAATGCTAAACCTCTTAACTAGACTCTATAGCTAGGACCTGGTTTTCAATTTGTTTCTTCAGTATTAGGATGCACTTTGGTAGCCAGGCAAAACTCTCTCAAATATTATTCATGTTTATTTGCATGTGTTCTGCCTTTTTTCTCAGTATGAGTGAGTGCGTGAGAATCATGTTGGAAGATCTTATGTACTTATAGCTCTTCATTGTCCTTCTTAAGTAGAATTTTAACTCCACTAGAATTCTCTCCTTTCTTGAACTCTCTTGGTTTATCCATATGTACACTCCTTATCATACATAGACTCTTATCTGATTCGTGCTTTGTGCAGATTTTGAAATTTTCGTGCTTTGAATAGTGTTTAATGTTGGAAAATAGCACACAGCGAAAGCATTCCAGAATTTCCTATTTGAAAGCCAGAAAAATGATTGCTAAGGGATACATATGTCATTTGGTACGAGTGAAAGATAATGATGTGGAACCATTAACTTCACAGTCAGTACCGGTAGTCAATGAATTTCTTGATGTATTTCCAGAGGATCTTTCAGGTTTGCCCCCAGAACGGAAAGTAGAATTTGGCATTGATGTGATTCCGGGCACTCAACCCATTTCTATTCCTCCATATAGAATGGCTCCAGCGGAACTGCGTGAATTGAAGGAGCAGTTGAAAGATTTGCTGGACAAAGGCTTCATTAGGCCTAGTATATCCCCGTGGGGTGCACCGGTATTATTTGTGCGAAAGAAAGATGGCACCTTGAGAATGTGCATCGACTATCGGCAACTGAATAAAGTAACGATCAAGAACAAATATCCCCTTCCTCGAATTGATGATTTGTTTGATTAGTTACAGGGTGCCAAATGTTTTTCGAAAATTGACTTGAGGTCGGGTTACCATCAAGTCAGAGTTAGAGAAGAAGATGTGCCCAAGACAGCTTTCCGAACAAGGTATGGTCATAATGAATTTTTGGTTATGTCATTTGGCCTAACAAATGCACCCGCTGTGTTTATGGATTTGATGAATAGGGTGTTTAAGCCATTTCTGGACGTGTTCGTCACGGTATTTATAGATGACATCCTTGTCTATTCAAGATCACCAGAAGACCACGCTAATCATTTACGGCAAGTGTTCCAAATCCTCCGTGAGCGAAAGTTGTATGCAAAATTCTCCAAATGTGAATTTTGGTTAAAATCAGTTGCATTCTTAGGTCACATTGTGTCAGATGAAGGGATCCAGGTCGATACACAGAAGATAGAAGCAGTGAAAAACTGGCCGAGGCCTACGACACCCACAGAGATTCGCAGTTTTCTGGGTTTGGCAGGTTATTACCGGAGATTTGTGGAAGGGTTTGCTTCTATTGCAGCACTATTAACAAAGTTAACTCACTAGGCAATTAAGTTTTAATGGAATGATGCATGTGAAAGAGGGTTTCAAAAATTGAAAGATAAGTTGACTTCCACACCAGTGTTAGTACTTCCTGAAGGCATAGAGGGCTATGCAGTGTATTGTGATGCTTCCGGGATTGGTCTCAGATGTGTATTGATGCAGCATGGTAGGGTGATAGCATATGCCTCATGACAGTTGCGGCCACATGAGAAAAACTATCCCACACATGATCTTGAATTGGCAGCGGTAGTTTTTGCTTTAAAGATATGACGTCATTATTTATATGGGGTTCATGTTGACATCTATACGGATCACAAAAGCTTGCAATATCTTTTTAAGCAGAAGGAACTCAATTTGAGGCAACGTAGGTGGTTAGAGCTTTTAAAAGACTATGACATTGATATTCTTTATCACCCAGGCAAAGCAAATGTAGTAGCTGATGCATTGAGCCGTAAGGCAGTAGAAAGCACTAGTGGTCAGTTGAATGAAAAACATGAGATAATCAAAGATTTGAATCAATTAGCCAGCTTGGGAGTTCGCCTTATTGAATCCTCCGATGATAGAGTTATGGTGCAGAATGCAGCAGAATCCTCCTTGATAGCTGAAGTGAAAGAGAAGCAATTTGCGGATTCTATTTTATTGCAGCTAAAGGAGAATGTGCAGCAGAATTTGACCAAGGCATTTGATATTACACCGGAAGGGGTACTTCAATGTCAAGGGAGATTATGTGTACCGGACATAGATGAGCTGAGGACACGAATAATGACAGAGGCGTACCATTCGCGCTATTCCATTCACTCGGGTGCTACTAAAATGTACCATGAATTAAAAGAAGTGTATTGGTGGGGCAACATGAAAAAGAACATTGCAGAATTTGTCGCGCAATGCCCGAATTGTCAACAAATAAAAGTGGAACATCAGAAACCGGGAGGTTACATGCAATGTATCAATCTTCCAGTCTGGAAGTGGGATATGATTAATATGGATTTCATTACGGGTTTGCCTCGTACATTGCGGAAGTTTGATTCTATATGGGTCATAGTGGACCGACTTACCAAGTCAGCGCATTTTCTACCTGTCAAGATGACCTATACAGCTGAGGATTATGCGAAGTTGTATGTGAAGGAGATAGTACGATTGCATGGTATTCCACTTTCTATCATATCAGATAGAGGAGCACAGTTCACAGCACACTTTTAGAAATCTTTTCAGCGGAGTTTGGGTACTCAGGTGAATTTGAGTACGGCTTTCCATCCTCAAACTGATGGACAAGCAGAACGTACTATTCAGACACTTGAAGATATGGTACGTGCTTGTACTTTAGATTTTCAAGGCAGTTGGGATGACCATTTGCCTCTTATTGAATTTGCGTATAACAATAGCTATCATTCAAGTATTAAAATGGCACCTTATGAAGCCTTATATGGGAGAAAATGTCGATCACCAATTAGATGGTTTGAAGCAGGTGAAACTGCTTTACTTGGGCCAGATATTGTCCACCAAGCCATGGAGAAAGTTAAAGTGATCCAACAGCGGTTACAAACGGCTCAAAGTCGTCACAAGTCATATGCCGATGGTAGAAGAAGAGGGCTTGAATTCGCCATAGGTGATTGGGTGTTTTTAAAGGTGTCACCGATGAAAGGGGTAATGCGGTTCGGAAAGAAAGGGAAATTGAGTCCACGTTACATAGGCCCCTATGAAGTTATTAGAAGATTTGGGCAAGTCGCATATGAATTAGCCTTACCTCAAGAACTTTCCTCAGTCCATCCGGTATTTCATGTGTCGATGCTTCGAAAATGCATAGGAGATCCATCTCGTATTGTTCCCGTAGAGGATGTTCAAGTTACAGAGGATCTCACTTATGAAGAAGTGCCCATTGCTATCCTAGATCGACAAGTAAAGAGATTGAGAAATAAAGACATAGCATCCGTAAAAGTTCTTTGGAGAAATCAACAAGTAGAGGAGATCACATGGGAAGCGGAAGAAATGATGAGATCCAAGTATCCCCATCTATTTCAAATGGACCAAGAAGTTCACAGTGCGGAGGTGGAACAATAACAAGTAAGTATTTAAGAGCATTATGTGAATGTGTATTTGTATACGTAAAGTAAAGATGCAATTGATGTATATAAGACGATGTTGTTAACATTCGAGGACGAATGTTTCTAAGGGGGGAAGAATGTAACACCCCGTACTTTTCTAACCTTATTTGATACCTTGGGATCATATCTACGTAGGTTTTGAGATGCCATGAATATGTGTTTTATAGTGTTATTGGGGAAACATTTGATATTGGACTTAACATGTGTGATTAGACCTTCATAGGAGGTGTTTTGTGATTTCGTGGAGCACTTGGGTGATACCCCGTATACATTCAAACCTCATTTGGTGACTTGGAGTCATGTTTACTTGATGAGTAAGATCACTAAGTAAGTATTTTGTAGTGTTTGGATAAGGGATTGGACGATACGCAAGTGTTAGAAAAATGGCCGAAAAATTTAGCAAAGCATAAAAACTTGCGCCACTACCCTGTTTCAGGGGGTGTGGTGCAAGCCACTGATTCAGAGGGCAGTGAATTCTTGCGCCACTGCCTTGCTTTTCAGCAGTGGTGCAAGGCACAAAAAATGTGCCTTTCCGGACTCGTTTTGTAACGCAATTCGACGACGCTTCTTGGATGGTTTCTTTTGGTTCTTTGGGGTTATTTGAACATTGTTAAAGCTTCAAACACTTCAATACACTCCTACATACTCCTACATGATCAAATCATGAAATGTGAATAGTGATCCAAAATGTCCAATGAAACCAAGGGCGACTAGAATGCCTATTTTTGCGATCGAAAGGACGAATGAGAATCTTTTAAGAGAATATTGTCGTGACATTATGGAATTATGTAAACATGAGATATAAGGTGAATAATACATGGAGATTAATGGGTTAAATGGATATGTCTTATTGGGCCCAAATTAAAGCCCAAAAGTGGAAGAAAGACATGGCCCAAATGGGTCAAATGACCTATTCTTCCATTTGACCTTCTAGAACACTATATTAAATGGTAAAGAGTGGCTAAGGATGGACTCAAAAGCTTATAAAAGGGACCAAAAATCTGATTTTATCCATTATACACACACATGTATTTCTATGTTTTTCCAAAACATTTCAAGAAACCCCTTTTGGCTCTCAAAACCCTAAGTCCACTTTTGGAGAAGATCATCACTATTCAAGCTTGGGTAAGTGTTTATTATTATGGTTTAACATATTATATGCATGGGAGATTATGTATATTATGCTAGTTGTGTTGGCAAGGTGATGCAAGTGTATTTTTGCTTTTGGTGAAGGATGTGCTATCTTGGTAATTTGAACTTGAATTAGGCCTTGTGCCTTTGATGAAAAAGCATGGTATGGACAAAATATGAACATGTATGGTGTTATTTTTGGTATTAAACCTGTTCTTGTCTATAAGTGGAAATTGTGGGATTTTGGCCGATATGTGTTATGAGTTGTATTAAGGTCATTTGATGGGTTATTTGTGATGTGTGATGGATAAGAAAGTGTAAAGGAGAAGTGTTGTGGTAAAATGTATCAATTATCATGTATTGGTCAATGTTGGGACTATTATGAAATTTTTGGAATAATAGTATGATCAATGGTTTTGTCAAGGGGAAATGACATGTTTAAAGGCAAACATGTAACTCATTGACATGGTATGCATTTGTAAAGTAATTGGTGGTTAATGTGAATTTCGTTATGTATTTATGTTGTAGAGTGACACATAAAGAAGGAGAGGGATTATTGTATACGCATCTAAGGTTGTATATTCGTATTGCGAATCCAAGGTATGTAAGGTTACTTTGTCCGTATCTTTCTGCGGCAAATAGTATCCATATTGACATGTTACTAGTCCTATCCCGAAATGTGCTAAGGTATCCGATATCCGTATATCACTAGTCATTGTCATATATTTTCTACTCATGGATCATTTGTGAATCGCATGTCTCATATTCATGGTTAATGTTCCGAAAGCTCAAATAAAGTTACGTTCCAATATTCCAATAGTGCCTATACTTGTGTCTCTTGTTCATGGATTATTGTCCAATGGTTCCAATGGTATCATGGTGCTAGTAATGTTATATTTCTCATGATGTTTATTCACATGTCTTTCACTCATTGGTTAATGATTCAAAGCTTCCAACAATGTTATGTTCCAAAGTTCCAAAGTGATGTCATGAATATCAAAGTATCAATCTCAAAGTAATGAACAAAGTAATGCATATGTGGTCAATGATCAAGTACGGGTGGCAAGTCTAGGGGCGTAAGCCTAGCTCGACTCGATCCCGAGGTATGGATTTATGGGTGGCAGGTCTAGGGGCATAAGCCTAGCTCGACCCGATCCCGATGCATTGATGTATGGGTGGCAAGTCTAGGGGCATAAGCCTAGCTCGACTCGATCCCAACACGATGATATGATATGAAAAGACCCACTGATCAGTCGGGGCCCGGGTACATTGTGATATGTAATGACAAGTGAGCATTGAATGTAAAGGAAGTAACAAAAGTAATGAAAGCAATCCACATGGTTTCCAAAATGCAACATGGTGACTTATTTACATTGATTAATCATTGTATTTGAGTTCATTGAGATCTTCATGTGTTGTACAGTTTCATTTGAGCCTTGCATACTCAGTACTTATTTCGTACTGACCCCTCTCGGGGAATTTACCTTACTTGCTGCAGGCGCAGGTACCAGTAGGCCTCCCCAGTAGATTGCCACTGTTAGCGGTTCTTTGGTGAGCTCCAGCTCATTCGGAGCTTCTCCGAGTCAGAGTGTGTACATATGTTTTGGTATTGTACATATTGTGTAAAGCGGGGACTTGTCCCGACTTATGGTTCCTTTTGGTCAATGTTTTGTTAGAGGCTCTTGTAGACAAGTGTGGGTGTATAAATGTAAAAAGGATATGTCGTACTTGACTCGGTGGCCTCAACGGCCCAGTTTCACATATGTATATATATATCATGTTCCATGAATTCCATTGTTGGTCTCTATAGCTGTTATGTGCTTATAGGTTTCTTATGGCATGCATATGATTGAACATAGGCAAAGGTTGGTTCTCTCGGGCCTTATCGGCTACGGGTGCCAATCATGTCTCGATTGGATTCGGGGCGTGATAGCGGGTTTACACATGAAAACTTATAAGCTTCTCATAAAAAGGTGTATCATCAATCTCTATACCGAGACATGGATTCCATCAACTAACTTATTATTTCACCAATATATATTATTATCATCCAATTTACCAGGAATATTGACCCATCTCAGAATCTCACCTTTTAATAAATCAAAACGATAAATAATATATACAGATCATAATAGTTATATCAAGATTGAGAATATAAGTACATTTAACAGTTTAGAGAATATGTTTTTATCAGTCAGTCTAAAACAACTATCTCTACCCGGTCCTGTTCAATACATACAAAATGCACTAGCACGAGAAGTTAGAACTATATCATTCTCGTAATTAAGATAAATTACATTTAATCTCGTGTTACAATTATTCTGATGGTTTGTCCAAATTTTCATTTACGATTGTGAACTATAACTTTAACTTATAGGAACCGATGATTTAATCTTCTGTGTATAAACTTAAACTCTATACACCAAATCATCTACTATATAAGTTGAGGACACATATATGATAATGATCTATTTAATATAACAATTTATTGAATTGAATAAATAAATAAACAACCGTTCAATAAATAAATCAAAACGCATGATTTATAGTATATTTAATATATAACAATATCACAACAATTATTGAAAGATATAATTGAATGCAGACATTAAATCTTGTGTCTAAGCTTAATATTAGTCTTGGTGTGTCTGTTGTAACAAAGGAGGTAAATCAAGTAGTTTTTTCGTTAAAATCTTGATAGGCACAGAATTGTAGCTTGATTCAGGGATGGAGGTGCCTTTAACCAACCGGTGTTATCAAGGACCTGTGGATACTATCCTGCATAGTGCATAGAGGAAAGTAGAATCGTTATGTTGATTATGAGAAAAGATAATGACAATGCAATAGCTAGAAATTATTATTATGCTCTATATAAACTATTGTCCTTGAGGCTTCAGCCTTCACGATGGGAAGCAAGAAGTAGAACCATCAGTTCTTCAAGATAGCCGTATCAATTGCTAATTACATACTGCTCAATAAGAGTGTCTTGTGATGAATTACAACTTTATTTTTTTCAATTTTAATTAGGTTAGAAGTAACAGTACTATAAAGAGATAATCTCCTAGCTTTGCTTGAAAACATTAAAGGCATGACACAGAATTAAGTTAGACACAGAGAATGCCATGACTTTCCTAATAGCATCTGTCTACTTTAAAAGGAGAATTGTCTTGCAATGCCAAGGGAACTTTACGAAATGAATTAAATCTGAAAGAATTCCAGTCTTGGACTATTGCAACAGTAGGGTTCTGCATTGTCATTTCTAGGATAACGTGTCTGCCGCCTGGTTTAAATAAAGCTCTAACAATACCTTGGATATTAGTTCTATAAATAGAGAAACAAGCTTAGGAGTGAAGCATATAAATATACACAAAGTTAGAGCAGACTAAACAAGGATTTTTCCAAATTGAAAGGTTTACAAGATACTGAGAAGGAAAAGGAAAGAAAACAATAGACAATGTCGTTTGAAGCCACAGCTAACGTTGTTTTATTGGCCCTCAATCAAATTCTTTTTCAGAAGATTAATAGATGAATACATTCCTTACTCATCTTTGAAATTCAACACTTCCAATTTACAGATGCATCCTAATTCAATTTTTAGTATATCTCCCGTAAGATACCATAACTTATAGTCTAACAGATTAAGCACATTGAGCCTCTGAAATATTTAATTTTGTTGTCATGTTACTTTTGTTTCATCACCTTCTCTGGCAATAAGCTAAATGAACAAACTATGCCACTATCACGCTAATCTTTTTTTGGTCTACATGTGAGTGATATAACAAACATAATTATATTAGATGGTGAACTTTATTTTACACCCGTTGAAAATCGTGGAGGGCAGAAGACTGAAAAACAAAACTTATTAGGTGTCAAAACAGGTAATGATCAACTACAACAGATGATGACACAGGATCTGGATTTGGGAAGGCACTGCAACCTTATCATATGCTACTGGTTTTAACTTCAGACCATGCCCCAGTAACTCAATCTTGTCATTGAATTTATACTTTCATATGTCTAGTCTATATGAAATTAGTTACTCAAAAGGAAACAAATATAACCCTGTGGCAGTTTATCCTTCTCTTAGAGAACACCATGTGACACAGATATCAACACCATAGAACCTACACTAACAAAGCTAATGCCTCGAATCAAATTGAAGACTTTTAGACATGTAAATGTCAAACTAGAGCCATGCCATAACTGTGCTTCAATTTTCATTCCAAACTGTATAGCCATGAATCATGATCAAATAAAACTCAAGCTTTGAAAAAAAAAAAAAAAAGAACCCACAAAATATCAACACCTGTGGCACAAATCGTTTTACCTTAAAAAATATTCATAAAACACTTGTGGCACAAAGTTTTACCTAAAAATTTAAGGACAACCTATTCTTGTACAAAAAAAACTTTCACTGCAGACACAAGTTGAATGAAGCAAACTCTAGCTTCAAGTAACAGCAACCAGTAATATGACCGCCATAACCAAAGTACCTACACTTTTTTAACTTACAACAATAATTTTGTATACAATCCACATGTCCCATATAAAATACAATGTCATTGATAGAGTTGTTCTAGCAACAAGAGGCAAAAAAAAAAGGCAAGAAAAGCAAGCAAACTTTATTACAAATTAAATTTAATAGAAAAACTAACCCAATATGTTAGATCGCTTATTAAAACAAAAAGTATATTGATAGATTCTGCATATGAAGACAAGGAACATGAATACGAAGAAGAAAAATCTAAAATAAATTAAAAATAATAATAAAGGAGGATAGCAAATAGAGCACGAAAAAGTGACAGCAAAAACCTAAACAAAAATAGCAGAGATACTAACCTGAAACATGTAAGAACATAGATACTTCAAGCTAGAAGTCAATGGAATTGGAAGAAAGCCATTGCAAATGTATTTCCACAAAGTGGGGTCTGGAGCAGAGAAACGTCGTTATATTTACAAAATTGTAGAAAAATTATACTATAACAAAGAGTATAGTAACTACAGGACGAAAGTTAAAATTAGGACAAAAATAAAGGCTGCAGAAAAGCAGAGAGATATCCTAATAAAAAAAGGTAAAATGACTTGTAATATTACTCTAGTAGTGCCATAGCATACTGATATATGAAAGATTCAGGACTACAATCAGCTAGAGAGTCTACATGCAAATGGGAGCAAACAAGTAAAGGCAATGCAGAAAGAGTGAGTAAGTGTGTGATGTTACATTGCTCTATAATCAGTTATATTGCTCGGACTCTTCAAAAATGTCAATAAGTGTGTGTCGGATGTGGCATAAAAAATGAAGAGTCCGCACAACTTAGATAATCAGTAATCGAATTTTATCTACAAAAATTAGGACTTGAATGCCTGAGGAATTAGAAGATATGACAGAATTTTTCCGTGTGTTATCTAATAGAGTGAAACATTACAAGTGTACCTGGTGTGGGTTAAGTGAAAGCCTTATGAATAATTTCGTCATTGTTGATGTCAATTTGATTGAGCCAAATGACTCTTTTTGTCACGACCCGAAATCCCATTCGGGCCGGACTGGCACCCGAAGCCGATATGGCCCGAGAGAACCAATCTTTGCTCATGTACATTTGTATGCATAGCCTCGTATGAACATCATACTATCTCATGTAACTGATAACATATAAAATGTCAATGGCGGAAGTCATGGAAAACATGTACAATATGTGAAACTTGGCCGTTAGGGCCATCAAGTCGAGTAAACATAATCTCTTTCATCCATATACCCACGTACGTCTACAAAAGCCTCTAACATATGCATATACAAGACCAACTTAAATTCGGGACAAGTCCCGACTTTATACAATATTTAAAACAAAAGTACAACTGTGACTTGGGAAGTCCCGAACCAACTGGGGCTCACCAAAAATCTGCAAATACTGTCAACCTACTGCGGAGGTCTACTAGTGCCTGCACCTGCAGCATTTAAAGTAAGTTCCCCAAGAGGGGTCAGTACGAAGAGTGTACTGAGTATGTAAGGCTATAAGAATTATATGATACATAAATACTTCAATGGAAATAACTCTATTTGAATAACCAATATGGGCAAGCCATCATTCTATATGTATGGAAATATGTACATTACGTGGATTACTTTCTTTACTCTTTTGTTCATTTGTTCATTTGTTCATTCATCACTCACTTCTTCATTCACTTCTCATTCTTCCATTCTTATAATGCCCGGGCCCCAAGCTGATCAGTGGGAAACAACATACTATTGGGATCGTTCCAGCCAGGCTTATGCCCCTTAGATTGCGATCCATCATAGCATAATTTTGGGATCGTTCCAGCCAGGCTTACGCCCCTTAGATTGCGATTCATTCCAATAAAACAGGTTCGTTCCGACCAGGGTTTTCACCCCTCTGGATTGCCCCCTGTGCTCAACAACAACCAATTAAGCATTACTTTATTCTATTACTTTTGAGATTGATACCTTTACTTGTGAGAGATTGGTATATTCACTTGTGAGAGATTGTTACATTCACTTGTCATAACATTATTGGGAGCATTGGAACAATATTCAATAAATAAGGGACATATGTATAAACACTATTGGAACCCTGGAACATAAAATTATCGAAAACATAACCTTGATGGAAACATAATATGATTGGAACCATTGGACAAAAATCAATGAATAAGAGACATGTATATAACCACTATTGGAACTTTGGAACGTAACCTTATTGGGCTTTTGGAACAATATTCATGAATATGAGACATGAGATTCACAATTGATCAATGAGTAGGAAACATATGATAATGACCATTGACAACCGGATATAGGATACCTTAGCACATTTCGGGATGGAACAAGCGTAATGTCAATGTGAATACTATTTGCCGCAGAAAGATACGGACAGGGTAACCTTACATACCTTGTATTCTCAATACGAATATACAATCTTAGATGTGCATACAATAGTCCCGTTCCTTCTTTATGTGTTGACAACCCTTGTTACACTCATCGTCAACAATTTCACGAACTTTACCAATCATATCATGAAGAATAATGTGACGATAATTCTGATCAAATTCCTCACCTCATTTGTTGAGAAAACGTTTCATGACATCATAGGTGACCGCGTAGAATGAAATGCTTCCACCAAGCAAACAAATGAGATGGAATGATTTGGTATGAGAGTGCTCGTGTTCAAGTTGTTCAGGACTAGACCAATATTGGTGATGAGTATGAAGGTTAAATTTAATGGCTACTGAGGGTAAATAGTTAGAAGCTGTAGAATCAGTAGTATGGTTATTGATTCTTAATTCTTCTTGTGGTGATAATAGTTGAAAAATTTCGGCGGCTGCAACAGAGGTGGAATTATGGTATTCAACATCACCGTATATACAATTTCAAAGCGTTGTTCGGCTCACATCCAAGTGTTGATGACCCTTGTTACACTCATCATCAGCAATTTCACGAACTTTACCAATCATATCCCGAATAACAACGTGACGATAAGTCTGATCAAACACCTCACTGCAGTTCTTGAGATTATCTTGCATGACACTATAGACGAACGCATCGAATGGCATGCTTTCATCAAGGGTAAAATAGAGATGGAGTGGTTTGGTATGAGAGTGCTGGTGTTCAGGTTGGTCAAGATTAGACCAATATTCATGAACAATATGAAAGTGCATTTTAATGGCTAATGTGGATAAACGATAAGAAGGAGAATCAGTAGTATGATTATTGATTCTTAAAGCTTCTTGTGGTGATAATAGTTGACAAACTGTGAGGCATACAGTAGAGGTGGGATTATGGTAATTCAAATCAGCATACAATTTCAAAGGATTGTTCGACATGGGAAACAAAAAACTAAGTATGTAGTAGGCTTTATACTTCAAGTAAAAGCAGAAAGAGTTTTTCACTATGAAAAAAAAAAAGTATACAATGTTTTATAATCCACAACTACATCCCTATATATAGATGTCAAGCAGTCCCAAACCTACAAGGAAAGGTTTTCCCAATCCTACAAGGACTATATTTTCCTTTCTCAAATCTATTAGGACAATGGGTCTCCTAAAACAATAAGGATTATGAGTTTCAAGGGAAAAATTTAAGACATAATTAACAACAACAATACGAGAAATGCAGTGAAGTGGGTCGAGAACCTCACGTCTCAGGTTCAAATCACAACAAAGACAAAAAAAAAAAAAAATACTAGATGTTTCTTTCCATTTGTTCTAACCTTGGTGGATGGAGTTACATATTGCTGATGGAAGGTGACAGTTATCTCGTGGATTTAGTCGAGGTGCACAAAAATTGGCATGAACACCCACGGTTATCAAAAATAAAGTTTCTAGCTATACCCACGATGAGGAAAGCAAATAATTTTGATTTTACAACAAACTTAGTACGTAACAAAACAGAGGAATAATGTCATTAGGGCTTCAGCCAAGTTTTTAAGGGAGGCAGGGCCTTTTTCTTTTTCTTTTTCCTTTATTTATTTGTATACGAGGGGAGTGGGCTACTGTTCTTGATGCTCTGGGAAATAGGATCAGAGGAGAGAGGCTGCAAAGGGGGAAGAACATTTCTTTTCTGCGAAATTGAGAAAAAAAGAAGATTTTTTCTTTTTTTAACGGTGAAACTCTGTAATTGTCTGTGTAAGAGACGCTTAGAGATTGACGAAATCTAGTATTATTACTTTTTTAAGTATAGAAGTACTTCGTAGCTGACATACAGTACTTCTATTTTGTTTTTATTTATTTAAAGTAACTACATCTGTTTAGAAGGGTGTTAAAAGACTTTTCACACAAATCTTGACATTCTTGACACCTTTTACCGACCTCAAACCGTCCCTTATTTAAGCACTAGATAAAGGTTGCCCGTGCTCTGCACGGGCCCAACATGCTCGCGTGTTAACATGGACATGAGCTTACATGAATGTTATATATGTATGAGCTACATTACATATCACTTTGATTTAGGCATGTAAGTAGTCCTGTAGGTGATGTCTTGTTGTCTTGTTCATATTCTCTCGTCTTAAAAGATCATTTCACTGCACAGATAATCAGTATTTGTGAATTAGAAAGTGGCACAGATAGCTTAGCTAAACAGGATAACATGTAAGTATCAAGTAGGTGTGAGCAACCATACTAACACAAGCATACTTCCTCAGTTTCTTGTTGTACTTGCATTAGTTCTTCTTGAATAATTTTGAGGTAATGCAGAGCAGAAGGAGTCCCGACATATTCACCTCTTTCTGGTGGAGCTCTACAATGCATTGAGAGTGTCCAATTTACAACCATATTGTCAATTATGTTTCTCCAATCTAGAGTTCTTTATTCTATTTTCTGTTATTTCCATAGCAGAAGAGTTGTGCTAAAATCTTCAGCAGAGGAGAGAGGAAGTTAGTAGTAGCTTGTATTCCTTCTTATTCACACCAATAACAAATGCAGGAACATCCTTTGCAGGAGCAAAAATGATTATTAGCTCCATTCTGAATAGCGATGAAGTGTTGCCTGTGGATCTGTTGTGCCAAATTAATGAATGGCATAATAACAAAATACTATTATAAAAGGGAAAGATATATTTTGCAAGATTTCCAGTGAAGAATTAATGCAGCCAAAATTACACTAATAATTATGTATGAAGGAGGTATAACATACCTGCATCGGATTCATCGAAGAGCTTCGGTCCTCTTCACAAATATCATGTCACACAAATCCATTGTTGTAGCTTCTGTTCTAATAAGCAAGCAAATATTAGGCCCACGGACTATAGATATATGTCAAATTGTTGAACAATTCTTACCTTTTTCAAGATCAAGAGTAAGAATTGTTGAACAAAGTTGTTCCTCGGGCCCCCAAAAAGTTTTTCTGAACTATATCTAGAAAAGTACCCAGAACACGGACCCTTAGCTTAAGTGTAGCAAATCCAAGAGATGATGTGTTGCAACTTGTACCAAATTGTGCCCTTGTCAATAATGTAGATAACGTCTACCCTTTATTAGACCAGTTGTTGTGCAGGCCAAAAGCAGAAATTACAAAGCAGTACTGCTGGCCAAAGATTTTTCAAAGCAAATTAATAGGAAACAAATAGTAGAGCTTCGCTAAGCAGAACCCGAAATAAGCACTATATGTTGGGTTCGAAATTGAGAGGGCGTCATGCGGAAGGTAATAGTTTGCAAACCATAGAGGCGATAATTCATATGAAAAAGAAAACTATAATAAAAAACGTATTATTTGATATGATTGGCCAACAAACCTACATATTGTAAACTAAATCAAAAAGCTTAAAATCAATTGGGAGAAAATCTCCCCCTAAACAAGACTCTTTTAACGACGACAGTGTGGATGCTATTGTGTTGTGATATGAGAAGGGAAGTCGTCTATTTATAGAGGTTCAAATCCTTTCCTCCAAGAAAAAGCTTAGCCAAATATAAAAAAGTTTTATATTTTTCTTTTAGGAAAAGTAAAAGTAATTATGGTATTACTTTTATTTTCCTTCTAAGAAAAGTAAAACTTCAATTTGGTAAGAAAATCAGGGCAAAAACCCTAACACTTTAACCTACATATAAAATTGAATGTTATAAGCAAAAAAGGAGAAAACATACCTGCACCTATTTTATCCTATACACACAAGAGAGGAAAAGAAACTTTTCTGTACAAACACTGAAGAGATAGAAAGCCAAAACTTTCTATATTCTACTTTTTTTAAAAATAAAAAGCTGAATGAGTAAAAGCAGAATTCCATGGCTGCAAGTATAAAGTACCATTTATATAACTTTTCGAATAAATAGATATAGTCGTGTTTGTACACTTGATGTTCGCTTTTATATAATAGATCACACAGAGGAGAAGCTATTCCAAAGCGAAGTATGAAACAGGAAACCAGAGACAGGGAAGTGCATTGAACCTTGTAGGAGGAGCTAATGCTAGCTCGGCATCGTCATTTTTGGGAACAGGGTCGTGACTTGTGAACCTACTTACCTGTGAATATCAAGTTACGTAATCATTAGGTTTATTACTTCTTCAAAGTAACATTTAGATTTAAGTTTTATTTAAAGTTATATCATCTAATAGCAAGTCAATCAATTATCTCCGATCATAAAAATTGTGCCAGTCAACTTTGATGGACGCAAACATTAGAAGAGTAATGTCTTTTGTTCATTCACTCCTAGATGCTAGATCACAGGAAGCAGGAAGAACATGAAATGCATATACATCCTTTGTTGTGTAAATTATGTGAAAATAGATGTAAGAATACTTGTAAAGTAATAATGGACTAACTTGTCGGACTTTGTTGAGCTTCACGACAATTTTTTGTCACGAAGGAGGCGCAATCAAAAGGATTTAGTGCATCATGTTAACAATTGGGTTGTAATCTTTCCAATCTTAGCAATCCCCAATTTCTTTTCTGGCCAATCTCATACAATTATTGAAACAGTTGTTGCTCTTGATAAATTGGTAATCATCAGCGAAAATCCCTTGAAGCACCAAGTTGTGAAAACTTAGTAACTATCAAAGTCCAAGTAACAACATTTCTCTCAGGCATTCTATCAAACATTTTGTTAGCTGACCTCAAATCAGTAAACTCTCTAGCAAACAAATCAATGAATGCACACTCAACCCAAACATCCGACTCAAAATATCCAATTTTAATCACGAATCCAAATATCCCCAACCCGATCCGCCGCAACTCTGTGCTACAACATGCTATATATCCTGAATGTGCTGAGAAGCTGCTAATGCACTTGTGGAAAAGAATTTTTAGCTCAAATTTTCTATCGATTATCTAACAACAAACCAATATCCAGCTAAATATAAAAGAAATCCGCTACTCAAAAATTAATTTTTAGCTCAAATTCTCTATCAATTATCTAACAATAAAAAAATAGCTAGATAAAAATCAACCAAATTATGGACGTAGCGGAACACCAATTTAAACCTCCTTAATTTGAATTAGATAAGCCAAAATTTTGAAATTATAGAATTCGATAACTAACCAATTAACAGAACGGTCAAGAAAAACCCAACTGCAGAAGCTTTTAAGATATGTAGTTGCTAACATCGGAGAGAAATCAGTGAATTCAGAGGACGGTGGAGAAGTTTAGAAGTGCAAAGAAGCTCGAGAAATTGTTACAGGCAGTGCTGAGAAGAATGAGCCAAAAGACCCTCTCAAGTTTGCAATTAAATAAAAGGACAAATAAATTTTAGGTTAAAAAAAAAAAAAAGTCGTTCAAACGATTACAGACAATTATTTAGCAACTGTATTAAAAAGTGAAAAAAATTTTATCACTTTTACCTAATTAAAAAAACTTGAAGGATTTTTACTTAATTGACAAACTTGAGAGGCCCTTTTAATCAGAAGTCCCGCTGCCGATGGTGCTAGCAACTGAGAGGTGAAGGAACAGATAACATCCGTCCGATTAAAGGCGGTGGACGGCCCAGATCATTTTAGTCGTCCAAAACGACCCACACTTATTAAAAGGGACTAGATATCGATATCCGTGCTCCACACAGGTTCAATATTACCTAAATAACTTCTAATTATATCATATTAGTATATAAAGAAAATAAAACAGTATGAGATATGATAAAGGTAAAAAAAAAATTAGCTCTTATAATATTTAATCTAATAAAAATATGATTAAAAAACATATGCATACATAAAGTCAATAGTAAAAGCACATGAAATTCATCAAGTATAATCTTCCAATAGTTTGTTTCATTTTCTATTCTCCATCTGTTTAAAAAAAGAATTACCTATTTTGATTTGGTACGAAATTTAAGAAAATAAAGAAAACTTTTGAATCTTGTGGTCTAAAATTAAAGTTATGTCAAATTTATGAAAACGCCCTTTAAGCTTGTGGTTTTAAACATGTCATGTGAAAAGTTGGAATTAAAGTGTTGCCAAAAAAAGAAATGGATATTCTTTTTGAAACTGACTAAAAAAGAAAGCAGGTCATTCTTTTTTAAACGGAGGGAGTATTACTTTGCTGACGTTTTGGAATACGTGGAAACTGAAAACCGTGACTGGTGGAGAGAATTGAAAGGATATTGTAAAAGACAATTAGTTATTTACGATTGTACCCTTAGTAAAGTTAGCAAATTCAATGCGAAGGAATGAATGTGGACCGCCAGATCACAGGCACGGGCAAATATTATTTTCTCTGTCTTAATTTATGTGACACAAATGAAATTTAGTAAGTCAATTAATTTTTTATATGGTTTTAAAATATTTTAAGTTGTTAATTATTGTTATTTGTAATACTTCTTACATAATTTGTTGATTTATTCATTTTACGCGGCATAGATGAAATTTAGATAGTCGATCAAGCTTTTGTATGATTTTAAAATATTTTAAGTTGTTGATTATTATGATTTATAGTACTAATTTTATGTCTTTCAAATAATATATATTTCTGTCGTCCTAATTTATGCGACACCGATTTAATTTCGAGAGTCGATCAAATTTTTTATGTCATTAAATATTTGAAGCCGTTAATTATATTGCTTTTTAACGTGATATAATTTATCATTTTGTGTCTATTCGATTTTTTTTTTAATTAAATATTATCAATTTTCTAATACTTAAACGACTTATAATAATTAATTAGGGGTGATATAGTAAAATTACAGGGTTGAAGCAGGCGGATTCATCCCTTAATTCATCATTTTGTATTTATTTACTCTTTTTAACTAAATATTATTAATTTTCTAATACTTAAACGAGCTAAAATAATTAATTAGGATCGAGAGGTGGAGGAACGAATAAGATCCGTCAGATCAAAAGGGAGGTGGACCCACGCTTATTAAAAGGGATGACCTAATGAAAAGCTTGAGAAATAAAATACGTAAACCGCTACTATTGATTGACTTTTATGTTCTTCAAAAGCTAAAATATTTCTAAAAAAGAACAGCTAATTAATACCCGTTGGACAAAATTGTATTAGTATTTAACTTCCTAATATGAATTTTCATATTTGTATTTAATTATGTGTGGGTGCGTATCTCTGAGAAGCTGAGTTTTGTTGAATTTTAGATGAAGGAAAATTATTTGAAAACTAGAGATAATACTCTCTCTGTCTAACAATGCTTATCCATGTTACTAAAAATAAATGTACAATAATATTTGTCCAGCTTGGAAAATCAATGAAAAATAATTTACCTATGTTTATTCGTTTTACCCTTACTATCAATTACTCAATGCATTCCAAAGCATTAAATTTACTATATTCAAAAGGTGATATTGTAAAATTATTTCTATTATTTATTGTTTCTTAACATGTGTGTTAAGTCGATAGTGGACAAATATTGTTGGACGGAGGGAGTACTCTCCTAAGTCATTTTCTTGTTTTGCTTTGGTGTGGTATGTTTTTCCCTTAATAGAATTGTTTTTACTTCCCCTTACTTACTACAAGGAGAAAGTATATCCAGGGTGGGCAACTATAATTCAGCTTGTTTTTGCCTTTGTCCTGTGTTTGTTGAGGTCTAATTCTATAGTCCAAAATGTCAAAGTGTCAGCTACTCGATTCGCCTCTCCATAACAATGTTTGATATCGTAATTTATACAATGACTCAAATCGTCCAGGATCTCAATTCTACCCTTTAATTTGAAGTTGCTAGTGGTTCTATATATTCAGAAGCATATTAATAATTACTTGAGTAAAGCGAAGAAAAAGATCAGAACATGGTGGACATAACTCAACAGACAAAGACTAATTAACATAGGATCAGACTAAAAATATAGCACCTTTCACAGCTAAATTTACATTAGTTCAAGCAAGATAAAGCAAATGTATAAAGGGGGACAAGTTGAAAAAAAATAAAAGTAACATAGAATCACTCTAAAAAATATTCATAAATCCAAGAACAATAAAGCAAAACCAAACAAATTAATTACAAGAAAAACCCATGCTTAAGACGGCACTTTCAAAGCTAATTTTTCGTTAGTTCAAGCAATAAGGCAGAATACCCGAAAATGGAGGATTAAAAAACATAAGGTAGGCAAAGGCGAATCTACAATTGAAAAACTTTAAAGATAATTGGCATTCTGCTGAGTACTGACCTACATGAAAAAAAAAATTGAAGATGCCCTAACAGAAAGGGGCTTTCTTCAACTAGGGTTCAGTTATCCGTGATGTGATGAGATAGATGAGATCGATCTCATTAATTTTATCAGAGATTTCATATTTGAATTCTTTGAATAGAGAAAATATTGACAGGGAGCGCTTCCAATGTACTTGAGCTTATATGTAACGCGAATTTAAATTGAGAATATAAGTTGAAGGGAAATCAGAAGATCAAAATTTGTCCATAAAGTTTGTGAAATGATTCAAATTTGTCTTCTATTAATTAATAGTTGAGGTCAAATATACCATGTCGTTACAATATTGCTCCTCTGCGCCTTTATGCTTATCCTATTTCAAAAAAAAATAAAAATAGAAGAAGCATTATTAAACAATTTACAAACTAGTGAAGTTTTCTTCAATTATGTGGCTTTTCTATTATTACAACTTGTGATTTGAGAAACCGTAGATACGGTCCTTTCATTCTTAATCAAAAATTTCGGATCAAGTCTTGAGCCTTGAAAAATTTTTTTAGAAAGGACTTTCTCTTTAAATGAGCCTTATACTATGTGAATTTAATTTAATCGTCGCCCTAATTCGAATATGAAAAAAAAAAAAGAACATGTGATTTGAAACAAGATGTATACGTTCTGAGGGAAAAGTCAAGATGAGTCCACCATATAGTAATGATGATACTAACAATTGTGATAATTTGACCATACTAATAAAACTAATTACACAAACAAAATGTAGTAATGATGATTATTCGTGATAAATTTCATAATTAATGACGTTAAATCAAGATTTTCTTGCCTTACGGTACGTGTACTAGTCTAACTAATTATCATAACTGCATAGAACCTTAAAAGTCATTCATAATTTTGTACTATAAGTATTATTTAGGACTTATTATCAATTAATAAAGAATTAATGGCTAGGAGAAAAAAACTTCAGAGTAGAATATATTGATATGGGCTGCACTACATGACATCTTTGTTAGGTAACACCAATATTCTACCTATGGCATGGTACGAGCGGATTGGGTGGTCCTAATCGGAGTCATGATCGAACATGACGCTTCATGGACTTACTTAAAAAATAAAATTGCACCTTGATTGATATCTGATATAGCTTTTGGCATTGATGCTAAACGCTTGATCTTAACCATCTTTTCAGCAGAGATAGTGTTTACTCTATAGCACTTTCCGACCTTGATTTTTTTTAAAAAAATATTGTCATACAGTTTCAATTTTATAGGTGATTGGATAATATAATTTTTTAAAAAAATAACCTTCAAATGTTAAACGGTAAATCTTGCTTGCACCTAGTATTTGGTTCTACCAAACCAAACAATTTAATCTTAGTAGCTAAAAGTTCAAGTAAGAATACATACATCTTGTATTAATTGACTTTAGTACAAACACTTATCGTGAATATATAAGTTTTTGCCAATGTCAAATTCAAGAAAAGAAAAAAAAAACTAGTTGTCAGGTAATATGCTCAGTGACGAAGGTAGGATTTTTATTGAGAGGGTTTAGCATCTTTTAGATATACATAAAAAAATAAAAAAATAAAAAAGAGTTAAACTTTATATACATAGTGCAATTTTCTTACAAAATACGTTCAGATGAATCCTTCGACCCCTCTAGCGTGCCTCTAATTATAATTCATTGAATGGTGAAGTAATTGAGATATATATATATATATATATCCAGTTGTTAGTTGCAGCTGCAGCATTATCAATATTCACACACAACAAATTATGTGGAGCAAAAAAATACTGCTTCTAATAAAAACAAGATGATAATCTTGATGATGATGCATCGGTAAATTATGACTTCAATTCTTTCTCCAAGAAATTAAAATGAAGTAAATGAGAATATATAGTCTTAACTATATTTAGTTATTCAAAAACTAAACGAAAAGTACTATCAGTTCTAAATTTTTCTCATATTAATTACTAATCAAAATTCACACAATTTAACTCGCAATAAACCGAAAGTGACAGTAATTTGAGATGAAAGAGTAATAATATAGATCGTAAATCTCTTTCATGCTAATTTTTAAAAATTATATTTAGATATGTAATATAAATTTACTTAATCATGAATAATATATATATATATATATATATATATATATATATATCAGTGTCAAAATTTGAAGTTTTCACATGGAGCGCACGCCTATTTTCATAGGTAGGAAGTTTACACTTTTAACATCCCGCCCAAATCGTTGTAAACAGTGAACTCCAGGGGTGGCTCAAGGGTAAGGCTAGTAAAACATTTGCTTTAGACACCCAAAAGTTTGAGGCCTCAAAATTTTTTATAGTAAATTTTATGATTTCAACTTCACCTGAAATAATAATGACGATTGTGAAACATGTTTTAAAAAATTATCTAAAGAGAGAAAGAAATAAAAAAAACTATCTATTTTTTACTAGAAATATTTTAGAACTTTGAATTAAACAACTCAAGATTCATATTAATAAATAAAATTTTAATAACAACATCCAAGTTAATGTATTACAAACACATGACTAACATCTTATTAACTAAAATTAATTTATACTTTTATTAATAATCATATTAATATGTGAAGTTAAAAGTCTGTGTCTTCTAAAAATACGACACTTAAAATAACTAATATGCAACAACAAAAAGACAACTCTAAATAATTACATTATTTTTTTTGTACGTATGTGTATATATTTAAGATCTCTTATTAAAAAATTTCCAAGTATCTATCGTTGTAGGTGGCATAGAGTGATTTAAAATCTCCTGCTAAGTCTCCTTCTCCTGCTCCTGCTCCTGAGGCTTCTCCCTATAAGCCACTAAGTCTCCTGCTGCTCCTGAGGCTTCTCTCTATAAGCCACGGGAGGAGCCTAAAACGGAGGTTTCTCCTTATAAGCCACGACGGAGCCTAAAATGGAGATTTGAGACTATTAGCCCGAGAATGCGAGGAGTTTGGCTGCTTATACCCTATTTTGTGATTTGAAGAAGAAAGGTAATAATTTCGTTGATAGACTTACTTATAACATTGCTGCTTTTTACTATTGTATTTATGTAATTGAAAAAAAAAAAGTAACATAGAATCACTCTAAAAAAAATACTCAGAAATCCAAGAACAATAAAAGCAAAACTAAGCAAACTACAGGAAAAACTCATTTGAGAAATCAAGCTAAAGACTGCAACTTTCACAGTTAATTTTTCATTAGTTCAAACAATAAGGCCAAATAGAGAATAAAAATACAGAAGGTAGGGTGGGTGCACCCTAAAAAAGAAAAAGTTAGCATTCAATCAATTGCTTATTTAGCATCCTTGTAGCATGGATGCCAACAGATAGAGATCACAGATTTTCGTGCACCACTTTTAGGCTATAAATTTATCCCTTATTAGTTAGGTAGCTAAAAGATCATAACGGCAAACAGGACAAGAATATCTATATGTAATAAATTTATAGAAGCAGTCTTTGGACTAATATGGAATAAATTTTAACAAAATTAAACTTGAATGGAAGTTTTTAAATTTTTCTTTAAATTTTAAAATTGTGTGTGTGTATTAATTTAAACGTAAAGGGTCAAAATTAGAACAAAATAAATAGTAATAATTCATACATCTAACCCTCCAACAAGTACTTGTCGTTCTTATATTTTTCTTTGAAGTCTTATATATGTAAGTAAATATTTTTCTAAAAATGGAGAAATTGATTTTTTTAATTAAATACAGGCAAAATTTATTTTTTTTCTCAACAAAAATATAACTTCCCCTCTATAATTGTTATCAATTTTCACTTTATCCACCTTGGAAATAATAAATATTACGTTAATAAATAATATTTTTCAAGAATATTACTTTCTTTATATTTATTGTATTGTCTAAAAATCGATGTCCCTGTGTGGTCAAGTTCAAAGATTGTTGTTATGATTATTATAAATTTTATTTAGTTTATTTATTGTAGTAATTATTTCAATTAGCCATACTCCAAAACCGCTAACTTTTTATTGTTACAACTTAAAATACATGAACATGAATTTATTTAAAGAGTGAAAGAAAAATTATGTGTAAATTAATTACACATTTATTTGTCATCTCCAATTCTAAAACGTAATTACTATAGGTTGCTTCATTAATTCACTTACTTCTTTTTTGTTAGATATAAATATACTCATAAATTAACCATACATTTCTCCTCCATTCTTATATTTTTCAGAAACAAAAAAATGGCAATTAAATTGATGAGAGTTATACATATTGTTGCAATTGCAATACTAATTTTCTTGTTGACACCAAAAACACTAGGTGATAGTTTTGATGAGCCCAACTATGACGAATTAGATTCATATGGTCCTTCGCTATATTATTCAATTCCTGATGAGTATCGTAACCATGAAGAGGCGTCATCACCTGAACCGTACGCTGAACAAGTGGAGGAATGTTTGGATAATATTTCAGACGATTGTGGGGTGATCATATTCAACAGGATCATGGACAATGGAAAGTATACCAATGTGGAAGATTGTTGTTGCACTCAACTTTTAACACTAGGGAGAACATGTCATAATGCAATTATTGAATCTACTCTTGCTAGTCATGAAATGAAGGGAGTGAATACAACTGAGATATGGAAAAATAGTGACATACTTTGGGAAGAATGTGTTGCTGTATCACCATCACCTTCACCTTCACCATCCTATTAATTTAAATCTCTCAAATTTATCAATACCCCTATATGTTGATAATGCATGCTTTCAAATAAATTAAATTGTTAGAATTATAATATGTGGGTAATAATTTCTTTTTGGTTGAGAATATACATATAACACTGATGATGATTATCTTGACCTATGTACCTAATTTATACAGTATAATAGAATTGAGTGCCTCACATTTATCGACTTGGATTATAAATCAACAAATCAAGAGCTCATTTTTTATTTTTTTTTAGGAAAAATTTATTTTTGACAATGAAGTGGATTTCTTTATTACTACTAAAAGAAATATATATCTTCACTATCGTACAAATCAATATAAGTCTATCCAAGGACATTACATATAGTATATTTTGAATAAACTTTAGAAGATATTTTATTTGCTATTTCCAGATTTTGCATATGTAAAAAAAATCTCTCCTAAAAAAGAATATAAAATTAAAAACAAACATATAAAAAATTACATATACCCTTCATATGACAAAAAATACTTGTAATATTCCACTTTTCATACTTATGATTCAACTTTATATTATTACTCCGACCAATACTTAGATATTACTATCTATTTTTAGTACTCAAATGTTTCATCGGCGTTTAGTTCAAATTATCCTCACTAGCTTCTTTTTTTTTTAGTTTTTAATTTGTGTTTGTTGTTTTCTTTTGTAAAAAGTAAAAACTTAATTCCTAAACTTCAAAAAGTAAAAACTTAATTCCTAAACTTCCCCCTTTTTTTCACCACATTTCCAACTAAAAATCTGAAAAATCGCTATGTTCCTTGTGTAAATTACTTTTTCGAGCTCCAAAAAATAAATAAATCATAGTATAAGTCATTTTTGTGAGATAATAACAAAACATGGTTCTTTATGTTTGAGATTGGTTTAAAATAGTCTCTGAGGTATTGTATTTTGCGCTTTTGATCCTTTAACTTTGTTAAAAATTGACATTCTTAATTTCCATCAAATATTTATTGAACTTTTCTTTTAGATTTGACGAAAATAATGATTAAAAAGACTTAACAGTAAACCCCAAGTAAGTCTTACAAAAGCCTAAATTATGCTACAAAAATTGAAGTAGACATTAAAAAAATATTACAAATAACAGAAACTACACCTTGAAAAGTTACATCAAACTTTAGAAATAAATTAAAAATAGCAAAAATTACGGAAAAGGGCCAAAACTACCCCTGAACTATTCGAAATAGAGCAAAAATACCCTCCGTTTGTTTTTTGGCTCAAAAATACCCCTCCATTTATTTTTTGGCTCAAAAATGCCCCTCATTTTAACGGAGTGCCAAAAAGGGCCAAAACTACCCCTGAACTATTCGAAATGGAGCAAAAATACCCCTCCATTTGTTTTTTGGCTCAAAAATACCCCTCATATTAATGGAGTGCCACCAAGCACACCACGTGAAAAAAAATTGTCACATGGTTAGTCCACGTCAGTGTCCCATTTAATACCCAACCAGCCCACTTAACCATATTCCAACTTAACAGCCATTTAATATCCGTACCCGACCCATCTTAAAATAAACCGGACCCGTCCTCATAAGTAAATAGTAAAGATAGATCCACCCTTCATTTCACTTGAACTCTTCAAAAAAAAACAACGATGCAGACTAGGGATTCTGAGGGAAAAGAAAGCTCTTAGTACACGGGTTGATTTTTGTCCTAAGGGCTTTCTTTTCCCTCAGAATCCCTAGTCTGCATCGATTTTTTTTTTGGAGAGTTCAAGTGAAATGAAGGGTGGATCTATCTTTACCATTTACTTATGAGGATGGGTCGGGGGTTTATTAAGATGGGTCGGGTACGGATATTAAATGGTTGTTAAGTTAAAATATGGTTAAGTGGGCTGGTTGGATATTAAATGGAACACTGAAGTGGACTAACTATGTGACAATTTTTTTTCATGTGGTGTGCTTGGTGGCACTCCATTAATGTGGGGTATTTTTGAGCCAAAAAATAAATGGAGGGGTATTTTTGCTCCATTTCAAATAGTTCAGGGTTAGTTTTGGCCCTTTTTGGCACTCCGTTAAAATAAGGGGCATTTTTTAGCCAAAAAATAAACAGAGGGGTATTTTTGAGCCAAAAAACAAATTGAGGATATTTTTGCTCTATTTCGAATAGTTCAGGGGTAGTTTTAAGCAAAAATTATAAAAACTAATAAATCAAAAATAGAAAAAACTATAAATTTTCTTTCTTCAAAGTTATATTGTCAAATCTAACCGACAAAATTTGATAAATATTTAACGGAAACTAAAAATATTAATTTTTGACAAATTTAAAAAACCAAATGTGTATTAAATGCATATTTAAGGGACTATATTGAACTAATCCTCAAACATAGAAACCATTTTGTCATTTTCTCTAAAGAACATTTTACACTTGAACAACTATTTCTACTTTCACTTTTCCCATTTTCTCTTCCGTTTATCGAAGCCGATTATTTTCAATTCCAGTTAGTGTAATTATAATTCTGATATATATTGATAATCACTATGTCTGAATCAACTTTTGTGGACCTTGATTAATTCTACGAAATACGTGTCACCTTCCACCAATAATACGTGCCATGTAAAATGTAAGTCAATCCACCAATGCTCGGATAGATGGGAAGTAATTACCTAGTTTTTTTTTGTCCTCATGGTTCGCACCCACTTTATTGACCATTAGGTCACACCGTTTGGTGCATGATGAAATTTTTAAGCAAATGGTTTAGCTTATATGGAGGTTTAAATTTTGATAATCTGATAAATTTGTCTACTTGTTTAATAATTGGTTTTGTTTTGTGTCTTTTTCTGGTGTATTTGATGTGTGCTATCACTGATTTATAGCTGTTAGCTATTGTTGCTCTCATTATTCCCATTTTCTATTCCGGTCTATAGAAGCGCATAATCGAGAACATGACGTAGATAGGAGGTTGTGGAGGGGACACAGATTAGGTTAGTAGGTGGCAGTGCATTCATTGTCTTGTTACCCGTCCATACTAATAGTTGTAGTATTACTCCTACAGTTTTTGGTCCTTTGATTTATGTTATTATTTGTTGTCTTGTACCTCGACTATCATATTATTTTGTTGCAGTTGCGGCCTAGTTACTATGTGCTGTTTTTGTTACTATCTGCTATGTCTTGTGCTTCTATTACTTTTTTCTTGACTGCTTTGGATTATTTTTCTCTTGAGCCGAGGGTCTACCGGGACCACTCTCTCTACCTCTGAGGTAGAGGTAAGGTCTGTGTACACTTTACCTTTCCCACATCTCACTTTGTGGGATTATATTGGGTTTAACGTCGTCTTCGTTGTTGTCTATAGAAGCCCGTGATTTTCAATTGCAGAAACCATGCCAGTAAGTATAATTATAATTCTTATATTGTTATTCATTACCAAATTGTTGGCAGAGGCGGAGCCAGAATTTGAAGCTTATGGGTTTGAAATCCTAGTTCTTTTAAGGTAGTGGGTTCTAAATTATCCCCCCCCTCCCAATTTATGTGACACAGGGGTCAACTTCTTTATTTTGATGGTGAATTCGGACATACAATCTTTAAGTTTTTGAAAAACAATTTACATATTTAGAAACTATGTACATTAGTACTATAAGTTACAATAATTAACAATTTAAAATATTTAAAGGGCATACAAAGAAATCACAGTCAAAGATTTTCTTGTTCGACTCTCAAAAAGCGAAAAGTGTTACATAAATTGAGACAAAAGAAGTAAAAATTTGTACATATTCTATAAATTTTTAAGACAAAAACAAAGTTTGGACCAAAACTACTAGGTTCGGGCCGAACCGTAAGTTCTCCCACTGATTGCTGAAATACATGATTGAGATCAGTGCTGATTCCTGCCATTCTGTGGCATTACTAAAAACCCCACTAGATGAAATCTTTGACCAATTTGTTTATATGCAAGTTTCAACTTTTAATACTCTGATAAATCTGTCTACTTGTTTAACAGATTGTCATTCTTTCCTTTTCTGATGTATTTGATTTGCAGCAGATAGATACATTGGTTGTATAAGTGTGTGATTCTGATGGGGCGTCATGAGACGAATTCTTCCAGTAGTAGAGACAGGTCTCCCTCACAGCAAAGACACGGGCATAGGCGTAAGCACAGGGATTTGGATAGAGAATTGTCATCTGAAAGAAGAGAACGAAGGTCAGGAAGAGATGTAATTGAGCGTAGGTCTCCTAGGCCGAGACGTGATTACTCCTATTCAGCTTCAGATTATCAAAGCATGGATCATCATAGATCCAGTTCAAATTTTAATGTTGACATAGAAAGACAAAATGAGGTGCTTTATTATGAATACCCTTTTATATTGGAGTATTATGTGTTTTTTTTTTCTTTTTTGCTTATCGAGGACATGACCATAGATAGGATGTTGTGGAGAACACAAATTAGAGTAGAAGGTTAGTAGGTGGGAGTGCATTGTCTTGTTGTTCGTACATACTAGTAGTTGTAGTATTACTCTTGTAGTTTCTTGTCCTTCGACTTCTGTTACTTTGACTATCGTATTGTTTTGTTGAAGTACTCTTCTGTTATTGTTTGTTGTTTCTTGTACTTCCATTATATTTCTTTTTCTGGACTGGTTTGGACTGTTTTTATTGAGCCGGGGGTCTATTGTGAACAGCCTCTCTACCTCTGAGGTAGAGGTATCCACGTACACTCTACCCTCCCCAGACCCACTTTGTGGGACTACACTGGGTATGATGTTGTTGTTGTACACTTGTTGTTTGCTATAAAGCTATTGGACATGGTTAGAAGAGTTCTTAAAAGATCGCTTAAACTAAATTCTGGCATACGCTGCCCAATCGTGGAGTTTGAGAATTGAAATACTTGGGCTTTGAATAATTAAGTGGAAGATGGAAATTATAAGAAGCTGAATATTAAGAAAATTAATTAAAGCATTGAAACAAGATGACAGTGTGAATCTCATTTATATTACTTGAGATAACCTAATTGAACTTAGGCTCAGAATACCTGAAAAGAAGAGGGTCTTTGGGGATCACATCTGCAAATCGATAACAAGCATTAGGAAGAAATTGTCGGAGTATACAAGAAACTTGCCTACTGTGTTTGGTGAGGTTGCTAGAATAAAGTAAAAAAATTCAGATCTCTAAAATCTGAAAGAGGAGTCAGATGAGAATGATGGGGGAAGGAATATTAGGCAGCACTTTACAACGGTGACAAGCTAGAAAGTTATGATTACCTTAGTCAGTGATTGAATATCCATCTTTTCTTTTTTAAAAATAGGTGAATGCCTATCTTTTCTTGAACCTTGTAACTAACAGTTGTTCACTTCCTTTGCTTGTTCTTGAAGGTCATAATATGAAACGGATGTTAGAATCCCTAGCATACTCTTCTTTCAATTTTAGCTGGAAAATTTTGTTCTTCCAAATGCAATTTGCATATTTGTCCTCACACTGGAAAAAATATTCTAATTACTATCCCATCTTTTTCTCAGGTCTTTGACTCAGCTGGATCCGAAAAGCGGTAAGCCTCTGATGAAGCTTTGGTTCTTTAACTATTCTTGTCAGTACATGTCCATAAACTTCTTTTCCTTTTTTCATAATCTAGTCAGGTTGAGAATCAGAAAATCTTTTTTTAAATTGGTAACATGTTATATTCATCAGCACCCCAAATAAGGGACTGGTATATCTACAGCTACTGCCCCTAACAAAAACTTACAATGAGGCCAAAAAGTCTAATAACGATTCTGCATCATCTAGTGACTTTTCTTTACACCAAAATAAAGAAGAGAAATGCAAGAACTGTTGATCTTCTGGATTGAACTACTCTTGCCTTCAAAACATTAGCATTCCTCTCTTTCCAAATTGTCCACCATATGCAAGCTGGAACAATCTTCCACCACTCTTTGTGACAAGTTTCTCCTTTTATGTTGTTCCAATTACATATAAGGTCAAAAGTACTCTGTGGCATCACCCAAACAATTTGAGCTAGAGCTGCAAAACGTTGCCCTAACTGTCTGGCAATTGAACAATGTAAGAAATATGCCCATTGGTTTCAGCTTCCTGATGACATAGAAAGCACCTAGAGCTGAGCTGGAACCCCTTCTTTGAAGTTTATCATGGGTTAGACAAGCTTTCTGTACAACAAACCAAGTAAAGCATACCACTTTGAAAGGATCTTTTGCTTTCCAGATCTCTTTCCACGGCCATGGGTCACTGATCTGCTGTTTTCTGAGAATCAGGACCTGTCAAGAATAACTGAAGGATGACCATACTTAGAATATGGCATGAAGTTATCAATGTTTTTTGTTCTTAAACTTCCTTCTGCTTTTCTGGGGTGTTGGTGACTTGGTGTGGTGATAAGGTGTGAGGTAAAGAGCTGAAAGTAATATCTTTTGCAATGAAATCAATATCTTATTGTTTGTTGAAAATTTCATGTACAAGGTGCCTACAAAAATCAATGAACTTTCAAAAACAAGGTGTATACAGAAGTAGAAGGCCGTGTATGAAAAAAGGATCCTCTAAAGTACCTCAATCATCAGTGGTGACTGAAAGATACTAAGTGTTCCAACAGTATACAGAAAGATAAAGAAGGTCCAACAATATTGTGTTTGCAACTCCTTCGAACGGTTTACAGACCTATTGTCCACATGAGCATCAAAGGAGTTATTTCCAATGCTTTCCTTCTCTGTCTCTTCTAAACTCCCTAGCATCTCTCAATTGTTCCTAGCATCACCGACAACTCCTTAAGTTGAGCTCTGTTTGCCTGAGCTGCAGTGTGAGGATCTCGCTTCTCTCCACACTTCTTACTATTCGCCATCTTGAATGATGAAATCAGAACACTGTTTGACCAAATTGCTTATCTTCAAATCAAAAATAAAAAGAAGGGATAGCTTCTCTATTCAGTAGATGAATACCGTCAACTAGCTGAAAGCAGTACCTTAATTTCATTGACTGCCGAATCTTATGATAGGTTGTTTTTCCATCCTCTTTCAGAATTTTCCTTTCATTGAATAGCCGCCTATTCTTCTTAACATGAGAAGAAGAAGAAAACTTGTAACATCTCCTTTCCAGTTATTATCTCAAGGAAGCATATCTGTCGAGTATCTGTTGTGACTATTTCTAATGCATAGATTCTTCCATTGTTGCTGATTCTCTACTGTATCATCATGTTATGATGAACAAAGGAGTTCATTTCCTTCAAATAAGAAAAGAAAGGAAAGTGTTACTGTGTAGACCTGTAGTCCTGCAAAATAGTCAGGTTTTATCTTTCTATGCAATGTCCATAACCATAAGTGGTGGCATCTCCTGGAGACTAATTACTGTTTCAAGATGCCTTAGTGGCATCATCAATTGGTTTCAAACTTATTCAGTTTGTGTGAGAATGGCTACATCTGCCTTTTGAATGTGCAATCACTATCCCTTCTTGATCAACGTATATACCTTTACCTATATTTTGAGTCACTCATTACTTGACTGAGCAGGAAGGACAGAGATAGCATGGCTAGAACGAAGGCAGATGAAAAGGACCTGGAAGCTAAAGAGGAGGTGTAATGATTTTGCCATTGTTATGACTCTATTTAATAAAAAATACCCTTCTGTTGGGCCTAAAAAATTGCAGCACAGTTTGATTTCTTTTTTTCCATTTCAGCTGTTAAGATTTAAAATTTGGCTTTTGCAAAGTGGATTTGTGCCCCCCTATATTGTCCCTAAACTTTATATACTAAGTTTGCTTAAATCACTGTTATGCAGCAAATGACAATGTTAGAGATGTCTGGAGATCTTACCACAGAGTCTAAACAACTCACAGGTAGTAGCTGTGTTTCCTTTTAGCTTCATATCTCAAAGAATTCTTCTCTCTTGTCCTCAAGGAGACTTTTTATATTCCTAGATTCTGATACACATTGTCCTTAAACATTTAGGTTAAACATATAGCTTTCAACAGGGTCTCCTCTGTTATCCTCTTGTACAGTAGCCTTTCTTAAATAAAAAAATTATGTGTGTGTATGCACATCATATATATTTATGATAGAAATTCACATACCTCTATATATTTATTTATTTGTTTCCTTTGGGAGGGCTGGGACAAGGAAACCGAGTTGCAAATCATGTGGAGTCCAAGAAACTAAAAAAAGGGCAGCCCGGTGCACTAAAACTACCGCTATGCGCGATGTCCGGGGAAGGGCCCCACCACAAGGGTGTATTGTACGCAGCCTTACCTTGGAAATTACTATTCATTTCTTAGAAAATTTATGAAATGCTTAATTTCTCAAATACTGGCCCTAAGATCAAGTAGATCCATTTTGAAAATAGTTTTTCTTGGATGTTGCCCCATTGGTTTGTGTTTGTTCTAATGATCAGACGGATTTTGCTAAGAAAGCATGAGACTAGGTCTTTCGTTATGGCCTTGCCCCAACTCTTCTTTGGATCATCATATTTTACTTTCTTTTATGTTCTTAACATGTTATAACAATAAGGAAGGAAATGGAAATCAATTTGTATGAGGAAAAGATGTTCATAAGATGCAGTGATAGTGAGCAATCTATGTTTGGTCGCACATATCTATTCGGCTAGTCCAATAGCTTGCTTAACCGAAGATTGAACCAATGTCAATATCTTTTTATTATGAAATGAATTCACATGATAAATATCTTCGTCTCTCTTCAATATATATAAATATGAAATAACTCCCGTCTCTCCCACACAAACATACGTGTGCGTGCACAGAACCAAATGGTTTCTCTGTACTTGACATTGGCATAATACAAGCCATATGAAAAAGATACCTGGGTTATACTCAGTATGATGCTTGGAAGATGTTAGGTGAGAATTACGAGGGTGAAGTACAAGGGAGGTACTGGGTAAAGTAGAGGTGTATGAACTATTTCTGCTTTCTCTTAGCTCTCAAAGTAACTTATAGAAGTTTCTGAATGGACTTGCATTCTCTAGTTTTTGTCTATGTCTGTGTATGCCTATTGATTCTTATAGGATATTGGCTGATTTAAAGATATCTTTACCATCAGAGGGAAGAAAGGAGGAAACCAATGTTTCACTGGAATATAGCAGCGACATGAAGAAGGCAAGACTCCACTCAACACTGGTTGCTCTCCTCAACGATCCCATGCTTGCTGATATACCAAAAAAACCAACTCTGACGGATGTGGACACCCTTATCAGCTTGGAACTTGGGAGTGCCATGCGTATCTCTATCCTCAAATTGGATGGCAGCTCCTTTGGTACTTACATCTCGGTGTTCTTAGTTGTGAACTTTTTTCATGGTTGTATTGGACAAGAATAAGCAGTTACATGCATTAATTTTCTTCCTTTTGATGTAGATGTGACAGTGATGAATTCGGCAACAGTTAAAGACTTGAAACAAGCTGTTCGAAAAAGGATTGATGACACCGAGCAATCTAAGATGGGCCATCGGCACATTTCTTGGTATGTTGCTTGAAATGTTATAGGACTATCGTGACTTTGTTCTCTTAAAGTTGGCTCATGCTTTTCTTTCATCATAGCCTTCTTTTGGATATGTGAGATTCTTAACTCTTTGTAGCGGGAAGAGTGAAATGTTGAAACTCAAAGTCAAAATATAATTATTGCCTTATTGGCACGTACTTTAAGAGGGTAAATATGTTCGGTTCTCAGAAGCAAAAAGAAGAGTGTAAAAGTTGAAACAACGAAAGATTAAGGGAGAGTTTGAAGTTTGGCAATTTGTCTGGAAGATCTAAATTTAATGTAGCCTCAGAATGATGATATGGTGCTGGACCTGCTGGTACCTTTCCATAGAGGATTTATGGATATCTTTCCGAGATAACCTGGAAAAAAGGGTGACCGGCATTTTCACCAAGTTGAATGGCTGCCAGCCAATGTGTGTGCATCTGAAGATACTGTAACATAATTCGCAACACTTTTGACAAACTACAATTGGTTGACTGATAGATGGTGCTGTCTACTTTATTGGAGAATATTTGATGGCGTAGATCTTTTGAGAAACCCTGGCTCGTATAAGTGCTATTACTTTCATTTCCATGCTCAAAAATGAATTTGTTGGCACACGATTTTGTCATTGCATCTCCGTAGCTCACTTGACATTCAAGTGTATGCTAGCCAAAACTTTGACTGAACTTTAAGTCTGTATAGATTACTATAGTTTTAACAGTAATTACCTTGAGTTTAATGGTCAAACATGGATCACTTGAACTATAGCTTGACAATACACGTATTGAGATACTTGTAAAACTGCTATCATTTGTTTCTTCCCGCTTTTGTTAGCCTGAACATGTATTGCTGTTGATATGCAGGAGGCATGTCTGGTCAAATTTTTGCCTTCTATTCCACAATGAGAAATTACTAGATGATACTGCCAAACTTCAGGACTATGGCATTAGGAACAATGCTCAGGTACTTTACTTTGATGCTCACATTCATATCGCAATTGCATTACCAAATGCCAGTGTTTGTTCTCGAGATGATTGAAGAAAAGCACCAATAATAATCTCCAGAAGTAGTAAATTACCTGACCACTGGGTTGTTAGGCTGCAGCTCTCTAAGTGACCACTTCCATGATTAGGAAAATATCCTTAGGATCTCAGGTAATCAAATCATCAGGAGATCCATTTTAGCGATTTCCAAATATTTGTAGTCTGTTGCTCCCAGGGAGTTGGTCTGGTGGTAAGAGTGCAGATCAATGCCTGGTATTTAAGTGGAGAAGGATGGAAGGGCATGTCCATTATCTACTGGTTTTGTATTATGTGTCACTGACCCTCGAGGATTCCTCAGTGACCGTAAGGAATACACATTTTAGTAGTCTGATCATAATATCCAGCTTAATATTCTTAAATGATCAAGTTGGAGAAAGAACTCCTCTTTACTGAAAACTACAATATAGTATAAAACCTAACAGAGGAACTCGTTGTCTTAGGGAGATGTTGAATTTCAAGGGTTTTAATGCTTGTCCTGCAGATCATTGTGATTTCTTGTCCTGTAGATTGATTGGCAGTTGGCCTTTTGCTTTATATTGTACTGACTTTATATTTGAGTTTTGTAATTCCTGATATATGTATTCCATGCTTTAAGGGTCTTCCTTTTCTGTCTTCAAAAGTAATATGGGATCATATGAAATGGTTAGAATGGAGATGTGGTCTTCCTACAAAAGAGCATTATGTTAAAACTTTTTGAATATATGCTTTCTTTTGAGGCGAGGGTCTATCTGAAACATCTCTATCTCACAAAGGTAGGGGTAAGGTCTGCCTGCATCCTACCCTCTCCAGACCCACTTGTGGGATTACAGTGGATATGTTTTTGTTGTTGCTTTCTTAAGTAGTTGGAAGTTCGAACTTCGTTTTATGTTGGGCTCTTGTAAAATCTCGTGTGATTCTTGATTTGTTTTCGTCTAACTCGAGTAGTTTGGCAGGTGCAATTCATTCCCTATGTCATCTCAAGGGCCTTCAAGAGGCATTCAAAGAGAAGAAAACACAGATTCTTTCATGGCTTAAGCAAAAAGGGACGAACAACGGATTGAACCAAAGACTACAGAATGCTTGTGTCTAGCTGCTGAGATGGAAAGTTGAGGAAATACCCTACTGACTAGCTTCGAGACGAGCGTAAACGGAATGAAATGACTAATGAATATTCATATAGCCGATCTTTACTTGTTGGGATTGAGATGTAGTTGTTTATATTGTTCAACTGTCTAGCTTAATAGCTAGGAGAAGTAAAAAAGGGCAGCCCGGTGCACCAAAGCTAACGCTATGCGCGGTGTCCGGGGAAGTGCCCCACCACAAGGGTGTATTGTACGCAACATTACCTTGCATTTCTGTCAGAGGCTGTTTCCAAGGCTTGAACCCGTGACCTCCTGGTCATATGACAGCAACTTTACCGGTTATTCCAAGGCTTCCCCAGGAGAAGTGCCAAAGAAATTTCGCTCGAGTCTTCCTTCTATGTAAAAGGTTGGGGAGTTGATGCAATACTTTTAACAAAAAATTACTCGCTTCCAATTAGCCTTTTAACTATTTGTAAAAAATATCCATGTACAAATCATTAGAAGATATAGTAGTCAATTGGATCTTCAAATTGGTTATAGAATCATTCGCATGAATGCCCCCAACTTCGGATTGGTTTTTAATTTGTCCCTCAAATTTATGGTCTTTAATTTTTACCGTTTTAAGTACTAAAAAAGTAGCTGAAAATATCCAGACACCGAAAAAAAAAAAAAACAATGCAAAAGTCTATACTTTCGTATCATGATGTAAAATGAGATGACATACAAGACAATACAACATGACTTGTAACATACAAGACAACAAATTATGCCGCTTAATTTCTATAGAA
Source organism: Capsicum rhomboideum (assembly GCA_031232105.1). Lineage (NCBI taxonomy): Eukaryota > Viridiplantae > Streptophyta > Magnoliopsida > Solanales > Solanaceae > Capsicum > Capsicum rhomboideum. Next base: position 49,036,076 of record CP124707.1, read on the forward strand.
CCTAAACCGTTAAAAGGCAAAACTTCAATTCATAACCCACAAGTTATACCTTAAAAGACATTAACTTAATTACTACAAAAACTTATATCCATATAAGCACAAGTTCAATTTCAAAATCCACAAAATTATGCCTTGAATTTTGAAATTAGGTCATAGTTAATGGCACTTTGAGTTCATTAAATGAGAAGCAGGGAGAAAAATAAAGACCACCTATTCAAGGGCAAAAATTATAGACCACCCCGAATAGGGGCAATCCGTGCAAAAACTCGTAAACTGAGAGATGAGTTCCGCAATATCTTTCATGGTTCCCACACCTAAGGGATCTGAAGAAAACAATTTACCAGATTGATGCAAACCTGTAAGCCTAACTTACTTTAAAAGCATATATTTTCCTTTATTTCGACGATAAAGGATGGGATATTAAGAACAGAACCATGGCCACATATTATACAGAATATTTACATATAAATATAATCTACATTGTACAACAGAGTGCAACATACACCTGTGTCAAATGATCTAACTCTTACCAGCCAAGTTAAAACCTAACTAGATGACCATCAAAACATGCCTGTAAAGAATGAACTATAGCAAGAGTAGACCACAAACTTGCCCAATTGACTAACGACTAGAAATACATATTTCTGTTTACCACCTTCTTCATGTTATACCTACACCAAACATATCAGATTCAAAAGTCTGATTTCATAAGCTTCATTCGAGGCTTTATTGTGACATCGTCAAAGGGTATCACTTGCTCTACATGAAGGTAATCTCTTGTTTTAAGAACCTGCAATAAAAACACAGACACAGCAGCTGATTTAAATCCCACAAAGGTAGCAACGAGAATATAGAAAAATGATAACGGGCATTACATACCAAAGCTTCAAAAAACATCCTTGATGCCTCCTTTCGTGTTTTACCAACTAATAGACTGTCCATGGAGATAGACGTTCTCCCACGCTCAGATTCCTTAATAAACAAGGTTTGGAGGTACTTGGAAACAGCCCTATGTAAACAAACATCAATGTGAAACTCTGAAATTTTTGTTCCATACACAATAACAACATCTAGCAACAAATATGTCATAGGAAAGATTAGACAACAGTAGAACAAACAGCAGATCCAAAGTAAGAACTGGACAAATTAATTAGCCCGACTAGACAAGAGATGGTTGCTCAAGTGGTAGGTACTCTCCACTTCCAACCTAGAGGTCGTGGGTTCGAGTCACCAAGGGAACAAGGTAAGTAGCTCCTGAGGAGGAAGAAAAGAAAATCTGCTCGACTAGAGGAGATCCCTCCCTGCTCTTAGTTTGTTTTGAAGGCACCTTTTTCGAGGGTTAAAGAACATATGGTTAACCGGATAGAACATACTACTGAAGTTCCTACATTCAGCCCAAGTCGGACTCTCTCTTTCTGCAACTTGTCACTTCAAAGACTAGGACTTGGTTTTAACTGATGGGATTTTTCAAATGGTAATGCAGCTTGCCATTCTGATAAGTTGGCTGAATCGAACTCTGGGCCTGCTGTTTTTGCTAGCTTTTTCTTTATGCTGGTTCAATTTCAACCATTGCTTATGAGACCACACTTTATCAATGGACTATCTTAATATGCAAAAGTTATTGGTCAGCAGAAAAGATTATCTGAACCTCTCTGGAGGCACAAAAAGAAGAGGGGTAGCTGAATCAGAGCAGAAAGGCAAGGAAGCAAGATAGGTGGCTCATCCGGTACTACCTTAAATGTCTATACTTGTCATGAAAAGAAGGAAAAAGAAAAGACAGATGCACCATTTAAACATAAAAAGAACAATCACAAATTTAGTCAAAGTATACAATGAGACCCACAAGGAAGATCAACAGTGGCAAAACAAGCGAGAAGCAGGAATCTAAAAAGGTCCTTCCCGAAATGTATTTCTGTTGTGAAAAATTGAGCTTAGTGTGTTACTCTGACAATTTTGTACTTTTACACTCGTTAGATTAATTAATGAGAGAAACCAATGTATGAACCACCAAGTAAAAACACTGAACCACAGGAAAAGGAAGACAGACAAGGAAGCAAAATTGTCCAAAATGTCACTCAGCTTGCACAGCCCTGGAATTAAAATAGTAGAATAACAGGAAATAAAGGACAAGTGGCACACCTAGTACGAGAAGACCATCCAATGTTCTCGGTGATACGGGCGACATCAGCATCAGGTACATAATCATCAGCTGCTTCAGCTTCATCATCATCATCATCATCGAAGTTCAGAAACCCTAGATATCAACCAACAATGTTACACCAAAGCTAAGTGCATGGAATCACAAGACCTTTCAGAAATCTTACAAAAACTTCCAAAGAAAAGGTTTGATCATTTTGTAAGATAGGTAATAGTAATCTTAGATGAATATAGCATTAAGTCTTTCATCTCCCACAAGTACAATATACACTGAAAATTACTCTTATAAAAGGATTCCAGGACAAGACACTAGTCTTCACACATTTTCTCAAACACAGCTACTTGTGTCTCTGATTTCTTCACATGTCCAATCAGACACGGACCAAGAGAAGTGTCACAACATTCGCCCATGTTTATTTTGAGGAGAGACCTTCGAAACCATTTTACAACAAATAACATCAAATTGAATGCAGATTTTGGCAAGCCATTATCAAATTTACATTAACATCAGAAAATACAGATGCAAGGTTCTGAAAACAAGGACAGAGAAATCCATCTTAATCAAACAAGCCTACTTTTACTGCAAATTCGAAAATATTCTCATCCTATTCCTTCTTGGAATTATTTGTTTTTTCTTTCTTTTAAGGCAATTCGAAATTTTCAAGTTTTGCGAAGGTTGCAGATGAGGGAAACAAACCTGTATCGTTTCCAGCAGCTGAATAATCTAGATCCTGCCGAAGATACAACAAACGAGGAAAGCACAAATCAGCAGAGCACATGTCAAAGTCAATCTCTCATCAAAGCAAAGAAAAGGATCATCATTCAAGCCCGTTTTAACAAAAGCAACCAGCGGACAAGGAATCTAGTAGTTTGGAAAACAAAGCAACGTAAGACAGAACCTAACCTCCAATGTACATGTTCATCTACATGAACTCAAGATCTGCACTCGTACGTATTGCTACTTGCTAGAATTTTTTAGATGAAAGTTATCTAATCAGGTATTACTACTTTAAGACGACACTATAAGTAACGATCTAGAGGAAATCCTTTCTTTTCTTTCCTTCCCTTTCTCTGAGTTCCAAAGAACCACCCATACTGAATGAACAGAGAGCAACATAGAGGTCAAGAAGAAACAAAGCAGCAACCTTGCCAAGACCAGGAGACATATAGGTACTTCAACTTTGATAAAATAGAGAGGTACTTAATTAATGACGAAGCAATAGTCTGTAATTTCTATCCAACACATAATAAACAGAAAAATAACACTGCAGTGCATATACATGAGAGAGAGAGAGAGAGAGAGAGTATTGAAACTCCAAAAGACAAGAGCATTCAAAACTTAGGTAGCACACTTACATTATGGTCCCCCAGATTGGCATCAGTGACATCTGCACCCATCATATTGTAGGAGAAATCTTCTTGTTTACATGGATAGTCCGCGGCTCCTATGGAATGATCCAGCATATGCATATTCGTTTCATCATATGAAGCATCTGTGTTAGGTTGTTCAGTGCCTACAACCTTATCAGCAAAGCTCTGGTTGACATTCTCTGCTACTATATCTTCTACACTAGTAGCAATTTCAACAGTAGCACTGTCTTGGGCAGCCTCCAATAGAACTGCATCTTTTACCACATTTTCAGGTCCAGCTTCAGCTTCAGAAGTAAAATAGTTGCTTTCTGGCCAGTCACTACTAACTACAAGGTTTTCATTGTTCAAATTTTCCAGAGCATTATCAATTTGAGCAGCTGGTGCACGATTAGGAGATCCATATGATAGTTCCGGTATAATAGAAGCAGCTTCCCATCCAGACTCATTAAATGGATCTGTTAGAGTTGGACCTGCCATGATATCACCATCGCCACCTAACCCACCATTTTTAGGACATGCCAATAATTCTTTGGCGGCAGAAACAGTATCTGCTGCTGCAGTTGCCTCAGCACCTGAAAGGCAAGTTACCTGAGGTACTATTTCTGCTGCATTATCTGAAGGTTCGAGATGAAAGCCATTGGCCACTGCTACATCGGTGAGGGTGTCTGGCCGCAATTGAGACGCATCACTATTTAAATATTGGTCATGCTCATCAACTTCCCTGTTCTCAGTTGGAACAGGAGCCTCAACAGCTCCTAATATGCTATCATCTCTAGCTACAAACCGGTCATCGCTTCCTTCCTTTCTACTTTCTCTTTCAACATATGGCTCATCGAACACCATTGCCTGTTTTTTCTCCAAATTTATGATGGGGTTTTCAGCATACTCGGCAGTTAGCTGTTGACGTTGTTCCTCCAAATTTGAGATGGGATTTTCAGGGTACTCAACACTTAGCTGTTGACGTTGTTCCTCCAAATTTGAGATGGAATTTTCAGCATACTCAGCAGTTAGCTGGGGGCAGACCGCCATCTCAGCATGAGAACTGCTAACATCACTAGAAGAGACCTTGACTTTACTCAAGTCAAATGTTTGCTTATGTAAAGAAGCCAATTCCACTGGCAAACCTGAATCAGAATCAAATTCAGCCAACATGATGAGCGAGCAAAGCCCATTGGTGTTATGCAGCACCTTGAACAAAGTTAAGAGGCAGGCAATAAATGTGCCTTTTCCTAACATGTAACAATTAGTAAAGGAACTTAAAAAATTAAAAACATGTGCTTGTATTCTAAGGGTGTCTTGGAACAAACTATGACAGCACTTGGCATAGAGTCCAACTATACATATTTGCCAAACACATCAGTTTAACAGTTCCAAAGCATACATCCAAGAAGAGAAATGTTAAACTAATCAATGAAACAAATATCCAAGAAACTTGAAGTGTAGCTAGCTCATATATGCACTTACAACGGATTGGAAACCAACAATATGCCATCTTTTATAATGCCCACAACAAAAACAATTGCATGATTCAACAAAGAAGAAGATAATCCAATAGCAAAAATGTAGACTTGCATGTTGAACCCACCAGTTAATACTGCTGCTCTGAAAATTTCATCTTCCAACAATTGTTTCTGGATTGTTGAGATTTCAGCATGTGTGCAAGGAGCTTTCTTCCTTACGCGGCGTATGTCCTCAGCATGTATCAACTGTTGTCTTATCATACTATCACAAATGCAAATATGCTTTGTCAGTCAGTTAAATAGTAAGGTGAGAGAGCCGATTATTCAGATTATCAGGAAAAAGCTTTTCACTGGGAAATAAGGCAGAAATGACGAGACAGAAACTAACTATTTGGAGTGACATCAACTAAGAGGGAACCTAATTGAATTGGCCATAATTCAGGTCCCACATCAATTCACTACTAGATAGCAAATATTGGACTAGCCACTGAAAGGGCCATGCCAACAACAAACGGGAACGAACAAAAGACAGCCAGTTCACTCTCTCTCACTATTTTTTTTTTGTATGTGTGTGTGGGTTTTTTTTTTTTTTCTTTTTTGGGGGGGGAGGGGTGGGGGGTACAAGAAAATCAACTCTCTTCCTCTTATTTTTTGGGTAACTGTCGCATTTCAAGCCAGCTTGCGAGCCTCTGACTGCTCCATAGTGCACCTACGTCCTCACTACTACAGGCACCGGATAACTCTGCCCGCCAATATGTAGGCATAGATGGGGGATAACTCTGCCCGCCAATACGTAGGCATAGATGGGAAGAAATCACTTGGGGGCGTTTGTCCATGAAAATTTTTCATTTTTTCCAGAGTACATGTTTGGCCATCAAAATTCTGGAAAATTTCAGAATTCAACTTGAAATTGAATTCCAGAATTTTCAAGAATTTGAAAAACAACAAAAAGTTCACTTTTTTCACTCCAAATTACTCACAAAATTCAAAAACAACTCCAATTTGTATTCATCACCAAACACAACTCCAATTTTCAAGTATCTTTTTTCATTTTGGAAACAAAATTTACTTTCTTCAAGTTTCACAATGAAACATGACCAAAGGCCTCTGCTGGGATTCGAACCCTGGTCCCACATGGTCCTTATTCCAGCTTCATCGACTGCTAAGCCACAACTAGAGGTGGCAAAATCAAACCCAACCCGTTAAGTTTGGGTTGGTTATTGACCCACCCATTTATTAGCTCAACCCATGTCAACCCAACCCGTTTCAACCCGTTAAAATTTGGGTTGAGATGTAACCCGAATTGATTTTTGAGAAATCTTGTTAAAATATTTTAAAAAGACTTTTTGATTTGTTTGATATGTTATATATAATCATAATAAAAAGGGCAGCCCGGTGCACTAAAGCTACCGCTATGCGCGGTGTACGGGGAAGGGCCCCACCACAAGGGTGTATTGTACGCAGCCTTACCTTGCATTTCTGTCAGAGGCTGTTTCCAAGGCTTGAACCCGTGACCTCCTGGTCACATGGCAGCAACTTTACCAGTTACTCCAAGGCTCCCCTTCATTATATATAATCATAATAAAGAAAAATAATAATTTTATTCCGTATTAAAAATTTATAAAAGAACAAATAAAGCAATTAAAACTTAGTAACAATTGGGTGGGTTGGGTTATAACCCGTTGCCTAACCCGTTTTGACCCAACCCATTTTGACCCGGTTCGGTCTTGACCCATTTGTTATCTTGACCCATTTTGACCCGCACAAATTTGACCCAACCCGCCCAATTGCCACCCCTAGCCACAACCTTGGTTGCAAAAGTGGAAATGATGGGAAAATGAGTTAGAGGTATCTGCAATCCAACCAAGAACCAACTTATTTTTCAGAGGATCTGTTCAGGACCATTACGAAGTCTTAGGTTGTTCTACCGGTCAACGATATCATTTTTTCCAACACCTCTGATCATGTATAACATGACAACCAGAGTGGCTAGACTAAAAATCACGATAACCGTTGCCAGATTGCTGAAGCATCAAGGAATAAAGTTTCCCAAAATAACGAGGGCTGTGTATTGAAAGTTTTGACTGAGAAGAACACAAAGCAAGAAGACAATGCAGCCACACAAATTTGCAACATCAAAACAGAGCCTATAAACAGAGAGGCCTTTGATCATTGGATCAGAGTAAAACCAGCACCTAAACCCTGGAACACAATAAATAATTCAGTAGTGCAAGAGCAGCTAATCCAAGACCATAGTGGCAGATCTTACTTAATAATAGACTGCAAAAGCAGTGCGAAGAAAATGCTAGTTTCTATTGTCAGTCTGCTTTGCTGATATGGATGCATTTTTAGTTTTAGACTCTGCAATAAATTGTTTAAAGCCCAAGATACACTTTTTATGCCTTTCATATGGTTTAATTTTAATCTGCTATATTTTGACAACAGGAAAGGAAATACAGATCATCTGGCTTAGTGATCTAAACTGGTAAAGGCACAAGACATATTTGCATGAACAGAAACAAAAACATACAAAAGACGGAACATACTCTCCATGCAAGACCATGACATCATCCATAAGAACCTTCCTTTTACTGGCACTCATCCGGGCAGCAGATCGGGCACGCTTGCTTGATGTTATCTCAGAAGGTAAAGGAGTAGCCTTAAGCTTCAATGCTGAAGATCTTCTTCCAACTGAAATAATAATGAAGATGGTTCCAAAAAATAAGGTCTAAACTCAAGGGAAGAAGGGGGAAAAAAAGGCTTACAAGGTTTCCTTTGACAGACATATAATAACATTATACTTTGCAGCATTGTGGTGAATAATTCGGGAAGTGGGAATGTTTCACATAAATCATTTAAGAGGATATATGCCATATTCTAAAGAATACAGGAATTTTCACTAAGGTGAAAATAGTCACCCTTCCCTTCTATGAAGTGCAAGAGGAGAATTCCAGTGTACCTAGTATAGAAGAAAGCAAATCATCATCATCAGGAACAAATCCTGCCGACTTTTTGGAACGGACCATCCTTGAAGATACAGCTGAGTTGAGACTCTGCTCTGTTAGTGTGCTCTCAGTGTAACTGCGCTTCTTTCCTGAAATGAATTTACCACTAGCATCAGCCTCGTTGATCCCCACCAAGTAATCTGGTGTAGCCTCTGGAAAAATACTCCGAGGTAAATCAACAAGCTCTCCTGGCATTGATAGAATCTTTTCAGGAGCTGGCAAGGCAGAAGCAGTTGCACTACTCATAATTTCCACGTGGCGTTCTTCTTGAACGACATTATCCACTTGGTCAGTTGACTTGTAAGAATCTTTCCGAATGTCTTCGCGCGGAACAGGTTCTCTGATGAGATTTTCTTTTAAGGTTTGTTCTAAATAACCTGCAGCATGACATTTTTCAACTGGAAGTGTGAGAGCACATTCACAAACAATATTACAATACAGCACACAGATTTATCCCCTACAAACACTAAAACTCTAGCACAGATACCTGAAGTGTGTAATTCCCCCTCCTTAGAAGGTTCTGGCTGGTGGAAACCAGAAAAATTTGATGGTGGCTCGCGATTAAGAACATGCTCACAGCTAGACTTCGATGCATCATATTGAGCAGCATTACATCGACTCAGAAAACGAACCTGGGCACCACTGGCGGCTTCATCAAAAACACTTTGTTCCGGGCAATCAGCAGTTTTTGGCGTTTCTAAGCAAGTTATATCTTGGGATTCACCAGCTTCCAAGTTTCCTGGAATTGCAACGTTGTTTGAGACTGCCTCAGGTGATCTCTGATCTCTCGGTGAAATATCTTCAGGAACTGGCTGGAGGATGCTACTTAAAGCAGAAATATCATGGACAACTTTTGTGGAACTAATTCCATTTGGAAGTGGAGGCTCGTCGGGGAAGCCACCAGGGGTAGAAACGTCAACCTTGTCCATGCCAGAAGGCATGCACTGCAAGTTCCTCTCATTTCTTTGATCATCAGATGCATCAACAATCTCACCTGGACATTCTAGTACAGATGATTTTGGATTAACCTGATGAACAGCAGCAGAGGATAGTCCAGAAGCTACAGCAGGATCATTTGACGACACAGGATCAATCGCAACTCCACTTTGAGGCAGCTGACCATCTGGCACCAGTTGTTTGTCACACCTATTGCCTAAATGGTGACCATTCTCCTCAGCAGCCACAGAGCGAACAGTATCAGTATTCGAGCCATCAGTTAATGCCTGATATTCTAGAATTCCACTCCCGTTATTCACGTTATTTTCACAAGAGAGATTCTCTGAATATCCTTTTACAGGCTGTTCAGCATTCGAGCCAGCAGTTAATGCCTGATTTTCTAGAAGTTCACTCCCGTAATTCACATTATTTTCAAAAGAGAGATTCGCTGAATTTGCTTTTACAGCATATTCCGTCAAATGACGATCTTCCAGTCCTAGATGGTCCTCACATGCTGATATTTCCTGAATGTTAGACAAGTTGGGTTCTTCCGCCAACCCAGGAGTACATGGAGCGTGATCCATGAAATCAACATCTCCATCAACTCCATCAAACTGCATGAAAGAAAAGACCTCTAATCATTCTAGTATATGTTAAGGTACATCAAACGAGTTGTTTGGCAAACAAGCTATAAATAGTCGATAATCAGCTATTGAAGGGAATTAAGGACAGATCGGCTAGTTACCATGCTCTCGGAATTTGCAGCCATCTCTTCATGGTGTTCTTCTTGTTTGATTGGTGTCATTGGTTCAACAGATGCTTGAGGGTCAGCACTAGAATCAGTAAAGTTTTGTGTCAGATATTCATAGCATTAAATTGTGCAATAGTATAGAATTGCAGTCTGATAGATTCACAATCTAAACACCTATTACAGATGTTTGATCTGCCCTCAACACAACCCCAAGATCAAGAGAGTCAGAAAAAAAGAACAAGAAGCTGCAATTGTTTCTCATTTCACACCATGACTCCAACCTGACCTATTAATCCAGGCATTCACTACCCTATTTAGCACTAGATGGATTCTCCAAATAACTCAGTAAACCAGGCATAGAAAACATAAAGCATGACACTAACGGAAGAGTCACAAATTAAAAAAACCATCACTTAAAAGAACATGTGTATATAAGTTTTCGGGAAAATTATCTAAGCCGTACAATATTCATATATTTGAAAGAATCTTAACTGCAGATAAGAATGTGGAGACACTAAATTTTAGCTACAGTGAACATCAAGCAGATAAGATTGTGGAGTGTTGTAAACTGGTTCAGACAAGTTCCACCCACAGTAATATTTACAAAATCACATTTCTTCTCCCCACTTTCTGGTAAATCGAGTGGGAGTTTAGAAACTTAACTGCATAAACAGAATGCAGTTATAATAAGGTATGAAGTGGCTGTAATCTGTTACACATTTGGGCATAACGGGAGGTAGCATTAACACAAAATCAGTAAGTTTCTATCCTTTCAAGTACATTACACTTTCGGTCTGCCCTGGTGCATCTGATGGGGGAGAAACATAAGATCAGATGAATCTAGATAAATTTCGCAAACTGTTTACTGAACTTGCCCATCCTAGACTTTCTATATTACACTAACATTTACCATTCTGGAGGAGCATAGATTGGTACAGCTAGATCCATATAGTTTCTTGCATTTAAGAGAACCCCCACCACCACCACCCAAAAGAAAAAATATTTTTACCCAAAAATAGGAAAAGAAGAAGAACAAGTCAACATTTTAAATTAGACGAAGCTCATAAGAACTTATGACTGGGACGGTTAACAGAAATTTTCTTTGACATGGGGATAGGGGAAAATTGAAAGAGGCAATATGTAATTTGAGGTCAACCTCCCACTAGCATCTCCAGCAGCAGCAACCTTGTCCAAAAATAATTCCTGTTTGCAGTTAGAAGTCCAAAAATCAGAACAGAAGATAGATAAACAACATAACACTATAACACACATTTCTCTATCAAAGGAACACTATAATACACATTCATGCAGACACCTATATAACCAGCAAATCTAGCCATATGGAATAGGCTTTCTGCATCAATGGAGGACTATAGATTAACAGCTACCATACATAATTCATGTAGAAAATATGCCATTAGCAACCATAAGTACGAACATGATTATTTTAACCAGTAAGTTTCTCATAAAAGGATAGATAAAACTATGTAGACCATGACCTATCATTCTTCTCTTGAGATCCTAGAAAGAATTCTGTATATCCTCATAAAGAAATACTTCCTTTTAGGTGTATATTTCTGCCCTGTGAGACGAAATGATCAAGGCCAAAAGACATACTTCACAAGAGAAAAATAACATAAAAAGATGCACCAATAAAAAGAAAAGTGAAGGGGAAAAAATTAGAAAAGGAAAAAAGAAAACATGAGACACGTGCACATACATGCAGAAAAAACAAAATTGGAGAAGCTGCAGTTAATCTATCCGATATTCCACAAAACTCAAATGTTCCAGCACCATAGAAAATAAACACACACTTGAAGAGCATTCTTTTAGAAATGATGAACACTTGAGAAAACTAAGGGGGCCATCAGCTGGGTTCCATCCTATGGCAATTATCGACTCGGGAATGAATGAAGTCGCTTCACTTCAAAGTAGAGGTTTGTGGTAACGGTGGACTGACAGATCAGCTCCAAGGCCTGAGTGCCTAGGTTGCAGTGGTAAGAGTCGTTGCCGATGGAGTTCCAGCTGCCAGAGTCTTCGATAAGAAAGAGGCGTCTGAGTAAACAGAAGTGAGATCTTTCTAGTTCTTGAACTAGCCAGAGATTTTCTTTCTTTTTTCTACTCCCGGGTATAGGTACATTACTTCACTTCAATTAGACAATATAAGAAAGCAAGGGCTATTGGCAAGATTCCCGACAGACAAATGGTTGGTGGCCCTTGGGCCACTTGACTGGTTGGAAAGGAGCCACCATTCTCTTTCTTTCTTCTTCCGATCAGGACAAGTGGGTTGGTTCGTTTCGTCCTCCTATCTACGCAATTCTCTGTCTTCGTTCGTGATCATGTTGGGCGAAAGGTAGTTGTAGAGGAGCGTTTGATGAACACTTGAGAAAACTAAGGGGGGCTTCACCCGTTTAAGACTTGTAAAGCAAGCAACTCCCAATCATCTATACTAACAGAGACCTCATGGGTGTACCAAACGTTAACTAGAAACAAAGGACCGGTTTTTATTTTTACAAAATTTTCCCCCAACAAGCAAACATGTTTGTTTCCCCCAACGGTACCCACAACCACAAGATAGCCAAAGGGGTGACATTCTGTGCAAAGCCTTTGTGATTACAGTCAATTGTTGGGTGCAGTGTTATCAAAAGCGAAAAGCGCAAAAAAGCCCTAAGGTCTGTTGGGGCTTAAAGCGCAAAAAAAAGTGTGGGCTTCAATGAAAAAGGCGCAAAGAGAGAAAAAATATAAATATTTATGTTTACTCCAAGACTAATAATTATACTCATGAATGACAAATATATGAACAAAGAGATTGAAAAACAATTATGATAAAGTGAAATATCAATTGTTTAGTGTTGCCTTTTCAGAAGAGGCTCATTGGCAAGGAAAAGTATGTCTTAAAAACTTGATGACGACAGTCAAGCGCACATAAAGCCAGGCGAAGCGCTCAACACGTTTTGAGCCTCGCTTCAGGGCTTAAGCGCGCCTTTGATATCACTGGTTGGGTGTCTTGTAACTATGTTCCTGTTTTCTCTTTGAGCAGAGGTCATAGTTCATGTATATGAAAGCTGTTACCTTTTCAAAAAAAAAAAGAGGTGACATCCCGTGCTCTAGAAAAACCAGTTTCCATACATTCAATTGCTCTGCTCCTTATCAATTGTTTCGCTATAATACCATTTATATCTAGTTTAGGACTAAAAGGACAGCCCGGTGCACTAAGCTCCTGCTATACGCAGGGTTTGGGGAAGGCCCAGGCCACAAGGGTCTATTGTACACAGCCTTACCCTACATTTCTGCAAGAGGCTTCTTCCTTGGCTCAAACCCGTGACCTCCTGGTCACATGCTAGCAATTTTATATCTAGCACTAGACTCTAAAAAAAGTAATTCAAGGAACTCATCAGAGCGGGGCGGGCAGGCCGGGCGTACGGGGAAGGCCAAAGAAGTGCCTCAACATTACAAACAAGGTTGCTGCAGAGCATAAGTAGTTTCAGCTCAGAGAAGCATGCAGGTGAAGAAAAAGAAGCAGCAACAGTTGGAAGCATTCCATTTCCAAACGTTAGTAAAGGGAAAAAACACTGTATACCATGTTCAGTAAAGAGGCGCTTCCAATTGACCAAGTTTAGATTGTAAAACTGTATTAAGTCTTGAACTAGTGTAATCAATTACCTTCCAACTTCCCAGTAGTATACAGGACTACAGAATTTGGTCAAAGACAATTCAACTTTCGGAGATCACTCAAAAACTAAGCAGCTTAGATGATAATATTGCCGAAAAGTTAATATCTCAATTCAGTCGACCCACCCACCCACCCCAAATAAAAAAACGCACAGACAAGAAAAGAAGGGGGCAAAAAGGAGGCAAGAAAAACAAGGAAACGGAAGGCTAGAATTAAGGGTAAATGAAGCAACCACGAAGCTAAGGGGTGAAATAATAATATGATCTTACCTCATCAAGGTCTAAACCAGAAGTGTCGCCATCCCCAAATCTCTCTGACCAAAAATCACCAAGCAACATATGAGTAACAGTGTCATAACAAATCCAGCCATTAGATATCCAAAGTAATAATTACCATCCAATCCAAACTTCGAAGTTGAGTAAACCACGCCCTCCATGTTATCTTGTAGTGTGATCTGCTCCCTTGAACTAATATGATGGTCCACATAGTTACTGCAGATTTGACATTGACTTTAGTAGAAAAAATAGAGGAGCAGAGAGCAATAAGTGGACTATAACAACAATCTTTAACCAGAAAATAAGACTAATGATGTTATAGGATGAGAAGAAAAAAGAAGATAAGTACTCCCTCCGCTTCTTACAGATTTTGATATGCTTTACTTGAGCCGAGGGTCCACCAGAAACAGCTTCTTTACCTTCACAAGATAGGGGTAAGGCTGTGTACACACCACCCACCTCAGACCCACATGTTGAATTACACAGGGTATGTTGTTGTACTTACTATTTGGACAGTCGAAGGATATTTTCTTTGACCATAACTTTTTCAAATACTTTATAGATATTTTGAATTGTATTTAAAAAAACTGGTAATATTGTATTTTGAATTGTTAACTATTGTGACTTAGAGTACTTTCTATGTAGTTTCTAAATATGTAAATTTTGTTTCAAAAATTGATTCTGCGTCCGAATTCACACCAAACATTAGTTAGTTTAACTCTCGTACTCCAAATCAAGCCAAACAAATTATAAACAAAGAAGGTACTTCAAGCATCCCTGCTATTTACTCCACAAGGAATTATTCCACCCCTATATCACATTTAGCAAAGACTTGAGTAACTCCCTCGGCCCACAACCATATTATGCTGTATTTCTCGTAAAAGCAATGATATGCAGCAAGCTAACATTATCGTAAAGAGAAAAAAAAGGTAGATCGAAACCTACCCTTGAAAAATGTCATTGTCTGGCAATTCAAAATCATCAAGTTCAAAAGTCTCTGGCAAGGTGATCGAGTGATATGGAGCCTTAGATTCTTCAGGTGGTAAATCCACAGCAGTGGAGCGAAAAGCTTGCTTGACTTTCAGCAAAGCCTCGCTGCAATCATCGAATAGGTAACCCACCTTTCGAGAATATATCCTCACAACTCCAACAAGAAGATGGCTAGATAACCGCAATGCAATTGGCACGTCAGGAGAAAGGATTGAGTCTGTTGACGAAGAACAAGACAAGTTAACAAAAAAACAAAAGGAAGAATACATGCTTTCTTCATTGACCAACAAAAAGAAAATTTGAATATAAACGAAAGGCAGACACATAAGATGATCTGCAAAGACACCAGATAGAGCCAGAAGTATTCAATGCACAAACAGACAACTAAAAAAATTTACTTAAAAGACATCATACTTGGTTCAATAATCTAAACCAAAAGAGCCAGCACTACCACAAATCTGAGCTTAAAACATAATTTAGAAAATAATCCTCACGATAGAATTCTACCAACTAAAGTATCCCGTTGAGCTTTTATCTTTTTAAGGTGAACTTTGTCACATTTTAAAGGTAATTAACTTTATTAAAAAGAAAATTCAGGGGAATGCAAGCCCAAAAGAAAAACCCAGAAAGATTCAAGATCCTGTTTTCACTCTTCATAGTTGTATCGTTACTCAAACCCAAATTACTCTCTCAGTCCAAAGCATGACTGATTTTCTTAAATGACATTTGCCATTTTCCTCCCTCCAAACATTCAAAAAATATAAACCAGTACTAATTCATATTATTCCAAACTTTATGCAACATCTAATTAGGTATCTGTTCATTCAGTTTCAAAAAAAAAATAAAGCAGTTTCAAAAAAATTAGGCAACTGTTCGCTTTTTTTCATTTCTAATCATTACTCCAAAAAGTTCTTTAACTGTCTTAAACGGTTTACTCATAATCTCCAACAAGTCAATGTGATCTGTACATCTCAGGAACAAAAATAGTATAAACTCAAGTTGGGTCATGTATTTCTGGAACAGAAAGAGTTTAATTCAAGTTTTTTTTTTCTTAATTACAGCCCAAGATAATATAGAAGGGAAAAGACATAATTAACCCCTGAACTAGAACGAAGTTCCAAGGAATCATCTTTTCATCACGGGGTCCTATTACCCCCCTAAACAATTTTAAAGTGTAATAAATACACCCTTTGGTGCTGAGGTGGCACAGTGTGTGTGCTCACTCTCTTGGAGGCATGTGAGAAACGAAAAATAATTATTAAAATCTGATTAATATGGACATGTGTCCTTTTTAATTGGAAATTTATAATTAATTAGTACATATAATTAATTAATATTAAAACTTAAGCTGATAGTTTTTTAATTATTTTCTTTTTTCCTTTGTGAAATAGAGTCAAATTGTATTAATTTTTAAGAAATACAATTAATTTTCACACAACGTACAGAAGTTGCCGGTGAATTTTTTCAAACATTTTTCCATTCATTTGTATAGCCCGCCCCGAGAGAATTGTTCTTTCCCTTTTAAATTTTTACTTTAAATTTTTAAAATGAAATTCATTGTTGGGAAAAAAATATGCATATTAGGGATTTAAGCAATTCTAATTAAAGCCAAGGAAAAAAGAAAGAGAAAAGGTTTTTTAATGCCCCCGGCTTCTACTTCACCTTGCCCAAGCAACTGCAGATTTTAAGAGCACCTAGTAATTATTTTTCTTTTTCTTCTTGAGTGAGAAACAATAGTCTCCTTTAACCCAAGTCCAACGACTCCAACTTTCAATTCTTCTAGAGTAGAGCTCCAATTTTGAGGTAGTTTCTTCAATGGAGATTTTGGACCAAACTTTATGGGACTTATTTTATTTCTTTTGCTAGGTCACAAACTTCAATTGGATGCAAGAGAATATTTTTGAAATCCAGATTGTATAGCTTGAGTTTTTGGGTATTTAAGTGATATTTCGTGGTTGGTTTGAAGGCAGGTGATAAAATTTATGGTCTGTGCTTTTGATGTTTGGTGGTGTAAGAATGATTTTGATGGTGGTGATGCGACATGGTGGTGGGTTATCATCTACCATTTTTTTCTTTTTCGAGAAAGTTATCATTACCTTTTCACCTGTGATAGTTACACCTATCTATGCAAATGAAGTAGATAGAAGATGACGATGCTGACACTTCCTACACCCCCCACCCCACCCCCGCCACAGCTTTTTCAACCTACATATATTTTTGCAGCATCTTAGTGCCAATTAATCTGTAGAGTATTTGGTACTTCACCTGGTCTCCAATTTAAGTACTTTACCCATTCAAGCGGTGGGAATTTGGTACTTCAGTTCAGCTTTTAAGAATTAACTCAGGCCAGTCTGTTTTTTATGCACACCCCTACTAAGCACAACCATACCCTCAAAATATTACTCTTTCTCAAATAAGGCTTCATCTTCTGGTATGAAACAAGTATGAGGAGTTAGACACATCACCTAGTTGGGGAAAATTGGAATGTAAGAGCTAAGTCATTGGTCAATTCAGCATTATTGTATCAGCACGGAAGTTGGAATCGACTTATCTTTTGGTAAAAGCAATAGACTAGGGAGAAATACTTGGGATTTACATATATTGACAGACACCAAAAGGACAAAGTGGGACAAGAGAGCATTAAACTCATAAGTCTATTCCGTGGGCACCTAGAGTGGAAGCTTATCAATAGACAAGACATCTCTCTTAGATACGAGAAGAGCAGGGGAATAATGTGGAATCAAATGAAGCCAAAAATAGGTGATTCAGCACAGGCAATCCAACAACTATAATTAGGAATGCATATTACAAACTTTGAGATATATGTGCCAAATGATGCAGATATCCCTGATGACTGAAGGTCACTATATCAAATTATGGGTATTGTTAGTTTTCAAAATATGGGGTATTCTATTCTCCTCGTTATTTTCAGCCAATAAAGCATCTTTCCCCTTTGTTTTCTTCCTTAAGTCAAATGGACCTTGTTTCAGTTTGTAAAATGTATCTCATAATTCTGGTATAGTCAATCACTAACAAAGAAACTTTTACTAGGAGTTGCAGTATCTAGAATTAAATACAGTTCCGGAAACTAAATATGAAAAAACTCGTGTGAACACCAGACAATGTTTTCTCTTCCTCAGCATATATCATCCAAGGGCTGAAGGTTAATTAGTCATATCATTCTATTTACATGTATGTTTTACCAAGAAAATCATCTACCAATCAATTATGCTAACTACAGTAAATAATTAGGCAGTTCGTCACAATAAACAATTGAACAGGACAATGAACAAAATGAGAAAGCTGACTAATCACAGCCGAACAACTGACCTACAGAGACCCCAATATCAGTATCAGCAACTTGATTCTTCCGAAGTTTCCTCTCCAAATGTGCTGCAATCCATATGGTTCCCAAAGGCCCCTTTTTGGCCAATATGAACTGTGAGTAAAACATTTCTCTACCTTCTCTTGTTCTTCAAAAATAACTCCAAATTCTTCTTCAACACAAACACAATCCACAAACACTCAAATCCAAAACCCTAACTCCAAATCCAAAAACCTAGCTTTCCCCCAAATAACACACAGCAATTAGCTTCAATCTTCAAGAATCCTTAAAATTTCTCTACCTACTCTTCGTCTTCGAAAAACTTCAAATTCTTCTTCAACTCAAAACACAAATATAATCCACAAACACCCAAATCCAAAACCCTAACTTTTTCCCCAATTTCAATCAGCACCTCAGCTTACAACCAAAGAAACCCAAAAAAAAAAAAAACTCAATCTTTAGCAATTAGCTTCAATCTTCTTCTTCTTCAGAGAATAACTTCAAATTCTTCTTCTACACAAACACAAACACCCAATTTCAAAACCCTAATTCCAAATCCAAAACCCTAACTTTTTCCCCAATTTCAATCAGGACCTCAACTTACAACCAAAGAAACCAAAAAAAAAACAAAAAAACTTAACTATAAACAACACAACAATACTTCAATAACTCACAACAATTAGCTTCAATCTTCTTCTTCAAAAAAAACTTCAAATTCTTCTTCAACACAAATACAACAAAACACCCAATTACCAAAAAAACCCTAAATTTTCCCCCAATTTCAATCAGGACCTGAACCTACCAAAAACCCCATCTTTACAACAAGCAACACAACAAAACTCCAATAACACGCAATAATTAGCTTCAAATCTTCAAGAATCCTTCAAATTCCCAAAATCCCACAACTCAAATTACTAAAAAGCTACCAACTTTCCAGCAAAATTCACCAAAATAAACAAAATCCACTTCCCTTTTTTTCCCTAAATTGGAAAAAAATCAAGAATTGTTTGAGATCCAACTCCAAATCAGACTAAAATTAGCAAATAATTGCTGTAATTAAACTTAAGATAATTAATTTTTGGGGGGGTGATTTGAACTGAAGTGTGGAAGTTGAAATTTTTCATAAGTTTATTATATTTGAACTAAAATTTGTACTGTAGTTTTAGCCTTTTAGGACCAAAGCGACTTACGAACTGAGAATTATTGTCGTGTAATTCATGTGTACATCTGACGGTTTAAATTGACCGTTTGATTAAAAATTGACGGTTGGATTTGAGTTTGAATGGACGGCTGGATCAGAAATTGACGGCTGAGATTGTGTTGAAAGTCAGCGTTACGTCAGTGATAAGTATACCACGTACGCTTTTTCCTTAGTTTGGTACTTTGGTCTGTGTTAGCTTTGTGTGTGTGTGGACTTAACGGGGAATTTGGGTATAAAATTTAGGTTATTGTTGGGTATGAAGTAAGATATTTTTTAGGAAAGATGTTTTTTAGGGAAGTAAGTGGATTTTTTATTTGTTTTTTTGTGTGTGTTCGATAGAATTTTAGAGGATTCATATACATAACACACTTGTAAAGGTTCTCTAAATTTTAGGAAAGTTAGTAGTATAATAATTGTTTTCGTATATTATACTATATCAGTTTTAACGGACTCACATACAGCATACTCATAAAGATCTAAAGCGCCAATAAGAGATCATTCTCTGTGAGCCAAATATTAGGTGTCAATTGGCAAGCTTCTCATCGATTGTTTGTCACTAAGTAAATAAGTAGTTGTTGAGGTCATAACGTACTTTCTGGAATTATGTGCATTTTGTCACTTTCATAGCTAATCAACACGTGCATATGAGTTATACGAGTGAGTGAAAATGAGAGTTTTAAAGGACTAACACGCGATATATTTATAAAAGACGTATGAGGTAAATCTCCCGCGAGCCACATATTAGGTGCCAATTGGCAAGTTTTTCATAGAATATTTGTCCTTAAGCAAATAAGTTGTAATTGAAGGCATAAAGTACTTTCCAAATTTATGTGCATTTTGTCACTTTCATATACAATCACACATGCATTTGAGTATATACAAGAATAAGTGTAATGAATGAATTAATTATAAACGTCATAATCATCGTATAGCATGAAAGTTTAACATTTATGGACACAAATTAACATATTAAGATCCAATAGGGAAGGTGAGGTGGGAGCATAACAAGAGTCAAGAGGTTAAGGCTTGACAATTAAGATATCATGACTTTCTCGAACATGACCAAAATTTGATATAGGAACTATTTAGCATGAACACACTTACCAATAGCATTATTTATATCCTATATGTTGTAAATTGTTTCATCAACTTACACTGATAAGAAATAAGAAGTGTGATGGGGTTGCTGGAAGAGCTGGTTTAGGAAGAAGAATGGATAGGATTTTATTATAAGTTGATCAGAGAGAAAGAGAACAAAACTTATTCATCTTTTAATTTTATATTAAACAAATACTAATTAATAAGAAGTTAAAGAAAAGTCATAAATTTATATTAAATAAATACTAATTAATAAGAAGTTAAAGAAATGTCATAAATTTATATTAAACAAATACTAATTAATAAAAAATTAAAAAAAAGTCAAAGAAGGAACACAAATGAATTTAACGTATCAAAATTAAGTTGCTAGCAGGTTTAAAACCTGCACACCTTAGGCAGAATAAATGATCCTTTGCCATTGGCACCATAAGCCACTTTGGTTCTTTGGGTGGCAAGTTTATCATTTATACATACTCTGTATATATAACCTACATATATAGAGTTTTCGTCGAAGTTTACGGATGACATGACACCCTCACAGACCTTCGTAGATCCACCCTGTCTATAACTATATGTTTGAAAATTTTACCCATGCATGAACATTACCATGTGTAAGCTGATCGAAGATGCTCTATACCTTTCTCGTATTCAGCAACCAATTTGGGGTTGGGCTTTCTTGGAATGACCTGTGTATAGATTCAAGTTTTTTTTGGATGTAATCATTTGTTTTGTGGTCAATTGAGATTTTGAGCACATTTATTTATCTATCTACGTATTATAAAAGTACGAATAAAATCATACCTATTTAACAATTATGCATTCAATCCTAATCTAGGGATAAGAGATCCATGACCTGAGCGTAAATTATCTTCTAGTTGGTACTCCAAATGTTGATGCTTCTGATTTTCGATATCACCCATCTAATTAGGATCATAAGGACACCATATAAGTGATATTTTCCAGCATATTATAATGTGAGTGATCGATAGAATGCATTGGTGTGTACTGTTGATAGGTTCGTTGCTCCACCAGCTTAGCATCAGAACTATGATTGATTGGTATATTGTCCCAACTAATTCCAAGGGGATTCCCAAAAGCATTCCAAGTAAATTCTGCAATTTCACACCTTCCACAAAATTATTTGCTTTTTTCATCTATGGTGGAGTTTGAACCTTTTATTGCTTTTCTCGTATTGTTATTTTGTTTTTAATATTATATTTTCGTTCAAACGGATGGTATATTTGATCCATTTCCAATTGTTGAGGGGTATTTTTGATCCTTTTCCGTAAAAAAAATTATTTTTTTCTTGGTATGTTAAAAGTGATAAGTAAAAATGAAAATTTATTTCTGGAATAGTAAACACGTAAAAATAAACTTCATACTTTGATTTAGAAATAAAATGGCCCTAGTGGTCAAATTATTATTATTTTTTTAAAAAAAACATGTAAAAATAAACGAAAAGAGTGAATTATTAATCTGCTCATACTATATTTTTATAAACTAATTTTACTGTTTTGGATAGGAGGGCCTTTCATAGATTATGAACCATTCATGTGTATTTTCAGTACTATATGTCATAAGTATCAAATTAAAAATAATAATTCTCTTGCAATTATTGTGATCCCTAGATTTTCCATTAGGATCAAATAAATGAAAGTACTTCATGAACAACGAATTCAACCACGTGTTATTAATGACCAACCAATTCAGGTTAATTTTTTGTTTTATAATATGTAAAGTTCAGTGCTTAAGCCACACACACAAAAAAACACTCATAATTCATAGTGAAATGATATATGTATTCTCAGTTTAATTTGTACTCATTATAATTGAATTGATTGATTTGGTGTTGGCCCAAAATGTGATCAAATATTATCAAAAAATAGTAATAATCTGTATAAAAAGGTAAAATTAGACGGTAAAATATACCCACACATGATACTGTGTTGATACATATACTTCTATCACTTATGTCTGTTATATTTTTACCTTATTAAATAACAGAATTACAATAAATTAATACCGCTCCAAAGCTTTCTCAAATCAAAAAGGATCAAACACACTCACTATAAGCAAAATAAGGAAGACATATCATCATTCATTAAGTTGGTAAAATGACTCATTGAAGCTTACTACAGACATATTTAGCCTACTACGTACTCACTATTGTTGTTTGCTTTTTTACCCTTTTACTTTACTTTTTCGTTTCATGAGAATTGTTTGTACCTAAAAAGTTTGTTGTAAAATCAAAATTATTTGCTTTTCTCATCGTGGAATGCATTAGAAACTATTTTTTTTTTTTATAACAGTAGTGTCCGGGCCAGCTTTCGTACACCTCGACTAAAATTCACAGTGGGATAACTGTCACCTCCCACCAGCAACATGTAACTCCGTCCACCAAGGTTAGAACAAATGTGAAGAATCACCTAGTTTTTTTTTGTTTTTTTTTTTGTGTTTACTGGACTTTGAACCTGAGACCTGAGGTTCTCGACCCACTTCATTGCTTTTCTCGTATTGTTGTTGTTAATTATGTCTTGAAGTTTTTATTTGGTTCGAAATCATCAGGGCGTCATGCGGAAGCTAATATAGTTGCAAACCTTGGAGACGATAAATCAGATGACAAATAAAACTATTCTAAAAAGCATATAATTATTAAATGATTTGGTGAATTAGCCTACATACAATGAAAGACTAATATTGAAAAAGCATAAAACATGTTGTTTGAAAATCTCCCCCTAAACAAGACTTTTTTAAACAATTACATTGTGGATGTTATTGTGTTATGGTATGAGTAGAAGGATCTTCAATTTATAGAGATACAAAACTTTTTCTCCAAGAAAGAGGTTAACCAAATATGAAAGAGTTTTATATTTTCTTTTAGGAAAGGTAAAGGTAATTATGGTAATACTTTTACTTTTCTTCCAAGAAAAGTAAAACTCAAATTTGGTAAGAAAATCAAGGCAAAAACCCTAACAGTTTTCCCTTGAAACTCATAATCCCTATTATTTTAGGAGATCCACTGTCCTAATAGATTTGAGAAAAGAAAATATAGTCCTCGTAGGATTGGGAAAACCTTTTACTTGTAGGTTTGGGACTACTTGCAATATATATATATATAGGGGATGTAGTTGTGGATTGTAAAGTTATGTACACTTTTTTTTTTCATTGTGAAAAACTCTTTCTACTTTTGCTTGAAGGATTACGCCTACTACTACTACTTAGTTGAGAGAGATCACTAGCTGTTTGTTTCCCATGTCGAACAACGATTTGAAATTGCATGCTCGTTTGAAATACCATAATCTCTCCTCTACTGCATCCCTCACAATTTGGCAACGATTATCACCATAACAAGAATTAAGAATCAATAACCATACTACTCATTCTCCTTCTTATCATTTACCCACATTAACCATTAATTTTAACCTTCGTACGTATCACCAATATTGGTCTAATCTTGACCAACCTGAACACCAGCACTGTCATACCAAATCACTCCATCTCAGTTTTTCCCTTGATGAAGGAATGCCATTCGACACGTTCCTCTATAGTGCCATGCAAGATAATCTCGACAATTGGGGTGAGGTGTTTGATCAGAAATATCGTCACATTGTTATTCAAGATATGATTGGTAAAGTTGGTGAAATTGTCGATGATGAGTGTAACAAGGATCGTCAACACTTGGATGTGATGGTTCGTGTTACTTTAATAGTTTTCCATGCTTTTGATGGGATGCCGGTAAAGAATATGGAGCTTGATGAAAATGCTATGAAGGATGATTGTGTGATATGTTTAGAAGAGCTTGGAAAAGAGAGGGAGTTGATGAGGATGTCTTGCTCGCATATGTTTCACGGAGATTGCATTACAACTTGGCTAGAGAGTGGAAATTCTTGCCCTGTTTGTCGTTATGAACTCCTAGATATATAACTTCCCTTTTTTCAAATTATAAAACGAACGAAGAAGAATTCGCTGTTTCCTCTATTAGTTTTTCTTCTCCTTCTTCTTACATTAATGTATTTTATGCTATAATTACCATGTTACCAAATCACAAACTCTTCTATTTGATGTAAAGACTTTATCTATCTAATTACATTGTAGCCACCTGGTATTAGCTGAGAGCTTTATGCTCCTTGACATTGCATTTGTGATTGCAGGGTTTTATCTATTTAGTTTGAAGCCTTAGTAGGCCTTGTATGTCAAATTTCACTCTCCGTTTGACGTTGCAATGTACCTAGCGACTACTTATGTTAATAACATCAAACTTGTCCCTTACATCAGTTAAGAACATGAATTTGCGAAAAAATAAATAAATTATTTTTGATAATCGTGGTGTCTGAGCCAACTTGCACGTAGCTTGACTAATTCCATAGATACTTGTCACCTCCCACCAGCAACAAGTATCAGTATCAGGTAATTTGTTAAAATTTATTTTAACAAAGCTAGTATAAAGAGATTATAGAATGCTCTAAGTTGATATTACAAAATGACAAACTAGCATAAGTGATCAAGAAAAATGGAACCACACCAACTCCCATTTTAGGCGATGCATCATGTATACAAAAGCCATAAGAACTCTTCCCAGGATTTTCTCGATGCACCATCCTTGTTGCACTTCAACCAATTCATTAAAGGAAAAGCCCGAAAAACTGTCTTGCAAATGGAAAAACTGATCGGATCATGTCTCTGTTTGCTTATCTTGTTTATTAATAGAGACAAGGATACCCGAAATAGCTTTCTGTCTCTTTGCTTGAACTTGGCACAGTTCATCTTTGAATGTCACAGCTTCAACTTACTCGTGTTTGATTTGTAGTCTCCATCATTCGTGCCAGATCGTCAAGCCTAACTAGAGATGTACTTGCCTCCTCTAGTAAACTTCTTAGGCCTTTACGCAACTAAAAGGGAAAAAAGATTGCCTCTTATCACTGTTTGTATAGAGACTGCAATCTTGATAGACTGGTTCAAGAATAGCTATTTGTGAGACACCTTTCACATGTCCTGAGAGATAGACACTGCAAAACGCCAGAAAAGGGAATTAATAAGATAATACAGCCAATAAGACAGCATTACAAGAAGGACCAAGGCACAGGATCCCTTGTTTTAAAGAATCCAAGGAACATAAAAATTTAATGGGAGGCATTTCACTTTGGATAGGTTCCATTAAGGCGTCAATATATTATTTGGATAGGTTCCATGAAAGCATCAATACATTATTTGGATAGGTTCCATGAAAGCGTAAACATATTATAAGTACAACATCATATCAACAATCAAACAAGAACAGACTACTACGACCAACATCTATCAAATAAGAAGTAAAGAATTATCATGAATAGGAGTAGAAATATTGGTGGAAGTGGTAGACCCGCTCAAGGTAGTGGTGCATGGTAATTCAACCACTTCCGCTTTAGTGAGTTGCTGAATGAGACACATTTGGCCCATAAGAGATGGTTCATGCTCTAAATTCCAAAGCACTCTTCTTTATTTTTATTTTCTTTAACTTTGTCGTACTAAAAATAATATTCCTCTATGAATCAAGTGGCTCATTAGTGCTTCTTCTTGAATGCGGAAGTATTTTTGCACTCAAACATTTTACTAACATTCTTTCTTTATCAAAAAAAGTGTCTCGTTTGTGATAAGATAATAGAATGAAATATTATGCATCCTTGTACACAGATAATTAAATGCACACAAGGGTCTATGTAGACTATTGGCATTTTCTCTTTTGGTATTATAAACTGAGAACGGATATAATGACAAGAAGAAGATGAACAAGAACGAATACCAAAAGATGGACATAATTTATCCAACTACGGGGTATGAGAATACATTCATATATACTGATGAACAAGAACGAATAACATAATGTAAGTTCTTGTTCTTGTTCTTTTACATTATGTTCAATGTCCCTAAACAAAAGATACCAAAAGATGAACAAGAAGATGGACTTTGATACTGATGGACACAAATACATTCATACGTATTATGAACACATACTAACTCTTAGATATATACTGATTTTTGAATCATGATACATGTACACACAGATGCATTCGTATGTATCATGAACAAACACTAAACTTTACATTCCATATGAATGAGTAGACTGTGATACATTGGCACACAAACACATTCATATGTATCATTAACTAAAAGTTACATGCTTTTGGACTATGGTACATATGCAAAAAGATATATTCGTATTATCATGAACAAACACTAAGCTTCATGTCCATTTGAACAAGTAGACTATGATACATGGGCGCGCAAGTACATTCATATGTATCATAGAAGTATCTAATATTAATTTCATGTATCTGTTATATGTATCTAGTATTAATTTGATGTATCAAGTATCAATTTCATGCATTATATCCAAACTTCATGTATCTGGTATCAACTTGATGTAACCAAAATCAATTTCATCTAGTGCATGTAGTATTCATTTAATGTATCCATTATAAATTTCATACAATAAATCCAAAATACATGTGTAGTATCAAGTTGCCCTGTCGAAACTTATGATACATGTATTTGTACATAGATATATGGGTTGGCTGCAGCAGTGGGGTTTGTTAGATCTGAAAATGGTTTTTTGGCCAGCCATGACCGAATTTGGGAGCTATGACAAAACGGAGAGAGAGAAAAAGTGTCACTTCAATGAATTTTACCGAAGTGACGCTTAAAAGCCTAAAATTCCAGTTAGATATGCCCATATCCGATGAATACCAGAAAATCTAAACACAATCATAATTAGGAAGGGGTGGAAGAGAAAGGGATAGAGAAGGAGGGCGACATCGTGGTAGTGTGGAGTCTCGCAGGAAGCCGGCCATGGCTTGCTAAGAAAAGGAAAAGAAGTAGACAAGAAAGATAGATTGGTAGGGTTCGGATCCAAGGCTACTGCAAATTTGTGATAGGTTTGAGTTTTTGAGTTGTGAAAAAAAGAAGAGTAATTGATGAAATTGAAAATGAAGTTGGGGGGGGAGGGGAAGGGGGAGGGGGAGGGGGAACACGATTTCCCAGCAGTTGTTGATATTTAGGCGAGAAAGAAGAAGAAATATGCGGCTTAAGATTTTTGGAATGTATCAAGTACCTTAGGAGAGACAAATTAAAATTTGGGATGGGATGTAATTAAATAAAAGATGTAGGATATATTTAGATATGGTAAGGATATTAGTGTTGTGATGTAATTTTTTCATACAAAAATTCTTTACATTTATGTCTCGCGAAGATTCTATACAACTTATAATGAACAAAACAAAAGTTTCTTGCTAATTCACGTCATAATTTAGGATATTGTAACCCGCAAATTTTTATTTAATGAATAATAAGGGCAAAAATTAAAAATCACTAATTCAAGGTGTAAAAATTAAAGATGCTCCGAAATAGAAACAATATATGCAAAAACTTGGTTAAACAACTGTCAAATCTAAAACTAAAACTGAAAAGCACTTCATTAGTCGATTGAAGGAGCACCATATATGTTTTTTTTTGGTTTGCTTTGTTTTTTAGTTCGTTATTACACGTAATAGTAGGGAAATAGATGAAAGTTTTATTTATTTATTTATTTATTATTTATTTTTAAATTCGATTAATTTAGATCCACATCGATATATCTCACTTTGAAGGTAAAACTTTTTCAGCTAAAAATGTCTTTTGTACCAAAATTTTGAACTAAAAATGTCTAATTAAGGAAGAAACATATTTATAACTCCACTATAATTTTTGATGATAGTAGATTAAAGGTTTTATAGTTAATGAAAATCAGTATCCTAAGTTAATGTAATATAAGATTATGACAATCAAACTGCAAATCTCTTTATTTTATGTTATTATATAAACCAAGCTCTTGGCATATTATAACACATGCTCCACGAGGCAACTTGATTAATATAATATGCCATTAAAATTGGTTCGATCAGCCGCTAAATAAAAATTTAAATTAGCTGTGAATTTTGTCTCTAATAAATCATTCAATAGCTCATAGATAATATACTATTTCAATAATTTATCTCTAATTCATTGTTTAACAACAAATTTTGGTATATTTAATTATTAAATTTGTCCGTTGCAATTTTAATATTAATTAATTAAAAGTGTCGTTAAATTGCTTCATCAACCACACTAACAAAAAAGAATGGAACTAGTGATGAATTTCGTCTTTAATTCATAGTTAAAATACTCGTAAGTTACATAATTTTTTGTCAATTCATTGTCCAACATCGATTTTTAATATTTAGAGATTAAATTTATTCGTTGTTAAGTCCTACTATTTATTTTATAACGAACATTAGTTGATTAAAGGTGCCGTTAAAATTGGTTAAATCAACCACTAAAAAAAACTGGAACTAACTACAAATTTTGTCCCCAATCTATAGCTAATATAAATTTTTGAAAATCTATCATTAATTTATCATTCAATGACGAATTTTGATACTTTCTCCGTCTACTTTTACATGTCACATTTTTTTACTCTCTTACTTGTCACATTTTTTTTCTCGATAGTCAAACTGTATGAGCTTTGAGCAATATTTTAAGATATATTTTTTCATCATATTAATATGAGAAGGATTGCAACTTATATCAATTTTCCCTATAATTTTGTACATCTAAATTTAAAATTTAAAATATTAAATTAATGTACTCCAATTTAACTTTGAAATTTAGTCAAATTAACATTCGTAAAACAAAACGTGAGGAGTAAAAGCGAATGGAGAAAATATTTTATTATTAAATTTATCAATCACTAATTTTTATCTTTCTCCAATTTGGCTTGTTCTAGGAATAGTCTTCTAGACGTTATATAAATTAATACTTAGTATATCTTCTAGATAACAATATTTTCACATCTTAGTAGTACTACTTAATTAATTGTTCATGCCTTCCCACAATTCACACCTTTGCTTCGTCTTCTTCTTCCCTCAATAATTATCTTCCACACATCTAGAAGCCGTCCCACCTAAGTTACATCAAACATAAAACAAAATTAAAAATAAGAATAAGAATAAAAAAAAATTAACACACACCATTTGATGGTTATATAATACTACACCTATTTAATAATCGGGTGTCCAAACTAGCTTATAAGCATCTCAACTAATTTCATGAAAAAATTGTTGCTTCCTACCAGCTTACAAACATCTCGACGTATTAGTTTCACGAGATAACTGTCACCTAGCTTCTACTAGCTTACGGACATCTCGACTAATTTCACGAAATAATTGTCACCTCCTACTAGCTTACAGGCATCTCGACTAATTTCACGAGATAACTGTCACCTAGCTCCTACTAGCTTACGGATATCTCGACTAATTTTACGAGATAATTGTCACCTCCTACTAGCTTATAGACATCTCAACTAATTTCACGAGATAACTGTGACCTTCCCCAACAACATATATATAATACTATACTTCTGCTGCTAACCTGCACTCACTCCTCCACAACATATTACTAATATATATTTTTGTTAATTAGTATACATACATCTTATTTCATTCTCTGGTTATGGAAAACCAAGACGATGAATATTTAGAAAACTTAGAAACAATATCTTTATCTGACTTACAAATGAATTATGAAGGAAATGAGAGCCCAAAAAATTCCTCTTCACCACAAGAATTTTTCGAGTTTTTTACTGATTCTGAAAATTATACGTTTTCAGATATAATTTTCTGCGGAAAAATAATCAGCCATGAAAAAGAGAATTCATCTCCGTTATGTCGTTCTAGTTCGTTTCACCGGCCCTGTAATAGGCCAGTGAATCAAAATCGGGCCAACTCGGCCCGATTTTGCAGTGCACAAAATTTGGAGAGGGTGAAAATTAATGGACTTACATCTATGTCCGCCAAGTCTAAGAGAAGAATGTTCATGTTCGGGCCTGTGAAGTTCAACCCTGAAATGGAGCTAAGAGAAATCAAGCAAAGACAAGGGCGCCGTCGTTGTACGCCGATGACGAATAATTCTTCGGTGGTGATTCCGATGAGTGAAGGTGGAGAGAAGAAGAAGGAGGGGTCTATGCGTAAGTTGATGGAGTTGACTAGTAGGCCACACTTTGTTAACGTGTTGGCCAAGTCATTAAGTTGTTTTTCCATGCGAAAACATTGCATGGTGTTGCCATAACATTTCCATTTGATTAATTAGAGTAATTTTTTTTTTTTTTGTATATCTTCCCAGCTTGGGATATATATTTTTATTGTTATGTCTTATTTGAATTAATGGTTTATCAGAAGCAATATTTCTATTTCTTTAATGTAAGGGTAAGATTGCATACATATATTTTTTTTTTCAGACTTTACTTGTAAAATCACCTTATGTATATTATTGTTGAGATAAATATTTTGTTGCAATTGAAAAATTAAGTACTAAAATCTTTCAATTTATTGTTTTACTATGTTCAACATGAGGTATTCTTCTATTTATAGAGCATTAGGAGGAATCAGAAAATTTAAATTTTTATAGGTTGATTTTGATTCGATAAAGATAACTTATTGAATTCTGAATAAATTATTTATATATATTAGTTAAGATTTTTAATTTTTTTTTATATATATATATATATAAAGTCTAAGTCTAAGTTACTAATTTCTATCGAATGCGTGTAAGCGTCACTATGGTTCCCCTGCCATAGAGTACGTAACTTTCGTGAAAGTAATTAAGCTATGATTAAATTCACATGACTAGAATTCGAGATAATACTTTCTTTGTTCTATTTTAGTTGGACGCATTTTATTTACACAGTTATTAAGAAATTATAAATAAAATGATGAATTTTACTATTTTACCCTTTACCCATATTAATGATAATCATTGGACATGAGAATGAACATTGAAATTGTAATTAATTGTAGGGATAAAATGAGAAAAAATTATTAATTCTATCTTGATTTAGTAAGTGATCAATATACATTTATTTTTAATAAGATGACCAACTAAAATATGATGGAGGGAGTAACATTATCTATATATGCCATTAAAATTGATCCACATGTACTAAATTAATGGGTGGATGACTTTCACTCGATATTTTATATTCGTTTTAAAGTTCGACTTACTCAAATTCACACCAGATTTCCATCTTCACAAAAAAATAGATGCTCTTATTTATAGAGATTTCATTTTCAAATTTCAAAAAAGTAGCATTAATTAAAATCAATGTCGTTAGAAATGGGTCAATAACTTTGGCTTATTCAGAAACTATATGATTAGTGTATTCTTGTTGTACATAAAGTTTAATCACAATAAGTTAATATAAAAATCTCTATTAGTTAGGATACCGAAGTGTTGAAGCATGTAATTCTTAATAAGTTCTCTTACGTGAAACTTACTTTTTTTTTTAATGAGCTAAGCATATGAAATTTTTTTTAATAGTAAATAACAACGAAATTCCTGATACGCTATATCATATACGTATTATTTTCAACACTTCTAGACGGTAGAACTAAATTAACATCATATATAATATATCTCCTAGTCTCTAGATGACATTATTGGTCATTTAATTAATTTGCTGCCTTCTTTCACATCAGTCTTTTGACCTCTTTCATGTCACGGTCTTTTTCTTCTAGTAATCCTATCTAAGTTTCTAATTTCCACCCTCCTATGGTCATGTGACGAAGAGAGGTATTGATTTTTTTTTTTAATAATATAAAACTTCATAAAATAATTTTATATTTAGTTAATGAGATAATGAAAAATAATTCTTGCTCTAACTTATATAGTGTTTGATTTGAGGTGGTAAATCTAGAAATTTAATTACGGGTTCGATACAGTAATTTTAATTAAGATCAACTTCTATATTGGTATTAAGTAGGTGTTTGGCCGTAGAAATCAAATATTAATTTGTTTTATTTAAAAAAATTTAAATTTAAATTAGAGTTGAAGATAAAATTGTATTTGGTTATAATTTTTAGTAAATAATGTTTGGTTGTTTGAATTTACTTTCTGAAAAATGTTACTAGAGTTTTTGCACTTAATATGTGTTTGAAATTTAGAAAAGATAGCTTACTAGGTTCTGAATAGTTCTCAAGGCTTATTACTTGGTCAGTCCCTTAAACTTGTCAGGTTTCATTTAGGCACTCGAACTAAGCTTTGTAAATTGAATAACTTATTGTTTTAATTATAAAAATTTTGAGAGAAACTTTTTTATATGTTTTCATTCGTATGTTATAAAGTTAAGTTGAACCAAAGATATCTAATTAAACTTGGCCAAACTAGCAGGTGAACCCCTTAGTTAATTTCTTCTCTTCTAGTATTTCTTACGTAATCTACTCTATTTCTTTCTATCTAGAAGCCGTTCTGCCCAAGTTCCATTGAAAATGGAAAGATAAAAAATAATAAAGAAAAATTAACATATGACTATTGTTTCAGTGTATATATATACTTTTGCAATATTGATCATTCACTTCTCCACAGTCCACAACATATTACTATTTGTTTTTTTGTTTCATCACTTGAAATCTTATTGATTATGGAGAAAAAAGAAATAACATTTTTCAAACACAAAAATGAAACTAAAAAAGATGAAGAATCAGAAAATTTAGAAACAATTTCTTTATCTGACCTTCAACTGAATTATGAAGGAAATGAAAGCCCAAAAAATTCTTCTTCACCACAAGAATTTTTCGAGTTTTTTAGTGAAAATTCTGATTCTGAAAATTCTATATTTTCAGATATCATTTTCTGCGGAAAGATTATCCGTCATGAAAATGATATCAAAGAGACTCAATTAGAAGAAGCAGAGAATTTATCTCCGTTATTTCGTTCTAATTCGTTTCGCGGGCCCTGTAGCGGGTCGGTGAAGCAGAATCGGGCCAGTTCGGCCCGATTTCACACTTTGCCAAATTTGGAGAGGGTGAATATTAGTGGACTTACATCTATGTCATCAAAGTCCAGGAGAAGAATGTTTATGTTTGGGCCTGTGAAGTTCAACCCTGAAATGGAGCTAAGTGAAATAAAGCAAAGACAGGGTCGTCGTCGTGCAACGACGACGACTAGGTCTCCGGTAGAAGGAGAGACGGTGGTTCCGACGAGTGAAGGCGGAGAGACGAAGGCGTTGGTGAAGAGTAGGAGGAAGAAGAAGAAGGATGGATCTACGCGGAAGTTGATGGAGTTGACGAGTAGGCCACACTTTGTTAACGTGTTGGCCAA
This sequence comes from Capsicum rhomboideum, assembly GCA_031232105.1. Taxonomy (NCBI): domain Eukaryota; kingdom Viridiplantae; phylum Streptophyta; class Magnoliopsida; order Solanales; family Solanaceae; genus Capsicum; species Capsicum rhomboideum. Next base: position 49,069,461 of record CP124707.1, read on the forward strand.
GTCGTTGAGTTGTTTTTCCATGCGAAAACATTGCATGGCATTGCCATAGCACTTAACTCCCGGCTCGTTTGATACGAGGGATAAGAGCTAATTAATTTCGAAATGAGTATATCTTATGTTTGATTGAGAAAAATAATCACGGAACAACTTATCTGAGATTAGTTATTTCAGGATTGTAGGAGTACTTTTATCCCACATTAAGGGTGTGTGATAACAATTTTAGAATAACTAATTAGTTCCATTATTCGAGATATATAACTTGTTCCCCAACCAAATGACTGGGCCATTAGATATTATAACAACATTGTACAAAAAATAAATATCTTCCTTTGGATGATATTTTGTTAAAGAATAGTTCGGTGTACAATGCATTCCATGTTTATATGATTCGAGAAAGAGTCGTGCCAATGAAAAAAATGAGTATTGAGATCTTTACTTTCAATTTATTATATCCAATGCTATGTATTCTTCTATAGATGTCGAGTTAGAACTTTGAGTTTACGAATTTTAAAATCTAGGAAAGACAGGTTATTAAATTTTGGATCATATGATTTAGATTTTTAACACAAATACAAAGTTGAACTAAAGCTATTATCAATGACATGGGAACAACCATTGTAGGAATTTTTGGAATAATCTTTCAATCCAATGGCGATTAGCTAGCTAGTTCTTCCACCGTTGCTATTTCACTTTTCACACACACGAACAAAAGTAGAGGTATTTTAAGAGGAGTTTTTTTTTTTTTACTTTAACTTTTTTGATTCTGCAGTTCTCTTAAAAAATCAAAAATCAAAAAATAATTTTACTATATCACTATATCAATTATAAGTTATCTAATTATTAAAAAATAAATACTATTTAATAACAAAGATAACAAAAACACAAAATGATAGAAGTTATCTAATTCTAGAGGAAATACTGTTTTTAGATTGAATAATCTCCTTTAGGGGCTAGCTAATGAGGAAAAATACTCAAGTTAAACGCATCAAATCCCCTTCTAGAATCAGTGAAGTTGATGTAGTGGTTTCATTAAAATCTCTGACTAAGATAGACAAATCCGAGTATCAAAAAATAAATTCCCCGTGAATTTTTTTTATAATGACTTTTTGTGTGGGATAAGGAAAGTAATTTCAGAATAAATAAGCTTGTATAGTTACAGTTTCAAAAATTATAATTTGTAGCCTATGTATCTACTGATTTGTATCAGCGACTATAAAATACAAAATATCAGATGCTTGTTTTCATTATATACAAATTATAATATACAAATACTATGATTAATCAAAATATAGTTAAGTTAGACTATGAATTATAATTAATTAAAATTTAGACTAAAGTAAATTAAGAAATTTGTATGTTGTACTACATACTTACTACAGTTAATTGTATAAGTGACATAACTTTTACACTTTTTCATAAGTAGCATAATTTATATCATTTTTAACACATCTACAAAAATTTGCACATATATTTATTTAATTTAAGTAAATATATTAAATGAGGTCCTACAAATTAAGAATCCACATTTATGTCTTTCTTTCTATTCTAATTTCTCTCTCCTATAAATGGTACCAATTTTCTTACTTTGACATATTTATTTTTATATTTTATTGTTTATACTTTTTTTAATTCTATATATTTGTTATAATAAAAATACATTTTTATAATATGTCAAATGTATTTTTTTAATATTAAATATTTAATATAATATAAATATCTTATATAAACATGCCATATATAAATTTTAATACTATACATTTGCTATAATATAAATATATACTATTAATATCTCAAATTTAATATTTATTACTATATTTATATGAATTTTTTCATCTTATTCAAACAATTTTTTTTCAATTATCATGCACGGTAAATATACACTTTATCAAAATATAAATTATATAAATATAATATACAAATAAATAAATGAAATATATCATATATAAATTATATAATATAAATTAATAAATAATATATATATATATATATATATATATATATATATATATATATATATATATATATAGAGAGAGAGAGAGAGAGAGAGAGAGAGAGAGAGAGATATACTGGTAATACACAATTATCACGTATATTTAAAATTGAAATAACTATTCAAACTTGAATTGCAAAAAAAATAACACAATTATTTTTTCAATATAGAAAAGAATTTTTTTTTAGAAAAATGGTAATAAAAAATAAAATGAAGTAAGAAACAGTTGACCAGCTACATTAATTTCCTTCATTCATGAAAGCCGTTTTCCCTTTTTAATGAATTTATTTAGAATTAAATTTCGCTAAATCTATAATTATTTTATGGTTATTACTGTAATTTTAAAAATAATGCTAATATTCTGTAATTTACTTTTTAAGATTGTATAGTTGTGTAAAACTCTCGTAAATTAATTAAGTGCTTATAATTTTACCTATTAACAACAATTATGACCCTCAGTTGGCCCAAACTCATTTTAATGCCCATCTGGGCCCGTTTGTAACTTAACTCCTATTTACGTTTTTTTTTTATAAAAACAAAAACACTACTAAGAGCCTGTTTGAGACTACTATTAGAAAACTGTTTATTTGAGAAATATTTTTATAAAATAGCTTTTTAGAAAAATATTTTTTTAAAAAAACAATTTGTGTTTAGCAAATTCATTTGAAAAGTTCTTTCTATCAACAAATTATGTTTGACTAATCTTTTTTAAGAAGTGTTTTTGAGAGTCAAATGACGAAAAAGAACATGTATCAATGAACTTTTACTACTAAAATCATTTTATAAGGAGAATTTACTTTAAATAACTATTATAATATTTTTAATTAAATTTTTAAAAAGATTGAATAGTTGAGAAAAAATATTTACAGATACTGTCAAAATTCTATTTAATCTTACTACGCGATTCGTCTATCATTTATTGTCACTAGTAATAAAAATAAAGAGTTGTATATTCTTCGATCATCACCATTAATAATATATTCAATTTTGTTTAAACTTGGAAATAAAATAATAATATATAAATAATAAAATAAAATAAAGAATTATAACGTAAATATGAAGTAAAATTTTAAAATCAAACTAAAAAAAAAAAAGTTCCCAAACACCCTATAAAACTTGACCCATTTTCTCCCGCCTTCAAAAACGTGGCTGAAATCCCTAATACCCAGATTTCGGCACGACGTTTGGAAGATTGGTAGTTGCTGCGGCTGCTTATCGAAGGTTAGCTTGACAGATTATTTTTTTTGTTTTCAGTGAGTTTTTCTACTGTTTATTTTGTTGTTTTCAGCTTGAATTTGACTCTTTTTTTGTGTGTGTGTGTAATTGCTTAGCTTATTGTGGATATATATGAAATTTTGGAGATTATATATTTTTTTTTGTTGAAGTAAGAATTAATTTTAATTAATAGGATGTCGGATATTTACTTGCAATGCATTTACTAAGAATTTGTTGTAAAATTTTTATTTATTAATATGAAGTTTAACTTGTTTATTTAAAATTTTAAAATAATTCTCATAAAAGTAGATAGTTTTTTTTTTCTTTCTTTTTTAAATAGAAATTTTGTACATATATATTTTACAATCTTTAATATTATTTTAAATTAAATTAATATTATAAAATTCACTAATTAAAATTATTTCGGGACTGAAAATTTTGAAGCTTTGACCGAACACTTGACTAACTTCACCCATGAGCCACTCCTGCCTCCCACTCTGCATTTAAACATACTCTTTTGGAAAGAAGGTATTAGTTGTCCATCATAGGTTAACAAAAAAAAAATTAGAATGCACAAGGAGTAGAGTTTGTATTAGGCTAAATATGTGTGTAGTAAGCTTTAATGTTACCAACTTAATGAATGATGATAAGTCTTCCTTATTTTTCTTACAGTGAGCTTGTTTGATCCTTTTGGATTTGAGAAAGATTTGGAGACCAATTAATTTCACAAGTAATCATTTATTTCCTTCGTCCCATATTAGTTGAGCACTTTCCATTTTGCACGGTGCTTAAGCTTTCATATATGGAATGATCAATTTTACTACTATATCCTTTGTCCATATTAATGGACATAAAAATAAGTTATGAAAAATATCCATAGGACATATGAATAGATATTAGAGGGACTTTCAAAGAGTATAATAATTGTAGGAGTACAATGGAAAAAAATTTAATTAATTTTATCTTGATTTAGTAAGTGATCAAATAATTTGGGATACATATTTTTAGTAAGATGACCAACTAATATGGGACGGAGGGAGTAATAGTTTTTTAACCTATTTTGTGGCTTCTTATTTAAGTTTATTAACGTCATAAGTAGAATAATATTTCTATGAATATGTCACAAAATCTAATGTTACTTTTATGATTGTTATTTCAATAGTATATTTTACTTTGGTTCATCAAGACAACAAGTAAAATATGCGCATAAAAAGAGCACGTTTGACAATAAGTGCTTCACTCCAAATTATCAATTTTATTTTCCTTATCATTTTAGCATTGTTGTACTGCCTCTCATAAAATTATTAAAAATCTGCTTTACTCATAACCTACAAGAATATGAAATAACTTATCTCAGAAATGTAGAATTGCTTAGAACAAGAAGCAATAAAGATCAATCATAATTTTTTTCTTGATGTCAAGAATGAGGATGGGAAGGGAAAATCTTAAGGGACTTTCAACACCGTAGAAGACAATTGAGTTACAAACTAACTAATCCTATGTCCTATGAATTAGGTTATATTGACAACGTATGATTTTTTCGACTACTACAACATTAACATGTTATGATAGGTAATTACTTACAATATTTAACCAGGTTACCAATTAGTTTGTCATGTATATTTACCGTTATTTCTTTATAAATGATATGATTTTGTAACTTTTTTTTTTTTTTTTAACACTATCTGTGCTTTGAAAATTCCATTTGTTTGCATTCCCTTTCCTTGTCACTTGTGATATCCTATCAAATCTTATCCTTCCAAACTTAAGCAGACCATAGGCAACTCTCCCACTCATTCATTGCCCACATGATTTGAACTCTAGACTTGTAGGTCGGACCAAGTACATTAGCCATTTGGTAACAAGTAATCCAATAAATAATCAAATGAGAGTTAGATTGAGTGATAAGTATTTCTTCATTCTTAATTGAAGATCTCGTGTTTGAATATTTAATATGGAATCCCTTTGTTATAGGAAGCAATTCATCCTAATGTGAGACTTCCTGATACGAATCTGAATTTATTCGAACCTCAAAGCAAATTACAAACACCACGTGAGAACAGAAAATAAATACAACTTCTATAAGCTATTTGATTTTGATTCAATAGTCAAGAAAGTAGGGTAGTAAGATTAAAAAAAAGAAAAAGTGGCAAAAGTATTGAATCACAACAAGATTCCACAATTTGGATTCTCTCAATATAAAGGCAAGATTCCAATTGTTTTTATTTTTGTCATTTCTGCTTCTAATCTTCTTTTCTTTCATTTTTCATTGATTTCTGGGGATCTTTTTGCATATAAATCATTGTTAAGTGATATATATAGTTTCTTGATTTAGCTATATATGAGAAAAAAACAATTTTTTCTAGGTTTGATTTTGCTCGGTTGTGAGAATTTTATTTTGTGTCTCGTATAACATAACTAACACAAGTTCATCAGAAATAACTTCTTTATTCCACAAAAGTGGAGGTAAAGTCAGCATACATCTTATCCTCCTACCTCACATATGTAAGATTATACTGATATATAATTGTTGTATATCATGGTCATTGTAGTGATGCTTTTTCTCCTGTCATCTTACCTTTATCATACTAATTATTTAGGACACAAAATGATGTTTATATTGTTAGGACAACTAACATAGAGACTAATATATATATCGCTTATTCAAACCAAAAAGTAACTTTTGGGACGAAGTATTATAAACTTTTAAGATCACAAAATTTTAAAAAAATTCTGAAAGTTCGTGTCTAGTTAAATTAAGACGTTTAAATTGAAATGAAGTATTATTAATTTTTTAAATAGAATTCTCGTAGTCATTTCTTAATCACACTAATCCATTTACTACTGGGGGAATGCTGTTTTTAGTCCCTGAGTTATTGCATTATTCCAATTTCAGTCCCTGTGATATTTGACTAAGCACTTTTAACATTCAATTAAGCAATGTGTGCTATTTTGATCCCTAGCTAACGGATCTCATCAAATTAAACGAAATGATAACTATTAATAAGACACTTCGAGCACATCACATACTAGTTTTCATTGCAAGTTAGTTGTTTGAAAAATAATTGAAGGTTCCGTACTACATCCACTTCATATAGCACGTTCTTCTTCAAAGCCATGCAAAAATATCTTGACAACTGGGGTGAGGAGTTTGATAAGAATTATCGTCACATTGTCATTCATGATATGATTGGTAAAGTTAATGAAATTGTCGATGATGAGTGTAATAGGATCGTCTACACTTAGATGTACACGTTCTTGTTAAATTAGTCGTTCACAATTCGTCATCCATATTACGGCTGGTAAAGAATATGGAGGTTGATGAAAATGCTATGAATGATGACTGTACATATAATTTGCTTGGAAAAGCTTGGGGAGGAGAGGGAATTGAGGTGTATGCCTTGCTCACATATGTTTAATGGAAATCAAATTTCTTTGCTTAAATTAGTTGTGCTATAAAAGCAACGTAAATGGCCTTTTTTGGCCCTCACGCCCCTAAGAAGATGTTAACACATACTTTATCACTAGTGAATTTATCCGCGCGATCCTGAAAGATTCGATTTAACTTATGAATTATTATTTATAAATAAAAAAGTTTCAAAAGTATGAATATATCTTAAAGTTTATTTTTTTATTTTTAAATTCCAAAAAAAAAAATAGATTTTGGTTTTAATACATTTTATTATTATTACAAAGTTTTATTTTCATCAACTCCTCATCATTCGAGACTTAGATCCTAAGAATTATATCAATAAAATAAAAAATATTCTTAAAATTAGCATCAGATTGTATCACCTACTATTTTTATGTTCTAGTCTTAATTTTTATATTGTTTAATTTTTCATAGAAGTAACAGTTCATATGAATAGAAAAAATGTATGAACATGTATTTGCAAGTAATCTATTCGTTTGATGTTAATATCAGGCTTTATTTTATTGCATTACATTTTATATTCTTAGGAATGTTGTTTAAACATTTATCTTCGAGCTTTATTTTTGATAAATCATCTATGCATTAGTGTTAGTAGTTTTTCTCCCATTTAAGATATTTAATAACAAAAACACATTTGAAAATAGTCAAATTGCAACAACACAGAGGTTTTAAATTCTTAAAATTTAATGGACAAATATATACACCAACAAAAGATATAAAAAGAAAAAAAGAACAAATGCGGCGTAGAACAAAAAGAAAGGGGAAAAAATGCCAAAAAACGGAGATACAAGAAAAATAAATTTGCGACATTACCTCTAATAATCTAACACCAAAAAGTAAAAATCAAACAAATAAAGGAAAAAGCACACATATCAAAAACTATATAAACAAAGATGTAATAAAAATAAAATATGAATAAGAAAAATATATATGGAACAAACAACATATAAAAACAAATTCAAATAATTAAATGATCATCTGCTTCTACCCTTTTATAGTTTTATACTGTATATATATATTTAACGACATAGTTCAAGGAACGTTTTTCTCAATTAAATTGAAGCTTAATTTATAGAGAAAAAAATTATGTAACGTAAGTCTTTTGGCCGTCTCTTTCCGATTCAACTGATGTTTATATTGTTAGCAATATGTAATAAGGATATGCAAACAAAACAACATCTTATCTCTATATGATTAATATCTTTGGAAGATAAAATTATTTTTTTATATCAATTATCAAAAAAAAAAGTATAATTATTTGTAGCATTTTCATAGTTAACGTATATATTTAAACTCACTATTCTAATTTATTTCCACTTTTCCAAGAAAAAGAAGAAATCTAAGGGCTACTCGAACCTTTTGATACATTTAGACATTTAGTTAATTATATGGACATAGTATGATCAAAACTTTGACTGAATTACCTAAATATTTGAGAATAGGGATGTTCACAGTTTGGTTAAAAATTGATTCACACCAAAAATAGAATCAAATCAATTAAGCAAAATAATCTTTATTTGATTTGGTTTGATTTTGTTTGACTAAAAATAAACCCAAAAAAACTCGAACCAAATCGATAAACTAATAAACAAATATTATATAGTTCTCGGCCTAAAAAAAGGCGAATAGTCTTTTTATATAATGTATACAAGGATTAAGATTTTTATGGCTTCATAAGATTTGTCTCTCAACAACAACTCAATGAATTATAACTCTTAAGAATATAAGGCCTTATCTTTCCTTTCATTAGTCTCAGATCTATTTTCACATTGTGCTCCTTAAGCATACCGCTTTGAATATATAACTACCAAATAATAAGTTGGTCTCCATACGATGGAATCGATTGGTAAATGTAAGAGATGAAAATGAAAATAACAAATTAAAAACTACATAAAAATAAATATACAATAACAACAACATACCCAGTGAAATCCCACAAGTGAGATCTGGCCATCTGGGGATAGTAAAGTGTACGCAGACGTTATCACTTACTCGATGAGGTAGAGGAGTTATTTCCGTACGACCCTCGGCTCAAATCTAGCAAATTCAGGTATATACAAAGAAGAGGAAAATAATAATATGTTTAGCATAATATGCTAAATCCTTGAGATGATAACAATACAAATGGGATTGAGTTGGTGTCACAAATTATTTCCCTAACTTGAGCATGAGTCTGCCACTGCATCCAATTCCATCACTGTCATCAAACAATTAATTTGCAATTCCCCCTTCTCCTTCTCAATAATCTTTTCCAAACAAAGCAAAGCCTTAGTGCCAGTAATATTAATATTTCTGCTATTCAACAGACGACCTTAAATCACAAGGAAGATTAAAAAAAAAAAAAAATTGTTGTCTTTTATAGAGTAGCCATTGAGGTGGAGTTATTTAGAGAATTAATGATGACCTTTTGGTTTCTGAAAACTGCTAAAGATGTGGGAAATAAAGAAGAGTAAATGGGAGAGGTGTAATTAAGAAAGTATAATTTAATAGTTATCTTTAATTATTTTATTCTAGCAAATAAATTGAGAAAAAATAGGAAAAATGTCAAAAATTTGAGAAAAAAGATAAATATGAATGGTGGCCAAAGAGAGGTGCCACCTCAAACAAGCCATAGATAAGCCTGAAACTAATCATAATATGATACGTTTAAGAGAACGGACATAGCTATCACTATTATTCACTAATCGTTCTTCTTTAGGTCAAAATCCTAACAATTTTATTAAACCAGACAAACTATGTACATTAGCCAACTCATTTGGCACTATATATAGAATCAACAAACATAATAAGACAAAGCATAAACTACATCTACTTGAGGTACAAAATTCTTCCTCCAAGAAAGAGGTTAGTCAAATATGGAGGAATTTTATTTTTTCTTTTTAAAAAAAATAAAATAATTATGGTAAAAATTTTACTTTTCTTCCAAGAAAAGTAAAACTCAAATTTGCTAATCCCTATTATTTTAGGAGACTCACTATCCTAATATATTTGGGAAAGGAAAATATATTCCTTTAGTATTGGGAAAACCTTTGCTGGGACTACTTAAATCTATATATAGGGAATATAGTAGATTGTAAAGTATTGTACACTTTATTTTATCTTCACAGTGAAAAACTCTCTACTTTTTTTCCTATGTCGAACAATCGTTTTAAATCATATGGTCGTGTGAATTACCGATACCGTAATCCCGCCTCTACTGCAGCCCTCCAAGTTTGGCAAAAATTATCACCACAACAAGAATTAAGAATCAATAACCATACTACTCATTCTCCCACAGTAGCCATTAATTTTGACCTCTATACTTTTCACCAATATTGGTCTAATCTTGACCGATCTGAACACGAGCATTCTCATACCAAATCACTCCATCTTAGTTTGAACCTTGATCAAGGCATGCCATTCGATGCGTTCGTCTATGGTGCCATGCAAGATAATCTCAAGAACTGGGGTGAGGTGTTTGATGAGAAATATCGTCACATTGTTATTCAAGATATGATTGGTAAAGTTGGTCAAATGGTCGATGATGAGTGTAACAAGGATCGTCAACACTTGGATGTGATGGTTGATGTTGTTTTAATAGTTTTCCATGCTTTTGATGGGATGTAGGTAAAGAATATGGAGCTTGATGAAAATGCTTTGAAAGATGATTGTGTGATATGTTTAGAAGAGCTCGGAAAAGAGAGGGAGTTGATGCGGATGTCTTGCTCGCATGTGTTTCATGGAGATTGCTTTACAACTTGGCTAGAGAGTGGAAATTCTTGCCCTGTTTGCCGTTATGAACTCCTAGATATATAGCTTCCCTTTTTTCAAATTATAAAACGAAGGAAGAAGAATTCGATGTTACCTCTTAGTTTTTCTTCGTATGCTTCTTCTTCTTCTTACATTGATGTAAAAACCTTATCTATCTAATTATATTGAAGCTGCCTGGTATTAGCTGAGTATGTTCATTGACATTTCATGTGTGAGTTTAGGCTTTTATGTATTTATGTTGAAGCCTGAATAGGCCTTGTATGTCAAGTTTCACTCACAGTTTGAAATTACTAGTTCTTTAGTCGTTTTGATTCTATACTCCCTCTTGTCCATCTCTACTCATTTATATTTGACTTGACATAACCTTTAAGAAACAATAAATTAAAAAATTATTTTACTATATCACCCATATTAATTATAAGTCATCTAAATATTAAAAAAATAAATAGTATTTAATTAAAAAATAATATAGACACAAAATGATAGAAGTTACCTAATTCTAGAGGAAATACTGTTTTTAGATTGAATAATCTCCTTTAGGGGCTAGCTAATTAGGAAAAATACTCAAGTTAAACACATTAATTTCCTTCTAGAATCAGTGAAGTTGACGGAGTGGTTTCATTAAAATCTCTAACAAAGATGAATAAATACAATCCAACTCTCAAGGAAACAAATACATGTGTTCTATGGTACACCAAATTAAGATATTCAACCAAGTTCATATCAGCCACTGTTCGTTGACCGACCCCTACATAGTGATTCTATCAATCATGTACGTAGGTAGGACCCTCCATTCTGAGTGGTATATCATGTAAAAAGAAAGCCATTTGCACCAGGCGCACTGCGCTTTCCCTTGCCAGGATGTTCACCTTTCTAACTCAAGTAATGGGGCTTTCTTGGTGTGAGAAGTTGGTTATGTAGGCTGACAACTTTTCCTAGGTTGTTTCAATCAGACCAAATAATTGATTAATGGTACGGCTGAGATTGCCAGAAGAACTTCCCCCTCTTGAAAACTGTCCATAATTTTGTACTTTATCACTTCCTCGCATTTTGATTTGAGTGTCTGCTTCACATTGGTTCGACCTTCAATTTCATGTCTTCGTTGAACGCCTTATCTCTATGAGAAGACTCATACCCACTTCGACATAAGCCTAACAATGTTCTCTCCATAATCTCCACACACATACCACCAGCTAGCACAGATACCAGATAACTCTTGTTCACTAACGCTTAGACAGATGACAATGCTGGGACTTGAACCCTAGTCTCCTATGGTTTTCATCTGGCAGCTAGGATGTGTGGACCTTCTTATCCTTTGGTGAAAAGAACAAATGAGGTGTCAATCCACACGTATTTGCGGCCGACCGATGCATACACCCATGACAAGTTCAATTATAACTTTGTTGCTTTCTCTTATGTTCAAATTTATTCTCCCTCTGACAACTCAAATTTAGCCATCAGCAGCTCATTGTCCCGGAGCACCAAACATACACTTTCAAAGCAATCCAGAAACAGCCATTGTGAGAGCTCAGTTCTGTGCCACCATTTGTCAGATGATGTCCTGCTTCTTGTTTCTCCAATTTAATTGGTTTGACAGCCTTTTGGACTAACTTTTACTATGAACTCTAGAGTCTAGACGCTCCCAAGTTCTATGAAGCAGTGTTATCAAAAGCGAAAAGCGCAAAAAAGCTCTAAGGTCTGTTGGGGCTTAAAGCGCAAAGCGCAAATAAAAGTGTGGGCTTCAATGAAAAAGGCGCAAAGGGAGAAAAAATATAAATATTTATATTTAGTTCGAGACTAATAATTATAAGCATGAATGACAAATAGCTGAACAAAGAAATTGAAAAATAATGACGATAGAGTGAAGTATCAATTGTTTAGTGTTGCCTCTTCAGAAGAGACTCATTGGAAAGGAGGAGTATGTCTGAAAAACTTGATGACGACAGTGAAGCGCACATAAAGCGCGGTGAAGCGCTCAACACGTTTTGAGCCTCGCTTCAGGGCTTAAGCGCGCTTAAAGCGCGCCTTTGATAACACTGCTATGAAGTTCCACTTCTTCATGAGCCTCCTAAAACATAAGAATTTGTTCAAATGAAAATGTCAAGACATAGAGCTTGGAAAACGTACGAGGCATAAATTGGAAACAGAATGAGGACATTATCAGGCACAGCTCGTCCCGCAGATAGCAGGGATATTTTCAGTTTCTTGACTAAAATCACTAGTTATGAAAGTCTAACTAACTAACCAAGCAAAACGAGAATTAATATCTCTGGGGAACTCTAGTGCTGCATTTGACATCCCTTCAAGGTTATTAAAAGAGAACGATGATAGAAAATAGATTGCTGGAGGAGACTTTGTGAACCTATCAATGAAGGGTATCTGCAGGGAGACTGATTTGCATTTTAATTATCCAAATCTTTCAGTTATAGTTTTTATAGGAGTACATTTGTATGCTATAAGCTTCCAGTCTCCATAAACAAATCCCGACTTGATCTAAACTCTGGATGACAGGTAATATAGACTAACTGACCCAGGAAAAGCCTTAAATCCAGATTTTGAGCTCTAACCAATCCCATTACATTCTCGAAAAGTCAAAACGTTGGTTATAAAGAAACGAGTCAACCAAATAAGCTTGAATATCTAACCATTAAGTAGAAATTAATTCAGCCCTAGGTAACTAAATTTGAACATCAACATAATTTGAATCCAACTTAGAAATACATATATACTCTAGTGTTTGAAGATCAGGATGTTGTACCAATGAGAATTCACGTACTCAACTTCTTCAAAAGTGGTCGTGATCTATCAGAAACATGTTTGTTTAGGCAAGGCCATAGATAAAACAACAAAAACAAGATTATTTCGGCAAACAGCGATTCAAACTTCTAATCTCCAGACTAGAGGTTTGAATCGCTGAATCAACGCAGATCCTTGTTTGTTTTTTGTTGAAAATCTATCTGCTTTTACATTCATGAAAAAAACTATATTGAGAATACCAGCCGTATGAATTACCTGCTACTTCTCTTAAAAGATTGCCCACTTTAAACCAGAAGAACAACTCTTTAAGCAATGGTGAATAATATGGAAATGTTGAATTGCACTATTATATGGAAGAACATAATACCTGAACTCACTCCGCTGAAGTGTAAAAGCTGTTTCTCATAAAGGGCTATCTACATTTGGGCGTTTAATGGATGCCTTTTGGTATCTCAGATTTTCAATCTCCTTCTCCAGAAAGTCCAAAGTTGTATCAGTCACGTGGTTCGGGGCACACCCTGCTTCCAACATCATCCTTAAAAACTTATAAGATTGCTTAAGCTGACCTGCCTTGGCATGAACTTCGATTAGTGTATTGTAAGTAACAACATCTGGATTTATTCCACTATCTTTCATCTGCTGGAAAAGCTTATTTACTTCCTCAATTCTGCCAGCCTTCCCGAGGGCATTAATCAAGGTGTTATACATTACAATGTCAAGGTAACCTCCCTGCTTCATCAGTTTGTCTAGTACTGCACCAGCAAGATCAGCCCTTCCCATCTTTCCCAAGCCTTGGATTATGACATTGTACGTTGCTACATCAGAGGGGCAAACCTTCTCGCCCATTTCCTGTAAAACGCCCCATGCCTCATTGAAATATCCCTTCTTGACAAATGAACTCATCATAGAATTGTAAGTATAACTAACAGGGTCAGCGCCCATGCCGGTGAAAATTTCAAATAATTTACAAGCCATGCTCAATTTTCCTTTGGCCAAAAATATCGACAAGAAGGTATTCACCATATCAATATCAAAAGACTCTGCACCTTTAGTGTCTATTCGTTTTCCTCCGGTAAGAGAGAACGTTCTTGTAGAGTTACTTTGAGAGCTAACTTTATTAGCCAACATGTCCATATATGGTGATGATGACCACGGATCACTTTCCTGATAGTGTATCTCAGCATCCTCTACCCCAACGGCAGTATCAGTCTCACCGTCTGTTAAATTGTCTAGGCTTAGAATATCGTCAAAGTTCCCATTGGATGGAAAAAAGGGTGTAAAATCCTTTTCTCTGCTCTGTGGAGCTTTCATCGTAGCCTCCATACTGTCTTTCCACCTGATAATAATCGGAACTAAATTGCTATCCCTGATGTGCTTCATAAGCCTCTCTATATAATCCCAATGTCCCTCCCTGTAGATTGCAATCAAAAGAGAAGTTATAGTAACCAAATCAACTGTAAACCCTCTAGCTTCCATCTCTTCCACCAACTTCAGTCCTTCGTCAAGCCTATCTTCCCGACAAAGATGCAAAATGACAATGCTATAAGTAACCCCATCCACAAAATTATTACTTTTCTTCTTCAAATCACAAAATAGAGTATAAGCAGCTAAACCCCTCCCATTCTTGAACAAGCCATCAATAAGAATATTATACGTCCAACAACTAGCTCGGACACCATCATCTTCAATCATTTTTTGAAACAAATTGCATGCATCTGTCAACTTTCTTGCCTTGAGCAATCCATCTAAAAGGGAGTTATAAACAACAGTATCCGGACGTATACCATTGTACTGCAACTCACTAAACACTTTTATCGCATCATTTATCCTATACGCCTTACAACAACCTTGTACAACAATTCGATAAGTATAACCATCAGGTTCCAACCCTGAAGATCCCTTTAATTCCTCCCACACAACAAGACCATCCTCAACCTTCCCGAGCATGAAAAGCACATGAATCAAACTATTATAAGTACACAAATCCGGACTAAACCAACTCCCCCTTCCCTTCATTTCCTTAAAAAGACTCAATGAACTCGCCAAATCCCCCCAACACCCAAATGTATGAATGCATATATTATACCCCCATCTATCAAACGGAAACACATTCTTATTATCTCCCTCTCTAAGCTTATCAAAAACACGTTTAAACTCCGCTCTCATATTCCCCCTCCTAAGTCCAACAAGCAACACATTACACGCAACACTACTACCAGCTCCAACACTACTACTTTCCAATAATTTAATGAAAATCGACAAAGCTAAATTAACTTGATTCTTCTGAACAAGAGCAATAAGCACAGAATTATACACATCAGGACTTAAACAACAGCTCGAATTATCACTTTCAACAAATTCTAAAATCTCAAGAGCCGAATCAAAATCGCCATTACGCGTAAACGAATCAAGTAACAACTTAAACGTATCCGAATCAATCACAATTTCATCATTCTTCATGGAATTTAACAGTAAAAAAATATTATTGTTGTTATCGTTAAGATAATGTTGAGAATAACACATGAATCTGAGCATTTCACCGTAAGTTTTCGCGGTGTGTTTGAATTTTGGATTAAGCGAACACCATTTGAAGAAGGAGAGTTTTGTGGCGGCGGGTAAATTGTTGCGGCGGAGGATTTGGAGGACTAGAGTTTCGGTTAAGGGGAAAAGGGTATTTGTGTAATTTTCTAGGTTACGTGTACCGCCGGGCTTTGAGAGGGATTTTGTAATTGAAGCTATGAGGAGTAAGTTGCCGATCTTAGATGCCGGAGACTGTGAGATTGGAGCTCCGGCGACGGAGAATTGGCGTCGAAGGGGTAAAATTGGAAGAATTTTTCGTATTTTTGTGGCCATGGAAATGGTAATTGAGCTGCATTTGGCGGGAGTAGGAGGAACTAGTGTGGACTGAGGGGAAATCACGGGTGTAAATTACATTTTAAACCCTTTTAATTACTCTATAAACTAGTTAGTTTGTTTTTTGGTACATTTTCTATTGAATTGAAAGAATAATGGAAAATGATTTTACATACAACAACATACCCGGTGTATTCCCACAAAGCGAAATCTGAAGAGGATAGAGTGTACTCAAACCATACCACTAACTCAGATGAAGTAGAAAGGTTGTTTCCGATAGACCCCCAGCTTCGATAGGAGGTGTTTGGATTGACTTTTTTTAAGTAGCTTATAAGCTAAAAGTCATAAGTTAGGATATATAACTTTTGACTTTACCTAGTTTATTTTTGTACTTTTTCAACCTAAAGAAAAATTCTTAGAAATACGATTTGTCTTTTCCAAACACCTTCAAAAATAAAAAAGAGTTTAAAAGTCAAAATCTACTTAAAATAAGTCAATCTAAACACTCCCTTACTTTTGATACTAATTCAAATTGCGTCGTTGTGTCAGAACTCAAAAGAAGGATAGAAAGATAGCTATACTAATTCAGTATACTCTAAAGACGCCCTCGGTACAATATTGACGATCTCACAAAGATTCAATTTCAATAAATTTATCATTTACTGATATCATCTTTTACGAAATCGATCAAATTGTACAAGAAAATGTGGAGCTCAACATGTTTGGAAGCATAGGAAATTAATTGTTTAGTTTGTGTCACTTGGGCAAAATCTATTAACAACAACATATGTATGTGGTCCGGAGATGGTAGGACACGTGCAGAGGTTACTCCTAAATTATTTATGAGATAAGGAGGTGATTTTTTGATAGATCCTTACCTCAATCAATTCATTTTTAGTACTTTATTTGTCTATTTATACTTGTCACATTTCACTTCACGGTTGTCGATTTAACTAATCTTCGGAGCTAGTTGAACTAGATTAACACAATATTTCAAATTTTAAATTTATTTGTTTGAAAACTATATGAAAAAATCAACAAATTGCAATTTTTTTAATGATAATATAATTTTAAAAGATACATCTTAATATATTAATCAAAATCTGGCAATCTCACTGTCGAAAAGCGGAACAGAATAAGTAAAGTGAAAACGGTGCTGACAATGGACTTAACTAATGGACATATATTGATAACCATACGACTACGAACGGTGGGGAATTACTAAGTACAGTTTGGAGCTTCAAAGAGATATAAAGGGAAGAGTTTCTGCTAACTATCAGAAAATGATCGTAGATTGATTCTACTCAAGTTGTGTAGAGTATATTTTTATATTATGTGCATACATATTATCTCTATGATAAAACACACAGTACTTGTATAATATTGTTGGGAAGTTTTTTCCACTTACAGGAGAGAATGTGGTATAGTAAAAAACTTATATTTCAACTGATAAACCTAAATCACTAAAAATGAGAGAGATGCGAGCATGATCATTCTGTCAGCATGCTCAAAGAGTGCTTTCCAAAAGACTGAGAAGGAGAGAATGCACACGTCTCTCCGCATGTCGCTTCTTTTTATAGAGGTTGTATAACTTCGAAAGAATCATTCTTTATCAACCAAGTACCATTCGAGACTAGCTTGGGATAAACACGTAACAGTAAAACAGTCAAAAAGCTATTTTTCCAATGAAAAATCTTCCGACACACGAACACTCATCCCAAAACTAAATCAAAACACAGAGTTTTCCTTCTAAAAGATAAACAAACCGTAACCAAACTCTTTTCAAATCATATGATTGCCACCTAGAGAGTTGAAACTCAAAGCTGGGGTTTTTCAAATTACAACGGTAATAAACCATACCGCTATGTTCTCCACCGTAGAGGTACAATATAAAGCTAAGAAGGGAGGCAGGGTAGAAACAGATATTCAAATGGTGACACAGCCATATACACATGCACATTTCAGCTATTGCAAAATTGAATCTGAACGCATTTTTATCAATCGCACAAATATCCAACTATAAGCACCCACATAAGGGACCTAAGTTGATACCTGGCCTGATGAAATACCAAGCATATTGTGTTTGTTTAGTATAAAGTGAAAGGTTGGAGACTAACATGGCTAGCAGTAAATGGATCAAAATTATCGGCTTATTCGCTGTATGGGTTTTTACTTATGAGCTTTTTCCTCTTCTGTAGTTTCCTCCTCTTCAGCATCATCTATTTCACTGGCTAACTTCACCAGATCTTGGACGAGGATTTTTCCTTCTGTTAAAACACAAAACACAAAAAAGATACTACTAAGGACCACATAATATAATGATAAAATCATAAATAGATAAATAAATAAAATAAGGTCCTCTATCCCAATTTATGCGCAACTTCTTCTATGTTGGGACATTTGACATTTCTAAAATAACACACCAATGTTTGCTCACAAGTCACATCTCACTGTAAGATCAAACCAAGCCTCGTTCTCATACTTTCCAGATCTAATCAACAATTGACTAATATCTCATTCTACGACCACCTATAATAGGCAAGTCAAATTAACTTTGTGATCTCCAGATTACCTTACAGTCTGAAACTAAGTAGAGAATGTCGTTCCTTCAATTGAGCTGCTATTATAGCCTCCTTCTACAATTTTGGTTATATATGGGTTGGTAAAGATGGATTATATATTGGGTCAAAACCCAAGTCACTCAACATGACCCAACTTTACCTCGTTTTTGCATTCTTTTTGAAAAGAAAATGTGAAAGCTAGCAATGATTTTGCTAGATCTGCGTCTTCTATTTCATTGGCTAACTTCACCAGATTTTCCCTGTGATCAGTATTACAATAATGTTGTTTTGTAGAAAATAAAATTTTCAAATTTACATTCTTTAGTTTTTTAAAATTTATATTTCTTGTACGAGAGTAATAGTTAAAGTATGATAATAACATCGGCATACAACAAATCGAATCATAGAAAAGAAATAGACTAAAAATTACTACTACGTAACTACGTTACATTAATTTTTTGTAATAAAAATACTACTATAATTTGTTTTTTTCGTTTTAAAAGATTCTACCATCAGACTATAATTTGATTTTTTGTAATAAAAGATTCTACCATCAGACTCTTTTATCTCAAAAAGTATATGCATGGGACTAAGAGAAAAGCTGAAAGATTGGACTGTTTGGTGTTTACTGGGAAACTATGTGGAAATTGAAAGCGGTACATATGATTATTACTCCTACTATTTTTTGCTTCGATAAGTGAATCTCTTATGCTTCATCACGCAATCGCCAACTTCAAAATGTCAATCTAAATCTTACTTTCTTACACTAGGTTATCTCTTTTATGCCCCCTAGGTCTATAAAAAAAACAGCAGATATTGGGAGGTATAATCATAACCATGTTTCGTTACAGTTGTAGAGTTGGAAAAAACACTCGTTATAATAGAGAAAAAACCAAGAATTATCAAACTATTCATGTCTAACCTCTGTCTTTGGAAAGGCTGGTTATGAGCTCCTGAATACCCTCCTTCGCCAATGTATCCTTGAGGTATGAAGCAGCAGATGCCACCTCCTCTGGAGTGACTTTTCCATCATAATCCCTGCCGCAGGATGCAAAATAGTTACTTCATTCTCCAATATTACTTCCAGTGGAAACTAAAAGCAGCAGAAAGTAATATAGAAGAACCAATAAACAAGAGTTCTCCAAAGCAAGCAAGCTGGCATGACACCACGGTTATAAAAAAAATGAAAATAAACAAGATTTCTCCATTGAGGAATTCTTTTCTTTTTTGTATGGTTGATAGTTCAGCAAGATAAAACAAGTAATACCTTTATGAAATAAATGGTAGTTTTTCCCCGATCCAAAAAAAAGGATTCTAGTATTTACATTAACCAAAGAAACAGGATGCACTGACATCCACAGGATTCACTCATCTGTAATTTGCAACCCCATTCCACAACTTCTTCTTACCCAGTATATCCCCACAATATTTTTTTTAAAAAAAGTATATTCCCACGAAGTGGGGTCTAGGGAGGGTAGAGTGTACGCAACCCCATTCCACGATTTTCTGAAAAATAACATACTCCATATACTACATTATCTACGGGAGAATAAATAGCAACATGCTTGTGTCCCAGAACAACCATCAGTGGCTAATGGCCAGAAGCCCAAAATTTCCTCATGATTTCAAACATGTAGATGAGAAAAGTTATAAATTGATACAGGTGATAATGCTGAAATTACTTCAAATGAACAAGCAGAGCAGAACATGCATATATTGGGATATAAAGCCTCAACGTTCACTTGCAAAATTGGTAGTATCCCTTTTATGTTGAGCAGTGGCAGTAGCAGACATTAAACTCCGGTGAAATATAGAGATCGTGTTCAGATTGCTTAGAACTGCCTCTACATGGATAATACCTTGCGCAATTTGTAGTCCATATTACTAGTTTCTCTATACATACCTATCCAGTAACCGCCAACGATCACCAATCTTGGCATCCACGTCATCAATTTCCTTTTCAAGTTTTTGGAGCATTTCATCAACCTGTTGAGTGGTAACGCCAGGAGGTAATATGAGTGTTCATGCATATAATCTTGCAACTATAATGCAAAACGAAAATCAAGAATTGGTGTGAAATTTTAAGGCCCATAGCTAAATATTCCTAGGATAATCAGCTTTACCCTATTAATAAGTGCTGCAGAAACTTTAGCATCCACAGTCCTTTCTTTAGTGTGATCACTGTCCTCCTCCCTAGCTGCTTTATATGCCTTTCGGGCCTCTTCTTCACCTTCAGGGCCCCCTTTATCCACCATGCTATTGTACAACTCTATCTGCAATTATCAATACAAAAACAGCTTCAACATCGAATGTGTAGCATTTTCATTGTATCAGCATACATACGCACCATGCTGTAAACAATCTC
Organism: Capsicum rhomboideum; assembly: GCA_031232105.1. NCBI lineage: Eukaryota > Viridiplantae > Streptophyta > Magnoliopsida > Solanales > Solanaceae > Capsicum > Capsicum rhomboideum. Next base: position 49,090,385 of record CP124707.1, read on the forward strand.
TAGCCACAGTATAAAAACAACCACGAAAATGATTGCAAGAGGACAAGGAGACTGAAAGCAGTCAAGGAATAAATAAAGAGTAACATGTGAAAGTTTAAAGTTTCACAACCATCCTCCATCCTCTTTACCGTGGTACCTCATTTATCTTTGAATAAAAGGAATTTGATCAAATACTGCAGTAGACCCAATTAGATTCCATTGTCTAAAACCTGTCTAATACCTGCTAGTCTTTTTAAGTTTGGTAATCTATGACCTGCCCCAGTTAGAATCCTAGAACAGATAGCTCCCCATAGAAAAGGTACATTGAATAATTGGAAAAAAAAAATCAATATAGACACATAATCACATGGCTATGCTGAAAATCAAAATAACAAGAGGCAGTAAATTTAGATTGCAGCATCACTGATAGTGCTGCATAATAACCTCAAAAGGTACTAATTAAACCTCACATAATGCTGATGAATAACAGATATTATTACACGAGCTCTTAATAAAATGGTCAATATAATCGTAAAGATCAATAATAGCAAATATATAACAACTACGACATATTGAAACAAGCATAAGATAATAAAGTACGGTGGTATCAGATATCAGAGGAACAATTCAAATCCCAGTGATGAACATTCCCAAACTTCATCAGAATCACTAAGTTATTGGGAATCAGGAGAAAATTCATACCATTCCCATCAGAACCAGAGCTACCGTAAGCTAATTGTGATTTTAAGTTCTCAAAAGGAAATTGATCCAAAGTCCTAAGCAATCTTGATCTAGTAGACATTGCAACAACCCATTCCAACCGGAAAGACAAGTAACTGAAAGACATTCACATTATTTAAATAATGATAAACACAATAATCTGACTTCGAAAACCAAGTTTTCCAGTTTAGTTTCTTCAAGAAAGACAACAAACAGAAAAGAAACTAAAATAACAGATCTAGCATGAAATCTAGGAAGACAGTTCCTTTTTGCTTAAATTCCTTATCAGGCATGTTAAAATATTTCACAACGGTAGTTCTAGCAATAATATGTTACCTCTTTTTTGACAAGTCTCAAGAACTCCTGACGCTCCAGGCTTACGGACTGAAAGATTAAGAAACAAAGCAGCCCGTGATCAGCAAAGATCCAATGTACAAAAGAAAAGCTCCAGCCAAGTACTTACGGAAGCCGATGATAAAACAGCAATTGCACGACTAAGCTCACAAAGCTGCTCTTGTTGATCTAAAGTTTTGGTTTTCTTTAGTTCTTCTGCTTCTTTAGCTGTTGCAAGAGTCATCTCTTCCAAAGCTACATCTTTCTGCTTATCTTTCATCTTAGCCTGCTCTTCTTCTTCTTCCTCTTCCTCCTCCTAAAAGCAACGACTTTAGAATTAGTAGTCTACAAACACACTTTTTGATAGGGTAAATAATTTTATTAATAATGGGAAAATCACACACATAAAAGCAGTGTTTAGTTCATTATGTCATTCACTGGAAACAATATTCTAGAACAATTTGAATTCTTTCCAATAGTTTAAATTAATAATAAGGTTTCATGACCCATAGAGTTCAAAAAGAAGAGTAAAAGGACAGAGGGACAAAAAGCAGTGTTTAGTTCACTATATCATTCACTTGCAAGAGCGTATTCCCATTAATTCGTCTTTGCCACTTCTTCATTTTTAGATTAACAGCCAGCACAGTAGAAGAAGCAAGATTTTACCTTGATGAGCTCTTCCTCCATTTCTAAGAACTCTAGCTTTCTCTTCTTTTCAGCAAGAGAATCTTCAGATGGCATAGATGTAACTTGAACAGTGTCCACCACCTCATCTGGCAGTGATGAAAGTGTAGCTTGAACAGCTTCCTCTGGTTTTACTTTGCCTGACACTGTGAAGGCTCTGCGGAGAATAAAACAGCACAATCACATGCTCAGTTGATAGTCTAAATCACAAGATCCTGGAAACGGGGATGGAATTACCTAGAAAGGATTAACAAAGAAGATGGCACTGAATGGTTGAGTGATAAGTCCAGCCAATCTCGCAACTGCAAAGATATTAACATGCAAGACTCCAAGATAAGTCTTTTGCACTATCATAATGAAGCCAATATATTGAAGTTCACAAGCAGGATTTGAATATGTTAGCACTGGTGAATGAGAAGGAACTGCAGTGTGTTGTGATTCCAAACTGCTGTAAATACTTAACAATATACTAGCTGGTATTTGCCAATATTTTCATTTTGTTCAACTACTTCATGTCTATTTGCATGCTGATGATATTTAGACTGTTTTAAATATTCTTTCTAGAATATAAAAAAGAGTGAAACAGAAGCAACAGTGAATTTGCTGTCCACATATTATTCTTCTCTTGCTCATATTAATTGTTCCATCATATACTCCATTCAAAGGCAATTGAACCTTGCATATAATATGAACACCATCAGGTGTCCCATAAAAGATGCAGAAATAAGGTGCAGACCACTACGCACAAGGTAAGAATAAGGCAACAAATTTAGAGATGGAAGTAGTTAATTTGCCCGAGTAAACAATTTACACAAGACTAACAAAAGATCAAAGCATACCTGCTGCCGCATTTCTTCTACTGAGAGTAATCCAAGTAAGCCTCGTTCTCGACAGGCTTGACGGAGCTCATCCTCCGAAAGGGACTCTACGCCCTCTGCTTGAATCATCTTGTCATCATTCTTGATCCTGCCAAAAGCAGCAAAGTTTTGTTAAAAGGGGGAAAAATTCTGCTTCTACAACACATTCATTAAAAAAATATTAACTCATCTCCAAAATGAAGATGTAACCACAAAGATCAAGTGGAAATCTAGTACAAAGAAAGCAACGAAAACTTAAGCTTTTATGCTGAGAGGATGCAAATAGCCTTCATATCACAGGTCTTGCATCTCTCAATATATTGCTAGACTGTTCTGGCTATGGACTGTATTTTTTAGACTTCTGTCACTCCTTACGCCTTTTTTACTGATTCCCTGTTACCAACCAACCCAGCACTTCCCCAAGAAAAAGTCAAACAGACAGGAGAACACCTGAACTCCTAATCTGGCACGGGATTGTAGTTAGCTGGAAATATAGGGACTCTATTCTGTTAACAGAACTTTGTAACACATGAAAGCTACCTTATATGAAATGACCATAAGAACGAAGATCAGTTCTTGGACAAACTGACCATAATAGTAAAGATCAGTTTATTCTAAGATAAAAAGGCAGACTGAAGAAGAAGAAAAAGATAAATGAACTATTTAGGAAAATAGAGATCAGCTGACTAAATATTTGTAGAAGAAGTTAAAAAAACATAATTTGGAGAGAAAAGGTTAGACACAAGTTAACTCAAAATGAAAACCCATAGTGAGACCAGTTTATTTTAAAGGATTAAAAGCATAATTCAAGGAAGAAAAGATAGATGAACTATTTAGGCTTGAGTTATCGAAACGTAAAAATGAAAACAGAGATCAGCTGGCAAAACATTTGTTGTTGAAGAAGGAAAAAAGAACATAATTTGGAGAGAAAAGGCTATATAAACTATTAGGCACAAGTTAACTCAAAATGAAAAATAATGAGACTTACTTTTGGAGCCTCTTTCGAAGCATGAATCGCAAATATGCATCAGTTCCAAAGGGGTTGATACCCATATATTTGCACATATTCACCAACCTCGGTCTGCATTTAATGAGTACTTATCAATGCACTACAATATTTTAATCACCAGCAATATATGGAAGAGCGTTATCATTTAGTAAGAATAAAACCAAGAAAGCATAAATAGGCAGAAACCTGCTGATATTATCCAGAGTAAGCTCATCATTAAAAAGCTTGGCAAATCCCAAAATTTCCTCATTAGATACACGAGCACCCCTTCTGACCTAGTCAATTGTCATATAACAGTTATAATGGTTAGATAGGAAAAGGAGGGGAAAGAGCAGAAATAAGAGCGCTTTGGTTTAATAATTCAAGATTTGACAACTGCCGAAAATACATATGAAAGAAAAACCCAAAAAAGAAGTGACAAATTAATATTTACCTTATTCATAAATTCATCAAGATCCTCAGCTGTATTCTTTAATTCTCCGCTTCGCGAGTTTTTAACTTCCTTTGCCATCTCTTTGACTGTTTCTTGTAGAAACTTCGCATATTCAATCCTAGCATTCAGCTTCCTTTTCAGAGCCTCCTAAATTTGAGCAATAGAAACACTATAAGGATATGCATACTCAGAGTTTAATGGAAATAAAAAGCCTACAAAATCACATCCACTCGACAAGAGGCACCCATTGCTAGTAAGACACTAAACAACTTCCAAGCACTCTTTTTTTACTTCAGCATGGCATATTTTTAACTTCAACATGGCACATTTTTTTCAACTTCAACCGAATATTGTCCAAACACCTACTAACTGGATTCTCCCTGTTACACACTTTCATGGCAATGTATATACAAGTCTATCAAACAGAGGCTAACTAAATAGAAGTTGCAATCACGGCATCATAGAGGATGTTCCTCAACTTTCAAGATAATGCTCATATCCTTCAACTTGCAAGGTGAATAATACAACAAGGCAACAGCTACCAGGACCATCAATGTGTGAAATTAATGCTGGTGCTTCCACTAGGGGGATAAACTTCGGATATTTGCATTAAATTATTAAATCTTGAATGCAACTGAGGATTTTGAGGGGTGGGGCGAGGCTGGGGATTTGGATCATTAAATCAAATTAAATGAATTGTGAAGTCTAGACAACCTCTACAACAGTCGAATCATAATACCAAAACTGAAACATAACTTAGTCTATTATGTTTCCTTTCTGAGCATTTACCTGAAGATAAGGAGATCAGTACAACAACAAGAACAACAACAACATACCCAGTAAAATCCCACAAGTGAGGTCTGGGAAGGGTAAAGTGTACACAAACCTTACCACTACCTCGGGGAGGTAGAGAGAAAGATAAGGAGATCAGTAATGCCCGATAATTATACCAAAGAAAATATATGATAGTCTAAGGTATAATACAGCCTGCAGCAGATTTGACTATATCAAGCACAGAAAGCCCAAGATTAAACTCGACAATAACCAAATGAAAAACTTTGCCCCCTACACCAATCCACTGATATGTTAAAGAGCTAAAGAGGATAAAACGTTTTTCCCTAACTTTACCACAAATCCTTTTCTTCCACTACTATATCGAAGGACTCATAATATCTTGAGAACTGACTTACATCCAAGAGATTTGGATTATAAGAAGCCTATACCTCTTACAATAGAATTTGTCAAGGATAGCAATCTTGACAAACTGCACATGCTTAACTCAGGAAGTAAAGTATTCTTTATGTTTCAATCCTTAAGCTTCCACAGAGATACAGAGCTCACAGATCCTAGAATATCTACACTACTTAAAGGGGAGAGCTGGGTAAAAGTTTTTTAGAAGCGTACCCTTGCCTCAATGAGATTCTTCAAATTAAGTGACTAAAGGAGCTTATATTAAAATGCTAATCATGCGCACAGATGACAATCAATGGACAAGTCAAACCATAACAGGGAAAAATTTTCTTTGAATGAAATAGGAAAGAAAGCAAATCAATATCTTCTCTATCTCAAAGAAAAATATTTCATAGTTTTACTATCTTAATTGAAATTTTATGTTACTTATAATTTTGCATGCACATGGAATCTGTCACAAATTCAGGCGTCAAAGATAGAGAGAGGAATGGAGCACCAATCAAGTTTTAGCACAAAAGAGAATAGCCGCTGGAACAATTGGCACGATTCTTGCCTCTTCTTTCATCTTATCTTGGAAGGTTGACGGCAGCATGTTGGGAAACAGTGCCAGGAATACCGGCAACAACAATTCCATAAATGGAACAATAATAAACACTGCTACAGGAACCAGCCTAAAAATATCAGCTGTTGTCCGTGTTAGTTGTTGTCTTTCCCTCCTGGAAAGACTCTTCCCCTTGGCTGTTTTTAACAAGAGCCTGGAACATATCCTAACATCAGCCCAGAGCAGTTTGGTACCCAACCAATAGTGTTGCATTGTTGACTTAAATTCATCCTTCCAGTGCCGCATCTTCTTTGCCCAGTCTGCCCTGGAATAAGTTAAAAAGTAACTTAAGAAAAAGGTATAGAACACTACCTATCTGCTTTACAGGAACAAAGTATAATTTCAACCTGCTCATTGAAGCAACAGCTCTCAAAGCAGGACCAATCCCTAATAGCACAGCCCAAAATTTCTTTAGTATAGGTTTAAAACTGTTCTGTGAATCTTGCAGCTGTTTGGCTTTTGCTTTGGCTTTGGCCGTGGTTAAATCTTCAACTGCTTCATCACATTCTTCTGGTGAAGCTTCTTTCTTCTGTTTAACCGCCGATTCTGCATCCTTATCATTTCCTTTACCAAACTCAGGTTGACCTGCTGCAGCGGTCGAATATCGTTGTTGGTTTGTAATCCACCTGGCCCCCAACGTAGAAGTCCCACATCTTCCTACTCTCAGACCCAAGGCTGGAATATCAGATGAGTTGAGTAGGACACGTTTTCCCCGTACTTTTAGCAACTCATCTTTGGTTGACGGATTTGAACTTCCTTCATTTCTGTTATCTGCATTCTGAGGTTGGTGAGTTATTGTACAGCGCCAATCCCATGAATTAGAAGCCTTAGATGATCCCCAGTTCTCATAGCTCGAAAAACCTCGAATGAAGATATGAGGCTTCGTATTAGAATCAAAGAGGTTCCTCTTCCTTCTCAATATTGCTCTTGAAGCCATTAGCAAAAAGTTCTTCTACTTTGCATACAACTCGTATAACATATCCCAAAAATTCTTCGCCTAATGTCAGCCTGACCAATAGAACAGAATATACCAAATAAAAGATCATAATACACTAAATACATGGAATCGTATAGGCATTTCACTTAACAGAATTTTTTTGGATCACAGTTATTAGTAACTTGTATCATGTATCTGTGTTGAAAATCGTGCTGCCTCCCAATTCACCCTAAACTTCACTTCCCCTTTCCAATATTTCAACTTTCACTTGTAAAATTTAAAATTACTAATTGCAAAACAATAAACTGGACCAGCTGCAGCGTGAATGCACTAACTTCAAATAATAAATTGCATTAATTTATTTCTGTGGATAAAAGACAAGAATTACATTCTGTTTTGAATAAACACTCTCCATTCCCCCCTTTGCCTCTCCTGCAAAAGGGAAGTCAAAATCCATGTCTTAAACGAAAAGGCCAAATCCGCTGCTCGTTAAATCACATATCCACGCTAGCCCTTCTTCCGCATCTACAGAAACTTTCACAATGTTATAACACTCATCCCAATCTACAAAAATTACTACAAGCAAAACATTTTACATTTCCATTATCAATACTCCTTCCTCATTATCCCAAAAAATCAGTTTCTACAACCAGCTAGTCACACAGTTTTCCACCAAATCCCCTGCCGAATCACGTAACCACACTAGTCCTTCTTCCGCAGCTACAAAGATCTTCACAATGTTACAACACTCATCCTAATCTACAAAAATTATTACAAACTAAACATTTTACATTTCCCTTACCAATACTTCTTCCTCGTTATCCCAAAAAATCAGTTTCTACAACCAGCTCGCCGCACAGTTTTCCACCAAATCACACATATAGCATCCATTTGTTTACCATCCACAAAATACATGTTCATACTTCATACAAGCAAACAAAAACTTCATCCAAAAATCCAAATCACTTCGCAATACTTTGCAATGCCTCAAGTTAAGCAAAATACAAATATTATGCTCAATGTACGCATTTCAAATGAAAATAACCATCGAAAAAACTATGTAAGCTAAAACTTCAAGGAAAAAACCACAAAAATAGTATAAAAATCAAAACAAAAAATGGAAAAATAAGCAAACAAAAACTTCATCCAAAAATCCAAATCATTTCGCAATGTGTTAAATTAAGCAAAAACACAATATCATACTCAATGTACGCATTTCAAATGAGAACAATCATTGAAAAAAAATATATAAGCTAAAAATACGAGGAAAATCCACAAAAAGAAGTACCAAAAATCAACCGAAAACAGCAAAATCAGCAAACAAAAACTTCATCCAAAAATTCAAATCACTTCACAATGCCTCAAGTTAAGCAAAAACACAATATCATACTCAATGTACGCTAAATATACGAGGAAAAAAAACACAAAAATAGTATCAAAATCAACCGAAAACAGAAAAATAAGCAAACAAAAACTCATCTGGCAACGCCTCAAGTTAAGCAAAATACAAATATTATGCTCAATGTATGCATTTTAAACGAGAACAATCAATGTAAGCTAAAATTAAGAGAGAAAAACCACGAAAATAGTACCAAAATCATCGAAAAGAGGAAAAATACGCCGTTGAATTAGCTCACTGACCTGAGATAATGATCGAAAAAATCGTATTGGAATATTCTAGAAGAATGAAAAATCGCGCAGTCAAATCGTCTTTTCTTGTGTAGAAATATACAGAAACTTCATCCAAAAAATCCAAATCACTTCACAATGCCTCAAGTTAACCAAAATACAATAATAAGCTCAATGTACACATTTCAAATGATAACAATCATTGAAGAAAAAAAGTCAGCTAAAATTACTAGAAGAAAACCACAAAAATAGTACTTATCAAAAACAGAAAAATAAGCAAACAAAAACTTCATCCAAAAATCTAAATCACTTCGCAATGTCTCAAATTAAGCAAAAACACATTATCATACTCAATGTACGCATTTCAAATGAGAACAATCAATGTAAGCTAAAATTACAATAAATAAACCACAAAAATAGTACCAAAAATCAACGGAAAACTGAAAAAATACGCCGTTGAATTAGCTCACTGACCTGAGAAGATGATCGAAAAATCGTGTTTGGAATATTCTAGAAGAATGAAAATAAATCGAGCAGTCAAAATCGTCTTTCGTGTGTAGAAATTTACAGAGAAATTTTTTTTGGGAGAGTCTTCGCGGTAATCAATTTATATAGTGCTAGAGAGGGAAGTGTATAATGGAGTATTGAGCAAGAATATTCCCGAGAAATGAGAAGAAAGACACTAAAATGAGACCGGAGTATTGTTTTTGTATATGGGCTTAGTTAATTGGGCCATTGTGGAATTGGATTGGACTTTTGGCCCAAATATTTTGTGCTCGATAAGATGATAGTTTCGCCCGTAATTATGAAATATAGTGATATTATGTATTTACGAAATGTATCAATAGTTTATTTTGAAGTATAGTGAAATATTTCACTTACCTGAGATGATGATTGGAAAAAACTGTGTTTGGGTGTTCTAGAAGAATGAAAAGAATCTCACTGTCAAATCATCTTTTCGTGTGGAGAAATTTACAGAAGAATATATTTCGGAGAGTCTTCGCGGTAATCAATTATAGTGCTGCAGAGGAGAGTGTATAATGGAGTATTGAGCAAGTATATTCCCAAGAAATGAGTAGAAACCAACTAAAAGAGACCGGATCATTGTTTTGGGTTTTATGTATGGGCTTAGTTAATTGGGCTCAATGGATTGGAGTTTTGGCCCAAAAGTTTTGTGCTAGGTGAAGAGGGGTGATATACAAGAATGACCTTGCAAATGAGTAGTCTTAAACTTTTGACGAAGTTTGCTCGGTGACTCTACCTCTGAGGTAGATATTAGGTGTACGTACACCCTATCCTCCCCAGACCCCTCTTTGTGGGATTACATTGGTATGTTGTTGTTGTTGTTAGTTTGCCAGATGAGGTAAACTTCAAGTTTAACAAGTTTGGTATCGAAGATTTGCCCATATGGCAAGTAGGGGTAAAAAATTCAAGTCAATAGTTTTTTCAAGGTTATTGGGTGTAATTTCATGCTCTAATGGTCTGGTTTTTTGGGTCAAATGCAAAAATATCAGATTTTGTGACCCTATTTTAGGTCATAGATGGAGTTTATAATTTTTTTGTAAGTTCAATTATTTCATGATCTACTTAGATAGATATAGATAGATATAAATGAGTAGAAAGCCACGAAAAGAGACCGGGTCATGTTTTTGTTTATGGGCTTAGTTGATTGGGCCATAATGGGAGTGGATTAATTTGAAATGGATTGAAGTTTTGTCCCAATTTGTTTTGTGCCCCATGAAAAGGGCGATTTACAAGAATGATCTTGTAAGTGAGTGGTCTTGAATTTTTTATCATGTTTACCCGATGAGCAAAACTTCAAGTTTAACCAAGTAAAATGATACTTTGAAACTTTGATTTGACTATTACTATTTTGTGTAGTTATTTAATAATAAGAGTAATATGGGGGGGAAAATTCTCTTGATTTGCTAAAATGAATAAGTAAAATGAAACATTTATTTTTACTATAAGAGCCAAGTAAAATTAATTCAGAAGTGACAACTAATTTTAGAAGTTACCAGATAGTACAAGCTAAATGCCATGGTTAAGGAGTTAGATTACTCTTCCGTTTCATTTTACTTTGTCTGTATACTAAAAATAGATGCTTCAATTTACTTGATCATTTTAGCAAATTAAGAGAACTTTGTTATCTTTTTCTCATAATATTCTTAGTATTAAATAACTACATAAAGTAATAATAGCCTTATTTACTATTTAGAGTTCCAAAGCATCACTAATAAGATTAGTTTTGTAAAATACACTTTTAATTAGTGTTTTCTTAAGAGGTGTGCTAAGTCAAAAATAGTCAAGTATGAACCGGATGAAGTAATACTTTACGTAGTCATTTAATCATACAAGAGTAATATGGTTAGCTTAATTTGGGTTTCGAGAAATTTGTTCGGCTAACATTTTCTAAATATAATTTTAGTTAAATAAAAGAAAAAAAAGTATTGTCTTCATACATTTATTATTTTCTTTGAACAAAAATGTTGGTTCATAGAGAAAAACTATTTATTTCGAAATAACAAGAAAGAATTTCTTATAGAATTTTTTTATTTTTTATTTTTTAATACACACAGGATACTGCAAAACAAATTAAGGTAGAACAAATTGTCAATTTATACTGAACCCGTGTAGCGCACGAGCTAGAAACCACTGGCCCACCAACTAGGCTTTGGTGAAATCGTAAATACTCGTTCGTCTTTAATTAGAGATTTTGATTTTAACTTTATTAGGTATGAAATTGCTATTTATTATGGTCTATGGAGTGCTTTGTTTTCAACGTGGGACTTTCGGATGCAATTTAAATTCAATTCAATCTGCATCGAATATCGAATATATACTAGATCAAAAATAAAAATAAAAAATCACTAGCCTCATTAAGAAAATAGCTAAATAAGATTCCCAAGATCAGCATGACAGATACTTTATATGAACTAGTACATGCATGTGGCAAGAATAATTATAAAGAAGACCAACAAAACAAGAGAATTCAAAATAACCACATGGTTCCTGTCCAATGCTTTAATTAAATGCTAGGGAAAAAGGTATTTAAAAAGCACAATAAACCAAGAAGGATTGTAGTGGAGTTGTAACATCTTAATTTGATATCTCAAAGTCTCTCTGAGTACAAAATTGGTTTTGTCAGGGAGCGATTTGCGTCCCTAATATAGAATTTCTCCAGTGCAAATTCATATTTAATCGAATTTCAATATGAGTACGAGATATCAAATGGGACAAAAAAGAAGTTAACCCAACAAAATATGATTCACGGATTTGACTCCCTTACTCTTTAGCACAAATATATAGTGATCGGCTCTAGGGATTAATGGTTATCACATTAAAGAAATGTTTCTTTTTTTTGAATCGATAAAAGTACTAAATCTTAATCATTAAATTTTTTATTAGATATATTTTTATATATTTGAATCTTGATTATTCATATTTGAATCAGTAAATACATGCATATATATGTTTCTGAAAAAACATAATTTAATCAAGAGTGAAGTGTCAAAAACACACCTAAACTATCCTCTTTTTTTGAGTTTCATACCTAAACTATTGAGAGTTTGAGAAACACACCTAAACTATCACTCATTAGTTTGAGAAACACACCTCAAAAGGAGCACAAAAATATTTTGCTACTTGGCAGCCACGTTAGCAAAAAGGAGCACAAAAATATAGAAAAAATGAGTTTGGAGGGGGGGGGTGTGGTTAATAGAACCCCTGTAAAGTTTAGATGTGTCATAACAACTTAGGATATAGTTTGAGGAATACTTGTGCCTTATCCCATTAAAATATACCTACAATGGAATATCTGATAAATTTAAGAAACTATCAATGTACTCTGCCTTAAAATATTTAGTGATATGGGTCGTTGCTCAATGTCAATTCTCAAAGATAATCGTAGATTTCGAATATTACACTTCATTTATTTTTCAAAAAACTTTATGAACTAGTAGTAGTGTAAACATTAGCAAAAAAATAATGATGAAGAAGACCAATGTATCAATAGAGAATTCAAAATGACCATTATGGTCCATGTCAAATGCTTTTCACATCTACATTCACAAGCATAATCAAGATCAACAACCATCAAATTCAATCTATCACTATTAGTAACCACCATATATGTTATTACTACTAATAACAATTGTTAATTATCACATGGATCATTACATATATCACAAACCACTTCTATCGGTTGTTATTATCATTCTTCATAATCACCATCATCTATTGATCATTTGCGGAGCCACCTTAGGCGAAGGATAGTCTGATGCACACCCTTCGTCAAAAAATATATGGTGTGTAGAGGCTAAAATATTAATTATTATGAGGGTATATTTAATTTTACACACCCATAAAAACAACTGATTAGAAGAATATTTGTACATCCTTCGCCAAATTTCAAACTCCACAACTATCATTGACCACCATCGTTAAACATTATTTTCAATCATTATCCTTACTGGCTATTATCATAAACACCATTGTTATTAGTTATTATAGTCAGTCATCATAACCACCAGCTATTACCCAAGCTCATCATAAAACTACAAGAAGAATCCTTCATGGATGTGAGACTTAGGGTTCATTAAAAAATGAACCTTTGCATTGAAATTCTTTCAACCAATTTTATTTTGTTCCTATCTTAACAATGGAAGTCAACTGCACCTTCATAACTACCACATTCATTCATAACTATCGTCATCAGTCATCAGTCATCAGCGGTAGCGGAGACAGAATTTTCACTAAGGGAATTCAAAATATAAAGTAAACATACGAATTAGCCAAAGGGGGCGGGTTCGACATCTACTATATATGCATAAAAAATAATTTCAACCATGTATAAATAGCAAATTTTTTTGCCGAGGGGGTGCAGATGAACCCCCTGGAGCTAAGCTAGCTCCGCCCCTGGTCATCAGCACGATCAACCACCACTTCCAATCAATAGTCACAACTATCGGCGTTAATCATTATTCATCACCACGATCACCACCACCACCACCAACAACAACAACATACCCAGTATATTCCCACAAAGTGGGGACTGGAGAGGGTAAAGTATACACAGTCCGTACCACTACTTAAGATGTGAGGAGGAGAGGTAGTTTCCGAAAGACCCCCATCTCAAGTCAAAAATATTCAAGAGGAGAACAAAATATACGAACAATAAACAATAGGTTGAAACAAACAACATGTATTAATAAAAATAAGTCTACCACAAAGTAGTCTACACTCGACCCATCCGAAACAACATACATCACCAAAATTCTAAGCCAAGACACTAGTATAAATTTATATTTTTAAATAGTTATTGATATAGTATTAATATTAATTGGTATGTTTGAATTTATTATGATATATATAGTATTAATATTAATTGTTATATTTTGAATTTATTTTTTTCTTAATTTTCAATTAAGATAAATTTTATATATTGGTTTAAGATTATAAACAATTTTGATTATTTAGTATTATCTTAATACAAACATTACATATATTGAGATTCAAAATATTATAATCTTAATTCTTAATATATCTCAGTGTTTATATATGAACTAAAATTCTAATTTTACCTACATTAGAAGCCACAGTGTGGCAGCTGAAGCAGATAGGAGGTCGTTGACATGCCTGCCTACTGCAGAGGGTATTTTCGTCAATTCACATATTGTATTCTCTAAGGGTATTGTACTTTGATGCCTCATTAATTGTACACCTTTGACCCACTTCAATTTGGATGCCACACACAGTACCACATAATTTTGCATCTCTCATCATGTGGGTCCCATCTTTAGTACTCTGCATTTGCTTTACTCTTGACTAGCCTGGTCCCATCTTTGATACTGTTCATTTATTTTACTATGTGTGCGTTGGTTACTGTAATTTCAATTTTTCTAAGAAAAAATCTTAGGTTTTCCGTTTGTAAAGTATAAAATACTACATTTACATACTCTTCAAATTTAGGATTCGTTTGGCCATGAAAATTAAAAACGTATTCACTTTATTTGATAGCTTTGGTGGATACGAGAGATATATATAAAAGTTCCTCCTCTAATTTCTTTTTAGTTATTTGTCGCTTGATTAAGATATTTATTTTAAAACCTAATCATAGTATGACCAATTAACATTTTTGTTTTTCCATTTATTACAAAGTAAGGTGGTATTTAGAAAATTAATACCTTCTTAATTTTCTAAAAGATGAAAATGTTTTGGATAAATAGTTGTTTTTTTAAACCAAAGCAATGTACTAAAAAGGATAGCGGGAGTACCTCAGACAAATAATCGACTTTAATTGTTAAATATCTCCTAATTCAAAGACGGATTCATGAATTGAAAGTAACAGAAGCTTAAAACAAATGCTATATTATAATTATTAAATCTCAAAGAAAGCAATCGATGAAATCACTTTAATTTTGTTACTAAAGTGTCAACATATATACTTGATATATATACACATGTATATATATATTTCTTTTTTGTCGAAGTTATGAAGTATGTATGTGATCCCCTATCGCCTATCAAAGAGTAGGTTTGTCGTGCATCACATTCATCTAAACTCACTATTTTCAATGCAAAATGTAAATATGTAAAATTTTACTAAAATTATTATAAATAATAACTTATACTTACAACTTTAAAAATAAAATAAGTTTAATAATAAAACCTTTTAAAATTAAACTAATAAAATTTATATTTTGAATCCGCCTTCAAATCTCGTTAATGCAAAGATTTATATAAAACATAAAATATAATACGTGTAGGGTAGGAAACTAAAGTAGTACATTTTTAATTACCAACAATTAATAAATATTTATCACGAGCCATCGAGTAGCATAACTTTTAATAAATGAATTTGGCTTTCAATTAATAAAAAAATAAATATTTTCAGTTTGTTGTTGAAACGGCGCCGTATAAGATAGTCAATTGGTGGGACCCGTTTACCGTCGACCTTTATTTAACAGAAAAAATTGCACATTGGTCCCTACAATAAGGGATCGTTTGGTTTGAAAAAATTATAACGTAGAGATTAATAATTCGGAGATTATTATTTATTGAATAGTTAGGAATGGATGTTCGATTCTTCGTAACTTTGATTTGTTTTTTCATCCTTCATTAATGCATATCAAATACCGAACAATATTAATTCAATTCGATTCAGTTTCGAATAATTTTTGAAACTTTCTATCTATTCCCGAATACGCAAAAAAAAAAGGGTAGAACCTTTGAGAAGTACTTTCGTTCTACTTTATTATAGTATTTAGATCTGTTGTTCGCTCTCTTGCAAGTGCTCGTCTAGCTCCTTCTCTTTCAAGTGCTCCGTCTAGCTCCCTCTCTGTATCTCTTCTTTTTGTTTTTAGCCGGATCGCTTCGATCATCTTACGGTTTTTTTCTAGGATAGCGATATTCCTTTGCTACTTTTTTCCTAATTTCCTGCTTATAAAATTGGTTATTTTTTGTTTTTTAAAATGAGCTATTTTATATTTTCCTCTCAAACAAAATATGTCATGCTTAATCTGTAAATATAGTTCTCTTTACATACACTACCTGTTTTTCTAATATCAATATCATATAAATGTTATTATGTTAATATCACATGGCTTGCATGATTGAGGATTAGAATAGCTAAAAGCCAAAAACAAATAATTAAAATACAAACAAATTGAATTCAGAAACTTTGGAACTTCCAATTTTCATGGCAGAAGGCATGTTTTTCCTCAATTGAAAAAAATAAATAAAATCCTATTGACAACTTTCAAACAATCTGCAATAGCTAGGGGTGGACATTATTTGGATTAAACCAAAAAATCAAACTAAATTAAACCGAAATTTAATTTGGATTGGTTTTTTAATTTTTTGGTTTGGCTTCGGATTAAGATTTTACTTTTTTTGTTTTTTTGTTTTGGTTTCGGATTTAGAAAAATAAAAAACGAAAAACCAAAAAAAACTAATTATTTTTTATATAATATATATATATATATATATATATATATTATATTACATATATAATAATTAGGTTTAGAATTAGGGTTTGAGTTTACAATTTCAGCCCATTTAATTATTACCTTTTTTATTAGGGTATTAACTATTACCATAATTATGTATTAAGGTATTACTAATACTAATACCTTTTTATCTGCGAGGCATGATCATCCAGCAAGATAAAGTTGTCTATGTGCTTCCCCGATTGAGAATGGTGGTTGGTTAGAGGATGGAGGGAGTGAGGGACTAATGGGTTGCCAATTACGAGTAGTAACTACGCTGTAGATAGCAGTGATAATGACACTAGCAAATTAGAGCAAGTAACAACTAGTGTTGCTACTATACCTAGTGTCATAGTTAATGTTGATGAGAACTTTTCATTGACTGGCATGAGCACTTCAGTAACTTTGACTTCTTTATTAAAAGATTTAGCTATAAATCCATCAATATGGATGAATATAATCAAGATGGAACATCATAAATCTGCTGATGTTTGTAGAACTATAACACAAGCTTTAAGTTCTAACTCTATTCTTGGAGCAGTTCCATCAATTCTAGCATGCAAATATAACTTTGATTATGCTATTAACTATTAACATAACCGAATACCGTACTGAAAAAACCAAACCGAAAAGAGAAAAAACTGAACCGAACCGAATCAAATTTATTATGGTTCAGATTGAGTTGCAATTTTCAAAACTGAAAACCGAAATCGACTAATACAAAACCAAACCGAAAGACCGAATGTCTACCCCTAGCAATAGCTTCCGTATAAATGGAAATCAAACGTGAAAATTTTATCGAAGAATCGAGACCCTAAAATTGTATATCGATCTATATAGTAAAGTTTTAGAGAATAAAATTGAGATTGAATTGAGAAATGAATAGTCAATCAAAGAATTAATAATTAATTTGATTTGATCAAACAATTTCAAAATTAGTTAATACTTCAAATCGAACATAAGATAAAGTTGATCTCAAATTTATTTTTGATATTCTCTTCGTTTATTTTTACTTGTTACATTTCGCTTTGCGAAGGTCAATTTGACTAAACTTCAAAGCTAAATTGAAGTAAATTAATTTAATATTTTAAATCTAAAAGTTAGATATTCGAAAACTACACGAAAAATGTTATAAATTGTCATTCTTCACGTAATTCTTAAAATGTTGATCAAAATTCATGCAGTTTGACTTTCGAGAAACGAAACACGACAAGTAAAAATGAACATGGGGAGAATTATTAACCTCATCCCACTCATGCCACGTAACAAATGAGCTTGAGTGTGTTATTTTCCCCAATTTAGTAGGTGTTTGACCATGAAAATAAAATATTTTGGAGTTGGAGTTGGAGTTGAAATTGGAGTTGGAGTTGTGTTTGACCATGAAAATAAATAGTGTTCTTTTTGACTTTTTGTGAGAGAAGTAAAAGTAAAAAAAGTGAAAATAAGAAAAAGTTGTTTTCACTTTTCCGGAAATTTATTTCACTTTAGTGAAATACATTTCATGACCAAACACCACTATATTTTACTTTTTTCACTAAAGTAAAATTTATTTCCGGAAAAAAGTGAAAAAAATCCATGGCCAAACGGGCCCTTAAAATCACCTAACTTTACTTCCAAATTTTGATACGTGGCAGCCTCAGGTTCTCGATGACTTTTTCAACTTCAGTGAACTCCTTGTTACATTAGCTAAATATTGATTAAAATTCATCCAGTTTAATTTTTGAGAAGCAAAATATGACAAGTAAAAATGAAAAGGGGAAGAATTATTAACCTCATCCCACGTAACAAACGAGCTTGAGTGTGTTATTTTCCCCAATCTAAAATCACCTAACTTTGCCTCCAAATTTTGATACGTGGCTGCCTCAGGCTAACGGTGACCTTTACAATTTCAGTGAACTTCCTGTTACATTAGCTAAACCCCAATCACTGTACCACTGGCATGCGCTATAAATTGACTGGATTTGTTAAATCCATCAACTATTCATTTCACTCCAAAGTGTATCTGCAGCTACGCTTAAACAAAACAACCATGTCGGCGTCAACGGCGGCGACGGCTACGGCGACGGCAATGGCTTCGGAGATTCCAATGATAGGGATGAGGAAGAAGAACTTGTTACCGGCATTAAGTAAACCAGCTCCGCCGGGAAGAACTGGCTGCCGGAATATTAATTTCGGTCTTAAAAAGCTATTGCCGGTGAATGCTAAGGCGAGTAATGGTAGCTCTGAGAATGGCTCTGTTTCTGTTACACGTACAGCTCCGGTGCCTACGCCTTCGCCTTCGCCTTCTAGCTCTCTGTAAGCAACAATTATGCGTGTTTTGTTCATTAGTAGTTGCATTTGAAGTTGTATTGAATATTGGTAATTTTATGATTTATTGAGCTTTTCGGAGCTTGGAGATTTTTATGCCTATTTTGTTCATTATTAGGTGCATTTGAAGTTGTTTGAATATTGGTAATTTTATGATTTATTGAGTTTTTCGGAGCTTGATAAGAGAGATTGGAGATTTTTATGCCTATTTTGTTCATTATTAGGTGCATTTGAAGTTGTAGACTTGTAGTTTATTTGTAGCTGATACTTTTTTAGTTTTTTCGGAGACTGTTTGGATATTGCTAGTTTCATGATTGTTGAGTTGTTTGAACTTGATAAGAAGGAATTGGAGATTTTTTGGATTAAGGTACAACCAGAACAGCGCAACGTATAACATTATGTGCTTGGGGTAATTTGTGTTCTGGCAATTGATTAATAAGTGTGGTTATTTTAAAATCATTAACTGTTTTTTGATAGGTTCCCATTACTCGCTTTAGTCATGGAGGGCACAATTTTGAAGTTTGTCCCCGTGTATCTATTATATATTAGGGGTTGGCCATAAGACAAATTGGAATAAATTAGTTTATAGTTGCTTTGATGGTGACCCTGTCTCGTGATTGTAATAGAATAATTAAACCATGAACAGTAAAAAGAGTAGTATATTGCTGCAGTAACACTTTTTTTTTTTTGGGTGACTGTTTAGGTATTGGTGATTTTATGATTGTTGAGTTTTTCAGAGCTTGATAAGAGAGATTGGAGATTTTTATGCCTATTTTGTTCATTATTAGGTGCATTTGAAGTTGGAGACTTGTAGTTTATTTGTAGCTGAGTACTTTTTTTTCCAGAGACTGTTTGGATATTAGTAATTTTATGATTGTTGAATTTCTTGGAGCTTGATAAAAAAGTTTGAAGATTCTTGTGCCCTTTTTGTTCATTATTAGGTGCATTTGGAGTTGTAGACTTGTAGTTTATTTGTAGTTGATACTTTTTTTTTTTCGGAGCCGCTTTGGATATTGGTAAATTTATGATTGTTGAGTTTTTTGGAGCTTGTTAAGAAGGAATTGAAGATTTTTATGCCTATTTTGTTCATTATTACGTGCATTGTAGACTTGTAGTTTATTTGTAGCTGATACTTTTTTATTCCGGAGACTGTTTGGATATTGGTAATTTTATGATTGTTGAGTTTTTTGGAGCTGGATAAGAGATTGCAGATTTTTATGCCTATTTTATTCATTATTAGGTGCATTTGAATTTGAAGACTTGTACTGATACTTTTTCTTTTTTTAGATACTATTTGAATATTGGTAATTTTATGATTGTTGAGTTGTTTGGAGCTTGATAAGAAGGAATTGGAGATTTTTGGGATTAAGGTACAATCAGAATAGCACAACGTATAACACTATGTACTTGGAGTAATTTATGTTCTCGCAATTAATTGATAAGTGTGGTTATTTTGTTTGGATTTGAAGTTGTAGATTTGTAGTTTATTTGCAGCTAATTTTTTTTCTTTCTTTTTTCGGAGCGTCTTTGGATATTGTTAATTTTATGATTGTTAAGTTGTTTGGAGCTTGATAAGAGGAATTGGAGATTTTTTGGATTAAGGTACAACCAGAATAGCGCAACGTATAACACTATGTGATTGGAGTAATTTGTGTTCTGGCAATTGATTAATTAGTATGGTTATTTTAAAATCAATTAACGTGTTTTTTGATAGGTCTGTCAATTTGAAGTTTGTCTCAGTGTATCTATTATATTATGGGTTGTCCATAAGACAACTTGAAATAAACTAGTTTATAATTGCTTTGATGGGGACACTTATTTTGTGGAGTATTAGGCTTTTTCTATTTGATTAGTAAAGTACACAAGATTCCAATTATTTTGGCTTTTCTATTTCCCTATCCATTTGATGTTCCATGTATGAAATGGCTGGTTTCTTGGTTAATTAAACTTTTCGACCCCGTCTCATGATTCTAATGGAGTATTTAAGCCATGAACAGTAAAAAGTATTATATTGCTGGAGTAACAGATTTTCTTTGTCAAAATACCAGCTTTTTAACCAACTGATTTGATATAAGGATAAAACTGTTCTGGTTTTGAATATATAATCCCCTCCTGTCCCCCCGTATTTGTTCTTTTTGAAATTAAGGGTGTGTTTGGTATGAAGGAAAATAATTTCATTTTCTCATGTTTGGTTGGTAGGTGGAAAATATTTTCTAGTGTTTGGTTGGTGAATGAAAAATATTTTCTAGGAAATATCTTTTAGTGTTTGGCTAGAGAGTAGAAAATACATTTTAGGAAAATAGTTTCTGACACGAAAACCAACTTCGACGACCAATCTGGGATCCGACCCCGACACCCGAACAGGGACCCAACCCCGACCCCAACTCTCGACCCAGGAACCGACCCCAACTCTCGACCCGGGACCCAACCCTAACTCCCGACCCCGACACCCAAACCCGACTCTCGACCCAGGAACCAACCCCAACACCCTACTCCCAATTCGAGCACCGACCTAGACTCCCAACCACGACATCTGATCCCGACTATCGAACCGGGACTCGATCCTAACACCCGATTTGGGACCCGAGCCCGACATCGAATCCCGACTCTCAAACCAAAACCCGACCACGACACCCAACCCGACTCGGGACCCGACCCCAACTACGGACCGATACCCCAAATCGGGACCTGACCCTGACACCCGATCCCGACAACTAACACCCGACTCGACCCCCACACCCGACCTGGGACATGACCCGAACACCCCGATATCAGACACCCGACTCGGGACACTACCTCGATACCCCAACACCCCGACCCCAACACCGAAACCCGATTCAGGACCCGACCCCGACACCCCACCCAGACTCCCAACCCGAGACCCAACTCCCGACCCGAGACCCGACTCCCACCCGTGACTCGACTCCCTACCCGAGACCCGACTCCCGACCCCCGACTAGAGACCCGACCCCAATTCTCTACCCGAGACCCAACCCCCGCACCCGACCCGAGACCCAAAACGACACCTGACTCAAAATCCAACCCGAGAACAGGGTTCGACCCCGAATCTCAATCCGGGACACGACCCCGAGATCCAACCTCGACTTTCGACTCGAAACCCAACCACAACACCCGACTCTTGACCCCGACACCCTACACCCGACTTAGGACCCAATCCCGACACCCTACCCTGGACCCGACCCCGACACCGACACCGACACTCGACTCGGGACCCGGACCCGGACCCAAACCCGACACCCGACCCTGACCCCGACCCCCAACACCGAATCCCGACCCGAGACCTGACTCTAAATCTTGACCCTGGACCTGACCCCCGCACTCGACTCGAGATCCGAGACCCGACCTCGATTCCCGACCCAAGACTCAAACCGACACCCGACTCCCGATTTGAGACCCAACCCCGACTCCCGACACGAGACCCAACCCCAACAACTGACCTGAGAACCGGGACCGACCCGAATCTAGGTCCGGGACCCGACCCCCAGACCCAACCTTAACATCCGACCCCGTCACCAGTCCCGAGACCCGACCCCAGCTCTCGACCCAAGACCCAACCTTGACACCCGACCCCAGACCCGAGACCCAACCTCGACACCGGACCCGAGACCTGATCCCAACTTCCAACTCGAGACCCGACCCCCACACCCGACCCTGACCCTTAACCCTGAGAATAGACCCCGAGACCCGGCCTTGATAGCAGGCTCGGGACCCAAACCCGACACCGACCCCGACTCTCGACCTGGCAACCAACCCATGATCCAATCGCGACTCCCATCCCAAGACACAACCCCAACTCATAACCCCGACTCCCGAGTCGAGAATCGGGAGTCAGGGGCGGGAGTCGAATCCCGTGTTAGTGTCGGGAATCGGTAACCAAAACTTGGCTTAGGGTGGAAAGTTGAGGTGTGAGGTTGAAAGAGAGTTTTGGAAAATGTTTTCCTTACTTTTTGAAGGGAAGTCATTTTCCTTCAATTTGAGGAAAATAAGTTGATTTGGAAAACATTTTCCAAAACATTTAAGCCAACCAAACATGAGAAAATTGGAAAACATTTTCCAGAAAATGTTTTCCTTCATACCAAACACACTCTAAGTCAAACTGGAAGAAGGCTGCCAAATGGATAGCATGACTCCAGGATCATTTGCAAGTTGTACAATTGACTAAATTTGGTTATTTCGGGAAACTAGTCTTCTATCTTATTTAGATTTTGATCGACTCATAAAAGAAATAATCTTCTCTACCTTTTGAAATCACCATGAGTTATTAGAAGATTGTTTAATACCTGCGCCTCATGGAGTTATAATTCAATGTTTATATATTACCAGGGTGAAAAGTCACACCATTTCAGTATTTGTTGGGGATGAAAGTGGTATAATAAATAGAATTGCTGGAGTTTTTGCTCGAAGGGGTTACAACATTGAGTCACTTGCTGTTGGTTTGAACAAAGATAAAGCTCTCTTTACCATAGTGGTCTCTGGAACTGAGAAAGTCTTGCAACAAGTTGTAGAGCAGCTCAACAAGCTTGTGAATGTCTGGAAGGTCGGTCTTATCTTCTGAAATATCAGGCTGTATTTTGTGGTAAACCTTCTTAAAATTTTCTATTTGGCTTTCTGAGGATGTCTTTCTAATGGGAAGTACCAATTTGATAAATTCTATAGGCTCTACACTGTGCAGTTTTGTGTTTGTGCCTATGGCATGACTAGCAACACATATATCAGTTCCCCATTTATACATTGCTGTCAATCGATCCCCTGTAAACTCACACAATATCTTCCTTCTTGTCTGATATGGTCTTCATTGTTATACTTGTAGGCTATGTTGCTCGGACTTCCAAATATGTCGGCTGGTGCGTGTCGGATACTCCAAAAGTCGTGCATTTTGGAGAATCCGACACGGGTGCAGCAACAATTTTGGAGAGTCCGAGCAACATAGCTTGTAGGCAATCATCATTTGCAAAAGTTCTTTGAAACTTTTGGTAGAGGAAGCTGTGACTTATAAATAGCAGTAGGCTTGCACGCTTAATTTTCCTTTGCCTTTGACATGCAAAACGTGAGAATTGTCATTGGTTTGTAATTCTTCAATGTCCTCTCTCGTCCATTCAATGGATTAATTTAAGTAGTACCTCGATATGCATTCTCTTAACCGGTATATGGCTTCTTGTCAACTTTCCGTGCATAATCATTAATCGAGTTATATCCTTAAATATCTTGGCACTTCAAAAAAAGAAGAAGAAAAGGTACATTCTTAAATTCTTCCGCTGTCACACTTCCCAATTTGTTTTGGTATGATGTTTCAGGTGGAGGATCTATCAAGAGAACCACAAGTGGAACGGGAATTGATGCTCATAAAACTGAACGCAGACGCAACCACAAAAGCTGAAGTATACAAGACACCTCTCGCTTTTCGTGCTTAACTTTGTTCCTATATCAGATTTCTGAATCAATGAGTTGGAACTATCTTCCTATTGATTAATAAATTATTCAAATATTGATCTCTGACATACTGCGGTTAGCATATTAATCCTCTATTTGCATGAGACAATCCAACTAAGAGCCTGTTTGGATTGACCTATTTTAGGTGCTTTTAAGCACTTTTGTTGTGTTTGGGTAAAATAAAAAAGTACCTTTAAGCATTTGTTTTTAAGCCAAAATAATAAAAATAAGCCAAAAGCCATAAGTTAGGGTTCCTAAGTTTAACTTATGACTTATAAGCCACAAGTATAAGCCCATCCAAACAGGCCGTAAGTCTGTTTACCCGCTGAAGTAACTAAGTTGATCAAATGGGAAAATAAAGAGCTGGAAATCTGTCCTATAATTATTTCTTTAAAAGGTGCTGGAAATCTATTAAGTAACGAAGGATCTAATTCCATGAAGATCCATGTGAATGAGAAAACGAGGTCCTTTTCCTTTTAGGCAGTAATTTAAATGCATACAATAAAAAATTGTTTAGGTTACTTGGACTATAATTTTTTTCATTTTTTTTCTTGATAAAAAAAAGTAGAATGAACAGTGTGTAAATTGTTTAAGCCATGGATTATGACGTGCCATTATTTTCTTTTTGTCTTAGTCTATGTACTATTTGGTTATGTTTTACTTTGATCTTCAGATCATGTGGTTGGTGGACATCTTCAGAGGAAAAATTGTGGATATAGCAGAACACTTTCTGACTATTGAGGTGACTTCAATCTTCCTTCCCAGCTTTTACATGTCATTTGGAGTGTTTAGATATATCCCTTGCTTTGGGGTCTGATGCGTGGCTTGTGCTTGATCAGTGATTGTTTTAGCAACTTAATCACACAACACTATTAAAGATCTTAGATTCATCTCTTGCACTAAGTTTTGCATATACTTTCTAAATTAAGTTGTTAGTTGTCGTGTAGTGTGCAAAAATAGAGAATATCAAACAAAACAGGATCTTGTGTTCTGTGCTTGTGGATGGAGTTTGGCATAAGTTTATGACCGACTTACCTACTCAATTAACTTATTAGGCTCCTTACAATAGCTCTTTGTTTGTCTTCCATGCTTCCAAACTATAATCAAGTCACACTTTCTCCGCCACTATTTAGTTGGCTGACCTACTTGTTACTCTAGTCTATCCTAAAACTCTGAACTCTTGGCTAACATTTTCCTCCAAACAACTCAAATTAATTCTGGAAACAAATAGTATTTATGTTATTTTTAACTTTACCCTAATTAACGTTATTTCAAATTTGATGCAATGTTTTGTCAGCCAACTTGTCCACCTTTTTTGATATAAAATTTAGTATTTCAAACTTTTGTGTATCAGTCTTAATCTAGAAGTCAATTAAGCTATTCTAGTGTTGAGCTACATGAAAATTAATGGCTTAAAATGGGATGGAAGAAGAATTACTTTTAATTGTTTATTTCCTCTTCTAAAACTTATTCTCTTTGGCTGTGTCAATCTTTGCTAACCGCTTATACAACCTTGTCTATTTGCTATTTGTTTTTTCATCTTGTATGTCTTGCTTTTTAGCCATTTTCCTGTGCTGCCAACTCTGTCTGTTTATCCACGGTTTAAATATTTGTCAATCTGTATGACTACTTGACCCTACTATGTTTAAACTCAAAATAAATAAGAAAAGGTAGAGGAAAGAAAGTAAAAATTAACTAGTGTTTGACATCGGAGTCTTCATTGTCAAGTTTTTAACTCAAGCAAGATTACCATTGCAAAGAGTTCAACTTCGCTGCAGGTTTTTTCTTTAATCTATACCATTATGATGTGTGAACAATGTGCATAATTTCATTTTTGTGCGCCAATCTAGTTCTTGTGCTTTTTAAATAACAAGCAGCTCTATTGTCCTGTGGTTGACTTAGGTAACTGGTGATCCAGGGAAGATGGCTGCAGTTCTGAGAAATTTAAGCAAGTTTGGGATTAAAGAACTAGCCCGAACTGGGAAGGTACAGTTTCCATGTTTGAAATGACTGATATATTCTAATATTTGCTTATATGCCTAAATGTTTTTGATGATTTTAGTTACCATGTTCTCTGATTGCATAGTTCTAGGTTATAAGTTTCCTTTTAAGTTTAAGCCAGTAACTTTTGGAGACCAGCTGTAGTGATCAAGGTTATATGTGCTCTTCTGATAAATGGATAATAAATTGGATGATTGACTAAAGTTTGAGGAGTCACAGATTTCTTAGTTTATTTGTTATTAGTCAGATGTTGTCTCAAATGTCTTGTCAACAATAATATTAAGGGTTTTCTTACAATAATACCTCTAGATTCTAGCATACAGGGTGGCCCACTAAATGCAATCAAGTAGTTATCTTTATTTTTAAAGACAAGGAAGAATGCACTAGGGATGACGTGATGCTGTTGTGTATTGATCTTTGTCACCACAGATTGCTTTGAGACGTGAAAAGATGGGTGAGGATGCTCCTTTTTGGAGGTTTTCTGCAGCTTCTTATCCAGATCTCGAAGAAAAAATTCCCAGTATCCTGAACAACAAAAGTCAACCAATTGACAATGGAGCCATCAATAATTCAGGGGTATATAATGTTCTCAAACCCACGTGGTTTAGTTCATTTTCATGCATCTTTGGTTCTGATTGTATAATATACACCGAGTCTTGGTCGAGGTGGACATGCTTGAGATTTTCATGAATTTCTTGTGGAAACTTTTAGTATCTTGCTACATGTTTTGAGTCTAATTTCATTTAACTAGCTTATTAAGAATTTCTTTTCTAGTTTCTACTTTCTATTCCCGACTTCTCATGGTGTTTCCCTTTGAATGTGATTTTGATGGATTAATTGTTGATCTTAAGTCATTACCTACACTAAGCTTCCTGAAATCTTTCCAAACATAGTATTTCTAGTTGGTAAAATAAAATTTGTGATGTAAACGGAACAATATGTACAGTGTGAATACTGTTGTCTTCCTAAGCCTTCAAGAAAGGAAAATATTATGCTATCTATTCGCATTTCCATTTCGCAAATTAAAACTGTGACGTAGAAGAATCAATTTGCACAGTGAGAATGCTGTTTTTTCCCCTAGGATTTAAATAAAAGGAAAAAGAGAAAATGGTTTTATCGGTATCTAATCATTTACGTCGAAACCTCTAGAAATTCCTAGAGGCAGAAGTGTGGGTATGAACTGGGCTTCTTATTGCCATCTTCCTCCTTGCTGATAGCGAATATAGAGGCCTTAGATTCTTGGATCATAAGAGTTAAGTTGCACTTCACTAATTAATGAAATGCAATCTTGATTCTACGTTTCTCTTTCATGACAAAGGCATGATATCTTGTCAAAACAAATGTCAAACTCGTTTCTGTTTACTTGTTAGATTTTAGGAGGTCATCCATAATTTATTATTAAGATTAACTTATCAAAAAAAAAGAAAAGGAATTAATGATTGTCCATAGCTGTGTGAGCTGATTAATTCATATTAGGCTCACATTTCTTCTGGTCATGGTTCTATTTATGATGTATGATGGTTTAAGGTGTTGAATATCAATACTGTGAATTTGCATTCAATTTTAGCCAAAAACTTTAGGATTTTTCTTGTGCTCCGAGGTATGCTCCATATTCAACCTGTGCATGAGTGAAAATTTCTCTTTGATTTTCTTGTGGTGTTCAGTTTAATCCAAAGTTGCAAATCTTCTTTTTTTTGGGGTTTGAATATAGGGTGATGTTTATCCTGTGGAATCCGGTGATGAAATCTCAGTTAATCAAGTTCTCGATGCCCACTGGGGATATCTGTATGATGGAGATGTAAGGACCCAATCTACTTCTCAAGATCAATCTGTTTATTTCTGTGGAGAAACCTATATTACTCCATATCTATGTTAACATATATTACTCTGTGAACTACTGGCCTTCTAACAGATGGAAAGCTTAATTTTTCTTTCCAAAAAATGAGAAAGACTGTCGGAAAAAAGTGTGTGCATCCTTCCCAAGTTCCACATCCTAAATTCACATTCTCAAGACAGACCTTTTTGTTAAACCAAGTATTAATTACTCAAAGTAAATTCATTGTTAGATAAGAACTATAGTCTTAGTCAATAAAAGTACCTTATGGAGGCCATTCAGCCAATGTGGTTCTCTTCGTTCCTTCTACATGCTGCAATTCTGATGATCATTTTGATACTGCAGTTGAGTGGGATGCGGTCACACACATTATCCATGCTTGTCAACAATACTCCTGGGGTCCTAAATTTGATAAGCGGTGTTATATCTCGGCGAGGTTATAATGTTCAGGTTGCTTTTTCCCACTGATTCTTGGTGCTTCCCTTACAATTTCTCTTCCCCTTGATTTTCTCGTCTGAGCTTCATTTCAATGATTATTTTGCAGAGTCTTGCTGTAGGCCCTGCAGAGTCAGAGGGGCTTTCACGCATTACAACGGTGGTCCCTGGAACTGATGAAACTATCGGGAAATTGGTCAAGCAATTTCACAAGTTGATAGATGTTCATGAGGTAAAATCACAAGTTGATAGATGTTCATGGCTAGCTACAAGCTGATTTTGAGATGATTAGGTGCCGGGGCGGAATTTACCTACTATGGAAACTCAATATACTTGTATAAGAAGGGTCCAAACTAGTTTTACTATTTGTTAGGATTTCTTTACTCTTCCTTCAATTTGACCAATGATCTGATAATCTTTTTGTCTTAGTTTTTTAAAGTTCCCCACCTATATTTCTTAAAGTTGGCGTTTTCCTGCTCAACCTTCCTAGCAGTGCACTTAACCTTGTTCATCTTCCTAACTCATCATTCTTTGCTAACTCTATGTAGGTTTTCTAAAACTTAAAAGACAGTGAGTACTGTACTTAGGTCGTAGTAATTAAAACCACACCTTCTCAATGAGAAAATAAAGCTTGTAGAGCGAAACAAAATTTTCATCTCAAATGACAATTTGATTTTACCCACTCTAAGAAATTTCACTCTTCTCAGATATGTACTTAAATCTTGTTCATTGGAGTTTTGGATCAGACAGATAATACAGTTGTGCTTGTTTTTTAGGTTCAAGATATAACTCATTTACCATTTGCTGAGCGGGAGCTAATGCTCATTAAAGTAGCCGCCAATCCAGCAGCAAGGAGGGATGTCCTTGATATTGCCAGTATTTTCCGTGCTAAGCCTGTTGATGTGTCTGATCATACAGTAACATTGGAGGTGAAAATTCTTTTTTTTTTTGTTAAGTAACATTGGAGGTGAAAACTAGAAACCCTTTTCTTTTTATTTGTTGAGCTCTTTTCTTGTTGTTACTTGTTGTATACTGGTATGCTTGCATACTGTAGAAGATTACTTTTTTATTTTCATTTATATGTTTTGCCCTTTATTTACATGTTCGCTCTGGCGATTTGTTCCTTCAGTCAATCAGTTAATCATTAAAATTCACACATGTTAATGCCATACTATTAACATACTTGGCCAGTGGCACAAGGAATAGGCAGGATTTTGCGCAAGCAATATCGGTTATTTTCTCAATTCCGCTTGTAATGGGTTTAAATCTGAGAGTTTTGTAGCACCCAAGGGTGTGGCCTAGTGGTTCAATGAAGTGGGGTTGAGTATCATGAGGTCCTCAGGTTCAATTCCCAACAGAGACAAACACTAGGTGATTTCTTCCCATCTGTTCTAGCCTTGGTGGACAGAGTTACCTGGTATTTGAAGCTGGTGGGAGGTGGCAGGTATCCCGTGGAATTAGTCGAGGTGCGCGCAAGCTGGCCAGGACACCACGGTTATTAAAAAAAAAATCAAAACCTGAGAGTTTTGTAGTTTTAAAGCTTCACTTATTTTTGTATTATTTTCAAGCACTGTCAGTTTATTGTGTGTGTGTGTGTGTATACAATTACACGCATATTCAAAAGAAAGTTCTTTGCGAAATGATGTTGGATGACACCCCTTGCTAAGGGTGTCTCCACCGCTTTACTGTTACAACCTTAGGAGAACCACACCCCAAAAGCTAGCTATTAAGGTGGGAGAGCCCAAGGCTATAAATAGCCCACACCAATACTTTGTAGTATCGATGTGGGACTTTTTTGCAATGAATTATAACATTTACCTGATTGCATATATCTACATTTTCCTTC
Organism: Capsicum rhomboideum; assembly: GCA_031232105.1. NCBI lineage: Eukaryota > Viridiplantae > Streptophyta > Magnoliopsida > Solanales > Solanaceae > Capsicum > Capsicum rhomboideum. The sequence continues at coordinate 49,120,620 of CP124707.1, forward strand.
TCACGAAAACCTAATCATAAATGAAAAGGAGTTCTCATGAATACTTGTGCCATGTTTTCCCCGAATCCCCCATTGACTTCTCTCTGAATTTGATTGCATATACATTTTGCAGTTGACTGGTGACTTCAACAAGTTGCTGGCGTTGCAAAGATTGCTGGAGCCTTATGGCATTTGTGAGGTTTGTTTTCCCAAACTGAATTTTGACTTGTACGTATAGGCTGGCATCTTGAAAGTGTTATATCCTGCATTTTGGGTCATCTGAGTTTGTATTTTCTCTGAATTGTTTTTCTTCTGTTCCGTCTCCCCAGTCTTCACCTCCTTGAAGAAGTACACAGCAATTCAAAGTTTAGTGCATGAATTTAGCACAGTTTTCTTGAAACCAGAAGAGATGACCAAACATTGACTTGCACAGGACTTAGCTAGCTTGACAAAGATTCTGGTTTTTTTACTATAATGTTTTTGTGTTTCCCGAAAGTTGACTGCATTAAAATCATACTTCAAGTACAGTTTAAGTGATTGCTATGGTGAATTGTGTGCATTTAGAAGCTCCAATAATATTTCTTGTGTAAAGAAATGGATCTTGGGCCTAACTCAACCCTAAAAGCTAGCTCATGAGGGGAAGATTGCTATAAGGAGACCATTTTTTCCTCATCCCACCAATGTGGGACTTAACACCCCGCCTCACGCCCAGGATTGGGGGCCCAACATCGGTAATCATAAATTGGGATGGGCCTGACTCTGATACCATGTAAAAAAATAGATCTTGGGCCTAACTCAACCCCAAAAGCTAGCTCTTAAGGACAGAATTACTCAAGTCCATATAAGGAGACCATTTCTTCCTCACCCCACCGATGTGGGACTTAACAGCTTGTGCTTCTCTTATTCTAGTGACACGTGTGTTTCTATAATTGTAGTAGATGAACTTCACATCAATCTTTATCGCTTAACATGACCTCCTTTAAAGATAGAGACTAGGAATATCAATATCAAGTGCTGATTTATGTTGTTTAATCTCCAAGTGAGATGAATAATGGTTTTAGCATGTTTAGCTTGTAACTGTGACCTTTGGTAAGCAAGTATGCTTATTAAAGATAGTTTGAAGGTGCTCATGGTTGTGCTTCTTGGGCAAGTTTTCTTGACCCAAATGAGAATGACCTGTATCCTAGACTAAGAGGAAACTGACAATTCATCAAACTACAGACAAAAGGTCAAGTGGGGGAGATACAGTAGCATGTACTCTTCGAAATTCCACTGTTACCCTAGAGTCAGTAGCTACCTTTTGATTTGGAAACAACCTCTACCTCCATGAGGTAGGGGTAAGGTCTGCTACACTCTACCCTCCCCAGACCCCATTGTGGGATTACACTGGGTATGTTGTTATTGGGTATGAAGAGTGAATGCATACTTTGGAAAATGCCTTAACTTTACTAGATGTTCTGGTTCCGTCAGGTTTTTGGTTTTCCACATCCATACAGTTGATCATACTTGCACTCTTTGAGTCTTGAGCCTTAGTTTATAAGAAATCCACCATCCACTAGGAGTTCTGTTCTGCTGCGCTGGTGGGAATTTACCAACGTGGTTTGTAAGATCTTAATTCATGGTTAAGAAGTAAATAAGGGAGAGGATTTACTTCTGAATCTTGTAAAACAATTAATCATAGGATGCATTTATGGGTCGTTTGGTTTAGAGACATGTTATGCAGAGATTAGTATTATGAGGAAGGTAATGCAGAGACTAGAAATTCAAGGATTGTAGTGTAGGTTTTATATCTTGTTGAATTTTTAGTTTGATATATTACAAATTAGTATACAATGTATAATTTAAAAATATGTACTTTTAAAACAAAATGAATGTGTTCTTATCAATGTGATAGTTAGTCTTGTCATTTTAGTGTTCTTAATCCAATACCCACTCTTATTCCACATTCTATCATGCATAAAATGGTACAAAAATTTCTGTATAACTTATGCAAATACTATGTATGAGGGAAAAAAGCAAACAAACATTGTATAAATCAATGAGTAGTTTTATGTGGCGGTTAAATCCCCACAAACTCCAACCAAACGACCCCTAAGTAAACAAGAACCTGCTTCTGAGTAGTGCTACCTCTTATCCACATTGTCATTCTTTTGGTGTAGGTGGCTCGTACAGGTCGGGTAGCATTGGTACGAGAATCAGGAGTGGACTCAACATACCTCCGGGGTTATGCTCTTCCTCATTAATGCTATTAAATCTCCAAGTGCATTTCAGTATGGTCAAGTTCGAGTTTCTTTCTTGCCAACTTTTTCTGGTCTGGGAAGGAGGAGATTATTTATATTCTATTCCTAGTGAAAGTTAGATTGTCACTATCAACAGAAGTTTCAGTTGTGTTGTATTGTTTAAGCATTCATCATAGGAGGATTATAATTGAACAAAACTGAAAGTTTTAACTCCAAAATGTGGAGTAGAGCCTATGAAGTTGAGTAATGTTGTACATTGATGCAGCTGGGAAAAGTGCATGTCAAACTATCTTGAAAATGTCTTGTCCAATGTATTAGTTTGAGTTTATTAATATATGAGTTCAAGTTGCATGCACCGACAATGAGTAGACATTTTACATTATCTTGTTAAGTTGTTTTACCACGATAAGTAACTGATACTAGCTAGTCTGATATGGTAACTTGAAAAATAAAACAATATCCTGCATTGATTGTGAATAATCATCAAACAAGAAATCTGATGATCTTACATGCTTTACTAAATAAAGTGTATCTTAAGCTCTTCTATATTCCCCATAACACCTTCAACACAACCAAAACTTGAGAATTAGATGCTTTACTAAATAAAATGTATCTTAAGCTCTTCTATATTCCCCATAACACCTTCAACACAACCAACAACTTGAGAATTACTTATGGTGTGTAAATATCTTTAAGCCTTTTGGCTCAAGAAAAGGGAGTTTATGAACCTTTTTATATCCTTAACTTCGCCAATTCCTTGAGCTATTGGCGTCATGTGCTAATATATGTAACTTAAAATTTATTTACATACATGTACTTAGAGGTGGCAAACTTAGCTCATGAATCCAATTTGCTTGAGTTTGGGCCAAGCATCAACTCATCCATTTATTAGTTCAAACCCATTTTAGTCCAATTCATTGCGTGCCATCAAAATTCAGGTCGATATGTAGTCCGAATTAACTCATGAGAAATTTATTAAAATAATTTTAAAAAGATATTTATTTATTTTATGTCCTATAATGAAGGAAAAATATAGTTTTACAAGCTTCAAATAGTGAGTAGACTGGTCAGAGCAGTTAAGAGTTGAAGACAAATGTCTCAAGTTGTAATTCTAGGTTCTCAGGTCGTGGTGGACGCTCTAGTTCATCCAAACCATCTCATCAGCCAATGTACGATAATCGATGCTATGATTTTGGAGAGTTGGGTCATATTGCTAGATGGTGCCCTAGGCGCAAACAGGACGGAGCATAACAGGGTTGGGTTCTCAAATTCAGGCCCACAGGACACTAGCAGGGTGGTCGAGGTGATTCCTAACTTGTTAAGAGGTGGAGCTCAAACAGGCTGTGGACGTGGCGTTGGAGGCATACAGTACTTTGACACCCTATGAAGTTCTAGCTCATTCATGAAGAGGTTCAAAATTTAAGAGAGAAAAAAAAGGCTCGTTTATTTACTCTACTTAGTTCGTTAATTTTTACTTGTACCTTATTCTAAAATGAATTTTCATTTTTATTTATCACTTTTGATATATCAAGAAAAAAATAATTTTTCTCTTCATATTTTACTCTTAGCATTAATTATTTATTCTCCAAATTATTTTTCAATACTTAATATTAAATATCAATTGATAAGAGTAGTGTGTTAAAATAACCATATCAATTACTCTCTCCGTTTAAAAAAAAATAAACTACTTTTCTTTTTAATCTATTTTAAAAAGAATGATCCTTTTTTTTTTTGACAATATTTTAATTTTATCTTTCCACTTGGTATGTTTAAGACCACAAGATCAAAGGATATTTTGGTACTTGAAGGTTAGCCTTGGAGTAACTCGTAAAGTTGCTGCCATATGATCAGGAGGTCACAGGTTCAAGCCTTGGAAACAGCTTCTGACAGAAATGCAAGGTAAGACTACGTACAATACACCCTTATGGTGGGGCTCTTTTTCGAACACCGCGCATAGCGGTAGTTTTAATATACCGGGCTGCCCTTTTTTGACATAACTTTAATTTAAGAATACAAGATTCAAAAGTCTTCTTTATTTTCTTAAACTCCATGCTAAATCAAAATAGATTATTCTTTTTAAAATGGAGAGAGTATTGTTTTATTAATGGAGTGGGTCAAGTCTAAATGTGATATGTAAAAATAAGCGGAGGGACTGCCATTTTTTTTTTCTTCTTACAAACAAGATACAAACGACGACGTTCTGTCTCTCTTTTTTTTTTTTTTTAATTATTAAAGAAAAATTAAATCCTAAAAATCTAAAAAGGAAAAAGGAAAATTCTGGGTCTCCATATCCCTCCACTACTCAGCAGTCGGTGCTAGTCACGGCAGAAAATGTAAATTCTTTCTCTCTCTCTCTTTATTTTTATGAATTATTTGGACAAAAAGTGATCGGAAATTTAGCTGTTGAAATTGACCTTCGTTATATCACTATAAAAATCAAGTTGTATTTAAATAAAAATTACCTATTCAAAATGTTTTCCTGATTGAATTTCAATTTTTCTTTCTGTTATATAATTTTTTTTTATTTTTTTAACAGTGTTGAGCTGCTAAGTGTTTGTGGAAAATGGAGATAAAATGTGGTACTGAAAATGAAAAGGAGATCAGCTATAGATGTGTTCAGTGTGGATTTTCAGTTACTACTCTTTACATACAGTACTCTCCTGGCAATATCCGTCTCATGAAATGTGTATATTCTCTTTCCTTACCTTTGAATTTTCATGAAACAACATATAATTGTTACTCCGTTTTAATTTATTTGTCTGGTTTTGACTTGATACGGAGTGAATTTTCATGAAACAACATATAATTGTTACTCAGTTTTAATTTATTTGTCTCGTTTTGAATTGATACGGAGTTTGAAAGTAGAGAAAGACTTTTGAATGTTGTGGTCTTAGGAGGCGTTTGGCTATGAAAATTGCGAGTATTCGAAAAAAGTATGTAGTTGTTTTTATTTTAGAGTGAAAAATGATATTTGAAAATTGAAGTTGTTGTTTGAACATGAATATAAATTGGAGTTGTTTTTGATTTTTTTGTGAGTAATTAGGAGTGAAAACAGCTTTTTGGTGTTTCTCAAATTTCTGAAAATTTGAATTCTAGAATTTTATGGCCAAACGTGTTTTCTGGAGTTCAGCTCCGAGAAAAAACAAAAAAAAATTCATGGCCAAACGTCCCCTTAAAATGTGGTACGGAAGGTGAAAAGGAGATCAGCTATAGATGTCTTCAGTGTGGATTCTCAGTTGCAACTCTGTTCATACAGTATTCTCCTGGCAATATCCGTCTCATGAAATGTGTATATTCTCTTTCCTTTACCTTCAAATTTTCATCAATAGTATATAATTCGTACTTCCTCTGTTTTAATTTGTTCTTCTGGTTTTGACTTGACACGGAGTTCAAGAAAATAAAGTATTTTTGAATTTTGTGGTGTTAAACTAGAGATACATAGAATGTATCAAAATACATGCTAATCCTGCGGTCTAATATGCCATGTGAAAAGTTAGAATTAAAGAGTTTCCAAAAAGAAGGAAAGAAGCATTTGTTTTGAAACGGATTAATAGCTTGTTTGGCGAAGTTTCTAAAATCAATTTATTTTGGAAAGTGCTTTTTAAAAAAGTACTTTTGATGAGAAGCAATTTTTTTAGCTTATGAAAAACAGCTTCTGCTACTCTACTCTGCAGAAACTCTTATTTTCTCCCAAAAGTTTGGCCAAATAGGCTGTAAGAAGGAAACAAACAAATTGAAACGGAGGGAGCGTTACTTTTCTAGGATCGAGCTGTTGGCAGAGGCGAATCCAGGATTGGGAGTTTATGGTTCTTACAATGACTTCAAGTTAATATATGATAATAACTAGGTTCATAGGCAAATATTTATAGATATGCAGTGAATATTTCAGTATATAGAGTTTGAGCAAAAGCTGGACCTGCCCCTGGCTGTTGGAGTGTATATCCAATTTACCAACCAATATATTTGTGCTTTTTGTAACATTGATTTGGATGCTCAACTTTGTGCAGGGAAATTGCAAAGCTGTTGCTGATGAGTACATTGAATGTGAACTTATGGTAATTGACACAAAAACAGAATTCAAAAAGAAAAAGAGAGAGATAGAACACGAGTTCTTTGTACAGACTTCATTCTTGGTTTGGTTCCTAATTGTATTTTTTTTGGAATGTAGATATTGGTTATTGACTTGATTTTGCACAAAATTAAAGCCTACAGACACTTGTTCTACAATAGGTTCTCTCGAGAGACTTTGCATAATGAGGTACGCAGTTGTGTATTTCCAGTTCATTATTTGCTGCGTATATCACATGGCATTGCAAATTCATCTTGTTCTCTTTTCTTGCTTGATTTTTTTTTGTTCCTTTATGCAGGTCTTGTTGTGGAAATTATCTATGGGCTTCCTGATTTTAGATGCTTGTATCCTTCTAGTCTCTAGTTCATGTTCACCGAGACCAAGTGTTTATCTACATTTTGTGTATTTCGGCATTTTAACAAGTTATTATAGATTTTTTTTTTTTCTGAAAAGGCTAACTGTTATTGATGTAGCAAAAAGATAGTGTCTTGAGTAAACCAAAAGTTCAAAAAACGAGAAAAAGCGAAACCCTCTATTGCAAGCTATCTTTTTTTTTTTGATAACCGTGGTGTCCGGGCCAGCTTGCGCGCACCTCGACTAATTCCACGGGATACCTGCCACCTCCCACCAGCAACAGGTACTAGGTAACTCTGTCCACCAAGGTTAGAACAGATGGGAGGAAATCACCTAGTGTTTGTCTCTGTTGGGAATTGAACCTGAGACCTCATGGTGCTCAACCCAACTTCATTGAACCACTAGGCCACACCCTTGGGTGCAATTGCAAGCTATCTATGCACTGTAATAAAGTTTCCACGTCATTTACAAAATCCATCCTGATCGAACTAGATAACAAAAAATACAGCCAATTTTGATCTTCAGAGCATTGTTAGCTTGACCTTTAAAACTCTTCTGTTCCTTTACTTCCATATACACCGCCAAATATATGCTGGAATCGTATTCCACATAGTTTCCCAAAACCTTTTCACACCTTTCCTGTTCAAGCATTTTAAAAAGTCTGAGGTTGATATTGGCATTACCCAGTTCATGCCCAAAATACCGTAAAACATCTGCCATGTCTGTGCTGCTATAGTACAATGCAAGAATAGATGATTGATCGACTATGTGTTGTTATTACACATGTAACATTGTTACATAACTGGTAGCCCCTCCTATAGAGATTATCCTGAGTGAGACATGCTTCTCTAAAGACCAACCAATCAAAACGCAACCTTGACTGGATCCTTTGACTTCTATTATTTCTTTCTGATGACAAGGGAACCTGCTACTGCTACACTTTGGGTGCGCACAGGGAAACCCCCACTCCAGGGTAATAGCCCGCAAACTACATAGGAGAGATAAACTGCACTAGGCAAGCCCCGTGCGACGAGCTAAACCGAGAAACATGCAGGGGGTTTCGAACTTGAGACCCCCCATTATAGAGATCCCTGCTCAACGAACTCGGCCACCCTTTCGGGTTGATCGTTTGACTTCTCTATCTGTTCCAAAGGATTCAAACAGCAGTGCAGGGGGTTATTTTGAACTTGGTAGCCAGACTTCACATTAAAAAGATTTCCATGCATATATAGATAGTTGCTCTTTCTTCGTGTACTAGATATTGCGATATGTAATCCTTTAGTATTGCATTGGAAGCATACCTATTGATGGTTTAGTTTACACCTCTTGTTATGTTGTGCCCACATGACAATTTGAAGATAGTTCTTGTAAGTTTCTCTAACCAACAATTTGCAATTACAAATCAGATGTACAAATTTTAATGCCAAAGTGAAAAGTCTTTCTCCTTGACATGGCGTTTGAATATTTTCAATTATAAGCATCTTATCTTTTCTCCTCTATATAGAAAAGTATTTTCTCTTCGCGTGAGTGATGATTTTAAACTCAGGACGATGTATTAAACTACTGAGCTTTATTGAACTAAGAATCAGAATTCCACTTCAGTAGAATAGAATTCTATGATAGCCCTCTGTTCCAACAGAGGGCAACCTTTATGACATGCATTGTTTAATAGCCTCAACTCATAAAGACCAAATGTTGGCGGTATGCACAGTTCAAGATGAGAGGAATTTGCCTGCAAGCTTTGCCTTATTTCTGGGGCTTTGTGGAAAGGTGCATACCTCGAAATCTTTATCAGTTCTATTTCAGTCCCTATCCGCTCCCCTTGTCGGTCTAGATCTTTGCTTTAATCATAATGTGATGGTTGCTGTTGTTAGGTGCTCATGGGAGTCTTCTTTGGGAATCTCATGTTCCTTGGCGTAATTGTATTTGGTACAAGGAGATTTCTGAATGCAAAAGTAGGAGATTCAAGGTAAAGCTTTCCTGCATCTTGTAGTTTAATACTTCAGTTTATCTTTGTTATGATTAGTATTCTCTTTGCGTAAAATAAATGATCCTTTTTCTCTTTTTGGACGTTCTAAAATGTTTGACACCATTTCACTTGCATATTATTCTACACGTCGTTCTAGACAGAACTCCTGTTCGTTATGATTTTACCACTCTCTCAGCACCACGTTGAGCCTCTATGTATTTTACAATCTAGTACATGTGAGTTGCTGTTTAAAAGCCATTTCAAGTAGAGCAATTTTGTTAGCCCTGCAGACAAGGATTGTCTTAAGTTTTCTTAAGTTACCTTTACTCAAAAAAAAAAAAAAAAAAAAAAAAAAAGGATTGCCTAAGGTTTTTACGGAGCTTTAGAGTTTCTAGTGTCACTTAAACCAGAATTCACTTCTTACCGAGTAGAGAATTGATAATCCTACCTTTCTTTTTTTTTCTTTTTCGGATTGACTCGCACAGGTGGAGTCATTAAGGATCAGTGATTACCTCTTATAATTTAATTGAAAAAAAACTATCTCATATGAGGAGGGTTTAGTCTAAATGATTTCCTCAGACATGAAGTTAGCATATCCATCTTTGGAGCTGAAGTTGATTATGATTATTGTTCACTTGGATTTAAATCAACAGGTGTAAGCATATATTGCTTTCGATCCTCGTTTCGAGTTACTTCAAGATTTTTGTTATTGCCATGATGGTATGTTCCTTGCTGTCATTTGGCCATATTGTATCAATTACTTATAAACTTTCTTGTTTCACAGTAATACTTTTCTACTAATGTTTTATTTATTTACAGGTGTGGGAATTTCCCTCTTCCGTTGTTTTCATCATTAAAATGTTTGTCTTGTCATCTAATGCACTGGCATTACTGGGTAAGAAGTTATCTTCAAAATTAATTTGAAATTTGAGTTCTCTGCAAAATTAATTTGAAATTTGAAGTCTGTGCACTAGACTATTTGTCGGTACATGAAATTCGTCTGACAGTGGAGATTTAACCTTGGTCATGAGAGCTTTCTGTTTCCATCTCCAATGTGGAAACTTAGGTCATTCAAGCTTAATCTGAATCAAGGCTAACGTACCGGTTTGCAGAAATTTTGTTTTATTTTTTGTATATTCTTTTAACGGGAAACAGCCTCTGGCAGAAATGCAAGGTAAGGCTGTGTACAATACACCCTTGTGGTGGGCCCTTCCCCGGACACCGCGCATAGCGGTAGCTTTAGTGCACCGGGCTGCCCTTTTATATTCTTTTAGTGGCCTACATAAATTATTTCTCAAAAATAGTCAGAACGTGAAAAGATGCTTAGGCCTTTGTAGGCAAAGAGGAAAATATTTGCGCATTTAGTTTCAAAACCTCTTAGTCTTTTGGTGTAAAAATGAAAATGTACAGGAAGTAGATAGAACGGTTCATGTCCTCGGTTCATCCACTGCACTCGCCGGTGCTATTCTTTAATATAATTTTCATTACTTCGAAAAGAATAAAATATTTTTGCTAAAATTGAATTATGAATCAGGGTTGGGGATTAGTGAGTGGGCTTAGGCATTGACTTTTTGAGGCCAGACCTAATTTGTCCACATTTTGATAGTTCGGTGTGCCACGTCTGCTCGCTAGTTTAGACATTCAGTTTCCTGCTCGTGTAACTTTTAGTAATTTTTCTTTAATCTAGTTAAACGTTAGTGTGTCCCTGTGGAAGGCCTAAAGATGAAAATGCATGCTTCGACTTTGTTTCATCAAAGCCTAGAGGTTTTGATGTTTTATCCCCTCCCCCCCCCCCCCCCCCCGCCCCCCCCCCCAAAGGAGTTAATGCTTTGGTGTGCCTCTTAACTTATCAGTTGGATTGATATAAAAACTAACATTGGCATCTTAGAGACAGAGTTCTGTGTTTTTCTAAGAATTTAGTGGTTTTGATCAGTATAACAAACATTAGCAGAGTGAGTTACAGTGAGACCAGATGGGACATAAAGCACAACCATGCATATGGATACAATACGGTCTGGTTTGTTGAAGATGAAGGGGGAAAAAATTAAGACCAGAATGTGGTGCATGGTTTGAAAGATAATACTGTTACACTGCCTTAACCTTTGAGTTAGGTTGACAACTATTCAGATATGGAACATTTAGAATTCTGATTAGAATTATATTAATAGATTTGTCCGATAGGTTGATCCCCAGATATCATTATTAGTTATATTCCTATAGTATTTAATGGGTCCTCATGGGTCGTATCTTGGTTTTAATAGTTGCTTCTTGGTGTCTTCCTACCTTATTTTTACTGCTTCTGAATCTTCCTGATAGTCCCAAATAAGGCAATCGTTGCTACCTTAAAAACAGAAAACATTCTGCCCCCCCCCCCCCCTAACAGCTTTATATACACATCCTACAGTGGAACTTTTTTTTTTTTTTTAGCTTTTGATTGGGGTTTCAAGGGCTTGAGAAAGTACTTTCTTCTGCGGAGGGCCGACAAGTAGAGAGAAATTCTAGTGCATCAAGCTTTCCATGGTAATACTAGAATAGAATCAGATCAGAGACTTGCCCTGCAAACAAGAAGCAAAAACATGCTATCAAACTTCTCTATGCATCTAATAAATATCAACTAATTTGTTCCGGACTCATATCAGAAGACATTTGTATTTTGTGTTTGATGACATACTAACCGTACTGCCTGATGCTTCTTTGCTTTGTTCATCTTGCTATTTTGTTGTCATTATTTTTTTCTTTCAATCCTGCTTCGATTAAACTTCTTTTGAGCTGAGGCTCTACAGGAAACAACCTCTCTATCCACAAAAGTAGGGGTAAGCTCTGTGTACATCTTACCTTCCCAGACCTCACTTGTGAGATTACTCTGCGTATGTTGTTGTTGTTGTTTACATACTTAACCCTATTGTGAACCAGTGATCACAGATGCGGTCATGATTAGATGCATATGGATTTGCTTTGCTGCACATGCCATGAAATTCCTTGTTACTCAAGGTTTAGGGACATATCAAAAGCTAGTTCTTTGGTAGTCATTTGTCAGAGTTCATAAATCCACCCTCTTTTAATGGTTGCATCTTGGCGTTGGCTCGAGAGTGACTTCAAACACCAAAACGGTTCAGGTAATGCAACGGAAATTACTTAAATCACGGCCCTTTCTTTGATCTTCACTTTTGAATCTAATATATCGCGATTTATATGTTGGTTTTAGGCTGAAGATCGATTCCATCCTGCTTTGCTTCTGAGCGGTCAAGTGAAATGCATGTTCTAACACAACTTCAACATTCAAATGACATTTTAAAACTTTTTTGTCAAATGTCACTATTTTATGTCCACCACCTACTAAAAATTAAACCGCTAGGAAGCCCAAAAGCTATCTAGATGTAACTAGATAATTTCATTATCACAACATCTACCAAAAAAGTATATTCACTAAATAATTTCATTATTGTTTAATCTTTGATGTTATAAATTTATAATCCCAACATTATAGTTCTGGTATTACGACCCCTAAGCGTAATGATTCACTTGTGTTTGGATGTTGGTTACATATTGTTTTAACGAGTTCAACATATGGATAAATTGTATTGTTTTCAGTCATTACATAATGTTACACAACAACAATTTGAAGAATAAACCTATAGAAAAGTAGGGTACGACATAAAGCTCCTATATTTATGTAGGATAAAGGGATTATTAAATAATAAGTAAAGACGATGAAAAAAAAAAAGGTAATGACGTGATCACGTCAAGTTGGTCGTTACACAAATGGGGACTTTTCATTGTTGTCTAATAATCAAAACAAACATTATATTTAAACTATACAATAAAAGTTAAGTAACAATCAAAACAAATATGATATTTAAACTAACAACACACTACAATAGGTAACAACCATCCAAACAAGCTGTTATGACGAGAAATACCCAATTTCTTTGTTTTTCATTCAATACAACCTTTGTTATTGGCATGGATGCAGTGATAAAAATTACGAAAACAATGACAAAGCACAATGCTAGAGAGAGAACATATCACAGGCCTCCTTTTCCTGTTAAAAGTTTTTAACACACACATTTCTCCTTCCAACAACAACAAAGTAATACCCCCACATGTGAGGTTTGAGGAGGGTAGAGTGTGAGCAAACCTTACCACTACTTTGCGGAGGATACACATTTCTCCTTCCAAAACAGAAAAATGTAGAAACAAGGAATGTATCAAAAAGAATAGTCAAAAAAGAGGTCAAACCCACACCACAACTTTAGATGGGTTCAACTCAATGCGCCACTCACTCAAATACCTTACATGGTTACATACACAACTAGCTCTATGTTATTGCATATGTGCAATTTATGCTATACACTTATCAAAGCGACTGCCTGAAAAATTCGAAAGTGGACAAATCAAGAATTTGACATATTCAATGAAAATTTCCTATCGAGAAGTTGCACATTAGTCCCTTCGGTGACTATTTACAGACACATTACCTTTGCTGGTTCGTTGTATCAAAACTCGCAAATTTGGTGTGGTTCAACCTGGAGATAGGCTTGCTAGCTCAAGGACTGTTTAGATTTATTAGGTCGTCAACAACATCAGGAAAAAAACCACTGGGTTGAAAATCAGACCGGTGAAGGACATTTGGCCGTGGATGGTCAGAGTTGCTTGGTCTGATCTTTGTTGGCAAAGACTTGCCTGAAAAACAGTGACGTACACGGACACGATGACATTTTCTTTCTGTTGAGAGGCAACCGCGGACTCTGATTGCCAACATGACTTCCTTGTCCTTGGCATCTTCACACCAAGAGTTTTGAGGAATTCCATCAACAAACTCCTCAAGTGTCTGGCGGTCCTCATGGTGAACTGAAATTTCAACAATTTGATCTGGTGCAATGACGCCAACTGCAGGATTAACCTGTTGAAGTCCAACCCACATGTATAAAGCCAATATTTATAGTGAAAAAATTTAGCTTAAGAGAAACTGTAAATAGGCTATTCATTTAAGTTGTTCAGACTCGGGTGCGGGTATCCGACACAGGTGCAGATCTGACGGTCGGATTCGGCAAAATCTAATTTAAAGATTCAGTGTAAGGATCCAGGTATGAATACGGATGCTGGGATTCGGCTAAAGAGTAGAGCTACAAAGATACTTCAAATTTTGATAGATATTTTGTGGATATAATATTGAAGGTATGCCATTTCCGGTGTCTTAAATCTGTTTATTATTTATTTTGAGAAATCAAAATCTCAATGTCCCCCCAAAATTTGTCCATGGACTCTGGTCAAAGTATCCAATGTGAATTAACCGCAGCCCAAACGAATCCCGCACCCGCACCCAGGGGTGGAGCTACATATAGCTGAGGGGTTTGAACCCCCTTCGGCGAAAAATTACATTGTTTATACAAAGTTAAAATTATTTTTTATGTATATGTAGTAGATGTTGAACCCCCTTTGACTTTTTCGTGTGTTATTCATATGTCGAACCTCCATAGTGAACATCTGGCTCCGCCACTGCCCGCACCAGTGTTGTGTCGACATGGGTTCGCCAGATCAGCAACAAAAATGAAGAGTGAGCGCAACTTAAATAGCAGATTTTGAAGCTAGACAGGGACCCTAACCCCTTTCTCAAAAGGAACTTGGTGTTGGTCCAACTATATACAGACCAGTAAACGACTAATTTCGTCTTCTCATTTAGATTAGAAAATGTTCCACTGCAACAATGAAAAATAGAAGGCTATGCATGTATCCTAAGTTCTTTGTGGTCTAGTTAGCTTTAAGGGCAATACCAGGGGTGGCATAGAACTTCTGAAGTTCAGATTTCTGAAATAGGCAAGTGGGGAATACTAAAATCATGGTTCATGAGAATATTCAGAATGACTGAATTGGTTGTGACTTCAGATAGCTCAGGAGTTGATCTAATGATTTCAAAATGACTGGAGAGAGGAATCACTTCGGAAATAGAACATAGAACCCCCTCCATCAAGCCCCAAGCACTACAATGACAGAAAAGATCCAATCCTCTAATTAAAGAAGTGGACATTACCTCAAGCCAACGAGGGAAGCCAAAAGAACCTCTTGGATGATAATCAAACACTTGCCCATCATCTTTAACAGTGGACTCGCCTTCGCAAATTATTTCAAATATAGATTTGTTTTTGCCGCTCTTATTTGTAATGCGCAAGATGGATGCATCCGAGTTCTGGAGGATTATGTTATTTGTGCTGACTATTGCTTCTGGAATTCTATTAAGTTCCCGAAGCATATGCACAACTTTCTCATTTGATCTAATGATTTCTCCATATTCTTGCCTTCTCACTGATTCATCCACTCGAGCAATCTCCACATTGAATATGCACCTTACAGGCTTGTGGTCACTATCTGTCACATCCATGCAAGCTTCATACCTACCAAGGAGAGGCTTTTAGAAGAGTAGGAATAGACAAAGCAGAAATATTTATACAAAAAAAAAAAAAAAAAAAGGCCAAAAGAAGGAAAGTTGGGTCATGATTGATAGACATAATATAACAAAAGAAGAAGTGGGGGTTCGACAATTATTGAAAAGCGAGAAATGAAGGATGAAATTCCACTACTTGGTTTTACTCTTGTATAAAGGAAAAAACAAAAAATTTGGAAAAATAAAAATAAAAATAAAAGCCACAGAAACATTATATGGAAAACTTACTGCAGAACTGATGAGACGACAGGACAATCTAAGCTGCATGTGGCAGCTGAAGTGGAACGGCTGTCACGATACAAAATTCTGTCACACCAGGCAGGAATCCGCTTCTTTTCACCAGAGTCATACCCTTGAAATGAGACATTATAACCACAACAGACATTCAGAAGAGAGAAACACAGAAAGGGAGAGAGAGACGAGCAGGCGAGAGAGGGAGAACATTTCAATTCTGTCTAAAAAAATATGAAAGTAGAGAGTATTACAACAGTCAACTGCAGAAGTGATAGCTACAGGTACCTGCTAAGCCAATTTGATGCCTCTCAAATTTGTATGTTGGAGGAAATCTTATGACTGCTTCACGCATTCCTTGGAAGACATTCCCAACTTCCATCTCTGAACGCAACTGGTCCCTCTCTCTAAGCCAATCAAAGCTCCTTTGGGAAATAAAATCTCTTGCTTCATCATAAGAAATGTCATCAAGCCGATAGTTCAAGTCACCAAGAAACACAACCATATCTGCCTCAGATAGCTCAGGAGTTGCTTCTGCAGAGTTAAACGCGCCCTGCCAAGCATAATTCAATGTTTTTAATTCTGTACCAATTGAAATATACTGCTCCAAAGAAGGAAGCAAATATTTTAAGAAGACTATTATAGACTAGACATTCAAAATTACCAATTTAAGTAAGTACATACATTTGCACTGCGAAGCATTTGAATAGCAGATGAGACACCAGCTGCAACAGAAAGGACCAATGGCAACCGAGAACCATAAGCAATCCAGATTAAATACATAGAGCAGGCAAGCAAGCAAGCTGAAAATATGTATGGCACCATACCAGCTGCAGCATTGAGAAAGTTTGATGGCCGACTAAAGATCATACTTCGATAAACATGGTCAAAATCAGCATTCCGGCGACCAACAGCTTCTAAATGTGCAGCAAAGTGACAGTTCACAAAGCACACAGTCCGATCGTACACTCTCATCCTCAATCCTACTGCTCCCTGTTTGGAGGACGTCAACCAAAATTAATATCACAAATAAGAGAATGATATCTATTGTCAAAACACCAAAAGAATTAATGAATGGCGATTAGTAACTCCTATATTTGCATAATAAGGGTCACAACATACATGTCCTTCAAGTATATCCAACCAAATTGTTTCAATGGAAGCTGACGATTATGGTAGTATTACTAATGTTCATATGAAGAAACTTACAATTAGGATAACTGTATTCTGATAGCATTGTGCTCCTTTCTCTAGTGTATTAAAGAGCTGTAAAGGTACTTTTGGTGGCTTTTCCTTTTTGGCACAAGCATGACTTAGGTCTAACTCCCTATGTTGCCCATTTTTCAACAAGATATTCCAAAAATCCTAGGAAGATATCATGCTTAAGCCTATCCTAAGACAAGCCTAGGAATTGTTGTAGGGTGATTCCAAGTAAGAGAGAAGTTCTAATATTTTTAATTTTTTTTTTTGAAACAGGGGAAGTTCTAAATTATAACTTACCTAATTCTGTACTTATGTTTCTAAATACAACTAGTCCCCACCAAACAATTAATTTGCTCTTAACTTTCAGCATAATATAATTAGATCCATCAAGAAACAGAAAAAAGGAGAACACAACCATACCTTGTTCCCAATTGCACGCCCGAAACCACAAGGTACTGCTGCAACATCAACATCACCGACATAACGACTAATATTACTTCTGACCCTGAACAATATTTTGATATACAGATATCAGACTCGTGTACAAATAGAGGCCCGGTTCATTTTTTTATTTTTTGATGAAGTTAGAGGCCCTAGCTTGTTGAATCTAGCTAATTAGATCATTTACTGATCAAAAGGAAATTGTTTAGATAGACGGTTCAAATTGAACGCGCAAACCGTATTTTACATACAAAATAATCAGGAAACTTGACTTCACTCATCAGAGTACAAATTGTGTCACCACAATTGGAGGAAAAGGTGAATTAAGGTTAAATGGTTTCTCTTTTTTCATATGCAAAAAGCTGTACCTTGCGACTTTAGTCGAAAGTGAAGATCCAAAGTCATCTAGGACAAACATATTGCATCATGAGGTGGGAGTTGACAAAAACAAATTCTTGATGTGGGTACCTAAAGATTGTGAACTTCAAGAATTGACAGCCATATATTGAACCAACATTTAATCTCAAGTCATGTGAAACCTAATGTGGATCCTCAGAAACAGAACACAACAAAACCAATAGTATGAACTGACAACGTCAGCTTAAATGCTAAATACCAAATTTATACAAGCCTTGCGCACAGGATCCATAAGCAATACCTACCAGACAGAAATAACCAGGCCTGCCAACTGCCTGAAGCCAACACGGATGAAAGTTGATCCTTCATCCAAGGTTTTTCCAATCATTTCCAACCACCATTGACCAGCAGTACTTCCTTCAAGACCTACCTGCATCTAAAATGTGTTTTGAAATGTTACAAATCTTCATCTTTCTTTAGTGTGCCTAAAGGATTATAATATAACAAAGAACGCAACAGCCATAGGAACAGAAACCAGAAACCATAATAGACAGAAAGACATAAGCCACAGCTAAATAGGAAGATGCAAGTCTAGATCACATTATCTTTATCGTGAAAAGGCTCTTTGAGTTTAACTGGAGCCTTTAAAATTACATGTAATTTACTACATTAAAAAGACACTTTGATGATAAAAAGTAGTTATACGGTGATCTATTTCCTGTATTTGTGCCCTTTCTTCCCGAATAAGTACAAGCCCCAGCTTTTCTATTTATGACATTTCTGTAGTTGGTATACTACTGTTATTTGTCCTGAGCCGGGGTTCTATCGGAAACAACCTCTCTACTTCATCTGAGGTAGTGGTATGGACTGCGTACACTTTACCCTACCCAGACCCCACTTTGTGGGAATACACTGGGCATGTTGTTGTTGTAGTTGGTATACTGAGAATAATCTTTCACATACTAAAGCGACTGAGAGAAAGAACAGAAAGAACAACAGTATGCTCAAGTAGATCATGAAACCATTCTAGTGATAAGTTTCTCTCTAGATAATATTTTGACCATTCTTAGGGTCAATCAGATTTTAGGAAAGAAAATTAATGTAACAATTTTTTTTATAATTGAACATCAACATAACCTAGAGAGAAGAAAGGCATGAATTAGCATCCTTTAGACTCTAGCATCTGTAGAAGGTTCTCATATTCTACGTTGAATATACACACACACACACAAATATAAAAGCATATTAGCTAATAACAAATAAACTTTTGCAGTAACTTGTTTTTATTCTGTATAGCTACCATCAAAATTAACAGTATTTTGCCCTTGGCTTCATTCAGCATACGAAGTTACCTCCAGCAAGAGAGGTTTGGTGTTCCTTACAAAATGAGAGACTATATGGTGCTTGAATGCGATACTAAAAACAAATGTTTTTGGGCATTAGAAGCACTTTCAAGTATGACTAGAACTTTGAGGACTCCTCTCCTCCACTTAGTCACTGGCCAATTAAAAAGTTCTTCCTCTCATTTACAGGGGTTTTACCACTTTATAGCTTAGTAGAACAACTATCTAGCCATTTCTGAGAGAAGAAAGCAACACCAATCTAGAGACAGAAGAGAGGACAGCTGGGTTGGGGAGAAACGCGGGAAACAGACAAATCTTACTGATTCTTTAGCAGCAGACATTGCAAGAAAACCAGCACCCATGTCCACCTCCTGCAAGCCAACAACAACAATGCCAACATCTGCTGCGGCAGAACCTAACCATGATATAAGTGAATCAGGAGAAGCTCTACCTTGTCCAACGTTCCATGTACCAGCCAATATTTTAAAATTCTCTAGCCTAGTATACAAAAATTCCTTGCTAGCTAATTCTGAACGCAGAATACCATCCACTGGTGCAGGAGATATCACACTCCAACCACGTATACCACCATGATTAGCCAACGTAAAAACGTAACCTCCACCCACAGACAAATCTATTACAGGGCTGTTATGAGCTATCCATCCTCCAAGTAGATTACCACTAAGATCCAATACCTGAATATAACCACTAGCATAACCTACCCAAATCCGTGACCCATATGTGCATAAGCATTGAACAGAGAATGAGTGATACTGGAAATCTTGTAAGCGATTGCCATTTCTATCCCATTGGACAAGTAGTCCATTTGCACATCCACTCCATATCATTCCATCGACTGTAATGATCAATGCTTCAGTTCTCCGATTATCTTCTCCAAATCCTCCTTTCACCGCAACCCTACGGACAGCATCAGCTGCTCCTAAGATAGCATTGCGTGAACGCTGAAAGAAGCCGATAGAACTTTGAGACTTGTCCTTTTTTGAATTGGACACAATTTTCATCCTCATTTCATCTTCAGTTAAAGGATCTAGTGCTGCTAATATATTTTCAACCTGACCATCTGTGTTAAAGATTTTCAGTAACTCTCTTGTCCGTGCATCCCTGCAAGGAAAAAGCAATTGACAAGAAACAATCAACATATCAGAACCAGATGATCTGAATAACTAGATATCATTTCGGAACAGCCACAAAATCTAACAGTGCAAAACCATAGACATGCAAATATAATCTTTCAGATGCACTGCAGGTTTACAACAACAACAACATACCCAGTGTCGTCATACACTTCCAAAGTGTATTCTGGGGAGGGTCAGACGTACGTAGACCTTACCCCAGCTTTGCGGGGTAGATAGGATGCTTCTAATAGACCCTCGGCTCAAAAGAGAAATATCCGAGCCAGGATTGCAAGAAAAATATGACAGCAAAATATCAAGATAGAAAGCAAATGAAGTAACAGATAGTAAAACACGTTGATAAACTACATGATTACTAAATACTACTAATAATAATGATGTGAGGAGATGGGGCTAGCCCCCTGTCGCTGTCGCTCCCATCTAAAGGGCGACAACACTCTGCTATCTACTAACCTTCTACCCTGGTCCTCGCCCTCCACACCTTGCTATCTAGGGTCATGTCCTCAGTAAGCTGAAGTTGTGTCATATCATGTCTAATCACCTCCACAGTTCTTCTTCAGCCTAACTCTACCTCTCTTAACTCTTGGTAAAGCCAACCTCTCACACCTCCTCACACTTCCTTACCGACGCATCCGCACACCTCCTCTTCACATTCCCGATAACAAATGGCAGAAATTCAAGACTAGCACATCCATCTTCAACTAAAGATATGCCTCTGTGAGTGTATTGATGAATGACGGAGGAATTATAAAATTCAAAGGTGGTAAGTATAACATTAGTACATTTGTTCATTGTAACATTAAGTTGTTCAAAAGTAAATGGTGTCAACAATGCAAAAACTACCAAAACAACATAAATGGAGAACTTTATTTGTAAAATGATTCAGACGGTACTCACCAAAGTGCAAATGACACATAACCAGCCGCCCAAACTTTTGCTCCTGAGCGATCAGACAGCATATATTTGATATCAACAGAAAATATGCAATTGCCTGTTCCATTATGCATAAGTTGGCTCCTTAGATCCACGTATGACCTCTCTATCGACAAAGCAGCCATGTGTCTTTCCTCGTTCACCAGAGAAATCGATTTCTCAATTCCTTCCCAAGGCCAGATCTTGATGCAACCGCCCTCAGATCCAGCCCACAAATCGCCTAAATAAAATTGCTCATCAGAACAGAATTAAGCATGCCCTTTTTCTATTTAATAAAGATAAGTAAAAGTAAGCACACCCTCTTGAGTTATTCCCACTAACATTTGCTTTTCGTTGATCGTAAAACCGGCACTTTGTAAGTCCTGTTCTAAATGGAACTAATTTTTCTCATCAATAAGAAAAAAGAGACCAAGAAGGCCACTTTGGATATCGATGCATCACACTGCAAGTCAAGAGTGAAAAAGAGATCCATCTAAATGCTATTTCTAGTAGCAGAAGAAAGCAGCAATCTCAGAGCTTCTTCTTCTTCTTTTTTCTAGTAGCCTTTTCTGAGTTACTTGTGAGAAACTTTCAACAAATAAACAACCTTCATGATCGCAAGTTGTTTCTTGGCTACATTGAACTGGGGATGTTGTTGTAGTTGTTTTTGTACTGAGCTGCTTACTTGAGGGGAAAAGGATCACGGCCATTGAACTGGCTACCACAGAGTATAGCTAAAGTTCCTCTCTCTCTCTAGTATGGGATATAAATTCTCCAACACCATTGCACTACAACATGACTAACAACCCTCCTAGTCCTATCTCATCATAAATACAATTACATCTTAACGCCTAACGAACCGAGCTTATCTTCTTCTTCTTTTTTTTTTTTTTTTTTGATAAGTAAAAAGTGGATTCGGAAAGTCAATCTTATCTTATAATCCCTAATCCTCCCTGCAAACCACATGAACTGCCCCTAACGCTTATAGAAAAAATGAAGATTCTAACATTCAAGTTAGTCATTAAATTGCTGAAGTGATTTGGCAAATTATTCAGATAGATACGTAAACTCACTTTGACCTCCAAAAGTACTGCAACTACATTTTTGTTCCTTCTGCACCAAGGGAAAAACTGAGTGCTCTTTTATCCTATGCTTAATAATGCGTGTTTTTTATCCTAGGCTTTGCCTAATCGATTGCCTATTTACTACTGTAATCGCAGAATAAAAAGAGCAGAAACTTTTTTAACAGCTCGTATAAGATGATCAAGACACATTGAAATGATTACATTACTAAATTTAATTACTCCTTCCATTTCAAGTTATTTATTTACTTTCTTTTTTAGTCCGTTTCTAAAAGAATGCATCTTTCCTTTTTTGGCAACTCTATAATTCTAACTTTTCACATGACATGTTTAAGACCACAAGATTAAAGAGTATTTTGATACATTAAGCATATCTTTGATTTAAGACCACAAGATTCAAAACCCAAGTCAAAACCAGACAAACAAATCGAAACGGAGTGAATAGTATTTAGGGGGCATTTGGCCATGAAAAATATTTGCTTCTTCCCGGAGTTGAATTCCGGAAAACGTGTTTGGCCATAAAATTTTGGAAAATTCCAGAATTCAACTTCAATTTGGAAAACAAGTTTTCACTTTTTTAACTCCAATTTACTCACAAAAATTCAAAAACAACTCCAATTTATATTCATGGCCAAACACAACTCCAACTCCAACTCCAATTTGGTTTTCATAGCCAAACGTCTGCTTAAAGTGCCAAAAAATGCAATATAGAAAGTAAACTAAACAAACAACTACTTGCATTTTACACAACACGAACATTGCAAAATTAGTGCAATTGCACCACAGTAAGGTAGGCGAAAAAAACTCAAACTTTACCATAGGAAGTCATGATCATGGAAAGAACTGGACCGCGATGAGCCTGCCACGATAACACTTCTTTCAAAGCATTTCTTCCACAAGCACCTTTCTCTCTACTACTACTTCCACTATCCATCTTCCAACACCTAATTCTACCATCTTTATGTCCACTCCATATCACCCTATTCCCCGCATCTTCAACAAGGCATAATGTAGGCGAAGTCTTAACAGACTCCATAAAAGGTGGAGCATCCTCGAAATACACCTCATCGTCTTCTTCCTCTTCTTCTCGAGCAGCTTCATACATATCCGATAAATTCCATACCCGAATTCCACACTCTGACCCTGCCCATAACTGAGATCTATCATCCGTACACAATACATTCCTCAAAAATCTCCCAATTTCCCTTTCTCTCAACGGATGTGGCCGTAATTCCAATGAAGGAGGACGATCAGGATGCACCGCCGCACGTACCGGTAACTTGAAAATACCGGTACCACCTCCTTTACCGTAAAACTCAGGCAAACCCGTAAACTGACTCTTAACATTATTATTATCACTGTTCGAAGTACCTATCAACGTTTCCGATGAAATTTTCCGGTCAAGGAATTGAATCATGTTGTCGAGGCGTTTACGGACGACGCCGTTTTGATTCGAATTCGAACTGAACTCTTCGTCATCAGAAGATGATGATCCATAGAATCGGTCGAATAATTTTGGAGCTCGAGCTCGATCAGTTTCATCGAAGCTGAATTTTCTGCCGGCGCCGGAGTCAGAGTCGGAATCGGAGTTGAAACCGGCGAATTTGTCACTGTAACAGTAGAAATTCCGGCGACCGGAAGTGTTTGAAGTAGAAGGTAGAAGATCGCCATCGCCGTCGCCGTCGCCTATTCGAGAATCCATTTTGATAATTGCGAAAATCTAGAGAATTTTTTTTGGACATTACAGCGAAGATATAGTGGGGACTCATCATAAAGAAAAAAAAAAGAAAAAGAAAAAACGTTGAATTTCTGTTGTTTATTTATTTTTAAAATTTTATTTTCATTATTATTCTTTGTGTTTATTCTTTTTGTTCTTTTATAAGTTTTGTATAGTGGTGGTTAGATTTACTATGTTTGTATGAAGTGGAGTAATGATCAGTTAGGAATTTTTATGCCTAGAAGTAAAAGAGATGAGATTAAAAATTGAGTAACAAAATGTATTCTTTATCTATGGATTGAATTATCTGATTTTATTATATGTCTAGGATAACTTTTGTCCTTGAAAATCTTTTCAGGATTGAGTTAACTAAATATTCATTTTCTAATCATGTAATTAAAGTCATGTCCTTTCAAATTCTTGATTTATTTGATGTTGTATTGCAATTTTATATTATTCACGCGTTAGATGTTTAATTTTATATGTTTAAAAAGAGGTATTGATTCTCTAAGCATTATCTTCATTTCTTGAACTAGCTTTTGAATTAAGTTGAGTTAAATCCATAATTTATTTTCTTATTGTGATATTAAAGTTGACTCATTTATGACGTACCTGATGTTAAATCTTCATCTATATATTACACTTTTCAAATATTCAATCCCAAGCATACGGAAAAAAAGAGATTAAATCTCACATTGGTTGAGCATTTTTTTTTTTTGTCGATAGGTAATCCACAATTACTATCCAATTTGAATACGCACACAGTAAATTTGCTCCAATATAATAACCCGCATTTCACATAAGACATGAAACATTACGCAAAGTCCATGTGACAAAGTTAGACCAAATCATACAAGAAAGGTAAACTATAGACAAGTTGGGTGCGACGAGTTCGATAGAAAAAATATGCAAGAGGTTTCAAACCCGAAATTTCTGTTTAAGAAATTACTTGCTCAATCAACTCGGTCACCATCAATTGGGCATTAATCAGTTGTTTCCTATGAGACATCTGTCTGCTAATAATTGAGTAACAAGAAGTCATTATCATATTGTCGTAGGACACATGTCTTCTAAGTTCTAAAGACTAATTCGAACGATAATTAAACTAAATTATTAAGTGATGGTCATTTTCCATGTAATTCTTCTGGACAAACATTATCTTATCTTTTCTTTTCTTGGAAATTTATTTGGTATTGGATTCTAAATTGAATAGTATTTGGAAGCAATAGAATTATTTTGTTAAAATTTTTATTGAAATTTCAAGAGATAGTTATGGATAAGTGATAACAATTGTGTTGTGGTATATATCTTTTTTTTTTGGTTTGCCACGTGGTGTCCGATATCGCATTAGAGTCCGATTAAATCAGGATGCGTGTCGAAAAGTCTTACATTGGGGGTAAAGTACTCCCTAACAAAGACGACTCTTTACTCGGAGGGACTCGAACTAGAGACCTCTAATTACGGATGAAAGAGTACTTACCACTCCACCACAACCTTGTTGGTAATTGTGATAGATATCAAGACCATGCATATATGTTTTTCTTGTTCCTGATTCTTCGTATTTCATTTTTGGAAAAAGAATACTAATGTTACTTCTTTTTCTTATATTAAAACAAAATTTACCTATGTGTATTTCAAATATATAAGAAGATCATTGAAAATGAAGGGAAAAGTTGTTTGACTCGTAGCTTTTTATTTTCTAATATAAATATAAATAATATAAAAACGGGATGATTCTCATTAAAACATCTTTCTTCACCTATAAATAATAAAATATCAATTATCGAAATTGCTCAACAATATAAACTGTTATTGGTACATAGAGAAGTTGGTTATGTTGGTGACCCGTGACCATATATATAGTAGTAGTAGTTTAACAATTAAAAGAAAGTAGGAGTATATTTTTAACCACTCTTTTGTGTCTCAGATGGAATGGAAAAATAATGATCATGATGAAAATAGAAGTATTAATTGCTCCCAAATACACATGCAAATATACTTAACTGTCAAATAATATAGTGATTCGAGAGTCAAATATTTACATAGACTTGTGATCATATAACGTGGAGGATATAATAGTTTATACATCATGAATTTTGGAATATGGTTTTCAAGTCAAACTCCATTTAATTTACAAATATAGGTGATAGGCCGGCAAACAATATAATAACGTAAAAACAACATAAATCTCAATCCTTTTGGAGCTAATTACTTCATATTCCAATTATTTTTAATATTATTAAAAATTCATGATTTAGTCCACACGGACACATACATTCTTTCGAGATACATCACTTAGTTTTACACGAATACATCACTTAATTTTACACTGACACATTACATTCTTCCGAATAATGAATATATCACTTAATTTTATACTGGTACATCACATTCTTCCAGATACATCACTTAATTTTACACAAAAAAATCACGTTCTTTGTTGATGTATCCGAGCTTTAGTGCCGGCTATACTATGAAGCAAGTAAAGCAAAGGCTTGAGGCCCCAAATATTTTGGGGCCCCATTTTTGCTAGTAATATATTTATAAATAATTTAAAAAATATTTTAAACAAAAAAATACAACATTTTTTATAAATTAAGCAAAGAAAATTTTAAAATAGATTTAAACAATGAAGCATCAACAATAACATGTTCAGTGTGATTCCACAAGTGGATCTGACACAAACCTTACATTACCCTGCTTGTGTGAGATAGAGAGATTGTTCCCAATAGACCTTCGACTCAAGAAAAAGTTTTAAAAAATCTGAAAAATATATGAGTGGAGAAAATATGATGAAAATCTTAATCAAATTATTTATAGTAAAATAGTATAATAATCTAAACAAAAAAAAAAGGATCGTAATTAGAAAATTGAAGAATAAGATCATAATAATAATTTAAAAAAATAGAAGAAGGAGCGGAGATAGGTGCTCCAAATTAGAAACATGCTCTCCCATAGAAAAAAGAGAAATCATTCGATTACCTACTAACCTTCTGCCTTAATCATCATGTCCTCGGTGAGCTGAAGATATGTATATCAATCAAATCGAAGCGTATAAGAATATTTTTAATTTTTTTATTTGAAAGTAAAAATTAATATCATATGATGAAAATTTTGCATCTCAAAGAATAAAATATCCTTCGAATAAAGTATATACAAATTTATTTAAGAAAAAAAGATTGGAGGACTCATCTCAAGATTCGGCTTTAGGTCACCGATTTTATTGAGCCGCTTCTGCCGAGCTTTTAAGTAAAATCAAAGATTTATATAATTATTTAAAAGGATTAAAATTTTAAGTAGTTATAATAAGTTAAGTAGTGGTATGATGTAATTTTTCCTATAATAATTCTATCATATGAAGAAGAATATATTTGCCTATTAAATTGCTACGTGGAACGTGTATATTTCAGATTCTTATTGTTTCAACTTTCAATAGGATCAATTTAAATGAATAAATTAATTAACACAATTATTGTTATGATGTTATACTTTTCAATAAAATTTCAGTTCATCCATCCTTGCACATTTAAGTATTCATCACACAAAGAAAAATGCATTATTGGGTCAAAGTGGCAATCAAACTGAGTTGCAATTTTTGTTTTGCTAATAATTAAGTAAAACTTATATAAATCCCAATAAATTTATCCCTAATTACTCCCTATTTCTATTCTTTGCTAAATTACAAATAATCCCTTTTTTATAATTTGTGGATACATAATTAGCATCCAGATATATAATTTTGATTACTGAGATATATGCATTTCTAAAACTATTTAGTCGAGATACATAATACATTAACTAGATCAAAGGGAGATACATAATCCAAAAATTTATGGGTTTATGGATGTATCCGACTATTTTTTTCGTAGCCCAAAAGTTACATTACATTCCATGGCCCAAAATCAAATTTAGCACAAATCTGCAAACTAACCTTTTTGTTGGTTAGGTAGGGAAAAAATACTCTTCCTTCGAAATTGAACCTTCTTCTTACCTGATTTTCAACTCCAAAATCTCTCAAAAAAGCTCCATACTCCTTCACATTAGTAGAAATCATATTCTTTTATAAATATCCCTACTCTTGCTTCATATCACTGCTAGCTTTTACTAACATTTACACATTATCGTCAATCTTTATACTAGAAAGATTATCAACAAAATACTATCATGATAAGCTCCAGTATGTTGTTGTTGTTATCATGATAAGCAAATAAGGTACGTATTTTTATACGTAATCAAACAGTAAGACAAACAGTGATCTGGATAAAGTTTCTTGAGGTAAAACATTTTCCTTTATTGCAATCATGTGATTTAACAGTAATATGTACTTCAAGAAGGCTTGTGTTTATGTTTGTGCAATCGAGAGACTTCACAGACTGAACTTAAATAAATATAAGACCTCAACTCATCCCATCATCATCTAAATAGTTCCTGTAGCGTCAGGAAATTTATAGGGGGATCACAAAACAACTGCAAAAGATGTAGGAAGTAACCAATGTTATGGTGTATGAGGAGATTGCTAAGAAAAAAGTTGCCAAGGATGGTTTATTACTACTATGCCTCAGGTGCTGAGGACCAGTGGACTCTGGCAGCGAACAGAAACGCCTTCTCAAAAATTCTATAAGCTGCTCTAGGTTTAAGACCTGAATAGGCCCATCTAGTTGATCGAGGGATAGACGAGTATAAAGAAAGGATGGAGAATCTTTAATTTGATCTTGATTTGTATGAGTCGAAGTATGGAATGCGCCAAGACATATGCCTACTTAATTATGACTCTTGGGGTTATGTTCACATATATGTTCTGTTCTTTTTCAAATGATACAAGTTTAGACCCCGTATTCTCATTGATGTGAGCAAAATTGACATGACCACCACAGTGCTAGGATTCAAGTGCCTTCATTTTCATACTCCACTTCTTTCTGGGGATTGAGCTGGGGGTCTATCGTAATAGCCTCTCTATCTCACCTCTGAGGTAGTGGTATGGACTGCGTACACTTACCTTCCCCAGACCCCACTTTGTGGGAATATACTGGGTATGCTGTTGTTGTTGTTGTTGTACTTCTTTCTGGGGATAACATTAGAGGGGTAGCTTTTACTCCAAAGAACCATAATAAATACAGTGCAAGTGTTTTAATGTATTTTCCTTGGTTGATGACTTTTTCGCCTTATTTTTCAAAATGATAACATAACAGTAGCATTAATTGTATTTTGCCTTCTGACATTTTCACTGTTTTGGTTATTATAGGATTCAGTATACTATTCCTTCTCCTACTCAAATTCTAATAGAGATAATTCCCAGTTATCTGAAGTACGTAATCAAGATTGGCCAAGATGGTAATCATGAGGAGTAGGCTTGCATGCTGTACAAGAGATAGAGAGATTCACATTGACTTTGATGAAAATTAGAGTAAGCTTACCCCTCTTGCTAGTTAGAAGTATTCTTGTTTTGTTTGGCGCGACGTAGATAATGAGGTTTCATATAGCCAATCCCAACTTGCTTCTGATTGAGGCATAGTTGTTAGGGTTGTATGGAATGTCGATTGGCTTGGTAAAAGTTCCACAAAGTGTTGCTCCTAACTTGTTTAGTTCTAGTCTAAGGTATAAAAGGTCGTTCTCTCTACCACCTAAAAATGTGCAAGAAATATATACTTAATAGATAGCTAAAGAGAGAGGGAGAGAAAGAATAATTGATAAAATGGAAACACCAAGGGCTATGTCAATCCTTGTTTTTGAACTTTTTACTATGTTGTTGTGCACAGCACCAGTGCCACTCATGATTACTACCAGCTTTCAACTTAGTGGAGGTGACAAAACCAAATACAGTGACATTAAGGCTTACAGGTTACTTCAATTCTACTTCATACTCGTTCATTATTTTTACTTGTCCGCTGTTCTAAAAATAAATCATTCAGCTGCCATTCACAATGTATTATGTCATTACAGGGGAAGAGGGTTTTTCATGGCAGGTTTCTTGGCCTGTTGGATTTCTATGTAGGTAAGGTATTACTATATGTCGAAGGTATCATTAAGTAGACACAATTGAGATGCTCACACACTTCAATATGAGGTTAGGTTCAAGTTTGAATGCATGAGATTGGTTTCATATATTCTTCATAATAGCGAGTAATTATTGAACTAATTGAGTGGATATAACGAAGTATTTTGAATGAAATCAAATTGGCAGCTGATGACATTCTTCATGGCAAGTGGAGTTGGTGCTGGTTTTGGTGTCAGTTCTGAATTCAAACGTTACATTAATGGATTTGTAGGCACAATTGAATCATCTGGAATTGATACATTCGAAGAGTTAAGGACCAAGAGCCAAAAATTCCTCGACAGGGGTAATTTAGCAACTATTCCCCTTCTTGCTGGATTTACTACCATGGCTGTTCTCACCATTATTACTTCCTACATTCGCAAATGAAGACGTACACTTTTTTGGTGCAGCGATTATTGAGTGTACGTAGTAAAATAAACCTCAAGTCTTGTTGGTTAATTCGTGTGACGTTTAAATAATTTATGTGTGTTGGATTTTATGATGCAATAATACTATGTGTACTTTGTCTCAATGAATGAATATCAAGAGATGGAAATCTACTACTGTTGCTATTAGCATTGTTGTTAATTCATTTGAGGTTCTTGAGTTTCTAATGATGGTATTTTGTTAAATTGGGAAAATATTTGGAGAAAACCATCCACCTCTTGTATACCTTTGGGCCTTGGTTTACATGTAAGTTCTGGACTTGGGAAATCTCTAGTGTTTTCTCTGCTAGGTTGTTTTTAGGTGTGGACTTAGTGGGTCATACAAAATGGATTACATTAACATTCCTATGATTGCAAGTGTTGGTTATGTACTTAACACATAGATTAGTTGCTATAATGCTGCACGTCAAAAGAAAATTAAAGGGGCCTAACACTAGGCATGTATTAAGAGCCATGCTGTCACGTACTTTATTTCTGCAATTGTTCTTCTACATCTTACTATTTGCAAAGAGTATTTCTGGTGACATTGCTATGCGTTTCACATGAAGGTTGACGAAAAACAGAAAAAGTGGCATAATCATACAAACTATTGAAGTAGAAGAATGGAAAATACATCAGCTAAAAACATAGCAATCTCGTGTACTTTGTTTCAGAGCATGCTATCAGCTCGAGCTGGCAATCTCCGGAAGAAATTGCACGGTGGTGAAGGCATTTTGCTCCTGAATCTTGGGTGCCTTAGGTAAACCAGAGCTGCTACCAGAGCTATGATTTTGAAAGGTGTCACATACAGTATCACTGCTGCAATAAGACAGAAGACTATGAAGAGGCTGGTTGCCCTCGGATCTCTCCAACTGAGCAGAGCCTGGAATCTCTCTCCTTGAGTTGCCATGTCACCTATAACCGTTTGAATTCTACCAGCCACACTGCGAAGTCTATCATACCTCATTTTAACTGTATTCTCAGGCTTGGATGTGGGGAAAGTATCAAACTCTTCGTCTAGTTCATCTGAGATAACTGCTTCAGCCCAAGATAGTTTTGTGTCCATATGTGGAGGGGTCCTTGGTCTGGAACGGTAGTTCCATATTCCAATGAGAAACATATAAAGGAACATGGTTGGTAGTATTAACTCTGGGTAGCAGATCAATATGCAAAAGAGAAGATGAACGAGAATAGTAGTAATAGGGTTCTTCCATTTGCAAACTTCTTCAAGCCATTTGCTCATGGAAATTACACCTGAGAAAAGAGAAACAATTCTGAAGAAGTTAGCTTTACTTCTTCTCATGCTCCACATGTGGGAGTCGACATCCAGCATGTACTCCACAACCTCTTTATGCAATGGTGGCTCAGCTCGTCCAAGCCTCACAGCTACAATATTCATGGCCTGATATCTCAAACTGTCCACTTGGTTTACTGTGAAAGGGTGTAGATAATGCATCTTTGGGAGCAAGGGATGGCCGTATAAATAAATGATGTTTGCAAGGGACAAGCAAGTAAATCTAAAAGCAAGTTGGAGTTCACCCATCTTCTTCACTCCAGATGGTTGGAGAACAAGAAGTGGGTAAGACATTGTATAAATTCGATCAGTTTCCAGTGTTGATAGTCGGATCCTTACCTTTCCAATTCTGGAGTCCTTCCCTGCAGCTGAGTTTTCATTTCCTCCTAGATGGCCGTTATCAAAGACACCCAATGTAATCACCGTACATGGGTCATAGACCTCCCACGTGTATTGTTCGTTCCATTTGGGACTCAAGCTATCAAGTATGGTTCTGGTTCTTACCCACTTCAATCCAAATTTAGCCACACAATAAGCATCTGTGGTCTTTCTGCCATCCTTAGGTTTCATAGGGACAAGCCCCTGTGCACTCAAGATGCCTACTTCCAGGATTCCAACTGGTTGCTTCCACAACTGCCTAGCTGTTGGCCTCTGATCGCTGATGTACATTGTTGATTCATCTAATACATGGTATCCACCTTCAAGACAAGCCCTGAGATGGATTCTTGTTGAAAACTTGCGTTCATGTCTCCTATCTCCCTCTAAAACTCCGAACCCAAACCTTTCAAGATTGAACCAGCGAGAATGAACTGGCCGGTGATCCAATCGCTTTTCGAATGTGTTAAGTGGCAAGACTAACCTCCCAGCGATCTCATCTTTGGAAGGGCCGGCCTTGCATTCAACAGTAAGCACCAATTGCTCCTCAAAAGGCTCTGCCGCCACAAATAGTAGGTCTTCATTCCAGAAAGGATTAGTTGTTCGTGTTTGGCTTACTTTGGTCTTTAGTACTTGCTTCCCAACTTGAGCCTTCACAAATACCTGTGGGGGTTGGCTTTTGTCCAGGGATTCTACATCTTGCGCTTCAATGATATTGACTCTCAGGTACCACAGTTTAGGTGAAACATATACCTTTGATCTGACACTATGAATACCTTCTCCATGAACTAAAGCAGCATCTGCATGCCATGCTTCTGAGAAGGCTTCGTCTGCTTGGGTTCCCATCCACACTGCAAGCATCACCTCTCCCCTGACTTTGCTCTCCCCCCGGCGATCCTCTAATCTATACCACTGAGGTGCCAAAGGGCTGTCAGGTGGAACCCTTGTAGGCACTTCATTCATGTCAAAGACCACTCTCCCTAGATAATCATCTCTCTGCACCATCTCTCTGTCTCTTACAAAAACTTCGATAATTGAAGACTGAATCTTCTCTTTGGAAAAAGCAAAGACTTGCTTCCATTCAGGGTTTACCTTCTTATCAAAGTGCTTTGTTTTGCCTTTATAGTTTCCGAGTTTCACCTCCACATATGGATCACAACTCCCTGTTACGGGGTTTGGCGGTAGGTCTCTTGCTTTCACAACTCGAACATAAAGAAAATGCATCTGTTCAACAAGATCGTAAGTGCTTGTGACTCGGTCACTGCTAATCCATCCACCTCCACCTCGGAATCCTCCATGTGGCCACCGTTCCCCAAGTTGTGGTTTCGTTTCTTTGGCCTTATAATCATCTTGGGGGTTGGAAGGCTGTTCATTGCCCATGTTTTCCCTTGTCTAGCTCTTCCGTGTTCCTTTGAGGACTAGAGACTTCTGTGTCTGAGAAAAATAGCAACTTCAGCAAATCCACTAGGTTGTTTGTATTAGAAAAACTAGGTTGCATAAGAAGAAAATAAATGGAATTCAGGATGGATGGAGGACATAATTGTTTTTGAGGACTGGTTTTAACCACTTTTGCCTAGAACTAGCTGAATTCTTGCCTTCTAGTGGAAGTTCCTGATATAAATATAAAGTTTCTTCCGGGTACTAGATCGATGTTGAAGGAATGGAAGAGTTAATTCAGCTAGTTAGTAAAATTGATGGTTTTTTTGCACTCTTAAAGTGAGGCGTTCTAAATTTAATCCTGGTATCAACCCTGTATTCTGCCAGTTGTTGAGTCTTTTTAAGCGCTTTAGATTATATGAGTATGTAAGATTCTTGAAAGCATGCTGGTCGAAAAATACACCAGGGCATTCGCTTAGTTTAAACGCATGAATTCCACCTAGCTTTAGCACCTACAAGCATAAAGTTATATGAGTATCTATCATTCTGCACTTTTTGGCAAAATTGATCTGGTAGCACCTCTAATGACAAAGTTAGCTTTGTGGACTCTCAAATGAAGGGGAATTTTTCCTTTTAGACTTTTTATGTTCTCTGTACTTACTTTCTAAGATTCTTTGGCATTTTTTGTGGCCAGCTGCCGATGTTCTCTTGATGTTCCAAAGCTAAAGAAGAGCATTGAAGGTTGAAGAGGAGTAATGCAGAAGACTTGAGAGCATGTATACAAAGATGCTTTTTATCCTTTATTCTCCAACTTTATTCTCTTATCATTTATTATGGTATTGTTAGTCTCCTTTTGCTTGTTAAAGGAAAACCAAAGATTCCTCCATTGTTTCCCTTTCCTTTCTTACAGTGTCCTCTATCCTTTTTCCTGACTCTGACTACCTAAACATCAACCTAAACCTCTGCTTTGAGTTTTGGTTATGAACCTTAAATGACAAAACACCAGTGTTTGGTCAATTTTAACCACCGTAGGAGGTGTGATGTACATGAACTCATTCAAGGGGGTGCAACGCTTCTCAGTTTAGGCAGAGATTCCCGGATAGCAGTAGTCTCTATGTGAATCTCTTCCCGACCGGCCAGGCCGAATCGGGGCACCACTTGGATGGGATAAACTCATCAATAAAAGGGCACCGAGCATCTCAGTATGTTCGTCAAGCTCCCGAACGGCACACACCAGGGGGGTAGCGACTGTTTATTAAAAATACAGGACTTTGTTAAGTGGTAACACGATGTATAGAGTCTGACACCTGCCCGGTGCTAGAAGGTCGGAAGGAGTTGTGTTATAAGCTTTGAATGGAAGCCCCGGTAAACGGCGGCAGTAACTCTAACTGTCTTAAGGTAGCGAAATTCCTTGTGTAAGATTGGTCTCCACTAATATTTTGAGGCAAAAACTGAAAAGCATAGAGTTAATTGAACTACAAAATCTTTCGTCAACCACCTACTAGCTAATCTCAAGTGTCTCTCCACACCATATGGATTGCATGTTATGCATTGCTGGTAATTTTCAAAACAAAAAAAAATTAGAAAGTAAGAAATAAGAAGTATATGAGCAGAAGAACAATTTTATTGATCTCTCCTAGGAATGAAACAAAACACAAACACATCATCTAGCAGTGTTTTTAAATCACGAACTAACTCCTAAATAATAGGAATAGATGCTAACACTTAATTGACTTATTCAAAACTAAAGCAGTTAAATAAATTTACAGCAGTTCAAAAGCAAATTTCTTATGCTCCTCCTTACTTTGGGAACCACAAACTCCAAAATTTTTTTCTAAGAAGCTCCAATTTGCTGACCGGTAAAGGCTTAGACTGCATTTGTTTTTATTAAGACTAGTCAAGTGTACGTGCGTTGCATTGTACGTGTGCTTACATCTTAAAATGTTGGTGAGAGGTGTATCTTGTTAAAAATAATGAAATTTGACAAATCTAATAAACCTTTTAATTTGAAAGAAAATAATTCACTAGCCAACACATACGAAAAGTATCAACGATGTTACATTTCTTCTTAAAACGTATATTGAGTTACCAATAAAGTGCTGGAACATGATACTTTTCATTCTTCATTCGAAACTAACAAGTTATTTCAGGTCCGGTACTTCTACCTTGTTATTAGAAAAGGAGTTAAGTAAAGCAAATTCTCTCTTTTGGAGAAGCACGAGCTTAATCAAGTAGAATCGAATTGCGCTGCTTGATGTCCGATCAAAAACAAATAAGCGGGACCATGTTGATACAAATATGCGTTAGAAAGGCCAAGTTGGTTTTCACCCTCTCTGTAGTTGTCGAAAAATCATTGAAAGTTTGTTATTTTCAAAAACATTTCAATGATATTTATAGTAAAAAATTTCAAATCTTTAACCAGGCGTGTATCTTGGTGGGGGCCATCGGGTTCACGTGAACACGTGCTTCCCTTCTTAGATCATATATAGTAGTGTTATATTTTTCTAAAAATATTTAAATATAGATGTGTGAACCCACGCTCGAAGTATTTTCATAATAGTGTATCCATCCTCTTGAAATCCTAGATACGCCTGTGTCTTTAACACACTATGTAAGATATATTGTCAAACTAAAGTATTTTGATAATTATAGCATGATAAATATCACTTTAGTTTGTGTTATTGTAGCTTTAATTGAAAGGAGGAATAAGTCATCAACATTATATTGAAATATTCAAGTATACAACTTTTGGAGAAAATTATTGGCCAATTTCTTTGGCCAATCTAGTTTACAAAATATATAGGTTGTGTATACTATAGCAAATATCCATATAATGTACCTACACTGTACAATTATATACATGTGTACACATAACATAAAGTGTATAAGTAGTGTATAATCCGACCATGTTCATAAACTAGATGATCGAAGCTACATATATATAAGTTTCCCTAACTTTTACGTAGTGATACTGGGTTTGTTGTTGTTGTTTTGTTGTATAAAAGAAGTGGTTATATAATAAATATAAGACTTTTGGTGAAAGTGGTCCTAAATTTGATCAAGATCATTATAGTTTTGGGCTTTAAAGTCTTCAATGTCGGCCCATCCAAAAAGTAGAGTAACTTTACTTGTACTTCACTCACTCTTTATATATCCTCATGCAAACTTTAGGAAACAAGATCTACAATTGCAGAAGATTTCAACTGTAGGGTAATTCTTTTTTTTTTTAAGTTTTTTACTCGGTGATCGGTGTCTGTGTTCAAATTTGACTAAATTCGGAATCACATCGAGAAGTCTTACACATTGGGGGTAAAACGTTGCATAACAAAAGTGATTTCATATTCATGGCACAAATCCGAGATTTTTGATTATGGATGGAGGAATATTTATCACTCGATCGTAGCATTTGTTGGTTTGTTTCTTGATATTATGTAAATTAACTATATTATTAAAAGAAATAAGAAAAAGGTACTGCATGTTTTTGTTTGTTTAAATACTCATGTAGTAGCAAAGAGAGGAGAACTTAAAAAAGAAAGGGGGAGCATACTTTAGTAACTTTGCCAGTTACTCGAGATTCTTGATTATTTTATTTCTCATGACTTATTTGAATTCGCATGACACTTATTAAGATAAATAATCGAGAAAAGAAAGGTCGAGGGAATACACATATATTCGAACATAGATTGGTCTTTAGCTTATCATGATAGCCGTTGCTTTATTTCATATAGTGATAACGCTATTTCTTTAACGTTTTATACCCTTCGAACATTGATTGGTCTTTAGCTTATCATGATAGCCGTTGCTTTATTTCATATAGTGATAACGTTATTTCTTTCTTAACGTTTTATACCCTTATATTCAAAATACAATATTCTTTACTCTCTATATATCTTATACATACTGTGAACTTTGCATTCCCATTGACACATAGATTATGTATAAGATACAAATATAGTATATGATTTAATTTGAAATATTTTGGTCTCATTCTTTTGGTCAATTATGTGAAAAAAGGTACTAATAATGAATAAAGAAGTTCATATATCTCCATCATGGGCCGGTGAACTAATAAATAATAATAAATAATTCACATAAAATGTAGTACAAAAGATAAAAGACAAACAATCTATCTATCTATATATATATATATATAACTAGTATATGTATCCGCGCGATGCGCGGCTAATATTAAAGTATTATTTTTAGTTGTTTCATATTGGAATGTCTCGTTTGAGCATGTCAAATCATATTACCTTAAAAAAAGCTCAACTATCATATTCTTTCTCAATGAAATGCAAAAACATAAACATAAAAATAAAAAAATCTACCCACCCACCCATACCCCCACCTCCACCTCTATCTCCCCACCACCACCACATGCCTCCACCCCCACCTCTAACCAAATTCATGTAATTGTAACTCAACTTTTATCTTTTATATTTTTCTTTATTATATTATTCACAATTTAAAGATATTAGATTGTTATTATTCCCCCTCCACTCATACCCCCACCTCCACCTCTATCTCACCCCCCACCCAAACCCTAATCCCCCCAACCTCGAACCAAATTTCATGTAATTGTAACTCAAGTACTTTTATGTTTTATATTTTTCTTTATTATATTATTCACAATTTAAAGATATTAGATTGTTATTATTTCCCCTCCACCTATACCCCCACCTCCAACTATATCTCTCCCCCCCCCCCGCACCCCACCACCACATGCCTCCCCCCCCCCCCCCCTCCTTCTCTCACCTCTGACAAAATCTGTATGAGTAAAAACAATCATGTAATTGCAAAAAAGCTTTTATGTTTCATATTTTCCTTTATTATATTGTTTACAATTTAAAGATTTCAAATTATCAAAAACAATTAAAAAATTTATTCTACTGTCCCCCATCACTTTTGTTTAAAATTTATAAATAGCAATATGTATATTATCTAATTACTTCATTATATTCTCAAAATTAGTTCAAATTCTCTCTCCCCCCCCCCCCCCCTAATCCTCAGTGTACATGTTTTTCTACTGTATTTTAATTATGTTATATTTCTCTAATTTGACTTTGAATAACATTGTTTTTTTTGTGGTAAACCATAAGCAATTGGATTTTCTTCTCTCTTATCTCAAAATATAGAAATTAGAATAGATAAGTTTGTTATGCATAAACAAATAAATGAAATATAAATTAGAAAAAGACTCCAAAATAATCTAATATGTTAGAAGTAGTTATAATTTAAAATTCAAGTTAATTTAACACTTTCACATCTATCGAAATATAATTTATCTCATATTCTATTTTAAAATTTTATTTATTCAAATTAAAAAAAATGTTAACTTATCCTAAGAATTAAAAGAAATTCCATAATGCATGTAAAATTTGTTGAATATGAATTTTAAAGGAAAAAATAAAATTGTGAATTCATTCAATGAAAACGAATTTTAATATGTAACCTAGGTACTGCTACTACTTCTACTACTAATTTTTTTTTAATTATTATTTTCTAACCTAGAAATGGCAGATACATGGATTAGAAAATTTCTCATAAGCTTTCATAAAATAGCTAATTACTTGATTCATTTAAAAAATTCACCTTAAAGGTTTGGGCTAGCTACAACCATAATCTCTTTGGCAAAGCAATATAGACAAAATTGGCTATCTATTTGCTTACAATTCTAGATTTTGTACTGCACAATAATTTGCAAAATTCAAAGAAACAGAACTAATTATTAGACCAATAGTAGATCCTAACTAAAAAAATAAAAGTTAAATAGCAAGAAATTTGCTAGGGGAAGGTAATTTAATCTCGATCTATATAACATTTAAATCAGATAAAACATATATAGAAAATAGAAAATTATTAACAGAACATCTTCCATCTACATAAAATAGAAACTGAAACAGATGATGAGAATAAAAAAACTTTTAAAAAAACACCACACATTTCCATGCGATGAAATAAGTCTCGACCAAGAATTGAAAACTCTATAGCCTTCAAATATGCAGTTTTATACATAAAATTTAATATAAATAGATACCCAACTTATTCGAGATTCAACAAAGAGTAAAAAAAAAAATGAACAGCTTGAAAAAAGTTAAATTCATTCACTGAGGCCTCACTTATGATTTAATACATAAAATCGTTGTAGCATTCTCATAAGTTCCACCTTTCACATTGAATATACCTACCAAATAACACTTTTACTAAAACACACACAGTAATTCAATTACACAAATTCCTCACCCCCTGCACTTTACATTTTTTTAGCTACTAATTTCAAGCTAAACTCATAATCTTAAATTAACGAAGGCAAAGTAAAACAGCTTAATAAGTACTGACCTCCATTGAAATATCGTTGATAGTTCATTCTGAGTACATATTTGACAAAAAGTAGCATGTATTTGAAAAATATCTATAAAAAACACAAATATGAATGGTTGATTTTGAAAGAAAAACAACCGAGCATTCATGCAACCTTTCTAAGCAATTACCTTTCGCTTCTTCTGTTGTTTGATTTCCGACTGTCATTTCCAAAAATTATTGATTGTTCAGAAACATGTCTCTTTAAAAGCAAACTTTTAAAAATTATTTGCTAGCCAAAGCAACCTAACACAATCAAAGAAAGCAGAACAACATTCAGTATATATAAGATAATTTCGTGACAATCATTAATCTCAATAAAACAATTTGCAGCATCTAACTCTATACTACTAAGAACACAAACTATTAACAAATTATAATCAAATATCTAAAGTGAAGCTTTGAGTAGTAAGCAAATTGCACACAAATATACTAATGTAAGCACGTGCCAAACATGAATGTTGTATAATCAATAAACCAATCTGATTGAAGAATTAAAAAATAAGTTCAAAACAATAGAAAATAAGATAAGAAATTTGATTGAAATTAGTTTATATAGAAAAGAGTTAATTGAAATTTGACTTTATCTAGTATAGAGTTAGTTTTCAATTCAAATTCTAGAAAAATCTATAACTTTTAATTCAAATTCAAAAATTTAACACTAATTGAACTAACTAATTTCAGCAAACTTTATCTTTATCTAAAAAAAAATAAAAAAAAAATAAACTTTATCCTTAAAAATAAACTTTATCCTTTAACAGTTTCAATTCAAACTATTTTTTTTTTCGAATTCAATTTAAACTATTAAAGTTATCCTTTTTTGAACTTTAAACTTTATCCTTTTAATTTAGAACTTTACTTTTCTTTGGTATTTTTCTAGTTTATCCTTTTCTTTTATGCTCTTTTTTAATAAAATAAAAAATGTGTTTATCCTATAAATAAGTTTTAACCCGAAATACATGTAAGGTTTGATATACTACGTAAGTTTTTAAATTTTTGGCTTATCTAAGTTCAAGTGGATAAGTAAATTAACTTAATCATTTTCAATTCAAAATTCAAAAAAATTTATTACTTACAATGATAGCTAATTTAATAATGTCAAGTCACTTATTATTATTATTATTATTATTATTATTATTATGAAATAGTTAGAGTTTATTTAGACTCTTCAACTATGGGTTCCTAGTTTTAAGAGAATGATTTTGTTTCTTCTAAAAGCTTAGTATTTTCATTTCAAATATTTTTAATCTTTTAATTCAAAATTTTTATTACAATACTATTATGCTTTGTCCTAAAATTGCCACGTGGCTTCTCAGTTGCTTGCCACTTGGCTAATTGTGGTGCTTCGTCCTCTGCTTTATAATATATATAGATAATAATAAAGGAGAATAGTTTTGCATGAGGTTATGCCAAGTGGCATCTTAAGAACTAGTCTCTTACAACAAAAATAAATTTTGTAGATTATTAATTATTTAATAGTTATTCCATATTTATTTTATCTCTCTCT
This sequence comes from Capsicum rhomboideum, assembly GCA_031232105.1. Classification (NCBI taxonomy): domain Eukaryota; kingdom Viridiplantae; phylum Streptophyta; class Magnoliopsida; order Solanales; family Solanaceae; genus Capsicum; species Capsicum rhomboideum. The sequence continues at coordinate 49,161,485 of CP124707.1, forward strand.
CTCTCTCTATATATATATATATATATATAATTTTATTTATATATAATAAATGAGAATAGTCTTGCATGAGGTTATGCCAAGTGGCATCTTAAAAACTAGCCTCTTACAACTAAAATAAATTTTGTAGATTATTAATTATTTAATATTTATTCCATATTTATTTCGTATTGTGGTAAAAAAAAAAAACTAAGTTTGACTTCTATTGGATGAAAATTACTAAGATTGACTCATATAGGATGAAAATAACTAATGATATTATAAAAAAATAAATATAAATTATTTCATTATAATTGAGTAAATCAAAAAAGTATTACAAGAAAGATCAAGAAATTAATAGAATAACCAATTAGTAAATAGTAACCAAGCAACTTATACGAAAAAGATTATTATTTCCAAAGAGTCATTTCAAAATTAAAAATATTATGAAAAAGATGTCATTCAAAACATGTACTCAATTAATTTAAATAATATAAATAATAATATTATTTAAAAATATATATTTATATTTCACTACAATCGAGTAAATCAAGGAAGTGTTACAAAATATTATAATCAAATTATAAAATTAGGAGAGATTTTTGAGAAGTAAATCAGTAATTAGGAGGAAAACAATTGTTGCCTTATTTGAGTTCTTCCGAAATTATAGAGGTAATTAATAATCAATTAAATATAATCAAACTATAAGAATATAAGAGATTCATAGGAAGTAAATATGTAATTAGGGAAAAAATTAATCGCTTTCCTATTTGAGTCTTTATCATAATTATAGGGCTAATTAAATAATTAATCAAAATTTAAAAATTGGAGAGATTTATGAGAAGTAAATATGTAATTATAAAAAAAAAATTACTTCCTTATTTGAGTTCTTTATGTAATCATAGAGTTAATTAAAGAATCAAATAAATATAATCAAACTATAAAATTAGGACATGTATATGTAATAGTAATACTAATTTTATAATAATAAAATTAATTAGATTAATTGAGGTGAAAATCAGTTAATAATTAATTTAATAGTAAATATATGTAGAATTCCGTAATTGATATACATATTATGATAAAGAATATTTTATTAAGAAAATTAAAGTGACACTTATAGAAAAATATTATTGTGATAAAAAATCATTCCAATTTTTTTTTTATTTTTTTATGAAGAATATAGTATATATGGAATACAAATCTGTTGAAATTATGAGATTTCTTTTAATAATTATGATCCAAGCTTTTGAAATATTATACGTAAAATTACTACCATTTGATGTAAAAATACAAATCAAAATAAAATGCATTAATTATGGTTATCATTTTGAAAATTAAGATAAAATCTCAAATTTTCATTTGTGTAAGTAGATTTGTGTAGCTTTCAAAAAAGAGAAGAAGGATTTTCCTATTAAGGGACTTTTAACTAAAATACTTTAAAATTATTGTTAAATGAATTATAGTAATTATAGTAATATAAAATAATAAAAACATGATCTCAGTATCTCATTCAAATATAAATTGAATTTTTAACAAGGATTTTCGAATTTGAATTTAAAATGAAAATTTGACCTCTTATATATACCCTTTCAATAATTCATAAATATTATTACACTCCCCCCCCCCCCCCACCCTCTCATTATTGATCATTAGCTTTATTTGTGCTTATCATGTTTTGCATTATGAGTATGTAACAATTAAATAAGAATTGTCAATATTTTTTAAAATATTAACTCTAATTTTCTTGATGATTTTAGGCTTAAATATTTTCGTAGAGTAAGAGACCAAACATGGTGATGCAATATTATCACTAATTCAAAGCGAGAGTTCAGAAGAAGAATCGACGTATGAGGAGGTTCAACAATATATTCACAATGTAACATAGGTTTGAAACAAAGAAATTTCAATTGTCAAAAATGATTTGAATTACTCGTAGTTTTTTTTTCTTGAGAAAAATAATTTGTTGGTTTGGTGTTTTTTATACAAATATAAATGTGTACTGTGGATAATATAGTTCGTTGATTATATATTATTTTGGGGTCTTACATAATTATGATATGAAGGTGATTAACTTTCTTGATCTTGTTTTAATCCTTATACCAGATTTCGATAAGTAAGAGACCAGACATGTTGATGGAATGTTATCACTAATTCAAAATGAGAGTTTAGTAAAAGAAGATACATATGAGAAGATTGAACTCTACATTCACCATATTGTTTTGGAACAAGGAAGTCATTTGCCAAATATTAATCTGGATCAAGAAAATTATTTGTTGAATATGAATTTAACTATACACAATATTTTTCTTGTTAGAAGAAAAAAATAATTTGATAAGTTTGGTAATTTTTTTATTCAAATTTAAAAATAATTTATTGCGATGGAGATTAACTAACATGCAAGATATAAAAACTTTAAATAAAAGTAAGTTATTAAGTAATAAATTCAATCATTGTTAAATTGTAAATTTACGGTAAAATAATATCACTATATAACGAGGTATATAAGCATACATGACAAAGGAAAAAGTGTAAGAAATATTAATGAAATTAAAAATATGATTATTTTGAAGCTAATGAAAAATGAAAATTGTAAAATTGATTTCTTTAGTAATAGGACCTGTTTGGCCATGAAAATCAAAAATATATTCACTTTATTTGATACTTTTTAAGTTGAAAATATAGTTGAAGTTGTGTTTGACCATAGTATTTTGGAGTTAATATTTAGAATTCAAATATATTTTTTTCAAAAAATATAAAATTGAAAATAAATTTTTAAAAAATCAGAGTTTTATGAAAATAGGGTTATTTTATGAAAATAAACAAATTGATTTTTTTTTAAAAAAATGAAAAAGTGCAAAAAGTGAATCAAAAATAGTGAAAAACACCTCTGTTTTTCAAAAATTCAAATATTGTGAAAACGTATTCCGAAATATTGTGAATAATATTTAAGGCCAAACGCCTACTATATTTGGTATCTTTTGAATCCTATTGTGGCTTGAATGAGAAAGTTACAAATAGTGTAACTAGGAAGATAATATTTTTTTTCTTTATATTTGTCTCCTTTTAATATTCATAGGTAAACATCTTCTTCAACATATTTAAATCGATTTTATCTCTCATTTCTTTTTACTTTGAACTAACTTTTTTTTATCATTCAAGGAACTATAAGTCATAGGAGATATTGATGATGTATTTCATTAGTCTATATTGGTTTATCCGTTGGTGAATAATGAAAAGAAATTTTTTATGCTTCTATTCATTTGGTAAAATTATAAATCTAAATTATTTTTATTTATATTTTTATTGTGATCTTTCTTCTTAACTATTGACAGCGCATCGTGTCAGTACTAATACTAGTATATATAATAAAGGAGGATAGTCCAGCCTATAACTAAATCAAGTAGCATCTTGAGAACTAGTCACTTGACATTTTGCAGCAAAAAACTATTTTGTAGATTATTTAATTATTTCATATTATTCCATAGTTATTTCATATCTATATATACTAGTTTAGGGTACACACATCGCGCGTGTACCTCGCTTCAATGAGTTCAATTTTATAAAATCACTTCGATATTATAAAAGAAAATATGTTTTGACTATAAAATAAATAACGAAAATAAATTTGATGACTTAAATAAGCTATAGATGCTCAAATATACGTATACATTATCACATAATCTATTTTCATAGACCCTCGATTCAAGGACACATGAAAACAATATCCACCTTGATGAATATAATACCTGCCTGATTATGTCTCATGTACAAATAAATTACAAATTTATTCGTAGACCAGCTAAACATAGATAATGCTAAACTCTAAAACAAAAATTTGTGGCTTTTATATCAATTGAATATCAACATAAACACAAAAAATTAGAGCTTTGATAAATAATATTATAAACACATTTTGAGGACATACCTTTGCTTAGAGAGATATCTTCATGTGATTATAAAATGAACCAATTTTCTTGTTGAGAAAATAAGTATATTTAGCGATAGAGTTGATCTTGAAAAATCAATTTCTGCTAGTATAGACTTGAAGAAAAACCAATTTTCTTTGATAGACTTGAAGAAGAACGAATTTCCGTTGGTAGACTTGAAGAAGAACCAATATGAATTCTGGGATTGTATGGACGGAAATATTCAGCTTTTCTTATAAAGTAAATTGGAAGTGGTTTCATGTGATAGTAGAGTTCTAATTGAGCAAGAAAGCAATTCATAATATTAAGAATTCAACCATATTGAAATTGATTTCGTATGACAGAGTTCTAATTGAGCAAGAAAGCAAATTTCATTGTAGAGTCCGACATTAATTGCCATGTATGTTCTCCTAATATATTTTATCATTTTTTATTTATTTACCATATATTTAGGAGTTATTAATTTTTTGAAATTCTTTCCATATATATTAGGAGTCAATATTATAAAAATAAATAACTAATAATTTGAGAAAAAAAAGTGAAAAAACAATTTTGTCTATTGCGGAAACTTTTAATAAAGGGAAAAAAGTTCAAACAACATTTCTAAAGCTCTTCATACTTTTAATATAGTATAGATAATAAAGGAGGATAGTCTAGCCTATAATTAAGTCAAGTGGCATCTTGAGACTAGCCACTTGGCATTTTGCAACAAAAAACTATTATGTAGATTATTTAATTATTTCATATTTATATATATAATAAAGAAGGATAATCTTACCTATAATTAAGCCAAGTGGAATCTTGAGAACTATCCACTTGGCATTTTGCAACAAAAACTATTTTGTAGATTATTTAATTATTTCATATTATACCATACTTATTTCATATCTATAGATATAATAATGGAGGATAGTCTAACCTATAATTAAGCCAATTGACATCTTGAGAACTAGCCACTTGACATTTTGCAACAAAAAAATATTTTGTAGATTATTTAATTATTTAATATTATTCCATATTTATTTCATATCTATATATATATATATTAAAGGAGGATAGTCTAGCTTATAATTAAGTCAAGCGACATCTTGAGAACTAGTCACTTAGCATTTTACAACAAAAAATTATTTTGTAGATTATTTAATTATTTCATATCTATCTATCTATCTATCTATCTATCTATCTATATATATAATAAAGGAGGATAGTTTAGCCTATAATTAGGCCAAGTGACATCTTGAAAACTAGTCACTTGGCATTTTGTAACAAAAAACTACTTTATAGATTATTTAATTATTTTATATTATTCCATATTTATTTCATATCTATATATATAATAAAGGAGGATAGTTTAGCCTAATGAAATACTCTACATTAAAAAGGGCATAAAAGTAATTTAAAAAAATGAAAGGAGAAAGTTTGCAAACAAACTTTAAAAAGAAATTAGATAGTGGAGAATAAAGAGTCAAAAGTGGCTTTTAAAGAAAAGAAAAAGAGCAATAGGCTTTTAGCCTATCTGTACGTGATTTATTATAAAAAAAAATAAAGGAAAAATTACATAACATCATAACTTATCTTTACTAAACTACATAAAATTTCTATCCTTTTTATTAATTGTCTAAATCCCTTTTTAAAAAAAGAAACAGCTGGATACATCAACAAATTCATAAATTTTCAGATACATAATTTTATTTATGTATCTTCCTTTGATCTTGTTAATGTATTATGTATCTTGACCAAATAGTTTCAGAAATGGATGTATCTCAGTAATCAAAATTATATATCTCAACTTCAAAATTATGTATTCGGATGCTAATTATGTATCCGAAAATTGTAAAAGAAGAGATTATCTGTAATTTAGCAAAGAGTAGGGATATGGAGTAATTAGGGGTAAACTTATTGGAATTTATGTAAGTGGAGTATTAATTAAATAAATGCATTAAAGAATAAAAATAAATAGAGGAGTAGTAATAGACACATATAGTCTTACATAATAATACGTAAAGAACTATAGAAAAAATTATCAAAAAAATGAGAAAAAAGATAAATAGGTTTCTTAGCGATAAAAAGGTGTCACATCACGTTACCTACATTTTGCTTTATTATTATATATCGATTGATTGATATTGATTGTTAATTTGTTCAACATCTACTGTAAACAATCTATCTACCTGCAAAGATAGGTTGAAATCATAATGTGTATGTTGTTGTTATCAATTTGTTCAACCACTTGATATCCACAACAATAATATAATTCTAAAATATCCATGAGAGTGATCTAGTGGTCAATAAAGTGAATTGAGCACCTTGAGGTTTGAGATTTAAATCTGACACGAGACAAAATACTATGTGATTTCTTTCATCTGGTCTAATTTTGGTGGACAAAGTTACCCGACACTTGTTGCAGGTGGCAGCTGACACATATTCCGTAGAAGCACAAGCTAACCCAAGCACCACAGTTATTAAAAGAATAATTCTAAAAATAACCAAAATATAATATATTTCATCATTTCTTATATAATAGGTCCAAAAATACACAAATTTTAATTAATTGAACGTTAAATGTGCTTTGTTGAATATTATTAGAACAAAATTCAAAATTTATTAGTATAATTAAGGGATCAAAAGTACAATTATTCCAATTTAAAATACCTGTGTAAGAAAAAGACAGCAAAAAGGCTTGTGCAGAACAAAGAATCACAAGGGACCAATGTCTTTTTCTTACAAGACAATGGTTACAATTTCATGTTCAATAATACTAATAGCAATACTACTTTTGAAATCTAGTATTCAAAGATTACCCCATGAACATGAATATGAATAATAACAAAGGCAGTTCCGTGGACTAAATCTTTCGCTATGTTTGAAATTTGGGAAAGAGCCCGATCATAAGAATTTATTATGTGTAGCCTTATATAGCGGTACTGTTAAAGGTTGTTTTCACGGCTCGTGGCAGCAACTTTACCGAGGGACTTCCTTCAAATATGACTAATAATAATTACCAAAAAAAGAAAACTAATAATTGCATTCTCTATCTGTTTCCCACTTGCTCATCTTGAGTTGTTCAACTAATAAATGTCACTTTTTTTCCTTTATCCCTTTTTTGTTTGTTGAACATTTTCATCATTTAGTTTCTTCATTTGCTGACTTGGGGTTCCAAGATTTTTTATTTTTAAGCTCTCTGAAGAACCACATTTTCATCTTTCTTGATATACAGTTTGGTTTTAGTATCTGTAAGTATGTTATATAAGTATAACGATTGTTCTTTTTTGCTTTAATCTTTTACTTGTATATGGGAAAGAAGTGTAAAGATTTGTTGTTGTTTTTTCGTTTGAAAAAATGGGGTTCTTCTTTTTTGCATTAATGCTGCTATGTCGATTATTATGTTAATTTGTTGTAGCTACTGTCCAGTTATTATCTACTGGTTTTGTTACTATCTGCTGTTTTCGTACGTCTGTGACTTCTCTTTCTAGACTGCTTTGGATTATTTTTTCTTGAGCCGAGGTCTATCGGAAATAACCTCACTACCTTAGAGGTAAGGTTAAGGTCTGCGCACGCTCTACCCTCCCCACATTTCATCTTTCTTGATATACAGTTTGATTTTAGTATCTGTAAGTATGTTATATAAGTATAAGGATTGTTCTTTTCTTTGCTTTGAAAGAATGTGTTACTTCTCTCACTATAGAAAGAGATTCTTTTTCCACCGCGAATCAATGGAAAATTTGTGTTATAAAACATGATTTTCCCCACCGAACCAGCTCACTGAAAAAACGCATGGTGAAAATAGATTCTTATTGAAACAATGGGAAACTTTCTACTTTTTTCGTGTGAAAACACTTATTTTTTCTTTTCTGGCTGATTCAATCAAAATATCTGTGAGAATAGCCAAACATTTTTATGTCAGTAGAAATTTTAATGGGAAAATAGTGATTTTTTAGTAGTCTTTCCTTTGATTTTTACTTATATATGTTAAGGGAAGTGTAAAGATTGTTCTTCTTTGATTTGAAAGAACGGGGTTCTTCTTTTTGCTTTGATCTTTTACTTGTATATGTGAAAGAAGTTTAAAGATTTTGGTCTTTTCTTTGATTTGAAGGAATGGGGTTCTTCTTTTTGCTTCAATTAGTAATTAATGCTGCTTTTGTTTGTTTTGTGTTGATTATTTTGTTTATCAAGTTTGGTACTTTTTGCCCATTTGGGGTGGGACAGAGACTGATAATTGCATTTCCCTGATAGATATTTATTTCTTTTTCCATATATATGTGGTGAGAATGATGTTTGGTGTGTTTTAGTTCATTGATATTTTTCTTGTTCTTGCATTTTATCAGTTTATTTATCCAATGCTTTACTCAAAGTATGAGAGTTTTGGTTTTTCTTGTAAGTTAAGTGGCCTAAGTTTCAAATGGCCGTGGAATATTAGTAGCTCAGTTGGTTTTGGTTGGCTACCTATACTTTCGCCTTGTTAGTGAGAGTTCGATTCTCCACCTTGTAATCCCCTTCCCCTATGTATTTTTTTTAAAAAGTTTGGAATGGCTTCCCTTTTACTTATTATCTTTACACAAATAGCCTGTCGGATTCACTCTTTACTTTTTCTAGCCGGTATTTGTAGATTATACACTTTGAAGGGGAGCCTTGGAGTAACTGGTAAAGTTGCTGCCATGTGACCAGGAGGTCACGGGTTCAAGTCTTGGAAACAGCCCCTTGCAGAAATGTAAGGTGAGGCTGCGTACAATAGATCCTTGTGGTCGGGCCCTTCCCCGGACCCTGCGCATAGCGGGTGCTTAGTGCACCGGGCTGCCCTTTTTTTTTTTAGTTGTAGATTATACACTAGTAAAGTTGTAGATTATACACTGGTAAAGTTGTAGATTATTTGAAGGGCTGCCCTTTTTTGTAGATTATACACTGATTATACATAGTTATATACACATCATACATGGATTGTACGTATATTATACATATAACGGATACATTTAGTTTAAGCGATTGGGTGGGATGCTATTTAGGTTAATTCTTCTTTACTTATAGCTAATGTCACCATTTTCTTACCTTTGTTGTATAGTTGAATTTTCTGATTTTGTTCATTCGATTTGTGTTGTTGCTAGAGTAGAGTGATGAGGAATTTAGGATTGCGAAGCATATTATTTGCTGTTGTGGTTCACATTCTAGTAATATCAGCTGCTGCTGACCTTAAGAATTTGAAGATATGGCCAATGCCTTTATCAGTTAGCCATGGACATGGGACTCTTCAACTTAGTGAAGAGTTTGTGCTCAAGACTGAAGGCAGCAAGTACCCTGATGCCTCTGGAATTCTCAAGGAAGGTTTTTTAAGGTTACTTGATGTCATTAAGGTAGCTCATGTCGTTGATGGTAACGTCTCATATGACGGTCCCTCTCCTATGCTAAAGGGAATTCAAGTGATCGTCCATTCTCCAAGCGATGAGGTAATGATCTCGTAGCGATTCGTTCTTTGCTTTTAGCTTGATCATTCAATTTGTCGTTATTCAGTTGTTTAACTGGTAAATTGTTCTGCATCTCAATGAACTATAGCTTTGTTAAAGGAAAAAAAGTAGTATTTGGGAAGAGCTTTGTCACTCTGTCCATGATAGACAAGCTTCTAGTCGACAAGCTTCTAGTCATGTTTTACTCATTCCATTAGAGATCCTCAGTAAAAGATTATCGCTATTCTCCTTTGATACAGAAGTTAGCATCAACTTTTTCTTTCTAAGAGCTATGGGAACGTAGTTTAGTGTAGACAGTTGTATCACCAACTACATACACAGTGTAATCCCTTAAGTAGGGTCTGGGGCAGGTGATGCGTACATAGACCTTACCCCTATTCTGTTCAATTTTATCATTTGTAGATTTTTCCTTGAATTGTATTTTCTAAACCAACTGAATTAAACCTTGTGCAATGCAGCTGCAGTACGGTGTTGATGAGTCCTACAACTTAACCATACCAGCAAAAGGGAACCCAGCCTATGCATATTTGACGGTAGGTTTTATCAGTTTTTCTGCGATGATAACATGATGCATCACTTTGAAAGATCTATTTGTACAATTAAATGCATTTCCCTGTAACTGTACCACAGAATCGTTTGCCATACTGTACGATACATCTTAAAGTGATTTTCGCTGAAATTAATAGGCTAAGTTACAGTTATTAATTCTTCTTTCATAGCTGAAACATTTTTAAAGGTAGACTTTGTTAGCTACTTAGCTTAGTTATCTTGTACTACAGTGCATGATAATGTCACACATCCAGTTCCTCTGCACTTTTTGTGGTTACTCATTGAATTAGGAACTCACTAACCAAACATATTTTGGTTGGTATTTAGGGAATAATATTTCAGAAGTGGTGAACTTCATTTGATTACCATTTGTTAGTATTAAATAGTAGAGAGGCAGCTACTGTTAGTATATTTTATTTTTCTGTACCATTATTTCTCTCTGAAGTTGTGTGATATATTAAGAAAATGACTGTATATGAACTCTCTCTACTTGAATTTCCGCTCATGTGGTTCTATTACCTTCTTCTTTTTCGACCTTTATTCTTCTTGAAGTCGCTCACACAGGTTTAAAATAGCTGCATATGCTATGTGTCTGCTTACGTCTGTGCTCGGATAGTGAGAGATTGTTTTATGCTTTTTCACACTGTTGGATCTTATCTGATAGTCACGATTTGATGCAGGCAAAAACAGTTTATGGGGCTTTACATGGATTTCAGGTTTGATGCTTCCGTTCAAGCTAAATAGCTGCTAGTAGTTAGCCAAGTATATTTTGCTTTACTTAGATGCTTTAATATTTGTTTTTGGCATCAAGACAGACATTTAGTCAAGCATGCCATTTTAACTTTAGAACCAGAACAATTGAAGTTCATCAAGTTCCATGGACAGTTGTTGATCAGCCAAGATTTTCTTATCGAGGGCTTTTAATTGGTGAGAGACTTTTTTAATAATAATAGGAGGGTTGCATTTACTTATTTAGTCTCGCTTTTCAAGTTTAACACAACGAATACTATCCAAGCAAGGAATTTAATGAAATAAGAAATCATGCCAACAAGGAATGTTTGTTGTCAACTTGGAAACTCTCCTATGTCTGAAAAATTCTCATTTAAATCCAGTGTGCAGATGCAATGTAAAGCATGCTATTGATACTGCTAGTTTATTGATATCTGAATTGGTACATTGGCATTAAAGTATTCAAGAAAGCGAAGCATTATACTCCCTCTGTTTCAATTTGTTTGTTTGGTTTTGACTTGGCACAGAGTTTAAGATAGTAAAGAAGACTTCTAAATCTTATGGTCTTAAATTAAAGATATGTAGAGTGTACCAAAATGGCCTTTAATCTTGGGCTCCTAAACATGCCACATGGAAAGTAAAATTAAAGAGTTGCCAAAAAGGAAAGGCATTCTTTTTGAAACGGACTAAAAAGGAAAGTAAGACAAACAAATTGAAACGGAGGGAATAAGACTAGCCAAAATGTTGAAAACCAAAATAGTTTCATTGAATGTGCTTTTGAACAACTTATGTTCAAACTTCAAACTTTAGCTTGTATGTCATTGACATACTCCTTCTTTTGGTATTAGTTCTAGATTTGGCTCTTTTAAGAGAGTGCAGCGTGAATGACCTTATCTCGTGGCTTTACCATGTCATAATCTATCAAGATCTCTTGGTGACTTAAAATGCTGATATCCTTAATTGTCTTACAGACACATCCCGTCACTATCTGCCGTTGCCTGTGATATTGAAGGTCATTGATTCGATGGCTTATGCAAAACTGGTATAGTAACTCTCCAGCTAAATATCATCTAGTACTTCGCTTCCCATGTATTAGTGAGGCAGGATTGATACTATAACTGTAGGACAAATGTAAAGTATTTACAGATTTCGTTTGGCATGCCAATTTTAGTATTTGGATATATTGTGAATTGCTAACTATGTTTTCTGCCCAGTAAAAACGCTATTTTTTTACTTCAGGAATTTTCTTCTTTTATTCCTTGTGCAGTGACGGGTGCTTATCCTAAATCACGTTTGGAAGTTCACTCAATAAAACTTGCTAAAAATAAAGAAAGTTAATAATAGAGATACAGTTTCAAAGTCAATAATTTGAATAAGGTGTTGTGCTTAACTTTGTGTGGGACTTGGGTGATGTCTTATTCTTGCCGTTTATTCAAGTTCTTATTTGAATTAGCAATTTGATGATGTCACTAGAAGCATTCCGATGTCTGTTGGCAGCACATCGTGGAAGGAAATGCATAGATCGTGGAATGAAATGCATACATCTTACTTCTTGTTGATTACAAGACTCTGATCCTCACAATTTGCTCTATTCAGAATGTGCTGCACTGGCACATTGTAGATACGCAATCGTTCCCACTTGAGATACCTTCATATCCGGAACTGTGGAATGGTGCTTACTCAAGTTCAGAACGGTATACTGTAGCTGATGCTGTTGAGATTGTCAGGCAAGTTATTTCTTTCATGCTTCTTCATTCTTCTTTCCTTGGCTTTTGATGTGCAAATGACGTTTTGCTGATCCATATAATGATGCCAGTGATGGCAATCGAGTGAAATTGAAATAATTCCAGGAGTTTAACTTGAGGAAAAATGGAACTAAAATCAGGGAAAACCGAGATGTTTAGCTAAGAGAAGAATTAAGAGAGAGGAGAAATTGATCTTGTATTCATGAATGAATTCTCCTGTGTGTACATTGGTATTTATAGACTGATGCAGCTGGACTGTTCGACCTAATGCCCAACAAACTACTAACTGAATTAATGGAACAGTAATGTACAGTAGTGTTAACTGTATCCGTGAACAGTGTTAACAGAAATTCAAATGCTAACTGCCTAACAGAATTCAAATCCTAACTAACTAATTGCTGACTCAGCTTACATCAACTCTTTAATCAACTCCATTTCTTTTAACTTGCATCAATACCCGCTATTTGAAAAGCACCCTTGACCTCAAGGGTTAGAGATAGGAAATCTATGCTGCAAGTCAGTGAGGAACTCCCAAGTAGCCTGATCAGCATCAATACCTTGCCATTTGATCAAGACCTGACATACAGCCTTATTACCCCTCTTCACCATTCTTCTATCCAAAACAGATTCAGGAAGTGGACAATATGGACTGGACATGTGAAGGACTGGAGGGTGAGAAATAATATCAGGGACTCCATGGCACCTTTTAAGTTGAGAGACATGGAATGTAGGATGAATAAGAAAATCCACAGGTAATAACAACTTGTAAGCAACCATCCCAATCTTAGCAATGATCACATAAGACCCAAAATACTTGGCTGCAAGCTTTGGAAATGGTCTAGGTGCCACAGATACCTGCCTGTAGGGTTGTAACTTCAAATAGACCCAATCACCAATGTCAAAAGATCTGTCAGATCTATGTTTGTTGGCCAGATCCTTCATTCTTTGTTATGATCTAGACAAGTGAAATTTAAGTAGCTCAATCACAGCCTCTCTAGCCAGTAATGACCTGTCAACCATTTCAGTGTGTGTTTCTCCTTCTAAGTAAGGCAAGTGTAAAGGTGGTTTTTGACCATATAAGACCTCATAAGGTGTACACCTTATAGCAGTATGATGTGTGGTATTGTACCAACATTCAGCAAGAGGCAAGTATGCAGCCCATTCTAGAGGTTTGTCAGAACAAAAGCACCTGAGATAGGTCTCTAAAGTTCTGTTCAACACCTCTGTTTGCCCATCAGTTTGTGGGTGGTAAGCAGTGGACTTATGCAGTTGGACACCCTGTAAGGAAAACAGTTCCTGCCAAAAAGAACTTAGGAAAATAGGATCTCTATCAGTAACCATGGTGGAGGGCATACCATGTAGCTTAAACACATTATCAAGGAAGCCTTGTGCCACTGTTTGAGCTGTATAAGGGTGTCGTAATGCAATGAAATGGCCATATTTACTCAATCTATCAACCACAACTAGTATAACATCCGTCCCTTTAGATTTTGGCAAGCCCTCAATGAAATCCAAGCTTATATAAGTCCAAACTCCATCAGGAATAGGGAGTGGTTGGAGTAAACCAGGGTAGGCTGCAACATCATATTTGTTCCTTTGACAAACATCACAACTATTAATGAAATTCCTGCTGTCTTAAATCATAGTCTTCCAGTAAAAAAGAGATTGTAGTCTCTTAATAGTAGCATCCATGCCTGAGTGACCACCCTGTGGAGTTGCATGCCATAGATGTATGAGAGTGTCCTTCAATGCTTTATCATCACCTATAACTAGTCTTCCCTTCCACCTGAGCTGGGAATTAAACCAAGTGAAGTGCTTATAGGGATGAACCTGTAACTTAGTGATTAATGACTGGAGTGTTGCATCAGAAGTCCATGAATGTTGAATTCTGGCATAGAGATCATCATGAGGGTTGAGAAGTGAGATAGCTAAAAGTTCAGCACCCTGGTTTCTGGATAAAGCATCAGCAGCTGTGTTGTCAGTACCCTTCTTATACTCAATAGAGAAGTCAAAAGCCATAAGTTTGGTAATGCCAGCCACCTGGAAATCAGTGTGGATGTTTTGGTCAAGCAAGTGCTTGAGGGCTTTCTAATCAGTCCTCACAACCAAATGATTTCCCAACAAGTAGTGAGACCACTTGGTTACAACAAATATTAATGCCAACAATTCTCTGTCATACACACACATCACCTGGTGTCTAGGGGCTAGTGTTTTACTGATATTGGCAATGGGGTGCCCTCGTTGCATCAAAACAGCACCAATGCCTACTCCACTTGCATCAGTTTCAATAACAAAAGGCTGGGAATAATCAGGCATGGCCAACACATGAGCAGTATTCAAAGCTTCCTTCAATTGCATAAATGTTGTAGTAGCATCCTTATTCCAACAAAAGTTGTTCTTCTTGAGCAATTCATGCAAGGGTTTGCAAATACCTCCAAACCCTTTAATAAACCTCCTATAGTAACCAACTAAACCAAGAAATCCTCTCAACTGTTTGAGAGTTGTAGGCAGTGGCCAAGCCTGAACAATTGAGATCTTTTTAGGGTCAGTAGCAACCCCTTGTGCACTGATAAAATGTCCCAAGTACTCTACCTCAGAGACACCAAAAGCACATTTAGTAGTTTTCGCATACAACTGATGAAGCTTCATGAGCTCAAAAACACCTCTCAAATGCTACACATGAGAGTGGAGATCCTTACTATAAATCAGTATATCATCAAAAAATACCAAGACTGATTTCCTGAGAAAAGGTTTAAAAACATGATTCATAAGACTTTGGAATGATGAAGGAGCATTGGTTAAGCCAAAAGGCATGACCAAAAACTCATAATGACCTTCATGAGTTCTGAAGGCTGTCTTATGTGTGTCCAATTCATCCATTCTTAATTGATGGTAACCAGCTCTTAGATCAATTTTAGAGAATATTTCTGCCCCACCTAGCTCATCCAACAAGTCTTCAATAATTGGAATGGGAAATTTATCCTTAACAGTCAAGTGATTGAGGTCTCTATAGTCAATACAAAGCCTCCAACTACCATCCTTTTTACCAACTAAGACAACTGGTGATGCATAAGGGCTGGTACTAGGCTGAATAACACCCTGATCCAACATCTCTTGAACCAACTTATCAATGATATCCTTTTTGACACTAGGATATCTATAGGGTCTCTTGTTAACAGGTGTAGCAGAATCAACTAATGGAATCCTGTGATCAAAAGGACCTCTATGTGGAGGTACAACAGTAGGCACTTCAAATATACAACTGTATTCCTTCATTAAATGAGTTAAAGCAGGTGACACAGTAGTACCTTGTGCAGCCTGGATACTGTTACATTGAATTTCAGAACCCAGAGATGGAATGAGTGAGATCATGAAGAACTGACTATGGTCAACTGATTTCTTAAGCAATGTCTTGGCTTTAGCATTCCTGAGGTGTGAAGTTGCTCCCCTCAACACATGTTTCCTACCTGGGTGCACAAACTCAATAGTTCTGTTGCTGAAATCAAACAGAATTCTACCCAAGGTATTAAGCCATTGGACCCCCAAAAGTATATCAACATTACCTAATGGTAGAAGTAAGAAATCAGAAGAGAATGTAGTGCCCTGCAACAACCATTGTAAACCCTTACACACTGAAGTAGTTTGAACTTTTCTTCCATCAACAACACTAGCAGATTGCTCTCCAATATCAGTAGATGTACACCCTAACTTCTTTGCTACCTCTTCATCTATAAAATTGTGGGTAATCCCAGTGTCAATAAGAACCTGTAAGGGCTGTTTAGCATGATACCCTGTGACCCTTATAGTTTGATATCTAGTTACACCTGTGAAGGCTTGTAAGGAAATGGTCATGCATTCATCATTCTCATCGGACTTATCCTGCAAATAGAGTTGATCCTGTTGCATTTCCTCATCCATTTCAGTTTCTTCTTCTACTACTTCAACCACAAATAGTTGTTTCTTGGCCTTGCACTTGTGTCCAAAAGTATACTTTTCATCACAAAGGAAGCACAACCCTTTAGCCCTTTTTTCATCCATTTCTGCTGCAGTCAACCTTCTTCCAGAATTGTTATTGTGTTGGAATCTACTTGGATGGGATTCAAAGGGTTTCTTGAAGGTCTGAGTAGAAGTCATTTGTTGTTTCTGGAAATTCTGATATTTGGAAATGGTAGGGGTTGGCAAAAGAGGACTTTGGTATCTTCCAGTAGGTTTAATGCCCAAGACTGAGCTTGTGCTTCAAATACCTCCTCCTGCAGCCTAGCAATCTTATAAGTTTGCATCAAGGTTCTTGGAGCCTGAATCCTAACAGACTTGTTCAACTCAGGTTTTAATCCTCCCAAGTAACAACTGATAGCATTATCATTGGACAAATTCACACATGTTAACAGTCTATCAAATTCTGCCCGGTACTCTCTTACACTACTAGTCTGTTTTAAGTTCTTAATAGCCTCCATAGGATCCTCAAACCCCTCCCCAAATCTCTCATTCAAAGCAAGAATGTACTCAGTCTAGCTAGGTTCTACAGCTGAATTCCTAGCTTTCAAAAATGATCTATGCCATGCAATGGCTTCCCCCTCTAAGTGGATAGAAGCTATCTTTACCCTCTTGTCAAATGGTATTTCATCCATTGAAAACACTTGTTCTACCTTATACAACCAAGAACGTAAATCAACACCTGAGAATCGAGGGAAATCCAGTCGAGAATACCTGACAAATGAGTTGCCCTTTCCACCATGAAAATCTCTGGGAAATTCTTGTCTGTGTTCAGCTGAATTATGCCCTCCAACTGAAGATTCAGCTCTGCAATTCTCTCCTTCCTTATCCGTCTGCTTCGTTTGACCTAAGGCTTGCTTGATTTCGAGTAATTCTTTATCAGTTTGAGCATGTCGATCATTCATCCCAACCAAGCTCTCCATCAACTTCTGCAACTGCTCTTGAATCTGATTGAACTTGCCATCAACTTCTTTACTTGAACGATCTTGATTGCGATTGCGAGCCACCATTGTTACAGTCCGAGGAGCTAAGGCTCTGATACCAATTGATGCCAGTGATGGCAATCGAGTGAAATTGAAATAATTCCAGGAGTTTAACTCGAGGAAAAATGGAACTAAAATCAGGGAAAACCGAGATGTTTAGCTAAGAGAAGAATTAAGAGAGAAGAGAAATTGATCTTGTATTCATGAATGAATTCTCCTGTGTGTACATTGGTATTTATAGACTGATGCAGCTGGACTGTTCGACCTAATGCCCAACAAACTACTAACTGAATTAATGGAACAGTAATGTACAGTAGTGTTAACTGTATCCGTGAACAGTGTTAACAGAAATTCAAATGCTAACTGCCTAACAGAATTCAAATCCTAGCTAACTAATTGCTGACTCAGCTTACATCAACTCTTTAATCAGCTCCATTTCTTTTAACTTGCATCATATAACATTTAAGAGTTGCAGATATGCGGGAAGACGTGGAATCAATGTATTAGCTGAACTAGACGTTCCGGGACATGCTAAATCATGGTATGGGGTGACAAAATCACATTCTATTTGGATATTAGTTTTTGAATGAAATTTCAACAAGAAATATTTTTTGTTGCTATTTAACCAATCTAACAATTGTTCAATTTCAGGGGTATTGGTTATCCTTCTTTATGGCCGTCAAAATACTGTCAAGAACCACTTGACGTGAGCAATGATTTCACTTTCAAAGTAATAGATGGGATTCTTTCAGGTAATGCTCGGTTGCCTATCACTTTATGACCTGACCCTCACCCTCATGAGTCAAAATAATAATTCATTCATGGTTTCGAAACTTTCCTGTGTTTCAGATTTTAGCAAGATATTTAAGTACAGATTTGTTCATCTAGGAGGTGATGAAGTGGATACAAGTAAGTTTCCAATGTTCAGGCAACTGTCCTGTCTATCATTTTTGCTTGAAGAAATATTATCCTCTGATATCTGATTTCATCGAGTGTGAACATAAAAGCAAGCTGTTGCATTTGATAGGGAAACAGATTAGTGTTTGCGTCTACTTAAATCACGAGTTTTTGATTGAAATATGCTTCTAGTTGGTAACATGTAGTTTTTAACTTCTAATATAGTCGAAACAAAAAAGTGTAGAACCTCATATTAGATTCTGAAATCATAGGGGTTTAGTTGATATTTTGTTATTCGCTGTCGATGTATAGGTAAAGCAATTGATTCTGTTGTATACTTTCAGCAACTTGAAGGTAATATTTACTGAAACATGCAATTGGGTGTTTCCTGCAGGTTGCTGGACGTTAACTCCTCATATAAGCAAGTGGTAAAAACCTTGATTTTATTTTCAATGTTGTACTAGCAATATTGCACATCTTCCACAATCATTTTTTCAAGTTAATCATCCTTTGAAGCTTTTATTAGTTTACTTTCCTTTTGCACTTCTCCAATCTCTTATTTTATCATTTTTCATCAATTCGACGATTAAAATTTCTTCAATGCTTTTGCCACATGAACTTTGTGTTACACTCAGATGATTAGTCTCTCTCCTCTCAATATTCCTTTGACAAATTTGTCTGACCATTATAATAACAAACATGTTCTATTTGACAGGTTAAAACAACACCGGTTGAATGGAACCACTGCTTATCAGTACTTTGTCTTGCGCGCACAGAAGATAGCTTTATCCCATGGATATGAAATTATAAACTGGTACGAAGAACTTTTGTTATGGGATTTTTTTTGACAGTAACTGGTTTTTAACTTATCATATTCAAATTTTCAGGGAAGAGACGTTCAATAATTTTGGAAATAAGTTGAGCCCAAAAACTATAGTTCACAACTGGTACGTCCTCTTATCGCATGGTATAAGCTGGAAGCTCCATATTAGTTCATATATCTGTTGTCTTTTTTCGTTTCCTTTATTCTTCTCCATTATTAGTATGAAGATTAACCTAGGTGTTCCTCCATAGTTGATTATATTATTGTATCTTGAACATTTAAAGGACATAAAACTTTTCAATTCGTTACCAAGTCGGTTGGAAAACTTTTCATAAAACCAGTTGATGGACTAAGCTTGTGGTTGTATTATATCTGGCAGGCTCGGCGGTGGTGTTGCTCAGCAAGTAACTGCAGCTGGATTGCGGTGCATCGTTAGCAACCAGGACAAGTGGTATTTGGACCATATAGATACCCCATGGCAGGATTTCTATTCAAACGAGCCACTAACTAATATTACAAATTCTGACCAACAACGGCTGGTTATTGGGGGTGAAGTATGCACGTGGGGTGAGCATATCGATGGATCAAACATCGAAACAACCATATGGCCTCGTGCAGCAGCAGCTGCAGGTACTCTTTTCTCTCTCTTATTGAATCTGTCTTCCTGAAATTTAACTCCCGTCTGGCCATAGATTTTGAAGTTGAAACTTGAAAATTTGAGTTTTTGAAGCTGAGATTTTTGGAACTTGAAGTTGTGTTGGGACATGCATTTTACTTGACTTTTTTTTTTTCAAACATTGTTAAGTAGCACATACGCTAGATTATTTCGTGCTTATTTTCAGATGAACTAAAGCTTGTTTTTCTACTCCTGTTCCTTGCTACTTCTATGATTCTGGCCCTATTTGCATGTGGATTAGACTATAAGTTCTGAACATGTTTAATCCAATAGCCTTTCTCATCGTAACATCTCTTCTTTGTTATTGCTGGTTTACTTTTGGCATGAAAGAGAGGCTATGGACTACTTATGACAACATTGCCAAGAATCCAAATCAAGCTACTCGCAGGCTGGCGTATTTCAGGTGCTTATTGAATCAAAGAGGAGTGGCTTCTGGTCCATTAACCGGAGGTGGGCGAGCTGCCCCAGAAGAACCAGGTTCTTGCTATGAGCAATAGTTACCTCAAGTGTTCTTTTTCGTCTCATTCTTTTATCAATCCTTGTAGAATAAGTTAAAATCATATATATGGTACTTTTGAAAGCAGGAAGTAAAGTGTTTATGCATTAGAAGTTGTCGATATCAATTGTAAGACAAATCTATCTATTATAATTCTTTCAAGGAATATGGAATGGAAGAAATATCAAAATACCTCTTCAGAAATGCAGGAGTAATGAACCCTCTAACAGAAACCTCGTCTTCTTTATCGTGGATAAGTTGTACCACAAGGCACTACAATTCATAAGAAATATTGATTCAAGGGAGTGATTTATGAAAGTCAGGTGATTGACTACTACATCTATGGACATGACAGATCCTGAAAGAGAGGTATTCCTTTATGGATATGAAAGCGTTAGATTGAAAATACAAAATACCGTCTCAATTCATCTTATTTCATCAGATCCGGGAAGTGATATAGTTCCAAAGGAAGAACTGGATATGGATGCTACCAATAAGATTTCATTCTTGAACAAAAAATCCCTTTTCTTATTTATCTCGTCTATTCCATGATCCGCACAGGGGGAAGTTAGACCCTATACTATGATTTTGAATGAAAAGAGAGATTTCAAGAAATGATTGAACGGTTCACTTTATCAATATCCGAGTTGGATAAGGTGTATCATTAGAGTTTTGACTTTTCTATTGACTATAATGTAAAGTAATTCTTAAATGAGGCCAAGGATGATGGAAAAGCAAATTGATAATGCCATGCATGGCACTTTAAACAATAAAATGAAAGAAAATAATGCAAGAATTTTATTATGCCGCGATGTCACCAGATAAGTAGAGTTAAAACAGCTCTGTAATCTCGAAATTTTGTACATGAATAGCCATTTCAACTGGCAAAATTTAGGCTGGAATTTTCAAGAATTTTTCGCGCATTATGGTTTCCATGGTGGAGGTGGTGGTGGACTCATTGGATATAAAGGAGGAACACCTGAGAAAATTGCATTTTTGTCAACACCATAACCACCACTACCAGTTAAAGAAACCAATGCAGCAACAAGTCCTGCATTTCCAGCAAGTGTTGGTTCTGTATAGCTGAAATTCGCGCGCGAATCTTTGAACTTATCAAACTTATCAGGTCCTCCTACCATGGCTCCTGTTATGTTGTGAGGATTGGGATTTTTGGTGTCTCTCCATTTCCATCCTCCAGTGCATGAATACTTTGTTTTACCAGTAGGTGTTGATGCACCCCTATGATGAACATGCCTAGGGAATTTGTTTCCATATCCCACTATGTAGCTCATCTTCAAGGGATTTTCACCTAAAATATAATTCATCTGTATTTCAACGAGAAAAATGACACAATGTTAGGACATGTTGGAAATTCTTAATGGAGAAGTTGAATATTGCTCCCTCTGTTTCAATTTGTTTGTCTGGTTTTGACTTGGTATGGAGTTTAAGAAAGTAAAGACTTTTGAATCTTGTGATCTTAAACATGCCATGTGGAAAATTGAAATAAAAGACTTGCCAAGAAAGGAAAGTGACATTCTTTTTGAAACAACGTAAAAAAGAAAGTATGACAGACAAACTGAAACGGAGGGAGTAATAGTTTTAGAGTGTATTTGTTTATGATGGAAGTCTGAAAGAATAATACTCTCATTAGATGCTGATAATAATATAGCAAATCAGAGATTATTTTGGTGAAACTTTTTGAGTACAAAAGATTAAGAATATATCCAAGTGTTAATTGGAGGCTTGAAGCAAGTAATACAACAATATCAACATAGCCAGTGTAGTCCTACAAAGTGGGGTTTGGAAAGGGTAGAGTGGATGCAGATCTTACCCTTACCGCAGAGGTAGAGAGGTTGTTTCCGATAGACCCTCAGCTTAAGTAAAAATAGTTCAAAGCAGTTCACTAAAAAAATAAGCGGAAGTGAAAGCATAACAGAGAGAAGTCATTTGTCCATTTCTTGAAAACATTTTCTGATATAACCAAAAATCTGAAAATGACTTACGTCATACCAAATACAACAATCGACCATGTAAAAATGTTTTCAAATTGCAGCTTTCTAACAGTTTGCTGTATATTGAAGCTGATGAGATATTGAAAGGAAGTGATGTGCAGACCTGGGAAGTGGCAAAACTGCGAAGATCTTCCAAGGGGATAAAGGAAGGGCCACAGTTCCATCCAGGAACACCAGTGGCATTCATGTAATCAACAAATAGTGATGCCAAAAAGGCTGCATTAGCCACATATTGCAACGGCTGACCACGCCCATGATTCAACTGGATCAGTCCACCTAAGCATGTGAAATCAGAGGCGAATTCAAGATTTGAAATCTATGAGTTCAGGAACGCATAATCACTTTTGTTACTGAGTTCGAAGTTGAATATTTGTATCTATTTAATGGATTCTACCTAATCCGGGCAAAATCTACTGGGTAAGAAAGTGGCTTCGGTAGGCATTTAGATCCTAGTTATCCGAACCAATTACAGTTTGTTGAACTTCCACCTAATCTAGCATATAATCCTTAATTAAGACTAATAATTCGACACCTCAACAACTGAGACCCCCTAACCTTTTCTATCTTTAAAAGTAGGGCGAGTGAGTCAGTTTCTTTTCCCGTGAAGCTTTTGGGATATGGAGGATTTGGTCGTCTCTATCAACTAATTTCTCTTTATTGGTGCACGAGAACTATCTTTCCAACTGGTAAACTAAAACATGTTAAATCAAAAGCAAGTTTTTGCAGGAGGATAAGGCATACCTTTGGTGAAGTTGAAGACGTGGAACTTCTGTAGGTAGGAACACATGGTAAGGCCAGTGTAATTGTGATAGCTACTCAACATTTCCTCATAAGGGTAACCTGGATTCAAGAATATCCTCATCCTAGTTAACAGCAGCATAGCAGCAGGCAGCTTGTTATCCCAACTCAACACGCTCAAATCCGGGATCATGAAGCGGGCATTGGTATTCTTAGACAATTTAGGATCAGTGGCCAATGATATATAAGTTTTATTACCAGTTGCATAATATAGCCAAGCTGCACCCCACATGTACTCGTCGAAGTAGTTGGTGGAGTTGTAGAAAGGTTCAATATATGCATTTCCACGGGAATATGAAGTCCTTCTGCCAAAGTCCCGGGCGAAGTCAAAGACGGTCTCTGCTCCTTTAACAAGCTTTCTTGAATATTGTGTGTTTTCCCGGAATACTATGGAGGCAGCAGCCAAAGCTGCTGCCATTTCAGCGGCGAGATCTGGCCCTTGAGTAGCTATTTGAACAGGGCGCTCATAGTTCATGTCTTCTGGCCTTTGCCAGCAGTAGTGATCATCTGGTGTTCTTGAATTATTTAAAGCACCACCAACCTGAGAATAATGAAAATTGGAACCATATATATTTTAGTATGAACTTAATACAAAGAGTGATGCACAGTTGGGTTCAAAGGCGGATCTAGGATTTGAACTCTATAGAACAACTTTTATGGTTCTTAACGTTTAAACTATTGCAGTCTTAAAGATTCAAAGTTACTAGTTGTTGCAATGTTAGTGGACTTTTGTACTTAAATTTATGATTCACGTCGAAAATATTGTGTTCCGATGAACCAAATGGCATAATATTGCATCACCTCTTCACTTGAGCACACACAGACCTTACCCCTACTTCTCACTCTTCAACCAAACATTAGATAACAGGGTCATGAAACAAGACTTTTTCCGGAAAACAATTTTTGCAAATGACTTCCATCATATCAAAGCAGGGGCGGATGTACCAGTTACGATACGAACAAACCCAGTAGAGCTATGGCCCAAACCCTATATATTTGTTTTAAATTATAAATTTAGAACCTAGTAACTCAAAGGATTATAATACAACAACATACCCAGTGTAATCCCACCAGTAAAGTCTGGGGAGGGTGGATGTATGCAGATTTTACCCCTACCTTTGTGAGGTAGAAAAGGTTGTTCCAATAGACCCTCGGCTCAAAAGAAAAGTATTCGATGTAGGATAGCAAAATAACAAGATACATAATAAATGCAGCAACAGATAGCATTACATTTTGAAGAATACGAAACTACGAAATAACTAAATAATACTCATCTACCAAAAACATCCTACCATTGTGTTTTTAACATGATGTTACAAGAAGACAATATTACCTGGGAGTAAATTTTGTCAATTCTAGTTGCAGAGGAGTTGAAAGTACGAAGCAAGTAATCAGTGCCCCATTTGATGAGTTCTGTGATGTTATCATATTCACCAATAGCTCTATACTTGTGTTCATATTCAATCACACTCCAACTCAACATGGTCATTGCAAATGACATTGGAAAGTGGAATTTTATGTTGTCTCCAGCATCATAGTATCCTCCAACCAATCCACCTTTAACATCTGTAAGTTTTGATCCATCTTGTAAGCCTGAGCTTCCTCTCCATGGGATCCCATTGCTCTTTGGCAATTTCCCAGCTGCATATATGCAAAGGAAAAACAAATCAGTGTTATCAAAAGCAAAAAAATGCAAAAAGCTCTAAGGTCCATTGGGGCTTTAAGCGCAATGGCAAATAAAGCGTGGACTTAAATGAAAAAAAGCGCACAGTGAGAAAAAAATTACAAATATATAAGTATTTAGTCCAAGACTAATAACTATAAGCATGATAACAAATATATGAACAAAGAAATCGAAAAAATAAATTATGATACAGTAGAATATCAATTGTTTAGTGTTGCCTCTTCAGGAGAAATTCCATTGGTAAGAGAAAGTATGCCTTAGAACCTTGATGACGAGACTGAAGTAAGTGAGGTGATGCACTCAACACGTTTTGAGCTTCGCTTAAGCGCACTT
Organism: Capsicum rhomboideum; assembly: GCA_031232105.1. Lineage (NCBI taxonomy): Eukaryota > Viridiplantae > Streptophyta > Magnoliopsida > Solanales > Solanaceae > Capsicum > Capsicum rhomboideum. Next base: position 49,186,564 of record CP124707.1, read on the forward strand.
AAGTAAGTGCGCCATTGACAATGCTGAAACAAACTCATACTAATTCACTGTGCACTGAGATGATATGAAAGTCTAGTTACATCTACAAGTGAGAAAATGCATTGACGGGACTAATATTCAGAGGGCGGATTGAGGATTTTAAGTTTACGAGTTTCTACAAAGATCTCAAGTTGATATACAATAATAAAAGTTATTGGGTTCACGTAAACTTGTAACTACTTGTACTAGATCCGCCCCTGGTAACATTTATACAATCAGGTTATATACATATAAGAAAATGGAATCACCTCCAATCAACACTGATTCAAAATATTGAGCTGTTGGGAATGTCGTAAGCAGGAAATTAGTGTCAAAAACTAGCACCTTGGAAACGAAATATTCCTATACATAATGACATTTGGATTAGACCAGTCTATTTAGTAAACAAATTAAAAACACTACTCGTAGTCATGGACAGAGCTAGGGTGCAAGGAGTTTATCCGAATTTCTTAATAAAAAAAAACTACATTATATAAACAAAGTTATATTTGTTGTGCATATCTATTTGTTTTATTTTGACTCTCCTTAAAGAAAAAATGGCTCTGCCGCTCATAGTGATAGTTAATACTGTGAGCATAACATTATAATCTTAACGTTTCAGCACGTCCATCCAAATAGATAACAACTTATTAATTAAATAAATTTAACACGTAAAAGTACTTTCCAACACTAAAGGTTATCAGTTATTTATCAACACCAAACTCTAAATCTTAAAAGTCAAAACATACGTATTTTAGATTTAACATATGCACAATAAACTATCATTGACAAAATCAAAGAATCAAAGTGATCATGGCTCCCCGCTAACTCATAATTTAAATAAAGTTCCTTAAATCAATTGGATAATACATTAGGTAAGAACTTATCCTAAGAAGGAACTCTTTCCCTTCACTAGACCTAAAATAATAATAATTGAAGAATGTCTCAAAGTATTAGACAACTAGGTATAATATCAAAATGTAACTGGCAAAATATTCTAGAGAATTGATTTAATTTATCTTAAGTTATTAGTTTTATTCTTCTTTTTTTAAAATAAATAAATAAATTTGTCTTACAAAAAACAAATAATGTATTGGACTTTGAGGATCATCAGTGACGACATATTGATAAGGCAAAGTCATAGACGGAAAAGAAGACTTTGATTTATTAGTTAAGTAATAAACTAATTTAAAGGCTAGCCTTGGGTAAAATTGTTGTTATGTTACCTCGATGTCAAAGGTTTAAGTTATAGAAACAGCCTCTTGTAGAAATACAATGTAAGGCTGCATGCGAAGAATAAACACTTATGGTTCGATCCTTCCGAAACGCCGCACATTGCGGACGCTTTAGTGCACCAAACTGTTTTTTTTTAATAAATTACTTTATTACCATATTTTTTGCTAGACAAGGAATAAAAATGTCCCAATCAAACTACAAGTAAGATTTTTCTGGACCCATTTTATTATAGTTTGTTGGTCAAGTGCTAAGGATGTTCCAACTACCAATTCAATGTCTACTTTCTCCTGTTCATATGTTTGTTCGTTTTCTAAATTTCCTTCTTAGAAAGTGCTCTACATTGGAAGGAGGAATTTGACCAGAGACAATAAATCCAATTAGACCCATTGTATACATAAAACTCTTTAAAAATTTAAAATATTTTAGATTTTGAACATATAATTTCAAAATTACAATGAATTCAACACTAAGAAATTTAATGTGTTACTCATTAAATAATGCATTCACCTTCTTGAGTCAACAATATTGAAAGAATTTTTAATGAAAATATACATTTTTAGTTATGGCCTGCCATAAACATGTCTCATTTAATTTGCGTTCATTCTTTAATATTTTTGCACGTATACCATTTCGGGATTATTTTATATACGATGTTCGAAGTTAGTTTTAACAACATCTAGCTGCAGCCATATGCAACTGAAATTCAGACAACTTTACTCACTTCAACCATTTTTGCTAGTCATTTTACTTGAATTTTAACCATATGCGCATCAACTTCTGACCATAATGGCTAAATTCAGGAAAAAGTGAATGAAGTCCACCTACTTCAGACATTCATCGCATATCTGAAAAGGATAAATGTAATGTTTACAAAAAAACATATAGAAATTAATTGGAGATGTCAAACAAAATTGCCCGATACTGAACACTTTTACTAGATTATTATCCCTCATAATTGTTGCCTTATTAACAATTTCAGATTGCCACTACTTCATCAAACATTAATGTTTCGATACCACTTATTGATTCATAAACAAGAGCATATGGTTAAAAACTTACCTACGCCCGGTGATTATACCAAGTCAATACATGTATGCCATGCGTTTGAATTTAGAGTTTATTTTGCTTAATCATAATTAAGTAACATGTATTTTACTTCATTAAATCACTTAATCATGGTAAATTACATTAGTTTGATATAAACACCGGGTGTGGATAGGATTTTACCGAACATATGTCACAAAAAACAAACAACAAAACTTGACACGCAGTATAATTTGAAAACTTGTAACGTGTCTCTCACAAATGACTAATAATCACGTTAACAAGCATCACAAAGTAATTTATTATGAGTATGTGGAAATAGAAAACTATGTATTTTTCTAGTAAGTTTTACTAAGTCCATCTTCATGCGTGTACCAAAAGTCCAGAACTTTGCTACTAATTCTGTGGAATTCAAATAACAAACATGATGTTTGTAAGGAGCAATTCTAGCCTATAATTATTATTTTCCAAAATCAGCGGGATTTATTTCTTTTCCCCTTTTTTGGTCTTTTACATATATAGTCCTTTCACACATTAGCAATGGAAAATGACATGGTAGAATATTAAAAGTGAGTTCATTATTTCAGCTTCTTTTACTATCGTGTTTTTCAAGTTAGTATGTACACATCTCGATTAATTCCAAGTAGGACAAGTCTATTAGATAATTTTATTCACTAAAATGTGAATAAATGAATATTTTTATATTTTAAAATTATATTTTTTACATTTGATTATAGTTTAAAATTATTTTTACGTAAACTTGTCCATTATAATTAGGGTCGTTTGGTTCGTGGACCAAGTTATTAAGGAATTATAGTTTTGAAATTAATTTATCGCACGTAGGAGATGAAATAAAATAGCACTATCAAAGTTGGATTGGCTAAAGAATTAAGGTTGAGATCTATATTTTTAAACCAAACAAAGTAAAATTTTAAGAGGAAATGACGCTTTTAGTCCCTGAGTTATCACGTTATTTCAACTTCAGTCTCTGTGATATCCGACTAAGCACTTTTAACCTTCAATTAAGCAATGTGTGCTATTTTGATACCTAACTAACGAATCTCATCAAATTAAACGGAGTGACAACTATTAATAAGACACTTTGGTCATAGCACATATAAATTTTCATTTGCACGTTAGTTGTTTGAACAATAAATAGTTAATTGAAGATTAAAAGTGTCTTATTAGTAGTTATCATTCCGTTTAATTTGATGAGATCCGTTAGCCAGAGACCAAAATAACACGCATTGCTTAATTGAAGATTAAAAGTGCTTAGTTGAATATCACATGGACTGAAATTGAAATAACACGATAACTCAGAGACTAAAAACATCATTTCCTCAAATTTTAATCTTAAATAAATTTTGAGAAATTCTATCTTATCCCGTGTACCAAACGATTCCTTAAGGACAAATACTAAACGATACAGTAATCACGAGATATATAAATTAATTTGTGAACCAAAATTGACCATTTTTTTTCCACAAATAGGAATTTATGATGAGAAAAACACAAATTTCAATGAAGAAATGCTATTCTCATTTGCCAAAAAGTTAAAACGCATATAGGAAAAGACTGAAGAGGAGGATAAAAACGCCAAAACTTCGCAACGATCGTCGGAAGTCCGATCACGAGAAAATCGACGACGATCGCTTAAAACGTATACTTCAATTATTATGAATTATATCGTCAATCAAATACAATATATAAATTTTATTTCAAGTTCAATCCTATATATCCATCATTTCGCATAAATTAGTCCAAGGATTACAATCCAGGACAATCCTAGAATAATTTAGTCCGCGAATCAAACAGAAAAAACAAATTTCAACTAAAAACTGCTTTTATTAGCCACCAACCACAACATATCTAGTGTAATTTCATAAGTGTGATCTGAAAAGGTAGATGTACCGTATACGTAAATCTTACCTCTAACTCTACACGATGTTTTCGATACACCCTCGTCTTCAAATAAAAGGTATCCAAACAATGTAGAAATGAAAAATACAGAAACAAGAGAGTAACAACACGGAAATCACATAGTGAAGACAAGAAGAAGAAGAAGAAAAACGTACATTTTTGGGCATTGAAGAATTTGAGAGCTTTGTGAAGGGCAAAAGTGTAATCATCCGGCGGCGTAGGTTTCAGTTTATGCTTGGGCCAAAACTTGACAACGATGGTTGGAAGTCCGATCACGAGAAAAGCCAGAACAATAGCATACAAGGTATATTTCAATGCTTTTCTGCTACAAACAATGCATCCTAAATCGATGTATTTCTTCTTCTTCTTCTCCGGTGGACCTAATAACCAACTTTGTTGCGTTTCATCTAAACTCCGATTACTCCGATTATGGTCGTAGTAATCGTTGTAATGATTTAGATGATTGATCGATGCTCTATCTGAATCGAAATTCCTACTAGGAGTATCGTCTTCTGTTGTCGAGATTTCTAGCGAACCTCCCCAGTGATTCGAATGCATATTGTGTGGAGGTCAGATTAATGGGAAATGAGAGAATTTGATTGAGATTAATGAGGTTTATGAATGGGAAATTTTGACAGCTAAAGTGAGGATTCTACCTTTGCTTAATTTGTGATTAATGACAAATGGATGAAAGAGAGATTAGGAATAGTAGTAGTAGTAGCATTTTGGTTTGATGGTTTCCCTTTCATGGTTTTTGTTCGAGTAGGTTTTGAACATGAAGCCTAATTTTGATAGTTTATATAAAGGACCCCACACCCACACTACCCCAACCCCACTCTTGTATTTTGGGAAAAAATATTTATGACACATAGTTTGTATTTTGTGTTTGTGATTACTATTCTTTATTCTGTATGTTGTGTACTTCTCTTCATTTTACATTGTTTCGTTATTGCTACCGTTTTCATTTTTGCTTTTCTTAATTTCTTAAATATATTTTATTTTGAGTCGGGGGTCTATTGGAAGCAGATTATATATCTATGAGGTAGAGGTAAAGTTTGTGTACTCCACCCCACTATATGTAATGGAAAAAAATATTTATGCCATTATTTCTTCTTAATATTGTATTATGCTCTTCATCATTTCACGTCATTTCGTTATTATTATTTATTGTTCTTTTTTGTTTTCATAACTGCTTGAATATGCATAATTTTGAGCTGAGGGTTATCAAAAATAGACTTTCTATCTATACGAAGTAAGATATTTTTGTCATTCGTTCTTCTATATTGTATACTGCTCTTCATTTCATATTATTTTGTTTTTGTTATTGTCCTTTTTTTTGCCTTTTCTTTTCCTAACAACTTGAATATGTTTTATTTTGAGCCGAGAGTATATCAAAAACAGATTTTCTATCTCTACTAGGTAGGAGTAAGGTTTGCATACGTTTTATCTTCCCCATACACCATTTATGAAATTATACTGGGTTTGTTGTTGTTATAGTTCATATTTTGAGTTTGTTATTCGGTTTAGTCCATATTTATGTATAAACACCTTTTATACATGTGGAAGATTAGCATTAAAGATTTGCCAAAAAAATGGGAGGAGACTTTTTTTTTAAATGGACCCAAAAAAAGTAAGACAAACCAATTAAAACGAAGAGAGTATAATATTCTATAAAATATTGAACTACGTGGCATGATATTCTATATTGAGCTGTATATTTTTTTAAAAAATTCAAAAAATAAAAAATTAACCAAGGGATTGAAGTTTTTTTATATATATAAAAGAAATTGTTAAGAAGAAAAGAAAGTTGACTAACAAATTAAAAAAGAGTGGAAAGAGTCCATAGAGGAAATGTTCAAGTTTACCTTTCTATCATACGGATTATTCTAATTATATTGTTTATACTTTGAGATTATTCATATTATTATTTTTAATAAATTGTTTCGTATTAACTCATGCCTTTAGCGGAGATCTGTGTGGATGAGATAGATTTCACGTGTCAAAATACTTAACGAAACTTGTTAAACGGTTCAAATTTACTCTCTAGTTAACTTCTAGATATGGTTTAAAATTACCTACTTCAAGTAATTGGAGCGCAATTGAGGTAAATATGAGACGATTTTTCTAACAATGGTGTTAGAAATGACCATAAAGTATAACATAAGATAAATATTGGAAAGATCTTTCGTATATAAAAAAACATTCTTGAATCGAATTTTGAAAGTATAGTTGAATATCTAGATTTTAACAAGTTGGAGCACAATTTATACTGATCATAGTGCATATATACATAATTATTTTAGAAAAGAATAAGAAACTTTGTATTGAATTTGATTAAGAAATGTATGATTTGACTTTATTGTATATTATAGCACTAAGAATTGTGATGGTTTAAAGAAAAGGGATTTTGATAGCTGGAAATGATAGTGAAACCAAGTAAAACCAGCTACTAGCTATCTAATTTTGATCAAATGTATTCATATGCGTAGCATATAGTACAAGTAGAAAGTATAGGCTTTTACTAGGGAAGTTTGAATTTTTTTCTTGGAAAGTTGAAAAGCAAATTGATTAGATGCAATAAACATTAAATAAGAGATAGAATTTGCAAACCAATTGGATTCATTTGCATTAATGACATTCTCATCGTTTTGTTAATGTAGAATCATGGCCATGACTGGTACTCCATTCGGAGTAAAATAAGTGTACTTTTAGCTTTTTTCACGCTGATTTAAGAAAAATAATACTCCATTTCAATTTATAAAATACAAGATATTATTTAGAAAGGCAAATCGGAGACGGACGACTACGGTCCCGGCTCAGACAAAAAAGGTGAGAGCCTAGCGTGAAAGGTTGCATATAAGATATTATTTATTAAATTGTCTCTATTTATTAAATGTTTCTTGAGAATTAAACATTATTAAGAAGTATTTCTTTAATATAAGGGCATAGTTGAAAATAATTGCTCCCTCCATTTTAATTTGTTTATCTTTTTTTTTTTTTTTTTAATTTAATCCGTTTAAAAAAGAATGTTCTTTTCTTTTTGACAGATCTTTAGTGATAACTTTTCACGTAGTGTGTTTAAGATCACAAAATTTAAAAATATTTTTTATTTTCTTAATCTTCATACCAAGTCAAAATTAGACAAACATATGAAATGAAGGGAGTATAGTACTAATTATTGTCTTAAGTTCTTAAAGCGATAATTATTTCAGGACATTTTTTTTTGTGACTAAAATGACATTTATTTTGGAACGGAAAGAGTATCAAACAATCCTTCGAATAATATTTGAGTTTGTTTAGAAAGTATAAAAAAGAAAAATTTAGAAGAGTTTGTATGGAATCAAAATGAGCTTGAAATAGTCAAGAAATTCCTGTTTGTGTAATCAACATAATTTTTGGTACGACTGTTGGAAATCCTTCATTGTTAATTAGATATATTTTAGATTCGAGTTCTGAAAATGAAAAAAAATATAATTTATTTAAAGCACCGTTCTTAGAAATATGTCCGCCCCATACGCAAATTCAAATTAGTCAGAAACATATGCAGATGTCGAACACAAAAGAAAAGAAAAAAACAACTACATGTTTGTGTAATATCTAGCCAGGTCCTAATTAAGGAGAGTCTCATTTTGGGGGTTAGAAGTTTGAAATTAGAATTATGCACATCAAATTACACTTGAAATTATTATTGTTACTTGAGGGAAAATTGTATTTTTTTATACCGAAATTAATAAATGTATAATCTGCATTCCGTATTCACAACAAATGATATAAGTTTAGTTAAGTCATAAATTAAGGTAAAATGCGTCTAAAAGACATGTTTTCATTGAGCTGATATAAATACCAATGCAAATAAATTCTTATAGCTTGTTGCAATAAACTATAGACTTGTCAAAGGAAAAAAATAAGTACATAAAGAAAAAGAGAGAATATAAAGTTCGCGATTCAGTTGGAAATTTCGAGGTTATAATGAATTTTACTTTGCAAGATTAAAATTTAGGATTTCAATCCTTTTTTTTTTCCTTATAATTATTGGTGTTTATATTCGTTATCCAACTAATTTGTATTTGCGTTGTATTATAGCTTATTAAAAGGAAATAGTCTTTATCATGAACTTTCATGAGACGATAACTCAAAACATCTATATACAAGTGGAGAAACACTATCCATTCACCGTTCTATTGATTTCAAATACATTTGGTTAGATCATTAAAGAATGTGGTGCATCGGATGAGTTGTCCCTTCCTTAACCAGAGAGCTTGATTTCGAGTCTCAGGTATGAAAAAATCCTTGGTAGGGAGTGCTTCTCTCAAATGAAACTTGCGTGATGCTAATTTAGATTAGTCGAGCTCCAATGTCAGTATCGAACACCAAATAAGAAATCAAAAGAAAGGATACTTTTGGTTAGATATGAAAGGGTTTTTTTCTTCACTATAGAACACGAAATTGGGCTTATCATTACTTGTCATTCAAACCAGTTGTCCCTTGTTTCTGCAACCCAAATGAAATTGGGCTTCTCCAGCCCATTTGCACAAATAAACAAATTGGAAAATTACACAAATACAACTTTTACAATTGGTAACTAAAAAAGCTATACTTACTTTCAAACAATTACATATATACAACTTATTCAATTCCCATTTTTAAAAATTTAATTACATTGTGTAAAAATTTTAATATCTCAAAAATAGCTTTCCTAATTATGAAAAAACATCCTTTCACTTAAAATTACTACCATATAATTTTTTTCTAAAATCCCCAAAAATCTATGTTCTCCATCTACCATATAATTCTCTCAAAAATATCAAAGGATCTCTCTTCTCCATATAATTGGCCCAAATATCCCAAAAATCCCTCCTCTATTTTAATAATGAACACGATATAAATTATTAATATAATACAACAACAAATATTCCCACAAAATGCTATCTGGGGAAGATAAAGTATACGCAACTCGTTTCACTATCTCAGATGTGAGGTAGAGAGGTTGTTTTCGATAGACCCTCGCCTCACGACAAAAAGGGTAAATTACACAAACCCCCAAACTAGAGGGTCCTTATTACATAAAATCTCAAACCTTTACAAAAAATATATAAAATCCCAGATCTGTAGATTTGTACTTGATACATATCAGTCGCCTCCCACAGATGTATACATCTGATATATATATATATATATATCAGTCGCCTCCCACAGCCACAAACTACTCCACCTTTGTCGCCCCAAATCGTGTGACACAATATTTTAAAAATTTTCAATATCTTTGGCGTTTCTCACTATCTCAAACCCTCATTTCTTTAATTTTTTCATCTTTTTTCTTCCCCCCAAAAATGTGAATTGATGTAAGAATAGAAAGAAAAATGAAATGGGTATGTGAAAAAATTAGCGAAATGGATTTGAGACAGTGAAAAACAAGGAGTTTACAGAGGAGGAGGTGAGGTTTGATTGATCGTTTAATGGAGAAAATAAAATTGGTGTATTAATGGTGTTGCCGGTCGAAGTTGATCGTTGTTTTCCATTTTTTTAATGGAGGATGAGTATGGTGGCTGCTTTTGTGTGTTTGGAGGTGATGTGATGGTGGAAGTAAAGCAGCGGTGGGACAGAGGTAATGTTTTCGGTGACTTGAGTTCGCCAGAGATGGAATTTATGACGGAAAGACGGTGAAGAGTGGATGAGTTGTTGGTGTATTTGGAATTCACGATGTATTATTTTACACTTTATTTTTGGCAAGTAACATGAGTTCTCTTTATCTTAATTCTTACATCAATTTACATTAAGTTCTAACAGTTCTGAAAGAAATGATATCTCACATCAACAGTTCTTTAATAATTAGATCGATAATAAGGGAAAACAGATGAATATATACAACACCTACTACCGTCAATACTGGGGAGTTTTGACTCAATAGCCACTTTCAAAACATAATGTAATATTTAGACACAAGTTTAAAAAAAATGCAGTGGATAGACACATTTAAAATGTCATCCATTTGACTTCCAAAACCCATCCAAAACTAGGACACAAGTCTTTAATATTATACTTTAGTCCCCTCCCCCCTTTCATCTAACAAAAATCTGATTTTTATTTTTTTTTAAAAAAAAAATTCTCCAAGAAGCCACAAAAAATGCTTCCGTTTTTCACCTAATATCTCCGATTCCAACGACTTTTTCCTCCTCACAACTGAAAAGCACCATTATATTGCTCATTGCTTCCATTGTTACCCTATTATCTTTCAAATATTTTCAAAAAATATTTTCCCACCATTGTTACAAGATTGAGAAGCTTTCAAAATCACTCTGTAACTCATTATTAGATAGATTACAGTACTTTAGAAGTACTATAAATTTCTTTCTCCATTTCAGTAGCTAGGAGAGCATCGATAAGAACTCAATTTCGTTCATTCACGTTTTTGTACGGATTTCTTACCAATCATCGAACCGTCTAGACCAAGACCTTAATATAGGATCGATCAATGTAGTATATAATAGCAGTAGCAGAATTTGTTATTGCTGGTGGTGATTATATGAGAGGATGGGAGGAGACTATCAAATGTTATAATTGAAATTTTTTTAGTAAGGTGACATCGGCCATTGCGTTGCTTCACAATAGTTCATACAATGACGTGATTGCAAGCATAATTGAGAGCGGGGAATTAGCTTATGAGCCAAGCTGTCACGCTCCGAATTCCAACGGGGCGGACTGACACCCGAAGCCGTTGAGGCCCGAGAGAACCAATCTTTACTCATGTACACTCATATGCATGTTTCTGTGTGAACATCATTATATATATCTCATGCAACTATGCGGAAGGCATGGAAACAGATGTTGTATATATATGAAACTTGGCCGTTAGGGCCATCAAGTCAAAATGGGCATACATCTCTTACAATCATTCTCCACTACTAAAAAAAACAGAAAAAGCGACCACAAAAAACCGACCACGGATTGTGGTCGCCAAAAAATCGACCACAAGTGGTCGATTTTTCGTAAAAATAAATAAATTATTTTTTTTAATCAAAAACCGACCACAAGTGGTCGGTTTTTCTATTTTAAAATTGCCCAAAATTAATTAAATTAACTAGCAAAAATAAAATTCCTTAAAACCGACCACATGTGGTCGGTTTTTGATTAAAAATAAATAAAATAATTATTTAAAATTCTTTTTAATTTTTTATAGCAAATATATTAAATTTGTTTTCAAAAACCGACCACAAGTGGTCGGTTTTTTTATAATATAAATAAAAATTAATTAATTTTAAAAAACCGACCACTTGTGGTCGGTGTTTTTAAAGAAAATAAAAATCAATTAATTTTTAAAAACCGACCACAAGTGGTCGGTTTTTTTTAAAAAATAAAAATAAAAATAAATTAATTTTAAAAAATCGAACACAAGTGCTCGGTATTTTTTTTTAAAAAATAAAATAATAAAAAATCGACATTTCCCAAAAAATTAATATAAATAAAAACGTAAAAGTGAATATATTTTTTTTAAATTATACCGACCACTTGTGGTCTGCTTTTATTTAATAAAAATAAAATATTTAATATTAAAAACGACCACTTGTGGTCGGTTTTTGTTAAAAAATATTAAAAATCCGACCACTTGTGGTTGGTCAGGTTTTTTTAAAAAAATATTAAAAATAAATTAAGAAATACTAAAAAACCAACCACTTGTGGTTGGTTTTTCATAAAAAAATATTAAAAATAAATTAAGAAATATAAAATAAAGAAATAAATAAATAACATGAAACATAATCTTTATTTTTTACTTACGTTTCAATAAAATAAACATATTGTCCATCGAGTATATATTTTTATACGTGTATATCTCGTGTAGTTATTTATGTAATAGTCAAAAGTTAATTGAATGTATACAAGTATATTGAATACGTTGATATTATACGATCGAGGTAATAATATACTGTTGGAGTTATAATAATATAAGGTAAATAATCGATAATTAATTAGAGTATAAGGAATACGTTGTATTATGAGGTAATATACTCGTGCATGTGATGTATATATATATATATATATATATATATCATGTAGTGATGTACGTAGCAGTCAAGAGCAACCTAACTGAATCTATTCAAGTATTTTGAATAACACGTTGATATCATACAATCGACGTAAGATCATATACTGTTGAAGTTATAATAATGTAAGCTAATTAATCGATAATTCATCAGAGTATATTTGAAATACGTTGTATTACGGGGTAATATACTCGTGTATGTGATGCATATAGTACATATTTAGAAACTGATAGTCAATAGAGAGTGTGTGTGTGTATATACGTATATCTCGTGTAGTGATGTATGTAGGAGTCAAGAGCAACCTAACTGAATCTATTCAAGTGTTTTGAATAACACGTTGATATCATACGATCGACGTAAAATCATATACTGTTGAAGTTATAATAATGTAAGCTAATTAATCGATAATTCATCAGAGTATATTTGAAATACGTTGTATTACGGGGTAATATACTCGTGTATGTGATGCATATAGTACATATTTAGAAACTGATAGTCAATAGAGTGTGTGTGTGTGTGTGTATGTGTGTATATACGTATATCTCGTGTAGTGATGTACGTAGCAGTCAAGAGCAACCTAACTGAATCTATTCAAGTATTTTGAATAACACGTTGATATCATACGATCGATGTAAGATCATATACTGTTGAAGTTATAATAATGTAAGCTAATTAATCGATAATTCATCAGAGTATATTAAATAACAGTCTAATTCAAATCAATTCCCCAATTTATTTATACAATTGAGGAAATATGCTATTTGTGTGTGACGATGAATTAACTAATTATTCGATTTATATACATCGTATTAATTTTTTTTGTATGTATTATAAATATAATACGATTTATTCTATATGTTTAATTTTTTCCTAACAAGTGGTCGATTTTCTAATATTTTTCTAATATAATACGATTTATTCTATATGTTTAATTTTTGCTTACGTAATTTATTCATAATGATTTTATGACATTGATTAACTTGATAATATTTTATTGCATATTTACTAATTTTATTAAATAGCAGTCTAATTCAATTTTCCCAATTTATTTAAAATCTAGCCACTCTGTGCCTAATGTGATATCAATTTTAGCCTAAATTGATCTCAAATTGAAATCCCTAATCCAATTCCAATTAACCCAATTCTAACCTATTCTTGCAATTTTAAATCTCAGCCATTGATCATACGATCAACGGCTGAGATTAAATCCTTCTTTTTCTTCCCTTTCATCAAAACTAACCCCCCAAAACAAAAACCCTAAGTCATTTTCCTCCATACACAGCCGCACCTCCCATTTCTCTCTCTCTCTTTCTCTCCCATCGCCCTCTCTCGATCTCTCCACCACCGGCGAAATCCACGCCGCCTCACCTCTCTCCTCTTTGCAAACCGCCTGTGAAACCCACAAGACAGCCGCCAACCCCCCAAGGTCCTCTCTCCCTCTCGATCTCCTCCCAACCACCGCCGCCGCACCACTATCACCGGTGGATTGCAACCGATGAACTCCCACCAACTTCGACCAGCCACCGCACCCCACTCCTCTTCTTCCTCTCCTCCAGCGCCTGCGAATCAGCCATGGATGGTGAGAATCACCACAGTGTTGCCTCCATCGCCGCCGCACCGCCTTCCACCGACAACCATCGCGACTATCGGCGAACCGAACCTCGTCAGCCGCCTCTCACAGTACATCAGAAAATCATTTTAATAGCGGATTCTTACAATCCGTCCCCGGTATGTCCCTATTTCATTGTCACACTTGTTTATTATCATTGCTATCCGATTTATGCCTGAGGCGGATTTGAAATTCATAACCATTAACAAGATTTTTGTCTATTTTTTCTTGGGATTCTTGTTTGATTACCCATTTGTGTTAGCATGAGAAAAGCCCCAAATTCATGAGCTTTTGAATCAACAGCTGTCTGTGTTGGGAATCGATTTTCGCATTGAGGTTTTTTTTATTATTATTTATCTTGTTTAGCATAGTTCATGTTGACAGTTTTGGTACTTGTTATCTTGGTAAACTTGAATATGTGCCCATTAATTTTAGCATGACTCCATCTCTTTTTTTTTTTTAGTTGAATTCTTGTTAATACGTAATCTAGTTAATGGAAACCTGATTGGTCTGATTGAATCACTGGGTTTCTGAAAAGGTCGAGGAAAATAATTCAAAAATTGTATTGTGATGCGTTGGTTTGAAATTTCTTTTTTACATGGTCATCTTAATCTCTATGTTCATTTTAATATTGTGAAATAAACTTAATAGTATATGTTTATATGGTAAGTTTGCCATCATTTTTTGCTCAAGTTTGATCATAGCAACATCTTTGGGATTTTTATTAACATGTATATCCTTCATGATATAATTCCTAATACTTGTCTATTTTTGGTAGTGTATGGAAACTTGATCAACTTATTTCCTTTGATCTCTCTTGAAATTTGAATTAAGAAAATCTCCAACTTGCCTATTTGGTAAGCTTTTGGCTGATTCCATGCTTGATTGGTTGGGAAAATCTTTATGGTTCATATTCTCATGCTCCCTCTAATCATTGTAGTAGCCTTGATACTTGACTAATTACAATAAGTTTGATTTGCTTCAACTCCTAATACCTATTCTTCTCTGAGAATTTTGATTTGTTCCCTTTCTTGAATTTCTCTCATAATTGGATATGGACAGCTCTAATACTTAGCTATTTGTGGTAGGTTTGATCTAATTGATTGACTTAGCTATTTGTGGTAGGTTTAATCTGATTGATTGAGTGATCTAATATTTATGGTAAACTTTATTTTGTGCACACTAATTTTGATTTAATTAGGCTAAGTAAAGAAACGAATTTTATGATTGATTCTCTTGATTATGTCTCTGCCTTTACTAATTCTCTCTTAAAATTACTATATAAACAAGCCCTACCTTCACTATTCTAGAAAAAAGGGAGAGGACATGATTCACACCTCACTTCTCTTTTACATAGACTTGGACACACTTTTACAGACATTGGCTCCCACTTACATACTCTTAAACACTTTCTCTGGCTTTACTCTCTCCGACCCTTAATATATTTCTAAGCTCGTATTCTGATTTTGCTCAAGTATGTTATTGAGTGTCAAAAAATTCTTAATCAGTGATTTCTCTTTTGATAAATAATATTTTTTCTTCAGATTTGAATTAGATATTTGCAAAGAGGCATATCATAAGGAAGGATCAATTTTTGTGAAAGCAATTTTGGAACATTACTTTACTTAAAGGTAAGTTGATTTCTCTATTTTTTTTATATTGAAGTCGAATGTAGTGTTATGGTGGGATTATTTGCTGTAGAAGGCTTTGAAAGCCATAGGTTTTGTGATAATTTTATGGTGTGAGAGGGACATGCGACGCCTCTACTTATTTGCTTTATTAAATTTGTAGAATTGTTTGACTTATATTAGAAGTGAAAATATGTACTAGTGACATAAAAATGGTTACGTGTAGTCGCTTGAAAATGTGAACTTGTGATTTGAAAATGGTTAAGTGTTGTCACTTGAAAATGTGAACTTGTGATTCGAAAATGATTAAATATATTCACTTGAAAATGTGTATTTGTTACTTGAAAATGGTTAAGTGTAGTGACTTGAAATGTGAATTAATTACTTGAAATTGTAGTGACTTGAAATGTGTATTAGATACTTGAAAATGGTAGTGACTTAAAAAATGTGTATTTGTTACTTGAAAATGGTTAGGTGTAGTGACTTGAAATGTGTATTAGTTACTTGAAAATGGTAGTGACTTGAAAAAGTGTATTTGTTGCTTGAAAATGGTTAAGTGTAGTGACTTGAAATGTGTATTAGTTACTTGAAAATGGTTAAGTTTAGTGACTTGAAAATGTGTATTAGTTACTTGAAAATGGTAGTGACTTGAAAAAGTGTATTTGTTACTTGAAAATGCTTAAGTGTAGTGACTTGAAAAAGTGTAGTTGTTACTTGAAAATGGTTAGGTGTAGTGACTTGAAATGTGTATTAGATACTTGAAAATAGTAGTGACTTGAAAAAGTGTATTTGTTGCTTGAAAATGGTTAAGTGTAGTGACTTGAAATGTGTATTAGCTACTTGAAAATGGTTAAGTTTAATGACTTGAAAATGTGTATTAGTTACTTGAAAATGGTAGTGACTTGAAAAAGTGTATTTGTTACTTGAAAATGCTTAAGTGTAGTGACTTGAAAAAGTGTAGTTGTTACTTGAAAATGGTTAGGTGTAGTGACTTGAAATGTGTATTAGATACTTGAAAATGGTAGTGACTTGAAAAAGTGTATTTGTTGCTTGAAAATGGTTAAGTGTAGTGACTTGAAATGTGTTTTAGTTAATTAAAAATGGTTATGTGTAGAGACTTGAAATGTGAATTAGTTACTTGAAAATAGTAGAGACTTGAAATGTGAATTAGTTACTTGAAAATAGTAGTGACTTGAAATGTGAATTAGTTACTTGAAAATAGTAGTGACTTGAAATGTGAATTAGTTATTTGAAAATGGTTAAGTGTAGAGCATTGGGCATTTGAATTAGTTACCTGAAAATGGTAGTGGCTTGAAAATGTGAATTAGTTATTTGAAAATGGTTAAGTGTAGAGCATTGGGCATTTGAATTAGTTACTTGAAAATGGTAGTGGCTTGAAAATGTGTATTTGTTACTTGAAAATGGTAGTGACTTGAAAATGTGTATTAGTTATTTGAAAATGGTTAAGTGTAGTAAGTTGTAATGTGCAAATACTTACTTGGAAAATGTGCATTAGTTACTTGAAAATTGTAAAGTGTAAAGACTTGAAATATGTTTTAGTTAATTAAAAATGGTTAAGTGTAGAGACTTGAAATGTGAATTAGTTACTTGAAAATAGTAGTGACTTGAAATGTGAATAGTGACTTGAAATGTGAATTAGTTACTTGAAAATGGTCGTGACTTGAAAATGTGTATTAGTTATTTGAAAATGGTTAAGTGTATAGACTTGAAATGTGTTTTAGTTAATTAAAAATGGTTAAGTGTAGTGGCTTGAAAATGTGTATTTGTTACTAGAAAATGGTTAAGTGTAGAGACTTGGGCATTTGAATTAGTTACTTGAAAATGGTAGTGGCTTAAAAATGTGAATTAGTTATTTGAAAATGGTTAAGTGTAGAGCATTGGGCATTTGAATTAGTTACTTGAAAATGGTAGTGGCTTGAAAATGTGTATTAGTTACTTGAAAATGGTTAAGTGTAGAGCATTGGGCATTTGAATTAGTTACTTGAAAATGTGTATTAGTTATTTGAAAATGGTTTAGTGTAGTAACTTTAATTAAGATTGTCATTGCTTGTGTAGATGGAATTTGATTATAGCTGGATATATCAACGAAATAATGATAATAGAATGGGTATGAGAGAGAAATTTGCAGCAAGTGTCAATCGATTTATTGAACAATCCAAAACACTTGATGATTGGTTAATTTTCGGATTGATTCGTTGTCCTTGTGTAAGATGTGATGGTACATGCATTCTAAAAGAAGATGTTGTGAGGAATCATCTTTATAGCAAGGGGTTTCCCGGTGATGCACCTCGGGCTGCGAGAGGCCTAAGCTCACTTGATGATTACACTACAGATGAGGAGGATGATTTTGATGATGATGATGAAGGTGGGGATGAGGAGGAGGATGAGGATGACTTTTAGTTTATTTTTAATTTGTAAACTTTGATGTTTATATGTTTTGATTTTGATATTTGGATGTTTTGATTTTGATATTTAGATGTTTTGATTTTGATATTTGAATGTTTAAAAAAATGTTTTAATGTTTCTAAATTGGTGGGTTGTATTGAGATGATTGAATGTTTTTGAATTGGTGGGCTGTGGAAATGCAGCATATATGCTGTAATTTTTTTTAAAAAAATTTCCAGAAAAACCGACCACTTGTGGTTGGTTTTTCTGGAAATTTGCAAAAATACCGACCACAAGTGGTCGGTTTATAAATAAAAAATATTATTTAAACATTTTTTTTAATATTATTAAATTTATTTAACAAAAACCGACCACATGTGGTCGGTTTTCTAAAAAAGTTTTTTTTTTTTTTTTTTTTTTTTTTACAAAAAACTACCACATGTGGTCGAAAAAAATTTAATAAATTTTTTTAATATAAAAAGAATTTTAATTAAAAAATTATTTAAAATATAATTAATATCAATTTATAAATAAATAAATATTTTTTGAAAAAAGCGACCACATGTGGTCGCTTTTGGAAAAGCTACCACTATTTTACCGACCACACAATGTGGTTGGTTTTTTGGTCGCAAATACAGGAAAACCGACCACTTAGTAGTGCTCCCACATAAGTCTACAAAGCCTCTACAAATACATAACCATAACCAACCTAGAGTCGGGACAACACCCCGCTCTATACACATATACAATACCAAATCAAATGTACATAATGACTCGAAAAGCCTCGAATCAACTGGAGCTCACCAACGATCCGTAAATGATCTGCAACCTACTGTGGAGGTCTACTAGCACCTTTGCCTGCAGCAAGTAAGGTTAGCCCTACGAAGAATGTACTGAGTATGTAAGGCTATAAGAAACTGCATGAAACATAGGATATCAAATGGGATCAATACATGTGAATAAATATTATGGATCAATCACCGTTCTGCATGTGTGGAACCATGTACATTACTTCCATTACTTGATTGTTCCTTCATATCATTATCATTCGTGAAATAACATTCCTTCATACTTTCAATTACGTGACATACTTCCTTTGACTTTACACTCATCTTCATTATCATTCATCCACTTATTGGTGGTCCATAATATAATAACAGTCATCCACCATTGGTGGGCTATAATATAATAACAGTCATCCACCATTGGTGGGATATAATATAATAACAGTCATCCACCATTGGTGGGCTATAATATAATAACAATCATCCACCATTGGTGGGCTATAATATAATAACAGCCATCCACCATTGGTGGGCTATAATATAATAACATAACATAATATTTGGGATTGTTCCATCCGAGCTTATGCCCTTTAGGTTTGCGATCCATACTCAATGAAACATAAAGTAACCATAAAGTAGCCATATAGTAACCATGTAATAACCATGTAAGAATTACTTCTTTGCATACTTCTTTCCTTTACTTTTGTTATGAGAGTGATACATTGATGATTGAAACATTATTGGAAACACATATATACATTACTTCATTCCTTTACTTTCATGAGATTGATACTTCGGTGGTTATAACATTCTTGGGACTTTGGAACGTAACATTATTGGAACTTTGGAACAATGTCCGCAATTAGGTAACACTTGAATAACAATGGATCATTTATTAAGAACATGAGGATAACCATATATGACAACCTGAAATGAGATACCTTTGAACATTTCGGAATGGAACAAGTACAATGACAATGTGAACATATGTGCTGCAGAAGGATACGGAAAGAGTAACCTTACATACCTTATCTTCCCAATATGAATACACAATCCAATATGTGAGTACAATAATTCAGCTCCTTCCTTACGTTGCACTCTACATCACAAGTACATAATGGAGCTCACGTTAACAATTAGCTACCTTACAAGTAGATAAGACGGCAATGAGTTACATGATTGCCCTATAATGTCATTTCACCCTTTACAACACAATTCACGGCATTGTCACACCACCAATACCACAACATTCCACACATTGACCACAACATCACAAACCAATAGCATTTCACATCAAGTTCACCCTTTACGCTTCTTCATTAACACCATGTCACAATTAATCCATCAAGTCACTCCAATACATTTCATAACCAAAATTCCACAATTTACACATATAGAAAAATAACAAGTTAAGTACAAAACCACACCATACATGTTGGGATCTCATCCACACCATTCACTTTCATCAAAACATCAAGTCCTCTTTCAAGTTTAAATCAAAAGGATGGCACATCTTTTAGCAAAGAGCAAAAGTGCACTATTCAACACCTTGCCAACATAACCACCATGATCTACATAATATCTCATGCACACAATATGTTAAATCATGAGAATAAACACTTACCAAGTCTTTAAAAGTGATGATCTTGTGTCCAAGAAATGGTTGCCTTAGGGTTTGAGAGTTGAGAGAAAAACCCTTTTTGTAGAAAAATCTAGAAATGTCATGTGTGGTTCCTTGAATAAAAATTTGATTTTTGGTGCCTTTTATAGGCCCTTGAAGTCATCCTTAGCCACTTTGATCAATAATTGATTAGTCAAAGGAAGAATGGGTCATTTGACCCATTGGGCCATGTCTTTTGGCTTCTTTTTGGGCCTCAAATTGAGCCCATTAACACATGTTAACTTAGCCCACCAATTTCAATGTATAATACCCCAACAATCTCATGTTTAAATAATTCCATAAGTGTTACGACCATATTCCAACTCACGATATTCATATTCGTAGCATCAATCCCAAGAACAAGCAATTCTAGCCACTCATGGCTTATTTTTAACATAAAGGGTAAAAACATAATTTGGATGCCAACAACGTCCAAGCGTAATCCTACCATGATGTAATAATTATATAATAACCCAAGAATCACATTTATAGGCTAGTGATTGGAGAAGAAATTCGGCAAAAAGTGGCCCGGCATGCCCCCGGGCGCCCCTAGGACTTAGAAAAATTTTCAACTTGTGAAAGGTGTGCAGGGGAGGCCTGGCACGCTGCCTGGGGTGTCCCCTTGCTGCCTATGGCACAAAAAAATCAGGCCAGAGCGGCCTGGCACGCCTGACCCATTTTTTTTGAAAATTTTCCTTTCTTCGACTTTTCTTTGCGGATTCGGTTAGATACTTCAAGTTCAACTCCTTGGATTGACTCTTATCTTTAATTGACGACGATGATTCGGTTGAAAATGAAAGCCTGAATGCTCATTCAATGAATATGAATTATCATCCAATGGCTATGAAAGATCATCCAACGAATGCAGAAGATCTCAAATGTTTTCAAGAAGAGTGCAGATCGGAATCACAACCTAACCATTACTTCTCCAATGAAACTAATTTCTATAAAGAACAACATTCAGTAGCGAAAAAGAGCTGAAAATGTTATTGGATGAAGCGTCGGTGAGGAAGTATTTTGATTTTGCTACGTTGAAGGGTTGTTGTAAATACTTTAAGGTGAAATGTGTATATCCTAGTTGTGTCTGGATATTGCGGTTTAGAAAGTATGAATGCTCGAGCAAATTTTGCATCTACAAGTACGTTAGCGATCACAGTTGCGACGTGGAACATGTTATGGAAAGCCATAGGAAAGTCTCGATTTTTGAATGCAACAGTTGATTGCTTTAATAATTAATTTTGCAAATCTGTTAAAAGTCTCCCTTTTATGATTTTTGAATTTTGCAAATTTGTTAGAAGATGAATGCAACAGTTGATTTCTTTAATAATTAAATAATGGGAGACATTATATATATATATATATATATATACAAATTCATATATTATCATAGGTAATGGCGCTGCTCTAACATCGATTAGAAAGTTATATACTAGAAGAAATGAATGGTCTATAGAGTCTACGATTGAATGAGATCATTGTCAATGCTAGACAATCAATATAATCGATGGTTTCCAGTGTACGGGTTGATATAATGGTCCAAAAACATTAGTATATAGTAACAAATGTGATAATTAAATAAATTATATTGAATTAAAGACCATCGATTGAGTCCACTGGAGATCCTAAACTATATACTTAGTCTATAATATACTGGATAAGTATATAGCCATTACTAGTATATTATAAAAAAAGAAATAATTAATTAATAATAAATTAAATTATTGAAATTTATAAAATTCTAGGAGTTTAAACAAGTCATATGATTATAAAAGAGTCCACGTAAATTGGGGGTGGTGATCAAAGATGTATAAGGATGAGTAATGGTTGAACAAACAACATCCTCAGAGTAATGTTTGACAAAGCATAAGTATGTTCAGAGGATTTATTTGTTCAACCACTACTCTTCCTCATACATCTTTGATCACCATCCCCAATTTACGTTGACTTTATATGATCATATGACTTGTTTAAACTCCTTGAATTGTATAAATTCCAACAATTTAATTTATTATTAATTAATTATTTCCTTTTTTACAATATACTAGTAATAGTCTATAAACATGTATTATTATCTATACGGTGAATCATCGACTTATTATAGTATAGCCTATACGAAGGCCTACCTCTATATTATACCTGATAGAATATGATACATGTTTATAGAACATAACTAGTAGAATTTAAAAAAAAATGAAATAATTAATTAAAAATAAATAAATTGTGAAAATTTATACAATTCAAGAAATTTAAATAAGTCATATGATCATGTAAAAGTTTACGTAAATTGGGGGTGGTGTTCAAAGATGTATGAGGAAGAGTAATGGTTGAACAAATAAAATCCTCACAATATACTTATGCTTTGCCAAACATTACTCTGAGGAAGTTATTTGTTCAACCATTACTTATCCTCATACATCTTTGATCACCACCCTCAATTTATGTGAACTCTTATATGGTCATATGACTTGTTTAAACTCCTTTAATTGTATAAATTTCGAAAATTTAATTTATTATTAATTAATTATTCTCTTTTTTTATAATATACTAGTAATGGCTATATACTCATCCAATATATTATAGACTAAGCGTATTGTCTAGAATCTACAGTGGACTCAGTCGATGGTCCTTATTCAATATAATTTATTTAATTATCACATTTTTTATTATATACTAATATTTTTGGACCATTATATCGATCCGTATATACCTTACAAATGATAGAGTGTCGATCTAGATGGTCTAGAATCTACTAAGCAAAATGGAAATCATCGATTATATTGATGGTCTATTAATTATCAACGGTAACAAAGTACAAGTATTCAACTTTTTCAACGATAACAAAGTACAAGTTGTTACTTTTTCAACGGTAATATCTGAGTATTTTTTTTTTGTATAAAAGAAAGGTAAAACTTATTTTATCTCCTTCATTAACTTCTCTATTTTATTTTGTTTTAAACAATTACAATGTCTCAAGCATCTCAAACATCCAATGCAAAAAAGTTTTACATATGTCGTTGTGGTAATCTGGCTGTCTTGAGGATGTCACACACTGATACAAATTCAGGTTAAAAATTCTTTAACTGTGCAGTTGAGAAGGCGAGTGCTTATATGTGTGTGTTTAATTTAATGATTTTTTGTTTAAATAATAAAATCATCTAATTATTTCTTTCTTTTTTTGTCTATGATAATGACGGATGCTCTTTTTAAGTGACTTGAAAATGAGTGACCGACGAGCAGCTCATCAATGTTGAGTCCGGGACTAGAGACATCAAATTTTCAATTTTGGTCTATCATCTATCTCCACTTATAACAAAATTAAAATATATATTATATTTATTTTAATTGTGTTCTTTTGTTTTTGTTTTGTAAATTCATCTTCGTCTATTAATAGACTAGAAGTTTTAACCCGTTTTTAATTGAAATATGTTATCTTTATTTATTTTTCTTGTTTCGATAATATTGTTTTATGTTTCTGTTAATTAAATAGGCAAGGGTGTATCATTACCATTGAAAATGTAAGAGATTTGTACTTTATTACCGTTGAAGCTGGTAAAAGCTCGATAATAGAGTCTAAAACAAAAATGGTTCAATTACATTAATAGTTTTGCATATATCATCAACATAGTAAGTTATAGACTAGGAAAATCTACGATCAACCAATACAGGTGATTATAAATCGAGTGAAAGACGTTAATAACAGTGATGGTGATGGTATGATGATCAAGTTTGAATCTTTAAGGACTTTTCTCCTCTCTTTTATTAATCATTTTTGTGATCCATATACAAACAATAGTGTTAAAGTAATATATTATGATGAATTTAAGAAAATAAATATGAAAAAAAGTACTATTGAAACAACAGAATAAGTAAAAATAACACATATTTCGATTAAAAAGGGGGCTAAAATTATAAGTCTATTAATAGACCAAGATGAATTTGCAGAGCAGAATTAGAAAAAATACAATCAAAATAAGTAAAATGAGTGAAAATAACAAATATTTAGGCAAAAATGTTGAGAACTTGAAATGCCAACAACATAAAGAGAATTTGAAAGAACGAACACCCATTTGACAAGACATTCTATGACATTTCTTGAAAAAAATTTAGACATACTTCAAGCATCGACATACCAAAAGAGAAAATGAAAACAGAAAAAAAGTTATTTTTTTCTTTAAAGATAATTACTATATGGGTTTCTAATGAAAGGATATATGAAAGTTGTGTTTAGGTGATTCTATTTGTTTGGCCTTTTCAAAGGGCATACAATGGCGGTAAAAATTTCAATATAATGGTTGTGATTTATAATTAGTTGATGCCTAAACTGTGAGCGTGGTCTATAACTGATTATCTAGTCGATGATTGTAAAAATTGCAGTATAATGAATAGAAAAAACTGACTAAATCTCTTACAAATGACCACATGAACTACTTGAATGAAGAAATTAAGGATGATAACAGTGACCTTGTGTATGCTTAAGTTAGGTGATAAAATCATCAATATTGTAACTAATGAGGCTAGAAATTATGTCAAAAAATTGAGAGTTTTAACAATAATGGAGACAAATTTGAAAGCTTAAGGATAATTATGACTAGAGTGGTAAAAATTCTACCAATTATGGAGTGATTTTCTAACGAGAGCCAACAAATTTGATCGAAAAAGGAGAGAAAATGGAGATTTTAAGAAAAAAATAAGCATTGATTTTCTTCTTGACCAAAAAAATCAATATGGAGCTCAAAATGCTTGAAATCAAAAGATAAAATATTTGATAACAACGAATAAAGAGTTTCAAAATTAGAGGAGAAGACAAATGGAATGAAAATATTAGAGTTTGAAGAAAAAAGAATGGAAATGAGGTGGAGAGAGAAATGGGTTGAAGTTTATTTTAAGAAAATAGTAAGAGGCATTAGTGTATTTTTTAAAGAAGTTAAAGTTTGATCACAACGTTTTAAAATGTTGGAAAGGCCCACGACCCCACAACCCTACCCCACTTTTCCCTTTTTTTTATACCCTAACCCTAGAAAATAAATGGAAAAAAAAAATAACAAGTGGGTATGGAGTAAATTAAGTTTTGAAAATGGCTTGCATTCTAAATCTTCTCTCAATACTGGCCCGTAGTACTCAATTACTATCTAATGTAAAGTTTTACCTAGAATTTTAGACTTTATATACACCAAACATCTAAGTTTCTAACCCAAAGGTATGCAATTATGGACAAACCTAATCAGATTTATTTGGTGTGAATAGGATAAGTAACAAAGGTGTGAATTGAACTTCTAATTAGCAATATTAGCTACAAAAGTTTAAAGAGGTAGAATTTGTAATTTCTCAGACTGAAGTCCCTTGCAATTTGATAAATTAGAGGTGAAGTTAACAAGATATACTAGAGTGACATAACAAGGAGAACATGAACTCAGAGATAATGAAATCACAGATAATAAAAGACGAAATTAGAGAAAATGAAATCAGAGATATTGAAATCACAGTTAATGAAAGACGAAATCAAAGATAGTGAACTCAGATATTATGAAATCACAGATAATGAAAGACGAAATCCGAGATAATGAAATCACAGATAATGAAAGATGAAATCATAGATAATGAAAGATGAAATCAGAGATAATGAAATCACAGTTAATGAAAGACAAACTCAGAGATCATGAAATCAGACATAATGAAAGACGAAATAAGAGACAATAAACTCAGAGATAATGAAAGACGAAATCAGAATACAAACAACAACTTTAGAAATCCAAAAAACAACAACTTCATTGATTACGAAAAATCAGAAAATACAGAAATAACAAAAATCAATTACTAACAAAAGTAAGACAATACTGTGAAGAAAACTAAAAGCCTAAGTCTTCTGCTTTTTGTAAAAATCTTTGCCATCATGTTCAACATCACATCGCCGCCCACAACTACATTCAATAACCAATGTAGTACCTACCTCGTGCCTCACTAACCTAACATCAATATTACCCCTCTTAACCTCATTTTCTTTTCTTCTCATAGCAGTCATAACAATTCTCTCCTCCTCTAACTTCCTCGTCAACACAAGAAATTTTTCTTATTCCTCAACCCTTCTTTTTTTCAAAACAACAGTCTTTCTTCTTGCTTAGCATTTCTCCAATTTTCTGCAGCATCCCTCCTGTAGATGCAGGATTAGCAGTTCGAGGAGAAGGAAGAAGTCCTACAAGAGAGGCAAGATTAGCAGTTGGAGGAAAAGGAACAAGGCCTACAAGAGAGGCAGGATTACCAGTTGGAGGAGAAGGGAGAAGGCCTGCAAGACAGGTAGGATTTGCAGTTGGAGGAGAAATAAAAAATCCTATAGACTTTCTGAAATAGTTGTCAAATTCTAGCCGTCTATTCGTCGGAGTGGTCGGCGGAGACGGAGATGTGATTTCTTTCCCCTTTGAAGGCGTAGTAGCCTTGCGTTTCTTCGAAGGAGTGTCACTCATGTTTTCAACTTCTCTTTGTATTTTTTTTATAGTGATTGATATTTTTTTGACGGTGATTGATATTTACCACTGCTATGTATTTATAGTTGTACGGTGATAAGCTGTGTTTTCAGAAACTTATTCTGATTGGTTGATAAATGATGGGGCGGATCGACATTATGGAGGCTTAGATTTAGGAAAGAAAAAAGATTTGAAGGTCCGACCAACGGAATTACTGAAACAATTGTCATATTCAAGCTTCTTTTCATCGAAGTGATCGCTGGTGGTGTGACCAAACTTTAATAAGAGGTCTTAAATATATAGACATAGATACAAAAATAATATTATAATAATTTAGAGTTGTATTTTTTGTTCTTGCATATTAATTTTTTTGGTGTAGTATTTTTAAAAGACACATAACATTTAACTTCAAGTATTAATATGATTATTAATAAAAGTAAGGATTAATTCTAGTTAATAAGATGTTAGCCATTTGTTTGCAACACATTAACTTGAATGTTGTTGTTAAAACTTTATTTATCAATATGAAGTTTGAGTTGTTTAATTCAAAGTTTTAAAATATTTCTGATAAAAATTAGATAGTTTTTTCTTTCATTATTTCTCTTTCTTTAGTTAACTTTTTTAAACGTATTTCACAATCTTCATTATTATTTCAAGTGAAGTTGAAATCATAAAATTCACTATTAAAATTTTTGAGGCCTCAAAATTTTAGGGGCATAAAGCAAACGCTTTACTAGCCTTACCCTTGAGCCACCCCTGGACTTCTTTGCCTTTTGGCTACGAGTGGCCTTGGCCTTGCCTTTCGTAGGAGTAACGTCTTTGCCGCTCATTGTGTTTCCATTTCTCTCTCTATATATTTTTTATAGTGGTTTGTATTTACTGTAGCTATCTATTTATAGTTGATCAAAATTTTAAGATACATTTTTTCATCATATTGATATAAAAAAATTACAATTTATAGTACATTTTGTATAGTTTCTGAATATCCAAATTTTAATTTTAAAATATTGAATTAATCTAATTTAATTTAAATTTAAAAATTAGTCAAATTGACTCTCAAAAAGCAAAAGATGACAACTAAAAAGGAACGAAAATAGTACAAAATATTATTTACTAAGTTGTTCCTATTTAGATTTTTTTTTTCGAGAATTTAGCATTATTAAAAAAAAAAATACTCCCTCTATTTAAAAAAGAATGACATACTTTTCTTTTTAGTCTGTTTAAAAAAGAATGACCATTTCCTTTTTTAGTAACACTTTAATTCCAACTTTCCACGTGACATATTGAAGACCACAAGATTAAAGGGCATTTTGGTACATTTGACATAACTTTTATTTAAAACCACAAGATTCAAAAATCATCTTTATTTTCTTAAACTCCATGCCAAGTCAAAATAAGTCATTATATTTTAAACGGAGAGAGTAGTTCTTTAATAATAAGGGCATAGTTGGAAATAATTACTCCTTCCGTTTCGATTTGTTTATCTTACTTTATCCGTCCAATAATGCTTATTCACTATTGACTTGACACACATGTTAAGAAACAATAAATAATAGGTGTAATTTTATTATATCACCCGTTGAATATAATAAATATAATACCTTGAGAAATGTATTTAGTGATAAATAGTATTTAGCAAGGGTAAAATGAGTAGAAAAGCATAAATTATCCATTGATTTTCTAAACTGGACAAGTATTATTGGATATCTATTTTAGTATAGTGGACAAGTAAAGATGAACGGAGGGAGTAATTACTTTCCTTTTTAATCCGTTTAAAAAAAGAATGTTATTTCCTTTTTGACAAATCTTTAGTTCTAACTTTTCACGTAGTGTGTTTAAGACTACAAGATTCAAAAGTATTCTTTATTTTCTTAAACTCATATCAAAATTTGACCAACAAATTTAAATGATGAAGGGAGTACTAATTATTGTCTTGCGTTCCTAAATTGATAATTATTTTGAGACAATTTTTTTGTGGCTAAAATGAAACTTATTTTGAAATGGAGAGAGTATTAAACAATCCTTGAAAGAATATTTGAGTTTGTTTGGAAAGTTAAAAAAAGAAAAATTTAGAAGAGATTGTTTGGAATAAAAATGAGCTTGAAATTGTCAAGAAATTCCTGTTTGAAGATTATGTGATGGATACCATGCAACTAATTAACTACATCTTTGTGTAACCAACATGGCTATGGTCTGTGGTGAGATGTTTGGAAATCCTCCATCGTTAAATAGATATTTTGGGTTTGAGTTCTGAAATGAAAAAAAATCTTATTTCAAGCACCGTCCTTAGAAATGAGCCTCGCCCCATACGCGAATTCAAATTAATCAGACTCCTACGCAGATATCGAACACCGAATGAAGAAAAAAAACACTTCACATGTCTATGTAATATCTAGCCAGGCCCTAATTAAGGAGAGTCTCATTTAGGGGGTTAGAAGTTAGAAATTAGAATTATGCACAGCAAATTACACTTGAAATTATTATTGTGACTTGAGGGAAAATTGTATATTTTTTATACCGAAAATTAATAAATGTATAATCTGCATCCCGTATTCACAACAAACAATACTCCATTAGTTTATTATAGTTAAGTCATAAATTAAGGTGAAAATGTATATAAGTTAACTATGATTTAATGACAAAAATGGTATTCACAACAAACAATACTCCATTATTTTATTATAGTTAAGTCCTAAATTAAGGTGAAAATGTGTATAAGTTAACTATGATTTAATGACAAAAATGATATGTGAAGATAATCATGTATTTATATTGAGTTGATATAAACACCAATGTAAATAAATTATTATAGGTTATTGCAATAGATTATGAACTTGTCACATGAAAAAAAATTACATAATAAAAAAGAGAATATAGAGTTCACGATTCAGTTAGAAATTTAGACTTTGGAATTATAATTAATTTTACTTTGCAACATTAAGATTTAGGATTTCAATCTTTTTTATTTTTTCGTAAAATCATTTGGTGTTCGTATTCGTTATCGTACTAATTTGTATTTGCATCGTATTACAACTTATTAAAGGAAGTACTTCCTATCAAGGATTTTTTAATTCACGAGACGTTAACTCAAAACAAGTAATTACAAATGGAGAAATACTATCTATTTCACACGTCCATTGATTTCAAATACTTTTGGTTAGACCATCAAAGGATGTAGTGCAGCCTGTGCTGCGAATTGGGTTGCTCCTCCGTTAGCCATAAATCTCGATTTCGAGTCCTGAATATGAAAATATCCTTGGTAAGGAGTGCTTCCTTTGAATGAAACCTACATAACACGGATCTGAATTAGTTAAGCTTCAATGTGAGTGCCGGATGGCGGACACCAAATGGGAAAGGAGCACTTCCTTCAAATGGAACCTATGCAGCGCAATTTAAATTAATCAAGGATTTAATGCGGGTACCAAACATCGAGTGAATAGCTGAAGAAAAAAAATACTTTTGGTTAGACTTAAAAGTTTCTTTTTATCTCTTCCCTATAGAAAACGAAATTGGGCCAAACATTTACCACTTACACCTATACAACTTCTAAAATTGGTAACTAAAAAAGCTACAATTACTTTCAGAAAATTACATATATACAACTAAAAAGCTATAATTTCTACTATAGTAGAAATGTGAGTTAGGAGATCAGGTATCAACATGTTAGTATGGGCATCAATGGAAGCAGCAAATGGTATCTACGAATGGAGGAATGAAAGAAGACACCTAAGGGTTCTATCTAGTTAACACGGATCAAATAAAATGAAATCAAGAAGTACTATTTATACATTTAATTTCAATTTATTGGGTGCTGAATGCACAATGTGTAAAATCTCTTCTAGATCTGTATGAAATTTTGAAATTACTTTTTGAGTCTTAGCTTTTCGTGTTTGTTATTTATCAACCTTGTACTATACGTCATTTATGTGGTTGTGAGATCGCAACAAAAAATCATAAAAATCGACGTAATAGTACTCCCACCCAAAATGTTTGCTCATCTAGTTTACTTGCTAAAAGTCAATTTTGACTTATTCCTTGCTATTGTTATATTGCAAACAAGGAGGTAGGTAAGTGTCATGTTTTCAAACTTTGAGGTAGTAAAGTGAGAATAATTCTTTTTGTCGACTGAAAATGTCAAAGTTTTTATCCAAAACTATATTAAATTCAAGCGGTCTAGTTACACTGATTTTAATTTTAATAATCTAAAATTGTTGATATGTGTTACTCCTTGCACGTATTCATAAAATTTAAAATGTTATTTATTCGTCAACCACGATAAAAGTATATATGTGTAATATTTATTGGATTTAATTAATTGTATATAAAATAATTTAAATTATATTAAATTTAAGATATATTTTCAGATAAACATTAATTATGGACTAATTAAATGGGAGGATTCAAATTATTCTCCCATCAATAACAATTATACAGGCAATTGCTAACCAACACTTTATATGCGGAAGAACGACTTGCAAACTTGACAAAAGAAATTGAAGGTATGACAAAATACGTGTATGATGAAACTATCTTGTCAAGTAATTTGTTCGTTTACTCAAAGCTCTATGAATGGTACACGAACTTCGAACCTAATATTATTGATTGTCAGAACAACTAAATTAAATTAGGAGCTCTTTAATCATTTTTATAGCATGAGGTACATTATGAGCATGGTGAAACTTACAAACACTTTCTAAATTAAAGGATGGACAAATTGACTATTATATTGATGAATTTATTAAAATCTAAACCGTAAAGGTATGATGCCCAATGAATCTTGTAGCATAAAAATGTGCATTTGAGTAATGTATAATTGGGACTAATTCATTATATTTTGCAAGAAATTAAATAAATTTACGTCTCGTGATATAGAGCTGAGCATGAACTCAGCTAAAAACGAATAGTCACTCATTTAAGAACATCACAAAGGAGGCAAATTTGAAAGTAAAGAAGCCACAAATGTCAAAATCTCTTCCCTGATTCACAACAAAGATGACTTCCCTGATTCACAACAAAGATGACCAAAAAGCAAAGGGTGATGAACTCATCACGTTACTAGCTAATGGCATAATGAAGCTGGAAGAACAAACTTTCAAAATTATTGTAAGTATCATTGACTTGTGGGTCACCCTTTTGAGAAATGATTTGTCATCAAGGACCAAGTTATTGATCGTTTGAAGATGAGAAGGCAAGTGGAAATCAATAAGTTTTTACCACATTTGGCTCATTCAAACTCAATCGTGATTTTCAATGTTGTTATGATGCCGGTACACACATTATTGGGCTTGATGATAGCATAGGTCAAGAGACAAATTCATAAAACTTATTGGGCCAAAGCAAATGATGTGTGTCATGGAGCTTGAGTTATGGCATAATTGTCCATAATAATTAGAATTGGCAACTTGAAAAATAAAGTATATTACCTACTTATATAACATACTATGATACGGTGTTAGTGCGATAGAAATTATATTATTTATATATAAGTTAAATCATATTTTTTCTTTTACGTCATCAAAATTGTAGTGAGATGAATATGATTTCTCCACCTTCAGCCAGAAGGCTCGAATTCAAATTATAATAACAGAAAAAACTTAACATGAATCATTTTCTCTGTTAATGAACTTTACACGATACAAACTGAATTAGTTGGGATCCCTAAATAGGTATGGAATATCATATACAAGTTCAAAAAAAATCTTTCTTTTGCCCCAAAGCAGCTTTGTATTGCACTCTTCCATATTTTAAACAAAGTTCCAAATTTTAAAAAAACAAATATATATGGAGAGAGAGGGAGTGAGTGTGTAGAGGAGACTTAAATGTGTGTAAGTGCAGCAAATGGAATACAAGGACAGAAAAAAGGATAAGTCACATCAAATGACACAGGACAAGTCTAGAAAATACCCTCTTTCTCTTCACAACAATAATATCCCTTCCTCTTTCTTCTTTCCTCCCCCGCCCCCCCCCCCCAACGCATACCCCTACTCACCAAAACCCTAAAAACCATACTTCACACATCAAAACTCCCTATGCAAGAAGAACAATAAGATCCCTCCAAAACCAAACACATCTTCTCTAAATTAAATAGCAGCTTGGTATATTAAAGCTTTCACTATACACAGAGTTCAGAAAAGAGACGAACATCTAGGGTTTATTGTACCCTAAACACACCTTCTCTCTTCTATAATAATCACAAGAAGTCATCATAACAACACCAAAAAAGTTCCATTTGCTTTCTCTCCGTCTCCTTAGCCTCTTCTCTTGGGGGACTTCCCTATTTTTCCTCCCTTTTTTGCTCACTTCATTTGCCCCTACTAAGAAAAAAAGCCAAAATTTTCAAGAAGAGCTCCTTATATATTTGTCACCATCTTTATATGTTTTTGTCCCCTATTATATTTTTTGACTACTTCTTTTCTCAATGGAAGATTAAAGATTGTCCAATTTTTTACTACTAAATATTTTCATTTCAAGAAAACCCTTATATTACTTACTATTTTTATAAGAAAATTACTGCTCTATGTCATTTCAACTTGAACATCTAGTTTCTTCTTAAGTAGTTCTTTCTCTCTGTCCCTTTCTTTCTTCATATAAATATATAGGAGTATCAAATTTTCTTGAAGATCACTCAGTCAGAAAAAGAGAGCAGATTCTTTTTAGCAAAAGGAAAAAAGGGTAATCATTTCATCTCTATTTTAGTATAGGAGTTAGTATTTTTATTTTCTTTATAGTTTTCTGTATGAAAAAGAAAGCTTTTTAGCTACACAAGATCCAAGCTTGACTTTTAGTGCTGAAAAAAGAACAAAAATAATAATAATAAAGGTTTGACCAAAGAGTTCTAGGAGACTATAGTGGCACGCAACACGCAATCTTTCAAAAAAAAAAAAAAAAATACTCCTATTTGCTTAGGCTATGTTGCCCGAATTCTTCAAAAAAATTGACTGATGTGTGTCGAATTCTTCAAAGATCGTAGTACATATTTAAAAGACCTAACACTTGAAGCATTCTTTCTAAAGAATCCGAGCAACATAGCACTTAGGTGTTAGTAGTTTATTTTTCCTTTTTCTTTTTTATTTGTCATTTTGTTCTACTAAGTTCTTTGTTTATTTACTTATCTCAAGAAAATGAACTTCAAAGTCTTAATTTTTCTCAATTGTAAGAGTTTAAGTTGTACACATGGTCTTTTGTAAGTAGTTCTTTACACCATCATATCTTTTTTTTTATTGTCAAGTTTGTAAATCTCACATATAAATATTCATTAAATGATCTAATTAACAATGTAAAAAAATATTAGTGACACAAACGTTTTTAACTTAAACACTTTCTTTAGCGAGTTTAAGTTATACATTCAAACCTCCCATAATAGTTATCTCTTATAACAATTTTTCACTCTAATGGTCAACAGTTAAACTACTTGTTTTATTTTGAAGACTATAAATCTCATATTTTAAGAAGATTTATCCGCCAATATCCTTTAATTAGTGACCAAAATATTTTTTTTACACTGAAGGTGTATACATTCTAAACATTTTCTCTAATATACAAAAGGAGATTCATGAATGAATGAATTTGCAAGCAAGATCTAAGTAGGGAGGCTACAACTATTACATCGTAAAGAGAGATAATTATACTTTAATTAAACAAATACATAAGCTCTTACTTTCATACTTAATTTTCACGGGATCCAATCCCCAAAAATAAAAACTCCCCCAAGAAAATCCTTATTCTTATAGTAGTACTAATATTATTTACTTTCATTCTTAAGCTGTTCATATTGCACGTACCCATTTTTATTGGAGTACTTTCATTCTTGTTCATACGCTTTCATCTCTCTTTTTTTTTTTTTTCAGTTGTAATAGTATTATTACTACCAAGATTTTTGTTGGTCTTCAATTGCAGAAAATATTCAAAATCAAAAAACAGGTATATGTAGTGACTTATATTACTGTTTCTTCTGGTAGCTTGTCATTTTTTTTAAAATTTATTTTTTATGTCATTTTTGGCCCTAAAACATACAAAAATTAAAGATTTTTTTTTTCGGATCTGCATTCGATTGATCAAAATTTAAGAATATATACTGTTTTGGTCTATAAGGCCTGAAATAAGAAATTTAAAGTTCTCTTAGGAATTAGGGAGTTCGTATTTCATAAAACGAACATTTTTCCTCTTCGTGAAATTTTCCAAGAAAATATATATACTCACTATACTGATATTATGAAGATTTCTTTATATTGTTAGTGAATTTTAATCTGTAATAGTATGTCGGTTACCCTTTTTACTTTTACATGTAATTACTTGAATGTATAAATTAAGAGCTTAAGTTAATCAATCTAAGAAATTTTACACTATTAAGATCACACAAGTAGCTCGTTTAAGCAGGTAAAAATGTTTTATTTTTAAAAATTCCAAGTCTCATATTTTAAAAGGTCTACCTATAATTATCTTTTGGGTGATTTGATGATGTAAGAAAAAAAAATTACACAAACATGATATGTAACTTAAATTCTTGCATAAACAACATGAGCTTTAAACTCGATTGATTTATAAATTCATTAATTTATAGGCCTCCAAGTAAATCAATCAGCCAGCCAAAGGAAAGAAGGGAAATTCAGAAGCAAAGTAAAATTAACATGTTTTTTTTTTTTTTCATTGCTCTGAAATATGTAATCATCTCATCTAAAATTTTAAACTGTTAGAGTGAGCACACATTTAATTACTTAATTGTTTTATGTCGTTACTCCTTCCAACTTTATTATAAACTCCAATTTCAATTTCATTTAGTTACCATTTCTTTTTTCTAGGTGTAATTGAAGAAGTGTTGATCAAGTTGTTGTCAATGTCATCGTCTTCTTCTTTATCGTCCAATTCCCCTTGCGCGGCGTGCAAGTTCCTGCGTAGGAAATGCCAGCCAGAATGTGTGTTCGCTCCATACTTCCCTCCTGACCAACCTCAGAAATTCGCGAATGTTCACAAGGTGTTTGGGGCTAGCAATGTGACCAAATTGCTTAACGAATTACAGCCTCATCAACGCGAAGATGCTGTAAATTCGTTAGCATATGAGGCAGACATGAGGCTTCGTGATCCTGTTTATGGTTGTGTTGGTGTTATTTCACTTCTTCAACATCAACTTAGGCAACTTCAAATGGACCTTAGTTGTGCTAAATCTGAACTGTCCAAGTACCAAAACTTAGGAGGTATGTATGTACATATTCTTTATCAAAACTACATTTTTTAATTACTTTGTCTGTCTTAATTTAAATGTAAAGATTATGTGCCTGAATTCACGTCAAAGTTAAGAAGTTCGAATGAGGAAATTTGAATAGTGCCACATAAATTAGAGGAGCATATATACTAATTACTCTATATTATGTGTCTGCACTCTTACAATTAGGAGGTAAGCTTTAACAACACATTTTTGTAAATTACTTTCTCCGTCTCGATTTATGTGGTACTATTTGGATTTTGAGATTCAACCAAGTTCGAATTGAGAAAACTTAAAATTTTTACGTCTGAATTCACGATCAAAATTAAAAATTTTGAGTCTCGAAATTTCAATGATATACCACAAAAATGAGAAGAGTACTAATTATATATTTATTTACGTGTTGGTCTGATTCTTTTTTATGAATTAATTGTGCGAAAATATATTTCTGTTTTTCGTTAACAGTGAGATTTGAATTTAGAACCTTTGAGTCTACTTTTATTATATATATCGTATTAAATTGTATAATCGTTCCTTGTAAAAACTCTAGTTAGAGATGCTTCATTTTTAATACTGGATGATTCATATTATATTTCAACATGTAGGATAGAGCTAGGTTGTGGTAAGAGGTTTTAACTTAGGCTCTCTTCGTTGAAAAATTATACTGAATAAATAGGATAAAATTACTTTAATTTTTATTATTGTAAATTGTTGATATTCCTTGATAGAATATTCGAGTGTACCGACAAAAAAAATTCTAGATGTAGTATTTTGATATTTTTTGAAAACTCTTATATAAGTTCCAAATTTTGTTACTGTAAACAGGTATTGCTAGTACTACAACTCATGGACTCTTAGCAGCTGCAGCGGCTGCAGCTGCGAATCACCACCACCATCAGCAGTTCAACTTCATGTCTGGAGGAGGTGGTGGTGGCGGTGGTGGGAGGGATCATTCCCACCACCTCTACCACCATCAGTTCTTTCCTAGGGATCAGCAACAACAACAACACCAACACATGATTCGAGCATTCGAAGGTCATGGAAGTAACAACTTCGATGCGAGTAGCCTTCTTATAGGCCAACTGAGCCAGTTCCAGCAGCCTACGACTGCTGGAGCTGATGGCCGGCGTACGCCGGTTGATCCATCTTAGTTAATTTAGGTTACATATGAGTACTTTATTACATTAAGCATGATGATACTATGATGGCTAATACTTGTTAATTAGCCCATGCACCAAAGTTTATTATCTACTATTACTATTTTTGAGAGACCTAATATTGCGTGAATTTTATGTTCTCCTATGTTAGTTATTTTGTGAGTGTTACTATTAATCTTATATTTTATGTCACTATACTTCTTGATCATGCGTTTATGTTTTTTCTGACCCCAAAAAAACTGGAGGAAAAATTTAGAATAATTAATAATAAGAAAATTTAATTTATTATCAGTTTTTTCACATTATGTTACTTCCTCCGTCCTAAAATACTTGTCGTGTTTCTTTTCTCGAAAGTCAATTTGATTAATCTTTGGAGTTAAACTGAATTAGTTTGATTTGATTTTTAAAAATACATAAAAGGTATAGTACTATGTTAGTTACAATTCTTCTAATTTCACTACGGAAAAGATATATCATAATATGGTGGTCATAAGTTTATATCTTTTGAAACTTTCGCAAAAGGAAATGTGGCAAGTAATTTGGAACAAAGGTAGTATATATTATGTTTTTGTAACAACATTACGCTATAACAATCAAAAAGTATTTAGACAAACGACCCCGCTACAAAAATATTTGACTATACATTGTCTTTACCAAATCAGAAGTAACCCTATAAATATAGGACTGCTTTAAGTCAAAAGATAGGGTAGTGTTTTAGGTCAATGTAGAGAAAATAATTGCTGTTACTAGTACTATAATATAAAGTAAAGTATATTATAGTTGCATTTCCTAATATAGTTGGTTTAGTTACACGTGAGATTCATGTATAGAATAGTGACACTTCGAAAATTAAAGAAAAAGATAGGTCATATTAACCTTAAACTTTAGAGATTACACTAAAATGAATTTTTTTTATTACGTTCCGTTTTTACACTAAACGATATTAATTTATCGTGATTAAATTAGATATTTATGTTAATTATCTACAGTTATGTGATAAAAGTACATCGAAAGATATCATGCTTTAGTATAAACTAAGTGTAATTTCCGTTTTACCATCCTTTGCTAAAAATAATACTATTAATTAATTCTACATAACAATATTTATGGGAGTACTTGATTAAAAAAATGAACGTTTGGAATTAATTCAACTTTAAAAGTTAGCTTAAAAGACTAGTAGTTAATTGATAACCCAACACCTCTCACACACCCACAACTGGATATTTGAACAACATAATAATATTGAATTCAATATCGAGTAAATTTATATAAATTGAAACAAAATCTAGTTTTGGTATCATATAAAAATTTGTGATCATCTCATCATCTTAAAAACCTATTCCCTCTATTTTAATTTATGTAGCATAGTTGAAATTTTGAGATTTAAATAGTTGAACGCTGTTTGTGAATTCGGAATCATATATCACACTAAGTATCAACTTGCAATCCTACAACTTTTATCGAATTACATACAAATATACAATATATTAAAATGCTACTTAATTAATGAAGCAAAGAACCTCTTTTTTGTAGATTTATTTTTATATAAAAAAAAATTTATACATGTAAATAATAAATACTACTCCCCCCGTCCCAATGGCACGAAGTTTAAGAAATAAAGGAAGACTTTTGAAACTTATGGTCTAAAATGAATTATAGATATTTGTGTGGTTGTAAATCATTTCATTAAGAGTAAAGTGGGTATTTTAAAGTTAAATTGTTACAAAATATAGAAATGTGTCATTCTTTTTGAGATTGACTAAAAAGAAAAGTGTGTCATATAAATTGGAACAGAGAAAATAGTAATAAAGAGAGGAATAGGGGGGTAGGGACAATGATGATTTGCTAGTTGTTGCAAAGTAATGATGATTTTTTTGTCCTTTTTTGTAATATTAATGCATGCAGAGTCGTAGTAGGGGCAATATACGTCTCCCCCTGACAATTTATACAGCTGCATGCGTTTTGTCCTCTTTCCCATGTTTCCACCCCTTCACCCATTACTCTCATATATGTTGTATCATTCGATGTTCGATATTCACTTTAATGCTCGACTAATTTGAAGTTACATGTGTAAGTTATAGTTCGAGTTAGAACATTTCTTACTAAAGAAAATTTAAATTGCATATGGTTCGAATGTGAGACTACCGATTAAGAATGGAGAAGATATCATTTCAACATTAAAAAAAAAATTAAAATGTTACTCCATCGATTTTAATTCATGTTTTACTTTTTTTTAAAAAAACATCTTAATAGTACGTTTGTTTGTGTATTTAATTAGTTTTAAATTTCAATATTATTCTGATTTTTTACCTCAACAAATTCCCCTGATAGGTAATGACATATTATGTTTAAAATTACAAGATTTAAAAATTATATTTACTTTTTTTTAAAAGTATATTCAATTAAATTAAGATACGTAAAATGATGTAGAGATTTTTTTTTAAAAGAGATTATATGAAATGGATAGAAAGAGAGAAATACATAATAGCTGACACTGGCTGTCCAGGAAATAGAAAAAATTCTGATGAAAAACGTTTTTCTCTTTTGATAACCCTTATGTGACTCGAGTCCAAATTAGTCGGAATTCTAGGACGATTGTCGGATGTTGTGTGGAAGAAAAATATTGGCTATATAACAATTATAACATACTCGGTGTGATATCACATAGATGAAGTTTGAAGAGAGTAGATATATGTACGTAAACCTTTTTCCTACCTCGTACAGAGATTATTTTTAAAAGATCCTCGGCTCAAATAACTAATATAAAAATTATTAGCTGTACCCATTGGCTTGTTGAGTTGATTAATGTTGGAGACTTGGGTAGGGAGGGTAGTATGGTGGTTGGGGGTGGCGGGGTGGGTGGGGAGTCTATCATGAGACCCTTTCTATGATGCACTTTCTTAGGCGTAAATATTGTGGCCTAAATGGCTAAATAGCAGTATAATAAGTGTATCATGCATGCATGTTCTCCGGGAGAAAAAAGAAAAGAAAAAGAATGCCCTATAAAAACCTTTTGAATTTTAATTTACTAATTAACACTCTCTTTTGGTTTTTAAGTCCCTTTAATTAATGAACTATACAAAAAGTTTTTGTTTATAGACTGACTGAATCTTGAAAATAAATAAAAATTGACTGACTCATTAAATTATCAGTATGATATATCATTTTGTTTCTCCTATTTTTCTTATTTTGTTTTGTTTATATATTATAGTTGAGGCCTATGTTGTTTGAACTTTCCAAAAATATTATCGTATTTGTGTCGAATTCTTTAAAACTTCATTATTTTTAAAAGAACCAACCTATACTATCAATATTTTTAGAAAATCCAAGCAACATAGATCGAGAGGTTCAGAGGCTGCAACACGACGACAACAATACTTCTGGGGACAATTATTTTGCAATTGCTAAAGTCCACCCAACAACAAATATAGTAGGGACAGCTAATTTCGTCTTGATCCTCTTTTTATTTTTTTGGTACACCTAGTAAAAGTTCGAAGTAAATTAAAATATATTTGAGAAAATAAAATTGATTATAAATGTCTTAGGTTTAAATCTCAACGATGATAAAAGAAGTGTTAGGACATAGTTATTCGATACTTATGTGGCTAGGTATCTCATCGGCCATTGCTCCCCATGAAATTAAGTTGAGATATGTGGATGTCGATTCGGACATCACAATTATTCTTTTTTATTGAAAAGAATAGTATCATAAAAGGAAAATTAAAGATCGAACTAAACAGTATAAGTAGTTACTGATTTCCAGGTTACGGTTTTGTTACAAGTCATTTCCAACATTTGTTACTAAGTATTTATTATTGATTGAACTTGGTATCAATAATTGTTCTCCTCTCAACCTATATATGCTATGATAATAAATCCATATGAACGTAGTCCTACAAGGACATATGTACAAAATATACATAAAAACAAAGCAGATAATCTGTACTCCCTCCGTTCACCTTAATTTTACTTATCACATTTCACTTTTCGGGATTTATTTTGACCAATATTTTAATATATATTTTTTCATCATGCTAATATGAGAAAGATTACAATTTATAGTATTTTCGTATAGTTTTTGAACATCTAAATTTAATATCTAAAATATGAAATTAATCTAATTCAATTTAACTTCGAAGATAAGTTAAACTGACTCTCTCATAAAGCGAAACACAATAAGTAAAAATAAACGTATAGAGTATATAACAAAGATTGTGGTAGAATAGACAAGTTCTCTCCATTCTTAATAAAAAATTTCACATTCAAGCTCTACGTCTGTAATACTTCTTGATATAAATTCGAATTAATCGAGACTCGATACAAAAAAGTGAAGAAGTAAGAAGTGAAAGGGATATCCCGAGAGAAGCGCAGCTTACGAAGCCTAGAGAGGGGGATTGGTAAAATGCATTTATTTCGGGTTGTCCCTCTGACTCTCATACTGCTATCTTCCCCCCTCCCACCCCCGCACCCCCCAAAACCCACACAACACATAAAACATTTATTCATATTTGATATTTATATCAAATTAAACTAATTAACTTTAATGATTATATATATTTTTTAAAATAAAAACTACGTACTGCTTAATTATGATGTATATATAAATATAAATCGAAGCTAAGATTTTCACTAAGGGATTTCAAAATTTTAAAAAGTTAAAGAAACAAAGAAATCAAGAAGCTAAGGTTCAATATCTACTATGTATACATAAAGAATACGATGTATATATAATGTTAATTTTTTGCCAAATTAGATTTGGACGAACCCCCTTCTCTCCACTTGGCTCCATCTATGTTTCACCTTCTACGTGGCCTTAATCTCAAATAATTTTATCAATCGACAATATAATATCAATCTTCATTGACCATGTTATTCAACTTACATATAGAGAATTCTTCATAACTTAATTAGTTTTGTGTTAGTTGTAATTAAGTCTGCGACAATCTTCGTACTTTATGTGAATTCTTCATTCTTCTATATTTTAAGGTGAATCTATCGTTAAAGCTACAAATAGACTAAGATTTGAGAAGAATTCAGTATCTTTAATTCAGATTCCGTATTTACTCTTAATATGTGTAAGTAATCTATCAAAAACTCAAACAAAAAAAATTAAATAATAAAATTGTGATCTAGAATCTAATTTTTTAAAAATCTGTTTCGATATTATATTGAACAAATATTTTCTATATTAATAACTCATGCAAATAACTATGCTCTATATTATTTTTTTCAGCAATTGCTACTCATTTTCTTACCCCTCCCTCCCCCCCCCCCACCCCACCATCCCCCACTACTTCTGCAATAGCATTAATTGGACAATGCCAACACAAACAACTGATTTTTCTCAATTGTTATAGTCAGAATTGACTAATCCTATTTGCTGTATTTTCTCTGAACAAACAAACAATGAATAATTCTTTCCGAGAACAAGTCTATACCTATTTACATTGACTATTCCATTCCCCTCTAACCTTTAATTATTCCTCTTCTATTTTCCGTCTTGGAGTTTGGGATATATATATGAATTTAAATAATATAAGTATATTAATAGTGTAAATAATTTTTATATTATTAGTTTGTTTTTATCTGTTATAACAGTTAGAGTACATTTCCTTTATGTTAGTAAAGGTATCAAATTTTCTTTAATTCCTTTATGATCCTAATATATTAGGGTTAGGTGAACGCTAATGAGCAAGAAAATGAATGTACTAAGGTGGTGCAACGATTTTCGGACAACTGCTATGGTTTTGCTTTTAACCTTATATTTTACTAAGAAACTAATTGAAATAAAGTTATTTTTTCTCAAAGTCACGTATCATTCATAAATTAAGGAAGTTATATGTGTATTTCCTCAAATTCAACTTTCTCTAGGCGTATCTTATTTTCAAGTTTTCAAATTCATATATTAAGGAAGTTATATGTACATATATTATTTAATAAATTTTGATGATGTAAAGAATTGTTTATACTGATCTATGTTGCTCGTATACTCTTCAAAAATGACGAGAGATACGTATCAAATCCTTTAAAATAAGTACTTTTTTTTTGAGAATTCAACGCAAATTTGATATGAGTTTTGTAGAGTCGGAGCAACGTAAATACTGATAATATACTCGTATGATAAAACCTAATATGTGCACACTTTCCTAAATATATGTGGAGAAAAAATGAGTCTCCCAAAAGGTGCTTTTAATTTGTTTCTGTGTTTCTGTGTGAGTGAGAAAACAATGTATCATCAATCAGGATTTTCAGAAGGAACATCTCTTACACATTATTTACTTCTCTTATTTCTCTCTCTCTCTCTCTCTCTCTCTCTCTCTCTCTCTCTCTTCCTTAAATTATCACTTTACTCTACATCCCTTTTGCCCCCCTTATAATATTTGTTTTCTCTCTGAAGAATATTTATTAGTACTATGCACCAAGTAGTGTCCAAGCATATGTGTACCCTAAATTCAAATGTCACTGCCCTTATTGAACATGGTAGAGTAGGTATATATAAAAGAAAGAGTTCGGACATTATTAAATATGAGATTGTAGAAATACATTCAGTCATCAAAAAAGAGGATTTGATAGAGTATTGAAGAGTCAAGGAATTTAGGCCAAATTACAAAATGAAAAGTAGGTCGATTTCTTTTCATTTATGAAGATGTGCATATTTTGCCTCAAATCTTCTTTCATAATGGTACCGAACAATAGCATCACATGGGGTAGATACACAAATTAGCTTAAATCTAAGAAGTCAAGTTGGTTGGTTGGTTTGACTGGATGGGGTTGAGAATCACAAGATCTCACACTCAAAGTCCAGCAAAGATAAAATACTAAAGAGCCGTTCGGCCATGAGAATGATTCATTTTTTGGAATAATTTTTCACATTATTCAAAATCGGTATTTGATTATAAAGTTTTTAAATCCAACTTGGAGTTGGATTCCAAACTTGGAAAAGTGCCCCAAATTTGTTTTCTAACTCTATCTTCATAAATTTCAAATTAAGTGTTCTCTCCTCTCCTTTACAAAAAAGATAACTAAACACAACCCGAATTTTAACTTAATAAATTTCAAATAAAATGAGAAGTATTTGAAATCTATGGACAAAAGCCTATTAAGTTTATTTTTTTATTTGATCTTCACCCAGAATATTTAGAAACGCAATCCATATGTTACCTAGTTTTAGATAGCATACTTGAGTCTCATCTGCAATGACTTTGTAAATATCTCACTTGATAACCAATAGGAGTTGTAATATACAATTTTTCAGTTACCAAAAAAAAATAATCATATTT
This sequence comes from Capsicum rhomboideum, assembly GCA_031232105.1. NCBI lineage: Eukaryota > Viridiplantae > Streptophyta > Magnoliopsida > Solanales > Solanaceae > Capsicum > Capsicum rhomboideum. Next base: position 49,231,003 of record CP124707.1, read on the forward strand.
TAAATTGCATCGATAATGTAAAATTACTTTCTTCATCTCATTTTAACTATCGTTTTAGCGTTTAATAATTGTCACTTTAGTACACACTAAGGGCTCGTTTGGTACGAGGGATAAGAGATAACTAATCCCGAGATTAACTTAGGTATGAGCTTATCCAATGTTTGGTTGGAATAAAATGCATGAGATAACTTATCCGCAATTGGTTATCCCATGATTATAGTGTTATTTTTATCCCACCTCAAGGATGGTATAATTAATTCCGGAATAATTAATTTTGGGATAGCTTGTTTTCAACCAAACGACCCCTAAATTCTTTTGGAAATTGGCTACAATATGTACCATCTATCACTATACACAACATGGTTTGCTGACTATAATACTATACATATTACCTTTTTTTTTTTTTTTTGGGGGGGGGGGGACTTTTTGCTTTGACTTTCTCACTTTTTGGTCAACACTATCAACCCCTTTAACTGTTTGACATTTCCATTCTTTTACTTCTATTCCTTTTTACTTATTCCTTTTTTAGCAACATTTTTTTCCCCAACTTTTTCAGGAACTACTTTAGTTGAAACTCTTCAGTACATGTAAAAACAGTTCTTGGAATATTGTCCGAAGGTTATTTACATTGTTCTCTAAAGATTTACGAAAAAATGAAGAACCATTTTTTGTCGCTAAACAACAAAAATTCCTTGGTAATTCAATTTAACAATGGATTAGCAAACTATTTTGTTAGTGTTATGGGCTATTTAGGGACAAATTAGAGACGTTTCACAGTTAATTCATGTTTTTTTGTTGGTAGTATAGTGATTTACGTGTCTTTTACTTTTTATTTTGTTTTATTTGCGTATATTTTATTCTTAAATTAATAGGACAGGTGATTCATAGGTATTAAGCTAAAAGATTCTTGTTCATATCAATACAAGGTGATAAAAACTTCCTTCTACAAATTAAATCTCTTTCGAAGACGTACATATATTTCTTAGCTACCAAAAAAAAATGGCACTTGTATATAGTATTATAGATATAAATACACGCTTGTTGTCGAGTGAGAATACTATTTGGCAACTTAGCATCGAGGTGTGCTTAATTAATACAAAGGAAGTGATAGTTTAGATAGATAAAAATGGATAGTTGATGTATGAAACTCGTAAGAAAAAGATAGTTTAAGTGTGTTTTTGACCAGTAACTCGTTATACTATATATCAGATGTCATCCAGATGTAGTTTGTTAGTTAGCTTTTGGCAAAAGATTCGTTTAAGTAGATGACTCGTTGGACGATTGAAATGAGACTTCTTTGAAGAAACAAAAAGGAGAAGGGAGAGAGATGAGGAGCCTAAAATCAAAGGGGGAAAAGGCATTGATAATCACCATTAAATGATAAAAGAGGGGAAAAAACCAAATTAAAAAAATCAACACCATCTTGTGGTTTTTGATTAAACTATATATAAATATTATATGAGTTGCTTTATGCACTAGGGATTCTGCTTCCTCTGATATTTGAAGATTTTCTCCCAGTGGTTGTGCCATATTTGCCAGAATTATCAGAGTTTTGATGGATTTCCTGTCATTTGAACAATCAAAATAAGAATTTTTTTTACCTAAACCGTGAAAACGGAGTGTGGGAGAGCAATATAGACTATCCTCGTGAAGACAAAGCAGCCCGAATGTTGCACCCTATAGGGTGAAAGTCTAGCGGTCGAAAGAATTACGTGTTTAGGTTGACTTGTGTGCACTCGGTGTTTATACAAAACTAATTAATGTAAGACATGATATATTAAGACGGAGTAAAATAATATAGTTTCACAAGTCAAACTACACTAGAATAAATACAAGTGGACTAAAAATTGACATAAATAATCGCTCACCAAAATAATAACCAACATATGTATATTTTATTTTTTATATATTAATGTATGATATACATAAAATATACATTTTGATACAAAATAGTTTATATTTTTATACATATTTGCCTAGCGAATGTAATTATTTTTAGGTGACTGGCCGAATGAGTAACTTGCCCTTTAAAACATTCCAGCATTTTGGCAAAGACCAATAGCCAGCCCAGTCAATTTGGGTTAATTAATATGGGCCATGGGGTAGGCTAGGGACATTAGTTGCACTTGAGCTCAACACCTCAGGCCCAGCCCAATTTAGCTCCACATTGAAGTTCTCATAGTCTTTTTTGATCATTTTACGTCACTATATAATCAGAGTCTGAGCTACAATTCTGCTTACGAATTTGATATAACCAAATAACTTCGACCCATACCAAGTTTTAAAGCTTAAAAATCCACTTAATGCGTATAAATAACTTATTCAGACTCTAAATCCAAATTCCGGCTCAATATGTATATAGTTTGATTAATTTATACTATAGTGTAGCACGTAAATTAATTTATGTGCAACATTAAATATCCCATGTAATGAGTAAGATTAGATACACTCACCATGTGTTTGTGAGCCACATTTGCTGAAATTCTTGAAATGTGCCTTCCAAAACCAGGGCTCTCATTCATTGAACCATTCAATTTTGCTTTGTTTATTTCCTTCTCTTCATGACTTGAGTTCCTAGCATTCAAGAACTTGTCCACCATTTTGCTACCAAGAACTTGTGTTGTGCCATTCCCCTGTTGAGATTTTGTACTACTTGTACTAATCTCCTGTTTTCGTCCACGCGTTACACTGGGGGAACAAGATTGTCGTCTTATTGGTTTTGTAGAATGCACTGATGATGAATTAGAAGAAGATGACGATGACGATGATCCTGGCCTTTGGTTAGTTGATTGGTTAGGCCGGCCCCTGTTGGCTGACAGGGACCGGTCTGTCCTGAGATTAGGTGGTGTCTCATCAGAAAATCCTGGGAACTGAGCTCCCAGGATTTTTGGCCTTCCAGCAGGGGACACTCCCCTGCTTTTAGGCGTAGTGGTACTCAAAGACAACTCCATTCCCATTGTTTTTGATAAATTGGAAGCTAGGAAATTAAAACTTGCATCTTTTTGCTTTGTTGTTCTTGTTGCAATTGATGGCAATGTGTTTGATATTTCTTTGTGATTACTGCTAGTTTTGGATTTGATCATTGTCGTTGTCGTTGTTGTTGTTGTTGCTGAAAATCTTGTGTTCTTCTTTTCTATTGGTGAAGCACTTTGTTTTCCAATTTGTTTTGGTTTTGTATTAGGTGATGCAGATCTTGTAAGAGTACTTCTTGTTTTAGCAGCCCCTGCCTTGTCTCCAAACTGTTGCAAGTTTAAGCACAATCAGACCTCTCTATATCGGCCATCCACTATAATAATAAGTTTTCCTCAAAATCGATTTTTTTATGTTATGTTATATTATATGTTCTCAATAACGACATTTCACTATAGTAGCCAGAAACATCAGGACAACTAACGTTGTTGTAGAGAGGTTTGACTGTATATAGAACTTGATCATATCGGAAACTAATTTCATGCTGATAGTGAATTTTGAAATTAAAAAAAATGTTGAAGCACACACACCCTTGATAGAGTAATAACTGGTTGAATAATTGGGATCTCCTTCTGAATGACTAGTTCTGGAGCATTGCCTTCCATATCCAGAGATGGAAATAAAGGCGTAGCCGGGGGCGTTTTCAACCTTCAATTAAAATTTCAAGAATGAGTACGAAATAAAAGTACTGTAAGAACGAAAGTCTTTGTTTTGTAATGGACAGTTACAACTCCGCAAAAAAGAATTCAGTCAAATATCTATATCATATATGCATATGTGTAAATACAGTCATTCGGTCCATATTATCTGTCTTTTAAGGTTTTTGCACGCTGATAAACTTAGCGCGGACTATTACATAGTGCAACGATATGATCAAAGCAAATTGAATTTTACCAGTCATAGTCATTCTTTCCAGTTTCAGTATTCATCAAGTTATCCAATCCCACTTGACCTTTCTTGCTAGAAGCCATCCTGTATAGTGCATAGTTCCCTGCAAGTTCCATAACAATAACAATAGAGATGAGTCTCAATCCCGAGCAAGTTGGAATCGACTATATGAATCCTTACTTCTCCATAAAGACGTGTTTGATAAATTGCAAAATCAAAATCAACAAATACACAGGTAAAGTTCATGTATACTACCATTTGCCTCGAATTCATCGGAGACAGGGAGAAGAAGGCTAGCTAGATCATTCTTTTCGCGCTTATACATGTCCCTAAATAAAAGAAGATCTTCATCTCTGTTCATGTTTCTTGATTCTCACTATCAGAAATTCCACGATCGAACTACCAAAAGAAAATAGAAAGGACTAGACGTCGGAGCTTGAAATGATTCATTTTTGGACTCAAAAGCAAGTCTTTTCTCCCAAGTATATAGGAGTACTTTTTATTTCTTGTTAATTTCTTAGGGCAATCTTGAAAGACAATTCCAACAGTACTTTTCTCCCAACTATTTGGCCGGCTGATACAAAGGAAATGTTCCAAATAGAGAATGATAAGAAGAGGAAATTAACTTTTGTTAAGTATATTTTTGTACATTTGGCATCAATTTGTTTGTTGCTGGCCCTGTTGAGTTCAGTACTTGGACAATCCTTGTTTGGCCATACCCAATATTTCATTATTTACAAATATTAAAGTTTTGTAGGAGGACAATGAGCTGAGGGGCGATCGAAAATAATTTCTCTAACCCACAAAGGTAGGGATAAGGCCTGAAATTACACCAAGTATATTGTTGTTGTTGGTAAGAGGATAACAATTATACCTCAATCCAAAACAAATTACAATTGATTCTATGAATTTATACCGACCATGTTATTATTCTATTTAAATTGATATTGTTAGTCTCAAGTTCGAGTAAAAGACGAGGAAAGGTTAACAACCAACTTTAAACTAAGTAACTAACCAATTTCATAATCCTCACACATGAACAATTCATCGAGTTCAAATTCCAGGAAATATGTTTTGGTCCATCAAGTTGTCTCTTGCATGCCCCTGGATTCAACAACAATTCAAAAGGTTGCTCTATCAAGGGACCTCTGAATCTATGTCTATTTTCAACTCCTTGAAGCATTTCATCGATTACAATGCCCTTCTTCGTGTGTGGTTGCCTATGTATCCATCGTAAATCTTTCCTCATTGGACCTCACCCTCCACTTTTAAGGGGAAGTTTAAACTCATAATGTTTAAACTCTAATAAAAGTTCTAATGGAGTTTTTCCTTGCTTTAGTTAAGAGTATTTTAGCCAAAACTTTACTTTTACATTAAAAAGTATCTAAACGCTAAATAATTTTAAAATATTGTCTAAAACTTATTTGGTGATCCAAAAATAGCTTTTTGTCAATTTCTTCCAAATATTAAATGAGGAGTAATATTTACAACTATCTTTCTAAAAGATGAATACTACACAGTGAAACCTCTCGATAACGGCCCCTCGTTATAACAATTTTTTTTTTATAACGGCCTTATTTTCTCTAGAATCGATTTTTCATGTTATATTTTTTACTTCTCTATAGTTGTTCTACCTATAACAACTATAACACTCTTTGTAGAATTACCCCTTTATAATAGTCATATTCAATTATTGTGTAATATTAATATTTTGTAAGAAATATATTAGGTTTAAAATTAATGATTATGAGCGTAATGGAAGCCACCCATTATCTAATAACAACAAATTCAATGTACGACAAGCAATTAACATTTGTAGAAGCATAGAATGATGTTCAGACCTCTTTCATGAATAATGGAATTCTACCTACAACTAACAACCCCAATGTTAATAGTGAAAAATTAGAACTTGTTGAAGATGTTGGTAGTGTGTCATCACTTAAAGCTCAAATCCCATCTCATAACATCAATCAAGCAATGGATGCTACCACTTATATCAAGTTTGACACATCACTTCCAATACTAGAAACTTACGATGAAGAGATTATTGCAAATTAAAGTCATTGGAGTGGAAGAACAAGAGACAACGAATCATAAGATGAATACGAAAGTGATACTGATGAAGAATCTCAACCTATTGTTACTTGGAATGAGATAGAAGAGTCAACTGTTAAAAGTCTTAAACTGTCTTAAGTGAAAGTTATTGAATACCCTTTTGCTAACAGCTAAAATGAGATCTAAACGATAAAAGTCACTATATATGTATTACAACACCTCGTTATAGCGGTCATGAATCTTTGCTGACACTATATGGAAGTTTAACTATATTATCTTTGCAAAAAGAAAAATGTGTAACTTTGGTACAATATATCATCTTTTTATTTTTCAAAAATAAAAATACTCAAAGTAGTGGTTAATTTTTCCTTTTTTTCTTTTTAATTTTTTTAATTTATTTAATTTATTCCTCCTCTTTCTTGAAGGGTTTTAGAGGTTCTAAAACCCGTTAAACCTAATTTCAGCTCCGGCGATCGCCGGAAAACACGCCGGTTCCGACTATGTTCCGATCAGCTTCAACTCTCCGAGAAACACGAAGACTCTTAAACAAACACCTCCACTTTCACCGCCCCATCACCACCGTAAATTCTCCAATCTCCGTCATATCGCCGTTACCTCACCGGGGATTCATCATCCCGCTCAATAATTATACCAGCAATTTTGTTAACACATCAGCCTCCGCTTCATTATTGTATTCTACTTGGAGTTCAATTAGGTCGAATTCAAGTGAAAATGGTACTGTTGAGTTGTCGGAAGGAGAGCGGGTGGTGGCGCCGCGATTAACGGATGGAATGAATGATGCATATTTAGCAATTGAGTTAGCATTGGATAGTGTAGTGAAGATATTTACTGTTTCTAGTAGTCCTAATTACTTCCTTCCTTGGCAGAATAAGTCGCAGCGTGAATCTACCGGTTCCGGTAATCTTTCGATTACATTTCTTTTTCTTCTGTTCGGTATGCAATTAAAAATATTATCGTAAAAACGTTTGTATGCATTTGAGACAACTGTTTTTGCTGCACTTGAGCTGAGGGTCTTTCGGAAATAGCCTCTCTACCTCCCTATGTAGTGGTAACGTCTGCGTACACTCTACCCTCCCTAGACCTCACTTGTGGGATTTCATTGTTGTTGTTGTTGTATCTGAGACAAAATTATGAGCATCGCGCGTGGGAAGGGTGGGGGAGGGCAGGGCAGGGCAGGGTGTAGGGGTGGGTCGTGGGGTGATTAAGGGAAATTAAGACTTGTATCTTTTTATGGATTTTGATTGGGAAGTTCACTTCTTGATGACAATATTGACACTTCATTTACTAAGGGATCGTTTTGTATGAGGGATAAGGGATAACTAATCCCAAGATTAATTTTAGAATGAGTTAATCCCATGTTTGGTTGGGATAAAATCGCGGGATAACTTCTCTCAGGATTAGTTATCCCCAGATTGTATTGTTATTTTTATCCCACATCGAGTGTGGGATAACAGTCTTGGAATAACTTGTTCCCCAACCAAACGAGCCCCAAGTGTTTACCCTTAAAAAGGTACAGCTGAATTTATGTTAAGTGGTTTAAGGGAACACGAATTAGATTGACCTTATAGTGAATCTAATTCTCCAATCTCCGGCATAGCTCCGGTACATCCCCGGAGACTCCTCACGCTCAATAATTACATCAGCAATTTTGTTAATACATCAGCTTCATCCTCATTTTTTTTCCACTTCGAGTTCAATAGCTTGAATTCAAGTGAAAACGGTACTGTTGAGTTGTCGGAAGGAGAGCGAGTGGCGCCGCAATTATTTGATGGAATGATGGATGCTTATTCAGCAATTGAGCTAGCATTGGATAGTGTAGTGAAGATATTTATTGTTTCTAGTCGTCCTAATTACTTCCTTCCTTGGCAGAATAAGTCTGAGCGTAAATCTACGGGCTCTGGTAATCTTTCGATTACATTTCTGCTTCCTTTTTTCGACTTGGCATTGTATATTTGAGATTTTTTTTTTATGACCGTTGTATCTGGGCCAGCTTTCGCGCACCTCGACTAATCCCACGGGATACCTGCCACCTTCCACCAGCAACATATACCAGGTAACTCTGTCCACCTAGGCTAGAACAAATGGGAAGAATCACCTAGTATTTTTGTCTTCGCTGGGGTTTTGAACCTGAGACCTCTTAGTTCTTAACCCACTTCACTGACCACTAGGCCACACTTGGGTGCCTAAATTGTGAGATTTTTATGGATTCCTGAAAGGAAAGTTCACTTCTTGATGACTATTGATACTTCATTTACTAAGGAAGTCTTGTAAAATGGCTATCTTTTATGATGTTCTTATTTATTGACATAAATAGTTTGCCATTAACCCAAGGGTTGCAAGAATTGGAGATAATCCCAAGTATAAGTGGCAAATGGGCGGGTAGAGCTGAATTTGGGCGTGTCAAGATGGATTGAGTTAATAAATGAGCGGGTTATTGTCTCTCTCAAAAGTTACTTGGGCTGAAATAGGTTGAGCTGATACGGGCTAAAATACGGTTCATAACCCAATCCTCCCATCTCTTTCTAAGTTTTGTTCTCTTATAATTTTTAAGTACATTATAAAATTAGTTTTTCATTATGACTATATATATAACATATCAAATAAAAAAATGTCTTTTTGAAAATTCTTTCATAAGATTTCTCCTAAATCAATTTGGTCTAGATCAGCCCAAACTTTGATCGGCTAAGTTAATAAACGGGTGGGTCAATAATCAACCCAAACTTGAGCAGGTTAGGGGGTTATAATTTTTTTTTTTCTATAATCGTGGTATCGGGCCAACTTGCGCGCACCTCGATTAATTCCACGGGATACCTGCCACCTGCCACCTGCCACCTGTCACCTCCCACCAGCAACATGTATCAGTTATCTCTATCCACCAAGGCTAGAACAGAAGGAAAGAAATCACCTAGTATTTTGTCTTTGCTGGGTATTGAAACTGAGACCTCATGGTTCTTGGGCTAATTTTGCCACCTCTAATACCATCGGTTGCAAGATTGAGATTTGTTTGCTAAATTAGTCTAGTAAATTATGGGAGACATGTGCATGAGAGATTGCTTAGTGTTTGTGAAAGGATGGAAGATTCATTGGGCTCGATGATTGGGAATGGAAAAGAATTTGTGTTTTTTCTTGGCATGATATTTGACATGGGGGCCTCCAACTAGTTTAGGATTGAAGCTGAGCAGTGGCGGATTCAGAGTGTAACCTTGGGGTTCACAACAACCCTATAGCTTTTGGCCAAACTCTGTTTATGTATTTTAAACCTAGTTATCATTGTATATTAACTCGAGATTGCGGTAGGAACCCATAAAATTCAAATCTTGGATCCGCCTTTGAGCATGAGATATTTGATATTGTAGCTCCAATTAATTTAGTATTGAGGAGTGTTTTTGATTTGTTGTGGGGACTCTATTTTGGAAGATGAATTCTCTTGTCTATTCTTACTATCCATAGGGAGATACACTAGCAAATCTCGTCTCTATACACGAAAGACTAGTGGAATGGATTTATCTTTTAGGAAAGCCATTCATGACAGCGAATAGGATGACATCAATGCCTCCTTTTTCCTTGAGAAGATTACAATAATACTACATTTGAGGAAGATAATTTCATTTGAAAGGTCCTCTTTGAAAAGATATCGAGTTAATTTTTTTTATGACTGTTTATTCAGTTTGGCAGGGTGGGGTATTTGCCATCAACATGGAGACTCATAGGGAGGTGAAGTCACCCAACAAGTGACCTTTATCTGGTGCGTAGCATGGAATGCTATAACTTGAGGAGGAGGTGGAGGTTAACATTAAGAGCATGTTTGGATGGGTTTATTAGAAATCCTAACTTGTGTCTTTTGGCTTAAAATTAAGTGTTTAAAAGCACTTCTTTATCTTATCCAAGAGTTAATAACTCAAATGGTCACTCAACTATGAACTTTTATCTCTGAAAGTAACTGAACTTTGGTCTTTACTCCAAAAGTCACTCAACTATGGACTTTTATCCTAGAAAGTCACTCAACTTTGATCTTTACTCCAAAAGTCACTCAACTATCACATTTTTACTCAGAAAGTCACCCAACCTATTTAATTATTTTTTTCAATAAAATTTGTTTATGTGGAATTTCTATTTAAAAATAAAATTATGAAAAATAAAAAGTATCCCTTTAATGACTTTTTTATCCTTATTCTCCTAAATTAATATCTCTCCCTCCTCTTTCTCATTTTTCTTCTCCTTCTCACTTTCTTCCCATAAATTTTATAATCTAGGAAATTAACTATTATAACAGTACGAAATGAAATTACTATCATATTTTATTTTTATTTTGTCTTTGAAAAAAAAAAAGGAAAAACAATAAAGAGGAACAAACGAAGAGAAAATAAAATAAACTAAACTATCCTGCACTTCTCTTTTTTCTCCTTTTTTTAATACTTTATAATTTATTTTATTTCTCTTCTCTTGCACTTTTTTTTTCCCCCTTTTTTTCCCTTTTAAAGATAAAATAAAAATAAAATGCAAATATAAAATATGGTAGTAATTCCATTTCATACAATTTTAATTGTTAATTTCTATATTTTAATGTGTGATTTATGGAAAAATTAATGGGAAGAAAGTGAAAAGAAGAAAAAAAATGAAAAAGAAGAGGGAGAAATATTAATTTAGAGGAATAAGGATAAAAGGGTCATTAAAGAGATATTTTTTATTTTTTAGAATTATGTTTTTTAAATAGAAGTTCCACATAAGCAAATTCTATTTTTAAAAAATAATTAAATAGGTTGAGTGACTTTCTGAGTAAAATTGTGATAATTGAGTGACTTTTGAAGTAAAGACCAAAGTTGAGTGACTTTCTGGGATAAAAGTCCATAGTTGAGTAACTTTTGAGGTAAAGATCAAAGTTGAGTGACTTTCTGGGATAAAAGTCCATAGTTGAGTGACTTTTGAGGTAAAGATCAAAGTTGAGTGACTTTCTGGGATAAAAGTTCATAGTTGAGTGACTATTTGAGTTATTAACTCTCTTATCCAAACACTATGAAAGTGTTTAAAAACTATTTTAGCTTAAAAGCATCTAAAATAAGCCAACCACTTCTGTGTTGGCTGATGGTACTAAATATCTAAGAGAATACAGAGATGGGAAATCACAGTAGCCTAGTTGATTGGCTACATGAACTTCCACCTTGTTGATGGCGGTTCAATTCCCCTCCCCCATTTCCCCCCTCCCTTCCCTGTGTATGATAACTTCTTTTTGAAAAAAGAAAGAGAATACAAAGTTCACAGCAAGTGTACTGACCTATTAAAAAATTTAAGAGAAGGCAAAGCTTACTTTTTTACTTCTGCATTCTTAATATTATAGGTTTTGTTATTCGGGGAAAGAGAATCCTGACAAATGCTCATGTTGTGGCTGATCATACATTTGTGCTTGTAAGAAAGCATGGTTCTCCTACCAAGTATAGAGCAACAGTTGAGGCCGTTGGTCACGAATGCGACTTGGCTATTCTGGTGGTAGAAAGTGAAGAATTCTGGGAGGGCATGAACTCTTTGGAGCTTGGTGATGTTCCATTTCTCCAAGAAGCTGTGGCTGTTGTTGGTTATCCTCAAGGTAATTATTTCTCTTGCAACTGATTCAATTCGAACTCTGAAGCCTTGTTTTGTTTTCCTATTGTTTGTCATACATAGTGTTCATCTTTAGCAATGGGATGTTATACCTCTTAAAAGAATTGACTATTTTATCACAACTCATAAACAGGCTCTTTCCGTTCATGTTTCCTCATGAAACCAATCAATCAGCTACACGTCAATCCAAATTAATTAGGGTCAGCAATAGGAATCCTATAGATGTATGTTTATATATTAGGGCTCATTTCATTCAAAAGTTAAATAAATGCACATTACTTCTCTATCTACTGAGGAAATTTTGCTCCCTTTACCTTAGTTTCGTTACACTTCATTGACAATTTCCTTCCATTTATCAAATCCTATAAAAAAAAATGACAGCCTCTTTTCTTGTGGCAGAAGAACAATCTTTCTACTTAAGAGATGTTTAATATACCCGGTTAACGACTTTACATCCCCAAGGTTGCATCCATGGCTACGATACAAAGTAGATTATAATATTTGTTGTGTTCTGTCTTGTATAACATGCAATGGAGTAAAACTTGAGTGCTCCCTTTGATCTCGTATTGTGAAGGAGCAAATGATGAAAGGTAATTCTTTGGGAGAAAGTGGCTAGGGATAAATGTATAAACTACTTACAATAGAGTCTTGAGCAACAATCTGAAAAGTCATTTGCTTTTCAAATAAGTTCTCATTTTTAAAGAGTGCATCATTTTCCTGATTCTATATCCTTCTTGAGAGCTCATACGATCAGCGAACAAAGTAGATCCAGAAGAGAGAGGGAACCTCTATGATGTATTTTTGTTTTCGGTGGTGTTAACTACGTACACTGCTGGTTATTTGTAGCTTGCATATACTAGATTTTCCTTTTCAAGAGTGCAGATCCTTCTGAATTTAGTTGATGTCTAGTTATATTTTTTTATTCTTTCACAGTATTGTGTTCTTTTTTTCTTTCTATACTTAATTATATGCCGTAAATTCCTGCATCTGATGAGTTCTCTAATAAATATAATCATGGTATTCACTTTTTTTCTAAGGGGGAGACAATATATCTGTCACAAAAGGTGTTGTTTCAAGGGTTGAACCTACACAATATGTACATGGTGCTAGTCAACTATTGGCAATACAAATTGATGCGGCTATAAATCCAGGGAATAGTGGAGGACCGGCAATCATGGGTGACAAAGTTGCTGGGGTTGCTTTCCAAAACCTTTCGGGTGCAGAGAATATTGGGTAAGTTACAATCTTTTTGTCACTTTGTGTCTCCATACTATGAAGATCAAGTTCCACTGCCTCATTTATTGCTTGCTCTACCATATATTATTTAGTTAAATATTGACGGGAATATACGCTAATATCCACTCGCATTGTAACATATCAGAGTAACTCTTCTTTTGGTTAAAATTGTACTTAGCTCCAATTTGCAATCATGCTTCGACCTTTCCTTTTGTAATTGTAATTTTTTATGATGTACAATCACATTTTTTTCATATCATCTTGTTTGTTATACCTATAATGAGAAAAAAGTGGGAACAACCTTTGGCTCCTCCCCTCCCTGCCCTCCTATGGGGAAAAAAAAAGAGGAAGCTGGAAGTAACCCAACTGGATTCTGACTTTTCTTTCCTTTACCTGAATCTGAGTACATGCTATTCTTCTTTAACATGTATTCTCCTGCAAATCTTCTCTTCTCGCTTTTCATTTTTCACATTCACTTGTCCTAGTTTCTCTATCGTTCTATTCTGCGCCTTCTGATTCACTTATTTAACTGGAAAAAAAGAATCATTCTTCATAGGCAATGCAAGTCATTTTGGAAATTCCTTAATTGTCTGAAATATGCAGTCCTTGTTCATGCATTTACAAATACGAAGCTTGACTTGTATCTCTTTAGCTCTAGTGTCATGATATTATTCTCTTAGTTGTGACATTCAGTTGATAATGAAATTTGCTTGATGACATTAATAGTTTTAGTCAACATTTGTTTAGCTTATGGGAACACTTAGCGGCTCTCATGCTGCAACCAGTCAAATCTAAACTGATCCCTCTTGATTAATCAATCCACTTTGGAGAAAAAGCTTTTGTAATTAGAAAAAAAAAAACTAGAGTCTTCTAGGTTGACCTTACAAGTTCTATCTCTGGTTGGATTTTGCAGCTACATTATTCCTGTTCCTGTGATAAAGCATTTTATAGCTGGCGTAGAAGAACGTGGTGAATATGTTGGGTTTTGCTCTCTGGGCTTGTCATGTCAACCTACTGAAAATGCACAAATTCGAGAATACTTCCAAATGCAGTCCAAATCGACAGGTGTACTTGTTAGCCGAATCAATCCACTTTCTGATGCTTCTAGAGTATTAAAGAAAGACGATATAATCCTCTCATTTGATGGTGTACCCATAGCAAATGATGGAACAGGTAGAATTCTCTGATTGCTCTTGCTCCTCTCTCTGTTATGATTCTTACGTGCAATAGTTAATTTAGTATAAGTCTCCACACTGGAGAGCTTTCTTCTTCGTCACAGTTATTGTAAGTTACCAGACTGGAGAGTTCTTTTTTTTTCCCACATTTTATAGCATATGCTTTTTTATTTGCTTTAAATGTTTTTTGAGGTAAAATGATAGATTACAATGAAACGTGGATGTGGTTCTCGCCATTGGCTCTTTTAAGCAGGGTAGCATCAACTTAAAAACATTCATCTTCTCTTAGCTCAACTATGAGCACTTCAGTGACCTCACTCTGGAAGATGGAAAGCAAAAAGTTTAGGCTCTTTTTATTTTGAGTTTTCTTTTGCATGCGGATAGGTCTTTATTATATCAGAACCGCATAAGTGGTGTGCAGGATATAAGAATTTTTAAGGCTGGGGTGATCTTGGTGGTGGAAAATCTTAGAAAGCGGGAGGTTGTTTGCGTCAGTTGATGCTATATGTGCAAGGAGCGGGAGAGGATGTGGATGATCTTCTTCTTCATTGTGATCTTTCCATGAGGTTATGGTGGGATATGTTTGAATCGTTTGGCACTTCTTGGGCTGTGCCAAGAACTTTGAAAGAATTGATGTTCAGTTGGAAGGAGGAGAAGACGAAGAGCTTGGAACTTGGTTCCCTTACTTTATTGTGGGTGGTGTGGTGAGATAGAAATAGGAGAGCCTTAGTAGAGTCGAGCTTTTCTCAGTTGAGAAGTAGTCTTCAATCCCTTACTTTCTTTTGGTGCACCCATAGAGTTCCAATTGTGTAGAAGATTGGGTGGAGTTAGCAGAGAATCTTCTTTTGTAGATTCTTTACCTTTTGGTATTTCCATTGTATACAGACAGGTCTTTGACTTTGTTTATGAATGAATATACGTTTACTTGATTAAAAAAAGAAAGAATTGTTAAGGCTGGGATAACTTATTTTGTGCTAGAAAAGTTTGCCCTTCTGCATTTTGACTTCCATAGTTCCATGCATATCTAAATTAGCAACCTTATTTTCCATCATCTGAAGTTCTGACTTCTGAGATTGCTTATGATTTGCAGTTCCTTTCCGTAACAGAGAGAGAATCACATTTGACCATCTCGTATCTATGAAGAAACCAAATGAAACTGCTGAAATTAAAGTCCTGAGGAACGGTGAAGTGCATGACTTCAAGATCACGCTCCATCCTGTAAGTCACTTTTATTTAACCTTCAATATTAATTGTCGTTTTCAAATGTGATATCTCTCAGTGGTTTTTTAAACTTCTGCTCATATCCTCGGTGCATGTGGTCAAACAAATAGATTTCAATTGCTGCATCTGCATTTAAGAGAACTGAGATTAATATAACTTAATAGGAGAATTTTGTTGCATTAGTAGTGCTTGTAGCTAGAGTATTTGTATTACTTCATAGTGTGTTATTATTTGTTGGATTACCTGGTGGGTCTTGTTTATATTATTATTGGGTGTGGTTTTACATTTCGTATCTTGTCCCTTACTATTTCTTGTCTACACTGTTGTTTCTTGAGCCGGGGGTCTTTCGGAAACAGCCTCTCTATCTCACTTCTGAGGTAGTGGTATGGACTGCGTACACTTAACCCCCCCAGACCCCACGTGGTGGGAATATACTGGGTATGTTGTTGTTGTTGTTGTAATACCATGATGCTCTGGTAGAAGTAAATTCTCCATTTTCACAAGTTATAATGTGGAAGTTCAACAATTCAATCATTCTTACTCAGGTATCTAGAATTTCTCATCCAGTATCTTTTTGTCAGCTGGAAAACAAAACAATCTGATCTGACAAAAATAGAAAAAACAGTAGGTGAAAGAGGCCTTGTTCAGTTTTGTGTCTTTCATCAGTTCTGTGTATCTTCCATGTGTACTTAGAGTGTGAGACTGTTATGATCCTATTGCAAGGTATGGGACTTGAGTTTCACGTCGGTTAAATGAGAAACTGATGTGAGGCTTATATAGACCTTGGGCTCTCCCAGCTCTATAGCTTGTTTTTGGGGTGTGGTTCTTCCTCGGTTGTATCAATAGTATCAAAGCCACCCACCACCCTTCGTGCCCGTAGTGCCTTGGATGGTGACCCCGATATTGCAGTGTTGTCAGCCTTGGGCTCTCCCACCTCAGTAGCTAGCTTTTGTGGTGTGGTTCTCCCTGGGTTGTATCAGAAACTATGGTTGAACTTTGAGGCCTCTTTCACCTTTTCCTTTTTCTACCATAGTTTCTGGTACAACCCAGGAAGAATCAAAGTTTCCTTAGGAGGGGCTTCAAATTTCAACCATGCCCCTTTCAATGTTTTGGGAGTGTCGCGCATTGTGTTGTGAAGTATTTTCGGTGCAAGATTGAGCCGAGCCGAGCCGGCGAGGTTAAATTTTTGTTTTGGTAGAAGTATTTTGAGGTTAATTTTTGCTTTCTCACTCTTGGAGATCTGGTCATAGAAGTAGGGTGTCGAGAAGACAACTGTACTTTTTGCTAAGCCTTAAAGTGAACATCTTTTAACTGTATGATTATAAATCTAATGGTTTCTTTGGCGGTAACTCTCTTCTGTATCTAACAACTACTAAATATTATGCAGTTGCAGCCACTTGTTCCAGTTCATCAATTTGACAAGCTTCCGAGTTATTTCATTTTTGCTGGTCTCGTCTTTATTCCATTAACTCAACCGTTCCTTCATGAGTATGGAGAAGAGTGGTATAATACCTCACCCCGTCGGTTGTGTGAACGAGCACTTCGGGAACTACCTAAGAAACCTGGCGAACAACTCATCATCCTTTCACAGGTATCTAGAGTTTCTTATCCTTCTGTCAAATGGAAAACTTAAATAATTTATCTCTTATAAAAAAAGGAAACCAGAAAAGAAAAAAAAAGGCCATGAATTTCTGCCATAGTTTCACATGCTAACTACATGCTGAGGACACGCAAAATCGTTGTATCCAAATGGGTAGACATTGTAACTGTGATTAGGATATTTGCTGCTTGATGACTTTTTGCGAGTCTCTGCACATTTAATGTTGGATTGTTGAATCCGCACCCACCTAAACATGATATAACCTCATTACTGGCATGATAAAGTCCCTTAAAGTCGTGGTGGACAGAGTTACCTGATACTTGTTGGTGGGAGGTGGCAGGTGTCCCATGTAATTAGCCGAGGTGCGCACAAGCTGGCCTAGACACCACGGTTATCAAAAAAAAAAAGTCTCTTAAAATATCATATGGAAGAATTCATCCACTTCACTTCCTAACTCTCAATCTGATCATTTCTGGTGCAAGTCATTCAACCTCCCTCCCTGTATAATAATGTCCAGCAATCTCATATGCTCAAAAATATTTTCCATGCACCGAAACCACAGACCAATCGACCTGATGCATGTTCAAGCCCATAAATATTTAAAGTGGTGACTATTTCACGCTTTCTTGCAACATGGCTAAAGTCTCGTTTTTTCATGACAAAATTTGATTCACATGTTTCCAGTAATATTTTTTGCATGGGGGAAGGCATGTCTTACCTTGGCCAATCCATTTCATTCGGCTAACTTCGTATATAGCGAACTATATTTGCATTTGTTTTGTTCAGTTTCGTGTTTTCTTTAACCTTTGCTTTCCAACATAGAAACGAAACTCTGTGGTTCCTTAAGATTGTACTCACAGATCAACGCAATATATGCTACTAATGTTACCTTTCGTAATTAATTAGGTGTTGATGGATGATATTAATGCTGGTTATGAGCGCCTTGCCGAGTTACAGGTAAAACACTCGTTCCTTCTATTACTTCATTCTCTTCTTAAATAAGACAGCATAATGGTGCCTTTTAATCATTTTCCTCTTTGTTTCCGGGGAAAATTTGGACCATTTTGTACAGGTGAAGAAGGTTAATGGTGTAGAAGTTTTGAATCTGAAACATTTACGGCAACTTGTGGAAGATGGTAACCAAAAGAACGTGAGATTTGATTTGGATGATGAGAGGGTGATTGTTTTGAACTATGAATCGGCAAGAATAGCGACATCGCGTATATTAAAACGCCATAGAATACCTCATGCCATGTCTAGCGACCTTACTGATGATCAAAATGCCGCTGAACTTCAGTTGGCTTGCTCTACGTCTCTATAAAGGTGTCCTTTGCTATTATAGAGGGCGATTGTTGTAGAGAGGTCGGATTGTACTCGTCTTCATTATTCTTTCCAGAATTTTGGCTATTTGTATACCTTGGTGCTTTCTTTGACATAATGTATTCTTATTTATGTAGTCATTACTTGTATAGTTGTATTGAAGAGAAAATAGAAATAGTTAACCATTTTACTTAATGATTTGGAGAAAAGGGAGAGGAATAAAAATCACAAATTCAACTTGCATTACTCTTCTAAAGTCACTACCAACTAAGTCTATAGTTCAGTGTCAAGCTTTGGTGGAGGAGATCATGGGCGGGATCACATCATAGACAACTAAATACTTGTCTTACTCTGGAAGGTTGCAATTAATTAAAAGTGTTTTCTTTTCCATTCATACTTTCTGGGCTCAAGTATTTCTGTTTCCTAAAGGGATCATCAAACAGTGGAGGACCTGGGTAGAAGATTTGTATGGACTGGCAGTGCAGATGTAGCATGGGAGAAGTTGTGTAGACCAATGTCAGCTGGTGGAGTGAATATAATTGCTCTACCCATCTGGAACAAGATTGCCATCTCAAAGCTATTGTGGAATCTATGTCAAAAGAAAGATAAAACTTTGGGTACAGTGGGTGTATGCTTCAAATAGGAGTTGTGATGCCAAAACAAGCATCTTGGCTACTGCAGAGAATTTTGAAGGCTAAGTATTTCATTGAGGCTGGTTACACTATGCAAGAGTTTCAAGCCAGGGATCAGTTTCATATCAGCAAAATGTATAGGAGGCTTTTTGGTAATTTCCAAAAGGTGACTTGGCAAGGCAGGTTTGTAACAACTATGGTGCTGCAAAATGGATATTCATTCTCAGCCTAGCGCTCATGAATAGCGTTAAGTTCTTAGTTTTGATGATGGACAACCTATTGTAGGGACCTGGTCCCTACTGCAGTATAGGTTCCATGATGATTACAAACCTTTCAGGGACTAGGTCCATGATCAGTTCGTGAATGTCTTGGCAGTCAGCGTTATAGCTGCATTTTGTACTTTTTGGCAGAAAGTTGATGGGCACGACAACTTAGGCTTTGCAGCCTTTTTACCTCAACCAATGAGAATGAATCTAGGTTTTCATGTGTCATAGATATGCTAAAGGATGGTCAAATGAAAACCTAGTTTTTGCATTGGGATTAAAAAGACATTTTCTCTTAGCAAAAGCAAAACACAGCCTCAACTGCAACAGGGACCTGCTCGAACAAACTAATCTTGTTATTTGTTCTTGTTGTATTTGAGTCTATTTTTTTTTAAGAATCATATAAAATATACATATAAATGTGGATTTTTAAAATTTAAAAATCAAAACCAAACTAAACTAAAAAAATGACAATTTTTTAAGGTTAGATTCGATTTTTCGGTTTCTCAGGAACATCTCTATTAAATCCACATATTTTATGCTTTTAATAAATTAAACCAAAAGATGACAAGTTTTTTAAGGTTTGATTCATTTTTTTGGTTTCTCGTGAACACCCCTATTAAATTCACATATTCTATTGATGAATTAAACTAAAAAATGACGGTTTTTTAAAGGTTTGATTCATTTCTTTGGTTTCTCGTGAACGCCCCTATGAAATCCACATATATATGCTTTACTAAATTAAACTAAAAAAAGATTCTTTTTTTCGATTTCTCGTGAACATCTCTATTAGACCCACATATTCTATGCTTTAATAAATCAAACTAAAAAATGACGATTGTTTTAAGGTTTGATTCGTTTTTTCTATTTCTCGTGAACACCCCTAATAAATCCACATATTCTATGCTTTAATAAAATAAAAGTAATTTTTATTTTCTTTGTTTGTCTAACAGAAATAACAAATTTGAATCAAAGGGAGATTAGAGGAGGACCAAAACAACGAGAATAATTTATGAGAGATTGGACTTATCAAAATAAAGACCATAGATTAAATTGGAAGGTAAAAAAAGACTTAGATATGAACCAAGAGTGCAAAACATTAATATGTACGGTAGGAAATTTTAAAAAATTACATAAAAATATACATACATATATATATATATATATATATATATATGTGTGTGTGGGTTTTTAAATCTAAAAATCAATACTAAATTAAATTAAAAAATGATGATTTTTTAATGGTTTGATTTATTTTTTCGGTTTCTCGTGAACGCCTCTATTAAATTTAAATATTCTATGCTTTAATAAAATAAAAGTAATTTTTATTTTATTTGTTTGTTATAACAGAAATTATGGCTTTTCTCAACAAAATTTGAATCAAAGAGAGATTAAAGGAAGACCAAAACAATAAAGAAAATAAAGACCAAAAGAAAAACGATATATGCGGTCCACAAAGAAAAATTTGTGGCTGTCACCTTTGCAACTTACAATATAAATAGACCAAATTCACTATCAAAACATCAACATCCTTTCTATGTCCTTCTAATAAAGCTTCTCAAGTTCTCTTTTTGGTTTTTTCGATTCGATTAAAACAAAGTTTTAAAGGATCGAAAAACCATATAAGAAAACAAGAGAAGAGAAGGAGTAAATAAATAAAAAGAAAATGAATAATAAGATGAGGTGTGTGTTAGCAATTCTGCTAGCAATGACTTGCATCTCGGTGAATGGAGAGGATCCTTATTTGTTCTACGAATGGAAAGTTACTTATGGCACCCTTTCTCCTCTTGGTGTGCCCCAAAAAGTCATTTTAATCAATAACCAATTCCCCGGACCTAGAATCAATGGCACATCCAACAACAACGTTGTGGTCAATGTGTTCAATCAATTGGACGAACCACTCCTTTTCACATGGAATGGTATCCAACAAAGGAAGAACTCATGGCAAGAAGGAACCCTTGGTACCAATTGTCCAATCCTCCCCGGAACGAATTACACCTATCGTTTCCAGGTCAAGGATCAAATTGGTAGCTACTACTACTACCCTACCACCAGCTTGCTTCGCGCTGCTGGTGGTTATGGTCCCCTTACTGTCATGAGTCGTGCATTGATTCCTGTCCCATTTGATAAACCTGAGGATGATTACACGGTCCTTGTGGGCGATTGGTACACCAAGAGCCACACCGAATTGAAAAAGTTGTTGGATACCGGACGCCCTCTTGGGAGGCCACAAGGCTTGGTTATCAATGGTAAAAGTGGGAAAGGTGATGGTAAGGATGAGCCAATGTACACATTGACACCCGGAAAGACATACAGGTTTAGGTTTTGCAACGTTGGCATGAAGGATTCTATCAATGTTAGGATCCAAGGCCACACATTGAGACTCGTTGAGATTGAAGGTTCACACACCGTGCAAAACGTGTATGAATCCCTAGACATCCACTTGGGACAATGCATGTCCGTTTTGGTAACCGCTGATCAGGAACCCAAGGACTATTTCCTCGTGGCCTCCACAAGATTCACTAAGGAACCACACGTGGCCACAGCCACTCTCCGTTATGCCAACGGTAAGGGCCCCGCCTCCCCTCAGTTGCCTAAGGCACCTGAAGGGTGGGAATGGTCCCTTAACCAATTCCGCTCATTCCGTTGGAACTTAACTAACAGCGCAGCTAGACCTAACCCTCAGGGATCTTACCACTACGGAAAGATCAACATCACAAGAACCATCAAGCTAGTCACATCAGCAGGCAAAGTTGACGGTAAGCTCCGTTACGCAGTAAACGGCGTCTCCCACGTGGACCCCGCTACGCCAATCAGGTTGGCACAACATTATGGTGTTGCGGACAAGGTGTTCAAGTATGACATGATCAAGGATGAATACAAACCTACAGGGGTAGATGGACAAGACAAAATCACACTTGCACCAATTGTGATCAATGGCACTTGGAAAAGCTTTGTGGAATTCGTTATTGAGAACCCTGGCAAAAGTGTTCAATCTTGGCACATGTCTGGATATGCATTCTTTGCTGTATCGTAAGTACCTCCTTATATTTTATCAAATTTATGATTATATGATTTAACTTCTTATAGTCGGTGGCGGAATCAGGAATCTGCATAAGGAGATTCAAAAATTCACTAGAATGTCACATTGGGATTCGAACTTGTGACCTAAAATGATTTCTGAACACCCTTTGACCTAAAAGTATTACATGATTTTTTCAACGAATAGGATTCAATCGAACCCCCTTCCCTTCAACCTATATAAGTTTGTAATTAATTACCATGTTTATTTGTGATATCGACTAGTCACCTTATAAATATTTTTTGCATCGTCAATGCAGGATCGAGCCAGGGAGGTGGAGCCCAGAGAAGAGAAAGAACTACAACTTGCTTGATGCTATTAGTAGGAACACAATCCAAGTTTACCCAAATTCATTTGCAGTCATAATGACTGCACTTGACAATGCTGGATTATGGAATATTAGGTCCAATTCATTGGAGAGACATTATTTGGGACAACAATTTTATATGAGTGTCCATGCAGCAACTGTATCAGTTCAAGATGAGTACAACATGCCTGATAATAATCTCTTATGTGGTCTAGTTAAGGATATGCCTAAACCTACTCCATTCAGAGCTTAATTTAAAAAATTTAATTATTATAAAATAAAATATTTGTGAATTTTATACATTTTTGAGCAAAGAAAAAGCATGTAAGGAGGAGATCTTGGGGCCAAGCTTTTTCACCAAGTGGAACAGAAGTTTTTTTTTGTGTGTGCTTATTTGTAATTTCTGTTTTTATTTTTTGATCAATGAATGTATTAATTATTTTCTTTATGCATTCATGTTTAAATAAAAATTTGAGAGTTTTTTGTCTTAATATTCTTTGGTGCATTTTCACTTTCTCTTCTTTGTTCTCCCTTATTCTTTTTATTTTTTGAATCTATCGGTTAAAAATAATAATAATAATAATAATAATAATAATAATAATAATAATAATAGTAATAGTAATAGTAATAGTAATAGTAATAGTAATAGTAATAGTAATAGTAATAGTAATAATAATAATAATAATAATAATAATAATAATAAACAATGAATTCGGTTGACTATTTATATAAAAAATCTCATATTTTCTGATACTATTGTCTAACATATTCAAAGTTGAAAATTGATATAATATATGTTTCTTTTTATAACATTTTATTAATATTGATATAATATACGTTTCTCTTTACACAACTTCTGGGCGCTCAGTCTTTGTACTGCCTCAAAGTGTGATACAAGTGTTGAATTTCAACACATACATAGAGCCAAAATACAACGGAAAATAAATAAAAACATACCTTCATCCATCGTTGTTTAAGTGTTGTGGAGAATTCTTTGTCAAAATTTTAATAAGAAAAAAGGTAGAGAAGAAACCTGAGAATCTTTTAACCTATGCCTATCAAAGGGTATGCCAGACTGATGGAATCACAAGCGTATTTATTGGTAGTCTAGGGACTATTAGGCAAATAACTTTAACCCTAGGGACTTTCATAGTTATTTCTTGTCATCAAAGAAATACCATATATGCATAACTTGGAGGAAAATTAATTGATTGACTTATTGCTTTATTTGGGAGACAAGGTAATAAATTTCTTACCAAAAATATATGGGTCATTAATACATAATATTCTTACATTTTCCCACTTGACCCATATATCAAAATCAGACAATTTTTTATGAGTGAAAATAAGCAATATGATCATAAACGCATATACACTCTACTTAATAGTTATGCAACAATCACTTTATCAAGAATATATTAATACAAGAATCATGACGGTCATGCTCTTAATCAAACACTTCCTTTCAGGTATTACAATGTACAATATGTTCTAAATAAAGTGTCCAACAACTTTATAAATGAGCTTAATATAAGTCATTCAGAGTCCAACTTTATTTGATCCAATGATCACTTTATAATACATGAAAATCAAAATGTGCACTATCATATATAACAAAAACGATAATGTCTAGTCAAACTGTTAGAGAATAAAGCAAGACTATAATGAGTTACTAAGCCCCATTCGGATTACATGATCCTTGAAAATATTAGCTGGTAAACCTTTAGTCATAGGATCAACAATCATCAAAGTAGTACTAACATATTCAAAACTCACATCCTGCTTCTTGACATGATCTCTAACCATCAAATGCTTTATGTCAATGTGCTTACTTCGGCTGCTACTCTTATTATTCTTTGAAGAGAATACCGCAGCTAAATTATCACAAAATATTGTCAATGGATTTGCAATAAAATCGACCACTTTAAGGCCTGAAGTAAAATTCTTCAACCATAATGCCTGTGATGTAGCTTAATAGCATGCTATAAATTCAGCTTCCATTGCGGATTTTGCAATAATGGTTTGCTTAGCACTTCTCCAAATGATACCAAGTAAGAAAATGCGGAAGATAAAAAAAAATAAGAAAGCAAAATAAAAGGGATAAAGAGGTAGACACAAAAATGGAATCAAAGGCAATCAATTCTATAAAAAGAAAAGACCTCCTTCAAATATTCAAATAAGCACTTAAACCTATGAAAAAGAGCTTAAGAGAATTAGATTCCCAAGCAACCCTCCTTTCTAAACTTGAAACAATCAAAAGCTTCAACAAGCTCTCAAACTCTCAAAAGAGTATTTAGTTTTCATATTCAATATTCATCAACATAATCTAACTCTACAATGAGCTATGCTCCACTATTTATAGACTAGACTACCTATTACAAAAATACCCTTAATGAATTAAGGGTCTTCATAGTCAAGAGACTTGCATTTAAAGAATAACCACTTTGCCTCCATAGCCTCTTTCGTATCTCCGAGTAGTCTTTCACGTGGAGCCTTGTACTTCTATTTTGGTACATTCCTAAGCTTCAACCCGTCATTTCAAGCTCCTTCCAAACCTTCATAATATTGACTTGAGACAAAGCTCTTGAACTCTTTATCTTGGCTTGGCGTGCATGCATCACACAACACTCCAGCAAGAAGGAAAATGTATCCAGAAGTAAATTTATCACTATTTTGGCATCCACCCAAATTGGAGTCTGAATATCCAATGACTTCCAATGAGTCAGAATATTTGTATGTAAGCTTAAGATCCTTGATTCCTTGCAAATATTTCAAAACCCTTTTACAGCTTTCCAATTGATCAAGACCATGGTTACTTTGATATATGTCAAGCATTCCTACTACAAAGACAGTATCAGGGCTGGTGCAGACTTGTGCATACATAAGACTTCCAACAATTGAAGCATATGGAATGCCTTTCATTTGCTCTTGTTCCAATACATTTTGTGGATATTGATTCAATGAGAATTTGTTACCTTTAATGATAGATGTTGCTATAGGTGAACAGTTTTTTATTCAGTATCTTTTCAGAATTCTTTCAATGTAGGCTCTTTGAGATAACCCAAGCAATTGTTGAGATCAATCTCTATGAATCTCTATGCCAATGAAATATGAGGCTTCACCCATATCCTTCATTTTAAAATTTTGGATAAGAAACTGTTTCGTTTCATACAACAACCCCAAATCACTACTAGAAAAATATGTTTGCTCCTACTTATCCTAAGGTATATACATTGATCAATGACGTTCTCCGTAAATCCAAATAAAGAAACAACATTATGATATTTAATATACCACTTGCAAACAAGGTGACTTTCATCCTTATCACAAAATCATTCAAGCTGACACATGTATACCTCATCTTCAAGATCTCCACTCAAGAAAGCCATTTTCACATTCGTTTGATGTAGCTCTAAATCAAAGTGAGCTAATAATGTCATGATTATCCTTAATGAATCCTTCTTTGATACAGGAGAGAAGGTTTTATGGTAATCAATACCTTCCTTTTGAGTGAAATACTTGGCTACGAGTTTAGCTTTCTATCATTTAACATTACTAGATGAGTCTCTTTTGATTTTATAAACCCATTTGGATCCTATAGTAGAGACTCTTTTTGGTAATTCAATGCGATTCCAGACTTTATTTTTGTCATAGATTCCAAAGCTTCTTTCATGACATCATACCAAAATGTGGGTTTTCTCCACTCATGACTTGTGAAAAAGAACATGGATCATCTTTTAGTCCAATATCATAATCAAACTCGTGAAGAATACAACATAGTCACTAGAAATTGTTGGTTTATGTACTCTTGAGAATTTTCTTACTTCCACTTGATCAGGTGCTCCTTCAACAATAGGTTCAGGTAAATCGGGTTGTTCTTCATGTGGATCATCAAGTGGTGGTTGCTCTTGAACTTGTTTCTCTTTAGGTAATTCATGAGAATATAACTGATTTGCATTCGAATTTCCAGCATATAAAGGTACCACAAGTGGTTCCCTTATCTCTTTTAGTTTCACCACTTGAGTTGAACCACTTTTACTTGCTTCATGTTCCTCAAGAAACTTAGCATTACTAGCCTCAACAATTTTAGGAGAATGAGAAGGACAATAAAATCTAAATCCTTTAAAGTTAACCACATAGCCTATAGAGAAACCGCATATTGTTCATTCATTCAACTTTTTTAAATGTGGGTTATAAACTCTCACCTCAGTTAGACATCCCCAAACGTGTATATGGCTTAAACTAGGTTTTCATTCTGTAAATAATTCGAAAGGTGTCTTGGGGACAACCTTAGATGGGACTCTATTTAAAATATACATAGTAGTTTTTAAGGCTTCACTCCACAAGGATAAAGATAAATTTGATCTGCTAATCATGTTTTATACCATGTCCATTAATGTTCAGTTCCTTTTTTTTGCCACACCATTTTGTTGTGTGTTCCTGGCATGGTATATTGAGCAATTATACCTTCTTTTTCAAGAAACTCAGCAAATGAACCTTTAACTTGTCCTTTTTCTGTGTACCTATGATAATATTCTCCAACCCTATAAGATCTTACAATCCTGATCTGTGCTCCAATTTGTTTCTCTACTTCTGTTTTAAAAATTTTAAAAACATCAAGTGCTTCTGATTTATCAAACAAAAAATAGAGATACATATATCTTGAATAGTCATCAATAAATGAGATAAAATATCTCTCATCATTCTAGCAAGGGATAGAAAAAGGTTCATAGATATCTGTATGTATGATCTCAAGCAATTGAGAACTCCTTTTGGCACCTTTAGTGGATTTGTTGGTCTTCTTACCCTTTATGCAGTCCACACAAGTCCCAAAGTCAGAAAAATCAAGAGCTTCAAGAGCTCCATCATTAACTAACCTTTTGATTCTTTCAATAGAGATATGTCCCAATCTCTTGTACCAAAGACATGATGAATTCTCATTGATAATACATCGCTTAGTGCCAATTTCTTTATCATGCAAAGTTAAGACATTACTTCAGTCGTAGGGGCTAGCTCTAATTTAAATAACTTTTCATATAAATTTTTAAAACCAATAACTTTATTGCCTTTCAAAATTTTATTATAGACAAATAAAAATTGAAATCTTAACCAGCTATTGATAGTCTTGAAAAAGAAATTAAATTTCTAGAATAAGATAGAACGTAAAAAGTATTTTCTAAATCTAACTGAAAACCATCTTTTAAAATGAGTCTATAAGTCCCCACGACTTCCATTTATGATGCCGTCCTTTTGCCAGAATAAATATTTTGTTAACTTTTCATCGGCTTCCTTAGAGTTAGAAAACCCTGCATGATTTTGGCAATATGAGTTATGGAGCCAGAATCAACCCACCATGTATTATCACAAACTTCAATAAAATTAGATTCATAACATACAAAGGTAAAATTACCTTTCTTCTCAAGTCACTTCTTGTATTTCAGGCAATCTTTATTTCAATGTCCCTTCTTTCTGCAGAAACGACAAGTGTCTTTGTCAAGACTGCCTTTCTTCTTCATAGGAACACTTTTGCCCTTTATTGTATTTCTATTATCGTGAGTCACCAAATTAGCACTTTCAGGTATCTCATGTTTCAACCTCTCCTCCTCTTTCACACACATGGTCAAGAGTTCATTGATTGACCATTTATCTTTATGTATGTTGTAAGATATCTTGAACAGACCATATTCCGCAGGAAGAGAATTGAGAATAAAATGCACAAGAAATGGTGTAGACATATCAACCTTAAGGGACTTGAGTTTAGCATCAATATCTCTCATCTCCATAATGTGCTCACGCACTGTACGACTTCTATCAAATGTCATACTTGAGAGCCTCTTCATAAGGTGTTGGCCAACGTCTTGTCAGAGCTTACAAATTGTTCATCAATTGCCTTCATGTAAGCTTTGACATTGTAGTTATTAGGGATGGAACCCCTAATGCTTTGGGTTATATGAACTTTTATGAGCATTAAGCTCAAGCGCTTAGATCGCTCCTACTGCTCATAAGAAGCCTTAACCTCTGGCGTACTTTCTCCTTTTATTCAGTAAAGTTGTCACCAGACAACATTGGAATTCGAGTATTTTCGTTAAATAGAGCAGTAAGAAAAGTTGTGTTAACTGCAAAACAAGGATACACATACATAAGCTATGAAATACATATCCATCAAAGTGAATCTCGTAAATACCGATTCTTAAGTAAATTCTAAACCTTCCTGTGGGCAGAGGTTGCAACCCATGCATAGAATTACTTAACTTTATTAGATTAGTAAACCAAATAAGACAAGAAAATAATTCATACCTGTGGGCATAGAATAATCTTTAAACTGGAAGGTTTACTATCTATTTCAATTAACCCAATCAAACTAGTTACCTCCCTGTGGAGTAAGATTACTATTTTGACAAGATAATTGAACTTTACTAGATGCCATTTTGATAAGATAATTGGACTTTATTAGATGTCATTATTAGATCTTAATCACTTAACTTTATGTGATCAAAAAATTTAGTTTTTCTGTATATCATATATCTAGGATGATGTGGCTAACCCAAACATATGACAAAAAGAACTTAAAAATGACATCTCCAAGTATTTAACTTTAATAATTAACTTAAACAAATAGTTATTTAATCACAATGCTAAAATCGGATTGAATAGGCAGAGCCTACATCAAAACAATCCGATGTATAAAATATCTCACGTTAACCGAAGTAAAACCATATAACAAAATAATAGGTTGAGCCAACATATCCTTCGTTAAAACAGTAATTCTAATTAAAACAGAAACATTATTAAACATATAAGTAAATACGCATGATATTCGTAATTTACTATATGTGTACAGTACTTAAACTAGCATAACGAACTTTAAGAAATTATATATTCAAAATCCTCAAACAGTTGTCTTTTCCTTTTAACAATTATTATAATATACATCACATGATGAAACACGTGTTAAGGAATAGAACAACTTTTAAAACAAAACATGGTCTTTGACAAGTTAGAATAATCATTATTAAAAAATATAACAATATAAATTTTGGATTTCATATAAACCCTCATGATAAACAGTTTCAAAATTTCAGTGGTTTAACAAGTACCCTTATGCCGTGATAATTTATAACTAGCAGAGAACTTCAATCACTGAAGGTCTGAAAATAGGTGCGGACAAACACAAAAAAAAACAATTTATCCTTTAGTTTTAACCAAATACTGAACAACAAGGTTAAAGAAGGTTGTCTGATACCAAATGTTGAATTTCAATACATACACAGAGCCAAAATGCAGCAGAAAATAAATAGGAACGTACCTTCAGTCATCGTTGTTCAAGTGTTGTGGAGAATCCTTTGTCAAAACTTTAATAAGAAAGAGGTAGAGAAGAAACCTTAGAATCTTCTAGCCTATGTCTATCAAAAGGTATGTCATGCTGATGGAGTCACAAGCGAATTTATAGGTAGGCAAGGGACTCTTAGGCAAATAACCTTAACTCTAGAGACTTTCATAGTTATTTCTTGTCATCAAAAAAATATCATATATGCATAACTTGAAGGAAAATTAATTGACTGATTTATTACTTTATTTGGGAGACAAGGTAAATTAATTACCAAAAATATATGGATCATTAATACGTAATATTCTGACAACAAGAGGTAGATAAAAGATGTAGGGCTTTCTTGTGGGGAAGTAATGAGCAGAAGAAGAAGATCCATTTAGTGGCTTGTGACACTGTGTGCAGGCCAAAGACACAGGGTGGTCATAATATTAAGGGATGTAAGCTGTGGAACCTGGCTTCTGTTGGCAAGATGATCTGGCAGGTTATGGAGAAGAAGGATACACTTTGGGTTAAATGGGTTCATGGAATCTATATGCAAAATCAGGATGAGTTTTGAGATCATCAACCTACAAATGATTGCAGTTGGTATTGGAAGAAGCTCAACAAAATGAAAGCTAGGATGAGAAGCTGGTATACTAATGATCATTATTGCTTAACAGCTAAAGGTGATTACTCTGTCTCAACTGGTTACTTGGATTTGATAGGTGAGGCACCAAGAATGGAAATTGTTGAGTTAATATGGAACAGAATCACTGTGCCTAAATATAGATCTATCCTGTGGCTGGCTACTCTCAATAGATTGCTGACTAAGGAGAGACTGAGATCAATGGGCATAGGTTATGGGAATAGATATTGTGGCATGTGTGATACTGACTGTGAGGAAGCAGGAAATCACCTGTTTTATGCTTGTGCATGGACTAAGGCAGTATGGACAGAAATTTCTGACTGGATAGGGGTGACTATACAGCAGCATGCAAGTAATGGAAACCATGAAGTGGCTAAGGGCAAATCATTGGTGCAGATTCAAGAGAGAGCTTATGGATGTAGTCTATCAAATTTGGATGGCTAGGAATCAAAAGCTGTTTAAGAATTGTCTTGTGCATACTCATTTTGTAGTACAACAGGTTAAACATGTAATTAGAGCGAGGATAGCAATGTTTAGTCACACGAAGAGAGGTAGGAAGAATAGTTCTCTGACTCAGCTTATTACTCCCTCCGTTTCAAAAAGAATGACCTATTTTGACTTGACACGGAGTTTAAGAAAATAAAGAAGACTTTTGAATCTTGTGGTTATAAATTAAAGTTGTGTCAAATGTACCAAAATGCCCTTTAATCTTGTGGTCTTAAACATGTCATGTGAAAAGTTGGAATTAAAGTATTGCCAAAAAAGGAAAAGGATTATTTTTTTTTAAAACGGACTAAAAAGGAAAGTAGGTCATTCTTTTTTAAACGGAGGGAGTAGTAATTAGTGTGTTCTTTTCTGAAGTCTATTAGCTTTTAGCATTCTATTAGAGAGGACTAATTGTTGTAGATGCTCACTTAGGTGAATTTGTTTCGTTGGAGGTATGGTAATGATTCACAGTTTATTACCAAAAAAAAAAGATATAATATATGCTTCTGCAAATGACTTTTAGTCTCTAGCTTAACTCGAATCTTAAGTAAAAAATATTGTTTTCACAATTTTATTCAACAAATCAAACTTATAAGAGAGTTTATATATCTATCAGTGAAAAGCTAAATTAGTTCTTAGAATCGTATAATTAATTCGGATATCTAATAAAATGATCATATAAAAGACCGGAATATATAATCGAGATAACCTATTTCAAGAGTAGATGATCCACCTCTTTGTTCGCTTGGGAGGCTAACTTGGACAACACCACAAAATTCAAGGTAATATCTTTTTACCGAAAAAATTGTCAATTTTAAAAATGTTTTGCATTATTCAAACTATTGTACATAGTAATGTTGGAAACACTTTAATTTGGTTTGGTAAATTCATATTTGAGAAGTAATTCCAACGTTCCATAATTGAATCATTTACTTAGCAAGCTATATATCTTTTAAGATTCGTTTATTTTGTTAAGATTAAGATGTGTAAATCCGAATACATGTTTGAATTTTAAAATATGTATTAAGATTAAGACGTTTGAATCTAAATATACATTTAAATATTAAGATTTTGCAATAAGTTTCTGAATATTAAATAATAAAGACTCTTTATCCTCTTAACATTTAAATGTACAAGACTCATCTTTATTTAAAATTCAATAAATATGAAATTCAAATGAAATACTAATAAAGATAGGACCGTATCCAATGCATAAGAATACGCTCTTTGACATACGTATAGACTAGCACAAGAGACGATTCGCTCTAGTCCTCCCCTAACCAAGAGAAAGAAAATTCATGGACAGAAGTTGCATGTAATTTCGATGATAATTGAGAAACTAAAGACCAAAAGAAAAACGTTATTTGCGGGCAACAAACGAAAAATTGAATGGCTATCACCTATGGAAGTTACAATATAAATAGACCAAATTCACTATCAAAACAACAATATCCTTTCTATGTTCTTTTAATAAAGCTTGTTTCCTAAATTTTTTTCAAGTTCTCTTTTTGGTTTTTTTGATTCGATCTAAACAAAGTTTGAAAGGATCGAAAAACCATAAGAAACACGAGAGGAGAAGAAGTAAATAAATAAAAAGAAAATGAATAATAAGATGAGGTGTGTGTTAGCAATTCTGCTAGCAATAACCTGCATCTCGGTGAATGGAGAGGATCCTTATTTGTTCTATGAATGGAAAGTTACTTATGGCACCCTTTCTCCTCTTGGCGTGCCCCAAAAAGTTATTTTAATCAATAATCAATTCCCCGGACCTAGAATCAATGGCACATCCAACAACAACGTTGTGGTCAATGTGTTCAACCAATTGGACGAACCACTCCTTTTCACATGGAATGGTATCCAACAAAGGAAGAACTCATGGCAAGAAGGAACCCTTGGTACCAATTGTCCAATCCTCCCCGGAACGAATTACACCTATCGTTTCCAGGTCAAGGATCAAATTGGTAGCTACTACTACTACCCTACCACCAGCTTGCTTCGCGCTGCTGGTGGTTATGGTCCCCTTACTGTCATGAGTCGTGCATTGATCCCTGTCCCATTTGATAAACCTGAGGATGATTACACGGTCCTTGTGGGCGATTGGTACACCAAGAGCCACACCGAATTGAAAAAGTTGTTGGATACCGGACGCCCTCTTGGGAGGCCACAAGGCTTGGTTATCAATGGTAAAAGTGGGAAAGGCGATGGTAAGGATGAGCCAATGTACACATTGACACCCGGAAAGACATACAGGTTTAGGTTTTGCAACGTTGGCATGAAGGATTCTATCAATGTTAGGATCCAAGGCCACACATTGAGACTCGTTGAGATTGAAGGTTCACACACCGTGCAAAACGTGTATGAATCCCTAGACATCCACTTGGGACAATGCATGTCCGTTTTGGTAACCGCTGATCAGGAACCCAAGGACTATTTCCTCGTGGCCTCCACAAGATTCACTAAGGAACCACACGTGGCCACAGCCACTCTCCGTTATGCCAACGGTAAGGGCCCCGCCTCGCCTCAGTTGCCTAAGGCACCTGAAGGGTGGGAATGGTCCCTTAACCAATTCCGCTCATTCCGTTGGAACTTAACTAACAGCGCAGCTAGACCTAACCCTCAGGGATCTTACCACTACGGAAAGATCAACATCACAAGAACCATCAAGCTAGTCACATCAGCAGGAAAAGTTGACGGTAAGCTCCGTTATGCCGTAAACGGCATCTCCCATGTGGACCCCGCTACGCCAATCAGGTTGGCACAACATTATGGTGTTGCGGACAAGGTGTTCAAGTATGACATGATCAAGGATGAATACAAACCTACAGGGGTAGATGGACAAGACAAAATCACACTTGCACCAATTGTGATCAATGGCACTTGGAAAAGCTTTGTGGAATTCGTTATTGAGAACCCTGGCAAAAGTGTTCAATCTTGGCACATGTCTGGATATGCATTCTTTGCTGTATCGTAAGTACCTCCTTATATTTTATCAAATTCATGATTATATGATCTAACTTCTTATAGACGGTGGCGGAACCAGGAATCTGCATAAGGGGATTCAGAAATTCACTAGAATGTCACATTGGGATTCGAACCTGTAACCTAAAATGATTTCTGAACCCCCTTTGACCTAAAAGTATTACATGATTTTTTCAACGAATGGGATTCAATCGAACCCCCTTCCTTTCAACCTATATAAGTTTGTAATTAATTACCATGTTTATTTGTGATATCGACTAGTCACCTTATAAATATTTTTTGCATCGTCAATGCAGGATCGAGCCAGGGAGGTGGAGCCCAGAGAAGAGAAAGAACTACAACTTGCTTGATGCTATTAGTAGGAACACAATCCAAGTTTACCCAAATTCATTTGCAGTCATAATGACTGCACTTGACAATGCTGGATTATGGAATATTAGGTCCAATTCATTGGAGAGACATTATTTGGGACAACAATTTTATATGAGTGTCCATGCAGCAACTGTATCAGTTCAAGATGAGTACAACATGCCTGATAATAATCTTTTATGTGGTCTAGTTAAGGATATGCCTAAACCTACCCCTTTCAGAGCTTAATTGAAAAAAATTAATTCATAATTATTTTTAAAAAATAAATAAATTATTTTGTAATGTTATATACATTTTTGAGCAAAGAAAAAGCATCTAAGGAGGAGATCATGGGGCCAAGCTTTTTCACCAAGTGGAACAGAAGTTTTTTTTTCCTGTTTATTTGTAATTTCTGTTTTTATTTTTTGATCAATGAATGTATTAATTATTTTCTTTATGCATTCATGTATAAATAAAATTTGAGAGCCTTTTATTTTAATATTCTTTGGTGTATTTTGCCCTTCCCCGGACCTGCGCATAGCGGGAGCTTAGTGCACCGGCCTGCCCTTTTTTTTTTTTAATTCTTTGGTGTATTTTCACTCTCTCTTCTTTGTTCTCTCTTTTATTTTTGAATATATATCGGTCAGAAAAAATAAACACTGAATTTGGCTGACTATTATGTAAAAAAAATAAAACTCCTTATCTTCTGGCCCTAATTGCTAAGGTATTCAAAGGTGAATTCGATTGGCTATTTATATAAAGAAAAAAGAAAAAAAGATCTCTTATCTCAAAGTGTATATCGACCTCTTGTCTTCCTTGAAATTTTATAGTTCTGATTCTTCTTATAACATTGTATTAATATTTATGTCACCGTTTTATTTAACAAATGAAACTTACAAAAAGAAAATTTATTTGTTATATTTATTTATTTCGTGGCAGAGTCACATAGGCTCAAGAGTGATCAGCTGAGCATATTCCTTCTCCAATGAAAATGATGTTCGTTTTCCATTCTTCGATTTGGTCATATTCTTCGCAGATTCCTTGTTTTATTTGAATATAGTATTTTGAAATATTATGATTTGGAGACGTGGATACAGCAGCCATTATAGTGTCGTAGTTTCCCATTCCGTCTTTCGCGATTACAACATTAGGTGGATTTGTAGTACTTTGGCATACTCCGCAACATAAGATAGTATATTAATTTACTTTACCTTGTTTCTTTAATTTTTGAGATTGTTCTTTCTTGTGGTCATAATATTTTTGAGCTTTTGGAACTATAGACATGTGAACAATATATAATGGTTTAAGTAGAATTTGAGTTAGGAATTCTCTTGTAATCTTGTTATTTTTAGTAGTTTAATTTATTTTTATTTTTTAATTATTTTTTTAATTGGCCCACAGGTGATATATCTAGGTAATTATACACTAATCTCACTCTTCAGCATGTCTATATATAAGGAATAAATATTTGGTTGAAGGATGCATGTAAGTGTGGAGTAACAGAAGAAACAATTCAATTCTTGAAATTCCCTTTGCTTTCATGTAACCATTTTTCTGTTCCCTTTGTTTGTCTAATTGTGATTTAAAATGGAGTTTAAGAAGTTAAAAACTTTCCGGAATCAAATCATCGTTGACAAGTGAAAGTTCATATAATAGTCAACCAATTGAGCTATTAATATTTTTCAATTAAAGACTTGTCAAAATATGAAATAGACATTCTTTTTAAAACGGAGTAAAAAAGAAAACAAGACAAACAAATTGACAAACAAACAATTATATGTGACTCTTTACCTCGAATTTAATATGATAATTTTTATTTTTATATTTTTAAAAAAAGAAGCATTGGTTCGCAATGGTTTTGCACATATAAAAATCGATAATCGATAAATCAAATGTTAAGGGTAAAAATCAAACTGAACCATCTGATAAATATTTCTGCTTTAGAGATGTAAGATATTATTAAATATTGTATCTCATAGTGGAGATAACTTTAACATTATAACTTCCTCTCATAGTGGAGATAACTTTACCCGAAAATCTTGAATTTCTTATCAATTTTAGACTTCTTTTGATCGACCTCCAATACAAATACTAACATTCTTGCTCTTTTCGACAGTGCACACGAAAGTTATTTTAGTTCGTAAACCATTAAAGTTAAAAAGTATATTATTTTCACGCTAATATCTAAATCGGGTACAAATTTAAATACCAATTCAAAATATCCCTTTTCTGCGAATTATCATTTCGCATGGATCAACCAATAAAATAGTGCAATAATATTTGATCATTTTGTCTGGAACAAAGAATTTAAATTAACTCCCTTAATATTTTGGGTTAACCAAACAATATTGTCTTAATCTTACCATAAGCTACAATAACAACATCTCAAAAAAAAAAACTGTTTATTTTTTGTAAATCATTATTTAATAGATGAACTTACAAAAGGTTTAACAGACTCAATGTTATTTCTTCAAAATGAATAAAATCATCACTCCTCTTTTTTAATGGATCATTTTGAATTGGAGATCATTCAGTGAAAGAGTCTTCATAAGTGTGTGAATTAGTCATGGCCATAGTTGGGCCATCCTTTGCAAAATTAAAATCATTCTCATCTAAACATTTAATCAAATCTCTAATTCCAAACACAGCTAGTTCATAATTCTCTCGACAAATCTGAATGCATTGCTTGAAAATGAGTGTCAGGGGATAAATTGCTAAGGGGAAATGGGTTAATTCCTTTTGGATGAGGACAAATGGCCCACACCGTCTAACTCAAGGGTATATAAGTACCATTTTCAATAGTTCGGGAGTATATACGTACCCAAAGTTAGGCAACGAGGGTACAAATAACCCAAAAGTATAACGGAAGGTATTTACGTACCATTTTCAATAGTTTGAGGGTATATATGACCTTTTTCCGTTTAGAAAATATAGGTTAGTAAATATTACACATAAGTATTTATTGATTAAATCATGAAATCGTTTTATCAAGGCCAATGAAATTTTATTAGAAAAATATATATCTTAGCTAGGAATCTCTACGGAAGTTAACATTTGTGCATGTCAATATATAAGATCAATACCTTTATTTAAATTAATCTGTCCATCTCTACTCATTGAGCGACCAAGATAAATTTATCAGAAAGCAATTACAAAAGGTTGGATTAATACCTACTGAATTTCTATTTTCTTTTTCTCTTTCAATATGCAATTTATAATTTCCTTAAGAAAATACTAGCTAACTATTTACTTCACTAATACTACATTAGTACTATTTCTTATCACAAAAATGAGTTTTAAAATTTCATTTTCAGCATCAAACTCAGTTAAAAAAAATTGTTGGCTGGCGTAGAGGCAGCTCAATGAAATGGGTAGCCAAAAGCCAAATCTTAATAAGAGTCTTTAAGTATGTTTGATAAAATTAGCTTCTACGTGCATCTCGTGCGTCATACGTGCATTTTGGGCGCGTCACGTGCATCTCATGCACCAGGGGCGAATTTATTTGCATTTTTGGGGGCATGGGAATCCGTGATTTTTCCGTAAAACTAGATATTTTATGTACACATTTTCTAGAATTGATCTAATACTACCCGTTGGCACCCATGCTACAAAAAGACGAGATGGTTCACTTGGTTAAAACCTTAGTTATTTACCAATAGGAGCAATGATCTATTCCCACTTAACATATTTTTTCCTTCTTTTTTTAGTAGCGCACCCATAGTTTATAAATCCTAGAATCGCCTCTGCATGCACCGCACGTGCATCTTTTGCGTAGCACGTGCATCTCGTGTCAATTAGTAAAAAAAAACACATTGATATTATTGTTAAACATTTGTATGTTTTTGTTGATTGGTTGTTCCTAAATAGGAATGTTGAATCCTATCATCTGGAATGGGAAGAATAGTACAAAAGATGGGGGGGGGGGGGGGGGGGGGAATGAACTAAAAGAAGTGCTATAAAAAGAAAAGATTAAGAAGCAAATGAAGTTTGTTTACTGTATACTTATGTTTATGGGAGATCTAAGTAATGTGGGATTGTCGATGGTCTCCATTTTTCACTGTTTATAAAATTCTTAATCGTGAAATTGGATGCAATCTTGGGATCACTAGTAACTGTTGCCCACGTCACGCATCTCTTTGTATTTGTATCGGGTCATTTATTTTTATATTTCATATAATATGGCAGAACTAGGGACCTTCCTTTAAATTATATCCGCCCTCTTGAATTTATCAATAGGTTTATGTAACTCTGCATAATTATAGTATGTGAAAAATATCCCCACAACCGGCCTAAGTACATAATTAAATTGTCCACATCTGAAGTTGCAAATTTCAACGTGCAATTCTGCAATAACGAATTTTGTTGCTCAATCTTTGTCATTTCTCGGTTGCGTTGTGATGGTGATGTATTGCCCATTCATTGGCACACGTGTTTCCATGAAGCAGTTTTGGAGTACTGCAGTTGCATCGCCACAAATGAAGTCGATGGTAACCAAAACTTTACATTGCCGTAGAAATGTTTGCCACGGTGTGCGTATAATTTGTCTTGGAAGTCATTGAATTTACACCTATAGAAGGTGTTGTAATAAGCAAATGCCCTTAAAGTTGTTGCCTGATTGTTCTCAGGCCCGGTCGTGTTTTCAAAAGTAACGTCTTGCGCCATGAATCCTTGTCCATCCACCACTAAAAAGAAAAAAAAAACAATCGCCAAATCAATAATATATATGTTGTGTCCTTACAACTACTCTATGTATGACTATATATCATGTAATAACATATAATTTTCATTTAGAAGTTTCCGATCATTGCTTTCAAAAAGGAGTGAGCCTTATCTATACACTTATGTTCTTATTTTAAACCCTAGACCACGGAATTCAAGTGATTATCAAAAAAATATTGTACAAGGAGCGAGGTGTTGTGAAAGCACTGAGAAGTTAGTATTATTTATCAAACAAATAGTAGCAGTGTTAGTATTAAGGTGATAGCTGAAGCATTTGATCTTTTGACAATCGACGGTCTAGTTGTGTTTGACCTATCTTCCTCCAGTAGAGTGTTGACAAAATGGGGAGGTTGCTCCAAAATCACAAGCGCAGGTGAATTTGTGAAACTACATCCTTCCTTAGCAAGTGCGTCTGCCATCGCGTTTTGCTCCATGTACACGTGATGGATAGTTGGCTCAGCCAACTTAGTGAGGAAGTATTTGCAATCATTAATGAGATCAGCGTATAAATTGTTATGCAGTAATGTAATAATTTCCTTAGCATTATAACTATGTAAAGTGTTATTACATGCAATTGAGCCACTTATCTTATGTCATGCTTTTTCTTTCTCCGAATTGATTCCTAGTGTCTGTTAAACTGATGACTCGAAGAGAAAATTGATCATCAACAATGGCGGTTTTCACATCGTGCAACCATAAAAATGGAATAGAGCAAAACTTGAGAATTCAAAAAATGAGAAACCACAGCCCCTCTTTCATTATGCTTTCAGTATTTATACAAGTATATGAAGAATTAACAGCTGGCACCAGCTCATCTCTAAGCTATCACCACCATTACAACTAACTAAGCTAGGCTAGCTCTACTAACTAACTAACCGACTACAATGCTGACTCAGCAAGTCTAATCACTAATCTGTTAATTACAATTTATAGACAATTGCATATAACTTCAATAGCCTCCCTCAAGTTGGAGTGAGGATTTCACGGACAACTTGCCTAAAATAAGAGAATGTTTCACACCAGTGAGAGCCTTAGTTAAGACATCAGCAAGTTGATCTGTAGTAGAAATGTGGTGTAGAGAAATGAGTCCTTCATGAAGCTTGTCTCGAACAAAATGGCAATCCACTTCTATGTGCTTTGTTTGTTCATAGAACACTAGGTTCCTTACTATGTGGACTGCTGATTGACTATCACAATAGACAACTATAGGAGAAGGACAAGACAGTGTTAGCTCTGTAAACAATCTGTTTAACCAGACCAATTCTCCCACAACTTTCCTAAGAGATCTATACTCTGCTTCAGCTGAGGATAAAGATACAGTTTCATGCTTCTTAAACTTCCAACTCACAGGACAATCTCCAAGTAAAACTAAATATCCACTGACTGATCTCCTTGTGTCTAGGCAGGCAGCCCATACTGAATCACAAAAGGCTCTAACTGTACAGTTAGGGTTCTTGGACATCAGAATGCCTAGAGAAGGATCAATTTTCAAATATCTCAACAGGTGGAAGGCAGCTTGT
This sequence comes from Capsicum rhomboideum, assembly GCA_031232105.1. Taxonomy (NCBI): domain Eukaryota; kingdom Viridiplantae; phylum Streptophyta; class Magnoliopsida; order Solanales; family Solanaceae; genus Capsicum; species Capsicum rhomboideum. Next base: position 49,271,375 of record CP124707.1, read on the forward strand.
AAATGTGGCTCCCTAGGATCTTGCATGAACTGGATGAGGTGTTGCACACTGAATACAATGTCCAGTCTTGTATTGGTAAGGAAGTTAAGCTTGCCTACTAGTTTCCTATAGTATGTAGGATCAGGTAAAGGAGTCCCAACTTTAGCTTTTAGCTTAACATTGGGATCAAGAGGAGAAGATAAGTTGCTGGAATTAAAGTGTCATATTCTTTTAACAAGTCAAGTAGAAACTTCCTTTGTGAGATTAAAGCTCCTTCATCAGTGTAAAGTACTTCCATACCCAAAAAATAGTGTAGTTTACCAAGATCCTTGATTTTAAACATGTCATGCAAGTAGTTTTTCAGAGTTGTGATTTCCTTTTCATTAGTGCCTATCAATATCACATCATCTACATACACAGCCGCAAAAACTACCAGGGGTCCAGCATGTTTGTAAAATAGGGAGTAGTCATACATTGAGTGTTGATAGCCTCTAGCATTCAGTGCTTCTGTAAGTTTGGCATACCATTGCCTACTTGCTTGCTTCAATCCATATAAAGATTTGTTGAGCTTGCATACTAACTTTGGACCAGTGACATTCATCCCTTGGGGTATTGACATATACACTTCCTCATGAAGGTCACCATGGAGGAATGCATTATTTACATCAAGTTGGAACATGTTCCATCCCTTCTTAACTGCAATTGCAATGAGATACCTGACAGTAGTCATTCTGACCACTGGTTAATAAGTTTGTGTAAAGTCTACACTTGTGTGTATCCCTTCACAACCAATCTAGCCTTGAATCTTTCAATGCTCCCACCTACCTTATGTTTAATCTTGTACACCAATTTGCAACCAATGGTTTGCTTCCCCTGAGGCAATTGTACAAGATCCCAAGTACCATTGGCATATAATGCCTTAAATTCCTGTGTCATAGCATCTTGCCATGCAGGACAGAGTGTTGTTTCCTCATATGATGATGGTTACCTGTCATGACAAATATTTCTAACAAGAAGCTAACTATTAGGTTCTAGTTCATCAGGAGTTATGTGATGGTTCTTAGAGAATAGAGCACTAAGAGTTTGACGGGACGATTTCTGGTCAGATGTTTAGATAGTGGTGGTCTTTAAAGTAGGGATATTGTCTATGTAATCTTTCAGGTGTCGAGGGACTATACTTTGTCTGTGTGACTTTCTTTGTATGAGTGTAGGTTGAATTGTCTCAGTATCATGTAGGATAGGATCTTGTGATGAAGAGGATTGAGATGGAAAAGGTGCATATTGTGATTCTGGTATGAAGGGTGATCGATTAAGACTACATGATAGAACATTAGTAGTAGATCCATATGACTATTATCATTTGATAAAGTGTTAGTTTCCCCAAATTCAACATGATTAAAAGAATTATCAGAAGAAATAGATTTAAGAGCATATGGGAATGATGCATTTTCTGGAGACAAAACAAAAGGGAAAACAGTTTCATGGAACACCACATCTCGAGAAATATGTATCCTCTTTGTGGCCAGATTAAGGACTTTATACCCCTTTGTTCCAAAGGGATAACCTACAAACACATGAGGGGTAGCTCTGGGTTCTAGTTTATCTCTATGTACTTTTGGTATAGTTGGGTAACATAGACAACCAAATGATCTCAAGTGTAGATAGTTGGGCTTTCTGTTGTAAAGTAATTCATGTGGAGTTTTATTCTTCACCTGGGTGGATGGCAATATATTGATGATTTGTGTAGCAGTTAAAACACATTCTCCCCAGTATCTCATGGGTAATTTTGATTGGAACAGAAGTGCTCTTGCAGTCTCAAGTAAATACTTGTGCTTTCTTTCCACAATACTGTTTTGTTATGGTGTATAAGGATAACTTTTCTGGTGTAATATTCCTTTGGACTGAAAAAATATGGAAGCTTCTTTGCCAGTGAATTCAAGGCCATTGTCTGACCTGATTACTTTGATAGAAGTTTGGAATTGGTTTTCCACCATGCAACTGAAGGCTTTTAGGACATGAAGAGCATTGCTCTTGCTACTTAAAAGGTGAGTCCAGGTAGACCTGCTATAGTCATCTACCAATGTTAAGAAGTATTTGTAATTGTCAAGAGTTGGAGTATGGTAAGGACCCCATAGGTCAATGTGAAGTATGTCAAATATAGAGTTGGTTTTAGTGGTACTTTGGCCAAAGGGTAATCTGGTCTGTCTGGCCATGGGGCATATGTTGCATAAGAATGGTTGTCTAGATGAAAAGGAAGATGGTAATGTAGATATTTCTTTCATTTTAACAAAGGAAACATGTCCCAATCTATAGTGCCACAAAAGATCTAAATTGTTACTAGTAGATAAATAAGAGTTTCAACTGTTATGTCTCTTTTATTATTGAAAATGGGATTATTTACAAAGGAGGAGGAATGGGAATGACAAGCATTTGTGCGTATATCCCTAGTGGAAGTGCTCTCAATAGTAGTAACACTCAAGCATGGATTTCTTACAATGGAACAAGACTTATTCAAAGACAGTAAACAACCAACAGATGTTTTATTCTTGGTGGTGTCACCAGTATTCTTTATGCATCTGGAACAAAGAAAGTAAAGTCCATCCTTGCTATTACCAATCACTTGAGGCCTCTTCATTGAAAGGGCCTGCATTAGACATAGTGTATCAGTGAACAAAACCATACGCTCTAAAGAATGTGTAAGGGAATGGACAGAAACCAAGTTATATTTGAAAGAGGGCACAAACAACACTTTATGCAAGATAATTCTAGGTGTGATTACTACATCACCAAATTCTATCACCTTAACTTTGTATCTATTTGGTAGGGAAATCAGTACAGGATAAGGTAAGGTTTTGATATTGCTTAAACTGGTTCTATTGAATGTCATGTTATTAGATGTTCCTGAATCTATGATCCATAAATCAGCTTTTGATTCAAAACATTTGCATGAAGGGTTACCAAAATCAATAGAAGAAGTACACACTACAATACCTGCAAAGTTGATTGAACCTGTGTTGACGTTTGCAGCATTAGAGCTTTCTCCTATGTTCCCCTCCTGGAAATGTTGCACCATGCTCATGACCTGTCCATATTGCTCATTGGTAAGCTTGAGATTATTCATATTGCTCTTGGTTCCATCTGGCAAATAAAGTTCTTCTCCATGATCAGAAAACATATCAACAGATGGACCATGTACATTTGTAGCAGTTCTCTTGCCTCCTCTGTTGAACCTATGATTCTGATTGTAGCTTTGATAGTGACCTTGAGGACTGAAGTTTTGATTGTTGTTTCTTGTATTTCCTTGAGGATAGCCATGAAGCTTGTAACATTTGTCCTTAGTATGCCCAGGCCTCTTGCAATAGTCACATATCACTCCACCCCTATTGTTTCCTGAGTAGTTGTGACCTCCCCTGCTGCTTCCTGAATGACTAGGAGTGGTTCCTGAATAGTTGTTTCCAGAGTAATTGTTGCTATTGGTCATGGAATAATTTATTCTGAAATTCCTGCTAGTGGAAGGTCGGTCGCTTAAGTTGGTCGAAGAGTTCACATTCAGTGAGGTCGATTCCATCAATAATTGACTATTTGGTTGAAATTCTCTATGCTTTTCCTCCTGAATCAGAATTGAAAAGGTTTGCGCCATAGTTGGCAATGGATTCATCATGAGGATACTCCCTCGAACAACAGTGTAAACCTCATTCATCCCCATAAGGAGTTGTATTAGTCTTCTGTCTTGTTCTGCCTTGTGCATTCCTTCTCGTGCTCCATATGTGCACACACAATTGCAATGATTTTTAACGCTTAAATTGTTGAGCTCCTCCCACAAATTTTTCATCCTAGTACAGTGTGTGGTGATGTCTAACACTCCTTGTGTGAGAACATTAATTTCCTTCTGAATTTGGTATAATTTTGCTCCATTGGTTTGATCGTAACGATCCTCGAGCTCCTTCCATAACTCTACTGAATCAGCTACATATTCCATACTATCAGAGATTTTCTTTGACAGAGAATTGAGTATCCACGAAGTCACCATATTATCACACCTTTCCCACTGTCTAAACTGAGAGGAATCTCCCTCAGGCTTCTCACAATCTCCAGTAATAAAGCCTATTTTGTTCTTCACGGATAGGCTACGCAGTACACTTCTCCTCCAGGATCTATAGCCAACTCCGTCAAAGGGAACAGATACTAACATCACACCAGGATTGTCTGATGGATAAATGTGCAAGGGATTATTTGTATCCAAACACGAATTGGTCGAACTACCAGTGGAATCTCCAGTAGCCATTTGAGATATTAGTAAATTACAATAATTTTACGAATTGAATGAGGAATAAGCAAATCTTTGAGAACGAACGAAAATCAACAATGCGCCGATCGAAAAACAAATGAAATCACAGAGAAGAAAACACAGCAAAATGCCTATTCTAAAAACAGAAGAAAAAGTAGAGAACACTTCAAAAATCGAAAAGGAATTCGAACCCGAACACTACGCCACGAAGATTGGCTCTGATACCATGTTAAACTAATGACTCGAAGAGAAAATTGATCATCAACAATGGCGGTTTTCACATCGTGCAGCCATGAAAATGGAATAGAGCAAAACTTGAGAATTCAGAAAATGAGAAACCACGGCCCCTCTTTCATTATGCTTTCAGTATTTATACAAGTAAATGAAGAATTAATAGCTGGCACCAACTCATCTCTAAGCTATCACCACCACTACAACTAACTAAGCTAGGCTAGCACTACTAACTAACTAACCGACTACAATGCTGACTCAGCAAGTCTAATCACTAATCTGTTAATTACAATTTATAGACAATTGCATATAACTTCAATAGTGTCAGTCAATCAAGATTCACCATCAATATGGAGAAGAGCCTTGGCTTTAGGTTAGGCCGGTCTCATCATTCATGCAATTCCCCCGTTCACTGATTGATCACGCAAGTATACATCCAGTCATCATATAGCGAATGAAAGGACTTATCCACCAAGGGCTTCATTCACGCAATTCCCCGTCTATTAATTGATCATGCGAGTACGCATCGAATCAGCGCATAGCGAATGAGAGGACTTATACCTAGTCCATCGATTGAGCTTAATACTCTCATATAAAGGTGTTTCTTGTTATGTGGGGCTAGGATTATTGGACCAATTTGTCAGATTATGAAATTATGCAGTATGTTGAAGTACAGTCGATGCTTTAGTGGATTTTAGTGCATTTATTTGAATTTCGAGAGATATTATGATTACAATTAATGGTGGTGAATTTAGGGGTGGCAAATTTGGCCCAAGCCCAAATGACCGCCCAACCCGCCCAGATTATAATGAATTGTGCATGACCCAATATTAAGATGGGCTAGATTTGGGCAAACCCAACTTAACTCATTTATTTTGACAGTCCAAATGGGCTCCTGACTTTAGCCCAAACTGACCCATCCCAAATTAGTAATGAGCAATATGCATGGATTACTGAAAGACTTGACTTTTATTTTTCATCTTTGTAGATGAGGGAACCTAGTTATCACTCTCTAATTTCCTTTACCTTTATCAAACTGTCAATTTTTCCAAGATGGGTCTAATTTTTGAAGTTGAAGAATGTGCAAGTATTTATAGAGAAAATAGTGAGATGAAATTGTAAGATTTGAAAGTTAAAGATGAAAAAAATGAAGCAAGAAAGTTGGACATGGGAGATCACTAAGGTTGAATTTAAATGAATTATTTATTAGTTGATGCTTAAAATAATATTAAATGCACATTTTGGAACAATCAAAGTCATTATTTAAAGTAATTAAGATTCGATTATACGTAATAGGAAGATACAATTTACCCAATTATTGAAAGGAATAAGTACGTTATATCAACAAGAACTTGCAGCATTTATTTAAGTGACTATTTATTAGTTGGTGCCTAAAATAATGATAGTACAAGGAGACATTGTAAAAAAATAATTTTAAAAAAATACTCCAACCACCCCCATGAATTGGTTATTATAAAAAAAATAAAAAAATATTGAATTTTTATTTGTTTAAAAATTGAGAAATTGTAAAGATTTGGATTTGGGCGGGTTGCGTTATAACCCATGACCCATTGTTTAGCCCACTTTGGCCCAGCCCATTTTGACCCAAATATATTTGGGTAGGATTGGGCATTAGCCCATTTATTTATTCAGTCCATCTTAACCCGCCCAACTTCAGCCCAAACAGCCCATTTGCCACCCCTAATGGTGATGATTGGCGGTGGTGGTTGTGAATAGTAGCTGGTAATAATGTAAATGGTGGTGGTTGATGGTGATATCTTAACTAATAGTGGGAGGTAGTAGTGATTGACGATATATGGTGTTGGTATATGGTGGGGATTGGTTGTTGCAGTAATAATGGTTGACAGTGATGATTGTAAAAGGTGGTTAGTTGTAGTCAGGCTACCTATGGTAATAGCAGTGGTGGCGGTGTGGTTGATCAAGATGGTGGTTGCGAATGGTAGTAGTTGATAATAGTGGGCAGTAATGATAGTTAATAATGGAGCTGCAACCTGCAGTGTAGTAGTGGTTAGTGATAAGTGAATGAATAACATTCTTCGTTATAGATTTTAATCATTCAGATATATTTGAACTCACTCTTTAAGTGGTTGTGAAAAAAAATTAAAAAAATAAGCATACACACAATATGCATAAAATATGCATTTTTGATATATAAAAGCATATAATTTTTTTATATATTTGACTAACGAATGTAATTATCATCAACCGACTGGCAAATATGTCACTCAACCATGAATTATTGCATTTAGAAGTTAGAACAATAGGTGTGTAAGGATATTTGCTTATAAATTCGCAAAGATTGAAGCCTTGAAAGGCAACATACATCAGATATGCAGAGGAAAAATAATTGAAGGGGAACAAATCCCTTTAAATTATTCCTATTACAAGACCATAAAACAACAAATAATAATAAAATAGTAACAACATCCAGTAAAAATGAAGAAGAAAAATTCTTGTGATTAAATGGGGACTATAAAGGATGAGAAGCTGAGTTTTGTTGCTTGATTCAGATTTCTTTGAAGATGGAAAACAAATCTCCATTGATGTAGTCGTTATCGACGAGGCTGACCAAGAAGTAACTGTTCTGAACCTGTAACGAAAAAACAAAAGAGCCATACTTATATGTAAACAAGAGCTACTGCATACAACAAACTAAGCGTTCGGACTATATTTGGTTGAAGTTGAAAGAGATGAGTATGTGAAGTGAAATGATTCATTCACTCAGGAAAAAAGTTTAAGATGCTGTGAGCGAAAACCATTATTTCACTTGAAATACTCTTCAAACAAGGTTTTCAAGATTTTACCAATATTTCAGATCTATGTTGCCCGGACTCTTCAAAAATGTCTGATAGGTGCGTCTGAGATCCTCCAAAGGTAGTGCATTTTTGGAGGACCCGACATGATTGCAACAACATATTTTAAGAGACCCAGCAATATAGTGTCAGATACTGAAGGTCAGTATTTGCAAATACTGATGGGCAAAGAAAAAAGGACTTCATTATTTACTAGTCATGCCCAACTGTTTGGCCATGAATTTGATAGAAATTTGAAAAAAAAAAAAAAAAAAAAGATTATTCGAAATTAAAGTTCAAAATGGCATGTTTAACGTTATTGTGTTTGAATATGAATTTCACTTGAAAAAAAGTTGAAGTTTTGTGCGTGAAAACTTGAAATATAGATTCGAAGTTTGAAAAAACTCGAACTGAAGTTGAAAAAATGAACAAATTTGATTTTTTAAAACAAATACGGATTTGGGGGGAGAAGACTTGGCCAAACGCCTAATGGAAAAAGAAAAGAGAATTTGAAGTTTGAAAAAACTCGAGCTGAAGTTGAAAAAATGAACAAATTTGATTTTTTAAACCAAACACGGATTTGGGGGGGGGGGGGGGGGGGTTAGAAATGGCCAAACGCCGAACAGAAAAAGAAGAAATTGTTAAATTGAAGACTCGAGACACAAAGAAAGTTAAGTGTGGAAAAAAAAATACATACTTGTTCAAGAACTTTTCTTGATGGATCAGTCTCCGGGTATAATTGAGCCCATCCTCTTGACCAGATTTCAAATGCCTCGTCCTTCCATACCATGAAGCTGGCAGGATCAACGACTGTCGGTTGTATAATTTCCTTAGCTGGGAAAACTCCCCATGTCACTGCGTTAACGTCAGTTTGGTTGATGTTGGAGATCCAGTTTCCTTCCTTGTTTACAGCCATGTAAGTTAGGTAAGGGAAAAACTTGCATTTTTCAACAAGGGCGTTCAACTTCTCCTGAGAGCAGAAGAACTCCAAGTAAGCCTTTTGATAAACATATCCACCGGGGCCACCCCATCCTGCAGAAAAAGGTCGACAAACTGATCAACGAAAGGTTGCTATAACCGGAAACAGAAACAAAAAAAAAGTATGTTATTCATCCAGAACCCCGTCATGTAGTTATAAAGAAATCAGCATACATGTGCAATACTTGTTTTTTTTTAGCAATAGTTGTATCTCATTTCAAGAGTTGTATGGACTATTGTATTTCCTTCCCATACTTGATTTCATATGCTTTATTTTATTTTTTATTTTTTTTACTTTTTTTGATAACCGTGGTGTCCGGGCCAGCTTGCGCGCACCTCGACTAATTCCACAGGATACCTGCCACCTCCCACCAGCAACAGGTACCAGGTAACTCTGTCCACCAAGGCTGTTCCAACAGGTACCAGGTAACTCTGTCCACCAAGGCTAGAACAGATGGGAAGAAATCACCTAGTGTTTGTCTCTGTTGGGAATTGAACCTGAGACCCCACGGTACTCAACCCCACTTCATTGAACCATTAGGCCACACCCTTGGGTGCCACAAAACTCTCAGATTTAAACCCATTACAAGCGGAATTGAGAAAATAACAGATACAGCTTGCGCAAAATCCTGCCTATTCCCTGTGCTACTGGCCAAGTATGTTAATAGTATGGCGTTAACATGTGTAAATTAATGTTATTCATCCAGAACCCCGTCATGTAGTTATAAAGAAATCAGCATACATGTGCAATACTTGTTTTTTTTTAGCAATAGTTGCATCTCATTTCAAGAGTTCTATGGACTATTGTATTTCCTTCCCATACTTGATTTCATATGCTTTATTTGAGCCGAGGGTCTACCGGAAACAGCCTCTCTACCTTCACAAGATAGGGTTAAGGCTGCGAACAAACCCCCCTTCCCAGAACCCACTTGTGGAATTACACTGGGTATGTTGTTGTTATTGTTGTTAGGCCCAAGGTCAATTGGTCACTTTACTGGTTGATGAAGCAATGAATAGGTTTTATGCTGACAAGTTGCCATAAGGGTTGGACAAGGTCTTAATAAAGAGCAAAAGCCTCTCTGTAAAATCCCGATTATCTTGGTAAGGCCAAAAATGAGCAGAGGCGCTAAATAGGCCCCCAAGGTTTTGGTCATGTGGTAAGAGCACAATACGTGACGTGTGAGGTTAGGCGCATGTCACGGTTCAACCCTACGGTAATGAAGGTTTACGTCTACTATACAAATAAAAGTCCTAGGTTCATTCATTTGAAAGTAAAACAAGAAAACAATTGTGCTTGTGTGCATCTGGAAAACTTGGGAACCAAACCTACCAACAGAAGGAGAGTCGGACTTCTCAGCATTAACTGCTGGTTGGCTGTTAATAGTCAGGAAACCTTTTGTGTTGACATGACCCAACTTTTCGTTTATGATCTTTGTCTCTGGCTGAAGACCTTCTAATTCAGACCACGGGCAGCTTCTCAGCTTCCCGAGGCAGTAGTCCTTAAATTTCTGTCATGAAAATTCAGTAAGTACCAAGCCGTTAAAACCAAAGTCTTTGGTTTTGACAACAAATTAACTGTATCTGAAAATCATACCTCATAGATATCTTCCACGCTGTTCAAAGCCACAGCCCATTCCTCTTGAAGCTTCTTATCTCTTGAGCGTGCACGCATGAACTGTAGAGGTCCAAAATAAGCTATGTTAGAGATAACAAATGTACCAAAAGTCCAAAAAACAACAACTCTTCAGATATTTATTCGTAAACGACAACAACATACCAGTATATTCCCACAAAGTGGTGGGGTCTGGGGAGGGTAGAGTGTACGCAAACCTTACCTCTACCTCAGAGGTAGAGAGGCTCTTTCCCAAGAGAGATTATATGAACAGAATAAGTTGCAATTACCTGATGGTCGGTAAGAGCTCCATATGATGGATTTTGAGCATTGCTCCATCTACCATGTGGATATTCATCCCAACCTATGGTCCTTGAGATGTAGCTCTTTGGACGATTCGCCCTACCATCATAGACAATGAAAGATCAGATTATCATCACAATATAAAAGTTGTACTCTTTAACATTAATTCACATCTTTATATACCAGAATATAGGACGAACGTCCTCCTTAACACGGAAAACATTTGCAGGACGTCTCCAAGGCAATGGCCTAGAAATTTTGGACTCTTCGATTAATCCAAGATTCTGCATATCCAAGACATCTCACAATTGTAAGTTGCATTCTTGCCTATATTATAGATCATGACTATTTCATAAATTTCGAAGTAGAAAGTTCAAAGGTAAGAGATTAAACCATCAAAATGGCCAATGCTGATTTCTCCATGTTCAATGTATAAAGATGCAAGGTCTTAATGCCAGTGGCTAGAATCTTTTTGCACATTTCGGTTCCAAGGTGAATTCCATAGGCTTTGACAGCCTCTTCGTTGTCCTTAATAGGTTCTAAGGCAGCCATTATCTCTTCTGGAATCTACAATATAATTAAAGAAAACTGAGTGATCAACCTTTAAGCATCAAACGTGACCAACTTATGTCTTAATCAGCAACATCATTTACTGAATGTAAAACATAATAACGAGTAAGGAAAGCAGGAGTGCACGACCCTGTAGGCACGGAATCAAAATGTGAACAACTGAAACATATTTAATAAATAAGAAAGATCAAGATGAAAAATTTTCGAGAGAACATATGTAGTCAAACCGAGTTCAACTTCTAATTAGCATGTTTAGGTGTTGCACATAATCAAATCCTCTGAATCAACAAGGAAACGATACAAGGTGGCTGCATGCATTGATGAAAAATGGAACAATGTGTTCTGATTGAGGAAGACTTAACCAAGCATACACAACATTGAGAGAGCGTAACATTAAGACTGAAGATAAAAGGCACCGACTTTATGGTACTTAACTGAACGTCGGGCAATATAACATATCAATATTTTAGGGGTTACCATGCATTACCAATAGGAGTGAAGCAATACATCAACACAAGCTAACATACAAATAAACAAAGAGGTAAAGTCTGTACTCCAAAATATGGGGATACCTTAGTCTTGCAAAATCCAGTCATGCGCAAGAAGCCCTTATAATTGTTAATGGGCATGATACCCGGAACAATGGGGCAATTAATTCCAATTTGGCGGCAGTCATTGACAAATTTGAGGAAAATATCAGTATCATAGAAGAGTTGAGTTATAATAACATCAGCTCCAGCATCAACCTGTAGAATACAAATTAACATAAGTAAACATAAGTACCACAAACTCATAAATAAATCAAAAGCAATCTAAAATATTCCGCCTGATGCCAGATTAATACAACAAACATTACATTCATCGTGACAAACGTAACACTGGGAATAAATTACCTTTTTCTTAAGGTAAGCAAGGTCATTTTCATATATCTCTTTTGTAGCTATTCCATTAGCAGGTATAACATCAGGATGTGCCTCTGACAAAGAATCAAATTAGTATTCAGTATCAGCACAAAAACAACAGAAAAAAGAGAACGCATTTCTGCTTCAAAAATTAATGTGGAATAAGTAAATCATGGTCAACATTTGTCCAAATAAGTAATTCAAAGCCCGAGATAGTAGTAGCCACCAACCTGGATAACCTGCAACAGTTATTCCAAAATAATCCCCATACTTGGCACGCATATGCTTCACCTAAAACCAAAAAGAAAATCAATTAATACTAATACAAATATTGCACCAACCATAACATAATCTCTAAAAACTTAAACTTTTACATGATCTGGTTGCACAATTTAACATGGTATAAGACAAACAACTTGTCCTGAGTTCAAATCTCATCGACACCGAAAAAGCAAAACAGATTTCTATAAGTTGGGGTCCGAGAATCAGATCAACACATAAAGGGGCATGTTGAGACATAATATAGTTAAGTATTTAAAAGAGTGTTCTATCTAACTACTACCACAAATATTGCACCGGCCATAACATAATGTCTAAAAGCTTAAACTTTTAGATGAGGCAGTCCAAAATTTAACATGGTATCATAGCAAGCGACTTGTCTTTGAGCTCAAATCTCATCACCACCCAAAAAAGCAAAAATATTCCAATAAATTGAGTACAAGAATCAGTCCAACACATGAAGGGACATGTTGAGACATAAGATATTAACTAATTATCGGCATGTTCTCTCTAACAACTTAAACTTTTAGATATCTTGGGACATGTCGAGACATAATATAATTAAGTAATTAAAAATGTCTTCTCTCTAATTACTACCACAAATACTGCACCGGCATAACATAATGTCTAAAAGCTTGAACCTTTAAACAAGGTAGTCGCATAATTGAACATGGCACCAAAGCAACGCCAACTAGTCCTGAGTTCAGATCTCATCACCACCCAAAAACCAAAAGAGCATTTCAATAATTGTGTCCAAGAATCAGTCCAACACATGAAGGGACGACATAACATAATTCACTAATTATCAGTGTGTAAGTGTGTTCTCTCTGACAGCTTAAACTTTTAGATATGTCGGGACACACGGGGACATGATATAATTAAGGTTTAAATGAGATGGTCACACATCGAAAACAACAGCTCTACCTCCCAAGTTAGGGGTAGGGGTAAGGTCTGTGTACACACCATCCTCCCCCAGACCCCACTTGTGGGATTGCACTATCCCTGTCCCCAGTCTCCGGACTCCACTTGTGGGATTGCACTATTTATGTTGTTATTGGCCACACAATTCAAACAATTACACTATCATAATAAACAACTAGATCCAACATCAAACAACAAAAGAGCATAGCATAGCAAAGAGTACTAATAATTACCAGATCCAAAGCACAAGCAAAACCACCTTCAACCTGAACAAACTTATCTTGACCATGAGGTGGATCACCACGAAGAGCAAGAACATTTTGTATACCATTACTCTTAATAGTATCAAGAGCATCATCAATCTTCTCAACAGGCATATTTGTACATGTTAAATGCATCATGCTTTCAACACACACCATATTTTGCATTCTTTTAACAATTTCAAGTGTTAGATCTGCTGTTGAACCACCAGCACCCCATGTTATATCACAAAATGATGGGTTATGTGTAACCATTCTTTCCATTCTTTCAAACAAATTTTCAACACCATCTTCAGTTTTTGGTGGGAAATATTCAAAGGAAAATATTACTTTGTCATTCTTGATTGCTTCTTGGATTTTTTCAATTACTTTCATTTTCTTGAAAATGGAAATGGGGGTGTTGAATTTGTGGAATTGGGTGTTCAAGATTCAAGATTTTGTTAAGAATCTTGAAAAAAAAATTGCAGCTTTTTTGGTGGCAGCTGCAGGTTGGTGGTGGTAGACGGGCAAGTGGAGAAGTGAGGTTAGGAGGATATAAGTAGGAAAAGATGAAAGAAAAAGTTGGTGAGTTGTAGTGGGGTACCACTATAAGGGCTAGTTTGGTTGGAAAATAAGTTATCTCAAAATTAATATTTCGGGATAAGGAAATCTCCTATCTCGAATACCAAGCGAGCCTGAAGGGTTCGTTTGCTAGGAGGGATATGATGGAATGTTTCAAATTTAATTTTTGGTGAGCAAAGGTCTATCGCCTATCGAAAATGATTTTTCTACTTGTAAGGTAGGAGTTACATTTTATTCTCTTTAAACCTTATTTTAGAAAATTACATTAGGAGTCGCTTGGTATGCGGATTTAATTATTCTGAAATTATAATTCGTAGACTAATTTATAGGGTACCAGTATAAGGGGTCATCTGGTAAGAGTGACAATGTGTCATATTTCAAAATCAATTTTTATTAAGCAGAGGTCTTTCAAAAACAGTCGTTCTATTTCTAAGATAAGAATTACACTTTATTTTCTTTAGACCTTATTTTGACAAATTACTTTAAAAATTATTTGATATGCGGATTAAATTATTGTGAGATTACAATTCCTCAACTAGTTGACGGGGGTAAGTGGAGAAGTGAGGTTAGGAGGATATACGTAGACACAATGAGAAAAGTTGGTAAGTGGTGGTGGGGTACCATATAAGGGTTGGTTTGGTAGGACAGATTTTTTTTAAAAAAAAATCTCCAAATAAAACTCCTATTAGATTATTTTATGTTGTACTTGGTTAGGAGAATTAGTTAATTTTGATTCTTGAGATTATTTGTTTTACCGTTTTCAGCTTATAGAGAATATGTTTTTAGATAGGAGGGTGTGGAGGTCGCAATTAAGGTGGAGGGTTTGTAGATAGTGAAATATTGTCTTGCTTTTCAATGGACTTAGGTTTGGTGGTGTCTATCGTAGTATTGGATTTATTATTGTAGTGTTTTGTGTTTGATTTCTACCTCCCTCTGTTGACTATGGTGTTTCGATTATTATATTATTTTGATGTTGTTACCGTTTTCGTATTAGTTGTTTTTCCTTTTCTTATATACTTTGATTTGTTGTACTCAAATCAAATTGAGGGTCATTCGAAAATAACCTCTCTATCTTCACGAGCTAGTAGTAAAGTTGGATACATTTTATCCTTTCTAAACTCCACTCGTAAGACTTCACCAGATATGTTATTGTTATTACAATTATATTTATTTTACCATTATATTATAATACTTGAATAAGTTATTTCATATATACGGTAGCATAATTAATTCCATGAAACCCATACCAAACAACTCCTTCAATAACTAGAAGACCAGCAGCAGTAGCAATCCAAGGCATGGAAATTTGGGATCCAAGATCCAACAACCCCAACAAGATAAAAATTACAAATAGCCACTTTTCTGACGGTATTCGATTTAGACAAAAAATTTAGAAATTTATAATCTTAAATAAGTCAAAAAAAAATTAGTGACTATTCGTTAAGATTAAAATAAAAAATTGTAAATATTTTTTTTTTGAGTTAAAGGTTTATCAGAAACAGCTTCTGTACTTCAGAGAATAAGATAAGATTTATGTACACTCAACCATTTCTAAATCTTTTCTTGTGGAATTATTATAAAATATAAAAAGATGTCATTTTTCGAAGAATGACTAAAAAGGAAAAAATACCATATAAATTGAAAGAAAAAAAGGAGTTAATTATCATAGAATTTTAATACTTCACTAGAGTTATTTTACCATAAAATTTAAAATCCTATGATATTAACTCTTTTCTTTCTTCCAAATACCATAAAAAGAAAGAGTTACATGGGAGTTTCACTCGCAAAATTTAATACTTCACAAAAATAATTATTTACAGAAAACAAGGTGAATATGACCAATAAAACTATTTCTATTGAATATTTTTCCTTTTTCATGTTTTTCTTTTTTTTTTACTACTTCCTCCATCCCATATTAGTTGGACACATTTTATTTTATACGATGATTAAGAAATCATAAATGAAATGATGAATTTTATTATTTCACCCTTTACGCATATTAATGATATTCATTGGGCATAAGAATAGATATTGGAATTGCAATTAATTATAAGAATAAAATGAAATAAAAGTAATTAATTCTATCTTGATTTAGTAAATAATTAATTAATATGAGATATTTATTTTTAATAAGATGATCAATTAAAATAAAACGGAGGGAGTAATTAGTTTGGGACCCTACTCAACAACCCAAGTTGCTCCAACCTCCATATCGACTGACTCTATTATTTTTTCTTTCTTTATAGAAGAGTGACATAAAAATGTGTGCACATGGTTCAATAATTGACTAGAATTTTGCCCACGTAATATTATAAGTTGCTCAATTTTTCTGTGTCAAACTTTTATGTCTTTTATATCTTTAGGGCTCGTTTGGTGTGATGAAAAGGGATGATCAATTTCGGGATTAATTTTAGAATTAATTTATTTTATGTTTGGTTGAGATAAAATTACTGAATAACCTATCTTAGGATTAGTTATCTCGGGATTGTAGTGTTATTTTTATCCTACATTGAAGATAGGATAACAATCCCGAAATAACTAATATCGAAATAATTAATCTCAAGATAATTTGTTACCCAACCAAACGAGCCCTTATAGTTTGCAAATTTTCTCAACAGACCTTCGGCGTGAAATGAGTAAACTTCACATAAGCACATATATAATGTCTTTTCACCTTCAACGAGAAAAAAGAAAAGGAAAAGAAAAAGAGGGAGAAGAGGAATGGAATAATGTAATCTAGACAAGAGAGAATTGCTCGGATGGTAAGCATCCCCAGTCCTAAGATTGTGAATTCGAGTTACTAAGGGAGCAAAAATGATGGAAGCTCTTAGGAATAGATTTTTTTTAAAATAAAAGTAGAAAACATTAAAAGGAATAATGTAATCTAGATTGACCATTAAAAACTGTTTTAGTAACAATTAATTGTAATACTTGGTCGACAATACAATAACATAAAATGATGGACAAAGATTTAAATTTGCTTATGAACTTTGCAAAAAGATTTAAATTTACTTTATTTAGTTGGAGTCAAATCTATCTTTATCATTAAAAAAAAGAGTTAGATTTATCATTATTAACTAACGACAATGGCTTTTCAATACGTTGATCTTTTCCACGAGTTTAAATGATCAATTTTAATCTCGAGCTATGCAAAAAATTTGCTTTGAACTTTGAATAATAAGGTCAATAACTCCGTATTCTTCGACACTCGGAACTTTTTAAATTAAATCTCTATTTCTCAAACCCAAAATAAACCATCAAACCTCAAATCAGATCAAATAAAACTCAAATAGTAGTGATTAATTACACTATCTGTTAGCAGAAACGTGAAATAAAGAATAAGAGAAAGATATAAGATTTAACGTGGTTTCAGATCCGAACAATCCTACATTCACCAGAGAAGAACTGTCTTTATATTATTAACAAAGAAAGGTGACAGATCTCAAATACACCTAAGAGAATTGTTTCTCAACTCTCTACTCTTACAATGTATTTTACTATGAATTTTGGGATGGTTTCAACAATGAAAAATAGTCATCCTTTTATAGACGGCCAAACTTGGGCTCCAAGCACAAAATAAGAAAAGAAAAAATAAATACATAATTTGTCCTCCACAAATTTCTGTTTGCTCTACAAATTTACTTTCTAGCCAAGTAAATTGGCATATGGAGTTTTCTTCCACATGGATTAGACCCCACAAAACTCAAACCAATTCTTTCAATCTCCACATTGGTTTGCGTTTCGAGCATGTGTATGAACAACTCCGGCCAAAACTTTTAAGATTATTGGACAGCCCCGTTGTAAGAAATAAGAAGAATCAAACCTTTATTGAACATACTAGCTCCACCTAGCAGTTGTTCTCCCAGAGTTGCATTAGTTGATGCATACTCCCGCTAAGTCCTTGTAGTGTGCAAACTTGGCAAGCAAGACTATCTTGGTCAACATGCCTACAGCATTATCGTCTGTGATAACCTTTATGACCTTGATAGTTCCCTCTTCAACGACATCTCGAATAAAATGAAATCTGCTATCAGTATGGTTGTTGTGCTCATGAAATCTTTAATTTTTAATCAAATGAATAGCACTTTGACTATCACATCTTAAAGTTGATTTCAGTTGAACCAAAATCAATTCTGCCACCAAACATTTCAACCAAATAGCTTCTTTCACTGCCTCCATTGTTGCCATATATTCTGCCTTTGTTGTAGACAAAGCGATAATCGACTGTAAAGTCAATTTCCAACTAACGACACTACCAACGAGAGTAAATATGTATCCAGTTATGGACCTCCTTCTATCAAGATCCTATGCATAGTCAGAATCCACATAAACGAGAACTGAAATGCCTTTACGTTTTTGAAAGGTCAGGCCAACATTAGAAGCTCCTATGAGATATCTCAATATCCACTTGACAGCTTCCCAATGCCTCTTTCCTGGGTTGGCCATGTACCTGCTTACCACACTTACAGATTGAGTAATATCTGGACGTGTGCATACCATAGCATACATAATGCTACCAACTGTGTTAGCATAAGGAACCTTTGACATATGCTCCACCTTATCCTTAGACTGAGGCATTTGTAAATCTGAAAGTTTAAAATGAGAAGCTAAAGGTGTATTTACAGGGTTGCTCATAAGCATATTGAATCTCTCAAGAACCTTTTCGATGTACCTCTTCTGAGAAAGATGTACAACATTGTCTTCTCTTGAAATGTCCATTCCATGGATTTTCCTTGCAACTCCCAAATCTTCCACGTCAAATTCCTTGCTCAACAGTTTCTTCAAAGCATTTATCTTTGTGATGTTATTAGCAGCAATAAACATATCATCAACATACAACAGTAAATAAATCATGTTACCAGGTATCTTCTTGTGATACACACATCTATCAAATGCACTCCTTGAGAATCCACGTGTAGTCATGAATGCATCAAACCTCTTGTACTACTATTTAGGGGGTTGTTTTTAACCATACAAAGACTTTTTCAGTTGGCATACATGATCTTCTTTTCCCTAAGCTAGGAAACCTTCATGCTGATCTATATAGATTGTCTCTTCTAGATCACCATGTAAGAAAGCAGTTTTAACATCAAGCTATTAAAGCTCCGAGTCAAATTGGGCAACCAATGCAAGTAGCACGCGAATTGAGCTATGTTTCACGAATGGAGAGTAGATCTCATTATAGTCAACTCCCTTCTTCTGACTGAAACCCTTTACAACCAATCTCATCTTGAACCTAGCATCTTCCACTTCTGGAATTTTCTCTTTCTTTCTGTAGACCCATTTGCATCCAACTGTCCTCTTTTCCTTTGGCTTTTCAACTAAGACCCATGTCTGATTCTTGTGAAGAGACTTCATCTCTTTCCATCATAGCTAACCACCATTGTGCAGCATCCTTACAAGAAGTTGCTTCAATATACGAGGAGTACTCAAGATCCTTAATCTCTTCTTCTGCAGCTACGAATGCATATGCAATCAGATTTGTTTGCGCTATAAAGCGTTTCGATTTTCGTATCTGTATTTTGTCCCTTCTCTTCACAATTGTGTATGGTTCATTGACAACAAGTTCTCCTTGGTAAGCTCCACCTGCTCGTTGTTCTAGTTTCCTGATAACTCCACTGAAACTTTATGAGGATTAAGTATAGAGGATTCATCAAAGGTAATAGCTCTACTAACTACAAATTTGAGTAAAGACAAACACCAAAGCTTGCACCTTTTTACTCCATCCACATACCCAATGAATATGGCCTTCTTAGCCCTTGGTTCAAGCTTTTCTTTATTAACATGATAATAAGCTGGACACCCAAATACTCGTAAGTATGAATAGTTAAAGGGTTCAACTGAACATACCTCATTCGGAATCTTAAAGTCAATCACTGATGCTGGAGATCGATTGACAATATAAGAAGCAGTGTGAACTGCTTCAGCCAAAACACTTTGGACATTTTGGCTTGTAGGAGCATACAACGAGCCTTTTCAAGAAGAGTTTTGTCTATCCTCTCGGAAACTCTACTCTGTTGTGGGGTATTCCTGACCGTCTTATGTCTTGAGATCAGAAATCATTAAATTCTTCACTGTAAAACTCCAAGCCATTGTCTGTGCGAAGACACTTGTTTTTCCGCTCTATTTGATTTTCAACCAAAATCTTCCTCTCCTTAAATGCTTCAAAAACATCACGTTTTGCCTTCAAGAAACGCACCCAAACCTTTCGTGAAAAATCATTAATGAATGTGAGAAGATACCTCTTTCCTCCCTTCGATGGAAGCTTAGAGGGACCCCATAAATCTAAATGGATATAGTCTAGCACCCCTCCCATCTTGTGTTTACCAGTGCTGAAGTTGGCCTTCTTCTGCTTCCCTAGGATGCAGTGCTCACAAAATTCAAGCGTGCTGATCTTCTCACCATTTAAAAAGTTACGGTTGCTCAGCAACTCTAGTCCTCAAGTGTTCATATGACTAAATCGCATATGCCACAATCTTGTCTTATCATCATTAGATAACTGCATGGTAGAGGCATTAACAGAGCCAACAATGGTGCTTCTTACCAGTATGTAAAGTTCATCCTCCAGCTTTACCTTCAGCATGATTAAAAAAACTTTAGTCACCTTCATAGTTCCTTCTACGCTCATGCACTTATAGCCTGGTTTATCTAGAGTACCCAAGGAGATTAAATTCTTCTTTAGGTCAAGAAGATGACGGACTTCTGTAATAGTCCTCATGATTCAATCATGGCAGTAAACCCGAACTGAGTCAATGCCAACCATTTTACAAGTTACATTATTGTCTATTACTACGGTTCCTCTAATTTTCTCATAATTGCAGAACCAATCTCTTCGGAATGTCATATGCAGAGTACAACCAGAGTCTAGCACCCATTTATTACTATAGACTCCATTATTGCATGATGTTGTAAGTACATATTCATTATCAGAATCATGCACCTGTTCAATAATGGATGCACTCGTCTTTTCTTTGGACTTTGACGTTGGGCAATTTCGTTCAAAGTTTCCCTTCTTGTAACAACCCCAACACTTCACATTCTTCCTATTCACATAAGACTTCAATTTGTACTTTGATTTGCTCCTTCCATGTTGGCTAGTACGACCTCTCACAAGGAGCCTATTAGCTTCTTCATCTTTGTCTCATTCAAAATGTCTTCGCGTATCACAAGAGTTAAGTGTTTGTCGCACTTGCTCAAGAGTGATAGACTCCTTGCTATACATCATTGAATTCTCAATATCACGGTATTTTAAAATTAATAAAAATAACAAAGCACATGCAAGCGTATCCGCCCTCTTTTTAATTCCAATAGTCTGTAATTCCATGACAAGTTTATTGAACACATCTAGATAATCTTCTAATAAAGTACCTGACTCCATCTAAAATGTGTGAAGACATCATCGTAACAACATCTTTGTTGTCACCGATCGGTTTTGAAATAGACCTTGCAGCTTGACCCATAACTGTTTGGATATCTCCTCGGTTGTACTCACTTCACAAAGCATGTTCAGTGCAAGAGACGGTAGGATGACACTTAATGCATGCCTTCAATCTTCTCCTTATCGGAATCTGATGTACCATCGGGCTACTTTCCGTCAATAGCATAGATTGAACCTTCCCTCCGCAGTAACGCCATCATTTGAATCTTTTACATATTGAAGTTGTTGCGCCAACTAAATCTATCAATTTCAAACTTCATGAAACTCATCGTTACTTGTTCTACATTTTCTACTACAGATAGTATTTGAAAATACAGAAAATCAAAGTAATTCTTTTCTGATGTGGAAGTTTAGACTGTGTTGCAACCACAGAGCATAATCTGACAGAACCTTGGCTCTGATACCAATTGTTAGCAGAAACATGAAATAAAGAATGAGAAAAAGACACAAGATTTAATGTGGTTAGCATTCGAATAATCCTACATCCACCAAAGAACAACTGTCTTTATATTATTAATAAAGAAAGGTGACAGATCTCAAATACACCTAAGAGAATTGCTTCTCAACTCTCTACTCTTACAATGTATTTAACTATAAATTTTGAGATGGTTTCAACAATAAAGAATGGTCATCCTTTTATAGATGGTCAAACTTGGGCTCCAAGCACAAAATAAGAAGGAAAAATAAATACAAAATTTGTCCTCCTCAAATTTTTGCTTGCTCTCTAAATTTACTTTCTAGCCAAGTAAATTAGTACATGGAGTTTTCTTCCACATGGATTATACCCCACAAAAATCAAACCAACTCTTTCACTATCATGTGTCAAAACTCAATCGTCGCATCTTTATTGCCAACAACATGCCAAATTTCTATATTAACCTCCTAATGCTAAAATAAATTTGACTATATAGTATTCAACTCCTAAATTATTTGCAGTGATATCGTGGCGATGAAAGACTCAAGACAAGATTATAGTGATTGAGTATTTGAAATTTTAGATCAAAATACGATGTATGGATGGTATGAACTATCTAAACAAGAATTCTTAAACAGTAAATAACCAGTTCAGATATTCATGATCAAGAAGTACTGGATTTTTTTTCCTGATAGGCCCTGTGTTGGAATGTGATTGTTTTGAAGATTAACAAAGCAATGAAACATATGCAAGAAACATGTAGATTCACCCGGTCCATCGGAGCAAGTTTAACATGTAGTTGAGATGCTGAGGATCGTTGACTTTGAACTCATAGCACCACAAGCAAAGGAAAGTAATGATGCTGAATCAAGACAATTTCCTTCTTACAAAAGGATACCAAAAATAGATGAATTCATGTAAGGAAGGGAATTAAAAATAAGGCAACAAAGAGTAAAAAGAAGGCAACAAAGAGTCTCCAAATAGGAATGGGATACCTCAAAGGAAGGACTCCAAAAAGGAATGGGATTCCTTAAAAGGAAAAGCAAACCGACCAAAGGAAGCAAGTATCTACATCTATAAATACCCAAGAGCTTTCACAAGGTCGTTTGAGCGCTCATACAATATCAAAGACAAATTCAGAGATAGATTCTTAAAGTGTTGTGTGAAGAACTCCTAGAAGGAATAGGTCCACTTAGCAGAGTCTAGCTATAGGTTTAGCTTGATTGTATTAGGAGTGTTCTTCGAGTTGTAATCGTTTATGCTTTCATAGTTCCAATGTGTTATAAACTGGATTAAGAGTTAGTCATCAAGTTGGGATAACTTGAAGACTTGGGAAACACAAGCCAAGGGTGGTTTGTGTGTGGGTAGGAATTAGAGTTTATAATTCCTTTAGGTTACAGAGTTTGTAATCGTTGGTTGAGTGACTCATTATTTTAGTGAAATTGGGTTAAATCCTGTAGAGGTACAGGTCGTGATTTTTTATACCTATTTTGAGCCGGGTGTTTTCCACGTGAAATATTGTATTACTATTTTACTGCTTTCATCACATTTGTGGAACGCGTTAGATAACCCATTTCATCCGCAGAAAAGAATTATCTACAAATCACTAAATTACTAGGGCGTGTAGAATTTCACCCCAAAAAGGGAAGAAAGGGTGATATGTCAACAGGTGTTTGTTATACTGAATTTAATCCTCTTTCATTAGATACAGGGATTTCGTTCGCTCACGGCTCATTTACAATGAAACTGTAAAAAGAGAAAGAAATGGAGCGAAGAGCTTCGTTGACAGATTTCAAAGATGATTTTCTAAATAATTCGAGAAAATGGTATAGATGAAAATATGTGAGAGACCACCAAAATGAGGTAGCTTTAAGAACTTTTACTTAAGAATTTATTCTCCTTATTTACAATTAGAAAATATTAGGATATTTATTCTCCAAAGTTCTTTTTAAAATATTCCATTCTCTATATATTTAATAATTTCCCGAAATATATATATTTTTTGTCGGTGATGTATTTATATCTTGGCTGTGATAGTTGTGGTTCTCCTTCGTCAAGGAAACAATAATATTTTTCACAATCAAATATGTCTACTTCAAAAATGATTGACAAATGAAGATCCATTTTTGTCACTTCCCATTCCAACTTGAGCTCACACTAATATATTGGTTAGGGAGCGGTTCTCCTTAAATGATTTTATGTGATATAAAATTAAATTAATTGAAACTTTAATATAGATATCGGACATCGAGTGAGAAATTATTTAAAAAAAAATATTGATGAAAATTTCTCACACAATAAGGTTGCGTTTAGTATGAAGATAAACGTATTTTTCTAGAAAATAAAGTGATTTTCGTACTTATTTTTTATATTTGATAAATAAGCAACAAATATTTTTATAAGAATTTATATTTAATTTAGATAAATACTATGAGAGCGGAGGTAGGTGATGAGGTGGGTGGTGATGGTAAGGATGGGGCGTTGATGGTGAGAGGAGATAATCAACGTGTGTTGCTCATGAAACTTATTTTTTTCTTTACTCCTTCAGGAAAGTCATTTTCTTGATTTTTAAGAAATTCATTTGAGAAAAAAAATAGTGTTTTATGTTTAACAATTATATATTCTAACTAAATTTTCTTAAGTACAACTCATCTTTATGTAATTTGACATCGTAAAAGTTATCTTTAAATGATCAATATATAAAAACTAAATCCTCGCAAATGCTTTTATTATACTTAAAAGTGTTGCTTTCCAAGGGGTTGAAAAGGAATAACAATGTCATAATCATTTACCAACCATTCTATTACCTTTTCATTTATTTATTTTGGAAAAAGAAAAGCTTTTAGTGAAATTCTTAATCTAAATTAACATATACAAAAAAAATTCAAAAACAAACTTAACAACTAATTCTGCTGTAATCCATCGAGAAAAAAACAAAGGATTCAATGATCTTGAACGGTATACATCCCTCCATTCTTAGTCACGATCTGAAGGTCGGACTTTGAAAATGAAGATGCCTTTGATAGGAAGTAGTTTATGACAAAATGGAACTTCCTCACGCAAATCTAATTTGTTAAATTTAAAAGTGAATACCGAACATCTAATGAAATCGGAGTTGTAGTCACTATCCTAATTCTAAGTACGTGTAAGATTTTTACTTTTTAATCCATCATATCTAACCAACCAATTCATAAGACAAAAACTCACCAACTAATTCATACATGTCGAAAAAATCGTCAAAAAACTGTAAAAAAAGATTTGGATTTTCTTTTTCCAAAAAGTTATTTCGATGAATTGAATTTCGATAACACAGTTGCCTATCAAAAATATATATATTTCCCGTGATGCTTCAACGATAATTGTTCTTCTTCCGTTAAAATTTTCGATAATTCTTATAGTGTACCTTCTTCTCCTTCATTATTTCAGACGTGCATACATATAGAAACAAATTCAGAATTTTAAGTTTATGAATTTTAGATCATAATCGGTTTGATTGTTGATTATATACATCATACGCTGATTTAGGATCACTAAATTTCATTTCTCATAAATACATATATATTAAGTGACTTTCTAAACACAAATATAAAGTTTGGATCAAAGCTATTGAATTTTACCGAATTCGTAGCTTCTACTTTGAATCCGCCCATACATACATCACACAAATACTAATAACAATAATAGTAATTAATTAATGAACTCAATCATATTTTTTTTCAGTAAAGTAAAAAGGAAATAAAAAGAGGAGAAAATATACATTTGGAAAAAAAATTCCCACAGCCAACAAACTATATAGGCAAGTAATCATCATAGTACAATACTTTTGATAAGAACCAGAAGTATTTAAGTAGTAATTAAGTAGATTTTACAATATTAACTAAGAGGAAGTAGCCATGGATGTGTGATTAGGGGAGTGATTAGCCATATTGGAAAAAGGGAAATTAGAAGAGAATTGAGTGAGTAAATCATGATGATTAGGGGAATTGAGATTAAAATAATCCCAATTAGTCCTTGTTGAATTATTAAGGATTAATGAAGTTGCTTCACCACCATCAATTCCAATGTGTGTTACATGTTTCACATCTGTTGGTAATCCTATTTCCATCCCCATTTCTTCCTCTTCTTCTTCTTCCATTTGGTCCTTGTCCACTGTTTGACAACCAAAAGATAAAGAAGAATATGTTACATATTTAATCGATCGATCAAAAATATTTATTCATTATGGTCCATAATAAATGTGTTAATCTTGCACATGTTTTTTATTTGGGGTGGGGGGTGGGGGTAGGTGTGGATTTGGGAAGGGGGATACAAACATAGAGTGATCACCACTGGGGTGAAGGTATGGATAGTTCTCCAACTGAGCTATAGTACCCAACAGGTCTCGCACATAGTTATTGAACTTTATCTACTAATAGAGTCGGATGATATTTTTATTCAGTTATGATAACGGATCTTTATCCACTATAACAACAAAATGGCAATATTATTTTTTGTCATGTTACGATATAGTTGAATTTTATGCACTATAACAATAAAGTCACAAAACTTCACCGGTTATATAACAATCACATTAATAGATAAGTTTGTGTAAATTAAGTTTTGTGAGCCTTCTTTCTCGTTCTCATCTATTTTACATAGATGATTGGTCTCGAACTTGAAACTCCCTAGGGATCAAAAAAAGAAATTCGACTGTTTTCTAACGCCAATAAAAAAGGATGGTGTTTCTAGGCAACGAATCAACTTTATCATCATTTTGGGTAAAATAAAGTGACTTATACTTTATTGTATTATACTAAGTATTTT
The DNA here is from genome assembly GCA_031232105.1 of Capsicum rhomboideum. Lineage (NCBI taxonomy): Eukaryota > Viridiplantae > Streptophyta > Magnoliopsida > Solanales > Solanaceae > Capsicum > Capsicum rhomboideum. Next base: position 49,297,728 of record CP124707.1, read on the forward strand.
ATTTTTAAAAAAAATATTCAAATGAGAACTCACCAAACAAGTGAGACAAGTTCTTGAAATTCTTAAAAAGCCTCTGAAATTTGGGAAGTCCCAATGGGATCTTCAAATTTTCACCCTCCAAGTTTTTCTCATCATCTTCCTCTTCTTCCTTTTCTTCTTCTTCCCTTCCTGCAGCATTATGGCAAACCTTAAAAAACATAACCTTATATCAATTAATTTAGCGGATTTGTTGAAGATATAATTTCTTTAAAAATAATAATAAAAATATGACATCTCTAACAATTTAAATTTTCAGATAATATAATCACACAGTTCAACATGCAGATATCAGAGCAGCCAGATGTCTTCTATTCGAGTCTCATCGCCAACTCATTATTAGTATGAATCATCACATGTTTAGCTCATAAAAAAGAACCAAGCTAACACGTGAAGGAGCTAGTGTAATGAAAACATAATTATGAAAATAGAAGTCCATTTTGTATATGTTTTAACAGCTTAAACTTTTAAATGAGATAATCACACAATTCAATATGATGTCAAAGCAGACAAAGATCCTCTCTATTCGAGTCTTACCACCTCTTAATCTTAACGAAAGATCTGAACATTTTATGCTTTTAATGAAATGATCACACCATTGAACATTTCATACCTTTAATGAAATGATCATACAATTCAACATGATAATAGAGCAGACAAGTATCGTATGTTCGAGTCTCGACGTCCACTCCTTATCACAACAAATTTTCATGCGTTTAGCTCATAAGAAAGGATCAAATTAAGTATAGCACATGAAGAAGCTCGTGTATTGAAATATGATTAATAAAATAAAAGTTCATTCTCTCTAATTAAAGTATACTAAGAGTTTAAACTTTTAGATGAGATGATCACACGATTCACCATAACATATATCGATCAAAGCATGCAAAGGTCTTAGATCGAGTCTCACTACCATCACTCGTAATTATCAGAAGGAATTTTCACATGTTTGACTCATTAAAAAGAATCCGAACAACACACGAGGAAGCTAGCTTGCGCGTTGAAGACATAATTATAGTAAATAAAAACCCTACCCATATCTCTTATAACAACTTAAACTTTTAAACGAGGTAATCATAACGGCGGTATCAAGAAGAAGAAGAAGAAGAGAAACAAACTTATGGGAGTTAAGTTGGCTTGATGAGGACTTGAAATTTTATGCTGCTGATGACCAATTGCAACACTTGATTCAGAGATACAACCTACAGAAAATGGAAGTAACACAAATCTTTCCATTCTGTACCTCATTCTTGTCAAAAGAAAAAAAAACAAAAAAAAAACACACACACACACACAATGTCAAAGATTGTTTCTTTTTCCTTTTTCTTGAGAGTTGATGAAGGAAGAAGAAGATGGTTGGTGAAAGACAATAGTTTGTTATATAACGCAAAATGGTAGTTGCCTTTGTTGTTACGTCAGAATAATTATACAGTATTAATTTAAAAGTCCATAACCAAAAATATTTAGATGATGAAAAAAGAACTTAGGATGTCCATATAATAAAACATACACTAAATCAAGATATTACAACTGTACATTAATTCTTCATGTCTTTGTCTTTGTCTTTCTCTTTCTTTCTTTGTATAAGTGAGATTAGATATTAATTTTATTAACTGATAATTACTCCCCCGTTTCAATTTGTTTGTCTGATTTTGACTTGGTATGAAATTTATGAAAGTAAAGAAGACTTTTGAATATTATGGTCTTAAATCAAAGATATGTAGCACATATCAAAATGTACTCCTTTAATTTTGTGATCTTCAACGTGCCAAATGGAAAGTTAGATTTATAAAGTTGCAAAAAAAAGGAGAGAGACATTATTCTCTAACCAGAGTAAAAAAGAAAAAAAAAAATTGAAATAGAGGGAGTAATAATTATGTAATGTAACATAAAGGATACTATCGGAAAGTCACTAATTTCTAATGGGAATTTTTGATAGAATTATCTATCGAAATTTGGCTCATCAGCAATGTTTCCGGCGACTTTTTCGTAAGAACCAATAGACGAGTCAAATTTTGATGGAATGCCTGTCAGAAATTAACGATTTTCTGATAATGTTATAACATGAAAAATAAGGTATAGTTATGTTACAACAAATTATTTAAATACACTACTGATTACGTATTATACTGACGATATATATAAGTTAAGTTTTATTTGCTTGTTGGGGTGGTGGGGTGGTGGGGTGGGGGGAATTGGCTAATGCATGGTGGGGTCTAATCTTTTTACTTGCCACTCTTAGAGGAGAAGTCACCATTTATTTTTGTTGGAAAGATCATACCAAACAGTAGTAATAATGATCAGTCCAATGACACTTATAAGTTCTTTTTTCATTTTCTTTCATTTCATTTCTAGTAGAATAATATTGTTTTTATTCTTCATATACTTAAATTGGACTCCACCTTTATGGAGTGTATTACAAGCAAATGTAGGTTATTAGTGTAACTAAATTAGTGTCCAAATCATGTCTTGCATTGAATTTATTCATGTATGGACTGATTTATTTCATAGCCACTCATAATGAAATGATTATATATAATCAATGCAATTTCATCTACTGTCAAATGTTACCTGTATTATTTTTATATTATTTGCCTTTTAATTTCTTTTATTGTGAATGGTTATATTTAAATACCTTTAAAGTGACCAGATAGTGCACCTTTTTATTGATAGCGGTATATAGAAATTAAACTCCTGATATTCCATAGTTTTCCATAGCTAATGTTTTTTTTTCGTTTTTACTCTAAATAAATTCGTGGAAGCAGACCTTTGATTTCCTTGGATCACGTAAGAATTCGTCATCTGATTGAATGTGCTCTAATTTCTTTTTAATATTTACTAGAAAAATGTGTTAGTAAAACTTTTCCTATTTCTTCAATTTATAACAATAGTGTCTGAGCTAGTTTATACGTGTATTGATTGTTCCATCGAATATCTAGCTACTATCTTCGACTAGCATAAATATCAAATAATTATGCTCATCGAGGTTTAGCTAAAACTTTACATTATACATCATAAATAAGGAACTCTATGTGACATACAAATCAGAATATATACCCACAGAGTTATACCCAACAAAACAAGTACAACTACCAATATTGTCGTGAGATTGATAGTATCCTCTCATTCCTAGTTTTACTCTTAATCAGAAGTCCCGGTTTGAGCTTTAAATATGAAAAAAAATCTTGGTAGAGAGTGTTTTCACTTAAATTGGTTTTACCTTGCGCAAATCCAAATTAATTGAGAGCTCAATATGAATACGAGACACCGAATTAGAAACTTAAAAAAAGATTATCGAAATTCCTTTTTTAATGAAAAAAACAAAACATTCCTATAGGTCATGGTCCTTGTAAAATTTTCCTAATTGTGTGTGCTATGATTTAGACATTTACCCAAGTTTAAGGCATAGAGATAGACAAGTCCCTATACATTTTGTGGGGACTGAAAAAATAACAAACCTAACAAAATGGCTACATTATCCATTTTGCTAGATAGAAATTAAATAGTGAGGCTAAGTAGAAAGGGAGAGTTCAATGAAAGTGTTTTAATGTTACAAAATTTTACCAAGGTTGTCTTTACTTAATGACTATATATAGTTACAAGTAAGAATACTGACTCAGTGGCAGAGTCAGAAGTTTTACGAAGGGTATTCGAATCTGGGTGCACTACACGTTGCCTTTACCTAACAACTAAACCCAATAAGCTTCAACTCCATTTGTTTCAAGGGTGTTCAAAACATAATATTTAACCATATAAAGTATCATTCTACTGATACACGCAATGTAATTTTTCGGTGAAAGGTGTTCGCCTGACCACCCTCGGTACATTGTAGCTCGGCCGCCCCTGTCCTGACTACAAACAGACCAAGTGAATGTAGATACTAGATAGTCTATATTTGTAATGTTCGAGCTACTAGGGAAATTAAGCAAGCTATTCATCAACTTATACACTACCTTAGTCTTTCTTTTGTGGTTTCAAATTACCCTTTGATTTGAGAATAATGAGTCCGAAAAGACAGGTTGAGAAGGGTTGCTAGCTCAAACAAAAAGAGTTCAAGCCGAAAGTGTTTCAAAATAGAAAAAGAATTGCTAGTTACCATTGTTTTTAATTGCAGCTAGCGCGCTTGACTAATAAGATAGAATTAAGAGTTTTCTCGCTTGTATAGTAAAGTTGAGTTTTTAGTCTTATCTTACTGGTGACGACGACGACGAGTTGACACAAGTTGTGTCATAACTTGGCTATAGCTTTGTAATTAACTCTTTCGTGATTAATACAATATGTTAGTTATAAAAAATAGAAACGTAGTAAAAGAAATAGTTTTTTTCGTTGAAATTTACATTAAATGTTTTATGTTTTTTTTTCCTTTTAAATAATGAAACAAAGATAGAAGACCTAACTACTTGTGAGTCAAAATTTAGTTTGAAAATAATCATAGTAGAATAAAAAAAAAAATATCAATTAATTATCATTTTGGAGGAAGGTGACCATCATTGAAACAACAATATTAGCAAGAAAATTAGAATTTAAGCATATTTATAAGTGGATATAATATTACATTCTTTATTCAATTAAAGAAAAAAGGTAAATTAGCTCTTGTATACTATTCGAAATTGATCAATATTTCTAATATTTACTGTTGTTGTTATTAGGAAAAAGTCTCGTTTTTATTCTTAACCCTTAACAGAACTCTAAACCGAGGATAATTTTAAACCATAGGCAAAATTTAAAGAGGTAAACACATGGAATTCACTCATTTCATGCTAAAGCTTCACTGTTGGCAATAATAATACGAAACGATTTTCTAACGACAAAACAAAAATTGTTGCGGATGGCACAATTGAATGATTTCGAATAGCATATATATAAGTATGTAAATTTAGACATTTTTCATTTAATTAAACAATAAAGATGATATAAAAATACAAATTGTTTGAAATTCAATAATTCAGAAAAGATTAGTAATGGGCATCACAGCTTCCCTTCACAAAGAGATAAACAATCTGGTTCATTTTTATTACTCTAAAATTCATATTCAAACTAATTGTTTTCCTCCAAAATGAAGATAATTAATTTTTTCTTATGTTTGTTGTACGAGTAACTTGCTAAAATTTCGTATTCTATCGCGTATAAAATAAGACAGATTCTCGTGAACGTTATGCAGATATTAACACTGCAAAGCTTAACAACACTACCAAACAGTGACATGGTGACAAGCACCTTCAAGGGTTGTAGTTGGATGGATGGATAGGATCTATCCATCCATAATTAGAGATCTCGAGTTTGAAACCTAAGTATGAAAAATCTTGTAAGGAAGCACTTTTCAATATGAACATAGTACCGGACATCAGGTGGGAAACATGAACAAAACATAGTACACGATTGATTCCATGAAAAAAGAGACTATCTCAATTTTTCATTCTTTTGACAACAAAAACATATTCAATATGCTTGCATTTACACAAAAAATTAAGGTTAAAACTCCTGTGGTACAAACAATTCAGTTTCCTCTTGAGCCTACTGAAATAACCAAATAAGAATGGAGCAACACAATTCCTGAGGACTTAGAACGTATGAAGTCAAAATCATAGCGGTGGATAGAAATACGATGACAAGGAAAACCCGAGGAAAAGAAGGCCTCCGATTGTAGCTACTGTTCGCTGTGAGATCTTGGACGCGAGTATGCTTCCACCTACAACTGCCACTGAAGTGCATATAGTGTGTCCTATTGTTGCCCCAATAGCAACTCCGATTGCATTTTTGTGCGTAGCTAGCTGCAGAACGAAGATCATAATCAATTAAAGACATCCTTGAACGTTGTTAAGCTAATAATGCTACACATTCTAATTATCAGTTAATCTCGTTGGATAATGAGCCCGCCCCTCCACCCTTCTCCAATAGTTGATCTTCGTTACTTACGTTTACAAGACACCGGGATTTTCATTGGTGTCCTAACATTATGCACTAGCTCATTAATGCACCATCACTTGAACATCATTAAGGTTTTAAGGGAAGACAAGGGTCAATTATGCGAGTTAAATTGCAGCTCCGATGAACAAGACATTAACGAGCACATGATAATAAAAGTAGCACCCAGCTTTTTACGAGACACAATCAAAAAGGAATAAGAATATCTTACAGCAATTGTTGCTATCTGACTACGGTCTCCCCACTCTGCCAGAAAGGTCAAGATAAAGGCCTGCACAGACAACAAATAACATTTAAGGTTATTTTTATTTTTATTTATTTATATATTGCTAACGCACCCATAGTGAGTGTGTTACATTCATGTTAGTTACTTAATAATTTTTTTAGATACTAGGATTGCAATGAAGTACTAAACTGATATTGTCGCACCAACAGAATACAACTTTTGACACAATTTGCAGGAAGCAAAATAATGGGGAATCGACGGAAGACAAGGTACTAGTTTACACGAAATCAAGAGGAAATCTGTTTACTTAAGCCTCTGATAACAATTTTCTGGTTCGCTCAACGGGTATAGTATACCCTTGGAGGGTGTGGAGGACACGGATTAGGGTAGAAGCCTAGAAGGTTAGTAGGTAGCATTGTGTTGTCCGGCTGTCCGTTCATATTAGTAGTCGTAGTATTGCTCCTGTAGTTTCTTGTCCTTCAATTTCTGTTACTATCTGTTGATTTTCTATACCTCGATTATCTCCCCAAACCCCACTTTGTGGGACTACACTAGGTATATTGTTGTTGCCATTGGATATACCCTTGGGAAATTCCCTTTTCCTTGGCTACTTAAGCAACCCAATGAATCTTACTCTTTATTTGAACAACTCATTCAAGAAATACGAAGGAAAAAGAGCATAAAATTCTCTGATCAAAGTATTTCATATTTCCATCCCTCAATGATTTCATTTGAACCATTGACATGAGGTATTCGATCCCAGCTGCATGAAATTTAAAAGTAACAAAACATTGCTCTGAATGAAATGCACAGACATACCTCCAAAAATATGGGCGTAAGGAATCTAGAAAAGAATCGCCTGAAAGCTGCTTTCCCCTGTCCAGCTTCAAGCTTTTCTTCCACCTGTGATATTTCATATTCACGAAGGTGTCAAATTTACCGGCATCTCTAGACAGAAAATCAAAAGTAGTACTACTCCAGAGTTTTAAGCAAGAACATATAGCAATATAAAACATCTAAACAATAGAATGGGGGAACATACTTCCTCTATTTCCTTTTTCTGGGAAGCCTTTGAATCTGATGATCTCCATGCAATATAGAGCAACCGAAGCCCGAAAAAGAGATAAAGAACTGCACAAAAATAGAACTTTGTAACTATCTAATCGAACGGAATAAGGATGAGAACAATAGAATCAGCCTTGTCCCGCTAAATATGGGGAAATATTTTGGGGGTGTTGAGCCATGAAAATTGTGAGTGTTTGAAAAAAGTAGTTTCCATTTTCAAAGTGAAAAATGATATTTGAAAATTGTTGTTGTGTTTGAATTGTTGGGAGTATTTTGGAGTGGAAAAAGTGGAAACAACTTTTTGATGGGTTTTTTCAAATCCTGAAAATTCAAAATTTTATGGCCAAACGTGTTTTCCGGAGTTCAAATCCGGGAAAAAGTAAAAAAAAAAAAATCACGGCCAAACACTCCCTTAGTATTATAGTAGTATTGCAACCCAATGAAAAATCATAATTTACATCACATTGCATAGAAAGAATAAGTAGTTAATCACTAGTTCAACTTTGCACAAAGGATAGAAAAACCGGCAAGAAACTGGAATAAGAACACTGGAAAAATACTATCAGGTTTCAAGTCGAGATCTTAGAGACAGCTAAAATCCAAAATCAACAGAAAGGTATCACATTGTTAAGTAAACCGAGACAATTACATAACAGCAATTTGAAAATACCAACCTGTGGCTGCACTATTTGTATGCTTCCTTGATATCAAATTTGGTACTATCCTACCAAGCCCGGTAGAAAGTATCTAGTTATATGAAGATGAGACGTAGAGTTAGTACTGACATATTTGCACATACTAAGTGAGAACATTTAAATCTAGGAGAAATAATTGAACATACTGAACGGGAGAGAAATGCTGCATGTGTGAACTAGCAACGTAGGACAGGAAATTCAATTACTTACAGTCATAACAAACAAGGCGCTGAGAGCACCGGATAAAACAATCGATTTGGGGTGACGCATTGCCATCAAAGCTGCTATTATAAACGTCTCATCACCAATCTAGCAGCATAGCCATCCAGAAAACACTTATTAAATGGAGAGTAAGGCAATATCTTGAGGAGGGCACTGCAAAAATGAATAATTCATTGCCAAACTGCAGTTTGGTTCGAGAATCGGGGTGTTCCTGTAAAAGTCTCCAACCATCTATCTTTAAGTTAAAACATTTTCAACAAATAACCTCATTGTCATCATTACTAATACCGTATAGAACAGAAAACCACAAATTAGTATACACTTTCTGTCATGAAGAAGAGCAGAACTAATCAAAAATTCACTGCAAGGAAAAACAGCAGTAGTAAAAGAATATAGTGGGGGAGTTACTAACCTCACTGACAAGGATCATCGACAAACTAGCAAATAAGGCATCAAGGGTGCCAAGATTAGAGTCCAGGTCCAGACCAACTTCAATAGAATCTGGATCGTCACCCCTCACAATACCAGTCTTAAGTTTCTCGACTATAATCTGTACAGTAAATAAATGCAAACTCAACAAACTGATTAAGAAATCCATGTGGTAAAATGCCAAGCAAGGACATTTAAGCTAAGTTATAAGCATTATTTCCCTCGTTCCCATTCAAACAAGAAGTTCCTAATAGTTGGAGAAATACCAAAATGTGGCACCATTCAATTATTTTATATTACTATCGTATATGACTTCTACACTTCTCAAAATCAAAACTCATTTGAAGAAACAAGTTTAAACTTGATATGATGATATTTCAATAAAACAAACTTCCCAATTACTATTATGTTACCTTTATTTTTAAAAAAAAAAGAAAAAAAAAAGAAAGAAAGATCCCAGTTACTATTTTAATACTCTTATAAATTACTACTTATATAATATACAAGCCAACTTAACACCTCAGGTCCTCAAATAGTGTCACATTATATTTGACATTGAACTATTTGTCCTCAACACACAAAAACACATCAATTATCAGCAGTTGTACCAAGGTATCAATTCAATCATATAATTCCCAGGTTATATTGTTTTTGTAGACGTTGTAACTTTTCTTTTTTTTTTCCCGATATGGCAAACACGAACCCCCGTCTCTCCTTCCCAACCGTAAGCCCAACAATGACAATTTCCCAATTTGCTCCCTTTTGTGACTTGAACCCCAAAAAATTATGGTTGGAGTGGAGACTTCTACCACTATGATTTACCTCTCTTTTCACTTTTTATTTGAACATCTCTTGAGTTGATAGGATGAAGTATTCTTCTTTTTGGTCGGGAGATACCAGTGCACCAAGAAAAGCACTAGCAACACCTAAGAAACATGTGTTTTTGTAAAGTCTACCTAGATGATCTAAAAGGGGTTAGGAGCCATTACTTAATTATAGCATATTTGATCTTATTCAGCATCTTTCTCTCAGGAACCTTTTCTACAAAATATTAATAGTGTAATAACGAAGCCAAATATTTATGAACTTGTCATTGGTATTTAAAGCCCTAAGGTTTTACATGTTCCTCCAACATTTGGATTTTACGAGTTAGACACAAACATTAGGCAAAATCTTTCTTTTACTCACACATTTCATTATGAGAAAATTATTACCACAAATACCTTACTCAATGATACACAGACAACTGAATCATTGATCCCCGGTACTATTTCTCCAACAAAAGCTTATAAATTTAAATTGGCACTCTCTCTGATGGATGCTCACGCAGTGCACATAACATGTCACTCTCCGCACCTAGTAAATCGCATGTTTGCATCACATTTTAGCTCCGTCCAACATTTTACTACAGCAAAACTAGTATTCCATCACTACACTTTTACTTTTGTAAATACATAGGGTCTGCATAGGGGTATGCCTCTAATTCTACATGCCTCTTTGTGTAATCCTATGACACGCTACTCGAGCAACTTAGTGAAGGACCAGTGGGTTCAGCGGATCAAATTCCAAACCTACTAACTCTTAAGTTCTGAATCCACCTCTGTCTAGCACTATTACAAGCAGCTTCCAGCAAGGCAAAACAGTAATGAAAAAATATATACACACACATGAACATGCACATCAAGCTAATGGTGTACCTTTCTATGCATAAAAACTACACAAATTCTGTATATTTATGCACCTCAAGCTAATTTTGTACCTTTCTATGCATGAAAATTACACACATTCTTGAAATTTTCAGAACCTCAACACAAGTAAACTGCAAATGAAAAAGAGTATACTTACTTTACTCCGCCTACCCAGATCTTTAAACCGTCCACCTGACTCAACGATTTCATCTCCAGCATCCTAAATAAACCCAAAACAAGCAAAAAAATCAAACTTCTTGGCAACGCCCATTACTCATACCAAAATAAAACTGCTTAAAAAACGAGATCTTGCACTACCTGAGCAGAAATCAAAATTTTTGGCACACCTATTACTCATACCCAAATAAAACTAAGAAACAAACAGCTTTTACACTACTTGAGCAACAACAACAACAACATACCCAGTGTAATCCCACAAGTGGGGTCTGGGGAGGGTAGGGTGTACGCAAACCTTACCACTACCTCGTGGAGGTAAAGGGGCTGTTTCCAGAAACCTTCAGCTTGAGCACAACAAATCAAAGTATGTAAAGGGAAATGACAGTGAAGGAAACACAAAAACAAATACGGAAACAGTAACAACAACAAAATAGAGCAATAACCAAAACACCATAAACAATAGATGAAATCAAAATTCTTGGCACACCCATTACTCAAACGCAAATAAAACTATTAAAACATTACCTCTTGGTCTTTGATTTCTGTTACTACCTGTTGTTTCGTATAGTTCGATTATAGTATTATTTTGTTGCAATACTGTTCCAGTACTATCTGTTGTTTTTGTTTTTCTACTGTCTTTGTTTTGAGATGAGGATCTATCGGAAACAGCCTCTCTACCTCTGCGCTAGATGTAAGGTCTGGGTACTCTCTACCCTCCCCACCCCAGACCTCACTTTGTGGGATTACGCTTGGTATGTCGTTGGCGTACACTGCCTGATCAGAAATCAAAATTCTTGGCAACACCCGTTACACATCCGAATAAAACTTATAAAAAAATGAACTTTTACACTACCTGAGCAGATATCAAAATTCTTGGCACACCCCATTACACATACCCAAATAAAACTGATAAAAAAACAATCTTTTTACAGTACCTGAGCAGAAATCAAAATTCTTGGCACACCCATTACTCATACCCAAACAGAACTGATAAATAAACAAACTTCTACACTACCTGAGCAGAAATCAAAATTCTTGGCTCATACCATTACACTACCTGATCAGAAATCAAAATTCTTGACAACCCCATTACTCATAACCCAATAAAACTATTAAGCAAACAACCTTCTACACTAGCTAAGCAGAAATCAAGATTCTTGGCACACCCCATTACACATACACACACAAAAAAAAACAGATAAAAAAACAAACTTTAACACTACCTGAGCAGAAATCAAAGGAACACTAATCAGAAGTAACAAGATCCATATATATTTGGGGTTTGAAAGCAAACCCATATTATTTTTCTTTGTAGTTAATTGACTATCAACACCAATTCTTGAAAATTATTCAAGAAAAAGAGAGTAAAAGGGAGAATTTTTTCCTAATGGATCTTGAAAAAGGGAAAATTGGGAATTGGGATGAACGCGCAAATTCCCACTTTATTTATTACTTATTATTACAAAGGAAGGAAAGAGGAGGGATCTTGCGGACACAAGCAAGAAAGAGTAAAATTGCCAGCAAGATCTTCCCCAAAGCTGGGCCTTTAGCAAGTGGGATCTTGTTTTAATTGTAATGCTCACTTCTCACATTTTTTTAATTGTTTCTTTTCAAAAAAAAAAAAAAAAAATCTTTCATAAAATAATCCAATTTTCATAAAACTCTAAATTTTTAAAAATTTATTTTCACTTTTTTTATATTTTTTAACTTCAAAAATACCTCATTTTTAAAATACTATGAACAAACACAACTCCAACTTTATTTTCAATTATAAAAATATTAAATAAATTGAATATTTTTTTTATTTTCATGGTCAAATGGGTCTCAATATTTTGGTTGTGCTGTAATAGGAAAATGTATTGTGAAACTTTTTCTATGTGTATTTAGTATGTGAAAATATTATTCTAAGGGGTCGTTTGGTGTAAGGTATAAGGTATAGTAGATCCAGAATAAAATGTAGGATTATTTTATTCTGCGATTGGTTGGAGGTATTACTAGTTAGTTTCAGAATTATTTATCTCAATATTTATATCATAGTGATGACATAAGTTATTCCATGTATATGATGGAATAACTAATCACGAAATAGTTATTCCCGAGATAACTTGTTACCAACCAAACAAACCCTAAAAGTATTTATATAGACAAATTATGAGAGGGGGAGATAGGAATGGTCGGGGTGGTGAGGATCATGAGGATAGAGTTATGGGGTTAGGGGTAGATTCAGCTTATCGCGTTCATAGAAATAACTTTTATTTAAATTTTATATATAACAATATGTCAAAATCCAAATTAACGGATCATGCGGGCACCTATGCTATCCTAAGTAGCTGGGAGAACCTTTATTACCTAACCAAAAATATGCAGAAGACTTCTGTTTTTAAGAGAATACTGGATTAAATATAACAAGGTAAATTAAATACTAATAAATAAACTTTTCAAAAACTTCTTACAACTGTCCTTCACTACCCCAAGACCTGGTCAGACATGTACAAGAGCTACCTATTATAGAATAGTCTGACAATAAAATAAATAACACAAAGACTCTAACATATGCCAGGAAGGAAGTGCAGAAGTTAGTGCTGAATATCGTCATCCATCTAGTAACTGCAAACTTACCTGCATCCAGTCTACACCCCAAGAAGGAATGTAGAAGGGTAGGGTCAGTACACACACATGTATTGGTAGGCATCATCGGTAGACCAGTGTTAGTCCACAAAATCATAAAATAGAATCAAAGGAAAGAAATCATGACATCTTAAATATAGTATAATTCAACTACGGTTTTAATATCATTATAACATTTTTCCTATATAATTTACAATTTCCCAACTCTACTAACGAGATTATATTCACCACTAGCATAGTCTAGCCTCATTAATTCACACCATCCACCACAATCCAACACTTAACCATCACTATCACCCCTTTATTCGCATTACCTCTTCCATTACCCACGTCTATAAGATCAACCTAGTAATCATAAACAACTCACACTAAACTCTCGGGCTAACAACCAAACACTCTCTTATAACATTAAAGAATAATAACTAGCTAATCTGGTATCCCACAATTACAATAAGTATAAATGAAGCAAGTCGACCAACATATAGCAAGTAAGCACAGAGTTTCACTTTTCCAAGTACATGTCACACAATCAATCTCAAGGATACAATTAAGTAGATAATACAAGTCAACTCACATCTCATTAAAACACACAAGAGAACTCAAGTCTCATTAGCAAACCTTATAGATACTCTTGGAGAAGGATTAATTCAATTATTGAAACTTCGGGATCGTTTCTTTGGGATTATTAACTGGATTCATCACTTTAGATCACTTCATTATCAATTCCTTATTATTATTATTACCATGCAGGCTCGTGGCACCCGATCCAATCACATCTTACAGCAATATCAAAATTTAACGTCGGTCGCATTGCTTGAGAAATCAATAAGGTAGCAATATCAAAATTTAGCATCGGACACATTGCTTGAGAAAACAATAAGGTAGCAATACCGAGATTTATCGTCGGCCACATTGCTACTAACAATCTTTCCACTTTTCAGTTCTTAATAAATATTCATCTTTCACTTTCCAACCTGTATTAAGATATATCACAAGCCTTCTTTACTCAAGACATTCTTTTCAATCACATTATTATTATGGATCAAGATCTTTCATTTATCAATATTTTGGGCCTCTCACGGGCATTATTTCCACAACTCATCATGATCATCAACAAGCCATTTATGGCATCAATTCAAGGAGTTATCATTATCAAACAAGCCTCTCATAGGCACAATTCAATAAATCATCATTATCATCAATTTAGCCTTTCATGAGCATCCAATAGATAAAGTATGTTTATCAATACCAAATCAAGAATGTCATAAAATAAATCACAATGCAACACTTAAGCATACAAGTCACTACTGGAGCCTTCATTACTCATTGATTATTCAATTATCACTACCTTCTCAAATACCACAGCTTGGGTTCTAACACCACCAACCATAACTAGCACATTCAAGTCTATCATTATTCTCTACCTCTCTCCGCATAAGACAATGCTCACAATGATTCAAGTCATATATCCCTTAGGCCTCACCATTATCATGGCACAATATGCAACTTTTTACCTTTATAACTCAATTAGGTTCATCATTAGAACAACTAAGAAACACCATGTCTACATATTTCATTCACGACAATCCCATTTCAGACACATAACACATATTATCATAAATATCACATAATCAATCAATAACATAGTTTTCGGGATTAAAGTAAAGATCTTATGCCTTTATCCACCTCAACTCCATGTCTGCAAGCCTAGACACATTTTCTCCCATCAATTCTAAATTATGAAGATATGAAATAACACAGTCTTCTACTCATTAACCTAGCCTACCTGGACGTCAAACTTTTTGAAGCAACAAGCCATAGCAAGGATGCTCCTTCCCTTTCTTCATGCTTCGAAATGATCAATCATCTAATAAAAATCAAGTAATCATAGGAGTAATTAATTAATTACTCTTCAAATAAATATCTTTGTGAATTCAAACCCACTAATTCTACCCTAATTCAAGGTCTATATCATTCCCCAAGGTCAATTAACCATTAACTAGTTCTTTCAAGCTTAACTCATCTCCATTAATGGAGTTTTTTATGCTAAAGGTCTCATATTTATGGAATTTAAGATTTCCAACCGACAAAATAAACAAGTTCATACTAGGAATCATTAACTTATAATCTAGAATTAGTTCTAGGTGATATTAAGAACACCCATAGGTTTTTTCCAAAAATCCACCATTAAACGTTCTAACCAAAAATCCACCATTAAACGTTCTAACCCAAAATCCCACCATTGAAGGTCTTTCAAATAATTCTAGGATGTTAAAGGATTAAAAGATGAAGAAGATGATGGAAAAACTTACCTCCATGAAGGACTTTCACCCTAAACCTTGGAAAATCACCTCTTTAGGGTTGGGGAATGAAGTTTTGGACCTGAAAATCGACTAAAACTGATTTAAATACCACTAGCATTTTCGCTACAGCGAAATTCCCGTTTTAGCCTGGACAGTGTTTGGTAAAACGGTTATAACTTTTTACTCCGAACTCGGATTGACAAACGGTTTATTAAGTTGGAAATAAGACTCAGAGATCAAAAAAAAAATTAATTTAACTTTGTGCTACCTTAATTCATACCTAAAGAACTTCCAAATTAAAGGATTGATGTTAGTACTTATGAATAATTAAATTCATCGGGTTTGAGTCTATCTAGACATCGAAAGGCTAAAATCTTCACCGAAAAGGTTGAGGTGACACAATGAACAAAATGATGGCTATTTTGGACTCAAGTTAATATTGAGGAATGAAAATTAAGAATTTTCAATTTTCATGAATTTATCGTGGATAATTTAGTAACGATAAAATGGGTCGTTACACAATATATTTAATATAGTTTCAATAAAATGAAATTTGGAGAAGGTAAAGTGTATGTGGATAAGGTAGAGAGAGTGTTTCAAAGAGAGCATCAATTTAAGAAAAAACAAAATCAAAGCAATTTTAAAAAGAGGAAAGATATCAAAACACCTCTAAACTTGTCCGCTTAACTTACTTTAACCCTTTAATTTTATAGACAATTATTTACCCCTCTAAACAACTTTCATGTAGATTAATATCACCTCCTGATGCTGACGTGGCATAAAAAGTAAAGAAAAAAATAAAAAAACGTGTATTTTTATTTAAAAAAAGATGGTCACACTAATATTATATTTTAAATATGATAAAAATTTAAAAAAAAACACCTTGCGCCTCCCCTTTTCTTCTTCGATACATATACTACTGATCATCTCCTCAACGAACAACAAGGCAAAATGATCAAATGGACCCTTGTACTTGACTGAGTTTATATTCTGAATTCTCTTACTCAACTTTTTATCAACTGAATCCTTAAACTCATCGAAACACAATATTTTAAACCCCTCTGATCATTGACCAAGCTTATGTGGCATTAATATTGCTGAATTAGAAATATGCGTATTTAAACGCGTGTAAAAACATTTTTTTTTTAAAAAGAGAAAAAGTTTTTTAAAGAACAACTTTCTTCTTCCCCCACTCCCAACCCCCAACCTCCAAGTTTCTTCTTCTTCTTCTTCTCCTTTTTTCTTCAAATCCACTCTCCACACTTACTCTTCTTCTTCTTCCCCCTCCTTCCTTCGTTCTGCCCCCATTATATTTTTCATCTCCCAATTTAAAAAGCCACAAAAAAAAAATGAAACTGAGCAACCCCAAAACCAAAAACAAAAGAAGTTATTTCTGAATTTTCTTTAAAACTTTTAGTTTTTTAGGTTCTAAAAAAGTTGAGAGCATTGTTTGTGTTAGATGGGTTCCAAAAGGAAATGCGGATATAGTTTTAATTATGAGTATTGAAAAATTTAAAAACTTCATTGATAAGCTTGAGAAAGCTTGAATAATTACAAATGGGTCTTGTGAATTTATGAAACTAATTTGAAATTGTGATTGAGATTCACTGGAATTTGTGTTTATGAACATGTAGTTGAAATTTCAAGATAAATGAGAAAGATTTCATCTATTTGACATGAATTTGGTGTTCAATTTATGAACAATATATGAAAAAATGATTGTTGAAAAAACAAAAATGATCTATTTATTTTTATTTATTTATTTAACATTTAATTTCTTAGGTGGCAATAAAAATGAGGTGGAAATTCCATGTGTAATCTATTGTATTACACACACAATGATTAAATAAGAAAAGGGTTTAAAATATTGCGTTTTATTGAGTTTAAGGGTTCAATTGACAAGGAGGTGAGTTGGAGGGTCTAGAATACAAACTCAGACAAGTACAAGGGTCCATAAGATCATTTCGCCCGAACAACAATACTTATTTCTTCAACCATCAATTTCTCCATCAACAATCTCAAAACACATTCTCCATCACCAACACTCTCCTCTATTTTTTTCATTTTCCTCCATTAACACCACCAGAGAATAACCATGAAGACACCGAATTGAGATTTTTCCTCCATTGAACACCATCTCAACCTTCAACCCAACTCCCTCAACAGTAACAACAACCAAATCCACCCTCGAATTGACCATTAATCCATTTCCTCCACTCTAATTTTACCATCAACACCCACAATGATTCTGACCGCCATCCTCATAGACTCCCAAGAAAGTCGTAGTGAAGAAATTTTAAGCAGTAGCATGAATACTAGCAAAGAAAGTGAAGAAGCCGGTGATTGCACCGGCAGAACCGAAGAAAACTCTGATGAAAAAAATTGCAGTTGCTAAAGTGAACAAAACTCCGACGAAGAAAGTTGTGAAGAACTCAAAATTATTTTGATTTCGGCTAAGAAAATAAGGAAATGAAGAAATTAGTTGAAATTGGGTGTTGTTATAATCTGTAAATTGCTTTTACATGGTGAAGACATCAATTCTGTACTTTTCTTCTAAGTGAGGCAGGGTTTTTTTCTTTTATCATTTTAATTTTATTAAATAATATACATTTTAATGGGGTCACCTTTTTTTTTTTAAAGTAGTTATTGATGTGGCTCTGATTTGTCAATGCCACGAGACGCGTGTAATGCACTTTCTACTACGAGGCTGGTATTATAATATTAGGGTTGTATTTAATTCACTTGAAAGTTGTTTAAGAGGGTAAATAATTCTCTATAAAGTTAAAGGATTAAAGTAAGTTGGGCTGACAAGTTTAGGGGTATTTTGATGTCTTTTCTTTTTTTTAAAAAAAGTAAAGATATGAAAGTATAACAAAGCATGTTGAACTGTAACTACAACAAAATAATATGATAATCAAAGAAAAAAATATCTATTAAAGTATTTACTAAATATTACATTGTAAATCCAGTTATTATTATATACTCCCTCCGTTTCAAAATACTTGGCCGCCTTTCTAAATTTGTTTGTTTCAAATTACTTGTCCATTTTTGTAAATTAAGAGTGTTTTATTACTTTTTCCCCATATTATCCTCAATATTAAATAACTAACTAAAATAGTAATGGTTAGATTTAGTGTTTCAAAACATCATTAATAGGGTTAATTTTGTAAAATACACTTCTAATTAATGTTTTGTTAATGGGTGTGCCAACTCAATAGAGGCCAAGTAAAATGGAACGGAGGGAGTATTAACTTAAAACCATTATATGAATACATAAACTTGAAATCTTGAATTTGTCTCTGCTTAGAGGTAAAAATGAAGTGTTGGAAAGTGAGGAGAACACAATCAATATAAAATAATCATTTGTGGAACTTGATTTTCCACCTCTATTATGAATGGAAATTAATCTTTTAGAGAAAATATTTTCAAACAATTTAATTGATCAAATATAAAATAAATATAATAAATAAATACTTTTTTTTGTTAAAATAAATAAATATTTTCTTACATGCCAAACACACCCTTTAACTTTTTCAATGGCTCTACAAGAAGGGGAATTAATTAGTCAAAATGGACCTTCTACTTGATTTGCGTTGTTGATTTGGTCCAACTTTTTCTCACATTTTTCTTATTTGGTCACTCACCGACAAGGCAGCATATTACAAATGTCAAGTAGGCTTGCTACAGACAAATTTCTATATTACATTTTTTTATTTTTATTTTATCGTAATATGTTGTTATAAAGTTGCAACATTTGCTGTAAGGTACAAAACTTGTTCATGTGTTATAGATACTATCAAGATTGTACCTTTAACTCTGATAATGTCACACTTATTTATACCTTTAACATCATTCGTATGAACTTGTTCACATTAAAGATTGTGATAATTATTGATAAGTTAGAAGCCATGTAAAACTCAACTTCATGATGAATCTTCTCACATTATAAATATCATTGGGACGTACTCACCTACATGTGTTATCGATATCTAGATGTGAAACAAAGTTTAATGTTTAAAAGATGCAAATAGGTTTAATACTTGTTTTTATTTGCATTTTCATAATATTAGCATAAAATCAGTTTAAATAAAGTAACATTGTTATTTTAAAGATTTTATATAGAATATCCAACTTGTTTATGACTGAAATTTTGATTTTTTTTTTTCTAATGATATATATGTGTCTAATTTATCCTTTAAAAGAAATATACATAGAATTCAAATGAATATTAAATATTATATATCACAAAATACTAAAAATAAAATCTCAATTTACATGATGTTGAAAAAATATTTATCAAAACACAATCTAAAAAACTAGCAAATGGGGTTGAGGGCTTGCTTATTCGTGGTGGGTGGAGGTGGATGTCGGTAATGGCTAATCATAAAGGTTTGCGGTAATAATAATTGTACAATAGAAACTGAAGAGAAATGTGGTTGCATGACAGTAATTAGTGATGAAGGTGTTTGGTGGTGGTTAATCGCAGTAAATGCATAGTAAAACGGTTATACATGATAATTATTAGAGTTGTCGTGAAATGTCAAATTCACATTAATTTCAATTGAACGTATTAATGATTTAAAAATTATAAACGAGATTTGACAACAACAACAGTAACTCAGTATAATTCTCAAAGCTCTATGGCGAGTAGAGTGTATACAAACCTTACCACTACCTCGAAGACGTAAAAATGTCGTTATTAAATATATTCCGAGTAAATAAATACATGTTAAAACTAAGCTAAAGTCTCAATAATTCAAATAAGACTTCAATCCAAATTACTCGTTTATGCCTAGGCCAATGTCCTCTTGTAAATGTCGTTCATGATTTTTATTTTTTAATTTTTATTTAAAACAAAGGGTAAAACAATTTTTAACGATGGGTAAAATTACTCTATTTTGCATTATTTAAGTATAGTTTTTTTTAATCATTTTCCGAATAAAAAATAAACTAAACCAAGAAAGTTCTAAAATAGCATTAGCACATAAAAAAAGTGGGACTATCTTATTAAGAAAGCAAAGAAAAGAGAGCATGTGTTAAGTCAACTTTAAAACTTAACATTATTAAAATCAAACAACAATATAAAAATAATAATACTTCTATAAATTTTTGCCCTTTAATTTCTGTTGCTATGCGGTGTAATCTTGTACTTTGGCTATCCTATTATTTTATTATAATATTATTCTTGTTCTATTACTATTTATTATTTTTTATACTTTCGTTATTTCTTTTTTCTGAATTGCGTTGAACTATTTTTCCTTGACTGAAGATCTATTAAATAGATGTAAAATCTAAATACAATTTATCCGTTTAAACTTCACTTTATGAGATTATACTAACATGTTGTCATTGTTGTTGTTATTACACCAATAGTACCAAGTACTACTAAAAGAAGGTGTGACATCATCTTTAATAGGGGGTGTGTCATCTTTAAAGTGATATTTTTTTATGCGAATTTAAATTAGTCGAGCTTCAAAGCTAATATCTAACGCCAATTGAAAATCAAAATAAATGACGAAGAAGAGTCTTGAAAATAGTTTATGTATATTCCTCTCGTTATACTTTGGCACATAGTACAAAGCATGCAAATTCAAACTAGTCAAGCTTTAACTATAACCCTGTCCTATTAAAAAAGGGTCAAATATACTCCTCGTTATATTTTCGATTCAAATATACCCCTCCTGTTATAATTTGACACATAATACAAAGTCATGTAAGTTCAAGTCAGATACCGAACACCAAGTGGAAACCATACTATAAAGAGAAACACTTTGTCAAAAAGCAAATTTTTGTGTGTAAAAATATGATTGGTTGTTCCATATTATATTTCCAATATTTTCCTTCCCAAATGGTTGATTGGTTCATATTCACTCTTGGTCTCTCTCTATATTTTCTTTTCCTTTTCTTCTCTTTTGGTTTTTTGTGTGGAGAGGAAAAAACACCCTCCTTTTCCTTCTCCTTCTCTTTCTCTTTGTCTCTCTTTTTTTTACTTTGTCTGAATTCTTCCCCTTTTTTTCTCTTTCTGTTTTGAGTTTTCTTGTTTCTTTTCTTTGTTGCATTTTATTTTATTTTATTCATCAAAGACAAGGAAGAGTTGTTGTTTTGTTGTGAGATCAGTGAAGAAGTAGTTGGAAGAAATGGAAATTCCGGTGATGGGATGCTAATAATCAAGGAAGAAGAATCCTTTGTGTTTTTCTTCTTCATCATTCATTCATCATCATCATCATGGATTTTGATGCCGGAATTTCCTTGTCTGTTACTGAAGGACCTTCCTCTTTGTCACCCTCTCTCGACCAAGGTACTCTCTTTATCCGTCTGTTTTAGCTCTAATTATGCGTGGGGTATCAAGAAGGACGTGACCACAAGGGTCTATTGTACACAAGTGTCTGTTGTACTTTCTATTTCTATTTGTCTTTTTTTTAACCTCCTGTGATGTGTGGGTCCGGAGGAGATCAATCACAAGTATTTTTTTTATTTCTGGAAGCGGTTATTTTCACGGCTCGAATTAACCTGGAGATCATTTTTTATAAGAAAAGAATTGTGGGGTGGGGTGGGGTGGGGGTGGGGGTGAAATGGGGGAGGATTATAAGGTAGCGGTATTGAACCCTCACGAAGAAAATGAAAAATTCAGGTAGCCGATGAATTGAGCTGCTAAGATTCGATTTCCTCAGGAATAAGGTGAAAATTTAGGCAACCAATCAATTGAGCTACTAAGATTCTTCGACCTCCGAATCATCATTGCAACTGTTGTGGTTAAATATAAATAGCAAGATTTTTTTTTAATTTATGGTTTTTTAACCATAATTTCTTTTAATTACTGGGTTCGGAATAAATTATTTGTCCATATTTAGTTAAATTTTTTTAACACAAATACAAGATTTGGACTGTGGCTCCTCCTGTTTATATAATGTAATTTGACCTGCATTTTTTTTTTTTTTTTTTGGGTTGGATTTTTCTTGCTTATTAAATAAAGGAAGAAATAAAAATGTGATTTTTATAATTGGGATTTCTTTTTTTGGGGGAAAAAAGTTTCCATCTTTGCCCAAGGTTTGCTGTATATGGTAGTAATACTTTATTACTCTGAACATGTCAGAATGCATAAATGATCTTAAATTATTGTCCTGTTTGCTCTTCATATATTTTGCAATTTATTTTTAAACCTTTTCATTAAAAATTATATATATATTGCATATTATTTTTATCAAAAAATGATCAAAAGGGAAGTCTTTCTCTGTCTGTCTACATATTATGATAGTGCACCCTTAATATTTGTTTCATCCTTACTATTTTCTCCTCTTTCTTTTTTCTTGGTTGCTTCAATTGATATGTGAGGTTTGGGTTAATAACACATTTGGTCCCTCGATTATTGATAAATTTTGACTTTAGTCTTTGTGATATCTGACTAAGCATATTTGACCTTTAATTAATTGAAACATGCACATGAATATTCACAAGTTTTCCATGATTACCTATTATGCCACCACTCCACATTCGTCGTAATGTAGTTCTAAAAATATTCCAAATATGACATATTTCCTATATAAATGGACCAAAAACACATTTTAATTAACTAATGGTTAAATGTGCTTTGTCGAATATTACAAGAACTAATATCAGAAGTTACTTATAACTGAGGGACCAAAAGTACTATTTTCCCGGGTTTTTTCTGTTAGTTTTCTACATTAATTAATATGAGAGGCCAAGATGGAAATTTAATCTGGAACAACATAAGGTGGCTAGTAAATTTAGTTGGTGAATTTTTATTGGTGACTATAAGATGTTTAATTGTCTGATATGGTTAATAGAAGCTATGTTGCTCGGACTTTCCAAAAATGCCCCGAGTGTGTTTCATATCCATCAAAACTAGTGCATTTTTGGAGGATACGACACGGGTGTGGTAACATTGTTAGAGAGTCCGAACAACATAGAACAAAAGAAGAGTTCTTGTGGAATTCTTAAACAGGCGGAGATGCTTTGATTATCAAGTTGGGTGCTTTTCTTGTTTCTTGATAACTATTATAGAGCATGAATAGAGCCATATCAAAAATAACGTTTGTAAAACGTGATTTGTAGTATGACTAATGATGTCGATGAAATGCGCCAAAAGTACTTATGGTTGTACTCATCAACTTTCTTGTACATTATTGTAATACTCCCTCTGTTTCAATTTGTTTGTCTGGTTTTGACTTGACGCAAGTTTAAGAAAGTAAAAAAGATTTTTAAATCTTGTGGTCTTAAACTAAAGATAGGTAGAATGTACCAAAGTGCCTTTTAATCTTGTGATCTTACAGAGAGGGTAATATTTAAGCAAGGAATGCACAAGGTGTCTCTCTTGAATTAAATTCCTGGAGAAGCTTTTAACTTGTAAATGTGATGTTAGAGCATTTGGAAGAAGTTTATGGAGCTGGTATTAATACTAGTATCATTTATAGTAGTAGTACTTAATGCTCACTCCTTGGTTTTTCAGACACTTTGTGGCAAATGAATTTGAGATCAAGGGAATCAATTGAGTCGGGACATTATCCTGTCCGTGAAGGCGAACCAGATTGTTCCTACTACATCAGAACTGGTCTGTGTAGGTTTGGATCAACTTGCCGATTCAACCATCCTCCTAATAGGAAACTGGTAAGTCACTTCATTCCGCTAATAGGGAAAGAGAGATTAGAGAAAATTGCCCAGAAGTTGTGCAAACTTGAATGATTTTATTGTTTGGTGGTGTTGAATGTGACTAGATTTTTTCTACTTGTCTGGGTTAATGGACAAAATATTTCAATGATAGTGTCGTAATTAATAATTTCACGAATTAGGATCCTAAGTTCCCTATATATAGAGCCCTTATATATTACTATTCATTTTTCCTTTTTACTGGAACTTGAATTATCTGTTTATAGATGAGCTTCCAAGACTTGGCTCTGCTGAACTGACAAAAGCAATTCTGCTCTGCGACTCTTTGTCTCCTTCACTAAAAATGTTTAATGACAAGGTCTATATTGTTTGTAAGCACGTTTGTGCAGCACTTGAGAGTGGGCAGGGTAGAGAAGGTTCTCTCTTTCCTTGTATCATAAAGAATAAGTATAAAAGGCCAAACCTGCACTCTATGTTTAAGCAGGCGTGTGAAAAATCTCTGCCATAGGTTTTGAAACTTCGCTTCTTAAGCTTCCTTGAACGTACTGCAACAAGCATCTGTGCACTGCAATATGAGATAATCAGCTGGATCTTTTTCTTTTGTTGGTGATAATGGTGGTATCTGGTCCAATTTGTGGGTACCTCAACTATTCCACCGGTACCTGCTACCTCGTGCTAGCACAGGTACCGGATAACTCCACCCACCAAGGCTTAGGCGAATGGAAAGAAATCACCTAACTTTTTATCTTGGTTGGGATTGTACCCCGGTCTCTCATGTTCAGTTGGGATCCTACTTCTTCATGATAATTACTAGATGTATAATGCTTATGCTGCCTTCCTGTTAGAACTTATAATAATTGCCACTGAATCTGAGTTTGCATTGATCCACAAGATTTATCTATCAAATTTTTGTATATTCTTTTGTTTGTATCTTGGAAACTGATGGTATGCAAAGTGTCTGATGTAGGCCATCGCCACTGCAAGGATGAAAGGAGAGTATCCAGAAAGAGTAGGACAACCAGAATGCCAGGTACGTGCCAGATCCATGTCTTTTATCTGCTGAACATGCAGGAAAATGACTAGCAGTTTAAAAACCGATGCATAGAAATGGCACAACAACAACGAGCCTCAACCCTAAACTAGTTGGGGGCTGGATTTACAAAAGGAGGTTTTAAACAAAGATCTAACACTGTTTTGACTTTAAATGCTGTCTCTCTCTAGCTTGAACTAGTAATTAGTGTTTGGTATATTAGCTCTTTTTTCCTTGCACTTCTTGAAACGCCTTCGGGTTTCCCTCTATGTTCTGTCTAGTTTCTTTCCCTTGTAGTCAAGATAAAATGTTGTTGACTTTGTGTGCTCGGCTGTTCTTTTGCTCATAATATGGTTAAATGAAGCGTAGCTTAAGTTTTTCATTATTTGCTAATCATCACTCATCAGAATCCTTGGTTCATGATATCTTGCTTCCCTTTAGATATACAAGTTTAGTTACTCTTCAAAAAAAAAAAACAGTTAAAAAGAATTCTATAGTTTATTCATTGTTACTTGCTGGAAGTTTGTCATAACATGCAACATTCAGTCATGTCATATATGCTCCCTTTTTTTTCCTTCTGGTTTTGCTATAGATCTTAATTAGTCCCTTTTGTTTAGAGATACAGAAATTCAACCATTTTCACTATTTGTGACGTGTCGTAATTTGAAAAGGTGATCAATAAGAACCAAAGAACATTACCAAATTGACCTGAAAACTCTTATGATGCGTAAGCACATACTTAGGTCCGCTAATTGCATTTGGATTGAATCTAGTTGATCGAGAACTAGATGTGTTTAAAATATTCACGCTATATCTATACAAAAACAAAACTTGACTAACTTCATTAGCTTTATATAATTCACCCCACAACTTTACTTAGCCTTTTTGTTACTGTTTATGAATGGGTGTTTTCGTCTCATTATTTTTGTAATGGATAATGCAATTGATTCGAGCTGTTCAAAGGGAAGAGAGGATAAGAAGGTTAAAAGTTTACAAAATTTGTAGCAGGCCTGTAAATCAGATCCATTTTACCCTATAAAATTTGAAGTTCCATTTTATACTGTTTCAATGTGACCAAGTAATTATAGACGAGTCTTCACTTATGGGGAAAAGAAAAAAATAGTAGTTGTTGAGATAGAATAATTAGACGTAATATTGTATGCTGAGAATTTTCTTAAGGTCTAGAAAGGAGATGCAATGTTTGAACAAGAACATTTATGGTAAAAAAAACCAAGTACTAATTCAGTACTCATACTCTGCCTGACCTTTCCTGTGGTAGCTTTTCATTTGTCTCAACTAATTCCCTTTAACCTATTTAGCTCACAAACTGAATGATTTTAGCAATTTTGCAGTACTACTTGAAGACGGGAACTTGCAAATTTGGAGCTACTTGCAAATTTCACCATCCTAAAGACAAGGCTGGAATTGCTGGAAGAGTTACCCTTAATGTCTTGGGCTATCCACTTCGCACGGTTTGACTTCATTGCTAGAACTATCTGTCGAATTTAATAGACTTGTTTAGTAATGCGTGCAAAATGGTCTACGTTCAAAATGACTAATGAACTTAACTTGCATTTTTCTTTTCAGTTGCCATATTTTTTGACAGGGCACTTGCAATTTCTTTTGTTCCACTTGCTTGCTGGTAAAAGTTATGTAAGATCAACTGTAATGATTGAAGGGAGCCATACTTATATTTAATGTAGAAGATAGAGCTAATAAATGAATATATTGCCTTGGCATTTTGTCTGAAATTCACGGATACATGCATAGATACATTAAATTTGCTAGGTGTGTTATGATTAAGGAAATGGTTGATCGAGACTTCTTCCTTGAGACATGTTTGTGCTCTGTGGTTATACATAATGCCTTTTTCCCTGCCTGCAGAATGAGACTGAATGCGCTTATTACATGAGGACGGGACAGTGCAAGTTTGGAAGTACCTGTAAATTTCACCATCCCCAACCTTCTAACATGATGGTCTCTTTACGTGGTTCCCCTGTTTATCCTCCCGTTCCTTCTGCAACAACTCCTGGTCAGCTGTCCTATCCCTTGTCTAGAGGTTCTTTTATCCCTGGTGCACGCTGGCAAGGTCCTTCCGGTTACACTCCACTGATAGTGCCTCAGGGAGTAGTATCAGTTCCAGGATTTGCATACAGTGTAAGCTTCCACATGATACCGTTCAAATTGCAATTGCTTGTTATGTATGCGTTAACTTTGTACTTGGTTGTTATTATGGAAACCAGAATTTGCTGCATCCAGATATTTCTTATAACGTGGGTTCCAAATTTGCTTGTTGATCAAGAAGTTTTAATCTTGAACTGATATCTTACGTTATAAAAAAAAAAAGTTTTAGTCAAGCTGTTTTTGGCTATGATTTATAACCTCTTCTCTGGATTCATATTTGTGGATTATTTTAACTTTCCTAGAGTATTTAAAGTTATTGACGGATGAATAAAAGAATTCTATTCTTTTGCCTCCTACCTTTATGTATACTAAGATTCCTTTCTAAATTCGAAGCTTCTGTTCTCAACTTTAATATACTCGACTCTACAACATAGAGAAACAATTCCACTTCAGTTTGGTGGTAGAGATATTCCTTGGAACAATATTTGTAATAATTACTCCCCGCATGAAGTTCTCATCTGTTTCTCTTCGACGATGCCACTGTTACTAGATACTGAAGTCATGCCTTCTTCCTATGCTATTTGAGTGAATAATTTTCTGTGGGATGTTAAGATTGTTGCTTCCTCAATTCTGAAATAGGCGAGAAAAGTTTGTGAACTCGTTTCAAGAAGCCTAATCACCACCTTTATATTTCTTGGAGATAAAGCAACAGACCACTCTTGTAGTCATATGGCATTAAGTTCTTATTGTGGCTGATATCCAGGTGGAAATATTTTTAAAATGAACTTGTGAGATAATGGTTTCTGAATAATCATCTTTTATTTGATGAGGAAGAAGTGGGCTGCAATTGGAAGCGGAGCTGGCTGAGTTTGAACTTGACCTTAGTCCCCAGTAGGAGTATTCACAAAATGAACTTGATCTCTTTGCCCTTTATGTGGCAGTATTGGGGCAAGATGTTGCAACCATTTATGCTCAAGTAGTTTGAATACTCTCGTATTGCACTAGCTTGTGAGCTGTGCCATATCTACTTTGAGGTTTTGTTTTACGTGCATACGAACTCAATTTACATGTGAGGTAAAATCCTTTTCAGGGTCAGATGGGCTCAGTTTCTTCTCCGGAGGGCCACCAACAGACAGCTGGAAATAACCAGGTCTATGGAACTTCACGATCCGGTGATCCAGCAACCATGGGATCCCAAGGAGTCACTTCCCCATATCGTCAAGCTTCTGCTCCTATGGGGTACTATGCATTGCAAGGGGAGAATGTTTTCCCTGAACGACCTGGACAGCCTGAATGCCAGTTTTACATGAAGACTGGAGACTGCAAGTTTGGTGCTGTTTGTAGATTCCATCATCCAAGGGAAAGGCTGATTCCTCCTCCTGATTGTCTGCTTAGTCCCATTGGACTTCCTTTACGCCCTGTGAGTAGAAATTTTTGTTATTTAAAACTTTGACGCTTGAGTCAGTGTTGGTGTATTTGTTTCTCATGCTTGATGTGCTTGGTAATTAATCTGGAAAGTTGGTCCTCCCCCTATTCTGTTAATGTATTTTTCGTTCCCACTGAGAACTAAGTGCGCCTAGTTGATTATTTGACATTACAGGTTTCATGGTTTCAAAGAAATGGTGTCTTCATTATTTTTCTACTCGGAAGATGAGAACGAGTGTTCTTCAAAAAATAAAGAAAGTAAAAAAAACTTTTCTTGATTAGGACTTCAAATCTGTGGGGACCTGTACATTTGTTGGAATCCATGTTAAGACTAGTTTTTGACCAAGCTACTAATTGTTTAGTGATCTCGCGAGTCATTTTTTGAATTTTTTTTGTCGAGCTTAAAGATATTATCAATGAAGAAACCAGCATCTGTGTACTAAGTTTTGGATAAGCTTCGTTGAACTCTTAGTATGCTTTTCTGGCTGAGATTCCATTGTTTTCTAAACCAAACAGCAGTTATTTCTATTTATCGAAAGCAAAAGGGAAACTGGGAAAACAATTCCTTTGACACACAAAACTGGTGATCCCTTCAAATTCAAAGACAAAATTCAAACGATTTCTTATCCAACACCAACTTACTGAACTTAGGTGTATCATGAAAGCTGGAGGAGTTATGTTATTGTCGAGAGTATCACAATCTGCACGACTGCTACAGTCCTTGAACATATTTGGGAGAAGAATCAAGAAAGAGAAGTGAGGTGTAGGGAAAAAAATAAGTTGAAATGAGCTAAAGACTGGTTACTTTTTCCTTCTTTTCCCTCCAAAAACCTTTTTGGTAATATGGAAACTTGGCGAGCTGAAAAGATTTCTCTTTTTTTTTTTTTGGTTTCTTTTGTTGGATTTGTTTTGCAGGGAGAACCATTGTGTATTTTCTATTCCAGATATGGGATCTGCAAATTTGGCCCAAGTTGCAAGTTTGATCATCCAATGACGGTTTTCACTTATAGTATCTCAGGATCATCATCAACTACTGATGCTCCAACAGTTCAGCGTCTATTGGGTTCATCATCAGGAACCAGTGCTTTGAACTTGACTTCAGAAGGGCTTGTTGAAGCAGTTTCAACGAAGCCCAGGCGACTGTCACTTTCAGAAACAAGAAAGATGCCGTCTGGTGATAACAACATTGACAGAGAAGGGTGATATTTATTCCCAAATTACCAGCCAGCATCATCATTTTCTATCTTTTTTGAGAATCAATAACAGTTGCCTGTAAATTCTTTTCCATCGGTGGAAATGTACAGAATCCAGTAAATGTCAATTTATTCTTCTGAAATGCATTTCAGTTGACAAGGTTGACATATCTGTACTTTCACTTTGGAGCGATGTATAAATCTGCCGATGTTGGCACAAATTGGTGAATCCAACTGTTAATTATTCAACGCCTACAGCCCTCTACATTTTTCTATGTGAATCAATTTGACCCCCTAATCTCCTGCTATGAACCATTGATTTCCTCAATAGCATCCAGCTTTTGTGAATATCAGAGAATGTTGTAAACTTGTAATAATCCAAAAGCCTACTCTTGTACCTTGCAGTTGTTCTTTTTTTTTTTTTTTTTTTTGAGGAAGAACTCTTGTAACTTGTGATTGTTGTAGACATATGTCAATGCCGTGCTTTGCTTATAATTATTATCAACCACCAGAGTTTTAAGTGTAACTCATGATTTTTAGTAATCTGTGCATTAACAGTACTATGATTAACTGAATTTTTCGCTCCAGTTTTCTCTTTTATTTTTGGCAGATGTATATTGTCTTTGCAGGTTTTGTATGAGGCAACTTGTGTGATCACAAACAGAACTGGTGTCAAATAAATGGATCTTTCTCCGCCTGTTCAGTGCATTATTATCTGGTAAACTGGATTTGTTAGGTGCTCACCGAAGAAAACACGGTATTAGGGAGGTTAAACAGTTCTCCTTAACCAGTGGCTCTTTCTCCGGTGAACAGAAAGGGAACATGTTTATGCAACAGTTCATTCCATCAGGAAGGTAGTTAAGAATGGAAAAGGGATGTAACCTCTTAACTCATTTTTCTTTTACCTGTACTTTTTTCCCTTAATGATCGTGTAATTTAACTTTTCCAATGATTACCATGTATTATGTATATCTGTTTTCTCAAAACTAGAATGGGATTTGTTAGAAAGATTCTAATTGTTTTTAAAATCGCGAATAGGAATTTCTGCCTTGTAGGTAGCTCTACTTGTGTAATTATACCTTTTCTCTTTCTTTCTTAAACTAAACCCGAGAACTAGTTTATACTTCACATGATATATATTCGGTAGTTTTATGTTGTCGGTTACAGGATTACCACAATTTTTTTATTTTTTTTTTAATAAATACAGGACTATCACAATCATCATCCAAGATGCTCATGGAAGATGGTGGATCTCATCTCTACATAGCTGCATCCCTAGGCGGAACATGTTTGTGGCAACAAGATCTTCTCTAAAGAATATGTTATGGGTATGTGGTACTGGAATGACAACTCGTGCAAATAGGAAGTCATTACTTTTTTTGGTTGCAGCAAGACATTTAACATTCTGTGCACAACTAACTAATAGGAAGCTGAAGCTCTCTGGTGAACTGTGAAACATGTGAAGTTTTAACTTACTAAATGAGATGTACCATGATTTAATGAAGTTGAAGTAGTCAACCTTGCAGTTTGACACTGAACCGAAGGATATTCAACTTAGTAGCCTATCGTCCTATATGAAGACGGAGTTTGTCGAGAAGATGTAAACTCTAACTTGTCTCTGACCAAAAAAAGACAGTTTTGTGAATTGGTAATAAATGGACTTGTTGACTCCACTAGCTGATCCTTGAATCTTTTGACAAGAGATAGTCGTAGAATTGTTACATATCAGCAATTGAATAAGATAAATAGTAGTTCAGGGAGTTATACCTGACGAACCACCTGCTATTTTGTGATGAGGAGCCACTAAATCATGGCTCTAATACAAAAGAAGTGAGTCTACTTAAAAGTTCAGAGTTGTGTTTGTTTCTCTCCTCTGTCCCAATTTTGTTTTCAGTGAGAACCAAGAAAAACATTGAGGTGTTTACATCAATAATTAGGATGTGTAGACGGGGGCAGTTTGCCGAGTTGTAAACAGCCTCTCTACCTCCCAAGGTAGGGGTAAGGTCTGCGTACGCTCTACCCTCCCCGAACTCCACTTGTGGGATTACACTGGTTATGTTGTTGTTGTTATTGTTGTTGTTGTAGACGGTGGGGCAGTTGGCTGAAAACATGACTCAAAGATGAGATGTGTAGATTGGTACTACCTTTATGTCATTTTGAATTCTTATGTGAATTTCTTTATTTGGAGTGGAAGTAGTCAAGTGAACTGCATTGCATAGATATGTAAGAAGGTCAAATAAAGTCAGATGCTGAAGGTACAATAGCAAACCAAAGTCCTGAGATCTGAGGTAGTACTAATTAATGCTTGAATTGCTTCTATTAGAAATAGGGCTACTCTACCGGAAACTACCTCTCTACCTCCCAAGGCAGGGGTAAGGTCTGCATACACTCTACCCTCCTCAGACCCCACTTGTGGGATTACACTGGGTATGTTGTTGGAGAAAATAGAAATAGGGCTACTCTTGGATATGAAAGAAGGATATTCCAAGCCTGGGCACATCCCTTTGATAGCTTTGTTTAGTTTTGTTTAACATGTCAATCCCTGCATATTGAAGTGCAAATGTGCATGGATCATGTTGTGGGAAGTTTGAAAAACCATGACTGATCTGAGCAGCATGCTTTTCTTTGTAAAATCTATTGAGCCAAATCTGTTGGATTTGGATACAATGTTTTTTCTTTAAATGGAAGGAACATTAGTAATTCTAGTCATTTATTCTATGATTAGTAGAGCTGTAGAAGGGAATG
Organism: Capsicum rhomboideum; assembly: GCA_031232105.1. Classification (NCBI taxonomy): domain Eukaryota; kingdom Viridiplantae; phylum Streptophyta; class Magnoliopsida; order Solanales; family Solanaceae; genus Capsicum; species Capsicum rhomboideum. Next base: position 49,330,264 of record CP124707.1, read on the forward strand.
GAAGATTTTGCCTAGATGCTCCACGTGCTCCTCCGAGGTATTACTATAAATGACTTGCTGTTGATAGCTATTACAATCTGTTGTCTTTTGTTTCCAGTTTCCACATTATTTCTTTGTTGTTATTGTTCTTTTTCTGGACGCCCTGTACCACTTTCCATAGTAATTGACCTGTTTTCTCGCTGCCGTATTCTTGTTTTTCATAACTACCTTGATTTGCTGTACTTGAGCCGAGGGTCTTTCGAAAACAGTCTCTCTGCCTACCTCGTATAGGGATAAGGTTTGTGTACACTCTACCTTCCCTAGACTCCACTTGTCGGTGGGATTACACTGGGTATGTTGTTTTGGCGATATTGGCTCCTGACATACCAGTAGAGGAGATTGCTCCGTTATATTCTGTTTTCTTGAATTTAAGAATGTTGAGTTTACATCATCCTCTTCAGAGACACAATTACATTTACTTCACAAATACTTGCTGTGCTGACTGCCTTCCCATATACACGACCGGTTGATCTCTATCAAACTCCAACTTCTGCGTGGTTTACACACTTTTCTTTTCCAACACCAAAGCTCGATGCCCAGGTAGACGTGTCCTCGACCTTATTGCTTCCGGCACAACTTGCGTTCAAAGACTCGGTGGTTCACTGGATTCTGCAATTGCATGGTTTATACACTACATTCTTTTGGACTGAAACTTCAGTAGTTTATATACTTGTCAGTCTCTTCTTTACTCCTTTTGTATCTATTGGTCTTTTTTTTTTGATAACAATGCTCCTTTTTCTTTATGTTGAAAGTTTTGAGAATAATGTAAGGTATACTTCCTTTAGTTGTCCAGCCTGCCTTGATCAAGCTTATACACTTTCCCATTTGTAAATAATTGATGACTGGAAAAGCCATTTAACTGAAGAAGCTCGTGTACATTTTTACTGAACCACCACGCAATGCAGAGGTGATTCAGGATTTGAAGTTTATAGGTTCTTATAACGACCTCAAGTTAGGATACAACACTAATTGGGTTTACTATTCCTAGATATTTTAGTAAATTTCTTAATACACATACAAGATTTGGCTAAAAACTATGGCGTTCACATGAACTTGTAGACAACACTCTAGGTTCGCCCCTGACTCAATGGATCTAAAAGTTGTGCAAGTCATGCTTGACATGGGAAGAATATGAATTACTTGCAAAACCGAACAGGCTCCTATTATTCAACAAATAACGGATTGATGGTAGATTGTTCTCAGCTTTGGCTCTGGAGTGCCTGTTTAGGGCGCTTGCGCATACCCCAAGGTGGTCATCACCAGTTCACCACCAATAGCTCAACCGCCACTTATTATTCAACAGATTATAGACTGATTGAAAGACTGTTCTCAGCTTCTTGACATCACGTCATTTTGGAGTTTACTGATTCTATTCTTCCACATGCGCTCTACATCCCCCTCCATATTGCCATTTGCATGTTAGTGTCAAAAGTAGCAGGATCTTTCAGAGAATGATGTACATATTCTGGTCAGATGGAGATCATATTTGCTGTATTATATACAGGAAGATACACAGGAATATCAATAACTAAGGCCACCAATTAAGTCCACCAGGCATCTTCAGCAATACCTGATTCCGCGATGTCTGGGAGAGGAAGAAAAACAAGAAAAAAACATGAATCCAAAACGTCGTATTATATATAATGTCAAACATCAAATTGCATAGTCAAGATTTTCGTACCAACTGTACCTTAAAAGAAATCAGTTGTGACAAAATTGCGTAGTCAAGATTTTCGTAATTGTTTTCAGCAGATCCTCAGCTCAAGAAAAAACGTGCAGGTAACTGTTTTTAATTTTCTATTTTGGTAAATCGATTATTTAAAGATCAATTACTTGATTTAGTTTGGGATTTTTTTTCTATTTATCCAATACAGATGAATTATCTGTCATGAGAAACTTTTTCTGTAAAATAGCTAAGGGGCCAATAATGACTCACCTAATTACACTCACACAGTCACTGCCTATGTTGCTCGGACTATTTCAAAAATAGCATCGTTTGCGCGTCGGATCCTTCAAAAATAGTGCATTTTTTGGAGGATCCGACACGGGTGATAACATATTTGAAGAGTTCGAGCAACTTAGGTCACTGCTGCCTATGACTTCCCACCTACTACTAATGCTAACTGTAACCCAACCAAACCACTTATTTCACTTTCCTTCCTCCCCCCAAAATCTCCATTTTACCTTTTCAAATATCATATCACTTGCTGATCATTCGCAAGTCAAACTCGCTCTCTTGCCACTCCTTTCACTCACTCGCTTGAGTCGGACTCAATCACTCTTTGAGTCTGGAGGATCATTCGTTATTCACTCTCTTGCTATTACCCGCAGGGAGCGCAGCAACCAAGATGCATATTATCATATAAACTCCTAATTTTAACTCTTTCTTGACAGTTCATTTCCATCAATTTGTTCTGCACAAACTCAAATACGGTTGTACATTTTCTTTGCACCCAAAAGAAATCTCCTTAAACCCCTCTCTCAAAGTTGTGGGAAAGCGGTTTAACGAGATTTCTTTTGGTGAGTTAAGTAAAGGTTGTGGGAGAGGAATTTAAGGAGATTTGTCGAGGAAAGTGCCCCTACCTAGTTGATTAGTTGACATTACAGGTTTCATGGGATCTGCAAATTTTCCCAAGTTGCAAACCAAACAACTAAAAGGAAAGATAAAAAATGAGTAGCATTCAAATGACCAAATTTTTAGTCTAGTCAATAGTTATACGTACGAATGATCTAGACAATTCGTTTAAGCAGATACATAAACTAAACTAGAGAAAAAAATGAGGATGTGATTGCGGTAGAATAAAGTTAGGGTGGAGAGAAAATTGTCCATGATTCGAAGAAAAGATGAGGAAGACAATGCTACATTGACAGAAACTTGATGCAGGTTTACAGAATCTATAATTCAGATTCTCCTTCTTTTGCAGTTTTGCTCACTTGAAAACTCTTTTGGATCAATCATGTGGACTTAGTCATCAAGTCTCTATTAACAATTTGAATGCATGTCAAGAGATAGAAAATAGAGGAAAGTTCTTCATATGATTGGACAGATAGTGTCACTCGTAACGTGCACCTAATCCACTAGCACAGGTACCGGATAACACTGTCCATTTAGGCTTATTGGACAGATAGTGTCACTTGTGCGTGCACCTAATCCACTAGCACGGATACCAAATAACTCTATCTATTAAGGTTTGAACCTATGAAAAGAAATCATCTAGTGTTTTTGCCATTTGAACCTGAAACGAGAATAATTCTCAACCTATTTCATTGACTACTAGGTGCCAGGATTTCTCCTTTAAAGATTTCTAGGCACCAATTTAGTTATAGATCCCAAGAATAATTATTAGTGTAGTGTCCCAAGCCACAAGGCTTTGGCCTAGGCCCTAGTGCTAGGTTACATGTATCTCACAAAATTAGTCGAGGTGCGAGCAAGCTGGTCCGATCACCATCATTATTAAGAACCAAAAAAGTCTTTAAAGGAGAACCTTATACATAAGGTCACTCTTTCTGCTATATCCAATTGGCCTGTGTCATATATTTAGTCATAGTGGGGGACCCATGTGGACAATATGTCAAATTACATTTGGGATTGGGGGATGCCTATATATAAGAGGGAAAAATAATCTATTAGTACTTATGCTAAGAGTTAAGATGTTTTCTTTTTTATTAGCTATTTTGTAATAGTAGTCTGGAATCTCCCTTTTTTATTTTTCTTTTGTTCTTTAATCAGCTTTGTAAGTTCTTGTATGGTCAATACAAATCTTAGTTTGTTACGGTCTGTCAAGTAACTAATAAAACAACAACATACCCAATGTAATCTCATATATGAGATTTGGGGAGAGTAGAGTGTAAGTAGACATTAAACTTACCTTGTGAAGATAGAAAGATTGTTTCTGAAAGACCCTCCGCTCGAGAAGTAACTAATACAAATAACATTCTTTTCCCAATTGTTAGTGTGATTGATATATAGCTGACGTAGGGTAACATGTAATTTCTCTTTCGTCCTGCTCAGAGAAGAGAAAAGAGGCATTCGTCAGCGTAGGAAGGCCAACCGAGCGAAGCTCTTTTTTTTTTTTTTGGGCCGTGCCGTGAATGTAATTCCAAGTCACACAAACTATGGCTGCCGATTTATTGTGTACCAGATAGAAATCAAATTTAAAAACATTAAACTTTATCGAATTAGTTTGATATAGTAATAATATTAGTATCTTCAATTTTTTTTTTTGAAATTATCGACCGAAGTTTTCAATACCGTACCATACCCACCCCTAAAAATGAAGATGGAACAAATGGAATTGAATGTTATGAAAAATTAATATTCATAGTTAAGTGTTTATTAGAGTTCTTGATTCATTTGCTAGAATTTCTTTTTCTTATAATTAATGCTCAAAACTTAAAAGAAATTGTCTTTTTTGTGAAGTTTATTAATGTGTGAGAATATCTTCCCAGGAATTTAATTAAAGATAGGGGGAAAATTCAAATCTTTTCTTTTATTTAAATGTAGATTGTACATATTTTGTTGTTTTAGTCCAACTAATTAGTCTAATTGATAACAATTATATGCATTGTTTTTTTTTAAAATTTGTGTGAGCGAATATGAACGACTCTAGTTAATGTATAGAATCACAAAAAATATTTGGGGCAAATTAAAGTTCGATCAGAGAGATCATGCTGGATAGATAACTATTTTGGAGAACAATCATTGAGAACCAATTTGGATTTTTGTTGGGACGTTTGACTATAGAAGTCATAGATCTCGTAAGGAGATTGATGGAATAGTATAAAGAGAGGAAGAATGACTTACATATGGTATTCATTGACTTACAAAAAGTTTACGATGAAGTTCTTACGAGGGTTCTATGGTAATATTTGGAGGCTAAAGGTGTACCCGAGACTTACATTGAGACAATTAAAGACATGTAAGATAGTACCAAGACCCAAGTAAGTAAGAACAGTGGGAGAAGACTCAGATCACTTCTATGATAGAGTTGCACTAGGGATCGACTCTTAGCTTATTTCTATTAGCCTTGGTGATGGATGAACTGCCACAACATATCCAATGAGAGGTGCCATGGTGTATGCTATTTGTAGATGACATAGTTTTGATTGACGAAACATACGGTTGAGTTAACAATAGGTTAGAGACTAATACTGAAATCTAAAGGGTTCAGGTTGAGCAGGACCAATACATAATACTTGGAGCGGAAGTTTAGTGAGTAACCCACTTGATAGATGTGGAAGTAAGGATTGATACACAAGTCATCCCAAGAAAGAAAGTTTCAAGTATCTGGGGTCAATAATCCAAGAAAATGAGAAGATTGACGATGGTGTTCCACATCGCATTAGAGCGAGGTAGATAAAATGGAAGCTCGCATTCAGTGTCTTATGTGATAAAAATAGACCACCAATCCTTAAAGGTAAGTTTTATAGGGTGGTGATCAGACCAGCTATGTTGTATGAGACACAGTTGGCCGATCAAGAACTCACACATACAAAATATGAGAGCATCATAAGTGAAAATACCGAGATTAATGTGTACACATACTAAGAAAGAAAGGATCAGGAACAAAACTATTCTGGAAAGGATAGGAATAGTAGTCATGGTAGATCAAATAAGGGAGACGAGGCTGAGATAGTTGGGGCATGTGAAGAGAAGATGCACATATGCCCCAGTGAGGAGGTGTAGGAGGTTGTCTATAGCGGGTATAAGGAGAGGTAGAGGTAGGGGTAGGTCGAAAAAATCATGGGGAGAGGTGATTAGACAGGACATGACCCCAGATAGGAAGATATGAAGGTCGAGGATTAGGGTAGAAGGTTAGTAGGTAGTCAAACGTTGTCTAGTCTCCTTACCAGTATTATTATTATTACTCTCTTACTATCTTTTTCTTCGATTCTAGTAGTAATTGTTGTTTTCTTTGTTTCAGTTGTCATGTTATTTGTTGTCTCTATTTGTTTCTTCTTAATTATTTTTAACATGACTTCTTTGCTATTATATTTGCTTTACATACATAATTTTTTGATACACTTACTCGAACTGAGAGTATATCAGAAACAATCCTTTCTAAAATAGAGGTAAGATTGCATACACATCATCCTTCGCACATTCCATTTGTGGGATATATTATACAGGGTATCTTCTTCTTCTGGTTATTTGTTTAGAATTTTCTACTTTGGTAAAATTGATTTTTTAAAGACCAATTACTTGATTAAGTTTGGGAAAACCTTTCTATTTATCCAATACAAATGAGTTATCTGTCATGAGAAACTTATTGTGTAAAATAGGTAAGAGGCCAATAATGACCAACATAATTACACTCACCTAGCCACCTGGACACTACTATGCCTGTGACTTCCCCACTTACCATATGCTGCTTGCATTCACTTTTACTCATGACATTTTGATGCATGAGGATCAATTTAATTAATCTTTAAAGTTAAATTAAAATAAATTTATTTATTATTTTAAATTTAAAATTTTAATATTAAAAAATTATACAAAATATATTAAAAGTTGCAATCCTTTTCATATTAATATGATAAAAAATATATTTTAAAATATTAATTAAAATTTATATAAAAGCAAAATGTAATAAATAAAGATAACATAAGTACTATACTCACTACTAATGCTACCTGTGACCCAACCAAACCACTCATTTCACTTTCTTTCCTTCACTCCAAACTCTCCAATTTCCTTTTTGCCTTTTTCCTTAACACCCCTTCTCCTAATTTTAACTATTTCTTGACAGTTCATTGCCATTAATCCCATTTCCCCACTTGTTCTTCTTCCTAACTACTTTATTTATGTGAAACCCTCTTTGCTTAAAGATCAAGAACCATCCTTCTTGAGTAGTACATTTTTTTCTTTACTAAAGATTGTGAAGAATATAGCACAAAGGATATCTACTATATCTTGTGTTTGGTAAGAAGGAAAAGGGGAAAAAGATGTCTGGTACTGTTAGTGGGGTTCTTTTCCCCTTTATGTTCTTTGTGATATTTATGAGTTTTCTTGGTGCCCCAATTTTCCAAGTAAGTTCTTTTTCTCTCTTAATAGTGTTTCTTGATAGATCTTATCTAAGTTCTTGGTATAAAGATTGAACTTTTATGGAGTGTTTGAGCTATATTTTGCTTTTGTAGGCAAAAGGGTCTGATATGGTGTCTATAAAGATTGATTTTTTGTTATATATTGAGCTATGTTTTGCTTCTGTAGGCAAAAGGGTCTGAAATGGTGCTTATAAAGATTGAACTTTTATGGAATTTTGAGCTATATTTGGTGCTTATAAAGATTGAATTTTTATAAAATATTGAGCTATATTTGATTTTGTAGCCAAAAGGGTCTGAGATGGTGTCTAAAAGATTGAATTTTTATGGAATATTGAGCTATGTTTTGCTTCTATAGTTAAAGGGGTCTGACATGGTGCCTATAAAGATTAAATTTTTATGGAATATTGAGCTGTATTTTGCTTCTGTAGGCAGAAGGATCTGAAATGGTGTCTATAAAGATTGAATTTTTATTAAATATTGAGCTATGTTTTGCTTCTGTAGTTAAAAGGGTCTGAAATGGTGTCTATAAAGATTGAATTTTTATGGAATATTGTAGCTATATTTTGCTTCTGTAGGCTAAAGGGTGTCTATAAAGATTGAATTTTTATGGAATATTGAGCTGCATTTTGCTTCTGTAGGCAAAAGGGTCTCTCTAAAGCTTGATTTTTTATGGAATATTGAGCTATATTTTAGTTCTGTAGGCAAAAGGGTGTCTATAAAGATTGAATTTTATGGAATATTGAGCTCTATTTTGCTTCTGTGGGCAAAATGGTGTCTATAAAGATTGAATATTTGTTGTATTTTGCTTCTGTAGGCAAAAGGATTTCTATATAAGATTGAATTTTTGTTGTATATTGAGCTATATTTTGCTTCTGTAGGTAAAAGGTTCTGAGATGGTGCCTCTGATTGAGCCAGGGAAGGCAGAGAAAATGATGTTTATGCTGAATAACACAAGGAGGAAGCTTGGGGGTTTTCAGATTTGTGCACTTTGCACTTGCTGTGGTGGGGCTAGAGCAGTATGCTTGCCTGCTCCTTGTTGCTATGCTATCAATTGCAATATACCAAACAGGCCTTTTGGTTACTGTTCTTTCACTCCCAAAACTTGTAATTGTTTTGGATGCCATTACTAAATCCACAAGAAATCAAAAAAGTATCTCTCTTTCTATAATAGAAAAGAAGGGAAGGAAAGTTAAGTCAAATTAGATCTTTTTTTGGTCTTTGATTTGTGTTTCTGTGAGTCTGAAAGGGGAAAGGAATATCTGTTCTTAGATTTGATTTGTTTATAATTGTTTGAAGGACAGCTATTTCCAGGTAATCTTTTGCTACTTCATGATGGGATTTGTGCCCTAGCAGTAGTGTTAGTTTTTACTCTTTCAGTAATGAAGAAAATGTGATTCTTTTTCTAAGTAGCAAAAAACTTGGATGAAGTACTAGTTTCAGATTGAAGTATAATACATATATCCATTGAGTGTTTCTCTCTCTCTCTCTTAATGAAGTTTAGTGGAGTTGTTTATTGAGTAACATTGTTAGTATATTTTATTGATGTTGATAGTTTCTGTCATTATAAAAATATTGTTTGCTTAGTGAGGATGTCTACTGAGGTATTCATTACTGTCACTAAAGTTATGTTTATTGTCTCAATGTTTTTGGCCATTAATTAATTGTGTACTGTATGGATAATCTTATTATAATGGGAAAATGATAGTGTAAACACTGAACCTAAGATTGAATTCTCCTCTTGTTGTCATAACAGCTAGTTGGAAGGGGAGCCTTGTTGTAACTAGTAAAGTTGTTGCCATGTGACCGGGGTTCTCGAGTTCGAGCTATGGAAACAGTCTCTTGCAAAAATACAGGGTAAGACTGTGTATAGTATACCCTTGTGGTCTGGCTCTTCCCCGGACCGCGCACACAGCGGGAGCTTAGTGCACCGGACTGTCCTCTGTCATACAGCTAGTCAATTGAGAAAATGGTGTACTGAATTTATTAGAGAGTAGGACAATTGTTGTTTATTATTGATGTTGAAAGGGTCTTCATGTGATATAGGTTCACTCTTTGACAAAGGATGCAGCCCCCACAGTTCCCTATTATGTATAAGGAAAAGAAGGGGAAAGATTGGGAGAGAGCTTTCACTTACCCTAAGCAATAAAGAAATTAGATGGGCTTTTATTGCTTGTAGAGAAGAGAATGAATGGGGTTGTTGTCAGTGTAAACAAACTTAACAATTATGGTGGTGGAAGTTGGGTAGGGTAGTTAAAGTCAGCTACCATAATAATGCACTGTTGTACAATTGTAGTATGTTGTTCGGACTCTTAAAAAATGATGCCGCATCCATGTCTGATCCTTCAAAAATGCTCTACTTTTGAAGGATCTGACACGCACCCGTCAACATTCTTTAAGAGTCCGAGCAACATAGATTGTAGAGTAGTAAATTCTATGTCCATTGCATTTATAAATTTTAGTCATGTTAGTACCTTTACTTTAGGTCCTATATTTTCTAGGAGTCTTTTAGTCCTATCGGAGATTATATGCCGGTACAAAATATAGAAAACTACTAGTTTTTGGTGAGTTAATGAGGGACATGATCAGTGAGGATTCATGTAGCTGATATTAACTTGCTTTCGATTGAGGTGTATAGTAGTTGTACATGTTCCCAAATGCATAACTGTTTTGACTCTGTGATCACCTATTTAGAATTGTGAATTGTGATGTGTCAAAGTTCACCTTTCCTCAAGAAGAAAAGGAAGTAGTAGATATATTATAGGACTAACACATAATAGATGGTAGATAAGCATGGGGTGGGCACATGTAACAGTCCTTTTTTATTCAATAATAATAATGTGGTGTTCGAGTCAGTTTGTGTGCATCTTGATTGTCCTCCAGGATATCTACTTCCTTCTGCTTGATGCGTTGTTCGGACTTTCCAAGAATGTTGACACACCTGTATCGAATTCGGCATGCATCCATCGACACTTTTGAAGAGTTCGAGCAACATAGCCTGCTAGTACAAGTACCGATAAATTTTACTCACCAAAACTTAGACAAATGCGAAGAAATCACCCTGATCTATGATTTTTAGTTTGTTTAGCTAATTTTGAGTCTTGATGACACTAACTATGCAAGCTTGTGAGTGAATGAGAATGTGAATGGGTGGGGTACTGGTGCTGACCAACTAAATCTGAATCTGCTGTTTTAAAACTCTCTGACTCTATAGATGAGTGTGTAGGGAATCTAATTGACCTTGAATTTGGGACAATTATTTTTTTGGCAAACCATGTGACATGTCCTTGGGACAAAGTAAGAAGATTTGCATAATTGAATTTTTTTTTGATCAACAAGAAATGTGGCGGGATGAATTAAATTTTTCTATTTTTTAAAAATAAAGTAAATTTTTCTATTTTAATCAGAAGTTCAAGTTTGAGTCTTGAGAACGAAGAAATTCTTAATAGGAAGTGTTTCTCTTTTTAGTAGACCATACACGACGTGAACGAAAATTTTCTATCCTTAGTTAGAGTATCAAGATTCAAGCCTTAAAAATGAAGAAATTCTTGATAAAAAGTGCTTCCTCTATATGTGCCAATTCGAATTAGTTTTAGATACCAAATGCATTAAAGAAATGGTAAAAAGAAAATTGATTTGAATAAGTTGTCTTCCCATCAAAGGGAAAATAATGGACTTAAATGTACACTAGTAACCTATGGTGTTTTTCCCTTTATTGGGTAAAGAGTAAGAAATTATAAAGATTTTCTTTAAAAAGGTCACTACATTGGAAAAGAGGGCATTAAATGACATTAATTGAATATTTCCAAAAAGCTTAATAGGACCAATAGGTTGGAGAAAAATGTGCAATGATAAAATACTAAGTAACTATGAGTCTAGGGTTAAAAAAAAATATATGTTCCCAAATTAGAGCAAACAAGTGGCAAAAAGATTTTTTTTTAAAGGGAGGACCATATGTGTATTGTTTTGGATTAAATAGAAATGAAGTCAAAGAAACATGTGCTTCTCTCTGTTTGAAATTTTGGTACTCTTTCCTTTTATAAAAGGGCTAACAACAATATTCATTCCCTCAATCATTGATAAATTTTAAACTTTTGGGAAATCTCAATAAACACATTTAATTTTAATTAATTAAATATGCATGTTTTGATTCCTTTGATAGCGAATATTCACAAATTTACAATAATTATGAATTCTTTCACAGCTTGATTTTTCATGTGATATGTTATGTTTGTATCATCACTTCATATTTGATAGTAATATAATTTGAAACTATTCAAATGTAATATATTTTCTTCATAAAGGGACCAGAAACAGACATTTTGATTAATTTAAAGATCAAGTCTTGAGTTATATATCACGAGGACTGAAATTAGAATTTACTATTAGTCAAAGGACTAAAAGTGTTGTTATCCCTTCCGAAAATTTCAATGGTGTGAACTCCTAAAAGGCTACTGAATATGTATAGCATGTGTCCAAAATTAAAAGAAAATGTTAGCTTTCTTAATAGGAAAAAATGGCATTGAAGTCAAAAGATGACTAACAGTGAGGAAAATTGTGCATATAATAACAAGTGTGGGACAGTCCGATGCACAAAGTATTCCACGTTCACGCGATAATCCGATGCACAAAGTATTCTGCACTCACGCAGTATAGTACTTTAGAAAAATGGTCACCTTGTAGATGGCTATATTTGAATGGAGCATTTTGAGTTTTGAGTATTTTATGTTAAAGGAAAAAAGTTCAATTTCTTTTCATCAACTATACCAAATATTTAAAATTTATTCTCAATTATACTTTTGGACCATTCATATCCTCGCCATTTTCAAATCGTCTCAAATATGCTGTTAACTGGATGGTTTCTATGTGTCAACATACTTATGGATCAAGGTTCAAATTTACCCCTTTAATTATTTCTTATAGTTTAAATTAAAATGACCGACCGTTATAGCTCACGTTAGAGTTTCATTAGGATCACAAGAGCAAATACGAGCTAACAACAACGGCATGAATGGCCTCCAAGTGTAACAAAGGTTAAAATTAAGATATTTTGTACAACAGAGGAGTTGTTTTGTTCCTTTTCGCTATGTAATATTTTCGTGATAACCATATAACTTTTCCAACAAAAAGAAAAAGATGCTAAACACCATTGAAAAGGTAAGCAAAATATTTCATATATTGCTCAAACTTCCATTATTTTGGCTATACACATGTATACTACACATTTTTTATCACTTCCAACTTGCAAGTTTTTGAGTAGCATATTTATCTATCCAAATTGCAACTTTATAATAACTGTACATTCTGGTATTCTAAAATTTAAATTCTTCCACTATACATTTTTGATGATCATATGATATATATCAGATTCTTAAAACTGTGAACTCTCAAATCTGAGGTCCTTCCTTCCGTTAAGGCAAAAATTTCAGCATTGGCAGCTAATATGCAAACTTTGCCTATCTCAGTTTCTTGAATCTGCAGCATCTCGCGCTCATCTCATCTCATTCTTTTCAAGACCCTATACGTGGAAAATGAGCCGGTTGGGTCAAACTTGGACGGGTCAATACAGGGTTGAGTTAATAAAATGAGTTGATTTTGCCACCTCTACGAGAACCTGATGCACTGAAAGTCCATGTAGAGCAATGCTTTACTTCTCCGACTTTGCATAGGGGTCCATCCAACATGTATCCTCCTCGACTGCCTTTTTCCATCGTCTTTTGAATACCTTGTACTCATTGTAGGATTGTCTTCTCACCTGAAGAAACTCACATATAAAACTGGAGTCAAAAAATGGCTTCGCGTTTCTGAATGAATACAAAAAGTGTCTTGAGTGTATGTTACTCTATAAAGCCGACCCCAACTAGCTTGGAATTAAGGCCAACTAGAAACATACCTCCACTCTGAAATTGAGAGCGTTGGTTTGAGATGGTGCCTGCATTCGTGAAAATAATATTCAGCTCTGATGTTAAATGAAAGACTCGTCAAAAACTCATAAGTAAACACATCTAATATGGTGGATGAGATAGGTAAGCTATCGACTCTTTCTAATAAAAATATCATCACTGGATATAAAGTAACTAAAACATACTTGTTTTTCAAGGATTGTGATGTTTTCTCCACCTACTGTCAAATTCTTCTGCATGATTGACATCAACATGAATAAGTTAGAGGAATAGCAAGTCCACGAGATGCATAAATCTCAGGAAAATCAATTGTTTGACAAATAAGAAACGAAGATTTAAAACTTCGTAATAAACTCAAAAAACTTTGTATCTGGATAATTTATAGACATTTTTTCCCTTGCAACCCTTCTATGAATAACTTCCCTTTTAAGCCAAGGGTCTATCACAAACAGCCTCTCTACCCCACAAAGGTAGGGGTAAGGTCTGCGAGCATTTCACCCTCTCCAGACCCCATTTGTGGGATAACACTGTGTATATTGTTGTTTGTAATCTACTCAAAAGTATGTCGTAGGTGTGGACAACAAGCATGACAGGTTACACATTGAAAGGAAACTTTGCAGCTGCCTATTGCTTAAATTTTTTTCTACCGAAAACTTCAAAAAGAAATATCATGTTGAAGGAACAAACATTGTGTTACATGTAACTCTATGGGTGAAATGAACTCAAAATAGTCGACTTAATCGAGTGGATGTGTAAGTACAGCATGTCGATCAGGTGTGAACATCAACCTAACGCGACTGCTTCATTATCAATTTGTGTGTACATTTTGTATGTCTGTTGCAGTTTTGGCAGTTCATTTTAAGCATTTTTATGTGCTAGTTTTCTTCGTGTTCGTAGTTACCTTCTTTTCAGGCTCTCCTAGTGTTGGAAGGCCATAGTGAACAATGTATTCAGCATCAACAACCCCAATATTTTGAGTTCTGTCTCCCTATCACCAAAATGAACCGAGGAGCATCAGCAACTCATGACTGTAACATAAGAGAGCTATCGCTTTAACAACAGAAAAATAAATGCCATGTCCCAAATCAAGAACTACCTGTTCTCAATCTATAACTTTTGGGGTGCCGTTTTCATACTACCCCAAAGTATTTGAAGGAGGTTGATAGAAGATGCAGAGACTATTTATGGGGAAACTCAGAGAATAGGAGGAAAGTGGCACTTGTTTCTTGGGATAAGATATGTGTACCAAAAAAGTATGGTGGGCTGAATATTAAGGGCTGAAGAAAGTGGAATATTGCCTCGGTTGGGAAGTTGATTTGGTTGCTTGCAAAGAAGGGGGATCTATTATGGATTAGATGGGTTCATGGGTTATATATGAAGGGAGTTCAGGATGTATAGTCTCACACACCACCAGCAGACAGTAGCTGGTACTGGAGGAAGTTGCATTCACTCAAGAAAGGCATGACATACTGGCATCAAAATGGGACTTCTTGTTTGACTACAACTGGGAACTATTCTGTCTCCAGTATCTATAATGCATTGCTGGGAAGCTTACAAAGGTGGAAGGAAGCTGATTTAATTTGAAACTCAATTTTATTACCAAGACATAGATTCATGTTATGGTTGGCTACTCAAAAGAAGCTGCTAACAAAAGCGAGGTTAACAAGGTTGCATATCCCAATTGATGCTAATCATTGTTGTTGATGTGATGATGCAAAAGAGGAAACACAACTGCACTTATTCTTTGAATGTGGATGGAGCTCTGATTTGAAAAGGAAGCTGGACAATTGGTCAGGCTTCAGAATTCAAAGGAAGGATGTTGCACAATGTTTAAAATGGATTAAGGGAAGGCATTGGCAGCAATTCAGGAAGGAACGGCTCAAATTTATCATACTTGGAAGGCAAGGAATTGGAAGCAATTCAAGAATATAACTGCAGATACAACGCTCGTGATGGAACAGATTCAGAAAGAGATACAGATTAAAGTTGATCATGAAAATGGATCTAGGAAGGCTGCTAGATGTATGATTTTACTTAAAATTTTTGTAACTAGTTGGGCTCTTGCTCTGTTGGAGGCTTGAGAGATGGCATACCCTTCCTAGAAGGTGGTGTTATTTCTTTTGTGTTCTTTAGGTGTATCTATTTTGTTTGTCTATGGTAATATTTCACAGTTTATTACCAAAAAAACAGAACTACCTGTGCACAGTAACCAAGCTGAATGTCCAAACCCCAAGCATGGATCAAGTCATTCTGTGAAACAACATTGAAGGAACAATAAGTAAAGATTGATAATTTTGTAGCAGATTAATATGCAGTTATGCCTGATGAACTGATCTAAACAGCGGATTAGGACAACGATTAAGGTGAAGTCACCAGCCAGTGAAAAGGCGTAATACATAAACAGCCACTCAAACTTGGCCTCAACTGACAAGTAAGCACGTCAACTTTGAGAGTGCATATCTAGACGCCTCAACTTGGTCTCAACTGGCAACTAAATGGTCCAACTCATCCACACTGTGTCTCGTGGACACCCGACGCCGATGTGACGCATAAATTTTGGAGGTACCTAGATGATCATTTGTAAGTTGGAGTGTTCAACTGATACAATGGAAATGAGTTGAGGTGTCTAGATGTGCATACTAAAGTTGGTACGTTAACTTGCCAATTGAGGCCAAGTTTCAGTGTTTGTTTACATATTATGCCCAGTGAAAATGAACGAATGATTTCAGCAGCGATATGATCTACCTTAATCAGATAAAGCAGGGAAAACTATATAACTCTTCGTCAAAGACCAAATTTTAACTCATAAAATATGAGTAATGCAGATATAGCATGACATATGTAATTATTATCGACAATACAGCGTTTCTACAAGGAAAAACCTGGATCATATACCAGACGCAGCGCCAGGCAGCATGGGAAAACACAGGAGCCATTACTTCTATCCACCTGCAATATCAGAGACTCCTTTTAACTTCCGCAAAATAATTGAGTTTCTACCTTTTCCATGCAGAAAAGGAAGGTTATTGCTGTAACATTTCCAATTTCTGTTCCTAATTATTTCCCATGAAGAGATATGTGAGTGGCATAAAACAAAATCAAGTTACCCAGTACAAGGAGGAGCCATACTGGTATAGTCACACCGAGTCCCAGTATCACCAACCTTATAAGTCCGTCTGCAATGTAATACGTCAAATCAATCAATTCTGACATCACAATACCTAAGAACTCGTGTTCCACTCAAAAGGAAACGAGGAAACCGGGGTGGGGTGGGGGATGAGGAAGGAAAACATCATAGTAGACCATAAGACATATGAAAGAGCATACTAAGACACAAAATTGTCAATAAGAACCTGTGCACTCTTGATCTCCTCCCACGAGCAGTAATCTGATGATGCACCTCTGATTTTCCAACATCTAGTGCTGGTTGTGAAATCTCAAGACCTTCGTCTCTCACAATAGATATGTACCTACAAGGATAATGCAAGTCAGGTTTAGTAAATACAGAAATTTATTGGAATGCTTTGAATCTTTTTAAGTAGTCTCCGAGTGATACATAAAACTAAATGCATATATGCAACCTAAACAAGCAAAGTGAAAACAATGAAATGGCTTTAGCAAAATAGTTCAGATAGTACTCCACCATCTCCTATATTCTTGAGTATATACCAACTTTCACATACCGTTCTGGGTTGAAATTTTCAACTCCGAGGTCTTCATCCCAGAGGAAGATATAACTGTACTCAGCAACTATATCTGGATGTAAGAATCTTTTTGCAAACCACCTGTTATTTTCACGACATCCGAATATGTCAAGAGAGTTTCGTGCAAGCATAAGATGTTCTATACTAAAGCCACTGCCTACTAAAGCAAGCATAGAAACTGTACCATTTTGTTTGGTTCAAAGCTGAGATGTGTATTACACTGTTACTCCATTTAAAACTCCTCCATCCATCGACAATACCATCGTAGTGAAAAAGCATCACCGCAAAATCACTTGATAGAAACTGCCAACCAATTCAATAAGCGAACTTAAGGTAACTGTATGTCGTAAAATATGCAAGATAATTGAACACTCACCTTTTGTACCATCTCGTTTACTGTTTCCTTCTGCTTTATCCCAACAGCTGCAGCAAACAAGTACTTTGAAGGCTTTTTTTTCTGCTAAACCACAATTAAAAAGTAAAACATGTTAGTGACTGTTTGCACTGCTGAAAATCGATATCAGGAAATGTCATACTCCCTCGGTTTCAATTTGTTTGTCTTACTTTCCCTTTTAGTACGTTTCAAAACCAATGCCTCTTTCCTTTTTTGTCAACTTTCTAATTCTAACTTTCAACACGGCATGTTTAAGACCACAAGATTAAAGAGCATTTTGGTGCATTCTACATATCTTTAGTTTAAGACCACAAGATTCAAAAGTCTTACTTTACTTTCTTAAACTCCGTTTCAAGTCAAAACCAAACAACAAACAACAACAACAACAAAAAACCCAGTGTTTTCCCATAAGTGAAACATGGGGAGGGTAGAGTGTACCAGACCTTACCGCTACCTTTGAGAAGGTAGAGAGGCTGTTTTCGAAAGACCATCGGCTGATCAAGTCAAAACCAGACAAACAAATTGAAATGGAGGGAATATTATATTTGTGCACTACATAAATGTCAATTTCTTCATCAGTTCATAAACAAGATCAGCAGCAGAAGCAACAACGATACTAGTTAACATGTGTTCATCAAACAAGACCTGAACTTATCCTCAATTATGTCTCTTTGAATAATACTAACTACGAAAATTGAGCAAATAGGATGGAGGGATTATTACTTTTGTGAGCTGTAAATAACCAGCTTTAGGCTTTATTTGAGTGAAACGACCAATATATACCGTGGAATTTCCTTGGACTTGAATTACTATGAACTAAACCAGAAGACGTAAAACTTTATATTTGATTAGTTAATAGATATGAATTCTAAAAACTTGTGCAAGATAGACATTGTCGGACGTACTAAGATGGAAAGAGTATCACCTAAATCGGAGTGGATGGAGTATCATACTAATTAAAATATAAGAATTCATTTTCAACAGAAAAAATCAACTCTGCATCGTAGAAGTCATGAGGAACATTGAAAGATGGACATGAAATTAACCTCTGGATAACCCCATAAAGGCCGTCTTTCCAAGTTAGAAGTCTTAGCAATAATACCTTCAGGTAATGTCTCACTTCCATTAGGCCTGCATTGATTCTAAAACGGATGACACATATTATTTATGCGAAGAATATATCAAGATACTCAGAAACCAATAAATAAAATCAATCCATTAATATTTGAGTTTGTGAAAAAACCATGAATCAATAGGGACTAGTCGATAACATTTCCATGCTAAGAAGAACAAACCTGACATGATCTTCGCACTTTCCACGGCAAACTTTTCTGCACAATAGAGTTCTTATGATTATCCATTCCCATTGTGCATCAATTGTGCAACAATTTACCAAAACTCAAACAATGCATCAAGTTTCTTTTGTAAATGAGTCAGACACTATGAAATAGACAGATTCCAATCGCTTACAAGCGTTTGGACACACATACTATATGCAAATAATGAACTATTATTTGCAGCCAGTGTTCGTTTTACCAATATGTTCATTGAAGGAGTATTTCAAGTGAAATCATAGTTTTTACTCGCAAAACTTCAATCCTTTTCCAAGCGATTAATGCCCAAACACAAACAAAACGAGTACTGTTTTTCAGCTTCAACTTCAAAAACTCGTTTTGCCAACTTCAACCAAATATGTATGTCCAAACGGGGAATCTCAAGCAGGGCATATTCCATAAACTACAGGAGAGGTCAAGAGAATATGACACATACCTCTTTATGATTTTCTGCGAAGTCGCTCCCTAACAAGAGAATCAGACACAAAAACGAAACGGTAGGAAAGAGCGCACAGAAACATGACCTCCTGATTTTTGGATCTTTGAGTAGTGACACCTAAAAATACCAAAAAAGAGCCTCATTTAGCACATTGAACTGAACATTGCAAACAACAATCTACCTTTTACTTAAAGTACTCAGAACAAAGTATCCCCTTCTTCAGAAGACCCTATTATCGTTGCGCCAAGGCTCCCCTTCTGGCTTTTTCAGAAGACACATTAATGATACTAAAATGCATCTAAAGAAAAAGACACTACAAAATAGAAGTTTAGGAAAAAAAAGACACAACAACTGGTCTCCCCACAACCAATTGTCCATAATAGATGTCTTTTTAATTGAGCTATGTTGCTCGGACTCTTCAAAATGTTGCTGGATGTGTGTCAGATACTCCAAAATAGCATATTTTTTAAGGATCTGACACAGGTGTGGAATCATTTTTGGAGAGTCTTGAGCAACATAGGCTATAAGATCAAATCTTTTTTGCATTTCTCTAAAACTCTACAAAAAAGATAAAATGAAACATCAAGATAGTGACTTTCTTATTTTGATAACCAAGTAATCCCGTGTCTACGATAAAATATGATAAGAAAATCAGAACATTATATGCATCAACTGGCTTCCCTGTATCAATGATTTACATAATAACTACACATGGATGATAATGAAGTATATAACCAATGGGTTCAACTGAATCTAGCATTTCCAACACGAAAATGCTAAATTCTATACAAACATTAAATTCAGAACCCGTAATTTCAAAAGTACAAATATTTCAATAATAATAACATGATCCCGTAAAATTTATATCAATCCTGAGTACACAAACAACATTGCATGAACTTAACTTTCGATGAATGCTAAACACATGCAAATACAACAACAACAATAAACAACAACATAACCAGCGTAATCCCACGAGTGGGTCTGTTGAGGATGATGTATACACAAATAACACAACATTACCCTACCTTATGAAGGTAGAGAGATTGTTTACGATACACCCCCTACATGCAAATCATTGAAATATATGATCTATAAACCAAAGAACATATTTTTTTTAAAAAAAAAAACTTACAAATGGCTTCATGTTCATTCAAATAAATAAGAATAATCAACTTGCTGCCTCTGTCTCCCTAGGATTCAACTTTTTTAATAATAAAGAAAGCATGTTTAGAAGCCAAATAAAAAAAAAGTATTTCTTCAAGATTCAACCTCTTTCTATATTTGACAAGAAAAAGAAGATTTCCCACTTTTTCCTTTATTGTTGTTTTTTTTGTATAAAAATGTTAGAATTAAGAAAGAAGAAGAAAAAGGGTAGATTTGTTAGAAAGAACAAAATAAGATGGGAAAATGTAGGGGGAAACTGAGTCAATTATGAATGACGTGAAGTGGGGGGGCGTTGTGGAAGACATTGCGCGGTTTCCAACTACCTATACTCACAAAAATGACAATAATTATCTCTTTACGTTTGACGTTAGGTTCAAAATAGTCCCTTAAATATATATACAATAATTTTATAAGTGGGGTAGAGTGTACGCAAACTAAATTTTGAACTCACTAAATCATTTAGACAAAATATGTATTAAGGTGATTCAAAATCTAATTTTAATTTTAGTTTTAATTTTTAAAATGGTTGTGTATAATTATCCCTAAAGTTGAAGTAATGTACAATGAATAAAATGTAGAGTATATACAATCATGCCACTTACTAAGGTAGTTACACATAAATTTGCATGATAAATATAATCGGTTACCTTTTAAGAATACTTAATTGAAATATCTTTGAAGCCTAAGTTTTATGTGCGAAAGAAATATATCAAAAAATCAGATCACCTATAAGGTAATTATAAGAAAACTTTTATGATAAATATACATATTATTAGACAACTTGTTAAAAATGATAACTAACTTTAATATAATAAGTTAAAACCATACTCCTTGTGGCAAAAAGTTGACATTATCAAGATATATAACTTAATTCATAAATTGATAATACGAACAATTCTTTACACTATTATTGGATTAGTGATTTTAATTCTTGAATAATCCAAGACATTAACAAATTAAGATGCTGACAGTGGATTGATTACTATAATCAAATACTAAAATATATTTTTTGCAACAAGCACGTTGTTTTCATGTTCCTTAGAAGATCAAACATGTTTTTTTATTGGCAATTGTGTCTTACTCACCCCTAAAATATTAGGGGAGTTTATATCAAATCAATATATGTATATTATGTATTTGAATATGGATTTTTTTTTTTTTTTTTTTTTTACCTTTGTAGACATCAAAATTTTGTAAAACTATAAAGACAAGTCCAATCATTTAGGTTTCTTGGAGGTTACTTTAATCTAAACCCTAAATTGTACTATTTAAAAGGTATATGACATATTCCCTTGAAACTCTAAATTGTACCTATTTAAAAAGTATACTATAATATATTTTCTTGAGGCATCTCAAAATCCTCTGGGATTTCATAAAGAGATTGAGACATCAAATAGATATATGCTACTGGCAGCCCTCATTCGGGAGCCCTCATCCTACATTCGAGAAATTAATACGTTACTGACAGGCGACAACCCTCATCCTACATTCGAGAAATATACTACTGACAGTCCACGAATCACGGAGAAAATTCAGAGAGAAGAATCAGGGAGGAGCAAAATTATACTCATAATCTTGATGAATAAAATCACTTTTTATTTATTTTGTAACTGCAGTATATTTTCTATATTTTGAGAAAATTTTATTGCATGCATACTGACCTGAATGAATTACACACATTTTTATTTTATTAAATCACTTAATTATAAAAAAAAACTATATTGATTTGACGCAAACATTCACTAAGTTTTTACCCTTTCTCACCTTTGGTCTAACTTACACCCTTGTTCGAAGATGCTGAGAAGCTTCGTAAGAATTAACGAAACTTCCATATTTGAATTTGCAAACATATAATATGTGTATATATTTGTGTTCATTGTACCCAAATATGTGTTTTACCTCGTGATACCCAAATTATATTCCAATGGCATCATGGATGTTGTCATGTAATATTAATGATTATTTGACCCCAAAAGAAATCGTTCAAATAATTATCTACAACAAAAAAATTCAGTGTAATTCAATAGACAATGTCTGAAGAGGGTGGTGTACGCAATCTTATCCCTACATTGTGAAGGTAAAGAGTCTATTTTCCTTAGGCACTCAGCTCAAGTAAAACACAATCGCGTAAATATCAAAAGTACTTAACACAATTCCATTAATGTTTTCGAGATTCAATTAATTGGACTAATTTTTGTGTTCTTTGTAATTTAATGTTGAGGGAATCTAAAACTCAATAATAGTACTTTTTGTGTGAAAAATATAAATAGTTAATTAGTATTTCTTAAATTCGAAAGTTAGTGAATTTAAAATAGATAAGTAAAAAAGTATGAAAAATTAGGGAAAACGAAAAAAAGAAATTGTATAATCTTTTTATTTAGATTGATGGTCACGGGAATTAAGTTGCAAATTCTTATATATTCAAATTCAAACCTTTTAATTTTCTTCATCTTGAGTTACTTTGTTGGTTTTTTTCTTTCCATTAAACTTTATTTCTAAATGTCAAAAGGTAATTTAAACATTCCTAATACTATTCCAACTTGGATTAGGTTCTTTCCATTCATCACCTCTATATATATGACATATCTTAATTAAGTTCTTACATAAACAACTCTACAAAATATCTTATTACTTTTGTCTCCAAAATTAAACCTAACGTAATATTTTTTCCATCGAAGGGCTTTCTGTCTATTGATTAAGACGAGTTAATTCATTCAGAACTCAATCGATTGTTTTCTCAACTCTTGTATTCGATTGACTATAGTTGCAAAAATAGCCAAAAAAAGAATATCGTTTTCGATTGAAGCATTGGCCATGATGGGTGGTGATTATATTAAAGACGGAATTAGCTTAGAAGAATATGAAAAATATGAAGAACAAGTGCCTCCCCATTTGTTAGTTGATGATCAAGAAGATGAAAATTTATTCTCAAGTTGGAAGAAAAATATTTCAATAAAAAAATCATATGAAAATTCTTTTTGTTTTCAAGAGGAGAAGAAGAAGCCTTTAAGTGGAAAACAATTTTTCTGGGAATTCTTGAAAAAGAAGGATATTATAGCAAGTTTTTTTAGACTACTGGGAACAATCTTACTATATATAACAACATGAAATTTAAGTTGATTGATTGTTACCTGAATAATTTTTACTTTGTTGGTGAGGGTTGGATTCCTAGAATCGGAGTTACCTAGACGACTTTTTTTCTTCTATATATTTATTTATTTCAATATTGTTCTTTGTGTTCCTTGGAAGATATATATACATATTACTACTATATAGAATCATGACTGAGCACGCAGCAGACGGTTGTCATGCCTGCTTTCAGCTGCCTGCTTCTGGTCGAAGACATTTTTGTAATTTTATATTTTTCATTTTAATTTAATTATTTTATTTTAATTTTTAATCTGTTATATGTTTAAAAATTACGTAAAAGTATTATAAATTATAATAATTAATAATTAAAATTATTTGGAGACACATAGAAATTTTTTGGTTGACTCGAAATGCTATCAATGCAACATAAATTAGGACATATTATTTGAAAATTTCATGAAAAGTAACATAAAACACAATTTAACAAATTAAAATATTTGAAAAATGTATAAAAAATTTGTTTGACTTTCCAAATTCTATCAATGTCATATAAATTGGGATAGAGGAGTAACATATATTACTTGAAAATTACGTAGAAAGTCATATAAATCATAATAATTAATAGCTTAGAATAACTAAACCATATAACAAATTTGATTGACTTTCTCAAATATTCCATCAGCGTCATATAAATTGGGACAAAAAAAGTAACATATAGTATCTGAAAATTGCATAAAAATACTATAAATCAATAATTAATAACTTAAAATATTTAAAAATCATACAAAAAATTTGGTTAACTTTTCAAATTTCATCTGTACCACATAAATTGGGATAAAAAAGTATTCCCTCTGTTCCTATTTACATGTCGTCCTTACTATAAATAAATGTTCCTTATTACTTGTAATTTCACAAACCAATGCATATTTGACACTATTCTTCCCATTTTACCCTTGGAAGTTATTAAATAGTCTTGAAACTAAATATTTGACCAACATAGGAATTGCAAGAAATTAATTCATGTCACTAATTACTTTGTATTACTCCCATCATTGTGCTTTAGATCAATTTGTAGTAATGGAATTTGAATATTTTGTGATATTGTCATGTTTACTTCAAGAGTTAATAAAGTTTTCTTTTTATACAAAATATATAGGAAAATTGAGGTTGGAAATTTTAAAATTTTAAAATTTTGGATCAATCATATTGAAATTTTGGCTCCAATAATATTCAAGCTCTAATCTTTTAAAAAAAAAACTCGTTCTTTCACTTTTGAGTACTCCATGACAACATTTGAGCTTGAAATTTGATTTTTTAATTAATGAACTCGTCCTTTCACAGATTGATTTACTTGATAACATTTGTGATTTAGTCTTCAAATAAAAGAATATGAAAAGATTGTTTTACTTTGCAAGATTTTAGTATATGCATTAATATTAGATTTAGACTTTCAACAAATACATTTTATTAATTCAAGAGAAAACTAAATAAAGGTACAACAATAAAATTACCTAGTTTCTTAATGGACGTGAAACTTAAAAAGGTGACATCTAATTGAGAAAGGAGAGTGTAATATACATTGGCCCCATGTTGGCACGGGCTCCAATATCTAAATATATTTATAGTTGACTATTTTTCTAAGAATCTATTATTTGTATGTATTAATTTTATAGATAAGAACCACACACACGAAGATGTGCTAAAATTATTGAATTTGGATGAACTCATATATTTATTAAGATTATATAAACCCAATATTAAGAGTAGATTTGAGCTGACATAACCCCAGCATTATACCTTTACAAGAGCAATTGATACAATGTGTGAAGAAATTCACTCAAACTTTATACAGTCAAATCTCTCTACGGTCATTTTTTATAATAACATTTTATTATATAATGATCAAGTTTTTTTTTTAAATTGATTTTTCATGTTATGTTATGTTATATATTCTCTATAATAGTTGTAAGAATATAAATTTTATTAGATTCAAATTCATAAAATAATTTGAACTATATTAATTGAGAATATATTAATTCAAATAAATAAGTGCTCTAATATAATTAAATTGATTATATTTAAGTTCAAAATTCAATTTCATTTTGCTAGTATATTTAATTGGGCTACAAATAATAAAATCACTTTGTTAAGCCTAAGATGTTATCTTATCCTAGGGATCCAAATTGGTGATATGTGTCAAATTACGTGGCACACGAAGCTGAGATGCTCCGAACTTGTGAAGAGAAAGTGCACCAGTAAGGAGGTGTGAGAATTTGGTTGTTATAGCAAGTTAGGAGAGGTAGAGTTTGGCCGAAAAAAGAACTAGTGGAAGGTAATTAGACAAGACATGACACAACTTCAGCTTACCATAGATGACCGTATATAGAAAGGTTTGGAGATCGAGGACTAGAATAGACAGTTAATGGGTAGTCGAATGTTGTCGCACTTTTTGTGGGAGCGTGCTACAAGTGACTAACCTGCTCTTCTCCTTATAATTAGTACGTAGTCGTGTACACAGTCTCTTATTCTTCAATGTTATTTGTTGCTTTATTTGCTTTGTATCTTGCTATTTTGTCAACTTATTTTTCTTGCAATCTTGCTTCACAATTTTATATTTTTTTGAGTCAAAGGTCTATCCGAAACAACTTCCTCATCACCCCAATGGGAGAACTAGGATTTTCATTAAGGGTCGGAGCTCAAAATATGAAACATAAACACACAAAGAAGTCAAGGTGGTTCAACATCTACTATATATACATAAAAAATAATTTTAATCATGTATAAACAATATAATATTTTTTCTGCCGAATGGGGTTCGGATAACCCCTTTTGACCTAGTTAGCTCCGCCTCTACTCCCTACTCCACAAAGATAGGGACAAGATCTGTGTATACCCTATCATACTCATACTCCACTTGTGAAATTATTCTAGATTTATTGTTGTTATTGTTATTATATTCTTTTGTTGCAATTTTTGAGTCATTGTATATGTAATCTAATGACGTATCCATTGCGTATGCAGTAGAGAACGTGAATTATTTTTTTACTATTAATGCATTCATATTTAATTTTACCTCGTGATTTTCAGAAGAAATAATGAATACTGCCTTGACTAAATATTAGTTGAACTAAGAATCAATAGGAAAAAAAAATGCGGAAAATAAATTCAGTCAACATAAAAGTACTACTTGTATAAGACATTTCTAAGGTATACTAGACGTAAGAGCCCGTGCTTGCACGAGCCTAACATATTCTATTTTTTTTAATTTTTATTTATATGATACTGATAAATTTTAGAGAGTCAATTATTTTTTATATGGTTTTTAATATTTTAAGTTGTTAATTATTGTGATATGTAATATTTTTTAGATAATATATGTTATTATGACCATTTTATTTATGTGACACTGATGAAATTTGGAGAGTCAACCAAATTTTTTATATAATTTTTAGATTTTTGTATGGTTTTTAAATATTTTAAATTGTTAATTATTGTGATTTACAGTATTTTTACATAACTTTCAGATAATATATGTTACTCTCTCTGTCCCAATTTATGTGACACTGACGGAATTTAGAGAGTCAATCGAATTTTTTATGTGTAGTTTTACATATTTTGAATTGTTAATTATTGTGATTAATAGTACTTGTTACCAATTTTCAAATAATATATGTTACTCCCTCTGTCTCAATTTATGTGACTGTGATGGTATTTGGAGAATCAATCAAATTTTTTATATGTTGTTAATTATTGTGATTTATGATACTTTTTACGTCATTTTCAAATAATATATGTTATTTCCTTTTTCACAATTTATGTAGCACTGATAGAATTTCGAGAGTGAACCAAATTTTTTATTTCTTTCAAATCTTTTAAGCCGTTAAGCATTGTAATTTTTATGTAATTTTTAAATACATAACAGATTAAAAAATTAGACAAACAAATTAAAATGGAGGAAATAAGAAATTAGAAAGAAGAGGCGGTGGAAGCTGGCAGGACGAACTCCACCTGCTTCCTACCGCTCTTCTATATAATAGAATTTCGATAATCAATAAATTGAACTTTAACTAATTCTTTAAGATATAAGTATTCGATAAAAATGATTTAGCCAAGCCGTGGAAATATCCACCGGCAGAAATGCAAGGTAAGGTTGTGTATAATAGACTCTTATAGTTTGGGGGTTTTGAACACCATGCATAGCGAGAGTTTTAATGCACCAAACTGCTTTTTAAAAAAAATAAAATCGAGGATTAGTGTAATTGATAATTATATTGACTAGTGAAATGTATAAAACAATATTGAAAAATTAATAGTTTGAAAGATATTGTCTATGCAATTTGCCAACATGGATATTTTCTATGAGATTGATCATCATCATCAATTGCAACTAGGATATTTTAATCACATGAATTACTACCGTTTTGGCTTTGAACATTCAAAAAAAAAAAATGTCAAAAGGATAATTTCAAGAGTCAATTCAACATTCTTAGTATACTATTTCAATTAATCGCGCTCTATCTCAATTTATGTGATACCTTTTTCCTAATCAGTTCCAAAAAAAAATTCTAATTTTTCTTTAATAAGATGATTTATGGTCACACAAATATATATGTCGTTTTAGACTACAAATTTAATTTTAATTTTTTTAATTCTTAAATTTCATATTCAGTTAAACATATTCACGTAACTTAAAATGAATGAAGTAAACTTTACTATCATCACCTATCATCACCTATATATATGTCTTGTCTAAATGATTCTTACGTAAAACAACTCAACAAAAGTCTCTATCTCTCCAAACCTAACGTGACAATTTTCCATCTATAGATCAATTAAGCCGATATATCAAAGAGCTAATTCATTCAGAACTCAGTTGATTGTGCTAAAATATCTTACTATTTTTATCCTCAAGTCTTGTATTCACTTAATTAGTTGCATAAATAGCGAAAAAAGAATGTCGATTTCGCTTGAAGCATTGGCCATGAGTGGAGGTGATTATGTTAAAGATGGAATTAGCATGGAAGAATATGAAGAACATGAAGCACAAGTCCCTCCTCATTTGTTAGCTGATGAAGATGATGAAGTTTTTTCCTCAAAGAAGACAAATATGTCCAAAAATTTTCTTATGAATATTGTTTTTGTTCTTAAGAGATTCATAGATGTAAGAATGATAGAGGTGAGCAAAAGATACTTTTAATCAAAAAAATTGGGAATTCTTGAAAAAGAGGGATATAGCAAGTGTTTTTTCTTCTTCTTTAGACTAGAAGGAATATTCATTGTATAATGCCATTGTAAATATTCATTGGTTGGTTAAAAATTGAACCGATCAAATCGATCCATATATTTTTTTTTTGAACAAGCTAAGGAAATCCGCTATTGCTATTTTTTGGATGTGCAAAGATAATTATCATATCATTTATTAGTTTTTCTTAATAAAATTGTAGGTTTTTACACAAATGTATAATTATGTTGTACCGAATGATTATGTTAGATATTACCAAAAGAATACCGAACCATACCTAATAATGTTTTATGCATTTTATATATTAAGTTTATAAATACTAGCATATTAGATCTTTTGCTTTGGGTATGGGCTGATGAAAAAGGCTACAATTCATAGCAGGTAATTGACATACAAGGTCTCAAATTTCCAAACCTATTATGTTATTTTTATTGAATCTTAATTATTCTAGCATCTTGAGTATCTCAAGCCATAAAATATATCGACGATCTCAAATAACAAGTTACATGGTATTGAATATCTTTCCTCTAATATGCCGCTAAATGCTAAATTTAGCATTTTAATGTAATCATATCATGAATAAAAAAAAATGTCCATGAATAAAGGCTAAGGTCTGCATATACTCTACCCTCTCCGGACCCTACATGGTGAAATTATACCGAATATCTTGTTGTTATTGTTGTTGAGTAAATTGCATTAGTTCTGATCAACATTTTAAGATATACTCATTTCTTTACTATGTTCATATGAGAAAAATCAGAAAATTGCATCTCATAGTACTTTTTGTATGGGCTTTGAATATGTAAATTATAAGTAAATATAAAATTAATTTAATTAAATTTAGCTCCAAAAAAATAGTAAACTGACTCTCGAAATGTAAAAAATAACAACTAACATAGATCAGAGAGAATATTTAGCGGCCGCTAAATAACTGTGCGTGTGCATTATTCCTTTTTTTTTTAATAGTGTTTTCTCTTCAGCCAAGAACCTTGAATCAAAATGGATTTAATTATTTTTTGGGGGTTTGGATTTTCAAGTTGATTCTGAATTTGAATGGTTTTATTAATCGTTATAAAAAATAAGATTTGTAGCAAAACGATTTAGCCAAGAAACTGTTATTAATTATCATGATACAGTCATGTTATTAAACTTACTATTAGTGGTCGTAACTAGTTGATGGGATAAAGATAATAATTTTGTAATAAAGTATGAGATTATTTTATCGTCTTGATTCTTGTTTGAAACATTCTCACACGTGCAATATTTTATTCACTAGTAACTAGTAATCCAATTACACTTTTGACTTTCACTATTCATTCCACATGCATGCATGCATGAAGTTGAATATGCGTAGAAGTTTCCTAAGATTTACCAAAACTTCCATATTTGAATCTGCAGAACATGTGTATGTAATATGTGTTCATCGTACATGTATCTTCTTTTGAAAATTCCAGGAAACCGCCATCGCTATTCTTCAAGTGTGCAGTGGATAAATATGCTCATGTGTAATATCTCGCAAATCACATAAAAAATGTGAATCGTATTAGGCTAACCTTGTTCGATGACTCGATGAGCTCTACTGAGTAGCAGCGGGCCAGGTGGGGGAGATCCTCTCACATACATTCCTTTGAATACCACACCCGCTGTACCAACTCAATCGGCTGAGCCACTGAGATATATTCTATACGCCATTTGACTGGCCTATGATTCTCGTGATTCCTTTGTTGTACAACCTCGAGTACAACTCTAAGATATTTCTTTTTTTGGTATGTAGGACTTGGTTCAAATATTTCCATAAGTTATGACGTAAGCTTTTTCATTCATGATTTAAATTTTATAAGTTCTTCCGGAATACATTTGATTTACTAAATTTGAAATTACTTATTCGTATTTATTCATTCATAAGTAGTACTCCTTTCGTCCCAATATAAGTGTCTTAGTATAACTATATAACATGCAGTTTAAGAAATAAAAGAAAGTATTTTTGAATCTTGTAGTTTTAAATTAAATATGTGTGTAGTCCAATAACTCTTGTGGTCTTAAGCTTGTCATGTAGGATGTTGGAACTGTAAAACTTACTAAATATAGACCGTGACGTTCTCTTTGTGGGACGACTGATCAAAAAGAAAAGTAATTAGATACTTAATTGAGACAGAGGAAATATATTTATAGGGTTTCGAATTTCGATAGGTGATTTCATAACTTACGATCTACATCCGCCACTGACGTAAGAGATTTAGGCAATATTATATTATTAATTCTATACATATATAGCAGTTTTTCTAATTTTGGAGTCATTGAGTATGTAATAAATTAAAATCCATTGCGTATGCAGTAGAATGTGAATTGCTCTTTAGAACTAATGCAATTAATCATATTTTGTTTTAAGCCTCGTGATGAGTTTCAAAATAATTGACTATAGAAAATATTCATTGATGAACTCATGAGTATCAATAGGAAAAAAAACGTGGAAAACAAATTTAGTCAACATGAGGGTACCTCTTGTACTTAAAAAGTTAAAATGTACTTCCTCCGTTTTTATGTTTACTTATTCATGTTTGATTTGGCACATTTCTTGAGTAATGACTAAAATAATAATTTTAGTATATATGGACAAGTCAAAAAAGACGGAGAGAGTATGACATTTCTTTGGTGATTTTTGAGATTCAATTAATTGAGCTTTAATTTCATTAATGCCTTAAGATTTGTTAAAGTTCTATTTTAATCACTTGATCCTTGTTGACTTGACGCTCTCATTAAAAATTTATTTAGCAGAAGTTTGTTTTACCAAATTATCAGAGGTTTATTATTTTATATAGTTATTTAATGATAAGCATAAAATTGAAGAAAAAAAAAATCTTCCTTGATTTGCTAAAACGGGCAAATAAAAGTAGAATCTATTTTCTGTATAATGGCCAATTAAAATGGAACTAAAAGAGTTGTATTTTGTTGCAATATACATACAAATATTTAAATGTTAGATAGGAAAAACAATGTAAACCTATTTAAATTTGACAACTTGTGCAATTGATTAGTGAAAAGTACAACATCAACACTAACATATTTAGTGTAACCTCACAAAATCTTATTATACTATTTTTTGAGATAGAAAAATTATTTTTGATATATCCTTTACTAACAAGAAAAGTATCTACCGCGAGATTGTGAACAAAACTAAACGAGTAAAATAACAAGATAATTAGTGAAAACTGAAAAGTATGAAACATGTTTGAAAATGAAAATGTATATGCCGTTGCAACAAGGATAAGACTGATCATCACGAGAAGTTTCGAATACTTATTCAAATTCAAACTTTTTTTAAATTTCTTCACAAGTATATATTACCTTTTTGGCTTTGAAACTTTCTCTATAATGTCAAAAAAAGTTAATTTTCAAGAGTCAATTCAACATTCTAATTACGTAGTATATTAATTTAAACTTTACCTTACTTCTTTATCACCTCTCTATATATATGTCATGTCTAAATGAAATCATTGCATAAAATATCTCAACAGAAGTCTCATCTCTCTCCAAACCTATATATCAATCGCTATTATATCAAGAAGCTAATTCGTTTAGAACTCAATTGACTACTTTTATATATATAAAGGTGGTGGAGCGTTCTTAGTGCAACATTATACTTGTCCTCCAGCATCTTATTCGATTGATTAGTTGCGAAAATAGCCAAAAGAAATGTCGATTTCGCTTGAAGCATTGGCCATGATGGGATTTGATTATGTTAAAGATGGAATGAGCATGGAAGAATATGAAGAACATGAAGCACAAGTGCCTCCCCATTTGTTAGCTGATGATGATGATAATGATGAGATTTTTTTCTCAAGGAAGAAAAATATCCATCAAGAAAATCTTCCCACAAAAAAACAATATGAACACTCTTTTTGTTCTCAAGAGTTTCATAGATGTGAAAATGATGAAGGGGAGAAGAAGAAGCCTTTATTAATTAGAAAAAATATATTTGGGGAATTCTTGAAAAAGAAGGATGTAGCAAATTTTTTGAGACTAGTAGGAATAGTCATTGTATAATGTTGCTGTAACTGTTCTTTTTTGGGAAAAGATAATTCATTTATTAGTTATTCTTTGTATCACAATTCCGGCATTATTTGTTATGTAATTACAACCTCCTTATTGTTAATCATTGTAAAAATAGTTCATGTATAATTAATCTATCAACAAATTCCTTAGGGGTCGTTTAGTTGAATCCTTAACGGGAGGTGTTGGATTCAGATCTTGGATACGTAGCTGCCTTTGTTAGAGAATGTTTTACCTCTAATATTATATGAGACTTCTCAGCGATAATTTTAATTTTTAGTCATGCCCCAATGCTGATACCGGATATCGGTTGGAAAATTAAAAAAAAAAAACGTAAGGAATTTACATCTATGAACGTATCCTTAGCACCCTTGATTGAGTTGAATGTCACTCCCATTTATGGAAGCATGACTATATGTACAC
This sequence comes from Capsicum rhomboideum, assembly GCA_031232105.1. Lineage (NCBI taxonomy): Eukaryota > Viridiplantae > Streptophyta > Magnoliopsida > Solanales > Solanaceae > Capsicum > Capsicum rhomboideum. The sequence continues at coordinate 49,363,090 of CP124707.1, forward strand.
TAAAAGTCATGCTTTATCGCAGAGTCTAAAATAAAAGGTTAAGATACTTTTCTTGAATGTCGATAGTCTATTGTCATATAATAGTATAATACAATGGACACGCTCATATACAAGACTTTACTAACACGATTTCATAGATTCCTAGGACTCTGATCCCTAAATTAAACATTTTTTCTGATACCAACTTTGTCACATCAGTTTTCTGATCAAATCGTGATCAACACTCAAATAATTACGGTAAATTTGACACTCATGATGTTATAGGACCTAATAAGAGAGTAGGTATCCGTTGATTTTAATTAGACTCGCAATTTTCCATCCTAAGCGACAGTTAATATAATCATCGAACAAATTTTGCCGCAAAGTATTTATTGAGCGGCAGTACTGCTTAACCGGCAGATCCGATCCCCAATTCTTGTTCACGCCGGATCATCGAGCAACCCATCTGTTGGAAAGTTCCTGCATAAGTTATCGAATCCTAACAAAAAAAAAATAATCTGGGGACGAGCTTTCCATCTTACAGAATCAATGCTGTAATTATTATTTTTCTTAGTGTTTTCTCTTCTCCCAGCAAAAATGGATTTTCAAATCCGAATGGTTTAATTAATCCCTATTAAGCAAGACTCATAGCGAAAGGGTAATAATCAAGAGGTTGGTTTTGATTATCCTGATATATTTAGTCCTGTCTTTAAGTCTGCTACTATTACAAGTGGATCGTTCCATCACTATTCTAGTTAAATCAAGGTAAACTGGGGCATAGTTAGGTTCAGACGAATCCAGTAATTGATGTTGATTCAAATATTGTACTTGTCTTAAGAATTTTATTAAATATGTATAAATTATTAATTTAAAATTAATTTACCACACGATCTAGATTAATGAAAAAGAATGAAAGGCTTTTCTTAAATGCTCGTAGCATGTTGTTTACATGTATGACATGCTACTCACCCATAAACAAGATTCTACTAACACAATTTTATAGATTCCTAGGACTCTCTAAATAAAACCTTTGCTTTGATACTAAATTTGTCACATTTTGATTTTCTGATCGAATCGTGATCCATATTTGAATAGTTACGTTGGAAATTTAACACTCATTAACGTTATAGGACCTCTAATTACACTTTATATATATATAAACACTTTTAAATAATTATCCTATACAACAAGGCTTTCCGAAGTGTTGCAAAGTAACACTCTTTCTCTTGGGCCAAGAAAAATGAATTGTCAATGAAGATAAATCTGAATGGTTTCATTAGGTGCTATAAAGCTAGACTTATAACGAAAGGATATAATCAAGACGCTTGCTTTGATTATTCTGATATATTTACTCATGCCATTAAGCCTACTACTAGTACTAGTGCATCGTTTCATCACTAGCTAGTCCAGTGTTAAATCAAGGTAAATAGGGGCATGGCTAAAGAAATTTTGGTTTAAATATTATATTTATTTAAGAATTTCATTATATAAATAAAAATTATTAATTTAAGATTCGATAAAACAAAAGGACAAAGATCATAAATTTATAAGTTTTAAATTCTGACTTCACCTTTGATAAATACATTAGGGACATTCTTCTAAGTGCAATTTTTCATTCAATACTAATCCTTAATTACCTACAGTACTTTTAATTATTTCTTTTCACTTATAACTTATGATTAGTCATTACACATGCAGTCGAATGTGCTGAGAAGTTTCCTAAGAGTTGCCAAAGCTTTCCATATTTAAATATGCAGAACATGTGTATCATATATTGTGTTCATTGTACTTATATCATTCCTATTAATTCAACCTTTTCCTCGACCCCAATATGACCTATGATTCTCGTGATTCCCGTCGTACAATCTCGAGGACAATGCCAGAAGTCGAGTTCGTTACACCGAGTTTGTCTAGTGCGAGATTTGCAAGGTATTGCATAAGAACAAGTTTACTTAATGTGTACCCAAAGAATAGCGACTGCGAATTTTCTAAAGTTTTCCAAAAAAACTCGAAGAGACAACTCTAAGATACTTCCTTCTTTGGTAGGACTCATTCAAATATTAACTTTCTCTACCATAAGTAACTACACGAGTTTGATTATTTCATGATTTGAATTTTATGAATTTTTTCGGCGTACATTGTACATGAGAGTTGAGACTCTTGGAAAAAAAATAGTATGTGCCGTTGCAACAAGGATCATCATCACGAGAAGTTTTCAAATTCTTATTAAAAACGTTTTCTTCTCATCACACATGAATTACTACCTTTTTGGGTTTGAGATTTTCAAAAAAGAAAATTTCAAAAGGTTAATTTTTCAAGAGTCAAAATTCAACATTCTAACAAGTACTATTACAACTTGTATTAACCTTTTCCATCACCTATATATATGTCCTATCTAAACTTAAGTTCTTGCATAAACAACTCTACAAAGTCTTATTATCTCTCTCCAAACTTAAGTTATTACCGAGGAGCTAATTCGTTCAGAACTCAGTTAACTGCCTTTATAACGAAGGTAACAAGCGTCATATTCGATGATTAGTTGCAAAAATAGCCACAAAAGAATGTCGATTTCGCTTGAAGCATTGGCCATGATTGGAGGTGACTATGTTAAAGATGGAATTAGCATGGAAGAATTTGAAGAACTTGAAGAACAAGTGCCTCCTTATTTGTTAGTTGATGATCAAGAAGATGAAGATGAAAAATTCTGCTCAAGGAATAAAAATATTCATCAAGAAAATCTTCCCATAAAAAAATTGTATGAACATTCTTTTTGTTCTCAAAAGTTTCTTCATAGATGTGAAAATGATGATGAACTGTTGACACCAGTCCTACATTTTGTCTCAGTGAATAGAGGAGAAAAGGGGGCTCGGCGAAGGGAAGCAGAAGAAGCCTTTAATTGATCAAAGCCAGATTCATTTCTGGGAATTCTTGAAAAAGAAGGATTTAACAAGTTTTCTTGAGACTAGTAGTGTTAGGGTTTTTGTCCTGATTTTCTTACCAAATTTGAGTTTTATTTTTCTTGAAAGGAAAATAAAAGTAATACCATAATTACTTTTACTTTTCCTAAAAGGAAAAATATAAAACTCTTCCATAGTTGGCTAACCTCTTTCCTGGAGGAAAGGATTTGAACCTCTATAAATAGAAGACCCCCCTTCTCATATCACAACATAATAACATTCACAATGCAGTCGTTTAAGAGTTTTGTTTAGGGAGAGATTTTCTCTCAAATTATTTTTATGTTTTTTATATTAATTTCATAATATGTAGGTCGCTTGACCAAATCATGTCAATAATATGTTTTTTAATATTGTTTTACTTGTCATCTGATTTATCGCCGACGTGGTTTGCAACTATTAGCTACTGCATGACGCCCTCTCGATTTCGAACCCAACAAGAAAGAATAATCATTGTATGATGTCGCCATAATTATTATTTTTAGGATTCATATAGCCGATCCGATCCCAATTGGTTTGATAACTAAAGCGAATAGTAATTATTTTTGTTGTAGTTCTAGAATCCCAAACTCGAACCCATAGTATTCAAACTCAATGTCCTCCGCAAAACTAGTGAAGAAGGTATTGGATGAGCTTAGGAGGCACAAGAGGGTTCCTCTGAATCCCCTTTGTCGAAAAATTATATTATTGCATGTAAATAGAATCAAATTTATTTTTGATGTATATATAGTAGATGTTAAATCCTCTCGACTTCCTGATCATGTGCTTACTTCTTTATATTATGAATCTCCTTAGTAAAAATCCTAACTCCGTCACTATATTCAACACAATTATTTATATATACCTAACCAATTGACACAAGATATATACATGGAATACAAATGAAAAACAAATTATGTTATTATGTGCAAAGCATTTTTACACCACAATTAGTGCACTTTAAACTTATTATATATAATGTCTTAAAAGCCATGTTATAATTAATATATGTTACCATACTTCTCAAGAATTTACGTAAAATATAGTTATATTATCATGTGTAGATAAAACATTTTTATGTGTAATATTAATTGGGAAAAGGACACCACATGGTCCATCAAAAAATAAATGGCCCATGTTTGGGCTATTAGACATGGAATGGCCAGTCGGTCCAAATTAATTCCAAAAAATGGCCAGTCGGCCCAAAATAATTCCAAAAATGGTCAGTCGAAACTGTATCAATATGGTATATAAGTTGTATCAATATGGTATATATGGTACAGGGACTGTATCAATATGGTATCAAAATTGTATCAATATATGAACTATATATGCATATATTTTTTTGTATAAACTATATGAATGTAGCATGGGGACTGTATCATTATGGTCTATGAACTGAAAAAGAAAAAAAAGAAAAAAAAAAGACAGTAGCAGCGACAAAAAGGCCTAAAATGGCTACCTTTTGGAATTGCAAAATCAATGGCTATTTCGTGGAAATAGTTTTGAGCGAAGTGACATCTGTGTCCTTTCCCCATATTAATTCCCATCATCTTGATAGTCGTTTTGAGCGAGATCTTTAGTCCATTGTATTATAATCAAATATTGGCGATGATATTCAACACAATATATAACACTTGTGTATGCACCATGGCTTTTAACTATAGAACGACACTATCACACCATCTATTATGACCCTTTACGGAAGTGAACTGATAGTGTAAAGATTCTTTTACGCTATTAGAGTATAAAAGTTAATAAAAAATTTAACACAAGCAACTAGCAGATTGACAACCAACTTGGGCCAAATTACACACTCTTCTCAAAAATCAAAATTATACATTTGTGGAAGGCCCAAATCCAAATTTTACTACCTCCCTCTACTTTCTATTGCCAATTCCCTTATTTGTGTACAAGGCCCATTTGGCTGAACATATCCATCAAAAGGTCCACTTGGCTAAACAGATTCATGAAAAGGCCCATTTCGATTGCTGTGTTAATCACTCCAAACAAGTTTTTGCATGGATTGCCCATATTTCGGGGTGGTCTTTAATATTTGTCTTCAAATCTGATGGTCTTTAATTTTAACCCTACTATTTATTTAATGAAAATTTGCAGATCAAAGTGCCCTTATCTATGACCTGATTCGCTCAGCATAAGTGTAGAAATTTTTTGCCTCGATCAATATAAGTTCTGTTGGAATTAAGTTATGCGACATAAGTTGTGTAGTATTTTATGATCAAATTTGCTCAACATAAGTTCTGTAGAAATGAATCTATGTCTTCTACGAAATCACTTATGGATTTTGAAACTAAAACTTTGCTTGTCCGACATAAGTTCGGTAGGAATTAAATTATGAGGTATGACATAATTTGTTATGCCTTTTACTACCTAACTTATGGATTCTGAAATCAAATTTTTATCACTCAATATAAGTTCTATATAGGAATGAAATTATGCAATACAACAAAACTGTTGCAATATTATGCTATAGAAAATATGAACATATGCACCGCAAAAAATTATTTATTATTTCGTTGTCAGAAATATTTTCAACTACTGTTTTTGTTACATAAAATATTGTAGGACAAAAATTGAAGACCATAAATTTAAGAGGCAAAAATTAAACATCACCTCATATTTTGGGGTCATTCGTGGGAAAGACCCAACCCCACACAAAGTAAAAGAAAAAAAATCATAGCTAAAGGAGTTTTCGAGATTGAGCACTAGAAACACTTTTGCTTTAGTTTTAGTGAATTTCTTCTTCTAAAAAAATATTAAAATTGTTTTTCATAAAGAGATACTCCCTTTTGGTTCACATAATGTTGAATTATTTCCTTATTAGCCCGTTCTAAAAATAATACTCCCTCCGTCCCAATTTATGTGATGTACTTTAACTTGACACGGAGTTTAAGAAATAAAGGAAGACTTTTGAAATTTGTGGTCTAAAATAAGTTATAGATATTTGTGTGTTGTAAATCATTTCATTAAGGATAAAGTGGGTATTTTAAAGTTAAATTGTTACCAAATATAGAAATGTGTCATTCTTTTTGAGACTGACTAAAAAAGAAAGTGTGTCATATAAATTGGGACAGAGGGAGTAGTATATTTCTATATTTACAGATAATTTAATCACAAATTCTTTATTTAACCTTTAATGGCGTGTTTTTATAGCCACATATATCTCATGGCATCATGGCATATTTAAGACTATAAATTTCAAAAATCTTTCTTTCTTACTTATATATATTCTATCTCAAGTTGAAACACCGCCACATAAACTGAAACTTATATATATTCTATCTCAAGTTGAAACACCGCCACATAAACTGAAACGAAGGGAAGTCACTTTTCCACTTTTTGCCTTTTTGCCTTTTTGCCTTTTTGCCTTTTTGGAACTTATCCAAACCAAATCACAATCGAAAAATTACAAAAGTCTATTGTTCATCTCCATTCTACTACCAATCTCTTCATCATCAACTCCTCACCACATATACTATTCTATGAATTTCATCCATGTCAGTTTCCCACCAAGTGTTCAAATTTCCCAGTTCCCTATAGCAACTGGTAATATAAACTCTTCATACATTCAATGGACAGAACTGTATCATGAGAGCAAATATCTTCCCCAAAACATAAGAAAAGTGTCCACAAAAAGTGAAAAAAGCAACTCGAGTCACGGATATATCAACGAATTCATATGTTCTATATGTTAATAAAGTGTCTAGGCTGCTATAACTTTTTTCACGTCAGAATTTTCTATCGAAAATGGAAAGAAGCACAATGCACGTGATGTAGGGATGAAACGAGTATAAATATAGTTCACCATTGTCCTACAACTTACCTCATTTTGAAGCCTTTTGCAACTTGACAAGAGAGAAAAAAGAGAGTTGAAGTCATGTCAGTTGATGCTCTTGCAATGGCGGGTGCAGATTACATGAAGTGCACCGTTCACTTTGAAGATACTATGGAACAGAGGAGCTCGGAGAGGACACCGCAGTACCTTCTTGCTGATGAAAGTGATGGAGGGAATCATGATAACAGGCAATTGTTAGGAGGACAAGCAAGGAGATGGCCAAACAACAACGTTCTAGCAGAGGCCACAGCATCTGCAAATGTAAAGCCAGCTTCGAGTCTTGGACAAGAAAGTTGCACATGTCATTAAAAGTATCTAGTATCACACTATGTTTGCTCAGACTCTCCAAAAATGTTGTCACATATGTGTCGGATCCTCCAAAGATGCACCAACTTTGGAGGATCCGACATGCACCTGCTAGCATTTTTGAAAAGTCCGAGTAACACAGCCTTCATAGGAGGATTATCTTTCCTTGTGATGTAATCACACTACCAAAAGATGTGAATTGTTCCAGGAAAGCATAATCATTTAGCAATGAATATGTGAAGCAAAACGTAAATACCGTGTGTTAGATTGTTCACTTACCATAGAAAAAATGTAGCCTTTTTCCCTGCAGATATCAACAAAGACGAAAAAATAAATAATTTACTTGTCCATTCTATGTATATGATGCAGTCATAGTGTCGATGTGTCAATACAATATGAAGAATACTAGAGAGCTCCTGAATCCAGATAGAGCAAAACTCAAATCACTATAACAAAGATTTATGTTACAATTTGCACATTATGAGGAAAAAAAAGGGAGGAAATGAAAATAGAAGAAACAAAAAGAACGTCCATATATTATGTCGCTGCACAGCCAATCATACAGGAAAAAAATTGATTAAATAAGAGAAGCATGAGAAAAACCGATACAATCAAGATATGGCGGGAGCAATATTAAAACGTGGATTGCTTGCCATTTAGCGACCAGTTCTATTACAGGAAATTATGTACTTGTTTGGAGTTGCATGTTTTTGTTATCTTCCACCAGACAATTCTACTGCATCTTGATTATAGATTGAATCTTCGCCCCAATCAAACCGTCGTTGTAGTCTCTCGTATTCTTGCCTGCGCGAAACTTCAACATGCTGCCATTCTTCCCACCGCTCAGCAAGCCCTTCTCCTTCCAGCATTCGTACTACCTCTGACATTGCTGGACGGTCCTCTGGCGATCCTTGAGTGCACAGCAATGCAACTTGAATCATCATCTCTACTTCATCCATGTTATAGTTCCTATGTAAGTTGCGGTCCACAATAGCATCCAGCCTTTTCTCCCTTTGCAGTTTTTTTACCTTCAAGATGGCACATGCAGCCATTTCAGTAACCAACAACAATAACAACAAACCCAGTGTAGTCCCACAAAGTGGAGTCTAGGGAGGGTAGAGTGTTCACAGACCTTACCCTACCTCAGAGGTAGAGAGGAGGTTTCCGATAGGCCCTCGGCTCAAGGAAAAACAAACCAAAGCAGTCCAGAAAAAGAAGTAACGGATGTGAAAGCATAACAAAGCATGCTGAACAGTAACTACATCAAAATAATAGGATAATCCAAGTACAAGAAACAACAGATAGTAACAAATATAGGAGGACAAGAAACTATAGGAGCAATACTACGACTACTAGTATGGATGGATAGCGAGATAACACACTATGGCCTACTAACCTTCTACCCTAATCCGTGTCCTCCACAACCTCCTATATTAGGCCATACCTACAGGAAGCAGAGTAAGAAATTTCGTGTCTTCTCATTGTTATTTCACTTTTGTTTCACTTACCTTACTCCTAAAAAGGGTGTCTGACAAAAGAGGCTCAAGCATGTAGACCTATGTTTGACATGCATAGCATTATGTGGAAAATGAGACTTTTTTTCGTTCTTCCTTCACGTTGAAAATAGAATTACAACACATATACCAAGAAAGCCAAAAAAAAGAACTACGTATACAATCCATGAAAATGTTTCGTAATGGACAATGAGCCACCAACCAGCATGCAGCTTAAAGAGTGGAAGTATAATCGGCAAACGCAAGATAGTATAATAAAAATATGCAATAATTGGATAGCCATTAGGAATTACATGCAGATCAATAGAATTACAAGTTAATATCAATCATTGAGTTATGTACACTCACATGGTCAAGTAACAAGACGTCATCTTCTTCTTCTAGGCGTGAGAAGTCTATTGCACGTTGACCAGTTACAATCTCCAAAAGCATGATTCCATATCCAAAAACATCAGTTTTTTCTGATGATTTCCCAGTGGACAAGTACTCAGGAGCGATATGGCCCATTGTACCCCGAACTTGAGTTGTCACGTTGGTTTTCCTAACATCAACTAACTTTGCCAAGCCAAAATCACCAACTACGGCCTCAAAATCTTCATCTAGTAAAACATTAGCTGCTTTAACATCACGGTGAATAATTTTTGGATTACAGTGTTCGTGCAGGTATTCAAGTCCACGAGCAGTGCCCAGTGCCACACGCTTTCTGGTTGGCCAAGCTAAAACAGACTCCCCAGGTTTAAGTTCTGCATTTGATAAAAATACTACAAATAAGAAGCCACCAAAAATCCCATCACCTCTGGGTAATGAATGCTGAATTTTAAAGTTTGACTGACTACTGCATGTGTCATCTTCAATTCATGCAAGGTTTCAAAAAAAAAATCACCTTTTGGGGAAAATGATGAATGCACAAGAATGGATTCATGAACTCTTTAAGCTCTCACTATGGATATCCGTCAATTCATATTGTGAAGTTCCATCGTGATGAGGTACAATCCAACTACGGTTCTTGAAGACTAAAGAGAACTAAATGTTAAAGAACTCAAATGCTTCTAAGAATATTAGGAATACGAGTACCTATGCAAATACTCTCCTTTATTACCTGCTGAACTTGTCTAACTCTACTTTTCTCCGGGAAAAAGTAGGAAACCCCCTTAAACTTACTCATGGTGATACTAGCCTAAGGGCACTTACACTTGTATTGATTATTCACAAGTCAAAAACATATATAAATAAACATGAGAAAGGAACTCAAGGCAAAAATGTGTCTATTCATTCTTATGGGAATGGGAATGAAAAACCTCTACTGCAGTGACGATAATAAAAAGCTTAACACTCTAATCATCATATGCCTTAACTCTACAAGCACAACCTGGCACTTAGTGCTTGTATAAGTTAATATACTAGAAGTGGCACTTCCATAGTGCCTCCACCGTCAGTTTAGACCATATCAAGGACAGACATGTCCTTTTTGGTCAAATAACAAAGAAGGTTACTGATATGATGGATGCAATATTACAAAGCCAAGTTGACTCCTACAAATAACTTTAAGAGCCAACAAAATCAAAAAATTCATTTACATCATTCACAAGGACATGTTCGCTTTAACTTTCAGGCTAGAGAGGGTAGACGAAATGATACATGTGACTGTTCCTCGTTTAGCTGAAAATCATATGTAAAGAAGGGGATGTAGACACTTGACATAAGCATTTGACAGCAAAATTTCCGGACTTGAAAAGAAACTTAGCTGAGTTTGGAGCAATAGTAACAAAGGGAAAAAGGTGATCCCAGGACAATTTGATATTCAGATAAACAAGGAAAGCCTTGGGCAAACAGCAAACCAAATGTAAGCACTGTTGTGGAAAAATAAGTACCTCGCAGACGATAGGCAACACTTAGGTTCTGCATATACGGGTATACTAGCAAGCGTTCAGTTGGTGTGGTGCAAAATCCTATAAGCCGCAAAAGATTCCTATGAACAGCAACACTAATCATCTCAACTTCACGCTGAAATGCAGCATCTCCCCCGGGACTCTCATAGTCAGTTAAGCGTTTCACAGCAACTTTAGTGCTGTCATTGAGCACTCCTTTATAAACCTTGCCAAAACCTCCCTGTCCAAGAACATTCTTTTCACTGAAGTTATCAGTAGCAAGTTGCAATTCCCTCCATGCAAATCTCCTCAATTGACCAAATGGAATTCGTCTGTCAACCTCACCTGAGCACACCGAACAGACACAAGAAAATTGTCACAACATATTCAAAGGACCTATACCGTCTTACAATGCAAGTGAACTAAATTAATGCTGATTAAGGAACTAGCCTCCAATGTAAGATGGAACTATGATGTAGCAACAGGTAACTACTTTAGCCTCTTTTTTCCTGGAGAGCTAACACATACTCCTCCATTTCAATTTGATTATCTAGTTTGGACTTGGCCGAATTTAAGAAAGTAAAGAGACTTTTGAATCTTGTGGTTTTAAACTAAAGATATGTGTAATGTATCAAAATGTCCTTTAATCTTGTGGTCCTAAACATGCCACATGAAAAGTTGAAATTAAAGAGTTGCCAAAAAGGGAAAAAGGCATTTTATTGAAACGGATATTGAGTAAAATGGGTGATAAGGACCTGCAACATCAACAAAGATTTCACGTTTGTAGCCTTTGTTCCTCCCCCGCCAGAAAAATAGCATTAATCCCCCAAGAACGATAACTCCAAGAAATGCACCAACAATACCAATGACGACACCAGTCTTTGATTTACTGGAAGAACCTGCCAGGATTTCAAGTTTAGAATTTAGAATTGGCCACGGTGCATAAATTATCTGACTGCCAAAAATCTCCAGCAAACCGTAACTTCTTGTAGTTCAAAAATGTGGTATTTGCTCTTTCAATTACCTTCACTTTCAGATACACAACGATGACTGAAGTTTACGCCACAATTCAAATGGTTGTCTGAAAAACTAATAAGCAAACTGAGTTAAACTAATATCAACAGTTCTGACTCCGCAAAAGAGGCAGGGGCTATTATAGAAGAAATGTTCAAATTATTAAGCAGTGTCAATCTGTCATCTAATTAAATACTGTAAGAATCGACATCTGCATACTTGTACTTCGGGACTTGGAACAAACTGTCGGGAACTTTTCCAGTAAGATCATTTAAAGCAAGCTGACTGGCAAAGAGATATTACTCGGTCAGGTCAATATCAATTGGCACAGGTTATAAACACATCAAAGATCAGACTAACCAAATCACTTACAGGTTAATCAAGTTGGGAAGACGTGAAAGTGACTCGGGGATAGTCCCGGTTAGATTGTTTTGACTCAAAAACCTGTTCAAAGAAACATTAAAATAGACTACAAAGTCAGACACCAAACGTAAAACTCAGTTCTAGAAAAAACAATAATCAATGAAATAATATTACTTACAGAAATTGAAGCTTTTCTAGATTGCCTAAGGAAGCAGGTATTTCTCCAGACAAACGGTTTTTTTCCAGATCCAACATGGTCAAGCTAGTCAAATTTCCTAGTGCTCCAGGAATTTTACCAGTTATTCCATTTCCTTGCAAAGAACTGCAGGATGTTGAACCCAGTCAGTACATATATAACACAACTACGGATGTGAAAATTGATATGAGTTAACAAATCTCGCTAAAGTAGAACTTCCCATTGACAAGGATGAAAACTTTATTTTTAAGAGATCTTAGCAAAAGTTACCAGTTATGACCTTAGAATGCTTATCAGAAGCACTACGAGAATAATATGATAACAGACAAGAAATGAAGACGAAATATCCAACACTCTATCAAAAGCATGACCAAAGACTCAAGCATGTCTTCTCCTAATTACAACAACAACATACCCAGTGTAATCCCCATCCCACAGGTGCGGTCTGGGGAATGTAGTGTGTACGCAGACCTTACCCCTACCTTGGGAGGTAGAGAGGTTGTTTCCGATAAACCCTCGGCTAATCTTTTCCTAAATTAATATGTTAAAAGAATACTAATCTTTAGTTAGAAAATTGAGAATCAAGGAGTTCTCAACGAATTACCACCAAAATTGCAGTTACATTTCTACACATGCTTGTGTGGGTAGGAAAGTAATACAATGGAAAAAAGCTAAGATCCCAAACCATGCACGAGCAAAGATACAAGTAATCACCGGTCCCCAAACAAGAGCAGTTAGTAATGTGCCAAATCATGAGTAGATTACTATCAGCTTGATGAAGGAAATCGATAAATATAGACTTCTAGAGAAGCACATAACCTAACAGACAATATTTTTATTTCACCATCACATTTTTCACCGTGGTTTCAAATTGAGAGTTCAATGTTTATATCTACCCCTAAGAACAAGAAAATAAAGTTATCATCCTTAAGCAAGCTCATCTTGCTGCAAGAAATCATTCTAGTTACATAGTCATGGATCTCAAGATTTTACTCAAAATAAAAAAGGGCAGCCCTGTGCCCAAATCATCCCGCGTTAGCAGGTCTGGGGAAGGGCTGCACCCAAAGTGGTGTGATGTAGACAGAATGCAAGCATCAGTCACTGCTTCACGGCTGGAACCTGTGATCTATAGGTCATATGGAGACAACTTTACCGTTGCTCCAAAGCTCCCCTTCTACCAAGAAAATCAACAAGAAGCTACAGTCTAGACCAATAGTACCCTACTGTCTCACCATCAATTTTTTAAGAAGATGGATATCAATAATCTGATTGAGCTTCTAGTAATGGCTACGAAAACCAATTTTAAAGAAGAGATAGTTAGTAGTCACAGAAAGCCCAAAAGGAAGGCCAATTATTCGAGGATCCATGTTGCTACCCCGGTTCACATTCTGTCTTTTATTAAATGGATAAACCCAATATTACTAAATTTCACTGATAGCCCCGCAAATGACAGTGTAGATTGCTTATTTGCCTCCAAGAATGTTCGCAATCTGGAATTCTATCTAGTCCAGAGGTACTAAAATGTGAAGAACCATTTGAAAGTACATAGTCGTCAGTTACTAAAAGAAAAAAACAGCGCCACCCTAACTGAGGATCCCATTTTTAGTCCAATTCACTTAACTTTTACCTCCTCTTCAAACTGCTTGTTTCTATGAAATGCCAAATATTGCACCTTGCCCAATGATCACACTGCAAGTAACCTAGTTTTCGTAAGTGGAGTGATTTATCTACTGACGTTATGATTAAAAGTGCACACTTCAACTCAAAATCCAAAAACTAAAAGGAGTGTGAAGTAATGAAAATCCATGAAATCTAAATAAGTACATCATAGATACACATTAGCACTCAATCGAACATAATTCATCAAATTCTCTATACGTACAGAGTATTAAGATGCTTTAGAACACCTAAGCTTGGAGTTAATGTGCCAGTGAACCCCATATTTGACAACGACCTGCAAATAAAGCTCAGACAACATTAAAAATAACATTTCAGAATGGTAGGTGACCAACTAAAGCTCAAGTAATTGGGATCATAATTGTATCATGTACATTGGTGATCAATATGGCTCTCACGGTAACTTCAACTTACACCATCAGGACATTGCTGTTATCGTCACAAGTGATTTTTGACCATGTGCATGGATTAACTTGATTCTGATTCCAATTAAGAAGTTGATCACTTGAAGCATTTAATGAACTCTTCAATGCAAACAGTGCATCTCCTAATTAAAGATTCAAAGGTCAGAGATTACAAAATAACAAATGTCACACTCCTTTACGAATAGAATGAGACATTATTTAGTCAGCACAAGCAAAATGTGGATAAAATGAATGAATGAAAATATAATGAATGCAGAAAGAATGATAAAATAATCTAACCCCTCTAAATTTTTCTTTATACATTTGAATAGATAAAAGAGTAATCGCAGCAAAGAGTATCTCTAGGTTAGTTTGCTAAAGTAGAAAATGGAACAAGTGTGTACCCTGGGGATCAGGTGAGACAAATGAGTATAGACATGCTAATATCAGAATTGCAAGAAACAGTTCCATATTGCAGTTGCTGTTCAATTCCATAGATCAAGTAAGCTTGTTCCCCTTCATCACTGTAACATAAAAAAAAGTGGTGAATGGTAATGATATAGATCACTCACATGAAAAGCATAATACAGCATTACAAAATGTCCATCTATCAACAATGTATAAAACATGTGACCATTACATAACCGACATATTTCAAACTACAAACCCCATATGACTAACGGTAGAAGTATTGCAGAATCGCAAAGCTATTAGGAGTTGAAAGAACAACTAAACACTCGTCTTTTCCATCCAAACAATTCATCCCAAAGAAGAATTGATTCACAAATTTCAAACTGTTAACGGACTTATCCTTTTCTTTCCTGAATAAAGAATATTTTCGCCAGCAATTCTTTGCTTGTCTATCAGAGAAAGGACCACAAGAAATTCATGATATGCAGTTATCCTGCTAGATAATTTTCCCCTTTTCTCAAAGTACATCAAGTGAATAGTGGACTATAACAACAGCTTTCAGTAACTTGGAGTTCTTCAAAAAAAACTCCAACAAATGAAACAGGAAGGTTGTAGATAAAAACTGACTATGCAAATATCAAATCTCCTTCCCAACCATAGTAATCCCAAAAATCCAAGTTAACCAACAATAACATACCCAGTGCAATCCCACAAGTGGGATTTGGGGAGGGTAGAGTGTAAGCAGACCTTACCCTACATCGTAGAGATAGAGAGGTTGTTTCCAATAGACCCTCGGCTTAAAAAAAGCACGCCAAAGCGGTTTGAAAAAGGGAATACAAAAATGAAAGCAGTAACAACAATGAAATAATGCAAAATGGAAAACAATACACAGCATACAGAAGAAAGAACAGTAACAACAACGAAATAATGCGATAATCCAAGTACAACCAAACGTGGATGACAACACAAATCCAAGTTAACCGCTCTACAAAAATCCAAGTTTTTCTTCTTTCACTCCCCTTTGCTTATGGTTAACAACTACAATTTGCCTTCTTCTATTTCACCATACATCTATCAGAAAAAACAAACAAATTCAAACAATTAGCAACTCCCCTTCCCCTCTTCACCACCCAGAAAGAAAACAACCCCACATCCTCAATCCACAAAATTCATCAAGAAACAAATTTTTCCAAGCATAAAGCTAACTTTTTTCCTTCCTTAACTCAAGTCAAATCAGAAACAACTACCCCACATCCTCAATCCATCAAGAATTTTTCCAAAGAAAAAAGTTTAACTTTCTTCCTTCCTTAAGTCATGTCAAATCAGAAACACCAACCCCACCATATCTAAAGCCAAAAACACCACTTTTAATACACCAAGCAAGTAAGACCAGAACAAGAACAAGAGCTGGATAAGTTAAGTTACCTTTAAGCAAGCACCAGACTTTTTTGTGCTGTGAATGAACAAAAGGGTGAAAAAAAGTGCAGAATTTGAACCGAAGATTGAAACTTTACTTTGGATTAAACAAAAACATAAACTGTACAAAGAAAATCTTGAAGAAAAAAAAACACAAAGAGAAGCTGTAAAAACAAAAGTTGCTGCTAATATAGAAGAAAGAAACTTAAAGAAAGCTTCTTTCTTTGCATATGCTTTGAGCAATTATTACCATGTTTTAGTCTACTCTTCTAGTCTCTCCCAACAGTATTTCTTAGTTACCCCCTATCCCCACTCCACATGGCGGCTAACAGGAAGTGGACCCACTCCATTTTCCTTTCATTTTTGCTGGTAATAGTAAAGAAGGGATTAGTAAATACCTAAAATGGAAAAGTGTTTGGTGCTTCACAGTGAAATTCTAGAATTTACTCTACTTATATACTTAATCTACTCTACACGAATTTGGATCTACAGGTAATACTAGAGATAAAAGAGTGTTCTTTCTTCATAGCAATTCATTGCTTATAACAAATCTACTTGGCATGAATCTGAATTAATTCGATTTAAGGGCGGTGTTAAAGTTGGGTTCATTCTTCTAGTAATTCGTTATTTATTAAGTGATCGTTTGATATGTAGACTAAATTATCTCAGGATTATAATCTTGGGTTTATAATCCATGATATAAAATAGTCTCAGGATTGATAGGTTATACCAAGACTAACTTTGGTATTAATTTTATACCATATTTGGTTGATGGTGTAAATTAATCCCGGAATAAATTTATACTATCAACCAAATATGGTATAAATTTTATTCATGGTATTACTTAAACTTCTCCAAGGGATATCCCAACTTATACCTCCTACCAAACGATCCTTAAAAGTTTTGGATTCAAGTTATGAAAGTTATGATTTCTTTGCAAGAGATTTTTACTTTACATGTAGTAAATATGCTCGGCATGAACCTCGATTAGTTCGATCTAACGCAGGTGCTATTGGTGAAAGAGTGATCTTTTTTCATCGAAATTTATTTTTAACTAAAACTTTCAGATATAAATTATGAAAATTTATGATTTCTAGACAGAAGATCACTACCTACCTATAGTAAACCTGCTTGGCATAAACCTCAATTAGTTCGATCTAGGATGGTGCTAGAGGTGAAAGATGATTTTTCTTCGTTGGAGTTTGTTTTTAACTACAGATTTGGGATTTAAGTTATAAAAAATTATGATTTCTTGACAGGAGATCTTTACTTTACCTGTAGTAAATCTGCTCGGCATGAACTTCAATTAGTTCGAACTACGGATGGTATTAGAGGTGAAAGAGGTATTGTTCTTCGCCATAATTCTCTTTTAACTCGACTTCAAGTCATAAAAAATTATGATTTATTGACAGGGGGTCTTTACTTAGAGTAAATCCATTCAGCATAAATATGAATTAATTCAATTTTTAGGCGGCGCTAGAGGTGATTTTGGTTAAAGTTAGGAAAATTTATGATTTTCTAATATGGGGTATTTACTTTACAACCTGTTAGTTCAATCTACTACAGGTGCTACCGGTGAAAGAGTGATCTTTCTTCATCGAAATTTGTTTTTAACCAAAACTTTTGGATATAAGTTATGAAAAATTATGATTTTTTGATAGGGGATCTTTACTTACCTATTGTAAACTTACTCGGCATGAACCTCAATTAGTTCGATCTACGGATGGTGCTGGAGTTGAAAGATAATCTTTCTTAGTCGGAATTTGTTTTTAACTAAAAATTTGAGATTTAATTTATAAAAATTTATGATTTCTTGACAGGAGATCTTTAGTTTACCCGTAGTAAATCTGTTCGGTATGAACTTCAATTAGTTTGATCTACGGGTGGTATAAGAGGTGAAAGAGGGATTACTTTTCGTCGCAATTCTCTTTTAACTAGGCTTCAAGTTATAAAAATTTATGATTTTTTGACAGGATGTCTTTACTTTACTTAGAGTAAATCTATTCAGCATAAATATGAATTAATTCAATTTTTAGGCGGCGCTAGAGGTGATTTTGGTTCAAGTTAGAAAAATTTATAAATTTTTAATAGGAATCTTTACTTAGTAAACATGCTAGTTCGATCTACCGCCGGTGTTACCGGTGAAAGAGTGATCTTTCTTCATCGGAATTTGTTTTTAACTAAAACTTTCGGATATAAGTTATGAAAATTTATGATTTCTTGACAGGAGATCTTTACTTACATGTAGTAAATCTACTCGGCATGAACCTCAATTAGTTCGATCTACGGATTGTATTGGAGGTGAAAGATAATCTTTCTTCGTCGGAATTTGTTTTTGACTAAAAATTTGGGATTTAAGTTATAAAAATTTATGATTTCTGGACAGGAGATCTTTACTTTACCTGTAGTAAATCTGTTCAGCATGAACTTCAATTAGTTTGATCTACGGGTGGTATCAGAGGTGAAAGAGGGATTGCTCTTCGTCGTAATTCTCTTTTGACTCGGCTTCAAGTTATAAAAAAATATGATTTCTTGACAGGGAGTCTTTACTTTACTTAGAGTAAATCCACTCAGCATGAATCTGAATTAATTCAATTTTTAGGTGGCGCTAGAGGTGATTTGGGTTCAAGTTAGGGAAATTTATGATTTTTTAATTGGAGGTCTTTACTTAGTAAACCTACTAGTTTGATTTACGAGCGGGGTTAGAAATTGTTCCAGGAAAGCATAATCATTTAGCAATGAATATGTGAAGCAAAACGTAAATACCGTGTGTTAGATTGTTCACTTACCATAGAAAAAATGTAGCCTTTTTCCCTGCAGATATCAACAAAGACGAAAAAATAAATAATTTACTTGTCCATTCTATGTATATGATGCAGTCATAGTGTCGATGTGTCAATACAATATGAAGAATACTAGAGAGCTCCTGAATCCAGATAGAGCAAAACTCAAATCACTATAACAAAGATTGATGTTACAATTTGCACATTATGAGGAAAAAAAAGGGAGGAAATGAAAATAGAAGAAACAAAAAGAACGTCCATATATTATGTCGCTGCACAGCCAATCATACAGGAAAAAAATTGATTAAATAAGAGAAGCATGAGAAAAACCGATACAATCAAGATATGGCGGGAGCAATATTAAAACGTGGATTGCTTGCCATTTAGCGACCAGTTCTATTACAGGAAATTATGTACTTGTTTGGAGTTGCATGTTTTTGTTATCTTCCACCAGACAATTCTACTGCATCTTGATTATAGATTGAATCTTCGCCCCAATCAAACCGTCGTTGTAGTCTCTCGTATTCTTGCCTGCGCGAAACTTCAACATGCTGCCATTCTTCCCACCGCTCAGCAAGCCCTTCTCCTTCCAGCATTCGTACTACCTCTGACATTGCTGGACGGTCCTCTGGCGATCCTTGAGTGCACAGCAATGCAACTTGAATCATCATCTCTACTTCATCCATGTTATAGTTCCTATGTAAGTTGCGGTCCACAATAGCATCCAGCCTTTTCTCCCTTTGCAGTTTTTTTACCTTCAAGATGGCACATGCAGCCATTTCAGTAACCAACAACAATAACAACAAACCCAGTGTAGTCCCACAAAGTGGAGTCTAGGGAGGGTAGAGTGTTCACAGACCTTACCCTACCTCAGAGGTAGAGAGGAGGTTTCCGATAGGCCCTCGGCTCAAGGAAAAACAAACCAAAGCAGTCCAGAAAAAGAAGTAACGGATGTGAAAGCATAACAAAGCATGCTGAACAGTAACTACATCAAAATAATAGGATAATCCAAGTACAAGAAACAACAGATAGTAACAAATATCGGAGGACAAGAAACTATAGGAGCAATACTACGACTACTAGTATGGATGGATAGCGAGATAACACACTATGGCCTACTAACCTTCTACCCTAATCCGTGTCCTCCACAACCTCCTATATTAGGCCATACCTACAGGAAGCAGAGTAAGAAATGTCGTGTCTTCTCATTGTTATTTCACTTTTGTTTCACTTACCTTACTCCTAAAAAGGGTGTCTGACAAAAGAGGCTCAAGCATGTAGACCTATGTTTGACATGCATAGCATTATGTGGAAAATGAGACTTTTTTTTCGTTCTTCCTTCACGTTGAAAATAAAATTACAACACATATACCAAGAAAGCCAAAAAAAAGAACTACGTATACAATTCATGAAAATGTTTCGTAATGGACAATGAGCCACCAACCAGCATGCAGCTTAAAGAGTGGAAGTATAATCGGCAAACATAAGATAGTATAATAAAAATATGCAATAATTGGATAGCCATTAGGAATTACATGCAGATCAATAGAATTACAAGTTAATATCAATCATTGAGTTATGTACACTCACATGGTCAAGTAACAAGACGTCATCTTCTTCTTCTAGGCGTGAGAAGTCTATTGCACGTTGACCAGTTACAATCTCCAAAAGCATGATTCCATATCCAAAAACATCAGTTTTTTCTGATGATTTCCCAGTGGACAAGTACTCAGGAGCGATATGGCCCATTGTACCCCGAACTTGAGTTGTCACGTTGGTTTTCCTAACATCAACTAACTTTGCCAAGCCAAAATCACCAACTACGGCCTCAAAATCTTCATCTAGTAAAACATTAGCTGCTTTAACATCACGGTGAATAATTTTTGGATTACAGTGTTCGTGCAGGTATTCAAGTCCACGAGCAGTGCCCAGTGCCACACGCTTTCTGGTTGGCCAAGCTAAAACAGACTCCCCAGGTTTAAGTTCTGCATTTGATAAAAATACTACAAATAAGAAGCCACCAAAAATCCCATCACCTCTGGGTAATGAATGCTGAATTTTAAAGTTTGACTGACTACTGCATGTGTCATCTTCAATTCATGCAAGGTTTCAAAAAAAAAATCACCTTTTGGGGAAAATGATGAATGCACAAGAATGGATTCATGAACTCTTTAAGCTCTCACTATGGATATCCGTCAATTCATATTGTGAAGTTCCATCGTGATGAGGTACAATCCAACTACGGTTCTTGAAGACTAAAGAGAACTAAATGTTAAAGAACTCAAATGTTTCTAAGAATATTAGGAATACGAGTACCTATGCAAATACTCTCCTTTATTACCTGTTGAACTTGTCTAACTCTACTTTTCTCCGGGAAAAAGTAGGAAACCCCCTTAAACTTACTCATGGTGATACTAGCCTAAGGGCACTTACACTTGTATTGATTATTCACAAGTCAAAAACATATATAAATAAACATGAGAAAGGAACTCAAGGCAAAAATGTGTCTATTCATTCTTATGGGAATGGGAATGAAAAACCTCTACTGCAGTGACGATAATAAAAAGCTTAACACTCTAATCATCATATGCCTTAACTCTACAAGCACAACCTGGCACTTAGTGCTTGTATAAGTTAATATACTAGAAGTGGCACTTCCATAGTGCCTCCACCGTCAGTTTAGACCATATCAAGGACAGACATGTCCTTTTTGGTCAAATAACAAAGAAGGTTACTGATATGATGGATGCAATATTACAAAGCCAAGTTGACTCCTACAAATAACTTTAAGAGCCAACAAAATCAAAAAATTCATTTACATCATTCACAAGGACATGTTCGCTTTAACTTTCAGGCTAGAGAGGGTAGACGAAATGATACATGTGACTGTTCCTCGTTTAGCTGAAAATCATATGTAAAGAAGGGGATGTAGACACTTGACATAAGCATTTGACAGCAAAATTTCCGGACTTGAAAAGAAACTTAGCTGAGTTTGGAGCAATAGTAACAAAGGGAAAAAGGTGATCCCAGGACAATTTGATATTCAGATAAACAAGGAAAGCCTTGGGCAAACAGCAAACCAAATGTAAGCACTGTTGTGGAAAAATAAGTACCTCGCAGACGATAGGCAACACTTAGGTTCTGCATATACGGGTATACTAGCAAGCGTTCAGTTGGTGTGGTGCAAAATCCTATAAGCCGCAAAAGATTCCTATGAACAGCAACACTAATCATCTCAACTTCACGCTGAAATGCAGCATCTCCCCCGGGACTCTCATAGTCAGTTAAGCGTTTCACAGCAACTTTAGTGCTGTCATTGAGCACTCCTTTATAAACCTTGCCAAAACCTCCCTGTCCAAGAACATTCTTTTCACTGAAGTTATCAGTAGCAAGTTGCAATTCCCTCCATGCAAATCTCCTCAATTGACCAAATGGAATTCGTCTGTCAACCTCACCTGAGCACACCGAACAGACACAAGAAAATTGTCACAACATATTCAAAGGACCTATACCGTCTTACAATGCAAGTGAACTAAATTAATGCTGATTAAGGAACTAGCCTCCAATGTAAGATGGAACTATGATGTAGCAACAGGTAACTACTTTAGCCTCTTTTTTCCTGGAGAGCTAACACATACTCCTCCATTTCAATTTGATTATCTAGTTTGGACTTGGCCCGGAATTTAAGAAAGCAAAGAGACTTTTGAATCTTGTGGTTTTAAACTAAAGATATGTGTAATGTACCAAAATGTCCTTTAATCTTGTGGTCCTAAACATGCCACATGAAAAGTTGAAATTAAAGAGTTGCCAAAAAGGGAAAAAGGCATTTTATTGAAACGGATATTGAGTAAAATGGGTGATAAGGACCTGCAAC
The DNA here is from genome assembly GCA_031232105.1 of Capsicum rhomboideum. NCBI lineage: Eukaryota > Viridiplantae > Streptophyta > Magnoliopsida > Solanales > Solanaceae > Capsicum > Capsicum rhomboideum. The sequence goes on from CP124707.1 coordinate 49,385,684, forward strand.
ATCAACAAAGATTTCACGTTTGTAGCCTTTGTTCCTCCCCCGCCAGAAAAATAGCATTAATCCCCCAAGAACGATAACTCCAAGAAATGCACCAACAATACCAATGACGACACCAGTCTTTGATTTACTGGAAGAACCTGCCAGGATTTCAAGTTTAGAATTTAGAATTGGCCACGGTGCATAAATTATCTGACTGCCAAAAATCTCCAGCAAACCGTAACTTCTTGTAGTTCAAAAATGTGGTATTTGCTCTTTCAATTACCTTCACTTTCAGATACACAACGATGACTGAAGTTTACGCCACAATTCAAATGGTTGTCTGAAAAACTAATAAGCAAACTGAGTTAAACTAATATCAACAGTTCTGACTCCGCAAAAGAGGCAGGGGCTATTATAGAAGAAATGTTCAAATTATTAAGCAGTGTCAATCTGTCATCTAATTAAATACTGTAAGAATCGACATCTGCATACTTGTACTTCGGGACTTGGAACAAACTGTCGGGAACTTTTCCAGTAAGATCATTTAAAGCAAGCTGACTGGCAAAGAGATATTACTCGGTCAGGTCAATATCAATTGGCACAGGTTATAAACACATCAAAGATCAGACTAACCAAATCACTTACAGGTTAATCAAGTTGGGAAGACGTGAAAGTGACTCGGGGATAGTCCCGGTTAGATTGTTTTGACTCAAAAACCTGTTCAAAGAGACATTAAAATAGACTACAAAGTCAAACACCAAACGTAAAACTCAGTTCTAGAAAAAACAATAATCAATGAAATAATATTACTTACAGAAATTGAAGCTTTTCTAGATTGCCTAAGGAAGCAGGTATTTCTCCAGACAAACGGTTTTTTTCCAGATCCAACATGGTCAAGCTAGTCAAATTTCCTAGTGCTCCAGGAATTTTACCAGTTATTCCATTTCCTTGCAAAGAACTGCAGGATGTTGAACCCAGTCAGTACATATATAACACAACTACGGATGTGAAAATTGATATGAGTTAACAAATCTCGCTAAAGTAGAACTTCCTATTGACAAGGGTGAAAACTTTATTTTTAAGAGATCTTAGCAAAAGTTACCAGTTATGACCTTAGAATGCTTATCAGAAGCACTACGAGAATAATATGATAACAGACAAGAAATGAAGACGAAATATCCAACACTCTATCAAAAGCATGACCAAAGACTCAAGCATGTCTTCTCCTAATTACAACAACAACATACCCAGTGTAATCCCCATCCCACAGGTGCGGTCTGGGGAATGTAGAGTGTACGCAGACCTTACCCCTACCTTGGGAGGTAGAGAGGTTGTTTCTGATAAACCCTCGGCTAATCTTTTCCTAAATTAATATGTTAAAAGAATACTAATCTTTAGTTAGAAAATTGAGAATCAAGGAGTTCTCAACGAATTACCACCAAAATTGCAGTTATATTTCTACACATGCTTGTGTGGGTAGGAAAGTAATACAATGGAAAAAAGCTAAGATCCCAAACCATGCACGAGCAAAGATACAAGTAATCACCGGTCCCCAAACAAGAGCAGTTAGTAATGTGCCAAATCATGTGTAGATTACTATCAGCTTGATGAAGGAAATCGATAAATATAGACTTCTAGAGAAGCACATAACCTAACAGACAATATTTTTATTCCACCATCACATTTTTCACCGTGGTTTCAAATTGAGAGTTCAATGTTTATATCTACCAGTAAGAACAAGAAAATAAAGTTATCATCCTTAAGCAAGCTCATCTTGCTGCAAGAAATCATTCTAGTTACATAGTCATGGATCTCAAGATTTTACTCAAAATAAAAAAGGGCAGCCCTGTGCCCAAATCATCCCGCGTTAGCAGGTCTGGGGAAGGGCTGCACCCAAAGTGGTGTGATGTAGACAGAATGCAAGCATCAGTCACTGCTTCACGGCTGGAACCTGTGATCTATAGGTCATATGGAGACAACTTTACCGTTGCTCCAAAGCTCCCCTTCTACCAAGAAAATCAACAAGAAGCTACAGTCTAGACCAATAGTACCCTACTGTCTCACCATCAATTTTTTAAGAAGATGGATATCAATAATCTGATTGAGCTTCTAGTAATGGCTACGAAAACCAATTTTAAAGAAGAGATAGTTAGTAGTCACAGAAAGCCCAAAAGGAAGGCCAATTATTCGAGGATCCATGTTGCTACCCCGGTTCACATTCTGTCTTTTATTAAATGGATAAACCCAATATTACTAAATTTCACTGATAGCCCCGCAAATGACAGTGTAGATTGCTTATTTGCCTCCAAGAATGTTCGCAATCTGGAATTCTATCTAGTCCAGAGGTACTAAAATGTGAAGAACCATTTGAAAGTACATAGTCGTCAGTTACTAAAAGAAAAAAACAGCGCCACCCTAACTGAGGATCCCATTTTTAGTCCAATTCACTTAACTTTTACCTCCTCTTCAAACTGCTTGTTTCTATGAAATGCCAAATATTGCACCTTGCCCAATGATCACACTGCAAGTAACCTAGTTTTCGTAAGTGGAGTGATTTATCTACTTACGTTATGATTAAAAGTGCACACTTCAACTCAAAATCCAAAAACTAAAAGGAGTGTGAAGTAATGAAAATCCATGAAATCTAAATAAGTACATCATAGATACACATTAGCACTCAATCGAACATAATTCATCAAATTCTCTATACGTACAGAGTATTAAGATGCTTTAGAACACCTAAGCTTGGAGTTAATGTGCCAGTGAACCCCATATTTGACAACGACCTGCAAATAAAGCTCAGACAACATTAAAAATAACATTTCAGAATGGTAGGTGACCAACTAAAGCTCAAGTAATTGGGATCATAATTGTATCATGTACATTGGTGATCAATATGGCTCTCACGGTAACTTCAACTTACACCATCAGGACATTGCTGTTATCGTCACAAGTGATTTTTGACCATGTGCATGGATTAACTTGATTCTGATTCCAATCAGGAAGTTGATCACTTGAAGCATTTAATGAACTCTTCAATGCAAACAGTGCATCTCCTAATTAAAGATTCAAAGGTCAGAGATTACAAAATAACAAATGTCACACTCCTTTACGAATAGAATGAGACATTATTTAGTCAGCACAAGCAAAATGTGGATAAAATGAATGAATGAAAATATAATGAATGCAGAAAGAATGATAAAATAATCTAACCCCTCTAAATTTTTCTTTATACATTTGAATAGATAAAAGAGTAATCGCAGCAAAGAGTATCTCTAGGTTAGTTTGCTAAAGTAGAAAATGGAAGAAGTGTGTACCCTGGGGATCAGGTGAGACAAATGAGTATAGACATGCTAATATCAGAATTGCAAGAAACAGTTCCATATTGCAGTTGCTGTTCAATTCCATAGATCAAGTAAGCTTGTTCCCCTTCATCACTGTAACATAAAAAAAGGTGGTGAATGGTAATGATATAGATCACTCACATGAAAAGCATAATACAGCATTACAAAATGTCCATCTATCAACAATGTATAAAACATGTGACCATTACATAACCGACATATTTCAAACTACAAACCCCATATGACTAACGGTAGAAGTATTGCAGAATCGCAAAGCTATTAGGAGTTGAAAGAACAACTAAACACTCGTCTTTTCCATCCAAACAATTCATCCCAAAGAAGAATTGATTCACAAATTTCAAACTGTTAACGGATTTATCCTTTTCTTTCCTGAATAAAGAATATTTTCGCCAGCAATTCTTTGCTTGTCTATCAGAGAAAGGACCACAAGAAATTCATGATATGCAGTTATCCTGCTAGATAATTTTCCCCTTTTCTCAAAGTACATCAAGTGAATAGTGGACTATAACAACAGCTTTCAGTAACTTGGAGTTCTTCAAAAAAAACTCCAACAAATGAAACAGGAAGGTTGTAGATAAAAACTGACTATGCAAATATCAAATCTCCTTCCCAACCATAGTAATCCCAAAAATCCAAGTTAACCAACAATAACATACCCAGTGCAATCCCACAAGTGGGATTTGGGGAGGGTAGAGTGTAAGCAGACCTTACCCTACATCGTAGAGATAGAGAGGTTGTTTCCAATAGACCCTCGGCTTAAAAAAAGCACGCCAAAGCGGTTTGAAAAAGGGAATACAAAAATGAAAGCAGTAACAACAATGAAATAATGCAAAATGGAAAACAATACACAGCATACAGAAGAAAGAACAGTAACAACAACGAAATAATGCGATAATCCAAGTACAACCAAACGTGGATGACAACACAAATCCAAGTTAACCGCTCTACAAAAATCCAAGTTTTTCTTCTTTCACTCCCCTTTGCTTATGGTTAACAACTACAATTTGCCTTCTTCTATTTCACCATACATCTATCAGAAAAAACAAACAAATTCAAACAATTAGCAACTCCCCTTCCCCTCTTCACCACCCAGAAAGAAAACAACCCCACATCCTCAATCCACAAAATTCATCAAGAAACAAATTTTTCCAAGCATAAAGCTAACTTTTTTCCTTCCTTAACTCAAGTCAAATCAGAAACAACTACCCCACATCCTCAATCCATCAAGAATTTTTCCAAAGAAAAAAGTTTAACTTTCTTCCTTCCTTAAGTCATGTCAAATCAGAAACACCAACCCCACCATATCTAAAGCCAAAAACACCACTTTTAATACACCAAGCAAGTAAGACCAGAACAAGAACAAGAGCTGGATAAGTTAAGTTACCTTTAAGCAAGCACCAGACTTTTTTGTGCTGTGAATGAACAAAAGGGTGAAAAAAAGTGCAGAATTTGAACCGAAGATTGAAACTTTACTTTGGATTAAACAAAAACATAAACTGTACAAAGAAAATCTTGAAGAAAAAAAAACACAAAGAGAAGCTGTAAAAACAAAAGTTGCTGCTAATATAGAAGAAAGAAACTTAAAGAAAGCTTCTTTCTTTGCATATGCTTTGAGCAATTATTACCATGTTTTAGTCTACTCTTCTAGTCTCTCCCAACAGTATTTCTTAGTTACCCCCTATCCCCACTCCACATGGCGGCTAACAGGAAGTGGACCCACTCCATTTTCCTTTCATTTTTGCTGGTAATAGTAAAGAAGGGATTAGTAAATGCCTAAAATGGAAAAGTGTTTGGTGCTTCACAGTGAAATCTTTGTTTAGAATTTACTCTACTTATATACTTAATCTACTCTACACGAATTTGGATCTACAGGTAATACTAGAGATAAAAGAGTGTTCTTTCTTCATAGCAATTCATTGCTTATAACAAATCTACTTGGCATGAATCTGAATTAATTCGATTTAAGGGCAGTGTTAAAGTTAGGTTCATTCTTCTAGTAATTCGTTATTTATTAAGTGGTCGTTTGGTATGTAGACTAAATTATCTCAGGATTATAATCTTGGATTTATAATCCTTGGATTATTTTATACCATATGAGATATGGTAAAAAATAGTCTCATGGTTGATGGGTTATACCAAGACTAACTTTGGTATTAGTTTTATACTATATTTGATTGATGGTGTAAATTAGTCCCGGGATAAATTTATAACATCAATCAAATATGGTATAAATTTTATTCATGGTATTACTTAACTTCTCCAAGGTATATCCCAACTTATACCTCCTACCAAACGACCCCTAAAAGTTTTGGATTCAAGTTATGAAAGTTATGATTTTTTTACAAGAGATTTTTACTTTACATGTAGTAAATATGCTCGGCATGAACCTCGATTAGTTCGATCTACCGCAAGTGCTACTGGTGAAAGAGTGATTTTTTTTCATCGAAATTTGTTTTTAACTAAAACTTTCGGATATAAATTATGAAAATTTATGATTTCTTAACAGAAGATCATTACCTACCTATGGTAAACCTACTTGGCATGAACCTCAATTAGTTCGATCTAAGACGGTGCTAGAGGTGAAAGATGATTTTTCTTCGTTGGAGTTTGTTTTTAACTACAGATTTGGGATTTAAGTTATAAAAATTTATGATTTCTTGACAGGAGATCTTTACTTTACCTGTAGTAAATTTGCTCGGCATGAACTTCAATTAGTTCGATCTACGGATGGTATTAGAGGTGAAAGAGGTATTGTTCTTCGTCATAATTCTCTTTTAACTCGGCTTCAAGTCATAAAAAATTATGATTTCTTGACAAGGGGTCTCTACTTTACTTAGAGTAAATCCATTCAGCATAAATATGAATTAATTCAATTTTTAGGCGGCGCTAGAGGTGATTTTGGTTCAAGTTAGAAAAATTAGGGGGTATTTACTTAACAACCTACTAGTTCAATCTATCACTGGTGCTACCGGTGAAAGAGTGACCTTTCTTCATCGGAATTTGTTTTTAACTAAAACTTTTGGATATAAGTTATGAAAATTTATGATTTTTTGATAGGGGATCTTTACTTACCTATAGTAAACCTACTCGGCATAAACCTCAATTAGTTCGATCTACGGATGGTGCTAGAGGTGAAAGATAATCTTTCTTAGTCGGAATTTGTTTTTAACTAAAAAATTGAGATTTAATTTATAAAAATTTATGATTATTGACAGGAGATCTTTATTTTACCCGTAGTAAATCTGTTCGGCATGAACTTCAATTAGTTTGATCTACGGGTGGTATCAGAGGTAAAAGAGGGATTACTCTTCGTCGCAATTCTCTTTTCACTCGGCTTCAAGTTATAAAAATTTATGATTTTTTGACAGGGGGTCTTTACGTTACTTAGAGTAAATCCACTCAGTATGAATCTGAATTAATTTAATTTTTATGCGGCGCTAGAGGCAATTTGGGTTCAAGTTAGGAAAATTTATAAATTTTTAATAGGGAATCTTTACTTAGTAAACATGCTAGATCGATCTACCGCCGGTGCTACCGGTGAAAGAGTGATCTTTCTTCATCGGAATTTGTTTTTAACTAAAACTTTCAGATATAAGTTATGAAAATTTATGATTTCTTGACAGGAAATCTTTACTTATCTGTAGTAAATCTACTCGACATGAACCTCAATCAGTTCGATCTACGGATTGTGTTGGAGGTGAAAGATAATTTCTTCGTCGGAATTTGTTTTTGACTAAAAATTTGGGATTTAAGTTATAAAAATTTATGATTTCTGGACAGGAGATCTTTACTTTACCTGTAGTAAATCTGTTTGGCATGAACTTCAATTAGTTTGATCTACGGGTGGTATCAGAAGTGAAAGAGGGATTGCTCTTCGTCGTAATTCTCTTTTGACTCGGCTTCAATTTATAAAAAAATATGATTTATTGACAGGGGGTCTTTACTTTACTTAGAGTAAATCCACTCAGCGTGAATCTGAATTAATTCAATTTTTAGGTGGCGCTAGAGGTGATTTGGGTTCAAGTTAGGGAAATTTATGATTTTTTAATAGGGGGTCTTTACTTAGTAAACCTACTAGTTTGATTTACGAGCGGGGTTAGAAATGAAAGAGGGTTCGTTCTTCATCGTAATTCACTTTTAATTAAGAACTTTTCTTTACATGGGAATCTTTATTTTACCTATACATAAATCTACTCGACATGAATCTGAACTAGTTTGATCTATATGTACTAGAGGTGAAAGAGAGTTTGTTCTTCATCGTAATTCATTTTTAACTAAAAAAAATCAGGTTTAAGTTAATTATGAAAATTTATAAATTTCTTGATAGGGAGCTTTTACTTTACTTATAGTGAGCTGACTCGATATAAATTTAGATTAGTCCAATTTATAGGCGGCGCTAGAGGTGAAAGAGAGTTCGTACTTCATTGTAAAATTATATTATACATATAAAATTGAAATTACTTTTCTATGAATATATATAGCAGTGTTGGATTTTCTTAACTTTTTCGTATGTTTATGTTTATATTTTAATTCGCTTTAGAAAAAATTCTACTTCCGTTATTATGTGACTACAGTATCAAATGGTAAAATAAAAATATAATGGGATTATACTGAAAACAAAAAAGATCTTTCTTAATGGAGGGTCCCAAATTTGAAATTATTTTATTAAAAATTTCTTCCACTTCAAAAAAGAGAAAAAAGTTATATGAACTTTTCTTTAAAAGCAGCCTCCAAAGTGTTTTATTTAGTCAATTAAGGTCTTATGGAATGAAGAATAAAATTATTGTAAGAAAAAAAAAGTGAAGAATAAAATTCTACTCCTTTAAGAACATGAATAAAATTTGAGTCACTAATAATAGAATTCCAAGTTGCATTAAAGCATAAAGAGTGAACCAAACTTGTTGTAAAGTGGCAAGGACTTCACTATTAGTCATTAGAACTACAAATTCCAAAATTTGAAAAGAAACTATAAAATTTGGATGTCTTTTTCAAAATTTTGAAGTTTGGAAAAGTCAATTGCATAACTATTTTGCCTTGTCACAATTTTGGGTCTACAAACTTATGTTGATTTAGATGGTAGTAGTACTTTAATTAAAAAATTGAATCAATATTCCTTCCATCATTTTAATTGTTATTTTAACTTGAAATAATTGTTATTTAAAAAAAATTTAAACTAAAGTTGGTAATTATTTTTAACTATACTCTTAACATTAAACATGTGTGCGCAATATTTAAGAGGAAAAATCAATTTACCTTTATTAAATAAGAATAATTTATTATTTTATAATGAGCATAAAAAAAACTAATGAGTAGTATAAGGTTAAATCGTTATTGAGAACATTAAAGTTAATTTCCTAATAACCAATAAGGATTATGGTGGAGGGGTAAGTATTTCTCTATCATTAATCAGAGGTCTCGGGTTCGAGTTGCCTTTGTTAGGAAGTGCTTTATCCCCCAATGTAAGATTTTTCGATATAAATCTGAATTTAATCGGGTTTCAATATAAATATCGGATATCGAATTAAAAAAAAAGAAATCCCAATGAAACAAGAATCCAAAGCCACACACTATAGTTTGGCACTTCATATTTATTTAACTTAAAAAAAGGATTAAGTTTGACTAAAAAATAATTAAAGAATTCCCAAAATATTGACTAAATTAAATATTTGACCACTTGGACCATATCATTTGAGTACTATTTTGATTTTTCCTCTGACATTATATATAATGATCTCATTAACTTTCACTAGATAACTTAGAAAGCACTTAAGTCTGGGTTTGAGTCACCTTTATTAGAAAGTATTTTATCTTTCAATATAGGATTTTTCAGTACTAATTTAAATTTAATCATACTTCAATGTAAATATCGAACACCAGATTGAAAAAAAAAAAATCACTAAAACAAGAATCCAAAGCCACACACTATAGTTTGGCACTTCATATTTACCTAACTTAAAAAATAATTAAAGAATTCCCAAAATATTGACTAAATTAAATATTTGACCACTTGGACCATATCATTTGAGTACTATTTTGATTCTTCCTCTGACATTATATATAATGATCTCATTAACTTTCACTAGATAACTTAGAAAGCACTTAAGTTTATCTTCCTCTTCTTTTCTTTTTTTTCTTTTTCTTTTGGGGTTGGTAGAGAACTGAGAAAATATTTATTTGTATTTGGTGTTTTAAAAAATTACTTATTTAAGAGGGCTAATGTATTTGATCAAGTTTTTTTAAAAAAAATTATTAATTGTTTAGGAACATTTCGTCAATCACAAATTGTTATTCTGATATTGATAAACGTATTTTTTAAAAAATTTATTAGTCAAACATAAATTACTATTCTCTAATTTATAATCTTTTTAAAATTGGGTACATGAATTATAATAGCCAGAAACTAAAGTGATAAAGCTAAATTTATATTCAAAACATGTGTCTTGCATTTCTTGATTTGTCATAAATACTCAATGCAAATAAATATTTTATATAACCTATGAATATTGCTAAGATCAAAATAAAATCCCAGAAAATTAATGTTAGTGTGGGCAATTAATGGGTCCAACATGTCAACAAATAGAAACAAAACTTGAATATAAAATACGTAGAATTGTCTTCTTTTTTAAATGCTACCTAACAAAGGAATGAATTATAATAATTTACATAATAAATAAAGTATCCACTAGTTTCTTTTCTTCATATACACTGAAGCAATCAATGTAATTATGACAGAAAATTCTCCAACAATTTTTTAACCAATCAAATTGTCAAAGAGCAATCCATAATGTAGTCAAAGTTGTCAGCCTTTTATTTTATTTTATTTTATTTTACTCATATTGTTTTCTTGCCAAATATGATAATGATGTGCTTAACATCAACAACAATAACAATATCATACTCGATCGATATAATCTCATAAATAAAATTTAAGAAAAATATAATATAAACAAGTTCTTATTTTTATCTTTATAAAATAAAAAGGTTATTTACAATAACTCTCAACTTAAAAAAAATATTTTTAAAGCGATATTGCAAGAACAATATGACAACAGAAATTGCTCTATTAAACTATAAATTGGCTTCTTTTTGTCTATGGATTGCGTTCAGCAGCAGAACAAATTTTTGTGCATTCATTAAATATTAAATTAAGTGCTTTAAAAGTCAAGATAGATGACTAGAGAACAGTTAAAATTAAAACATTTAATGGTAGTATGTTTAATAAATAGTAGTATTAATAATTAAGTTATGCTCTCTCCATCTATTTTTATTTGTCCACTTTTAATTTGATACATATCTTAAAAAATAATAAATAGAGGGGTGATTTTACTATATCACTCTTTAAATATAATAAATTTTTTGCTTTAAAAAATGTAATGAGAGATGAATTGTAGTTAATATCAAGGATAAAATGGAGCAAAAAGGATAAATTATGTATTGGTTCTCCAAATTAGACAAATATTATTGGACATCTCAAAATAAAAAAATGAACAAATAAAGATGAACGGAGGAAGTAGTTCACTCATAGAATAGTTGAAATATTATTATTCTCTATGTCCATGGTTCGTTTGGCCAAAAAAAAAAAAGCTAGCACTAATTTCAGCACATTGTAAGTGACAGATAAATCATAGGTTGTGATGGAATGATTGAGATCATTTCGTTCTTAATTAGAGGTTTCAAGCTTGAGTCCTTGAAAATACTCAATTCAAGAAATGGATTATGAATTACATAAATTCGAATTTAGTTGAACTTCATGTGAACATGGAGTACTGAACACTGTTTGAGACATATCATATATAATAAGTGGTGATCCGTTTGGACGACCAAACGGATCTCCACCCTCCATCTGCCCCCTTCATCCGACGGATTTAATTCGTTCCTCCATCTCTTGGTCCTAATTAATTATTTTAGCTCATTTCGGTATTAAAAAATTAATAATATTTAATTAAAAAGAGTAAATAAATACAAAATGATGAATTAAGGGATAAACCCACTTGCTTCAATCCCATGATTTTATTATATCGCCCCTAATTAATTATTATAAGTCGTTTGAGTATTAAAAAATTGATAATATTTAATTAAAAAAAAAGTAAAATAGACACAAAATGATAAATTACATTAAGTACAAAATGATGAATTAAGGGACGACCCCACCTGCTTCAACCTGGTGATTTTACTATATCATCCCTAATTAATTATTATAAGTCGTTTAAGTATTAGAAAATTGATAATATTTAATTAAAAAAAAGTAAAATAGACACAAAATGATAAATTACATTACGTTAAAAAGTAATATAATTAACAGCTAACGATCTTGGCCGTCCACCTCCCCCTTTGATCCGACGAATCTTATCCGTTCCTCCACTTCTTAGTCCTAATTAATTATTTTAACTCATTTAGGTATTAAAAAATTAATAATATTTAATCTAAAAAAGTAAATAAATACAAAATGATAAATTAAGGGACAAACCCACCTGCTTCAACCCGGTGATTTTACTATATCACCCCTAATTAATTATTATAAGTCGTTTAAATATTAAAAAATTAATTTAATTAAAAAAGGTAAATAAATACAATATGATGAATTATGGCGCCAACCCACCTGCTTCAACCCCGTGATTTTACTATATCACCCCTAATTAATTATTATAAGTCGTTTGAGTATTAGAAAATTAATAATATTTAATTAAAAAAAGTAAAATAGACACAAAATGATACCTTTTAATAAGTGTGGATCTTTGGTATGACCAAAAAGATCTCGGCCGTCCACGGCCTTTGATCGAATGGATCTTATTCGTTCTTTCACCTCTTGATCTTAATTAATTATTTTACCTTCTCCATATACTAATGTGATATAATTAAAAGTTATTTAGGTAATATTAGACCCGCGTTGCATCTTCACGTGTTGTTCATATATTACTTTATTTTACTCCCAATCTACTCTCCACTTTCTCACTCATCTCTATGACTTTCGCTTGGATATCATTATTTACATTTATTACATCATAAAATTGACAGGTCAAAAATTATTTACGTATCGTGAGAAAATAATGATTAGACACCCGTACTGAGCACGGGTACCCTTATCTAGTAAAAGATAAACGAGAACACCGTTTGGGAAATAAAAGATAAACGAGTGATCACAAAAAGATTAGGTTTTTAATTCTTATAAAAAGACCAAACAAAAAAAAAATGGAAGAAAATTTATGGTTGGATATTTATGGCTGTTATCTACTTTTCTTTGAATAAATTTGGTATTGTGTCATTTTCAAAGAATGGGAAGTGTTTTAATTTTCCTGAATTACTTTATTTTAATGTAAACAGTACAATATTATTTTTCTATAAGTTGGCTAGTTTCCAGTTAATTTACCTTATGCATCTTATTTACATCCAAGGAAAAAATATTTTAACTTTAAATATTGCAACAAAGCTTTCCTTCGAACTTCATATGCGATTTGAACTTCATATGTAATAGCACGCAAGAAATCATCTGAAAAGATAAAGTTAGGATTTATACATAAAAAGCGATGGATGAGCGGTAACAACCGGTGCTCTTGAGATACTATTTTATGCTTATCTATCGAACATTATAAATACATTAAAAATCACTTTTTTTTTTTTTTTTACAAAAAATCATTTTTCAAAAGGAAAAAAGTTCTTAAAAACATTTTCCTTCTTACTAGATCTGGATTTAATGCACTTCAGCTTCTACGTAGTCAAAGTTTTTTCATCCACTTATCTTTCTTTTTTTTCCTCTGACAAAATTCAGAACAATAAATGTTTAAAAGTCAGAAAAACAGTTTCCAACACGTGCACAATAGTTAGATTGTCAAAGTGCAACTGGATTTCTTTATGCTATTTTTAGAAGAAAAGATACTCCTTTCGTCTTATATTAGTTGATTATCCTACTAAAAATAGTTATCTCATATTAGTTGGTCATCTTACTAAATCAAAAAAATATAAATTAAATTTTTTTCATATTACCCTTGCAATTAATTCTTTTTGAAAATATTCACATTTGTTTGTAAAGTTTTCAAGAAGTTTTTTAAGAGGTGAATTAGTAAAATTACCTTCTTATTTATGATTTTTTAAAATTCCTTTAAAAAGAAAAATGACCAACTAATATGGACGGATGGAGTAACATATACAGCACTACACAAATTAAGGCATTTCGCCGTGTTTCATTGCGAAAATAAAAAAAAAACAATTTTTGTTTTTAAAGTAAAAAAAATAATTTATGAAAATTGGACATGTATTTGGCTATGAAATAAATTAAAGTTAATTTTGAACTTTTGTGAATAATTTGGAGTGAAAATAATTTTTTGTTGTTTTTGAAAAAAATAAAATAAATAAAGTAAAAATAGAAATTTTCAAATTTTATGGCCAAATGCCCCCTAAATCATTCCCTCCGTCTCAAATTATTTATTGTAATCATTAAAAATAGTTAACTCGGATTAATTTATTTCAAACTTCTCATTTTATAATAGTAATAACTATTACCAATAGTTTTTGAAGACGTGTAAAAGAGAAAAAACACGATGAATAATTTAAGACAAAGGGAGTACATATGATTTAAACACAAAAATGCGATTTCATATAATATGTTTTCTACGGCATGTTTAAGTCTTTTCTTATGATAAAATATTTAAAGAACAAAAATAGGAATCTTGATGTCTAGCTAAAGAAGAATCAGTTACACTATTATTTTTCGATCTTGAGCTTTTTGTCAATTTCATCATCGCATTATCTATTTCCTAGTATTATTCTTCCGTTGTACCTCATTTTTTTTAAAAAAAATGTGGTCCAATTTAAAGTTTAATTCGAGCTATGGATAGAGTTGAATCGTCTTTCCTAGGAATATTTACTTGATTCCAAGATAAATTTCTTAATATAAATATAAAAGTTTGACCAAAATTATATTGAGTTCTGTCATATTCATTATGTTCTCTCTAACTCCGCTCCTTTCGTGAGTACACTAATAATTTTTTAAAAGAACATATATTATCAAATAAACTAAAAGATAACTCAAGGAAGCCATCTAGAAAAGTGAAATGAATACAAGTTCACAACATGTTAGGATATATATACTATGTAAAATTATTTGTATTATTAGGGACAGGCATGCAGTCATGCAGACAGACCAATAATTCTAATTCAGCATGGGTCCGCCCCTGGTTGTGATGGAATGGTAGACACTTCTTTATCTTTAATTAAAGACTTGAATTACCAAATTTTGTGTTGGAGTAATAAATACTTATTTATCCTTAATAAAAATCTCAAATTTGAGTTTTGAATATGAAGTCGTCTTTGACAGTGAGTGATTTATCTCTAAAGAATGGAACTTTCCAACATGAAGGAGGATTAGCTGGACCCCAAAGTGGGTACCATCAGGGGAGAATTTAGGAAGGGACCAAGGTGTTTACCCGAACCCCCTCAACAAAAGTTATGCATTATATTTATGGTATTTTTTTTTTTTTAGTGTATATATATAGACATCGATTCCCCTCAATTCGAGACTAGAGGTTGGCTTAGTGGTTTAAAGTTCAAAATTAACCTTGAGGTTCCTAGTTGAAATCTCAACCACTACATTTTAAATTTTCGAAACCCCTTATCTCGAAATATGGCATCACCTTTGGTAGTTAAAGAGCTTTTTACCTTTCCAAAGTAAAACTTCCCAAGTGAATTCAGATTAGTCAGATTAGAGAGCATTTACTTAATTCTGTGTTGGATTAAGAAAAATGGTTACGAGTATGTTTTATTACTCCCTCGTTCCTAATTAGTTGTCGTTCTTACTAAATAAATATTCCTAAATACTTGTCATTTCACAAAATCTAGGTATAATTAGTTGTTTATTTCCACTTTTACCCTTAGTAATAAATATTCAGAGATATTAATATAGTGCAAAAAAAAGAAGCATTAAATAAAGATGAATAATAAATAAACGTAATTTAGTCAAATTACCTTCTAGTTAGTGTTTTTTTTTTTAAGGGGTGTGCAACTTAAAAATGTGATAAATAACTAAGAACGGAGGGAGTAGCTATTAGCATTGAATCAAACCTTGAAAGAACATCCTTAACAATATTATCACTTTTAGAATCTTTAAGCACATGATTACAGCCTGGATGTTCTAATAACATTAGTTGTGTATACGTATGTTATTATCATTAATTAATTAAGCTAAATTTTCATATTGCGTACTTGGGATTCTTTCTGGTTTTCTCAACTCAAACGCAATTTATTTAACAAAGAAGCCGAATTGGTTCACCATGATAACAGAGTCGAAATTTTTACCAAGGGATTCTAACATCTATTATATACACTAGTATGATTTTTGGCAAAGTTAAGATGAACCTCTTCCGCCTTCTAGCACCAACATGAATTCACTATTTACGGGTTTAACATGATTCAAGATTATGAATTGTGATAATGATTCATTTTGTATAAAAAGAAAAAGTTTAAAAAATTAAAGTTTGATTTGAAAAGAAAAAGAGAATTCCGTTGCCGGGACTTGAACCCGGGTCTCTCGGGTGAGAGCCGAGTATCCTAACCAACTAGACTACAACGGATTGCTGTCGATGATCCAATTACTATCATATACTATAGTTTATTACACAAGATTTTCCCTTTTCCACTTTTAATTTCTTTTAGTTGTTTATGTTTGGCCAAATACATAGACAACCCATTTAGCTTGTTTGTAAATTTTATTTAGACACTCAAATTATGATATGTTCCAATAGCACCTGAATATAAGATAAAATATTCACGTCAGACATATTTTACTCATACTTTGAATATTTTTTTTACGTGCATTGACAAACCTTCATTATGTAAATAAATTAATAACATAAAATACATCTCTTCATCAATTATAACACGTCAATATTAAATGAAACATTACAGTTTATTAAAGTTAATGCAGTAATTAGAGGAGATATCAAATTTTAAATTATCAACTTGTCTATATAATAGATACTTGAGAATACACACGATTCTTTTTCTTTTTTGAAATTTTGCATCACAAGTGAATAACAATATTTTATCATGTGTTCAAACACTCAATCAGGTCATAATTCAAACATCTGAATGAGATTTACTGGCAAATGTGATTCCACCGAACATAAAGGAAAAAACTTTAGATGAGATTTAATACAAATTTAAGGAGTTGTCATGTATTCCACCTCCAAAATCAACCTCCTCAAACACCCCCACCCCCTAAAACCCAAACACACAACTCTACAATTACAAATTTTTCCCCTCTTCTTGCCTCCATTTTCTCATTGCCCCTCTCTCTCCATGTTCAAAACAAAACTTCAAAATCTTTACAAACTTTGCAGCTACTCAACTCAAACACCTTCCTCCTACCTTCACCATAAACTCAAAACACATTCCTCTCCACTAACCCCTCTTCTACAAACCTTCAATCCCTTGTCCAATCCCATGCCTTCATAATCACAACAGGCCACACTAACAACACTTACATAGCAGCAAAACTCATCTCTCTTTACGCTTCCACCAAACAACACCTCATTTCTTCAAAAAAAGTATTCGATTTCATCGATTATAAAGACCCTTTTCTTTGGAATTCAATAATCAAAGCTTATTAAGTATTCAGGTGCTCAATCAGAATAAACCCTAATTCAGACGTCGAAACAAAATTTACTGACAAATTTAAGAGTTTATCGATGTTTTCCACATTTAAAAAATAAATTATGACAATGTAAACATTTTTATGAATTAACACCTTAAACCTCCTCTCCTCCCCAACCCAAAACCCAAACACAACAACAATAATAACAACATACCAGTGAAATTCCACGAGTGAATTTGGAGAGGACAGAGTATACGGAGACTTTATCGTTATCTCGTGGAGGTAGACCCAGACACACACACACACAAAAAACTCTATAATTACAAACTCTTTTCCTCTTGTTGCTTCAATTGTCTCCATGTTCACAACTAACCTGCAAAAAGTGTTCCCGCACCCATGTCGAATACTCAAAAAATGCGCTATTCTTGAAGGATCCATCACGCACCTGATGACATTTTCGAAGAGTCCGAACAACACAGAACTCTACTACTCAACTGAAACAACTTCCTCCTACCTTCACCATAAACTGAACACATTCTTCTCCATCAACCCCTCTTCTACAAACCTCAAATCCCTTCTCCAATCCCATGCCTTCATAATCACAACAGGCCACACCAACAACATTTACATAGCTGCAAAACTCATCTCTCTTTACGCTTCCACCACCAATCACCTCATTTCTTCGAAAAAAGTATTCGATTTCACCATTTTTAAAGACCCTTTTCTTTGGAATTCAATAATCAAAGCTTATTTTTCCAATGGGAAATACACAGAATCACTTGAGTTCTTTTACAGTATGCGGGGGTTTAATATTCTGCCTAATCAGTTTACGTTGCCGATGGTTTTATCGGCTATTGCGGAAGTTGGGTTGGTTGAATTTGGGATGGAGGTTCATGGGTTGGTGTCAAAATTGAATCTTGTTGAGGAAAATACTGCTGTTGGATCATCTTTGGTGTACATGTATGCGAAATTTGGGTTGATGGGTAATGCGTATACCATGTTTGATGAAATGCCCGTAAGAGATGTTGTTTCTTGGACTGTGATAATTAAAGGGTTTGTGGAGAATGGGGAGAGTGGTAAAGGGTTGGAGTGTTTTTGTTTGATGTGTAAGAATGAGGAGGGTGGGGTGAGGCCGAATTTTCTTACGTTGGAAGGTGGATTTCAAGCTTGTGGAAATTTGGGTGCATTGGTAGAAGGTAAGTGTTTACATGGATTGGCAATGAAATCTGGTTTTGGTTTTTATAAAGTTGTTCAGGATTCTGTTTTGGCAATGTACTCGAAATGTGGTTTGGTTGAAGAAACGTATAGATCGTTTTGTGAGGTTGATGAGAAGGATTTGTTTTCATGGACGACAATAATTGTTGTTTATGCTAGAGATGAGTGTATGGGTGAATGTGTTAATATGTTCTTGAAAATGCAGGCTAGTGGGATATCCCCGGATGGGATGGTAATTAGTTGTGTGCTTTCTGGTTTAGGTAATGCCATGTTGATTTCTGAAGCTAAGACTTTCCATGGCTTCATCTTGAGAAGAAACTATGATGAGGATCATATGGTCGGTAACGCATTACTGGCCATGTATTGTAAGCTTAGATTCTTGAATTTGGCGGAAAAGGTATTTAATGGAGGGAATGGACAGAACACAGAGGCTTGGAACGTGATGGTGGTTGGCTATTGGAAGGCAGGATTAGAAGCCAAGAGCATTGATTTATTCAGAGAGATGCAATACTTGGGAATAGAATCTGATATCAACAGCTTGATATCTGTAATTTCTTCTTGCTCCCGGTTGGAAAAATTTCATCTAAGTCAATCTCTGCATTGTCATGTTATAAAAAATTTGATGCTTGGAAATGTTTCTGTTGCCAATTCTCTAATAGATATGTATGGAAGAAGCAAGAATCTAACTTTATCATGGAGAGTCTTTTGTATGATGACCGATAAGGATGTTGTTACGTGGAACACAATGATGAGTTCTTATATTAGTTGCGGAAAAATTACTGAGGCCTTTGGTCTTTTTGATGAAATGAGAGCAGAAAGTTACAAGCCCAATATGGCAACACTGGTGATTTTGCTCTCTGCTTCTTCTCAAGTATCTTCCTTGGAGAAAGGAGAGAAAGTTCACCGATACATCAAGGAAGTTGGGTTTGGAGAGAATACTTTGCTTGCTACTGCTTTAACTGATATGTACGCGAAATGTGGACAGCTAACAAAGTCCAGAGACATATTTGATTCAATGGAAAAGAAAGATATTGTTTCTTGGAACGTACTGATCTCAGGCTATGCTATGTATGGAGAAGCAAATTATGCTATAGAAATGTTCAAAAAGATGGAACAGACGGAAATTAAGCCAAATGAACTGACTTTTCTTGCTGTGCTCTCAGCTTGTGCTCATGCAGGGTTGGTTGAAGAAGGGAAGTCGATATTTAGCAGAATGAAAGATTATTCCTTGATGCCCACACTGAAGCACTATTCTTGTATGGCTGATCTTCTTGGTCGTTCTGGTAATCTAGATGATGCTGAAACTTTGGTTTTGTCCATGCCGATTGCTCCAGATGCAGCTATCTGGGGTTCTTTACTAAGTTCTTGTAAAATTCACAATCAGGTTGAAAAGGGTATAAGAATTGCAAAACATGCTATTGAATCTGACCCGGAAAACGATGGGTACTATATAGCAATCTCAGACCTATATAGTTCTGTAGGAATGTGGGAAGAGGTAGAAACGGTGAGGAAAATAATGAAGGACAGGAAAGTGAGGAAAGAAGTTGGCTGGAGTACGATATAATTAACTCAGCCACTTGTTGGGAGTCTTTTAGTAACTCAAGTCGCGGTAGTATTAATGTGATGAAGATTCGGTGCGACAGGGCTGTTCAATTAGCTCCATAATTTGCTTCACCTGCTGAGAAAACAATGGCCAATCTGTGGTCGCATTGAGATGGTTTTCAGGTGATTTCAACTTTCAAGTTACGAGCCTCTCCTTTTTTTTTTTTGGCTGATGATAGTAATCTGGTTTTGGCCTTATATGATGAACAAATTGCACAATGTATCTTGTGTACGGGAAAGGAGAAGCTTTTATGTTCTCCGAACTCCATTAGATACATTGGACATCATCAAAATGTAAATATGGTTGCACAGTAGAAGAATGACCATGGTTGATGGGCATGAGGCACAACTGCAGTCCTGGACACAGGCTCAGAGTTTGGAACTTTGTGTGCATCGCTGAAATTTTGGTGCTCGGTGCTTGGAGACAGATAAGGAGGTACATATAAGTTAGGCCATCAAGGTTACCTAGTCAAATTTCTTCGTTGGATTATGAAAATGTGAATCTCTCGAGGGCACAAGTGCACAACCTTGAAGTAGCCAAGAAAGGTCGATAACATGAGAAGTTATCTACTATATTTCGTGTGATCTCTCAACTTGTGCATGACCTAATGGCTTCGTTGGTGTATAAGAGCCACCTTAAATGCCATACAAGCCAGAACTTGTGGTCTCTAGATGGAACTTGTATACGATAAGGTGCTGTGTGGGACAACGAACACTAGGTAATGTTTCATGCTTTCCATCAACCCAAGCCGATGGGGGTACAATTACCTAATACATATTTTGGTGAGAGGTAGCAGGTACCAATGAAATAATCAAGATGTACACAATCCTCATTGAACGATTCTCCGAACAAGTGACTTGGAATAAAGTTTTGAAAATGGCTTACTTCCTGACATATCTGTTTATCACTTCAACTTTTTAAGTTACCAGACAGCAGATTTGAGTCCTGAGGCTGTATTAAATATAGGCAAGTTCAATTTATAGCAGGAAAAAAAACTTGACGTCTTTCTTAAGAGCAAATTATAACATTTCATGAAACCTTGGAACTCATTTACAATTTGAATCATGAATTTTTCTTACTAATTTCTCGTGAAAATGATTACATAACTCGCACATCAATTTCTTGTTTGATCTATCGCCATTAGAATACCACAATATTCATCTTTTTGAGGTTATTATTCATAACAGTGAATTGATCATTTGATATCCTTTTCCTTACGCAACGAAATGAAAGAAAAGTAATGAAACCTAACCTCCTCCTACTTTCTCAAAATAACATTTGTAATGATCTACCAAATCAAACCTCCCGAATCCCAACCTAGAGCTTCAACGTTAATTAAACCAATTGACCTCTCTATTAACATTGTGTGAACATAAACATGAACACGTAAAAATAGCAACAACATTACCCCATATTATCTCACGAGCAGGATCTAGGGAGGATAGAGTGTAGACAAATCGAGATTGTTTTTGATAGACCCTCGTCTCAAGGACACGTAAAAAAACAGCAAATATGGCCAAAATTCCTTTCCTTCCACTTCAAAAAGATCAAGTACCACAACAAACTTAAGAACATATCACTAAATACTGCAGCTTCAGTAACAAAAGGCAAATAAGGAGGTTTCCCGAGAAATACAATCAACAACAAACATAATTAAGCATCCAAATGAGGTTAATGGCTCGAACTGTCAGTGATAAAGCTACATTTGCCTATTAGCAGCCTCGGTAACAAAAGGCAAATAAGGAGTTTTTCCAAGAATACAAGCAACGAGTCCATAAACAAAACAACCAACAACCAACACGAAAAGCCCATTATGCATCCAAATCGTAAATTGCAACCCTAAACCTGACTGACCCGGAGAAAAAATCCTCTGAATCAACATTGGGAGTACCAAAAGAACGTCAAGCATAACAGCTTGCAAGGCATTGAAACGAGTATACTGGCTCAAACTCTCATTACGCGCAACACCTAAGTAAAGCGCAAAGAAAGTGACGAAGCTCGCGTAAGGTATCGAGCGATAGAAAGATAGGATTGGAAGAATTGGTTGAAAGGGGAGAGCGAGGGAAGGGTATTGAGAGAAAAGGAAACGGCCGTATTGAATGCCGTTGAAGAATGGGAGGAAGTAGGAGACGGCGGAGATAAGGCGGTCTGTGGCGGGGATTGGGTTGTAGACGGCGGAGATGGGAGTGGGTGTGGGTCGGGTCGGAGTTCGGGTTTGGGTTATGGGTCGGGTTGGCAGGAGTTTGGGGTGCAGGGGTTTGAGGGGGTGGGGGTGGGGAGTGAAACGGAGGAGAGGAAGGGAAGCCATTTTTTGGGGGACAATAGGAGGTTTTCGGGAGATTTATGGATGGGATATTTTAATGTACAACTTGTAATGCGCAAGGTACACGTCATACAATGCCATTTGATACTCCCTCCGGTCCCGTTCGTAAATAAGTAGCGTTTTTTTAGCTTGGATATACCTTTGACATTAAGCCTCTATTTGGATGGTTGTTACGTATTATTTCATAATGTATCGTATTGTATTGTACTATATCGTATTGTATTGTTTTAATGAATATAATATTTGGATAGATTGTATCGTTTTTCGTCGTTGTATAATCTCACACATCGATAATTGAAAGATAAACATATTAGAAAAGTAGAGTACAGAGTCAAACTAATATAAAAAGGCAGGATAAAGGATAATGTAGGATTATTAAATAATAAGTAACAGTAAAATGAGAAAAAAAAAGGTAACGATGCGATTCCACCAAATTGGTCGTTACATAAAATGAGACTTCTCATCGTTACCTAACGATGGAACTAAATGATACGATACAGTAAAATTTAAGTGAGAAACAAAACAAACATGGGATTTGTAGTAACAATACAATACGATAGGTAACAACCATCCAAACGACTATTAAGAAACTACTCATTAGAGTGACCTTGAAAAAATGCAACTCTTTAGTAGTTTTTTTGTTATATAAAACTCTATTTATTTAAAGAAAGGTAAAATTAGAAGAACATCATTAATATCTTTTTGACTCATAGCTTGTTTGGTCAAACTTCTAAAATCAACTTATTTTAAGAAGTGCTTTTAAAAAAAGTATTTTTAGTGAGAAACAATTTGTGTTTGACCAATAAATTTAAAAAGTACTTTTAAGCAGCAATTAGTGATTGACCAAGATTTAAAAACTGGTTTTAAGTATAGTTTCTCAAAAGTGATTTTAAGGAAAAACTATTTTTTTAGCTTATGAAAAACTGTATTTTAAATTCCTCAGAAGCACTTATTTTCTTCATTAAGCTTGGCCAGACACCTCAATTTTTTAAAATAAGCACTTTTGAATAAAAATAAACTTGGCCAAACAAGCTATTATTTAGAAACAAAATGAAACGGCTAAATATCACTTATTTAGAAACCGAGAGAGTACAAAAAAAACCTCAAATCTATCTACAAAAAGAAGAATTCCGTTGCCGGGACTTGAACCCGGATCTCTCGGGTGAGAGCCGAGTATCCTAACCAACTAGACTACAACGGATTGCTGCTTAAGCAGCATTAAGCTGATATGAAACCATACAATTCTAATGGGTGGTTGTGTATTATCACTTATCACTTCCCACCTATCCGATTAAGTAAGGTTGTCACTGCAAAACTATAGTTAAGGTGCACGAGCTCTTTCCGTCTACCTATTGACACTCTGCATCTTTACGTATTTTTACTGGAACTTCTATTCAAAGCTTAAAACGCTTCTCATTCCTACCTTCTGATACAAGGCAGGTGTTGAACTTTATACATTGTGTCTTACCACTTAGCAGAGTAGCAATACAGAGTTTGCCAATGTTTATTCCCCAGATTACCGTCATTGTTTTTTTTTTTCTTCGGGAAAAGAATTTCACAACCTGTGGGCCTTCTAGCTCCACGCAACATTGTTCTATCAAGCTTTGCTTTCGCCCGTTAAAAAAAATTCCCCAATACTTCCTCCTGTAGGAGTTTGGGTTGTGTCTCGAGCCTCGTATGATCATTCATCCTCTCAACTCAACTACTAATCATCACCTAGATAAGCTATTGTCTCACCAACTATCTAATCAAATGCGAACCCCATAGCTATGTGTTTTCTTTTTCTTTTCGTATTTGCTCATCTTTATATTTGTTTGTGTTCATCAAAAAGCTGTGGGGAGAAGAGACACATTCATGAAAAGAGAAGTCTTACCTTGAGGTACTAACAAACTATGAATAGATCTTATGCTTATGGGTAAGAATGTACATTATTCTATATCATAGGTTTATTTGTTACAATATATAAAAATAAAGTTAAATGACTTGACAAGTTGTACATCCATTTAGCTCTTCGCAAAATATATAACCTCACATTCAAACATCTAATTAAGGAACGGGCAACACTCACGAAATTCCAACAAAAAGGATTGAGTGGCGTAATCCCACAAATGAGGTCTGGAGAGGATGGTGTATGCACAGCCTTGCCCCTAGAGAGGTCGTTTTCGATAGACTCTCGGCTCATGTAAATCACCGAGTTTGAAGCATGTTGTGGAGAAATTTCACATGTGAAAAAACAGTTTTCACAAGATGAGAGCAAAACCAGTATTATAAAATTTCCAAATCTACAATGTAACTTGGACTATTCTCATGAAAATTTAGGTGGCAATACACAAAATTGAAGTTAAGATTAGCTTACACTATATTGCCATAATGTAGGTCAATAATTTGAAAGAAGAAATATCAACATATCTCAATATACTTTCCCCAGTTTCACTACCTATATTCGCTGGCCTTTATCGAAGAGGCAACTTTCCGTAAAAGCCAAAAGCCACATTCTTTGAGTAACAAATGCCTGAAGGAAGACGATTTGTAGTGTGAAAGATCGACTATGATGTCTAAAAGTCATTTGCCCGTCTCCTTAATTCATTCAATTCTTTCTCGATCTCTGAATCTTGAAATTGCAACGATGAGCTTGAACTGGCAACTGGCGTTCTCCCTGGTGGAAGATCCCCTTTCTGCTTAGTCAATAAAAGGAAAACATTAAACCAAATACGAAATGCTACATCAACAATGAAGTAGCTTATGTTTCTTTCCTGATGGTTGAGAAAATCTCAAAGGGCCAACTGGGGCACGGTTCGGAACTTGTGACATGCCCCTAGCCCACAAATCAAGTGCTACACTCTTACCACTAGACCAAAGCCTGGGGGCACAATAAAGCAAATTATGTGTCCTCGAGTAACTCCCCCGCCCTTCCAAGTCGCCCACATATGCACACTAGTTTTCTGTTTTTCTAGGTAAAAGAAGTAAGAGATTTGCCAAAGCAAGGAAGCAGCAAGTAACAGGAAACTAGGATAACATTAAGATAACAAACCTCTACCTATAACCACCATAGGTACATAAAATATCATGTTAGACTTCCTTTCTTGATTCGTCGTTGAAGGACACCTTCAAGTTCTTATGAACATCCAAACCAAGCTGCTTTTACGGATAGTACAATTTCATGGTTACACAATAAACTTAGCCAGAAGTGTGTATTGGAGACAACCAACTCATATTTTGTCTTCATTTTTTTACTATGCAGTTTGATTTAATAAAATTTGCAATATTCATGAATATTTTCTTAATACTAGAAATCCTGCTGCTTCCTATGCTAGGTATGGTTAGCATACTTTGCCAAGCACAGCTCAATCTATAAGGAAAAATTAGTATGTCCTCTAGGTGCCCATACATCTATTAATTTGTTCTTTCAACAAAGAAGACACATCCGCAACATGCATATATATGAATAGATCGAGTAGAAAATACCTTTGCGCTTCCAGTCAATTCCTTTTTTAAGCTAGCAAGATCATCATCAACAGAAGAGGTCTCCAGTAACGCAAACTGTCAAAAGCAGAATGATCATTTAGGATTAAAAAAAATACAACCCCCTATCAAGCACTTAATTCTCCGACAATGGCTTTGCATAACGGAGGTTAAAACTTTGTTTGCAGCAAAAGCAGGGTGTCCTTTTGTGGTGTTCGGTGCTCACAAGAAGCGAGTACCAAAAAAACATATTATTCACCAATTACGTATGTTGTAAAAGATGAATATGCAAAAGTGATTTTGGATCACTTTCAATTTTTACAATAATTAGAGAAAGCGTAACAAGAAGTTAGCCACATTTCTAAATAAGAATGATCAAGAAGTGAAGATCACGAAAGTCACAAGTAGGAACAAAATACAAATAAAGGGGAGAGATAAACAACAGAGAAGCCAAATATCACCATTGATTCTGGTTTCAATAAACATTGACGAAGACGAAAATAAGAGGTAATGGATAGTAACAAAACCAGAAAGATTGAGAGAGTGTTGTATAATTCAACCATAGAGAGAACGTAAGTATGAAAATTTGAATGTTGCAGTGTAAGATAGAGACACCATCGCGAAAGAGAAAAAAGATTTTCAGGTCTATTCGAAGAAAGCAACTCTTGGACTAGTACAAAGAGAATTAACAAGAGCACATGACCTAAAAAGGGTAATGCAATTGAGAAAAACTAATTACCTTTCCTTCAAGCTCATCACTGGTTAACTGGTTAAGAGCATCAGCTTGAGACTCCATCGTCAAAACTATGGAAAATCAAGAAAAGTAAAGACAATCATTTAATTAACTACAAATACTTTAGCACATGACTAGGGTAGGTGATTCCATAGTTTCATCTGAACTATATCCAGGATAACCAATTCTTATTTTCAACACACAGGGTATGGTCAAGGGTGGGAGGAACATTATTCTGTGAAAAGAACATGTGTCTAAATAGCTGCACAAAAATATGTTGGCTTTACAACAAAAGCACTACTCATACCAATGTCCTTTGGCACACTTATAATTATTTTCAAAAAAAGGTGCTGACATTAAACATCTCGCTCAGCTCAGCAGTCTAGCGGAGTCATTTTATCCTTATCAAAAAAAAAAAAAAAAAAAAAAAGTGCCGACATCTTGTATATAGCATGTTTTTTTTTTTTGAATCTGGTAACATGACTTCTATATATTCACAGGTATACTACCACCAAAGGTGTAGTCCCCCTTCAAAAGTATTACAACTTACATCTTGTCGTTTACATATGTACTCACAAAAAGTCTAAAACATCAAAAATATCTTGTGTTTGAGCTAATAGTTTTTGCTCACACCAAAAATAAAAAAGGCCTAAGCAATTCATTTTGAAAAACTGTAAACTGTTCTGCATCCCCTCAAAGCTCCTCTTGTTTCTTTCGGTCCAAACTGTCCACCAAATGCAAGCCAGGACAATCTTCCATCTCTTTTCCTTCCTGTTCACATTGCCATCTGTATTCCAGCATCTTAACACATCTGCTATGCTTCCAGGTTTCACCCACCTGATCCCTTTCATGCTAATGAACATCCTCCACAACTGGTCTGTCCATTTACAATGCAAAAAAAGATGGTTGATTGTCTCCGCTTGTTCCCCACAAAGAAAACACCTAGAGGCTAATTGATGACCCCTTTTGCCCAAATTTTCGGGTGTTAGGACTGCCTCTTTGGCCAAAAGCCAAATAAAACAGTTGACTTTGTAGGGTATCTTTGGTTTCCATATCATCTTCCAAGGTCTCTTTCCTTCACCACCGTTGTATTCAGTTCCTTGTATATAGCATGTTTTTTATCCCCAAAATTGCAAAATGATCTCTGACATGAGTACCTTATCATATTTCCTCTTTTTATAAGACTTATCATTTATCCTTCTAGTGTTTGTCTTTCTTTTATCAGCAACGACAGCTGGACTCAACAAATTGGAATAAATAGCAAGAGTCCATGCCTACGGCTGAGCTCCTCCTGGACTCTAGCCAACCTTGTGAGATTTTTTTTTTCTCAAAAGACATAGTTTCATATAATATACATCTAGAGTGTCAAATATTAGACACCAAGCTGAAGACATTAAAAGAAATATATCATTTGAATCAGTAACTTGACAGTTCTCTGAAGGTTATATATTTGTAGCGGGTAGAAGGAAATGCTATGACAGGATCAGCACTCAAGTCTTATTGTTTGTACAGGCAGGCAAATAATCAACAAAACAAGAAATATTTAAAGTGGAAGCAATGTAAGCATCTGAAATTGGAAGCAAAAGAAGAAAACAAGGAAAGAAAGGGTGGAATGTGTGTAAGAACCTTTTTCTTCCATTCTTTCAAAGGCTGAGAGAGCACTGCTTGTATTTACATTTCCCAACATCTCGCTTACTTTGGTTGCCGTCCTAAATGATAAACCTCACAGTCATTTTCTTGAAACGAAACAAATTAAGTGTGACAATTTTATGAGCCACATATAATCATATATTGTTTTATTGATGTGATGATTTTATTGATTAGTTGGGGGAAATACCCCTACAAGAGGTATAACCAAAAATGTGAGCCCTGGATATTTATAATTCGGGATAAGCATGAAACGATGAAAATGCATGTAACTGACTTTGCTGACTGAGCACGTGCTTTCAGAGTATCCTTCTTCGATTTTGCTTCCTGTATCTTGCTCTCCAAAAGCTGTCAGATGAGAGACGATAACAGTCAAGACAAAAGTTCCAATTCATTTTAAGATTTTGGTAAAATTTGTTCCTAGATGAAACTTACAACAAATAACCCCAAAAAATACGCAGATTAAAGACCAAACTTCTCAAAAAGTTTTATGACTGAGAAATCCATCTGGGCCAACCCTTAGAACCAATCGCAGCCCTCAAACCTCGGGGATAATGGGCTCACCCCTCTCCCTTCTCACTTAAATACCAGACCCTAGTTCACATGGCCCAAGTCTCAAACCTGTGACCTAAGTCACAAGTCCCCCAACCTTTGCCACTTGAACTAAGTCCTGGGGCTTAAAGAACAACTTTTTTATCAAGTGAAAAAACTATATGTACTCGCGAATCATAAGATGAGCAATCAAAGCATCATATCTTCCTTCTTTTTGTTAAAGAAGCTATGCTCCAGATAAAAAGAAAAGGTTAGGAACACACCCGTGTATTGCTGACCAGATTATCAACCACAGCCTTCTGCTGATCAAGTTGAGTCTTCAAGGCATTCGCATTATCCTGCACAATTCAAACTTGAGTGGATGCAAACTCGAGATATAATAGCTATGATGTTCATTTCACTTAATTATCCTCTTAAGCAGAGACTCTACCAATCAAGAAAATGATAGTGTGTAGCATTCTTGGTGTAAAGATCCTCAAGTTAAAAATTTGGACAAGCTTTTTCAACCCACCCCACCCTTTTTCCCTTATTCAAATATTTCTTTCTTTTCTTGGGAAACATGAAACCTGATGCTAAAACATACTAGTCTTTTACTAAGTCATTTACTTTGACATAACTCAAAGAAGTAATCTACTGAGATACAGAGGAGAAAGGACACCATAAGACGAGTCCGGAGCATAAAGGGCTAATATTTTGGGCAAAAATTCCAAAGGGGACAATGGATTCCGAAAGAAACCAAAGGGGACAAAACGCTGGACACACAGCGACTTATAAGTCGCTGGACACACAGCGATTACAAATCGCTAGAGGTCCAGCGATTTCCAAATCGCTGGACGCCCAGCGTTTTCCAAGCACGCCTCTTACAGATTCATTTTTTGATTGACAGTGTATGCCGAAATTTGGTTGCATGCCATTTGATTCATTTTAGATTGACAGCGTATCCAGAAATTTGGTTGTATGCAATATGTGTATTTGCATGTGAGTATTTTTTGTATTCATGCAACACGTGAAACCTAAAGAGTACATAAAGTGTTCACTATATAAATCCTCCATAGATTTTCACACAAGTGCAAAACATTGTGATGAAATGCAAAATATTTGCAAACAAGATATAGGTTTCTAAATTTTTTTTATCAAAACACAAGTTAAGATATTCTCATCAATAAGGCATGTTCATGTATATTTTTTATGTTATCTTTTATTTTGAAGTACAAAAATATTAAATCTAATTCTTAAGCTTAAATATTACATTCTTTAAATAATTTTTATTAATTTTTTTTTTGATCATAACAAACTGATTTTTTTTATATAGATATGAATCCTTTGTTAAAGTTACAAGCCAAACACCGATCCCAAGCAGTTTGGGACAAGAAGTGTGTTTAAGTACACGTCGTGCCGATACTGAATTTTGACAACACATAAAGCGGCGTCCATTGCATTATCGAATCCTTCAATATTTAAGTTTGTGTGGGTTTAGAGGAATCGTAGAAGTAGGATACATTCCTTACGATGTTGGACTTATAAGTGCATTGGTTGAGAGGTGGCGCCCCGAAACTCACACATTTCATATGAGAATTGGTGAGGCAACCATTACATTACAGGATGTCGAAATTATGTTCGGCATGGTTATAGATGGAAGTCCTATAATTCTAGAAGGTGCTAGCAATTTAGGGGTTGCAGCTAGACGACAAATGATGCATGACCTAACAGGATGGGAACCTCCCGTAGATTGCTTTTCTGGGATTAGCAGAATATACGTATCTAGTTTAACTGATTATGTAAATGGCTTAGACAATATTACTGATGATACCCCCGAAATTGATGTGTAACAAAGGGTTAGGTTGTACCTTTTATGGTTATGCGGTGGTACATTATTTCCGGATAAGTCCAATTCCAAAATTTCTTTGGACTATTTAATTGAGATGCAAGACTTAAATTCAATGTCGACAAAGGCTTGGGGCGCAGCCGCATTGTCATTTTTGTACTATTCTTTATGTCGTGCATCCATGTCTTCATCTAGCGATGTATGTGGATTTCTTTCCCTAATTCAGGTACGTGAAACTTAATTTGTGTGTTTTAAAATTTGTACTACTTAATTTTATTGTGTTAGTAAAATTATTTGATTTTATATTTTTATAGGTATGGGCATGGGAGCGTATTATTCCACTTCAGCCAGCACTGCTCCCTCCGAGGGCAAACCATCATGAGGCCTCAACGGCACTTGCACGTAAGTGGAGTCGAGGTAGAATTCATCAAAATGAGGCGAGAGATGTACTTGCCATAATCAGGGATGTCCTAGATAACCTAACTGTTGAGCAGGTAATTGAACTTCTAATATTAATGGTTTATCATATTGATTAAAAAAAACTTATAATGTAAAAATTGTAAAGTACCGTACTTGTTACTAGTAGATTTTCTAATATATAATTTTAATTATTAATATTATTCCTATTTGAAAGAAGCAATATGATTACTATTTTTTTTTTAATGATCTATTTGTTTTATAGTTTATTTGGGAGCCTTATTCAGAAGAAGTACGTAATGAATTGCCCGAGTGGTGCCAAAGGGGACAACCTATTTGGATGGCTAGAGTGCCACTTATTTGTGGAATAGTACGTGAGTGGCATATGGTTGATCGTGTAGTTAGACAATTTGGTTATCTTCAACATGTACCTGGACAGTGTACTCACTTTCACGAACAACATTTTAAGCTTGATAAGCGAAATAGGATAACACAAGAAGTTTCAAATATTTTTAACGATACAAAAAATAAGTGGGAAGCACGTGGAGAACTAATTTTTGAGCCCCCTCATATAAGCAGCCAGTCAGAGTACATTTATTGGTATTGGAATCATGCTCGCATGTTAATTGGAAATCCAGAACATGTTGTTCAAAGAGGATACCAACACATGGCAGGCAGACATGAGGCCTTGGTACGTATATTCAAGAAATTTTTAGGTTGTACGTCAATGACCTTATAAATACATGTCAATGCCGAAATTATCAACAAGTTCTTCCTCACGATCAACCACATTATCTGCTCTACGTGTAAGTTCTTTGTCGACATTGAATTTAAGTCTTGCATCTCAATTAAATAGTCCAAAGAAATTTTGGAATTGGACTTATCCGGAAATAATGTACCACCGCATAACCATAAAAGGTACAACCTAACCCTTTGTTGCACATCAATTTCGGGGGTATCATCAGTAATATTTTTTTTGAACTTGATAACTTTCATCAGTAATATTGTCTAAGCCATTTACATAATCAGCTAAACTAGATACGTATATTCTGCTAATCCCAGAAAAGCAATCTACAGGAGGTTCCCATCCTGTTAGGTCATGCATCATTTGTCGTCTGGCTGCAACCCCTAAATTGCTAGCACCTTCTAGAATTATAGGACTTCCATCTATAACCATGCCGAACATAATTTCGACCTCCTGTAATGTAATGGTTGCCTCACCAATTCTCATGTGAAATGTGTGAGTTTCGGGGCGCCACCTCTCAACCAATGCACTTATAAGTCCAACATCGTAAGGAATGTATCCTACTTCTACGATTCCTCTAAACCTACACAAACTTAAATATTGAAGGATTCGATAATGCAATGGACGCCGCTTTATGTGCTGCCAAAATTCAGTATCGGCACAACGTGTACTTAAACACACTTCTTGTCCCAAACTGCTTGGGATCGGTGTTTGCTTGTAACTTTAACAAATGATTCATATCTATTTTAAAAAAATCAGTTTGTTATGATAAAAAAAAAAATTAATAAAAATTATTTAAAGAATGTAATATTTAAGCTTAAGAATTAGATTTAATATTTTTGTAATTCAAAATAAAAGATAACATAAAAAATATACATGAACATGCCTTATTGATGAGAATATCTTAACTTGTGTTTTGATAAAAAAAATTTAGAAACCTATATCTTGTTTGCACATATTTTGCATTTCATCACAATGTTTTGCACTTGTGTGAAAATCTATGGAGGATTTATATAGTGAACACTTTATGTACTCTTTAGGCTTCACGTGTTGCATGAATACAAGAAATACTCACATGCAAATACACATGTTGCATACAACCAAATATTGCATGCAACCAAATTTCTGCATACACTGTCAATCTAAAATGAATCAAATGGCATGCAACCAAATTTCTGCATACACTGTCAATCAAAAAATGAATCTGTAAGAGGCGTGCTTGGAAAACGCTGGGTCCAATTCGCTGGACCTCTAGCGATTTACAAATCGCTGTGTCCAGCGACTTATAAGTCGCTGTGTGTCCAGCGTTTTGTCCCCTTTGGTTTCTTTCGGAATCCATTGTCCCCTTTGGAATTTTTGCCCAAAATATTAGCCCTTTATGCTCCGGACTCCCATAAGACTCTTCAATATGTGGAGTTAAACCATCTTTCAAAAAAAAAAAAGGGCAGCCCGGCGCACTAAGCTCCCGCTATGCGCAGGGTCCGGGGAAGGGCCCGACCACAAGGATTTATTGTACGCAGACTCACCTTACCTTTCTGCAAGGGGCTGTTTCCAAGGCTTGAACCCGTGACCTCCTGGTCACACGGCAGCAACTTTTCCAGTTACTCCAAGGCTCCCTTTCCGGTTAAACCATCTTTCGTGTTACATAATTAGATTGAGAAATCGTGGAACCCAATTATAACTAAATTGTACCACTCCTCAAATTCCACCTGAAGTCAGCCAATCCTAGTTTCCCGGTTGTGTTCATATTGCCCATTACACATCAGACACAACACTCTAAAATATTTTATGTTTGTGATTGGTATTGCAATTATACACTTCAGAACAATGTAATGAACGAAAACAATGTCAATCACTTACTTCTATTAAGACATGAGATTTTGCGTATAATATATAACAGTATGGTTGAAAATAATAACTTTAAGAAATAATAATGCAATAAACTAGACATACAAATGCGGTTTCAAAAAACTAGACATACAAATCTGGCATATAGTTTGAAGGTTACTATTCAAATACAACGTCAATGTCGCTCTTCTTTTCCGTTATGAAAATGTGAAGGACTTCCTTTTGTTATTTATAGTGGTGTTCGAGCCAGCCTGCACACACCTCGACTATTCTAGCAGGTACCTGCTATCTCCCACCAACACAATTACAGGTTAACTCTATCCACTAAAGCTTAAGCAAATAAGAAAAATCACCTAGTGTGTTGTCCTTACTGGGGTTTGAACCTTGGTATCCAAGGTTTGCACCCACTTCATTGACCACTAGGCCACACCCTTGGGTGTTGACGGACTTTCTATTATATGTGAAGTTTTAAATAAAGGGGTGATGAGGATGTTACATCCCCTAGACTATTCCACCAAATCCAGAAAATAGATGTCCTATTACTTCACAGATAAGCTAATGTAGTTCCACCAGAGGTTGGTTAGATTGAGTTGTCTATCATAATTCCTGTTGTAGAAAAACTTCCAATTTCTTGATGCATTTTACTATATTCCAATCACATCAGTTTCATAAGATTTATCTTTTGAGATTTTCATCCATGTGGTATTAACTTTCTCTCTGATTGATTGGGTGAAGGTTAGGTGAAAGGTTCTTAGACTAGATTTTAGGGATAATAATAAAGTTCGAAAAGTAATTCAAGTCCTTCATTACTAGCAAATACATAAGTCATGTCGCTCAAGAATGTAACTCATCAAACCGAATCTAACTCCTCATCTTCTCTGATCTATTATTATATGAGATCGAGGACATCCAAATAGTGTAATGAAAAGAAAAAAAGAAATATCAATGAAAGAGCACAATATAGAATTCCAGTAACCTGAATGACAGGATTACTTCCAATTACACGATAAATCCATTTTAAACACTATATAGTAATAAATGAACTCTTGAAAATTTTCACCACAGAAAAATTGCCTTACAGCATAAGCTTTCCTTCTTTTGAGAGCTTCACGAGCAAGGTCTTCATCCCCCTTTCCAAGAGCAAGCTGAGCTCTACGATACCTAGAATTGAAGTAAAATTAAACCACAACTAATACAAACAGAACCAATTAAACTTCCCTAGCTCTTACCAATCTTCAGAAGCTTGTTGTGCAGTTTTACACTTGTTTTCCAACTGCTTCTGTGAAGCCAAGACCTTCGAAGAAAAGAAAAATATCAAACTTTTTTTCACTTCCTTAACTATGATATCTCTATCACATTGGGCACTAGACAGCTGAACCAATGTATTTTATCTTTGAAACCCTATATAGGAAAAAATCTGAGACTTCAACAAAATTGACATAAAAGGCAACTCGCTAAGGGCATACTTGTGCTGTAGCTTGTCGCATCTTTATCAAATCATTATTCATTTCCATCACAGTTTGTTCCAAGATCTTCTCTGGGTCTTCAAAGGTGCTTATAAGTGCATTTGCATATGACTACATTACACATAAAAGAGAAAATAACATCTGAGATGAGAGCGAGTGATAGAAGAGTGAATGTCGGACTACATGAACGAACAACAAACATCATAGACCAGATAACCTTGACAACTCTAGCAAACCGGTCAAATAGATTCATACGAGCTCCAAGGGCACCCCCACCATGACTGTTACACCTGGATCTATTAGAACGAGTAAACTGTAGCCCAGCAAGTTTTACAGCTCCCACTGCAAGTAAATAGAATTCGTCAGCAAATTAATGCTTGGGAAGGGGTGGGAAGATGGTACGAAAACCGAGGAGAGAGATGGGAGGGGAGGGTTTTTTTTCCAGCAGAGTTATGAAAGAATATCAAACTGAGGAGGAACCTGCTAGTTTACTAGCAAACTTTGACTTACAACCCTGAACACTATGTAAACGAAAACTCGGTCTTGGTTATACACCAAAACAGTATGCAATGAAAAACTTAAATATCGAGTCCCTCCAATTTGTGTCTATTGATCAAATATGTAATTAAAAATGTCCACCCGTTGTATACATAGATTTTTCATATGGTTCCAATCGAGTTAATCTTACATAAACTAAATTAGATGTTTTTCACTAAACAGTAAAAGGATGAAAAGAGCTTAAACACCAACAAGAAGTACTTCTCAAAGGTAAAACCAATTTGAAGGCAGCAATTGACCAACACATTCGTTATTCCTCTGAACTGATGAAGCATGCCAAAACAGTGGAGTACAAGTTAACTAATTTACTTCTATGTACCCAAAATAGATGGAGCTAAATCTACGTACAGATAAAAGCCAAAGTAGCTTAACCTTAGCATTTTGATAGCATAAGCAGTAACATGACTAAGAAGGGACTCTACCACTAGCCATTATGGCACCATCGAAGAATTCCAAAAGCGCAAAACTTTCTAAACCAACTTATTAGACTGACCAGCCATGGTAAGAACGTCAACTTCCACAAAGAGTGAGAAAGTTTTCTATAGGACTTAATGAGAATGCATGAGTCTGTGTTATCAAAAGAAAAAAGGACAAAAAGCTCTAAGGTTCGTTAGGGCTTTAAGCACTTTGGGACTTTAAGCGCAAAGCGCAAATAAAGTGTGGGCCTTAATGGAAAAAGGCGCAAAGGGAGAAAAAATACAAATATATGTTTAATCCTAGACTAATAATTATTAGCATGAATGAAAAATATATAGCAACAACACACCCAATATATTCTCACAAAGTGGGGTCTGGGGAGGGTAAGTGTACGCAGTCCATACCACTACCTCAAAGGTGAGATAGAGAGGTTGTTTCCGATAGACCCCCGACACAAAACAAAAAACAATTTATATAGAAATGGTAAAGGAACAAGAAACAACAGACATTTAACATAGCAAATAAAAACATAAACAAAACTACCACCAAGTAATAATGCAAACGAACAATTCGAAAT
Organism: Capsicum rhomboideum; assembly: GCA_031232105.1. NCBI lineage: Eukaryota > Viridiplantae > Streptophyta > Magnoliopsida > Solanales > Solanaceae > Capsicum > Capsicum rhomboideum. The sequence continues at coordinate 49,422,001 of CP124707.1, forward strand.
AACAGACCTCACCAACACTCTAACACAAAACTATCACTATATACTAGAACTACTAGCAAGGATGCGCACCATCGTACTAACCTTCTACCCTGATCCGTGTCCTCCACACTCTCCTATCTAGGGTCATGTCCTCGGTAAGCTGAAACTGCTCCATGTCATGTCTAATCACCTCTTTCCAATACTTCTTCGGTCTACCTCTGCCTCGCCTGAATCAATCTCTAGCCACCCTCTCACACCTCCTCACTGGGGCCTCCAAGCACCTCCTCATCACATAGCCGAACCATCTAAACCTTGCTTCCCGCATCTTGACTTCCACCGGAGCCACTCCCACCTTCTCTCGAATAACCTCATTCCTAACCATATCCCTCATAGTCAGCCCACACATCCATCGTAGCATCCTCATCTCCGCCACCTTCATCTTTTGGATATGAGAGTTCTTGACTGGCCAGCATTCCGCCCCATACAACATAGCTGGTCTAACTGCCACTTTGTAGAACTTACCTTTAAGTTTAAGAGGCACCTTTTTATCACACAAGACTCCGGAGGCGAGCCTCCATTTCAGCCATCCTGCCCCAATACGGTGATGAACATCCTCGTCAATCTCTCTATTTTCATGAATCATAGACCCAAGATACTTGAAACTATCTCGCTTTTGGATGGCCTGAGTATCAAGCTGTACCACCTCATCGGCCTCATTTGTCGCCTCACTGAACTTGCAATTCAAATATTCCGTCTTGGTTCTGCTCAATCAAAACCTTTAGACTCCAGTGTTTGTCTCCAAACCTCCAACTTGGCATTAACTCCACCACAAGTCTCATCAATTGTTTAGTGTTGCCTCTTCAGAAGAAACTCATTGGCAAGGAAAAGTATGCCTTAGAATCTTGATGATGACATTAAAGCACACATTAAGCGAGGCGAAACGCTCAACACGTTTTGAGCCTCGCTTAAGGGCTTAAGCGCGCCTTTGACAACATTGCATGACAATGGTACATCATCAATGATATATATGGGTTCAGTTAAAATGGAATTTAAAATTCTTGTAGGTTAATTCGGCACTATCCCACCTTACTTGCTTAGGGTACTCCATAATGTCTATATTTAAGATATGGGATATGAGTAAAATATTTGATACAGATGCAAGGATACAACTAATAAAAATGAAAGCAAGGATGTAACCATATGATATTTGACTGTATTTTAATAATATTTCATTGTTATAATGAGTGAATCACGCTTTATATGTAAAGCTAGTTTAATCTAATCTACCTGAGATAGCTCGTTCCATAGTTGTCTTTTAATGAAAACATTGTTACTCGGATGATTCATCCTGAGATTTTTTTTAACCGTGGTGTTCAGATCAGCTTGCATGCACCTTGACTAGTTCCACAAGCTACCTCGTACCAGCATAGATACTGGGTAACTTTGTCCACGAGGGCTTGGGCATATGGAAAGACATCACCTAGAGTAAAAGACCCCAAATGCCGCTGAGTAATTGAGAGACTTCCTTTCAGATCTCAAGTTCATTGATGCCTAAACTTGCTATTACCATGGTCCTATAACTTCATAAGCACCTAAAGGACCTATATCTATATCTACACCATCCTACTGAAAGATGAAAAATACATTCATTCAAACACAAACTTTAACATTGATAAATTCCACTGCACTATCCATTTTGGAAAAGTATGAATAACCAAACGCAAGCGAAGATCAATGCACAAGTCTTACCCAAGAGAGGGAGTTTCAAGTATTTTTGGTCCATAATCCAAGGAGATGGGAGATTGACAATGATGTCGCACATGGTATTGGAGCGTCGTAATTGATTTAACAAAAAATAAGTTTAAAATAGATTGGACTTAGTGAAAATAGATTGAAAATCGGTCGGTGAAATGGAGGCTCGCCTCCAGGTACTGTGCAACAAGAACGTGTCACCAAGGCTTGGTATATTCTACAAAGTGGTTATTGGACCAACTTTGTTGTATGCGTCAGAGTATGGGCCAGTCAAGAACACTCATGTTCAGAAAATGAAGATAGCAGAGATAAGGATGCTTAGACGGATGTGTGGGCATACTAGGAGCCTTCGTGTTGGATAACATAAGAGAAGTGAGGTTGAGATGATTTGGGCATATGAAGAGGAGGTGTGTGGATGCGCCAATAAGGAGGTGTGAGAGGTTGGTTATGGCAGGAGATAGGAGAGGTAGAGATAGACCGAAGAAGAACTGGGGCGGGGCAATTAGACAGGATATGGTACAACTTCAGCTTACTAAGGACATGACCCTAAATAGGAAGCTATTTGAGGTTGAGGATTGTGGTAGAAGGATAGTAGGTAACCGAGTATTGCCTCCTCCTCTCTGCTTCTAAGTATTAATAGAATTATTTAGTAATCGTGTATTCTCTTATTATTCAATGTATATTACTCCTTCCGTCCCATTTTATGTGGCCTTCTTTCCTTTTTGGTCCGTCCCAAAAAAGAATGTCACATTTCCTTATTTGGTAAGTTTTTAAAAGCACAATTACTCTTTACCCTTGTTGATCCAACTTATAAGGTCCCACTTAATTAAAGATAGTAGTAGTACATTTTTAATAAAGGGCAATTTGGTAAACATCACCAAGTCTTCCCTTATTTCTTAAACTCCACGCCCGGTTAAAGTAGGTCACATAAAATGGGACGGAGGGAGTACTATTTTTTGCTTCCTTGCTTGTCTCTTGCTCTTTTACTACCATATTTTTCTTGCAAACCAGCTTCATAAACTTTTCTTTTGGGTAGAGGGTATATCAGAAACAACCTCTATACCCCACAAAGCTAGGACTAAGATCTGCGTACACCTACCTTTCCTTTCCCCACTTTTGGGATTACAATGCGTATGTTATTGTTGTAACGCATTGTAAAACAGAACAAAACTGACTTGCTTCAACCAGCTTTTAACAGTCTATATCTTATAAGGGAACTGGTTCTCACAAATACTTAAAGGCTGCATCTGTACATTAAGTGAATTGATAAATGCCACAGTTTGAGATTAGAAACTAAACATTCTTTTTATTTTAATTTATAACCGTGGTGTCTGGACCAGCTTTCTTGCACCTCGACTAAATCCACGGGCACCTCCCACCAGCAACATATAGCAACAAATACGGGTAACTCTTTACTAGAAACTAAATTGGAAAAGGCACAGTAACCAAAGCAAATTTTCAAGAGAAACCCACAAAGAATTGAACAAAAAGTTCCAAATTTTCAAGATTAAATCCCATACTAGAAAATTTTACCATCAAACAAACCAAATCAAGAAAACCCAATTTACATAATTTGACAGAAAGCAAGAACATTACCTCCTTGACCAAAGAAAGAAGCTCTAAAACGCTGCACCTTTACAACAAGAAGAAATTGACGGTGCTGAAGCCATATTAATCCCTGTAATTGGTGTTCTTACTGCCATTCTACCCAAAAATTCCAAATTTTTTGTATGTACAAAACCAAGAAAATCAATTACTCTGAATTTGTTCAATCTTTTGTGATTTTTTTTCCTCAGTTCTCTTTTTCTTGATTTGGGTTTTTCTCAACTGGTAGCTAAACACTCTAATTTGGACCTCACAGTGTCTCATGGACACCGACACTGACATGACACATAAATTTCAGAGGTGTGTAGATGATCACTTTGTAAGTTGGAGTATTCAACTGACACAGTGGACATGAGTTGACATATCTAGACGTGCATACTCAAAGTTGGAGTGCTTACTTGCCCGCCGAGGCCAAATTTGAGCTTATGTTTATCAATTATACCTAAAATAAACTAAAGGCTGCATCTTTACATTAAAAGTGAATTGATAAATGCCACAATTTGGAGATTAGAAACTAAAAAATTAGAAAAGACACAGTGACCAAAAGTGTAAAAACTTCAAAGGGCCTCACAGAAACAATGAATTGAACAGAATACAAGATTAAATTCCAAACTAGCAAAATTCTATCATCAAACAAAGCAAATCAAGAAAACCCAATTTCCATAATTTGACAGAAAGCAGGAACATTACCTCCTTGACCAAAGAAAGAAGCTCTAAAAGGCTGCACCTTTACAACAACAACTCTATTACAAGAGGAAATTGAAGGTGCTGAAGCCATACTTATCCCTGTTATTGGTGTTCTTACTGCCATTCTTTTGCAGAGCCAAATGGGTAACCAAGATTCCAACTTTTTGTATCTACAAAACTAACAAAATCAATTACTTTGGGAAGTCCCAAGTTTCTCTAATATTTTGTGATTTTCTTTCCTTTTCTTGATTTGGGTTTGTCTCAGTTTTCCCTTTTCTTGTTTGTGGCTGTTGGTGAAAGTTCACAAAACGCCCAACACTTCTCTTCAGTTCTCCTGTGTTTGGATATTTTTCCTTCTTTTTTTTTTTTTCCAAATATTTGTTAGTATTTTTTTTTTTTTTTTTTTTTTTTGTGTGTGTGTATATTAGGTTTATTTATTTAATAATATAGAAAAAAATGATTAAATTTGTTGCTAGACTATGTCGACAATTATGGAGCTTTACTCTCTGTTGGACTTTTGATTTCATATTATCATGTTGTTAGAAAGAGTGGGGGTGGTAAATTAAGTTTTCGTTACATGCAAATTTGAGAAAGAGTTGGATTATAACTCCATAAGATTTTATTGTATTTTATTTTATTCTACATTTTTATTAAAGATTATTGTTTGAAAGATAGTTATTTTTATCGATATTTTATTTTTATTGTAAATTGCTAATCGAAAGAGTAGGTCAGTGTATTAAATTTTTGTCATATGAGAAGTTCGAGAAAGAGTGGGACTATAACTCTATAAGGCTTTATTGTAACGTAATCTTCATTTTTGTAAAAGATTGTTGTTAGAAAGAGATTTCATTTTTATTGTTAATTTCTAATCAAATTTAATTTTGAAAGTAATTTTAAACTACCATCAAAAGTTAAAGGGATAATCTAAATATTTTTTTCTCAAATTATTTGAATACGTTGTATCTATTCATTTTATGTTGAAGCTCTGTTAATGGATCATAAAGTGACTCATTCGTCTTAGGAAGTTAGCTTCATATACATGGGACTACGTTGCAAGAGTTCCTACGGCTTCGTCTAGCTATACTTTGACTTCGTCTATGTCTAACCAATAGCTTTGTCTTTTGACACGCCTATGAACCTTGGTTCACGCTCTGTGTATCTTATTCTTTCAAGCTCTCTTAATTATGTTAGAATTGCTTGCTTCCTTTCCGTTCTGACTATTCGACTTGCCTTGACTTCACATGACCGCAAAAGAAAGCAATTGGGTTAGTTTGGCCTTTAAAGCAGACTGAAACAAGTTACATCTAATGAACTAGCATAGTTATGGGACTCTCGCTAGTATTGACCTCTAATTATGGATTTTCATGTTTATAATAAAGAATACAGTTTAAGAAATTCAAATTATATTTCCAAATATCAACTCCAAATCAACTTGATTTCAAATCATGTTATTGCTAGTCATGTTTATTAAAAACATTGGTACTGGAAAATTAAAAACCTTCCAAACACCTTTACCATGGTATCAATACTTCTCTTGCTAGTCAGGTTTATTAAAGCCAAAACATTGGTATTTTTCTTTGTTTTAACTTGTTTATACTTTATAATTACAATATTCTTTTTGTGAATTAGTTTTTCGTGTGAAAATTTGCCCTCCAACATCTTGACTTTGGATTCACATTTTATCTTAATAATTATGGACCTTTGTTTGTTTTTAAATATCTCATGCTGATAAGAATTTTGGTGATATCATCCCATCACGGGGTCTCAAACAGGGGGACCCTATGTCACCATATCTTTTCATCATCGTAGCAGAGGATCTTTCGGCTTTGTTAAGTGCGTATGCCCGCCAAGGCACTCTTCATGGAGTGAAAGTCACTCCGCAGGCTCCACCTATTACTCACCTCTTTTTTGCAGATAACGCTTTATATTTTTTTAAAGCTGTGGAATCGGAAGCAAACATTATTAAGCAGTGTCTACTGCTCTATCAAAAAGCATCTGGCCAGCAGGTTAATTTCCATAAATCTGAAATATATTTCAGTAGAAATACCACAGAAGAGGTGAAGGGTGTTGTTGCATCTATTCTGCATGTAAAAAAAAGTTGATAAACCAGGACAATACCTTGGTTTGCCAGCCAGTGTGGGACGCAACAAGAAAGAGGTCTTCAATTTTGTCCTAGATAAGGTGCGTGCAAAACTTCAGAGTTGGAAACCCACAATTTTGTCACGAGCGGAAAAGGAGATCTTACTAAAAACAGTGGTCCAGGCTATTCCAAATTACCTTATGTCCCTTTTTGCCTTGCCGATCGACACATGCCTTACAATTGAGCGTGCCATGAATAATTTTTGGTGGAGAAATGGAGGCAATGGTGGATCAGGAATCAAGTGGATGTCGTGGGAAAGAATGAGCAAGCATAAAGAGGAAGGTGGCATGGGTTTTCGAAGAATCCAACATGTAAATACGACACTTTTAGCGAAAACAGGTTGGTCGATCATGACTCACCCTGAAGCTCTTGTTAGCCGTGTGTTTAAGGCTAAATATTACCGCTACTCTGAATTTCTTACGGCAGGAGAAGGATCAAATCCTAGTTTTATTTGGCGGTCTCTTTGTGCTTCCAAATATCCTCTTCAAAAGGGGTGCGTAAAGCGCATTGGTAATGGACTCGATATTAGGATCTTTAATGATCCATGGTTACCGGTGGGACAATCAATGTTTATTCATAGTACCCCCGATGAAGACTTGTTGGAGTTGCGTGTGGCAGATATTATTGATTGGGACATAAGAACTTGGAATACGCACAAGTTGGAGACACTCTTCTCCATTGATGAGATAGATTGCATTAAGCGAATTCCATTGGGATTTACTCTTCGGGATGATCAATGGATGTGGAAACTTGATAGGAAAGGAAGATACACCATTAAAAGTGGGTATTCGGAGCTACACAATGCTACTGCACGTACCCCAAATGGACAATTTTGGCGAAAAATCTGGAAATTGAAGATGCCTATTAAGGTGTTGAATTTTGTTTGGAGAGCTTTGAATGGTGTTCTTCCAACTGGTGATAACTTAATGAATAAGAAGATTCTTCAATCCGGCATATGTCCTGCATGCCTCCAAGGGACAGAAATAATTTTGCACTGTTTAATTGATTGCAATGCGGCAAAACAAGTTTGGCTTAAATCATCATTGGGTTGGCGATAATCTGGACCATTGCTCTTGGATTGGCTTAAGTCGTTGATTGATATAGTGACTCTCGATCAACTACATGAAGCCATCATGATCCTATGGGAAATTTGGAATGCTAGAAACAACCTTGTATGGAAAGGAAGGTCTCTACGACCCGAAATTATTATCCGAAAGGCAGCCCGATTTTGGCAAGATTGGACTAAGGTAAGATCACCAACCTCCAGTTCTATTGCGATAGAAAATGATTTTGCAACAAAATGGTTTCCTCCTGATGAGAATATCCTTAAATGCAACATTGATGCTTCTTGGGATCTTGCTTCGAAAATTGCAGGAGTCGGCATGCTAGTTCGGGATGCTCATGGAAACTTCATCAGAGGCCGCTCTAGTCGGTTAGGTAGACCACACGACTCACTTATGGCCGAGGCTTTGGGTGTTCGAGAAACACTAAGCTGGCTAAAGGAACACTTTGCAGCAACACCGATGATTGTAGAGATGGATAATCTTTTGGTTAAACAAGCGCTGGAAAAACCCTGCGGAAACAACTCTTACTTTGATGTTATTATTCATGATTGTAAAGCACTCATGTGTGGATTTACTTCTATTTCCTTGTCTTTCGTTAAAAGATCAGCGAACCAGTGTGCCCATCAGTTAGCTCGGGCTTTGGGTTCTATGTCTGATGCTATGGAGTGGATACTAGATCCCCCATCTTTGATTCATGATGTACTCAACTTTGATTTGATTAATAATTGATCGAAATGCCTTTTTCAAAACAAAACAAAAAAAAGCATGAATGAGAAAGTCACTTTCAATATGATTCTTGATTCTCTTGGTTATTGGGTGACGTTCCTTACTTGATCTAGGATTTCAATCCTTTTTGTTATTTAATTATGTTTGAGACTGACCAACTATGAATAGATCTTACTAATATTTACTGGTAAGAACATACATTAGTCTGAATTGTGGGTCCATTTGTTACAAAAAACGAACATCCCCTTTCCAAAACATTACCTTAGTCTGCTCTCCTTAGCCTCTGACTTTGGCGTGGTGAAACAGGGGGTCAGTGAGATCGAATCGGATTAGTGTAGTTAGATAGTTAGAGTTCATAGTTTCTTCAACAATTCTAAAAAAGAGGAGTTGCTCTTAGATTTAGGGGCGCGAGTGGAATAAACGAGTTCAATACGCTAAATAAGAAGCGTAGTATACTTTTGATTCAAAAGATAATCGACGATTTTTTACTTTCTCCGCTTTCCGCAACCGTAACCAATTGAAATTGCATGATATATGTGTTGGGCGAAATTAACTAATTGATGGACTGTTTTGGACTAGCTTTGAAAAAGCTTCTTTTGATATTTGAGATTTTGAATATTGATTATCTTGAATTACTTTATGGTTTGATATTTGATTCTCTTAGAAATAATTGCAACTTCAATAAATATTTAGTTGTGATTTTAAGGAATAATTAGATTGGATATCCCCTTCTACTTTCGTTCTTTATCAATGGAGAGAGGAAAAATTATTTTCTTTGTGTTAGTAAAATATAGCTGAGTTCTCAAACAAATAAAGGAGAAAAATATTCTTGATTGCTTTTTGAAATTAAACAAATTATTACTTCATATAATTGGAGAAAATGCTTGAGCCCATGGATCAAGTTGTAAGCTTGAAAGAGGGAATTTTTTGATCTATGGACCCGAAAGAAAGATAGTCTTTTTTTCAATTTCGCATGTTAGAACTGAAAAGGGCTATTTTCCAAACAACTTCATTAAAAATTGAAACACATCCACTATTTTCTTTATGCTATCGAAAGACGGAAAGGCAAGAATAGGGTTATATACATTCTCATTATGAGAAGTGGCCATTCAGACCTATTTAGATCGATAGTATATTTACATACGGATCCCTACATCGTTACATAGCATTTTGCTCCCAGATATTTGAATTTGAAAATAAAGAGCTCACTTATTATACGGGATCCGACGCATCCTCTTTTTGCAAAATAGGCAAAATCATTGAACACTTCTTGAGGCAAGAAAACAAGTGATGTATAAGTCCTTGTAACAAATAGCCACCAATTTCCATGATTTAGTCGATACAAAATTAATTCGAATTTCCGCGCAATCCTAACTTGATTAATAATCCGACCTCGATTGTGATAATATGCAATATTATGAAGATTTATTCGTGGATATTTGTTAAGAAAATTTATTGATATTTTTTTTTTTTTTTTAAAAAAAAGTTGAGTCAAAATGGACGAATTTGATTTTGACCCAACTCATTTAGCCCAAATATGATTTGGCCAGGATTGAGTGTTAATCAATCTATTGGTTCAACTCATCTTGATCCACTCAACATCAGCCTAAACAATCTTTTTGTTGCCTCTAAGTTCTAGCCATATAGCTCAAGACGATACATAGTGTTTTTGAATATCTAAAATTGTTGCTGATAGTAACACTTTTGGTCATTTTGTAGGTTAATAATTCTAATTTGGTCCTTTATAATATTTGACGAAATATATTTAACAATTAGTTAAAACGTTCACTTTTGATTTTTTTACTTGTGAACAATATTCACAAATTTATCATAATTATCTATAGTTACACTACTCAATAATCAATAGCACATATGTTATGTTAAGCTTTCTAAAGAGAAGTCCAACTAGTGCGATATTCATGAGGAATTGTGATCGTAGTGATGTTAATTGTGGTTACATACATAAGTAGCTTGGTCCACCTTTATCTCATTTCATATATGTCCGAGGATGCACATATAAGAGAGAGTTGTCTCCTTTCATCGGAAAGATATTATCTATGTTTGATAGCAATACATTTCTAAAAACAATTCAATATATAACATATCTCAGGCATAAAAAGGCGAAAAATACACATCTCAATTAATTGAACAATAAATATGCTTCGTCAAATATTACTTACAAGGATTAAGAGCTAGCTTCTTACAAAAAAAAAAAAAAGAAAAGGTAAGAAGATAATGATAAAATATTGCACTGCTTTCTTGCATTATTATGTATAGATACAATTTATGTCCATTTCTCACCAGGCCCACCATAAAACATGGTACCATCAATATTTATGACATTATACAAATCAGGATTGTCTAAATATATAGGTAATTGATCACTTACAAAATTAAGTTGTTCACCCTTATTATTTAAAAGTGTCATATTTTTGCAAAATGCATCATAATTATCTTTTTTAATTGGGAAAAAACTTGATCCCATTGGAGGTTCACGTATTCCTGGTGGACTATATACCACCCCACCCCATTCAACTCTTGTTGTAAAATATGCAAAGTCATCATCAAACACTTCTCGAGGCCAAAAACCAATTGGTGCATTAGACTCCGTAGAGGACAACCACCAATTTCCTTCTTTTTGGTCCTGTCAATAATGAAATATGGTTAACAAATAATGGTATATAATATTATATCGTAAGTTGCCCAATATGAACAAAGAAAAAAAAAAAAGAATTACCCAATTTATCGATAGTCCTATTTCAGATATATTTCCTCCACGTTCTGAAACATGATCAAATGGTCCATCTATGTATACTTCTGTGCTTAGAAGTAAAAATCCAGGACATAACACATTGAAACAACCACTACCTTTACCATCCTGAAATTACATATGAAAAGATCATATGACTGAAAAATTGAGCAAAAATAATTATGAAATATATAAGAGATCAGATGAAGCACTATTATCTCCCCGAACTATAATCAAAGTTGATACGACATACATTAACTTTACGGAGGTCTTATTACCCCCCCTAAACTCAATTTTACTGTATTATTGTTCATCTTTTGTGCTAACGTGACCTAAAAAAACTTGGCATTAAGATGTGCTGTAAAAGGTGTCACGTAAGCACAAAAGGTGGACAATAATACAGTAAAATTAAGTTTAGGAGGGTAATAGGACCCCCGTGAAGTTAAGGTATGTCAAAACAACTTTAGTTATAGTTCGGGGTAATAGTGACTTATCTCAATATATTAAAAGCTAACTAATTAAAGACTTACATTGAAATGTATGAATAACCTAGTCAGGTTGTCACCATACAAGATAGGATCAACCTAAATGAGAAAGAAACTAACATAAATGTAGGTGAAATGGTAGCTCACTTCTCTATTAATGTAGATAGGAAAAGTTTCTGACTTACTCTCCAACCGACTTGTATAACATTTGTTCCTTTTGTCATTTTCATTCGACATGCACTATGTTGTTGACGTTCGACATGAGGATTATATACATTAGTTGTCATCGAGGCTCCTCCAAATTTGTTACTTGGATCATCTTTAGTATAAACAGTTGCAAGCTGAAGATAATAAATATATGTATCATTCATTATCAATTTGTCATTATAAAAGAAAAATCTGTGGTGTCAATCTAAAAACTAAAATGCAAATTGTGATAAATTATGATATGTACCTTGTACCCTTTCAAAGGTTTATATCTTCTTCTTTTTGAACCAAGAGAGTTTTCCTTCTGCAAAAGTAAGGTAATAATATAAAATATATTATAATAAAATATTAAATGTAGCTTGTGAAAGCAATGAATTTTTAATGTTTTGTTTAAAAGTCATAAATAGGTCTGTCAACTTTAAAAAAAATAAATATATATCTTACATCAGTAAATGAATTGTTGACCATGACATCTTCTGGTGGTGGCATAAGTTTACGTCTAATAAGATCTTCTTTGGTGGTTCTTCTGATAGGAACAGTTCCAATTGGACATTTATATTTTGATATCTTGTTACTTGTTGATTTAGTTGAAGCACTCTCTTTCACAAACCAAGATGGTTTCATCTGTTCATCCAAAATTTCTTTTGATAATAATTCACTACTCATTTCAAGGTTTGAAAATAAAAATTGATTGTGAGATAGATGTATATTAAAAGCAAACCTGAGGATGGTAATTGTGATTCTTTAATGAAGGATGGTCAAATGCAGGTTGCTCGTAGAAGTTCACACAATCATATATATCACCATATTTAGTCTGTTGATAAAAAGAATGAAATATTACTGACTAACAGTATGTCAAAAAGGCGAAAAATATAAAAGGCTAGTATAATATTTTAACTATTGAGATGCGTTCGTACCTTAATCGATTTAATTGCAGGTTTGTTTAGCAATTTTAATTGCTTCTCCAACTCTAAATCTTCTTGTTTGGACAACTTTGTTCCTCTTACTCCAGCATAACTCCTCAAACATAGAAAAACCATCAACAAAAATTGATATATAATCCTTCGATTCATTGTCATTTTCTACATAACATAAAATAAATTCATTCAGAGACTAAAAATCATCATAAAAATGTGTATATATGAAAAAAAGAAATATGAAAAAATAACTATCACTTACTTGATTCACTAATTTTCTTGAAGTTGAATTTTTCTTCATACAGGATTGTTTATTAAAAGGTTATTGATTTTATACGTGATTAGGATTTTTTTTAAAAAATTATATAGAAATTTATCTATAAAGGAGATTCTCCATATAGGATTGCCTATTAAAAGATTGCCAAATACTCGTATGTATGTTTTTATATTCTTACTTTTTATGGAGGAAAAAAGAGTGAATAAATGTAATGATATTGTCATAAGGAGATTCATTATTTAACCAAAGTGGACAAATTATTTCATTTTTGAAGATTTCTTTTTAATTTAATTGGATATTGATTGACCTCTAGATAACCAAAGTTCATGTAGTCAAATTTGGAAAATTCATTAACGAATATGGTAATATATTATTTAGTCATTAAATGGTTGTCACCCTTTGCACAAAAATAAGTAATAATATTAGAAGAGATATTATGTTGGAAAATTGGGATTGCAATGAATCTTTCTCAATTTGATGCAAGTTATTGATAAATTATATTTTTTATTCTTGTGATATATAACTTAATATGTTTAATCTTCAATTAATAAAAAAGTGAGATTTTTTCCTTGTATGTAAAAAATATATAATATATATTGGACAATTTATAGAATTATATTACTATCAAACATGAAATAACATTACAAATTTAACATAACATTAGAATAATTAACTAATTAAGATTAATATTTATGGTAAATTTATGAATATTCACAAATAAAGGATTCAAAAGTGCTTCTAAAATCAGCGTATTTTTAGAAGTGTTTTTTTCAAAAGTGCTTTTCAAAAAAAGTACCTTTTGTGATCAATTTGTATTTGACCAATAAATTTAAAAAGCACTTTTGAGCAGCAATTAGTATTTGGCCAAACTTTTAAAAGTGCTTTTAAATGTATTTTTCTCATAAGTGCTTTTGGGAGAAACTATTTTTTTTAGCTTATGAAAAACTGTTTTTTTTTACTCCCCATAAGGACTTATTTCTTCTATAAATTTGACCAAACACCTCAATTTTTTAAAATAAGCACTTTTGAAAAAAAATAAGCATTTTGGGAAAAAATAAATTTGGCCAAACAGAGACTAAAATATAACCGTCATGCTTACATGACATGCTGAGTTAGTGCAAAAAAGCATATTTTAATTGCTTCTCTCTCTTAATAACGATATCCTTTAGTGTCCATCTCTTGTGTATCATCTGAAATTAATTTTGTCATTTTAATCTATTTAAATAGGGATTATTCATTTTTTTTTTAAATTCTAAAGTTAGAGCATCGTATTTGATTTTTATACGTCTTTTTTTCTATAAAACTGTCATTCATATTAAAATTGATATGGTCCCGTATTTTTACTAAGCTAGTGAAATTCAAACTTCTAATTAGTAAGATAATGATAAATCTACACGTAATTTTGTATCAAATGTCCACAAAAAGAAAAAGAAATTTTTTATATTTCCATTTTTGTGCTCATTTCACTAGCAAAACTCCAAGGTTTAAGTCAATAACTTTTTTTCTAATATCATCCTTAATTATAACCAATTAAGTATAGTGTAATTAGTTTATTATTTGTATCTCTTATATCGAATCACTCACACGCTGAAAACGAAACTTGACTCTTGTTTGTATCTCTTTATATCGATCACGTACGAAGATTAATTAATTATATATAGTGCTGCAAATTACTCAAACAACATAATTCTTCTTGTAAAATTCTCAAAATCATCAAACACTTCTTTTGGCCAAAAACCAATTGGCATATAATTGTGATGAGTTAGTTCAATGAACAGCCACCAATCCCCTTTCCGTTGGTTTCGTATTAATTTTTTCAATAGAGGGAAAAAACACGGTTAACAAAAAAATAGATATATAGTGATGCTTAGAATGTAGTTGCTAATTTCGAAGCCGGTCTCAATCAATCGGTCATGGACTCTTCCAACCCTGGTGAACTCGCAATGCATTCTATTGCTGAGCCTTATCATCCATTACAGGAGGATGGAGAGTGGCGTTGGATCGGATGTTTCTGTGAGTAGTAAACAACAAATCTCTCCTTTTTTGGAAAAGTTGGTGGCCGCGTGTCACCCCAAGTCGAAGTTAATTAGAGAATAGAGATAGAATTGATCCTTTACCTGAAGGATATAGGAATTAATTAGGACATTGATGATTCTACTTGAAGTCTGTATTGCTCGAATCCTTAAAAGTATCATTGTGTGTCAGATTCTTCAAAAGTGTCATTAAATGTGTGTCAAATCCTTCACGTGAATGACGCTTGATAATGTTTGTTAGATCCTTCAACAATTATTCTTTTTTGAAAGATTTGATACGAGCACGGTGATTTTTTGGGAGGATTCAACCAATATAGCCAACACCCAAGTGATGCTTCTGCTTGAAGTCTATGTTGCATGTTGAGTCTGATCCTTAAGGAGTAATTCATTTTCTGGAGGACTCGATTTACTTGGTGCAACATGTCACGTATAACGGATCCTTTAAAAGTTTATTTATTTTTGAAAGATTCGACATGAACATGACGATATTTTGGAAGGATTCGAGCAACACAACTTGAAATTACATGCGATAATACTAAGAATCAAAGTTACATATGACAAAGATAGACAAGTTACCCATTTATCATAGGAACCAAAATTAGAAGCTAAACAATATTACTTGTGGAGACTTGCATCGAAATGTATGAATAATCTAGTCATGTTATCGTCACACAGAGTAGGGTCAACCTAACAAGGTAAAATGAAAAATAATGATATATAGGCATCAAGGGAAAATATGTTACATTAACAAAGAATATATATAGTTGATTTGACTTATACTCCAACTCGCCTATGTAATATTATTTTTCCTTTTAAAAAATTCAAGCGACAATATGATATATGTTGTTAACCTATGCTATGAGGATTATATATAGCAGCTATTATCGAAGCTCCACCAAACTTATTATTTGGATTGTCTTGACCGGGTTGTAACAATAGCCTACTAAAAAAAATAAATGACAGTGTAAATTAGAACTCTCACATTCAAAAGCTGAAGGTGACAGAGATGAATGTGTGGACTCACTAGGAGAGATAAGGGTAGAAATAAGATTATTCGAGAAAAGGTGGGAGTAGCTTCGTTTGAAGAAAAGACGTAACGAACTCAAATAGTAACCAAATTCTCCACTATATTAATACGACTAAAGTTCAATTACAATTTCAGAAAGTAAATGCAACAACTCAAAAAGGTAAAAGCCCAAATGGAAATGTAGAAATATTGAAAGTAGAAACAAGGATAGATTGAAGAAGGAGTTGAGGAACTAGACTCGGAGAAAGTAAGATGAGAGACATACACTTTGCTTAAGCATGATCATAATTCGCATAATCTCTTCTTTCCAATACACTGTCCTATTTAAGTTGTTTTTTGTTGGGCCTGGATCCCAAAGCAGTCTTTGTGAAGGCCTTTTGGTCCTATTGCTATTTCTCGGCCCAATAGTTGCTTTTGTGACATACGTATTTAAGTTGGGCCGGGACTGATTCATAACAATACTCCCATCCCCAATAAGAACCTTGTCCTCAAGGTTCAAGGAAGGAATTAGAGAAGTCTCCAGGAGCATTATAGATATATAGCCGGCGCTACCAGTTGGATCAACATTTGATAGAAAATGCACTAGGTGCCTTCCGGCATAATCAATTTTGCTCTCTGCTTCAAAATAAATTTTGGCCATGATCTCCACTTCAAGCTTAGGAGAAGCTCCACCATCTGTTTCACCACTAAGTAGGACACAAGTACAACATTGAAATCTAGTGTTGCTTCTATACAATTTGGTCTTGGATATGCGAGCATGGACACAAACATGTGTTGTTCTGACCACCTGCTTCCATTTGGAGTAGCACTTGTAAATCATTACTTTTTGCGCCAAAAGTAGCTTTTCAATAGGAAGCTCCTTTCTATTTCACATCGTGCTACCATAAATGCATCATAGTTGGCAAAAATGTCAACAAAATTTGCTACAGCGTCCTGGTTTTCAACTTCTGACAAATGGACTGCAAGTTTTGTACCTCTTCCAAGGGTCTTTCTAAATTTATCCCGCGTAACAGTGAATGAACCGCTAGCATGAGATTCCAAGATATCATATTCAGCATGATCTCCAACTGCATTGCAAAGGACTATCGAGTCGGATTGAACACCACAGGGTAGTCGAGTAGAGTTATGAAGTTTGAAAAAGATGGAAGCACTCTCTTCGTGAGTCAGCGCCGAAGGAACAGCCGGACATGTTGTAGTGTTAAGAACTAAAGCATCAACAAGTGTATCTACAATCTTGAGTGGTGCATCCTCATGTGTACTCCCTGTGTCGAACATCTGCCAGCTTGCGCATTGTAAAACTTTAATTAGGATACCAAATGGAGAAGTTAAACCCATGTATATAACAGTGCAGTCCCTCATTTGCCTCGTGTCATTAAGTACTGAACCAGGATCAAAGGGAAAGTTCAATCCAACTAAGAACAGCTCAAGTATCTGCTCAAACCATCTTAAGCCAAGTTGGTCCAAATCAACAAGCGAACCATCAATTAAAGTCGTATTACTGAAATCGTTATCTTTGACTGTATATATCAGATTTGAAGTCATATGAGTACAAGAAATGTAAAAAAACTCATTCCTCTGAGGATTGATTGATCCAATTTCAATGACTCTGGTTCCTCTAATGAACGAGGACTTAATTCCAAAAACTTGATAAACATTGAATATCAAATCCGTTGTATGCCCAAGTTCTCTTGGAAATGTAAAAAGGTTCTTCCGATTACCGAAATTTACACAAGTCAAATCGCGGATATCATTGGAGTAAGACACCCATGGAAGTGGAGAAAATTTCATCATCACGTTTCCAAGCATAGTTTCGGTGCAATCAGAATTAATCTTCAGTTTTGTCATGTCGTTAAAAAATCGGACAACTAGATGTATCTGGACAAAACAATAGAGCATAGCAGAAAAAGAAACAACATTCCATACCACTTCATCCTCAGACAAGTAGCTATTAAAGACATTGAATATACCAACATTTGGATGAGCTATTTGTTCAAACACACTAGCTGCATCTATTCTGGCTATGTCTATATATTTTGTTTCCAAATTTAGTGGAGTACTGACATATCTACTAAGCATACTGAATTGCCTAAGTCCACACTCGAGCGAAATTGGTGGAGGAATAGACTCACCGGGATCAAATGGATGGATATATGAGCATGCATCAATCTGAAGCCATCCAAAATTAAGAGGTCACTCCTTACCAGAGTGATTCGATCACTTCATGCTCAACCATAGATTGCCCAGTTCCATGATAATAACTATCAAACACCTGGCACACATAAATGTTGGAGTTCTCTTCAGCACAGTATGTTGGGACATTACCTTCCCCATCGTTAATGATCTAAGGAAGTTCATAGTCACCGATAATAAGATTGGGATTCCTACAAAATTCAGTCTCCAACTTGAAATCTTTGTTGAAAATTGGAGCAATAATCTCTAGGCCATCATCCTTAAGGGATAACGCTGGAAGAATTTGCTTGGCTCGGTGAGAAAAATTATCAAACACCTGACTCGCATCAGGACTGGAGTTGTCATCGTCCAAATCAGAAATGACCTCCGATTCTGCGCCCTTCTCTGGTTTTTCATTGTTTAAATCAGACTTCATTACAGCAGGCAGGGATGTACGTGCGAAGCTAATGGAGTCAAAACAGGCCAGATACTCCACTGAACTTATGAAGCATCGGTGTCGAAACCGCAAAAGCAATTTCATCTTGAAATCACTCCAATCAGAGAATTGTTTGTTGCGAAACAACTCATCGAACCATATAAGAGCTTCACCATCATAGTAAAGGAAGGAAGAGGTAGCCAGTCCGTCGAGAGGAATCCAAGGTAGGTGAAATACTGCTTCGCTTGGAAAATCCACCCTTCTGGGTTACCACCGGTAAATCGATCTAGCAACATCACATCCATTAGAGTACGATCGATGAAAGCACCAATGTAACGAACTCAAATAGTAACCAAATTCTCCACTATATTAATACGACAAAAGTTCAATTACAATTTCAGAAAGTAAATGCAACAACTCAAAAAGGTAAAAGCCCAAACGGAAATGTAGAAATATTGAAAGTAGAAACAAGGATAGATTGAAGGAGTTGAGGAGCTGGACTTGGAGAAACTAAGATGAGAGACATAGACTTTGCCTAAGCATGATATGGAGCAGTTACATTTTACGGAGGACATGACCCTTGATAGGAAGGTGTTGAGGACGCGAATTAGGGTAGATGGTTAGTGGGTAGGAGTGCGTCCTTTCTAGTAGCGAGGAGTGCTTTGTTTGTGGTTGTGCCTGTAGTCATAGTGGTATGCATGTGTCTTCTAGTTTCTTGTTTGTGGTGTTTTGATGATGTTTGTGATTTTAGATAGATAGTTTATAGTAGTATTATGTGGGTGTCTTGTTTCTTTTATTATTTAGTAATGTGTTAGCCCATTTTGTTGTTTGCTTTTATGTTTATTGTTTGTTATACTGTCATTTGTCCAGAGCCAGGGGTCTATGAGAAACAACCTCTCTACTTAATCTGAGGTAGTGGTATGGACTGCATATACTTTACCCTCCCCTGACTCCACTTTGTGGAAATACACTGGTATGTTGTTGAAAGAGTTAGAATCCATGACTTATGTTCAGTTTTGTGATTTGCATTATTGAAAATTTAAAAGTAAATGAAAAATTTCTAATAAAAAATAAATTACGAATAGTACTTGATTTACCAAGGGTATTGAGGTTGAATTTTGCCAAAAATCTTACCTCTGCTACAATCATGAAAGTTTTATACTTTGGATTAAAAGAGAACGTATTAAGCAAATCTGATTGTAATTATCCATACACTGTATATATGTAGGAGTATTAAAGATTGCCGAATACTGGTACGTTTTATATTTTTTCCTTTTTATGGAGGAAAAATCTGAACAAATTAATAAATATACTTGTCATAATTATCTTAAGGAGATTACATTTAATCGAAGATGTACGTTGCAGAGATGAGGATGCTAAGATGGGTGTGTGGGTATATTAGGATCGATAAAATAAGGAATGAGGTTATTTGTGAAAAGGTGGGAGTAACCACTGTGGCGGACAAGATGGGGAAAGTGAGACTGAGATGGTCTGGGCATATGAAGAGGAGGTGCACATACGCACCAATGAGGAGGTGTGAGAGGCTAGTTATAGTAGGCATGCAGAGAGGTAGAGTTAGGCTTAAAAAGTATTGGGAAGAGGTGAATACACAAGATATGGCACAACTTAGTATTACCGAAGACATGACTTTAGATAGGAAGGTGTGGAGGTCATGCATTAGGATAGAAGGTTAGTAGGGAGTCGAGTGTTCTGCTGCCTCTAGAAGGTTTAGGGTTGCTGGTGTTTGTCATAGTATCAGTTGCAATCTGGTAATTCGTGTTTTTGATATCTATCGTCATATGTTGTTTATTATATTTTAATTACCACATTATTTTGTTGTTGTTATTGTTTCTTGCGTGTAGGCCCTGCAAGACAAAATTAGTCTGCAGAAAAAGAAAAAAACTGGAGCAAAAAGGAAAGTGAAAAAAGGAAAGAAGACTCGAGTCCCCTCATTAATGTTGTAGCCGTGTGGGATTCTCCAAAAATACAAATTACTTTTGGAGAATACATAAGCACCCGATGACATTTTTAAGAGTCCGAGCAGCACAGGTCCAAGCTGCAATCAAACTTGGAAGCTGGAGGGATTGATGCTGAATCGAACTCTGAGGTAAGAATTGCCAGATCTGATTGTGTTTGTGCCTGTATGTGTATATATATATATAAAATTGGAAAGTCTTTCCTTGGAAAGTTAGTCACATTACTTTAACATGTTTGTTCTACTGAGCTAAATATGATTGTATCAATGGCATATGCCAAATGATTCACATAGGGATTCCATTCTGGCATTCCATACTCCTTAAACTTGTCATTCTGGTGAAGTGAATTCAACTTTTTTGATACAGTTGAATTTGTTCGTGAGTCAAGTGCACGCGTTGCAATCTTAGCTTCGGATTAGTAATGAATGTTTGCAAGGACATAAATAATGTAAACAAAAAAGTAAACAAATCAAACAAGTAGAGATTAGGAACGAATCTTAATGCGTAGCCGAGATTTAGTTCTTATTAATCAAGGATCGGGACTGTCCGAGCTCGACTGATTACAGGATAAACAACCAAGAACAGCTAAGGAAAATGCTAATGCTTAAGGAGCAAGCTAAGATATTTTATTGCTTAAGGGATAAGAATGAGCAAAAATCAGATCCTTTACAATGGGAAGGGGGTGCCTATTTCTAAGGTACAGAGGCTGTCTTTCCGCCAATGAGAGATCGCCATCCGTCCTAATGAAATTGGGAAAGCGAACATCCCGTTGGCGTGTGTCAGACGCGGTTTTAAGGAGGGCCAGTGGTGCCTCCTTGATCTCTGACACCATGTCCTTTTGCTTGTTATAGCAAGCGGTCACTATCCTGACTAGTCTCGGGCGTCTCAGCGCGCTGGTGTCGTTCTTGAGACCGCGCCATCGCTGGCCAGCTTCACTCATATCCAGCCCAATGTGGCCCAATGGTCCTTGACCCATTTTTATCCTATTCAGATAGTCCCTCGATTTTTCGATCACGTAAACCTTATCCGAGCGGAAGATGGAATGAATTTCCACAACGTCCTTTACTTTTTGTATCCTGATTTGTTCCCCCTTCTTTGAAGCGTCACGTCATCTGAATCTGTAACGCCATCACCTTTCGAGTCTTGTCCTCCCCTTTACACATGTCCTTCAGAGAGAAGGCGATGCTTCTCCTTTGGAGCCGCATCAATTCGTGCAACAAACAGGGCCTTCATATACCGAACGTCCCCATCAATATCTTCTCCTCACTTCTATCTCCGCCTTCTGTTAGCTTTTTCTCAGAAGAGTAATTCCTCAGAACCACTCTAACGACAGTTCGCTTCCTCTTCTATTGCAGCCATGTCTCATTCTTCAAGTTCCCATCTTCCTTCAAATTCGGACGATTCGTCCAACGATCAAAGGGGGTTGGGGGGTGGGGTTGGTTTCCCTCCTGGTTCCACCGTGGAGCATATAATGCCGAAGGTGTTCAATTCTGCTGACGATTTTGAAGCCCCTTCAAGAGAGGGGAAGGACACCCTACCCGTCGAGGGGATCCCTTCCGTAGTTTCCTTGTCACCCATCCACTCCGTTCGTTCGGTATGCCGGTGGTCCCCTGATTTTCGTGCAGAGGTTCCTCATGTCATGGCGAGGATCACCACCGACTGACCCGGCTTCATTCTCCTCAATCTGCTGTTGTTGTTAGGATCAAGATTGATGTGGGTTTGGATGCATGCTGAATATTATGGTTGTTATATATTGTTTCATAATGTGTCGTATGTTGTGTTGTATTGTATTGTATTCTATTGTCTTGATGAGTACAATGTTTGGATAGATTGTATCGTTTTCCGTTGTTACGTAATGTCATACTTGAGCAATTTGAAGGACAAACCTATAAGAAATGTTGGGTACGGGGTAGAGTTATTATAAGAAGGCAAGATAAAAGGTAAAATAGAATTATTAGATAACAAGTAAAGATAAAATGAGAAGAAAAAAACAAGGTAACAATGTACCAAATTGTTTGTTACACAAAATGAGACTTTTCATCGTTAACTAATGATGAATTTAATGACACGATACAATAAAATTTAAGAAACAATCAAAACAAACATTGTATTTAAATCAACAACATAATACAATACAATAGGTAACCATCATCAAACAAGTTATAGGGAGAGTTCTTGATTTTTCTGATGCCTCCTCTTCTGTTTTTTTTTGAAACTTGTAACATTGTATTCCTCAGCATTAAGGGATATACTGGCTACCACCAAAACTATTACAAAGAAAATAAGAGTTAGAAATACTTACAGAGCTCCTATAAAGTCCACTAATTGGATCTCATCATCTATATCTTGTTCTTTAAACCAAAATCCTAAGGAAGTGATAACTGATGCCTCCTCTTCTGCTGAGAGGCTCTTTTATAGGCCGAAAAGTCTATCCTTCGCACAAGTGTGAAATGACTACACACTAGCTCTGAAAAGGCTACCTAGTGGCATGTGCCTGGGATCTAACGTTGGGCTCGAGGCTAATTGGGGGCAGGTCGGCACTAGGCTTGAGCCTGACTGTTGATCTGCCCAAGGGTCATTATGATTATGATACAGCTGTAAAGTGATTTGCCCCGAGGGTCATTATGAGGGTGATACAAATGTGATTTGTCTTTCTGGTCAGAACAGGGTTGGGACATCTCTTTTAGAAGATTCCTCAATGATTGGGAGATAGAAAGGGTGACAGAGTTACTAGGGAAACTAGGGGGTATTAACATAAATACCTATACCAGAGACAAAGTTCAATGGAAGCACAACAAAGATGATCTTTTTTTCAGTCAACAGTGCATACAAGAGAGGATTGCAGGTTATGGATGGCGGCCCTAAATATTACTGGAACTATTTCTGGAAGGGGGATATACCTACAAAAGTGAAATGCTTCACTTGGCTAGTAATAAAGAGGGCTTGCTTAACTCAGGAAGTACTTCAGAAATAAGGTAGACAATTGGTTCCCAGGTGTTTTTTGTGCAATCTGACAGGGGAAACAAACAACCATCTATTTCTGCACTGTAAGTTCACTGCTCAACTCTGGAATTTATTTCTCAACATCACAAGCTTGAACTGGACAATGCCAAAACATACTGCAGAAGTATTGAGTTGCTGGATCAGGAGAGGAGGTAGCAAGAGTCAAAAGAAATGGTGGAGGCTAATACCATCATGTATATGGTGGTCAGTTTGGATGGAAAGAAATGGGAGATGTTTTGAAGATAGACCTAATTCCATTCATAAGGTTAAATGAAATTGTTTAGTATATTTACTTTTTTGGTGTAAACAACTTTGTATAGAAGACGTGGATCAGATTATAGACTTGATAGGAAATTTGTAACTGACACTTTTTGGAGGTGGCCAGGCGCCAACATACCCTTAATGCTGAGGAATACAACTTTACCAGTTTAAAAAAAAACAAATGTGATTTGTCCCCGAGCGGGGTGGGGGTAGGGGGTGGCCCTTCAGGTTACCCGATTACGGATCAACATTGGTTGCGTCGAGGCAAAAGTAGTTGTCCTAGTCACGCAGGGAATGCGACCCTAGAATTTTCCCGAGCCAGGATAAGCATGACCAGTGTCGCCCCGGCTATGTTGCTCAGTCTCTTCAAAACTGTCGACGGGTGCGTGTTGGATCCTCCAAAAAATAGTGTATGCTTGAAGGATCCAACATGGGTGCGGCAACATTTTTGAAGAGTCCGAGCAACTTAGCTCCCCGGTTCCGACTCAAGCACGTGTCATAGTCTGGGTCATCCTTTTGCCAAACACGTTTTTTACCCCATACAATTTCTTGTATTGGAATGAAACTTGTTCAAATGAAGTGGGATGGATGTAGAGAATTAAGCTAGCCAACCCCAATTAGTTCAGGATTGAGGCGTTATTGTTGGTGGTGGTGTTAGGATCAAGATTGATGTGGGTTTTGATGCATGCTGAAAATTAGTGACAGTAATGAAAAACTGAAACAGGAATTTGGAAGTTGCAAAGTGAATAAAGAAAGGATCTTTGATGTGGTTATTTTGTAGCGAGTTGAAAATTGGAACTTAAATCTATCTTTTTACTCCCCCTCGGAGTTCTCGTTCAACCGTTTATTGTTAGTTATGCAGCACTTCCTCATAGGATCACCAAAGCAGGCTCCTTTAGCCAGGTGTTACTTTACTAATTTAATATCAAGTAAAGGGAACTGTTGTCTAAAACCTCCTGATTTTCAGGGAGATCCTTTCTTCTACAGCTAGATATCAAGTTATAACAGGACCAAGTGAACTTCAATAGTGTCAGCCCTTCTAGTGAAAATCTTCGTCATAATTTGAGTTCCTGCTTTCAATGAGACTTTCTTAGCTTGTTAAAATTTCTCTCCTTTTACAAGGAAAATTATGTAGTAAGCAAGATCATTATGTAGCTTACTGCCAATGTGTGGCCATTTCATAGCAGAAGAGCAAATGAGACTATGGGTTCCGTTCTAGCTGGACGGAGAGTGAACTTAACCTTTATAATACCCGTGACAGGTCTTTTATCCCCTTCTAGCTTGTAAGAACTGAGAATTGTGTAATGTATTAACCACTAAAATTCCTAACTTTTACTCTTGAGTTAAACATTTGCCTTTCAGTTGTCCAATTTGGCTTAATTTCTCAAACATCTTGTTGTAAATTCATCCGTTGTCTTTACTCTGAAATCATGTTGGAAAATTAGGCATATAGGCTGACTTGCAAGACAGGGTTAACATCAATACTTAACGCATGATGTTAGAGAGAAATTAACCCTGTCTTGCAAGTCAGCCTATATGGCTAATTTTCCAATATGATTTCAGAGTAAGGACTACAGATGAATTTAGAATAAGTTGTTTTGAAGTAGAGTGAAATTGGACAACTTAAAGGCAAAAGTTTAACTCAAGAGTGAAAGTTAAAAATTATAGTGGTTAAGAACATTACACCATTCTCAGTTCTTACAAGCTAGAAGGGGTTAAAAGACCTATGACAGCTATTATAAAGGTTAAGTACATAAGATCATTATCGAGGAAAAAGCTGAAAAGAAACTTGCAAGGTGGAAAACGCAGTATCTGTCTTTGGGGGGTAGAGTGACTCTAATAAACTCTGTGTTAGACTCTCTACCCACATACATTATGTCTTTGTTCCCAATACCCCCCAAAAGTAGTACTGTTTCAAAAAAAAAATACCCCCAAAAGTAGTAAAGATGCTGTACAATTCAGAATATGCGTCAAGTAATCATCAAGAAAGAAATGAGTCGATCTAGGCATTACACAATCTTATTTTGGCTGAATCTCTGTGAGCCACAATCTCTCTTAAATCTGAGTTTTTTTTTGTGGAACAGGCATAAGTTTTTATGTGAAGGTAAAAAAAGTAATCTTCTCCTCTAATACAGAAGATTCTCCTCACCCTTCAGCTTCTCTAAGTTTGCTTCTTCTCAGTCCTCACCTTTCAGCTTCTCTGAATCTTTTTCTCCTCATGCTCCATCTTCTCCTCTCTGGTGACTTATCACCAGGTAATCTTCATTTTCAGCAAACACTTTTTCAATAAGAATGTTATCTCCGGCAACAAGATGATATTCTTCCACATAGGCATTCCATCCACGCAGGAGCACTTTCCCTCTCTCAGTTGTTTCAATTGTTAGATGCATAGGCAAATTTTCTTGTTGATTTTGCTCCCCCGACCTATAGATGACGCCCTCAAGTGATGGTAGGTTGGCGTGGGAGCCGTTCTTCCTACGGTTCCTCAGAAGAAAGAGATCATCTTTTCCAAAATCAGCACCAGCCAGTGTCTTTTCTAGCAAGGAAAGTCTCCTGATTCTGTCAAAAATAAAGAGAGATGTTAGCAAAGGGTATACAATGAGAGTAACAAATTTCTGATGTATATGTGAGTCATTCACAACTAAAAGATTTGTTTTATTGTTATATCTTTACCAGTTTTCCATGTGACTGAACTTGGGAACAAAATCAACGACGAAAGCCTCATCCACTACATCGAACAGGTTAACCTATGTTGACGAACGGAAAAAAAGATTTTTTTTTACCCAAAGATGATTATCTCAAGATATTGAGAACTGGGGACTTGGATTTGAATCTTAGAAGAGAGTCTATTCAACTATTATCAAGTACATAAAAGGTTCTATTTTTGAAGAGTCCTAGCTACATATAAGTTGGAATTGAATTCAAATTGTACCATTTCTTGAAATTAAAAGAGCATCAACTGTTTGATGACCGATTCAGAAAAGGAAAAAAGACATTTTCTTTTCAGATTAATTTAATATGTAAAGTTTTTTCTGTCATAGTGAAATGAGAAAGAAGTGCAACTTTTAGTATAGTTTTCGAATATTTAAATTTTATTTTTAATGATTAATCAAATTTTGCACTCTAAAAGCAAAAAAAAACACCACATAGAGAGAATGTAATTTCTTGCTTATTAGTTGTTCCCCCTCCTCTTTGTGATGTTTATAGAATCCACAATTCCTTAAGACTTCTCCCTCAATTGAATAACAACTAATAAGATATCATTTAAAAAAAAAAAAAAAGATTCAAGAATCCCATACAATAACAACAACATACCCAGTAATCAAGAAACCCATAGTATACAAGAATTCAACTAATAACATATACTAATAATAATTAAAAAGAAAATACAATTCAAGAAAACCATGGGGTATATAAGAATTAAAAAAAATACTAGTATATAAATAAAAATCAGAAATTCATCATACATTTTATTGTGCATCCGAATTAGAGTTTCCGCTGCTTCTTCGTTGGGATCTCCTCCTTTAAGTTTTTCAATTTCTGTTCTGAGATTTTCGACTATCTTCCATGAACCCCCCTCAGGATCTATCACTCTTGCTTTAGCTTCACCAGCCAGACACCTTGCAGCTTCAACAGTATCCTGATTCGTAGTGCAATTTTTCAGAAGGTTTTCAATGTGGACGCGTCCAAGAAACACAGCGTTCACAGCAACATAATCCTCTTCCACTGGGAAGTGCTTCTTCATGAAACAATTCTTCTCACATTTTTTCCTCATCGCTTTGCATGACGGACAAGGGGTCGGTTTAGGAACGGGTTTCTTGTTATATCTTTTCCGTTTTGCCATAATGAACTTTAGGAACTGGTTTCTTGATAGAAACTGAAAGGCAAGAGTTGTATTCTTTGTTGTGTGTGTGATAATGAAGAACAAAGTATGAAGAAGAAGAACAGAGTATGAAGAAACTATGAGAGTTTCTTGATAGAATGAATGGCAGAGCAGTATTCTTTTCTTCTTTTTTTCTTCTTTTTTTTTGCTTTTTTGCTTTGGAAATTTGGAAGAGGGAAAAGAGGGAGAATTATGTTGAAATGGGTTCCTTATATAGAGGGGTGGGTTCGCATGTATTAGAGTTTGTTGGGTTTTATTTTTATTTTTTAAGAGGTGAAAAAAAAGGAATATAGTTTTTTAATTGGTTTCACGTGTCAGTTATAGAAGGGAGATACTTTTTTAATTCGATAGATTATATAGAGGGGTGGTTTTCAGTTAATCTGTTAGAATCTCTTCTTATACTGGAAGAGTCAGTTATAACTGACTATAAACATCAGTTATAAGCAGCTTGTTTCTTTGACCCTTTAAACACTTATATCAAGCTATTTTTTAAAGACTTATGAGAAACTCTCTCTGATATGTTATACTGCCCCAACTTCAGTTAAGTACCATAAAGTTGTTGCCTTTAATCTTCAGTATTTATGTTACGCTCTCTCAATGTAGTGATTGTGTGCTTGAGTCTTCCTCAATCACGCTGCATGTAACACATACGTTTCATCTTTCATCAAAGCGAGCCACCTTGTACCCCTTCCCAGTTAATTCAGAAGATTTTGACAATGCACAGCACCTAACATGCTAATTGGAAGCTGAACCCTGCATTGATTACATATGTCCTGTCAAAATAATCTCTTCTTGATCTTTCTTATTTATTAAATATGTTAATTCAGTTGTTCACATTTTGATTCTGTGTCTACAGGGTCGTGCTTTCCTTATTATTATGTTTTTCATTCAGTAAAAGATGTTGTTTTTTAAGACATAAAGTTGTTCATGTTTGATGCTTAAAGGTTGATTAGCAGCTCTTGCCTCATAGACACTCAGTTTTCCTTAATTATGTTGTAGATTCCAGAAGAGATAACGGCTGTCTTGGAACTTATTGAGGACAACGAAGAGGCTGTCAAAGCCTATGGGATTCACCTGGGAACTGAAACGTGCAAAAAGATTTTAGCCACTGGCATTAAGACCTTGCATCTTTATACATGGAACATGGAGAAATCAGCGTTGGCCTTTTTGATGGTTTGTTCTCTTACATTTGAACTTTCTACTTTGAAATTTATGAAATGGTCGTGATACTGTAATATAGGCAAGAATTCGACCTACAATTGGGAGATGTCTTGGATATGCAGAATCTTAATCGAAGAGTCCAAAATTTCTAGGTCATTGCCTTGGAGACGTCCTACAAATGTTTTCGGTGTTAAGGAGGATGTTCATCCTAATTCTGGTATGTAAAGATGTGAATTAATGTCAAGAGCACCAATCTTATATTCTGATGATAATATGATCTGTCACTGTCAATGATGGTAGGGTGAATCATCCAAAGAGATACATCTCAAGGACCTTAGGTTGGGATGACTACCCACATGGTAGATGGAGCAATGCTCAAAATCCATCATATGGAGCACTTACCCCTCTATCAGGTAATTGCAACTTGTTCTGTTCGTAAATCTTTCTGGGGAATAATTAGTTAAATCATTTTCGAATAAATATCTAAAGAGTTTTTTTTTTTGGACTTCTGGTGTGACATAGCTTCTTTTGGACCTCTACAGTCCATGCGTGCATGCTCAAGAGTTAAGAAACTTCAAGAGGAATGGGCGATGGCTTTGAATAGCGTGAAGATATCATGAGGTATGATTTTCTGATCCAGTTCATTTCTTGTCAAAACCAAAGAACGGTTCTGAAGGTTTGGAATTCAGTTCTTTGTAAATTCATAGTCTTGTTACAACGTGTAATAAGTAAAGTTCTTATTTTTAGAAGTAGGTCCTTCAGTAGTTCTTACCAAAACATATTGATGTCTCCTGCAAGAACCTGGGCCAGTGTAGCTTTAGTACCTTGATTGGATCGGGGAAGTCTCTTAATTTCTTATGACACGTAATGCACTATATTTGACAATATTCTTGTGTTGTTTTAGGGTGAAAGAAGGAAAAGAAGACCACAACCCAAAGCTGATACAACAGTGTTTTGGGTGAAAGGAAATCCATTTTACCTCCTCGGGTTCTCCGAGATCCGTGGTGTTGACGCGGCACCTGGGAATCGGAAAAGCCAAGCTTAGGGCCAGGGATCTCAAGAACAGATCCTTTTTGGGTACTATTGAGAAGGTTATATTAATTCTTCATGGCTTGCTAATTTTTGCAGTGCTAGTTGAAAATCAGAGCATGATATAATATATAACGCTAGCTCGATATAGACAATTATTAGGTATTGCATCTGTTTCAGCATTTACGGTGTTGGACAAACGTGAATAGCAGATTGATCGATTAAATCATCAAGTATGCCATGCATTAATAAAGGTTCTTTAGTGCATTTTTTAGCACAAGGTCAGCCGAAGGACGCATTCTGTATTTCTTACCCTGTCAATCTGCTGGTTTTGATTTTTAGATTTCATTCTCTAACTTTTGTATGCTCGTGTAATTTGATAAAAGATCAAAAAGCGTTGAACCACCTATCAAGTTGGTCTATGTTGTCTCCACTCCAGTTATTTATTCGATTTCTTCTATACACACACGCACACACACACTATCTGTGCTCTAGGTAAATGACTTACCATCAGAAGGTCGTTAGCTAGCTACTATTGATGGTCATTTTATCAATAAACCATTTTCTCTGTTAGCTTAGTTTGATCCTCTCCCCTTAAACTTCACTGAAATATACCCATCTGTTCTTAGACTGATGTGCAAATTAATGAAAAGATGACATAACTCTTGAATGAGCTTATCTAGGTGGAGTTTGGTTTCAAATTACTATCCCTGAGAGACTCTTCTATGAAAGAGTAAGCAAATAATTTGAGAAGATACCATTACTCTTCTGTAGATAAGACGAAGACAAAGTTTGAGTCACATCAAGATTCTCTTATTAATAGGTCCCTATACTGCTTTAAATTTTCCTACTATATATTTAATGTTTTCGTTACAGTTTGTACAAGACATTATACTCATGTCTCTTTCACAATTTGCTGTTGGCCTACAGCGAAGCTTCTGATTATCACATCTGAAGGAGAGAGTACTGGAGACTACCCAGGTTGTACTGATTTGGCATTATACAAAAGCTGCTTCGGATGGTGCAGATGTTCTCGACTTTCCTGTTTAAATGGTAAAAGGATGAAATATTCTTCTCTTTGCCATATCATGTATTTTATGTTTTATCATAAACCAAAATGTTGTGCTCAAGATGCTTTCTTTGTGTGGAACAAGGGGAGACAATAAACCATCTCTTTTGACATTGCAGGTGGACAGATCAGTTATGGAGAATGTTCATCTGTCTAAGGAAGATAAGTTGGGTGAAACCAGATAGCATCAGAGGTATTTTGAGCTCCTGGAATAGTGATGGCAATGCAACTACAAAGGAGGAGAGATGGAAGATTATTCCATCATGCATTTGGTGGACAGTATGGAAGTAAAGGAACCAAAGGTGTTCTGAAGATAAGCAGAATGGCGTTACAAGTTCAAGATGAATTGCTTAACTTTATTTTATCTAACAGAAGATATTTTTGATGTCCTAGATTACTTGTAAGAAATAGTGATGAAAGAAGGAAGTGGTAGTTTGTAATACTTTTGAAGGGGAACTACATTTTTATTTTTTTTGGATGTAGTACACCTGTGATTGTGAATATATAGACTAATTGTTACCATCCTCAAGAAAAAAAATGCATTTTCTTCTTGATGCTTAATAGATGGTTTAATCAGGATCCAAGAATCAACAGAAGGGCATTGTGAAGAGGAAGAGGAAAACAAATAATGCAGTGAAAACCATTAACATGTTATAACAGAGTCCGGAGCCTAAAGGGCACTTTTTTTGAGCCAAAATACCAAATTGGACACTTGAATTTTAAAGATACCAAATGGGACAAAACGTTAGACATTCAGCGACTTATCCTTTTAATTTGTAAAGGTGTCGCTGGTTTGCAGGCGACTTCCAAGTCGCTAAAAACCAAGCGACCCTTTTTTTATTTGCTTTCTTAGCTTCTTTTCACTCACTCAGTGACAAAATCAATATAAAACAAAGCTTTCAATTACTCCTCTGTCCTAATTTATACGACACACTTTTCTTTTTAGTCAGTCTAAAAAAGAATAACATATTTCTATATTTAGTTGTAATAATTTAACTTTAAACTACCCACTTTACCCTTAATAAAATGACTTACAGCCACACAAATATCTATGACTCATTTTAGACCACAAGTTTCAAAAGACTTCCTTTTTTTCTTAAACGCCGTGCCAAGTCAAACTACATCACATAAATTGGGACGGAGGGAGTAATTTTTTTCACATGAAGCCTTGGGAAGCTTTTAATATAGTTTGTCTACTATACACTGGCAGGACCATTTATTATTGTAGGTGAGAAATGGAACCCCGCAGAGGCAAAAGTATTTGCCTAAGGTTCTTGATATATTTCCATTTCTCTTAATTGTTTTTTTTAAAAAAAATACATAAAAATTATGTTGGTTAACTCTATTTACGACGACTTTAATTTTGTGAAGCTTATAAGCGGGGATCACATTGGGGCTCTAGCCCTGAGTTAACCAAATGGTAATTTGTTCTTAATTTAACTTACAATAATTATATCACTTCTACTTGCATTTCTAGACAAGAAGTTAGTAATTATACCAAGAGAAGAAACATAGGTTTCAGAATGAAAAAGGGTACTAAACTGTAATTAATAAGTTACAGTCCCTAAGGTTTTCAAGTTTTGCATTTTAACCCATTGGTTAGTTTCTAATTAAGCGCTTAAATACTTGTCACATTTTTTGTTTGCACGCCTCTTAAGAAATTATGTATTTTTACCATTAATAAATGATGTAATTGCTTTTGAACCAACAATTGAATCCGTTTTTGCATAAACAACC
This sequence comes from Capsicum rhomboideum, assembly GCA_031232105.1. Taxonomy (NCBI): domain Eukaryota; kingdom Viridiplantae; phylum Streptophyta; class Magnoliopsida; order Solanales; family Solanaceae; genus Capsicum; species Capsicum rhomboideum. The sequence goes on from CP124707.1 coordinate 49,454,373, forward strand.
TGATTAATAAGATGAACACAAAATATTGTACCAAGAAATTAAACTTCGCAGTAGTGAAGAAGATATACATGAATTTTGTCTAAAACATCAAGTTTGAAAAAGTCTAGACATCATGTTGTATTTAGTAATTAAGAAGACATAATATATATAGTCTTTTGTCACTGAGTGAAAGGCGAAAGAAAAGAAGGAAGCCAAAAATTATTTTTTTAAAAGAGGAGGTCGCTTCTTGTCCAGTCGGCGCCACCTTTACAAATTAAAAGAATAAGTCGCTGAATGCCTAGTGTTTTATCCCATTTGGTATTTTTAAAATTCAAGTGTCCCATTTGGTATTTTGGCTCAAAAAAAGTGTCCTTTAGGTTCCGGACTCTGTTATAACAGCCTCGTCCATAACGACCTTGAAGTAGATCGAGTTGAAGGGGAAAACTGATACGAATAATGACATGAAAAAAGTGCCTCGACCTTGCATAAATAAATAGTTGTACGTAGGGGTGTCAAAAAAATATGAAAAACCGATCGAACCTAACCGTATGGAACCGATTTATATCATTTTTTCAATAAAACCGTGGATTTTTATTTAAACGTATAACCGTCCCGAACAATTGGGATGGTTTTTTTAATTTATAAAAAAATCAAAAAATTCCCAAACCGAACCGAGTAACTTTACATATATGTAAATATATTTTGTATATTAACAATATGTTAAATTTAATATATAAATATATTTATTACATTTTTTTCAAATATAAAATATAACCTAGGTCCTAGGCCACTGGTGACACCCCTATTTGGGCCTTTGCCCTTTAATTAACCTTTAATTAACCTTTAATTAATTAGGTTTAAAAATTAAAAGGATATACTATAGTGGATACTCCATCAAACAATACGGAAAAACCCATGCAAACACTCCTATTGAAAGTTTGAGATCAAACAATACGGCAACAAGATTTTACATTCTTGGCTTCTTGATGAAGAGTTGAAGTGCTTCTCCAAGAAAAAAACTTCAAGTTTCACGCCACGATGATGCCTTCATTTTTGTGTTGCTAAATGCTTCTCGATAGTTAATCAACATATAGTAGAAGAACTGCAGAACTACAAAATGTGTTTTTCCTTCTATGGATTTTATTGAGTTGATTCCTTTTAGTAATAAAGAAAAGTTTTAATAATGGTGTATTTTGAGGTGAAACTATAAAAGTAAAAAAAAATTGAAAATTAACCGAACCGTACCGATACCGAAGAAAAACCGAGATGATGGAATGGTTTTGAAAAGTCTAATTTTGGTTATATAAAATAAAATAACCGAAAAATTGATATGGTATAAATTTTATAAAATAACCGCCCAAACCATACCATTGACACCCCTAGTTGTACGTAATGAGACAATACTTATTATTCAAATGGTCAATACACAATTTAATGATCCAATTTTGGAGAGATCAAACTTTCTGTATAAACAAAACCGTCTTGAAGGGTACGTGTATCAATATCATCACCATCAATATCATCACCATCAACATCATCACCATCACCATCAATATCATTACCATCAACATCATCACCATCAACATCATCACCATCTAACGGCCATATTCGATTGCTTAATCTGAATGATCCATCGGATGTCCTAAATACAGTTCCATCATGTATGTCGCAGCAAAGTAGAACTTCATCATTTGAAAACCTATACATCGGCATGAAAGAATAAATCCCATTATTTTTTGATATGGTGAGTGATTTAATCCACGATTTCTTGACACCATAGTCTTTCATTACCCATAAATCTAAAGTTTCATCCTTCTTACAATGAACACAAAGCATTCCCTCTAACACTGATACACCCACAGAGTTACATCTTAATGAGATTCTCTTGGGTAATGGTATCTCTCCGCACATCTCATTCGAAATATTAAATGAAACCAAAGTTGTTTTCCAACCTGTCCATCGATGTGCTATCCAATGAAGTGCTCCACGTACAAATGCCAAACCGTCCATTCTGTTATAAGATGCATCTGAACTATATGTCGATGTTTCATCAATTTTCTTCCAGGCACCACTTTTCAGTACAAGAATTTCATGGGGTGCATCAGGAAATCCATCAAGCCTAACAACTTTGTAGTCATTACTAGTAGCGTCATATCCTAATCCATAAAGAGAAAAATCTATTGGCTCCAATTCTGAATGGGAAAGGACTGTTGATTCTCTTGTGGCGGGATTCCATAACAATAATATTGAAGGATGATCCTCCGTATCATTACTCCAAACTTCGACGAGAAACAAGCCATCGCAGCAACAACAAACTCTAGCATGAATAGGTTCACAATTTAAAGGCCAATCAAGTCGTTGTATATCCTTAACAAGTTGAACCGACGACGACAAAGAACTAGTGTAAAAGGTAAAAGGATCATCGTAATCCATACCATCACCTCTTTCGCTAATAAGCACTTTCGGGGAATCATGATTCTTTCCATGATTGAGATGCTTCTTCTTAAAGTAAGGTTCGGAGATTAATGACATCCAAGATTTCGAAACACACTTGAATCGAACAAGTGACTTCACAGGTAGCCTGCTAAGTATTTCCTCTTGGACGTGAATATCCATTAGAATATTTCTTTAAGGTACAACAAAACTTGAAACGCTTGGTTGAAATTAGGGTTTATCCTTAATTAATGTAGTGATTTTATTTATAAATAAATATTAGTAAAACTTCTTGTCAAAGAAGGAAGTAGAATTTGATTCCTACAGGATTACGAAAAGTAGGTCTCGGTAATATGTCCAAGTCCATCTACTTAAACTTATAGTAATTATTTAATTATCAAAATTGTGAGCATATAGAAATTAAGTTTAATTTAAACACGAGGAATAAAATTGAAAATTGTGAAATTATTTGCCATGCAATCTTTTGAATTAAGGAATGAGACTATTTTTTTTTTGTAATAAAATCAGCATTATTTACTCTCCTAGTTTGCATTTTATTGTTTTAATTGTTGACCAACAGAGTGTTTCCATGAATATGAAAATAGTTTGCTTACTATTTTTTTTTTCCTACGCTTGTATCTGATTGTATTAGTGACAGGAATATTGTTGTGGTACAAGATGGTGCTGTTATGTTTGTAGATGTTAGTTTACATAAAAGGGGGAAGAAGATGATAAACATTGGATTGATGAGACTATGGATAGTTGTGTAATCTGCTTCAACTTTTTGGTACCTCAATTCAATTTGTTGGATAGACCATCATCATTGAAGTACTATCAATTCGTACAATATTGAAAAAGCTATGAAAAATGGATGATCAAAGATGTAAATTTTATCAGAAGCAAAAAATATGATGGATATGATACCGAAAAGAAGTGTAATTTTATGGGAAGTAGAGATAATCTATGAAAACTAATTTGAAAGCTTATGAGCTTCTTCGAAGATATGAGTTGTCAGGGTTTCTATTTTTTCTAATTGAATTGTAATTGATGTTATTGCATCATTTAACTCTTTTAGACCATTTATTTACGCACTAATATAGTTAGACTGTTGGTTGTCAAACATGATTGAAATACATTTAGGTTGTGTTTGGAAATTATTTTTCAATTTTTTCATATTTGATTGGTCAAAAAATTTTAAAAACATTTTCTTTAAAAGAATTATTTCCTAAAAATAAAAAATAATAATTTTCTTAGTAAATATAGGAAAAAACAAATTTTACGATGATATTTCAGATGATCCCGATATCGTAACCGTGCATCCACCCTGTTGGTCAATTATTATTCGTAGTGAGTAGCTCAACCTCCACTCTGAGTTGTTCAATTGCAAGCCATAAAAAGGTAGTTGTGGTTCATTTTTCTCATTTATTGAGTTAGGTAGAATATCATTTTCAATGGGGACAAGTGACAGAATTTCAATTATGTAAATTGTTTATTGGACTTACTACATAGTCTACAATAATACAATTTCACCACAAAACAAAAATTGGCTTCCCAACCAAGTATTCCAACTTTTAAATTTATCTTTTTGTCCATACTAGGAGTTGGAAGGTTTGGACCTCTAACTCCTAAGTGTATACAAGTTAAATAGTATAGTAAAATTATTACAATTTGATTAGTATAAGGAAATAAGATTAGGTAGTTTTAAAAAGTGTTAAGTAAAATTAAGTAAGAAAAAGAAGAATAAGAAGAGGAGTATGATCAAGTATTACTATTAATTAGCAGTGTTAAGTAATCATGATTTCATATCGCATATTCAAAGACAATATAAGTATTACTTCCCTCCTTCATCCCATTTTAACTATCCCTCTTTAACTTTTTTCACCCCCAATTAAGAAAAATAATAAATACAAGATATGATTTTCTTTTAGAATTGAACAATATTTCTAAAAAAAGAGGTTATTTCTTTAGTGTGAAGAGTATAGTTGGAAACAATTGTGAATTTCAATCTTGAATTCCTAAAGTGACAATTATTTTAGAATAATTTTTTTGAGCTAGAGAGACAGTTAAAATAGAACGGAAGGAGTAGTAAATAGAATTACGTTGTAAGAAATTAAACAAATATACTCCATTCAACTCTAATTATCTGTCATGTTTCTCTTTTATACGATTCTTAACAAAACATTAATTAAAAAGGATTTTTTATTTACAAGATACCCTTATTTATGTCTTTAGATATGATATCTTTTCATTAAATATTTACTTTATTCAGATATTTGTAATCTTCAAAAACAACTATCATTAAGGATAAAATGAAAAATTATTTGTCATAAACTTCTATAATAACAAATAATTTACGCAGCTATTTTTAGAAACCTGACAAATAATTTGTGACGAAGGAATAACAAAGAAGGCTAACTAAACTATGTCTATTTTCAACCTATTGGGAACCCCCCCGCCCCCCCCCCCCCCCCACTCAAAAAAAAAAAAAAAAAAACCATCAATCATTGAATCATATAGTGTGACAGGAACAATGTGTAGAGTAAATAAACAAATAAAATACTCTAAAAAGAATCAATAAATTGACTAGTGAACCATAGTCTGACAGGAACAAAAATCAAAATTCTACATTCCCAAATTCCCCTATACAACACTTTTTCTTTCTCTTCAATTATTGTTTTATCATGATTCTCATATTCTTTTTATAATTTTAGTGTTCATAGTTTTTTATAGCAAAGATTGTTATTGGATTTTCCACTAGTAGTAGACTGGAAACATATTTTGGACCTAATGGAACCATCAAGTCATCTTAGCCGGATGTTGATTGAACTCTTAACTTAGAAATCTCCAAATTTCCAAACAATACTCAAAAACCATCCAAAATCCTTGGGAATTGAACCAAAACATGGCCAAGTGTTGCAGTCTCACTGCATCAAGAAACTGGTTATTCAAATATTCTTTTTCAAATTCAGGTTTAAAATCTTCCACCAAAGATTTAGGTGATGGTACTATTATGCATTGTTGGATACCAAAAACTCACAAAGAAAAAAATCCTACTTTGCTACTTATACATGGAATTGGAGCAAATGCAATGTGGCAATGGAATGAATTCATCACACCCTTATCATCAAGATTCAATCTTTATGTACCTGACTTGTTGTTTTTTGGTGAATCTTATACTTCTAGGTGTGAAAGAGCTGAATCTTTATGTTCTTGTTTTGATAGTTATCATTGTTTATTATTGTTTTTGATAATCTGTCATAATATGTTGTTTATTGTGTTTTGATTATCGCACTATTTTGTTGTTGTTTTTGTTTCCCTCTTGTAGACTTTGCACTGTTTCACTTGCTAGTTGTTATATTTTCTTCACTATTTCCTTCTTCTTTGTACCTGGTTTTTGCTGCACTTGAGCTGAGAGTCTTTCGGAAACAGCCTCTCTGCCTCCACGAGGGAGTGGTAAGGTCTGTGTACACTCTACTCTCCCCAGACCTCACTTGTGCGATTTCACTGGGTATGTTGTTGTTATACTTCTAGTTGTGAAAGAACTGAATCTTTATATTCCTGTCTTGTTGTTTTTTGGTGAATCTTATACTTCTAGGTGTGAAAGAACTGAATCTTTATGTTCCTGTCTTGTTGTTTTTTGGGGAATCTCATACTTGTAGGTGTGAAAAAACTGAATCTTTGTTCCTGACTTGTTGTTTTTTGGTGAATCTTATACTTGTAGGTGTGAAAGAACTGAATCTTATCAGGCTCAGTGTGTTATGAGGACTATGGAGGCTTATGGGGTTAAGAAAATGGTTGTTGTGGGGTTGAGTTATGGTGGTTTTGTGGGGTATAGTATGGCTGCTCAGTTTCCTGAAGCAGTGGAGAAACTGGTTCTTGGTTGTTCTGGTGTTTGTCTTGAGGAAAAAGATATGGAGAATGGGATGTTTCAAGTGAAGAGTGTTGAAGAGGCTGTTTCAATTTTGTTGCCACAAACTCCTGAGAAATTGAGGCAGTTGATTAAATTGTCCTTTTACAAGCCTATCAAGAATCTTCCTTCTTGCTTCCTCAATGATTTTATTGATGTAAGTCTTGGATTTCCCTCTTCTATACCTTTTTCGCATTGATTTTATTGAGGGTAATTCGATTTCTATTATTATCTGGTGTTTCTTGTACTTCGACTATCATGTTATTTTGTTGCAGTATTGTTCGTTTACTATCTGATGTTTTTGTTACTATCTGTTGATTCTTGTACTTCCATTACTATCTGTTGCTTTTTTCTTGAGCCGAGTGTCTATCGGAAACAGTCTCTACCTCTGAGGTAGGGGTATGGTCTGCGTACACTCTACCCTTTCCAGACCCCACTTTGTAGGATTACACTAGGTATGTTATTGTTGTGTTATTGAGGGTAATGTTAGAATCTATTTCCATTTACATGATTATCTAATTAGTGTTTGTGCAGGTTAAGTATTAGGTAAAAAGATTGAATCTTGGTTGTTTAGAGCAAAGGAAATTTATGCTTTCTGTCTTGAATTTATTGGTGATTATTTTGTTGCTTGGTGAGGAAAGTAGGATTCTCGAAGGTTTTGAGGTTTTCACTGATTTTTTAAGAGTGCTGCCCAAGATAGATGAATTGAGGATTATAAATCAGTCTCATGCCTACTGTTAAAAAAAAGAAGCTTTTGTGTACCTCCTGTGGAGGTCGAGGATTAGGGTAGAAGGTTAGTTAGTAGTCACTCCCTTTTCCCAGAGTTTATTTTTATTCGTTTCTTTCCCTTATTTTTAGATTTTTAGATTTCAGTCACTACATGTTGTTTCAGCTCAATATCTGATTATCTTGTTATTGTTTCTGTTTGTTGCTATTGCATCTTTTTCACTGTTTGTTCGGCCGAGGCTCTTTTGGAAACAGCCTCTCTACCTTCTCAAAGGCAGAGGTAAGGTCTGCGTACACTCTACCCTCCCCAGACTCCACTTGTGGGATTACACTGGGTTTGTTGTTGTTATTATACCTCCTGCCACTTTGAGGGTGTGATTTATGACACACTTCCTCCAAAAAGTTGCCAAAAGAATATTATTGAAAAAATTAGTTTTATCCGACCTGCCGGATTCGAACCAGCGACCTAAGGATATCTGAAAGGCTTACACCCTACTACAGTCCTCCGCTCTACCAACTGAGCTAAGGTCGGTTTTATAAACCTTGCCTAGTTGATAATATTATGAGGTGGTCTATCTTATTAAATTCCAAGAATGTATATTGTCCACCCACCATTTCACAATATGAAGTTAAGGGATATAAACTTTTCGATTATTTATGTATGCTTAGAGAGTTTCTGGATATTGGCCTGAAGAATGTTATTAGTTATTTCAACTGGTTCTATTAATCATACTTGTTGTCTTCATGATGTTCTTTTGCACCATTACTTTCTCTGTATACCTTCTACATTTCATTCACCTAAAGCTTGCAGTTCAAGTTTTGCTGTCTATCTATCTCTTGACTACAGACTCTTTTCTTCTGTGCTCTTTTTCAAATGCACAGACACTGCCGTCTCAAGAGTTTGATCAAAGCGTATTAGAAGATATTTGTGACTGTTGGATTATGGTTGTCTTCCTTATATTGCTATATGAAAATTTGAATAAATGTGTTAGAAGATATTTGTGACAGTTGGATAGTGGCTTTATTCCTTATATTGATGTACGAAAATCAGAAATTGTTTGTTTGTTGTTTGATCTTGCCTGTAAATTGGAATCTTGGTAACATTGTATGTGGCCATACTTAGTGAGTTCCAAGAATGAATTTCGTCTTCCATCTACAACTTCAAACATATAAAGTTGAGGAATAAACTTCTTAAAGTTGTTTCTAAGATTTTTGTTGACTTATCTACCTTTTGGCCTGAACTGTATATTATTTCTTCGATCAGTTCCAGCTCCAAAAAAGCACAAATTGCCAAGATCTATGTGCATTGCATCCTTCTCGTTATTTGATAAACGGTTGGTATTTCAATACATTTGTGAGAGTTGAGTGCTTGTTTTCTTATATTGGTATAGAGAAGCGAGTTATTGTGAATCTTGGTTGTTTACTGAAAATTAAACATCTTTCTGGATCAAGAAATTGGAGATGCAGGGAATCTTACACTACTGACACAAGAATATATTTTTATAAGCTGCTATTGCCAAAGAAAATGGTAATAAATCCTTTTCATGCACCATTTGTCAGAGTGAGAGTATATTATATGAAAAAACCCTCTTCTCTAGAATAGAAATTATAAAAAAGTGGAGAAAGAAGATGGCAAAACGAAATAAAAATCCGACCTGCCGGATTCGAACCAGCGACCTAAGGATATCTGATAGGTTTTACACCCACTACAGTCCTCCGCTCTACCAACTGAGCTAAGGTCGGTTGTTATTGATTCTTTCAATGCTGTTGTTTTTAAAACATTAAAAATGTCTATCTTGCCTTGTTCTAAGCATGAATTTCCACTCAAAGCTACTGTAGAATATTGTCCACCAGTGTAATAGAGTTATGCAATGACCTTTTAAAGTTGGGGGGCTCATGCTAATGCCTATTGCATAAACATGATCTTTTTTTTTTTCCTTATCAAAGAAAGAACAAGAAGTTGGGGAGCTCATGCTAATGCCTTGAAAATAGTTTGGTTATTGCTTGATCTTGGAGTCTTGATAGCATTGTAAGGTGATCTTACTTTGTGACTTCCAAGCATGAATTTCATCTTCCATCTACAATTTTTAAAACATTTGGTGACTTATCTACCTTTTGGCCTGAAGGGTACATTCTTTCTTCTACCAGTTCTGCTCCAAAGAAGCCCATATTGTCATTATCTATGTGCATTGCATCCTCCTAGTTATTTGCTCTCATGTTTTTCCTTTTTCACCAATAATTATTCTCTAGGCATTCCTTCTGCATTTGTTTAACAGATAGGCATCCGTTCTGCATTTTCATGCCTAAGTATCTGTTTAAACTCTAAAGTTCTTGCTGTCTGTTTGTCTATATAAAGTCTTTCCTTCCCCTCCACCACCCTGGTGACCAATTTCTCTTTCTCATGTCCAGCTTACCAACGAATGACCTTAGATAGAAGGTTAGTAGGTAGTGGAGTATTGTCTGTCGTAGTATTAACCTTATCCTTGTAGTGTATTGCTTTTGATTTCTATCATCATTTGTTGTTTTTTGTGCTTTACTATCATCATTTGTTGTTTTTTGTGCTTTGGTTATCACACTACTTTGTTGTTGTTACTATTTTTTATTAGCTGCTATGTTTTCTTCACTGTCGTTTTTCCTTTTCATACCTACTTTGATTTGTTGTACTCTAGTCGAGGGTCCTCCGGAAACAGCCTCTCTACCTCCACGAGGCAGGGGGTAAGGTTTGCGTACACTCTACACTCCCCAGACCCCACTTGTGGGATTACACTGGGTAAGTCACTATGTTGTTGTTGTTGATTGGTATCTCAAGATATTTGTGACAGTTGGATGCTTGTTTTTTCTTACATTGGTGTAGAGAAACCAGTTGTTATGGGTCTATGTTTTTCTCTGGAATTTCAAGCCTCTGCCTGGATTAAAAATTGAAACATGCAAGGAATCTCACAATACTGACACAAGAATATATTTTTATTAGTTGCTATTGCCTATGATAATGGTAATGAATACTTTTCACGCACCTCTTGTCAGAGTGGGAGTACATTAAAAGGCAAACCCCGCTTCTCCAGAAAATAATTATACAAAAAAAGAAAAAAGAGAGAACATGGCAAAAGAATTAATCTAACCTGCCGGATTCGAACCAGCGACCTAAGGATATCTGATAGTTTTAACACTCACTACAGTCCTCCGCTCTACCAACTGAGCTAAGGTCGGTTGTTATTGAGTCTTTCCAATGCTGTTCTTTTCATAACATTAAAAATGTCTGTCTTGCCTTGTTCCAAGAATGAATTTCCATTCAAAGCTACTGTTGAAAATTGTTCACCAGTTATGCAATGAGCTTTTAAAGTTGGGGGCTCATGTTGTTCCTTTTGCACCAATGATTATTCACTAGGCATTCCTTCAGCATTTTTTAAGCAAGTTGGCATTCTTCTGTTTCTTCTGAGCCGAGGGTCTACCTTTCTACCTCACAAAGGTAAGGGTAAGGTCCGCATACATCCTACCCTCTTCAGACCTCACTTGTGGGACCACACTGGGTATTGTTGTTGCATTCCTTCTGCATTGTCACGCCTAAGAATCAGTTTAAAGTTCTTGCTGTCTGTTTGTCTATATAAACTTTTTCCTTCCCCTCCTCCACGCTGGTGCCCCGTTTCTCTTTCTCAACTGTTATATGTAGTATATAATCTTGAAATTTGATAAATGATTGGTATCTCAAGACATTTATGATGGTTGGGTTCTTGTTTTTTTTCTTGCATTGGTGTAGAGAAACCAGTTGTTATGGGTCTATGTTTCTCTTCGGAATTTCAAGCCTCTGCCTGGTTTGAAAAATTTGAAATTGCAGGGAATCTCACACTACTGACACAAGAATATGTTTTTATAAGTTGCCATTGCGGTATTGCCTATGATAATGGTAATAAATACTTTTCATGCACTTCTTGTCAGAGTGGGAGTATATTAAAATATTTTTTTTAAAAAAAAGAAGCAACAGAAAATGGCAAAAAGAATCAATCCGACCTGCCGGATTCGAACCAGCGACCTAAGGATATCTGAAAGGTTTACACTCCACTACAGTCCTCCGCTCTACCAACTGAGCTAAGGTCGGTTGCTGTTGATTCTTTCCAATGCTATGATTTTGAAAACATTATAAATTGTCTATCTTGTTGTGCTCCAAGAATGAATTTCCACTCAAAGCTACAGATGAATTTTGTTCACCAGCTGTATGGAGTTACGCAATGACCTTTTAAAGTTGGGGAGCTTATGCTTAATGCCGCATGAGCATGAACGTGTTTTTTAACAACTTTTTGTTTTGGAGATCATGCTAATGCCTTGAAAATGGTTGGTTGTTGCTTGATTTTTGCTAATGCCTTGAAAATGGTTGGTTGTTGCTTGATTTTCCCTGTACCGTGGAATCTTGATACCATTGTCAGGTTATCTTACAGTGACTTCCAAGAATTAATTTCGTCTTCCATCTACAATTTTAATTTTAAAAAATATGAAGTTGTGGAAGAAACTTTTGAAGAAGTTTATAAGATGTTTGGTGACTTATCTACCTATCTACCTTTTGGACTGAAGTGTACGTTATTTCTTCTACTAGTTCTGCTTCATAGAAGCCCACATTATCATGATCTATGTGCATTGTGTCCTTCATGTTATTTTCTCTCGTGTTTGTCTATATAAATTCTTTCCTTCCCCTCCACCCCCTGGTGCCCCGTTTTTCTTTCTCAAGTATTATATGTAGTATATTATCTTAAAATTTGAAAAATGATTGGTATCTCAATACATTTATGACGGTTGGATGCTTACTTTTTTCTTACATTGCTATAGAGAAACTAGTTGTTGTGTGTCTGTGTTTCTCAATGAAAGTTTAAGCCTCTACCTGGATTAAGAAATTGGAGATGGCAGGGAATCTCACACTACTGACACCAAAATATATTTTATAAGATGCTATTACCAAAGAAAATGGTAGCAAACTCTTTTCATGTACTACCTGTCAGAGTGGGAGTATATTATATGCAGAACCCCTTTCTCTAGATTAAAATATTTATAAAAAGAAGATGAAAAAAAGAATCAATCCGACCTGCCGGATTCGAACCAGCGACCTAAGGATATCTGAAAGGTTTACACCCCACTACAGTCCTCCGCTCTACCAACTGAGCTAAGGTCGGTTGTTATTGATTCTTTCCAATGCTATGGTTCTGAAAACATTAAAAAATGTCTTATCTTGTTTTGTTCCAAGAATTAGTTTCCACTCAAAGCTACTGCTATATGTTGTTCAGCAGTGGTTTTGGAGATGGAGTTTTCTCATGGATTTTAATAGTGAGGAAAAAAAAAGTTCTCATAGCATCGACTTGTGGAGATGATAAATGGAGGCATGTACTATGGACTTCTCTACAACTTCTATAGCATGCACTTTTCCCACTAATTTGATTTATGTGTTGCCTCTTAACTTTTGCGCCTGAGGAGTTTCGTGAGATCAACTCTGAGCTTTCAGAAGCTAGATGAGAATGCTGTCGACATTTAGCATATTGATCAACTAAACTTTGATCCAGCTTCTAATTTACATCTATGTTTGGCTTCTCATTAGTACGAGAAGTTTGAATGTATGTCACATTTGTTCAACCTGAAGTTGATATTTACATGTTTTTTCTTTCTTGTTGTTGCAGGTAATGTGCACAGTTAATCATCAAGAAAGAAAGGAGTTGATCGAAGCACTACACAATAACAGAAAGTTTTCTGATCTTCCTAAGATTACTCAGGTTCGTATAAACTATGGTCTCACATCTGCCACTTAAAGTTCAACAATTATTGCTTGTTATTAGTTTTCTTACTGATGTGCACCTCCTTTATGCAGCCGACATCGATAATATGGGGAGAATATGATCAGATATTCCCACTGGAATTGGCTCACCGATTGAAAAGGTCAATCTTGCAAAACTACCCTAACTCAAGAATTAAACGAATAGCTAGCGTTTTGCTGAACTTGCTTTAATGCTGCAGGCATTTAGGTGAGAACGCGCAACTTGTTATACTAAAGGATGCAGGGCATGCAATTAACATGGAGAAACCGAAGGAGCTTTACAAACACTTGAAGTCATTCCTTCTTGATTCTCACCCTCATACTAAGGAAAACAGTAATGGCAATACCGACAAGCTAGACTAAAACAATTGAAGAAGACGGTACTCTGGAGGAAATTTTTCGGGTAATTTGGTTGAATCTCTTGGCTATTTAACTTCATTGCATTATTTGTCATTTGATTCTGGCAATCTCCCGGGCCTATTCATGAACACCTGCACAGAGTATTTGTTCTTTGAAGGTAGTTCCCTGAACCAAACAATACAATCCTGGATATTCTCCCTACTATCACTAAGTTATTTAGGCTCAAAAGTCCTCTTCCCCCAGTCAATTCAAAACCTTATGAACCTAACAAGACTTGATCTTTCATCAAAAGTTTTCTTGGGAATGTGGATGTCAACTTCTTTTCTGACCTCAAACATCTTCTGTATCTTAATCTTTCATATAAAACTACTTCATGGACCAATGAGAACGATGTCATATCAAGTTGAGGACTCTGCAATTCGTTAAAGCTCGGTCTAAATAACTTAGTGATGGAAGGGTGAAAATCCAGGGTGGTATTGTTCCGTTCAGGGAGTTATCTTTAATGAACGAATACTCTATGTGGGTGAGACTCGAAAGAGATTCAAGAATAGGCCCTGAGAGATTGCAAGAATCAAGTGAGAAATAATGCAATGAAGTTAGGTAGCCAAGAGATTAAGGCAAATTACCAGAAAAAGTCATTCCAGAGAATATACTTATTTCATTCTAGATCTATTTAGTTTATTTTTGTTGGGTGAAATATCCAACATCGGTGAAGCATTATGGAAAAATTGAAAGTGATGCAAAAGACACAATTATAATCAAACAATATTTGATTTTATGGATGTTTGACGAGATTCAAACGATTTTCTTGAGCCGAGGGTCTAGTGGAAAGACCCTCGGAAACAACCTCTCTACCCCACGAAGGTAGGGGTAAGGCCTACATACACCTCATCTTCCTCAGATCCCAGTTGTGGAAATATACTGGGTATGTTGTTGGATGTTTCACCAGATATATATATATACCTCTTCCCAAGATTAAACTTCTCCCATCTGTTGTTTCATTTGTGTTTATAAGAACATTGATTTAATGTGAAATTGAGAAAGTTATTAGGTGAGATATGCACACACCATAACGATGACTAGGGTGCAAAACACCCTCAATCACAGATATTCAAGATTTAGCGTCACTGGGTTCAGAATATATTTGTTTTCTGTGTAATTTTTAGCTAAATGATTTGTTATTAAGGTAATTTTTGCTCAACTATTGAGCTATGTTGAGCTATGGGTAGGGATGGCAATGGGGCGGGGCGGGTTTGTTAACACACTACTGAAAGTTAAACTATTAATTTCACACGTCTAGAACTAGGAATACCCATTAGAGAAAACTCAATCCTTTTATAGCTTTGCATTTTTATATTGTCTACCAGTTTAGAATTAGTTAATAGTTATCAATTATAGCTAAAGTAGATTTTCCAGAACCAAAATCAAATTGATATATATATAGATTCTTAATATTTTACATATATAGTTAACTAATTGAGTAACAAGATGAGATTTCCTTTTTTAGTTATTAATTTTAATAAATCAGAATCCAATTTTACCTTGTTACTGTAGTTTTCCTTTAATTAAAAAACAAAATTGCATATGCTTCCACACTCTCCGTAATTAGATAATTAAAATTTGAATTTATAACTCTTTTCTTATAATTTTTGCAAAGATGCAAAGTTCTGAATTTTCTTTTGTGATGTTTTAATCGTATTATGTAAATTTTGCCAGCAAATGGCATAAATAAAAATAGGTTAAATAATTTTATCTAAAATTTATTTGAGCATGTAAAAGATTTCACTCAAGATATACTCTCTTAAATACAAGACCCACTTTACAGTTTTAATTTATACTACAAAAATATTATTTTCCCGAATATATTAACTCACATGAACAGTGAACTGCTATATATGTAATAGAGTAGTAAAAGGTGGATCCGTAAAGTGTAAACAAATACTTCTGCGGGGCGGGGCGGGTTGAAATCGCAAAAAATGTCATGCTGGCGGGTTGAAATTTTTGCCGATTAAGGCAAACCCGTCCCGCTCCGCCCCATTGCCATCCCTAGAAATAAAGTCGCCTTTGATAAAGAACGACTTACCTCCCAAAATGGAACTTCCCGACATAAATACAAATTAATCGGGCCTAAAGAAAGTATTGGCCACCGAGTGGAAACCATTAAAAAAAAAAAACATAAAGCTAGAGCATCCATATCAGAGATGTTCATAGGTTCAATATTTGCCATCCTTAAACATCTTCCTGTCCATCTGAAAAAAAAACCTACTGCTATTATCTTTTACTAGGATCATGTCACCTAAAAACTAATACAAATAATTTTTTATAATAAGCATAACTAGTTACTTGAGAAATACTATAAATAACCTCCTTTTAACATGTTAAATTACATTGTCAGTATACTATAACAACAACAACATATCTAGCATTTTTCAAAGTAATTCGGAAAATAGAAATAACACAGTGAAGAAGCCATTGCAAAATACTATAGAAAGCACACGACATTCTGGACAGTAACTACTACAAGATAATACGATAATCAAAGTACAAGAAACTATAGAAGTAATACTACGACTGCTAATTTGGAAGGGAAGTGATACAACGCTCTATTACCCACTTAACCTTTACCCTAACCCGTGTCATCCATAACCTCCTATCTAAAATCATGTTCTCGGTACTGAAATGAAATAAGTAGCTAAAAAAGACGAAACAGAAAAAAATAATCCGACCTGCCGGATTCGAACCAGCGACCTAAAGATTACAGCACCAACTACAGTCTTCCGCTCTACCAACTGAGCTAAGGTCGGTCTTGTTGTTGCTCCACAATAAATTAATTTTAGTAATGGTTTATTGTATGCAGCCACACCTTATATTTCTAGAAGGGACTGTTTCCACGGCTTGAACCCATGACCTCCTGTCACATGGCAACAACTTTACCAGTTACGAGCAAACGTGTTTGGAATTGAGAAATAGGATTACATTATATTGACATATACAGAGAATTTATGTATTATGAATGGGATGTTATCACTTTTTATTTTACACAAAATGAATATATATGAACAGTTTATTTTAGAACAAAAAGAATACAAGCAGCACAAGAATCTCTAACTACACATTCAAGGTCTTGAAATAGCTTTGCCAACATCTTCTTTTCGGATGCCGAAAAATCAGCACTTTCAGCTTCGAAACTCTGTATAATGGACTCGTCCCTCTACCCTATTTCGTGACCACAACATCTTGAAGAAGTGACTCTAAATCATTAAATCTGCACAAACGTAACAAGTAAACGCAAATACTCATAAATCATCATTCCTAGAAGTTTGTTAAGTATTATACTACAATGACCAGCAAATATATATTCATACCTAACATCACTCAAGTCAGGATAGATTGCTATGGCTTCTTTGAAATCCTGTGAAGTATGATAACGTGTCACGATAATGATGTCAATTTACGTTAAGCATGGGAGTCGATGGTATTGAAATCTTTGAAGGAGACTAGAATGATATACTTTACCTGATCAGCAGTGGATGATGTGTAGGTTATCACACACGACATTCCAGCACCGGTTGCAGCCTGAGAAATTGGTTTAAGTACAGATTTTTGTCAAACAAAGATGGTATAGCACAGCTACTTAATGAACACCGCAGTTCACATATCCGGACCCTAACTACATTATTATGATGAACCACATAAACCTATTAAGATGATGAAATTAGTTTTACAAGAAGGCTGAACTACAAATAGTTTGTGTTACAACTAGTCAAAAGTAGACTAGTGAACCTCTCTACCACATTTTATAAGATCAAAATGACTACTTCGAACTAGGCTCAGCCTCTCAAAAAAGCGTTAAAATATAAGAACATTGGGAGATGAACCTGTAGCCCGATGACACTATCCTCCACCACCAAACAATTGCTTTCTGAGACACCAAGTTTCTGCCAAAAACCAAACCAAAGGTCAAAAGAAGTTCGGTGAATGTTATAATACACAGCATGCAAGTGCAAATATGTAAAAGACGCCCGTTTGGACTGGCTTATTTTAGGTGCTTGCTAAAAATAGCTTTTAAGCACGTTTGAAGTGTTTGGGTAAATTTAAAAAGTGTTTATAAGTACTTGGTTTTTCGCTAAAATGCTTAAAATAAGCCATAAGTTAGAAATCCTAACTTATGACTTTTGGCTTAAAATGCTAAAAAATAAGCCAAAAGCCATAAGTTAGGATTTCTAACTTATGGCTTTTGGCTTTATCCAAACGGGCACTAATCACCTTGGCAGCTGTAATGTATATTGAAGGATCAGGCTTTTTTTCTTTCACATCATCACCTGGAAATTACAAAAGCAAAAAGAGAATATAATATTACTATACCATATTCAAGGAGTCCTGTGATCATGTAATCTTATACGATAGTAGTAGTAGTTTCTAGACGTAATGGACGTGTTCTATCAGAACTGATTTATATACAAAATTTCAATTTACACCAGCATAATACGTGAACTAGGAAAACTTCAATAGATTGAAGCTGGAAAAGCCACACTAAGCCTTTTTATGTCTCTATGCCTTGGTTATTGGTATGTTACAACATAACTTTTGGCATGTGTTGGAAAATACTCCATCTTCTTGTTTATCAACAAAACAAGATTCTCCCGCTTCCTGACCCACTTAACGGTTTCAATTACTAACAGTAAAGGATGCCTTGGGGCAGAATAATATAATCAAAGACAAGTTTTCCTAACGTCTTATATGTACTTATAAGTGATTTCGAGGAGTTGTGCAAAAACTGATTAATTTGAATGCATAGCAGTTAGTGCCTATCTTAACTTGCGGATAGTCATTTCTTATGGAATCAAAGGTAACTAACCATCAATATTTTGTAATAAGCTTAGACTGATTTCAACTGTTTCCAGCGTGAAGTAAATTGACTTATAACATCTCAATATTTTCTGTATCTATGAAGGATTGCATCTTGTTACGGGGAAAATTATTATCCTGTTCATGATGTACGTTCTGCTTCTCTGTACTTATCAACTAGTTATGAAAGGCATAGTATAAACCATTAAAAGAAGTCAAGATAAAGATACCTGCAAGAAAGCAATGAAGACCATGGAACCGATCCTAAAAGAAGAAATTTGCACAAACGATTAACCATGTTCTACAAGAAATAGAACCGAAAAGAAACATGCTTCCAAAAAGCAGAAGACTTACAAGTCCTATAAGATTCTCAAGACACAGTATAACTGAACTTTTGGTTGAAGCAGAGCAGACAGCGAGCATCTTGCCCTGGAATACAGCCGAAAAGGTGTATGAGATTCTCTCTGAACAGATAACAGCAATGTGAAAATACATGAATCCACTTTAAAAGATTATCATCCTAGCAGCACTTCAAAGTTATCTTCTTTAGATAAAATAGCAGAAATCAAGTTCGTTATAGAGTAAGAACTGTAGTTTAAGGTAAATATCTATCTTACAGCAGCCTTGGCCTCATCCATCAATCTTAAAACTCCTGGTCTCGGCTTAACCTGCCAAAAGCAACACCAAATCGGTTTGTGAAAGAAAATTGGATATGCTACAAAATTCAAGTGATTTAAGCAGGAAAAATGATGAAGATAAATAATCTATCTTACAGTTCCAGATTTGATTATCTGTTTGTACCTCTCAGTCTTCCAGTCCTACAAAAAAGAAAAAATGGAAAGATGCCAAGGGCATCGTCACAGAAGAGAAAATCATTGGAAAGAAATTAAAGAAAATTGCAAAAAGATACCAGTAATAATAGTAATAACAACAAAGCCATCGCATAGTTTAGCCTTGAACTAATAACCCTCATCCATATCTTGTCGTTCAAAAACTCAAGACTGCTTGCTGATTAGACTATGATGTAAAACCAAAATCAATATTGTCTCATGGAAAGCACATTTATTATCCCTATTTGCAAGTTTAGAGATTAAAAATTCAGTTCTAAATAATTCTTTTAAGAAACATATGACTAAACAATCCTCTAATCTTCCCTTGCTGCACCATTCCCCCAACCCCACCTCACCCCCCTCCCCGGTTTCACATATTACTCATTCAAACTTTGTTTAGGTTATAACCAAACAATTAACTTTTTATGAGGTTTTTGTATGTATATTAAAAAACATGTGAGTCGTTAGAGGTTCAAGAATCATTCTTGAGGCTCTCATAAGATGTTAGTGGTTAAGATCCAAAAGTTGTATTCAAATTAACAATGAAATGAAGGAGTCATAAGCTAATGATATCAAGTAAATTGTACCATATTAATAAAAAGAACTCCAATACCTAAGACACTAATATATAACTTTATAAGACTCAAATGTAAAATCACGTAGTGAAAAGAAAATCTGATATAGTACTTGAAGGGTATCAATCAGCTTAGCTCTATCGCTGTCATCCTCCGGAGGATTCTGAAAGATTGTTGAAGTTGGCCATCCATGCTCCTTAAAATACCTATCAAGACAATTCGAAACACTTAATCAGTGTATGATAATGTTAGAAAAGTGTGAACAAACCTCATCTAAAAAGCCACTGTCATGGACCTAGTTATGGACTTGGGAGATAAAATTGGTGAACTGTGCGTTTGGGGGTACTCTGAGGCAAAGAAAAGGAGTGAAGGAGCCAATGACCTTGCGAATCCAATCCCCTGGTCTGAGTTTTCACATCGAGAATTATTTGCAAATGAGAGATGTCAAAGGGGTTGCTCATTTCCAAAAGAGATACTCCTAAGGTGGTGTAATGTTGTATCGGATACTGGCTAATAAGCTGCACACGACGAGGGAAAGTAGGGTGAAGGAGATAATTATGTTAAAAAGGATACTAGTCCAAGATAGAGGGGTGTGTGTATTATTGTTGCAAAAGTTGTGCTTCTCATCTCCTCCTTTCAAAATTTGTCCATTTTTTGGGGTCTCAAGGGGGCGTGGAAATGCATAAGAACTCTTGAATGGAAAAGAGAAGTAACTCCAGCTCCTTTGAATCGGTAGTCAATCCTATTCCCGATAGGGATTCCTTCGGAATCAGTAATCAATCCTATTCCCGATAGGGACAGTTGACAATTGAATCCGATTTTTCTCTTCTCAGCTCCTACTCTTTGTTACTATTTCCTTGGTCACTGTTCTATCCCTTAAACTTTCCCTTGTATCAGTTAAATTTTGAACTCCAAACAACATTTAGTTAGCGTTTGACCATAGATTTTGGATCAAATTTTGAAAAGTTATCTTCAAATGTTTGTTTGGCCACAGATTTTGGATCAGATTTTGAAAATATGTCTTCAAACAAATTTCAAGTTACCATTTCATGGGAGAAATTTTACTTTTACTGACAAAAGTTCAAAGTTTTTCCAAGTAAAACGCATGTGCAAATACAACTTCACAAACTCAAATTTTCAAGTTCCAAGTTTCAACTTCAAAATATATGATCAAACGGGAGCTTAGTATTTGTTAATCCACCAAGTATTAAACAGTCAAAAACATTCATTAGAGAAAGATACTCCTCCCATTTCAATTTATTTGTCCTACTTTCCTTTTTTAGTCCATTTCAAAAAAGAATGTCTCTTTACTTTATTAGCAACTCTTCAATTTTAACTTTCCGCATGTTTAACACTATAAGATCAAACAACATTTTGGTACATTTTACATATCTTTAGTTTACAACCCTAAGATTCAAAAGCCTTTTCCTACTTTTTTAAACTCCGTATCAAGTCAAAACCAGACAAATAAATTGAAACGGGGGGAGATAATACTATCGCATTTTCAAGTTTCAAGTTTCAACTTCAAAATCTATGACAGACGGGAGCTTAATATTTGTTAACACATCAAGTATTAAACAGTCAAAAACATTCATTAGAAAAGATACTCCTCTCACTTCAAAAAGAATGTCTCTTTACTTTCCTAGCAACTCTTCGATTTTAACTTTTCATGTAGCATGTTTAACACCATAAGATTAAACAATATTCAGGTACATTCTACATACATTTAATTTTTAAGACCACAACATACTATTCTTTATTTTCTTAAACTCGTGTTGAAGTCCAAACCAGACAAACAACTTGAAACTGAGGAAGATAGCTAATACCATCGCATTTTGGGTTTTCCACCTCCAATTTGATTCTGCAGCACATCATAAAACTCAAGACTCCAATTCAATGCTTCGTCGTCATCATCATCAGGACACCTCACATTGAAATGAGAGAAAGCATCGTTATAAGCTTGTCGATGCAAATGCTCTGACTCCAAAATCACTCCATCACAATCGAATATCAACGCTTCTAACGCTCTCGAAGAAGAAGAAAAAGAAGAAGAAGAAACTGAAACTGATAGCGATTGACGAGAAAATGAAAAGTAGAAAGACTGAGGAGATGGTAGTTTTGAAAATGAAGGAGAGAAGAAGAGTGAATTGCCGGAACGGAGTGAGTATGGATTTGGTGGAGAGAGAGGGATAGTGATGGATGCCATTGTTGTACACTTGGAGTAACTGATTTTTCTCAAGTTTGTTGGTTATGGCGGGGGATTTGATTTGTGTGGCTATTGGCAAATGGAGATTTGCTTGCACAAATAGCCTATTTTTGCACAAGCAACCTATTTTGCACAAGCAACCTATATATGCAAAGAATAGTTAAATGACAATAGACTTTAATATTTGATATATTTGTCCATTATATTTTCACTTGAATTTTTATCTTTATTTTGAGCCACAAACACAACCAATTCACCATGCATGTTCCATTTTTGACCAATTCTGCTCCATATAGTTATAGACTTTGATCTTACATCTCTCACTTAATCGAATTCGAAAATCTAAATCGTGAGATAGAGATGAATAACGTAGATAAAGAAAAAGGTTTGATATGGAAGCTACCAATACTTAAATCGAAGCAATTAGGAAAAATTGGACCTGCATTTGGACTCGGCATTGGTTGTGGTTTCGGCTTTGGATTCGGCTTTATAGGAGGCACTGGATTTGGTCCAGGGCTTCCTGGCTTGCAACTCGGTTTCGGTTTAGGTGCTGGTTGTGGAATTGGTGTTGGTTTTGGTTATGCTATTGGAAAGGGTTTTGGTTATGATGATAAGGGTAAATACTCTAATGTTGGCATGTTTTTCCATAGCCATGCAAATTTTGGTAATAAAGATGAGGTACGTGAAATTATTGATGAGATAGTTGTGAATAGTAAGAAGTTAATTAAAGCAACTACACAAGAGTTAGATAAGTGGAGAAGGTCCTAATTGTGTTCTTCTTCTGTGTTTCCGCGTGATCAGCAGCGCAATCGGTTTGGTCCGATTTATATATTATTGACCTATTTGGGCGTATATGCAGAAATCCTTTTCATTATTTTTCTCGTGGTGTAATGTTCATGCAATATTATTAGGTAAGCTTAGCTCCTTGGAAAATGGATGTGTCCTTTGTCTATCCATAAAATTAGCTTAGCTTAGCTACTTCTTGTATTGTGAAAACAAAGGTTTCCAAAGGATGTATTCGGTATGGGAAATATTTTCCATGGAAAAGGTTTTTTTGGAAAATATATGTGTTTCTTACTTATTTTTTCGTAGTGCATTAAGTACTTAAGTAAAAAATACTATAGTAAAACTGTTTGTATATAATTTTATTGTGGACGGTGGCAGTGGGGTGAAAGCTTGTTTTTCCTACTTCAAAAAGTCATTTTCCGGTTAGAAACTTGTTTTCATTAAAGAAAATGATTTTCAAAAACTTTGACCAACCGAAAGTTTGTATATAACAACAACAACAATAACATACTCAGTATATTCCCACCAAGTGGAGTCTGGGGAGGGTAAGTGTACGCAGTCCATACCACTACTTCAGATGTGAGATAGAGAGGTTGTTTCCGATAGATCCCCGACTCAAGATAAAACAATGTAGAAAAGGAATAGTAAAAGAACAAGGAACAACAGAAATTATCACACCCAATAATACCATAAACACGACTCACCAAGTAATATAACAAACAATACAACAATCTGAAATAATACTAGTACTATAGCCACTAACACGGATAATTATTCATAATTATGAATCATTACATATTTTTTGTCATAAAATTATGAAATTAAAAGTAAAATGGAAATCTTAAAGGTAAATTATTCATAAGTATATGTGTTTTGAGAAAACAAAAAACAATGTCTTTCTTTTGTTAACGATAAATGAGTTCAAACTATATATATATACATTAGCATCGAAGAAAAGAAAGAGTTCTACGACTGTAAACTCAATAGTTTCAACTATATTGATCTTGCTACTGTGAAAAAATATGCTTAATGTGCTTAATTGAGTAAAGTTTTTAAATTTGATCATGCTAAATACTTTGAAATTTGATGGTGTTTTCATAAAAGTTCCAAGGGGTTGGACCAATAACTTCATGCAGAGACAAAGCATGATTCTATTCAAGATATGCAAAGCGCCCAATCTTTTAATGGAAAAGGCTTTACAACAGCATATCCAGTGTAATTCGATCAAGTGGGGTTTGACGAAGGTAAAGTCAGTGGTGGAGCCAGGATTTTCTCTAAGGGGGTTCAGAATTAAATATACAAACTCATCATGCATAGGGGGTTCAACATCTACTATATATACATAAAAGATAATTTTAATCATGTATAAATAGTATAATTTTTCGCCGAAGGGCGAACCCCCTGACCTAAGGATAGCTCCCCCTGGACAGAGTGTACGCAAACCTTACCACTACCTCAGATGTGAAGTAAAAAGGTTGTTTTTGATAGACCCTCGGCTCAAAACAACAGGAAAGACCTCAATATTTTAAAAAAGAAAGAAAAAGAGTCAAATGTTGAGATGTCCGATTCAAAGGAATCCAAAAATGTTGATTTTATTCAAGGTCATCTACACCTTCAAATTCAAATGTCCAAACAAGCATTGCCTTAGAGTTGTTCTACTCGTTCTGTTCTAATTTATATGACTCATTTTTTTTTTAGTCAGTCTTAAAAAAGAATAATACATTTTTCTATTCAGTAGTAATTTAACTTTTAAGTGTTTATTTTACCCTTAATGAAATGATTTATAGTCACACAAACATCTTAGACTTATTCTAGCTAGACCACAAATTTCAAAAATCTTTATTTCTTTCTTAAACTCCGTGTCAAGTCAAACTAACTCACATAAATCGGGACGAAGGGAGTATCATTTATATAAACGAAAAAGGGTCAAAAATACCCCTTAACTATTGGAAATGGATTAATTATACCTCCGTTTGATTTTGAGCTCAAAACTATCCTTGCCGTTAGTGAATGGGTTCACTTTTATCCCTCAAAATTAACAGATGTCACGTCACATTACAATTCAGATAAAATAATCTTTGTTTTGCTGAGTTGGAAATTCAATCCTAATCTTATTCCAACGTGTGGCCCACCTCTTCCTACTCTCATTTTAGTTCTTTTCTTTTTCACCTAAGATCAATTTAATTAGAATGTTGTATATCTGGAAGGACATGACTGAGCAACTAACAATGAGCAAATTTGGTTAACCTTGTGCAATCCTTTTGCCAAACATGTTTTAGAAACTCAAAATAGTCCCATTCTAAGAAGTAAGAACCATGGTGATGTTTTCTTGCTACTTTTATCTGTTGGAGGGAAGTATTGGATTTTGAGATAATTCTTCAGAGTATGCTTGCTTATTGCTTTGATTAGAAGACAAATTTTCAATTAGTAGTATACAATTTTACAAATTTGAATTTTATCTCAATTTTAATGTGACGTGGCACCTGTTAGTTTGAGGGGTAAAAGTGAGCACATTCCATTCACTAACACCAAGGGTAGTTTTGAGCCCAAAATCAAACGGAGAGTATAATTAATCCATTTCCAATAGTTGGGGGGTATTTTTGACCCTTTTTCATTTATATAATGAAGTTCGTTATTTACAGATGAATTTTTTGAAATTTTCTTTAATACTCCATCCGTTTCAAAAAAAATGACCTACTTTAACTTGACACAGAGTTTAAGAAAATAAAGAAGACTTTTGAATCTTGTGATCTTAAATTAAAGATATGTCAAATGTACTAAAATATCATTTAATCTTGTGGTCTTAAATATGTCATGTAGAAAGTTAAAATTAAAAAGTTGTTAAAAAAAAAAAAAATCATTCTTTTTTAAACGGACTAAAAAAAAAATAAGTCACTCTTTTTAAAAACAAAGGGAGTAAAATTGAAAGAAAAAAACTGAAGTGACTGTTCCAAATTTGACCTATGTCTTTGTTTGAGACTAGAACAAAACAATATTCTTTTCTTTTCTTATGAAACGTCATGTGATTTGACTACTCGACTTTGTCTTTTTCATGCACAAATAGGGGTTTTATTGGCATTTTTCACGGCAACAATACCAACATATCTAATAAAATTCCACGAATAAAGTCTAAGGAAGATAGAGTGTACGCAAATAACTGGTTTCGAATGATTCCTCAGCTCAAGTACAATAAATTCATGTACTAGAGAAAAACAATGAAGGAAACATAACAACTAATAAGAAAAATAGTGCAAAGCCTATAAGAATAACAATAAAATAATATGATAATTGAAACACAATAAACAATGAAATAGAATTAACTTGAATTTGAAATATTCAAAATCTAAGCCAAATTCTTATCTTATGTGTACTTTTCGTGAATAAATACCAATTAAAATCGAGAATTTATTCAAACAAGGAGAGGCAAGGTCACATAACTTTGTTTGTTTTTTTTTTCAATATTCATAAAACAGGATGAGAATTAATGAAAGGTAGTAAAAAAAAAATCCCAATAGGATAAGAAAGAAAGTACTATTACTACCGGAAGTAAAGAAAGGAATAAAAATCAGAATCCAAAAATCTAGCTTAACTTGTACCAAAATAAATTCAAATAACTAGTGGATATTTTGCACTTTTATTATAAGTTGGGCGGGTTCTTCCCTTTCGATTTCGTAACCCTGTCTAATTGTCTAAAAAATACACTAATTTTGGAGAATCTGACATGCACTCGCTGACATTTTCTAAGAGTCCGAGCAATATACTCCCTCCGTCTCATATTACTTAGTATGTTTGTCTTTTGCACAATTCTTTAGGAGAAATTAATAAGGGTTCAAATTGACTAATATGACCCTATTACACTCACATTAAATATTGTCATTATATATTGAAGTTAATTACTCTTCCATTAAATTACTAAGGGTAAAGTTGGAAAAAGTGTCCAATTATCTCTTGATATTTTAAACATATCAATTATATTGAGACAATTTTTTTTAACAAACATGTCAAGTAATATGAGACGGAGGGAGTAGCTTTTATCTGGAATTTTGTTTCGAAAATTTGCTTAGACATGAGATTGTTATAATTTTACGAAATTTTAATTTGAAGTTGAATTTTGAAATTTTTCAAAATTCGAAAAACTCCAAAAAAAATTATTTTCACTCCAAGCCACTCCCAAAAATGTCAAAACAACTCCAACTTGTATTCGCATCCAGACACAACTTCAATTTTCAAATACTCCTATCATTTTCAACTTAAACAAATACTAGTACTACTTTTTTTTTTTAAAATGGCAATTTTTATGTCTAAATGCCCACTAAAACACCGAATTAAACATGAAATATCTTTTAAAAAAAAAAAAAATCATACTCTATTGAAAAGCTATTACTACATTAAATTCGACACTGTAAAAAAGGTTATGTACAACATCAGTGTATTGATATCAAAATGTGTACACCATACTAAATGCATCTAACGCCCTCATTAAATATGTCATGACTCTACAAAGAATCCCAATAGGGACCAAATTATTCATACAAAAATTCCTTAAGAAAAAAAAATACTACATACCATTCCTAAAATTCCACGTGTTAATTAATTATAAATCACACCATTCATTAAAAAAAATAAAAATCACAAGCTGATATGAACACTACGATTATTTTATAAAAATTAGCGACGACCCTAGCTAAGGGTTGTAAAAGTGGTCATCACATCTACATTTCCATCCAAGTGGTTTGTAATTTGAGTACCTATTGGCTCCAATTGATGGTGATGATGAGTCAAAATATTCCATGGGCATATCTTTGACTCGACTCAGTTCAGCTCGATTGTGACTTGGTGTCGTTGGCACTTGCACCGCCATGCATGGATGACATTGGTTACACTTGTTGTAACAACTCGGTGGTATCGATCCCAATCTTGTTTTTTCTTCCATTAACAAACCCTAAACAAGCAAAAAAAAAAAAACAATTAAAAATACAACTCCATAACATTTAATGTCTATATACATGCAAATCAACTTATGTCATTCTTATGAGAGACGAATTTAAAACGAGTTCTACATGTTCAACTAAACTATATAGAAATATACATATGCAAAAAAAAAAAAAAAAGTATAATAAAATCATGCTTATTCTGAATTAACTAATATGGGGACACTATTAAAAAAACACGAATTTCTAGCAAACGTTCCATCACAAATTGACTCGTCATTAAGGATTTTTAACGAAAAAATTGTAGGGAGCGTTTCCGACGAGCTAATTTTCGACTTATTCCATTGAAAAATAAGTTTTGAGGGGAGAAAGAAAATGAATTTTTTTTTAGAGAATTTACCTTTGTAGAATCTTGGAGATTATGTTTATGACATAAACAATAGGAAGGAGAAAGAATAATCAGAAGGAAGAAAATAAGAGCAATAATTGTGGATTTGATAGAAAAATATGATGACAAAATTGAAATGTTACTCAAGATCATGGTAGCATTTTTTTTTTCTCTTTATATATATAAAATAATAACTTCACATAAAAATAAAAAAAAGTCACAGTTGCATTTAGAAGTAAAAGGGAAGAGAGAAAAGGGAAGAAATGAAAATGGAAGAAAGAAGAAGAGAGTAGTGATGTTAGTATATAAATTTTATTTTTTTAATTATTTTTTATTTTTTTGGGAGAGGAGGGAAAAAACAAAAAGACTGAAAGGAACAAGTCAAAGAAAAAGGAGAGACAGAAATAGAGTGAGAATTGGTGCAGAAAAAAGGTGGAATAGCTTTTTATGTCAATGCATTAAGCTTTTCCACTATTGAGGGCTTCACTTGGATGGTGATAGATATATACATTAATACAAACTATAATAACATATCCGGTATAATTGTATAGGTGAGGTATAAGAAAAATAAAGTGTATGCAAATCTTATTGCTATCACAGAGGAAATGGAAAGATTGTTTCCAATTGAAGGTGATAGATAGATTAATACAACAACGACATATCCGGTATAGTTTCACATGTGGAGTTCGAAAAAAGTGAAGTGTATGCAAATCTTACTGTTACACTAAAGGGATAGAGAGATTGTTTTGATAAATTTCGGCTAGAAAACAAATTTGAAAGTGATAGCT
Organism: Capsicum rhomboideum; assembly: GCA_031232105.1. Classification (NCBI taxonomy): domain Eukaryota; kingdom Viridiplantae; phylum Streptophyta; class Magnoliopsida; order Solanales; family Solanaceae; genus Capsicum; species Capsicum rhomboideum. The sequence goes on from CP124707.1 coordinate 49,482,918, forward strand.
AGATATATAGATTAATGAATGAAAAAAAAAAACTAAAAGAAAATTATGGGGTGATTATTAATTGACTCATTGACTGCAAATAAAATGAGAGACACTCAGTTAATGAGGTAGATATATGAATGTGGAAAAACCTACTCATGCACATGGGCGAAGTTAGAATATCGTAAGGGGTTCATTCGAAATTAACCTACTTCATTGAAAATTTATATTATATATATGTTTTATCTTTATATATATATATATATATATATATATTAGACGATATTGAATATTTTTAAGTTTCTTCCAATGTTTATTTCGTTATATGTTAAATGTTTTTAGCGTAAATTTTGATTTGGGAACTTGCTGAATTTCACATTTGGTGTTTGAAGCACCAAATTAAGGAATTTTCAAGACTTGTTTCAAAAATCTTTTGGTTTATGCGAAGTAGTTCATATCGAAAAAACATTTTTCTTTACACCAAACACATCCTAATTAACAAGGATATAATGTGTATACACATTGGCTAAATCCTAACTTGTTTTCTAACTGGGGTAATTATAAGTGTGTATAGCCACCTCTAGGAGTAGGAGAGTGAATGGTACGGTTCGGGCGGTTATATTATAAAATTTATATCGTACCAATTTTTCGGTTATTTTATTTTATATAATCAAAATTAGACTTTTCAAATCATTCCATCATCTCGGTTTTTCTTCGGTATCGGTACGGTTCGGTTAATTTTTGGGTTTTTTTTTTTACTTTTATAGTTTCACCTCAAAATACACCATTATTAAAACGTTTCTTTATTATTAAAAGGAATCAACTCAATAAAATCTGTAGAAGGAAAAGCACATTTCGTAGTTCTACAGCTCTTCTACTATATATTGATTAACTATCAAGAAACATTTAGCAACACAAAAATGAAGGCGTCATCGTGACGTGAAACTTGAAATTTGTTCTTGGAGAAGCACTTCAACTCTTCACCAAGAAGCCAAGACTGTAAAATCTTGTTGCCGTATTGTTTGATCTCAAACTTTCAATAGGAGTATTTGCATGGGTTTTGCCGTATTATTGTTTGATGGAGTATCTATTGTAGTAATTAAAGGGCAAAGGCCCAAATAGGGGTGTCACCAGTGGCCTAAGACCTAGGTTATATTATATATTTGAAAAATGTTATAAAATATATTTATATATTAAATTTAACATATTGTTAATATATATATTTGCATACATGTTAAGTTTTTCGATTCGGTTCGGGAATTTTTTGGATTTTTTTATAAATTAAAAATATCATCTCAATTGTTCGGGACGGTTATACGTTTAAATAAAAGTCCACGGTTTTATTGAAAAAATGATATAAATCGGTTCGGTATGGTTAGGTTCGGTCGGTTTTTCATATTGTTTTGACACCCCTATCTAGGAGTGGTATTTAAAATATAATCAATATTTGCAGACAAGAGGGAGTTGATCGGATGGTGATCACCCCTTGCTTTCAATTTTAAAGTTGTGAGTTCGAATCACCAAAAGAGTAAAAAGAGTGGGAGCTCCTAGGGGGTAAAAAAAAGGTTTAACATCGCCTAAAATTAATATAAGGTAAAAAAAAAAAATTTGCAATATATTTAAAATGTAATCACAAGTTAAAATGACGTGTGATCAATATTTTATCTATATTTGCTTCTCTGAAGCTGATTCTCTCCCTATCTTATAGACATAAGCATGTCTGTAAATCTAAGACATAATTTCAAGAAGATATAAATCTAAGACAAAATCAAAATTTGAAATTTAGTGCTTCGAGATGGCTCAGTTGATTTGGAGGGTGGTTATCCACACGGATAACTCGGGATCGATCCTCCCTCAATGTCTTCTGAGTCGAGTTTGTCGCATAGGATTTGTCTAGTGCGGTTTACATTCCATGTGTGGTTTGCAGGCTATTACACAGTGGGGGGTTTACCCAGTGCGCACAAAATACTGACCACAGAGTGCTCGATCACCCGAAGGGTAGAGGTTGTAGCGGTTGCAGGTTATCATGGGGTTTCCAAAAAAAATTGAAATTTATGGATTCAGAATTCAATTTCTTTTAAGTTATTGAATTCCAGACTAAATAATGTATACATATTAATGAATTTGTTATGACAAATATAAAATTTGAACTAAAGTTATTGAGTTTGATTGAACATGTACGCTTCACACTGTTAGTATTTGAAATAATATTTGAAAATTATTTCTTTTTCATGTAAGCGTTCGTTTAACAGTATGGTTCGTGCATTATTTCAAATTTCAAATTCGAAACATAGAATATGAAGTGTAATTTAAAGAATATTTCAAGTGAGTTAATTGTTTAGTTCACAAAATTTCAACTTTTTTTCAAATGAAGTAGACGTTTGGACATGAATTGGTGTATATTTTTAAAAAGGGTATTTCAAATAGAAAAACTGAATAAAAGCCCCCAATTTGTTGTCATATTATCAATTATGCACTTATTCTCCATAGAGGTCCTATTGCCCCCAACTTATTGTCGTATTACCAATCACACACTTATTCAAATAACTCCTTAAACTTAGTAACCATTAGCGGTTGTTTGGTTGGTGTAATGGGATAAATAAGAATATCTCAGGAAATTAGCTATGCCACCTTTTATATGAGATCACTAATTTCACCAGTTTAGTATAAATAATAAAATAAATAATTCTAAATTTAATTAATATTCATAACCAAATACAGATAAAATAATCTCACATTTTACTCAAAAATTATTGTTCTTACCCCATCAAGTAAACCATTCATTAAAGTGCAAATGCCAATCATTTAACCATAAAAAGGGAAGGAATGGGTGAAAGGAAGTAGATAAAAAGAAAATAGAATGAAGAAAGTAATAAAAAAAAGTCATTGATTTTTGTTACCTTTTTTGGTTTGAAAGAAAAATAGAAGGTGAGGTAAATGTAAGTCCTTTACCTCCTTTTACCATCTCTCTTCCATAATTTTCAAACAATCGTTTTGAAAAAGAGCATTTAAATAAAAAGATAACCACCAACGTGACGGTGGAATAGTAAGTATTCTTTCATTTTTAATTAGATGTTTGGGTTCGAACTCTGGATATGAAGTCACATTTGATAGGAAGTATTTTAGCCCTTATAATAAGACTTCTCGACGTAAATTCGAATTAGTCAGACTTCAATACAAGTAAAGTACATAGCATGAAACCCCCAACCCCCACCTCCCCCCCCCCAAAAAAAAAGCATTTAAATTAAAGACACAAAACATGAAAGAACAATATTGAGAGTTCCAACATTTGCAAAGAGCGACCACAAAATAGTGACAGTTCAAAGAGAAGTGTCAACATCCTCTTCCCTAAAAAGGGATTTTTGATCAGTCAATAAAGGAGCTAGGCTACTACTACAATTATTAATTTTTTATGTGGTCACTTTCTGCAAAATTACAGAGAATAGTACTTACCATTTTTAAAATATGGTCCATTGTAAACTATCAATTAATTAGGGGTAGTTTGGTTTGAAGAGAAATTATGTTGGGATTAATTAGTGATCGTGATACTATTTCTTATTGATTATTTGATTTTGTATAGTACCACATTGCATAGTTTTTATGAAGAAGTTATTTGTTTATAAAATTACCCTTGTCATATTTAATTGAAAAAATGAATTTGAGGGACCTCATATCTATGGTCGATTGTGAAACCCATCAAGGTTCTAAAATTGAATATTGTTACGGTGTCCTCGATCCACGATGGTTCAATAAACTACTTTTTCGATGTCTGTCACATGAAGAAGCTCAACAAGCCTTGCAAGAAGTACATGTTTTACTAATATGGGGCAAAATAAAAGTTGTTTGCTGGGTTGGTTTTTTCTCTCTCAAGAGAGGTCAGCTCGAGTGGAAGCCAAAATACAAGGTCAAGAATCTATGATCGATTCGAAGAATCACTCACGATACGAGCCAAAATTTGGATATTTTTTAATTATTTTATCCTAATACTATTATTCCACCCTCTAGCAAAAATAGCTTGTTCTGATACTAATTACTTATAAGTTTTGATATAACTCATCTCAAAATTAGTAACCAAATACAGAAAAGGCAGTATTATATTTTTGCCTCACGACTATTTATGTTTGTCCAGTATACCAAACGACCACTTATAGTAATCCAGAGAGGAGGGTCACTATAAATTGACATATACATTAAGATGACTGAATGATTTATGACATGCTATGTAGAAACCTAAAACCCTAACCCTAATTCTGAATTCCCTAAACTCTAATAATTTAGTAGTACTAACTTAGAGTGATAGCTTTTAGAGTAGTGTCAATTTTTTTACTTATGACTTCATGTCTTGGAAAGGACAATTTTGCTATAGAGTTATCCTTTCATCTTGTTTCCTCTAAAACGTGTGTGATCACACGTGAGCACCTTGGAGCATAATGGTCTTTTAGGGTCGGTTTGGACATGATTTTAAATTATGATATGAAACTAATGATTTAAAATCATATTTATTTGAAGTTAAAATTTTGTTAGAATACATAATTTGGATTTTTTTCATAATTATTAAAACTCCAAAATTTGTGAAAATTATCAAAACTTCTTTAACTCTAATCAAATGAGCAAAATCACAGTTCACAAACGAAGTATTGATGTATCTTAAAATGTTACATTAATAAACCACATATCACCATATTCTCTTTATAAATAAATGCTTCTGATTATATATTACAAATTTTAAAATACATATAATTTGTCCTCATCAATATGATGAGATTAACTTTAATATTCAATATGGAACTAGTCTACATTCCCACGTTTAATTGTCTTGTTTTAGAGCTCTTTTATTTGACTCTATTTTATCCCTTTTAAAATGGACTAGAATATTGTTTGCAACGAAATGAATATATTAAAAGGTAAATTATATATATATATATATAAAATAAAATAAAAATGGAAAAGGGACAAATATAACTCCGAACTATAATAAATGGTACGTATATACCATTCATCATACTTTGGGTACACATATGCCCCTATCGTTAATGAAATGGTATGTATATGCCCCTCACACTAACGGTAGGGGCATATGTGTACTCAAAGTATGACGGAGGATTTATACGTACCATTTATCATAGTTCGGGAGTATATTTATCCCTTTTCCATTTTAATTGTTTTATTCCAAATAATTAACCCAAACCCACTACCCGACCCAATAAACTCACTACCCAACCCGGTCCCAATTAAAACCCAAGAGACGTCTATCTAACAGACGCGTTTTTTCACCCCTATAACGATATACACACACAATACAGTAACATCCACTACTACCAATTTCAAAAAAAAAAAATCATTAACCCATAACACCCAAAAACAACACCAAATAAGTTGAACCCCTCACGTTTCAATTTTCAGAGAAATTCCATCGGAAAAACACTACCCACCACCGGTCAACACCACATATCCATCGTCTCCGTCGAATCGGAAACACACCACCAGCGAACCATCGCCACACCCCTTGCTCCGGCCACCTCCGACCTAAGCTCCACTCCCACCAATCAGTAAACACCAACTAGCAGCAGCGATCAATCACTGCAATTTGATGGGGCTCACGTTTAAGAGAAAAACAGGAGGAGTATCGGGTTTGGAACAAAAAATAGAGGTCGGGTCAAATTGGTTTGAAATCGGGTTCGATGGGTTTATTCGGTCGGGTAGTGGGTTTAGGTTAATTATTTGGGATAAAAAAAATTAAAGCAGAAAAGGAACAAATATACCCCGAATTGTGATAAATGGTACGTATAAACTCTCCTTCATACTTTGGGTACACATATGTCCCTACTGTTAGTGTGAGGGGCATATATGTACCAATTCATTAACGGTAGGGGCATATGTGTACCCAAAGTATGACGGAGGATATATACATATCATTTATCATAATTCGGAGGTATATTTATCCTTTTTCCGTATTTAGAAGAAAAAAAAAAGAGGTTATGGTGCAAATAAAGAACGTGCATAAATTAAGGGTGCAAAATGCAAACAACTCCCAAAGATATTCCAAATATCAACGACCAGACAAAACAATGAAATTGGCCTATAATTAAATTATAAATTATGCTATGTATGTCACGTACCATTCCAAAATTCAGATATAGGATATGTCATAATGCATATATTCCTACTCCACTATTTCTAGGTCAACTCTAACTTTGTAAAAATTATTTCGTTTTTCATGTGACGCTCATGATAGAGTGTGGGTTGACAAAGACAAGAGAAAATACTGACTGATTTTAAGTTTATAAGTTTTTTAAAAAGGGGTACACACATACACCTTAGATGAATCTCATATTGAAACAAAAAAGAAAATAAAGAATTTTGTAAAGCATAACATAAGGTCATCATTTTTAAACTCGATAATAACATATACCAAAGGACAAATTTGTGAGGTTGGTTATAAGCATTTTACAATCGAAACAACCAACACAAGATCGATTCCACTTCCCTGAATATCTTCGTCCTCTTTTTTTTCAAATTTAGCTTGTAATAAAATTACAATTTTGCAAACAACAAGGATTATAACATTTTGGTTGAAATTATTTATTTCTTTTTACCAATAAAAATCATTTGTGGTAAGTCAAATATCAATTCTTTACGATGCAAATGGTGGGCCAGATAATCTGTTGGCCTTCCTTATGGGCTGAACTTTTGGCAGACTGCTATTTGGGCCACAAAATGGATCCACGTTTGTAATGGGCCTAAAGAAAGAGCCCGGCCCATTAAACTGATTTGTATGGGCCTATTATGTTTTTAGGGTAAATTACATAAACCCTCAAACTTGAGGGTCCTTATTACAAAAAATCCTAAACCTTTAAAAAAATTACATAAAATCCCAAATTTATAGATTTATACTTGATATATAGCAGTCGCTTCCCACATATATATACATCTGTTACATATACATATAAGTAATGATTTAGCAGTCAAAATTGAGCAATATTTTTAAACCCAGAATGGTGATGGATATTAAATTAACACTATGCCGGAAAGGGAATTCAAATTCACCTATGTCTTCCTCCTTAAGCGCTTCCTTAGCTTCTTCAACTTGTGTTTGTTCATCTTCTTCTTCCTCTTTTTCTTCACACTATCCGCCCATATCTACACTGAATCTTCTTCTAATACAACACCTTCATCATTATTTTCAGATTTAATCAACCCAATTCGAGAAATGGGGTTTAGAAAAAACCTGAAAGAGAAACTTGGATAAACAATTCGATTTGAATCCTTTGTTTCGAAAAAGGGTATTTGATTTGGTTTGCTGCTACAAGGATGGGCCAAGATTGGTGGTGTAGAAGTGAAATAAATGTATCACAAATATGTATCTGCACATTTACTAGTTTAATATGTATCACACACGATATGTATCTCTATATTTAGTATTTTAATATGTATCACACACGATATGTATCAAGACTTAAAATATATATAACAAAACGGGATTTCTGGGATTTTATGCAATTGGACAAAATTGTGGTAAAAAAAAATGTTATTAGCTCCTTAACTTATAGGATTTGTGTAAGTTACCCATGTTTTTAATAGGGTCATTCGCACGAAAGTCATCTTTAATTTTTGTCTTTCATCACTTTAAGCAATTAGAAAAATGGTCGAAAATATTCATGACATCAAAAAAAAATCTGCAAAACAAAATTCGTAAGGCATAAGTTTAGTTTCACAGAGCCTACAAAGTTATGCCTCTTAAGATATAACTTATTCCTACAGAATTTTTGATGGACAAAATTCGATCGAAATTAGGTTATAATTAAGGGTATTTTGATCTAGAAATTTTCATTAAATAAAAAACGTAGACAAAAATTAAAGACCAACAATTTGAGAGACAAAAATAAGACCATCCAAAAGTAGAAATAATTCATGCAAGAACAAACTCATAGGATGGTCAAATTTAATTTCAGGCATAAGTTTAAACTTTAAAGTAAAAATTAGGTGGGATGATCATTTGTCGAGTCCTTGCGAGTTTTTAGCCACAGTTCAAAAAGTAATAGAAAAAGGAAAAACTACACAGTATAGATAAAAAGGGTCTTTAATTATCTATCATGTAATGTTTAAAATAATTACCTGACATAGTTAAAAGTTAGTTAAAGAACTATTATTTAAGTGGGCCCTCATATACAAATATAATAGCTTGTATATTATACAATTAATCTCTCTCATTTAATTATCTTAAATTTTGGCTGACTTAATTGAGTACTTAATTTTATTTTTTGATTTAATTTTTAAAATTGGCCACTTTATTTGATTTTTCTCTCTCTTCTTAAATTTTTCACCATCTTCTTCAATCTTTTTCCTTGAAAAGTAGAAACTTTTGGTAAGTTTTGTTATATTGACTCTTAAATAATATATTTTTGTGTTTTGCCCAAATAAAATCTTCTTTTTCTGTTAGTTACATACAAGTATGTATACCATGTCAAATTTTTTATGTATATGTATGTATACAAATAACCGTCATATATAATTAGACAGTTGTCATGTGTTGGCATATACATATATATACATATAAGTTGTATAATTAGTTTTTAGTTTGTATAAAATATGTTGGTTCATATTTTATACATTACATATAGGTATACAACTATCACGTGTTTGTATATAACTAAATTGTATATTTTTTAAGTTGGTTTGTATAAACCATGTTTTTTCCTCTATTAGACATTAGGTATATCTCAGTTTGTATAATTTGTTATTGATATTTTTTATAAACTAAAGAAAAAGGAAATAAGTTTCAAGGATTCTCACTCCAAAGGGGGGAGCAACGACGTTGAACGACGTTGTGAATGACTCGAAGGTATTTTGTATATACCCAAATGTATGTTCGTATGAATGCATATACAATAAATATACGTATGTCTATATATCTTTTTTTTTTCTTTTCTGTTAGTTACACATAAGTATGTATACCATGTCAATTTTTTAATGTATATATATATTCAAATAACTGTCATATACAATTAGACAATTGTCATGTGTTGGTATATATACATATATAAAATATACATATAAGTTGTATAATCAATTTTTGGTTTGTATAAAATATGTTGGTTCATATTTTATACATTACATAAAAGTATACAACTATCATGTGTTTGTATATAACTCAAAGGTATTTTGTATAAATTATATTTAGTCATAAAGTGAATTTGTTTGTATATTTCTACCAGTGTGTTTGTATTTTTATATTTATTTTGTTATATTTCTTTCACATACATTTTGAATTTGTATACATTTATACATTTAAATTTGTATATTTATATATATAATCTGAATTTATATCCATTTTATACTTTTGAATTTGTATCAATTTGTACTTATCTTGAAGATATGAGTTGTAAGCGTTTGTATTTGTATTTGCATGTTAAATTCAGAGTTAATTTTCATTTGTATCAATTCTACATTTGTATTTCTATTCATAGCTAATTTTCGTAGGTAAATACATTGAAATTATATTTTAAATTCTGAAGTCATACGAAGAAATCAGAGGATTTTTAGTTTGAATTCTATTTTTGTATTTCAAAAATTAAAAGTTAAGTTATAACATTCCATATGAAAAAGGAAGAAACAAAAGATTTGAAAGAGATAGGTGGAGAGAATAAAGGAAGTGGATCACTCCCCTTTCCTTTTTTATCTCTAAACATAAATGAAATAGTAATAAAATCTGTTAGTTAATATTTGTATATTAGAGTCCTAAATATACTTAATCACTAACTAAAGTCTATAAAATGTATTAGTAAAACTTAGATTAAGAAGTTAGTTAAGAGGGGTATAAGTTGACTATATGTGAAGTAAATAACCTCATTTTAATGTAAAATAAATTTTTGACAAAAACACACCTATTTAAACGTAAAAAAACTTACGAAGATTTGAACTCTATGAATCATTACTTGGTGAAAGTTAATAACCAGGAGACGATCCATATGGTTTTAATTTCAACAAATTCTAAATCCCATGAATTGTTCTTTGGGTTCCAATTGTCAATCCTTCTAATTCCAATATCCTTAGTTGTTCCATGTTTTATATAGGGTATTTTTCTTCAAACTTTGATCTTGTAAAAAGAGTGGTTAACAATATGTTTGTCTCATACATTTATGTTAGAAGATTTTAAAATTTGAGACCAGCAAATGTAACTTCAAAATTAAATGACTAACTTACAAAAATTCATAAGCTTCATTTACTCTTTAAATCAATTCCCCCCCACCCCACCCCACCCCCCAACCACCACCAAACCCAAACTCCCCAACAATCCAACCACCCAAGCTAAGTGGCTACATGCCAATTCTTGCATGTTCTTTTTTCCAGAAATTTAAATTTTAAATATATTTTAAACAATGCCATTTTTACTGTGGATAATAGAGTACCTTAAAAACTTAATTAATTAAGCCAAAGTTAGATAGGTGTGAATTAATTGGAATAGGGTTGTACCATGAAAAGACAGACTGCAAAAAGACTACAAGGAGTATAAAATTTTTCTGATGTATCATGTGCAGTGTTTAGTAAGTACACAGTACACACTTATATATTGTTTTTTCAAGTCGATATTCGTATTGAAATTTTGATTTCATACCCTAAACTTGTATCTGAGACCTTTTATTAAAAGTAAAGAAATTGTATTCATTTCACTACGATTGTGATTTACAACATGTATGTTCTTAAATTACAAAAAGTAAAGATAAAAATAATTGATAATGAAATTCAGTGTGATGGATACAAATTTTCTACCTTTAAATTAATATAGTATATGTACAAATACAATATCATGCATTTATTTGTACATATAAAAAAATATGTTAGATACTTACACTTGATATTCACATCAAATAGTTTCAATTCATCATGATGATTAAGTGATTTTTTTTCTTTTTGAACCCTCAAGAAACCCACAAGTACTTCTGCCACAACTTTTGTCTTTCGGCTGATGATTACTTAGTGATGAGTATTTTGTGGTAATCTGTTCATTGTGTAATAGCTCGCAAATCACACAGGATATGTAAGCCGCACTAGATAAGTCCCATGCAATGAGCTCATAACTAAGTGGCAGACGAATCCAACTAGATTCGATCTCAAGTCTCTTACATGCGAGACCCACCTCCCAATCACTCAACCATGTCCTTGCAAGCATGATTAAGTGATTTAATAAGGTAGTTCATGCAGGTGATTTAATAAGGTAATAATATGTATTACTTAATTATAATTAAGTAGATAAAAAATTATATATAATACTATTTATTAGTTTGATATAAATATCGAATTTGAATAGTTGACGACATATACAAGTAGGAGATCATAAATTTAAGAGGGGGTGGGGGTGGGGGTTTGCATCCACATCCCACAGCAAAAAAGATTTTACTAGTAGCTTTTAGAGTCACCATCAATGCTTCAGCTTTATTAACAGTAGCCATAAGTACTCTTACATCCCATACAGTTTCTTAACTCACTTCCACACTCAATACAGAAACCAAACATAGAATTTTGATAAAGAAAAGAAAAAGACATAAGGGTACTCTCTAGTAAGCCATTATATGCTTAGAGAATACTTAGACTTAGGATATAATACGAATTCTATCACACCTAGTAAGTAAACATCTGACATGACATTTGTAACCCAAACAAAAGATAGATACATAATCTTTAGAGGTGGGTGTTTCGGTGTTCAATATTAGATGGTATTTCGAAAGTTTTATATAGTTTGATTTGATAATTCGATTTTTTGTGATTTCTGTCCACTCCTAATCTTTATGCTTGTTTAGCCATAAAAACTAAGGGCTTGTTTGAAAAACCATTCTGCTAATTGAATTTGATGTAATTGAGTGTAATTATATTGTCTGACATGTTTGGTTGACCAGGTAATTACTTGGTCAACAGGTAATTGGGTGTAATTTGCAGGGGTAATTACACTCTCCAATTCACATGGGGGAGCTGTGATAATTACATGGTGTAATTACAAACTGATTACTTTTTAATTTATTTCTATTTTTTTTTGTTTTATTTTTTTTTAAATTTTAATTTTTTAAAATTCTTTCTATTTTTATTATTCTAATATGTTTTTTAAAATTTTTTTTATTTTTTATTATTTATATTTCTTTTCCTTTTCATTTTCCAACCTTTACTTCTTGTGATTCCATACATTTCGTATTATCTATTTTTTTTTTAATGTATTTTATGTTTATTTTTTTCATTTAGCATAATTTAGTTATTATTCTAATTTTTAAATTAAGTAGAATTCATTGTTGAATAAGGTTATAGACTTAGGTTTTTCTTTTCTTTTAAATCATATTTACGTTATGTTGAAATTTGACATAAGTGTATTATTTATTTATTTTTGAATTTTGAACTTATGTTATATTTTCACTTTCAATTTATTTGTTTTACTAGTATTGACATGATATTTCACATTGCAAGTCATTCATTTTTTAGTTAGAATTGATTGATTATCTTTTTTCGAATGTTTTAATAATTTTATGACATTATATTTATAGTATTAATCCTTTTGTCAAACATGCATTTCATGATGTTCTTAAAAATCATGTATTTTATGTTTTTATGACCAATTTAATTAAAATATACTAGTTTGAAAAATATAAATCCATTATTTTTTTTATAACAACATATGTTTATTAATTAATATTTTATATATATAATATTTAATTTAATATCATTTATAAAGACACTTATTTGTCTAATATAAATTTTAGTTTTTAATAATTAACTTTTATTTTAAAAATTGAATATAACCATGTAATTACACTTGTGCAACCAAACAGTACACTTGTAATTACACTATAATTACACTGTGACAAACAAACAGGTTGGCGTAATTACTATGATGATAATTACTACCCTAATAATTACACCAATTCTAATGACCAGGTGGCTTTCCAAACAGACCCTAATTAATTTTTTTTGGAAATAAGTTTTCATATTACTTAAAAGTCATTATTTGACCCAAGTCCAACTTGCAATTGAATAATTAAGCCTCGTTTTCAACTCTATCGTCAACTCCAAGGTGAATATATATGACTCCAAACATGAGTAAAATGCTTTTTTTTCTCATTTATAAAAATATTATTTTAAATTCCATACCTTATCAAATTAAAGTACATAGCATAAAAACAAAACAAAAAATTCTTAGTAATTGATTCCTTTTAACTAACTAAAGTTATAATCGTAAAAATCATTTGGATACATATGGTAAAATGAGATACAAGTTGCTGTAACATAGTTAAAGTACTCATACATCAATGTGGCCAAACACAAGAAAGGACAAAAATAAAGGAGGGAAGGAAGTAAATCTTTAGTACTACTCTCTTTTTACCTTCTAGCATGCTGTAATATTTGATCTCATAGTATTTTTTTTGTCTCAATTTATATAATATTATTTAATTTGATATAAAATAAAAAGATAATTATAACTAAGTTGTTTTAATTATAAAAGATAACATTCTTCTGAGATATAAAAAATGTATTGTATGTAGTTGAGACACATAAGGGTCGTTTGGTAGGGTGTATAAGAATAGTGTAAAATATGTTGCATTAGTAATGCTTGCATTAGTTATGCCTGCGTTAGTTATGCTTGTATTTTTTTTATGCAGTGTTTGATTTATTGTATTAAAAATAACATTAATTGCATAATTTCTTAAAAAAATATTTTTTACAAAAATACACTCTATAAACATGGTGGAAAGAATGTGGAAGAGATTTTGAGGGAGAATTGTGACTTTAACCATACTAATGCATGCATTAGATCCATTGCATTACTAATACCAAAAAATTTCATGCATTAGTAATACACTCCCTAATACTAAATGGAATGTATAACTAATGCAAGCATTAGTAATACATAAGATAAAAAAGTGTACCAAATAAGGTATTAGTAATACACAAAATTAATGCATGCATTATTTTTTGAATACACTATCAAATGACCCCATAGAGAAAGAGAATAAAATTCTATATACCTGTTTTAAATTTAAGTATCAATTTAGAATTAAATTGAATATGAGACTTTTTTACTCAAATACTAACTTTTAAAATTATTACATTTATTATTGATGTTAACAGTAGTCAATAGTATTTAATTTGGGATCTTATCAAAGTGAAAATGACTGACTCTCAAGATGGAGTTAAAGTAAGAAAATTCCATATTAGTATTATACTACAATTCTATGTTCAAACAGGTTTAGAAATATTATTTTAAAAAATAAGTAAGAAAATATTCATGACTAAATAGACACCTACTTTAAATATTATTTTTAAAACCTGATTTAATTCATCATCAATAACAACATACCTGATTTAATTTCATGAGTGGTTCGGAGTCGTTTGACCATGAAAATAAAAAATATATTCACTTTATTTGATATTTTTGAAGTTAAAAATAGTGTTGGAGTTGTGTTTGACCATAATATTTTCAAAAATATTTTAGACTTTGGATGTACTTTTTTATAAAGTGATAGAAAATATTGAGTTAAAAAAAAGTGAAAACACCTGAAGAGGTGTTTTTCAAAAAACAAAAAATTGTGAAGACGTAATTTAGAATACGTTTTTGATTTTCATGGACAAATAAGTATTTTGAAAAAAAATAAAAACGTATTCTGAAATATTATGAATAATAATTATAGCCAAACCCCTGCTTAAAAACTAATGTGTATATAACTTTATTCCTATCTGATAAAGATTGATCAATTAGACTAAATTATTTTATGTGAAGACTTTTCTTACTCAAATACATTTTTGAACTATTACATTTATTAGAGATGTTACACTTGTCAATAGTATTTAATTTTGTATCTTATCAAAGTGAAAATGACTGGCTCTCAAGAAGGATATTTCCTCAAATTCCAATATACACCATAGAAATTATACAAATTACTAGTATAATATTTCCTCGAACTTTTTTCACCTTCACATGTTTATTTATGAGTTAATTCTTAAAACCACATTTAAAATATCTTTTTATTTGGAGTTTTATATCTGAATTATTCGATGAGTAAGTTTTCTAGCTGAACTATCACCAATAACACACATAAACTATTAATTGTTCATTTTTCTTACCTGAAAGTTAAGTTATAAAACTCAAACAATTAATAATTGATGTGTATTTTGATAAATAATTAACGATAATTCAGCTAGAAACTTACACATCTAAAAATTTAGATATGAAATCAAAAAAACATACTAATATTTTAGTTGTGGTTTTCGCTCTTCACTCTGTTTACCGTAGATTTAGTACAGTTGAATTTATAGACGAGTCCCGAACATGCGTTATGATTTAATCTCATTTTTCAATTCTATTTATTAGTGGTTTAAAATATCATAATTAAGATATGTTTTAATAAATAATTGGTGATAATTCAGATAAGAAACTTACACATCAAAAAATTTAAATATGATTTTTTTTTAAAAAAAAGCATGATATTTTAGGAGTGGTTTTCGCCCTTCACTTTGTTTACTATAGATTTGATATAATTGAATTTATTGGTGAGTCACGAACACGCATTACGCTTTAACTTTCTTTTAAGTTCGATTTACTAGCCATTCGATTATTAAGTGATAAAAGTAATAAACACACTCTCTATTTATTTATTTATTTTAGATTCGATTTACTAGCAGTTCGATTATTAGGTGATAACAGAAATGAACACGCTCTTTTTTTTTTTTTTTTTTTATTTATTTATAATTTGTGTGTATGTGTAATCAAAATCTTGTTTCCTTTTTGTTTCTCTTCTTGTTTTTTCTTTCTTTCCCATTTAGCTAGTTAGCTTCTCTCTCTCTCTCTCTCTCGTCTATAAACACTGCAACCCCACAACACAAAAGCTAAAAAGAGAACTGAGCTACTTAACTGAAACTCCTCTCATATTGAGGTACCCTTCATTTCAGGCGGATAAACCGGTGGTTTTTTCACAGATCCAATGTTTTGAGGTTGTTCTTTCTTTTTCTGACATGGGGTTCTTGAGTGTTTGTGTGTTGAATGCTACTTCTCATGTGAGCTGCAGCAAGTTTTTTTTTTCCCTACATTTTTCAACTCTTCTTGAATTTTTTTAGCTAATCTTATTTGAGGTTTTTCTAGTTTTTACATTTTCTTAGGTGTTTGTGTTGAATGTTTATATTCTCATATGAGCTGCAAAAAGATTTTTTGTGAAATGATTTTTCTTGAAAAAATTTAGATAAGCTTTTTTGAGGTGATTGGGGAGTTTTTGAAATGACTTTTCTTGAATTTTTTTGCCTTTTTGGGGATACTAATTGTTGTGCTGGTGTAGATTTTACATTTCTTGAGTGTTTTGTGTGTTGAATGCTACATATCTCATGTGACCTGAACAAGATGATCTCTTTCTTCACAAAGGTGTTTGGGAATTTTTTTGAAAGTTGTGCTGGTGAAATTGTTTTTCCCTTTCTTGATTTGTGTATGGAGATTTTCACAAGGGTGTTTGGGAATTTTTTTTAAATGACTTTTCTTGATTTGTGTATTGAGATTTTCATAAGGGTGTTTGGGAAGTTTTGAAATGACTTTTCTTAAAAGATTTCACCTTTTGCTGGTGTAAAACTTTTTCCTTTTTTGATTTGTGTATATTAAGGTTTCCAAAATGTATTTGGTTTCTGGGCTTATTTAGATTTTCCATAAGGGTGTTTGGGAAGTCTTGAAATGACTTTTCTTGAAAGATTTTACCTTTTGGGAAACTAGTTGTTGCTGGTGTAAAAATTTCTTCCTTGATTTGTGTATATTGAGACTTCCAAAATGTAGTTTGGGTTCTGGAAAATTTTCACAAGGGTGTTTGTGAAGTCTTGAAATGACTTTTCTTGAAAGATTTAACCTTTTGGGAATGTAATTATTGCTGGTGTAATTTTTTTTGAGATTTTCAAATTTTATTTGTTTCTGGGGTTATTTAGAATTTTATGTACTGCTGCAACCTGCAAGAATTTTCATAAGGGTGTCTGTTTAGTTTTGAAATGACTTTTCTTGAAAGATTTTGCCTTTTTGGGAAGTAATTATTTGTTGATGTAAAGCAAATTTCCTTTCTTTGTCTGTATGTTGTTACAAAAGTTTTCCAAAATGTCTTTGGTTTTCTGTGTTTATTTGGATGTTTTAGTCCTGATTTGTGCATTTCTCTCAACAGGGTGTTGGTTAATTTTGAGTGATGCTGATCTGTGTAGCCATTTGAATCTGTAGATTGTTTTGGTGGTGGCAATATGGTTGTGTAAAGGTGGGTTCTTTATCTTTGCCATGTTTCTTTTTTCTCTGTTCTTGATACCTGATACATTCTTTCCTGTCTTAGAGTTTAATTTTTCCATAATTACAGGTCACGGGTTCAAGCTGTGTCAACGGCCTCTTGCAGAAATGCAGGGTAAGGCTGCGTATAGTAGACCCTTGTGGTCCGGTCCTTCCCCGGACCCTGCGCGTAGCGGGAGTTTTAGTGCACCGGGCTGCCCTTTTACCATGTTTCTCTTGTAAAGATTGTGACTTTCTGTTGTTTGTGTTGCCAATTTCATTAATTTTGGATAAATCTCTTCTATTGTGGTTATGGGGGTATCTTTTATTTTCAAGATTTGATTTTTTCTTTGGTTCTGTGTTAGGTTGCTATATTTTCACTACTTTTTCATCCTTTTTACCATGTTTGAGAAGATTTTGTGTTGATATCATATAACTATTCCAATCTGTTAAGGGATCGTTTGGTATGCGAACTAAATTTGGGATTAGATTTATATTCTGTTTGGTTGGCGGTATAATTTTATCCCTTGGGATAAATTTATACCATCAACCAAAAAAGAGTATAAATCTAATCCCAAACTTAATCCTGGGATATCCCGCCTACCAAACGACCCCTTAGTAGCTAAATTCATAAACTTGCATGAATTCTATTTAGTTTTTGGCCAAGTCTTTCAAATATGGAAATTTGGAATAACGTGGGTGGATCTTTTTTTCTTTGTGAGCTGTGACACTTCTGTTCTAAATGTTTTTCATTATTATAGCAGAGAAACAAGAATTCAAATGGAGGAAGGATTCGAGTTTAGACGGTGGGACGAATTGTTACCCGATGCACTCGGGCTAATATTTAGAAACCTTTCACTTCAAGAGGTGCTAACTGTAGTTCCAAGGGTTTGCAAGTCATGGGAAAAAGCAGTAAAGGGGCCTTATTGTTGGCAAGAGATTGACATTGAGGAATGGAGCAAAAATCACTGCCCTGAAAACCTTGATCGGATGCTTCGCTTGCTTATTCCAAGAAGCTGTGGTTCCCTCCGTAAACTCTGTGTGTCTGGTCTCTCGGACAAATCAAGCTTCGAATTCATTGCAAACAAGTTAGTATATCGTCATTATCTTCATTATTGCAGTTATCTATTTATCATTGAATATAGACATCAGTTTAAGATACTATGCCTCACGTAAATCATAATGATGCATTTTTTAGAAGTTCAAATTCTTTCAACTCATTTTGTATAAAATTACCAACTCAATGTACAAGATACGAGTCTCTATAAGGAAGCCAAATCCTTGGATGATATCAATAGTACGTTTTAAAATAGAAAAAGAGGAGGGAAGTTTTATTGCTTTAGATTTTGTCGATGATGTAGTTGGAATTCAGTAGACTTGTCGTATAGCAATAAAGAACATGTCGTTATGTTTATTATCCCCTCCCTTTCGGTAGACTTGTCGTATAGCAATAAAGAACATGTCGTTATGTTTAATATCCCCTCCCTTTCGGTAGATTTGTCGTATAGCAATAAAGAACATGTTGTTATGTTTATTATCCCCTCCCTTTCGGTAGACTTGTCGTATAGCAATAAAGAACATGTCGTTGTGTTTATTATCCCCTCCTGTAGCAGTAAATATTTACATGAAGTGAACGTAAACTTTTCTATTTTGGTTGCTAGTGCCAAATCTCTGCAGACATTGCGGTTGCCAAAGTGTGAATTAAGTGATTCCGTAGTGGAACAGGTTGCAGGAACATTTTCCAACATTATGTTTTTGGATGTAAGCTACTGCATAAAAATAGGGGCGAGAGCCCTGGAAGCCATAGGGAAGCACTGTAAATGTCTGACTGGTTTGCGTCGAACAATGCACCCACTCGAGGTTATTGACAAGCTCTCACAAGATGATGAAGCCCTTGCAATAGCTACGACAATGCCTAAGCTCAAACAACTGGAAATTGCTTACATGCTGGTTGATACATTGAGCATATCGGAGGTTCTTCAAAACTGCAAGCAGCTCGAGCTGTTGGACGTAAGGGGTTGTTGGAATGTGAATCTTGATGAAAACTTTGTCAAGAAATTCAATAAGCTAAAGGTTGTTGGACCTGTTGTCGTGGATTGCTATGATAAGAATGGCTGGGACAATTGCTCGGACTATTCAGGTTCTTCTGGTTATATACCATGGGACTTTGTGGCAGGCGACATTGATGATGACTTTGACGATGATGAGGTGTCCGATGGGTACTGGGAATACGAGGAACGTTTGGAGGACGTGGAAATGTGGTTTTACGATGACTTAAATGCTGTGGATGCTGGATATGATTGGCCCCAATCTCCTTGAGGTTTGATGAATAAAGTTCTGCTGATTCAATTTCCAGAAGTTCTCATATACTATTTTCTTATATCTGCTAATGACTGCTTATACTACTATCTAAATGAAAGTTTGCTTGCTTTCTAAGATGTAGATGTGATTTCTGTGTCCTTTTCTCGTCGAATTATATGTACTTCCCGGAATCATATAATAAAAAAGTTGTCATTGTATCAACTGATTCAGTTCAACTATATACTTTTCAGTTTTCTCCTTGTTGTGTTCCTTGATGAATCCATATGAAAGAGTTGATAGTTTTGTACTTCATCCGATCAACTTAACGCCTTATCAAGGCGTTCTTAGTTGAACACTGATCAAAATTGTCCGTGTTATTTCATACATTCTTTGTTTGGGAAGCAATCGCTAAACTCTTGTTACTCTTTAGTACGTGCAAGGTGTTCTGCTATCGATCTTCCTTTTTCTATTACATGTAGATTGGAATTATCACAATTTTTACCGTAGTTATTTTCAATGTCAGAAGTCCATTTATAGTCAACCGGATTAATCATTTATGTTTAAAGTTCATCCATTCTTCATCAATGGCCACAAATATAGTAGATGTTGTAAAAGGAGCTTGATTTCTGTTCTCTCGTGTGGAATTCTCAATTATGATTAGCTTCGCTTAGGCCAAAATCTATGTTACTTAAACTCTTTAAAAACACTGTTAGGCACATATCAGATCCTCCAAAAATAGTGCGTTTTTTGAGGATATGATAGGTATTTCTTCTCATCAGTCCTAGCTTTGATAGACAGAATTATCTGATACCTGTTGCTGTGGCAGGTGGGAGGTATCCCTTGATATTAGTCGAGGTGCGTTACAAGCCGGCTCTAATACCATGGTTATAAAGAAAAAGGATATGATATAGGTGCATCAACATATTTTGAGCGTCCGAGCAATATAGGCCAAAACTACCTTGCTTTGGAAGCCAAAAATCTCAGTGACACTTAAGGAGGAAATAAAGCACATTAAAGAAGTGTATTTCAAGTTGGTAAAAAAAGAACAAAGGAAAAAAGAGGTTTCTCAACTAATCCCAACACCAAAAGGAAAACAAAGAGAAAGTTAAAATCTAACTTTGGTAGTGAAAGTAAAATTGCAAT
Organism: Capsicum rhomboideum; assembly: GCA_031232105.1. Taxonomy (NCBI): domain Eukaryota; kingdom Viridiplantae; phylum Streptophyta; class Magnoliopsida; order Solanales; family Solanaceae; genus Capsicum; species Capsicum rhomboideum. The sequence continues at coordinate 49,503,595 of CP124707.1, forward strand.
GGAGATAGAAATTTTCCTCCAAATTCCAAAAACTTTAGGGAAACAAAAGGAAAAAGCAAAGATTGACAAAGTGGAAGAGTGAACTTAAAGCAAGAATCCCAACAAAATATTGATATCTTGAGTTATTTTCATGGGCCCTCAAAAGAGACACCTTAGGACAAACATGAAAAATAATTCATTTGACTTGTGTTGAAAAAGCATGTCTACTTTCTCTTTTTTAATGTTTACTTAATGGACTACAAAAAATCTTACATCTTGTTGAAGTGTTGGCTTGACTTTTTTTTGCACGTAGGAACTTAATCATACAAGTGTTTGCATCAATCTTTCAACATTTTATTAAGTTAGATACTTTTTTGATGATCGAGAAATTCGTCTAGAGCCAATCCTTTTGAGCCCACCACAGTCTTCAAAACTCGAGGATGATCGCCCCTCTATTCGTTCTCATTTAAATACTAGACTTAGTTCGTTTGACATAAAGCTGGAACTGACTCTGTGTATCCTTCAACTTTTGTCAATTAAGTTAATCCCTAAGGGCTTATGTTGACATTCGTCACTTTAATTTTGTATATCATAGACGATTCCAAGCATAAATAAAAGAAGGAATATTGCAAGGACATATGTTACTTTTAACTCAGTCTAGATGAGGCTTGTATATCATGGACGATTCCAAACATAAATAAAAGAAGGAATATTGCAATAAATTGGCTATCAACATAAATATTATCTAATTCTGATTAGTCTTCTAAAAAGACAAAAATGAATAAATATATAACCTACCCTGATTAATTAAGGATTAAGACATGGTTAATTATTGATTGATTGAATGATATTATTTGCCATCTTATTATAAGAATGATTGATGGGAAAGAAATAAAAGAACAAAATGGAATTTCTTTTAGGAGGAAAAAGTGAATTTCCAATTTTGGGAATCGAATATAAACAAGTTTGGTGGAGAGGTCTAAATTCTAAGCTTGAGTAATTAACTATCACATTGTGTCAATTGATTTATTCTTGGACTCACTTTATTCTCTCCTCCTTTTGGAACATATGTGTCCTTTTTAAAAAAATATCTCGATGGTGTTCGGATCAACGTATGCGTCCTTTAGTTATTTCATTGAGTATATGTTTTCTCCCGCTAATATAAGTATTGGGTATCCTTATCTATCAAAACTTAGACATATTAGGAAAGTTATTTTCCTTATTTTTGAGAATCTTACCTTCTTCTTCTTTTTTTTTTTTTTTTTTTATTGACCTATCGAATGCACCGCATATGTTAAACTTAAACCACCACCCAGAGTCGCTAATGGGGGTGTCAAATGGGCGGGTTGGATTAAAATTGGAGATATGAAATGGATTGATTTGGATAATGGGTTAGATCATGATTCACCCAAATTTACTTTGAGTTGAAATGAGTTGGGTTGAAATGGGCTAAAAATCGGGTTGGGTCTTGACCCGTCCAATTAGATCCGCTTAGTTTAAAGAATATTAACATATTAATATTTACCCCTTGTAATCATAATTTGAATATCAACTCAAGAAAATAAATTTGGGTGATTAGGGAGTGGAGGGATGGGGGGTGGGGTAAGATTTTTTTTTTTAAAATAATTTTTTGGGGAGGGAGGGGTTGGGGTAAGAATTTTTTTTTTTAAAAAAATTAATTTTTTGGGGGTAGGGGTGTGGGGTAGGGGTGGAGGCTAGGGAGGGGGTGAGGGTTGATTGAGGTAAGAACCTTTTTTTATTAAAAAAAAGAAATTTATTTTTTTAATTTTTTTTTTTTTTTGGGTGGGGTGGGGTGCGTTGGTTGTATGGGGGTACAAAGGGGTTACGGGGGATATGGGGGTTGGGGTAAGAATTATTTTTTTTTTAAAAAATAAATTTAATTTTTTTGGAGAAGGGGGTATGCCGTATAGGGGTGGTGGGTGTGGGGTGAGGGGGATATGGGGGTTGGGGTAAGAATTTTTTTCTTTAAAAAAAGAAATTTAACTTTTGGGGGACGGGGGTATGCCGTATGGGTGTGGGGGTGCAAAGGGGGTGGGGGTAAGATTTTTTATTTTTTTAAAAATAATAATATTTTTTGGGAGGGGGTATGTCGTATGTGTGTGTGTGTGTGTGTGTGGGTGGGTTGCGGGAGGGCATAGGGGGTAGGGGATATGGGGGTTGGGGTTAGAATTTTTTTTTTAAAAAAGAAATTTACTTTTTTACAAAAAATTTAATTAATTTTTTTGGGGATTGGGGGGGCGGGGGGCGGGGGGAGGAGGTTGCGGGAAGGGGTAGGGGGATATGGGGATTGGGGTAAGAATTTTTTTTTAAGAAAATATTATTTTTTAAAAAATTAATTTTTATGGGAGGGGTAGGGGTGGGGTTGGACCGTGGGTTATGAAAAGATTTTAATTTTTTTTTTCAAAAATAAATAATTAAATAAATTTTGTTGTTGGGGGTGAGGGTGGGTAGGATAGTGGGGGATGGGCAAGAATTTTTTTTTAAAAAAATCTTTTTAAAAATTAAAAATAATTGAATTTAGGAAAGCGGGGTGGGGGTGGGGTAAGTTGGGGGTGTAGTGGGGTTGGGGTGAGGTGAGGTGGGTGATTTTGAAAGTGGTATAAGACACATTGTCACTTATTTTCCCTACTTTTATTAAGGAAATCATTTTCCTATTAAACGAGTTGAAATGGAGATTGAATTGAGGTCAGTTGAACTCAATTTAAAAATGGGTTGGGACTTAATCTGTTGAGATTTACCCAAAAATTATCTTGAACCCAACCCCTTAAATTTTAGACGGGTTAAGCGGGTCCACTCAAATTGGGTAGTCCCTAATATAGTACTAAATAAAGATTAAGGCCAAAAATGAAACAAATAATACATGAAACTGACCATATTTCTAAAATTGGATCTTAATTAGGGTAAAGCAGTTTGCCAAAATTACCATGTTGCTTGTCTAGTTTGGAGTTGATTTCTAACTCCAGAGGGGAAAAAAGGCCTAATTTTCTGGACCTAAAAACATGTAAAATGTCCTTTATGAGTAATTGACAATGACCAATATAGAATGGACAATCACTTTATTTTTCTCATAATTCATTTGACAATCTCTTTAACCAACAAATTTTACCTTGTTGGTTGAAATAAAGGGAAGGGAAAAGGATGGAAATTCATTTACTAATTTACTACCTTCATGTATTCATAATTTACTTTTTTTGTCTTTTGATGTGAATAAGTATTTCTTTTCTAATTTTCCCCTCCCCTTCTATTTCCCTAGAGGAAATGATCTTGAAGGGGAGGAGCAATGGTAAAATTGTCTGTGTGATCTATAAATTACACGTTTAAGTCATAAAAGTAACCACTAATATTTATATTAAAATAGATTATTTACATTACATCTCTAGAGGTACGACTCTTTCTCGAACCTGACTAACAAATCAATAAGATACTAAGGAATTGCCCAATCCTAAAATTAGAATTATTGATACATGTCTTTTCCATAAAAGATGGAGTCTTGTGGTCCAATAGAAGTGATGTGAGTTGTTCAAAGAATCGAGGTCGATTTGCTTCATGAATATCAAGAAAATAAAAGGCTCATAATTTCAACACTAAAGACTTGTAGTGGTTCGAGTTCGAACCCTTAATATGGAATCGCCTTGGTTAGAAAACACTTTACCCCTATTGTGAGACTTCCCAACATGAATACAAATTTAATTTATCCCCATGTAAGTACCCGGATACCGAATGAAAACAACAAAATTAACCAGTCTAGAAAAAGTAAATAAACAATGTGAATGTGAAACTATAGTCAAAAAATCTGTATGAATTATTGTCATCACAGAGAGGCCATAGAAGTCAAACAAAAAAACAGGAATTTTACAAAATTGGCTGGCCACCCATTTTAGACAAAGGTGAAAAAAGATTCCTTTTTATTGACTCATACTCATAGAAGAAGACAATACTTAAAGCCCCCACACAAAAAAAGATTTGTTTCAATACATTTGATTTTTAAAGATTTGTTTCAATACATTTGATTTTTCTTCTTGTCTAACTATTGCAGTGTAGCAGAAAGAGTCTGAAGATGCTTTCTTGATAAAAATGCCAATTCATGTCAGATCTTGAAGAATATTTTTGCATACAAACATAAATTTTACATTTCACTCACATGTTGAGTGTCCTGATTTTCATACCAGCACCAGTGGATGCTGTCACTTGTTCCCAAATACATATAAAAAAAAAACATGCCCGATGTGATCACGCAAGTGGGGTGTGGGGAAGGTGGGTGTATGAAGACGTTACCACTACCTCGAAAGGTAGAGAGACTCTTTCCGAAAGACCCTCAACTCAAGAAAAAGCATATCAAGCAACCAGGTTAGAAAAGGAAATAACAAAAGTGAAGAATCCATGACAAGATACTATAAAAAGCAAGAAAAAACATTGGACATGAAACAACATATAGTAACAAAAATCGAAGGGCGTGAAACATCTGTACTACGATTACTAGTACGGAAGGATAAACGAGACAACGATCTACTACCTACTAACCTTCTACTCTAATATGTGTCCTAATTAACCTCCATTCTTTCAGAAATAAATAATGTACATCAATACAAATTATAACCCCAGTCACAAGAGGGTATAAGAAAACAACCCTTAAAAGCAAAATTCTTCAAAACACCCACTCCTAGTTTAGAACACGAAGTAGCAATCTTTTCTCTTTTTTCCATAAATACACACTTCTTTCCTGATGGTGGTGTCCAGTCCAGCTTGTCGTGCACCTTGATTATTCTACCAATACATGCTACCTTCCACTAGTACAGGTACTAGGTGACTGCCGCCAAAGCTTAGGTAGAAGGGAGGAAGAAATCACCTAGTGTTTTTTTCTTTTTCAATAAATAGTTGTAGAACATCTTCCCCACTCGTGAGATTACATTGAGTTTGTTGTTGTTTAGTTGTAGAACATAAAGTAACAATCTTGAATGGTACTACCCAACTAGCTAATTAGATGTGAGCCCCTCCTCGGACGGAATGAGGGATCAAGAGACAGATAGGGAGGCTTTCTATGATGGTGGATGGGGAGGATCAGCTACCATTTAGTGGTTTCTGGCTGGTAGTCCTTGACTGTTGTCAACAGCAAATTAGGAATGAGAAGAAATAAGTTTTGTTGTCAAAGCTTATTGATAGCATGTCTAAATTCTGGATCCAGTATTTTTCCTTAGGTATTGCATTCTGGTATAGTAGATGGCTTTGAATTCAAAACGTCGGATCGATAAAGATCCTCATCTTCAATAATAGGAGGTATACTCCATGTTCCAAGAGATGGACCTGACGTCTTTCCGCCTAATAATCAAAAGGAAGCTAGTTAAAATTTAGAAGAATTATGAAGGACTAGAGCAAATTCCTGATAAGAAGGATCATAGGTGAAGGGTCAAATAGTTGAAGGATTCGTTAAAAACTTAATGGACCAAAATATTACCTTCTTTAGTAGCTTCTTCGCATCTCTTCTGATAGCTCCGAGAGAGCTCGGGATTGAGAACTTTCAATAGACTATCATACTTCTCTTCAGCTTCAGTTATAGCTTTTGCCTGGAATTCACTTCCAGTTAGCTTCTACATCAAGAAAAACCAAATCTCGAGCACTCTTTCTTTCACGTTTCAAGTATTTATTGCAACATTTTGTATTCACCAAATATTGATAACTAGAAATGGATTCGACCAGAGTGTGCAAGGGAAAACCTAAACATCTCATCTTAACTCATATATCAACAAGTAGGCTGCTTGCAGGTGGTCAATCAATTTTCGATCTGTACTAGGAAGAGACGAGCACTAAAACAGTTTTCTTCTTTGTACTCTTCTTCTTCTGTTACTTTCTTCACCTTTTCGATTTATATTTTTGGTTATTTAGGAAACAAAAAAGCAACGTAAATGACCATTCATATTACTCTATAAGCAGCATGTACAGTATTAGCTATTTGAGTTGTCAGAAACCACACATTGAATTTCCAGTATTACTTCAGTTGTATTTTGAGAAAACTTCTTTCGGATGAGTATCAACAGAGAAAGAGAAATATTACGAGTAATTCATATTTGGACTGCCTAGCATTTAAATTAAAATTACTAGTAGCATTATGGTTAAATCTTAACAGTTAGCATCCTCTTGGAAGATTTAATCCGACATTTCTAAAACTAAAATGGTCAAATGTCCTCGACTCTCCTAAACGCTTCACAAGATAGTTTAATTGAAGCAAATACAAGAATATGTGATCTTTAACAACATCCCAAATGCACTCTTCCCGAATCAGTCATGGACACTACTCCCTATAAATGGAATAAAAGCTCCAAGATGGACATATCTTTTTCCGAAGACTCAAACTGGTCCATGTTCAAAGAATTTTGTAAGAACAAACACGGTTACTTACCAGCATGGCTGGTGCTGCAGAAGCCCCATAAATTCCGTTGAACATGCGCAGAATATTGAAACTATTCTCTAACACATCGTCCTACGAAAATGAAAAAGGAATAATTCATCTTTTCGCATGAAAGCCTTAATAGGGTAGACAAATCATTGAAAATTAAATGATTCACCTCATAATCAAACCTGGCATCATCCGCTCATTCATTAGTACGATCATCCAGATTTATCACATCAACAAAATCAGAGAACCCACATTAGTTGGGAAGCACAAAAACTTTTCCCTATCAGAATGGAAGTAATTAACATAATTAACCAGATACTTACAAGTCATCGGATACCTCCACAAGGAACTCTGATGTTGACAAAAAATCCATATGCGTATCATTGACCTTCAGAACAGTTTCAAAAGAAACACATGAATACAACTCATAACACAAAATAATTAACGCATATGGCTAAGAGCCTTGTCAACTAGCTGTTGAGAAATTATATTGGAAAAAAATACGCATGAAATCAACTTCATAAATTACAACATAAAACAAATGATTACAGCACTACTGAATAAGAAATTCTACTGGGAATGATATGCATGGAGTCAACTTCACAACTAGTAACCCTTCTTGCCTTCTGATATAATCAAAGATCTGTGGGTCAATATACACCAACATCTCAAGAACCAACAGTATGATATGAAAATGATAAATTATAAACATTTTTGCACCTCTCTCTATATACTTCAATTTATAGAGATGGAAAATTATACTGAAGTTACATATCAAAGATAAGGATATCAGAAAGTTTTGAGTCAACGCAAAATGCTAAAGAAGCCAATGACCACGATTTCCTAATGCAGTATACCTTTTCACCTCTCAGTTGATACAACAGAAGATTCAGCACCCGATAATCAAAGGACTTCAGATGAATTGCCCTCATGACATCTTCAACTGAAATCTGTTCAAGAATCATTGATCAAAACCACCATGGAAATAAGACAGGGGCTCAGAGAGAATATGAGTTGCAGTTAAAGGAAAGATTATAATGAATAGCTAATCTTGTGACAAAGGAATCAAATATACATGCATTTCAGTTTTAAATAATCGAGTAACTGAAACTGCTTTTTGAAACTTCCCGAAACACATGAAAAGATCAGGACTTCATTGTTTAATACACTTATCAACACAAAATCTATCCCATCAATTTTCAGATTTGGGCGACATAGATCCTAGATAGAACTTCGCGACAATATGCTAGAACGCATTAGGTATTTTATACAGCAAAGATCCGGCAAATGAGTCCGTATATTGTATATGTCGTTCTAAGGATTCCTTTGGCGCCATAGTTCATGCATTGTAATTCATCCACCAGAATATAGTTTACACAAACTTCCACGCTAGGTTAGGATTATTACTCTAATTTACAACCTAATGAAAATCAAGTAAAGAAAAGACCACAAGTTAATGATTCTAAGAGGTTCATGGTATTGACATAAGTAGATTCAAGAAGACTATCCCTAGTAAATCTTAATCAGAAAGGAATAGTAGATAAGACAACTTATGAAAATTTGCTTAATTTGTTCTGCATAAGGAATCAATACCTCTCTTTTACTCCCAAGTGCATGACAAAGCTTTCTTTCCAGAGACCAATATTCAACTCCACTACTAAACTCTTCTCTTACCCTAAACAAAGCGAATAAACACTTAAACGTCACATCATGAGAATCACCTCACACCATGGAAAGTTGACCAGCAAAGTATCTATATAGTATTTTACCCTAGAAAAGTACTACCTTTAGCACAAAAATAGAACTCAAACTTCAAAGAGCATACACACAAAACAAGGAGACAAAAAAAAAAGGGAATGCGAGAAAAAAGATGTCTTGTAGACAGAATCTGCCCTCTTTCTTATGCATTCCTGTGCAATTACCTTCTTCTAAACTTTCTTTAGGGAGGAGTATGCGGGTGAGTAGGGTAAAATGAATGAGCTATTAACTGATAAAAAAGAACAGAAAAAGATATGTAAAGAGAACAATGAATGTAACAAGACAACGGTAAAAGAAAGAACTCAGAAAGATATTCTATGAGCGAAATGGTATCCAAAAGATTTTCTGGAGGAGTTGTCAGTGAAAGTGAAGAAAACAAAGTTCTTATTAACATGTTCCTAAGGAGAAAAATAGTTCCAGCATGGTTTGGAGCTTCACAAACAGAATGCAAAAGGATGAAAAGGAAAATAACTATAAGAAGTTAGACCTGTCTGTCAAAAGCCCATGCTGCTGAAGTAAAATAGAAAGAGGCCTAAACGGATCATTGGTCATCATTCTCACAGATGTAAGCTCCCAGCTTTGTTTTGCTTCCTGTACGTAATGAAAGAAAGTAATAACTCAAGTGCTCCTAAAATATTATCAATTAGTATCCTTATGTGCCTGTAGTACTACCACACTGGATTCGCGATATGACGATCGATCCTTCCCCATTGATGGTTGCAGCAGTTTCTCATTTAAATTATCCAACTGCATCAAGAAATTTATATGAATTAAAAAGAGGTTGGGATGTTCCCTTCATAGCTACCCAAAGGGAAAAGAAATAAATCTTTACCCTATAGTGTGCTTTAATCCAAACCAAGCAAAGAAAGGGTGGTGGTGGGTGGTGGGGGGTGGGGTGGGTGGGTGAATAGCAGAGGAAAGAAGTTACAGTTGTTAATAAAGTATTTCCTGTCGAGATCGACAAGTATTTTAACGAAATTCCATGATGTGTCACATGAAACAAGGTTTTATAGAAATGCTTCAAACCAAAATGATCAGCAGCCTGTGTCAGTATCTTTACGACCTTACCTGATAAATGTAACTTTCAGTGAATGAAAGTATCGGTAGGTATCTGAACATAGACTGCGGCTGGTGAGGATCCATTTTGTGAAACATAAAATAAGACCTGCACTGGCACACGAAACGAACATCAGCTTATTACTTCTACAAGGTCCTAGAACAATAAAAAAAAAATAGAAAATTTGGTCGACCAACATCAATACTTGATGCATGGTATTAGAGAGAAATTAGCCTTGTCTCGCAAGTCAGCATTAATATGCATAATTTTCCAATATCAGAGTAAGGACAACGGATGAATTTACAACAAGATGTTTGAGAAATTAAGCCAAATTGGACAACTGAAACTCAAAAGTTTAACTCAAGAGTAAAAGTTAGGAATTATAGTGGTTAAGAACATTACACCATTCTCAGTTCTTACAAGCTAGAAGGGGATAAAAGACTCGATACAGGTATTACAAAGGTCAAGAACATAATATATTCTCAGTTATTCCAAGCTAGAAGGACTAGCACAAAGAAAGAAGAGAATTGCCTTCAATATATTCTTAAAAGGTAGTCACGAGGCGAGAAGCCAGTTTGTTGGATTATCAATAATAGCTTACAGGGTGGTGCAACTCTATGACCAAAGTTCAAGTGCTCCTTTGGTTAACAAATGTGAAGGCATCAAGATGACTCAAGACAGTCATCCTACCTATGGATGCAAAAGTGCATGACCAGATGAATGATCCCAAGCCTCTTTTCATATAAGCGGATATTCTTCATTTCATAGTTAATTTTCTATTTCTTACAGTTTTTCTTATCAGATGTTGGTAAAAGGGTATTCTTGATTAGAATTAAAAAAATAATGAGTACTTATAAGCTTTTAGCTGGTCCTATTTATCATATTTTAAGTAAGGTAACACTTTACTGGTTCTATTTAACCTTGATAATGTTCTATATATATTAGCACTAATTTTTCCAACAGCTTCATAAAATTCCTCCAATTCAACATTAATGCCTGGGATATTTTAATCAGCAGTCCTTATCAATCTTTGTTAACCAATATGGATGTAGGATAATTAGTAAGATGATAACCTTCATCTAAAGTCTCATCAGGCATTTACGACAAATAGAACAAATCTTTATTTGATGAACACTCATTTTCTTTATCTTGTTCACCAACCCAACATGCACAACAGTTAAAGCCACCAACCTTTTCATTTATCCACTTTTAATTACTACAATGAAGATAGTAACACGGATGAGTTTGAAAACTACCAAACCACCCTATCTAAAGTACAATTGGCCAAGTCCTAAGCAACATAACTTGTTCAGAGATGAAAACTACAAAAAACGGCATCATAAGAAATATTGGGATAACGTGAATTGAAAAAAGATGCTACAACATGCAAACTACGTAGTCCTAGATTGATGAGATGTTCACTTTATAATGGAATATCAACTTGCCAACAAGCTGATTACGATGATCTCCCCAACATACAAACAAGACAGCAAAACCTTATGGTCAATTGCGAATTTTATCTTCAGAATTTTGGGTTGTTTGCCAGCAATGTACAAAAACACGCCCAGAGACCAAAAATAGTATGATAAACAGCAATCCTCAAGATCCTTGAGGAAAATAAACTCACAAAATCTTCTAATGTAGAATTAGCTCGTTGCATAGCATCAAGTCCAATCATTGGCATATCTTCGGATTCCATTTTAGATGGATCAGGTATAATCTTATCACCACAATCAAGTTGATCGGTATTCGCCAGTCCAGCACCTGCAAGAAAGTTAAAGGTGAGAACAAGCTAATTCCCTCTGCTCGCATAAAAAGCATATGAATATTGGGGAACTGGAAATCTCATACATATTTATTACTACTGAAATGCCTCCAGCTGATATGACAAGCTAGTGGTATTATGGCTCATCAGATTTCAAAGTAAAGATTTTGTCAATCCCCTCCACCAATTCCTACTGTGTTTTCTCATTTGCGCTCATTTCATTAGTGAGTTGTTAATGTAGGTTTACTATAAAACAACCAATAGAAGTCTCATGCTTCTGTAAGACATGACCTACTTTTTGGAAAATTATGGGGAGAAACAAAGCAATAGATACAAATGTAAGGGGAAGATCAAAGATTGACTTATACTAGTAGCAACTGGTAACTGTAAACAAATAAAATAACAAACTAATTCCATATTTGGACAAGATATGTTTCATGTTGTGTACGAGATCACCAAGCAAAAGGCATAAAAAGCCCAACACATTTCCAAAAAAGTACATCATTTAGCAAGTAAGATGGAAGCAAAACGATAGGATCTTTTGAATTCTTTTTTTATGGCTTTTTTGGATCAGTAATTTTCAGGATCAAGTCAATACAAGCTTTTTATCAAAATTCCAAGGAAAAATCAATTACACAAATAGAAGGAACAAAATCTCAAGGGATGAATCGAAGTGAAGAAGAACCAAAGAAAATGTATTGTGCATGACTCTGTCATCATTTCTGTAGAACACACCTTGCTCACTAGTGCACTGCAATGCTTCCTCAAAGAACGGATGTGAAAACTGCCAAAGAAACAATATGCATGTTCATTGCATCCTCTCACACAATTGAAAGAGCTTCTAAAATCCGATGCAAACCTTTGGCACATGGTCAGTAATCAATTGGCACTTGGCATCAATGTCAAGTTCACAGCATGGTGATACCTTCATTGATATATGAATGAGATTAGAAAGCGAATAGATAGTAGCAAACAACTCTAAGTGTACATGCTGATGTAGCAATACTCATATAGTTACACAAGGAGAAACACACCAACCAACTTAAAAGCAGTACAAAGAATCAAAGAAAAGAGAAACACAACAAATCGAATGTACCGCCAAATAATCAGCCCTTGAATATATCCAAAGGCATTAAGATGGAGGTGGCTTCATTAGGGTAATCGGCCGGGAAGTAACTATTGTCTCACCTTCAGAGTCTTCAAACTGCTTTCGCAGTCGGCAATTATCACGATCTAGATCTTGAATTGGTAGAGTATACATCATTTATCCTTGCTCTATAGCAATTTGGTAGTTTACAAACAACAAACAGAAAGCACTCTTCTTTCAAAGAGTTACAAAGTCAAAAATAGCAACCCTTAGCCACATTTAGGGGAAGAATACATATGCAAATACAGGGTCACTCTGTGGCCAACTAGAATTGAAATCATAACCTCATTTGCCTTCTTCAATGAAACGGGCACTAAGCTACACAATGATCTTGCTTACTAGTTAAACTTTCCTGGTGGAGGAGAGAAAGTTTGACAAGCTAATAGTCTTGTTGAAAGCAAGAACTCAAACTGTGACGACTATATTCACTAGAAGGGCTGGAGCTGTTGGATGCCATATAGTCCTGCTATAACTCAATCTCCAACTGTCAAAGAAGAAAGGATCTCCATTAAAGCAGGACCTCTTAAACATTATTTCCCTTTATTAATTGAGTCTAAAGGAGTATGCTTTGGTGATCCTAAGAGGAAGTGTATGTACAACTAACTACAACAAAATTAATGAAAACTCAGAAGGGGTGTAAAAGAGATAGAGTTAAGTTCAATTTTTCAACTCAGTACAAAATAACCACACCAAAGATCCTTTCTTTATTCACTTTGCAACTTCCAAATTCCTGTTTCAGTTCCTCATTACTGTCACTAATATTAAGAAAGCATCAAAACCCACATCAATCTTGGTCCTAACTCCTAATAACCAGTGTTGTCAAAGGCGCGCTTAAGCCTTGAAGTGAGGCTCAAAACGTGTTGAGAGCTTCGCTTTGCTTAATGTGTCCTTCAAATCGTGATCAAGGTTCTAAGGCATACTTTTCCTTGCCAATGAATTTCGTCTGAAGAGGCGACACTAAACGATTGATATTTCACTTTATCGTATTCTTTTTTAAAATTTCGTTTTTCATATATTTGACATTCATGCTTATAATTATAAGTATTGGAATAAACATATATATTTGCATTTTTTCCTCCCTTTGTGCCCTTTTTCATTAAAGTCTACGTTTTATTTGCACTTAAAGCTCCAATGGACCTTAGAGTTTTTTTGCGCTTTTTGCTTTTGATAGCACTGCTAACAAAAACAACAACAACAACAGCAATAACAACAACAACAACAACAATAACAACAACAACAACAACAACAACAACAGCAACAACAACAACAGCAACAACAGCAACAACAACAACAACAACAACAACAACAACAGCAACAACAACAACAGCAACAACAGCAACAACAACAACAGCAGCAGCAATAACAACAATAAAGCCTCAATCCCAAACTAATTGGGGTCGGCTATTTCATTTCTCTATATCCATTCCACTTCATTTAAACAAGTTTCATCCCAATTCTTGAAAAATATACTGAATATTTGAGCACTAAAAACAAATTCAAGAATACATTTTCATAAAAAAAAAAAGTCAAGAATCAAAAAAGAAGGAATCTTTACCAAAAGGAGGACTGCATCAGCAAGAAAACGAAGAGAGCTGTCATTGTTGGTGTTACTAATGATACCATGAGACTCCATCATTTGTATAATTTTCTGTACATTTTCTAGCTTCTTCAGTCCATCCATTCTTCTGGTTTTCCCTAGTTTTTTGGTTTACTGAAGAAAGAGCAGCTTCGATGTTATATGATTTTTTAAATTTTTTTTTTTTATTATTATAATTGGGCAGGGGACAGAAAATGGGGAGGAAATTAGATGAGAATAAAAATGTCACCAATAAGATAACCAACTGAGTTATTAAGATTCTCGATACATGTTTATGATTGTTAATTATAAATTGAGTTATGTCTTGTTTGAAGTAACGAGAAAATGATAATAATGATCCATTAACTTTGGTGGCATGTTAAAAGTTGTCTCTTCTAAAGTATCATTTGAGCAATTTTTGGTCTTGTAAGTCTGTCAAAAGTAACATTGAGAATTTTCTTTTTCTTTTTTCTTTTTGGTTTTTGAGACATATTTACCAAATTTTAATTGTTAAATTTAACCAAAATTGTGAAAATGAAAAATGTTTGATCAGAAATCACATTTGGAAGCATAAGTTTTGGGGTTTATGTTATTTTCGATCTATTTCTAAAGTTCTAGTATAATTTTTGAGGTGTGATTTCTATTATTTTTGTCTAATTTTTTGTGTCTGGTGTAGTTTTTTTTATGTTATTGTTTCTAAAATTTTGACATAAATTTCTAGTGTTTTTGAGTTGAGAATCTAGCGGAAGCTCATATAATCAATTTAGCTTGAGCCGACGATCCACAGGAAATAGCCTCTAGCGCTCCCTAACAAAGGCAACTCCGTACCCAGAGGAACTTCACGGCACGAATCCGGATTTAGTCGGGCTCCAATGTGGGTACCGGATACCGGGTGGGAATCCAAAAAAAAAAAAAAAAAAGTTCTTTGCATGTTTCTTGAAAATAGTAGTAGTTTATTTTGCTTGAGTTGCCATTGATTCTTTTATATTTTTTTCTTCAATAACAGTGTTATAATTTCCTGTCTGATGATAGATATGCAAGCTATGCACTTCTCTTTTTCTTTATTTTTTGTTCTCCAGACTTGCATTAGCACATCATTTCATAGTTAAAGGGTTAAAGCTGTTGAATTGATCACAAAGATTATAGAAAGAAGCTGGCCATGAACAAGATGTCATCAGTAAATTCCCTATAAATCCAATCCAGAAGCTACAGTTTTGTGCATTACTCCAATCTGATGTCAGAACAACAACATACGCAATGTAATTCCACAAGTGAGGCCTTGGGTAGATAGAGTTTACGCAGACCTTACCTCTACCTTGGGAAGTAGAGATTGTTTCCAATAGATCCTAGGCTCAAGTAAAGACATTACAAAGCAGTTCGAGTAAAAAAAACAACGGGAGTGAAGAAGCGGCAACACTAAAGAAAACATGCCAGGAATGTTGTGACACTGCAACAACAACATACACAGTGTAATCCCACAAGTGGAGTCTGAGGAAGGTAGAATATACACAGACCTTATCCCTGTCTTGTAGAGATAGAGAAGTTGTTTTCGATACACCTTCAACTTAACTAAAGAATGCCAAACAGTTTGAAAAAGGGCATACATATAAGGGAGCAATAACAACAACGAAATAATGTGAAATAGAGAGCACTACATAACAACCAGGAGCAAGAACAGTAACGACAACGAAATAATGCTGCTCTGGCACTGCAATTCCAGAAAATAAACAGACATTTCCATTTCTCGCACCATGTTTGCATTAACGAAGAAAATAGCACTTGAGAACAAAATTTGACAACTAATGATCCTCTAGCAAGCATTGGAACTACAGGAGATAGAGAGAGAATGATCGCCTATGTTTCTTAATACACAAAGTTTCATTGTCAAATAAACGTGAACCGACTTTCACCTTTCTCCTCTCTCTCCCTTACACAGATGTTGCTCACAAAAACCGGGAGAAAAGAATCTGCACAAGGATATATGATCCCTCAAATATCTGTCAATCTTCAACCATATAAGCGTGTGACCATGCATATCACCCTTTGTCGTTCAAAGAAATCTTACTGGTCTATACTGAAAGAAACTAGATTCTGTCAATATTGGTTTCTCGTTGTCCCTTCAAAACTTGAATTTGATTCTCTCCCGACTGTAGAAATCCATCAACGGCTGTATTAGACACGTCATTTGTATTTCGGTTTGGATCTTGACTAGGTCCTTGCTTGTTCTCAAATAACTTTCCAGTTTTTCCAATTGCAAGAATTAATTCAAGCTGTTTGTGTTGCTGGTCCTGTAGATGAGTAAATAACAAATAGGAATAAGACAAATAACACAACTTCTGAAATAAATCACAGATGCTTAGACATCTATTTAGCTCTATTTTTCATTACTATACTTTTATTGTCGAGATGCCATTTTAAATTTGACAAGAGTGATATGCTGGTTAACACCCAAATAAACAACAACAACAACATACACAGTGAAATCACACAAGTGGGGTATGATCAGGGTAGTGTATGCAGACCTTACCCCTTACCTCTTGGAGGTAGAGAGGTTGCTTCTGAATGACCCTCAGCTCAAGTGTAGCAAATCAAATTAGTAAATTAAAGGAAAATGGCAATGAAGAAAACATGGTAACTAATAAGAACGCAATGCAGAGCATGCATTCAGGAAAGGAAACATCAATAAAATAGTGTAATCATCGAAACACAATAAACAAAAGATAGTAACAGATAACAAAAGCATGAAACTACATGAATAAGGCTAATACTACGACAAACACGGTGCTCCAGACTACCACCAAGCCTAATCACGTCGAAAGGCAAGCCAACGCTCCATTAGCTACTAACCTTCTACCCTAATCCGCGACCTCCATACTCTCCTACCTAAGCTTATGTCCTCGGTTAAAGCTGAAGTTGCAGCACATCTATGCTCTTGGATGCCATTTTACTGTCAAGATGCCATTTTAAGAGCTATGAACGCAGTTGAAAATTATCGTTCTTACCATTCCGTGCTCAACAGCAGCTCAAGGCTTTGACCCTCTGCATCGTGTTTGGTATCATATTCGAATTAGGGACTCATCTATCCTTTCCAATTTCACTCACCTTCCCAACAACAACTACAACAATAAAATAAACTAACAATAATAATTAATATGAAACGAAAAAGAAAGAGAGAAGGAAATAAAAGCAAGACCTATCTGAAAACTTATTTCATTTCTAACTTTACAACTGAAATGAACAGATCATATTGCTTGGCCATGCTACAAGATATTCCCTTGCGCATTTGATATTCCTAATTGATAGCAAGTTTTAATTCATAATTTCTTAATAAGCAAAAAGAAAATTCTCTTCAATAGCACTTGTATTCTTCTTTCTCGTTTCCAATAAAAGAGTTTCTCTAAGCTTATACAGAGAGATCAATTATCAGAAAAAGAATGCAGGAACAAAAGGAAGATGGATAAGACAAGAAGATAAGAGAAAACGGATGCAAGTCGAATTAGACTTCGCAAGTTAAACAATGAATAGAAAAGCTTCCATTCCAATATTTTCCTACCAAACTGCACATACCGGTTTCAAATCTCACCGCCACCCTAAAAAAGCTTAAAAGAAAAATGTTTCACGTGTTTGGTTCATGACAAAGAATCAAGCCCACATGTGAGGGGGGGTGTTGACACATAATACTAATTAAGTAATTAAAAGTGTGCTTCCATTTTAAAAAACTATTCAAAGTGTGCTCTTGCCAACAGTTTCAACTTTCAGATGAGATGGTTAATGGTCATAAACTTCAATGGGGAAAGGAAAGAAATGAACCTTGGCCTAACTCAATCCTAGAAGCTAGCTCATGAGGTGGGGACTTCCCAAGACCAAATCTACATCCCACAACTGATGTGGGACAAGTTATCACCCCGCACACGCCCAGACTTGCCAACTAGAGCATGGACAACATAATACGGGGGCTTGACATCAGTTGAACCAAGAACTGAGATGGGTCTGCCTCGGTACCATGTAAAGAAATGGACATTGGACATACTCAAACCCAAAATTTAGCTCATAAGGTGAGGATTTTCCAAATCCAAAATCCACATCTCACGACCGAAGTGGGACAACTTAACAATCATCATGCACAAAACTGTGTTGGATATGTCATGAGTTGACGTGTAATGGGTTAACCACTGTAATCAGCCAAAAACAGAGATGTAGAATGGACCTACAAGTAAATCCCTCACATCGTACGCTAGACACGACCTAAAAAAAGAATTGTCTGATGGGAGCACTCTTTTATCATCTTGAAGATGTAAATCACCAGGGAAAAATTTCCTGTAAAAAGAATGTCCCTTGGAAATTGGAATAAGCATGTGAATCTTGGAAAAGTAGTTAAACAGCAGTTTACCTGCATTGCCAGCAGAACCTTTTGTATTTCGCCAAGCTCCTTCTCCAGACGCTCGCCTTGCAATGCCAATGCTCGAGTGGCCTCAGAGTTCTTTTGGGCCAAAGTTGCAGTCTGGACAGAAAGAAAATGGAATCACAAGAAGGCTAGAGTATAAGATAAAACACAAGAGATAGTATCTGCAAGAAATGGTTTAGAAGTTATTTTAGAAAAAAGAGCAGTGTTAGAAATGAAACCACCAAAAACGACAAGGCACTCAAGGCTTTAAGCTAAAAGTGAGAGGCAAAACCTACACTTTTTCAAGATGAAGTGCAGAATTTACCCAAATACAAAAAATACTAACACTTATGAATTTGTTACTTATAACATCAACTTGCAATGAAAATTCTGGATTCATCAATTTCAAAAAAGAATCAATTTGTAGCTCAGAATCAGAAGTGGCAATAGAAAAGGAAGAGCACTCATATACTAGAAGAAGAAACAGTAGCTTAAAAAGAAAAAAAATAAGAAGAAAGAAAGAAATCAAAAGTAGCAGAGAGATATTATAATAGAAACAATTGTGCACTGGCTTAGTGCAAGTTCATCTATAAAATTTCTAATTACTTATACAAAAAATAATAGTAGAAGAAAAGGTGTGACATATACTAGAAGAAAAAGAATACAGTGACGACAAGAAAATGCTGAAATGTACATGGAAAGGACTCATAATACTCAAATAGCAAAAAGGCCCTATATTTCCTCTTCTTTTTTCCTTTTAAAGTTGGATTAAAAAAAGTGACCGTGTCTTTGTAGATCATTTTGCGCCTTTGCACCTCATCGTCTAAAGGGAGGATCTCTAAAGCACATCACTCCACCCTTCAAGGTAGGCACAAAACTTGTCCTTCTGAGGGAGCTTTTATCTCTCTCTTAAATGCAAGGTGACCTTGTTTGGGAATGACATCTGAGTATAGTTTGGGATACCCCTCAACAAGTTCTCTGTACTTGGTTCATATTTGCACAACTCAACGAGATATGCCTATTCTATGGTTTCAATGGTCAATAAGAGGAAGGGCTTTCAAAGGGAAGAACTCCATGTAAGCTTGTTGGACAAAGGTTATAGAATATAACATATAATCAATCAAATATGCCATAATCCCACTTTTGATGGGTTCGGGTTATGACCTCTCTGTATGCATTACAACAACAACAACATACCAAGTGACCTCTCTGTATACATTCCACTCAAAAATTTAAATGAGGCAACTCTTAGCGAAAGAAAAAAAATTAGAGGTTAAGTTGTTAACGCGATAAAGCACAGAATCCTTATTACAGCTTTACAACTAGCATATGCCAAGTCACCGTGTCAATTATTTTCTCAGGTTTAAGTTTCCCAGATACACTCTGGTGTTCAGATAGTCGTCGGTAGTTGGTACTACTTCATAGAAGTGAGGCATACTAATATAAATGATTGTATCACCAATAATTTGATGGTTTACAAGTAAGTTCAGTAAGCAAACAACATTACATTACCTTTTCTAAAGAAAGTTCAGTAAACAAACAAATAGAAATGCAAATGGTTCACAAGTACGTTTCATAAGCAAATAGACAGACATACAATGAGGTCAACTTTTGGTCGTTTTGGGGAAAGATAATGGAGATTTCATCTTCTTTGATAAGGTTATCATATCATCCAAGATTAAAGCAAAGAACTTTATGAGTAAGAGGTCAACATAATCAGATTTTATGATATATATTAAATAGAAACATTGCAAATGTATGGTTCCTGATTCATTTTTCTACAAATCTATATATTAGTCACTTCTAACATTTATAGATCCAACCAAAGCATCCACCTTTAAACCAAGCATCCACAAACTTCTTTGCACTTCTCGACAACCCAAACTCAGACTTATATGCTGCGGTTAGTATATTACACGTGAGTGCAGCAACATCGAAGATCAAAAGCTAGTGGCAACCTAACTTCTGAAACTTCAGTTATTGATATAGTAGGAATACATGGACATAGTTAAAAATAAACCTACTGATATCAGCAATGAATCATGAATTGATCATCTACTGATCATTCAAAATTCAAATAAGAACTTTCTAGCACACACACGATGCTTATTAGAGATGACATCAAGGAAACAGCATCACCATCCTCTGTTTATAGGATAATACTCACTGCACTCATAAGATTAACAGCTTGTTTGGATGGTTGTTACCTATTGTGTTATACTATGTTCTTAGTTAAAAACTTGTTTTGACTGTTAATTAAATTTTATTGTATCGTATTGTTAAATTCATCATTAGATAACAATGAAAAGTCTCATTTGGTGAAATGACCGATTTGGTGTGATCGCATTGTTACCTCTTTTTTTTTCTCATTTTATCATTACTTATTATTTAACAATTTTATTTTATCCTTAACCCTGCTTTTTTTTATAGTAGCTCTACCCCGAACCCTACTTTTCTAACAGGTTTATGCTGCAAATTGTTGATGGTATGCTAGAATACAACACAACACAATACAATATGATACGATACATTATGAAACAATATGTAACAACCATCCAAACCAAGCACAAAATGTTTACTAACTAACAGATAAGTGAAACATGCTCCAAATCCGTTTCACCTCATCATATGCTTAAATTAACATGATTACCTCAGTAATAGGATCTTTAAGAGTCTTTCTAGTAACCCGAAATCGAATTCCCAGCTTCTCAAGCTGTCTCGATAGAACCCGAATAATTGTAGCTGAACTCCCCAAATCTTCCTCAACCTTCTCAATTCTTTCCAACAAATTAACCCCTTTTAAACCACCACCACTCCCATACTTAGAAAAATTACTCATACAAATCCTCCTTCATTGCCTTCTCCTAATCACAGAACCAATAATCACTCCACCAACCAAAACAACACACTAGACAGCCAACACCCTATTCCCTAACCACTTCATAGACCCCAAAAAACAAGAATTCACAGCAAAACAAATAGCTACCACAGCTGAAGACAACAAACAACAAACGATACAATCTATCCAAACATTGTATTCATTAAAGCAATACTGTATGATAGAATACAACACAATACGATATATTATGAAACAATATGCAACAACCATCCAAATCCAAGTCACCTAATCAAATGCGTAAAATAACATTATTACCTCAGTAATAGGATCTTTACGAGTCTTTCTAGTAACCCGAAATCGAATTCCAAGCTTCTCAAGCTGTCGCGATAGAACCCGAATAATTGTAGCTGAACTCCTCAAATCTTCCTCTACGTTCTCAATTCTTTCCAACAAATTAACCCCTTTTAAACCACCACCATTCCCAGACTTAGAAAAATTACTCATACAAATCTTCTTCCATTGCCATCTCCTAATCACGGAACCAATAATCACTTCACCAACCAACACAACACATTGGACACCTAACATCCTATTCCCTAACCACTTCTTAGACCCCAAAAACCAAAAATCACAACAAAACATATCCCTACCACAGCTGAAGATAGCAAACACAAAAACTCAAGAACTGCAAGTAAAGCATCAAAATTAAACTCAAGCACATACACAGCTGAATCCTTTCCCCTACTTTTTTTATAGTAGCTCTACCATGTACCCTACTTTTCTTGTAGGTTTACCCTTCAAATTGTTGATGTATGACATTATGTAACGACGGAAAACGATACAATCTATCTAACCATTGTATTCATTAAAACAATATAGTATGATAGAATACAATACAATACAGTACAATAGGATACACTTTGAAACAATACGTAACAATCATCCAAACAAAGTGCAAAATAACATTATTACCTCAGTAATAGGATCTTTAAGAATCTTTCTAGTAGCACCCAAGGGTGTGGCCCAGTGGTTCAATGAAGTTGGGTTGAGCACCATGAGGTCTCAGGTTCAATTCCCAACAGAGACAAACACTAGGTGATTTCTTCCCATCTGTTCTAGCCTTGGTGGACAAAGTTACCTGGTACCTGTTGCTGGTGGGAGGTATCCCGTGGAATTAGTCGAGGTGCGCGAAAGCTGGCCCGGACACCACGGTTATCAAAAAGA
Organism: Capsicum rhomboideum; assembly: GCA_031232105.1. Lineage (NCBI taxonomy): Eukaryota > Viridiplantae > Streptophyta > Magnoliopsida > Solanales > Solanaceae > Capsicum > Capsicum rhomboideum. Next base: position 49,525,736 of record CP124707.1, read on the forward strand.
GTCTTTCTAGTAACCCGAAATCGAATTCCCAACTGCTCAAGCTGTCTCGATAGAACCCGAATAATTGTAGCTGAACTCTTCAAATCTTCCTCTACCTTCTCAATTCTTTCCAACAAATTAACCCCTTTTAAACCACCACCACCACTCCCATACTTAGAAAAATTACTCATACAAATCCTCCTCCATTGCCTTCTCCTAATCACAGAACCAATAATCACTCCACTCACCAACACAACACACTGAACAGTCAACACCCTATTCCCTAAACCACATCATAGACCCCCAAAACCAAGAATTCACAATAAAACATATCCCTACCACAGCTGAAGATAACAAACAACAAACGATACAATCTATTCAAACATTGTATTCATTAAAGCAATACAGTATGATAGAATACAACACAATACGATATATTATGAAACAATATGTAACAATCATCCAAATCCAATCACCTAATCAAATGCGTAAAATAACATTATCACCTCAGTAATAGGATCTTTGAGAGTCTTTCTAGTAACCCGAAATCGAATCCCCAGCTTCTCAAGCTGTCTCGATAGAACCCGAATAATTGTAGCTGAACTCCTCAAATCTTCCTCAACCTTCTCAATTCTTTCCAACAAATTAACCCCTTTTAAACCACCACCACCACTCCCATACTTAGAATAATTACTCATACAAATCCTCCTCCATTGCCTTCTCCTAATCACAGAACCAATAATCACTCCACTAACCAACACAACAGACTGAACAGCCAACACCGTATTCCCTAACCACTTCATAGACCCCAAAAACCAAGAATTCACAACATAACAAATCCCTACAACAGCTGAAGATAACAAACACAAAAACTCAAGAACTGCAAGTAAACCATCAAAATCAAACTCATACTCAGCTGAATTTTCACCATTTACAGTTCCCTTAGAGTCAAATGCCTTAACTTTACATTGCAAAAACTCAATTTTTCCCAAATGGGGTTTTTTGGAACTGAAAATTAAAGGGTTTTTCAAGGGTTTTAGGATCAATGGGGTTGATTTTTTTGGGTTCTTGAAGTAAAAAGATTTGATATTAGCGTGTGAAATTGTGAAAATGTTCTGGGGTATGATTGACATTATTTGTAATTCCAAGAACTGATAAAAACTGGAAAAAAAAAAAACTGAATTTTTTCAATATTTTGGGATTTTAATTTTCAAGATTGATGAATACATAGCTATGGAAGAAACCCAAATGAGGAAATTAACTAAATTTTCGGGTAGATGAGAAGACAACTACTCTGAGAATACGAGGATGTTTATTGTGCGCACTAAGCGCATGTTAGTTTTTGTTACTGTTTTTTAGAGGTTTAAAATAAAATGCGCCTGAGGCCCTGATATGTGAAATGTTTTATTTTAAGACATTATAGTACCTTCAACTTTCTTAAGAGCCAATATAATCCCTAAAACTTCTGTTTTTGCACTAGAAAAAAATGTGATAAATACCACAAACTATATAGGGGTAAAATGACTAATGGAAGAAGAGAAGAGGGAAAGTAATAACTTTAGAGGTGTTTTTCAAAAAATTAACAAAATGAAAACTTGTCTAATTTAATGGGAGATTTCGATTTGGAGTCGTGGATGTTAATAGCCTATGATAACGAGTGATTTACCCTCCATTTCCTAAAGTAAGACAGGTAGATGAAAACATTTGAATTCTTATTGAGAAAGAAAGAGAGGCTCTCCCTAAGAAGTTGGTCAGTCTGATTCAATCACGAATTTCTTATAGAAGAAATCCTCGACAAGACTTCAAATGTGTGGATTTGCTGATCTATGAGTGACACCACTAAGGTACTGAGGTGGTTGGCAATTCGACTGTCTAACATGATAGTACGAATCTGCTCTTTGACTTAGTTAAGGAAGAATTGGTTCTCTTTGCGTTTCACTGGCTACTAGAAACACCAGATCAATCTGAGAGTCTCGCTCTGAGTCTAGCTATCACATAGGGGTTCGCTAGCAGAGTTATGTTGCTCTGAGTGGCACAACTAATGCTACCATGACATTACGTTGCGCCTGACGCATTCAAATTAGTCAAACTCTAAAGCATGTACGAACAGGCGAACACAAAGTGAGAAAATGAAAATCACTTCTCTCTAATGCGTTTGGTTGAAAAAAGCTTTTCTGAATAACCTTTTTACTTTTTTTCTAAATTTAGAAATCATTTATTATAAAAATAAATGCCACCTAGTCTTCCACTCCTCGATTTAGTTATCCTTTTGTTACCAACAACACCAAATTAAAAAAAATCAAATCAAATTCCCTAATCTAACATCAAGAAATGAGAAGAAAAAGTGGCTAAAGTCATTATTTTGACATATTAATTATTTAAGATTTGTTCCTATTGAATACTTTTAACATTCAAAAATGAGTTTTTAACTAATGTCATCTCTATTCTCTTACCCATGACTTTCATTACATCCTGATGATTAGAGTGAGCGTTCTGATCATTCGGATAGGATATGAAAATTTTGATTTTGATTTTTGATTTTCAAATTAAAGAAATTACAATCTAAATCCAATTCAAATAAACTCTTATTGGATTGGATTTTTAAGTTTGTTTTTGGATCAATTAGTTTGGGAATTTAAGATTTTTTGGTTTTGATTTTGAACCTTTAACGCAGGCCATAACAATTAACCTTCTCAATTGACATAATAGTTTGCTTCTTAAAATCTGTAACTTTCTAGGGTCAACTTTCTATGATTAAAAATGATTGAGGTCACCCTGACGCCCATACCGAGCAATTCCATATTGAACTTAATACTATAATTGTTATGGTCATAGGGTACTAATAAATTGGACCTTTAAAAATTGAACCTATTAGTATTGGGCACATTTGATATAGGTAGGGCTAAATATATAAAGTATAAAATTTTGAATTTTCGGATATTCAAAAATATGTAGTACTATATCAAATTTCCAATTCAAAATCCATATATTTAAAAAATAAAATCTGAAGTCCAATCCACAATCCAAAAATCTAAATCAAATATCCAAAAAATTTGAATTTCGGGTTGACCAAACAATGCCACCTCTACTTATGGTATTCCACTTAACAAGGAACCATAACAATGACGAAAAACATCCTTTTGTTAACTTTTCCATCATTTTCTGACGGAACTTTCTTCTCACACATCTATTTCACCTATTTGTAGATACATGACATGTGTTTCAAAACACGTAACTATTACGTAATCATGATTAGTCCATCTATATTTTGACTTTAATTAATCACTTGCCCCTAAAATCCCAGCCTCAATTAATACATCTAATTGCTTACCTTGTTCAGTTTTAGGTATGCAACAAATTAGCTTTTTAACATGTTTCTTTTTCCTTTAAATTCTTCTAGAATTTCTTCGGTCTCTCATAGAATCACATCAGAGAAAAATCTTATTCTCAACTATTCCCCATCCCTACCTTCCCTCTATCTCTCTGGTTCTTAGAGAATGCATTCATTAATAGACAAAATCGTGGGACCCAGGTTATGGTGCTATAGTTGCAAGTTGTGTCGTCGAGTTTTCACATCTAACCAAGTCCTTACATGCACTAATGGTTCCACTACTATATGTCGTTGGTTCGACAACATAAAAGTTTGATGACACATCTTGCACCTATAGCACCAAACACCTGGATCGCACAATTTTGTTTTATTGATGAATGCATTTTATCGGGGCAACAAAAAAAAAATTCTAGAGTAAGCGCATCTTTACTTTGTTGATTTTGTCGAAAACTGAAAAATATCATAAAATGGTAAATGTATTTGCATGCTTAAAGGAGCGAGCAAGGTAAGCTAGATGTATTATGGGCAAACATTAGAAAGATAGGAGGGTTGACACCTAATTAGAAGGCACCTTCTAAGTTTAATATTAATTACAAGATATACCGAAGTAATTGTCCAGATACACATGCCAAATTTCTGATATATCTGAGATACACAAAAATACAGAAGGTTGTTGTGTCGTTGTTGTAGCTGTCGGTTCACTGTGGTGAAGTTGTTGCGATGTTGCTTAGAGCAGCAGCGTCTTGGTTCGCCGGAACAACGAGTTCATCGAAAAACCTGGAAAAGAAGACATACAAAAACAAAACTAAAACTAAAAAATGTGGGGAAGAGGAAAAGAGAATGTTCGTTGTTGGTTTTGCTCCGATTCACCAGAGATAAAAGCTCCTCACCTGAGTAGTGGGGTTATGCGGGTGTGAGGTGGTGGAAATTTTCAAAAGGTGACGGTCGGAATTCCATGGACAGTGACGAAGACGAAAGTTGTGGTGGTTCGCTGTCATTTGTCGTCGAATATTCATAGATCTAGTAGATCTCGTCGGAAATCCATGAATCTGATAGGTTTAGAAAATCCATGGATCTGGTCTCGCTGGAAATCCATTAATGTGTACTCATGTATCTAGCCGTGTATCTTACCCATTAATTTGTATCTCATGTATATAGTCATGTATCTCAGCCCTAGATACACAATTCCAGATACAGTCCAAGATACACAGTCCCAGATACACGCGAGCTTGTGTATCTCAAATACACAGGCCTAATATATACGCGACCCCGGTATATTTTGTAATTTAATTTAAAGTTAAGGGAAATTTTGTAAATAACCCACTTATGTTTGCTATTTCTGTTATTTTCCCATGTATTAGTTAATTAGGATTAGGATAATATTGAATTTCTATTTTAATAGTGCTCTTAAAATTAATTTAGTCTGATTTGATACGATGATTGAGTGAAGTTAGATATTTTCAACATATAAAAAGTGCGAATCTACATCCAACGAACACTGAACAAAGTAATTGCAAATAGTTTCTTGTAATTTAGAAGACTTTCACCTTTACGAAACATTCTGGGATCGTTTGGTTTAAAGATAAGTTATGCATGAATTAATGTATAGACTGGTAATGCACGAATGGCAGCAGGATGAGAGCCATGATCATCTTATTTTTGATTGCATGTATTCACGAGGGATCTGGAGCAAGATGTTGCAATGGCTAGGAATTTAAAGAAATGTCCAGACTTGGTAGGATTAAAAACACAAATGCGAGTGGTAGGAATGTCCAGGCTGCAATCTATCGACTATGCTTAGCCGGGACTATATACCACTTATGGTTAGAAAAGAACTCGAGAGTGTTTATGCAAGGTTGGAAAGAAGGAAAGAGCCATGGTACGACATATTATACAAGAGGTGGTTGTAAGGTTTGGTCATTTTACTTAATTATTTAATAAAGTAAATCTAATTAATTTCGTATTTGTATCCCACCTTTTGTCTCGCCTAAGACCAAACACATACTCCTCGTGGATAATTTATGCAGATATTATTTATACAAACGGGGAAAATAACAATCATATAATATACAGTGTATTGCTAAACTTATGCAAGTATCAAAAGGTAGTCAAGCATAGTGTATAACTAATGTGAGATTTTATGTAGGGATGTAAATATGATGGATTAGGGCGGGATAAACCTTGACCTATTAATATTTTGACCCGTTCTACTCTGCCCCGATTAGCATCTTTCAAATAGATTGCCCTGCCTCGCCCCGCCCTGCTAAGCCATGTCCTGCCCCGCCCTACCCCAATTGCTATCCCTAGTTTTAAGCTACTATTATAACATTTTATATATGTAACCAAATAGATCCTAAGGTGTATAACATTCGACTTTCAAGATTGATGATTTCATGGCAATGCAAGAAACCCAATTAAGAAAATTAACCAAATTCAGGTAGATGAAAATTGAGAAGACTATTCTGAGAATACGAGGATGTTTATTTTATGCACTTGGTGCATGTTAGTTTTTAGTTGTGATTTTGAGAGGTTTAAAGTGCGCCTGAAATGTGAAATTGTCACCCCATTTCTTTAAGTCAAGAGACAATTATAATACCTTCAACTTTTGAGGTGTTTTTTTTTAAAAAAATAAAAATAAAATAACAAATTGAAAAGTTTTTTTTAATCTAATCGGAGATCTTGGTTTCGGGTCGTAGATATTAATAGCCTCTAGTAAGAAGTGATTTATCCTCTTCTTTCTAAAGTAGGACTTTTCGAGATGAATTCAAATTAATCAAACTCTAAAACGGGTAGCAAACACCGTGTGAAAAACAGAACAAACTTCTCTCTGATGTGTTTGGTTGAAAAAAGTTCTTGGTATAAACTTTTCATTTTTTCCCCAAAATTTGGAAACCATTTTAAAAATAATAAATAAATGCCACCTAGTCTTCCACTCCCCGATTTAGTTATCTTTTTGCTACCAACAACCCCAAAATCAAAAAAATATAATCAAAATACAAGATCAAATCGAATACCATAATCGAACACCAAGAAATGAGAAGAAAAAATGGCTAAATTCATTAGTGACCCCCTAATCTTGTTTGCATTTTTCATTTTGACACATTATTTAAGACTTGTTGCTATTGAATACTTATACTATTCAAAAATGAGTTGTTAACTAATATCATCTCTATTCTCTTACCCTCGACTTCCATTACATCTTTATTGTTAGAGGTGGGCATTTAGACCGTTCTGATAGGATATGAAAATTTGGATTTTCAATTTTCGAATTGAAGAAATCACAATCCAAATCCATATCAAATAAGCACAGATTGGATTGGACTTTTAAGTTAGGTTTTGGATTAATCGGTTTGGATATTTAAGATTTTTGGTTTTAATTTTTGAGCCTTTAGCTCATGCCATAGCAATTAACCGCCTCGATTTACATAATAGTTGCTCCTTAAAATTTATAATTTTCTATGGTTTTCTACCGTTAACAACGATTTAGGTCACCCTGATGCCTATGTAATGCAATTACATATTGGACTTAATACTATGATGGCTATAGTCATAGGGTACGAAAGTATTGGATCTTTAAAACTTGAACTTATTCGTATTGAGCACATTTGATATAGGTAGGGTTAAATATAAGATATAAAATTTTGAATTTTCAGATATTCAAAAATTTGTAGTACTATCAGACAACCAATTCAAAATCCATATATTTAAAAAATAAAATCTGAAGTCCAACCCATAATTCAAAAATCTAAATCAAATATTCAAAAAGTTCGAATTTCGGATTGGCCCAAACTATATCCGCCCCTACTTATGATATTCCATTAACAAGAAACATCCCTTAAGTTTCTTCACATTGACCAAAACATCCCTTTGTTAACTTTTTCATCATTTTATGACAAAACTCTCTTCTCCCATGTGTATCCCATGTGTATTTCACCTATATGTCTAGACATATGACATGTGTTTCAACATACGTAACTACTACGTAATCATGATTAGCTTGTCTATATTTTGACTTTATTTGATCACTTACCTCTAAAATCCTGACCTTAATTAATACATCTAATTGCTTACCTTGCTTGATTTTAGGTAAGCAACAACTTGCCTTTTTAATAAGTTTATATTTCATATAAATTCTGTTGGAATTTCTTCGGTCTCTCATGAAATCACATTGTAAAAAACTCTTATTCTCAACCATCTTCCCCGCCCCCCTCCTTATTCCACCTCTATAGTTCTTAAAGAATGCATTCATTAATAAACAAATCATGAGACCCAGGTAATGGTATTATAGTTGCAAGATGTGTCATCTAGTTTTCACATCGAACCAAGGCCTTACAAGTACTAATGGTTCCATTAGTATATTGCCTTGGTTCGACAACATAAAAATTTGACGACACATCTTGCATCGATAACACCAAATACCTGGACCACATGATTATGCATTTTATCGAGGTAACAACAAAAAAATTGTATAGTAAGAGCTTCTTTACTTCGTTGATTTAGTCAAAAATTGAAAAAATATCATCTAAATTTAAAATATAAAAACGTATAATAAAATGTTAAACGTATTTGTATACTTAGCTTGAAGGTGTGTGCACAAAGTAAACTAGATGTATTAATTAGGGTTAGGTTAATGCTAAAATTTTTGTTTGGCAAAAATTTCAGAGATAACTAACATTTAGTCAATAAATGAGGTGTCATAGCTAAAGTTTACCTAATTACAGAATGTAGCTACAATTTAGTAGCTAAATATACAAACTAGTGAGATTGTATATACAAATACAAATTCGTTTTAGAGATTTTTATATGATCCCCGAAATTCATTTTGTATACAAATACAAACTTTTAGAAATTTGTATATGAGCCTCAAAATTCATTTAGTAGACAAATACAAACGTATATGAGCACTGAAATTAGAGAGCCCCTGAAATTAGTGATTTGTATGTGAGCCCCAAAATATAAATGCAAAAAAAATGTGTATTTAGCTATTTAATCTACACTTTAGCTGCAAATAGTAATTATTAAACAGTAGCTACGCCTGATAATTATGACTTTTCTACTCCACGTAATTTTTTCTTTTAATATTTCTCTTAAATTAGATATTTATTGCTCTTCAAATTAATTTCGTCTGATTTGATACTAAGATCAATTGAAGTTAGATATTTTCAACATATAATAAGTGCAAATCTACATCCAATGAAACATTGGAATGAGTAAATGCAAACAGTTCTTGTAATTTACAAGATTATTACCTTCACCAACATGCTGCTCCATCTTTAACCAGAGGTCTCGGTTCGAGTCCTGAGTATGGAGAAAATCATGTTGGGAGCGTCACCCCCAGAATGGACCCTGCAGTGCGTGATCTGATTAGTCGGGGCTCCAATACGGGTACCGGGTGGAAAACCCAAAAAAAAAAAAAAAAAAAAAAAAGATTATTACCTTCACGGAACATTCAAGGTTCGTTTGGCTTAAAAATAAGCTGTGCATGAATGAATGTATAGATTGGTAATGTACGAATAACATGTAGAGATTAATGATGAAAAAAATTGTAATGGAGATTAATACTATACAAATTGCAGTGATAACAAGAACTATTTTGTTTATTTATTTTGAAGAATTAATTTGGTCATTTTACTTATTTAATACATAAATTTTATTGATTTTCGTATTTGTACCTCCCATTTTATCTCGCCTAAGACCAAACACATACTCCTGGATAATTTATGCAGACAAGGAAAGTAACAATCATATAATATATTGTGTATTGCTAAGCTTATTATGCAAGTATCAAAAGGTAGCCAAGCATAGTGTATAACTAATGTGAGATTTTATGCAAGTACATATTGTAACATTTTATATATGTAACCAAACAAACCCTTAGGTGTATAACATTTGACTTTCAAGATTGATGATTTCATGGCAATGCAAGAAATTAAACCCAATTGAGAAAATTAACCAAATTCAGGTAGATGAGAATTGAGAAGAATACTATCAGAATACGAGGATGTTTATTTTACAAACTTGCGCACGTTAGTTTTTAGTTGCAATTTTGAGAGTTTTAAAATGCGCGTGAAATATGAAATTGTCACCCCATTTCTTTAAGTCAAGAGACATTATAGTACCTTCAACTTTGGAGTTTTTTTTTTTTTTTAGAAAAATAACAAATTGAAAACTTTTTAGGTTTAATTGAAGATCTCAATTTCGAGTTATGGATATTAATAGCCTCTTGTAAGGAGTGATTTACCCTCCCTCTCCTAAAATAAGACTTTTTGACGTAAATTCGAATTAGTCAACTCTAAAATAAGTACCGAATACCGAGTGAGAAACAAAAATAGAATTCTCTCTAATGTGTTTGGTTGAAAAAAAAGTTTTTTTCGAATAACCTTTCTCATTTTTTCCCAAAAATTTGGAAGTTATTTTTTAAAATAAATGCCACCTAGCTAGTCTCCCATATGTATTTCACCTATTTGTCTAGATATATGATACGTGTTTCAACATACGTAATCATTACGTAATCATGATTAATTTATCTATATTTTGACTTTATTTGATCACTTACCTCTAAATCTTGACCTTTATTAATACATCTGATTGCTTACCTTATGCGATTATAGGTATGCAACAACTTGCCTTTTTAACATGTTTCTATTTTCTATAAATTTTGCTGGAATTTTTTAGGTCTTTCACAAAATCACATTGAAAAGAACTCTTATTCTCAACTACTCCCCCCCACCCCCCACCCCCTACACCACCTCTCTAGTTCTTAAAGCTAAGAATGCATTCATTAATAAACAAAATCGTGCGACCCAGGTTATGGCGTTATTAATGCAAGATGTGTCGTTGAGTTTTCACATCGAATCAAGGTCGTACACACACTAATGATTCCATTAGTATATTTCCTTGATTCGACAACATAAAAATTTGACGACCATCTTGCATTGGTATACCATATACCTGGATCGCACGATTTTGTTTTATTGATGAATGCATTTTATCGGGGCACCAACAAAAAAATTATATAGTAAGAGCTTCTTTACTTCGTTTATTTAGTCAAAAATTGAAAAAATATCATATAAATTTAAAGGATAAAAATGTATAATAATATGATAAATGTATTTGTATACCTAGCTTGAAGGTGTGAGCAAGGTAAACTAGATGTATTAATTAGGATTAGGGTAATATTGAATTTTTCTTTGGCAAAATTTCAGAAATAACTAACATTTAGGCAATCAAGAAGGCGTCATGGCTAAAGTTTGCCTAATTATATGAAGCTACAATTTAGTAGCTAAATATACCAATTAGAGACTGTATATACAAGTATAATTTGCTTTAGATATTTGTATATGAGCCCCGAAGTTTGCTTTGTATACAAATACAAAGATTTGTATATGAGCTCCGAAATTCACTTCGTATACAAATATAAAGTATATGAGCACCAAAATTAGAGACACTCCACCCCCACCCCCACCCCCACCCCTGCTCCCCCGAAATTAGAGAGTTGTATATTAGCCCCCAAAATAAAACAAATATAGAAGAAATGTATATTTATCTATTTAATCTAAACTTTAGCTGCAAATAATAATTATGTTAAATATTAGCTACACATGGTAACTATAACTTCATATTTTCTACTCAACGTATTTTTCCCTTTTTATTTTAATATTGCTCTTAAAATTAGATATTTATTGCTCTTCAAATTAATTTCATCTGATTTGATACGAAGATAAAGAGAAATTAGATATTTTCAACACATAACAAGTGCAAATACACATCCAATGAACATTGGATTGAGTAAATGCAAACACTTCTTGCAATTTAGAAGATTATTACCTTCATGGAACATTCAGGGGTCGTTAGGAGGGGCGGATCTAGAGTGTTTGAGAGGGGATTTACTCGAACCCCTTCGTCAAAAAATTATATTGTATATATAATATATTTTTTCAATATATATATAGACTTTGAACCTTCTTGAACATAAGATTATATGTTGACTTAGTGGCTGAGGGGCTTCAAAATTCAACTTGAGGATTCCAAGTTCAAGACTCAAGCACTATATTTTATTTTTCGAACCCCCTTAGTGAAATTTCTGAATCCGCCACGAATCATTTGGCTTAAAAATTAATTGTGCATGAATTAATGTACAGATGGTAATGTATAAATTGAATCCTGGATTTCTTCATGCATTTACCTCTTCATATTTTAAATCCCTTAGTAAAAGTTGAAGTTCCGTCAATGACTCAAAGTATGTTACATAACTATACTGAATTTTGACCATTTACAGCCCCCCACAGAGTCAAAGGCCTTAACTTTACTCTGCAAAAACTCAATTTCGCTCAATGTGAAATGTTTCATTGTAAGACATTTTAGTACCTTCAACTTTCTTAAGAGCCAATATAATCCCTAAAACTTCTGTTTTTGAACCAGAAGAGAATGTCAGAAATAACACAAACTTTATAGGGGTAAAATGACTAATGGAAGACTAGAAAGGTAAAGTAATTACTTTGGAGGGCATTTTTAAAAAAAAATCAACAAATTGAAAAGTTTTTAAAAATTTAATCGGAGATCTCAATTTCGAGTCGTAGATATTAATAGTCTCTAGCAACGAGTGGTTTACTCTCCTCATATAAAATAAAACTTTCGCTAATTCAAATTAGTCAAACTCTAAAATAAGTACCGAACATCGAGTGAGAAAAAAAAAACTCTAATATGTTTGATTGAAAAAAAATTTTGGGATAAACTTTTTCATTTTTTCCAAATTTTGGAAATCATTTTTTAAAATAAATGCCACCTAATTTCCACACCACGTTTTAGTTATCTTTTTGCTTCCAACAACCCTGAATCAAAAAATAAAATAAAATAAAAACTCAAATCGAATACCCTAATCTAACACCAAGAAATGAGAAGAAAAAATGACTAAATTCATCTTTGCCCTCTAAACTTGTTTGCAATTTTCATTTTGACACATTATTTAAGACTTATTCCTATTGAATACTTATATTATTCAAAAATGAGTTTTTTTACTAATGTCATCTCTGATCTCTTACTCCACCGACTTTCATTACATCCTTATGGTTAGAGCTGGACGTTCACACCGTTCGGATAGGATATGAAAGTTTTGATTTGAATATTCGATTTTTGAATTGAAGAAATTAAAATTCAAATCCAATTCAAATAAACTCGGATTGGATTGGATTGAAGTTTTAAGTTTGTTTTTGAATATATCAATTTGGATATTTCAGATTTTTGAGCCTTTAACGCATGCCATAACAATTAACCGTCTCTGTTCACATTATAATTTACTCTTTAAAATCTATAACTTTCTATGGTCAACTTTCTAAGTTTACAATGATTCAGGTCACCCTAACGCCCATGAAGTACAATTCCATACTGGATTAATACTATAATGGTTATGGTCATAGGGTATTAATGATCGGATCTTTAAAATTTGAATTTATTAGTATTGGGCACATTTTGTATATGTAGGGTTAAATATAAGGTATAAATTTTTGAATTTTCATATATTCAAAAATTTGTAGTACTATCTGACATCCAATTCAAAATTCATATATTTAAAAAATAAAATTTAAAGTACAATCCATAATCCAAAAATCTAAATCAAATATCCAAAATTTCGAATTTTGAATTGGCTCAAACCACGTCCACCCCTACTAATGGTATTCCACTTAACAAGAAACATCCCTTAAATTTTTTAACATTGACCAAAAACATCCCTTTGTTAACTTTTTCATAATTTTCTGACGAAACTTTCTTCTTCCATGTGTATTTCACCTATTTGCCTAGATATATGACACGTGTTTTAACATACGTAACTATTATGTAATCATGATTAGTTTATCTATATTTTGACTTTATTTAATCACTTACCTCTAAAATCCGTACCTTAATTAATATATCTAATTGCTTGCCTTACTTGATTTTTGGCATGCAACGACTTGCCTTTTTAGCATGTTTCTATTTCCTAAATATTCTACTAGAATTTCTTCAATCTCCCACAATCACATTGAAAAAACCTCTTATTCTCAACTATCCCCCTCTACTCCACCTCTCTTATTCTTAAAGAATGCATTCATTAATAAACAAAATCGTGCGACCCAGGTTATGGTGTTATGGATGCAAGATGTATCGTTGAGTTTTCACATCGAACCAAGGCCTTACACGCACTAATGGTTCCATTAGTATATTTCCTTAGTTTAACAACATTAAAATTTGACGACACATCTTGCATCTGTAACACCATATACCTTGATCACACGATTTTGTTTTATTGATGAATGCATTTTATCGGGGCAACAACAGAAGAGTTATAGAGTAAGAGTCAACGTATTTGCATAGTTGAAGGTGCGAACAAGGTAAACTAGATGTTTAATTAGGGTTAGGGTAATATTGAATTTATTCTAATATTGCTCTTAAAAATAGATATGTATTGCTCTTCAAATTAATTTCGTCTAATTTGATAAGAAGATCAAGTGAAATTAGATATTTTCAACATATAACAAGTGCAATCTATATCCAATGAACACTGGATGGAGTAAATGCAAACAGTTCTTGCAATTTAGAAGATTATTACCTTCATGGAACATTCAAATGTCGTTTGCAGGGACGGATCTAGAGTGTAGCGAGGGGATTCACCCGAACTTCCTGGCAAAAATTACATTGTATATATGGAAAAGGGTTTAAATTGCCCCTCATCTATTGAAAATGGTACAAAAATGTCTTTTATCCACCTTTTGGCTCTATAATGCCCTTCACATCCACGTTTGGGCTCCAAAATGTCCTTCACATCCACCTTTGAATTATAAAATGTCCTTTTATTTAACAGACCCAATATTAAAATTTAAAAAAAGTTTCATCAATGACGTGACAGCTTCCCATTGGTTACCATTTAATTAATTTAAAAATTTAAAAAACCCCAACCCACCATACCCGCCCCCCCCATTTCCCATTGCTTGATGCTTATGGTTCCTTTTTTTTTTTTTTTCAAGTCTTCTGATTTGAGTTCAGCTTGTTGAATGACTGTACTTGAAGTCCTTTCACAAGGCACTCCAGTACCTCTGCCCCAAGCTGATGAACAAAGTAAAAATGAAAGAGCATATTTTTGCAAACTAGCTGAAGGGTATTTGTCATATTTGTTTGTCATATTTGCTGTAACTCGCTTGACAGTAACCAAAATAGATAAGTACTTTTTGTATATTTTATTTCAACGATTTTAATTAAGATTTACTGAACATAGTGTGGAATAGGTAATTACTGGTTTCATTTTGGGTCATGTCATGTGTACTTGCTAGGCAGTTGCATTTGTTCAAGTAAACGAAATCTTTTGCTCTGCATCATAGAGCACTTGATACTAGCAGTATCGTAATCTTCTCTAATTTTTTTTTATTTTTTTCTCATCTTAATAGAAATGATGATATACTAGTTAAAAAATGTTGTGCAACCAATTCAAAATGTTAGTGATCTGTTTTGATTCTTAATATTTCCAGCAAGTTGTAGCTCTGCTGATGCATAATGTGCAGAAGATGGGTGTTGTGGGTTAGGATTTTTTAATTTTTAAATTAATCTAATGGGACCAATGGGAAGCTGTCACATCATTAATGATTTTTTTTAATTTAATAGTGGGACTGTTAAATAAAAGAGTATTTTGGAGTTCAAAGGGGGATGTGAAGGGCATTTTGAAGTTCAAAGGTGGATGTGAATGACATTATAGAGCCAAAAGGTGGATGAAGGGCATTTTTGTACCATTTCTAATAGGTGAGGGGCAATTTAGGCCCATTTCCGTTGTATATATAATGTGTTTTTTCAATTTTTTATGTGTATTATATATAAATCTTGAACCTCCTTGAATATAAGATTAGATGTTGATTTAGTGGCTGAGGGTTTCAAGTTCAAATTTCGAGCACTATATTTTATATTTTGAATCCTCATAGTGAAAATCCTGGGCCCGCCATGGATCATTTGACTTAAAAATTAATCGTGCATGAATTATTCTAAATCAAATATCCAAAATTTTGAATTTTTAATTGGCTCAAACTACGCCCACCCCTACTAATGGTATTCCACTTAACAAGAAACATCCCTTAAATTTCTTAACATTAACCAAAAACATCCCTTTGTTAAATTTTTTTTCATAATTTTCTGACGAAACTCTCTTCTTCCACGTGTATTTCACCTATTTGTCTAGATAAATGACATGTGTTTCAACATACGTAACTATTACATAATCATGATTAGTTTATCTGTATTTTGACTTTATTTGATCAGTTACCTCTAAAATCCGGACCTTAATTAATACATCTAATTGCTTGCCTTACTTGATTTTTGGTATGCAACGAATTGCCTTTTTAGCATGTTTCTATTTCCTATATATTCTACTAGAATTTCTTCAATCTCTCACAATCACATTGAAAAAACCTCTTATTCTCAACTATCCCCCTCTACTCCACCTCTCTTATTCTTAAAGAATGCATTCGTTAATAAACAAAATCGTACGACCCAGGTTATGGTGTTATGGATGCAAGATGTATCGTCGAGTTTTCACATCGAACCAAGGCCTTACACGCACTACTGGTTCCATTAGATATTTCCTTGGTTCGACAACATTAAAATTTGACGACACATCTTGCATCTGTAACACCATATACCTTGATCACACGATTTTATTTTATTGATGAATGCATTTTATCGGGGCAACAACAAAAGAATTATAGAATAAGAGGTTCTTTACTTCGTTGATTATGTCAAAAATTGAAAAGATTATCATCTAAATTTAAAAGGGTAAAAGCGTACAACATATTTGCATATTTGAAGGTGCGAGCAAGGTAAACTAGATGTTTAATTAGGGTTAGGGTAATATTGAGTTTTATTTTAATATTGCTCTTAAAATTAGATATGTATTGCTCTTCAAATTAATTTCGTCTGATTTGATAAGAAGATCAAGTGAAATTAGATATTTTCAACATATAATAAGTGCAAATTTATATCCAATGAAACACTGGATTGAGTAAATGCAAACAGTCCTTGCAATTTAGAAGATTATTACCTTCATGGAACATTCAAATGTCGTTTGCAGGGACGGATCTAGAGTGTAGTGAGGGGATTCACCTGAACTTCCTGACAAAAATTACATTGTATGTATAATGTATTTTTTTCAATTTTTTATTATGTGTATTATATATAGATTTTGAACCTCCTTGAACATAAGATTAGATGTTGACTTAGTGGCTGAAGGCAGGGACGGCTCTACCTCATAAAAAAAAGAGGCGACCGTGTTAGACCCCCAAATTTGAGGGGCCTCATTTTTTAACAATAATAGATTATATATATATATATATATATATATATATATATATATATATATATTAAATAGTATTTGAAGGAAAAATAAACTTTTATATAAAAGGAAAGAATTATTAGAAGAAGTTTGATATATCTAAGGAATTATGTTTCAAGAAAGATTAAATGCATTGATTATATTATTAATTAAAAAAATTATTTAAAAAAATCGATTATATAATTTTATAAAAATAGATTTTATTAAAAAAGTTATTTTTTCTTAAAAATTTAAGGTTTCCATTTGATTTTGGCCTTGGGCCACTTATATGCTTTAGCCGCCTCTGGCTGAGGGGTTTCAAAATTCACTTTGAGGGTTTCAAGTTCAAATCCCAAGCACTATATTTTATATTTCGAACCCCCTTAGTAAAAATTCTGGATCCACCACGGATCGTTTGGCTTAAAAATTAATTGTGCATGAATAAATGTATAGATGATAATGTATGAATTGAATTCCCTTGATTTCTTCATACTATACACTTAACTTTTTATATTTTAAATTCTTTAGTAAAAGTTCGAACTCCGTCACTCAGTGTTTTAAAAGGATGGAGCGTGAGGCGGGACGTTTTACTTAGCACGGGACGAGGTGTAAGCCTCAAGGCGATGGACCATAAGCCCCAGGAATCTTACATTTTTTAATTTATAATATAGTAAAATAGTGTTATAAAGCAAAAATTATAAACAATACATTAATAATTAAAACAATTAAAAACATGATCAAACAAACTCATAGAAAATAAGACTTTTAATATAATTTTAAATGCTATAATAGCTACTATGAGATGTAAATCAACTCTAATATCTTAACTTTCAAATAATAAAAGGATCACATTTTTGTAAAATATATTATGATCGTACTATGCAATTTACATATCTAAAAGAAAATAATCAATAAACTTTATTATTACAATCACGGTAATTTTGAGATAATAAAACATAATAATTTACTTTCAAAGAGCGATTATTTTGAGATGTACGAAAATAATATGAAGACCAATATTGATAAATGCAGATGTAAAAATCGGCTAATTAAGTATTTTTAAAAGAAATGTTAAATGATATTCACCCCATGGTGCTTTCAACTAATAAATATGCATAATACAATGACTTGTTATTTGAGTTATTCTCAATCTTTTAATTTTTATAGATGGAAAAACCATTAAGCATTATTTAATTATTAGAGAATTATAAGGGTCAATAATGTCAATTAAAAAATTTGACATATAATTTTCCTAATATTTGTTAGGCGAGCCCCGAGCGTTGGCCATTAGGCGTGTCTAGGGCGTACAGTCGGGCGCTTAAGGTGTAAGTTTTACAAGACTTAAGCCTTATACAGATGCCTCGAGGCGTTTTGCCAGTGCCCTGTCCTGGGACGAGCCTCAAAACTGCCTTTTAGAACACTGCGACATCACTTACTCAAAAGTATATTACATAACTAACAATAATGCTGCGAAACTTTTATCTCACAAGTAGGTGGAATTCAAAGTATATACGCTCAAAAATGTTAAGATTTGAATCCCCACAACTTGTGGGACAAAAAAAATCCTCACATAAGACTATATTTTTTTTATTTATGTAGCTCAACAATCCTTTTTTGGATATTAGACTTCTGGAAATGGTATCCTAAATACAATCTTGTTACAACCTTTAATTGGGGTGTTCCGTAAATTCCACAATCGTTGATTCATATGATACGAGTATCAGAAAAACCCCAGCCGTCTTTTCTGTGTGTTCAGAAATCAGATACATGATACAACTAAAAACTAAGACACCTAATATAACTATAGCACCATATGCCTGATACAATTAGATGACTGATACTACTTTTAGTTGGTATATCGACATCTTTACCTGTTATAGATAATCACAAACACGAGATTTTTGGGAAGATTTGAAACGGAAGAGAAAATCGTAGACGTTGGTGGAGAGAATTAAGGGAATGTTGAGGTGAGAGGGAGAGAAATAAGGTAAGTGGGTGACATAGGAGTTGTGTTTGTGATACAATAATATTGATTTTACCGCTAAATTAGGGAGTGATTAAAATGGGGGAAGGGGGAAATTGCTACTATATATTATATAATTAGAAGTAGTTCTATGTTGTGAAATTATTTTAAAGTATAACTGAACTATATAATTAAATTGCTTATGTTTGCCTAGTCAAGTAATTTTTTTCTATTAATTATACTAGATACAAAATAAAAAATTTCATAATTACTCCCTCCGTTTAAAAAAGAATGACCTACTTTTCTTTTTAGTCCGTTTAAAAAAGAATGACCCTTTTCTTTTTTGGCAATACTTTAATTCCAACTTTCCACATGGCATGTTTAAGACCACAAGATTAAAGGGCATTTTGGTACATTTGCCACAACTTTAATTTAGGACCACAAGATTCAAAAGTCTTCTTTATTTTCTTAAACTCCGTGCTAAGTCAAACTAGGTCATTCTTTTTGAAACGGAGGGAGTACTAGTTACCAAATATAACTGGTATTACAAATACTCTTTAATACTAGTACTAGTATCATTATAGGGAAGAAATTTTCTTTTCTAATTTAGGAAAATGTAATCGAGGATATAAAATTTCTTTTTCAGCAGATTTAAGCTATATCATTTTTAGAAAAATAATTTAATTCTCTTGTAAAATTAATTATATTATGATTTGAAGTATATTTGATTTCCTATTTTAGAAATTATGTACATTTAAAGTCTAAAGGCAAAGCTATTGGTTAGACGTACACGAAGACAAAGTATAGTTAGACGAAGCCGTATCCCAGATACGGGAACTAACTCCTTTAGACGAATGAGTCACCTTCTGATTCTTACTCCCGAAGGAACTCTTAGCCTCATAGCTACATGAGCTACATCATGTTCGGTTAGTAATACAAGAATCTCGATTTGAAAATAAGTTCCCGCGTAAAGTGGATTCAAGAATCATCAAAGAAAAAAAATGGCTTTACCAAACACCTTTTCATTGTCATCATCCAAATCCCTTGTTAACCTTTTTCCTAACCACCAACATGGGCAGCGGCACCACCCCATCTCCGCCATGCACGTGGCGGAGCCGGGGAAATGGAATCTTGGTAGTTGGAAAAGCAAGAAGGCATTGCAACTTCCAGAATATCCGGATAAAAAGGAGTTAGAATCTGTGCTGAAAACACTTGAATCAAATCCACCCCTCGTGTTTGCGGGTGAAGCAAGGAGTTTGGAAAAGAAGATTGGTGAAGCTGCATTGGGGAAAGCGTTTTTGTTGCAAGGTGGTGATTGTGCTGAGAGTTTTAAGGAGTTTAATGCTAATAATATTCGTGATACTTTTAGGATTATACTTCAGATGAGTGTTGTTCTTATGTTTGGTGGAGAAGTTCCTGTCATTAAGGTAATGATTAAGATTCGATTTTTATGACTCTCATATTCAAATAAATGCTATAATGTGTGTTCTGTTGTTTCTTGGTTCTCATTTTTATGGATTAATGTGATCAAGATTCGATTTTTATCACTCCCATATTTCGATTATGTGTTTTGATGGCTAATATGTGTGTTCTGCTGTTCTTAGTTCTCATTTTTATGGATTAAGGTAATCAAGATTCGATTTTTATGTGACTCACATATTCAAGTTTTGTGTTTTGATGTGCTAGAATGTGTGTCCTGCTGTTTCTTAGTTCTCATTTTTATGGATTAAAGGTAATCAAGATTTGATTGTGGTAATATGTTCGTACCAATTCTGTTGTTGTTATCTTTTTTCGAACTGCTTTATAATGCTTTGACTTGAGTCAAATATCTATTGGAAACAACCTCTCTACCTTCCAAGGTAGGGGTAAGGTCTGCGCACACACTACCCTCCTAAGACTCAACTTTTGCGATTACACTAGGTATGCTGTTGTTGTTTCATATACTACTATATTGTGGTACAATTTTCATAACTTTCAAGAACTTAAATTCATCAAATTAAACTATTCAAAATTCAAACTCTGATATGAGGTTTTCTCTGTCTAGCCATTTGAACTCAGTTCACTTTTTCTTCCCTACAATTAATGTACAACTAATATCTAAGCCAAGTGAAAATTTTGAACTCTGTAGCCAGCATTTTATATGAAATGGAATCAGGGTATATACATGTTGTGTGTGTGTGTGAGTTATGTCACACAACTTATGTGTATATGTGTACATATTCACATATATGTGCATACATATACTTGCTTTACTCAATAGTTACAGTGTATGAGTTGTAGAATAGCTAGGATCTTGAATATATGGAATAACAATCATTATAATGAGTTTCTTGATTTAGAAAAGATCACGACTTTAAGCTTAAATTGTTACATGTTTAATTATAGGTTGGAAGAATGGCGGGTCAGTTTGCAAAACCAAGATCAGATCCATTCGAGGAGATAAATGGAGTGAAGCTACCAAGTTACAAGGGCGATAATATTAATGGTGATAAATTTGATGAGAAGTCGAGAATTCCAGACCCTCATAGGCTTATTAGGGCCTACATGCAATCTGCCGCGACTCTTAACATTCTTAGAGCTTTTGCTACCGGAGGTTATGCTGCAATGCAGAGGGTCACCGAATGGAATCTTGATTTTGTGGAGAACAGTGAGCAGGGCGATAGGTATGAATATTGTAATCTTTAATGAACTTCTGCAGTAGATTTTATGTAGGGTTCGGACATAAAAAAGTGTGATATTCGGGAAAAAAAGTTGAAAAAGGACTAATATGTTGTAGTGCAACATTTGAAGTATCGTTTTAATGACTTCTCAATTGTACTTGGGCCCGAATTGCCAAGTTCTTGTCGTTACAACTTCAAGTGTCGATTTCAGTTGCATATTCTGCTGCATAGCTTGGGCTAATCAGATGATTTTAAGTCTATTTAATTTTTTGCAGGTATCAAGAACTAGCTCACAGGGTTGATGAAGCCTTAGGATTCATGACTGCTGCTGGACTCACAGTCGACCACCCTATCACGTCAACGATTGAATTTTGGACATCCCATGAGTGCTTGCTTCTTCCTTATGAACAAGCACTTACAAGGGAGGATTCAACTTCTGGTCTTTTCTATGATTGTTCTGCTCACATGATTTGGGTTGGGGAACGAACCAGGCAACTAGATGGTGCTCATGTCGAGTTTTTGAGAGGAGTAGCAAATCCCCTTGGCATAAAGGTACGGATAGATTAAGGCAGTTTCAGTGCAATATGCTAATAAAAGTACTATTGATTAGATTATTCATTGCTCAACGCAGTAGACTGTTCGACTTATCTAACAATGAAGTAGGATGTAGTAGACAAAAACAGAAATTTAGAACTAATGCATCCCCAATAATTTCATCTGTTATTATATATATTTACGATTATAAATGCATTTCCAGCTCCATTTAACTCATTTGTGCTAATTTTGAGATCTTATCGAGTTGTCTTAGCCAATGCTGTTTATGTTAGTTGCCTAAAGATGGAAGTTTTATTGCAGGTGAGCCAAAATATGGATCCAAATGAGCTAATTAAGCTCATTAACATCCTGAACCCAACCAATAAGCCCGGAAGAATAACTGTAATTGTTAGAATGGGTGCTGAGAACACGAGAGTGAAACTTCCCCACTTGGTCAGGGCAAAACGAGGAGCTGGTCAGATTGTGACGTGGGTTTGTGATCCAATGCACGGGAACACCATCAAGGCACCATGTGGACTCAAAACTCGTGCATTCGATACAATCTTGGTATGTTTCATCTGTGCATTCTCTTTATGATTCTTGGATAATATCACTTTGGACAAAGAATGTTTTCTGTTTTTCGATCTGAATGTGTTATATTGTGCTAAACTGGCAGGCTGAAGTTCGAGCTTTCTTCGATGTGCATGAGCAAGAAGGGAGCCATCCTGGTGGTATCCATCTAGAAATGACAGGGCAAAATGTGACTGAATGCATTGGCGGATCAAGAACAGTAACCTATGACGATTTGAGCTCTCGCTACCACACACATTGTGATCCGAGATTGAATGCTTCTCAGTCTCTTGAACTTTCCTTCATCGTAGCTGAGCGACTGAGAAGACGAAGAATGGCCACTCAACGCGTGTAGGCGTTTGGTCTGTAATCTTGAAACTCTTGCCTCTGGCCTTCTGAGCATTTGAAACTTATATATGTGGCCTTTGGCCTTCTGAGTATTCGAAATTCCTATATTAATTCGGATTCACGCTGTGTATAATCTGTAGGAAAAAAGAATTTTGATCACTATCCTCACTACACTTTAGTTTGAGTAGTTTTATTAGAAGTAACTTAAAGATTATATGAAGGGACTGAGTAAATATAAGTAATTTTGATTGATTTTGTTTATACAGTTAACTAATCTTTCCTGCTTAGAAACTTGTGAAAAAAAGATATAAAGAATTATAATCTTCACATATATAACTAGCAAAGAACCAAACAACCCCTTAAGTGCATTGACACAATTTCCTCTTTTGTCAAAAAGTAACAGCAACAATATACCCAGTGAACTCCCACAAGTAAGGTCTGGGGAGGGTAGAGTGTACGCAGACCTTATCACTACCTCGTGGAGGTAGAGAGGCTGTTTTTGAAGACACTTGGCTCAAGTGCAGCAGATCTAGGTACAAAGAAAAAGGAAACAATGAAGAAAATATAGCAAGTTTGTAAGAAGGTAGGAAAAACAAAGAAAATATAGCAAGTCTGTAAGAAGGTAGGAAAAACAACAACAAAATATATCACTTTAAGATTAACAATAAACAACATAATAGGGTAGATTATCGAAAATAAGACTCCCTCCATTTCAAAATAAATGAATTGTTGAGACTTTTTTTATAGTTCAAAATAATTGAATTGTTCAAAGTTCAAGAGAATTGTTTGGATCTTTTTCCATATTTACCCTTTGTTTTAATGATGTTCTTAACTACTTTACATTTTTCTAAGAGAATAGGTTGAATAATCAAAAGGGTAATAGTGGAAAGTAGCCTTAAATTTATATCCTTAAATATTTTTCTTATAGGCGTGCATTACCTCAATAATTCAATTATTTTGAATTAGAGGGAGTAATAAACAATGATAAATATCAAAAACAAGAACTACAATACTACAACTAGTCCCATGACAAATACCAACCAACCTAAGTCAAACAACACTCCACTACCTACTAACCTTCTATTCTAGGACGAGTCCTCCACACCCTCTTATCTAAGGTCATGTCCTCAGTAACCTGAAGTTGCGCCATATTCTGTCTTATCACCTCTCCAAATACTTCTTCGGCCTACCTCTGCCTCTCCTCGTACCCTCTATATCCAACCTCTCGCACCTTCTCACTGATGCGTCTACGCATCTCCTGTTCACATGACCAAACCATCTCAGTCTCCCTTAACAAATGAGCTTAACAAATACGTATTACTTACCAAATATCAAATCCTATTATCTCGAGAGTCACATGTGTTTTGGCACATTATTGGTTAGTAATATGACTGATATCGACCTACCTAAGTCCTAATCACATCACTAACCTAACTATTATATTTTAGGTGATAATTAGCGACAGATAACATCTATTCTTCAACAATAAAAAATCGTTGCTAATTCTATTTAATAACAAATTATCAAAAACATAATATTTTTATCATTAGCATAATCAAGAACAAGCGTAGAAGAAATGTAATAAGCAAATTATTTTCATATTCATAAAATTCAAAATTGTGTATTGCTCATAATTTTACCGAGTTCACAAATATCCCATTAAAACTCATTGAATTTCTTGATTTCAAACTCGCCACATAATGGAAACACTTATGTTTATAAAATCAACATAATCAAAATATTGATTAGCAATAACAAAAATATCATTCCGCTATCTAATAAAATCTATTATATTTTCTATATGGGAAAGGATCACCTCCAGTGATAATTCCTCCAGTAATCCTCAATGATATTGTAGGATACTGCCATGTGACAATAAAAGTTTTAATGGCCATGATCTTGTTTTGATATTTAATAATCCTTTTTTATAAATTATAATATTTCAAAGCAGACAACAATTTCGAACTTCTTGTGAATTCAGATACATAATTCGGCAATCTTTTTAGGGCACTTCATCCATTATAATTTATATGATTTTTAAATTTTTTTTTTTGCTTTTTGAGAGTTAATTTGAGTAGTTTTTGAAGCAAACTGTATTAGATCACTTAATACTTTAAAATTGAAATGAATATATTCGAAAACTATCCGAAATGCGCTATAAGTTGTAATTATTCCAATATAAATATGATGAAAAGAATACAATTTACGTATTGATCAAACTTTACATAGTTTGAATCTCGAAATATGAAAAAGATCACATAAATTGAAACAGATAAAGTATTAATTTTTTATCACCATATATTGAAAGATGAACGATATGGTCCTAATTAAGTTGAACTTATATGTATATTTTTCTGGGCTGTATCGTTCTTGCAAGTGACAACATGCACTTAACAGTTAACAACAAACAACAAACAACAAACAACAAAAGAATTCATACAATTAGTTACATTAGCTAGGCATAAAGGGGCAGTCCGGTGCACTAAAGCTACCGCTATGAGCGGTGTCCGGATAAGGGCTCCACCACAAGGGTGTATTGTACGCAGTCTTACCTTGCATTTCTGCCAAAGGCTGTTTCCAAAGCTTGAACCCGTGACCTCCTGGTCACATGGCAGCTAGACATGTTGCTCTTATATTGAAAGGAAAAGTTGGAAAAAGAAAATTCTGTTAGGAAATAGACGTTTCAAAATAAATTGTTTGCTTTTAAACTAGAAAAGATCATGGCCATTAAAATTTAAATTGTCACGTGGCAATATCCTACAGTAGCATTGAGGATTATTGGAGGTGATACATTATTGGGTAAACTAATAGGTCAAAATTTTCAAATTAATTGCGCTCAAGGACATCTTTAATTAACTATCTTTAATTAACTATCTATGAAATCTGTAAGGATTTTCTCTCCAAAATTAAGTACGTGCACACACGTGATTAAGATTGGATTAGACTAATATACTTACACATCTCAACAACCAAACAAAATAAGGATGCAACAGAGTTTCTTTCTTTTTTGTTTTTGAAACGAGTGAGCACTTTGTGGTAATCTCAGTGTGCAATAGTTCGCAAGTCACACAAGAGATGTAAATCGCATTAAGCAAACCCCATGCGATGATCTTATGGGAGAGCGGCAAATGGTGGCTGAATTCAATTCCAGGTCCCCACATGGGAGAACCAGGCAAGATAGTTGAAAGGCATAATTGTTTAAAAATTGATTCAATTTCCAATTTTATAAATATAATGTAAAATCTTATTGTTGTTTCCATAAGAAAGGAAAATAGTAATTTACGCATTTTTGGCAAATATTTTTAAAACATCCTACTCCTAAGTCCTATTACTACTACTCTACTAGTATTCAAGGCATCTATGTTAGTTGATCAAAGGCATTTCTTAGCACCGGGAAAAAATATATAACCAAATGCGAAATAAAATAAAAATTGAACTTTATATCGGTATTATTTTTTTTAATCCCGATAACCAAATGAGCCCTTAATTTTTTTCTTTTCAAACTATAGTAAGGAGTACATACCATTCACCATGTTTTAAAAAATCAGATAATAGAATGGAGTGTTAAATATTACTAGTAATTTCTTATGTTAATTTTTTACCCGTAACATGTGAATTTTTTTTATAGAATTTAAAATATGTTATAAATATATTACTATATTGTGGATGTTCATTTAAGTACTTTTCAACTTTTTAAAGAAGCGTGTAATTAAATACACAGCTTGCAAGTAGCTCAAACAAACAACTTGTAAACAGCTTTTCGGAAAGTCTTGCAACACTTTCCTAAAACTTGCAATCAAGCAAGCAGCTTACAAGCGACTTTCCGAAAAATCTTACAACAATTTTCTCAAGTTTGCAATGAAGTAGACAGCTTGCAATTAGCAGCTTCGTGAAAAATCTTACAACAACTTCATCAGGCTTGCAATTAAGCAATCAACTCGCAAATAGCTCAAGCAGACAGCTCACAAACAACTTTCAGGAAAAGCTCATGACAACAATTTTTTTCTTCTATAAATAGAAAACTAAGTCATTTTATTTGTACATCAAACTTTAAAAATAATAGAGTCTCCCTCTCCTCCACCTTCTTTGGCTTTATCACTATAATAGAGTCAATTCTCACACAAATATTTGTGGGTGGACTTGTAATTATGTCTTCTTCAAATGAACCATATGGTAAAAAAACATTGAAACCTTTTCAATGATTCAAAGGCCAATTATTTAGAGAGGTTGTTGGATGATGGATTCTTGGAATCATTCCATCAATATTGTGAGGTCCATTACTCAATTGGTCCAAAGCATTTATCAACCACAAAATCACCTTTACTATACGTTTCTTGATTTCAAACCAAGTTTTTCTTTTTTGCTATTAATGATTAGACACTTGAATAAACTTTGTTGGCCTTGCAATATTTCATGCTAAACACATGTCATTTGTTTTTCATTCAATGTTTGTGAGAGTTTAATTCGAAAAGTTTGGTTAATGATTAAACTATTTGAGAATCTTTATAGGCCTTGCATAATTTCATGCTAAACACGTCGGTTTTGTCCATTTCTCACTTGATTTTTGATATTTGTATGGGGATTGTGATTGCTTTGGATTTGCGTTTCATAAGACCCTTAAAGAGAGACACGCTCCCTAATTTTTTTTTATATTTATGGTTCAAATCCGAGATGTTCTGCTTAATGATTAGACTATGTGAGGAAGAATCGTGTACGCTTTGCCGAATTTTCATGCTAAAAACATGTTAAATTTTGAGTTTCTCACTCAATGTTCAATACCTATATTTGATTTTTGATTAATCTGAATTCACGTGGAATAAGATTCATTAAAAAAAAAAAGTGCTTCCTATTAATTTTTTTCATACGTCAGGCTCAAACTCGAGATATATGGTTAAAAAAGGAGAGATTCTATCTATTGCACCATAATTCTTAAGGATAAGCATGATCGGAGCTAGAGGGTGCAAGAAGTTCAATCAAATCCTATTCGTCAAAAATTACACACCATCTAACAAATATTGTTTTTTTTTTCGTCTTTTTCGTATATTTAAGCCGTTATATTTTAATTTTTCTAAGCAAAACTTAAGACTCTGCCATTACATATAAGTGTATCCGATTCAACTTGTTCAGCTTGAGAGGGAGTAGTCAAATTGACCATATAAATAATTTTAGTCAACTTGGATTCAGGGGCGGAGCCACCTTTAGGTCAGGGGGTTATCGAACCCCTTTCGACAAAAAATTATATTATTTATATATGGTTAAAATTATTTTTTATGTATATATAGTAGATGTTGAACCCCCTTCTGCTAATTTATATGTTTACTTGTTCTGATTTTAAACCCCCTTAGTAAAAATTCTGGTTCCTCCACTGCTTGGGTTATCAACAAAAACAGTTTCCTTTACCTTATGAAAAGAGGAATAACATCTATAGTGGGGGTGTTTATGATTTGGTTAAAAACCAAACCAAATCGCAAATCAAATCAAACGGACTAAAAAAATTGATATTTGGTTTGGTTATGGTTCTACTATGAAAAAATCAAAAAAATAATCAAATCGAACCGATAAATTATATATATAAATTTTATAATTATTTAAATATATAATATTAGTTTTTCATAAATAATTATAAATATTTATACCTTTTAATCATTAGTTGGTTTTAATCTACTTATTTCACATGCACTACAACACATTTAGATAATTTTCATAGTTTGATTTGAATATATAATATTAGTTTTTCATAAATGATAATTATCTAATTGTATATAGGGAAAAGGCTCAAATATGCCATCGAACTATTAGAAATGATTCATTTATGTCATCCGTTAAAAGTTTGGCTCATTTATGCCATCGCCATTACAAAACAGGCTCATCCATGTCATTGCTTCTTAACGGTGGTTTTTTAAAAACAGCTTTCCCACGTGGCCTCTTACTAGAGGTCCACGTCATTAATCAAATATGCCATCGAACTTTGAGAAAAGGTTCATCTATGTCATCCGTTAAAAGTTTGGTTCATTCATGCCACTGTTGTTACAAAAAAGGCTCATTCATGCCATTTTTTTTAACAGTCCGATTTGGTGATTTTTTGCAAAACCATTTTGTATACGTGGCCAACAATGATTCGTCCACATCATTAATTAAATCAGCCAAATAAAAAATCTAAAAAATTGAACTTTCTTCTAAAAGGTGAAATTAAAATTTTGTTTTCCACGACTCACAAATTTCTGGTACATCTGATTCTTCAAGTCATTAGAATCTTCAATTTTTGATTTTAATTTGATTTTGCTGAAATATTCTTCTTTTCTTCTCTGTAATTTCACCGATTATAGAATATTTTTTCTGAGTTTTACTTCAAGTACAATTTTTTAAGAATTTGAAAAATTATGTTTCGATAACTAATTGATTCATTGTTTGAAATAGTTGATGTCTGTTTTGGGCTTGAATTGACCTTGAGATTTGCAGAATTGTGTTCGGTGATTCCGAAGAAATTGAAAATCGATGAACTCTTTACAGTGCCTATAAAGGAGTTACAAAATGCATAAAAATATTTTGGCCGGAGAAGTCGATATTTTCTTATTAGGAATTTTAAAATTTCTTTTGCTGATTTAATTAATGATGTGGACCAATTATTATTGGGCTCGTGTACAAAATGGTATTGCAAAAAATCACCAAACCTGATTGTTAAAAAAAAATGGCATTAATGCGCCAAACTTTTAATGGATGATATAGATGAGTCTTTTCTCAAAGTTCGATGACATATTTGAGTCTTTTTCCTTTAATTAATGATGTGGACGAATTATTATTGGTCACGTGTACAAAATGATTTTGTAAAAAATTACCAAATCGGACTGTTAAAAAAAATGGCATGAATAAGTCTTTTTTGTAACGGCAATGACATGAATGAGCCAAACTTTTAACGAATGACATATTTGAGCCTTTTCTCAAAGTTCGATGACATGTTTGAGCCTTTTCCCTTGTATATATGTGGTGTGGTGTATTGTTCATTTTTAATTTCTTTACTAAGATATTCATTTACTTTTTAATGGCTTACTCCTTTGATTTTTTAAGAGTTGACTATTCTATTTAAAGATCTATATTATTTCAATGGATGTTAGGCATGTGAAGTGAAAGAATCTCTACAGTTATGCAACTTACCATGCTAAAACTTTAAAATAGTGTTGAAAAATAATAGAAGATTCATATACATTCATCTGTCCTGAAATAGATGGGAGATAAAAAGGACAAAAAGTGCACATCAGCCACATTTCCCTAGTGGAAAAATTTTACCATGGGAGAGGTCCAACCAACAATTGTGTGACCTTTCATTCTTCTCTTGATACTTGGATGGTAGACTCATTTACTTTTTCATGCCACTCACCACCCCCATCTTCCACTCACCCCTCTTTTTATTTTATTTTCTTATTCTTTTTATTTTTAACCAATACCCAACTCCCAAATATACAATTAAGCAGCTAATTTATTTAATAAAAAAATACTACCAAACATATTTTTTCTTTGAGACAACTTTAAAATGTCAAAATTTATAATAAGCGTATTATTCAATATTTTGTTTTGGCAATTAAAATATTTTCATTACCAAAATTGATCTGTACAAAGTTAGAAAGTTGTACTGACATAGCAACCATACAACTTACACGCTAATTACTATTACATTATTTCTCAACAAAGCTAAGAAAAAATTACTTATTCAATATTTTTAATAGTATCAAATTAATTAAGAAAATAAACTAATTCGTGTTTGCATTCACTTCATCGTTTCTCTAAGAATAAAAGAAATATTTTAAAGTTAAATTATTTTCATCGAGAAAAAGATCACAAATATATAAATTAAAAGATAAAAAAAAAACTAGTAATTAAGAAGAAACTAGAAAAATGTTAGGATAATATAGTTAATTTAGTACTTCCTCTAGTCTATATTAACTTAATTTGTGAGCCATTTTTCAATGTTCAAAATAGCTTAATTGTTCAATCTTCAAGAGAGTTGTTGAAAGTTTCTTTCATTTTTGTCCTTCATTTATATTTTCTAGTTGATGTGCTCAAGAGACTTAATTGCTCATATTTATAATTTTAATTTGATTTTAAAAGGGCAAAAGTGAACTAGTGTCCAATTTATGTCATAATTTTTTCTTAATAAATGTGCATTGCCTTACAAATTAAATTAATATGGATTAGAAAAAATATTATCTAAAAAAGGCTAGTAACTGGGAAGACATTATAGAATTTTTGAGTTAATATAATATTATTAAAAAATAACGAACACTAAGCTATTTTATTATTAATAGTTCTAAGGATGTTAGTTATTTTTAACCAAAAAAATGTGTTTGGTATTATCTTTTATTAAATATATTAATTGTTTAATTGTATACGGAGTATTTGGGAGTTGGATATTGATTAAACATAAAAAGAATAAGAAAATGAAATAAAAAGAGGGGTGGTGATGAGTGACATGAAAAGGTATATAAATGAGTCCACCATTCAAGTGTCAAAAGAAGAATGGAGGGTCACACAACTATTATTGGTCGGATCTCTCCCATGGTAAAATTTTTCTCCATTGTGTACTCTTCAGCTTAGTATTGAGTGGCAGTTCTTGATTATTAATTAAAGATGGAGAATTACTTAGCACTCTATCACAATCTTTTTCTAAAACAAACAACAAAAGGTTAATGTTCGAGTTTCACAAAAGTACCAACCGACTTCCCTTAACTTCTAGAACTTGAATTTGTGGTTACTGATTAAGGATGGAGAATTACTTATCAATTGACTCCCCCTTAACTTTGAGAACTTAGATTCATGATTACTGATTAAAGATAAAAAATTACTTACTACTCTATTACAAAATGAACAACAAAAAGTTAATGTTCGAGTTTCACAGAAGTACTGACCGACTCCCCTTAACTTCTGTTGTCTCTCGAACAGTAACCTTTACCCCAATCTTACAACTTATTTACCAAAATACCAACTCAACTACCCGTTCTACACCTACTCGTCGTCATCCATATAACCAATCTCGTCACCATCTATAGTATAGATTCAAAAAAATAAAATAAAAAATAGTATAGATTCTATACTAATTCGTTTAGTTGAGAAACAAATTATTTTAAAATTAATTATTTTTAGAATTGTCATCTTAATATAGAATAGAATAACATTATATTATTGAAATAATTAATTCTAAAATAAATTACTTTATGATTTAATTTTATCCCGAAACAATTTTTTTCTTATTCCTTTTACCAAATGAGCTCGTATTTGTATAAATAATCCCATAAAACCCACCTTTACATCTCCTCCTCCATTGATCCTCTTCCCTTTTCTCTCTCTGAAAAAGTTGTTATCTTTTTTTAGTGAGAGAAAAAGAGGAATCAAGAATCATCAAACAAAAATAAATAAACAATGGCTTTATCAAACACCTTATCATTGTCCTCATCAAAAGCCCTTGTTCAATCTCACCTCCATAACCCATCATCACCCCAACCTCGTTTTACCCTTTTTCCCAACCACCAACATGGGCGGCGCCACCCCATCTCCGCCGTGCACGCGGCGGAGCCAGCCAAAACAAGTACAATTAAGCAAGGGAAATGGAATCTTGATAGTTGGAAAAGTAAGAAGGCATTGCAACTGCCCGAATATCCGGATGAGAAAGAACTTGAATCCGTGCTGAAAACACTTGAATCAAATCCACCACTTGTGTTTGCTGGTGAAGCCAGGAGTTTGGAAGAGAAGCTTGGTGAAGCTGCATTAGGGAAAGCGTTTTTGTTACAAGGTGGTGATTGTGCTGAGAGTTTCAAGGAGTTTAATGCGAATAATATTCGGGATACTTTTAGGATTTTGCTTCAGATGAGCGTTGTTCTTATGTTTGGTGGACAAGTTCCTGTCATTAAGGTAATCAAGATTCGATTTTTATGACTCCCATTTTCAAAATATGTGTTTTGATTGTTTCTTGATTGTCATTTTTATGGATCTGTGTGAAAATTGTGCTCCTATATATAGAGTAATTTCATTTGGAGGACACGGATTAGGGTAGAAGTTTAGTAGGTAGCAATGCGTTGTCTTGTTATGCAGATAAGAAAGAGATTGATTATATGCTTAAAATTTTTGAATCAAATCCACCCCTTGTGTTTGCTAGTGAAGCAATTAGTTTGGAAGCTGCATTAGGGAAAGCGTTTTTGTTGCAAGGTGGTGATTGTGCTGAGAGTTTTAAGTAGTTTAATGCGAATAATATTCGTGATACTTTTAGGATTTTGCTTTAGATGAATGTTGTTCTTATGTTTGGTGGACAAGTTCCTGTCATTAAGGTAATCAAGATTCGATTTTTATGACTCCCATTTTCAAATTTTGTGTTTTGATTGCTTCTTGATTGTCATTTTTATGGATCTGTGTGAAAATGTGCTCCTATGTTCTTGTCAAAAAGTAATTTCATTTGGAGGTTGTGGAGGACACGGTAGAAGATTAGTAGGTAGCAATCCATGTTATCCGGCCATACTAGTAGTTTTAGTATTGCTTGGGTAGTTTCTTGTCCTTCGATTTCTGTTATTATTTGTTGTTTCCTGTACTTCGACTATCATAATATTTTGTTGTAGTTAATGTCCTAATACTGTCATATTACTATTTTGTTGTAGTTAATGTCTTATTCCTATCGTGATACTTTTAGGATTTTGCTTCAAGTGTTGTTCTTATGTTGGTGGACAAGTACCTGTCATTAAGGTAATCAAGATTTGATTTTTATGACTCTAATGTTTCAAATTGTGTGTTTTGATGGGGTAGAATGTTTTTTTTTTCTTTTGTTGATTCTCATTTTTATGGGTCTGTGTGAAAATTGTGCTCCTATGTTGTTCCTGTCATAGAGTAAGTTATTTTGGGATTTTCCAAAATGTTTTATACTACATACACTTGAGCTATTTCTCTATATGTGTACATATTCACATAATATATGTATGAATATACATGTATTTGCTTTACTCAAATGTATGAGTTGTAGAATATCTATGATCTTGAATAGATAACATTATAATGAGCTTCTTGATTGAAAAAAGATCATGACTTTAAGCTTAAATTGTTACATGGTTAATTATAGGTTGGAAGAATGGCGGGTCAGTTTGCAAAACCAAGATCAGATCCGTTTGAGGAGATAAATGGAGTGAAGCTTCCTAGTTACAAGGGCGACAATATCAATGGTGATACATTTGATGAGAAGTCAAGAATTCCAGATCCTCATAGGCTTATTAGGGCCTACATGCAATCTGCTGCGACCCTTAACCTTCTTAGAGCTTTCGCCACCGGAGGTTATGCTGCAATGCAGAGGGTCACTGAATGGAATCTTGATTTTGTGGAGAACAGTGAGCAGGGAGATAGGTATGAAAATCACAATCTTTAATTATGTTTTACACCATATTCTCTGCTTCAGCAGTTAAGCTTGTTTATGTGGCTGTACTTGGGCATGAAGTGCCCAGCTTTGTCGTGACAACATCAAGTGTCAATTTCAGTTGCATATTCCGCCGTGTAGATTGGATTGATTAGACAATATTAAATCTAATATGTTTTAAATTGGGGAATGCTTTGCAGGTATCAAGAACTAGCTCACAGGGTTGATGAAGCCTTAGGATTCATGGCTGCTTCTGGACTCACAATTGACCACCCGATCATGTCAACAACTGATTTCTGGACATCCCACGAGTGCTTGCTTCTTCCTTATGAACAAGCACTTACTAGGGAGGATTCAACTTCTGGTCTTTTCTATGATTGTTCTGCGCACATGATTTGGGTTGGGGAAAGAACCAGGCAACTAGACGGTGCTCATGTCGAGTTTTTGAGAGGAGTAGCAAACCCTCTTGGCATAAAGGTATTGGCAACTTAAAGCAGTTTTACACTTTTAGTGCATTGTGATAATGGAAGTATTGCTGATTAGTTTATTCATTGCACATCACAGTAGGCTGTTTGATTTATCTATCAATGAAGGAAAATCTTAGTAAGTAGAGGAGAACAGAATTTAGAATTTATGGATCTCCAATAATTCCATTTATTTTACTGACTTCCCCTTATTTATGTGGGGCAACCCTAGAGTTGAGCTTACCAATTCTTTGACTCTAAGCAAGAATCATACCATTAAACCAAATGGGAGACCCGTTTCTATGTGTCGAAAATGTTACAAGCTGAATTTAATTAATAAACTTAGCCTTTACTAAAGCACACCTTTCATTTATGTTTTATAAAATTCTTAACTGTGCCTTCGACACCTACTACAACAACAACAACAACAACATACCCAGTGTATTCCCACCAGGTGGGGTCTGGGGAGGGTAAAGTGTACGCAGTTCATACCACTACCTCAGATGAAGTAGAGAGGCTGTTTCCGATAGACCCCCGGCTTATAACAGATAACAATCAAACAAAAGTCATAGAAACAAACAAGAAGAAGAGATAACACAATACTAGATACGGGAATAGGCAAGGCACCCACAAAGTAGCACTATAGACTATGCCCAAGAAACAACAGGCACTGATACACATAAACATTCCTTCCTACACAATAAGGACTCCTTCCTATCCCCTAACCCTCTACCCTAATACGCGACCTCCACATCTTCCTATCAAGGGTCATGTCCTCTGTAAGTTGTAACTGAGCCATGTCGTGCCTTCGACAGCTACTGTGGCTGAAAAATATAAGCTATGACTATGATCTCTTCCGTTATGTCGGATATGTCTATCTAAGCGCCATCTAGTGTTTAGCTTTTGTAATATATGTATATTTACCGTTATAACTGCATTTTCAGCTCCTTTTAACTCATTTGTGTTAATTTTGAGATCTTACCCAGTTTTCTTAACCAGCGCTGTTTATGTTAGTTGCCTAAAGACGAAATTTATGTTGCAGGTGAGTCAAAAAATGGATCCAAATGAGCTAATTAAACTCATTGACATCCTGAACCCTGCCAATAAGCCTGGAAGAATAACTGTAATTGTGAGAATGGGTGCTGAGAACATGAGAGTGAAACTTTCCCACTTGGTCAGGGCAGTACGAGGAGCTGGTCAGATTGTGACGTGGGTTTGTGATCCAATGCACGGAAATACCATCAAGGCACCATGTGGACTCAAAACTCGTGCTTTCGATTCAATCCTGGTATGTTTCATCTGTGCATCCTTTTTATAATTCTTAGAAATTAAATGGATAGAGGTGGCTGGTTCCCCATGAAATGAGAGATGCTTTTGCTAGATATTGATCTGTTCAGAGACTCTTTAGTAGAACATGCATATATATATATATATATATATATATATATATATATATATATATATATTTATATATATGTAATTGCTTGAGGCTTAACGTCACAATAAAAACTGAAAATAAGTTTATGTGGTTGCAAGTGTGTTGCATGTTTTTTTAGACACATTGAGATTCCACTATTTTTTTTATGATCTGAAAGTTTAAAGTGTGTCTGAATGTCATGTTGTGCTAAATTGGCAGGCTGAGGTCCGAGCTTTCTTCGATGTGCATGAGCAAGAAGGGAGCCACCCTGGTGGTATTCATCTAGAAATGACAGGGCAAAATGTGACTGAATGCATTGGTGGATCACGAACAGTAACTTATGACGATTTGGGCTCTCGCTACCACACTCATTGTGACCCAAGACTGAATGCTTCCCAGTCTCTTGAACTTGCCTTCATCGTAGCTGAGCGACTAAGAAGACGAAGAATGGCCACTCAACGCCTGTAGGCTTATCTAATTTACCCGTTTTTGTTTAATCTGCGTGCAGTCTTGTACTCTTGTTATCCAATAAACTCAGTTACTAGCCATCCACTCAAAACTTATATATATGTGGCCTCTGGCCATCTAAGCACTGCTGTTTGGAACCAATGTTTCTTGTTAAAAAAACATTGACAGAGCAACTTGCCAGATGAGGTAAATAGGTATCCTGCAGAGCTCAATGGGGAAGTGAACTCAAGTAAAATTAGTCGATTTATCCGGCATCCGTTCTGTTTATTAAATTAGGTTGGACTGTAAGTTTAGGGAACATAAGGAGTTCAGTTTTTTTTTCCTTTTCTTGATGTATGAATGTTATTTTGAGATAATGGTTTTGCTGTTTTAGTCTAATGTGTTTGCCTACCTTGTCAAATTATGCTCATCTTACTTGTGATTTGATTATACATCATAATTTCTTCCATAATTCTTGCGGATTTAGAATGGCTAGCCAATTCATGCTTTCTGGGAATATACTGGTATGTTGTTGTTGTAGTCTGATAGGGGTGGGCGTTCGGTTCTTCGGTTCGGTTTTATCAAAGTTCTGTTCGGTTCTTCGGTTTTCGGTTTTGGAAAAGTGTGCACTGAACACCGAACCAAACTAATTCGGTTCGGTTTAGTTCGGTTTTTTTAAATCGATTTTTCGGTGTAAAATAAAAAATAAAATGAGAACCGAATCAAAATATAAGACACTAAAAAATCTAAAACATTGTAAATAGACTATCAAGTGGGGAAAACTTCAAATAAATATCATTGTAGTATTCTATTTTTCATATCACAAAATGGTGGTAGTATTTGTGTGAAATTTTTTTAGGAATTACAGTTAGAAATTAGGAGTATTTGTGTGAAATATTTTTAGGAATTAGAATTAGAAATATAAGTATATTAGGAATTAAAATTAAAAATTAGAAAAATGTAAAAGTAATAAGGTTGGAAGGTAAATGTTGATGGGATAATTGGGTATGGACTTTGAGGCTTGGTCTTGAAAAGTTTTGGACCAAACATGAACTAAATAAAAATTTAAAAAAAAAAAAAATTTAATAAAAGTTCGGTTCTTCGGTGCACCAAAGAACCGTTAGCCCTAAATCGAACACCGAAACGAAGAACCGAACTACCGAAAAAAAACCCCGAAACCGAACCGAAGAACCGAAATCGAAGAACCGAACTAATTCGGTTCGGTACGGTTTTTCGGTTCTCCGGTTTTTATGCCCACCCCTAGTTGTAGTTGCTACTCTATGGTGCAACTAAAGTTGCAACACTAAGCTGTCAATGTAGTTGTTTGGTTTATGAAAACATTCCCCGTTTGTACGACTGTAGCTGTACAATTTTTGAATGTCAAACAAAACTCAGCAGAAGGTAATTTTGATGTGGCCGATTTCCCTTTCTTCGCAATCAGTTACACGAATTTTTAAGTAATGCAATGTTTTTCTTTTCATGTACAACTAACCAAGTTATGTGGTGATTTTCTTCCCGCATTCATAACCATTTTCATGTACTTGAGCCTCAAGTCTTTTGGAAACTTCTCTACCTCGCCAAGGTAGGAATAAGGTCTCTCCCGAATCTCACTTGTGGAATTACACGACAGCAGGTATGTTAGTTGAACAACCAACCAAACATTGAACCAAAACATATGCAGAATGCTGTGATTTATCTTGGTTGTTAATATGGTAAACTAAATAACCTCTCAACATCCAATGGGATCATTCTAGTGTACAAATACAAGAGATTTCGACCAAGTTCAAATGCAAATAGGGCATAAACTAATAGATAGGCTACAACAATGTCTCAACTAAAACTAGATGATGCACATAATAGAGAAAAGGATGGTGTTCATCAGATTTATTGTCTTCATCATATTTTGGTATCAATCATGGCATCTTTAGTAGTAAGGCATGAATCGTGTAGCCCTCCTGAACCTTGGAACTTTCCTGCAAACATTGGAAATAGTAAAGAAGAGTCGTTGACATAACAGGGCAGTGAAAGGTTTGAGGTATCAAAGTGAATCAAAATTCTCACCCGTAACCGTATGGATTGTAGAAATAGGGAGGTGCATAGGGCCTTCGAGACCTGTAACCCAAGTACGGATTGAAGCGCCCTGGGCGGAACTGCTTCATCCCTGGAACATTAGTCCTCTTGGGCATCACCTGTAAATTTGTAAACGCAGCAGCATTAGAGCTATGCACCACAAACACAAATACCAGAGGGGAAATACACCATACAGCAGGATCATTTTACTCACGCATATCGACTATTGCCCTCTGTATATGCTACCTCCCACCAACACAATACCAGGCAACTCTACGGCCTAGCTTATGCAGAAAGGGGGAAAAAAAAAAAAACACCTTAAGTTTTTTGTCCCCGGTTGGAATTTGAACCCGTCTCCCAGAGTTCTCGTCCCACTTCATTACCTCAAATTTTACAAGCCAAAAATGTAAAGGAAAAAATGACTTGAATAGCTAAAAATATCACAACTATGTATCATCAAAGTCTCAGTTTTTTGTTTTTAGTTTTTTTGAAAGGGAGTCTCAGTCTACCAAAATATAAGGAAGTTCAACATGTTTTTGCACAGGATAGGAGCCAACTTATCTTCTTAACATGCATAGACTCCCCCAACTCCGTGGAACTCGTAATTATGTGAAAGAATACCATCTCTAGCCTTTGAAATTTCATTAAATTACATACTACGGGAATGATATTCAGTATTCAAGGCTTCGACTGCTAGGTAGATTAGAAGAGCAAAGTCTCAAGATACTAAGGGAAATAACAAACAGCAGTTGTTACATTAGCATTTCATATTAAAAGTTCTTGTTGTTTTTAATACGATCAGCTTTTAGTAATTTGAACTACAAGGAGAAAGGGAAACATCTAATAGTTTTTTATTCACTTCACCATCTCTTCCTTATTCGTTAGAGCCCAAAATATTTGCACGGTTATAGAACCAGCAAGTATTGATAATCATTTTAAGACATAAACAACATAATGCAAACATCAGCAAGACAAACCAACAAATAACAGCAAGATCTTCCTAACTTGATTAACTTTCCACATTATAAATTGATAGGCCAGTTCAAGTTTCTAGCAAATCGTTGCCTCTGAGAACTTTTCATTTTATAAGTTTTCACCGGTTTACCTTCTTTTCCCATTTTTGACCAAACGAAGAAATTCTATTCAGGTAAAAGAAATAAATTTTACCTTCAACTGACGCCCATGCAGTTCGGACTCATTCAGCTGGAGTGCCTCCTGGATAGCTTCTTGTTCAATGAATTCCACATATGCGAAGCCTTTGGGCTGGCCGAACTTATCAGTAAGAATGGTAACCCGATTGACAGTACCACATGCCTGAAAATGCTGCTGAACTTCCTCTGGAGTGCATGCATAGTCAACCTGTCAAATCAATACGAAACACAAGCTGGTTGAGAAACATTAGTCATAATTGCAACTGACATTGATGCGTAGAGACCTGACAACTCACACAACGCAAAGCTATTTTTTTTATTTTTTTTTGCAAGGCTTGAATGTTGTAAAAACTATTCTCTAATCTTTAAGACTAAAATTGAATCAGCGACATCCTTCGAGGAAGAAAATAGAACTTTTACGCTCAAGGTCCTTCTAAGTTCTAACTACAAAGAGAATGTCCATCTAGTACAATAAACCCCCTATCTGGGCAGCAACAACTCTTATGCTTCACACTATCTATAGGAAACTATCCAAAAAGTTTATGTCCTAGCGCAATATCTACACCCGATAAAGCCCAATTATGCATTGTAAATGTATTCAGCACTATAGGCCTCAATGTTTAACTAGCCAGGTGATTACCAGGAAAACATCATTCACCTATGACATCTGCAATCTACAAGTCTAGAGTATAATATCTCGCATTTTTCAATCAGGGGAGGAGGGTAAAGGTACTCGTTGATTTACTTAGAAGGTTTTCCTCGCCCTCGTGTTTGGTATAATTGGAAAATATTTATATTTCCTCCTACTAACTTTAGAAGGGCTCAAAATACGAACCATCCACCTTTACCTCCTTATATTACACCTCTTTTACTTTCCCTCTTCCTCCCCTGTTATTCTCCCCAACCAAACATGTTGTAGGTACAATCAAAAAGTCACCACCACATGACCCCAGAAGGAAAAAATAAGAAATACATCCTATATGACTGATTATATCAATTCGGGTAGCCAAAGGAGAATCAATAGAGTAAGGCTGAATACAAAGTAATGACTCCTCACCAAGACAGGCTTAATCAGCTAGTCAAACCTGAATACCACGTCCACCAGCTGCCAGCAGCGATCAGACTCGGCAACTAGAATTTGCATGGCAGTGACTAGGCTCTGCGACTTATAGAAAAATATTGTCTTCTCGCTAGAGTTGAATCTAATGTACAAATACTCCGTGAACAAAGTGATTTTCAGAATTCTTTCATATTACAACCCCATATATTCTTTTTCATGTTCTGTCTTTTTTTCTATGTCCCAAAGGGTTTTTTCCAATTCCATCTTTTTTTTCAATGGGGACTTGGTCTTTTTTTTTTTTTTTTTGCTAATCTATTTTTGTGACTTTTCTTCGTTCTTTTTTTCATCTTTTTTCGATTAACACTTTTCCACAAGTCAAAAATGTAGTTACAAATGCTCCCTAAGTGAAACATATCTAAAGATCAGAACTACTCTTGTCCACCGTCAAAAAAATTGGTAAGAATGCCACTGTATTCAGAAAAATGAATGTCCCTGCGATCATAGTGAGAGAAAGTCAAAGCTGGCCGTCAGAAGTATCATGCCAAACCAAGATGAAGACAGCATTAAGAGAAGAATTGAACTTCCTAATAACAAGAAATAGAAAGAGAAGGAAAAAATAAAATAAAAAATAGATAATGATACCGATATTGCACACAACAAATTTCTTTTGTATCCGGCAGAAACCCCAACAACTTAGGGGTCATTTAGTTAGCATACTAGTTATGCAGGGTTTATAATGTTGGGATTATTTATGTGTTGATTAATAATGAAGTGATTGTTATGAAGGATCAATAATGAGAGATTGTTATACATGAATTATACTTTTAAAAGGGCATTTTTGTCTTTAAATAGCTTAATCCCTGTAAGTTCTTATACATGTATTGTTATTTCACATTTTATCCAACATACTATGGCATATAGATTCCCGCATAACTTACTGGGTGTATATTATTTGATATTGCCAACTAAACGCCGCATAAGTTACGAGTCAACTATCTTTTTCTTATTATGCTGCCGACCAAACACTTTAACTTTTTATGCAAGATTTTATGCTGTTCAAAGGTAGCAATGAAAAAGGATAAGAAGTGCATGACAAGGTCCTGATAAAGTTCTATAATTTCATGCAATAATTGTGTTGAACCCAACAACAACATACCTAGTTAATCCACGTTTGGGGAGGATAGAATGTACGGACCT
Organism: Capsicum rhomboideum; assembly: GCA_031232105.1. Lineage (NCBI taxonomy): Eukaryota > Viridiplantae > Streptophyta > Magnoliopsida > Solanales > Solanaceae > Capsicum > Capsicum rhomboideum. Next base: position 49,567,631 of record CP124707.1, read on the forward strand.
TACCTCTACCTTTGTAAGGTAGAGAGGCTGAACCTCACAGGTAAAATACAGTAATTTCATGCAATAATGAGGCTGATTCACTAGAAAATCAAATAAGGGAATAACTAACAAGCATAGAACAAGTTCTACAGAAACACGTTCTGCATGGCATGTCGGAAAAAGTAAATCAGCAATTGAAAATTACGGATTTCTGGTTCTTACATTGCCAACAAATATTGATCGTGAATCAACTTCCTCCCGGTTTTCCTGTGAAGCAGATGCACTTGCAGGATCTGCTAAGGCAATGATTGGCAAAAAGGATCCAATTAGAAAAGGACAGAGGAAAAAACACTACCATCTTTCAATTTTTTTTTAAAAATAATGCAGTGATAACTAAGAAAACATTGTTAACAAGCTAGCAAACAAATCATAGGTAAGAAAAAGGACAGAATGAAATAGATCAATTTACATAGCATGCACAAAATTAGTTAAACAAAAAAATTACAAATGAAAGAATCCATTTATTGCTATTTACATGGAAACACAATAAATGCTGAAATTCAGAGATCAAATAAAACAAGACATAATTTTCGGCAAAAGACTAATGACCACAAATGCCCATGTTTTTCATGGATCCAGGAGTTATGCCCTCACCCTTAGTCCATTAGTGGATACGGTCAGAGGGGAAGCTAGAGTTTAGAGTTTATGGATTCTGAACTTATCACCGAAACCATAGTCGTAATAGCTGCCGGGTTCACAATTAAATATTTATGTACAATTAATGGATTTTCTAATACAAAAATACAGTCTAAACAAAATCTACTGGATTCGTCCAAACCCGTAACTAGTACTCTCCTTCCGCCCCTTGGTAGGGTGGTCAATTTAGAGGGTGCCTATCTTCTCAACAAATGTGCGCTTTACAACCTAGCTCCAATGTGACCCTGCCTGAAGAATATTTTAAGATATTGAAGTGCCCTCTGGTGACGGGTCGATACTACTAGTTTCCACACTAACTACTAAAACTTAAAGAAGTCCCATCAAGATAGATTGAATTGATGACCGATAAATATCCTACTGAGACCTGCATTTTAAGTACCTAAATATTAAATATTGATGCTTTAATAAGTTATTAGGTCAAGAAAGAAGCGGATCCAACCATATTGCAACATGACAAAGAGATAAAGAACCTTCCGAGGCAGAGGCGGTGGATGCTACTGCACCCACAGGAATTTTTTCTAACACCTATATATAAACCACACTCACTCCCTGTTCACAACTCTATGACATTCAAGGATCAGCTGATCCTCTCGATTGAACAAGTGTCATCAATAAGCAATGACAATAGTCACTTATAGTACCGTCTCGTCTGCTCCATTTTATATGAAACTCTTACATTTCTAGTCTATTTCTACATTTGGAAGCTCTTTAAATTTGAACTTTTCATTTTATGCATAATGGCATACTCTCTTATAGCCATAGAAATGTCATGGCATGTTTAAGTCCACAATTTCTAAAGGAACTTACAGTACATGCCAAAAATTCTCTTGAAAATCCAATAAATGTTCAAACAGAAGAAACACAAGTTCGCCTCCCAAACCGAGAAAGACAAAAGCTCTCGGATCAATTAAGATAACATTACCTAAAAGATCACAACTTTGGTCAAAAAGAACAAAGCAAAATTCAATTTCTGAAAACCCAATGAACTTTCAGATAGCAGAAATACAAGAACTCCTTGGAACAAGAGGAAAGATCATTGATCACTTAAGTCCAAAGATCAAAACTCTCGTTTACAAGAGCAAAACGATATCCATAGCTTAAGAACCCAATAAACATTCAGATTAGATAAACACAACTACTCCTGCCAAAGCAAGACAAACAAAAGTTTTTTTTGATGAATTAAGACGGAACCAAAGATAGCAACTTTGTCAAAAAAAGCTAAACAATATCCAACTGTTAAAAGTTCAAATATCAGACACACAAGTACTCCAGCCAAACCCAGAGAGACAAAAGATTTATGATCAATTAAGATGGCAATAACCCAAAGATAACTTTGTCAAGAAGAGCAAAAAAGTATCCTACTGTTGAAAAACTCAATAGAAGTTCAAACACAACTATACCATAAACACAAATACTCCTCAAAACCCAAGAAAGTTAAGATATCATTGCTAAATTACAATGGCAATATCTCAAAGACCGTAACTTTTGTCAAGAAGAGCAAAAAAGAAATCCAACACTTGAGAACCCAATAAACTTATTAAAACCAACAACAACAACATTCCCAGTGTGGATTACAAGTGCGGTCTGGGGAAGGTAGAGTGTATGCAGACCTTACCCCTACCTCGTAGAGATAGGGAGTCTGTTTCCGGTAGACCCTCAGCTTAAATAAAACCTGTCAAACAGTTTGAAAAAGGGATACAAATATGGCAGCAATAACAACAACAAATTAATGCGAAATGGGGAGTGTTACACAACAAACAAGAGAAAGAACAGTAATGAAAATGGAATAATGCAAGTTATCAAAAACCCAAAAAGACAATGATTCAAATAGAAAAAAATTTCAAAAACAGAAATACCTTGGACAGCACCCATCTCCTTCTCAACCTTAGCCTGCATCTCACGTAGAGCTGCAGCTTCATCTTCCATCTCCTTCAATCTCTTCTTCATCTCATCCAATTCCTTCAATCCCAAAAAAAAAAACACAGTAACATCCCAACATTCAAATTAAATACTTACATCTACACTTCCCTTGTATCAATTAAACCAGAAAATACAGAAACAAGAAGGTCTCATCCAATTCCTTCAATCCCAAAAAACACACATCATCCATAACATCCCAAGATTCATATCAAATGTTTATACGTACACTTCCTTTTTATATCAATAAAACAAGAAAATACAGAAACAAAAAGGGTCTCATCCAATTCCTTCAATTTCCTCACCCCACCCCACCCCACCCCACCCCAAAAAACTCATCATCAATAACATCCCTAGATTCAGACTAAATGCTTATATATACAACAACATACGCGGTGTATTCTCACAAAGTGGGGTCTGGGGAGGGTAGAGTGTACGCAGTCAGTACTGAAAATGCTTATATACAGAAAACAATAAAACAAGAATATACAGAAAAAAGGGTCTCATCCAATTCCCCCCACCCCAAAAAACCCATCATCAATGACATCTCAAGATTCAGATTAAATGCTTATACATCCACTTTTTATTTTATTAACCATGGGTTTCAGGCCGGACCAGCTTTCGCGCACCTCAACTAAAAACAAGAATTTGGTGGAAAATACTACCTTAACGGCGTCATCATCAGCGGTGGCCATATCCACGTCAGCACCATGAGGTTCCATGTCACCTTCAATGGGGATTTCACCACCATAAACTTCATGCTCTTCTTCATCCATCTCTCTCTCTCTCTCTCTCTCTCTCTCTCTCTCTGTGAATTTCGGCAGGGCAGACTATACGACGACGTTTTATATGCTTTGTTACGCTTTAACCTTGTTGGGCCCAAAAGAGTAGGAGATTTAAACAAATAGCATACTTTGGCGCACTATTTAAGTTTTGTCCTCCTTTATCAAATTTGACAATGAAACTTTGAAGATAATCCATCCCTCCGTCCATTTTTACTTGTCCGTTATTAATTTGGTATATTTCTTAAAAAAATAATAAATAATAGGGATAGATTTATCATATCATTCTTTGAATATAATCTAGCCGGGGGTCTATCGAAAACAACCTCTCTACTTCATCTGAGGTAGTGATATGGATTGCGTACACTTTACCCTCTCCAGACCCCACCTGGTGGGAATACACTGGGTATGTTGTTGTTGTATTCTTTGAATATAATAACTTCTAGTGATTTGAAAAATATATTAAGTAATGACTATATTTAATAACTATGGGTAAAATGAATACAAATAGGTAAACTATACATTGATTTTCCAAACTGGACATATATTGTTGGACATCTATTTTTAGTAATATGGGCAAGTACTCAGTATCGAATACTGGCAATAATATCAACAAACGAACGTTCTCCTGTGCTTCCAGGCATGCTGAGCTCCACATACTCTTGTACAGTCAAAGAAGATCGATTCCGTAAAAGACGAGATCAAAAAATGACAATTCACTAAAATTTAATCTTTGTGAGATCGTCAACATTGTACCGAAGGAGTTTATCTTTTGGGAAAATTTCAAATACATACAATAAAGTAATTCCACTAACGTTTATTCTTCCGAACCACATGTATATAATTTCCATGAATTTTTTTTTGACTTCATTACAAAAGAGTTGGCATCTGCTCAATGTTGTGTTTTTAGTGTCATAGTTGCTGCTGCATTAGCAGCTGCTTTCAGGCTTACAGCAGCGGACTCGAAAACTTACCACACATTTGTTGATTTGTAGTTTCTTGTATCAGTATCTTCTATAAAAGTGTATCGATATTATATAAAAGTTATGTAATGTATCAATATTGTATAAATAGTGTATAAACTTGTATCGATATTGTATAGATAGTGTATAAACGTGTATCGATATAATGTGTCGATATTGTATAAAAGTTATGTAATGTATCGATATTATATAAATGGTATATAAACGTATATCTGTCTTCTTCTTTTCTTCCTTCCTTCTTTCCTGTCAAAAATTTCATGATTCAAGTGAATTCGTTGCATTAAAAGAACTTATTTGAGTTGGTTGAGATTGAAAAATCTATAAAGATTGTTAATTTTACATCCATAGAACTGGATTTACCCATGTTCACTATTTGTTGCGTATCCTATTCTATAAGTAGATTAGGCTTGTATTAAGGTTCATTAAGCCAAAGCAAGCTAGCTTCTCCTTCCCCAAACAAGTTCTTTCAATCCCGACCAACTCAAAATCTCCTCTAAACAATTTCAAATTTTAGATATGCGTTCCTCTCGATGTTTTTGAATCTTTTGATATATAATTTGCTCGAAATGATTCACATTTGCGGTATATTGATTTTTTTTTTTAAAAAAGAAAAGCAACGAAGAAGAAAGGAGGAAGAAAAGAAGGGAGGAGGAGGAGGACCAGAGTCCAGAGAAGGGTCGAGTGGCCAAAGTAGAGAAATGCCATTTTTTTGGTAAATAATATGGCCGAGCGGCCATTAGCTGTAATTATCTCCAATTTTTTTCGTTTAAATTATTTGATTGAACTTGGAGCAATAATCAAATTGATTAATATTGTATTTTAATTCACTTAGATAGAATTGATTAAGATCTGTTTCGACTAAAGAAAAGGATTGTCACACATCGGAGGTGAAACTTCAATTGTTACTAAATGTGAAAGTAGTCAAGGAAATCAAATCACATCAATAGGATTAGATTTTTTTTTATGATTGTTGAAGTGAACGAACGAAATTAAGCATAGATTTGATACCGAATTCCATAATTAAAACCACAATGAATTTAATAATTAAAAAATTATATTCGATTGATTGTTCGGACAATAAAAAATCTCCTTAAAAATAGTATTTCTTTAAGGATTTTTTCCACATATAGCACAATCAAAATATTTTCCTTTCCATGGACAGTAAAATGATTGTATCAATCCTCACTAAACAGTTTTTTTTTTTTTTTGAAACGAAGTATTTATTTGAAACAGAAACTCTACCCCCAAGGTAAGAACACTAACGTCTGCGTATATTCTATCCTTTTCAAATTTCACGTGAGAATTACATCGGATATGTTATATATTGTTGTTGTCCCTAACCAAGTTTAGTTATTTTAAGTCGAAAATTATAAGACATATACAAGTTATCCCATAGGTGGTTATTTTTAGGTAAACCACCTTTACGGCTTTACGTGCAGTCAAAATTCAAACATATAATGATCCTAATATATTATACTAAGTATTTTTCTTTTTGTCACGTAAACAAAATACGAGGGTTTTCCAGTTTATTTGGATTATTTATTTCGTTGTTTCACGAAGTTAATAATTTTGAGTTTACAATGTTGTTTAACTAGCAAACTAAATATGAAGAGAAATTGTGTCTCACTAAATGATGGTAACAATTTATCCTTGCACCAAACAAATAGACCACGATGAGGAAGCAATTTTTTATGGCGCGGTCACTTGCAATTTGAATAGAAGATTTTTTTTTTTTTTTGGTGTGTGTGTGATTTATAGAGTAATTTGAGACTGAATAGAAGAAAATGTATTTTTTTAGATCTCTAGTGTGTTATTTTTGTATCTCCATAAATATATGACATGTGTTTATATATACACTTCTATCACTTAACCATAATACGCTAATACATAGTATTTTACTATAGTAAATTATCACTTGACGATAGTAAGTTAAAGTCGGTTTGGCATAAAGACCCGCCCAATATAATATAAAAAAAATCTTTATACTATTAGATCACCTGAAAGGGCATCTACGTGTTAGCCTCCTATAAATTTAAACCATGTAATCCTTAAAAATGAGACAGATTACCTGCTATAACATATAAAGATAAACTAACGGTGTAATTTTTTATTTTTTTTTAATACACTTATATCACTTAAAATAAAACCCTCTGTACAAACACCTAATTAATTAGATTTTGCATAATTTTTAAGTATATCATCAAATATTATCTTAGCCATAAAGTTCCTCCCTTCTCTAACTACTATTCTCATTCTTTAATTTTCCTCCCTACCCCTCAACCTCCATACAAGTAATCACCAAAACATTATATATATGTACATAACTATACACACATACTTATTTATAGTGCCAACACACACACAAAAAATCTCACACAATGGATTCTCCTATTGAAGTTCCAAATAACAAGTCAAAAAAGAAAGAAAGTGATTCATTGATGGCCACAAAGATTAATATTTCATCTAAAAGAGATGATAATGATGATGGGATTTACTTGACATGGAAGGATTTGTGGGTAACAGTGCCAGATAAGAAAGTAGGAAGAAGGCCAATACTTGAAGGGATAAGTGGATATGCTCAACCTGGTGAAGTTTTGGCTATTATGGGTCCTTCTGGTTGTGGTAAATCTACTCTTCTTGATGCATTGGCAGGTAATTAACTAATTTGTAATTTTGTATTTACATATAACAAGAAAATATAGACAACTTTTAGTTTTTTTTGTAACAAGGGGAGCTTTGACGTAATTGATAAAGTTGTTGACGATCATGTGATCAAAAGGTCACGGATTTGAGATGTGAAAATAGCCTCTTATAGAAATGTTTGGTATGGTTGCATTCTTGATGCATTGGCAGGTAATTAACTAATTAATTTGTATTTACATATCTCAAGAAAGTATAGACAACTTTAGTACTCGCTCCGTCTTAATTCATGTGGTACAGTTTGAGTTTAAAGAGTAGTCAACCAAGTTTTTCTTTGGATGCGTTCTAAATATTTAAGTTGTTAATTATTGTGATTTATAGTACTTTTTACATAGTTTTCAAATATATAAATTTTATTTCAAAAGACTTTAAAGCTTCTATGTCCAGGAAACTTAAAGCTTCTATGTCCAAATTCACCGTCAAAATTTAGAAATTTGAATTTCGAGATTCCAAATGTGGTACATGAATTGGGACATAGGGAGTAATTTTTATGTGTATTTTGTATATTATTGATCTGAGAAGGAGAAACTTGAAGCAACGGTAAGACTATCTCTGTGTGACGACCTATAGGTCATGAATTCGAGCTGTGGAAACATACACTTCATGTTTGCATTAGGGTAGACATATCTACATCACACCCCTTGAAGGTTGAGTCCTTCTTCGAACCTTACGTAAGCACGAAATGTTTTGTGCACCAAACTGTCCTTTTTATTGATATGAAATGAGCTTAAATAGAGGCTAGAGCTACGTGATTAGTAAGGGTTCATTCATATAGCCAACCGCAAACTCAAGCTTGGGATAGTTGTGTGTAATATGAATTCTCGTCTATTCAGTAGTCCCACTAAGGAGTAAAACGTTTTTCACTAAGAGGTTATACGTTATTATTCCGTGACAACGTTATTTTTAGCCCAGGAAAGTCAATTGATACCCTTTTATCGAAAAAAATTAACTTGCGCGCTTAGTTGAAATATATAAATCTGAATTCCCTTAATTAAAATGTATAAATTTGACTCTCTATTTAAGAGCGGATCTATTTTTCATTTTAATTAATTTTTTGTGCTCAAAAGGATACGAAATGGGGTGATTTTGGGTAAGGGTAGAAATAATATTTGGTGAATTATATTGGTGAGCTAGTCCAACAAACTGATGATTCAATGGGTTGTTGACCAAGGTGTCTCACTTTAAGATTAACAAAATATATATTTGAGAGTAATAATATATGAGTAGTATAAAATCATTGACAAATTTTCCTAGTACACATGAGGTGAAAAACTATATATTATTAATTAATAATTGGCGTGGGTGATATCATTTTTGGAAATTATACTAATTACAAGTACTAGTATACAAGTCAATTTATGATCTCATGTAAGCTTAGTAGGTTAGCGTCTTATTCCCTCAGCTTATTAGTCATCATTATTATAAGTCTGTAGTTAAATAATAACGTTACAAACAAAATCCTATTTGATGAGGGATTAACAACAAATTATCAAGTTATATTAGCTATGAGCTATTTATATGTGATAAAATGAAAATTTGCAGGAAGGTTAGCTTCCAACACGAGACAAAGTGGAGATATACTCGTCAATGGCCGCAAGCAAGCACTAGCTTTTGGTACTTCGGTATGATTATTATTAATTATATTATTACACGACCAGTGTAGTTTAATCTGTTATAGTACTAGAAATAATTTACATACTACCTTTATTTATCACAAATTCGAATTGTTACTAATTACTTGTGTAATTTTCTTATAATTAACATGATTATGTAATTATTTACTTACATAGTCATTACATATATAAAATATAAATTTAAGTAATTGATGAAATTTATCCAGTTATAAGCTATAACAGATTACCTGGTATAACCATTTGATCTGGATGATCAATTAAAGCTATTGGGATAACTGCACTTTAGGTCCTTCATATTAAAATATTCTAGTTTTTATCCTAATTGTAATATCTAATAAGCATAGTTAACCTTCAATTAAATATTTTAGCTCCGAGTGATTCACTAAATTTGTGAACATCCTTAGTCAGAGGGGCTATAAATGCACATACATATCAATTAACTGAAGGTCAAATATGTTTAACATGAAATCACAAAGATTAAAATTATATTCTCTGATATTTGAGCGACAAAAAGTGCTAATTTCGCAAAGCTATCATACAAACTCACATACTTAATTACCTACAATTATCTTTCAAATAACTCAAATCTTGATTTTATAAATATATATTTTTTTACACTGTCAGTTCATAATTCGGATTTTTTTTTTTCACACAGGCCTATGTGACTCAAGATGACACCCTAATGACAACATTGACAGTAAAAGAAACAGTATACTATTCAGCTCAATTGCAACTTCCTCAATCAATGCCATTACATGAAAAGAAAGAAAGAGCAGAAGAAACAATAAAAGAAATGGGATTACAAGAAGCAATGAACACAAGAATTGGTGGATGGAGTTTAAAAGGACTAAGTGGTGGACAAAAAAGAAGAGTTAGTATTTGTATTGAGATTTTAACAAGACCAAAACTATTGTTTCTTGATGAACCTACAAGTGGTTTGGATAGTGCAGCATCTTATCATGTGATGAATAGAATTATAAGGATTGCACAAGAAGATATGAGGACAATTGTGGCATCAATTCATCAACCTAGTTGTGAAGTTTTTGAGCTATTTGATAACCTTTGCCTTCTATCTTATGGTAAAACAATTTATTTTGGCTCAAGTTCCAAAGCAAATGAGGTATGTGAAGTTTGGAGAACTTTATCTTTTAGGTGCATTTGGTATGACGGAAGTCATTTTTCAGAATAATGTTTTTAATTAGGAAGTTGTTTATTTTTGGTGTTTGGTTATCGACAAAATTTTTTTCCTTCCGAAGGGGAAAATGACTTTCTTCACTTATAGCCTAGGCCAAAAGTCATTTTCCTTACAACTATCTTAGCTTTTAATTGTTATAACGATTGTTACCGTATAACCTATAGATTATAGGTTCGAGTCGTAGAATCAACCACTGATGCTTGCGTCAAAGTAGACTGTCAGCATCACACCCTCTTGGGGTGCGTCCTTTCAGTTGATCCTGCTTGAACGCAAGATGTTGTGTATACTGTCCGCCTTTATTTTTTCCATACTCAAAGGTTTCATCAATATGCTCTCATATTTGCTAATATTATTATTAACTTTTAGCATATATTTTCCCACATTTTTTCAATTCGCCAATTATCAAATTATTTTCATAAAAAATGACTTTAGTCGTACCAAACATAATTTTCAATCTTAATCCAATTGTAAAATATTGAAGGATTTACTGATTGAATCTTCACCTCTTATGTTTGCTCTAGTTTTTTGCAGTCAATGGATTTCCTTGCCCATATATGAGGAACCCTTCTGATCATTTTCTTAGAACAATTAACAAGGATTTTGATGTAAGTTAATTAGATAAATTTAATTACAATCAATTATGCATTTTTAGTTAAATCAATACAAATTTTATGTCTTAATCTTTGAAATATAATTATTGTTTGTTTGATTAATTAGGATATTGAGGAAGGATTTGGCAAAAACATAATTAGCTCAGGGAAAGCAATTGACACTCTTGTCATGTCTTATGAATCATCAGAAGCTTCCCTCAATGTTAGGCAAAGGGTACTCACCATTTCCCAAAAGGTAAAAATGTCCTCAGAATTCATCGCTAAATGGCTCGTAGCAAAGAGAATTTTTAAAAATCCGTTGCTAAGCAATCGTGAAATAGGATCTGTAGCAACAAGTTTTTACTACTGAGTGATAAAAATTGTCTATCGCTAATTTCTGTTTTTTTTTAGTTTCTATATTTTAATTCGTTATACCGGATAGGTTACTAAGTTATATGTAAAATAAGTTAATGCATGTAGAAGTTATGGAGTTACAGTATCTCCACGTGACCTTTAGGTTACGAGTTCAAGTTGTAGATACTGATGCTATCAGAATAAGTTGTGTGCCTATATCACACACTTCTTTGGAGTTCGGCCCTCCCCCTAACCCTATGTGACCGAAGAATGCTTTGTGCTCCGACTACCCTTTTTAACGTGTATTGAAGTTAAAGTCTATTGTTATTTTAACTTGTTTTCATGTGTCTACATAGTAGAATGGGCGGTTGCTCGAAAACAAGGGAAGTCAAGCAGGGTTCATCACACAGTGTCGAGTTCTAACACAGAGATCTTTCATCAATATGTATCGTGATTTGGGCTATTACTGGCTTCGATTTCTCATTTATCTTGCACTATGCGTGTGCATTGGCACTGTGTTCCATGAAATTGGCTCTGACTATGGTTCCATTCAGGTAAATATTTATTTATGTTATTATCAGTGTATTTTAACTAGTTACAACAAATAGGGTAGCTATTTTTCAGAATACAACATTCATTTAATATATGGACAATTACCTATATATAATTATATTTTACGCTATCAATTTATAGAAATTGAACTCATTAGGAAAATTAGTGAGCGACTCCCTTCGTTTTCTTTTTCGAGAGACAATCTATATGAACTTATATCAATGTTTTAAGCTATATTTTTTTTCATTATATTAATATGAGAAATTGCAACTTATAATACTTTTCATGATATAGTTTTTTAATAACTAAATTTTAACTTTAAAATATTAAATTACTAATATAATCTAATTTAGATTCAAAAATTAGTCAAGTTGACTCTCGAGAAGTGAAACGTGATAACTATTTTGTGACGGAGGGAGTAATTAAGAGCACCTTAATTAAGCACCAAGAATTGTGGACCAAGGATCATGGTGGTGGGATGGATATGATTCCTCCAGCCGCCTTAACTAGAGATCTCATTTTCGAGCCTTAAAATGAAAAAAATACTAAAAGGGAGCGCACCCGCCACACCCTTTTAATGTGCTTTATGCGAGGTAAACCCAAATTAGTGATCGAGATCTCAAAACAGATACCAGACATTGAGTGAGGAACCAAAAAAAAAAAAACACCTTTTTGCAAGAATTAAATGTTATTCTTCTTCTTCATAGGAAAGGGTAGTGACATGATTATATTGAGAGATGAACTTATACATTATTCTTCTCCTCTGCAGGCTAGAAGCTCAATGCTTGTATTTGTGGTTGGCTTCTTAACATTCATGGCAATTGGTGGATTCCCTTCCTTTGTGGAAGAAATGAAAGTACTATTCTTTTGCCCATCTTGTCCATTATTATTTTTATATTATTATCGTAATATAACCTATTATAACACGTCTGTTACATCAATATTTATATTACGTATCATAGTGACCTGATCGTATAAATTTCAGCTCTTTACGCGAGAAAGGCTAAATGGGCACTATGGTGTGGGTGCATTTGTCATTGGCAACACATTATCTTCAACTCCATTCTTGTTATTGATCTCTTTGGTTCCTGGAGCAGTGGCTTATTATCTTGCTGATGTTCAAAAAGGGATTGATCGTTTTGCCTATTTTTTCCTAATGTTATTTGCTTGCATGATGCTAGTCGAGAGCCTAATGATGATTGTTGCAAGTATTGTCCCTGACTTCCTCATGGGAATTATAACAGGTAAAAGTGATAGATAAATGAGTGAGTTATATTGAGGCAAATTTGAACGAGTCAAAAAATTACTATCAGAAAAACGCTAATTCCCGGCAAAATTTGGCTCGTCGATAAAGGACTTTCGATAGAAGATTCACCAAAAATATGTTATCAACGGGATGTCTGTCGGGAATTAGTGATTTTCTGATAGTGAATGTCATCAATAAATGTAATATAATCAGCCTAAAGCTTGTTTCGGCAGGCCATATGGATAGGGTCTAGATGAGATAATTAAGTGAGTAATAAATAATAATAGCACGGACTAATCATATGTAATTGAGAAATAGTCATTGTCATGTGTTTCAAATTTCATAGGTGAAATTCCATGACAATATCCTAGAGTATTTTACCTATGAAAATTTGCAACTCTATGAGAGTGACTATTTATCAATTATGAGGCTAAAAGGTAACTATTTATCAATTATACCTGAAAAATAATGAGTCATAATTCAATTTGTGCAATAAATTTCAAATTTCCATAAGTTGTTATTATTATTATTATTATTATTATTATTTTTGGTATGTGTGGTTATTTGCATCTTGACCCGATTGAAATATCTTGATATGTTTCGATCCATCAATAGTTTGTTGAGTCCTTTCGAGTTTAATCTATTGAACGAAGTCAATAAACAAGTCATAATCTAGATATATTCTCCAAAAATACTTCCACATTGATATGAACTTGCTTGATCCTTCAAATATAATATATGTTTGATGACTCAATCCGAGCAATATAGGTCATAACCAACCCCTTAAATTCGAGCAGATTAGCCGAAGTATAGTAAAATAATGAGTTGATTTTGTCATCTCTAATCGCAGGTGCTGGAATTCAAGGAATAATGATGCTTAATGGAGGCTTTTTTCGATTGCCAAAAGATCTTCCAATGCCAATTTGGAAATATCCAGTGTACTATTTAGCCTTCCACAAATATGCAATTCAAGGTTTTTACAAGAATGAGTATGAAACTTTTACATATTTTACTGACGGCGGATTGGCCGTAATAGTTACTCGTGATGAAATATTGAGAGAGATTTTTCAAGTAGAGTTGAATTATTCTAAATGGGGAGATATTGCTATTGTGCTTGGGATGGTGATTTTATATAGGTTAATTTTTCTTAGTATTATTAAGGGCAAAGAGAAGTTTAAGCCTGTGGTGAGAGGTTTTAAATATTGTTGTAGCATGTAAAATAGATAGTCTATGGACATGCAAATGGCTGTAATTAGGGATTATACTGAATATGTTGTTGTTACCATCACTATTACATTTCTCAAGTAAAGTATTCTAATTATTTCAATTTATGTGACAATGAGGCTCACCTATTGGTGTCTTCTTGAATGGTCTTATCAGAGAGCTTAAAAGGAGGTTTGAGCACTCAAGACTCTAGTACTTGTCTAGTCAAGTTTGTCCCCTATCCAACTCAAAGAGTTAAAGGGTTAAAAATACATTTAAACTATCACAATTTATGAGTTAATGATGTTCTTCCTATCCTTTTTAAGTAAAGATGGTTTTACATAACCAAGAAACTACTAAAGAGTTTTATTTTTTTTTAAGGATATTTATTAAGGGTAAGTTAGTAAAAACATTTTTTGTCTTTTAGGAATGCGTATTTTATTAAGAGGTGTGCCTAAGCTAAAAGCATCACTTATTTAGAAACGAAGAGAGTAAAATTTTCGAACATAGGAGCACAATTTTTCACACAGATCCACAAAAATGAGAATCAAGAAAGAGCAAAAACCACATTCTACCCCATCAAAACACAGTTTAAAGCATAGAAGTCATAACAATCGAATCTTGATTACCTTAATGACAGGTACTTGTCCACCAAAAATAAGAACAATACTCAACTAAGCAAAATCCTAAAAGTATCATGATAGTATAATAGGACATTAACTACAACAAAATAATATGACAATAATAGGACACGAACTAAGACAAAATAGGTCTCTTCCAAGATAGCACTTTATCCAATACTAGGGAACATTGGAAGAACCTGATCTAAAAGGAATTTTTGGAATGTATTAAGTCAAAAAAAGGAACACAGAATAGCTGACAAAGAAAAATGGGCATGACCCAACCCTTCTAGCTAAGCAAGACCTGAGGTAACTGGAAGCGAACAAATTAACACAAAATGCTACCCTCAGGGCTATAGTTTAGGGGTAAGAGCGCAGCAGGAATGTGTGGGTTAGCGCAAACCCAACCGTAGCAAAAAGCTAGCTAGTTAAGAGAAGAGTATAGGGGCAGACCCATAGCCAACCGAGTTTTGAACCGTGCACCACTGCACTTGGGGATTTCTCGGTTATCAAAAAACTAAAAAAATTAACACAAACTGCTTGGAACCTGTATTTCATCTTAAGTAATGTAATAGTGATGGTCATTACTAGTTTTTCCTCTAATACAAGATGTTTCATTTCTTCGTTGATTTGGAAGAAATTGCAGCCAAGAGGGACAATGATGATTATCAAAACTCATAGTGGTATAAGCCGTGAGCCGAGGATAAATTATGTGTACACTCTACCTTTCCCATCCCTGGGTATGTTATTGTTGTTGTATAGTGGTATAAGTTTAGTACGGAGTGGGGAAATTGATGCAGTCCTACAGTAAGAGAGGGACAATTCTGAACCTCTAAGCAGCATGTATATGAGTTCAATTTACAAATTCACCAATATCAAACTTTTCCTCGGATGATTTTAGTAAGACTAAGCATTCTACAAAATTGGCAGCGAAGGCAAAGTTCACTTAAATCTTGGCTGATTGAGTCTGCCCTGATTCACATATTTTACTCATCAAGTTAAAAGTTTTAAAACTATTTTTGCAACTTTATTCAAGATCCTAAGTCAGCATCAAGTCTCAAATCTCAAGTGAACATCTTTCACCACATTCCAGCCTAACATACCGGCAGCCGGGTGCACTAAAGCTCCCGTTATGTCTAGGGTCCAGGGAAGGGCTGGACCACAAGGTCTCACTAGTACTAAAAGAAATTCCTTACAGATTTACTTGAAAAGGAAGAGGAATTATGGAAACTCCAAATTCAAGAATGTACAGCTCAAACACAAATGAATCGATCAAACATAGGAAACAATTATGATTCAAGCAGCTTCAAACACAGAGCAAAAGAACAAGAAAAGGCAGATCAAAGTGAAGAAAACATTATCTTCACTCTCTCTCTCTTGCATTTCTATATGGCGTTAACATTTGCAGATCAAAACAACTTTTTCTTCTTTGGCACCCATTTTCTTATTCATCTTTAATCATCAAGGATTCAATTAGACAATACTTTTTATAAAATCTTTCTCCAAAACCCACCTTTCTTTTTTTCGAAAGGAGGCAGTATCAGTTAGTTCACCGTTAGAATATGAGTAGGAATAGGAAGAGTATATTAAATCCTACTTGGAAAAGGATTGTAATGTAGTGTCTATAAATAGGGTCTCAATGTAATTATGTAGATACACAATTCAATAATATTTTTCTCCATTATTTTTCACAGCAGAGAAAGCAACCAGTCGACCATGGATAACTACACAACAACAGAGCTACATCTTCGCCTACACAGAACCAAGCAGCTTTAGCTCAAATCCAATTTTTGTGTTTAAGAATCTACTTAATGAGTATAAACAATATATCAAGAACCCACTAAGCTGCATTTTCTAAAAAATCCAAAACTCATAAACTCAAAATCTTAGCTCTACATACGTAACTACAAACCGACAAGATAATACAAAAACAATCAGAACTAAAAAGAATCAACTTTGCAGCTACATATACAAGTGAAAGAGCAAAACCCCATTACAAGTGAAAACAATGCAATCCCTCACTTGCATTTTACAACAACAACATACCCCTACCTTGGAGGTAGAGAGGCTATTTCGGATAGACCCTTTGCACAAGGAAAAACAGTCCAAAGCAGTATAGAGAAAGAAATAACGGAAAAGAAGTCATAATACTATACATTCATTTCTAATCATCAAAAAGTTGTGACTTACAGTACTTCAAACCAAGAGAACTAAAAAGAATTGAATTTTTGTGCACTAACAACTTGCAGATCAAAGCAACTTTCTTTTCTTTGACACTCATTTTCTCATTCATTAATAATCACTAAAAAGTTGTGGACTTTAACAGTACTTGCAGCAAAACACGAATGAACTAAAAACAATCAAATTTGAGCAAAAACCCATTACAACTTTTTTCTTTGAACATCCATTTCCTAATTCACTTCTAATCATCTAAAAGTTGTGGACTTTAACAATACTTACAGCAAAACACTAGACTAATCACTTGTACTTTTAAATAAAAAAATAATTCGAACCATCAATCTGTTGGGGGTTAGGCTAAGTTGCACGGACTCTTCACTTTCGGAGCCACAACCGTGTCAGATTCTCCAAAATTAGAGTGCAACACGCATCCATTGACATTTTTAAGAGTCCGAGCAACATGGAGAAGTGCTGATGCATTATTATTCATAGTATATTAGACGAGCACTAATAAGTAAAAGAGAAGACTGCTTCTTACTTACTAATGAAGTTGATACTCTGAGAAACTGAAATAAACAAGCTAACAGTTTTAGTAATAAATTTTGAAACTGGTGAGCAACAGATAAATTAATAAATAGAGAGTTGTACATGATAACAGGAACGAAACGAGAAGTGCCTCATACATACGTAAGAAAACTAGTAAGAAAGTGATTTTGGCGAAACCAAACTTTCTGTAAAAGCCCGTCCACACTAAAAGGTTACACATCGAGGCCATGATACAGATGGTCCATTGCACGTCCTAAATGCACTCCGATATTCAGCATCCACGGACCAGAATAGCACTTCACTATTCGCAAACCTATATTGGGGTATGGAAATAAGAATCCCATAATCTCCTATATTTAAAAGTGGCATCCAAGATCCCTTGACACCATACTCTTTCAATATCCATACCTTAAAATTATTATTCTTCCGAAAACTAGAATTATAATGAACACAAAGCATTCCTACCGACACACAAACGCCAATACGGGCGAAGCCCGGATTCAAGCTTAATATTTCCTGTGGCAAGGGTATCACTCCGTACACTTCATTTGAAATGCCAAACGAAACCATCACATAATGATTACTCAAAATAGCGATCCAATGAAATGCCGCATGTACAAATGACAAAGACTGCATGGCATTCACCATACTGGAAATGCCATGAGGATGTCCATCTATTTTTCTCCAAGAGCCAGCCACCTTTTAACTCCAGAATTTCACCAAGTAATTTGGAATCATCACGAAAGTTCTGGTGGACATGATGGAGCCTAGCCAGCCGATTCAACTCCCATTCCTCTACATAATTTTGATTTGGTTTGGTTCTATTACTAGCGGCATTCGGACTGGACTGTGCTATAAGCCCAGGCCCCCAACCCAAAATATTTGCTTCTTTTTTCTTTCTTTTTTTTTTCTTTAAGGGAAAAAGTAGACTAAATACCCATAGATAGAAAGAATAAATAATTTCAAATATATATAATAAAGTAATTAGTATAATTATTGTTTAGAATATATATGTAAGTAATTATTGCAGCTAAATGTTGTATAGAAACCATATAACTATTGTGTAGAATATGTATTTTATATATGAAGATTTGCGTAAATGGACACTTTCAAAACTTAATGTATATGCATTTACATCAATTACAGTAAAAGTAAGTGTTGAACGTGTCACTTTAAGGATGTTGTATCAAAGAATCTACGAAAAGTATTAGCAGAACTCTTTAAAGTACTACGAAGTGTAATTCTAAATGAAGCAACCGGGTATCCCTGCGCCTTCTCCATCGGCATGATTACCAGCCTGATTTGGAGAAGAAATGCCAGTTGATGAAAAGTTACTACACCTTCTCCTATTAGAATCAGTGTATTTCCTCATTTCCAAAGAATGTGAAGAACCTTTGCCACTTTTCCATGACAAATTTCTGGCAGAATATGCAATCTTCAAACTTGAGATTGTGCCCGCATCATCTTCTTTCTCTTTCGCACTTGAGGAAATTTCCCCTCCCTTTGTTTTATTTTCAGCATCTTTTGAATCAGATAAGATTGTTTCTTGATCAGAGCCTGAACTAAATTCCTCCGAAACATCATCTATTGAATGGTTCTCTAATATGGACAGAACAGCTGCTGTGGCCTTCTCAGCTTTCTTTCTTTGCAGAGACACAACGTTTAATTGCTCCCCAAAACCTGTAAAATATGGAAGCAGTTTGTTGAAATCAATTTTCCTTGTCGAAGGGCAGAAAATCTCGGAATTGGAAAAAAAAACAATTAGATATCGGAAAATAAAACTAAGCTAGGTGCGGACTGAGTTTGGAACGATGACTCAATTTGTGGAGTTACATGCGTGTATACTTATAGAGAGTTAAATAAAGGACTAATCCTCTGAGCCAGTTCATCAGCTATCTGCTTTTCTGTTCGTGATGCAGACCTTTCAGCCAATAATCTCCCCCGGAGAAATTCAATTGTTGTTTTAGAGTCTTCAATGCCATTGATTTTGTTGGTCAAGGAATGAAAAATATTAAAAGATAATGAAAGTAACATCTGACTCCGCATAGGTTAAAAGGGCATAATACCATCCCACCATATGTGATTTTGACAAACCTATTGGAATATAGCATACAAGAGGATACAACATCACCACTTTTTACAGTCGTTTCAGTTTCACTTTAAAGCATTAAAAAAAAAGGGAAGATAGAAAAGATGATCCTACTGTTCAAAATAACCGCGAGGGTATGTACGAGACTTGGTCCTGATTGTTGCACCTAGAAAATTGATATCCAGTTCCCCACTCTCCTTATATCACAAATTGGGAATCCCGGTAGACAGAATTTTCACCAAGGAGGTTCGAAATAGATTCTCAAGTTGTTTCAAGGGGGTTCAATATGCAATATGTACATGTAATATCAGATTTGACCTTACATAAACAGTATACTTTCCCAACGAAAGGGGTTCGGGTGAACCCCCTTCCGCCACCCTGGCTCCACCCCTGCTAGTATAATGGGGCCATTTTGGAAGTTTACCTCATGAGAGCTTTGTACTCTCGTTTGAGTCTTATTGTGAGGTGAACAATTGAGCTTTGTATTTTTAGCTAACTCTTTCAACTAGAACAATAGTATATATCATGATTTACAATCCAAAAGTTATAGTTGAAAGCCCAAGGACTAAATTTTCAAATCGATTGGAATAGAACATGTAAAATGATGCAGCAAGAACTGGTCCAGATTGTTATACCTTGAAAACTAATATCCCATTCCTCATCTCTTCTTGTTTCTATAATTGGGAATCCCTTTCCTTTCTGAGTTGAAGGGAGGCCATTTTTAAATTCACCTCATGAAGAGTACTCTTAGTCTTAGCTAATCTTTCAACTATAATTAGCACACCTACTCAAGATTACATTCCAAGGATTATAGTTGAGACTTTTGAGAGATTAAGGACTAAATTTCAGGTAGATATCCCCGTGGACCTAAAAAACTGTCAGTTGATACAAAATTTCTTTTTTACAAGTAAATACTTAAATCTTTTTTGTTTTTTCGAAATATAAATACTTCCTTCCATGGTACAGGTTTTATATTTCGAAAACTTAAGTAATAAATTTTCAAAGGAAGCCCCTTTAATTGTTAATTGATAGCTATGTTGCTCGGATTCTTCCAAAATGTCGACCGGTGCATGTCGGATCCTTCAAAAGTAATGCGTTTTGGAGGATCCGACAACATTTTTGGAGAATCCGAACAACATAGATTAATAGAGCTAAAAAATTTACAGTTTGTTTAGGTATGCAGTTACTCTGCTAGTCTCTTATTTCTTCTGTCCCGGGATCTTCACTCTTTCCAACAACAGAACTTCTAATGTCCTTTTAACGCCCTGAAATTGACCCACAACTTACTCTTGCAGATCTTTTTAGCTGCAGAAGGCAGATATTCTACTTCGTTTTGTGCATGACAACTGCAGATGCCGCTGCAATTAAAATTATAACTGCACGGACATTTTATAAAAATCATTACCCCCGCCCGGCCCCAACTGTCCGACTGTGCATTTAAAGCTAATCACTCATTATGGAAACTGATGGAAGAGACTGTAAGATGGTATCACACTTCAAGCATTCACAAACATCGAAGACATATATCATAACTGGAATACAATTTTTTTCTTAGACTCAGAAATTGCAAGAAACAAGTTAAAAAGGTAATAAAGTCTAACGTCACCTATAAAACAGAAATATGTTTAAAATTCTACTTGTGATCAACATAACTTGTATTCTGTACTGGTTGCAGAATATTGTAACAATGAAATAAGAGAAATATATTAAGAGTTTAGTTAACCTATTACTAAACCCATAAAACATGGATTTTCAGCTGAATGGTTTTTAGCAGATCCATACTAAGCACATAGGCCTCATCACTGAGCTCCAAAAAACCTCAGGAAAAGAACCATTGCCTTTTTTTTTTTTTTTTGCTAAAACTATAGTGTCTGAGCCAGCTTGTGCGCAACTCAACTAATTCCACAACACAGATACAGGGAAGATATCACCTAAAAAGAACCATAATTTATTAAAAAAGGAAAGTTGTTTTTCCCTGTTAGCTTTGATTTGTAAATCAAAGAGATTATTTAGCTTGTTACAGTACAGAACAGTTGTACTAAACAATAATATATTCAGTGTAATGCCACAAATGGGGTCTTAAGAGGGTAGAGTCTACGCACACCTTACCCCTACTACCTCATAGAGATAGAGACTCTGTTTGTGATCAACCCTCGTCCCTCAACTTAAAATAAAGCATATCCAAACAAAGTTGTACTGCTAAGCAATCAAAATCTCTCTCTCCCTCTCTCTCTCTCTCTCTCTCTCTCTCTCTCTCTATATATATATATATATATATATATATATATATATATATATATATATATATATTTACATTCACAAAGATGAATACCTCTGATCTTAATCTTCATTGCCAGAACTAGTTATTCTTGAAGCAGTAGCTCAAAACGTCAGCCCCTGCAACAAATGAAGTATGTACTATACTGCACCTGAAGGCTGAAGCCTTCCGAAAATTGTACTTGGTGGTACCCTATACTTCCTTTTGTCCTAGTATTGCCCCTTTTATTTATGTGATGGATCCATTTGAATAATGTAATTAATGGGGTCGCTCATCACATATATGGGATAGTCGGTGTAATAACTAATTGCCAAATGGGTGAACAATGTAATTAGTTGGCAAAGACGGATAAATATTTTCTTTTTATAGGTATTTAAGTGTACTTTTCCCATAAAAAAATAATAACACCAGGTATATTGGCTTGGGCGTGGGCTTAGCACAATCCAAATGCGGCTAGTAAAAAAGGAAGAAAGTAAAACCAAATCAATTATGTTGAGGAATCCGACTTGTATAAATCACGCATTAGTTCTAATAAACCACATATAGCAAATCAAAAAGGACTCCCTAGGAGCTCGAATTTACAACTTCAGAGTTGGAAGTGGAGAGTGTTTACCATCCGAGCAACTGATGACGCAGGAAAGGAAGAGTGAAGGAGAATTAGCAAACAGTTGTGCTCTTAAGAAACAGAAGACGAACGAAAAGTCTGCTAATCTTTTGTTTTCTGCAGTTGCTGCTGTATTGTCCTATATAACCAACCTCAATTTTTTAGGGAAAAGCCAGAGCCTTGTAGAGCCCTCAAATGATCATATGGACGTTGATCATCGGGTAAAATCTTATTTCTTTTTATTTGTTTGTTGTTGGTTATACCATTTTTCTTATGGCAGCTAGCAACAAGCAACAATGATTTTACAACAACAACGTAACATACCTAGTGTAGTCCCACTTAGTGGGGTTGGGGTGGGGAGGATAAGAGTGTATGCAGACTTACCATTATCTCAGAGGTGAGGTAGAGAATGTGTTTCTGATAGACCACCGGCTCAAGAAAGAAACAATCTAGAAAAGGACTTAACGAAATTACAAGAGACAATAGATAGTAATAAAAATAATAGCTACACGAAACAATAGATAGTAGCAGAAGTCGAATAACAAGAAACTACAAGGGTAGTACTACGACAACTAGTAAGGCAACAAGAAAATGCACCCCTACCTACTAACCTTCTACCCTAATACGCGTCCTCCACACCTTCTTATCTAAAGTCGTGTCCTCAGTCGATTTTGTGATAAAAAAATAGTTATGCAATTTTGTGTCTGGATTTGTTGATCAGGGCATTACTTTCAATTTAGTTTTATTGTTTTGGGTTGGTTGGACATAGATTCGGCAGAAATTACATTGCTCGTCAATTGCTAAGTAATTTCAGAATTCTCATATTCAATTCTATTACTTTGTTAGAAAATACTAGTGTGTGTGTATATATATATATATATCGGTTTTATCTTTTCTAAGCTCTTGGTGATTTAACTGTCTAATATTCCGATACTAAATTAAAATTGTGTGACTTTTCTGAGCTCTTGTTGATTGAACTGTCTAATATTTCGATACTATATTAAAATTGTCTGACTTTTCTGAGCTCTTGTAGATTGAACTGTCTAATATTTCAATACCATATTAAAATTGTCTGACTGACCACTCTTTCTTGCTCTATACTATCTACGCCGCGGATCACTTTCCAAAGGAAATAATTGTCCACATCCTCAGCAGGTTACCTGTGCAGTCTCTTCTACGATTCAAATGTGTTTCAAAATTTTGGAGAGCATTGATCTCCGATCTTGCCTTTATGATGAAGCATCTCAATTGTGTCAAGAATCACCAAGATTCCCAAAAGCTTCTTATCAACCAAAATGCCCTGAGGATGGTATTTATTCCATATATTCTTGTCCTTTTATCGCCGGTTCAACTGGTTAAGGATGTGCAAAAACTTAAGCTTGATTGCCCTTTATACACTAAACCAAGGAATTGCATTATCCATTGTTGTTACGATGGCTTAGCTCTTATCCAGATTAATGATAGTGACCACCACCAACATCCCAGTGTAATCCACTATGATCTCAGTCTTATCCAGCTGAATGGTTATGATCGCGTCATGCTTTTGCTGTGGAACCCCTCCACAAGAGAATCAATAGTACTTCCAGCTCTAGAATTTCCACAGAAACGGCTCGGGACATCTCATTTTGGTTTGGGTTATGACTCAATCAGTGTTGAGTATAAGATCCTTCATATCCACCAGAACTTTTGTGGTGATTCCAAATTACCTGGTGAAATACTCGCGTTGAAAGGTGGCTCCTGCTCTTGGAGAAGAATTGATGGCCATCCTCATGGCATTTCTAGTCTGGTGTATGCCATGCAGTCTTTGGCATTTGTACATGCGGCATTTCATTGGATCGCTATTTCAAGTAATCATTATGTGATGGTTTCGTTTGGTATTTCAAATGAAATGTACGGAGTGATACCCTTGCCACAGGAAATATTAAGCTTGAGTCCGGGCTTCGCCGGTAATGGTGTTTGTGTGTTGGAAGGAATGCTTTGTGTTCATTATAATTCTATTCGTCTGAAGACTAATACCTTTAAGTTATGGGTATTGAAAGAGTATGGTGTCAACTGTCAAGGGATCTTGGATGCCGCTGTTAAATAGAGAAGATCCTGGGATTCTTAATTCCCTACCGAAATATAGGTTTGCAAATGGTGAAGTGCTATTCTGGTCCATGAATGGTGAACTACTTCGGAATGCATTTAGGACGTGCAATGGACCATTTGTATCATGGCCTCGACGTAATACCATTCATTGTGGACTGGCTTATACAGAAAGTTTGATTTCGCCAAAATCACTTACTTATTAGTTTTCTCATGTATGATTGAGGCACTTCTCTTTTCGTTCCTGCAGCTATCATGTTACAACTCTCTATTTATTAGTTTATCTGTTGCTCACCAGTTTCAAAATTTATTACTTACTAAAACTGTTAGCTTGTTTATTTCAGTTTCTCAAGAGTATCAACTTCATTACTAAGAAAGAAGTGGTCTTCTCTTTAACTTATTAGTGTTTCTCTAGTCTTACTATGAATAATGCATCAGCTGTACTTCAGTGGAAGAGTTACATGTAATTATATTACTCCCTCAGTTTATTTTTACTTGACCCCTTTCGTTTTTCAAGAGTCAAACTGTATGGATTTTAACCAACATTTTAAGATATATTTTTTCGTCATATTAATATGAGAACGATTGCAACTTATAACATTTTTTGTATAGTTTTCGAACATCTAAATTTAAAATTTAAAATATTGAATGAATCTACTTCAATTTAATTTTGAAGTTTAATCAAATTAACTTTCATAAAGAAAAATGTGATAAGTAAAAATGAGCGAGTTATATGAAGTCTCAACTAATTAATTTTTCTGAGAAGAGGATTCCCTTCAAGAAGTTGGCGGTGGAGGAACAAAAACGTTTAGAAGCTCATTAATTAGGAGAAAGGGTCAAATTTATTTTTGAAATATATAAAATGATTAAATTTGCCTTTAAACTATGTGAAAGGTTTAAATTTACTTTTTATTTTTAAAAAATAACTATTAATTGCCTGATCGGATGTTAAGCTTCCACCGTTTATAAATAAAGACAAATTAATTTAATTTCACATAGTTTAACAGTAAATTTAACCCAACTAGTAACGATGATGTCAGCAAGGCATATTTGACCTCCAACTATTATGAGAAGTCAAATCTATTCCGCATAGTTTAAAAGTAAATTTGGCGACACCTTAATTGTGTATAAACAAAAGTTACTCCGTTCTGAATTGATTTTCTTTTTTGTGACACAGAGATAAGGAAGCATATAGGTAGCTATGTACATCAACAAAACAAGTGAAGGATAGTTCATTTATTTAATTTATGCGATATTTGGGTTTCACCCTAATTCCCGTCCAAGATTGAATAAGATTAGATTAATTTCAGTGAATTCGTTTTCAAATGATTCATCGATAAAATTAAGTTTAGGTGTATGAAAATTGATTATGATTTCCTTTCTTTCTTCGACGAAAGCATATGCTCATTGATAAGAAACATAAAAAAGAAGCTAGAAAAAGGAGAGTGACACCTCAATATAATAACTCCATTTCTTGTGTTCATGAGCGGAAGGTATGCTCAATCCTTCATACACTGACTTATAACTTTTTGAGTTATTTTGGTTAAAAATAACTACTTCAAAACACTTTTTTTAATCTTATCCAAACACCACAAATATGATTTAAAACCATTTTGACTTAAAACATCTAAAATAAACCAATAAAAATAGGTTCTTGGGGTCATATGATTTACCAACTAAATTATTCCACGATTATAGTTCTGAAATTGTAAATCTAAGACTATTTTATCACTTCTGAAAAGTAGGATAAAATAAGTTAAAATTTATATCGTCAACAAAACACAATACAAATTTAATTTCAACTTTAATCTTGAATATCTCATCTTATCTCGCGTATCATCATACCTTAGGGGTCACTTGGTTGGGAACAAGTTATCCCGAGATTAAGATAACTTATACCACCATGTATATGGGATAACTTATTCCATCACTATAATGTAAATAGTGGGATAAATAATTTCAGGACTAACTAATACCTGCAACCACATACATAATAAAATAATCATATATTTTATCCCGAAATTATTATACCTTATACCTCATGCCAAACAACTAAGGGGTCGTTTGGTAGGGTATATAAGAATAATGTAAAATATTGTGTATTAGTGCCCGTTTGGATGGGTTTTTCGCTTTTGGCTTAAAAGCCAAAAGCTATAAGTTAGAAATCCTAACTTATGATTTTTGGCTTATTTTTAGCATTTTAAGCCAAAAATCATAAGTTAGGATTTCTAACTTATGGTTTTTGGCTTATTTTAAGTATTTTAGCCAAAAACAAAGTGCTTATAAGCACTTTTTAAATTTACTCAAACACTTCAAAAGTGCTTAAAAGCTATTTTTAGCTTAAAAGCACCTAAAATAAGTCAATTCAAACGGGCCCTTAGTAATGTTTCCTTTAGTTATGCTTGCATTAGTTATGTTTGCAATTTTCTTGTGCAATATTTGATTTGATGTATTAAAAATAACATGAATTGCATACTTGCTAAAAAAAATATATTTTTACAAAAATATCCGCCATAAATATGATGGAAAGGATATGGAAAAAAATTTAAGGAACAATTATAACTTTAATCATATTAGTGCATGCATTAGAATCCATTACATTGCTAATACATAGATTTTTATGCATTAATAATACACTTCTTACTATCAAATAGAATATATAATTATATATAAGATGAAAAAATATGTCAAACAAGATATTAATAATATACAAAGCTAAAGCTACCAAACGATCCCTATCTATACTTACGTGATAATAATTGCAGATTTTATTCACACAATAACAAAGTGACAGCAAGAACCAAGTTAAGACACAACCAATATTTGTTTCCTTGTGTTTTTCTACTCTCTCTCCCCTTTTTCTTTCTCTTTCTAGATTTTCTTCATCTATTTTCTTTGAAGGGGAAAAAGAAAATGGCAAGTGGAGGTGGATATGGTGATGCAAGTCAGAAAATAGACTATGTTTTTAAGGTTGTTTTGATAGGTGATTCAGCAGTAGGAAAATCACAAATACTAGCTCGTTTTGCAAGAAATGAGTTTAGTCTTGATTCTAAAGCTACAATTGGTGTTGAATTCCAGACAAGAACACTTGTTATTCAACATAAGTCTGTTAAAGCTCAGATCTGGGACACTGCTGGACAAGAAAGGTAAATGGGGTTTCTTGTGTGCTCAAAAGTTGGTTCTTTTTAGTTCTCGATTTGTTGTAAGTATTGTTTAAGTTCAAAACTTTTTGATGACTTGAAATGAATGAGAAAATGGATGTCAAAGAAAAAGTTGGATTTGATCTGCAAATGTTAGTGCCATGTTAAATGTAAGGAGGGGGGTTGCCAAAAATTGATTCTTTTTTAGTTTTGATTGTTTTGATGTTAAGTGTTGTTAAGTGAAGTTGCAACACTTTGATGAGCAGAAATGAATGGAGAAATGAGTGTCAAAGAAAAACAAGTTGATTTGATCTGCGAATTTAGTGCCATGTTAAATGCAAGAGAGGGAGGGGGTTGCTCAAGATTGAATCTTTTTTAGTTTTGATTGTTTTGATGTTAAGTGAAGTTACAACTTTTTGATGATTAGAAATGAATGAGAAAATGGGTGTCAAAGAAAAGAAGTTGTTTTGATCTGCAAGTTGTTAGTGCTCAAAAATTGATTCTTTTTAGTTCATTCTTGTTTTGCCTGCAAGTATTGTTAAGTGAAGTTAAAAGTTTTTGATGAGTAGAAATGAATGGGAAAATGAGTGTTAAAGAAAAAATTGTTTTGATCTGCAAATGCTAGTGCCATGTAAAATGCAAGAGGGGGGAGGGGGGTTGCTAAAAAATGATTCTTTTTTAGTTTTGATTGTTTTGATTGTTTTGATGTTGAGTGAAGTCGCAGCTTTTTGATGAGTAGAGATGAATGGAGAAATGGGTGTCAAAGAAAAAAAGTTGTCTTGATCTGCAAGTTCTTAGTGCTCAAAAATTGATTAGTTTAGTAGTTTTCTTGTTTTGGTGTAAGTATTGTTAAAGTTTACAACTTTTTGATGATTAAAAATGAATGAGAACATGGGTGTCAAAGAATAAAAAAAGTTGTTTTGATCTGTAAATGTTAGTGCCCTGTAAAATACAATTCACTAGTAATTTGGGGTGGGGTGGGGGTGGGGGGTGGTTTGCTGTTGTATTGTTGAAGTTTACAACTTTTTGATGATTAGAAATGAATGTCAAAGAAAAAAAGTTGTTTTGATCTGCAAGTTGTTACTTGTTAGTGCTCAAAAATTGATTCTTTTTTAGTTCTCTTGTTTTGAAGTATTGTTAAAGTCACAACTTTTTGATGATTAGAAATGAATGAAAAGATGGGGTTTTGCTCTTTCACTTGTATATGTAGCTGCAAAGTTGATTCTTTTTTGTTCTGATTGTTTTTCAATATGTTTGTCAGTTTGTAGTTACATATTTGGAGCTAGGATTTTGAGTTTATGAGTTTTGGATTTTAGAAAATGCAGCTTATAGGGTTCTTAATATATTGTTTATAAATATTAAGTGGATTTTTAAACGCAAATAGAGGATTTGAGCTAAAGCTGTTGGGCTCTGTCCAACACGTCAGGCGAAGTTGTAGCTTTGCCGTTGTGTAGTTATCGATGGTTGATTGGTTGCTTTCTCTGCTTTTTCATTATTTTTGAACTGACTGATGCTGGCCTCCTTTTGAAAAAAGAAAGATGGGTTTGGAGTAAGATTACATAAAAGTATTGTCTAATCGAAATCTTGATGGTTAAATATGAATGAGAAAATGGGTGACAAAGAAAAAAAATTGTTTTGATCTGCAAATATTAATGCCATATAAGAGACAGAGAGAGAGAGAGAGAGAGAGTGTGTGCGTGTGTGAGAGAGAGAGAGAGAGGGAGTACATTTTTCGGGGGAGTTTTAAGTTTAGAAGTTTAATGAATTGTGTGTTTGTTGTTATTTAATGTTGTTTTCTTCACTTTGATCTGCCCTTTCTTGTTCTTTTGCTCTGTGTTTGAAGCTGCTTGAATCATAAATGTTTGTATGTTTGATCGATTCATTTGTGTTTGAGCTGTACATTCTTGAATTTGGATTTTCCATAATTCCACTTCCTTTTCAAGTAGATCTCTAAGGAATTTCTTTTACTATTTCAACTTGTAAGAATTTCGTTATTCTTTTTGAGACTGACGAAAAAGGAAAGAGTGTCGCATCAATTGGGATGGACGGAACGAGTAATATTAATTCCTTTTGATTTATAAGTATGATGCTTGGAATAAGCTCTTTCTTATCCATGTTTCCTCAAGTAGAATTGTCTATGACTCTTGGCTGACTGCCTGGACATAATAGAAGGTTCAGAGTCTTAACAGCTTATATGTAACTCCGTCTTGCTTTGTTTTTATGATCAGATATAGAGCTGTCACGAGCGCGTACTACAGGGGAGCTGTTGGAGCTCTGTTGGTTTACGACATAACAAAACGCCAAACCTTTGATCACATCCCACGCTGGCTTGAAGAGTTACGTGCACATGCTGACAAGAACATCGTGATTATGCTGATCGGAAACAAAACCGATCTTGAAGATCAACGAGCTGTTCCCACCGAGGATGCAAAAGAATTTGCACAGAAAGAAGGATTGTTCTTCTTAGAGACATCTGCAATGGAGGCCAGAAACGTCGAGGACGCCTTCTTAACTGTTTTGACAGAGATCTTCAACATTGTGAACAAGAAGAATCTCGCCGCGGGTGATGATCAAGCAAATGGTAATCCTGCTTCTTTAACTGGAAAGAAAATTCTTGTACCTGGTCCTGCACAAGTTATCCCAGAAAAGAAGGCATGCTGTAGATCTTGAGATATTCAGATTTTTCTCAACAAAAGAAAAAGGGATCTTGAGATATTGGGATTTGAAGTTTCTTTTTCATTCTTTGAGTGTTGTTAGATTTCAAAATTCATATCATAGTTATTCTTGAGTCTTTTTGTTTATATATGTACGATGTTATTTTTGTACTGTTCTAATGAAAGGAAATGGTTATATGGTTTTCACTGGAGATAGTTGCAGCTGAATTCATAAGCTTTTTACTGGTAATATTATATTTCGTGGTTTTACTTGAGCCAAGGGTCTATTAGAAAAAGCCTCTCTACCTCATAAGGTTGTAGGGGTCAGGCTGCATACACACCGCCCTCTTCAAACCCGTGGAATTTCATTGGTTACTGTTAATGTTACATACATCTAGTCACTTTTTGAATGCAAGGGGTTGGTTTAGTTAGAAAGGGAGGACAGAATATACAAGATCTCAAATGTACCTAACAGAGGACCTCTATACAGCATGACAAAAAAGACAGCAAAGACACAATAAGATCCATACATGTGAGACTGTCCAAACAACTTACAATGTCTTCATTTGTGACAAACTGGTGCATGCTCACTTTCCATTACAAAAGTTGTATATATGAAAACATGAAAGTTGGTTGCATAAGTGGGACCAATAGATTCCCCGTATCAAATAATCAACAAT
The DNA here is from genome assembly GCA_031232105.1 of Capsicum rhomboideum. Lineage (NCBI taxonomy): Eukaryota > Viridiplantae > Streptophyta > Magnoliopsida > Solanales > Solanaceae > Capsicum > Capsicum rhomboideum. The sequence continues at coordinate 49,598,357 of CP124707.1, forward strand.
AATATAAACTACGTAATCCCATAAAGTGAAGTCCGACGAGAGTAAAGTGTACACACCCTTACATAGGTGAGATGGTTTCCAATAGACCTCCAGCAAAAAGTTGTAACCAAATTTAGGCTCAATGCACATAACTATGGTGTACTTAATTCAACATATTGATTAAAAATTTAAAATACACAAAATAAGGGATTGTTCAAATCATCTTCATCTAAGAATTATATTTGTGGATATATTGAAAAAACTTGAGCAACTGGTACACCTATAACAAGCCTCCAAAATTTGTTAAGTGTTATAATAGGAGTGTTCTCATGGTTGTTCTGTGTTTTCTTTAACTTCATCTTCGACTTGTTCAACAATTTCATCTGCTTTGTTAGTTGATGGCTTGATTTCCGGCAAGGAAGCCTTTGAATCCTCCTCCACACCCATTGACATCCTTTCAAGAAGTTCTTGGCAATCTAGTGCAGTGACCATTACTGAGATATTAGCCCTGCCTCTCCAGCATCCTATAGCAATAGTTGACGGATCCGCTTGAGCTTCTGACAGCGTCTTATTTTCTGCAAGAAACGATCAACCAAGCTTAAATAGAAGCAAAGCAATGAGGATTTTTCTAGGAAATGAGGAATAATGTGGAGGCATTTGGCCAATATTTGGTTGAAGTTGAAAAAAGAGTACTTGAAATTGAAGTTCATAGAGAGCATTTGAAGTTAAAGTTCGGACATCAAAATTTATTTGAAAGAAGTCCTGATATTTAGTGAGCAAAAACCAAGATTTCACTTGACATACTGGAATTTAGTATTTGTGAGGTCATGGGAACTAACCTTTGTTCAGAACCACCACACAACAACCCAACAACAGCTGTGAGGCCTTTTCACCAAATTCCGCATCCACAAAATCACCAAATTTAATGCTCTTGTACTGCAGAAGATGCTTGAAGTCTGCAGGAGATGCATATAATATTTGTTTGGTTATATGTGGAAGCATTAAAGGCAATCCTTCAGATGATATGCGGAATATACATGGTGCAGATGCACCATCTTTTGATGTTTGGCGCTCCTGCAATGTGGAAAGAACCAAAGCAAAAAAGTCATCAGAATGGTGCAATAGGCAAGAGGATATCAGGAAAAAAAGACCCTCTCTCTATCTTCTCGCTCCTATCTTACTTTATCTTTTTAAGAAATAGAAAAAAACACAAGGTGTGAGGGTAGGGAGTGGGGATTGCCACTTTTGCTATTTCGCCTATCCCAACTAGTTTGGGACCGAAGCATAGCTATTGTTGGTGCAATTTTTACAATTATGATACAATCTCTATGAAGAGAAGTTTTAAGTGTTGAATTTGACAAAAATCCATGAAGAGAAGTTAGGTTTCAAATGTGACGAAATCCCCATAAAGATAAGTTATGTGTCGAATTGGAGAAAAGTTGCATGGAGAGAAATGAAGTGTCGAATTCGGATAGACTTACAAACATCTTGAGCCCCACCGAAGCTATTTTAAGCTGCTGACCAGCTAGAAAATTGAGATGCAGAACTTCCTTCACAGACTTCGCCACATAATAAATTCTCTTCACATGGTTCATATCGCTGTTCCTCGTAATCAAATGCCCTTCAAATAGAAAGGATTCCTTGATACTGTAGAAATCCTTTATCTTACCCACAACTGCCTCCTCCTTGTAAAATATAACCGGGTCAACCCCTCTCCACTTGCCTTGCATTTGCAACTTTCTTTTCCCTCTAACAGTCTCGGGCTCAGTTCTTATATCAGTTGAAGGTTGAGTTTCCTCTTTCACGGTTTTCTCCAATATTTCATTGGGCTCAGTATCCAAAGCAGCTTCATCTGTTCTGTCGCCAGCATTGTCCATAGTCGCATCTTGGCTACCAACAGAATCCACTGGCTTTACATCCTCGGCATTTTCATCTTCTTTGACCTTAGTTGTTACACTTTCAGCTTGAATATTGGCATCATCCATAATCACTTCTTGACTACCAACAGAATCCACTGGCTTGACATCCTCTACAGTCGCATCTTCTTTGACCTTAGTTGTTAAACTCTCTGCTTGAATAACATCACTGGAACTCGACTTCCCTCGCGAATACACAGGTTTCTTCTGCTGAAAGGCTGCAGCTGCGGAAACGAACAAATGGCAAATGATCCACTTTTCAGAGTAATGACCTAATGAACGGGCAGTAAAACTTTAAACTAACCCGGCAAGGGAGTGAGCTTTTGAAATACAGAAATAAAGAAGGCTCCACTATTCTGATCATGTGGCACTATCCTCATACAACGCTCCAGCGGCAGAGTGGAAACTTCCTCATCTGAGATCGTAGCTGCAGTTGCAGGATCTTCCAACGCCTCAATACCATTACCATTATCAGACAATTGGTCTCTAGTTGCATCACCATTCTTCTCAGATGCATCCACATTGCTTTTGCCAGAGGGGAACATCCCTGGAACAATTGCATTTCTACGACACTCGGGAACATCTTTGTAAGAAGTCCACCACGCTCCTTTATCTCGAACCTGTGCATACAGATGAGCAAACAACAAATCAAATCATGAATCATGCAGTATAAAGCAATGGACCCTGTCTAGCACAACTGGAATTGAAATGTTTTATGAACTCATTTTAATCTTTGATCATGCTCCTGCCCACGCTATTAAAAGATTAATAGAACTTATAAATACAGACAAGATCACTGAAAAGTTGTCAAGATGATTAAATCATGCGATCACCTCCTACCATTTCTTGTTATCAGTACAACTGTACAAGAATCATACAACATAATACTCATTGTCCCAATCTGTTTGACACTCTTTCCTTTTTTGTCCTTCCAAAAGATTGAGACGTTCCTATATTAAAAACTAATTATATAATTTTTACATTCCCACTGTTACATTTATGAAGGGGAGCCTTGGAGTAACTGATAAAGTTGTTGCCATGTGACCAGGAGGTCACGGGTTCAAGCCTTAGAAACAGCCCCTTGCAGAAATGTAAGGTGAGGCTGCGTAAAATAAACCCTTGTGATTCGGCCCTTCCCTGGAGCCCACGCATAGCGGAAGCTTTAGTGCACCGGGCTGCCCTTTTTTTTACTGTTACATTAACATGACCTGTTTTAGGGTCATAGCCAGGTACTCGGAATACTGTTGGTATTTTATGCAATATAAGCCTATGTGTTAACAGTCTTTGTATTTTTCTATAACACCACGTCTAGTCAAACACCGCCAAGCAAATTGGGATTTTGGGACTATTAAATTTTATATTCCACCCACAGAAGAAAATAATGACATAAAGCTGTGTGAAACACAGAAAGAAAGTCCCATGTTCGTAAAACAAATTTCGCAATCCTTACCTCCCTGAACGTGGTTAAAGCTTCATGCATGCGAACTATTAAAAATTATAAACAAAAGGAATACTCGACCTTGACCAAAAATCTCGTGAACAATTTCATAGCAAAAAAAAGGAATATATTCCAATCTTAGCATATCAAAGTTCCTGCGGTCATATTGATTTTCTCCCCGAATTTTTTCACCAGATATAGATTATTATTTTAGACTGAAAGCATCATGAACTTGATAAATGCAAAATCCCACAATCATGTGACATTAGCTGAAAAAGGAGATCATTCTGTGGATATACAATGCATCTTCATACACCAATTTCTCTCCTTTTGTATATAATGGACATGACCCTCTGGTCCCGCGGGGGGGGGGGGGCATAACATGGAGAAAAGAGATGAAGGTTAAGGATGAACTTTTAACACACCTTCCATTTTTTAAGACCTGGCCTGCGAACAAGCTGAGGAAGCTCACTTGACACATCAACAAGTTCAACGGACACCCCACATCTCCTCAAGATCTGCAATATCAAAAGACAATTTGGGAGGACGCACATCAAGTTTTAAAGTACTTATGAAGTTCCAAGGCAACACACATACATAATTACATATATTTGTGTGTGCATGTATGTAATGTATGTGTAAGTTTCTCAGGAAAAATTATACTGATTAATCATTAGCCATCTATAGTATCACAAGAAGCAGGAAAACGTGTTGCAACACTCGGGACAAAACATTCAACTACCAAGTTAAAGAAGCTTTGCCGCACTTTTTGATAAAATTGTACACCAATGAAGAAGAAACCCAAATACTTCTCATGACCGTTTACAATACCAAGCAATTCTCCTGGTAGAATAAAGTCTATGTTGTGGACTACAAGGGTTATTAAAGGATTGAAGTTGATGTAACAAGACAGTTAGCCATACTTTGTGGGAATATACCGGGTATGTTTTTGTTGGTCTGATGTTTAGCCTTTTAATCTTGTTAGAAATCTGTATGACAGTGGAAAATGCGGAGAACTACTAGTGTTGGAGGACCTAAATTATTGAATATTGGATTGAGAATGGCCTAGATGGAGCGACATCAATCGGGATCTATAGAACAGACCCACTATCTTGGGATTGCGGCATAGTTGTTATTGTTGAATAAAAGCATAATATAAGCAACGAAATGTTAACTGATATGACAGCATTTTTCTCTATTTTTAAATAAGGGAAGAACAAATTTGCCAGCATTCTTCCTATTGAGTTACCTCAGCAACCACTGCCTCATTCTCAATGGGATTCATTGAGCAAGTTGAATAAACCATCCTTCCACCTATTTTAAGCAAAGACAATCCTGCAATATATGTTTTAAACCTATCATGTATCTACAGAAGGCAAATCAGAAAAGTAATAAGATATCACATAGCATTGTATAAGGCGAATATACAGAAAAATATAAAAACTATGACTCAGTCCCAAACAAATTGGGGTCGGTCGGTTAAATGAATCCCCACTAACCATGTTTCTCCATTTAAATTCATGTCAGGCCAACATGATACAAAATAAAAGTATATAGTAGCGAGTATTAGAAGTAATAAAAATATAAGTGCTAGAAGGATTACAAAAAGGAGTAATTAGTAAAAAAAATGTTAGAAACAAGAAAAATAAAAAGAGATTCAGAAATGCAGAGTGATGTAAAATTGTCTGTGAATGAGTGTAACAGAGACTAGAGGGGGGAGAGAGATAGACAGATAGAGCAAGGAACCTCGCATTGCTATCTGAATCTGTAGCCCATGGAGACCATTACCATTTCCAGCATTCCTGTGTGATGCAAACACGGGGAGGGAGAAGGTGGAAATTAGGAACCATCATATGCAGTGAAGTGAGAGTGATACGAACTAAATAGTACGTAATAACTACCATTTCCTCCATATATCAGGAGCCTTGCGCAGAGTGCCATCACCACTGCATGGAACATCACACAAGACACGATCAAATTGAAGTTGATTAATGTCTAATTCCCTCACTTTTTGCGTCTCAGAACCATTTGCACAATTTCTATCTAAACGACAGCTTGGGAAGTGCTGCGCTTCATGGTTTGTGACGATCAAGTTGGCAGTAGACATTCTTTTTGTTTGGTGAATAAGAAGGTTACACCTTTGGACATCAACATCGTTTGCTAAGACCTATATAAAGAGTTATTCCAAAAAGAACCAAGACTATGTCACAAAAGTGCAGATAGTTCACATGAAAACAATAAAAATTGGTCATTTGAAAAGGCAAACAAAGAAGCTGCATAGGCAATTAGGCATCCAAGAGTTGAAGAGAGCTAAGGAAGAAAGAAGACCATTCCACTAGGTAATGTCCCAGGTTCAGCCAAGTGATGTATCATCTCAAGCAACTGAAATGTTTTCGAACCGGGAGCTGCGCACACTGCATGATTATAGGAACATTCAAGATACAGAAAGACAAAATGAATATGTGAAAATAACCTGATTAAAAGATAGCATGCAATTGTAATTTAAAATCTGTAGAAAATAACTTACTGTCAAGAGCAAAATGATCTGGACGTACATCCAGGAACAGAGGAGGAACCTGAATCAAAGCAGTCACAAGATGAAGTCAATAGAAGGAGAAATATCAAACAAATCTACAATGGGATAGCCCAACAGGAAAAATAGAGAGATGAAGGTCAAGTTGACCAACCATGCTAACAGCCTCCTGTCTCGTAATGTTTCCAATTTCATTTTGTAGCTTCAAGAACTCATGGAACCTGAAATTTTTAAAAAATGACCTCAAATTGTTTATCAGAAACAATCAAGAGTTGTCTTCAATTATAGGTCCAATCGCTTGTTATCAGAAACAATCAGTTTAATATGCACTATGCAGTTCGAAAAATAAAAGCAAAATGTGCAAGCTTTATTAATTTCCATGTGATTCTTCTTCAACAATATCTATGAAATAATAAGCAAAATTTATCTCGATAGTCATGTAAGATACCATATGTGCTGTCAACAATGAGTTTCCTTTTTGGGGGACAAGTTGCAATGAAAATTTTGTACTCCCTCCATCCTATTTTGTTCAAACTACTTTCTGTTGCTAGTCTGTCCCAAAATATTGAGCCCTTTATTTATTTTTTATATATAACTGAGAAATCCCAAGGACTCATGGTGCGCGGTTCGAACAATGGTGGATGATGAGCACGCCTATCTACCCTTCTCCACTTAAATACCAGGCTCTTGTGACGTGCAGCGAACCCCACACATCACAAACTACACTCTTACCACTAGACCAAAGCCCGGGGAGCAAGTATTGACTTATTCTTTAAGTAGCCAGATTATTTCCCTCCACCAATATAGAGTAATATAAAGTGATACTTCATTTGAGGTTTGATGTGACATCTTCTCAACAAACTTCTTTTTCTACTATGTCAAATTTCAAATCGTCAGTTTAAATTATCCTCCACTAAACTGCATAAAATACTAAAACAAATCTTAAACTCTGTGAAAGTCGAAAAATCCAATGAAACTGGGACTATCAAAAGGGGAGGTCAGACTCAAAAAAGGACATCAGGATGTTTTATTACCAGCATCGGCAATAGGGGAATAGACTGCTTTAAGCGCTCATATTCAGATTCTTAATAGCAACTTCATCTACAACGAAGCTAACATCAAATAAGCATCGTTTTCTACCAGAATAATACCATCCATCTGGTTCATGCAAGCAATTGACGATTCATTTGGAACGCCATCCCAATATCATTGACACAACATGTAAGTAGCAAGAAAACAATCAACAACCAAGACAATTTCAAACGAAAAAACAGGAAAAGGGTCAAAAATACCCCTCGACTTTCATTAATTGGCTAAATTGGCCCCTCGTTATTCTTTCTGGCTAGCTAAAAATACCACTGCCATTATACTATCTGGCTAAAAATACCCCTGCCTTTATGAAACTTAACAAATATACCCTCCAATTGGAAGAATTCCCCAAATCCAATAAAATTATCCAATTTCATTAAATAACCCGAAACCCTCTTTATACCCGACCCATCTAATTGATTTAACCCATTCTTCCTTCTGTCTCATGTTATTTCCTCCGCGTCGACAAGCAACAACTTGGGCTACTGCTCCGGTGAACTCCCTCTCCGACCAACCACTCCTCCCATTCCCTTTCCCCTTTCTCGATTTTATACTCCGTTTCAAATAATCCGGTTAAGCAGTCATCTTGGGCAAACCACGAAATTGTTGTTATTGTACATTTGTATTTGGTAGCAGTTTTTTCTTGGACCAAAGACACTCTCTTTTTCTTTGGATGCTCCCTCTCCTAATGGGAAATTGATATATTTTGGGGGAAATTGGTATTTTGTTGCAGATGCAGACAACTATGTGACTATTTATAACTAAATTTTGTCTTTTTTCATTTCTCTTTGTTGATCCTTTTTTTCAATCACAGTCACAAGGATGTTGCTAATAGACAAACTATATTGAAACACATAAATGGTTTGGGTTCTATGTTTACGTGTTGTTTTACATTTTGGCTGATTGCTCTGTTTTTAATGTCGTTAGAGTGCTTTTGAGAATTCTCCGGTGGCACTTTCATTTTCCAGAGAACTCCATTGTTATTGCTTCTGTGTATTTTTTGGAAGGCATTCTTGTTACAAACTCCATTGTTATTGCTCTATTTATGGCCAGTTTACATTGTTTTACATATAAAATCGAGAAAAGGGAAAGGGAATGGGAGCAGTGGTTGGTCAGAGAGGGAGTTCGCCGGAGCAGTAGCCCAAGTTGTTGCTTGTCGACGCGGAGGAAATAACATGAGACAGAAGGAAGAATGGATTAAATCAATTAGATGGGTCGGGTATAAAGAGGGTTTCGGGTTATTTAATGAAATTGGATAATTTATTGGATTTTGCGGAAATTCACCCAATTGGAGGGTATATTTGTTAAGTTTCATAAAGGCAGGGGTATTTTTAGCCAAATAGTATAACGGCAGGGGTATTTTTAGCCAGAAAGTATAACGAGGGGCAAATTTAGCCAATTAATGAAAGTAGAGGGGTATTTTTGACCCTTTTCCGATGTCAAACTGAGCCTGTTAGCCGCAACTGAAACTTTTCGTGATGGATGGGAAGAAAAGCAACTATTAAGTATATATATTTTTTTTCTTAGAAAAAAAAGTAGATATAAATATCGAATCTGGATCCAGAGTTTTCAAGTACTATAGTTTTAAAATGTCAATAAGAAGATAACCGGTGGATATCTGACAAGAATATCAAGTGTTAAAGATGCTTTTTAGAATTTATGGTCATAAAGGATGACAAAGTCATCTGCATGGGCTAATGAAAATTATATGGTAGAAATGCAGTAAATAAGTGACTTGGTTGAAGAAATGGCCAGTACAGAAACTTTGTTGACTTAAGGGGAACAACGAATATTTTCAGATCCATCTACAAAGACATCAGAGTGAATGGAAGTAGATAGCTAAGCACCAAGTTTAGCAGTTAGCACTTCGACAACAATCATTTCGAGAAAGCCATGTACTACTCTGTCACATACCTGTAAATGACCTCTCACTAGACAAAAGAAAATTGAGTCTACAGAAAGTTATAACATATTAACAGAAAATGCATCTCTAACCTCTCAAGTACTTGGTTTTTCCTCAACTGGTTACGTGAAAAATTAGACTGCCAAGCAAGATTCTCTGGATACCAAGGTAATGGTTTTATTCCCTCGATCTCACTCCCATCTACACCCTGAATCACACTTAAAATTAGAAACAGTAAGCCATAGAATGATTATCCTCTAAAAACTGCATATGTAATGCAGGAAGTCATAAATGAAAGGAAAACATGATTCAGCTGATCAACCTCTGCCTGAATAGATTTCATAAAATCGTTCTCCAACTTGGTCCGAATATCCTCATAGCACTGGGTACTGCAACGTTAACAAAATGGGAAGTTCAATAAAATTTAATTTCATCAGAAGTTACTTTCTTCTTAGAGTTATAAGAACTTCTGATAAGAGTACGTTACAAGAAACAAGTTTAGTTAGTTTACATACTATTTGGAACTTGAAGCAGGAGGATTTGCTGCATTTAACCTTTACTTTAGAGCAATCTTTTAAGATTTTAAACGAAGCACCTCACATAATAATAAGAAGAGATGACATTAGGTTATCACAAGTACATACTAATAGCAGCACATAGCCACTCTGAACAACGCGCACTTATCATGTAATCGTGATAAGAGGAACATGTACATCCACCACCAAATTTGTATTATAATGTTAAAAGCCATTGTACCATCGGAAGCACAAGAATTTTTTTTCTTTTTCGAAAGCACAAGAATTGAAGGTTCACAGATTGTGCAATTAGAGCTTGTGAAAACTTTGCATATGAAAGAGAAATGCCCAAAGTTCAAAACGTTAACTACATCTTTTTTTGGTAACAGTGGTGTCCGGACCAGTTTTCGCGCACCTCGACTAATTCCACGGTATACCTGCCACCTCCCACCAGCAATAGCAACAAGTATCAGGTAACTCTACCCACCAAGTCTAGGATAGATGAGAAGAAATCACCTAGTGTTTTAAGTGTTTTTGTCTCCATTGGGATTTGAACCTGAGACCTCATGGTTCTCACCCACTTCATTGACCACTAGGCCACACCCTTGGGTGCAAAAGTTTAACTAATTTTTCTCTCAATTTTTGTAACATACAACAAAATTAGCTTCATTTCGAGCAAAAAACACAAAAACGAAATCTTGTTCAAATTCAATCAATCTAAAGCCAGAAAGACGACAACAATAACAACAACAACAACATATCCAGTAAAATGCCACAAGTGAGGTCTGGAGAGGGTAAAGTGTACGTAGACCTTACCACTACCCCAGGGGAGGTAGAGAGGCTGTTTCTGAAAGACCCTCGGTTGCAGCAAATCCAAGTACAAAGAAGAGGAAAATAGTGAAGAAAATATGACAACTAACAAGGGAACAGTGCAAAATCTACCAGAAAAATAATAATCAATGACAAATATAGTGCGATAAAAAGCCAGAAAGACAAACAAAATAAAATAACGAACATTCATTAAACTACAATAACAACAACATACCCAGTTTAATCCCACAAAGTGGAGTCTGGGGAGGGTAGGTGTACGCAGACCTTACCCCCACCTTGGAGGTAGAGAGGCTATTTTTGAAAGATGCTCGGCTCAACAAACATTCATCAAACTATATTTCAATTATATTCCTTACAGTTCCATCAAGATAGAAATCAAAGCAAATACCATCAAGAAGCAAAAGAAGATACAAATGGGGCAAATTAATTAAAACTAAAAAATAGATAAACATAAACCTGGAGTTGATCCTGAATGCAGCAGGCAAAGGAGTTCTGAGAGAACCAATAAAAGTATCCCACTCTTCAGTTGGCACTATTCCTTGCTCCTACAAACAAAATTACTCAAACTCCATCACTCAACTAAACACATAAGCATATTCCCACATCCCAAATACCAAAATAGACAACCTTTTTACTCCCTTTGTTCACTTTTACTTGTCCACTATTCCAAAAATAGATTTTCATGTTTACTTGTCACTATTAACGTATCAAGAAAAGATAATTATTTTTTCCATGTTTTACCCTTAGCATTAATTACTTATTTCCTAAATCATTTTACAAGGCCTAATGCTAAACAACAATTAATATAGGCATTATGATAAAATACCTCATATCAAGCATTGGCATTATGATAAAATACCTCATAGCGATCATTGCTTCTTAAGGGGCGTGCAAAGTATAAATTGAACAAGTAAAAGTGAACGAAGTTACTACCTTATGATACTCAAACCCCATCACCCGACTAAACATATAAGTAAATACCCACACCCCATATACAAACATTTATTACCTTATAATACTTAAACCCCCATCGCTCAACTAAACATATAAGCATATACCCACATCCCAAATACCCAAAAAAAGACAATTTTTTTACCTTATAATACTCATCAACACAAGTTTTTTACCTTACAAAAAGTTTAAAGATTTCATGTCCGAATTCACAGTCAAAATTAAATTGTTTGACACTCGAAATTCAAACTGTGCCACATAAATTGGACCAGAGTAAGTATTACTCAAACCTCATCACCCAATTAAACATATAAGCAAAAATATCCACATCCCAAATACAAAAAAAAAAAAAAGACAATTCTTTTACCTTATGATACTCAAATCTTTTACCTTATAATACTCAAATCCCATCACTCAACCAAATATATAAGCATATACCCACATCCCAAATACCCAAAAAAGACAACTTTTGTCACCTTATACTCCCTATGCTCCAAAATACTTGTCACAGTTTTCTTTTCTAGAGTCAAAATGATATGAACTTTGACTAATATTTTAAGACAACATTTTTTCATACATCATATTAATATGAGAAAAATCACAATTTACTACTAGTAATTTATGTATAGTTTTGACTATCTAAATTTAAATTTTAAAATATTGAATTAATCTACTTTAATTTAGCTTTGAAAACTAATCAAATTGACTCTTGACAAGCAAAACGTAACAACTATTTTGAAACTTAGTCAAACTGACTCTCGAGAACGTGAGGGAGTAATACTCAAACCCCATCACCCTACGTAACATAGCAAATACCCACATCTCAAATATCAAAGAAAGATAGCTTTTTTACCTTACAATACTCATCAAAGGCAAGATTTTGAGAGGCAAAAGGTTCCCAATGGGTCTTAATAAAATTACTCAAATCCCATCACTCAACTAAACAACAACAACATAACCGGTGTAATCTCACAAAAGTGGGTTAGGAAGGTAAAGTGTACGCAAACTTACCCTTACCTAGGTAGAGAGACTGTTTTCAATATAGACCCTCAGCTCCATCACTCAACTAAACATATAAGCAAATACCCACATCCCAAATACCAAAAAAAGATAACTTCTTTAACATACAAGCAAATACCCACATCCCAAATACCAAAAAAAGACAACTTTTTTCACCTTATACTCCCTCCACTTCAAAATACTTGTCACAATTTCCTTTTTGAGAGTCAAAATGATATGAACTTTGGATATATACTTGTCATCATATTGATATATAGTTCATGAATATCTAAATTTTAATTTTAAAATATCGAACTAATATAATCTAATCTAATTTTGAAAATTAGTCAAATTGACTCCCGATAAGCCAAATGTGACAACTATTTTGGAAAGGAGGGAGTAATACTCAAACCCCATCACCCAACTAAACATATAAGCAAATACCCACATCCCAAATACCAAAAAAAGACAACTTTTTTACCTTATAATACTCATCAACACAAGTTTTTTACCTTACAAAAAGCTTTAAAATTTCATGTCCGAATTCACAGTCAAAATTAAATTGTTTGACTCTCAAAATTCGAACTGTGTCCCTTAAATTGGACCAGAGTAAGTAATACTCAAACCCCATCACCCAACTAAACATATAAGCAAAAATATCCACATCCCAAATACAAAAAAAAAACAATTCTTTTACCTAATAATACTCAAATCCCATCACTCAACTAAACATATAAGCATATACCCACATCCCAAATACCCAAAAAAGACAACTTTTGTCACCTTATACTCCCTATGCTCCAAAATACTTGTCACAATTTTCTTTTCGAGAGTCAAAATGATATGAACGTTGACCAATATTTTAAGACAGTATTTTTTATATATCATATTAATATGAGAAAAATCACAATTTACTACTAGTAATTTATGTACAGTTTTGAATATCTAAATTTTATATTTTAAAATATTGAATTAATCTACTCTAATTTAGCTTTGAAAACTAGTCAAATTGACTTTCGACAAGCAAAATGTGACAACTATTTTGGAGCGGAGGAGTAACACTCAAACCCCATCACTCAACTAAACATCTAAGCAAATACCCACATCCCAAATACCAAAAAATACATCATTTTTTACCTTATAATACTTATCAAAGGCAAGATTTTGGGCGGCAAAGGGTTCCCCATGCGTCTTAACAAAATTACTCAAACCTCATCACTCAACTAAACAACAACAATAACATACCCGTTGTAATCCTACAAAGTGGGGTCTGGGGAGGGTAAAGTGCCTGCAGACCTTACCCCTATATAGGTAAAGAGATTGTTATCGATAGACCCTCAGCTCCATCACTCAGCTAAACATATAAGCAAATACCCACATCCCAAATACCCAAAAAAGACAACTTTTTTTACCTTATAACTCCTTCTGCTCCAAAATACTTGTCACAGCAAAAAAAGTTAAAAAGATATGAACTTTGCCCAATATTTAAAGAAGTATTTTTTCATCATATTGATATGAGAAAAATCATAATTAATAATACTTTATGTATAGTTTTTGAATATCTAATCTAATTTAGCTTTAAAAATTAGACAAATTGACTCTCGAGAAGCAAAACCTGACAGCTATTTTGGAATGGAGGGAGCAATACTCAAACCCCATCACCTTTTTTTTTTTTGATAACCGTGGTGTCCAGGCCAGCTTGCGCGCACCTCGACTAATTCCACGATATACCTGCCACCTCCCACCAGCAACAGGAACAGATGGGGAGAAATCACCTAGTGTTTGTCTCTGTTAGGAATTGAACCTGAGACCTCATGGTGCTCAACCCAACTTCATTGAACCACTAGGCCACACCCTTGGGTGCCTCAAACCCCATCACCTAACTAAACATATAAGCAAATACCACATCCCAAATATAAAAAATATAACTTTTTTACCTTATAATACTCATCAAAGGAAAGATTTTAGGTAGCAAAGGGTTCGCAATGGGTCTTAATAAAATTACTCAAATCCCATCACTCAACTAAACAACAACATTACCCCTACATAAGTAAAGTGTAATCCCACAAAGTGGAGTCTGGGGACAGTAAAGTGTACGCAAACCTTACCCCTACCTAGGTAGAAAGACTGTTTCTGATAGACCCTTAGCTCCATCGCTCAAGCAGATACCCACATCCCAAATATAAAAAAAAAAAAAATAATAATAACCTTTTTACCTTATAATACTCATCAAAGGCAACATTTTGAGTGGCAAAGAGTTACCAATGGGTCTTAACAAAATTAATCAAACCCCATCACTCAACTAAATATATAAGCAAATACCCACATCCCAAAAATCCAAAAAGACAAAAAAAAAAAATACTTTATAATACTCATCAAAGGCAAGATTTTGGGTGGCAAAAGGTTCCCAATGTTTCTTACTAGGTTGTTCTTTGTTGTTGTCATCATTAGTAGTAACACTACTGTCTTTTTGTTTCTCAGAATCATCATCATGTTTACTGCGTTTCCACACATTTTCTCTGTTCTGTCTAAAGTGTTTTCTTTGAGTTCTAGACCTTCGTCTCCCACCCATCTTTCTTCTTCTTCTTTCGGATTTCGAGATTCAAATAAGTCTTTCTTTGACCTAACTTTTTCATATATCTTTTAAATATTTTGAATTGTCAATTATTGTTAATAAGTTTTAGTACTCTCTCCGTTCCTTTTTAGTTGGCATGGTTTCCTTTTTTTGAAGTCAAACGATACAAACTTTGACCAACATTTTAGATATATTTTTTAATCATATTTAAAAAAAAAAAGGAAAATTGTAACATATAGTACTTTTCATATAGTTTCTGTCCTCAGCCGGGGTCTATCGGAAACAGCCTCTCTACTTCAGCTGAGGTAGTGGTATGGACTGCGTACACTTAACCCTCCCCAGACCCCACGTAGGGGGATTACACTGGGTATGTTGTTGTTGTAATTTTAAAATATTGAATTCATCTAATCTAATTTAGCTTTGAAAACTAATCAAATCGACTCTCAAAAAACGAAACATGCCAACTAAAAAGAAACGGAAGTAGTAGTTTCTTAACACTTCCAAAAAATTTAAAGATTTCATGTCCGAATTCACAGTGAAAAGAACTCGAAATGCGCAACATAAATTGGAACACAGGAAGTAGTACACTAATACTCAAACCCCATCACTCAACAAAACATATGAGCAAATATCCACATCCGAAATACCATAAAATACAACATTTTTACCTTATAATACTCAAACCCCATAACTCAACTAAACATATAAGCAAATACACACATCTCAAATACCAAAGAAAGACAGCTCTTTTACCTTATAATACTCATCAAAGGCAAGATTTTGAGTGGCAAAAGGTTCCCAATGTTTCTTACTAGGTTGTTCTTTGTTGTCATCATTAGTAGTAACACTGTCTGTCTGCTCAGAATCATCATGTCTGCTGCGTTTCCATACATTTTCTCTGTTTTGTCTAAAGTGTTTTCTTTGAGTTCTTGACCTTCCTCTTCCACCCATCTTTCTTCTTCTTTAGGCTACTGCTGCTGCAAATTGGAAGGGAAAGGGGGAAACTGAATTATTATTATTTTTGTTTGGGGGTTTATTTGGTAGAATTGAAGAATTTTGGGCTGGTAAAGTATTGGGCTTAAAGATGGAAAAGGAAAATTTGTTATGTCACAATTGTTTTGGACTCTTAGCCCAATTTGCACTTGGGCCAAAATAATTGACAAAATTACATCTAGTGTCCCCCAAAGTATCCGGTCTTAAATTTTTTGTCCCCCAAATATCTCATCTTTGAATTTTTGTCCCTCAAATATCTGATCTTGCATTTTTGTCCTCCAAAGTGAGTGGTCTTGATTTTTTGTCCCCCCTAAATAAATTCTAATGTTTGCCTATAAGACAAAACTTCTAGTCAATTTATGCAAGTTCATTGTCTTAAAATGTTATGAATGTTTGTCTCATGGACAAGAGTTATAACATGTGTCTTATAGGCAAGGGTTATTAAGAGGGGTAAAAAAATCAAGATCACCCCTTATGGAGGCTATTTTTGTAAGGCTTTTTTTTATGGGGGACAAAATATCAAGAGCAGACTATTTTAGGGTCATATCTGAACTTAGCCCAAAAAAAAATAGTACATAAAGATTGGGAAAAGTTTTTGTTTTTGTTTTCTTTTTTGAGATATTTGGGAATTCCAAGGAAACCTGCAACCGCTACTCTTCGGGTTTTTTGAGTGCGCACTGAGTAAATTTGCTCTTGCAATAGCTCGCAAACTACATAGAAGATGTGAACTGCACTAAGCAAGCCCTGTGTAACAAGTTCGACTGAGAAAAGAACCAGATGAAGGAGATCCCCTGGCATCCCTATGGGATACCACACCTGTTATACCAACTCAGCCAGCTAAGAAAGGATAAGTGGAATTCAATTCCTGATCTTCCTACTTCGCCAATTCAACCGCCCTAGTTGGAAGGGTTATTTCTATCTTTATTTCTTCTATTTTTTAATTTTAAAAAGCTAGTGATTAAAAGTCTTTTGTAATTAGTCAAAATTTAGTTAAGGAGGCTAATTTTTGCTTGAATGTTGGTTGTTTCTGAAATTTTTTCTTTTTTTAGAGGGGGAGGGGGATGAGTAAACTCTGTGTGATGAGCTTGACTGAGAAGGGACCAAGTGGGGGAGATCTCATAGCATTCCTTTGGGATACCATACCCACTACACCAACTCAATCGGCTAAGAAAGGATCGGGTGGGATTCATTCTCGGGTCTCCCTTATAGAATATTCCTATTACATCAACTCAGTCCATCCTTCTGGGTAGAGGGATTTTCTATCTTTATTTCTTTCCTTTTTAATCGTAAAAAGTTAGTGACTAGAATAGCCATTTTATATTTATATATCTTGATTACATAAGAAACATAGAAAAAAAATGGATATTGAAATTTAGACCAAACACATATTGTAGGGTGATTTGCACAAATAAGATTTTTGGGTGACACGGTTTAAATTTTGATCTTTGTAAAAAATTAGTGTAACAATATTTGTACACCAGAATTTGGAGCAAAATTTTGTTGGATTGTCATAATTTTTTATTCGATATTGGGCAAACCTTATCATAACAATAAATTTTACTGTTCTAGTGATTGTCAGTATTTAAGCCACAAATTATGAAGGATCGAGTTGTTGTGGCTGAAATCCTAGTCATTCGTCAGCACAAAATCATGGCGATCACCATAACTAGTTTTGTCGAAATTCCAACAACACATTTGAAGCAACATCACATTTTTGCTTGAAATTGATCCAAATTGTTCAAAATCAATTTCAAATTGATATTCAATCTTATAATAGTCCTAACGATTTTTAATTGTTACTCAGATTCAACTCAAACCTTAAAAAATTAATATACCCACGTTATTTTTTTCTACAAGCACACTCAATACACCCAATAATGTTGTTCTTCAATCAAAATAATCACAAAGAAGTGTGCATATGAAGTAAATGGAGAAGAATGGGAAGCAGGAGAAGGAAGAAGATGAATTTCTGGCGTATATATAATCTGTATAGCTTTTTAAATGGGATTAAAAAAATTAAACACCGGCATTTTAAAAGTGAAAGTTTAGGGGACTTTTATTGATTTGTCTAGGTTATAAGAGATATAATTTAAAAAAAAAAGTCACCGTCAAGGAGTTTGAAATATCACCATTGAAATTGTAGGATTTGAAAATAAGTAATTGTCTTGAAGCACGTGTAAAGGGCAGTTCGGTGCACTAAAACTCTCGCTATGCGCGAGGTCCAGGAAGAATCGGACGTCATTATCTTAGAGTTTCACGTGAAAAGACAATCTGGTGTACTAAAGCTTCCGCTATGTATGAGGTTTGGGAAAGGTCTGAAAACCATGCACAAGGAGCTATTATACTTTGTTAGAAGTTATTTCTGAACTCATAACTTCCTGATCACATAACAACAATTATATATACATAGTTGCACCAAGACTTTTCTTTCAAAGTTTCACATGTGAGATTTTAAATTTTATAACAATAGCTAGTTTTTAATTACATAACTAAACATCTGACTATTTATTGATTACCTCAATTTATCGGTTAATCATAATAAACATCTTATGCAAATAAATTTTTGCTCCTCCATGGACTATTTGGTGGGGCAAGAATCTTATTGAGTACCCTCTCTCTAGTTTGACATTCCAAATGGGAACAAAGTCTATCCTCCTTTCCCAAGACAGTCTTGTGGATCCAATTAAAGTAGATTTGTTTGTTCCCCATTTTCCTTACAATATGGTCCAATTATATAGACAGTCTCCTACCTAGGGTGAATTAAAATCAGTCCTTACGTAGACTCATTTTGTCACTTAATGCTTCCTCCTTCGTTAATCTTTACTTGTTTACTATTAATTTGATATATATTTTAAAAAATAATAAATAATAGAAATAATTTTACAATATCATCATTTAAATATAATAAATTTAATGCTTTGAAAAGTGCATTGAGTATTTAATAGCAAGGGTAAAATGGATCAAAATAATAAATCATTCATTAATTTTTTAAACTGAACAATTATTATTGGATATTTATATTTAGTATAGTGTATAAGTGAAGATGAACGAAGAGAGTAGTTAAGTGGTTATATTTCCACAAAATTCTCCACTGACCATAAAGTAAAGTACTAGTGATGGACATGTGTGATCCAATTTGTGTCAAGGATATGATTTTACTCAGTTAAGCAATCAATTATTGTAGCAACATTAAGTAAAGTTTATACATATGTTGATTTCTTGTGTTTCGTTATTTTAAGTATAATAATGGTGGGGCTCCTATGAAAGAAAATGATGGGATGACAAGTTTAGATCGTTTAATTATAACATGTTTCAATTGATCAGATGAATAAACGATAAAGTATTTTTGTTAAATCAAATTTCAGAAAAGCGTTTGCATGTGTTTTCAAGCGTTCATTTCATAAATAAATTAATCACATAAAATATCTTACTTTCTTTTACATATCAACCTCAATTAGATAAGATTGTAGAAATATGACTTATTGAGGCTAATGTGTGTAATTAAAAGAGGTGACATACTTTAGATGATTAACTTATCTACATAATAAATGTTTGAAAACACATGGAAAAGCTCTTTCTGTAATTTGAGTGAAAAGTATCTAATAGGAACATATTATCATATATTCATGTGTTTAATATAGTTCAAATGTCTAAATAAAATTTACTGACAAATTTAAAGAATCATCAATGTAGTTCGAATATTGATTATTATTATTTTTTAAATAAAGCATCGATCCTTTCTTTCTTTTTCTTTTTTTTTTGGCAATATTGTGTTAAAAGAATTTTGTACGTAAAGGTAATGTTTGGCCAATTATTTATTTCCCTACACACATAGGATGTGTCACAATTCACAAACTTGGGTAAAATGGCACAGAGGGGGCCTCTTGTTGTTTGGCTCTTTACTTCTTATGCAACATTAATATGATGGACCATATATAGAGCAACAAGGACCCTCCAATTTCGACCACTATATATTGAATCAGAGGTCTCAAATTTGAATTTTGAGATTAATCTTGAAATATATGAAGTATTTTTTAATGGACTTTGTGTGGTAAGAATTCGAATTAATCGAGGCTTTAAGAATATCAAATGCCATTGATAGTCTTCTCTTTCTGTCACTTCACTTAGTTTTAGAATCTGATTACACCGGAAAGGGTGAAGGTTTAAAAGAAAAAAAAAGAAGAGAAGAATGAGAAAAATAACACTTATCCAAAGTAGATGCTTTGGGCGGTGGTGGAAGAACTCTTTGTTTTGTATGCATGAAAAGGACATATCGATAAAAGCTCAATTATAACTATGCCATGATATAAAATTATATCGATATCAAATCACTTGAAAAATATTTGTACGTGAACTACTCATAGAGTACAATTACTTGCATGAAATATAACATAAGTTACTTATTATAAAAAGTTAAATTATAATAATAATGAATAAAAACTTATCAATATATATAAGTTGAATTCAATCAATAATCATATACAAACGGATCCATTATAAATTTTATTTTTAAAATAAAAAATTATCTTCATACAAAATGTGACAGATTTTGTCGTCACAAATTTGTGCGGTTTGTGATAGAGATAGATCTTCATTTTAGTTACAAAATTGTGCTAGATTTGTGACAAATTTGTGATGAAATTGTGAGGGATTGTTGTTCTCGTCTTAAATTTGTGAGAGAATTGTGACAGATCATCATGTCCATCACAAATTGCTTAGTTCTGTTACAAGTCCGTGTCGATTTTGTGACAGATTTGTTTGTCTTAAATATACCATCACACTTTTATGCTTTTCTTATAATGTCATGTGTTGAGGCCAATACCGCCTTTGTTGAATCACATCCCATTTGTCTTCAATTTTCACGTGTTATTGTTCGATATGTCTAACTGTCAATGTCGGATCATATCTGATCTGTCTTCAATTTCATATGTCGTCGTATGAGATACGTTCAGTTGTCAATGTTGAGTCACATATGATCTGTCTTTGATCTCACGTGTCACAGTTCATTACATTCAACTATCAATGTTGAGTCACATCCGATCTGTCTTAACATTCAATTTGTTCACATGAGAAATTTTTTTGTTGGTAACATTTATATCAATCGACTTAAATTAGAACTTTACTAATTTTTGTTAATCACATAGAAAGATACCGGCAATAATGCATGCAAAGAGTTTTAATTGCTTTATTCCTAAAGTAGAGGTAGTTTGATTTGAATACAAGTTATGTTGGGATTAATTATGATGAAATCATTTATAGTAGGATTAGTTATTCTAATAATAGTTCTTATTGACTGTTTAATTTGTTATATTAAAAATAACACGTATTGCATAATTTCTAAGAAGAAGCTTTTTGTTACAATAAGACCCTCTTCACCTTATTTAATAGAAAAAAAGGATTTGAGGAACCTCATGGGTATTTATGTCAGTTTCAGCATTTTATTTCGGCAATAACTAATTCTGATGCCATTATCCTACTCTTTGACAGGGATAACTTATCCTGATACTAATTACTAATTTTGATATGACTTATCCCATAATCAAACAAGAGATAACATAGTACTACTTTTTTGGGAAAATTACAGAAAAATACACTTTATAAATGTACATTTCATTTTCGTAGCCCAAAAGTTACATTACATTCCATGGCTCAAAAACAGATTTGGCCCAGATCTGTAAACTAACCTTTTTGTTGGTTATATGGGGGAAAAGAGACTCTTTCTTCAAAATTGAACCTTCTTCTTACTCAATTTTCAGCTCCAAATTCTCTCAAAAAAAGCTTCATACTCCTTCTTATCTATAATCTATAATATATTAAAAGTGTAAAGACCCTAAGAAAAGTGATTCGAACTTTTTGCCCTTCATTAAAAGACTCTGCAATAGACAAAATTATCTTTTTACTATTTTCTTCAAATAATTATTTAATTATTTTACTCAACTAAATTTTGCATTATTAAATTTTTCATGAGATTTTAATTTGAATTAGGTTTCCTCATTGTAAAGTTCCGTAGCATACAAATTTTACAGGAACTACAACACATAATATAACTGACTCATACTGCCTACTTAAATAAAGGAATACATAGTCGCAACAATTGTAAATATCTTCTCATTGATTGTCCTAAGGTTTTATTGGGGTTTTGAGTATAGGTATTTTTGTTTTTTAGGTTTGTATAATAATGATAATAGTAATTTATTTTAGCGCTAATTTTTGGGTTTTGGGTAAGTACATAATATACTGTTGTGTGCTTAATAATATCTATGGTCTAATGTGTGATTATTAAGTTATAGGTTTTGAATTATGAAGGTATGAGACTCATTCTGATTGCTTTTCAGTTCATCTCAAACCTAATGCAGAACTCAAATTTAAGATGGTAAGCTTTCCACTTTATAGGCACAACAATTCCCCACCCTCATGTTCCTACTTCGATTGTTCTCCCTTGAATAGAAACCTATTTTTTTTAGATGTTAATAAATTTAAAATATAAGTAGATCTGTTAATAATTATTTCATGATTGTTTTTGTCTTTCATAGTGTGTTATGAACACCCCGCAATCCTAGAATTCATTGTTAGTGATTAAATGAGTAGTATCCTTTTATTTAGACATATCTGACATAATTTAAATCATATTGTTAACTTTCGTATTCTTATAATAATTTTTTTGCCTCTCAAGTTGATGAAATATCTTCCATGCTTAAGCCTCTTTTTTCCTTCACTTTTTGCATGTTCAATACTAATTACGATATAAACTATATATTATGTAGCTTAATTGTGTTTTTGGGTTTGATCTTTCGCGGAAAAATAGGTTGTCCAAGTCTTATCTCAACAAGTTTGCTAGAATTCTTTCTCAATTTAATGTATTTATTCACCGGTCAATTTATTTAAAAATTCTTTTGATGAGTGATTTTTACTAATTATGTATGATACGATGGAGGAGTGTATCTTTAATAATTATATTTACGATATAATGTACGTATTTACTTTTGATATCAATGGTGAAACTTTGTTCACTATTTAATTTTGGGTTTAATCTTTCATTCATAAAGAAAGATAATTTAATTAAATCAATTTTATGTGTCTTTTTTTTCCAATAGTTTTATGTGTCTTATTATTATCTTTTGGATGAGTACAAATGACAGAGATGAGAGTACATATGGATTGTGCCGGATGTGAGAGCAAGATCAGAAAATCTCTAAAGTTAGAGGTAAATTATTCCCTTCTGTGACTTCAAATTGTGGTAAATTACCGTAACTAAGAGATATTTTAATTTTCAACCCACATGTTTATATACGACGGATTACATTTGTTTTGAACAAGCTATATACACTTGCTTGCAATTGCGATTTGTTTTGGGTTCAATTTTATTTTCAGAACTAGAATGAGATGAAGATTTTCGTCCACAAGATTGTCGACTTCAAAGAAAGAGAGATGTTTCTTCTCAACACGGACCAATTAATACAAGGTTTGTTATTTTCATCTTTTTTACTTTAAAACTGTAGTACTCCAAAAATTTGAATTAGATTTGAATCGTTGTATTTCGTGTAATTCGACACTAGCTATGTTAAGTTGTATCTTATTTGATTCAGATTTTTGTGGTATTATATTATTTAAATCCAATTCGCACCTTCTCTTTTTATTTTTAAAACTAGAATGAGATAAGGATTGAAGATTTTCGTACACAAGATTGTGACTTCAAAGAAGAGAAGATTATTTTTTTTGTCAAAGAGGGTTATTTTTTTTTTGTCAAAGAGGACTAACTAATAAAATGTTTATTATTTTCCTTCTTTTTACTATAAAAATTGTAACACTCCAAAAATTTGATTATTATAAAAATTTTTATTAACGAGGCACACACCTCTTCTTTTTAATTTTTTTATTTATTATTGGGTGTGTAACTCTATAGATAATATTATTCATAACCATACATTGGTTATTGTATATTTCCCTTATATATCTTTTAAAGTACATAATTTTATTAATTATTTATTGTCAATATTATATTATTGAATTTCACATATTTAACGTCAATAACAACTCTTTAGTAATTTTATTCTTCTTGTACATCGTTTTATTGGTTAGCATGAGACACACGTACAAAGTACGTACACTAAACTAGTTCAACTCGAAATATATACAATGCAACTCAAAAATTTCGTTTACATAAGCAATTGATGAAAAAATTCAACATTGTTGCGGATTTTTTCTCTCATTCGAGCTTCAATTTTGAATTTCCGTAAATAAGTTCGATTTTGAGTGGGTATGGTTACAAAAGATCGATTATGTATTGAGGAGCCCAAATCTAAAATTTTGGATGATTTGGTGTAGTTTTGAGTTGTTTTTGGATGAATTGGTGCTTGGATTCGAGGAAGAAAACAAATTCTATTTTTTTGTATACATTTATATACTTTATTTTATATTTTTGTATATACAATACAGTCTTTTTATTTGAGTGATTTTCTTCTTCCTCTCCATTTTATACACACTTATACAATGTAGATACATTGTTTAAACATTGTATATACATATGTACATATTTGTATAATTATGTATATTGTTGAATAGTTGTATATATAGCATTATGCAAAATTATAAGAGGTGTATAATACACTCATATACAATATTATATGCAATAATAGTCTTTTTATTTTGGTGATTTTCTTCTTCTCCACCATTTTATACACACTTACACAATGTAAATACAATGTCTAAACATTATACATACATATACATACATATATATATATATATATATATATATATATTTGTATAATTATGTATATTATTACATAATTGTAAATATATATACAACATTATACAATAATGTACAAAATTATAAAAAAGTGTATAATATTATATACTGCGTGTATAAACTTCAGATGCAGAGAAGCAACTCATTTCTCGATTAATTTTTTTAACAAAGAAACTGACTTTCAGAGATAATAATTACGAGTTGAGTGACATTATGAGGAAATAAACTCCAAATTTCACTTGTATTTATGTGCCTGGAATTTGTAATTAGTGTAACGAGTTTCAATAAATTTTAAAATTTCGAGTAGTGTTGGTTTTAAATTCTGTTTAACACTTGTGTATATACATGATCGTTCATTAGGTTTCAGGGGGAAGTGATCGAACTGCAACATAAAATCTTCTCTCCAGTTCTAATAAACCAACTTATTTATTTTTGGTGTGAAGAAAGTCTCTCCTGTTACGTCCTAGGTGGGATAAATTCTTCCATACCTCGTTGAATTAGTCCTGTTTTTGCCTCTTAAGTAAGCATTGATTGTCCAAATAAAATAAAGACATATTTTTCTATTTGGCTCTTGATTAAGGATTGCTTGTGCACATTAAGTAGTCGACCAATTTGCATATTTGCACAAAGTAAAATTTTGTGATACTTGGGTAACTTCTTGATTTAGAATGGTGGTTACATGATGCCCGTCAAACAAAGTTTAGAGTGGTGGTAAGTTTTTATTGTCACTCTCCTTACTTTGTAAGATGAAGGTAGAAGATGTAAGAGAGAGAGCAATAATTTGGTTAAGGATATAAAGTAACTTTCTTTTTCTATATAATTGGGTCATATTTGATAATGTAACATAGAATAGGCTATATTTTGTAATGTAACATTACTAGTTGCCTTTTTTTGTAATTTTTCCAATTTTTTTATCCCAAAACTATCTAGGTTCTTTCCTTGCGAATAAAGAAGTTCTTAACATAGAGTGTATTGTATCCGTTTCAAAGAATTTGAATTAGTCAGTTCAATAAATTTTGATATTATCTATCCTACTACCAATGCAACAAGTGGGTCCAGTTGGTTGAAAAAACAAATGACAATTTTGTGGCAAATTATTATTACTCAAAATTATGCAAGATTTGTGACAAATTTTTATTTCTGTCACAAATTTGTGATAAATTGTTGTTCTCGTCTTAAATTTGTGACATATCATCATGTCCATCACAAATTACTTAGTTCTGTCACAAGGTCGTGCCAATTTTGTGACAGACTTGTTTGTCATAAATATAACATCACAATTTTATGCTTTCCTTATAATGTCATGTGTTGAGGCTAATATCGCCTTTGTTGAGTCACATTCCATCTGCCTTCAATTTTTACTTGCTCTTGTTCTATATGTCCAGTTGTCAATGTTGAGTCACATCCGATATGTCTTCAATTCCACATGTCATCGAATGATACGTTTGGTTGTTAATGTTGAGTCACATATGATCTGTCTTTGATTTCATGTGTCACAGTTCAATATATTCAACTATCAATGCCGAGTCATATCCGATCTATATTAACATTCAATTAGTTCACATGAGAAGATTTTTTTGTTGAATGACATTTATATAAGTTGACTTAAATTAGAACTTTGCTAAATTTTGTTAATCACATACAAAGGGGCAATAATACATGCAAAAATAATTAATTGCTTTTTTCCTAAACTAAAGGTAGTTTGATCTGAAGACAAGTTATTTTAGGATTAATTGTGATGAAATTATTTATATTAGGATCATTTATGCTAGTAATATTTTTTATTGACCGTTTAATTAGTTGTAGTAAAAATAACATGCATTGCATAATTTATAAGAAGAATTGTTTTGTTACAAAAACACCCCCTTCACCTTATTTAATAGAAAAAGGATTTGAGGAACCTCATGAGTATTTTTGTCATTTTCAGTGTTTTATCCCAAAATAACTAATCCCGATACTATTATTCCACTCTCGACAAAAATAAGTTATCCCGCTACTAATTACTAATTCTAATATGACTTATCCTAGGATTAGTATCCAAATAAGATATAGCACATTACCAATTTTTTATCCTCGAACTATGTAGGTTCTATCCTTGCAAATGAAGATCTACTTGACATAGAGAATATCATATCCGATTCAATGAATTCGAATTAGTCGGATTAGTAAATTTCGGTATCATCTATCCTACTACCAATGCAGCAAGTGGGACAGTTGGTTCAAAAAATCAGAAAATAAGTGACAAAAGTGCTTATCAAAATTATGCAGAGTCCATGACCCTACCCCTCCACCCCACCCCACTTGCCACTCAACCCAAAACAAACTCTTCACAATTGGCCACTTTGTCTCAACTAAAACCCCCTATATAATGCTGACAACACATGCAAATCAAGAATTTCTTACTTAGGACCATTCACATCCCCTTCACCTTGTTCCCAAATACTAAAACAACCAAACAACTTCTTCAAAAAACTATTTTTCCTTGAAAAAAAACACTCCAAACATCAAGAATGGCTCTCTACCTTTTGTTCTTCTTCTTGATCCTCCAAACTTTGAATCTTTCCTCCATGGCAACAACACTAAAACCAAAGTTTTACTCAGAAACATGCCCCAAAGCAGAGTTTATAGTGAAAGAAGTCATGGAAAAAGCAATGAGAAAAGAAGCAAGAAGCATAGCATCAGTGATGAGATTGCAGTTTCATGATTGTTTTGTTAATGTAAGAATTTCAAGAATCCAATTTGTTCCCTTTTTTGTATATAAAAATTGTGGTCCGGCCCTTCCATGACCCTGCACATAGCATGCGCTTTACTGCACCGGGCTTTTTTTTTTTTTTTTTTTTTTAATATAAAATTTGTTTCTTTTTGCTTAACCTTTTTATTTTCTTTATTTTTGTTAGGGATGTGATGCTTCTTTGTTGTTGGATGACACACCAAACATGCTTGGTGAAAAACTAGCTTTATCTAATATAGATTCATTGAGGTCTTATGAGGTTGTTGATGAAGTTAAAGAAGCTTTGGAGAAAGCTTGTCCTGGTGTTGTTTCTTGTGCTGATCTTTTAGTCATTGCTGCTAGAGATGCTGTTGTTCTGGTAAATTTATTCTCCCTTACAACTTTCATTTCCAAGAAAGGAAAAGATAATCTTTTTCCTTTGTTGGGGTGTGTGGGTGGGATTTTGGGTGTGGGGGGTTTGTTGGGGGGGGGGAGGGGGCGGAGATCAGAGGTTTTCCATTTCGAAAGTCTGCTTAGGGATCACCGCCGCCCCCACTAGGTATATCTCGCGCCTGTGGGCCGCTATAACTATAGGAATTTTTGTCGGGGTGGGGGGAGGGGGTGTTTAAAAGAAGATGGATTTGAATATATTCCCATAAAAATTTAGTAGGCGATTTGGTCATGATTTGGTTGAGATTTGAAAAAAGAAAAGTATTTGAAGTGAAGTTGGAAAAGGGTATATTTGGGGGACAAAAGTTGTGTTTT
Source organism: Capsicum rhomboideum (assembly GCA_031232105.1). Lineage (NCBI taxonomy): Eukaryota > Viridiplantae > Streptophyta > Magnoliopsida > Solanales > Solanaceae > Capsicum > Capsicum rhomboideum. The sequence continues at coordinate 49,626,303 of CP124707.1, forward strand.
GATAAGAAAATAGAGCTAGAAGTTTTTCTGTGAGTGAAAAAGATAGCATTTGAAGTTTAGTTGCAAAAGGGTATATTTGGGAGACAAAAGTTGTGTTCTAACAAGAAATTAGAGTTAGAAGTTTTTTTGAGTGGAAAAAAAAAGTATTTAAAGTGAAGTTGAAAAGGGGTATATTTGGGAGACAAAAGTTGTGTTTTGACAGGTAAATAGATTTATTAATCGTTTAAATTGATTTATTTTAAGTGCTTTTAAGTCAAAAATGACTTTAAAACACTTTTGAAGTGTTTGGATAAATTTAAAAAAGGCTTATAAGCACTTAATTTTAAGATAAAATGTTAAAAATAAGTCAAAAGCCATAAGTTAGAAATCTTAACTTATTGACTTTTGGCTGAAAATGCTAAAAATAAGCCAAAAACAATAAGTTAGAATTTCTAGCATATGACTTTTGACTTATAAGCCAAAAGCCAAAAGTCAATCCAATCAGACACTTTGAAAAGAAGTTTTTTTGAGTGAAAACTTGAAAATACTCCTAAAATACATTTTCCATACTTTCAAGTTCTGTATTTCAAGCTTGATAAACAAACACTTATCTGAAATGATGTCAAAATATTAGTATTTCAAACATTCGACTTATTCAACTCCATTTAGATAAACGGGAAGAAATCACTTGTGTTCTTTAGCCGCCTCTCAAATTTGAGGAAAACAAATAATTGATTAGTACTTCTTCCGTTCCCAAAATAAGTTGCTTTAAAACATAGTAGTAATAGCTTCCAATATACCTTGTATTAAAGAATTGCTTCTTGTCAAGAAACATGAGTAATAAATAGGGGTAACTTAGCAAACTATACCTCGTATTTATTATTTTTCTAACAGGCGTGAAATGAGTTAAAGCGACTACTAAATTCTTGTCATTGGCTTGTATTGTTTCCTACTTCGTCTTTTGGTTTACTAGGTAAAACAGAACATCTTATTTGTTTCATCTTTCTACTCACCAGAGTGGAGGTCCATATTGGGAAGTGAAGTTAGGAAGGCTAGATAGTTTAACAGCAAGCCAAGAAGATTCAAACAAGATCATGCCAAGTCCAAGATCAAATGCAACATACCTCATTGATCTCTTCAGCAGATTCAATCTTTCTGTCCAAGATCTTGTAGCCCTTTCTGGCTCTCATTCCATTGGCAAAGGAAGGTGTTTTTCTATTGTCTTTAGGCTGTACAATCAGTCCGGCTCGGGGCGTCCTGACCCTGCCATTGATCCATCATTCAGAGAGAAGTTGGACAAACTTTGTCCACTTGGTGGAGATGGTAATGTAACAGGAGATTTGGATGCAACACCTAAGATATTTGACAATCAATATTTCAAAGACTTGGTGACTGGGAGAGGGTTCTTGAATTCGGATCAAACGCTTTTCACTTACCCTCTAACAAGTGAATATGTTAGAGAGTTTAGTGAGAATCAAGAAAGTTTTTTTAAGGCATTTGCTGAAGGCATGATCAAGATGGGCGACTTGCAGTCTGGTCGGCCCGGTGAGGTCAGACGCTACTGCAGGGTGGCTAATAGCCACCGGTCTGGTGTTGAAGTCTTGTATGAGACTTCAAATAGAAAACAGTAGAAGTCTCTTTTCAATCAGATTGTTTTTATCTTGTTTTATGGGTTGGCCATTGAGGTGTCTTGAAGACATATTGTAGCTTTATAGAAACATTGGTCAAGTTTTAGAAATATTATAAATGAGAAAAATAGGCCAATCACTTGTTCTGTGTTGCATTTTTTGCAAGGTTAACGGTATCCCAAGCAAAAAGAATCGAGCCTAAATGAAGCAACATGATACGTGAGAATTCATATATTGAGACGTTGGCAACATGATAAGAGAGAATTCATATATTGAGACGTAGAGTTGTTATGAATATCTCAACGGTACAGAAATTATCACCCACACAAAAAAAATCGAAGCATAACAACGTAACGTGAAAAGAGAGGGCAAACATATATATTACAAGATGGATGTAAAACTTAAAATTGTCTCTCTGGAATTGTTAGATTATCAAAGTTCTGAACTATAGATCAACCAAGAGCCCAAATGTAGAGGACAGTAAAGAACTAAGCTAATGAAGAAACAAGAATTATGTACAATCTTCTAGTTTGATTATATGGAAATTACTGATCAACTATAAAGACTGCGACTAATTGGCTTCTGCTTACAAGTTTCTAACACTTTTATCCAAGCATGTATATACTTATAAAAATTAGTTTCAACACTTAAAATTGCTTGTCAGCACGCTTATCAGCTACATTTAATTGGCTAAGTTAAACAGGCCTATCCTCCTGATTTTGGTCTTAGCCATTGAAATTCTAACTATTGTTAGTGAATTAGTGATCGAACAAAACTTGATCAATCATGTTATCCTTAAAAAATGAGCTCCACACACACGACTTGATAGAAACTTACACTTTTCATTTTCAAACTCAAATAATATAATTTATGTGATTTTTTTTCATGTTTATACTCACATGGGGTATACGTGTGAAGTGTGTGCCATAGACTAGTCATCTAAAAGCAGGAAGCCTCTAAGTTCAAATTTGAATGCCAAAACGCCCGTAAAAAAATATATATGATCATTTTACCTTAAATATGTGATAGAATATAAAATGAAGAATGAAATGTGCCATCCTTATTACTTCATCAGTTTCAATTTGTTTGTCTTACATTTATTTTTAGTTCATGTTATAAAATGTCTCTTTCCTTTTTTGACAACTCTTTAATTTCATATTTCAACATGACGTGTTTAAGACGGAAATTTTGGTACATTCAATGTATTAATTTTAGACGACAAGATTCAAAAGTATTCTTTACTTTCTTAATTAACTCCGTATCAGGTCAAAATAAGACAAAAAAATTAAAACAAAGCTAAGTATTTCACAATCAAAATTTGCTAAAACTTGTTAAACTAAGCAACTCTAACACATCATCTAGTAAATCACCACCCAAAATCCAAAATAGAGGCATTTGTTGAGAATGTTTTGTGCTAATAAGGCTTAGACCTTTTGGGCTAAGCGATCATAATGGGCCCCTCATAGGATGGACCTCAATAAAAAGCCCTTAAAAACATCAAGTTACAACTTGTATAAATATGGAACAAGATAAAGGAAACTACTTGAGAAATTTTGACAAAATAATCGAGGCGTACATAAATTAACTTGAAATTGTGTTTGTACAAACGATCTAGACATGTTTTCGGAGTTATGTTGGAGTTGATAAGGCAAAATGTGGTCATCGGTATTCGATATAAACGCCTGATGCGGGTAAGTTTTCGCCTTCGCCAAATTTCGATCATTCCACTTTTTGAACCCACAAAAAATCACTTTGGTGGATGAAGAGTATACATATACGCACATCTCGATTAATACCTAGCTAACTCCCACCAACAGCGGTTAGCGTACACACCATCCTCCCTAGAAATTCCCCTATCTTACAAAGGTAGAGACGTTATTTCCGACAGACCATCGACTTTAGTAAAACACATAGCAAAGTAGATAGAGGATCCAAGTGAAACAAAAACAAAAAAGGAAAATTAACTAGGACAAGAATTCATCATTGTTCACAGGAGGCAAAAGATAACAAGATTCTTTTTTGGTAATCATGATGTCCAGGCTAGCTTGTGCATACCCAGACTTACTTCACAAGGTATATGCTATCTCTCACCGGCACATTACTCTATCCATCAGGACTTAACAAATGAAAAGAAATCCCTAGCGTTTTTGATAATTGAAAAAAAGGCTGATCATTTTTGACAATTGAAATTGGGAATAAAGTATGGACGCAAATGCTGCAGCAATGAACCAAAAAGGGTAACCAACAGGTTCCTAAGTACCTTCTTTAAATTCAACAGTGTGCAATATACCTATTCATCTATTTGCCTAGAAATTGAAGGATGTTAGCGTGAAGAATCCCAAAACTTCATTGATTTGCAAGCCAAAAATTTAAAAGAATGATTTCTACAAAAGAATTCAATTTTTTTTTTTAGAAAGAATGGTCCTAATATAAACATATACAAGCTTCAATGGCCAAAGCTAATCTATTGTACATTATAATCTCGTGAAAGAAAAACAACCGTGAGACTCCTTTTGTGTGTCGATAGCTTCCAACATGAGCCCGACCTCCTGCATCCCAACATTGCTTTCATTATATTGGCCAAATCACTTGGGAAATTGTTTGGTATTTCAGGCCTGCGAGCTTGTACATAGCTGAACATGCGAGAGGCTTTTGTCCACTATATGGAATTGAACAAAAGTAGATCTCCCACAAACAAAGTCCAAAGCTATACACTGATATCACATTTATAACCAAGAAGAACCTCAGGAGCCATATATCCCAACGTGCCAGTTTCGGCAGTCATGTCGATAGGACATGAAGCCTCAACTCGCGAAACTCCAAAGTCTATTATTTTCACTCTTCCTTCCTTATCGACAACCAAATCCGTAGTCTTTACGTCTCTATGAACAGTTTTCTTAGAATGTAGATAACTCAATCCTTTTACAACATCCAACGCTAGTTGAATTACGGAATTCAATGACAAACTCCTTTTGATGATATTGTTTTTTAAAAGATGTGATTTTGGAGTGGCTCCAGAGACATATTCAACCACTATGCAGTATCCAGGGGCGGACCCACGTTGAGTGAAGGGGGTGTCAAGTGACACCGCTTCATCGAATTTTTTTTTACTAAATATATACATGTTTATATGCTAATAGTGTGACCAAAGACTAATATTAAAAGAAATGACACTGCTCAACAATGAGGTCCCCTTAGTGCAGTGGTCCAACGCCTCATTTACTTCTTAGAGGTTGTGTGTTCGAACCTCCACTGTAAAATTTTCTTATTTTTTGGAAAAATTTCTTAAAAGGATGGTTAAGTAGTATTGAACCCAAGACCTCTTCTAGCTTAAAACTAGACTATACCAATGGGACAAAGACATACCTTGTGTATAATTATGGTAATTAAATATTTATCCTTTCTTGTATAAAAATCGACACTGCTTATTGAAAGTTCTGCGTACGCCACTGGCAGTATCCAAGACGATGTTTTTCCCATGAATGATTTCTCGCCACTAAATTTCATTTCCATCGTTTAACACCGGTAGATACTTCGGGCAATCTCTTCGAAGCTCCGATTAACTTTGCAATGTTTGAGTGATCAAACTTGTGTCATATGGAAACTTTTGTGTGAAAGCCTTTGTTAATACAACCTTTCTCTTTTTATCGCTCAAATCTAAGTATTTTAACTACAACCTGTTTTCCATTATAAACGCATCTATAACTGCTCCGTATGCCCCTTCAGCAATAAGGTTATTGATTTTAAGCTTTTTGGGATCCAATTCCCATTCTTCGACGACCTGTGACTTCAACGTTTGAATACTCTCCAAAACCCTTATTATTATGTTTGCCAAACATTCGATCCAACTGTATCTCAAGTTGCTCATCCATTCCTCTCAAATCGATCTCCGCTCCTTTGCTTTCTGAAAGAAAATATTTTACTGTTAACTCGAATAATTTTCTTTATTAGAAAATAACAACTCTATTTATAAATAGTGTGAAACCTAATTTAACTAGGATTAAAAAATCTATTCCTAATATTATTTAGACTAAAAATCCTATTTAAACTTGGATTAATTTAATACTAAATCGTAAATAAATTTGATTTGCTACTACAATTCCAATTATTATTCCAACACTCTATCTTAACATATGTTATTATTTCCTTATATTTCATTACAAATTTTCTTTTATCTTTTTCCTTTCTCTTTTCTTGGATTTGACTTTTCCTCAAATTTCAAGTGCTTTCCTAGTCTAAAATATGTTAATTCGAAAATTAGGCACGAGTAAAATAAAAATTAAAAAATAAGGAAAGAATCGAAATATTGGTGTCTAATTGTCTATATTTATTATTAATGGTGTACTCCCTCCATTTCAAAATAATTGAATTGTTGAGGTAATGCATACATCTATAATCTATAATATAATATAATAATATATTAAAAGTGTGAATACCCTTAGAAAAGTGATTTGAACCTTTTGCCCTTCATTAAAAGACTCCGCAATAGACAAAATAGTCTTTTTTACCTTTTTCTCCAATTATTATTTTATTAAATTAAGGACTCCTAAAATATATAGGAAGAATCTTGATAAAATAAATATATGGAAAAAAATTAAGAATCCTAAAATACATGAAATATATGAGTCCTAAAATATAAGGAAAGAAATTAAGAGTTCTAAAAAAATAAATTTAAGAGTCCTAAAATAAATTAATCATATTATAGGACTATTAAGAGTCCTAAAAGATTCTTAAAATTTAGAACTCTAACATTGTCCTACTAGACCCCACAAAAACTTAGGATTAATCGTATTATAGGAATTTTTCCTCTATATCAATTAGAATTTCTACTATTTATGTTGAAACTAAAATTTCAACATACATACGCTTCTTCTATTTCTACGTTTTTTTTTTTCTGATTGAACTTGTCTTCTTACATTCTTTATCATCATTCTTATTTTAAATATTATACATGAATTATACATAATCAACAATTGGTAATGAATTCTCCTCTTTTGATAATTTCTTATATTTTTCTTTCAGTTGAAAATTTGTGATCGAACAATTGGATGAAACAAGCATGTTGCCGCCAAATGAAGTAGTCAGGATTGTATTGATTATCTTCAAAAAGCATTCCTATTAAATTGTTACCGTTCTTCTTCAATTCTGATGTTGCTTGTTTTAATTTGAAATTCAGAGTTGTTTGTTTTACTTTGTAGCCAAAAAAAAGTGGAGACAAAAGTAAGTAAAGTCAATATTTATTTTTTTTTCTTTTTGGATCTGTTGTAGTTGATTCAACCATCAAATTTTATGTTTTTTTAATCGTCTAGATCAGTAACCTTTGTTTAGTATATTGATAGTAGTTGTTTAGATTCGCACATGTATTAGTTTACAAATATATTCATTCTTCAATTATAATGTTGTTTGTTATACTTTGAAGTCCAATTCTGAAGTTGTTTAGTAATTTTATTTTTATTTTTTTAATGAATTTTTCGTCATATTTTCTTTAATTAGCTTACTTAATCTTGACTTTGTGTGATGTTGTATTATTGATTCATTGTTGAATCAATGTACTCACGTGCAGTGGCGTACGCAGGATTTTGTGTAAGCGGTGTCGATATTAAAAAAAAATAAACAAATGAATAATTGATATTAAAACATTATATTAATAAAAACTATTTAAAGCGTACTAATAAAACATAAATAAAGTAAACTACTAAAACTCTCCTCGACGAGTTTTCATATTTTGAAATATATTCATAATAGCCTCATTGGAGATGGTACTAAATATTTCTTTTTCTAAATAAGGTACCAAACAACCACTCAAAAGCTCATCATCCATTCGATTTCGCAAATCAGTCTTAATCAACCTCATCGCAGAGAAAGCTCTCTCAACTGTAGCAGTAGCAACTGGCAAAAGTAAAGCAAACTTAACAAGTAGAAACACAAGAGGATAAGTTCCACGCTTCTTCGTCTCTACGAGCATCTTGGAAAGATTAACAAGTCCCTTAAGATCAGAGAATCTTTTATCATGATCCCTAACATCAATAATATAATTCTCAAGCTGAAAGCGAAGGTCAACCATAGAGTATTTGTCAAATCATCAGGATATAACTCAGCTAATCTCAATATCTTTTCAATATCAAATTTAGAAAAAGAATCAACTGGGGTTCAAGCAAGCAACTCCAAGAAGCAAATCAGTTGTCACCTCATTAAAGCGATTATTGAGTTCTTGACGTTGCCAATCAATAATCTTATAAAATACTTCAACTCGATAGTGATGTAAAACAGTATACGTAGCAACTCTACGACGTGATCTTCCAAGAATAACATAAAACTCATCAAATTTAGGTATCAAAATATCATACTTGGTACAAAATTTAGATACCTCATTCATAAGTGAATCCCAACCTTCATCTCGTAGTCGCTGCAATCGATCCTTTGCCACTCCAACAAGTAACATGACATTTGCAATGTCTTGCTCTTTCTTTTGAAAAGCAACATTTAGATCATTTGTGATTGTTAAAACGTTGCGCATGAAATGCAACATGAAGACAACCTCAAATGCTAAACATGCATTAAGATATCCCTTTGCCCTACATTTCTCTTCAAGACTTGCATTAATAGCAATAGCATTAAGTACATCAATGATAGGACCAAACATAAGAATAAAATTGTTAAAGGATTTATAATGAGATCCCCATCGAGTATCACCTGCTCTAGCAAGACCTAATTCTTGATTCAAGCCCTTACTAGTTTCAAGTTCACCTTTACGTAATGCCTCTTCAATTTCTTCTGCTTGAGCTTCACGAAGTTCATCCCTACGTTTGAAAGAAGCTCCCACCATATTTAATATATCGGAAATCAACAATAAAAGTTCTTGGACTTCATCACATCTTCTAGAAACTGTAACAAGAGTTAATTGAAGTTGATGAGCAAAACAATGAATAGAATGAGCACCTTTACTTTCTTGTTGCATTAAAATTTTTAGACCATTTATATCACCTTGCATATTGCTTGCTCCATCATAACATTGTCCACGTATATAAGATTGACTTAAAGAATATTGAGTAAGTAAACCAATAATTCCATTCTTTAGAGACAAAGCAGTAGTATCACGAACATGAACAATACCAATAAATCGCTCCAACACACTTCCCCTTCTGTCAACATACACAAGACAATAGCCATTTGCTCCTTACATGACACATCACGAGATTCATCAACTAAGATGGAAAAGTGATCATCATTTAAATCCTCAATTATAGACTTAACTGTTTCCATCTTGCATGTATTGATAATATCCTTTTGAATGGGCGGAGAAATCAACTGATTATTCTTTGGAGCTTTTTTAAATGCATCACCGATATTATCACATAATTTTGCTAACAAAGTAAGTAGTTCAATATAATTACCTCTATTAAAAGATGATACATTTTCACGATGGCCTCGAAATGACAATCCTTGCTTCAGAAGATATCTTATCACATTAATTGCAGTTTCCAAACGAGTACGATACTCTAACTTTTACTGATCAGATTGTTTACCCAACACACTTTGAATGGATTGTTTTTGTCTCAACAAATCTTCAGAATTTCGTCTTGATTGATTATGAACACTGTTTGATTTACCAACATGCATATCAAAGTTGCGCTTCTTATTCCAACTAGTAAACCCAATGGTTGAAAATACATCTCCTCCCCCTTGATTAATGCTTTCATCTTGAAAGCAATAACAATAGAGACAAAATGCCGCATCTTTTGTTACACTATACTCCAACCAGTCATACTCCTTGAACCATTGAGAATTAAAACGACGCAAGTCACCAGAAAAATTTGTTTGAGGAAATTGGTGATTTTGAGGTCGGCAAGGACCATTTAGAAGATATGCTCTTCTTACTGCATCACGGTCATTCAGATGATATTTTTGAATCGGTAATCTTTTTTCCGGATCAAATTCTAAGGAATTTAGATCAACTCTTTCACTTTGTCGATCTTATTCCAATTCATTAACGTTTTCTTCTTCTAAGTTGAAAGAATTTTGAGATGCTGAACTTACGTTTGAAAGATCGGAAGGTACTTTAGAAAAATATTTCTCCATTGAACTTAATATGAATATATTCAAAAAATTCCAACTAGAATTAAAAAGATGGAAGGGAGAAAAATTGAACTTACAGTAGCAGCCTTACGTTACTGCTTTCATTGAGATGATTCTTTTAAGCTTAGGTTTTGTTTTTAAAGTTATAATTGTCCTGTTATTATTGGGATAACTAATTAAATTTCCATAGTAGAACAAAAGTTGAAACCTAGTTGAATTGGTCTAGTGTGTCCTATAGTGATTGGGAATGTAATGCTGCAAGATCGAATCTCGGCAGTAGCACTTTTAATTTTTTTAAAATTACAAAAACCTAAAATATACCCAAATCTGAAATCCCCATCCGACGAGGATCGAACTCGGGACCCCGACTGCACATTTCACACCCTTTCTTTCCAAATCCACTTACCCTTTTTCATTGGTGACACTGTCAAGAGTATTTTCCCATCTATGATCACAACATCTGTTGTACCATCACGATATGTTCTTTCCATTATATTAAACTCACCGACAGGCATACCTACCTGCTTATCTTGGCCTGTACCTCTTCTTGTTATTGACATTTTTCTATACCAAAGAAAAAAAAGTACCATGGTTAGATACACGTTAACTTACAACATTGGCTCTATTGCACGATCTAGAATGAAGAAATGAAACAAATCCTAAATGTCCCGTAGCCTCCTACTTATAAATGTGGTGCACAATACATCGATAAGTAAGACTCTACTCAAATACGGCTTTGTAGACACCCTTAGACCGACCTGCTCTGATACCACTTTTGTCACGCCCCGACCTCCAATCGAGGCGTGATTGGCACCCGAAGCCGATATGGCCCAAGAGAACCAATCTTTGCTCATGTACATATGCATATCCTCGTATGTACATCGTACTATCTCATGTAACCGATAACATATCAAATGCTAATGACGGAAGTCATGGAAAACATGTACAATATGAACTATGGCCGTTAGAGCCATCAAGTCAACCTGAACATACGTCTCTTGCATTTCCATACCCACATATGTCTACAAAAGCCTCTAAATACATACACAACCAATTCATAACGTCTACAACATCAAAACCAATGTACAACTTTTACTCGGAAAGCCCCGATCCAACTGGAGCTTACCAGAGATCTGCAAATATCGTCAACTTACTGTGGAGGTCTACTAAAGCCTGCGCCTGCAACATGTAAGTTAAATCCCCGAGAGGGGTCAATACGAAGAATGTACTGAGTATGTAAGACTCAAATGAAACTCTACAATACATGAATATTTCAATGGACTCAAAACGAATAAATAACCAATGTGAATAAGTTACCATTTTGTATTTTGGAAACCATGTGTATTGATTTCATTACTTTCTTTACTTCAATGCTTGCTTGTCAATACATGTGTCACAATGTACCCGGGCCCCGACTGATAAGTGGGTCTTTACATAACATATCGTTATGTTGGGATCGGCTCGAGCTAGGCTTATGCCCCTAGAGCTGCCACCCTTGGGATCGGCTGGAGCTAGGCTTATGCCCCTAGAGGTGCCACCCATACATCAACATATCAGGTTCGGCTCGAGCTAGGTTTTCACCCCCCAGAGCTGCCCCCTGTCAGGTTCGGCTTGAGCTAGGCTTTCGCCCCTAAAGCTGCCCCCTGATCCAATAATCTCGGGATTGGCTTGAGCTAGGCATTTCACCCCCAAAGCTGCCACCCGTACTCAATCATTAACCAAATGTGCATTACTTTGTTCTTTACTTTTGAGAGTGGTAACTTTACTTTTGAGAGTGGTAACTTTACTTGTGAGAGATTGATACTTTACTTGTGAGAGATTGGTACTTTTGTTTATGAGAGCTTAATACAATGATAGTCACAACTTTCTTTGAAGCTTTGGATCAATAATCAATGAGTGAGAAACATGTGAATAAGCATTATTGGAAACATAGCCTTCATGGAAACATAACACTGTTGGAACCATTGAACAATGATCAATGAACAAGATACATGAGTATAACTACTATTGAAACCTTGGAACACAACCTCATTGGACTTTTGGAACATTACTAATGAATATGAGACATGTGTATAACTCTATTGGAACTTTGGATCATGACATGATTAGAATCATGCTATTCAAACTAAACAAGCCCTCTTTATCTCATTACTCTTTTGAGATAGTTCTCTTAGACTTTACAGCATATGACAACTTAAGAACTTCCGTCCATAAATAAGAACTAAGTGGGTCGTGATTCGTCTAGGAGTAAAACACATATGAATAACAATATATATCAACCTTAGTTGGAATACTATAGAACCCCTTTGGAATAGAACACTTTTGGAACCTTAGGACAATGAGCACTAAATAAGACACATGTGGCTATCAACTGTTCACCAACCTGAGATGCAATACCTTAGAACATTTGGAACTTTTGACATGTTATCCAATGAACACAAGTCAACCAATGGGCATGAGTCATATGATTCACCATTGACCAATGAGTAGGAAACATGTGAGTAACCTTAGCCAACTACCGAATACGGAATACCTTAGAGCATTTCGAAATCAAATGAGTACTATGACAATGTGAACACCACATGCTGCAGGAGGATATAGAAGAATAACCTTACATACCTTTACTTCCAAGTACGAGTACACAAGTCTATATATGAACACAACAGTCCAGCTTCTTCCTTATGTTTCACTTTACAATACAAATCCACAATGAAGCTCTTGTTAACGATCATTTACCGTATAAGCGTACAAAACGACAATGAACTATATGACCGCCATATAACTCTATTTCACTCCTTACAATACAACTCACTGCATTATCATACCAACAACACCTTAACATTACACACATTGACCAAGATTTTGTATAACAATAGCATTTCGCATCACACTTACCCTTTATGCCTTCTCATTTCCATTCCGTCACATTTACGCTTATCAGCTTGCCTCATAACAACTTATGAACAATAATACATACTTAAAATAGTTCAAAATGCCTCCATACGACACTTTAAAGTCATTAAAACGACATCACAAGTTGATAATTACATCCATGAAGGGTATAGTGGTTTCGGGGGGCCAAAGGGATGCAAAAACAAGCAATTCGGAGTTCTGGGCCAATCCGCTAAGCCACCTGCGTACGCAGGTGACCTTTCGCAGTAGATAGAGGCACCTGCGTTGGCACCTGCGCCAGCAGGTGCTTCGTCTGCGAGGGCGGGTGCCCGTTTGGTTCGAAATGGTCTTTTTGGGGTCTTTTTATGCAATGAATGGTCCATGATCATAACCAAACTTATTTTAACATATTTTTGATCATCTTGAACCCCAACCATCAGCCATGGTCTCACAACACACATACAACACTCAAAACTACACTTTACGGCCAAAACGCCACCAAAACCATAACCAATTTCACAATAGAAATTCCAAACATTATACACCATGACAAAACAAGGTAATACTATAATAACATCTCACATGTAAATATTAAATCCATCAAGTCCACTTCCTTCAAAATCACAAGTCCATGTTCAAGTTTACAAGACAAAACCACCCTCCGATTTAGCAAACATAAATTGTTTTACACATAGTGACCTTTTCATACTTCACCAACATAACCATCATGATATAAACCATATTCCATGCATAAAATCTATTAAACCATGATAATATACACTTACCAATACTCACCAAGTGATGATCTTTGACCAAAAGGATGAAGGCCTAGGGTTTGTATCTTGAGAGATAATGTTTAAGAAAATGTAAAAAAAAACATGTGTGTATCTAATGAATAAAAATCTGATTTATGGGTTTATATAGTCTCTTTTAATGATCCTTGTCCTCACACTTGGTCCAATCATGCTATAACAACTTGGTCTTGCAAGAATGGGTCAAATTCCCCTTTTGGGCCATGTCTTAGATGTCTTTTTGGGCCTCCATTGAGCCCAATAGTTCAAGACTTCTTTAGCCCACCAAATTTTGTGTATAATTCCTTATATATATATATATATATCCCACAAGTCACTCTTATCCATCTCTTGGCATTAAATGCATGGTTGATTGGTCAAATGGACACATATTGGAAGAATGGGTCAATTTTCATGTTGGGCCATGTCTTCTTATTAATTTTGGGCTTCACTTTGGGCCCAATGGTGCAAGATTTATTCATGCCCACAAGTTAATGTATAATCCATCAAATCTCCCATGTTTTACTAATTCCATACAGGTACACGTAGTCATATAGGTTCGACAACATACGGGTATTTCACCTCCTACAAAGGTCTAATCCCATTCACCAGGCCCAATATCATTTATTTCATCAATAACCTTACAAAGTACATACTTTTGACTCTCGATACTTGAATAACCATTGTTCAACGTCGTCACATGGGGTTTAGTAGGTACGGGGTGTTACAATAAATTATTACTTGCACTTGATAATTATTTTTTTGACATTGTAAAATAAGTTGTTTTAATCTTTGTAGTATAATTTATCATGACGTTATTCTTTTCTTCTACTTTATTATTTGTAATTTTTTTAATGTATAATTGATAGTTGATACCCAATAACAACAATGACAATTTTGCAGGATAAATATGTTAGTCTTGCATACAATCCAAGCAACTCTCTCTGGATATTGAAAATAAAATTGATAATGCGATTAGAATTTTGAGTTCTCTTTATAAGTAACTGTATATATGATCTGAATATTTCTAATATATGCATGTACGTCACCTTCATCTAAAGATGTATTTTTACTCTTCTATTAATCCAAAATTTCAGCATACTTCAACATCGTTTCAGTTAATTTTTCTTTGCATTGTAAGAATTTACATAAATGACCACTGTGTCAGTCATATTTGCAACAAAAGCCTAGAATAAAACAAACTTCTTAGTCCTTCCATTCTATTTGTACCTGAGATTTTAATTCATTAGTATTTTATTTCTTCATTAGAACATTCTTTTGTTTTTTATGCTAAGATAGATTTTAAAATAGTTTTTTTAGAAAAAAAAAACTATGTAAGAAAAAGAAAATATAGTTACACTCTAATTATAAATATATTTGATATATTATAATGAACGTGTCTACTTTGTTTCTTTGGAGAAAAATTTGGGTTAGTTATTTTAAGACTAAGTTAGTTTTCACCTATAAATAAAAAAATTATTATTCATGATAGAATAATTACGGGTTTCAATTCTTGTGTCAATTAAATCTAATTGATTTTTTTTGTTTTATTTATTTTTTTGCAGCATCTGGCCATCTCATATAAGTATGACTTTTGGTTATCCTTTGATTTGATTATTATTGTTATTTCTTCAATAGATAATCTATCGGAAATAACCTCTTATCGAATAAAAATAGTAATAGTAGGGTAGGGATAAGTTTTGTGTAGGATGTTATTATTGTTACAGCTATTAGATGTGCTTATAGACCTTACAATGCTAGGGCTTTGCTTTGAATGTCCATCATATTTTTTTTCTTTCTATATTCTCGATCGAATAAATATTCATTGCTTTGTTTTTTCTATGTATGCTCTCGATCGAGTGAGTATTTATTGTTTGAAAAATTCTGTAATCATACTTACAACACCATACTGAATACGTTACTATTATTCTTGCATTTTTTTACTTGTCCAGCAATTCAAGAGACAATGCCCAGGGTAGTAAAATTGATAATTGAATTCAATTGAATTTTGCCCTCAGCAATCTTTCAATATTGTTTATCGAACTTCATTTAGTTATTTTTTTGCATTTATTTTGATATTCGATTGATATAGGTTTAATTAATAGAACTACTTTAATTAATTGATGGCTATATAACCTTTTGTATTAGATTTCAATTATCATAGTCACGTAATCATTAATGTAACTTTTTTCTAAGGACAAGATACAAAAGAAACTTTAAAAAGAGATTAGACTTGGAAATAAATTTGATAATTTTGACATTCGTGGAATAATTATTGAATCATAATTTTTGTAGTAGAGTAAGGAAAGGAAGAAGATTCAATTATATTCTTCACTTTTAACCATTCTTCGAATTCGAATTAGTCGGCTTCAACGTGAATTTTGAATACTTAATTTTAAATATTTATAGTATTCAAGTTAATAATAATGACATGACACACACGTGCAACGCACGTACACTAAGCTAGTATTAAGAAAAAAAGAGCAAGACATAAATTAGTCATTTTTTCCCTTTTTAATTAATTGACAAACTATTTTTGAAAAGTAAAAACATTAATCATCAAAACTACTCCCAATACTCACTTATGTGATCAATTTATTCCTAGTGCAAAATTTAAAATGTGGCTCTTAAAATGGCTAAACCTCTTAATTGAACAAATTTTTAGAGGTAAAACCTTGAAAATTTATATTAAGCCAAATTTAAAAATTTAATTTTCCTCTAATTTTTTTTTTTATAAAAAAGATTTACTTTAACATGATTCTTAGTTAATTTAACATGGCTACAACACAATTTGATCTAAATATTCCATTTGATACAAATGAACTTCAAATTTGGTATGAAAATGAATTAGAAAAGAAGGAAAGTTATATAGTATCATTATCAATGAAAATTCAGCCACATTAATGTAAGAAAGTTCCAAGAAAATCAAGTTTCTTGGAACTCATAACTTAGAAAATTAAGTCTAAAACATTAATCAAGAAAATTAAGTTGTAAATGAAGGGTAACTATGGAAAAAAGTCTAAAAAATTCTCTTGAACTTTGACCAATTCAATTATTTTGATCTATAAAAAAAAATCTCAACAATTCAATTATTTTGGAATAGAGGGAGTACAGGCCAGTAATGAAAGTGTCTTTTTCATATAAGATAAGTTAGGATCAGCATTAATTAATTGTTACCTTCCGATCCATTTATTATTTATTTCCGTCCCTTCAAGAAAAGTTTGAATGCGCTGAAGCAAGTAAGAATTCAAGAGAAAACATGAAAATTTTGTAGTAATCCCTCCGTTCCGTTTAGTTTTCACGTTTCATTTTTCGAGAGTTAATTTAACTAATTTTTAAAGATAAATTAGATTAGATTAGTTCGATATTTTAAAATTAAAATTTAGATATCCAAAAATTATAAGAAAATTAATATAAATTGTAATTTTTCTCATGTTAATATGATGAAAAACAATTTTAAAATGTTGGTCTAAGTTTATATTGTTTGGTTGTTAAAAAAGAAACTATGACAAGTAAAAAGGAACGGAGAGAGTATTATAGACTCATGTTAAAGTTTTGATAGATTATATAATGGAAAAATAACATAAATATACACCTTAACTTACCATATTTACACAAATCTTTACCCTTACAAAGTAATTACAAAAATATCAACTAATTATGTATCTTCGTTGGATGTATCGGGAGCTAATTATGTATCTCGATAGACCCCAAATCGGAAAAAGTGTATCGGGAGCTAATTAAGTATCTTTACAAAGGAAAAAATGTGTCGTCGTTGGATATATTATGTATCTCGACATATCCAAAATCGCGAAAAATGTATCGGGAGCTAATTATGTATCTTTATAAAGGAAAAAAATGTATCATCTTTGAATGTATCGGGAGCTAATTATATATCTCAATAGACCCAAAATCGAAATTTTCAGTAATTATGCAAAATGTCAGGATTTTCTGTAATTAAGCTCCAAACTATCGGGATTTATGTTGTTTTTACTTATATAATTGGGGGTGAAGATACTCAAATGATATATCAATAAATTAAAGTTTCAAAATCTTACAAATTTAAAGTTTAATATAATAAAGTTTCAAGATCTTACAAATTTAAAGTTTTATATAATAAAGTTTCAAGATCTTACAAATTAAAGTTATAGAAAATAATGTAAACATCAAACTTATTATAAATAAGAGAGATACCGTTTAAAGTCAATTTAGACAATCATTTATGCGAATGCGCCAATAAGAAGGTGCGCAGTAAGAAGGTGGGAGCTAGAGGTTGGTTGTAGCAAGAGTTACGAGAGGTAGATGTAGGCTGAAAAATAGCATAAAATGGAGAACAAAAGTATATACTTCTATGAAATAACGTAAAAAGGAGAACTAAAGTGCACATATACTTGAAAAATACACAAATTATTGTACACTAGGGTAAAAAATCATCAAAGTTTAGTATATGACAAATATTATAGTAATCAATCCTTTTTAGTCTTAAATAACTTTAAGGATATTTAAGTCATTTTAACAATATAAGTACTTTTTTACCAACATATCAATAACTTATTTTCAGTTTCAGCACATTTATCCAAACACAAAACTGTTTATTCGCAAAACAAGTGTCACTACTACTCTTCAAACATGATGCTTAGAAGTTACTCAAGTTCAGCTAATCCACACGGGCTCTACAGGTGGTTGAAGACTTCATTTCGCATGTAGGCCATATACTCTTGAGCAGTTGTGCAACACCGCGTGTAATCTCCTCCTTTCCCAGCATATCCATCGCAGCATCCGAGGGTGATGGGTCAGAGCGAATTCCCTTATTTTATTAATTAAGTCATTATCACTAAGCGTTGGGGTGTAGTTATAAATATCAACACACATTCAAAATGTTGTTTAATTATGTTTATCTTCTGTTGCAAGAGTCAACGTGAAAATTTTCCATCTTCTAATGTCTTCCATAATCAGGAGTAGCAAATGGGGTTGTTGGATTGAATATGGACAGATCGAAATTGGATTAAATAAAAGAAATGAATAAATATTTGATCCTCTCATATTTAACAAAAATAAAAATGAGTTAATCAACGGATTGTGAAGTGTAATATAAACCAAGCTAAAAATCAAAATAAGCTTAGATTCTTGTAAAGCAAGAACCTATAAAGAATAACAAGCCGATAAATGAATATTAATAATATGAATATCCATTTTTTAGTGAATAATATGACTAATAGGAAACTCTTGGGTGATGTTTTCTCTCTCGGCGCAAGTTAGCTAACCTGCCCACCATGAGTAAGAGAGCTCGTATACCCTCTCAGAAGGCTCTAATGGCGAAGGAAACACAGAGTAGGAAGGGTGTAGATCAACGAGATAAGATGCAAGTGCAAAAATGAGGGAAACAGGTAGATTTGTAACTATAATCGCCTGATTCAAGTGTGAAATCAGTAGGATCTCAAGGGGCAGTAGATTCGAGGTCCACAAAGCAATTACTAGCTTCGCACAGCTTAGAGATGAGTAATTCATCACCAATTGAGGAGCGAATGACTACAGAGAAACAGAAAACCAATGGAACAGTACCAGAGAAACTAAATGGAACAAATTATTGTAGTAAAGTAACAGAAAAGATGAAGCAAACTGAGGCTGTAGCTATTTGGAGTGAGGTCGTGACACGTTCAGCTAGTATGTTTCTGGAGGCTTCCTCAAGTAAGAAGTCCTGGGCTGATGAGGTGGAAGGGGAGGCTGAATTACTGAATAGGAAGAAGTCAATTTGGTATGAGTTTAAAGTCAATTTGGGATGAGTTTAACATCTCAAAGTTAGCTAATCCAGGGTATAAACTGGGGTATGTGGCTTCTGCTAAGGTTGGAGATGAACACATTATTGAAATTGGAATGGAGGACATTCAATCTGAGGTTGAGTATTGGGGTAATGCAGTGGTTTGCTATGTCTTGTTGGTACACCCTCCATTTCAAGTAATTCAGGGCTTTATCCAGAGACTTTGGGGTAGGTATGGTATTCATATAGTAGTTATGTTGAAGAATAGAGTCATTGTGGTGCGTTTTGAGTATGTTGTAGGCAAACAAGAGGTGTTGCAAGGTGGCATTTATCACTTTGATAATAAGCCATTTATAGTTAAGGAGTGGACTCCAGATTTAGAATTTACCAAAGAGGAGCTGAAAACAATCCCAATTTGGATTAAGTTTCCTGAGCTTGATTTCAAATACTGGAGTAGATCAGTATTCAGTAAGTTGGGAAGTATGATAGGAAAACCTTTAATGGTGGACCATAATACTGAGGAAAGAAATGGTTTAAAGTTTGCTAGATTGCTGGTAGAAGTAGCACTGGGAGCAAAGTTACCTGATGAGGTTCAATTTAGAAATGAAAAAGGAAAGGTGGTGCTGCAATCCGTATAATATGATTGGAAGCCTTTTTTGTGCAATTTATGTAATAGATATGGTCATGAGGAGGCTGAGTGTAGGATAAAAAAAAAAGGGTCCACAACTAAATCAGCCTGGAGGAGAAAGGAAAAAAGGACTTGCTCAGTAGGATACTTAACATGGAGGAAGTCTTAATAAGCAGGAAAGGGAGCAGGCATCTTAGGTGGTGGGAAAAGTGCATAATATAAATGCAGCAAGTGCTGGCATGGATGGGTGGCAAACACCAACAAGGATAGGGAAAATCTCAACTAGAGCAAATGTTGGACAGTCTCATCAGACAACTAGTGCAAACACTTTTCAGGTGTTGCAGTATAAGGCAGGAAATCTGGAGGATGCAGAGGATGCAAGGATTGAGGGTGGCTCTTCTAGACCTAGTCCTGTGAATGGTAAATCTACTTAGCTGGAATGTGAGGGGGCTAAATGCTCCTAATAAACAAAAAGAGGTTAAAATTCCTTGTAATGAAGAAAATGTGAGTCTTATAGGCTTGCTTGAAATAAAAATAAAAAGAGAGAAGATTGATACTTTGGCTGTAAATATGTTTACTGGTTGGAACTATGTAACCAACTTAGAAAGGCACTGTAATGGAAGGATTTGGATCACTTGGAGGCTTGATTACTATAGGGTCTCTACTATCAGTCAAAATGCTCAACAGATCACTTATGAGGTGATGTTCATTCCCTTACAATTGAGCTTTGACATTACATTTGTATATGCTTTTAATACTAAGGAGGAGAGGCATGAACTATGGGAGAGTCTTGTGGTACACAGTAGGAATTGTACAAAGCCATGGATGGTACTTGGTGATTTTAACTCAATTCTGAGAGCTGAGGATAGAATCGGTGGTGCTCCTGTTGTATGGTCTGAAGTAGCTGATTTTACTGATTGTGTGCATGAGGGTGGTTTATTAGAATTTCCAGCTCATGGTAATAAATACACATGGAGTGACAAGCATGCTAGCAATAGGATATTCTCCAGAATTGACTGGATATTCATAAATGGTGCTTGGCTGAATGCAATGCCTTCTTGTTAGGCTTTGTTTCTGAATGAGGGCATTAGTGACCATTGCCCTGCAAAGGTGATGCTAGTAGATAATCCTAAGATCAGAAGATTTTTCCAGTTCTGTAATATATGGACTAAACATCCTTAATTCAGCTCAGTGGTGCAAGAAGGTTGGGAGGTAGACATAACAGGTTGTATGATGTTTAAAGTGGTGAGGAGGTTGAAATTATTGAAGAAGGAACTGAGGAATTTATATAGGCAGGCTTTCTAAAATATTGCTTATGAGGCACAAGTTGACAGATCTGATTTGAAACATATTTAGGAATAACTACATCTCAATCCTATTGATGTTATACTATAGGGAAAGGAGAGGCAAGCTTACCAGAAGTTCAGGACATCTTCATATCTGGCTGAAGTATTCTTACAACAAAGAAGCAAGGCAACTTGGATTAGGCTGGGAGATGATAATTCCAGGTACTTTTTTCAGCCATTAAACACAGAAAACTGAAACAAGCCACTACTCCGTTGAAAGATCAGACAGGTGTATGAAAAACAGATCCAACTACAATGCAATCTTATTTGTTGACTACTATAAGACACTATTAGAAAAAAGGTCAGAAGCAAGAACTCAAGCCTTACTTGCAATAATCAACCAGGGGATGCTACTTAATGAGGAGCATCAAAGACAATTATTAACTCAGTTTGAGCCAGTTGTGGTTAAGGAAGCTATGTTTCAAATTAATAGTGTGAAGAGTCCTGATCCTGATGGATTTGGAAGTGAGTTTTACAAAGCTGCTTGGCCAATAGTTGGATCTGATGTGACTGAGGCGATCTTGGATTTCTTCATTAATGGAAAACTCTAAAAGCAGATAAATACAACTAGTATTGCACTTATTCCTAAGGTGGACAGGCCTAAATTTGCTTGTCAATTCAAGCCTATATCATGTTACAATGTGCTATACAAGTGTATCTCTAAACTCATTTGTAAAAGATTGAAGAATGCAGTAAACCATCTGGTAGCAGGCAATCAGTCAGCATTTGTGAAAGGAAGATTAATGATGCATAATGTATTGATATGCCATAATATATTGAGACACTACAACAAGAAGAATATTTGTCCTAGGTGGCTTATGAAGATTGACCTCAAGAAAGATTATGATATGGTGCATTGGGATTTCATGGAGGAAGTGTTGTATGGTTTCAAAATCAATAACCAAGTTTTTAGTAAAGGTTAATGGTGAAAATCATGGATTCTTTGCAGGAAGGAGGGGCCTTAGACAAGGAGATCCAATGTCTCCTTTATTATTTGTTCTTGTGATGGAGTACTTATCAAGAACACTTCAAACAATGAGTATGCTACCTGATTTCAGATTCCACCCAATGTGCAAAGAATTAAAACTAACTCATTTGATCTTTGCTGATGATCTGATGATATTTTGTAAAAGAAGTGTTGAATCTGTAAGCAGAGTTATGGAGGCACTTACTCACTTCAGTGCAGTTACAGGATTGGAGGCAAACCTAGAAAAGTATAGTGTGTTCCTGGCTAGAGTAAATATTGTAATAAGGGAATAAATTCTAGCAAGAACTGGTTTCTCAGAGGGTGCACTTCCCATTAGATACCTTGGACTTCCTCTTTCTTCAAAGAAATGGAATAAGCTAGATTGCCATGCATTGATGGAGAAGATCACACAGAGAATTAATGTGACATACTCAAAACACTTATCTTATGCAGGGAGGTTGCAGGTGATAAATACAGTTTTGTTTTCTATCCAGAGCTTTTGGGGAGTTGTTTTTATTCTTACCCAAAGTGTACTCAAGGAAGTAGATAAAAAATGTAGAGATTACTTATGGAGAAGCACTGATGAAGGGAGAAAGGTGGCATTGGTTTCCTGGGAGAGACTATGTTATCCTAAGAGACAAGGTGGATTGAATATTAAAGGAAGCAGGTCATGGAATGTAGCATCAATAGGTCAGTTAATCTGGCAAATTTCAATGCATAAAGAGTCACTCTAGGTAAGGTGGATTCATGGATTATAACTCAAGGATGGCATAAGCTTTTGGGATCAAAAGTCTCCTCCAGACAACAGCTAGTACTGCGGGAAGCTAAATGCTATTAAAACTCAGATGATAACATGGTATGTACAGT
This sequence comes from Capsicum rhomboideum, assembly GCA_031232105.1. NCBI lineage: Eukaryota > Viridiplantae > Streptophyta > Magnoliopsida > Solanales > Solanaceae > Capsicum > Capsicum rhomboideum. The sequence continues at coordinate 49,649,235 of CP124707.1, forward strand.
GGAGATATCAGTTGACATTGGATAGAAATTATTTTATCACCAGAAGTTACTTGCAGATGTAGGGCAAAGAGAGAGGATGAGAACTACAGACTTGATTTGGTCATCAGTAGCCTTACCAAAGCATAGATTCATACTTTGGTTGGCAGTTCAAGAAAGGCTGTTGACTCAGGAAAGGAAGATTAGACGAAACATCCAGGTAGATAACCCTGAGTGTTATCTTTGTGAGGCACAAGTGTTGGAGACTAGGATCCACTTATTTGAAGATTTTTCCTGGATAAAGGAAGTATGGTATGAACTAAATCAATGGACTAGCAAATGAACTAAATTAATGGACTGGAGTGGCAGTGCAACATAAAAGAATACAACAGGTTATTAGCATAATTCATAGGAAACACTGAAAGAAATTCAGAAAAGAGATACTTGTAGCCTTAAGTGGAGCACTAATCTACCACACCTGGAGAGCTAGGAACTGGAGGAAGTATAAAGGTAAAATTGTACATACAACAGAGGCAGTTACACTGATCAAGAAGGAATTAATGGAGAGAATTAGCATGTATAGAAATTCAAAGAAAGCACAGAAGTGTAAGATGTTGATTCAACAGTTAGATAGTTAGCATAGTTAGTAGTTGTTTTCTGTTTTGCTTGTTGGATGCCTCATTCCTGTTGCTAGGATGAGGCGCTCTTTATTTGTACTGTGATGTTTTTGTTATGGTAATCATTTACAGTTGTTACCAAAAAAAAAATATGACTAATACTCATATTTGATTCATTATTATATGATTAATTATCCAATCCATATTTAATAGTTCAAATTAGCTATTTTTAAAAATTATTTTGTCAACCCTATCCATAACATTATTTTGGGAAGCTTCATGATCTAGCAAGGCCAAAAATCAATAATTAATGACAACTATTATAGCACAAGTTTGTTACTAACTCTAAAGTGGGGCATATAATATCAATTATTGAGGCTATTGGGAGGACACATAAGAATCAAGAAGCAGAAAAAAAAAACATTATCCTGTTCTGCCAAAAATATAGACCCTGAAAGTCTTGTAGCAATCAAAAAAAAAAAGTTCGCTAATATCCCTGATAAGGTGCGCTTCCCACTTTAATAAGTCTTACGTGCCATGCCATTGGATAATGGATGTGACCACTAGAGCAGGAAAGTAGTTTATGTACTCTTATTGTAATGTTAAAAGTTTCTCGATTTGGTTGATCGATTCATTTGAACAATAAAAATTGTGCTTTATCTTAATCCGAATAAATTAAGGTCGAATACATGAATTATCAAGCATTAACAAACATATTCTTTATGCATTTTATTGGTCTAATGCACTTGTGTTTCATAACATATAAGAACAACTTGTAGTATTTATTTACAATCACAATGAGTTATATAGAATCCAAAGGGTCACACATTGGAGGATTTCTTTAACATAACATAAGATTAAAATTAAAGGCAAAAAGCCATAGAGTAAAACCACTATGTTAAAAAGGGTAAATACTTATCAACAACTATCCTTTTTCACCAAATCAAAAAAATAATTATAAATTAAAGTGAAAATACATATCTGATATCACTTAATCATGGTTAAACAAAACAACATTAAAATAACTATTTTCATGGCTAAGGAATAATCCTCATCATAGCTTTGACTTTGACTTACATGACACAATTTAAAGTAGCATTCATTATAAGGGATTGTTCAAAGCACTATATTTTCACTATACGTGGCAAAATTCAGAAAAGAGTCTAATCATATTAAGTCCACATGTAACACTCATAATGCAAAGATAAAAACTCTCCATTTGTCTCTATCTCATAACTAATATCAGGCTCTCGCCATACACGGAATTACCTAATAAAAAATCAAACCACACTAATTCTATTGTACAAATGTGACACTCATAATTCACCAACAAAATCCCTACTTGTCTCTATCTCATCATCTGTATGTGCACTAAACTTTCACTATGCACGGCAAAATTCAGAAAAGAGTCAAATCACATTAAGTCCACACATGTAACACTCATAATGCAAATATAAAAGCTCTCCACTTGTTTCTATCTCATAACTAATATCCGGCTCCCGCCATACGCTGAACCCAATAAAAAATCAGACCACATTAAGTCTATTATACAAATGTGACATTCATAATTCACAAACAAAATCCCCACTTGTCTCTATCTCATCATCTGTATCATCATCAATATCTGAATCATCATCATCAAGATCAATGCTACTACTTCCCTTGACTAATAAATCATAAGCTTTGGGTCCCTCTTCTGATTTTCTTGCCTCTTCAATTATAGCTAACACTTCATCAATACTTTGAGATGGTTCATTTTCTCCGTTGATCATTTCTAAACTTGCTTCCTCTCCATCCATATATTCTTTAGGCAAATCCTTTAGAAACCAAGGATGCTTTTTAATTTCTTCTATGGTTATTCTCTACATATACAAAAATTATACAATTGGCTGATTCTCAACCAAAAAAGAAAAGGGGGAAAGGGGTAGATATATCCCTCAACTTTGCGATTTGGAACAGATATATCACCCATTAAAAAAGTGGCGCATATATACCTTCGACCTCTAACGAATGATGCATTTTTACCCTTTTTATTAATAGACCTATATTTACTGAATTAAAAATAAATAATCCTAAAACTGGTTTTTTTAATTTCAAAAAATGTCACATGGCTTTAAAAATTACCTCACTCAATTTTTTTATCCCTCCAGACCCGACCTAAATGGAAAAGACCTAACTCATCTTCTATTTAGTCATCACCCTGATGACTTAGACTTAGGAAGCTTGTTCAACTAAACAAGATCATCATCAGGACCATGGGGTGATAACTGAATAAAAGAGGTTTTTTTAGTTGGGTTGGATCCGTGACGGGATTGGAGGGGTTAAAAAATAGGTGAGGTCATTTTTAAAGCCACGTGACATTTTTTGAATTAAAAACTAGTTTTAAGATTTTTTTTTTTTTAATTCAACAAATGCAGGTCTATTAATAAAAAGAGTATATATGCTGCATTTGTTAGATGACTAGGGTATATATACACCAGTTGTTAAACAAGAAGGGTATATGTACACTGCTTTTTTATTGAAGGGTATATCGACTCTAAATTACAAAATCCAGGGGTATATTTGCCCCCATTCTCCAAAAAAAAAAAAAAGGATGTACAAATTAGTGAAAATACAACTTTAATACCTTCTCAGGGTCAGCTACAAATATTTGAGATAAAAGATGCTTACACTCCTTCGAAACTCGAACATAATAAGGAATTGAATACTGAACGCTTAATATCCTCTGCAATGAACCAAAATTAAATAAGAATTCGATCGATTATATAGCGTTAATTTCACGTATAATCACTGAACTTCTAATTAAATGACTTTACTGCTATAGCGAGTAACGTTCAATGACAATACGTGAAATTAACGCATTTTAAAAAAAAAAAATTGAACCATAACTTACTGTCAAAATTTTCCTGAAATTTCTTGGATCTTCAGGATCTTCAAAGGGATAAGCACCAACCAGCATCACATATAATGTAACCCCACAAGACCAAACATCTGCCAACTTTTACATCCAAAATGATGTGATATTTAAAAGGATTTAAGTTATATATACTGATATTATACGATCAAACTATTATTGTAATAGTTAAAAGATCGTTATAATTGTACCTTCCCATCATACACTTTTCTTGACAAGACTTCTGGTGCGATATAGGCCGGAGTTCCAACAGTAGATTTGGGTTGAGAATGCAAGACTGATGACTAAACAATGAAATATACATACAATCAGAAGCTATTTTGATGAAAAATAAAAATAATCCAATTTTAACATAGAATAGAGTTCAAGATCATTGCCTTAGAGTAGCCAAAATCGCATATTTTAAGACGCAGCGTTGAGCTACCATCTAAGAGCGTATTTTCGAGTTTGAGATCTCTGTGACAAATTTGCTGCATTCAAGAAAATAGTTGCACATTAGTGGCTGCTTTCATCGCTCGAACCTGTGACCTATAAGTCACTAGGGAGACAAACTTTACGGTTGCTTCAACCATCATATAAGAGTTAATTTGCATATTAAAGAATAAACAAATGTAAATGAACTAACATAGTTAAATAGGTTCCAATTTTACCATTGAGTGACAATAACTGACTCCTGATATAAGTTGTTGAAAGAAAAATCTTGCCTGAAAAAATATAACCAAATACAGGACAGATAGCATTAATAAAAGAGTTCAGATTACAATGACACTGAAATTGAATCACTCCCTCCGTTTCAATTTTATTTGTTTGATTTTGATTTGACACTAAGTTTAAGAAAGTAGGGAAAATTTTTAAATCGCGTGATCTTAAACTAAAGATATGTAGAATATACCAAAATGCACTTTGATCATATGGTCTAAAGCATGTCAGGTGAAAAGTTAAAATTAAAGAGTTTTCAAAAAAAAAAAAAAAGAAGGAAAGAGACGTTCTTTTTGAAATAGACAAAAAATGACAGTACGACAAACAAATTGAAATGGAGGGAGTGTTTGATAAGAGTTCCAATGTACAAAGTTCTAAAAGAAGACGAACTAATTTAATTGCTTACCTATGTATGCTCAGACTCTTTAAAAAAGCTATAGGGTGCGTATCGGACCCTCCAAAAATAGTGAAGTTTAGGAGAATTCGACACACTAGTACGACATTATTTTTGGAGAACCCGAGCAACATAATTTGACAAAAATCTAAAAAAATGAAGTTACCTCATCTTCACTGAATCTACCAGCATTACGTATTCTTTCAAAAAGCTCTCCACCAGCAGCATATTCCATCACTATGGCTAGATGAATTGGGGTAAGAAACACCTACACAATAATGAACATCCATAGTCAAAAATAATTTTCATGCGCTCTAGGAACAAAAAATGAATCAGGTTCACACGTGAGAGAACATGTTGAAAACATAATTAAGCGAATAAGTGTGGTGGTGCTCTCTCTTTTTCAGTTTAAACTTTTAGATGAGATGTTTGCACAATTCTAACAGGCATCACTATTCTTTAGATTAATGATGCATTAATTACCTCCTTGAATCTAATGATATTGGGATGCCTCAAGGACCTATGATTCATGATTTCTCTCTGCACATGCTCATCAATCTGCACATACAACACCAAAATAAAGCAAGAAAGAAGAGCAAATATGAATCTTGTCAATTAACAAGAACAACAGTACATACTTCATAACAACCACATTAATTATGAAAACTCAAAAGATTCGAGTTCTAGGAATGAAAAAAATCCTGGTAGGGAGCTTTGCACCTTTTAACCGGCCTTACACAATGCGAATCAAGCTTAGTCAAGGCTCTAAAGTGGATACCGGACTCCAACAACAACAACAAAAACATATCTGATGTAATCCCACTAGTGGAGCATGGGAAGGATAGAATGTATGCAGACCTTACCGCTACATTTATGGGGGTAGAGAGGCTAGTTAATAGACCCTTGGCTCAAAATAAAAGTATCCGACGTGGGATTGCAAGAAAATAAGACTCTAAATAGCAAGACACAAAACACTTAAAATACTACTACTAGAAGGAGAAGAGGAGTGGAGGAAGCTAGCCTCCTATCTCTCACTCACAACGAGCGACAACATTCAGTTATGTACCTACTAACTCTCTATCCTAATTCTTGACCTACAAAGTGGATACCGGACTCCGAGAGGGAAAAAAATATAATTGAATTGAATGAAAGAAAGAGATGAAGCAAAGCAAACCTTTTTGCCTCTCTCAATATACTTGACAGCATAAAGCTCATTTGTCAACATATCTTTCACTAGCTTAGCAACACCAAAATTACCAGAACCAATATCTTTCAAAATTTCATATCTTTCCATTTTATTAAAATTTCAGCTCCAATAATACCTCAAAATTAATCAAAATGTAGTGAGTATTTGAAGACGAAAATAAATGAAAAGCAGTATTTGTTACTAAGTGAACTGTTTGATCAAGTCTTACTTGATAGGAACAGAAAATGGAATACACGTGGCACTGTTCCAATGGATTGAATTTTGAGTATAACTAAGATATGTTGAACCTACCAACGTGGTATATTTAAGTGCCTGAAACCAAAAAGAGAAAACAACATAAATAAGATGACAAAAGATCAGTGACATAGGTGACATTTTAATTTTATGAGCTCTGAATTTTAGAACAACGACTTTAAAATACATTGTTTGAACAAAAATCATTGAGTTCGGCCAAATGCATAATCAGATTTTATCTTTGCCACTGTATATATACAATGCAATTTTTTATTCAAATGAACCCCTGGCTCCACTAATGCAGAAGATGCGATGTCATGGGAGGGATGAGATTCCTCTACATTTTCAGTCAGCAACTTTAATAGCAATGGTTAAATAGGAAAAGAAAACAAGAGAAAAATTATAGCAAATTGGTATACATTTCCCTTTTGTTATAGTTGTTGTAACGTGACCATAGAAGGCGAATGGAGTGATTTGACATAAGATTCATCTATACTTAATACTTTTGACGCAAAATATATATTTATTTGAAATTTGAATTCATAACTTTAGTACGATAATTCGCCTTCAATGCGAAGAATCATAAAGGCTAAAGGTTGAACTCACATATTTTCAATCCTGAATCTGCCTTCGTGTGACGACGGGGTAGTTACATTAGTGATACCAATATTGTAAATATTCTTTGCAACACTACTATGATCTAAAATCTTGAAATTCAAAAACCAACATAATTTTTTTAAGCTTTTATATTAGTTTTTTACTTGGTTTTTATGAAGTATATTTAATAAATTGTCATAGTCAATTTGATTCTTTTCTTTTCATAAGTGACTCAAACTGGACCACAAACAAATCGACCTTCACTATTAGTACTAGTAGTTCTATGCATAGATAGTACGATAGTCCCACTCATGGCTACCAATAAAATAAAACTAGGTAAAGATGACTGATTTTGTAAGCAAAACACGAACTTATTTCCATTATTTTGGGTTTATGTTGAGCGAGCGAAATCAAGATTGATAGTAAAGTTAGCGATATTTTCATGATGTTTTGCATTTGCCTAGTCTCAAATTCAAGCATTGAAAATGGAAAAAAAAATCCTGATATGAAAAAGAATTTGAATTAGTCAGACAAGTAAAAAAACTTTGAGGGTCTCCAAAATATATAATAAGCACCATCCAAAATCAAATGCAAAGTGAAAGAATTCTTAATAACTCAGTTGATTCACTATTTAAATTTACTCTATTAATAAAAATTCAATTTCCCACCTTATATAATCCACTCTTCCATTTCCCCTTCCTGTTCCGCCATTTTTTTAAATGCAAAGTGGAGGATAGGTGAGGCAATTAACAAATGCTTAAAGAGACTCATAATTGCTAGTCTTGTCCTTGTGCTACTTTGTGGGTCTTAGATCTACCACCGCCCTTCTATAAAAGTGTTGACAATTCATTGACCCACAAGCTATAGTAACCCTATCCTTAGAATTGCTCCTTACATCTTAATCAATGATTTCGAATTTGAGTCTTCTAAATTTTAATGTATAAAATCACTTTTATTAGAAAATATTTTATCCACATATTTCTTAACGTGAATATGTGTGAGAAAGCTATGAAGATAATTGCGCAAATGTGTGAGAACTTGGGTCCTCACCGTGTCTGATATCAGACGACAAAATAGCGCATTTGAGCCTCTTCTTTTCATTTTATGGGAATACACTGAGTATGTTATTATACTTAACGTGAATCTAATTTAATCAGCCCCAACATAAGTACCAAATACCTAATTGAAAAACAAAATACATGAAAAGCACTACTTATAACCAAGTGAACTGTTGATCAAGTCTTGCTAGCCTTCAAAGAACATGACTACATGAATCTTACGTGACAGGATCAGAGAATGGTATACACATGGCACTGTTCTAATGGTTGGAAATTTGAGTATAACTAAGATATGTTGAACTTATCAACGCGGCATATTCAAATGCCTGATACCAAAAAGAGAAAACAACACAGAGAAAATGATAGTAACATGGAGGGCCGATTGAGATTCCTTTGCTTTTAACGAATGGTTAAGTAAAAAAAAGGACATAGAAAAAGATAGCAACTTGATACATTTCCCTTTTGTTACTTCTCCTTTCTTTTAGTTCGTTGCAGGATAGTCTTGGCGTAACTAGTAAAGTTGTCGCTATATTACCAGGAGATGACGAGTCTAAGGTATGGAAATAACATCTTATAAAAATGCAGGGTAAGACTACCTACAGTAGACCCTTGTAGTTTGAGCTTTCTCTAGGCCTCACGCACATCGGACTGCCCAGCTTCTTTTACTTTATTTAGTCTGTCCCCAAAAATATATACTTCACCTTGTTTATTTAGAAATAATTTAATTTTAAGCTTGCATTTTATCTTGAATGAGATGATTTATATCCAAACAAATGACTATAACTTATTTTTTATATGAGTTTCAAAAGTCTTTTTATCCTTAAATTTTGTGTCCGGTCAAATACCACTATACAAATTCAGAGCTACATAATTAATGGTACAAATGTTGTAATTTCTATGCAAGATTGTGAACTAAAATTTTGAAATTTGACCCCAAAATAATCTTTGTAAGCTTATATGGATTATTTAACATATTGTCTTAATCAATTTGAATTTTTATTTTTCATAATAGACTCAAATTGGACCACAAACACATTGACCTTCACCAGTAAGTTTACCAAGGGAAGAGAATTTGAAATTCAGAAAATGGCTAATATGATGAATTGGATGAAATTCCTCCGCACTTACTTAAAAAAGCTCAACTTTGAGCATTGAGAACCAAAAACATTTTAATTTTATTTTTTTGGTATGTCGCTTTCCTTTAAATGACTTATACAAGGCATGGATCTAAATAATCAGAGCCGAATACTAGACACTCATAATTGCTAGCCTTGTTCTCGTGCTACACCATCAGCATGTTAAAGTCTCGTATCGAAAGAGAGGTGGACAATTGATCTCTTTATATGGACTTAGGCAATCCTCTCTTCATGAGCTAACTTTTAAGATTGAATTAGACTCAAGATCTATTCTTTAAGCCTTAAACCCACCTTCTAAAAGTTTAGACAAATATGAGTTAAGTTGTCAGCCATATAAAGTGCAGAAAAGTAGGTAGGATAAGAGTAACCATATCCTTAGAATTTCTTCCCTATTTTGTCATCATTAGAGTATTCCCACCTTTTCAAATTTATTTGAGAAAATTCTTTTCAATTATATCTCAATGTTTGATCGAGTAAAATATTTCGATTTTTTTTCTTAACAAAACAAATTAATGAAAAATAAAAACTAATTTTCCTAATAGAAATAAGAAAAATAAATTTCATAAGTGAAATTCTAAGCTCATTATTACCTTCTACTATCCCATAGTATTTTTTCTAAATTACATGTAAATATCTTTGGGACGATATTTTTTTTATTTTCTTACCAAATACTAAAACATATTTTCTAGAAATGCAAAAGAAGGAAAATCAATTGAAACCCCGTTAGTAAAGGTGAGCGATTGGGGATATATTCCCTTCCCTTCCCAAGAGTTAACTGTCCATACATATATGTTGTTAAAATTTTATTGTATCATATTATCAAATCTATTGTTATGTAACAATAAAAAATACGATCATTTTATATAATTATCGACTTGATGTCATTGCATCATTACCTTATTTTTGTCCTCATTTTACCTGTATTTATTATTTAATAATTCTATATATCCTTTATGTCATCTTCTTTCTTTATAGAGAAAAGACATAAACTTACCACTAAAGTTGTCCCGAATTTATTAAAAGACATTTTAACTTTACGGGCGTCCTAGTACCCCCTCAACAACTTTGTAATGGTACTTTTACATCATTTTTGGACCAGCCCAAATTTTTAGAGAGTTAATGTTAATCACGCATCAATTATTACGTGACACGTGATAAATTAATTTAAAACTAGTGAATATGTCCGCGCTTCGCGCGGTTATTAAATAAAATTAAATTATGATTAAATAATATTACAATTTTTATAATAAAAATGTCTTTAGTTTAATCAACTCTATTTTTATATTCCCTAGTCGTAACACTAATTATTTTTTAATGTAATTATGTCAAGGTTAATTGCTTTGATTTTATTATATATGTCTTTCACTATGATCAGATACCGCTTTCAAAAAAAAAATTTCACTCAATTTTTTTCAAAAGTATACAGACAAGCCTGACGAAGACATACACACATGAATTTTCTTAGCTTATTGACATGCTATAATCCATAGAAATTGGAATAATTCATTGCATGATTAATTTACATTAAATCACCTTTGAAAAAGAAGAATCATACATGCAAATAGCAAGTGTTCATCAACATCATGCTTCCAGGATAATCACTTTTTGCTTTAATATGAATTAGTGAGGAGTGAAAGTCAAAAATCAGACAGAGAAAAAATTAAAAGAATTTCAGTAAATTAAAGTAGGACCCTATTTATAAAGAGCACATAAAAAACAAGGGGAAAGCCGAAATAAAAAACTAAACACTACAACTTACTTGATTGTTTATCAATTTACAAAGGTTAAATTAAAAGATTGAGGTGAAAGATATGTTCCGCAACAACATGTTTTTCATACCATATCATAATGAAGAGAACCTAAATACAAACATTGTAAACTTTGAACTTTAGGAAGCATTTATCTTGGTGAGGAAGAGGACTACAAGCTAATGACTCTTCACTACCCTCGTCATTCATTACAATATTTATTCTTTGTTGCCTTCACTTTCTTTTTTTTTTCATTTGTCTTATCGCATTAATTTTAATATTACAACTACATAATGCATGAATGGGAATTGAATTGTCATTAAGATTATGTTATATTAATTTCTCTTATGTGGGTTGTTTCAACTAAATTGTGAATTGCCCTATTGCAAAAGATCTATCAACGTAAAAATAACCTTGATTTTATTTTATGAGATTCTTAATAATTCATTTATTTAGTAGATTATGTAAAAAGAAAATGTAAAAATAAAAAATAAAATATTACATCATCTTGTCTATGTTTTTCTTTATATCTATTTTTAGTATAACGACAAATAAAAGTGAACAAATAGTGTAGTAATTTAAACTATTTAGAGAAAGCCGAAACAAAGAACTAAACACTACAACTTACTTGATTGTTTGTCAATTTACAGAGGTTAAATTAAAAGATTGAGGTGAAAGACATGTTCCGCAACAACATGTTTTTCATACCATAACATAATGAAGAGAACCTAAATACAGACAATGTGAACTTTGAGCTTTAGGAAGCATTTATCTTGGTGAGGAAGAGCACTACAAGCTAATGAGTACTCTTCACTACCCTCGTCATTCATTACAATTATTTATTCTTTGTTGTCTTCAATTTTTTTTTTTATTTGTCTTATCGCATTAATTTTACAGTTACAACTACATAATGCATGAATGAAAATTTAATTGTCATTAAGATTATATTATATTAATTGCTCTATGAGGGTTTTTTCAAGAAAATGGTGAATTGGGTTCTATTGCAAAAGATCTATCAACATAAAAATAACTTTGATTTTATTTTATGAGATTCTTAATAATTCATTTATGTAGTAGATTATGTAAAAAAAAATGTAAAAATAAAAAATAAAAAATAAAATATTACATCATCTTGTCTATGTTTTTCTTTATATCTATTTTTAGTATAACGACAAATAAAAGTGAACAAATAGTGTAGTAATTTAAATTATTTCAAAAAAGCAAAAATAATATAATTTCAAAAACAGACATTCATGTCAAGTGGTTCCTTTGTCCTTCTCAAATCTTCACAGTCATTTTTTCATCTTCATTTCGTCCGTTCACTGTTTGATCTTATTCTTATTCTTGCAAAAAATAATACATCACAAAAATTAATACATTATGAATAAGAATTGTAAGAAAATAAATTAAAATCATAGATGTTCTTGCTTAGAAGTTACAAACAAGTACCTTCTAAAATGTCCTTCTTTTTCTTTTCTTTTGATCTTCTTCTTATCCCTGCAAAAAATAATACATCACAAAAATTAATATATTATTAGTAAAAATTGTAAGAAAATAAATCAAAATCATGCATGTTCTTGCTTAGAAACTACAAACAATATAGGACAACAATAACAACAAATTTAGCATAACCTCATAGTGAGTTTAGAAAATCAATATAAAATACGAAAAATCCTAATTTACTGAATAAGAATACTAAAATGCCGAAGGAACAACACATACATGAAGAAGAAGAACTATACCCAAAAGAAAAGAATAAGAAGAACATTTGAGAAGGTACACAAATGGTTTTTTTTTTAAAAAAAATATGGGAGTTCAAACAATATTGCCTCTATTTATAGGAAAATAATATGGAATATCAAATAATAACATAAACATGACTATTAATTTAATTTAGGAGTTATGATCATCAAAGGTCATGAGAGTAATGAAAATAAAGACGTACTATTAAGTTTTTATATTAAAGAATATGAATAAATGAAGGAATAGTAATTAATCTATTCATTTTAATTAGTAAATAAATTGATTAATAAAAAGAAATGAAAGAAAAAAGTTCAACAAAAGAGAAAAAAATAATAAATCAAATGGAGGTCATAGAGAGGTGCCACATAAGCATATTTATAACCCTCCTTTATATATATATATTGATTGATTTTTTTTTTCGTTTTTAATTTTTTTTTTTCTCTCCTTTCTTCTTTCTTTTTCTCTTTCTACTGTTTGACCACAACCCACCTTCACCCCCCGCCCTCCCGACACCCCTTCTGCGTCTTCTTTTTCTTCGGCCAACCCTTTTTCCCCATATTCTTAATTTCTTCCATTGTTTCATTCTTCTTCATCTACTAACTTAATTTCATATTATTTCTGTTAGGATATTTATCCTGATTTTCTTAATAAATTTGAATTTTATTTTTCTTGAAAGGAAATAAAAGTATTATCATAATTATTTTTACTTTTCCTAAAAGAAAAATATAAAACTCTTCCATAGTGAGCTAACCTCTTTCTTGGAGGAAAGGATTTGAACCTCTATAAAAAAAAAAAAACCTTCTCATATCACAACACAATAGCATCCACAATGTAGTCGTTAAAAGAGTATTATTTAGGGGGAGATTTTCTCCCAATAGATTTTAAACTTTTTAATTTAGTTTACAATATGTAAGCTTGTTGGTCAATCATATCAAATAATATATTTTTTATTATAGTTTTCTTTGTCATCTGAATTATCGTCTTTATGGTTTACAACTATAAGCTTTCGCATGACGCCCAACCGATTTCGAACCAACAATTTCCTAGGTGAACAAAACCTCGAATTGGGAACCTCGGCTAAAGTCGACAACGGACAACTTTGCACCTCCTTTTGTCCGACGGAAAAATAGAGGCAAAAGTAATAGGGTCTCAGTAGAATCAAAAATACCCCACCGGCGAACCATGGCCGCACCCCTAGCTTCGACCACCTCAGGCCTAATCCCCACTCCCTCCAACCAGTAAACACCAAGTAGCAGCAGCAACCAATCACTGCAATTTGATTGGGGTTCACGTTTAAGAGAAAAACAGAGGGAGTATCATATTTGGAACAAAAAATAGAGGTTGGGTTGAATTGATTGAAATCGGGTTCGATGGGTTTATTACGCCGGGTAATGGGTTTGGGTTAATTATTTGGGATAAAAAAATTAAAACGGAAAAAGGATAAATATACCCTCAAACTATGATAAATGATACGTATATACCCTCCGTCATACTTTGGGTACACATATGTTCCTACCGTTAGTGAGAGGGGCATATACTTATCATTTCATTAACGGTAGGAGCATATGTGTACACAAAATATGACGGAGGACATATACATACTATTTATCATAATTCGGGGATATATTTATTCCTTTTTCGAATTGACGGTAAGCTTAGCTTAACTACAATAAAACAAATGTCAAAAGGACAATACACCATTAATGCATGCATCCTAGTCTTCATTGAAGCATTTCAACGTTTGTCACACGCAAGTATGTCTATTTGAGATAAAAGGGTCTGTCTGGGAGGAAGGAAAATGTCTTTCACAACAGATATTTTTCTTTTTTTGAAAAATGAGCAATATTTTTAGTTTATTTTTTGATATTTAACAAGTAGACAAAAAAATATTATCTCAAAATGAAGATTTGAGGAGCGCGGAGTGGTGGAAATGGGATAGGGATGGGGCCTATAGGGGTAGAGTGTGTTAGAAGGTGAAAAGAGTCAACAATCATATGTAATGTCATTTATGAAATTTATTTTTCCCACCTTTAATAGAAATGCCATTTTTCTTTTTTCATTTTTAATGGAACTTGTTTTCTTTTGAAAAGAATATTTTTCAAAAAATTTTAATCAATCAAAAGCTTGACTTTTCCTTTCCTAAGAAAAGAAACTTCTAAATTTACCATCCGTCCTTACTAATTTTAGGAGCATAACTATGTATGTCGAAAGATGGTCAGCTAAAAGTGCTGAACAAATCTAGTAAGAGCGTAGCTACATATATCAAAAGTTGATCATGATCAGCTGAAGTGTTGAACATTCTTCACTGAAAAATTATATTGTATATATAGATCAAATATTACTTTACATCCATAAATTCCGAACGCCTTTAAACTTTATCGCCATTTAAGGAATTTGCGCAAAATAAATTCAAGTTTTTCACGTACTGTCCCCAAGTAGGGAGATTCCTACTTTGCAGCAAAGCTACTCCTTCCTGCTCGACAAACGTAAAATCACTACATAACAAACGCTCATGCTTATCAAAGATAAATGTAATATGTCAATTCCACGAGGGTTAATTAATGAGAGGTAAGGCTACGTACAGTAAAATTTTATTTTTTGGCGTTCGATCCTTCCCCGAACCTATTTATAGCACAAAAGTTTTAGTGCATCATACTGTCCTTTTTTACTCATATTAGATAGGAATAACAAAAGAATAGAAAATAATTTCTGAACATTCAAGTTGACCAACCATGTTTTTAGTCGACGAAATCAACTGTCAAATTGCTGGCCACGTTAAAAAGGCTCAAAGTCAGCTTATAGCACATGAATATAAAAAGGAGAAAATACTCCAAAGTCCAATCAGTAGCACTATATTAGTGGTTACTTGTAGTAAAATATTTCTTAAGCTTGCAAATTGCATTAATCATTTGCATAAACGCGTTTCTAATCAAAAACAAGTTCAAAGTTTAATCTACATAAATTGATCACCAAAGTCCACTAATTATACCATCATCTTGCATAAATCTGCTAAAGAAACTAGTAATAGTATATTCCTAGTGCAAAAAAATGGCAGAGAGTGCTGTTACTTTTCTGGTGCATAAACTTTCAGCTCTACTCCATGGCGGACAAAAATTTCTTGAAAATTTTCAACAAGAAATAGGGTATATCAAGGAAGCGTTTGTAAAACTGAAGGCGTTCTCAAGAGTAGCCGATACAAAAGAAGAAGATGATGAGTTACAACTATGGGTTGAGCAAGTACAAGATCTTGCACATGATGTCGAAGACATTCTTGAAAAACATGTTGTCACCTGCAGCAATTTTCAAGAAAAGGGATCATGGACATGGAGAAAACCCGGTCATTCTTCAGTGTCTGAGAAGTTGGTTGCAGCTCAAAATGATAACCTTTCAATGTTGTTGGAAGGTATCAAGGCCCGAATCATCGTTGTTTCTGAAGGACATATAACATTTCTTCAGAAATATGGTGTTATAACAAGTGCTGAAAGTAGCAATGAAGAAGTACCTCTTGACGATGATGCAGCTCTTTTAGGCATTGAAAACCATAAATCAATGCTTCTTGATTGGTTACTTTCTGATGACCCAGAATGGAAATTGTATTGTGTAGTTGGAGCTAGAGGTATAGGGAAAACCACCCTGGTCAAGAAAGTCTATGATGATGCTTCAGTGAAGCAGCATTTCAATTCTAAAGTGTGGATTGATATTTCAAGGTTTTCTAATGTTAAGGAGATATTAAGGAGCATGCTCATCACTCCAGAAAATGAGCAATACCATCGAGCAATGGAGGCCATGGACACTAACAAGTTGGCAGAACTCATTCAACAAGTCCTTGAATCATCACGGTGTTTTGTTGTTCTTCATGATGTCCCTGATATTGGCACATGGAGGGCTCTCAAATGTGCATTTCTTATCGACAACTGTGGCAGCAGGGTCATCATCATATCGCGTTTTGCTGATATATGTCATACCATTTGTGCAGAAACTGGAGATCATAGTCATTTCTATGATATGAAACCTTTGTCTGGAGAAGAATCTTGGATTTTTTTCTGCAGAAAGGCATTCTCAGGCAGCCTACTATGTCCTCCATCTTTGATGCAAATCTCCAAAGACATCATAAAAAAATGCAATGGTTTGCCAATGGCGATCTTGGCGATTGCTGGTGCTCTGGCTACTAAAGGGAACAGAGTTGATGCATGGGAGATGTTTTATGACAGCCTTGTTGATAAGTTACAAGGTAGTTATAGCGAAGACGAGCACATGAAAAGGCTACTCAATCTATGCTATCAAGACTTGCCTTTCTATCTCAAGTCTTGTTTCATTTATCTGAGCATAATTCCTAAATATCATATCATCGACAAGATGAGATTGATTCGACTGTTGGCAGCACAAGGACTTGTCCTTGAAAGAGAAGGAAAAGCAATTGCACAAGTTGCTGATAGCTATCTCAATGAACTTGCAAACAGAAGCTTGATTCATGTTGCTGAAAGGTACTCTGATGGAAGATTAGACTCATTCACCATCCATAACTCGTGGTATGAATTCGTTCTTTCTAAATTAGCAGGAAGGGTCACTGCAACTATAGCTAATGGTGAAGAAATTACAAGAAGGCCTCACAAAATCAGACATTTTGTAATCGATGATCAAATGGCTAGTGATATACAAGACATTGATCAGTTTAAGCATCTTCACTCTCTAATAACGCTCGGGTCATCGGATTCTGTCTCTAATTCATTCTTGTTGAAGCTGTTATCTGGCAGTTCTAAGCTACTCAAGTCGTTAGACTTAACAGGAGCCCCATTGGTGAAAATCCCAGAAGAAGTATTTGAATTGTTCCATCTCAAGTTTCTAAACTTGAGGAGGACTAAGATAAAACACCTGCCAGGATCAATAGGGAAGCTTGAGAACCTTGAATTCTTGGATCTAAGGGAGACATTGGTAAAAAAGTTGCCTGTTGAGATACTAGGCCTTCACTATCTTCGCCATATCTTCATTCATCAACGTGGCGCTGGTTTTTTGCATGGTTTCAAAGCTCCTAAGAAGATAGGGACTCTAGTGTCCTTAGAAATGGTAAATTGTATGAAGGCCACTACAAGCACAGTGATCGAATTGGGAAAGTTAACAAGACTAAGAATGTTACACATCGCGAAGCTCAGAAGAAAACATGGGAGGGATCTTTGTTCTTCCCTTGACAAGTTGACAAATCTTCAGCAATTAACTATCTCATCCTATGGGGTTAGTGACATTATTGACTTGCACTATCCCCTTTCTTCTACACACTCATCCCTTCGAACATTAGTCTTTGAAGGGCGTTTAGAGAGGTTTCCACAATGGATAACCTCTCTTCAAGCATTAGCTACAGTGGTTTTAAAATGGAGCAAGCTAATGGACAATGCACTAGACACACTTCAAGATTTGCCCAACCTTGTGAGACTCGATCTAGACCTGGCCTACGAAGGCGAAGAATTGAGGTTCAGGGCAGGTGGATTCAAGAAACTGAAGGAACTACGTGTTTGGCACTCTACAAAACTGAGACATATGAAAGTAGAAGAGGGTGCAACGCCTTCTCTCGAAGAGCTTCAAGTGCGCAACTGCAGATTAATGGAGGAGTTGCCCTTTGGGATTGAGCATTTGAGCAAGCTTCAGTATCTTTTACTTGAAGAAATTTCTGAAAAGCTGCTAAAAATTGTGCAGCTTAAGAGCAGTCAAGATTACTGGAAAATTGCTCATGTTCCCAGAGTTCATGTAGAAGACTCGTAGAAAAGATGGAAGGCAGATAGTAACAGGATATGCAACAGCAGAGAAACACAGTCTCATTGATCGAGTACCATACTTTCTTTGATACGTATTTACAATGTAATAATCCGTGTTCAACGTATTTCTCTTTGAGATTTGAAGAATTCAAAAGTAATATCACTCTTGCCATTCAGAAGTCGAATAATTTCATTCAATTATTGCGAAGATAGATAAACCACAGATGAAGCAGGATTCATGGAAGCAGGTAAAAGGGGTCGTAAAATGGAACGCCAGTTCTTAAAAAAGTGGTACATAAACATCAAATATATCTAAGATTCGTGTTTGCAAAGCTTACTAGTATTTTGCATACACCAGGAAGCAAGAGAGTACTCTACTTTCCACCCCTTCTGATTGACCTATATAAACTTGCACTACTGAAACTACTTATTTGCCTTTTTCTTCCACCCTTAGGGAAACCAAACTCTTTAAACTCAAACAAGCAAAGTTCAAAGTTCATAACCTGGGAACCTAGAATTATTTGGCGCAAGTAAGTCGAACAAGAAACAAGCAACGCCACCTAATCCTTGGAAAAGGGAGTAGGAATGATTTGCTTCATTATGATGCCTTTCATTCATGATGGTTCTTGCATTTTGATACAAGCAGCTTGCAAAGGCCTTTGCTCTTTCTTCGTATATACTCTCCCCAGTTAGACGATACAGGGAGAGGAAGGCATAAGCATTTCCAGACGCACCATCTGCAAGTCCCACTTTCTCGACCAACCCACTTTTCCATACTACCTCTCCACCTTCTATTGCAGCATCACGAAACTCCCTATCATTTGACAGTACCTGCAGCAAAAGAGAAAAATCTTTAGGTCATTGTTTGTCCTCACTACTTTGTTCACCAAATTACACTATGATACTATTGTAACAATCAAAATTCTAGCAAGAGGATTCACAAAATGCAAGAGTGCCACGCTTAAAATCTAAGTTGTGTGGACTCTTCATTTTTGATGCCGCACCCGTATCGGATTCTTCAAAAATACACTACTTTTGGAGAATCCGACACGCACCCATTGAAATTTTTGAAGAGTCCAAGCAACATAGCTTAAAATTCAAACTTTAACCAGAAAGCATGGTAATGCCACTGATTATAAGTCCGGGGTATAACCAGAAAGCTCATTGCCTCACTATAATGGGTACTAACCTCAGATACTTTACACATAGTAATGGTAATGCCAGTGGCACCATGGGACCATTGGACCAGCTTGTCTCTTGGATTCCCTTCACTGACAGGATAATTACCACTGTGGGGAAACCTGTTGCTCATCATGTACCTTAAGGTTTCCTTAACATCTTCAATATCTTCTTGAGAGAGCGGAAAATGAAGTAATACGTTTAGAATGCCAGCAAGGCCGTGAGCTGCACCCCAATACCTTGTCCCGTGCCATCTATACATCAGAGGGCAGGCCGGGTTATCAGATGCCCCTGCTCTCCCTCCTGCTAATATTGCTTCAACTACAGGCATGAGATAATCATCTGGCACAGCCTCCGCACCTAAGTACTTCCGGATAAACAATGCCGCCCACAAGAAGCCAGCTCGTCCATAAAGGAGTTCATATGACATTCCAAAACCTCCATCTTCAGGTCCAACAGGAAGGGCTCTCTCTTGTGCTACCTGAAAGTAATAAATAGGGATTTAAATGTAGCTCAGAGTCGTTCGTGGGGTGGGGGGTTGGGGGGGTGGGGAGCTAAACTACTTACTACAGTAGCGGAAGGACATCCGGATGTTGATGATGTAGAGGCTAAAGCAATGAAAACAACATTATGAGATTCATTATTGCATTAGATGCTGAAGCAATCACCATGGCAACATGTGGTTCCACATGGGAGAACAAACGAGTACCAATGCTGAGGATTCTCCGACGCGTTTGATTTGCAAGCGTATAACTAACCACACAAGCATGTATGAAACTCTATATCGCCCAGCATGTATCTAGCAAATATTTTCTTCCTCACCAGGTCAAATAATTTTTCCTAAGCAAGTACCCAAGAGCAAGTTTTTTAAGCATATGCCACCCTTAGAATCTGTGAAATCCTTTACAAGTACGATTTGGTCCCCGTTGGCCTTTACCTAGTACAAGTCGTTTGTATGAAACACTCTTCTAAGTTTTCCATTTCTAACCCCTCTCAAAATAAAATGAATGCAGAGAACCACCGCTTATAACAGAGATTGATGAATTCCAACCATCTCCAATTGGCAATTACCAATCCAATAAACATAAATAAAGAAGTCTCCCCTACCATTCAGCTTTAATTGACAAATTATTCATCACAAACTAGGATAAAGTTTGCGCAAAGATTAATAACTCCTCACATGGTCATTTGTCAGTTTATCCCTCTATGGCAAGGGAAACCTTCAGCGAGTGTCCCATGCCGAAATATCCCACCATCTACATGGCCCCAACTCGCTAGAGAACATGGAAGTTCTTGAAACTCATAACTCATGCATTCTCTTATGAACTTGTAATCCTAAATTTAAGCAAGAGTTCATCAAGAGTGATCTATATTGCTGGTATTTCTTAAACCAATGTGTTCTTGATCAGTGGTGGAGACAAATTCCAAGTGATATTAAATCTTTAGACAAGCTCCTTCAAAATGGTACATATCTCTTTTTGATAGCTGAAGAAAACAAAATAATACCTAAACAAACAATTATTAGAACCAAGCTAAAACATCAACATGGTTAAGACATAATTCAACCCAGCGTACACTCCCTTTCACAAATGTTGGGTATCAAAGTAGCAATGATATTATGGTCCAATGTGTCTCAGAACAATTTGGTATCAAATTACAAGTCACCAAACATTAGCAATGAATTTAGTCTACATAGTTGTTGAGAACGACAGACCACATTTCTCTTTCCTCTCTATAGATCGACAGTAACATGCCATTTACCCTCCTGTCTCCCCATATCTAGTGAAGCAACTCATATGAAATCAATGAATTACCATATAGATATGTTTTACGAAAAGCACGTCATAAAAAATATGCTTGGTAAGCTTATCTTTCCACGGATCGAAGGAAAAAAGACGGAATCATAATAGGATTGTGCTGGTACCTCAAGGAAATGGTTCAAATACAAGTCACGCTTGTGTAGGTCCCCACAATAATTGGCAGCAACAGCACCAAGAGCATATACCCCTCCTTTTCCACACAGAAAAGTCACATGCCTGGTCCCAAAAAAGTACAAAGATAAGATATCATTTGAACTATTGAGATAATTAAAGACTTAGTGAAGGAATTCTATACACTAATAAAACCATAGCTTCAAACTCACAATTAGAATCAGTTCCAATCACTAGTGGGCTCCCATATCACTCTGCATTCCACTATACTGTATTATATTTTTTGTCCCAATTTATGTGAACAATTTCCATTTTAGTTTGTAGCAAAAGAACAATTGCATTTATACATTTAGAATAAGTTTATTTTATTTTTTTCATTTCACCATTAATAAGATGATTTATAGTCCAACAAAGATAAGAGATTTATTTTAAACGTCTTTTTTCCTTACTTAAACTTTGTGCCTAGTAAAAGTGCGCCACATAAACTGTGTAGACTTGATTGCTCCACGTTACATCTCCTACTTCAACATTTTAGCATGTGTCTTTTGATATATCTTAAGGTCGATATTTCTTTTAAAAAAGGCATCTGAATTTCAAGTTCTAGAGAATGATGGCGACAGTTCTTGCAAGACAACACTAACATGAGTATTATCCAAGATGTGATTCTTTTGTCTGTTAATTGGAAAAAAAAAAAAAAAAAAGGTGGATACCTGTACATTATTTTTTCCCGAGTGACCACAAAAATGAGACTATACTCATCAAGGAACCAGTCATCAATATTCAATTTTGTGACAAAGAAAGCAGTAGGACTATTTCATTTCAATTAAATTCTCTTATGACTTTTATCTTTTTTGTTGTTTTCCAGTCTAGTATAATACATGTTTGGACCAGCAAATAGAAATACATGAAAATATCAAATTAAAGAAAAAGACAAACAGAGTACAATATTTTCTAGCATGCTTGGTCACTATCGAGTCACCATTAATAAGCCTAAAACTCTGTATTCAGCCTTCTAGTACATTCATAGTATTAAGAGTCAATTCCACTTTACCCCCTTATTTAAATATTGAATGAGAACGATAACCCCTTAGGCAATATTTTTAGGTGAGGATTTTCTTAAATGTTAGGGGTATTAGAGTAAAATTTATCAGAGTACCTTATTTAGATATCGTTACTCAATCTATGCCTAGCCTTCAAGAAATTTTGTATGTGCACCTACATTCGATATATTTAATAGGCTTAACAAAAATTAAATCCAGACAAAAT
Organism: Capsicum rhomboideum; assembly: GCA_031232105.1. NCBI lineage: Eukaryota > Viridiplantae > Streptophyta > Magnoliopsida > Solanales > Solanaceae > Capsicum > Capsicum rhomboideum. The sequence continues at coordinate 49,671,681 of CP124707.1, forward strand.
ATGGGTTAAGTTTAACCATTTGTCTTTGAACTTTAGCTAGAAATGCTTGAATTTCAGTCAGTCATATGAATTCTAAATTTTGGATTTGTCAAAAGTCGAGATTAATTTTAGTACATCACTAAAGTTGTTCCGAAGTAGTTGAATGTAAAATATTTTTACTCTCTCCATTTCTATTTATTTGTATGGTTTTAACTTGATACGAAATTCAAGAAATTAAAAAAGATTCACGGGCCCCATTATTTTCTCTAACAAAATTGGCCCCACATCAACTCTTTTTAGGATGCGTTTGGCCATAAAAACCAAAAATATATTCACTTTATTTGATATTTTTGAAGTTGAAAATAGAGTTGGAGTTGTGTTTGGCCATAGTATTTGGGATATGAGGTATTTTTGAATTTAAAAAATATAAAAAGTGAAAATAAATTCAATTTTGTTAGAGTATTATGAAAATTGAGTTATTTTATGAAAATAAAAGATTTATATTTTTTTTTTTGAAAAACAATAAATTAAAAAGAGCAATAAGTGAATCCAAAAATAGTGAAAACAACTCTTGAAGTATTTTTCAAAAATCCAAATATTATGAAAACGTATTTCAAAATATTTATGGCCAAACAAGTATTTCGAAATAAATGAAAACGTATTTCGAAATATTGTGAATAATATTCATGGGCAAACGCCTAGTTAGTTTAAGAAGATACTCTATTCCAGCTCACCAAATGATTGAATAAACGTTCTTAATTCCTATTAACATCCATTGATTACTCATTCAATTGCGTATTAAGATGAAGCTAATTAAAAAAATATGCAACTAGAGAAAAAGAAAGTAAGAACCTCGTGACAGTGTGAGCAAGGTCAGCACAAGCATCAACGATCTCCGCGCACAATTGCAAGTCTTTCCGATCACCGGTTGCCTCATATGACCTTAAACAAGTAAACGCCGTCCCTAACAAACCTGTATACATCGTTGGATCTGTAACACCACCGGCGGCACTGCTTGCATTTCCTTTCCATGTCATTTCTACTACCTGAAATTCACCAGATTCAACATTCAATTCCTAAAGTTGCCGTGCAATACGCAAAAAGTACGCCGGAAAATTAACTGTTTTCCGTACTATTGACATTTTCTGGCCGATTTTCCGGCAAAACAAAATGAAAAAGTGTTTACGATCTCATTGATTTGAGCTCATTTTTCCAGAAAACTAGAATTTCTCAATTTTCAAAAATTCTGCTACATGAGTTTAGCAAAATATTGCCGATCTCAAGCACAAATAGATTATTGTAGCAGAGTGGTACTCCCTCTGTCTCAATTTATTGAGACATAGTTGAAATTCGATATTCAAACTTCTAAATTTTGATTGTGAACACACGGATATAGAAACTCCAGAAACTTCTAAGTTTTTCCAAATAAAGTTTATATATTTAAAAATTACGTAAACGATACTATATATTACTACAATATTTAACCCACTTAAAATGTTTAAAAGACACAAAAAAATATCAAGTTGAATAAAATCTTAATCAACTCTCAAAATCATATTGTGTGACATAAATTGGGACGGTGGGACAAAAGGAGTAGATAATACTCTCAAATGATCAATATAAAAACAGAAAGTAGTAAAACATAATGAATTACTCCAGTTTTAACTCACAATTCATAGCTAATCCTATTTCAGCAATTAATTAGTAATAGATTAGCAACATATTATTAAAAAATAATTAGCTATGAGCTACTATTTAGCTACAAATTATGATAGTACCTGATCTTTGAGAGAGATAGCTGTTTGAAGAAAAGTTTCAGAAGGAAGAGAGATATTATGAGCCTTAGGATGGTGATGGTGATCAGAATCAAGCCGTTCATTTCCATCATCATGATGATTACTACCACTGCTGCTATTACGACTGTTGCTTTTTTGTGAAGCAGCAAATTGCACTACTGAAGAAGACATTATTTTTTCTTTGTATTAAAATTTGAGCTAAATTTTTTGTTGATTGTTCAAATTATTTTGTGTTACGTGGATGTTTATTTATAGTGGAGAGAAAGAGGAATGTATTTGTAGTTGCAGGGGGAAAGAGGAACACGGTGATGCGGTGGACACGTGCCACGTAATCAGAGCGATGATGATTATGAGTAATAATGAGCAATCAGATTTAGGACAATGTTGGTTATAGTGAAGATGGACGGGGTTATAAGAGGCTTACACGAGTTGGCAGTGGGTCCTATAAGGGCTCGTTTGATAAAGGACAACTAATTTCGAAATTAATATATCTATTTTATAATTGATTGAAATAAAATTATCAAATAAATATTATTTTTATCTTATATTGAAGATAGAATAACAATGGGACCAATTAAACGAGTTCTAAGTGATGGAGGAAGGATTTTTTTTGATAAAAAAATTAGAATATAAAAAGTAAATACGTGAAAAAAAGTAAGCGAATTTAATATATATTATATATATTTAAAAATATAATTTTAATTTTTAATATATACAATAACGAAATAAAAATGGAAAAAGGTTCAAATATGCCATTGAACTATTGGAAATGACTTATTTATGCCATTCATTAAAAATTTGGCTCATTTATGCCATCGTCGTTGTAAAAAAGGTTCATTCATGCCATTTTTTTAACGGTGATTTTTAAAAAAGGAAAAAGGCTCAAATATGCCATCGAACTATTGGAAATGCCTCATTTATGCCATTCGTTAAAAGTTTGGCTCATTTATGTCATCGCTGTTACAAAAAAGACTCATTCATGCCATTTTTTTAACAGTCTGGTTTGATGTTTTTTGCAAAACCATTTCGTACACGTGGCCAACAATAATTCGTCCACATCATTAATTAAAGGAAAAAGACTCAAATATGTCATCGAACTTTGAAAAAAGGCTCATCTATGTCATCCGTTAAAAGTTTGGCTCATTCATGCCATTTTTTTAACAATCCAATTTGGGGGTTTTTTGCAAAACCATTTTGTACACGTGGCCAACAATAATTCTTCCACATCATTAACTAAATCAACCAAAGAAATTTTAAAATTTCTAATAAGAAATTATCGATTTCTCCGGTCAAAATATTTCTATGCATATTGTAACTCCTTTATAGACACTGTAAAGAGTTCATCCATTTTCAATTTCTTCGGAATTGCCGAACACAATTTTGCAAATCTCAAGACCAATTCAAGCCCGAAACAGACATCAACTATTTCAAACAACGAATCAATTAATTACCGAAACACAATTTTTTAAATTCTTAAAAAATTGTACTTGAAGTAAAAATTAGAAAAATTCTATAATTGGTGAATTTTTTGTAACGGCAATGGCATAAATGAGCCAAACTTTTAACGGATGGCATAAATGAGTCATTTCCAATAGTTCGATGGCATATTTGAGCCTTTTTCCTTTTTAAAAAACCACCGTTAAAAAAAAAGGCATGAATGAGCCTTTTTTGTAACGGCGATGGCATAAATGAGTTAAACTTTTAACAGATGATATAAATAAGCTATTTTCAATAGTTCAATGACATATTTGAGTCTTTTTCCAATAAAAATTGAATGAACTCCTTGCTTCCACTGGACTACGTGAGTGACAGACAGGGAGTTAAGGGTGACATTGCGCCACAGCCCCACATGTGTGACATCAATGGGAAACCTCATGAGATTAAAAAAATTATTTTTTCCGTCTCATTTAATGTAACACTTTAGTATTTTTACTTTAAGAATTTGAATTTACATTTTAACTCATTCTCATTGTGTTCATCACTGCTGTGACACATAAATTCTAGAGGTATTTAAATAATCAATTTGAGTTAAAGTGTTCAATTGTCATAATGAAAATAAGTTAAAATATCGAAATATGCATATTTAAAATTGAAATGTTTTGTCTGTTGAAATCAAGTTAATTAAGATAGGAGTATTTATGTATTATGCCTATTTGCTTTTTGAGTTTGATTAATACAAATTTGAGTTGAAAATAATCTACTTTAGAAATAGCATGTTCCATATCATACGCAACTATATAATAAGGCTTAATTCGGAAACTTCAAATTAAAATTAGACAAATACTTACAATCCACCCTATAACCTTTGATGGTAGGACAACTAGGCTTTGTTGATAAGGGATGTGATTGATTTGTTTGGATATGATAAATTTGTGGGGTTCTTTTTATAAAATGGTGGGGCTATTTTATGTAAAGGCAATTGAGGGTACAATTCTGAAATTAGGCATGTGAGAAAGGTAAGGGTGGGTGGGATATTTTATTTGTGGCTATCAATGCAAATGATTCTGTTTAGATTATGTTGTTTTTTTGGTTTGGGGGTGTCAAATTTGTGTTACATCATGCATTTCATGTGATCAAAATGGAAAAGCTAAAATACAAGAATAGTCTATCATTTCTTAAGGACAATGATTTAAAAGTCCTTACTCATGCAGATTTTTCGATAATAGAGATATCTGAGAAAATTCTTTTTCATATTTTATTATTTTTTTGAAATTGTCCGATTATAACATGATGAAAGTGTTTGATTACAGCATGATGTGTTACTTTAATGGCTCGAAAATATATGATGAAGTTGTGAATAAAAAGATACTCTTTTCGTTTCAAGTTGTCTGGTTTTGATTTGACATGGAGTTCAAGAAAGTAAAAACGATTTTTGGATTATGTAAACTTAAATTAAGGATATATAGAATGTACGAAGGTATCATTTAATCTTGTAGTGTTAAACATGTCATGTGAAAAGCTAGAATTAAAGAGTTGTCAAAAAAGAACTAAAACGTTGTTTTTAAGACGGATTAAAAAGAAAAGCAAAATAAATAAATTAAAATAAAGAGAGTATTTATTTTCAAAAAATAAAAACAGTTAACATACAAAAAAAAAAGTTATTTAAAAATTGCAAATTGCAATAGTAGCCACATGAGTGCTTCCTTATTACGTAGTGTTTTTCTTTATTTTTCAAGGAAGAGAAAAATACCTCTCGTATTTTATACGTAGATGTTTATAGATTAGATGTGAAAGATCAACTTTCACAATCAATTAGCTATATAACGTTATTTCAAACTCGAATAATTCAACTAATGAGACGTTAACCATTACAATATATTTAAAACAGAATACGATAAGATTTTTTTTATACTGTAAATAACATGTTTACAAGTCCTCATTTGTTTAAAATTATGTACCTACCATATCGTCACTAGCTAGTTATATATATATTTTTTAATAAGAAATAAAGAGTGACGAATACCAAATCAACAACGATAATAATATAGTTAATGTAGGATCTAGTTAGGGTAAAGTGTATGTAGACCTTAACCCTATCTGATGGAGGTAGAAATGTTATCTCCGAAAGACCCTCGACTAAAATAATGATATCAAAGCCAATAGCAAAGGAGAATATAGAATTAATGAGGATATGATAAATAATAAGGAAATATTACATAACATCCATAGAAAAGGAACTATAACAACGGTCAAATAACGTGACAATCGAAGCATAAAAAAAACAGATAGTAACATGAATCGAAGGACAAAGAACTACGATAATAGTGCTACTAGCATACTATTCTCTACTAAAACACGCGTTGAAACTTATTAACCTCGAATATTAAACGTGATCTTTTACCTTATTATATAAGGATTTTATGCAAGAAGTTTTTTTTTTGTGTGTGAATGGTACAAAGTTGCAAAATCAACATTTGGTTTGGCTTCTAGTGGTTACAGCAATTTATCATAATTATTATTCTAACTATGGTTAAGCGTCATCAAGATTCTCAACGTGTTTCTTGTTAACTCTTCTTAATATACTATATATGGGGAGCCCGTGCTAGCACGGGCCCAACATTTGTTGTTTTCTTGGTTCCAATTTATGCAGCACAAATGAAATTTGGATGATCAATCAATTTTTTGTTTGATTTTAAATATTTTAAGTTGTTAATTAGTATTATGATTTATTGTAAGACACAAATCTCAAAAAGCAGGCGTAACTAATAATGAAGAGAAAAATTATCGATTTCTTTGGTTAAATTACATGAATTGGATAACTAATATTTACTACTTTATATATAGCCACAAAATAAAAATAGAAGGGCGAATCAATCAATTTGTTTTTCGACCCAAATCTACTTTATGTTCTCATGAATTAAATATTTTATGTTGTTAATTATTGTGATTTATAGTACTTTTTACATAATTTTCAAATAATATATGTTACTTCATATGTCCCAATTTATGTAACTATGATAGAATTTTGAGAGCCAACCGAACATTTTATGTCTTTTAAATATTTTAAATTGTAAATTATTGTAATTTATAGCACTTTTTATACCACTTTCAAATAATTGTCCAAATTTATGAGGCACCGATAAAATTTCGAGAATCAGTCAATTTTTTTATTATGCATTTTTAATATTTTTAAAATTTATTATTGTGATTCATAGTTATTTTTACGTAAATTTCAAATAAATATAAGTAATTCTGAGGAAGTAGATGGGCAAAATGGTCATTTCACAGATTGACCCTAAGCTCCTCAAATAATAATAAGTGGGACTTTGAGGAGCTTATTTGTAATTTTTGAGAGTTGACCCTAAGCTCCTTTCATTCCCATTTTTTAATAATTGTCCCAATTTATGAGATACCGATAGAATTTCGAAAATCAATTTTTTTTTTATTATGCCCTTTAAATATTTTAAAATTAATTATTGTAATTTGTAGCATTTTTTTTACATAAATTTTAAATAAATATAAGTAATTCTGGAGACGTCCTCAAATAGTAGTAAGAAGGACTTTGAGGAGCTTAGTCGTTATTTTTTAAAATCATCAAATAGTAATAAGTGAGACTTTGAGGAGCTTAATTGACATTCTTGAAACTTGACCCTAAGCCCAATATGCGTTACTTGTTTAAAAATATTTTAAGTTAATTATTGTGATTTATATTATTTATTTTTTTTGTAATTTTTAGATAAATGGAAAGAGTAGGAAATTGAACTCAATTTCCAACAATAAAGAGATAAATATGATATATACAGATAATTATATGCAATAATACATATGTGAAATTAAATAAAAATAGAAGGGTGAATCAGTCAATTTTCTTTTCGACCCAAGCTACTTTATGTTCTCACGTATTAAATATTTTATATTGTTAATTATTGTGATGTATAGTACTTTTTACGTATTTTTCAAATAATATATGTTACTTCTTATGTCCCAATTTATGTAACTATGATAGAATTTTGAGAGCCAACCGAATATTTTATTTCTTTTAAATATTTTAACTTGTTAATTATTGTAATTTATAGCACTTTTTATATCACTTTAAAATAATTATCCCAATTTATGCGAGACCGATAAAATTTCGAGAATCAGTCGATTTTTTTTAATTATGTCTTTTATTTTAAAATTAATTATTATGATTCATAGTATTTTTTTACGTAAATTTTAAATAAATATAAGTAATTCTGGAGAAATCATCAAATAATAATAAATGAGACTTTGAGGAGCTTAATTGTCATTTTAAAAAGTTGACTCTTAAGCTTCTCAAACATTCACTCTTCTATATATTAGAATTATTAGTTTGAAAATTTGGATTACGTTAACAAAAGAACCAAGCTCTAATTCACACATAGGCATAAAGTTCTTTTTTTTAAAGGTTTCACACTAGCTAGTGTAGATACTCACATTGGACCGATTAAATTTGAATCTGTTTGTAAGGTTGATTAGTAAATGAACAAACATTAAACCTGAAGCTGGCGTTATCCTGGAGGGTCTTTTCAAGGACAAAGCTAAAGTTATCCTAAAGGGCAATCTTTGCACAACTTGTATTCGTAGAGACAAAATCTAGTAACTTTGGACTGCGAACGTCGGTTCCATGAAGCGCCAGAAAACCATGCATTCCTCCCGAACTATGCTCTCGCGTGTCGGGAATCCGATCAGATCTACTAGCGACCGGTTTACGGAACAAGGAGTTAAGCAAGGGCCAGGAGATTGATAAAAGAACCTGACCAAAGTCAGTCTTGTGTTCAATTTTGCGGTTGGAAGGATTTCTTTCTGCCATCTGTCTTTCCCTTCAGGCTCGGACCCGGTCAATATTGGATCAAACAATGAAGGTCGTAGCACTGACCTCTTTTTTTTAATTGATTCAATACAATAGGAAAAAATCGCACTTTACAACAACATCACATATACATTTCAACCTCGAATTTTCAATTAGGAAAAATAATTAGAGAGTCTGTTAGTTCATGAATCATGGCAAAAATTTTCTCTCTTTAAATCGAAATCAAAAAGAGACATTTGCATAAATCAACCCCTTATTCCTTGGCCACCTAGGGTCGTTGGCACTTATGCCCCTTATTTTGTGCAGGTCTTTAATTTATGCACCTTAGTGAAGAAGTATCCCTCAAGTTATGTCACACATGACTTCCAACTTCGGTTTCTGTAACCAAGTCATGTTGCGCATGACTTCAGTTATCCCCAAGTCATGTCTGCCGTCGCGCATGCCTTCAGTTTCTAAAGATTTATGCCTCATTAGGCATAAATTCACTCGCTAAAAAAAATAAAAATTAAACACCAGTCCATTCTAGTGGCAAGTCATGCAATTTTATTTACAACCCTATTGAGACCGGATTTTGCTACAAACATAAGGAAAAAAATATCAAAATTCGTTTAACCAAGAGCTCAATCATGCTCAAAGTAGTAGCAAGAACTTAAGGAAATCATGAGTAAAGCAGATAAAAAGCTGCTGCTAAATCCTAAATAATATCTAAAATCACAACATACCAACTTATAGTTCCAGGTAAAAACCCTATTACTGAGCATTGGAGTCTACAGAACATAAGCCAATTCCAGCAAAAATTTCAGTTCTTGGCCCTAACAGAATTGTTTTCCTTGATCCGAGCTCGGGTATCCAGCTTGACAAAACGTTTGAGGTCATCGTAAGGGAGAGACTCGAGATTTTTCCTTCTCAGTTCACTAAGTGCCGGGCGTTTATCCAGCAGATGCCACAGCCAATCAGGGTATTCTGAGTCGGGCAAAACTTTTGGATCGGCTCCATCCTTGAGAATATTCGCCCCGACTACTGTACTGGCCTTGACTTCCTTGCTAATTTTCGACGCCTTTGGAGCATCTCCAGCTGCACCACCTTTTCCACCCTTCTTTTTACCAACAGCAAATGTTCTGCAGCCTCCTATTTGAATAACATCCTTACGAAAGTTAACGCTTCTCAATGATCTGATATAAGTTAATGCCATAGTCCTTACCCCTGCAGCATCAACCAGTACAAATCGTGTCAAAACATAATTTCTTGTGCCGCATTACTAACTCAACATTTTCCAAATTCAACAAAATGCGCTAATTGCATAGGAAAGGACAAAACCGACTCAATAATAAAGCTCAACAGAACTTTTGCAAGTTACATGGGGCAAAAACACTGACAAGATTGACCATTTAACAGTTTAATGCAACCAAAAACACAGCCAGAGGAATGTAATGATATTTAACTATATCTATGAGTCTCTACACAGAGAGAACTAACAATAACAAGCACGCAAGACCTTGCCAGTCCTTGGTTGCTCCTACAAAATCCCCAGTGTCTTCCATGGAAAACTTTATCTAATACTCAAACAACATCCAGATTCAGTCTATAGCGCCAAGAAAATTCTTGGCCATAAAGAGTATATACGCTATTGCACCAATGGTAGCCTGATGTGTTATAAGGCCTTCATGAGGTCCTTGACTGAAAGAAGCTCATCATCATCATCATCATCATCATCATCATCATACCCGGTATATTCCCACCAGGTGGGGTCGGGGGGGTAAAGTGTACACAGTCCATACCACTCCTCAGATGAAGTAGAGAGGTTGTTTCCGATAGACCGCCGGCTCAGAATAGATAACCATAACAAACAAAAATCATAAAAACCAACAGCAAAAAGAGACAACACATCGCTAGATAATCAAAGAAGCAAGACACCCACAGAGTAACACTATAGACTAGTTATTCAAAATCACAAATATCACCAAAACAACGCGAACAAGAATCTGCCAAAGAAACAACAGGAACAGATACAAGCAAACACTCTTTCCTGCTAATACGGACACCTTCCTACCCACTAACCCTCTACCCTAATCCGCATCCTCCACATCTTCCTATCAAGGGTCATGTCCTCTGTAAGTTGTAACTGCTCCATGTCATGCCTAATCACCTCCCTCCAATATTTCTTCGACCTACCTCTACCCCGCCTAAAACCATCCCCAGCCAGCCTCTCACACCTCCGTACCGGGGCATCCGTGCACCTCCTCATCACATGTCCGAACCATCGCAACATCACTTCCCGCATCTTATCTTCCACCGAAGCCACTCCCAACTTCTCTTGAATAATCTCATGTTGGGAGTAAATTGCTCATGTATCAAAGAGACCGAGACCATGTAAAACACTAGTTTTTTTCTTCACAAAAACCTTTGGTTTTGTTTGGTTGCAAGATCTTTCTGTTCTCATAGTTATAAATTCACTCACAAAAAGAAAGGGAAAAGTAAAGCCCTACTAGGAATCCTTCATGAGAAAATTATTTAAAATTTAAGTTATCTACATGTTACTGGCATATAATCTCTAACAAGACTAAAAGACTCCTTGCATATATCAGACCAAATGCAAACAAACATGACGACGATAACAACATAAAAGAAAAATCACACAACAACCTTAAGTTCTATTTGATTGCAAAGATCTTCTGTTCTCATGTTTATATTTTCAACTACATAAAGAAGAGAGGGAAAAGTAAAAGCCAAAGTAAACACCCCGCTTGGAATCTCCTGAGAATACAACAACAATAACTACACCTCAATCTCAATCTAGTTAGACTCGACTATATGAATTCTCACATTCATGCTCCATTTAACCCCGTCTCAATCCAATATTTGAAGATTTAGATTCCCTAGCATGAGAAGTACCCAATATTCTCTAACAAGATCAAAACACTCCTAGCATCTATTGGACCACCAGTAAACATACCAACTTAACTAAAACTAAATCCTTCCAGAGAATAGTGACGGAAAGTTATCAGTTCAAATACTCAACAACAATGATACAAATCAAGGGCTGAAGATTTCTATGTAGAAAATATCAGGCGTACTTCCAAGACCCCCTTTTCTCTTACCCAGTAATAACAAACAGCAAGATTCTCTTGCTGGAGCTCAATTTTCATTTTTTTTCATCAGTTAAATTCAATCATCAACTTGAGAAACTTCTATCATCACAAACTAATACATAATAAGATATTACACCATAAAGGTTGTTAACTGAACACCAAATAATAGTAGCAACCCCATCTCTTTTGCTGAAATAGAACATAAACATACAAAGACCGAGCATCCGAGAGATTTACTGACTGCATTGACAAAGTTGGAGAAGGAATAAACTTTCTAGGAAATCAAAACAAAATTAGAGAGGGCTTGGTGGTCCATGAACTGGTTTTCTTTTTCTCGTAAAGAGTACATTGAGTTCATGCAAAAACAAAATTCTTGTTACATATTGTTGCACTTGTTTTGCAACAAAAAGATATGAATTGGAAGGAAGTGAATAGAAAAGTTAAGGGCAAGATAAAGCATACATACAAAGACAAGCAGCAGATCAGCCAAACCACCAAATGCAAGAAGAGTATCAATGGCACAATTGCAGTGGGAAAGAGGAAGGTAGCCAAACCCCTCCACCCACCCCACACACACTTTCACTTACAAAATGGATGACGAGAGTTTGAAATTTGTAGAGGAAAAAAGAAAAGCAAAAGGGAGGCATACTTGAACCTTAAAGGTGAGGGGAAGAGGAATATAGTAGCCAATAACACCTTAAGCTTAGACTTCATGAATGAACTTAAGGGCCACAATCAATGAGTATTTTGAGGACAATCTTTTCTTATATTAAAGTAAGTTAATTAGAAAATACAAAATTGCATATTTAAGAAAGATATATGCTCTAGATTTCTAGGAGGAACATCGTTTGCAAGATCCAGTCTTAATGAGAGTTGATGCAACACCGTCTTCCTTTCTATATCTTCTCTTCTGTATGTATATGTTTTTGTATGCTTCCGAGTCATTTCCAAAATAATTCGGAAAAACAAAGACAAAATAATCATAACAAAATCACTTATAACGGCATCTATTCATGGATCAATTCATACAGCACCCTTTTCTCTTAAAGTTTCTAGAACTGAAATTGTTTTTGTATTTGTAGTTCTTGGCATTGACACCAGATCCGACGAGTTCTTCACAGAGAAACCACATGTGAACATAAAGCATCAGTGGCACATATAGTTGTATTGAAATCTAATGAGTATATAACGGTTCGAAATTCAGGAAATAAATTCACTTTTAATTGAGAAGCAGTTGATAGATGAATAAACAAAAGTCAGGTTTTTAATTGACACTGGCACATATAAGGATTAGTTACTCTTCATAATATGATCTAAATATCTTCTGGTTCTCCAAAAATCAAGTCTACGAAGAGCAAACTATGAGGCATTCTCCAGTAAATTATTAGATTCAGATTACCGCATTTAACTTATTGAGTACTGGAAATAAGGAAGATGTTGTATCATGACGTTATTATTATCCCTTAAAGAACTGGACATAGCATCCAATCACACTCCAGTAATGGGTACCTTAAATCCATCCCTTAAAGAACTGGACATACTATTTGATTGTTACTTAAATTTTATTGTATCATCGCTAAATCAATCATTAGGCAACGACTAAAAGCCCCGTTTTGTGTAACAACCAATCTGTTGTGATCGCGTTGTTACCTTATCTTTTTTTCTCATTTTGTCTTTACTAATTATTTAATAATCTTATTTTATCCTTTATCCACCTTTTTATAGTAGCTCTACCCCGTAGCCTACTTTTTCCATAGTTTTATCCTTCAAATGGTTGATATGTAACATTACTTACCGACAGCAAATGATACAATCTATCTGAACCTTAAATTCATTAAAACAATACAAAACGATACGATTCAATACAATACAATGAATTATGAAATAATAAGTAACAATCATCAAACAGAGTGTAATAAGAGAAATATATGCCAAAAAAATTACTACTTGCAGCAATTATCATAGAGAGAAAACAACAGAGCACAAAAATTGTAAAAATTCACAAAGTAGTGTCGAATTCCAGAGCTCTAATTTGTGTAAGCACACAGAACATTATAATAATCTTATTTTATCGTTTTCCCACCTTTTAATAATAGCTCTACTTCGTAGCCTACTTTTTATGTAGATTTATCCTTCAACTTGTTGAGACACAATCTATCCAAACATTACATTTATTAAAATAAGACAGTACGATACAATACAATACAATACGATACATTATGAAACAATAAGTAACAACAGAGTGTAATAAGAGAAATATATGCAGAAAAGATTACTACTTTGCAGCAATTATCACAGGAAGAAAACAACACATAGAACATTACAACAACCCAATTCATATTTGTATAATAATTAACCATTAAAATTGATTAAAAAAAGGGTTAGGATTTTTGTTAAGAACTTACCAGTGGATTTTTGTTTTCGCCTGAGGAAGAAATGGAAGAGGAGAAAAGTTTAGCAATTCAGCTCAAGGAGAAACCTTGAAAGAGTGAATTGAAATTGGGCTTAAAAAGAAAGACCCGACTGCAGTAGGTTTGGGCCCAAATAAATTCCATCAATAGGGCCCAATTTTTATTTTTTTTTGCACTTTCTTTCTTTTTTGGAAAAATTACGTCACAACACTAATTATCTTACCATATCTGCATAATATCTCATATATTTTATTTAATTACATTCATTCCATATTTTTAGTAATGTATCCGAGATAGTAATGTATCTGAAGGCAGTATGTATCCGAAGAAAATTAAGTAATGTATCCGAGACAGTATGTATCATGAGTAAAGCGCAATGTATCGGGACCAACGCAATGTATCTAAGATTTAGTAATGTATCCGAGATTTTATATTTTTGGGCAACGCAATGTACCGGGACCAACGCAATGTATCCGAGATTTCAGATTTTCTGAAATTTTTAGTAATATTGAAAAGAGTTGGGATAGGGAGTAATTAGCTCCAAAAGTGGTGGGATTTATGCTGTTTATACTTCTTTTAACACCGCAAAATTTTGGAAAAATACTCTTTCTGTTTGAGTTGAGGGTTAATTGGAAATAGCCTCTCTATCTCCCAAAGTAGGGGTAAAATCTACGTACACTCTATCCTGTTCAAACTCCACTTGTGGGAAAACATTTCTAACTAATTATGCTAGATCAAGCATAGTTGAAGTTAATGAATACAAACAACGATACACATAGTGTAATTTCACGAGTGGAATTTGGAAAAAATGTTGTGTATGCATCCTTGCTCCTAACTTGTGAAAGTAGAGAGATCGGCTCAAATGAAGCATACTAAAAACAAGTAGATAAAGGAAAGACATTAATAAAGATGTCATGCTAAAATAAAGGAGAAAGAAATAGTAACAACAATAGATAATATAATAATCGAATCAAAAGGAACAAGGGAGATGCAATTAAAAGGGACAAATGAGTTTGTCAATTAAGTGGGGGTCCCTCAAAGTTTAAAGATTGGGTAAAAGTGACAAAAAAATTTCAGCTTTTTATTTTTACACTTTTACCCCAACAACTGTAAAAGTTGTCGCAACAACTATAAAAGTTGTTTCAACTACTATAGAAGTTGTTCGACAATTGTACGAAGTTGTTTGACAACTGTGCGAAGTTGTTGGACAATTGAATAGTTGTTGGGACAACTAATGCAGTTGTCGAACAACTGTCTCCAGTTGTTTGAGTTGTTCGAGCGACTTTATCCTTTCTAACTTAATAATATTGCGGGACCCACTCGACCCTTTTAATTAATTGGAGACTTGAGAGGTATTCTCACCTCATTTTTTCAAGGAAGAACATGCAATAATAAAATTGAAGAATATTAAAAAACAAAATAAAAAAATTGAAGAATATTATAATAGGAGAGTAATAATAGCAATACTAATAAGACAAATTAGACGATGCTCAATTACCTATTAACCTTCTATCTTAATTCTTAACCCCCCATACACTCCTATCTAGAATCATATTTCTGAATCGGATAATTGAAACGCCAAAGTTACTTCTTGTGGCCCTGTTTCAACCATCCTTCCTTCTCTACCTTTTTCTTCAAAAAATTTAAGTTACCTAGCTCACCCCGTTAAACTACAAGTGTGTCATGTCATGTTCATAACCTCCGGTAAGTTGAAGTTAATGAATGTAATTCTCAACCTCCATATACTCCTATCTGAGTTATATCCTCGATAAGTTGCGAGTGTATCATATCAAGTCAATACCCTCTTGTGAATTGTTTTTATTCACAATTCAAACCATGATACTCCGACCCATTAGTTCCAGGTCATACCCGTTTTATCAATCCGGGTCCTAGGGTTTTTCACCAAAAACCCTCTTTTACATCTCTCTACCACTTTCCAAAAACCCCACTCTCTCGCTCTCTCTCCAAAATGGGTGGAAACCAAGCAGTACCATTCCTCACAAACATCGCACGCGCCGCCGTCGGTCTCAGCATCAGCGCGTCCATACACAACTCCTCTCTCTACATGTAAAACACTAGTTTTTTTTTCTCACAGAAACCTTAGGTTCTGTTTGGTTGCAAAGATCTTTTTGTTCTCATATTTATTTTTCACCCACAAAAAGAGAGGGAAAAGTAAAGAGTCTACTTTGGAATCCTTCTTGAGAATACAATAACCATGCCTCAATTCTAATCTAGGCATGCTAGACTATATGAATTCTCACTATTCATGTCGCTCCATTTAAACCCGTCTTGATCAAATATGTATTTAAAAATTTAAGTTCTCTAGTATGAGAAGTTCCCTACATGTTACTGGCATATAAATTTCTAACAAGACCAAGCATATATTGGACCAAATGCAAACGTACATGACGACGATAACAACAAAAAAAAAATCTCACAGTAACCTTAGGTTCTATTTGATTGCAAAGATCTTCTGTTCTCGTGTTTGTAATTTCGATTATTTTCCTATTTTGTTGTAGTTATTGTTCCTTTTAAGAATGCTCTGTCATGTATTTAGTATTTTACTATGCCTTCTTCCTTTTTCTTTACCTGTTTTCTTATGCTTTTTCTTGAGCCGATTGTCTATTGGAAATAACCTCTCTACCTTCCAAGGTAGGGTAAGATCTTCATACGCACCTTTACACTGGATATGTTGTTGTAGTATAAAGAAGAGTGGAAAGTAAAAGCCGAAGTAAAAACCCCGTTTGGAATCGCCTGAGAATACAACAATAATAACTACGCCTCAATCCCAATCTAGTTAGACTCGACTCGTGCATACTCACATTTATGCTCCATTAAAGCCCGTCTCAATCTAATATTTGAAGATTGAGGTTCCCTAGCATTAGAAGTTCACTATATTTTACTGACATATAAATCTCTAACAAGACCAAAACACTCCTAGCATATATTGGACCACCAGTAATTGTACCTACTTAACTAAAATTCAATCCTTCCAGAGAATAGTGATGGAAAGTTATTCTAGGAAAAGAAAGCAGAATTAGAGAGGGCTTGGTGGTCCATGAACTGGTTTTCTTTTTGTCGTAAAGAGAACATAAATGAAATGCAAAAAGAAAATTCTTGTTACATATTGCTGCACTTGTTTTGCAACAAAAAGATATGAATTGGAATTGAAGTGAATAGAAAAGTTAACGGCAAGATAAAGCATACATAAAAAGATAAGCAACAGATCAACTAAAACACCAAATGAAAGAAGAGTACCAATGGCACAACTGAAGTGGGAAAGAGGAAAGTAGCCACCACCACCACAGCTCTTCCTTTCTATCTCTCCACTATCATCTCTTTGGAATGTATACGTTTTTGTATGCTTCCAAGACATTTCCGAAATAATTGGCAAAAACAATCGTACAAAACGCACTTTAACGGCACCTATTCTTGGATCAATTCATACAACACTAATTTTCTTAAAGTTTCTAGAACTGAAAAATTATGTTTCTATAGTTCTTGGCATTGACAGCCGATCCAACAAGCTCTTCACGGAGAAACCACAAGTGAATATAAGGCATCATGTGGCAAATATAGTTGTTTTGAAATCTAACAATCTAACGAGTACATAACGGTTCGAAATTCAGGAAATAAATTCACTTTTAATTGAGAAGCAGTTGATACTGGCAAATCTAAGGATTATTTACTCTTCATAATGTGATCCAAATATCTTCTGGTTCTCCAAAAATCAAGTCTACGAAGAGCAAACTATGAGGCATTCTCCAGTAAACTATTAGATTCAGCTGCAATACCTCATATAACTTATTGAGTACTGGAAATAAGGAAGATGTTGTATCATGACATATCATCCCTTGATGAACTGGACATACTATCCAATCACACTCCACTAATGGGTATCTTAAATCCATCCCTTAAAGAACTGTACATACTATTTGATTGTTACTTAAATTTTATCTAAATCAATCACTAGGCAATGACTAAAAATCCCATTTTGTGTAACGATCAATTTGGTGTTATCGCATCGTTACCTTATTCTTTTTCTCATTTTGTCTTTTACTACTCATTTAATAATCCTATTTATCTTTTACCCACCTTTTTTATAGTAGCTCTACCTTGTACCCTATTTTTTTTTTTGCAAGCTTATCCTTCAAATTGTTGATATGTTCCATCATGTGATGACGGAAAATGATACAATCTATCTAGACGTTATATTCATTAAAACAATACTATACATTATGAAACAATAAGCAACAATCATCATAAAAAAAAACACTAGTTGATTTATTCCCATCTATCCTAGCCTTGGTGGATAGAGTTATTTTGTGGAAGGTGAAAGGTATCATTCATTTATACAGTTAGAGGAACACCACACAGAACATTACAACCTTGAAAGATTGAATTGAAATTGAGCTAGAAAAGAATGACCCGATTGCAGTAGGTTTGGGAATCAGGGCCCAAATATATTCCATCAATAAGGCCCAATTTCTTTTTTTATTTTCACTTTTCTTTCTCTTCTTTTCCCCGCAAAATTTTTAATTTAAAGGGAAAAGAGGCAAATATACCCCTTCAACGTTGTGATCTAAAGAAGAAATATCACTAGTTAAAAAGAAATTGTGCATATGTACCTTCATCTGTGTAGGCTATACATATCTGGTCGATCGTTTAGCTGTAATTTTTAACAAATAGGAATGTAAATAGAAAACATCCTATTTTTATTTGAAAAAAAATCAGAAATAACAAATTAGACGCGTTAATTAGAAGGCACATAGCAACCTTTTGATAATTACCTTAAATAGCAATATATATATATATATATATATATATATATATATATATGTATGTATTTGATGTGCAAGACAACATCAAATACATATACAAATACAATTAATTACCTTATTTTTAGATAACAACATGAGTTTAAAAAGGTAAAAAAATTCAATTTCCTTAAATCACGTTCATCTAATTAATTAAAGATTAATTGAAGATTATATTTCTAAAAATAGGAAACTTTTTTTAATGAGTTTCAAAACTAAAACAAATATTTTTCTATTTTTCTCTCTCTTCTTTTTTTTTTCTTTTTTAGTTTTTTCCTTCATTTTTTTCTTTTTTCGTTTTATTATTGTTTCTTTTTTCTTTGCATTTTTTTTTTGTATAAATATTTATCTATTTTTCTCTCTCTTCTTTTTTTCTTTTTTCAGTTTTTTACTTCGTTTTTTTCAGTTTTTTTTACTGTTTCTTTTTTTTTCTTTACATTTTTTTTGTATTTTCTTTTTTTCTTTTTGTTTCTTTTTTTCTTTTTCTTTTTCCTTGTTCTTTTTTTTTTTTTTTTGTTGCTGTTGTATTTTAGATTTATATGTTTTTTATATTTTATATTTATTTGTATCAAACTATATATTTTAAATAAATTTATTATTTATATTTGAATAGTTTAGCCGTGAATATGTACAATTTATCATTTATATTTGTATACAAACAAGTATTATATTAATTGTATTTGCTTGAGTCTAAATATATAAATATGCAATGTATCATTTAATACAAATATATCGTTAGTATTTGTATGTCAAATTTATCATTTTTATTTGTATATAAACAAGTATCATTTGTATACGTATGATTCAAGTTGTATAAACATGTATAATTTGATACAAATGTAATATTTGTATTTGTATAATTTATCATTTGTATTTGTATCAATAAAATGCAATTCGTATCAATGAATATAAATACAAGTGTTTATAGAAAGAAGAATAACAATTCTTTTTCACTTGTTTAAAAATATAAATGACGCAGTCAACTACAAATTTAAATACAAATAAATGAAATTACAAATACAATTACAATAAGCGGTCAACTTAAAAATACAAATACAAAATTGTTCTTTAAAAAATAAAAAATACAAGTGTATCGAAGAAAATAGAATATAAATACACATACAAA
This sequence comes from Capsicum rhomboideum, assembly GCA_031232105.1. Taxonomy (NCBI): domain Eukaryota; kingdom Viridiplantae; phylum Streptophyta; class Magnoliopsida; order Solanales; family Solanaceae; genus Capsicum; species Capsicum rhomboideum. The sequence continues at coordinate 49,691,170 of CP124707.1, forward strand.
CAAAATAAAACCACAAAATACAAATACAATGTGCAGTCAATTATAAAATACAAATATAAAATAATTTTTTAAAATACAAGTGCGAATTATATAAAATATAAATGATGGTGCGAATTATAAAATACAAATACAAGTACGAACTATAAAATACATACAAATACAAGTGTGAACTATAAAATACAAATACAATTGTATGAACGAATACATTTATGATGGTGTGAATATAAATACAATAAGAGGTTGTGATATTTTCATTATCATCAATGGTTTGTGCTCGACGTAGCCATATTTTTTGAAAATAGAAAAAATAGAAAATAGAAAAAGAAAAAAAAGAGAGAGAGAGAGAGAGAAACAAAAAGGCTAAGGTTTGCTACTTTCTATACTTTTTCCTTTTTACTTTTCATTTCCCATTTTCATAGTCCAATCCTCATTCCAAAAGCTTGAAAATTTTAATTATATTCAAGAGCACTAGTATGAGTGAGCGTTTTTTACATAGTAAGAGTGACTTCATTTGATACTCACGGTGATATTTAGAACAAAGGAAAACATTTCTAACTAATAATTCCAAATCAGCATTAGTTGAGGTTAATGAATATAATAACATTCAACTTAATTTCAAAAGTGAGGTCTATAGAAAAGTGTGTACAACTCTTTCCTTTATTATCTTATGAAATTAGAGGAGACTATTTCTCATAAATCCTCGACTCAACCAAAAATAAGTATGGAAAGGAGATGCAATAATAAAGATGTCATGCTACAATAATAGAGGTTGTAATAGTAGCAACCACAGATAATATAGTAATTGAACAAAAAGAAACAACATGTAAAAAATAATCAAAAAAATAAGATAGTAAAAGAGTAATAATATCAATACCGATAACTCGAGAAGGGAAATTGGAGAGTTTTTGACCAAAATCATCCCTCATGTATGCATCAAACTTTCATTATATCCTTATACTATCTCACTTAACCTAAAACATCCTTTAAGTTTTTAAAACTAAACTAAAAACATCCCTCGATTAACTTTTCCATCCATTTCTAACGGTGCTTTCTTCACTCATGCATTTTATTACTTTTTAAAAAAAATTCCACAATCTTCCTTTGTCCAGTGTATCAACTCTCTATAGCTCCCTACTATTTTGCACCTTACCGCCAAACTTCTTCTCCTCCTCCTCCCTTGCGATTTCTTTCTTCTTAATCCCCACTATCCAATAAAAATTAGAGGTGAATTCGTAATTTAAAGTTTATGAGTTGGTATAACAATTTCAATTTAGGTTCACAATTATATATATAAGCAAAAGCTATTGATTCCTATGAATTTGTACGCAATGTACAGGATCATGACCAAAATACACCAAAAATACCCAAAATTTCACCAAGAAAAATAAGAAACCTCCTAGAAAATGTTGCTTCTTTCTCTCCGGTATTTGCTTGAACCTTTAGCTCGTTAGTCGTACCATCCCCGTTGACAACTTTGGCCCAGCTAATTTACTTGAGAATTTTCCCTTGAATTTTAAATTTTGGTTAACAGAATTCAAGTTTTTGAAGACCCAGATTCTGTCTCTTGCGTATTAGTTAATTTTTTTTTTTGTTTCAGGATTCTACAATTATCTTTTGCTTTTTTACTTGTGATTGTGAAGGCTCTTTACAGTTTTGTGTATTTGACTTGTTAGTTGGTTGATTTCTTTGTTCTATTAATTAGGGACGACAAAAATTGTGATAAAATAAGAAAGAGAAGAAGGCACCGTTTGAATAGATGGAAAAGTTAACTGAGGGATGTTTTTGATCAAATTTTTGAAACTTAAGGGATGTTTCAGATTAAGTAAGGTAATATAAGGATGGAATGAAAGTTTGATGCATACAATAGGGATGATTTTGGTCTAAAACTCGAAATTGGAGATGTTCGACTACCTATTAATTTTTTATTAATCTTCAACCTTCAATCTAGAATCATATTCTCGATAAATTATAGACGTGTGTCATGTCGATAATCAAAATGTGAAATTTTTCTATTCAAAACCATAACACTCCGACCCATCTGTTCCGGGTCATACCCGTTTTATCAATCCGGGTCTTAGGGTTTTTCACCAAAATCCCTCTTTTACATCTCTCTACCAATTTCCAAAACCCCCAAACTCTCTCTCTAAAGATGGGTAGCAACCAAGCAGCATCATTCCTCACAAACATCGCACGCGCCGCCGTCGGTCTCGGTATAAGCGCGTCGATACTCAACTCCTCCCTCTACACCGTCGACGGCGGTCAACGCGCCGTCCTCTTCGACCGTTTCTCCGGCGTAAAAGACGATACCGTCGGTGAAGGCACACACTTCCTTATCCCATGGCTACAAAAGCCTTTCATCTTCGATATCCGTACTAGGCCACACACATTCTCTTCCGTCTCCGGAACAAAGGATCTCCAGATGGTTCATCTTACTTTGCGTGTACTCTCACGTCCTGAAGTTATGCGTCTTCCGTATATATTCAAAACCCTAGGTCTCGAGTACGACGAGAAAGTTCTTCCGTCGATCGGGAATGAAGTATTAAAAGCTGTTGTAGCACAATTTAACGCGGATCAGTTATTAACGGAAAGGCCTCAAGTATCAGCGTTAGTACGAGAGAGCTTGATTCGTCGTGCGAAAGATTTTAATATAGTGCTTGATGACGTTGCGATTACGCATTTATCGTATGGTGCGGAGTTTTCGAAAGCTGTTGAGCAGAAGCAGGTGGCGCAGCAGGAGGCTGAGAGGTCGAAATTTGTTGTGATGAAGGCGGAGCAAGAGAGGAGAGCTGCGATTATTAGGGCGGAAGGAGAGAGTGAATCAGCTAAGTTGATTTCGGATGCTACTGCTGCTGCTGGGATGGGGTTGATTGAGCTTAGAAGAATTGAAGCGTCGAGGGAGGTTGCTGCTACATTGGCTAAGACTCCGAATGTGGCTTACTTGCCTAAGCAAGGGAATATGCTTTTGGGACTCAATGCTACACGTTGAGTTGGTAAATTAGGTTTGTTATGTTGAGTTTTGTGTGATGATGATATTGTATGATTTTAATTTGCTTCGATAGTCACTGTGACATGTGAAATGTGCTGAATGGGATCGAGAAACAATGGAATTTTAAGATCGGGAATCATGAGGAATAAATTAAGGACATTTCTCTTTCGTAAAGCTGCTTGCCAATTTTTGCTTTTTGTTTCATTAATTGTATGTTCATGTTTGGATAATTTGCGTTATGTTGAGTTTTGTGTGATGATGACATTTTATACGAGTTAATTTGCTTTGGTAGTTACTGTGAGAATGTGTTGAATGGGATCAAGTAACAATGGAATTTTAAGATTGGGAATCAGGAGGAATAAATTAAGGACATTTCTCTTTTGGAAAGTTGCCAAATTGTGTCTTTTGTTTCATTAGTTGTATGGTAATGTTTGGATCATTTTCGTTATGTTGAGTTTTGTGTGAAAATGATATTGTACGAATTAATTTACTTTCGATAGTTAGTGAAAATGTGCTGAATGGGATCAGGAAACAATGGAATTAAGATAGGGAATTGTGAGGAATTAAATAAGGGGATTTCTCTTTCGGAAAGCTGCAAATTTGTGCCTTTTGTTTCATTAATTGTATGGTAATGTTTGGATAATTTTCGTTTGAGTTGGGAGTCTGAGGTTGTATCTTTTGATAAGTTCCATCTATTTTGGGAAAGCTTAAAATATTGGATGTCTTGTTTCGTTTGATGTATACCTAGCTTCTATTAATTCAATGCAGTAACTTTGTGCTTCTACATATTGATTGATACATAAAGCTTGGTTGGTTCTTGAGCGGAGGGTCTTTCAGAAACAGCCTCTCTGCCTCACAAGGGAGGGGTAAGGTCTACGTACACTCTAACCTCGGATCACACTGGGTATGTTGTTGTTGTAAAGCTTGTTTGGATTTTTAATTGTAAATGCTAGTGTTAGATAAAGCCAAGTTTCCTGATCAAGTAGAACTGCAACGTTTATAGGTTAAACAGTTCGAAAAAGGCAAGCGTGACGTATTCATCTTGTTTAAGATTGGGGTGAGGGCAATGTGGGAAGGAACTTAAATGTTGATATAACTAAGAGCTTCATTGTCAAATCCTTAAGGCCTTTCAGGATGAACTGCTTTGTTTTTCCCTGTAGAAAGAGAGTGAATGGAACGATCTACAACAATGTGAGAGAATCCTGTAATACGAAGGTGTGAGTAAATATTTGTTCTTTAATCTTTGTCATATTGATAAACTTCGGTTTAGTAGGCTAGGTCATGTGTTACTAAGATCAGTGTAATAACTAACATGGGAATTAAGATGTTAGTTTAGGGAAGTGACTCATTTTTATTTTGCATAGGTCCCAACCATAGTGTAAGTAGACTATTAGTAAAGCGCTACCGCGCTACAACTAGCATAGCAGCATGCAGAAAAAGCTCGTCAGCCCCTACTCCTAATTTGGAGTAAGAAGGGATTGAGTGCATCTTTCCCCTTTCTATTAGTGGTAAGGTTATCAAAAGGCTTTCTGACTGCGGGGGCTCTAATGCGACCTTCCTTCAGCTGGGCTGAGAGGCGACTGCTTTATATGTTTTACTTACTATGAATACTATCTCGTTTTAACTTTGCAATTATTCTGATATTCGCACAAGCTAACTACCTTCTTGCGCTCTGTGATTATGACCAAGTAATGGCGTTGGGATGAAAAAAAATATCATTTCAGGCTGATGTCACTTCCCCTTGGGATGAAAATCTAGTTCATTTCATCCTTGGCATTGTTATTTTAGCTTTAGGCTAGGTCCTATTCCGTGTTGATGCCTTTTACATCAGTAGCTTTAGCTCTCTAACAGCAACAGGGTAAGCTACGACTATTATACGCCGCGTTTATGCACATGTGAGTTGCGTTCTGGGATCAGTGGCATAAGATTCAGTTCATAGATCAGCTTTCTACCTGGTTTTACTACTAATGCTACTTCAGTAGCTAGACACGTTTGTTATCTTTAATGATCTTTACTGCTGCATCAAAATTTACTTATGAGAAGTTTGAGATATAACATTGCCTCTTGAATATTTTACTGCTATTTTTGTCTACTTCAAGCTTGTTACAACTTTATATATTACACATATGGATAAAAAGATATACAACTTTGAGGCGGCTCTCGTCCAGTGGTTAGAGCGCAACAAGTGAGGTGTAGATTAGATGTCGCACGTCACAAGTTTGAAGCTTGGTGGTATTTAAATGGAGAAAGACGTGTGGTATCGCCTTTAGGAATTTCTACCTTTTAAAAAAGGTGGTGTTTTGAGGTACTCATTGAGTTGTGCAAAAACACAAATCACATGAATAAACACAGGAGGGAAAAAATGTTGGCTTGTCTCCTAGCCAAGCAAGGATCTCATGAGTTACTTTTCTAGTTTCAGCACATTGTAGCGTTTTACAGTTTACACAAATGGTATTTGCAAATTTGTGTTACAACTATGTCATAGTGGTCAAATGGGATCTTCACTTTTACGCATAAGAAACCTGAAAAGGTGGTCATTTTTTTCTATTCAATGTGTAAGTGACTATATGATATTGTTTGCACGAACTCGGTAAGCTAATCGGAACTAATGTGATAAAAGCACACTTGTTGTTCATTGATATATTAGTTGTTTAATTAGAAGCTGGGGTTCGTTTGCAAAAATGACCTTCAGAACTCAGAAGAAGCCAGAAGGGGTGCTCTTAAATTTTTGGCCTGTTTAACAAATAAACAAAAAATTTAGAAAATGACCTTTGTTTGCTCCTAAAACATGAATTAGTTTAGCTTATGAGGCAAGATTCGGAATGCTTGAATATAGTGAACCTGTTTAACTGACCACAAGTTCTGCCACATAAATAAAAATTTACATGTATTAGCTCAATTATTTATAAGTTAATAGAACTGATACAATTGCTCAATATGAATCATATTACACTTTATTTGTTACTTCTTGAAGGTCCTAAACTATTGTCTCACATACAAAACAATCTCATGTGCATATTACAATTAGAATTTATGTCTATATACATAATACAATAGACAAGCGAGGCCAAAATTTTAAGATTACCCTTTATGATATCTCTTTCTGCAATTTCTTGATTTATTTCCTATATATTTACTTTAGATATTTTGTCGTTTGACTCTCTTGATCTCTAACAAAACAACGCTTTTACATCACCACCCATAACATATTCAGTGTAATTTCACAAGTAAATCTGCAGAGGATATGCGCATCAGCCTTACTCCTACTTTATAGAGTTAGACTGTTTTCAATAAAATAAAACTTTTACGAAATCCAAAAAAGATAAAGAAAATATTTTTACAGTAATCTATACTGAAGGAGCAATTATTAAAATGATTTTTTTAAAAAAAAAAAGTAGTTAGAAAAGTGCAAGAAATGGCTGTATCTTATTGGACCAATTTCGTCCAAACTAAGACCACTACCAGCCCCACCTCATAACCAATCTATAAATCAAGCGGCCCACAAAACTTAAAGCCATTTTCTCTCTCTAGGAAAAAAAAAAAACACTCTCCCTCTAACACCAACATCAATGGACTAAAAAAAAAAACATCAATGGACTCGCCATGCGAGAAGAACGTGTGCGGCTAAAATTTCAGCTCGTTTTTATATGTATTTCAATCATATATGATTAAGGTGTAAAAAGATTCAGACATGCATAATTGAAAATTTAATTAGTTTTTGCATGCACCTCAGTTAAATATTTTCGAAGTTTCATTTTTGCAAGCTATACTAAATATTAGATGAAAATGTATGATTTTACCTTCACAGAGCCACACTTTCAAATCCGAGTGCTAAAATTATCAGGCTTCAAACGCAATTAATCTTTTACCCAAAGCAAATAAACTTGCAAAAAAAATTCACATATACAAGATTGAAGGTTCAACCAATTTTTTCGTGCACCTTCATTAAAAAAAAGGTCCAAACTTTTAACTTTGCAAGATATACTCCCTCCGTTTTCTTTTAGTTATCACATTTCGCTCTCGAGAGTCAGTTTGATTATTTTTTAAAGCTAAATAAGTTTAGATTAATTCAATATTTTATAATTTAAAAACTATTCAAAAGTACTATAAATTACAATTTTCTCATATTAATATGATAAATAAACTACATTTTAAAATGTTGGTCAAAGTTTATGTCATTTGACTCTTAAAAAAGAAACTATGACAACTAAAAAGAAACGGAGGGAGTGCAAAACAATCAAGTGAAAACATCTGATGTTTCGTCTTTACAAGGCCACACTTTCAGATGCGATCTCTGAAGTTATCAAGCTTTAGACACGACTATTCAACCTTTACCCAAAACGAATACACTTGCAAAAAAAATTATGAAGCGAGTTTTAGTTAAATGACGACCTCAAAAACGGATATTTATACACTTAAGAGTCGTTTGGTAGTTGGTTAGAGTTATGCGGATATTAATATTACATGGGTTAGTTATGAAAAAATCTATGTATTATTTTACGCAGGGAGTAGTTGTGCAGGATTTAGTTGTTCATGTATTACTCAAGTAAGTGCAACGAACTAGAATTCAGGAGCAGTCTTGTAGCGAATAAAGAAAAAGGTTTCACCTTCTACCCTGCATAAAATAATATATAAATTTTCTCATAATTGCTCATAACTTATACATATATCAATTATGTCAGTTTTTAAATTACAAATCAAACACACTATCAAACGTAGTATGCGGAATTTAATACCCGCATAACTCATGTCTAAACCAGCTACCAAAAGACCCCTTATGCTCACCTAAATAACCAATCTATAAAAGAAACGGCCCACAAAGACAACAAAGAAGAGAATCCCTCTGCTCTCACTTTCTCTCTCTAGGGAAAAAAACCTCTCTCACTTTCTCTCTCCAAAACACTCTCCATCAATGGCGAGGAAAACGGGTACATGGCAAAGCTCGCCGAACAAGCCAAACGCTTCGAAGAAATGGTAGAACTATAAAAAAGTACTATAAATTGTAATTTTTTCTCATATCAATATGATGAAAAACTACATTTAAAATATTAATCAAAATTTATATCGTTTGACTCTTAAAAAGAAAACTATGACAACTAAAAAGAAACAGACAGAGTACTATACAATCAAGTGAAAAAGTCTGATGTTTCGCCTTCACAAGACCACACTTTCAAACGCAATCTTTAAAGTTATCAAGCTTTAAATGCGACTGTTTAACCTTTACCCAAAATGAATAAACTTGCAAAAATAATAATTTATGAAGCGAGTTCTGATTAAATGACGATCTCAAAAACAAATATTTGCGCACTTAGGGGTCATTTGGTTGGGAACAAGTTATTCTGAAATAATTAATTTTGGGATTAGTTATCTCACGTTCAAAATGAGATAAAAATAACATTGCAATCTCAGAATAACTAATACAGAGCTGAGTTATACTATGTATTTTATTCCAATCAAACATGAGATAAGTTTATCTTAAAATTAATTTCAAAATTAGTTATTCCTTAGTAAACCTTACATAAATCCCAACAAGTTTATCCCTAATTACTTTCTATCCCTGGTCTTTACTAAATTATAAATAATTCCTTATTTTACAATTTTCGGATACATAATTTAAAAATTGAGATACATAATTTTGAACTTAAGAATGTAACAGTTAATTGCTCTATTTTTGCTCGGATACATAATTAGCATCGGATACATAATTTTAAAGTTGAGATGCATAATTTTGATTAATGAGATACATCCATTTCTAAAGCTATTTGATCGAGATACATAATATATTAATTAAATCAAAGGGAGATACATAATTAAAATTATGTATTTAAAAATATTATGGGTTTGTGGATGTATCTGATTGTTTTTTTTTTTAAAAAAAATTTAGATAATTAATAAAAAGAATAATTTTTTTTATATAATTTAGTAAAGATAAATTGTGATGTTATATAATTTTTTCTATTTTTTTATCTATTGTACCAAACGAGCGCTTAGCTGTATCTTATTGGATCAGTCCAGTCCATGCAGGCCCACCTAATAACTAATCTATAAAACAAAAAAGCCTACAAAGCAAACACGAAAGAAAATCCTAAAATCACTCTCCAATTTCTCGCTCTCGAATAACTCTCTCACTTTCTCTCTCTAAAACTCTCTCCATCAATGGCATCCCCTCGCGAGGAGAACGTGTACATGGCGAAGCTCGCCGAACAAGCCGAACGCTACGAAGAAATGGTAGAATTCATGGAAAAAGTCGTCTCCGCCGCAGACGGCGGAGATGAGTTAACCGTCGAAGAGCGCAACCTCCTCTCCGTCGCATACAAAAATGTGATCGGAGCACGACGAGCATCATGGCGGATAATATCATCGATTGAGCAAAAAGAGGAAAGTCGCGGTAACGAAGATCATGTTGTGTCGATTAAGGAGTATAGATCTAAGATTGAATCTGAACTTACATCGATCTGTAATGGCATTTTGAGATTGCTTGATTCTAAGCTTATTGGATCTGCTGCTACTGGTGATTCGAAGGTGTTTTACTTGAAAATGAAAGGAGATTATCATCGGTATTTGGCGGAGTTTAAGACTGGTGCTGAAAGGAAAGAAGCTGCTGAGAATACTCTCTCTGCTTACAAATCTGCTCAGGTTCGAGTTTTCGTTATTTTGCTTATTGATAAAAGATTATTCAAATTCTCGAGAAAAATTAGCTAAATTGACTAAAAAAAAATTGTTCAAATTCTGGAGGAAAAAATGCTTATTTTACATAGAGGTTTTGTTTTTTGCTTATTGATAAAAAAAATTATTCGAATTCTGGAGAAAAAAAATAATTGACAGAGAGTTTTGATTTTTTTGTTTGTTGATAAAAATTATTCAAATTCTGGAGGTAAAAAAAAAAAGAAGCTAAATTGGCCGAGATTTTTCATTTTTTGCTTATTGATAGAAAATTGTTCAAATTCTGGTGAAAAAAAAAATGCTAATTTGACATAGAGTTTTCATTTTGTGCTTATTGATAAAAAAATATTTAAAAATCTGGAGATAAAAAATGCTTTAATTGACATAGAGTTTTCATTTTTTTGCTTTATTGACAAGAAATTGTTCGAATTCTGAGAAAATGAAATGCTAAATTGTCATTTTTGATCTCGTGCTTTCAGGACATTGCAAATGCTGAGCTTGCGCCTACGCATCCAATCCGATTGGGACTTGCTCTCAATTTCTCTGTGTTTTACTACGAGATTTTGAATTCTCCTGATCGTGCTTGTAATCTCGCCAAACAGGTCAGTGAAAAGATCGAAAAATATGTCTTCGATTGAATAGTTTGATTATCAAAATAAGAAAATGCCTTTGATTATTGTAGGAATAGCTATCAATTACATGAATGTACCTAGTTATCCTAATTGAATGTTACCGTAATTATTTATAATTAGTACTCTTAGGTACCGTTCTGATGAAATTGAATCAGTAGCATTTGATATAATGATAATGAAAAGATCACATTTATTTTCTTAATTCCTATGTGAATTTGCTAATTTTGCCAGAAAAAGGAAAAAAATTTGACTTTGATTAACTTTTCATCACAATGCGTTTCATCATTGTTGGAATAGCTGCCAATTACATGATTATTTTACATAGTTATCTTAGTGAACGTTACCTTAATTACTTGTGATTAGAGATACAGTTGGATGAAATTGAATCAGTTGTGTTTGATACAATCATAATATTTTTTTTATGGTTGATCTTATAAAAGAAGTGATTTTTAATGTTGATTTGATCATATGAAAGGCCTTTGATGAGGCAATTGCGGAGCTTGACACATTGGGCGAAGAATCCTACAAGGATAGCACTCTGATCATGCAGCTACTTCGCGATAACCTCACTTTATGGACCTCTGATATGCAGGTACATACATATTTCTTTCTATTGTTTGTACGGTCCTTTTTCTTGTTTCATTCTTTGTACAATTTTATTGATCTTTGCATCGTGTTGAATCTTGTTCAGGATGATGGAACCGATGAGATCAAAGAAGCAGCACCAAAACCAGATAATGAATGACCAGGCCGTAAAAACTGGTGAAATTTCTTTAGGATTGAAATATGCCATGTTGTAACTTCTTTTTTCATTTGTCTGGATTCAGCTCTTTGTTAGTTCTAGATCTTGTGATTTGTAATACCTTAAATCAACCGCTTCTTGTTATTTGCTGTTTTCGTTTGTTTCTCTGTGGATTTATCTTGTATTTGGATTATTTCCTTTTTCTCAAAGGAATGACTTATTGGGAAGTTGGATCTATCTTTTTAATCCACAATTTTCGTAGCTTCTTCATTGCATATTACATTGTTATATATATATATTTAAATACTTTGTGCCAAACTTGGCATTGGGTCAAGGTTGAAGTTTATGAGTTTCCCCATTTCATATTTACATGGGTCAAGATTGAAGTTTTTGAGCTTCTTCACTTAATATTTACATGGATAAATATTCATAGAGTTTGTGCCAAACTAGGCATTGGGTCAAGACTGAAAGTTCATGAGCTTCTCCATGTCATTTACATGGATATAAATTCAAAGTTTTTGTGCTAAGCTTGGCATTTGGTCAATATTGAAGTTTCTGAGAACTTCATTTCTTGTCTTGCATATGAACATTGACCTCAAACTTTTATCTCTCTTTTATTATCAGGTGGTATGACAACTAATCTAGCATTATATTTATTTTATTTAACCACCCTTGTGAAAAATGCCCTGCTCTGTTTCTGAGTTGTTAAATCTTTGTTTGTACTCCATTCAAAAATACTTGTCTTTTTTCTCTTCTTGAGAGTTAATGGGATTAGAATATAGCATTTTAAAATTTGGATACTTGAAAACTATACTGTAAGTACTCTACTTACAAGTTAAATTGGTTGAAGTATGTAGTTTGAGTTTGGAGAAGTGAAAAATAACAAGTATTTTGAGATGAAAGGAGTAGTAAACAAGAGTCCTTCCTGCTTTGTTTGTCCCATCTGGAAATGTCTTGCCTATGGCATTCTTGATTAGTCAAATTTTTTTACTGGTACATCATTTTTAATTCTGCCAGCAAGGTGACCACTCACTTTATTCATTTTTCTTACAAGGAGGGACCTACTCTTTCTTTTAATTGTATTAAATTTTTTCGAGAGGAGTGGGGCAACACATTCATATCACTAACTAGCTGTCTGCTTTCTTGTCGATTCTCTTATGATGTCTTGGTTTGAAATTTGAAACCTATCTAGTGCTTTAGGCTGTAGGCATTGCTCCTTACTTTAGGCTGTAGACATTGTTCCTTATTGAAGAAGCTACAACAAACAACATAATCAGTGTATTCTTACTAAGTAGGTTTGGGGAGAGTAGAACGTACGCAGTCCGTACCATTACCTCAGAGGTGAGGTACATGTGATATAGAGAGACTGTTTTCGATAGACCCTTAGCTCAAGACAAAAGCAATCTAAAAAAGGACATAATATAAGAACAAGAAATAATAGGTAGTAACACAACAAGACTATCATAAAATAATACTACAATTGATCTATGCAAAACAACAAATGTCACCAAATCTCCAATAACAAGATACTACAAGCGTAACGCGATTACAAGCATTTGTAATAAAACAAAGCACTTCTACCTATTAGCATGGATTCCCTCATTATTAAAGAAGCTATAGTATAAATTACTCAGATTTGGATAAGGCCCTTTCTTTACTCATAATGAAAGTTCTTGTCTTTTGTTCCTCTTTTCAATGTCAATTGTTCAAACCTTGACTGTAAAAAGGGACAAAAAACATTGCCTGGTACCATTCATTATTTCAACTGCTGTGCTTAAAGCATTCTTCTTAATGAGTACAGTTGGCATTAGGCACTTTTTGCTATGCTTTTTTAACTTTACAGTTGGATTTATTGCAGTCACTTTTCTGTAGTTAAATTAGATTGACACTACCCTATTGCTTTTGAATTCTTGGTCCTTATGGATGCATGATCTGATAAAATTTTGTTGGTGGTTGTTTATTGATGAAACCAATTTGGAGTCATTTTCCTCGGGGGGGGGGGGGTATTGACACTTTTTTCTTGAGCCAATGGTCTATCGGAAATAGTCTCTCTATTTTCGAAGGTAAGGGTAAGGTTTACATGCACTCCATATTCCTCAAACTCCGGTTATGGGATTACACATGATATGTTGTTGTAGTATTGGGGTATTAAGTGAACGGTAAAAACTTATACACTTATAAGGGGTTGTTTGGTGGAAAATATTATTAGTCTGGTTTTACTAATTTCTTTGTTTGATATACTTTTTCAACCTATGTATAACTAATGCAATTACTAGTTGTATATCCTAACAAATGACCCCTAAATACCTGACACACTTTCACAGACACTCTTATTACGATTTAACTATGGTAAATTCGTATAGTTTGATGTAAACATGGAATGAATGCTGAGTAAGTTTTTACTTGAATGAACTATTGGGCAAATGGATGTGATGTAATATAGAGTAACGTGCTTTAGTCTGTCTAATTGATAACAACTTTCCAATTTTGTCTTGTGCGATGTGGATGTCTTTTCCACGATGTATCCACGTAGGACATACAACAACACATTGAAATTTCAAACTTTACTTCTATTCCGTGGATGTAGATTGAGGTTGTTACCGCAACTCAAAGTAGGTATAAAAGAGAAAAAAAAAATGACTGAAGAAAACATAGCCACTAGTCAAGGAAACAGTAAATAACTACAAAATAAGGCTAGTACCATAACAGGCAACACTCAATTATCTACTTATAGTATTTTAATTTGCAATTTTCACATTCTCATATTTAAGATCATGTTTTCGATAAACTAAAGTTATGTCATACTCCTGGCTAAAAGCCATGACATTATTCACGTAGGACGTAGAATATTTGAAAAGCCATCTAATGTGATATTTTGTGCATAGACTTCTACAAATTAGTACACTAATTGGAATCTAATATGTCATTTGGTGGTTCAAAAGGGCATTTATTGAATGGTTTGGTTGGCTGCATGTTCATTCGAAATTGTAGAAGTAGGGTAGGTAGGTCTGACTAGATTTTCATTCTTATCATGCAAATTGCAAGATTTTGATTTGTTGTCAAAGATTCACCAAATAATTGAAGTAGAAAAGAAGCAGAAATGAAAATTAAAAAGGTGGGCAGGTCCGTCTGAGTAGTTTCTCCGAGGCAAAATAATATATTCTCCGTCCCATTTATGTTACACTCTTTGGCTTGACACGATATTTAAGGAAAAAAAAGTTTTTAAAATTTATGGTTTAAAATAATCATTAAATATTTATGTGATTATAAATCATTTCATTTAAGGTAAAAAGGGATTTTATTGTTAAATTATTTCTAATTATAGTAAGGTAATATATTTTTTAGGAATAAAGAGGAAAGAGTGTCACATAAAATGGAACGAAGGGAGCATACTAAATTTCTTAGCATTTTCTCTCTTTCTTTTTAAAGTCAAAGAGTATCATAATTAGGGGCAGTTTAAGGTATGAGGTGTGATTTACGAGAATTCAATAACTTTCGTTCGAGTCTTATATTTATATTTTCTTTAACAATTTTTTATTTCTACTTGAGAACTCAGTACAAACTCTGTTAAGCTTTGTTGTGCCTCCACACAAGAGTTTGATATAGTTTCGTGGACAATTCGTCAGGCCTAATAGGATGTGGTATCACACCCTTCTCAAAGAAATCGTACGTGACACTCTCGATACGACTCCATTCCGGAAACTGGACCTTCTCTTTCGTTAAAAAACGAAGCAAGTCTTTATTTCGTCTATCTTTTTTTTTATAATTTGAAATTATTAAAAATTCATAAACTTCAAAATCTAAATATCGCTTAGTTGGTCTCACAAATGGTTTTTGGTAGAGCTAGTGCTTGTAATTCTTGAATATTGCTTCATCTATTCAAATTAATGTCCTTTTTTTGAAAAAAAGTTATTTCAAAGAAAATGTCATACATTCTTATTTCGAAATGATTTAACTTAAAAACTTCTTAATATATCATATAGTAAAATGATAGAGCCACAAAACTATCAATTGCACGTTTTAAAGCATTAGTTTCTAAACCAACCCATGCAATACAACAAGATATTTAGGAAAGTACTGGACCTCATCTTGATATGACAACAAATACTTTTATACCTCTTCCGTTTTAATTTGTTTGTCTGGTTTAAACATGCCATGAAATTTTAAAAAGTAAAAAATACTTTTGAATCCTATTATTTTACACTAAAGATATGTAGGATTCACTAAAATATCTTTTAATTTTATGGTCTTAAGCATGCTATATGAAAGTTAAAATTAAATAGTTATAAAGAACAAAAGAGACATTCTTTAAAAAAAAAGGACTAAAAAAAATATTCAAAAACATCCATGACATCAAAAAACAATTAAATATTCACAACACATACACACACACAAAAAGATCGCAAAACATAAGTTCAGCTTCAGAACGTTATGCCTTAAGAAGTTCATAACCCACAAGTTATGCTTTGCGAGATAAAATATTTTCTCAAGGCAAAATTTGCAAGTCATAAATTATTTCTTACAAGACATAACTTCAGTTTCAGAATCCAAAAATTATGCGTTCTCTAAACTTTTGCCTTGGAAATTAAATACTATATAACTTATATCGGACAAGGCAATCCGTTGGCTACAACATGTCATTCTAATTAGCAATAGAGAAGAGGAAGCTCCAAATATGACAGAAAAGAAGAAGAAAGAGGATAATATATTCAATCAAATTATTAGCAAAAGACAAAAACATAATGAGAAATCAGTGTTTCCCCATCCAATTTGCAAAGGTATGTTTCTTCTTATTCTGCTCCTGCTGTTTTTTTTTTGTTTTTTTTTAAAAATGCACCTGAATTATTTCATTAGTTAATTAACATCTAACTCTATCCACGAAGCAGCGATATCAAAAGCAAAAAATGCAAAAAATCTCTAAGGTTCATTAGTGTTTTAAGTGCAAAGCTCAAATGAAGAAAAAAAATACAAAAATATATATGTTTAGTTGAAAACTAATAATAATAAGAATGAATAACAAATATATGGACAAAGAAATTTTAAAAAAATAGTATATAGTGAACACTTGATTAGTATGACCTCTTCAAGAAGGCGGAAAAGTATGTGTTAGAACCTTGATAACGAAACGACACTGAAGCCACATTAAGCTTAACATGTTTTGCCCTTCGCCTCGGGAGTAAAGTGCGCCTTTGACAACACTGCCACCAAGGCCTCTCGTTATTGTGCTTTATTATCGTCTGTCCATATATAATTGGGGCTAACCAACTGCATTTTAAAAAAAAATCAAATTTCAGGGATGAGTGTGTTGGATAGTAATAGAGAGCAGATGGATGCTAATCAGACAAGAGGGAGTTGCTCGATTGTAAGCACCCCTCACTTCTAACATTAAGGTTGTAAGTTCGAGTCACCAAAAAGAGCAAAAAAGGGTGGGAGCTCCTAAGGAGGGGTAAAAACAAGATAGATGTTAATCAGGTGAGTTCTAATGTCAAGGTGTTCTTTGTTTCTTACAATTTGAGTTTCATTTGCATTGGTTGAACTTAGGTGGTATGTTTGTTAGACATTTTCCTAGGTTATGCTTAAAAACATTAAAGATACTCCTCTCGTTTCAATTTGTTTGTCTGGTTTTAACTTGACACAGAATTTAACAAAGTAAAAAGTATTTTTGAATCTTGTCGTCTTAAACTAAAGATACGTAGAATGTATCAAAATGTACTTTAATCTTGTAGTCTTAAACATACCACGTGGAAAGTTGAAACTTAAGAGTTGCCAAAAAAGGAAAGAATCATTCTTTTTGAAACGGACTAAAAAAAATTGAAACTAAAGGACAATGAAGATATTATGATTAGCTAACACCGCCAATTATATTTTTAGGGGTCGTTTGGTAGAGTGTATTAGAAAAGTTAATGCATGCATTAGTTTAATGTACTACTAGTACCTTGTTTGGTTTGCTTTTTTACCCTATGTACTAATGCTTGCATTAATTATACACTCTATTGTGTATTGAAGTATGCATTACCAATGCCATCCTTTTCCTATATATTAGTAATTCAAAGGATTTCAATACATGCATTAGCTTGAGTAATGACATAAGTACCCCTCAAATCCCTTCAAAATATTTTCCAATTCCTTCTCTCTATATCGATGGAACAACAGGGGTATTTGATATGGCAAAATTCAACTAAGAAGCGATCCCCATCTGTGTGTGTTGGTGAAGAGTTCAACTAGTCACACTATTGCCTTGTTCCTATTTTCAGATTTAAACACAAACTTGGTGAACAGTTCAACTAGTCACACTATTGCCTTGTTCCTATTTTCAGATTTAAACACAAACTTGATATCTGGGAGCATAATTTGATAGTGTTGATAACTAAGAGCAGATTTTTTTATTTTTTTTAAAAACATGCTGTAACCCAAAAGCTGGTTCTAGTCCAAGAAAAACTTGAAGATGGATGAAACAGTTTTATCAATTTTCCTCGAGAAATTTGAAGCAATGCTAATTAATAGGCAATAACTATTCACATCCATTTTGGGGGAAAAAGAAAGAGAAGTTTTCAGGTAAAAGAACTACTTTATTGCAAAAAAAAAGTGTACAAGGTTAAAGAGTGTAGAGGGTATATTTGTAAACAAACATTTTTTTTATAAAAACTATACAAGACATATTATTTTTAACACGTCAAACCAAACAGTGTATAAGAAATAATGCTAGCATAACTAATGCAATCATAATTAATACCAGCATTACTAATGCAATCATAATTAATACCAGCATTACTAATGCAAACATTACTAATACATGCACCATATTCAGAATTATTCTTATACACTCTACCAAACGACTCCTTAGTACTATGATGTTGCGAGTTAGAAAGCACTGAAATTGGTGAGTTCAGGGTGTTACAATTAAGTTTAATTGTTGTTGGTTGGACTTTAGATTGATTTATGAGTGTGTTTGCTATGGATAAGAGGTGTATTCCCCTGTTTAATTCACAAATCATTACCAAACATCAATGGTTTCGATCATATAACTTTTGTGTCACCGCTATACCTATTTATGCTTTCTATTCAGACACCGGTTTATGCCTTCACCAGTGTTGGCAAAGCTGCGAAGCGCTTTTAAGCGACACTCAGAGCATATGCATATGCATATGCATGTGCTTTAGTGTCATCATCAAGGTTCTAAGACATGTTTTCTTGCCAATGAGCGTAATCTTGAAGAGGTGATCCATAGACTACATGTACATATTTTCTCCATTTGCGTCTTTCTTTGTTAAAGGCCACACTTTATTTGTGCGTAAAGTCCTCAACGGACCTTGGAGCTTTTTTGCGCTTTTCGCCTTTGATAACACTTGCCTTCACTAAGTTATTTTGTCAAACTAGACACCACACCTACAGCCAAGGCATCAAACATGTTTGAAATTCTTGAAGTATTTTCCTTGTCTGTTGCTTACTTGGTAGCCACTGCCAATTGCCAAGTATTTTCATTTTTCTCCAGTTGATATTTTCTACTTTATTAGTATTTGTAATAAGGGATATGACCCTTGATAGGAGGGTGTTGAGGTCGAGGATAGCATAGAAGGTTAGTAGATAGCCGAGTCGTTTGCCTTCCACTCCCGGAGTATTAGTGTCTTGCATTTTTCTATTCCTAGATTTCTATTTCTATCAATTGATTCTTTAGACTTTATTATTGTATTTTCTTGTTGTTCATTGCCTGTATTAGGTATTGTTGTTGCGATGGGCTGTTTTTTCTCGTGTTCGTGATGGACTTGATGAACACTTTTTGCCATGGAACCCCTCCACAAGAGAATCAACAGTACTTCCCCATCCAGAGGGTTCATAGAAAGATTGTTCTTACGAATTAAGATATGATGTAACTAGTGATGACCATAAGATCCTTAAGATTGATGCTGGTCGTTATGGTACGCCCTATGAAATTTTTACTCTGAAAAGTGGTTCTTGGAGAAATACTGATAAACATCCTAGTGGAACTGTGTTTGTGCTGAAGCCTTTGGAACCTTTTATGGATTCTTTAGTATTTCTACAGGGAGCATTTCATTGACTTGGCTCAACAGGATCTCGAGTTTATACTGTTGTGACATTTAGTTTTTCAAACGAGGTGCACGGAAAGACTACCTTGCTACAGCGAATGCGTTATACATCCAGGCCCTGGTGTGACCGGATTACCATTTAAGTATTGGCAGGAATGTTTTGCTATCATTCTGCTCGATATCCATATCGCCAGGGGAAGGATACTTTTTAAGTTATGGTTCATGAAAGATTATGGTGTCGAAGAATCTTGAACTGAACCGTTTACAATACGAGAACCTAGTCTTCATGTAGTCTATCCGAAATATATGTTTGAGAATGGCTACTGTGCTGCGGATGTTTGAAGCATTTTGGTCCGGTATTTAGGACATCGAGATGACCATTTGGATTATGGCGTCAATGTTATAATGATACTATTGTGGAAGGATTTGCGTATACAGAAAGCTTGATCTCTCCTAAATTACTTACTTATTTTGACAAGTTTACCCATTTTTGCTTGAGTAAATATATCTAAAGGTCAATCAACTTTGAGAATTTATTTTGCAAAGTCATTGAACTTTGTTTTTTATCAATAAAATCACTCAACTTAAGCCTTTGTATCAATAAAATCACTTATCATTAAAAAAATCTTACATGATAATATAAATTATTTTTTTATATCATGTAAACATGGACTCTCACAAATAAATAAAATTAAAGAAAACTCATTAATAAATTTTTAGGGGAAAAATTAATTAGTAGCATAATATTTGTTTCACTGTCGATTATTGTTAGAAACTTCGGGCAAACAATTTTAGTGTTTTGCTTAATCTATCTATTTATTATGATGTTTTTCCAGTCCTATTCCTAGTACAGGTTTTATGTCTTTATTTGTTTGAAAAGTTTTATCCCCATGTATTATGGAAATGGAAGAACGAATTATTTTTTGAGATCAACAAATGTTTATACCATTTCCCTTTATCTTTTTTTTTTAATAATTTATAAATAATTATTAATGGTACTCTTAATACCCTTTAGAAATAATATTAACACGTGCTGGAGCTGGACAGGGGATGACCGAATATTTCACAATTTTAATATGCATCGTCCTATCTAATTATTCTTGTACACTAATAGCATAATATTTGTTTTACTAATTAAGTTTGCCCGTAAAAATTTCTTAATGAGTTTTCTTTAATTTTATTTATTTGTGAGGGTTCATGTTTACATGATATAAAAAAAATAAATTATTTTGCCATGTAAGATTTTCTTTTTTAATGATAAATTTAGTTGAGTGATTTTATTGATACAAAGTCTAAGTTGAGTGATTTTATTGATATAAAACAAAGTTCAATGACTTCGCAAAATAAATTTTCAAAGTTGAGTGATCTTTTAAGATATTAACTCATTTTTGCTTGCGAGATGTATTCAGTACTGTTCTTATACTTTGTTAGAAAATTTACGTATAAAAAGTTCTACTATTTGACAAAAGACCATGGAGTGAGTTGGGACAATGAATTAAGGGTGGCCAAAAAGTTTTGAAATTAAGTTGTGGGGACTCAAGTCTTAATTATTGAGTATGGGTGACTATTTTTAGATTAAGGATTAAGGGGATAAATTTCATATCCCCAAGTTTTCAAAATTACACTTTGACCCATCTTATATAAAACCCTAAAACTAAAAAAGAAGGGGGAAAAAATGCGGCTCTGCTCTCTATTCTCCTCTCTTGGATTTTCTTTATTGTTGCTGCTTCTTGGTGCTTCTTCTTCTTCTTCTTCTTCATCATCATCTTCTTCATCTTCTTCTTCTTATTCATCATCTTCTTCTTTTCACTGCTTGTCGCCATTGTTGTTATTGTTCTTATTGTTGCCGCTACTGCTGCTATTGGACTAAATTTTTGGACCAAATTTTGTTCGTATATCACTGAGCATTACTTCATAGGTGATTTTGGTAAGTAAAATTAATGATTTTTAGTTCAATTTCTCATCTGGGTATATCTGCTATTTTTTCAACAATTTTCTGTAGCGTATCCAACAACTGTTGTATTCATTTACAACAGCTGTTGGATTGTTTCCATTACTGTTAAAGTAGTTCCAACAGGTAAGTCATCTGTTGCAACAGATGAGTCATCTGTTGCAACAGATGACCTAGTTGTTGCAGCAGATGGCCTACCTGTTGGATTCATGTTACAACAGCTCAATCCAACAGCTAAGTCATTTGTTGCAACAGATGGATCATCTGTTGCAACAGATGGATCATCTGTTGCAACAGATGACTTACCTGTTGGATTGAACTGCAGAACCAGTAGCTCAATCCAACAGGTAGGTCATCTGCTGTAACAGATAGGTCATCTGTTGCAACAGACGACTCATCTGTTGCAACAGACGACTCATCTGTTGCAACAAATGACCTATCTATTGGGACAATGATAATGAATATAATTTTGTTGTTGTACATAGCTACTCAACTTTACTATACTATCATTATTAATATTTTTAACAAATTTCTTTAGGTACCATTAATGGAGGATTCAATAATAATAGGTGTTGATTGTTATGGTGAGTGGATCGAGAAGAACAATTGATTTATTTGGCATTGGAAGGATGGTGACATGTTAGAGACTGTAGCTATGATAGTCCAAAGAGATGTATTGTATGATGATTTTATGAACTTAATCATCAGCAATTGTGGACTAAATTGCCAACCAGAAAATCTTGTCATCAGTTATATGCACAACTCTTTTGAAAATCAAAGGGTCCTACCTTTTAAGATAACCTCAAGTTCGTTTGCGTGCTTATCTGAGTGATGCAGCTAGGCCTATTTTAAGGGTGTACGTGGTTGAAAAAATAATAGAGAATCAGAATGTAGAACAAGACCAACAAGATATGCTACTTGATAAATTGGATGGTGTGGACATGAATATTCCAGATGATGAGAGTGGAGATGAAGTGGAGGAGGATCAAACACCTACACCCGTTGTTGCGAGCAATACGGTGGGCAGTTCTCAATATGTGCTCCATATGTAAGACGGTTGGCCACAAAAGAACTACATGCCCTGATCAAAATGCTCCATAATTATTGTAATAGTAAATAGTCTTGTTGTTGGTTTAGTTATGAACTTGATAATTTTAACTCATTTTAGTTGGTCATGTATGTTATTTATTATATAAAATATATTTTTATTTATGGTCCAACAACTGTTGTATGTGTGGGAACTACTTATGTTGCAACTTATGTTATATCTATTGCAATAGAATTAAAATTAGTTAGAATAATGAATTATGTTGCCGCAAATGATTAATATGTTGCAACAAATTATTCATCTGTTGGAAATAATCAAACAGATATAGAAATCTGTTGCAGCAGGTGTTTAATATATTTGATCATTTTCAACAAACTCTACATATGTTGCAACAGATGCATTATCTATTGCAGTAGATGATACATCTGTTAGAAATAATCAAACAAATATACACATCTGTTGCAATAGATGACTAACCTGTTGCAACAAATAACTCATCTGTTGGAAATTATCAAACAGATATACACATCTGTTGCAACAAATGACTAACCTGTTGCAACAGATGACTCATCTGTTTGAAATAATCAAACAGATATACACATCTGTTGCAACAGATGAATGATATTACAATCATTAAACCATGATTAGTGATGCACAAAGTTATTTAACTGTAATTAGCCTTCAATTAATAAGTTTAATTACAATCTCAATGAATTACACAAAATATAATTAGCCGTCAATTAATAAGTTTAATTACAATCTCAATGAATTTCATAGTAATTACATGTTTAACTAAGTATATTCGTCCTAAATAGAGAGATCAATCGACTAATTTGATGTGAATTGCTTCATTAAACAATGATTAGTAATAAAAAAAGTTATTTAACTATAATTAGCCTTCAATTAATAAGTTCAATTACAATCTCAATGAATTTCATAGTAATTACATGTTCAACTAAGTGTATTCGTCCTAAATAGAGAGATCAATCCACTAATTTGATGTGAATTGCTTCATTAAACAATGATTACTAATAAAAAAAAGTTATTTAACTATAATTAACCTTCAATTAATAAGTTCAATTACAATTTCAATGAATTTCATAGTAATTACATGTTCAAATAAATGTATTCGTCCTAAATAGAGCGATCAATCGACTAATTTGATGTGAATTGCTTTATTAAACCATGATTAGAAATAAAAAAGTTATTTAACTATATTTAACCTTCAATTAATAAGTTCAATTACAATCTCAATGAATTTCATAGTAATTACATATTCAACTAAGTGTATTCGACCTAAATAGAGCGACCAATCGACTAATTTGATGTGAATTGCTTCATTAAATCATGATTAGTAATAAAAAAGTTATTTAACTATAATTAGCCTTCAATTAATAAGTTCAATTACAATCTTAATAAATTACATAGTAATTACATGTTCAACTAAGTGTATTCGTCCTAAATAGAGTGATCAATCGACTAATAGAGTCATTTGTTGCAATAGATGTGTGCATCTGTTTGATTATTTGCAACATATGAGTCATCTGTTGCAACAGATGAGTATATCTGTTTGATTATTTCCAACAGATGAGTTATTTGCTGCAACAGATAATGCATCTGTTGCAACAGATGACTATATCTATTTGATTAGTTTCAACAGATTAATCATCTGTTGCAACATATGTAGAGTATGTTGGAACTAATCAAACATATCATTCATCTGTTGCAACAGAAGTGTATATCTGTTTGATTAGTTCCAACAAATCAAACATATGTTGATTTGATTTATCAGCTACTGCAACACATGTTGAGTATGTTGAAAATCATTTGCAGCAGATGTCTATATCTGTTGCAATATTTTCAACAGATATACATCTGTTGCAGCAAATACATTAAAACTGTTGGAAATAATGCTGTAAATTTGTACATCTAAGAAATTAATTCATAACAAAATAAAATTCATAACAAAAAATAAATTCAAGCCATCACAAATTACATAAAATAATTAAACAAAAACATGAAAATATAAAAATTGTTATGTTGTCTGAACCAATAATTACATAGAAATAAAAGTCATCACAAATTACATAGTCATTTGGAAACGAGCATTATTGTCCTCCGGCAAATCAAAATATTGCCCAAAGCAGCTGTCCTTAAAATAAACATCCAATTTTTATTCTCGAAGTATTTTTCTAAATGTGTCAAAGAATTTTTCATAGCCGACTTTACCACACAATCACTAGTTAAATCTGTGGCACCATCACACTGCATTCTCATAAGAAAGTTATCAATACATATGGTTTTGACAAACTCTTCAGTGGAAGGGCTATTAGGATCAATGTTAACATTTAGATCATGTTGACTTTTTGATCTAAGTTCAGGATCTCTTATGAAGCTTTCCTCTTTCTCGTGTTCATTTTCATCATCTTCTCCTTCCTCTTCTTCTCTTTCTTCATTTTTATCATCTTTTTCTACTTCATCATCTTGTACAACAAGCTCATCTAGTGGTGAATGTAGCCTAACTACTTTACTTCTTCCTTTCTTTGGAGTTGATTCACTTTCTTTTCTTTTGGGAGTCATTTTATCTACAAACAAGAGGAAAATAAAAAAGATTATAATTGATTTGTGCATCATTAAAAAAAGGGTAACCATGAATTTAACAAGTACAACATAGTAAAATAATAGTTTCAACATATGAGTGATCTGTTGCAACAGATGACTCATCTGTTGCAACAGATGACCCATCTGTTGCAACAGATAAGTCATCTGTTGGAAGAAATCAAACCAGTAGCAAGAATATTTTTGTTTCTTCCAACAGATGACTGTTTTTATTTCTTCCAACAGATCACTCATCTGTTGCAACAGATAAGTCATCTGTTGGAAGAAATCAAACCAGTAGCAAGAATATTTTTGTTTCTTCCAACAGATGACCCATCTGTTGCAACAGATGAGTCATCTGTTGGAATAACTCCTATAATTTCATCCAACAGATGACCCATCTGTTGCAACAGATGAGTCATCTGTTGGAAGAAATCAAACCAATAGCAAGACTGTTTTGATTTCTTCCAACAGATGACCCATCTGTCGCAACAGATGAGTCATCTGTTGGAAATGTTTTTACAATAAACCAACAGATGATATAGTTGTTTCCAACAGATGCTTAATATGTTCCATCATATTCTTATTCTGTTGTAACATATTACACATTTGTTGGACAATATTTTTACTATGCACATATATAAACAAGAACACCACCACCTTTTGTTCAATTTTCTCAAAACACCACCAACACCAACAACAAGCTATATCACACTAAGAACACCACCACCAACAACACTAACAAGTTATAACATATACCAACAAACCAAAGTGAAGTGATTCAATACAACAACACAAACAACAAGACAAAATTGTCACAACAGATATCTCCGAAAAAAGTCAAAATTCAAGTTTTACTATTTTTACAATAATTTTTGAGAACAAGAGCAACAACAACAACAAAAAAATTATATTTCACTTAGAAAAGATACCACATTTACATCAACCACCATATTAAGAGAACAAATACCACAAATTAGGATTTTTTCGGATTCTTCTTTTTTTTTTTAGCATCAAATCTCAAAATTGTTAACCCATACTTGAAGAGAATACAACTACAGTTCTTTTTTTTCTTCATTAACTAAAAAGCCCTAATTTTTTGAAAACCAACAAAAAGAGAAGTCCTTACCTGCGAAGAGAGAGAAATTGACGGCTACAAGGGAAGAAGGAAGGATGAAGAAGCCGAATAATGAGTCGCCGGAGGTTTAAAGTCGACGAAAAGCTTGTCGGCGGCGATCTGTTGGGAAGCTTTTGGAGTTCTGTTGGAAAGAGGAGGAGAGAGCAGAGAAAATGTTTGAAGAGAAAGAGGAGAAGTGGGTGTCAATATTGGATTCTTTTATTTTTATTAGACATTAAATAAGTTGTGGATTGTTTTGTATTTTTGAAAAGATTAACAAGTTTTAAAAATATTAATTGAGTCCCCAATTAACCTAATTTGATTTTTAATTGTGTTTGACTTGTTCCCTTGGTCAAGAGTCACCAAAAATTAAAACAAGACTTGTGAGGCTCCTTTTGTTTAATCTTCTCGAGTTTGTATATTTGTTTTACTTTTAGTCAGAGAAAAGAAAATCACGATATGTATTTAATGAAAAAAGAATGTCACAAGTAAAGAAATAAATTGATCTCCAACACTTAACCACCAACCAATAATTTGATATAAGAATTGCTTAATAATCACAAGTAGACAAAACTCAAAGGGCAATGCAGACCTTTGTGATGACTCAAATGGGGCCAACAAAATCACTCGGTATTTGAAATTCATTAACCTGACTATTTTGAATTCGTAATAAAAAGGACCACCGAGGGAGTAAATCGCTCCTTATCAAAAGATATACTACTTTGTTCCCGAGGTTCGAGCCTTATCGAAAGGAATTCCAATTCCCGATCCTCGAACAAGAAGAATAGAGGTATTACAACCATCCCACTCCCACCACACCCCTTCGTAATACTACCAACTCTATCCCAAGATCTTAAAATACTGAAAATTCATATTTCTTGAAATCAATAAAAATCTAAATTTGATTAACCATATAGTATTTGAAATTCTCTGTCTCGATTAATTTTGAATTCGCATTAGGAAGGATCACTTATGGAGTAACGTACTCCCTATTGAAAGGTACTTTGTTCCGAGGCTTTAACCTATTGAAAAGGTACTATAAGGCTCAAGCGAGACCTCTGTTTAAGAATAGAGGGATCGCAATCATCCCACCACATCGCTCGATAATATTTCCACTCTATCCCATGATCTTACAATTATGAAAATCTGTAATTCCTATTCAAATAAATTATACCATATACCTTGTATGTTGGAACTAGAATCACATCCATTTTAGATCTTCAATGAAGATTTAGAATTTGATCCATCAATATAAGCTAGTAGTGTTTGACAATAGATTTTTTGATTTTGGATCAGATTCTAAAAATTTATCTTCAAATATCTGTTCAGCCCTGAAATTTGAAGATCTATCTTCAAATATTTTCTCAGTAAAATACATGTCCAAACACAACTTCAAGAACTCAAAATTTTCAAGTTTTAACTTCAAAATCTATGGCGAAACGGGAGCTAATATTATAGAATAAACAAACAAGAGAATGAAAAGGAACACTGTATTTGAGGATGCAAGTTTCTTGTATAAATGCGATCACATTTTTATGGCATAGTAGGATTGTTCAATAACTGTACTATTCAAGCTGTATTTATATTACAAAAGGTCCTTGCTATTCAGAAAATGGTTCTCTCTTAAACATGGAAACTTTTCCTCATTATGAGGTCACCAACTTTGCGAAACAAAGCTTTTCTTCTACTGCTAAGATTCCTATCGCTATCTGAATCATCGAGATTGTTATAATCCGGATTTGCATTTGGTTTTCCTGCCTCGTCTGCTAAGGCCGGTGCAGATGCTCTTCTACAATGAGATAAGGAACGTGGTGTACGAGGCTCTGACTTTGGTGTGACTGATGTTGGATCAAATATTGACCCCTTAAGTGTCTCGTCTTGAAAATCCTCAGGTTTTTCAATTTTCAGCTCAGTAAGATCAACTTTGAAACTTTTCTTGACTTTATGATCCTCTTCATGTTCCTCGACCATTTCACTGGGTACCTTGACATTGTCGTGAGATACAGGCCCATTGATCCTAAGGCGTTCGTTGTCTTTAGTGATAAAATGCAAGGCTTCTTCCTTCTCAGCCAGACGATCTTTGAGTTGAGAATTTTCATCCCTAGCTAAGCCAGCTGCAGCTTTTGCTGCATTGGCTTCATTAATAGCCTGTTTCAATATGTCCCTCAATTTGTACTTTTCTTCCTTGGCTGCTCTAGATGTATTCTCGGCTGCTTTAAGAGACTCCGCGAGCCTTTCTGTCTCACGCTGAGCCAAAGCTCTTTCTTCGTCAGCTCTTTTTATACAAGTGATGAACCCCATTTCTTTCCCGTTCCACGCCAAAAGTGACTCCTCATTCTCTAATCTCAATCTCTCTGTTGTATTTCTGTATAAGTCTGCTTCCTTTTTCTCTTCATCCAAGAGCTTTTGATACCTGGCCTCGGTGTTTCTTATCATCTCTTTCAATTTCCGCGCTTCCTCTTTCACTTGTTCTAACTCTAATTGCGTAGCACCAAGTTTCTCCTTGGCCTCGGAAGCTTCAGTAGCAACTTCCTTCAACGCTAATGCTAAATCATCCATCGCCTTTCTGGTTTTCTCCTCTGCATCGCTAGCAAACTTGAGTTCATTTTTCAGCAAGTTTATCTCATCGTTCAAATTCTTAGCCTTTGACAAGGCAATTTTCTCCCTCTCTTGGGCATTAGCCACATCCTCCTTCGCCAATGCAAGTTCAGCATTAAGGCTTTCAAGTTCCTTCTTCACAGAATTTGCAATCTCCCCATTGCTATAAACGTTCCAACGCCCACTATTTCTCCTAGATGGAGCAGCCTCAAACGACTCAACCTTCTCGTGAAATGAAGACATCTTGACCTTAGCTTCTTCAAGTTCAATCTTAGCACGTTCAAACTGCCTCGTCTGTGACTCAAACGAATCATACATCTTCGACTCTGACAACTTCCTATTCTCCAATTCAACTTCCAATTCTCGAACATTTTTCTTCAACACAGACAATTCTTCAGTCGCTTTAACCTCAGATGCTTTCACACGATCCATCTCCTCCCTCAAACCCCCCAACACAACATCTTTTTCGGCTAATTTAACCTCATATTTCTTCATCCTTTCGAGTTCCATCTTCAACGACTCGATATTTTTGTCTTTAATCTTCATATCTTCTTGTGCTTTAGAATGAAATTCCCTCAAAACTTTGAGTTCTGCAATTAGTTCCCCTGCCTTTTTAGGTGATAATCCTTCATTTAGCTTCATATTAGCTTCATTTGCTAATTTCTTCATTTCTCTAATTTCAAGAATTGCTCTATTTTTTTCACCTTCAACAAAATCTAATTGCTCTTTTGTTTCCCTTAACTCATCTTCAACATGTCCCATTTGCTCTTTCATAAGCAAAACTCTATTATTCACTTGATCCTACAAACACCAAAAAATTAAAAAATTTAATAAAATTTTAAATCTTTAAACAAAACCAAAAACTAAATCACACCAAACATTAGGGGGTGTTTGGCCATGATTTTTTAAAAACTTTTTTCTGGAGTTGAACTCTGTCAAACATGTTTGTCCATAAAAAACAGCAATTCAACTTCAAATCAAATCACACCAAAGATTAGAGGGCGTTTGTCCATGATATTCTTACTCCAGAAAACATGTTTGTCCATAGAAATCCGGAATTCAACTTGAAACCAAATCACACTAAAGATTGGGAGCATTTGGCCATGTTTTTTTTTTCCCCTCAAGTTGAACTCTAGAAAACACGTTTGGCCATAAAAATCCAAAATTCAAGCTGGATTCTAGAACTTTAAGGAATTTGAAAAACACCAAAAAGCTATTTGCACTCCAAATTACTCACAAAAAATTCAAAAACAACTTCAATCTATATACACGGTAAAAAAAACTCCAATTTTCAAATATCATTTCTTTCACTTTGAAAACAAAAACTCTCTTTTTTTCCAAATACTCACAATTTTCATGGCCGAACTCCCCCTATAATAAAAACCAATATTAAAATTCCAATAAAATCACAAAAAATAAAATAAATGAATACCTCAAGCAAATTGTCAACCTTGGATGGTTTCTTCCTTGAAACAACAGCGTTTGAATCAATTTGACATCCCAAAGCATCACCTCTACAAAGCTTTGATGCAGAAAATGTTCTTGAAAATCTTGAAGAATTACTTTTTTGTCCAAAATCAATGGACCCAGATCTACAAAATTCTCAAAAACATCAAAAAGATTCAATCTTTAATTAAAAAAAAAAAAAAAAACTTTTTTTGGGTTAAAAAAAAAAATTCAAAAAAATAGTAATTTATGATCAAGAAATTAAACAGAAACCCATGAATGAAAAAACCTTAACAAACAAATCCGAGAAAATCTCTCTACTTCAAATGAATTATATACACACATATACATACAACAATTTAGATAATATCAACACACAAAATTAAAAAAAAATTAAAACATTTATATAATGATAATAACAAGGAAAAAAAATAATAATGTGTGTACCTTGATTTTGAACGTAACATTTTTTTTCTTGGTTACGTGTTTGAATCACTTTTTTTCTCTTGGAAAAATCAACACAAAAAATTTGAGAAAAATCCACTTTTTTTGTGTATACTAATACAAATAAAAAAATTAAAACAATTATATAATGATAAATAACAAGGAAAAGTATTATAATGTATGTACCTTGATTTTGAACGTAACATTTTTATTTTTTTTTGATACGTGTTTGAATCACTTTTTTTCTCTAGGAAAAATCAACACAAAAAAATTGAGAAAAATAAAATTCCACTTTTTCTTGTGTGATTTTTCAGAGTTTTTTGTTGTTGTATTTTTTGAGGAAAAAAAAGGTTGTTTTGAAAGTTTGTGGTTTATGACAAAGTCGGAAGTTGGCGGGGGTTTTGTTTGGTAAAAAATATTATATGTAACGGCAAAAGGTATGAAAGGGACATATTAGTAGAAGAAGAATTAAAAGATTTTTGCAGACTTGGTAGGGATCTTTGATAAAGGTCAACTTTTTGAATTTAATGAGTTAATTAATTAGCTGAAGTTTTCAAATGTGATTTCACTTGCAAATATTGAAGTCATTGTTTTTTCTTAAACATAATGTTTAATACATGAACAGACACTCAAATTTGATCTTATTTATCAAGTAAGCATTTTAACTTTTGAGATTGTACGTCTATCTAGACACTTGGTCTCGAGTGGAAACTGAATACTCCAACTCGTATCCATTGTATTTCGTAGACATCCGATGTTGACGTGGTACATAAATTTTAGAGGTGTCTAAATCATTATTTTATAAGTTGGAGTGTTCAGGTTACACAATGCAGACGATTGAGATACATGTCTAGATTTGCATACTCAAAATTGAAATATTTACTTGCTTGAGGCCAAGTTTAATTGTTTAAATGACTATCTATGTATTATGTCATTTTTTATGACCTTGATGTTCAAGATCAGCTTAAGCATATCTTGACTAATTTTATGAGATATGAACCATTTTCCATCACCATCTCAACTCTATTCACAAATGGTTGAGGGTGGATATGCAAAAAAGAATTAGAAGATTTTCGCAGACATGGAAGGGGATCGGTGTGAATTTACTAAATTGCCCTTGATTAAGGTCAACTTTTGAAATTTAATTAACACAACCTCCACCCAAATTTTGTTATAATTTTTGCATGAAGTTTTTTGGGAGATGCAATTAAAAGTGACAAATAAGTTTGTCAATTAAGTGAGGGTCCTTCAAGTTTTAAAAATTAGGTAAAAGTGACAAATTTTTTTCAGTTTTTTATTTTTATACTTTCACACCAACAACTATAGAAGTTGTCTCAATAACTATAGTAGTTGTCTCAACAATTATAGAAGTTGTTCGACAACTGTGCTAAGTTGTTGGACAACTGAATAGTTGTCGGGACAACTACTGCAGTTGTGGAACAACTGTGTGCAGTTATTTGAAGGACTTGACCCACTAATATTGTGGGACTCACTCGTTCCTTTTAATTAATTGGAGACACAAGAGACATTCTCAACTTATTTTTCCAAGTTTTTCCAAGTGTTTAGGTTTCATTTGCAAATACTGATGAGGTCATCATTTGCAAGTTGAAGTTTGGACATAAAATTTTGAGTTACAACTTATAAGTGGATGCTTTTTTAATATTTTAAGTGACATATGGATATATTGATTAGAATTGAAAGAGTAATACAAGTGAATTTTTCAACTTGAAAACTCACAAATTTTCAACTTTAGCAAACTTCCACAAACTTTTTTTTTTTCAGCTTCGAAACTTTCATGTTCTAAGTTTGTTTACATAATAGTAGTGACGTATGAAGCACATAATTTCTTGATAAAAGAAGACTTAATACATAATTTATACTCGAACCTCGACAAGAGGGAGTTGCTTGGATGGTACCAAGGAAGTAAAAAGGGTGGGAGCTCTTAGAGAGGGGTTAAAAAAGTTCACGTCACCAAGAAAGTAAAAAGGGTGGAAGCTCCTAGAGAGGGGTTAAAAAAAAACCCGAACCTCGTAACGTAATCCCCATAAACCCCCACCCCCACCCTTTTCCAGTCAATATAAAATAATTCCCCGTTATGCATACATCAGAATGAATAGCCAATAGTCGATGTTAATTGAGATATCAATATAATTAAGATTCTTTTGAAATGTAATTTTCGTATGTAGAAACCATATAAAACGTATTATAAAGTTTCTTGTTTTGTATTGACCCAACAAATAAAGAAGTAGTCGTATCAAGGAAAAAAGTTACTTAACTTTACTAGTATTAACTTTTATTTTCGAGACGAATAAGGACTGACTATAATAGTTTATGTTAATTTTCATTAAAGATGCAAAAGCCAAGTATTTCTAGGCTTTAATTAACCCCTAAAGCCATATAGAACTATTTCTCCCATTTCAGATTATCCGTCATGATTTTTCATAATAATTATTTCAAATTATTTGTCATTTAAGAAGTTCAAAAGAAAATTAATTATTTTTTCTCATTTTCCCCTTTGTAGTATTTATTCTTCAACACTACAAACACCCTAATACGGTAAATATATAATGAAGAATTAAAAACTATATTTTAAGACATAAATAAAGGTAAATTGTCAAAAATAACGTATGTATTAAGTTTTTTAAGAGACATATAAAAGAAAAACACGATAATAATTTGAGATGTAGGAGTATTTTATAAGCTTCCAATTTTAGGCATCTACATCTAGATCAATTTTTTGGAAAGTTTGTGTATAAGTAATTACTCCCTCCATCCAATAATAGTTGTATGCTATACTAAATATAGATATGCAATAATACTTGTACAGTTTGAAAAATCAATGGATAAATTATCCTTTTCTACCTATTTTATCCTTTTTATTAAATATTATTCATCACTCAATGTATTTTTCAAGATATTAAATTTATTAAATTCAGAGGATGATATAGTAAAATTACCATTTATTATTTCTTAACCTATATATCAAGTCAATAGTGAACAAGTATTGTTTGATGGAGGGAGTAATTATAAATTTTAAGTTAATTAATTTTTTATTAATAAATGGAGACATTGAGAATGCTTAGAAATTGAAATAGTCTGACTTTGTCTAGGGGCCGGCAAACATGACGTTGGAATTTGTTTCAATTAATTACTAATTAATTACTTCAACCCCTGGATTTAATAATTGATTAATTTCAAATTAATGAATTATAATCTCTAATAAGTATTGTAATTAATAAATCTTGTTAGCTTTGACAATAAAATTGGCGTTATGTTTACCTAATTCATTAGAAAAATATACTTTTGAAGAGATTTATTGTGGCATCACGTTTATTGTAGGTTCCCTATATGATACCAGGTCTTAAATTTTTTAAAAATCAGGTGTTCAAAATTCGATATTGATATTAAAGTTTTGATTAATTTAAATTTGCGTCATGTAAAATCTACTTAAAGGCAAAAATAATCCTAATAAGATTTTTTCTTATCAGGATTTTTTCTTATGCCCATGACTCAAATTCAAGCAGAGGCGTACCCACGCTTGAGGGTGACGGTGCACGTGCACCCGGTAACTTCAGAAAAAATTATGTATATGTACATTTATATACCAGAATAAGGATCAAATATTTAATTGTGCACCCAAAAGCACAGACGACTATTTGGTTCACTGGTCCAACACTCAACCTTGAGCTTCTCTACGGGCAAGATGTCTGAGTTCGACTCCTGTTGTTAACTTTGTTTATTATTGTCTTTTTATCAAAATAATAAATGCTTTTTAAAGACTCAAGCTAGTTTCGAACCTGCAACCTCAATCTCAAATTGTACACACAAGGGATAAACCATCAAACCACACAGTGACCAATGTTATATTTTCGTTTAATTTATATTTATTTGGATACCTGTGGTTTTACACTAGTTTAACAACGTTTTCGACAAAAGCATTAAAGTATGACGCGACACCATTGTACCAACACACATCCACCTCTACTAGTGCACCCGTCATCTTCAAATCCTGAGTTTGCCTCTGAATTCAGAACTATTTCCTCTATCTCTACGTTTTCTTCTGCGGAGTCCTTGTGGGCCAGATCATATTTTACAATTGAAAAGTCTTAATAAGGATCTTTAGATCATTAAAAAAAAAGATCTTTAGATCAATGATTTAAATGTAACACCCCATACTTTTGGCTAGAACTTGAACCATTTTTCATATGTGTATAAGCCCAAACCCAATGATTTTTATTTAGATATAGATGTTTAGATCAATTCTCTAGTGTGTTAAGTGTTTTGGATGTGAATTAAGGTCATAGAAAACCTCTAGCACAAATACGAGTTGAACGTCCTACTATCGAACAAGTTTTCATAAAAGTTTCTATTAGGATCAACTTCAAAAGAGTATTTATCCTAGAATATGAAGAGTTACGTGGCCCAATACCCACCAAATTAAAGGTTTTCGAGTCTTCTTTCCAATGCAACTGACCGTTCGTCAATCCGAGTTTGGAGTAAAGAGTTATGAGCATTTTAGTGAGACACTATCCCAGGTGCGCGTTGGGCAGCGCGGGGCTGACCTGGTGAGTGGAAAATCACGGGAAAGCCTCCGTGTTGGGCTGCGCGGCGTGGAGCTCCCTCCCTGACGTAAAATACGTATTTCTCTTATTAAATCAAAGACAAACTAGTCCTTTCACCCCGTGTAACTTTCCCAATCCGTTTTTAATCCCCAAAATCGTCCTAACCTTATTAGAATCATCTTAAAATCCCTCATTCCCCTTTTCCCCCAAAACTCAAGAACTCAAAGACGGTTTTCAAATCCCAAAGCTCCCAAGTTCAAGTTTCTCTCCAAGATTCCTTCTAATTAAGGTATGTAGAACAACCCTTTGAAATCTAATTTCGAACCCATGGTTTATAAACCCTTATGTAAGTATATGTATTTCGAATATGGATTTAGAGATTTCAAATTTTATTTTGAATTTATGGATGAGCATGAAACCTTTGATGAAAACTCTTTTCTTAAAAATATACTTTGTTTATTAGGTGAATTGAATTAAGGGAGGTCACTTTAATTGTTTTCTTTACCTCCTCATGTGTTTAATGAAATATTTTGGGTCAACAAGTCCTTACTACATGAACAAGAAATATGTTATATAAATGTTACGATAGAACATGAACGGGTTGACCTTTGCTAAATTGTTTTATTCATGGTTTGAGAATTATGGCTCCTAAATGGTTAAAGTATTTCATAAATGGATTTGATTGATATTGAATGATTATCTTATACATGATTTTAATATGATGGGCATATGAAATTGATGACAGACCTTATGGTTATACGAACGATGAAATAGATGACTTGCAAGTCTTGGTATGACGATACCAACTATGATCTATGCCCTTAATAAAAATAAAATGCTTTAATGGTGTTTGATGGTTTTAAGATGTTAAAACATGGGTTTAAAGAGAATTAGATGGTTAACCGATAAGGTGGAAGTCCTAATGGCTCAACACCCGAAACCTATCTTTTGCCGACATAGGGATGGTTCGATCCTTAATTGGACAACCTTATGATTTTCTCTACGAGGATGATTGTGCTAGCCAGACAGATTTAATCTCAATTCATGTGGTAAATATTGACTGGGGCTTAGCCGGTCGAGTGTTGATCGGACCCACATAGCCCGTGGTGTTTAACAGAAGTCGGTAATACCATCTAGTTCAGAACTAAAGAATAGAATATCTATGTTTTCAACTTTGGAGTCATAGCTGACATATTTTATTATGTTTTGATTTTACTCTCATGGCTATTTTATATGAAGTTTATCTTATCCCTTTTACTTGTTCTGCATACCAATATATTCCATGTATTGACTATCTTCGGGCGACAACATCGTTTCATGATATAGGTTCGGAGACACCTTTCTATGGTTCTGTGCAGTGTTGGGATCATTAAGTCAACTTAAGCAATTGATGAGCCCTCCATCTTCCGGAAGGCTTATGGTTTTTTTTTTAGAGTAGACTTTGATTTTCCATTTTATGGTATTGCGGGGCCATGTCCTGACTTAGATTTTTCAGTCTTATGTTAAAGGCTTAGTAGACTTACGTAGATGTTGTTTAAATGTTTTGTTCCAAACATTTGATTAATTTTTACCATATTTTAAATGGGATTTCTCTAATGGGTCTTTCTTCCGCAAATACTTATTGAAATGCTTATGATGATATGCTAAGGGGTCCTCTCGGGCCTTTATTGGTTTGGGATGCCCTTCACGTCTAGGGCCTTGGCTTGGGTCGTGACATTAAAAGGCTTTATAATTTTTCTATTTTTTTATTGGTTTAACTGTTTAATGAATGGGTTGGTGTCAGTAGCTGTTCTTGCTTAGCGAGATCAGTCGCTTGCACTATATTGTCTGACGATAACCTTGCCTGACCGTTTTGTAATTTATGGATCTTTCTAGACTAAGGTCTAAATATCCATTTGACCAATTTGAAAAATCTTATGAGCTTATGTTGTTAGAAAATTAGAAGAGAACATATAACTTCAAGGCGTGAATCAATTCACTGTCCTTAAAAAAATATTGCCAGTATATTCTTTAGGGGAATACAAACAAGTTTCTTCAGGATTCCTCAAAGCTAAGATGTTACTGCAAAATTGTTTAGTCATTTCAGGTTTAAGTTATTTATAGAAGAAGAAGACTATTCCAAAAATGTGTCTTATCTGAACAGTTACGTTTCAGTTACAATTGAAATTTTAAATTTCAAACAAACTAAAACTGTACGATTGAGCCATGTATATATTATAAGAAAACATAGATTCAGAGGAAGTCATTATCATGCTAAAACAAGGTAACCTTTACTTTAATGCTATCATTGATGAATGCGGGTTGCTGAATCGAAGACTGGGTAGCCAGTGGTGCGACATAGCTTCAGTGAACGAAATAGGGTAGCAGATGTCCTAGCCAAAGAAGGAGCCAAGGATGATGTTTTTGACAGAACTGCTAATATTTTTGTAGTTCCTCCGATGTATGCATCTGAAACGGTTTGGGCAGACATCTTAGGAATGAGCTTTAAAAGAAAAACTAGACAATGTAATGCTATTAATGAGTGCCTAAGCCCAGATTCTATTTCTGTGGAACCTGGCGGATGTTGATCCTTAAAAAACAGAACCAGAAAATTGATAGAAAATATTAAGTTCTAAGCCCACAGAAAACTGTGTTTCCTTAAAGAATAGAACACTATTCTGCAATACTGACAATAGAAATTGCAGAATTTCAGCGAACTCAACAAACGGAGTAAATCACACTTATTATTATTTATTTGAAGAAAAAATGCAGAAGATGAAAGAAAAAATCAGTCTGTTTTTTATTTGTAAGTAGTATTTCCGTTTTTTCAGTAGTAGAAATGAGGCTAAGCCTCTGAATATTTATAGCCACTAACATGTGCAAACATACCTGTTCGGAAAAGATATGTCATTTGGGAACAAACACACTTATTCAGAAAAAGTCACAACTCATTGGAAAGGTCACAACTATTCAAAGTGAAGAGGTGCCTTTTAACATACATCCTTTTCCTTGGTGTCTATTCATTTTCCATTCACACATCAACACAAACCCAACAATCCCCCACATGAATGGGGAGTGACTATTTTATGAATTTATTCATGAAAAAACTGTGTGATCTACTAGTAAGGATCAATTGCATCTGGATAAGTAGGTTTTCCTTTGAACTTTCTATAGTGAACATACATCGGGTATCCTTGGTCAATCGGTAGATTTGATATCCTTGAACCTTCGAGCTTTCACGTATACCTAGGCAACATATGTCACATAATTTATCCTTAGCCGTTCTTGGTTCTCATTATTTTTTTCGTTTCAGTCATGAACACGTCCTGGTTTCATTAGTGCGAAGAGAGCTGGCCTTACTCTTATTCTCCTTGAAGCGGCTTACACTTCACACTCACATAGGTGATTCCTAAATATTTTATCCTATAGACAAACTATTTGATCATATCTGCCAAACTTAGAAACCATTAAAAATCTTCAAACCTTAAGCTTTGTCCTTGTTTCTTGAACATTGTCATATCATGGAAATGGATATATATATATATATATATATATATATTATTTTTATTTTTGACAATGCTGAACCGTCATTCGTAATTTTGTTTGATATCCTTGAACCTAGACCTTGGGATCTCCATTTAACTAGGTAGAGTTATCATTACAATGACTTGTTCTAGGCCATAAACCCATTCCATTCGATGATTTATCAACCGCCTCTCTAGTTAGGCCTTTTGTAAGTGGATTCGACATATTATCCTTTGACTTCACATAGTCAACTGTGATAATTCCACTAGAGAGTAATTGTCTAACGGTATTATGTCTTCATCGTATGTGACGTGACTTTCCGTTATACATAACATTTCCAGCCTTCTTATTGTCACTTGACTATCACAATGTATGCATATAGGAGCCACTGGTTTTGGCTACAAAGGAATATCTTTTAAAAAGTTTCGTAGCCATTCAACTTCTTCACCGGCCTTATCTAAGGCAATAAACTCAGATTTCATTGTAGAGCGAAACTATTTGCAGATACAAGTCTGTTTGGATGATTTTCAAGAAATTGCTCCTCTACCAAGAGTAAATACATATCCACTCGTGGATTTTACTTCATTTGACCCGATGATCCAATTTGCATCACTATATCCTTTAATTACTGTTGGATATTTGTTGTAATGCAAAGCATAGTCTTGAGTATGTTTTAGATACTCCAAAACTCTTTTCATTGTCATCCAATGAGTTTGATCTGGATTACTTGTGTACCGACTCAATTTACTAATAGCACATGCTATATCTGGTCGTGTACAATTCATGATATACATCAACCTTCCCAACAGCATAATCCAATTGTTACTTGCTTTGGCCTTGGTTCTTTGTGAGAGCAAGATTCACATCAATTGAAGGTTTGACAACTTTGAAGTCCAAATACTTAAATTTTTCAAGTACCATGTTGATGTAATGAGTTTAAGACAAAGATAGACCTTGAGGAGTCCTATGAATTTTAATTCCTAAGATCAAATCTGCAACTCCTAAGTCTTTCATATCAAACTTGCTAACAAGCATACACTTAGTAGTATTTATGTCGGAAATGTCCTTACTCATTATCAACATATCATCCACATACAAACAAATAATGACAATGTTATTTGGAGTGTTCTTGATGTAAACACATTTATCACATTCATTGATCTTAAATCCATTTGACAACATAGTTTGATCAAATATTGCATGTCATTGCTTGGGTGTTTTTTTAGTCCATAAAGCGACTTAACAAGTCGACACACCTTCTTTTCTTTTCCTGGAATTACAAACCCTTCTGGTTGTTCCATGTATATTTCTTCCTCTAATTCTCCATTTAAAAAGATTGTCTTCACATCCATTTGATGAATTTAAAGACCAAACACGACGACTAACGCTATCAACATTCGAATCGATGTGATTCTTGTTACCGGCGAGTACGTGTAGAAATAATCAAGACCTTCTCACTGTCTGAAATCTTTGACAACTAGTCTTGCCTTATATTTATCAATAGTACCATCATCTTTCATTTTCTTTTTGAAGATCCATTTAGAACCCAATAGTTTGTTTTCTGGAGGAAAATCAACCAATTCCCATGTATGATTATTCAATATAGATTCTATTTCACTATTGATTGCCTCTTTCCAATATTGTGCTTCTGAAGAAGACATTGCTTCCTTGGACGTTTGAGGCTCATTCTCAACTAAAAATGTCAAGAAATCAGGACCAAAGGAAGTTGAAGTCTTTTGACGTTTGCTTCGTCTTGGACTTTCCTCATTAGTTGTACTTCCCTTTGACACTTTTCGAGGTCATTTAGATTTTTCACTAGACGACTCACATTCATTTTTGTATGTATAAATGTTTTCAAAAATTCAACATTATCTGATTCAGTTACCGTATTCACATGAATGTCGGGATTTTCTGATTTATGAACCAGAAAACGATATGCTTTGCTATTAGTTGCATAACCAATGAAAACACAATCAATTTTTTTTGGTTCTATCTTAACCCTTTTGAGTTTAGGAACATGCACTTTAGCCAAACACCCCCACACTTTAAAATATTTCAAGCTGGGTTTCCTTCCTTTCCATTGTTCATATGAAATGGACTTTGTTTTACTATGGGGTATACGATTGAGTATCCAACTGGCTGTTAGAACAGTTCCCCCCCACAAGTTCTGTGATAAACCAGAACTTATCAACAAAGCATTCATCATCTTTTTTAATGTTCTATTCTTTCTTTCCGCAATCACATTGGATTGTGGAGTGTATGGGGCAGTTGATTGATGAATAATTTCATATTCCAAACATATTTCAACAAAAGGAGATTCATATTCACCACCCCTATCACTTCTAATCATTTTGATTTTCTTGTT
The DNA here is from genome assembly GCA_031232105.1 of Capsicum rhomboideum. Taxonomy (NCBI): domain Eukaryota; kingdom Viridiplantae; phylum Streptophyta; class Magnoliopsida; order Solanales; family Solanaceae; genus Capsicum; species Capsicum rhomboideum. Next base: position 49,731,871 of record CP124707.1, read on the forward strand.
AAGTTGTGTTTCAACTTCATTCTTGTATTGCTTGAAAGCATCAATTGCCTCATCTTTGCTATTAAGCAGATAAACATAGCAATATCGAGTGTTATCATCAATGAAAGTTATGAAGTATTTTTTTTCCACCACGAGATGGTACAGACTTCATGACACAAATGTCTGTATGGATTAAGTCTAAGGAATTTGAATTCCTTTCAATTGATTTATAAGGATGCTTTGCACTTACTTGACATTTTAAATTGTTACTTTCAAACTTAGGTAAGATTTCTAAGTTAATCATTTTCCGCATGGTTTTATAGTTTAGATGTCCTAAACATGCATGCCATAAATGATTTGACTCAAGCAAGTAAGAAGAAGCAGAAATCTTATTCATATCAATAGAGATTACATTTAGTTTGAAGAGGCCATTCACACACTTAAAACCATTCTTGACTAGAAGTGATGTCGAGATCAAATTCTTTCGCATTTTGGGAACATGAAGGACATTATTGAGGGTCACCATCTTGCCCGAAGTCATCTTCAAGCCAACCTTGCCCGTTCCTTCTATCATTGCGGTTGCTGAATTTGCCATACAAATGTCTCGCCTTTTTCAGAAGAAGTATAAGATGAAAACAGTTCCTTGTTGGAACACACATGACGGGTAGCACCTGAATCAAACCACCATTCATTTAGATTTCCCACCAAGTTACATTCAAAGAGCATTGCACAAAGGTTGTCTACTTCTTCATTCAAGTTTGCTTGCTCTTTCTTCTTATCTTTCTTTGGAGCACGACAAACAGAAGCCATATGACCAACTTAGCCACAGTTATAGCAATTTCCTTTGAACTTTTTCTTCTTGGGTGCTTCCTTCTTATCATCCGACTTCTTCCTCTTTTTCTTCTTTTGAGGAGTTTCAACATTGTTTGCTCCTGCGATTGAAGACTTTGCATTTGCTCTCTTTTCTATATTTTTGTTGTCTTCTTTAATTCACAAATGAACAATCAAATCCTCTAAAGTCATTTCCTTTAGTTTATGTTTCAAATAGTTCTTAAAGTCCCTCCACAAAGGATACAACTTTTCAATGAAAACTGCTACTTGAACAGCTTCGTTGATGACCACTCCTTCCGCTAGTAAATCATGTATGATCACTTGTAATTCTTGAACTTGATTCATGACGGATTTATTGTCAACCATCTTGAATTTAAGAAACTTGGCTGCTACAAACTTCTTCAGTCCAGCATCTTCTGTCTTATACTTTTTGTCTAAAGCATCCCAAAGTTCCTTTGAAGTTTTGCAAATGCAATAAACACTGTATAAACTGTCTTCCAATCCATTTAGGATATAGTTCTTGCACAGAAAATCAGAGTGATTCCATGCCTCGGTCACCATAAACCGTTCTTTCTCCGAAGTCTCATCCGGTAGAGTTGGAATGTTCTCCGCAATAAACTTCTGCAAGCTTAGAGTGGTCAGATAGAACAACATCTTCTGTTTCCACCTTTTGAAATCATTTTCGAAAAACTTTTGGGCTTTTCCGCTGCAGACATAGCGGGAGTAACACAGTTTGACGAAATAGCATTCGTAGCCGCATTTGCAAAATCCATCACACTATTAGTTGGTTCTCCTATTTTTTTGTTTGATCACACACAAGCACAATTCAATAACTGGTTAGCTATCAATGTGGTTTTATTCAGTCGATGAAGGTTTTATGTTCTTCGAATTGATAGAAATAACTTTATTAACTCGATGAAGTTTTTATGTTCTTCGAATCGAGTTAAAAAGTGGAGTAGAAAGTCTTTAACTTTAATCTCCAACCACAAACAGAAATAGAGATGAAGCAGAAAAATATAAACAAAATACAAATTAAATTCTTTAAGCTTGTTGATCCTTCAAAAACAGAACAAGAAAATTGATAGAAAATAGTAAGTTCTAAGCCCACAGAAAACTGTGTTTCCTTAAAGAATTTAATCCCCTCACAATTGCCCAAAGTTTGGATTAATTCCTCTCATGATAGAATAGAACACTATTCTGCAATACTGACAATAGAAATTGCAGAATTTCAGCGAACTCAACAAACGGAGTAAATCACACTTACTATTATTTCTTTGAAGAAAAAATGCAAAAGATGAAAGAAAAAATCAGTCTGCTTTTTATTTGTAAGTAGTATTTCAGTTTTTTCAGTAGTAGAAATGAGGCTAAGCCTCTGAATATTTATAGCCACTAACAGGTGCAAACATACCTGTTCGGAAAAGATGTGTCATGTGGGAACAAACACACTTATTCAGAAAAGTCACAACACATTGGAAAGGTCACAACCATTCAAAGTGAAGAGGTGCCTTTTAACATGCACCCTTTCCTTTGGTGTCTATTCATTTTCTATTCACATCTCAACACAAATCCAACAGCGGATAAGCCAGCTAGTATGTTATTAACCATCCATATACATATATATATATATACTAGATGGGAAATGGTCCGTGCTCATACTTGGGTTTTGATGTAATTTTATCATAGCATTTATGCTAATAACGAAATTAAAACAGTTAATATACTTTGTCAAAGGGTATGTATTGAGTCGAATGCGACATTTTCATGCACATGTACGAAATAGATAAACTATTGCAGAAATACTTCTAGATACATCTTGGGTAATAGCTGGTGTATTACCAAATATACATCGTGAACATAATGCCCAAAAATCATTGATACTAGCTAATGCTAGCAGGTACATCAGATGGAACAAAAAGATGGAGAGATACACATTGTTAACAGTGGCACAGATATTGGGCCCTTATGGTATCTCCTACACATTCCAATGATTGGCCGAGCGAATAGGTCAACTTGTTGCTCAACAGATTATCTTTAGTTACTTTTTCTGTTTCATCTGACCCAGAAACTTTAGCAATGCATGTCCTTTCCTGGCACAACTATATATATTGATTCATCTAGCTTTTTAGAATATGTTGATCATTCCGAATCTCCGATAGCTGTAGAAGGAGAAAGAAAATGAGATCTCACACACAAAACTAAAAACAGAAATCAGATGTTGCATATTCTTAAATGTTTATGTGAAGATTGAGGAGTGAAAAATACAACAGCTAGAGGAGATATATATAATGGGATATGATTACGAAGTAAATAGGCTATTAAAAAAATCTGTAGCAAAATATATTCAGCTTTATAACCAGAGGACAATCCTTAAAATAGAGCAGATGTATGAAATGGTTATAAAATGAAAATTTTGACACAGATCTCTTTCAAAATTTCATAAAGGACAGGAGGACGAAATATTACCATTCTTTTCAAAGGGGAGTTTTTTTTTTTCCAGTAGCCAAAAAATCCCAACACGGGTGCCTCTTGTTAAAAATAATACTAGTATATTTTTAGTTATCTCAAATATAAGTTATAATATATTCTTTATTATTTAAATAGCCTTTAATCACCTTTATTACTCCTTAAAGAGTCTTGGTGGACTATTATATTTTAATACAATTCCTAATTACTCGTCATATGAGTTACAGACCGTTTACCTCATAGTTATTGTCATTAGATGCACATAGCCGTTGGAATCAATTTATTGGACTGATTTTTACCTGATCTTGAGTTGTTTGGTAACCTATAAATTTTTTTTTATAATTCTTGTCTTATTGGGTAGACTTTCTAAGATAAATTCTTCCTCTAATATTTGCTTGTGTTGGGTTTTCTTAGATTGAATCTTTGTCAGTTTCTGTGATCCTAGTTATATATATACTAGAAGACCTTATTGAATTCTGGAGTATACAAATATACCAGGTGAAATATCCTTAAGGACAATGTCTTTTGACATGCCTCAAATCAGAGGCGATTCTAGGATTTATAGGTAAATAACTAAGGTTTTAACCAAGTGAACCATCAAGTCTTTTTGTAGCATGGGTGCCAATGGGTAATATTAGATCAATTCTAAAAAATATGTACATAAAATATCTAGTTTTACGGAAAGAGCACGGGTTCCCGTGCCCCAAAAAATGCACATAAATTTGCCCGTCTCAAACTATGAGAATTTCCTATAAGTGTTTGAGATGAAGTATTTTTCGTAAGATTTCCAAACACTTATTGCAGCTGAAAATGTAAAGTAGGAGTAGAAAAGAACACACTTAACTAGGAGAGTAAATTAAAAATACAAACAACAGAGGATACAATGCTCAGAAACAAAGAATAAACTACACTTATATGCCTTCTTTCTCTCCATGTTCAATCACATTGATGAATATATGTATTGAAGTTTACATAGTCTTAGGCCTCCCCACCAGGTGGATTTGCTCTAAAATCTGTTGTCTCATCTATACAATTTATCTATCCACTCTTTGTCTTTCCTATATTTCTTTAACATTTGGTGCCTATAGATCCTGTGTCTAGACACTCTTCCTTAATCTGTTGGCATATTACGTTTGGTCTGGCTACTTTGTGGTTCCACATTGCCTCATTTCTTGCCCTCCAAATTGCATACACCAGTGATGCGAGTACTGCTAGTCCAAATCTCCTGCATAAGTTGCCTTTCAAGGCTCTGAATATCCTTCGCCATATACCGGGATGATCCGTGTTCCTGATTGTCACTCCTAACCAATATAGTATTTCATTTAGACAAGTCCTAGAGAAATGACATTCAAAGAACAAGTGACTTTATCATTGGCATAATATAGTCATATTCCCTTTACTATTTTTTCTAGACTGTTTTTGTCTTGAGCGAGGGGTCTATGGGAAACAGCCTCTCTATCTCACCTCTTATGTAGTGGTATGGACTGCGTACACTTACCCTCCCCAGACCCCACTTTGTGGGAATATACTGGGTATGTTGTTGATAATATAGTCATATTCTTGAGTGCTCTTTTATTTTCTTTTGTTTTTTAGTTTTAGTTCTTCTGTTGTTTACATTCTCAAATACAACTGCATTAGATGGAGAACTAATATTAACTTTGAAGCTACAAAACACATGCAACTTTTGTATCCAAGATATCTGAGAGCAGAAATAAATATCAAATAGAGATCAAACATAGGTAATAACAACTGAGATCTAGTAATGTTCTGTCTTAATAAAGCAAATTTAAGAATTGCTATAGCTCAAAATCATATTCGCGTAAGAAATATAACTAAAATGTTGAAGCATAAAAAGAGTAAATTTACATGGAAAAGAATGTAGATTAAAGAGGGAAAAAAAGACAGCATGTATAACTTTTTATGGATATTTATTTGGTCATTTTGATTCACTGGCTATGAGCCTCAGGTATCATTTCAAAAGTCTAACCTTGAAATTTTATGTGCTAAGATTCAATATTTTTTTCAAGATATCTTAACAAATTAGTAATTAACAAGAAGGTACATTAAAAACAAAATGCTAATAAAGAATTAGAAACAAACAGTAATCTTGAACATATCTTCAAGGTGAGCTAAAGTTGACTCTACCTTCGGGATCTGGCGGTTATGTGGTGTATTGTGACGCCTCTAGAGTTGTATTGTGATGCCTCTAGAGTTGTATTGTGTTTTGTATTGGTGTAAGAGGGTAAAGTGATTGCCTCTGCTTCATATCAGTTGGAGAAGAATTATTCAGCTCAAGAAGATATTCCACGAAAAAGGCTCAGGATTTCAAGAAGAACTCAAGGGAGAAAAAAGATGTCCATTTACAGACTGTATAATCCTGCTTTTTTAGGAAGAAACTATCTCGCACATCCATGTGAATGCGAAGACTACGTAATTAACTGTAAATCATAACAATAACTAATTGGTTCTAGCTACTCCGCTAGCTAGTTGGAAGGATGTTTATTCACGTGTTACCCCTCTTTACTATGGATGCACTTGTTGTTATGCACACTCCCAGGCTTCTGCTATACTTTATGCATATCGACTTCCCCCCCACCCGCACAAGAACACCCTTGATCTCAAGGATGAATTGAGGAAAATCGAGTTACAAGTTCACTAGGGTAGCACTTTTTAAGATCGGCTCCGTATTACTGCTCAAAAACAAACTTTTTGACAAGTTGAACAAGCATTATATGTTGGCTTTTGGAAAGAAAAAATATATTATTCAACATTGTTTTCAATTGGTACAGATCCTTGATTCACACGATACACCTCACTGCTTGACTTGGTAGAATAATCTGAAAGACATTAGCACGAAAACAACAGCTTCTAAGTAATCTTAGATGCCTCTTGCAGCTTGAGTGCTTCCTTGAGACTAGTGATTATATCACTCATTGATGGACGTTTGATACCCTCGTCATGCAGGCAATTAATTGCAGTATTAACAAACAGCTCAAAGCAGTCAGGTGATATTCTTCCAACCAAGCATGGGTGAAAGTAATGGGAAGTCGCAGTCATAAAAGATGTTTTTATCCATTGGGCTAGACTGATTTGTCCCTGATTCAGCCAATTGTCCAATGCTTCATTGGCACATAGCATTTCAAACAACACCAAGCCAAATGAGTATACATATGATTTTTCTGTCAATCTTTCATCTCGTAAGCAGTCTGAATCCAAATATCCCCCTTCAGGAATTGCCCCCGCCTTATTTATCCCTTCTGTTTTAGACCAGCTAACCTCTGAAACTTTGGCTACCCAATTCTCATCCAACCAAATATAGGAGGAGTCGAAAATGCGATGGAGAATTGTTATCTTCAGTATGGACCGAAGATAGTTCAAACCCTCGGCAGCACCAATGCAGATCTCAAGCCTCTGCTTCCATCGGAGAGGATTTTTATCAGGGTCACGGAGATGATCATGTACGGTCCCTCCAGCTGCATAATCATAGACAAGGATCATCTCTGTATCATTTCTGCAAAACCCAATCAGAGACACCATGTTGACATGGCTAGGCAAGGGAGTCATTTTTGTTTTAGCTTGCAACTCACTAAACATGTGAAGTCTTGACTCTGCAGTATGTGACCGTCTGATGGCAACACTTTGACCATTTATGACGCCTACATATGCATTGTCAGCTCCTAGATAACCTATTTTCAGGCTCTCATGGAAATCTTTTGTAGCCTTTAGCATCTTATGGAGGGAGAAGTGGTGAAGTCCTTGTGGCTGTGTTGGTGAAGCTTTTGGCTTTGGCGGTGCTTTTGGAAAAAAACCAAGAAAATCCCACCATCTTAGTGAGGAGATATCGAGACTTTTATCCTTAGATTTTACCTTTTTCCTTGGAATGGCATTCCTTTTTGCTATGTCAATGCCATTACGACCCTCTTTGATGGATGCCCATTTTGCTCCAACCTTTGAAGGAGATGTTGATGTTTCATCAAATGAAAGGATGCCTTCACCTGCACTCTGCTGAAATACTAATGCTAATTCCAGGCTTTTCACCACTTTAGACATTGGAGGCCGTTCATGTGGATGTTCATCCAAGCATTTCGCTGCAATTCCTACAAACGCCTTCAAACTAGTTGATGAGATAGGCCCTGCCAGATTCTGGTCAATAAGCTTATGGACTTCTTCTTCCATGATGCATTGTTTGGCCCATGCTACAAGTGCGTGTTGCTCCTCAGGCAGTTGAATATTAACTGCCGGCCTTCCTGAGAGTAGTTCAAATAGTACTACTCCAAAAGCGTACACATCAGTTTTCCATGTCAATCTTTTAGTCAGGAAGTACTCTGGATCGACGTACCCAAATGTGCCTTTAACTTCTGTACTAACATGAGTAGCTGACTCATTTCCAGGTCCCATTTTGGACAACCCAAAATCTGAAATCTTACTCCCCCAGTTTTCATCCAACAGAATGTTTGAGCTTTTGACATCACGATGTATCACCCTATTTTGAGATGTATGAAGGAAATCCAGTCCACGTGCAGCACCTACAGCAATTTTGAGCCGTTGTTCCCAAGAGAGAGAGAAGTTCTTATGACCGCTTCTGTTTATTTTGTAGAGGTGGTCAGCAAGTGTTCCTCGAGGCATGTATTCATAAACTAGTAACATCTCATCACCTTCCTTGCAGTAACCAATTAGGGATAGAAGGTTCTCATGGCAGTGCACAGGTAACATTTTGATTTCAGCCCAAAACTCATTCTCCCCCTGTCTAGATCCTGGTTTCAGTCGCTTAACTGCTACAGTGGTCTCTCCGCCATCAATATCCCCCTTGTATACTGTGCCAAATCCACCGCTGCCAATGACAAGCTGAGGATCAAAATTGTTGGTTGATCTAACCATCTCATCCAATGAGAACTGACGACACTGATGCTTTTCGAAAGATAGTCTGTTGTTCGCCTTGCCAGAGTTAATCTCTGAATTACACCTAATGTAATAAACAGCAACATTGATCAAAGTGACTATAAATGTCAGTACAGTTGCAATTTTATTTTTTGTAGCAAACAGCACAGATTTCTCTGATGTTGAACTCGTAGCAGGATGCACAGGCCTCACACTGCCAAGATTGTTGTCAGGGTTGCCTATCTTGAAGACTTCTATCCCATTCAAGATGGCGTTACTATGTTTACTGATTGTAGCGAACTTTGGCTGCAAAACTATAGAAAGTTTGTGCTTACCTTTCGTTCTATCACCCTCCATAATGGCAACATAGTCCCTGTATACAGAAATTCCATATCCCCCGCTCCATTTGATCACATCAGTTTCATCTTCAGCTTTCTGGTTGTTTATGACAATAGTGAAATTGCTTTCACCTTCATTTGTCATCGCAGGTTCAATATCGCAAAAGTGGAGCCTCACAAGGTATCTGAATCCCAAATCAAGTGGAATGTCCCATGTGAGCTTACAGACATTCGAATGGCAGTGTGAACCCACTGACCTAGCCGTTTGGTAAACTTCTTTTGGTGCAATTTGAGTTGCTGAGGATGTATATCTGATTTCAATGGCTCTGTTGATTGAAAAAGCATCAACTTCTATCAGATAATTAGTGTCATCTTCCCAGTCCCGGAACATGGTTGCATCTTCCAAGGATGAAATAGAGCTTCCGCCAACATTTATTCGCTGAATTGTCTCCAGTGCTGTGCTGTTGTCAATGTAAAATCTGTACTTTCGTCCAACAACAGGGACTCCTAGATCGCCATCTGGCGTAAAATACAGTCCAGCGGGCATGGAAACAATCTCGATTGCATTGACAAAAGCATAAGTGTCTTCCACAAAACTTGGTTTTCGAGATGGTACGAATGTTATGCTCAATGTTTCACCTTCTTGTACATTGATGCAAAATTCCTTTTTGAAATAGTTCATGCCCTCAGCAAGTGTAGGGGTGAAGTCACTAAGCAAGGTATGCTGACCAGTTTTGACTGTAAAAATGGCTTTGGACTTCTTGAAACCTTTGTATGATGCTGGCTTGAAGTGCATGCGTATGAACTTCTGTCCTTGTTTCACTGAGAACTGGTAAGTAAACTCATGGCGAGACGTTCGAGCTGATTTGTAAGGAACTGGATCTGAAAATTGGTGGGGGACTCTTGACTTGATAGATTTTCCCTTTAACTGTAGCAATGAAGAACTGAAACTTGTATCTCCAACCCATACTCGTCCATCTGGTGCATGGGAATTGCCAGTGGCACCACATGAAATGGCAACGTTTTCATGAATGTTCGTGGCAGCGCAGATGATCACTTGATCGATAAACATAAACATTGAGAATATGAAAAGGTGAGAGAACAACATGTTCATTTTGTTGTAGAAAGACGCACTGATTGTTCGAATTAGAAGTGTGGGATAAACAAACAACTTGAGGTAGAATAGGCTACCTACTATCGAAGAAATTGCAGCGAAGCAAGTGGATATTAAATGCCAAATAGTACTTTGTCTCAACTTTGCTTTCTTACAGAATAGTCAAAGAGCATCAGAAACTTCTATCCAACTTGCATCGTTATATTTTCCAAGTTCGGGTGAGGTGCGAGGGGCCGGGGGTGGGATGTCTCTATATGGCTAGCAGTGCTGTTGTGCCTTTAATTTCCAACTTGAATTGGCTGCTGTTGCATGACTGCAAAATAATTGGGAGCACTAAACTTTCTTACAGAATAGTCAAAGAGCATCAGAACCTTTCTTACATAATTTAGTGCTCCAATTTGGGACAAATCAAACTTTATGTATAAATAAAATTGTGAATAGTAAGTGTAAATACATCATCGTTATTCGGAGGCCATATTCGATTTAATTCAAATGGAGTATTTGATGTGATTATAAGAATCCCATTACTTGGTATGGTGAATAATTTCGTTGAAAATTCCTTGACATCCAGCTTTTCATGATCCATAAATTAAAAGTACCATTGTCGTTAAAATAAACACAAAGCATTCCTCCTAATACTGATCCATAACCTCGGTGAAACACCGTGCCAACGAAATGCTCCATGTAGAAATGCAAAACAATTCATATTAGACGAGGGGAGCTAGTATAGAGTGTGCGGGTTTGGGGTTGGGGCCTCGGGTTCGGGTTAGGTCTTCGGTTTGAGTGGAGCCGAAGTTGGATCGGGCAGGGTCAAGGTTGGAGGTTGGACTAGATGAATGTTAGGGGAGGGGTGTGCTTGAGCAAAGGGTGGGGTGGGGGGGTGGGGGATGTAATACTTGCTATTAAATACTATCCACTAGTTTAAAAGTTACTACCGTCTCTCTCTATTTTAACTTGTTTGTCTTACTTTCTTTTTAGTGCGTTTAAGAAAATTGTGTCTTTCCTTTTTTTTTTTTTTGGCGACTCTTAATTAATTTTAATTCTCCACATGACATGTTTAAGACCATAATATTAAACGGCGTTTTGATACATTCTACGTATTTTTAATTTAAGACCACAAGATTCAAAAATCTTTTTCACTTTCTTAATTTTGTATCAAGTCAAAATGAGGTAAATTAGTAGAAACGGAAGGACTAATATTACAAACTTTTACAAATTCAAATCCAAAGAACGATCATATGGGTCCAAAAAAAAATTGTTGAATTACAAATTCCTTGTAGAAGTAAAATTTGACTCTAAAAGGATTGCCAGAAGGGAGTCCGACTACCCTAAAATAGTTAGTTAAGTAATTTTTTTGTGACATTCTTTTCTTTCATTATTTTAGGACTACTCTTAAACAAATGAGAATTTCAAACATGTGATTATTACTAATTAATACAATATATTTTAATTTCAAACACTAATTAATATTTCTCTGGCTTTTTGTTTCATGTATATGGAGAGTACAACGATACGGATCTGGCTCCTCTCTATTACACTTTCCTCAAGTGCAATAGACTTGTAGTTTGTACACATGCAACAATATAAGAGTATGAAAAGGGGAAGAAATGATTGGTAATTAAGCTAGTTGTTGGCTATAGTTTCCAAATATTTTTGGCAAGTTAGTTTTGAGGAAAGTTTCACCATGTGTTTGATTATAGTTTTTAGATAACACATTTCACTTTTTTCTAAAAAAAAAACACATAAAATATGATTTATACCCAAAGTTTTAAAACAAGATTGACAATTTATCTGAACTATTTATTATTATTTTTTGTGACTTTATTGGAGCTATTTTAATTGGTTTTTATTAATCTTTGGTGTGATTTGGTTCTTGTGTGTTGTTTAAAAAGTCCAAAATTTTTATTAATTTTTAAATTTTTGTTGTTGTTAGAATCAAGTGAATAATAGAGTTTTGCCCATGAAAGAGCAAATGAGTTGAGGGAGACAAAAGAGCAATTAAATTTTGTTGAAGGGGAAAAAATAGTCATTCTTGAACTTAGGGAGATGGAAAAAATTAGCTAATGAGGTTAGTAAATGAAGGATTATAAACTAAAAAGGGTAGGGGAACTAATTGCAGTAAGCAAAGTTTCGAAGGATTTTCAATTTAAAATACAAGAAAAAATAAATATTAAAGATAAAAATATCAAGTCGTTGTGTGAGAAATCATAAGTCGCCTCTTCATTAGTCATGTCTCCCACCTTCATTTTAAGGACATCCCCTCCAAGAGCTATTATTGACCCTATAGCCAATCCATCCTTCAAGCACCAACTCAACACAAAGGTTGGTGGTGGAGTAAGGCCAACTCTTTTATAGTTACCTTCAACAGTTAAATTTTTACCTAAGGATTAACCTTTTACCTATTATTTGTTGCTTTTTTTGATATTTTTTAGAAATAATTTACTAGATTGGTTTTAGAAAGACTTTCCTGAAGTGTTTTTGCGTCACCATTAAATATTATATCAATTATACACATATTATGTCTAAATTATATATATCATACGATAGTCAAACATTTCTAGTCTAAATGGTTGACCCAGTTGGATGAATTGACTCTTTTTTTATTTATAGTGTAATATTCACATAGTAATATTATAATTATTATATATACTGATAAGCATTACTTCAAGTTAACAAGATGTTACCATGTGCTTAGCAAATGCAGTATCTTGGATATTGTTTTAAAAAATATATTTATTATTATTAAAATTTTGAGTAATTTAATTTAATGTTTTAAAAATAGTTAATCTTTCTTTCTTCTATTTATATTAAGATTTTTCTTTTCCTTTTTCTTAGGAACTTTATTATTGTCTAAGCAAAATCAAACCAAATTAAAATAATAAAATTCAGTATTAATTAAAAAAAATTGAGAGGTAAAATTTTTGAGGCCGCTTGAAAGTTCAATAACCTCATGCTCAATATTCAAAATTTGTTCCCCTAATGCTTCATTTAACTACTATAATAAATATGGCCATTATTCTGGATTGAGGGTACAAAACAAAATAGAGTTCAAATTAAGATGCATTTTGACTAAGGAGTCTTTGTTATAAATTACTCGATGTGTTAGAGAAGTTTGTTCAATCTAATCTTGTCAAAATGAACATACAAAAAGAGATTTAAAAGGGGAAAATTTCAGAAATAGCAAATTTGAGTTATTAATTGAGCGACTCATAATAATAAGTTGATAATTACCCTAAATAGCAATTTGTATTTGTATTTGAAAATATTTTTTAGTAGCTAAATACATATACAAATAGCTGAATATCCTAATAATTTGAGTTTAAAAAGGAAAAAGAATATCAGCTCTCCCTTAAATCACGTTCAATTAAAGATTAATTGAATACGTTCAATTAAAGATTAATTGAAGATTTCATTTTCAAATAAGAAGCTTTTTTTAGTGAGTTTCAAAAAAGCAGATTTTCACCCTGATTTTTTTTTTCTCCCTCCTATCTCTAGCATCTATTTCTTTTCATATTCTCTTCTTTTTTTTTATTATATATATTTTATATTTTATATTTTCATATTTCTCTCCCTCTTTGAATTTTATATTTTTAACACTCTCTCTTTTTCTTGGTTTTTTGTATTTTATTTTTTATATTTTCACATATCTCACTCTTTGTATTTTATATTTTCTCTTTCTTGTTTTTTCTTTTTCTATTTTATATTTTTTTGTATTTCATATTTTTGTATCAAATAATACACTTTAAATTATTTGTATGTCAAATTTACCATTTGTAATTGTATTAAACAAGTACCATTTGTATCTGTATGATTAAATACTGCCATCAGTCTTTGAAATACTTATACAAACACATTTATTTGTTATGAAATACATATACAACTGCAAATTCAAGCCTTATTCACATACAACTACATAACTATTTTTATGACCTCAAATACATATACAATAGATAGATACATTAAAAACACTGTCATCATTCGTTGAAATATATATACAAATCATATATACATAAACAACTGCAAATTTAGACTTTATTGACATCAAAATACGTATACAACTACAAATCTCAAGCCTTATCCACATACAAAATACATAACTATTTTTATGACATCAAATACATATACAACACGTAGACCCATTAAAAACAATGTCATCATTCTTTGAAATACATATACAAATTCATTTATTTGTTACGAAATACATATACAACTACAAATTCAGATTTTATTGACATCAAATACATATACAAACACCACTAAACAACCTCCAGCCTTTCCCTTTCCCTATTTTTTTCGATGACCTCCACCACCACAAGTACCCAATTCTTTATCATCCTCTATTCTTGAGAACCGCCATTAATGTTGAAGCTTTGAGCTTCGATCAAACAGATCCCTTTTTTTCGATGAAATCCAACCCAGTAACGAGCTTCAACTTCACTGAAACTTTTGACTTCGACTGATAGCAAATCCACGAACTCCGAGGAACAATCACAACAACCACAAACTATCAATAACCTTTCCGCCAAATCAACAGTGATGTCCCCTGATGACAACTCCGGTGATGTCCAGATTTGGCCGGAACATAATTGAAATAGAAAAAATTAGATGAAATCGAATGAAGAGTGAAAGAAGAATAACGTGAGAAATATTGGATAAAAGTGAAAGCCGTGAAAAGGGGGAGAAACTGTAAAGGCACAGTTGTGGCTTGACCCACTAAAAGTAATGTTGTTTTTGCTATAAAACTTAATTTTATAAAAGTGTTGCTATTTAGCTTAATTATGGGCTTAAGTTTGCTACTCCTTATACTTTTTCCATTTAAAAATTGACCCATTCATGTTGGGTTCGGGGAAAGGCTACACCTTAAGGGGTGTTATGATGCAGTACCCTGAGGCAAGTATTGGTGGTTGATTTTACTGCTCGAACTTATAACCTCTAAGTCACATGAAGATAATTTTACTGTTGTTGTAAGACTCCCCTTGAGAAGGAATAGATTACGTTAATCAACACATGCTCAAATGAAACGACATCTACTCCAGCTACAATATCTAATAACTTTTCAAACTAATGGAATATGCCTTTGAATGGTCGTAATCATTGACAAACCCAAAGATATGATATGATATGATATGTTGGTTAACGAAGTGAGTAAAGTTTCTAGATCATCTGTTTAGGAAAATCTCCTTTTTGTGTGCTAAAAAACTCCTATTCTTTCTTCTCTTGTTTTGAAATAATAATGTAATCCTTTTAGGAATCAAATCGAGTCTTCCGGGAAGGGAGTCGCTTTTGTTTGGCGGTGCTTTGCCTCAATGTGAAATTTTTTGGTGCAATTTGAATTTACTGGGGTCCAATACGAATATCGGACACCGGGTGCCGCGTGGAAAATCCCAAAAAAAAAAAAAAGTAGAAAAAAAGAATTTGCGATTAATTACTAAATAATCATAATCTTTTTATGAATCAACTTTTACTTCTACAAGGAATACAGATTATATTCTACTTATTCTTTGATAAAGTTTTATAAATAGATCAACCTTAAACTTTATTCTCCTCAGATGTCACTTGTCGGATTACACTGAATATGTTATTGTTGTTGAAAGGTTAGAACTAATAATCTAGCTCTTTGCAATAAGGACTTTTTAATCTTTTTCCCTCGGAACTAACATCATCAACCTATATGGGAATGGGAACGCGCATCCAAGAGGAAATAATTGTGGATATCCTTAGCAGGCTATCCGTAAAATCTCTTCTTCGATTCAACTGTGTTTCGAAATCTTGGAAAACATTAATCTCCGAACCTTACTTTAAGAATAAGCATCTCAATCATGCCAAAAACCATATAAATTTCCAAAAAATGCTTATTGGCCAAACATGTTACAAGGATGATACTTTTTACTTCTATTCTTCTTCTTTATTCTCCTCAGATATTCATAAATTTGATGATTGGCCTTTCAACTCGAAACCATGGCATGGTAGAGTCTATTGTTGTTGCGATGGCTTGTTTCTCATCGGGATTCAGAGTAAACAAGAGGTGGAAAGTTCAATATTGTTGCTATGGAATCCGTCCACAAGAGAATCAACAATACTTTCTCATTCAGAATTGCCACCAACGGAATTGTTTATTTACGGATTAGGGTATGACTCGACTAGTGATGACTATAAAGTCCTTAGAATTGATGGATATACAAATTCACAAGATGAAATTCTCTTACTGAAAAAAAATTGCCCCTGGAGGAAACTTGATGAAATTCCAAGTATGACGTGTGGGGCGTTATTTTTGTCTCATCCTATGGATTGTTTGGCCTTCCTACATGGAGTATTTCATTGGATCGGTTACATGCCATCGTACACTACCACTATAGGTTCTTTTAATATTTCGAGTGAGGTGTACAGAGAGATACCGCTACCAAAGATTATGAAAAAGACCTATGACATGGCGGGTGTATTTGTGTGGGGAGGATTGCTTTGTTATTACAATAACGACATGGGAATTTTTAATTTATGGATAATGAAAGATTATGGCGTCAAAGAATCTTGGATGAAATCATTCACCATATCGAATTATGATATTACACCCATGTATAGGTTTTCAGATGATGAAGTGCTATTTAGACATATCACAAGTACAGGAAGAACGGTATATTATTGGATATCTATTGGATCATTCGGAATCGGCTATCAAGTATTGCCTCTAGAATTGGATAACAATACCATTCAAGATAGTCTTGTTTATACACAAAGTTTGATTTCTCCTTAAAATTGTGTGCTACATAACTCGTTACGTGAGATTTTCACCTCATACGGCTACGTACTCTCTTATGTTATGTGTATGTATTCTTAAAATTTGTTTTATCAGTATGAGATACTATTAGTCTCTGTGTAGGCACAATTACTTACTCCCTCAGTATCATTTTTTAATTGGCTCGTGTTGACTTGACATTCTCTTTATGAAAGTATTAATTAATTAGGGATTTTTAATTTACTAAATTAAATTTATTAATAGTGTTTTAGAAATTTAATTTGACTATTTGTAGTATTTAATAAGGGTACTATTGAAAGAAAATAATAAATTTCTCTTGATTTGCTAAAATGAAATAGGAGAATAATTTTTCATTACTGAGATGGATAGAAACATTTACTTGTCTATTTTTGTTTTTATCTCCTTTAAAAGTAAAATAGACTAGTTGATTTCTATCGTGTTCTTAATATTGTTTTTTTGGTAATCGCCGTTAGTTTTTAAGTGCATTTCGTTTGGAACAAATGTGCTCCACTTTAGCAAATTTAAGGAACTAAAAATGCTCAACTCATCACTTGTCTATTGCAAGCAAATTCCTCAATGATCAATCAAGTTGATCAGATCATTTAGTAGAGTCACTTACTTTTTGTCTCAATAAAGTCACTCAACTATTGAAAATTCTCAAAAGACACAGTTGAATCGTCTTTCTAGTATGTGCATGAAAATGGAAGGCTTTATTACGTTTGACCTCACATTGTTGGTTGCCAATCAGCCACAGATTCATATAGCCGAGCCTACTTGTTTAGGAACGAGACATAATTATTATTGTAGATTATCTGATCTCATGATCTTATGGCAACGACTTTGACATCAGGGGGAATGCCAAAAGAAAAAAAAAATCACATTGCAGAGTATAAATTCAATAGTAATTTATAGTTCTAACAACGGTACCATACGATTCAAGTTACAATCTAACAGTTCTAACATCAACCTGAATATTGCAGTGTTCGAATGACTGCCGCGCCTTCCTATTTTCCCTTCTCCTTCCTCCATCCATGAGCCTACACCCCCTCCGTCTCTGTATCATCTATAGAGCAATTTAACAATGAAACTGGTAGATCCGCTCCCACTTACCCTTCAAAATCTTTCAGCTTCTGGTGGTTAAACTCTGATCGCCTATACTGTTTATCACTTCCCTGAAAATCGCTTATAATGCTCATGCCCAAAGTGTATCAATAGCATGTATCTGAGTACATCTGGCATGCTTTCATCTTGCTTGGACAAGAACTCGGTGCTTAATGAGCATAGCAGTGATCCTGAACATTCACGGAGCGTCCAAATTACATGTGTATTTCAGTTCATCCAGGAAGTAAAATTCGGACAAGTCCAAGACTTTTTCCTGGAATTTCAACTGCAAGTTCATCTGCTTGAGTGCTGTACGGATTTCTTGAATTCTTGGATGAGAGATATCCCCTCCCAGAAAATAATGCACCTTATTTTCAATCTCCGTCCAACTATATGCCGGTTGCTTTTTAATGCCATGTTCTTTCATCAAGCCTCTCACTCGTGTGACCTCTCCCCACATGCCTGCTTCAGCGTATATGTTGGATAACATAATGTAAGGCCCTGAACTATCACCACCTAACTCCATGACTTTTTCTCCGGCAAGCTGCCCCAATTCTACATTGGAATGAGCGCGACAGCCAGCAAGAAGGGCACCCCATGCGGCTAAATCAGCTTCAAAAGGCAATTCTTGGATAATGTTGTAAGCCTTGTCCAGCTGACCTGCTCGGCCAAGTATATCAATCAAACAAGCGTAATGCTCAGGTCTCGGAGTAATTTTATAGTTTTTCATCATTGAATCAAACCATGAAACACTCTGACCAACCAACCCTGCATGGGCACAAGCAGATAATAAGCTGAGGAATGTTATACCATCTGGTTCACAACCTCTAAGAACCATTCGCTCCAAAAATGCAACTGCTTTCTCGTAGAACCCGTGTTGTGCAAAGGCAGCAATTATAGTATTCCAAGAAACAAGGTCTGGACTCGTGATCAGTTCAAAAGCCAACTCACATTCAAAAATGCTGCCACATTTGCTATACATAATAATCAGAGCATTACATGCGGAGACATAGGAGTCTGCCCCAAGTTTAATAACAATTGCATGAGTTTGTCTACCAGCTACAGGAGATGCAAGAGCAGCACATGCAGAAAGAATTGAAGCACAAGAAGTTTGATCTGGTCGAAGAGACGTCCTAAGCATCTCTACCAGTAACTTGAGTGCCTCTTCACTGCGTCCGTTTTGTGCATAACCTGTGAGATACCTACTAAATTAATACAGAGAATATAGTAAATTCAGACCTGATAAACAAATTATATGAATTGCCGTCCTCCGAGGGCTCTGGTAATCCCTCAAATATTCATCCACTATGATTATATGAGTGCTGATGAGGACGTCCTTACCACACAAGAAATACATTTAAAATTTATATACCACATAAGGTGATTTCCTAAACATTCCAACAGTTACCTAAGCAAGCTGTATGGTCACTCATAATAGAGGATTTTAGACTCGGCATGGTAGAGCTGAAGCAGTGTTGATTAAATTTATAAAACATCAAACCTAGTGCGTATTAGATGTAAACTTGAAAACAAAAAGTTCATATTTCCCACCAAACAAATATTTAGCAGTGATCCAACAAAATTTTAGCTTTCTTGCCATGCCAAGTGATTATGGTGCATGAAACTTAGGTCCCAGTGTAACAACAACATACCCAGTTTAATCCCATAAGGGGTAGACCGTACGCAGACCTTACCCTTACATTCGATAGACCCTCAATTCAAGAGAAAGCATATCAAAGCAGCTCAGAAAAGGACATAACGGAAGTGAAGAAAACATGGAAAGATACTACTATGGGCTATCATATTATTTGAATAGTAAGGTTGGCTATCTCTTCATAAACTAGATTGATTAAACTTCATAAAATCTTAACTAAAGTTACTAAGTAAAAGATTATGGTACGCAACTCTCCATTGCTACGATCAATATCCTCACTAGGTCTGTAATCATCAACTTAATGAAACCATACAAAAAGACAACAAGAATCGACCACAGAGAATACACCATCTAAATCTCGAACATCATACTTTACATACCTGAAATCATGGCATTATAAGCAACACTATCTTTAGACAGTATTCCGTCAAACAAAATCCTTCCTTCCTCCACCCTTCCCTCCTTGCAGTACCCAACAACCATCGCTGTCATTGCAACGACATTCTTATTCTTAGCTGGCATCTTCTGAAAAAGATCCTTTGCCTCATCGAAACACTCGTTCTCTACATACCCACTAATCATCACAGTCCACGAAACCTCGTTTTTTTGTGGCATACGATCAAAAAGTGACCTCGCCTTGTCAATCTCACCTTTCTCCATATATCCATCGATCATTGCAGTAAAAGAAATGACATTCTTTTTTGGCATCTCGTCAAACAACCTCGTTGCTTCCTCCACCATACCGTGTTTAACATAACCTGAAATCATTGCATTCCAGGATGAAATATTCCGTTCAGGCATCGTGCTAAAATACATAGTAGCATCACCAATGCAATCGTTTTCTACACAGCCCGCGATCATTGAATTCCAAGACACTATTGTCCTCTCCGGCATTGATACGAAGAGTTTCTTTGCCTCATTGAGATACCCATTTTGCCAATAGGCTGTAATCATTGAATTCCAAGAAACTACATCTCTTTGCGACATTTCATCGAACACCTTCCGGGCAGATTGAATTTTGCCTTCCCGTGCCAATGTGTTGATCCTCAAGTTGCTTGCGTAGATAAGTTGAGGTGATTTGGGGGGTTTGTTGGTGCGGCGGGAAGAATAACGTTCAAAGTTACGGAAGCAAAGGAGGAGAGTATTGAGCTTGGAGCTCGAAAAATGGCGGGAAAACATTAAAGATTTGAATATAGGTTGAAATGAAACAAGCAATTTAATGGGACAGCAACTAATGGATTATGTAAGACAAATAGATAGCAGAATGGAACAGTAAGACATGTTTAAAAGTTAAAATTTTGGATCGTTTAGTCATGTCATTTCAAGGTCATTTTCCTTTATGCATTCTGCAAATCATCAAGAGATATTAATTCCATCATTTTTCGTTCGTATAAATGTTGCAAATGGATCACCATTACTATTTGTACATGCCAAAGGCGGGATATAATATCTCCTCATTGTGAGCTCTTAATATATGTGTAGTTTTTACCTTGTCATTATACCACATTTTACGTGTGCTAGAAATGCTTAATGACAACCTCTCAAATTTTCACCGCCCGACCTCTAAGGTCGTGATAACTAACTCACTCTTATGTCTAATAACTTATCAACGTCGGCCCCTTTCCTGCTTCATCTAATGGAAAATGTCTATGAATGATCATAAATATTGACAAACCCCCCAATGATATGATATGTTGGTGAGTAAAGTGAATGCAACTTTTTTTTGACCAAGAACTCAAATTTCTTATAATATACCCAACTAGTAGGCAACTATTCTCAAGATAGTCTACCCTAAAAAGACGTAAGCATTTGCTGCCTTTGGTGAAAACGCTATACAAATCCCTACATGTTTGACCAGTCGGTATCATGGCAACAACACAATATTATCAATCCATGTTCAAATTTTTGTTGAGAGACGAGTCAATTTCTCTTATTAAGAATTGTAAATGCAAGTTGATGAATCACACCACAAGGACCACTTGACAAAGTAATGACGTTTCACATGGACGAGATACTTGTGCCATTGTCAATTTCAACAAGCACAAAGGCATCATCCACCACAAACTACTGGGATTCCTCATACAATGATATACCACAACTAGTCAATACCAAACTCCAATTTGACCAACAAAATTATCCCACAACATAACCAATGTAATCCCACCAAAGAAGGCTAAAGAGGGTGAAGAGGGTGGTGTGTATGCACCCTTACCCCTAACCTTAGAAAGGTAGAGAAGGTGTTTCTAATAGACACACGGTTCAAGCAAAGCCTATAAAAACAAAGATGCACAGCAAATACAGTAGCAAATAAACCATGCTACAAACAATGAAGAGAACAATAGCCACATCCAAAACTACAATAAGTTTATAACTAAAACACATTTGAATCAATTAGGTAATACTACTAACTTTGGAATGGCAGATATACTAATTAAGAGAGAATTGCCAAATAGTAGCCGAACTAACCATTAGATGCAAATTCTGACACATTGTTCAACACCGGAAGTGTGACAACAAACATTTAAGTGATTCAAACAGATACTATGCATTACGACCCCCCAAACAGAACCAACAATTACAGCACACCTCCATCCCACCTTACAAAAATAAGCATCAACATAACATCATCCCTACTATTAAGAGTTTTCATTACCAACTTTAAAGTCTTCACAAAAAAAAATATCTAAAAAGCAACAATAAAACTGCCACGCTTGATCAACTTAAGCACGCTCGCCCCTAATACGCCTAGCAAGCTGGATGTCCTTGGGCATAATGGTCACACGCTTGGCATGGATGGCACAAAGATTGGTGTCCTCAAACAGACCAACCAAGTAGGCCTCAGCAGCTTCTTGAAGAGCCAACACAGCATGGCTCTGGAAACGCAGATCAGTCTGAAATGAAAACACACACAGAGAGTCAATTAGTCGCCAAGTAAACAATAAAAACCTATAACACCAATGAC
Source organism: Capsicum rhomboideum (assembly GCA_031232105.1). Taxonomy (NCBI): domain Eukaryota; kingdom Viridiplantae; phylum Streptophyta; class Magnoliopsida; order Solanales; family Solanaceae; genus Capsicum; species Capsicum rhomboideum. The sequence goes on from CP124707.1 coordinate 49,753,945, forward strand.
ACAACATAGCTAAGATAAAAATAGCACAAAATTTACCTTGAAGTCCTGAGCAATTTCACGAACAAGCCTCTGGAAGGGAAGCTTCCTGATCAAGAGCTCAGTACTCTTCTGGTACTTACGAATTTCACTGCATAATATCAGATATTGTAATAGGTCAATACACAATTGAGGAACACAGATCAAGTTAATTTACATCATTCTTCTTAAAAAAAACTAGAGAGCATGACAATTATAGAACCGACGTCTTCCTCCAAAACAGTTTACAACCCAGTACTTACCGAAGAGCAACGGTACCAGGGCGGTATCTGTGGGGCTTCTTCACTCCACCTGTGGTAGGAGCAGACTTACGTGCAGCCTAATTCAAATAACACACAATGTTAGATATCAAACACCACATATGATTATACAATCTCATACGACAGCGAAGAAAAAGAGAAACCTTGGTAGCAAGTTGCTTCCTAGGAGCCTTTCCTCCAGTGGACTTACGAGCAGTTTGCTTGGTACGAGCCATCTGAAAATCACAGCCAATAATTTCACATTTACAACACAGACAAAGAAAAGAATCAATTTTTGCAGTAACAACCTGAACCATAAAAGCTTATCCAAAGAAAAAGGTATTGAACCATAACATAAACACCAAAGAAAGATCCACTTTTCCTCTACTAACTTAAGTTATACCCATAACTTCCTGACCAAAACGACAAAGACAGACTCAAATTTCACTAATTAAGAATCATACCTAACAACTTCATGGAATTTGGATGAAAACTTAATACCAACAGTTTAACAATAAAGATACAATTTTGCTCTACTAATTTAATTTCTACCTAAGTCCTTCAGCTCAAACAACAAAAGAAGACTCAAATTTCACTAATTCAGAATCATACCTAACAATTTTACAATAACGATTCCATTTTGCTCTGCTAACTTAGATTGTACCCATGTCTTTCAGACCAAAACAACAAAGTAAGACTCAAATTTCATTAATTCAGAACCATACCTAACAATTTTACAATATCGATTCCATTTTGCTCTGCTAACTTAGATTGTACCCATGTCTTTCAGACCAAAACAACAAAGAAAGACTCAAATTTCACTAATTAAGAATTATACACAATTTTGCATTTATTGTCTTCCTACAAAACGAGATTTCCCCAGAGTAAGAAATCTGCTCTTGCATATATACTTCACTACCAATCACACCGCAAGTGTGCGAAATTAAGAACAACCCCCAAATTAAGACTCGGTTCTGCACAAACACACATTTGTTTGCAACCGCAAAATCCCCAAGCATACATACCCCCATTAGTCTATGGAATTAGCTACGAAACCCCAATTACTAAAAACCGATAAGTAAAACAATAAACACAAAGTACTCTACTACATGTAATTTCATACAAATTCCTAAATTTACAGGCAAATCCAAACGATTTCAAGAAAGAAAATCCAGTTATTCAAGAGATAATCAGAAGCTCAATTATTAAAAAATATCAAAATTGAAAGTTCAATAAATAAACACGAAGTGCTCTACAATATAATTTCAAAAAAATTCCACAATTTATGGACAAATTCAAGAGATCCTAACACAAAAAGATAAAATCCTTTTAAAAAAAAAGTACACTACAATATAATTTTAAACAAACTCCAAAATTGCCAGGTAAATTACGACGAATTCATAAACAAACATGAATAAATTCGAAAAAAAAAAAAAGAAACTCAGCATCGAGAAATATTCAAAAACCCTAACCATAAATAGACCTACAATAAATATAATAAACAAAATACAACGAATAAATTCAAATAAATAATGGCGCGGAAAAAATAGAAAATTAAAAATAAAACATAAAAAAAAAAGAACTACCTTCTTCTTCTTTGTTCTTCTTCTTTGTTCTTCTGCTTCTTCTGTGTTTTTGGTGAAGCGAATGTTAAAAGGTTCAAAGATATATGGGTTAATTGCTATTTATACTTTTTTTTTTGTGGGTGTAGAAGGTGGATAAGAATGGACGGTTGAGATTTGTTTATTTGTGTGTTTTCTTATTAGGTATCGACGGTGGTTGATGGTGTTAGTTGTGTTTTCTCCAAACTGATTGGACGGGTAGGATTAGGGAGATGAAGAAGATTGGATGGTTGGGATTGGAAGTTGGTGGTTTGTGGCGGATTGAGAGGACTAAATGCTTGATTCTTATTGGTTGAAAATTATTGAGTTGTGTTGGGATTGAGAGGAATTTATTTTGTTGGTTGTTTTTATGTTTTCTGCTTGTTATATTGTTATTTGTCCTGAGCCAGGGTCTATCGAAAACAGTCTTTCTACTTCATTTGAGGTAGTGGTATGGACTGCGTATATTTTATCCTCCCCAGACCCCACCTTGTGGGAATACACTGGGTATGTTGTTGTTGTGGTTTGTGTGATTAACTCCACTAAACAAGAAAAAAGGACGACATAAATTTCATGTCATAATACATAAATAGATACTCAAAATTTGATTTCGACTGAAAGGTAAACACATTGAAGAGGGAAATTCCGCCCCCAATTATGTCCCGAAGAAGGCAATTCACGAGGAAAGGTCTCACTCAGACACACGCAAAGACAAAGATGACAATTGGCTACTCTAACCTTGAGTTTGTACATTTAGACACATCAACTCTTTTTCATTGTGTCATTTGAACACTTCAATTTACAAAATGTTTATTTAGACATCTCCAAATTTTATGTGTCACGTCATTGTTGGGTGTCTACGAGACACCGTAAAGACAAGTCGTAGTGTTTAACTGTCAATTGGGACCAAATTGAGGTGTCTAGATGTGCATTTACAAAGTTAGAGCATTTACTTGACAGTTGAAATCAAATTTGAGTGTCTATTAATATATTATGCTTAAATTCACGTTGAATATGCTGAGATATGACATGCTACGTGAATATCATGCTCCAAAAATTTCTCTAAAGAGTTCTAAGTGGCAGTATACGTGGGAAGTTTTTTGAGTGTATGGATTAAAATCATCCTAAACTATCATAGTTTTGTAAATTACATATCTAAATAATCGAATATTCAGAAAACCTTTCTGAAACTACCATGAACTCATTGTATCATGTAGATTCATTTTAAGACCTTTTTTCATCACTCACTCAACTCTAAACAAGTTATCTTAAACATTTTGCCATTTCGATTGGGAATTTTAATCTAAAAGGAGTTTTCAGCCTGAGTAACGAAAACATTCGATAGTTTTAACTTTTAAGTACGAAACTCGTAAAATGATGAAAGGTAAGCAACGCAAATGTCAAATGTCTATCTCTTAATTAGACTGTAATATTCAAATTGTGAGCACAAATGTCATGTCTTGTCATCTCTTAATTTTGCCTTTTAAAGAACGACATGGTGAATGTAACAAATCACTCTATTAAATAAGCTTTGATTGTTAATGTCAAATTACACTGATGGCGTAAAAAGTATTTAAGTAAAAAGTATTTAACTGTCGGTGTATATAACTAAAACCGATCTGTTGAGCATCATCAATGTAGAAGGAGAACTGAATTGGAACCTGCATAATTTAAAGTGAAATATGAATGCATCTGTTTTACAAGCTCTAAGCACGACAAAACTGTCAGCTTATGTAATACAGAGTAAAAGAGAAATTGCTCAACTAATGTTTAAAGAATTCCAACTGGCAGCTTCTATAATACAGGATACATATGAACAAATTAGCACTAACTCCTTTAGAAAAAAGAAAAAAAAAAAAAAAAAAGACAAAAACTCGAATGACCCTTCTATTAGCAACGCGCAGTATCACCAACCAAATGCTCGCTATCAAGACTAAATAATGAAGAAAACCCCCAAATTTCTGCACATGAAATGAGAAGATATTGCTGTAAACTACGTAAACCGATCACCTAAAAGAATGCCTTTGTACTTCCACAGCCAGCACTTTGGTAACAAGTGTGTCTTTCTTTGTCGAAATGCTGACTGGTAAGCTTCTGGATCTCTTTACCAATTTTGTGGTGCAATCTTTTCACATCATAAAGGAAGCACATATATCACATCTCATGAATGTGAAAATCGAAAACAATCTCCAACTTTTAGAAGCTTTGCAAGTCGTCTGATAGCTGGTTGCACTGTTTCAGAGTTCGGTGAGAATGTATCAGGGAGCTTTGGAAGACAAACTGGTAAATACTCATCGCCACGTTCCAGCAAGCAAAATAGACCGAGCACAGCACGACAGAATATGAATCTGCAAAAGAGAAACAAGAAAACAAGTTGTTAGTATCCAAGTAGGCTCACTTGAGAATGGTTGAAACATAAAATGCTTACCTGAGAATAAGCCGTCTCAGAAAAGGGTCAGACAGAACTTGAGCCCAAACCAAATCTAGGCTAGTAGATGTACAGAGGATTACCTCCCACTCTGAAAATGCAGTTGAGATGATGCCATCAGCCTCATCATAAAAATCCTGAAGAGCAATACGGTGAAAGTTAGCCAGACTTGCAACTGCTCGATGAAGCAACTAGCATGCTGTCTACTTACCATGTCCTTATCAGATGAGACAAGGCCAACCAACTGGCAGAAAGCCTGTAAGGGAGCAGTCAAGAACAAGGTGAACTGACTTCCATTTTGTGTTAAATCAGTGCCTGGGTTCTTGAATGATGGCCTCAGTGGAGAGAGAAACAAAGCACTTTTTTCTCCTCTTTCTGCCCCATGTAGAACCTGAAGAGCCAAGAGGTGATGTATCAGCAAAGAAATTGTCCTCCTCGTAGATAGTTTTTGAAATTGAACGTGCAATAAGATAAGTCATACGTGAAGAACAATATTTACAACAGTAATTTTCCAACCACCCAAATAGGTTTAGAAAAAACAGCCAATCCACCTGTACTGATGGTTGGTAGGAGAAGCAATTGATTTTGAGTAGCTTTAAAAATGTACTCAATAAGGTGGGAATAACAACAATTATAGATTTGGAAAAATCAAACTGTCCGTTCTTCAACGACTCACCACTTCAATATGAGCCGCTTCACATAATTCAACAAACATGATCAAGAACAAAAAACACATAATTTCGGACATTCAAAAGTTCAACATGTTATCAGGCATAGTAAGGACTCAAACAGAACAATGAAGACAGTACAATCATCTAAATGTCTCAAGATATGTAGGCATTTGGAAATCCTAGATGTGTAGTTCAGGTAGGGATTTTCTGGGTAAGCGGACAGATTAGTGAATGGAAACTGAATCCTGCAGAAAAGTGCAGGATTCTCTTTTACTTCTCATCCCTCTGTCCCTGCACTTTCCACATTATAATTTATCAATTGAAGGTAATTTAAGAAAGGCAAATCAATACAGGGAAACAACTAAAGCGCAGAAAAATGATTATCGATAACAGCTGTTACCACTGAACCAACCTAGACCTGTATTGTACTTATTCTCGTGGGAGCACATGTCACCAAAATATCTCATCATTTTCTCTCAAAAGCATTACACAGTTTCTAGACAAGTAGAATCCCAAACACACTTTGGTATCTGTCTTACTCAGGGATAGGTCATCATGATTCAATGAGTCAGTTATGACAAACCTGCCTTGAATGCATCGCTGTTGTCACTATCAATTATTAGGAAGAGAGGTCTTCGTGTGAAAGGAATTAGATCGCCTGGATAGAGGTTATTTAAACCTGCAAAAATCCAAATAGTAAAAATCATGCAGTTAGATTTAGAACAATTTGAATCATGAACCATTTTATGAACTACACATAAATCAAGTTCTGATAGTATACCTCCACTTCTGCTAGGACCTAAGCACAGAGAATTCTCGAAATATTGACCCGTATCTCCATTGGTGTTCATATAATTTTCATGTAACGCACTCTTTTGTTCATACGAAGTACGAGAAAGAGCAATGTTCTTCAAAGATTTTCTAGAACTTGAAGAGCTTTCTGTGTGTGAGGTGGTAATTGTGTTTCCTGGAAATACATCACAGAATTGAGATTTCAGCCACAATGAGCATATCTGAGCTGAGATTCACTGATTAAGTAGCTAACCTGATGTTTCGGTTAGGAAAAATACTTTTTAAGAGTCGCTAACCTGATGCAGAAATATATAACAATACCACACTCTCTGGAGGGAGCTCCTCACACATTGTAGCGACGACCTGCGGGTGCCAGAACAAAATGACTGAGTAAGGGTACACATTAGGAACATCAAAAATTGTAAAGGAGGAGTGCCAGAACACTCGGATCAGGTATCATTCCATAATCGAAGTAGATGTGGGCACTTGGGCTGGCGTCAAACTTAAAATAGATTATTCTAAATGGCTATTGTGTGGGTTCAGGCGCAAAGAAATTATTATCAACATCGAGCATCCAGGCAACATAAGCAACAAGAGTGAGATTTCTAATTTTACGTCCCACGTTTTGCACAGTATCAAGTTCTTCAGCATTTAGTTGTGCGATAAGTTGCAAAGACAGGGAACCAAATAACTTAAACCAACGAATCAACCAGCAAGACTAATTTCTATATTCCCCTTTCCTTAATATGAAGCATTATTTCCCCTTTCCTTATCCTTAGATATAGATTTATCCGAATGGCAACACAGAGAAAACATAACAGAACTCACAGATATCAACAGTGGAACAGAAGGACGGTAAAGAACGGCCTTCTTGGGATTTGGAGGCAAAGCTGGATCCATCATCTCAGCAGCCAAGTTAATATCTATCAATCCAGAAGTTATAGATTGGTCGGTCACTGCACCATTTTCTCGTGGTTCAACTGGGCTTCTTTGATAGAAAGATCCACTGGGTTCCCATTCCAAGCATTGCAGCATTCTGAAAGTGTCCAGGGTTAATTCTGCAAATTTGACCTGAAATAAAAATGAGGGTAGGTTAATTGTGCAACAAAACTGAGCACAACTTAACACTAAGGTAAGTGGATGTTGTCAATACCTCATTTTTGTGATAACTTGTCAACAGTGCATCTCGAAACTTTAGCACCTTCTTAGCATGGAAGCGAGCCACGTATGGACGAGATGATGGATGTGAATCAAAGAGAGCACAATATCGCAAAGGCCTAGCATCAGGAGATGGAGAATGAACTCTTGTGAATCTAACTATTTCTTGCACCACCAGTCTCCACTCTTTGAAGTTAGTACCCTGCGAAAGTATTACTATGGTTCATCTTTATAGAAAGAAGTACAGGATTTCTGTTGAAATATAGATAGTAAGTACAGGGCTAAAGTAGCTGAAGCATCACTTTATTGTTTAATGCAATTGGAAGATGCAAGTGTGCTCCAAAGCACAATCAAAGTAACTTCAACTACAAAGCAACTAATCTACCAGTTTTGCACTGGATATGAAAAGAAGAGAAATGGTGCTTAGTTGGTTCAGTTCTAAACTTTATACTTCCACAGCTAGTTCCAGAAATTGAAGTATGAGAACCATCTCCAATGTACTCAGTGACCATAGTAAAACATAGTGCTCAGATGCTCAAAAAGTAAACGGCCGTAACAAAAATTGCATTAACACTCGGAGCCTTTTGAAGATGATATGCAGAAAATCTTGCATAAATGTGACCCTTGTTTCATTAGGAGCATGTTAAATATTTACTCAAACACACTTCCTTTTTCCATTTTTGAGTGACGACTACTACCATCAATAATATAGCGTACAACTCAACCAAACTTCTTAATGTCTCTCTTTTCAAATGTATATTATAACAGATACGTCTGTTTGTACATATCTGTATATAAAAAACAAAAGAAAGAGACGGAATAAAACAAAGAGAGTATGCCTTAACATCATATAAAAGGTAAAAGAAAGTAATGGAACAAAGTCATGGAATGCTTGCGTAGGCATGACCATCCCCTGTGCACCTTCCTAAATTCATCATGTTAACCTTATTTGCATGTGTAGGTGCAGAATGTAAGCTAAATATGCAAAACGGTTTGAAGTGTGTATGCATTTTGTTATACACCCTTATGTGTTCCTTCCGGAGTACAAAGTAAAGGGCAAATTAGCAGTTTTGGCAATTAAGGTAAATTTTAACCATTTTTCATTTTTTTAAAAAGGAAATTAAACCATTTTTCTGATGACACCAACATAATATAGTGTGAAATGATCAAAGCTTTAGGTTTGATGAACACCTTGAAGACACCAAAAGGTACCGATGACAAGATTTCCTCTATTTCTTCTTTTTTCCTTTTCCTAGATAAAGAAAGTCTTATCCCAGCTCAACTCTGGAAGAAGTCATGGTACATAACCCAGTAAAAAGGTCATCTCAACTGAAGCTTTTCTCCATTTTTAAAGAGAATGACAATTCTTTACTATGAACTAAAAAGACAAGTCTCCATCACTACAACCAAAAGTATACTACATGACAGAGCTGAGTCCAGAGAAGCCATACTACGTGACTCAATTGTCGCAAGTTCTCAATCACTTCAACCAATACAATACATGACAGAGCTTAGCCAAGAGAAGCTATATTACGTGTCTTAATAGCTCAAGTCACAGTATTAAGTTTAAATGCCGGTGAACTAAGCTCCCGCTATGCACGGGTTCCAGGAAGCCACAAGCTTCTATTGTATGCAGTCTTACCCTGCATATCTGCAAGAGGTTGTTTCCACGGCTCAAACCGTGACTTTCTAGTCACATGGCAGCAACTTTACCAGTTACGTCAAGGCTCCCCTTCATATTAATTCCTTAATCTGACAGCTAAATAGCTGCATGTCTATCATACAAATGACAATTCTTCTTAATTTAAACTTCATTTCAACAAAATTGGAGACAAAGCCTAACAATTTAAAAATTTACTCAAAGTTCATCCATCCGAGAACCAAAAATAGCAAGTTATTGTTACAAATGACCTTTAAAACCAAAAAAATGGAAAGAAAATAAACTAAAAAAGAGCAACTAGTACCGGAAAAGCAGCTTTATCGTCATCAACTATTGCATTAAACTACTTTTCAAAGCCAACAAAAAATGGAAACAAAATCAACAAAGGAAAAGGAACAAATTCCCGGAAAAGCAGCTTTACTATCCTCAACAATTGCCTTAAACTGCTCAATTAACAACTTCAACATTTGGGGAATCTTAGTAGCTTAGTTGGTTAGTTACCTGAACTTCCACCTTGTTAGTGAGGGTTCGATTCCCCACATTGTAATCCCCTTCCCCTACCCCCAATTTTAAAAAAAGGGAAAAAAAAAACAACTTCACCATTTCCGAACGATTCAAAATCAACGAAACCATCAAAAACCTTGCATAAAACCTCAATTCCTTAAACCTTACATTCTGATCACTTCCAGAACCTTCAAAATCGCTTCATAAAAAATACACAATTCTAACAAAAGCCTCTCTTCAATTTTCCTCATATACTGACTGAAATAAGAATGACTCAAACCTAACCATTTAAAAATTTACTCAAAGTTCATCCATCCGAGAACGAAAAATAGAAAGTTGTTGCTACAAATGAGCTCCAAATCACAAAAATGGAAACAAAATAAACAAACAAAAAAAGAACTAGAACCGGAAAAGCATCAACTATTGCCTTAAACTGCTTTTCAAAGCCGCAAAAAATGGAAACAAAATTAACAACAGAGGAAAACGAACAAATTACAGGAAAAGCAGCTTTACTATCCTCAACAATTGCCTTAAACTGCTCAATTAACACCTTCGCCATTTCCGCCCGATTCAAAATCAACGAAACCATCAAAAACCTTGCATAAAACCTCAATTCCTTAAACCTCACATTCCGATCATTTCCAGAACCGTCAAAATACTTCCTATTCAAAATCGCTTCATAAAAAATACACGATTCTAACAAAAACCTCACTTCACTTGTTCCCATATACTGACTAAAGCCACAAAAATCGAAACAAAATCAACAAAAAAAATAACGAACTACTATCGAAAAAGCAGCGTTATCGTCATCAACTGTTGCCTTGAACCACAAAAAATGAACTCAAAATTAACAAAATCAACAGAGGAAAACGAACAAATTACCGGAAAAGCAGCTTTACTATCCTCAACAATTGCCTTAAACTGCTCAATTAACAACTTCACCATTTCCGAACGATTCAAAATCAACGAAACCATCAAAAACCTTGCATAAAACCTCAATTCCTTAAACCTCACATTCCGATCATTTCCAGAACCTTCAAAATACTTCCTATTCAAAATCGCTTCATAGAAAATACACGATTCTAACAAAAACCTCGCTTCACTAGTCCTCATATACTGACTAAAGTATAACTGACCGATCCGTGAAGCGATCTCACCGATCTCCCAACGCTGTAAACCACACTGTATAAGCCTTGTGCGGTGTTCCTGTTGGTATTTCCATAGCTTCATATACGCTTTGAATACTTTGTGAAAGTAGTGATTGCTTGTTCCCCACCGTCCGTACGCCGGTAAGTCGCGGACTCTGGCGTACTTTTTTTCTGCGGATTCTACGTAGGCACGAAAGGACCTCGGAACGACGTCGTCGTCTGCCATATTACTCGCCGGAAAATTTTTGTGTACTGAGCTATAGGTACTTATATAGTGGGTTAGGGGTGTGGGGGTGGGGTAAGGGGTGGACTTTTGTAGGCGTGGGGGTGGGGTGGGGTGAGGGGACAGGTAAGCTGGTGAAATTTGAGGGAATTTTGTGAAGTGTGATGATCATATTATTATTCTGTTATTTTGTTTTTCTTTGTTATATGATTTTTGGTTTTTGCTTTGGCTTTTTTGATACTATTTTTTATTTTATTGGTTCCGGTGGATTACATAGGTAGCGCCAGAGATGCCGGTGATGGGGCTGGGGCCGTGGGTTGTAGGAAATTTCATTTTTTTCTCTTATTTGGTTAGGAAACAAGTTATTTTGAAATTAATTATTTCATGATTTCACCCTCAATGTGAGATAAAAATAGCACTTCAATCCGTTATAACAAATTCTGAAATAAGTCATCCTACGATTTTATCCCAAATAAATATGCGATAAGTTCATCCTAAAATTAATTCTGAATTAGTTATTCCGTATTTCTTGAACCAAACGAGCTCTTAGTTCACCATAACTTGTCATACTTCACGTTTTGAAAGTCATATTATATGTACTTTGATCAATATTTTAAATATATTTTTTAGCATATTAATATTAAGTTCATTATATTGCAACTTATAATATTTTTCGTACAGTTTTTGAACATTTAACTTTAATATATTAAATTAATCTAATTTAATTTAACTCTAAAAATTAATTAAAATAGTTCTAATAAAGCAAAATATGACAAATAAAAATTAGCAAAGTAAATATATGCATATGAAAATAATTTTTATAATTTTTCAAGAGATTCGACTAGCCAATGTTAAAGGTGGGGTGAGATTTGTTTAGAAGTTTTTAGAAGTGTGAGCTGGTGTAAAGTGAACGGCAATGAAGAGTAAGATTCCGGGAAGTTGGAGGATTTGTTTATGAGTTGTTGAGGAGTAAGGTGTGGTTTGGTTTGGTTAATTATAATATTGGGAATTGGGATTAATATTGTTAGGGATGGTTAAGTTTGTACCGCAAATATATTTCACAAAAGGAGGTTAGGGATGGATTTTATATGTTTAAGTCTTCTCAGTTAAGTTCGTCGTACAAAACTTACATAGTGTGATTTATATTTCCTAGTTGATACATATTCGAAAAATATCCAAAAAAGATATTTAAATTATTATCTGTAAGAGTGGTTGACTTGGTGCAACATGCGGTATTCATAACAAGGCAAGGGATCGATTTCCCCTGTCAAAGCCTTCTCAGTTGAGTTCGTTGTATCAGACATATTTATGTAGTTTGCAAGTCATTACACATGAACGAATTTACTTAGTTCACACACGAAGGACAACAACTCAATTTTAGGATGCTTTAGAGATTTAACCTTCTAAAAATTTGAGTGTAGAAATTGTCAAAACTTACAATTTCAAACAAACGAATTTAGTATATTTTCAACAAAGATTACTAGATAACGTTACATCAAATAGTCCTACATCTACTTCTTATTCAATTCAAACTTCTAAAAAGGTTATTGACGTAAAGAGTCTTACTTCTATTTGGCAGAAGTCAAAATTACATTATGTTTCTTCACAAATTAACAAGTTTGATGTGTATTTAATGCATGGTTTGGATTTATTGATAATGAAGAAGGAACTATCTACATTCTGAACTGTTGGAAGAACAATTCAATGTACTTTTTTGAATAGATATTGCTACTATAGCTAAGGATGTGGTAAATATTTGAGCTTCTATTATGGTTTCAAAAAGCAATTTTGGGTTTGGGTTTGAGAATGGAAAAAATCTTGTTAGGAGCGCTGCTTTCAGAAATGAGCCCTGCAATAAGCGATTCAGATTTAATGTGGATACCGAATGTTCGGTTGATCAAAGTTTTTGAAGGACTTTTTCAGAAAATAAATTCCCCAAGTGACATTTCACTTTAAATATATCATCTCCCACAACACACCTCGTCTTCACTCACTCCTAAGCTCATAGAAAAAAGGAATTTTTTTACATCGATGTGTCGTACTCTCTCGACCAGATGGCTGACACCAATCAAAAGTGCAAATTGCATAAGCACAGAGTCTTAAACTATGAACTGAGACTACACTAAGGAATAAGGAAGCTGACTGAGAAAAGAAGTCAAGGAACGAAGCAGCTTCTCTAATAGCTCCGTTGAATAGGTGATCCTCAGTTATTCCTCGCCATCGTCCCTCACCCTTACCCCAACCCTACATCCTATACTATATATTAATTTGTCTAGATTGTATGTAAATACTTTTAAGATAATATTTTTCGCTTATTGAATTAAAAAAAAAAAAAAAACTCACTTATTATTTCACTAAAAGATATGTTTCAAAAAAATATTTTTCGTTATACCGAACACAAGCTATATGGGGATATAAGTTAAACCAATAGTTAAATACTACAACACTGTCAAAATCTCCCACTAAATTTAATTTTAACAACATAACAATCAAATAAAAATGGACAAATTAGGATGTTGAAAGTAGGTGTAAAAAGTCCACTTAGAGGGGCACTGTCAAAATCTCCCACTAAATTTAATTTTAACAACATAACAATTCAAATAAAAATGGACAAATTAGGATGTTGAAAGTAGGTGTAAAAAGTCCACTTAGAGGGCCAAATGGTCAAAATTAAATAAACTTTAAAATTAGGAAAATGAAAAAAGAGTAGCGTTGATGTTGGCACGAAATCAACAAATTATTAATTAAATCTGTCGTTGAATTTGTAACGTGCATAAAGCCAAAATTTTGACTAGCTGTTTAAAAGGAATCCAATAATAATACTCATTGAAATATATCAAAATATGTACTAATTGTATGTATTTTAACTTTTAATTTAATAGCTACTACTTTTTTTTGCTTAATTCTTTTCATGGGAAAGTCTTTAAAATCCACTTGCATTGGCAGTGGAATGTTCAGGTAAATGAATTAAAAAAAAAAAAAATCGAAGGAAATCGTGGAGCAATGATAAAATTATTTTCATGTAATTTATAAATCACATGTTCGAGCCAGAAATCAATCACTAATATTTACATTAAGATTGACGGTCTACACACTTTTTTTGGACACTGTTAATACGGAATTCTTTGTGCACATAGTTGTCCCCTTATTTTAATTACAACATTCTCTTTACAAAAAGTGTTGCCAACTCTTTGGTGGCATTTGAATTTGATTTAGTTTTGAAAAATAATACTTGTGAGTATTTGTATCGGCAAAATATTTTGAAAGTATTAATTTTGGAAAATAGTTCTCCTGGAAAAAGCATTATTAAGTCTTACAATGTTACAAATACTTTTATAAAGTTGAAATTTGATAAGTATCTTTTTCCATTTCTACCCTACGAATCCGAGACTTCAATTCAATGACAAATGAAAATTATTTTGAGAAATTTTGTTTCAGCATGACATTTTCTGCCTTGAATATGTTTTTTTTTCAATCGATAATTTTCAACATCTTTTCATTATTATTTAAGTATTTAAAAGATTCGTTAACCAGACTTCTTCTATCTAATATTCCCATCTCATACACATAAACACAAACATATACTATAATTTATTACATAGAATATGTGCATGTCTATACTACTACTATATGAATATACCTAAGGGAAGTGAACGTGCGTGGGTGATTATGTATGAAAAAAATAAAACTTATAAGAAGTACACCTAAAAATCATATGAATATTATTTCCACATTTCCATAATAAGTGGTCCCTTCGAAAGAATAATTTATATATATCGACTTAATCATTCACAGGGAATTATTTTCACATTGTTATGTATTAATTTTTGTTCTTTTTCTTTAACTACATAATTACTAGCGCACGAATTATTTTTATAATAATATTTTTTCCCATATTGGCATATATAATAAAATTGGTATTCAAAAGTTGACATATTAAATTCATCTACCAAGAATGTTAACTGAGGAGGTAACTATATTTGAGCGGGATTAAAAAAAGTTACATCAATAAAAGGAATCGTAATTCGTCTAGTATTTGAGTTAAATGGATCATAATTATAGCCTGTTTGGCCAAACTTCTAAAATCAGCTTATTTTCAGAAGTGCTTTTCAAAAAAGTACTTTTGGTGAGAAACAGTTTGTGTTTGGCCAATACAATTAAAAAAGCACTTTTGAGCAGCAATTAGTGTTTGGCCAAGCTTTTAAAAATGCTTTTAAGTATATTTTTCTCATAAGTGCTTTTTTCAAAAGTGCTTTTGGAGAGAAGCTACTTTTTTTAGCTTATGAAAAACTGCATTTTTTACTCCCCAGAAGCACTTATTTTCTTCCATAAGCTTGGCCAAACACCTCAATTTTTTAAAATAAGCACTTTTGAGAAAAAATAAGCACTTTTGGGGAAAAATAAGCTTGGCCAAACAGGCTATTAATCCACTTGACTCAAAATTTTCTAAGTTTTATTTTATCGTTCATTTTTTTTGTTTACAATTCGTTTAATTACCACGTACGTCAAACTTATAAAAATGAACATACATCTTATTTTGCCAAATTTTGGCAGGCTTCTAGCGAGTTTGAATTGTTAGATCTTTGTCCATTAAATGTTCATATATAGTTTATGGAATGCATGTTCAAAGCTTATAACAGAATGAGGAATTTAAACCAAGATGTTCGTGAAAAGATTTTAAGGATACCCTCGCCTTGTTTCCTACCCCCTTCGTCTCAAAATATTCCCTCCATTCCTAATTAGATATCAAACTCCCCTCCTAACTTTGAAAAATAATCATTGTCCATTCTTTTTCCTAATTGACCTTTTTAAATATCTATTCTAACTTTACATTAATCTTTATTTATTTATTTTTTCATCTTTAAAATCATGATATTTTAATTTTTAATCTATATAAAAAAATTCCAATAAAAATATTAATATCGTTGAAAAAAGAAAAGTGAGAGATATTATATTGTCACGAACCAATGTTAAAATTTTGAAAATTACCTTTGAAACTGTTCAAATCCGAGCTCCCAAATTCAAAAATGGGGGAAATAGAATTTAATCCCGAAAAGGAACTATTTAAAATTGCCACAGATTGCCTTCTACGCGATCGTGGGGGCCTGATCGCAATCATGACCAATCAGGCCTAGTCCCATTGCGAACGCGACATTACCCACGCGAACACGAAGATCATTCTCGACCCGAATCCGATTTACTCTACAGGATCGCGAGCCCACCTTTGTGATCCCGATGATCAGAAATACTCTCTTCTTTGCGAACGCAA
Organism: Capsicum rhomboideum; assembly: GCA_031232105.1. Taxonomy (NCBI): domain Eukaryota; kingdom Viridiplantae; phylum Streptophyta; class Magnoliopsida; order Solanales; family Solanaceae; genus Capsicum; species Capsicum rhomboideum. Next base: position 49,769,674 of record CP124707.1, read on the forward strand.
TGGAGGCTCTAGAACGCAAAGAAGGGTTTGCTGCACCAGACATCAGCAGCAAACGTCAATGCTAAAAATCTTCGAACGGACCCTGTGAATTCGTTCAAGACCCCATAGAAATAAACTGCCTATGCTACTGGACAGAATTCGACATTCCGGACTCAACAGTGCAGTCAGAATTTTCAATGGAGTTCGTTTCATCAAATGTTGATCAAATTCAACCTTAGGCTATATCTTTTCGACATTTCGTCCAAATGCTCAAAATCACACTGGAAGTCTTGGGACCCGAATCAACCATGCTATTATATTAACCCAAAATCATCGTTTTGAAGCTGATGAAACTGATCAAATTTTGATACGACGCTCAGATCTTCAAATGTTGATCAAAGTCAACCATTCCAACTTAAAGACCTTCCAAAACAAAAAACACGCTTAATTCTCAATCAAACACCTCAAGAATTGTGTCATCTACTCCCACAATCCACAAATACCAAAATGCAAGTATGCAACTACGAGGAGGATTAAAACAATCAAAACGCGAAAAATTCTAAAAATCAAGGTACGGATATTGATTGAGTATATAAGTTAACGTCATTCTTTAATGAATCGCATGAACAAATAAAAGAAAATAATGTTATTAATATTAATGGAAATCTATAATATGATAACCTTATGAACATATTAATTTCGATGCAAGCAATAAAAAAATAACTAACAAAAATAAAGGTGTAATTCATTAAAAAAATAAATTTAAAAACTCTATTTATATCGTAAATAAATTTTAAATTGTAATTAGAAAATATTTCATTAATGACATTCACAATTCCTTTATTATAATAAATAATATAAAAAAATTATATAAATGGAGGATTGCAAATGTCAAGGGTAAAATAGACATTATATAGGATAAAGGGGGGAGAATGATTATTTCTCAAAGTTGAGGGGGGAGTTTGATTTTTAAGTTAAAGTTGGGGGTGTAAATGATTTTCACCCATTCCGTTTCACGCCCATGAAAAAAGAATTAACTAGTAACCTTATTTATTACTCATCTTTATTTAATGCTTTTTTTCGCACTATATTAATATTTATCCATATTTATTACTAAGGGTAAAAGTGAAAACAAACAACTAATTATGCCTAGGTTTTGTGAAATGACAAGTACTCAAGGAACATCTATTTTTAGTAAGGACGACAACTAATTAGGAACAGAGGGAGTAGTTGACATGTTTGCTAAAAAAATTTGTCTCAAAATAGTTATCATGTTTAAAAGATCAAGAGATAATTAACCACTTTTTTTCAATTATACCTTTAGTAATTAATTCTCATATTAATTGAACAAAATTCATGTAAAAGATTATATCGATAATATAGATAATAAGGTTATATTAGTCAATTTGCACCCTTTATTAATTTTTCCTTAAGAGTTGTGCAACATCTATACTACTCCCTCCATTCCTAATTAGTTGTCACTTTTTTAAGTTGCACGCCCCTTAAGAAAAACATTAACTATAAGGTAATTTGACTAAATTACGTTTATTTATTACTCATCTTTATTTAATGCTTCCTTTTTTTTTTGCACTATATTAATACCTTTTCATATTTATTACTAAGGGTAAAAGTGGGAAAAAACAACTAATTATGCATTAATTTTGTGAAATGACAAGTGTTAAGGAACATTTATTTTTAGTAAGGACGATAACTAATTAGGAACGGAGGAATTACAATACAACTATTTTGAGACGGAGGGAGTATTTATTTTGTGAGTTTAAATTTGAGTGCTTTATTTGTTCGAGAGGTCAAGAATCAACCAATGGAAAGATCGTGGTCTGAAGTTTAATCCCAAGGCAATTTGATTTTAAATTTTTTGTAAATTTTAATTATGTTTTAATTAACAATTCTAAAAGTGATTATTTGTGGAAATCGCCCTTATATACACAGCTTGTTCAAGTGTGGAAGAGTTCGAAACTCCTAACCTCAAGTGATCTAGTACATGTTTTCAAATGTAATATTATTGGATCGGGTCCACTTATAGAGTTGTTAGACTAGCTTATATAAATACTACGGGTGTTAAAAATGGTTTATCCATCATATAGAGACGTCAAGGGTTATCAAATAAGATTGCGGTTATACAATAATCACGACTTGTATTACCGATCATAAAAATTTCTCACAAAGCGAATGAATTTTATTTATTCACAACCTAGATATTCTTTAGAGGATGCAGAGAGTTTTTAACTATTGTAAATCCAAACCGTTAACTAATGTTGAAAATCGGGTATTTTCCTACACCCATAATGGTGTATTTATACACTACGGGTTATTGTTAAGTAGGAGGATAAATTAATGGGCTAACGGACTAATTAATACCCCTTATGGATGGACCCAACTCAATAAATACTTTCAACATGAAAAAAGGAAAGGGAAAAGGACACCACATGGTCCATCAAAAAACAAATGACCCATATTTGGCCTTTTGGACATGGAATGGCCAGTCGGCCCAAAATAATTCCAAAAAGTGGTCAGTCGGCCCAAACTAATTCCAAAAATGGTCAATCGAAACTGTATCAATATGGTATATAAGTTGTATCAATATGGTATCAAAATTGTATCAATATGGTATATGAACTATATATGCATATGTTTTTTTGTATAAACTATATGAATGTGGCAAGAGGACTGTATCATTATAGTATATGAACTGAAAAAAAAAGACAGTAGCAGTGACAAAAAAGCCTAAAATGACTACCTTTTGGAATTGCAAAATCAATGGCTATTTCATGAAAATAGTTTTGAGTGAAGTGACATTTATGTTCTTTCCCGAAAAGGAAATCCATCGTTTCGTAAGAATTTCAGACGACTGCTGACACGAGTCATAGCTGTAGCTGTTACAGCAGATCCGCTCTCCATTGAGGAGAAATCCGTATGTCTCCTAACTAGTATTTACCGAGCGAAATACTATAGTACTGACTACCAATTACTTTTTCATTTTTTAAGAAAAGGAAACTTGTTTAGTCTTGGCAATTGTAACCCATTTTTGTTACCTAAAAGAGGGTCACAATGGTTATTTTCTTTCACCCCCCCCCCATTTCATTTTAGTTGATTCTCTTTTTAAAAATAATTATTTTAATTTAGTTGTTCCTTTTATAAAATTAAAATAATTTTATTATATTATCTCAATACTATCTCTATCATTAAATGACTAAACAAATTGTATATACTTAAATTTATATTTTCAAAGCATAATTAATAAAATTAATTTAATAAAATAAATTTCTAATAAATATTTTCTTAAAAAAATTGTCAAAATCAAGAACGTTCAACTATTTTGAAATGACAGGAGTAACGAGGAAGTTCCAACAGGCCAGAAATTTTGCTTGCAATATCTAGTGTATCTATATGGGGTCCAATGGTCATTGTCTAGTAGCTTTGGATTCCTAGTTTATCCTTGTGATAATTACTGCTTCTCAATTCTCACAATTGGATTTGGTTGGTGAAAAAAGAACAAACAAATTAAAGAATTGGGCAACCAAACACCTAATGTCCTATATTTGATTAGTTGAAAAGAGGATGGATCATAGAAGTAAAAGTGGAAATATTTGGATGTATTTTACTTTTTCACTAAGGAATCGAAAGTAATTTGGTTTGCGTGAGTTTATTCACATCATCAATTCTCAATTCGAGTAAAGGTGGAGGATTGAAATAAATTGATGGTCAATGTAAAATTTGTCAAAATTCTCAAAATATAGAGTTATATCACAACTTATTTTGAACAGGTAGGGCAAGTATAGTGTAATACGTTCAGGTTCATTCGAACCAATATTTTAACATTAATTTTATATATAAGGACACCAAATTATCATTCCATAATTGATGTGGGACAAATTCAACTCCCTTATGTTCAAACTTGTCAACCGAGGCATGAATAACATAATATGGGATCCAATAATACGTTATTAAGAATTGAAATGAGTTTGACTTTAATATTATGATATTAATCATAAAATTTAGCTCGTGACGCGATAATTCCACAAATCATACAAGAAGACCATTCACAATTAGGCAATTAGTGAGGGGCAAGCTCAATAGTAACATAAGATGTTTTACATGTAACACACCTCTATTACAAAGGCCTAAAGCACCTCAAGATAGGGAAAAAAATAGTGAGAAGACAGTTGTGAAAATGAAATTACCAAAACTTTGCTTTTATACATGTAAAAAAGTTGAGCATTTAATTCAAAATCATAAGGCAATGAAAAATCCAATATTATTATAAATTCTTTGGAAAATCTTTACTTTACTAGTGAGTTACAAATATATTTTCCGACTCTATAAAATACGCGGATTGTGTTGAATTTAAATGGATCAAAATGATTGAATTAATAAACATGCGAGTCATTAACATGTTTAAAAGTTACTTGAACTGCTATGGGTTGGATCAAGGCAAACTAAACAATGAGTCATAACTTAACACTTATCAAGTTGTAATTACCAAACAAAAGTAATAATCTTTTATATTATTGCTATATAATTTAGGATTTTCCATGAATCAATCTGAATTGCATATTATTTTGTTGTAAACTTGTAGTTACTATTATTATAAGTAGATCTATTGAAGATAGTCTTTCTACCTCTAAGATAGAGGTAAGGTTCGCAAATATTTTATCCCTCCTAAATTCATGAAATTATACTAATTATATTGTTATTATTGTTTTGGTGTACTGAATTGAGAGAATTAAAATAAATTAAGTTAATAAATGAATAAATAAATTATTAGCCTGCTCAAACTTTAACGAACTAAATAATTATATTTTCATACACTAATTTTACCTATGGATTAAATGACGTAGGGGTGGGGGTCGGTGTGGGGGGAGGGTCCATCATAATACAGAAGAATAAAGGCCGTTGGGCCCTATCTCCGTGCATTTGTCATTTTCACATTTATGGATAGGGGGCCTTTCATAAATTATGAACCATTCATGTGTATTTTCAGTACTATATATTATAAATATCAAATTAAAAATAATAATTCTCCTGCAATTATTGTGATCCGTAGATTTTCCATTGGATCAAATAAATGAAAGTACTTCAAGAACAACCAATTCAACCACGTGTAATTTATAACCAACCAATTCAGGTTATTTTTTTGTTTTATAATTTGTAAACTTCAGTACAAAAGCCACCAAGAAAAAGCGCACACTCATAATTCAAAGTAAAATGATATATGTATTCTCATTTTAATTTGTAGTCATTATAATTAAATTGATTGATTTGGTGTTAGCCCAAAATGTGATCAAATATTATGATTACAAATCAATCAATATATGTATTATTATTTTAATTTGTAGTCATTATAATTAAATTGATTGATTTGGTATTAGCCCAAAATGTGATCAAACAATCTCACCTCTTATGTATTTATGTGACACCCAAGATGAAGGGTGGGTCACAATCTCACAAAGAAGAATTTTCAAACTTTTAGGCTGAGAAGCTTATAAAGAAGAGATGATATATAACATTCTAAGCGAATCTCACGTTGTAATCGAAAATGAAAGTGAAAAGCTTATGAGATACAACATACGCTCACATATACATATTTTTAAATTCGATGATAGTATAACTCAAAAAATAAATTCATTAAAAAAAATAGTGGACAATACATGCCATAAACTTAATAGGACAACAGATATGATCTGCCCCATCAGAATCCCAACTACCCTCTGTCATGTTGTTATCATAATTTAATTCCTTTAATCTTTTCATAATTATTGTTCTTCATAAATTATTGCTTTGAATTATTAGGCAATTCCATTCAATTATTTATTGTACATATGTGTTGTACTAAATAATTTTGAACTAAGGGGAGCTATTGAAGATGGGGTCAAACATTTGGAAATTTTGATGACAGGTATTAAATATTATGAAGTTTTGAAACAACATATTACAGATAATTTTTGCTCTCTTGTAAAGACATCAGTATATTTTAGCATAATAAAGAGATCAAACATCGAACGATTTTATTGTTATAGAATTCATTATCAAGATAAGTTTTCCTTACACGATCAACAAAAGATTTCAACAAAAGATTTTTTTGTGTTACATTGATTTTTTTGTGTTACATTGAGAGATCAAGACAGCCGAAGGGAAACATGGGACGGTGAAAAGTTGAACTCACACAGTAATTGTTGTTTTTCGGGTTTAGTAAAATCTGTATTTTTCAACAATAACTTCAATCACATGTTCAAACTAAATCTGAACAATCACGTGAAGTTGTAACTTTGTATTTCACAACTTTGAACCTCAAAATAGGTTCAACCCAACTTATGAACATCAACAAATGAAGTTCAAACCATTTTTCTGGAAAATAGCAAAACCGTAAGAAAAAGATGAAGACAGAAATGGAGAATCAAGTCCACCGAATTCACGGTGTGTCCTTAAGGAATTTATTCCCCTCAAGTATCCGAGGTGATGGAATCTTTCCTCCCATGATAAAATGATTCACTTTAGTATAGTGGTACCTCAAATTCTACCGAACAACGAACTCACTCAACGATTTGATGATCACACTTGAGTTTTTCAAGATGAAGAAGATGTTTTTCCTTTCACAAATTTCGTCACTATACCTAAGGAAAAATTCAGGTATTTATAGCCAAAAGGTGGTGCTTCAGAAGAGAAACAATGGTTCATGAAAAGAGACAACTTTCTGAAATGTCGCGACCACTTGCGCCCGCAGGTGCTTAGTTCGACAATTTCTAAAAGCTGCCAGTGGCCTGCGTGCCACCTGCGCCGGCACCTGCGCCTGCAGGTCACCAGATGCTCCTGCAGGTCGCTTCTCAGAGGCCAAACAGTGTGTCTCTTCCTCGAATGGATGCGTCCCTTTGAGGTGCGTTGTGACATGTGTCCGCACATGCTCTGGTGCGTCCGCAAATGGAGAAAACTTTCCGTATCGTATTTTTGGATTAAAAACTTAACTAATTATCAAGTTTCAAATGAATTTTGTCCAAAAAGATAATCTCTCTCTCATCAAATCCAAATCCGAAGCCGAGCGAGCGACGAAGACGATGGCGCGAGGCTTGACTTGTTCTTGCCTCACTATCCACATGAAGAAGTGCTTCCATACTTAAGCACAAGAATGTTTCCTTCTCCCACCAATGTGGGAGAAACACTCTTTATAAAGTGAAACCACAATTCACTTCTCCTCAATTTTCTTTTCTCCATTTTTTCATTCGCATTTCACTTAGAACCCAACAACTGTATCATATGGGAGATTGTCATCGATATCACTAGACTGTAAACTTAATTACTGTCATCAATATAACTAGACTGTAAACTTAACTAGCTTCGATGGTTCTTTCATCTCCGTTAAATTCTTGTTTCATGATTTATTTTCACAACTTTGATCTATTGACTCATTCATGATTCGTTTCTTCATAGGAAAATAATCCGTTCTGCCATATTACTCACTAATTATAATACTAATAAACAAGACACATTTTTCTCATAACCTCATTTTGATTCTTGTGATATTTTGATTCTTCGTGATATTTTATTAAGCATATTTTACCTTTAATTGATTGAAACACACACTTTTGATCTTTTTGTTTGTGATGTTAAACTTGTATTGTTACTCAATATTTTACAGTAATATAATTCTAAAAATAGTCTAAATATAATATTATTATTTTTTACATAAATGAACCAAAAACATACATTTTTAATAATTGAAAATTAAATATCTTTTATTATATATCATAAAACTAGAATCAAAATTTGACCAATAATTGAGGAATAGAAATCCTATCATCCCTTTCCTATGTTCGTGTTATGACAATCTCCCGATTGACAAAAAGTAGTGGAGTGGTTGAATGTCTTATATGGCAATAATAAAGTGACATTGTATATCAAGAATCATGGCGGAGTGATAACTAGTCCTTTATCCTCAATTGAAAGTCTTGCGTTTAGACTTGTTTGATACATAGTCGCATTTAGGGAATGCTTTACCCCCAATGCAGAACTTCTCGACACAAATTCAGATTTATTCAAGCTCTAATACAAATATCGGAAATCGAATGAAAACTCAAAAAAAAAAGTTAGACATTGTACTCTTCAATACTTCACTTGTTTTATCACACACATAACATTTAAAATAAAATATATGTTATTTCTGTTTATGACATGAAGTAAGATAAAGTTTGTGTCTTTGTGTCTTTAGTCATAACCTGTCTTTTTGGCATTTGTTATAATTATATATCTTGTTCAACTTTCAATGGAAGTCCTTTTCTTTTGCTTTGTTAGGTGAAAATATTGTCTAATCTTTTTCCATAACAGTGTGTGTGTTTTGGTGCAAATTTTTCTCATCTACTATCATTCCTATGTCCTTACATTTGGACAATTTACTTATGCTAAGACAAAAAATTTTCCTAATAATAGCAAATTAATTTAAATTTGATTGATTCATCCAGCAGAGCAGCAGGTATTTGTTCGGGAAACTCGCCTTAATGTAACGGGAAGGATCGCATGATGGTTATTGTTTCTGTCTGAATTCGACATCACGTATGTAACCAAAAAAGAAGGGCGATAGCAGAACACCTTGCACTCTATCTAGGAGGAACATTAGTTTAAGGATTGCTTCCCAGACGAAGAAATAGATGTCACAGAAGAGGAGTTGAAAGCCACTTGACCGTAAGGAGAGGAGGGCGTTCAAAAATTTGAAGTTTATGAGTAGATCGGGACAACTTATTGGGTTTGAAATAAATTTTTGAACACCAACAAAAGTTTTGAACAAAAGTTATTGTGTTATGTCAAACTCGTAGCTAATAATGCTATGTAGATGACTAGATTAACCGGGCTCCATTGTACGGTTTTGAAAAAAATTCCTCTTTTTTTTTTTTCCAGAAATTTTGTTATGTGCTTGATAACAATGGCTTGCGTTGGTTCAACTATGACATGGAAATAGTCTTTACAGTAACAATTATGTCTCACTCTCAAATGATTGAGATCGATTATATGAATTCTCATTTCTTCATTTTAAGTTCATATCATATCATCATTATAAATAAACTAAAAGTGAAAAATACGTCGTGAAAATGGTCTTTGAATAATGCAAATACTACTCAAATTGAAACTTAACATGTATCTTTTTTTTTTTTTTTTTTGTTAAGTTATCTAAAATGATTTCTGTTAATAAGTCAACGGTCAATGGTCAACGGTCATCACCTTTTAGCACTACATTCAAGGCCTAATACAAAGGATTAGCTTTTAAAGGAGAGTGGACTTGAGAAAATAAAACAAATTCATATGAGTACTCACTCTCTTCCTAAATAGTTGTCACTATTTTTGTTTGCACTCCCCTCAAGAAAAATATTAATTACATGCTAAATTGACTAAATTATCCTTATTTATTAATTTTCTCTATTTAATACTCCCTCCGTTCGGTTTTACTCGTCACAAATTTTCTAATTTGATTTCTACTTTTATTTGTCATTTTTTACTAATCAAGACAAGACAAAGTTTTTTTCCTACCATACCTTTAATTGATTGCTCCTACTAGCATTGAGTTAATTAACCTTGTAAAATGTTCCAAGACTTTTTGAAGTCTCCAAAAGCCAAATTAGCCGTGTGGGAATTGACAAAGTGTTTAAACCATTTATTAATCCATAAAAACATACTCCTATAACCAGTGTTCACATGATGCGAGCGCATAATGCGCTGATGCGATGCGATGCTGTGACGCATCGAGTTATGGATGCGAGGCCATCTGACTGAATCGGGCGCATTACCTTCTGTTGCGTGATGCGATGCGATGCGTGATGCTAGCTGATGCGCTCGCATCATGTTGTTTTTTTAATGGGTCTATTTTTAATGGGAAAGAGACGCTCATTAGTACTACAATATTTTAGGGTTAGCTATACCACTGCAGCTGCTGTGACTTCTCTTCTTCTTCACTAAAGCTGCGACATCACTGCAGCTGCTGCGACAACTCTGTTTTTCTGCTGCTCTGTTAAGGTAATATTTCTTCTTCTTCTTTCTTCTTTCTTCTTCCTTCCTCCTCCTCTGTTTTGCTGCTTTGTTTCTGTTCTTCCTTTTTTTTTTTTTCACTTCTGTTCTTCTTCCTTCTTCTTTACTGTTCAGCTCTATTTTTTTTTTTAACTGATGCTCTATTTTCTTCCTTCTTCTTCCTTTTTCTTTAACTAAAAAAAAAGCCGGGTTTATTTTTTAAAGTGAGAAAGAGACGCTCATTAGTACTACAATATTTTAGGGTTAGCTATACCACTGCAGCTGCTGTGACTTCTCTTCTTCTTCACTAAAGCTGTGACATCACTGCAGCTGCTGCGACATCACTGAGCTGCTGCGACATCACTGCAGCTGCTGCGACAACTCTGTTTTTCTGCTGCTCTGTTAAGGTAATATTTCTTCTTCTTCTTTCTTCTTTCTTCTTCCTTCTTCCTCCTCTGTTTTGCTGCTTTGTTTCTGTTCTTCCTTTTTTTTTTTTCACTCCTGTTCTTCTTCCTTCTTCTTTACTGTTCAGTTCTATTTTTTTTTTTAACTGATGCTCTATTTTCTTCCTTCTTCTTCCTTTTTCTTTTTCTCTGTTTTCCTCAATTTTTTTCCTCTGTTTTCTGCTGCTGTTTCTTTCTCTTTTCTTTTTGTTGCAACTTTTGTTTGATTTGTTTCTTATGCTTTCTTTACAGCGATTTTAAATGTCTGATCCGACTTGAAAATATGGTAAAAGGGTAAGTGAGACCAATAGAAACAAAGTTACATGTGTTTTTTGTGGCTTGACGTTTAATGGCGGAGCTTTTCGCCATAAACAACATCTTATTGGTAATTGTAGTGATGTGCAGCAATGTAAAAAGTGTCCGAATGCTGTGAGAAAAGAAATTAAAGAGTATGTTGAGCAAAAAAGGGACCTAAAACGTCAAATGTTTTCTCCACCACAAGTTACTAATCTTGATGATGATAACGATGAAATGGAAGGAGAAGCTGCTGATTTGTCACTTCCTTCAAAATCACAAAAACAATCACAAAATGCATCAGTCTCTTCAAGTTATGGATCAACCGGTACGAAAGGTCTAATAGATTGTTACTTTCCGTCGAAGTCGGGAAATGATTCAGGAAAAAGTGGTAAGAATTTACAGGCTGTGGCCAAGAGAATTTTGAGGGATCGTGCAGTTGTGACCTTTTCACGGTGGTTGTATGATGCAGGGCTGCCCTTCAATTGTGTCAATTACGACACTTTTGGAGACTTGATCGAGGCCATAGGCCAATATGGTCCGGGGATGAAACCACCCACTGATCATGAGGTTAGTGTCACTTATCTAAATAAAGAAGTGGAAGAGACACAAAAAATTATGGAGGATCATCGGGTGGAATGGAACAAGTTCGGATGTTCCATTATGATGGATAAGTGGACAGCAAGAACCGAAAAAATGATCATAAATGTGTTGGTGAATTCTCCGAGAGGAAGCTTATTTCTTGAGTCTATTGATGCGAGCGACTCGTCCACTGATGCCATCAAAATGTTCTCTTTGTTTAAGAGTACCATAGAGAAGATTGGATCGGAGAATGTTGTTCAAGTGGTTACAAATAATGCAGTTGAAAATGTTAAGGCAGAGGCTATGATGATGGGAGTGTTCCCGCACATATATTGGACTCCATGTGCAGCCCATTGTGTAAATTTGATATTCGGGGATATTTTCAAGGAAAGACCCTTTCAAGGTGTTTTCACTAAGGCAGTTAAGGTGCATTCTTACATTGTTCAAAGGCCTTTGTTGTTGAATATGATGAGAAGATTCACTAATCAAATAAACTTGGTGAAACCGGGCAAGACTAAATTTGCTACTGCTTTCTTGACCTTGCAGAAGATGTTGAAACAAAGGAAAAATTTGAGAACTATGTTCATTTCAGAAGAATGGAATAACAGTAAATTTGCAAAAGAAGTTGCACGGATAATGCTTTCTTACCACTTTTGGAACAATGTTGTTTATGCCCTTAAAGTATGTGGTCCGTTGGTTACAGTTCTTCGTTTGGTAGATGGTGAGGCAAAACCATCAATGGGTTATATTTATGAAGTGATGAGTAAGGCTAAGGAGGTTATTAAATGTTTAGGCTAAGAAGGTTATTAAATGTTTTTTTACTGAGGAGCATAAATATGCAAAGGTCTTTGAGATCATCGATAAAAGGTGGAGTGATCAACTCCACAAACCGTTGCATGCGGCTGGTAATATCTTGAACCCATCAGTCTATTATAGTCGTGAGGATGATTTACTGAGTAAGAGTCTGATGGCGGGATTCCATACGTGCATTGGAAAGATGGTTGTTGATGAAGATATGCAAGATAAAATAATCGATCAGATTAGTATTTACAAAAGTGCTGAGGGTCTTTTTGGAATACCAACTGCCATAAGACAAAGAGACAAGAATTCACCAGGTGAATAAATCATTTTATGTTTCTATTAAATTAACACTTTAAGTTATTTCTTTATAGTTGCTAATTTTGAATAATTACTTTACTTTAATAGTTGAAAGGTGGAGGCTTTATGGTTCAGAAACTCCAGAGTTACAAAAGTTTGTCATCAGAATTTTGGGTCTAACTTGTAGCTCATCTGGGTGTGAAAGAAACTGGAGCGTGTTCGAACACGTAAGAGTTAAAGGAAAACTTTAGTGTATTGAGATAAGTATATTATATCTCAAACATCTTGACTTTATACTTGTCAATATTTATTTGTAGATCCATACCAAGAAAAGGAATAGACTAACTCTAAAGCGCCTCAGTGACTTGGTGTTCATAAAATACAACAGAACATTGAGGCGTCGTTACAACGTTCGCAATGGATTTGATCCAATTAGCTTGGACAATATTGACGATGCCAATGAATGGCTAACTGGGATTGAGAATGCTGAAGATGGATCAATTTTTGATGGAGATACTGATTTCACTTGGGGTGTTGTTGCCGAGGCAAGTGGAGTTGATGAGCGCCGTTATGGTTTAAGGGGGAGTACTTCAAGCTCACATAAAAAGGGAAAAGAAGTTGCTACTTCAAGAGGAGATGAGGAAGATGAGGAAGTTGAAGATGATGAGCATTATGATGATAATGAAGGAATACAAGATTTGGACAATCTTGATGAACTAGAAGAGCTTTAGATTGAAACATTTTTAATTTAGATTTATTTTTTCTTCCTTTTTCTGGTTTGTTTTGCTATTTTGTTGAATTGTTTTATTTGCTATTGTGTTTCAGTGCTCAAACCTGTGATTTTGGTGTTTTATTTAAACTTTTGCTTATATATATTGTCTTTATTGTTGATTATATAGTTATTATGGTCTTTTCACTAATGTTTTACTGTTTGGATGCTCTATTAGGTCTTTTTTCTATTAAAATTGCGCTTCACTTCAATGATGCGGTCGCATCGCTTCACGCATCGCTTAATGCGTGATGCGAACCCTTGTCGCATTTTTCCGCATCACGCATCCCTGAACACTGCCTATAGCCAGCCGATTTTTAAAAAAAAGAGGCACACCAATACAAAGTGCTACTTTATGGAAGTAGAACAGTACACTAAGATTGCTCAAAATTCTTCTATACAAGATGGTAAACAACTATAACGATCAAGCTCAAAGGAGCACATATTCTAATTTACATTATTTCAGGAAAATTGGTACAAATGAGGACAAAGAAATAGAGAAATCCTACAACCAAGTATGAGGAAATAAAGTAACCACATTGTAATTTACATAGTACAGTCACCTACAGATTTTTTGGGTAACATGATATAATATTGTCGTTAATTCGCTGATCTAATTGTTGCTAATTTATTTTAAAAAAAGACTGCTATACTCTTTACCCAATAAAATGTTTTGATATCATTGAAACAATTACTCCACCAATGTTGGAATTTGACTTTACTTAATACATGGCACAACCATTAATAGGGGGAATATGGTAAAGTTATACTATCAATCATTGTTTTCTTAATAGGTGTGTCATCTCAATTTGTGACGAGTAAAATCGAACGAAGGGAGTACTTCTCTTTTTTGCACTATACTAAATCGAACGAAGGCAGTACTACTCTTTTTTGCACTATATTGATATTTCTCCATATTTATAACTAAGGATAAAAGTGGAAATAAACAAGTAATTATGCCTTGATTTTGTGAAATGACAAATATTAAATATTAATATCTATTTTTAGTAAGGATGACAACTAATTAGAAACGGATGAAGTATTTATCTTTCATTAAACATCTCACTTAATAATGACGGTCGAACCCCTTCCTACTTTAGCTAACGGAAAAATGCCTTTGAATGATCGTAATCATCGACAACCCAACCGGCACCACCATAGGCTCAGCGAGCTGTCCTCTTAGATTTTTCGAAGGTGATGCCAGGGTTTTTCCAATACTAACGAATCTTGATGCCAAGAAAGAGACCAACTAAGATGAGATAGACCATTCTCCAACTCATCTAAATTTGTAGTCCCTCCATAATGTATCTCATATGTATTAAGTAATATAGTTAAACTGTTTTCGTAGTTCTATTCAACAGTCATATATATATTGTGTGTGTGTATTTGATGTCATGTGTATTTGTATATGTATTTACAAGACACATTTGTATTTGTATTCAGATGTCAAATTATGGGAGATAAATACAAATTAAATGATCATTAAAATAAGCTGCTAAAATGTAGCTACGAATTGTAATTAGCCAAAGTCTAGCTAAGGAGGCTGAACTTCGCCTAAATGTTGGTAGTTTCTGAAATTTTCTCTATTTTTTTATGTTTTACCTTTAACATTAATTATTATTCTCCAAATTACTTTTCAAGACCTAATACTAAACATTAATTGATAGGGATAGTGTGGTAAAATAGTCATGTCAATCATTATTTTTTTATTGGGTATGTCAAGTCTAAATATAGCAAGTAGAAGTGAACGGAGGGAGTATGAAACTAGTGCTAATGCTACTGGCTATATAACAAGTAATAAAAGTAAATAAATGACTTAGCCAAAAAGTCATCCAGTCCCAGAAATTCTTAATGGCTAAATCCATCAATTTTTGCACACACAAAAAGAAAATGAAGAAACGTGTGGGTTCATTATTTCAACACCACTAAGAAAAGTGAATTAAGGCTGCTTTAACAAGTTTAGCTTTGGAAAAGAGACTTAAAGTTAAGTGGAGACACAATCTTTATCATAAAAGAACACCTAAATAAATAGCCCTTATAGTTCAAAACTCAATTGAGAATCTTCTAAAGCATTGTACTAAGTACCATTTAAGGTCAAAAGATTAAGAAGTCGAAAAAAAGAGTTAAAAGGGGGCATCTAATGATGATACTAAAAGAAAGAATGTGATATTGACCTTTTTGTTTTTGTGAAGGATAATGCTTTAAAGTCCTATAAATATGGATGGCCCATCAAAAGCTAAGTTCTTTTTGGCTTTGGGATTTCATTTAATACAAGACAAAGTGACTTATCCCCTTAGGTTTGAGCAAGTATTCAACACTTTTAATTATTTCACCGGATACCTACTATATTTCACTAGCATATGCATCTGAGTTCTGACAGTTCTGTTCTGAGCTAAGTGTGTGCTTAATTATTTTTAAATTCGAATTACTATTTTTTATATACAAATAGTAGGATTTAGCTTTAGGATTAACAAATGCTTGAGCATTCGACACCTTTAACACATATTTATCATTGACTGTGCTCACAAAGGTGTAGATATACGTGGAAAGAAAACCTAATATTTTTTTGTCTATATTGAAATTTGAACTTTGATTTTTCGTTGTTTTAATCCACTTTATTTACTATGAGTCCACATTTTGTGAGCTATTCATATATATAATTCTTTTTTAATCTTCTAAAAACTTTTATAGAAAATGTGCCATTAGATTCCTAAGAGAAGGGGAAAAAACAAGGTTTTGGGCCTAAATGCAATGAAGAACCATGGGCTTTTTGGGTTATATTCCATATTTTTTCCATTGTCAAACTAATTCGGGCCTGTGGGTTTTCAAGAGCCCGTTTAACTCAATCATAAAACACTTCAAAAGTTCCTCAAAACTAAAAACTAACTAGGCGTTTGGACATGCGATTTCATGCCTGTGATATGAAATCATGACATGAAATCAGCGTTTGGTGATGCAATTTCATGTCATGATTTCATATCATGACCTGAAATCTCACATTCTACAAAAAGCATGATTTGGAAACTTCAAATCATGATTTGAGATTTTTCAAATACAAAAGTTAACCCACAAGTTTATATTTTGTTAAAAAAAAACTCCCCAACATTTATATCTAATAATCATTTATGTATATGTAAATAAATTTTATAGTTCATATTATTACTCTTTAAATCATTTATATCTCATATAACTATTACTCTCATTAACATAAAATTTATTATTATTTCAAATCAACTCTTACTTTACCATTCAAAAATAATTTTTTTCCAAATTCATTCATTAAAAAAATATAATTTTCCATAATGAATTAAAGGGATAAGACTCTTACCAGCTATCACTATGGCATTAAATTGAAAAGTCAATTTTCTTGACAATAGTAATATGCAGTTTAATTTTACTTTTTCATTGAATTAAAGTTTAATTAAGAAATGTTGTATTTTTTTATAATAACTTGGTTATAGTGCATTATACTTTGTTATAAATTTTTGCTTATTTGGTAAGATTGTATAAAGAATTGGGGACTAAAGGCGGACAAGCTTCAGTTTGATTTAATTATTTTTAATTTTTTATTTGGTGGGCGAAGTGACATTTATGTCCTTTTCCCAATCAAAATTACTTCAAATATTTTAAATTTTTGCTAATTCGGTTCGATCAATTGTCGATTTAGTTGAATTGGTTTAGGCCTATTATATTGGGCTTTTTATCTGGACAATTCCTGAAAAATATCCACACCTCACATATGTGGGATTCAATATTTCCATGGACATTCACAATTAGATATTTGAAGCATGGATAATATAATATGCATCCAAACATAAGATGACATCTAACATACATAATCAATATATGTTTGTGTATTTTGGTTAGCCTGTAATTAATATATTTCTGCCAACTGACCATTTTTGAAGGGGACAAAATTTTATTAGAATTGTTGGGGAAACTCAATTATCCTTTTATGTTGTTCAAATTCAGAGTTTGGGTTCAATTTTTGTTACCAACGTGGTACTCACCTTACTCGGATTTTTTAATTAAGAGTGACAAAAAAGTTTGAAAATTAAAAAAAGGTGACATAAGTTTTAATTATTGTGTAAACGTGACAATTTTGTCATTATTGTTAATGACATGCAGCAACTATCAGCAATTTCAAAAGTTGTTGCAACAACTTCGACTATTGCTGCAGCAATTATCTTAGTTGTTGTAGCAACTTCGAAAGTTGCTGCAGTAACTTCCTAATCACTAATTAACAAAAATTTAACTTGAATTGATCAAACTTGTCACAAATTTTAATTTCAATACTTTTTTGTCACCCCCTTCTCAATTTTCTCACCTTACTCCTTGTTTTTTAACCAAACTTTTAGGTTCGTTGGTTGGAAGTAAGTTATTTTGGGATTAATTATTGGAAATTGGTTATTTTGGAATAAGTTATCTCATTTACGTGGTGGGATAATGATATAAACGGTGGAAAAAATAATCGGAACAAACTAATACGTCCAACCAAAACAGGATAAAATAATAGTGAATTTTGTGCCTAGATTATTATAGTTATACCTCGCGCCAAACACTCTTTTTCCTTCTGAAAATTTTCATGTTTCAAATAGAAATGACGTATGTTGTTCTATATCCATTCTAGTTTGATTACTTCATGATTTGAATTCGTTGATTGTGAAGAAATATATGCTCACAAGCTGATCGATGAAATGCCGCAATGGACTGAGTATCTTGAATCTTCTCTGCAGGTTGGGTTTTTAGGTGTCCCAATAAAGCTGTTGCTGGTTGTTTCAGTTGCATCTTATATACGGTAACTCTAAGTTGGCGGCCTTACGATGGGAGTGCGTAGTGTTGTGAGGAAGAATCTTATACATCCTGCTAAGATTTTGACAGTAAAGGCAAGTGGAGTGATGCGGTTTTATCACTGCTCAGAACAAGTGTATGATGAGTCTTTGCCTTGCGAATGGTACGAGAAAGCTTTCTCAAAATTAACAAAATTGAGCCACTTGGTAAAGAATGTGGACTTAATTGATGGAAAGCTAGTAAATGTTAATGATCACTCGAGACGAATTTATGATGACAACTTGGAACAAAATCTATATGCGTTTAAATCACTAGCTAGGGCGTTTATTGGATGTCCGTCAGTGCAAGAAATGATGAAAAAAAATGTGGTGCAAGCATTAGCATGTGACCAGCCCGTCTGTTTCGGTAAAGTTAGCGAGAGAGAATCAATTACAGTTGATTCCCTCACAAAAGTGTCGAACGTCCTGAATGTTTCTGCACAACAAAGGAAGCTTGTCAGGCAATCAATATGTGCACAGGTCACAAAGTATCCCATATGGACAGGGGCAGTCGAGGAGATACTGAATGGCCTGAAATCTGACATCGATGAACTGAATTGTAGATGTACGAGTAAAGAAATTAGAATGGCGCAACAAATAGTTACAACTTGTCAAAAGTTTTTAGAAAATGCCACTTCTTATGACCCTGAATCCACTTCATGGATGCGCCTCACACCTGCAAAAGGCATGGAGTCACCTGCTTCTCACAAGTGGGAAGGTGTTCTTGAGATGTTCAACGACCTTATTAATTGCTTGAGTGAAGAGACAAAATTAACTTCGGAGGTAAAGAAGCTTGAGGTAATGAAAGAGGGGCTTTATCAGATTAGGGATCTTTCCATAGACAAAAACATTGGATATAAGGAAGCTCGATACCAGGAGAGTTTAGTGCATAAAAAATTGAGTAAGACATTGGGCCACTCATCACGATGTGTGTTCACACTTCTTCTTTATTATCTTTATGACAACATCTGGGATATTGATGTTGAAGTATCTGGAGGACTTTGTGCAATTGGTCACGGGGATAAATTTCGTCTGTGCATGGGAAAGATCCTAACATCCGATGAGCAGAATATGCTGCAGAGCGGGGTAAAGCAGCTAAGCAAAGCTCTGGGGCTTTTCAAGTTTGTATGGGAGACTGCAAGAATGAAAGGCGACCTAGAATTACAAGGACATCTGTGGTGCGTTGGTGCCAAGAATAAGTCATTTACCTATAGAAATAATATGTTCTTGCTGCATTCTATTAGTTGCTGATGTGAGAGACCGTGAAAGCTAAAAAGGTGGAAGATGCATTCATCAATGAATGTGTATAGTAGGTTAGTATGTAACAACTATTTGCTGCCATCAAAATGCATCTATACTGTCATATCAATTTCAATATGTTACTTATGATGGGGAAATTTTATGCCTGAGTAACAAGACAATCATCACGTCTTTTTTTTTGTTACAGATGGTCTAGTCATATACTTTATCTCATAAACTAGTTTTGCTATTCAAGTTGTAATCTATTGTCATTGATATTCTTCCCTTTTATCTTCAACTAGCACAGGGTGGCATCAATCGTTCCTTGATAAAAATAATTAAGAAATAGGACTCGTCATGTTCCATCTAGTTTTGGTAATTTTGTGATGTTTCTCAATTCCGAACTTCTTCAGCTTAGCTGGTGGTCTTTTCCTTGCTGCTTGTGACGAGAACTCAGTTATCTTCCCATTTATTTATTTGAAGTTTGGGAGAATATTATGAATCTCAGGCTATTTCCATGGGCTTAAAAGATGACGTGATAGGGTACATCAATGATGTTTACAGTAAATAAAGGTAAAATTCTAGAGTATAACTTGAGCCCTAGTTAATTGCCCATACAAGGTAGAAAAGAGTCCTGGACACCAACAACTACTATGGTAGGGCATGATGATGAATGTCATAGCATCCTTTAATTTGCTGTTTGTTGTTGCACTTCCACTTGGAAATTTTATTTGAACACTTGGAAATGCATAGGAATGCAACAACAATAAAACAACAACCACATACTCAGTGAAATCCCACAAGTGGGGTCTGAAGAGGGTGGGATATATGCAGACTTCACCTGTACCTTTGTGGAGTAGAGGCGGTTTCCGATAGTCCTTAAGCTAATTACAATGCTTCTAAAATTTCTAGGATAGCTACAGTATCAACTAGGGGGTTTTCTTTACACCAAAAAATGAAATAACAAGAGGGAGTTCATCTTGATCTTCTGAATTTGGTTACTCATGCCTTGAAAGCATCTCTAGTTTCTTCCTCCAAACGGTTCACCAAATACATAGCGGGATCATCTTCAATCTTTCTTATGTTTGGGTAAACATCCTGACCTGTTCCAGCATTTCCCCTCAGAAAGCCAAGGTGTTGTGAACCAAGCTTATTACATACGGGCCGATGGGCTGAAAGGGGTGAATGAGATGGATCTAGTTAGGACTATTGGGCCGATTGAAATGTTAGAGAGTTTTATTTGGGATCCAGGCCCAATTATCAATTGGTGAAATACGACTTAGGATTAGATAGAACGGTTTATGCAAATTATGTCGAAGCTTTGGCTTTCTGTTATCTCTCATCTCCCTTCTAAGTTCTAGTAGCTCTTCCCTCTTCTGATTATCTTCTACTATGTTATTCTCTCCTTAGTTTGTATTGTAATGGTTTTGTTGTTCGGATTCTAAGTTGTAACTTGTATTCAGTGATTATAAGATATTCCGTGTTTGTGTAAAAATTCGGGTTGTTTCACAAAGAGTATGCAAAATCATCTCTAATGTTAACACGTCTCCAACTCCAGTCTATCCGATCACATTGATAGACCATCATCTCGGTTGGCTGCTACACACATGACGATGGAGATTGGGATCACAAGTGATTTAAATGCTAATAATATTTTAATTACAAATAAAAATCAGCGGATGTTTCAGACAACCTTAAAATTTTCTATAATTATGTCACGAAAATATCCCCATACTTCTTAAGAGAATAGCACAGCCAGCAACATGCTGATATAGAACCTTCTGTATGTGTATGTCTTGCGTTAATAAGTGTGGAGTGTCACAACTTGTGCAAGTTAGCAGTCAATCTATGTCAAGATCTTAAGATATCTTACCTACACTAATAATTGTATGCTTAGATTGAAGAATACATTTAACTGAAGTATAATGTCCATAAATCAAATTTCAAAGCTTACAATTTTTTGGGTTGATAGCTAATGCTAATATAAATTTGGAATAATTCCTGTGATGTATAAGACAAGTGATCATTCTTTCTTGTGTGTCTCTGTGTTTTTTTTTTTAGTTTTTATTCCTCTCAGTCACCTTCACTTCTTACTTTCCTAAAAAAACTATTTACAAGGTGTGATGCATTGGTAGTTTGTTTTCGTTGCTGCTTACTGCATTTTAGGCTGATATCTGATGGAAAACAAAACAACTGCAAGCTTGGTTTTTGAATTGAGCATGATCTTTTACCATTTACTGTTTTCTATCTTTAAACCTCGACTCCTTAGATTTTTTTTAACCAAGATAATTACATTGGGAAAGGACATTGTTTCCACCCTAAACTATACCCGAAAAGTCGATGTCACACTTAAACTATTGGGATGACCCATTACACACCTATACTATATAAAAGAGAATTTATTTACCCCCGCGACACCCATGCCCAGGCGCATTTGTTACACTCAAAAGGGGCTAAGTAAATAGAGGGCAGATGAAGAAAGAAAGAAAGCGCTTTGAAAGTCGTAAACCACACCGGTACTAGGCTATGAGAGGCTCAACATCGGGTCCAATGTAAAGCAAGCCTTGCGATACTATATAAAAGAGAATTTATTTACCCCCGCGACACCCATGCCCAGGCGCATTTGTTACACTCAAAAGGGGCGCGTCCCACCATTTAAAACATAAAAAAAAAGAAGGGGAAAACCTTTTATAAAAAACCCCAACGGCTAAATCTACCCCCATCTTCCCTTATTTTAACCCATTGAAGAACCCTAATTTCCAATTTCAAAATTTCTCACCCAAAATCAAAATACAAGCCTCCTTTTCTTTAAGAATTGGTAACTAATTCCTTTTACTCATTTGATTACTTACTCTATTGACGAAAGTTTCATCCTTTTCTCTATAATTTGTTCTGCAATTTTGAATAATTTTTTCTTCGATTTTGGATTAACTTTTTCATGATTGAGCAGTTGTATTGTTTTTGTAGATGTAGGTACTTTAATGGCTAGAATAAGCTTGAGTAGACTTTGTAAGCTAGAAGAAGATCATGAGTTGGAAGAGGTGCGATGCAACCATGGACATGTTTTGCTTTGCTGACTTCATGGACCCCAAGAAATCCAGGTAGAAGATATTGGAGTTGTCCTTACTATGGGATAAGTGGATTTTTATTGGAAAAAGGCATCGTTTCCACCCTAAAGAGTCTATACTAATTTAATTACTTTTCATTTTAGAGTGCTAGATCATGCGATTTCTGGCTTTGGAAGGATGGAGATATTGATCCAAGATCAAAATTTGTTATTCCTAAACTTTTGGGAAGAATTGGTGAGCTTGAGCAAAGAGTTGAAACTTATGCAAGATTGGAAACTTATAGAGTTGATGACAAGCCTACTTCTAGGATGACCAAATCTGTAGAGAGCAAAATAGATATGAACAAAATAGAGTTCCAGCTGGATAATTTTGAAGATGATTTGAAGAAGATGAAGTCAAATGAGAAGAAATGGAAGATCAAGTTGGCTAAGTCCAAGAAAAGGGTTAAACAACTTTGGATTACTCTCATTGGTATTTGTATTGTAGGTGTTAGTGTTCTATTTCAATACATGTACTTGAAAAGAGATCCAAGAATGCTGCCATAATCTGTTAGTGAAGTTGTTTTTGTCATGCCTTAAGGGGTTGCAATTGTTAGTTTTGTAATGAACCTTGACAACTTTTTGTGTAGTGAAATGATAAGGTTTCCTTAGCTTGATGTGTCTCTTTATGTGGTGCACAAACTGCATAATCACAACCAACGATTTACCAAACTAATTTAAGCGCAACTAACAACATCACACAACCAATAATTTACACCCAACATTATATAAATACAGTTAAAGCTGCATAAGCACTACCATTCCTTTAAAGCACCAAACATTAAATAAAAGGGGCAGTCACAGCTGCATCATCATTAACCAAAAGAGAGTGCATTTACAGATCTGCCAAATGCATTTACATATAAAGGACAAGAAGTTACAACTAACAAAACTATTGCAGTTATAACTTCTTCTACCAAAATATTGTCATAAAATGCAGTCAAAGCTGCCAAAACCACAAGTTATAGCTATCAATAAATTGTCTTAAAATGCAGACACAGCTGCCAACATCAGTGAACTACCAAAAATTGTCTTAAAATGAAGACACAACTGCCAACATCAGTGAACTACCAAAAATTGTCTTAAAATGCAGACACAACTGCCAACATCAGTGAACTACCAAAAATTATCTTAAATGCAGTCACAACTGCCAACATTTACACCAAATTAACATGATACCAACAACTTATATGTTGTGATACTGAGCACTAGAGCTTTCTTGGTTCAAGTGTGCAACCTTGGACCTTGTCTCCATTTGCTTTTTTCCTCTCATTTCTTGTAGTTGCCTGGAGGTCATAGCTTCTTTTCCTCTCCATTTCACACCAGTTTTTGGTGTATATCCAAGATTTTCAATCACAACTGTTGAAGACTTAGCACTTCTGAACCTCTCACTAGGCATTCCAGGCTGCTAAAATGAAGAAAGTGTTAATATTTGTAGTAAATGAAATTTAGATAGTACATCAAAGGATCTCGGGAAATGAAACTTACATTAAAGATTGTGCATCCACTTTGTGTGTGAAGTATTCCCATACCAACCATTCTTGGTCTACTAGTACCAACACCCTAAAAAAGAAAGAAAGAAAAATATTAAATAAAAGGTATAACTAGTTTACAACTAACACAATTAGTATTATACCTTTTCTGTAGAACCTTTACCCCTTCTTTTTTCAGTTGGAGCAATCTTTGGCATCCTTGTTCCACCCCTTCCTCTTCCCACAGTAGGTGTTGCAGCAGAAGTTGGGCCTACACTTAGGCCTGCACTTGGACCTACACTTGGGCCTGCAGCAGATGATGAACTTGGGTCAAGATTTGCACTAGTGCCAGCAACAGGTGCACCTCTTGGACATTTTCTTTTATTGTGACCCTTGTTATGACAAGTGCTACATGACATCTTAATCCTCCTCTTGGACAGCTTACCAGTTTTCTTGCTGGTTTCACCTTTCTCTTTCTTTCTATTCTTGCTAGGCCTGCCAGGCATCTTCCTAATAGGAGGTGGCATAACAGAGATGTTTTGAGATTCTAGCCACATCTTCATATTCAAGACTGGCTGAATGAAGTAGTTGTATGTGTTCATGTAAGTTTCTCTGTTATACCAGTGAGAGATGTAGTTAACTGGTTTCAATTTTTTATGGTGAAGAGCAGTTACTGCATGAGGACAAGGTATACCCTTCAACATCCATGCTCTACAACTACAATATTACCTGGGAAGATCCACAATATGCCTGTATCCTCTATCAAGAACCTCATATCTTGTATCTGAATTCCATTCAATGCTGCACTTCATTGACCTAGCTGTATTATCATTTAGAACCTTCATGGCCATTGGAGAAATGTCACTTATAATCCCTCATCTGTCCTACTCTTTTCATCATTTTCACCCTTATCTCTTCTAACATTGTGATAATTGTCTTGCTCCTAATATCCATGCATTGAAACATTCTGCCATGTTGTTGTCTACAATGTCACACTTAGTGGCAAAGCTGAAATAAAGCTTGCTCCATCTGTCTGGATTAAAATACATCAGCTTATCCAGTATCTTTTCACCACCCAATATCTTCATATAACTAATGTTGTTCCTCAACTTAGCCTCAAAGGTAGACCTTGCACACCTCCAAAAATATTTTTTCTTCTCAAAGCCTCTACGAATGGAGTTTTTTGACCAGTTGGTAAGGACATGCCTTGCACACATCCTATGTTCAGCATTAGATAGGTGTTCTGTTACAACAATTTCCAAACCCTGAAAGAAATAAAGAAACAGTGAACATATCATATAATTTGACAAAATATACAGTTGTATAAAGTAAATTAAGTAATTAAAATCTTACCTTTTGCATGTCTGTTATTACTACCAAATCTGTCCCATCTCCTAGCTGAAGATCTTCCTTTACAATCCTGATAAACCAACTCCAAGTGAACTTATTTTCAATATCAACCACTGCCCATGCCAGTGGCAACATCTGATTGTTTCCATTTTTACACACATCAACTAATAACTGCCCTTTAAAGACTCCCTTCAAAAAACAACCATCCAAACCAATGCACTTCCTACAACCACCCAAGAAGGACTTCTTCATTGCATCAAAACATATATAGAAGCCTTGAAATATTTTTCTACCACCTTCAAATGTTTCATCATGAAGCTTAACTACACATGTACTACCTGGATTGCATCTTAACAACTCATCCCTATAATCTAAAATCCTCCCAAATTCAAGATTATAATCACCCATTAGTTCTGTAATCACCTTATTCCTGGCTCTCCCACACATTGTTCTTCCAACATGTAAATTCAATTCTTTCTTAATAAGCAGCTAAAACTCAAAAACTCTAATGTTTGGTTGTTCCTTTATCCTCTTATAATAGCGGCTGGCTAAGAACTTGGCATTGCAAAGTTTGTTCTATTAGTAGGATCACACTTGTAAATTGGATTGTAGGTCTTCACAACAAAATTCATGGTCCTAGAATCAAAGCTAGCACATAGAAGCCATGGACAACCAGTTGTACACCTAACCCTTACCCTTGTAGATTTATTAATACATTTTTCAATTGCAACATGTTCAGCAACAACATATTTAGTAACAGCAGCTCTAAATTCATTAACACTCTAAAAAATCATTCCTAATTCCCACACAACTTTCTGACAGTCTGAATCATATACAACTCTATTTACCTTTTTTTCTTCTTCTAGCCTTTTAACTCTCTGTTCAACCTGTTCAACCTCATCTTCTTCATCAATTATGTCTTCTGAACCAGTTTCAAAGCTGGCAGCTTCATCTGATGGATAAAAGGGTTCATCACCAGCTAACTTACCCTCCAAACTATTTCTATCACCACCTGCAGATTCATCATAGCCAATATCTGGCCCCCTTCTTTCAGTTCCTAACTTAACATGATCAGGAATTATTGGTCTTTCTCCCCTCTTTCTTCTCTTTCTACTCTTCTTTTCTTCCCTAAGACCTCTTAACTCTTCATCCACATATTCATCCATATCACTCCCAACCTCTACACCTCCATCAATTGATTCTATATCTGAATCTACATTAGATTCAGCCCTATCAGTCTCACTCCTAATTTGTGAAGATTCAGCAATAAAAGGAGCAGTAGAAGGAGAAGGGACATGACTAGTAGGAGGAGCAGTAGGAGCAACAGGAGAAGTAGAAGGAGCAACAGTAGGAGAAGGGACATTAGTAGTAAGAAGAGGTATAAGAGCAGTAGAAAGTGTAGGAGCAGTAGGTTGGACAACAGGAGAGGTATTTGGATCTGCAGAAGGTTGGGAGATAGTAGGGGTAAGTTCACTATTTTCAGATGCCCTCTCAACACTCCTAATGTATTTATCAAAAGACACACCATGTTCCCCTTCCACATGAATTACATATTCCAATAAAGGTGGGGCCAAAAGAGGTTCAGCAATCATGTGATACACAAAAGCTTCCAAAGTGTCCCCATTATTCAAACATTGTGAAATTTCAGTTGTGTCCTTGTCTGACCTAATTTCTATTAAGAGAACTCTTAGGCAGTCTCACATACAGTAAGCATTGTCCAGGATCATATCCTAAATGCTTCACATAATCCCTAAATTCAAAATAGGACAACATATCTATATCAACATCTAAAAACTCAGTAATTTGTCCACCAATATATGTTTTTCCTTTTTTTCCCTTCCCTTTACCCCTGTTAAGAACCCCACCATGATAAACTCTCAAAGTGATCAGTTCAAAACTCATTTTAACAACCTGAAAGCAGTATAAAAAAAAATGACAATTCAATAATTACTGATCATGAAAACACTATAAAGTAAGATCCTTGACATCGACCAAAATAGCATCACACAACACACAACATATTATGCTACAAATGAGGTGTCACACCTTCATTTATTATATATTGAAGACATTAATTTTGAAGATAAATTAAAGCCGTGAAAAAATCCTAGCTCCAATCGCAACAGAAAAACATATTACTCAACAATTATAAGTGTCACAACTTCATTTGTTACATATTGAAGCATATCCCCAATTATTAACACATTAATTTCAAAGATAAATTAAAGACGGGGAAAATTCCTAGCTTAAATCGCAATAAAAAAGCTAATTTTTAAAATACTGAGATCTGGCTCTAACCTTTTAGTTTATGCTTGTAATTCTAGCTTGTAACCCTAGATTGTAACCCTAGCTTGTAACCTTTTAAAATCGACTGAAAGTCAACTACGTGTAACCTTCGACAGGAACCCTAACTTCGAATTAGGAACAAAAATGTAGTTGGGGGTTGGGTTTTAGATTTTAGTAGCAACGAAGGTTGGGTTTTTGATTGTGAAGAAGAAAACACTAAGAAATCTCTTCTTTCGGGTTTTGATTGTGAAGAAGAAAGCTCTTTGTTCATATGCGATATAGGTTCCCCTTTGTATTTTGTCAGTTGTCCATTGATATTCTCAGGTCGGGTCGGGTAACGGGTTAGGGGTAATTTAAATGGGTATGGATAAATTAAATGGGTTGGATAATAATTTAAAAGAAATTATTTTCACTAAACACGTGGCAACACGAGAGGGCGAGTGCACTCCACTACACTCATTAAACCTGGGCATGGGTGTCGCGGGGGGTAAATAAATTCTCTTTTATATAGTATAGGTGTGTAATGGGTCATCCCAATAGTTTAAGTGTGACATCGACTTTTCGGGTATAGATTAGGGTGGAAACGATGTCTTTTCCCTAATTACATTTGTGGAAAAACACCCATTGATGTTGAATTTTTGTTTAGTTATCATTTAATTTAAGTACTATATTTTGCTCCTCTATCATGTGATAACTCCTATATTTTCTCTTTCATCTATGATGTTCTATCTATGTTGTGATAAAGTATTAAAGTAGTATTGGATATTAGAGAGGCAAAATTATGTTAGCACAAACATTTAATTAAAACTTACATAAATCCCGACAAGTTTACCCCTAATTACTCCTTATCCCTACTTTTAACAATATTACGTATAATCCCTGATTTTATTTTTTTCGAATACATAATTTGACACCCGATACATCCTAACAGATACATCCTAAAATGAAGTTAATGTGCGTTAAAAAAGGAAAAAAACAGAAATCTTCTTAATTGATGAGCAAATCACGCACATCAGTTGTAATGTAATTTCAAAATCCCCAAAAAAACATAATTAGTTAAAATTTTGGTATTCAAAAGATAAGGAGCGTCATTCTTCTTATAGAAATAAGCTTGTCCTCTCTTATCTTTTTGTTGCAGCTCTTTAAAATCTTCTAGAATTTTAGCCTTGCAAAAACTGTCAAACCTTAACGGATGTGGTGGAACTTCTTTGACTACGTAACGCATACCCTGTATTGAGATACATAAAAAAATAGAGCAATTAGTAATCAACTTGGTTAGTAGTCATATTGACTGAGATACATTCGTTTTTTGAAGTTATTAGGTGGAGATACATAATTTTGTTCAATATTAAAGAGAGATACATATATAAAATTATGTCTCATGCATGAAAATGATGTTAATTATGTATCTAACATCAAAATTTATTACGGAGATACATCTATTTTTAATCTATTTGGTCGACATGAAGAATACAATAATTAGACTAAAGAGAGATACATAATTAAAATTATGTCTCATGCATGAAAATAATGTCATTTATGTATTTCAACAACAAAAATTATGTATCTGACGATTTTTTTTAGTCCGATACATATGTAAAATATCTTTTGGAGTGTCTCTTTTGATTTTTTTCAACAACTTTGTGTTTTGAAGGACCACCTTTCCCTTTCGAAGAATCAAAACACCATTTTTTTCTTTGATTTAACAGATGGTTATGAATCACGATCCATTAAAAAACATAAATTTGAGTTAAGAAAAGAAAATCTAACAGATATTGGCTCACAATTTCAAACAAATCAATTTTTTTAAAATCATGTTCAGAAAAAAAAACTCCAAAAGAATTAAGAAGAAACTTAAATGGAGATTTGAGAGAAGTGTCTGAACCTTGAAAGTGAGAAATTGAAGATGAAGTTAGGGGGGAAATATATTGTCGAGTTGTTATGTTGATTGTTGTGTTGTATTGCAGAATTCTCCTTTAATGGAGAAACTAAAGATGAAGAAGAAACGGGGGGGGGGGGGGGGGGGAGAACGCAGATCTTCAGCCGAGAAAAAGGGAGTTTGGGTTTAGGTTTAGTGATATATCCAATGATTTTAGAGAGAGAATGTAAATCAGGGATATAAGTAATTAATTAAAAGGGTAGATATTTTAAATAGTTTAAATAAGTTAAGTTGTGGTATTAGGTAATTTTTTCAACATTTAAAATTGATTAAAATAACCTTGCAATTGTTAGTACCGTCATTTGTTGTTTCTAGCAATTTTGATGTATGGGCCAAATCTTGGCTGTTTTGGCCCAATGCAAACACTAAGGGGTCGTTTGGTGTGAGGGATAAGGAGAGATAATCCTGGGATAACTTTTTAGTACCCCTTAGTCCCTTGTTTGGTTACAAAGTGTGGGATAACTTATCCCAGAATTAATAATTAGTACTGGGATAAGTTAACCCTACCTTTAGGTGGTATAGTAATACCGGGATAACTTATCCCGGGATAAAATAGGTAAAATGACAAAAGCATCCCCTAAAATTTTTTTTATACATCACAATTTATATTCATGTATATTCACATCATTTTTAATACTATTTTACAATAACATTTACAACCTTCACTACTCGTTATTTTTATGACAATTCTTTACATTTTACCATTAAAAATTTACACTATATAAATATAATTTTTATTATGAATATATTATACGTTGAATTTATTTGACTAATTCTTATGTTTATTTATATTTCGATTTCTCTCAAGAGTAATAAAAATGTTGACTCAACTCCTGAATTATATATTTTAAATTAAATATTCTTTTAGCCACTTGAAAATTATATTTTATATATTTTTATATATGGTTGATAGTTTGTACAGTTAATTTCCATAGAAGATGAATTAATACGTCCTCACAAGTTTAGGACATGAATTCCAGCAGAGGTAACAACTCCAAATCTAATAAATCAAATAGTATCGGTTTCCGTAAAGCATGCTTAAGATTAGCCAAGCAATTGTAATGTCACACATGCAAGAGCACGTCCAGTAGATGTAGCTCAGTAGCTCAGCGTCTGAATTTGGCTGAATATGCCTGGGCTGTACTTTATATATATAAATTTAAATGAAAATAACTTTAATATTTTACAATATAAGAGGTGATATGTGCTTAAATGAGAATGCGTAGACAAAAATATTTAAGCTAAATAAGATGGAAGTTATATTCTTAAGAATGAATAACTAAAACTTGCAAAGAAAATATAAAAAATAAAATAAGGTGGAGGGTATTTTTGTAAACAAACAACTTATTCTTAAAAATTATACAATGCATATTATTTTGAATACAACAAACCAAACAGTCAATATGAAATAATCCCAGCATAACCAATTTCAGAATAATTTATTTCAGTATAATTTATCCCAGCATAAGTCATAACTAATCCAAGCATAACTTATTTTCAAACCAAACGACCCCTAATTGTTTCCCTTCTTTTTTTTCCTTCAAATAAATAAAATCCGGGTCACACCGAAAAAAATTATTATTATTATTATTATTTTTAAAAAAGAAACTAACAAGTACCAAATTCAATAATATAATTTAGATTTCCTACTCTAACTCTAAATTAGCCTTCCAACATGGGGAGCGCCGGAACATTTCCCATTTCAGTGGGCCTTCCGCGATACAAATTCATAGTAATCAAGATCCTAAGCAATTACTGAACATCGAATAAATAAGTTTGAAATTTTTTGTGGAGAATATGATGTGATATAATAAACTTTAGTTCCATGTTTTTTAGGGTGTTTAGAAGTCAAGATTGATTGGATAAGTAATAATTAACTGGTATACTCCAGGTAGTTGAGTCAGCAAAGACACTCACTCATGTGTTGTCTTTTCTCATGATAAGATTTAAGATATATACCTCGAGATTAAATTTATATTTTATTTAACTAAAAATACAATTAATTTCAGAATTAATTTATATATCTCAAACTTGATGTTATTTATCCCATTTGGGATAAGTTAATTTCAAAACTATAATATCGAGATAACTATGCTGCAAATCAAACGAGTCTTTATTAGGGATGGTAAGTACTCCTTCATCCTTAATCAGAGGTCTCAGTTTGAGTCCCTTTGAGTGTAGAGTTGCCTTTGTTAGGAAACACTTTACCCTCTAATGTGGGACTTTCGAGCACGAATTCAAATTTAATTTGGCTCTAATATAAGTATCGAATATCGGGTAGGAAAATAAAAAAAAGAGCCTTAATTAGTTGTATTAATCAACAAGCATATAGTAGTAGATAACTTTCTTTGACCAAATCTTGGAAGACTAGTACAACTAGTAAGACAATCCATACCTAAATATTTTATGTTCATCCATATTTTCCAAACACAACAAAGCGAATAATACAGCATATCTTTTTCCTACTTTTTTTCTTTCAAACATTTTAATAATAAATAATTGTTATTATTACGATTATGAGATGTTGATCATGAAAAACACAAACAAAGAAAGGGAAAAAACCTAATGATAACTCGAATAAATTTATATCACCAAGGATTGTGATGAGATGAATAGGAGGACTCTATTCTCAATCAGATATCTCTTGTTCAAGCTCAGAGAATAGAAATAAAAACTTACTAAAGGGCCTTATGTGGTGTGAATCCGATTCAATTGGCCCCCCAAAATGAATATCAAATGAGAAAATAATTTCTTTTGTAATATTTATTCTAATTTCTTAAACTAGATTATCAATTTATACCTTTATAGTTCGATCTTTTTCCTTTGATACCTTTGGGTAGGGAACTTGGGATAGTGAGAAGACAACCACGATAGGAGGAACAAGAAGAAGGTGAGATGGATATGATCTCTCCTTTCTTAAGTCAACAACCTCGAATTTGAGTCTTGAAAATGAGAAAAAAGAAAATCCAGATAAAAAACGCTTCATATTTCTTGAACTAGGTTATTGATAAGTCCTTTATACTTGTGCTCAATACATAATAGACCTTCTAAAATGGTAAAACAAGGTTTATAAAATTGAACAACATTTTCACTCAAGATCACTCTATGTTCAATTAAACTAAATTTGAATCGAGTTATTTTACTATTTTGTGGGTAGAAAAATAACGTTCACTAACTAGTTTTTTTTATATTATCTTTAAAAAGTATATTTAGTATATATATCCTATAATTATAAAAGTTGTATTTGTTGAATGTGATAAAGCAGACTTAGTAAACGTACTCTAATTAGATCAATGAAATTGTGGCAATTCTTATCTTAATTATATTACCGTCAATCAAGCAAATATCAAATCTAGAAAAGTCTTCGTTCAATTTCCCTATGAAAGTGATGAATTAAGAAATTCA
This sequence comes from Capsicum rhomboideum, assembly GCA_031232105.1. Taxonomy (NCBI): domain Eukaryota; kingdom Viridiplantae; phylum Streptophyta; class Magnoliopsida; order Solanales; family Solanaceae; genus Capsicum; species Capsicum rhomboideum. Next base: position 49,802,470 of record CP124707.1, read on the forward strand.
CTCTTTCAAATGTAAACTTAACAATAGTGACATGCATATGAATATAGGTGGCAATAATTTTGACCTAATTTTTTTTTTTTGTAACATGCTCAACCCATCTCTACGTCCTTTGATTGGATTTTCAAGGAGCGTACTGCATACCACGATGTGTGATGCTCTTTTAGTTGTTGGACCCTACCTTCAATAGAGCCGTTTTCAGGATAGGTAAATAGTTAAACAGAAAAGTTAACTCTTCACGAGACTTTCAAAATTTTAACTCAATTCCCTTTCAAAGTACATGAGAAATGAGTTGTGCACGTACATAAAATAAAAAAGACAAAAAGAGAAGGCAGTATGAATTTTACTATCAACATTCACAATTTATTTTATCAAAATTAAAATTATATTCACAAACATCAATATGTTCCTTACGTGGTAAGTACCACACAATGCAACAAAATGGCATAAAAAAATACATCAAATCAAATGATTCTTCTTATCTTTTTGTACTATTACACGTGCAAATACCAACCCTAAATTACAAATAATTCACTAAATTACAAAGTGTTCACCTAACTCATCGCCTAACAATTTTCTTGATGAATTGCCACCTAATAAAATTATAAAATCCAACTCATCAATGAACAATAACCCTATTGGTCCTTTTCCCCGTTGACCTAATCAACTTTGACCAAAATCCTTCTTTCTTCTTCTTTCCATTAATTCCAACTCTACCCCCTCTAGCAACAAATGCTATTGACCTACTCTTCTTCAATCCCCCTCCTCCTCCTCCTCCGGATCCGGCGGCCGCGAGCGTAACAAAGGAGTAGTGGCCGCCGGCTACGTCGGACGTGATCCGACGGTGTCCAATCCCGCCAGGTGGTGAGGCGCAGTTGGAGGAGGAAGCAGAGGAAGATAAAGAAGAAGGTATTATTGAAGAAATTGTAGTTGTTGTACCATTAATCTTTGAGAGCTTTTCTCTTAGGCAACATGAACATACTCCTGGTTGTTGTTTGTGTTGTGGGTGCTTCTTGCATATAATTACTGGCTCTGAAAATGCCATTGATGATGATCAAGATTCCTCGAAATTCAATTTTATAATATACACGCTTATGACCTCTCCCTCTATGTCTTGCCTTGCTTTGCCTTGAAACTGTAATCTCCTCTATATAGTTTTTGTACCTTATCTTTTTTGGTCACGTAGATGAGTTTTAAACTTATGCTAGAAAACATGAAGAGAAGGGTTTATATATAGTGAGATAGATGTGGGGGGTGCGGGGTGTTAGGTAGGGGGTTTTGAGGGGTGGGGTGGGTGTTGTAGAAGGAAATTGTGTGGAGGATGCATGGGTGCATTTTGGCCCGTGTGAAATTGGAAATTGTGTACTATTGTTTTTTCGGTTATAGAGACGAATTATTAATTAAGAAACGTATATGGTCCGTGTGGGACACGAACCGACTTTGTTTTTCGTTATATTTCCCTATTTCATTTTATTTGATTCCTACATTTTTTTTTTCTTCGTATTATCTCTAGTATTAAAATAACTACATAATAATAGTACTATTTTTTTCATTCCTAGATAAGTACTTAATTGAACACACCATTTAATAAACTATTCATTCTTAAAAAATTAAAAATAATTTTACCAATTTACCCCTATTAAATTTATCTATTTTTAAGTTGACATTGATTACTACATTTCAACTCAAGGACAATATTAGAAAAATTATGATCAAAGTATTCTTGAAAGCTTAAGTATATACTTATTTAGGAATACGATCAATACCCAAAAGGAACATTTATAAAGGAAGGAAGGGAATAGTAATCCAATTTATAGTTACAAAACATCAATAATAAAATTAATTTAGTAAATATATCTTGAATTAACGCTTTAGAAATATGCAAGGTCATGAAGTAATACAAAACGGAGGGAATAATGATAATTAACTTATTGGTTGATGAAAGTTCAATGTTTAGAATGCATAATAAATCGTTAATTAAACATGGAAAAAGGCTCAAATATGCCATCGAACTATTGAAAATGACTCATTCATGCCATTCGTTAAAAGTTTGGCTCATTTATGCCATCGCCGTTACAAAAAAGGCTCATTCATGCCATTTTTTTTAACGGTGGTTTTTTAAAAAGGGAAAAGACTCAAATATGCTATTGAACTATTGGAAATGACTCATTTATGCCATCCGTTAAAAGTTTGGCTCATTTATGCCATCGCCGTTACAAAAAATTCACCGATTATAGAATTTTTCTGATTTTTACTTCAAGTATAATTTTTTAAGAATTTAAAAAATTGTGTTTCGGTAATTAATTGATTCGTTGTTTGAAATAGTTAATGTATGTTTCGGGCTTGAATTGGTCTTGAGATTTGCATACTTGTGTTCGGCGATTCCGAAGAAATTAAAAATGGATGAACTCTTTACAGTGCCTATAAAGGAGTTACAAAATGCATAGAAATATTTTGGCCGGAGAAATCGATATTTTCTTATTAGGAATTTTAAAATTTCTTTGGTTGATTTAATTAATGATGTGAAAGAATTATTGTTGGCTACGTGTACAAAATGGTTTTGCAAAAAAACTCCAAATTGGACTACAAAATGGTTTTGCAAAAAAACTCCAAATTGGACTGTTAAAAAAAATGGCATGAATGAGCCAAACTTTTAACGGATGACATAGATGGGCCTTTTTTCAAAGTTCGATGGCATATTTGAGTCTTTTTCCTTTAATTAATGACGTGGACGAATTATTGTTGGCTACGTGTACAAAATAGTTTTACAAAAAATCATCAAACCAGACTGTTAAAAAAATGACATGAATAAGCCTTTTTTGTAACAACGATGACATAAATGAGCCAAACTTTTAACGGATGGCATAAATGAGCCATTTTCAATAGTTCGATGACATATTTGAGCCTTTTTTCTTTTTAAAAAACCACCGTTAAAAAAAATGGCATGAATGAGCCTTTTTTGTAACGGCGATAGCATAAATGAGCCAAACTTTTAACGGATGGCATAAATAAACCATTTTCAATAATTTGATGACATATTTGAGCCTTTTCCCATTAAACATAATAATTACTCACTTTTACTCAGTAGTATATGTAGTATTTTCCTTTTTCTGGTCAATACTATCACTTACTAATCACACGTGGAACTTGTATTTACTATTTAGCCTATAAACATTAAGCAATTTATATATTCAATTATAAGTAATTGTGAAATGACGTCCAAATCAATAATAAAATGGACTACTTTTAAGTTGTTGAATTGTATAACTACTTAACTACTTTATCTAAAAGTTTATGTTGTATATTTTTATTTATTTAATTATCATTTAAGTGTGAGTCTTTTTTTTCCTTCTTCACGGATTGAGTATGTGAAATTCATTTCCAAAAGGATGACTGTGTAAATTTGAATTCAGGACTTTTATTTATCACGATGTCAGATGAATTATATAACCACTTCATCTAAAATTTAATTTATTAGAAAGAATAAAGTTTTACTTACTCAATTTTATCTTTAATTAACACAAGTGGCTTTAGTATTATCAGTCCTGTAGTGTTAATCCAAAATTAGGTAGCAACTTATATAAAATAGTATACTAATTACTGATGCCATGTGAAATACGTGTGATTTTTTCTTTTTAAGTGTTTTTTCTTTCTCACACAATTATTATATTCGAAAAAAAAAAAATGCTTGATACGTTCGTTATCTTTTGAAATTATTATATCTAATTATTTTGTCGACAAATTGCTGAGATGAATTATATATTTGGTAATGACGTAAATTTGTCTCTAAGTAGCCAAGTATATGTAATTAAAATTTAAACACCTACTTAGAACATGACTCTTTTTTTTAAATTTTTTTTTTCCTTTGGTCAAAAAAAGATTGCCATATTAGTACGTGTGATGCTATACAAACGTAGATCAAAAGATTTTTTTAAAGAAAAAACATGGAAAAAGAGGGGCTTCGTGAAGTGGCGGAAGGTTCAAATTATGATAAAGTAAACACACAAAAAAGTCGAATGAAGTTCAATATATACCATATATATAAAAAATAATTTTAATAATATATAAACAGTTGTAATTTTTCGCTAAAAAAATTTGAAATGAACTCCTCGATTTTATCTAGCTTTGTCCCTAAATACATGTTAATTAAGTGGGCCTTTTGTTGTTTCCTTTTCTATATATTTGGTCAAAGTAAAGTCTTTAACGTTACTTTTGCGCCACTGATTGAGAATATTAAGTCAAAAATTTCATGTTAAGAAAATAGCTTGATATCGATGCACACGAGGACTTCAACTCTGCTTTATACGGGGTGGATTCAGAAATTGAAAGTATGATAGCATTATTTTTAATATATATAAACATGCTAATATTTTTTTTTTTCAAATAATATTGGTATATCAATTACTTATTATAAAATTTGGGATGAAACTATTTGAAAACTAAAGAATAAAATTTTTTTTTTTTGACAAAAGGAGCTTATAACTATTAAAATGTCAAAAAATAAAAATTTGAGAATATGTCCAAGTGAAAATCAAACTTAGGTGAGCCTACCAAATGTACACCCCAAATCAATCAATGAAGCCAATTTGTCTTTGTTGTTAAGGACGTCAATACATTATACACATATATATATATATACATTTTTCTGAAGTTATTCGGTGTCTATAACCCTTTGTTTCAAGGGTAGGTCCGCCTCTGACTTTATATGTGGATAAGTATAAATAGTTTCTTACACTATTACTTTATCAGATTATTCACAATATATTTATATGTATGTCATCTTAAAATATGAAATTTGAAATTTTAAAAATAAAATATATTATTTGTTATAATAGATACAAAATATTTATACTGACTATTAATATTATTTAAAATTTACGAATCGATACTAGAGTCCAGCTAATATATACACACATCTATAGTATTTCACCTAAATATTTGTTGCTTCACTTGATATAATAATAAGACAAGATCATTGCTGTAATGAAGCTTTTACAACTGTATGCAGTTAGCTGGAGATATATAATTAGCCAATTCTTCAGATTCAATATAAGCATCATTTTAGTCAAACTAATTTGGTCCATAAAAAGTATTGCTAATTAAGAAATTAAAGACAAAAACACTTTTTTTTTTCTCATTTGCTAGTTCGATTATCGTATTATTTTGTTTGTTGTTGTTATTGTTTTCTTTTTATCCTTCTATTGTATTTTCTTTTCAGACATGTTGTAATATGTTTTACTAGATCGGTTTATCGAAAATAATTTCTCTACCTTCACCAAGATATATAGAGGAAAGCTGCATTCACACATCAACCTTAATGTTAATTTTACCGAACATATTGTTATTGTTGTTACTACTTATTCTTTTCTCAAATCAACTCATTCTCCAATAAATGCTATAAAAATCTGAAGAGCGACCAAACTAATTTGAGGAAATATAAAAGAGTAATTCAATTTAATTACTTTTATAATAAATTTTATCGCTAAACAATAAAAATTCATCACTAATTATCCTACGATAAATTAGCATTATATATCAAAAAAATTGTTAGATACTGGCTATCGACAATGTTTTTTGAGATTTTTTGTAGTGAGGGGCAGGGGTGGAGCCACCTTTCATCCAGGGGGTTCGGACCCCCTTTGATGGAAAATTATACTATTAATACATGGTTAAAATTATTTTTTAAGTATATATAGTAGAGGTTGAACCCCCTTCGACTAGTTCGTATGTTTACATCTGATCTCCCTCAGTGAAAATCCTGACTCCGCCACTGGTGAGGGGTCAGAAGGTGCGGAGCTAGGTAGTAGCCAGAGGGTTCATCCGAACCTCCTTCAACATAGGATTACACTAAACCTTCTTTGACTTTTCATATTTTTACTTTTTCATACTTTGAATCTCCTTGATGAAAATTCCGACTCCTTCATTTTGACGGGTGGTGCATGGAAAAATAAACACATCGAGACAATATCAACGATTAAAAATCGCCGTACGAGGAGCATGTTGTATGGTTGTCAATAGAGTACGTAACATCTTTACTCATTACATAGTTTACTATAATGTACCATCTTATAATTCTTAATTTGTTTTTTTTCTCAATTCTATATAATCATGCACGTGAAATTGTCTGATGAATAAACGACCAAAGATTTGATCAGATCTTGATCACAAATAATAGTCTTTTGCTATGTTCTAAGTTTATAGACGCTGTAATTAATTAGCTTTCGATATAGTTTAATATATTGTAGCAGCTTATCTATTTTATTTTTTAAATGATTAATTTTGCATATTATGATGAGCAGCTATCTATATATAATTGTAATATTTTAATTAGGTGATCAGATAAAAACTATTTACATTGTTATTGGTGTGTAAAGATGGTAAACGAATTTTAAAGTTATTGCAAGCATGTCTAAAGGAATTAAGGCTTTTGGAGAAGTATTTTGTTCGGTAACATCAACATCTTCTCTATGACGGATTCAGAGGAGGATTCAAAGGTTAACTTATAGATTCATGGGAATGCAATAAGTTTTGCTCATATATACCTTATATATGTATTAAAAAAATTCACTAAATATTTAATTGTGAACTTGTTAGTTAATATTGTAAATTAATTTGAAATTATTTTAAGAGCACATAAAGTTTAAATTCTGAATTCGTTTCTGAACGGAGTCAGTCATGGTCTATTATTGTGCTTGCTTGGTTAAGAAACAAAGTTGCGCCCTTGTTATGCTATAGCTTTTGATCATAACGGGTGGTATTAAAGTCAAGGTTGTGAGTTCGATTATTAGGAATAACATGATGTTGTGTGGCATGGGTGTTGGGATGGGGATTGTCACCAACATTATGCTATGTCGAGGCTTAATTAATGGGGTGGGAACGATTTGCGTAAGATTTATTTAAGAAATAAAGTTATACCAATATTTTTTGACAACAACTGTAAATATTACCATTACCTCCAAAAACCAGTTACAAATAAAGAGCACCTCTTTCTTGCAACAGAAAAGAGGCCTCCAACAAAAAAAACACACAAACAAGTAAATGTTGTATAAAACTACTACATCTGTTAGCCTTCTTGGAATTCCTAAGTAAGAGTATTCTTTCTGTTATCTCCTTCTGTATTTGTCTTACTACCTTAGTTGTATCTACGTGCCTGCCTCTGAATTTTTTCCAGTTCCTAGCTCTCCAAGTACGATATATCACAGCCCCATAAATGGCTGCAATGACCTCCTTCTTGAACTTCTTTCAATACTTCCTCTTAATCTTCTCCAGGACCTGTTCGGTTCCACCAGCTATCATTGCTATACCTGTACATTGATTAATCTCCAACCAAATAGTTTTTATCCATGTACAACCTTCAAACGAATGTGCATTAGTTTCCATAATCTATGTTTGACAGAGGCAACAATCAATGTCATCAACTTGTATATGCAACCTTATCTTCCTCTCCTGTGTGAGCAACTTACTTTGTACAATCAACCACATTATGAACCTGTGTTTAGGCAAAGCCATAGATGGCCGGACAATTTTAGCATTTCTCATCTGTGGTCTGGAAGAGCTAAATTACTTCTAGTAATAGAATATTTTCCATCATGTGTGAGCTTGTATCTGCCCTGAGAATACCAGGTCTGCATTTGTGTTTTAAGTGTAGTAACTTTCCTCCAGTACCAGCTACTATCAACAGGTGATGTGTGATTTCAGATACTAAGATCCTCCTTTATATATAATCCATGCACCCACTTAACCCATAGATATTCTTTATTCAAAGATAATTGGTCAAATCAATTGCCTTAAAGATTCCACACTCCAGTTACTACTTCCTTTGATATTAAGTCCACCTTGTCTTTTTGGATAACAAGCCTTCTCCCATGAAACCAAAGCTATCTTCTTTTTTTCCATCAATATACCCCCACAGATATGCCCTATAAATATTATCCGCTTTCTTGAGAATGCTTTGGGGTAGAATGAACACTGTACCCAAAAGCTATCTATAGAGAATAACACAACATTGATAACTTGCAATCTTCCAGCGTATGACAATTGTTTTGAGTATGTCACACTTATTCTTTGAGTGAGCATATCTATCAGAGCATGACAATCTATCTTCTTCCACTTTGTTGGAGAGAGTGGCAAACCCATGTACCTGATTGGGAAATTTCCAATTGTAAACCTTGTTCTACCCAAGATCTGATTCTTGATGTCCTCATTCATTCCAGTTAAGAACACACTAGACTTGTCTATATTTGCTTCCAAACCAGAGTCTGCTCCAAAGTGGGCTAATGCCTCCATAACTCTGTTGACTGATTCCACATCCCCTTTACAAAATATCATCAAGTCGTCAGCAAAAATGAGGTGTGTCAATCTCAGATTCTTGCACGTCGGATGGAACTGAAAATTAGGCAATGAGCTTATAGTGTCAAGTGTTCTAGACAGGTATTTCACAACTAAGAAAAGAACAAAGAAGATATAGGATCTTTTTGCCTAAGTCCTCTCTTCCCAGCAAAAAAACCATGGTTCTCCTCATTAACTTTCACAGAAAACATAGGAGATGAGACACAACATTATCCAATTGATAAATCTCCTAGGAAAACCAAATCCATTCAGGACCTCTTCTAGGAACTCCCAACTTACCATGTCATAGACTTTTCTTAGGTCTATCTTCATTAGACACCTAGGAGATACCTTGCTTCTATTATAATGCTTCAACAAATCTTGGCAAATCAACACATTATGCATCATAGATCTACCTTTCACAAATGTTGATAATTTTCTGCCACTATGTAACTAACTACTCTCTTTAGTCTAGTAAAAATAAGCTTTGAGATGCATTTGTAAATAATATTGCATCAAGAGATGGGCCTAAATTGGCTAGCATACTCAGGTAACTCCACCTTAGGGATGAGAGCAATGCTGGTGGTGTTTATTTGTTTCAGTAACTTGTTGTTATGAAAAAACTCCAAAATCACAAGTGTGACATCTTGTCTTACTATATCCCATGCTTCTCTATAAAAACCACTCCTAAATCTATCTGGTCCGAGGCACTTGTTTTTATTAATCTAAAAAATTATTGTCTCCACTTCCTTAGGATCAAACCTATAGGTCAACTCAACTTGTTGCTTCTCATTGAGAACATATCCCTTTTTAATCACCTCCAATAGTGTTGACATTTTATTAGTCATCTTACTACCCAGGAGTTCTTCATAATAATCAACAAAAAGCCTTGCAATCACCTCAGGATCTTTTGTGTTAGTAGAATTAGAAGTCAGCAAAGTAGTTAACAGTTTTGGCGGGAAAAGTTGTTAGGATTGTAACTGATTTAGTGGCATTAGCTCATTGTAATCCATTAGTTAGTGTAGACTGCTATAAATACATGTAATGATCATTTTATAATCATCAATAGACAAATTCAGTTATTCTAATAATCTACTCTCTTCTTCTTCCATTTCAATTCATCCATAAACTAGGCTATATTCTTGATTCTTCTCCGATAAGGATCCTGATTTAGCTATTGGGATTCTCGAGTTACTTAAACTCCTGCAATCCTGCTATCAGTGGTATCAGATCCAACACATCCTTAGCGACGATGGCGAAAGGAGCAAAGGCTAATGACGATTCAGTTGGTGACACTAACACTGCAGAAGATGAGGATTTATGTGAAATGATGCAGTATTTAATCATTGAGGTGGGATCTTTGGCTGGAAAGGTCTCATCACTCGAGAAACTTGATCAAACAGTACTCGAATTGAAGAATCACTTAGTGAATTTTGAGAAAAATCAAAGGGAGAAATCATCCATGGAGAGATAAGGAAACCAACCTGAAGATGATATTTAGATGCAGAGGAAAAAGAACCCTAATGGATGTAACAATTTTATTCTATCCATTCCAACTTCAATAGGTGGTCTAGAATGGAGTTTTTGCGTTTTAATGGGAAGGACCTTCGATCTTAGTTATTCAAGATAGAGCAATTTTTGCTATGAAAAGTGTTCCAGTTGAGGAGAAAGTAGGTCTTGCTGCTTTGCAACTAGATGGTGAGGCTATTCAATGACATTTAGCCTTCATGAGGTATAGACAGTATTTTCAACCTGCTACCTGGAATGAATATGTGATGGCTTTAATTAGTTGAGATATTTGGGACTGATTTCGATGACCCCATGGAAGAACTCAAGAAGGTGAAACAAACAGGTAGTGTCACAGAGTATCAAGTTATTTTTGAGAGATATATAACTAGGTGAACTTGTTCCAAGAAAATGCTATAGGTTGCTATCTTAGTAGTCTTAAGACTATGTTGAACATTGCAGTTAAACTCTCAAATCCTACAACCCTTTCTCAGGTGTACAAAAATGCTAGGATGCAAGAATCATTCATTTCTGCTATTACGCAACCTCCTTCTGCATCAGGTGGAAGTACACACTATGGAGGTAGTTTGCCCAAGAGAGGGGTGGATCAGAGAATTTAGACTAATGTTATACTATCAACTCCTAATAGGAATGGAGCTCCCTTGCACAAAAGGTTTCAGAGAAGGACAGTGAGTCCAGAAGAAATGAATGAAAATAGAGCAAAAGGCCTCTATTACTTCTGTGAAGAGAAGTATGCTCTTGGTCATAAATGCAAAAACTTAAAACAGAGGATTCAGTAGAGGAACACATGGAGGATGGTGAATTGAATTATCCAGAGATCAATCAGGAAGTAGAAGTGCAACAAGATGTTGAACAACTGGAAATATCCATCCATGCTTTGAATGGTTCTTTGGGCTATAGGACCTTGAGGGTCACTGGATATCATGCCAAGCAACCTCTTCACATTTTGGTGGATACAGGTAGTTCCCATAATTTCATGGATCCTTATTTAGTTGATAGGTTAGGATGTCCTGTTTCATCAATTTTTCCACAAGAAGTTGCTGCAGCTAATGGTACACTTTAAGGTGGATAAAATATGCAAAGTCTCATGGTTGTTGCAAGATGCAGAATTCATAGTAGAGTTCTTATTATTACCTTTGGGTAATTGTGGAGTAGTACTTGGAGTTCAATGGCTATTGACTCTTTGTGACATTAAGATGAATTCTAAAAATTTGACTATGGAATTTTGGTACAAAGGTAGGAAGCACTTATTGAGAGGTGCAGGAAAACAACTTTCTTCTGGAGCTGGAAAGTGGGAGAAATTAGCAGGTAACCAGTCTCAATTGTTTATGATTCAGGTAGTACCTAGTATAGATGTTGAATTACTTACCTTGGAGTATGCTAGCACCACTACTGCAGAGCCTAGAATTTTGAGTTTGCTCAAAGAATTTAACCAGTTGTTTTCTGAGCCTAGTAGATTTCCACCTTCTAGAGGTATTTATGATCATAAAATTATCCTGCAACCAGACACTGAACCTATAAAAAAGATACCCTATAGATATCGAACTGCTAAGAAAGATATCATTGAAGAATTGGTATAATAGATATTGGATCAAGGTATTATCCAACCTAGTAGTAGTCCTTTTGCCTCACCAGTGGTCTTGGTTGGCAAGAATGATAGAACATGGAGGTTGTGTGTAGACTACAGAAATCTTAATAAATACACTACCAAGAACAAGTTTTCTATTCCCTTAGTGGAGGATTTGTTAGATGAACTTAGTGGATTAGTGATATTTTCCAAGATTGACTTAAGAGTTGGTTATCATCAGTTGAGAATGGACAAGGAGGATGTAGCTAAAACATCATTCAGAAATCACTCAGGGCACTATGGGTACTTAGTTATGCCTTTTGGATTATCTAATGCACCAGCCACCTTTCAAGGATTAATGAATAGGGTGTTTCAAAAATTTCTGAGGAAGTATGTCTTAGTTTTCTTTGATAATATTTTGATATACAACCAATCCATTGAAGATCATGTCTTACATTTGAGAGATGTATTTGTGGCCATGCATGATCATCAGTTGTTAGCTAAAAGAAGCAAGTGTTTCTTTGGGGTTGACAGGATTGAGTATCTAGGTCATTTCATCACTAAAGAAGGAGTTTCTATTGATCCTCAAAAGATCTTAGCTGTGCAAAAGTGGCCTGTTCATGTGACTAGTAAGCAGTTGAGGGGTATTGTTGGGCTGACTGGTTATTATAGGAGATTTATTTAGGGTTTTAGCATCATTAGCAAACCACTGACTGACCTTCTTAAGAAGGACAATTTTAAATGGTCAGCTGCTGCTACTGATACTTTTGAAAAACTCAAAAAAAGCACTTACTAAGGCTCATGTTCTTGCCTTACCTAATGCAACCAAGCCTTTTATGGTAGAAACTGATGCCAGTAGGTATGGTGTTGGGGTTGTCCTCATGCAACAAGGGCATCCCATTGCTTTTCTCAGTAAGGCTTTTGGCTCCAAAACATGCAGCTATGTCTGTGTATGACAGAGAACTTTTGGCTATAGTATATGCTATGACTAGATGGTCCCAGTACTTGGTTGGTCAGAATTTTCTAATAAGAACTGATCAAAGAGCTTTGAAGTTCTTAATGGAACAAAAACTTTATACTAACTCTCAATTAATGTGGTTAACCAAGCTTAAGCCATTTGACTATACTATTGAGCACAAGGCTGGTAGTGATAACAAAGTTGTTGATGCTCTTTCAAGTGTAAATAGTGTTGAACTTTTGGCCTTGTCTATCTCTACTACTGGTTTTAAATTGCTGCAGGCTGTTGAGCATAGCTGGACAGTAGACTTTGAGTTGAAGAAGTTGATTACAAGGTTGCAAACTGATCCCACATTTTCGTCTCAGTTTAGCTAGTGTAATATCAAATTGAGAAGAAAAGGTAAACTGGTGGTTGGCAAAGTGACTCACCTGAGGTAAGAAATTATCAAGTTATGGCATTCCACTCCTCAAAAAGGACATTCTGGTACTGAAGCTACTTTAAAGAGGTTAGGTACACTATTTTATTGGAAAGGAATGCGAAGAGATGTTTAGTTGTTTATCCAGAAGTGTGATATATGTCAAAGAATTAAGGCTGATCTAGTAGCTTATCTAGGTCTACTCCAATCTTTGCCTATTCCTGAGGTAGTTTAGTATCAAATCAGCATGGATTTCATTGATAGATTACCCAAATCCTATGATTGTGAAGTCATTATGGTGGTTGTTGATAGGTTACGCAAGTATGGTCATTTCATTCCTCTCAAGCATCTATATACAGCTCAATCAATTGCCAAGGTTTTCATGGATGTCATAGTCAGGCTTCATGGCTTTCCTGATACTATTACCAGTGATAGAGATGTGGTGTTTGTTAGTACCTTTTGGCAGGAATTGCTTTCACTCCAACGTGTTCAATTATATTTGTCTTATGCCTATCACCCCCAAAGTGATGGCCAGACAGAGGTTCTTAACAGTGTTTAGAAACCTATCTTAGATGTTTTTGTGTTGAGAATCCTATGGGTTGGTTTGACTGTTTACTAATGGCTGAGTATCGGTACAACACTTATCTCCATTCTACAATTGAATTAACCCCTTATGAAGCTCTATATGGTCGACCTCCTCCACTATACCTACCATATGTCCCTGGTGAATCTTCTTCTTCTGATGTGGATAATACATTTCTACATAGGGAAATGAAGCTGCAGTTACTCAGGCACCATTTGATTAGAGCTCAACTCAGGATGAAGCAACAAGCTGACAAACATAGGAGTGATAGGAACTTTTCAGTTGGTGATTGGATTTACTTCAAGGCAAGGCCCTATAGACAGGTGGCCTTAACTGATACACCTCATCATAAGCTTGCTTTAAGTACTATGGACCCTTCAAGATCCTTAAAAGGGTGGGACCTATAGTATACACTCTTCTCTTTCCTGAATCTGTCAAAATCCACCCTAAAGTCCATGTTTCTCTACTGAAGAAATGCTATGAAGTTCCATCTCACTTTGTGTATCCTCCTCCTACTGATATTACTGATCCTAATTTTTCAATCCTTGAAGCTGTGTTGCAGAGAAGAATGGTCAAGATGGGCAATAAAACGGTGGAACAAGTCTTGGTAAAGTGGACTAATTGGTCTGATGATGCGGCTACTTGGGAGTATGTGAATGCTCTTAAAGCTAGATTTCCATCTTTTGATTCTTGAGGTCAAGAATTTTTTGAAGGAGGGAGTATTGTTAGTAGAATTGGAAGTCAGCAAATCAGTTAGATGAGTCAGCAAAGTAGTTAACAGTTTTGGCGGGAAAAGTTGTTAGGATTGTAATTGATTTAGTGGCATTAGCTCATTGTAATCCATTAGTTAGTGTAGACTGCTATAAATACATGTAATGATCATTTCATAATCATCAATATACAAATTCAATTGTTCTAATAATCTACTCTCTTCTTCTTCCATTTCAATTCATCCATAAACTAGGCTATATTCTAGATTCTTCTTCGATAAGGATCCTGATTTAGCTATTGGGATTCTTGAGTTACTTAAACTCCTGCAATCCTGCTATCAATCTGCCAAGCCCCAGAGTTATCCTTTAAATATGTAGTAGCATGTCTCAACTGTTTATGTTTGATAACTGAATAGAAGTAGTTGGTGTTGTCATCGCCCAACCTTATCCATGTAGCTTTACTCTTTTGCTGCAACCTTATCAGTTATACCTTTTGACATGACGTGTTTGATCTTAATACTTCTATTAATAGTTTGTTTAAGGAAATATTAATACTTCCTTCATCCCATTTTATGTGACCTACTTTTCTTTTTGGTCCGTCCTAAAAAGAATGTCATATTTTCTTATTTGGCAACTTTTTAAAGGCACAATTATTCTTTTACCCTTATTGGTCCCACTTAATTAAAAAGTGAATGCATTACCTTTTATTTTTTAAATAAAATTAATACAAGTACATTTTTAATTGCAAAGGACAATATGGTAAACATTATCAAATCAAACCTTATTTTTTAAACTCCATGTCCAGTCAAATTAGGCCACATAAAATAGGACGGAGGGAGTATATGGCTCCCATGTGCATTTGCTCTTACTTTGTTTCGTGGATGGAAGACAATCTATGAACCACATCCTTCCCAAGAACTTAAAAAATTAGTATCCTTTCTAGAAACTAATTTATTATCCTTCTTACTTAATTTTGGGTGTGTTATCATTTTTTATTTTATTTTTTGTTTAAATCTTCAAAAATTCATGAATGTGTTATTTTCTAGTACATTCATGCATGTAAGTTAATTAATTAGATCCATCAAATATTAAGTTTACTTATGAATCTTCTTATTTTTTTCAATTGATCAAAGTGCGACTAGGTTCCCGATAGTATGATTCATATACCCTTTCCTTAAATGATTATATGTATATGTGACATGCATATAGAGTAAAATCAGATGAAGTAGGTGGACGAATCAGAAGGCGATATATGAAAAACAGGACAGATCAAATATGACTCAACAAAATCAATATCGGGCTTATTGTTCGGACATGTCAAAAAAGTTAGTCCTGATAAAGATCCCGGATCATGCCATGTATAGATCCAGAACCATATCTTCCCCTCACTTGTATGACATCTAATTTGTCATCGCTACGATTATTACTTTTGCTCCATTTTTGTTCTCAATCTCTCAAGCTTTCAAGTTCGTAAGTTTACAAAGCTATTGTATCTCAGAGAGACAACTCCCAAAGGCACTTCAATAAGAATCTCTTACTTTACTTTATTTGTTTACTCTATTTATCGTTCTACTTTATTTTGTTTTATTGTTATTATCTAACAACTTCACGTTAAAAATATTATTATTTGGTTATCTTAATTTGCATGTCTTTAAATCGTGTTCACAAATGCAATTGTATCAAGTTAAAGATAAACAACATGTGTGGATAATATTTTCTGTTTTATAATAAGTCTATCAATTTACCACCATCAACGGCTTAAATGGAACCATCTCGATTATATGGTTTAATTAGAGGACCATTTTTTAAGAGACCACGTGTCCTGTGTGAAATATTCATTTCCTGTATAATTAATTACAGAAAGTGATTTTTGTAAAATATGTGCATGTAAGTTGGAAGAATGAAAAATGTCAAATATACTTCTGTATATATGATCAAACTTTTTCATATGTAAGTTGGAAGAATGAAAAATGTCAAATATACTTCTGTATATATGATCAAACTTTTTCATAACGATATCGTTTGTCTAAATATCTTTTAGCTTGCTAAGAAAACCATTGTTATAGAGAGCATACAATATAACATAATTTCAAAGAAAATCTGGTCGTTATAATTAAATGTTGTTATAAAATATGATTGTTATAGAGAGATATTACTATATATATATATATATATACTTAATATAACTGTATAAATACACTATATAATTTTTCGACGAATAGTATTTAACTGACCAACATTCGCTAATTCAACCTATCTAAATAATCAAATATATTATCGAAAGCATATGGCTTTGTAAAGCAGTAAATTAAATAGTGTTCTAATTTGAACTAATTATAATTGAGGAGAACATGTTTCATGCGTTGAATTTGACAAAGAAAAACGAAGAAATTAGTTGTGATTCTATGCATCAAATCTCGAAAGATATATATTGTGGATCATATGCTCTATTTTAGAATTTAAACGTTACCAATATATATTATGTGGATCATATTTTTTTATTTCAATCCATAATATTTATCTAAATTATATACAAAATCTTTTAGGGTAATGTTTTTTATTTACGTACCGAACACAAGAAATAAATAAGAAATCCACTTATTTTTCTAAAAACATTTTTCGGCGAAAATGTTTTTCTTTATACTAAAGTCTGAACACACCCTAAATGTGAAAAATTGCCATTGTCCAAGCTCTCAAAGGGTGAAAACCATAATCAAAATAACATTTATCGGCCACTTTTTTGTATTGTTTGGAAAAAATATCATTGTTATGGAATTTCATATTTTAAATATAAAACTTCATATAATATCTTCAAATTTTACATGTAAATTTCCATTTATAAAGGTTGATCTAGCACGATCCTTTCTTTTTGGTTATCTTGTAGGAGAGCTTGAGCTGCGACTTCAATGGTTGGTACTTAATCTTCTACCATCGACCGTGTTCGACTTAATTCCTCGTTCATGGCGCTACATCTTTTCCGCTAAGGAATGAAAAATCTTCTCATGTTACATGATGATTATCTGTAGATTCATTCCTAAAATCATATACGATGAATATACATGGGCCAAATCTATTTACAGCCCATGGGCTTATGAATCTTGTCCAAGTTGGATTAGCCTTTGGTCCGATCCAATTCCGCAAAGTGGATCGGACTAATTGCCAGTTTGGTTCCGATAGAGTGCTTCGAGCAAAATTTCAAATTTGACAAGTTTTATCTTATGATCAATTCTTTTGACTTTTGAATTTGAAGGTCTTCTCATTGAATAAGCGGTATCAAAAGTTCAAAATCAACCATTTTTATATGATGTTTGAATGTAAGTCAAATTTCAGATAAAAAGTTTGAAGTTTTTAAATGTATAATCAAATTTTAGACAAAAACATATGTGATTTGTATGCACAAAACATCAAAATCTTAAAATACTCGAGATTTCCTATATTCAATACATACGAGTTTGAAGTTAAATTTCAAAATAACTAAACTTAGAAGATTAAATTTGATTATATCGTAATTAACAATCCCTAGTCAAGGATGAATATATTCAACATTCCATCACACTCCTCGATTGTAATTAAATCTCAATATTTTACCAAATTAAGCAGATTAATTAATTTTGTAATCATTTATAAATTTATTTCCAATTTTACACTTTATATATATATATATATATTTGCACATAATTTCTTTTTCTATTTAAATTATATCATCATTTTCACAAATTAAGCTCAATAAGAAATAAATAAAAGTGCAAAGACATAATATATAAACAAAATACTCTAATTTGACCTCAATTGATAAACATGAAATATAACTTTGAGGGGTCGTTTGGTTTGAACACAAGTTATGATGGGATTAGTTATGCTGTGATAAGTTATGTTGGGATTAGTTATTTGAAATTATTTCTTATTGAGTGTTTGGTTTGACATATTCAAATTAATATGCATTAAATAATCTATAAGAATAAGTTGTTTGTTTACAAAAATATCCTCCACCTTATTTTGCCTTTTTTGTTTTTATATTTTCTTTGCAAGCTTTAGTTATTCATTCTTAAAAATAAAATTTTCATCTTATTTAGGTTAAATATTTCTGTGTGTGCATTCTCATGATTGTGCCATATGTTTTTAAAAATAAAACTTCCATCTTAAGTTTGTTAAAATAAAATATATTCTATTGTTTATGTCACTTCATTTAAGTACATATCATTCTTATATTGTAAAATATTAAAGTTCTCTTTATTTCAATTGATATAGAAAATACAAATTTTCAAGTGACCAAAAGACTATTTAATTAAAAATATGTAATTAAATTGATATAGAAAATACAAATTTTCAAGTGACTAAAAGACTATTTAATTAAAAATATGTAATTAAGTAGTGGAGTCAACATTTTAAGAGAAATCAAAATATAAATAAAAATAAGAACAGTCAAATAAATTCAATGTATAATATATTCATAAATAAAAAATATATTTATATAGTTTAATTTTTTAATAAAAAAATATACTATCAAAAAAATAACGAGTAGTGAAGGTTGTGAATGTTATTATAAATGCTATTAAAAATTATGTCAATATACATGAATGTGAAAAGTGATGTATAAAAGAGGATTTAAGGGGGTACTTTTGTTACTTTACACATTTTATCCAGGGATAAGTTATCCCGGTATTACTATTCCACCTACAGGTAGGGATAACTTATCCCAGTACTAATTATTAATCCTGGAATAAGTTATACCACATTTTGTAACCAAACAAAGGATTAAGGGGTACTAAAAACTTATCCCGAGATTATATCTTCTTGTCCATCACACCAAACGACCCCTGAGGGGTCGTTTGGTTTGAACACAAGTTATGATGGGATTAGTTATGCTGTGATAAGTTATGTTGGGATTAGTTATTTGAGATTATTTCTTATTGAGTGTTTGGTTTGACATATTCAAATTAATATGCATTAAATAATCTCTAAGAATAAGTTGTTTGTTTACAAAAATATCCTCCACCTTATTTTGCCTTTTTTGTTTTTATATTTTCTTTGCAAGCTTTAGTTATTCATTCTTAAAAATAAAATTTCCATCTTATTTAGGTTAAATATTTTTGTGTGTGCATTCTCATGATTGTGCCATATGTTTTTAAAAATAAAACTTCCATCTTAAGTTTGTTAAAATAAAATATATTCTATTGTTTATGTCACTTCATTTAAGTACATATCATTCTTATATTGTAAAATATTAAAGTTCTCTTTATTTCAATTGATATAGAAAATTCAAATTTTCAAGTGACTAAAAGACTATTTCATTAAAAATATGTAATTAAATTGATATAGAAAATACAAATTTTCAAGTGACTAAAAGACTATTTAATTAAAAATATGTAATTAAGTAGTGGAGTCAACATTTTAAGAGAAATCAAAATATAAATAAAAATAAGAACAGTCAAATAAATTCAATGTATAATATATTCATAAATAAAAAATATATTTATATAGTTTAATTTTTTAATGAAAAAATATACTATCAAAAAAATAACGAGTAGTGAAGGTTGTGAATGTTATTATAAATGCTATTAAAAATTATGTCAATATACATGAATGTGAAAAGTGATGTATAAAAGAGGGTTTAAGGGGGTACTTTTGTTACTTTACACATTTTATCCCGGGATTACTATTCCACCTACAGGTAGGGATAACTTATCCCAGTACTAATTATTAATTCTGGAATAAGTTATACCACATTTTGTAACCAAACAAAGGATTAAGGGGTACTAAAAACTTATCCCGAGATTATATCTTCTTGTCCATCACACCAAACGACCCCTGAGAGTGTATATCTATACACATCATTTTATTTTCAACTAAACAATTTAATCCGTCTTTATTGCATCTCACAAAATATATGAAATTAATGTAACACATAAATTTTAGAGATGCAATCATTTTGTAAGTCGAAGTGTTGGAGTAATACAATAACAACGTCTACACGTGCACTCGGAGTTGGAGAGAGTAGAGTACTTGTGTACTATGCCAAGTACAAAATATTTCAAAAGTTTAGCAAGTCTTTCACCGGACACGGAGTCTTGAGCTTTCAGACAACAACAGCTTACTATTATTCGAAAAGTGGAGTCTGGAGAGGGGTAAAGCGTAGCCAAGCCTTATCATTACCTCGAGTAAGTAGAAACAGAGAAATTATTTTTAAAAGATCCTCGACTCGAGTAACGAACATCAGAGCAACTAACATAACAATACACTCTTGAGCTTCCAAACAACAATAACAATAGCCTAGTATAGTCTCAAAAAGGGGTCTCAGGAGGCCGGAGGATAGAGTATATGCAGACTTTACCACTATCTCTAGTAGTTAAAGATAGAGAAACTATTTCCGAAACACCCCCGCTCGAGTAACGAACATAACAATGATAAATGCCACCAAAATACCCAAATTCAAATCCTTCCCTCCCTTACAAGAAACACAAACTACACCCCTTTTATGGCCACCAAAATTTTCTGCAATGTCGTTATCTTTACAAAACTATATCAATTCGGACAATCCAATTCACGGCCAAAAGATTCATTCATACATTTTGAAATCTGGGTACAATCCCAATACCAATATATGTATCAAATTATTAATACTTCATCTAAAAAGTTCTTGTCTTTTTTACGCCCGCCAAGTGTTTGATGAAATGCCTAAACCAACTCTTTCCGCTTATAATTACATGATTTCAGGGTATGTGAAAAATGGGGTTGTTTTAGAATGTTTTGATATGGTTAGAAAGTTGTGTTTTTCGGGTGAAAGGCCGGATGAGTTTACGTTGTCCATGATCTTGAAGGGGTGTAGTAGTGGATATATTGGGAAACAGGTTCATGCCCGGGTGTTTAAATGTGTTGTTGAGGGTGATGATGTACTTTATACTGCATTAGTTGACTCGTATGTGAAGAGTGGGAGGGTGGATTATGCAAGGAGAGTGTTTGATTTGATGTTGGAAAGGAATGTAGTTTGTGCGACGTCGCTGATAACAGGGTATATGAATCAGGGTTATATTGAGGATGCTGAAGATGTGTTTAGTAAAACGATGGAGAAAGATGTTGTGGTGTTTAATGCAATGATTGAAGGTTATAGTAAAAAGATTGAAAATGCTAAGAAGGCGATTGAGGTTTACATTGACATGCAACGTTTCGGTTTTAGGCCAAATCTTTCTACTTTTGCAAGTATTATTGGGGCTTGTTCTGCTGTAGCATCATTTGAAATTGGTCAACAAGTTCAAGGACAGATGATGAAGACCGAGTTAATTGAGCACGTAAAAATTGGAAGTGCTTTAATTGACATGTATTCGAAGTGTGGATTGGTTGAAGATGCAAGAAGAGTCTTTAACTACATGCCTGAGAAGAATGTTTTCTCATGGACTTCGATGATTGATGGATACGGAAAAAACGGGTATCCGAATGAGGCACTTGACCTATTTAGTATAATGCAAGTAAATCATCTCACTGTTCCAAATTATGTTACTTTTCTAAGTGCTCTTTCTGCTTGTGCGCATTCCGGATTAGTTGCTAAAGGAAGAGAGATTTTTGAAAGCATGGAGAGAGATTACTCTATGAAGCCAAGGATGGAGCATTATGCTTGCATGGTTGATCTCTTTGGTCGCTCAGGGAGCGTAAATCAGGCATTAGAGTTTGTAATTAATATGACTGAACGGCCAGATTCTGATGTTTGGGCAGCTTTACTCAGTTCTTGTAGACTGCACGGAGATGTGGAATTGGCTAATTTAGCTGCCAATGAGCTTTTCAAGCAAAGTAGTGGTAGTCGTCCAGGGGCATATGTCGCACTATCTAATGCTCTCGCAGATGCTGGTAGATGGGATGGCGTGAGTGAACTTAGGGAGATTATGAAGATTAGAGGAATATCAAAAGGCACAGGCTTCAGTTGGGTTGGCACTGATGGCAGTTTGAAAGCTTTCTTTGCAGGACAACAGACATAACTAAAGGTAATACTAGCAAGTTTCCGCTTTTTTTTTTTTTTTTTTTGAGCAAGAATTTTCACTCAGTTAATCTGATAACTTTTGCTCTTTTTTTTTTTTTTAATATACAGTTTAAAATCTCCAGAGCCTGGAACCAAAGAAAGGCATCGTTGCCAATCTGTACCGACTTAAGCATGCCTGAAAAGGAAGATAGAAAATTGACATGTGACTACTTGAAGTTACACAAATGGAAAATATACCTCTTCAGCTGCATGTTTTGGCTTTCTTCACCCTTGTACAAGGATTCGAGTTCATAGACTTGAGTTTGTTTTGATTTCTTTCAAAGATTCAATCCTTTTATTGTTCTATACTTTAAATTCAAGTTTCCCGCTATCCACACTCGTGTCAGGGGGTGAAGAGAAATAGTTCGTTCATAGTCAATCATTTTGCTAGTGAGAGAGGAGTCCACTTTCCCGCATTTATTGATCAGGATCCTCAGGACACCAAGAAGGTGTGTTTCTTTGCATGGTTGACTGCTAGGGACGAGATATTGACAATGGATGAGCTAAGGCAGCACGTTTGTTGTGGGTGGTCCCGAATTGGTTTGGGTGTACAATGTGTAATGATGTGCACAATGGAAGAAGCGTTGCAATACTGGGCCTTCCAAATGTGGAAGAGAAGAAATATGGCATGGATGTTGCTCTGCTAGCTTTATTATGGGTAACATGGAGGGGGAGTAAGTAATAAGAGAGCGTTTAAAGGTGGTAGAAATTGATATCTGTTTCTAGTTTCCTTTTGGTACAGCCACAAGATCCCTGTATGTATGGATGATTGATATCCTACATTTTTGTGTAGGTTCTCTACGTTTTATTATACAACTTCTATATGGGGTTTTCCCCACACATTAATAAAGTTGTTTACCTTATTGAAAAAATATTCTTATTTGAGCTACTATTTAGGTTGGACATCCAGTATTGCCATGTGCGAGAAGTGGTTGTTAGATAAAACTGGGCAATAGCGAGACTACTGGAAACTCAATCAGTCAATCATACCAAAACAAAGGCAGATACTCAAACGTTGGAGTGCCTGACCAAGTTGAATGTGTTTTCATGTGTCAAAGTTTTTTCCATTCTCTTGAGCTTTACAATCAATAGCAGGTTAACATTTTTGTACAGTGTATGCAAGGAAAGCTGACCCTGTGGCTCCATAACATTCAAAGCATGTAGTTCTTCGCATTGCAAGGAACTCAAGTCTGTCTCTCCATATTCTGCCTAATTCATTGCCGACTAAGGCCTAACAAGCAGACACTATCAGTTTAAGCATAATCTAGAACAAAAAGGGGATTAAGTACGTTATCCTTGGCCTGCCTATCGAGAATCAAGCGAATGCCTAAGACTATCTATCAGTTGATGTGATAAACTTAATCTTTTTTGGGGAACTTGATTCTTGGAGAAAATAACCTTTACCATTATACTCTTTTTTTTTTTTTTTTTGGGATAATCTGGTGAAAAGTAGGCCTTATAATATTATAAATGGATATTAGGCATGTTAAATTTAGTTTTGCATATGCCTTTCATTGGTTATGGAAGTTTATCATCCCTATATGTAACCTTCTGATCTTTAAAAAAGTTCTTTAATCTGGTCCAGGCATTGACAAGGACTTAATATAAATCTTCTGTTCAGGATTTGTGGAACTAAATGTGCTATGCTTGGAAGTTGGAATTGCTGTCTCATGATTGTGAAGTTGTCAAGAGGATGAAGCTTAACAGGAGTTACACGTTTAACTTCTCTTGCTTCATGAATATTGGTACCATCAGAAGAATTCTGCATATTAATACTTGCTGGATAAAATTAATAGTCTACATTTCCTCCTGCATATGATATTCATCTTGAGCTAGTAACAAGTTCTATTTTTAACTGCATGTTGTTGACTAGTCATTGTTCTTATGCATGAATATGATTCGCAAAGGGTAGTCCGATGGTGCTGTCATAAAAATCCTGTTGTTTGGCCTTAAAGGTACTTATTTCCCCTCGTGAATTTCATAATAAATAATTGTCCCAGTAGTTTTATCTGCACTTTATTGCTTCTCCTGTTGTTATTCCTTCATAGAAGAAGTATTTAAAGATAGTTCATCTTACTTGTTAATTGAAGAAACTGGAGTCAATATCGACAAGCTTCAAGGCTATGCACTAATGGAAGTACTGGAGGAAATAATACTGAAGATTTAAACTGGGACTCAGGTTTTAATTAGCTTTCTCAATAAACAAGAAAAACAATCTTTAGAAATACTAGTGAATTCTGTGATTTGTTTTGAAAAGAAAAGCCAAAAGTAAAGAGTCAATAAATAATGAGAAAAACTTATTGATTGCTCTAAGTTCATTTTATTGAAATTGAGTCTCTGGCAAGTAAATCTTTTGTCCTTTCTCCCTAGCGATCAATGAGACGCTAAAGCTCGTTTTAAGGCTAAAGAGATTTCACCAATTTAAGAGATTTATTCCTGATTCTTTGACCCATTAATCCTTCCTTCCCAAGCTCCTGTTATTAAGCTTTGTTGTGGATATTTTGAGTATGCTGCATCTTTGGTTTAAGTAGCTTAAGCTGATTGAGCATGCACAATTGACTTAGAAAGAGTCTATTCTTGTTCTCAAATTTGCTTTTGGTACCAATCATTCTGTCTTAAGACTTTAAAAGTCAATATAGGTAGCCCGTATTCGTTAGGAAAAGGTAGTCTGTAATCCGATCCTACAGCTTCCTGCTGCTGGAATGTACAACTTTTTGGACTTTCATGTAGTCCCATGATTGAATGCTAGAGAGCTTGGGGGTCATGCAATTTTTATTATTTTGGGGGATTTTCTTGTAATTTGCTCTTTTCAATTGTACTTCTTAATGAAGTCCTCAGGGATGCACTCCCAGGACATTCAGAAGAGAGTTAGTTTCAAGTACCTTGGGTCTATGATTCAGGGGAATGGAGAGATTGACGAGGATGTCACACACCGTATTGGTGTTGGGTGGGTTAAATGGAGGCTTGCCTCGAGAGTCTTGTGTGATAAGAAGGTGCCTCCTAAACTTAAACGTAAGTTCTACAGAGTGGCAGTTCGATCAACTATGTTGTACGGAGCGGAGTGTTGGCCAGTCAAGATCTCCCACATCTAAAGGTTGAAGGTGATGGAGATGAGGATGCTGCGCTGGATGTGTGGACTTACTAGGAGGGATAAGGTTAGGAATGAGAGTATTAGAGAGAAGGTTGGAGTGACTTCGGTGGAAGACAAGATGCGGGAAGTGCGGTTAAGATGGTTCGGGCATGTGATGAGGAGGTGCATGGATGCCCCAGTTTGGAGGTGTGAGAGGTTGGCTATAGAAGGCTTCAAGCGGGGTAGAGGTAGGCCGAAGAAATATTGGAGGGAGGTGATTCGACATGACATGGACCAGTTGCAGCTTAATGAGGACATAACCCTAGATAGGAAGGTGTGGAGGACGCGGATTAGGGTAGAGGGTTAGTGGGTAGGAGTGTGTCTTTGATAGTAGGAATGTGTGCTTTGTTCGTAGCTGTGCCTATTGTCATGGGTTCGTGGTGTTTTGATGATGTTTGTGATTTTCTGATAGATAGTGCTTAACATTACTTTGTAGGTGCCTTGTTTGCTTTATTATCTATTGGTGTGTTATCCCATTTTGTTTGGTTGTTCTATCTTTTCTATACTGTTATTTGTCTTGAGCTGGGGGTCTATCGGAAATAGCCTCTCTACTTTGGTAGTGGTATGGACTGCGTACACCTTTTCCTCCCCATACCCCACTTGTGGGAATACACTGGGTATGTTGTTGTTGTTGTTGTTGAATGAAGTCCTCAGGGAGGGGCTGCCAGGGGTGGTGGTAAATTTGTTAGTCTGTGGAATGTAGATAACTTTTTCATTATCCTTTGGCTCCATCTTTGTCAGTTGGGATAAGATGTGGAGGTCCATGGGATTATTGTGATGTGAGTAACATTGGGTTATTCAAGCTTGTTTTCTGGTTAACCTTCATTAAATTAAAGACTTCTTGGATTTGCATTTTCCACGAGTTAAATTAAAGTACATTTTTTATTACAAATTTAGAGTGAAACCCCTCCTAACTGGTTGTTGAAGGGCGGGAATTAGTAATGGTGACACTAAGCTTGTGATTTTTCAAAAGAAAATTTCAGCATTTTTCCTTGGCTAATACTTAGTGAATTCATTCTTTCAGAAGCTTGATCTTTCATAAATAAATGTTGTTAAAAATGGCTCCGACTTCAAGAGCATTTTACTTTTGATTAAAACAAGAAATACTATCAAATATCAAGAGATGTAGTATGGTATCAAAGTGTTAGGTGGTGAAGATATAGTCTCAACTCTCAAGTGCTGCTTTATACACAAGCAGAGTGTCAGTTGTTAACATTTCTAAGAATATCAAATTCCACTGCTATTATGTGGGTGCAATTACATTTTTCCGCTGAAATTGTTTGATTAAATTGAATATTTATACATAGACATAGTCCAGTGTGAGTTTAGGGTGAACATTGTACCTGGAGCTGTTGTTCACTAGAATTTTCAGTCTCCTCCAAGCCACCTCAAGAATAGGAGGCACTGATGCAATGGTTGGACCAATAGTTGGTTCAAATTGCACGTTTGGTTTTATTTGCAGAATTTTAATTTTACCATTAAATATCAGGAAAACAACATTCATGACTAACAAGAGTATAAAGGAGCTAAGTGGCAAGTGTCTGAATCTCAAATTCCTTCATTATAGGTAGAAATGATGAGAGACTGGAGGTGCTCATGCATCAATCTACATCAAAGTCCAAGGCTATTGTGCGGATAAAGCTTTTACAGTTGCATTTAAGCATGAATTGTTTGATTATGTTGATATAGATCCCGTTATGGTTTTATGACTGAATGTTATTCTAGGAGCAGTTTGCCAGTAGAATATAGTCAAATCTCCCACTGGCCACCTTTGGGTTGGGTGGGTTTGGGGGTGGGGGCACAGACAAAAAGCAATCTTGAAACGTAACCAAAAAGAAAAAAAATTAATCAAGAGGATCAGTGTCCTTTCCTCCAGATAAAGGACAAAGTTATGTGGTCATCCATGCCTTTATCTTTAGTTTGTTCTGTTCTTACGAGGAACTTGCTTTCCTTTACATTGAGACGGAGATAGGTCAGGGACCATTCACCATTACCGTTCCTTGATAAAGGCAATCCCTTTGGTAATCTTATAAAGCCGATATTAAAAGGCTGATTCTCCAACAACTGCTAGTGGGAGCCATCTTTGGATGTGTGAGTTTTGAACCTGAGCACTTCTTTTATGAATGCTGCTCGTGTTGAATAAAATTGGCTTTTGATACCGAGTAAAGGATATGTTGAGTTAAGGTTGATTTTGTCGCTTATACTACACTGTGGGACTTCAATTTTTATTTTATTTTTGGTTGCTTTAGCTACATATTGATTCCTAAAGATTAAAGAGTATGAATATAAATTCTCTGTTCTATTTAATTAGACTAACCTCTATTTAATTTCTCAACATTGATCTGTATCTCTGTTGCTATCAAATTTAATTACAGTATTTTGGCATTTCAAGTTGGTGCTAAAATTGTGAGCGAGACAAGAAAATTTTGTTGGTGGACGGCACCATTACCAAACTGATTATTTGTTTTGCTTTCTCCTAGTTTGTAGTTGGAGTTGTAATTTGTTTACAGTGGGAAACGTTATTGAAGAATCAGGTAAAAGACTAATCGCGGTTACAATTGTTAGAGAAAAACTGAGAAATTTTGACCGGAATGTCCCAGCCAAAAAAAAAAAAAAAAAAAAAAAAGTGTGTTGAATGCATGTCATAACACCATTCTCAGCTGCAAATATGACAAAGCACTTGTAGGTTACAGCTGCATGGTGACAGATTTTTCCGCTCGTGTTTTTGGTAGTTAGAAGTCTGATTTTAAACTTTTTGGGAACTTGATGCAGGTAGTCAATATCACTTAACATCCAAGCTACAAGTATCTTGCATGGATTGATCCTCTTCACAAGTTCTGATATACATGGAACATAGTCATAAATGAGGTAGCTGGGAAGTCCTATCAAGGAAATCCATCAATGCCTGTTCTGCTGCCCCACCGGTCACCAGGTCTCGCATATCATGTCTCTAACAATGGAGATTTCATCTTCAATCCCAGTTAACTAGTCACTATGCCATCTGTTTCATGGAGAAAATTTCTCATTAGCCTCAAGGAACAGGTAACCATCGCCACGCCACGCCACACCTATGATGTTAACCTTAGCTTGAAAAATATTAATATGTGATGGTCCCTTTTTCCTTTATTATAGTCCATACTAAGGAATACTATATCCAACGCCAGAAAACAACCGGTATATGTAAAGTACCTTTTAAAACCCCTATTTATTGTTGATAGGACCATTCTCATTTATGCCTAGGAGAGAGGGTTAATCAATAACCACCTTATAAAATTTGCAAGTTGTCATTGAATTGAATATACAGGAATTGGCTCTTCATTTTTCTTTTTTGTGTATAGACCAGAAGTCTACATCAATCTGAGTGAGTTCTTTTTCGGATACCTTATGTCTGGAGTAAGAATGAGCAGAAGTCTTTTCTAGTCCCTTTAGAGTAGGTTAATATTAAGACTAATTGTTGGGTCCATCAAAGTTGACAGATTAATTGTTATGTTTTGTTTTGTCAACTTTTAGCCAAATTATAACAAAGATTGATGTCTTTTGGTAAAGTTTTCTATACTTGAATATATTTGCATCAACCTCCTAACTTTTTACTATTTTGCATCATGTCATAAAACAAGTATTAGTAATATTATCATGTAGCTATATAAGCTTTTTCTCTTACACAAACAGCCTAAGGAGAATGAGCTGGTATCCTAAACGAGCTGGTACATTTAGAGACAGTGAGTGATTATAAGCAGACTTAACCGTTAGTCTCTTTTATAACACCTGTGGTTAGTGATCGCACCTGTTGCCTTTGGTTTAACCATATATGTATATATCGTTGAAAATACCTAAAAATACATAAATAGGTTAAGTTTTTGGCCCATTTCTTCAAGGAGTTACGGATATGCTGACATTAACGTAAAATTCTGAACTGCCTCTGCTAATAGGAGTACTTGATTAGTGGTATCATTTGAGGAAGTTTGTTTGTTTAGTTCCATGCAAGTAATTGGTAAGTGGTCACTTTTACAAAAAGCCTATATATGTTTAGAACAGTGCAAGTGACTAGTACCGGATCCAAGATTTGTGAACTATGCTAACTCATTGATCCATTTGGAATAGACGACAACGACAACATACTCAGTATAATCCCACAAGTGGGATCTAGGGAGGATAGAATGTACGTGACGTCGTGACCTTATCCCTACCTTTAGTGAGGTCTCGGTCGTGAATATCTTAACTAGTTGTTTACTGATCGAACAGACGGACAAGAAAGAGAGTAAAATGAAGGAAGATATCAGATTAGAATGTTTGTGATTCCAACAACAACAAAAGAATATCTTCTAGGAACAAAACCAGACAAGTTCAGTTTTTGAGTGCTGAGATGAGTTCAAATGGTCCAAGTGGCCATATGGGAAAGGTGATCTCAACTTTTAGCCATAAGTGTTTGTGTCTTGTAGGTGGGATAGGTGATAGGTCAATGGTGGTAGCTATTGTCAGTTTAGTCATAAAAGCATTTACTTAGCTACCTCTTCTATAGAATGGTCCCCTAGACTCTTTGTTGTTTCTGAAAACGAAATGTAACTAAAATTTTACAGACATTTATACTTGGAAACTGTTGTGCTAAGGCTTGGTTTTCTGAAACCATAAGTTACTATTTTTATCAGAGTGAAGGATAAAAAAACGCACCTAAAATATCCATATTTTTTGAGTTTCGCATCTGAACTATCAGGTGTGTGATTTTCTACTTGAATTATCATCAATTATTTATCAAAACACACCTCAACATGTATGAAACTCGACAAACTTAAATACTTTAGGTGTGTTTTTGATCATTTATTCTTTTTATTAACATGTTATTTATAATTCAGTACTTGATAATAATTAAAATAATTGAAAGCAGGAATGGCAGAGGCAAAAGGGGTTCATTCGAATTCCATTTGTCCAAAAATTAGTGTTTATAGGGGGTTACGATTCTCTTTTTGTATAATCTTACTATCCATTTGGCCATAAAAACCAAAAACATATTCACTTTATTTGGTATTTTTGAAGTTGAAAATAAAGTAGGAGTTGTGTTTGGCCATAGTATTTTCAAAAATATTTTAGACTTTGGATGTACTTTTTTATAAATATGATTTATACTCTCAATTTCTAAAAACTAGCAAAATAACCCAAGTTAACTTTTACAACTCCACTATAATACAAAAAATAAACAACATTACTATTGAACATTGAAAACAATCACATGGACCCATGTTTCCGTCTCCCATAGCATCACCAATAAATCAAAATCTACACCACGCTAAATTCTTATCTTCCACCACCCAAAATCAACATACATGTTCCGTATGAAATCAGTCTATTACAAATATTTATTAACGCATAAATTAATAACACTAATCAGTAGCTATTCTTTATTTGATTGGTAGTTGTAGTTGGCATTGGTTTTAATTTGGTTGCTGGTTTTTGTACAAAAAAAAAAGTTGGGGTAGTATTTAAAAATAAAATGATAGAAAAAATTGAATCCAAAAATTATGAAAACGTATTCCAAAATATTGTGAATAATATTTATGGTCAAACGCCTACTTAGATGTTGAATCCCTATATAATAGGATTTCCTTAGTGAAATTTTGGTCCATCACTAAGGGGTCATTTGTTAGAGTGTATTAGAACAAATAGTCCATGTATTATGTATAGTATTATTTAGTGCTATGTTTGATAGGATTTTGGGCCTATATATAAATAATACATGTATTAGTTATACACCCCATTAGGTATTATAGGGTGTATAACTAATAACTTCCATTTGGTGGTATTAGTAATACATAGGATTTAATCCTTTTAAGCATTTTATTTATTTTCTTGGTTTTATGTTTTATATTTGTACTATTAAATTTATTTAAATAAATTAGCTTACAGATTTTATTATTTAGAGAGGGTTGTCCGTTGCTAAAATAAAATTCAATACCAATCAATGCAGTATTTGAAATATATGTGATCTTAATTGAATTTATTATTTGTTGATAGATGTATGTGGTTTTTTGATTAATTTTTTTTTTTACTTCGAAAAATGCTCCTCAGTGCAACACTTCAACAATATGAATTAGAACCCTCATATATCAAAGAAATTCAAGCAGTTACGAAATGTGCAATCAAGATGAGCAAAAATACATGCATAAGCAACATGAGAGCCTTATTAAGCAATTGTGACTTCTTGCACAACACCTTCATGATCCAGCGTTTCTTTTGATTTGAATATTAAACAATTTATAAAATTGCATACATATTAAAATTACAACTTGCAGTTTTTATGTGTAAAAGTACATGGTTTATTCGGTTTTACTATTGTTTACCGTCTTTTCAGTTTTAAAAGTAGATGGTCTATCTTTTTAAATTGAAATTTGACGTTTTGTGAGTGAATTAATTTATTAAGATGACAATTATTTACCCACAAATAACTTAGGTGAGCATATAAAAAAAAAACTAAGAATAAATAATAAAGCTTTGCAAAGAAAATATACAAAGCTATAGAATGTGAAGGGTATTTTTGTAAACAAACAATACTTTTAAAGAAATATAGCAATACATATCTATATATATATAAAAGCAAAAGTAGAAGCATCAAAAGAAGCCAAGTGGCAAGCTATTGAGAAGCCACGTGACAGTTTTAGGACAATGCTTAATAGTATTGTAATAAAAGATTTTAAAATATTTGAATTTGAAAATATTATTTTTAAAAAAATAAATAAATTATCATTAGCTTAAAACTAGGAAGCTAAGATTGAAGAGTTCATCCTTTTAAATGTTTATATTGAATGAAAGATAAAAATATAATAGTAATTAAAAAAAATAGTAGTAGTAGTAGAGAATTTTATCAAACATGAAGAACGTGAAAAATTCAAAAAAAACACTATTATCTTAAAAATAGAAATTCAAAATTAAAGAGTTCTAATAAACTTTTACTATTTCAAACTTATCTCTTTTAAAATTTAAATGTTATAAAAGAATATCTGAATATAGTTTATTTACATATTAAATGAAAAATAATAATAATAATAAAAATATAAAAAATAGTAGTAATAACAATAGTAGTATGTAGTAGTGGCAGTATCTATTCAATCTTATTAAACTAATAACGGGCAATTTTATTAAACAATAGTAGTAGTAGTGGTAATAATAATAATAATAATAATAATAATAATAATAATAATAATATTTTTATTATTATCTCATTAATTTCAATTATTTATCTTACGTAAAAATAGTAGTAGTAGAATATTTTTGAATTAAAAGACAAAGATTCTTTATATATATTTTTATGCATTCTAAATTAGTAAAACAATAAGATAATTTCATAAAGAAAAAGGGACAGTCCGGTGCACTAAAGCTTTTGCTATGCGCAGGGTCCGGGAAAGGACACGACCATAAGGAT
Organism: Capsicum rhomboideum; assembly: GCA_031232105.1. Taxonomy (NCBI): domain Eukaryota; kingdom Viridiplantae; phylum Streptophyta; class Magnoliopsida; order Solanales; family Solanaceae; genus Capsicum; species Capsicum rhomboideum. The sequence continues at coordinate 49,835,104 of CP124707.1, forward strand.
CTATTGTACGCTGCCTTACCTTAATTTCATAAAGAGATATTTAAATTATAAAATAAATTATTTGAATTTATGTTTGAAAAATAACACATTTATTAAAAACAAGAATAATTATATATTTTTATCTTTGCATGTTTTTTCATTTTTATCTTTAAAAAGGAAAAAAGAAAAGAAAAAAAAAAGGACTGAAAGATAAGAAGAGTAAATTAAAAAAAGATAAAATAACTATCTTAACCTCCTCCCCCCCCCCCCCCCTCCAATATACACGGTTTTACATCACAAAAAAAAAAAAAAAAAAACTAGATTCCTTATTTGTAGCAATAAAATACATGTTTTTATCTCTTTTTTTTTTTTTACTTCATTTGAAAATTAGTTGTTTGGTTATGTGTGCTCCTAATTATGTGCTCCTTTTTTATCTCCAATATAGTTATCCTACTTTAAAGAAACTTATAATTTTTAAAACAAAATTATTAGATGTCTATTCAATCAATTTACATAATTTATTGCTGCCATAAAATTAAAACTGTTGGAGTTTTCAAATTCAAAAACACATATAAGAAAATAGTTAGAGTATTTTAATCAAACACAAAAATAAAAAGAATAATTGAATGATAAAGATTTAAAATTTAAATTTAAAATAATAACCATAAAAGCAACAATAATAATAATTTTAATAAGAAAAATAATAAATAAGAAAAATTTATTTTTAAATAAAAAAAATGATAAAAGAGAACAAAAAGGGGAAAACGTATGGAAAAAGATAAAAATAAGTTAATAAATTTTAGAATCGATATCATAAATTATAAATTTCTTCTTCTATTTCGTTTATTTTATCATGAAAAACTCTTAATTGATATTATCAATTTCAAATATTTTTTCAAACTTAAATGTGTAAATTACAAGATAATTATAATATTTTAGAATTCTATCTTTTCTAACAAATTAATATCACATTCAATTTTGAATTTGAACGAAATTTTAGTTTTCATAAAAATTCAACTTTGTAATCTCTTATATATATATATATATATATATATATATATATATATATATACACCCCTTCTGTGACACATATATCAGTATAAGCTTTCTTCTTCTTCTTCTTCTTTTATTGTTAATCACTTTCAAATTTAGATTTTATTTATCTCAATTTCTATGATAGCTTAATCCACAAAGGTATTGATTAATCTTTGTTTTAGTGCCTTAATACTATTTTTTTTTGTATACATTCAATGTAGCAATTATAGAAATTTTATTCTCATGTTTAATACTAATAAAGTCATATTTATATCCTTCCTTATTCTTTTTATTTAAAGTACGACCATATTAGCAGTATACAAAAGTAAAGAAAAATCTTTGCAAGTTATATTTTACGATACATTTTTTTGTCATAGAGAATTTCTACAATGGATAAAAAGATTATAGATAATATTGCTCATCAAATTTCTTTGAATAACTGCCAAGGTATGTTGTTCATGCTTTATTTAACTGTTTAATTATTTTATTATTATTTATGATTAACATTATATCTATTTTTTTGTCACAGATATACCTACCATGGATAAAAAGATTATAGGTAATGCTCATTAGAATTCTCTGAATAACTTCCAAAGTATGTTGTCATGCTTGATTTAATCTTTTTAGTGATTTTATTATTATTTATGATTAATATTATATATATTTATCTTTTGTCACAAATGTACCTAAGGAAGCTAAAGTTTCCACAAATCTAATGTATAAATCTCTCCAAAATGCGAAATGAATATTTGAGAACGCAACAAGTACAATGAATAATCGAAATATATAAAGGAGATTTATCAGATCATTTGTGTAAAGAATGAATGAAAATATATTTGTATGTGCACAAATATTATTACATCACTTTTTTTTTATCTTAATATATTTCTCTTAAGCATAAAGATGACTTTGGAACAATACTACATCACATTTACATATCTACTCTCTTCAAGGAAGATTATAAAATAGATTTATAGGGATTTAAATATTGCAATTGATTTATTCTTTTCATGATTTTACTTGCAAATTTATATTTATGTATACTTTTTTTTCTGATTCTGTTTGTTGTTTATATTTTTTATATCACACAACTAAAATCTCGATAAACAACAAATCAAATGAACATTAAAACATAAAAATCTAAGTAACTAAAATTTAAATTCAGTATTTTATATTTTAAAATACTAAAAAAAGAAAACTCAATTGCTTCTGAAGTTTAACACAAAAAAAATAAAAATTCAAAGGCTTACTAGAGTAGTAATAGTTTAGTAGTAGTAGCAACAACAACAGTATTATAACAATAAAATAATAATAATAATAATTTTAATGAGATTTGGTGTGAGATTTTATGAGATTTGGGGTGGGATGGGGATGGGGGATAGGTGTGAGATTTGGTGGAGTGGATTATTTTGAGAGTAGCATGAGAGCTTTTATTTGAATTAATTTAGAAGATAATAAGTATACATAAAATATTTAAATATATTAATGATGAAATTAAATAATGAAAAAATTATGAACAATAGAACAAAGTCAAAAAAATTTAAAGAAAATAATAAATAAATTGTATGTGCTTAGTTTTGAATTTAGAGTTGTGAAATTTAAAATTTAAAATTAGAAGTTTTGTAATTGACATAATTAAGTACTTTTAGTATTTGAAATTGAATTAAAGAATTTTTTTGACAAAAAAGTGTGGTTAGTTGTTGAAGATGAATTGATAGACTAAAAAAATTAAAATTTGAAATGAAAGGCAAGAAATATAATTACATGTCTTAATTGATTAAAAATATAAAGGTAAAAGTTCAATAACCAAATTAACAATTATTTAATATTTTATATTTTATTATTTTTTAAAATAAGTCAATGGAATATGATTAAAGAAAATACTAATATTGTTCTTTTCATATCAAAACATCTAAAATAATTTTTATTGTGATTAGTTATTCAGTATCAGTTGTAATTTCATCCTTAACAATTATTATTACTATTTAATTGACTTTTGAAATATGTTAATGTGATACAATAAAAATTGATTAATTTTATAATTTCAAGTGAATAAGTTAATATTTTTTAATAAATATATATTTTTTTAAAATGTTCCGCGCATCGTGCGGGTACCTATACTAGTTATTTTTAATACATCAAATCAAACACTGCATAAAAAATAATCCCAGCATTACTAATCCCAACACTATTAATCCCAATATTATTAATACACTCTATTCAATACTATCTTATGCACTCTACCAAACGACCCCTAAGAGAACAAATGTAACTAAAAGAGGATAAAGTAATAATTCTTGACGTTTAATGGATTTTAAGTTATATGAAGTTAGTATTTTAATGTGTTATTGCAAATGATTTAGCTTAATTTTTCAAGTTGCTCATTTCACTTTTTATTGAAGATCACCCGTAGTTATCTACATGTTTACTTACAACGACAATAATAACATGTACGGGTGTAATTTTATAAGTGAAGTTTGAAGAAGATGGTATGCAGACAGACCTTATCTTTACTTGTGCAGGTAGAGACCTTGTATCCAATAGACATATTTCACATTTATTTTTTGATTCTTTTCCAATCTTAGCCATATGAGTCTAGTTATTATCACAAGAACTATACAATCAGTGGTTGGCATCATTCATACGTGGTTTATGTTTAAATTTCAGCTGAGGCAAAAAATCACTAGTTGGTGACTTGTTCTTGTCTGCCTAAATTTTGGTGAACAGAGTTTCTGTTACATGTGTTGTGCTGATAAGAAATAACAGATGCCCAATGAAATAATCAAGATGTCTAAAATAGAAATAGCATGTCTAGACCTTGATTTCGATCTAATTCGATTCGTGATTACATTTACAAATCGTATCTCATGAGTTCTGGATACATTTTTCATTCTTCAATCAGTTCTCGGTAATCTTTTCAAAGTCAAATCTAACAGGCTATCTTTTGGAAAGATGCCAAATAAGCCTTTTTCTAATAAGAGAAAATTAAATAGTTATATACTATAAAAGTAGAATTTTTTGAAGCATGAACAAAATCGCTTTGTTCTGAAGGCCTAGCAAGGTTAGTTTTTATCAAGCATGATGAACGATGAAAAATTTAAGGACATAATTTATAGTGAATTGTTGGGTATGACACACTTCTTAGAAAAAAATTTAAGTACATAAATTATAGGCTATTTTTTACTACTATCCTTCTAATTATTTTTAAATTCTTCTCCTAGAAAATGTGAAGTACTTAAGAACCTCATTAAATGAAAGAGTAAATATGTAAAAAATTACCAATAATTCCCTTGGACTTTGAAAAAATCATTTATTTTGAACTATAATTTTTTTTTTAACAATTCACTTAATATGGAATGGAGAAAGTATTAGCTAAAGGGAATGAATCAAATAACTTTTTGGAGTGTTGAAGAGAAGTAACAGGTACTCGATAAGATTTCGTAAATTGATTCGAACACCACTATTGTGCAAAGAAATTGAATTCTTTGGGTCGTTGGATAGATGAATAGAGCTGCGGTATTCACATATTAAATTCTAAGTAATAGTATTATGTTTAGTAGCATTCATTTGCTATATATAAATTTAACACATCTAATATAGTGTTTGATTTATAATTTAAAATTTTACATAACTAATTCATACATCTGTTACCAAGGAAACTATGTATTATTTTATGTAGGAAAGAAAATAAAATAACTAATACATAAATAATTAATTCTTACTTAACTGCATTTAAATAATACGTAGATTTTCTCGTAACTTATTATTTATCCTCCTATAGGCTGTCATATAAGCCAGATGGATTATCGGCTCAATTCGTGGCTTGTGAAGCCAGCCAGCCAGCTTGAATTTGAGTCAGTACACTACCCTTCAATTTTGAAAAGTAAAATTATATACACGCTCGGTATATACACCAAATCAATATATATATATCATGTATTTCAATTTAGAGGTCATGTTACTTAATCATAATTGACTAACATATATTTTATTTTATTTAATTACTTAACCATAATAAATTATACTTTCTCTGTCTCAATCTATATGATAAACTTTTTTTTTTTAATCAATGTAAAAAAGAATGATACATTTCTATATTTAGTAACAATTTAACTTTAAAATATTCATTTTACCCTTAATAAAATGATTTATAATCACACAAATATTTATAACTCATTTTAAATCATAAGTTTTAAAAATCTTTTTTTTATCTTAAATTCTATGTTAAATTAAATTACATCATATAAATTTAGACAGAAAAAATATTATTTTGATTTATGTATCGAATGCGGGTAAGTTTTTATCATTTTGACCGGGGGGGGGGGGGGGGGGCACAGAAAATCAGGGGGGCAGATAGATTAGATGAATTTATCAATTTATTGGGATCTGAGCCCCCTTTATTAAAAGACAAGAGGTATATAGGTGTGGCCCCAATCCAATGGCTAGAGAGTCAAAAATGGCTGACGACTCTACAGAACTTAGGTGGGGCTCACCTCTTCATCACATACAAAAAGTAAGACAGAGAAAGAAAGAAAGAGAAAAATGTTTTATTCTCCTACGTGATATGTGGGTCCTACTTTATTTTATTTTATAAAAAGATAATTTCCTCTCTTAGGAGTGTTTGAATTAGTTGTTGTTTTTTTTTGTTTTTTTTTTTTTAAAGTGACTTATAATTTAATAGCTACAATCAAAAGTTGGTATTACTATGATTTTTTTATTTTTTTTTAGTACTTTTTAAGCTTAAACAAAAATGCTTAAAAAAACTTTGTATCTTTGTCAAACACCTCCAAAAATTAAAACATGCTTAAAAATAAGTCAATTCAAACACTCTCTTAGGGGTCGTTTGGTAGAGTGTATATACTACTGATACCTTATTTGGTACATATTTTTAGCCTATGTTCATTAGCTTTAAACTCTATTGTGTGTCGAGCTATGTATTACTAATACAATCATTTTTCATGTGTTAGCAATACAAAGGAGTTCAATATATGCATTATCTTGATTAATGACAAAATTACCCCTTAAATCCCTAATAGAACATTTTCCAAATCCTTTTCCATTACTTTGCCTCTCTTCTCTTAGCTATGCCACATTCTGCATTTAAATCTCGTAATCATAAATGAAATTTTTTCACTGAATTAAAGAGGCAAAAAGGCTAAAAAAATTAACAGTACTCTAACCAAATTAAGCTTGGACTCTAATCGAACTCATTATTATATAATAGGTGACTCTCCTTGCTCTTCTGCCTCTGATGTTGGCGATTTGAAGTTCAAATTTTTAACAATCCAACAAATAGTAGACAAGGCTGCATCGGCAAAATGTTGTTGGTTCTCCTCAAGTAGCTGGAACTCATGTTGTTGCAAAGAAGTGTAAAGGGTATTTTTGTAAATTTTATTTTTTTAAATAAAAATTATACAAGACATATTATTTCTAATATATCAAACCAAATAGTGTATAAGAAATAATGTCAGCATAACTAATGCAAGTATAACGAAAAGCAGCATTACTAATACACTCTATCCAGTATTATGCTTATACACTCTACCAAACGATCCCTAATGTATATGAACTATGAAGCTTAGACCTTTTGAGATCTTGTACTAGGGTGCACATCGGTCGATTTGGTTCGATTTTATGTATTATCGATTTGATTTATCAGTTTTTGATTTCTTAACACGCTAAACCGATAACCAAACAAGTAAGATATTCATTATTGGTTTTTGGCTAATCAATTTTTTATCCTTAATGATTCGGTTTTCGATTTAACCTATAAGAAAATGCACCTCTAAATTTTTTTTTCTTTCTCTTATTTTCATTTGTTCTACACAATCTGCATGCATAAAGACTACACAAATTAAAAGCACTAAGACAACAAGTCAACAACTATAAAATACAAAAAAAATAAGGTATGTATTGAAAATCTAAAATCATTTTTATATAATTGCGGATAAGACAACAAGTCAACAACTATAAAATGCAAAAGACAATAGAGTATGTATTTAAAATCTAAAATCACTTTTATATAATTACGGATAAAAATATAATTCTAATAATATTATTGGGTTATCGGTTTAACTGTTAACTAAAATGTTAAAACCGAACCGATAGCCAAATAAAAAATTTACAAAAATTTAAAAATCATTAACCCAATAACCCCATACCAATAAATCACTAATATTTTTATGGTTTTGATTTATCGGTTGAACCGATTTTTACACACCCATATCTTGTATATTTGTATGTTGCAAGCAAGCCTTGGTCTAGTGGTTATATGACTTATATCACCTCAGTCATCAATTGATAGGTTTGAGAGTTTGAATCACGTTAAAATTTAATAAGAAAATTATTGATTTTTTTGATAGGGTGAGGCAGGGGAAAAAAAATGGTGCAAAAGTGTAATCGTGCAATGGTGCTCCAGTTTTTCTCTTTTGCAATCAATTTCACCACAATACCTGCTAACCGATTGTTCACCTTTTTTTAAGTGTAATTTTTATGTTATATATGGTCATACCTAAAACGATATCGACTGAAATCGATTCTTCTTTTAATCAATTAAAATTTCTTTTCAAACTGTACAAGCTTCTTCCAACGCATACAACTTTCATCTCACTCAATGCTCATAAATTCCATATCTTCCTTGGTCCGATCAACCTAATTGGTAATCTCCAGCAGGTTTTTCTAAATTGGAAAAGCAAGAGGTGTAACTATTTGAATTGTGAATCTTAGTCTTATTTTTTGTATTAGAATAGCGTTAAGTTTTATTAAATATATCAAGTTTGTTTATGTGGAAATATAACAAGGAAAGTTACAATTTCCCTAGGGAATATTGTAGAAAGAATTATTATCATATTCTACTAATCAACTAAATATGGATAAATAACAAAGTGAGTATCTCATGATTAAAATTCGAAAGTTTTGTTTAAAAGTAATTTTTTTTAATACATTTCACGACAATCTTTTAAGATGTATCGACTCCAAAATGGAAGGTGTTGTGCACTTGCTAGCTGAGGAGTAGAGTGAGCACATCTTTTCTTGGGAAAATGATATAAATATCACTTCGCTCAAAATTATTTTCACAAATTAACCATTAATTTTGCAATTCCAAAAGGTAGCCATTTAGGCCTTTTTATCGCTGCTACTGCCTTCTTTTTTTTTTTTTTTTTTCAGTTCATATACCATAATGATACAGTCCTTATGCCACATTCATATAGTTTATACAAAAAAATATATGCATATATAGTTCATATACCATATTGATACAATTTTGATACTATATTGATATAGTCCCTGTACCATATATACCATATTAATACAATTTCGACATGCCATTTTTGGAATTAGTTTGAGCCGACTGGCCATTTTTTAGAATTATTTTGAATCGACTGACCATTCCATATCCAATAGCCCAAATATGGGTCATTTGTTTTTAATAGGCCATGTAGTGTCCTATTCCCTCTTTTCTTTAGGGTGATGACTAGGATTTATATGATGTTTGTTTCATGGGGCCCAATTTTGTCGAACTTAATAGGCATTTGGGCGTGTGATATGGGCCCTACAAAAGAAGGTGGCCTTTGTTAGTGGGCCCAATTAAAAGTTTCTTTACAAGTGGATGGCCCAACCCAAAAGGAGTCCTACTGTGGGGTGGTGGGTGGTGGGTCCCTACACTTCTTTCAGAAATAGCAATCACTAATGGAGCCAAAGTTGTCAGCTTTAGCCTCTTTTTCTTCTCATTCTCATGTCACACTTCAAGGAATTCATTCCCCGTTTCCTCTACTTCAAAGCTAACATTCAACAAAATGATACTTAAATAACCATAACAAATTCAATATAATCTCATAAGTAAATTTTTTTTTAAAAATAAATAACATGTGTATAGTTTTATTACTATCTTGTGAGGATAGAAAAAATTTTACACATTAAATCAGGGTGACCTCTAGAATATCATGGCCAAATTTAGGCAATATCAAGATTTGTACTCAAATCCAGATAGATAGGCAGAATTTGGACGCAAAGCTTACGAGTCATCAAGAGCAGGGGTGGCTCTATCTTTTCAAAAAAAAGGCGACCGTTTTAAGCCTCAAATTTGAGAGGTTTTATTTTTTAGTAATAATAAATATTATTTGTAGAAAAATATTTTTTTTTATATAAAATAAAAGAATTAAAAAGATTAAATGCATTGATTATGCCATTAATTAAAAGAGAATTATTAGAAGAAAGTAATTATATAATTTTTTAAAATAGACTTTATTTAAAAAATTAAAATTAAAAACTTAAGGTTTTCATTTGATTTTGACCTTAGACCACAAACGTGGCTGAGCCGCACCGGATCAAAGAGTTGTGACAATACAAATTCTGCCCACTACTGTCCCGATAGGTCTCGGTGTGACCAAATTCTATCAAATCCATTTTGTGATAAGATGAGGGTTTTTTCACCAAATTGAAATTTTGACAATTCATCAGAACTTTGCTACCTAATTTCGTCACTAGTCAATTTTTGAAAAAATAATACTCCCTCTGTTTAAAAAAAATGACCTAGTTTAACTTTATACGGAGTTTAAAAAAATAAAGAAGGCTTTTGAATCATGTGGTCATAAATTAAAGTTGTGTTAAATATATCAAAATATCCTTTAATCTTGTGGTCATAAACATGCCACGTGAAAAGTTAGAATTAAAGTATTGCCAAAAAAGAAAAGGATCATTCTTTTTTAAATAGACTAAAAAAAAAAAATAGGTCATTCTTTTTAAAATGGAGGGAATAATAATCAAGCGAAATTGAAATTTAAACAATAACACTAAAAAAATCTTATTTATAAAATTCACCCCCAAATATTATATATATACAATAACAATATACCCAGTGAAATTCCACAAGTGAAGTCTGAATATGGTAGATTGGACGCAAAACTTACTACTATCTCATGAGAAGTAGAGAGACTATTTCCAGAAGACCATCGACTAAGTATAGCAAACCCCCAAAATATTATATGTATCAACTAAATTTAAAATATAAAAGGTACAAGACTCAATGTGGGATGATGTAATTTAATTGTCTCTTCTTCTCATCATGATTTATCATTGGAATTTTAATTTTTTGTTACAAAAAAATAATCAGGCAAGGAATCCGAAATCCATAAAAAACAAATGGATTAGTTAAAATTCATCAGAAACAATTATTATTTTATCTATAACTGTTACAAATTGTATTAAAGTTATATTTGTATATTTGGACTTTACATTGGTTATGTCTTTTGCTAAATTCGAAGTAATAAACCTAGGATCAGTAATAAAAGAAGTTGAGTTTTGTGTTGTCTTAGAATATCAAACTAAAAGTTTAGTCTTAAAATTTTAATGCAAGTGGGGAGCCATTATCAATTTGTAGTACATTGAATCTTTAAAATTTTAATCAGATATATTGTAATTAACACCATTAAAAATCTCTATACGATGAATAAGATTTCTTCACTATTAATCAAAGATATCAGATTCGAGTCTTGATATAAAGGAAGTTCTGATAATTAAAGAGTGCTCCCCCTTTAAAAGCTATCAAAATTTTCTGAACTTATAACTAATTAGATTCTACCTCTGTCTCGAACTATGCCTTATTCCCAAATAGATTGAGATCGATTATATGAATTCTCACTTGTCCATTTAACATCATCTTGATTGCACCATCTATGATAGTATGTTATCCTTAATTATCTGCCTTAACTTCATGAGAAAGAAGGCAAAAAAACTGATTAAGAATTTTGAGTGGAGTTTTCTTAATTGTAAAATATTAGCAAGATGTTGATTAATTATATTACTACATTGGATGATCTAAGACTAGGCCCCTCGAGCCCACTTAATTGAACTTTTTTTGCGTCACTTACTAGGATAATTTGCTTTACATGGATCTATGATCATATATCATATATGTATGTACGTAGGGATGGCAACTAGGGGGGTGGGTGCCAGGGGCGGAGCTAGGTGGGCGGGAGGGTGTTCACCCAAACTCCCTTTGCCGGAAAATTACAGTATATATGTAGGGTTAAAATTTTGGTTTACGTAAATATATAGTGTAAATGCACCCCCTTCTCACAATTGCAATGTGTAGCTCAATGGTTAAGGGGGTTTAGAAATTCATGGTGGTTGTTGGTTTGATTCCCATTAGCTTGCTCGTTTTTTCCTTTTTTTTTAAGTTTCACTGTTCCCAAACTTGGCCCACATTTTCTTTCCCTCATCCTGCCCATGATTTCTTTCCATTAGTAAAAGCTTATATTCTAGTACTAAAAATTGGAGAATTTTTATTCAGTAATGAATTTTTATTTGGTAATTAATTTAGAGCTATTCTCCATTCATTAAATAGAAATAATGATTAATAATTCTTAAAATAAGAAAATTAATGGAGAGAGTACAATTTCCATTTAGAAAAACTTATAGATATATCTTTTAAGTATATAGAAAGAATTTATAAAAGTGAAAATATAATATGTATGTTATACATATATATACTATAAATTTTCAAAGCTAATATATGATTAAAGGACCAGTATTTTAGAAGAAAAAAAAATAAAAAGTTCAAAATAAAGTAAAATACTTAAAAAAAAAAACATAAGATTTATGACAAGGTGAATTACATTTTGCGGTTAAGATTAATTTTGTCCTTTGCCCCGCCCCGCTTCGCCCACCCGACCCGATTTATCATCATGTAACCTTCAAGCGTTACTTTTTATTTATATTTCGAACCCCCTTGATAAAAATCTTGTCTCCGCCACTGATGGGTGCGGGGCAGATTTTAGGCTATGTGGGTGCGGTACAGTACTGAATTGAAGTCTTTGCCACAATTGCACACCCTCCCCCCCCCCCCCAAAACCCCATGTGAGCGGTAGGTATAATTTTGTATACAACTTAAATACGTGACGGGATATTATAATCGAAGTAGCAGAGTAACCTAATTATCACGATCTACTAAAAGTCTACCCTTTGTCAATTGTCATTGTGATTCCTTAGAAGAAAAATCCATTTTTATTCACATACAACCATCAATATATTTTTTTCCTTCTTCATCGTTATCTCTTTCATTAATAATTGTAGATTAAATAGGAACTAATTATTTAATTAATACAAAATGCATATAGATATTTCAATGTATAAGATGCTGAAGCATTTGCATTTTCTATTATGTGTCAACATAAGAACCGATCAGCGCATGTGGAATAAATACAATATTTCAACAAAAGAATCATTTTGCAATATATAATTGTCATATAAAAACATTTAAATATATACAATAAAGTTTCCAAACTTTTTCCAACTCATAATGTACTAATTCTTCGAGACACAAATATTCTAACATCAAAGAAATATCGAGTTAGTGGAATTGTCTTCCTTTAAAATCGACCATACACCAATTTTTAAAAAAAATCAATTTACATATTTTTTTCACTTACCAATAATGCAAGAACTTTATGATATTTAATTCTCTTCTACAATATTAAACGATTTAAAATTGTGTTTAACGGCTACCTTTTTGAAAACCATCTACGAGGCCAAATAATTGATCTCCTAATTGTTAAATTTGAATTAAGTGTTTATGTGGAAAGATTAATTGAGGTTCCATAACTTTTATCTATTGTATTATATCTTCTGTAATAATAAAATTACTTTGACACCGTTATTTAATTTGTGTTCGCTTTCAATTTTCCTTTTACGTGTATCCACTTTGGGATAACTCTAAATATACGGTACTTGAAGTTAGTCTTAATAAGATTTAATATAGTTGAAATTCAGATACATATGACTGAAGTATAATCATTTTATCTAAACTTTAATTAATTTTTCTTGAACTTCAATCATATATGCATGAACTTTTCGAACAGAAATGGTTGAAGTCAAACAAATAATTCCAATCATTTTTACCTAAATTTCAGCCATGTGTAACTTGTCAAGCATAACTTCAGACACTGCATATCTTAAGTGAGTAAATGTGCCAAAATTTAAAAAGGCGGGTATAGGTTAAAGGTTGCGCATGAAATTTTCAATTTAAAATATTTATAGCATAATTATTTTTGCATTATCAATGTATGTACAAGTCATCAAATCCTAATAAACATCTGATTTATATAGAAGAAATATAGTCTATAAAAAAATCAATTTGTATACATCATAGAATTATGTGATCCTTAGTTTAGTGGTAAATGTAATTTACTCGGCGAGGTATAATCAAGTTTAAATTCCTCGGGAGAATCTTAGTAGCTTAGTTGGTTAGTTACCTGAACTCCCACCTTGTTGGTGAGAATTTGATTCCCCATATTGTAATCCCCTCCCCTCCCCCCACCCCCCACCCCTACCGACCTTTTTTTTTTTTTTTTTTTTTTAAAGAAAAAGTTTAAGTTCCTCGTGGCTGGCTTAAACAGCTGATTAATCGATATTTAAGCCGATTGATTACAACACAGATAGTGACTTAAGTGTTATTTCATATTTATTAACCCAATATAATCCTTTCATATTGACTAATAAATATAATATTATCTTTAATGATCAATATTTGATCTTTTTTAATGGTTATGTCCCTAGGTCGAATATAAAAACATATACCTAATTGAAATTTCAAGAAAATTGAAAGTGAAAGCTTCACTTTTTTAATCAAATAGAAGTTAAAACATTTTAACCAAAAAATTGAAAAAATCATTTTTTTATCCATTTTGGGTAATTTTTCAGTCACCTAATTGAACCCAAATTTTGTTCAGTCTGTGTGCTCTTACATATGCCACAGTTCTTTTTAAACCATAGTATTACTAGTGGTGTTCTTTTTACCTTCTAATTTTTCTAAATTTTTTTTATTGTCGTACTACATACACAGACATCTAAATTTGGTCTCAGTTGGTAAGTAAACACTCCAACTATGAGAGTGCACATCTAAACATTTCAACTTGGTTTCAGCTGGCAACTATACACTCCAACTCGTCCTCACTGTGTCTCTAGACACCCGACACTGACGTGGCACATAGAATTTGGAGGTTTCAAGTTGAACATTTTGTAAATTGGAGTATCCAACTGACACACTGGAGACGATTTTGAGGTGTCTAGATGTGCATATTCAAAATTGAAGTGTTTATTTGCCCGGTGATGTCAAATTTGAGTTATTGTTTATGTATCATGTCTTTTTTGTTTGTGATTTACTAATGATGGTTTAATATTATTGTTTTTCCCTACAAGGCAATGACTTTAATTTATGCCATAGTTTTTTTAATCCATAGTATCATATATTAGTAGTTGATGTTCTTTTTTCCTCTCTAATTTTTTTCTATATTTATACTGAAATTAAATTGGCTAGTGGTATGCTAATGATGGTTTAAACTTTAATATGATAGTTACGTTGTTCCCTTACATGGCAGTGACTTTAGACGTTTAATCTCACTTTTTCTAAAATTGGTGATTTCATCACTCAAATGTCTCAATCTAATTTAAATTTTAGTAACGGTATGAAAAGTACTATAAGTTAATTCTTTTTATATCAACATGATGGAAGTTCATCTTAGAATTGATCAAACTTCATATAGTTTAACTTTCGAGAAACGGACATTGGCATACTTTAATTTAAGACGGAGATAGTATTAGAATTGAGTGAAGAAAGTGGAGCATGCCCCCTTAGGTGATATATACTTCCCCTACAACTATCTAGTAATAAAGTGTGAAAAGTTAGTGAACAATAGATGATATCATGAACCTAAACAATTCAAGAAATTCATACTTAAAAGTGACGAAAGTGAATGATTTATTAACTAATTACTCCTTTATCTAAGTGGAAGACATAGATTATCAATATTATAATAAGCTTATAAGAATCACTTGAGCCAAGAAGCTGGAAAAAGCTATTGGTCGTGAATTTATTTCATTCTCAATAATTAGCTTTTGAGGTTCGGACATGTATCATCCAATCCATGTTTTTTTAATATATATTTTTCGTTCGGTTATGATGAATATTCGTTTTAAGGCTCGAACTATTCATAATTTACGTCACATAAGATTTATTGAATGAGAAAGTGCTATCTACTTAAATATTTTCTTACTCTTAGGATTCGAATTCGAAAATTTTATAGTTATAAAATTTTTATCCATCGTGTACTCTTTAATTAGGACTTAATGGAACAAGCACAAATGTCAGTCCATTGGAAATGAGAAAAAGAGAGAAAAATTAATAGGTTAACATGGTATATTACCACAAAAAATAAGGAGTCATCTACTATCTTCTTTTTTTTATAATTAAAGTAATTGCATTATAGTATAAGGCAGAAAAGAGAAAAGAATAAGCAAGAGATTTTGAGTTTGAGTTTTAGGAATAATTTTTTGTTTTTTATTTTCATTTGGAGGACTTTTCCTTTATGTATTTTAATCGATATGATCTTGATTTATTAAGCTGGTCATGCATAAATTTTGAAAATCAAGTGATTAATAATTCTTGAGTCATGAATTTATCGAAAATAATTTTTATACTGTTGTCAAATAAAAATAAGCTTACATATACATTATCTTTTTTGCCTTAGCTTACTTTTGAGATTACATTGCATATACTATTATTGGATTGAGTTGTGCTTTGTTTAGCCCCCACCATATAGACTGCTTACTATTTTATACAATAGAATATGAACTGAGTCCCACTAGATACATAGGTGATAGGACCATTATATTTGTGAAACCTTAGCAAGTAGCCAAGTATTGCCCTAGCCTAGATATAGGGGAAGAAAACAAATACAATTGTGGGAATCTCCGAAAATAATGCATTGTATTCTCATAAAATAAGGTCTAGAACTATAGGTCTATTATCCTAGCTAGTTCAATAAAAGAAATTAATATAGAGTTTAGGGTTTGTTCGTTGTCTTGATCAGTGGCGTACATAAAATTATTGATATGAGATATTAAAAATTTGCCATTTGCAAAAAAATAAATAGTATTTTTTCAAAAAAATTATAATTTCAAAATCCGTTGTATATGTAGAAATAACTTCTTACAACGTTGAAATATTTTGTTATAACTTACAAGGCGTGGAAGTAATCTGCACTTAATTGAATCTTTACAATTAAGGTTCAATTAAGAATTATTGCAATGCTCATGACCGAGAACGGGCCTATAACTGCCAGTCAAAGAGAAGTATTTAACACATCGACAAGTTTCTAAAGAAGTACACATGACATCTTAGACGATCTCATATCATAATAAAGATGAAAATAAAGAACTTTATATAGTATATAACAATAGTTCACCTGTTATGTGCACTTTTGAGTTTTATAGTTCAATAGACAAATGTTTGAAGCGTGTTAGATCTAAATGAACAATACATGTCGTGAACTTAAACCATGCCGGTAACTTTATATCTAACTTGTGACGGTGAGTAAAAGAACTCACAAGCTAAGATAAATTAGATTTACCTAATACGTACGTAGCTTGGCTCACTGAGTTAGAAAAGTCGCACATGCTTACACAACTTACACACACTTGTTTGGTATGATGGATAAAAATATCGAGATAAAATTTGGGATTAATTTTATTCCATGTTTGATTTGAGTTATTAGCTAATCTCGAAATTATATTACTCGGTCATTTTAGCTAATAATTTCAGAATTAGCTAATACTTCAAATCAAACATGAGATAAGGTTACTCACAAATTTTATCCGTTAAAAGTTTGGGTCCAATTTTATTTTAATGATTGATTTGAGTTTAGTGACGTGGACCTCTAATAAAAGGCTACGTCACAAAAATAATTTTGCAAAACTATCGTTAAAAATATAGTTGTATGAATAAATCTGTTTTGTAACGATAATAATATAAATAAGTCAAATTTTTAACAAATAATAAGGATAAGTTATTTTTAATAGTTCGATAATATATCCGAGGCTTTTTTCCCTATATAATTTAGGTGTCACCGTCTATGGCATGTGCGTTTGTGCAGAAAATGAGAAAGAGAGAAAAGGTGGGCGATATTTCCGCTTGTAGCCAAAAAAATGTACCACCAAAAAAGCAGGTTAAGAAAATGACCATTAATTGCTTTTGTAGATAATAGTAGTACACATTTTTTACTATATGGGGTCCTTTGGTGTAATGGATAAGAAGATATAATATTGAAATAAGTTTTTAGTACTTTTTAATTTTTTGTTTGGTTATAAAATATGAGATAATTTATTTTGAGATTAATTAATTAATATTGAGATAAGTTATTTTTATTTATGGGTGGAATAGTAATATCAAAAAACTTATATTGGGATAAAATGTGTAAAATAACAAAAGTACCTCCCTTAAATCCTCTTTTATACATCATTTTCACATCCATTTTGTATTCACATAATTTTTAATATCATTTATAATAATATTAACAACCTTCACTACTCGTTATTTTTGTTATAGTATATTTTTTCATTAAAAAATTACACTATATAAATGTAATTTTTATTTATAAATATATTTCACGTTGAATTTATTTGACTATTCTTATGTTTACTTATATTTTTATCTCTTAAAATGTTGACTCACTACTTAACCACATATTTTTAATTAAATAGTCTTTTCGTCACTTGAAAATTTGTATTTTATATATCAATTAAAATAAAGATAATTTTAATATTTTACAATATAAGAGTGATATGTGCTTAAATGAAGTGACATAAACAATAAAATCTATTTTACTTTAACAAACAAAATGGAAGTTTTATTTTTAAAAACACATGGCACAATCATGAGAATGCACACACGAAAATATTTAAGCTAAATAAGATGATTTTTTTATTAAGAATGAATAACTAAAACTAGCAAAGAAAATATTTTTTTAAAAAAATAATAAAGTGGAGGATATTTTTGAAAACAAACAACTTATTCTTAGAAATTATGCAATCCATATTATTTTGAACATGACACACTAAACATTCAATAAGAAATAATCTAAGCATAATCAATCCCAACATAACTTATCTCAACGTAACTTATCCCATCATAACTTGCCTTCAAACCAAACGAACCCTATATGTCTAACTAAAGAAATTAGAAAGGGATTGTATATATATGAGCCAGATTAATTTGATGTTTATTTATGGGAACTGCATTCCCAACTATTTTTAATCATTTTCTCATATTTAACTCCATTAATAAAGCCAGTTGGAAGTATCCTTCTGATCCAACATAATTGAGATCAAGAGAGTAGCACTAATAATTAAATTGAGATTAAAGAATACATGCAGATAATTAGTCTAATTACTTCTTTGTTTAAAATTTCCTTAAGATACGTGTAGAAAAAACATGACAAGTAAAATGAATTGCCTACAAGGGCACGGTTTAGTGGTTGGGAGGTGGGTCCCCCATGTGGGATATTTCGGTTCGAATTCAGCCTCCATCTGCCGCTCAGTCATGAGCTCGTCGCATGGGGCTTGCCTAGTGCTGTTTAAATCTCTTATGTGGTTTACTAACTATTGCACAGTGAGCAAGTTACCACATAAAGTACTAACCACAGAATGTTCACCCGAAGGACAGAGACTGTGACCGAGGTTGTAGGTTTCCTAGGGTTAAAAAAAGGAAAAAGTAAAATGGACCGATGGGAGTAAACAATACCTTTAAAAGCTCCCATTTATTCTTTGGTAGGACCATACATATTATAGCTATTTATGCTTAATTAGGAGACAAGATTAATCAATAATCACACTGAAGGCCGGATTTGCAAATTGTCTTGTAATGTTGAGTATATTTGATTTTGAATTGGCTTCTCATTGTTTTGTATATTATCAATTTGATCTGATGGTTTTGAGAGTGTTAAGGGTAAGCAAAAGTCTTTTTTTCCAACTCCCTTTTAGAGTAAGTTTTGAGACAAATTGATTCAATCAAAGTTGCCAATTTAGTCATTCATTTTGTTTAATTGCATGCCTAATTTTATTTTATTTTTTGCCTAATTAATGCTAGGATTTGACGTCTTTGATAAATATGTTAGTACATTTTATCTATTTGCATGTGTCGTCACCCCCCCCACCCCCACCCCCACCCCCCCGCGCCAAACTCTTGAAACTCATGATGAAATCTATTAATTAAGGGCATGTCTAATGGGTGCATTGAGCTACATTTAGGTGTGTAATTTGAGGTGAGCTTAATTGGACGAGTAAAAATGGGTTGAGCTAATAATTAATTGTGGGAATCAAAATCAAATGAGCTAATTTTATTACCCCTTATCTAATTACTAAATAGAATGGATCATTAATACTTGTTCAATATTTGATTAGGTCCAAATAGGTCTGTCAATATACTTATTTATAAAATTATTGGTTCAAATCTGATACTAGTAATATTTTTGTGGATTTTCACATAAATTTTATATGTTGCAATGAAATAATGAGTTCAGATAAATCCAACACCGAAGAGTCAATTAGTTCAGTAATGGTCCAAGTTAGATGAATGAATTAAGTGCATGGACATATAGGAAGGGTGTTTCAACTTTTAGCCATAAGTGTTGTCAAATGTTGCTGGTAGCTAGTGAACCTTTACGTATATATTGTCAATTTGCTCATAAAAACTCCAATTGCCAATTCACATTACTTGAATGGTCCCCCTAGATTATGAAAAGGAAATGTAACAAAAAAACATATAGCTATTATATGACATGCACATGCATGGTGGTCAAGTTGCTAGGATATAGATAAGAAAAATATAATATTAAAAATTATAACTCGTGTTCATTGTCTTTTTTTTCAACCTAGGTTCTAGTTCTTATTATCACAAAATTTTAATAAGATAAAAGGATTGCCATATAGATCGTATAAGTAATTTTGGGTACATTAGGCAAAAGTTGTTCTTATAGCGTATTTTTAGGGAGTTGAGGTATTTGACAAAGTCTTTTACGGTGATTTTAAGTACCGGACTATCAGTAGCGCTTTTTGAAATCTTGGTCAAGCATAAATGTTGTTGTAATATATATTGACAAATATATTTTTTTAAAATAAGTAAATTTTGAAAGACCGATCAGGCATGATAGTAGATTCTGACGTCTCAAAATGATGAATATGAGCGAAAAAATTTTGACTTGGTTGTGTATTTAATCCAAGTGACAACCCAAAAATAAAGGTAGATTTAGAATTTAAAAGTATTAGATTTCTTCGATGATTTCAAGTAAATGTACAATATAATTATAAATTGATTCAAAGTCAAATATTTATAAATATATAAATTGAGCAAGGTTATTGAATTCTCGTGAACCCATACGCAATACGGTGGATCCACATTCCACCCCCTACACCTACTTATTTGATTAATTTCATATGTAAAAACTTAACAATGCCTAAAATTAAATCTATATGTTTCGTAATTTCTTTCTTTTTAAAAGCTTTAAAGATTTATGGTAGTCATGCCAAAGTTGCTTGGTCACTACGTACTTTCAAAAATAAATGCAAGAAGACTAGTCAAATATCGTATAATTATGTGTCCTGCATGGATTAATAGCTCCAATAAATAAATTGTACGTACTTTGTATTGCGGTTTGAGTAGTAGTTTTAATAAATGAGTACCTCAATTTGAATATATTTATATTTATATTTTTAATCATGATACTGTTATTATTACTCTTTTATTGTATATCTTTTTTTCTTTTCTTTTTTAAATTTTTGTAATACTCCATCCGTTTGCTTTTACATGTCACTATTTTTTCTAATTGAATTTATTTTTACTTGTCACTTTTAACATATCAAAAAAAGATAAATTTTTTTTTTCTATTTTATTCTTAGTATTAATTGCTTATTCTCCAAATCACTTTCAAGACATATTACTCTAAACATCAATTAATTGGGGTATTATGATAAACTAGTCATATCAATAATTATTTTTTTAATGAGTATGTCATGTCAAAAAGTGACAAGTAAAAAGCAAATGAAGGAAGTATCTGTTATTTTCCTTACTTTGGTTATCATGCTAGTATTTGTTATTGTTATTTGTTCTATTCTTAATTGTTTCAACATAACTTTTTCACTATTGTGTTTGTTTTATAAATTTATCTTTGATATGCTCAATTACTTGAATCGAGGATCTTTTTTTATAGCTTGATCCATATAAGCTCAATGCTTATAGCTTTATTCAATACTATTACTTTTTTTACTATGTCTAAAATGAAACCAGCATGATAATTTCTATTGAAAATAACATCTTTATTCTCATAAAATAAGAATAAATTTACGTATATATCACCCTTTCCAAACTCAATTTATGAAATTATATTAGGTATTACAATTGTTGTTGTTATCTCCATTTTGAACCACCAAATGAATAAGGAAAGGGGTTCCTAAAGATGAAAACATAGGGATTTGATCATTTTGTACAGTAAGATTCTGAGGCCAAAGAGGCCATATAGTCAAATATGGCTGACAACTTTATAGAACTGGGACCCATATTTGCTTACCTAGTGACCTCAAACAGTTTATCCCTCTCTTTTTTCTTTTATTTTGATGAACTGCAAAAATTATTGGCATATGATTAGATGGTTATAATATTAGCTATGAAAATAATTAATTTTTTTTTTTTTAGAAATACAAAGTAAGATTATGAATAATAGACTCTTGCGGTCAATTTTCTTTTGATCAATGTATGCATAATAAAAACTTAATACATTGAATTGTCCTTTATTTTATCATTGATACACATACAATATCGCTAGGAGTGAATTTATCAAATAAGTTACATATTTATCTAAAATTTGAGCCGAACGTCTATCAGGAATAGTTTTTCTATAAATGTAGGGATAAACTTTTTGATACATTCTATCATTTTCATACCTCACTTATAGAATTACACTAATTATGTTAATATTGTTATTATAGTTATACAATGTGTTTTTATAAACTCCACTTGAAATCTATAAATACTAAATTTTGAGTTCAGTGAATACAATAAGATATGACAAAATTGTGAATCCAAATTCATAAAGTTCATCTGCAGAAAAAGATTTAAAAAGCCATAGTATTTGTTTAACGTATGTGTGATTCCTTGTTGTCTTTTAGACATGTGAAATTTTGGACATGACATATTTTGGTGCTTGTGTGCTCCATTTCCCACCAACCATGTGACTCACCACTTTCCTACCAAGTGTCACTTGAGTACGATTTCTTTTAATTGAAACATGTGAACATATAATAAGATGTTCAGTTTAAGAATTTTTAAATAAATTTTGAAAATCTTTTGTACCTAAATAAATTTACTATATAAAATATTTCATCTCCTTTAGTTATACATATCAGTCTTCATTAAAACAAGTCTGAGCTATTACTACTTATTTAGATTAATTTATATAATTAAAAAAAATGATATATATTAATCAAGTGATTAACTTATTTACATAACAAACGTCTCTGAGAACAAGCGTAAAGTTTTTTCTAAAATTTTGAGCTAAAGTGTCTGAGACTGATAGAAACATCTAATCATGTGTTCAATGCTCACTTTAGATAGATCGTAATTTGAGTATCATAAATAAATTTTACAGATAAGTTTAAGAAGTTATCGATATTTTCAACAAAGAAGATAAAGGAAGGTGGAGTACACTTGCAGAGGAGGCAAGTGAGTACAGATTTTCCTTAGCTACAAATAGGCCCTAAAATACTTGTCATTTTCATAGGGGCCCACTTTTGTCCGGGCTTTGGGCCCACAAAAGAAAGAGGCTTTAGTGAGTGGGCCCAGTTAACGTTTCTTTTCGTGTAGGCCCAGCCATGGAATCCTGGAGGGTCTTTGCCTTTCAAATAGCAATCACCAAATAGAACCAAAAATAGTCAGCTTTTAGCTCTTCTTCTTTCCCATCTCTCTCTTGATTTCCCCACTTTTCAAGGGCGGATAATCCGATGCATAAAATATCTCGCATTAAGGTATAGTTCAGAAAAAGATCGCACCATAAGGGGCTTGATGTAGACGGCCTATTTTAATATAAGAATTAGTGATTGTTTCGATGGTTCAAACCTGTAATTTATAGTTCATAGAAAGACAAATTTACCATTTTTTGCGGACTCTCCTTCAAGAAAAATCTTATTTTTTCCCACAGCAAGTTCTTTTGATTTTGGTTTTTTACTTGCTAGTCTCTCATGTGGTGTTCGGTGTTCACTTTAGGTACAACAAATTCGAATTCGTCCAAGAAGTCACACTTTCTAAGGAGAGGTAAAGCCCTCCCTCCCTTGTGAGAGGCGACATCTTATCCAAGGGTCAGGACTTATACGAGATCTTTGCTAAGAAAGGAAAAGTACTTATCTCTCGATCATAACCTTTAGTGATGAAATAACCTAAAGCGGTGGTGATATAACCTAATTGTCTCATCTTGTGAACAAGGTGCACTTAACAATATGATCAGTGCCCAATAAAACATAAAATTATAGTACGTATTTTTCTTCATCACAAACAAAACTTTAAACAATTACAAATTGTACTAGCTTATGTTTTCATATTTTGGATTTCACATGGGGTTATGTTTACCAATTTCAAAAGAATAAATCTAGGATCAGTTGTTTATTATCAGACACTAAGAAATATTAATGCAAGTAAGACATAAAACACATACACAAATTCTAGCATCGACATATGTAATATTGCAACTTCGGATTCATCTGAATTTCGCATTTTTACGTATGGTGTAATCTTATGAAATTGTAACATATAATATATCTGAATCTATAATTTAAAATATACAATAAAATTAATATTATAATTCTCTAATGTGACAAATTTTAAAAAAATAGATAGAGTATATTATAAAGAATTGGTGGGTGATATCATTTTCAGAAATTATACTAATTACAAGCATATGATGATCGTGCAAACGAGCTGATCGCCGGGGCTCTCCAACAACACACCTCGAACCAGATCTAAGCTTCTCAAACAAGAAGAGCATCTGCGGAGTCAGGAGATGTTGATGATACCGAGGTGACTGAGGGTATCGAGGAGACTGCAGTGACCCAACAAGGGCCTAAAAACATGAAGTAAGGTACTTGCGCGGCACATAATAGTGGCCACAAGCCAATACACTGGTCTTCCTTTGGAAAAAGAAGAAGCATGTAGTCTTTTTATCAATATAAAAGTTGACTATTATTAACTATTTCTCTACTGCATTTGATACAACGTCCACACTCACTTTTCTCATTAGTGATTTCGTCGCATACAAAACATATTTGATATATGGGTGACTCAATAAAATTAGCGGCATAAAACATATATTTAATAAGAGGCCTATATTTTTTATATATATTTTTTCTTTATAATGTATTATGCATAAATAAACATAAAGTTTTAACTTTATTTAGTAATATTGTTGTTAATACTTATATTGGTCAAGAATAATTCAAGTTAAAAGATGTTAGTCATTTATTTGCAATACAATTTGTTGGATGATGTTGCATGAAACTTTATTTACTAATATGAAGATGTGAGTAGTTTATGTCAAATTCTAAAATATTATCTAATATGAAGAGCATACAATTTTTCTGATCCATAAAGCCTTTTTAATCTAAATTTTATATTATTTAAGCAAAAATAAAATCATAAAATTTAACATTAATCAAAATTTTGGGGCCTAAAGCATTTTCACCTTTAATGAGTCATGATATATATTACGAACCTTTTCAATTTATTCAAATTCGTATCACGTAGGATTCATCGTAGAAAAAGCGATCCCCATTAGAAAATTTTCTCATTTCCATAACATTAATTTGAAACCTTTAATTAAGGACAGGGTCTCATCAATCGCACAACACCCATAAAGTCTTCAATTGAGAATTTGATTAGCAAGAAATGATTTTAAAGAAAAAAGATTTTAAATGAAAAATGAATTTCTACTTATGGGATAATTTGTTACTTGTAAAATTAAGGAATAAATACTTATTAAAGGGCAGTCTGGTGCACTGAAGCTAAAGCTCTCATGATACACAGAATTCAGGAAAGGATCAAATTACAAGAGTCTATTATACGCAATCCTATTAATATGGGAAGAACAATTGAAATTGTCTCTTATCTTGCAGCACAATATTCTCAAATAATGCACATATTGCTACAATGTGTTGACATAATAGCCTATCAATGCATGTGGGGATTATACAATATTTCAAAGAGATTCTACCACATTAATTTAGTCATATAGATCTATATATTCTTGGCATAATTGTCAAAATAACCATTTAAATTTATTATAAAGTTTCCAATAAACTTTTGCCAACTCATGGTGTACCAAAATGGTGTACCAAGTCTTTGAGACATAAATATTCTACTTTAGTATCAAATGAACAGCCAAATGACAGCTATAAAACACCAAGAATATTGCGAACATTTGGGGAAAATTAGTGGAGTGGTCCTTTAAAATTGTGGTTGCATAATTTTTAGGCCTATCATTAATGCAAAAATTCCAAATGATCTATGTGAGGTTGGTTGATTTAGGCAAATAATTTTCCGAAATTTTAAAAGTTGTACAAAACATTAGACGATCGTATGCCGTTTATAGAGAATTTTATATGGGTTGTACTCTAATATTTTTTCATAAGATTTTTAGTATATTCAAAAGGAATATTTATCGAAAACAACTTCTCTACCTCACCTCTGAGGTAGTGATATGGACTGCGTATATTTTATCCTCCCCAGACTCCACTTTGTGGGAATATGCTGGGTATGTTATTGTTGTTGTGGTCTAAAAAATCCATGAATTACAAGAGAAATTTAAGAAAAGATCAATTATTAGGCAAATATCCCAAAAAGGAATAACCGTCGAAATTTTCTATGTGAACTCATTCCATTTAGCAAGAAACTAACCAAATTTTTTGTTATTTTCTTTTAAATTTTACTTCGAATCCATTTTTTTTAGCTGATGATCTATCGAAAACGATCTCTCTACATCACATATGTAGGGATAAAGTTTACATACATCTCATCCCTCTCCAGATCTCACTTATGAAATTACATTTTTGAATATATAATTATTGTATTTTTATTCAAATTATAAGCGGACATATAAAATTGTGATCAGTCCATAGGCTGATAGAATCACCTATTATTGTCTAATAAAAATATTGAATAATTGGTACATGCTATTTTCTATGGGCAAATTTTTCTTATGTGGATGGTCATGTTCCCAACTTTCATATAAAAATAAGTAACAAATTAGAAGTTCAATAAAGCTGAAAGTGAAAGCCTTAATTTCTTTTCCAAAAAAAATCGAATCAAATCAAAAGGATGACTTATCATTTGGAATCATTTTAATAATTTCGATAATCATTTTCCCTCTATTTAGGAAATTTTCTGGTCACCTACTTAATCCCAAATTTGATTACCGGTCTTTGTTCTCTTACATATGCCATTGTTTGTTTATTACATAATTAATTACTTAAATACAAGCTGGCTATTTTTTTTAAAGAAAAAATTGTATACTTTTATGTAAATTGAGCTAGTTTCTCACTATTGATGATATCATTGTTGTTTTTATTTAAATGGTAAGAACTTTTTGTATTTACACCTTTACGATTTGAATTTTATCACGTGCCAATGTTTTTCAAGAAAATTCATCATGTAATTATAAAGATTGATCTTATTGAGAAATCGATATCGTCTTACTTCATAACTTTGAAAGAAATGTAACTTGATAAAGAGATCGGTCCAATTTAATTTAGTTTAAATTTTAGTAATGAGACCTTAGTACAAGTGAAACTAGTTTGAGACTCTCAAGAAGAAAAAAGCATCATAGCTATGTTTCGTGTTCATATTAAATTAATAAATATCACCAATAAATACGGGTTGCGTATAAGTTTTGTTCAGACTATTTCTTCATTTTTATTATGCGTATTTACCAAAAAAAAAAAAAAAAAGGAGAATTGTTTAAAGACTACAAATCTACAATGTTATTATGGATATGTCGAGAATATTACACTACCACCTTAAAAGAGAGTATTAATAAAAGAATAACAACTACCACCTTAATTTGCACTATGCTTAAGAGAATAAAATACTTCCAAAATTTTGGGATCTCAATAGTTGACTTTGAATATTGGCGTTTGGACTTTTTTTAAAAAAAAAAATAATTATTTTTTTCTGAATTTCCTACCTTATTTAAATTATACCATATTTGATTTTTACCTTTTTTCAAAATTTTTTTTATAAATTTTCCATATTTGAGCAATCTATTTCTTGGAGTAAAAGGCATTGAACTTGTATAAATTGATGGTCCTCCATTCCCATAAGAACACAATGACATCCACAGTGTAGTTGTTTAGAGTTAATGAGTCTTATTCATGGAGGGATTATTCTCTCGATAGTTTATATGTTTTCTTTTATATTATTAGTTTTCTCATAGGTAGGTCGATTGATCAAATCAATATTAAGTATTGTGCTCTCTTTTAGTATACTTAACATTTGATTCATACCTTTTTTTCAAAAGAAAATTATAAATTTTTCATATTTGAGTAATCCGTTTCTTGGAGTAGAAGGCTTTGAACTTGAATAAATTGATGATCCTCCATTCCCACAAGAACACAATGACATCTACAGTGTAGTCGTTTAGAGTTAATGAGTCTTATTCATGGAGGGATTATTCTCTCGATAGTATATATGTTTTCTTTTATATTATTAGTTTTCTCATATGTAGGTTGATTGATCAAATCATATTAAGTATTGTGCTCTCATTTAGTATACTTAATTCTCTTTTGTTTCTGATTTTTCACAATTCAAAGTTTGTAATTGTGAGCTTTCGCTTAACGCTTTGTTATTTCAATCCCAACAAGTGATATTAGTCTTCCCATTTGTTGGGATTGAGGTAATAAGACGTCAAGCGGAAGTTAACAATTGCAAACCTTGAACGACAATAAATCAGACAACAAAGATAACTATACTAAAAGAAACATAGTTATTTAATATATAGGATTTGGTCAATTGACCTTTTCATTTTTTTTATTTTTTATTTTTTATCAATTGACCTCCGTATGTGAACTAATAAGAAATCATAAAAACTATTGGGAGAATAATCTCCTCCTAAAACAGACTCAGAAAGAAGGATCGTCAAGTTATAGACGTTCAAAAAATTTCCTCCAAAGAAGGTTACTCAAATATGAAAAATTTATGTTTTTTTTTTTTTGGAAATATTTTTTTGAAGAAATTTAGTGGAAATTTTTCTGAAATAAATAAAATAAAATAAAAAATATCATAGGAGTATGTTATTGGATAGTTTTTGTTTTCATGATTTAATATGTTCTAAAAAAAATTGGAAAAGTATAACCTGGAAATTATTTTTAACCAATCGTTGCTAATGATATCTCTTTCATTACCTAAAAGAAATAAATTGAAAAAGACAATGAGGGAAAAAAATATTTAAAAGTCAGTGTCAAATACTCAGAAGAAATGAAAGTTAAATTAATTTTAAAAACATGAAGAAAAAAAAATTGCCGTGTACGTCTAGGAATTTAATGTTTTTAGTTTCTATTTTTATTCGTTGACGGCATATAAGTCATAAAATATAATCTTGAAAATTTGGAACTAATTAGGATCCTTACATTGATTATTTTAAGATTTATTTTTTTACTTCTCCTCTCATTAGTGCGTTGCTTGTAGGTGGTGGAATACACTTTCATTAGAGCAAACCAAGAGTTCTCATTTGTTGGAGGCGGAGTCAGAGTTTAAACTATGAATTTTAAATTTTAATTTTTTTAATTATTGAAATTTAAATTATTAATATATACATATTCAATGAATTCTCAAAATAGATATGAGATTCAAATTAAAGTTATTGAATTCGATCAAAAATTAAAGCGATATCCTGGCTTCACTTTCTGTCGCTTACCGATGTACCTTTTAAGTGACTCGAACATTCAACTTATAATTAGAAGATGGTAAAGGTGTTCTGTCATTAGAGCAAACCTCACTCATATTATTTATGTAATTTCATATTGATAGGATCTTCATTTATTTTTCACGTAACTCGAAACTTCAACTAAAGGTCTATCATTGGACCGATTGTTACTTGGGATCAATATGTAGAATTGTTATTGATTTTTCACCTGACTCAAACCTTTAACTTTTATCTTTATAACAAACATGAGTCCTTCCATATATATGTTGGAAAGGATGTGAAAAATATAATCACGTGTGATTTCGTATAACTTCACTACTTATTGTGAAGTTCAGCATAAAAACTAATTTGAGTTATCATCATATGAAAATTTCACTAATTATCATTGTTGATCAAAAACTCTTTCATAGATATACTTGAAATTGAAGAAAACTATGAAGTTTATTCATAATTTAGAAATTTATAAATACTGAAATTGATATAAACATGCTCAAAACTCAAATTAGCTGGAACGTAAATATGCAACATGCTAGAATTCAAATACTTCCTCCGTCTCAATTGATATGACATATTTTTATTTTCAATTTATCCAAAAAAGAATATTAATTTTTTATAATTGAAAACAAACTTAATTTTAAAATAATTCTTTTTATCCTCAATAAAATTGATTTATAATCACGTAAATATTTAGGGATTTATTTTATTAGACCATTTTTAATTTTACATCTAGTCAAATAGTCTCACACAAATTGATCCATTAGTACATATAAAAATCTAGGTATTGCCGAATGCCGACATGCACTATCATCGTACAGATTAAGAGAGTACATGCAATATACCATAAAATAATGCTCTTACATGAATTTGAAAAGACATAAAGTAAAAAAGTGAAACCAAAAGCAAATTAAAAGGAATATTAACTTTCATTTTCCTATGTATAATAATGATTTTTTCTTAAAAAAAATAGTATAAGCAATTGAGTGAAGAAAGTGGAGCATGCCACCTTGGGTGCTATATATGTATCTGCCTGGAAATATCCAATGAGCTGTGAAAAAGTGAGCAATATGTATGTGGTATTATTAACCTAAATAATTTAATTTATTCATACTAAAAAGTGATTAATAATTAAAGTGGGTGATTAATTAACTATAATTGATTATCTCTCCTTTTAATTAAGTGGAGGTAGAGACCGCCATTATTTAAAATAAGCTTATGAGAAGCACCTAAACTAATTAAGAAGTAGGATGGAGCATTATGCAGAAGCGGCCGATTCAAGATTTGAACTTTATGAATTCTGAATTCTAATGCAGTGACCTTAATTGCAAAGTTCTTAATTTAATTTCTAGTACATATTTAGTGAATTTCTTAACACGTTATAACGTTTAGGCCAAAATTACCAGATCCTACCAAATTCATATCTCAAAGCCTACACAACATTTGCCCATGGCAATACGAGTAATGAGATTATTTTCCTCTGATCACCAAGGGATTTGATGGAATGGATGAGATACCTTTGTCTTAAGTGAGAGATTTCTGATTTGGTCTCTCAGAATAGATAAATTTACCGTAAAGCCTTTTCCCCATAAATAAGTCCTACATAACACAATTCTAAATTTGTCGAACCAGTAAATTTTAGATACTATATTATTTAAAAAGAACTTTTTTTCATCCCATACTCATTAAGGATTTTTCGAAAGCAGTCTGTCTACCTCATAAAAATAAGAATCAGATCTGCATACACACAATCTTTTTTGACATTGTGTGCGATCAAATTGAATATGTTTTTGTTATTATTATTGTTGATATAGTTTAGAAATTGCGTCCTTTTGACGGAGGGGACCATCTCTATAACGTTAAACAAGTATGCCCTTGGTATAGGGGAAGAAAGCAAATGGAGGAATCTACTTTAGTTTTTGTTACAATATTGCCTTCCACCCAAACCCCTTATGGCTTATATACTAAAGTTTTCAACAAGTACAACAACAACGGCTAATATTCTCATCATATATAGTTCTCTAAGTTTAATATAAGTATCATATATGTAGTGTTTATGGTTTTTGTTGTTTTATATAGCTAAGAATTATAGTGGTGTTTTTTTCTTCTTTTTTTTCTTTCTTGGCCTATATATGCTTGCAATCTCTCCCTAAAATGCTATTGCATTCAACAAATTAAGTGTTATCACAGGAAAAATCACATTCATTTGAAATCAATAAGTATCTCTTGAAAATTAAACAGTATAAACTAGATGGAGTATAATAAGGGTATAGTTGAAAACATATACAAATTTTTGTCTTGAATTCCAAATGTAAGTTTAAGTTGGGACAAAAAATCTGTACTAAGCTAACACTTATTTTGCAATGGAGAAGTAATTTCTACGGAGCGTGTAAAAAAAATCACAAATTGAGACGAAGAGGTCAGTACCAATCATCCAAAAAAGAACAATTTCCAAGAAAAATGTTCTTATCCAATTAATCACAAACAAATATGCATGGAACAAGGAATATACATAGCTATAGGTATAGCTAGTTACCTATAATATTTACCTAGATTGTTAATTTCAGTGTCTCAGCAGAAGTCACAAGGGCTAGATTTGGTTTTACCTAACTCCTAGGCACATTGGTTTATATGAAAAAAGTCATAAGATGCTTACAAGAAAAAAACACAGACACACACAAAGTCACAAGTGTGTATTGTGCAGGTGTTCACAGTTGATGGGCATGGGCTTTTCTGCAGAAAAAATGGTGAAGAAAAAGACTATTTGTTTTTATGGTGTAGTACAATTTGGACTATTGACCACAACACACACACACACGCAAAGTCTTTTTTCCTTTTCTTATATATATCTTCGTTATTTATTTTGAAGTTCTAACTAATTAATTTGAAGACATCTTGAAGAGGGAGATAATATTCTAGGTGTTTGATGTAAAATCGAATGACATTGATGAGGGATAAGATCTCTCAACTCATAAGGTTTAGGTAATCCTTCTTTGTTTAAGCTTAACTTTTGAAGTGTAAGTTAGATTCAATACTTAATTTGATATGATATCAGAGTAGACTTATTCTATGTAGGCTCCTAGACCAATTAATGGGGGTGGAAATAATCAGTTCGACGAGAGAGAAATATTGACATAGCTAGATCATCAAATGCTGAAGATAAGTACTTTCATTAGTGTTTTAGTTCAATATTGGAATAAGTGTTGCAACAAATGATAAATTGTACATATTCATGGTTAAAATATTTAAATATAAATAATAAATTTATTTAAAATATATAGTTTAATATAAATAAATATAAAATATAAAAAACATATAAATATAAAATACAAGAACAAAAAAAAAAAGAACGAGAAAAAAAATATAAAAAGAAAAAACAAAAAGAACAAAAGAAATGAAAAAAAAGGAAAAAAATAACCAAAAAAAAAAGTGCAAAGAAAAAAAGAAACAGTAAAAAACGAAAAAAGGAAAAAATGAAGGAAAAAACTGAAAAAGAAAAAAAATAAGAGAGAGAAAAATAGAAAAAGATTTTTTTTAGTTTTGAAACTCATTAAAAAAAAGCTTCATAATTTTAGAAGTAGAATCTTCAATTAATTGGTTGAACGTGATTTAAGAAAATTAAAATTCTTTTGCCTTTTTAAACTCAAGTTGTTATCTTAAAATAGGATAATTAACTGTATTTGTATATGTATTTGATGATGTCTTGCGCATCAAATATATATATACATATTACTATTTAGGATAATTGGCAAAAAATTATTATGTGCCTTCTAGTCAATGAGTTTAAGTTGCCATTTCTGAATTTTACCCAATGAGAAATATACCAAAGATGTTTGCAAAAAAGTACATAACAACAAAATAGTACGATAGAAATCAAATGAAGCAGCAAATAATTACACAAATTGAAGAATAAACAACTATGCGATTATTAAATTAAAGTGCGATAACACTCAACTACTTATTATCCTTCTACTTTAATCCTTCTTTCAACCTTCCTATCTAGATTCATATCTTTGATAATCTAAAGTCGAGTCATGTCATATTTAATCACCTCTCCCATTCTCATTCGATCTATCTCTGCCTCTCTTAACTTCAAACTCTAACATTGACATGTTTAATTTTAACAACCTATCAATTAAGTCGTACATATCTCTATATTTTTATTCCAATAGTATTATTCTTTCCAAGATTTATCAAATTTGGATATATTAGAAAAGTACACCCAAACCAAAGAGAGTGCATTAAAAAAAAACTGTCATTTTCAGTGAAAGACACTAAACAGAAGGTTATATAAATGTTCACACACAAGCATACTGGCATGGGCAAAGACCTTGCAGGCCAGATATGAAAAAGAAATTATCATCTTGGCCAAACAAATAAATTGCTATATTAATACTCCTTCTGTTCACTTTTACTTATCGCATTTTGTTTTAAAAAAGTTAATTTGACTAAACTTTAATGCTAAATTAACATAGATTACTTTAATATTTAAAATTTAAATGTTCGAAAACTATATGAAAAATGTTATAAGTTACAATCTTTCTTATATCAATATGATGAAAAAGTACGTCTTAAAATATTGGTCAAAGTTCATACAGTTTGACTCTCGAGAAGTGAAAGTTGACAAGTAAAAATGAGAGGAGGGAGTTTTTAATAAAACGTCAAGAATGTAGTGGGATGGATGGGATTATTTCCGTTCTTCAATCAAAGATTTTAGATTTGAAATTTGTCAACAAAAAAGAATTACTATATTAGCTTCGTCTTCCCTAAAATAGATTTTACATTACGTGAATATGAAATTGTTTCCATAAATTTTTATACTATCAAGTCTCTTTTAATTGTTGTAGCAGGTAATTTAATCCATTTTTTTTTTTTCAAGAAGTTTTTTTAAAACGTGAGATTTATAATTTTAAAAATAAGAATGATTATCTATTGCAAAAACTAAAACAGACCTAATATAATATGTTATCAAACCTTCTTATTCCGAGTGTAAAAAAGGACAGCCCAATGCAATCCCGCTATGCGTGGAACATAAAAATCTATTTCATGCAGTTTTATCATACATTTCTGTCAGAGGCTATTTTCACGATTTGAACCTTTGACCTCCTAGTTACATAACAACATCTTTATCAATTACTTCAAGGTTTCCCTTCTTATTACGGGTTGTATTATAACTTAAAATCTTTTTCTTTAATGTAGTCTTGAAGCATTGAAATTAAATATGCTCACCTAATCTTGTAAGGTGGCGTGTCGATTTTGTTTTGGTTCAATTTTTTTGAAAGTTATTTATTGCATTTGTTTAAAATTTTCAGGGACTTGATTCATAAAAAATAAAAATAAAAACTTTTTTAAAGGCTTGTGAGCAATTCTGAGCTATCTTATGACTTCTTATCTTTAACCAAAGGCCCTGAGTGAGTATTGGAAATGGAAAAAGTTATGTTGAAAGCATTTTCTCTAGAAATAAGCATGCGCGATTCGAATTTAATCAGATACACACTAATACAAATATCGAATATGCTAGAATTTTAAACCAACCATAAAATATTAAAGAAACTTAGAGTAGTGCTAGAATTTTAAACCAACCATAAAATATTAAAGAAACTTAAGAGTAGTGGCATACACTAAGATCTAATGCGGATAAAACGTACACAAACCTTATCACAAGTTGTTTCTGAAAGATCCTTGCTCATACCATATTCTACACTCCATTTTAATTTATGTTACATGGCTTTATCCAACATAAAGTTTAAAAAATAGGCTTTCAAAAATTATGATCTTTAAATATGCTAAAAATTTGCATGACCATAACACTATTGAAACTTCTGATTCACTCTATATGTCAAATAGTAATATTTAAGGAACTACAAAAACTCTTTTGTTGAGAATAAAATAAAAAATAAATTTTAATATTTTCAAATATAGTCAATATGTCAGTTCCTTTTAATAGAGATTAATAAAAACAAATGAATTCACAGAAATTAAGGAGTGCAAATTATAATTTATCATCTCAAGTGATGATATATTTTAAACTATTTTTACTTAATTCTTAATCATTTTTTATTTTACATTTCATTCATGGAAAAAGATATAAAAAACATTCAAATATATAGAATGTGCATGGTTATTTATACTTTTAGCCACTTTTTATTTGCCATTACAGGGAAACTTTTTCTCTCCATCAGGCATATATTTTCTTGAACTCTTCTTCTCCAAATTTTTTACTTAGTTCCCCCCCCCCCCTTCTTCCTCACCCCTACGACCCCACTTGAACCACCCCCCACCCAACACCCTCCATCAACTTTGATCTCTCTTTGTCATCTCTGATATTCTTAACCATTAGGCCATTTCTTTAACCAATAACCACTATACAAAATTTGGCTCCCAGCAAGACAATTTCCCTTATTCTTGAGGTGATCAAGATAGATAATCAAGAGTCTTTAAAGTTCCAATCATCAGGGTAATACCATTGAAGTGTAGGAGCTTGTTCATCTGAGAAAAAAGTACTGCAAGATTCTTCACTATTGAAGAAATTATGCTCCTCCATCTTCACATTGTACTGTGTTGGCGGCGGCGGCTGGTAATTATAACAAGAATTGGCTTTTTGGGCATCTCCAAGAATTGATTTTGAACTTGATGCTGTGAAGTTGAAGCGAAAATTCAACGAACTTGATGATGAACAACCAACTCCGCAACCACCACTACCATCATTTGAAATCAAGAAAGCACCAGATGAAGATATTGCAGCATTTGGACTGCTATCTTCATACAAGATTGCACTTGAGTTGTCACTATCTGAGGAACCATCTTTGTTAAAATCGGCGAAAATGGTTGATGCAGCATTGGTGGCATTGATGGCCTCATCATCATCTTGACCTCCTCCTCCTTCTTCATCGAGAAGATTGTTGTCGCTGTTGTTGTCATCATTTGGCTGCTGCTTGTTTTGTTCAATCATCAGTCTGTCATGATCACTTTCAGATTCCATAGCTTCCTCTTTTACTGCAACAACAGCTCCTCTGCTTTCTCCATTTTCACCACCATACACCTTTGATTTCAGCTCACGTATCTAAAATTGACACAATATCAGCATAGAACCATTAAAGATTCAAACTTTAAACAACAATATATCTATTGTGACCCCACGAGGGGGGTCGAGGGAGGATAGAGCATACGCGACCTTACTGCACACCTTTGGAGGCAGAGAAACAAAGGATGTTTCTGATAGAAAAAATTCAAATTTTAAACAACATATCCACTGTAATCCCACAAGTGGGGTCGGGAAACGGTAAAGTGAACGGAGACCTTATCCCCTACCTTGGGAGGTAGAGAGGCTGTTTCCGATAGAAAAGATTCAAACTTTAAACATTACTACAAATATCTAGTACTTTTATGCCATGGATTTAAGTTCTATACAAAGTGTAGATTAATTTACAGAACCCCGATTTATCTGTACCAAGGGGCTGATGTAGAAGGTCCAAAATATCTGACTCAAAATTTACTAAGCAAGTATTAATTGATTTTGAACACAGTAAATCAAATGAGTTATGGTAGAATCTCGAACTAGAACCCATAAAGTTTAAATTTTGATCCCTCCCCCTCTTATCTGTAGTCGTATCATAGGCCATCTGATTGTGTAAATCAAATCAGTTATGGTAGAATCTCGAACTAGACAGATAAAGTTTAAATTTTGAACCCTCCTTTAATATGAAGTCTATCATAAGTCACTTGATTGTGTAAACATTTTTTATCGATTCGAATGCATAGAACTCAAACTTACTCCACTATAACTAATAACATGCCTTCATTAACAATATATCCGGTTAAATCACACAAGTGAGGTCTGGAGACGGTAGTATGTATGCTGACCTTACCCCTACCTTTGAAGGTAGAGAGGCGATTTCTGATACACCCTCGGCTCAAGTAAAATAACAAGCCTTAATTAAAATCTTTTACAAGTATCAGTACCTCTTTGATGAGAGCATCATTGTCATGTTTGAGAGATTCATAGTTGTGTTTGAGGGAATCAAAATTAGCTTTAAGAACATTGTAATCTCTCTCAAGTTGCTTTGTTTTCCAACGAGCACGTCTGTTTTGGAACCAAACAGCAACTTGTCTAGGCTGCAACCCAAGTTCTTGAGCCAATTTCACTTTCCTTTCAGGTTCAAGTTTGTTCTCAACTTCAAAATTCTTCTCCAAAGCTTTCACTTGTTCAACACTTAGTCTCCTTTTCTTCTCAGAAACATGACCAGATTCTTCTACACATCCTTCTTCATCTAAGCCTTCTAACATGGACTGAAAGTCCCTTGTTGAGTACACATGGCTGTTCCCATGGTTCTGGTCATCTAAAAGGATACAAACAAGAATATGAGAAAAGAAACAGATGAAAATTTATCTTTAAATATCTGTCAGGCGATGAAATTTTGTCATATTTTTAAGTTCCCAAAAACTAGCTCAGATCAGTTGAGGCTTTTGGTACTTCTAATCACGGAACTTCAAATTTTTTTGAAGTAAAATGTGTGTCCAAACACAACTAAATTTTTTTATTTTTTTCAAGTTTCAACTTCAAAATTTATGCTCAAACGAAACGAAATAAAGGGAGCACATAATTGTCTTGAAGAAAGCTAAAAATGGTATAAAGAGTCCAGCACAAAAACTTACTAAGACAGGAAAAAAGACCCTCTTGATTCAATTATAAAATT
The DNA here is from genome assembly GCA_031232105.1 of Capsicum rhomboideum. Taxonomy (NCBI): domain Eukaryota; kingdom Viridiplantae; phylum Streptophyta; class Magnoliopsida; order Solanales; family Solanaceae; genus Capsicum; species Capsicum rhomboideum. The sequence goes on from CP124707.1 coordinate 49,872,596, forward strand.
CAATTTTCATTTCAATATTCCCCAAAGTTTCTTTACAGCTAAAAAACTGGTTACTGGAGCATAGAAAAAGCTTAAAGACAAGAAAACATAAAATGGGGTTATTCTTTTTCTCTTTCAAAATTGATCTATAGGAAGGAAACAACTACAACAACATACCAGTAATAGTCCCACAAAAAATATGGTATACGCAAATCTTAACGCTGCCTCATAAGTGAGGTAGAGCGGTCATTTCTGATAGACCCCCACTCAAAATAAAAACAGTCTAAAAAAAAAAGACATAAAGAAAGTACAAGAGAAAGTAGATAGTAACCATACACCCTGGCTCACAACAAACACGGTCTTAGAAAAAGATGTAATGAAAATAAAAAATACATTAGCAGACAGTAACCAAAACAACAGAGAGTAGCGAAACAAGAATGAAACAACTATTAGCAAAAAAAAGAAGTTCAAAACTCTAATCATATATAGTTCACTTAGACAATTTAATCTAACAAGTACCTGTAGTACTTGGACACATGGACATCAAAGCACCCAAAGAATCAGAACTACCAAGTCTTTTCATAATTGTATGATGATCCAAACTGTGCAACAAAAGTTCAATATTTGTTCCTTTTTTGGGGGATCAAAGTTCAATTCTTAATTTATTTACACAGAAACTGAGAAACAGAGCTGCAAAAAGGAGATTAATTTTGTGTTTTTTTGGTCTTTTTTTTTTTCACTTCACTTATAAGAAGAAGACAAGGGAACAAGTTCTTTCACTACTAAAACTAACCAAAATGGCAAAATTTTTAGTGAAAGTATTGATTTTGTGTAACCCCTTTTCTTCTCTAGTAACAAAAGCTTCATTTTTGTCCTTTTTATATACTTCTTCCACCTCACAACAACCCATCAAGAATCGGAAGAAGAAAATCAATAAACTTAGTGAAGGAAGAAATTTGAAAGCAAAAAAAAGTGGCTAAGTTTTAAACTTTTTTTTTTTTGTATTTACATCATTAACTTAAAAATCAGATCTTGAAACACCCCATTTTTAATTTTTTTTTTTTTTGAACAAAATTTTTGGGAGGAGAAAGAAGAAGAAATTTTGGTAAAGAAAATGAGATGAGAAAAAACCAGCTGTCCCTTTGTGCAACACTTTCCTGAGTTTAAATAAAACCAAAGTTGAGTCAGATGTAGGGTTAAAATCTGACTGGGGTTAGGTGCACTTGCAAATTTCTTTTGGGGGGGTGGGGCGAGGGTGTTGGTGTTTGGGGTAGGAGGAGAGGGGGTGGGGGAGTGAAATGAAATCCAAATTCAAGCTAAATGCAAATTGCTTTCTGGTGTATTGGCTACTGGCTATTCCTGTAATAGGGGGATATTCTTTGGTTTAGCCTATATATATAAAAATATTATATTATATTTAATCGAGGATTTATCGAAAACAATCTACATAATATAGGAATAAGATTTGTGTATATGTTATCCGCGTTAGACTTCACTTACGGGGTCATGCGGGTGTGTTATTGATGTTGTTGTTGTACATTATGTTACACGCTCTTCGTCCTAACTAATACGACACTCTTCTTCTTGGTCACTCTTACTAAACATCAATTAGTAGGAGTAATATGATAAAATTATTATGTCAATCATTATTTTTTTACTAGGTGTGTAAGTCAAAATGTGAAAAGTAAATGCGAACAGAGGGAGTACATTACTGCTTATTTTGGATCATAATTTCAACAGTCTGACTTTCATTCTTTAACTTCGAATCCAAATAAACATAAGTTAGGGTGTGTTTGGTACAAAGGAAAATGTTTTCCTATAAAATATTTTCATGAAAAATAAGTTGGTTTCTTACTTATTTAATTTTCTCATGTTTGGTTGGTGAGTGAAAAATATTTTCTAGTGTTGGTAAATGAAAAACATTTTCTATAAAATATCTTTTAGTATTTGACAAGAGAGTAGAAAATATTTTTTTTAAAAAATAGTTTCTGACTAGGGAACCAACCCCAACGATCGATCTGTGACCCGACCCTGACACCCGATCCGGGACTCAATCCCGACATCCAAACCGGAACCTGACCCCAACCCTCGAAATAAGACCCGATTCAGGACCCAACCTCAATACCCTATCTGAGATCGAACCCCGACTTTCGACTCCGGACTCGAGACCTAATCCCTACTTCTAAATCGGTACTTGAGTCAGGGTTGGGGCAGGGAGACGGGTCCTGAGTCGGGGTCAAAGTCAGAGTTGGAGTCGGAGATTGGGAGTCGGTCGAGATCAGACCCTGATTCCCATCTTGATGTTGGATCCCAAATTGGTGTCGGTATTGTTCTCAAATAGAGTTCAGTGTCGGGTCTAGTCTAGGGTCCCGAGTCGAGGTCAGGCATCGAAACCCAAGTCAGGTTTGGGAGTCGAGCTCCAATCCAAGGTCCTGTGTCTTGGATCAGGGTTGAGAATCGGGTCTCAGGTCGGGAGTTGGGTCTCAGATTGGGAGTTGGGTCCCGAGTCAAGAACCGGGAGACAGTGTCCGAAGTCGGATCCCGACTTAAGGGAATCGGTACCCGAGACTTGGGTTAGGGTGGAAAGTTGAGGTGTGAGGTTGAAAGAGAGTTTCGACAAATGTTTTTCTTACTTTTTGAAGAAAATTCATTTTTCTTAAATTTGAGGAAAATAAGTTCTTTTGAAAAATATTTTTCAAAACACTTAAGTCAACCAAACATGAGAAAATTATCAAACACACTCTGAAATTCTATCCACAAATAATAATTAGTTAAATCCACTTCTACAATTTTATTCTTAATTAAATGTCTTGAGTTCGAACTCCAAAGGAACTTTTGATAGATATTATTTCTCCTCTTATATACTCAAGGGAAAAAAAAATTCCCAAAAAAATTAAGGTAGTTTTTATCTTCTAAAATAAATTGTTGGATAAGAACAAAGTGAAATATTGACAAGGCAGTATAAGCTCTGTATAGTGTTGATAAGCAGAAAGAGGAAAGAGGAACGGCTCGGCTCGGCTCGGCTGGAGCTGAGCTGGCTAAAGACATTTGACACGTCAGCATATCCCGATATTATCTCCTCGGCCTCGTCGGTGTATGTATCGCCGATTAATTGAACGGTAAATCACAAAGATGTAAGATAATAATTTCTAATGGTAAATACTTACCTAAATTAGATATTTATACTAAAATAAGTTAAATTTATTATAATTATATGATTTATTGAGGTAAAATCACTACTTCGAATTGCTTCACTTGAGCCAAGGGCAGGACCGGCTCAATATAGTTGGGGGCCTAAAGCTAAACATCAATGAGGGACTTTAATTTCTTCATTGGGGGCCTAATATTCATTTCACCCTTAATAAAATGATTTATAGTCACACAAAATCTTAAGCTCATTTTAGACCACAAATTTCAAAAGTCTTACTATCTTTTTTAAACTCCGTGTCCAGTTAAACTAATTTACATAAATTGAGACGGAGGAAGTAATATTTTTTAGAAAAAAATATTACCTACTATTGAAAAATGAGCCCCCCAAAAATCAGAGGCCTAAAGCCTTGACTCTAGAGGCTTTGCCCAAAAGCCGCCCTTGGCCAAGGGTCTTCCGAAAATAATATTTTAACCTCCAAGAAGTAATGATAAGATTTACGTACACTCTATCCTCTCATTTTGTGGGAATCCACCAGGTATGTTGTTGTTATTTATTGAGGTAAAAGTATGTGTTAATTATCCATAATTAAGTGTTAAGGGGTTGTTTGATACGTGGTATAAGGATTATAATCTCAAAATAAAATTTAATTACGAATAACTTTATTTCATGTTTGGTGTGAGGTTCGGACTATTTTATCGCATTATTTGTACTAAAATAGTAGGATTATTATCCTATATGAAAGGTGGGATAAAATAGTCTCACAGAATATTTCTATCCATGAGATATCCCGCTTATTCCATCCCGTGCGCCAAACAACCCTTATTAGAGTCTATATGCTTGGAGATGGATATAGCCTTTCAGCTATAGGTTCATCTGAATTCATAATTTTTAATAGAGAGTATAGATATAGGTGTAAAAAAAATTTAATAAACTCGCAATAGATAGTGAATTTAAAATCACAGTTTCGATATTAAAATGAGTTCAACATAAAATTTTAAAAGTATAATCCATTATAAATCTCCTAAATTTGCCTCTGTATGCGCTAACATGTATCATGTATTCATTTGTATGGTGTAAACATCGGATATAAAAAAGTTTTTACCTCGCCGTTATCTTGATTTAAAACACATTTTATTTAGGGTTTGATTTTTTTTTTAAATTTCGATATAAGTAATCGTGGGATTATTTATACAAACATTGTGATATTTTACTTTTTATTTTGCATCACACTTAATTGATCAGTCAATAATATCAAAATTAATTGTGAAATTTGGATCATAATTTTTTTGCTTACCGAATTTTGAGTAGATTATTTATATATACTCCACTTTGCTTTGCTATTAGGTGTCATGTTTCTTTTCACTATTGTTGTTTCTTTAATTAATAATTTGATTTGCTTCACTTAAGCCAAGGGTCTTTCGAAAATGATCTCTTTATCTCCAAGAGGTAATGAAAATATCTGCATACACTCTACCCTCCCTATACCCCCACTTTATAGGAATTCACTTGGTATGTTGTTGTTATTATTTATATATATTAAATGATTTTTTAAAATATAAATATAAAATTTGAGTCAAAGCTATTGAAGATTGGTTTTACAATCTACTTTAGTACTTTGTTTCCACCATTGCCGCCAAAACTTTTTTCTTGTCCGAAATTCAAAACTCGAGGCCTCTAATTGGGGTAGAAGAATCCTATTCATCTTTCTATAATTCTTTGTAATAATAAAGGTGGAGTAAGTATTACTCCCTCTGTTTAAAAAAGAATGACCTAATTTGATTTGACACGGAGTTTAAAAAAATAAAAAAGACTTTTGAATCTTGTGGTCCTAAAATAAAGTTATGAAAAATGTATCAAAATATCCTTGAATCTTGTGGTCTTAAACATGCCACGTGGAAAGTTGAAATTAAAGTATTACCAAAAAAGAAAAGGGGTCATTCTTTTTGAAACGGAGGGAGTATATAGAAGCATATATTATATAAGTAGCATATAGGGTAATGATAAATTCTTATCCATTTTCAAGTGTTTATGGCCAATCTCTTCTTGCCCTGATATGTGAAAAAAAGAGAGAAGAATATAATTTGTCTGCTTATCATATCTAAGCAAGTTGATTTAACCTTCTTGTAATTATAACATCATTGAAAAATCTAAGGAAAAAAAAAAAACAGTCTAATTTGGTTGCACTAACAATCATAAAGATGTGAAAAATGATTATTATCCAATTAAATTAAATGCTGGTCAAACATGTAGACAGTGCTCCCTCCGCCTCAAATTATCTACAGTAATTCTTTTTACACATTAAAGAAATATTAAATTGGAGAGTTTTTAATCTATTCTTGCCAACCATCACTTATAATTGAGGTATCTATAGTCTTTAAAAATAATAACTATCAAGGGTAAAATAAAAAAAATAATTAATTTTGTCTTGAACTTTTAAACGATAAATGATTTGTGTCAATTATTTTATAAAAATCACGATAAATAATTTAAGAAGGGAATACGAAATAATTCACATTCTACAGACATATTGGGTCCATATCCTACATCTTCACAAAAACAAATTCATGTCTTGTTTGACTCTTGTCCTTTTATATGCATTTTTTTTTTATTAATAGTAATTGCACATCAGGTTTTTCAATCAAGAAATTAGACGTTTCTCTACAGTCTACGTAAAGTTTCTACTGTTAGGTGGGACATTTCCCTAACGTTACTTTGTTCTTAGCTTATAAAATGTTTTTCATATATCTAAAACTATATAATTACACAACAATATTATCAGAGTCGGATGTAGTATTTTGATTATGAATTCTACCTATCATAACTTTTTTTTGAAATAAATATTAAAGTCTAAACTCGATAGTTCAGAAGATACAATAGGTTTGACGACAAAACCGGAAAACCCTCAAAATCCAACTTATCAATTTTAAATTCGTCTCGGATGACTATGAGGTTTACAAAACTTTAGATTGATGGCAATGAGATCTCATTTTCAAAACCCTCATTCAGAAAAGTCTTGTTGATTGATATATGGGAGAAAAATTGGCATTTCTTTTGAGTTTTGACATCTAGGGCACATGCAAGTGGGAATTTAGCTGTAATATTCTACTATCTTCTCATCATATTATAAAATAATCTTTTTTTTAAAAAAAAAATAAGAGCCCATCATAGGCAACAAAAAGTAAGTCCTAGATCATTGAAAAAAAATCAACCAATTGCTCTTATATATATTTTTCTATTTCCCACCTGATATTCGTTACTCACATTGAAACTACATCAAATTTTAATTTGCATCAAAAATTTTTACATTGAGGATAAAATACTTTTTGAGAAATGCGATTTCATATCCAGAACTCAAACTCGAGACTTTTCCGGCTAGGTGATTGCTGCTATACATTGCTATATGGCTATAATATGGCCATGGGGGATTGAAGAAGAAAAATGGAATTTTTCACTTTTATAATGTGGACAACATGTGTTAGTGTGTGTTAAGTTTTCTTCCATTGTCTCAAAGAGAAACCCCACAAGAAAAAGGGGAATTGATGAGTTGTGTGCATGTGAGTTCTCTTAACATTTGTTTAAAAAAAAAAAAAAATCAAGGAAAAAAAATAATATTTGAATTGAGACATTTGCTTGGTTTCAAGGACATAAAATTGCAAAGCAAAAACTGTCCATATGGCCACATCATTGAAAAAAAATATATATGAAAAATTCTTTAGGGTATAAAATTATTGTCATTTGATGTTATTCGATCATTGGTGTCACTAATTTCTACATATGCATTTTTAGACGAAAGAGTAGTCTTTCCAAATTGATCGTTGTGTGCACCTTCAACTTAGTATACGAATACGATTAAGATTATCACTATTGCAGAGTTATAGTTAAGATATACGAGATCTTATCATCTAAATTTTGATATTTTGTGTGCATCTTTCGTAGTGAATTCAATTTCATCGGGTCGGACAGTCATTACACCATTCTTGGAGGTCAGTATATACACTCAACTTTCTTTTCAGTTCACTGAAAAAGGGATATGGGAAGAGGAGGATCTTCTTGTAGTTGATAAGGGATCAAAAAGTATGGTACATATTAATTAGTGTCTCTGACCCTATTGCACAAAAGTATGTGTATAAATCTCCCATAACATATTTTTTTATGTACATCTTTCTATGATTTAATCATTATGTGCCATCAACAAAAACTTTGAAAAAACACCTTAGCTTCTTGGTTTTGGAGACAGCATCTCCACTATAACAAAATCCATGCAAAGACACCTACAAAAAATGATTGGTTCTAATAAATAATAATACTAGTAATTGCCATATCTTATTAAAAAGAGTAGCAAGATGTATTAAGTATTTCACATCTACTCAAGTATATAGCGGTTGATTTTACGACTTGAATCCTTACTCCATAGGTATAGGTCATGCGAAGCCATCTTTATCATTGCTCGAAGGCTCCTCTTCGCCTCTAATTTAATTAGTATTACCATATCTTAGTAGTGCATTGATAAATTCTCAAGTAACCCTAATCGAACGTGTGATTTTTCTTTTTTTTACATAATCAATGAAATTTTACAGTAAATTTGCCTGATATCGACAACTTTGATGTTAAGAAAATAGTCCTAATTTAATTAATTTGTACTCAGGATGTTAATTAAGCAAGAAATTAAACACCTTAAAGTATGGAACAGTTCTAGAAGGCCTCCAAGAGAACAGCTAGTCAATTTACACAATCAGCCAAAATTTTAAACTTGTTATTGATTATACTTTCAACAAGTATATGAAAAGAGACAAAATTTAAAACATTTTTTAATTAAAAGCTACTTTCTCCTTTTTCTCACACCCATAATTATATTTTTTTTAATAACACAGAAATGAATGTCCTCATCTATTAATGGTCCAGTATTCTTGCTTCCCCATGTGAATTTACTAATCTTGAAATTAATTAAGACCATAATTTATCAATAACCTATCCCATTAAATAAAAATGTGCCATATTTAGTTATTTACTAGGAAGATACATAGATAATTACATGAGACTTTAATGTTTAAAAATCATATATTATACCCCAAATGCTGGCATAAATCGTTTGGTTGTTTGCTTCTTGATAATCATATTAAGACATGAGAAAGTACCAGACTAATTGATTTAAATGAAACAATAATCATTTATTAATTACTCTAAGAGAGTAGTTGGTTTAAGAGAGTCCAAATTAATTATATTCTAACATAATTAATATCAAGACAAACCTCGTGATTAATCTTGCCTACAAACACCTCATGTTATATTGACTAAAATTGGTCCCCATTTTGGGATTACTAGTAGTATTTAATATTTAATACTATATATCTTGGGATTTAGTCACCTACTTTCTCTTTCCAACAATACTTGTACATTATACTAAAATAGATGTCCAACAATATTTGTCCAGTTTGAAAACCAATGGATAATTTACCTTTTTCTATCCATTTTACCTTGCTATTAAATACTACTATTCATCACTCAATACATTTTTCAAGACATCAATTTATTATATTCAAAGAGTGATATAGTAAAATTACTCTTATTAGTTATTGTTTCTTAACATGTGTGACAATTCAATAGTGGACAATTATTATTGAATGAAAGGAGTATCGTTAAGGCGTCTATTTTGGGTAGTTCAATGGATTTTCCTTAATTCTTTTTCTGACTGAATTAATAAAAAATCTTCATAAGGCTCGCTAAGCGGTACAAATCTGGATTAGTCGAGACTTATAAGGATATCGAAACACCAAATGCTAAACACACACAAAAAAACTAACATAACATCAAAGTCTAGCATAAGAATTTATCACATTTATAAATTCAAGTTGATGTTTGTCCTTCAATGATTCTTTGGTTTTCCCTTAGATGTGTTTAACCATTTATATATTCTAGCGCACGAATTCGACATTTTGTATTTGCTCCTTTACAACATACTTTTATCTAACATGATTACAAACGAAGATAGAAAATTAATAAATAGGGGTACGAAGGGAACCACCCCGCTTATCCTAATCGAAACGGCTGAAGAAAGAAAAAGAATTATGATGTCTTGTCAGTACTCTACGCTCAAATAACTTAATTTTCTCCCATAAATTTTTTCTATGGTTAATGGATCAGTTCGATCCAAAATTTAGAAGCATTTTAATACATGACAATTGATCAAATTAATATTGATGCCTTATAGTTACCAAAAAAAACATTGATGTCTTACACATGTTGCATGAATCACATGGAAAGTACTGGAATATTTATACATACAGTATATTTCCAGAAGACAATGATGGATAGCTAAGTTTTGAGTTTAATTTTCAAAAGTGAAAGTGACTGTACAAAAGAAAAAATCAAAGTAGCAACAAAATAAAGAACATAATTTTTCCATCCACTTTAGAAAGTAAGAAAAGAGAGTTATCTTTTTGTTTCTAGGGTAGCTGATGTGGCCTATGAGTAGTATTTTTTTAACTTCGTGGGAATTCATAGTTGTTATTTTTGGGATATGTACCGGGTAAATATATTTTAGTGTAATAACTCATAAATCATACAGAAAATATAAAATTACATCAAGTAATGTGGTGCGACAAGCTCGACTGAGAAGACGTTGGTAAAAAAAATTGATCCTTGATTCTCTTATGGGATAACCACCTGATGCTTCAACTCAATCGCCCTTCCGATGAGCAATTGCTCAAAGAATCAAAAACTAGAAAAACAAAAGAGAAATAAATATAAAATGGAAAAGTAAGAAATGGGGAAAAAAGATTTTGATGAAAAAGTGTGCTTTTTAGAGTGTAGACCCCTTAATGGTAGGCAACTTTCCTTTCAATGCTTTATTTTTATCTATTTTGTGAGTGCTGTCCAAAGGGGAAAAATAAACTTGGAAAAGTAAAAGGAAAAGTAGAAAACTGATGAGTTAATATATTTTTTTTAAAAAAACAAAATATAAAGTAATTATAGAAGTAATAGTTTTGAGTATTGTAAATCAAGTTGTTATCATCTTAGGTAAAATCAAGTTCGCCACGAAGATATACGTTAAGTTAACATCAGAATTTTTAAAAAAAAATTCAACTAAAACTTCATCAGTACTTGAAAGACTCGAAAGACCTAATACTTTGATGAGTTTCCTCACAAGTGAATTCGTAAATGACCAACAAGGGTTGTGGTGGAGTGATAAGTACTTCTTCATCCTCAACCAGAGGACTCGGGTTCGAGTTCCCCTGGGTACAGAGGGACCGCTTTACCCCTAATATGGGACTTTTTGGCGCGAATCCTAATTTAATCGGGCTCCAATGTGGATATAAGAGCAAAAAAAAAAAAGAATTCATAACTGGCCTTAAGTCGAGTATAGCAAACGTATTCAGGACTAAGATTGGGCTCAACAAAGACAAAGAATCGTGTATACATATAATATACACATAGGGGTGGGCTATGATTTAGTCCATTTTAGCGCTAGTAATCTTTGAGCAGTCTAATGACCTGCTCATTTATTAATGCGACTTATTTTGACCTATTTAAATTTAGCCCAACCTATCCATTTGACATCCTTATGTACGCGTAAAAAAAATACTAACCATGCAGGGTTAAAGTTAGAGCCTAGAAGAGCACTATCGATCTTACTGCGGTTGCATCAGTGCTTTAATTTCTTAAAATGACTCCTTTATATTCTATGAAATCAAATCTTCTGCTGATTGGGTTATAATGTATCATACGATTGGAAATTATATAAATCAAATTCAAAAATTATTTCTATTTTGATCATTTCTTAGATTCTGTTGAATTGTATCGAATCCATTTTCGATTTGAATAACTTGTTAGAAAGTCTAATTCTTCACTAATGATATGATGGACTAATAACACCAAAGGTTGTGGTGGTGTGGTAAGTACTCCTCTATCCTTAACCAGAGGTCTCGGATTCGAGCCCTGGATATGGAGTCACCTTTGATAGGGAGCACTTTACCCCCATAATGGGACTTTCTGGCGCGAATCCGAATTAGTCGAGCTTCAATATGGGTACCAGACACTCAATGAAAAACCAAAAGAATTTTTTTTTAGATATGATGGATTAATCAACCTCAAGTTTACATGAATTTTGTGTACAGATAAATCACCTACTAATTATCTATTGTTTCATTTTTTTGAAGTTTTAATCTATGGTTTTCGAACTCTTTAAAAATATTGTCGCATATGTGTCGGATCCTCCCAAATGAACTACTTTTGGAGGATTCCACTCATACCCAACGACATTTTTGAAGAGTCCGAGCGCAACATTAGAAAATACAGCAATTGATCTTTTATTAAACCTGTCATGGATCAAAGAGAGTCAGGTTTAAAGATTTGTTGATCAACAACATAACAAGTACATGAAGATAAATATATGAGTACTTTTTCTTTTTCTGAAAATGGTAATGAAATATATGCGTGAGTCTTTTGATCATGTAAATCCTTTCGCGGAATGCTAGTTAAGCTAATCGCCTTAGTTCCCTTTAATTAAATCAATAAGTTTTTCAATTGATTCAGGGTGCCACCCCCGCTATCTTATTTGAATTAAAGACGATTGATTTGTGTGATATAGGGGTGTGTATATTGATTTGTGTGATAGACGGTGTGCGTACTTTGATAAATACCGAATTAGCATATTAAAAACAAAATTTTCGATACTTCGGTTTTGACATTACGGTACTTGATATGCTTTTTAAAAATTTTGACATTCAATATGGTATTTGGTATTTACTAAAAAAACACCAATATACCAAAAACCATATTGAAACACTTAAAAGTAATAAAGAGTTCCCACCATTGTAAAAGTAATAATTGTCCATTGTATGTACATCAAAATCAAACAAATTATGGTTACCGACTAATTGTACTGCACGAAATTAAAACTGAACTTAAAAATACTGAACCATACCAATTTTTTTCTGGTATGGCAACGATAGAGCATTTCTAAAAAAACCGAAATTACAGAACCAAAGTTTTCAAAACCATAGAGGCCCAATTCAACACTAACAGTAAACTACAACAAAAGATCCTAATATAATGGTGCAACAAGCTCAAAATTTTTGGCTTAAACTTTGTATTGTATTAAAAAAAAAAAACTATTTAAAGTAAAAATAATCTATTTAGAACCTCGTAAGCAAAAAGAACTGTGGTCCAGTACCCATAAACTAAAAATCCTTGCTCCACAACCGAAAAAGTTCGGCATGATATAGAAAAGCTCAGACAATAGTACCTTTAAGTTGAAAAACTAGACCTTCTTAGGCTAAATGCAGCCTGTTCTGTAGTTCTTGCACCAGAAAATTCCTGTTACATATTGCAAGCTCAATAGTATGTTCTTATGTAACGATTAACGAATCAAATTTGACAAAAATCTTTCGTAAGATTTAGGTGAGTTTGAACACTTTGATAATAGTTTCGATTATGTAATGATTGTCTAGGCTAGTTCTGGCAAAATGAGCCCATATTTGACCCAACCCGTCCATTTGCCACTAGTCTGGCTCTTACGATAAGAAGGAAACGAAGGGATTCACTTACTTGTTTCAGTATTAGTAAAGGCCAAGAATCTTCCACCAACCAATTCCAAGTACTGCCCATATGACGATATTCATAATAGCTATGATGATGCCTAATTTGAAGACATCGCGTAGTTCCACATAACCAGCTGCCAATGAAGGGAATCGGAAATGAGATCAATTCGATTTCCTCAAAATAAATGAAGAGGGAATAGTTATCGAAATATTGAATACAGATGAACCAGAAAGAAATTGAAACACTGATAGTCTGATACAACTCGTACTGCATTTATCGTTTAGTTGTGATGAAAAAAGAATCAAGAAGTTGCAGCACATTCCGAAAACAGAAACAATTTTTCTTATATTAAAACTGGTATTTTGATTCCACGTATTCTATGTCATTATAAGCCTTAGGTAGTTGTTCCTTCCGTTGCTCTATTCTATGTCATTCCACGTATCTTCTGTCAAATAAAAGAGATATGCTTCGATTAAATTACCTCCATAGTATACTGCAGCTTGACCACTACTGTAATGTGTCAACGCGCCAAAAAGATTTGTGTTGTATCCCAAAACCAATGAAGCAAAGAGACCGGGAACTTTTGATGCCAAGCACATTCCAAGAAATGCTGAATACAATGCTGCAACATGACCAGTTTGACTAGCAAACAAGTAGTGGATGAAGAAATATGCTGCTTGAAGGATACAAAATGCCCCGGCCCAATGTAGTGAAAGAGAACTGAGGAAGTTGGCCACACCATTCGACATCCATTCAACAACTCCCAAAGTTGTTAATTGTGTTGCCATGCCTATTAAAACACCGAACCAAGCTAAGGTATCCCATGCAGATTTTTCACTCAAGCAATCATTCCAGTCAAGTACTCCTAAAGACAAAAGTAGCGACAATCCCAGCATTGCTGTGATAACACTTGCTAGCTTGAGAGCCTCTCTGTACAAAAAAAAAAAAAAAAAATTGTTGCCATTATCAAGCATTGGCTATATAACGAAATAGATAAATAGAAAGAAGAAAGGTGCAACATCAGCAATATGTTCAAGAGTCAAGACAAAGACTTGATTCAGGATTCAGAGTTCTCAAGAAATGGCCCCCTCCTTCAGTAGCATGATTGGATCGACCAGATCATGAGTGAATAGAAAATGTTATTCGATCAAACAGTAGATAGTATGAACAACAACAGTTATGCCTCAATCCCAAGCACGTTGGGATTGACTAAATAAATTCTCACTAACCATGTCGCTCCATTTAGATTCATTTGAGACCAATATTATACAAAATAAAACAAAAACTACTAGGAGTTCTCTATATTTTCTGTAAAAAGTTATAGACAGTATCAGATTGTAGAAAATCACACATACGAAAACAAGCTTATGAACAGATAGGCATACTAGAGAAATATTCAAGAACAAGAAAAAGGTTATACATGGATAAATATATTTCACTTATTGAGACGATTGTAAGAGTTAGGACCAAAGTTTAGTCATATAATCAAAATGCAGAGGGAATGTCCTCCTTTCATCTGAATCAAAAGTTATTCATTCGTCATAGATAAACTCAATCTAGAGCATAAACATGCCATTACATATATTCTTGCAAGAATCTGTTTCCATCAATCTTTCCAGAAATGCAATGTTATAAGGCGCTATCTCAAAATGAGTGCCTATATCAGAAAGTTCGATAACAACATTGATCACCCTCATGGTTTTGCATGAGTTCGTAATCAATTATTATGTTGATGAACAAACCACATTTCACTCTGGTCATGAGCAGAGGGATACGATGAAGAGGTATCAAGTATAAACAAACCAAAAACTTTTAATAATCAGTCTATCTCGCTGATTATCGACTTGGATTAGAACACTACAGAACTGGAAAATCTAAAGAAAAGGAGATCATAGTGAGAACCTGAAGCTAGAAAATTTGCTTTTTTGAGTGTTATAAGTGATTTGGTGCACTAGAATAATCTAGCCATAGCATATTCAATAGTTTGTTTAACTTGATTCTGCACCTTTATGCTTCATTAGGGATAAGAATTGCATTTCATGGGTCAGCGAATGTCACATAGTAAAGAAAATGGACATTGAGTCTAACCCAACACAAAAGCTAGATCACAAGATGAGGGATGTCCGACCATAAAAAGAGAAAATAGTCCACTTTCTAGACCAGTTCTTCGCACTCCCATGGCTGAACATATAGTGCAGGACAATATAACATAGGGATCCAACATTAGATAAACCAGGAATTAAGTAGATTGTTGTAAAGAAAATGGACTTTGTGCTTCACTCAGCTTTGTCTTCATTCCCCTCCTACAACAACAACAATATACCCTATGTAATCTCATAAGTGGGTCTATAGAGGGTAGAGTGAACTCAGTTCTTACACCTGCCTCATGGAGGTAGAGATTCTGGTTCTGAAAGACCCTCAGTTCAAGTGCTCAAACAAAAATAGTTATGAACGAGGAAATACGGTAATGAAGAAAACCAGGCAACTAATACGGAAAGTAATATAAAGCATATAGAAAAGGAACAGTAACAACTTCATATGGTAACAGATATCAAAAAGCAAGAAACTACATGAATAATACTAATACTACGACACACATAGTGCTCCAGACTACCACCAAGCGTAATCCCACTGAAAAACATGGCAACACTCAACTACCTATTAAACTTCTACCCTAATTCGTAACCAACATACCTTTCCTATCTAAGGTCATGTCCTCAGTGAGCTGCAGCTGCGCCAAAGGCTTGTTGTTCCGACCCCAAAGGCTATTACCGCAATATTACTCCCCTTTATTCCAAGATTCACTCTTCTAGGACTTGCTTGACTTGTCCCAACCCAAAAACTAGCTCATAAAAATTGCTCAAAACCATATAAGAAACGGTTCATTCTCTCAATCAACGTGGGACACTTAAAACAGATATCTTTGAGACAAATAAAAAAGAAACTACACACAAACAAAAGGAATATTGAACACATCCAAAGAATAACATAGTAGTAACTTTCTTGAACATACCCTGCAATCCATAATGCTACAGTTAAAAGCATTACTATCAACATCACCCATTGATTAGTTTTGATTTTACCCATCTGTTCCAACCTCCTTTTAGCCATTAGTGGAGCATCTGGTGTATCCTTCATTTCTGGAGGAAAAATCTTGTATAGTACAACTGGAGTTACTAGAATAGACACAACTGCTGGTACACAAGAAACCTTGAGCCAAGTGAGCCATTTACTTGATATTTTTACACCTAATTCCTCAGCTAATTTCAGACACAACAAGTTTTGTGCAGCAGCTGTTAGGAACAAGGCACTTGAGGAACTAGAAGCCTGTAAATGCATCACAAAATGAATTGCATTAAAGAGAAGAATGATCAGAAATCAAACTCGAATGCTAAGTTGCTCGGACTCTCCAAAAATGTTGCAGCGCCCGTGTCGGATCCTCCAAAAATGCACTACTTTTGAAGGATCCGGTACGCACCCAATGACATTTTTTAAGAGTCCGAGCAACATAACTTGAATGTAACATGCATAATATCAAACTTCTAATATGTACTAAAAGTAGTAGGATGTTTAGCCGAACTTCCAAAATCTACTTCACTTTTTATCAGAAGTATTTTTCGAAAAAGTACTTTTGGAAAGTAACCGTCTATATTTTGGCTAATCAATTTGAAACTCACTTTTGTCAATATTCGATTAGCAATTTTTGTTTGGTCAAAGGTTCCAGAACTGATTATGAAGCTACTTTGTTCACTTTCTGAAATACAGTTTCTGCTATTACTAAAAAATACATAACAAAAATAGTATGATGTTTAGCCGAACTTCCAAAATCTACTTTACTTTTTATCAGAAGTATTTTTCAGAAAAAGTACTTTTGAAAAGTAACAGTTTGTATTGCGGCTAATGATCAATTTGAAACACTTTTGTCAATATTCAATTAGCATTTTGTTTGGTCAAACGTTCCAGAAGTGCCAACTTTTTCACTTTCTGAAAAACAGTTTCTGCTATTATTAAAAAATATTTTCCTAAAAATTTGGTCAAACATCTAAACGTTTCCATTATATAGGTATTTTTTTTACTTATCAGAACTTGGTCAAACAAGCTATAAGACGCAGAAATGTGTTAGTGCTTTGTGAAATACTGAAGAGTTGTGTACATTTTGCTATTTAAAACTTTGAAATATTCACTCTTTAGAAAACTTAAGTCATGCAATATGATAAGCTTTAATTGACAACCTAATATAAATAGTAACTAACCTAACATAAAAAAAATAGACCACACTAATAACTTTTTTACATTATCGATATATATAACTTATATCCTTATTATAAATTTGAAATGTCGTTGATTTTCTTATTAGACTATTAGTGTAGTTTGACTTATTATAACATGTTAAATACCTGTGTTATTCCAAATTGCTAACCCAATTTATGTACGTGATCAAACGTAGTTATCGTTTAGGTGTCAAATAACCTAAAAATTATTTTACACTTTAAATATATAGAAGTTAAGCTCTTTAAAAAAAAAACTTTAGTAAAAGAATAAATTAAACAAGCTAGTATCATGTGTAAAAAAAATATATCATCGGATCAGTGGCGGAGCCAGAAGTTTTAATAAGGGGGTTCAAAATCGAAATAAGTAAGCACACGAACTAGCAGAAGAGGGTTCAACATCAATTATATATGCATAAAATATAATTTTAATCATGTATAAATAGTATAATTTTTCGCCGAAGGGGGTTCGTGGCTCCGCCACTGCATCGAATCACCTTTACCTGTTGTACTACGTAACCTATCATATTTTTAAGGTTACATGTAAATATCTTTTCGGTGATCCAAAAGGTATAATAAAATTATGGATCTTTTATTCCTATATCATGTCACTAAAATACATAGATTACTAGCTATAATAGGTAAAAGTGATCTGAAAGGAAAGGGCAGTCCGTGCACTAAAGCATTCCTATGTGCGGGGTTCGGAAGGGCCGGACCACAAGGGTCTATTGTACGCAGCCTCACCTTGCATTTCTGCCAGGGACAGTTTCCACATCTTGATGAACTCATGACCTCCTGGTCAAATGGCAACAACTTTACCAGTGATCTGATGACAAAAAAGAAAAATTATACTGACGATATATATAACTTAAACGTAAATGCTAACCTGCATCTGAGATTGAACAAGATAAGCCCCAAGCTTCCTAGCAGAATCATCTTTTGGATGACTTTCAGCAGTGACAGCCAATGACTTAATTATTGGCAAAAAAATGCCACCAGCCCTTGCAGTTGTGCTTGGAATTGCTGGAGAAATTACTGCCTCACTCAAAACTAGGCCATAAGACAAGCCCAATGTATTTTTCCCAAGCCAACTCACAAAATACAAAGCAATTCTATCACCAAGTCCAGTCTTAATAATCCCTCTTGAGAAAAAAAATGATGCAACAATTAACCAAATGACTTCGTTAGTGAAAGCAGCAAATGCCGCGGCAAATGTTAAAGTTTTTGTGACAACGGTGACCGTTAGACAGAGGAAAGCCCATGCACCCACGGGTAACGGGCCTAGGACAAGGCCCGAGATAGTTGCAAGGAAAATGGCTAGGAGTTGCCACGCTTTTGTGGAGAGTTGGTGGGGTTTGGGGACAGCGAAACGGAAAACTAGGCCTATTATTATTGATATGGCTAGTGGGATTGGCTTTGCACCTTTCCATGACGGAAATGACAAGCGACGACGACGAGGAGGAGGGCGGGTGGCGGTGGTGGTAGGAAGGTCAGAACTCGGAGTTGACATCAAATCACCAACTACCTGTTGTCATAGAGACGAATTCAGAATGTTAACTTAATGAATGCAAAGTATATATACACAATTAAACAGTATATAGTTCGAGCTGAAAATAATGAAAATTACACTTGCTTATAATATTATAATTTGCATGTGACACCAAAACTATGAAAGAACTTGCTTATAATCTCCCTATGACACCAAAATTAGAGGGGGGAAAACCATATAATGAAGAACTAATTAGCAAGTAAAGAAGAAAAGAAGTTCAACTCATGCAAAAACATAAAAACAATTACGAGACAAAACTTCTTGATTACCTTAACTTCAATTCATGTATTAACACAAAAACGAATTGCAATATGATCAAGCTTCTTACATTAATTGGATTTATTGAAGTTGCGTCGTAAACTTGTCATTCTTGAAGGAAAAAAAAAGCCCTTAATTTTGCTAAAACCTTACTATCGAATAATTCACTTTCAAGAGCTCGTCTTCGACCAGGAAGTGTTATCAAGCCAAGCACAATGGTGGTTGTCAATTTGTATATTTGGTTATAAGGGCTATTGGCAAGTGGTGGGAGGAGATTTTTTTTGAGATATAAATAGAAAGGGAGAAGTGGAGGGAATAGAAAGTGGGGACAATACTTCATAACTTTTTGAATTGGATTTTGTGCAATTAATTCCTTTTTTAAGTTTATGCTTTTAAAAATTTAAGTCACTTTAATCAAGGAAAAAGGAAATTGGATAATTTTGGTTGATTGAAAAGGACAATAGAAGGCTAGCATATGGACATATGTGACCTGTTAGTATTACATACCCGTGACCAGACTCTTTATATATTCTCTGCCTTTTACCTGCCTTGTGGTTTTTCTAGTGTCCCAATTAACCAGACACGGTTCGAATTTTGAGATTCAAATAATTTAAGGCCTAATTTTAACGGAAGGCTTTAAATTGCTTTCTTTTTATATTCATTTACTAATTTGACATTTATTTTTCTAGTTTTTTGAGATATAAAATTACTAATAATTTTTTATAATCAATATTTTTTCATAATACTTTTTCAATTGACAATATAGCTAATAATTCTCATGTAAGTTTATGATAGTGGAAATCATTTTTAGTGTATTACCGTAGTTTGTTTTTTGGTTTGAGTTGCTCCATGTTCAGCTAAGTTGCACGGATTCTTCATTTTTAATGTCGCACCTGTATTGAATTCTCCAAAAATACGCTACTTTTAATAAATTTGACACGCACTCACTAACTATTTTAAAGAATCCGAGCAATATAGGTGTTCAGAAGTCAAAAGCATATACTATTAGGGAATGTTACACTGATATTTGTTTAGTGCCCATAACTCAAATTTTCTCAGCCATTGACACCAATTAATTAGTCTTGAATGACTAATTAATGAGATAATATTATCTCTTTTGACTGTTTCACTTTACCCCTTAATTGCCTCTATTGTTTACTTTTAAAATGAATCTTTACTACTGTACCATTGAGAACTAACCAGATGAAAAATGTCATTTCTTGCCTATATATTTATACTAAGAATAATTCTTTCTTCTAATTTTCCCTCCCATACTTCGTCGGGTTGAGGTTTTCTTTTCTATTTAATCTTTGATACATTCTGATTCCTTGAATTTCAAAAAATACATATGTTCCAAGTGAAATATCCTTAGAGATAGTGTTATTGATACGCCTCAAACTATCAGAATTTCAACTATATTTTTGTGACCAAGTAATTTTCATAAGATTTTCAACACTCTATACCGATGAATTATTAATATCAAAAAAGTATGAAAAATTAATAAAAGATTAAAAAATAAATAAATAGAACCTGATTCAAGAGACGAATAACTTGATTTTAAAATAACTTTCGTTCTTCCAAAATTCACAATCCTTGAAAACCTGAAAACAAATCCAAAAAGAATACACTGTTTATATTGCATACTTCGTCTCTTTTTCTCTCTTAAAAATAGTGTCTAAGCAAATAAAAGATAACACGATCAATGAAAAACTTTTTTTGTCTATGATAAGTGATAAGTACTGTGGAAAAGTTAAAAGGATAAATATAACATAAAGAATAATTTAGTTAGCTGTATTTTTATGTGATCCGATGAAAGTTACTAATAGAAGATTACTCTTAGTAGTTTTTCATTCAACTACTCCCAGTGTCTTTAATTTTTGGAAAATGACCAAAAATATCCTTGAATTATAGGAAAAAATTCAAAACTATTCTCCATTCACCTATTTGACCAAAATTACTCCTCATCCATCTTTTTGGCTCACTTATATCCTTAAAAGTTGAAACTAACAACCCCTTCTTTATTTTATTTTTTAAAAAATTATTTATTAGATGTCATTTTTTTATTGGGTGAAATAAAAATCATACCTGACATGGCAAATCAAAGCAACTAGAAATTACATGTCAACAAATAAAAATAAAAACTTAAGAACGGGTGAGTAGGTGGATTAAAGAGAAGAAAAGAAATCAGAAATAAAGAGTGCGCCAATTTCAATAAATTTATATTTTGTTTAATGTTGGCTTAATGATATGTTATTATGAACTACCTAATTCTGATTTCTTGGATGAATTTATGTCCTCCCTTTCGTATGTGATTTTACACTTCAACAATAATAATTTTTCTCTCTATACTCTCCTTTTCTCTTCAGGCAGAATTTAGGGCAATGATGTCTCGGTTATATGGCAAAAAATGGAGAGAAGTTTAATTGAATTTTTAGTGATGTTCAATGTGATGCAGATTGAATTTTGTCCATGCTTAAAGAAATAGTTTCACATTTTGCTTAAATCGACATACTCATCAGTTCCTGCAATTGCTAATTTCAGATTTTGCTTAAAGTTTTTATTTTTATTTGCTTTTGTTTGCCATGTCATCAACCTGATTTTTATTTCACTCAATAAAAAAATGACACCTAATAAATAATTTTTTTAAAAATAAAATAAAGAAGGAACTGTTAATTTCAAGAGTTTAAGTGAGCCAAAAAGGTAGATGGAGGGGGTATTTTTAGCCAAATAGGTGGATGAAGGATATTTTTAAACCTTTTTTTTATAGTTCAAGAATATTTTTGGTCCTTAGTAAGTGATAAGTGTTGAACAAAAGTTAAAAGGGCAAATATATAATAGAGAATAATTTAGTTAGCTATATTTTTTATATGTGATCTTAAATTTTGGTCATGCTTTCCTTAACCCAAAAAAAAAGGAAAAAACTTCTGTTCATGCTTCTTCCGTTCATTTTTATTTATTTATGTTTGATTTGATACATTTTTTAAGACAGTCTGTTTTTACTTATTCATGTTTGACTTGGTACATCTTTCATACACTGATAAATTATCTCTTAAGATAGACATAAAATTATCTCTTGATTTTTTTAAACAGATCAAAAAAAATTGAACAACCATTTTTTTAATATATAATAAGTAAAAAATGAATGGAGGGAAAAACGGGAGTACTAAATATTAAATAAAAAAGGAATAATACATACATGCATCAATTTTTATATAAAAGTAAAGCCACAAGAAAACCACGTAACGATTATCAATTGGTTTTTATAATAACAATGGAAAATAGGCAATGTATTTTCTAAGAATGTTAGGAATCGAACACAAATAACAAGATTAACGTTCCTTCGAATACATCCAATCAAATTTGAATTTCTCAATAGGTTGCAGTAAGATTTTTCATTCTTAATTAGAGATCTACGGTTCAAATCCTAAAAACAAACTAACCGTCATTGATAAGATCACACTTATCCTACCAAATTGATCCTTGAGCAAATCTTAATTAGCCAAAGTCCAAAATGACTAAAAATAAAATAAGAAAGATGGACATGTCAAGTTATCACACCACATAAACTCTTAAGATAAAATTTAAGTTACACAAACAATAAACAACTTTCCATAGAATATACATAACTTTTTGATAGAGAGCGTTTTACTCTTAAATGCCTCTATTTAATGTGAACTTATGTGAATTAAATTAGTGTGTTTCGAAAATTGAATAATTAAATTTTTAAAAAAAGAAAATTTTAGAAGAGATAAAAGAACATTTTTGGACAAAAACTTTCACATCAAAGATCTTGTTCATTTCTTCTTACCTTCAATTCATAATGCTTTGAAATTTCATTTCAAAGAGGCAATAATTTCCAAGTCATTTTCAACTAGGATAAGGTCAAGAGCATTAGGGAAATTGACACCACCACTACTCATACTTTTTGTCTTATGCTGATAATATATGAGGTGGTTCGGTAGCTGCCTTGGAGGTGAGTTATATAAATATCAAATTTTGTATAAGTAATATTATATTTGGTTGTTAGTTAGGAGATAAGTTATTCATGTATAAAATTAATATATAATTTCTCTCATAACTAATCTCTATTATTAATACTTGCATCTCTAATCACGTATCAAACTATCCCTAACAATAATAGCAAACACAATATAGCCTTTTTAGGAAAAAGTTCCTCAAAAACTAAGTCCAAATCTAGATCCTCCTTATGTGCTGCACCCACTGACATTGTCAAAGAATATAGTGTTTACTTCTATTATTATAATTTCACCAAACACGTGAATTTTTTTCTTTCATAATGGGTAGTGGTGAGACTCGATTACAAGACTTCTGTCTCGGATGATACGATGTTGAAGTATGTGATCATCTATTCAAAGTTTAAGCTGTTAGAAAGAACACACTTTTATTATTTAACTGATTTCAGTGTATGTGCAATGCAGGTGTGTGATGTGTCAAGCAGTAAATATAGAAAAATAATAATTAACGTTAAAATAAATACAGCATTTATTTAAATGATAAAATTAATTCTTTGACGAATAAAATTAGTCTTGAATCTACTTCTTCAAATGCTCAGACAACAGGGATTACTATAGTAATTATTAAGGTAAACTAAGAAGGAATTTCAAACTATTAATTCACTATGTATTTCATTTCATACATAAGTTGTCCATCAAAAGTTGGAACTCAATGGCTCTCAGAGACAATGTAATATCAGTGTAAAAATGTACCTTATAAGGTGTTGGACTAAAAAGAATCTGCAAATATGATGGAGCCACTACCAGAAACAAAGGTCTTCCTATCGCAAATCAGTGAAAAATTTGTATTATCGAACATTATTTTGCTATTCATTTTCCACCGAACCAGCTTCACTAAACGCATGGTGGAAAATAGATTCTCACTGAAACACTGGAAGCTTGCTAACTTTTTTTTCTTAATGATAATACTACTATTTTTTTTTCCACTGATTTAATCAAAATATCTGTGAAATAGCCACTGAACAACTTTTAAGTGGAAAAATAGTATAATTTTTTTTAGTAGTGAGCATATGAATTATATTAGCATGTTTTGCTTTGTATATATGAATGTAAAGTTCATAAAAGACACGAGATAAAGTAAGAAGACAAACACTAACCTGGAAATATGCAAAGCTTGCTTTCACTCAAAGTTCATGAGAGAAGAATAATAATTTCTTTCACAGAAGTCTTTTTAAATTCACAAATAAGACTAATAAACAAAAAAAGTACTGAAAGACTAATAAATATTAGTAAACTCCAACACCTAAAAGAAATGCTAAATATTAGGTAACTTTCTACATGGAAACCTTTGACACGGACTCTGAAAGGAAAAAAAAACAAAAAAACTAAAAGGTCGATTATTAAAAAAAAAAAAAATATCTAAAAGAAAGGCATAATTTTCTAATTAAGTTATAAGTTACAGAACTTCTGACACAGACTTTAAAAAAACTTTTAAATATTAGAAAAATAATTAAATTTCTATTTTTATATAAATATTATGAAAATTACAATAAAAATTAAATATTAGAGAACTCCTATGCCTAAACAAAAGGCTATATATTAGGAAATATTCTGTGTTAGTTACTTGGAATCTTTTGACACGGATCTCGGATCTGGGATCTGGAATCTTTTTTTTATTATGTTATTGTTTATTGGAAAAACAATACAGTTAAATTAGTTGAATTTGTTATGCAGTTAAGGATCCGTATCTTAATTTAACTCGTTGGTTAGATATATTAACAATTAAATATGTTATAAATGAAGTAAATAAAGATATTGATGAAAGATATGACATCATCATTGCTGAAGCACTAGCAATTCTACATGTATTAAAAAGAGCTTTATAAAATGGCTAGTCAAAGATTCATATACTATCATATGCAAAGAATGTGGTACAAATGTTATAAAAGAAGATGATAGTGTCTTTGCAAATAACTACTAATTGCGAGGATGTATGGATCACATTGATGAGTTTTTTTTTTTTTTTTTTTTTTTTTTGAAGAGATCAACTTATTACACATCCCTCGCTCATAAAATATGCTAGCTCATAATATAGTTAAATTATTTCTTTTGTTTTTACATGAGATTTCTTGTTATCCTTATTTTTCATATTGGATCGTAAATAGTGCACAAGTATCTTATAGATAGTATGCTCTATATTCATACATATTATGGTCTTTTAATTTACATTTCTTATGGTACGTAGACAAATAGTCATATTGAATATTGACCTTTAATTTTCTTATGGATTTTGTTTTCTCGTCTTCTATGTCTATTCTTACGTGATCTAGTAAACTTGGCAAAAAATATACTAAAAGTTTCATTTTGTGACAACTTAGACAAGTTTTATTGAAAGTGGTCATATCCAGATGTAAAGGAGTGTCTATTGCCAATATCAATGAAATCAAAGACTCCTTAACATAATATATAGGTAACAAGTCGAAAAAAGAGATCCAAGCCATGACTTTTATAGTCTCTTCCTTTGGTTTAAACGTGAATTACAGATTAGTGGCCTCATTTGATAGAAACTTTCATACTTTGATTTGATATAAAAGATAGCCTTTGATGTAATATTGATAAAGTCTTCCTTTAATGATAATCCAACCAAAATATGACAATTTCTGAACAAATCTATTTGATAATTACAAATCTATTTGATAATCTCCCTTTATGTTACACTATGTTGGTATTATACTTCTGAGTTCCTCCAATTCAAGCTAATCATAAGAGAATTTTTTAACAATAGCGTGTTTGGAGATTTTTCATGATGTCAATGGTTACAATCTCTGACTCAGACCAATTAATATAAGGTTGATCACCATGCAACATATCGATATATTTAAATAAAATTGTAGGCAAACTTTTAGGGCATTGCTTCAAACTATTTAACGTTTATGGCTTTAATAAACTGACATAATTTAAAACAGGATTATAAAAAACTGTTGAAATTGTGGGGCCAGATGATGTTGAAGACAATGTTGTGGATGGCGCGAGCAAAGCGGACTGGCCTGCCATCATCATCGGTGCCTGACCAAGGACCGGAGTTGCCATATTACTAGATTTTCATAAAAAGAGAATAGACTCAACTAATAGTGATTTTAAAAAAAGAAAAAAGAAAAAAAAGAGGTCATTTTTTTTTTCTTAATTTCAATTTTCTAACTATTGAGAATTTTAATTCTAGGGAGTCGTTTGGCAGCTGATATTGTTGGGTTCTAGTAGAAATGTGAATGGAAAATGGAGAGAACAAATGAAGGAAAGAAGTGAATTATGGTTTCACTTTAAGGAAGTAAAGTTCTCCCAGATTGGTGGGAGAAAGAAACTTTCTTGTGTATATATTGGAACACACTCTTTCATGTGGATAGTGAGGCAAGAATAAGACAAGCCTCGCATCATCGTCGTTGCTCGCTCGGCTTCAAATTTAGATTTGTCAAATTGATCGAAAGATATCTTTTTGGACAAAATTCATTTGAAATTTGAAAAATAGTGATGTTTTAATCCAAAAATCCGATACGAAAATATTCTCCATTTGCGGATGCATGTCAGAACGCACCTCGAAGGGACCCGACCCTTCGAGGCACTGTTTGGTAATGAAAAGGCGACCTGTGCGCGCACCTAGCGACCTGCGAACGCAGGTACAACCAAAACCAAACACAAATAGGACCAAAGACTGTGGACTGCGTTTTCATCGGATATGCTACAAATAGTAAAGCATGTCGATTTTTTGTTCATAAATTCGAACATCCGGATATCCATGATAATACGGTAATTGAATCAGATAATGCTGAGTTTTTTTAACATATTTATCTGTATAAGACTAGATATGAATTGTCCAGTGAAGGGTCTAAACAACCTAGGGATGAACCAAGGGAGAATGAACATAATGAAGAGAATCCAAGGCTTAGTACGCGTCAAAGAATGTCGACTTTCTTTGGATCAGATTTTGTAACATTTCTTCTTGAAAATGATCCTCTAACGTTTAAAGAAGCGATGTCGTTTGCGGACTCATCCTTTTGGAAAGAGGCAGTCAATAGTGAGATTGATTCAATCTTGAACAATCATACTTAGGAGTTGGTTGATCTTCCTCCAGAAAATAAACCTTTAGGTTCTAAATGGATCTTCAAAAGGAAAATGAAAGTTGATGGCACTATTGACAAATACAAGGCAAGACTTGTTGTGAAAGACTTTAGACAAAAAAAAAGGCCTTGATTATTTTGACACATACTCGCCAGTAATAACTAATAAGGATAACGTTCATTCAGATGTTGGTTGCATTAGCTACGGTATATGATCTTGAAATCCATCAAATGGATGTGAAAACTGCATTCTTAAATGGAGAATTGGAGGAAGAAATTTACATGGAACAACCTGATGGTTTTGTGGTTCCTGGTAAAGAAAGGAAAGTGTGTAAACTTGTTAAGTCACTTTATGGACTAAAACGAGCACCTAAACAGTGGCATGCAAAGTTTGACCAAACCATGTTGGCAAACGGATTCAAAATAAATGAATGTGATAAATGTGCTTACACTAAAGATACTCCAAATCACAAAGTCATTGTTTGATTGTATGTGGATGATATGTTGATCATCAGTAGAGACATTTTTGACATAAATGGTACGAAACGAATGCTTGAGAGCAAGTTTGATATGAAAGACCTTCGAATTGCGGATGTGATCTTAGGGATAAGAATTCATAGAACTCCACAAGGGTTGGCATTGTCACAGTCTCATTATATTGAAAAGGTACTTGACAAGTTCAAGTATTTGGATTTCAATATTGTCAAGACTCTATTAGACATAAGCTTTGCACTTCAAAAGAATAAAGGTGAAAGTGATTCACAATTGGATTATGCAAGAGTGTTGGGAATTTTGATAAATATCATGAATTGTACATGACTAGATATAGCATGCGTTATTAGTAAATTAAGTCGGTACATTAGTAATCCCAATCAAACTCTTTGGATGGCAATGAAAAGAGTTTTTGAGTATCTAAAACATACTCAAGACTTTGCTTTGCATGTATAACAAATATCCCGATGTAATTGAAGGATATAGTAATGCAAATTGGATCACTGGATCGAATGAAGTAAAATCTACGAGTAGATATGTTTTTACTCTTAGTGGAGGAGCAGTCTCTTATAAATCATCCAAACAGACATGTATTGCCCGCTCTACTATGGAATCTAAATTTATCGCATTAGATAAAGCCGGTGAAGAAGCGGAATGGCTCCGAAAATTCTTGAAAGATATTCCTTATTGGCCTAAACCATTGGCACCAGTATGCATACACTGTGATAGTCAAGCAACAATATGTAGGGCAGGGAGCATGATGTATAATGGTAAATCTCGTCATATAAGACGGAGACATAATACGTTAGAGAACTTTTCTCTAGTGAAATTATCACGATTGACTGTGTAAAGTCAAATGATAATGTGTCGAATCCACTTACAAAAGGCCTATCTAGAGAGGGAGTTGAAAGATCATCGAAGAGAATGGGTTTAAGGCCTAGGACAAGTCATCACGGCGGTAACTCTACCTAGCGGAGTGGAAATCCCAAGAGCTAGGTTCAAAGAGATCAAACAAAGTTGTGATTGACGGTTCAACATTGTCAATTAACTCAACCCGTTCTCATGATGAAGACAATGTTCAGGAAACAAGGATAAGGCTTATAGTTGAAAGCTTTTTAATGGTTTCTAAGTTTAGCAGATTTGCTCAAATTGTTTGATCTATAGAATTGAAAATTTAGGAATCACCTATGTGAGAGTGAAGTGGAAGCCACTTCAAGGAGAATGGTAGTAAAGACCTATTCTCTATGCTCTCATGAAACTAGTTTGTGTTCATGGCTGAAACGAACAAAATCGTGAGAACCACAAATGGTAAAAAGATGGTTGTGTGACTTATGTTGTATAGGTGTACATTAAAGTTCGATGGTTCAAAGATATCACATCTACCGATTGACCGAGTGCATCCAATGTAAGTTCACTAAAGTTCAAAGGAAAACCTACTTATCCAGATGCAATTAGTTTTTGCTTGTTGATCACACACTTGTCCATAAATCTTTTGATAAAATAGCTATTCCCCATTCATGTGGGTGATTGTTGGGTTCTAGTGGAAATTTGAATGAAAAATGGAGAGAACAAATGTAGGAAAGAAGTGAATTGTGGTTTCACTTTAAGGAAGTAAAGTTCTCCCACATTGGTGGGAGAAAGAAACTTTCTTGTGTATATATTGGAACACACTCTTTTATGTGGATAGTGAGGCAAGAATAAGACAAGCCTCACGCCGTCGTCGTCACTCGCTCGGCTTCGGATTTGAATTTGTCAAATGATCGATTGAGAGATATCTTTTTGGACAAAATTCATTTGAAACTTGAAAAATGGTGATGTTTTAATCCAAAAATACGATACAAAAATATTCTCCATTTGCGGACGCATGTCACAACGCACCTTGAAGGGACACGACCCTTCGAGGCACTGTTTGGTAATGAAAAGCGACCTGCGCGCGCACCTGGCGACCTGCGGACGTAGGTACCAACACAGGTCAAGCCAAAACCAAACGTAGATGCTTCTGGTTCGGGCAATATGTCACCTGCGGACGCAGGTAGGCCACCTGCGGGTGCAGGTAGTCTCGACGCTCTAAAATAGTGCATCTTTTCATGAACCATTGCTTCCTTTCTGAAGCATTATCTTTTGACTATAAATACCTGGATATTTCCTCAGGTAAAAACACGAAAATTGTGAAGTAAAAACTCTCTTATTCTTGAAAAACTCAAGTGTGATCATCAAATCATTGAGTGCTTTTGAAGTTCAGCAAATTTGAGATACCACTATTTGCTGAAGTGAATCATTTTATCTTGAGAGGATATATTCCAATAACGTCAGGTACTCGGGGGGAATAAATTCCTTAAGGATACACCGTGAATTCGGTGGACTTGATTCTACATTTCTATTTCATCTCTTTTCTTACGGTTTTGGTATTTGTCAGAAAATAGTAGAAACTTCATTTTGATAGTTCATAGTTGTTGAACTTCTTTGTTGTTCTTGAACTTAAGTTTGAAGTTCTTGTTGTTACATACAGATTTTGTACCCGAAAAACAACAGATATAAAGGTGAGTTACACATGTATTGAATTCTGCTTAAATAATACCACATTGGGAGCTGGTTAGGACTTAAGTTATTCGGGTATAAAATTAATATGATATTTAATTTATAATTTTAAAACCATCATAACTAAGACTAGTACACATTACAGAGGAATCTATATATTATTTTATGTTACTAAATCTTACATAACTATATCTATAATTCCTCCATCTCAAAATAGTTGACATGTTTAAAAGATCAAGAGATAATTAACCGTTTTTTCCAACTCTATACTTACTAATAATTGTTCTAGATGTAAGAGACACATAAATAGATGAAGATTAAAGAATTAATAAGAGATATATTAGTCAAATCACATTCCTAATTAATTTTCCTTAAGAATTGTGTAAAATTTATACATACCAACTATTTTGAGATGGAGAAAGTATAAAATAATACAAAAAATTCTCGTAATTACTTCCTAAGTTACAAATATAAAATAATACAAAAAATTTCTCGTAATTACTTCCTAAGTTACAAATCTCTGCATTACTCTAACCTTCTACCAAACGACCCTTAATACTTTGTTTGGATGGTGGTTTCCCATGATATGGTATGGTATGGTTTGATTTCATGGTTTGGTAACCATGAAAATCTTCACTTTATGTAACCACCGATTTGATGGTATCCTAGTGTTTCCTTATTTCTTTTTCCAATTATGCCCTTATTTAATATTACATAATCTTATTTTATCCTTTACCCTATTATTCTTACCCCACCCTCTCGCCCCACCCCCATCAGCCCCTAACCCCAAAAAAATTATTTTATTTTTTAGAAAATTTCAAAAAAAAATTCTTATCCCCCCCGCCCCCCCCCCCCCCCCCCCCACAACCAAAAAAAAAATTATTTTATTTTTAAAATTTATTTTGTAGAAAATTCCAAAAAAAAAAAAATCTTATCCCACCCCCTACCAAACCCCCACCCCAAATTTTTTAAAAGAAAAATTTCAAAAAATTTTACTACCCTACCCTTACCCCTACCCAGACAAAAAATTTTCTTACCCTCCCCCGCACCCCCATCTCCCCCCACAATTTTTTTTTAATTTGTTCTTTTAAAAAAATTTCAAAACTTTTTTTCTTACCCCTACTCTCCCCCACACTCCACTACCCCCCCCCCAACCAACCAACCAATTTTTGTAAAAAAAAAATCAATTTTTTTTTCTTACCCCAATTCCCTTATCCTATTTGTTCTCATTGTTTTGTGTTAAATATATACAAATATTTTTAGAAAGTTTTTTCCTACTTGTATAGCGAACACAAGAAAATAAGTAAGAAACAAACTTGTTTTTCTAGAAAATGTTTTCCTCCATACCGAACACACCCATAGCATTCAAACTTTGTACTTATCGTTGGTGGTCATATGTCAAAACACCAAAAAGAAATGAAATTTGTTACTATCAACAAAATGAATCTGATTACATTTATTTTGATCAACTACTCTTGTATTAATTTTGTTAGAATTTACAGAAATTTAACAACTTAATATATTTACATGGCATAATTTGTGACAAATTAGCAGGAAGAAAATTATTTTAAATTATTTTATTAATAATTATTGATAAATTTAACATTTATAGAAATTAAGAGCATTTTAGTAAACTTTTCAGTTATTATACAGTACCGTACCGTCAAACCAAACAATAAAACTGTTATTAAACAGCAACAAACATTACAGTCCATCCAAACATTATATTGTACTAGAAAGTACAATATAATATCAGACCATACAGTACCATACACAGTGGCGGAGCTAGCATACATTGATGGAATTCATTTGAACTCCATTCAATTAAAAATTATATTATTTATACATAATTAAAATTATTTTTCTATATATAATAAATATTAAACATCCTTCGACCCTCAATAAAAATCTTGGCTCCGTCACTGACATACATTACGCAACCATGTAAACCACCATCGAAACAAAAAATTCCAACATCAAAAAGAACATCCTAATCCAAGGGTCGATATTCAAAGTCCTCATGATCCCCAAACAGTGGCGGTGGTGGCCTCCATTGAGCAGCTTCTCCTAACTGCTTTTTTTATCCATAACTTTTTAAACCGACAAGCCTTGTTCAATTTTCTTTATCAAAAGATTACAACTTTTTACTCATTTGTGTCAGCAGAATAATGGGTTCAATTCAAAATTCAATGGTTTTTTCCCATTTAAGGTGAGTTTTTTTGAACACCCTTTTCTTGATCACTGGAAATTTGGTTTATTTTAGCTATTTTCTTTGACCCTATTTGTTTCTTGTCCTTTAAGTTTGGTTACTATTTGTTGTTTGTACTTCTTTTATCGTATTATCTTGTTGGATGATTTGTTAGGTGTATATAGTATTTTGTCATGGCTTCTTCATTTTTGTTTTTTCTTTTTCTGTATTGCTTTGTTCTATTTTTTTTCCCTAAGATTTGTGTACACTCTATACTCTCCGGACCCCACTTGGTGAAATTACGTTGGATATGTTGTTGTTGTCTGTCTTTGACCTCATTTCTCTTTTTTTTTTTACTGTATTTAATTTCAAGAATCTTCTAAAGTTTGTTCCTTTTTAGGTTGTGTGTAGTGAGGAACATATAGACCAAGTTATTAAGGTTTTTTGGGTGAGTTACTTTGCTTGCTTTGGATAATGTGCTTATGTAGAAAATTTATGATTAAAAAAGCTGGAATCTTTTGGGGTCTGATTACAAGATTAGCAAAATACTCCCTCTGTGGCATTTAACTGTTACTTTAGCTCTTTTCACGTCCATTAAGAAAAACAATAAATACAATGTATGGTTTACTAAGTTGCCATTATCAGATGCTTTTTGAAAATTGGGTAGTATTATAAAGAATTATTCGTCAATACTAAAGGGTATAGTTGGAAACAATATCGACTTAGTGTTGAATTCCTAAGATTAAAGGGTATAGTTGGAAAGAATTGTCGACTTTAGTCTTGAATTCCTAAAGTGACAAATTATTTTTGGGACAGTTCTATTGAGGTAAAGTGACAAATAAAATGGGACGGAGGGAGTGCAATATTAGATGGTACTAATATATTTAGCTTAAGAAACCAAGGCAGACAAATTCTGCATGCTATTGAATAAAATATAGGATAGGGTTCATTTGTTTATTGAAGGAGACAGGGCATGAATGTAACAAAGCAGCAAAACCATATTACAGAGAATTTACAGCTATAGTGCTATACTTATTCTCTGAGCTATTGTTGGTGCATATTATAAATTTGAAGCTTATTTTTTTATTGTTTTGTCAATGTTATTAGAGGCGAGATATATAGAAATGCTTCTAAGTCTCTTGGGGTTTAAGCACAGACTGCAATCAATGTGCCTCCTTTATCGTATAGAAAGGCGCAAATGTACTATGTGTTTGTGAACGAACTGATTCCACCCCTTTATGGGTTTCCGTGGTCTCCAAGAATATTCTTTTGACCTCTGAGGTGGTCCGTCAAGTTATCTAGCCTAGGGTAGTCAAAATAAAGGCAGGATTCTCTCGTCTTTTATTTTCCTATTGAGCTTGCCATCTATTTCATAATAATCGCGAAAAGGTATACACACATATAAATTGAACTGAACTTCATGGCCCATACTATGCTGCAATTACACCTTGGAGCCTATACTAAGCTGATTTAGTTAAGTGAAACGCCAATCTGCACTGAGCTTCAGGATTTAAGAGCACTTCAAGCACACCTTTGACAATGCTGGTTTTTTGTATGTTGAGCTTTCTTAATTTTTTTTCTTTTGTGTTGGGGAGGGGGGTTGCATTTGATACACTTGTTCTACTGCCTTTTCCAAAGACGAAAATCGCATTAGATGATGTTCTTTGTCTAACAACTAGTTTTTCTTTCCTTAGAGGTAAAAAATACTTAAGTTACTAAGATTCCATTAACTTTTATATATTAAATAAAATATTGATACTGTAGCAGTGACATTTGCCATTTAACTAGTCGATGTTGTGATTACACGCTTTCAGAGTTTGGAAAACAGTGGTATGGTTGTTTATTGATCTCAAGCTAGCTAACTACCTAGTAGTGTCTTTACATTATAAAAGCTCTGCTAAGGAATGAGCTTACAACATATTATTTCATCAACAATCAGCATCCAAGATACAACCACAAACGCTAAAAAGGATACAATGAGTGCATATTTTCATTTAGTTTGCTCTATTGGATTTACTTGTCATATGCAAATTGGATTTCTGAGATTTTGAAGGCTTCTGAATAATTGGCGGTAAGCTAACACTGCCTCCGAAAAGTTCTATCTCCAAGAGGCTCCTGAAGTGATCTGAGTTACTTTTTTCTTCCATTTTTTGATGAAGTAAATAAGTGATTATTTCTTCCAATGAATTGGAATTCCCTAAAGATTTGAAGATTGGTGGAACTTTAAGACTAGCTGCTGTAGTGAGGTCGAGGATGCATTAGACTAATCCACTTAGCTGTATGATGAGAGCGCAGTATTGCAGTCCAGAATTTGACTCTGGTAGAAAGAGATTCATTATTTTTGGGGTAGAAAGAGATTCACAGACTTGCATTTTGTTATTCCAAAGGTCAAGGTCTTGATGAATCCATTGGGATTTGTCTTGTTTTATATACTTTCAGTGTCACCCTCCAGTTTACAAGATAAAGAAGCCAGAAACCACTCATGGACTTCATTTCCATAGTGATTAGAGTTGTATACTTCTTTCTGGAACTTCAAATATACCGGTTCATAATGTGACACCATGATGCTTGAATGTGTCAAGTTGAGGTGGACCTAAAGTTCCACAGACGGAAGTTGTCTCAAAAAGACCGACAATATAGTGGAGTCTATGATGAATTAGCAAGAACAGAACACAATGGAAACAAAGTATCTAAAATCGGCTAGTTGGTTGGCTTATGGTACACTTACATTAGGTTTTCTGTTTGACAGATCTTTTTAGTTTTCTTAGAGACTACATGCCATGTTTGGATAAGTTTGAGATTTAGAGAACCTCTAATTTTAGAGAACTGCTTATTTATCCTAAAAGACAAATTATTGAATATTGGAATGGAACAGGTTCTAATGGAGTGAAACGGATATGAAGATTCATATAGCCAAGGTAAACTAGCTAGGGGCTAAGGTGTAGTTGTCAATTAAATATGGTCTGGAAGTAGGGATCCAAATATGACACCTCTGATCATATTGGCTGTCCAACTTCTAGAGTTTAGACTAAACATTTCAATTTATGTAGATCTGCAAACTTTGAGTGTGGATTCCAAGTTATGTCGTCAAACTGACAACTTCAGTTTGCTCCGGCATACGTGTAAAGTTCCTGAGATGACTGGGTATTGCAAAACTTTTGGTTAGAGGATTATTGAAGCGGACTTGCCAATTCTTGCAATAATCATTTAGAGAATGCAAGTTTTGGATTTCTGGTTAGATATTTCTGTCTTCTGTGATATAAATATGTTCATCCGGGGGTTTCTAAAAGTTTTAGCTCCAACTATTTTTTCTGTTAAGTTGTTTTTGTGCGGTGCTTATATGGAAATGATCGTTTTACTTGACTAGTTGATGATGAGCATATTGGTATGGGATGAAGTTGCGAAAGGGTGTTACATCCTAGAAGTTGAATATTTCAGCTCATATAACAAATCAAGCATTTTACTTCTTTTGCTTGCCATTTTGTCTTCTAATATAAGGCTTCACGTATAATTGTTTTTCATGTTCTTTCTTATTAGATCCAACCATGGTCTGTATTTTGCCCATCCAGCAACAGCAAACTATAAATCAGATTTGTCCTCGCTAAGTTTTGCTAGAAAGTTCCCCTTCAGCTTCAAAAGTGGTAGCGGAATACTACAGGCTACATTAATATCAGGAGAAGATAATGTCTGGTCTTGTTTTAACAACCAAGGTGCAGAAAAAGGTTCTTTTAATCATGAAACCAAACAACCTGATGAAATAGCTGTTGGAACACCTGCTACCATAATAACTCCAAACAGAAGTAGTTTTCTCTCTAGTGTTGATGAATTTGACTTGGATCATGCTGTTGAGGGATTCTCTACTATTCCAGAGGCTATTGAGGATATTCGTCAGGGCAAGGTTTGTTTGCTCCTGAGATATGGGCTTCTTTTGTTTGTAACATTTTCTAAGTTCTGCCATTGAGGTATAAAACTCTCTAATCCCCCCCGCCCCCTCCTATTTCTGGAGGACACGTCGAAACTTGTACTTTCATCTCTTAGTAATTTGGAAAACGACTTGCAGATGGTAATTGTTGTTGATGACGAAGACAGAGAAAATGAGGGTGATCTAATAATGGCAGCACAATTGGTGACACCTGAAGCAATGGCCTTCATTGTAAAACATGGAACTGGTATTGTGTGCGTAAGTATGAAAGGTGAAGATCTAGACAGGCTTCAACTTCCACTAATGGTACCGCCGAAGGAAAATGAGGAGAAACTCTCTACTGCTTTCACTGTTTCTGTGGTATGTCCACTACTACTCTTTTATACTTTTGGAAACTATTATTTGGCCCCTGAAAAAAAGGATCACTTTCTGTATGAATAGATTCCTCAAGAAATATCTTTTATTTAAGAATAAGATGCAAATTGTGTGAGGTTGATGTTCATTAGGATCTATGATTGCCCTTGTGCTCCGACACTGCTTCATTGAAATTTTTTTGTATTGTATATATAAATAATCTGAAAAATACAGAATATGACTATAAATAATATAAATGACACTGCTGAAACATATGGTTTCCCTTGGCGTGATGGTTTAGTGCGCGACTGGTGTAGCCGAGCTCGCGTGTTCGAGCCTCAGCAAGCGCTATTTTTGTGTTTGATTTTTGGACTTTTTCTAACTAGTGCTCTGTGCGATAAAAATTCGTTGTTAAGGAGTTTCGAACCTCCAACCTCCATTTCATAGTCAAATTAAGATAAAATAAGCCAGTTGAATTGGGATTCGATTTATGCAGTGCTATAAGAATTAAATTACTTGTCCAAAAGATATGGACACAAAAATTAGGCATAAAGCTAAGCCTAAATTGAAAAGTAATCATTCCACTGCGCAATTTCAATATACTTGTAGAGACAAAGAAGTATGGAACCTATCGTCTTGTGTTTCAGCTTATTAAATTTGCTTTACTTTTGTCGATGAAGTTGATTAAGACTAATTTATGGAATCGACTGGATGATGAGCTTTTAATTAGTTGTTGGTGCATTATATAGAAACAGAAGTAGTAGTTGGTACTATCTCCAATGAGGCTATTATAAATACATTTCAAAATATGAAAACTCGTCAAGGAGTTATAGTAGTTTACTTGATTTATGTTTTAAGTTACTAATACGCTTATATATTTTTTTATTAATATAATGTTATTGTATCAATTATTCATTTGCTTATTTTTTTAAATGTTGACACCGCTTATAAAAAATCCTACGTACGCCACTGCTTGTGCTGATCTAAAACAACGCTCGTCATATATCCATATTGGATACGTGATAGAAAAAATCATCGATAGGTTTTGTTGAATATATTTGTGATCAGAACTACCTTTTCTATGCAAGAGGATTGATTGATCTCAAAAATGAAGTCTGGAAGGGATTACTTTGAGACGCACATACATCAACAACAACAACAACACATTCAGTATAATCCAACAAGGTGGGATCTGGGGAGGGTAGAGTTTACGCTGACCTTACCCCTACCTTGTGAGGGTTGAGAGGCTGTTTCAGATAGACCCTCGGCTCAAGGAGAGAAGAAAAAGAAGCAGTGACAACAACAGGATAATAAAATAAACGAAGTGAAAGAAACAATCAGGTAATACTAGTGATCAAGAATAAGCAAACATAAAAATAATACTAATACTCCTGATACGGTAAAGATATACGCTTGACAACCTACTAACCTCTACCCCGATACTCGAACTCCACACCCTTCTATCAAGGAGAGACGCACATACGTCATATTAATATTATTGTCTTGCTGGGGCAAAACCAAATAGGTATGGAACTTGATCTGGGGCACACAGTTTTGTGCATAAGCATTTTAAAAGATTTTCTCAATCTATTATTATCATAGTCCTTAAAATAATGGTTGAGAGCAGTTGTTTTTCCAATGATATTACTTTGCTTTTGAGGCATGAAAAATCTTTTGTTCACTTGTCATAATTGCAAACTTGTAATTTGGTTTGAGTTGCACCGTTCAGAAGTCAAAACCATATACTATAGGGCATGTTGCTCTGATATTTTTTGAGTGTCCAGCTCATTTTTTTCTCAGCCATTGACACCAATTAGTTGGATCTGATAGGATGGAAAATATGGTACCACAACAGGTGTATCCGCGCTTGATAGGGCGAAAACAGTTTTGGCTCTAGCTTCTGGTGATTCAAAACCTGAGGATTTCAACCGACCTGGACACATTTTCCCACTCAAGTATAGAGAAGGAGGGGTGCTAAAAAGAGCTGGCCATACTGAAGCTTCTGTTGATCTTGCTGTATTGGCTGGGCTGGACCCTGTTGCTGTTCTTTGTGAAATTGTGGATGATGATGGTTCCATGGCCAGGTTGCCGAGGCTTCGTCAATTTGCTGAAGCTGAGAACTTAAAGATTGTATCCATTGCCGATTTGATCAGGTAACAACTTGGATAGATGTATAATAACATTAACAGCTTTCATTCGGCATAGACGTCAACATGAGCAACAAGAAAACTGTTGAAGGACAATATGATGATTTATGAATCGGGCAAATTGAATAGGCTTATAGGTCATGCATAAACTGGACAAGTCTAAACATTTCCAGTTTCCTGAACTATACTAATAAGTAATAACTGTTAAGATAGCAAGACTAACGACTTGTTCATGAATATCTAGTTTCCAAAAGTACTTTGTAAAGCAAACTATTACTTATTTCTGTCCCAATTAGTCTTGCGTCAAATGAGAAGAAGTGACTTCCATATCCTATGGCAGGTATAGAAGGAAAAGAGAGAAACTGGTGGAGCTCGCTGCTGCCGCACCAATACCAACATCATGGGGCCCTTTTAAAGCCTACTGTTTTAAGTCTGTCTTGGATGGAATTGAGCATATTGCCATGGTCAAAGTAAGCAAAGTTGTGATTAGAGGGCTGAATAAACTTGCGTCTTTCATATTCTACGTTGCTTTATCTCTGTGTAAACGATCGTCTAGTTCTACCATCCCAATACTTTCAACATGACCTGACCATAATCAGACCAATCTTGAAAAAAAATGTATTTCTGTGAATACATGATTTATTTAAATAGGGAGTATCTTATTATTATTCTTGACAATCATGACAAGGTTCAATTTCAATAGGGTGATATCGGAGACGGGAAAGATGTCCTTGTCAGAGTGCACTCGGAATGTCTCACCGGTGACATATTTGGGTCTGCCCGATGCGACTGTGGTAAGCAGTTGGCACTTGCAATGAACCAAATTGAGCAAGCTGGAAGGGGTGTGTTAGTATATCTCCGTGGACATGAAGGAAGGGGAATAGGGTTGGGACATAAACTTCGTGCTTACATCCTACAAGATGATGGGCACGACACGGTTGAAGCTAATGAAGAGCTGGGATTACCTGTTGATTCACGGGAGTATGGCATTGGTGCACAGGTATTGACTGCAAAGAAAGTTATCATTTTCTTGATTATAAAACTACTCCCTCCGTTTCAATTTGTTTGTCTTACTTTCCTTTTTAGTCCGTTTTAAAAAAGAATGTCTCTTTCCTTTTTTTAGCAACTCTTTTATTCTAACTTTACATATGACATGTTTAAGACCACAAGATTTAAAGGTTGGTACATTCTACATATCAACAACAACAAAATACCCAGTGTAGTCACACAAAGTGAGGTCTGGGAAAGGTAGTGTGTACCCAGACCTTACCCTACCTCAAAAGTAGAGAGGTTGTTTCCAATAGACACTCGGCTCAAGGAAAAAAAGTCCAAAGCAGTTCAGAAAAGAAGTAACAGATTGGTACATTCTACACATCTTTAGTTTAAAACCACAAAATTCAGAAGTCTTCTCTACTAACCAATCGGAGGGAGTAATTTTTAATATCTTTATCAGTCCTTGATCTTACGGTTTCTTTAACAAGGTTGATCATATATTTACAATGTGTGATAGGGAGATGCAATTGATACTCTGTAGTGAATCGTCAATTTGATTCCTGAGCTCTTAGTTCGTACATATTTTGTTCCTTCAACTTTAAATCATTCTCGAAGCATTCCCAAATCTGGGGAAAAAAAAGGCCCGCTAGTAGTGAAACAGTTGTGATTTTCTTGAGGTACATGTTAATTAGCAACTTCCCTTAACCCTCACACGAGTTTTTCTTACTGTTTTCTGTTTATGTTTTTTCTATCAACTTCAACAATTGGACATTAACCTGTTGACTTGATTTCAGATACTACGAGATTTGGGTGTTCGTACAATGAAGCTGATGACAAACAACCCCGCGAAGTATGTTGGGCTCAAAGGATATGGTCTGGCAATTGCAGGTAGAGTTCCACTGTTAGCTCCTATAACTACAGAAAATAAGAGATACTTAGAGACCAAACGCGTGAAATTGGGGCACGTATATGACTCCAACGATGCCAATGGCCACGTTAATGGTTCTGAAGCTGGTTGAGCGGGCCACGATGAATTACATGACAATGCTGAGTGAAAATTGTCTAAAACCGCGGCGAAAAACTGATTCGGGGTTCAATTCTGTGGCTTGCATTTTCTGGTAGTTTGTTCCAAACATTTTTTCAGTCTTGTTGGTTAAATGTACTTTTTTTGTTTTTGGCCTTTTTCTCTCTTTGTAGAAGAGTTAAAAGGAAAGCTGGTTACAAAAGTTTTGAAGTTAGATTTTGTGTTGTAGGTAAAGTTGATATCAACTAGTTTGGGATTGAGACGTAGTTAATTGAATAAAGTTCTTTCGCATAATTAAAAGAGAGATATCAAATTGGATAGTAATCACTTCTAAAATTTACTTTTAACTTATCACACGATACTAGATGTGAGTCCTCATTTCATACACTCCGCTTTGATACGTTCTGTGACATTATCGTTAGTCTCTCCTTTCTTGGATTATTGATTCTAACATACTTGAAACTTCCTTTCTTTGAAATGACTTATGTATTAATCATCATGTATAAATTACGTCACTAAACTTGCACTCTAAACAAGTTGTCTTGCTCCTGCTCAAAACATTTGATGCTCAAAACAAAATTACTTAATTATAACTGTATTCCTTACGCTAATTATTTCAATACTTGGGAGTCTTAATGCTGTTATAATATTTTAAAATAACGTGTAAAATTAAAAGGTTTAAAAGACGAATAATATGAACGGTCTATGAGAAACTTTTTACCTACATAAAGTGGGTTCTTATTTGTATAAAAGGTACTTTGAGATTAACGATAGATCTTTCATCTTTATTTAGACCAGAAAAAATAATGAGATCACTTCCTTCAATTACAAATTTATAGCTGCCGTTTAATTGTCATGAAGGCTGCTGCTGTCGTGGTCACACAAAATTAGGCAAATCAACTAACTTTAGAATAGAAGTACATCAATCAATCCGTCAAAACGATTAATTTTTTTATTTTTTTTTTGGAACCTTCGGGAAAACCACAATCTCTATCACAACATCTGTCTTTTGAGTGAGCGCTTTATGGTAACCTGTTTATTGTGCAACAGCTCACAAATCACATATGAAATGTAAACCGCACTAGACAAGTCTCATGTAACGAGCTCATAGCTGATGAGCTGAGAGGCAAACGAAAGCTGGACTTGATCCTAGGTCTCCCACATAGGAGACCCACCTCCCAAACACTCAACCATATCTTTGCGGCAAAAATAATTAAGTGTTAGTAATTAAATTTCTTAGTGGAGAGGATCAAGGTGCAGTAGTTATAATTTAAACAAACATTTTTTACATCGGAGAGAAGGAGGGAGGATACGCAACTAATATAAGGGTTAAACTCTCCAATTCATCTATAAAAGATAAATAAACTCACCAAGTAAGTTAGTCCTCGACCCAAATCAAAAATTAATTTTAGTTGATAAATGA
Source organism: Capsicum rhomboideum (assembly GCA_031232105.1). Classification (NCBI taxonomy): domain Eukaryota; kingdom Viridiplantae; phylum Streptophyta; class Magnoliopsida; order Solanales; family Solanaceae; genus Capsicum; species Capsicum rhomboideum. The sequence continues at coordinate 49,914,508 of CP124707.1, forward strand.
AAATTCTTATATCCAAAATTGAAATACCTTAGGTAAAAAAAATAAAAATCAATTCTTGTATAAAGTGCAAGTAGCATAGTACTGGATAAATTTCTTCTAGACACTCATTGTAGTTTGTCAGCTTGTAACATGACAGTTAACTCTATTCTTCAAAATTTCTAATATTAAAATACTTTTAAATTTTAATTTAAATGTCTTATTTATTTATTTTAATATATTTCAAAAAGAGTATTTCTTTCTATATTAAGTATTCTAACTTTAATATTTTACACTAATTTAGGAAAATGGCCATAAATCATGGTGGAAATTGCTTTAACATATTCTAACTTTGCGAGAATTTTATGATCCTCCTGAACTAATTTATAATATAATATCAGGATATTATCAGTTTAGCTGAACTAACAAGTGAACACATAATCGTGAAGATAAGTTAGAAATCACACGATCCGTAGTAATTAATTATTTGCATTATTATTGGATATTCGATTCACCCGCATAATTTTTTTTACGACATATGATATTTAATTAATTTAACATATGTTTACTTTACACACTAGTGTAATATTCTTTTCTTCTAATTTGTGTTACAGCTGGTCCACAAAATGTAAAATCAAGTGTAATATTCTTTTCTTCTAATTTGTGTTACAGCTGGTCCACAAAATGTAAAATCACTACTTTATGTTCAAATTCCAAAGCTTTTTTTTAAAAAAATAAAATAAAATAAAATTTTAATTTAATTTAATCCTTTAAAGCTCACTGATCTGAATAAATAGAATTTATACTAAATATAAATAGATTCACCAAGAAAATAAAACACACGCATTAATTTTTGCAAAAAAATTGTCCCATAAGTCTCGCAAGCTAAATTTGTCAGAATGATTTATACAAATGTTCATTTTTTAAGTTATTAATAATTTTATCCTTATTTTAAAAAAGAATGTGCAATATAATACTTAGATACAGATGAATATTAGACGATGTTTGATGTTTATAAAATTTTAGATGATAGTCTAATAATTTTTCATAAGATTTTCAATTTTATTCAAATGAAAATTTTAGATTGTAATCTAGAAGGTCAATGTATTATTTTTTTAAAAAAAAAATACTCATTTCATTCTAATTTTAAGTGTCTTAATTTGACTAAATATTAAGTTTAAGAAATAACAAGAGATTTTTGAATCTTATGATCTTAAATTAAAAATATGTATAATAGTTTCTTAAATTTTGTGATCTTAAACTTATCATGTACTAGAATGTTAGAATTGAAAAACTTAATAAATATAAAAAAAAAAAGGACCCTTTTTAGGTCAAACAAAAAAGAAAAGCAAAAAATACTTAAAATTGGAATCGATAGAGTACTACTAAAAAAAACTATTTTAAAAAAGGTAATCTGATGCATAAAACGACCTTTATTTTGGAGAAGGGTTGCACCTCAAGTAATATAGACAATGAGCATTTATACAAATATAAAATATTACTATAACTTAAATTCATGACTTATAAATCATACGAAGATAAATTTACGATTGCTTCAAGCTCCTATTCAACTATTCCAAAAAGTGATAAAGCAAAGGAAAAAAATAATCTGAAATTATTGGTAAAAGAGAAGTTCCAACTACTTTAAAATATTGAATCCTTATCTTGAGTAATAATAAGACCAAAATTTTTTATTTTTTTTTTTTATGAAGACACGTTTGTCACAGCTTTTGTTACTTTATAGCATATAGGACAAAATATGCCAAAAATAGTCAGGAAAATAACTTATTATAAGAACAGATATGTCTTGTATCTTTCTTGAAAAATAATTTAAAATGATTTTGAAAAATGTCCTTCATGAATAACGTACTCTCTAGTTTCTAATACTTACCAACCAAATTTGGAGGCACTAATCAGTTGAATGGTAATTATAATTTAATTTAAGATGAAATTGATTATTTTTTTTTCTTTCTAGAAGTGTGAAACAATTTTTCTTCAATTACCTTACGTGTGTCATGTCATGTGTGTGACTTGCACATTATATCTTAGACGAATTTTATATCGGAATGAAAAACAAATTAGAGACCTTAAAAAATAAGTTTAGAATTAAATGTCGATGAATTTTTTGGGTTAAAATTAAAAGATAAATTTGTATAGACTTAGATACATAAAAACAAGGTTCAAGTCTATCGCTTTTATAATTCCTTAGATGCATGCATCACTGCCTCAAGAATTTGATTCTTTTTACGAATTTGGATGACGATAAAGCGGAGAGGGCGACTGAGTTTCACTCTTTATCATTTCTTACTACTCCTCAATTCCCGTCAAGTGTTGACTTATTTCTCAAGCCATTGCTCAATTCTTTTTTTCTGATTGATCGAATAGATTGAGTTGAGAACTTGTTTCGAATAATACCTTAAATTTTTTGGATCAAGACCGTTACAATATCACCCCTTGCTCCATTATTATCTTTTTTCGAAATTATTGATGTTTAAATAATTATCTCTTAATTGTTTTCCATATTCATGGAGTCCTGCAAAAAATATATAACTATTAAGGAATTATACATTCAATATTATAGACGTGACAATCCTATGGAAAATCTCGAAATGTAAAAATACTAGGGAACACTTTCAAGCAATTCTTTTAGAAGATTTTGTAAGTCTTTTGTTTCTTAATTTCTACATTACAAAAATATTTTCATTCATGAATCGCTAAATCTTTTTAATTCAATTTTGATCATTAATTACCTACTTTGTTTAGTCGCGACGTATGACTTTGCTAACATCTATTTTATTCATTTCATAACGACTATAAAAATGATTATCTTATACATGTACACAGATCTTGAAAAACTAATTTATATAGGATAGAAGACACGTTTTTCGCAACATGTGTTACTTTATACTATAGTACAAAATATTTTAAGCTATACTAGTCAGTTGAATAATAAACATCATTTACTTCAAGACCAAATTGACTTCTTCTTTCTTTCTTTTTTCCCCCCTAAAAATGTGAAATACGAAAACACACACACCCCGAAAAAAAAAAAAAAAAAAACTTTTAACCAACATCAAACTTAACATCTAAGCAAATCTTTTAGAATCTTTAATAAACTTTTTGTTTCTTAATTTCTACATTACAAAAATTCCTTCAAATAGTCAAATATTTTCAATTTGATCCGACTATTAATTACTTACTTAATTTATTATTGGACATGTAATGTGGTAAATACTTATTCTATCCATTTTACAATGACCATAAAACGATTACTTTATGCATATAGACATGTTTTGAGATGCTAATTCATAATAACAACTTTCAAATATCTTCACTGATTCATCAATGTTTCTATCGGGGCAAACAATTATTTAACTAAGTTTTCTCAGTTCAAATTTTGATAGTCAAATACCAACTAATTACCTTAATCATAGACATAAATTAGCTAAAATTTGTTTTATTCTATAAATTATAATGATTATAAAAATAATATAATTATTTCATGTATGTCAACAAATCTTGAGATGCTAATGTACAATAGCTAAATGTTAGTAAATCGTTTAATATTTTAAGTTTGAAATTCGATTGTTAACTATATCTGCAGATACGCAACAAAGCTAATATAATAATGACTCAATTCAATGTTTTTTTCTTTTAAACTGTGAAATAATTTTTTTTAATTATCTTACGTGTCATCTCTAATTCATGCATCACACCCCTCAAGTTTATTCCTTAAGTAATTCATTAAATTACCTATATTCCTTGCCATTTTCCTGTGAATCCTATAAAATTACTATTTAGGAATTGTATTCAATTAGTTTCCAATAGTTCTATCTAATTAATCTTATATAAATTTCATAAATACTTAGCTAATACTTGTTATGTTCTATAACAACCTATAGCGAATCTCGTAATGCTATAATCCAAAAGGAATGACCAAATATCTTCACCAATTTATCCATGTTTCGATATGAGCCAAAATACTAGTTCTATAAATCCTTTCAGTTCGAAATTTGACTGTTATAACGACTATAAAACCGATCACCCTGTACCTACCAATGAATCTCGACTTACTAATACATAATAACAACTTTAAATATCTTCAATGATTTATCCACGTTTCTATATACAATAAAATATTGGTTCGTTAAATTTTGTTCAATTCAAAATTCGACCGTTAATTACCGAATCGCATTATCAACATGCATATATGACAAAGCAAACACTTGTTTTACCACGTTTATAACGACTATAAAATCGATTACTCTGTACCTACCAATGAATCTCGAGATACTAATCCATAATAACAACTCTAAATATCTTTCCTGATTTATCCACGTTTTTGTGTACGACAACATAGTAGTTCGTTAAATTTTTTCAGTTCAAAATTTGATCGTTGATTACCGAATTACATTATCAACATGCATACGACAAAGTCAACACTTGTTTTACCACGTTTATAACGATTGTAAAATCGATCACTTTGTACCTATCAATGAATCTCGAGATACTTATCCATAATAACGCTTCTAAAAATCTTCATCGATTTATCCACGTTTCTATATAAGACAAAACACTAGTTCATTAAATCTTTTCAGTTAAAAATTCGACCGTTAATAATTGAATTACATTATCAACATCTATAAAATCGATCACTCTCTACCCATCAATATGTCTCGAGATGTCAATTCATCATAACAAGACATAATACATAAACATGCCCTTTAACTTGGCTTTAGATGACATTTATACCCTCCAATTCTGAATTTGCATAAGTAGACACTTAAGACTATCATAAAGTTGAACACGTAGACACACACGTTCTACTCGACAAATATTACGCAACTTGACATGTAAAACATGTATATCTCACACGATTCGCCACGTACATCATACAAAAAAGGAAAAACGATAAAAATAAAAAGCGCTTCACTTTTTTTCCTTACTAGTTAAACGGTTCGTTTGACCATGAAAATTTTTCACTTTTTTCTCAGAGTCTAACTCCGAATTTTTTTTTCACTATTCCTCTTATCTTTCACACTACTTCATGTATAGGACATATACATTTCACTTAATTTGCCACGTATACTATACAAAAAAGGAAAAACGATAAAAATAAAAAGCCCTTCACTTTTTTTCTTTAATAGTTATAACGAAACTTTTGACTATGAAATTTTTTCACCTTTTTCTAGAATCGAACTCGGGGAAAACTTAAAAAGCCCTTCACTGTTTTTCATTAATAGTTATAACGAAACTTTTGACCATGAAGTTTTTTCACTTTTTTCCTGAATCGAACTTCGGAAAAACTTAAAAAGCCCTTCACTATTTTTCCTTAATAGTTATAACGGAACATTTGACCATGAAAATTTCATTTTTTTCCGTAGTCGAACTTCGGAAAAACTTAAAAAGCCCTTCATTGTTTTTCCTTAATAGTTATAATGGAACTTTTGACCATGAAAATTTTTCACTTTTTTCTGAAGTCGAACTCCGAGAAAACTTAAAAAGCCCTTCACTGTTTTTCCTTAATAGTTATAACGAAACTTTTGACCATGAAATTTTTTCACTTTTTTCCTGAATCGAACTCCGAAAAAACTTAAAAAGCCCTTCACTATTTTTCCTTAATAGTTATAACAAAACATTTGACCATGAAAATTTCACTTTTTTTCGTAGTTGAACTTCGAAAAAACTTAAAAAGCCCTTCACTATTTTTCCTTAATAGTTATAACAGAACTTTTGACCATGAAAATTTTTTACTTTTTTTTTAAGTCGAACTCCGAGAAAACTTAAAAAGCCCTTCACTATTTTTCCTTACGAAAATTTTTCACTTTTTTCCGGCGCTGAACTCCAGAAAACTTTTCGTACTATAATTCTCTTCCTCTTCCACCACTATAAATACCCAATCTTTTCCACTTCCATGTCACTATTTTCACCTCTGCTGTGCACAATCTACACATATACAGACACCCTTTTTCTCGTACTTCACGTCCCTGTCTTCCTCCTACCCCCCATACCCCACCCCCCCACCAGCTCAAACCCACAAAATTTCCAGTTTTGATCAATTCTTGGATCACTTTTTTTTTTTCAATGCAAAAACCGGTTTCTTGGCCGGTGACCCGACCCGGATATGGGTTTCCCCGGTGTAACCCGACCCGTTATTACCAGACCAAACAACCCAATTTTACTATTGAGCTTGTTGCAACACCACAACACTGGAAACTAAGCAGACAACAACTGAACAATTTGATAGTGAAATTACCATTTACCCCAGATAATCCATTAGTTTTTGAAAATGAAAAGTCCAGTTTTGTCCTTGGAACATTGTCCTATGTTGAATGGAATCATGCATTAGATGTTATGGTGAAGTTATGGGAATTAAGGTTAGCAGGTTTACATTGTTATAATACATTTGTTAAAGCAAAAAATGTTGTTTTGTCTGATAAAGATGAGTTGAATGAAAGGTTAAAAAGGGTATTCTTGGAAGAAATGGGGAGATTAATTGATGGGTTTTTAGTACAAAAATGGGAAAAAAGATTGGATTCTTTGGTGAATGAAATTGAGAAAATTGGTTTTTTGTTGAAAAGGCCAAATAGAATTGGTGTTTGTGAAGAATTGTTGAGGAAAAAAAAGGGTATTGAAAAAGAAAAAGATTTGATCAAATTAAGGATTAGTGAGTTTAAGAATGGGATTAAGTGTTTAATGGATTATTTGGAAGGGAATAATGAAAGGTTAATTAAGGTGTTTAGTTTAAGTGAAGAAATTGATTGGAGTAAAATTCATTATTTGATGATGAGAGAATGTAAAAGGCTTGATGATGGATTACCAATTTATGGTTTCAGACAGCAGATTCTTGAACAAATTCAGTGGCAACAGGTAATGTTTTCAGTTACATTAGTTGAATCTTTTTTTTTTTGAGAAAGGTAACTGACATTAGTTGGATCTTTAACTGACAAAAATGACTGTTTTTTTGTTTTTTGTTTTTTGTTTTTACTGGCTTCGTTTATGTTTATTTTAACTTGTTACATTTGGACTTGACACGTCCTTTAAGAAAACAATGCTATCTGTTACATTTGTTTGATCTTTTACAGATAAAAATGATTGTTTTGTTTTTGTTTTTACTGGCTTCGTTTATTTTTACTTTGCTACATTTGGAAAAGAATGATATCTGTTACATTTGTTTGATCTTTTGCTGATAAAAATGATTGTTTTGTTTTTGTTTTTTACTGGCTTCGTTTATTTTTACTTATTACATTCGGACTTGACACGTTGATTAAGATAACAGATTCTTGAACAAATTCACTGTCAACGGGTAATGTTTTCAGTTACATTTTTGTTTGATTTTTTACTGATAAAAATGATCGCTATTTTTGTTTTTTACTTCTCCGTTTATTTTTATTTGTTACATTTGAACTTGGCACGTTGATTAAGATAACAGATTCTTGAAAAATTTCAGTGTCAACAGGTAATGTTATCAGTTACATTTTTGTTTGATCTTTTCTACTGATGAAATGACTGTTGTTTGTTTTTCACTTGTCCGTTTATTTTTACTTGTTACATTTGGACTTGTACACTTTCCTTTTAATCTTTTACTGATTAAAAAGAGTGTTTTCTTTTTGTTTTTTTTTATCAGTTACATTTGTTTAATTAATCTTTTACTGATAAAAATGACTCTTTTTTTTTTTTTTTTTTTTTTTTTACCCTAGAGTTATGGCTTTTTACCCTCCTCTTGGTAACAAGATTATATATTAGTATAAGCAAACCTTCTGATTTGTTTGACTTGATACGGAATTTAAGAAACATTTGTCGTAGAATAGAATGTAAGATTTGCTTTATCTCCTACTGATAAAAAAGTTCTCTTTTTTTTCTTTTTTGTTTTTTTTAATCCTTGAGTCAGTGGTAGCAAATCTTCTAATTCTTTTGACTTGACACGAAGTTTGAGAAATATTTGTCGTCTTAGACTAAAGATAGAAGTAGAATAGAATGTAACATTTGTTTAATCTTTTCCTGATAAAAAAGACTTGTCCTTTTTTTACCCTTGAGTTAATGCTTTTACCCTACTCTTGGTAAAAGGATAACAAGCTTAAATATTAGTACCAATTTATGGTTTCAGGCAACAGATTCTTAAACAAATTCAGTGTCAACAGGTAAAACTATCAGTTACATTTGTTTAATCTTTTCTACTGATAAAAAAGACTTCTTCTTCTTTCTTCTTTTTTTTTTTTTTTTTTTTTCTTACCCTTGAGTCAAAGCTTTTTACCATCCTCTTTGTAAAGGGATAACAAACTTAAATGTTAGTAGTATAAGTAAATGTTGTGATTTTTTTATTTGATCGAATTTAATAAAGTAATAAAACTTTTGAATCTTGTGGTGAATGTAACATTTGCTTGATCTTTTACTGATTTAAAAAAAAGACTATTTTTTTTTTTACCCTTGAGTCATGGCTTTTACCCTCCTTTTGGTAAAATATTAAACAAGCTTCAGTATTAGTATCACCAAATCCTGTATTCTTTTAGCTTGGGATGGAGTTTAAAAAGTAATGATTACTTTTGAATCTTGTGGTCTTAGACTAAAGATGTACCAAAATGCCTTTTAGTAATGTTGTCTTAAACCTGCCACGTGGAAAGTAGAATTAAAGAATTGCCAAAAAAGAGCACATGCATTTTTTTGGAAACGGATTAAAAAGGAAAGTAATACAAACAAATTGGAACGGAAGGAGTATTTGTAAATAGATGGATGAATGAGCTTAAATATTTTTTCTGCATGTAGTTGACTTTTGAATCTTGTGGTCTTAAACTAAAGATACATGAAGTGTACCAAAATGCCTTTTGATCATGTTGTCTTAAACATGCCACGTGGAAAGTTAGAACTTTAGAGTTAACAAAAAAGATAAAGGCATTCCTTTTTGAAATGGACTAAAAAGGAAAATAAGACAAACAAATAGAAACGGAGGGAGTATTTGTAAAAAGATGGATTAATGAGCTTAAATATGTTTTTTCCAAGTCATTGCAATACATTCTGCTAATAATCCTGTATGCGTTATAAGTAGTACAGTAACGATTATGCTGTTTATCCCTTCTTCTGTATAGATATATACCAATTGCAATCGCAGCTATTTTCACTTATCTTAAAAAAGTTTTGCTGCTAAAATTGATTTTCTAAAAAAATCGTTTGAACATTTTTTTAATCTTTTACTGATAAAGACTGACTTTTTGCCATGAATCCACCTTAAGGATAACAAGCTTAAATATTAGTATCAGCAAAATCTTGTGATTCTTTTTACTTGTAAAAAGTTGGATGAATGAGTTTAAATATTTTTTCTGCAAGTCGTTGCTATACATTATGCTAATACTCACGAACACTTACTAGTAGTACTGGTATGGTAACAATTATGCTGTTTGTTTCTTTATATATATATACCAATTGAAATCACATCTATTTTCACTTATCCCAAAAAAAGTTTGCACCTTAGATGATCTTGTCTTGTTGTTTGTAGGGGCCCAAGGGGTCTTCTCCTCCCTGTATTATTGTTCTTAATTTAGTCATTTGATTATACGAATATGTTATTCATAATTGGCTTTTCAACGGTGGATGATTTTGAGTAATTAGCTTTGGTGTCTGTTTGCATGCTTCCTTGGTGATTTGAATGGGATGATTTTTCCTTTCATTGGGTGGATTGGTCTCTTTTTTTGGGGGGCTCGATGTGTTCTAAATTTTGATGGTTATGTTTTAGGTGACGGTTTTGGTTGGAGAGACTGGATCAGGAAAGAGTACACAATTAGTGCAATTCCTTACTGATTCAGGATTAGCTGGCGATGGTTCTATGATTTGCACTCAGCCTCGCAAACTTGCTGCCAACTCTTTAGCAAGAAGGGTTAGAGAGGAAAGCCAGGGGTGCTACGATGATAGTTTGATCTCCTGTAATCCATCATATTCATCCTGTCAACAGTCTGATTCAAAGATGATTTTTATGACAGATCACTGCCTATTACAGCACTATATGGGTGACAAGACTTTGTCCAAGATTTCATGCATCATAGTCGATGAGGCACATGAAAGAAGCCTTAGCACCGATCTTCTTTTAGCATTGATTAAGAATATACTTAATGAGAGGTTTGATCTGAAGCTTATTATTATGTCTGCCACAGTTGATGCAGACCAGCTTTCAGATTACTTCTTTGGTTGTGGAACTTTCCATGTAGGGGGGAGAAATTTTCCAGTTGATATTAACTATGTTCCCTGTGAATCTGATGTCCATCCTGCTGTTGGTGCAATTGCCTCTTATGTCCACGATGTTATCAAGATGGTGACTGAGATCCATAGAACTGAGGGAGAGGGAGCTATTCTAGCATTCTTGACATCTCAGAGTGAAGTTGAATGGGCTTGTGAGAAGTTTCAAGCACCTCTGGCCATTGCTTTACCATTACATGGCAAATTATCCTATGATGACCAAAATCGAGTGTTCCTCTCCTATCCCGGGAGGAGAAAGGTTATATTCACCACAAATCTTGCTGAGACATCACTGACAATCCCCGGTGTCAAATATGTTGTTGATTCTGGCATGGTTAAAGAAAGCAGGTTTGAACCTGGCAGTGGCATGAATATTCTCAGGATATGCAGTGTGAGCCAAAGTTCTGCTAACCAAAGAGCTGGTCGTGCAGGGAGAACTGAACCTGGAAAGTGTTACAGGCTGTACTCTCAAAATGATTTTGAGTGTATGCCTAGCCATCAGGAACCTGAAATTCTCAAAGTTCATCTTGGTGTTGCAGTGCTGAGGATTCTTGCTTTAGGTATCAAGAATGTGCAGGATTTTGATTTTGTTGATGCACCAAGCCCCAAAGCTATTGAGATGGCCACCCGAAATCTGGTTCAACTAGGAGCTGTTAGACAAAGAGATGATGCATATGAATTAACTGCAGAAGGACTAAAACTGGTCAAGTTGGGTATTGAACCTCGGTTGGGAAAAATGATCCTCAGTTGCTTTGATCAACATTTGAGTAAAGAAGGTGTTGTGCTTGCTGCCGTTATGGCAAATTCCAGCAGCATTTTCTGTAGGGTCGGTTCTGTAGGAGACAAGCTAAAATCTGATCGCCGTAAGGTGCAATTTTGCCATCCAAATGGTGACCTCTTTACTTTACTATCTGTTTACAGGGAATGGGAGATTGTTCCTAGGGAAAAGAAGAATAGCTGGTGTTGGGATAATAGCATCAATGCCAAATCCATGAGGAGATGCCAGGAGACTCTGCTGGAAATGGAAGCCTGTCTTCAGAACGAGCTAAATATGATCACAGCCAGCTACTGGCGCTGGCATCCTCAAGGACTTAACAAGCATGACGAAGTATTGCAAAGTGTTATTCTTTCTTCACTTGCGGAAAATGTTGCTATGTACTCAGGTTATGATCAACTTGGTTACGAGGTTGCGTTAACTGGGAAGTGTGTCCAACTACATCCTTCCTGTTCGCTTTTGAATTTTAACCAACGGCCACGTTGGGTAGTCTTTGGGGAAGTCCTTGCAGCAGCTAATGAGTATCTGGCCAGTGTTACTGCATTTGACTTCAGTTCTCTTATTAGCCTGAATCCTGCTCCTTTGTTTGATTTTCTGAAGATGGATGTGCAAAAGCTAGAAAAGAAGGTTTTGACAGGCTTTGGAGTCATGCTACTCAAAAGATTTTGTGGAAAATCTAACAGTAGCATTAATAATCTTGTCTCGCGCATTAGAACTTCTTATATGGATGAAAGGATAGGCATTCAGGTTAATGTTGATGAGAATGAGGTTCTTTTATATGCTTCTTCAAGAGACATGGAGAGTGTCACCTGCCAAGTAAATGATGCTCTAGAGTATGAAAGTAAGCTATTACGGAACGAATGCTTTGAGAAATGTCTATTCAGTGGAGGATCAGCAGCTTCGGCCTCTGTTGCCCTCTTTGGAGCTGGTGCTGTGATAAAGCATTTGGAGCTTGAGAAGAGATGTTTGACTGTGGACATATTTCGTTCAAATGGAAATGCCATTGATGATAAGGAACTGCTGATGTTTTTGGAGAGAGTCACATCAGGTAATATTTCTATGGTGCACAAGTACACTGGAATGGGCCAGGACAAAGAGGAGAACAAGTGGGGCACAGTAAAATTTCTTACCCCTGATGCTGCCGAACATGCTATATTCTTAAATGAAGTGGAATTTAATGGTGGCTTTCTGAAAATGGTTCCAGCCAGGAGCATACACGGTAGTGATCAAACGATGTTTCGGTCAGTTCTCAGAGCTAAAGTTTCTTGGCCTCGTAGATACAGTAAAGGAGTAGGCTTTCTGAAATGTGACCCAAGTGATGTTGCTTTATTGGTAGATGACTTGTCTGATCTTCCGATTGGTGAAAAACTTATCCAGTGTAATGCAAGCGATAAGTACATTGACAACATAGTCATTACTGGACTTGATAGGAACGTTGGTGAGGTAGAGATACTCGAGGTGTTGAGGACAGCAACAAATAGGAGAATTCTGGATTTCTTCCTGTTGAGAGGAGATTCTGTAGAAAATCCTCCCGTAGCTACTTGTGAAGAAGCACTTCGGAAAGAAATATCTGCCTTCATGCCTAAAAGGGTTCCGTATGTTAACTCTGTTCGTGTCCAGGTCTTCCAGCCGGAACCAAAGGAGTGTTTCACAAAAGCAGCTATAATATTTGATGGATCTCTTCATCTTGAAGCAGCCAAGGCCTTGGAGCAAATTGAGGGCATCGTTTTGCCCGGATGCCTTCCCTGGCAGAAAATAAGATGTCAGCAACTGTTTCACAGCTCTGTTTCCTGTCCTGCACCAGTTTATGATGTCATCCGGAACCAGCTGGATTCTTTACTTGCTAGCCTCCGCCAAAAAAAGGGTATGTTGTGCCTACTTATTTTTATATAATCTTCGTTACAAACTAGATGTTTATGTGTTCATCATTCACTGGATTCTACTAGTTATGTCTGTGTCAAACTAGGTTGCTTATGTGAAGTGTCGGATTTGGTTTTAAACTAAATGTTCTGTTTTACATTTATAGTTTAAGAAGTGACCCTTATTTCAGAACAAAAAAATTTCAGAATTCGGACGTGGAATTGTTTAATTGGTAGCTCAGTGAAACTTGTGATTGTTTTGCAGATGTGAATTGCAAGCTAGAGAGAAATGATAACGGTTCGTATAGAGTTAGGATATCTGCCACTTCCACCATTGTTGTGGCAGAGTTGAGAAGGCCATTGGAGCAACTTATGAAAGGCAAGATTGTGGAACACGTGGACATCACCCCGACGGTTGTTCAACTTCTGTTCTCTCGAGAAGGAATTAACATTCTGAGGACAATTCATTGGGAGACAGGATCCTATATTCATTTTGACAAGCATAGCTTGCATGTTAGAATCTTTGGTTCTTCAGACAATGTTGATAGGGCTGAGCAGAGATTTATTGACTCCCTTCTGGCACTACATGAAAGTAAACAACTTGAGGTGCATCTTCGTGGAGGACTTTTGCCTCCTGACCTGATGAAAAGAGTCGTTAAGGCATTTGGACCAGATCTTAGTGCACTTAAAGAAAAGGTGCCCGGGGCAGAGTTTTCTCTGAACACAAAGCGCCATTGTATCTGTATCAATGGTACTAAAGATATGAAGCAAAGCGTCGAGGACATAATCTCTGAAATTGCTCAACAAAGTTTTCCAACTCAAACGACGGGAGATGAGGCTCACTGTCCTGTTTGCTTGTGTGAACTGGAGGATCCTTATAGACTTGAAGCTTGTACCCATGTATTCTGTCGGTCATGTTTGCTAGAGCAGTGCGAGTCTGCAATCAAAAGCAGGGAAGGTTTCCCCATGTGCTGTTTGCATTATGGTTGTGGGGAACCCTTTTTGCTTGCTGATTTGAAGTCTCTATTGTCAATTGAGAAGTTGGAAGAACTTTTCAGGGCTTCCTTGGGAGCTTTTGTGACAGCCAATGGGGGTACCTACCGCTTTTGCCCCTCACCAGACTGCCCTTCAGTTTATCGCATTGCAGATTCTGATATGGACTTTGGTGCACCTTTTGTCTGTGGTGCATGCTTTGTGGAGACATGTACGAGATGCCACCTGGAGTATCATCCATACCTCTCGTGTGAGACGTACCAGAAGGTTAAAAACAACCCAGATTCCTCTGTAGAAGAATGGTCCAAGGGGAAAGACAATGTAAAGAAATGTCCGGTTTGCAGTTATATAATAGAGAAGGTGGATGGCTGCAATCACATCGAGTGTAGGTGTGGGACACATGTTTGCTGGGTGTGTCTGCTGTTCTTTGACAGCAGTGATAATTGCTATGACCATTTGAGGTCTGTTCACCAGTCCATTACATGAGAAATAGGGAACTATAGTTTATGTAAGCTCGTTCATGTAAATATTTGCGCGTGTATGTAGCCCAGAGCTTTTTATGTCTGTACATATCTGTTTATGTTAAGTGGTTCTCCTCATATATGGGTCAGTACTAGTTGCTCCTGTATGTATACACACAGAGAAACAGCAATAAATCTGTGCTTTTAGAACCCTTTTCTTGTCTATAGTTAAATGGCTCTCTGTTACAATAGTACAAAATTTCTGTCTATAGTTAAATGGCTCTCTGTTACAATAGTACAAAATTTCTGTCTAGTTTTGTGGTATTTGGTTAATTCTGTGTTTCCAACATTTTTTTCTTGAGTCGAGGGTAGAGGTAAGGTCTGTGTACACTCTACCCTCTGACCCACTCTGTGGGACTACGCTACGTATGTTGTTGTTGTGTTAACAACATCATACTACCTATAACATGACTGATAAAGCTAACCTTCTCAACTGCAAAACAAAGTGTTACTATGCACTCCTGGTTCTTAATTGGATGTGAGAAGGAAAAGCAATTCAGAATACGAAAAAAAAGAAAGAAAAAAAAAATACTGTCATAGCCCAAGCCAATGACACGTATTGTCTGCTTTGTTCCAACATGACACGTATTTCATTGTGGGATTCACTTAAGGTATCACGTGATCCTTTTTGCTCCTTCTCCATCAGCTCGCCCTCCGTCAAAAGAGGTATCTGTAGCCAATTGCAGCTATACCTACACAGATAGCAACTGCCACGAACCAAGTTAAACCATTTGGAGCATTTTTATCTTCATCTTCTTTTATCCTGTTCCATCTATCAACATGTTCATATTGCTGCTGCTGTTGTTGTGTTTTTAACTGCAGGATTTGTAGCTCAAGAACTTTGATCCAGTTCCTATAAGCAAGCGATCGCACTGATTCATCCAACATCAAATTCGAAAGAGCTTCCTTCTCCTTATACAATGCAAGGTACTTCCTCTCTGCCTCTCTTGCTCGTGTTTGTGATCGTCTCAACGCCTTTAGAACCTCCAACCTATCACTCCCTACTTCTTGTTTAAGCTCCATATTCGCCTCCTTAACGTTGTCATCCTCCATTGGCGATAGCAACACCGACTTATCGGGGCAAGAAAACACCTTGAGAGGTGGAGGCAAGTCACAATTTTGCATAAGATCAACACTTGATTTTTGGTTTTGACCAAATACATTATAACAACTCATATTCATCTCATCTTTGTTGATCATTAACCCCATAGGACTTAACTTTTGGTTATTCATCAACCACCCTGCCATCATCCCAACTTCTTGAACTTTTTTTTTTTAGCCTAAATTTGCAAACTTTGATGAAATATGTCAAAGGGTGAGGTGGGATGTTAGGAGATGGTAGTTGTTGGATATAGAAAGATTGTCAAAATGATCAAGAAAGTGAAAAAGAGAGGCCATAAGATGAAAGATTATTGGTTGATAGGACCCAAGTTTCTGGTGAAGAGTCACAATATGGTTGGTTGGATAACGTTTTAGTTTACTAACATATATTTAATAGGATGCGTGTAAGAATAGATTGGGGCATGGGGGGTGAAGGGGAAGAAATTCTTTGCCTCAAATTATAAGCAAAGATAATATATATATAAAGGCAACGATACGTAACATACATTCAAACTTGGCTTCATGTATGAACATATACACACCTCAACTCGTCTTCATTTTATTAGTTAAACACTCCAACTTATAAAATGATTATTTAGACACCAAATATTATGTATCATGTCAGCGTCGAGTGTCCACAAGACACAATAGGGACAAGTTAGAGTACTTAGTTGTCAGTTGAAATCAAGTTGATGTGTCTAGATGTACATTTTCAAAATTAGAGTGCTTACTTGACAACTGAGTCAACTTTAAATATTTATTTGTTTATTATACCCAAAAAAAAAAAAAGTACTCTCTCCATTTCAAAAAGAATGACCTACTTTCTTTTTTAGTCCGTTTAAAAAAGAATGACCTCTTTCCCTTTTTAGGAACTTTTCAATTCCAACTTTCCACATGACATGTTTAAGACCACAAGATTAAAGGGCATTTTGGTACATTTGACATAACTTTAATTTAAGACCACAAGATTCAAAAGTCTTCTTTATTTTCTTAAACTCCGTGCCAAGTCAAACTAGGTCATTCTTTTTTAAACGGAGGGAGTAATAGAGTCAATATATTCTATTTGCTTTGGGGAAAAAAAAAGATTCCATTTGTTCCTCCATTTATCTTTAGTTTAAAGAAAGGAGCAAAGGTTCTAATAGAGAATTGTTTGTTTTAAGTAATCTTTTAAGCAAAAGATATAAGAAAAAATAAAGAATAGAAAATCATGTTGTTGTAATTAGATTAAATAAAGGAGGGAAGAAAATGGATAATTTAATATCGAAAAATATCGAAAGTTATGCGATTATGTAAATGGAGAAAAGAAAATGATTATGTGATTACTCCCATGGTCCTCTTATTTGTATTTTCTAGCACATCCAATAAGAAAATTACGTATTTAATAATATTAATTGTGAGGATTATTTATCTAATTATCCGTTATCTCTCCCCAAACTTTCGAGAGACTTATTAGAAAATTGTGTAGATCATTTATCGATTAATGAGGATAGATCAATTTGGAAAAAGAAATTCAAAATAATGAGTGTCTGGTTGATTTTAAAAGTGACAATTATTCTGAATTAAATTTATTTAACTAAAGTAACAAATAGAAGGATCGATGAAATAATATCATAGTATACAGAATCGACTAACAAAAAATTAGTTTTTGACATTAATCAAGTACGTTGCTTTCTTGGATCAGTTTGGAATTAAGGCATAGTTAATTAATCGACTAATATAACTTCCCTAAAGTAATAAAGTATGTCACTTATAGTAACATCGAATATTTTTTTACCGTAAACAACTCATCCTCACTTTTTTAAAAAATAAAAAATAAAAAATTCTTAAGTACCACAAAAAACAAAATCTTTTTTTTAAAAAAAAATAATCAAAAGCTACTAATATAACAAGGAAGTGGAAAAGGAATCAAGGATGGAATTAAAATACAGTAACATAGTTTGACCATATTGTGTTGCATATTTGTTCCCTTCCAAATAAATTAATATTCAAATCATATAATCTCATATGATATGACTACCTAAAGAAGATATACCCTCTAAATAATAGCACAAATGTATCTTAAAACGTATGAATTCCAAGAGATAGAAAATGAGTTGAGTGTCAAAACGTATGAATTTTTTAAGTGTAAATTAATTTATTTTTAAATATAATCTACATATCTACAAACTAATGAATTAATTATTCTATGTGTTATATTTTTAGACTATTCTCACTCCAAAGAAAAGACAATAGACTTCTTTTATATATGATCAACTGTAAATTATAGTATCAAGAACTGTGTTTGATCGATACATCATATATTATATATACATTGGTATATATAGTTTAATATTCAAAAAAAACACACACATATACAAAATTTAAATTCTATACTGTATGGTGTAAATCCCTTGATGAATATTAATTTATCTGATAAAAATAATAATTAAGTTGCTTGTGCATATTAAGATCCACTAATACTATAACGATAGTTGGCCCTCTATCATTTTCTATTTGGTGGACTTGATAAAAGGGTCCCAACTTATTTCCAGAATTAAAAAATTTATACGATGTTTATAACTCAAATTCATTCTTAAATAGTACGGAGTATTGTATGTGGACTTCGTTAGAATTAGAAGCCATTTCTCACCACCTCAAATACCGGATCTGCACTTAATTAATTTGCACATCTATTTGGCATGATCAGCCAAAGGTCAAGTGGACAATTTGATACTCCCCGTTCGATTTTACTCGTCATAATGACACATCCATTAAGAAAAATAATTAATAATATGACTATTTTACCATAATACCCCTATTAAATGATGTTTACATTGTGTCTTGAAATTAATTTAGAGAAAAAATAATTAATGTTAAGGGTAAAATAGGAAAAAAGAAGTTGTCTTCTCTTGATATGTCAAAAATGACAAGTAAAAGTAGAAATCTAATTAGGAAATTAGTGACAAGTAAAAGCGAACGGATGGAGTGAGTAAGTAATTTTTTCTTGTTTTTCGGAGTACGATTAACTAGCATATTAATTACGTAATTGATTATCAATAACAATAGTATATTCAATGTTATTTTCAAGTGGAGTTTGAGAAGGGCAGAGTGTACGTAGGCTTTATCCCCTACCTTCTAAGGTAGGGAGACTGTTTCTAATAGACCCTCGACTCAAAAAAAGCAAATATCAAAGTAGATCGAAAAAGAAATAATGGAGGGAAAGAAATCACGAAAAAAACTATAGAAAGCATAAAACAATCTGAACAAAAAAAAAAAGGAACAGTAACTACAAAAAAATAGTGTAATAATCGAAATACAAGAGACAAAAAAAACTGTAGAAAGAATACTACGACCACCAGCAAAGCTAAAAATATACTTATTGATTATAATAAATTGAATCGAATCTTCCTAATATTTTTCTCCAATACCTCGATATAACATGAACGTGAAATTTGTAAACAAATACTGAGTCGAGCCACCTCAAATGGCATCAGCTGCATGCGGAGAGACCAACACATACGATTTTTAAAGAATTTGGTCACTAAGAAGTAAAAATAACTTGACTTGAGAGGCTATTTAATTAAGAGTTTAAGTTTTGTGCACCATTGGTGTATCATTTTTTTACACCATCAGATCATATTAACATGCTATAGCAGGTTACCAACTAATTTCTAATTAATTTTTATTTCAGAAATTATATTTCTTTTTCTATTCCTCTCCCTCTCCTCTTTAAAGTTCCCCATCTTCCTCAATCTCTTAACTACTTGTCCCATAATCCATTCACTATTCCATTATCTATGTTAATTAATCTCTAAAAATCTTAAATGGTGAATAGGCAAATAATGATTTAATTTATCAATAAATCTAAAGTCAATTAGCTCTACTTCTTCTATATCAATGTTAACTTCTTGTTCTATTTTTTTTATTTTTGTGTGTTCTTCCTCTTCCTCTATATTGATTCTTTAATCATTTTCAGTCAAATCATATTTTCAAGTTGTTTGTGAATTTTCTCAGGGTGGATAATTGCATTTAATTTGTATTAGTGGTTATATTGTTATCAATTTTCTTGCCATAATTTCATAAGAAGAAGCAATGGAAATTTAGAAATCATTTGTGGCGCTAAAAAATTATATACTTCTGATAAGTATGATGTTGAGAAAAATGAATGAAAAATTTCTGATTTAGAAAAGAAGATAAAGTTGATTAAGAAGATAACTATGAATCAATTTTGATTAGAGCTCAAAGAGACTTGACTTTCCTTGACTATATTTTGCCATAATTGCAATTATATTTAAAAAGATATATTATTAATTACTTAATAAAGTTACCATGTTTATCTTTAACATTACCTGATGGTGTAGAAAATCTTATACACTGACAGTGCACAAAACTTAAACTCTTTAATTAATAGCAGCATCATTTAATGCAACCACTTGCTCCTTTACTCTTTTCTCTAAAATTGAGAAGGTGTATCTCCTTCCGTCCCTTTTTACTTGGCCTATATCCGCTTAACATATTTTATATAGTTACACTTAATAATTAAAATAATATGAAAATTATATAATAAATCTCTTTATTTGTTACAATTGGATAGATAAAAGGGAGTGTCTCTTTGGTCATCCTAAAATAGGAGGTTGGCTAAAAGCTTTGAACACTTCAGAATTCAGACACTATAGTTTAAGGTAACATTTGAACCTTTTCCAAAGAAATTGGAAAAGTTGATAACCTGTCATATATATGTAGTCCAAACATTTATTTTAAAATTAAGATAAGGTTACCTAGCTACTTTGTTGTGTAAGATTAACTAAAAGCTTTGAACGTATCTCACAACTTCAGGACAAGTTATCCATGGTTAAAATATTTCAAAGGAAATGAAGTTGATAATCTATCATACTTGAGTATTTTTTATTTTTTTTTAATGACAAAGAGAATCATTAGTACTTAGTACTTCCGGATCCACAATTTCGGCTGGAGGAATTTTCGACTTTGGGATTGGCTTATGACTCAATTACTAGTGGCGACTATAAGATCCTTATTATTCACGATATCGAATGTAATCATGGTTATCAACTGCCTAGTGAAATTCTCGCACTGAAAAGTGGTCTCTCGAAAAAACAAAAACAAATTCATTTGTTGTTTCATTTAGTATTTCAAATTAGGTGTACGGAGAAATATTGTTGCCCGAGGAAATATGCATGCTTGATGAGTGACATTAATATTGACATATCAGTATTGGAAGGAATGCTTTGTGCCTATTCTACTTATGAGTCTCATCAGAGGGAGGACACTTTAAGTTATGGTTAATGAAAGACTACCGCGTCAAGGAATCTTAGAATGCATTGTTTACTATATAGTAGATCCCGAGATTTATATAGCTATACTGAAATATATGTTTTCAGATGGTGAATTGTTATTCTGGTGCATACATTATCAATGCGGGACTAATGTATTCAGGATATCCGGAGACTCATTTGTATTGTGGCCTTGAGGTGGTAGAGATCAGAATGGATTTGCTTTTACTGAAAGCTCGATCTCTCCAAAGTTAGTTACTTAGTATTTGCTTATGTATGATAGTTCACTTTCTCTTTTTCTCTGCTATCATGTTACAGCCTTTTGATTCTTACTAGTTTATCTTTTGATCGCGGGTTTTTTGGTACCAATTACTAAAGCTGTCATCTTGCTTATTTCATGTTCTTGCTAAGAAAGAAGTGGCTCTCTTTTATTACCAATCATTCATTGCAGTCTGATATACTGATTGCTTTGGGTAATGTAGTGTTTATTCTTCAGTTGTAGTTCTGTGGAACGGCCTCGTTGCTGGATTGACAATTAAATCTGAATTAATCGATTCAAAATTTGCTGATTAGAGGTATTTATTGATGAAATATCATATATAAAGAACTTGTCTTTTGAGTCGTGAGGTGGGTTTAAGGGAAATCGTATTTTTAAGTATTTGTGGCAGGATGATAAAATCTCAACAAAGACCAAAGATACATAACTTAAAACCATAATGATGAAATCTCAAACAGTCCAAATTTATGTAACTATACTAAAAGTGCCTTTTCTTTTCCTCCCTGACTAGCCTCTCCACGCAGCTTACCAAGACATCGATCGCAGTTGGCTAAACCAACAACCGCCTGTAAAATTATTAGTTCGGAGAAACAAATATTCAAAGTAAAGTTAGTTATCAAGTAAGTGCATTGTTCATAGAAAGAAAACTGTAACCTGTATTAGGTGTTTACCTCTTCTTTAGGCTGGCAACAATAGATAAATTTTACATCACCATCGAAGCAACTTTTACCAGCATGGATTTGAAAAGTCTCGATAGGAGTACCAAGAGTAAGATTTAAGACTTTCACAGTCATCCAATATTCCAAGTAAGTTGTCATTGTAAAATTCACTTTTTCAATCTTCATAACCTTGTATTTGAAAACCTGCAAGGAGAGTTACTAATTATCACTTGTAGAGGAAACCAAACCACAAAGAAAATAAAGTCTAGAGCATACATTGCACTCTCTCTCGTTATATTCCTGAATTGCACGGTTAGCCAGTTCCATCAATAACTCAGCATCTCTCTTCAAATTATATGGTGATACTCCAGCACCAAAAGACGAACCGGGATGGACATCAAGGTCAAAACACTGTAAAACAAGACAACAGGGATAAAACTATATAAACTGAATGAAAGAGAAGGATCATAATGGAACATCATATTCGAGCTCACGGAGCAGTCAGTTAGTTTAAAGCAAGAAAGGCAGCCAGCCAACACGGGAATCAAAGGTTTAATGCCAAAAGGAACAAAAACAATTCCCAGGTAGACACACAACATTTTAGCCTCGAGTACATACACATTCTAACAATTGGAATACCCCCGGAGTAAGAGAAAAGAGTACATTATCAACAAAAACATAATGTACTATTTAGGTAATTCATATTCATGAACAAGGGGAAACTTATTAACATCATTCAAACCAGAGATTGCAATATTTAGGAACATAATTAGTGAAATAGGTTGGTTCAACTTTGACAACATGAAATTATTATTGCCAACACAGGATTGATTAGCAACAAAATTGATACGTACAGAATTAGTTTGATATATTAAGCTATAAAATAGGAGAATAGAAAGAAAGGAAGCAAACATGAGTTTGACGAAGCTGACGGTGATACTCGAGCCAAATAGGTACATAATGATCGGCATACTCCTCGACAGCACCCTTTGGAGTAACAAAAACGACTTTATTGGATCCAGAGCATGTGAGTGGAGAACAATTGCAATAAGGGTCTAAAGGTTCCCCTTTGCTGCATTTTCCTTGTACGTATTGCCTCTTCTCCGGTGGAACAATCACATGTTTTTCTCCTCCTTTTGCTAGTTTTTCTCGCTTTATCTTCTCGTATTCAAGTGCAAATGCTTCTCGTTTATCTTGTTCCACATCTTCACATCCTTTTTCACGTCTTTCTTGCTTCTTCTTCTCGAATTGCAATGCCATCCATTGTAGACTATGCTTTTCACTTCCTTCTTCGGGTTCAGGTTCAGGTTCAGGTTCGGATTCTCTCCTCTCCATTTTCAATAGTAGCGGTCCTAAATCAACTTCTTTTCCATGATGCATTACGACGGTATTAGTGACAGGTCGTCCTTCACGTTTAGCTTGCCTCATTTTCGATAGTGCCAGAATCAATGGACCAGTATCAGATGGTGCGTTATTGTATAAAGATTTCACTATACTCACTTCGAGCCGAGGTTTCTGCCACTCTGGTAACCGTCCCGATGATATCATGGGCAGACAAATTTGTTTTTGCCTCTTCTTCTCCACCTCCTCATCTGGAAGGTGAAGATTTTGCCTCTTCGATTCGGCCATTTTTTGTCAATTGAATTTCTCCTGCAAAATTAGGTTGAAGCGAATTGGGGTTTTTTAGTTTTTACCCGACCCCCTCCCTTTTCATCTTCATAAATCATATGTAACGATTGACCTCTCTTAAAAGGGAAAAGGTCAAATTTTGTCTATCTACTTTGAAAAATTAATTAAATTTTCTTTTGATGTTACACGTTGGGGCTAAACTTATCTTTACTGTTATACTTTGAGATCAAATTTATCCTCATTATTAATAAAACTTTTCAAATGTACTTTTCCTAAACTCAAATCAACGTTAAATGCATAATGAATACTATTTAATATCAAGGGTAAAATAGACATAAATGGATAAATTATTCATTAATTTTCCGAACTGAACATATATTGTTGGATATTTATTTTTAGTAACATGGACAAGTAAAAATGGATCGAGGAAGTATAAAGAAAGTCCAATAATATATATACCATTTAAAATTTAACATTTGTAATACAAAAAATTATATTAAATATTTTGGGATAAACATGCAATGCACGTTCCCTAAAACTAATTAATAATCATAATAATATATCTCGTGTAATTTTATAAATGGGTTTGGGAAGGTTATACTATATCAAAATTACCTTATAGAGTTAAAAAAAAAAAAAAAAAAATGCACATACAATAATTTCGATAGTTTTAGTATTATTTATACGGTAATTTTGGACAACTTAAAACCACTGATATTTTAGATAATTCTGGCCTTATAATTAAGTCCTCAAGTAGAATAATAATATACTGAAGGTAGAGTGTACGCATATTATATCACTGCCTCATAGGGTAGAGATTTTATTTTTGAAAGACTTTCGGCTCAAGTCCAGATACAAAGAAAAAGAAACATTGATAATCGAAATATAATAAACAACACTGGGATAGATTCCGAAGTAATTTTCCCCAAAACTATTGTTTTTTAAGAGAGGTCACTCCGATCCTTATATATGGAGAAATTCAATTGAGCAAAAAAAATGACCGAAACGAAGAGGCAAAACCCTCGGGTTCCAGATGAGGAGATGGAGAAGAAGAGGCAAAAGCGAATTTGTCTGCCCATGTTACCAGAGTGGCAGAAACCTGAGCTCGAAGTGAAATCATTGTATAATAATAATAATAATAAGCCATCTGATGATGCTGGTTCTTTGATTCGGGCACTATCAAAGATGAGGGAAGCTAAACGTGAAGGACGACCTGTTATTGATACTGTTATAATGCATAATGGTGAACAAGTTGATTTAGGACCGATCCTGTTGAAAATGGAGAGGAGAAGAGAATCGGAACAAAAACCAAAACCTGAACCTGAAGAAGGAAGTGGAAAGCGTAGTTTAGAATCGATGACCTTGCAATTCGAAAAGGCGAAGAAAGAAAGGCGTGAAAAAGGATGTGAGGATGTGCAACAAGATAAGCAGGAAGCACTTGTCCTTGAATACGAGAAGATGAAGCGACAACAACCTGTGAGTGTGATTGTGCCACCTGAGAAGAGGCAATACGTACAAGGAAAATGCATCAAAGGAGTACCTCTACACCCCTATTGCACTTGTTCTCCACTCACATGCTCTGGAGACAATAAACTCATACCTACTCCTCCAATCGACCAGTATAACCATCATTATGGACCTATTTGGCTCCATTATCACCGTCAGATTCGTCAAACCCATGTTTGCTTCCTTTCTATTATCCTATTTTGGTTTTTCTATTAATAATTGCTAGCGCTGTAAGTATAAATTATGTTGCTAATCAATCCTAACCAACCTATTTCACTAATTATCTTCCTAAATTGCAATCTCTAATACGAAACCATGTTACTTAATAAGTTTCCCACTGTTCATGAATAGGAATTACCAAAAATAAAAAATAGTCCATTATGGTTGGTCCATGTTCTTTTACATGGAACATGAATAGACCACTATGTTTACGTTGATTATGTACTCTTTTGGTCCTTTTATCTTACTCCGGGTATTTCAATTGTTAGAATGCATATGTAATGGAGGCTAAAATGTTGATCCTGCGTCTAAATGGGAATTGTTTTGGTTCCTTTTGGCATTACCACCTTTGATTCCCATGCTGGCCCCTTTCTCGCTTTTAACTAAATTAACTGCTCCGTGAGCTCGAATCTGATGTTCCATTATGATCCATCTTTTTCTTTCAGTTTGTATAGTTTTCATTCCTATTTACTTGTTTGACAGTGTTTTGACATTGATGTCCATCCTGGTTCGTCTCTTGGTGCTGGAGTATCAGTATACGATTTCGATGAAGATGATGAGTTAATGATGGAACTGGCTAACCGTGCTATCCAGGAATATAATGAGAGAGAGTGCGATGTATGCTCTAGACTTTATTTTCTCTGTGACTTGGTTTCCTCTACAAGTGATAATTAGTAACTCTCCTTGCAGGTTTTCAAGTACAAGGTTTTGAAGATTGAGAAAGTGAATTTTGCGGTGACAGATTACTTTGAATATTGGATGACTGTGAAAGTCTTAAATCTTACTCTTGGTACTCCTATCGAGACTTTTCAAATCCATGCTGGTAAAAGTTGCTTAGATGGTGATGTAAAATTTATCTATTGTTGCCAGCCTAAAGAAGAGGTAAACACCTAATACGGGTTGTTACAATTTTCTTTCTAAGAACAATGCACTTGATAACTAACTTTTCTTTTGATTTGTTTCTCCGAACTGATTTACAGGCGGTTGTTGGTTTGGCAAACTGCAATCTTTGTCTGCGTAAGCTGCGTTGAGACTGGAGAGGCATGTCAGGGAGCAAAAGAAAAGCCACTTGAAGTATAGTTACATAAATTTGGACTGTTTGGGATTTTATCATTATGGTTTTAAGTTATGTAATTTTGCTCTCGGCTGAGGTTTTATCATCTGTAGTTTAAGTGCTTTAGTTTGGCAGATCCGACCCTTTTGTGAATTGAAGTATCTGG
Source organism: Capsicum rhomboideum (assembly GCA_031232105.1). Taxonomy (NCBI): domain Eukaryota; kingdom Viridiplantae; phylum Streptophyta; class Magnoliopsida; order Solanales; family Solanaceae; genus Capsicum; species Capsicum rhomboideum. Next base: position 49,940,737 of record CP124707.1, read on the forward strand.
TATATTATCCGTTGGACTATAGTTTTTTTAGATTTTAGTTAGTACTTAGTGATAAGTATCTTATTTCTGAGCTTATATTATACATGACTTCAGCTACTTTGCCCCTATGGAGAACTGAGTCTACAGCAGGAGCTTCTAATTTGATTGAACACATCTTGACTAATGTTTTCTTCTTTTTGATTTGAGTCTTTGGTCATTCACTGTATCTGTTTAGAGCCGAGGGTCTATCGGAAACAACCTCTCTTCCTTTTAAGGTAGAGGTAGAGGTATGGTTATGGTCTGCATACACGTTACACTTTCCAGTCCTCACTTGTGGCATTACACTGGGTGTGTTGTTGCTGTCATTCGTTGTATCTATATATGGACTATTATCTTATAGTATTAATTAATTTGTACTCTATTTCGGTCAAATCAAACGAGTATTCTATAACTAACAGGTTTTGAGGCACCATAAAACTTCCTAACACATGTTCAAACTACTATAAAACTTTGCATACCTTTCCGCTATTCACATTGTTTCATGTCTATCTTGTCAAATTCTCAAAATTCTAAATCAAACAACTACCTTCCCGCTAGTAAAAAGGCCTCAACAACCACTGTATCTCTACACTCTGTAAGCTGCTATTGCCGATTGCTGGAGTTGAAGCCCCACACAAAGGTTGGATTGTCAACTTCAAATTGTGTGGACAATTCCATTTGTCATAAATCACATTCTAGTTAATTACCGCACAAGCACCCAAGGGTGTGACCTAATGGTTCAATGAAGTTGGATTGAGCATCATGAGGTCTCATGTTTAATTCCCAACGGAGACAAACACTAGGGGTCTGTTTGGAAAGCCACCTGGTAATTGGAATTGGTGTAATTACTAGGGTAGTAATTACCAGCCTAGTAATTACACAGCCTAGTAATTACGTCGACCTGTTTGTTTGCCACAGTGTAATTACATTGTAATTACAAGTGTACTGTTTGGTTGCACAAGTATAATTACATGGTTATATTCAATTTTTAAAATAAAAGTTAATTATGAAAAACTAAAATTTGTATTAGACAAATAAGTGTCTTTATAAATGATATTAAATTAAATATTATATATATATATATATTAATAAGCATATGTTGTTATAAAAAATAATGGATTTATACTTTTCAAACTAGTATATTTTAATTAAATTAATCATAAAAACATAAAGTACATTAAGAACATCATGAAATGCATGTTTGACAAAAGGATTAATATTATAAATATAATGTCATGTCAGACATTACCTGGCCAACCAAACATGTCAGACAGTATAATTACACCCAATTACACCAAATCTAATTACCAGGGTGGCTTTCCAAACAGGCCCTAGGTGATTTCTTTCCATCTGTTCTACTTTGTCCATCCCATTTTATGTAGCACACTTTTCTTTTTAATTCGTCCAAAAAAGAATGTCAATATAATTAGAAAAAAAGAATAACTTTAAAAATTCTCCTTTTACCCTTATTGAAATAATTTACAACAATACAAATATTCAAGGATCATTTTAAACCACAAATTTCAAAAGTCTTTCTTCTCTTCTTAAATATCGTGTCAAATCAAAAGATGCCATATAAAATGAGACGAAGGGAGTATTAATGTTCAATTTTGCTAGAATCCTTTAGTTTTTTCTTGAATATTTTCGTGCGTAGTCAACCTAATTTTGGAGTTAATCAGTCCGGGTATACTTGATTTTAGTATATGTCAGAAATCAAGATATACTTGATTTTTTTTTAAAAAAAAGTACTAGTAATAAGTTTATTTGTTTTGTTGTTATTTTCACAAATTGATGATTGAAGTTTATTCTTTATGATATATGGAATTTATATTTCAAATTTGAACTTATTATTTGGCATAGATTTGGTGTTACGTTTTTGAAATTGGAAGAACAAAATAAACTTTTTGGGCAAAACATCTACAATATATTAAAAGTGTGAAAAACTCTTAGAAAAGTGATTCGAACTTTTTGTCCTTCATTAAATCACTCTGCAATAGAAAAAATTATTTTTTCAACTTTTTCCTTCAATTATTATATTATTAAATTAAGGACTCCTAAAATATATGAAAAGAAATTAAGAGTCCTAAAATATTGACATATATGAATTCTAAAATATATGAATCCTAAAATATATGGAAAGAAATTAAGAGTCCTACAATATAGGTAAAGAATCACATCTATTTATACTATATTAAAAGTGTGAAGGTCCCTATAAATGTTGTTTGAACTTTTTGCCCTTCATTAAAAGTCTCTTCTTTAGACAAAATCGTCTTTTTACTATTTTTCTTTAATTATTATTTTATTAAATTAAGGACTCCTAAAATATATGGGAAGAAATTTAATAAAATAAATATATGGAAAAAAATAAATATATGAGTCTTAAAATATATGAAAAGAAATTAAAAGTCCTAAAATATATATAATCAATTTAAAAATTACCTTATATATAGTTATTTATTAAAGGATATCGTAAATAAAAGTTTTCGTATCCACTCCTTTAAGTTTTTTCATATCGCAACAAAGAAAATAAAAGGGAGGTCTAGCTTCAATTTACAAACACGAGAATAACAATCGACAACTAATACCCTTATGGTTATTATTTTAGGTTTTTTCATATATGATAAATGATAATTGGGTAAAAATAGTGTAATCTCTCACTTATATGTCTTTTATATAATTTGTATGAATATATTAATTTTATGATTAAGTTTTTTTCGTACTTAATAAAATAGTTAATTTATTTATTAATTCAGGCATATTTTATTTTTTAATATTAAAGTGATTTTGTAAAACTGAATTCATTAAAGTGAGGTATACGCGCAAGGCGCGTATTGTAAGACTAGTTATTTTAAATATATAGGTTTGAAATATAGTTCCAAACCCAAATAATCCAAGCTCTTTTTTCCACGTTTTTGTTGCAAATATGAGCTTTTCTCTTTGAGTTTTTTAAGCTTATGTTTGATGCCTCTTTTTTTATTTTTAATTTACCTTCTAAATAATTTCGTATGCTTTTGCTGTTGGTTTAAATTAGGCTTAACAAATTGAAGATCCTTTAAATTTTAAGATGGATTTTTTTTTTCCCTAGTCTAAATTTTTTGCATTCGCCTCCGTACATAAGTCATTATTGATTGATTCTTTAATATTTTTGTGCAGATAAAGGAAGATTTATGTAGAGCGTGCGAACGAGACTTCGTGCCGATTACGAGCAAATTTAAAGTATGTTTTTTCTGTTCTAAATTTATTTCTTATTCATAATAATTTTATTTCTTATTAAGGCATAATTCAAGTTAATACTCTTTTGTCGGAATCATACTTACATAAAAAAACAAGTATTGAAAGAAAAAGAAAGTGAAAATTGTTTTCTCATCACAATTTAGAAGAGTTATTCGTTGATTTAAATATATTTGTGATTTGTAATGATAACAAACAAATCATAATGTCAAACAAGTATTAAAGAAAGTCATTAGTTGGCTACGAAGATAAAATGAAATGAGGATTAGAGATTTCATGAGTTAGCAAACCAAATTTATAACTGCTCCCATTCTTCCATTAGGTTCTTAGAGATAGGTGCTAGGGATAATTTGAATCGCTTAATTTATGTTTTAGTGTTGTCATCAAGACTCTAAAACATATTTTTCCTTTCAAGGTATAATATTAAATAATTCAAATTTCAGTTTATTGTTTTTATTTCAATTTATTTGTCCATATATTTGTTTCATAATTTATAATTGTTAGTCTTGGATTAGAAGACGTAGGGCATAGAATATGATTTTACTCACCTTGATGTGGGTGGTATGGAAAGAGAGAAATAGCAGATCTTTGGAAGGATAAGCTTTTCTCAATCAAGAAATTAGCCTTAAGTGACTTTAAATGGATCTGATTCATAATAGCGGATTTTAAAAGGCGGATCAAGTAGTAAACGATAACAATTTATTCTTTTATTACATTTATTATTAACATAATACACACGTGCAAAACACGTACACTTGACTAATATTTAGATACATGGCTAAGATTTAATACAATTTTTACATGCACTTAAATAGCATGTTTATAAGTTAACTAATACCAAATGCAAGAAAATTTATAAAATAAAACGGACATTAAATTCAAAATTTCGATGTTTATAACTCAAATTTCTTAAATATTATTGTATGTGGACTTTGTTAGAAGCCATTTCTCACCACCTCAAACACCGGATCTGCACTTGATTAACTTGCATATCCATTTGACATGGCCCAGAAGTGAAGTTAGATAATTTGATAAGCGAATAATTTTTTCCCTGTGTTTCAGAATACGATTAATTAATATATTAATTAATTAATTATGATAAATCAAATATATATATATATATATATATACATTTATTTATTTTTAAGGGAAAAGGCTCAAATATGCCATCGAACTATTGAAAATGGCTCATTTATGTCATCCGTTAAAAGTTTGGCTCATTTATGCCATCGCCGTTATAAAAAAGGCTCATTCATTCCATTTTTTTTTAACGGTGGTTTTTTAAAAAGGGAAAAAGCTCAAATATGTCATCGAACTATTGAAAATGACTCATTTATGCCATCCGTTAAAAGTTTGGCTCATTTATGCCATCGTCGTACAAAAAAGGCTCATTCATGCCATTTTTTTTAACAGTCCGGTTTGATGATTTTTTGCAAAACCATTTTGTGCATGTGGCCAACAATAATTCGTCCACATCATTAATTAAAAGAAAAAGACTCAAATATGCCATCGAACTTTGAAAAAAGGCTCATCTATGTCATCCGTTAAAAGTTTGGTTCATTCATGCCATTTTTTTAACAGTCCAATTTGGGTTTTTTTGCAAAACCATCTTGTACACATGACCAACAATAATTCTTCCACATCATTAATTAAATCAACCAAAGAAATTTTAAAATTCCTAATAAGAAAATATCGATTTCTCTGGCCAAAATATTTCTATGCATTTTGTAACTCCTTTATAGGCACTGTAAAGATTTCATCCATTTTCAATTTCTTCGGAATTGCCGAACACAATTCTGCAAATCTCAAGACCAATTCAAACCCGAAACAGACATCAACTATTTCAAACAACGAATCAATTAGTTACCGAAACATAATTTTTTAATTTCTTAAAAAATTGTACTTGAAGTAAAAATCAGAAAAATTATATAAACGGTGAATTTTTTGTAACGGTGATGGCATAAATGAGCCAAACTTTTAACGGATGACATAAATGAACCATTTTCAATAGTTTGATGGCATATTTGAGCCTTTTCCTTTTTTAAAAAACCACCGTTAAAAAAAATAGCATAAATGAGCCTTTTTTGTAACGGTAATGACATAAATGAGCCAAACTTTTAACAAATGGCATAAATAAGCCATTTTTGTTATAAATTAATATAATAAAGAACAAGAAAAATAAGGGAGAGAAGAGAGAAGACTTCTTTATTTCTCTTGAGGAATGGAAAATGGATTCAGAATGATTTACAATAAATAAAACCCCTCTATTTATAGGGGGAAATTCCTCCTAATATCTCCAAAAGATAGACATTCCCTATCTTGATAAACACTTACAATATCTTGATAGATACTCACTATATCTTGATAGATACTCAATATATCTTGATAGACATTCACTATATCTTGATAGACATTCACTATAATGTAAATACATTTATAACACTCCCCCTTGAATGTCTAATTGATAGATAATGTGCCTCGTTAAAACCTTACTAGAAAAAACCCATTGGGAAAAAAATCTAGTGAAAGAAAAAGAGTACACATCTCTAATAATACGCATATCAGTTGCCTCATTAAAAACCTTACAATGAAAACCCAGTGGGACAAAACCTTGAAAGGGAAAAAGAGTACAACGCGTATTGGCTCCCCCTGATGAGAACATCAATTTCGAATCTTGAATCTTCACATTCCAATCTTGTGCATCATCTTATCGAAAGTTGTATTTGATAGAGACTTTGTGAATAAATTAATCATATGATCACTCGAACAAATTTATTGTATGTTGATATCACCATTCATTTAGAGCTCATGTATGTAGAAAAGCTTTGGCGAAATGTGTTTCATTCTATCTCCTTTCATGAATCCTTCCTTGAGTTGTGCTATGCATGTCGCATTCTCTTCATGTAAAATCGTGGGTACTTTGTCACATTTCAAACCACATTTTTCTTGAATGAGATGTATCATTGACCTCAGCCATAAACATTCTCGACTTGCTTTATGAATAGCTATCATAGCATAATGTGAATGTCATGCATACATGGTATGACAGTAACCCTTCATGAAAATAGGTAATATGTCTGTATCAACCATTATATCGGTCATATGAATATCATGTCTATTCAAAAGCTTGACAATATGTGTTAGTATAAACACATTCATACAAGGGCTTTCAATTGCAATATGCAAGTGATCTACTTCACTATCTCCATGTAGGAGTAAAACTCTATCATGCTCATAGTTGTAGCAAGATGTATAAATGCATCAATTGCACAAGATATGGTACTTCAGGATCCAATCCAATTCTGCATATTTCTTATTTAAGCAAATAATTTATTGCTTTTGAAAACTCTTCAAGAGTTTCAATAATATTCAAATCATCAATTTATCCCTTATAAGGATTATAAATAAGTTTCCCAGAAACTTTTATATGCTTCAGGCATTTTGAATCCTTTGGAAATTTTCATATCGATTTTGTCAAGTGACAATATTCAATATTTCATGTGTGACATCTTCTAATGTATGGACTGCAAATCAAATAGGCTTTATGCTTACCAAGATGCATCATTTAATGTCACTTGATAAATACTTCTACGTCAGCATGCTTAAATAAACGTAGAATTCAAATCCTCATAATCTTTTACAATATTGTGTCATATGGTATCAAAGATATCGTCGACGAAATATCATTTATATCGTTTCGTAATGTGACATAACATTTTGAGATCTCATCACTTCAATTATTTAGGTACCTAAACCTCTCATGGGGTTTCATGAAGTGTCTCTTCAAGAGCACACTGCCTCCTTATTATGATCATTTGCTCCTTATCCTTTTCAAGGATTATTTCATTTGGAACCGATTGGTCTACCATGCTTCATGCAATGGTAGACTTTGTCCTTCAGGGACATCTAATTGGAGCATTTACAGCTAACTATGAGATTAATTTTGGGTCAGCAAATGCTCCTAGCATTTGAACTTGAATTATCTTTTGAATGAGGATCATAATATTGATAATTCACAACATTTTTCTTAGCTGCTTATTATCTCCCCCTTATGTTAGGAAAACTAACATACATTTCAATTTACTTTAGATAATCCATCTTTGTGCATCATGGTATATCCATTAATCGTATACCGCACATCAAAAATTTCTAGATGGAATATTTGGTTCCTAACCTTGAACCAATTGAGAGGGAGGAATTAATCATAATTTATTGATCCAATGCATACAAGTGCTATTGTATGTAATATTTCATATTTCAGACCAATACATAAAGTTTTGTTCTCATAAGCAATGGTTCAGCTGTTTATCGGAGGCATTCATCGCCAAACCAACATTTATCAAGATGAATTGTCTTGATTACATAATCTGGAAATTATGCTCTGAACTCAATTTAGATTGAGCAAGTAACTTTATGAATGTCAAACTGCAGGTTGACAATAAACGAGCATGTGATCATTTTATATCGATGCATCTTAATAGATCACATGACAGGTGAACGGGCCCTTATTCACCCTTTATACTTTTCAAATTTTAAGGGATCCAATCCCAACTTTAGTTGATCTAATCAACTTATCATGAGAACAAACAACATTTAGAATTCTTGAAGAATCTTATAATTCTTCTATAATATGTTGAATACATAATCTGCACATCTTTAAGATGGCAAAATCATTCATGCCAATAGATTAAATAATTTGTATTAGTAACTCCAAGTTACCATAACATGTGCAAATCCATTAGTAAACTTCAGGTTTACTATTGCATGAATTTAAGATTTACAACTTTAGGAGTAAATTTAAGAGTTCTATTATTACAGAGATAGACTCTGCTCAATTATTCTACCTCTTCAGAAGGTGGGTCGTGATATCTTCACAACCAAAAACATGTTCATATTTATAAGTTTTACTTGTCACATTCACCTCAGGGAATGGATCTGTACTTATAGCAATCAAAATTCTCATTCTCCAGGAATGGAATATAATTGTGCCTTAAGCCTATCAAATTATGATAACTTAGAATCTCTTTCAAGATATTGCTACTTCAGAGCAAATCGAGGCATACATATGGTGAGAGTTTTTCTCTAACATATCTTTCCCAAACTTCAAAGTAATTACTACTTCATGAGCTTATGAAGTACTATGAAGTTTTAACTACTTGTCTTCTTTCAGACATATAATGCACTGCTAACACATTCACTTCAGGGAATGAGCATATTCAATGGGATAAGTTTCATGATTTTTCATCAAAAACTCATTATTTTGCCTTGGCCATCATAATATCATCAATATGGTGCACTGAGTTTCAAACTCAACGTCTCATCCATATAAAGTAGTTTTAGGTCATAAATCGATAAGACTTGAACCCAATATCTTATCATTATGGTGCATCGGGACTTTAACCCGATGTCTTATCATCTTGGTGTGGTGAAACTTGAATCCACCGTCTTACCCTCAATTAATGACATAATAAGTCAAAGTGCAATAGGACTCACCATCGAGCCTTTCATTTGTAACCAATTTATCGTTTACACAAATAAATTTAATCATAATATCACTTCAAATAAAATTCCAATCTCAGCTAAAGATTAAGTAAATTGTCAGTGTGTTAGTGATAATAAAACCGGCCATCAAGTGTCACAAACAGTGGCGTTTAAGCCAATTATATGATCTGCCCAAAAACTTTAGAAATAGACTTTCTGGAATTTGGTATAAAATAATTAAATCAACTGTCTAGTTATAAGCTTTCTTTCCAGTAACGAAAGAATACACCTTTGTAAATCATCTCACAAGGTTTTGGTCCAGTAACGATTAATATTGTACAAATACCAGTTGTATCCAAAAAGGTTTAAAGCAATTCACTTTTCAAAGATAAAGTAATGAATACCTGCAGCTATGGCTAATCGAGGATGCCATCAGGTTTCGCGTTTTGGTTAGAGTCTCGTGCTGATAACGTGTTATAAATTAATATAATAAAGAACAAGAAAAATAAGGGAGAGAAGAGAGAAGACTTCTTTATTTCTCTTGAGGAATGGAAAATGGATTCAGAATGATTTACAATAAATAAAACCCCTCTATTTATAGGGGGAAATTCCTCCTAATATCTCCAAAAGATAGACATTCCCTATCTTGATAAACACTTACAATATCTTGATAGATACTCACTATATCTTGATAGATACTCAATATATCTTGATAGACATTCACTATATCTTGATAGACATTCACTATAATGTAAATACATTTATAACAATTTTTAATAATTTAATGATATATTTAAGCCTTTTTCCTATTTTTAATAATATCTCGATGTGGCATAAGCGTGAAATTTTGCACGTACGATTTTTAATGAATTTGGTCACAATAAAGTAAAATAATTTTGACTTGGTCAGAAGCTATTGCATTCATGGCTGCATTAATGCAACCACTTGAGAAGGATACACTCCACTTTTTACTTTGCTCCGAGGAATGACATTATTTGATTTGATATAAAGTTTAATAAAATAAAGAAGATTTTTAGATCTTGTAATCTTAATTTAAAATTATATTAAATGTATCAAAATATTCTATTCTTTCCATTCCATTTTAGTTAGTTATATTTTATTTTATACGGTGATTAAAAAATTATAAATAAAGTGATAATTTTTATTATTTTACTCTTTACCCATATTAATGACATTCATTGAGCATAGGAATGGACATTGAAATTGTAATTAATTGTAAGGGTAAAATAGAAAAAATTTAATTAATTCTATCTTGATTTAGTAAGTGATCAACTAATATGAGACATTTATTTTTAGTAAGATGACCAACTAAAATGGGTCAGAGGGAGTATAATCTTGTGGTCTTAAACATGTCATGTGAAAAGTTGAAATTAAAGTGTTGCTAAAAAAGAAAAAGAGTTATTCTTTTTTAAACGGAGTAAAAAAAATAGGTCATTCTTTTCGAAACGGAGAAAGTTATAACAATACACACTCTCCTTAAAAAGTTATATTATGAATTATTTTACAAAATTAATTTGTATTTATATTTTAAAATTTAATTAATACTTTATATAATTATTGAATAATAAAAATATTAAAAACATAATAAATTTCTCGATTTGTTAAAATGGATAAACAAAAGGGAGTCTCTATTTTGTCATCCTAAAATGGGAGGCTAGCTAAAACCTTTGAACACTTCAGAAAGACAATTAAAAACGTCTAAGGTAACATTTGAACATTTTCCCAAGGATTGAAAAAGTTGATAACCTACCATATATAGTTCAAACATTTATTTTAAAATTAAGATAAGGTTACCTACTTTGTCGTGTGAGATTAACTAAATAGCTTTGAACGTATCTCACATATTCGTACAAGTTATCCATGGTTAACAAAATAAAAAAAAAATGAAATTAATAATCTGTCATACCTTTAAGTATTTTTTTTCCTAATGACAGAGAATCTGCCATCACTATCCTTTGAATGCATACAGGATAAATTCCGCTCCAATGTCATATATACTCCTAAGTATTATTTGTTACAATACGTTACTGTTTTGATTTAACAAAAATTTGATAAACACATTATATCCCATAGTAACTATATAAAATTTCCCTCATTAATTTTGCTTCATTAGCTTAGCTTCCTAGTGGGTGATGGTATTTCATAGTCACACCCTTCTACAATAATATTATTCGGTATCGCTTCGTTAAATACTTTCAAATTTATATTATTATTATTATTATTTATAAATAATATACGTACATTGTTTGCCTCTAAATTTGTGCTTTAGAATAATAATTGAATTTATATTTAAGTATTAAAGGCACAAAAACTATGATGACCAAATATTATATTTTTGATGCCAAACAACTTGCTAATGTAGTTGGAAGTTGTTCATAAGCTACACAACTTAAATCTATCAAAAGCAAAATATTCATTTTCCTAATTGCCTTTATCAACACCAACAAATTTTCTATATATTTGTGTTTTTTATGTGTCAAAAAATCTGCACTCTCATTCGTTTTTTTTTTTGTTTTTTTTTTTCAAATGTGGGTAATAATCGCTTTAGTTTGTTGACACCAGCAACAATCTTTAACAATTGTTCTTAGAGGATAAAACTATATGCCTTTTTATTCAATAAACTTGACAGCAAGTAGACAGTTTATTTTCACTTCTAAATCTTTATATTTCATTATTTTGCTAGTTGTAATTAGGGGTAGGCATTCGGTATTTTCATAGTTCGGGTTCGGTAATTCGGTAATCGGTAAATGAAAGTAGATACCAAATATCATACCATTAAACTTCTGTTCGGCAATTCGGTAATCGGTAAATTGAACTTTGGTTCGGTATGAAATTTGGTAATACCATATTAAATTTGGTAGACTCAGGCCACCGATAACAATTTAGAATAATATTTTTCAGCACCCTGCCATAGTAGCTATCTTTTGCACTTTTCCGATTTTCCCATGTGCTAAGTCAATTGATACCCTTCATGTGATATTTGATTTCACCCCTAATATTAATCATCTTGATTGCCGGTAATGCTTCAACAACCAGATAATTATATAAGTAAAGAAGTAACTACCATATGCTACCAACTTTGATTACATGCTTGCCTTCACTTAGTTTATAAAAGAATTTTTTCAAGCTTATCGACTTTTATAGCCAATAGCAAAACTAATTTATACAACTAGAAGACATCTAGGAAATTAATTAGGAAAGGCTACAGACACAATGTCTTCACCAACTTTGATACACCAAATCTTACCTATTAATACATGTACTCTGTGCGTCTATGTCCCTTAATAGAGAAAGGAACCATGCTCTTTTATGATCTAAATTTTTGCGAGTAACTAGAAAAATTCAAAAGCTAGCAGTTTATAAACAATGGACTTAACAGAAAACTTGCATGACGACAGACTGACTAGCACGTAGAATCAGTCCCGCTGCTTGTATAGCCTGTTAGCAAGTAATCATCCATTTTTGTCATGTTGCTACCAAATAGATCAGTCAATTTAATTCCAAAACTTACCACATGTTATGGTCTTACTTCATCATCATTCACTCTTTAACAGAATATATATATTAATATATATAAGATCTTTATTTAATAAATAATTCGGTATTCGATAAATACCAAATACCAAACGGTAGTAATATCTTATACCAAACTCGAACCCAAATACCGTAATTTTAAAATTTTACTCCCAAATACCATATCAAATACCAAATTACTAAATACCGAATACCAAATTTTTTGATTCGATTCGGTAATTCGGTTTTTGGTATTTTATGCCCAGCCCTAGTTGTAATCTTTATTAAATACTTCATAATTTTATGGTGAGATGATTTGAGGTAGGTCTCATATTACTTTCTCCGTCCATTTTTACTTGTCCACTATTAATTTGTGACACATCTTAAGAAATAATAAACTATAGGGATAATTTTATTAAATATCATCCTTGAATATAAAAAAATAATGCTTAGAAAAATATATTGGATAACGAATAGTATTTAATAACATCAGTAAAATGAAAACAAATTGATAAATTATCAATTAATTTTATAAACTGAACAAATATAATTGAGCAATGAAGTTTAGTAACTTAAACTAGGAAAGATGAACGAAGGAGTAACTTGAAATAGTGAGTTTTATATCTCACTATTTTGCTAGTTGTAATCTTTATTTGATACTTCATAATTTTATGGTGAGATTTTAGGTAGGTCTCATTCATGCAGGTCGGAGTCAGCTTGCGGCCAGGGGGTTTAGAACTCCTACCCTTTTAATAAAAAAATTATATTATTTATTTAAAAATTGAAATTTTTCTTTTTATGTTTATATAGTAAATATTAAATTTCTTTTAACAAATTCATATGTTTATTATATTTTTTAAAATTTTAAAATTCTTAATGAAAATTCTGATTCCGTAACTGATCTCATCTTACCTCGTGTAACACTTACGTTGTGTAAGATGATATACACAAAATTAATAAATCAATCAATTTTGTTGTTTTCCCCACTTTAGTCGTCTCTTGGACTTTTATGTCATGTAAGGTCCCACAAATTTTTAATTAACGCGTATAGCACGTTAAAAGTCCTCATTGACTTAAACAATACTCCCCAAAGAAAAACGAAATTTCTACTAAATTTCCTCTCAATTCCTTCATCCTCACCACAAAAAAACAAGTGAAAATCTTTAGCAAATCTTAGTGGAAAAGATTCCCAACTCAGATGTAATAGAGTGGCAAAAAATTTTCCAAGAAAATGGTTTCAATTTTCTTGTTTTTCCATTAAGATACTCTATTCATCTTCCCATGAAAATCCAAGAAAAAAAGGTGCCATTTTTCTTAGTTTCTTGAAAATATTAATGTATTTTAGAATCCAAGAAAAGGGTCATAAGATTCTTGTTTTTTTTTAAATTTTTTTTTTTATAGTTTCTTGAAAATTTTAAGGTATAGTTGAATCCAACAAAAGGGACATCATATTTTTAATCTCTTGTTTATTTGATGGCTTTTTTTGGTAGGAAGATGCTAGAAAAAACTCCATTTGATGTAGAAAAAAGTGTTCATTGTTTGAGTTGTACACAAGATGATTGTCCTGATAAGTGTGGTGGATATGTTCCTAGTGATGGTCCATTTTATCCCCCTCCACCTCCTATAATTCATGTCACAAGTGAAAAATATCATATGCCCTTTTATTTTATCTTAATGCTTTGTGTACTTGGGGCTGTATTTTTGTTCATTTGTTACATGATTATACGTAAGAGGAACAGGTCCAATTCAAGAATTAGGAGAAGTATTTCACAATTGGATGAAAATAGAGAGGATTTTGTTATTGATGAGAATCATGGACCAGTTTTGGATCATCCAATTTGGTACATACGTACTATTGGACTTACACAAGATGTAATTGATTCGATTTCAGTGTTTAAGTATAAAAAAGATGAGTTGTTGATTGAAGGGAGTGATTGTTCTGTTTGTTTGACTGAATTTGAGGAAGATGAGAGTTTAAGGTTGTTGCCTAAATGTAGTCATGCTTTTCATGTACCTTGTATTGATACTTGGTTAAGATCACACAAGAATTGCCCGTTGTGTCGCGCTCCTATAGTCTCCGATATGGATAATGTCCCTCGAATGGATCATGTTGTGGAAGTTGTATCGATCACCAGTACTGTAGACAATGGCACTAGCCCGAATGATGTTGATCAGTTGGAGAATATTGAATTGGATGAAGAGGGAATTCAAGAAACGAGGCGTGGAGTTGAAGATCTTGATGAGGAAGAGGGGAGAGCGATGGACTTATCGATGAAAACTCCATGTGTTCTTGATGGAAGGAGGAAAGGGGTTCGTGTTTTTAGCGATTTGGCTGATCAGCATAGAGTGAAAGTGAGCAACAATGAACTACAACCAGCACGAAGATCGGTGTCAATGGATTCTTCTGCTGCTCAAGTGATTCATCTCGCGATGAGTGAGATGAATTCAGGGAAAATCGAAGGGTGTTCGAGTTCAAAGAGAGGAGATAGAAATTCAACTTTGTATAAAGCAAGGAAGAGTTCTTCCTTTGGGCGTTCACTACAAAAAGTACCTATTAGTATGAAGAGGTCTTTTTCTACTAGTGGAAAGTGTCCATTGCCCACAACTAGCAAGATTCAAGATCTAAGACAAACAATGTAAGAACATTTCACTTTGGTTCTTTTTTGTTTTCTTTTTTTTTTGATAACCCTCATTGTCCGGACCAGCTTTTGCGCACCTCGATTGTATCCACAGCGATACCTGCCACCTCCCACCAGCAACAGATATCAGCTTTGGTTCTTGAATTCTTCAAATGGGGTTCAAGATTTTCCTATATATATATTTGGACCATATATAAAAATACAAATGAAAAAGTGATGTTAGTTCTACATAAAGGACTTGGAAACATATTAATTCGATAGTTGCACAAGCTACTATGTATTACACATTCCCTCTTCTTAAAGAAATGTTTCAGTTTATTAAGTCAATTTTGTGATGAATAATACAGCAAGAGAGGGAGCAAGTTTATCACACTCGATGTTTACAACAATTCAATGAATTACATGTCATGTGTGATGTGTCTTGCAACGAGACTACCAATTTGATGCATGAATTTTACTATGTGTTTGATGAATCGCGTAATGATTTGGAGCAATTGGTTATGCGTGTTAAATATTGTGATTTTGAGAATGTTTTCTTACCATTATGGTGTAAAAAAGTTGTACACCGATAAAGAACCATGTTACAAGGGAAAATGCATAAATACCCCCCTAAACTTGTCACCATAACTAACTTTAGTACTGAAATTTACAAGTAATTATTTACCCCCTTATTGTTGTTTCAAGTGAATTTAATATCTCCTCTAACGAGGAAAGTGTTTCCACTCTCTCAAACTTGCGTGAAAAAATGAGAAAAAGGAATAAAAAATTGACCAGATCTCAATTTATGTATTTCTTTTTACATTTTTTTTTCTCTCTCCACCTTTCTTCTTCGTTCACAACCACCCCGATGCCACCTACATATGTACAATTAGTCACTTCCTCCATTCCTCCTCCTGTTCTGTCACCATCTCTGAGGAGGGTGTTCAATTGGGGAAATGGAATTGTTCGTGTCGGTGGTCGATGTTAATGGTGAGTTTTGTGAGTCCGCGGTGGTACTGTAGTGCTGACGACGGTGACAATGTTGTTCCATTTCGATGCCCCTATCCTTCGCCGCTTCACACACACCACCATCCCTTTTCATTCTTCACCATTTCTATCTCCTGCCATTATTCTTTAATTTCATTATAAATTTGTTTTCTGATTCTTGTTGCCGAATTTTTAGCTGACATTGTTGGTGTTGGTGATGGGTATTGTGAATTGTTGGTGTTGGTGATGGGTGTAGTGAAATTTACAGCCATCGCAAAATATTTTGGAGTTGATATCAGTGGAGGTGGTGGAAATTATGGAATTGACGACGGCGGAGGTGATATTACTGTTGGTAGTAAGTATTGTGGAGTGGAGTTGATGGTGGTGATGAGTATTGTGGAGTTGATGGTTATGGCAATGGCGTTAGTAGTGGTGTTGAGCTTTGTGAATTCCCCGACGACGGTAATGAAGAGGATGAGGAATAGTTGGTGGTGAGTGTTGTGCAGCGGCGGCGGTAGGTTCGTGGGTGGAAAAAAAAAAGAATTTTAAAAAATATAAAAAAATTGGTTTTTTAAAAATAATTTGACACTGGTTGGGTTAAATTTGACTTATTAATGACGTGGACGAATCAAATTGCAAGTGGTTATACAACACTCAGGCTTGACTTGGTCTGAGCCATGAAGGGAGGAAAATAATATATTTTAAAGTTGTAAAGGGAGGTAAATAATTGCTAGTTAAGTTTAAGTGCAAAAGTAAGTTGTGGTGACAAGTTTAGGGGGGTATTTATGCATTTTCCCTTTAAAATATTACATCGCGAGTTTGAAGTTAATTTTCAAGTAGCTAAACTTATAAAATTTATGAACTTCGGCCATGCCTTAAATGGCATTCGTCAAATCGGCTATTTGTTGAAAGTAGCCCAAGTTGTGAACCCAAATGCTATCACAGCCCATGGCCCAATTAGCTAAACCGTTTTAGACTTTAGTGGAGTAATGGGGCTTTCCAAAATAATTCTAAACATAAGACTCACATTTGATTTGGAACTTGCCTCAAATAGATATAGCTTAAATAACATAAACATACACCTTAACTTATCATATTTACATAAATCTTCACCCTTACAAAGTAATTACAAAAATCCCAACTAATTATGTATCTTTGTTGGATGTATCAGGAGCTAATTATGTATCTCGATAGATCCAAAATCAGAAAAAATATATCGGGAGCTAATTATGTATTTTTACAAAGGAAAAAATGTATCTTCGTTGGATGTATTATGTATCTCGATAGATCCAAAATCGGAAAAAATGTATCGGGAGCTAATTATGTAGCTTTACAAGGAAAAAATGTATCTTCGTTGAATGTATCGGGAGCTAATTATATATCTCGACAGATCAAAATTGAGATTTTCAGTAATTATGCAAAATGTTGAAATTTTATGTAATTAAGCTTTAAACTATCTGAATTTATATTGTTTGCCCATAGATATAATTAAGTAAAATAAAAATATTCTTTTAGTAACACCAAATCTTTACATGAAATGATTTTACACTTTAATATGGTATCGAAGTAGGCAAGGCCGCAAGGGAGTTTGAGTTTCACAGATGTTCATTATCAAAAAGGATTTAAAAAATTCAGGTTTGCACGTGAGCGGTATAAATAAAAGTATATTCTCTTAAATAGCTTAAACTTTTACATTAACAGAAACTCATTTCTAACATATAGAATTTGCATTTACATTGGTTGCTCTTGGTTCTTCTCTTTTTTTCTTTTGGAGGAATTTGTCCTTCTTCCTGTTGGGTTCGAAATCAGTAGGGCGTCATGTGGAAGCTTATAGTTTGCAAACCATAAAGATGATAATTCGGATGATAAATAAAAACATACTAAAACATATTATTGATAGGATTTGACCAATTGACCTATATATGAAAACCTAATATTGAAAAGCATAAAAATCTATTAGAAGAAATCTCCCCCTTAAACAAGACTTTTTTGATGACTACATTGTGGATGCTATTGTGTTATGGTATGAGAAGGGAGGTCTTCTATTTATAGAGGTTCAAATCCTTTCCTCCAAGAAAGAGGTTAGCCAAATATAGAAGAGTTTTATATTTCCTTTTAGGAAAAGTAAAAGTAATTATGGTATTACTTTTATTTTTCTTTCAAGAAAAGTAAAACTTAAATTTGGTAAGAAAATCAGGACAAAAATCCTAACACTTCAATCACTTTTGCGTCATTTCATATTCCTAACTATAATATAATCTTCAAAAATCAGGCCTTCAGACTCCATATTACAAAATAAAATTAGGAGTTGTAATTAAAAAAATCGAGCAACCTGGCTGAGTCAAAACTTTTACTTAGAGAAGTCAAAATATAAAAAAGTGAATACAACACACACACACAAAAAAAAAGTCAAAGAAATTCAATATATAATATGTATACATAAAAGTTTAATCTTTTTACACAATGTAATTTTTCGACAAAGACGTGTAGATTGACTCCCTTTTGCTTTGCCCCTGACCTTGAGGCTCACTCGACTCTCTTGTATTTAACTCGGCCCAACTCAGTTCACTACACAAAGACTCCGGGCTTGACTATGCTCGATCTTGATCAAAACAACTGGGCTAGCTATTGTAAAAAGCTTGGTTAGGTTCAACTCAGGCTCGACTCAGCTCGATAAGGGAGAGGGCTCGATAGGGTCGGCTCGATAGCTAGGCCTAGTTGGCAACAAGCTAAAAATGATGAATAATATCAGTTCTTAGTCAAAGAAAGCAAGATTTTCATATCATATAGAGCAAGTACATATAGTAAGCTTTTGTAGCTTTCTCTTTTAACCTATATGAATTTCTCTATATTGATTCTCAACTTCTTGTGAGAACAAATTTTATCAATGTTCAGTTCTTTTTTCAGCTTTTTTGGTCATATCTTTTCTACACTTTAGGATACACAGTGAATGTATAATTGAGACATAAAAAAGTTTTTTTCTTCTTCAGAAAACGTCTCATTTTATGTGATGTAGTTACTATTTGGATAATCAAAAGAGTTTTTTCTTCACCGTAATTTTTACATATGTTCTTTTTAAATATTTTGAATTGTTAATTACTGCGGCTTATAATATTTTTTATGTAGTGCCTAAAAATGTATATTTTAAAACAACTTTAATATTTCTATGTCCGATGATTTCAAAAAAAAAAGTTAGATAGAGTTTCATTCTCGTACCACTAATCATCTTACATAAACTAAGACAGAGGAAGTCTTGTGTATGTTTTGTGCACTATATATAAAGAATTTTTGCACTGTAAGGTTAATTAGGTTGACTTACAATAACAAATAATTCTTCGTTTAAAATCTGATATAATAACATGAAAAATAGATTAAAAAATTATCATAATCAATTAAATTATATTCCGTTTCATGATAATATAAGTATTCCTTACATTGTCAATGCATATAATATCCTCTTTTGCTTTTGATAACCAAATTAATCTATCTTTTGGTGTGAAAAAAGGCTGACAAAATATCAAATTTTGGATATTCAATTTTTTTAGAGAACTTTCTCATGAACCAATAATTGCATTGTCCAGAGATATTTCACCTCAATGCTCTTTTTTGAACATGTCTTTTAGCAAATGTCATTGCTCAAAGATTCAACCAATAGTACTATAGAAAACAAAAAAGAGAAAAAGTATACCTGATCTTTAATGTTATTGTTGCTCACAAGATGTCTGATATTTATATTGAAGTTTGATTAAATTTTAATTTGCACATTGCAGTGCTCATTTTTGAGAGTGACGCTTTCAATGGATTTTTTCAGTCACGAAAGCTAGGACTGAGACTTCTAACTGAGAATGAAGGGATTTGAACCATTCCACCGCAACTCATATTGATTGTTTATCTAATTATTCAGTTACTCATATCTAGTTTGTTTCCAATTATCTTGTTGGACCATAGCAAATCTTCTTCTTCTTCTTCTTCTTCTTTATTTTTATTTTTCTTCCTAGCACAATAAGGTACGTTACTCTCAATGGTGACTTTACAATCTTACTGGCTGTCCAATTAATGTAATTTCAAACTCTTGCAACAGTTATTTGATCACTTTTCACCATAGGTAAAAGTTATATACACATATAGTATAACTTTTCTTTTTGCATTATTGTTGTAATTTAGTCTATGGCAGTGTTTTCAAAAACGTTTTCGGGGCGAGTCTCGGGGCGGAGCATACCAAAAAGCTCTGGGGCGCAAATAAAAAATGCAGATCCATAGGGCGTAAGTCCTAGAATTTGGGGCGTAAGTCCCGGGCGTAAAAGCGTAAATCCCGGGCGTAAAAGTATATGTCTGGGCGTTAATTTTGATTTTATTTTTTTTTTAAAGTATTTTTGCTATAAATCATATTTTTTAAATTATTGATGTAATAATATTTATACTTTATGCTAGCATTTTTTTTTTCTTCATATTTTAGTGTTTTTTTCTAATTCTAAATATAAATAAAGAAATTAAAGCAACTTTCTTAGAAAGTAATTATAATATTTTTTTCTATATTATTGATGATTTATTTAAATTTATTTAGAAATTATTGAAAATCTTACTTTTGCTTAGTTTCTTAGTAATAAAATTATAAAATTGAAGATATATAAGATACGCCCCGTAGATCCATAGGACTTACGCCCCGTATTTCGAGGCTTACGCCTCTCCCCATGCTATGCAAAACGCCTCGCCCCACGCCCCGCCTTTTAAAACACTGGTCTATGGTAGCATGTTAGTATCATAATACATAGAGATTTATCAGTGTATAGAATTTACTTTTCGTAAATATTTTTTGCACTATTAAACCATAGAATTTAAACTATTACGATAACATAGACATATGTAGATAGTAAATGAATAGTTTCGATCGAAATGTGAACGTGTCAAATTAATATGTGGCTCAATTTTGCTCAAGTCAAATTAAATTAAATTATATTGAATTAAATAATGAGTCATAACCTAAATTGTTTTAACGAGTTGAAGAGTAGAAAAAAAATATATATAAACACTGTTTTGATCAAATTTTTTTTAAAAAAGGATTAGAAATAAAATGTTTGGTAATCTCTTTATTTTTCCAGCATCTACTTATTAGAAATTGACTACTTTTTTTCTCCCTAAATTTTGTAGGGCCTATAAAAAATTGTTCTTGAATATTTTTCTTACATTCCAATGATTCCATCATTTGATCCACATTTCTTTTGGCTAATTTAAGCAAATATCCCATTTTTAGATCACTATTTAAATTTTGTTTCTAGTTATAAAAGGTTGCGTAAGTGTAGCTCTTGAGAAATTACTCATGTGAATAATGTTAAATTTGGTTCTAATATTTGCTCATATATATTGTTCGGTCTTACGAATGAAATATTAGATGACCATCGTCTAATATTTGCAGTAACTTACAAAATTTTAGACCGCCATTTAACATTGCCTCATAAAAATTTTCAGTTTGCTCAAAAGAAATCTTTAGAGTCTTTAAGTCGTGATCTAAAAACTCCATAGTAAATAAGTAAATAAAATGATCATCTACTTCACAACTATCCAAAGAGGAACAACCAATAAAAATTTTGAATTCTTTTTCCCTTTCTTTTTGATTTCTCATTCGACGCCCACTTTCACTTCAAATTAAACACGAATAATTTGGATTTACGTCAGAAAGCCATATTTTATTAAATAAAGTATTTTCTATCAAATGCGGCTCCATATTTAAGACTTAAACTAGATAACTCTAACCCTACTTTTGAATTATTTTTCCCTTTCGTAATCCTATAGTTAGTGATATATAGCCTTGTCATCTCTTTGAACTTTCCTGGAAATTGGCAAAGAATATTTTTTGGACAAAATCGAAAGGAACAACATATGATTTGATGAGAAGGTGCATAACTAATAATTGCTCATGAATTATGTACTCCCTCCGGTTTGAATTTATTTATCATTATTTTTTTGATTTAATTTTTATTTTTACTTATTATTTTTGATAAATTAATTTTTTTTTTTTTATATTTTACTCTTAACATTAATTATTTATTCTTTAAATTATTTTTTAATATCTATTACTAAATATTAATTAATAGGAGTAATATTATAAATTTATTATATCAATTAATATTTTCTTAATACGTATGTCATATCAAAAAGTGACAAGTAAAAACCAATAGAGGGATTACTATCTGTATTGATTTAGATAAGGCAAAGGGGAGCATACTTTTTAGGGCCACTTTATAAGTAAAATTAATTGAGTCAACAAACATAATGATGAAGAAATTGTTTGGCCAGTTGCAGAGAAACATCATCGAGTTGGGGTACGTGTCTCTAATGGATTTATTGTCTTAAATAATAATGCAATTATTATTACTTGTAAGGATAGCTGAGTTGATACGTAATGATGAAAATATTGCTTGACCCATTATTGTAGAGAATTAAACGTTATTGAGTTGATTTGTTTAGTGTAATTTATATCTCATATATGATTTGTAAGTTATTGTATAGAAACAAATTTATCTAGTGAACTTTCGAAGAATAGCGATTAAGGATATCTATCAGAATTCCAAAACAAAATGAAATTATTAGTAGATTAATTAATTTATGCAATTATTTATCATGGGAGATGTGCATTTGACGTAGAATTATTAGAAGAGATGATTTATGCCAAAACAATAAATTAACTTTTGACTAACATATCTAAAGAACTGTCCAGAAGCTGCTGATAAAGCTTTTGGAACATTTCCATAACAGAAAAAGTAAGGACTAAGTTTATCCTTATGTAAAACTGAGTCATTGTTAATTGTTATTAATGATTTCTCAATCAGTGTTCGATATCTATTTTGGAATTTGATTAATTTAAGTTTGTGTAGAAAAATTTCATTTTAGTGGTAAAGTACTCTCTATTAAAGTCGACTTTATACTCCAAAACTAGAACCCAAAACATCTGATTAAGAATGAAGAAGTAATTATTATTCGGCCACAATCTTTGGTAGTTGTTTTTGTTGCCTCATATTATGATCCTTTCATGCTTGTTTGTAGTCCCTAATTATAGTTGATTTACAGATAACATTATACGTGCTATATAGTTTTTTTTTTTTTTTTAACTTAATATTTATATTGGGATTCGAATAAATTTCAATTTGCCCCCTTAAATTCTACAATAAAACATAAACCGCTTCGTGACAAAGAATACGTACTATATAGTTGCATGCTCTAGCGATCTATTAGTGTAAAAGATTTACTCCTTGCGTTTGAAAAAGAATTACCTGTTTTGACTTGGCTTGAAATTTAAGAAAATAAAGAAGATTTTTAAAACTTGTGATCTTAAATTAAAATTATGTCAAATGTACTAAAATATTTTTTAATCTTGTGATCTTAAATATGTCACATAAAAAGTTGAAATTAAAATATTATCAAAAAAAAAAAACATTTATTTTGAAATGGACTAAAAAATAAAATAAGTTATTTTTTTTTAAACAGATGGAGTAATATGTTTAACAATCGAGCAAAAGAATCTAAGGAAAGTTCCCACAAATATATTAAAACACATCGTGGGACATGTATAATATAATATCCCTATAGATAAAACTAATAATGGTGAGACAACAAACATTCTCAAAACGAATTAGTAACTCGACTACCGAAGCCCATGTGGCATGTGTTTGGTGGGGTGATTGGGAAGGTGGGCGTGGGGGCGGGGGAAGGAAAGGGAAGGATTTTGTTCCATTTTTTTTTTTTCGTCCCGTTTTATGTGACATAGTTATTATTGAAAGAGCTAAAGAATCTTTTACTAAATCACAATTTTAATATAATTTATTTATTAATTATTATAATTTATAATATTTTTTTAAATATAATTTTAGAAACACTTACAAAAAAATTACACAATCAATCGGCTTCAGCAATGGACATCAAAAAGATTTCAAAAATCTATCAAAGTACAAAAGTCATGATCTTTTAAAAAAAGAATTTCTATTCAAAAAATACATAACCAGATGAATAAGCTCACACCAAATTATTAATTTGAGATTCAAATTCAAGATTTTCATCGAAAGGTACTAGAAAGAATTTGAAATTGAATAATATTGATTACGCATACAATAGAAAAGATTCACCATTGATTCAAACATTATACCTTTGTGATACAAACAGACAAAGGGGAAAATTGAAATTTAATAACGCGAAGATTTATATCTTAATTCATCATAGAAATTAGATTAGATAACTTTACGTTTATATTTTGAATTGTGTCACATAAAACGAAATGAATAAAGTAAACAATGTCATAAATAATCTAAAAGAAAACAATGATGATTTGATAATGACAATAAATTATACTAATACAATCTTGAGAACAACTTTTTTTTTTTTTTTTTTTGTTAATTTCTTGGATTAGGGGTGGGGTGGAGTTGAGGTGGGTTTCCGGGGGGGAGAGAAAATACAAGTCATATCAACAAGACATAGCCTCCTCCTTAATCATGGCCACCATTTCATGTACAGCACTTGCTATCTCACTCACCGTGTTTAGCTGACAATTTTCTTCCACCTGTCTCATGTAAATACAAAATAATTAGACCGCTTTATCACTTAATATTTTTTTAAAGGAAATATTTTCCACATATCTAAAAGAAAATAAATTCAAGCTTTTATATCCCTCGATATCTTTTTTTATGCGACACTCTTTCTTCTTCAGTTCGGCTGCAAAAAAAGACTCGTTTCTATCTTTTGACTTTTCACTTTTGCCCCGTAATGACACCAGTGCTCTTATAGTTGTAAAAATAACTTAGACAACATGTTTTGATAAGGGTAACTTTATATGTAAAAAGTAGTCTTTTTTTCTTAGTCTTTTTTTCTTGAAGTGTCGTGAACTAACCTTGACACTGAATGTGTAAAGCACCATATGATCAGCTGTTGTAACACTAAGGTGAAGAATAGTAAGGCACATTGCTTGTAACCAATTAACAATTTTCAACAATTGTTTTGGTCTTCTTCTTGATAGCACCTTAACATTAGCATGACTTTCCACCATGGTCACCTCGATGTCGGCGGCCGCCGACCGCCTGATCTCCTCCATCATTATCGACCCCTCATTGGTGGTGGCGGCCGCCAATGAGGTACTGTTTCCGGTGGAATATTGAGGGAAAGTGAAGAATTCAGAGAACGGATTACACTGAATATGTTGTTGGTTTTTCGTAACTTGCTTATGTGCTTCTAAGAATTGAAGGAGTTGTTCAAGTTCTTTCACAAAATTGATTGCGCCTCCAACAATTGATGCTTGGTCTCCCTAACATTATGAAAAAATAAATAAAGTTAAATTATTATATCAATTATTTAAAATAATGTTTTAATTACTACTATATACCTAATTGACTTTAACTACCAAGCTGGATGTTCCTACTCTATAGGGCAATTTAGACGTTGTTTTTTTAAATTAATAAACACGACCTACCAGTAATAATTACCAACCCAAATAATACACTTAATCTAATCTAAGAAATTATACATAAATTACAAAAGTACACGCATGAATTGGAGAGTACTCCAATTATTCTGGTGAATACAGAAAAGTAGAGTACTAAAATTTACTCGAAGATCTATGTCTAATAATCTAAACGTAGACACATATATCGTATGCTCGAAAATACAATAAATAATAATAAATAATAATAAATAATAATAATAATAATAATAATAATAATAATAATATCTATTGTAAAATAATAATAACAATACAAACAAACGAGTCTACGATGCTGCACATTAATAATGCATGAGTTTTCTTTGACATGCTTATACTAATTGTATGAAAGCTCTTTACGATAAATACAAGAATTTAAGTTATATATATATTTTTAATACTAGTATTAACCTATGATAAATAGCAAATTACTTACTCTCTATTTTAATAAGGTTACTAGTTAATTCTTTGAGTAATTACCTTATAAATGATTTAATTATAATGTTAGTGTATAAAATTTAAACTAGAAAAATAAAACCACTACCATGATAATGACACTACATATACAAAAAACAAATAGCCAACTTGTTTATTATTAATGCATGTCTTTACGTGTGTATGAAAGAGCAAATTCAAATAAATAAATAAAAAAGTTAAATTACCCGTTGAGCATAAGACGGCGGCATCAACGACCGGAGAACGGCAAGGTAATCGTTCATTTGCCGTCGACGATTTCTCTCAACGGCAATGTGAGTCATCCTTTGGTTCTCTATCTCCTCCTTATTTTTCGCGCATTTTGTCCTTCGCCTTTTTCTCCGCCCCGTACTCTCCACCGGGGAAAATTCGGTGTAGACTACGGGCGAAGAATTATTATTATTATTGTTGTTGTTGTTGTTGTTGTTGTTATAACAGCTTTGTGCTATCGAAGAATTTGGAGAATTCCAATTATACCCCTCATAGCCAAAATCATAATCATGAAAATTTTCAAGATTGTAAAAGTTACAATCTTTGTGGCTAAAATTGAAAGGATCTTGTTGGAAAACAACAGTTTCAAGAGCCATTGTTTTTCTTTCTTGAAAAGGCTACTATTGATTTTTTTATTTTTTTTCTCTTGAAGATTTTTGGCTAATTTGTGTAAAGGGTTAATGGGGTTTGGTTCACTTATAAAGGATTGAAAGATGGAGGAAATGAAGTAAGAAAATGCCAAGTGGTACCAATCAAATTGAAGTACTATAATAATAAAAAAAAATTGTAAGCTACAGAAACTCCTACACGTGAGAAAAACTAAATTTTTTTTGGTTGTGTGTAAGAGAGAAACATTCTATTATTGAGTTCATTAATTAACTAATTAAATGTCCTCTTGTTGATAAGGGGTGAGTTGAGGGTTGGGGATGGGGTATACTTGTCTAAACAAGACAAAGTGGAAGCATTTTGATCTCTTGTATATTAATACAGACGGTATACATCATAATATCATTTAGAATGTTATTTTTGCTTCGAATCCTATATGAATGTGTAATGCTTTGTAGAATGTGCGCACTATATCAAAAATGATCTTTAGGGGTAATTAATTAACGGCAATAGCTTAATTATCGTTAAATATGTGTTTTAGTGGCATTTACTAGTGACAATTACATTGTACCTTTCTTTTTAAATGCCCCTAAAACCTATAACGATATTGGATCTAATAGCATTTAACTAATACCGGTAAAATTTTTAACACTCTTGTTAAAGTGCATATTTATTACCGCTAAAGATTTTTTTTGTGGTAGTGGCGGCCATTTTCCTTTCCCTTATGTGAGCTTGGTGCGGCAAGTGGACTTTAGATACTGAATGTCTAGAGAAATAAAATGATACTATAAGCTTTGATGATAGATAGTCATGACTACTAAATAGTGACAAACACATTTTTAGAATTATTGGTTTGATTCATGTATTGTTAAGTTTGTCTTTTTAAAAATGGAAAATTGGGTATAGCGGACGGGAAAAGAGAGGAGAGGCTACCAGGTGGGAAATCAAATCCCTCACCAACAAGGTGAAAGTTTAGATAGCCAACCGACAGAGCTATGAATTTGTCTTATATTAGTTGTGAGATCGAAATTTTAGCTAGGCTTTTAGCTCCTTATGTGATGATCTTGAGTAATTTTACGTCATCTGCTAATTTTTTGATGTGGAGTCAGATCGTAGATCTATTTATTTACACATACAATTATACACATTTTATTATTTCAAATTATGTAGAAATTGGTTCTTTATAAGCCTTTTCATCTTTAATTACTTTCATTCATTTATTACTAACCATTCATCAAAACCTCTTTCATCGAAAAATATAAGGTTAGAATTATTTTTTATGCATATAGAGTAGAATTCCCTGATTTCTTCATGTGTTTACCTCTTTATATTTTAAATCCCCTTAAGTAAAAATCTTGACTCCTCCACTACAAAAACTTGTGGATATTAGTTGCGGGTTCGACCAAATTCAGTAACTAGCTTAAACTCTTATTTTAAAGCTTCTTTCCTCTACCTCCCCCCAGGGGCGGAGCCAGCCTTTGGCTAGGGTTCATCCGAACCCCCTTAGACAAAAAAATAAACCATTTATACATGATTAAAATTATTTTTTATGTATATATAGTAAGTGTTGAACCTCCTTCGACTTGTTTTTCTTCAACTATTGAAACCCCTTAGTTGAAATTCTGGCTCCGCCTCTGCCTCCCCGAGAGCTAGCTCACCCAATCACACAATCTTTCTTCCCTTATAAGAGAAAAGATGCTGGAGAATATTTTTTTTACGTATTTTGATATGGTATTGTGTTTGTCTTCATTAGGTTGATAACATTATTTCTTTCTTTAAGAGTATGACATGCATGGTGAATCTTTTTATTAGCTTTGACTAGAAAAAAGTGAACAGACTTGTGTCAGCACTATGGATGCTGTCTAGTAGGAGCAATTGTATAAATTCATGTGACTACCCTTACAAAAAAATGGGTACTGTATACCTTTGGAAAAAAAACTAATCACCAAGAAATTCATAATATATGTGATCCTTTTAAATTATGTTACTTAAAGATAACTATAGGTGATGTACCAATAAGAGGGTTGTAGTGGAATCATTATAAGCATTTTTTCATACTTAAGTAGAGGTTTCGAGTTCGAGCCCTTACTGAATATATATGTAGTCGGTTTGTTAGAAAGCGTGTATATCCCTTATTGTGGGACTTTCCAGCATAAATCTAAATTTAATTTGGGTCCTTATACAAATATTGTACGTTGGGTGAAAAACACACACAAAAAAAGGTGAAATATATAAGATAGGTTAATTGTAAATACCAAACGATTAGTGGGCTGGAGCTAGGTTAGGGTTCATTAGAATTTTCTTTCACCTGAAAAATATATTGTATATATCATATAAAAAACATTTTTTACGTGTATACATATAATTAAAATTTAATCTCCCTTGGCTTATTTTTGTGTTTTTTTAGCGAAATTTCTGACTCTGCAACTGATTGAATGTTGATAGTGTGTATATATAATGTATATTGTAAAGTTTTAAGAAAAGAAAATAACAAAAAGACGAACATTTTCCCTATTTCCAAAGACACTTGTTTGTGCTTGAAACCTCAATATCTGCTTTCTAGTTGGAGCTTTTTAACTATCAGCCTTTTTGTGTTAAAAGTCCAATTTCAATGAAACTTTTCAGCTATATATATATATGTATAGCTAGGAGCTAAGCTCCTATGGAAAATAACAAGTTGTAATTCCTTAATTATTTATATATCTGTTTGTTTTTTCTGGTCAGTGAATAATACTACTCCCTCCGTCCCATTTTATGTGTCGTCATTTCCTTTTTGGTCTGTCCCAAAAAGAATGTCATCTTTCCTTATTTGACAATAATTTAATATCATCATCCCCATTTTATCCTCACTGGGTCCCACTTAATAAAAAAAGACAATTAAAAGAAAAACATTAAAGTGACTTTAATAGGGGCAATTTTGTAAACTTTACAAAGTCATCATTTATTTCTTAAACTCCGTGCCCGATCAAAAGGCGACACATAAAATGGGACGGAGGGAGTATAATATATAGTGATCACTAATGGAAAGGTTAACTCTAGTATTTCATATATATGTCAGGTGTATGAATGAAGTTTCACGTTAGTGGTTAAAAAGAAACGTAAAGTACATATAATGTATAATGATATTGTTAATGTAGAATATATCACATCATGTTAATTAAGAGTATATTTAGTTTGTTTTAGCTTAATAACTGGTATTGGAGTCAATAGTTAGGCGAGACGAGTATATATGCATGGTGATGGCGGAGTGATTGTATGGGGCCTGACTTAGTGTCTGCTTGTCTACAAGCCGGTTAATTACTACCTTTATCTGTAGCTTTGGATACAAATACAAAGAAGTAGTCGTCGATGAGGTGGGCCATAAATACTCGATTACTGGGCAATTAATCTCGAGATATGTTTATTAGGTGATATTCATGTGAAATTTAGTTCAATGAGGAGATTGATGGTGTGCAAAAGATTTCATATTAGTATTGCAAAGAAAAAGAAACTATATAGGCTGTACGTGTTTGGTATTTTTGAAAAATATTTTCTTTTGAAAATAAGTTTCTTAAACAAGTTTTATCCGTGGCACCCCACATTAACTGCTTCATCTCCACCCTTCAATACAATCCACTCTCCTCCCCACCCCAATAGCCACCATCCAACTCCTCATACACCCCTACCTCCGTCAACTCTCGTTTACTTAGATTACACATACTTTTGAAATAGTATTTTTTGTTACGTATCAAACATAAAAAATAAGTACGAGAATCACTTATTTTCCAGTATAACATGCATTTTCTAAGAAAATATTTTTTTCTGATCAAACATATCCATAAGGTGCATTGATACTTTAAATTTGAAATAAACCATGCAAGCTTGGCTCAAAGTAAATAATATCACATCATATTACGATTATCATATAATACATAGTTCTTAAGTAGTAAACCTCCACTTCCTCCCCACTAATCTAGTTTCTTTCATATCTTAATTTTAAAACCATACAACTATATGTTTTAAATTTGTTTATTTACCTAATAGAGGATAAACTAATTGAATCTCAAAGTAAATTAACATGATTAACTGTATACGTGTGGACCAAATTAAAGCACCATTCCTACTTATTTGGAGGAGGATTAATTGGAGGACCACACATTAATATCATTTTTAAATTATAAATTTAGAGGAATATTAGGAGTTTTAAAGCTTGTTTCAAAGATTTTGTATCTCTATATCTTAGTCAGAAATTAGACCATGGACTGTGGACTAATCATAATTTTTTGTTTGGATTATACCACCAAACTAATAGATTTGCAACTTAGAATATGAGATGAAGAATCTTTTCACAAGTGATAATTTGGAAGATAATTGCTTGGATATTCTTTTTTCTAAAAATAAATAAATAAAATAAACGAATAAACCAAAACAATAGTCAATCTTTTAATAGTTCTGATAATTGAACATTTATAAAAAGTTGGAGTTTATAATTTTTGCAGATTATTTATCTGTTTGATGATTATTCAATATTACAGGGTGTACCAAACAGTCCTCAATTGTGGTAGATGTGAAAGAGTCATTTCATATAACAACAACTTTGGTCGTATGATTAGGTTTAACTGTCAAGATATTATCTATTTCGGCATAACTTAGGGACCTCACGATTTTATCTCTAATTTTATTGCTTTACTTTTAA
Organism: Capsicum rhomboideum; assembly: GCA_031232105.1. Lineage (NCBI taxonomy): Eukaryota > Viridiplantae > Streptophyta > Magnoliopsida > Solanales > Solanaceae > Capsicum > Capsicum rhomboideum. Next base: position 49,971,812 of record CP124707.1, read on the forward strand.
CATAAAAGGCATCCAACAGTTGAATTCTGAACTCGTCGTCCTTTTATTAGCGCCCAGTGCAACCTTCTCCTAATCTCGTTCCAATATAAAATTTACCTAGCTATGACAAGTTTCACAATGAATAACCTTTCGAGTTCAATTATCCATCTTTCCAAGGACTGTGTGTTTGCCTCCTATTAGGGACTCAACGTCCTCCATGAGGTTTGTGTCCATTACTATGTTAAGAAAAGTATCGACTTCGATACCACTTATAACGATCCAGGCCCAACTAGTAAGGTGTTCTTTTCTTTTACCGAATCTTTGGGACCTATAATTTTGACCTATTGTGTTTTAATCCAAAACTCAAAAAGCAATTCAACAGTTGAATCTTGAACTCGTTATGATTTACCTTTTAACTTTTCCCTTCCATTTTGAGATTCTTAATTAAAGAAAGCTTCACAATGACCCCCTTAATTCCAAATTCAACTGCCAATATATATTTCGTGAGTTGTTACAAAGACTAACTATGATAAGATTACACCCTCTAATTGAAGTTAAGAATAAATAGTTTTGACATTAATCAACACATGCATTAATCATCTTCTCAGAAAAAGATAACTTTAGAGGTGTAGGATGCAAGTCAAACTCGTGATATGCAAAAATTTACATGCATATATTTTAGCAATTTGTTGTGATTTTTTAATTTTATTATTGTCAAAGATTCGATGCTTCATCCGCTGACCTAAAATCCTGAAATTGCCTTGCGTTAAAGGGAAAATACCTCTCTTTTGTCTCTCGTGTACCATATACCTACCTAGCTAGTTCAAGATCAAGATTGATTAACTAGTTAATAGGGGTTTAACAACAACAATTGACTAACTAAACTAGTTAGTACTATTAATTAGGTGTTTAGCTTAATTAATTAAACAAAACTAAACAACGTACGAGATGTACCCCTAATGGACCCACATAGTACTATTGATGATTATTTTAATAAAAACAGCAAAAAATTGAAGGTTAAAAAAATAAAAACAAGCTTAACTGGCAACACTTTAAATGTATCAAAATTAATAATAGTTTAAGAGATTTGATGCCAATTAAATCTTTATAATTAAAGGGTGATTATTCTCTAAGACTTTCTTACGTTAGCGGACGAACAATAATTAAGCATTCTAATTATTAATATTATTCCTTTTCAAGAAACTTCCAAAATGTCTGTAGCAAATGACATAAGTAATTAAGTAGTACTAATTATGTTTTAGAAACTATTTATCTGAATTTTGTATCAAACTAATATTAAAAAAAATTAAACTCTTTTTGAAAAAATATATTTATAGAAAATTAACACCTAAATTTAAAATTTGAATAGTCAAATGACTCTAAGTAATTTAAATTTTCAAAAATCGTATAAATAAGTTTTCCATTATATGGTGTTAAATTGGAGTAGTTCGAGCATTTTAAATATTTTCAAACTTTTTCGTATTTGATTGATCAAAATATTTTCGTTAGAAAAATAAGTTTCTTAAAAAAAAAATTGAGTTTACTAGTGAGAGCAGAAAAAAAAAATAAGTTTCATAAATGACGTTTTATATTAACTGTCTCTTCCCTGCCGCGCCCCACCCCATCCTCCCACCTACAACGGCAGAGCTAGAGCATGGAAGGCGGATTCGACAAAATTCATATTTTGATTCAAATCCTTTATTTATCTTAATAAATTCATTTAATATCCAATAATTTAAAAGGTCTAACCGAACTCATAAGCTTCGGATTTGGTTTGCCTCTATCCAACTGATCCGCAACCCTCACCCCACCCACCTAGTTATATTTATTAAGATTATATATAAATATTTTGAAAATAATATTTCCATAATATAACAAATAAATGTAATATCATAAATTATAAGAGAGATTAATATAACAAAGTGAAACTTCGAATATGGAGCAGAGTCTCTGAAATTAACGGTTAAAGAGAATAAGATTGTCACCTCAAAGTACTGGACCCTGCATTAATTGAACTACTTGGATTTTTTACCTTTTAAAAATATATTTCCTCCGTTAAAAAAAGAATGACTTGTTTTGACTTAACACGGAGATTAAAAAAATAAAGAAGACTTTTGAATCTTGTAGTATTAAATTAAGGTTATATCAAATGTACCAACATGTCATTTAATCTTGTGGTCTTAAACATGTCATGTGGAAAGTTGGAAACTAAGTGTTGCCAAAAAAAGAAAAGGATCATTTTTTTTTAAAACAGATTAGAAAGAAAAATGGGTCATTCTTTTTTAAACGAAGATAAAAATGTTGTGACATAAATTCAAATGTATTTCACTTCCTCAATTAGGGATCGTTTAATCGTTGGTTAATTAGAGTTATGCAATGCTAGTAATGAGAGAATCTACTTAAATCTTCCTCGACACATATGACTCGAGTTTCACCATGTAAATAAGCAATTAGTTTCATAGGTGTATTTTCTGTATAAAATACTTATTTGGTCGAGGGCTTTCAAACACATCATAAGTTAAATTAGTGCCGACAAATTATAACCAACAAATCTTTAGTTATTCATGTATTATTCATTACATTTTCGATTATGTATCGTAAAATAATACATATATTTCCTCATAACTTATACATGTATTAATTATGTAAGTTTCAAAATTGCAAATTAAACACCGTACTATAAGATGTGTTGAATTTTATATATATCAAAAGAATACTACCAAACATGATAATAATTATGCAAAATTTAATACATGAACGACTTAGCTCCTAACCAACTACCAAACGATCGATTATCCCTTAATGTTGAATCAACAATTTAAGCACTTTATATTATAATCTCATATAAAACCTCATAAAGTTTTGTGATCATATGAATTTTAAATATATTAATCCAAATAAATATGGCGGATTAATATAATTGGATTAATTATTTAAGTCCAATAGATATGGATTTAATTAAAGTCCAAAATTCATCGGGCTAGTCCATTAATTTGGGCTACAAATAATGAGCCCACTTGGTTAAGCCCAATATGTCATCTTAGTCTAGAGGCCTAATTTGGCGCCACGTGTCAAATGACGTGGCATGCCAAGTCAAGTAAAGGAGCCAATAGGACCGTGCCACATGTCAAAATAATGCAGCAAGCCTAGTGAAATCAAAGGCCCATAAGAATGCGCCACGTCACTTAAATTTGATTGGCCAAAAGAAGCTCATCTTCACCATGACTCTTTCCTTTCCACAACTATAAATAGGGGCCTCATAATTCAAAAAGAGGACCAACAAAATCGAACAAGAAGCAAGAGAGACCTCGTGGATCAAACACCACAAATTTCTCTACAAGTTCAAGCATTCAAGTTCATAAACAACTGAAGATCAAGACGAAGATTCAAGATCAAGCTCAAAAGCCCTTGAATCCAAATTCACAAGTCAAGATCAAGTTCATTAAATCCACAAATCAAGTTCAAGTTCATCAAATTCAAGATCAAGCTCGAAGCCCTTGAATTTATATTTAGAAAGGCGAATCAGAGGATTCATAGAGATTGTAACACTCACATATTGAAATCAATAAACGATTGTTGCAATATTTTTCCTGTCCCGATTATTATTTTCTCGGTCGCGAATTTTATTGTCTTACAAGTTTAATTTCAAAATTGTTTGTCTCAATAGAATTGAAAGAAAATGAGTAAATGCATGCATGCATGAATCTAATATATCAACTAAAAGTGATTTGATCGTTTATGTTTAGCTTTATGTTACAAGTGTGTCTCCCTACTTGTCTCCAATTTGGAGTTTAAGAATCTTAATTAACATTCAAAATATAATTTAGAATGGATCTTTTCAAGTAATTTTCTCAATATCAAAGCTATATATTAGATCAATTTGTTCATTGTATTTTGTTTCTACTTCAACACTTTTGTTTGATGATGACAATGCATTTGTCTTCTTACTTGATTTTTTATTAAATAGGACACATAATCATTGGTGTATGTATATATAGTCTCTTTGAGTTCTCATTTATATGACATCATTAAGTTGAACAGGAGTTTGAATTATTAATTTGTCTTGTACTGGATGTATATAGTATCAGGGGCGGAGGTAGAAGGTTAGATACGAATTCGGATAAACTCAGTAGATTTTGCTCAAATAGTATATGTGCTAATAAGTTCATTAAACATATACGCATATTAAATTTAGAATCCAATTATCATTTGAGGTCGATCGTTCTAAAATATAGGATCCGTAAAGTTGAAGGGTGTGTTCAGTAGCAAGGAAAATGTTCTCCATGAAAAATCTTTTCTAGGAAAATAAGTGGGTTTCTTACTTATTTTCTTGTGTTGATATGTAAGCAAAAGGTATTATACTTATAAAAACATTTGTATATAATCTAAACAAATCCTATAGGAGGTAGGATAGGGATGGGGGTGGTGGCTTGGGATGAGAGTTATACTCAGGTGGGGTGAAAGATAAGGTGTGTTGGAGCTGGGGAGGACACAATCAACGTGAAATGTCATTTGTGAAACTTGTTCACCCTACTTCCACCAGGGACGACGCTATTTTCTCCATTTTTAAGAAACTTATTTCCTAGAGAAATATTTTCCAAAATTTTGACCAGTCGAACATGGAAAAATTGAAACATTTCCAACATTTTCCACTAAAATTGAAAATGTTATGTAAAACAATTTTTTTGATGAAAATTGACCTAATGTTTTGTCTAAAGAGTGAAAAAGAAAGGAGAGAGGAGGTGAAATGTATCTTCATTTTTAATGTTAAATAATTTGATAAATTATTGTCTAGTTAATCGTCTATGGTATAGTAGTGAATTATTTTTCAAACAAGTTGTCACCAAATATTTATCAACTAGCTAACTAATGGAGATTTATCAAATCGATCAGTTTATGTAGAAAATAAAACGTATTATTATTAAAATAAAATTCGATTTTTTTTCTTTTCTCATCACTCGACAAGATTTATCAATTCAATTATATCAAGTCCTTTTTCCTTATCATCAAAGGTTGTAGTGGAATGGTAAGCATTCCTCTATATTTAATTAAGATCTCGGGTTTGAGTTCTGATACAGAATCACCTTCGGTAGAAAGGGCTTTACTCTCAAAGTGGAACTTTCTTGCGCAAATCTGAATTAGATGAGCCCCAAAGCAAATACTGGACATCAAATAAAAAACAGGAAAAAAAACCTCCTATTCCTTTTATGGATTAGACGTACGGGTGCAAAATAATTTAGCTCATAAAAACATGACCGGAGTTAAACGCAAATTTATCAAACTTAGTGTAACCCATCCAATTTCACCAATCTAAAAAAAGTTAAACCAGATAATGAAACAATTAAAAGAAAATAAATAAACAAATTAAAAATTAGTCCGAGTTGTGCGAGTTGAACTATGATCAATATTTAGCCCATTTTGGCGCAACTTATTTCAGTTTAATTAACTCTATTTATCGACTCGATCCATTTTGAACCATCAAAATTTAATCCAATCGGCCCTTGACACCCCTAATCGAATTTGGTACCCCTAATCGAATTTGGTTCTATTTCCAAAAAAAAAAAAAGGAATTTTGATCTAGTGTGTGTTATACTACTACGGAAAAAACACATAGATATTCTATATTTAAAAATATTTATCATATATAGCAATAGATTTTTTTTCAAAGATATAACAATTATAATACATCTATGTTGCATGTATAATTCACTTTTAATACATAGTGCAGATTTCTTACCTAACAAACATAATACATTTTAAAACACTTATAATACATCTGTATTGCATACACAATTCACTTTTAATACATAGTGCAGTTGCTATAAATGATAATAAATAAATAAAAAATATGTTTACAAGTAGTACTTATTTATTACTCCCTCCGTCCCAAATTATGTGATGTAGTTTGACTTAACACGGAGTTCAAGAAAGAAAGAAAGACTTAGCGCGGAGTTTAAGAAAGAAATGAAGACTTTTGAAATTTGTGGTCTAAAATAAATGGTTGTAAATCATTTCATTAAGGGTAAAGTGAGTATTTTAAAGTTAAATTGTTACTAAATATAGAAATATGTTATTTTTTTGGGTCTAACTAAAAAGAAAAGTGTATCATATAAATTGAGACAGAGGGAGTAAAAGATAATCAGTCAAGTAATTAATCTTGCTACTATTCGATATTGGACTAACATAACTAAGCCCATATATTTGGTTACTGGACTTGGGCCTCCAACAAGTAGCTACCTGATCCATATCATTTCTATTCGAGTCCAAGTTCTTTCAGGCCCAAATAGAATCACAAACTTGTAATAACACCTCTCACTGGGCAAAAAGACATGATGACATGAAATCAGTCGAGCTACTAGAAGGAACATTAGCTCTTCGATAGAACCAAGTCTTCCTCGAATTTATATATTATTTCCTTCATTTCATATTAAATGAATTGATGAGATTTTTTTTTTATAGTTCAAAATAAGTGAATTTTTCAATGTCCAAGAGAATTGTTGGAACTTTTTTACATATTTACCCTTTCATTTAATGAGGTTCTTAAGTACTTCACATTTTCTAGGAGAATAATTAGAAGGATAATAGTGGAAAGTAGCCTACAATTTACGTTCTTAAATTTTTTTCTTAAGTGGTGTGTCATACCTCAACAATTCACAAATGGAGGGAGTATAGTTTTGTCCTAAATTTTGGTGTTCCATTTTGGAATAGAGGAGTATTTATTTTGCCTTTTTTTTTTTTGGGGGGGGGGGGTTGTAAATTAAGGTTTTCAAGTGCTCATTATGAAATGGGATTGATTAGTCAAATGGTCGGTCAATTAATTATTATTATTATCTAAAAAAGTGAGGTTTCTTCTTGATTATAAATCTTAGATAGTAACTACTACATCCATTCCAAAATAGTTGACTTTTATTGATTTAACACTCCTCTTAAAAAAAATATTTATTAGAGATTTATTTTACCAGATTAACTTTATTAATTATGCTTTAAAAATATAAATTTGAGTATATACACTTTGTATAGTCATTTAATAATAGAGATAGTACAAGAAAAATATAATAAAATTTTCTTAATTTGGATAATTAAATTAAAATAAATATTTTTATAAAGAGGACAACTAAAATGTAATGGAGAAAATATTAGTTTATTGATCATGTGTAAAATCCACTCGCAAGTCGTGAAATTGTTTTCATTTGAAAACTATTTATATTCCACTCTTGGCAGGTGTGGGAGTCGGGTCATGTGTCTTTTTTGATCAAATTTTTATACGTCCGAAATTTAAATAAAAATAGCTAAACTTTAATCATATATTTACAAATTTCAGACGTGAATTTCAAATAAAAATAATTGAATTAGCTCCACCAAATCTTACTTTTTTTGATAATCATCGTGTTTTGATCATTTTTTATACACCTCATTAAATCCACCACCTCTCAATAAATATTAAAGTTATCAGCTAATTCTGTCTATCAAGGCCAAACATTAGTTCACTAAATCTCCAAGCAAAGTGAACACTTTAGTTCTTTTCTTTTGCTGTACATTTGTTTCAGTACTTTCTTTTTTAAAAGAAAAAGTACTTTTGTTTTTGTCCTTATTTGAATACAGATTTTCCTATCCAATTAATAACGTAATTAAATATTGTCTAGTCTAGCAATACAAGTAAATCTATAGTTTCAAAGTGTCCCCCTTTTTGGAATTGATTGAGTGGAAAGAAAGGTATTTCTCAGATTCTTCTCTTTCACTTTCTGTCTTCCAATCTTGGATTTTCTAACGCTTTTGACTATTTTTTTACTCAAATCTTTTTTCTTTTCCTTTTATCCAAGAAGGTTCTTTTACTTTCTGGGGTTCAATCATTTTGCTTCTATGATTTGATTATTCGAGGTGCACATAAGTTGGACTAGTTATAAAAATAATACAAACAAATTTGCTACTATGATGTGATTAGTCAACGTGCGAGTAAGCTGACCTGGTTATAAAAAGAAAGAAATAAGGAAAAAGAATTTGCTACTATGATGTGATTTTTGCCAGTGTGTTTTCCATGGAACAACTCATTTTCTCCAAATGGGATTCAGCTTTTCTACTCTGCTGTTGCCTTATCTTCTCTGTTGGGCATTCAGGTTTGGTCTTTTCTTGTTTTGTGTTTTTCAAGATTCTGAACAATGTGTTTTGTTACACTAGATAATGTTGTTGTTGCTGTTGTTTTTTGTGGAAATTTTAGTGGAGGGTTTACATGGAAATGCAAGAGTAAAAGCAGTGAACTTGGGTGGATGGTTAGTTGTAGAGGGGTGGATAAAGCCTTCTCTTTTTGATGATATACCCAATGGAGATATGCTTGTATGTTCTTTTTTTCCTTAGCTCATTGGTTCTCTTTATGCTTCAGAATGATTTCTCTGAGGGTCAATTAACTAATAGTTATTATCGCGTAAAGTTACTTTCTGTGTTGAAGAACATTGGAACCAAAGAAAGATGACTTTAGTTAAGTGACTATCTGAGAAATCAATCCTTTCATAATCGAGTTGATTTCTCATATGGTCAATCAATTAATAGTTATTTTCTCGTAAAGTCACTTTCTTTGTTGAAGAAAATTGGAATCAAGAAGAAATGTGACTTTCTGAGATAATAACTATTAGTTGAGTGACTATCGGGGAAATCAACCCTTCAGAATCGAGTTGATTTCTCGTATGGTCAATTAACCAAAGTTATTATCTCATAAAGTCACTTTCCTTGTTGGAATCAGGTAGAAAGGTGACTTTGTGAGATAACAACTAAAATCAACCCTTTAGAATCGAGTTGATTTCTCATATGGTCGATCAACTAATAGTTATTATCACAGAAAGTCACTTCTTTGTTGAAATAAAATTGAAACCAAGAAGAAAAAAGGTGACTTTCTGAGATAGTAACTACTACTGTATTAGTTAAGTGATTATATGAGAAGTCAAACCTTCATAATCTTGTTAAATTCCTATTTAGATTGAAAGTTTTGAAACTTTTCTGGGAGATGATTGTAGTTTGGCAATGCAGGATGGAACACAGGTGCAATTGAAATCTGTGACATTGCAAAAGTACATTTCTGCACAGAATGGTGGAGGAATGAATGTGTCTGTGGATAGAGATAATCCGTTGGAATGGGAAACTTTCAAGGTGAAATGCATTGTCAAATTACTTATTGCTATCTTTTATTGGTCTCTCTGGGGTGATTTTATCATTTTTTGTTAATATACCATTCTTTTTTCACCACTTGGATATGCTTTAATTTAAGCTGAGGGTACCTCGGAAACAATCTCTCTATCTCTATGAGGTAGGGTAAGGTCTGCGTACTCTCTACCCTCCCCAGACCTCACTTGTGGGATTACATTGGGTATGTTGTTGTTTTTTACTACTCCCTCTATCCCAATTTATATAACACACTTTCCTTTTTAGTCAGTCCCAAAAAGAATGACACATTTCTATATTTAGTAACAATTTAACTTTAAAATACCTATTTTACCCTTAATGAAATGATTTACAACCACACAAACATCTATGACTTATTTTAGACCACAAGTTCAAAAGTCTTCCTTTCTTTCTTAAACTCCGTGCCAAGTCAAACTATATCACATAAATTGGGACGGGGGGAGTATATTTTTTTATGTTCTAAATTTGTGGTAACTTAAAGTTATAAATTCTTTAAATTCAGAATCAACCAAATCTCCCTGAGTAGATTTTGAACCTACGACCAATCGATTAACAACCGACTGTTCTATCAGCTGAGCTAATGAGGAATAATAGGAAATTCAATCTCATCGAGTTCATTTCCTGTTCGCAGCCATGTCCAATATGAGCTCGAAGCTTCCTTCGTAACTCCCTGAACTTCTTCGTATTGGCTCCCTTATGTCAGGTCTATGTGTCATATATTTGACCTCCTATATGATTTTGTTCCTATTTTCAGTTAGATTCCCAACTGGTTTCCACATTGTAATGGAAGGAATGTTTTTGCAAGAAGTGAAATTTAGTTGATTTCAATTGTAACTCCATATTTCAATTTTATTGATTGAATTGGTACTTCTCATTTACCTCTTTCAGAAGTTGTCTTACTCTTTCTCTCCATGCATTATCTTTGACACAAAGATATAATCTTTAGTGTTTTAAAAATCTTTTCATTTTCTTCAGTTATATTTTGGAATGTTAAATGATGAATCCTTCGTCATCCATAAAGGTGCTTATCAAGTTTATCTGACATCAAATAAGCCTTTGGCCTAATTCCTATAATGCAATTGGGGCTTATCGGCAAAAACAAATCAGTTTTTGATAGTCCTTTGCGGCTCGGCGGCAATTAGATCAACACATTATTGCTTCAAGAGAAACTCCCATCGAAGTTCACTACAAAACAAATACGAACTTTCATACACCTTAAACTTAAAAGTTCATATGCCAAAAAGAGATTTTTTGAGGTTTTTATACTCATTATGCCTAGCACTGAATAGACTTTAAGCTAGAAATTGTTGATTCTGAGAATAGCACCTGATTAATTTGCTTTCTCTTAGCAGTTGTGGAGGGTTTCTGAATCAGTATTTCAGTTTCGAACTGCTCAAGGGCAATTTTTGACATGCAGTGGAGATGGAGATAGTGTGACTGCAACCGCCGAGTCTCCCTCTGATTCAGAAACATTCTATCTCGAAAGGAACTTCAATAATAGAGTTCACATCAAGCTGAATAGTGGAACCTATATACAGGTAATTTCTCATTTCTTTTACTTTTGCATTTGGCTGGTACTCTTCTTGCAACTACAGAATCCATTGGATAACTCATCTTCATTTTTTGGTTATTTCTTTTCTGTCTCTGTTGTGGAATATATCAGCATATTTGATATAAGTAACTTCTATCCCTCTTTCGTGGTTTATAATACATACATAGAAGGATTGCAAATATGGAAAGACGTTGTTTAGGCGCTAGGTTGTTGGAGCTATGATATTATCTTGTTGCATTTTAGTGTTTTCTCTTTTTTCAGTCTCTCTACTATTGTGCTAGTATTATCATATTCCTCAATTTTACTACTGCTGTTATTCCTTTTACTTTGGTTATCTCTACTATTTTGCTGTCAATACTTTGCTCCTCTATAGTCTTTTCATCATAGCTTTGTACTTTTGTTCTTTCAAACCTGTTTTGAAAATGCTTTTCTCGAGCCGAGGGTCTTAACGGAAACAAACTCTCTACCTTACCCAGGGTAGGTGTAAGATCTATGTACACCTCACCCTCCCTAGACCCCACTTATGGGATCACACTAGCTATGTTGTTGTTGTTGCTTGATGACCAATAAGGCTCATCCCAGTATTTCTGTTCCAATTATTTTGGAGGTGTTGATGAATTTCATCTTGGGCGAGATTTCCTTAGGAACCGTGTGTGTTGTTCAATATACTGGTTACAAATCAATCTTTTGCAGTGTGCTGCAAATATTCTTTCAGTTTTCTTCAGCCCTGTCTTTAAGTGCTAGTAACATTTACTTTATGCTTTTGTGGAAGAACTGGAATATTGGGGAGAGGTATACATGGTGTAGTTCCAACTTACCGAGGACATGACCTTAGATAGGAGGGTGTGGAGGATACGGATTGGGGTAGAAGGTTAGTAGGTAGCAGTGTGTTGTCTTGCAGCCGTTATTAATAGTCGTAGTATTGCTCCTGTAGTTTCTTGTCCTTCAATTTTTGTTGCTCTGTTGTTTATGTAGTTTCTGTTGTTACTATCTGTTGTTTCTTGTACTTCTATTACTTCTTGTTGGGACTCGAGGATCTATCGGAAATAGCGTCTCTACCTCTAAGGTAGGGCCTAGGTACACTCTACCCTACCCAGACCCCACTTTGTGGGACTACATTGGCTATGTTGGTATTGTTGTAGTTTAGAATTTCCTAGCCTTGGAGGTGTAAACCTATGGATGGTCAAAATGTTGTGATCTCGGTGTTCTGATTTATTTTTCTTTAAGCTAGTATGTATTCTTGTGCTCCAGCTTTATTATGTTGCCATGCTGGCATTCATGTCTATCGAAAGTTCTACTTGAGCTGCTGTAATGGTGTTCTACCTCATTCGTTTAGGCCGCAAATGACAATGTCCTTACAGCAGACTTTCCGGGGACGCCAGGTTGGGATGATAATCCAGCCACATTTGAGATGACGATCGTGGGAAAGTTGCAAGGGGATTACCAGCTTGCTAATGGATATGGGCATGACAAGGCAAAAGCTGTTCTTAAGGTAAATTGATCATGTTATTGGTTTTAATTGAATTATTTATCAGATGTAAGTGAGACACCGAGATTCTTATGAATTCACATACCATGGTAGATTTCATATCATGTCAAAAGCATTTCTATGGCTTCCAATAAGATCAACTAACCAGTGGGCATACTCTGTTCAGTTCATCATGTAGCGATGCCTTCACTTGTTTGTTGATGATATGATAAGTGAATCTTTAACCTTTACAAAGCTCATTGTATTTTTATCCTTTTTTGTATGTTGCAGAAGCATAGGAATAGTTTTATCACTGTAGATGACTTCGATTTCTTGTACAGACACGGAATAAATACTGTCAGGATTCCTGTTGGCTGGTGGATAGGTTCTGATTCAAATCCTCCGGCTCCCTTTATTGGTGGAAGTTTAGAAGCTCTTGATAATGCATTCTCATGGGCGCAGTAGGTCTTGATTTCTGTTATTGCTTTCTATTCTTGGACATTTTCATCTTCCTTTCTTTCAGCCTTTTAATTTTTTTTTATTCGCAGAGCTTATAACATAAAGTGCATAATCGACCTCCACGCTGCCCCAGGTTCCCAAAATGGGATGGAACATAGTGCTAGTAGAGATGGCACAGTAAACTGGCAGACATCTCCAGAATACATCTCACAAACATTGGACTGTATTGAATTTTTGGCTTCCAGGTAGATTTTTAACGAATTATTTACAAATCTATGAGCCGTGCTTTGCCATGAGCTTTTGTCATTTCCAAGATTTTGCGTATTTGCTTGAATTTTCAGATTCAACGTGGTGTCCTTTGACTGCGATACTGCAAATTATAATTATGATTCAAGTATCTTGTCTGTTAGCAATGTCCCTAACTTATTCTTCCTTGTTCTATGCCATTGGTAACCACTATTGAATCATCATTCGCAACATGCAAGACTCTGATATAATACCTTAAATGTTATGGAATAGACTCCCAAGCACAACATACAATGTAGAGAACTACTGATAATATTGCAGTAAACAAATTACTACAACAACATACACAACCTGTGAGATCCCATAAGTCAGTTCTGGGGAGGTGGAGTATACTCAGACCTTACCTCTCCCTTGTGTGAGGTAGAGAGACTGTTTCCCATAAGCCCTCGGCTCAAGAAAAACGATATTAAAGATAGGTTCTTGACAAATACAAGAGTAAAAGATATGGCAACCAAGGGTGTGGCCTAGTGGTCAATGAAGTGGGTTGACAGCATGAGGTCTCAGGTTCGAATCCCAGCAGAGACAAAAAACACTAGGTGATTCTTCCCATATGTCCTAGCCTTGGTGGACAGAGTTACCTAATATCTGTTGCTGGTGGGAGAGAACCATACTATTACTGACAACAAAGATAGTAAAGATAACCTAAGTAAAAGAAACAACAATTACTATACAGTTGAAGAATAAGATAATCATAGAATAATAATAATGATATTGATAAGTAGAAGAGGGAGCAAACAAGGTGCTCTGAGCCTGCACCATGCTCTCCCATAGAAAAGAGAGACATCGCTTGACTACCTCTTAACCCCCTACCCTAATCCTTGATTTCCATGCTTTTCTATCTAGGTCTACCTCTACCTAAGACCTATCACTGCCAATCTCTCACATCTCCTCACTGGAACATGTGTGCTCCTCCTTTTTACATGCTCGAATCATTTTAGTCTCGCTTCCCACATCTTATTCACCACTGAGGTCACTCTCACCTTGTCTGGTATATCTTCGTTCCTAATCTTATCTCTCCTAGTGTGCTCACATGTCCATCTAAGCATCCTCATCTCAGCAACCAAATTGCACAATTTTCTAAATTGCCAAACATGTCCTCAACTGTTGTTCATTGCCCATTTGCGTTCAGAACATTCATTCTGAACTAAAAAATAATCTTTTTTTTTTTTTGACAAAGGTAACATTGAACTAAAAAGTAATCTACCAGCCTTCATATCTATTATAGATTTCAGCTTTGGCTGAACTTTCTCTTTCAATATTTTCTTTAAGTTTATTTGTGTTTGAACGTTCACTTCTCTGCCTTTTTCTAATCGTTAAGTATGCCACATATATAAATGAGCAACTCATTAGCATTTGCAGGTATGCCGTTTATCCTGCCTTGCTGGGAATCGAGCTTCTAAATGAGCCATCTGCTGCAGATGTCTCACTGGATATTCTGGTGCCTTTTTATAAAAAAGGATACCAAATTGTTCGAAAATATTCGCACACAGCTTACGTGATATTTTGCCAAAGAATCGGCAATGCTGATCCATTTGAACTTTATCAAGCTAACATAGGCTCATTAAACACAGTAGTTGATCTGCACTACTACAATCTCTTCGACAGATACTTTGATAAACTTACCTCTTTGGAGAACATTCAATTTATATACAAGAACAGACAATCTCAAATACAGGCTTTGAACAGCGCCAACGGACCATTGGTGTTTGTTGGTAAGCCTTTCTTTCCTTTCGCAACACCTTTGGTCTAGTGAATTAAGACGAATTTCAAATGCCACTTTTTGGAATTGTGACATCTGACATGAATCTCACCGATTGCAGGTGAGTGGGTGAACGAATGGAACGTGACTAATGGTTCGTTAGCAGATTACCAGGATTACGGACGAGTTCAGTTAGATGTATATACTGCAGCCTCTTTTGGATGGTCTTACTGGACACTGAAATGTGAAAAAAACCACTGGGATTTCGAGTGGAGTATTCGGAACAATTATCTTCAACTGCAACAAGGTATTATACTAACCTTAAATTAGCCTAATCAAAAAGATTGGCTTCTCAATATGTAGGCACAGAGGCGGAGCTAGGATTTTGAGTTTTAGATTTTAGAAAATGCGGCTTGCTGATTCTGGTTAAATTATTTATGCACCTTAAATGAATTTTTAAACACAAATACAGAGTTTTGACCAAACCTCCACCCCTGCATGCACAAGTAGTATTTCAAGAGTTGTTTTCGAATTATTATGAAGATTAGTGCCCCTATCTTTGTAATTTCACCGGTCTTACTTTTTTCGGGAAGGTATGTTTGTAGGTAATTCACCAAGGAAGAGGATATGTAGAGTTATACTGTTGCTTGGATTGGCATGCATTTGGACCTTTCTGCATTAGAAGAGCCGAAGAAGCCTTTTGAATCCCGTGGAAATGAATGATGAAATTGAGAAACAACTATTCTTTGTGGAATATAGTCTACCTTCAGCTCAAATATTTTGCAGATATGGAGGTGAGCACACACAACACGATAGGATATTGTAAAACTCGATAAGAATTTTCATTGATTCGCCAAATATGAAAAAGATATCGTGAGTTCTTTCAACGTTCATGTGTTAATCCTATATGACTTGACTTCCTACCATTCTAAGAATTTTCATTCATTTGCCAAATTCCAGACCTTGCTTATGGGGACTATGCTGAGTATGTTGTTATATTCATTTGCCAAAAAGATGAGAAATATATTGTTCACCTTTCAGCTTTCATGTGTTACATGCACCTAGAAGACTTGACATATATATACAGGCTACAACAATGTCTTAAACACCAAAATGTAGTCATGGAATACTGCTCCAATTGCTTCTTTGACTGTCTCTTGGTGAGTAGCAGATAGTCATGGAATCAGTTGAGGTGCGTGCAGGCTACATCCCCTGTTATACATTTTTTTTTTTTTTTTTTAAAAATGTTCTCATCGGAGAACAATCCTATATTGACAACTATATCGTTGCATCGGTCCCTACTCAACAATCTTATTTTTATTCTCCCCAGTGATTCAGATGTGAGAGCACAAAACATAATGTGCCAGTTAGACGTGCATTATGACATATCAAGAACTAAAAGTTTGGTATAAAAGTGAAAAAAGGTTGAGAGGTGAATTCATTATCCACCGAGTTTATTGCACACCACTCAGAAATTCTCAATTCTAACAACAACAACTTAACCAGTGTATTCCCACCAGCTGGGGTCTGGGGAGGGTAAAGTGTACGCAGTTCATACCACTACCTCAGATGAAGTAGAGAGGTTGTTTCCGATATACCTCCGAGTCAGAATAAATAACAATAACAAACAAAAATCATAAAAACAAACAACAAAAAAAAGATAACACATCGCTAGCTAATAAAAGAAGCAAAACACCCACAAAGTAATACTATAGACTATTTATTTGAAATCACAAACATCACCAAAACAACACGAACAAGAATCTACCAAAAAAACAACAGGCACAGATACAAACAAACACTCCCTCCTACTAATACGGACGCCTTACTACCCACTAACCCTCTACCCTAATCCGCGTCCTCCACACCTTCCTATCAAGGGTCATGTACTCTGTAAGCTTTAACTGCTTCATGTCATGCCTAATCACCTCCTTCCAATATTTCTTCGGCCTACCTCTACCCCGCCTAAAACCATCCGCAACCAGTCTTTCACACCTCCGTACTGAAGCATCCGTGACCTCCTCATCACATGTCCGAACCATCGCAACCTCATTTCTCGCATCTTGTCTTCCATCTAATAAAAATAAAATAGTATTTATTCAATAGTTTAAACAAAGTAAATCATAATAACATCTTTTAACAAAATAAAGCTATACAATATCTTCTTTTCAACTCCCTTTTCCTTCTTTAATTTCTGGCCTTAATTTTATTCTCCCAAATATATACTAATATTCTTTTATTCACCTCCAAATATAAAATGATAATACGTGTTATGTCTATTAGCCAATCCATATATATACTATTAAAAGAACTAATTAAACGATAGGAAATTAAAGCAAATTAAACAATGAAAAAAGAGAAAATTATTGACCAAAATGATTGATGTAAGCATATGCCTCCCCCTTCCTATATGACAAATCTAGCTTTTTTACACTCTTTTTTTTTCTTTATATTTTTATTTTAACGACATAAGGAATCAAAACAGCCCATAAAAATAAAAACAAAAAACAAAAAACAAATCAAAGGAGCACTATGCCAAAATTATATCATATGCTTTTACTCTCTTCTTTTCCTTTCTAGAACCGTCGTAAAAATATTTACATTATCAAATCACCTACAATGTATAATTTGTAATTTTTCATAACAAGATTAGCTAGTTAACCCAAAAATCTAGGTGAAATTATACAAATAGTGTAAAAGTTTTTCACGTTATTTGTCACGATCCAAACACAACGGGGATGATCTTATGAATTTGTTGCTTATGCTATGCCATTATTGAACCTGAAAGCGCGTGTATAATATGAATTCATCTAAGATATCATGTGATGTGCATCCCTTCTTCAAAAGTTTATCAGCCTAAAAATCTGTTGATTCTTCTCTTTGACCCGCCCTTGGTCATAAGTGACACATTATCCATGCATATGAAATAAATTCTCCAAGATTAGTTAAATTAATTATTTCAAATAATGAGCCATCCAAACTTTGATCTTTATTCTTCATTTTGTTCTCATAACATGTCTATATTCTTTTTTGTGATCCTATGTGTATCATATCACATATGATTTCTAATATTGGAATTACATAAATTATCTACCACTAGCATATTTGGTTTGTAGATATGAAAAGGATCTGAGGATAATTTGGTAGTTGGTGATCACATTTTTGCCATGTCAAATATGTACTAGTTAATGGAAGCATAACGAGATTTTATTCTCTTCTGATAATAACAAATTTGATAATTTGATTAAATTTATATTCACTGACTGTAACAAAAACTTTAGGCTATCATGTTTGACCTTTTTTGGTTTTTCACCCGATGTTCGGTACCGGTACTCGCATTGGAGCTCCGACTAATCCGAATCGCACATTGCAGGGCCCATTCTGGGGGTGGCGCTCCCAATAGGATTTTATCCATACCCACGACTCGAACCCGAGACCTCTAGTTAAGGGTGAAGCAGTCCCACCACTTCATCACAACCCATAACAGGTTATTAATTTAATTTGTTTTTCACGTTGCCATTCTTGAGCTATCTTTGTAGGTCAATTTAACTTGATAATGTAACACTTTATACGCTATCGGTACATAAAATTTATATTTTTATTATTACGAATGTATGTGAATGTATCATGACAGCTTAGCCAACAACTAACAAGCTTTAAACTAACATGCATGAAGTCTCACCATTCCAAGAACAATTCGACATTTGTATATCAACAACGATGTAAGAAAATGTTATAATATCAATATATTTTAATTTTGTGTTGCAAATTATCTGGTAACTTAGCTTTTAGGTAATTAACTAATTTCACTTATTATGAATACTTGTACGTATAGAATTATCCTTTAGCTGGAATTTTTCTTTACATAGGCACTGTATAGACTATAGAGTTACTTTTAGGAAAAGAATTGATCCAAATGTAATAATAAGGGCATTTTGGACTAAACCATTAATGACAGGGCTATTTTTGGACCAAACTATTAACAGAGAATATTTCTGTTTAACTTCGAATAGTTTAAGACACAGAATATTTCTGTTTAACTTCAAATAGTTTAGGGATAACTTGTTTTACCCTTTCCGTTCTTCTTAAGATGACATAAAATTTGGCTTCTTTTTTCCAAAATGTAATTACGTCAAGGAAGAGATGGAGAAATTAAAATTCTTTAATATTCAAATGGATAATTCTCACTAAATTTTGAGTTATGGCATAAAAAAATACTGTTGACTAATCTATTTTGTGAAACAATAAAAATCAACTAAAATGGTCCTCCATTAATTACATTTTTACAAATATTCATCTCTGGTGATTGCAAGTTTGCAACACACCCCCCATGACAAATATCCCAATTAGGGATAATTAAAAAAAAGCCATGCTAGAAAACACAGCTCGAAAAACACATGGGATGTTGAATGGCAACACCAAAGAATAAAACTCAATAACTTAGGAGGTAAAAAAAAAAAAGGAAGAAATAACAAGCTGACTCAGACACCATCATTGTAAATTTTTTTACTTCAGCTTAGCTAGAACGAGAGCGGAGAAAGAAAATGCTCAGTTGTTGCCCCATACTTCCTTCAGGATCGATCAAATGAAAAGACTCTGAGTCAGAAGATCCTTGAACCCTCTCGAATTTTCCTCTGAGATACATTATATCATCATCGCGATTAATTTCCTTACCATGAACAGTGCCAGCACCCACAGCTACACTTTCCATTTGCTTCAACACTTGTAAATCAGATTTCGTAGGTTTTTTCTTCCCCGCGAACCCTACTTTTTTCCCATTACAATACATCGTCCATACAGGCATGGACAGAAGGGAAGAATTTTCATTTCCACTTCCACAACCCTCATTGGAACTCTCGAGCGCAATTCTTAGTAGCCCTCCACGCATTTCACGTGCGAGGGTAGAAGTAGAAACCGCAAGTTCAAGGAGAAGAAGCGGGGTAGAGGAATTAGGGTTTGTTTGGATACAAAAATTGACTTTTCCTTTACGATACCCGAAAATTGTACCCGTAATATTTGTTGTGTTCGAGGAAAATGATGGCCTATGGTAGTTGAATGATGAAGAAACGGATTTTTTATTCAAGACATATTCTGTAGGTTCAACAAAAGTACAGTAACAACTTGGGATGAGTAACTCAACTAGAGAGCGGAGGAGCCGCCACGAACGGACTTGTTTCTCACAATCAACGGTGGTGATAGTGGTGGCGGTGGCGGCGGCCGTGGGGTATGAGCTGATCATTATTGGTGATTATTAGAATAATAATCGAAGGCTCAACGAATTAGTTTGGAGAATGGTAGTAGCTTATATAGAGAAGTTTGAAGGAATATTTGTTATTAAATAATTTTAAAAAAAATATTTATGAGTTTTTTTTAAAAAAAAAAAAAAGAAAAAAACAAGAGGGGCCAATGGAATCTAAGAAATTGTGATGTGGCTATTAATAATGTTACTTTTTTTCGTTTTTGTTGGTGCTGAGGGTTGTAATTAAATAGTTCTTGTCTTGTTTTTTTTTGTCTAGGCTATAATCATGGAAATGTCCAAAACCTATCAAAATTGACCAAAAGAATATTATCCCACCTAGTCTTATAAGGTGAGAAATATTAGCCTTTTTATTGGAAAACTTTCATACATGATGTGAGATGTTTCTTTAATGTTGGAAAAGGAAATAATTTTGGATACATAAACAAGTTATAGTATTGTGTTAAATTTGAAGTTACCTATTAATGTAATAACGATACACAAAACTATAGTCGTTAAATAATGAGTCAAATGTTACAAACACTATCCATAAGTACCATGGAGATGGAGGTATGTGACTATGTGGTACGTGTATATATAGTTCAGAGATACCATAATGAACGAACATTGGAGTTTGTCTGTAGGCATTAAGGGCCGAGCTATCGAAGCCGGTGTACGGGTTTGATTGAAACTAGTAACTCTAGTTCAAATCTTATATTTGTATTAATAACTTCATTAAATATGTATATGTAAAAATAAACATGAATCCAGTTAATTGTACCTAATATCGTTATCCAAGAATTTATTGGAGATGCCCGGTAAAAAGATTCAACATAATCTAACTTCTTAGCACTTCACATTTTCGACTAGATATTTGATCAAATAGGATCGTACCATTTCTATATAATCCATCACTAATATATACCCTCAGAGGGCGGGTATAGGCTAAGCAGATCGAAGAGTTTTTTCATGAAATGGGAAATGAAAGCTAACTTTCTATACAAAATTTATGAATAAGTGATTGTCGATAACGGCCCAGAACAAATAGGATGAATTATATATACATGGAATTAAAATTCTCTTTTTCGTTGGGTCGCACTTATCATAAATACCAATTATATTTATTATTTAGAAAAAGAAAAAGAAGAGAAAAATACCGTACAACCATAACAACCCAAATCCCCCGGACATATTAATGATTGAGTCCTTAAAATATTATTGTTTATATTTCTTATTTTAGATAATATAATATGGAGTTTAAGTAATATCGTCAGTATAAATAATTTTTACAAATCGGAGTATGTTTATATGTTGTAATAATTAATATATCTAATTTTAAGAAAATTTTACCTATGATTATCTTTTGATCGAATGATCTGATAGTGTAAGAAATTATTTATATGAATGCGTACAAAATTAAATTTTATAATAAATTATTTAATTTATAACACATCAGAGGGAACTTTTTGTCGAATATATGGGTCCTGAGTTGGTTAACCACTAGCAAATAGAAACAAAATATCATTGTTAGTTTTATTTACTTTATTTTTTTTAATTTGGAGAAAGAGGAATATGCATGTTGTACGGGAAAGCAACAAATAAAAAGAAAAAAAATTGATTTCATTAGTTGCTTTATAGCCTGGCTTCTCCACTAATGTCCTTCACTTTTTATTTTATCTAATAAGATCTCCACTTTCTTTTTTTTCATCATATAAGTTGACAAGATAGGAGAATTATAATTTGGTCTTAGAAACAAAAAGGGTAATTAAATTAATTGTTGTTACATTAGTTGTAAATTCCTAAAATATCATTCTGAAAAAGAAAGACATAAAGGATGTGTTAGGTACGAAGGAAATTGTTTTCTTCAAAAATAAGCGAATTTCTTATTTATTTTCTATTGTTAAATAACTAAGGAAGAAAATATTATTCAAAATATATATATTTAATCGAGCAAAACAATATGAGAATTTGAAATGGAGTGAGAAGTGGGAGTTTGGGGGTGGCTGGGGATAAGATATTAGAGTCATGTCAGACCTATTGCTATACTATTACAAAGTCGTAGAGTTTCTAATAACGAAGAGTAGGTACAATGGACTACTTCTGATATTAGTTATGTAACGAACCCGAATTTTCAAATCAACAATCAATAAATAGAGGGAAAGAAATTAATAAACTTTGATTAATACGGAAAGGAGCAAAATTACAATATGAAGAACATAAATAGCAGTAGAAGGAGATGAGAGGACTTAGAGAGAATTGGGGATGAAAAACATAGTCTTTGCCTAAGCATAATCACAATTTGCATAAACCCTATTGCTTCTAAAAGATGCTCCATTTATCAACCCGAATCCCACACATGACCACTTAATGTACTCCCTCCGTTTCAAAAAGAATGACCTAGTTTGACTTGGCATGAAGTTTAAGAAAATAAAGAAGACTTTTGAATCTTGTGGTCCTAAATTAAAGTTATGGAAAATGTACCAAAATGCCCTTGAATCTTGTGGTCTTAAACATGCCATGTGTAAAGTTGAAATTAAAGTGTTGCCAAAAAAGGAAAGGGTCATTCTTTTTGAAACAGACTAAAAAGGAAAGTAGGTCATTCTTTTTGAAACGGAGGGAGTAGTAGTAAGCCGCTTTTTGACATAAGGGTCTCGGCCCATTCATAACAAGTTATCTAGAAATGACAATATAATGAAATCGGTCGGTTCAGTTCGGTTTTATGTATTATCGATTCGATTTATCGATTTTTGATTTTCAGTTTTTAAATATGTTAAACCAATAACCAAACTAATAAAATATATTTTATCGATTTTCAGTTTAATCGATCGAAAAATATTCATAAAACAAATATATATATATATATGTGCGTGTGTGTGTGTGTATTTTTTCCTTCTGAATAATTATATACTATTCTGAATGCCTATGTTAGTGTGATACAAAGCAAGACTTAATTAGTGAATGTAATCGATTATAATTAAGTAATTCAAATTAAACAGGCTTAATTTGCACACCCCTAATAATGAAGCAGCTAAATATTGCAGATGTAGAAAGATGAGAAACAAGACAAAATAGTTTGCTGTAACATTATGTAAAAGATAGCCACTAGACATAAATATAAAAGGTAGTAGCACATGTTGTGGTTCATAGTTCATTTTTTTGTGGTTTGTTTCTTGGATTATGTCGGAATCCAAATTTATTTGATCACCTGTTACAATTTTGTTGATTAATTGTATAAAAGAGACAGGACATGATGTGCCATGTCACTGTCTGTTCTCTTGTTTTTGATTCATTCTTCATATCCACACACTCTTTTTCTTGGTTGATAATATTGTACTTACAAATGCAAAGGATTTAATTCATATTAACTGGCGCATAGTATTTTCTTATACTATCTGTATAGTTGAAATTTTACTGTTTTATGTCCTGAGCCGGAGGTCTATCGGAAACAACCTCTCTATCTCATCCAATGTAGTGGTATGGACTGCGCACACTCACATTTCCCAGACCCCGCTTTGTGGGAATCGGGTAAATTGTATCAGTATAGTTGAACTTCTTTTTTTTTCAAAGGGAAAAAGAGAAAGGGAAAAAGAGAGGAGATTACAAGACGAGGAATCGAACCTTTACCAACAAAGATGATAGTTCAGGTAGTCAACCAACTAATTAAAGTTAGTTGAGCCTGTAATAGAGAAGTTAGTTATCATTTTTATCACGTTATCAGCTAATGCATTATCAGTTTTTTACATTATTATTTTATAACTGAGGACATATTAAATTTTCTACATTATCTAGGTATTTATCTGACTTGTGTTATGGACGTCACCCCGTCACATATGCCCTATTAGGGAACAATTTGGGAGGTTTATTGCGCAAAGCAGGCAATACGTGCCATGAGCTCATTGAGACTTTGACAAATATAATATCAAAGCCGAATAATTCCTCAGTATGTAGTGGGTTTAATCTCAACAAGGATGTTGAGTTCTTAAGGGGAGTGTATGTGACACCTATGACAGAGTGCAAATGAATGAGGGCGTAACAGATTAGGTCTGACAAGCTTCTAGAGTAGGCTGGGTAGCGAGCTAGGTTTTAGGCGAATTTCACTTCGAAATGGAAGAAGAGAATGAAGAGCTTTATAGGACATAAAATAAATTTACATGGTATGGATATTTTTGGACTCGATGAACGCGTAGCCTAAGCGACAAATCCGTGAGTTTTGTTGAATTGCAACAAATAAATTAGTTAATTGAATAGATATACTAGTAAATTCCCAACACACATTGGATAACAGAAACTATATTGGGTTAGTCAAAGAAAAAATAGAATTTTAGGCTAAAAAAGAGATGAAGAGATAACAAACATGGCGATGTTTTAATTTTAGGGAAAATTTCATAGGTAGTGTTATAACTTATAAGTTCTTATTTTGTAATATATTGTGGGATTATTTTTTTCAAACGTAGCAGCATTTTCCTTTCAAAATGTAGTAAAACACACTTAGTTTGTGAACATATAATTATCTAATTATAATGAGGTCGAGCGAATACTCTATTTTTAACGGTATGAGTATGTATGTATTTTCAAAGCATAAAAACTGGATGTATGTGCATGTATGTGAATACATCAACTGTATGTGTTGCCAACTAGATCTAATGTATATAAAACAGTGAAAGAGTATGGAAAGTGTATATGAAGTGTATGTTGTATATACTTGGGAACCTGTATATGAAGTGTATGTTGTATGTATTGGGAACCAACACCTAAAAATACGTGTTTGTCAGGTATTTGTTGTCGTCTCATTGATATACAAATATGTGTATCTTGTATAATTGCTATAAAAATACATAATGTCGTTATGATTTGTAATTTTTTTTAAAGTACCATTATAAAGAGTAATAAGGGGGCCGGAATCGCTACATCAAGCAATTTTCTCATGTTTCTATATGGGCCACTCAACACCTAGCCCAAGAAAATTGAATTTTGTTCTATTCAAAGCCCAATGAGTTTCACGACAAAGTATCAAGGAATATGGACCTAAGCCCATTGATCCAATGAGATGTGATCATGTGAAGTACTACCAATTATGGATCTTGCTAAACTTCTTTGTCTATTTCCACGAACTACAATTTCTTTTTTAAAAAAATTTGACCACCTCTTATTTGAAGTCAAATCCAAAAATATGTACTTCATACATCGTGTTGTTCGAATCAACTTACGCGTATCTTGACTAATTTCATGAAGCACCGGTTACCTCCTACCAACAGTCCAACACATGTACCGAATAATTCCACCATTATTTAAAAAGACGAAATAAATCATTCAACATTTTCTTGCCTCCACTAAAATTTAGAGAATTTTTTTAAGAAAAAGTTAACCACTTTATTCTGACCTAGCTTTTGATAGTTGACCGCAATTGGAAGTCCAATTCCATAACACCACTAGGGGAAAAAAAAAAATTAAGTACGAGACATCTATTAAAGGGGAGATTTTTTGGTCTATTAATTTCTAAAGGATATTATTTTCTAAAATAATACTTGAGAATGATGTTATTTGGTGATCGTATGATATTATTTTTGTTGCGTTGGTTGACTTTAATTAACTTTGACTATTTTTATGTTCTAAGAAATACCAATTTAGACCGTCATAGAAACTGTGGTGGGCCTACACGAATATGAAACATGTTGCAAAAAAAAAAAAAGGAAAGGACATAAATGTCACTTCGCCAAAAACTATTTTTACGAAATAGTCATTGATTTTATAATTCCAAAAAGTAGCCATTTTAGGCCTTTTTGTCTCTGCTAGTACCTTCTTCTTTTTTTTTTTTCTTTTTTTCAGTTCATATACCATAATGATACAGTCTTCATACCACATTTATATAGTTTATACAGAAAAACACATACATATATAGTTCATATACCATATTGATACAATTTTTATATCATTTTGATACAGTCCATGTACCATATTAATACGCTCCTTATACCATATTGATACAACCCATATACCATATTGATACAGTTTCGACTAGCCATTTTTGAAATTAGTTTGGGCCGATTGACCATTTTTTGGAATTAGTTTGGGCCGATTGGCCACTCCATGTCCAATAGCCCAAACATGAGTCATTTGTTTTTTGATGGGCCATGTGGTGTCCTTTTTCCCAAAAAAAAAAATACAGTTTGAGTGTTCCTTGAAAGTTCCATTTACTCTACCCTGATTAGAATAATCTCCTACTTTATTTTTGTTAATTAAATTAAAACTCCAAGACTATGGTAAATGTTGATCAGCTTGACTTGAAAAAATTGACATTACGACTACCAAAGATTGTGTTGGAGCTGTAAATAGTTCTTCATTCTTAATCAGATATCTCGGATTTGAATCCTAACTGTATGGAGTCGCCTTTGTTATAGAGCGCTTTACCCCCATCTCCGAAGATAGGACTTTCCTATTCGAATCCGAATTAATCGTGCCCCAAAGCGGGTACCAGACAACAAATGGAAAATTAGGGTTGTCTTAGTCTTAACTTGTAAATAGTAAAACGTCTCCACCTCTAAGCGTATCATATGATTCATTGTCAATATTCACATGGTTTATCATAAAAATTATTATGCGATTGCCATATCAATCGAGTATTCTATGATCACCAAAGTTCATATATTTTTCCTTGACTATATCTCTAAATTACGACTCAGATCAAGACAATAAACCATTCCCCTATCATTACTTTGATGTGCTCTTAACATGTTGTAACATAAACGTACATAACTTTCTATTATTTTCATACCCGTTCCATTGAGCCATCGACTCTAACACCACTTGATGGACTACTAAGTCAATTCAGAAATGACCCTTAACGTGCATAATATGATATTGTTCACTTTACGTCAAACATGTACATGTTATTTAGGTAATTTTTTTCAAAGGCCTTCATGAACTACTAGAATTATTTGTACCTTTTATTTCTTATCTACTTCCCATGGAAATATTGTACAAGTGATGTTGATTAACCAACTAAATATTTAAGAAAAAATGGACACAAAGCAGCAACCTGACTAAAATAAATAACTAGCTTGTGACTTGTATATATTGGAGAACAAGCACAACAATCTCAGACTTTCAGATATGTTTGTATAAACATGACATATGATCGTATTTTTCTTAGAATATTCTAGAATGTGTATAGATGTATAATATTACAAATGGAGTTGCATAAAATATATGGTTTGTTAGGAAGTATTTTTATTATAATTGAGTCCTTTGTAGCAGTATAATGTACGTGAATATTACAAAGCAATATACTCTGCGCCTCAAATTCTTTTAGCATACAACAAAGACAATAGTTTAGGATTTATTTACAAAAAAAATTGATAAAATAATATTTAAATATAAAATATAGAAGTAACTTGTACGTAAATTCTTCTTAATGCACTTCTACTGAAGTTTAATGTAAAAGTTTCTTTAAATTAAATGCATTCCGAAATTTATTTTCTTATTAATTCGAGTTTCAGCTTGCCGATATATTTTCTTGCTCCTTTTGTTCCATTTTACGTGGACGGGTTATAGTAATATTTAGGGGATCAAATCGGTATTTTTTTAATTTTTTTTAAACTATGATCTTCTTAATCTCTTTTTAAATATTTTAAATTATCAATTACATTGACGATTGTCACAACTCAAGGGTGCTAGCTAGCACAGTGGCACTTGAACTCAAGAGGAGGCTCATTGTGATAGATGTCTTAAGCAAATTTCATATCGAAATATATGGGTGAAGAAAAACGGGAGTCGTATGAGGTTGGGTTTAGAATGTAATTGTTGAGACATTCATTTGGCCTGTAAGGCTTGAGGTGGCTTAGAACCTAATTGGCCCAAAACAGACAATATCTTGATAGTTAAATCTAAGTCGTAGAAATTTAAAGTACCTCTAATGCAATTTTTAAACATGTCAATATAATCATGAAAAATTCTAAAACCCATGCTCAAATTTACACAATATATACTAGATACGTGTTTTGACTCTCATACTCCAAATTCCTGTGCAAAAATTGAAACAGAGGGAGCATATAATATCAACTAGAACCCCACCACATGAACGTGTTTGAATTTTTTGACTTATCTTTAATTTTATCAATTTATCTTGACGTGGTCCAAAAGGGAGAATGGATCCTATAAACAATTATAAGTGACAGGAAATTGGTAGGGTATATATATACACTAACAATTTATCAATTAAATGAACTTTGCCAGTGTCAGATGTTGAAATTAACCTACTTTTTTGTCTCCCCATTATGTCAATGTTTTCATCTTCAAATATTTCAAACGTTACTTTATCCTTAATCAAATGTTTCAAATTTAAGTGTTAAAAATGAAAAAAAATTGTAGGGAGCATTGCCTCCAAAATAAACTCTGCAACACACGATTTGAATATAATTAAGCTTCAATACGAATATTGAATATCGGATGAAAAACAAAAAAAAATATCCCAAAAGAGAAAATTAATATAAAAAATGAAAAATTGATTATGAAATTCGTACGAAACATATGGCTAAATAGTCTACATGATTTATTGTTAATTTATCACAAATAGAATTAGTGATTAATTATTATTATTTAACAATAAAAGTTGTTTGTAGCTACTTCCTCAGTTCACTTTTACTTGTCACGTTTTGCTTTTCGAGAGTCAAACTTTATGGACTTTGACCAGTAATAAGAATGAGAACTTATAGTATTTTCTGTATAGTTTTCTAACATCTTAATTTTAAATTAAAAAAATTAAACTAATTTAATTCAATTTAATTTTAAAGATTAGTCAAATTAACTTTCGTAAAATGAAACGTGACAAATAAAAATGAATAGATAGAGTTTTTTTTTTTTTTTTTTTTTTAAGAATGTAGGGGCATTAATACTATTACTTTATGATTGTTTGTGGTTTGCTGCACATATTTCCATGAATTTGTAGTGTTATGTTACAAACGTTATCTATTGCTCAATACGTCATGATTTACGTATTTAATAAAGATACTTTAAAATTTAAATGTATTTGTTGCTTTCGGTTCGAATTATATATATTATATAACTTTGGTTTAAAATAATACTTCATAAAATTCCCAACTATCGTGAGAACGATTAGTTGGTGCAGTAATTTCACGCCTAATTATCTTACATTTCTTGATGGATGAAAATTACTGGAATTGCTAATATTAAATTAGGCCTTTTATAGTTTATTTTCTAATTAGAACATTAATCTGGCAAATTTTTGAAAGGCAAGACTGTATAATGTTAAAAAAAAAAATTAAGTCGTGTGGTGTGGTGGGGTGGGGGGAGGCGCATAATAAGAACAATTATCAAATACTTTACTATGTTAGCATCAACAATATAATATGGGATTTGAGTGCGGTGGCGTGTATATAATCTTACCCCTAGTTTGAGAAAGTAGCGATTAGGGGTGGCAATTGGGCATATTGGGTTAAATTTGAGTGGGTTAAAATGGGTCAAGAAAATAAACGGGTCAAGACCCAACCCGACCTAAATTTGTTTGGTTCAAAATGGGTTAGGTAACGGGTTATAACCCAATCCGTTCAATTCTTACTAAATTTTAATTGTTTTATTTATTTATTTTATAAGTTTTTAATACCGAATAAAATTATAATTTTTCATTATTATGACTATATATAACATATCAAATAAAAAAAGTCTTTTAAAAATATTTTAACAAGATTTCTCAAAAATTAATTCGGGTTACATATCAATCCAAATGTTAACGTGTTTAAATGGGTTGGGTTGACATGGATTGAGCTAATAAATGGGCGGGTCAATAACCAACCCAAACTTGAATGGGTTGGGTCGGGTTAGGTGGGTTGGGTTTGATTTTGCCACCTCTAGTAGAGATGTTTCTAATAGATCTTTGACTCAAGTAAAATTTAATAAAAATTATGTAAAGCAAATATAGTAGTGAAGAAGTCATACTGAAAACAATGGAGAAGAGGACAATAATTAACAACAACAAATACTATGATAACACAAGTCAAGGAGACGATAAAACTCGAAGAATAAGATAGTAGAAAAGTAATAAAAACAACACCAACAAGGAAACTAGACAATGTTCGACTACCTACTGACCTTTTATATCCTAATCCTCAACTTTCAAATCTTCTTATCTAGGATTATATCCTTGATAAGTTGCAGATATGCCATGTACTGTCTAATCACCTCTGCTCAATACTTTTTCGTCTGATATCTGTACTTCTCCTTATACCCACTGTAGTCAACTCTCACACCTTCCATCCTTATACCCACTGTAGTCAACTCTCACACCTTCTCATTGGAACATTTGTACATCTCTTTTTCACATGCATTAACTATCTCAATCTCGCCTTCTTCATCTTGTCCACCGGAGAGCTCACTCCCATCATTATTTTATTGCCCCATATGTAAGCTTCATACGCAATAATTTAACAAGTATCAGACTATCTACTACTTATATGATAAACAAATATGTATAAACTTCATTTCACATATTCAATACGTCACCTGAATTTTCCTCTATTTTTTTTCCTTCGCAACTACTAGAATTAAAAATAATTAAAAGAAAGAAAAATAAAAGGAATTTCTTTCCTTTTATCTCTCAGGGACAAATCAACAAATAATTATTCTTTTATGACTTTTTTAAACGGTTATTGTCTAAAGTTTAATAGGAGAAAAGTCAGAGTTTCTTATCTTTTTGCTTACACAATTATTGGGGGGAAAAATAGAAAACACCAGAGGAATATAAGAAAGTGGGTGGACATTATTAACTGCGTAGATTGCTTAATCTAACACTTTTCGTAAGAAAATGACATTTAATTAAGAAAAAGAAATATCTCTAGAGTATAAATTGTATTTCATTGTGTCAATTTATGTAACACTTTTTATTTTATTAGTCTGTCCTAAAATAATGATGTCTTTTTATATTTAGTGATAATTTAATTTTAAATTTCAAATTTTATCCTTAATAATCCCTTAATGAGGTAATTTATAAGATCGACTATAACCATATAAATATTTATGACTTATTTTAAACTATAAATTTTCAAAATATTTCTTTCATTTGTACATTCATTATTGAATCAAATACCTTTACATTAATTGAGACGGATGAAATATGTATTTAACAAGCTTGAGGAGCAGCCATATAAAAAGTCAAATTTGCTGATTAATCACCCTTCTAATAGCTTTTTATTCCGCAACAATTAGTAGAATCCCCTTGTTAGTTTTTATCGTTTCAATTGTAATTACAATATAATTCATTTGATAACCTTTTAATCGGTTCATGCAGAATAGAATGGAAATAAGATCGCAAAACTTCTTTAGCTTCGGAAAGAAGATTATTTTGTTACAAATCTCACATGTAAATAGTCTTTACGTGATTTAAAAAAAAAAATTACACCAATAAT
Organism: Capsicum rhomboideum; assembly: GCA_031232105.1. Taxonomy (NCBI): domain Eukaryota; kingdom Viridiplantae; phylum Streptophyta; class Magnoliopsida; order Solanales; family Solanaceae; genus Capsicum; species Capsicum rhomboideum. Next base: position 50,003,099 of record CP124707.1, read on the forward strand.
ATATACACCCTCCATTTCATTTTACTTGACGTCTATACTAAAAATAGATGTTTCAATTTACTTATTCATTTTTATAAATCAAGAGAGTTTTTTAATTTATTTCCCATATTACCCTTAGTATTAAATAACTACGTAAAGTAGTAGTAGTAGTCAAAGTTAGGGTACTAGCTAGAACATCATTGATAAGGTTAGTTTAGTAAAATACACATATGATTAACTTATTTAAAGAAGTGTGTCAAGTTAATAGGGGCCAAGTAAAATGAAATGGAGGGAGTATAACTTAAACTTTTCTCTAATCTAAAAGAAAATGTGATTTTCGTACTTTTATAGTGTTGCAAGGTGGTAATCTCCTCCTAATTATGGTTAATAGCATATAGGAAAACTTATCATAACAATTTGATATCACAAAGTAGAAATTATGTACTCCCTCCCTGTTGATCTAACTTTCCTTTTAAAGTTGTTTTTCAAATTATATCCTCTTTTTATATGTATTAATTCTCTAATTTTAATATTGAACATGACATGTTTCCGACTTATAATTATAAAACTCAAAGAGCATTTTAGTTTGAAATTATTGTCTAATTAAAATTCCCAAATACATTTAAACTCGTGACATTATAGTACAATTCTACTCTCATGACAATGGACTTGTTCGTACATGTAAGGGCGGAGTCACACGTTATAAATATGAGTTCGACAAAACTTAATAATTTTGATGTAAGTTTTATATTTATAATCACAAAAAGTTTTAAACGTATAAAAATTCTAGGTCCGTCTACGCTTACGTGCATAAAAAGTAAGCAGTGAATTACTTGCCATTTTTAACATTTGGGAAAAATAAAATGCACTTTAATTGTTTCACGTTTAACCGGTTACATTAATTTCTCGTATCAAGGTTTATAATGGTTCAGATTAAACCGAAAATAAAAAATGCCAAATTAGATGTACTTCCTGTATTTCAAATTAGTTTTCATACTTCTCTTTTTAAGAATCAAAAAATGGAAAATTTGATTGATTTCAAAATATTTTCTTTTATTGAATTTAGATGAGAAAAATTACAATTTGTATTACTTCTCGTATAATTTGAATATACAAACGTTAGTAATAAAATAGAGATAAAGGTCAAAAATACACTTGATTATCATTTTCTTGCAAGTCTCCTACCTGACCTATCAGGTGTTTGCGTCTCCTACCTGAACTATCATCAATTATTTAATAAAATATGGCTTGAATTTAGTGAGTCAGCTATCATATGGATGAAATTTGATGGACAAATTAAGTTGTCACGCGCCCTTTAGCAATTGTATTCAAACATTTGGTCTAATCAGTTTTGAGGTGTATTTTGATGAATAGTTTTTGATAGTTCAGATAAAAAATGCAATCATCTAATAGTTAGATATGAAACTCATCAAAAAAGGTGATATTTCACATATATTTTTGACAATTATCTCTATAAAATATTGAGTTGGTACAACAATGTACCTTGTGTAATCTCACATGGAATCTGAAGAAATAAACTAAATTCATCAGAAGAAGTGAAAATTAGTTGCCAATTTTAGGTATCTCTCGAAAAGTATCAACTATAAAAATTAGTCAATTAACTTCCGATAAGTGAAAAATGACAACTAATTTAAAATGGAGAGAGGATTGTTCAAGCAAAGTCTCTTTCATCATGTGTTACTGATGAGTTAGCAAAAAGGGAGAGATTTGATTTTGTAAAAGTTTACAAATTTGTCTTTGGAGATTTCTTTTTAATAAAAGATATTTATTTTAATGGTTAATAAGTCAGAAAAAATTCTTTTATTTAATTTATAAATGGCCATTATTAGAATTATATTTGGAAACTATATAAACTACTCCTATTATTGTAAAGTCAACAAAATTATATTTGGAAACTATACAATATGGTCCCACTATAATACTACTACTAATATCTTAGGCTAAAAAGTAAAAACTTTTCAAAACCATAATAATATACCTTAATCAAACATTTATACAAACCATAAAACCAAACTCTTTCTTTCTCCTTCATCAATTTCCTCCATTTTTTCTCTCTTCATTCTCCATCCATCAATGGGGAAAAAAATAACAACTCTTAGAGAACTCATAGGCGCCATTAAAGACAAAGCTTCACAATCCAAAGCCACTTTACTTTCTAAACCAACTAATCTCTCCCTCCACCTTGCTGTCATACGCGCCACCACTCACGCGCCGTCATCACCACCGGAAGAACACCATGTCTCCACCTTACTCACCCTCGGTGATAGCTCACGCGCCACCGCTTCTTCCTTAATCATCATCCTCATGAACCGGCTACACCGCACCGGAGATTCCATCGTCTCACTGAAATGTCTTTTGATCATACATCAAATCATCAAACGTGGACCGTTTATTTTGCAAGATCAGCTATCAGTTTTTCCGGCTACCGGTGGCCGGAATTACCTCAAACTCTCCGATTTCAACGACGGAGCCACCGCTACGACGTTTACGATATCTGCATGGATTAGGTTTTACTCCAGATATGTAGAAACCCTACTTTCTACTTCCAGAGTTTTGGGTTATTTCCTCTCTTCCTGTTCGAACAGCGCACAGAAGGACAAGCAGGAAGAGAGGATTTCGTCCATGTTAACTCAAGTTTTAATAAGAGACCTCGACTCACTGGTGCAGCTCATAGAAGAATTAATCAAACTTCCCGATTCGCTCATGTTGGAAGGCAACAAGCTGCTCTACGAGGTTGTTGGACTAGTGGGAAACGATTACTTATCAACGGTGAACGAGTTGTTGTTACGACTCGGTGAATTCAAGGAACGACTCGGTTGTCTGAGTTTTGGTGACTCGATCGAGTTGAGTTATATTTTGAAGAGATTAGATGAATGTAAAGAGAGATTATCTGTTTTATTTTCGGTTAAAAAGCCTTCGATTGAGTTATTATGGAGTTCGGTAACTGAGTTGAGCTTGAAAATTGATGATTTGAAGGTCGATAAAGCAGGACGTAAGCTATTAACGTTTGGAAAATCGAGTGAGTCGGCTCGGTTTGGTAACCGAGTTATGAAATTTGGTGACTCGGTTCAATTTTCTTCAGGAAGGTATGAGATGAATAATTTGCCTGTTATGGTTGTTGAAGGAAGAAATTGGAGAAATTAAATTCCAATAAATTGGAAAATTTTAGAAGGAACAAAAAGATATAAGTATATTTTTTAATTTTCCAAAATTGGAGTTCTTTTTTGCCATGTCTGTGTAACAATATATTAGGAAGTACTATAACTTTTTGGGCTAAATTTGATGTGTTACCACAAATATTTTTGTAAATATATATGGTACATTTTATTCTAATTTTGGATTTTCATTGTATTCCAAGTTTCTGTCTGCTACATTATTTTGTTTACATCTACTTATGAATAAGTTTTCTTCAAATACTTGTGAGTCCTTTGTACTATTAGGTAAAAACCAATAAGTTTTGGCACAATTAGTCATTTCGGAATAACTTTAGATATGGGATTTTTGAAATTTTATATGGTTGAAGTTCATTTATTTCCACTTGAAGCTCTAACAAAAATTGCTAGCGTTCGACTAAATTCAATCACAAACAATTGAAGTTCAAGTGAAAATGACTAAATTTGAGCAATATGCATAATTGTACCACAATCTAAATCTGTCAAAAGAAATTGGTAATTGTTGGAACCATTCATTCCTGAATTTCACAATTATGATGTCGTTATACAATAATTACTGAATTAGTGATGTACTTGCACTCATTCCAATAGGGTGCAATACTTCTCAGTTTGGGTGTCATATTTTTCTTATATACCATGTTTGCATTGTATGATGAAGCAATGTTCTAATTACGCTCAAGTGAAAGAACGTCAATTCTATTTGTTTGAACTTCAGTCATATAAAATTTCAGATCAAATATATGATGTCTAACTTCAAACCCCTCAATGCGATATTTGTTTCGAAATGGACAGACTTGTAAATTTATGCACTTCAAATATGACTCATTAAATAATGGTTCCAAAATTGAACATAACTTTCGCTCCAATTGACTTTATTATCCATGTACTTACATTTTCTAAATTTGCTAACTCTAAATTATAAAGTGGCCTATGTTTATGTGCATGTAGAAATGATGAAAAAATGAACCGTTGTACTGCCACTTTATAAAGAGAATGTTTGAGGTTTTTGCCAGAGTATTATATTATTGACTTGAGAATTAGTATTTCTACTTTTGGAACAACATGGTCCTCTTGTCGTTTTTACCGTTGAAGGACTTTGTCTCACACAAAAGAGTATTTTTGGTTTTTTCGATAAAGAGGACTTTATTCCATAATTGAGAAAAAATCGACGTAAATTTGGATTATTTGATGTAACAACGAGTGTCAAATATTGAGTGAAAAGCAAAGATTAATGGAATATTTGCCCCTTCATAAATATCTATTCTATTTGTATATCTAGAGAAACAATCTTATTCATATAGATTTGTTTTGCGGAATGCTAAGATGGACTAGTAATAGCTCGTGATTAGCTACATTCAATGCGGGACTTTTACTAGCACGAGAGAACCGAAGCACAATGTTACTACTTCCTCAACTATTAAAATATAGCAACCACGATCTACTTTAATTTAATAAAAAATAGAAGGGTAAAATGTAAGTAGCATACCAATTGTATAAAATTGTGAAAGAGTAAGCTTCATTTCTTATGATTGAGATATCTGTCATTATAAAAATAAAATAAAAATGTTATCAAAAAACTATTTGCAATTATATATTAAGTCAGATTATATTCTAAAAACCTAGTGGTACCATGGAAGTACATATGAATATGATCCAATTGGTCACTAAAAAAAATAAAAATAAAAATTAGCAGAGCACCTTATAATATAAAGCGCGTTATCAACTTGTTTATAGTTTAATCATTTTATGATGTCAAAGCAAATTAAATATTATTCTGGTCCTTACCCAAAAAAAGAAATACAAGTGGCCATTTAGATTCAACAGAGACAAGAATGTTAAGTGATTTAAAACACTCTCTATCTTCCAAAGGTGCCAAGAGGACGGATCAGACGCCGCAGAGCGACGATTGGGGAGCGGACAGGAGATGGCCTTTAGCACATCACAACCAATAACTATACATAAGCCAAGAGGTAGATCTTCTGCCATTTCACCTGATCATATGAAACTGGCATGTAAATTATCCAAAAAGTCTCTTTACTAAACCTAATATTTTGTGATCGCTTTTAGATACAATGAAGTTGGACTGGTATCTTCATTAGCTGAAAGAAATTAGTCTCTACTAACGTTATTCATAGAACGAACAAGAAAAATCTTACTGTTTTAGCCTTTTAGGATAGATATTTCCATTAATTTGAACTTTGTTAGACAAAATTATCTAGTACCTAATAGGGGATGACAGATATTCCATATAATTAATCGAGGTAGAGATAAACCCAAATTGCCATGATTATCAGATAAAACAAAAATAAATAAACGGAAAAGGGCCTAATATACCCTTCAAGTATTGGAAATAGTCCTAAAATATCCTTCTTCAACCTTTGGGCTCTAAAATACCCTTCTCATCTACCTATAGGCTCTATTTTACCCTTCCCATCCACCTACAGGCTCTATTTTACTCTTTCACTTAACATAAACTTTTAAAATAATAATTAGTGTTTTCATTTAATACATTACATGTTTTTTATTGATTGAAATTTTAATTAATTAAAAATTTAATAATCCCCAAGCCCAACCCCCATCCTTAAAATTACCCGACCCTGCAACCCAAATCCAACCCAACAATGTCCATTTTCACCAGCTGCCGATGTTTGCAAAAATGGATAGATATAAAGATGGGAGTTCCAACATGCCAACGTCCTCTTCCACCAGCTGGAATAAATATTATTTCCTGAATTCATAGTGATATAGAGCAACTGACACTACCCGACCAGTTTAGAAAGGTAAATTAATGCCTTTGCTTGATATCTTATACTTGAAAAATAAATAGTGAGCTTACACTGCTTCTTTTGACAATTCAATCACTACTGACATCTTAGAATATCATCAACCCTCTAATAATACCAATAAATTTTCTCTGCTAAAACCAGCATTCCCTATATTCAATGGCACAATTTTTGTCACAAGTTTTATCAAGAAAATCAAAAGTTAAGCCAATACAAAATTTAAAGCCAATGTTCCAACAAAAGTTGATAAACATTTTTTCTTTATTGTTGGATTAGGATTAAAGCCATGTCCTAAGAACCAAACATGTCACGGAACAAATAAAACTAAATTGACTGTTTCAGTTAACAATATATCCTTTGTTCAGCCAAATGTTGCATTACTTTAATCTCATTATTTCAACCAATCCAAAGAAGTTTATACCCCAAATTTTCCATCTAATCCACCATTCAAATTCAATTATACAGGAAATCCACCTAGCAACATTTTTATTACCACATGCACAAAATACAAATTTTGGGATTCTATTTCAAGAAAATCAGCATTAAAAAAGCGAATGCTATAGATTAGAAGGGTTTCCCCCTTTAGATATTAGGATTCGAGTTGCTAGGTTGGATTTGGATTGTCGGGTCGGGTAATTTTAAGTGGGATCAGGGTTGAGTTTGGGAATTATTAAATTTTTAATTAATTAAAATTCTAATCATTAAGAAACTGCCACATATTAAATGAAAATATTAATAATTATTGTTAAAGTTTATTAATAATTATTGTTAAAGTTTTTGTTAAGTGAAAGGTTAAAATAGAGCCTATAGGTGGAAGAAAAGGGTAAAATAGAGCCTATAGGTGGATGGGAAGGATATTTTAGATCCTAAAGGTGGAAAGAGGATATTTTAGAATCATTTCCAATACTTGAAGGGTATATTAATTAGGCCCTTTACCCATAAATAAATTATACAACTAGCAACTAGCATGTTGATGTCTCTATATTCCCGGTACAACTATAATTGTACTTCAAAATAAATGATGCGAGTGTCCAACTCTTGTTTTTTTTTAAATTATTATTTACAAACAATCAATATTCCTTCTCTCTTAAAATTAAAATAAGAAAGGAAAACCAATTTGATTAAGATAAAAAAAAAACATAATTTATTTCTGTTCTAAGTTCACTGTCATTTATCATGGTGTGACTTTAGAAGTCAAATGAAGGTTTCTCATTTTCCCTTTTTTCTTTAATTATACATCTGGTGGTATCTTAATCTATAATAAAAATTCTGACGTCGTCATTATCTACCCTACTTTTAAAATACGATGTATATCCAAATTAGAAGAAAAAACTACTCCCTCTCCTTCTTATTTTATGTAATGGTGTTTGATTGGGCACGAAATCTAAGAAAAAGAACGAAGTTTGTTGAACTTATGGAATCGACTAAAAGAAAAAGTTATTCTACATGAAAAACAACAAATATTTCGTAGAAGACAAATGATTTTGCAAAACAAGAATAATTACTAGTAACGATTATAAATTGGGACAAGTTAATAAAGATTTGTGAAGTTGACAGACAGAATCAACAAAACTAAACTTTGACTTTTACCGATTAACATTGTAAAATTGGATTAAGTGGACTAGATCTAGATTTGTGAAGTTGCCAAAAAGGACCACTTTCTGCATTGTCCATTTTCTTTTTTTTTATAAAGACTGTGACATACTCTTTGACTGTTGTATAAAGTAAATTAATGGAAAAACTACATGACGTAGAAAGCATACATACGTAATTACATGACTTAGCTAAGGTTTGAAATAATTACAATATATTCACAACTAAGGTTTACATTAATAGAAAATGTATATGTATTTTGATGCCTTATGTATTTTTTATATGTATTTGACATATTTTGTGTCATATGTATTGTATATTTCATATGTATACGTATTTGATATGTATTCCATATGTATTCAGTTATATAGTTGAATTATTTTCGTAATTCTACTCGACGTTCATATGTACATGTATTTGATGTCATGCATATTTATATGTATTTATTATAAGACGACTTTGTATTTGTATCATCCGTATTTGTATTTGATGTCACGCATATTTATATGTATTTATTATAAGACGTGTTTGTATTTGTATCATCCGTATTTGTATTCGTAAGTGAATTTCGAAGGCTGCCTAAAGTGTAGCTGCGATTTGTAACCAGTCAAACATTAGCTATGGTGGCTGACGTTTTGCCTAAATGTTAGCTGTTTCTGAAATTTTGCCTAAAGTATCCGTAGCAATTGTGGAAAAGGTCCAAATGCTGTGGACAAATATTGGGCCTTAATATTGAAGTCCAGAAGCCTAAGACTTCATGATCTATAACTGAAAAAGATCATATTCTTGGGCTGGGCCTGAATCACTAAGGTGAAAATATTTCTTGAAGAAAGGAAAATTTGTTGTCTTTCTGGTCGGAAGCAATCATGCCTACCATCGTAAAATAAGAGCACCTGGCTATCTATCTTCTTCCTCCGGGAAAGAATATGGGCATCTAACCGAAAATCGTAAGATAAAAGGTGTAGTAATCCAAAATCATTTCAATCTTTCTTTGAAATTTTACAAAATCGATGAGGCGATTTGATTTTTTCCTTGAAGTTGAGACAGATAAGGCTCTATAGGAGTCGACATCGAAAAAGAGATAGATTAGGCTCAATGTTAATGGTTCGATGTGTCAGACTCAATTTAGAGAGACATATCGAAGCCAAAACATAGAACAAGATGAGAGAAAGGAGTTATGAGACATATAGAAGCCAGAACATAGAAAAAGATGAGAGAAAGGAGTTGCGAAAATGAGCTCGCCAAAATTTGTCTCTTATACCTTGTGAAAGAATTTGAGCATTCAACTTAAAACCTCCTTAAAACTACACGAGTGACAAATTCTCTCACGTTCTTTTTCCCTTTTTTGTTTTTTGTTTTAATGGTTTTGGTAAATTCTCATTATCCCATTTTTCTTCCTCTATTTATAATCGAATACTTTAATATATAACTCATGAATTATAGCATTACTCTAAGTTAGTGGATCGCCTTCACTTACGAATCCTTATTAATTAAGCGAATTCCTTATTAATTAAGTGCACACAGTATTAAAAAAAATTAACACTATATAGCTCGAACCCCAAATCTTTCAACTATTTCACAGAATAAAAACCATCAATTTTTATATTACATTATTTCGATCAATTTTTATATTACATTATTTCAAGATACAAAAATACACATCATCAATCAACTTCATTCAAAATTTATACATATGTTGCTTTACTTTTGAGTACGAAAGAAAAATTACAACTAGCTTAATTAGCCTGAAAATTAAATCAATGCACAAAATTTCAAGATAAAAATAACCAATATTCTTGTTATTCTTTTTCATCATCATAAATACTTAGGTTGAGATTGACACCTTCCTATTTGAATAAGGAATGAATATTAGACCCTACTGACGTTCAACCTACGACCGGGTCTAGTGGTACAATCTATTTCTATGAAGTCAAGTGACCAGCATCGTCCCATTTTCTTATATGCATTGAAGCCTTCTCTGCCTGCATTTTAAACGAAAAATATTTAAACTGTCAGATCACTTAAAAAATAATTATATGTGACTGTTCAAAAAATAAGGCGAGATTTGTAACATGAAAAATAAGTAAGTTATCCACTCCCAACAACTTTAAATAGACTAATAATGTCAAAACAAAACATTTACTTGGTCCATATTATATGTTAACTCCAATCTTATCATATGTAAACTTAAGCAGATTCAGATAGATGGGGTAAACTAATGAGCTCAGATATTAATGAACTCTATAAAAGAGTTATCTATCGAAACAATGCCTCCCAAAACAACGTTCTCTTTCAGACCCTTAATACAAAAGCAGGAAAATAAATAATAGTAACTTGGTCCCGCAAGCACATCTACTATTATACCCACAATGATCGGTCATACTATTGCTATCTATAATGGAAAAGAGCATTTGCCTATTATATAACAGATAGTATGGTTGGCAACAAATTGGGAGAATTTGCACCTATATTAAATTTTAAAGGACATGCAAAAAGCGATAATAGATCTCATCTTTAATGTTAATATTAATTAAAAAAAAATCTAGTAGAATTTCTGACACGAGATAAGTACTCTTTCATTGATTTTAATTACGGGTCTCATATTTAAACTCTAGGAATTGAGTTGCTATTGACCTCTATTCACACTTTGACACATGATATACTTGTGTTGATATAGGTACTGAAAGACTTATAGAGGTGTTTTACCCCACCTTCTAACCCCCCATCGTGAAACTTTTTAACGAGAGTCCGAATTAGTCAGACCCTCAAAAATGAATATTGAATACCGGATGAGATATCAAAGAAAATGTGTTACCTCTTTAGTCCAATCACATCTAATTATGATTATAGCCAATATCAAAGTCTGAACTGCAGTTCCACCAAATATCATTCCAGCCCATATTCCCTATATTGAAACAATTTCACTTTCAGAAACTTTAATTCCAATTTAAACCAATTTATGCAGCACTAATAAAGGGCAGCGCACTAAAACTCCCGCTATGTATGCGGTCTTGAGAAGGGTCGGACCACAAGAGTCTATTATACACAACCTCACTTTACATGTCTGTAAAGAACTATTTCCACGGCTTGAATCCGTGACCAATTATGCAGCACTATTAATTAAAAAAATTGTACATGAAGTTAATTAGTTAAATATGAGGAACATACCATGACACCATAGTGGAGACCCCAGCCCATAATAAAGCCAAGAGGGACTCCAAGTAAATAATAGCAGCCCAAATTTATGTATGCAACATATGCTTGCCATCCGGATCCAACAGCAACCCCTGCAAATATCCAAACATTAATTGAAAAAAAATATTAAATCAAGAAAATAGACTTCAAAATTGTTAACAAATTCAGAATTTAGCATAAGTAATTTTTTTTCATATATATAGTTCGAGCTGAAGGTAATGATTTCAGTCGAACTAGCGTAACACAGACCTAAATCACTTAATGTCATCTAAGGCAGATCTACAGTGTTGGTTAAGGATTCACATGAACTCAATAACTTTTGTCCAAATCATAGTTACATTAGTATTGTACGTATTAACTTGAAGTTGTTATAAGAACTCATAAACTTTAAAATCCTGAATTCACCTCTATATATCCTGCATATCTGAAATAAATGTTACACAACAAATAGAGGTAAATCCAGAATCTAGAGTCAGTAGGGGGTTGGTCTTATTCATGTATTTCAATCGAACTCACGTAACATAATCCTACATCTACCCCCCACCCCCACCCCTCTCTCTCTCTCTCTCTCTCTCTCTCTCTCTCTCTCTCTCTCTCTTTATTCTCTTATAGGAGAACTGTTGCGGTGGTGATAAGGCTTTTTAGAAGAATAAAAGGGAAAGGTATATACGAAAATCTCTACTTAATATCATTAGCATTAAGAAGATTTGTATTCATACGATTATTCTAGACACTAGCTATAATTATATTAGGATACGATTTATATTCACATATGATTTTGCATAAGACATGCATAATTAATCGCTTTCCGCATATTTACCTTGTTAATTTCCGCATATATATATATCATACATGTCATGTAAATATTACACAACAAGCAGGGATAAATCCAGAATCTAAAGTCAGTGTTTCATGAATTCCAATCGAACTCGAATAACATTATCCTAAATTCGCCTCTATATATCATTCATGTCATGTTAATATTACACAACAAACAGAGATAAATTCAAAATCTAGACTCAATAGGGTTGGTCTTATTCATGTATTTCAATCTAACTCTCATAACATAATCTTAAATCCGCCTCTAATCACAATTTTACTTAACCTAACTTTAAAATGAACAAAAAATAACAAGAAAAAGTAGCAAAATTTGATAAAATTTACCTGAGAGAATGGGCTGAACACTGTTGAGGAGAACAGTGAAAGCTAAGAGAATAGCTAGTTTATGCACAACTTCAAGAACAGGTTTACTTGTTGAGAAAATTAAGGCAAGTTCATTGTGGAAAAATATTATCAAAATCCAGAAGAATAATCCAATCACTACTGATTGTGTGACTGCTACTGCTGTTGCAAATTTTGCCCCTCTTCCATTTCCAGCTCCCAACTCATTTGCTACCCTTACACTGCATCAACAGGTTCAACTGAACTTAGTATTCTCGACATAAAATATAAATATATGCGATTTGCAAGATATAATGGATTCACTAGTAAATAAATTAAAGATCGAGTTCATCAAATTGAAATTTTGAATCCGTTTTTACATATGGTGTACATACGAACTTAAATAGATGATCGAATCGTGTAGTGAAAATTGTGCCTAAAACTCAGTTAATTACCTAAGTCATGGAGAGTAGAGACAGAGTCAAGATTTAAAACTTATGAATTCGGGATTTTAGTCCTATAAATCTATTGAGTTCTAGATTCATAATTCATACATTTTCAACGAATCTTTTAATATAAATATAGAGTTTAGATCAAAGTTACTAAATTCAGCTGAATCCTAATCAAAGTACTAGTAATTTAAAAAGATAGAAAATAGTGTGGAATCACACTAGAATATTGTTTTTGTAGCGTGACGGGCAGGACTAGTAATTTACATTATTTTTTAGTTTACTAAATTTACAAATCATGATAGTTATTTATAATTACCCTTTACATAATCTGATACTATAAAAAAAAATCTTTTACGTACACATTGGATAGAAAGATTCAATTTAATTTGGATATCATTCAACAATCATGTGTTTAATTTGGACTAAATAATAAATATTGTGGACCATGTCTTGCAAACATGTGATTCAATCATTGTTCTACTTTTCCCAATTTCAAAGAAACTGCTAGATTATGTCAGATGGCAGATGTCTGGTAGGATTTTTGTGAATCTGAACATATTAGCAGAGCGAGCTAGCATTTCGATTACGTATACGAGTATAACTTAATGATTTCATTTTATACAAATTGAATACATACAAACTATTAATGGAGTGTTCGTTTGGGTTAACTTTGAACTTTTGATTATAAGTTAAAAGTCATAAGTTAAAAATATTAACTTATAACTTTTGACTTATTTTTATCATTTTAACCTAAAAGTAAATACTTATAAATATTTTTTAAATTTATTCAAACACTTTAAAAATGCTTAATAATTATTTTGGCTTAAAACACTTAAAATAAATTAATCCAAACAGGCTCTTAGTAAATTTTAAAGGATTAGAATACTAATTTATTCATTTTAAATCTTGGTTTCGACTCTATATTTGAGACTTCAAGTTAAGAATGAGACAATCTTATCTACTACTATAAAGATAGAACTAGAATATATACTTATGAGTTTTGAACTTATCATCAGACTCATAACAATTATATAATTATTGAGTTCGGAATTAGTAAACTACTCATCATGGTTATAAGTGACCTAGCTATTATCTTTAATAAGTCCAATTCCAATTTCCCCATCAAATGTAAGACGTAACCAATACCAACCACATATTTTCATAATTATATATAGTAATACTGAAATATTAAATTATGTAAATGAACATACCCAATTCCAGCAAAGAACCCAAAAGGAATCATCAATTCCCAGCTATTGATATTCATGCTGCAAGAATTAAAACAAAATAAAAATAAGACAATGACATACACACAAAAAAAAGACAAATTAATCAGTATTGTTTTTTAGTTGGGCAAATTAGAAAAGTAACTGGTCATTTTCTTCTTTGCCAATCAATTATGACAAGTTGAAAATACTTGGCCATTAAATTTGACTGAGACAAATTTTTGAGACTTGTCATCTTAATAAGAGTGGCAAAGACAATGATAATGATAATGGCAACTGACAATATTAACAAAAGTTCACACACTTTTTTGGGCACATTTAACTTGTTAATTTAAATTTTCCAAAGTTGTCATTAACAATTAAAGTCAGTAGCGTATAACCACATACAATGTAGAACACATACACCCATCGTTAAAGATTATACTGAATCTTTAAATATTCTTTACGAAATTTTTGTTTCGTCGTATCGTGTTATCAAGAACACGTAAAAGATGGAATGAATTAATTATGCAGCTAATTAATACAATTATCATCATCATTAGTGCCATAATTTATTGGTCCACTTGTCTACTTTTTTTTGTAAAAGGAAAAAAAAAAGTGTGATAAAGAAGAATAAGTAAAATTACCAGATGGATAAAGCATCCAAAGCAATTTTAGCATTCTTCAAATTACCAGTCATAACAATTAGCACCTTGTAGTACCAGTTCTCCAAGCTGTTCCATTTACACACACACATAAAAAATAAAAAAATAAAAAAAGAAGTTAAAACCATTAAGCATCATAAATAAATCATGGTTTGACATCTCATATTTGAGTCTTGAAAATAAGAAGAAAGTCCTAGTAAGAAGCACTTTCGTTTTAATAAATTCTACACAATTTGAATCTGAATTCATTAGATCGATGAGTTCCATAATGGTTAAGTTGAAAAAAAAAAAAAAGATAAACCATGACAGGATGAATATTTTTTTTTTCCTTCTTCCTCGTGTCTCACTCCAAACCAAACAATTAAAAAAAAGATTTAATAACTTATATACATTGATATTGTATTTTTTTCTTCTTGTCTTGGGACATATCACCTTATGAACAATTACACATAGATATCTTTTAGGTGACCTCATCAATGTAAAAATATGTTTTCTCCGTATAGAAGGTTAAACATAGAAATAATGTTTACTGACTACTTTGCGACCCTATATTTAAAAAGTCGTCACTGTCATAGATCTAGTTTCAAACTTCAGAAGTAAAATTCCATGACATGTCATGAAGTTCACCCGTGAAATTTGAAACTCCGCCATAATAATTATTTAGCTCTGGCTTTATGAAATAGTCACTTTCATAGAGTTCCAAATACATGTCCTGGAGTTCACATGTAGAATCTGGAGCTTCGTGACAATGACTATTTTTTTTATTACATGGACCACAAAGTGACTATTTGCAAATTTAGCCAAAGTTAAACTCTAATAAAAGTTGGAAAATTCTTACCATAACATGACCCCAGAAGAAGCAGAAAGCTTGAAGAAGTCCCAAAGTCCAGAAAAGGCCTCCATACTAAAACCAGTCCAAGAAAGTGGACATCCACCACAAGTAGTATAACAAAATAGCACCAAAAACACCAACCACCAAGAGAAATTCAAAGTAAGTGTTGTCCCAATAATTCCCAATTGAAACTTGTACACAATTAGCCAACTTATCAACACATGAACACCAAAAGCCACAAAATTGGCCCAAGCAATCACATTGTTTTTCAATTGACTTTGCAAGAATCTTTGTAATGGGAATTGAAATGCAAAGCAAAAGTGCAATGGGATAAAGGCCAATACTACAACTCCAGATAGCTCAGAAACATCTTCTGGTTGACCTAGGAATTTCAAGACTGGTGTTGCAAAGAAAAATATTGGCAACATTATGATGCAACATAAGAAGAGTACTATCCATGAACGTTGCAAATATACCCCTAACATGTAGTATTTCTTTGCACCAAATGCTTGTCCACATAGTGTTTCCAATGCACTTGCCATTCCTAGCTGCATATAGCAAATTTAATTTCACTATAATAAGTTAGTATAGTTCTTGTGTAATAACAAACAATAATAACTGCGCTTCAATTCTAAGAAAAGTAGGGTCGATTAGAGACAGAGTCGCGTGCAATAAAAGGAGTTCAATTGAATCCCTCGATTCTTGAAAGATAGTATATAGCTAATTTTACTAATTATGTAACAACAAACAATAATAAATGTACTCCAATCCTAAGCAAATTAGGATCGGCCAAAGGCAGAACTGCATGTAACGAAAAGGGTTCAATTAAATCCTCATCAAAAAATTACACTATAAAGCGGGTTTTTTTAATGAACTACTATATAGAATATTGAGATATCTTTAAATATATGGAGAACTTCAAGTGTAATGGCTAAAAATGGTTCAAGAATCATTTTTAGGTTGCTACAGGTTCAAATCCCAAGAAGTTTTGCATTTTTCAAATCCTTGTATTAAAATTCCCGACTCCACCATAGATGTCAGCTATATGAATTCTCGCAATATATGTCATTCCGTTTAAGTTCATTAAGAAGAAATGAATGAAGAGAATTCATATATAATAGCCTTGAGTTTCAACTATGAAATTAAAACGTAGCTGATTGATTGATTGATTGATTTAGTAAAAACGCATTATAAGACGAACAAATTACATACCATGAGTCCGAAATCGAAGCCAAGAATAACATTACTAGCAATGGACATAGCAGCAAGTTCAAGATCACCAAGATGACCAGCAAAAGCTTGTGTAATAACAAACATGGAATAAGAGGCTATTCTACTAAAGATGGCTGGCCCAACTATATGCCATAGCTTCTTTGATTCTATCCAAAATCTTTTTCCAAAACTTTGATCATTTTGTTCTAAATAACTATCTTGGATATCATCAGTTGATACATAATCTAATAAGGGCACTTTATTTTCCTCCAATATTTTCCCATTGCTAGACATTTTCCCTTTTACCTATGGGCTTTCTCTCTCTTTAGGCAAAAGAGAGAGTGAAGGAGAGAGAGAGAGAGTTAATGATAGTAAGAGGAATTCAGTTGTGTAGATAATGATTATATATATAATGTAAGAGAATTAAAATTGGAATTTTCTTCTTAATTACGTATTCTTGGAGTAATCATTTGTTCCTTTTTCTTTCTCTTTTTTTCTTTTTATAAGGAGGTTCATTTTGAATATCATTCGTGGAAAAATTATCCTAGCTTATCAAGGACATGATTTTAAACTTAAAGATATGGAGATCGGGAATTAGAGTAGAAGATAAGTAGGTTGAGCATTGTCTAGTTTCTTTTTCAGTATTGATATTGCTATTCTCCTACTACCTTATATTATTCTTCGATTTTAATATTACTTGTTTTTTTGCTTCAGTTTCATATTATTTTGTCTTTGTTATTTTGCTCTTCTATATTTTTCAGCATGACTTAGCTTTTTCGCTTTTGTATTTGCTTTACATGTTTTGATATGTTTTATTTGGCGAGGTTTTATCAAAAACCACCTCTTTACCTACAGGAATAAGACTGCATATGTACTACCTTCCTCATACCTCACCTGTGTATTATATAATTGAATATGTTATTAGTGTTGTATAAAATTAATTTTTTTTATGTATATATATATTAGATATTGAATCTGCTCATCTTTCTTATGTATTTATTTTTATTAATATTTATTTTATTTAGTATACTTTTAATTCCTTCAGAAAATCATGCGTCACCACTATAAATTAATTTAAATTTGAATCCGTGTTCGTGCATCGAAATTATAAAGTGTACGTAAGTATGGAGTTTATGATTGGGATCAAGAGAGCAAGTTGTCTACACATTCTTGGAGGATAGTACACTAATTTTGACAAGTGGCATATGACGGTTCAGCCCTGTTTATTAATTTATTTTTTTCTTTATAATATACCTTTAACTTCTTTTGTGATGAGTGGTGAGTTCACAAAATGATGTTTCTTTCTATCCACGGCTTTTTTATCAGAATTTAGAAAAACAAGACACCAAAGAAGACCAAAGGGATGTCTATTAAAATAGTAACAATATGAACTATAAAATTTATTTACATATAAATAAATGGTTGTTAGATATAAATGGTGCAGTTTTTTTTTTTTTATAAAATATAAACTTGTGAGTTAACTTTTGTATTTGAAAATTTTCAAATCATGATTTGAAGTTCCCAAATCATGCTTTTTGGAGAATTTGAGATTTCATGTCATGATATGAAATCATGACATGAAATTGCATGATCAAACATTAATTTCATAACATAACTTCATCTCACGATTTCATATCACAAATACAAAATCGCATGTCCAAACGCCTACTAAATATTGAGTGGAGCTAGACCATGAGCTAGAGTATGGGTTGAGGGTATGGATGTGCATTCGATATTTTCAAAGTTTGATTTCCTTAATTCGAGAATCGATAAGTAAAAGTTGATATTAAATTTTAATACGGTTATCGATAATTACGTATTAAAGAAAAATTATTTTAACAAGATATGTTCATAATTTGTACTCCCTCCATTTCAAAATAAATGAATTGTTGAGACTTTTTTTATAGTTCAAAATAATTGAATTGTTCAAAGTTCAAGAGAATTGTTTGGACCTTTTTCCATATTTACCCTTTGTTTTAATGATGTTCTTAACTACTTTACATTTTTCTAAGGAGAATAGATTGACTAATTAAAAGGGTAATAGTGGAAAGTAGTCTTAAATTTATGTCTTTAACTATTTTTTTTAATATGTGTGCATTACCTCAATAATTCATTTATTTTGGAATGGAGGGAGTATTATATTTGGCATGTTAGCTTTTAGAGTAATCATGTATAAAAGTTAGATCTCAAACCCACTCTTAATCCTTAAGATTATTAGTTAGTCGGTATACGTCAATCAAGATATTCAAATCACTCTTTAATGTTATTCATATATGATAAATAATTCATTAGGAATGAAGGTCCAACTCCCATATTTGTTTTAAGAAATTCATTAGATATCTCTAAATTATTAATATAGAATCCGATAACTTAAAAAAGACTGTAATCTCAAATTCATAAGCTTCAAATTTTGATTTTCCTCTAAATTTCTCATGGTATTCACACGTAAAATGTGAAACTTCATGACATTGATTATTTTCAAATATAGAACCGAAAAAAGTGACCATTTGATGCGATTTATAGCCTAACCCTTACTTTTTTGCAATGTAAATTTGCTATATGTACTTTTACGAAATCACCCCTTTTATAAAAGGGTTAAATATATTAATAGACAATTGAAGTCAATTAAAAACTACTTGTGTTCAAATGCTGCATGCATTACCATATATTTCTGGCTCAACCACGGTATACACCTAACAATATTATATAATCAACCAGAGGCAGATTTGAAATCTATCATTTATGCATGAGTTTCGAATTATAATACTTTTTTCTTATTTTAGATAGATTAGCTATACTTATTAAATGAATATATTATAATATAAAACAAGACTTAAATCAAAACTATTAATTAAATTTCAAAACTATTAATTAAATTTTTGTCAAACTCATACTCATAATAATGACAAAAATGTAAAATAGATCGATATACTCCCTCCATCTCAAAATAGTTGGCATGTATAGATTTTGCACAACTCTTAATGAAAAATTAATTAGGAGTGTGATTTGATTAATATATCCCTTATTAATTTTTTAATCTACATCTATTTTTGTGTCTCTTAATTCTAGAATAATTATTACTAAGAATAAAATTGAAAAAAATAATTAATTATTTCTTAATCTTTTAAACACGTTTACTAGCTATTTTGAGATAAATTTTTTTTTAGTAAACATATCAACTATTTTCAAAGGATGAAGTACATATCATGAGTTATCTCCTAACAAAACCCTTTCATCCATGCAAGGTATGGGGCCAAGCTAATAAACTGTTAGAATCCTCAGCTCTTTTAAAAATTGGAAAGAGAATAAACTTTGCAGGGATAATAGCTATCTCTTTGGTCCAAAATAAAGACAAATTAATTGCCATTAAAATTGACCTATCATATATTTGACATAATAATCTTGTCGAATCAAAATTGTTCTTGATTTCGAGTTGATACCCTCCATTCTATTTTATATGACAATATTACTTTTAGTCCATTTTAAAAAAATATTTTATTTTACTATAATTTAAAATATTTAAAAATTATTTAAAATCATTAATTTTAAAAATCTTTATTTTCTTCTTAAATACCGTATTGAAGTAAATGATACCATATAAAATGAAAGGGAAAAAATATATGAATCCAATCTTTTTCTGGGGGGTAGTATTTTCTCATGATGGGGACCCTAAAATGAAAGGGTAAAAACTGTCAGAATATAGGACACTTCTGTTTTCTAGGGGGTAGTATTTTCTCATGATGTAATTGCTTACGCATTATTTCGATATTTGCTTGAACTAATAAATCAGTATCACCTAAAAAATTAACGTTAAAGATAATTAAATTTCTATAAATGAAAGAAGAACAAATTTAAATTATTTTCAATATATTACGGACTTTTGATCATTTTCCTGATATATTATTGTCGTGAGTTTTTTCTCATATGATTTCTTATAAGCAAGTGATTGATCCCTTTTAATCTTTATTAGCTTGATCAGCAATTGAAGCACAAATGAATAAGCTTTTAGAATGACTTCAATCGACATACACAACATCACCCTAGCTCTTCCTTAACCTCTTAGACTGTCTTGCCTGATCTTGAACTCTTAACTTTGTGCCTTACTTCAGCTTTAACGAGAACTCTATGACTAGGGATCGGAGTTAGAAGTTGAATTTGAAGCTGGATTTCTCTATATGACATTTTATAGTATAATGAGTGAATCGATTGAATAACCTTAACAGTTATTTTAAAAATAGTGATTTTTACTGGCATAATTTTTTTTTATACACTTAACGTAATTCAATACATTGTTGTTATAATTTTAAGTGACACATAATCGATTGTGTTGAAAAAAAAAAAAGAAATATTAACAACGTATAAAAATTAAATCATTAAATAATAAAACCTACTTGAAGATTTTCAAATGGTAATTAGTTCTATAATCACATGTGTATAATTGTTTTCCACAATTGCATATTATTAACCAAAAAGAGGTCAATTTCCTTGTTTCCCACGGGAGTTGACCAAATTATTCCAACAATAACTTTTTTTCAATATTAAATATATGTAAATATACAGATCTATTTTAGCCTCATTTCTTGTTCTTAGCCAAGTTTCGCAGAATGTCATATCGATATTGAAAACTATTCTCAAAATTATATTCCCCCACTCCAAACATATTTGTCATATTTAGCTTTTTGCAAGTTAAATTGTATGAATTTTGAGTAATATTTTAAGGTATATTTATTTTAATCATATTGGATATAAGAATAATTATAATTTATAGTATTTTTCAAACAGGTTTTGAGTATTTAAGTTTATTTTTAAAATATTAAATCAATTAAATTTAATTTAGCTCTGAAAATTAGTCAAATTCAATGTCGAGAAGCGAAATAACAACTACGGCATATCCAATGTAAAGCTACAAGTGGGATTGAGAAGGGTGGTGATGCAAATTATGCCGCCTTATCCCTACCGTGTGAAGGCAGAGAATTTGTTTCCTATAAATCCTCGACTCAAACAAAACATATTAAAATTAAGCATGGACAAGAAATACAATAGTTAAAACATAGGAGGGAGGAAGCAGCCTTCCTGATACAATATCCCATCGATCTCCGAATCGACTCTATTAGTTAACTTTATTGCTATCAAGGCATAACATTCTATACATGGACTCTTTCCTACGTCTAGAAATTGGGTGAAAATCGTTTTCGCCCCTCTAATTTTATTTTAAAAATTAAATTTGTTCTTCAACTTTGAATAATAATCAAACTTTCCTTTTTATCCTAATAAAATCTTTAAAATATTTATTGTATCCTTTTATTATCAACTTTTTTTTTCTTCTTTAAAAATTATGATTTTTTTATTTTTTTAAATTCATGTAACAAATTTTTCATAAAAACATAAGAATTATTTTTTGGACGAATAAAGTGAGAAATACTAATTAAGTATATAAGTTAATGATATTCTATAATGAAGTAAATTAGCATAATGAGAAAATTAATTTTATCAATAATAATTAAAACTTTAATATTTATTTATACAAGTGAAAATAGCAGATAATAATAACTATACAAATATATTTCGATACAGAAAATCCACTACAAGAACATAGGTTTTTCAGTGACGATGTTTGGTGGCGACTAATCGCAACAAATACGAATCTTTGGTGGCGACATTAAATTTTTAAAGATTGTATTTATTTAGATTTAAAATTATTTTAAACTATAATTTATGTAATACTCCATTAGTGATAATCAAAACTTGTTTATTTATATAGGCAATAGACAAAATCCTTGCGTTTAATATTACTTGACCCTCATACTAAAAATAGTTGAGTTTAATTACTTGTCCAATTTATGAAATCAAGAGAATTTTTATTTTTTTTTAATTTCTATCTTAATATTAAATAACTGCATAGAGTAGTGATAGTCAAATTTAAAGTTTCAAAACATTATTAGTAAGGTTAGTTTATTAAAATACACTCTAATTAAAATTTTCTTAAGTGGTGTGTCATATCAAGAAGGGTCAAGTAATATGAAACACATAGATTGAGAGAGTGGAAAAAGACAAAAATATACGCATATGCATATACATACATATACACACGCTTAATGCATATGGTATTGAAATAGCAGTCAAAAAAATAACATTAAATTTTGTGAAAAATTCATAAAAGTATTATTCTACTTATAATGTTAATGAACTTAAATAAAAATTTATAAATACGTAGGTTAAAAAAATAAGTTATATATAATATAAAAAAGATATTACATAAATATATTTATTATAACAAGGATAAAATGGATATTACATAGAATAAAGGGAGGAGTTTGATTATTATTTAAATTTAAAGGGGAAATTTAATTTTTAAAGTAAAGTTGAAGGATCCTCTAAAAATAATGTACCAACAAATATTTTCTTCTCCTAATTAGCCAATCGAAATCTTCCGAAGAAAGTATGTTAAAACATGATAAATATTTTGATACGGAGAAAATAATCAACAATTTGACGATAGTACGAAAGGGACCCCATTGAACAAATGAAATGTACTCATGCATTTTGACTAGAGAATGAATATATTATTTGGTGTCGAGTCAGCTTAGCTTGAGTGAAACTCCAACGAAAGTAGTAGTATCATTTTAATTTAGCTTTCTTTGGGACCAAGAATTTATTTAGAACTATTTATTTGGCTTCAAAATAGACTGACGTACGTAGCAAATTCGTAAGCAATGATGTCTTCAATTTTTTGTTTCACAAGCCAAATAAGGTGAATTCAGAATTTAAATTTTTTTAATTTAAAACGATTTCAAGTAATAAGTCAATAATAATAATTAGGTTCATAATTAAATAATTATAAGTATTTAATGAATCTTTTATGTATATATAAGATCTGAAAAAAAAACAAGAAAGTATTAGTTCATATAAATTCACATATAGGTTACATGCTAAGTAGGCGTTTGACCATGTTTTATTGTGAAAATAGAAAAAAAATATTTTTTTATTTTCAAAGTAAAAAATGATATTTGAAAATTGGAGTTGTGTTTGATCATGAAATAAAGTAGAGTTATTTTTGAAATTTTGTGAGTAATTATTTGGAGTGGAAAAAGTATTTTTGAAAATTCTTGAAAAAAGTGAAAATATTTTTTAAAATTTTTTTTATGGCTAAACGTGTTTGTCAGAGTTTAACACCGGAAAAAGGTGAAAAATTTGATGGCCAAATACTCCCTAAATTTGTCAATGGATACACAGAATAAATAAATAGTTTGATGCAATAAAACTTTTACTACATGTATGGTCCGGAGAAGGTTCGGACAATGGATACCAGACTAAAATAATATATAAGAAGCGAAAAGTATAAATTTTTCTGTTTGGATTTTTTGTCTTTATTAGGTTAAGGTCACGAATTTTCTGCATGACTTTCCTGGCTATAAGACATTAGGTTATTAATTAATTTGTGGAGGGAGAATTAATTCAAATGAAAAAAAAAAAACAAATTAGTTTAGAAGAATCAAGAAAGTGATTCTTGTGGTCCCTTTGCAATTGCATTGTCCAAATGAACTGAATATTGTGTGATGCACAAACACCACGAACATATCTATTTTTAGTTAAAGAAATCTTAATTTGTCTCAAGTATTTGTCAAGAGAATAATGTATTGTATGATAAAAACTAATGCACATTATTATTAAAGAGAAATGTTATTTACACTTCATAGATGTAAATGTCTGCCCATGCATGTACAATCGACTGAAATTCTGAGACAAATCTAGAATTTGAAATTTATGGGTTCTACATAGTTTATAACTTTACTACTTTTATCAAATTTACTAAGTTCAGAATCTATTGTTTCTACATATTTAGTAATTTTTTTTAAACACATATATGTAGCTTAAGTCAAAATTTATGAATTTAGTTGAACTCATAGCTAATAAATTGGATATGCCTCTGCTGAAAGTGAAATGGGGTTATCGCATTATGTTATTATCGTTACTATATATTTTTCCATTTGTGTATAGTATAATGCTCTACATCCCGCATTATTTTCTTGTTGTTAATGCTCTCATGCATATTTATATTCGTTTTCTCAAACTGTTTAGAAATAACTTTATTTAAGTCGAGGGTCTATCAAAAACAAGTTCAATATCTCTAGGAGATAGGGATAAGATCTGCATGCATACTCTACTCTTTTCAGATACCACTTATAAAATTATGCTGAATATCTTGTTGTTGTATCTAAGAGATTGTTAGTATATATGCAAATTTCATTAGTGTAACTATGTGCAAGATTATGCTCTAGAAATATAACAAAATTCCTCCTATATTATAGAAAAAAAAATCATGGTTTGAAAATCTTTAAAATAGGCTATGCCCAACCTTTAGATTGGAAAATAGGCTGGTTGACTATTTGAACTTCTATCTTATTGATGTAGGTTCGATTTTTAACCATGTTATCCCTCCTCCGTTTTCCTTCCTCTACCCTCAACTTCTTATTTTATTTTTTAATATGACCCTAAGATTTATTTTTCCTCAATAAAGGCAAGTAAAGATAAATACGAAGACTAATCTGATCATTTTCATATAAGTTTTCTCAAACCTCTATCATGAATATATAAGAAAGAATTCTAGATGAGTGTCATCACGATGTGTATATGACAATCATCGTGACATATGATCAAAATATTACTTTCTCCGTTCATTTTTATTTATCCATATTTGACTTGACATACTCCTTATGAATCAATAAATAAAAAATAATTTTACTATATCGGCCCTATTAATTATAAGTCCTCTAAATATTGGAAAATGTATAGTAATTAATAACAAGGATAAAATAGATACACAAAATGACAATTTATCTTTTATTTTTTTCAAACTGATTAACATTAAATTTAGATAAGTATTTTTAGTATACTGAATTAATAAAGATGAACGGATAGAATAAAGTCATCACAAAGAATAGCCTCATCAATTTTTCAAATGAAAGAAAGCCAAAACACATGGTAGTACTTGGTGTTGCGAAGAGCCAAAACACATAGTAGTACTTGGTGTTGCGAAGGGGAATAAATGATGAATTTTCTGGGAAATAATTGTAATTTTTATAAATTACTCTTTGAATCTTGTATACAGCATAAATTCCCTATTATTCCATCCTACTCGTAATTGTCTAAACAATATATGTGTAAAATTACGTCCAGTGTCCTTTAAAGTGTGTGATCTTGAGTTTTTCTTCTCTTTTAGTAAAATCTTTTAAACAATTATCTGATCCATCAGGCAAAAGTTTTAACTTTTTCCTATAACACAGTATTTATAGTTAATTAAACAAGTTCACTGTCTTGAAATACTCCGAACGTCTATCATTTGGGAAAAAAGTTAGAACTTATATCTGATGAACAACATAAATAAGTTCTAACTTTTGCCTATAACACTGAATCAATAATTGATAAGGTTCATTGTGTTTAAAATATTTTGAACTTCTGTCTTATAGGCAAAAATATTTTATGTCCACAACTTAAGTTCGGTTGGCAACAAAAACTTTAGCTAGCGAATTTTTTTTAAAGGGGTGACTATTTTTTTTAAAATGTTGTTAATCGGGGTCAGAAAATCAAGACCACCCTTTCCTCGTCGAATTATGCTCCAAGGACGTCGGAAATTTCGGACCATAAACTAGGTCCAGTGCTGATGTAGCCCTATGGGCCCAATTCTCTTTAGTTTCATTTGGGCTATTCAACTAATAATGACCATTTGGCACAAATGGGTCCATAACTTAACACTTATTCTCCAAGACCACAAATTTTTGCAGAGAAAATTACGCGACGCGGCAAATATTTAGATTATATCTATTATACATAGCTATTATTTCAAGAAATTAAGAAACGTAGCTACAACTTATATATGTCGCATGAATACATCTCTTTCGCTAAAACAATTGCTACTCACCTGATACAAAAATTATAGCTATGTTTCATCCTTTTGCTCTAAACTGTTACTATTTGTGAAATTTTCTCAATTTGAATAACAGACTCACATTTTCACATGTTTTGTTTTCCATGTAACCTAAGAAATTCCATTCACATGACGAATATCTCAGGAGAACTTTGACAAATTCTAATCTTCTCAAAACTTCACTTATAGGATTATATTGAATATGTGATTGTTATCATAGATATAATTTGGTTTGGAAGAATAACTTACAACTAATATTACCACTTAGAAGTACTTTCAACAGTTTAAAAGATGGCATGTTCTTTTTGTTCCTTTGGTGGGAAGATGAAAGTCAGAGAGCAATTCTCACATACACATGCGTTGTGGTTGGAGCATTAAAAGATTCTTATTGTTTGGAGCTTTTGCTATTCATTGCTTATCCAAGGAGGGAATCATCATGTTTTCTACTAATAATTGGTTCAATTTTCTCTTTTATTTGGAGAATATTTTTGTTGAGACGAATTTAAAATTTGAAGTTTATAAATTTTTATTTTGATTTTAAATTAAGATATAATAATTATTGAATTTATTGGCCAAATTCATATAACGTTTGATACTGAATTTTGAAGTGATATCGTAAATATAAGTGATTTTCTTGTTATGTAAAACAAAGAAAGATTACTTTGTTAGATACTCTAATTTGTAATCATTGAACGATCTTTTGAATGATGTACGATTATAATTTTAAACTATTCTCATTTGATGAACTAATTCACTCTATTCCACCTGGGTTGTGTGCCCCGTGTTGATTTGCTGGTATTGTATGTGAAGACTGTTCTATGTCTCTTTTCTTTGATAATGAACATCGATTGACCATTAATGCATTTATTGCTGGTATGTCTGATTATATTCTGCTGCGATTTGTTGTTGATTCAGTGTCGGAAGCGGATAGATATCCATTTCTTTGCAATGTGTTTTTGTTGGTGTATGGTGATATGATGCTTTGGAGGTTTACCATATGAAGTATCCTGTGGACGTCAATTTATCTCTAGGTGATGTTATGACAAGACTTGAGATGACTGGTGGGACTTATCAACATATGTTGAATATGTTGTTTGGTTCGAAGGATGGTAAAAGTAAGTTATCTCTACTGCTGAGGCTGCTACTAGGGTGTTCAAACGTGAAGGTAAGTCATGAAGTTTTAATAAAATTAGTGACCTAAAAATAAATTTTAATAAGCTGCTTTAAATATATAGACATACATACAAAAATAATATTGTAAAAATTTACAGTTTTCTTTTTTTGTTCTTGTATATTAGTTGTTGTTGGTGTAGTATAATATAATTATTAATAAAAGTAAGGATTCATTCTAGTTAATAAGATGTTAGTCATTTATTTGCAATACATTTAATTGAACGTTGTTGTTAAAACTTTATTTATTAATATAAAATTTAAGTTATTTAATTTAAAATTCTAAAATATTTCTAGTAAAAATTAGATAGCTCTTTATTTTTATTTTTTTTATTTTTTATTTTTGGATAATTTTGAACAACGAGCAAAATTGCTTGCCTTGTTATCTCTCCATGTAGCTTTTCTCATAAGTCGATCTTTTTGGTTCGATCATATCCTTTATTTCTGGATAATAATTCAATTTCATCAATTCGAAGGTCTATTAAAAATAGTTTTTTTTTATCTATATAAGATATGTCATAGGAATAAAGTTACATATAAATTAGACGTAATACATAAATGTGTTATTTAACTTGCCTTCAGCTTGTATATATGTCCTCCAACTTCTTGTGTATATAAGTAGACACTTAAACTTGTATAAAGTTGAATGAGTAGACACATGCATCCTTTGAATGAGTAGACACATGCATCCTTTGTGGTGTCCTACATGGCCAATTGATCATGTCCTATGTGATATCCTATGTGTATTATGTCACATAAGACGCCTATGTCTCATTGTTTAATTTTATACAAGTTAAAATGTCTATTTGTGTACATTCAAAATTGAAGATCATAAATAAAAATTGAAGCCAAGTTAAAAGGAATGTTTATGTATTCTGCCTATAAATTATTCTTTCCAAACTCACTTAGAAATTACACTAAATATATTATTATTGTAATTTAGTCTCACCAACTTTGTTTATAGCGAAACAAACAACGAAGCAAAACGAGTACCTTTTTTTTCCAGAACTTACAAAAGTAAATAGAAATGGATGACTTTTGAGATTTACAACTATTTTTATATTTTCTTTTGACAATCGCCAGTCCATTAAGACCACCAATTTGCATATTAATTTATTTGCTAACAAACAAAATCCTTTAAATATAGTAGGATTATTTTGTTAGCAATCATCGGCGTTTCATGTGCAATGCTTGCTGACTAATCTGACTTCAACCTCCCAAAGTGTATTGAGTTGATTTGCCCTAATTACCCTTTAAATTATAAATAGTTTTTATTTATGATAAGATCGTCTGAAGCATTAGATTGTGATTGCAATAGCATCAAGCGAACCTATTATAAGATGTCTGTCCCGTGAATAGTGGCGGAGTGGCAGGGACAGAATTTTCATTGAGGAATTCAAAAATACACACACAAATTAACCGAATAAAATTCAACATCTATTATATATAGATAAGAAATAATTTCAACCATGTATAAGTAATATAATTTTCTGTCATTGTATGTTAGCTTTGAAACTATCAATAGCTTCAACTGTTAAATATCGTACACGTTACGTTGTGAGTATATTAGCAGCAAGCAAAACTATTATAGAAAATGTAGCCTCATTAGGACTATCAATAGCTTTAATTGTTAAATCTCGTACAAATTAGGTTGTGATTGATATAGGCAGCAAGTGAACATAAGAGCTTTAGGAGCGTATTGACCTCAACATGTAATTTTCGCTTCGTATAATATTATAAAATATTACTCTCTCCGTCTCATTTTATGTGTCGTCATTTTCTTTTTGGTTCGTCCCCCAAAAAATATCATTTTCTTATTTGATAATTATTTAATGACAACATCTCCATTTTATCCTTACTGAATCCCATTTAATAAGAAAAAACAACTTATAAAAGATATACAGTAAAGTGACTTTAAGAGAAGCAAATTTTATAAACTTTATAAAATCATCATTTATTTCTTAAATTTCATGCCCATCAAAAGGTGACACATAAAATAAAACGGAGGGAGTACTATTTTTTTTAATGTCAATTTATGTAGCACACTTTATTTCATTTTACTCATAACAAAAAGTACGTAAACTCAAAGTATCACATTTTATATATAAATATAATTTTCACTTTAAAATTCTCTATCGATAATTTCTAACCACCTACCCATATTGGCTGGGAGAGATTAGTAATATGCTTCTATTTTGCTTTTGCAATTTTTCTTCCTAAGATCTATGTTTAACTCAGGCTTAAAATTTTGGTTTTAATTTATTAACCAATTAAAAGAAAAAAATATAAACAATTAGTGATTGAAAATACTCATAACAAAAAGAATACAACAACAACAACATCCCAATGTAATTCCACAAGTGTGTTTGAAGAGGTTGAATGTACGTAGACCTCACTTTTACGTCGTAAAGGTAGAAAATTTATTTCCGATAGACTCTCAACATAATTGATATGTGTCAAACAGTCTAAAAAAAGAAATACACATATAGGAGGAGTCACAATATAAATTAATCGAAATACAAAGCCCTACCCAACAAACAAGAGAAATTAAAGGACAAAAACGAAAAGAATATAAACTCAAATTTATTTTACTTGAATGTACATGAATAATTCACTCAAAAATGAAAACATAATTAATAAAAAAAACACCACAAATGTACCAAAACAAATTAAATGACAAAATACAAAAATAATTAAAACAAAACAAGTAAGAAAAAAAGAGAGATAAGTATTACAAGACACTTGTCATGTCATGACACGTGGCGCTTCTACATCAAAGCAGCAGCAATGATCACTCCAGCAAATACAGCACCGCCAACAACCGCCTTGTTACCGGCGTTAGGCGGCGTGTTGTCTGCGGACGGCTGATCCGCCGGTGCACCACCTGTGGGAGTTGGTGCCGGTGGTGAACCGGCGCCACTTCCTCCCGGTGATGGAGATGGGGAAGTTGCTGAAGCGGTTGGAGATGGAGTTGGTGAAGTAGTTGGAGGACTTGTTGACGGTGCCGGAGCTGGAGTTGGAGTTGATGTTGGTGGCGATACTACCGGTGGCGGAGTTGGTGTGGCTGCCGGAGAAATTTTTGGTGATGGAGCTGGAGATTGTGCTATTGATGAAGCAGTGAAAAAGGCTAAGAAAAGGAAAATTCTGAAATATGAAGCCATCTTTTTGCTTTCTCAAAGCTTTGTATACCCTCTCTCTTTATTTTTTTGTTTTGGAATTTGAGAAATGGGAGAAAGAGAGTTTTTATTTTGTTTATTGGGATGAAAAGTGAATAGAAAAGAGACTCTGAAGAGATATATATATAATGAGTAGAAGAGAAAAAGGAAGGTTCCTTTGAAAGTTGGAAGGAACTTTTTGTAGTTTATTAATCGGTGTTTTGATATTTATATTGAAATCCCATTGAATTTAGATTTGTGTATTGTAGGACTCATTTTTATGAAATTATGTTTTCCATAAAGAATTTTTTTTATAATTCATCACTCGATATTTGATATTCATAAATTTGAATTCGCACATTATAGAGCTCATTTGTGAAGACTGCTTTTCCTACAAAATGAAATTTATGTAGTTTATCACTTGGTGTTCGATATTTATATAAGGACCCGATTAAATTGAAATTTGCATATTGCATATCTCATTTTAAGATTGTGTTTCTAAATAAAAAATTTTCTATGTTTAATGGCTTAAACTCGAAAACTTTGATTAAAAATAAAATCAATTATCCCAAGACAAATCATGCAGGTCTCACTACAACAAAAACAACCTTTAGCGACAATAAATATGCACTTTAACAAGAGTATTAAATTTTTTACCGGTATTAGTTAAATGTCATTGGATCCAATGTCGCTATAGGCTTTAGGGACATTTACAAAGAAAGCTATAGTGTACTCCCTCCGTTTTCAAAAAGAATGACCTATTTTGACTTGACACGGAGTTTAAAAAAATAAAGAAGACTTTTGAATCATGTGGTCATAAATTAAAGTTTTGTCAAATGTACCAAAATGCCCTTTAATCTTGTGGTCTTAAACATGCCACGTGAAAAGTTGAAATTAAAGTGTTGCCAAAAAAGGAAAGAGTCATTCTTTTTGAAACAGACTAAAAAGGAAAGTAGGTCATTCTTTTTTAAACGGAGGGAGTAATTGTCACTAAAACACATATTTAGCGACAATTAAGCTATTACCATTAATTAATTATCGCTAAAGATCATTTTTGATGTAGTGTCTCGAAGGAAATTATGTGTATAATGTAGTTAATTTAATAATCAATTATATTGTTTAGTTTAAAATACAGATACGTAGGTGTGTATGTCTGTTGGTAATGGTATATTATAATGCATTAGTATGCATGAACAGCTAAAAGTGACTCATAATTCATCACCAAAACGTGTGGCAGATGGGATTCGTTTGTCTTTAATCAAAAGTCTCGAATTTAAATTTTGAGAATGAAATGAAAATAAAAAGTTTTATAGAAAACACTTTCTTTTGATAGGTCTTAAATAACGCAAATCTAAACTAATTTTTGTTCGAATGTAGAATATTAAACAAGAAGTAAAAAAAGAAATCATAATTCAGGAGTTAGTTGTGCTATCACTTTTCAGAGATAAAATTAAGATTCAAAATTTATGTATTCTAATCTTTTTAAGTATGTGAATTAAGAATTACTAATAATCTTTCAACTCCACTGAATTTGATGGAAGTCGTAATTGATACTCTAGCTCTATTCACTACTGTTATTATTAAAAAAACAATTAGAATTTTATCATTGAAAATACTTCCCTCCAATTGAGCCACTTTTATTTAAAACAATATAAAATAAAATATTTCCAAGCACCGAACAAAAGTTTACAACAATGCCACACCTAGCGTTTCTAATTTCAGTTACCAAAGCACTTTCCCAGAAATTTGTTGGAACAAACTTTTAAAGCCAAAAAAGAATTTAGCATATTTATGGTAAATGTTATCGTCAGAACTCAGAAGAATATGGTTCTTCTCATATTCTTTAAAGATGGAAGAGACGTGAAGTTACATATATATCCTTTTATATGGGTAGTAAATAGGCATTTTCATATAAATTTGGTGATGCTTGAAAAAAAAGTATTTAGAGTTTGAGTTGAAAAAAGATATTTTAAAATTGATAGTGGTTAGAACCTATTGTCCAAATTTAATAATACAACTCTAGTTAGAATTGACTACAATAGATTGGTGGGCAGAAAGAGTAAAAAAATACTCTTAGCATGTGGTGATGTTCTTTGTTTTGGATCAAATTTGCATAATTTTTCTTCAAAGATTTCACATTATTAAGAGCATTGAACATATAAGTAGCTTTTTGCTTTCTTTTATTTTTCATGTGTGATTTTGTTTACACAAACAACAATCCCTACTTGAACTAGGTTCCAAACGGCTTATCATCATCCATGAACTAATTTTGAGATCAATTGTGTGTCATTCACATCAAATGAATATTTATGGTTATGATCAATGCCTACTGGTAAAAATAGCAAACCAACTTGTAGACTGGTAAAGGTATTAAGTCAAGTCACATAGTATCTACTTCGTTATTTTCATACTCGTTTCATTGAACTATTGACTCTGATGTCAGTTGTTGATCTAAAATAATCAAAAGGACTCTTCATATGATGTGATATTCTCCACTTTAAATTAAACTCAGCCAATTTTCTAATTCAATACTTTATAATAGTAATTAACAACTTCATCTTCTTTTTGTAAGATTATTATACATTATATTGTTCATACACCCCCAACATATATGTAACCAAATATTTGTTTTTGACTAATATGCCAATAAGGACCATTTCCTTTTTCTTTCGTGAAAGAGCTACCTAAAATCCACCAAAGAAAGACGAAACAATTTGGTGGTCATTTTCTCATGTTAAGTAAAATGTCATTATCTACTTAGTTGTAATTTTCTTGTATCTATAATTTTCTCAATCATTTGCCCAACTTATTTTCATATTTATCTATTCTTTACTCACTGAACGTTAAGCTTTCAAAATCATAAATGATCCTTTCATTTTCAGAATTGCTGCGCCGCGGAAAATCCTTCCCTATATGAGTTATTTATTTTTCCAAAGTCCAATACTCGTTTTAGGACCCTTGATTAACTCGAATTTGTATAACAATAATAATTACAATATATTTTGTGTAGTTCCGTAAAGTAGAATGTGGAATGGATAGAGTTTACATAGTCCACACTTCTACCTCAGAGGTGAAGTAGAAAGGTTTTCGATAGACCTTCGGCTCAAGACTTTCCAATCAGATTTGTGTTGTGTAAAATTCGTTAAGAGGGAAAATCTTTCCTATCAAGATTCAATTCACTTTAAAAGAAATTTAGATAATATATATAAATCAGTTAGATCAGTAAATTTCAGATATCGGCTCATTTTTTTAAAAAAAATAGTTGATCTCAACACTAAGGCCGTCCAACCAACATTAGCGTGGTCGGCAAATTTCTATTCTCAACATCTAAGTTCCACTAATCTCAAATAATTTAATTAGATTCTAATTAAGACTAATTATATTCTACAACTCAATGCTTAATCTTAGTGTTACAATACGTGGCAAGTACTTATTTCATCATTTTCAATATAATCTACAATCAAGTTAATGTGACATTAATTTTTCAGCATTACCTATTGCTTCATCTACTTTATTTATTTTGCTATTTAGATATCGTCATTTTGCAGTGATTATTATTCAGCTAAGCCGATAGTCTATCAAAAATAACTTATCCAAGTCATAAAAGTAGGAACAAAGTCTGCATACATCTTATTCTCCTCATATATACCTCACTTGTGCGGTTATACTGAGTATGTTATTGTTGTAGATCAAATGCGTAATATTTAGTGTTAGAATACGTGGCAAATAATTAGTTGATCATTTTTAAATTT
The DNA here is from genome assembly GCA_031232105.1 of Capsicum rhomboideum. Taxonomy (NCBI): domain Eukaryota; kingdom Viridiplantae; phylum Streptophyta; class Magnoliopsida; order Solanales; family Solanaceae; genus Capsicum; species Capsicum rhomboideum. The sequence continues at coordinate 50,037,372 of CP124707.1, forward strand.
AAACCAAACTTTAATTATGTCTGAATTATTTTCTTAATGTGGGACCAATGTGATGGAGACAGATAAACTTTGGCTTATATAAAATAATAATTATATACATTTTATATTATTATCTTCCTCAGTGTGTTCTGCTTAGCTGTATTATAGCCGTTTAACAGATAGATCATTGGACATAGAAATTATTAAACTAAATTTTTTTTAAAAAATATTTTTCCATTAAATTAAGCAAAAAGAGGGAGTCTTGAAATAACTGGTAAATTTACTGTCATATAACTAGAGGTCACGGATTCAAGCCGTGGAAACAACCTCTTGTAGAAATACAAGGTAAATCTGCGTACAGTAAACTCTTGTGGTTCGACCCTTCTCCAGACCTCACATATAGCGAGAGCTTTAGTGCACTGATTGCCCTTTTTATTAAATTAACAAAATAGTTAATTTGAACGAGTAAACGACCAACCTTTTCATTTCATAATGTGTTGCTGTCGGTGCTGTGAACTTAAATAATTTAAAAGTTGGGATCATAACTCTTTTAATCTAACAATTATTAAAATTGTGATTTTATTTTCTGCAATATTTGATTAATTAAGTATTTTAAACTTTCAGTTAATTGAAGTGTGCATTTTTTAAATTCATTTGTTTGTGAATGTTGATAAATTTATTAAAATCATTGATTGTATCATCGCTTAATTGCTCATATTTATATTACGTTTGTATTATTATTTTATATTTGACAATGATATAGTTATAAAAATAGTCAAACACTCAAATTTAAAGTGTTATCCATATAAGAGATTAACTACTATTAGTGGAAACATATTTTACACTGTCAAGTAATTTTGACGGGTCCAACAAGTAAGATTTTTCATTATTTTCAGTTTTAAAGAGTATTAAAAAAATAAATAAGGAAAACAAAGGTTTAAGATAATTTGAACTCTGTTTATTTTGTAGAACTTAATCTAACCAAAAATAGGAAAATTATGCAGTTCTTGTTTTCATCTCTCATTAATTTCAGGACATCAACGTTTCTTCAAACCATTGAAGCAATCGTCAATATACATCATTGAAGCACAATTTTATATGATAACTTTTTACTCATTATTTATTTTTCTATTTCTGATTTTGGAGAATTCAATATGAACAACAATACCCAAAAGTCGATTGAACCGAAGTCATTGAATATTTTTTCACGTAACTTTTTCTTATTACAATTTTATGGTGGTCTTTCGAAAATAACCTTTATTATTTAGAGATAGAGGTAAAGTGTGCGTACACTCTATTTTTTTCACACCCTACTTTGTCGGATTTCTTTGGGAATATTATTGTTATATAAAAAAATATCTTTCAGAAATTTTCAATAAATCAGGCAAGTCCAATAGATTAATGTTAGAATTACGTTTTAAAATTTTAAGCAAAATGTATCTCGTTAATCTAATATCCAAAATTATATGTCGCAGGACAAATTAGAATTTCCTGATTTACTTGAGTACTTGAGAAAGAGTTGTTACTATACCAATACAACTTGCTTTGTTTCACAAATTACACAAAAATCAGCTGGACAATTATATGTAATACGCTCAAGAAAAAATTGAGCAAAGAATCTTTTGACATTAATGGAAAGATGAAAGAGGAGGGTAAGAGGATATGAATGAGATCCTAAAATTGATATCTGCAGAGAGAGAATAAATATTGAGGAGAGTGTTTAAAAAAAATTAAAATTAAAAAATAAAAGATTAAATTAGATGCTAACCGGCTGTTGCCGGTCAAGATTATGTGACTGTGTAAATTGTGTTTTCACTGACAATGGATAGTAGTTAATTTGTCTATATAAAGGTATAAAAAATAGAGTTTAACTTATTCCCACCGTCAGTGAAAACACAATTTTACCTTAGCACTAAATTTTAATAGGTAAATAGTTAATTACCACATTATTTTCTTAATTACTTAGTTTTTTCCTCTCTCCACTCCTTAATCTTAGGTCTTGTTGTTTCATGCTATTCCCGTTTTTTCTCTCCTAAACCAAAAATTCTACTAACAGTTCTATTACTTCCAATTTATTTGATGATGTTTGAATTTTTAGAATCAAACGAGTTGAGTTTTTTTAAAAAGAATTATCTCCGTTAAATGTTTTAAATTATTAATTATCATAACTTATATTATGATAATCTTTTTTAAAATTTTTAATATGTAAATTTTATTTAGAAAAAACAAAAGCTTCAATGTCGTCCAATTGTACGATCAAAATTAAAAAGTTCGAATCACAAAAAGTGAAAAATATCACATAAATTGAGACATAGAGAGTACTATATCATAGAATAGTGATGGTGATAGTGATTGCTTTGATTTGTTTTGTTGATTGCTTTAAAGGTTGAAGTTACTAATTGATTCATATTCGATGGTTTTTCAATGAAAACATGACGGATTGATCCTTCCTAATTTCAATAACCATGTTATAATACAACGAAAAAGAAAAAAAAGAGTGGCAGAGTAAATATAGACTCCAAGTTGCCTTCTACAACTATTTTTCTTATTTATAATTTGAATATTTAAAAGTTAAAAAAATTAAAACTTATCTATAATAGGTTTTAAAGTACCTGCTTGTGTAAAAAATAGTTTCAACCGACAGTGAATACTTGTTAAATTCTAAAAAATATACATTTTGATTTACTAAAATTAAATATGATAAAATCATATATCACGAGGACTAAGGGCAGGATTTAACAATAACTTTGGGACTAAATTACTATTATCCAGTAAATAATTGAAAAGATTATTAATTTGAAGATAACTTGACACCAGTCACAAAAGTTTTTTTTTTTGGTTGAAAGTGCATTTGCTGCAGTAGCTATTTTTTATATACGCACAAGATAAATCTCGTGTTTGTATAATTGCTCGTAAATCACATTAGAAAAGTAGCTACACTAAACAAATTTAATATGACGAGCTCAACTGAAAAAATGTTCAACAGATTCCGTACCTGAAACTCACCACTTGAAATTAAGATCACTTGTCCAACCAATTTGGTTACCCTTACAAGTACAGAAAGTTCTTTTATGCACCAAAGTTTGAGGAATAATTGGCCAATCATATGGCTTAATAAGTGTTTAATCAATTTATTTATGTGACTACTAGTCTACTGAAATCATGAACACATGTTATGTGATGTGGAAAAAAACATTGAAGTAACTGGCAAATAGTTGTCAAGCACCATCTTGGAATTTTGTATCACATTTGATGACTAATTGTCCAAGTACCCTCTATCTCTGTGTTGCAAGAAAATTCTTGATATATTTTTAACTTAATCTGTATGTTAATTGGTTGAAACATCAACTATACCCAAAAGTTAATATAAACTAAAAAACAAAAAAGGAAGAGTGAATATATGGTTAACAGTTCCTAAATTATCATTATTTTTATGAGTTCCATACTTAAAATATCAAAGTGTTATTATCTCTTGACTATAACTTTCTTTAGATTAAAAACATTCCAATTAAATACGTGTCAAAATATTTGGGATAACTTGCTGTGATGGTCATGTGAAATGAAAAAATTCTTAAAATTGAGTCTACTTTGATACAATGAGTTCATACTTCACAGTGGACAAAGTTATTTGATGTACTATAGTCGTTCAATAGATGAAATCATTTTCATTTGTCTAAATTTTGATAAGCAAAATTATTCGATACTTTTATACTTTTAGAGAAGCAAATTAAATATTTGGTGAAATAGTTGAAGTGCACACACAAATTAACGTGAACACCACCGTCATGACAAAAGGAACAAGTGATAGTCAATGTATGCAGCCTTTGTTTAGTACATGAAACAAAACCAAAAGTGATCTCTTTTTCTACTTGTTTGGTTGGATATGAGAACAAACTGATCCACTTATTCCTTGAAGGGTGAAGCCTAGATTTCTATGGGCTGGCCCAATAAGATCTCATAAAACTAAGCCCAATAAATAGTTACCAAAAATAATGGGCCATTTTTTCCTTCAGTGGTTTGACCTAGGGGTGCACACCGATAGGTTCGGTTCGGTTCGGTTTTGGGTATTATCGGTTTGGTTTATCGATTTTTGGTTTGTAAACAGGCTAAATCGATAACCAAACCAATAAGATATTTATTATCGATTTTCGATTTTTCAGTTTTTGTTCCTTAACGGTTCGATTTTCGGTTTAACCGATACGAAAATGTTCCTCTAATTGTTTTCTGCTTTCTTTTCTTGTTTTCATATATTCATATATACACTACCTTCACGCATAAAAGCTTACACAAATTACAAGTAGAAATAAATTCAAATACATTATTACTAAAACAAACTTATTTTCTTTTTTGATTAAGTAGCGAACTTAAATGCAGTAGCAATGATATATAACGATCTCTCAAAAAGAAAAATAATATCGGTTTATAGTTTACACTGATGGGTAGAACCCTACCAAACCAACGACTTTAGAAAGACAAACCACAACACTAAGACAACAACTATAGAAATGCAAAAAAATAATAGAATATGTATTTAATATCTAAAGCCACTATTATATAACAAAGAATAAAAATATAATTTTAATATATTCTTATTGGGTTATCGGTTTAACCATTAACTAAAACCTTAAAACCGAAAATCGAACCGATATCCTAATTAAAAAAATTTACAAAACCGTTTTAAAACCGTTAATCCAATAATCCGATACCAATAAACCAATAACCTTATTTCAGTTCGGTTTATCGGTTAAATCAGTTTTTGCACACCCCTAGTTTGACCATCATCAACTGAAGTACTGAACAGATAGCTGATTTGAGGACTACTATTTAAGCCATAGACGAAATATATAAAATTCTAATTTTGGCCGCGTTAGAATCAATTTAGAATTATCGGGATGAAGTAGAAAGAACTCGTGTCTTGAATTACAAACTTCATAGCCATATGGGTTGACATTAGATTTGTCAAAGCCTAACTTTAGACAAGATGTCTGAAGTAACAAACTTTAGATATACGTGATTGAACTCGTGCCAAAGACAAACATCATATATTTATGTTTGAACTTTAGACATACAAAACTGAAGACGCATCAACCCTTTTGCTTGAATTTTTTCAATACCAGCTCCTTATAAGTCCTCAAAGAAAACTAACGTGTGTTAAATATATATATTATTATTATTCGAATTGTTGCTCTTCGAAAATTTAGTTTCCAAGGTCTACATTATTGGTCATTTGGACATTCCTACAACGTAAGTAAGACATACTTTGCTATTTGCACCTTAGCAGTGACGGAAATCTAGTCTCAAGTCAATGTCTTGAACCGATTTTTCCTATCCAAAACTCCGATCCGATCCTCTTTTATCACTAAGTATTACGTCTTGATTGTTGATTAAATGTTTTTCTTAACCATTATATTACCATCTCATATATTTTCCAACAATCAAATTCCATTCAAAAAGGTGAAGAGGATATTGTTCCCTGACCAACAACAACATATCCAGTATAGTCCTACAAAGTGAGATTTGAGGAGAGTAGAGTATACGCAGACATAAGAGGTGAGGTAGAGCGGTTGTTTTCGATAAGACCCTGGCTCAAGATAAAAACATATTGTTTCGCGACCATTGGTAACTCAAGGAATCTAAAAGTTTGATGCTCTTTAACAATGGCCTTGTCCTCACATATTGAAAATGAAATCTTTTTTTTTTGGTATTTATAGTACTACACTTTAATTAAGAACAACAAATCATTTGTTTGTATTTATAGTACTATCTTTTAATTAAAATCATTTGTTTGCATACAAAGTACTATCCCTCAACTAAAAACAACAAATCATTTGTTTGTATCTATAGAATTATCTCTCAATTAAAATCATTTGTTTGCATACAAAGTACTATCCCTCAATTAAAAACAACAAATCATTTGTTTGTATCTATAAGAACTATCTCTTAATTAAAATTAACAACATCATTTATTTGTATTTATGGCACTATCCCTTAATTAAAAACAACAAAATAATTTGTTTTGTATATATAGTACTATTACCAACATGAGTTGTGGTGGGACGGTCGAGATCCTTTTATCCTTAACCAAAGGTCTCGATCAAATTCGAGCTCCTAAGAATGGAAAAACTTTTGTCGGGAGCGCCACCCCAAAAAATAGGCCCTACAGGGCATGATCCGAATTTAGTCATCCTCCAATGGGGTACCAGACACCACGTGGACAATCAAAAATAAAATACAGTACAATTCATTAATGAAATCTCTTTTGTTTGTTATTTATATAGATCATCTATGTATATATAGATCAAACACACAACAAGATTCTAAGTATATCTTTTTGAAGAGAAGAGAAAAAAAAATCAAGAAATTAATGGAAATCTTGATTTCAAATTGGTCGAATGTTGACTATGTGCCTAAAAAATATATTTTCCCACCAGAAAGAAGACCAGGAAAGCTTGAATTTCCTGTTTGTAATGATATACCACTCATAGACTTTGCCCATAATCATACAGCTGAAACAATTCAGCAAGTTATTAGAGCATGCCAAGAATTTGGATTCTTTCAGGTACAATTTGTAGTTATGAACTATTTGTGTTTATTAATTGTGATGCACAGTGGCGTACACAGAATTTTTGGTGAACTATTGTGTCAATATTTGAGTGGTTTAATTTTCAAACCTAGAGTTTTATGACGGAAAAAGTACAGCTCAATACCTTTTAGCCATCTAGTTTACAAAACATGTACACAATATATAGGTGGTGTATACGTTATACTAATATATACTATACATATAATATACATATGAGGTAAACAACATATACACATCATATACAACTGAGTGTATATGTAATGTATACTTTGATCATGTTTTGTAAACTAGATGGTCAAATAGTATATATTGGTAACTATCCCTCTTAAGATTGCTTCGATAATCTCATTTCAGAATGGTTTCAAATAGACAGTTTCTTTGACGAATTGATAAAAAAAATAAAAAGAGCAGCCTAGTGCACTAAAGCTCTCGCTATGCATAGAATCCGGGGAAGAGCCCGACTATAAGGGTCTATTTTACGCAGCCTTACCTTGTATTTCTACATGAGGTTGTTTCCAAGGCTTGAATAAGTGACCTTCTGGTTAACTGGCAACAACTTTACCAGTTACTCCAAGAATAAATTAGCTTTAATTTGTGTATCGAACAAACCAATGGACTGTTGCCGCAATCCATTATACTGATGCATCTTAAGTATTAATATAAATATCCTTATTCACCCCCAAAAAATTATATTATTAGAGTGCAACATTTTTTTTTTAATTTGTATCCAATATTCTTTGTTTTGCTAATTATCTACATATATACACACAACAACAAAAAAATTCAATATAATTCTACACGTGGAGTTTGAAAAGGATGCGGTATATGGACCTTGCTTCTATCTTTTTAGGGTAGAGACTAGAGAGATTATTTTTGATAGATTCTTGGCTCAAGAATGTTGTATTTGATATATACATATTTAGTGAAAAAAATCGACGAAATGATATCCCTATTCCCTTGACACCACTTGGGGCAAGGTAATTCCACCTTTTTGGATTGGAAAGTCCAATTTTGGGGATAAAACGCCACAACAACAACTATATATGCAGTGATATTTCATAAGTGGCGACTAGGAGGATAATGTGTATGCAGTCTTATCCTTACCTTATGAATATTGAGAGATTATTTTTGATAAACCATCGGTTCAAATAAAACATATCAAAACAAATATGAAAAGAAAATACAGTAAAAGAACAGAGTACTTATTATTATTTTTTATTTTTTTTTACATATATGATGATCAGGTGATAAACCATGGAGTAAGTGACAAACTAATGGATGATACAATGAATATGTACAAGGAGTTCTTCAACTTGCCTGGAGAATACAAGGCAAAATTTTATTCAAATGACATCAACAAAAGTTGCAGGATTTATTCTAGCACATTTGCATATGACACTGAAGAATTTCACTATTGGAGAGATAATTTCACTCATCGTTGCCATCCTTTAGAGGAATACATTCAGTCTTGGCCAAATAAACCCACTAAATATAGGTAATATATAATATGTTTTCTTTTTGTTTCAGTTTATGAGATACATTTCTCTTATAAGAAGTTTTTTTATGAAGAATAACATACTTCTAAAATTTGAAAACGATTTGATCCTGGATGAGAGACTTTTGTAATCATACAAATGTTATGGCATATTTAAAGCCTTTATTTTTAGACGTTCTATAGAGCCAACAGAAATGGCATGACATGCTTTAGACCATAAATTTGAAAAATCTATGTCTTTTCCAACACTTTGTGTCGGTTCAAATTATGGCGCATAAATTGAAAGGGAGGGAGAAATTCTTTAATTCTAATATCTCACATGATGTTTTTAAGGCCATGAGCTTCAAGAGTACTCTGGTAAATCATACACATCTTTTGGTTAAGATAAAGGGCGGGTTGGGCTTTGGACATGTTAAAATGAGTTGAGTTAATAAATAAACTGATTAATAACTCAGTCAAAGATTGTTTGGGTTGAGGTGGAATGGGTCATGATGAGTTGAATAATAGATCACAATCCAATCCATCCAACCCTTACAAATTTTTAATTAAAATATTGCTTTTCTTGTAATTCGTTTAATTAATTTTGCTTCCTTCATTATCGCTACATCTAACATCTAATTTTACTAACAAGAAAAAATTGATAGTCTTTTATGAGTCAATTTATGCTACATATTTGGCTTAAATCAATTAACTTTTAGATAAACTGAATTGGACGAGTCAAGTGGGCTAATCAAGTTAATAAATGGACGATCACTAACTCGTCCAAACTTGAACCGGATGAACGAATCATGTCTTCATGAGCTAATTTTACCATCCCCAGTCTACTTTACATTCTAAAATTTTATATCCAGTCAAACTAAAGAGTACCATATTAGCCTTATTATTTTATTTATTTTTCTTTTTGCAGAGAAGTGGTGATTGAGTATTCAATAGAAACAAGGAAGCTACTTTACAAGATTTTGGATATGATATGCGAAGGATTAGGACTAGAAAAAGGTTACTTTGAAGGTGAAGTGAGTAAAACACATTTGCTATCTGTGAATCATCATATTCCATGCCCAAATCCAAGTTTGACACTAGGAATGCCAGTACATTCTGATCCAAATCTCATAACATTGCTTCACCAATGTGATGTTCCTGGACTTCAAATACTAAAGGATGGTCAATGGATTGGTGTTCACCATGTTCCTCATACTCTAATTGTTATTCCTGGTCTGCAATTGAAGGTACTTTTTAGTGCTAAATTTATGGAATTAAAGGTTATGTTAATTGGTTTCAAATGATTGCATCTTTTGGAGGTTAACAAAGACAATAATATATTCTGTATAATTTCACAAGAGGGGTCTTGAGAGATTAGGATGTACGCAGATCTTACTTCTATCTTTATGGAGTAAAGAGGTTGTTTCGGTAGACATCTTTTGGAGGTTATTTATCAAATATAAGAGGATTAAGGGTGTGTTTTGGTAGGAAGGAAAATATTATCTTAGAAAATGGTTTTTGGTAAAATAAGAGGTTTTCTTATTTATTCTGATTTGGCAGTACACAAAAGATATTGTTCTAAAAACATTTATATATAATTTAGACAAACACTATAGGAATGAAGGTGGGGTGGTTGAGGGCGGAGGGGGGATGAGGGGTGGGAATGGGCATCGGGGTGGAGGCGGGAGGTGAGGGGTTAGGTTAAGGAGGAGACAATCAACATAAAATGATTGAGATCATGTCCTTAACGACTATTATAACAAATTATAATTCTAAAAGTTTTTCCCTTGAAAAAGTAAGAATGACGAAAATAGAATACAGAAAAGTCATGAAATTTTTACTATTGTTTTGTTCAGGTAATAAGCAATGATAGGTTCATAACTCCGGTTCATCGCGTGGTAACACACCCAAAAGAGGCTCGAACCACAATTGGTGTATTTCTCGGTCCATCGCCCGAGTTTTTAATTAAACCGGCCAGCACTTTGGTTTGCACTGAACCGGCCGAGTTCAGAGCTTTTACTTATCCAGAGTTCTTTAAAGTATTCAATGCTGGGGCTAAATCTGATGCACAACTTGCACTCAATCATTTTAGAAATAAATTTTAGATTTTAATTATGTGAAGCAAAAAAAAAAAAGAAAAGATTGTTGTAAAATATATATATGTATGGTTGGTGGTACTATGGTCATATAATCGGAGAAATTCGTGAAAAAAATATATAAAATGTTATGTATGTTTTTTTTTTTGTACCTTAATTTACAAAGTCAATTGTATCAAAGTTGTACCTCAAAGGAGGTTGTATATATTGAGTATTGGCTCATGTAAAGTCTTGTGATGTACTATATAATAAAACATTTGGTGTATCAATTATTCAATTATATGTAAGCAAGTACACACTTTTTGTAGTTAAATTGATAAATACAGGTCAATATTTATTTTTATAGAGTGTTTACGCTAAATCAATTTGATTTATCTCGATTAAGTAATTTAATGAAGTAAAAGTATGAATTGATGAACTACTTATGTAATTAGTAATTACCACCAAAGGGTGTGGATTCCTTAGACCACAAGTAGAGAACTCGTGTTTCAATTTTGAAAATGGAGAATGACTTGGTAAGAGGCAGTTTACCCTTTGATGAGCATATATTTAGTGTGAATCTAAATTATTCGTATCACTTTTTAAATTCTAAAGTAAAATAAAATCAACATACAAGTATGATCTTATTAATACACATATGTACAATGCCCTAGAAATTTCAACTATGCTCATATTCATTATAGTAAGAATTGGGCTCAAGCTTTCCACTCTCTCTTCCTGTCAATGAAGTCCTGATGTATACGAAGGATAAAGATAATAACTCATTTCAATCTCAACCAAGTTAATATAATCTCAACCAAGTTAATATTGATTATATGAATCTAGGTAACTATATTGCTCCATTTATTCTCAAACTAATACTACACATGTGTATAATATAATCGTTATATTCTGTATGGACCATATGGCTTTGTAAAATTGTCCCATTTCGAATTATTCTAAGAGTAAAATTGGTCATTTTCTTTTGTTTTGGAGCAATCATTATTAAGAAGGATATATTTTACCTATTTAGCCTTTTATTTTTATCCCTTCCGTGGAGCTCCAATCTCACCTTTTGGCTCTCTTGGTGACTCTTGGTGATTCAACCCACTAACTTAAGGTTGGAGATCGAGGGTATTTACTACCTTAGCAATCTGCTAACTCTTATTAATTCAAAAGATATTTTCGAGCTAGTGGACAAACGACGATAACCATTTTGATCAAAAGCGTAACGAAGGATAAAATTAACCTATTTCAAGATATTTTCAACCTTTTTTCCTAAAAAAATAATAATATAATCATTAGAATAAAAAAGTGTTATTTTGACTGAATTACGGTAATTAATCGTTTTGTATGTTTGTGGGGATAAATACAAAGCCCACCAACCATCACTATGATCAATTTTCTGTGACTCATGGAGACCACGTGACAACTTAGCCACATTATGCTTGTTCTCGTTTGTTCGTAGATTTTAAACTTAAAACTTAAAAATTTGAGATTTTAATATTTTGATTTCAAAATCTAAAATTATGTTTGGATATATATTTTATTGATTTTTTTCTTTGGATTATTTGAAAATTAATTTTCAAAATGTTAGCCATGTATACTTGGTGTGTCTTCCATTTTCCACAAGAAAAAAAGAAATACTATGGGAAAAAAATCAGAGAAAAAACCAAGAATTCTGTGTCTCCATGGCTATAGAGAAAGTGCTGAAATTCAAAAGAAATTAATTCTCCGATGGCCGGAATCGGTCACCGGAAAATTAGATTTGGTGTTTTTGGATGGACCATTTCCAGCTGAGGGGAAATCTGCACTTGAAGGTTTCTTTGATCCTCCTTACTTTGAATGGTATCAATTTAATAAGGTATTAACACTTCTATATGCTATATTTGAATTTCAATGATCCGATTAATTCAAAGGATCCTCGTTACGAGGGCTTAAGTGAGACGTCTAATTAAGGATAGAGCGATATTATTTATCTGGCCAGTCCAGGCCAGTCCATGCTATTTTATTGTTCATCTCACCCTTGAATATTCACTACTATTTCTCGTCATATTTATTTATTTATTTTTTTTTAGAGTCAAACTGTCAGATGAAGAACAAATCCAGATCCGAAGTTGGGTCATATTTATTAAATTTTTGTGGATTTTTTTTTTTTTGATTTTTCGTTCAGTGTCTGTTATTCATACTTCATATTATGGTCCAACTAAATCTGAATTAACGCCGGAAAGTTCTATATTGAGATGTAAAAGCTCTCTAACGAAGACAACTCATACCCAACAGGGCTCGAACTCAAAACCTCTAATTAATGATAAATGAATACTTACCACAATCCTTGTTGGTACTGGGGAAATCAAATATTTTTTATTTCTAAGAAATTTATCTTTTTTTTTGGAGAAACTATTCTCTAAAACTTTTGTGTATTTTGTTGTAGGATTTCACAGAATTTTACAAATTTGAAGAATGCCTCGAGTATATAGAAGATTTTATGTTGAAGCATGGACCTTTTGATGGAGTACTTGGTTTCTCAATGGTAAGCTTCATCTTATTAGTACCAATTTCTTTTGTTTTTCTTCTCTCTTGCAGTAACGAGAAAATAATCTCTTATGATTAATTATAATTATAATCGAAGAAAATGATCATGTAAAAATTATGTGTGCCATATATTTGGATAATAACATCTTTGGTTCCTCATTATTAGTAGATTCTTATTATGATACTTGTGATATCAGAAAAAAACTACATTTAACCTTTTAGTTAACAAAAAATATACTCCCTCCGTTTAAAAAAGAATGACCTAGTTTGATTTGGTACGGAGTTTAAGAAAATAAAGAAGGCTTTTGAATCTTGTGTTTCTAAATTAAAGTTATGGCAAATGTACTAAAATGCCCTTTAATCTTGTGATTTTAAACATGCCATGTGGAAAGTTGAAATTAAAGTGTTCTCAAAAAAGAAAAGGATCTTTCTTTTTGAAACGGACTAAAAAAGAAAGTAGGTCATTCTTTTTTGAAATGGAGAGAGTATGATTTTAATTTTTTTTTTTTTTTTTTTTTTTTTTTTTTTTTTTTTTTTTGTGTGTGTGTGTGCAGGCAGCTGTTTTATGTGCAGCAATACCAGGCATGCAAAGGGAAGGAGTGGCACTAACAAAAGTTCCAAAAATAAAGTTTGTGATACTAATATCTGGGGCTAAATTTGGAGGGCCTTCATTTGGGGTACCAAAATTGGCTGCCAATGCTTTTTCATCTCCAATCAATTGTCCATCCCTTCACTTCTTAGGTACTTTCACATTACTATTTCTTTTAAGCACAAAGAGTCAAAATTATCTTAGAATTATACGATATAAAATATATTTGCTTTTCGTTAATAGTTGTTGTTGAAGTATTTATTTGACTCGAGGATCTATCAGAAACAACCTTTTCATTTCCATAATATAGGGGTAGAGAGGCTGTTTTCGATAGATTTTCAGCTCAAGAAAACCATTTTTCAGAAAAAGTTTGAGAGAATTCTTCTTGAACAAAATTAGGGGTGTTCACGGGTCGGTTTGGATCGGTTATTGGTCAAAACCATAACCAAACCAACTTAGTCGGTTTTTAAATATCTAAAACCAAACCAAACCAAACAAAAAAATAACCGTCGGTTTGGTTCTTGTCGGTTTAGATCGGTTTGGTTCGATTTTTTCGGTTTATAACTTTAGCTAATGATAAAAGTTGAAATTTTGAAAAAACAAATCCAATCCAACATATGGGATGTCAACCGAGTGTTGTGCCTCAACCTTGAAACTAAGATGTCAAGCGAGTGTTATACTTGGGCAAAGCCACGAACAACACCATATGAATGCTTCTAAAAAAAATATTTAGAAACTACATATAAGAGAATGATATGATAAACCCCCCAAAAGGTGAACACATAAATTTCTTGCTCAATAGGGACCAAAAAGAAAGTTCAAAACTAGTGATTATCTATAATCTAATGAAACTCAGTTGTAAATTCCCATATACAACAAGATATTATTTTCACAATTAGTATTATTTGTCATTCAAAGTGCAAAAATCATTTAGAATCTCATAAGGTACTATTAACTGGATGGAGACATATGACTGAAAGTGCTACGGCTAAAGTTAAATTCATGATTAAAATTTAAAAATGTAACAAATATTTATATTTTATTTTTGAATAATATATAAATAATTAATATATATGTATATAATTTTTATCGGTTCGGTTCGGTTATTTTGCCGGTTATTTTAGAGTAAAACCAAAACCAAACCAAATAAGTATCGGTTTTTAAAATTCAAAACCAAACCAAACCAAACATAACCAAATGTCGGTTTTTTTAATCGGTTTGGTTTGGTTCGCGGTTCGGTTTGGTTTTTAACCAAACCGTGAACACCCCTAAACAAAATAGATCACAGATACCACCAAAATAGATTAACCAGAGGCCACGGATTCGGCCCCGAGTATGAAAAAAAATCTTGATAGGAAAAGCTACCTCCTGAATTTCATCCACCGGCCTCTCCATTTTCAAGGAATGGCCGATTGCAATCACGCAAGTAGGTGATTTCGGTATTTGGTACTCATTTTGAAATCTGACAAATTTAGGCTTAAACCGGAAAATACCATTTTAGAGGGAGGGGATGCAAAACACTCCCTATCATTGACAATTCCATTCTTAGGCTTTTGTCTCAAGACATTTGAATAAAGATCAAAAGAGTATTTACCACTTCATTACCACCTTTGATATTTTTACATTATCATTTCTATTAGAACTCAATTCTTTTTTATGTGTGCATGAAATCCCTCCTTTATTCCCTTCTAGGATCAATCTTTTATTTATCTTCATATAATTATGTTTATAATTTGTTTAAAGCTTTCTACTATTTCCTTTGATTTTATTTTTTTAAAAGCTTTCTACTATTTATTGAACATTTCAATTGTCCAATTCAATTGGTGTTAAATGCTTTTATTTTATTTTTCATTCTTAAGGAGAAATGGATTACCAAAAAAAAGACGGTGAAGTTCTACTGGAGTGTTTTGTGGATCCACAAGTGATTCACCATCCTAGAGGACATGTCATACCAGAACTAGGTGAGTATTTTTGTTTGGAAATTTCATGGTCTATTTTTTTGTTTGTTTTGAATATGAATGTAATTCTTAACCAATATATTTACTCATACACAAAAAAATCAACTAAAACAGTTGCCATTAGCTATCACTATCGTCGTTCATAATTATTAATTGTCACCACCAACTATCATGATCAACAACCACTATTAATCACGTTTACGATTTACAACATTGCCAACCATCATTATCATTAACTATTACCCAGAACTATCTTCATTATCCAATACAATCCCTAATCGACATTCACAATCACCATTGCTGACCATCATCACCTCCAACTTATCATATACAGTAGTTTTTTTAGAAATATTTATTAAGATAGCGTTAGATTAATTAATTAGAATGTTACTTAAAATTATATGTTTATTAATTTTTAAAGAGACAAAGGACTATTACCCTCCAAACTATAGCCAAAATTGTTACGACACACCTTAACTTCACGGGGGTCCTATTACCCCCCCTAAACTCAATTTTACTGTATTATTATCCACCTTTTGTGCTTATGTGGCCTAAAAAAACTTGCAATTAAGGTGTGCCGTAAAAGGTGTCACCTGAGCACAAAAAGTGGACAACAATACAGTAAAATTGAGTTTGGGGGGGGGGGGTAATAGGACCCCCGTGAAGTTAAGGTGTGTCGTAGCAACTTTGACTATAGTTAAGGGGTAATAGTGTATTATCTCAGTTTTAAATAAAGACATATATTTTCATGTATGAGAAAACAAACAATCTTAATTTCATTATTCATACAATATCTTGATATTCAAATATGTATTCAAATTCAGATACCTAGATCTTAATGTGTCTTACTATTCAAACATGCATTTAGATTCAGACGTCTTAATTTAATAAAAACAAATGAGACCTAATTATACCTTTATTTTGTCTTTGCAGATGATAGGAACGCTGAAATAATGCTTGGGTTTATTGAAAAAAAAGTCAACAACTTTGAGACAACACGAAGAATATTACTGTCCTCATTGTTGGTCTTGGCATGAGAATTCTTGATAGTATGAATTGTTCTCAAATTATTTTCTTCTTTTAGGATTTTTCTTTGTGCTATCTTGTAATGGAATTGTTCTTAAGTAAATAGCATAATTTATGTGGAAAAAGGGTCAAAAATATTTTTGAAGCCTAAATTATTTGGAATAGGCTTAATTTACCTTTCGTTACGTCTTTTTGCTCAAAAATAGCCTTTAAATAGCTAAAAAGTACTCTTTCTATTAACATGAGAGAAAATGAGTCAATTTTGTCCTTGAAGGCTTGAACTGGGTTGGATTTGCCCTTCACTCAATGGTCGGCTTTTTTATTTGTGAAAATAGGAAGTCTTGACAAGAAGAACAATATATCTTGCGTGGTTTGAAAGGATCGGGTGTACACAATCTTATCCTTACCTTATGAGAGGTTGTTTTAGAAAAAAGAAAAGAAAAGAAATATGTATACTGCTTATTTTCTTATATTGTTCTCATATGTTTCATACATTCATGAATTCAACCATCCACCCACCAAAAAAAGAAAAAGAATTAAGGAACAATGATAAAGCTATCTCATTTTGAATAGAAAAAAAGTTCATTTCAAATAATTGCGCAAAATTGACTTATCTTTCCTTGTATTAAAATTGAAAGCACTTATTAACATGATATCACTTATTTGTAATTGTAGGTATTTGAATGATTATTTTATAAGCTGAAGTGTGCAAGTGATGCGGACGAGTTAAAGGTTACTAAAAGATCATTCTATTGATGTATTGTTGAGTTTGATTGATAAGAAGTGAATGGAAAATCGTTTGTAAAACCATGGAGAAAAAGATGAAGAATAAGTCTTCACTTTAAAGAAGTGAAGTTCTCCCACATTGGTGGGAGAAAGAGACTTTCTTGTGTATTTAATGGAATACGCTTCTTCATGTGGATGGTGAGGCAAGAACAAGACAAGCATCGCGCCGTTGTCGTTGCTTGGCTTTGGATCGATCGAGAGACTATTTTTTTGAATAAAGTTTATTCGAAACTTGAGAATTATTGATAGTTTAATCCAAAAATCCTATAGAAAATCATTTCTCCATATGCGGACGCACATGAACGGATGCGGAAGCATGTCACAACGCACCTCAAAGGGACGCAACCCTTCGAGGCACTGGTTGACACCGGATTGGCGACCTGCGCGCGCATGTGGCACCTGCGGACGCAGGTGACCAGCGCAGGTCAAACCAGTAGATACAGGTTTTGTGCCAAAAGCTGACCTGCGGCCGCATGTGGCCACCTGCATGCACAGGTCGCGGCGCAGGTCAGGTGTCGTTCCAAAAAGTTGTGTCTTTTCTTCAACCATTGCTTCTCTTCTGAAGCACCACCTCTTAGGCTATAAATATTTATGTTTTTCTCAGATGAAAAAATACGAAAATTATTATTTTTCACAAGTTAAAAAACTTTTTTCTTTGCAAAAGAATCAAAGTAAGTGTGATTTACTCCATTTGTTGAGTTCGATGAAGTTCAGTAAATTTCATTGTCGGTTTTGCTAAATAGTGTTCTATTTTATCCTGGAAGGAATTAATCCAAATCTTGGGCAATTGTGAGGGGATTATATTCTTTAAGGAAACACAGTCTAACTGTAGACTTAGAACTTTTATTTTAATCATTTTCTGGTTTTAAAGAGGTGAAGGAAGTAACAAAGAAACAACATGTATTATGTTTATTTTTATACTTAATCAATCCAACTTCAATTTCTAAGTGCCTTTTTTTTTTTTTTAACTTAACTTCATATTAGTATTTTCTTTCTTTAAATGTCAATAAATTCATGCCCAAACTCCAATAATTTCATTTGTATGTTTCTGAATAATAACAAATAAAAAGCCCACCAACAACACAATGGTCAAATTTGGCTGTGAATCATGGAGACAACGTGACAACTCGACCATACACATATAAATAATAATAATACTATATGCTTATTGGGACTTCCATTTTGCATAACAATTTTTTTAAAAAAAATAAAATACAACTACTATGGAAAAAGAATCAGAAAACAAACTAAAAATTCTCTGTCTTCATGGCTTTAGAGGAAGTGCTGAAATTCTGAAGAAATTGATTCTCCGGTGGCCGGAATCAGTCACTGGAAAATTAGATTTGGTGTTTTTGGATGGACCATTTCCAGCTGAGGGAAAATCTGCACTTGAAGGTTTTTTTGATCCTCCTTACTTTGAATGGTTTCAATCTGATAAGGTATCAACACTTTTGCTTCAAATTCTTTTGTTGTGGTGTGTACGTATGCATATTCAAAGTTGGAGTGTTTACTTTTCGTCTGAGATCAAGTTTGAATGTTTGTTATGTATTGTGTCTAGTTTTTTTTTTTTTGCAGGGCATAAGTTTATATTTTTGTATCATAATATATGCCTAAACATGACTTTAGTTTTTAAAGAATGTATGCTTCACTAGGCATAAATTTGATTGTTTATCGACAAAAATTATAGACTAGCTCATTTGAAGGAAAAAACCGTCATTTTCTTGGTGGCAAATGGTTGAATCAAGATGGGCTAATGCCTAACTCCTTCCTTTTTTCCACCCTTCCCTAGGAGAATCAATACTGTTATACTTATCCTCCAGCGTGACTCGAATCCTCAACCTATGATCTATGATGAGGGTGCTCAACCAATTGACCAAGCTTCATTTGTCAGTGATAACCCAACCCCCTCCAA
Organism: Capsicum rhomboideum; assembly: GCA_031232105.1. NCBI lineage: Eukaryota > Viridiplantae > Streptophyta > Magnoliopsida > Solanales > Solanaceae > Capsicum > Capsicum rhomboideum. The sequence goes on from CP124707.1 coordinate 50,056,289, forward strand.
CTTAACTCATCATTTATACAATTCCAACTTATATTCCATGGTTAACTTAAACTTATAGCATAAAATAAAATGGCGATTCGAATGCATTTTTCTTAGACATCAAGACCAAATAAGTGGTACAATACCAAAAATCTACATTTTTATGGGTTAAGATCGAATATTTTTAGGGATCAAGATTGGACATTATCATGAGTTTATTTGGACTGCTAATTTTTAATGGATTAACTTGGGCATAATCCGAATCAGCTGAAAAAAAGGGGCAGCCCGATGCATAAAGCATCAGTACGTGTTTTCAGGGTCCGAGGAAGGACCGCACTCTGAAGGCAGGTGTGATGTAGACAATTTACCCTAATAGCATCAATGGTTGCTTCTACGGCTCAAACCCGACCTATAAGTCACATAGTGATAACTTTACCGTTGCTCCAAGGTTCCTCTTCATAATCCAAATAAGCTAATTGACAAAATTATTCTAGTTCAAATCAATTAAAACTTGAACGAATTATGGGAGTTAACATGAGTTTGGGTCAATTTACCACCTATCAACATTATCAAAATTGTAAAGTTTATTGAGTTTTTCTTGTAGGATTTCACAGAGTTTTACAAATTTGAAGAATGCCTCGAGTATATAGAAGATTTTATGATAAAGAATGGACCTTTTGATGGTGTTCTTGGTTTCTCACAGGTAAGATTTACTAAGTTCCTTTTTCTTTGGTTTTCTTTTTTCTCGCGGTAAACGAGAAAATTATCTCTTATGATCAGTTATAATTTGAATAGGAGAAAACGATATTGCAAAGATTATTTGTGTTAATTCTTAAGGGATACAATAGTTTTAGTCCCTTTGTTACTACTAAATTCTTAGTTTGGTCGTTAGTATATCTGACTAAGCATTTAGCCTTCAATTGATAAAGATGTGTGTGTTTTGTCCCTTTTCTTGGTAACCAAACAGTTTTATTTACCAATTAACTATGAAATAGTACAATTAAGCAGCAGTTTCGACCACACCGGCTCAAAACTACTCAGCAAGCTTACCTACAAAACCAGCATGTTCAAGGCTATCCTATACCTATGTTGCTCGGACTTTCCAAAAATGTTACCACACGTGTCGGATCCTCCAAAAACGCAATAGTTTTGAAGTATCCAACATGCACCAGGGGACATATTTAGAGAGTTTGTGCTACTTAGTCCTATACTAAGAAGAAGAAAACAAACAGCAACAAAACCTAGCTAGGATAGAAATTCATTTGCTCCAAAGTCTTTGCTATCTGTCTAATCGGAAACGACCTCTTTACCCGACAAAGGTAGGGGTAAGGTTTGCGTACATCCTACCCTGTCCAGACCTCACTTGTGGGATTTCACTGGCTATGTTGTTGTTGTTCATTGCTATCTGCCTCTTCATATTGCCTATGCAGTGGACTTCTTAAGTGAGTTGTCTTGTTAAAGCTGTGGAAGATGTGGATGTTCCTTTCTTGCCACATGTAATACACTGCTTCCGCCAAACACATTTGATATACTTCATATTTTGCATGAGTAGCAGCCCATGTAATCTCACTTATTCAAGTTTGAATACTGTGAGAAATGTCTTGCCAAGGGCAGTAGTTTATGCCATACACTAGCCGCAAATCCACGCTCAAAAACAGATGAATATGACTCTCACTTCCCAATTTTGCATAAAGGACATTCATCATTGTCAACCATGCCCCATTTTGACAGTTGATCCCTTGTTAACAGTGTTCCAGATTAGCTAGCTGCAATATAAAAATCCATTTTTGGACAACCATAATTATTACAATTGAGCTTCCTCCATTCAAATTTGATAAACTCACCTCTCATTTCCATATAGAGTTTCTTTACGGAGAACTTTGCAACCAGAGGTAGTGTATCCTCCTCCCAACCTACTTCCTTTTTTTTATTTGATAACCGTGGTCCATGCCATCTTGCGCGCACCTCGACTAATTTCGCATTATACTTGTCACTTCCGACCAGCCATAGGTATCAGGTAACTTTGTCCACCAAGGTTAGGACAAATGGTTTCTTCATTGAGAACTTTGCATCCAGAGGTAGTTTATACTCCTCCCAACCTACTTTTTTTTTTTTAATTGATAACCATGGTGTACGGGTCAGCTTGTACGCACCTCAACTTATATCACGGGATACCTCCCACCTCCTACTAGTACTAGGTACTAGGCAACTCTGTCCACCAAGATTAGGACAAATGAAAAGAAATCACCTATTGTTTTTGTCTTTGCCTCCTCCCAACCTACTTCTTCCAAGTAGTTATTTGCATTTAGGAATTTTGCTAATAAATCCATGAAGCCTGCTTACATTGAGCACCCCATATGGTCCCTCCTTTAATATAGTAAGTGTGTACCCAGGCAACCCATAGCTTATCGCTTTTAGCACTCAAGTTCCACAACAACTTATAAATGGCAGCTCTGTTCCATATCCTAGTTTGTCCTGTAAATTTAGACCACCAACACTCTTAGGATAGCATAATCTCTCCCGTGCTATAACAACTTTCTTAGACGCATGGTGGTACTACCAGTCTACAAATATTCCCGACAAATGGCTTCAATAAGAAATCACCAGAATGACCCGAGGGTGTAACAGAAACAACCTCTCTACCCCAAAAAGCTAGGGGTAAGGTCTATGTACATTTTACCCTTCCCAAACACCACGTGCGGAATTATATTGATATGTTGTTGTTGGCTTCAATAAGATGTACTATCTTCTTTGGTAGGATGAAAACTTGGGACCACCACTTTTGGATTGCAAACAACATACTTTTGATCAACCGAATCCTTCCAGAATAGCGCAGAAAACTTAGCAGTCCTTGAAATTATTCTCCCCATCATTTTGATCCTTTTATATAAGAAATATATTATTTTTGAAACTGTCAAAGATTGTGTAAGACTACACACTTTAACATTGTGCATATATAGTCAATTAACTAGTGTAACGACTGATAATTGAATGAATTTGAAAAGTGTCGCAAGCAGAAGGATGAAAAGTTCACTGCGCCTTCAACAAATTGAAGGTTCAATATGCTTAGTTAGATAGTACAACCGATCTCCCTTTTCTTAACCGTCTTCTAACATTTTATCTGTTTCTTTTTGTGTGTGTGGTGAAATAGGGAGCAGTTTTATGTGCAGCAATACCAGGCATGCAAAGGGAAGGAGTGGCTCTAACAAAAGTTCCAGAAATAAAGTTTGTTATCATAATATCAGGGGCTAAATTTGGAGGGCCTACATTTGGGGTACCAAAATTGGCTGCCAATGCATTTTCATCTCCTATCAACTGCCCATCCCTTCACTTCTTAGGTACTTTCACATTACCATTTCTTTTAAGAAAGAATTGTCAAAATTACCTCAGAATTATCCTATATAGAATATTTTTGCCTTCCGTCAGTAGTTGAAGTTGTTCTTTTGAGCTGAGGGTCTATCGGGACGGCCTCTCTACCTCGCAAAAGGTAGTGGTAAGGTCTGCGTACATCTTACCTTCCGCAAACCCTACTTGTGGGATTATATTGGGTATGTTATTGTTAATAGTTGAAGTTATTTATTTGAGTGGGGGGACTATCGAAAATAACCTCTTTATCTTCTCGAGATAAGGGTAAGGTTTGCATACACTCTACCCTCTCCAGCCTCACTTGTGGGATTACATACAGACTTTACTCCTACCTTTGTGAGGTGGAGAAGTTGTTTTCAATAGACCTTCGGCTCAAGAAAATCGTATTTCAGAACAAGTTTGAGAGAATACTTAATGAACAACCTAGAGTACAAGTGAGGCAATGAGCTCTTTAGCATTTCATTTATCCAATATACAATTAATATAAATGCATTTATTTTTCTTCTTAAAGGAGAGGCAGATTTCCAGAAAAAAGATGGTGAAATTCTGCTGGAGTGTTTTGTGGATCCACAAGTGATTCACCATTCTAAAGGACATACCATACCTAAACTAGGTGAGTAATTTTTATTTTTAGAATTTTATGGTCTAATTTTTTGTTTAGAATATCAGTGTAAATCTTAAAAAATCAACTAAAACATTTTCTTGAAGTAACTCCTGGAATCAGAGGTGGAGCTAGAGTTCTAGTTACGAGTTTGGTAGAACTCAATAGCTTAAGCTTGGATTCTGTATTTTTGTTAATAAATCTACTTAATTATATTATACCTTTATTTTATCTTTGCAGATGATAGCAGCCTTGAAATAATGCTTGAATTTATTGAAAAAATTCCAACAACTTTGAGACAGGACACAAGTTTATCGACAGTATGAATTAATTATTCTCAAATGTTATTTTGTTTTGTGATGTTTCTTTGTTGATTTTTGTTATGGTTGCTTAATATACATTTAATACTTACATGTAATATTCTCTTTAGTCGGGGGTTTATTGGAAATAGAGGTACGGAACTTCGTACACTCTACCCTCCACACCACAGACCCTACTTTTTGGTAATTCAACATGTATGTTATTGTTGTTCTTACATGTAGTATTCCATTAGTCTCAAAATACTTCTCGTATTTTTAGTTTACACGTTCCTTATAAAAACGTTAATTAGAAGGGATGTTTAACTATTTTACCCCTATTTATTGTCTTAAGATATAATTTCTTTTCATTAAATATTTATCATGTTTATGTGTCATAATTATGGTATTTGTAATCTTTAAGAGTAATTACTTCTATGGGTAGAATAGAAAAAAAAAATGAATTTTAAAGATCATGACAAATAATTCTCTCAATTTTCCAATGATTCGTCTTAAACAACAGGTCAAATACATAAACAATCTTGAGATGCTATTACAATTTTTTACTTAGACATCTCAACTAAGATGATTATTTGTGAGACACCCAAAATGCATGTCCGTAACGAACAAATAAAACGTGACATGGACTCCAATAATCAAAATATTTATTTTGAGCCAAAAGAGAATTGCCATCATAATAAACATGTTAATCATCTTCTTATTCCTTAAATACCTTAATCTTCCTTCTCATGATTTTCTTAGATAGAATGAATGAAAAAGAAGTGATTCTGTTTAGTAATCAAGGCGGGGTAGGGTAAGTCTTGATTCGCTAAGATTTTGATCCACCTTGCCCTATCCCATTTACTGTTTTTCCAAAATTTTGTTCTACCCCACCTCGCCTCGCCATCCCAAGCGCTGCCACGTTTATACTTTCCTTATAAGGTATTTAATTACTTCCTTTTCATCTGTGCCGTTGTAAATATTATTCCTTCCTTCTCAATTTATGTGGTACTGCTAAAATTTCAAGAGTCAATCAAGTATTTTTTTATCAAAATTTTTTTATATGTCTTTTAAATATTTCAAGTTGTTTATTATTCTGACTTATAGTACTTTTTATGTAGTTTCTAAACTAAACTTCTATGTCCAAAGTTTAAAATTTTGAATTTCAAAATTCAAACTATACCACATACATTGAGACAACAAAAATACGTTGTACTGCTAGTTGTGAAGAGTGAGATAAGTTCTTCATGGTTATTGCCAAGCATGGAAAGGATGAAAAAAAAGAATAAAGTCAATGAAATTAGTTAAAGTTCCACATTTGATTGCTTAAAGAAGGGGGGGGGGGGGGGAAGAAGAGGAGATAACAAAAACGAAGATTGAGCCGATCAGGCCAGATCATGAGTGAATAGAAAAAAATGTATATATGTAGTTGTTTCAATTGAAATTCTTGAAATAATTTTATTACTTTATTAATAATAACTTTTTTAGTGCTAGCTGAATGTAAAGTTATAACTTTTGTGCAATGCTGAAAGGGTCCTGATGTAATGGGATCGTTTGGAATTTCTTAATTTGATTTATATCTTTTTTCGAAAAAAAAATAATTCAAAGCTAGCAAATATGATAAATGGTAATTTTTGTCATTTTCAGCCTTTGCAATCAAAAATATGAAATTGGACTAAAGACTTGCAAAGCCACTAAATTAGTGGCACTAATAAGCTTCTGATTTTGGACTTCTATTCACTATGGCTGAAATGAAATATGCTATTGATAGAAGCTGGGCAAGAGTCAAGTAGGCGCAAGGGGTTTATTCAAATTCTTTTTGGAAAAAATTTACATTGTGTATGCAGTGTTAAAATTATTTTTACGAATCTATAGTAGATGTTGAATCTCCTCAACTTCTTCGCATATTTATTTCTTTATGTTTTGATTAATCCACTAAGTGAAAATTTTAACTTCGCTACCAATAGAAGCATGAAGAAGAGATTCGCTAGAGAGCACCAAATGAAGAACAAAAAAACTCCAATTTTAAGTAAAAATATAGTTCAATATGTCACTCCGCACACTAAAAAGAGGTGTAAAATACACATTATGCCATGTATCAATAAATGTGTTTAATAGGCACACTCTGTATATAATGTAAACTAATCGTTTCAGTTAAAGTGTAAATAAAAAATCGTGATGATGACAAATATGTTTAATAGACACATTGTGGATATAATGTAGACAAACAATTTCAGTTGAAGTCTTTAAATAAAAGATCATGTGACTTTAAAGACTTCTATATATTTATTATTTGGCCTAAAAGATAACATCATAACCATCATCATAAATACGGCTCATATGACCATAGCCCGAAAAATATAGCCATAACATGACGGTCTTGCCAATCTTACTTAGATTGGGATGAGCATAAATCACCAAAAATTAAATTATCGAATCAAATCAAGATTTATCATGCTAAATCAACCTTTGAAAGTTCATTATTGAATATCTACTTTTAATAATGATTATCGAATCATCAAATTGAACTTTGAAAATATCAAACATCTCCATCCCTACTCATATCATAACGACAAATGATGATCTAATATAATATCCACTATAAAATCTGGAGGGCTTAATTACTCGCTGATGGCGTACTCATGTGTACTCATATCCACCCCTAGTCATATGTACTTGTTAAATTTTGCTTTGCTTTTCAATTTTGATAAAAAAATATTAATACTTAAATTATTTGTCATGTGTCTCAATTTATATTCATATCAAATAGGAATAAATTTATTTTTTAATTCACTCGTTCATATTCGATTCAATCCATCCATTAACACCAACAATAATGTGATTGAACACTAGTATGATCACTATATCTTCGGGGGCCATATTTAAATTTATTTTAAATTTATACATACAAGAAGAAAAAGGTTAAATACATTGATATCTTTTTCTGTTATCTAGCAAAAAGAAGGAACAGAAATTTATCATGGATTGTCTTAAGGAAATTTACTTAAGTATATATATACTCGTCAGCTATCTAGTTTATCAACATGATTGAAATATACACTAGTAATACACTTCAGCTATATACATATATGTATACTATATGTATATATTTACTATAAAATATGCATTGCCTACTTATTATGCAAATATTTTGTGAACTTGATGTCCAAATGATATTTGACTTAATTTTTCCTTATTTAAAATTATTTTATTTTCCCTTTTTTTTTTAGAAAATATATAAATAGTATAAAAGATAAAAATAGGCGGTTAAACTAACCGGAGGTTCGAATATAACGAACCCTTTATATAGTTATCTTCCCGCGTTAAAAATCTCCGGTCTCTCTCTCTCCCTCTCTCTCCCCATCGGAACCAAATCGTAAAACTCCATTCCAGCAAACGCGCCACCTCACGCACCCGCCTTGTCTCGCTAGAAAATAATTATTCATTTTTTTTCTCTCGTTGAAAAAGATGACCAAGCAGCCCAGCATTAATGTCGGAGAAGAGACCGTGATCAGCTCTGTTATGAACCCGAATCCTGATCCGAAACATGTGCAACAGGAGAAGGCTATTAATGTTGTTTCGATGAATGAGAATATTCAAAATGGTAATAAGGAAAATGAAGGTATCAAATCGGCGAATAAATCGAAGAAATTGGTGCACTGGAGCGAGGAATTGGTGACGGATTCATCGGTTAAGAGGATAACCGATGACCGTGGATCGAATCCTGATTTAGCTCATCCTCCGGCGATGGTTAATGATTCTTCTTCCGTTAATGTGAAAAGTTAGTAGCTTTTTTCTCTATATATACGTAGAATATACACACATATTCAAATTCACGTGCATATATATATATACATACATGAATAATACATGTTGTGAATGGAGGGTGAGGATTTAAATTCTATGAGTTGAATCTTAAAGGATCTTCATTACTCTCCTCGATTTAATTTGTTTGTCTGGTTTTGACGTGGAAGGGGAGTCTTGGAATAACTGGTAAAGTTGTTGCCGCCATGTGACCAGGAGGTCACGGGTTCAATTGTTCAACTCATAGAAACAACCTCTTGCTAAAATGCAGGGTAAGGCTGCATACAATAAGCCCTTGTGGTTCAGCACTTCCTCAGACCCACACATAACAGGAGCTTTAGAGCATTGTGTTGCCCTTTTTCATCTGGTTTTGATTCGGCACGAAGTTTGAGAAAGAAAATAAACTTTTGAATCTTGTTGTCTCAAACTAAAGATACGTAGAATGTACCAAAATGTGCTTTAATCTTGTGGTTTCGAACATGTTATGTTGAAAGTTAGAATTGAAAATTTGCCAAAAAAAAAATGTGGCAATCTTTTTTAAATGGATTAAAAAGGAAAGTAAGACAAACAGTTTGAAACAGAAGGAGTAAGTATTGAAGTCATTGTGTTTTTAATACAACGCGTTCATATGCACTATTTGTTGCGATCTTAGTAAATTCTTAAACATATCTATGTTGTGCGTTAAAAGTATGGGGTTCAGATGAACTCGGTGCCTGTATCAGTGCATCTAACTTTGAGGATATAATTTTCATCTTTGTTAGATAAAATGGGGAGTGTCAAAGATGCACTTGGTAGATGGGGAAAGAAGGTTGGTGAAGCAACAAAGAAGGCTGAGGATTTTGCTGGCGATACATGGCAACACTGTAAGGCTTCTTATTCTTTCCTTTCGTCGCCATATCTGAATTACTTTTAATTTATAGTTCAACTATATTGTATAGGTAAAGAGTTTATGTTTGTTGTCTAACAAAAACCTCTTTGGAGGAACTTATAGATGACATAAAACTCCCTAGTTTTATGCGTAGCAATGATGAATGTACTAATATAAGTAGCAGATGAAAAACAAGCAATTGCCCTTTTGTTGGAATTATTGAGAACATGAGCTTAGATAAGGAGGTTATGGAATACACAGATTAGGGAGGAAAGCTAGTAGGTAGATGAGTGTTGTTTCACTTACCCTTCTATACTAGTCGTCATAGTAGTACTCTTATAATTCCTTGATCTTTGATTTCTGTTACTATATGTTGTTTCTTGACTTGGATTATGATATTACTTTGTAGTTACTGCTCCTTCTTTTTTTTTCCTGCAAAATGCTTTGTCATGCTATCTTTAGTATTTTGTTGTGGCTTCTTCACTTTCGTATTTTTTCCCCGAACTGTTTTGATATGCTTTTCCTTGAGCCAAGGATCTATCAGAAACAACCTCTCTACCTTGTAAGGTAGAGGTAGGATTTGCATACACAATGCCCTCCGCAGACCCCACTTGTGGGATTACATTGGATATGTTGTTGTTGTTGGAGCTGCTTCCTTATGAGGCCTGCAATAGCTTTTTTTTTGTTCTGCCGGGGTGAGGAGGTGAGGTGTGGGTGGGAGTTTGCGACGAAGAGTGAGGGTCCTCTGTTTGTTTGAGCTTTTCCAGGTTTCTCTTTTTGGTATATGGTCATTGTGTTCAAGAGATATGAGAATCAGAAATGCTAAATCCCACCTACTCACTCATAAAAAGTTAAAGAAACCGATGGATGTAATAACTTTAGCATCTTTCGTTGACTTGTATAGTGAAAACGAGCCCCAGTATTGCTGATGCTGCCTTAGGAAGAATTGCTCAGGGAACAAAGGTTCTGGCTGAAGGTGGTTATCACAAGATATTCCGCCAAACATTTGAGGCAGATCGTGAAGAGCAACTTCAAAATACATTTGCATGTTATTTATCTACATCAGCTGGTCCAGTAATGGGAATGTTTTATTTGTCTACCGCAAAGATTGCATTTTGTAGTGATAATCCTCTTCCCTACAACATCGGAGACAAGACTGGATGGAGCTATTACAAGGTATATCTCTATGCATCCAATACTACTTGAAGTACATAAAAAAACCTGTTTTTGCTATTAATTGTTCCATCTGTTTAGTTATCAGTCTCGCGTGGTTATTTACTTTTAGCTTCCTAAAGATGTTCATCGTTTGCTTCAAATGCAACTCATTTCATAAAAACTGCCCGTCTGCATTTTTACCTCTACTGAAGGATGTTTCTTAGCCGCTCCACTTCCTCTCTTGGCAATGCCTTCCTATCTGGCTTTACTTTCTGGGAGATCTAATCTCTTTCCTTTGGGATATTTATGCATCATTCTTTATATGCCATGCATATTGATTACGGGGCTATATGACTCTAGAGGTTGACATACACCAGGCTCAAGATTTATTTATTTTGTTGTAGAACTTTGAATTACACATTTGAGGAACCGTATTTTACTCACATTCCCTCTGTTTACTATTGATACGATCAGGTAATTATCCCGTTGCATCAGCTTAAAACAATTAATCCTTCGTCAAGCAGAACCAATCCATCAGAAAAGTACCTCCAAGTTATATCTATTGATAACCATGAATTTTGGTTTATGGGATTTCTAAATTACACTGGTGCAGTAAAGTGCCTGCAAGAGGCGCTACAAGCACACACATTGCAAGTCGTGTGAGTTTATTGCTCATAAAATTCTGTTTTATGAGATGGCGCGCATTCACCTTCATACATCAGGTTGCCATTGAAGATTCTGAAGATTATTTATACGAGAACTCAGAGTCCTCGGTACCTACAGCAGATTATCTTTCTAGTTGTATTGTGTTTTGCATAGATGAACTTAATTAGCAGTTTAACGATGCATATGGAATCTGAGGCGCTTATATTTATAATACATCTTTTATCATACTTCTGTTGGCTAATTTTGCATCTTCCTTTTGTTGAACCTCCTCTAATTTCTTCATAGTCTATTGTGTAATCATTAAATTAGCAAAGCAGGAGATAAATGACCCTTGACACAAATGGACGCGTTAGAAGTTCCATATAGATTACTTCATACAATTTCCTTCAAATTCTTTAAAATTTCATGTACCGATTCTTGAATGCCCGTTATGGTAGAATATTCATGTGGGACTTTCTCAGATTTTACACATGTGGTACATGTTTCTTCTATTTCTCCAAGTAAAGCTCTTCGCATTGCAATTCCTATTGTGTCGGCTTGGCCCTTCATAAGTGGAGACAGAATAAAGTGTCCATAAAAAAGGCATTTATTGTCTGCTCTTAATTCAACACACTTCCTCTGCAGTTTACTAAAATCATGAAGCATTTTAATTTATGCTTTTATTCTGTCATGTTGTTGAGGTTGAGAAGAGTAACTTCTCTTACATGTAACAGTAGATCTACTTCCCTCCTAGAAAGAGAGGCAGATGTACCAACTTCGGTTATGGTGGAGTGGTATCCTTAATTAGAGATCTCGGGTTCGAACCTTGGGTAAAGAGTCGCTTTTGTTAGGGAGTATTGTACTCTAAATGTGAAACTTTCCAACACGAGATCTTATTTAGTCGGGCTGCATACCGGATGCCGAGTGGACACCAAAACAAAAATAGGCAGATGTAAGGTTGAACAAGTAGATACACACATCCTACGTATTTGTGCACATTCAAAGTTGGAACGCATAGATGTAAGCTGAGGCAAAGTTAAAGGGCACGTTTATGTATTATGCCAATTCAAAAAGTTAAAGAAAATGTCTTTAGGGAGACTCGAACTCACAATAACTAAATAATTTTTCGACAAAAAGTTCAATTATAATTTTAAAATAACTGATTTTGAACCAAACTACCCACGACACTTCAGCCAAAATGGAAAATACTCCACTCAAAAATCACTATTTGGAAAGTCCATTAAAATCCACTCAAAATGGAAATATATTCCAAATATATCAAGGGGAAAGAAAACAAAACAACTAGAAAGATCCACTTTTGACTTTCTTCTTTCTTTCCTTTTTCCCTCTCTCTTTATACACCAAAAAAAAAAACGAACTTATTCTTCGAAACTTCTAAACATTTTGCTATAATGAATTCCCTTTCTCCGGCGATCGGAACAAAAATAATTCCGCCGTCAACGACTGTTAACGGAGACAATGAACTACTACTACTCAGCTCCGTTAATTTAACAAAGTTGCCGCCGGTAGATCGCCGGAAAATGAGAATGCGAGTAGTAGCAAAAGTAAGTAACAAAGTTGATTTCACTGATCCGGAATGGAAAGTGAAGTATCAAAGAGAATTCGAAGCTCGTTTTAATATTCCTCATATTACTCATGTATTTCCAGATGCCGTTTCGTATCCTTCCACTTTCTGTCTCAAAATGAGGTATTTTCATCATAACACTGTTTGAATTTTAACTTTCTCTTGTTTTTGCTTCTGTTTCTTCTAATTTTGATGTTTATTCTATGATGCTTTTTGAGAATAAATAGCACATGTAAATGTGGCAAAAATAGCTCATGAAATCACGACTTGTTCAAGTTTGAGCTGATTACTGACTAGCTTATTGATTAGCCGATGGGTTGATACGTAACCAAATTGTTTCATGAGAAATTTTATCAAATTATTTTTTTAATTTGATATGTTATGTATAGTCATAATAATAAAGAATAATAGTAATTTTATTATATACTAAAAAATTATACAGAATACATAAAGCAATTAAAAATTAGCAAGAATTAGGCAGGTCAGAATTTTACCCGCATTTATTAACTCAAGACCATGCTGACTCATTCAAATTCAATTCAATCCGCCCATTTGCCACCTATAAACATATGCATGGATTGAATTTTCAGCAAATTAAAAAAAAAAATTACAAATTTTATAGTTTAAATTGCACATATTTTCGCAAAATTTGATCATTTGTGCTATTTCTTCTGTTCTAATTTACCTCTGTTCTTTTATTTATCTATCTTTCTTTGTTGAAATGGCGTATAAATGGCTTTGATTTGTTTGTAGAATTGAGAGTAATGATAAGTTTTCAGCTACTCTTATTGAATTGAAAATTGGAATTAAATCTACTTTTATAATGATAAAGAATCTGTTAGTTAATATTAACTCTTCAGAGACCAAAGTTTGGTTGTGTATCAAACTATGTTAATGTATCAGCAAACTTTCTGCTTCATTTACAACTGTTTCATTTCTCAAATTGACATATCTGGCATTATTGAGAAATCTTAGATAGGCAACTATTTTTCGTGTACAATTTGTTGGAATGTAGTCGGCTAGTGGCTTTGGTAGTTAAATTTAGCCAAGAGACCTTAGATGGTATTCAATATTTGTGAAAAAAATACTTGTTTGGTAGCAATATTACTAACTTTAGTGCAACGATTGTGTTTCAGAACTCCAGTCACTGAGGATTTTGCGCAAGGTTATCCCTCAGATGAAGAATGGCATGGATACATCAATAACAATGATAGAGTACTTCTTAAAGTAAACTTCTTTCTTTCTAGTCTAGAATAGCTCGTCATCCGTTGATAGCCCGTTGCCAGTTGATTTTAGTGGCAAAAGGCAACTTTTTTAAATCTCTAGCAGCAATGTCAGACTAATCTATAGTGTTTCTTTTTATACCAAATATACAGTGAAGAAGTTATACGAATATATAGCTTTGGTGAATTCAATGTCTAAAATGGACTAATTTCATTTCTAAAATCATGTGGAAACATAATTAAATTCTTGCTTGAGTTTGCAGTCCCTCATATTTTGCAGAGTAAAGCTTATTTTATGCTTGATTACTGTCAGATACATGTATGTTTCATCCCTGGTGTCCAAATACTTAGTTATTTCTTTAATGCATATGTGGAAAAGTATGCCCATTATTGATTAAGGTTTTATTTAGTGTTTAACTTGGTATAGATTGAGAAATTTGCTTCTAGGAAGATGATAGTTAAGAAAGTAAGTTGCTTGTTTTTGTAGTATACAGATGAAGACACAAACACGTTTTTTTTTTGTTGCCATTTCAGTTATTTCCTGCCTATCCATTCACGCAAAGTTCCATTATTTTTCAGACTATTAATTATTCCTCTCCAACTTCTGCTGGTGCTGAGTGCATTGATCCCGATTGTACATGGGTAGAGCAATGGTAAGCTTCTTTATAGTTTTCTATAGCAACAAGTTACAAGGCAAGGACTTATGTAAATATGGCCAATACTACACAGCCTCAATGCTAAGCTGCACTAGTATTAGTTGTATCGCCCCCATTTCCTTTTATTCGGGAATAAGTCTTGGTAGTTCTCAGTTCTAGTGTATTGATTAAAACAACAAGTAGCTAAGATGATTGAATCATCTGCGACATCCACATGTTTTTGCTTCGTGTTGCTATTAGTTAAATCCTTTGTCAATTTTTACCTTTTTTCATCATTCGAACTACAATGCCTAACTTAGGTCTGACCCATTTCTTTGCTGCCTTTCTGAATCAGAGATGTCCTTTCTCAATTGATAGAAGTGGAAATAGATAGTGGAAGATGCTATATGGGTTACATATATTATTTATCAGGAAAAAAAAAACGAGAAGGGTTACTTGAATTGATGTTCGCCTCTAATAACTAATTCCTTTTTAATAAGTCCTCTAATGATACTATTACATAAGTGTGGCTAAGTATTACTGGATAAATGTGTTACTGTTGGTTGACGTCGTATGAATCTTCAGCTGAACAGAAGTCACAACTCTGGCATTTAAAATGCGAAAGTAATTATTTGTATAACTATAACTTGTGCTTTGATCGTTCTAATACTGATACTAAGGATCTAAGAATTCTTTAAGCAAAAGGAAGATATTAGGCTTTATCAAATGTCTCCAGAATGTTTTTAATGTCTATTTATAAAATAAAATCTTACGGAACATATTTATAAAATAAAATCTTACGGAACAAAAAAAATTGCTAACTTCTTCAAAGACCAAAATGATTGTGTTTTAAGATGTATTGAGCATCAACTGGTAGAGGTTTGACAGTATTACCAAGAATTTCAGCTCTAGGGCCAGATAAAATGATTTTAATAAAGGAATTTAGGTAGAAATTCGTAGCTCATTGACCTTATAGTTTGTAAATATGTCATTGATTTTGTTTAGGGTTCATCGTGCTGGTCCTCGAGAGAAAATATATTTCAAACCAGAGGAGGTGAAAGCAGCAATTATAACCTGTGGTGGACTCTGCCCAGGTCTTAATGACGTTATTCGACAGGTCTTAACATATACTTTGGATCTTTTTTGCGTGTTCTTCTTTTCCAAAAAAAAAAAACCAGTATGTTATTTCAATGTACAATACTGATGTGTTGTCTATTTATTCTCCTCCTTTCTATCTTTCCAATGAATGCAGATAGTTATCACCCTTGAGATATACGGTGTGAAGCAAATTGTGGGGATTCCATTTGGATACCGTGGGTTTTCAAACGAAGATTTAGCTGAAATGCCAGTAAGTTGCTCCTTATTACTCTCTTTGCAGACGCTCCTCGTATAGATTATTGCTGTAGATTAGACTTAAGCGCAAAAGACTCAATTTTTCATGATTATTCTGGATAAAGTTTTGATTTTTAGGAAAAAACACACATCTCTTAACAGAAATAAATTTTTAAGTGATAAGCCGTAGTATATGTTGTTACCAGTTATCCAGGAAAGTGGTTCAAAATATTCATCTTTCTGGTGGAAGCTTGCTAGGCGTATCACGTGGAGGACCTAAAGTTTCTGACATTGTGGATAGCATTCAGGTTCTTGACTGACTCTATGGTTAACTTGCACCAGAACTATGTACTGGCTTTCTTAGATTCACTTCTTGTCTTAATTTCAGGAAAGAGGAATAAACATGCTCTTTGTGCTGGGTGGAAATGGTACACATGCTGGTGCAAACGCAATTCATGATGAGGTTGTCAATTCTGGCCTCTATATTTGATGCTCTTGTAGACCAATAGATATTTTACTATCGTTAAGTTGGATTCTGTTAATCTTAACTAGGAATGGGAGTGTAACCGAAAACTCTATAAATAACAACATAACAGATAATAATATCATGTGTGTCTTTTTTCCCATCCACGAGGAAATATATAAACTCAGTGGTCTCAAATGGTATAATTTTGAAATAATAATGTCACTTAGGAAGTATAGTTTGCTTTTGTGTACTTGATGTGCAGTGCTGTAGAAGACGTATGCAGGTAGCTGTAGTTGGTGTGCCAAAAACTATAGACAATGATATTATGCTTATGGACAAAACATTTGGTTTTGACACTGCTGTTGAAGAAGCACAGAGAGCCATTAATTCTGCTTACATTGAGGTACTACTTTACAGTCTTGCTATAAGTGTTGCATCCCCTTGCTTCTGTTTCTTCTATAAACAAAAATCTTACCCTTCTTTTTTTTTATAAGTAAAAGATATTTCATTATATGGACAAGGAGGTCCCAGAATATGCCGGAATCCTTACACTCCTGATCAATAACCGGCCTTTTTTGGTCTTCTATTGTCCTTGCTTCCACCCTTCCAATGCTTTGCTCCCATTCAAAATCTGCTGGACTTTCCCTGACCTACTTCTGTTGACAATGTCATTTATTTCTCTTTTTCAATGTCTTCAAGACCAGTTTATCATAATTTATTGACAAACTTGCAAGCTTCTTCTTGTCAGATCCCTTTGATTCCGTTCTTTGGTATTCCTTATAATCCTTACCAACTTTTTAATCTGTCATTTGTTCTGACAACCTGCATCTTTCCCCTTAATGTTTCAAAGTTCACTCCTTCAGAAGGTATTTCATGGTATCTGTAGAAAAAGATTGCTCATTTACGTTTCCATCAACTGAAGCAGTCGTGTCATAACTCTTCCCTGAAATATATTTACTAGATCATAAAGCGTTTTTGTTCTCATTTTCAATCTTTGTAGGCACATAGTGCATATCATGGTATTGGAATTGTGAAGTTGATGGGTCGTAGCAGTGGGTTTATAGCTATGCAAGCATCACTAGCTAGTGGACAGATAGACATATGCTTGATTCCAGAGGTTAGTCTGATATCTATAGGTTGTTATGTTAATCAGTTATTGTAAGGGCCGGCATTAAATATAAGATAATATCTATTTAATTCCAGGTGCCTTTTAATCTGCATGGGCCTCATGGTGTGTTGCAGCATCTAAAATATCTGCTTGAGACAAAGGGATCAGCCGTGATTTGTGTAGCAGAGGGGGCAGGGCAGGTTAGTTCTATTGTATTTTCTTGTCTCTGTTGCATTTGGACATAAATTAATGTGTTACATATCTAGTCTGGTTGTGTGTATTTGACAAACGAAAATTTTCTGTCTTGTCTACAACATTATGTCCTATTCTCTCTCTATTCTATTATTGATTACAAAAATTATCTGCAGAGCAGCATCTTTAAAATATACTTTATAATTGGATTCAGAAATGATCACATCTCACCGAGATACACCCCCATAGAGGATAATAAGAAAAAGTCAGCTGAGATGGTCTAATCATGTACCTCAAAATGCATCGATCTGTAGGTGGTGACATTATGATCATTGAAGGATTATAAAGAGACAAGGAAAACCTAAATCACAGGAGAAGGAAGTTGTGGAATCTATGTGGATTTAGAGAAAAATAGAACATAATGAAAGCAAAACATTTATATAGGAGATATCCCATAATTGATACTAAGGTTTAGTCTTGTTGCCGTAGTCACATTACGGCTGGTGTTTTCCTGAGTCTTTTTAATATGTTCAGAGATTTTTTTAAAAGATTGTATGTCAGTAAAAGTGAAAAGAAGATATGGTGTTAGAGAACCTCTTGTTTATCTTAAGAGACCAGTTATAGTGCACTCGAATGATGGGTCCAAATGGTGCAGAGTGGATATCGAGATCATATAGCTGAACTGTAAATGATGTGTTGTGATTGTTGCTTTTGGATTAATTAGATGTTTATAATAAACATACTCTAATGATAACCCAACCATTAGAACATATTTAAGTTCTCTCTACTTGTTACAGTCCAGAAAGAGTTGAACAATTATTAATTACTGCAGAAAATGAAGAACAACTAATAATGGTACTTGGCGGATTGAACATTGCAGACAATCAGCATTTGAAATATTATCTAATGGAGAGTCTATGTAGACAAATTTTTCTTACTTTTTACTCTAGATTTTATTTTGTCAAAATAATAGAACTTAAAGTCTTAAACAATCATTTAGAAGTTTGTCACCGTTTTGTCATTTATAGTTGATTCGAGCAATGAAAACAGAAGAATCACTTCTGGATCTTCAGATTATTTAACTGCTATCTTACTTAACCTTCTCGTAGGATTTCCTAGAGAAAACCAATGCAATGGATGCATCTGGAAATGCTGTACTTGGAGATATTGGTGTTCATATACAACAACAGGTTTGTTGATGGCAAGCTACACATTTATCGGATTGTATCGTTGTCCAATATGAGTGTTAATCATCTGTTGGTAGTTCACTTTGTTTCCACCATCTTTTGAGGGAAAGCAATGTAATGCCTTGTTCACGTCACCTTGAGAGTCGATGACAGTTCTTTTCATGCATTTGTGTTCCTCAAGTTCCTCGTTGACATGAATTTACTTTACCTTCTATTTAGCAAATTTGGGAGCCCTTGAGCTTTGTCCAATGATATAGGTTCTTTTTAGGTATGATCCCTCAGATATACTGATTACTTTTTTTCGTATAGAAATTTATTTAGTCGAGTTGGTGCACACTGAGTTTAAGACAACTGATGTGCACTATTTGGCCCATTGTTAAACTGCTATGACTGATGTCTACATTTCTAGCATTATAGGAACATCTAAGGCACTTTTTAACACCTTTTTTCTAGTGTAGGACTGCTGGTCTTCATCGTTGTTTTCTGAACATCGATTCATCTCTTTACAAAATATACAGTCTGTGGCAGCTAGAAGTTCCAATGTGCACTTTCTTTTCTTTTTTTTCTTCTTAAATCAAGAAAATTCATGATGGTATGCTTGCTTTCTTATAGATCAAAAAGTACTTCAAGGAAATTGGGGTTACAACGGATGTAAAATACATTGATCCTACATACATGATCCGTGCATGCCGTGCAAATGCCTCAGATGGAATTCTCTGCACTGTACTAGGTCAAAATGCTGTAAGTCTGTTGACCTCACTTAATGATTATTAAAAGATATTCTTGATGTTTGTTGGTTTACAAAGTACAAATTGCTTTCTGTTGTTGAGATGATATTTTGACCGTTTAACCAATGCTCGGTCGTCTGATAGGTTCATGGTGCGTTTGCTGGATACAGCGGCATCACAGTGGGTATATGCAATACTCACTATGTGTACTTTCCAATTCCAGAAGTCATTGCTCAACCCAAGGTTGTGGACCCTAACAGTCGCATGTGGCATCGTTGCTTGACATCCACAGGCCAACCAGACTTTCTTTGAATTAAGCACGCAGCTCAATTTTTTCGCAAGAAACCTGAAAGTGTATTATGTATAATGTGTAGTTGTGAAAAATTCATGGCATTCCCTGTTCCAACTATTAGGAATAATACAACCATGGAAGAATATGGGAGTGATCATTTTTTGTTGAGGTAAACAACCCCAGAATACCCGTTAAGAAGGGTGTATGTAGAACTATGTTGCTCGGATCATCCAAAAATGTTAACACATGCGTGTCAGATTTAGAGGATCCGACACACACTGGCGGTATTTTTGAAGAGTTCGAGCAACATAGATGTAGAATAAAGCTATCTTAGAAACCCGAGTTAGCATTTTCACTTGTTCCTAACAATGCGATAACCCATTCTTCTGGTCGAAGAAATTCGTCCTTCTGGACCATTTGATGTAGAAATAAACACCACTCTCTCAATTCAGGAGACTTCATTAGTACTTGTAACATCGATGTACCATTATAATTTATCATGATCTGCACTTTGATTGAAGTATATATGAGGTACATTTAATATAAGTAGCAGTCTGTTTTATATTTCATCTGAGTATCTGTAGACTGTAGCATTTGCAGATTAATCATATCTGTATTCTTGTAGGTGAATGTCACCTCTATGTTTATTCTAATTAATTGGTAAGACACTGATTGACCCTTTGAGTAAGTGAAAGAGCCTGCCTTGTTGTAATTGTGAATGTTGGTGTAGCATTCATTGTCAATGTATCTCAGTTACACAGGAAAAAAATTGAAACAATAAAAGCATCCCTTAACTATTGTTCCTCCCACCTAACTTGAGTATGTTTTATTACTACTTAATCCGACGTGATTTCTTCTGGTCTTTTCTAGTCTTGGTTGACAGAGTTACCTGGTACCTATTATTGGTGGAAGGTTGAAGGTATCCCGTGGAATTAGGTGCGCGAAAGCCAGAAGTCACCATGGTTATATAAAAAAAAACTAAAAAACTACTTAACTAGAATTTAACACTTAGCTATGATAAATTAACACAATTTGATGTATGCATCGGTTCTCTTAAGCTTTTTCATCCCCTATTGAGACGAATCAACTGGATTTAAACTTGATGGATTCAACCTTAAGGTTTTTAGCACTAAATTCATTGCGTTTTTCAAATTATGAGTTAAAATTTTAATATATTATTGGAGTTTTAGTTCTTTTTCACGTATATTTTTATTACTTGTTAAAAAAGTGAATTCAGTTGAACCCGTAACTAATACGCTACCATCTGCTACTGTCCTTGTTCACACCAACCCCTACTTTACTCCATGACTCCCCCATCCAAAACCACAAAATGAAAAATGAAATTGACCAGTATAGTTCTTCATACGATTGAGATAAAGCATTCAAGTCTCAAGGTTGTTATCATCAAGGGTCGTGTGGAATAAATATGATAAAAAAAATTGGATTTGAGTCATGAATATGAAATTGTTACGGTATTGCACGCTTTTATCTTTGATGAATTTGACGCGGTATGAATTTGAATTAATCGAATCATAAAGTGAATAACAAATGAAAATTCAAAAAAAAATCTCAAGGTTGTTACTTTGTACTGGTCCTAAGGCAGTGAAAAGTGTAGTAGTTGTTACCATTAAAGAATGGGAATTTATCAAGTCCCAAGATGTTACTTTGTACTGGTCCTTATGCCCCCATTTAGCAGCCAAGGTTATAAATTTTTAAAAAAAAACAAAAAAAAAAACATAAGACTGGTCAAACACCAGCATATGTTATCCTGACAAGTGATTAATATTTGCTAGATTCATTTATACTTTTCTTACAACAAGCAGCTAAAAACATTTCATAATAGAAAGACGAAGGTTTTTCTATTACTCACTCGATATCCGATATTCGCTTTGAATTTTCAATTAATTCGAATTCGCATCATGTATAACTAGGGAAAGAGTTCCTTATCATGATTCTTTTTTTCATTTTTAAGGTTTTAATGAAATCTCTAATTAAGAATAGAGAGATCATCTTCGTCTTCATCACGACCCTTCAACAACAACAACGTAACATACTCAGTGTAGTTTCACAAGTAGGATCTGAAAAAGGTGGAGTGTATGCAACATTAGCCCTACCTTGCAAAGGTTAAAAGGTTGTCTTTGATAGACCCTCGCTTAAAGTAACACTACCACTACCTTTCAATGGTGACAAAATGCTGCCATATTCCCCACTAACTAAAAATTAAAATTCTTGTTCAAGTAATATTATTAAACAAAAAATATTTTCATTTTAAGATTCTGTCCTCAAATCCATAACGAAAGCACAAAGGAATCCTACTTATAATACTAGAAAGTGCTTCTGAATTTCTTGAAAAAAAAAAAAAACTTTAACCATCTCATAGAAAATTCCTTGTTCTTGGATAATGTGTTAAAAGAAAGTGACAATTGTCATCAAGAATCATATAATTGATAGTACAAAATTTAGGTAATGACTAGGGTTGCTGCCACAATGGGGAAAAGGACTGAGGACAATGTCCTATCTATATATGTATAGCTGTTAAATCCTCAACCACCTAACCAAAATTTTGCAATTGTTGTGTTTGTTGTTGAGATTTTGTGATCCAATAAATGAGAGGAGAGGGACCAATGCAAGCAAGGCATGCATTGCAATTCTTTTAAGTATTTACTAGGCACAACAATAATAACATAATCGATGTAATTTCACAAGTCGAGTCTGAAAAGAATAGTGTATATGCATATCGTACCCTTATAAGGTAGAGAGATTAATTCCAGTAGACAAAAATTTGCTAGGCACATTGATTGATAATTTGTACTATAGAGTTTGTGATCCAATAAATGAGAGGTGAGGGACCAATGCAAGCAAGACATTAGATTCTTTTAAAAATTATTTGCTAGGCAAGAATCTGGTTGACTGATAATTTGTTCAATAGAATTTAACCACAATAACATATTCAGTATAATTTTACAAGTGGTGAGGTATGAAGAGTATATGATGTATGTAGATATTACTTCTACCTTGCATGATAAAGAGATGTTGTTTCCTATAGACGTTTGAAGTCAAAAGAAATGTATTGTTCTATAGAGTTTATTTTATAGTAATAGCTGGGATTAGATCTATTCATATCTTTATAACAATATTTAGATTTTTCCTTATTGATTAACGACTGAGGTTTTCAATATGTGGACCTCTTAAGGGAATCTGTTTAAATTTGCCCCTAAACTTTACGAAATGGTTCAACTTTCGCTTCACTCAGCTATCATCTTTTATCGCTTTTAATTAATTGCTATCATAATACTCTCCAATTTTTAAAACCCCACCCAAAAATCATTGTTACTCTATCACTTCATCCTCATAATACTCAAAAAAAAAAATGAAAATTCCACTTATAAACCTACCTCCATTCAGGTGATCACTTTCACACCTTAATCTTTACCAATTTCTCATCATCAATTTACCTACTATAAAAGATCATTGGTCTTCAACCACTATAAACCACCTTAGTCTTCATGATATTGCTATAAATAATTTAGAAGTTGAATATTGTGTACCTTGTTGGTTTGTTGTAACATTAGGAGGTCGATATAAATCTTTGGCATCGCTATTTGTTTGAGAAGAATCCAATGATGGTGTTGTTGTCGCCAGAATAATGACCTTATTATTCAAAGTTCAAGGACAAAATTGACTATCTCACATAGTTTAACGACAAATTTGATCATTTCACATAATTTAAGAGCAAATTTAAACGTCTTTACTCATAAGTCCGTATTGAAAAATATCCATCGTTGGTTAATATGAGCAAATCTAATCTATTTCTATAATGGCAAGGGTAAATTTGACCTTAAATATTAATAGAGACAAATATGGATGGATATCATTTCACAAAGTTTAGGGAAAAT
The DNA here is from genome assembly GCA_031232105.1 of Capsicum rhomboideum. Taxonomy (NCBI): domain Eukaryota; kingdom Viridiplantae; phylum Streptophyta; class Magnoliopsida; order Solanales; family Solanaceae; genus Capsicum; species Capsicum rhomboideum. Next base: position 50,079,647 of record CP124707.1, read on the forward strand.
ATTGGACCTCTACCCTTTTAAAATTGTTCATCCATGCGCTTTATTTTACGTTGTGGTATTTAAATGATGATCTTAAATATGCAATGATATTTATATGGCTGTAGAGTATATTATTAAGAAAATTAAATGTTATTCTCCAAAAGTATTACTATATATTAATATATGGTTATAAACCTCAACTCACATTTTATGTAGTCAACCATATATGAATTTGAGACTAAAATATTAGAATTTTTGTATTAATGGAACTCCACTATAGATCTACGAAAATTTTTTTTTAAACAAAAAAAAAAGGGGGGGGGGGGGGGAGGATTACAAAATGAGGAGTCCAACCCTTACCAATTAAGTAAAAGTTCAGATAGCCAATTAATTGAGTTATTAAGATTTTCCTATGAATCTATAAAATTGAAATGGCATTTCTTTGATATTCTATTCTTCACTTTCTTTTTCTTTTTTCTTTAATGAAGTTAGATATCCATTTAAAAAATAATATCCAATTCCGAGAAATACAAAAAAAGTTACAATGAAGCTTTTGGTAATCCTATGAGCTTGTAGCAATCATAACTTGATTGAAGTTAGTTTGACATTCAAACTTGACCATTCAACAAGAAGTATTTGCAATTTCAAGGCACTTGTCTTTGGTCCTCCCCTTGGAATTGACTCATCTTAATTTAAATACTATTTGTTTGATAAATGATTAGAATCGAATGAGAGGTATTCAGAATTTGAATTTGACAAATTTATTTTCTAAAGTACAAGCTCAAAACTTATTGTACGTTTAAATTTATTGTGTGTATGTATATAATACATTATTAATATTTCGTTCGAGTTTGCTTGAACCAGTAGCTAATGAGTTATATCTGTCATAGGAGGCAAAATCAAAACTTAAAGTTTATAGGTTTTGAACTTGCCACTGAATTCATAACTCGTTTTAATTATTGAATATTTTTCTTATATATTCAATGAGTTTCCTAATACAAGTATAGGATTTAAGGAAAAACTACTAAATTCATCCAACTCGTACCTTATATTATAGCTCCGCCGGCCATGGAGAGCCAAAAGTTTTATTTTATTTATTTTCTTAAAATAACTCATCTGGAGGCTCTTGAGTCTTGACCATGCTTAGCTGTTTTTGGTCAGTCAAAACTCTATCTAAGTATATCAATTTACCATTAATTTTTACTGTCTTGTCTTTATCTATGCAAAAGGCATTCCTATGTCTTGCTTCTACTAAGTAATAAATATTAAAAACATTATCACTTGTGGTCAGTAATGTGCAATCTGACAATAGGTTGCTTTCGGTAGTACATTAGGAATTCTAATAATTTCTTTTTACCCAAAATTTGTTAAGAGTAATGGGTGAAACTAATTAATTTTGACACTTGTAAAAATGGTGGATAGTATATGTTATCATGTGATATTAACAAGTAACCATTTAGCTTCAAAAATAAGACATACGCCATGCATGTTACAACAAGTTAAACCTCAACCTCAATTAAACAAGCCTCACGTTTTACTGTTTATTGAGACTAATATGTATGATTCAAAATAAATTGTAGTTTGAGTGTCTTAAATGAAATTCATTAGGCACACATAAGGGACTGTGGATGCATTTCTTTTATATATTATGCATATACCTCAAAGGAATGAGGTGGGATGATTATCTCACCCTTAATATCTCTCACCGAATCGTAAGCCTTGTATTCAAGCTTTGAAAATTGATAAACTCTTGGTGGAAGTGTATCCTCCTTTAATAAGTCATACACGATACAAATTCTGACTAATCTACTGAATTGGATATCAAATACCGAATAATTATATATATACACCAATACATATATCTTCCCAAAGTACCCACAGTTTTCTTCATCATAGTTAATAATTAGGGAAACATAGCTAAGCAATACTTAAGTGCTAGTGTTGAAAGTAGTACTATTAATTATTATGGTTCAAAACTCACAAGTTAGATTTTGATCGAATTATTAGTTTGTGATCTTCAAGAAAATATATCGAGAGAATTAACCAAGACTTGAATCTTGGTCAAAGAAATTAAACAAATTCTTCATCGTATTTTTTTACTAAAAAGAAAAAACGTATTTTATGTCTCTTTAGCCTAGGTACAATGCTTCAAAATCAATTAGGGAGGATTAGGTTAAAACATAGAATTTTGACCAAAAATCTAAGGAACATGTTTCAGGACTATAGCATGTCGTTAAAAAAGCACACTGAATGTGCTTTGATCATGTTTCAAAACATGGTTGCATGTAAATGTTATGAACATAAGGTGTAGATCAAATAAAAGATCGAGAAACCCGGGTAATTATTTCTTTATGCGCTAAATTGCTAGCGTATCCAAGCTCCAACGTTCAGCTCAGCTAATTTAAGAAGTGCTAATTCGATTCGAATAGACTTTATTCAAAAATGTCATCGCTCCAACAATCAATAAGAAAACAAATACTACTAAGTTTCAGATCCCAGTCGATATATTTTAGAGTGAATAGTGAGTATATTGATGTGAGCTAATGAACACAGAAAGAAAGGAACAATCCAAAATGCATTTTAATAATTCACACATTCCCAAGGTTTCTTATATGCTTCAGATATGTCTTTATTTATTTATTTATTTTATAAAAACTCAGTGAGCTAGTCAGTTCAGTGTTGTAAATGAGCAAACCAAGATGTTGACCAGTCTACTCACTATCTTCCATTTCTTTTTATTGATGACAATATATATTTAATTTGGCCCAAAACGATTTTGCAAAAGAAAAAATTATCTGATGTTTTAAAAATTACAAAACATAACTACACTATGTAACATGATACATGTATTGTATCAAATTATAATCCTAATAGTGAGCACTCGCTCAAAAAATACGGCAATAAATACCTAACATACATGTGTGATATACATGTATGGTAATGGTTCTCACATACATGCGACATCCACTTCATATATATTTTACATATCCTTCCTATTGACTTGGCCTCCGTACAATACGCACATACATTTTGAAAATTATATGTTGGATTTAGTTGATCGCACATTTAATTTAATTAATGTCTTCACGTACATACACATACATCCAACTTCTTTCTTGAAACACATACATAAATTCATATATAATTAAAATTAGATATTATATTCATGCGATAATAGTTAGGATTCAATATTATATGCTATACAATGCATTTTGCTACACTCTGAAAGAAAGACATTTCTATATTTTTTTGCCACATATTATAAAGTGATCGCTAATAATGTTACACAACAACAACATACTTAGTATACTTCTACAAAGTAGGGTCTGCAGAGTGTATGTATTTCGTACCACTACCTTATAGGTGAGGTAGAGAACTTGTATTCGGTAGACCCTCGACTCAAGCCAAAAAATCTAGTTATGAAATTTTCTCAAAATTATATTCTATTCGTATAAGTTAAACTTTAGACACGTAGCAATATGGTCAAAGGAAACAGATGTGGGCCATAGCTCATGGCCCAATATTGCCAATTCGGATCCCCAAAAAGTACATAAAGCCAATCATTATTTTCAACCAAACGACGTCGCATTACCATTTGCTTGATTAATATTTTTTTGACACTCATATAAGTAATTTAGAAATTATTTATGCCAAAATCTTGATGATATTTTTATCTCATATTGCAATGTGGGATAACGATTACGAAATTAGGTAATATCGAGATAAAACAATCAAAAAATAAAGATGGCATTATTCAAGCAACCTTTTCTAAAATCATTTAATTAAGACGCGTGAAGATTAAAATTAAATATATTTTTTGTCTAAATTTATGTAGTATTAAAAATTCACAAAAAAAAAATTTTTGTAACATATCTCGTATATCTCATTTTATTATTAACTAAAAGAAAGAACTTCTTTACAAAATAACTTCTTTATTACTTAAAATCTTTATACTATAGTTCTCAAATTATAATTTCAGTACAAGTTGTTCGCAAACCAAACGATCTCTTAATAAAAAAAAAACTTTGTTTTCCTTCATAAAAACTTTAGATACACTATCTTGACCGTCCCTTTTTAATAGTACTATTTTTCTTTTCAGCGTTTTTCATTTTGATGCGTAACAACAACAACAATATCTTCAATGTAATTTTACAAGTGAAGTTTAAAGAGAGTAAGAAATACGCTAACTTTATTCTTACCTTTATAGGATAGGAAAGTTATTTTTGATAGATTCTCGACTAAAAAATAAAGAATAAATCGAAGCAGGGAACAAGAATATAAGACGACAAAATAACAGAATACATCATGAATAAAATGATGGAACATAATCTATAAAATTTTGAAATGTCTTGCTCTTGATAGGGGCTATCCATATATTACATGACAGAAAATGATCATGATCTATCAATTTATTCTGTGCCAATAATGCAACAAAATTTTAAAATTTTGATTCAAATTTCAAATTATGGATCTTATCAATATGAATGTGGCATATATGTGTTCCTCCCCGTCAATAAAAACTTACCCGCACAGGATATTTATAATTTTATATCAACGAACAGATGTCTGATATGTGTTTATATATACGCTTATACAATGTAACATGATTAATTAAGGCATCTATTTACTACATCACTTAATCATAGTAATTTAGAGTTGATTTGGAGTAAATCGGGTGCGAGTAAGTATTTACAATGAATGTTGTAAGAGTGCAATTATTCTATAAATTTTGTGCCAAAGAAAAGTATAAAATAATCAATTAGCAGTTATTGATTTATTATTAAAGAGGAAAACAAAAGTCAGTTGAGATCTCTGCTAGTACAATAATGTCTAATACAATTGTGGTTGTTGGTTATTGGAATTTGAAAATAATTTTAGTACAATGTTTGGTAATAATTTATGTTGTGTTTGATGGACATTTCATAGTGTACCAAAAAAGGTAGTATAGCATAATGTTTTAATAGTAATATTTAAAGTGGTGTACTGATAGAGTAATAGTCCAGATTTCATTTTGTGGGATTATACTGAGTAATAGTTTCAGTGCAAAGTTTGGTAATAATATATGTTATGTTTGATTGGACAAAATTTCAGATATTTTGGTTTGAATTTTTGAACTATCACAATCAAACTTTCGTCCTCAGGTTTGAAGTTTGAACGCGCTACTTCTTCTTTTTCTTCAGATTTTGGGTATGAAGTTTTGAACTGTCAAAAGATGTATCAAATTTAAATATGTTCTAAATTGTGATGGTAAATGGTTAATTGTACCCTTAACTTGAGGGTTAACTTTCAAGCTTTGGAGTGGAGAATTTCTTGATAAAGAAATGGTTGAAATCTCTTCGTCCTTAAAGAGTCATTTGATTACATGTTTGTTATGCAAAATTTTAAAATATAGGAATTACTTATGTTGTGATTAATAATATATAGAAGAGGATGTTGTGTAAGTTCTAAGGGATATGGCTGTTGACAAAAGCCCAGGAAATTATAGGTATCCAGTAAAATATATAAAATATATAATTTTATATATAATTAACTTTTGCTTCTTCGGTCCTAGAAAAATACAACTATCTTAGGTGTTTCTTAAAAAATAATACTAAATACTAAATAGAAAAATAAATTTAGGTTATGTATTTATGCAAAACTAAAGAAAAGATATCAACATTATCGTCATTCCTAATGTTTAACTGAATATTTTTGTTATCATTAGTATAGATTTGGGTTTTATTTAAGTAACTAATATCAATGACCTATAAAATTTATTGAACCATTCAGAATTTTAAATTTTAAATTTGAAATAATATGTTGAAAGATAAAAACAATGAAAAAGTTTAAGAAATATTTATAAATTACATCATAGAATATATTTTTATGTATTAAATATTTTTAAAAATTATACAAATGTAATATCGGGTTGGTTCGATTTGGTTTTGCCTTTTTTTAGTTAAAACCTTTTTTTAGTTAAAACCAAAACAAACCAATTATAGTCGGGGGGTTTTTTTCGGTTTGCGGTTTCGTTTTGTTCACCCCTAGAAAAAAGTATACTGGACAATGTGATCATAACTTATGAGTTGCTTAAAGGTTATACTAGAAAAAAAGAGTTTCACCAAGATGTCTGATCAAGATAGACATTTGAAAAGCGTATGATTCTATAGAATGGCCTTTCTTGAGAATGCCGCAGAGATTTGTTTAATATGGGGTGTGTCACCTCTATCAGTTACTCTCTACTGATTAATGGTGGACTACCCCATGTCCCCTTTACTTGTTTGTCTTGGCAATGGAGTACCTAAATAGGTCATTCAAACATCTTAATTCTCAGCTGGTTTTCAATCACCACACAACATGTGGCAAACTGAACTTAATCCATATATGTTTTGATGATGATCTAATCATGTGTTGCGTGGTTGATATTGTGTCTACTAAGATGTTGCTAGAAAGATTTGACCATTTTTCATATGTATCTGATTTTAAGGCCAATTTGAAGAGAAACTCCTTGTATAGGACTTGCATAACTGCTCAACTCATAGAGAAAATTCTGGATACCTTTCAAGTACTTGGCAATTAATTGTTAAAGTACCAAATTCCTCTCTTATGGTGAAAGAGTGAAGTTGATCAAAAGTACATTGTTTGGAGTACAGGTGTTCTTACTCTTTTACTCCCCAAGAAGATTCTGACAATGATGACCAATATTTTCTTGTGGATAGAATCTAATGAATATTACTAGAAGACCACTAGTAGCTTGGGAAAAGCTATGCCAACCCCCGTGTACAAGTGGATTGAACATCCTAGACTGCTTCATTTGGAATAAAGTAGCAATTCTTAAGTTGGTCTGTGTAGTAGCAAACCAAAAGGAAACACTTCAGAGTGAAATGAATACAAACTTTCTATATACAGAAAAGATTTGGGCAGAGGTCACCTCACCAAAGCAAGCTAGTTGCCTAGTGAGGAAGGTATTTTAAGCAAGAAGACGACTAACTGGTACTGTAAGTATTGATATAGCCATCAAGAAAGACCACTAACTGGTACTGTAAGTATTGATATAGCCATCAAGAAATACAGGAAACAGTGCAAGTTTAGCATCAAGGAAGCATACAAAGGCCTACTACCACAATCCATTAAAGTGTCGTGGAAGAAGCTTGTTATGGTGAACGTATTTATGCCTAGACATCAATTTATTTTATGGATAGCCTTATAAGGTAGATTGTCCACAATGAATAGGTTACTTAAATAGGGCACACAAGTACCCGCAGATGTATGCTTTGCTCTTTTAAGTGTTAATAGAGACTCAATCCCTCTTATACTTCGGATGCTCTTACTCAAGCACCATTTGGCAAAAGCTGCTAAATTAGATGAGCAAGAACAGGCAAGTGAGTTGTTGAACTGACGAAGTTGTATGGATTTCTAAGCAGATCAAGCACAAGAGAGTTATAAGGGATATTCTGGAATCTCTGTTTGTAGCTAGAGTCTATCAACCAAAGTTTGGTTGGAAAGAAACAACAAATGATTCCACGAAAGCGCCAGAGGCAGTAATGAAAGACTCAAGAAGATCGCTCTACAGGTCTTCATCATGCTCCGAAGAATCAGCACATGAAACAGTGTGCTAGAGACTCGATAGCTTTTCTTGTTAAAGTTGAAGGTGTTGCTAATAAAGAGACCTGTATGTGTACTCTTCCTAGAAGATGTGAGATGTTAAGGTTTTGATAGCTTATGACTCTCTAAACTATAGGTTGCTAAGTTTTGATTTCTGCGAGAAACTAGTCCTAAAGTCCTAATTTGTACATAGCAATCCCAAATTCAAGTTGATTCTATTTCGACCAATCCTCATAGAAAGACGATCAAACAATTCCCAATCATTTGACCAAAAAAAAAAAATAGATCCATTTTGCACAACACCATTATTAACAAAAATAAAGAGCACAAGGCCCTTTTGGATGTTTTATTCCATAGTACCATGAAAATACATCTCAAGTTCACTACATAATAGAAATAATAAAACAATACCACCACTTAATAGCCTCCACTCACTATACTACTTTAGTCCTCTATTCTTTTTTTTTTTTTCCCTCACCCCCTCCTCCTCCCTTCCAAACCCTTTATCATTCTATATATTTTTCATTTAAAATTTTTAAAGATTACCCAAAATTTGGAAGTAAAAAAACCCATCCTTCTCTTCAACCTCCTATTACTAAGGTTGTTGACAACTCAGGATTATTTATTAACAGCTGGTGACAATTCTTTTCATGCTAAAAACATGGACCCCTCCTCCCCCCCCCCCCCCCCCCCCCCGGGCCCTTTCTCTTTTCCTCAATGCTTTTGTGACTTTTAAAGCCACAACAACTCTTCCATTTAGCCAAAACTGATTGGACTAAAAACTAAAAAAAAAGACTAAAAAATGTTCAAAGTTCATCACTTTTTTGTTCTCTCAAGTCCCCTCATGGAATGGTGTTTGTGTCAAGTTTCCTCCTTTTAGCATCTGGACTGTTAGTGTTTGGTAAATTTGGACATAAACCAACTGTTCCTTCACCACTTTTATAGCTCAAGCAAGCAACTTCCAACACCCCATTGGGACTTTGAGGAACATATGCTGCAACAGCTGCTGTTGTTGCTGCAGTAGTAGTAGCACTAGTCCCACTAACCAATGTCAAATCTTGAATCAGGTCAAGACACTTCATCACTCTGTCCTGCATTATCATTAAAAAAAAAAAATGAAGCCCCACATTAATAAACTAGTAAGAAATAAAACCAAGCTGGTAAAATTTTAGTGCATCAAGAATCCCGGTTAGTGGCGCATGGTTCGAAACTCAGTGGATAATGGGTATGTCTCTTTATTCAAACTTAAACATTAGCAACGTTTGAACTCGTGACGTGCACCTAATCCACACGTGGAACACGGTTCGAAACTCAGTGGACAATAGTATGTCTCTTTGTACAAACTTAAACATTAGCAACGTTTGAGCTTGTGACATGCACCTAATCCACACATGGGGGCACGGTTCAAAACTCAATGGACAACACTCAACAGTATGACTCTTTATTCAAACTTAAACTCTAGCAATGTTTGTGCTTGTGATGTGCACCTAATCCAGACGTCACGGTTGGGCTATTTCCACTAAAAGAAAGTCTAGGGGGACCAAGAATCAAAAGTTCTATATCAGTGGGGCACCAACTCAAAATCTTTCACCTTTTCAACTTGTATGGAGAAGCAAGACATTGCCTTATCAATGTTTTTTGCTTGTGGCCTTTCCCATGAAACAGACATAGCCACTGCTGCTGCAATTTCAGAAGGCCTGAATTCCAAGTAGTCAATACCTGCATTCAATTTTCCCAACCAAAGACTCTGATCAAATACTTAATGATTTTTTAGGATCAGCAAATGGTACAATTTGAATTCAATTACAACCTATATGTAGCTCGGACTCTTCAAAAATATCAATTCAATTCCGACACATTTTTTGAGAGTCCAAGCAACATAGATTCCAACTATATCGAAAAGTACTCAAAGAGTGTAGTGAGACTGTGAGAGTATAACCTTTTGTTGCGCTTATTATTAGTTGAATTGATCTAGAAACCAATTGCATCAATGAGACTTCATCAAGATTCATTTTTCTCACAAAATAATCTATGAATGTGCAAGGTGTATAAGCCTTCATTCTCCATCCCAATGTGCTCCACACCAAAAGTTCCATCCTTTGAATTGTTTTACCTTCAAATAAAAACTTAGGCTTCCCTACCTGTTCCCAAAAAGCTCAAGCATTACTACAAATATTCTAATTCAAGAAAGTTTAAAACAACATACCCCATGTAATCCCACAAGTGGGGTCTCGGGAGGGTAGAGTGTACGCAGACCTTACCCCTACCTCGACGAGATAGAGAGGTTGTTTCCGACAATAATTCAAGACAAGTTCTTGAATGGACATTTTTGTTCACCTGTAAATCAACACTCAAAGGAACTGTAATTTCTTCCATTTTGACAGCAAGGGATAAGCAAGCAACCGCTAACAATTGAATTATCCAAGTTTTACCTCTCTGTAAATCCAAGAAAAGAAAAGGCAATTTAACAAAATGCAGAATAATCAACCAACATTGAAAAGTTCAAACACAAGGAAACAAAGTGTAAGACAAAATTATATAAAGTGGACTTACTGGCAATTCATACAAAGACAGAAACCTATCAAGGTAATTTATTGACAAACAAAAACTCATCTCTCCAAACCCATAATGCACATGAGCCTGCAAGACACAAAGACACAAAAACCAAATCACAAAAATAATCACTATATCAGAATTTTCATGTGTGCATTTTCAACTTTTATTTCAAAGTAAAAATTAAACAAAATGCCAAAAAAAGCTTGTATAAACATCAAAAAGCTCTCACTTTTACTACTTTAAAAACAATCAATTAATGGATGCTTTATCTATGTCCCACTAATCAATGTGCACTTTCAAGTAAAATCCAAGAACTAGAAACTCAATGAAAAAAATCAACATTTACCAAAAAGGGTATAAGCATAAGATTGAGATTAATGCAAACATAAAGTTTTTTTACTCAATAAGCAACCATTAAATTAACAGTAAAAATGATCAAAACCAATACCAACATTTTCAAGAAAGGCAAAAATTGCAACAACAACAACAACACACACAAAAACATATAGTTAACCTTCCAAATCCAAAAAAAGGTATAAACATAATATTAACATTAATGCAAACATAAAGATTGAACAAATTAACAAGATTAATCCAAAAAAAAGGGGATAAGCAAGTGATTAAAATGGAATTGAAGTCCTAAGGCAATCATTAAATTAACCAAAAAAAATGATCAAAACAAATGCCAACATTTTCAAGAAAGGCAAAAACTACAACAAAAACAAAAACAAAAAAACATATAGTTAACCTTCCAAATCCAATTGACAGCCTGTCTTCTAACATTCAAATCCAAATCACCACTTCTCAATCTCATAAGATAATCATTTTTGGGTAAAAAATCTTTTTCCTTTTCCACCATAACACAAAAACTTTCATCACTTAAACTTGGCAACAAATCAATCAATGCCACTGATCTGCCATTGTCAAAGCTCAAAACTTTACTACTTTCTTGTTTTTTTAGGTCATCATCATTCACCAAACAATCAAGATCATCAACAACACAACCATTGCTATCTTCCTCCATTAAAAACAAAGCAAAATTTTTTTATTTTTTTTATAAAAACCCTTTAATCAAAATCAATTCTTTACAAGATTAAACCCCATTTTCAAGAAAAAAGCAAAAAATAAAATTTTTTGATAAAAATCCAATTTTTACAAGATTGAAGCAAACCCCATCAACATTTTTTCAAGAAAAGAAAATTTCTAAAGATTTTTGCATGTAATTACTAGCATTTTTTTGTTGTTGTTCATTTTTTGGGGTTTTTTGTTATTAATGGAAATATAGAGAAAAAAGGGGAAGAAGAGACAGAGGAGGAGAGTATATAGAGAGAGCAAAAAGTGGGGTTTGGAGACTGTTTTTTCAAGAAGAGAAGCAAAGGTTTATGTAGGAAATGGACACTTGTGTTTAGGGTAAAGGAGGAATTTGTGCGGGGTGAAGTTTATACAATTGTGGATTCTACACAAAATGGAGGATTAAAAAGGAAATAAAACAAAAATTTATATTTCTTTCGTCTCAGTTTATGTGATATTTTTCACTTTTAGAGAGCCGATTTAAATTTTAATATTCAAAAATTATACACATACTTCTATAGGATATTGTTTTTCTTGTGGATTCAAGATATACTGAAACTTCTCTCGATTGTATCGTCATCTTAAATATATCGAAACTTCTCTCGATTGTACTGTCGTCTTAAATATATCGAAACTTCTGTTGACTATATCGACTTATTTTAAATTTAGAGATACCGAAAGTTTTCTTGATTACATCATCTTAATTTAAATTAAAAAATAATGAAATTTGTCTCGAGTGTATCGAGTTAGGTAGGAAATGGACACTTATATTTAGGATAAAGGAGGGATTTGTGGGGGAAGAAGTCTATAGTATTGTGGATTCTATACACCATTAAACATACAAGAACACAAAAATTGAGGATGAAAAAGAAAAATAAGCAACAAAAAAAAAAATGTCTTAGTTTATGTGGTACTTTTTTCATTTTTAGAGGGGCGGTTTAAATTTAAATATTCAAAAATTATATGTTACGTACTTCTATAGGATATTGTTTTTCTCGTGGATCCAAGACATACTAAAACTTCTCTCGACTGTATCGTCATCTTAGATATATCGAAAGTCGAAACTTTTCGTGAATGTATCATCGTCTTAGATATATCGAAATTTCTCCTGACCGTATTGTCTTATTTTAAACTTTGAGATATTGAAACTTCTCTCGATATATCGTCTTAATTTAAATTTAGAAATAGTAAAACTTGTCTCGAGTGCATCGTCTTATGTATGAAATGGGCATTTGTGTTTAGGGTACAGGAGGATTTTTTTATTTTTTATTTTTTTGGAGGGGGGAGGGAGGGGGGAGGTCTATAGTATTGTGGATTCTATACACATTATTAAACATAAACAACACAAAATGGAGGATGAAGAAAAATAATCAAAATTTATATTCACTTTGTCTCAATTTATGTGGTATTTTTTGTTTTCAGAGGTCAATAAAAAATTCTTTCGATTGTATTGTCGTCTTAGATATATCGAAACTTCTTTCGACTATATCGTTTTGTTTTAAATTTAGAGATGTTGAAACATCTTTCGACTATATCGTCTTAATTTAAATTTAAAAATAATGAAACATGTCTCGAGTGTGTCGTCTTAGGTAGGAAATGGACATTTGTGTTTAGGTTAATTAAAGGAGGATTTTGAGTGGGGAGAAGTCTATAGTATTGTGGATTCTATACACCATTAAACATAAACAACACAAAATTGGAGGATAAAAAAAAAAAAAAAAAGCAAAAAATTGTATTCGCTTCGTCTTAGTTTATGTATTATTTTTCATTTTCAGATGGCCATTAAAAAATTCTCTCGACTGTATCGTCGTATTAGATATATCGAAACTTACTTTGATTATCTCATCTTATTCTAAATTTGGAGCTACTGAAATTTCTCTCGACTATATCGACTTAATATAAATTTAGAAATAGTAAAAATTGTCTTGAGTGTATCGTCTTAGGTAGGAAATGGACATTTGTGTCTATGGTAAAGGAGGAATTTGGGGGGGGGGGGGGGGGGGGGGAGGGAGGGAGGTCTATAGTATTGTGGATTCTACACACCATTAAACATAAACAACACAAAAATAGAGGATAAAAAATAAAAAAATAAAAAAAGCAAAAAACTATGTTCACTTTGTCTCAGTTTATGTGGTATTTTTTATTTTCCGAGGGCCATTAAAAAATTCTCTCAACTGTATCGTCGTCTTAGATATATCGAAACTTCTTTCAACTATATGTTCTTATTTTAAATTTAGAGATACTGAAACTTTTCTCGGCTATATCGTCTTAATTCAAATTTAGAAATAGTGAAACTTATCTTGAGTGTATCGTCTTATGTAGGAAATGGACATTTGTGTTTAGGGTAAATGAGAAATTTGTGGAGGAGAAGTATATAGTATTGTGGATTCTACACACCATTAAACATAAACAACACAAAAATGGAGGATCAAAAAAAAAAATAAACAAGAAATTATATTCGCTTCGTCTCAGATTTTCTGAGGGCCATTAAAAAAAAAATTCGACTGTATCGTCGTCTTAGATATATCGGAACTTCTTTCGACTATATCATCTTATTTTAAATTTAGAGATATTGAAACTTCTCTCAGTTATATCGTCTTAATTAAAATTTAAAAGTAGTGAAACTTGTCTTGAGTGTATATCGTCTTAGGTAGGAAATGGATATTTGTGTTTAGGGTAACGGAGGAATTTGTGGGAGGAGAAGTCTATAGTATTGTGGATTCTATACACCATTAATCATAAACAACACAAAATGGAGGATAAAAAAAAAAAAGTAAAAAGTTATATTCACTTCGTCTCAGTCTATGGGGTATTTTTCATTTCCAGAGGGCCATTACAAAACTCTCTCGACTGTATTGTCATCTTAAATATATCAAAACTTGTTTCGATTATATCATTTTATTTTAAATTTAGAGATACTGAAACTTCTCTCGACTATATTGTCTTATAATTTAAATTTAGAAATAGTGAAATTTATCTCGAGTGTATCGTTAAATAGGAAATGGGCATTTGTGTTTAGAGTAAAGGAGGAATTTTAGGAGGGAGAAGTCTATAGTATTCTGGATTCCATATACCATTAAACATAAACAACACAAAATGGACGATAAAAAAAAATAATAATGAAAAAAAGCAAAAATTGTATTCACTTCGTCTCAGATAATGTGGTATTTTTCATTTTCAGATGACCATTAAAAATTCTCTCGATTATATCGTCGTCTTAGATATATTGAAACTTGTCTCGAATATATTGTCTTAATTTAAAATTTAGAAATATTGAAACTTTTCTCGAGTGTATCGTCTTATCTTAAATATATTTATCAGCCTAGAGTATTTATAACAATTAATTTATTAAAAAAATTATTTTAACATAAAATCACTTGTATATACAAATAACAAGTTAGTTCTATTAAAATTGTTTTCCCAAAATTTTTAGGAGTACAAATTACTACTTTGATTATTATTATTATTTTTCCTTTGAGGAAGAAAAAAGAAAAAGAATAAGAGAATTGACTAGATCAATGAGCCAATGATGATGTAATAAACGACTCTACATTTTTAGAGAATAAAATAGATATATTTCCTTTTTTTTGAATTTGTTTCTTGTTTCAGTTTAAGGTAAAGTAATGTTGATATGCACTATATTAGAAAAAAGTATTATTTCTAATCCAATATTAGTAATTTTAATAATTAAATTGTTTCAGAATATTTCACATTTTTTAAAAATAATAAGTCTTTTTTTTTTCAAATCTTTACTTCAATTTTAATTGGTATAATTCTTTTTCTAAAATGAGATTCTAAAGAGAGATAAATTGATAAATTGTGATTTATACAAATAATTATATGGTTAAAGGCTAATTATTAAATATTTTCAAAATGTTGCATAAAAATGTTAAACGATAGATAATATTGAAAAAAGGTACTAACAATAATAGTAATTATTTTAAAACTTCTTGTATGAGGAAATCTAGCACCTAATGTATTGTTTTGTCTCTTAATTGCAAAGCATATTAATCTTTGTAGTTTTTCCTTGTAAGTTGTTGGGAGTTGTTATTCTTATTCTTTTCTCTTCGTTTGTGAAATTATTGGATTTTATTTCCAAGACTCGTAGTTTTTTTTAGAAAAAAAAAAAAAAGATATGCTTTATCTTTATTAGAAATTTATTTTTAAAATTGATTGATAGCTTTTATACTTATGTATAATCGTTACAATAATGACCTAGTTAGGTGGATCCTAGATATATTGAAACTTGTCTCAATTGTATCGTTATCTTAGATATATCAAAACTTCTCTCGACTGTATCATTGTTTTAGATATATCAAAACTTCTCTCAGCTATATCGTCGTCTTAGATATATCAAAACTTCTTTCGACTGTATCGTCGTCTTAGAGAGATTGAAACTTCTCTCGGGTATATCGTCTTAATTTAAATTTAAAAATAGTGAAACTTATCTCGAGTGTATCATCTTATTTTAAATATACTTGTCACCCTCGAGTATTTATAACAATTAATTTATAAAAAAATTATTTACTAATATAAATATTTGAGTTATTTAATTTAAAGTCTTAAAATATTTTTAATTAAAGGCTATTATTAAATATTTTTAAAATGTTGTAAAAAATTTAAACGATAGATAATATTGGAAAAGGTAACTATAATTATAGTAATTAATTTAAAACTTTTTATTTGTGGAAATCTTGCACCTAATATTGTTTTGTCTCTAAATTGCAAAGCATATTAATCTTTATATTTTTCCTTTTAAGTACTTGGGAATTGTTATTCTTATTCTTTTCTCTGCATTGGTGAAATTATTGGATTTTATTTCCAAGATTCATAGTTTTTTTTAGAAAAAAAAAGATATACTTTCTTTATTAGAAATTTATTTTTAAAATTGAACGATATAGAACTTGGAAAAAGAAAATGTAACATCATTAGCTTTTTTATACTTATGTATAATTGTCACAATAATGACCTAGCTAGGTGGATCCTAGACATATTGAAACTTCTCTCAATTGTATCGTCGTCTTAAATATATCGAAACTTCTCTCGCTTGTATCGTCGTCTTAGAGATACTGAAACTTCTCTCGGGTATCGTCTTAATTTAAATTTAGAAATAGTGAAACTTGTCTAGGTTGTATCGTTTTATTTTAAATATAGTTATCACCCTCAAGTATTTATAACAATTAATTTATAAAAAAATTTATTTATTAATATAAATATTTGAGTTATTTAATTTAAAGTTTTAAAATATTTCTTATTAAAGGTTATTAATAAATATTTTTAAAATGTTGTGAAAATCTTAAACAATAGATTATTGGAAAAAGGTACTAATAATTATAGTAATTAATTTAAAACTTTTTATTTGTGGAAATCTTGCACCTAATATTGTTTTGTCTCTTCATTGCAAAGCATATTAATCTTTGTAGTTTTTCCTAGTAAGTAATTGGAAATTATTATTCTTATTCTTTTCTCTTCCTTGGTGAAGTTATTGGATCTTCTTTCCAAGTTTTATAGCTTTTTATAAGAAAAAAAAAAAGACTTAATTTTTTTATTAGAAATTCATTTTTAAAATTGAACGATATAGGACTTGAAAAAAACATATAACATCATTAACTTTTTTATATTTTAGGTAGTATAACTGTTACAATAATGACCTTGGCTAGGTGGATACTAGACATACTAAAACTTCTCGTGACTGTATCGTCGTCTTAGATATATCGAAACTTCTCTCAACTACATCGTCGTCTTAGATATATCGAACTTCTCTCGACTGTATCACCGTCTTAGAGATACTGAAACTTCTCTGGGGTATATTGTCTTAATTTAAATTTAGAAATAGTGAAACTTGTTTCGAGTGTATCGTCTTATTTTAAATATACTTATCAGCTTCTAGTATTTATACCAATTAATTTATAAAAACTTTATTTATTAATATAAAGATTTGAGTTGTTTAATTTAAAGTTTAAAAATATTTCTCATAAAAGGCTATTATTAAATATTTTTAAAATGTTGTAAAATTCTTACACGATAGATAATATTGGAAATAGTTACTAAAAATTACACTAATTATTTTAAGATTTTTTATATGTGGGAAATCTTGCAAGCAGATTAATCTTTATAGTTTTTCCTTTTTAAGTACTTGGGAATTGTTATTCTTGTTCTTTTCTCTTCGTTTGTGAAGGTATTGGATTTTCTTTCCAAGATTTATAGCTCTAAAAAAAACATACTTTCTTTATTAGAAATTCATTTTTGAAATTGAACGATACAGGACTTGGAAAAAAGAAAATGTAACATCATTAACTTTTCTATAATTTGTATAATCGTTACAATAATCACTTAGCCTAGGTGGATACTAGACATATACTGAAACTTTTGTCGACTACATCGTCGTCTTAGATATATCAAAACTTTTCTCATTTGTATCGTCATCTTAGATATATTGAAACTTCTCTCGACTGTATCGTCGTCTTAGAGATACTGAAACTTCTCTCGAGTGTATCGTCTTAATTTAAATTTAGAAATGTTGAAACTTGTCTCGAGTGTATCATCTTGTTTTAAATTTTGAAACAATAAAACTTGTCTTGAGTGTATCGTCTTATATTTTAAATATATTTATAAGCCTCGAGTTTTATAACAATTAATTTGTAAAAACTTTATTATTACATAAATATTTGAGTTATTTAATTTAAAATTTTAAAATATTTTTGATTAAAGGCTATTATTAAATATTTTTAAAACGTTGTAAAAATCTTACAGGTTAGATAATATTGGAAAAAAGGTACTTAAAATTATAGTAATTATTTTAAGACTTTTTATACGTGGGAAATCTTGCATCTAATATTGTTTTGTCTCTAAATTGCAAATTAAGCATATTAATCTTATAGTTTATCCTTTGAAGTACTTTGGAATTGTTAGTCTTTTCTCTTCCTTTGTGAAGTTTGTTATGGATTTTCTTTCCAAGATTTATATATTTTCTTTTTATAAAAAAGGACATACTTTCTTTATTAGAAATTAATTTTTGAAATTGAACGATATAGTACTTGGAAAAAAGAAAATGTAACATCATTAACTTTTCTATTATTTGTATAATCGTTACAATAATAACGTAGGCTTGGTGGATACTAGACATATTGAAACTTCTCTCGGTTGTATTATTGTCTTAGATATATCGAAATTTCTCTCGACTGTATCGTCGTCTTAGATATATTGAAACTTCTCTCGATTGTATCATCATCTTAGAGATACTGAAATTTCTGTCGGGTGTATCATCTTAATTTAAATTTAGAAATAGTGAAACTTGTCTTGAGCGTATCGTCTTATTTTAAATTTAGAAATAATGAAACTTGTCTCGAGTGTATCGTTTAACTTTAAATATTATTAGCCTGGGGTATTTATAGCAATTAATTTGTAGAAACTTTATTTTTTAATATAAAGATTTGTGCTGTTTAATTTATAGTTTTAGAATATTTATAATAAAATGTAGATAATTTTTAGAATAAATATTTTTAATAATATGGATAAATAATATAAAACGGAAGAATTACCAGTCTACTACTTAATTGTTCCTATGATTAATTAAATCGACACACATGAAATTAACTACAAAGATTTTAATGAAGTTAATATATATGCAATAAATTTAGAACGACTAAACGTACTCTATAACAATATACAATTAATTTCATTTAAATCAACAGTGGTTTATTGACTTCAATTGATGCTTTTCAACTTTTTTTCGAATAAAATACAAACACTTTGTCACAATTCAAACTAACGGACTGTGCGGACACCTACGCTATCCTAAGTAGCTAGGAGAACCCTTATTACCCAACCAAAAATATGCGGAAGACTTCTGTTTTTAAGAGAATACTGAATTAAATATAACAAAGTAAATTAAATACCAATAAATAAAATTTTTAAAAACTTCTTACAACTGTCCTTCACTACCCCAAGACCTGGTCAAACATGTACAAGAGCTACCTATTACAAAATAGACTGACAATAAAATAAATAACATAAGGACTCTAACATCTGACAGGAAGGAAGTGCAGAAGTTAGTATTGAATATCGTCATTGATCTAGTAACTGCAAACTAACCTGCATCCAGTCTACACCCCAATAAGAGATGTAGAAGAGTAGGGTCAGCACAAACACACGTACTGGTAGGCATCATCAGCCGACCAGTGTTAGTCCACATAATCATAAAATAGAATCAAAGAAAAGAAATCATGACATCTTAAATAGAGTATAATTCTACTAAGGCTGTAATATCATAATAACGCTTTGTCAATATAATTTACAATTTTTCAACTCTATTAATGAGATTATATTCACCACTAGCATAGTCTAGCCTCACTAATTCACACCATCCACCACAATCCAACACTAAACCATCACTATCACCCTTTTATTCGCATTGCCGTTTCCATTATCCACATCTATAGGATCAACCCAATAATCATAGACAACTCACACTAAACTCTCGGGCTAACAACCAAACACTCTCTTATAATATTAAAGAATAATAACTAGCCAATCGGATAAACCAAGATTACACCAAGTATAAATAAAGTAAGTCGACCAACATATAGCAAGTAAGCACAGAGTTTCACTTTTCCAAGTACATGCCACACAATCTCAAGGATACAATCAAATATGGAATACAAATCAACTCACATCTCAGTAAAACACACAAGAGAACTCAAGTTTCATTAGCAAACCTTATAGATACTCTTGGAGAAGGATTAATTCAATTATTGAAACTTTGGGATCGTTTCTCTGAGATTATTCATTGGATTCATCACTTTAGATCACTTCATTATCAATTCCTTTATTATTACTATTACCATGCCGGCTCGTGGCACCCGATCCAATCACGTCTTACAGCAATATCAAAATTTAACGTCGGCCACATTGCTACTAACAATCTTTCCACTTTTCTGTTCTTAATAAATATTCATCACACTTTTCAACCTGTATGAAGTTATATCACAAACCTTCTTTACTCAAGGCATTCTTTTCAATCACATTATCATTATGAATCAAGATTTTTCATTTATCAATAATAGTCTGTACACACATGCTAAGGGACTTATTTCTGCCCAACTAGTCATGACCTGCAGGGGACAATCTAAGTCCATGTACCGTACCGGCGTGGTACCCGATCCTCCATAAATAAGTAATATCAATATTCATATCCGTAACAGCGTGGTACCTGATCCTCTATAATCATATTATGTATATTTTATCAAATTCATACTATCTCTCAGGATACAACACGATGTACCAAATTTACAAGTACACTTATAATCATAAGGCAATTCAATCAAGTTCGATTTTTCAATAATTATTCATGCAAGTATCAACAATCCAAATATCATCAAATTTAAGTGTGTCTGAAGACCAATCAACAAACATCCAATTTAGGAGCATACACACAATTAAATCGAATCTAAACTCCAATTAAACCATAACCTACTCAAATACCACAACTTGGGTTCTAACATCACCACCCATAACTAGCACATTCAACCTTATCATTATTCTCTACCTTTCTCCACGTAATACAATGCACACAATGATTCAAGTCATCTATCCCTTAGGCCTCACCATTATCATGGCACAATATGCAACTTATACCTTTATAACTCAATTAGGTTCATCACTAGAACAACTAAGAAACATCATGTCCACATACTTCATTCACAACAATCTCCTTTCGGACACATAACACATAATATCATAAATATCACATAATCAATCAATAACATAGTTTTCGGGATTAAAGTAAAGTTCTTATGTCTTTATCCACCTCAACTCCATGTCTGCAGGCCTAGACATGCTTTCTCCCATCAATTATAAATTATGAAAATATAAAATAACACAGTCTTCTACTCATTAACCTAGCCTACCTGGACGCCAAGCTTTTTGAAGCAACAAGTCATATCAAGGATGCTCCTTCCCTTTCTTCATGCTTCGAAACAATCAATCATCTAAATATCAAATAATCATAAGAGTAATTACTCTTTAAATAAATATCTTTGGAATTCAAAACCCACTAATTCTACCCTAATTCAAGGTCTATATCATTCTCCAAGGTTAATTAACCATTAACTAGTTCTTTCAAGCTTAACCCATCTCCATTAATGGAGTTTTTTAAGCTAAAGGTCTCATCTTTATGGAATTCAAGATTTTCAACCAACAAAATACATAATCTAGTTTATCAAGTTCATGCTAGGAATCATTAATTTATAATCTAGAATTAGTTCTAGATGATATTAAGAACACCCATAAGTTTTTTCCAAAAATCCACCATTAAGGGTCTTCCTAAGGATTCTAAGATGTTAATGGATTAAAAGACGAAGAAGATGATGGAAAAACTTACCTCAATGAAGAAATTTCACTCTAAACCTTGGAAAATCACCTCTCTAGGGTTGGGGAATGAAGTTTTGGAGTTTTGGACCTGAAAATCGGCTAAATATGATTTAAATACCACCAGAATTTTCGCTACAGCGAATTCCCGTTTCAGCCCGAACAGTGTTCAGTAAAACGGTCATAACTTTTTATTCTAAACTCGAATTGACAAACAGTTTGTTGCGTTGGAAACAAGACTCAGAGATATTTGATTTGGTGGGTATTGGTATCCCTAAATCCTTATATTCTAAGAGATATGATCATTCAAAATTGGCCCTAATAGAAACCCATATCGAAACTCTATCGTTTAAAAATGTTTTCAACTTAACTTTGTGCTAGGGATATTGTACGACCTTAATTCGTATCTAAAGAACTTTCAAATTAAAGGATTGATATTAGTATTCATGAATAATTAAATTCATCAGGCTTGAGTCTATCTAGACACATCGAAAGGCTAAAATCTTCGCCGAAAAGCTTGAGGTGACACAATGAACAAAAGGATGGCTATTTTGGACTCAAGTTAATATTGAGGAATGGATAATTTAGTAACGACAAAATGGGTCGTTACACACTTACTGTTTGTATGATTATTATGTATTATTTCATAATGTATTGTATTGTATTGTATTGCTTTAATAAATATAACGATTGGATAGATTGTATCATTTTTTATAGATACATAATGTCCATCAACAATTTGAAGCATAAACTACAAGAAAAGTAGCGTACGGGATAGAACTACTATTAAAAAGTATGATAAAGGATAAAATATGATTATTAAATATAATAAGTAAATATGAATGTGAAAAAAAAAAAAAATAACGACGTGATCACACTAAACCGATCGTTACACAAAATGAGACTTTTCGTCATTGTCTAACAACGGAGTTAACAATACGATAAAATAAATTTAAGTGACAATCAAAATAAAAATTGGATTTAAATTAACGAAACAATGTAATGGGTGTGTTCAGCAACATGAATGAAAATAAGTGGATTTCTTATTTATTTGTTGTGTTTGATGTATAAGCAAAAACTATTATCCTAAAAATATTTATATATAATCTAGACAAATACTATTGAGGTAAGGTGGTGGAGGTAGGAGTGTGGGAATGAATGAGGTTTACGACGACGACAAAGGGGAAGGGAGAAGATGAAGTGTTTAAGAGAATGGATCGGACACAATCAACGTATGTCATTTGTGAAATCTATTTTTGCTGCTTTCACCAGGAAAATCATTTTTCTCAATTTCAAAAGAACTTATTTTTTTAAAAAAAAAAAAAATTCAAAAATTATAATAAATCGAACATGAAAAAATTAGAAAAATATTTTCTTGCTTTATACCAAACACAAATCTGAATACTTGTTGGATCAACAACTCTTTGGTCACTACAATTTGATAGAGTACAAGGAAAGTGCAAAAAGTATGGTATTAAAATTCTCAATAATGTTCTTATAAAAATTTCCATGATGTCTAAGATATTTTAATTCTCAAAAACAAGTAATAAATTAATTTAGCAATAAAATAGTAATGAAAATATATGGTTCTGATTATCAATAAAAAACTTTCGACAAATATCGACTCTCTTGTATTTCACGTCATAGCAAATATATATCTGTATTGAGCGTATCGAAGAAAGTCACAAGCGGTTGCTTCTGAGACAAATCTCTTAACTGCGTAGGAATATAAACAAAATACATGCATCCAAAACTCACAAACGCCCATTATATTACTGCCCCAATAAAAAATTCGTGAAGATCTATACCATCAGAAGCCTTCGGACAACTTGATAGGAATTAGAAGAGAAAAATAGAGTCATTATTGTTCTTACACCACATAGAAATTATTTACCTGAGAATGTCTCTTGACCATTAAGTCCTTACACAAAGTTATAAATCATGATTTTTCTATGATTAATATCAATATACTTATATAACAACACCTTAGTATAGCAACAAAATTCTTTTAGACAAATATTGTCATTATAACGAGGTTTGACGGTATATAATCATAAACATCTCTACATCTACATTTCTTTGTTGAAAATACAGTAACGACTCAAATTCTAGGGCATGTGATTTCATGTAGGAAAAAAAACACAAGAAATTTGTATATCTACATATTATTGATATTATTCCTACCGTTGGAAAAGGATAAATAATTGTAGGGCATGTAATCTTATGTGGGGAAAAAAAACCCATAAAATTTGTACATCTACATTATATTCTTATTGATATTTTGAAAAATGATAAATCTAATGGAAATGTAATTCTAAATCAACAAAATTGGTTTTAATGATATTTTAAAGTTGATTGAAGCTTGGCCAGGATAGAATCAATAATTAGTAGAGGTTGCTCGAACGGTAAACACTTTCCTCTTTCAATGGCTACCTTATTATTAGAGAAAGAAGAATTATGACTTGCAAAATAGAAAAAACGGTGAGGGTTGGTGCTATATTTCCGGCAAAAAAAACTGATCTTCTAAATAATTTGGAGCGAATCAAGTGAATTTATTATGAAAAATAAAGTGCGACCAAAACGCTAACAACTCTTAGTCGTGGAAAACCCTCAGAATAGGGCTTTGCAATGTATGAATTCGGATTTAATCGGGCTCCATTAAAATGAGCCCTACAACGCTCGAATTAGGATTTAGTTGGGCCCCACAAAAAATCGGCCAGCAACATACAAATTCAGATTTAGTTGGGCTCCACCCAAAATGGATCATGCAACGCATTAATCCGAATTTAGTCAGATTCCACCAAAAATAGGCCCTACAACCCGCAAATTTATTGAGAAAAATAAAGTGTGACCAAAACACTGAGAAAAATAAAGTGTGATCAAAACGCTAACAACCACTACAACAAATATGATATTTAGCTACGAAATTATTAGGTACGACATGAAATTCGTCACTAACTATTCACCTTTTGTGACAAAAATTACATTTCGTATTTAAATGTATGAGAAACATAATTTTAGTGACAAAACATATAATTTCGTAGCAAAATTTTGTCCACTAAAATTTCCCACCAAAAAATAATTTGGCGCCATTTATTAGTACAATTTAGCGACAAATAATAAGTCATTGGTGACACATTATTTTGTCACAAATAATGTATCTAATTTGTGACAAACTATTATTTGTCCTAACATTAGTTATTATTTTTTATACGATAAAGTTTCGTCACAAAAATTAAGTTGGTTCAATAGCGACAAATTAGAGTTCGTAGTTAAATGTTGTAAGGTTTAGCTGCAATTTTTTGTATTTAGTTGTGACCTTACGTTTTTTCACTAATAATATAAGCAATTAGTGACGATCACTTTATTGTCTCTAATCAACCTGCGATTTAGTGACAACATAGTTTTGTCACAAAATATGCAATGTTTAAATAGCGACGATTTAAAATTTGTAGATGAATAATTTAACTATTTGCGACGAAAAAAATTTCATAGGTAATATAAAAAAAAATTTGGCCATGGTTACGTTGTTTATGATTACAAATGTCAATTGACAAATATTTCAAGCGCTCTCTGCAGGAAACAACAAGACAAAATCATAGAATGATATGATAATGTCGTATTTTAGTTAAATAATATCTTATCTCAACGTGACTTTTTATAATTTTATAATTTATTTATAATTAATTTAACGAATAATATTTTATATGATATTATTATCAATTATATTAATATTATTTATTTGTTAAATTATGTATATGTGATTTTTATTGATTAAACAATAGCTTTATTTCAATTCAATTTAATCTTCTTCTCAATTTATTTAAGTCCTAGCCAATTTCTACCTGATTAACGTCAATTTTAGCCAAAATTGAAACTAATTTGGCTGAATTTTGAAATTCCGATTCATGATTCAATTTTGACACATTAATTTGACCCATCCCTGATTATAATTTCAGCCGTCAATCTCAATCATCCAACCGACCAGATTGAATCCCCATTATTTTTTCTTTTTAATCTACCACCCCAAATTCCTCAACCCTAATTCATTTTCGGTTGTCGTTGTTTGCTCGTCTCCGGCCACTTTGGCTGGCGGACCGCAACAAAACACACACCAAATGACACTCTATACTCTCCTCCATAGGTTTTTTATCAAAATTTGAGGAGCCCCAATTCGTGTCTTCTTTGACAAAGAGGAATTCATACGAGGCGTTAATGGTTTAGTCGAGTTTCAAAGGTTTTTTCGAAGCCTTACTACGGATCTTTACAAATTTGTCTCTAGTATAATTTTTGTTGACTTTCAATTTTGACCTCCATATACCCTGCTTGGGCTTCTACTTGACTAATTAATGTATTTTAGATCTTTTCAAAAATTAATTTCCTTTATATAATTATTTATTGTATTTAATCAATTAGTCATACATTTATCATCTCGACACGTTCTAATTTCATAATTTTATAAGTGTCTTATTTATTATTGTTTTTAGTTTTGTATATAATTCATATATTTTATATCTAACATATATTCAGATGTTGTAATATATTTTTTAGTTAAATAGCGTCTTATCTCAACGTGACTTTTTACAACTTTATACTTTATTTATAATTAATTTAATGAATAGTGTTTTATATGATATTATTATCAATTAAATTAATATTATTTATTTGTTAAATTATGTATATGTGATTTTATTAATTAAATAGAAAACTTATTTCAATTCAATTTAATTTTCATTCCAATTTATTTAAATTCTAGTCAACCTCTATCTAATTAACGTCAATTTTAGCCAAAATTGAATCTAATTTGGCTGAATTTTGAAATCCCAATTCATGATCTAATTTAGATCCATTAACCCGATCCATCCCTGATTTTAATCTCAGTCGTCAATCTCAATCATCCAACGGACCAGATTGAATCCCCATTATTTTTTCCTTTTTTATCTACCACCGCCAAATTTATCAAACCCTCATTAATATTTGGTTGTCGTTGTTTTTCCATCTTTGGACACTTCGACTGGCGGACCACATTAACACACACACCAAACGACACTCTATACTCTCCTTCATAGGTTTTTTTAATCAAAATTTAAGGATCCCCAATTTGTGTCTTCTCTGACAAAGAGGAATTTATATGAGGCGTGAATGGGTTAGTCGAGTTTTAAAAAAAAAAAATTCAAAGCTTTACGATAGATCTTTACAAATCTGTCTCCAGTATAATCTTTGTGGACATGCAATTTTAACCTCTCTATATCCTATTTGGGCTTCTATTGGACTAATTGATGTATTTTAGATCTTTTCAAAAATTAATTTTCTTTATATAATTTATTTATTGTATTTAATCAATTAGTCATACATTTTATTATCTCGACATGTTCTAGTTTCATAATTTTATAAGTGTCTTATTTATTATATTTTTTTTAGTTTCGTATATAATTCATTTATTTTAATTTATATCTATCATATATTCAGATGTTGTAATATATATTTTAGTTAAATAGCGTCTTATCTCAACATGACTCTTTACAACTTTACACTATATTTATAATTAATTTAACGAATAATATTTTATATGCTATTATTATCAATTATATTAATATTATTTATTTGTTAAATTATGTATATGTGATTTTATTAATTAAATAGCAGCCTTATTTCAATCCAATTTAATCTTCCTCCCAATTTATTTAAATCCTAGCCAATGTCTACCCAATTAACGCCAATTTTAGCAAAAATTGAATCTAATTTGGCTGAATTTTGAAATCCCAATTCATAATCTAATTTTAACCCATTAATCTGACCCATCCCTGTTTTTAATCTCAGTCATTAATCGCAATCATCCAACTGCCCAAATTGAATCCCTATTATTTTTTCCTTTCTAATCTACCACCCTCAAATCCCTTAAACCCTCATTCATTTTACACTCCCACCAACCGCCGGCCTCACTCTCCTCTCTCACCATACCACCACTATCTCCTCCTTCAGCCACCATACTCCCCACCACCAACGAGCCTCCGGCGAAACCACGTCACCAACCACCTTCCACTTCTCTCCCCTTTCCTCATCTCCTCTCTCAAAACACCACCAAAGAGAACCTCTCTCCCCTCTCTTCCACTTCTTTACCTTCTTTGAAATTGAGGGTATTTTATATTGATATATATTAAATACTGATAGGATATCATAAAGTACAATTTTAATTCTTTAAAACACTCATCAGACATTTATGACACTCACATGGTATATATGATATACTCCGGTTACATTAAAATCGTGATGAAAAATTCATCTATAACCCATCACAATAAATACAATCGTTTTTAATGAAAAGTTCTTGTCGTAGCTCTATCATATTATTCTAAATGATTTCGTTCTTTTTTTTTTTTTCAAATAATTTGACCATAATTCTGATGCTATATTTGTTAAGAATTATTGTGAGAAACTTTATCCCAATCATTTTGTAATTAAATTTATTTAAAAAATTTAACTATTAATATCACGTCCAAATTTGAAGGGATGCGATCAATACTCGATCCTTAAACTAGCCCATAGCCCTGTACCATATTTCAATTGTTTTTATCGTCCCTGGAATTACTTCAATTACATCATTAAGTTCGTAATTTTTCTATTTTAAATATAGAAATTTGTGAATATTTACAATCAATATGTACAGTTACCCTCATATTAAACCTGATCATGTAGTACATAATATCAACCATATACAAAATTACTTTTGAAGTGTTTCATATTTTGTCAAAATAAAATCATAAGGTACAATGTATTGAAATTATTTGTAAGTACAAAAATAAAAATACTCTTTCCGTTCTATATTACTTGTCGACATTAGTAAAAATAAATTTCTAAGTTATTATTTAATTTATAAAATCAAGATAAGATTTATTTAACTTTTCCTATTTGTTCTTAAAATTAATTCTCTTTTACAATATAAAAATTATAAAGTTTCCCAAAAGCTCTCCACTGTTAATCTTAGGGGAAATGGATAACAACCACAAATAGTGTATTTAGAAGAATTAAAATTAGTGAAAATATCTTTCTTATTTATGATTTTTTTTTTTTAAAACGTGTAAAAGAGAAAATGAACAATTAATATAAGGCGGAGGAAGTATAATCTAAAATTTAAGTGGGAAATTATTTAATTAGAGAAGTCATAAGTATATATGGAATATTGTAAGAAAATATTGGAGGGAAGGTAAAATAACAAAATTTCACTTTCAATTATATTTCCCTCCCTCCAATATTATCGTGTGAAATTCCCTCTCACCCATTCCCTCCCTGTAACCCACAAACAACTACCCACTCATATAAATTTTAGTATCCAACTCAAATGCAAAAACATATACTCCCAAAAGAAAAGAAACTTCCCCACGTTCATTTTCTTCTTAATTTCTCTATCAATTTATTTCTATTCTATTATTGATGGCCATTAAACAATCGGAATTTCCAGGGAAATCAACTCTCCTCTCTATTGTCTGATTTCGACTCATCAATTATTTTTTTTGGTACATATCAATATTTCTACTAACAAGAGTTTCTAACAACATTTACTCTATTAGTCTCTTTGCAGAAGTTCATCGTGATAATTTAACTGTCACCAATTTTGTATAGAAGTTACTTCTTTCTTAGTTTATTATTTTCTTCACTAATTAATTAGTATTATGATTAATGTTTGAAGATATATTTTTCTTAAATCATGATATATAAAATTTTCTTATCATACAGGTACATGAAGGTGCAAAAAGTATCTCAAGAGTGAAGTTTTTAGATAAAAGACACTACACTACAATCACATAGGAGAAAGCAACATACTTTTGGCTTTTTCCGATTGACCATTATTCACCTTCAATTAGACTTTTTAAGTTTAAGTGATTTCACTTGATTTATTCAATGAGCTTTGTGTCCTAATATTATCTCATAATAATTATAGATGCAATTAGTATTTGATTTTTGTATGAATTTTCGATATTACATTTCTCTTTTATTTTTGTGATTTTTATTTAGATAATCTACTTTTAAAAATTAAAATACACATAATTATCGATAACATATCAACTACAGATTTAAATAGTACGATTGGAAAGAATTAAATATATACAATTTGTTATAAATAATTCTACCCTTGAATATTGATACATTTTATGACAACAATTTTTGTTTACAAAATTATGTATCTACGGGAAGTAAATGGTATTGCTATATTTTCATTCATTTCAAATTGATTACATCTAATAAAAAATTACTTACCCCAAAATGGCCACCATATTAATTATATAATATTTATTTTTAGATTAAATTAATTTAATATTTTATAACAATTGAAAGTGTCCCTAGTTAAGACAACATATAGTGACGAATTAGTTTGTCAGTAATAACAACATTTTCAATATCCAAAAATAGTTTTTAACTATGAAATTATTGTCTTTTCTAGACAAAGAAATATGTCGCTAATTTATATATTTAGGGACGAAAATTCCCCTTTCGTACACAAACTATATATCTTTTAGTGATGCAATAACAATCTTTTAACTACAAATTATGCATAACTTTAAGGACAATCAACTTCGTCACTAATTAAAATTTTAGTTAGTGACAAATTAGATTTGTTGGTAATAAACACCCTTTTAGCGACGTTACAATGTTATTAGCCACAAAATTTTATGTCATTTATGACAAACAAGTTCGTCATAAATACTATGGATTTAGGGACGAAATTTTACTTTGTAGTTAAATAACTTTATTTAGTGACGAAACACTAATTTGTCTTTATATACTTTTAGCGACCCACATTTAGGGACGAAAGGTTGACGATTTTTATTTCATCATAAAAGAATTTTTGTGACGAAATATGACTTTTAAATGACAAAATAATTCGTCAAAAATAATGAAATTTGTTGTAGTGAACTCTCAGTTGTGAAAAAACTATAAAAAGGGGTTTTGCAATGCGTGAATTCGGATTTAATTGGGCTCCATTAAAATTGGCCATACAATGCCCAAACTCGGATTTAGTTGGGCCGCAATGTGCAAATCTAGATTTAGTCGGGCCTACCAAAAATGGGGCAACATGTGAATCTGAATTTAGTTAGATCCCATAGAAACTGGATCCTACAACATGTGAATTCAAATTTAATCGAGTTCCAATTAATGCATGCGGCTATCACACGCCAAATGAGAAACTTAAAAAAGAAAAAGGATCAATTGATCTAATAAAGTAAATTGAATATAGAAGGCATGCATGCTTATTTCTTTTCTCCTATAGACTTTATTCAAACACAAAAATTTAACCTTTTCTTTTTCTCCTCCACGCATAGACACTCTCTGTAGTATCTTCCTTTTTCTCTCTTACAATTTTACTATTTTGTATTTGTTAAAACCAACTTTTCAACCCCATAACTTTTTAGTACAACCATATACATATATCAAAGTTATATAGCATGTCACGTGTAGTGGTGCACCAATTCAAAGTTATTTTGCAGCTTTTTTTCCCTCACTTTTGTTTGTGGAAGTGAAAAGGAGTACATTATAGTTTAGTTATATGAATCCTTTATCTGCTACTAGAAATCAGTCAATTTTTAATGAACGTGTCCACCAGAAATCCATAAAAAAATTGGAATTTCCGACCAAAAGTTCGTTGAAAACATCTCCGATAAGTGTTTTTCCAACAGATTAATTTCAACTGAACGTCAGTCGAAAATTTACTGATTTTGAACTTTTTATGTTATATGCATACCTAATTGAAGTTGTGAAAGGAAATGGTTCAATCTTGCAACATGACTTACAATGCATATGGCCAAAGACTTTACCAATTAGTGGTCCTAAATCTCTTCTGCTTATTATGCTTTAGAGTTTTGACATACAAATGTTAGCTCTATAGACTACTTCTTTCGTCCATCTTTACTTATCCATTTTTCTATTTTGGGATGTCCAACAATACTTGTCCTGCTTATAAAACCAATAGATATTTTACCTATTTTTACCCATTTTACCCTTGGTATTAAATACAATACATAACTCATTGCATTTTTCAAAGCAAAAAAATTATTATATTCAAAGGGTGATATAGTAAAATCACCCCTCTAGTTATTGTTTCTTAATGTATGTGTCAAGTCAAAAATGAACAAATAAAGATGGACGGAGGGAGTACTTGATATTCGAGCTAGTTGTTGGAGGGAAATTGATGAACCATCTCTATCCCATCTCATGATGAGAATGTTCCACATCGGACTAGGATTATTTCTTATATCGCTTGAGCAATCATCCCTCTTTTGAGCTAACTTTGGAGTGTGAATTGGGTCCAAAATCCACTTGACATGGTATCAGAATTAGACTCATATGATGTGGGCTCCCGGACCGATTGAGGGGGTGAAGATACCTCGGTCCATAAATGTACACGCTCCGGGTCGGAAAAAAAAAGTTGCATGGAGGGGAGGGGAGTGATGAAGAGAAATGTATCACATAGGTGAGGAATAAGATATCTGAACACCTTATAAAGTTTGGAAAATTCTAATTCTTTTGAGCTCGTTTTTGAAATGTGAATTAAGTCGAAAACCTAATTTAACACGACGTGTCAATATATAGTAGGCTAAAGAATTGGCATCCGTTAGCCATCTCTTCTAAAATTCATAATTGAACACCAACGGATCTGAGCCAACAAGTTTGTTATTATCTCCACAAGGTCCTACAATTGTGACATACCACATAAGCTCCACCATGCTCTTTAGTTTTGTTGTCTGAGGACCAAGATTGCTTCTACTTTCTCATCATATTTTTTAGTGATTTTGGTTGAAATTAATTGGTTGGAAACATCTAGATGGTTATTTATTTAAACAATATATATAAATTTCCATCAAACAAACAAACAAAAAAACTAAATTCTATCTATAAAGTTGTTGTGCCTCGGACTGGAACAATAAAATCACCCCGAACATCTCGGGGTTGATTTTTTAGATGAAGGGGGTTCAACATCTACTATATATACATAAAAGATAATTTTAACCATTTATAAATAGTTGACTTTTTGCCAAAGGGGGTTCGGGGTTCAAACCGCCTGAGTATATGCTAGCTCCACCCCTGCTTAGATGGTCAATCAATTAATTGTTATTACTTTAGAAACTCATCTTTCTTCTCAATTTTAATTTTCTTTAATAAAAAAAGTGATTTTTTGAAATAATTATTATTAGTTGAGTATTCGTATGAGAAATCCCGAGTGTAGCCTTGCTACTCCGATCCATCACATGAACCGATTCTCCCTCTGTCTCTCCTTTTTTGCTTCGTTTTATGTATGTTTTAATTATACAATTTGACTTTTTTCCATGAGTCTTTATATTATTTTACATGAGTCCATCTATTATATGAAGAGAGAGAGATTATTTTTTGTGCATTAATAAGGGAAGTGCTGTGGCAAATCTACAGTGCCTTATTTATAAATGTATCTGTATTTTCTTTATGACCTACCGTAACGAATTCGAACCTTAAAAATTGTAATTTGAGCCGTAAAAATTGTCATTAAAGCTTGCATTAGAGTAGATTTTTTACCTAATATTTTTTGGATGTGATCCTTCTCCAAATCCTACATAAACACAAAATATTTTGTGTATCGGAATGCCCTCTCTTTATTCTCTTTCATTTTTGTAAAATCAAGTTGTTTAGCAGTTCTAAAAATCCTAAAATCTTTAAATTAGTTGTTTTTTTTGTTAAAGGGAATCAAATAGGGTATTATTGTTTATGTGCACGGTAAGGTACAATATTTTTTTTTAAAAACTTTTACTATATCACGTTATGTTATTCCTCCATACTTGTACTATACTACTTGTACTACATACACTTTTGACCATAAGTCCGTAAAATGCTGCACTAGGAATGGGATGAGGAGGTTCTCTTCTTTATACTTTATTCGATAAAATTTATTGGTATCGGGTGTTTATATTATATTAATGGATAGAACGGCATTGGTATATGGGTTACGGATTTAGTTGATCCAATAGTTTTGATCGAAACCCTATGTTAGTGTTAAGAAATTCATTGATACATATAAATGGACTAGAACAACAATATAGACTCGCTTAACTCCGGAGCAATAAGTTCAGAGGAGGATCACTTCAATCTCCGGGACGAATAAACTTTGTCAGTAACGATTTCCTAGCTAAGAATCTGGGATTTTCTCTAACAGGCGAACACATAATGATTTCACGTGCAAATAATGCTCATTATGAAGCGCGGAACTCCCACAACACTTCTTCTTCTTATATCTCATTTGATTTTCATGACAAGAACTCTATTACTCTCTAAATTGTAACACAAGCTATTGCTTTCTCGATTACATTGCTAGATAATTACGCTGGAGACAGCTTAATAATATTCTCATTATCTCTTCTATTTAATTTTTACTTGTCTACTATTCTTGCTCGTTGCTTTAATTATGTTCGCTAACAAGTAATTTAGCATCAAAAACATATTGTTCGATCTCTATAATATGCGTGCCTTTAAACCACTAAAATATATTCAATTGTTATTTTTCTAAAAAGATTATATTCTAAAAATTTTGACTAACCAAACACATCGTCCCTCATTATATGTATATATATATATAGAGAGAGAGATATTTTACAATTCTAGATCGAGATTCGAGACTATACACACATTTGGTCAAGAAGAAAGAATTCGTCACATTTAAAGCCAACTTTCAGTTCATTATTGAGAAATTTCTTCAGTTCCTTTGTGTTTTTTGCCAGAAAATGCTCTTTCTGAAATACAAAATCAGTGAGATTGATTTTCTTGTGTTTCGTTTTTTATTTTTTGCTTCGTTTATTGTTGTTTCTCTCTTCATCGGAAGGTTGATTTTTGTGCCTTGACTTTTGAATGCAAATGGATTCTCAGCGTTTGTGGGGGTGAAGATGGTGGTGACACTGTTGTGGGTTGGGGAGGTGGAGGAAGATGACAGAAATATTTTATTTTATTTTTAAAAATAAATAGAAAAATTATCATTTTTGGTTAATAATTAAAAAAAAAAATAGTTAATGAAGATAATAATGACATGGTATTAATTTATGTGATGTGGATTTGACATGTCATTTATTTAAGAGCGAGTGAGTTACACACATGGTAGGAGGGGTTTAAAAGTCTTATTCTGTTTGAGTTTAAGTGTTCAGTTGGTAAAAAAGTGAGTAGAAGAGTTCAGAATACAAAAACATACACGTACATAGGTCATTTTGCTATTTATTTTTTTCAAAACATCTATGAAATGCTCTTACATGATCTTATCTTATCTAGGATTATGATAAGTAAATATCCCTTTCGTCTCAAGTTATCTGTCATCATTCTCTTATGTAGGTCCTTAAGAAATATTAATTAGGAGACTTTTTTAGAAACTATTTTACCCTTCATTGATTTCAAACAATCATAACATCACCCCATAATTGAGATGTTTGTGGTCTATAACAATTACTATGGGTAAAATGAGAAAAAAATAATTAACTTTGTTTTGAATTTCTAAAACGACAAATACTCCCTCTGCTTCGTATATGACTTGGTCTTTGTTGATCTGGCACACCCCTTAAAAAAATTTAATCAAACAAAAAGGAGTTGCTCGGATGGTAATTAAGCACTAAGCACAACTCACCTCTAGCTGAGGGTTTCGAGTCACTGTAAAAAAGAATGGGAACTCCTACAGAGGGGCGAAAAAATAAAGCTTTAATTTGTAATTTTATTGGTAGGAGTCATTGAATTTTTAAATTTTTAGAGACCAAGCTTGGAGATCTTAATATTGCAAACTTGCAATTTCATTTAATGGTCAAGTAAACCATTATTCCAAGAGAAAAAAAAAAATAGGTTAATATATTGATCCATTCAGTTTCAAATAGAGAAATTGAGAGGGAGGGAACTCATTAAGGGGTCGTTTGGTAGGGTGTATAAGAATAGTACAAAATATGATGTATTAGTAATGCTTTCATTAGTAATATTTGCGCTAGTTATGCTTGCATTTTTCTTATGCAGTATTTGATTTGGTGTATTAAAAATAACATTAATTGCATAATTTCTTTAAAAAAAAATTACAAAAATACCCTCCATAAATATGGTGGAAAGGATATGCAAAAGATTTTGAGGTACAATTGTGACTTTAACCATACTAATGCATGCATTAGTTCCATTGCATTACTAATACCAAGGATTTCCATACATTACTAATACACTCCTTAATACCAAATAGAGTGTATAACTGATGCAAGCATTAGTAATACATGGGTTAAAAAGTGTACCAAACAAGGTATTAGTAATACACAAAGCTAATACATGCATTATATTTTTTAATACACTCTACCAAACGACCCCTAAATGCTCTGGGCTAAGGTTGGTCCATTTGCAAATTTGACACATTGAATTTAGCGGAACTTACATTTTATTATATACTCTCTCTCTATATTTTCTACTCTATTATAGAAGGAAATGTTTGAGTAGCTTAGAGTTAAGTTTTCAAAATGATAACTAAGCTCCTCAAAGTTTCATTTATTATTATTTGAGGAGTTTAAAAAATGACAACTAAACTCCTCAAAGTCTCACTTATTATTGTTTGAGGGTTTCTCCAGAATTACTTATATTTATTTAAAATTTATGTAAAAATTACTATAAATTACAATAATTAATTTTAAAATATTTAAAAAGCATAATAAAAAAATAATTGATTCTTGAAATTCTATCGGTGTCGCATAAATTGGGATAATTATTTGAAAATGATATAAAAAGTACTATAAATCATAATAATTAACAACTTAAAATATTTAAAAAAACATATAAAAATTGAGAATTAGAGGAGCTTAGGGTCAACTTTTCAAAATTATAAATAAACTCCTCAAAATCCCACTTATTACTATTTGAGGAGCTTAGGATCGGTCTGCAAAATAACCATTTCGCCCTTCTACTTCTCCAGAATTACTTATATTTATTTGAAATTTACGTTAAAAAAACTATGAATCACAATAATTAATTTTAAAATATTTAAAATACATAATAAAAAAATAAACTGATTTCCCAAAATTCTATCGGTGCCACATAAATTGAGACAATTATTTGAAAGTGGTATAAAAAGTGCTATAAATTACAATAATTAACAATTTAAAATATTTAAAAGCCATAAAATGTTCGGTTGGCTCTCGAAATTCTATCATAGTTACATAAATTGGGACATAAGAAGTAACATATATTATTTGAAAACTATGTAAAAAGTACTATAAATCACAATAATTAACAATATAAAATATTTAATACGTGAGAACATAAAGTAACTTAGAGTCGAAAAGCAAATTGACTGATTAGACCTTCTATTTTTATTTTGTGGCTATATATAAAGTAGTAAATATTACTGAAATCTTAATTTGACCAAAGAAACCGATAATTTTTCTCTTCATTGTTAATTGCGCCTACTTTTGAGATTTGTGCCTTTCAAAGATGTACAGAGAGAATTAGATTATTTTCATTCAACAGAGATAATTACATAAAAAATAATATAAATTACAATACTAAACAAATCAAAATATTTAAAAGGCAAAAAAAATTGATTGACTCTTAAAATTTTATGAGTGTCACACGTAAAAGTACTATAAATCACAATAATTAACAACTTAATTAAAATATTTAAAAGATATATTAAAAATTTGTTTGATTCTCCAAATCCTATCAATGCTAGATAAATTGGAGTAGAGGAAGTAACATATATTATCTGAAAATTTTGTAGAAAGTACTATAAGTCATAATAATTAACAACTTAAATATCTAAAAACTATATTAAAATTTAGTTGACTCTCCAAATTCTATCAGTGCCACATAAACTAGGACAAAGAGAGTATCATATATTATCTGAAAATTATGTAAAAAAAAACAAACTATAAATCACAATAATTAACAACTTAAAATACTTTTAAATCATACAAAAAGTTTTGATCGACTCTTAAAATTTCATCTATGTAACATAAATTGGGACATAACAGAAATTATGTAAGAAATTCAACAAAGCATAATACTAATTAACAACTTAAAATATTAAAATCATTCAAAAAATTAATTGACCGTTCAAATTTCATCCGTGTTGCATAAATTGAGACCAAAAAAGTAACATATATTGAGACCGTGCTGGCACGGACTCTCCGTATCTAGTTCATACATATACAGAATGAAATTTGTGAAGCTTCCAATCATCATCAGCTATAAGTGTTCATAAAATATTTTTATCAGTGGTTAAAAAGCATGTTTTATGACATCTTGAGAAAACAAAGAAGGAAAAAGAGAAAAAAGTTCAGGCCTTTTTAACAAACAATTTAGAATGGTTCGAAGAGATATAAAATATTGTCATAGGTCAATTGTGTGTTACCTCCAACTCGATATGAATAGCGTGATTATTTCTATAAAACACGACATGTTCCAATGTGTGAAATGCATTACTAGGAGTGTACGTAGCATGTTTATTTCTGTAAGAGTGACGTGTTCCAAATCCAATGTATGAAATGCATTACTAGGAATATAGCGTGTTTATTTCTGTAAGAACGATGCGTTCCAATATGTGAAATGCATTACTAGGAATGTAGTGTGTTTGTTTCTGTAAGAACGACGCATTTCAATATGTGAAATGCATTACTAGAAATGTTCATATTGGGGTTTGAATAAAATGATCATACTGATGAAAGCGGCACGTGAAGAGAAGAAACATATTTGAAATGTTCATATTGGGGTTTGAATAAAATGATCATACTGATAAACACGGCACATGAAGAGACATATTTGAATATATTGATGAACACGGCACATGAAGAGACATATTTGAATATACATATATCATTACAAATACCATAGTTAAGTTTTCATCTCCTTGTTTCATGAGTTGGTTGGAAGCATTAATTTTCAAGTTGGGATCCTTTGGATGCTTATCAACTTTTTTCCAACCTGTTTTTATGTTTTTTGTAACAAAAATTAAAAGAGCAAAACAAAAACGTGTGGTATTACTTAAGGACTTTCATTAAATGAATTATTGAAGATTAAAGGCGGAATTAGGATTTTTTTTTATAGCTTACTAGGTTCTGAATTACTCATTTATTTATATTAGATATTTTCTTAACACAAATACAAATTTTGGGACTATTGAATTATATCGAACTCATAAGTAGAACTGGAGTTCTACCCCTGATCAACATGTCAATGTCACCTCCAAAAGAAATTCATGAAAAGAAATAATGATGTTGATATTGATTTGGGCATAAAGGAAAAAAAATAGGAATTCATATAGTTTATCCCATCTTGTTTGATACTGAAGTATAGTTATTGTTATTATTGTTTGTTAAAATGATAAATCTCTTCAATTAGTGTATTATTGAGAAAATTGAAGTGTAATTTGTTTGAAGATTCACAAGAATAGTCTGAGGCTTGTTGCCTTATTGTGTTTTTCATTCTTCAAACAACGTGGAAGTTTCAAATCGCCTCTCAATAGAAAGCATTTTATCCTCAAAGTATGATTTGCTGGCTCAAATTCAAATTAATAAATACCCCAAAGTGAGTTTCGAATACGAAAATGAGTTTCTTCGCAATAGGATTTTTTTTTCCTAAAAAAAGAAAAAAAATTCTTAATGAATGACCAATGCATATAGCCTAG
Source organism: Capsicum rhomboideum (assembly GCA_031232105.1). Taxonomy (NCBI): domain Eukaryota; kingdom Viridiplantae; phylum Streptophyta; class Magnoliopsida; order Solanales; family Solanaceae; genus Capsicum; species Capsicum rhomboideum. The sequence continues at coordinate 50,118,846 of CP124707.1, forward strand.
TAGCCGATAACAATGGAAGTTTGTCACATAATAAGTATGAGTTCAATTTTCACTGATTCATTTTCCCTTCCCCGTCTCCGAACCCCGTGTAATGGATTATTTTATTTTTTTAAAAAAATGGAATAAAGAAAAAAAAAAGAATATATGAAAAGGACTTTAAAACATAATGAATGGATAGAAAGGAACCCAAGTTAAGAACTTTAATTGCAAAAGAGGACCATATTGGTCTTCAATATGGTCAAAGTGAAGTAGCAACTTTTAGAAAGGACTACTTGTAGGGTACGTATTCCTTCATTCTTAATCAGTTATTTTGAATTCAAATCTTACTTATGAATTTATCTTTGATAAGAAGCGTTTTACTCTTATCTTATACTGCCCGACTTGAACTTAAATTAATCGAGAGCCTCAAAATGAATATAGAATATCAGAAGGAAAATTTTAAGAAAACTTTTAGAGAGAGAAATACAACAACATACCCGGTATATTTTCACAAAGTGAGATCTGGAGTGAATAAAGTGTACGCAATTCCTATCACTACCTCATCCACCTATGAGATAGATCAAGAAAAATAAAAGAGGAAAAAGAAATGGTCAAAGGATGACTGGATGAAAGAGGAAGTATTGAATTATTAGGACCATATAAATATGGAACAGAATAATGGACATTATCAGTAGTAATGTTTGCTTTAACTTTCTTGAAGGAACAGAAGTCTTTCTCAACATTGGCTTCAATTATTTCTTTCTTTGTTGGTTTTAGTACAAGAAAAAAACATTTATGACTTCTTGGAATTTGGGTTTTTTGTTTAATTGCCCAACCAACATTTGTTCAACTGGGCCTCTCTTACTTTCATTCACTCTCTTGTCAAACTTCCATTGCCTCAGTGGCCCACTTTGCTTACATTGCCATTTCCAATAGCGTACTCCCTCCGTTTCATTTTAGTTGATCCTTTTGTTAAAAATATTTATTTTAATTTATTTATTCCATTTATAAAATCAACAGTATTTGGATAAAGATCCTGTCAATTACAATTCTGTCAAGTAATAGTCAATGGCCTTGTAGATTCATGGCATGTATACTATAAAATAATTTATGGTTGAGATCTATTTTAATTCATATGTACTCATAAAAAGAATTAAAAATGACAAAAATATACTAATTGGCAACCGTAGTGAACTTATAACCCACTCTTACCTTTTAAAATATATAATTTTTTTATGTTTAAAATGAAAATTGAAACAAAATGCACTAATGAATTTTCTCAAAAAAATAATAATTAAAATGACTGGAATATTTTTTCCGATTTGTTGATCCGCCAAATGACCTAGGGGTGGCCATAAAAATCAGAGAACCGAAAAATCGTAGCGAACCGAATTAGTTCGATTCTTGGGTTTCGGTTCTTCGGTTCGGTGTTCGGTTTAGGGATAAAAGTTTTTTTAAAAAAATTTCATTTAACTCATGTTTGACCCAAAACTTTTTAAGACCAAGCCTTAAAGCTCATACCCAATTACCCCATCAATATTTACCTTCCATCCTTATTACTTTTACATTTTCCTAATTTTTAATTTTAATTCCTAATATACTTATATTTCTAATTGTAATTCTAAAAATTTTCATACAAATACTCCTAATTTCTAACGGTAATTCCTAAAAATTTTCACACAAATACTACCACCGTATTGTGATATGAAAAATAGAGCACTACAATGATATGTATTTGAACTTATCCTCACTTGATAGTCTATTTACAATGTTTTAGATTTTTTAGTGTCTTGTATTTTGATTCAGTTCTCATTTTAATTTTTATTTTGCACCAAAAAATCGATTTAAAAACACCGAACCAAACTGAACCGAAGTTGAAAAAATCGAACCGAACCGAATTAGTTTGGTTCGGTGTTTGGTGCATACTTTTCCAAAATCGAAAACCGACGAACCGAACCGAAGAACCGAACGTCCACCCCTAGTTGAGAATAATGACCTGTCTAAGTAATATTCCCGCCCTTTAAACCTTCAGTTTTTTAAAAATTATATATACTCCACATGCATTTGTCTCTCTGCCTCATCTTTGAGGTAAAGCCGTGAAGGTAAAGTATGAATATACTCTACCTTTTTCAGACTCCACTTTATGACAATACACTGATATATTGTTGTTGTACTCCATATGCATTTGGATTAGTTTTGTAGAAAACATTTTCGAAAAAACATTCATGTTGATTTTTGTGAATCTCTCTTTCCATTTTCATGGGTTAGAGAATTATTTTCTCTCATTCAATTTTTTAAAGACGAGTGGTACTCATCGCTCTACCATGACTTTTGGTTGTACACATTATTGAATATTTACACCAAACTAACTAATATGTATTATAATCTCATAATCACTTAACCATAGTGAGTTAAGCATTATCCAATGTAAATATTCAATGCGAGTAATTTTTTACCGTTCTTGCACAAATAGACCAAACGAAAGCCTTCATCTTTCCAGAATTTTAAATTACGACTCCAAGGCGAATCGGTCCCATATCAAGCACAAGAGCACCGAAATGAGATTCCTTCTTTGCCACTAAACCAACATATCGAGTTCTCGAGAACCCACACCTAATATCCTATATCCGCCCCTAGCTAAAGGATCCTTCATATCTAAAGATAATAAAATGACAAGGCTCTGATAAAAATGGCATATGACTCGTCGATTGATATTATATGCACACCTTCAGTTTAAGTTTACATGATTTAAAAATGTCCTTTACATTCTTAAACTTCATGCTCAATCAAACTAAGACACATAAATAATCGAACGGGAAGGAGTATTAGTTTGTGGTTGGCTAAGATATAGTTGTGTTAAAAATTATCGACTCTCTGAGATACTCCAAGACCATTTCTATTTCCCTAAGAAAGAGGATCTCAGAATGGTAAAAAAAAAAAAATAATAAAGAACCAAAAGGAAAGCTAGAGAAATAAAAATTAAATCATCAAAAGTATGAAAGATAATTATCGAAGTAGACAGGATATGTATCAAATACAAAAGCTATCAGTAGCATATGTAGATTTTACAGAGTGCTTGCGTGATATTTGAGCCCACCTCCAAGGAGCAGTTTCGTCAAGCCTCGTCCATCTGCTCCTGCATTAACCATAATATAATAACGGTTTAGTTTCTCTATTGCTTTACTTGAGCCGAGGGTCTATTGGAAACAACCTCTTTGCCTTCACAAGGTAGGGTAAGGTGGGATAACACTGGGTATGCTGTTGTTGTAGTAGTTTCTCTATTAAGCAAAACGAATACGACTCCAAAACAAGATAGAAGCGAATGGTACTACCATTCTCGTTGGGATTGGATATAGATAGAAGGGATACATATTTGAAATTGCAGTCCGAATAGAGTTTTGTGGGTCTCTGTTTGCTGGATTCAGTTATGCAGCAATATACTGGTTGTACTGGGATCTAGAAATACTGTTGTGATGAACGTACAGGAAAGCCCTCTTTTGGTTTGCCAAAAATCATTGAAATTCATTCATTTCTGGCAAGGGTGGCTTACTTTGGTTTCGGTGCATTTCATGTAACAAGCTTGTATGGTCACGGAATATGGGTGTCCGATCCTTATGGACTAAAGGATAAGTGTGGCTGGGGAGAGGAAAGGTACTCCCAGGAATAGATCTAGGGGAGACAGGGTGGAGCCTGTAGGTCAGAGGATTGGAAAACATGGCTATGAACCATGGTGTCGGGGGTTCAAATCCCTCCTTGCCCACAACCAGCCCAAAAGGGGGAAATAATGCAATAATTCAATGTAATTGCTAACTAGAAAAACGAAGTACCTGCATATCAGAAGTCCAGAGAGTGAGATTGTCCCTTAATAACTGCATGATAAGGGTGCTATCCTTGTAGGATTCCTCACCCAAAGTGTCCAGTTCAGCAATAGCTTCCTCAAATGCCTGTAACAAAGCAAAAGATGAATCACGAATCAGCTCAAGAGTCAAGACTACTAAAATCAAATTTGGTAGTAATTTTTAAATGCAAAAGAACTAAAAAAATAAAGTGAAATCTCTTGCCAAACTATAAAAGAAATTGTCTACGTAGACATTTATCTTATCTAGGCAGTTGCTAACACTAAAAAGGTTTATGAGCCTCAAGTATGTGTCTAAATTTCTGGTAATGTTAAGACTTCAATAAGAATTGTTATTCATCTAAAAAAAATGGGAGAAATTTATTATCATGGTACTGGAGAAAAGGGCTGATTAATTTTTTTTTGCATTGACTTTTAGTGAATGGAGCATCTAATTCCACACAAAAAGTGGGACGTCTTTTCACTCTCATTATGAGATATTAACAGTGACCCCAGATTGCACTAGTAATGGAGCATCTAATACTCTATGCACTATATAGTTCCAGCATACTTGGGATCGTAATGCATTTGCTACACTTTCACCCGAATGACCCTAATGTCAAATAGTACTCCATAAAACATAAACTTTACACATGCACACTTCTGCAACACAACAGAAAACACCAGAGGATCTTTGATATTTTGCTCCATAGGTATGGAACATATCATCAAACAAATCCTTATTATGATTTAGATGATTAGATCAAGGGGCTGCTTCATCTGTTAACCAAGTGGAGCACGAATGCACAAATGTAAGGATTTGAATCCCAATCAGATCAAAGCATATACAGAACAACAACTTGGTAAGACAACATGAGCAGATTTCTCCCTAGGTAAGGTTTATTTACCTCCCGGTTACGAAGTTTTGTTTCTTTCTTTTCTAACCGAAAGAGTTATGCCTCATATACTCTTAGTATCAGACATGACCCAGAAAATAGATGAAAGAAAAAATAAAAAATTTGAATACTATAGCACATCAGAGTTGATATCTTCAGCTTCAGTGCTTTAACTGGTTCCGATACTAAAGGAATGGCAGTTGTAGCCAAGACTCTAAATGGGTATTGGCAAAATATCAAATGTAAACATATGTGGGGATGCATACAATGCACAGGGGGTATAAAGTATGGGCTATGGCTATCATTTTAGACTAAGGGACAGTACAACACACTGTCATTACTAGCGCTGCTGTGGGAGGAAGAAGAAAATAAACACACCATAGAAGGAAAACAAACTAACCTGTTTAGCCATGCTGCATGCTTTTTCTGATGCATTCAGAATCTCATAGTAGAACACTGAGAAGTTGAGAGCTAACCCAAGTCGTATGGGATGTGTTGGGGAAAGCTCCGCAAGAGCAATGTCCTGAAGCACAATCACAGTAAATGAATAAATAAATAACACGTGTCGGCCAACTTTCACTTTATGCAGGTGATAGAAACAGCTCTGCTACTGGAAAATAACACAAATCAAGAAAATTACAAATATCAGTTCATTAATATGGGAGATGAAAGATTCGTACATGGGTACCCATGTCTGTTCAACAAAGAGAGCAGCACAGGAAGGAAAGGCCGGAAAAGTTTTACTTCAGATTTCGGCGAATATAAGTTGGGCCAGACACATGAAGAGGTATGAATCAAAGCAACCAAAGAAAAACTACACTTAAATGATAAGCACTCCATGATTTCCTTACCCAAGCAAAATTAACCCTTTTACTGGCTTACAGACCCAACAGTAGAGGGGTGATCTCTCCAAAAAAAGATGCTGATGAAATACCTAATGGTTTTGTTTTTTTCCTCACGATAACAGAAGAACTCTGAGAATACCTTTTTGCTAGGAAAAGTCAAGTAGATGAACTTGGTGCTGGAAAAATGTTCAGAAAGATCTGCTATGGAGTTAATGCTTGGAAATGATCAAATGCTGCAGGTGGGGGGGTGGGAGGTGGGGCACTTGTATTTGTAATATTGTCTACAAATTAAGAGAAATTGAATTGAGCAAGTGGAATAGCTCATAGAGTGATTTTCTCATCTCAATCTAAAAGAGGCAGCGAAGATATGAACCCCCTTGAGTTGTGTAGGACAAAGGAGATTTACATTAAAGTCGTATCTTCGAAAAGGAGATGCAGAGGAGCCCCTTCTTCCTGGAAAATTGGGTGTCACAAAGAAAGCTGATTGTTTGAAGTTTCATCATTAGAAAAGGAAAGCGATGACCCCTCTTACAGGTACGGTTACTGAGACAAGGATTCCAACTTCTTGACAAGAATGAAAACATCACAGTAGTTGAGACGTTACAAATATATGAGACTAACCAGATCTATTTGTAACCCATATCTGAGATTTTAAACTCAAATGGAAGAACCACATGACAGACAATTTTGTTAAGCTTCTTGAGCAAACCACCAAGGTTTACCACGATGCCCCAATATCAAATTAGACAAAATAGCAAGAAAATAAACTTGTGAGCTGGAATAAAGATTGAACAAATTAGAGCACTTGCCTCTCAGTTTTATTCCACCACCTGCATGTCCCAAGTTATCAGTCATATAATCTTATAAACGTCCTCGACTAGTTTCAGGTTGTAATGATGTATACTCACTAATACACTCTCTCTACAGACGCAGAAATCTAAAGGGAAAATTCTGCCTATGCATGGTGTATGCACTGACGGGGACCACGTAAGTTCACCAACATTGACTTAGTTTCCCTCCACCATAGTCAATCCAAAAGGAATAAATATCAACCTAGTAAAGTCTAATCTGCTTCTAAAGCTTTTAAATTTCAAGTTGTATGCAGACTTATACACTTCTCCATCAATTTAATATTCCAAATTAGAAAAAAGCAAAATACCAATACATGCAAATCCACATGGAAAAAAAAAAGTCAAAATCAAACTGCTTAGAGTTCAAATCTTCAGTCTACTCGCAGACTCAATTTTCCATCACTATTCAAAATACTCAAAGTTGAAAAAACAATTACTTCCAATTTTTCACTCACTAATACACAAAGGCAACAGTAAATAAATTACAAGTCCACGTTTATGTAGATTAAACTTAGAAGTAAGAGCAAAAAGGACAGCCCGGTCTACTAAAACTCCCGCTACACGCACAGCCGAACCACAAAGATCTATTACACACAGTCTTACCCTGCATTTCAGCGAGAAGCTATTTCCACGCACATGGAAGCAACTTTACTAGTCACACCAAGACTCCCATTCTATACTTTGAATTAAGAGCAATAAATACTTCCTCCGTTCACTTTTACTTGTCTCGCTTCTCGAGAGTCAAACTACATGAATTTTGATTGATATTTTAAAATACTACAACAACATACCCAATGTATTCCCACAAAGTGGGGTCTAGGTGATATTTTAAAATATATTTTTTAATTATATTAATATGAAAAAAAATTGCAACTTGTAGTAATTTTCATATAGTTTTCAAACATTTAAATATTAAATTAATCTAATTCAATTTACACCAAAAATTAGTCAAATTAACTCTCATAAAGCGAATCCACGAGTAAAAGTGAACAGAAGGAGTAATAAATATACTTGAGCAGCTTTATAAGCAAGCATAGTATATTAATCTAATTCAATTTAGCTCTAAAATTTAGTCAAATCAACTCTCGTGATGCAAAACGTGATAAGTAAAAGTTAACAAAGCAAGTAATAACTATACCTGAGCAGCTTTATAAGCAAGCATAGTATCCGCAGCAGCATCTTTACGTTCATTTCCAACTTTAAATTCAGCTAAATAACGATAATAATCACCTTTCATCTTCAAATAAAAAACTTTCGATTCACCAGAAACCGCTGAAGTTATCAAATACTCATCCAAAATCTTCAAAATTCCACCGCAAACATCAGTTAGTTCCGATTCAACTTTCGATCTATAATCCTTCACTAACACAACATGTTCTTCGTTCTTCCTTACTTCTTCCTTCTGCTCAATCGAAGACACAGTTCTCCACGCTGCTCGGAGTGAACCGATTACGTTTTTGTACGAGATGGATAGGAGGTTTCGTTCTTCTACGGTTATACGAGAATGATTGCAACTTATAGTATTTTTCATATAGTTCTCGATCGTCTAAATTTTAAATATTAAACTAATCTAATTCAATTTAACTTCAAAAATTGGTCAAATTGACTCTCGTAAACCAAAAACTGACAAGTAAAAGTGAACGAAGCAAGCAAAAAATCTACCTGAGCAGCTTTGTACGCAAGCATAGTATCTTCAGCAGCTTCTTTACGTTCATTTCCAACTTTAAATTCAGCTAAATACCGATAATAATCACCTTTCATCTTCAAATAAAACACTTTCGATTCACCAGAAACCGCTGAAGGTATCAAATACTCATCCAAAATCTTCAAAATTCCACCGCAAACATCAGTTAATTCAGATTCAACTTTCGATCTGTAATCCTTCACTAACACAACATGTTCTTCGTTCTTCCTTCCTTCTTCCTTCTGCTCGATCGAAGACACAATTCTCCACGCTGCTCGTAGTGAGCCGATTACGTTTTTGTACGCGACGGAGAGGAGGTTTCGTTCTTCTACTGTTAACTCCGGTGTACCGGAACCCGACCCGATTACGAGCTTTTCCATGAATTTTACCATTTCTTCGTAGCGTTCGGCTTGTTCCGCGAGTTTTGCTAAGTACAGGCACTGTTCTCGGGTTAGATTTTCCGGTACGGCGGCCATTGGCGGAGATGACGGAGGGATTTCGCCGGAGATTTTTTGGTTTTGGGGATTTTTTTGAATGTTAAGAAGGGGGGATATTTATATTAGGAGGGAAGTGTTGATTGGGAGTGTAACGCCCACTTGCGTGTGTAAGTTCAACTTTCTTACTCGCCAGTTTATACTGATATTTACTTTGTTTGGACGTGGTTACGTATTATTTCAAAATGCCTCTTAGACAGTGTGGGGGCGTTACTTTGTCAAAAAAGTTATACTAGCTAGGTAAAATCATTTTCTTTTATGTCTGTATCTTACATATCGATATTTCTTGATCTTTTTATGAATTTATATTTTTATATTTTAATATTTTTTAGTAAAAATTTCAATTCCATCACTGATCATATAAATTATATTATGTTATATAGTATTATTATTGTTCATCACTATATAATATTACACATCAATAATTTAAAGAATAAATTTATAAAAGAAGAAAGATATGAATTTAGCCACAAGAAAAGGGTAGGGAAAAGGATAAATCAGGGTTACTAATAATAAGTAAAGATAAAATAAAAAGAAAAAAAAAATAACAATGCAATTATACTATATCGGTCATTTCACAAAATATGATTTTTTATTTGTTAAATAGCGATGAATTTTAACTATGTGATACGATAAAATTTAAGTAGCAACTAAAATAAATAATGTGTTTGAACTACAACAGATAACAACCATCAAAACAAGAAATGCAACCCGATGCACTACGCATGTGGACACAGTGATAGAGTCGGAATTTTCATTGAGAGGGTTTAAAAGTACATACACGAACTAGCTGTAGGGAATTCAACGTCTATTATATATACATAAAAAATAATTTTAATCATATATAAATAATGTAATTTTTCTTCGAAGAAAACCCCCTCATTATATAATAGCTCCGCCCCTGCATGTGGATTCACGTATGGTTCGATAAAGGACCATATCCCTAAGGATATTGATGTATGTAATCTAACATGATACAAGCATCACTAGCTGATTTCACTATTCGAATTTGTAACTTTAGATTACACAAAAATAATTTTATTGTTGCTTCAAGATTGTCCTAGATGGTGAAGTTAAAGGAGAGTATGATATGCGAGTAGGGAAAAGGCGCGTAGGGAATCGAGGTGTTATGTGTGATTGGTTAATAATATATGAGACTGAGGATAGAGCTTACAGCTGAGAAGGATGAGAGTCACATTCCACTACCCCTCCTTTTCTCTAATTTCTTAATTTTGATTTTGGCACCTTAAATGGACATTGTTCATTTTTTGTCATTTTAAAACTTTTTGCACAATCAGCAAAAATAAATGATGTATGTGTATTATACTCGCTAATAACATATAAAGTGACGAATAATATGAGGACATTTGTCATAATTAATTTGAGTAAATAAAAAAATTGTCAATGAATAAATGACATTTGCCCCCCCCCCCCTCGAAATCATCTTCTCCAACACCATGTCTGCTGCAACACCTCCCTCACCCTCCTCCCCAAATTGTCTGCTGCAACCCTCCCCCCTCCCCGGCAAATCGTCTTCTCCAACCTCAGCTCCCCCTAAATTGTTTTCTGCAACACCTACCTAGCCCCCTGTCCGTTTCAATTGTAAAATATGATTATGATTTTATTTTTTAAATCTAAAATGGAAAGAGGAAAGCTTGAAACTCCATTTCGCTGATAAAAACAAACGAGTTGAATTTAAAGAGATTAGATATTACGACAAGGGATATGATTTCCTCAAGTGGATTTTGGGGTCTTATCATTGGTACAAAATTTAGCATCAAATTATATCTAATCTACATAGAGAGATGTGTATCCAATTCTTAAATCTCCCTCAACAATTTTCACCATTAAATAAGCTTAAGATTGGAAAAATAGTGGGTAGAAATGAGGGAGAAGGTATAAATTAATGGGGGTGAGTTAATATACTGTTGTGGGCCAACTTGGACGCCACATCAGTCCAAAAAGGCCTTCTACAAATATACACAACATGTCAACTGTGTAAAAGGTGCCAAAATGACACATCAAGACATTAGTTGAGGTATTTAAAATGAACAACGTTCACTTTAGGTGCCAAAGTGAAAGTTTGTGCCAAATTTAGGGGGCTGACGATATGTTTGGCCTAAAATCTAATGTTGATAAATAGCCAAGATTGTCTATGAATAATAAAAAAAATTGACTATCGTTTTTAAATGTCAAAAATAATTTGCTTGTGTTTTCGTTGATACCTAAGATTGTGATGGAATGAATAGGATCAAAAAGTAACTATAAAGTATACAACATGCATATATTTAAAAGTACTTTTGAAATTTATACTTAAATAGACATATACTACTTCTGTTAACATTTCACCTATAGCTGATAGAATAATTATGAAGTACACGAATAATGTACAAAGCATGCATAATTAAATATGTCAAAGCATACGCATAAAAAAATAACTTCTCTAGTAAGAGGAAGGAGGTCTGAATAACTCTCCTAAACCATTTTCGATGATGATTTCCGTCCATCCCTACCACTTAACACGATCCACTCTTATCCTCGCCTCGACTCTTAAAACTAGTTACATATATTCATTTGTCATATGTTATATTTTTTAAAAAATCTATGGTTACTCATCAAACACTAAAAAATGTGAGGTTATGACTTATTTTTTTTAAATGAAAAACCCTTTCCTACCCACCAAACACACCCTTAGAATCGGAATCAACTTTCTTTTGATTGATATTTGATACTTATTTTGAGGCCTAACTAATCGAGGGTTCAAATCAAAAAGTCACGTATTAAAAGATATAATTTTTTCTATCAAAGACGATTTCATACTGGAACTTCAAACGACTGATCCCTTATTTCTTTTAGTGGTGAAATTACCGAGAAGAAATTAATTTTCAAATACTTGTCATTAGGATTTCATGGATGGTTAAAAGATACCCGTATAACACCCAAGAAAATAATTATGAAAACTAGTAACATATCACATGACTAGTGAGTTGTATCAAATTCATCATTTGTTGTTTCCTTGTTGGAATTTCTAGGGGCTTTGTCTGTTTTTCATAATTGTCAGATTTGTGTTGTTGAAACATTAGACATGCATTTCCACTTTAGTTCAGAGTTTACACATGCATGATGTTTAGTAAATAAGTTACTCCGTAGCAAAAGAAATTTTATATTAATAGACTAAATTAATCTGCACAAATGCATGAATTTACATATCAAGTTAAATTTGATTTTCCTCTTGATATTCGATATTTTCATATTGAGACTCAACTAAATTCGAATTCGCATCGAAAAATCTCACATCTGGAAGGCAAAGCGTCCCTCACGAGTCAGATGCATAACTTCATCATCCAATATATAGTTTCAGACAAATATAGAGTTGAACGTAGATTCTCATTACAACAAACACGAGCCTTTAGTTATGGGATAACGAGTAACATAATACTGTACATGAATAACTTGATTATTCATTTATTAATTTTATACATTGTTTGGTAAGCATGAGGGATAAAAGTTATTCATGTATTAATTTTATACGTGTTTGGTTGTGTTTTTGTAATCCTACATAATTAATACTTACATAACTTATGAGAGAATCTATGTATAATTTTATGCGGGATAAAAGGTGAAATAAGTTATACGGGTATTAATTATACATGGATTAAATAATAAAATTACACATTCACCCCTATCGATTTACTTTTAAAATATTTTTTATTTATTTTGTGTATTTATTTAATTAATTATTGTATTTGTATTTGTTCAATGGTCCAACGTGAATTTTTTTTTTCCGCCTCAATCCAATGAATTGGTATTAGGGGTGGGCGTTCGGTCGGTTCGGTTCGGTTTGTGAAATTCGGTTCGGTTTTTCGGTTTTCGGTTTGGTGAAAATGATAACCGAAACCGAACCGAAATAAATTCGATTCAGTTCGGTTTTGACAATTTCGGTTCGGTTTATTTCGGTTTGGGTTTTCGGTTAACCGAGCCATGCAGCACGGGTGCCATCCGCCACAGGCAATGGTGGTGGGTGCGATGTAGATTTGTGAGAGAGGGTTGTGCGTGCTTAGAAATTCTGGTTTGTGATTTGTGTGAGTTAGTGGGTATAGTGGAGTATGAGAAATTTGGGTATTGGGTTGGGCTTGGTTGTAATGGGCTAAGTGGGTTGAGGGTGTTATGTATGGAAAAGGAAATTATGTATATATGATATGAGTAAATTCGGTTTTTCGGTTAATCAATTATTTTTTAACAAAACCGAAAACCAAACCGAATTAACAAAATTTTGAAAACTAAAACCGAAACCGACCGAAAAAACCAAATAACCGAAATCGAAATTACAAAAAATTCGGTTCGGTCGGTTTTTTCGGTTTTGACCGAAATGTGCCCAGCCCTAATTGGTATGGCTCGTCACCGGCGAATTAAACTGCCATGTTTCTTTTTATTTTATGTATTTCGCTTAATTAGTATTACTCCCTCTGTCCCAATTTATGTGACACACTTTTCTTTTTAGTCAGTCCCAAAAAGAATGACACATTTCTATATTTGGTAACAATTTAACCTTAAAATACCCACTTTACCCTTAATGAAATGATTTACAACCACACAAATCTCTATGACTCATTTTAGACCACAAGTTTCAAAAGTCTTCCTTTCTTTCTTAAACTCCGTGCCAAGTCAAAGTACATCACATAAATTGGGACGGAGGGAGTACTAAATTGTTGAATTTTTAATTTGCACTATTAAAAATTATACTTTTCGATATGGATCTAACAAATATTAATTCCAACATAACTAAACCCTACATAGATAATAACTCCATAACTAAAACCTACATAACTAATACTTGCATAACTAATACCTGCATAACTAATTCCTACATAACTCTAACCAAAAACCAAATGGCCCTACGAGAAATGCATCAATCGAAAATTGAACCTAGGTTTGTCTGTCTATGTCAAAAAGTAATAAATTCGAATTCGCATAAAAAAATCTCATATCTGGAAGGTAAAGCGCCTCTCACAACTCAGATGCGTAACTTCACCATCCAGTAATATCGAACAAGTACAGAAATGAACGTAGATTCTCATAAAACCCTAAGAGAGATACATCAGCCTGGAATCGGACATGAATCTATATATACAATGACAAAAAGTAATAAATTGTTATAACCAGTTAAATAAAATTAATAATGTAATTTTTTTTTTACACCGTCAGTGAGTATATAACTTCAAATCTTGATTATACTATAATACATCATATTTATGTGTTGTTGAGAGGCATTTTGATGTCTTATTAAGCATGAACTTTGATTAGACAAAATGAATTGTTAATTAGCTAATGTTGTAAATAGATTTGATGACAAAAAAACAAAGCTGAGTTATTAGATGTTTAAGCAGGCACGTGAGTACGCACGTGAACAGCAACTTCTGAATCTCAATTTTGAGACAATAATAAGTAAAGGGCTGTTTAGTTTGTGTAGCCTATGCATTCACGTAAATTAGTAATTTTTGTGTAATTCTTATACGTATATTAAAATATTAAATGGAGTATCGAAGAAGGTTGTTGGAGAGGAACCCGGTGTGACGAACTGAGAAGGCTGTTGGCTAGAAAATCGAGCCCACGTCTCCCATTTAGAAAACCACTCACCCAATCAACTTAGCCGACCCTTGGCCTCAAATATATAGATTGTTCCCTTAAAAATTATTGTCAATTCTCATTTAGATACTTCAATTAAAACAATTTTATGATGTTTGTATGAAACTTGGTGATTCAATTAGATCCTCTAACATATGTATGTCCTTACATGAAACCTCATGTTAAGTGGTACCTGTGTAGATTGGCCTGGCATATAAGCCAAAGTAAAAATATGGCTCGACAAGTTCTTATTCTTTCATAGCAATTTATATAATTTTATTTCATTGAGGTCAGGGGATATTAGAAGTTAAACTTTATCAAAATTAATTTCAGATACCATATTAGAAGTGATATGTGTGTAAAAAAAAATTTAAAAGTAAATACAGTTTAATGATGGTGTCAAAATCTATCTCGTGAAATCCACCTGCATCATAGAAATTCAAAAAGACGGGTAATTTTGAATACTTATAATAACTATTGTCATCATTTTTATTTTTTTTTAGTTTCTGTTATTACATGTAGTATGTCTATTTATACAAATACCTCAGTGATTTTCGCTCGTTAATACATAGAGTCCAATAAACATATCTTGCATTAGTACGAAAAAGGAATCCCCAATAGCCGGAGACAAAAGATTCATGTGAGAAAAAAACCATTGAGACTTTAGTATTTATCAAAAAAGCAATAACAACAATAACATATCCAATATAATCCCACATGTAGAATCTGAAAAAGATAGTAAGATATACGTAGACCTTAACCTTACATTCTATTTTCGATAAACTCTATCCCTACATTTATGGAGTAGAGAGGTTGTTTCTGATAAAATCAGTGATTTGCTATAATTCCCCCCCCCCCCCTCGAAACCCCCCACCTAGGGGTGGACCTAGGTCCATTTTTATGGTGCTCCGATACCCGTAAAATCCAACGTAGATTAGATATAATTATATAAAAATATATTAAATTGGTATAAGAGTAAAAAAAAAACACTTAGGAAATTAAGAAGATAATCGTGTGCTTTGATTTTCAGGTGGAACTTTATTCCTGACCCCTAAATTCTGGGTCACTACTGCCCCCACCCCACCCCCACCAAAACCAAAGAAAAGAAAAGCCCAAGAATGAGATTGATGGTCCTAGTTAAAAGGCCCAACTCAACAAATAAAACAAAAGATATTTTATCACATTACCCTCTCTCTCACTCATTTCTCTCCACCTGGTTCACATTCCAACATTTATTGACACACATTGAGCCCAGTAACACCACCACCACACTTGCAAGCTAAAACCCTACCTCTTTCTCCTCCTCTCCTTCTTTCCTATATAAACCACTAAACTTTTTTTAACTCTCTCCATAACCCCATAGTTTCTTTAGGGTTAAACAGGAAAAGAAAAATTAAAATGGAGCTGTGCATACCTGGAACCTTCTCGAATCTTCCAAATTACACGCTTATTAACCTAGCTAAACTTCAATGGAGACCTTCTCTTCTACTCAAGAAGCCGCCAAAATCTCGATTTAATCAAGGTTTGTGTAACATGTTGTGCTATCTTGTGTAAAAAATTCTGCTATGTTTGTGTAAAAAGTTGTGCTATGATGTGTAAATATATGTTTTTTTTAATCGAGGTGCGCGAAAGCTGGTCCGGACATCACCGTTATATAAAAAAAAACTTTTTTTTTTGTTTATGTATGATCAGCATGTGTGTAAACTGTTGTGCTATGTTGTGCTATGTTGTGTAAAGATCTGTTTTTTGAGTCGAGGTGCGCGAAAGCTGGTCCGGGCATCACGGTTATGTAAAAATCTTTTTTTTTTTTTGTTTATGTATGATCAGCATGTGTGTGTAAAAAATTGTGCTATGTTGTGTAAAAAGTTGTGTTATGTTGTGTAAAAATCTGTTTTTTTTGGTCGAGGTGCGCGAAAGCTGCCCAGACACCACGGTTATATAAAAATCTGTTTTTTTGTTCATGTATGATCAGCATGTTTGTGCAAAATGTTGTGCTATATTGTGTTAAAACTTGTGCTATGTTGTGTAAAAATCTGTGTTTTTAAGTTGAGGTGCACAAAATCTGGCCCGGACACCGGTTATAAAAACATCTGTTTTTTTTGTTTATGTATGATCAGTATGCTTGTGTGTAGTGCGTAAAAAGTTGTGCTATGTTGTGTAAATGTGTTTTTAAGTGGAATTACGCGAAAGCTAGCCTGTACACCACGGTTATAAAGAAATCTGTTTTTTGGTTTATGTATGATCAGTATCTTCCTTTTTTTATTTGAAGAATTAACCTAAATAGCCGTCCACTCAGGGATTAAACTAAAAATAGCTGACGGATCATATAATATGTGTATATGATCGTGTATAATCTATGTCTATATGCTAGAAAAAGTAAACAGTAAAGTAAAAATGCAAATTGGATAGAAAAAGTACCGCAAAGTAAATTTGTATATTGGCTTGAAAAAGTAAACGTTGAAAGTAAATTTGCAATACTAGCTAGAAAAAGTAATCAATAAATTTGCATATTGCGTAAATCCTAGGAGAGAGGAAAAAACACTAGGTTATTCTTTCCATATGTCCTAGCCTTGTGGACAGTGTTACTTGTTATCTGCTACTGGTGGTGGTAGGTATTCTGTGGATTTAGTGGAGGTGCGCTAAAACTGCCCTAGAGACCACGGTTATCAAAAAAAAAATTGCATATTGGATAGAAAAAGTAAACAGTAAATATGCATATTGCTAGAAAAAGTAAATAAATTTGTGTACTGGTTAGAAAAAGTAAACCGCAAATTTGCATAGCGGTTAGAAAAGTAAACAGTAAATTTGCCTGTCTATTTGTGTAAGGATCCCACTTTTGTTTCCTGTTTTTCAGGTTCTTTTCCTCTGTATTTTTTACTCAATTCATTGATTTTTTGAAGTATCTTAGTCTTGTTTTTAAATAAATTGTGTTAAAGTTACATACTTTTTGTCTGCTTGTTGATAAAGAGAACAGAGAACAGTCCAATTTATGATTACTTAGTTTATATAAATTGGGTGTAAGATTAATTTCTTTTTTCATTTCTAAGAATAACCTTTGAAGTTCTTATTTACGATTACATAGTTGTACCTGATACACTGAACTACACCAATGCAAAAAAAAAATTACGACTACATAAATGGGTTTAGCGGTAGCTTTAGTGCACCGGGTTGCCCTTTTTTACTATGTCTAATGGGTTCATAAATGTTTTCAAATTGTGTTTTTTGTTTTCTGGGTTGATGACAAGAGTCTATATTTAGATTTTAGACTAACTAGCAGAAAATAGTGTATATTCTTGTTAAGAGTTGCTCAGATTTGTCATTATATAGAGTCTGCTAAGTTTCGGTAATTAGCAACAACAACAACTTCCCAGTGTAATCCCACAAGTTGGGTCTGGGAGGGTAGAAAATAAAGTTTAGTTTTTTGGCATTGATTTTCTTGAGTTGTTTGACACTTCGACTCAATAACAGATGTGGAAGAGTGATTGTTTGACATATTATCTTTGCGTTTATACTTCAGGATTGTTTTACCGGAAAAGCTCAGCTATGCGAGCAAAATCAGAGACAGAGGCTTATGAGTTATATGTACCTCCTACAGTTGAAGAGAAAGATGATGTAGCTGTTAAGAATGGAGCACCAATAGAAGATTCTAGGAATGACAAAGAGACAGATCCTTATGCGGCTTCGATATATGAACCTCCTAAAGTTGATGAGAAAGATGACGGAGCTGTTCAGAATGGATCACCAACAGAAGACAAAGAGACGGATCCTTATGCGGCTTTGATAGATGAACCTCCTAAAGTTGAAGAGAAAGATAACGGAGCTGTTCAGGATGAAGCACCAATAGAAGATTCTAGTGAAGACAAAGAGAGGAATGCTTATGCGTCTTTGACATATGAACCTCCTAAAGTTGAAGAGAAAGATGATGGAGCTGTTCAGAATGAAGCACAAATTGAAGATTCTAGGGAAGACAAAGAGACGGATGCTTCTGCGTCTTTGACATATGAACCTCCCAAAGTTGAAGAGAAAGACGAAGGAGCTGTTCAAGCTGAAGCACCTATAGAAGATTCTGCTTTGGATTTTGAATCACAACTGTCCAAGTTCTTTGACAAGCTAAATATTAAGGTATGTTCCATTTTCTTCAACTATGCTGTCTCAGTGAAAGTTGCTGAAACCACAATTTGCTGTGTATTGGCTCTTTGACTAGTCATTCTGGTGTATCAAGTAGTATACATTTAATGGTCTGGGTGGTACCGCCAAAACCAGATTATAAGGTCGAAAAAAGGGGGACAAAGATTAAAATTATAAATCTGGAGAGAGAAAACAATCCATACAGAAACAAAAAATAAACCATGGTATATGTCTTAAAAGTATGATACCAGAAAACTACTTTTTTGGGACATCATATCCAACAAATCAAAGTAGTAAGGAAGTTAATCAAAAGAATTTTCAATTGCTAAAACAACATATTCCTTAATACAAATAGGACATTCATACAGGGATTAAGTTCCTATTTAGTACAGGTACTGCAGTGAATTGTCTGCAATGGGGCCAATTTTTTCTTGCATATGCTAGCAAATGGTTCATTTATCTCTCTTTCTTGTTGGTTCTTCTTTGTTATCGTCAGAAGTCTGACTGCTGTGATGAGACTCAGAACTTGTTGAAAGTTTGACACCTTGATGAAACCGTCAACAGTAATGTTGACCCTGAGCGGTTACCTGAGCAGTCATATCTTCATGCTTCTTGTAGTCATCATATTTTGAAGTACTTGTGAAATACATGTTCAACTGCAGTGCACGCTTCAACAAATAGTAGTCTAAATATGGTGAATTCTTTGAATATTGAATTAATGAATAAGCCGGATAGAGGAGACATAGGATTCAAATAACTGACACGACCATCTGGAATGAGTTGTTCGTTGATTGAATTCTTCTCAACCACCTGACATCAAAGCCACCTAAGTTCATTCAGTACTATAAATCTGTATTTTGTAAATATCTTAATCTCTTACATGTGCAAGGAAAAAACACTTAATTTTTCTCTTTTGTCTATTGGTTTTTTTATTATGATGAAAAAGTCTACTGCTGTGATGATATTCAGAACTTGTTGAAAGTCTTGGTACTTGATGAAACCATCAACGATAATGTTGATGCTGAGCGGTTACCTGAGCAGTGATATTTAATCACTTCCTTGTTCTTGTCTTCGAATTTTGAATCAAAATGGTGTTGAATGAGGGACAAATCCAACAAATGGGTTTGTCAGATTTTTCATGACCAAAATGGTGAAAACGCATGGACAATGAAGCACTTTCAGTGTGTAATTTTCACGTTTAAAAACCGACGGTCCGTTAAATATATTTACACTGAAGGTGCTCTACATGTCATGAGCCTTCAGTGAATCTTTTACATTTTGAAGAAAGACTCATTTCTATCAATGCACCTTTAGTATTAATTTTACTATCCAAGAATCTAGAAAGTGTCATTTTTTGAACTGATGGGACAATAAGAGACAATTTTTTCACATCCTAAAGGCTCATCTTCACCAATGCACCTTCAAGCAAATTGCGAAGACTGTATGGAGCAATGTTTACTTTCTCCTGTGATTTCTAATTCAACTTCTTCTTTTACTCTTTAATATGGAAGTGTGATTAATTGGGATAGCAGGCCAACAAAATACAGTACCAACAAAATAGTAGCTAAATTCACAAACAAAATGTAGTACCAAATAATTGAAAAATAAACATGTAACCTATCAAATCAGTATTAGTACTGAAATAGTAACTGATTTGTAGCACAAGGTGCAGGGGCGGACCTATGTGTAATTTTGTAATGCTCCAACATCCGTTAATTTCGACACATATTTGGTATAATTATATAAAAAATGTATTAAAATTGGTATAATAAGATTTAGAAAAGCACCCTGGAAGGAAAGAAATGCTAGATGTTTTGAAGGCAAATGTAGCAACAATCAGGAGATGAGAATGAAATGCCTGAGTTTTTTATATTTTTGGTGTAAACAGGAATTGGTGGGGGAGACAGTAGCTTTAGTTGATTTCATAGGAAAATTGTAAAATTTTCAGCTTTAGCTTTTTTCTAGAAGATGTCCCACATTTTTTGTGGCGTGTAAGACCCCATCTCATCCACTTTGTTGGATGATGATTTTGTGAATATAAAGTTACCTTTGTCTCAAAAAAAAAAGGCACCCTGAAAATCAAGAACATAGCTGGGTGTTTTGGTTTTCAGGCGGACCTTAAAGCTTTGGACGTCAATATGCGTGTTCGAACCTCCCGAGCATCCACAACAACTTAAATCCTGGGTCCACCACAGGCAAAGTGTCACTAATATTGTCAAAGAACAAAAATTTTAGGGGAGCGGATGAGCTTGAAGAATAAATAATTTGCTTGAAGGTGCATTGATGCAGATGAGCGTTAGGCTGTAGAAAAGTTCTCTCCTATTGTCCCATTAGTTCAGAAAATGACAGTCTTTTCAGATTCTTAGATAGTAAAATTAATATTGAAGGTGCATTTATAGTAACGCGCCTTTCTTCAAAATGTAAAAGATTCATTGAAGGCTCATGACAAGTAGAGCACCTTCAGTGTAAATATATTTAACAGACCGTCTGTTTTTAAACGTGAAAATTGCACACTGAAGGTGCTCCATTGTCCATGCGTTTTCACCATTTTGGCCATGAAAAATCTGACAAACCCATTTGTTGGATTTGTCCCTCATTCAACACCATTTTGATCCTAAATTCCTTGTCTTCATTTTGAAATGCTTGTGACATACATGTTCAGTTGCAAACCCTTGTTTCAATAAATAGTAGTCTGACTATGATTAATACTTTGAATATGGAGAGCGCGAACGAACAGAGGATTTATATAAAGGACCCCTATTAATTTTGAATTGATTTGTTGCTGATTCCTGTTGTTGACTTTCTTTTCTACAATCTGACATCAAATCACCTAACTTCCTTAAGCTCAATCATTCTGCAGTCTATAAATTCTTATCCACCTTCTTTCTTACCTATGCAAGAAAACCACATATTTTTGCTCTCTTTCTTGGCTAGTGATGCTTTTGTATTATTAAAAGCCAACTGCACTGATGAGACTCAGAACTTGTTGAAAGTTTTGATACTTGGTGAAACCGTCAACAACAATGTATGCAAGAAAACCACATATTTTTGCTCTCTTTCTTGGCTAGTGATGCTTTTGTATTATTAAAAGCCAACTGCACTGATGAGACTCAGAACTTGTTGAAAGTTTTGATACTTGGTGAAACCGTCAACAACAATGTTGATCCTGAGCGGTTACCTGAGCAGTCATATCTTAATTGCCTTCTTCTATTCTTCATTTTCTAAAGCTGTTGAAACATGTCCAATTGCAAGACATGTTTCAACAAATCATAGATGGTTTTTGATGGATCCAAATCATTTCTGTTTAAATTCTTGTAAAATTTTTTTGTTGACGTATTTCTCACTTCACCAGTTCCCCTGTTAACATTTTGTGACCAATTTCCTGTGTGAGGTCATCATGCAAAATTTCTTTTTTTTTTCCTTCTATTTTTACATTGAATCCTCATTAGATGTAATATTTAGTAATAAATCTGGTTGCTATGATGAAAATTCAGCTTTTGAAAGTCACAAGGCTTGAAGATGCATCGGCAATCATGTCGATTCTGAGCGGTTACCTGAGCAACCTCACCTTCCATGCTATTCTTTATGTATCACATCGTCCTTTATTCCCTCTTCTCATAATTCTCCCTCTCTTCGTGATATGTGATATGGCTGTGGCTCGTTGAAACGTGCAGTTCTCTTTTTTTCCATTATGCAATGTACTTGGTGCATTTGTACTTAGTGGTTTCTGGGGATAGGTGACTGAATTTCTTGTGTTCTCAAATTTATTTGTGTATGGCCCTCTTAATGCTTGCTTTACTAAGGCTAACAAAGGATTTGGTGAATTTGAGTTTCACTGTAGCTCAACATATCGACATCCAAATGCAACACTTGTATGGAACTTATGTACGTAAATATATCCGTAAGCTATGTGTATATGATATTCATCTTGTGACAATTTGGAAAATTTAAAGAAGCTAACCGTCATTGCTACCATTTTACTTTTTCTTGAGCCGGGGGTCTTTCGGAAACAGCCTCTCTATCTCACCTCTGAGGTAGTGGTATGGACTGCGTACACTTACCCTCCCCAGACCACACGTGGTGGGAATATACTGGGTATGTTGTTGTTGAATATTAATTTTGTCGCCTTGTCAATATCTGAGATTTCCTTGCAATTGTTGACACAAAGATTTCCTACATTCCAGTATGATCCTGAAGATTCCTCTTCACTTATCCTATTTGGTGGTGCTGCTGTCACTGCTCTTTGGTTGACAACTTCAATTCTTGGAGCCATCGATTCTATACCTTTGGTTCGTACTTGCTTCTCTATCAAAATCAAATCCTTTTTTTTAAGAATAAATAAATATATGTTATCCTCGTTGCTGACAGTTCTGTATTGTATATTTTTTCAGTTTCCTAAATTACTGGAAGTGGTGGGTCTTGGCTACACTCTCTGGTTCAGTGCTCGTTATCTACTATTCAAGGTAATGGCTGCACTATTGCTCAAGTAGTATCTCCCTAAGCAATTTTCAACAATTCATAAAAGATGAAACAGAATTTTTGAAATTCTAATTTCGTCATGACCACTACACTACTTTATTTGCTTTTCATACTTGTTTTTTGATACTTGAGCCGAGGGTCTTTCGGCTCCTATTATTTTTTTTCGCTACTCATGTTAAGTCTTCTTCTCGAGCTGAGGGTCTTTCGGAAACGGCCTCTCTACCTCCCAAGGTAGAGGTAAGATTTGCGTGCACTCTACCCTCTCCAGACCCCACTTGTGAGATTATGCTGGGTATGTCGTTGTTGAGCCGAGGGTCTATCGGAAACAACCTCTCAGTCTTCACAATGTAGGGGTAAGGTTGCGTACACACCACCCTCCCCAGACCCCACTTGTAGGATTACACTGAGTATGTTGTTGTTGCAGTGAGCTCATCGACATGTCTTAGCAACATGTAAATGTAGCTCATTATCCCTCCTGCATTCGGAATTTCAAAGTACTGATTCATTGCTTTGGAATTTTCTGTAGAAGTGTTACGCTTATTTGTCGTTCTAACTGTTTGATGATATTGTATCTGCAGAACAATAGGGATGAGCTTGCTGCTAAAGTTGAAGGGCTTAAGAAGGAGGTATTAGGTTCTAGAGATGATTAATTTTCACTTGGAAAGAACTTATCTTCCTTTTAGTTTTGTGCAAGAAGGAGCTGTGTATCTTATAGTAGAAGAGATTTATCCATATGGCAAGTCAATAGGCAAGTCTTTCATGCCAATGTGAATAATAGAAATTTGTGTATATGCTTTTGTTTTTTCTAAAAGATTGAACCTATATTTCTCTATGAAATAGCTCAATTTTGTGTTGTTACTGTAAGAAGTCAGATTACAAGAACAAAGATCTGTTCACTTATATAGAAGAAGAATCGAAAGAGAGTGAATGGTTCACTTAGTAGTGGAAGAGTCCCACCGAGGGGCGCAGTGAAACGGAAAAAAAATCTCTTTTCTTATAATTATAGTTCTCAATGTCCGACCCCAAAAACAGAGAAATTGCTCTCTTCTTTGTAAGCTTCATGAAGCGCAAATATAAACTACTCGGAAAGGTAAATTTTGGATAATAGATATAATTATCGAAAGAAAAAAGAAAGGGAAAAGGGTCAAATTTACCCCCTCTACTTTGAATCCAAATTAATTAAGTGTCCGTTTGGATGGACTTTTGGCTTAAAAGTCAAAATTCATAAGTTAAAATCTTAATTTATGGCTTTTGGCTTATTTTTTAGCATTTTAAGTCAAAAGTCATAAGTTAGGATTCCTAACATATGACTTATTTTAAGCATTTTATGGCTCGTTTGGATTGGTTTATTTTAGGTGCTTTTAAGCTAAAAATAGCTTTTAAGCACTTTTGAAGTGTTTGGATAAATTTAAAAAGTGCTTATAAGCACTTGGTTTTTGGCTAAAATGCTTAAAATAAATCAAAAGTCATAAGTTAGGAATCCTAACTTATGACTTTTTGGCTTAAAATGCTAAAATATAAACCAAAAGCCAAAAGCCCATCCAAACGGGCATAGTCAAAAACCAAGTGCTTATAAGCACTTTTTAAATTTACCCAAACACTTCAAAAGTGCTTAAAAGCTATTTTTAGCTTAAAAGAACCTAAAATAAGCCAATCCAAACGGGATATACTATTCGTCATATTTTGGGGTTAAATTTACTCTCGCTGTCAAACTTTGAGGCAAATTTACCCTTGTTGTTAAGAAACTCTTCATTTGTACCCTTCCTTTAACAGAAAAGCTCAAATCAACGTTAAATGCTCCATTTTAAAAAAATAAAACACACCTTAATCTAGCCCCCACCCCACCCCACTCCACCCGACCCAAAAAAAAAGAAAAATAAATATACTCCTTCCTTAATTTTGTTGTTCAAATTTTCCCAACGAGATTAGGCCACTAGATATTTATCAGTGCATAGCTGAAAAATGGATCTAAATTAGTGCAGAACTCATAAAAATTGGCACTTAATGGTCAAATGCAATAGATTAGGACCATTGAATATTTCTCTGAATGATCGAATTAAGAGGTCTTCTTATGTGTCGGTCATGACATCTCTTCATTCTTATTTCTATACTAGATAGGGGTGCCAGTGCTTCACACGAGAGCCCAATGTCATCATTTTGCAGACATCCAAGTAAAAACAGTAATTTGCAGAGTCTATCATTTGATAAACAAACAATGGTGTAGGAAGTGGAGAAAGTAATGAAACCTAAAATTCGTTTCATCTTGTTGTACATGTTCACATACAACGAAAAATTCATAACTTTGATATCAGAATTCCGGTTGAAATAAAATGTCTACTTGACATGAAACAACATTTAATGCAAAAACAACGTTATAGCTAACGTGGTACAATAACAACATACTCAGTATATTCTTATCAAGTGGGTCTGGCTTACAGTTTCATAAAAAAGTCGAGGCTTGCTGACTTGGGACAATTCAGGATTCTGATTTGTTGAAGTTTTAATTTTAAATAAAAAATTGCTTAGGAATGACAAGTTAGTTGAGAAGTAAAAGAATCCAGAAAGTGAAGAAGTACCTGTTTATCTTAAATGATCATGTTTAGATATTATTTTTTCTGTTCCACATATATCTACAACTTGTAAGATACAGGTCCAATCTGGAGTTTCGAGAGTTATTGCCTTTTTGATCAACCTGAAAAAGACGAATAGTAAAACTACATACTAAAGTAGAAGAACGTGGACAGAAGAATTAAATAGAAAGCAAAACAATGGAAGTAATAACTTACACAATGTTAAGAGAATGTTTTTTTAATAATTTCGTTGTATACAACATTGCAAGTAGAATGATCATTATGGTTGTCTGTTGTTGCTGGTCGAATTAGTATCTTTACACAATCAAAACTTTTTGCTCGAGACAAAGCGACGTAAAGTTGACCATGTGAAAATACAGGTTCGCGTAAATAAATTTCAATAAAATCTAGTGTTTGACCTTATGCTTTATTTATAGTCATAGTGAAACACAGTCGAATTGAAAATTGTGTTCTTTTAAATGGAATAGGTAATTTTTCGTTTTCTGAAGATAACAATGGTATTCGAGGAATAAAAATATGCTTGCCTTTAAAGTCCCCATTTGCGATTTTGTCACTAATAACGTGAGTCTTAAAATCCAGGCAAATTAGACGCGTCCCATTGCATAAATCTTCAGAAGGATTTAAATTGCGCAGTAGGATTACTGGGCAATTTTGTTTTAAAATTAGTTTGTACGGAGGTAGACCAGAAGGATTCAAAGTATGTAAAAAATCTTCATACTGGCTTTGATCCTTTGGTTCTACAGTTTCATCAATTCCAACAAATATGATGGCTGTGTTCGAAAATTTATCTATGAATACTTGATTAATTTCGGCTACAAAATCATTTTTGGTTGTTAGAATAACGCGGGATGTTACAGAGGATGTATCTTGGATGAGTATGTTTAAATTAGGATAAATAGTGTTAAACAAAATATTCAATGATTCTTTCTCATTTGTAAATGGAATAAGAAAAGATTCTGGAATTTCAATTTTACCAGGTTCGTTTACATTTTCTTTGCCATCTCCAATCTGTAGTAAGTAGTTACAGAAAGTAGGGTCTGTTCTTGCATGCATATTTTGTGACAGGTGGTATTTTTCAAGATAATCCCAAATGTTTTAGTTTAATAGACATTCATTAATGAAGTCTTGTTTTTTTCCGCTTTGCACAACAGGTAAAGTCTGTCTAAAATCGCCAGCAAAAACTATGATTTTTCCACCAAAGACTGTATTTATGTCCATAATATCTCTTAAGAATAAGTCGAAAGTTTCAACAAGCTTTTTTTTTGCCATTGATACTTCGTCCCATACTATTAGTTTTGCACCATGAATTAAAGAGGCAAGTAGACTTTATTTGCTAATGTTACAACCGCGATTTTCATCTACGTTGATAGGGAGTTTGAAACGTGAGTGAGCAGTTCGTCCTCCTGGTAGTACAGAAGCTGCAACACCAGAAGTGGCCGTGGCTAACGCTATAAATTCCTTAGATCGTACAGTAGCTAATAAGGCGCGATATAGGTAAGTTTTTCCAGTTCCTCCAAGACCATCAATAAAGAAAGCTCCTGATTTATTCTGAAATATTCTATTAAGGATAGCGTCATATGTTGTTCTTTGTTCTTTATTTAATTTTTTATATAGTAGCAAATCTTCGTCAGTCACAATTATATTTCGTTCCAAATGGATGTCTCGAGTTTCTTGTATTATCGTAGAAGATGTAGAAGGAGAAATATTTTCTGATATTAGTTTAAATTCATTTACATTATGACCCATTGAATGTAAGATATCGTTTATGTGATTTAGGACTAAGTAATGAATGTTATTTGTTTGTATATTTGGTATAGCTATAAAATCTTCAGACATGGGTCTTTCAAATTTTTGTCATAAATCTTTTGGATTAGCAGGGTTACAATATACTAATAGCGTTGCAAATAAATGTCTAAGACTGTACGACATTTGGTAATTAGCAGCTTCAGACATACATTCAACTAAGTTATCGTCGCAAGCGAGCAAACCTCTTTTTTCAACGGCTTGTCGGAATGTGATATAACATTCACCATTAACAGTCCGTAAGTCTTTGTAAGATTTTGGACTTCTTATGTTCATTAACAATAGTTGGAGATAATATCTTTCTCCTTCTGTTGGATGACAGGTGACAACACGGCCAATGACGTTGCCTTGTTTTCTTTATGTCCACATTTTATCGCTTGTTGACCAAACAAAGTATTGGAAAAAGTCTTTGTACAATAAGTTAAGTTCAATAGCAGTTTCATTTGTTTTATTCATGAAAAAAAATTCTATTAACATTGTTCTATTCATTATTTCATCTCTAATTTGTAATCTCTTATTTCATCTCTTTGTGTGTCAGAAATCATTATTATGTATATTAAAAGCAATTTTATCATGTCCTTTGCAAATATATTTGTAAATGTATTTGACAGCTTTAATATCTGAGCGAATTTCAACATTTATGTGACAGTTAAATTGCTTAGAAGATATAGATTGTACGGGACGATCCATGAATTATCAAGATATTGGGTTCTAATCTTGAAACATTTGCCAGTATTGCGTCTTCTATAAATTGGATAAGAATTTTTACCTTTAGATGTTTCATTAGCATAACATTGAGGATATTTAAATTTACATTGTCCTGTTTTTTTCATGCAAGGGCTTTTAAACTTTAAAATTCCACAAGGACTGTGTATCATATGCTTAATAACTAAGGAATGTAAATAATAATTTATGGCAGAAACTGATATTTGAGCACAAATAACTTTGTCATATGCTTCTGGGGATAATAATTTGTATTCGGTAGCAAGTATGATAAGAAAATGTGCATGAGGAAGACCGCGTTTTTGAAATTCTATAGTATACATAAAAGCAACAACTTTTTTGAAGATCTATTTTTTAAGTATATTTGACTTTAATTCTTCAACTTTTGCTTTGAATATGCGGCTTATTAAATCGGGTCTATTTTGGACTTCATCGGTTGGAAGTAAGAAATCTTGTATTTCTGGCCAAGAAGGATTACATGTCATCGTCAAGAAGACATCTGATTTTCCAAAATATTGTACTAATGCAATAGCATCTATATATCGTCGTCGCATATCTCGTGGACCTCCAATAAAGCTAGAAGGAAGGAAATTTTTTATGCCAATATTTGAAGCGTCTCTTTCTTCTTGTCTTAAAAGATCTCTAAGTCCTGATAATACTTCAAGCCTAAACAAATCTTGATTGAATAACAAAAAATCTAATCTTTGTGTTTCAACTTTTATGAATTCATCCACAGAATATTGTTGAAGTAATCTTCCGGAATGTAAAGTTTTATTTTGTTCGCCATCTCTAATCTGAAGTTTATAGCAGTAATACTCACGACATGAGACAATGTTTTTTTTTTCTTTTCTTTCTGTAAGATTTGTTCTTCTACATTAAGCAGTCCATCAATTGAGCACCAGTTAGAGATGCAAGAAAGTTGGCCATGATTGTAAAAAGAACGATTTCTAGTAGAGATGGATTGTCGCACGATTTTTTTAATACCACAATTCCAGTCATTTTCTCCATGGGAAAACAACAAAGGATATTATAATAAATCATAACAAGCATAATAATAGTGTACCAATTGAGTGGTATCAGAATGAGTGTAAATTTAAATATGTGGTGTAGAAATAGTGTTATTTGATTCATCGTCAACCCATAAAGCTGCAACTTCTGAGACGGTGGGTAAATTGTATGTTCATTGGTCTAACATGGAGTCACATTTAAGTGCGATGTAGAAATTAGGTAAGTTGGAAGTGCTTGTCAACGATTTTAGGAACATAGAATATGGATTGATCTTTAGAATGTTTATCAACTTTGAACTAACCTATTAAGATTTTCTGAGAAAATCATTTTGTTAATTATGTCATCTTTATTGTTGTAAAAATAAACTTGTAAGTTTCTTGGTTCTTCATTGGTAGGAATAAAGTTATTTATAAAATGGTACATTTGTCTTTGAATTTTAAATGTATATATACCTTGAGTTCTCATTGCTAAGTTTTTGTCATACTCTACTCCAAATGAAGTAAAAGCAAACATGTTGTTATATGTTCTTATATAAGTACGAAAATGATTGAATTCGTCAGTATTTTCAAATTATAAGCTTCTTAATGCAGGAGGTGGTCGATGTGACACTAATTTTACTGATCCATTACGACAACAGAAGCCAGTGGATTCATATTGAAATTTTCTAGCCGCACAGAATTTACAATTTGAAACTTTCTTTAAAAAAGCAGGGGTACATGGTAATGGGTTGATAT
The DNA here is from genome assembly GCA_031232105.1 of Capsicum rhomboideum. Classification (NCBI taxonomy): domain Eukaryota; kingdom Viridiplantae; phylum Streptophyta; class Magnoliopsida; order Solanales; family Solanaceae; genus Capsicum; species Capsicum rhomboideum. The sequence continues at coordinate 50,148,521 of CP124707.1, forward strand.
TCCAACAACGCAGTTGTGTTGATCGACGCTCTGTAAAATGATAGTATAATTTAACAGGAGTGAAACAGATGAAAGGATAGCAGAAATAAGTACACATGGTGGTACAAATAGACCTCTAGGAATTGGTTGGGGTGGACGTAAGATAGAACTTCCATTACATGTTCTTGAGGTTGATCCTGTAATGTTACGGATTAACATACAATGAGTAAATTTTTTTGCAGCATTTGAGAGCTCAATTTGGGTTATGTCTATCTTTCTTTTGTTATCGGGCATCTGATATTGAAGATAGACGCACAAATAAAGGAAGCGGGGAAGTATAAAGAGTAGCTGAAATGTAAAACGATACTTAAAACCAAAATTCGAAGCTTTATTTTACAGAGAAAGAAGAAGTAAATGAAGGAAAGAAGAAATGATATCTTACTCTTCAGCACAACGAGAAAACTTTTGCGGACGCAACAAAGTAACCAAAACGTAGATCCACTTTTAAGTATACCTGGTAGTTGAAATCAAAGAAAATTCAGCAACAAAATATTAGGACAAAACAAAAAGAATATGAAGAAGAAATCAAGAATAAAGAGATGAAAGAATTTGACGGAAGAAGAAACGTACGTTGGAAGGATTCTTCTTGATCTTGATAAAAATTAAATTCCTCTTCTAAATATGACAACAAAATGAAGTTTGGTAAAGTGAAAATTTTGCTGGAGGTCATAAAGGAGAAGGTGAGCAGTGTTGATCCACGTGGAAACAAAAGAAATATAACGGGTGGGTGGACAGTATTAAAATTTGGCTTCAAACAGTAGAAATAATACGTAGTTTATATAGAACTACTAATAGTGGAGAGGTAAATGAATGAATAAGGTCTGTCTAATCAAAGGTTTTGGTCGTCTACACGATCTACACTTAGGATAGTAGGATGTAATAAGTGTAAACAATTACATTCGAGATAAGTTTTTACGTAAAGGTAATTTTAGAGTTTATTATTAGTAAGATAAAACTTTTATTGTATCGAAGTTCAAATTATTTGCGCTATTTCAGGCAAGCATTATAACGTTATTAGGTTATCCAGTTCAAGAGCAATGAATAAAATAGTAAAAATGAGAAAAGATAATAAAAACACAATAATTTATGCCTAATAGAAAAGTCTCTATCATTTTAGCTGAGTTAATAAGAATGTGTTACCTAGCGCAAGTTGGACCTTAAAAAACTGGTAGTACATAAATAGAAGTTCCTTCAACTAATGATTGCAAACCGAAAAGCCAGAAGGAAAATGATATAGTGATGTAATAAAAAAAAGCATTATTAAAGTAAATATTTACATAATATATATTACAATATGTTACATGACTTTTGCGGGATGTTATACAGGGAGTTCGATAAAAAAGGCAAAATTCTTTTAAATAAGATTATGCTAACACGTGTGGAATGAGTTTGACAAAAGTAGCTTGTTCTACAATGAAGGCCAAAATAGAGACATTGTAGGTAGTGCTATATATATTGCATTGGCCTGGAAGTTGAATCTGGCAGCCCACCAAAATAGACTCTTTCAGGTTGAAACCTTTTTTATGATCTGAAAAGAAATTAGAGCAGTAAACTAACAAAAGTAGGAATGCCTGTAGAACCTTAAATTGCATAGAAAATAACATATTACTTTGGAATAAGCTATTTAAAAGCAGAAAAATCCAATTCACCTAAAACATGGAAGAAATTATATCCCCTACTTTACTCTGCTATTTTCATTCGATTACATTTTTTCCTTCAAGTTATAACTTAATAGAACGCAGAAGCGAAGGATAACTCCCCCATATAGTCAGCCCAAAAAATTACACAATAGTTCTAGAGTTTAGTTAGGGACTATATTGCTCGAACTCTTCAAAAATGTCTACGGGTGTGTGTCGGATCCTCCAAAAATAGTATATTTTTTAAGGATCCGACACGGGTGCGGCAACATTTTTGGAGAGTTTGAGCAACTTAGGTTAGGGAAAAGTGTACGATAAACTGATAACAGGAAAATAAATCTTATAACTTAAGCTAGAGTAAGATTAAATACACACAACATGCACGTATAAGTTGAAAATAAATCTGAATAAATTGAACATCACATGTTATGTTTCAGCCAACAGTATAAGGTATATTATTTATTGCATGTTCCTAATGTTTATCTATGGTATTATTATTCATTGTATGTTCATAATGATTATCTACGGTATTACAGAAAGTATGCACTATTTTTATACCAGGATATGTATGTTCCTCAGCTTTAACAATTTGGCATATCTATCTTTCTTTTATTCTGGCTTATGGAAAGAATAAAGAAATAAGAAAATGTTGTTTACCTTTGTGCCATAGCTATCAAAAAGTTAAGTCAGCCCTTTTTTCCGTACAAAATAACACTTGGGAGAAATATATGTTATAAATTTTGAAGGTATTATTAAGGATAAAGGAAACGAAAAAGAACGGAACTTGAGGAAAAATAAAGAAAAGACTGTAAGTACTGACCTTCGTTCTGTAGATGTCAAAAAAAGTTGTCAAAAAAGTTGAGCAACCTATAATATTTTTTGAAGAGTAAAAATAAACTTTCATGTAAAGCGTTCGTATGTAATTATGCAAACAGTGAAAAATCGAATGTTTTGATGACCTTCTTTTAGTTTTTGTTGGAGTCGGTGGCTCCAGTTTTTGCTTTATTTTGAGTGATTCAGTTTGCTCAGTTTGTTGTTATAGATCCACTTTCTGTTTTCTCTTACCTCCTTCATGAATAGTAATTGCGTCTGAAGCTTATAGAGAATGAAGATCACTGTGTTTTTCACTGCACAACTGAATATATATTTTTGAAGATGCTGCGCAGGAAGCATGGGAAAATACTTTTTTTGCTCGAATGACATATACCTTATTTCTAAAAAATTTCTGGACATCATAAATCAGTGGGTATTCACTCTGGGAAGGCCGAAAATATATATGTTAGGTTTTTTTCGTAAGATTATTTATGAGAATATTATACATGAGTTGTTAAGTTAGAATTTATACTTGAGCAAGAGTTCTTTTGTAGATTTCTTCTGTAGATTTCTTCTGTAGTGAGGGATAACAACTTTTCTGCTTCTTCGTTCGTAATTATTCCAACTGTTGGGCCAGACGAATCTTCCAGATTGACTTTAAACCTACACCTGCAGAAATATATGTTTAAGACGTTAGCATTTGTTGATGACAATAAGAAGCCTATAAATATATAGGCATAAATAGATTTCAAAATACCTGGGGACTAACATATGGTTTTCATAATAGTTCAATAGTGTAAGACATAGAAAGATCTGAGGTAGTGTGGGAAAGATATCTTCACCTCAATTGAGAATGTTAGTCCCTAAAATTAAAAGGTGAAAATAATGATTGTGATAGTAGATTCTAATATGAAATAATGGATAAAAATTGTTACTAACATCTTGCTGAGTGTCGATAGTTGCAATTGGAACTACTTCTTCATCCACTGAAACGGAGATGAGAGCTTCCGATTTCGATGTACTTCTCAAAGTGAATGAAGTAAATACTTCTTTGTTTTCCATAACCCTGTATGTGACAAAGATGTTAAATGGTTTATAACATTAATGTAGAAAAATAGGCAATGAGAATATACAGAGTAAGGTGATACCATTTTCGTAGTTGTTGGCATTGCGGATAAGGAGGATCAATTTGTATTGATGTGTTAAATTTTGTTGTCAGCGATACGCCTATGCCAATGAAATTCAATGTGAATAAGTTAAAGCTGAATGTATCAAAATATAATATAAAATTAACACACTTTTGCCTGTAATAAGAATAGAAATTAGGTTTGCGTAAAGTTTCTAGGGCCGAATTTGTTGGAAGAACAAATACTTGCCAAATGAAATAAAATTGTTAGGATATATGAGAAGTGTTGTTGAATATAATTTACCGTTAAATCTTGATGTCCCAATACGTCGTGCAAGGATTATAGGATATTCAGAGAGTTGTTGGAGGAGTTTTCTGCCTTGGTTTTCCATAATTGCTTCTTCTAAAATAGTAAAGGTGAAAGTCTGTTTACTGCCAGATGAACAATATTAGTTAATATTTTTTAAATTGTAAGCGAAAATATACAGAAAGTGTAAAAAGGTTACAAATGGGTAAATATACTTACAGCGCATCAATGACAATGAGTTCTTGCAGCGTTTTGTCTACCCTTGGAACATATCGTGGCGGGGAACAGTTGACAACAACGGCTAGTATATCTGTACACAATAGAAGTTAGAATTTATATATGCACTTTGAGTAAAGAGAATGAAGCAGACTTACCAAATTCTAGCTTTGACACATCAGTGAGAGTTTAGAGGACCTCATACTTAATATCTCCAAAAGATGTAACAATAAGCTTCGCAGGAAGAGGCAATGTATCAGCACTTTCTTCTTCAATTGGATCAATTATTGTCTTCTTATCAAGTATCCACTCAAATGTATGCAAGGGTCTTTCATGTTTCAGATAAGGTAGTTGTATGCGTGCTCCTGTTATGTAGTAGGTATGGTAAAGCTTGATCAAATCTTGATAACATGGAATGTCGTCACCATAGACAATACCTTTTATTTGGTCCTCTTGCGAACACTTGAAAATATTACTAAATCATAAAAGCTAAAAAGAAAGTTGCTCAAAGAGTAACAAATAACCTTAGAAGTAAGAGAACAAAGAAAGTGAAGAAGTACTTGTTCATCTTGCAGTATCATATTGAGATATTTGATTCGTTTTTCTTTACTTTCTCCTGCACATATATCGACAACTTGGACCTTACAGGTCCAACCAAGAGTTTCAGGAGTTATCGAACGTAAACTAAGATTTTGTGCCATTTGTTGATCAGTCTAAAAGAAGCTGCTATATAAATATATAGAGCAAATTAGTAGGAGAAATAAATTCACGAAAGAAACGGAAGAGTCTAAATAGTAGCCACAATGGAAAACAATGCCGCTAACCAAACCCCAAGCATTAATTTGTAGTGTACACCTTGTTATTGTACCTACTCATTTCCGAAATGTCCTAAGGCATCTCATTTCAGGTTGTTATCTATTATTAATCATATATACCTTATTCTTGATCTATGGTCATTCATGTATCACATACTTATAGATATGGTTCCAAGTTCCAATAATGTTACAATTCCAAAAGTATAAATCTCATGAACGTGAAAGCATAAAGTAAAGCATCAATGTATTTTCCAATAATGCTATAATCATCAAATGAACTTTTCCCAAAATTAAAGAAGTAATGTTGTGAAGTGAAGTGGTGTGTTCTTGGGTGGTATCCCATGGGGTTAAAGTACCTCGCATGGGTCGATCCCGCTACTGTGTAACAGTGAAATACTAAAAACATCCTGCACTATAAAAAAAATAGGAAATTGACTATCGAGATAAAGGAGATGGAAAACCAGAGTAAATTATAAACAGACAAAGTTGGCGCTCTTTCTTCTCCACAGAGAAGGAACTTTTCAGAATTCCAATTTTTTTTGGTTTAATTTTAGGTTTTCATTTAATGGTTGTGTATATATTATAACCAAGGATCCTCTTTGATATTGATTTGATATCAATATCAACTGAAAAAACTGACATATACAAAGAATCGTACAAATAATTACATTCATGCACAACTAAGGCAGTGAAGACAAAAGGAAAAATCGCCACTTTTTTCCTCACCAAAGGAAGCAAAATGCTGGTGGGAGGTAGCAAGTATTCCGTGGATTTGATGGCTTGGACATCACGGTTATTATTTATGAAGAAAAGGAGGAAAAAGCAGATCTACCTTTTTTTGTAGTTAAGGAAGAACAAACTCTTGATAAGTAGAAGTTTTGGAACAACAGCTACAGGTCGACAACCCATTAAAGCTAAAAACATCATTAAAGAAAATAGGAAGAAGAAAGATAAAAAAAAAGCGTGTAACAAAATTGAACCTTAACAATTAATTTGCCTTTGGGCCTAAGGTTCCAGCATCAAAATATCAGCAGAGAGCAAAAAGAAGATGCAGAAGAAACGAAGAAACATACCAAAAGCAGAAGAAGGATTCTTGTTGGCAGCAATTAAACTTGTCTTGGAAAATTTGGTAAAGTGAATTTTTTGCAGATGGTGGTAAAGCAAAAAGTGCACAGTGTTGGAGCACGTGGAGACGAGCATCCGATCAAAAGGCATATACGGTGGGGATCATTTGGTCGTCCGAAGAATAAGGCCCGTCGATCAAAACATGTGTACGGTGGGGATTGTTTTGGTCGTCCAAAACGACCCACACTTATTTAAAAGGAGGATATACAATTTCGATCTATACAAATTTTTCATTACGTCATTTGCTCAGAAAACTTATCCACTGATTCTAGAATCTAGATGCACATAGAATTGCATACCAAAATTTGAAATTTGAACATAACTGGAACAGTAACAGAGTTTGTACTAGACATTTTCTCGAGTTCCATGCTTCTGCGTAATCCCATTTCATTTTACTTTTTGTTCATTTGTAGCTGCACGTTGAAAGAGAAGTATATTTGTTCGTTGAAAGAATTCGACCAACAGAACTGAGGAAGGGGTATATTTGTTTGTGTCTTTTTTGTGGGTCGGGTGGGATGGGACGGATTAGATTAAGGTGTGTTTTATTTTTTAAAAATGGAGCATTTAACGTTGATTTGACTTTTTCTGTTAAAGGAAGGATAAAAGTGAAAAAAAAATTAACAGCGAGGGTAAATTTGGCCCCAAAGTATGACGACGGGTATATTTAGCCAATTTTTCAAAGTAGAGGGGTAAATTTGGCCCTTTTCCCAAAAAGAAAACACTCAACAACATACTCAGTGTATTTTCATAAAATGAGGTCTGAGGAGAATAAAGTATACGTAGTTATAGCCACTATCTTAAAGGTGAGGTAGAGGAGTTGTTTTCGATAGATCCTCGACTCAAGACAAAATATAGTCTAGAAAAAGTTGTAATAGAAGTAAAAAGAAAAACACTCAAAAATGTCTTTGTAAAAACCGTTTCAGTATTTTTTTTCAAGATCTATTGTGTGAATCAGACACTTTCCTCAGAAATAGTAATAGAAAATAATTTTAGATGATCACACTTGTGTGGCTGTCAGGATGGGCCACAGATTTTGGTCTTTCCAAGATTCTCACTTGTCATTTTCCTTTTCTTTTTAATTCGTTGGTATTGCAGAAAAAGAGTGATCTAGTGCACTAAGTAAATATTCATACGGGATGACAAAAGGTCGCATCTTATGTAACACCCCTTAAGTTTTTGAGTCTAGTTAATTCCCGTAACATTTATGGAAATAGTGAAACATGGGATCTTTGATGATTTATGTATTTAAAATTTGTGGGCTTAAGTTTTGGACCCAAATGAAGCCCAATAGTAATGAAGACATGGCCCAAAAGGGGTATTTGACCCATTTTTTTTAACCCATTCTTGTGAGACAAGTTGTTATATTATTATTGGACCAAGTGGGTGGTTCAAGAAGGACAATTAGGGGACTATATAAGGGGAATAAATCAGATTTTATTGAACAAAATTCTCGTGCCAATGTTGGAAATTTCTACAACATTTTTCTCTCAACTCAAACCCTAAGCCTTCATTCCTTTGGTCAAGATCACCTTGGAGCAAGACTTGGTAAGTGTATATTATCATGATTTAATATATTTTATGCATGGAATATGGTTTATATCATGTTGGTTATGTTGGTGAAGAGTGAGAAGGTCACTATGTGTAAAACAATTTGTGTTTGCTAAATCGGAGGATGATTTTTGTCTTGAAAACTTGAACATGGACTTGTGATCTTGAACGAAATAAACTTGATGGATTCAATATTTCCATGTGATATGTGATTATAGTCTTGATTTGTTTTGTCATGATGTATAATGTTTGGAATTTCTATTGTGAAATTGGTTATGGTTTTGGTGGCGTATTGGCCGTAAAGTGTCGTTTTGGGTGTTGTATGTGTGTTGTGAGACCATGGCTGGTTGTTGGCATATAAGATGATCAAAAATATGTTAAAATAAGTTTGGTTATGATCATGGACCATTCATTGCATAAAAAGACCCCAAAAAGACCATTTCGGACCAAAACGGGCACCCGCCCTCGCAGACGAAGCACCTGCGGGCGCAGGTGACAACGCAGGTGCCTCTGGCTACTGCCAAAGGTCACCTGCGAACGCAGGTCATCCACCTGCGGGCGCAGGTGGATTAGCGGATCGGCCCAGAACTCCGAATTGCTTGTTTTTGCATCCCTTTGGACCCCCGAAACCCCTATACCCTTCATGGATAAAATTATGAACTTGTGATGTCGTTTTAATGACTTTAAAGTGTCGTATGAAGGCATGTTGGACTGTATTAAGTATGGATTAATGTTCACATGTTGTTATGAGAGAGTAATGGCGACGGAATAACAATGAAGGGACGTAAGGGGTAAGTGTAGTGTGAAATGTTATTGGGTTGTGATGTATTGGTCAATGTGTGGTATGTTATGATATTGTTGGCATGTTAATGCAGTGAGTTGAGTTGTGAAGGATGAAACGATGCTATAAAGCATCCACGTAACTCATTGTGACACTTATGCGTTGGTAAGGTGAATAGTTGTTAACAAGAATTCTATTATGAACTTGTGATGTAGAGTAAGACGTACGGAAGGAGCTGGCTCATCGTAATCACATATAGGATTGTACTTTCACATTGCGTACATAAGGTATGTAAGGTTAATCTTCTATATCCTTCTGCAGCATGAATGTTCACATTGTTAGAATACTCATTCGATTCCGAAATGCTCTAAGGTATTCCGTATCCGAAAGTTGGCTAGAGTTACTCATATGTTCCTTATTCATTGGTCAATGGTGAATCATATGAATCATGTTCATTGGTTGACTTATGTTCATTGATTGACTCATGTCCATTGGTTGACTCACGTTCATCGGCTAATATGTCAAGAGTTCCAAATGTTGTAAGGGATTGCATCTCAGGTTGGTGAACAGTTGATATCCATATGTGTAGTATTTAGTGATCATTATCCTAAGGTTCCACAACTGTTCTATTCCGAAGGGGAATAAGTGTCCTACTCCTAGATGAATTATGATTCACTTATTTCTTATTCATTGACTGAGGTTACTAAGCTGTCATAACGTTGTTGCAAAGTCTAAGAGAACTATCTCAACAAGAGTAAGGAGGTAAAGAGGACTTGTTTAGTTTGAATAACATTATTCCAATCATGTCATGATCCAAAGTTTCAATAGAGTTATACACATGTCTTCTCTTCATTAGTAATGTTCCAAAAGTCCAATAAGGTTATGTTCCAAGGTTTCAATAGTGGTTATACTCATGTATCTTGTTCATTAGTCATTGTTCCAATGGTTCCAACAGTGTTATATTTCCATGAAGGTTATGTTTCCAATAATGCTTATTCACATGTTTCTCACTCATTGATTATTGGTCCCAAAGCTTAGAAAGTTGTGACTATCATTGTGTCAATCTCTCACAAGTAAAAATATCAGTCTCATAAGAGTAATAAGAGGCGATGTGCAAGTTAGTATAATTATTCCCTATAAGTGAAGATGTGTATATGAGTGTGAGCTTTAGTGTTATGATCTCTAATGTATCACTCACCTAGCTATGTCAAGGAAATAAGATTGTGAAGAAGTAATGCACCAATGGCTACTTTATGTTATGTTTCATTGAGAATGGATAACTATCTAAAGGGTATAAGGTTTGTAGAGAACTAATGTACATATGGTTACTAGATGTTACATTGAGTATGGATCACAATCCAAAGGGTGTCAGACAGTTCAAGATGGAACAATCCCAATATCATGTTATGGTATTATTACGATATATATATGACTATGGCCCACTGATCAGTTGGATGTCCGGTATTATATTTATATATGATAGCCCACTAAATGTGGATGTCCGGTATTATATTTATAAATGATAACCCACTAAATGTGGACGTCCGGTGTTATATTTATATATGATAACCCACTAAATGTGGACGTCCGGTATTATATTTATATATGATAGCCCACTAAATGTGGATGTCCGGTATTATATTTATATATGATAGCCCACTAAATGTGGATGTCCGGTATTATATTTATATATGATAGCCCACTAAATGTGGATGCCCGATATTATATTTATATATGATAGCCCACTAAAGGTGGATGTCCGGTATTATACTTATATCTTATATCCCACCAAAGGTGGAGGCCCGGTACTAACTAATTGAGTGAACAGTAATGAAAATAGTTGTAAAGAGATGAGAATATATTCCTCACGTGTATAGATGTAAATAAACATGAAGATGGTTATAAGAAAGTGATAATGATGCGACTGCTTGATCAAGTATTGAGACTACTAGAAGTAATGAACATGGTTCCACATATTTCTGGACGGTGGTATATCCATATTGATTATTCTCTTATGTTTAATTTCTTGGAAGTACTTATGTATTATTGGAGTTTTACATGGCCTTACATACTCAGTACTTTCTTCGTACTGACCCCTTTTGGGGGATTTACCTTACATGCTGCAGGCACAGGTGTCGGTAGATCTCCGCAGTAGGCGACGAGATATCCGCAGATTGTTGGTGAGCTCCAGTTGCTTCGGGGCTTCCCAAGTCACATGGGTTCACTAGGTTTGGGTATTTTGTAAACATTGTATAGACGTGGTCATGTATCTATTCGAGGCTTTGTAGACATATGTGGGAATATGAAAGTAAAAGATGTACATTCATTTTGACGTAATGGCCCTAACGGCCAAGTTTCATATATTGCACATATTGCCATGACTTTCGCCATTGATATTTAATTACATGAAATAAAATGATATGCATACGCAAACACACATATGAGAGTACATGAGCAAGGATTGGTTCTCTCGGGCCATATTGGCTTCGGGTGCCAATCACGCCTCGTTGAAATTCGGGGCGTGACATCTTAAGGGGTCGTAATGTAAATAGCATTGATTGATTCCATGGCCAAACACGAATTTAAAACTCAAGTATTATAGGTTTGAGTTCGAAATTCTATAACTCATTTGATTTATGAGTTTGAACTCTATTATTTATGTACTTACTGAGCGAATTTCTAATGCATATATAGAAAGAAAAATAAAATAAACATATACCTTAATTTATCATATTCACACAAATTTTCATCCTTATAAAGTAATTACAAAAATTTCAACTAATTATGTATCTTCGCTGGATGTATCGGGAGCTAATTATATATCTCGACAGACCCAAAATTGAAAAAATATATTGAGAGCTAATTGTGTATTTTTACAAAGGAAAAAATGTATCTTTATTGGATGTATTATGTATCTCGAAAGACCCAAAATCGAAAAAAATATATTGGGAGCTAATTATGTATATTTTCAATAATTATGCAAAATATCGAGATTTTCAGTAATTGAGCTCCAAACTGTCGGGATTTATGTTGTTTATCCTATATAGAATTTGAGTCAAAACAACTGGATTTGAATGAACTTGCACGTCGTTAACTACATTGGTCATTGTTTATGATTCGAATTCATAACCTGTAACGTGGAAATAATTTTATCGCTAGTTAGGGAGTGTAATGTGGATAAGTTATCCTAACACAAACATCAATGATTGATTCTATGAGTAAATACGTAACTTTTGAAAAAAAGGTAGTCACTTTTGTTATACGTGGGATTCGAAGAAGAGCCGAATCGATTTATTATATGCAACCTTATCTTACATTTTTGTAAGAGATTGTTTCGATGAAACCCTTAACCTCTTGAGAGAAACATGACAAAAACAATTATTGTTGATCCAAATCAATTTATTATATGCAATCTTGTCTTACATTTCTGCAAGAGATTGTTTTCACGAAACCCTTAACCTCTTGAGAGAGACATAACAAAAATAATTACCGTTGATTCGAGACTCCCTTGAGAAACCAAAACAAGGCTCTTCGGATAGTATAATCAATAATGTACATTTTTAATTGCACTATATCTACAGTGTTGAAGCAAATAACAATTGGTCACCAGCATTTAACATGTTTTCAACTGACTCATTAAGTTCCGAACTAAATATGGCTATGGAAATAACTTCATTATCTAAGGTAAACATTTATTAGCTCAATTTTTTGCACTTAATGTTCATTTGACCTTTTCATTAACCTTAACTATAAAACATATTCCCTCTGTTCGCTTTTACTTGTCACTTTTTGCCATGACACACCTATTAAGAAAATAATTATTGATATGACTATTTTACCATACTACCCCTATTAATTGATGTTTAGAGTAATATGACTTGAAAATAGTTTAGAAAATAAGCAATTAATGCTAAGGCAAAATAAAAAAATTCTTTTGTCTTTTCTTGATATGTTAAAAGTGACAAGTAAAATGGAAAATCCAATTAGGAAAATAGTGACAAATAAAAGCGAACGGAGGAAGTACTTTCTTTGTTTTTTTAGGGCAAACATCAGAAATATAGGAGGTTTGACACCTAATTACAAGACATATCCTAAGTTTAATATTAATTACAAGATATATCGAAGTAATTACCTCAGTCCTCAGATGTACAAGCCAAATTTCAAGTGTATCTGAGATTAGATAAACGCGAGCCTGTATATCTGAGAAACACAAGCCTATAATACACGCAACCCCAGTATTTTATAATTTAATTTAAAGTTAGGGGTGCTTTCGTAGATAACCCTCTTATGTTTGGCTATTTTTGTTATTTGCCCTTTTTTTACTTGTCACGTTTCGTTTGTCAAGAGTCAAATGACATGAATTTTAATATAAAAAAATAAATTTTATCCTAGGCAATCCCTTAGAGTCTAGAGAGGCTTCTTCTGCTATTTTAAAAAGTTTAAGGGACGCAAATAAAGTATTAGTGAAAGCATTAGTCCTAAAAGAAAACTTTAATACTCAAAGTAATCTAAATTTAGATCTTTCCAAATCACACAACATTTAATTAATTATTGTTCCTTTTTGTGAATCTTTTTTCTTAGTCAACAAGGTAAAGCACCGAATACTCTAATGTTCTGTCCCACTCATACATTCTCTCACCTAGTTTGTCTACTTAAAAAAAAGAAAAGAAAATAGACACCAATAATGGTCGAGGTAAGAATAGATAGCATTCCTCGTTTTTGTCACGGATTCAATTTATAAAAATGACCTCTTGCAAAAATATCGGATAAGACAACATAAAATAAATCCTTATGTGGTTCTGTCCTTCTTCGATCGAATCCGATGCGTAACGAGAGCTTTAATTCATCGTGTTGCCCTTGCCCTTTAATAATTAAACATTTCAACTCTACAGATATATAGCTAAACAACTCAATTTATTTTTACTATGTTAGGGCATCAATGGGGTTTTAAATTTTTATATATATATTTATAGATTTCAAATCTCCTGCATATAAGATTAGAGGTTGGCTTAGTAGTTCAAAGGGTTCAAATTTATTTTGAAGTTTCAAATTTAAATATTAAATATTATATTTTTATTTTTTGAATTCTCTCACTGAAAATTCTGAGTTCGTTAATACTTTAAATTTATGTGTCACGTTAAGCGTATGGTGTTTACGAAACATAAACGAACTCAGCATGCACTCAACAGCCGCTCCTCCCGCGGCAAAAAACGCGCCATTAATCGACCAGCCGTTATTGCAAAGACAAAAAGCCCTTGCCACGTCATACTCACGTTACTTTCTTCACGTCTCCGTCAATCTCTTTTTCTTTTTTCATTTTTTATTTTTCCTTTTATACATAATATAATTACAATAGAAAAATTAATAAAGGGAGTCTCTAAACTGAAAAGAGAAAAAAATGGGGACAAAAGATTGACTTGACAACAATTCACAAGAATTCAATAGGCATGATATAACAAAATTTCCACTAAAATTTGAGCAATGGACAATTTGTGAATTACATTCTTCTTAATTTTTGGGGATTTAAAAGTAACTTAAGTTTTAAAATTGTGTTAATATAATTAGAGACAAATTTAGGATCTAAAGTTTACTAATCTATCAAGGATTTAGGATTCTAGTTCTTCTAAGGTAATAAGTTCTAAATTAATAATAGTAATTTATAAAATATTCAATGAATTTCTTAATACAAATTAATTAGCTAAAACTATTGGGTTGGACCGACATCTAACTATTTTCTAGCTCTGCTCAATATGTTATTTGAATTTCTTAAGTTGTCTTTTTTTCATGAAAAATCCACATCTTGTGAAGAATATCAAAACTTTATAATATTTGTACAATTTTACCAAATATACAGACCACAATTCATAAATAAGGTATCAAAATATTCCGAAACATAATATTAATAAATCACATATTTACATATTTCTTTTATGAATAAACATGATATTACAAAAATTTCTACTAATTCATAACTTTTTGATTTGTTGAAGAAGTGAAGAAACAAAAAAGAAAAAGTGAGAAAAGGGATATTTTTTCCTTCTGGTAAACTTGCTGTCACTTTTACCCTACGAGAACAAGTGCATTACAATCTGTCTATGACTGTGTTGTGTGATATACATAACATGCACATGAAGGACAAAGTCCTTAAATAATTTTTTCTGTCTTTTTCTTTGCCTTTTTTTAATTCTTTATTTTTTACTTGCTGTGTATTTATGGCAAGTGAACTTTGTGTGTACACTGAATCTTTGATTTGTTAAAGGAAAGATTGTGAATTGTGAATTTGGGAAAATTGGGTTATGCTTTTCTTGATTGCTAAGGCAAAAAAAGAGTATCTTTCGAAGTGTGATTTGCTCATTAAAGAAGTGAGCTTTCTTTGCTCTTTGTAAGTTCTTGATACTTTTATTGGTTACTTATGCAAACCCCATTTTGTTTTTTCTCATTTTTATGTATTTCATGGTATGTGTTAGTGCAAAAGCCTTAATTGTAATAGTGGCAGAAACCCTTTAACTGGCTCTAGGTGATTAATGTCATATGTTAAGGTTTTCTTTTTGTTTGTGAGAAAAAGGAAAAAAGATTGTATTTTTTAATTTGTTTTGTGCTTGTGTTTGACTTTTTGTGATAAATTGGACAACCCATTGATTTGAATTAGGTAGTAGATAGTGTGAAGAAGAGATTACTTACAATGTATATGCTAAGATTGTGAATGTGGGAAATTTGGGTTTTGCTTTTCTTGATTGAGTTAAGGTTTTGAAGAACCTGTTCCCTCTCTGTTTGGTTGCTGAGGGGGCAAAAAAAGAATCTTTAGAACTGTGATTTGCTCATTTTTCTCATTACAAAAGTGAGCTTTATTTGCTCTTTGTAAGTTCTGGATACTTTTATTGGTTATTTATGCAAACCCCATTTTGTTTTTTCCAATTTTAATGTATTTTTATGTGTTATTTCATGGTATGTGTTAGTGTAGAAACCTTCGATTATAGCATTATTTTTGTGGTTGATTATTGTTTTTCCTGTAGCTTTTGCACTGTTCCCTTGTTAGTTGCTATATTTTCTTCATTGTCTTCCTCTTCTTTGTACCTGGATTTGCTACACTTGAGGCAAGGGTCTTTCGGAAACAGCCTCTCTACCTCCCCGAGGTAGTGGTAAGGTTTGTGTACACTTTACCCTCCCTAGACCTCACTTGTGGGATTTTACTGGGTATGTTGTTGTTGTTGTTAGTGTAGAAACCCTTTAACTGGCTCTGAGTGATTAATGTCATACGTTAAGGTTGTCTTTTTGTTTGTTTTGTGCTTTTGTTTGAGTTTTTGTGATAAATTGGACAACCCCTTGATTTGAATCAGGTAGGAGATTGTGTGAAGAAGAGATTACTTGCAATGTATATGTAAAGATTGTCTTTTTTGTTTGTTTTGTTGCTTGTTTTGAGTATTTGTGATAAATTGGACTTGATTTGAATTAGGTAGGAGATAGTGTGAAGAAGAGGGGAAATTGGGTTTTGCTTTTCTTGATTGAGTTAACCTTTTGAAGAACCTGTTCCCTCTCTGTTTGGTT
Source organism: Capsicum rhomboideum (assembly GCA_031232105.1). Lineage (NCBI taxonomy): Eukaryota > Viridiplantae > Streptophyta > Magnoliopsida > Solanales > Solanaceae > Capsicum > Capsicum rhomboideum. Next base: position 50,164,473 of record CP124707.1, read on the forward strand.
GCAGGGGCAAAAAAAGGAGAATCTTTAGTACTGGTATTTGCTCATCTTTCTCATTAAAGAAGTGAGCTTTCTTTGCTCTTTGTAAGTTCTTGATACTTTAATTGGCTATTTATGCAAACACCCCCCCCCCCCCGCCCCCCCCCACCCCCACCCCCCCTCTTTTTTTTTTCCCATTTTAATGGGTTTCTGTGTTGTATTTCATGATTTGTGTTATGTAGAAGCCCTTATTATAATGTTAGCAGAAATCCTTTAACTGGCTTTGGGTGATTAATGTCATATGTTAAGATTGTTTGTTTGTGAGTTCCTTGTTAGTTGCTATATTTTTTTCACCGTCGTTTTTTCTTTTCATAAATACTTTGATTTGTTGCACTTGAGCCGAGGGTCTTTCACAAACAGTCTGCGTATGTTATTGTTGTTATCTTTTGTTTGTGAGGTAGAAAAAAGATTTGCCTTTTACTTTGTTTTGTGCTTGTGTTTGAGTATTTATGATAAATTGGACAACCCCTTGTTTTGAATTAGGTAGTAGATATTGTGAAGAAGAGATTTACTTACAATGTATACTTATGATCCTGTTCTTGGTCGAAAAAACGATGGATTGGGTTTTGGAATACTATGTGGTTCTAAGTTTCAAGGTGGGCATTTGCCATCTGGTGTTGTTATCCCTGGTTCAAGAACTATACCTGTGAATGGAAGTGGTGGAGATGATGATGGTTGGGGGTCGGATATGGATACCGGTTTTGATTCGGATGATGAGGTTTATGGACATTACTCTGTTGAAACTTCACCCCAAGATGATAAGTTATCCAATGTTGGTAATTTAAAGAGAGAGGATTCTTTCAACAAACATGTTGGTAATGCCAACAATGATGAACTTCAGCAGAAAAGGTGGAACCAATTTGCAGTTAAAAGTTCATCAAATTCTGTTGCAAGTTCTAAAACTACAGCTTCGGTGCCATTTTCGATCGGTAACAAGAGTGGCTCATCCTGGGAGTCGAGTGGGAGGTCTTCTAGACAGGTTTGCTGTTCTACTTTTGTCTGTTGGGTAAACAATGTGGGACTAGTGAGTGAAATCTTGGGATGGTTTTCTACTTGTTGAGTGATACAAAGAACCGAAGTACGGTGAAATCTTCTAGGAGATTTACTTTAATGCTCAAACTGCTGAATATAAGACTTGAGATTTATGAATTTCCTATTTTGGGGCAAAATTTATGTTTGGCCTGTTTATGCTTCTTTTTATCATAGTCTCTTAGAGTAACCATTGCATGTCTTTAATGAGATTCTAAAGTAACCAGGAAAGTGAAGATAACGTCTAGCAAGATTGTTATGCGAGTGGTTAATGTTTAAAAGTTTAAAAGTTTCCTTGTTTAAAGTTTCCTACTTGGTAAGATTAATGTTTTAACTTGATATCTTTGGTTTGTATTCGTAAATTAAAGAAGGTAATTAGTCTTATACTAATTGCTGCCTCTAATTTCTTCGAAATAGGGGTTTAGATCTAAGTTCTTGAATTTAATCAATTAGTATCATAATTAGCTTAATCCGCTAATTTTTGAATACTAAGATCAATATGGTTCTTAGCACTTCATTTTGAAATTTGGGGATTTTATTCTTAAATTTTGCCTATCTCCCACATCCAAAAGTTGAAGGTAGCGTAGATGAGGATGTTGCGATGGATGTGTGAACTTTCCAGGAGTGATAGGGTTAGAAATGAGATTATTCAAGAGAAGTTGGGAGTGGCTTCGGTGGAAGACAAGATGCGGGAAGTGAGGTTGCGATGGTTTGGACATGTGATGAGGAGGTGCACGGATGCTCCAGTAGAGGTAGGCCGAAGAAATATTGGAGGGAGGTGATTAGGCATGACATGAAGCAGTTACAGCTTACAAAGGACATGACCCTTGATAGGAAGGTATGGAGGACGCGGATTAGGGTAGAGGGTTAGTGGGTAGGAAGGCGTCCGTATTAGTAGGAAGGAGTGTTTGTTTGTATCTGTGCCTGTTGCTTTTTTGGCAGATTCTTGGTCGCGTTGTTTTGGTGATGTTTGTGATTCCGAATAAATAGTCTATAGTATTACTCTGTGGGTGTCTTGCTTCTTTTATTATCTAGCGATGTATTATCTCTTTTTTGTTGTTTGTTTTTATGATTTTTGTTTGTTATTGTTATCTGTTCTGATCCGGGGGTCTATCGGAAACAACCTCTCTACTTCATCTGAGGTAGTGGTATGGACTACGTACACTTTACCCTCCCCAGACCCCACCTGGTGGGAATACACTGGGTATGTTGTTGTTAATTTCTTGTCTTTAATCTTCGTATTTTCCTTCTGCATTATTTTCTTGTTCTTTCAAGTAACCCGATTGTTATCACTGTGTCTGCAGAACTGTTATAACGAGGATCGTGCACTCTGTTCTTTTTGTAGTAGTCTTTTCATATGCGAATATGTTACTCTTATTCTCTCCACTGATTCTGTTATGTGCTGAAGCAGAATGTGAAGTTGTCCAAAAGTGATATTCCCAGTGCACCCCCATTAGGTGGTTCATTACAAGAACGTGATCAAGTTGCTGAACAGTGTAAAACTTTTGCGGCAGATGATATCTCCTTCCCATCAGGTTGTTCTGTAGCAATGGATGAAGCTAAAGCATATAAATCTGCAACTGCTGGTTCTGCAAAAGATGGACATTCTGATCCTTCTGGAAGGTATACATCATGACATGTTTTCTTTTTCTGAATAATGCTTGAGGAATTTGAAGACATGAAGTGACAACCTTGTTATCATTCTCAGGGCTGGTGGTGTACCTTCTAATTCTTCATCTGCCCTCTTTCCAACATATCACGCAAGGTATTTCACTCAGAGTAGTCCAAATTGGTGTATTATAAAGTTTCTGTGAAGATTATTTGATTTACTCATCATCTTCTTTAATAATTTGAGTTTGATACAGTGGACGAGGTAGTTGGCAATGTTTCGTTGCTTATGAGGCATGTGTTCGACTATGTCTTCACTCATGGGCGAAGGGTTTCCACGAGGCTCCAGCGTTCTTGGAAAATGAATGTGCCTCATTACGAGATGCTTTTGGGTGCGTTTTGTTCCATTACTTGCGCTCTGTTTCTGTTTCCATGTTCTAAAGTTCTACTCAGTGGAAAAATATGGAAGAAGCCAATTATCTTGTTTGGAGTCTCAAATACTCCGGTCTTTTACATAATACACTAATATGCTGCCAGAAATTGCAGAATTTGTTTGTTGGATTACAAAAAATGGTATCATAGACTGATTACTTTAGGAGGTTCAGAAGCTGAGACTTATCTGATACCAATTAGTTGTCAACTTATAGCAGAAAATTTGAATTGGGATTTTATTTTAATGATAAGACCACCATTTTGATTTTTAGTATTTTGCAAACTGTAATAGCATGTCGTGTCATCCTGCACTTATCTTTAATTATCGACTGTATGTTGCAATATTTCAGCGCAAGGCAAGTGTTGTTACAATCGGAGGAAGAACTGTTGAGGAAAAGGTCCTTGGAACTTGTTGGTGAGGGAGCCTCGATGAAACCAAAGAAAACTTTGGGCAAGCTGAAAGTACAAGGTGCTTTGGTGGTTTCCTTTTAAAGTTTTGATGACTTCTCCTTAGACAAATTGGTTGTCAAGCTGAACTATATAACTGTCTTGTAGTGCGTAAAGTGAAAATGGCATTGGATCCACCCACAGGCTGCAGCTTTTCCACTCTGAAACCACCAAAAGTAAAACTGGAGGCTATACGTGCTCAGTTGTCCAATGTGAAATCGACTCTCAGTTCTGAATGGGGTGCCATACGAAAAGTACGTGTGGCTCCAAGGATTCCTCCAAATGGTTCTTTATCACATCAAAGCTTGGCATACCTTCATGCCGGTACTCGTTATGTAAAAGACGTTTCTGGGATTTTAAAACTTGGTGTAACTACTTTACGAAGCAGTTCATCATCATATGAAGTAGTTCCAGGTATGCAATTCTTAACTTTCTTGGAGTGAAAATCATTAGTACCTGGTTCCCTTTTCTTCTATTCAATAGTCCTCTGTGAACGCGAAGGTGGAAATCATTTCTTATTGTTCCAATTTCTGTGGATCTAGTGGGTAGTTGTGACCTACTCTACGTAGGATTTAGAATTGAAGGTTTGAGGAATAGGATTCAGTTCATTTCTTGCTTCGTAGGCCTTCAAAAGTTTTGATATTTGAAACTTTGTGGCTATGTTTCCGGAAAAAAATGTGTTGTGTTTCTGCAAAGTTGGATGTTTTGTCCCTTCTAGACAATACCTCTCAGTTTGATTTTCATCTTGGTGCAGAGACATACTTTTGTTCGTTGAGATTGAAAAGTTTACCTGAAGAGGATACAGTGAAAATGCAAGCTGGATCCGCTGAAACACATCTATTGTATGTGGACTTGTTGCTCAAATTTTTAGTCATTGCATGTTTTCATCTTCTTGACATTGATGGTTTTTACATTACCAATGATACAACTCAGTTTACCGGAGGGGCTGGGGGATGACTTAATTGTTGAAGTACATGACTCAAAGGGAAACTACTGTGGCCGTGCAGTAGCTCAGGTTGCTGATATTGCTGATGATCCGGTATACTTTCTGGATCTCATATTTAATTATTCTGTTATTGACGTTTAACTTATATGTCGGAAAACTTATTTTTGATTGTGAAAATGCAGGGAGACAAACTCCGTTGGTGGTCCATATATCATGAACCAGAGCATGAACTTGTTGGAAGAGTACAACTATACATAAATTATTCTACTAGTCCTGATGAAAATAGCAACACTAAGGTATAAAAATCCTGCAAGAACCTTATTTTCTTCCATGCTATTTGGCTATAAGTAGACTTCCAGAAGTGAACGGTTGCTACTTGTCTACCTACCTTTTCTGAATTAACACACACAAAATTTCACTTACGAAAGCTCAAGTATCATAGCTTTCTCTCAAGGATTTCTAGATATACACACTGTATGCCATGGCAATATATGTTCTAGATATATTCTGCTGTTAGCTAAACATGGAATATATTTATTTATTCAATGATTTTTCTGTATGTTCACGATTATGTGGTGTGATGGATGACCAGAAGTTAAGTTTCTGAAGTTGATTAGTTGCCTGTTTTTGTGCCAGTGTGGTCCTGTTGCAGAAACCGTTGCATACGATTCTGTTTTGGAAGCAGCAATGAAAGTTCAACAGTTTCAGCAGAGAAATTTGTTGCTCCATGGTGCTTGGAGGTGGTTAGTAACTGAATTTGCATCATACTATGGAGTCTCAGATGCATATACAAAACTAAGGTAGGGTAGATTATTTTGGAAAACCTTTCATTAATTAGCATCACTCAGAGATTTGGTAAATGAAACAAATGAAGAATTCTGCTAAAAATTTTCAATTTTTGTGTTAGATATCTTACTTATGTCATGGATGTTGCGACGCCTACAGCAGACTGTCTGAACTTGGTATACAATTTGCTGCTACCGGTGGTCTCTAAACCTAAGAATAGTCTAAGTCATCAAGAGGTAAGAGGATTTTGTTTGAACTTTTTGCTGGTAGATTTGCTCTTCCTTTTCTTTAGTATTGACTTCTTCCATATACTTATTTTAGTTTTCTTTTCCAAATTCACATTTCTTTCAGTTTTTTAACATGCATTTTTTACCGTAGTATTTTTAGCACGTTATGCACATGCAAGTTTGTGATCCAGAATCTAGTGTTATTTTATTACTTCTCAGTGTCTCCGAGATTACAGAACCTGCTTGTATTCACTGCAATACTGTCTTTTTTATCATGAACCAGAATCGTATTTTAGGAGAAGTTTCTGAAAAGATCGAGCTGATTGTTGCTCTAGTTTTTGAGAACTACAAGTCTTTAGACGAATCGTTACCATCAGGTATGGGGGATGTGTTCAAACCCGCATCTAGAGTTGCTGCTCCTGCACTCTCTCCTGCTTTGAAGCTGTATAGTCTTCTTAATGATATACTTTCTCCAGAGGCCCAGTTGAAACTATGCAGATATTTTCAGGTTCGGGAAACTATCTTCTTGCTTATTTTTTCTTAAAAGGAATGGAAGATGTGAAACCTTTCTTTTCTTCTGGAAGCTTTCTCACTTTTACACATTATTTTTTGTGTAGACTGCTTTTAAGAAAAGATCCAGAAGACACTTGGCAGAAACAGACGAATTTGTCTCCAGCAACAATGACAACATAGTGATGGATCCTATTGCTCGCTCCACAGCTTACCAGAAGATGGTATCACTTTGTTCGAATATCAGAAATGAAGTTCGTACTGACATGGAGATCAATAATCAAAATATACTTCCAAGGTACCTCACCCCCTTTCCCCTTCCCTCATTGGAGTGTGACTTCCTGTGTCATTCAGCTATAAAGCTGGAAGTTTAGATGGTCATACCGATTTTTTAAAGTTACCTGGTCTCTTTTTCTAGGATTCTGATTTTGACGGCTCAATCGATTATTCCATTTTTCTTGCTAAAACGACCATTAAACCTCAGCCTTAAGCTAATTAGATTCGACTATATGAATCCTCACTACCATGTCGCTCCATTTAAACCCCTCTCAGTCACAGTTATTCATACTGGTCTACTCTAAGTTGCATGCTCAATGCCTTTATTCAAAGCATTGTAAATTGGTAATAAAAGGTGTGAATCTTTTCGTTGCATATATTTTGTGGAATTTGGCAGCTTGCTTAGTAACTTAGTCACTTTCTGCTTTGTGGTCGGCATGAGAAAAGAAAAAGATTGTTTGCCACACTTGCCTTCTTTATGATCTGTTTGTTTTTCTTGTTGATACGTGTTGATCTAATCTTGTTAGTAGAATTTTGTCTAGAAATCGTATGATTCAATTCACTCCTCAAGACAAAAGCTGCTATGGGCCCCTCCCGCTAGTAAAAAAACTCTGGATGTTGGTCTATTCTGGGCACGAGCAATCATCTTTCTCTTGGATGTAATAAGATAAAAGGGAAGACATTAAAGAGAGACGGAAAGATCTTCTGATAGCGTATAGACATGTTATTAGACAATTACTATATGGAATTCCATTATTCATAGCTATTTCTGGTTAATCTTCTGTAGTTTCCTGGACCTCCCAAATCTTTCATCAGCCATATACTCCGCGGAGCTATGTAGCAGATTGCGGGCATTTCTTGTTGCATGTCCTCCCACTGGTCCCTCATCTCCTGTAGCAGAACTCATTGTCGCAACAGCTGATGTTCAGAAAGATTTTAGTGCCTGGAACATCAGGTAATGCATGTTCCTTAGTTCAGTCTATACTGCTTGTCTTGTGTGTACAATTTTGACAGAGGTGAAAAATCCTTTCACAGTCCTGTCAAAGGTGGAGTTGATGCAAAGGAGTTGTTCCATCCATACATTACCCTCTGGATCAAGGAGAAGCGTCTTGCTTTGCTCGAATTCTGTAAACCTGACAAGGTATGTCAATCCTCACATTGTTGTGCCTAGTCAACAATATCTTCAGATGAAAGTTACCAGTTTAAAAAAAAAAAAAACAATATCTTCAGATGAAAGTTACCAGTTTAAAAAAAAAACACAATATCTTCAGATGACATAACTTATACACATAATATATGTACTGCGACTTTGTATGCATATAAGATAGAGATTCGTACACAGACGTGTTTGTTCTGAACTGCTTTCTTAGAATTCTGTACTTGACACTAGTTGCATTATCTGCAGATAAAGTGGCCCTGTGTAGATACACAGCATTCAACAACTCCTTTTGTTGATGATATCTATGACCGATTGAAGGAGACATTAGCTGAATATGATGCTGTCATAAGACGCTGGCCTGAATACATCTTCTCATTGGAAACTGTATGTACAAACTTTGCTCTTCAAATTCTTCATCTTCAATCCTTTGAGCAGTAGACAAGTTTTCATTTTACGTAATAACAATAGAGTATCGTTATCTCAATTCCAGAAAGCAAGATTAGATACCTTCAGTCTCTTGTTACTCGCTTGAGATCAATTAGTTTTCTCTATGTTTGATGACTTTTGACAGTGACTAACGACACTTATATTTCCACGTTTTTTCAAAAGGCTATAGCAGATGTAGAAAAGGTAGTTATTGAAACTTTGGATAGGCAGTATGCAGATGTTTTAGCTCCATTAAAGGAGAATATAATGAAATTAGGTCTCAAGTATGTCCAGAAAATCAAAGGCACAGTCTGTCCGTTTGCAGTCTGCAAAGAGGTGAGCACCGTGGTCTTAGTGCAATGGCCTTGTAAATGTATAAATCCATTTTTCTGTTTTCTACTTACAAGAAAATAACGCGTTTGAGTTATTTTTCAGCTGGGAATTCTTTTGAATTCCATGAAGAGAATGCTGGATGTTCTACGGCCGCAGATAGAACTGCAATTCAAGTCATGGGGTTCTTGCCTGCCAGATGGTGGACATGTCACTCCAGGAGAGCGTATCAGTGAAATTACAGTAATGTTGAGAACCAAATTCAGAGGTTATATGCAAGCCATCATGGATAAACTAGTGGAAAATGTTGGTATTCTATGAACGCATTACAGTTTTGTCTAAATTTGTAGGTGTTTGCAATAGTTGTGATGATTGTTTCTGTATACAGACAAGATTGCATAGTCCCACTAAACTGAAGAAGATAATCCAAGATGCTAAGGAAGGTACACAGGAATCTGATGTACGAGTTAGGATACAGCCGCTGAAGGATCTGCTGGATAATGCAATTGAGCAACTTCATATGGTATTTGAGACACAAGTTTTCATAATTATTTGCCGAGGCTTCTGGGATCGGATGGGGCAGGTTAGTAAATAGCTTATTTATCAAACTGTTACTAATAATGGCTAATTCTGACAAATGTTTCCTAATGTTCCGCACTCTTCAGGATGTGCTAAAGTTTTTGGAAGAGAGGAAAGACAATAGATCTTGGTACAAAGCATCACGTGTTGCAGTATCTGTAAGTTGATGCTAATTTTCCGCTCGTAAAGTCTTTTATATTCTTGAATCATAACATAAATAGAAACTCTTGAGTTGCATGATGCTACTTTTTCCACTAAAATTTTCAATTATGTATCGGACCTTTCCCTTCTTCGCCTGAAATAGGAGCGGAAGGTTCATGCTTTATATATTTGTTTACCCTGTAGATTTTTCGTTGATAGTTTTGTTTCTATTTGCAGATATTAGATGACATATTTGCATCCGGGATGCAAAAGTACCTAGGCAATGCACTTCAAGAGAAAGACTTGGAACCGCCTAGATCTATTGCAGATGTTCGATCCATGCTCTGTAAAGACGCTGTGAATAACAACGACAACAACTACTTCTATTAGTGTATTAACAGAACTTGTACATAGCATATACCAAATACTCCTACTTAGCACTTTCCTAGTTTCTACTTATCGCGGAGAAATATTAAAAATTGTTGCCTTGCACCATATGACGCGTAGAGATGAAGAGGGTGTACTGTCCAATTTTGTTAGGTATTCTAGATTTTAGTTCTTCTTAATGGCTGCTATAGAGCAACTGATCATTTTGTATTCATTTAGAAATTTGTACTACTAGTAGTAGTTTACTGAGCTTGTATACTCTTGGTATATTTCTCAATTTTTGATTGAATAGTTCTCTTGAAAAATCTTTGAGAACAATGTATGGCATATTATACAAAAACAAATATGTTTAGATCCAAACAATCATATTCTAACTTGCCTTTACTTTGCAAAAGGCAACTATTGTGCACAGCTATTTTCCTCATAAGAATTTGCCAAGTGTTTTTCTTTTTCAATATGCGTAAGTTTTGGTGGATAGAGTTATCTGAGGTTATCGGTATCTTGTGAAATAGTCGTGTTGGACACATGTATTTGATACGAGACGATTGGTAATGTGTTTTGAGCAGGTGGTACGTGTTCAATCTTTTTTTTGTTTCTTACCTGGTGTCTGCTATTCCTATATTGGGGTCTGACTAAACCTGGATTAGAGCCAGAAAGTTTCATATTAGGAGGTAAAGCGTTCCTAACGAAGATGGTTTTATGCCTATGGTTCGAATATAAGACAACCCTTGTTGGTTAGGTACATTTGCCCAATTAATTTAAGATTGTATCGAGTAGACCTACTAATAGGATAAAACGCTCTCTACTGAAAAATTTCATTCTCAAGATTGAACACGGAACAAGAACATGATTTTGTTACAAGTCATAAGTACTAATACTTAGTAGATTTGCATCATTTTCATGTTAGGTTTTGATCATTGTTATCAATGTGTATCCAAGTGGTTAATGGAGATTAATGAAATAATTAACTGATGTTGACTGCTAAATTATTGACTAGATGATAGCTGTCCTAGTTAATACTATAATGTTGTTTCCTCTGTCCTAAGTTCCAGCAAAAAGTACTACAAATTGGGACCCTAATCTTTTATTGTTATTCAATTATTGTACTAGGCTTAATCCAAGTGGCCAATTTTCTAGTCTGTGAATCTAAACCCTTGGATTGGTGACAACTATATGGTTAAAATAAATAAATAAAGTATGTCATATCTCATTAGCTCTGTGAAGATATTATTATATAGGCCTATTATATAACTAGATAAGGGTGTCCGTGCTCCGCACGGGTGCCTAATTATTATTTTCTCATGATACGTAAATAATTTTTAACCTAAAAAGACAATTAGCTATTTAAGTTGATAGACAGTCGATCAAACTTTTGTATGATTTTAAAATATTATAAGTTGTTGATTATTATGATTTATAGTACTAATTTTATGTCTTTCAAATAATATATATCACCGTTGTTCCAATTTATGCGACACCAATATAATTTTGAGAGTCGATCAAAGTTTTTATGTTATTTAAATATTTGAAGCTGTTAATTATATTACTTTTTAACGTAATATAATTTATCATTTTGTGTCTATTTTTATAATAATTAATTAGGGGTGATATAGTAAAATCACGGGGTTGAAGCAGGTGGGTTGACCCCTTAATTTATCATGTTGTATTTATTTACCTTTTTTAATTAAATATTATTAATTTTCTAATACTTAAATGAGTTAAAATAATTAATTAAGACCAAGAGGTGGAGGAACGGATAAAATCCGTTCGATCAAAGGCCGTGGACGGCCGAGATCTTTTTGGTCATACCAAAGACCCACACTTATTAAAAGGCATCATTTTGTGTCTATTTTACTTTTTTTTAATTAAATATTATCAATTTTCTAATACTCAAACGACTTATAATAATTAATTAGGGGTGGTATAGTAAAATCACCGGGTTGAAGCAGGTGGGTTCGTCCCATAATTCATCATTTTGTATTTATTTACCTTTTTTAATTAAATATTATTAATTTTCTAATACCGAAATGAGCTAAAATAATTAATTAGGACCAAGAGGTGGAGGAACGGATTAGATCCGTCGGATGATCGGACACGTGGACGGTGGAGATCCATTTGATCGTCCAAACGGATCACCACTTATTAAATATTATCAATTTTCTAATACTCAAACGACTTATAATAATTAATTAGGGGTGATATAATAAAATCACCGGGTTGAAGTAGGCGGGTTCGTCCCTTAATTCATCATTTTGTATTTATTTACCTTTTTTAATCAAATATTATTAATTTTCTAATACCGAAATGAGCTAAAATAATTAATTAGGACCAAGAGGTGAAGGAATGGATTAGATCCGTCGGATCAGGGGCACGTGCCGCATTCAACAGCTAGTAAACCAAATAAGTACTTTGGAAGAAGATGAGAACGAAGGAAGTGAAGAAGTACCTGTTCATCTTGTAGTATCATGTTGAGATATTTGATTCGTTTTTCTTTACTTTCTCCTGCACATATATCGACGACTTGGACCTTACAAGTCCAACTAAGAGTTTCAGGGGTTATTGAACGTATACTAAGATTTTGTGCCATTTTTTGAACAGTCTGAAAGAAACTGCTTAATAAATATATAGAGTAAATTAGTAGGTCAGAGGAAGAAGTAATAAATAGAGTAAATAGTAGCAGAGTAGTAATTGATATATACAAAGAATTGTACAAATGATTATATGTATGTAAAACTAAGGCTGTGAGCCCAATGTTATCATTTAGCAGACATGAAACCTAAGGCTGTAGAAAGTGAAAAATATAATGAAACCTAAAATTCATTTGAGTGATTATGCCAAGTCTGTTAATGTTCCATTTGAGTACCAAGCAATTGCGAAGCAATGGAAAACCATCAGACTTGAGGATCTAAAGCTTAAAAAGGATGAATTTCTTGTTGTCAATTGTTTGTATAGATTTAAGAACTTGCATGATGAGACCGTGTTAGCTGACAGTTCGAGAACTCTCGTTATAAGCAGTGGCAAGTTCGTCTTCTAAGGGCAAGGTTTACACAAATACCTTTTGATGAACAGGGGATCATGAATATGGCAGTTGAAAAGTGAGAACAAGCTATCACCTATTTAAGAAACCTGCAAGGCATTCTTTTGACATGCTGTCTTTTGAAAATGAAGTTGTCCTTCCACATATATGAAGAATTCAACAATACAGATGTAAGTCTCATAACCTATTTTCCATCAGATATGTTTTCTTCTTATTCCTCTTCATCTCTTAACAGTAAAAATGACAAAAATATCCACCAGTGCAGGTATTTGGTAAGTTCATTCTATATATTGCTAACACAAGTGACAGAAAGGCCTGTTTATGTTAAATGATCGCACATATATCTCCCTATTTTTTGATTAACCTGAAAAAGATGAATAGTAAAACTACATACTAAAGTAGAATAACGTGGAAAAAAGAATTAAATAGAAAGCAAAATAATGGAAGTAATAACTTACACGATGTTAAGAGAATGCTTTTTTAATAATTTCATTGTATACAACATTGTAAGTAGAATGGTCATTATGGTGGTCTGTTGTTGCTGGTCGAATTAGTATCTTTACACAATCAGAACTTTTTGCTAGAGACAAAGCGACATAAAGTTGACCATGTGAAAATACAGGTTCTCGTAAATAAATTCCAACAAAATCTAGTGTCTGACCTTGTGCTTTATTTGTAGTCATAGCGAAACATAGTCGAATTGGAAATTGTGTTCTTTTAAATGGAATAGGTAATTTTTCATCTTCTGAAGATAACAATGGTATTCGAGGAATAAAAACATGTTTGCCTTTAAAGTCACCACTTGCAATTTTGGCACTAATAACATGAGTCTTAAAATCTAGGCAAATTAAACGCGTCCCGTTGCATAAACCTTCAGAAGGATTTAAATTGCGTAGTAGGATAACTGGGCAATTTTGTTTTAAAATTAGTTTGTACGGAGGTAGACCTGAAGGATTCAAAGTATGTAAAAAATCTTCATACTGGCTTTGATCCTTTGGTTCTACAGTTTCGTCAATTCCAACAAATGTGATTGCTGTATTAGGAAATTTATCTATGAATGTTTGATTAATTTCGGCTACAAAATTATTTTTGGTTGTTAGAATAACGCGGGATGTTACAGAGGATGTATCTTGGATGAGTAAGTTTAAATTAGGATAAATAGTGTCAAACAAAATATCTAATGATTCTTTCTCATTTGTAAATGGAATAAGAAAAGATTTCGGAATTTCAATTTGACCATGTTTGTTTACATTTTCTTTGCCATCTCCAATTTGTAGTAAGTAGTTACAGAAAGTAGGGTCTGTTCTTGCACGCATATTTTGTAACAGACGGTATTTTTCAAGATGATCCCAAATATTTGAGTTTAATAGACATTCATTAATGAAGTCTTGTTTTTTTCCGCTTTGCACAACGGGTAGAGTCTGTCTGAAATCACCACCAAAAACTACGACTTTTCCACCAAAGATTGTATTTATGTCCATAATATCTCATAAGAATAAGTCGAAAGTTTCAACAAGCTTTTTTTTTGCCATTGATACTTCGTCCCATACTATTAGTTTTGCGTCATGAATTAAAGAGGCAAGTAAACTTTGTTTGCTAATGTTACAACTGCGATTTTCATCTACATTGATAGGGAGTTTGAAACGTGAGTGAGCAGTTCGTCCTCCTGGTAGTACAGAAGCTGCAACACCTGAAGTGGCTGTGGCTAACGCTATAAATCCCTTAGATCGTACAGTAGCTAATAAGGCACGATATAGGTAAGTTTTTCCAGTTCCTCCAGGACCGTCAATAAAGAAAGCTCCTGATTTATTTTGAAATATTCGATTAAGGATGGCATCATATGCTATTCTTTGTTCTTTATTCAATTTTTCATATAACAGCAAATCTTCGTCAGTCACAATTATATTTCGTTCCAAATGGATGTCTCGAGTTTCTTGTATTATCGTAGAAGATGTAGAAGGAGAAATATTTTCTGATATTAGTTTAAATTCATTTACACTATGGCCCATTGAATGTAAGATATCGTTTATGTGATTTAGGACTGAGTAATGAATGTTATTTGTTTGTATATTTGGTATATCTGTAAAATCTTCAGACATGGGTCTTTCAAATTTTTGCCATAAATCTTTCGGATTAGCAGGGTTACAATATACTAATAGTGTTGCAAATAAATGTCTAAGACTGTACGACATTTGGTAATTAGCAGCTTCAGACATACATTCAACTAAGTTATTGTCGCAAGCGAGCAAACCTCTTTTTTCAGCGGCTTGTCGGAATGTGATACAACATTCGCCATTAAAAGTTCGTAAGTCTTTGTAAGATTTTGGACTTCTTATGTTCATTAACAATAGTCGGAGATAATATCTTTCTCCTTCTGTTGGATGACAAGTGACAACACGGCCAATGACATTGCCTTTTTTTCTTTGTGTCCACATTTTATCGCTTGTTGACCAAACAAAGTATTGGGGAAAGTCTTTGTACAATAAGTTAAGTTCAATAGCAGTTTCATTTGTTTTATTCATTGAAAAAAATTCTGTTAACATTGTTCTATTAATTGTAGGATTACTCAATACTGAATTTAGATTTGTTATTGTCTTAAATGAGACAAATTGTTGTCCTTTAAGATGAAGTTGAAGATGATAGACGGTAGGATTCATTTCAGAAATAGGAAACACGAACAAATGCCATGTAGCTTCTGGTGCTGAAACCCATCTAGCTGATTTGTAATCTCTTATTTCATCTATTTGTGTGTCTGAATCATTAGTATGTATGTTAAAAGCAATTTTATCATGTCCTTTGCAAATATATTTATAAATATATTTGACAGCTTTAATATCTGAGCAAATTTCAACATTTATGTGACAGTTAAATTTGCTTAGAAGATATGGATTGTATGGAACGACCCATGAATTATCAAGATATTGGGTTCTTATCTTGAAACATTTGCCAGTATTCCGTCTTCTATAAATTGGATAAGAGTTTTTACCTTTAGATGTTTCAGTAGCATAACATCGAGGATATTTAAATTTACATTGTCCTGTTTTTTTCATGCAAGGGCTTTTAGAATTTAAAATTCCACAAGGGCCATGTATCATATGTTTAATAACTAAGGAATGTAAATAAGGATTTATGGCAGGATCTGGTATTTCAGCACAAATAACTTTGTCATATGCTTCTGGGGTTAATAATTTGTAGTCGGTAGCAAGTATGATAAGGAAATGTACATGGGGAAGACCACGTTTTTGAAATTCTATAGTATACATAAAAGCAACAACTTTTCCAAAGATTTGTTTTTTAAGTATATCTGATTTTAATTCTTCAACTTTTGCTTTGAATATGCGGCTTAGTAAATCAGGTCTATTTTGGACTTCATCAGTTGGAAGTAAGAACTCTTGTATTTCTGGCCACGAAGGATTACATGTCATCGTCAAGAAGACATCTGGTTTTCCAAAATGTTGTACTAATGCAATGGCATCCATATATCGTTGTCGCATATCTCGTGGACCTCCAATAAAGCTAGCAGGAAGGAAAGTTTTTATGCCAATATTTGAAGCATCTCTTTCTCCTTGTCTTAAAAGATCTCTAAGTCCCGACAATACCTCAAGCCTAAACAAATGTTGATTAAATAACAAAAAATCTAATCTTTGTGTTTCAACTTTTATGAATTCATCCACAGAATACTGTTGAAGTAATCTGCCGGAATGTAAAGTTTCATTTTGTTCACCATCTCTAATCTGAAGTTTATAGCAGTAATACTCACGACATGAGACAGTGTTTTTTTTTCGTTTTTCTTTTTGTAGGATTTGTTCTTCTACATTAAGCAGTCCATCAATTGAGGACCAGTTAGAGACACAAGAAAGTTGGTCATGATTGTAAGAAGAACGATTTCTAGTAGAGATGGGTTGTCGGACGGTTTTTTTAATACCACAGTGCCAATCATTTTCTCCATGGGGAAACAATAAAGGATATTGTAATGAATCATAACAACCATAATAATAGTGTACCAATTGAGTGGTATCAGAATGAGTGTAAATTCTAATATGTGGTGTAGAAATAGTGTTATTTGACTCATTGTCAATCCATAAAGCTGCAACTTCTGAGACAGTGGGCAAATTGTATATTCGTTGGTCTAACGTGGAGTCGCATTTAAGTGCAATGTAGAAATCAGGTAAGTTGGGAATGGTTGTCAACGATTTTAGGAACATAGAATACGGATTGATCTTTAGAATGTCTATCAACTTTGTAATAACTAACCTGTTAAGATTTTCTGCGAAAATCATTTTGTTAATCATGGCATCTTCATTGTTGTAAAAATAAACTTGTAAGTTTCTTGGTTCGTCATTGGTAGGAATAAGGTTATTTATAAAATGGTACATTTGTCCTTGAACTTTAAATGTATATATACCTTGGGTTCTCATTGCTAAGTTTTTGTCATACTTTACTCCAAGTGAAGTAAAAGCAAACATGTTGTTATATGTTCTTATATAAGTACGAAAATGGTTGGATTCATCAGTATTTCCATAGTATAAGCTTCTTAATGCAGGAGATAGTCGATGTGAAACTAATTTTATTGAGCCGTTATTACAACAAAAGCCAGGGGATTCATATTAAAATCTTTTAGCTGCGCAGAATTTACAATTTGGAACTTTATTTAAAAGAGCAGGGGTACATGGTAATGGGTTGATATTCCAACAACATACTTGTGTTGATCGACGCTCTGCGAAATGGCAGTATAATTTAACAGGAGTGAAATAGACGAAAGGATTGCATAAATAAGTACACAGGGTAGTACAAATAAACCTCTAGTAATTGGTTCAGGTGGCGATAAGGTAGAACTTCCATTACATGTTGCTGAGGTTGATCCTGTAATGTTATGGATCAACATATATTGAGTAAGGTGGTATTGTAATTTTTTAGTAACTATTAAGGAGCAATTACAAAGTGTTAAATTCAGTTATTACTAACCTATTTCGTAAATAGTGTTACATGGAGTTGGTTGGTCCTTGGAAGAACCAGCAAAAAGATTTGTTGAGGCATGATTCTCAGAAACAGAATATTGGAGGCGACGTCGCTCCAAAAGAGCTGCCCTTTTTTCTACGGACATTTCTTGGTAAGCAATTCGGCGTGTTAGATTTTTTTCAGCCTTTTTTGCAGCATTTGAGAGGTCAATTTGGGTTATGTCCAACTTTCTTTTGTTATCGGGCATCTGATATTTAAAGTTAGTAAAGTTCTTTTGGTGAAATTGAAATTTCATCAATGTTAATGTCTTATTTGATTAAAAGCAGGAAGAAGAAGTCACTATAACATAGAGAGGAAAGTGCAAGAGTAACACATTAGAAGTAAACCTATAGAAGTGGGAAAGCCAGGAACTTACAGCTGTGAGCAGTATATTGTAATTAGCCAAAATCCGAAGCGTTAATTTACAGAGAAATAAGAAGTAAACGTAGGAAAGAAGAAACAATACCTTATTGTTTAACGCAACAGGAAAACTTTTGCGGACTGAACAAAGTAACCAAAATGTAGATCCACGTTTTTAGTATACCTGGTAGTTAAGATCGAAGAAAATTCAGCAACAAAAATATTAGCACAAAACAAAAAGAATACGAAGAAGAAACCAAAGATACAAAGAATCCTACAAACAATTACATTTATTAGTTAGTATATCATGCAAAACTAAGGCAGGCAGTCACCGAAACATCAGGATTATTATTTTTGAAGAGAAGGAGCAAAACTGGGGTAATGGGAGACCATAAAAATAGGGGCAAAAGTGTCAGTACAATTGAAATCGGGTCGGATCATTTCTTAACCGGATCGTGAATTTGAGAAATAAAATAGGGATCAGACCCATCGAAAAGGGAGTTGAACTACAAACAATCATCAGAGAAATAGAGAGTACAGTGGAAGAAAATCTGTTGCGGTGTGTTGATCAAAGGGAGTTTAAAGATGTCTTTGATGAAGGGAGAGCCATTGGTGAGGAAGTTTGCGCTGATAGCTAAGCATGTTGTGTTTCCTGGTGCACCACCCATTAAAGTTAAAAACATCCCTTTTAATCATCATTAAAGAAAAGAGGAAAAAAAATTCTGGCAACTAAAGTTTGGTCAAACGAAGAAACAAATGAAATAATCCAAGAGAGGAACAAATTGGTAATCATCAGCGAAAATCCCTTGAAGCAGCAAGTTGTGAAAATTTAGTAACTATCAAAGTCCAAGTAACAACATTTCTCTCAGGCATTCTATCAAACACTTTGTTAGCTGACCTCAAATCAGTAAACTCTCTAGCAAACAAATCAATGAATGCACAGTCAATCCAAATATCCGACTCAAAATACCCAATTTTAATCACGAATGCAAATATCCCCAAGCCGATCCGCCGCAACTCTGTGGTACAACACGCTATATATCCTGAATGTGCTGAGAAGCTGCTAATGCACTTGTGGATAACAATTTTTAGCTCAAATTTTCTATCGATTATGTAACAACAAAGCAATACCCAGCTAGATATAAAAGAAATCCACTACTCAAAAATCAATTTTTAGCTCAAATTCTCTATCAATTATCTAACAATAAAAAAATAGCTAGATAAAAATCAACCAAATTATGGACGTAGCGGAACACCAATTTAAACCTCCTTAATTTGAATTAGATAACCCAAAATTTTGAAATTATAGAATTCGATAACTAACCAATTGACAGAACGGTCAAGGAAAACCCAACTGCAGAAGCTTTTAAGCTATGTAGTTGCTAATATCGGAGAGAAATCAGTGAATTCAGAGGACGGTGGAGAAGTTTAGAAGTGCAAAGAAGCTCGAGAAATTGTTACAGGCAGTGTATGTACTCTTGTAAAGATTGGAAGAAAAAGGAATTTGGTAAAGTAAAATTTTTTGAGGCGGTGGTAAAGCTTAAAGTTGTACCGTGTGGTGACAACCAACAACACGTGTTTGGATGGTATCTAACAGGTGGAAAGCAAAAGGGAAATTTACAATTACAATATAATATATCCTATGATGTAATAAGAAGGAATGGATAGGGACTGTCTGATCAAACAGTATGAACGGCTGAGATCCGTTTGGTCGTCCAAACGGATCACCACTTATTAAGAATAAATAAGAATAAATACAGAATGTGTTAGTCACTATTGTATGAGTTTCATGTATCCTTATTGGTGTTTATTTTTTTATTTTTTTTATTTTTTTTTTTTAAAAAAAGGAAACAAAGAGAATACTTCATTAAAAAATAGAATGAAAAAAAGAATAGGATTCAATGGATGTAGTAGGGATTACTCCAATTATAGAAGTATCATATCATGTGAATAAATGCATGTTCAATAATCCATCAAAATCTCTTAGGATTTAGAGACACATTTATATTCTAAAGGAAAGAATCAAATACCATTATGCCAAGATGTAATGCATGAGGAAACATCACAAGTAGTAGAAGAGAATTGTGCCTTTGCCTCAACAACCCCCCCCCCCCTCAAAACCCATACTCCCTCCCTGAGCCCTACTTCTAATTATTACAACGACAATATATTCAGTATAATTTCACAAGTAGAATTTGAGGAGGATGGTGTATAATCAATCTTACTCTTACACCTTGTAAAGATAGAGAGATTGTTTTCGATAGATTTTCGCCTCAAGTAAAATATAATTAAAAAAAAATGAAAAGAAAAATACAATGAAACAATCATGTTGAATATAATGGAGAAGAGAATCGATAACAACAATACATCAAGAGTAAAGAATTTCCAATTTTTTATTTTATTTTTCTAAAGAAAATTTCATAAAGAGTTTATTCAACATAAAGGGCCACACTGAAAAAGTAGAAGCTTTGGACCTATACGCATGTGCCTGGCACACGCTCTCTTACCTACAAAGGTGACAAGTAATTACCCTATGCAATTAGAGCCTTTTGTTTATGGTCTCTCGGATTAGAGCCCTGGTATAGAGTCGTCTTTGGTAGAAAATACTTTATTTTTATAGTGAAATTTTTTGGCGTGAATTCGATTAGCCGAACTTCAATGTGAGTATCGAACATCGAGCGGGAAACAAACAAAAAACTTTTGTTTATGTTTTATCATTCTAAATTTACTAATCTGATTAATATAAATTCGTAGAGAATTAAGGAAAAATGAAGTCGGAATTTAAAGTTTATAATCTTAAATTTATTATCGAACTAATAACTTATTTTAGTTATTAAATTTGTGATTAAATGTTTATATATATTTAATAAATTAGGTGACATAATGATATCAATCATTACTAAATGTGAAATTGAACCTTTTTTTTTTTAATGTGAAATTGGATTCAACATCTTTTGACTTTTTAGAGTTTGACCATGACTTATTCAAAATTTCTTAGGTCTAGCTACTCTACTTAGAAATATTCTCCCTAAGACCTGTGAAAAAAAAACAGTTTTTAATTTAAATAAAACTCTTTTTTGGTCACCAAAGAGCCATTTTGACTTTTATTTTTGTTGTTGTCCTTTGGAGGTGGACATGATATATTGTTCCCACTTTAACGTAACATGGTGTTATTTGTTCTTTGTGATTAAATAGAATATTTGATTGTCTAAGATATTATTGTCTCCGGTCTAATATGTGAAAGTGTTTGATTCGATCAATGGAAGTAATCGTTGATGCTTGCGAGCATTAGGATTGACGGTCACATTTCCTAAATGTGACCAAAGCCTACATAAACATCGAACTTGTCAGTTTCAAGGTGTCAGATGATGTTAAACATTCGCACCTTAAGCTGATTGTTGAATAGGTACGTACATCGTTAAAAGGAGCCAAACTTGTCAGTCTCAAAGTGTCGGAGGTGATGTTAAACTCTCGCAACTTAAGCTAATTGTTGCATAGGTATTAGGTACAGTTAAAAGGAGCCAAACTTGTCAGTCTCAAGGTGTCGGAGGCGATGTTGAACTCTCACAACTTAAGCTGATTGTTGCATAGGTATTAGGTACAGTTAAAAGGAGCCAAACTTGTCAGTCTCAAGGTATCGGAGGCAATGTAACACCCACACCTTAAGCTGATTGTTGTAGGTGTGTCGTTAAAAGGAGTTAAACTTGGAACTGAACTTGTCAATCTCAAGGCGATTCAGCTCCAAGTTTGGCTCGAATGTTTTGTACACCAAACAGCCCTTTGATAGAACTTTGGACTGTAAATTTGTTTTTAAAAACAGAGTATAATATCCCATCGACTTGGTCAATTGAGATGCTATAAAATTGGCCTAAAGTCTTCTTATTTTAAAATTTGGTTCAATTGATTTGCAAATTTTATACAATTGACTTTTGTATACTTTTATCACCAAGCACATATGTTAGTATGTACACCGATTGATTTGCCCGAATGCTTCTATTTAAGATTATCATTTAGATTTTGTCCCTGTTTTTATAAGTGATACAAATATAGTCGGAAATTACTTTCCCGAACAATGTTAAACTCATATATAATATTTATTCACATATTACTGAAACTTATTAAAAAACACTAGGAGCCCGTTTGGATAGGATTAAAAAAATAGCTTTTTAGCTTAAGTGATTAAAAGCTTAAAATAAGTGCTTATAAATTAAGCAAATAAGTGTTTGGATAGAAATGCTGAAACTAAAAAAAAAAATGTTGATGTGTTTGGCAAACAAGTGATGTTAAGCACTTTTTGTTGTCAAAATGACTTAAATATCCTTAAAGCTGCTAACACCATAAATAAGTTGAATTATATATAATTTTTAATTCTAATAATTCAAAAATAGTTTTTATTTAAATGCACTTTCAATGTAAGTGATTATGTGAGGTCAATTTATAAATATAAGTTATTTTTTTATTTTTAAATGTTAAAAAATAAAAATTTTAGGACATCTTTTATATAAATATAGTATTATATTGTAATATTGCAAGCTTGTAACAATTTGGCTATGTTAAAAAATATGTTATTGAAATATTGTTATGGCTATTACTATTACAACATTTTATATCATTAAAAAACTAAACAAATCAGCAGTACAAGGGACTACACAAAGTTCTTTCAATAATGGATGATGAGAGATCATTCTCAAGAAGCTAATCTAATCTCAAAAATGAATATATTTAAATAAATTCAGATATAAAAAAATAAAAAATATTCATAATATGACAAGCGTCAAGCATTAGAAATGTCATTAGCAATCATGTCACGAA
This sequence comes from Capsicum rhomboideum, assembly GCA_031232105.1. Lineage (NCBI taxonomy): Eukaryota > Viridiplantae > Streptophyta > Magnoliopsida > Solanales > Solanaceae > Capsicum > Capsicum rhomboideum. The sequence continues at coordinate 50,186,999 of CP124707.1, forward strand.
ACCCCATCCAATACATACTACTTTGTTCTTCCATATTTTCAACATTTATATTATTAGCTCTTGAAGATGTGCCAACATCAGGATCAACCGAAGGAATATATTCCTCATTCTCAGCTGTTTGAAAAGCATCATCCACACTGCATTTCTTTCTAATATAATTATGAATGGCCATAGTAGCAAGGACGATGTCTCTTTGAGTATTAATGTGATAGTAAGGCATGTCTCTCAAAATAGCCCACCTTGCTTACCAAACTCCAAATGTGCGTTCCACGACATTTCTACAAGAAGAATGCAAATAGTTAAATTTTTCAATGCGTCCTCTTGGTTCTCGCAATTGTCGTGTTGCACCTCGACGAAATTCTGCCAAGTGATATCTCACGTTATCTCCTTTGTATGGAGCCATATAACCCTTCATGTGTGAATATCCTGCATCAACTAGATAATATTTGTTCCCTAAAGGACGTGGAAAATTGAGCTCGGGTCTACGAAGTGCCTCACCAAATATACGATTATCGTGAGCTGCTCCTTCCCACCCAGCCCATGCAAATGTAAAACACATATTAAAATCTACAACAACAAGAATATTTTGAGTCGAATAACCTTTACGTCCAATATAAGGTATTTCTTGACCTTGTGGTAATCTAGCCTTGACATGTGTTCCATCAAGTGCGCCAATGCAATCCTATAAATATAGACATGCATAAATTTAATATCAGTTAGTAAATAGGAGAGAAATTGAGTTATAAATTTTAAAAAGTAATACTTGTGTTGAAATGGAATCTTACTTTAAAGAAAGGGAGATATCGTTTGTTACATGGCTTGTGAAATTCGACGCCATCATTATAATTAGGATGTGGTCTAATCATATCTCTTGCAAGCTCACAAACTGCTTTTAAAACACGATGAAAATGTCTATGAACTGTCTCTCCTGAATGTTGAAAGATGTCTTGTATCATTCGATTTCCAGCTCCATGTGCACAAGTCAACAAGAACATGCCTAACATTTCATAAGTAGACATTCTACGTGTGGATTTAAGCCCATATTTTTCAGTTAATTCCTTGGATAGATCAATGAACACATTCTTCCTCAATCGAAAATTTTCATAACAACGAGTCTCATTTCCACGTAATATCTCTTGAATAAATACATATCCTGAGCGAGAAGATGTACGACAAGGTTCTTTGCACAAGTATTTTTCGTAATACATCAAAATGTATTTACCTGTTATTCGACACAAAGCCATTCGTTTCTTCTCTTCTTGCTCTCTTTGAATTTCCTCTAGTTCTTGATTTTCATCATCTAACAAATCACTTGAAATGGGAGAAACCAAATTACTAATATCCCAACTCTCCATTTAACTGAAAAAAACCATAATCAGTAATCAATTCTTTTCAAAATTTCAATCTGAATAACTAATCAAAAAAGTATGCAAAAACAATGTCAACAACTAATTACAAAGGTTCAACCATATGGTATACATCCATACAACCATAAAGAGGTTCTGCAAACATACTAATAATCCAACTCACCACAAAAAAAAACCAATAATATAATCACAACATCTAAACAAAAAGCAATAAATAAACTTCATGCATACAACCATAAAGTTCGAACATGAACCAATGAAAATGTTTAATCATAACAACATATTTTTCACATTTTCTTCATGAATAACTGATAGTTATACTCCAACCATGACTTTCGAGCTTCATCATTAGACAAATTGCAGAATACTTGACGCATCTCTTTCTTAAGCAACATGTTCACAGAATAGTTGAACATTTCGCTCCCTTCAGGCATATCAGAAATATTTGTCAACATGTCTATACACTTTTCGATGGTGGGCTCATTTTTTCTAGGAGATGTAGCGGTGCTTTGGTTAGATATAAAATCTACTAGAGAGTGTATTTCCTGTTTAATTGATGATGATGCAGATTTTGTCTTGCTTTTTTTCACTTGGCTGCCACTGCCAACACCACTCATACATTTTTCCCTTTTTAGTGAAGGTTCAGGAAACATAACAAAATCTACATTCTGCATATCATCACTTTCATCACTCTTTTCACCCTTAGAATTAGTAAACCGCTCCTTGTTATAGCCATCAATACCATTTAATTCATCTTCATCAAGATCTACTCTGATGTCAGACATTTGTTCTTGATTTGCTGCACGTGCTTCTTCTCCCGTAGCAACAATATCAACAAATAATGCATCATAGCGAAACCATATGAGTGAAAGATCTTTATTTCTGAACTTTCTATACTTAGCATTCTCCTGTAAAAATAAAAATAAAGTACCTTAAGCAAATCAAGAAATTTAACACCGAAAGATATAAGAAAGACATATAATGTTATAAGAGATGTACCTTAATTTTTCGTTCCCACCAATCATCATCTGCTATAATTATTTTTTTCGTGGCATCCCATCCTAAACCTGTCTCCCCTCTAATCAGCTGCTTGAAAAGAGACCATTCCTTCTTCATGCAGCCCCAATGATTTTTCATTTGTAGTTGGGTATAGTTTCTTCCCGTCATTTTACTGAACTCATCACTCATATTTTTCTTTCCATCTTTCGATAAATAACTGTTTGGCCTATTTCCTTTTCTAACCTCTTTTTCACACAATTCTAAAAAGAGGAGATGGGTAGCATCATCCCACTTAGCATTAACATGTCTCGAATTGGGTTCTGACATTCTCTGAAGAAAGTAGAAATTATTTATTATAATATTCTTATATTTTTAAATCCAAATCTGAGACAAGACAGTGAGTCAAAGCAGGGAAAAGGTTATTTTTTAGTTCCACTCAACAATACCATTAACCAAATACACAAGAGAACATGATTCTTTTAACATCTGAATGCAATTTGTGTTAGACATTTAAATATAGATGTCTGCGATTCTCTCTTTGTAATATCTTCTTTAATTCTTGATCCATTAGTTTTTACAAATTCTCAATCATGCATCAGGTTTCTCCAGAGCCCTATTTCCATTCTTATCTTGGATGTAATTAACATGATAACTTATATGGGTACATTGTGAGAGGTTGCTCTAAAGATAATTAACTAGATCGATAAGATCACTGGCATCTTTTAGTATATCATGCTACTAACAATAGATGAATCTTTTACTTTCTCAGCTGTATATCTTGTATTTCACTAGTCATTCTATTATATGCTTTTTTGTAGGTAAATTTTGGTCTTACTATGACTATCTGGCATTTATGCAAATCTGAAGTTTAATTTTCTTTGCTATTTCATACAGGCAATGATGTGCTGGTAGGTCTTTTTCTGAACCATGGTCACTCATATATAATTTCCTATTTACCAGCAGTTATATAGTGATTGTGGAAACATTCTAATATTTTGGAAGCACACATCTACACCATTTGATGCTTCTACTGTATCATCCTGCTATTTAGTGATAATTTTTGTTTGGATGACGGTGATGTTTGGGTCAGCTTGTCCATACCTTGACTAGTCTATCGGATACCTACACTGACTTTCACCAGCTTTTTGTCTAAATTTTGAATATTGTTGTTAAAAGTGAACTTGAGATACTTTCATGGCAGCATGTAAAATTACTCCAGTTGCAAAGTTGTAGTCTAAGCTTTTGACAATTACCTCCTGTATTGCCAACTAACACTGTAAACTATGTCTCTGCAATCTTTGTGAGTTGTGACACATACGATGAATTTTCTTTTCCTTGATAAGTATATTGCTCTTTTCGTTTCAATTTGTTTGTCTGTCCTTTTTAGTCCGTTTAAAAAAGAATGTCTTTTTCTTTTTTGGCTATTTTTTAGTTCTAACTTTCCCCGTGACATGTTTAAGACCACAAAATTAAAGAGCATTTTGATACATTTTACATATATCTTTACTTTAAGATCACTAAGATTTAAAAGTTACTTTACTTTTTTAGATATCGAACACCGAATAAAAAAAATGAAGCCCCCAAAATTTGGGGGCCTCAAGCCCTTGCTTTAGCTGTTTTACTCTGTAGACGACCTTGGCTCTATAACAAAACAAGAAGGCCTGCTTATGGTGGTTTTCCAGTGACAAGTTAGCAAACATTAGGAAGTGACAAATTAGCAAACATTGGGAAGTTTGTACGGAAGTAGCCGAAACTTCAACTTGTTCACTGTATTATCTAATTGGCCAGTTTAACAAGAAAACAATACAATACCTTGAAAACTAATAACGTGCAGAAAAATCTATTAGGAAGTTTGTATGAAAGCAGAAAATCTTAAGAAATTGAAGCAGGTCATATAGGAAATCAAGCAAATACTCTATGAGAAATAATTTTTAAAACTTAAATCACATGCAGAGATTCTAGATGAATGGATGGAGAAGAACTTACCACAAGCTCGATTTGACAATGAGTAAACCTTCGATGCAATGATGAATTCGTTGAAAACAAAGGAGAAAGATGAAGACGATGGAGGAAAAAGACGAAGAGAAGCGGCAAAGAGAAAAAGAAAGAAAAATCATATATTTAAGGGCTACAAATTCAGGATATTGTTGGAATTGGAGGAAAATATAAGTGATAAAAAAGTAAATATTTTGGTCAAACTTAAAAGAATTTTAATCTAAAAAAAAAAAGCTGGGGGTACCAGCTTCTCACTTTTTGCTTTTTTTAATCAGCTTTTAGCTTTTTTTAAATACTTTTTAATTTTATCAAACACCTAAAAAAGCTAAAAAAGAGATTAAAATCTGATTTGACCAGATTATAATCATATCCAAACGGGCTCTAGATATCGTCCAACATCAATTTTAAAAAATAAGCTTATTATGTAAAAAGAAAGTCTTTTTCTGAAGATCTTCATTGTTTTTGCACACCTCGATTTCAGTTCTTTTCACAATAATTCTACTTCCCAACAAACATAACAAATATAGCACTTGCTTCAATTAATTCTACTTCCCAACAAACATAACAAATATAGCACTTGCTTCAATCAACATTTGCTTAATAAAGAATCATCAATTCCACCCAAAGAACACTCACTTTTTATATAGAAGTAACAATAATAATATAATATAAGAACACAACATAGTATTACTTCTCCCAAACTTAACCCACAAAGTAAAAATTTAAAACATTAATTAAACTAAACATTTTTTTTAAATTCTTAATACTAAATTATTTTTTTCTTCGTCATCATCATCAAAAATCCTTGAGCATTTTCCTGACTTGTTCCAATGTAACAAAGAGCACAATAGTAAATGGTCCTTGCCTCGAGATTGTAGGAATGAAACCCTTGTAAAGCGCCATGGGGCCCTCCGCTTTGATAGTTTTCATAGCGCAATCAAGGGCCCCATTATACGGTGCAGCCATCCCCGGCTCCACCTTCATGTTCATGACACGTGTCTTAATCACATCCACCGGATTCGACGCCACGGCGGCCACGAATCCGGCTGCAAAGCTAGCCGTCACGTGGGTCCCCAGGCCATCTTTCATCAACCCTTTTTCTAATATCATTTCTTTGAACTGATCATATGATGCCAACTGCGATGCTGTTACTAGCATAGCGCGGTTCACAGTAAGCGATGAACCGCGCCATAGGCTAGTAACACCTTCGCTCTTACTCATTTGAGTAATTGCATCAACGACGCTTTTGTAATTCCGTCGTTGGTCCAATGGGAGCCGGCCGTCAGCTTGCATCCGGACCATTGCCACGTCAGCAGGATTCCCCACGGCAGCTCCGATCCCACCAGCTACTAATCCGGCGACAATCTTCCTCGACAGCGGCATGTTGTTCGTATTCGGGTCAGACCATTTCTGCTTCAGCATATCATACAATCCCATTCGGGTCGTAGAATAAAGTGTCTGCCGGAGAACCGTCGCCGATACACCGGAGAAAAGAGCAGCAATTCCTTCTTGCTGTATAATTTTCACACCCACAGCAACGGGTCCCACACTCGTTGGACGTACCGTTGGCCCCGGAATGTGGATATTACCAGCACCGCTGTGAAAAGCGAGTGCTGGTCGCAGATTATGAACGGAAGCCGGAGCCGGAGCTAGGGCTTCACCCTGTAGTTGCATACGAACTTTGATCAAATCTAGAGGATGTGTACTACATCCAGCAATAATCGAAGCAATGCCTCCTTCAGCAAATCCTTTAACACCCATACTCAAGATATTCAAGAAGTCAAAATACAACAAAGAATAGCGGCAACTTTAGTGCGGCGATTAAACAAAGAATACAAAGATCCAAACCGATTAGGAAGTGTTAGTGTGCTACAAAAGAATACTAAGAAGAATAGCGGGGGCTTTATTGCATCGACTAAAATAGGAACACAAAGAATTTGATATTTTTAGGACCAATTGGAGTTAGAGGTCATCTCACTGGAAACCAGGAGATGGGAATGGAGGCCAAAAGCTATAGAAGAAAAGTGTGGAGTATTGGGTCTTTGAGACATATGCTGGTAAGGGAAAAAGAATTGAATTTGTGAGTTGAGAAGGAGAAGGAAATAAGGAATTTATAAGGGGGAAGAAAGGGAAGGAAAGGAAGTGGAAATTAGGTTTTTCTTGCATACGCGGGTTCTCTCTGTATACTTTTCCAAACGGCGGAAGGAATATGTGGGTCATGGTCAATGAGTTACTGGAAAGTAGGAGGAAAAAGAATGTGAAAAATATTGCCAAAAATAAGACATGGTAAATAATTTCCCTTGGTTGCAACTTGCAATACAAAATATAAATCTATGTTGTTAGAATTTTTTTAAAATATTAATTGATGTATGCCGAATTTTTTGAAATTATACATTTTTAAAGAATTTGATACGGTCCAATAACATTGTTAAAGAATCCAAGTAATATAAAAAGAAAACAAAAAAGTGTACCTAAAAGTTGAACAAATTTTATTCAATACATTGACGATCTCTTAAATTTGCTACTCCCTTCATTCTATATTAATTGGTCATTTATTTTTTTTACATACATGTTAAAAGATCATAAATAAGAAGGTAATTTTACCAATCCATCCGTTAAAAAACTTTTTGGGAACCTTACAAACAAGTGTGAACATTTTCAAAAATGATTAATTGCGGTAATATGGGAAAAAGTTAATTAATATTTTCTTGATTTAGTAAGATGGACAACTAATATGAGATAACTTTTTTAGTAAGATGACCAATTAATATGGGACGGATGGAGTAGTGAATTTTGTTTAGATACTTGAATACAATATTTTCAATTGAGCATCTGAACATAAGATTATAAATGTTTATATTAGACACTTTTGATTCGAAAGTTTGAACAAAAATCTTTTCCAAAATATGAGTTGGAAGTATTCAATAAGAATACTTCATCATATATTCATGTCCTCAATTGAAACATATCATAGTTCAAGTGTCTAAATAAAATTTATTGATAAATTTAAGCAGATATGATTATTCAACCGAGAAAATTAAGATAATACGTACAATTAGCTATGATATTATGTTTTTCTTTTCTTTTTTGCTCTACCCTTAATTAGAGATTTCGAATTTGAGTGTTGGATAAGAAAAAAAAATCTTGGTAAAAAATTTAATTTTTTTTTTTTCTCTTTTAATGGGCCTTATGAGGTGTGAATTCAAACTAATTGTAGTCCACGACGAATATTGGACACTGGAAGAAAAAAAGGAAAAGAACAAAATATATGATAGGTAAAATAGAACAATATGAAAATCTTTGTTTTTAAGAACTTTGGGGATCTAAATTCACCCCCGAATTTCACGTATGTGTTTGAAAAGAAAGCTATGTCTAATCTTGTTTTTAAAGACTTTGGGTATCTAATAAAAATTACTTACTAACTATATTTTGAATGGAAAAAAATTTCAGATAGAGAAGAGAAAAATTCTTTATTCATTTCGTGAGGAATTATGCCATCGAAAAATTAAAATTCTACAATGTGTAACTAATAGATCATATGAAAATTCATGGTGCTTATAGGTTGAGAATAAACTAAAGGGGCCAAAGTTTTACCCGGCACTTTGAAACCGCACAATCAAAAGTGATAGCATATACTCCTCCTGTCCCAATATATATGACGATATTTGATTGAACATATAAATTATTTTTTTAAAAAATTAAAATTTAGAATTGAATATAGAAACTATGTCATTTTTTGTAGATATATTAAAAGGAAGTATGTCTCATGACCGAAGTGCACAAATATTCGATTTTAAGACCATCATTTAAGCTTTATTCATAGTACGTGAAAAATTGCAGGTAAATCTATTTTAAAGCAACTTCAAACATGCCTTGTGTGAAGTTTCATGTGGTTGAAGTTTAATATCTCAAGTTAATTTTGGTCGCATTGCCTATTTGAAGTTGTAGTTTTGGTCACATTGCCTATTTGAAGTTGTAGTTTTGGTCACATTGCCTATTTGAAGTTATTCCGAAATGAATAATTCTTTAAAATTTAAAAATAAATAAATACAAGTTAAATAACGATATCCAAATAGAATGATCATAATTTTTTTCATTGAAATAGAACATAAAGAGTACCCATTTTCAAAAATAGTCAAGTTACCAACATTGGATGTAGTGTGATGGTTGAAATTCCTTCATTCATAATCAAAGATATCGGGTTCAAGTCCTTAAGAATGAATAGCGCTATCTTATAATGCTTAAATTTAAATTTAGTTATACCCCAATGTTACTACTTAACATCGAAAATATAGTATTAAAACAAGTGGTCAACTTGGCATTTGATGCCCCAATTTGGCCTTTCGGGCCTTCTAATTGTGTGGTCAACTGTTTATGGAAAATGGGCAAAATCTATAGCATCTTCAATTTGTGGCTTGTTTTACATGCGTAATATTTACTCCATGTTACTTTTACCCCAAAAAATAAAATAAAATAAAAAAGACTGATAAGTCTAATTCGTTTTTATTTATTTTATCCATATTCAATATTTATTGATCCCAAAAAATAAGTATGAAGTTTTTTAAGCTTGTTATTATTGTCATAACAAATGTAGTATATTTTAATAAAATTTAATAAGTATTTAGCCCTTCCTTTTCAATAAGAATATAAAAATTAAACTAATATATCACCGTCTATTGATTTTAATAATGTAATTGTCATACTCATAAAGTCTTAATCTCAATTCCAATCTTTTTTTGCCTATTAAAAAATCAATTTGTCAACTTATTGGCATAACAAATAGATACTATGATGAAATATCTATAATTTTGTGTCAACCTCCTTACACATTTAAAGAATAGAAAACTACTCATATAATTACAATCTCAATTGAATGAAGTCTTTTTGTCATATTGGAAGATTAACCACCAAAGGGGTGAGGTGGGATAAATATTTGATCAGATTTCTTCATTTTTAATCAAAGATTTTGAATTTGAGTTCTAAAAATTAAAAAATCCTCAATAGGGGAACGTTTCTTCCCCTAGTGAGTCTTACTCGACACAAATTAATAATACCCTCCATTAAAAAAAAAATTCTATTTTTCTAATCCGAACGAAGCTCTGCCTTGAGGATAGTTTTAAACCAAAATGATAATTTTTTTTTAGATAATCGTGGTGTTCTAGTCAGTTTTCGCACACTTTGACTAATTTCACGGAATTCCTGCCACCTTCCACCAACAATAGATACCAGGTAATTGTGTCCACCGAGACTAGGACAGATGAGAAGAATCACCTAATATTTTTTGTTTTTATTTTTTTTTCTTTTTGAGATCTTTTACTTGAAAAAATTGGACATATAGAGTCTACTCAATTCATGTTGGAGCTACATCCGCCACAAGAACAAATGCGAGACGATTTTATTATTAAGAATGAATCAAGAGTATAAAAGAAGGTAAAAGAAAGTAATTTGGGGACACTGGGCATTTTGTCAAATTTTATTTTATCGAAAACAACTTTTTAAGGTAGGAATAAGACTGTATACATAAGATCTTTTAATTTCTTTAAGGTATAATAAGGTTGCATACACACTATTTTCTTCCAACTTCACTTATATGAAATTATATAGGATATGTTATTGTTGTTGTGTAGTGATGATCTCACACAAAATTAACAAAAAGTCATGATGCACTTAATGAAAATGATAAAAAACAGTTTAGAAAAGTTCAAATAAATGAAATTTGGCAAATGATTTTACAGCTTGAGTGCTTGACTTGGACTCCACTTGTGAGTTGTTTGTTCACACTTGTGTGGCACCCAAATGAGAATAACAACTACTAATGGAAATGTTTGACGCAATTTGCATTGCCTAGAAAGTTGGAAAGAACAGGAACGAGTCACCGCATTTGGGCCTAGGTTTATTAGGGGAAGGTGCTTTTTGTGCTTTTTTGCATGGCCCACTTTTGATATTTTCTCTCTTATGTGGGCCCATTATTCATTGGAAGTAGACAAATAGAGGAAAAAATGAAAAAAGATACTCCCGACACTATCTCAATTTATGAGGCACCTTTCGAATTATGAGATTCAAACAAATTTATATTTAATTATAATTTTTTCATATATCTTTTAAATATTTTGAATTGTCAATTATTAAATGTACTTTTTACGTAGTTTTCAAATATATGAATTTTATTACAAAAAACTTGAAGAATTCATGCCCAATTCATTATCAAACTTAAACTGTTTGACTCTCGGGAAGGGAAAAGTGCCATATAAATTAGAACAAAGGGAGTAGTAAGCTTTTGTACGAATTGATTGTATTTTGGGTGGTCTTTAATTTTTGCACCTTAAATTGGTGGTCTTTCATTTTCACTCATAATATGACCTAATTTCATAAGGCAATGGTTTGAAGAACTTTTGTCTTTTTTCGATGTGAGTTAAGTAGTACCTAATTTACAAGGTACTTCCTCCATTCCTTTTTATTTGCTCCATTTAGGTTAGGTACACCTCTTAATAAACTCCTTACTCCTATAAAATTAAAAATAATTTTACCAATATATCTCTAATTAAATTTTATACCTCTTTCCAAATTAATGATGATTACATTTATTGAACAGGGGCATTATAGGAAGATTTTGTTCAAACTATTCTTGAAAGATTAAAGAAGCTAGTATTTAGGAATATAAGCACAAACCAAATGGAGCAAATAAAAAGGAATGGAGGAAGTATAAGTTTAATTTAGGGAACTTTTGCGCCTTGTTCGGCAAAAGTTTCGTAAGAATAAGTTATGGCTCCTAAAACATAACTTTGTGGGTTTTGAAACCGAACTTATACCGGCATAAATTCAGTAGGAATTAAGTATAACTTGTAGGCTATGAATTTCTTAAGGCATAATATCATAAAAATTGAGCTAATTTTACGATATTCTCGGCCACCTTTTTATTACTTATAGTACAAAGGACAAATTAAATACCACTTATTTGAAAGACGAAAATCAAAGACCACCTCGAAATAGAGGCATTCGTGCCGATAACTCAAAAAAATATTTCGTCGCCTGAGAGATTCGAACTCTCGCGGGGAAACCCCATGTACTTAGCAGGCACACGCCTTAACCACTCGGCCAAAGCGACTTGTTGCTCTCTTCATCTAACAATATAAGATAACATTTGTAAATTACGCATGGTTAGTTTAGTAAATATTTGACCAAACAAATTCTAATAGTGCAAAAGTATTTTAACCATGTATACAATTCAAAACTTATCCAACCTTTTGGCGTCATTTACTAGTGATATAACAATACTCTCTGGCTTATGACTACAAGTATTTATTAAGTTTTCTACCTCATCTAGGTAATGTTCAAATAACAAATAACATATCCAGTGTAATTCTACAAGTGAGGTTTAGGGAGGATAGTGTTTACGTAAACCTCTTGAAAGATAGAGATGTTGTTTCCGATAAACCCTTAACTCATGAAAATAATAGGAATGAAGAAACCAAGTCTATCTAGGTAATGCCTGGGAGAACACTATATGTATTTAAAAATATTTCGCGCCTACAAAAAAAATAGTATAATTAGACATATCTCTCAAAATTCAACAAATTCATCTAGTTAAAACTTGGGAAGAAAAACAATTTTTTAAAATATAAATAACCCTGCAAGAAAAAGATGAGAACATATAGAAAAAGTTATCTCATTTGTGTTCATCAAAGTAGTGTATATATAGGTTACTCCAGTGGCGGACTAATGGCTAATTTAACTTCATTAACATTAAATAACTAATTTAAGTTCATCAAATATAAAAATTTAATAGTACGTTGGTACCAAATATAAGATTCCAAAAAGATTTTTATTCTATGAATTCATGTATTTATGCATGAATGAAGGTAAAATATATTTTATTATAAACAGAAAAGATGTTTGCGTATTCTTTCAAATCTCAAACTCTAGTGCATTGGAACATGTATAAACCCAAGGAAATTTCCTAGTGGGGCTTGTCTTGCTTTTGTCAATTGTTCTCACCATTTGAGAACATATGCCAGAACATCTCACCTTCCATTATAACTTAAAAGTTCTAAAAGAAATTTTAAGAAGAAAAAGAAAGATTAGAATGATATTCAATTGATATGCTTTTGTTGTATGCCATTGATATTCAGAAGATACTGGTCTAACTAATTCCCGTTGTATATGATCTGCCAAAAAAATTAGAATGATATATTATTGATATGCTTTTGCTGTATGTCATTGCTATTCAGAATATACTAATCTGACTAATTCGTGTTGTGTGTGATCTAGTAAGAAAAAACAAATCTTTTATGTTCTTAAAGCTTAAAGTAGAAATTTATAATTAAAAAGTGTAGGAATCTCATCTATTCATTCACATTGATGGTTGCAAAATTATTATTTGAACCTTGGTATGCATGTCTTTGCTCAAAACAATAGAGTAGAAAATCATTTTTCTACCATTGTATGAAAAAAAAAAAACCTTTTGGTGTATATTATTTTTACCTTTTATTCTAATAGTAGTGAAATGACAAGTATTTGAAGGATTTTTATTTTCGTATAATCGTAATTTAATGATTTTTACTATTATGCTCAAGAAGGATAGTTTCTAGTTGGGAGTCATGTTTGGATAGTATCATTACAAAAAAGAGTGTTCGAAGTTGGGAGTTAAAAAAATACAACAACAATATGCTGGTATAATCTCACAAAGTAAATTTTGAAAAGGATCGAATGTTAGGAGACCTTTACTTAATTCTACCTCAGGTCAAGATAAAAAAAATAAAATCCAAAATGATCCAAAATTAAAAGTGAAGTAACATAAGTACTTGGAGTTAAAAAAAAAAAAAGAAAAAGAAAGAGTAATATATAATTTGTTGTGTTTGAACATGAATTTCCCTTAGAATAAAATGAATTTTATGAGCGAAAATTGTTACTTCACTTGGAATACTTTTTGAAATAATAGACCAAGTTACAATAATAATAATATATTCAGTAAAATTCAAAAAGTGGCATCTTGAGGAGGGTAGAGTGTATGCACAGTTGAGACCTTATCACTATCTCAGAGGTAGAGAAACTGTTTTTGATAGACCTCAACTCAAGAAAAACTAGTCCAAAAAAAGAAGTCATATATAGATGTACAAGAAATAACAGATAGTAATTAAAACAACAGACAATAACAAGACAATAGCTACAACAAAATAACATGATAATTGTCACGCCCCGACCCCCACGAGGCGTGATTGGCACCCGAAGCCGACAAGGCCCGAGAGAACCAATCGTTGCTTCTATTCATTCATATGCATGTCATAGGAAACGCTACTATCACATAGAAACATGAGAGGCTAAAATAGAAAAAAAGCATAGAACATGTGACGTATATACATATGAGAAACTTAGCCGTTGAGGCCATCAAGTCAAGACTTCATCTATCATCTTATACACAGACACCCACATACATCTACAAAAGCCTCTAACAGATGCATTGACCAAAACCAACTGAAAGTAGGGACAAGTCCCCGCTTTATACGCAATGTACAATATCAAAACATATGAACCACTGCGACTCGGAGAAGCCCCAAACTAACTGGAGCTCACCAATGAACCGCAAACAGCTGACAACCTACTGTGGTGGCCTACTAGTACCTGCGCCTGCAGCAAGTAAGGTAAATTCCCCGAGAGGGGTCAGTACGAAATAAGTACTGAGTATGCAAGGCTCAGATGAAACTGTACAATACATGAATATTTCAATGAACTCAAAACATGTGAATAATCAATGTTAATAAGTCACCATGTTGCATTTGGGAACCATGTGTATTGCTTTCATTAATTTCTTTGCTTTCTTTACTTCAATGCTTACTTGTCAATACATGTGTCACAATGTACCCGGGCCCCTACTGATCAGTGGGTCTTTTCATGACTTATCGTCATGTTGGGATCGAGTCGAGCTAGGCTTATGCCCCTAGACTTTCCACCCATAAATCAATGCATCGGGATCGAGTCGAGCTAGGCTTACGCCCCTAGACCTGTCACCCATAAATCCATACCTCGGGATCTAGTCGAGCTAGGCTTACGCCCCTAGACCTGCCACCCGTACTTGATCATTGACCACATATGCATTACTTTGTTCATTACTTTGAGATTGATACTTTGATAGTCATAACATCACTTGAGCTTTGGATCATTGCATTATTGGAAACTTTGAATCATTAACCAATGAGTGAGAGACATGTGAATAACTTGGCAACATAACATTATGAGAATCATAACACCATGGGAACTATTGGACAATAATCCATGAACAAGAAACACAAGTATAATCACTATTGGAACATTGGAACATAACCTTGTTTGAACTTTTGGAACATTAACCATGAATATGAGACATGAGATTTACCAATGATCAACGAGTAGGAAATATATGACAATGAACATTGCTAACCGGCTATGGAATACCTTAGCACATTTCGGGATAGGGCTAGTGACATGTCAATGTGAACACTATTTGCCGCAGAAAGATACGGACAAAGTAACCTTACATACCTTGGATTCGCAATACGAATATATAATCCTAGAGGTGCATACAATAGTCCCGCTCCTTCTTTATGTGTCACTCTACAACACAAATACAATACGAAATTCACATTAATCGCCAATTACTTTACAAATGCATACAATGTCAATGAGTTACATGTTTGCCTTTAAACATGTTATTTCCCCTTGTCAAAACCATTGATAAAAGTACTATTCCAAAAATTCCATAATATTCCCACATTGACCAATACATGATAATTGATATATTTCACCACAACACTTCTCCTTTACACTTTCTTATCCATACCACATCACAAATAATCCATCAAATTACCTTAATACAACTCATAACACATATCAGCCAAAATCCCATAATTTCCACTTGTAGACAATAACAAGTTTAATACCAAAAATAACACCATACATGTTCTTATTTTGTCCATACCATGCTCTTTCATCAAAGGCACAAGTCCTAATTCAAGTTCAAATCACCAAGATAGCACATCTTTCACAAAAACACAAAGTACCATATTCAACACCTCCAAGCATAACCAACATGATTTACATACTCTCCCATGTACTTAATATATTAAATCACAATAATAAACACTTACCCAAGCTTGCAAAGTGATGATCTTGTCTCCAAGAAATGGTTGCCTTAGGGTTTGTGAGTGGAGAGAAAAAGCCCTTTTGTAGAAAAAAATCTAGAAATGTCATGTGGGGTTCCTTGAATAAAAATCTGATTTGGGTGCCTTTATATAGGCCTTGTGGTCATCTTTAGCCACACTTTGACATTAAATGCCATATTGGCTTGGTCAAAGTAGAAGAATGGATCATTTTTCCCCTTGGGCCTAAGCATTTTGGCTTTGTTTTGGGCCTCAAATTGGGCCCAATAACATATATCCGCTTAACCCACTAAATCCAATGTATAATCCACCATATATCTCATGTGTAATTAATTTCATAATGTCTCGATGATATTCACTTACGAGATTCTCATTCGTCGTCTCAATCGCAAAAATAGACATGCTAGTCGTCCATGGTTTCCTTGAACATTTTTGATAACTACTTGCTTTTCATGGTTTGATCATGTAGAAGTATGTAGGAGTGTATTGAAGTATTTGAAGCTTTAACAATGCCCAAAGAACTCCAAAGAATCAAAAGAAACCACCTAAGAATCGACGTAGAATTGCGTTACAAAACGAGCGCGGAAGGGCACAATATGTTGTGCCTTGCCACTGCTGCAAAGCAAGGCAGTGGCGCAAGAATTGCACCCCCTCTGAATCAGTGGCTTGCGCCACACCCCCTGAAACAGGGTAGTGGCGCAAGTTTCAGTACCTTGCTGAATTTTTTGGCCATTTCTTCAATACTTGTATATCGTCCAATACCTTATCAAAACACTACAAAATACTTACTTAGTGAGCTTTATCATCAAGTAAACATGACTTCAAGTCACCAAATGAGGTTAGAATGTGTATGGGGTATTACCCAAATGCTCCACGAAAGCACAAAACACCTCCTACGAAGGTCTACTCGCATGTGCGTGGCCAAATTTAAATTTTCTCGTCATTAGCATTGCCAAATACATACTTATATTTCTCGACACCTAAGCAAACATTATTCAACATCATCAAGTAGGGTTGGGAAGGTACGGGGTGTTACAATAATCGAAATACAAGACATCAAATAATAACATCAATCGAAGGATCAACAATAATTGACCAAATCATAATACAAATATTTATTCGAAAAAAAATATTTTATTTTTATTTTTGATTTCCCACCCGGTGTTCGGTATTCATATTGGAGCCCCGACTAATCCGAATTGCGCACTGCAGGGCCCATTCTGGGGGTGGCGGTCCCAACAGAATTTTCTCCATATCCAGGGTTCGAACCCGAGACCTCTGGTTAAGGGTGGAGTAGTCCCATGACTCCCATCAACCCATGTTGGTAAAACAATATTTCCTATTGATATTGAGAAAAATAAGAAAAATTCAAAGATGAATTTGTACTACCAAAACCAAGTAGTATGTTCTCACAATTTCACAAACTAAATGGGTAAAGAAGTCATATATAGACGTACAAGAAATAACAGATAGTAATTAAAACAATAGCTAATAATAAAATAATAACTGCAACAAAATAATATGATATTCAAAACATAAATCAAAAAATAATAACAGAATCGAAGGATCAGAAATAATCGACCAAATTATAAAACAAATATTGATTCAAAAACAATATTTCATATTGATACTGAAAAAAATAACAAAATTCGAAGATGAATTTGTAATACCAAAACCAATAGTATATCATCGCACTTTCACAAACTAAAATAACAACATACTCAATAAAATCTCATGAGTGGGCTCTAGGAAGGTAGTACACATATCTTACCACTATCTTGTGGGGGTAAATAGATTGTTTCTGAAAGATCCTCGAAAACACTAAATGGGCGAAAAATTTAATTTCACAAACTTAAACAATAACAACATACTCAATAAAATCTCGCGAGTGGGCTCTAGGAAGATAGTATGCAGACCTTACCACTACCTGGTAGAGGTAGAGTGGTTGTTTCCAAAAGATCCTCGAAAACACTTAATGGGCGAAAAATTCAATTTCACTAACTTTAACAGCAACAACAACATAATAAAATCTCACGAGTGTGCTCTAGGAAGGTAGTACACAGACTTTACCACTACCTTGTATAAGTAGAGTGGTTGTTTTCGAATGATCCTCGAAAACACATAATGGGTGAAAAATTCAATTTCACAAACTTAATGGGTAAAAATTTCAATTTCACTCTTCTTAAATTTTTCAACATCCTCAATCTTCACAAAAAATGTCAGCTTCTTGATTATTGTCCATTCCTTATTCAAAGCAACCACCACTTCTACCGCCGTCACCACCGTGACCACCACCTGATGGTCACTATTAGTAGTAGTAGTTGAGGTGCATTTACAACACTTAAAGAAAGAGTTATTTAAAGAAAGAGTTATTTTTTAGAAAGAAATCAAGAAGAGGAAATTTGTTGCTATTTCTAGACATATTCCTGATGATGAGGGTTCTGCTCAATCTTGAATTGGGTGTGTGATTTAGTGGTCAATAGAGTGAGTTGAGAATAAGATTTCAGGTTGAAATCTTAACATAGACGAACACATTAGGTGATTTTTTCTCATTTGTCCTAATTTTGGTGGACAAAGTAGTTACGTGATACATGTTACATGTTGTTGGTGGGAGGTGAGAGCTGACACTTATCAAGTGAAATTAGTCCATGTCAACGAAAGCTGGCCAGATACCACAATAGAATATCACTCAAGAAAAAATAATCCAAAACAGTCCAGTCAATATCATACAAGAACACGATACACAGGGGCGGATCTATGTGTATGGGTGAGGGTGCTACGACATCCGGTCACCTCGGTTGAAACTTTGTATATATATATGGGTAAATGTTTAAGAAAGGGGATATATATTGAACCTGCCACCCATAGTAACAAATGATCGAATGGTGCCAGTGGCTTCAGGCACAACATGCCACCCAGTGAGCCGGGTTCGAAACCTTTTAGCACTGCTTTTTTTTTTTTTTTTTTTTTTTTTGCCTTTCTTGCTTAAGGGCTTCAGTCACTCTCTTTTTCATTTTTTTTTTCATTAATTCTTCTTTTTAGCTCTATTCTTTATTAGTCCGAATTTTTGCTTTAATTAATTCTTGAATTTTTTACTCTCTTTTATTAAATATTATTATTCTCTTGGTATGAAAATTGTCTGTGTATCCCATATAAATGGGTACTAAATTTTAAATGTCAGAATAATATTAATAAAAATATATTTAAATTATAAATTGTTTTAAAAACAATGGATATTATTATGTTAGAGTTTTTTAAAATTTAAAGGTCAGTTTAATTTTCACCGACGTTCACGCTAAGTGAAGATAACTGTGTTGAAGCTATAATTTTTGATTCCTTCTTAACTATGTATTTGCAACATCACATAAAGGCAATGAAATATGAATGTATTGATGCAACGATATTAGATGGTTTATACAAATTTGAATTTTTAACATAAAAAATCTTTTATTTTCTCAAAGTTTTAGAGAATAAGATCTCTTATTCCTGCAATAAGAAAATTTTGATTGATTAGGTATCTTTAATATCAGAATATCTAAAAGAGAATATTACTAAATGTCCATACTCGATTAATTGACTATAAAGATCGAAAAAGATAAATAATCTGAACTGTAACCCAAAATTGAAGAAACCGACCCACTTATCATGTTTGGACAGCTTGGCACCCGTAACTTACAAATCCTGGATCCGCCTCTGGCGATACATGTATTAAGTAAAATTAGTCGAGGTCTATAAAAGATGCCTGGACACCACAATAGAACCTTGATTCACGGAAGAATAGTCCAGAGGATTTCAGAAAAAAAAAATCAAACAACAAATAATAACAGAAATGGAAGAACAAAAAATAAAAGACCAAATTATAAAACAAATACTAATTCGAAAATAATAGTTCATGTTTATACCCAAAAGAAACTTCAAAGATGAATTTGTAATTACCAAAACCAAAGTAGTAATATTCTCACAATTTCACAAACTTAATAGGTAAAAACTTCAATTTCACTTTATTTTTAATTTTCCAACATCCTCAATCTTCACAAAAATAGCTTAGCTGCCACCATAGATGTCAGCTTCTTGATTATTGTCCATTCCTTATTCAAAGCTGAACCATATCTACCGCCGTCGCTGCCGTAGCCACCGCATGATTTTCTCGCCTGCGGTCTTATTTTCTGGCACCGGCAAACAAATGGCCAATACTAAGGGGTCGTTTGGTTTGAATACAAGTTATGCTGGGATAAGTTATGCTAGAATTAGTTATCCTGATATTATCTTTTATTGACTGTTTGGTTTATTGTACTATGCATTGTATCCTTTCTAAGAATAAGTTGTTTGTTTACGAAAATATCCTCCACCTTATTTAGCTTTTTATATATATTTTTTTGTAGAACTTTAGTTATTCATTCTAAAAGAGAAATGAGTAGAAGCTTTTTCTTCTATTATTTGGGTTTCTGCTATTAGCCTTTCCCTGCTGTCTGCTTCTTGTTTAGTACTAACTGGGACATCAAATGTGTTTTGATTTTTCATAATTTGTTAATAGCATATCCTTTTTCTTCTTACTACCTATTCCACTTATTTGTCCATCTACTTAAACTTTCTTTTGTTTTATGGTTGTCTAGAGTTGCATACAAGTGAAAGTTGTAATATCAATATGCTACGCTAATTATTTCAGTTAAATTTTGTTTGGCTGCACAAGTATTAACTAAACTTTCAACTTGAACCTTTCTACTAAGTTGATCTTGCTAAAGATATCTGGATGGATGGATGGATGAATGAATGAATATATTATATATGGATGGATAAGTATGGTAACAACGCCAATCGAAAAAATTATTTTTCTAATACAAAAATGTATTACTTCACACACACACACACATATATATATAAACACTTCACAGAGAGACAATAATACAAAGGGTTTGGAGGGCAATTTTGTCATTTTAAGATCTTTATCCCAAGATAAATTGTCTTGATATTATTATACCACCAAAAGGGAGGGATAACTTATCCTGGTACTAATTGTTAATCCCGGGATAAGTTATCCCGGACTTGACAACCAAACAAGATAACAAAATTTTATTCCAGGACTATTTATTTTATCCCAAGACTATTTATTTTTATCCTTCACACCAAACGACCCCTAATAGTGCTAGTAGTAGTAGAGGTGCACTTACAACATTTAAAAAGAGTGATTTTTGAGAAAGAAATCAAGAAGAGTAAATTTATTGCTATTCCTAGACATATTGCTGATAATGAGCATTCTGCTCAATCTTGAATGAGTGTGTGGTTTAGCGATCGATGAAGTGAGTTGAGAATAAGGTTTCAGGTTCAAATCTCAACATCAATAAATATATTAAGTGATTTTTTCTCATTTGTCTTAGTTTTGATAGATAAAGTTAAGTGATACATGTTGTATGTTAGTGATAGGAGGTGAAAGGTGACACGCATCAAGTGAAATTAGTTGAGCTCTACGAAAGCTGACCCTAATACCACAATAAACTTCATCAAGGAAAAATAGTTCAAAACATTAAAAAAGAAGAAGACATCAACGATATAGAAGAAATGACAGATAATAACAAAAACAACATACTAAAACAGGACAGTAATATAAAACAACAAATAATAACAAAAATAGAAAGACTAAAAATAATCTCAAAAAAAATAAAATATAAATAGATGAATTTGTAATTACAAAAACCAAGTAGTACATTCTCACAATTTCACAACTAAACGGGTTAAAATTCCAATTTTACCCTTTTCTTTTTTAATTTTCCAACATCCTCAATCTTCACAAAAAATAGCTAAGCTGCCACCATAGATGTCCACTTCTTGGTTATTCACCACTCCTTATTCAAAGCTGAACCACCACTTCTGCCGCCTTCACCGCCGTGACCACCGCCTGATTTTATCGCCGGCGTTCTTATTTTCCGGTGCCGGTAAACAAATGGTCACTACTAATAGCGCTAGTAGTACCAGTAGTAGTAGAGGTGCATTTACAACACTTAACGAAAGAGTTATTTTTGAGAAAGAAATCAAGAAGAGTAAATTTATTGCTATTGCTGGACATATTGCTGATGAGGGTTCTGCTCAATCTTTTCTTTTAGAGGTACCCTTTTGAGTTTTTGCGTTTGTTTGGGTGTTTTGAGTGTGTAAAGATTGAATCTTGAATTGGGTACGTGGCCCAATGGTCGATGAAGTGGGTTGAGAATAACGTTTTAGGTTCAAATTTCAATAGAGACAAAAACATTAGGTGATTTCTTTCCATTTGTCCTAATTTTGATGGACAGAATTACGTGGTACCTGATGTCGGTGGGAGGTGATAGGTGTTTAGTGGAATTATTTGAGGTGAAAGCTGGCCCGGACACCATGGTTATAAAAAAAATGATTCTTTGCATTTATTGCCAATGCTGGCCGTATTGCTGATGAGGGTTCTGCTCGATCTTTTCTTTTAGAGGTACCCTTTTTGGTTTTTGTGCTTTTTTGGGTATTTTGAGTGTGTAAAGATTGAATCTTTGGAGTTTGTTTGATTGTTGGATTTGTAATCTTGAATTTGTTTTTTTGGGGATTTGGTTTAGCTGGGTTTTTGTGTTTGTTTGGGTGTATTGAGTGTGTAATGATTGAATCTTTGGAATTTGTTTGATTCTTGAAATTGTAATCTTGAATTTGTTTTTTTTTGGGGATTTGGTTTAGCTGGGATTTTGTGTTATGATCTTATTGTTTCAAGATGGAAGTTATCCTATAGATGTTGTATTCATGCCTGTTCAAAATGCGAATCATAGTATGGGAATGGGAATGAAAAACAAGAGATACTTTTTATCCAAGGTATGGGACTTGAGTCCCACTTTAGTTAAATGGGGAGCTGATGTAGGGTTTATATAGCCTTAGGCTCTCACACCTTATCAAAGCCACCCACCACCTTTCGTGCCCACCATGCCAGGGCACCTTACTCGAAAAGGGCTACCTGGGAAGAGCTACCTACTTGTGGTAGAGTGAAAGCTACCAGTGTAGAGCCGTCGAGGGTGACGGATACGGAGAGTGATGATTTGTTATGATCCTATTGCAAGTTATGAGACTTGAGTCCCACATCGATTAAATGGTGAGCTGATGTGGGGCTTATATCACCTTGGGCTCTCCCACCTTAATAGCTTCTCTTGGGTTGTGGTTCTTCCTGGATTGTATCATTTTGGTTATATTTTAATAAATAGCTGTTTGGATTTGATTTTAGGTACGAGATCCTCGAGCTACACATAATTGTTGGGCGTACAAGGTATGTTCTTGTGGTCAAAATCATGTTTTTAATCGCCATATGTTGGAAGTATTTGGGAATTGATGAAGAAAAGTTGTCTCCATAAAATAGGAGCCACATTTGTTTAAACACTATTAAGTTTATGCTATTGGTATTGTGATTGAAGTATAGTTGATACATTGGTTGATTGAGAACATATGGTTGACTTAGGAACCGTTTGGTTGGATTGATTGAGTTCATTATCCCAGTATAAAATTTGGATTGAATCTATCATGTGTTTAGTTGAGGGTATTACCGATAACCATGATACATTTTATGCCACAATCATGGGATTATTTATCCCATTAGGTGGGATAGATAACCCTGATTATAATACCAGCTTAACCTAGCTTTGAACCAAACAACCTCTTAGTGACTAGCATTTTGGGTCACAATTGCTTCCATCCGTAATGATAACAACTGCTTATCCTTATAGGACATATAAGAAATAGAGTCTCTCTAGTGTTAGGTTTCTCCAAATTTGTGTGTATCATTCTTGGCTCTTATCTTACCTTGCCAAAAATGTTATTATTCGTTCTATTTAGGTTGGAGAACAATATCGGACTAATGATGATGGTGAACCATCGGGTACTGCTGGCAAGCCGATACATTCTGCAATTGCATCCACAGGATTGGATAGAATCATGGTTGTTGTGATCAGGTAACACATTTATTCAGTAAATAGTGTTAGCACTTTCAGAATTCTTGCCAAAGGAGATGTAAAAAGACTTGCATCTTTTCTTGAGGTCCAAAAAGTTTCATGCGTCCGAACTGGGGAATGTTTCCAAGAAGTGAAAGCATGCATATATCTTTACCTTGTTGCTTTTATGAATTGCAGGCACTTTGGAGGAATTAAACTTGGCACTGGAGGTCTAGTTAGAGCTTATGGAGGAGTAGCTGCCGAATGTTTGAGAAATGCTCCTACATGTCTCATAAAATCTAAAGTAATGTATTGCTTGAGCAGCTTTTCTGTCCTCGGACCTATTCTTCTCATTTTGTTCTGTGCGTTTAGCATAAACCTGAAACCTACTCATTGATTAAGCAACATTTTTTGGTTTTAGGTCCCGATTGGGTTGGAGGTTCCTTTTGAACTATTAGGGGTTTTATACCATCAAGTAAGTTTGATCTTTTGTGCGAAAAATGCTACTAATATTTGTCAAATGTTGCGCTATTCAGAAATAGTCTTTGATTCTTTTTTCGGTTCATTCTCTTAATCAAAAGCTGGATGCTTCAAGAGCATAATTGGTTCACATTTACTTCTGTTAATGCATTTCTGGGAATTTGTTTCTGATTCACAGCTACAGTCTTTCCAAGCAGAAGATATCAAGCAGGATTATGATACCGGGAAAGATGGAGTCACCATGGTCACATTCAAAGTTGATTTTGACCGTGTACAAGGCTTAGAGGAAGCTATTAAGGCCAACTGCAGTCGTGACATTGTATTCTACAAACACTAGAATTTTTCCATCACTTTGTCTGACGGTTTTGGTTCCATCCCGCTGGAACTTCTGGAGATCTGAAATACCTTCTGCTCCAGAAGCAAGCTGCGTGTCGAGATGGTTAATAACATCCGCTCACTCTTGAAGGTTCATGGCATTGCTCTCGTTCACTCCAAAGTCTGAGCTGATTGTTTAGTATGTTGCCTAGCTTCTTTACCTTATGGATACACAACTTTACTTTTTTGGGAGGATACTGGAAACAGATTGTACTTTTCCGCCTCTTTTTAGCCTCTGTTCGGTAATTAGGAGTCGTTATAGGAGACACAAGCATGAGAGGTGGTCTGTCCTCATTTGCTCTTATATTCATACATTTTCAAGAGATATATACTTGTACAGTCTTCCCATACTTTTTGTTTCTGTTCGCAAGAATAAGACATGGATGCTCTATACACTTTATAGGCTTGGTTATAAATTATAATTATGCTCTGATAACAAAAACTTGATTGCACATTGGAGGGTTTGTTAGGTAGTTGAGAGTTGTCTTGCTTATTCTTCTAGACTAGTACGTAGTCATAGTATTACTCTGGGATTCTAGTTAGAGCTTAGTTGTAATTATGCTCTGTTACTCTTTAATGTTTCTTGCACTTTGATTATCATATTATTTTTTTGTGCTTTGTCATGTGTTCTTCATCATTTTGTCTTGGCTTCTTCACTTCCGGTGTTTTCATTTTTCGAACTGCTATGTAATGCCTTTGCTTGAGCCGAACCAAGGATCTATCGGAAGCAATCTCTCTACCTCTCAAGGTAGGGTAAGGTCTGCGTACACACTACCCTCCCTAGACCCCTCTTGTGGGATTACACTGGGTATGCTGTTGTTGTTGTACATTGTACGGTAGGAGATGTGCTGTTGTTGTTGTACATTGTACGGTAGGAGATCATTCTTCACTTTAAAATTGCATATCCATTTTCTACTTTTAATTCTGGAACAGATGCTTTATGTGCTACTGTACGTTGTGCTACCATATATTCGAGAAGATAGGTAAAGAATGATGATCTACTTTCTGCAACGTATAGAATACAACAACAACAACAATAATATATTTTGTGCAATCCCACAATGGGGTCTGGGGAGGGTAGAGTGTACATAGACGTTACCCCTACTGCAACATATAGAATGAAGATTATAAAGTTCCCATTGACACAGCAACATTAAAGCTAATTCTTCCCAGAGGTCTCTTCAAGTGTAGCTTCTTTTATAGTTTAGCTTTCTTTTTTCCTTTTGTGTACGAATTTAAAAGAGGACAAGGAATGTGTGTTTTCTTTAGCACTTTCCTTTTTCTTGTTATACCCTCTAAATTTATTGCACTTTTGTTTCCTCTATTATTGGGGAGGGAGGTAATAGTGGAAGATGGAGAATTGGAAGTATATGGTAGAACTTAGTCTTAAACATCTATTAATGCCTAGTAACTAATAATCTGAAAGGAAGTTAGTTATGACTGTTAATGATGCCATAAAAATGTCATGTTTAACCTCTCTGCTTATCATATTTGAAATCTGCATGCTATACAAAATCTCAGGAAAATATGTGCAGTATTGTAAGCTTTTCTTTTTCTACATTATTTTCAGCATGACTTGCTTCACTATGGTATTTCCTTTTTTCATATTTGTTTTTGATATGTTTTACTTGAGCCGAGGGTCCACCGGGAACAACCTCTCTATCCTCACAAGGAAGGGGTAAGGCTGCGTACACCCCACTTGTGGGATACACTCTGTATGTTGTTGTATTCTGAGGTTTTCTTCTGAACTGAACATGTTTTTAACTATAAGTAGATAAGTAGAATTCTATGTGGTGAAGTGAATTACGTTACTACTACATTATATCTTATGTTTTCTAAAGTCTATTAATCTTTTCATTGATGGAGCTCAGGTTATCCAATTTCATTTGAGTTATATATTATTTCTGTGTTGTAACGTTTGATTTCTCTCTACATAGATCCTTTTTGTCGAAGATAAGGTATGTATAAGCTGTACAAAACTTGTAATATAACAATTTTTGCGGTATTCAGAATTTTCGGGGACGTGTAAATTTCAGCCATGCTTCATATTATGGGATATTCCAAAATCTATGTTGCTCAGACTCTCCAGAAATGTTGCCGTATCGTGTTGGATCCTCCAAAAAAGCATTACTTTTGAAGGATCCGACACCGTCAATATTTTCGAAGCCCTTTGTGGGACTACACCGGGTATGTTGTTAGTGGAGAAAGCTATAAGATACGAAGCCTTTGTGCTCATATGCTTGTTTTCAGTCTGAGGATATGGTCAACAAACATCTTGTTTTCTTGATATGTCAAACTTGTCTGCTTGAATTGTTCAAGTAAAGTCTGGTTTTGGGATTTGACATCTCGGAGTTGGAGAAATGTGCATGACATGTGTTCCTTTTCGTCTGCAAATTGGGCTGGCTAAATTCGCATCTTCAGTGACAACGGCAAGAATACAAGGCTTGTATCATCTTTGTTTGTATGTCCTGCTAAAGAAGCTGAATGCTTGTAAGTTGCAACTGACCTTGTTTGATTCTGCCAATGGTATTGTTTCATGATGCTTGGTTGATCAAGTTTAGGCCATTTTTTAGGTAAGAATACTTTGTAATAGTGATACTTCATTATAACTAGGGCCGAATAGCCTAAATGTCATCCTCGGCTCAAGTAAAGCACATAGCAAAGTAGAAGATCCAGATTAAAAAAACTAGGAAAAAATAACGAGGACAAGTTCAACATTGCAGGATGCAAAAGTTAACATAAAGGCCAACAAATGGTGAACCAACTACCCAAATATAAGGAGCCAAGAACCAGAGGCTGAGTCCTGGCTAAGTTTGTGACTTTAAATCTTGTTTACAAATCCATAAGCTCATTCAAACAATTTTTTTTTTTTTTTGTAATTGTAGTGTCTGGGTCAGCTTGCACGCTACTCGACTAACTTCACAAGGTACGTGCACCTCCCACATAGCTCTATCCATCAAGACTTGGACACATGAAAAGAAATCACCTAGCTTTTTTACACCTCGACTAATTCAAACAAAACCTTTAGCATCTAATACAAAAGGCTGATCATTTTTGACAATTGAAATTGGGAATTAAGTAGAGAAGCTAATGCTGCAGGAATGAACCAAAAAGGGTAACCAACAAGTTCCTGCGCCTTCTTTAAATTCAACTGTGTTCAATACCTATTCATCTATTTGCCTAGAAAATTGGAAGATTTCAAGTTCTTTTCAGCAGATTCAAGTGATCATAATTCATAAGCTGTCAGCTAGACTTAATGATAAGTCACACTATTGAAGAAAGAAAAACTCAAAAAGGGAAACAAAAAACTACTGCTCGTGTTTAGTCATCAGTAATGTAACAAAGGTCCATGTATATTCTCTACCATTTGATCTTGATCAATAAAGAGGCTTATCACTATCCACTATTCAAGAACCAAATTTCAATAACAGTAAAACAGACCGTGTAACATTTGGCCTAAACATATACAAGCTTCAATAGCTAAAACTAATCAATCTATTGTACATAATTAATAATCATTTGAAACAAAAACAACCGTGAGACTCCTTTTGTGTGTCGATGGCTTCCAACATGAGTACGACCTCCTGCATCTCTGGCCTCTTTTTTGGGTCATCATCCCAACATTGCTTCATTATATTGGCCAGAGCACTTGGGCAAGTATTTGGTATTTCAGGCCTTCGACTCCTGTACATAGCTGAACATGCATGAGGTTTTTGTCCGCTATATGGAATCGAACAACTGTAAATTTCCCACAGACAAATTCCAAAACTGTAAACATCACATTTATGATCATATGGTTGACCAATAAGAACCTCCGGAGCCATGTAACCTAAGGTGCCCGTTTCGGCAGTCATGTTGATAGGACATGAAGCCTCAACTCGAGAAACTCCAAAGTCTATTATTTTCACTCTTCCTTCCTTGTCGAGAACTAAATTTGTAGTTTTTACATCTCTGTGAACAACTTTCTTAGAATGAAGGTAAGTTAACCCTCTTGCAACATCCAGCGCTAGTCGAAGTACGAAATCCAATGAAAAACTTTTGATGATACTGTGTTTTAAGAGATGTGATCTTAGAGTTCCTCCAGGGACATATTCAACCACTATGCAGTATCCAACTCTATGTTTTTCCCATGAATGATTTCTCGCAACAAAATTCCACTTCCATCGTTTACCACTTGTAGATGCTTCGGGCAATCTCTTCGAAGCTCCGATTAACTTTGCAATGTTTGGGTGATCAAGCTTGTGCCATATAGAAACTTCTTGCGTGAAAGACTTTGTTAATGTTGCCCTTCTCTTTTCATCGCTTAAATCAAGTATTTTAACCGCAACCTGTTTTCCGTCATAAACACCCTTATAAACTGATCCGTACGCCCCTTCAGCAATAAGATTATTTATTTTAAGCTTCTTGGGATCCAATTCCCATTCTTCGGCAACATTCATGACTTCAACTTTTGAGCACTCTTCAAAACCCTTATGTTCGCCAAATATTTTATGTAAATTCTTCTGAAGCATCTCGTCCATTGTTCTCAAATCAATCTCAGCTCTAATGCTATTTTTTTGCCATAACAATAAAAAACCTAGGCCTCACGTAATTTAGTAATAAGTCTCTTCTTGAAATATATGTAAGCTAAGTGAATAACTAATTCAATATACTATGCTATATTTATAGGTATACTTCAAGCAAATTCTAAGTTGGAAAGGATTAGGAAAAAGGAAATAGGAAAGGCGGTAAAATGTGTTTATTTTTTTTTATCTATTTCAATTGGGTTTAGTCTTAATCTTTCCGTTTCCTATTTAAACAAGGCCAACTATTTTTTTTTAAAACTATAAAAGGCTAGGAGAGTTCACATAATCATTCAAATATTATCACATGGTACCACTCCTCCGTCTAACAATACTTATTCACTATTGATTTGGAACACACTTAAGAAACAATAAAATAATAGGGTAATTTTACTTTAACGCTCTTTGAATATAATAAATTTAATATTTTGGATAATAAATAATATTTAATGCCACGGGTATAATGGGCACAAATAGACGGAGTAATATAATGGAAATGCTTTGACAATTTACATAAGTAAATGGTCAATTTGTGCAAATATCTCTTTTAGGTTATCATTTAAATTTTATCCTTTTCTTAAAAATTACATAATAACACTACGTAACTTACCATATCTATTTAATCCCTACTCTTTTATTTAATTACATCCCATCCCATATTTCCCTTTCTCTATCTAAAACTCACGAATACATCACACTGTGATGTATCCGTGTAAAATTAAGTGATGTATCCGGAAGAATGTGATGTTTCCGTGTGGATTAAATCAGGAATTTTTAGTAATATTGAAAAGAGTTGGAATAGGGAGTAATTAGCTCTAAAAGGGTTGAGATTCATGTAACTTTTACTTTTCTAAATATAACATTTAGGAGATTATGCTTTCGAACAATGTTACATTTGGAGTTACTCATATAATTATTAGCCTTACAAACGAAATATTAGGTAATGTATACAATACTTACAAAGGTTAAAAATTTTATTCTACCTTAGTGACAGGCATGTTTGTCGGTTGTAGAGGCAGAGACATATTCATTATTTCTGGATTTCAACCTTTTGAGTTACTAGATTTTAAATTACTAGTAATTTGTATATATTAAATATGTTTTTTTAAGACATACAAAATTTGACCAAAGTTATTAAATTTTGTTGAACTCATATCTCTTACTTGATCTACCTTCGCCTCTGCATGCTCTCATATAATTATGGAAACATCGGAACGTATTTGAGGCCACAACTAATTATGGATACTTTTTGATGCATGTCAAAAATTTAAGTTCGTATCTTTTTAGATAAATACATATGACAAAGTAAACTACACTTACCCATATGTAGTTACATGCACTCATGAAAAATACTATATGTTGTGTGCATGTGTATACGTATCAGCAAGTGAAGCCCAACTAAATGCTGTAACACAAGGCCAAGGTGGTTTTGGTGGCGGTGGCGGTCATGGTGGCTAGGGAAATGGCGGTGGTGGAGGCGGTTGCCATGGACACGACTGTCACGGAGGCGGTGGTCACGATTCACGAAGGATGGGGCCACGGTTGCAGATACGGATGCTGCGTGGATATGGGAGAGGAGGAGGCTGCAGGCAGTGTTGCAAAACTGCTCAAGAATCTCTTGCTTACATGCAATATGAAGCCAATCGCCCTTAAATGCACAATGTACAACAACATACTTCAAAGTCCATCGCTATCTATATTGCCCTTTCTAAAATAGTTCATGATAAATAGTGAAAGCTTAGTGTGTCGAGCATTTCTTTTTAACGTTTAATTAGATGCAGGGGCGGACCTATGTCCAATTTTGGGGTGCTCCGGCACCCGTTAAATCCAACGCAGACTAGGTA
Source organism: Capsicum rhomboideum (assembly GCA_031232105.1). Lineage (NCBI taxonomy): Eukaryota > Viridiplantae > Streptophyta > Magnoliopsida > Solanales > Solanaceae > Capsicum > Capsicum rhomboideum. The sequence continues at coordinate 50,217,672 of CP124707.1, forward strand.
TAATTATATAAAAAATGTATAAAAATTGGTATAAGACTTAGAAAAGCACCCAGTAAACCAAGAAGTTAGATGGGTGCTTTAGTTTTCAGGCAGAACGTTAAAGCTTTGGGAGTCAATATGTGTGTTCGGACCTCCCGAGCACCTACAACACATAAATCCTGGGTCCGCCACTGATTAGATGACGTTACGTTCTAGCTACCCTAGTGTAGTTTTATGTGTTAATAAGAATTGTAGTGTAGTAAATATGCAATAAACATATCAGTGTTTTGTTTTCTCTGGCTCTAAATTTCCCCACAAATTTGAGATTGTTGAGTGTTATAATTTTGTGGAAAGATGCAAGCATCAAGGTAGAAAATATGAATGAAAAAGGGTCTAATATAAATTTTTGTTAATACTAATGGGGCTTTTATATAGCTAAGCATATAAACAAAATAGTTGACTCGTCCTATAACTAAATAACTAATTATTTTAGAAAATTATAAAAGTAACAAATGCGACATCCAATAATATTACCACTTGCTTTTGCTGCTATCTAAACAATTTTGTCCTCGTTATTTACTACTTCTATTAGGTGTTTGTGAACTATTTTTAAATTCATTGAACTTGCATACTTTTACAACATGACTTTTTTGTTACAATTTTCATAGATTACGTAAGAGCTCCATCAACAAAAAAATTTTAAGTATATTTTCTTTTTGTAATATTTGCAAGGCGAATATAAACTTTTTTTTTTTTTTTTTTAGTGTTATGCATAAAACATGGCTTCATCAACTTTATCTTGTTCGGAAGTTCTTATTCACTTATTAATTCTATCAGAAAGATGGTAGAGAGGTCCAAATCTTCTAGAGCGAAGATTTTTGATTTCAATCTCTCTGAAATAGTCACAAGAATTTTGTAAAACTATTTCATTATTATCTTTAAAATTCTCGATTACGATCTGATTTTTTAATTATCACAGAGATCATGTCATATTAGTCAGAAATTGTCTCATTCTCTTGCATTCTAAGAGATTTATGCTTTTTCGAATTCAAAATCTAAATTTATCTGCCTTGTTTACTTTCTTGATGTCTCGTTTCAAAATTCTTTTTATCATATTTCTCACCGCAAATTTAAATTTCAAGTATAATTATCATTTTTATAACTTTTTGAAGTCAATTTATAAAATTACGTACTGACTTCATCACTTCTTTGCTTACCTCAATACGTTGACTATATGAATATGTTAACAAAATACCTTGTAAGCATCATCACCTTCAAACGCACCACGTATAGCTTAAGCCTAAGCTTCTTTTTTTTTTTCCCTCTTCCGTCTAAATTTATGCGTCACTATTGAAAAGTTGACACTTCTCGAAACGGACTTAACATCAAAATTTAGTTCAAATAGTGACAAGTTGACAACTTCTCGAAACGGACTTAACATCAAAATTTAGTTAGTTGTTCGGATGAATAATCCATTAGAAACGTCATCTTTTTTATCAACGAGTCAAATTTCGGCATAGCATTCATCATAAATTCACAGTTGAACGCTAGTTTCATTCCACTCTCAAAAATCTTTGTTTGTTGGATAGTGAGAGAAGATATGAAATTCAATAATGGCCTAATTATTCTGCTAGCACTTTTATGTGCTTCACTTTTCCTTGCTTTTGCTCTAGCAGTTGATGAGAATATATCTCTAGATGAGACTAAAGGTAAAGGTTACACAAATACTGTCTCTTTTAAGTAGGTTATTATTTAATTTTTTTTTTTTTTTTTTTGTAAAACATTATGCAAATACATTTCGGATAATGTAATATTCAAATCTAATTTTTATTTATATATTTTTTAAACTTTACAAACAAACTATTACACTATTATCTGACGTTTGTATTAACTTATAAAATTTTTAGACTATGATTTAATTTTTCTCATAAGATTTTCAATGTGCTAAAAAAGATTTTCAGCATGTAGTCTAAAAGATGCATAAGTCGCAACAACAACAATAACAAAAACAAATTAAACTCAGTATTATATCACAAGTGGAGTATGAAAAAGATAGTATGTATGCAGACTTTATCCATACCTTGAAAGGTAGAGAAGTTGTTTCCTAAAGACCCATGACTCAAAGAAAGAAGAAAAAAAGGCAATAACAACAAGCAGAAAGAAGACATAACATCAAGATAATAAGATAACTGATGAGACTAAAGAAATAATAGGTAGTAATAAAATTTCAAGAATAAGATAATACAAGAATAATACTAATACTTCGAAAACAGAAAAGAAATAAACCCTACCAAATATCGTCATACGATCGACAATATGTCCAGTCAAATATCCTTATACGACAATTAAATCTGAGATAGTACTAAGCAATTCACTATTGCATATATAGTTCCATGCACTTAGAAATACTATATGTTGTATATGTATGTAGCAATAAATGAAGGCCAACTAAATGCAGCAAAACAAGGCCAAGGTGGTTTTGGTGGTGGTGATGGCAGCTACGGCGGTGAAAGCCAGGTAGACGGGAGCTACAGTGGAGGGTGCCAATACGGGTGTTGCGGTGGATATTATGGAAAAGGAAGAGGTCAGTGCACGCAGTGTTGCGATGAAGGCGGGGGCTACAGTAGAGGATGCAAATGTGGGTGTTGCAGTGAATATTATGACAAAAGAGGAGAATGCACGAGGTGTTGTGACGAAGGAGGGAGGTACAATGGAGGGTGCCAATACGGATGCTGCGGGGGATATGTTGGGAAAGGAGGAAACTGCGATCGCTGTTGCACAACTGCTCAAGAGTATCTGGCCTACATGCAAAATGAAGTCCTTAACCACCCTTAGAGTTCGTTTGTATTAGGTGAACTTAAAGTACTACAGTAGTTTTTAAGCATCATGTTTAAAAAACACTCTTTAAGAGCTGGATGTTTTATGAATAAAGAGTACGTGTTTGGATAGATGTGCTGAAATTGAAAATAAGTTATTAATGTGTTTGGTGAAAAAATGTCTATTCTGTTAAAATGACTGAAACGTTCCTGAAGTTATTTAAAACTAAAAAGGACCTGATTACTACTTTGTAATATACAATTTTTTGGTAATTTGTAGACGGTGTACAATAGTCTCTGTATTTTTCAAGTATACAATTGTCAAAGCATTTCCATTATATTACTTCCTCTGTCCAGTCCAGTTTGGAAATCAATGGATAATTTATTTATTTGTGACCATTTTATCCGTGACATTAAATATTATTTATTATCCAAATCATTAAATTTATTATACTCAAAGAGAGATATAGTAAAATTATCCTATTATTTTATTGTTTTTTAAGTACGTTCCAAGTCAATAGTGAATTAATATTATTAGACGGAGGAGTGGTACCATGTGATAGTATTTGAATGATTATGTGAACTCTTTTTATAGTTTTATAAAAAATAGCTGGCCATGTTTAAGTAGGAAACGGAAAGGTTGAGACTAAACCCAATTGAAATAGATAAAAAATAAGCTAACATATTGTACCGCCTTTCCTTTTTCCTTTTTGCTAATCCTTCCAACTTAGGATTTTGCTTGAGGTATATCTTTAAATATAGCAAAGTATATTGAATTGGTTATTCAATCACCTATATTTCAAGAAGAGCCTTATTACTATATTACGTGAGGTCTAGGTTTTGTATTGTTATGATGACAAAAAATAGCATTAGAGCAGAGATTGATTTGAGACAAATGGACGAGATGCTTGAGAAGCATTTACATAAAATATTTGGCGAACGTAAGGGTTTTGAAGAGTACTCAAAGGTTGAAGTCATTAATGTTGTCGAAGAATGAGAATTGGATCCCAAGAAGCTTAAAATAAATAATTTTATCGCTGAAGGGGCGTACGGATCAGTTTATAAGGGTGTCTATGACGGAAAAAAGGTTGCGGTTAAAATACTTGATTTGAGTGATGAAAAGAGAAGGGAAATATTAACAAAGGCTTTTACGCAAGAAGTTTCTATATGGCACAAGCTTGATCACCCAAACATTGCAAAGTTAATCGGAGCTTTGAAGAGATTGCCCGAAGTATCTACAAGTGGTAAACGGTGGAAGTGGAATTTTGTTGCGAGAAATCATTCATGAGAAAAACATAGAATTGGATACTGCATAGTGGTTGAATATGTACCTGGAGGAACTCTAAGATCACATCTATTAAAACACAGTATCATCAAAAGTTTGTCATTTGATTCCGTAATTCGACTAGCGTTGGATGTTGCAAGAGGTTAACTTACCTTCATTCTAAGAAAGTTGTTCACAGAGATGTAAAAACTACAAATTTAGTTCTCGACAAGGAAGGAAGAGTGAAAATAATATACTTCGGAGTTTCTCGAGTTGAGGCTTCATATCCTATAGACATGACTACCGAAATGGGCACCATAGGTTACATGGCTCCGGAGGTGCTTATAGGTCTACCATATGATCATATATGTGATGTCTATAGCTTTGGAATTTGTTTGTGGGAAATATACTGTTGTTCAATTCCGTATAGCGGACAAAATCCTCACGCATGTTCAGCTATGTACAAGAGTCGAAGACCTGAAATTCCAAACACTTGCCCAAGTGCTCTGGCCAATATAATGAAGCAATGTTGCGATGATGACCCAAAAAAGAGGCCATAGATGCAGGAGGTCGTACTCATGTTGGAAGCCATCGACACACAAAAAGGAGTCTCACGGTTGTTTTTGTTTCAAATAGATTGATTAGTTTTGGCTAGGGGTGTGCAAAAACCGAACCGATGAAAATGTTATTGGTTTATTGTTGTTGGGTTATTGGGTTAATGGGTTTTTAATGGTTTTATAAATTTTTTTATTAGGTTATTGGTTCGGTTTCGGTTTTTTCTTATTGGGTTATTGGCTAAATCGATAACCCAATAAGAATATACTAAATTACTACTTTACTCCTACTTATATTTTATATATATATATATATATATATATATATATATATATATATATATATATATATATATTTTACGTAATTTCTCTTTAATTTCTACAAACTAACAAACCTATTTAATTTCCTGAACTAACATTCAGTTTAAGCTTGAAGATTCTTGTAAATTAAAACACATCATATAGGATTTTAGATGCAACTAGGATTCATTTTTTTTTTCTTTTTCATGTTAGCTGTTACTATTTCTATTTTATGAGTATTTTCTTATCGGTTAAACCAAAACCGAATCGTTAGGGACTAAAAATCGATAAACCGAAAACCGATAAAAAATATCTTATTGGTTGGTTATTGGTTTAGCATATTTAAAAACCGAAAACCGATAAACCGAACCGATAATACATAAAATCGAACCGAACCGACCAATCTACACCCCTAGTTTTGGCTATTGAAGCTTGTATATGTTTAGGACCATTCTTTCTATTTATTTTAGTACTACTATTAATTGGGTTCTAGAATAGGTGGATACTGATTGAAAGTGTAAACAGGTGAATTAGTAGTAGTGGATAGTGATATGCCTTTTTATTGATGAATAACACGAGCAGCTTTTTGGTTATTTTTACTATTTTTGCTGTTAATATTTTTCTTTTCTTTGATATTTTCATCTAAGCCTTTTTACTCTTTGTTTTGTGAAATATTTGTCTTAAGTTCGGGCGTAATATAGGAAATAACTTCTTGAGCCTACGAAGTTGGGATAAGGTTTGCGTACATCCCACTTTCAGACCCCACTTGTGGGATCACGTTGGGTATGTTGTTGTAATAGTGTGACCGTTGTTGATTACTTCAATTTCTAGTCAAATAGATGAGTAGGTACTTGTTGGTTCTATTTCATTTCTGCAGCATTTGCTTCTCTACTTAATTCCCAAACTCAGTTGTCAAAAATGATCAGTCCTTAGTGTTAGATGCTAAATTTTTTGTTGAATTAGTTGAGGTGCAAAAACGTTAGTTGATATCTTTTCATCTGTCCAAGTCTTATGATTGTGTTGATGGGACGTAGCAGGTACCTTGTGAAATTAGTCCAGGTCGCTCAAAGTTGGTCTAAATACTACGATTACAAAAAGAATTTCTTGTTTGAGTGAGCTTTGGGATTTGTAACAAGCTTCAAAGTCACAAGCTTCGCAGCCGAGTTTGGGGTGAAATGGTGTTATCGACAAGGATACACTGATTTCACCCTTGAACTCGATTCAGTAGTGATTGTTAAGATGATTACTAACGATGACTCTAACAATAGGAAATTAAAACAGAGTATCGACAATATGCTGAAAATCAAGAAGGCGACAAACTTTGAAGTGAAGCACTGCTACTGGGAGTGCAATCAAGTAGTCGATAGCTCGGTTAAACTGGCCTCAACCACTGACCAAAATCAAGTTGTACACTCCTAATTTTGATTTGCATAGAACTGCTAAAGTCCCCTCTCAACTTGATAAGTGGCAAATGCCTTGTATTCGATCCAAATTCGACAAGGCTCACTGGCACTATAGTCTATACAGCCTCTTTTGGCCTTTTTGATGGTGATGGGATCACCAAATAATGTGTTGTATTTGAGGTCAGGTCATGCGCCCCCCCGTATCATTTTGCTTAATACAACACTGCCCAGCAAAGGTTGGGTAATTTAATTAAAAAAAAACAAACTTTATATGGTTCGTTTTCCTTTTAATCTGTTTTAATAAGATTTCTTTTTCTATATTTGAAAAATTTTAATGATAAATTTCTCATTTAATAATACGCTGCTATAATCATGGAAATGTCCTGATATATTTGAGATCGTAACTAAAGTAACTCTTTTGATGCGTGTCAAAATTAAAGTTAATATTTTTTAAGAAAAATATAGTATCCGGTCAAATACCATCACACGATAATATAATCTATGTCCTGAGATAGTACAAAGTAATGCACTTTTGCATGTAATATGTATGTAGCAGCAAATCAAGGCCAACTAAATGGTGCAAAACAAGGCCAAGGTGGTCTTGGTTGTGATGGTGGCAGCTACGGCGGTGAAGGCCACGTAGACGGGGTTACAGAGGAGGGTGCGAATACAGGTGTTGCGGTGGCTATTATGGGAAAGGAAGAGGACACTATACGCAATGTTGCGATAAAGGCGGGGGCTACAATAGAGGATGCAAATACGGGTGCTGCAGTGAGTATTATGGCAAAGGAGAAGAATGCACGTGATGTTGCGAAGTAGGAGGGAGGTACAATGGAGGGTGAAAATACGGATGTTGTGGTGGATATTATGGGAAAGGGAGGGGGGGGGGGGGGGGGGAGAGGAGGAGACTGCACGCGGTGTTGCACAACTGCCCAAGAGTATCTTGCCTACATGCAAAATGAAGTCGTCAACCACCCTTAGAGTCCGTTTGGATTAGCTGAACATAATTAAGTAACTTTTAAGCATTATGTTTTGAAGAGTACTTTTTAAGTGTTAAAAGCTTGTTTTATGAATAAGCAGTTATTACTTTTTTTTTTTTTTCAATTTCAAGTCACGATTTTATCACCACTTCTTCAAAGACAGCTCTTTGTGAATCTGGTACCAACCAAACTCAAACTAAGCAGTAGAGCTCACAAAAATAGAGCTGATATAGCGGTAATAAAGCTAAAAGGATCATGGACGTGCTTGGTTTTTTTCTCGACTCAGAAAGAAGGAAGTTGCCAACGATCAACATTAAGGAGGTCTTTGAATTGCTTAGGCATGGTATCAAAACAGGTGTAGATATGCGGTTCTTGGACGTGATGACTTAAGGAGGCCATCTTGTCCGCGATTCGATTGGCTTCTCTATAACAGTGTCTCCAATCCTCCAAGGGGTATCCCATTTGCCCTGAATACACTTGAGCAACAGAAGTGAATCAGTTTCTCCTATAATGAAGGACATGCCCTGCTCTATACACCATTCTAGCCCTAAAAGTAACGCAAACACTTCTGCCCAATTGCAGCTTCCTTGGCCCAGGGGGATAGAAAAAGCCATCAGGGCTTTGCCAGAGGAGTCCTGGATCACCCCACCACCACCACAATTGCCACGGACACAACTCCCATCGCTATTGATTTTGACAAAGGGTGTGGGGGCTTAAATCCACAGCACTTCTAAGGAATATATTTCAGCCAAATGAAGGTCAAAAAGTTTACAAATATCCTCCCAAGTGTCACCAACAGCCACCCCTTTGAAATGTTCTTTGACAAGATGAAGGATGTTGAAGGAGATGAGACTTTTCAACCTCAAAACCGATGGTTTTTCATTGCCAAATTTGCTAGCATACCTCGACCTCAATATCTCCCAAATAATGATAGAAGTCATAATCTTGCAGACATAGTCAGCAATGGAATTCTTGCTCTAGAATTTCCAGCAGTTAGAGATCATAGATCTCAGCGTGAGCCCGGAGAAGGGGATACCCATCATTCCAGCAAAGAGACCCCAAAGCCTTTGAGTGAATTGGCCACTATAGAGCAAATGTTCGCAATTTTCCTCCCAGGTATCATGAAAGGTGCTGGACAGCAGCAACAAGTAGTGTCCACATCAATACCAAAACCTCCAATTTTGTCTATAGTAGCCACCCTGTTGCGCACAGCTCTCCAAGTCATAAAGGCAATAATGGTACATCTTTATGCCATATGTTTTTCTCAAACCTGGAGAATTCTTGTCTTTGCCTCATACAATTCCATGCTGACGAAATAGAGAAATGGTCATTGGGGGGCTGGGAATCCACACAGGGAAATCCTCATTCTCGTGGTCTAGCGTGATGTGGAAAGAGTTAACCAAGTATGCCACTATCTCCGGAGGCTGAATAAGAAGTGCATCCCAGTCCCAAAAACCATCTCTAATAACCTCACACACGTTGGTGTTATCATACACAACTTCATCAGGCTGACTACAACACAAAGGAGCATAGTTCGTCCAGTTGTCGTACAAAAAGTTCACGTTGCCCTTCCCAATTTTCCACCAACTATTTTGTTCAACTTCAAATTTGATCTTACACGTAGCTTGCCAGCTATTCAATCACAAAAAAAAAAAGGTAGAAAAAAGAGTTAGAAATATCACATCTCATAGAGTTGAGATTGAAGTTACTGTGTAAATGAAACAAATTCTGTTTCATATTGGGATAGCTCTAGAGTTGAGATTGAAGGCCTTCAAATGCACCACGTAGCATAAGTCTAATCAGTTCGTCATCCGATCGATAAAAGTTTCTAAATTTATACTTTCTCTGTTTTAATTTACGTGTCACTATTAGAAAATTGTTAATTTTTAATGCATTTGATCGAAATTTAACTCGTCAATAAGAAATATGTTGGATGGATAATCAGTTGAAATGTTAATGGCGAGCGTAATGGAATTAAATAAGTTACCAAATTAAACCAGGATTACAAAACTTATTCTAATATGAATTAGGAGAAACAAATCCTAACTAAATATGTATTGAATAAAATACCAAATCCTAAACAAATTTGGTTTCCTAATCCAACTTTGAATTGTTATTTCAACAATGAAAAATAAACAACACATTGTACGCCTCTTTTCTTTTTCCCAATCCTTTTCACTTTAGGATTTGCTTTCTATATATGCCTATAAATATAGCCGTATATTGAATTAGTTATTCACTCACTTATTTCAAGAAGAGACTTACAGTAGTATATTACGTGAGTGAGGTCTAGGTTTTCGATCAATTGTGTTGCTAGGGCGAAAAATCAAATTAGAGCGGAGATAGATTTGAGAAGAATGGACGAGCAACTTGATAAGCATTTAGCTCGAATTTTTGGCGGCGAATATAATAAAAAGGGTTTTGAAGAGTGCTCAGAAGTTGAAGTCACGAATGTTGCCGAAGAATGGGAATTGGATCCAAGAAGCTTAAAATAAATAATCTTATTGCTGAAGGGGCGTACGGATCAGTGTATAAAGGTGTTTATGATGGAAAACAGGTTGCGGTTAAAATACTTGATTTGAGCGATGAAAAGAGAAGGGCAACATTAACAAAGTCTTTCACGCAAGAAGTTTCTCTATGGCACAAGCTTGATCACCCAAACATTGCAAAGTTAATCGGAGCTTCGAAGAGATTGCCCGAATGGAAGTGGAATTTTGTTGCGAGAAATCATTCATGGGAAAAACATAGAGTTGGATACTGCATAGTGGTTGAATATGTCCCTGGAGGAACTCTAAGATCACATCTCTTAAAACACAGTATCGTCAAAAGTTTGTCAATGGATTCCGTAATTCGACTAGCGTTGGATGTTGCAAGAGGGTTAACTTACCTTCATTCTAAGAAAGTTGTTCACAGAGATGTAAAAACTACAAATTTAGTTTTCGACAAGGAAGGAAGAGTGAAAATAATAGACTTCGGAGTTTCTCGAGTTGAGGCTTCATGTCCTATCAAAATGACTGCCGAAACGGGCACCTTAGGTTACATGGCTCCGGAGGTTCTTATTGGTCTACCATATGATCATAAATGTGATGTTTACAGTTTTGGAATTTGTCTGTGGGAGATTTACAGTTGTTCGATTCCGTATAGCGGACAAAAACCTCACGCATGTTCAGCTATGTACAAGAGTCGAAGGCCTGAAATACCAAACACTTGCCCAAGTGCTCTGGCCAATATAATGAAGCAATGTTGGGATGATGACCCAAAAAAGAGGCCAGAGATGCAGGAGGTCGTGCTCATGTTGGAAGCCATCGACACACAAAAGGAGTCTCACGGTTGTTTTTGTTTCAAATGATTAATTATTATGTACGATAGATTGATTAGTTTTGGCTATTGAAGCTTGTATATGTTTAGGCCAAATGTTACACGCGGTTGTTTTTACTGTTATTGAAATTTGGTTCTTGAATAGGTGTGGATACTGATTGGAATGTCTAAACAGGTGAATTAGTAGTTGATAGTGTTAAGCCTCTTTATTGATCAAGATTCAAATGGTAGAGAACATACATGGACCTTTGTTTCATTACTGATGACTAAACACGAGCAGTTTTCTTTTTTTTTCTTTTTTTTTTTTTGTTAATTTTTTTTTTATCCACGTTTGTTATAGGCAACACAATTTAGCTAATAAAAAAGTTGGCCTTATCGTACCTAATCCTTATATTCGGTAGTTGCATTTTGTCCAAAAAATTTGCACTCCTAGCCCCGTTGGCAGATGTTTGACCCTATTATAGACAGTAAGTTACTAAGTTCCTCCATGCCTGTTGCCAGTTTTGCTAGGAAATCGGACACTTTGTTTGCTTCACTGTAGCAATGTACAAAGATGATCTCGTTTGAGCCAACCAATTCATTGGTGTCTTCAACACGAGCAGTTTTTTGTTTCCCTTTTTTGTGTTTTTCTTTCTTCAATAGTGTGACTTAATTATCTTCACTTGAGTCTGTTGAAAAGAACTTGAAATCATTCAATTTCTAGGCAAATAGATGAATAGGTATTGAACACAGTTGAATTTAAAGAAGGTAAGAACTTGGTCGTTTCCCTTTTTGGTTCATTGCTGCAGCATTTGCTTCTCTTCCCAATTTCAATTGTCAAAACTGATCAGCCTTTGTATTAGATGTTAAAGTTTTTGTTTGAATTACTCGAGGTGTAAAAACGCTAGGTTATTTGTTTTCATCTGTCCAAATCTTGATGGATAGAGTTTATGTGTTGGTGGGCGGTGCACATACCTTGTGAAGTTAGTCAAAGTGCGTGTAAACTGGCTCGGAATGAGCTTATGTGTAACACCCCGTACCTTCCCAACCCTACTTGATGATGCTGAATAATGTTTGCTTAGGTGTCGAGAGATATAAGTATGTATTTGGCAATGCTAATGACGAGAAAATTTAAATTTGGCCACGCACATGCGAGTAGACCTTCGTAGGAGGTGTTTTGTGCTTTCGTTTCCATGTATAATCAACCATATATATAGCATGTTTCAATAATTCCATAATCTCACGACAATATTCTCTTACGAGTTTCTCATTCGTAGTCTCATTCGCAAAAATAGGAATTCTAGTCGCCCATGGCTTTATTGAACATCTTGAATAACTATTTATCTTTCATGCTTTGATCATGTAGGAGTATGTAGGAGTGTATTGAAGTATTTGAAGCTTTAACAATGCTCAAAGAACTCCAAAGAACCAAAAGAAACCATCTAAGAATCGACGTAGAATCGCGTTACAAAATGAGCGCGGAAGGGCACAATATGTTGTGCCTTGCGCCACTTGCTGCAAAGCAAGCAGTGGCGCGAGATCCTGCTGCCCTCTGAATCAGGTGGCTTGCGCCACACACCCTGAAACAGGGAGTGGCGCAAGTCTTGGTACTTTGCTGAATTTTTCGGCCACTTTTTCCAACACTTGCATATCGTCCAATACCCTATCAAAACACTACAAAATACTTACTTAGTGAGCTTTATCATCAAATAAACATGACTTCAAGTCACCAAATGAAGTTAGTATGTGTACGGGGTATGGTTCTCTCGGGCCTTGTCGGCTTCGGGTGCCAATCACGCCTCGTGGGAGTTCGGGGCGTGACATTATGGATTTGTAACAAGCTTCAAAGTCACAAGCTTTGCCAAGACTCAGCCTCTGGTTCTTGACTCATTGTATTTGGACAGTTGGTTCACCAATTGTTGGCCTTATTAATTCTTTTGCCTCCTGATAACAATGTTGATTTCTTGTCCAAGTTAATTTTTCCTAGTTTTTTTTCACTTGGATCTTCTACACTGCTTAAAGATGCATTGAAGCAGATAATCTGTCTACCTTACTATGTGATTTATTTGAGCCAAGGGTCTATTGAAAACAACCTCGCTACCTTCTCAAGGCAGGGGTAAGGCTGTGTATACACTACCCTCTCCAGACCCCATTTATGGGATTACACTGGGTATATATGTTATTGCGTTTTTCCTGTTCTACTGTTACTTGCTTTTAAATTTCTTGGCAGCATGATACTCCAGCTGAAGGATACAAAACATCCCAAGCTTAATAATCACACTGTTGAGGTACAAATTAAGAAGTATCTAAATCCATAAAGTTTTCTACGAACAAATATGGTCATATAAAAAAGTTGCAATAAACATGTATTTATAAATAGTGATCATGTAACACTAGATGGTGAACCCTTCGTCGGAAAATCTCATATTGTTTATACTGAGGTCAAATATTTTTTAAATGTATTTATAGTAAATGGTGAATCCTTTCGATGAAAATTTTGTCTCCGCCACTAGATATAACAATATTCTTGATGAAAATTTTGACAAGAACAAGGTCATTACCAAGCACAAGACAAAGCAATTCTTGAAAGTGGCCATTTTTGTACAAGTGATTTGGAACTTTTTTTTTTTTGTGTTTTCTCGAGGAAACAAGAAGTGGAAATTGTTATTAAGTTAGATTTAGTTATTAATTGATGAGTATTTATAGGGAAATTTATGTTGAGAGATTCAATTGTTGTGGATGGATGTGGTTGCAAAAGCATGGAATATTGGTGTTGTCTGTTTACCTTCTTAGTCTAACCCAATTTATGGTTTGAAAGATATACCGAGTTAATTCCTCAAATTGTCACTCAACTTGTAGAAGTATTCCACTAAAGTAACTTTTGAATTTTTTTGGACAATATTGTCATCCAACTTGTAGAAATATCCCACTAAAGTAACTTTTGAATTTTTTGGATAATGTTGTCACTGAACTATACATATATTTCCAACAAGGTGAAAACTAACGGAAAGATTAAATTTTTAACGGAAGTTTATTTATATATATTTTAAGTTTTATTTTTAGATCAAATACCCATTAATTATTTAAAATTTACTTAACTTATTTTAAATATGTCTTTAATAAAAGTGAATTATAGTCATGTAACTAGCTAGTGCAAAATGGAGGTGCAATCTAAAACAATATTTTTATAAGAAATCATAATATCTTCTCCTTTTTTCCCAATATATTAATCTCAAGTTTGCAATTAAAAAGATTTGGTATTTAAGAAATTCTTCTGAACAAAAAATAAAGATTAGCCAAACAAATAATATCGAAGATGCATAATTACTATTCATCTTTGCACATCTGTACAATAAATTCTATAATTAGATTGAATTTTTTTTTTAAAAAAGAGAACACTAAAATGATAAATGTATAAACTTTCATTAAAAATAAAAGACGCATGTATCACTTTTTAACAAAAGATTGCACCATCATTTTGCTCTAATTACATAAATATAATTTATTTTATTAAAGACACATTTGGAATGGATTAAATAAATTTTATATAATTTATGGGTATTTGATCTAAAAATATAGCTTAAAATACATATGAATAAACTTCCGTTAAAAATTTAACTTTTTCGTTAGTTTTCACCTTATTGGAAATATGTGCATAGTTCAATGACCATATTGACCAAATAAATTCAAAAGTTACTTTAGTGAGATGTTTCTACAAGTTGAGTGACAATATTGTCCAAAAAAAATTCAATAATTACTTTAATGAGATACTTCTACAAGTTGAGGAATTAACTCAGATATACCAAATTCTTTTGACATATATACTCATGATCGACCTGCTCGATCAAAACGGACAAAGCGAGCCTTTTTATTCTGAATTTATCAAATCTTTCTAAGTAGAATTCGAACCTATTATCAATCGGTTTATAATCGACCTAACGACCTTGGTACCACTGAGCTAACAAGGAACAATAGGAGATTCAATCTCATGAAGTTAGATTCCCGTTCCCGACTCATAGCCAATATGAGTTTGAAGCTTCCTTCGTAGTGGTTTTACAATCTTACCTATCTATAAAAGTTATCCCCTATAACAATATTTTTTATAACGGTCAAGATATTTTTTTTGGAACTAATTTCATGTTATGTTATACTATATGCATGCTATCTATAATAATATTCCGTTATATATACAAGTCAAAAAATATTCAGACAAATAACATCATAATAAAGAGACTTGAAGTTATCTACTTTTGTAGTTATACTTTAGAATTATTTCCATAGAGTTTGAACCAGTTCATATTGTAGACTTTGCTATTTCTCTTTCCTTCATTTGTCAAAATTCTCGTCAATCTAATGATGAATTAATTGACGTAAGAATATGACTTAATTGATAAGCTTAGATAATATTTTTGATGCCCTCAACCTTTTTTAAATGCCATCTTGTTTGTTTGACCATAATAACATCTCTTTATAATTAAGACTCTCTTCCACAAATTAACCTATTAAAATTGTTTAATTTGAGCTTATTTTGACCCATCAATCTATAAAAAAAAATCTACATTATCAAATCATTTAATTATTACGATTATAAAACCAGTAAAGATCTTTGACACGATCAATATACCTGACTTAAATAATCTTTAAAGATTATCAAAACCACCCTGAGCAATCTTGTTTCATATTTGTTTATTTATTTATTTTTATGACATGTGAAATAAACTAATAATTACCGACGGACTTTAGAATGGAGAAAATAAAACATTGATATTTATTTCATATTTACTATATCATTTCCGGTACACATAACATGACATGCAAACTTCATTAGGCTAAGGCCTAAGCTAGAACTTCAAATTTAAAACGTAAGTAATTTTTATTATGGACTAAATTATAAAAAGCAGATAGAGTAATTTAATTTGAAGTTCTTCATTTAAGGGTCATACATTGACTTCATTTTCCGTGGCCTCCACCACCATGACCACCGCCTCCATGGCCTCCACCACCATGATGGCCGCCTCCGTGGCCTCCACCGCCATGATGACCGCCTCCATGGCCTCCACCGCCATGGCCTTGTGTTTCAGCATTTAATTGGCCTTCATCTTGCAGGTAGGCCGCGCCTCCGTGGCCTCCACCGCCGTGACCACCACCTCCATGACCTCCACCACCATGACCGCCACCTCCATGGCCTCCACCACCATGACCACCGCCTCCGTGACCTCCACCGCCATGATGGCCGCCTCCGTGGCCTCCACCACCATGGCCTTGTTTTTCAACATTTAGTTGGCCTTCATTTGCTGCTATATGGAGTACATAATAAAACATATGAGTATTTCTTATGCATGGAACTATACATGCAAAAAGTAATTAATTTACTTAGTACTCTCTCTCTCTAGGTTAGATTTCATACGACGATATTTGACTGGACATGACATTTAAGAAAAGTATATATTAATTCTTTTCACACGTCAAAATTATAGAGGCGAATTCAGAATTTTGAATTTATTATTCTTGAATGCTAGAAATTAAACACAACTTATAAAAAGAGTATCCTTAGTTGTGGATCAAATATGTCATGCCATTTCTATGATTATAACAGTATGTCGTTAAGGATATAGATGATAAATATAACGTTAGGAGCCTTCAAATATAGAAAATCAATATTTCTTTTGGAACTGAATGAAAAGAAAAGAGTGTTATGTCAAGTGAAATCGAGGAAATTTACTAATTATATATGCAAGACAATAATCCATAAGTTTAAGAAAGTTAAGATAGTAATTAAATACTATAGCTAACTAATTTGTCTAAATCTTTATATGTATAAGTATATTGTACACATTACCAGATTACCTTTAGTCTCATCAACTACTAGTGCTGAAACAAGAAAAAGGGTAGCACATAAAAGTGCTAGCAGAATAGTTAGGCTATTATTGAACTTCATATTTTCTTCCACTATAGATAAAATATCCAACAAAGAGAGATTTTTGAGAGTACAATGAAATTGGCTTTCAAGTTGGCCTCTATTTATATCCAAAAAATCCCACTATAAGACATAAATCCTTGTGTGTTTCTTGTTGGGTTCGAAATAGAGAGGGCGTCATGCGGAAGCTAAAAGTTGCAAACCATAAAAGCGATAATTCAGATGACAAAGAAAACTATAATAAAAAATATATTATTCGATATGATTGACCAACAAGCCTACATATTGTAAACTAAATCAAAAAACTTAAAATCTATTGGGAGAAAATCTCCCTCTAAACAATACTCTTTTAATGACTACATTGTGGATGTTATTGTGTTGTGATATGAGAAGGGGGGTCTTCTATTTATAGAGGTTCAAATCCTTTCCTCCAAGAAAGAACTTAGCCAAATATGAAAGAGTTTTATATTTTCCTTTTAGGAAAAGTAAAAGTAATTATGGTATTACTTTTATTTTTCTTCAATAGAAAATTAATACTCAAATTTGGTAAGAAAATCAGGGCAAAAACCCTAACAAATCTCCCCTTTTTGGCTGGATTTTCTTGGCAAAACTTGATCCGCCTTCTTCACTTGCATATATGATCTTTGTTCTTCACATAATCTTCATCACTGCTGTTTGCCATGGTTAAAAATAAGGTTTAAAATATCATGGTTAAAAATGGGTTGTAAATTAATATTTTGTTTTTATTTTTAAAGATGCAGCAGCAGGAATGTTGAAAATATGATTGAAACTTCTTCTCCACATGTAGTTGGACAAAATCTTCATTATCATCAAATTGGTTGCAACTTGATTTGAAACCACTTTAAACCTGTCTTTAATCTCGTTTCACCAAATCATTGGACCTTTGAACCGTAGGACCCATAGGAACGTTGGCTCTGATACCACTTGTTGTGTTCGAAATAGAGAGGGCGTCATGCGGAAGCTAAAAGTTGCAAACCATAAAGGCGATAATTCAGATGACAAAGAAAACTATAATAAAAAACATATTATTTGATATGATTGGCCAACAAGCCTACATATTGTAAACTAAATCAAAAAACTTAAAATCTATTGGGAGAAATCTCCTTCTAAACAATACTCTTTTAATGACTACATTGTGGATGCTATTGTGTTGTGATATGAGAAGGGGGGTCTTCTATTTATAGAGATTCAAATCCTTTCCTCCAAGAAAGAGGTTAACCAACTATAAAAGAGTTTTATATTTTCCTTTTAGGAAAAGTAAAAGTAATTATGGTATTACTTTTATTTTCCTTCAATAGAAAATTAATGCTCAAATTTGGTAAGAAAATCAGGACAAAAACCATAACATTTCTTGGTGATGATAATCTTGACTATAAACTTTATTCCTAACGTTTCATTTGATGTGTATTAGTTTGATATTTGGGCATGAAATATAAGAAAAAATAATTTTTCTTAAAATCTCGTGGTCTTAAATTAAAGACGTCCATAATATATCAAAATGTCTTTGAATGTTATTGTCTTCGACATACCATGTGTTATATTATAAATAACGAGGTTCTAAATACAAAAAGTTATTAAAAAAAATATATGATCAAAACTAAAAATGAAAATAAGACACACTATCAAAAAGATTAGCTATTTTTGACGGACGTCCTGTCGAAATTCATCTCATTGGTAAGAGATGCTCGATTAGATTAAGACAACTATAGAAAAATTAGCTCATCGCAGCGGTAACATTTTCTATGGATGGGCATCCGATATTCCTTAAAGACAAGCTAAATTTTGACAAAATGGTAAAAAATTATCATCTTTTAATAGTGTCATTGAAACGAAGGAAGCGTAAAGAAACTTTCTCCAATGGGAAACAATTGTAAGCTTAGCCTTAAGCTACGTGGTGCATTTAAAGACTTTAAGCGTGGAATATTAGATGATGATGCTTACAAGGGAATATTTTGTCAATATTTTCATATAGTCAATCTTGTATTTATTGTTAATCATTTTCAACATAGTGAAGTAAGCAATGAAGTGTCGAAGTCAGAAATTCTGACAAAATCAACTTCGAAAAAAATATGAAATGATGTTATACTTTGAAATTTAAATTTGTGATTTAAATATAACGAGTGCACTCATAGTCATTTTAGGATCCAATACATTTTCTTCCTTTTAATTTATGTGACACTTATTTTTCGGTCAATATTTAAGAATAATATCTTTCTATTTGTCAATATCTTCATATAGTCAATCTTCTATATTCTGTTAATCATTTTCAACATAGTGATGTAAGGAATGAAGCGTCGAAGTCAGAAATTCTGACAAAACCGACTTCGAAAAAAATATGAAATGATGATATACTTTGAAATTTAAACTTGTGACTTAAATGTAACGAGTGCACTCATAGTCATTTTAGGACCCAATACATTTCCTTCCTTTTAATTTATGTGACACTTATTTTTCGGTCAGTATTTAAGAATAATATCTTTCTATATTTTTCTCCATTTGAATTTATGTGATGGTATTTGAATTTTGAGATCAAATAAATTATTCTTGATATATTTTTTTTATTTCTGTTAGATATTTGAATTGTTAATTTATTATAATTTATAGTATTTTTTATATAATTTTCAAATATGTAAATTTGATTTCAAAAAAACTAAAAGTTAAATTTTATTTCAAAAAAACTAAAAGTTTCTACGTCCAAATGTATGGTCAAAATCAATAAATTTGAATCTCAAAAAGAAAAAAGGTCAGATAAATGGAAAGAAATGGAGTAATAATATTACTTTGAACTTCTTATAGTTTACGCTTAATTACATAATTTATATCCACAAAAATGATAGATTATTCTAGATCATAAATTTCAAAAATCTTTCTTTTATTTTTATACTTTATGTCTAGTCAAACACCTTCATATTAATTAGAACGGAAAAAGTAATAATGATTATAAATTTTAAAGTTTTTTAGTTAGTCTTAGAATCAACTTCAGATGGATGAATGGATTTTGAAAGAAAAAAAAGAACCAATTTCAGATCGTTCGTCTGAAATTGAATAATTGTGAGTTCGAAGTTAAAGTTCTATATTCATGTCTAAAGTTTGAATATAGTTATGTAAGAGCCTAACTTTAGATCAGATGGTGATCTGTAGTTAAGCAAAAGCTATTGAAGAAGAAGAAGAGGAGGAGAAAAAATTACTAAATTTTAAATAATTGTGAAAATTAGTTATAATAATAGGAGTGCTCAAAACGACTACTCGTGGTCATTTTTGACTTTAATTAGCAAGGGGTAAAAGAATAGTCCAACAATTTTGATAAGAAAATCCCTTGTCTAGAAGAGTTAAAAGATCACCCTGTCATTTATTTTATAAAATTAATAAGTATTTTTTAAGCACAAAGTAAAAAAGAGCTTTCAGACAAAATAAAATTGATAAAGTTATATTTTATGTAAAACATAGTATTCTCTAACAAATATTGCAAAAAAAAAACACAAGTAGAATTTTTTTGTTAATGGTGATCTTATACAATAGATAAAAACTACAAATAAATAAACCATGTTATAAAACTGTGTAAGTTTAAAGAAATTCAACACAGTTCATAATCGGTTCAAAAAAATAACTTGACTATTATGACAAAATATTATTATAAAGATCTAATTGTGCATCTCGTAATTCTTTTGAAGTGAAAAGAATTTGGCATATTCTTCAAACCATAAAATTAGTTTAGGTTAAGAAGATAAACAAACAACACCAATATCATGTATGCTTTTGCAACCACATTCCATCCAAACATTTGTATCTTTTAACATAAATTTCCCTATAAATACTCATCAATTAATAACTCAATCTAAATTAGCAACAATTTCCACTTCTTGTTCCCACAAGAGAAACAACAAAAAATCTTCTAAATCACTTGTACAAATATGGCCACTTTCAATTAATTGCTTTGTCTTGTGCTTGGTAATGACCTTGTCCTTGTCAAACATTAGCCCTAGTTTTGCAGCTCGTAGCCTATTCCAAATTCCATCTCTACCACAACCTATATTGCCACAACAATATTGTAATTTATAGTATTTTTTATATAATTTTCAAATATATAAATTTTATTTCAAAAAAACTAAAAGTTTCTACGTCCAAATGTATGGTCAAAATCAATAAATTTGAATCTCAAAAAGAAAAAAGGTCAGATAAATGGAAAGAAATGGAGTAATAATATTACTTTGAACTTCTTATAGTTTACGCTTAATTACATAATTTATATCCACAAAAATGATAGATTATTCTAGATCATAAATTTCAAAAATCTTTCTTTTATTTTTATACTTTATGTCTAGTCAAACACCTTCATATTAATTAGAACGGAAAAAGTAATAATGATTATAAATTTTAAAGTTTTTTAGTTAGTCTTAGAATCAACTTCAGATGGATGAATGGATTTTGAAAGAAAAAAAAGAACCAATTTCAGATCGTTTGTCTGAAGTTGAAATAATTGTGAGTTCGAAGTTAAATTTCTATATTCATGTCTAAAGTTTGAATATAGTTATGTAAGAGAGCCTAACTTTAGACCAGATGGTGATCTGTAGTTAAGCAAAAGCTATTGATGAAGAAGAAATTGTTTAATTAAGACTCTTCCACAAATTAACCTATTAAAATTGTTTAATTTGAGCTTATTTTTACCAATCAATCTATAAAAAAATTTACATTATCAAATCATTTAATTATTACGATTATAAAACCAGTAAAGATCTTTGACACGATCAATATACCTGACTTAAATCTTTAAAGATTATCAACACCTCCCTGAGCAATCTTGTTTCATATTTATTTATTTTTATGACTTGTGAAATAAACTAATAATATTTATCGACGGACTTTAGAATGGAGAAAATAAAACATTGATATTTATTTCATATTTACTATATCATTTCCGGTACACATAACATGACATGCAAATTTCATTAGGCTAAGGCCTAAGCTAGAACTCCAAGTTTAAAACGTACTTACGTAGTTTTTATTATGGACTAAATTACAAGAAGCAGATAGAGTAGTTTAATTTGAAATTCTTCATTTAAGGGTCGTACGTTGACTTCATTTTCCTTGGCCTCCACCACCATGACCACCGCCTCCATGGCCTCCACCACCATCGAACTAATTAATCTTGAGTTGTTACATCTAATGGCAGATGCTGAATTTTCATCGAAGGGATTCACCATTTACTATATATACATTTAAGTATATATTTGACCTTATTATAGATGGTATGAGATTTTCCAATGAAGAGGTTCACCACCTAGTGTTACATCACTACTTATAAATACATGTTTATTGTAACTTTTTTATATGACCATAGTTGTTCTTAGAGAACTTTATGGATTTATTGGATTTTGGTGTGGAGTTTGAAGATACTTCTTAATTTGTACCTCAAAAGTGTGATTATTAAGCTTGGGATGTTTTGTATCCTTCAGATGGTGTATCATGCAACCAAGCAGAAAGAACAAGAATTTAAAGCAAGTTCTACTGAGTGAACAATAGAACAACAATAACATATATACCCAGTATAATCCTACAAGCAGGGTTTGGAGAGGGTAGTGTATATGCAGCCTTACCCCTGCCTTGAGAAGGTAAAGAGGTTGTTTTTGATAGACCCTCGGCTCAAGTAAATCACATAGCAAAGTAGGCAGATTATCTGCTTCAACGCATCTTAAAGCAGTGTAGAAGATCCAAGTGAAAAAAACTAGGAAAATTTAACAAGGACAAGAATTCAACATTGTTCTCAGGAAGCAAAAGATAACAAAAAGGCCAACAAATACAAGGAGTCTAGAACCAGAGGCTGAGACTTGGCAAAGTTTGTGACATTGAAGTTTGTTACAAATCCATATACCTCGACTAATTCAAACAAAAACTTGTGCATCTAATACAAAAGGCTAATAAATTTTGACAATCGAGATTAAGAATTAAGTAAAGAAGCAAATGCTGCAGCAATGAACCAAAAAGGGAAACGAACAAGTTCCTACCTTCTTTAAACTCAACTGTGCTCAATACCTATTCATCTATTTGCCTAGAAATTATATGATTTCAAGTTCTAATGGCTCCTGAGGTTCTTATTGGTCTACCATATGTCATAAATGTGATGTCTACAGTTTTGGAATTTGCTCGTGGGAGATATGTTGTTGTTCAATTCCATATAGTGGACAAAATCCTCATGCATGTTCATCTATGTACATGACTCTAAGGCCTGAAATACCAAACACTTGCCCAAGTGCTCTGGCCAATATAATAAAGCAATGTTGGGATGCAGACCAAAAAAAGAGGCCAGAGATGCAGGAGGTCGTGCTCATGTTGGAAGCCATTGACACACAAAAGGAGTCTCACGGTTGTTTTTGTTTCAAATGATTAATTATTATGTACGATAGATTGATTAGTTTTGGCTATTGAAGCTTGTATATGCTTAGGCCAAATGTTACACGTACGGTTGTTTTTACTGTGATTGAAATTTGGTTCTTCACTGCTGCAGCATTTGCTTCCCTTCCCAATTTCAATTGTCAAAACTGATCAGCCTTTGTATCAAATGTTAAAGTTTTTGTTTGAATTAGTCAAGGTGTAAAAACGCTAGGTTATTTCTTTTCATCTGTCCAAATCTTGATGGATAGAGTTTATGTGTTGGTGGGTGGTGCACCGTGCACATACCTTGTGAAGTTAGTCAAAGTGCGTGTAAACTGGCCCGGAATGAGCTTATGGA
Organism: Capsicum rhomboideum; assembly: GCA_031232105.1. NCBI lineage: Eukaryota > Viridiplantae > Streptophyta > Magnoliopsida > Solanales > Solanaceae > Capsicum > Capsicum rhomboideum. The sequence continues at coordinate 50,240,930 of CP124707.1, forward strand.
TTTGTAACAAGCTTCAAAGTCACAAGCTTTGCCAAGACTCAGCCTCTGGTTCTTGACTCATTGTATTTGGACAGTTGGTTCACCAATTGGTTGGCCTTATTATTATCTTTTGCCTCCTGATAACAATGTTGATTTCTTGTCCAAGTTAATTTTTCCTAGTTTTTTTTCACTTGGATCTTCTACACTGCTTAAAGATGCATTGAAGCAGATAATCTGGCTACCTTACTATGTGATTTACTTGAGCCGAGGGTCTATTGAAAACAACCTCTCTACCTTCTCAAGGCAGGGGTAAGGCTGTGTATACACTACCCTCTCCAGACCCCACTTATGGGATTACACTGGGTATATATGTTATTGCGTTTTTCCTGTTCTACTGTTCACTCAGTAGAACTTGCTTTTAAATTTCTTGGCAGCATGATACACCAGCTGAAGGATACAAAACATCCCAAGCTTAATAATCACACTGTTGAGGTACAAATTAAGAAATATCTAAATCCATAAAGTTTTCTACGAACAAATATGGTCATATAAAAAAGTTGCAATAAACATGTATTTATAAATAGTGATCATGTAACACTAGATGGTGAACCCTTCGTCGGCAAATCTCATACTGTTTATTCTAAGGTCAAATATTTTTTAAATGTATTTATAGTAAATGGTGAATCCTTTCGATGAAATTTTTTTGTCTCCGCCACTAGATGTAACAATATTCTTGATGAAATTTTTGACAAGAACAAGGTCATTACCAAGCACAAGACAAAGCAATTCTTGAAAGTGGCCAATTTTGTACAAGTGATTTGGAACATTTTTTTTGTGTGTTTTCTCTTGAGGAAACAAGAAGTGGAAATTGTTATTAAGTTAGATTTAGTTATTAATTGATGAGTGTTTATAGGAAAATTTATGTTGAAAGATTCAATTGTTGTGGATGGATGTGGTTGCAAAAGCATGGAATATTGGTGTTGTCTGTTCACCTTTTTAGCCTAACCCAATTTATGGTTTGAAATATATACCGAGTTAATTCCTCAAATTGTCACTCAACTTATAGAAGTATCCCACTAAAGTAACTTTTGAATTTTTTTGGACAATATTGTCACTCAACTTGTAGAAACATCCCACTAAACTAACTTTTAAATTTTTTGGACAATATTGTCACTGAACTATACATATATTTCCAACAAAGTGAAAACTAACGGAAAAGTTAAATTTTTAACGAAAGTTTATTTATATATATTTTAAGATTTATTTTTAGATCAAATACCCATTAATTATTTAAAATTTACTTAACTTATTTTAAATATGTCTTTAATAAAAGTAAATTATATTCATGTAACTAGCTAGTGCAAAATGGAGGTGCAATCTAAAACAATATTTTTATGAAAAATCATAATATCTTCTCCTTTTTTCCCAACATATTAATCCCAAGTTTGCAATTAAAAAGATTTGGTATTTAAGAATCTCTTCTGAACAAAAAATAAAGATTAGCCAAACAAATAATATCGAAGATGCATAATTACTATTCATCTTTGTACATCTGTACAATAAATTCTATAATTAGATTAACAATTTTTTTTAAAAAAAGAGAACACTAAAATGATAAATGTATAAACTTTCATTAAAAATAAAAGACACATGTATCACTTTTTAACAAAAGATTGCACCATCATTTTGCTCTAATTACATAAATATAATTTATTTTATTAAAGACGCATTTAGAATGGATTAAATAAATTTTATATAATTAATGGGTATTTGATCTAAAAATATAGCTTAAAATACATATGAATAAACTTCCATTAAAAATTTAACTTTTTCGTTAGTTTTCACCTTATTGGAAATATGTGCATAGTTCAATGACCATATTGACCAAATAAATTCAAAAGTTACTTTAGTGAGATGTTTCTATAAGTTGAGTGACAATAATGTCCAAAAAAAATTCAATAGCTACTTTTAATAAGATACTTCTACAAGTTGAGTGACAATTTGAGGAATTAACTCAGATATACCAAATTCTTTTGACATATATACTCATGATCGACCTACTCGATCAAAACGGACAAAGCGAGCCTCTTTATTCTGAATTTATCAAATCTTCCTAAGTAGAATTTGAACCTATTATCAATCGGTTTATAATCGACCTAACGACCTTGGTACCACTGAGCTAACAAGGAACAATAGGAGATTCAATCTCGTGAAGTTAAATTCCCGTTCCCGACCCATAGCCAATATGAGTTTGAAGCTTCCTTCGTAGTGGTTTTAATTACAATCTGACCTATCTATAAAAGCTATCCTCTATAATAATATTTTCTATAACGGTTAAGGTATTTTTTTTGGAACTAATTTCATGTTATGTTATACTATATGCATGCTATCTATAATAATATCCCATTATATATATAAGCCAAAAAATATTCAGAAAAATAACATCATAATAAAGAGACTTGAAGTTATCTACTTTTGGAGTTATACTTTAGAATTATTTCCATAAAGTTTGGACCAGGTCATATTGTAGACTTTGCTATTTCTCTTTCCTTCATTTGTCAAAATTCTCGTCAATCTAATGATGAATTTGTTGTTTCCGGGTACAAATATCTGTATTTAATCAACAAGAACTTCAACTTTAAGTTCAAGAACAAGTTCAAGAACAATAAAGAAGTTCAACAACTTCAAACACAAGTTCAATAATAATGAACTATCAAAATGAAGTTTCTACTATTTTCTGGAAAATAAGAAAGAAGATGAAACAGAAAAGTTAGAATCAAGTCCACCGAATTCACGGTGTGTCCTTAAGGAATTTATTCCCCTCAAGTACCCGAGGTTATGGAATCTTTCCTCCCTGGATAAAATGATTCACTTCAGTAGAATAGTGGTACCTCAAATTCTACTGAACTTCGAACACACTCAATGGTTTGATTGATCACACTTGAGTTTTTGAAGAAGAAGAAGATGTTTTTCTTTCAATAATTTCGTGTAAATACCTTAGGAATAAGTCAGATATTTATAGCCAAAGGTGTTGCTTCAGGAAGAGAAGCAATGGTTCATGAAAAGAGACAACTTTCTGGAACCGGTGCCGACCTGCGGACCCACCTGCGCGCGCAGGTGGTCCATCTGCGGCCGCAGGTCGATTCCAGAGAGTTTGCTGCCTTCTGCGAAAGGTCACCTGCGTCCGCAGGTGACGACCTGCGCGCGCAGGTCGTCTTTTCGCGTAAAACAGTGTGTGACATGCGTCCGCACATTTCATGCACGTCCGTAAATGGAGAAAAATCATTTCTTATCGGATTTTTGGATTAAACTATCAACAATTCTCAAGTTTCAAATAAACTTTGTCCAAAAAGATAGTCTCTCGATCGATCATTTGCCAAATCCAAATTCGAATCCGAAGCCGAAGCGAGCGACGACGACGGCGCGAGGCTTGTCTTGTTCTTGCCTCACTATCCACATGAAGGAATGCATTCTAATAAATACACAAGAAAGTTCCTTTCTCCCACCAATGTGGGAGAACTTGACTTCTTAAAAGTGAACTTCACATTTCACATTCCCTCCATTTTTCCATTCACAATTCACTTTAGAACCCAACAATCCCCCACATGAATGGGGAATGGCTATTTCAACAAAGAATAGACGGACAAGTGTGTGATCAACAAGCAAAGACTAATTGCATCTGGATAAGTAGGTTTCCCTTTGAACTTTCCGTAGTGAACTTGCATCGAATGCACTCGGTCAATCGGTAGATGTGATATCTTTGAACCGTCGAACTTTAATGTACACCTAGACAACACAAGTCACACAACCAGCCTTTTACCATTTATGGTTCTCACGGTTTTTGTTCATTTCAGCCATGAACACGACCTGGTTTCATGAGAGCTTAGAGAATAGGCCTTTACTATCATTCTCCTTGAAGCGGCTTCCACTTCACTCTCACATAGGTGATTCCTAAACGTTTCAATCCTATAGATCAAACTATTTGGTCATATCTGCCAAACTTAGTAACCATTAAAAGACTATCAACCATAAGTCTTATCCTTGTTTCCTGAACATTGTCTTCATCATGAGAATGGATTGAGTTATTGACAATGTTGAACCGTCAGTCACAACTTTGTTTGATCTCTTTGAACCTAGCTCTTGGGATCTCCAGTCCGCTAGGTAGAGTTACCGCTGTGATGACTTGTCCTAGGCCGTAAACCCATTCCCTTCGATGATTTCTCAACTCCCTCTCTAGATAGGCCTTTTGTAAGTGGATCCGACACATTATCCTTTGACTTCACATAGTCAATCGTGATAATTCCACTAGAGAGAAGTTCTCTAACGGTATTATGTCTCCGTCTTATATGACGAGATTTACCGTTATACATCATGCTCCCTGCCCTACCTATTGCCGCTTGACTATCACAGTGTATGCACACTGGTGCCAATGGTTTGGGCCAATAAGGAATATCTTCCAAGAAATTCCGGAGCCATTCAGCTTCTTCACCGGCTTTATCTAATGCGATAAATTCAGATTCCATAGTAGAGCGGGCAATACAAGTCTGTTTGGATGATTTCCAAGAGACTGCTCCTCCACCTAAAGTAAACACATATCCACTCGTGGATTTTACTTCATTAGATCCGGTGATCCAATTTGCATCACTATATCCTTCAATTACCGCTGGATATTTGTTGTAATGCAAAGCAAAGTCTTGAGTATGTTTTAGATACCCCAAAACTCTTTTCATTGCCATCCAATGAGTTTGATTGGGATTACTCGTGTACCGACTTAATTTACTAATAGCGCATGCTATATCCGGTCGTGTACAATTCATGATATACATCAGACTTTCCAACACTCTTGCATACTCCAATTGTGAATCACTTTCACCTTCATTCTTTTGAAGTGCAAAGCTCACGTCTAATGGAGTCTTGGCAATATTGAAATCCAAATACTTGAACTTGTCAAGTACCTTTTCAATATAATGAGACTGTGACAATGCCAACCCTTGTGGAGTTCTATGAATTCTTATTCCTAAGATCACATCCGCAACTCCAAGGTCTTTCATATCAAACTTGCTCTCAAGCATTCGTTTCGTTGCATTTATGTCAAAAATGTCTCTACTGATGATCAACATGTCATCCACATACAAACAAACAATGACTTTGTGATTTGAAGTGTCTTTAATGTAAACACATTTATCACATTCATTTATTTTGAATCTGTTTGCCAACATGGTTTGGTCAAACTTTGCATGTCACTGTTTGGGTGCTTGTTTTAGTCCATAAAGTGACTTAACAAGTTTGCACACTTTCTTTTCTTTACTTGGAACCACAAAACCCTCGGGTTGTTCCATGTAAATTTCTTCCTCCAATTCTCCATTTAAGAATGCTGTTTTCACATCCATTTGATGGATTTCAAGACCATATACCGCAGCTAATGCAACTAACATCCGAATGGACGTTATCCTTGTTACTGGCGAGTATGTGTCAAAATAATCAAGACCTTCTTTTTGTCTAAAGCCTTTCACTACAAGTCTTGCCTTGTATTTGTCAATAGTACCATCAGCTTTCATTTTCCTTTTGAAGATCCATTTAGACCCTAAAGGTTTATTACCTGGAGGAAGATCAACCAACTCCCAAGTATGGTTGCTCAAGATTGAATCAATCTCACTATTGACAGCCTCTTTCCAAAAGGATGAGTCCGCAGACGACATCGCTTCTTTAAACGTTAGAGGATCATTTTCAAGAAGAAATGTTACAAAATCTGATCCAAAGGAAGTCGACGTTCTTTGACGTGTACTACGCCTTGGATTCTCTTCATTATATTCATTCTCCCTTGGTTCATCCCTAGGTCGTTTAGACCCTTCACTAGACAGCTCATGTCTAGTTTTATACGGATAAATGTGTTCAAAGAACTCAGCATTATCTGATTCCATTACCGTATTATCATGGATATCCGGATGTTTGGATTTATGAACCAAAAATCGACATGCTTTACTATTTGTAGCATATCCGATGAACACACAGTCCACAGTCTTTGGTCCTATTTTCAACCTTTTAGGTATAGGAACTTGGACTTTGGCTAGACACCCCCACACTTTGAAATATTTCAAGTTGGGTTTTCTTCCTTTCCATTTCTCATAAGGAATAGATTGTGTCTTTCTATGGGGCACTCGATTGAGTATTTGGTTTGCTGTAAGGATAGCTTCCCCTCACAAGTTTTGCGGTAAACCTGAACTTATAAGGTAGGCATTCATTATTTCCTTCAATGTTCGATTTTTCCTTTCCGCAATACCATTTGATTGAGGTGAGTACGGGGCAGTAGCTTGATGGACAATTCTATTTTCCAAACATATCTCCGCAAAAGGAGATTCATATTCTCCACCCCTATCACTTCTTATCATTTTGATCTTTTTCTCCAACTGATTTTCAACTTCAGTTTTATATTGCCTAAATGCATCTATTGCCTCATCCTTACTATTCAGCAAATAGACATAACAAAATCTAGTGCAATCGTCGATAAAAGTTATGAAATACTTTTTCCCACCACGAGATGGTATCGACTTCATATCACAAATGTCGGTGTGAATTAAGTCTAAGGGATTGGAATTCCTTTCAACAGACTTATACGAATGCTTAACATACTTAGATTCAACACATGTTTGACACTTTGATTTACTGCACTCAAAGTTAGGCAAAACTTCCAAGTTAATCAGTTTTCGCAAGGTTTTATCATTGACATGTCCTAAACGTTCATGCCATAAATTGTTTGACTCAAGTAAGTAAGAAGAACCAGAACTTTTATTCATATCAATAGTCATTACATTGATCTTAAAAAGTCCCTCGGTGAGGTAACCTTTGCCTACATACACTTCATTCTTACTAATTACAACTTTGTCGGAAACAAATACACATTTGAAACCATTCTTAGTCAGAAGTGAAGTAGAAACCAAGTTCTTTCGCAACTCTGGAACATGAAGGACATTGTTTAGTGTCACCACCTTGCCTGATGTCATCTTCAAACAAACCTTGCCTGTTCCTTCAATCTTTGCCGTAGCGGAGTTGGCCATAAATATCTTCTCATCATCTTGAGCCGGAGCATATGATGCAAAAAGTTCTTTGTTGGCACACACGTGGCGGGTGGCACCTGAATCAATCCACCACTCTTTAGGATTTCCAACAAGATTGCATTCCGAGAGCATAGCACACAGATTGTCCATTTCATCTTTGGATTCAGCCATGTTTGCTTGGTCCTTTTTCTTGCCCTTCTTCGGAGCCCGACAATCAACCGACTTGTGGCCAACTTTGCCACAGTTAAAACAATTTCCTTTGAATTTCTTCTTAGGAGGATTGCCTTGTTGTGCTTGCGCTTTCTTTCTTTTCTTTGATTTGTTGGGATCTTCTTCCACAATATTTGCTCCATTTATTGTAGAGTTCCCACGAGACCTCTTTTCCGCTGCCTTATTATCCTCTTCTATCCTCAACCTCACAATGAGATCTTCGACAGACATTTCCTTGCGTTTATGCTTCAAGTAGTTTTTGAAATCTTTCCACAAAGGTGGTAATTTCTCGATTATTGCTGCTACTTGGAAAGCATCATTCACCATCAAGCCTTCTGCAAGGAGGTCGTGAATAATGACTTGCAACTCTTGGACTTGGGTAACTACAGCTTTGCTATCTACCATTTTGAAGTCCAGGAATTTGGCAACAATGAATTTCTTCATTCCGGCATCCTCTGTTTTGTACTTCTTTTCTAAAGCATCCCAGAGGTCCTTTGAGGTCTTCATCATGCTATACACATTGTATAGGTCATCTTGTAAGCCACTCAATATGTAATTCTTACATAAAAAATCAGAGTGCTTCCAAGCTTCAGTTACTACAAAGCGATCATTTTCCGGAGTATCCTCCGACAATACAGGAACACTTTCTGTGATGAACTTTTGCAAACTCAAGGTAGTCAGATAAAAGAACATCTTTTGCTGCCAACGTTTGAAATCCACACCAGAAAATTTTCCTGGTTTTTCCGCCAGTGCCATAGCATGAGCAGCATTTGTACGACTTGAAGTAGCAATGTTTGTTGCTACAACATTCGTCGTTCCATCATTGACGTGAATTTCATCAGTCATTTTGCTGTCACAAAGAGACAACCAATTTAGTATTTTAAATACTAACTGTTGACACCCAATTTTGGCTCTCCGTGCTTAAAATTAACGTTTTCAGGCTTCCTGATCGTTAAAGAGCACAAAATACATTTTTTTACATACTTTTACAATTCATTGATAATTATCCTTAATTTTGTAAATATTAGGATTTTTATCAATTTATTATCATTTTAAATTTTTCACAGTCATCTGCACACATATATACAACATAACACACAATTCTCATCCCCCTTTGCTCCCCCTTCTTCCTCTTTTTTTTCTTTTCTCTTCATGACACTAACCAACACCAACACCAACACATTTTTTTTAAGCATCACTTAGTATCACAATACATTTTTTAAGCATCACTTATTTTTTATACTCTTATTTTTATTGTACATTAACAATACTTTTTTACTTTTACTTTTACTTTTCCTTTTATTGTAAAATATACATTGGCAATATTTTTTAAGCATAATCCGCAGATACAAAAGGGCTAAAGTAAATAAATTCAAATGCAAGTCCATTATCAATTATCCAATCACATTTCTTTTCTTATTAAAAATAAATAAAAAAGGAGGAAGAAGAGGAAACATATTCCTAATTTTACTCCCAAAAAAGGGAAAACACTATCCTTACTTTTTGGCTTTCCAACAACTTTGACTATAAAGCTTCCTCTTTTTTCCTCTTATCTACATACACACACACACACTACACACGACATATACACATACACACACAAAAATCATTTTTCTCTCTCAGTCGATCTCTCTCCCTCTCTCTATAGCTGCTGCCGCCGCCGGAATCGATCACCGGACGGCCGGCAGCCGCCTCACTCTCTCTCTCAACCTCCGATCTCCCTCCTCTCTTTCCCGTCGCTTCTCGCCGGAGGTGATGGCCGGCGAGATCGCGAAGTTGCCGACGATCCACCACCACCGACGCGGCCACCCTCTTTCTTTTCTTTCTCCCCTTCGCGGCTCCACCTCGCCGCTGCCACACCATTGACCGGCCAGATCTGGCCGGAGTTTGTATAGCCGGCGTTGCTCCGTTGAAAGTCGTAGAAGCAACGCCACCATTTTTTCCCTTTCCCCTCGCGTTTGTTTTTTAGTTTTTGTTTATTTGTTCTCCAGTCCCTCGTTGTTACCGTCAAATCTGACCGGAAGTTGCTCCGTCATTGGAGAAACGCTCTTTCCTTTTGCTCCATCTTCATTTTATATGCATGTTGGGATAAATTTATGTCATTTTGTTCATTGTTGGTTCACCGTCATTGGGACTGTTTCGTTGGCATTCTTGGTTGATTTTAATTGAAATAATATTTGTTTAGTTTACTGTGGGTGTTTGGTTTGAAGATAAAATTTAATTGGGAGTTTTTTCAATTAATTTTGTCCTGTTTGTTTTGTTCTTTTGCCAAAACTTTAATAATGCTCCTTAATACTTATAATATTGTAAGTTTAAAATTCTTATTTTCCTTTATTTCCATGCCTAACAACTCGATTGGATTTGTCTGATGTCCTGATATTTGTTTTGCTATCTTGTTGCCAACTATCTATTATATTAATATCAAGTATTAATATATGGCCAATGAAAAAATACCCGTCGGTTTTTGAGGCCTCCACAAATAAAAAGACGGACATTACGTATATAAATACGTGATAAAAAATAAATAAGTATGGGCAATGACGAAATCTTTACATTATCACGACAACATAAAAGTTTTATGATTCGTATCTTGGCAAAGCGATTTAGGATGGCCGATAAATTCGAGCAACCATTTCGTAGTCATGGCGTATCTAAAACTTCATCCGAGCCCACTATATAATAAAACATTATTTTTTTAAAACATATATGCATACATGTTCTTATAATTATTTGTTCGTTACTAATATTTCTAACAAGTGTTTACACAGGTTCTCGAGGATGCTTCTCGGAAAAGGACATTAGAAAAGGGAGTTTAAATTTTATGTTTGTATTTTATATTCTTACAATTGTACAAATATTAATCATAGTGAAAACTTTACTTTTGGGGCATCGGGTGGGATTATCCTTTACTTGCATATTTATTACACGCGCTTAGGCAAAACTTAGGCCGTTAATATTTATTCAATGAATTAAATCGATTTTGGTATTTAATTAGTTAATTCACATTCTTTACGTTAGATAATATTATGGTCTTTTCTTTAAAAGTAACTTTATTTTTCTTATCCACAACTAATAGTTTTTTTCACTAATTTAGTTAAGTTAAAATCATTAGAGAAGACTTTTTAATACAAACAATACTCTATTTTTCACACATTACAAAGTGTTTTCCTTTTCAAAAGAGTACTTTCTTTTCAAACATATTCTTATACATCTTTTTATATTGCTTATATATTTCTATACACACATTTATGATAATATGTCTTATTTATATGATTAATACACACTTCATACATAAACTTCTTTACATTATTTTTTAATATATATTTTGTATATTCATACTTTAAAAAATAATTTTTCACCTCCTCCCTCTTTGATAAATTCAGTCTAGTCGGGAACCACTTTTTGTGGATTCTGAAGGGTGCCTAATCCCTTCCCTTCAGAATAATTTGAACCCTTACCTAGAATCTAAACTGGTTTTCGCAGATTAAAACATAAGTCATACATGACAATAATTAAATAGGTTTCCTTATTTTCCTTAAAAATTAGGTGGCGACTCTGTACAAAAATTTAATTCTTTTAGAGTCCATAAGTCGTGCTTGTTTTAACCTTGGTGAAAAATAGGGCATGACAGAATGGCGACTCCGCTGGGGACTGCTAAGCAGGTTCTAACCATGATAGACTCAATTTTTCAATTGAGGGAGGTATTTTTACATTTGGCATATGCTAATTATTTAATTCATTGATTCTTTATTTATTTCACGTACTACAAACTGTGTGAATTATCTGTCTTTTGCTCACAAATGTTTTACATTTTTTGCACAAATAAGTTTTACAGTCTTATCAATTCTTTGATTCATTATTCATTATATCTGTACATTCTGAAAACTGCTACATAGTTTCACTGTATTTAATCGTAATTACGATTCTATCGAGTCCTTGGCCGTACACTTCACACACTGTGGTTCACGCGGGGGGTGTCTTGCACTCTCCCAAACCTTCTTTGGATTTCCTCAGTTTTACAGTAGGAGCATTTAGATTACCACTTACCCTCTCGCGGATGTCCGAATACCCTCTACTAATCTAGGTGAATCTACTCTTAGAATCCTTAGGTCGTATCCGTACACAATTTTGACCATAACTTTGGCTGGATAAATTTTTATTCTTTATTTGTTACACATTCTTTATTTGATACATGTTTATGAGATATTATACATTTTTACATTCACTGTACATTCTTTAATTATACATATACTTTACACGGTATGTTCAACATTGTCCACTATGTCTAATAATTTTGGTTGACTCGTGTTGAATTTAGAATATTTTTTCCTCACACTCATTTCCAGTCTCTACAATCATCCTTTACCGTCATATCACTTCACATCCATTTTTATCATTCTTTTGGACTCTGCCATCTTTTTCCAAGAACTATTAACACATTTCTTGTACATTCTTTTCATTCTTGAAACATATTTTTGAATCCAAACTTTTAGTCATACCACACTTCTTTTTTCAATATCATCAGCAATCCATAATAATCATACAAACTACCAATGACTGCGTATCTGTCTGAACTACGTTTTGACCTGATTCTTGTCATGACAAGATACATAGGCAGCCCTATGTTAGGGTTCGGTCTCTTCACTGTTTCAGAATAATTTCTCCGGTATTCAAACTGGGGCAATATTTTGAAACAGTTCAAAGTCGCTCTTTAAACGTCTTCTAAGACCACAAATCAATAACCCCCAAAAAAATCCAAATCTCAATGACATTAGTGCTTAGCTGGCTTACCTCTAAATCCTCACCCGATTTTGATTTGAGAGTATAAAGCTTTCTCCTTTCGAACGTCGTAAACCATTAAATTTATGACGTATCGATCCTCACTTTCAAAAGCAAGGGTTCAACACCCTTTCAGCCATAACAATCCTCTCAACTGTGGCAAAGTAATGTCATGACATCTCCAATATCCGACCTTCTCAATCTTGTCAACATAATGAAATAATGTCAAAGCTTTGTCTACACTTGACATACATCCTCTCGGTCGTCTAATCGGAGTAATTTCAATGCTTCATGTCTACGAGCAGTTTTCACTCGGTCGCCTTTCATGTCATTTTCAAAGATGGACATCGCTTCATGACAATCATACATGCCACATACAAATCCATAAGTCTGTCCCGAACTACGCGAACCTGATTCTTATTTTCATGAGATACGTAGGCAGCCCTTTTGGGTTCGGTGTTCCTTGTTGAAAATAAAAAAAAATAGTTTATTTTCTATCTCACATTTTCTATCTCCAGGAACTACGCATACCTCAGTCTCATCTCGATGAAATGCGTAGACAATTCTTTTCGAGTTCGATATTCTTTTACAGAAATAAAAAAAAAAAAGTTTGTTGTCCTGCTTCACATATTATACTCTATCTTCTTGAACTACGCAGACCTGATTCTTGTTTTCACAAGATACGTAGGCAGTCCTCGTTTGGATTCGGTCCCATTCTTTCAAAAAATAATAAATAGAAAAAGAAATCAAAGTTCTTACTTGGTTGTTACCAACACAGTTAGGAGTGTGCATAGGAAAGAACAAATTGGTATGATGGAGAGGATCGACTTTTTGGTAAACCATAGATTCTTTTGGTACCTCTTAATCACACCTAAGTGATACTTGAAAAATTCTCTTGCATACATCCAAGACAAGGACGAAGCCGACCTCATTGTTTCATGTGAATTGTGTGGTGAGTTTTAGATTAGTTCATTACATTGCATTATTGATCTAGAACTTGGCCTAAATGTTTGTTGAGGCGAAATTCTGAGTTACACTTGGTTTAGGAAAGGATCGTGGGCCTTCTTTGACCCGATTGAGCCTTTCATAACCCACCAAACGACATTAATCCCTAGAATTTCCCCTTTGAGCCTAAATCCTTTTCTTTGGATAACCACAAATTAGCCTATACCTTTTGAGTGCTTACATGCACTATCCCTCTCTCGACCCAACCTCCTTGAGCGCACTAAATACGTGCAAATTGCGGACAAAGATCCAAGGTCAAAGATATCAAAGGCGAAGGATACTAAGGTCCCAAAAGAACAAAAATGAAAAGACGACTTCAAAGTAGAAGGAGCAAAAACCCCAAACGAAAAAAAAAGAAAAAAAGAAAGAACTCCAACAAAGGTGGAGAATCTTCAAAGTAAAATGTATTTACTTAAAAGAAAGGGGAAACGACTCCAACACAAGATTCAAAAGAAGTCGGAGCAAATACAAAATGAGGGACAACAAAGAAAGACAAAGAAGATCAAGCGTCAAAGCGCAATAAATATAAAAGGCACAGATACAGTGCGACGTTCATTGAGGGATTAGTCATTTTCACCCAAAATATCATCCTACCCATCCCCAAGCCTACATTACAAGCCGATAACATGTCCTACATGATCCTATTCCAAGTGTTCTCACATTAGTGGATACTTACATGAAGGCCAAGCCTATGGTATCACAATTGCATGTATTGAATTTCTTTTTGAGTGTGAGTGTATTTCTATAGACGTCCCCAAATTCAAAAAAAAAAAAAAAAAAAAAAAAAAAAAACTACTCTAATATGTGAAAATGGGACTTTCTTTCTAGAGAGGGCACGTGAAACATGAGGATAGGTATAGTCCAAAATCTTTGTTTGAAGTAAGATGAACAAATCTTGTCGATGCTTAGGTATGTCTGAGGTACCACTTGAAACTATAGGAATTACTTCAAAATCGATCTCGGTTAGCTGGGAAGAAAATGAGAGAATTCTTATGCACACTACTAATTGTTGGTACCAACGAAAGTCAAGAGACGATTATGTCTTTTTCACATGTCAGCATTTTTACAAAGAAAATAAAAAATAATTTCCATTCTTTTTCAAAGCACCCACCTTTAAATACAAACAAATTTTCGTTCTTTTTCAAGATTCTCAAATACGGGCATTTTTACTTTTCATTCAAGGCGCCCCTCTCTAAATACTGATAGTTAACTTTCATTCCCAATCACTCATCTTCAAATACAGACATTTCACTTCTCTGTTAAGTGTCCTCCTTCTAATTTGAGTATTTTACATTTTAATAGCTCCGCCAGTCGAGAGCCCCTTGCATTTCAATAGCCCCGCCAGTCGAGTGGCTATTTCATTTTAATGGCTCCGCCAGTCGAGAGCCCATTCCATTTCAATAGCCCCGCCAGTCGAGTGGCTATTTCATTTTAATGGCTCCGCCAGTCGAGAGCTCCTTGCATTTCAATAGCCCCGCCAGTCGAGTGGCTATTTCATTTTAATGGCTCCGCCAGTCGAGAGCCCATTCCATTTCAATAGCCCCGCCAGTCGAGTGGCTATTTCATTTTAATGGCTCCGCCAGTCGAGAGCCACTTGCATGTCAATAGCCCCGCCAGTCGAGTGGCTATTTCATTTTAATGGCTCCGCCAGTCGAGAGCCCATTCCATTTCAATAGCTCCGCCAGTCGAGAGCCCATTGCATTTCAATAGCCCCGCCAGTCGAGTGGCTATTTCATTTTAATGGCTCCGCCAGTCGAGAGCCCATTCCATTTCAATAGCCCCGCCAGTCGAGTGGCTATTTCATTTTAATGGCTCCGCCAGTCGAGAGCTCCTTGCATTTCAATAGCCCCGCCAGTCGAGTGGCTATTTCATTTTAATGGCTCCGCCAGTCGAGAGCCCATTCCATTTCAATAGCCCCGCCAGTCGAGTGGCTATTTCATTTTAATGGCTCCGCCAGTCGAGAGCCACTTGCATGTCAATAGCCCCGCCAGTCGAGTGGCTATTTCATTTTAGTGGCTCCGCCAGTCGAGAGCCCATTCCATTTCAATAGCCCCGCCACTCGAGAGCCCCTTGCATGTCAATAGCCCCGCCAGTCGAGTGGCTATTTCATTTTAATGGCTCCGCCAGTCGAGAGCCCCTTGCATTTCAATAGCCCCTCCAGTCGAGTGGCTATTTCATTTTAATGGCTCCGCCAGTCGAGAGCCCTTTACATTTCAATAGTCCCGCCAGTCGAGAGGCTATTACATTTCAATCGCTCCGCCAGTCGAGAGCCCTTACATTTTAAACACCTCGACAGTTGAGGGCCTCAAGTCTCCGTAGACAATCGGAGACACCATGCATTAAGTCCCCGTAAACAATCGGAGGACTTTACAACAATCAACATCAAGTCTCCGTAGACAATCAGAGATGTCATGCATTAAGTCCCCATAAACAATCGGAGGACTTTACAACAATCAACATCAAGTCTCGGTAGACAATCAGAGATATCATGCATTAAGTCCCCGTAAACAATCGGAGGACTTTACAACAATCAACATCAGCCTCTGTAGACAATCGGAGATGTCATGCATTAAATCCCCGAAGACAATCGGAGGATTTTACATCATCATCAAGTCTCCGTATACAATCGGAGATGTCATGCATTAAATCCCCGAAGACAATCGGAGGATTTTACATCATCATCAAGTCTCCGTATACAATCGGAGATGTCATGCATTAAATCCCCGAAGACAATCGGAGGATTTTACATCATCATCAGTCTCCGTAAACAATCGGAGATATCATGCATTAAGTCCCCGTAAACAATCGGAGTACTTTGCAACAATCAACATCAGTCTCCGTAGACAATCGGAGATGTCATACACTAAATCCCCGAAGACAATCGGAGGACTTTACATCAACATCAGTCTCCATAGACAATCAGAGATATCATGCATCATAAGTCCCCGACAGACAATCGGAGGATTTTACAACATTCACATAGTCTTCGTAGACAATCGAAGACGTCACTCATCATCAAGTCTCCGTAGACAATCGGAAACATCATTCATCACATAGAATTCGTAGACAATCGGAGACATCATGCATCTTTTCAATCGAAAATACAATCCACAGCAACAAGACTTTCTTTTAAAGTTCCTTTAGAGAAGTCGGTGTTACCACGAATCATACACTGGGGAAAATTTTTGAGAACCGACTCAAAATTTACCCTATTTCTTCATTTCGAACTACATTGACCTGATTCTCGTAACACGCGAGATATGTAGGAAGCTCTATGCAGAGCTCGGTCATCACAACCACATGATCATTCTTTCTCCCCAGCAAGTATACAATCTTGCATCCCCACCATCTCACAACTTGATACTGGGGCAATTTTGAAGGACGCCGGGAATGTGCAAACGCTTTCACTCCCAAACATTCTTTCTCTCCATAATCATTTTCACAGGGTCGTCTGCCCATAATAATAGGACAAAAAGTCATTTTCCTAATCTTTTGAACTACACCCGACCTGATCCTCGAGCAACTCGAGGTATGTAGGCAACTCTAATTTAGAGTTCGGTCAAATTTTTGGTCAGAAATGACATTTGTCGAGCAAAATTGGCTACACGTCAACGTTTTCGTTAGAAGACAACTACATTATCTTCATACGAAAAGGGGCAAGCTGTTGACACCCAATTTTGGCTCTCCGTGCTTAAAATTAACGTTTTCAGGCTTCCTGATCGTTAAAGAGCACAAAATACATTTTTTTACATACTTTTACAATTCATTGATAATTATCCTTAATTTTGTAAATATTAGGATTTTTATCAATTTATTATCATTTTAAATTTTTCACAGTCATCTGCACACATATATACAACATAACACACAATTCTCATCCCCCTTTGCTCCCCCTTCTTCCTCTTTTTTTTCTTTTCTCTTCATGACACTAACCAACACCAACACCAACACATTTTTTTTAAGCATCACTTAGTATCACAATACATTTTTTAAGCATCACTTATTTTTTATACTCTTATTTTTATTGTACATTAACAATACTTTTTTACTTTTACTTTTACTTTTCCTTTTATTGTAAAATATACATTGGCAATATTTTTTAAGCATAATCCGCAGATACAAAAGGGCTAAAGTAAATAAATTCAAATGCAAGTCCATTATCAATTATCCAATCACATTTCTTTTCTTATTAAAAATAAATAAAAAAGGAGGAAGAAGAGGAAACATATTCCTAATTTTACTCCCAAAAAAGGGAAAACACTATCCTTACTTTTTGGCTTTCCAACAACTTTGACTATAAAGCTTCCTCCTTTTTCCTCTTATCTACATACACACACACACACTACACACGACATATACACATACACACACAAAAATCATTTTTCTCTCTCAGTCGATCTCTCTCCCTCTCTCTATAGCTGCTGCCGCCGCCGGAATCGATCACCGGACGGCCGGCAGCCGCCTCACTCTCTCTCTCAACCTCCGATCTCCCTCCTCTCTTTCCCGTCGCTTCTCGCCGGAGGTGATGGCCGGCGAGATCGCGAAGTTGCCGACGATCCACCACCACCGACGCGGCCACCCTCTTTCTTTTCTTTCTCCCCTTCGCGGCTCCACCTCGCCGCTGCCACACCATTGACCGGCCAGATCTGGCCGGAGTTTGTATAGCCGGCGTTGCTCCGTTGAAAGTCGTAGAAGCAACGCCACCATTTTTTCCCTTTCCCCTCGCGTTTGTTTTTTAGTTTTTGTTTATTTGTTCTCCAGTCCCTCGTTGTTACCGTCAAATCTGACCGGAAGTTGCTCCGTCATTGGAGAAACGCTCTTTCCTTTTGCTCCATCTTCATTTTATATGCATGTTGGGATAAATTTATGTCATTTTGTTCATTGTTGGTTCACCGTCATTGGGACTGTTTCGTTGGCATTCTTGGTTGATTTTAATTGAAATAATATTTGTTTAGTTTACTGTGGGTGTTTGGTTTGAAGATAAAATTTAATTGGGAGTTTTTTCAATTAATTTTGTCCTGTTTGTTTTGTTCTTTTGCCAAAACTTTAATAATGCTCCTTAATACTTATAATATTGTAAGTTTAAAATTCTTATTTTCCTTTATTTCCATGCCTAACAACTCGATTGGATTTGTCTGATGTCCTGATATTTGTTTTGCTATCTTGTTGCCAACTATCTATTATATTAATATCAAGTATTAATATATGGCCAATGAAAAAATACCCGTCGGTTTTTGAGGCCTCCACAAATAAAAAGACGGACATTACGTATATAAATACGTGATAAAAAATAAATAAGTATGGGCAATGACGAAATCTTTACATTATCACGACAACATAAAAGTTTTATGATTCGTATCTTGGCAAAGCGATTTAGGATGGCCGATAAATTCGAGCAACCATTTCGTAGTCATGGCGTATCTAAAACTTCATCCGAGCCCACTATATAATAAAACATTATTTTTTTAAAACATATATGCATACATGTTCTTATAATTATTTGTTCGTTACTAATATTTCTAACAAGTGTTTACACAGGTTCTCGAGGATGCTTCTCGGAAAAGGACATTAGAAAAGGGAGTTTAAATTTTATGTTTGTATTTTATATTCTTACAATTGTACAAATATTAATCATAGTGAAAACTTTACTTTTGGGGCATCGGGTGGGATTATCCTTTACTTGCATATTTATTACACGCGCTTAGGCAAAACTTAGGCCGTTAATATTTATTCAATGAATTAAATCGATTTTGGTATTTAATTAGTTAATTCACATTCTTTACGTTAGATAATATTATGGTCTTTTCTTTAAAAGTAACTTTATTTTTCTTATCCACAACTAATAGTTTTTTTCACTAATTTAGTTAAGTTAAAATCATTAGAGAAGACTTTTTAATACAAACAATACTCTATTTTTCACACATTACAAAGTGTTTTCCTTTTCAAAAGAGTACTTTCTTTTCAAACATATTCTTATACATCTTTTTATATTGCTTATATATTTCTATACACACATTTATGATAATATGTCTTATTTATATGATTAATACACACTTCATACATAAACTTCTTTACATTATTTTTTAATATATATTTTGTATATTCATACTTTAAAAAATAATTTTTCACCTCCTCCCTCTTTGATAAATTCAGTCTAGTCGGGAACCACTTTTTGTGGATTCTGAAGGGTGCCTAATCCCTTCCCTTCAGAATAATTTGAACCCTTACCTAGAATCTAAACTGGTTTTCGCAGATTAAAACATAAGTCATACATGACAATAATTAAATAGGTTTCCTTATTTTCCTTAAAAATTAGGTGGCGACTCTGTACAAAAATTTAATTCTTTTAGAGTCCATAAGTCGTGCTTGTTTTAACCTTGGTGAAAAATAGGGCATGACACTAACAACAAAGTTTATAAACTTTAAACAACTTGTTTCTAGTTTAATGACGAAGTTTTTATATTCTTCAAATCGTTAACCGAATGATCTTTGACTAGTGATGAAGTTTTTATAGCTTCAAATCACTATCAAGTTCAGACAGAGTAGAAAACCAAATGGTTTTAATCTCCAGAAACCAAAAAATACAGATTAAAAAAATTCCTTAAGATTGTTGTTTCCGGGTACAAATATCTGTATTTAATCAACAAGAACTTCAACTTTAAGTTCAAGAACAAGTTCAAGAACAATAAAGAAGTTCAACAACTTCAAACACAAGTTCAATAATAATGAACTATCAAAATGAAGTTTCTACTATTTTTTGGAAAATAAGAAAGAAGATGAAACAGAAAAGTTAGAATCAAGTCCACCGAATTCACGGTGTGTCCTTAAGGAATTTATTCCCCTCAAGTACCCGAGGTTATGGAATCTTTCCTCCCAGGATAAAATGATTCACTTCAGTAGAATAGTGGTACCTCAAATTCTACTGAACTTCGAACACACTCAATGGTTTGATTGATCACACTTGAGTTTTTGAAGAAGAAGAAGATGTTTTTCTTTCAATAATTTCGTGTAAATACCTTAGGAATAAGTCAGGTATTTATAGCCAAAGGTGTTGCTTCAGGAAGAGAAGCAATGGTTCATGAAAAGAGACAACTTTCTGGAATCGGTGCCGACCTGCGGACCCACCTGCCCGCGCAGGTCGTCTTTTCGCGTAAAACAGTGTGTGACATTTCATGCACAATCCATGCACAATCCAAAGCCAAAGCCGAAGCGAGCGACGACGGCGCGAGGCTTGTCTTGTTCTTGCCTCACTATCCACATGAAGGAATGCATTCTAATAAATACACAAGAAAGTTCCTTTCTCCCACCAATGTGGGAGAACTTGACTTCTTAAAAGTGAACTTCACATTTCACTTTCCCTCCATTTTTCTTCCCTCCATTTTTCCATTCACAATTCACTTTAGAACCCAACAGAATTAATTGACGTAAGAATATGACTTAATTAATAAGCTTAGATAATATTTTTGATGCTCTCAACCTTTTTATAAATGCCATCTTGTTTGTTTGACCATAATAACATCTCTTTATAATTAAGACTCTTCCACAAATTAACCTATTAAAATTGTTTAATTTGAGCTTATTTTTACCAATCAATCTATAAAAAAAATTTACATTATCAAATTATTTAATTATTACGATTATAAAATCAGTAAAGATCTTTGACACGATCAATATACCTGACTTAAATATTTAAAGATTATCAACACAGCCCTGAGCAATCTTGTTTCATATTTATTTATTTATTTTTATGACATGTGAAATAAACTAATAATTATCGACGAACTTTAGAATGGTGAAAATAAAACATTGATATTTATTTCATATTTACTATATCATTTCCGGTACACATAACATGACGTGCAAACTTCATTAGGCTAAGGCCTAAGCTAGAACTCCAAATTTAAAACGTACTTACATAGTTTTTATTATGGACTAAATTACAAGAAGCAGATAGAGTAGTTTAATTTGAAGTTCTTCATTTAAGGGTCGTACGTTGACTTCATTTTCCGTGGCCTCCACCACCATGACCACCGCCTCCATGGCCTCCACCGCCATGATGGCCGCCTCCGTGGCCTCCACCGCCATGATGACCGCCTCCGTGGCCTCCACCGCCATGGCCTTGTGTTTCAGCATTTAATTGGCCTTCATCTTGCTGGTAGGCCGCGCCTCCGTGGCCTCCACCACCGTGACCACCACCTCCATGACCTCCACCACCATGACCGCCGCCTCCATGGCCTCCACCACCATGACCACCGCCTCCGTGACCTCCACCGCCATGATGGCCGCCTCCGTGGCCTCCACCACCATGGCCTTGTTTTTCAACATTTAGTTGGCCTTCATTTGCTGCTATATGGAGTACATAATAAAACATATGAGTATTTCTTATGCATGGAACTATACATGCAAAAAGTAGTTAATTTACTTAGTACTCTCTCTCTAGGTTAGATTTCATATGACGATATTTGACTGGACATGACATTTAAGTAAAGTATATAGTGATTCTTTCATACGTCAAAATTATAGAGGCGAATTCAGAATTTTGAATTTATTATTCCTGAATGCTAGAAATTAAACACAACTTATAAAAAGAGTATACTTAGTTGTGGATCAAATATGTCATGCCATTTCTATGATTATAACAGTATGTCTTTAAAGATATAGATGATAAATATAACGTTAGGAGCCTTCAAATATAGAAAATCAATATTTCTTTTAGAATTGAATGAAAAGAAAAGAGTGTTATGTCAAGATGATAAATATAAGTATATTGTACGCATTACCTTTAGTCTCATCAACTACTCGTGCTGAAACAAGAAAAAGGGTAGCACATAAAAGTGCTAGCAGAATAATTAGTCTATTATTGAACTTCATATTTTCTTCCACTATATATAAAATATCCAACAAAGAGAGATTTTTGAGAGTACAATGAAATTGGCTTTCAAGTTGGCCTCTATTTATATCCAAAAAATCCCACTACAAGACATAAATCCTTACGTGTTTCTTGGTGATGATAATCTTGACTATAAACTTTATTCCTAAAGTTTCATTTTATATGTATTAGTTTGAAATTTGGGCACGAAATATAAGAAAAAATGATTTTTCAAAAAATCTCGTGATCTTAAATTAAAAACGTCCATAATATATTAAAATGTCTTTGAATGTTATCGTCTTCGATATACCATGTGTTATATCATAAATAACGAGGTTCTAAATATAAAAGGTTATTATAAAAAATATACGATCAACTAAAACTGAAAGTAAGACCCACTATCAAAAAGATCAGCTATTTTTGAAGGACGTCCTGTCGAAATTCATCTCATTGGTAAGAGATGCTCGATAGATTAAGACAACTATAGAAAAATTAGCTCATCGCAGCGGTAACATTTTTGATGGATGGACATCCGATATCCCTTAACGACAAGCTAAATTTTGATAAAATGGTAAAAAATTATCATCTTTTAATAGTGTCACATAAATTGAAACGAAGGAAGCGTAAAAGAACTTTCTCCGATGGGAAACAATTGTAAGCTTAGCCTTAAGCTACGTGGTGCATTTAAAGGCTTTAAGCGTGGAATAGTAGATGATGCTGCTTACAAGGGAATATTTTGTCAATATCTTCATATAGTCAATCTTGTATTTATTGTTAATCATTTTCAACATAGTGAAGTAAGGAACGAAGCATCGAAGTCAGAAATTTTGACAAAATCGACTTCAAAAAAATTATGAAATGATGTTATACTTTGAAATTTAAATTTGTGACTTAAATATAATGAGTGCACCCATAGTCATTTTAGGATCCAATATATTTCCTTCTTTTTAATTTATGTGACATTTATTTTTCGGTCAGTATTTAAAAATAATATCTTTCTATTTGTCAATATCTTCATATAGTCAATCTTGTATTTATTGTTAATCATTTTCAACATAGTGAAGTAAGGAATGAAGTGTCGAAGTCAGAAATTCTGACAAAATCGACTTCGAAAAAAATATGAAATGATGTTATACTTGAAATTTAAACTTGTGACTTAAATATAATGAGTGCACCCATAGTCATTTTAGGACCCAATACATTTCCTTCCTTTTAATTTATGTGCTACTTATTTTTCGATCAGTATTTAAGAATAATATTTTTTTATATTTTCTACTTATTTTTCGATCAGCATTTAAGAATAATATTTTTTTATATTTTTCTCCATTTGAATTTATGTAATGGTATTTGAATTTTGAGATCAAATAAATTATTCTTGATATATTTTTTTAAATTTCTTTTAGATATTTGAATTGTTAACTTATTGTAATTTATAGTATTTTTTATATAATTTTTAAATATGTAAATTTTATTTCAAAAAAAACTAAAAGTTTCTACGTCCAAATGTACGGTCAAAATCAATAAGTTTGAATCTCAAAAAGAAAAAAGGTCACATAAATGGAAAGAAATGGAGTAATAATATTACTTTGAACTTCTTATAATTTAGGCTTAATTACATAATTTATACCCAGAAAAATGATAGATTATTCTAGATCATAAATTTCAAAAATCTTCCTTTTATTTTAAACTTTATGTCTAGTTAAACACCTTCATATTAATTAGAAAGAAAAAGTAATAATGATTATAAATTTTAAAGTTGTTTAGTTAGTCTTAGAATCAACTTCAGATGGGTGAATGGATTTTGAAAGGAAAAAAAGAACCAATTTCAGATCTTTCGTCTGAAGTTGAATAATTGTGAGTTCGAACTTAAAGTTTTATATTCATGTCTAAAGTTTGAATATAGTTATGTAAGAACCAAACTTTAGACCAGATGGTGATCTGTAGTTAAGCAAAAGCTATTGAAGAAGAAGAGGAGGAGGAGAAAAAATTGCTAAATTTTAAATAATTGTGAAAATTAGTTATAATAATAGGAGTGCTCAAAAAGACTACTCTTGGTCATTTTTGACTTTAATTAGCAAGGGGTAAAAGAATAGTCCAACAATTTTGATAAGAAAATCTCTTGTCCAGAAGAGTTAAAAGATCACCCTGTCATTTATTTTATAAAATTAATAAATATTTTTTAAGCACAAAAGTAAAAAAGAGCTTTTAGACAAAATAAAATTGATAAAGTTATATTTTATGTAAAACATAGTATTCTCTAACAAATATTGCAAAAAGAAAACACACGTAGAGATTTTTTGTTAATGGTGATCTTATACAATATGTAAAAACTACAAATAAGCAAACCATGTTATAAAACTGTGTAAGTTTAAAGAAATTCAACACAGTTCAAAAAAATAACTTGACTATTATGATAAAATATTATTATAAAGATCTAATTGTGCATCTCGTAATTCTTTTGAAGTGAAAAAAATTTGGCATGTTCTTCAAACCATAAAATTAGTTTAGGTTAAGAAGATAAACAAACAACACCAATACCATATATGCTTTTGCAACCACATTCCATCCAAACATTTGTATCTTTTAACATAAATTTCCCTATAAATACTCATCAATTAATAACTCAATCTAAATTAACAACAATTTCCACTTCTTGTTCCCACAAGAGAAACAACAAAAAATCTTCTAAATCACTTGTACAAATATGGCCACTTTCAATTAATTTCTTTGTCTTGTGCTTGGTAATGACCTTGTCCTTGTCAAACATTAGCCCTAGTTTTGCAGTTCGTAGCCTATTCCAAATTCCATCTCTACCACAACCTATTGCCACAATTGCCCAAAATTCCAAACATGCCAACTACATTGCCACCATTGCTATCTTTGCCAACAATTCCCACTGCTATACCAAAATTATCATTGTCTCCTAGGCCTTCTATTCCAACAATCCCCACAATTCCAACTATTCCTACTAGATCTCTCGCCACCACCATCGAACTAATTAATCTTGAGTTGTTACATCTAATGGCGGATGCAGAATTTTCATCGAATGGATTCACCATTTACTATATATATATATTTAAATAAATATTTGACCTTATTATAGATGGTATGAGATTTTCCAACGAAGAGGTTCACCACCTAGTGTTACATCACTACTTATAAATACATGTTTATTGTAACTTTTTTATATGACCATAGTTGTTCTTAGAGAACTTTATGGATTTATTGGATTTTGGTGTGGAGTTTGAAGATACTTCTTAATTTGTACCTCAAAAGTGTGATTATTAAGCTTGGGATGTTTTGTATCCTTCAGCTGGTGTATCATGGAACCAAGCAGAAAGAACAAGAATCTAAAGCAAGTTATACTGAGTGAACAATAGAACAACAATAACATATATACCCAGTGTAATCCTACAAGCAGGGTCTGGAGAGGGTAGTGTATACGCAGCCTTACCCCTGCCTTGAGAAGGTAAAGAGGTTGTTTTTGATAGACCCTGGGCTCAAGTAAATCACATAACAAAGTAGACAGATTATCTGCTTCAACGCATCTTAAAGCAGTGTAGAAGATCCAAGTGAAAAAAACTAGGAAAATTTAACAAGCACAAGAATTCAACATTGTTCTCAGGAAGCAAAAGATAACCAAAAGGCCAACAAATACTATGAGTCTAGAACCAGAGGCTGAGACTTGGCAAAGTTTGTGACATTGAAGTTTGTTACAAATCCATATACCTCGACTAACTTCACAAGGTACATGCACCTCCCACAGACAGATGAAGCGAAATCCCTAAGTTCTTTTCCTAGAAATTGTGTTCAATATCCCATCAACTGTGTTCAATACCCATTCATCTATTTGCCTAGAAATTATATGATTTCAAGTTCTTTTCAACTGATGATAAGTCACACTATTGAAGAAAGAAAAACTCAAAAGAGGGAAAGGTCCATGTATATTCTCTACCATTTACATCTTGATCAATAAAGAGGCTTAACACTATCAACTACTAATCCACCTGTTTAGACTTTCCAATCACTATCAACCTATTCAAGAACCAAATCTCAATAACAGTAAAAAACAACCAACTAATTAACATTTGGCCTAAACATATACAAGCTTCTATAGCCAAAAATAATCAATCTACTGTACATTATAATCCCTTGAAACAAAAACAACCATGAGACTCCTTTTGTGTGTCGATGGCTTCCAACATGAGCACGACCTCCCGCATCTCTGGCCTCTTTTTTGGGTCTGCATCCCAACATTGCTTTATTATATTGGCCAGAGCACTTGGGCAAGTGTTTGGTATTTCAGGCCTTAGAGTCATGTACATAGATGAACATGCATGAGGATTTTGTCCACTATATGGAATTGAACAACAATATATCTCCCACAAGCAAATTCCAAAACTGTAGACATCACATTTATGATCATATGGTAGACCAATAAGAACCTCAGGAGCCATATAACCTAAAGTCCCAGTTCCGGCAGTCATGTCAATGGGACATGAAGCCTCAATTCGAGAAACTCCAAAGTCTATTATTTTCACTCTTCCTTCATTGTCGAGAACTAAATTCGCAGTCTTTAGATCTCTGTGAACAATCTTCTTAGAATGAAGGTAACTCAATCCTCTTGCAACATCCAATGCTAGTTGAATTACGGAATTCAATGACAACTTTTTCCCGATAATATTGTTTTTCAAGATATGTGATCTTAGAGTGCCTCCAGAGACATATTCAACCACTATGCAGTGTCCAACTCGATGTTTTTCCCATGAATGATTTCTCGCAACAAAATTCCACTTCCATCGTTTACCACTTGTAGATACTTCGGGCAATTTCTTTGAAGCTCCGATTAACTTTGCAACGTTTGGATGACCAAGCTTGTGCCATATAGAAACTTCTTGCGTGAAAGCATTTGTTAATATTGCCCTTCTCTTTTCATCGCTCAAGTCAAGTATTTTAACCGCAACATCTTTTCCATTGTAAACACCTCTATAAACTGATCCGTATGCCCCTTCAGCAATAAGATTTTTTATTTTAAGCTTCTTGGGATCCAATTCCCATTCTTCAACGACATTCGTGACTTCAACCTTTGAGCATTCTTCAAACCCCTTTTTATTATATTCACCGCCAAAAATTCGAGCTAAATGCTTATCAAGTTGCTCGTCCATTCGTCTCAAATCTATCTCGGCTCTAATTTGATTTTTCGCCATAACAACACAATTGATCCAAAACCTAGACCTCACTCACTCACACGTAGTAGTAATATATATATATATATATATATAAGGTTTTCTTGAAATAGGTGAGTGAATAACCAATTCAATATACTCTGCTATATTTATAGATGTACATAGAAGCAAATCCTAAAGTGGAAAGGATTGGGAAAAGGGAAAGAGGCGTACAATGTGTCCTTTATTTTTCATCGTTAGATTAACAATTCAAAGTTGGATTAGGAAACCAAATTCGTTTAGGATTTGGTATTTATTTAATTCATGTCTTGTTAGGATTTTTGTTTCTCCTAATTCAGTTGGATTTTAATTTGGTGTGAATTTGTACCTCAACAGTGTGATTATTAAGCTTGGATGTTTTGTATCGTTCTGTGGATTTGTTACTAATAATGATACTATTGTTCGATTCTTTACTTTAATGAACAATAGTATTATATTATATTTGAATATATAATAAATAAATAAATAAATAAATAGGTTATATCATTCTTCTAGGAATTCCATTTTTCTCCAATCTGTCTTCGAGCTTGTCTTCCTTATCGTTTAACATCCAAAGATCACATGTTGCTTCGTATCTTTCTTTCGCACTTTCTTGTTGCACATTAGAATTTCGAAGGTCGTTTTCTTGCTTGTTTATTTGTCTCTCGTATCTACCAACTTCTCTGAGTTCTTGTCAATTGTTTTGCTTTTTGAGGATGACGACATTCTCGCGTTTAGTATAGAACTAGCTCGAACCACTGATGAATGGAGAAGTAATCAAGTTGATGAAAATCTAAACCAAAATATCGAACATAGTAAAAGTAGCTCTTTCCCTACGACGTTAAAATAACACTCTTTTGGAAGTACATTATCCGAAAATACTGTCAAATACGTAAACAAGAGAATAAAAAAGCTGAGAAATATCAACAACAAATATAGTAAAAATAACCAAAAAGCTACTCATGTTACTCATCAATAATGAAACAAAGGTCCATGTATATTCTTTACCATTTTGAGTCATATTTGCCTCTTTGATCAATAAAGAGACCTATCACTATCAAATACTACACCTGTTTAGACTTTTCAATAAGTATACAACTATTCAAGAACCCAATTTTAGCAACAGTAAAGTATACCACCCCATTAATAGTACTACTAAAACATATTAACAAAGGGTATAATTTGACCAAAAAGCCATGGGAAGATGAATTGCTGAAATTTGTTCGACTTGATATTTACTTAATTGAATCAGAGCAAGCACCCCCCACTTCCAACCCCGAGGTTGTGAATTCGAGTCCCTAAGAAAACAAAAAGGGTGAGAGCTCCTAGGGAGGGGTTAAAAAGAAAACTTAACCGAATATTAGAACAGGCAAAACTTTTGGACTCGAGAGTCAAGTCTCACCGCTACACATTATCAAAATGAATTCTTACGTGTAAAACGAATCAAGTTCTCATGTTAGAGACATGTTAAAGACGTAATTAAGTTATGTTTTCTCTAAACATAATTCTTTTGATTCTGAGGTAGGAGTAAGGTTGTGTATACTCTACCCTCTTTGTGGGACTACATGTTGTTGTAATCGTCAAAAAATCAATTATCAGTGAATGATTTTTATTATTATTATTATTTATTTATTTTTAAAAAAAGGTACTAGCTTAATAATCTCTTGGTTACAAATTATTTGCAAGCCAAGAAGCTAAAAGAATATTGATTTCTACAACAAGAAAAAAAAAATGTCCGAAAATAAATAAAGAAAGAAAGAAAGAAGAACAAAATAAAAGGCAGTGAGGGAATATATATAAAACTTGAAGTCCAAGAAACAAATCTCAAAAATCCTAAAACCTAAATATGTCTTTGAACTTAATTAGTAGAATCTAAACATTTCTTAATAACTAGAAATAAATAAATAGGTCACATCATTCTTCTAGGAATTCCTTTTTTCTCCAATCTGTCTTCGAGCTTGTCTTCCTTATCCTTTAACTTCCAAAGATCACATGTTGCTTCGTATCTGTCTTTCGCACTTTCTTGTTGCACATTAGAATTTCGAAGGTCGTTTTCTTGCTTGCTTATTTGTTCTCTCGTATCTACCAACTTCTCCAAGTTCTTGTCAATTGTTTTGCTTTTTGAGGATGACGACATTCTCACGTTTAGTACAGTATCAAACTAACTTGAACCACTGAAAAATGGAGAAGTAATAAAGTTGATGAAAAACTAAACCAAAATATCGAACATAGTAAAAGTTGATCTTTCCCTACGACGTTAAAATAACACTCTTTTGGAACTACATTTATGCTAGAATACTGTCAAATACATTCTTGAGAATAAGTAGTTTTTTGTTGCAAATTAAACATATTCAATGTATAAGAGAATAATAAGCCAAAAAAAGAGAGTTATAATTGTAAATTAACGTAGATGACAAGGTGAGGAATTAATGAACAAATTAGAAGAGCAACATTATTGTAAGTCTTGAGAAAAAAAAAATAAAGAACTAATCAACTCAAAGTGAAAAGAAACTTACGTTAATATTGAAGAAGCGTAGCTAATATGCATATAATACTCCATTGTTTATATAGACACTAATTTCTTACTTTTTTCCTTATTTTACTAGTGCCAATTAATGTAAATATTATACTAAAAATAAAAATTACCATATTTTGAGGGGAAAATTACCAAAGGAAAGAAAAACACCCTACGAAAACATTGAATTTAGGAAAATTCAACTTCAAGAAAAAAGGAAAATTTGAAATTAATAGTCCAAAAAGTGAAATAAATACCATATTAACTAATTATATCAATATAAAGGCGTTAAAATAAAATAAACGATTCCTTGCTCTCTCTTAACATAATGTTATTATTTCCTTATAATTCGTTGCAAATTTTCTTTGGAATTGATTTTTCCTAAATTTTCAAGTGTTTTCCTAGGCTAACATATGGTAATTCTTATTTTTAGTAATATTTTCAATTAGGCACGAGTAACCAAAAAAAAAAAAAAACCAATGTGAGACTTCCCGGCGAGAATTCGAATTTTGTCGGGCTCTAATGTGGGTATCAGACACCAGGGGTAAAAAAAAGAGTAAAGAATCAAAGCAATGGTATCCATATGTATAATTAATGGAGTCTATGCATATACTGAATGTATTTTTTTGTTTTTTTTTTGACATAAGCTGAGGTAGGATGAACATTTATGTGAATCCAGCTATTATTTCTTCCTGTCGAATTAGTGAACATATTTTCCTTTTTGAAAGCCAATTTGAATAATCCTCGAAGCTAAATTGAATTAGATCGAGTCAATATTTTACATTTAAAATTTCATTATTAAAAAACTAAATGATAAATACTCCAAATTGAAACCTTTTTCATGTCAATTTAATAAGAAAATATATTTTAAAATGCCAATTAAAGTTCATATAATTTGACTCTCAAGAAGCGAAACATGACGACTAATATTAGATAAAGGGAATATATATTAACTTAAGATCGTTGTAGGAAGTAAAAATCCTTAAACTTCAAATCGTGAACTCGCCTTTGTTTCTGCCCCTTTAAGGAAAGTTTTAATGTTGAAGCAAGTAAGAACTCAAGAAAAAAGAAATAACATGAAAATTACAGTAGCATTACAAATTTATGTTAAAGTTTCGATAGATTGAAGGTTAAATTCTCTGATTATATACTACTATTAGTTCTGGACACGTGCGTTGTACGTGTGCCCATGCAAGAGTATATATAGTATAATTTATATTAAAATCGAATTGTAATGAGTATTCTAATTTTCAGTGGAAACATACAAGTTGAAAATGATGAACAATTAGCCTATTCAAATAGCTTTTTTGTTGGACGACAAATGATTAAATATTCCCCGGAGCTCTCAAATTTGAACAATCAAATTAAGTTTGGTAAACGTATAATGAGTCACATTTTTATATTATTAGGTGTAACCTTGTAATATATTTATATGTTACCTAACATTCCTTTATAGATGATGTTCTCGATGTATATCTCATTTCGACCATCTGTTTGATGTGTCATAACAAGAACTTTTGTTATGGACATTAATATTTCTCTTGAAAATGTGATGAACAATTGTCCATGGGTTAAAATAATTTATTTCAAACCAAAAGATCTTTGGTGTTTGCAAAATTTTGGTACTCTAAATTCTCGCGGAATGTATACTCTAAATGCGGAAAGAAGTAATACAAATTTCTTTTATATACATAAACTTTCAATCATGAAAAAAAAGTTTCATCAGGAAGATTCATCTCTATAACAATAGCTAAACAGAGATTGAACCATCCTCAATAAAATGTTTACCACTCACAATTACAATAACAAGAAAGCAGAAATAATACCCAAGAGCTTTACAAAACTTTGAAGTGAAAAAATAATAAATAGCTAGTTCACAATATAGCAAGTTCTTGATCTCACAATAATGATAGAAAATTAGTTCACAAAATGACAATTATTCCCGATCTCACCCTTCTGCCCTATAAAGACATCCAAAGTACTCATATGGGCCATTTCATCTGCAAATTTAATTTCTTACCCCACAAAAGGGTAAAACGGCTACACCCTAAGTGTTCTTCATGCTTAAGGTCGAAAATGAAATTTTTGGTTAATTAAAAGTGAAAGTGATCTCAAATATCTCTCGGTAGTCAAAAGAATGGCTAAATTATAACATGATAAACTAATCCTTGAAGTGCGCCATTCAACAACGTTTATTATGATGAGAAGTGAGAGCGCTTATACGATATTGTTGCAAACAAAGATAAATTTGGAGAGAATACTTCATTTTGAAAAAGGAAGCAATCAAAGCGTTTTGTGTTTTAAAAAATGTAATAGCACTTGTGGCATGGCATTGAAATTTTCAAAACCGAAAGAAATTTTCTTGTTCACGATGCAAATGTTGTTTCTTTGTTGAAAATTTTTGTCCCTTTATTATGAATCATCACATAAACATAATATTGTGAACATGCTTCTCATATGAAAAACAAAATGTGAACAAAAGCAGAAGGAAAAACTTTAACCTGGTAAGTTTACAACTATTTTTTGTTTTTTAATTTCATCAAATTATGAGGGTTAAACATATTTGATGTCTATTTATATAAGATATATAAGATGATTAATTAATGAGCAGATAGATGAGATAAGATATTTCATTATTAGTTCAATCTATTAACGCAAGAATACCAAAAAGTTTTGTAACGGGGAAGTAAAAAGCCATAATAAGGTGTTGTTATTCTTCTTTCCTAGTAGTAATTAATAATTAGTATAGCAATTATTTAGAACTTAATAAGATTTCATTAAATCTCATTCACCCTATTAATGTTTTAATTATGTAGTATAATTCATCCTGAAACTTACAAAACTTTGTAACTTAGGAGGTGTATATTCTTTCCAAGTAACTATTTATTATAGGCATTATTTAGTATTTAATAATATTTCACGTAAGACACTCATTTTTAATATTCACTATTATCTAATCGTTTGAAATGCAATTTTTTACATTAAATGTAGAATAAGTAAATTGCATGGTTACACCTAATCATATAAAAAATGTTCATAATATGATATGATTTTAATATTTAATTAATATAAAAAAATGTTCATAATATGATATTATTTTAATATTTAATTAATTAGATATTTTATAAATATTGATTTTGTCACGACCCAAACTAACGGACCGTGCGGGCACCTACGCTATCCTAAGTAGCTAGGAGAACCCTTATTACCCAACCAAAAATATGCGAAAGACTTCTGTTTTTAAGAGAATACTGAATTAAATATAACAAAGTAAATTAAATACCAATAAATAAACTTTTCAAAAACTTCTTACAACTGTCCTTCACTACCCCAAGACTTGGTCAGACATGTACAAGAGCTACCTATTACAGAATAGACTGACAATAAAATAAATAACACAAAGACTCTAACATCTGCCAGGAAGGAAGTGCAGAAGTTAGTGCTGAACATCACCATTGATCTAGTAACTGCAAACTAACCTGCATCCAGTCTACACCCCAAGAAGGGATGTAGAAGAGTAGGGTCAGTACAAACACATGTACTGGTAGGCATCATCGGCCGACCAGTGTTAGTCCACATAATCATAAAATAGAATCAAATAAAAGAAATCATGACATCTTAAATAGAGTATAATTCAACTAAGGATGTAATATCATTATAACACTTTGTCAATATAATTTACAATTCTCCAACTCTATTAACGAGATTATATTCACCACTAGCATAGTCTAACCTCATTAATTCATACCATCCACCACAATCTAACACTAAACCATCACTATCATCCCTTTATTCGCATTGTCGTTTCCATTACTCACATCTATAGGATCAACCCAGTAATTATAGACAACTCACACTAAACTCTCGGGCAAACAACCAAACACTCTATTATAATATTAAAGAATAATAACTGGCCAATCAGACAAGCCACAATTACACCAAGTATAAATAAAGTAAGTCGACCAACATATAGCAAGTAAGCACCGAGTTTCACTTTTCCAAGTACATGTCACACAATCAATCTCAAGGATACAATCAAATAGGGAATACAAATCAACTCACATCTCAGTAAAACACACAAGAGAACTCAAGTTTCATTAACAAACCTTATAGATACTCTTAGAGATGGATTAATTCAATTATTGAAACTTTGGGATCGTTTCTTTGATATTATTCATTGGATTCATCACTTTAGATCACTTCATTATCAATTCCTTTATTATTAATATTACCATGCCGGCTCGTGGCACCCGATCCAATCACGTCTTACAGCAATACCGAACTTTAACGTCGGCCACATTACTACTAACAATCTTTCCACTTTTCTGTTCTTAATAAATATTCATCATTCACTTTTCAACCTGTATGAAGGTATATCACAAGCCTTCTTTACTCAAGGCATTCTTTTCAATCACATTATCATTATGAATCAAGATTTGTCATTTATCAACAATAGTCTGTACACACATGCTAAGGGACTTATTTCTGCCCAACTAGTCATGACCTGCAGGGGACAATCTAAGCCCATGTACTGTACCGGCGTGGTACCCGATCCTCCGTAAATAAGTAATATCAACATCCATATCTGTACCGGCGTGGTACCCGATCCTCCATAACCATATTATGTATATTTTATCAACTTCATACTATCTGTCAGGATACAACACGGCGTACTAAATTTACAAGTACACTTACAATCATAAGGCAATTCGATCAAGTTTGATTTTTCAAAATTATTCATGCAAGTATCAACAATCCAAATATCATCAATTCAAGTATGTACGAAGACCAATCAACACGCATCCAATTTAGGAGCATATACACAATTAAATTGATTCTAAACTCTAATTAAACCATAACCTACTCAAATACCACAACTTGGGTTCTAACATCACCACCCATAACTAGCACATTCAACCTTATCATTATTCTCTACCTCTCTCCGCATAATACAATGCACACAATGATTCAAGTCATCCATCCTTTAGGCCTCACCATCATCATGACACAATATGCAACTTATACCTTTATAACTCAATTAGGTTCATCACTAGAACAACTAAGAAACATCATGTCCACAGACTTCATTCACAACAATTCCTTTTCGGGCACATAACACCTAATATCATAAATATCACATAATCAATCAATAACATAATTTTCGGGATTAAAGTAAAGTTCCTATGTCTTTATCCACCTCAACTCCATGTCTGCAGGCCTAGACATGCTTTCTCCCATTAATTATAAATTATGAAAATATGAAATAACACAGTCTTCTACTCATTAACCTAGCCTACCTGGACGCCAAGCTTTTTGAATCAACAAGTCATGTCAAGGATGCTCATTCCCTTTCTTCATGCTTCGGAATGATCAATCATCTAAATATCAAACAATTATAAGAGTAATTAATCAATTACTCTTTAAATAAATATCTTTGGGAATTCAAAACCCACTAATTCTACCCTAATTCAAGGTCTATATCATTCTCCAAGGTCAATTAACTATTAACTAGTTCTTTCAAACTCAACCCATCTCCACTAATGGAGTTTCTATGCTAAAGGTCTCATCTTTATGGAATTCAAGGTTTCCAACCAACAAAATACATAATCTAGTTTACCAAGTTTATGTTAGAAATCATTAATTTAGAATTTAGAATTAGTTCTAGATGATATTAAGAACACCCATAAGTTTTTCCCAAAAATCCAACATTAAAGGTTCTAACCCAAAATTTCACCATTTAAGGTCTTTCTAATAATTCTAGGATATTAAAGGATTAAAAGACGATGAAGATGATGGAAAAACTTACCTCAATGAAGAAATTTCACTCTAAACCTTGGGAAATCACCTCTCTAGGGTTGGGGAATGAAATTTTGGGGTTTTGGACCTGAAAATCGGCTAAATATGATTTAAATACCATCAGAATTTTCGCTACAGCGAAATTCCCGTTTCAGCCCGGACAGTGTTCAGTAAAACGGTCATAACTTTTTATTCTAAACTCGGATTGACGAACGGTTTATTGCGTTGGAAAGAAGACTCAGATATCTTTGATTTGGTGGGTATTGGTCCCCCTAACTCCTTATATTCTAGGAGATATGATCGTTTGAATTTGACCCTAATAGAAACCCATATCGAAACTTTATTGGTTAAAAATGTTTTTAACTTAACTTTGTGCTAGGGATATTGTACGACCTTAATTCATATCTAAAGAACTTCCAAATTAAAGGATTGATATTAGTATTCATGAATAATTAAATTCATCCGGCTTGAGTCTATCTAGACACATCGAAAGGTTAAAATCTTCGCCGAACAACTTGAGGTGACACAATGAATAAAATGATGGCTATTTTGGACTCAAGTTAATATTGAGAAATGGATAATTTAGTAACGACAAAATGGGTCGTTACAGATTTAGTGTAGGGGTAAAATAATAATCCAACTTTACACATTGACCTTCCCCTGTTTATATAAAATATGATATAATATGATTAATTGATTATCAATGATAACTTTTCAAATTCTTCTGTGAGAATCTTGTAAGTTTCAAATATGCTTGGACTTCCACCTAGCTAGCAACTCACCGCGAAGCTACTTTTCATTCATTTGAATTGAAAATTTATCATTTATCAAAACTTTTGGAATTTCCTTCTTTTTAATAACTAATCAGTTAGAAGTTTAATATTTTATATTTAATTAATTAAATATTTTCGAACATTTTAATTTAGTGTAGGGGCAAAATGGTAATCCAACTTTTCCCCTAAATTCTTCCCACTTTTAATATAATATGACAATAGTTAATTAAGTTTCGAAATCTTGTAAAGTTACAATTATGTAAACCTCAAACTATTGATCGTAGTGTTCGAGTAACTTGCGCACTTCAACTAATTCTACGAAAAAAACTACTACCTTCTACCAACACATGTACTGAGTAACTCAGTCTCCTCATATATTTAATGCTCATCATTGAGTTGAGTCTATGAGTTCTTAATTTTTACTCATATGGAGTATTGTGTACTTTTATCTTCATTATGTTTTGATTGTAATCTTTTGTTTTCGTGAGAGATTGTAGTGTATCATGCAGCTAAGCAGCAAAGTTCCGCTAAGTGAACAGTAGAACAATAATAACATATTCAGTGTAATTCCGCAAGTGGGGTTTGGAGAGGGTGATGTGTACTCAGCCTTACCCCTGCCTGGAGAAGGTAGAGAGGTGGTTTCCGATAGACCCTCGGCTCAAGTAAAGCACATAGCCACATACCAAAGTAGACAGATTATGCTTCAATGCATCTTAATGCAGTGTAGAAGATCCAAGTGGAAAAAAAATCTTTGAAAAATTAACAAGGACAAGAATTCAACATTGTCACAAAATGGCCAACAACTGGTGAACCAACTGCCCAAATACAAGGAATCAAGAATCAGACGCCGAGTCTTGGCAAAGCTTGTGACTTTGAAGCTTATTACGAATTCATAAGCTCATACAAACAAGAATTTTTTTTATTTTTTTTGTAATCATAGTGTTCGGGCCAGTTTGTGCACACCTCTACTAATTTTACAATGTATCTGCTACCTCCCACCAACACATAACTCGATACATCTAGACTTGGACATATGAAAAGAAATCATTTAGTATTTTTGCACCTCGACTAATTCAAACAAAAACTTTAATGTCTAACACAAAGGGCTGATCATTTTTGACAATTGAAATTGGGAATCAAGTAGAGAAGCAACTGCTGCAACAATGAAGTAGAAAAATAGCAGACAAAAAGGGTCCAAAAAGAATGGCCTTTTACTCAAGTCCTTTTCAACATAATCAAATGGAAGTGATAATAAGCTGTCAGATAGCCTTTAACTCATTTTCCTATAAAGTAATCAACAATAGTCACACTATCACAACAACAACATATCTAGTGTGATTCCACAAGTCTAGTCCAAAAAGAATGGAATGTACCCAAACTTTATACCTATCTTCGTGGGATAGAGAGATTAGTTCCGATAAACCTCGGAACTCAACACAAATATTACACAAAACAGGAGAGTAAAAAAGCTGAGAAATATCAACAGGAAAAATAGTAAAAATAACTAAAAAAAGCTGCTTATGTTACTCATCACTAATGAAACATATATTCTTTACCATTTCTGTCACATTTGCCTCTTTCATCAATAAAGAGACCTATCACTATCAACTACTACTTGACATGTTTAAACTTTCTATCAGTATCCACCTATTCAAGAACCCATTTTTAAAAACAGTTAAGTATACCACCCCAATAATAGTATTAAAACATATTACTAATAAAGAAAACTTCCTAAATTTTTTTTGCTCGATCAAGTGAACAATGCCCCAAAATCTGCAGCCCCCATACCCAAATGTTCTTGCAAGTGCATTAAGATATCATCTCCCATAGCAAACTCAACATTATTATTTTCTCCCCCCACATTAGCAAAGTCAAAATCATCATTTCCTTCAACATTATAAACAATCTCATCCATGTTAACTTTACATCTTGAGACAAAAAACTCAAAAAGGGAAACAAAAAACTGCTCGTGTTTAGTTATCAGTAATGAGACAAAGGTCCATGTATATTCTCTACCATTTACATCTTGATCAATAAAGAGGCTTAACACTATCAACCTATTCAAGAACCAAATCTCAGTAACAGTAAAAACAACCGTCTAACATTTGGCCTAACATTACACCAAAAATGATCTTTCGCGGCAATTAATTAACGGCAATAGCTTAATTGCCGCTAAATATGTGTTTTAGTGGCATTTACTAGTGACAATTACATTGTAGCTTTCTTTGTAAATGCCCCTAAAGACTATAGCGACATTAGATCCAATGGCATTTAACTAATGCCGGTAAAAATTTTAACACTCTTGTTAAAATGCATATTTATTGCCGCTAAAGGTTGTTTTTGTTGTAGTGTAAACATATACAAGCTTCAATAGCCAAAAATAATCAATCTACTGTACATTATAATCCCTTGAAACAAAAACAACCGTGAGACTCCTTTTGTGCGTCGATGCCTTCCAACATGTGCACGACCTCCCGCATCTCTGGCCTCTTTTTTGGGTCTGCATCCCAACATTGCTTTACTATATTGGCCAGAGCACTTGGACAAGTGTTTGGTATTTCAGGCCCTAGAGTCATGTACATAGATGAACATGCGTGAGGATTTTGTCCACTATATGGAATTGAACAACAATATATCTCCCACAAGCAAATTCCAAAACTGTAGACATCACATTTATGATCATATGGTAGACCAATAAGAACCTCAGGAGCCATATAACCTAAAGTGCCAGTTTCGACAGTCATGTCAATGGGACATGAGGCCTCAATTCGAAAAACTCCAAAGTCTATTATTTTCACTCTTCCTTCATTGTCGAGAACTAAATTCGCAGTCTTTAAATCTCTGTGAACAATCTTCTTAGAATGAAGGTAACTCAATCCTCTTGCAACATTCAATGCTAGTTGAATTACGGAATTCAATGACAACTTTTTCTCGATAATATTGTTTTTCAAGAGATATGATCTTAGAGTGCCTCGAGAGACATATTCAACCACTATGCAGTGTCCAACTCGATGTTTTTCCCATGAATGATTTCTCGCAACAAAATTCTACTTCCATCGTTTACCACTTGTAGATACTTCGGGCAATTTCTTCGAAGCTCCGATTAACTTTGCAACATTTGGATGACCAAACTTGTGCCATATAGAAACCTCTTGCGTGAAAGCATTTGTTAATATTGCCCTTCTCTTTTCATCGCTCAAATAAAGTATTTTAACCGCAACATCTTTTCCATTGTAAACACCTCTATAAATTGATCTGTATGCCCCTTCAGCAATAAGATCTTTTATTTTAAGCTTCTTGGGATCCAATTTCCATTCTTCAACGACATTCGTGACTTCAACCTTTGAGCATTCTTCAAACCCCGTTTTATTATATTCACCGCCAAAAATACGAGCTAAATGCTTATCTAGTTGCTCGTCCATTCGTCTCAAATCTATCTCGGCTCTAATTTTATTTTTCGCCATAACAACACAATTGATCCAAAACCTAGACTTCACTCACTCACTCACACGTAGTAATATATATTTATAAGGCTTTCTTGAAATAGGTGAGTACGTGAATAACCAATTCAATAAACTCTGCCATATTTATACGTGTACATAGAAAGCAAATCCTAAAGTAGAAAGGATTGGGAAAAGGGAAAGAGACGTACAATGTGTCCTTTATTTTTCATTGTTGGATTAACAATTCAAAGTTGGATTAGGAAATCAAATTCTTTTAGGTTTGATATTTATTTAATTCATATCTTGTTAGGATTTGTTTATCCTAATTCATATTGAATTTTAATTTGGTGTGAATTTGTACCTCAACAGTGTGATTATTAAGCTTGGATGTTTTGTATTGTTCTGTGGATTTGTTACTAATAATGATACCATTGTTCGATTGTTTACTTTAATGAACAATAGTATTATATTATATTTGAATATATAACAAATAAATACTCCTAAATAAATAATTCATATTCGTCGAGTGCATGAGTTCTTAATTTTTATTCATATGGAGTACTCCCTCTAGTCTAAAATAATTGAATTGTTGAGGTAATGCACGCCTATTAAGAAAAACATTTAAGGACAAATTTAAGGCTACTTTCCACTATTACCCTTTTAATTATCCAAATTATTCTCCTAGAAAATTGTAAAGTGGTTAAGAACATCATTAAAAGAAATGATAAATATGAAAAAAGGTTCAAACAATTTTCTTGAACTTTGAACAATTCACTTATTTTGAACTAGATTAAAAAAAAAAAAAAAAAAACTTAGTTTGAACTATAAAAAAAGTCTCAACAATTCATTTAATGTCACGCCCCGAATCCCATCGGGACGTGATTGGCACCCGAAGCCGATATGGCCCGAGAGAACCAATCTTTGTGTAACACCCCGTACCTTCCCAACCCTACTTGATGATGCTGAATAATGTTTGCTTAGGTGTCGAGAGATATAAGTATGTATTTGGCAATGCTAATGACGAGAAAATTTAAATTTGGCCACGCACATGCGAGTAGACCTTCGTAGGAGGTGTTTTGTGCTTTCGTGGAGCATTTGGGTAATACCCCGTACACATACTAACCTCATTTGGTGACTTGAAGTCATGTTTACTTGATGATAAAGCTCACTAAGTAAGTATTTTGTAGTGTTTTGATAGGGTATTGGACGATATGCAAGTGTTGGAAAAAGTGGCCGAAAAATTCAGCAAAGTACCAAGACTTGCGCCACTCCCTGTTTCAGGGTGTGTGGCGCAAGCCACCTGATTCAGAGGGCAGCAGGATCTCGCGCCACTGCTTGCTTTGCAGCAAGTGGCGCAAGGCACAACATATTGTGCCCTTCCGCGCTCATTTTGTAACGCGATTCTACGTCGATTCTTAGATGGTTTCTTTTGGTTCTTTGGAGTTCTTTGAGCATTGTTAAAGCTTCAAAGACTTCAATACACTCCTACATACTCCTACATGATCAAAGCATGAAAGATAAATAGTTATTCAAGATGTTCAATAAAGCCATGGGCGACTAGAATTCCTATTTTTGCGAATGAGACTACGAATGAGAAACTCGTAAGAGAATATTGTCGTGAGATTATGGAATTATTGAAACATGATATATATGGTTGATTATACATGGAATTTGGTGGGCTAAGTTGAGATAAGTATTGGGCCCAATTTGAGGCCCAAAGTGAGCCAAAATGAGAAGAAAAGCATGGGCCAAAATGGGTCAAAAGACCCATTCTTCCATTGACCTTCTAGACAAAGTATTAAATGCATTATTAGTGGCTAAGGATGGCCAAGAGGGTCTATATAAAGGCCCCAAAAATCAGATTTTTAATACACACAACACACATGCTTTTCTATCTTTTTTTCTAGAATTCTCAAGAAAGCTTCTTTTGGACTCTCAAACCCTAAGTCCACTTCTTGGGCAAGAGCATCATCCTACAAGTATTGGTAAGTGTTTATTCTTGTAATTTAATATATTATGTACATGAGAGGTTATGTATATCATGGTAGTTATGGTGGCAAGGTGTTGAATAGTGCACTTTTGGTTTTTGATAAAAGATGTGCATTCTTGTGAATTAAACTTGAAATATGACTTGTGGGTTTGATGAAAAGGCATGGTATGGATGAAATACCAACATGTATGGTGTGATTACATTAATAAACTTGTTATTTCCATAAAAGTGTAAATTATGGGATTTTGGCCGATTTGTTGTTGTGAGGTGTATTGAAGTAATTTGATGGCATAATTGTGATGTTGTGGTGATGGAGAAGTGTAAAATATGAACTTGGTGTGACATGATCTTGGCTATCATGTATTGGTCAATGTATGGAATATTGTGGGATTATTGGAATAATAAATTCATAAATGATATTTTGGTCAATGTTGGGCATGTTGCGGTATTATTGATATGACCATGCCGAAAAGGATATTATCAAGGGGAAATGACATGTTAAAGCCAAACATGTGACTTGTTGTTATTGTATGCATTTGTAAGGTAGTTGGTGGTTAATGTTGGTTCCATTATGTATTTGTGATGTAGAG
Source organism: Capsicum rhomboideum (assembly GCA_031232105.1). Lineage (NCBI taxonomy): Eukaryota > Viridiplantae > Streptophyta > Magnoliopsida > Solanales > Solanaceae > Capsicum > Capsicum rhomboideum. Next base: position 50,283,138 of record CP124707.1, read on the forward strand.
TGAAACGTAAAGAAGGAGCGGAATTGTTGCTCTCACATATTTGATTGTGTACTTACATTGGGAAGACAAGGTATGCAAGGTTACTTTGTCCGTATCTTTCTACGGCCAATAGTGTTCACATTGACATTTCACTAGTTCTATTCCGAAATGTACTAAGGTATCCCATATGCACTTATCCATGGTCATTGTCATATATTTCCTTCTCATTGAACAATTGTGAATCCCATTTCTCATATTCATGGTTAATGGTCCAAAAGCTCAAATAAAGTTACGTTCCAATATTCCAATAGTGACTATACTTGTGTCTCTTGTTCATGGATTATTGTCCAATGGTTCCAATGGTATCATGGTGCTAGTAATGTTATATTTCTCATTATTTCTCATTGATATTTATTCACATGCCCTTCACTCATTGGTCAATGATTCAAAGCTTCCAACAATGTTATGTTCCAAAGTTCCAAAGTGATGTTATGACTATCAAAGTATCAATCTCAAAGTAATGATCAAAGTAATGCAAATGTGGTCAATGATCAAGTACGGGTGGCAAGTCTAGGGGCGTAAGCCTAGCTCGACTCGATCCCGAGGTTTGGATTTATGGGTGGCAAGTCTAGGGGCGTAAGCCTAGCTCGACTCGATCCCGATGCATTGATGTATGGGTGGCAAGTCTAGGGGCATAAGCCTAGCTCGACTCGATCCCTACACAATGATATGATATGAAAGACCCACTGATCAGTAGGGGCCCGGGTACGTTGTTATCAGTGAGCATTGAGATAAAGAAAGTAATGAAAGTAATGAAAGCAATCCACATGGTTTCCAAAATGCAACATGGTGACTTACCCACATTGATTATTCATATGTTTTGAGTTCATTGACATATTCTTGTATTGTACAGTTTCATCTGAGCCTTGCATACTCAGTACTTATTTCGTACTGACCCCTCTCGGGGAATTTACCTTACTTGCTGCAGGCGCAGGTACTAGTAGGCTGCCACAGTAGGTTGCCAGCTGTTTGCGGTTTATTGGTGAGCTCCAGTTAGTTCGGGGCTTCTCCGAGTCACAGTGGTTCATATGCTTTGATATTGTACATTGTGTATAAAGCGGGGACTTGTCCCGACTTTCAGTTGGTTTTGGTCAATGCATCTGTTAGAGGCTTTTGTAGACGTATGTGGGTGTATGTGTATAAGATGATAGATGAAATCTTGACTTGATGGCCTCAACGGCCAAGTTTCTCATATGTATATACGTCATATGTTCTATGCTTTCCGATTTTAGCCCCTCATGTTTCTATGTGATAGTAGTGTTTCCTATGACATGTCTATGAGTGAATAGAAGCAAAGATTGGTTCTCTCGGGCCTTGTCGGCTTCGGGTGCCAATCACGCCTCGTGGGAGTTCGGGGCGTGACAAAAGTGGTATCAGAGCGGGTCATTCTAAGGGTGTCTACAAAGCCGTGTCTGAGTAGAGTCTTGCTTATGGATGTGTTGCGCGCCACATTGATAAGCAGGAGGCTACGGGACATTTAGGAGTTGTTTCTTTCCTTCACCTCTAGATCGTGCAATAGAGCCAAAGTTGTAGGTGGGCACATATGTACGTATTGACATTGGTTTTATTTTGTATAGTCAAATGCGGTGTATCAGACAAGATAAAGACAAAGGTGAGCAGGTTGATATGCCTGCCAAAGTAGAAATGAGTAAATCACCACGTGACCAAGTTAGTCAAGGTGGAGCTGACATGAAATTTGTTATACGGGTCTCTTTATCCAAAAGATAGAGAAGTATCCGCAGAACCATCTATAAATGCCACTGAACGGGATGTAAGAAATGTAGGGGATATGTTGACTCAGATAGTTGTTGTATAATGTCATGGGCAAGCTGGCCCAATAACGAGTGATGATGGCGCGGCTCGGGAAGCTAGTCGCCGCACATAAGATTTTCTGAAAAATTAAACTCCCCTCCCATGTCCACCGAGTTGGATATGAATGAAGACCCACAGGACCTTATAAGATCACACTAAAAGAGATGTTATGCATGTGACACGTGCAGTGATGTACTTTCAGCTAGTTGGGAGGAACTTTAAACGAGAATCTTTGACTAGTGTCTTCCATATGGGGTCCGAAAAGCTTATGCGGACCAATCGCTAAATCTTTGCTAACGGATTATGAGTATCAGAAAGTACAGTCTTCGATTTAAGTCTTTGGCTAGGTATGCCCCAAAAGTGATAACCATTATGATCGATAGAATGCATCGGTATATACACAAATGGATTGCACCATTGCGACCTTGAAAAGCGATATGGATATAGTCCGAATATAGGCATTTTGCACAGATAATAAAAGAACAGAGGCAACAGAAAAGGACACAACTATTTGAAGAAGGGTCGCCAAAGAGAGAGGGCTAGACCTATGGGACAGTTTACGGCGTCCCAAGGAGAAGTTAGGTCTCGAGTGTTTAACAGACCGCCTAGATCACCATTCCCTTAGTCGATAGTAAATGTTTTACCTCGATTCTAAGGGTTTAGAGACAATCGAATTGGTACAGAAGTGAGATTCAGGATTCATTAAGGACAAGCACGTAGAAAGTATGAACCAACGGAAGTCTCTTTGTCAGCCGTGTTAGTGCTGCGGACGTTATCATCTAGGTGAAATGGTGGTTGAGGCCAAATGTTGGTATTGGTGTGATATGTCGGGCCATAAAAATTAGGCTTATCCTGATGAAGCTGCAGGTACCGTATATGTATTGATTAACCCATATTTGACAATTGCATATGTTATTTCATTAAGGGTTGAAAATTCAAACGAGCACCAGAATTACTAGATATGTCATATGGGGTCTATACATTAGTCGGAGAATCTATTGAAGTTAAAAGAGTATATCATAAGTGCATAGTAATTGTTTGTGGTCATAAGACACCGGTTGATCTTATTGAGCTGGAAATAGTGGATTGTAATGTTATAAAGAGGTTGTGCCATAGTAGATTGCCGAACTAAGAAGTTAGATTGTCGTTTTCCCCAAAAGAAGAAATGTGGGGGCACTAAGAGGAAAAAAATTATTCCCCATAGTAACGCACGTAAAAGGATACTCTAAGGCATACACATGTCACTTGGTAAAAGTGAAAGATACTGATGTGAAGCCACCAACTCTTCAATCAGTTCTAGTGGTAAATGAATTCCTCGATGTATGAGCTGGTATTACTGCGATGTCAGGTACTTAGCCTATGTTTTAATTCTTCATATAGCATGGCCCCGATAAAGTTAGAAAACGTTGAAAGACGTGGTGAACGAGGGATTCATAAACCCTAGTATGTTCCTTTGGGGTGCACCAGTGATAATTGTACAAAAGAAAGATAGTACACTGAGAATGTGTGTCGATTATCGACAACTAAATAAGATGACAAGTACGAATAAATATTCCCTCCCCAGAGGGGATGATTTGTTTGGATAGTTATGGGGTTAGAAAAAAATGGTGAAATGAATGATGAAATGATGAAACGAATGACGATAAAACAAAACTGATGATGATACACCCCAGACAACATTAAAAACATGGTATGGTTATTATGAATTCCTAGTATGTCAATTGGGTTAGCGAATACACCTGTAGTTGTTATGGGTTTAATGAATAGGGTGTTCAAGACACTTTTCAATATGTGTGTGAACATATTCGGTGATGGTATTCAAAAAAAAAAAAAAAAAAAAAACCACAAGAGGACTATGCATTGTATAGGATGAAGAGATGAAAGTTGTCACACAAAAGATAGAAATGGTGAACAATTGGCTAAGGCCTACGATGCTTACAGAGATCCATCAATTTCTTGGGTTGGTTGATCATTATATGAGAATTGTAGAAGGATATTCTTCTATCCCTACACCCTTAACAAAGCTTATACACAAGGCAATCAAGTTCCAGTAAAATGATGCATGTGAGAAAAGTGTCCAAGAGTAGAAATATAAAGTAACTTTCACACCAATTGTCAGTGCCTTCCGAAGGCATAAGAATGTTATGCAATGTATGGTATGCTTCCGGGGTTGGCCTCTGATGTATATTGATGTAGCATGGTAAAGTAATAGCATATGTGTCAGGACAATGGCGGCCACATGAGAACACAAATTATTACCAAACACATGACCCTAAACTAGCGGCTGCGATATTTGCTTAAAGTTATGGTGTCACTATTTGTAAGGGATTCGTGTTGACATATACTGGTCATAAGAAAATGGAAAATATTTCTGAACCAACGGACTTAAGTCCGAGGTAGCGAAGGTGGTCTGAACTATTAAAAGATTAGGATATTGCTATCTTGTATCATTCGGGAAAAGTAGATGGGGTAGTTGATACATTAAGCTGCAAGGCAGTAGAGAGTATGAATGGCCAGCTCACAGAAAAGAAAGATATAGTCAGGAAATCTATATTAATGAGGAAATATGGGGTTTTGTTTCTTGAAACTCCAGATGAAAGAATTATAGTGTCAAATGTGGTAGGATTTTCATTGATATTGGAGATAAAGGAAAAAGCAATAGGTAAATGCCATTTTTAGTTCACTTGGAAAAAAAAATATATATATATATATATGTGTACAGCAAAGTCGACGAGAGTATTTGAACAAATACAAGGGGGGAGTACTTTAACACCAATGCAGATTGTGTGTACTGGGTATAAACGAGTTAAGAAAATGAATTACGACAGAGGAACATCACAGTATTTCATTTACGCAGAAGCAACCACAATGTACCATGGTGTAGCAGAGAGATTTTGGGAAGGATATGTAACATCCCGTACCTTTTCGACCTATGTGATGATGTTGAATAATGGTTACTTAAGTTTCGAGACGCTATGAGTATGTATTTTGTAAGGTTGGTGATGAAAAAAAAAATTAATTAATTCGAGCCTCGTACATGTGATTAGATTTTAGTCGGAGATGTCTTGTGTAATACCCCATACATTTCCAACCTCATTTGGTACCTTGGAGTCATGTTTACTTGATGATTAAGGTCACTACGTAAGTATTTTGTAGTGTTTTGATAGGGTATTGGATGATATGCAAGTGTTAGAAAAAAATGGCTGAAAAATCCAGCAGGCCACTGATTCAGAGAACCTTCAATTCCTGCGCCACTGCTGCAAAGCAAGGCAGTGGCGCAAGGCACAACATAATTGGCCTTTCCGAGCTCGTTTGGCGACGAAATGCAACGACGATTCTTCCATGGTTTCTTTTGATTCCTTGGAGTTCCTTTAGCGTTGTTAAGGCTTCAAATACCTCGATACACTACTACATACTCCTACATGATCAAACCATGAAATACAAAAATTTACCAAAATGTTCAAAGAAGCCATAGGTGACTAGAATTCCTATTTTTGCGATTGAGGCTACGAATGAAAATCTCATAAGTAAATATTGTCGTGGCATTATGAAATTATTTAAACATGAGATATATGATGGATTATACATGAGAATTGGTGGGCTAGGATAATATGTGTTAATGGGCCAATTTGAGGCCCAAAATGGGATAAAATGCAAGGCCCAAAGGGGAAACAAAAGACCCATTCTTCCATTGACCAAATGGACATGGAATTTAATTCCAAAGAAGACTTGAGGGCCTATATATATGTGGAAGAATCATATTTTTATTCCAAAAGACACACATCACTTTTCTAGAATTTTCAAGATAATTCCCTTTTGGCTTTGCAAACCCTAAGTCATCTTTTGGACAAGATCAACATATTCCAAGCCTTGGTAAGTATTTATTTTCATGGATTAATATCTTATATGCATAAAAGAATATGTATATCATGTTGGTTGTGCTTGGAAAAGTTGGTCATGGAACTTGGTGAGTTTGTATGAGATTTGTGGTATATGGAATTCAAGTGTGAATTAGGCCTTGTGCCTTTGATGAAAAAGCATGGTATGGACAAAATATGAACATGTATGGTGTTATTTTTGGTATAAAACTTGTTCTTTTCTAAAAGTGGGAATTTTGGGATTTTGGCCGATATGTGTTATGAGTTGAATTAAGGTGCTTTGATGGATTATTTGTGATGTGTTATGGATAAGAAAGTGTAAAGGAGAAGTATTGTGGTGAAATGTATTGATTTTCATGTATTGGTCAATGTTGGGAATATTATGGAATTTTTGGAATAATAGTATGATCAATGGTTTTGTCAAAGGGAAATGACATGTTGAAAGCCAAACATGTAATTCATTGACATGGTATGCATTTGTAAAGTAATTGGTGGTTAATATGAATTTCGTTATGTATTTGTAGACACATAAAGAAGGAGTGGGATTATTGTCTATGCATCTAAGGTTGTAGATTCGTATTGCGAATCCAAGGTATGCAAGGTTATTTTGTCCGTATCTTTCTACGGCCAATAGTGTTCACAATTGACATTTCTTTAGTTCTATTCCGAAATGTACCAAGGTATCCCATATGCACTTATTTATGGTCATTGTCATATATTTCCTACTCATTGATCAATTGTGAATCTCATTTCTCATATTCATGATTAATGTTCCGAAAGTTCAAAGAAGGCTATGTTCCAATATTCCAATAGTGCCTATACTTGTGTCTCTTGTTCATGGATTATTGTCCAATGGTTCCAATGGTATCATGGTGCTAGTTATATTATATTTCTCATTGATATTTATTCACATGTTCTTCACTTATTGGTCAATGATTCAAAGTTTCCAACAATGTTGTGTTCCAAAGTTCCAAAGTGATGTTATGATTATCAAAGTATCAATCTCAAAGTAATGATCAAAGTAATGCAAATGTGGTCAATGATCAAGTACGGGTGGCAAGTCTAGGGGCGTAAGCCTAGCTCGACTCGATCCCGAGATATGGATTTATGGGTGGCAAGTCTAGGGGCGTAAGCCTAGCTCGACTCGATCCCAAGGGTGGCAAGTCTAGGGGCATAAGCCTAGCTCGACTCGATCCCTATATGATGATATGAAAGACCCACTGATCAGTCGGGGCCCGGGTACATTGTGTTATGTAATGACAAGTGAGCATTGAGATAAAGAAAGTAATGAAAGCAATGAAAGCAATCCACATGGTTTCCAAAATGCAACATGGTGACTTATTCACATTGAGTATCCATATGTTTTGAGTTCATTGACATATTCCTTGACATATTCATGTGTTGTATAGTTTCATCTGAGCCTTGCATACTCAGTACTTATTTCGTACTGACCCCTCTCGGAGAATTTACCTTACTTGCTGCAGGCGCAGGTCCCAGTAGGCCTCCTCAGTAGATTGCCAGTGTTAGCGGCTCTTTGGTGAGCTCCAGCTCATTCGGGGCTTCTCCGAGTCAAAGTATATATGTTTTGGTATTGTACATGTTGTATAAAGCGGGGACTTGTCCCGACTTATGGTTCATTTTGGTCAATGCTCTTGTTAGAGGCTTTTGTAGACCGACGTGGGTGTACTAGTGTAAATGACACATGTTGTTTTGACTGGATGGCCTCAACGGCCAAGTTTCATATGTATGCCTAAATATGTCCCTTGTTCTCCTTTATTCGTATTTCATAATATTATGCAATGGTGGTTATGAATATTATATGCATATAATTGAGCATAGGCAAAGGTTGGTTCTCTCGGGCCTTATCGGCTACGGGTGCCAATCATGTCTCGATGGGATTCGAGGCGTGACAAAAGTGGTATCAGAGCAGTCGGTCTAAGGATGTCTACAAAGCCGTGTCTGAGTAGAGTCTTACGTATCGATGTGTTGTGCACCACATTTATACGTAGGAGGCTACGAGACATTTAGGATGTTGTTTCTTTCCTTCATTCTAGATCGTGCAATAGAGACAATGTTGTCAGTTGCATTGTATCTGATTTTGGTAATTGTTTTTCTTTGGTATAGTCAAAATGCCGAACACTAGAAGAGGAAGAGGAAAAGGTAAAAGTAAGCTGATCAATAGAATTGCTGGTGAAGGAACAAGTAGACCACCGCCTGAACAAGTTGCTCAAGGTGGGGCTGAAACTGAGTTCGCAACGCGAGCTTCTTCTACTTCTTCAGCTCCAGAAGAGCCGAGAAGAAGGGAGGTGCCCATGGAACCACCGACGAATGCCACAGATCAGGATCTTAGGAATGCTGTACAGGGGCAGATCCAAAAGCAGATCCACAGGACTTCGTGGATCAAATTCAGAGGGCATTGGAAGTTATGCATGTGAAAGGGGTAGAGACAGTTGAACTTGCTGCATACAGGTTGAAGGGAGAGGCAATATTGTGGTATGAGGATTGGAAGAAATCCCGTGACATTGGTGCAGATCCACCTACTTGGGACGGGTTTAAAGTGGCCTTCCTCGATCATTATCTTCCATATGAGGTTCGGGAAGCACGTGCAGACCAGTTCCTAAACTTGCGTCAAGGGAATATGAGTGTTCGGGAATATAGCTTGCAATTTAATTCCTTGGCTCGATATGCGCCAAATATTGTGGCTACGATGACAGACAGGGACCATAGATACGTGGACAGACTAGAGCCATATTTGGTAAGAGATTGCACTATTGCGGCCTTGAATAGGGACATGGACATTGCTCGCATACAAGCCTTCGCCCAGAAAATGGAGGATCAGAGACAGAGACGCAGGGTACATGAATTTGATAGGGGACAGTCCAAAAGGGCTAGACTTATGGGACCACCTATGATGTCCCAAGGAGGAGCTAGGCCCCGTATGTTTCCTAGACCACCTAGACCGTCGTTCTCTTATTCCACAGGGAGTGCTTATCCTCAGTCTCGAGGGTTTTGAGGTGGTTCAGTTGGACAGAGTAGTGGGGGTCATGGATCACAGTCAGCAGGTTTTCCTCGTCAGCAGTGTCAGCACTGCGGGCGTATGCACACAGGTCCATGTCGGACAGGGATGAATGTCTGCTTTTGGTGTGGTATGCCGGGACATATAGCGAGAGAATGTCCACAGCGGAGCATGGGTGGTATAGCACGACCAGCTGGGTCGGCTGTTGCGTCTTCAGCATCGGTTCCTTCACAGGGCCGAGGGGTGCAGCCTATTGGTCGAGGTAGAGGTGCCAGAGGAGGAGCCATTACTAGCGGGGTCCAGAATCGTACTTATGCTTTGGTGGACCGCCAGAATTCAGAGGCTTCCCCAGATGTCGTCATAGGTATATTATCCATATTCTCACATAATGTATATGCATTAATTGACCCAGGCTCTACATTTTCCTATGTTACTCCATTGGTTGCTGCAAAATTTGCAACGACACTGGAAATATTAATTAAATCAATTGAAGTGTCTACACCGGTTAGTGAATATATTGTTGCAAAGAGAGTGTATCGTAACTGTGTGGTAACTGTGTGTGGTCATGATACGCTGGCCGATCTCATTGAATTGAACATGGTGGATTTTGATGTAATTATGGGCATGGATTGGTTGGCCTCTTGTTATGCTACGGTAGATTGCCGGGCCAAGAAGGTACAATTCTGTTTTCCGCAGGAAAATGTTCTCGAATGGCAGGGTAATGTAGGGGCACCACGAGGGAGATTTATTTCTTATTTGAAAGCCAGAAAAATGATTGCCAAGGGGTACGTATGTCATTTGGTACAAGTGAAAGATAATGATGCAGAACCATTAACTCCACAGTCTGTACCGGTCGTCAATGAATTTCTTGATGTATTTCCAGAGGATCTTCCAGGTTTACCCCCAGAACGGGAAGTGGAATTCGGCATTGATGTGATTCCAGGCACTCAGCCTATTTCTATCCCTCCATATAGAATGGCTCCAGTGGAACTGCGTGAATTGAAGGAGCAGTTGAAAGATTTGCTGGATAAAGGCTTCATTAGGCCTAGTATGTCCCCGTGGGGTGCACCGGTATTATTCGTACGCAAGAAAGATGGCACCTTGAGAATGTGCATCGACTATCGGCAACTGAATAAAGTAACGATCAAGAATAAATACCCCCTTCCTCGCATTGATGATTTGTTTGATCAGTTACAGGGTGCCAGGTGTTTTTCAAAGATTGACTTGAGGTCGGGTTACCATCAAGTCAGAGTTAGAGAAGAAGATGTACCCAAGACAGCTTTCCGAACACGGTATGGCCATTATGAATTTTTGGTTATGTCATTTGGGCTAACAAATGCGCCGGCTGTGTTTATGGATTTGATGAACAGAGTATTCAAGCCATTCCTAGACGTGTTCGTGACAGTATTTATCGATGACATCCTTGTTTATTCAAGATCACCAGAAGACCATGCTTATCACTTACGGCAAGTGTTGCAAATTCTCCGTGAGCGTAAGTTGTATGCAAAATTCTCCAAATGTGAGTTTTGGTTAAAATCAGTCGCGTTCTTGGGTCACATTGTATCAGATGAAGGCATACAGGTTGATACCCAAAAGATAGAAGCAGTGAAGAATTGGCCAAGACCTACAACACCCACAGAGATTCGCAGTTTTCTGGGTTTGGCAGGTTATTACCGAAGATTTGTAGAAGGTTTTGCTTCTATTACGGCACCATTGACAAAGTTAACTCACAAGGCAATTAAATTTCAATGGAATGATGCATGTGAAAGAGGGTTTCAAAACCTGAAAGATAAGTTGACTTCTACACCAGTGTTAGTTCTTCCTGAGGGCACAGAGGGCTATGTAGTGTATTGTGATGCTTCCGGGATTGGTCTCGGATGTGTGTTGATGCAGCATGGGAGGGTGATAGCATATGCCTCACGACAGTTGCGGCCACATGAGAAAAACTATCCCACACATGATCTTGAATTGGCAGCGGTAGTTTTTGCTTTAAAGATATGGCGTCATTATTTATATGGTGTTCATGTTGACATCTATACGGATCACAAAAGTTTGCAATATCTTTTTAAGCAAAAGGAACTCAATTTGAGTCAACGAAGGTGGTTAGAGCTTTTAAAAGACTATGACATTGATATTCTTTATCACCCAGGCAAAGCAAATGTAGTAGCTGATGCATTGAGCCGTAAGGCAGTAGAAAGCACTAGTGGTCAGTTGAATGAGAAGCGTGAGATAATCAAATATGTGAATCAATTAGCCAGCTTGGGAGTTCGCCTTATTGAAACGTCAGATGATAGAGTTATGGTGAAAAATGCAGCAGAATCCTCCTTGATAGCTGAAGTGAAAGAAAAGCAATTTGCGGATTCTATTTTATTACAGCTAAAGGAAAATGTGCAGCAGAATTTGACCAAGGCATTTGATATTACACCGGAAGGGGTACTTCAATGTCAAGGGAGGTTATGTGTACCGGACGTAGATGAACTGAGGACACGAATAATGACAGAAGCGCACCATTCGCGTTATTCCATTCACCCGGGTGCTACTAAAATGTACCATGAATTGAAAGAAGTGTATTGGTGGGGCAACATGAAAAAGAACATTGCAGAATTTGTCGCGCAGTGCCCAAATTGTCAACAAGTGAAAGTGGAACATCAGAAACCGGGAGGTTACATGCAATGTATCAATCTTCCAGTCTGGAAGTGGGATATGATTAATATGGATTTTATTACGGGCTTGCCTCGTACATTGCAGAAGTTTGATTCCATATGGGTCATAGTGGACCGACTTACCAAGTCGGCGCATTTTCTACCTGTCAAGACGACCTATACAGCTGAGGATTATGCGAAATTGTATGTAAAAGAGATAGTACGATTGCATGGTATTCCACTTTCTATTATATCAGACAGAGGAGCACAGTTCACAGCACACTTTTGGAAATCTTTTCAGCGGAGTTTGGGTACTCAGGTGAATTTGAGTACGGCTTTCCATCCTCAGACCGATGGCCAAGCAGAACGTACTATTCAGACACTTGAAGATATGCTACGAGCATGTACGTTGGATTTTCAAGGTAGTTGGGATGACCATTTGCCTCTTATTGAATTTGCGTATAACAATAGCTATCATTCAAGTATTAAAATGGCACCTTATGAAGCCTTGTATGGAAGGAAGTGTAGATCACCAATCGGATGGTTTGAAGCAGGTGAAACTGCTTTACTTGGGCCAGATATTGTTCACCAAGCCATGGAGAAAGGTAAAGTTATCCAACAACGGTTACAAACGGCTCAAAGTCGTCACAAGTCATATGCCGATGTTAGAAGAAGAGGGCTTGAATTTGCCATAGGTGATTGGGTGTTTTTAAAGGTGTCACCGATGAAAGGGGTAATGCGGTTCGGAAAGAAAGGGAAATTGAGTCCACGTTACATAGGCCCCTATGAAGTTATTAGAAGATTTGGGCAAGTCGCATATGAATTAGCCTTACCTCAAGAACTTTCCTCCGTCCATCCGGTATTTCATGTGTCGATGCTTCGGAAATGCATAGGAGATCCGTCTCGTATTGTTCCCGTAGAGGATGTTCAAGTTACAGAGGATCTCACTTATGAAGAGGTGCCCATTGCTATCCTAGATCGACAAGTAAAGAGATTGAGAAATAAAGACATAGCATCCGTAAAAGTCCTTTGGAGAAATCAACAAGTAGAGGAGATCACATGGGAAGCGGAAGAAATGATGAAATCCAAGTATCCCCACTTATTTCAAATGGACCAAGAAGTTCACAGTACGGAGGTGGAATAATAACAAGTAAGTCTTTAATAGCATTATGTCTATTGGTATGTTAAAGTAAAGATACATTTGTTGTGTATAAAACATGTTGTTAACATTCGAGGACGAATGTTCCTAAGGGGGGAAGAATGTAACATCCCGTACCTTTTCGACCTATGTGATGATGTTGAACAATGGTTACTTAAGTTTCGAGACGCTATGAGTATGTATTTTGTAAGGTTGGTGATGAAAAAAAAAATTAATTAATTCGAGCCTCGTACATGTGATTAGATTTTAGTCGGAGATGTCTTGTGTAATACCCCATACATTTCCAACCTCATTTGGTACCTTGGAGTCATGTTTACTTGATGATTAAGGTCACTACGTAAGTATTTTGTAGTGTTTTGATAGGGTATTGGATGATATGCAAGTGTTAGAAAAAAATGGCTGAAAAATCCAGCAGGCCACTGATTCAGAGAACCTTCAATTCCTGCGCCACTGCTGCAAAGCAAGGCAGTGGCGCAAGGCACAACATAATTGGCCTTTCCGAGCTCGTTTGGCGACGAAATGCAACGACGATTCTTCCATGGTTTCTTTTGATTCCTTGGAGTTCCTTTAGCGTTGTTAAGGCTTCAAATACCTCGATACACTACTACATACTCCTACATGATCAAACCATGAAATACAAGAATTTACCAAAATGTTCAAAGAAGCCATAGGTGACTAGAATTCCTATTTTTGCGATTGAGGCTACGAATGAAAATCTCATAAGTAAATATTGTCGTGGCATTATGAAATTATTTAAACATGAGATATATGATGGATTATACATGAGAATTGGTGGGCTAGGATAATATGTGTTAATGGGCCAATTTGAGGCCCAAAATGGGATAAAATGCAAGGCCCAAAGGGGAAACAAAAGACCCATTCTTCCATTGACCAAATGGACATGGAATTTAATTCCAAAGAAGACTTGAGGGCCTATATATATGTGGAAGAATCAGATTTTTATTCCAAAAGACACACATCACTTTTCTAGAATTTTCAAGATAATTCCCTTTTGGCTTTGCAAACCCTAAGTCATCTTTTGGACAAGATCAACATATTCCAAGCCTTGGTAAGTATTTATTTTCATGGATTAATATCTTATATGCATAAAAGAATATGTATATCATGTTGGTTGTGCTTGGAAAAGTTGGTCATGGAACTTGGTGAGTTTGTATGAGATTTGTGGTATATGGAATTCAAGTGTGAATTAGGCCTTGTGCCTTTGATGAAAAAGCATGGTATGGACAAAATATGAACATGTATGGTGTTATTTTTGGTATAAAACTTGTTCTTTTCTAAAAGTGGGAATTTTGGGATTTTGGCCGATATGTGTTATGAGTTGAATTAAGGTGCTTTGATGGATTATTTGTGATGTGTTATGGATAAGAAAGTGTAAAGGAGAAGTATTGTGGTGAAATGTATTGATTTTCATGTATTGGTCAATGTTGGGAATATTATGGAATTTTTGGAATAATAGTATGATCAATGGTTTTGTCAAAGGGAAATGACATGTTGAAAGCCAAACATGTAATTCATTGACATGGTATGCATTTGTAAAGTAATTGGTGGTTAATATGAATTTCGTTATGTATTTGTAGACACATAAAGAAGGAGTGGGATTATTGTCTACGCATCTAATGTTGTAGATTCGTATTGCGAATCCAAGGTATGCAAGGTTATTTTGTCCGTATCTTTCTACGGCCAATAGTGTTCACAATTGACATTTCTTTAGTTCTATTCCGAAATGTACCAAGGTATCCCATATGCACTTATTTATGGTCATTGTCATATATTTCCTACTCATTGATCAATTGTGAATCTCATTTCTCATATTCATGATTAATGTTCCGAAAGTTCAAAGAAGGCTATGTTCCAATATTCCAATAGTGCCTATACTTGTGTCTCTTGTTCATGGATTATTGTCCAATGGTTCCAATGGTATCATGGTGCTAGTTATATTATATTTCTCATTGATATTTATTCACATGTTCTTCACTTATTGGTCAATGATTCAAAGTTTCCAACAATGTTGTGTTCCAAAGTTCCAAAGTGATGTTATGATTATCAAAGTATCAATCTCAAAGTAATGATCAAAGTAATGCAAATGTGGTCAATGATCAAGTACGGGTGGCAAGTCTAGGGGCGTAAGCCTAGCTCGACTCGATCCCGAGATATGGATTTATGGGTGGCAAGTCTAGGGGCGTAAGCCTAGCTCGACTCGATCCCAAGGGTGGCAAGTCTAGGGGCATAAGCCTAGCTCGACTCGATCCCTATATGATGATATGAAAGACCCACTGATCAGTCGGGGCCCAGGTACATTGTGTTATGTAATGACAAGTGAGCATTGAGATAAAGAAAGTAATGAAAGCAATGAAAGCAATCCACATGGTTTCCAAAATGCAACATGGTGACTTATTCACATTGAGTATCCATATGTTTTGAGTTCATTGACATATTCCTTGACATATTCATGTGTTGTATAGTTTCATCTGAGCCTTGCATACTCAGTACTTATTTCGTACTGACCCCTCTCGGAGAATTTACCTTACTTGCTGCAGGCGCAGGTCCCAGTAGGCCTCCTCAGTAGATTGCCAGTGTTAGCGGCTCTTTGGTGAGCTCCAGCTCATTCGGGGCTTCTCCGAGTCAAAGTATATATGTTTTGGTATTGTACATGTTGTATAAAGCGGGGACTTGTCCCGACTTATGGTTCATTTTGGTCAATGCTCTTGTTAGAGGCTTTTGTAGACCGACGTGGGTGTACTAGTGTAAATGACACATGTTGTTTTGACTGGATGGCCTCAACGGCCAAGTTTCATATGTATGCCTAAATATGTCCCTTGTTCTCCTTTATTCGTATTTCATAATATTATGCAATGGTGGTTATGAATATTATATGCATATAATTGAGCATAGGCAAAGGTTGGTTCTCTCGGGCCTTATCGGCTACGGGTGCCAATCATGTCTCGATGGGATTCGAGGCGTGACAGGATACTTGAGAAGCACATTGTAGCACTTGTAGCTCAAGGTCCACGCGGTCACTAATTGACAATATAGCATCAGAAGTCTGTATGGTTTATGCTATATTATCCTTCCAGTTTGGAAGTGGAACATGAATAATCTGGATTTCATCACAGGGTTGTCTCATACACTGCGAAGGTTGATTCCATATCAGTGATAGTTAACAGACTTACCGAGTCAGTGTATTTCCTACCAGTTAAGACCACCGATACAGCTGAACATTATGTAACGTTGTATGTTACGGAGATAGTACGATTACATGGGATTCTACTCACTACTATATCAAAGGGGAGAGCTTACTTTATTGCATAGTGTTGAAAGTCCTTTCAGTAAAGCATGGGTACACAGGTAGATGTAAGTGCGGCTTGTCATCCTCAGATGGATGGACAAACAGAACACATTATACTAACATTTGCAGATATGTCACGAGTTTGTACATTGGACTTTACAGGTAGTTGGGATGAACATCTATGGTTTATTGAAATTGCTTACAATAAAAGTATCAAAAGGCATCTACGAAGCTTTATGTGAAAGAGAATATAGATCATTAATTGGATGGGTTACAGTTGACGGAATTTGCTTCGCTTGGGTATCGAGAAAGTGAAGGTGATATAACAACAGTTACAATGGCCCAAAGTCAATACAAATTAGATGCCGATATTAAAGATGAAAAGGAAAGAAATAATGAGAATCGGAAAGAAAGGGAAATTGTCCAAAGATTTGGGCAAATTGAGTGTCTATTAGCACTAGTCCAGGAACTTTTCACAGTTCATTCAGTATCTAATATGCGATGCTTTGAAAGTGTATAGGCGATTATCTTATATCGTTGCCAGTGGAAATGTACAAATTACAGGGGATTTCACATGTGAAAAAGGTACTTATTGTTACTTATTGTGAGGTGTATTGAAGTAATTTGATGGCATAATTGTGATGTTGTGGTGATGGAGAAGTGTAAAATATGAACTTGGTGTGACATGATCTTGGCTATCATGTATTGGTCAATGTATGGAATATTGTGGGATTATTGGAATAATAAATTCATAAATGATATTTTGGTCAATGTTGGGCATGTTGCGGTATTATTGATATGACCATGCCGAAAAGGATATTATCAAGGGGAAATGACATGTTAAAGCCAAACATGTGACTTGTTGTTATTGTATACATTTGTAAGGTAGTTGGTGGTTAATGTTGGTTCCATTATGTATTTGTGATGTAGAGTGAAACGTAAAGAAGGAGCGGAATTGTTGCTCTCACATATTTGATTGTGTACTTACATTGGGAAGACAAGGTATGCAAGGTTACTTTGTCCGTATCTTTCTACGGCCAATAGTGTTCACATTGACATTTCACTAGTTCTATTCCGAAATGTACTAAGGTATCCCATATGCACTTATCCATGGTCATTGTCATATATTTCCTTCTCATTGAACAATTGTGAATCCCATTTCTCATATTCATGGTTAATGGTCCAAAAGCTCAAATAAAGTTACGCTCCAATATTCCAATAGTGACTATACTTGTGTCTCTTGTTCATGGATTATTGTCCAATGGTTCCAATGGTATCATGGTGCTAGTAATGTTATATTTCTCATTATTTCTCATTGATATTTATTCACATGCCCTTCACTCATTGGTCAATGATTCAAAGCTTCCAACAATGTTATGTTCCAAAGTTCCAAAGTGATGTTATGACTATCAAAGTATCAATCTCAAAGTAATGATCAAAGTAATGCAAATGTGGTCAATGATCAAGTACGGGTGGCAAGTCTAGGGGCGTAAGCCTAGCTCGACTCGATCCCGAGGTTTGGATTTATGGGTGGCAAGTCTAGGGGCGTAAGCCTAGCTCGACTCGATCCCGATGCATTGATGTATGGGTGGCAAGTCTAGGGGCATAAGCCTAGCTCGACTCGATCCCTACACAATGATATGATATAAAAGACCCACTGATCAGTAGGGGCCCGGGTACGTTGTTATCAGTGAGCATTGAGATAAAGAAAGTAATGAAAGTAATGAAAGCAATCCACATGGTTTCCAAAATGCAACATGGTGACTTACCCACATTGATTATTCATATGTTTTGAGTTCATTGACATATTCTTGTATTGTACAGTTTCATCTGAGCCTTGCATACTCAGTACTTATTTCGTACTGACCCCTCTCGGGGAATTTACCTTACTTGCTGCAGGCGCAGGTACTAGTAGGCCGCCACAGTAGGTTGCCAGCTGTTTGCGGTTTATTGGTGAGCTCCAGTTAGTTCGGGGCTTCTCCGAGTCACAGTGGTTCATATGCTTTGATATTGTACATTGTGTATAAAGCGGGGACTTGTCCCGACTTTCAGTTGGTTTTGGTCAATGCATCTGTTAGAGGCTTTTGTAGACGTATGTGGGTGTATGTGTATAAGATGATAGATGAAATCTTGACTTGATGGCCTCAACGGCCAAGTTTCTCATATGTATATACGTCATATGTTCTATGCTTTCCGATTTTAGCCCCTCATGTTTCTATGTGATAGTAGTGTTTCCTATGACATGTATATGAGTGAATAGAAGCAAAGATTGGTTCTCTCGGGCCTTGTCGGCTTCGGGTGCCAATCACGCCTCTTGGGAGTTCGGGGCGTGACACTTTGCTCATGAACCTTCACATGCATGCCTTCATATGCGTCTTATTCTTTCTTATGCAACTATGCAGAAATCATAAACATGGAAACTTATGCCATAAACATATATATAAAACTTGGCCGTTGGAGCCATTACGTAGAACTGAACGTACACTTCTGTCATTCACATACCCACATAGGTCTATGAAAGCCTCTAACAAATACATGACTATGTCTATACAATATTTACAATATCAAAACAATGTACACTATGACTCGGAAAGCCCCGAACCAAGTGGAGCTCACCAAAACTCTGCAAATGATCCCCAGTCTACAGATGATGTCTACTAATGCCTGCACCTGCACATGTAAGGTAAGTTCCCCCGAGGGGGTCAGTACGAGAATGTACTGAATATGTAAGGCTAGAGAAATGACATTATACATGAGAATGTCAATGAAATAAATAGGATAATGTCAATGAAATAAATAAAAGAGATTATTTAATATGGGTAAACCATCGTTCTAATTGGAAACTGGCGTACCACTTTCGTTATGAACAATTTCGGACATTCATTTTTAGATCCTTACCAATCATAGAATATCTTTCATACGTATTTACACTCAAGAGATTCTTTCCAGCTTTTATGTTCATTGTCACTATGGTTCTACTACTTGGTGAGTAAATTTCGAAAGAATAACATTCATTCATACACATCCACTCTCTTGGTGGATGAATAATATAACCTACAACCACTCTATGGTAGGGGTATCATACATCCACTCTACTTGCTTCTCTACCTTAGCTTACTTCACTCAATAACTTATTAATCATATACTGTCCGGGCCCAACTGATCAGTGGGAAATTCATAGAGAACCTCATGCAGGTGTACATGTCACCCCATGGATGATATATAGAGAACCGTCATGCAGATGTACATGTCACCCCATGGATGATATATAGAGAACCGTCATGCAGGTGTTCATTGCACCCCATGGATGATATACAATAGAGGACCGTTATGCAGGTGTTTATTGCACCCCATGGATGATATACATAGAGGACCGTCATGCAGGTGTTTATTGCACCCCATGGATGATATACATAGAGGACCGTCATGCAGGTGTTTATTGCACCCCATGGATGATATACTTATAACTCGACTTTTACCAGCTTGGTACAAACACAATCATAACATTATTACATTTTAGAACATCACATTCTCAGAACTTAGAGTTAGCATATCTACACACTTGTACGACCTATTAAGGATCACAATGTTATTGGCAACACACATGTATATATTTTACCTTGTTCTCTACTTCCAAGAGATTAACTCTTTTGCCACTTCTTATGAGAACTTATATAAGGAAGTGTATAATACTGGACCTCCACCTTCGGAATACAATAACTAACATAGCGTAATATTGGGATTTTCTATATAGAACTTGAACCCCTCTTGAATGTGATCCCTACTTAATGAAGCATATTGTAACCATGCGCCTTACTCTTTCCAATCTTATACCCTTCACTAGGCTATGAGAATATACACGTTTTACTTCACTCCTTCACTTCATGAGATCACTAGCACACATCTTCTTATGAGAGAGATACATACTTCATCTATGGAGAATTTACATACTAAGGATCAAGACACATGAAAGATTGGTTTTACCACAATCATTAAACTATGAGACTTTGAAATCATGACATATTTTGGACATGCTAAGCAAACATTAATAGATTCTCATTATACCTTACTCTCTCTTGAGGTCGTCCTTTTAGGACTCACGACATTCTGACATCTTTGGGATTTCGATCAATGAATAGCCAAAGGATATGAAGTAAGTAAATCATAGTTCATCTAAGAATAGGACATCTATGGATAACAATATATGTCAACCTGAATTGAGGTACTTCACAACCTTTAGAAATAGAACAAGCCAATAGGTTACATATGCAGAATAATATACGTCAACCTGAATTGATATGCTTTATGCCTTTCGGAAGTGATACATAATCAACGTCAATAGGAACAATATGATGTAGAAGGACACGGAAAGAGTAACCTTACATACCTGCACTTCCAAGTATGAATACACGAATCTATGTATGATTACAATGGTCCAGCTCCTTCTGTACTTCTTAGTCTACAATACAAGGTCATACCGGACTTACATTAGCAACTAGTCCCTATATAAGCGTACAAGACGACAATGAACTATGTGGCTACCATATAATGTCATGTCACCCCCTCCCAATACAATCCACTGCATTTCCATACCAACAACACCATGACATTACACACATTGACCAAGAGATCACACATCGATAGCATTTCACACCATTTTGACCTTTTACGCATTTCCCGTTATCATTCCGTCGTAATTGTGCCTTTATAACAACATATAACCAACCATCCATACTTAATACAGTCCAAAACACCTTCATACGATGCTTTAGAGTCATTAGAACGACATCACAAGTTGATATTTGCACCCAAAAAGGGTATCGGGGCTTTCGGGGATCAACTAGAGTCGAACACATACCAACTCGTTTCTGGAAGGGACATGCGCTGCCACCTGCGCACGCAGGTGGCCATGTGCGTGCACATGTGCCCTCTGGCAGCAGCCAGAGGCATCTGCGTTGGCATCTGCGCACGCAGGTGCCTCCGTCTGCGAGGGCAGATGCCCGTTTGGTCCGAAATGGCTTCGTTTTGGGTCTTTCAATGCAATGAATGGTCCATGATCACAATCAAACATATTTGAACATATTTTTGATCATATTAAACACCAACAACCAGCCATGGTCTCACAACACCAATAACAACACCAAAATGACACTTTACGGCCAACTTGCCATCAAAACCATAACCAATTTCTCAATAAAAATTTCCAAACACTATGCACAAGTAGAGAACAAGTCAAGACTATAATCACATCTCATATATCCATATTGAATCCATCAAGTTCATTTTCATCAAGATCACAAACCCATGTTCAAGTTTTCAAGCCATAAATCATCCTCCGATTTAGCAAATACAAATTATTTTGCACATAGGGAACTTCTCCCTCTTTACCAACATAACCAACATGATATGAGTAGTCTCTCATGCACATAATATATTAAATCATAAGTTTGAACACTTACCAAAGTGTGCAAGATGATGCCTTTGGCCAAAAGATGAAAACCTAGAGTTTGAGTTGAGAGCAAAAATGTTGGAGAAATTTCTAGAAATGGCATGGGTGTCCAAATGAGAGAAAAATCTGATTTTCTCTCTTATATAGGCCCCCAAGTCTTCCTTTATCCTTTAATTATCATTAATGACCATGTTGAATGGGTCAAATGGATCAATTATGGAAGAATGGGTCAAAATCTTGCATTGGGCCATGTCTTCTTATCATTTTTGGGCTTTATTTAAGGCCCAATGGCTTAAGCCCAACATTTTAAATGCAAAAATCCCCCAAAGTTCTCATGTTTCATTATTTCCATAAATGCTATCGGAATTAATTAGACTCAGAAACTTACGGGGTGTTACATTTAATATGGAATGAAGGGAGTATTGTTTAGTTTTATCGCCATTATGTTTTGATATGAATTCTTGTGTTAACTGATTCCCAAACAACACGAGCTCTAGTAAGTGTATCATGCAGCCAAGCAGCAAGTTCTACTAAGTGAACAGTAGAACAGTAATAATATACCCAGTGTAATTTCGCAAGCGGGGTCTGGAGAGGATGGTGTGTACGCTGCCTTACCCCTATCTTGAGAAGGTAGAGAGGTTGTTTCCGATAGACCCTCTGCTCAAGTAAAGCACATGGCAAGTAGATAGATTATGCTTCAATGCATCTTAAAGCAGTGTAGAAGATCCAAGTGAAAAAAAAAAACTAGGAAAAATTAACAAATACAAGAATTCAACATTGTTATAAAATGGCCAACAACTGGTGAACCAACTGCCCAAATACAAGGAATCAAGAATCAGAGGCTGAGTCTTGGCAAAGCTTGTGACATTGAAGCTTGTTACAAATCCATAAGCTCATTCAAACAAGAATTTTTATTTTTTTTTGTAATCGTGGTGTCTGGGCCAGCTTGCACGCACCTCGACTAATTTTACAAGGTACATGCTACCTCCCACCAACACATAAGTCGATACATCCAGACTTGGACAGATGAGAAGAAATTACCTAGTGTTTTTGCACCTCGACTAATTCAATCTAATATAAAGGGCTGATCATTTTTGACAATTGAAATTGGGAATTAAGTAGGAAGCAAATGCTGCAGCAAGGAAATAGAAAGAAAAGCAGACAAAAAAGGTGAACATGTTCCTACCTTCTTTAAACGGAAAAGGGTCAAAATTACCCCTGAACTATCCGAAATAAAGCAAAAATACCCTCCGTTTATTTTTTGGCTCAAAAATACCCCTCCGTTTATTTTTTGGCTCAAAAATGCCCCTCATTTTAATGGAGTGCCAGAAAGGGCCAAAACTACCTCTGAACTATTCGAAATGGAGCAAAAATACCCCTCCATTTGTTTTTTGGCTCAAAAATACCCCTCACATTAATGGAGTGCCACCAAGCACACCACGTGAAAAAAAATTGTCACATGGTTAGTCCACGTCAGTGTCCCATTTAATATCCAACCAGCCCACTTAACCATATTCCAACTTAACAGCCATTTAATATCCGTACCCGACCCATCTTAAAAAAAAACCCCGACCCGTCCTCATAAGTAAATGGTAAAGATAAATCCACCTTTCATTTCACTTGAACTCTCCAAAAAAAAAAATCGATCCGGACTAGGGATTCTGAGGGAAAAGAAAGCCCTTAGGAAAAAAATCAACCCGTGTACTAAGAGCTTTCTTTTCCCTCAGAATCCCTAGTTTGCATCGATTTTTTTTTTTGGAGAGTTCAAGTGAAATGAAGGGTGGATCTATCTTTACTATTTACTTCTGAGGACGGGTCGGGTTTATTTTAAGATGGGTCGGGTACGGATATTAAATGGCTGTTAAGTTGGAATATGGTTAAGTGGGCTGGTTGGGTATTAAATGGGACACTGACGTAGACTAACCATGTGACAATTTTTTTTCACGTGGTGTGCTTGGTGGCACTCCATTAATGTGAGGGGTATTTTTGAGCCAAAAAACAAATAGAGGAGCATTTTTGCTCCATTTCGGATAGTGCAGGGGTAGTTTTGGCCCTTTTTGGCACTCCGTTAAAATGAGGGGCATTTTTGAGCCAAGAAATAAACGGAGGGGTATTTTTGAGCCAAAAAACAAACGGAGGGTATTTTTGCTCTATTTCAAATAGTTCAGGGATAGTTTTGACCCTTTTCCGTTCTTTAAATTCAAGTGTGCAACAGAAATTGAAGGATGTTGACTTGAAGATTTCAAATCCTTTTCAACAGAGTTAAAAAGAAGTGATAATATGCTGTCAGGTAGCCTTTTACCCATTTTCCTATAAAGTAATCAACCATGGTCACACTATTACAACAACATATCCGGTGTGATCCCACAAGTTGGGTCCAAAAAGGATGAAACGTGTGCAAACTATCATAGAGTAGAGAGATTATTCCCGACAGACCTTGGAACTCAAGAGAAATATTTCACAACACAGGTTTAAAACAAAACAAAGACAGTAAAAAAGCTAAGAAATATCAACAACAGAAATAGTAAAAAGCCAAAAAGCTGCTCATGTTACTCAACAATAATGAAACAAAGGTCCATGTATATTCTTTACCATTTCTGTCACATTTGCATCTTTGATCAATAAAGAGACCTATCACTATCAACTACTACTCACTATCAACTACTACTTCACCTGTTTGAACTTTTTATCAGTATCCAATTTTAACAACAGTAAAGTATACCACTCCATTAATAGTACTACTAAAACATATTACTAACAAAGTAGAAAACTTCCTAAAGTTTTTAGTCAAGTGAACAATGCCCCAAAATCTGCAGCCCCCATACCGAAATCATCTTGCAAGTGCATTAAGATATCATCTCCCATAACAAACTCAGCATCATTATCATTAGTCTTTTCTCCCCCCACATTACCAAAATCACCATTTCCCTCAACATTATTGTTCACATTAGTCTTTTCTCCCCCCACATTACCAATATCAAAATCACCATTTCCCTCAACATTATTGTTCTCATTAGTATTTTCTCCCCCAACATTACCAATATCAAAATCACCATTTCCCTCAACATCATTGTTCTCACTAGTGTTTTCTCTCCACACATTAGCAAAGTCAAAATCATCATCATTATAAACAATCTCATCCATGTTAACCTTGTTCCCTTTTCCTAACACCTTGTTTACACTCTTTGCCATCATTTTTATCTTCCTCTTCTTGGAACTTGTACACCCTTCGTTCATTTCATCACCATTAGTTTTCATTGATTCATCTTCCACCCCTAAAGATTCCTCCTCTCTTTCATTTCCATCCTCCTCTACTTCATCATCAAAAAGTTCAATGCATGCATCATCATTCTTCTTTACAAAAGGTGACCATGAAGAGTTGCCTTCTGTACCCAAAATAGAGAAACCAAAGCAATGATACTTACCGTTGGCCACCACGTGAGGTGGCGGAGGTGGGCCCACAATCGGCAGCGCGTGCAACACTCTTTTACATTTCTCATTCGGACACCACAAAGGACAACCTTCATAATCCTTCAAAAACTCATACACATAGTAACAGTATGGACACATTGTCCAAAAAGTATCAACACGGGTCTTACCGATCGGGTTCGAAAAGTTCCCGCCATTTTCATTGGTTTCCAACCCATCATCAAAACGGGTCCTCTTGGTCGGGTTAGAACAGCTCCCACCTCCATCAGCAGCAAGGGTCTTCTGGGTTGGATTCGAAAAACTCCCGCCATTTTCATTGGTTTTTAACCCATCATCCAAACTGGTTTCCCGGGTCGGGTCCCAAAAGCTCCCTCCTTTTTCATTGTTTTTCAAACCATCATCGAAAAGGTTATTCTGGATCGGGTCGAAAAAGGTCCCACTGTTCAGCCCATCATCTAAATGGGTCATCTGCGTCTGGTTCAAAAGGTTCCCGCCTTTTTCCATGGTATTCAACCCATCATCGAAACGGGTCTGAATCGGGTTAGAAGAGCTCCCACTCCCGTCATCCAAACGGATCATCGGGGTCGGATTCAAAAAGCTCCAACCCCCATCATCCAAACGGGTCACCCGGGTCGGGTTCGAAAAGTTCCCTCCTCCATCGTCATCACGGGTCATCTGGGACTGGTTCAAAAAGTTCCCGCCTTTTTCCATGCTATTCAACCCATCATCCAAACGGGTCATCCGGGGCGGTTTCAAAAGGCTCCCAAGCAACCCATCATCACAACGGGTCATCTGGGTCTGGTTGGAAGAGCTCCCACCCACATTGACATCAAAACGGGTCTGTTGTGTCGGGTTCAAAAAGCTCCCGCCTTTTTCCATGGTATTCGAACCATCATCGAAACGGGTCAGGGTCGCGTTAGAAGAGCTCCCACCCCCATCACCTAAACGGGTCATCGGGGCCAGGTCCAAAAGACTCCCACTTTGCAATCCGCCATCAATCCGGATCGGGTTAGAAGAGCTCCCACCCCCATCACCCAAACGGGTCATCCGGGTCAGGTCCAAAAGACTCCCACTTTGCAACCCGCCATTAAAACGGGTCATCCGGGTCGGGTTGAAAATGCTCCGACTTATCAACCCATCACCTAAACGGGTCTTCTGAATAGGATTCGTAATGCTCCCACTTGTCAACCCACCACCCAACCGGGTCATCTGACTTGGGTCAAAAAAGCTCCCATTGTTCAACCCATAATCAAACCGGGTCGTCATCCTGGTCTGCTCCAAACCCCTCCCGCCACCATCACCCAACCGGGTCAGATTTCCAACCCTCCCATCATTTTCCATTTTCCTCAACTCATCATCAAACCGAACCTTATCATTCGGACTCGCAACCACCGACCAAGCCCTAAGCACAACCTTAAGAGCCTCAGCAGCGAAAGGACACTCTCTCACATTCGGGTTCAACAACTCCGTCACACTCTTGAAGTTGTCCAACAGAAGTTGTCGCTCATCACTGTAGTTCGGAACCTTAAGGACAGAATAATAATTTGGCTGTCCGTTAACGCTCTTAGGGAGCATTAATATATCAGTGATCGCGATCATCTGCAAAGGAACAGAGTGGTTTGGATCGATGTCTTTGGCTTTAATGGCGTATTTACGACATTCTTTAAAGTTTTTTTGATTAAGAAAACATTTAGATAAATCCAAATAAGTGTGGAATGTTGAATTTTGGGTAATTATTGGCTTCATGATATAATTTTTTGGTGTTGTTGTAGAATTGCAGAAGAGAGATGAAAATGGAGGAAATAGGGGGATATATAAAGGGATTTTTTTGTAGAGGTGGGAAAAGGACAAAGTTGGAAATATTTTGATTTTTTGTTTTATGGGTGATTTTGGATAGGGACAAAATTGGAAATTTCTTTATTTTTTGTTTTATGGATGAATTTGTATATCGACAAAATTGGAAATTTTTTTATTTTTTTGTTTTATGGATGATTTTGACTATGGTCAAAATTGGATATTTTATGATTTTTATAAAGGGTTTATTTTGTAGTTCCGCCGTTTCATTTTACTTGGTCCTGTTAACCTAGCATGCCTGATAATACATTAATAATTAATGATGTATTTTATTAAACTAACAGTATTAGTTTTACTTTGGGACGGAAATGTAGGAGATATAAACGGGTTTTTGTAAAGGTGGGAAAAGGCCAAAAATTGGAAAAAAATTTATTTTTTTCATGGATTATTTTGGATATGGACATTTTTTAAAGAGTTTATATTTTGTATTTCCGTTAGAGGTTTATTTTATTAAACTAATATTATTAATTATTAATGTGCTTTGACTCTAATTTTATTGCTACTATTATTTTATGTAATTTTTTAATACTAATGGCTAATTTGGTTAGGGAACAAGATGTAGCATAAACATAGCACTACAATCTCGGGATAACTAATCTCAGGATAAGTTATCCCCAATTTTAGTCAAACCAAATATAGGATTAAATAATCTTAAAATTAATCTCAGAATTAGTTATCTCTTATTCCTCGTACGAAACGAGCCCTAAGGGTAGAAAGGACGTAATATTCATAAAAAGAAATTAATTTTATAAATTACACAAGTAAATTGGAATAATTATTTTTAGTATAAAAGGGATCAAGCAAAATGAAATGGAGATGGAGAGAATACATATACAAGATTAAATTGGAAATTGAGTAAATTTTTTAAGGGTCTATTTTGGAATTCTTATTTTAACATTTTGAGATGGTCAAATTTGGACATTAAGTAATTGGGAAATGGGAATGGATTATTTAGATAAGGACATATTTATTTTGTGCATATATAAAATTAAATTGGAAATTTGGTAGATCATTTATCATTAATTATTTATCAACTAATAAAGGATTAGTTTGACTGTGAATAGGAGATAAATTGGAGTACTTATTTTTACATTTTGAGATGTTTCAAGTTTGGACATAAAGTAATTGGGAATGGATTATTTAGATAAGGACATATATTTATTTTGTGTGTATATATATATAATTAAATTGGAAATTAGGTAAATCAATTTATCAACTAATAAAGGATTACTTTGACTACTTTTAAAAGGAGATGGCATGAATTTTGATCAACATTTTACTATGTATTTTTTTTATCATATTAATGTGAGAAAAATTGCAACTTATAGTATTTTCGGTATAGTTTTCAAACATCTAAATTTTAAATTATAAATAGTAAATTAATCTACTCTAATTTAACTTTAAAATTTAGTCAAACTGACTTTCGTAAAGTAAAATGAACGGAGAGAGTATTTTAACATTTTGAGATGTTTCGAATTTGGACATTAACTAATTGTAAGGAGATTCTTTAGATAGAGACATTTTTTTTTTTTTGAAATTTGAGAGTTTAATATTATTGTTGCTGATTTGGTTCTCTTTTATGTGTTCAGTATGTATTTTGTAATTTCTTTAAGAAAGTATAATTAAGTATTTATTTTATTAAATTTTGCATACCTATTATACGTTAAAAATCTAAATTTGAGGATCAATATTTCAACAAGTTTGAAAATGATTATTTAACGATAAGATGTTTCTTGAAAATCAAACACTATTAAGAAGAGGTTTAAAATTAATGTACACTTTGAAACAACTGTACTACTTTTGTCGTGAATTTCTAAAATGACTCTTATTTTGAAATAATTTTTACATTAGAAAGAAGAGATATTTTTTTAAAGCTAAATCAACACTTATTTTAAAACGAAGAGGATACGTAATAAAGAAGAGAACATTATTTGCTAAACTCTGCTATAAAAACTAGGGAAGTTTCATATAATTCATTTAAACATTACATGCATTAAACACATTATTGAAGTACTAATGTAATGGAAGTGGTTTAGTTAAACTTATATTTTAAGATAATTGATGTAAAAGTTACTAATCAATCTTAAGTTGATAACTATGACTATGAGAGTAAAACAAAATTCATGAAATTTATGAGTATTAACACTTTCTTTTCGAAGAGATTAAGTACTAGTTATTACTCATAAATGGAAGTATTTAATAAGCTCATTCTTTCATATTTTTTGTTCTTGATTAGATTACTGGAACTTGTTTCGTCTCTAAAGCAAATCCCCTTTTTTCGTCATTTAGCATTGTTTTGTTGTTATTGCTCCCATATTATATTCCTGTTTGCAAATTATTTGGCGGGTTTTATTTAAGCTGAGGGTCCATTGTAAATAGTTTTTCTATCTCTACAAGGTAAGAGTAAGATATGTGCATACTCTACCCTCCCTACACCTAACTTGTGGAATTACACGGGGTATTATTAATCAATGGGTGACAATTGAATAACATGCTATTATTGACTCGTAAATAATACTGAATAATATAACTTAGTACAATACATGAAACTAGAGAAACAACATGCATAATGATTTTTTTATTCAACGTGTTAATTTAACAATTTGAACTCTTATCTCGTCGACAAATATAAATTACTACTTTGTAATTATGATAATATCCAAGATAGAAGTGTTAGGATTTTAAGAGGTGTGAATGGAAAATAAATAGGTGTTTTTTTGGAAAAACACCAAGAGAAAGGATGCAATTTGAGTAGGCACCTGTTCACCTTGGATGGTTGTGACCTTTTCAATTAGTTGTGACTTTTTCGAAGAGGCGCACCTTTCTGAATCATTGTTTCTCTTCTGAAACAACACCTTGATGGTTGTATATACCTATTGAATCCTCAGATTTTCCATATGAATTTTCTAAATTTCTACTTTTCTTCTTCCTGCACTTTAAAGTCTTCTTATGTGATCTACTACCGTTGAGTAAGTTCACTGTTCATCAGAATTTGAGGACTACTAAACGTTCTATCCTGGGAAAATATATTACTTTAACCTCGAGCAGTCAGATACTCAGATTGAATTTCCACTCGGAGTAAAAGTCAGATTGAATTTCCATTGGGAGCCAGTTGCTGGCCCTATTCTTCTAACAATGTCCTAGTTTTCGTTTCTCCAAGAAAAGAAAGGAAAATGTTCGTTTATAGGCAAAACTTAGATATTTTACGTCCGCGTAATTATTAAAAACTAGTAAATTTATATGTTTGCCAAAGTTGAACTTTTTATAGTTTGTGTGTACGATCTTTCAAAAACCAAAGTATGAACAAATTGAGCAGTTGTATTCATATCATCACTTGTTGAGTCGAGGGTCTATCGGAAATAGCCTCTCTACCACCACAAAGGTCGGGGTAAAGTTTGCGCACATCTTACCCTCTTCAAACCCCACTCGTGGGATTGCACGGGCATGTTTTTGTTGTTGTTATTCATATCATGACTTTCTGTAGTCCCAAATTGAGCATGAACAATCTACGTTACGTATCCAAATTGATAAAAAGGGCAAAAGAATAAAAGAAACATAACATTTTCCAAGAGCCTCCCGTTTGACAGGTTTGAACTGCCACAGATAATACATTGAAAATGCCATAACTCATCCTAACCTAAGTGAAAATCAGAAGAATACAGATTCGAACTAATAGTAAAAATCTACAGCTCAACGATTTCGATTTTCCCAGTCAACCATTTTGGCCGCTGAACAGAAAAAAAGAATCATTTACCTGCTATAATGTAAGTTTTTCCTCTCAACATGTTTTGGTTAAAGTGTTGGAAGGCTATACCGAAAGCAAGCTCCGTAGTATGATACCTTCTAATCTACAGGACCACAGCTTCCCCGGAATGTTTAGATCACCATACCTCTCGATGGAGACCACTTGAATCGAGTTAGTTGTATGTCATACTCTTTCTTGAGACTAGTCTGTTAGACTCTGCAACTTTTCTCGGTATGCCAAGACCAGACAGATATAGAACACAGTTGAAGCCACAATAGATACACCAAGGCAGACACAAACAGTTGTAGCGCAAACATATAAGAACCTGAACAAAGAAATGACACTCTTAATAAAGCAAATTATATACACGTATCCTGATTCAACTTCTTGGCGACACTTACTTGGGAGAAAATACGCTCCAAACAAATAAATGATTCCTCATGAGCAGCAACACAATTGTGTAAGCTATCAAAAGAATGGAATTCAAACCCAATGGAACCAAACAAGGAAAACCAAGTGTTCTCTTGAGCAACGATCCAATGTTGCCGTCCTGGGAAATAATGAAACCACTTGTGTCCTTCACAGAATTGTACATCACCATGCTAAGGAGGTATAACATTGGTGAAGCATACGTAATAATGAACATTAAGATGCCAGAAAGAATAGTTGAGTGGTTCAAGACACCCTGACAATCAAATCAACAGGGAACATCAGATTATATATGGACACTTCCAATATGAAGCACACAGAAAATTTAGCATGAAACACAATATTAAAGATTTTTGTGCAAGAGACTTACAATAAAAGCCCCAGCAACATCGATTGTAGCGAGGGTGTTGGTGTTGCCGAGACCAAAATGGCCTGCCATTCCCATATAATACAGTGCAGCCACCTGACACAGGAAAAAGGAGAAAAATAAGACTTGTGAAACTCGCATTGAGCGTTCAATATGCATAGCATGTTGTTGGAAACAGCCTCTCTACCCCCACAAATGTAAGGGTAAGGTCTGCGTACATCCTAGCCTTCCCAGACCCACTTGTGGGATTACACCGGGTACGTTGTTGTATTGAACAATAGCGAACATGAGCAGACTAATTCAAGTTGAATGTCAGTGAACACTGAAAAGAATTATAGAAATTGATAGCAATGGAGAAGCTATAAATTTATTTATTTGTTCTAGAATACAAAGTTGATGTTACCATCGTCTGAGAAAAGGATATTTTCCTGCATCAGTACTAAAACAAACTGAGGAGGAACGAGCACCCAAGGGTGTGCCCTAGTGGTCTGGTGGGAGGTGGCAGGTATCCCGTGGATTTAGTTGAGGTGCGCGAAAACTGGCCCGGACACCACGGTTTTTAAAAAAAATTGAGGATGAACGAAGATATTTGTTGAATTTCATATTAAGGAGACTATAAGCATCATCGTGGTCATTTTCATCAAATGAAATTTCCCTTCTTCGTTTCTCTCCTTTTTTTCTTTTTGGATCATATTTTATTTGATAATATTGATGTCATTGTTGCTTTGCTTTCTTTTCTTTTAGTCATATGATCATTTTCATCAAATGAAGATGCTTATTTTAAGAACAAGTTATGTCAACTAGGAAGTTACAACTTGCTCGTGTATTTCAAAGACAGACATAGGGAAAAAAAATTTAAAAAGCATAGAAGCAAAAGGAGAACTTGGATGAATACTTAGAAGATCTGACTGACCTCAACCCACTGCCTGAGATGCTGGTTGGAACTAGAAGAATACCAAATGCTAGCCAGTACTTGCAGGAAGAGAAATAGTACAGGCATTGAGTTCACGGGCTGCTGCAACAATAGCTGTAAAAGCGACCAATAATATACGTAACTCAAGCCAATCACATATGCAGAATCCCTAAAACACAAACCCCAAGCCTTTCTTTGGACTTCATGCACAGAACGCTTACAGTTTGGGAAAGGTATACACCATGGCACAGCGACAACAATAGTCGTTGAACAGAAACCTAGGACTACATAAATTATCTGAGCCATTAAAGTAGCATCATAACTACCTGTAGTGAATGCAACATCTTGATATTTAGTGATATAATGTAAAACCAGCCACCCTGGGAACAAGTGCATCAAGGAAACCACAGTCATAAAGTTCTTTTTTGACCGTCGGGACCACATAAGAGAAACTAAACTTATGTTGATTAGGATGATCACTGAAACCAGCTGGAACAACTTTATATAAGTGTGTCCCGCTTGCTCTAACCATTTTGAAATGTCTGAAAGATTAGTCCAATTAACACCACCTTGATGCCATCCTCTCAAAAATCTCCCAGAAATGAGAATCACAAAAATTGAGCAAATTTGCATGTAATTATTTGTCTTCGGATCCAAGGTAGCACTTGTATATTGTTCTGTCCTTCTTGTGGTATGTTGCATTACTTTTCGGAGAGATAACAAATAAAGCGAGGATGTCATGAAATGCCATATGTATTGCTCCTCTTCCACCAGAGAACTCGATCCCATGCTTATGACGACAATAACAATTACCACAACAATAAAAATCTCATCCAAATGCCACCAACTTAGGTCATTATTGGCACTAGAAAACTGCTTATTCTGCTCATAGAAAACTTGCTTCCCTAGAAGAAACAGAAGGCTCAGCAGTATCAAACATGAAATGAGCATAGCTGCTACTCCAAATATAAGTCGGCCAACAGGTTTCTGGAAAACATTAAATAAAAATTATAGGAATATTGCCATAAATACTATGGGAGAATAAAAAATTATGGAACACGCTGCTCTATTACTTTCTAGAAATGCAAAAGAAAACGTTTATAAGGTTAAACTCACGTCAGTTGCTCTATGAGATAGCCACTCGCTTGCAATTCTTAAGAAATTATGATATGCCATAAGAATGTTGTTGTGACAATTGTCCCCACTAGCAGAAAAAATACACAAGAATTAGCATTTTCCCCAAATAAAAGTTCTGAGAAAAAGTATGTCAAATTGGCTATTACAAGCCATCAACCACCTTTTCTCTTCGCCGTACTTCCAAGATCTGTGAAGATCTGCAGCCTTCATATACAAACAACAAAAGCTCTCTTCCAGACTACTGTAACCTCTTGTACTCTCAGATCTATCATCCCCGAAGTCGTCGCATAAGAAGTTCTCACATACTAAACCAGGTAATTGCGCTTCAAGTAGCCTAAGTAATTGCCAGGAATTCAACTCCAATAACCTGAGTTGTTGGTCAACTGAAATACTTGAAGAAAATGAAAGAGGAACATGACTAACTTTATAACGGCAGTTCAAAAAAGACGAAATACATGATTTTGACAAGATGGTCACGAAAAATGACAGGACTGAAAATAATATATCTAGATTACCCTATATGCAGCTATTTATGTCTTCTAGAAAGTGTGCCGC
Organism: Capsicum rhomboideum; assembly: GCA_031232105.1. Lineage (NCBI taxonomy): Eukaryota > Viridiplantae > Streptophyta > Magnoliopsida > Solanales > Solanaceae > Capsicum > Capsicum rhomboideum. Next base: position 50,316,869 of record CP124707.1, read on the forward strand.
CACAAAATAACCAGATCAGGATATTCAGTTGATTCGGATTTTTTGTCAGACTTGAGCACCAAACTTAATGAGAATTCCGAGCAGTCATTCCCATTAGCCTGAGCCTATTCAAGGTGCTCCAACAACTAGTTGCCAGGAGTCGAAGTATAACTTCTCTATATCAGACGTCATAATATTGAAAATGCATACTTCAGTTTGATCCATGGTGAAGCCCATTTTACTCTGAGGAATTTCACTCCCAAATAAACTAGCATTCACTACATGAGCCATCAAGGAAACTCTCAATCTCAGACGGAATTAAACCACCAAAAAATGTCCATTCTAGTTCCAACATTAAATAAAAAGGATGGCAATCTCCAAAAGTGATTTTTTTTTTGGAAAACTGCATATAGCAGTGCCCAGTTCCCTTTTCTAGTCAAAAATCAAGATAACTACTGATAATTCTCGGAACCACAAGGCATCTGTATAAACTGGGATTCTCTGAAAACCTTCAAAATTGTGAAGAACATAGAAGAAGCACCCCATGTAAAACTGGGATTACATCGTTAGCAATCAAACTAGACTAAGTTTCCTTTAACTCCCATATGATTAAACATGATAGATTTGTGCCAACTCAACTTTACCATTCAATCAACAAGCCAAGAAAAATGCAGTTGGAGTATATTAAATAAGTGTAGAACCAGTATGGTACAGTGGAAACAATTCAGAAATCTTAACTAGTTATTGGATGAATTACACGTAACATGAACAACTATGCCCTGAGCAGGAAACTTTCTCATTGTTGTTATGATACACAGAAAAACAAGATGAAGAAAAATGAAGAATTCAATTCCACAAGCCCATGCCTCACTTGTGGATGCAGAAGGCAACAGGATATCCAAACACAGGCTCCACAGATTATCTTATCCGTGTTGTCAAAGGCACACTTAGGCCCGGAAGCAAGGCTCAAAACGTGTTGAGTGCTTTGCCTCGCTTAATGTGCGCTTCAGTGTTGCCATCAAGGATCTAAGGCATACTTCCCTTGCCAATGAACCTCTTCTGAAGAGGCAACACTAAACAATTAATACTTCAATTTATCGTAATTTTTTTCATGATTTTTGTTCATATATTTTCCATTCATTCTTATTATCATTATCATTAGTCTTGAACTTTTTTTTCTCCCTTTGCGCCTTTTTACATTATAGCCCCTGCTTTATTTGTGTTTTCCTCTTAAAGCCCAACGGACCTTAGAGCTTTTTTGTGCTTTTTGCTTTTGGTAACACTGTCTCCTACTTAGAAAGTCATCATCACTATGTAATACATATTCTGACACTTGTCCTTCGCAATTATCACCAGAATATCAACATTCTATATGGCTCAGAATTAACAACATAAAATACCAAATCAAACCTGCTAATGATTTGAAAGTTTCTGTCATCAACATGCCAACATTGTTCTTTGGTATCGGAACACCAAAAAGAAGAGCTAATGTTGAAGCAAGGTCCACCTGAAACACCAGATTTATGAATGATTACGAATAAATAAGTTGATGACTGAACCAATCTTATCAGTGTCAAATAAGGAAACCCTGCAACTACTATAAAAGATATCTTTTTTAAAATAAAACGAAAACGTCCTACAGCATTCAATAAAGAATATGGCAGAAAGTCACTACTTATAAACTTACTTTTAACAACACTTGTATTTCAAGTTTTATTTTGAAAGAACTTCAGACAAAACTTATTCTAGAAACTCTTTTATTCCGATTTTTATTTTGAAAAGACAATATTGCATGGTTTTGTATCAACTCCCATGCAGAACATGGGTGAAACACATGCTATGTTTAGAGACTTTCTGCCAATTTGGCTATTCTTTTTAAAGCACACTAATCAGAATGGAGGTACTGCTGCACCTTTAACAACTAGCACCTATGTTGCTCGAACTCTTTAAAAATGTCGACTGGTGCGTGTTGGATCATCCAAAAGTAGCGTATTTTTGGAGGATCAAAAACCGGTTCGGCTACATTTTAGGAGAGTCCGAGCAACATAGCTTAGGACAAATAACTGTTTCTTGCAGAGAATTGATACACACAAATGATAAGAAATGGCAAGTGAGTCCAATTTCCACCAATGAAATAATCCTTTAAAAGTTAGTCAACAATAAAATTCATAGTCACATACCTGGTTGGCTTTATTAGGGGTGCCTGTTCCAAAATTTGCAGGACCAATAAAAAGTGCCAAAGAGTCTGTTTCCTCATATGATGATCCACCGTGATTTCCATTTTCAGTCATTCCATGGTCACTCACTACCAACTGCAGATGGGTGCATACCATGAACAAGACAAGGAATTAATACAGTCAAAATACTGAAATATGATGTTTGTTGAGTAATCAAATGATATCTTCACAAACTAGAGGACCATGATGCCACAAACACTTGCTCCAACAGTCAACGGGAATATTAGGTAATGTGTCACATTCAGATGTAAAAAAAATTAAAAAGAATAAATAATATTTCAAATTTGATCAAGATGTAGGTCAATATTGTTTAACCCTAAAGCTAGGTGAAAGTCAAGGTAGGTGCTTCGTGTCGCTAAGGCAACACTTCAGAGGAAGCATCAACATGTTAGTGAACGAACTTAATCCATATGGGCTCTACTTTGGAAAGAGCGGCAATGAACAATAAATAATCAGCAAAGAGATATATCAACTGCTGAGAAACATATGAATCTGTTACTTATTAAAAAAAGGAATTAAAAAATTTAATAGAAGAAAGCTAGCCAGACAACCTGAAGTAGAAACTTAACTGCATTATAGCTTCTAAATCAAATTTTATATCTATTTTGAGCTTCATTTACAGTTTTTTTTAACTTCTATATTTCACTTAATTGTAGTTTTTTCAATTACTTTGTTCATATTTGTGCCTATATATTTTGTGTAAATTATATTTATACATTTTTTTATCATTGCACTTTACCAAATCTCACACTTCAATTACGCTTGTAGTCCCCACAAACTTTGAACATTTTTACATTTGAGAACACCGATGTAGGATTTACATTTCTGTTTCAACAATCCAAGATACAGTTATATGTTGTTACATTAGAAAAACCGAAGGAATAATAAATACATGGCGTCTGACTTCTCTCCTACAATTGTATCATGAAGAAAACCTGATACACTTTATACAGATCGCTATGCTGAAGCATCTTATTAGGTTAGCTATTGAAAAGGGAAGAAGGAAAATAAAAAGCAAGTGCTCGAATGTTTAATGGCAACAATAGTTCATCAGTTGTTACTACTTCATATCTATAAAAGGGAAATCCTCCTAAGTCCGGAATATCACAGATAACTGCTAGCTGATTGACTAAGATACACAACTCTTGGAGAAAAGATAGACGCACAAACCAAGAGTGTCCGTCCTTGATTATTTTTATCGGTAGGTAAAGAATTTAGATCGATCGTCCTGATCACTTCATCCATCTCTCCAAGTTTGGGGGCCATCAGAACACTGTAATAAACACCCCAAGAAAGTGTTATGAATGTATTATCATCTTTTTAATTCGGTAACTCAATGCAAAGTAACATGGCAACACCTATTGCGCCCACCCAGATGTCCAACATGATCCAAGCCAAGATAATGAAGAATCTGAAACAGTGCAAGCTTGCATTAAATCAAGTAGTGGAAAACAAAACAGTAACTCAGAGAAAGAACCAGATGAACCATCAGCAACATGTTCATGGACCTCACAAGATGCACCGTTTCAAAAATGACTTAGACGTTTTGATAGAGAGAGGGACCACTTTCAGCTATTTTGAGACTAAAATCCCGAACACAATATGCAAGATAGACTTTCTGTAAAATTCTTATAAAAGATCGTGTACTAGAACATCTAGATGTATCTGTTAGTTCAATAATGATTTCCATATATGTTCGAAATAATTATTCTAGGAAAGGGAAGCTGTTCAATAAGTTTACTAGTGTTAGTTGGAATTTGAAACATCAACTGGGAATGCAAGAAAACTGGCAATTAGAATGCAAATATAGTTGTTCAATTGAAGGATGACATACATGTATGACCTTAGAAAATAAGACTTAGGAATCATATTGTAAATTTGAGCTCTCAAAGCAGCAGATTCTGGAAACATCCTATATGAAGACCAGTTCAATATATACTCAAGAAGGAAATTTGTCTACTTCCGCATCTGATTAGTGGTAAAAAAGGTGACTATCAGTATCGGCAAAAGCACTATGTCCTCACTAAATGAAGCAAAGCAAAAGCAATGCTTTAGAAGCTGAGGCAAACCTAAGCAACAAGGCTTAGCACTTCGGTCGAAAGCAAAACATGTACTGAAGAGCACTTCTCATGCATAGCGAGTTGACACTTCATGATGCCTTTAAGACGGACAAAGTGAAGCCATTCACTCACTTCTATCTAACTTGCTATGTCAAGGCAAGCCCTTGGGAAGAGAAGCACTTTTCCTCTACTTGAGGTAATCTGAATCTTTTCCTCCTAATGCTAACCAAAACTTAGATTGCCTCGGTTCCTTGAAGGAACAACTTTTCATATAAGCTAAACTTAATTTGCTAGGGATAGGCATTTTATGCATCACATGTCTAAGTAAATTAACCTGGATGAATTTACACACATCAATAATGATGAGATGACGATGAAACCTAGGCAAAAGTACACAATTACGATGATGATGATGATTTTCTCAGGCTGAGTTGTGACTATGTACAATAATTACTGCTACATTGTAAGACAGAAAGCCAGCAGTTGCTGCTCTTCGTCTGGTTGCTGCAACTGGGTATGCTCCTTTAATTCTATCATTTTGAGCAACTAATGTTCTCTATGTTTCCTCTCAAATGATTTTACATGCTAATGTTTTTCCTTACTGCAGTCAGATTATATGGCATATTCAGTGTAAGGACTAAGCCCATATATACTAGATATTTGCTTGCCATTTTTTCTTGAAGTCTGTGATGAAGTGTTGCTCGTTGCTAGCTTCCTGCTAAAAATGTCCCAGGAGCATTGCAGCATAGGATTTCCCAAAATTGAGGACCTCCTACTCAGCCAGAGCAAAACTCAAAAGCCAGGATTGGGCTACATAGGCCAAACCCTGATATTTAAATATCCACACATGCAACGTTCAACTAGTTCTTAGAAAAATGTTTTAACAAATAGAAGGGACAGATAGATTACCAGAAGATTCCAGTCGGAGCGACTAAGTTCATCAATTAAATGTCGAGATACATTTTGATCTACTTGGACAGTGTCTTTCACCTGCAGGATGGATTCCATTAGCAGCTAAAAAACTTCAACTTTTCAGCACCAAGTACAAGCATAGCATTAAAATCTTACATCTTAAGCAGCATTCTGACTAACCTTAGACCTAGATGTAATGTAGATAACACCCTCCCACCCCAAGATATTGTCTTATTTCCAAAACCAAACTGAACTAACTAAGTCCATTTATTAGCATTCATTCTTGCTTGGACAAACGAAGGATAAAGCAGTAAGAGAAGCAAAACGTATTCTTTCCCTAAGATACAACGTCGGAGATATATTCCCCCACATTCACCTCGTCTTTCTCCACAATTATAAGATCCTCTCTTGGAAAAACTGATCTCTCTTACACTTCCTCCCTGGTCTTACTGAATCTGTCTATCTGTTTTTCAATTTAATCTTAAGAGCTTCTGGCTCACATTTACTGCACTCCTTTCTAGTTCCAAACATATCTTCCTACGACATTAAAGAGAATGGTCACAATAAGTACGACTAAGCTTAGCTTCTACCGCTGATAGTCTATCTGCGCTTCTAGTCATTAGTTTAAATTGTGATACGCATGGAGAAGATGAATATTGCTATTTTAATTCAGTAGCTAAAATTTTGACAATGAAGCATAACTGGAAAAGTCCAGTTTAAATTATATTCATGATCTGCAAAAAAAATTTAAACATAAAATTTAAGCACAATTTGTAGCACGAATGAGCTTCATTTACTAAAACAGTGTTTTGAAGATATACAGATCATAGGTCCGAGAAGATATCCTAACTGTAATCTTCACACTAAACGGCTATTTTTTTAATCATGACACACTAAACAACTCTCCGAAAACATAGCTACACCAGTAGAGGGAAAAATAGCTACACCGCAACAAGATCAGAAAGAGAGAAAAGATAGTTATTGAATATGAATGCTTCAACTTTCTGATGTTAAAGAGACTTACAAAGAAACTGCTAACGCCGTCATGCCTCGAAAACATTCCAGGAAACAGCTTAAGCCATGTGTCATCACCATGCATCACGATTTTCCAACCAACTTTTAGGAATTGAACTGTGACAGGAAGAGAAACCATGGGTCATGTTAAGGCTAAGCTGGAAACCACTTAATCAATTGACAAGCTGTTATAGACCAAACAGGAAAGCCCAACCCAAAAGACTTGTCTGATAGGTGGGAGAACCTATTTAGCCTAATGTGGGACAATTGGTACATAACAATCGCCTCTGCTTGAGAACCAACGACTTCATTGGTCACGGCTGGCACCCCGTCTTGGGTCCAGGCCACCACTCCTGGCATACAGGCCACCATTCCGAGTCGTGGCTCCACGCGTGGATCGATCCTCATTGGTCACTGCTGGCACCCCTCTTGGGTCCAGGCCACCACTCCGAGTCACGGACCCACACGTGGGACTCTCAATGAAAGCACCAATGTTATAGACCAAACGGGAGAGCCCAACCCAAAAGACTAGTCTGATAGGTGGGAGAACCCATTTAGCCTATAAACCCATTAGCATTTTTCTATTTTTCCAATGTGGGACAATTGGTATAACTTAAAAGGGATTTTCTACTTTATCAAATAGGAGTAGAATTTTAAGAAGATTTTCCAACTAACCAATTATGTTGTCATCCAGCAGTGCTTGCGTGTTGAAATTGAAAGCAACATCCAAAAATCCCCCAACTGCACCAGAAACCATGGCCTGCAAGCACACAGCTACTGAGAAACCTACTTCTTGAAACAGGACATCTCACATTTGTCCAAAACCCATTCGGTTACCTTCAAGCGAGGCATTGTGACAGTAGGAGGTGCAGCCTTTGCATGATACCCAATTGCCCTCCCCTTACTCAATAAGGATTGAGTATATGGCATAGCTTCCTTGAAAGACTTCGGTGGAGGTTCGCCATCTTTCCCTAGCATGAATTCGGCTGGAAGACCATCAATAACCTAAACAAACAGATTTTAGCAGCAAAAAAAGAAAGCATGTTTCCATCCAAGTGTAGCCCCGAAAGATTCACAAGTAAAACATTTTCAGGCAAGATTAAACTAAAAAAATCACTCACCATAAGTATCAACCGGTCAAATAAAGGAGGCACCAAAGACAACTCCTGCAGTTTTACCAAATTAAAGAGCACTTCAGCATATCCATTGCAAAAGCAACAGAAAAACAGCACTAAAACGTACACCGGAAAAACAACATGACATGCTATCTGAACAGACATTCCTATTAAAATCTCAACAAGTTTCAAACTCTAAAGAACCTTAACAAATTCTGTAACATGCCAAACTGTACTCATAATTATGCAGCACTATGACTACTAGTAAGGACAACACTCCTACCTACTAGCAAGTATACACTCCTACCTACTACCCTAGTTCGCGTCCGCCACACCTTCCTATCAGAGGACATGTCCTCGGTAAGCTGCAACTGCACTTTGTCCTGTCTAATCACCTCACCATATATTTCTTCGGTCTACCTCTACCACTCCTGAATCCATCCATAGCCAACCTCTCAGACCACTAGAGCATCCATGCATCTCCTTATCACATGTTCGAACCATCTCAACCTCACTTCCCGCGTCTTGTCTTCTACCGAAATCACTCCAAACTTATTTCGGATATCCTCATTTCTAATCTTATCTCTCCTAGTAAACCACACATCTATCGCAACATCCTCATCTCCGCCACCTTCATCCTCTGGATGTGAGACTTCTTAACTAGCCAACGCTCCCACAATGATATCAATTATACAAAGTACTTCATACAAATGGGATAGCACAATATCTAAGCTGACACAACATGTATAAATTCTTTTTACTACAAATATGTTCTTCTTAGCCCAAAAAGAACAGCCCCCAACCCCCCAAACAGACACACACCGGAAAAACACATGACATTCTATTGGAACAGACATTCCTATTAAAATCTCAACAAATTCCAAACTCTCAAGAACCTTAACAAATTCTGTAACACGCCAAACTGTATTCATAGTTATACACAATGATATTCGTTATACATTAGTACTTTATAAATGGGATAACACAATATCTAAGCTGACACACACACATGAATAAATTCCTTTTACTACAAATATGTTCTTCTTAGCCCAAAAAGAACAGCCCCCCACCCCCCACTCCCCAAACACACACACACACCCCGGAAAAACAATATGACATGCCTACAAAAAACTCAAAAAGTTCCACACTTTCAAGAACCTTAACAAATTCTGCAACATGACAAACTGTATTCATAATTAAACACAATGATCCACAAGACACCATTTTTATACTACAAATATGATCTCCTTGCCCACAAAGCACATCCCCTTACCCCCTCCCCCCCCCCCCCCAAAAAAAAAAATATATATATATATATATATACACCAACCTGGTACAAATATTTGAGCTGACTATCTGATAAATTAGTTGCATTCTGAAACTCAGCTGAATCTGCTCCAGGCTGATAAAAACTCTCCACCCCACTGAAAAAAAAAATCCCATTTAACAGAATTCAAGAAATTGAATGGGAAAAAAAAAATCAAAATAACAGAAATCCCAATACTTATTATACAATTCTCCATAATACAAATGAAAATTCCAAGATTTTACAACACTAAGATACAAAAATAAGATTGGATTTTTAATAAATGAAACTGAAAAATTAAATTAAAAAAAAAAAATTTTTTGAGTACCTGAATCCAGAGAGTGCTGGTTTAACAGGAAAAAAACCAAGAACAAAAAGTGCAAGGCCAAATATTTGGATTAAAACTGCTAATGATGCAATTACTGTTAACTTTTTACATGTTAATGAACATGAATCCATTTTTTTTTGTTCAACTGTGTGTGTGTTTATTTTCAAGATCCTGAACTGTCTCAAATATTAAGTTACACTATTGGGCTTCTTCTTTTTTTTTCTTTTATTAATTCCCTAAAATTGGGGGTGTACAAAAATAGTTTAAAAATTGTTTAGATTTTTTATTATTTTCATTACACTCAATTGAACTAATTTTTTGAAGTCAATTGAACTGATTTTTAAAATTAAATGAAATTTAATATTGGTCAAGAAAAATAATTGCGTTAGTCGAAATTTAGGGAAATATAGAGAGCTCTGTTAATCAAATTCAGAGTTCCCTTTGCAACTCAATACTTTAAAACTAAAATTTAGATATTCAAAAAATAGTATAAGTTGCGATTTTTGTCATTCTAATTTGATTAAAATATATATTCTAAAACTAATCAAAGTTATATAGGTTTAAATATGCCATAATATTTTTGAAATAATAAAAATGTTTCGTTAGAAACAAAAATTGAAAACTTAAAATTAAATTATTTATGAACAAATTAAATGAGGTAGGGTGTCAAATTAAATCGTAGTATTGCTCTTGCTATTTTTAATCCTCCGATTTCTGTTATCGCATCTGACTGATGTTTCTTATATTGCGATTATCATATTATTTTATTGTAGTTTATGTTCTGTTACTATCAATTATTTTTGTTATTATCTCTTGTTTCTTACTTTCTTTTATGAGGTACGATCCGAGTACATCGTGATTATAATCTACTTCTAATTATGTATTTGTTTTCACCGTTCATACTTTGACTGATTTTAACTTCACAATAACCGATATTTGTGGCTTATTGGAATATAATTTGTCGCAAAATTATGATTTCATAGGTTCTTGAAAGTGGAAATTGCTCAAATTGGGGAAAAGGGATAGTTCTTCTACTCTAAAAGGTTTTTTTATTTATTTGGACTGATTTTAACTTCACAATATATGACATTAACCATTGTGACTTATTTAGTTGGATTATAATTGTCGCAAAAATAGGTTCTTGAAAGTGGAAATTGCTCAAATTGGGGAAAAGGGACACTTCTTCTACTCTAAAAGGTTTTTTTATTTATTTTGACTGATTTTATCTTCACAATATATGACATTAACCGATATTTGTGACTTATTTAGTTGGATTATAATTGTCGCAAAAATAGGTTCTTGAAAGTGGAAATTGCTCAAATTGGGGAAAAGGGACACTTCTTCTACTCTAAAAGGTTTTTTTTATTTATTTTGACTGATTTTATCTTCACAATATATGACATTAACCGATATTTGTGACTTATTTAGTTGGATTATAATTATTGCAAAATTATGATTTCATAGGTTCTTGAAAGTGGAAATTGCTCAAATTGGGGAAAAGGGACACTTTTCTACTTTAAGAGGGTTTTTTATTTATTTTGATAACTGTGGTGTCTGCACCTCAACTTCCATCAACGACAGATATCAGATAACTCTGTTCACTAAAACTAGGACAAATGAGAAGAATTACAGAATACTTTTCTCAATTGGAATTTGAACCCAAGACGCTAGGTTCTCACCTCTCTTCATGTTTAGTTACAAGGCTAATTGTATTACTTTATATTTCTTGCATACCGTTTGGTAAAATACAATGGCAAATATTTGAGACTTGAACTGAGATCTCATGATTCTCCGTCCCACTACATTGACCACAAAGCCACACCCTTAAAATGCATACCAAAAAGTTAAACTTTATATAACATTGAGTACTAGCTACTTATTGATTAAAACATTCCGCATTAAAGTGATACAAATTTCCACTTTAACAGCCCAAATAACTGAGAGTATACGTAATAAGTACATAATTTAGGCCACTGAAATGTATCAAATACTACTTGTAAAACTAATAAAGAAGTTAATCTATATAAACAACTTCAGTTCAAAATTAGAAAGGCTATAGTTCAACAGTCTCCTTTTCCTTGCCTTCTATGATGCTTCCTCCAATTCAGCTTAAGCAAATAAAACCAACTGCAAAAACAAACCAAAGTAAATTAGCCAACTTGTATAGATGCAAAACAAATTAGCTATCAATTATACGTCAATAATGTTATTCCAAATCTTTGACAGCGAGACAAACGTTGATTCGGGGTTAAACAATAATCACTGTATCAAAATTAACTTTAGAGATAAGAAGGGTCCTATGCTACTCCCAAAATCCATCATCTATATGTAAAGCATCTCATAATATGCATCGATAAAAAAATCGAGCAAATTACTTACCTCATATCACCATTCTTTTTCTACAAAGACGGACAATATTCTCTCCATGTGGTCCTTTATATGCATGGATTTGAAAAGTTTCAATAGCTTCATCCAGAGTCAAATTTCTAACTTTAACGGTTATAAAAAACTCACGACACTCGGCCAATAAGAAGTTGACTTTTTCAATATAAAAAACCTTGTACTTGTAAACCTGCAGCAAGGCATAACGATAGAAAATCATCGCAACTGCGGTCTATCACAAAGACGAAAATAAGAGAGAGAGAGAGAGAGAGAGCATAGACACATACACTGGTTTCCCTGTTGTTGTAATCCTGATCAATTGCATGGTTAGCCAGTTCCATCAGCATGTCAAATTCTTTCTCAAAATCCAAATACGGGACATATACTGCTGCCTTAGCATCACCCGGATATTTGTAAAAGTCAAAACCCTGTCAAAAAAGCCCTCAATAAGTTAATAGGAGTTCATATCCATGTAGAATACGGAAAACTCATAAATGAAACAGTAATAGGCTGAATACGGAAGAATTAGAAAACTAAAGAATTACACACTCCAACGTTAATTCTTAACGAAACTAGCAAAACATATCTCCCATTGATTTTGGAATTGTTGAAACGGATTACAATTGTTAACTTTACTCAATTATCGAGGCAAAAGAGACTATAGCTTATCCCTAAAATCACTTATACCCATCCGTCTTGATAGTGAACTCCTCTCCTCATAGTCAAGTAGACAAACACCTAAATTGAATGAATTTATCATCTAAAAATACACACTCCAACGTTAATTCTTAAGACAACTAGGAAAACATGTATTCCATTGATTTTGAAACGGATTACATTAGTTAACATTACTTTTGTAACCTAAAGGCTTGCAAGTTAGCAGTAAAATTGAGTTAAACCTCGAAATTACACAAATAAATAACAAATTATTATGAATTCGTAACAGAAGAAATTCAGATAAACAGTAACAAATAGTACCAGGAACAAGACTACCACAAAATACTACTATAATTCATCTACCCAAAACAAAAGGCATCTCCAAAACTCCAAGAACAACAAAACTACAATCATAGCACTATGACTACTAGTAATGACAACGAGACAAAGCACTTGCACTAGTACCTAATAGCATAGACGCGCTCCTTCCTGCTACTAACCTTCTACCCTAATTCACCATCTAAACAAAACACAATCCAACTTTAATTCTTAACGAGACTAGCAAAAGATATCCCCCATCGATTTTGAAGTTATTGAAACTGATTACAATTTTTAACATTATTACTTATAAATTAATTAGAACTTCTGTAACTCAAAAGTCAAAACACTTGCAAGTTAGCAATAAAATTTAGCAAATTATGAAGCCGTAACAGCAGAAATTTAAATATACATACATCAGAATTGACAATCTGACGGAAATACTTCTGATAAATTTGGATAAAAGCATCGCGATGCTGAGCTGAAGCGCCTTTAGGGAGAAAATCATCGTCATTCCACACAATAACATTAGACAAAAACTTGGCGGGAAGTTCCCTCTTCCATGCAATACGTTCTTTCGATTCAGTATCATCGTCCATTTCAATAAACGATGGAACCCTGATGATCATGATTCATGCAGAAGAAGAAGAAGATCAATGTGTTTTCTATGGAAAAGTAAGAGAGAAAACTGGAAATATAATACGAGTAAATATTTTTTTGCTCCTACTTATAGTAATAATTTTCTTTGTGACCTATCCTAAACCCAATAGGTTTATGTGCCTTTCTTGCCTTCTTTTGGGATTTTTACTCAAAACCGCTTTATTTTAGGAAAAATAATTAACGTGGAGTTGAAAAAATTAAGTCATAGAGTAATTATTAAGAGTAGCTAATGTTTAAAATAATTATTTAGCTAAGATTTAAATTAACTAGTTAAATATATAATTTTCCTTTGTATTTTTCTCCTATTTATAATAATATTTTTCTTTGGGACCTTTCCTAAACCCAATATGTTTATGTGCCTTTCTTGCCTCTTTTTGGGATTTTTATTTACTCAAACCGTTTTATTTTAGGAAAAATATAATATGAAGTAGAAAACATCAAGTCATAATTATTAAGTGTAACTAATATTTAAAATAATTATTATTTGTAATTAAGGTTTAGATTAACTAGTTAAATCTTCCCTCTAGTCCAAAATAATTAAATTATTGAGGTAATGCACACCTATTAAGAAAAATATTTAAGGATATAAATTTAAGGCTATTTTTCACTATTATCCTTTTGATTATTCAAATTATTCTCCTAGAAAAATGTAAAGTAGTTAAGAATATCATTAAAATAAAGGGTAAATATGGAAAAAGGTTCAAACAATTCTCTTCAACTTTGAACAATTCACTTATTTTGAACTATAAAAAAAGTCTTAACAATTTATTTAATATGGAATGGGAGGAGTATACAAACTTTTTTCCCAATAATATTTCTCATTGTGACCTTTCCTAAACCCAATAGGTTTATGTGCCTTTCTTGTCTCTTTTTGGGATTTTTACTCCAACCGTTTTATTTTAGGAAAAATAATGTGGAGTAGAAAATATTCAAGTCATAATTATTAAGTGGAGTTTAACTAGTGTCCATCGTTAGTGGAATTTATTTTTTTTACTCAAACAAATACTTTAAAGGTAAGTTTTAATTATTTTTATTTTTTAATATATAAATTATAAATTAAGAAATTAATTATAAAAGGTAATTTGGACTCTATATTTTGCAGTACAGGGATTCTTTCTTTTATTATTATGATGACCTTGTTACCAAAAATAGAGTCAATTTTACTGTGTTTTTGTTCTCATTGATGTAGTAAATTTTAACTTTATCGTTGTTCAATACTCATCGAAGCAAATTAACAACATCAACCTTTGAAGCAATTATCATCACCATAATGGTATGATAGTTTATGTTTCAAATTATGTGATTTTTTTATTTTTGAGAATTAATTTAACTAATTTTTAAATTTAAATTGGATTAAATCAATTCGATATTTTAAAATTATAATTTAGATACTTAATAATTATACGAAAAATATTTATAATGCCCCTCGGGAGAAAGTAGTGATGATTGCCATGAATCCTGGCCTCAAGGACGTGTATAAGGTCTTTATCAATTCCTATCAACATGGTGCATCTCTTAGTAGAGGAATGGAGAGACTTTTGATCATAGGGATCAATTGATAGATATTTTTCTTGAGGAAGAGAATCTAGGATGAATACTTTTTTCATTCCCTATACGCTAACTGGATGCGTACTCGCGTGATCAATCAATGGACGGGGGAATTGTGTGAATGATGAGACCGACTTAATTAACCGCACTTCTTTTCTCATTTTCAATGGGTTCAAGTCCAATAGCCACGAAACGAAGAAGAGAAGGATATTAGATGCACGTTGTTGCTGATTTATTCTGACGTGATTATAGTCTCTTTCTAATTACTAGTCTTCCTCAGCAAGGGTAGTTTTGCAACCAAATTGCTATTTTGATTTTTAACTTCAGAATATACGACATTAACCGATATTTGGGATTTGTTAAGTACTTATAATATAATGGTGATAGTACTTGATATTTCTTGCATACAACAAATATTCAACAACTAATATGGTTCTCCACTCCATGTACTGGCCACTAAACCACGCCCTTGCACACCAAAAAGTTACAAAACTTTATATGACATTGAGTAATTCTTGATTAAAACGTTCTGCATTTAAGTGAAAATTCTACTTTTAACAGCCCTAACAACTAGGAGTAATACGTAATAAGTACATAATTTAGGCAACTTAAATCTACCTTACTTGTACGACCTAATAAAGAGGTCAAACAATATAAACAGTTCTAGTTCAAGAGTTAGTAAGCTAAGTTCAGCAGTCACTTTTCCCTCTCCTCTTGTGAAGCTTCCTCCAATTCAGCTTAGCAAATAAACCAACTGCAAAATAGTCCAGAACAAACAAACCAAAGTAAATTAGCCAACTGGTATAGATGCAAAACAAATTAGCTATCAATTATACGATAAAAAAATCAAGCAAATTACTTACCTCATATCACCATTCTTTTTCTGCAAAGAGGGACAATAATCTCTCCATGTGGTCCTTTATATGCATGGATTTGAAAAGTTTCAATAGCTTCATCCAGAGTCAGATTTCTAACTTTAACCGTCATAAAAAACTCACGGTACTCGGACAAAAAGAAGTTGACTTTTTCAATGTAGAAAACCTTGTACTTGTTAACCTGCAGCAAGGCATAAAGATAGAAAATCATTGCCACTGGGGTCTATGGCAAAGATGAAAAGAATAGAGAGCATAGACATACACTGGTTTCCCTGTTGTTGTAATCCTGATCAATAGCATGGTTAGCCAGTTCCATCAGCAGGTCAGCTTCTTTCTCAAATTCCAAATACGGTATATATATTGCTGCCTTAGCATCACCCGGATATTTGTCAATGTCAAAACCCTGTCAAATAAGCCGACAATAAGTCAATAGGAGTTCATATCCAAGTAGAATGAGATAGATCTGTCCAGATTTTATCATTAGATATAGCAAGAGATAAGTTAAAGCAAGTGAAAGCAAAAGAAGCTGATAATGAAATGCAATTACATATTTGGTCTATTAGCTTAAAGAGAAGCAGGGAAGAAGAACACTTAACACTACAGCTAAAAGCACCCAAAGAAGCGATGACTTGCTATTAGGATTCTTCGCAAGACTTGTGGTGCTCGTAAGAGTTTCAAGCGTTACAAATAACAATAACCAAGAAATGGATTTGAGCACGAGATCCTGGAGATGATCTTACGTATGGAGCAGAAGAGGAAACTACAGCTTCAGCAACAAAGGGAGAAACTGAGAGGCACAAAACATTCCAAGAAAAAGGGGGGTGGCGAGGTGAAAAATTAGATATGCTCAGTCAACTATGACAAAGGGGTCCACATTGAGGGAGAGAGAATCATGAAAGGTAGGAAACTCAAAGCACTGTCTGAATGAAATTGAAAATCATAAGTTGGAATGTGCGGGGGCTTAACGACATGGAAAAAAGAGCCACCATTAAATCGTTGGTCAAGAAGTGAGCCAGCTGTTTTATGTCTACAAGAAACAAAAATCGAAGAATGGTCTACTGTTATGGCAACACAGATTTGGGGATCTAGCTGGGCCAATTGGGTGGAATTAAAATCATATGGAAGGAGCGGGGGTATCACAATATTCTGGGATAAGAGGCAATGGGATCGAATAGATTTTCTGCAAGGTACATACTCCATCACTGCAAAGTTCGAAGCGCTACAGGGAGATCTCAGATGGTGCTTTACTGGTGTATATGGGCCACATTCAAATTGGGAAAGAACTGATTTTTGGGATGAATTAGCTGACATTAGAGGGTTATGGACTGATCATTGGGTAGTTGGAGGAGACTTTAACGTCTGTAGATTCGAACATGAAAGGTTCAACTGCATTAGAAGATCAAGAGCAATGAGAAGCTTTTCAGATCTCATTCAGGACTTGGAGCTGATTGACTTACCTCTTTAGGGTGCTCATTACACTTGGTACAGGGGTGAGGACTCAACTCAAGCCGCCAGAATAGATAGATTCCTGATTTCTACCGAATGGAGTGACAACTTTGGAGCTGTAAATCAGCTTGCCCTCCCAAAAGTCACTTGTGATCATAGAATCGTAGTATTGGAGAGTGGTGACTGGTCTGCTAATCCGTCATAAGTTTGAGAATATGTGGTTACAACATAATGGTTTCACGGAGAAAGTCAAAGAATGGTGGCAGAGCTCTAATGTTAATGGTTCTCCAGATTACCTTCTAGCTCAAAAACAGAAACACTTGAAAAGGGATATTAGCAAATGGAATAAAGGGGAATCCAAGTGGAAGTCAGGGCAAGCAAAGAATTGGATGAACTTCTAATACTTGAGAAGGCAACTGAAGGCAGAATGAGGACTCAAGAGGAAAAATCTCAGATTTTGAATCTCGAACTGGAAATTCAGAGGTTGGCCAAAGCAGAGGAGGCCTCGGCGAGACAAAAATCCAGATGTTTGTGGTTGAAAGAGGGTGACAGGAATGCTAAGTTCACCCAAATGGTTGCAAATGCCAACTGGAGATACAACAGAATAGACAAACTACCAGTGGAAGAAGAGATTATAGAAGATAAAGAGCTTATAATGGAAGAAATACTCAGCTTCTACCAGATCCTTTATACAGAGGAAGAAAACTGGAGACCTACAACCTCCTTTGAAGGGATGGGATGCCTAACAGCTGAAGAAAAAGACGGGTTGGAAGCAACTTTTGGCTAGGAAGAAGTGCTAGCTGCAGTCACATCTTGTGCCCCCGATAAAGCCCCTGGACCTGATGGCTTTACAATGGTCTTTTATCATAAGAATTGGGATACAATTAAGAATGGCGTACTTGGAGCTCTCAATCATTTCCATCACAATTGTCACATGGTAAAATCTTTTAATGCACCTTTCATTGCCCTCGTACCAAAAAGAAAAGGAGCTATGGCACTTACAGACTGCAGACCCATTAGTCTTATTGGTAGCTTCTATAAAATCACAGCTAAAGGTGCTGGCTGAAAGACTCAAAAAGGTAATCGGAAAGCTGTTTTCAGGATATCCAAATGCCTTTATTAAAGGCAGGCAAATCACAGACGCTACACAAAAATTAGATTATGAAAAAAAAGGAGTAAAAAAGAAGAAGAAAGGATATACAAAAATTAGATTCTTAACGAAACTAGCAAAACATATCTCCCATTAATTTTGCAATTATTGAAACTAATTATACTAGTTAACATTACTCAATTAATTTAAACCTCGAATTTCCACAAACAAATAGCAAATTATGAATCCGTAACATCAAAATTCAACACACGTACATCGGAATTGACAATCTGGCGGAAGTATCTCTGATAAATTTGACGAAAAGCATCGCGATGCTGAGCTGAAGCGCCTTTTGGGAGAAAATCATCGTCATTCCACACATCAACATTGGACAAAAACTTGCCCGGAAGTTCCCTCTTCCATACAATGTGTGGTTCTTCGGCGGAACTTGAAGAGGATGCCATTGCCATTTCAATTGAAGGAAACCTAATTCCCAAATTCACAATAGAGAAAACAATAATGTTTACTCTAATTTTTTTCTACATGTAATAAGTGAAAGCTTTTAAAGTACGATGAAGGGGTATTTTCGTAATAAAAAACATTTTGTAGGGCTTTTTTGGTATTTTGCTTCGGCCATTTTATTACCTCTTTAGCTACTTTTTGTTATTATCTATTGGTGTGTTATTTTATTTTATTTTTGTTTTTAGTATTTTTTTTTATTATTGTTTTGTGTCCCGAGCCGAGGATCTATCGGAAACAGCGTTTCTACCTCGTATCTATTGGTGTGTTATTTTATTTTGTTTTTATTTTTACTATGTCTTTTTTACTGTTTTGTGTGAGTCTTTCAGAAATAGTATCTCTATCTCATCTGAGGTGGTGGTAAGGACCGCATATATTTACCCTTTCCAGACCCTACTTTAAAAATATACTGAGTATATTGTCGTAGTTATTGCATTTTATTACCTCTTGATGAAACGTATTATAATACTCATATTTGTGAGATATAGCTAGACTGTCATTTTATTACCTATTTTTTTGTCGTTCAATTTTTGCTGTTAGATTGGTATTTGAATTTTTAATTATGTTGCATGCATTGATTTTTAATTTATGTTTATTTTGACGAGTTTTTATGTATATATAATTTTGTATGTTAATATCTGCTTTGTTTATTTTATTTACTTGAGAGCTTGCTAATGATTTCTTTGTGTTTGATCGGTGTTTGTATAGTATTGGATGTAAGAAAAAACTTTTTTCATCGATAGTTGGAAGTAGAACTGAACTGGATATAACTGAAGGAAAGGTCATATAAGTACGGTAGGAGGGTAGAGTTGAGCACGTTAGCAAAGGCTCTCTCTCGCTCTGTGGTCTTGTGTAAAGCCTTTTCGTCTATTTATTATTTGTTTCCCTTTATTCAAAGTAAGTTGATCGAAAGTATGAAAGGGAATGTCTTAGCATGCCGTTACTATAATTTGAAATTTGTCTCTTTCTTTCTATTCTAATCCCTCTCCCTTCGTTCCTCGATCCGTTTGTAAATTCTTGGTGTAATACGCACTCGTAAATGATTTGTGTCAAAATTACTCACTAATCAAGCGTGATCAGTCTCATCGGTGTAAGAAATAGGAATTCCTCTTCCAACTTGTCCCAGAATGGGCGTTATGGCAAAGAACAAGAAGAAAACTAAAGGAGAAATTTGTCCAATAGTAACAAAGGGTGCCTCCACAAGTTGACATCCGATCCAATCCAGTAGTAAGCAATCCACCCAAAGCAACCAAAATCAAATTGAACACACTCTATTGTAAAATTTGGCAAACACGAAAGAGCTAGTATATATGACTCATGCAATCATGGTTCCCCCTAGCCTATAGGGATTAGCCAACGAGTTCAAATGCTAAATTTAAGGAGGCAAGCCACCTCTTCTATTCTTATTATTTTTCCTGCTTAATCATTCTCTTCTTTTGCCAGATATTCTTATGTCACCTAATACTTTGTTAGAGGCTAAGTTCCCTCTATCTTCTGGGAATGAAGTAGAAGAAGCAGTCCTCGTTACTTCGCTACATAAATTAGCATATCATCCGAATAGATTTATAGAGAGAAAAAATTAAAAAAAGTCATTTGTGGGACGTGGCTCGAACCCGATTATCATCTAGATTTTTTTCTTTTTGCAGGGGAAAGTTTTTCCCTCAAGTACATCTTTTCTCAATACACGTCTTCTCTTTCTGATTGTTTTTTCTAAAATAAAAACTTTTATTTTAAAAATAATAATATAAGATTACCAATTAGAAAAAGCAAAAAAAAGTTCCACTCTTAACATAAAAAAAAAACAACCAAAATTAAAATGTGATTATTCTACAGACCAAAACTTATTCAGTCTTCTTTTTTAAAAACTACATAAGCCTTCATAAGTTTACTCACCTACCGCCCACCCTTTGCTGGAGTTCAAATCACTTAAGATAGATTAAGGTTTAAATGGGTCAATTGCACATAGTCAACTGAAAATGAATTGCATTCAAAAAAGTTATTAAGATCTATTAATATAATGAATTAAGACAATATTTCTCTTTGAGGTATTACAAATATTTTTCTTATAATTCCCTACATATCTCAAAAGAAATATCAAGAATAAAATAAAATGGTACTTTATTGTTTTATTGAGCTCAAATAGTGTTGTGTATTCATTGTGTCACTATTAAAATAGTAAAAATTCCATGGAGAATTCGGTTGCCCTCATTTAACTCGTACAAACACTTTTTATTTAAGAAAATAATTGATACCTTGTATAGTTAACCTCAAACAAAATATCCCCCCCTCCCAATTTTCTTTCCTTCTATTCTTCATTTCTATACAGTAACTTCTTCTTTTTTCGAATTTATAACAATTGAAGTATATAATTTATTTATTTTTAAAAAAATGGTCTTGAATTTCAAACATAAAAATTAAGTCTAAATCAAGAAAAGTGTGTGTGAGAGAGAGAGGGGAAGCACTAATTTATTAGTGGCACTAATAATTTAGTTGTTGATACTAATAACTTATGTTTAAAAAAATCCTTCTGGAGCATTTTCACTTTTCATTTTAGCAGAGTTATAGAATTAATTTTAAATTTTATTTATAAATTTAAATTTTATGACAAGTAAAAAACAGTTAAAGACACAAACTGTGGGTATCTGATTGGCTATCGATACTTTTATTATTTTTAGAGATTTTTACGATAAAATGAGATCTCTTGACCACTTTTTCATATCTTATATAAAAAGGCCCTGAAACAAAATAATAAGTGGCCTACAAAATCAATTTATTGTACTAAACTACTAATTAAGAATCATTTTAAATAAATAATAATTCAAAAATTAACATATTAATTATCATTTCTAGCTCCGCCCCTCACTCCAATTATCATTTCTATACTTTTTAACAACTTCTTTTGCTATCTTCTTGAGTATTTTCGTAGTTTTCTCGTCCTGAACAATTGTTATTTTTTGCTAAAATCATCAAACTCATTAATAGTGTTTAAAAGAATACAAGCAATGAAATTGTATATTGCAACTGAAATCATATATATCCACGTCTTCTCAAAATCTCCCACCCTCAAACCCACCCAAAAAGATTTGAAATTTTACTATCGAATGAAAAAAATGAATTTGATGGTATAAATAAACGATGCAAAAAAATAAATTAAACAAATATAGTCAAACTTTTGTTATGATAATCTAGCCAACATTTAAACTTATTATCCATTTTATTTTTCAATTTAAGAATGCGTCATTATATACACTTGCACTAGCTATTGACATGAACCAAAGTAAGAGAAATTATGAATTGGCTGAGATATTTTATAGATAAAAAAGGAAGGGAGTACTTTTTTAGTTACTCTTTTCATACATGTGTGTGGATATTTTTAGTACCTTTTTTTTTTCTTTTTAAATTTAAAAAGTGTGTTTAACCACTTTTGACCCAAACCTATGTTCTTCTTTGACACAAACGTAAGTTTTATAATTTTTGTATCTCAATTCAAATGGATAAATAAATTAACTTAATAACTTTTAATTCAAAATGTTTATTATAATGGTAAGAGATTTATTCATTCATTTTTAATATTTTTCTAATCCCTAATTCTTTGACAAATGGAGTATTCAAATAGAGACACTTGGCACAATAACTATGTCCTAACGTTTTCCTAAACTAAAACAAAATTGTTAATTAAATTAACGTATGGGAGAAAAACATTTTTGGAAAAACTTTTGCATTTCTCCCCAATCTCTCAATGAACATTTATTTGCCTTACTAGTTAAAAGAATTATCAAAATTACCTCTTTCCAATAAATATTTCATTAGAGACTTGGTCAAAAGTATCCAAATAACACAAGATTACTCAAGTTCATGAGCAATACAAAGTGTTTAGTGACATTAATTTTAAACACCATCACATTTTCTTTCAATTGAATTTCTATAAAACTCATACAAAATTATAAAAGAGAGCAGTAGAAATGAAATGATTTTTGTTGTTAATAATAAAGGGTGAAATTGAATTTACACTGTTAATCTTTGGATTGATTGAGAACTTCGAAAAAAAAATGGTTTTATTTGTTCTTTCATAAATTTTTAGTACCGAATAAAATCATTAATATATATAACATATCAGATTTAAAAAAATAATTTAAAATATTTTTAACAAGATTTCTCAAAAATCAATTTGAGTTACATATCAATCCAATTTTTAACGGATTGAAATGAGTTGGGTTGACATGGGATGAGCTAATAAATAAGCAGATCAATAAACAACTCAAACTTGAATGGATTGGATCGGATTGAGTGGGTCGGGTTTAATTTTGCCACCTCTAATGACACGTGCTATAATACTCATATTTGTGGCCTTGTAGGATACTGGTAGACTGCACTTTGTTCTTACCTTCTTCTTTTCTAATTTTGCTTGTCATTTCACAAAATCAATGCATAATTAGTTGTTTGTTTTTTACTTTTGGCCTTAGTAATAAATATGGAAAAATATTAATATAGTACAAAAAAAGAGAAGCATTAAATAAAACTAAGTAATAAATAAAGATAATTTAGTCAAATTATCTTCGAGTTAATGCTGGATGTGCAACTTAAAAAAATGATAAGGGTAGCTCTTTTTTTTTTTTTTTTTTGATTTCATAGCTGATTGATTGGGCATTTCTTTCAATTTTTTCTGTTTGATTGGTATTTGGATTTTTAATTATGTTGCAATGCATTGATTTTTCAGTTGTGTTCGATCGATTGCTAGGTTCGATTCATCTGCACCTATTTTTGTATTTATTTTGCCGAGTTTTTATGTATATCTAAACTTTGTTAATATCTGCTTTGGTTATTTTATTTACTTGAGAGCTTGCTAATGATATCTTTGTGTTTGATCGGTGTTTGTATAGTATAAATGTATTAACGGAGTTTAGTGAGTTTTGATGGTTAATTTCACGTTGTTGTTTTTGTGAAGTATTGTCATTAAATTATGGTGTTTTTGTAAGGTAATTGTACAAATTATATTCATAGATTTAAAGCTGGTGTTAAGCTAAACCTCATTGTGGTCATTTATTTCAGGTATACCTGCAGTTTAACAATTGTATTGGAATTCCATTAATCCATCATGTTCTGTAAACATTGTTAGATTTCTCATACGCCACTCAAAATAGTGCAACACGTATAGAAAAGGTAAAAACTTCACAATATTTTCGTGAATTGTACATGTTGTATAGTCAATAGTAGGTACATTAGCTTCTAATTATGTAATGTATTTTTTATATGTACTTATGGAACGTGTTTTTTATACGTCAACTGCATTAGATACATGCATTCGCAGTTTGATTTGTATTTGACGTGTGTCTATATCACTAAGGACAACATATTTCCATGAGAGGAAATCGTTCAACAACTATCTTGAATCAATCATCGAGAGGCGATTTATGACTATAGCGAGTAAGGTGGAAAAACTCATAATAGGGTTACCAACGCTGCTAATTTTGATAAATGAGCAGCTATTGTCTGTTAACTTCTCTCTTTGCTTTACTGAGATGTAATTTGTGTAATGATTTTGCTATACATTGAGTCCATGACAGAAAGTTTAATAAGATGCCAAAATGAAAAAATAATTCTTATCTAATCATCAAGGTGTGATATTGTGTAAAAGGATAAAAAAATTATAGAAGTGTTTCTATTTTGAATATTATACCTCTGCCTAGAAATCTAAACATTGCTTGAACCTCTCAGTATGACAAAGGCTATATTCATAAATAAACATTGCTTTACGGCTAATAATAAATCATCTTTTAACCTTGAACGACAAACAACTGTTATCCTTGCTATACTATGTAGACACGTCTTCTTAGTTTTTTTTCTTTGTCCATTTTCCTCTTCGTAAGTCTTATAGCTTCTACTGATTACCAGTCATGTATGGGAATCAACATAATCTTCCCTTGGAATTCAATTGAGGTAACTCAGTAAAACACCATTCTCTGTCCATATCCTATATGGCAAAACAAATTTAGTTGATCTCTGAAATTTTTTCTAAAGACTTCTATTTTGGTTTTTCAATGGTAGAACAAGGCAAACAAGAAAACTGCTCTCATCTATTCTCCAGGATTCAGGAACTTTTAGGTGGTTTATTGAGTTATTTCTTATCTTATTATATTGTTATTAGTTAATAGTTGCATATGTGTCTTACTGTGTTTGTATGTATCAATTTGTTATTTAGTTTGCTTCCTCCATCTTCCAGATATAATGTTTTCCGATTGTATCAAATTGTTGATTTTGTTGCATAATGTAATTTTTTTCCCTTTGATTTAACTGAACAGTATAATCATGTTTTCTGCTTTTGCGCTATTAGGAAATTCATTATCAAATAGATTGATACAATTCAGAAATAAAAGTCAGTTGTTGTTAACTTGTTATCTCAATCAACACTCGTGATCAGGAATTCAGGTAAGTTCATTCTGCAGTAACTCTTTCAACAAATCTATGGTAATTGATGAAAAGTCTATGTCTATTCATGTTTATCCCAGGTGATTTTTGTCTATGCTATTAGTAACACTCACAGATAGAGAGAAAAGACTTACTTTAGTCAAAATGATATTAGTCTTTTTAATTGGAACGCAACATACACCCACACTAGCTGTTATCTTGAGAGAAAATGTAATAACTAATTGACTAATTAGGAAAACTGTCATTTTTATTGACTTTCAACTGTACCACTTCACGATTTTATACATACTTCAAATTGATGTCTCAATTTTCAGGATGCTACATTGAAATTATTGTTGAAACTCACTGTAAAATTCTACTCTACTGCAATCTCACTCTACTATTAGAAACAAAAATATGTAATTTATTCGAAAATAAAGTTATAAACCACAATATTTATCCTCTTTCTATCACTTTTCTTCTGTTTTCACATAGCAACATTTATTTTAGGGCAGAGATTGTAACGTGAAGGTCATTGGATTTGCAACTTTGCAAGACTAAGCCAGGACATGAAGATTATGCACAACTTTTTCACCCTAGAAATAGAAAGCTTTCAAATTTTAGTATGTTATCGTTTTGAAGATGTGGTACAAAAGATGTGGTACAATGCAGAGTTGTTGTACAACTTTTAAGACTTTTCATTTACTATTGTAATATCTAGATTATCTTGTCATATTTCATCTACGGTGTTGTTAGTCTATTACCATATTCATTTTGGAAATTGGAAGTGAATCTTTTGTGATATGATGTCGCCCAAATTACACCTCCCAGAAAGTATAAAGCGGTCGTTGAATCAAATATAGAACCCAACAAGGTTGGGGTCGATCCCACTGAGAATAGGTCGAAATCTAATCAATTATATCTGTCTGAGCAATTGGCAAATAAGTAAAGAGAGGGGTTTTGTAGATTAAACGAACAATAGTATCACTAGAATATTTGTTAGGGTTGTAATCAAGGTGAGAAAAGCATTAGGACTGTGTTCCCCAATAACTTCATAACTCTAGAGGTTCTCCGTACTTCAGAGATCTCTTAAGGTATCCGACATGCAGATCGATAGGTTAAGTATCGTCTAATTGACTATATTACGCCCCTTGTAGACGACTATCCTCAAGCACAAAGGTTAATGCGTCATGAGTGTTGCTATGTTGCCCCTACCAATGATCCAATTTAGCATTTCCCGTATCACGGCTCAAAACTGATTAAATGAAAATGACTCCAAGTCTTGTTGTTGATCCACTAGTCCTATTCGAATACCCTTGCTAAAGTCCAGGGTAGAGATAGGATGAGTTTCAACGCGTGCACTCGTTAGAAAGCAACCAATTCAAAAGAATCACCAATACATGCCCTTATACCCTTCGATAATCACCTTGTACTTTGAACACTACTTTGTTAATCCGTCATGGTTCCCACAAGCCTATTTGTGGAGTTTAGCTACTCATAATCGTATGAACAATGCAAGAATTCATAGATGAAAACATGAATTGAAACTCACAATAATGAATAAAACCCGAAATCTCAACTTCAATTAAAATCAGAAACTCAATATTCATAGAAATCCCAAGAATGTACCTTCGAAGCCCACAATATAATGTTGTAGAATAATAATAATGTGTAACACATAAAAATAATCCTAAAAGAGTATTTATAGACTTAACAAAATCCTATCCTAAACAAAACAGGAAACCGATATCGGCTGCCTCGGACGAGAAGAACATGATAGTCTATTGCCCATGAGTTGTGTTTCTCTCTTGCCAAATGATATACACTGCTGCAGATAATGACAATCTGTATATAGTTGATGAAGTTCCTTTGCCCCGAGCATACCTCCTTGAACCATTGCATTTCTTCAAGAAAAAACAAACTTAAGAATGAGCACTATCAGAAGTCATGTTCTGAAATTACCATCTCCACTCTATTCGATCTCAGAAAGAACATCCAACTCCTCAATTAAACGTTAATCTTCAATATCTTCAGTAGTTACCGGGCCAATTTAGCAACACCGTCATTACTTCAAATCAAAGAATTCCAAAAGCAATAACACGATTCATCAAATTTGAATCAGATACAAAAAAAATTCCCATACATTAAAGAAAATGTCAATTACAACAAATAGTCAACAGAGGTCTCAAATCATAATCAAATCCTTACATAATCCCCAACATTGCACCATATACTACTATTTTAATACTATAGTTTATATGAATTAACTATCTTATTAACTAATTGAGTGTCTTTGTAAGGTGACCGCATTAACATGAGTGTTGGCAGGTCTCTTATCCCAACGTTCAACCATGTTTAAGTTGATGTTCACGCAAAAGACCATTATTGATGAGATAAAGGGTTCACATTTCGACATGTGTATTTTCAAATTTAAACCCCTATACACAACTGTCAAAATCCACAAGAATTCGATATAACATAACTATTCGATAATTAACACATTTCTCAGTTTCAGTTTCAGATTTCAATTTAACATTATCTATTTCCTTTTTATTAAAGTCTTGCTTTATCTAGTTGATTAAAGCACACCAATTTTGAGGGTATTAAATTCTTTACTTACTTTACAATTCAAATTCACTATACAATTAGCAAACTCTTACAAATATAATTTAGTGTGCAGAACAATATTCAGTGACGACGAGCACTTGGCGTGCTTCCAAGCTTCAGATCAATTCAAATCTTCCTCAAGTTGATGACTTTTGCTCCGGGTTTCTATCAATTATATAATACATTTATGGTTATTACAAATTAAAAGTTTATTCTTAATATTTATTAATGTATCTCATGATAACAGACGAAACAGAATTGTTTCTGTGCTTGAAGAAAGCTCATAAAGAACTACTCAAATTTCGTCTTAAAGGACTCAATTTGTTGCTAATGAGTTAGCATCTGGAAGTGTTAGGGTAAAAAATATTGAGGATTTGATTGATTGTAAGCAGGAAAGCACTAACTTTAAATTTTTTAATTCAACACAACTTTTAAAATATATTTTTTTACATAATAGTTGTATATCCAATTTCTATGTGCAGCAAGAAAATTATAAGATTATGGAAAAGGTTGTATCCTAGAGGCTAGAATTATACCATGGATGGTCTTATTTAGCAAGCAAACAGTGCACAAAGATGGTTGACAAAGAGCTCTATTGTCAAAAATGCGCGCAAATACAATCCATAATGCATAGCGTTTTTTTTTTTTGGCAGTAAACAGTGAAGTATTACCACACCAACAAATGAAACAATTACACCTAAAGAGCAACCATAGTCTCAAGCCCCCTTCTAGGAAGATTGCTTTTAACTAGTGAGCCTCGGAAAGTAAACTAATTACAAAGTCTATCAACTAAGTAGCCACTACTCCTACCTCTCTTAGTTTCCCTATACATGTTCAATCTTTCCTTGATAACAAATTGTATTTGCCGTATAATCACACTGTGTGGTATTGACTGATTAGTGAATATCTTCTTATTCCTAGCCCCCCCAAACATGACAGATAATGGCTCCATAAGCTGCTGCAAGAATTCCCTTCTTTGCTTTGCTCCAATGTTTCCTATGGATTTGCAGTAAAGTAGTATATATTCTTCCTTGATGTAGCTTGATCCCTAGCCATTGTTGTAGTTTCTCCCATAGTTCTCTGGTGGATGTACAATCTGCAAACAAGTGTTTGGCATCTTCCAAGATATCATCTTCACATAAACAGCATTGAGTTTTGTCACATGGCACTCCCATGCCACATAGTCTGTCTTTTGTCAAAAGTTTCTTCTGTGCAGCCAACCATAAAATGAATCTGTATTTTGGTAGAGCAACCCCAATCCATATCAGTGCAGCTGTAGGGTCCTTAGGAGCAGTCCCAAGCAATGCTAAATATCCCTTAGTAGCAGAGTACTTGCCATTTCCTGTCAAACAATACTTCCCAGCATAATACCATTCTGTCACTTGCAGCTTGAGTTTGTGCAGATTTCTCCAGTACCGGCTACTGTCTGCTGGAGGTGTACCAGTCCAAAAATCTTCCATATTTTTCATATAAATGCTTTGAATCCACTTTACCCACAAAATGTCCTTTTTTCCCATAATCAACCAAATAAGCTTCCCTACTAAAGAGATGTTCCATAATCAACCATAATGCATAGTTATTTAAGTATTTCATAAACAAACTTAAAAATTTACAACTAATAACTCTTTCAAGGTACAAGCTACAATTTAAAGTGTTGGATGACACCAGCATAATTTCTTTGATGCTGTGGGATAGGGATGCAACAAAGATGATCGGAAAGTCAGAAGCTGATTTACATGAAACTGTATTTGATGGATACTACAGACTCTTTGTCAAAATAAGACCACCAACTTGTAAAATATTATCATTACATCACTTATAGTGTAATAATACTACAAGCATATTTAAAAAATAATTTAAAAATTGAAGAAGTCCTGATAATTTTTTAACTTTTGTTCCTGTAACTTATGCCAACCAGTTTAAACTTTTCTACTGTATTAGAGTTTAGGTACTGCAATAACTCTTCATATCCTGTGGAGCTGTAACAAACTAAACTTTGGATTGATAAATAATGGAACTTACAAGCAAATCGTTCATCAAAGTAATCAAAAAAAGGAAAATAGAAAAGGGAGATTACAGAGTGCTATCGCAAAATAGCTAATGAAAAAGAAAACATCACAAGTCTTAGCATAAGCCTAATACATTATTTCTCTCTATTATATATAGACATCTACCCAGGGTCCCAAACGTAATTTGCCAAACTCCTCAATATGTCCTCTACTGTGGCCATGTTCATAACAATACTCCGCCCCTCAAAAAGAACCTTGTCCTCAAGGTTCGAGTAGAGAAGCACAAAGATCATGGTTTTGTCATGTTTGCTTCTGCCTGTGTTAGCATCCCAAATGAAGTTCTGTCCAGAAGTTTTCATAACTAAATCAAGGTCTCTGTGCGTTTGATCTACTAACCAATGGACCAAGTTTGCAGCAAGGGGCTGTACCAAAGCATTTCTTGTTCCAGTAGCTTCACTTGGCCCTCCAAATCTCCTAAGAGCTAATAGCTTTGGACTAACATGATTTATGGAGATTAAAATGGTATCAGATAATGATAAAGAGTTATCTTGCGGAGTTCGTGACTCATTATGCTAGCATGCGCTGGCTTATGGGCATCACCCACTTCACCTTCAAGCTCACCTTTTGGGACAATGGCAACCCAAATGTGACTACCAACAATATCATTGTCATCCTGAATCACCAAACAGACACTCTCCAAAACCAGAGGGTAATGATCACATCTGTTATTATGTCATCAAAGCCGGTAGAATAGGTACTGCAATCCTTAGTTCCCTTCCAACGAACTCCATTATTTCATCCACATCGGAATGCTCCAGATACTTCACATTGTGTAGAACCCTTACCATGAAATATTAGTCCCAACACTATTGTGAATTCACATAAGCTCCAGCAGAAAGTACCCTGGGAATCACCCTTGAAGTTTTTGACAAATGCTCTCTGGTTCTCACACTCACTGCCACACTCAACATCATTCTTCTCCCAAAACTCATAGTCCACGCTTGCATCAGGATCAACTAAATCACACTTTAGCTATCTCTTCTGTCGCAAATGCAGAATGAAGTAGCTGAAAGCTTGCACTAATAATTGTTGGTTGAAACCTGAGCCAATTAATCCAACAAGACAAGTACTGGAACTTTCAGTGGCCTGAACATAACAAGCATTACAAACTACTCCGATACAGAATATATATATTTTTGTAGCAGCTTGTTTGAATATTGAAGGAAAGGATAATAACAGCAGAAAAAATCACCTTAATTCGACCAGAAGGTGCTGGGAAGGTGATCCTCATCAAAGCCTCAAGAGCTGATGGAGGCACAACACGTTCTCCCTTTCTTACTGCACCATTTATGAGTATAGCACGTGCCTTTGGAAAGGATACAATTCTGAAAGAACAGCTAACCCATATTAGTACTTCAAGAGTTGATCAAACACCTTTTCAGTAAGTTTAAGAAGAGTAGAAATATGTACCTCTCAGCCAGCTGTAAGATTAATCGACTTTGGATTACTGTTCACTTTACTGCTCAACAATGGTAAAAGAAAATGTAACCACATGAACAGTCCAACGATTAAATCTCCTTGGCAAGCCTATAAAATTGAGACAAGTTAGCAAAGGAGACAATGATAAGCGAAGGAGCATTGACATGATAGATGATGGCAATGTCCCAAAGATTATCTAGAAATGAGTGATGATTTTTACCTTATTGATCGCCCAAATCATGACTGGAAGCTTATTTTGTCCTTTGTATTTCCCATTTTCATTCATTATTGGTAAGAGACTGATTAAAACATCAGGTATCCTTCGCAATACCATTGCTAGAACCACAAACATGGCAACCTGCAGTATATTGACATATATCAACTACTTTATCATATAAAGTCACAAATATGAGCTGTTGAGATGATAGTGTCCATACCCATTTAATGGAAAAGGAAAATAAAAATGAATAACAAAATACAAGTAACTTATGGGCAACAACACTTATTTTTTGGTAGGTGACAATTTGCCAACTTGTATAAGCTTGTTGTAGGTAGATTTGTAAATTGCCAAGTTGCACAACTTGCAACAAATCCAAACAAGATTTGCAAATTGTCAAGTTGCACAACTTGCAACAAATCCAAACAAGATTTGCAAATTGTCAAGTTGCACAACTTGCAACCAATCCAGCAAGATTTACAAATTTTCAAGTTGCACAACTTACAACAAATCCAAGCATTTTGATTGGATGATATGTTGGTCATCTTTCCTATAAATAGGAGGCATCATTTACTCATTTGGAACACACCAAAAAAAAAAGAAGCAACAACTAAGAAGTAGTTGTGGAGAGCATTTCATAGAGAGTGTGAGAAAATAGTGTGTGAGGAAAAATAAAGAGTGTGAGCGGTATTATAGTGAGGTGGAAAAAATCAAAAGAAGGTTATTTCTTTTGAGTGTGTAGTGGTTCCTGGAGTATTTACTCGAACCTACAAAGTGTAAAATTCCTCATTATAGTGGATTATTTTGCTCTTCTCGGGCCCATGGTTTTTTTCCCTTATTCAAAAGGGTTTCCAAGTTAAAATCTTTGTGTCCTTGTTATTCCTTTTGTTAATTATCGTATCACGGTGCTACTTTATTATTCCGCTGTTATTACCGCAAATATTATTTTTGTGGCGGGGTCTATCCCCAACAACTGGTATCAGAGCGCAAGTTCTGCTTATTCACGGAAATAATTTTTTGCGGTGGGTCGTACTATACTCGGAGAAATAAAATATCCGGAGTAAAGTATGAGGTAGCAAAATTTAACGGTAATAGCGGTTTCTCAACATGGCAGAGAAGGATGAGGGATCTGCTCATCCAATAAGGATTACACAAGGCACTAAATGGAAAATCCAAAAAGCCAGAATCCATGAAAATGGAGGATTGGGAAGAAATGGATGAAAAGGCTGCTAGTGCAATCAGGTTGCACTTCACAGATGATGTGGTCAATAACATCATCGACGAAGATAGTGCATGTGACATTTGGACAAAGTTAGAAAATCTATACATATCCAAAACACTGACAAATAAATTGTACCTAAAGAAGCAATTGTACGCCCTACATATGGGTGAAGGTATGAATTTTTTGTCACATTTAAATGTGCTCAACGGACTAATCACGCAGCTGGCTAACCTCGGGGTAAAGATCGAGGAAGAAGATAAAGCCATTGTGCTCTTGAACTCGTTGCCATCTTCTTATGATACTTTGGCAACAACCATCTTGCATGGTAAGGACTCTATTGAGCTGAAGGATGTCACGTCAGCTCTTCTACTTAATAAGAAGATGAGAAAGAAGCCTGAAAATCATGGTCAGGCTCTCATCTCAGAAAGTAGAGGCAGTAGTCACCAGAGGAGTTCAAGTAACTATGGCAGATCCGAAGGTCGTGAAAAGTCCAAGGTTCGATCTAAATCAAGAGCCAGAAATTGCTACAATTGCAATCAACCAGGTCACTTCAAAAGAGATTGTCCAATTCTTCAAAAGGGCAAAGGTGAAAGTAGTGGCCAGAAGAATGACGACAACACGGCTGCCACAGTGCAAAACAATGATAATGTTGTTCTCTTCATAAACGATGAAGAGGAGTGCATGCACTTGGCAGGTCTAGAGTCGGAATGGGTGGTTGATACAACAACATCTTACCATACTACACCTGTAAGGGGTCTATTTTGCAGATATGTAGCAGGTGATTTTGGAACTGTGAAAATGGGTAACACAAGTTACTCAAAGATTGTGGGGATCAGAGACATTAGTATCAAGACTAATATGGGATGCACATTGGTTTTGAAAGACGTGAGTCATGTACCTGATTTACGGTTGAAGTTGATCTCGAGAATTGCTTTAGACCGAGATGGGTACGAGAACTATTTTGAAAATAAGAAATAGAGACTCACCAAGGGAGCATTGGTGATTGCAAAAGGAGTTGCTCGTGGCACGTTGTACATGACAAATGCAGAAATATGCCGAGGTGAATTGAATGCGGCTCGAGAAGAGATTTCTGCTGATTTGTGGCACAAAAGAATGGGTCATATGAGCAAGAAAGGATTGCACTAAGAAATCACTCATCTCTATTGCCAAAGATACGACAGCAAAACCATGTGACTACTGCTTATTTGGTAAGCAACATAGAGTCTTATTTCAGACATCGTCTGAAAGAAAGTTGAAAATACTTGATTTGGTATATTCGGATGTTTGTGGTCCAATGGAGGTAGAATCGATGGGTGGTAACAAATATTTTGTTACTTTTATTGATGATGCTTCACGAAATTTGTGGGTTTATATCTTGAAAACCAAAGATCAGGTGTTTTAAGTATTTCAGAAGTTTCATGCTCTGGTGGAAAGGGAGACTGCTAAAGCGTCTTCGCACTAACAATGGAGGTGAGTACACTTCAAGGAAATTTGAAGGGTACTGCTCAAGTCATGGGATAAGACATGAGAAAACAGTTCCTGGAACCCCATAACACATTGGTGTAGCTGAGCGGATGAATCGCACCATTGTCGAGAAGGTGAGAAGCATGCTCAGAATGGCTAAACTACCTAAGTCATTTTGGGGTGAAGCAGTTCAGACGGTATGTTAATTGATCAATCGCAGTCCATCAGTTCCATTGGTGTTTGATATTCCAGAGAGAGTTTGGACCAATAAAGAGGTGTCCTACTCACATCTGAAGGTGTTCGGTTGCAGAGCTTTTGCATATGTACCGAAGGAGCAGAGAAAAAAGCTGGATGATAAATCAATTCCCTGCATATTCATTGGATATGAAGATGAAGAGTTCGGGTACAGATTGTGGGATCTTGTAAAGAAAAAGGTCATCAGAAGCAGAGATGTTGTATTCCGAGAAAATGAAGTCGGAACTGCTGATTATCTGTCAGAGAAGGCCAAGAAACGGAATGGTATAGTCCCTAACCTTATTACCATTCCTTATACTTCTAGCCATCCCAGAAATGTAGAAAGTACAACCGATGAGGTTGTTGAGCAGGGGGAGCAACCTGATGAGATTGTCGAGCAGGGGGAGCAACTTGGTGATTATACCGAGCAAGTAGAGTACCCCTAATCAAGAAGATCAATCTCAACCTCTGAGGAGATCAGAAAGGCAAAGGGTAGAGTCATCCAAGTACCCTTCCTCAGAGTATGTCCTTATCAATGATGAGGGGGAGCCAGAAAGTCTTAAGGAGGTGTTGTCCCATCCAAAAAAGAGTCAGTGGATGAAAGTCATGCAAGAAGAGATGAAATCTCTATAGAAAAATGGCACTTACAAGCTGGTTGAACTTCCAAAAGGTAAAAGATCACTTAAGTGCAAGTGGGTCTTTAAACTCAAGAAAGATGGAAATGGAAAACTGGTCAGATACAAAACTCGATTGGTGGTAAAAGGCTTCGAATAGAAGAAAGGTATTGATTTTGATGAAATTTTTTTCACCTGTTGTCAAAATGACTTCTATTCGAACCATTTTGAGCTTAACAGCTAGCCTAGATCTTGAGGTGGAGTAGTTGGATGTGAAAACTGCATTTCTTCACGGAGATTTGGAAGAGGAAATTTATATGGAGCAGCCAGAAGGATTTGAAGTAGCTGAAAAGAAACACATGGTGTGTAAACTGAATAAAAGTCTTTATGGGTTGAAGTAGGCACCGAGGCAGTGGTACAAAAAGTTTGACTCATTCATGAAAAGTCAAACTTACACAAAGACCTATTCTGATCCATGTGTATACTTCAAAAGATTTTCTGACAACATCTTTATTATTTTGTTGTTGTATGTGGATGACATGCTAATTGTAGGACAGGACAATGAGCTGATTGTCAAGTTGAAGGGAGATTTGTCCAAGTCATTTGATATGAAGGACTTTGGCCCAGCACAACAAATTTTGGGGATGAAGATTGTTCGAGAGCGAGTAAACAGAAAGTTGTGGCTATCTCAGGATAAGTACATTGAGCGTGTACTCGAACGCTTCAACATGAAAAATGCTAAAGCTGTTAGCGCACCTCTTGCGAGTCATCTGAAGTTGAGCAAGAAGATGTGTCCTACAACAAAGGAGGAGAAAGGAAATATGGCAAAAATTCCTTATTCTTCAGCGGTCGGGAGTTTGATGTATGCAATGGTGTGTACCAAACCAGATATTGCTGATGCAGTTGGTGTTGTTAGTAGGTTTCTTGAAAATCCTGGAAAAGAACACTGCGAAGCAGTCAAGTGGATACTCAGGTACCTGAAAGGTACCTCTGGAGACCGTTTGTGTTTTGGAGGATCCGAACTAATCTTGAAGGGCTATACCGATGCTGATATGGCAGGTGACCTTGATAATCGAAAATCCACTACTGTATATTTGTTTGTCTTTTCAAGGGGAGCTATATCATGGCAGTCGAGGTTGCAGAAGTGTGTTGCACTATCTACAACTGAAGCGGAGTATATTGCAGCTACTGAAGCTGGCAAGGAGATGGTATGGCTGAAACGGTTCCTTCAAGAGCTTGGCTTGCATCAGAAGGAGTATGTCGTCTATTGTGACAGTCAAAGTGCAATAGACTTGAGCAAGAACTCCATTTATCATGCAAGGATGAAACAAATAGACGTGAGATATCACTGGATTCGAGAAAAGCTAGATGACGGATCTATGCAGGTCAAGAAGGTCCCTACTAGTGAGAATCCTTCGGATATGTTGACCAAGGTGGTACCAAGAGACAAATTCGAGTTATGCAAGGAACTTGTCGGTATGCACTCAAACTAGAAGCTCGATGCTATCTCCTTCCGGTTAATGAGTTTGGAGGGGGAGATTGATAGTGTCCATACCTATTTAATGGAAAATAAAAATAAAAATGAATAACAAGATACAAGTAGCTTGTGGGCAACAACACTTGTTTTTTGGTAGGTGACAATTTGTCAACTTGTATAAGCTTGTTGTGGGTAGATTTGCAAATTGCCAAGTTGCACAACTTGCAACAAATTCAAACAAGATTTGCAAATTGTCAAATTGCACAACTTGCAACCAATCCAAGCAAGATTTGCAGATTGTCAAGTTGCACAACTTGCAACAAATCCAAGCATTCTGATTGGATGATATGTTGGTCATCTTTCCTATAAATAGGAGGCATCATTTCCTCATTTGGAACACACCCAAAAAAAAAAGCAACAACTAAGAAGTAGTTGTGGAGAGCATCTCATAGAGAGTGTGAGAAAATAGTGTGTGAGGAAAAATAGAGAGTGTGAGCGGTATTATAGTGAGGTGGAAAAAATCAAAAGAGGGTTATTTTTTTTTGAGTGTGTAGTGGTTCCTAGAGTATTTACTCGAACCTACAAAGTGTAAAATTCCTCATTATAGTGGATTATTTTGCTCCTCTCGGGCCCGTGGTTTTTTTCCCTTATTCAAAAGGGTTTCCACGTTAAAATCTTTGTGTCCTTGTTATTCCTTTTGTTGATTATCGTATCACGGTGCTACGTTATTATTCCGCTGTTATTACCGCAAATATTATTTCTGTGGCGGGGTCTATCCCCAACATGAGATCCTTAATTTCCAAGTTTATCAATTCTTAGCAGATTTTGAATGATTAGTATACAGTAAAAAAGAAAAAAGTAACAAAGCTATCTCAGAATAAAGTTTTGACTTAAACGAGTATTCTAATAAGAAAGTAGCATCTCGGCATGATAGTTTCCTTTTCTTATGTTTAAGAAAGTAGTTTCGCTATTAAAAAACCCAAGAGTTATCAGTATTGTGACAATAAGGAAGAAATCAAACCCATCAGTTGGAATTAAAGATGATTTGCTGCTGACAGTAGATAGCATAAAAGCAGAACTCTCCTCATTAAATCTTGTTCCAAATTCAAGAGAATGCCTGTCTAAATCCAAGGGGAACATACAAGGCAGTACCAATTTAGCTTCTGTAGAAAATAATGAAAGTTCATTTTCAATCATAGACAGGGTCCAGCTATCATGTTCACAAGTATGCACTGTAAAATCTATAACTATGAGTGCCCGTGCTAATGCTGCAACAACATCATGTCAAATAAACACACCGAAAGCCTTCTCTTGTGGTTCAACAAACCAAGGTGGACATACACGCCAACTACAATATTGTGAAGCAATAGAGCCAGAGAAAAACTACCAAACCAGGTTACCTGCAGATTAGTGCACCAAATCGTAACAAGCTCCTCAAACATGGTAACGGACTTCATTAGCATGTCAGATTTACTTATCCTCTTAGTAGACTCCACCTTGGCAAGATGTAATCCTCGAACTTGAACAACAAGATTAGTTGGAAACTGCAATTCGTCTCTAAAAATGAGCAAACATGCCCAGCCCTAGGTGCAAGTTGAACTCTCGAAACTGGATCGTCCAAAATAGACCACATCTGATTCAGAGCAGTATCCCATAAATTATCCGAATTCAATCACTTAGATTCCCAAAATTGTTGGAACAATTTCTGTGCATATAATGACCAACTTTGTCTGCCAAATATGCCAGAGTATTGCGGTTCTCAACATGAAAACACGTTGGACAGATTGGTGGTGCCTCTTTTAGTTTTTCCTCTTCCTCTGTTAGAACTTTTGTATGAAGTTCTTCTAACCTCTTTTGAAATGCCTCCATTGATTTCTTTGGATCCTGTAGTGACAATGATGACAATAAAAGCGAACTTCTTTTCGCTTCATCTCCTCTTCTTCCACTAGTACCCGATGATTCTCTCTTTCCCACAGCCAATTTTGTTTTTCTCACCTGTAATATCCTCTATCTTTGTCAAGATGTGATTTTAGCCTCTTCTCCTCGAATAAGTACTCATTTTCCCAATTCTCAACTATCTGTACTAAACCACTTTGTATTTCCTATTAGGATTTGTCCTGAATTTCCTAGTTTACTTGAATTTTATCATACTTAGTGTTTTACTTCAAAAAGGTTTTCTTTTTGGAAAAGGTTTCCTGGTAGGAAAAGATTTCTTCCATAATTAGTTAATCTCTTTATGGGAGGAAAGGTTTTACCCCTCTATAAATAGAAGACCCCTCTTCTCATATCACAACAAAATAGCATCCACAATGTAGTCTCTAAAGAGTCTTGTTTAGGGGGAGATTTCTCCCAATAGGTTTTTATGCTTTTTCAATAGTAGGTTTTCATGTCTATGCCAATTGGCCAAACCCTATCAATAATATGTTAGTATATTTTTATTTGTCATCCGAATTATCGTCTTTATGGTTTGCAAACTATAAGTTTCCGCATGACGCCCTACCGATTTCAAACCCAACAAGTGGTATCAGAGCCTACGGTTCAATGATCTGATGGTTCAGATTGAAGCCATGTTATGATGAAAGTTGCAACTAATTTGATGATAATGAAGAGCTTTTTTGTGTCAAAAAAAAAAAAAAAAAGTCAAGATACTACATGTGGTCAAGAAGTTTCAAACAAATTTTCAACAATCCTGCTGCTAATCCATCTTCAAAAGCAAAATATATTTTCAACCCATACTTGCTTCAACGCATGGGCTCCACTTTCAACCCTTGCTAACTTTTAATGCTTGGGCTTCTTTCAACTCATGCATATATACTTTTAACGCATGAGCTCCACTTTTAACCTGTGCTAACTTTCAATGCACAAGGCTCCACTTTTAACCTTGTTCACTTATAACACAGGGCTCCAATAATATTAACTCATGCTTTTATTTTTAATGCATAGGGCTCCAATTTTTAACCCATAT
Organism: Capsicum rhomboideum; assembly: GCA_031232105.1. Taxonomy (NCBI): domain Eukaryota; kingdom Viridiplantae; phylum Streptophyta; class Magnoliopsida; order Solanales; family Solanaceae; genus Capsicum; species Capsicum rhomboideum. Next base: position 50,356,008 of record CP124707.1, read on the forward strand.
CAACTTTTAATCATGGAAAGCAGCAGTGATATATGAAGATTATGTGAAGAAGAAGATGAAGATCAACTTTGCCAGAAAATTCAGGCCAAGGAGAGATTTGTTAGGATTTGTCCTGAATTTCCTAGTTTACTTGAATTTTACCATACTTAGTGTTTTACTTCAAAAGGGTTTTCTTTGTGGAAAAGGTTTCCTGGTAGGAAAAGATTTCTTCCATAATTAGTTAATCTCTTTATGGGAGGAAAGGTTTTACCCCTCTATAAATAGAAGACCCCTCTTCTCATATCACAACAAAATAGCATCCACAATGTAGTCTCTAAAGAGTCTTGTTTAGGGGGAGATTTCTCCCAATAGGTTTTTATGCTTTTTCAATAGTAGGTTTTCATGTCTATGCCAATTGGCCAAACCCTATCAATAATATGTTAGTATATTTTTATTTGTCATCCGAATTATCGTCTTTATGGTTTGCAAACTATAAGTTTCCGCATGACGCCCTACCGATTTCAAACCCAACATTTCCCAGGAACGATTTTTCCTTTCCCAGCTTACACATCCATCTCCGTTAAGACGTGATTTTAGCATCTTCTCCTCGTATGAGTACTCTTTTTCCCAATCCTGAACGAATTTCCTCTTCTTCTCCTCTTCCAAACTAAATTCTTTTGGCCTCTTTAAATCTCATAGGACGATGACTCGTTCTTCTCCTCGCCGCATGACGACTCTTCTTGCCTCTGCCTTTTTGATACCAAATTCAAAATCATCTCTTTTTGTTTTTCAGAAATTGCCATCTTCTCCTCTATCGATTTTTTGTCCATTGAAGGAGAAGTTTGATCCTTTATATATTCTCCCATCCAATACTAATTCATGTAAATATGGTAATTATAATAAGGAAATATTATTTTCCTTTTCCTATTAAAATAGGGATACCTAGGCAGTTGCGTACTTGTAATAGGAAATATAGAAATCTTTCTTTTTAATTTGATAAATAAAAGGTTTATAATCGGTAACGTAAACCAAAAGTAGACCCATCCAATACTAACTGATGTAAATATGGTAATTATGATAGATATGGTAATCATAGACATTATAGTGTTATTAGGTGAAAAAAATATTATATTCCTATTCCTATTAATATAGGGAGAGCTAGGCAGTTGTGCACTTCTATATAAGGAGTATTGTCAATTGAGAAAATTCTCCCAAAAAATATTGTAGCTTTGTGTGCGCCAAAATCAATTGAGGAATGGCCGGAAAATCGATTTGGAATCATCAAAAAGATTTGTCATCGGCGGAGGGACGAATATACGAGGAGATTCGCAAGTATAAACAAGGTCTGTTATCAGGAGAGAAGGAGGATAAGGAGAAGGTGAGACGACTATACGAGGAGCTTTGGAAGCATCAAGAAGTTTTGTTATCAGAGGAGGAGAAGGAGAAGAAGAAGAGGGAGAGACGAGTAGGCGAGGAGATTTTCAAGTATCAACAAGGTTTGTTAGCAGGGGAGAAAGAGGATAAGGAGAAGGCGAGACGACTATCCGAGGAGCTTTCAAAGCTTCAAAAAGTTGTTGTGTTATCAAAGGAGGAGGAGGAAAAGAAAGAGAAGGACAGACAAATATGGGAGGAAGTCTGGAAGCGTCAAAAAGATTGGCTATCACTAACGGACGAGGAAGAGAAGAAGAAGAAGGACGAAGAAATATACGAGTTTCTTTGGAATCATCAAAAACAGTATTTATCCGAGGAAGAGACGGAGAAGAAGATAAAGGAGAGACAAACATACTTGGAGTTGAAGCAAAAAGCAATTGACAATCCATTATCTCAGGTACCCTTTTACCTTTTTGGACCTGGATGTGTGATGCCAAACTTTGAGGAGACGTATAGAGAGGAAGAACTTTATGAATTAAGAGGTCAGAGGCCGTTAACAGAGGAGGAGCAGAGACGAATATTCCCCCCTGGGATGCGGGTAAACCTTCCAACTCTGCCACCCTTACCATGGGATAACAGGGAAACTGTTCCTCTCACCCCTGAGATCGCCCACCAGATTGAGGAACAACGACAACTTGCACGATGTACTACTGTGAGTCCTATTGTAATGTCAAGAGAGGAGAAGCAAAAACAACTTGCAGCACAAGGAAGATGCCTTGATGGGTCCTATCTAAACCCCTATTGCAAGTGTGAAGGTGCCTTACACTCACAATGCTGTGGATTCGAACCCATATATCCCCCAGATTTTGCCCCAATTTGGCTCGCATACAAACGTCAGATTCGTCAATCCCATGTAAAGTTCTGTTTTTGCTAATTTGTAATTTCTGAAACAATCCCATTGTAGCCCTTTTCACTAATATTATGAATTTCCCGTGTCTACTTGTGAACTGTATTTTGGCATTTAATCTGTGTTATATCGGCCCCCTTTTTTGCTTTAAACTAACTGGCTGCTATAACAAGTATTTTAGCTGAATTGATTTTGTTAGCCCTGTGATTTGGATAGTTTTAATCACTCACCCTAGTGTTGGCTTCTTTGACAGTGTTTTGACATTGATGATCATCCTGGTTCACCTTTTGGTGCTTCAGTAGGACCATTAGCACCTTCTCATGATTTCAATGGCGAGGCTGAGTTACTGATGGAATTGGCTAAACGTGCTATCCTGGAATATAATGAGAAAGAGTGCAATGTACAAAACACACCTTAATTTCCTTTATGTGATTTGTCCTCAACTTCTTTCCCATTATTCTTCAACTCTCCTTGCAGGTTCTCAAATACAAGGTTTTGAAGATTGAGAAAGTGAGTCACTCGGTGACGACATACTATCAATATTGGATGACCGTGAAAGTATTGAATCTCACTCTCGGTACTCCTACCGAGACTTTTCAAGTTCATGCTGGTAAAAGTATCTTCACTGCTGATGATAAAGTTATCTATTGTTGCCGGCCTAAAGAAGAGGTAATTGAACACCAAATCAGGTTTACAATTAGCCTCCTTTTGTTTCTGTGTGTGTGTGTTAGGTGAAATAGTTCATTTCTAAATGAATTTTTTATTTGTTTTTTATGGAGTAGAAGGGACTGGAAATGGTAAGTATTGGCATTTGCGTTCTGTGAACACTAACTAACTTTGGTTTTGTTTCTCTGAACTAATTTACAGGCCATTGTTGGTTTGCCAAGCTGCGAGATTTGTTTTGGCTTGCTGCACAGAGAGGAGGCCACTTGAAATATAGTTATTTAAGTTTGCACTGTTGTTTTAGGTTTCATCGTTGTAGTTTAAGTTATTTAAATTTGGTCTTTGATGAGATTCTGTGATTTGAAGTTTAAGTGTTTTACTTTGATGTTTGACCTGACCTCTTTGTCAATTGAAGTATTAGGTATACTATCACCGGGACTGAAGATTTTTACGTTTTTGTACTTTGTTGAGAACATTTCAACCTCTGTAGACTGGCCCTTTAATTTGGGAAGTGATCAGAGATCTGTTTGGTATTTGAAGTATCTCTTAACTTTTATAATTATAGTAATTGTAGGAGTTTTCAGTATTGTGTTTTGTGCGCCGATTATTGCTTGTCATTTTCGGTATTGTTCTTTCTATTGTCTGTCCCCAGACCCCACTTTGTGGGAATATACTGGGTATGTTGTTTTGTTCTTTCTATTGTTTGTGTGTAGCGCTTTCGATTCAATTAATATGTTACTGTGATTGCTCCCTTGTCTATATCCCCTTTTTCTCTAAATGTTTGGCATATCATTTAACCTGAGGGTCTATCGGAAACAGCTTCGTAGAGGTAAGGTCTGCGTACACTCTACACTCCCCAGACCCCATTTGTGGGATTACACTGGGTTGTTGTTGTTGCGGGAGTTGTTTTGCTTTAAACGAGCTCTAAGGCTATTAACTGATGCTGCTAAGCTTAAGCATTTGGACCAAAGAAAAGAGGAGGATCTCAACATCTTTCAAAGAGAACTACAACTTTCATCAAAATTGGTTACTTATTTACATAAACAGATTTGATTTTTTTATTCATTTTCTGTCTATTTTGTGGGTTTTGGTTTATTTATGGTCAGCGGGTTTGTTTCAATTTGAAAAAGGTATTCTTGGTGTTTTTTTTATGTTTTCTTACTGATCACTATGTTGTTTAGTTATTTGTATTGTGGGTTGTGTGTTATGATAATGGGATCTATTGGATTCATCTTTCCTGTTTTCCCCAATTATAAATGAAGAATTGATTTCTAGTGCTCTTGAATTTCATCCATAAATTTGAGAAGTCAGTTCTCTTGCTTGGTCAAATAATAAATTTAGAAGGGAGAAATGATTAAGTAGATTTTTTTTTTTATGGGTTCCTTTTTGTGAAATATGAGTTTAAGTTGTTACATTTCCAGCTCATAACTGTTGCTGTATCATACACTTCAAGTTGCTCTGGGTTAAGCTTTATTTTCTTGCTTTTTTAAATGGTGAAGGATCAAAATTCAGCGGAAGTGAAAAGCACTTCTCTAGTGTGTTCTGCACGAGGATGTAATGCTAATGAAATTGATCCATATTAGTCTACAGTGGCGGAGCCAGGAATTTGGTGAAGGATGTGCAAATTTTATTCTCAGTTATTTTTAGAGCGTGCAAAATTAAATATACATTCATAATGGCTAATATTTAACCTCTATTCACCATATAATTTTTCGACGAAGGGTGTGCATCTGACCACCCTTCGCCGAAGGTGGCTCTGCCCCTGTTAGTCTACCGAGTCCTCACATTTTTAGTACACCGTGTTATGTGTTGCTTGAGCCGAGGGTCTTTCAAAAATACCTCTGTATCTCCACAAAGTAGGGGTAAGGTCCGCGTACACTGTACTCTTCCCCGACCCCACTTGTAGGAATACAATTGGTCATTCCAACTTGATCTATTGGGGCTTTATTTGCCACTCCAACCAAGGTTTTTTGACTGGTTATTCAAGGACTCTGTTAGTTATAAAAGATAAACTTAGAGACTAAGAGAGTTTGGTGCTTGCCCATTTGAGTTTCATTAAGCTAACAGTCAAGTTGGTACAATCACACTCGTACCAATGTAAACACTCTCAAAAACATTGAGCACCAAGTCTATTGAGAATTCCAACTATTCCCATTAGCAAAGGTACACGAACGACAAATTTTCACGAGTCAAAGTGAACCTCTCAACATTAGACGTCATTATATTAAAAATGCATACTTTAGTTTAATCCATGGTGAAGCCCATTTTACTCCAAGGAACTTCACTCCCGATTCCAGAATGAACTAGCCATTCATACCATGAGCCATCAAGGAAAACTCAATCTCAGACTGAATTAAGGACGTCAACACCCCCACCCCCCCACCCCCGCCCACCCCAAAAAAAATAAAAAAATATATATATATAAAAAAAATAAAAATTGTCCATTATAGTGTCAAGAGTTTATAAAAAGGATGGCCATCTCCAAAAGTGATTTTTTTGTGGAAAGATACATAATCTAGGTTCAAGTTCCATGTTTATGTATAAAGGGGAAAGTAGGGGGAATATGCCGAAAATAAATGCAGCCAAATTGATGTTGCCCCGAGTTTCAAAACAGTGGGCAAACTGGGGTTGGACAAGATGACTCACTGAGGATTTCTACTTGGAGATTTGATACTACATATCTCTTGAAGGATATAATGATATTGGTATGAGCTGCGCTTAGAAGGAACAACAAGGTCCGAGCCTAGGCCCTGGACGTAACGGACATGCCAGACCAATGAAGGCTTGAGAAGACCCCTTAGCATATCATCATAAGCATAGTCATAAATAAAGTGCGGAATTAGACCCATAGAATACGAGGTTCAACTTAAATAAAAATTGAAACATCAAGTCTTGGAATATGACATAAAAAAAAACATTTGTCTACACCATTCTCCGAAGCCTCTAACATTATGAATGAAAATCCTACGCCGGAACATGGCCCGGCAAATACCATAAAACAGGATAGTCCAAGACTAACTAAAAGAAAAACATATGCCTCCCGAAAGATGGATGGCTCACCACTTGCTAGCTGCTGTCCCGAATGAATCCTAATGCTGAGCAGGATCGCGGGGGAATACTTCGGAACCTACATCATGAAAAGATGTAGTGTCCAAGGACAATCAGTACAACAAGTACTGGCATGCGACCCAGGGAAAGGGACCAAAGCAATTTACAAAGCAATTTATAGAATTCATAACAGAAACCCATCATAGAGAAAATAAGAAGCAAGTGACTTAAAACATAAAAGAAATATAATCACTTGAAATCCTTTAATTCTGAACTATGTAGTTGCACCGACATGTAGTAACCCACGTGCTATATGAGTCCAGTCCATACCCAACTGGCGGGGTCTCAATCCATGTTTGCTGCATGGATTGAGATAATGTAATTGGTCAATCATAACATTAACATAATACGACTGCACGAAGCAAGCATATATCGGTCATCTATTTTTCAGGACAAGGGACATTCCCACGTCGGCAAACGCGATTTCGGGTGTTGGGTCACAAGGACTACACCTTCTCGGTAAACTACAAATTTCTCTTTAAGCCCAATTAAAACATTGTCCATAACATTTATCCATAGATTCTTTCATTAAGACATTCACATTTTGGTATCGTCATATCAAGACTTGCAAGTCACCCATATCATGCCAAAATTATTATCATTAAACATTTAAGACTCCAAAACCCCACCCTAAAAATCATGAGCATAATCATAATTGAATTTCTCATAACAATTTCAAACCATTTGGATAATACAATACATTCAATGATACAAAGGACGGGGAAAACATTGATATTTCTTATGCAACTCAAAGCTTTCAAGAGACTTAAAATTCATTGCTTAAATATTATCCATTTAACATTCAAATTTCAAGATATGAAGATTCGTCATTTTCAAATAGCCATTTTAGTCTCAAAAACCCCAAATAAAGATTTAATCATCCATTCATAAAGAAAGGAGAATTTATATCAAGCTTTTCATAACAAAATCCTCAACCGTAGCTTCAAACCACCAACATAATATACATAAATACTAATTAAATTCACCCTTTATAATAGTAGTTGATGTTGGGTTTTGGTTGATAGAAAGTGAATGGAAAATGGAGGGGAAAAATGGAGGGAAAAGTGAAGAGTAAGGTCTACACTTTAAGAAAGAAATATTCTCCCACATTGGTGGGAGAAAGAAACTTTTGTATGTTTAAGTATAGAAGTGTTCCTTTATGTGGATAGTGAAGCAAGAACAAGACAAGCCTCGCACCGTCGTTGTCGTCGCTCGCTCGGCTCGGCTCGGCTTCGGCTTCGGATTTGGTAAATAATCGGGAGAGTATATTTTTAGATAAAATACAATTGAAACTTGAGAGTTAATGATAGTTTAATCTAAAAAATCCGATAGAAATTAATTTCTCCATATGTGGACGCACATGAACGGGTGCAGACGCATGTCACAACTCACCTAGAAGGGACGCGACCCTTTGAGGTACTGTTTCGAAGAGGAAAGGACGACCTGCAGGCACAGGTCATCACCTGCGGACACAGGTGAGCTCCCGCGATGAAACAATGTGTTCTGTTTCGGGCCGCAGGTCGACGCACCGTTTCAGAAAGTTGTGATTTTTCATGAACTATTGCTTCTATTTTGAAGCACCACCTTTTAGGCTATAAATATCTATCTTTTCCTCAGATGAAGGATATGAAAAAATAATTAGTTTACAAAGTCAAGAACTTTCTTCTTTTCAAAAGAAATCAAAGTAAATGCGATTCACTCCGTTTGTTGAGTTCGACGAAGTTCTGCAAATTCCATTGCAGGTTTTGCATAATAGTGTTCTATTCTATCCTGAGAGGAATTAATCCAAATCTTAGTCAATCATGAGGGGATTAAATTCTTTAAGGAAACACAGTTTTTTGTTGGCTTAGAACTAAATTCATATCAATTTTCTGATTTTCGATTGCAAAGAAACAACAAGCTTAAAGAATTTAATATTGTGTTTTTGTTTTACTTTTTCTGTTTCATCTATTTTTTTTGTGTGGTTGGAGATTAAAGTTTAACGACTTTCTACACCACTTTTTAACTCGGTTAGAAGAACATAAAAACTTCATCGAATTAATAAAGTTATTTCTATCGATTTGAAGAACATAAAACCTTCATCGACTGAATAGAGACCACATTGATAGTTAACCAGTTTATTAAATTTTGTTTTTGTATGTTCAAACAGAAATGGTAGAATCAACTGATAACGTGATGGCTTCTGCATCTGCGGTAACGAATGCTGTTTCGTCAAGCCTTGTTTCTTCCGCTATGTCTGCAGCGGAAAAGCCCAAAAAGTTTTTCGGAAGTGATTTCAAAAGGTGGCAACAAAAGATGCTATTCTATCTGACCACTCTAAGCTTGCAGAAGTTTATTGCGGAGAACATTCCAACTCTACCGGATGATACTCCGAAGAAAGAACGATTTATGGTGACCGAGGCATGGAATCACTCTGATTTTTGATGCAAGAACTATATACTAAATGGACTAGAAGATAGTCTATACAGTGTCTATAGTGTTTGCAAAACTTCAAAAGAACTTTAGAACGCTTTAGACAAGAAGTATAAGACAAAAGATATCGGACTAAAGAAGTTTGTAGCAACCAAGTTTCTAAAGTTCAAGATGGTTGACGATAAATTCGTCATGACTCAAGTCCAAGAATTGCAAGTTATCATACATGATTTACTTGCGGAAGAAATGGTCATCAACAAAGTTTTTCAAGTAGCAGCTTTTATTGAAAAGTTGCCTCCTTTGTGGAGGGACTTCAAGAATTACTTGAAACATAAACGTAAAGAAATGACATTGGAGGATTAGATTGTTCGGCTGCGGATTGAAGAAGACAACAAAATTGCAGAAAAGAAAGAAAATGCAAAGTCATCAATCGCAGGAGTAAACAATGTTGAAACTCCTCAAAAGAAGAAAAAAAGAAGAAGTCGGATGATGGGAATGAAGCACCAAAGAAGAAAAAAGTATGGATTCAATTTGTCGTGCTCCAAAGAAAGATAAGAAGAAAGAGCAGGCAAACATGAATGAAGAAGTAGACAACCTTTGAGAAATGCTCTCAGAATGTAACTTGGTAGGAAATCCCAACGAATGGTGGATTAATTCAGGTGCTACCCGCCATGTGTGTTCCAACAAGGAACTGTTTTCATCCTATACTTCTTCAGAAAAAGGAGAGACCATTTGTATGGCGAATCCAGCAACAGCAAAGATAGAAGGAATGGACAAGGTTGGCTTGAAGATGACTTCGGGAAAGATGGTGACCCTCAACAATGTCCTTCATGATCCTGAAATGCGGAAGAATTTGGTCTCAACATCACTTCTAGTCAAAAATGATTTTAAGTGTGTATTTGTATCCAATAAGATTGTAATAAGTAAGAATGACATGTATATAGGAAAAGGTCACCTCACCGAGGGCCTCTTCAAACTAAATGTAATTTCTATTGATATGAATAAGATTTCTGCTTCTTCTTACTTGCTTGAGTCAAATCATTTATGGTATGCACGTTTAGGACATGTAAATTATAAAACCATGCGGAAAATGATTAACTTAGAAATCTTACCTAAGTTTGAAAGTAATAATTTGAAATGTCAAGTATGTGTGGAATCAAAGTATGCAAAGCATCCTTATAAGTCAATTGAAAGGAATTCAAATCCCTTAGAATTAATCCATACTGACATTTGTGACATGAAGTCTATACCATCTCGTAGTGAAAAAAGATACTTCATAACTTTCATTGATGATAGCACTCGATATTGCTATGTTTATCTACTTAATAGCAAAGATGAGGCGATGCATTCAAGCAATACAAGAATGAAGTTGAAACACAACTTAACAAGAAAATCAAAATGATTAGAAGTGATAGGGATGGTGAATATGAATCTCCTTTTGAAGAAATATATTTGAAATACGGAATTATTCATCAAACAACTACCCCATACACTCCACAATCTAATGGGGTTGCAGAAGAAAAAATAAAATATTAAAGGAGAAGATGAATGCTTTGTTGATAAGTTCTGGTTTACCATAGAACTTGTGGGGGAAAGCTGTTCTAACAGTCACTCAGATACTCAATCGTATAACCCACAATAAAACAAAGTCCATTCCATATGAACAATATAAAGGAAGGAACCTCAGCTTGAAATATTTCAAAGTGTGGGGGTGTTTGGCTAAAGTGCAAGTTCCTAAACCCAAAAGAGTTAAGATAGGACCAAAAACAGTTGATTGTGTTTTCATTAGATATGCAACCAATAGCAAAGCATATCATTTTCTGATTCATAAATTAGAAAATTCTGACATTCATGTGAATACGATAATTGAATCAAATAATGCTGAATTTTTTAAAAATATTTATCCGTATAAAAATGATTGTGAGTCGTCTAGTGAAAAATCTAAACGACCTCGGGAAGTACACCTAATGAGGAAAGTCCAAGACGTAGCAAACATCAAAAGATTTCAACTTTCTTTGGTCCCTATTTCTTGACATTCTTAGTTGAGAATGAGCCTCAAACGTTCAAGGAAGCAATGTCTTCTTCAGAAGCACAATATTGAAAAGAAGCAATCAATAGTGAAATACAATCTATATTGAATAATCTGACATGGGAATTGTTTGATCTTCCTCCAGAAAACAAACCATTGGGTTCTAAATGGATCTTCAAATAGAAAATGAAAGATGATGGAACTATTGATAAATATAAGGCAAGACTAGTTGTCAAAGATTTCAGACAACGAGAAGGTCTTGATTATTTGGACAAGTACTTGTTGGTAACAAGAATCACATCTTTCGAGTGTTGATAGAGTTAGTAGTCGTATACGATCTTCAAATTCATCAAATGGATGTGAAGACAGCCTTCTTAAATGGAGAATTGGAGGAAAAAATATACATGGATCAACTCGAAGGGTTTGTAATTCCAGGAAAAGAAAAAAAGGTGTGTCGACTTGCTAAGTCGCTTTATGGACTAAAACAAGCTCCCAAGTAATGGCATGCAAAATTTGATCAAACCATGTTGTCAAATGGATTTAAGATCAATGAATGTGATAAATGTGTTTACATAAAGAACAATCCAAATCACATTGTCATTGTTTGTTTGTATGTGGATGATATGTTGATAATGAGTAAGGACATTTTCGACATAAATGCTACTACGCGCATGCTTGTTAGCAAGTTTGATATAAAAGACTTAGGAGTTGCGAATTTGATCTTAGGAATTAAAATTCTTAGGACTCCTCAAGGTCTAGCTTTGTCTTAAACTCATTACATCAACATAGTACTTGAAAAATTCAAGTATTCAAATACTTCAAAGTTGCCAAAACTCCAATTGATGTGAATCTTGCTCTCACAAAGAACCAAGGTCAAAGCAATTCACAATTGGACTATGCAAGAGTGTTGGGAAGTTTGATGTATATCATGAATTGTACGCGACCAAATATAGCTTGTGCTATTAGTAAATTGAGTCGATACACAAGTAATCCCGATTAAACTCATTGGATGACAACGAAAAGAGTTTTGGGGTATCTAAAACATACTCAAGACTATGTTTTGCATCACAAAAAATATCCAGTGGTAATTGAAGGATATAGTGATGCAAATTGGATCACCGGGTCAAATGAAGTGAAATACATGAGTGGATATGTGTTTACTTTTGATGGAGGAGCAATCTCTTGGAAATCATCCAACAGAGTTATATGGCTCGCTCTACAATGAAATCTGAGTTTATTACTTTAGATAAAGTCGATGAAGAAGCAGAATGGCTACGAAACTTTTTAGAAGATATTCCTTTGTGGCCAAAACCAGTGGCTCATATATGCATATATTGTGATAGTCAAGCGGCAATAAGAAGAGATGGAAATGTTATGTATAACGAAAAGTCACGTCACATACGACGAAGATATAATATCGTTAGACAATTACTCTCTAGTGGAATTATCACAGTTGACTATGTAAAGTCAAAGGATAATGTGTCGGATCCACTTACAAAAGGCCTAACTAGGAGGCGGTTGATAAATCATCAAAGGAAATGGGTTTATGGCCTAAAACAAGTCATTGTAATGGTAACTCTACCTAGTTAAATAGAGATCCCAAGGTCTAGGTTCAAGGAGATCAAACAAAGTTATGAATGACGGTTCAACATTGTCACTAAAAGTATATCTATTTCTATGATATGACAATGCTCAAGAAACGAGGATAAAGTTTAAGATTTGAAGCTTTTTAATGGTTTTTAAGTTTGGCAAGAATGACCAAATAGTTTGTCTATAAGATAAAACGTTTAGGAATCACCTAAGTGAGTGTGAAGTGGAAGCCTCTTCAAGGAGAATAAGAGTAAGGCCAGTTCTCTACTTACTCATGAAATCAGGAAGTGTTCATGGCTGAAACGAACAAAACAATGAGAACCAAAAACAGCTAAGGGTTAGTTGTGTGACATATGTTGCCTAGGTATACGTAAAAGCTCGACGGTCCAAAGATATCAAATCTACCAATTGACCAAGGATACCCGATGTATGTTCACTATGAAAAGTTCAAGGGGAAACCTACTTACCCAGATGCGATTGATCCTTCTTTGTAGATCACACAGTTTTTCAATAATATAGCCATTTCCCATTCATGTGGGGGATTGTTGGGTTTTGGTTAATAGAAAGTGAATGGAAAATGAAGGGAAAAACATGGAGGGAAAAGTGAAGAGTAAGGTCTACACTTTAAGGAAAAAGTATTCTCCCACATTAATAGGAGAAAGAAACTTTTGTATGTTTAAGTATAGAAGTGTTCCTTCTTGTGGATAGTGAGACAAGAACAAGACAAGCCTCGCGCCGTCATCGTCTTCGCTCGCTAGGCTCGGCTCGACTTCGGATTTGGATTTGGTAAATGATCGAGAGAGTATCTTTTTAGACAAAATTCAATTGAAACTTGAGAGTTAATGATAATTTAATCCAAAAAAAAAGATAGAAATTAATTTCTCCATATGCGAACGCACATGAACGGGTGCGGACGCATGTCACAATGCTCCTCGAAGGGACACGACCCTTCGAGGTACTGTTTCAAAGCGGAAAGGACGACCTATTAATTTGGGTCGGGTTTAATAGGTTGGGGCGGTTTTGATTGATTGGGTCAGGTAGTTTTAGTTGGGTCCGAATTTGGTTTAACATTTTAATTAATTTAATTTACGATCAATAGAAAGCTTTCACATATTTAATGAAATTTTTAATTATGGTTTAAAAAAGGGTCGTTAGTTGTAAGGGTATATTTGGGCCATAAAGGTGGATGGAGGGGTATTTTTGGCCCAATAGGTAAACGGAGGATATTTTAGAACCAATTTCAATACTTGAAGTGTATTTCTGGTCCTTTTCCATTTTTTAAATGAATATTTTATTTTATTTCTGTGTTTTTCAATGGCAATTGGTCTTTTGTTTTTTCAATCTAAGTGGGTTTTGCTATTTTAAGATGATTGACTTGCGGATGGGTTTTCTATTGGGATGACTGTGTGCAAACGCATTATATGATGGATTTTGGGAGAAGCTCAATGTAACACCTCGAGTTTCCTAAGCTAAGATCCGACCCATTTATCGAAGGTGTATAGACCCGAACCTAATAATTTCTAATGGTATATAGGTGTTAAGATCGATTGCTGTGTGTGTGAAGAGCTTTAGACATAAATTAAGGTCCTAAGGAACCTCTAGCACAAAGTTAAGTTGAAAGCCTTTTTACCGATTGAATTTCCATATACGATTTTACTAGGGTTAACTTCAAAGGAGAATAACTCCTAAAGTATAAAAAAATTTGTAGCTCAAGACCCACTAAATGAAAGATCTGTGAGTCTTCTTTCCAACGCATTTAATTTTGCCTTAATCCGATATCTGAGTAGAAAGTTATGCTCGGTTTACTGAAAGGTGTCTGTCTGCCAAAGTGTGACGGCTCGGGTGACGAACACAAAAGGAACTTCAACATTTGCACTTCCTCCACCCTAGCCCACTGAAAAAGGTACCATATAGTATATTCTTTTTTCGGGGTTCAAGTTCAATAGCTTCTGCCTGTAGAGTTGTAGGACAACATATATATATATATATATATATATATATAGGGAAAAGTAGAGGGAAAATGCTGAAAATAATACTACCGAATTGTTTTGGGCTACCGAACGCTTTGACGAATATTTTCTCTTTGAATTGATCAAGAAAGATGTTAGATTACCTTAACCATTTATCAGCTATGCTCTAATTTCACCATCTTGCCCTGCAATCAGCTCGTTCATTGTAGCAGAATTGGTTTGGGCATTTCCACAGCCCACTACAATTAAGTCCGTTTATGCAATTTATAGATCAAGTTATGATTATTAAATTTTATTTTATTTTATAACCGTGGTGTTCGAGCCATCTTGCTCGCACCTCAACTAATTCCACGGGATACCTGTTTCCTCCCACCAGCAACACGTACCAGGTAACTCTGTACACCAAGGCTAGAACAGATGGAAAGAAATCACCTAGTGTTTGTCTCTATATTGAACCTGAGACCTCATGGTACTCAACCCAACTTCATTGAACCACTAGGCCACACCCTTCGGTGCGTTATGGTTATTAAATATACCAACACATTCTTTTAGAGCAAATAAGCTTTTATCATCAATTTCAGGACATTAAAAGTCGAATATGCTGATAACAAATCTAATAAGAGGACCAAAAGCTGGGGATTGAACTGTCAATTCCTCTGCAAATATTTGCATTGATTCTGTCTACATGAAACTTTTGGGGGTGATCAAAAGGCGACGGTTGAAATTTGAGAGTCCATTGGAGAGTAAGGATTCTTCAATATCTACCCACCACCCAACTATTTATAAGTGCTGTTAAGTTAACTTCTTTCTAAATACAAAAAATAGATTAGCAAACATGCCCCCTCGGTTAATTGAAGAGATGCACAGCTACAGGTGGAATATTGAATATTATCTCAACATTTGGTCTCCTATCTCCAGGTGGAATATTGTATAGTATCTCAAACAGAAACACCGTATATTTAACCACCACAAGCGATGAAGGTATTTGTCTTATGGTGGAATACAAGAATATATTCTCGCACATGCCAGAGACTAAGTTTAGCCATGTTGAACCTCAAATGATCAAAATGTTTTACATTCTGTTGATGGTACAGGTATATACTTTTTGTTAACTAGGACTGAGGCACTTGTTGTTCCACGTCCTGCTAGTGCTATTGGCATGATTACTCGAAAAGATCTGATACTTGAGGTACCTTAGCTAGACCTATCATCATGTATATTTGGAGTGGCTATTTTTCAGTTCAAACCATGAGCCTGGTATTAAGTGGGAGCAGGGTAGAGGGACAGATCCATACTGCCCCGAGTTTCAAACCTGTGGGCAAACTGGGGTTGGACCAACTAACTCACTGGGGATTTTTACTTGGAGATTACATAAATATGTTTTTTTGATAACCGTGGTGTCCGGGCCAGCTTGTGCACACCTCGACTAATTCCACAGGATACCTGCCAACTCCCACCAGCAACGGGTACGAGGTAACTCTATCCACCAAGGCTAGAACAGATGAGAAGAATCGCCTAGGCCACACCCTTGGGTGCGAGATTACATACACTATCAATGCAGACTTTTGCTAAATATGGTTTGCTGAAACTGTTAAAAGGCATTGCCTAAAATTACATGGAATGAGTCTTCTCGAAAGACCTACAATCTCTTGAATCCATGCAAATTTAGCCTAAATTAGGATACAAGGGAATAAAACGATCTGTATGCAATATCTCTTACATTAGTTTATATAATGATATAGGTAAGAGTTGTGCTTAGAAGGAACAACATGGTGGCGTATTCAGAATAACCACATTGCCGATGTTAGTTACAAAACTATTTTCTTCTTTAAATCATTGGACATAAGTTAACTTTAGGGAAAAGAGTTTTGTGATGCTTAATGCACATGAACAACTCAATTTTTGTTTGTTTTATCACTTGTAAAAATCTATGTTGCAGCTAGCAAAGATGTATTAGAAGAAAGATTGAAATGATCTCAACAAGTACTAAATTTGGAAAACAAAAATCCAGGTTATCTAATATATGACAAGATACTTCAATTAAAAAAGAGGCTAGAGCAGATATCAACGCAAAGCACTTAAGTTCCAAAGGACAGATTCCAAATAAAGACAAAATATCAAAGTACCTTAAGAAGAAATTTAAATAACTATGGTTCCTTTCCTCCCGTGACACACATCTCTGGCAGCAAGCCAAAACAAAACACACAGCTTGGCAAACCAATAATGGCCTGTAAATGGAGAAACAAATCAGAGTATAGTTAGTTATCACGTACAAGTGCATTATCGGCAAATGCCTGTGATTAATATTTCATGTTTCCTTTTACTCAGTATCAGAAAATCTTAATCCAGAATTCAATTATGCATTTATGCAAGCAATACTGTAATGAAAATTGGAAATTTCCACTTAGCCACCAAGAGCATAAGGCAAAGAACGACAATCCAAAGATCTTTTGGTTAACATATTTAATCATCTTTGTATTTCTATCCAGACAAGGGCCAGCAACAGTATCAAATATCACGAAGAAGTTTCAATCTCACCTATCAAATCACATGCAGTGTTTTGAGTAAAAGTAATATAAAAAAAGATTTTAAGATTTGTAAAAAAAAATGATTTTCCGGAAGTTATTTTAGGGTGGAAACATTCTCCCAAATTCAAGCTTAACACTAGAAAATAGTTTCATACATCATATCATAAACACCCACGGTAAAGCATACCCAAAATCCATCATGTACTTAGTGTTTGCACATAGCTATCCCAATCGAAAACCTATCCGCAAGTCAATCATCTCAAAATAGCAAAATCCACTAAGATTGAGAAACTAATGGACCAATTGCAATTGCAACACAGAAATAAAATAAGATAACTAATACATCTTAAACTAAAAACTAATCCACCTAAAACACGCTAGCAATAGAAAATAAAAAAAATGAAGACACAAACTGTAAACTTCATTAGGTGATTGATTACCTCTTCTTTAGGCCGACAACAAAAGATAACTTTATCAGTGTTCACATAACATGTACCAGCATGGATTTGGAAAGTTTCGATAGGAGTACCAAGAGTCAGATTTAATACTTTGACAGTCATCCAATATGTATCGATTCTCGGAGAACAATTCACTTTCTCAATCTTCAAGACCTTGTACTTGAAAACCTGCAAGGATAGTCACAATTAGTTGAAAATAAAGGAAGGATAATGGGGGACTAATCACAGGAAACAAATTAAAGTGCAATTAGACATTGTACTCTTTCTCGTTATAATCTTGGATAGCATGGTTAGCTAGTTCCAGCAGTATATCAGCCTTGCCATCTAAACCTGGAATTAGTTCTAATGGTGTTACTATACCATCGAGATAGTCATCAATGTCAAAACACTGTCAAAGAAGCAAACACTAGAGTGAGTGATGAAATATATCCAAAGGATATGGTGAATCTAATAAAATTAAATTCAGCTAAAATACTAATCAGAGCAGTCAATTAGTTTAAAGTGAAACGGGGTAATTGATAGAATTTGTGAAACAGACTACAACGGAACTATGATAAGAAATTAGACCAAAAGACATGGAATTATTATTACTAGAAATTTGACAACGATGAATAGCAATATGAAAAGAAAAAGAGATAGAAAGAAACTTTACATGTGATTGGCGATACTGGCGGCAATATGCGAGCCAAATTGGGAGACATTCTGGGGGATGGTCCTCCAAAGTTGTATCGAATTCATAGCATTGTTTGTTACAGTTGCAATAGGGGGTTAGAAAGGAGCCATCAAGACATCTCCCTTGTGCTTTTGCTATTGCTGCAATATTTTTTCGCTCTTTGTCCCATGAGAACACACGAGTAGGTCGGCCATATTTGCGGAAGTGTTGCAAGACCTCAAGGGTGGTAGGACGAGGTTTTCTCCTCGCTTCTTCCTCAGGGCGATATGGCAGGTCCCCCTTTGGCTCAGTTTTTGTAAGAAGTTGATCTATCCTCTTTTGGAATGCCTCTTTTCCTTCCTTGGTATCCTCTACTGATAGAAATACCAACAAACAACGAATTTCTCTTCGCCTCATCTCCTCATCATCATCATCCTCGCCAATCGATACCAATTCATTTCGTATTTCCCATAATCGATGCTTTTTTTCCCACTCTCCATATCCTTGTTTGTCAAGACGTGCTTTTAGCATCTTCTCCTCGAATGAGTACACATGTTCCCAATCCTCCAAAGGCCTCTTCTTCTCCTTTTCTGGCTTTGCTAAACGACGACCAGAAAGGCCTTTCTGCCTCAACTCCTCCTCCTCCGCCTCTACGGTTGGTATCAAACCATTTTGTATTTCCCATGATCGATTTTTCTTTTCCCAATTTACACATCCTTCTCTGTCAAGATGTGCTTTTAGCCTCTTCTCCTCGTATGAGTAGATTGTTCCCAATCTTTCGGTGCTGCTTTTTGCCTTTTCTTCTCCGCCTCCTCCTCCTTTTTCCACAAAGCTTCACAAAGCCTTTTTTGCCTCTTCGCTTGCTCCTCCTCTGATGGTGATGGCGGTTTCAAAATAGCTCCTTTTCGCCCTTTTCTTACATAAAACATGAACTCCCTTTCCTGCGGTATCGATTCCGCCATTTTTCTCAGTTGATTGATCGTTTGTAAGCTACCTTCCTTCTACAAAGCCCTAATTTCTCAGTTGATTGATTGTAAGGTACCAATTCCTTCCAAAATCCCTAATTTCTCAGCTGATTGATTGTACCAATTCTACTTTATATACATTTTTCTCAGTAGTTCTGCTCTGTTTGCGAAGCTTCACCTGCGGACGCAGGTCGTCTTTTCCGCACCGAAACAGTGTGTCCCTTGCCTGGAAGGGTCGCGTCCCGTGCGTCCGCATAAATTTTGTCCAAAAAAATAATCTCTCAATCATTTGTCGAAGCAGAAGTCGAGCAAGCGACGACAGCGGCGGCGTGAGGCTTGTCTTGTTCTTACTTCACTATCCACATGAAAGAGTGTATTCCAATATATACAGAAAAAAGTTTCTTTCTCCCACCAATGTGGGAGAAATTCACTTATTTATAGTGAAGACTTACTCTTTCATTTTCCCTCCATATTTTTACCTCCATTTTTCATTCACTTCTTATCAACCAAACCCAACAGTTTGCATGTGTGTGTGTTTTTGTATCGGTTAAGTAAGTAAGAGACTAATGAACACTCAGGGACAGGGCTGTTTATTCTCCTCGAGATGCACTCTATCACTGTCTGTCTCTCTCTCACTCTTGAAATATTGCTTGACATTCTTGAATTGCTATTCTTATTCTGTTGGTGATTTATTTACTCTTTATGTACAATGCTTCATTTATTGTGCAGATCTTAATATCCTGCTTTGCCAAGATATCACACTTTGAAGAATACGTTAGGGAAGATCCTACTACAAATCCTATATGCAAAAGTTTCGATAATCCAGAATATTTAGTAAAACAATAAAATCTTCCATCCTCAATTTGAAGCCACTGCTTTGGTGGCAAATTGTCAAAGAAATACTTCTTTCAAAATTTCCATGTATGACTGCAAATGAGACTGTTTGTTCCTTGCCGAAGTTTACTTCTCTCCCCAACACTCCCTTCTCCGGCTCCCCAAAAATCAAGTAATTGAAGAGGAACAGTTCTGTTGGTGCCAGTGACAGAATCATCTTTTTGGATCAATGACCTTGTCAAAATGAGATGTGCTCTTCTCTTTTCTTTTCTATTCTATTTTTCTGCTTTGGCCCCAGACCAATAGGCAGCAAGTTTACTTTATCTGGGAAAAGAACGGAAAAAGAAGGCAATGATTTCCCTGTCTACTCAGATGCTGTTTCATATGTTTGTTTAACAAGAGAGTTAATATATCGACCGTCTTTATTGCTAGTTGGTTTTGTTTCCCTTTTGTTTGGTGATTGGCTCGTTTGGTCTGTTTTTTTTTTTCTTGGATGATATTAGAAAGCTATTTTGTTAGATCTTCTCAAGAGTTATTCGACATCACCGAGCTATGCTTGCCACTCCCATCCGCACGGTTCAGAAAATATATAGTGATGCTGACTTGGAAAACATGCCATATGATTCTGCCTTCAATCGTGGAGCAGCATCAACTCGTCCATTGCTACTGATTGAGCCATCTTATAAGATCAATGGGGAAGATCACTCAAAAGGTCGATCAATTCGTGTGAATGGTGAAGAAGATACCAAGGAAAAGGCTACAATGAAACCAGCACCTGACAGCAAGGTTGAAATGAAGAGCGGACCTGCATCTGATCCTAAAATCAAAGAAACACTTCCAGCTAACTCTCATGGTAAGGATGCGCCAATTTCTGACTTGAAAATTGATCCCAAAGTAGACAAAATGGCATTTGCTGAATCCAAAGATGACACTAAACGTCATTGGATCCAAAACTGAGCAAGGCAACAGTGAAAAACACTTCAAACCCTGTCTCAAAAGCTGAGTCAAAGTAAGCAGAAGTTGGTAAATCTGATTCCAAAGATCTTCCAGAGAACATTTCTAGCAACAAGCAAGTTAAGAAGGTAAGCCACGGAAGTGGGCGTTTGACCAATGTAGTTGGTAATTCCGCAACTTCTCCATCAGATGTTAGAGAGAGAACAGGCAGTGTCCCATCTACTTTACAATCTACAAGAGAGGGCGAAAAACCACAAGTCACACAACCATCTGTGCCATCAAAACCTGCATTAGAAGAGAACATAGTTCTTGGTGTTGCTCTGGAAGGTTCAAAAAGAACGCTTCCAATTGAAGAAGAGATATCACCATCTCCAAATCCAGCTGAATCCAAAGAAACGGCAACTAGCCGTAGTGGCAATGCTTCTACCATTGCAGAGAAAGATAAACAAGATGGACAGCGTTCAAACCCTTCTAATTCTGCAGCTCCCGATCAGTCGGGTAAAAGGCCCTCTACCGGAAATTGATCCACCTGTTTTTATTTCTAACCATGTGAAACTAATTCTTTGTCAACACCAGATTTGATGTTTATATAGTAGTTGTCTTGACGTCCAGGATAGTGAAGTATTTAGCCTATCACTCCAGTATAAAATGGATAATTATAGGGCTTAATCATGTTAGTTTCTAGTGGTTTTTGATGTATGTATTTGCTGTGTCCAGTTTGATCCTCCAGTGGCATACTTTTTTTGTTATTGGCTAAGTCAAGCAACTTCTATAGGAATTACGTATCATTTTTTTCTCAGTAATGCTGGCTAACAGCAGATACAAATTCATGTATTTATCGATTGTGTAATCTATCTCTAACCAAAGATCCTTCAAAAGATAGTTCCTCTAGTGATCTTCTTGTTTTCGAGAGCGGATCTATCAAATTTAATATACTCAAACTAATAAACATTTGAGATCAACTATCAAACTAAAGCACTTGAGTTACAAAAGATAGATAGAATCCCAACTATCAAAGTACCTTAAACCGTGATAATGAAATCTCAAACAGTAGAAATTTAAATGACTATGGTTCCTGTCCTCCCATGACACACCCTTCTGGCAGCAGACCAAAGCAAAACTCGCAGCTTGGCAATCCAATAATAGGCTGTAAATGGAGAAACAAACCAAAATAAAGTTAGTATCAAGTACAAGTGCATTATCCACAGAAAGCAAATGCAAATGATTACTATTTTATGTTTCCTTTGGCAACGTATCACAAAATCCTAAAACAGAATTAAACTTTGTATTTTATGCAAGCAGTACAGTAAAGAAGATTTGGAAATTTCCACTTAGCCACAAAGAGCATAAGGGAAAAACGAGATCCCAAAGATCTTTCCGCTAGCATATTTAATCATCTTTGTATTTCTATCAAGACAAGGGCCAGGCCAGCAACAGTATCAAATATCACGAAGAAATTTCACTCTCTTCTATCACATCACCTGCAGTGCTTTGAGTACAAGTAATTTGGAAAAAGATTTTCAGATTTGTAAAGGAAAATGATTTGGGGAAGTTATTTTAGGGTGGAAAATATTTTCCAAGGGGAAAAGCATGCTCTCAATTTAAGGTTAACAGTAGAAAATAGTTTTCATACATCATGCCACAGAAACCCAGGGTAAGGCATATTGTGTTTGAGCTTCTCACATGCAGTGTTAACACATAGTTATCCCACTAGAAAACCTAAGTTGAGAGACTAATAGGCCAATTGCCATTCATCAACAACAACAACAACAACATACCGAGTGTGTTCCCACAAAGTGGGGTCTGGGGAGGGTAAAGCGTACGCAGTCCATACCACTACATCAGAAGAAATAGACCAATTGCCATTGAACCGCAAAAATAAATAATAAATTATACATTTTAAAATAAAAACTATTCCACACAACACATACTCACGAAATAGAAAATAAAACAAGATACAAAATGTAAATATCATTAGGTGTTTGATTACCTCTTCTTTAGGCCGGCAACAGAAGATAATTTTATCAGTATCAGCGTAACGTGTACCAGCATGGATTTGAAAAGTTTCAATAGGAGTACCAAGAGTGAGATTTAATACTTTGACAGTCATCCAATATGCATTGGTCGCCGGAGAACAATTCACTTTCTCAATCTTCAAGACCTTGTACTTGAAAACCTGTAAGGATAGTCACAATTAGTTGAGAATAAAGGAAGGATAATGGGGGACTAATCACAGGAAACAAATTAAGATGCAATTATACGTTGTACTCTTTCTCGTTATAATCTTGGATAGCATGGTTAGCTAGTTCCAGCAGTATCTCAGCCTTGTCACCCAAACCTTCAATTAGTTCCAATGGTGCTACTCTACCACCGATAAAGTCATCAATGTCAAAAAGCTGTAAAAGAAGTAAACATTAGAGTGAGTGATGAAACCTATCCAAAGGAGAGTGAATAAATAAAAATTAAATTCAGCTAAAAAAAAACATATTTTATGCCAAAAAACAATTACTAGGTAGAAGCAGATCACACCTTAGAGAACACACCAAGAAACAGGTTATTGATAGAATTAGTGAAACATGAACTTTATCGAATTGAAGAAAAAAAGAAGAACGAAACTTTACATGTGATTGGCGATACTGGCGGCAGTATGCGAGCCAAATTGGGAGACATTCTGGGGGATGGTCCTCCAAAGTTGTATCGAATTCATAGAATTGTTTGTTACATTTGCAATAGGGGGTTAGATAGGAGCCATCAAGGCATCTCCCTTCTGCTTTTGCTTGTGCTGCAAGATTTTCTCGCTCCTCATCCCATGAGAACACACGAGTAGGTTGGCCATTGTCGCGCAAGTATTGCAAGCCCTCAGGGGTCAGAGGAATTTTTGGCGTCCCTTCCCCTGGTGGCGATTCAACAATGCGATATGCCAGGTCCCTCGTGTCCAAGGTTGACTCTTTTTTAAGAAGTCGATCTAACCTCCTTTCAAATGCCTCTTTTGCTACCTTGGTATCCTGTAGTGATACTAATGCCAATAAATAACGAACTTCTTGTTGCCTCATCTCCTCCTCCTTATCATCCTCGGCCATCGGTACCAATTCATTTTGTATTTCCCATAATCGATGTTTTTTTTCCCACTCTCCATATCCATGTTTGTCAAGACGTGCTTTTAGCATCTTCTCCTCGAATGAGTACACATGTTCCCAATCCTCCAAAGGCCTCTTCTTCTCCTTTTCTGGCTTTGCTAAACGACGGACAGAAAGGCCTTTTTGCCTCAACTCCTCCTCCTCCGCTTCGACTGTTGGTATCAAACCATTTTGTATTTCCCATGATCGATTTTTCTTTTCCCAATTTACACATCCTTCTCTGTCAAGGCGTGCTTTTAGCCTCTTCTCCTCGTATGAGTAGATTTGTTCCCAATCTTTCGGTGCTGCTTTTTTCCTTTTCTTCTCCGCCTCCTCCTCCTTTTGTGATGGTGATGGTGATGGTGGTGATGATGGCGGTTTCAAAATAGCTCCTTTTCGCCCTTTTCTTACATAAAACCTGAACTCCCTTTCCTGCGGTATCGATTCCGCCATTTTTCTCAGTTGATTGATTGTTCGTAAGCTACCTTCCTTCCACAAAGCCCTAATTCCTCAGTTGATTGATTGTACCTTCCTTCCACAAAGTCCTAATTCCTAAGTTGATTGATTGTACCTTCCTTCCAAAATCCCTAATTTCTCTATGCCATATTTCAATTGAAGAGATGATCAACTTTACCCTTTATTGAAGGTGGATTGGAATTTGGTGAATTAGCCCCCAGAGTTAAAAGACTTTTTGGGGTGAATTAGTCCTCCCACACCGCCACACGTATACCTTCTACTTTTTATTTTGGTTCTTATTCGTGTTTATATGTACATATATAAATATAAATATAAAATAATTAAAAATATGGAAATGTTCCATTGGCGGTAGCCGGTAATTGAAAAAAAATTAAGTTTGTAATTTAGTAAGGCCTGTTTGGAAAGTCACCTAGTAATTGAATTTAATATAATTAAATATAATTATACAGTTTGACGTATTTAGTTGGTCAGATAATTATTTAGTTAGCAAGTAATTGAGTTTAATTGGCATGATGTAATTACACTCTTTAATTACAAGTTGGTTATTTTTTAATTTCTATCTTTTATTTCTATTTTTATTTTTTTCGTTTTAGTTTATTTTTTATTTCTATTACTCGTATATTTAATTCTTTTTTATTTTTATTATTTTAATATTTTAAA
This sequence comes from Capsicum rhomboideum, assembly GCA_031232105.1. Taxonomy (NCBI): domain Eukaryota; kingdom Viridiplantae; phylum Streptophyta; class Magnoliopsida; order Solanales; family Solanaceae; genus Capsicum; species Capsicum rhomboideum. Next base: position 50,380,681 of record CP124707.1, read on the forward strand.
AAATATTTTTAATTTTATACTATTATTTATATTTCATTTCCTCCTCATTCTCAACATTTACTTCTTTCGATTTCATACAATTGTTCGTAATATCTATTTTTTACTTATTTTATATTTATTTTTTCATTTAGCATAATTTTGTTAGTATTCTAATTTTTTAATTAAAGTAGAATTCATTATTGAATAAAGTTATAGACTTACCCTTTCCTTTTCTTTTGAATCATATTTATGTACGTTATGTTGAAATTTGACATAAGAGTATTATTTTAACTTTTTTTGTTTTGAATTTTGAACTTATGTCATATTTTCAGTTTCAACTTATTTATTTTACTAGTATTGACTTGATATTTCACATTGCAAGTCATTCATTTTTTAATTAGAATTGATAGATTATCTTTTTGTCAAACGTTTTAATAATTTTATGACATTATATTTATAATATTAATTTTTTTTTCAAACATACATTTCATGATGTTCTTAAAAATCATGTACTTTTAGTTTTTATGATTAATTTAATTAAATATACTAATTTAAAAAATATAAATCAATTATTTTACCATAATATTAGTTAAGAACATATGTTTGTTAATTAATATATTTATAAAAGACAATATATATATCTTGAATATTTAATTTAATATCATTTATAAAGGCACTTATTTGTCTAATATTCATTTTTTGTTTTTGATAATTAACTTTTTATTTTAAAAATATAATATACCATGTAATTACACTTGTGCGATTAAACAAAACACTTGTAATTACATTGTGACAAACAAACAGGTCATCGTAATTACTAGACTGTGTAATTACTAGGCTAGTAATTACTACCCTAGTAATTACACCAATTCCAATTACCAAGTAGCTTTCCAAATAGATCCTAAAGAAAGTACTTAACTAAATACTTGTATAACATACTCCCTCAATTCTTTTTAGTTGGCACGTTTCGTTTTTGAAAGTTATTTGATTAATTTTTAAAGCTAAATTAGATTAGATTAATTCAATATTTTAAAATTAAAATGATATTAAAAAATTATACAAAAAATACTATAAGTTGCAATTCTTCTCATATCAATATGATGAAAAATTATATTATAAAATATTAGTCAAAGTTTATATCGTTTGACTCTAAAAAGAAAAACTATAACAACTAAAAATGAGCATTGGGAGTACTTATTACTCCCTCCGTTCCATTATACTTGACACAACATCACTAATAAGGTTAATTTAGTAACATATACCCCTAATGAAAGTTTTATTAAGGGTGTGTGAAGTCAACAAGTATTTACTTTGACTATTATTACTTTATGTTGTTATTTAAACTAAGGGTAGAAAGAGAAAAAACATACTCCCTCCCTTTCTATTTACTTGTCACATTTTTAAGTTGCACGCTCCTTAAGAAAAAAACATTAACTAGAAGGTAATTTGACTAAATTAAATTACCCTTATTTATTACTCATCTTTATTTAATGTTTCTCCTTTTTTGCACTATATTAATATTTCTCCATATTTATGACTAAGGGTAAAGATGGAAAGAAACAACTGATTATGTCTTGATCAACTTTGTATTATGAAAGTTCACCATTTTTCAATCATTATTTTCAAGTCTCTAATCCTCCCATAAGTTTCGAAAATAATTTGTAAAAGAGAGGATTCAATTACACGCTTTCATGAAAAATCAATCTTCAACCCTAGTCTCAATCTATCATTTAGAAAATACGAATAACTTGAAATAAATACCTCTTATGAGTAGTTTGAAGTAGGGAGTGTTCAAACATACCTTTTGATGGAGAGAAATTCAAGAAAAGCTTTGAGATTGACCTTTGAACCTTGAACCCTAAGTGTTCTTGTTTCTTGAAACTTTGGGGAGGAAAGTAACGTGTTTTGATTGTAAATATCGTGCCTTAGGGATTTGGGAATGTTTTTTGTAGATGGGGAACAGTTTTGGATAAGGAAAATACCAAAAGGCCCTTAAAAACACGTAAGAAATAAAAGGATTAGCCGCTGAACATCATCTCCGTGCCGCTCTAAAATCGCAGAGACCAAGCTCCGTGGCACGGTGATATCGTAGACCCTCACTGTAAAGCTTATAACTTTTCACTCTGAACTCTGATTTACAAACCGTTTACATCGTTCGAAAGAAGACTCAAAGACCTTTAATTTAATAGGCAATGTGCCATGTAACTCATTATATTCTAGGAGAAATGCTCGATTGAAGTTGACCTATGTAAAAACGTATACTAAAACTCCAGTGATCAAAAAACTCTCAATTCAACTTTACGCTAGATTTTCTTAGGACTATGATTCACATAAAAAGGACTCATCACACTATGAGATTGATTTTAACACATATATTCAATTGTAGATCATCGAGTTTGGGGGCCTATACGCATACAAAGAATGGTTCGAATCCTAGTCAAAAGTTCGGGGTGTTACAATATCTCCCCCTTGGGACCATTCGTCCTCGAATGATGGCTGGAGATTTATAGAAACTCCACAAGCATGATATATGGGCTGGAACTTATCAACCAACTTTACTTCTAACTCGCATACACTCCAGAAAAATTTCATGACAATATTAATTTAATCGGTCAAGCACGAATAATTTGGTGTTAAAAGTTCAACATATGTACGGGTTAAAACATAAGTACCCAGGAGCATCGTTTAAATTGATGTAAGACAAAGATTTGAGAACAAACATAGATAAGAATTTGGATCGATATACTTGAGACTTGGCATAGACATGACCTGAGACATGAGTCTTACAGAACATGGTCACAAAGATGTAAAGTCTGAACTAAGATTTATCCATGACCTGTAATCAAGTTAAGAAGGACATAGAAAAAGGAGTACTTTCACATGAAATGATACGAGTGATACTCTTTAAGCTTAACAACACTTCAAACAACACTCATTCTTTCAAAAATGCTATACCATATCTTTTGCAACCTATGATCTTCAAGGGTATACATAACTAGAAGGGTATAAATCTAACTATATGTTGTTCCCATGTTCAAGCCTAACGTGGAGGTACAAGGTTCTACCTATAAAACAATCACACTGATCTAAGTTACAGAATTATATACCCTATATCACTCTATCGGCTATGGTCCCCAAGAATACTACTCCTTCTTACCATTAAAATCAATCAACCCCAAGATCTAATCAAGGTGTGCTAGCCCCATAATGCAATGGCCTGCATATCTATCAATCATATCATTCAAGCCTATCATTACTACTCCCTCTTTATGGATTCCCACACCTAAAATCAACAATTTCAATCACTTTCACAAAGATTTACACCATATATTCCCTTTCTAACTATTTCACATAACAAAAGTTCATCTTATTTTTCCCTCTTTATCCATAACCTTAGCTCGAGTAGTTGCATCATAATTTTTTTTACAACAAGGAACATCTACTCTTTTATCTATATCATTACTCTACTGCCATCACCACTATAATCATAACATAATGAATATCACTAAGAAACTAGAGTACGAGCATCAGGAATAGGATGACACTGCTCAATTATAACTCATATATATTACACTACTCAAAATGGAGCATGCAAAGTAAAATAGGGTACAATAGGCACGAAATACTTCATATTTCAAACACATAGATCATGAATAAGGGTTGTTCTGGCATAAACATAACATAGCATGAGTTCTTAGGACTGGACATAATGAGAAACATGAATGCATATATCCTGAGTTGTATAAAATAAAACTAAAATTCATAAATTTGAGAAAAATTGACTAAGATCGCTGCTTGAGCTAGTTCTTATTCCGGGATCTGAGAATGGTCATGAGTTTGCATAGAGAGTGTGGTTTTGGGCTTAGACATGACATAATATGAGCTCATAACATAGATAGGTATAGTTTCTTAGAACTGAGCATAACGTGAGACATGGGCTCTCGAATCATGAGCATTATAACATAGAAAATTGTGTCCCTAGAGTCTTAGAGAAAATTTGGATCACTGAGGGACACTACTGCTTCCCGTTTAAGGGATAGAGCCTGGACAAGATTTTACATAGAGAGTGTGAACCTTAGGCACTGACACGAATACATAAGACATGGAGAGAGCATCCTCGTGGCAAAAGGATGAGAATTATGCTAGAATAAGAACGGTTTCTATGGCACACGCCATAACTCTTTTCTGAGCTCATCACCACTAGAACTTCAAGACTTGGCTTGGTTCAACACCTCATCATCTCCCCCTTAGCTCAAAAGTTGCTATCGTAAGTTTACAGATCTATTCCCTAAACAGAGCTTTATACACAACACTCGATACGATGGGTATCACTATACACATGAACACTAAACTCAACTTGATAAACTATAATAGGAATATACTATCTTCTTCCTAGGATAACTCTTTCAGGAATACTGCTCTTAACTTTTCCTAGCTCTATAATTATCACCTTAACTTACACTCTCATTGGCATACATATCCATACCCTTTAACACTTAACAATTTGATCTCCTTTTCACAGTTTACTAGCATCACACCTATATCATCATATCCACCTAGCTTAAAGGAATTTAAACTATATTGATTGGCTTAACCTCGTCCATCTAAAATCTATAATCCTATCAATTCAATTTTAAAGAACATCAAATAATAACTGCCTAGCCTTCTCCATATGAAGCTAATCAAGAACACTAACTAAATATAGATAGCACTTATAAACTCAAAACCTCATCTAACAACATACTACCTTGGGTACAATTTATCCTTATAAACTTAAGGCTCTTATTCATCTAATGACTTAGCCATAATTTTCTACTTCAACACTAGTCCTCATATACACACTTACACATTCAAACCTTCCAACTTAAACTATGCCACACACTAAATCCAGCCTGCTATATCCATTTTTCATAAAGCCAACTTTACTATTCCCAAGCTATCATTCTTTTTACCACACTCAACATCTAAAGTTCAAACTTAGTGGCTAATACAAAACATGGATTGCCAATGAAACATCTTACATGCTATACTAGCTCATGACTACTAAATAAAACCAGGAAACACTAGTTCACTAACTGTCCACCAAAATTTTGACAAATTAATCGATCTTAATTTCTTCTTCTACTTAATAGTGGCTTACAAGTATATCCTCCTGCACAATATTACTACTACACCTTAATATTCATTTCACGTCTTCTTACATACTAGACTGGCTTACAACTACTAGGTAAAAATCAAGAAACACTGGGTCTACTAAAACATCATGATCAAAATGGTCGATCTTAATCCTGCAATCCATCAAATTATAGTCCATTAACACATTCTCCTATCACACACCACAACTACTTATCCAAACATACCTTTAAACTACCTTTAAAGTTCTGTAACTACCACTGAATCTCCCTTTCCAAGATCCCCAACTTGAATCTTAAGTCTATAAATTCTTAATCATCTATTCTTTGATAAATAACCAACAATTGTTCTTTACTACCACAACAACAAGCCATCACAAGCTCCTTCCCTAATTCAAATATAATTGAACTCATCATTACTAGTCACATTTTTTTTCCTACTAACCAGCATGAAATCTACAAATGTTGCTACACTTTAGCTAACACCATAAGGGTATACCACCCCCTTCACTCAAGGTCACACGACTACAACTACCTACATTCCTCCATAAGCGTGACATCTGCAACAAAGTTTTTGAAAGGGACAGGATGCTAATCTTACTTTAAATAATCACACAATTAATGAAGATAGGGGTATATGCGTAAAATCAATAGACTTGAAGAACTAACGGATTTCTCTAAAGTCCTTGTGCAGTTTCATAACTCTTTGATGACTCGATTAGAAAGGATTACATCATTAGAAATCTGAGATTTTGTACTTGTATCACCTCGATAATAAGGCATAGCCAACGAAATTAAAGTCAGGCAGGAATTTGGATAGCTTTCTTTTGGACAACACTATTGCACGATCTGGAATATGAAAGATGGGAAACATTTCCTAAATGCCCTGTAGCCTCCTGGTTATAAGTGTTGTGCACAACACACCCATAAGCAAGACTCTACTAGATACTGCTTCGTAAACACCCTGGGACTTCGAACCGTGCTCTAATACCAAGTTTGTCATGACCCGAGTCTAGGCCCTGGCCGTGACGGGCATCCCAGGCAAACAAAGGCCCGAGAAGATCCCTTAGCATAACATCATAAGCTTAACCATTATAAAAGTGCGAAAATTAGACCTAAAGATATGAAATTCAATTTAAATAAGAGTTGTGAAACCAAATCTGGAAATAAGACATAATACCAACTATTACATCAGTCTACGAAGCCTCTAACATACAAATGAGAAATTGAAGTCGGGACATAATCTCGATAATACCATAAAACTGAAAGTTAAGGTCTAGTCATGAAGATCATATTGCCTTCTGAAAGATGGAGTGCTCAACACTTGCTGAAGTTGTCCCGAGGAATCCTAAGGCTGCATAAAACCACAAGAATGAGCCTCCGAACCTACATCATGAAAAGATGTAACATCCAGAGACGGTTAGTACAACGAGTACTGGTATGCAACCTAGGGGAAGGGACAAATAGTGTATATATATATATCATATAACCATATAGGAAAGACATAACCATAAGTACCGAACCAAAGCATTTAGACATAAACCTTTCAAAAACCTTTAATCTTGTAGCATAGTTATAAGAGAAGACATAGATACTGACTCCAAACCTTTGATCATGAGCATTCAAAAACTTTACTTCTGAGCTAGGTAGTGATCACCGATATTAGGCAACCCATGGGCTATATGGGTCCGGTCTTCGCCCAACCGATGGGGCCCCAATCCATGTTTACCGCTTGAATTGAGATGACGTAGTTTGCCAATCATAACATTAACATAAACTGTAATAATACTGCAGGAAGCAAGCATACAACGGTCATCCATTTTTCAGGATAGGGACCTTCCTAGGTAGGCAAATGCGGATTCGGGTGTTAGGCCCCCTTTCGAGCCTAACCCTTCTCGGTGATACTACCAAACTCTCTTTGAGCCCCATTAAAACATTATTCTTTATTTATTTATCAAAGAGTCATTCATAAAGGCATACCCATTTTGATATCGTCATACCAAGACTTGACATTCATCCATATCATGCCAAAAATCATTAGCATAAAACCTTATTGACTCTTTACTCCGTCTTAGAAATCATAAACATTATTGACTCTAAATCCAGCCCTTTGAAATCATAAAGATAGCCATAATTGGATCTTTATAATAGTCTTAAAACATCACATAATTTCATACGTTACATTGTTCAACAGACGGGGGATAAACATTATATTTCTCATTGAAATTCAAAGCTTTTGAAAGACTTGGTAAATCGTAATTTCTGTAGTTCATAACATTTATCATTCAACTTCAAATTATGAAAGTTCACCATTTTTCAATCGTTATTTTCAAGTCTCTAATCCTCACATAAATTTAGAAAACAATTTGTAAAAGTGAGGATTCAATAACAAGCTTTCATGAAAAATCAATCTTCAACCCTAGTCTCAATCCATCATTTAGAAAATACGAATAACTTGAAATAAGTACCTTGTATGAGTAGTGTCACGCCCCGAATCCAACGAGGCGTGATTGGCACCCGTAGCCGATAAGGCCCGAGAGAACCAACCTTTGCTTATGTTCACTCATATGCATATAATAATCATAACCACCATTGCATAATATTATGAAAGACGAATAAAGGAAACCATGGGACATATTTACACATACATATGAAACTTGGCCGTTGAGGCCATCCAGTCAAAACAACCTGTGTCTGTTACACTGTTACACCCACATCTGTCTACATAAGCCTCTAACAAGAGCATTGACCAAAACAAACCCAAAAGTCGGGACAAGTCCCCGCTTTACACATTATGTACAATACCAAAACATATATACACTCTGACTCGGAAAAGCCCCGAATGAGCTGGAGCTCACCAAAGAACCGCTAACACTGGCAATCTACTGAGGAGGCCTACTGGGACCTGCGCCTGCAGCAAGTAAGGTAAATTCCCCGAGAGGGGTCAGTACGAAATAAGTACTGAGTATGCAAGGCTCAGATGAAACTGTACAACACATGAATATTTCAATGAACATGCCAATGAACTCAAAACATATGAATAATCAATGTGAATAAGTCACCATGTTGCATTTTGGAAACCATGGGGATTGCTTTCATTACTTTCATTACTTTCATTGCTTTCTTTACATTCAATACTCACTTGTTATCACATATATCACACTGTACCCGGGCCCCGACTGATCAGTGGGTCTTTCATATCATCATATAGGGATCGAGTCGAGCTAGGCTTATGCCCCTAGACTTGCCACCCTCGGGATCGAGTCGAGCTAGGCTTACGCCCCTAGACTTGCCACCCATAAATCCATATCTCGGGATCGAGTCGAGCTAGGCTTACGCCCCTAGACTTGCCACCCGTACTTGATCATTGACCATATTTGCATTACTTTGATCTTTACTTTGAGATTGTTACTTTGATAGTCATAACATCACTTTGGAACTTTTGAACATCACATTGTTGGAAACTTTGAATCATTGACCAATGAGTAAGAGACATATGAATCAATATCAATGAGAAATATAACATTACTAGCACCATGATACCATTGGAACCATTGGACAATAAGCCATGAACACGAGAAACAAGTATAATCACTATGGAAACATTGGAACATTAATCATGAATATGAGAAATGGGATTCACAATTGTTCAATGAGTAGGACATATATGACAATGACCATGGATAAGTGCATATGGGATACCTTAGTACATTTCGGAATAGAACTAGTGAAATGTCAACGTGAACACTATTGGCCGTAGAAAGATACGGACAAAGTAACCTTGCATACCTTGGATTCGCAACACGAATATACAACCTTAGATGCGTAGATAATAATCCCTCTCCTTATTTATGTGTCACTCTACAAATACATAACGAAATTCACATTAACCACCAATTACTTTACAAATGCATACCATGTCAATGAATTACATGTTTGGCTTTAAACATGTCATTTCCCCTTGACAAAACCATTGATCATACTATTATTCCAAAAATTCCATAATATTCCCAACATTGACCAATACATGAAAATCAATATATTTCACTACAATACTTCTCCTTTACACTTCCTTATCCATAACACATCACAAATAATCCATCAAAGCACCTTAATTCAACTCATAACACATATCGGCCAAAATCCCATAATTTCCACTTTTAGCCAAGAACAAATTTAATGCCAAAAATAATACCATACATGTTCATATTTTGTCCATACCATGCCTTTTCATCAAAGGCACAAGGCCTAATTCACACTTGAATTCCATATACCACAAATCTCATACAAAATCACCAAGTACCATGACCAACTTTTCCACGTTTGTCACGCCCCGAATCCAACGAGGCGTGATTGGCACCCGTAGCCGATAAAGCCCGAGAGAACCAACCTTTGCTTATGTTCACTCATATGCATATAATAATCATAACCACCATTGCATAATATTATGAAAGACGAATAAAGGAAACCATGGGACATATTTACACATACATATGAAACTTGGCCGTTGAGGCCATCCAGTCAAAACAACCTGTGTCTGTTACACTGTTACACCCACATCTGTTTATAGCTATCATTCAAGTATCAAAATGGCACCTTATGAAGCTTTGTACGGAAGGAAATGTAGATCACCAATTGGGTGGTTTGAAGCAGGTGAAACTGCTTTACTTGGGCCGGATATGGTGCACCAAGCCATGGAGAAAGTTAAAGTGATCCAACAGCGGTTACAAACGGCTCAAAGTCGTCACAAGTCATATGCCGATGTTAGAAGAAGAGGGCTTGAATTCGCCATAGGTGATTGGGTATTTTTAAAGGTGTCACCGATGAAAGGGGTAATGCGGTTCGGAAAGAAAGGGAAATTGAGTCCACGTTACATAGGCCCCTATGAAGTTATTAGAAGATTTGGGCAAGTCGCATATGAATTAGCCTTACCGCAAGAACTTTCCTCAGTCCATCCGGTATTTCATGTGTCGATGCTTCGAAAATGTATAGGAGATCCAGCTCGTATTGTTCCAATTGAAGATGTTCAAGTTATAGAGGATCTCACTTATGAAGAGGTGCCCATTGCTATCCTAGATCGACAAGTAAAGAGGTTGAGGAACAAAGACATAGCATCCGTAAAAGTCCTTTGGAGAAACCAACACGTAGAGGAGATCACATGGGAAGCGGAAGAAAAGATGAAATCCAAGTATCCCCATCTATTTCAAATGGACCAAGAAGTTCACAGTGCGGAGATGGAACAATAACAAGTAAGTATTTAAGAGCATTATGTGAATGTGTATAGGTATGTTAAAGTAAAGATGCATTTGTTGTATATAAGACAATGTTGTTAACATTCGAGGACGAATGTTTCTAAGGGGGGAAGAATGTAACACCCCGTACTTTATAAACTCACTTGATATCTTGGGATCATACCTACATAGGTGTTGAGATGCCATGCGTATGTGTTTTATAGAGTCATTGGTGAAACATTTGATATCGGACTTAACATGTGCGATTAGATCTTCGTAAGAGGTGTGTTGTGATTTCGTGGAGCATTTGGGTAAGAACTCGTACATATTCTAACCTCATTTGGTGACTTTAAGTCATGTTTACTTGATGGTTAAGATCACTAAGTAGGTATTTTGTAGTGTTTGGATAAAGGATTGGACGATACGTAAACATTGGAGAAGTGGCCGGAAATTTCAGCAAAGTGCTGAAACTTGCGCCACTACCCTGTTTCAGGGGTGTGGCGCAAGCCACCAGCCTGCACAAACTTCAGAGCAGGCCAAATTCTTGCGCCACTACCCTGTTTCAGGGGGTGTGGCGCAAGGCACAAAAGTATGCCCTTTCCGGCGTCGTTTCGTAATGCAATTCTACGAAGATTTCTCGATGGTTTCTTTTGGTTCTTTGGAGTTATTTGAGCATTGTTAAAGCTTCAAACACTTCAATACACTCCTACATACTCCTACATGATCAAATCATGAAATGTGAATAGTGATCCAAAATGTCCAATGAAACCAAGGGCGACTAGAATTCCAATTTTTGCGATCGAGGCGACGAATGAGAATCTTTTAAGAGAATATTGTCGTAACATTATGGAAGTATATAAACATGAGAGATATGGTGAATAATGCATGAAACTTGTTGGGTTAAATGGATATGTCTTCTTGGGCCAAAGTAAGGCCCAAAAGTGGAAGAAATCCAAGGCCCAAATGGGTCAAAATGACCCATTCTTCCATTTGACCTTCTAGACATATTATTAAATGCCAAGAATTGGCTAAGGACAACATGAGAGGCCTATATAAAGGGGCAAATCAGATTTTTATTGTACAAAACCTCTCATGCCTTTAACACATTTTTCTCAACATTTCTCATTTCCAAACCCTAAAGCAAAATAATTCCTTGGGACTCCTTGGACAAGATCAACATGGTGTTACAAGTAGTTTGAAGTAGGGAGTGTTCAAACATACCTTTTGACGGAGAGAAATTCAAGAAAAGCTTTGAGATTGACCATTGAACCTTGAACCCTAAGTGTTCTTGTTTCTTGAAACTTTGGGGAGGAGAGTAACGTGTTTTAATTGTAAATATCGTGCCTTAGGGATTTGGGAATGTTTTGTGTAGGTGGGGGACAATTTGGGTTAGGAAAATACCAAAAGGCCCTTAAAAACACGTAGGAAATAAAAGGATTCGCAGCTGAACATCATCTCTGTGCCGCTCTAAAATCGCAGAGGCCAATCTCCATGGCACGGTGATATCACTGACCCTCACTGAAAAGCTTATAACTTTTCACTCCAATCTCTGATTTACGAACCGTTTGCATCATTGGAAACAAGACTCAAAGACCTTTAATTTGATAGGTAATGGGCCACGTAACTCTTTATATTCTAGGAGAAATACTCGATTAAATTTGACCCATGTAAAAACGTATATTAAAACTCAATTGATCAAAAAGCTATCAATTCAACTTTACGTTAGATTTTCTTAGGACTATGATTCACATCAAAAGGACTCACCAAACTATGAGATTGATCTTAATACATATATTCAATTGTGGATCATCGAGTTTGGGGGCCTATACAGTGTACAAAGAATGGTTTGAATCCTAGTCGAAAGTTCGGGGTGTTACACACTGGGTGTGTTATTATTGTATGATTATTTTATTGTATTTCTGTCTTTCAATTGCAATTGGTCTATTAGTTTCTCTATCTTAGTGTGTTTTGCTATTTTGAGATGACTGACTTACCGATAGATTTTCTATTGAGATAACTATATGCAAACACTAATTATATGATGGATTTTGAGAGACGCCCAATTACAATATGCCGCCATATCTATAGAGAACAAAATAGATTAGTTGATAGCTTTGCAGCGATAACCGCCAACAATATATGATGGATATGAGTTTGAGCGTCTCTCGAAATCCATCATGTAATTATTGTTTACACATAGTTATCCCAATAGAAAACCTATCGACAAGTAAATCATCTCAAAATAGCAAAACCCACTAAGATTGAGAAACTAATAGACCAATTGCAATTGAAACACAGAAATACAATAAAATAGTCAAAAAAAAAAAATTAAAAAGAAAAACTTCATTAGGTGTTTGATTACCTCTTCTTTATGTCGGCAACAATTGATCACTTTATCACCATTGACACAACTTGTAGCAGCACGGATTTGAAAAGTTTCGATAGGAGTACCAAGAGTGAGATTTAATACTTTGACAGTTATCCAAAATGTATAGTACATTCCCACTGTATAATTCACTTTCTCAATCTTCAAAACCTTGTACTTGAAAACCTAAAAGGAGAGTCACAATTAGTTGAAAATAAAGGAAAAGGATAATCGAGGACTAATCAGAGACAGCAAATTGAACTCTTTCTCGTTATATGTCCTTCTCAACTAATTGTGACTCTCCTTGCAGGTTTTTCAGTACAAAGTTTTGAAGATTGAAAAAGTGAATCGTTGTGTGGCAATGTGCAAGACGTATTGGACTAATGGCACCATATATGTAGGCAAAGCATCAAGGACTGAATTGATCAAAACTAGTCTACCACCCATTGAGAGATATTGGTTCTTCCAGCTTGTTAGTTTCTTCCCAATTTCCTCCAGGACCCCATTCCAAATTCCCATTGACTTATTTTTGTCCCCCAAAAGCATTCCTGAATATATTGTTGGTAATTCTCATATTCTACTTCCAAGGATACCAGCAAGGATTGAATTTGGTTTACCTTATTAAATGGATAAATTAAACTTTTGGTCTAGTTAATATGTTAACTAGAAGTAGCTTCAAACAAAATAAAGACTACCCTGAATGTAGCCACCTGTTCAGAATTGGCCTCGCAGAATACAACAGTATCATCAACATATTGTAGATGTGATAGGAGAGTGTGAAGTGTCTTTGTGATATTTGTTACTGTTGCTGGTCCTTGTCCGACTAGAAATACAAAGATGATTAAATATGTTAACCGAAAGATCTTTGGGATCTCGTTTTTTCCCTTATGCTCTTTGTGGCTAAGTGGAAATTTTCAAGTTTTCATTACAGTACTGCTTGCATAAAATACAAAGTTGAATTCTATTTAGGATTTTGTGACACGGAGCCAATAGAAACATGAAATAGTAATCATTTGTATTTGTTTTCTGTGGATAATGAAACTTGTACTTGATAACTAACTTTATTTTGGTTTGTTTTCTCCATTTACAGCCTATTATCGGTTTGCCAAACTGCGAGTTTTTGCTTTGGCCTGCTGCCAGAAGGGCGTGTCACGGGAGGACAGGAACCATAATTATTTAAATTTCTACCATTTGAGATTTCATTATTATTGTTTAAGGTACTTTGATAGTTGGTCTTGGTTGGGATTCTCTCCATCTTTTGTAAATTAAGTGCTTAGTTTGAGTATTCCATTGTATCCTGTTTTAGGCTAAAATTTAAGAGATTGTAAGATTCTTCATGATTTATTTTTCTTAAAATAGAGGAGTAGAAAAGGCTTATGATTAATATGATTAATAGATAGGTAAGAATAACTCATAATTAGACATGCCATATATTTAGTTATTGCATTTCAAAATCAGATTAATACATAATTACAATTATCGTATAAGTATCTCGTTATAATCCATAATTAGACTAAATATATATGTACATAATTACAATGTATAGTTAGATGTATCATAAAAGTGTCTCATTGTATTCATAATCAGATAAAACATATCTGAAATACTCAGCACATGATTTGAAACGTTGTTGAACAAGAAATACAAGCTGACATTGATTCAACATAAGTGAAAGATATCCACGAAGACCGTATGCCGAAGCAATAAGAACCGTCATGACTTGACATCCGTCAAAACTTCACTCTTCTCAAGTTCATTCACAAGGTCTCTCAATGCTGGAAGATTCATCGCAAGATTGTTGTAGAGCTTGGAATAACGAACTCTGGTTCCGTCTGCTGTCCTTGCAAGAGCAAGCAAAGCTTAGAGCCTCTGAGAGCTGTGTGTGTATAAATGTTTCATTTCATCCAAGAACATATTTTCAAGAACAGTTGGTCCGCGAACAAGTCTGGACAATCTCATCCCCTTTAGGCTCTTGAACTCGTGCATCAGCTTTAATGACCAGTTCAGAGTTTGAGTTAGCTCCACATTAATTTGATGATAGATGGTACCTGTGTTGAACTAAAGAACATTCCACTGTGCCATATCAGTTTCACCCTTTAATCCTACAAGGCCAGGATGTCGAGAGGCATGTACAGTGTCAGGAAAACGGTCATCCTCTTCAGGAATCCACTGTGTCAAATCGTTAGCAAGATAAAACACATTAGTTGAAAGAAGAAAGAATATCCCAGTTGAATGACCATCTCATATATGAATAGAACCAGAAATATATCTGCAAATAGTGTTTTGAAAATCTCTTTTCTGGAGCCAAGGGTCTTTCGTAAACAGTATCTCTACCTCGCAAAGGTAGGGGTAAGGTCACACCCTCCCCAGACCCCACTTTGTGGGACTACACTGGGTATGTTGTTGTTGAAATTATACTATCCATATGATTTCAGCAATTTATCTTAGTATTATCTTTTGAACTTTGCTAGTGTTAGTTCTCTCATGACAGCTCTCGCGTCCACCAATATTCATAGCTAGACAAAAGTAATTCTAAGTACTTTTTTTATGACAAGGGAATCCACAGCCGCTATCCTTTGGGTGCACACAGGGTAAACCTCACTCATGTGCAATAGCTCGCAAACCACACTAGGTTTTCGACAAGATTGACCCATAAGGCCAACCCCCTGTTGTCGCAAGCAAGGAGTTTCGAATTTGAGGAGCCACCCCGAAGGATAATTCTTTCCAAGTATTTTCTCTTAAGAAATATAACTGTATCACATTTCATTTCAGTATGACAGGCAGCTTCAGACATTTAGCAAGGTAAAGATCACAAAACTAGGCAGCATTAGACATTAGAATAAGTCGTGAAAGTTCTATAACATATGCAATCATGCAAAAAAGAAACTCCCCATAATTGCAGGGGATAAAGCAGTCATGAAAAGCCAATACTCAATCTAGTAAAGCTATTATAAGAAAGACTTCAGAGCTTTCAGCGCACACAAAAGGAACTTCAACATTTGCACTTCCTCCACCCTAGCCCACTGAAAAAGGTACCATATAGTCTTTTTTCGGGGCTCAAGTTCAATAGCTTCTGCCTGTAGAGTTGTAGGACAACATGTGTATATATATCCAGGGAAAAGTAGAGGGAAAATGCTGAAAATAATACTACCGAATTGTTTTGGGCTACCGAACGCTTTGACGAATATTTTCTCTTTGAATTGGTCAAGAAAGATGTTTGATTACCTTAACCATTTATCAGCTATGCTCTAATTTCACCATCTTGCTCGTAGCAGAATTGGTTTGGGCATTTCCATAGTAAGTCCGTTAATGCAATTTATAGATCAAGTTATGATTATTAAATTTATTTATTTTTTTGATAACCGTGGTGTCCGAGCCATCTTGCGCGCACCTCGACTAATTCCACGGGATACCTGCCACCTCCCACCAGCAACAAGTACCAGGTAACTCTGTCCACCAAGGCTGAAACAGATGGGAAGAAATCACCTAGTGTTTGTCTCTATTGGGAATTGAACCTGAGACCTCATGGTACTCAACCCAAGTGGCCACAACCTTGGGTGCATTATGGTTATTAAATATACCAAAACATTCTTTTGGAGCAAATAAGCTTTTATCATCAATTTCAGGACGTTAAAAGTCGAATATGCTGATATACAAATCTAATAAGAGGACCAAAAGCTGGGGATTGAACTTTCAATTCCTCTGCAAATATTTGCATTGATTCTGTCTACATGAAACTTTTGAGGGTGATCAAAAGGCGACGGTTGAAATTTGAGAGTCCATTGGAGAGTAAGGATTCTTCAATATCTACCCTACCCAACTATTTATAAGTGCTGTTAACTTCTTTCTAAATACAAAAAATAGATTAGCAAACATGCCTCCGTGGCTAATTGAAGAGATGCACAGCTACAG
This sequence comes from Capsicum rhomboideum, assembly GCA_031232105.1. Classification (NCBI taxonomy): domain Eukaryota; kingdom Viridiplantae; phylum Streptophyta; class Magnoliopsida; order Solanales; family Solanaceae; genus Capsicum; species Capsicum rhomboideum. The sequence continues at coordinate 50,397,300 of CP124707.1, forward strand.
GTGGAATATTGAATATTGTCTCAACATATGGTCTCCTATCTCCAGGTGGAATATTGTATAGTATCTCAAACAGAAACACCGTATATTCAACCACCACAAGCGATGAAGGTATTTGTCTTATGGTGGAATACAAGAATATATTCTCGCACATGCCAGAGACTAAGTTTAGCCATGTTGAACCTCAAATGATCAAAATGTTTTACATTCTGTTGATGGTACAGGTATATACTTTTTTGTTAACTAGGAATGGGGCACTTGTTGTTCCACGTCCTGCTCGTGCTATTGGCATGATCACTCGAAAAGATTTGATACTTGAGGTACCTTAGCTAGACCTATCATCATGTATATTTAGCGTGACTATTTTTCAGTTCAAACCATGAGCCTGGCATTAAGTAGGAGCAGGGTAGAGGGACAGATCCATACTGCCCCGAGTTTCAAACCTGTGGGCAAACTGGGTTGGACCAACTAACTCACTGGGGATTTTTACTTGGAGATTACATAAATATGTTTTTTTGATAACCGTGGTGTCCGGGCCAGCTTGTGCACACCTCGACTAATTCCACAGGATACCTGCCAACTCCCACCAGTAACGGGTACGAGGTAACTCTGTCACCAAGGCTAGAACAGATGAGAAGAATCGCCTAGGCCACACCCTTGGGTGCGAGATTACATACACTATCAATGCAGACTTTTGCGAAATACGGTTTACTGAAACTGTTAAAAGGCATTGCCTAAAATTACATGGAATGAGTCTTCTCGAAAGACCTACAATCTCTTGAATCCATGCAAATTAAGCCTAAATTAGGATACAAGGGAATAAAACGATCTGTATGCAATATCTATTACATTAATTTATATAATGATATAGGTAAGAGCTGTGCTTAGAAGGAACAACATGGTGGCGTATTCAGAATTGCCACATTGTCGATGTTAGTTACAAAACTATTTTCTTCTTTAAATTATTGGACATAAGTTAACTTTAGGGCAAAGAGCTTTGTGATGCTTAATGCACATGAACAACTCAATTTTTGTTTGTTTTTCTCACTTGTAAAAATCTACGTTGCAGCTAGCAAAGATGTATTAGAAGAGAGATTGAAATGATCTCAACATATATATATATATATTACTAAATTTGGAAAACAAAAATCCAGGTTATCTAATATATGACAAGATACTTCAATTAAAAAAGAGGCTAGAGCAGATATCAACGTACAGCACTTAAGTTCCAAAGGACAGATTCCAAACAAAGACAAAATATCAAAGTACCTTAAAAAGAAATTTAACTATGGTTCCTTTCCTCCCGTGACACACATCTCTGGCAGCAAGCCAAAACAAAACACACAGCTTGGCAAACCAATAATGGCCTGTAAATGGAGAAACAAATCAGAGTATAGTTAGTTATCACGTACAAGTGCATTATCCACTGTAGGCAAATGCCTGTGATTACTATTTCGTGTTTCCTTTTACTCAGTATCAGAAAATCTTAATCCAGAATTCAACTATGCATTTATGCAAGCAGTACTGTAATGAAAATTGGAAATTTCCACTTAGCCACCAAGAGCATAAGGCAAAGAACGACAATCCAAAGATCTTTCGGTTAACATATTTAATCATCTTTGTATTTCTATCCAGACAAGGGCCAGCAACAGTATCAAATATCACGAAGAAGTTTCAATCTCACCTATGAGTAAAAGTAATATAAAAAAGATTTTAAAATTTGTAAAGAAAAATGATTTTCCGGAAGTTATTTTAGGGTGGAAACATTCTCCCAAATTCAAGCTTAACACTAGAAAATAGTTTCATACATCATATCATAAACACCCACAGTAAAGCATACCCAAAATCCATCATGTTCTTAGTGTTTGCATATAGCTATCCCAATAGAAAACCTATCCGCAAGCCAATCATCTCAAAATAGCAAAATCCACTAAGATTGAGAAACTAATGGACCAATTGCAATTGCAACACAGAAATAAAATAAGATAACTAATACATCTTAAACTAAAAACTAATCCACCTAAAACACGCTAGCAATAGAAAATAAAAAAAAATGAAGACACAAACTGTAAACTTCATTAGGTGATTGATTACCTCTTCTTTAGGCCGACAACAAAAGATAACTTTATCAGTGTTCACGTAACGTGTACCAGCGTGGATTTGGAAAGTTTCGATAGGAGTACCAAGAGTCAGATTTAATACTTTGACAGTCATCCAATATGTATCGGTTCTCGGAGAACAATTCACTTTCTCAATCTTCAAGACCTTGTACTTGAAAACCTGCAAGGATAGTCACAATTAGTTGAAAATAAAGGAAGGATAATGGGGGACTAATCACAGAAAACAAATTAAAGTGCAATTATACATTGTACTCTTTCTCGTTATAATCTTGGATAGCATGGTTAGCTAGTTCCAGCAGTATATCAGCCTTGCCATCTAAACCTGGAATTAGTTCTAATGGTGTTACTATACCATCGAGATAGTCATCAATGTCAAAACACTGTCAAAGAAGCAAACACTAGAGTGAGTGATGAAATATATCCAAAGGACAGGGTGAATCTAATAAAATTAAATTCAGCTAAAATACTAATCATAGCAGTCAATTAGTTTAAAGTGAAAAGGGGTAATTGATAGAATTTGTGAAACAGATTACAACGGAACTTTGATAAGAAATTAGACCAAACGACATGGAATTATTATTACTAGAAATTTGACAACGATGAATAGCAATATGAAAAGAAAAAGAGATAGAAAGAAACTTTACATGTGATTGGCGATACTGGCGGCAGTATGCGAGCCAAATTGGGAGACATTCTGGGGGATGGTCCTCCAAAGTTGTATCGAATTCATAGCATTGTTTGTTACATTTGCAATAGGGGGTTAGATAGGAGCCATCAAGGCATCTCCCTTCTGCTTTTGCTTTTGCTGCAAGATTTTCTCGCTCCTTGTCCCATGAGAACACACGAGTAGGTCGGCCATATTTGCGGAAGTGTTGCAAGACCTCAGGGGTCGTAGGACGAGGTTTTCTCCTCGCTTCTTCCTCAGGGCGATATTGCAGGTCCCCCTTTGGCTCAGTTTTTGTAAGAAGTTGATCTATTCTCTTTTGGAATGCCTCTTTTCCTTCCTTGGTATCCTGTACTGATAGAAATGCCAATAAACAACGAATTTCTCTTCGCCTCATCTCCTCCTCATCATCATCCTCGCCAATCGGTACCAATTCATTTTGTATTTCCCATAATCGATGTTTTTTTTCCCACTCTCCATATCCTTGTTTGTCAACACGTGCTTTTAGCATCTTCTCCTCGAATGAGTACACATGTTCCCAATCCTCCAAGGGCCTGTTCTTCTCCTTTCCTGGCTTTGCTAAACGACGACCAGAAACAGAAAAGCCTTTTTGCCTCAACTCCTCCTCCTCTGCCTCGACTGTTGGTATCAAACCATTTTGTATTTCCCATGATCGATTTTTCTTTTCCCAATTTACACATCCTTGTCTGTCAAGACGTGCTTTTAGCCTCTTCTCCTCGTATGAGTAGATTTGTTCCCAATCTTTCGGTGCTGCTTTTCGCCCTTTTCTTACATAAAACCTGAACTCCCTTTCCTGCGGTATCGATTCCGCCATTTTTCTCAGTTGATTTTTTGTTTGTAAGCTACCTTCCTTCCACAAAGCCCTAATTCCTCAGTTGATTGATTGTACCTTCCTTCCAAAATCCCTAATTTCTCAGCTGATTGATTGTACCTTCCTTCCAAAATCCCTAATTTATCTATGCCATATTTTCAATTGAAGAGATGATCAACTTTACCCTTTATTTTTGGTGGATTGAAATTTGGTGAATTAGTCCCTCACGTATACTCTATGCCTCTACTTCGTGTATAAAGTTGGCGATTTACTTGGAGGAAATATACACCCCTATTTATAATATCAAAAAACCAAATTAAAATACGATTAAAAAAGTCTATTCCAATATGAATTATGAGACATTAATTAAATAAATATTGAATCTTAAATAAATTTGATTTCCTACTCAACTTTAAGTTATTGAATAAATTTGAATTCCTATTCAACTTTAAGTTATTGAAGGAACATTGGAGTAACTGAAAAAGTTGTTGTCATATGACCAGAAGGTCACATGTTCGAGCCTTGGAAACAGCCTTTTGTAGAAATGCAATGTAAAACTACGTATAATAGACCCTTGTGATCAGACACTTCCCCGAACCCTGTATATAGCGGGAGCTTTAGTGCATCGGACTGTCCTTTTTTACTCAACTCTAAGTTGTTATTTCACATTTTTAAATTGCACGTCCCTTAAGAAAAATATTAACTAGAAGATAATTTGATTAAATTAACCTTATTTATTACTTATCTTTATTTAATGTTTCTCCTTTTTTGCACTATGTATTAATATCTCTCCATATTTATGACTAAGGATAAAGATGGAAAGAAACACTTAATTATGTCATGATTTTCTAAAATGACAAGTATTATGAAGTATCTATTTTTAGTAAGAACGACCAGTGTTTTTAAAAACGTTTTCGGGGCGGGGCGTACCAAAAATTCTCCGGGGCGCAAATGAAAAACACAGATCCATAGGGCGTAAGCCCCAGGCATAAAAGTGTAAGTCCCGGGCATAAACGAGTATATCCGGGCGTTAATGTTGATTTTTGTTATTTTAAAAATATTTTTGCTATAAATCATATTTTTGTAATTATCGGTGTAATGATATTTATACTTTATGCTAGCATTTTTTCATATTTTAGTGATTTTTTCTAATTCTAAATATAAATACATAACTTAAAGTAACTTTCTTAGAAAATAACTATACTAATATTTTTTTTCTGTATTATTGATTATTTATTTAAATTTATTTAGAAATTATTGAAAATTTAATTTTTGCTTGTTTTCTTAGTAATAAAATTATAAAATTGGAGATATATAAGATACGCCCCATAGATCTATGGGACTTACGCCTTGTCTCATGCTATGCAAAACGCTTAGCCTCACGCCCCCGCTTTTTAAAACACTGAGAATGACAAATATTTAGGAACGGAGGATGTAACAAAATTCTCTTGATTTCATAAATTGTACGTGTAATTTCCTATTCCTTAAATTGATAGGAAGTGTAAGGAATATCTTTGGGGTAAAACTGAAAGTCACAAAAGAGTTTACTTGGTGGCTTGGTCAAGAGTTTGTTTACCAAATAAATTTGGAGGTCTGAATATCAAAAGTTGTGCAGATTGGAATATTGCATCTATAGGGAAACTGCTATAGCAATTAGCTTCTAAAAAGGATGTCTTGTGGGTTAAATGGGTCGATGAAGTTTATATGAAAGCCAATAGTAATGTCTAGGAGCATAATCCACTACAAGATAGTAGTTGATATTGGAAGAAGTTATACAGTTTAAAAGACAAAATGTTTCATTGTTATTGAAGAGGGGCATACAAGCTTACTGATTCAGGCTGCTACTCAATGTCTAGAAGCTATATTGATTTATTGGGACTTATGATTAGATTGAGGGAGGCTGAATTTTTTTGGAGTTATGTGTTGTTGCCTAGACATAGGGTGATTTTATGGTTGGCTTACCAAGACAGGTTTATGACTAAGGAAGGATTAATGAGGCTGCAAGTTCTCATTTCAGGAAATTCTGACTGTTATTTGTGTGACTTGGGTTTACATGAGACTCATCAACACTTATTTGTGTAGTGTAGATGGATCTTTGAAGTGATGGAAGCATTGCGTACCTGGTCATGTATTCCTCTTCCTGCTAAGAAGGTCATGGAGAGTATGCACTGGAAGAGATTTAAAAAGGAGACTGCAGCAGCACTGCATGGAGGACTCATCTACTATACTTGGCAAGCTCGCAATTGGAAACTGCATAGAGGGGGTGACAGTTAATACACGATTCTTTGCTGTACATATACAGAAAGAAATCAGAGAAAGAGTAGGTATGTTTACACACTCAAAGAGAATTAGAGGAAGCCAAAGTATTATATAGAGGATTTGCAATTTGGTTCTATTGTTTAGTTTGACAGTTTCTATTTTGTGTTTGAAATTGGAGGTGCTTGGTTCAGACTGTTTAGGGGATCAATTCATCTAATCCTTTGTAGGTTGTAATAGCTGTTTTGTTTGTTGGTATGGTATATTTACAGTTAATTGCCAAAAAAAAAATAAAAATAAAAAAATTAAAATAACTATTTTTAGTATAGAGGCCAAGTAAAACGGAACGGAGGGAGTATAATTAAAAAATATAAAACCTTATGTATGTGGATATGTAATTAATGGTATTGAATGGGCAAAAAGATCATCCAAAAAAATTAAAATCTACTACTCAATTCATTCCAAAATAAATGAACTTTTTGAGGTGTGACACATGTAAAAATTTCACGAGAAAGCCGCTTTTTATCATGCTATTTAATATATACCCAGCGATTTTAATTTTATGCACAAATAGCTAGTATTATCTTGTTAAAAGAAATCTGTAATGACTTTCTTGCCCTCATGTTTGTTTAAACCTAATTGTTTTTAGACGTTCTGCTTCCTTCTCGTTTGATTTTTCACGTTGTGCATGGCTGTCGAGTAAATTTCTAGTTGGTCCTTTTCTCCACCTTGTTCACTTTATTTGGTTGGCTCTCCAGCTTTGATTTTTCATGTATGCACTATATATGGATATTTATTTCGATGAAAAATGTTTGTCTATTTTCTATCTAGTTAGCATGTAGGAGAACTGTTGTTAGTGACAAGTACAACTTTATGTATAAACCTTGATTATGTATGTATAACCTTAATTATGTCTATACATATAATTGTTTACGTTTTCTTTCTATCATTAATTAGATATAACTTTATGTTGAAATAATAATAACTCAAAAATTGTGTAGGAAATTAAATAAGAAATTAAATTTATTTAATCAATGTCTACTGTCTGGTAGGGGTGGGCATGGTATGGTATATATCGAATTACCATACCGAACCGAAATTTTTAATACCGTGGTTTTGGTATTATGGTATTTGGAATGGTATATGGTATACATTTTAAATTTTTTTGGTATTCGATAGGGTATTTGGTAGTTATATATACCACACCGAAATACCGAATACCATACCGAAGTATATATATATAAATAATTTATATATATCAAAATGATCACAAATATTCAACCTAGAATTGGTATAAAATCAATTGTTTAGACGTTGGAATTTTGACTACTCTATCTTGATTATAATGTCTTTTTAATGTAATTGATTAACAAGAGGAGTTGTTTGTACTTTATTTTTAATATATATTTTCTATATATGTAATGTGTTACTATGATACAATTGAGACATTTTTTTTAAAGTCCAAGTCATAATACCCTAGCATACGTGTATATATCATTGAAGTTGAACAAACTATGGTTACCGATTTGCCATACCGCAAAATACCAAAACTGAACTTTAAAATACCGAACCATACCGAATCAATTTGGTATGGTAATGGTATAGTATTTTTAAGAACCGAATATTGAAATTACCATACTGAAGTTTCAAATACCGTACCATACCATGCCCACCCCTACTCTCTAGTCAGATTTTTTTCTCCTAGTATTTCATATTGGAATAGTTGCAATCTACTGATAAAAATGGCGGAATAGATACCAGAGGATTGGGAAAAAGAGTATTCCTACGAGGAGAAGATGCTAAAAGCACGACTTGACAGAGATGGAAGTGTCAACTGGGAAAAGAAAAATCGATTATGGGAAATACAAAATGGATTAGTACCGAGAGTTGAGGATTGGGAAAACGAGTACTCATTCGAGGAGAAGAGGTTGAAATCATATCTTGACGAAGATGAGGATATTACAGGTGGGAAAAACAAAATTGACTATGGGAAAGAGAGAATCATCGGGTACCGTATGAAGAAGGGGACGAGGAGGAGGACATGAAGCAAAAAAAAGTTCGTTTTTTATTGTCATCATTGTCGTTACAGGATCCAAAGAAATCAATGGAGGCATTCGAAAAGAGGTTACTTGAACTACATACAAAAGTTCTAACAGAGGAAGAGAAAAAACTAAAACAGTCTTACTTGGAGAAGGAGGAAAAGTGGCGTCTCGGTTTGAGCAAAGAAACATTTTTCCCTTTTGGACCTGGATGGGACCTCGCATATCACACATTGAAGACCAAGTTACTGCCATTGGGGCAACTGCCACTTCCACCATCGGAAGTGAAGCAACAATTTAAATTATTGCCATTGGGGCAACAGCCACCACCATCGGAAGTGAAACAATAATTTCTTCCGACCCCTGAGAGCTTGCTCCCCTATTGCCAAAAACACGAACGTGTGCCCTCAAGGGAGGAGGAGCTACAAAAACGGGAGGGGAGACGAGAAGAACTTGCAGCAGAAGGAAGATGCCTTGATGGGCATTATCTAACCCCCTATTGCAAGTGTGACAGAAAATGCTATCGATTTGATACAAATTTGAAAGATCATCCCCAAGAATGTCTCCCAATTTGGCTCGCATACTACCGCCAGTATCGCCAATCACATGTAAAGTTTCTTCTTTCCATTTTGCTAATCGTCCTAGTCAATTTCTTTTACTCAATAATTTCATGTCGTTAGGTCTAATTTCTTGTCAAAGTTCCATCGTAACCTGTTTCGCTAGTTATATCAATTGCCCCTTTGCACTTTAATCTAATTGACTGTTATGACGAGTATTTTAGCTGAATTGAACTTTTATCATTTGGATAGTTTTCATCACTCTCTCTAGTGTTGACTTCTTTGACAGTGTTTTGACATTGATGACTGCATCAATGGAGTATGTCCCTTAGGACCATCTCACGATTTGGAGGGTATGGCTGAGATTATGATGGAACTGACTAGCCGTGCTATCCAGTAATCTAACGAGAAAGAGTGCAATGTATATATGAACCTTTTTTTGCTTTCTCTAATTAGTTCCCGATTATCCTTTTCCTTTATTTTCAGCTAATTGTGACTCTCGTTGCAGGTTTTCAAGTACAAGATTTTGAAGATTGAGAAAGTGAATTATACTGTGGGAATGTACAATACATATTGGATGACTATCAAAGTATTAAATCTCACTCTTGGTACTCCTATTGAAACTTTTCAAATCCATGCTGCTACAAGTTGCGTCTATAATGATAAAGTGATTTTCTGTTGCCGGCCTAAAGAAGAGGTACTCAAACACCTAATGAAGTTTACAGTTTGTGTCTTCCTTTTATTATTTTCTATTTTGCTAGTTGTGTGTTAAGTGGAATAGTTTTTATTTAACATGAATATTTCAGCGTTTCAATGGCAATTGGTCTATTAGTTTCTCAATCTTAGTGGGTTTTGTTATTTCGGGATGATTGACTTGTGGATAGGTTTTCTATTGGGATAACTATGTGCAAACACTAATTATATAATGGATTTTGGAGAAGCTCAAACACAATATGCTTTGCCTTGGATGTGTATGGTATGATGTATGAAACTATTTTCTAATGTTGATGTTGAATTGGGGAGCATGCTTTCCCCTTGGAAAATCGTTTCCACCCTAAAATAACTTCCCCAAAGTCATTTTTCATACATATCTTAAATCCTTTTTCATATTATTTGTACTCAAAACATTGCATGTGATTTGATAGGAGAGTCTGATATTTCTTCTTGATATTTGATACTGTTGCTGGCCCTTGTCTCTTGGTGGCTAAGTTGAAATTTCTTCTTGATATTTGATACTGTTGCTGGTTTTTGGTAGAATACAAAGATGATTAAATATGTTGAACCACAAGATCTTTGGATACTTGTTTTTCCCTTGTGCTCTTGCTGGCTAAGTTGAAATTTCTTCTTGATATTTGATTCTGTTGCTGGTTCTTGATAGAATACAAAGATGATTAAATATGTTAAACCGAAAGATCTTTGGATTCTCGTTTTTTCCTTATGCTCTTGATGGCTAAGTTGAGATTTCCAAATTTTCGTTACAGTAATGCTCGCATAAAATTCGAAGTTGAATTTTGGATTAGATTTTTGTGAAACGGAGTAGAAGGAAACATGAATAGTAATCATAGGCATTTGCTTTTTGTGGATAATGCTTTTGCACTTTATAACTATACTTTGATTTGTTTCTCCATTTACAGGCCATAGATGGTTTGCCAAGCTACGAGTTTTGTTTTGGCCTGCTGCCAGAGGTGTGTGTCACGGGAGGAAAGGAACCATAGTTATTTAAAGTTCTACTCCAAGCTGCGAGTTTTGTTTTGGCCTGCTGCCAGAGAGGCGCGTCACGGGAGGAAACGAACCATAGTTATTTAAATTTCTACTGTTTGAGATTTGGTCTCGGTTGGGATTCTATCCTTTGTAATTAAGTGCCTTACTTTGCTATTTGATATGACATCTTTGGTTCCTTTTGTGAAATATGAGTTTAAGTTGTTACATTTCCAGCTCTTAACTGTTCCTGTATCATTCACTTCAAGTTGCTCTGGGTTAAGCTTTATTTTCGCTCTTTTAAATGGTGAAGAATCAAAATTTAGCTGATGTAAAAAGCACTATTCTTGTGTGTACTGCACCAGGGTGTTATAATGCCAATGAAATTGTTCCATATTAGTCTATAGAGTCCTCCCACTTTTAGTACACCATGTTATGTGTTGCTTGAGCCCAGGGTCTTTCGGACAGCTTCTGCATCTGCACGAGGTAGGGGTAAGGTCTGCCACTGTGTACACTACTCTCCTCAGACCCCACTTATAGGAATACATTGGGTATGTATGTATGTATGTATTTGTCATTCCAATATGATCTATTGGAGTTTTATTTGCCAGTCCAACCAAGTTTGTTTGATTGATTATTCATGGACTCTGTTAGTTATTAAAGCAAATTTTAGAGACTGAGGGTTTGGTGTTTAGACACCTTCCCACCTTTCTTCACTCTGGAATAGCCCGACAATTCTTCTCTTCGCAAGTAGGCTAGGCACTTTCCTATTTGAGTTTCATTAAGCGTAGACACTCTCAAACATTGAGCACCAAGCCTAATGAGAATTCCAACTATTCCCATTAGCTCACCAACGACAAGTTTTCAGGAGTTGAAGTAAAAACCTCTCAAAATTAGACGTCATAATATTGAAAACGCATACTTCAGTTTGATCCATGGTGAAGCCCATTTTACTCCGAGGAACTTCACTCCCGATCCCTGAATGAACTAGGCATTCACTACATGAGCCAGAGCCATCAGGGAAAACTCTCAATCTGAGACTGAATTCAGCCCCAAAAAATGGCCATTATAGTGTCCAGCATTTATGAAAAGGATGGCAATCTCCACAAGTGAATTTTCGTGGAAGCTGCATACAGCAGTGCCTACTGAAAAAAGTACCAAATGTCATATTCTTTTTTGGGGGTTCAAGTTCATTAGCTTCTGCCTGTTGAGTTGTAGGACAACATGTTTATGTATACAGGGGAAAGTAAGGGGGAAATGCTGAAAACAATACTATGGAATTCAAACCAGTGGGCAAACTGGGGTTGGAGATTAGATACTACATATCTCTTGAATCCATGCAAATTTAGAAAACTAAAATCCAGGTGATAGTATATAAGAGGTCGGATAAAATAAAGCACTTAGTTACAATGGATAGAATTTAAAAAAAAAAAAAAAAAAAAAGACCAAATATAAATAGGGGGTTAGATAGGATCCGTCAAGGCATCTTCAGTTTTTTCTCGCTTCTCCTCCCTTAGCTTGAGATCGTGCAAGTTGTTGTTGTTCCTCAATCTGTTGGGCGATCTCAGGGGTGAGAGGAACAGTTTCCCTTTTATCCCATGGTAAGGGTGGCAGAGTTGGAAGTTTTACCCGTATCCCAGGGGGGAATATTCGTCTCTGCTCCTCCTCTGTTAACGGCCTCTGACCTCTTAATTCATAAAGTTCTTCATCTCTATACGTCTCCTCAAAGTTTGGCATCACACATCCAGGTCCAAAAAGGTAAAAGGGTACCTGAGATAATGGATTGTCAATTGCTTTTTGCTTCAACTCCAAGTATGTTTGTCTCTCCTTTATCTTCTTCTCCTTCTCTTCCTCTGATAAATATTGTTTTTGATGATTCCAAAGAAACTCGTATATTTCTTCATCCTTTTTCTTCTTCTCTTCCTCGTCCGTTAGTGATAGCCAATCTTTTTGACGCTTCCAAACCTCCTCCCATATTTGTCTGTCCTTCTCCTTCTTTTCCTCCTCCTCCTTTGATAACACAACAACTTTTTGAAGCTTTGAAAGCTCCTCGGATAGTCGTCTCACCTTCTCCTTATCCTCTTTCTCCCCTGCTAACAAACCTTGTTGATACTTGAAAATCTCCTCGCCTACTCGTCTCTCCCTCTTCTTCTTCTCCTTCTCCTCCTCTGATAACAAAACTTCTTGATGCTTCCAAAGCTCCTCGTATAGTCGTCTCACCTTCTCCTTATCCTCCTCCTCTCCTGATAACAGACCTTGTTTATACTTGCAAATCTCCTCGTATATTCGTCCCTCCGCCGTTGACAAATCGTTTTGATGATTCCAAATCGATTTTCCGGCCATTCCTCAATTGATTTTGGCGCACACAAAGCTACGAATATTTTTTGGGAGAATTTTCTGAATTCACAATACTCCTTATATAGAAGTGCACAACTGCCTAGCTCTCCCTATATTAAAAGGAATAGGAATATAATATTTCTTCACCTAATAACGCTATAATATCTATAGTTACCATATTTATCATAATTACCATATTTACATCAGTTAGTATTGGATGGGTCTACTTGTGGTTTACGTTGCTGATCTATATTTCCTATTACAAGTACACAACTACCTAGCTATCCCTATTTAAATAGGAATAGGAAAATAATATTTCCTTATTATAATTTCCAAATTTACCATAATTACCATATTTACATGAATTAGTATTGATGCAAGTGTAACAGAAAATGCTATCGATTTGATACAACTTTGGAAGATCATCCCCAAGAATGTCTCCCAATTTGGCTCGCATACTGCCGCCAGTATCGCCAATCACATGTAAAGTTTCTTCTTTTCATATTGCTAATCGCCCTAGTCAATTTCCTTTACTCAATAATTTCATGTCGTTAGGTCTTAATTTCTTGTCAAATTTCCATCGTAACCTGTTTCGCTAATTCTATCAATTACCCCTTTTCACTTTAAACTAATTGACTGTTATGACAAGTATTTTAGCTGAATTTAACTTAATCATTTGAACAGTTTTCATCACTCACTCTAGTGTTGGCTTCTTTGACAGTGGTTTGACATTGATGACAGCATCGATGGAGTATGTCCACTAGGACCCATCTCAGGATTTCGAGGGCAAGGCTGAGATTATGATGGAACTGGCCAACCGTGCTATCCAGGAATATAACGAGAAAGAGTTCAATGTATATATGCACCTTAATTTGCTTTCTCTGATTAGTCCTTGATTATCCTTTTCCTTTATTTTCAGCTAATAGTAACTCTCCTCGCAGGTTTTCAAGTACAAGGTTTTGAAGATTGAGAAAGTGAATTATATTGTGGGAATGTACTATACATATTGGATGACTGTCAAAGTATTAAATCTCACTCATGGTACTCCTATCGAAACTTTTCAAATCCATGCTGCTACAAGTTGTGTCAATAATGATAAAGTGATCTTCTGTTGCCGGCCTAAAGAATAGGTAATCAAACACCTAATGACATTTACAGTTTGTGTCTCGCTTTTTTTACTTTCTATTTTGCGAGTGTGTATTAATTGGAATAGTTTTTATTTTAAAATGATTATTTTATTGAGTTGAAGGTGGCGGAGATGAGAATGTTGCCTCGGTAGATGACAAGATGCGGGAAGTGCGGTTAAGGTGGTTCGGGCATGTGATGAGACGATGTACGGATGCCCCAGTACGGAGGTGTGAGAGATTGGTTATGGATGGCTTCAGATGGGGTAGAGGTAGGCCGAAGAAATATTGGAGGGAGTTGATTAGACATGACATGGAGCAGCTACAACTTACTGAGGACATGACCCTAGATAGGAAGGTGTGGAGGGAGCGGATTAGGGTAGAGGGTTAGTGGGTAGGAGTGCTTCCTGGATAATAGGAAGGTGTGCTTTGTTTGCTTCTGTGCATGTAGTCATAGTGTTATGCGTGTGTCTTGTAGTTCCTTGTTCATGGTGTTTTGGTGATGTTGGGGAATTCTGGATAGATTGTGTATCGCATTACTCTATGGGTGTCATGTTTCTTATATTTTCTATTGGTGTGTTATCCCTTTTGTTTGTTGTTTTTCTTATACTGTTATTTGTCCTGAGCCGGAGGTCTAGCAAAAACAGCCTCTCTACTTCGTTCGAGGTAGTGATATGGACTGCGTACATCTTACCCTCTCCAGACCCCACTTTGTGGGAATACACTGTGTCATAACCTGAGCCTAGGCCCTGGCCGTGACGGGCATCTCAGACCAACGAAGGCCCGAGAAGACCCCTTAGCATAACATCATAAGCATAACCATTATAAAAGTGCGAAAATTGGACCCAAAGATATGAAATTCAATTTAAATAAGAGTTGTGAAACCAAATCTGGAAATAAGACATGATACCACCTATTACATCAGTCTACGAAGCCTCTAACATACAAATGAAAAATTGAAGTCGGGACATGATCCCGATAATACCATAAAACTGAAAGTTAAGGTCTAGTCATGAAGATCATATTGCCTTCCAAAAGATGGAGGGCTCAACACTTGTTGAAGCTGTCCCGAGGAATCCTACGGGTGCACAGAACCACAAGAAGGTGCCTCCGAACCTACATCATGAAAAGATGTAGCATTTGGGGATGGTTAGAACGACGAGTACTGGTATGCAACCTAGGAAAAGGGAAAAACAGTACATAACCATAAGTACCAACCCAAAACATTTAGACAGAAACCTTTCAAAAACCTTTAATCTTATAGCATAGTTATAAGAGAAGACATAAATACTGACTCCAAACCTTTGAGCATAAGCATTCAAAAACTTTACTTCTGAGCTAGGTAGTGATCACCGATATTAGGCAACCCATGGGCTATAGAGTCTGATCTTCGTCCAACCGACGGGGCCCCAATTCATTTTTGCCGCATGAATTGAGATGACGTAGTTTGCCAATCATAACATTAACATAGACTGTAATTCTATTGCGCGAAGCAAGCATACAGTGGTAATCCATTTTTCAGGACAGGGACCTTCCCACGTTGGCAAAAGCGGTTTCGGGTGTTAGGCCCCCTTTCGAGCCTAACTCTTCTCGGTGATACTACCAAACTCTTTTTGAGCCCCATTAAAACATTATTCTTTATTTATTTATCAAAGAGTCATTCATAAAGGCATATCCATTTTGGTATCTCCATACCAAGACTTGCAAGTCATCCATATCATGCAGAAAACCATTATCATAAAACCTTATTGACTCTTTACCCCATCTTAGAAATCATAAACATTATTGACTCTAAATCCAGCCCTTTGAAATTATAAACATAGCCATAATTAGATCTTCATAAGAGTTAAAACATCACATAATTTCATACTTTACATTGTCTAACAGACGGGGGATAAACATTATATTTCTCATTGAAATTCAAAGCTTTTGAAAGACTTGATAAATCATAAGTTCTGTAGTTCATAGCATTTATCATTCAACTTCAAATTATGAAAGTTCACCATTTTTCAATCGTTATTTTCAAGTCTCTAATCCTCACATAAGTTTAGAAAATAATTTGTAAAAGAGAGGATTCAATAACAAGCTTTCATGAAAAAATCAATCTTCAACCCTAGTCTCAATCCATCATTTAGAAAATACGAATAACTTGTAATAAATACCTCGTATGAATAGTTTGAAGTAGGGTGTGTTCAAACATACCTTTTGACGGAGAGAAATTCAAGAAAAGCTTTGAGATTGACCGTTGAACCTTGAACCCTAAGTGTTCTTGTTTCTTGGAACTTTGTGGAGGAGAGTAAGTGTTTTGATTGTAAATATCGTGTCTTAGGGATTTGGAAATGTTTTATGTAGGTGGGGGACGGTTTTGGGTAAAGAAAAGACCAAGAGGCCGTTAAAAACACGTAGGAAATAAAAGGATGAACATCATCTCCATGCCACTCTAAAATCGCGGAGGCCAATCTCCGTGGCACGGTGATATCGCGGACCCTCACTGGAAAGCTTATAACTTTTCACTCCGAACTCTGATTTACGAACCATTTGCATCATTGGAAAGAAGACTCAAAGACCTTTAATTTGATAGGTAATGGGCGGGCCACGTAACTCTTTATATTCTAGGAGAAATGCTCGATTAAAGTTGACCCATGTAAAAACATATACTAAAACTCGATTGATCAAAAAGCTTTCAATTCAACTTTACGCTAGATTTTCTTAGGACTATAATTCACAATAAAAGGACTCACCAAACTATGAGATTGATCTTAACACATATATTCAATTATGGATCATCGAGTTTGGGGGCCTATACGCGTACAAAGAATGGTTCGAATCCTAGTCGAAAGTTTGGGGTGTTACACACTGGGTATGTTGTTGTTGTATGATTATTTTATTGTGTTTCTGTGTTTCAATTGCAATTGGTCTATTAGTTTCTCTATCTTAGTGTGTTTTGCTATTTTGAGATGATTGACTTGCCGATAGGTTTTCTATTGGGATAACTATGTGCAAACACTAATAATATGATGGATTTTGAGAGACACTCAAACACGATATGCCGCCTCATCTACAGAGAACAAAATAGATTAGTTGATAGCTTAGCAGTGATAGCCGCCAACAATATAGTAATGCTCCTTCAAATCTTCTACACTGCATGCTGACAATGCTGGGGAGTTATCCATTAGAAGGTCAAAGCTTCTGCAAATGCCCTACTACTGCTCTCTCCTCTGTATATGATGTAAATATTGTTGCTAGCATGGTAGGAAGTATAGTGGCACAGCCACAGAGTAGTGTGGTGGCAAGGACTAGTTGTGGTTCCCTGTAGTTTTTTATTATGAAATATATCTAATCTTTTCCGACCAAAAAAAAAAGAGAAACAATTCCCATAATTATAATTGTAATATTGATTCTTATGCAATGACCCTAGAACAAAAAAATTATGAAATTAACGACATTAAAAAATTTATCCACGTGGCAAGCTCACGTGTGTATCTTTAGGGCAAAGAAATCACAAAGCTTCATTATAAGAAAGGGATCTCTGTTATGCTTAAAGCCACATGAACAACTGAATTTTCATTGTTTTATCAATTATATCCTAAACAGTTCACTTAAAAGCTAAAGACCTGGAGTGGGGATCACTTGTAACAATCTATTCACTTGCTACAATCAATATTGAATATTGATAAGCAACTATACAAGTCATAGGCACAATCAACAACCTACAAGATATTTTAGAAGCAGCTATATGGATCAGTGTCATGCAAATAAACATCCCCTTATAGCATAGATATTGAAATGGTTTCAACAAGTACCAACTTTTTACAAAACTAAAATTCAGGTGATAATATATGATAATAAACTAATAGAGAGGTACAAAAGATAGAATCCCAACCAAGAAAATTTAAATAGCTATGGCTCGTTTCCTCCCATGACAGGCCTCTCTAGCAGCAGGCCAAAACAAAACTCCCAGCTTGGAGTAGACCACTGTTACAAACAAAAGAAACGGGGAGCGCAAAGCTACAGGGAGGAACAATTAAGAAATTGCAGATGTAAATTGCTACAAAACTGCAGAGAAAGAGGGATATAGCTGAAACTTTATGAGTTCTATATTTCTCTAGATAGTTCATTACATATGCTTTATATATATATATAGAGTGTGTGTGTGTGAGAGAGAGAGGATTACAAACCACAAAATAAGCAAAAATATCTCACACTAAACTATTAACATATGTGGCTCACTACCCACCACTCATCCTAACCAAGAGACTTGTCTACTACAAAAATATCTACTATCTAGGAGTTTCTAGAGAAATCTTAATTTCCTAACACTCCTGCTTAAGATTTTTCGCTGAAACTCCTTGCAACATCCTTTGAAACTCAAACTTGCTGGTGGGAAGAGCCTTGGTTAAAATATCAGCTTGTTGTTCTTTACTCCTGCAATGCACCAGCTTAACTTCGCCATTCTTCTCGGCATCTCTTAAAGCATGAAATCTGATGTTGATATGCTTCGTTCTTCCATGCTGCACCGAATTTTCAGCCATAGCAATGGCTGATTTGTTGTCAACATAGATCACTGTTGGTTCTTTTGGCAAAACATCCCATTCAAACAAGATTTTTCTCAACCAAATTCCTGGATTTATAGCAGATGCAGCAGCCACATACTCGGCTTCCGCTGAAGATTGAGCTACAATATCTTGCTTCTTTGTACTTCAAGAGAAAATGCTCGAACCAAACGAAAAAGAGTAACCAGATGTGCTTTTGTAATCGTCCAAACATCCACCCCAATCACTATCTGAATAGCCAATGAGAGCTCCATTCTCGACACTTCTATACCAAATTCCATAATCGATTGTCCCTCTAATGTACCTTAACACCCTTTTAGCGGCTCTAAGATGCTTAGTCTGGGACTTTGCATATATCGGGACAATAAACTAGCAGCAAACATTACGTCTGGCCTGGTAGCAATCAGATACAGCAAGCTCCCAATAAGACTCCTATAAAGTTTTGTATTTGCCCTCTCTTCTCCATCATCCTTTATCAACTTTTCATTCACAACAAGTGGAGTTGCAACAGGTTTGCACTTGTCAAGCTTGAACCTTTTTAACAGATTCAAGGCATACCTCTTTTGGGACAAGAAAATTCCTTCAGAAGATTGACAAATCTCCATTCCCAGGAAAAACTTCATCTTTCCTAGATCAGACATCTCAAAAAATTTTAACATCACATTTTTAACTTCTTGAACTGCAAGAGAATTTCCACCTGTGATCATCAAATCGTCAACATAAATGGGTATCACAATCAACCTCCCATCAGCTTGCCTTTTGAAGTACAAAGTAGGCTCATTTAGGCTTCTATTGAAGCCTTGAGACATCAAATAAGTATCCAACCTACTATACCATGCTCTCGGAGCTTTTTTAAGACCGCAAAGAGCTTTTTTGAGCTTATAAACCTTTTCTTCTTCACCAGCAACTGTAAAACCTTCAGGTTGTTCAACATAAATGTCTTCTTCAAGCAACCCATTTAGAAATGCAGATTTGACGTCTAAATGGTAGATTTTCCACTTGTATTGTGTTGCAAGTGCGACTAGAAATCTTACTGTCTCATGCCTCGCGACAGGACCAAACGTATTTCCAAAGTCCACTCCAGGCTGCTGGGAATAGCCTTTAACTACAAGTCTGGCTTTATGCTTGAAAATTGAGCCATCTGGATTGAATTTTCTTCTGTAGACCCATTTGACACCGATGACGTTCTTTTGTTCTGGTCTATCAACCAGCTCCCAAGTATCATTTTTATTAATCATGGCAAGCTCCTCCTCCATTACGGAAATCCAAACTTTCTACCTTGCTGCTTCTTCAAAGGAAGACGGTTCGACAAGAGCAAAATTACATTCAGCAAGTGATCTGGTCTTCAAAATAGGAGAATTTGTAGTTAGTTCAACATCTGAATTGTGCTTTGTTCAAGCAATAGAACTAGATGAAGTAACACTCTTTTGCGGACTTGGCGTTGCAGCTGAAGTACTGCCATCTTAGTTCTTTAGAACAATATCTCGATCCCAATCATAGTGGCTAGACTCGTCCACTACAACATCTCTACTGATAAACACCTTCTTGGTGATAACATTATACACTCTGTACCCTTTAGCAATTGTGCTATAGCCCAACAAAATACAGAGTTCTGCCTTGCTGTCCAATATGCCTCTTTTAGCATCTGGAACACGTGCATAGCACACTGAACCAAATACTTTCAAGTGTCTCGCAGACGGCTTTATCCCTCTCCATGCTTTAAATGGCGTCATGTCGTGGACTGCTCTAGTTGGTAATCTGTTAAGTAGATAGACTGCGGTATTGACTGCCTCGGCCCAAAAATATTTAGGCATCTTCTTTTTTGCTAGCATGCATCTTGCCATCTCCATCACTGTTCTGTTCTACCTTTCAGAAATCCCATTCTATTTTGGAGTGTAGCTCATAGTGAATTGTTGTTGAATACCCAAATCTTTACAATACTTGTTGAATTGGTGCGAAGTATATTCAATTCCGTTATCTAACCTGATATACTTAAACCGACAACCACTCTCCCTTTCTACCATAGCTTTGAATTCCTTAAAAATAATGAACACCTGAGATTTGCTACTAAGAAAGTAGACCCATGTCATTCGAGTTAAATCATCCACAAAGAGAATAAAGTATTTATTTCCACTCAAAGAAGCCATCCTCATTGGTCCACAGATATCTGTATGAACCAACTCTAGCTTTTTCTTTGCCCTCCAAAGACTTCCTTTAGGAAAGGATCGTCTATGCAATTTACCAAATTGACATGACTTACAAACATATCGGCACATGTCCATTTTGGGTACATCGAGCACCATACCCTTTGATTGCATATACACCAATGAACTAAGGTTGTAATGACCGAACCTTTTGTGCCAAAATCAAGTATCACTCAAATCAACATTGAAAGAGCAACTTTCAGCAAAATAGCATAAAATTGGAAAGGAATTGTTCATCATGCTAATTTTAGCTACTTCACATCCTTTAGGATCATAAATGACACATTCTTTATCCTTAAAATTAAGTGAGTAATTATTATGAAGCAACGGAGCAACACTCAACAAGTTTTGAGTCAAGCTTGGCACATAAAGAACATCGTTTATGACTTTCATACCTTCATCCGTAGGAAATTTCACTGACCCTCTACCTTGAGCTTGCACCAGTGCACCATTTCCAAGCTTCACTTTGGTCCTATCAGATCTTTCCAAGCTAACAAACAGATTTTCATCAATCGTCATATGCCTTGTGCACGCACTATCGACATACCAATTACAGCGATCAACATGTCATGTATGCGAGGCCATGAATACCTCTTCCTCTGATTTTCCAACTTGGTGATCTTCTGTGAAATTTACTCTTTGGGAAGACTGACTACTTTGAGTTTGCTTGTGCCTGCAATATCTCTCAATGTGTCCATACTTCTTACAATATCTACATTGAATAGGAGACCTCTTTGACTTCTACCAATAATTCTTCTCCAAGTGGTTTGTCTTCTTACAAATACCACAAGGTGGAAATTTTCCTTTTCTCGACGATTCACCTTGGTATCCACCAGATTTCACCTCTCCAGAGTGGTCTAAAGAGACTTTTCTGCCTTCCTGTTGTTGCTTGAATTTATGCCTTACTTGAAAGGCATCTTCGACTATCCCTTCACTTCTCATAGTTACCCGTTGCTCTTGAACTTGCAATTTAGAGATCAGCTCAGCTATTGAAAGCGTAGTCAAGTCACAAGACTCTTCAATAGCTGAGATTTTTAATTCAAACTTGTCCGGAAGGATGACCATGATCTTCTCTACAACTTTCTGATCTGGAAAGTTTTCAACAAGTATCCTTATCTGGTTCACAATATCCATCAGCTTGGAAGAGTATTCTTTCACACTATCCGAGTCCTTCATCTTCAAGAGCTCAAACTCCCTCTTCAAAGTTAAGACCTTGACAGACTTCACTCTGTTGTTGCCTTCAAACTCCTCCTTTAACTTATCCCAGGCCTTTTTGGCTGTTTCACAAGCCATAATCCTTGTAAACATCACTTCTGTATGCAAGTGAGAGCTCTTGGAGATCTAGTCACCAACTCATCATGTTTTTTAATTTCATTGAGAGTTGCATTGTCTCTCAATGGCTGGACAGCAGGTTCTCCTCTCTCAACAACATCCCATAAGTTGAGAGCCTTTAAATAAGCCTTCATCTTGACAACCCAAATATGATAATTCTCCCCCGTAAAAATCGAAGGACCCGTCGTTGGCTGATTTTCTGGTGCCATGTCTTTCCAGGAATTAGATTCAATAAAAAAACAAAATGTGATGAGCTAATCAACAAGATTTGGTTCAGATCCCTTAAGAAATAGGCTCTGATACCATGTTACAAACTAAAGGAACGGGGAGCGCAAAGCTACAGGAGGAACAATTAAGAAATTGCAGCTGTAAATTGCTACAAAACTGCAGAGAAATAGGGATATAGCTGAAACTTTATGAGTTCTATATTTCTCTAGATAGTTCATTACATATGCTTTATATATATGTATATGTGTGTACATATATATATATATATATATATATAGTGTGTGTGTGTGTGAGAGAGAGAGAGAGAAAATATCTCACACTAAACTATTAACATATTTGGCTCACTAGCCACCACTCGTCCAAACCAAAAGACTTGTCTACTACAAAAATATCTACTATCTAGGAGTTTCTAGAGAAATCTTAATTTCCTATCAAACACTTAAAATAACTATGGTTCCTTTCCTTCCGTGACACGCCTCTCTGGCAGCACGCTAAAACAAAAGTCGCAGCTTAGAGTAGAACCTTAAATAACTATGGTTCCTTTCCTTCCGTGACACACTCCTCTGGCAACAGGTCAAAACAAAACTCGCAGCTTGGCAAACCAACTATGGCCTGTAAATGGAGAAAGAAATCAAAGTATAGTTAGTTATTAAGTACAAAAGCATCATCCACAAAAAGCAAATGCCTATGATTACTATTCATATTTCCTTCTACTCTATTTCACAAAAACATAATCCAGAATTCAACTTCGAATTTTATGCAAGCATTACTGTAACAAAAATTTGGAAATTCCAACTTAGCCATCAAGAGCATAAGGGAAAAACGAGAATCCAAAGATCTTTTGATTAACATATTTAACCATCTTTGTATTTCTATCCAGACAAGGGCCAGCAACAATATCAAATATCAAGAAGAAATTTCCAACTCTCATATCAAATCACATGGAGTGATTAGTAATTAGTGTTTGCACATAGTTATCCCAATAAGAAACCTATCGACAAGTAAATCATCTCAAAATAGCAAAACCCATAAAGATTGAGAAACTAATAGACCAATTGCAATTGAAACACAGAAATACAATAAAATAATCAATTTTTAAAAAAAACTTCATTACGTGTTTGATTACCTCTTCTTTAGGTCGGCAACAATTGATCACTTTATCACCATTGACGCAACTTGTAGCAGCATGGATTTGAAAAGTTTCGATAGGAGTACCAAGAGTGAGATTTAATACTTTGACAGTCATCCAATATGTATAGTACATTCCCATAGTATAATTCACTTTCTCAATCTTCAAAAACTTGTACTTGAAAACCTAAAAGGCGGGTCACAATTAGTTGAAAACAAAAGAAAAGGATAATCGAGGACTAATTAGAGACAGCAAATTAAGGTGCATATATACATTGAACTCTTTCTCGTTATATTCCTGGATAGCACGGTTGGCCAGTTCCATCATAATCTCAGTCTTGCCCTCAAATGGACATACTCCATTGATGCAGTCATCAATGTCAAAACACTTTCAAAGAAGCCAACACTAGAGTGAGTGATGAAAACTATCCAAAAGCTAGGGCCAATCTAATAAAATTAAATTCAGCTAAAATACTTGTCATAACAGTCAGATTAGTTTAAAGTGAAAAGAAGTAATTGATAGGAATTAGTGAAGCAGGTTACAATGGAACTTTGATAAGAAATTAGACCTAAGGACATGAAATTATTATTAGAAATTGACTTCACGAGGATTAGCAATATGAAAAAAAAAAGAAAAGAAAAAAAAGAAAGAAACTTTACATGTGATTGGCGAAACTGGCGGTAGTATGCGAGGCAAATTGGGAGACATTCTGGGGGGCGGTCCTTCAAAGCTGTATGGAATCGATAGCATTGTTTGTTACAGTTGCAATAGGGGGTTAGATAGGAACCATCAAGGCATCTTCCTTGTGCTGCAAGTTTTGGTCACTTCTCCTCCCTTGAGGCTGCAAGTTTTTGTAGCTCCTCCTGCCTTGTCACAGGAATACTACATGGTTGGCATTTTTTGCGCAAGTGTAGGAAGCAGTCAGGGGTCGGAAGAAATTGTTGTTTCACTTCCGATGGTGGTGGGAGTTGCCCCGATGCAAACAATTTGTTGTTTAGGGTGTGATATGCGAGGTCCCATCTAGGTCCAAAAGGGAAAAATGTTTCTTTGCTCAAACCGAGACGCCAATTTTCCTTCTTGTCCAAGTAAGACTGTTTAGTTTTTTCTCTTCCTCTGTTAGAGCATTTGTATGAAGTTCTTCTAACCTCTTATGGAATGCCTCCTCTGCTTTCTTCGGATCCTGTAGTGACAGTGATGACAATAAAAAGAGAACTTCTTTTTGCTTCATCTCATCCTCCTCCCCTTCAAACGGTACCCGATGATTCTCTCTTTCCCACAGCCAATTTTGTTTTTCCCACCTGTAATATCCTCCATCTTTGTCAAGATGTGATTTTCGCCTCTTCTCCTCGAATGAGTACTCGTTTTCCCAATCGTCAACTATCGGTACTAAATCATTTTGTATTTCCCAGGATTGATTTTTCTTTTCCCAATTGACACTTCCATCTCTGCCAAGACGTGCTTTTAGCATCTTCTTCTTGAATGAGTACTCTTTTTCCCAATCCTCAGGTGGTGTTTTTTCCCTCTTCCATGACGTTTCGTTTCGCCCAATCTCCAATCCTTCTTCTCCAAAAAGCATTATCCTTTTTGGCGGTATCGGTTCGGCCATTTTTGGCGGTATATCATGGATTATATAAACCCTTAACCTTTTTTTTTTTGAGAAGAATTCTCTAATAGGAATATGGAATTAGTTAAGGAGTGTGCAAGCTTGGTCAACTCACTTTATAAATAATAATTCAAAGTTGGAGCAAAAAACCAAATTTATTTAGGATTTGTTTCTCCTAACTAGTATTGGAATGGGTTTTGTAATCCGTTTAATTTGGTTTTTAGTATTATAAATTATAAATACATATTTTTGTAAGGAGAATTATTTCACTTTACAAATAAAATTTTTTCCTATTACCCATAATTAAATCACAATAGTATTTCCTTAAGTAAATCGCAAAGTATTTCCTTAAGTAAATCGCAAACTTTATTTCACTATTGTATTCAATTAGGGGTTGTTGTATAGGTACAAATGGCCGATCAATCCATACCGCAGGAGAGGAAGTTAGTAGAAGGAGAAGATAACGCGGCGGCGAAGAGGGGAAAAAGCCTTTCTGGTGCTTGGGAAAACGCAGCACCGTATTGGGAGTGTGTGTACTCATACGAGGAGAAGAGGTTAAAAACACTTGTTGACGGAGATGGAAAGTGGGAAAAAAAACATCATCTGTGGGAAATACAAAACGGTTTAGTACCAATAGCGGAGGAGGTCTCACCCGAGGAAAAAGTGTATTCATACGAAGAGAAGAGGCTGAAAACACTTGTTGACGGAGATGCAGAGTGGGAAAAAAAACATTATTTGTGGGAAATACAAAACGGTTTAGTACCAATAGATGAGGAGGTTTTCACACCCGAGGAAAGAGAACTGGAAGAAAAGCGGAAGAGGAAAAAAGAAATTCTATTGGCATTGTCATCACGGTCACAAGAGGAGGATCAGAAGAAACAAGAAGAAGCATTCTATAAGAGGTTACAAGAACTCCGTATTAAACCTCTAACAGAGGAGGAGAAAAAACTAAAACAGTCCTACTTGGACAATGTGGAAAAAGTACGTCTCGGTATGATGAAAATTGAGGACTTTTACCCTTTTGGACCAGGATGGGATCTCGCATATTACGACATTCCAAATGGGAAATTTCCTCCGCTGCTGCCAACAGATCCTTCGCTGCCAACAGCTCCTTTGGTGCCAACAGCTCCTTTGGTGCCAACAGCTTCTCTGACCCCTGAGTTCTGGCAACAGTTGTACGAAAAAAAAAAACCTATTGCAAGTGTGACCCAAACAACAGGATCTAGGACTCCTGTGAGCTCAAAATTTGCAACAGAAGAAAGATGCCGCATCGGTCTGTATCTGACACCCTATTGCAAGTGTGACTCAAACTGCCGTAAATACCATACCTCTCCGCAGGAGCATCGCCCAGAAATTGCCCCAATTTTTCACGCAAATGCCCGTCAGTGTCGCCAAACGCATGTAAAGTTTTTCATATTGCTAACCAATTTCTTATAGTAATAATTTCATGTCGTTATGGCTAGTTTCCCACCAAAGTTCCATTGTCACCTAATTTCGTCAATTAGCTATTTCTTGTGCTGTTCCCTAAGATGTTATACCTGGGAACTGTTTCTTGGCATAAAATATATGTTTTGTCAAAATACTAGTATTTTAGATGAATTTAATTTTATTAGATTCACCCTCGATAGTTTTTATCACTCAACTCTAATAAAATATGTGTTGCCTTCTTTGACAGTATTTTGACATTGATGACTATACTTTGACAGTATTTTGACATTGATGACTATATCGATGGGGCAGTATATCCATTAGGACCATTTAACGAAATCAGAGGCAGAGGCGAGGCTGAAATTATTATGGAACTGGAAAACCATGCTATCCAGGAATATAATGAAAAAGAGAGCAATGTATATATGCTCCTTAATTTTCTTTCTATAATTACTCCCCAATTATATGTCCTTCTCAACTAATTGTGACTCTCCTTGCAGGTTTTTAAGTACAAAGTTTTGAAGATTGAAAAAGTGAATCGTTCTGTGGCGATGTACTTTACGTATTGGATGACCGTCATAGTATCTAATCTCACTCTTGGTACTCCTATTGAAACTTTTCAAATCCATGCTTGTTTTAGTCTCGTCAATGATGATAGCGAGGTACTTTGTTGCCGGCCTAAAGAAGAGGTAATCAAACACTTTATGAAGTTTATGATTTCTGTCTTCCTTTTCTTATTTTCTATATTGTGAGTGTGTGTTAGGTGGACTAGTTTTTCTTTTTTTAAAATGAATATTTTATTTTATTTCTGTGTTTTTCAACTGCAATTGGTCTTTTGGTTTTTCAATCTTAGTGGGTTTTGCTATTTTAAGATGATTGACTTGAGGATAGGTTTTCTATTGGGATGACTGTGTGCAATCACACTATATGATGGATTTTGGGAGAAGCTCAAACACAATATGCTTTACTCTGAGTGTGTTATGGTATGATGTATGAAACTATTTTCTAGTGAGCTTGAATTTTGGAGAATGTTTTCCACCCTACAATAACTTTCTGAAAGTCATTTTTCGTTTCAAATCTTAAAATCTTTTTTTTTTTGAGAAGGTTACATTTTTTGAGACTACACAAATGTGTAGTTCCCCTTAATTACAGATTACAAAAGTAAAAACATCTGATTGTTGGAAAGATTGAATTCTTTGTAGGCAGATCTGACTCAGAAATATCCTTGATTATTTCCTTGCCACTTGATGCTATCTTCCGAACTCTGTTAGCCTATCAATTTCCCAATCATTCAAACATCTTCTAAGATCAAATTCCATCCTTCGTTGCTCCATACCTCTCCAATTGTTGCCTGTTGTTGTTGAGATAACATATGGAGATCTGGAAAGAGTTGTTTCAGAACTCCTTGACCTTCATGCCATTTATCCTCCCAAAAAGATATCTTCATGTCATTTCCAACTTTAAAGCTTACCTTGTTCATGAGTTTAAGCCACAGGTTCCTGATTGACTTCCACAAACTAACCCAATAAGGACCCTCCACAGTCTTGGTTGTCCATTTACCTCCCATATCATAGTTTTCCTTAATCACCTCTTTCCACAATGATTCTTCATCGCTATCAAATCTTCATAGCCACTACAACATCAAACTTTTATTCTGGAATTTCAAAAATTTATGCCTAATCCCCCTTGCCGACTATCATGGATCTCCATTTGTCCAGGTGATATTTCTTTTTATCACTGTTTCCTTCTCAAGACATCTATCCTACTCATGACATTCCCCGGGATTGGAAATAATGGCCTCGTATATGTAGGCAAAGCATCAAGGACTGAATTGATCAAAACTAGTCTACCACCCATTGAGAGATATTGGTTCTTCCAGCTTGTTAGTTTCTTCTCAATTTCCTCCAGGACCCCATTCCAAATTCCCATTGACTTACTTTTGTCCCCCAAAATCATTCCTGAATATATTGTTGGTAATTCTCATATTCTACCTCCAAGAATATCAGCCAAGGATTGAATTTGGTTTACCATATTAACTGGATAAATTAAACTTTTGGTCTAGTTAATATGTTAACTATAAGTAGCTTCAAACAAAATAAAGACTACCCTCAATGTACCCACCTGTTCAGAATTGGCCTCGCAGAATACAACTGTATCATCAACATATTGTAGATGTGATAGGAGAGTGTGAAGTTTCTTTGTGATATTTGTTACTGTTGCTGGTCCTTGTCTGACTAGAAATACAAAGATGATTAACTATGTTAACCGAAAGATCTTTGGGATCTCGTTTTTTTCCCTTATGCTCTTTGTGTCTAAGTGGAAATTCCCAAATTTTCATTACAGTACTGCTTGCATAAAATACAAAGTTGAATTCTGTTTTAGGATTTTGTGATACGAAGCCATAGGAAACATAAAACAGTAATCATTTGCATTTGCTTTCTGTGGATAATGCACTTGTACTTGATACTAACTTTATTTTGGTTTGTTTTCTCCATTTACAGCCTATTATTGGCTTGCCAAGCTGCGAGCTTTGCTTTGGCCTGCTGCCAGAAGGGCGTGTCACGGGAGGACAGGAACCATAATTATTTAAATTTCTACCGTTTGAGATTTCATTATTATTGTTTAAGGTAAATTAAGTGCTTTAGTTTGAGTATTCCATTGTATCCTGTTTTAGGCTAAAATTTAAGAGATTGTAAGATTCTTCATGGTTTTGACAAGTATTGGAATGCTTTTTCTTCACTTCACCATTCTATTTACTGAACAAACACTAGATTTTAAATGGAAGTAGCAAATGTGTGAACAAGCAGGTAAAGTCTGCGTACACTCTACCCTTCTAAGACCCCACTTTGTATGATTTCACTTGATGTGTTGTTGTATACATAATCAAGGTTATTTCATGGGTCGATTTAGGCAAATATCAAGAACAAACCCTTAAAATTGCCTCCGCTTGATCCAAAAGATAATTAGCTCATAGCAAACTAAAAATATATGTTGATTTTAGGTATTAGAGTAGTATGCTAAATTAACTCTTTGCTTAGCGCTTTTTATTTTTCCCTGTGTGGAACGATACTGAGAAGATAAGGGAATGCATTGAAGCGGTGAACAAGATAACTACATTTTTGCTTTTTCCTCCATGAGATGAGCCTAGTGTATACGACCGATGCACAAGAGAACTGAGCTGGCCTATAAACTATAAAACGCTTGGGCGTTCTACATACAATGTAGACTCCATCAATCATAAAATGATGACAGATAGGTAAGCTTACTTAAGGGTTTTGTCAGATCAATAGAGGCCAAGTAATATGAAACGGAGAGAGTATTCAACAAAAACAAATTTTTGTACAGCAATAGTCAAGATGAGAGCTTATATGAGGTTTATAGACATATTAACATTGAGCTTCGGAAATCAATAGCTGCAAGAAACTATCCAACACAAACACTAATTTGATGCTCCAAGAAAATATTGTATAGCCACATATGGCATGTGACACAAGATACAATTATACACAACTTGAAATTGGGGCAACATTTTTTACCAAAATTACAGGCCAAGTAGACAACACAACTGAAATATTCAACACATCCGAAGCGTTTTTTTTTTTTTGGTCAACAAGAAGTAATTATTTATATATATATATATATATATTGGTACTAAGGTGGCATAGATACAAAAGGCAATCCGTTAGGATGCAATGACTGGATTTCTCCCAAAGGGATTGAAACTGAAATATTACATGATGGTACTAATCTAGCAAAAGAAGTTCCATGTATGTCTGTGACCACTGCTTCTGTTGCATACATAGGTAGAACTGTCAAAAAGTTAGTGCTACCCAAAAAGAGTCCACCATAGGTGAAAGATATGCAAGAAGACTGTATGCCGAAGCACTAAGACCTGCCATGACTTGACATCCTTCAGTACTCCACCCTTCTCAAGTTCATTCACAAGGTCTCTCAATGCTGGAAGCTTCACGGCAAGATTACTGTAGAGTCTCTGTTGTCCTTGCGAGAGCAAGCAATGTTTAGAGCCTCTGGAAGCTGTGTGAATAACCGTTTCATCTCATCCAAGATCGTATTTTCAAGAACAGTTGGTCTGGGAACAACTCGGACAATCTCCCCCCCAGGCTCTTGAACTAGTGCATCAGCTTTGGAGACCAGTTCAGAGTTTGAGTTAGCTCCACATTAATTTGATAATAAATGGTACCTGTGTTGAACTAAAGAACATTCCACTAAAGAGGTATTATGAATCTTTTTTTTTTTAAAAGCAACTAAATATGGAGAAGGGTGGGATAAGCATGGCTGAATTACTTGAGATGCAGCAGGTGTCAATTAAACAGGTCTACTTGAAGCTGAGAGGGGAGTTTCAGAAGGTTGAATGGCACAGACTGGTGTGTAATAATTTGGGGTCTCCTAGATGGATCTTCTTCTTGAGGCTAGCTGTTTTTCACAAATTATATACCAGGGATAGACTGATAAAATGGGCTATGGGGGTAGAGACCAGGTGTGGTTTGTGTGATATATCTGATGAGGATCATTCTCATCTATTTTTTGCTTGCCCTGTATCAGCTCAGGTTTGGCAAAAACTACTTCACTGGATTGGAATATGTCGCGTACCTGCAGAGTGGAGAACTGAAATATCATGGGCTATTGCATATGCTAATGACAAGAGTAGTCATGCTGAAGCTTACAGGTTGGTACTGGCTGCTACTATCTACCATTTATGGAGGGAAAGAAATATGAGGATCTTCCAGCAACAACAAAGACCAGTGGAGCAGATTACACGTTTGATCATCCAGGAGGTCCATGGTAGAGGTCGACATCATGCTAAGGTAGCTCGGTGGTTAGAGAGTCATAATTTTTATCCTACTTAGAAGGGGAGGAGGATGTCATGTACTGAGTGCTACATTTTAGATCTCTGTTGCTCTGTGGATAGATAAGTTTGAGGAGTTGCTGAAGCATTGGGGCTCACTGTCCAGTGCTCAGTTTTTATGTGTATGGTCTTTAACGTTCACTTTGGTAATAAAATTTGTTTATTTACCAAAAAAAAAAAAAAAAAAAAAAGAACATTCCACTGCGCCACATCAGTTTCACCCTTTAATCCCACATCGCCAGGATGTCGAGAGGCCTGTACAATGTCAGGAAAACGGTCATCCTCTTCAGGAAATCATTGTGCCAAATCGTTAGCAAGATAAAACACATTAGTTGAAAGAAGAAAGAGTATCCTAGTTGAATAACCATCTCATATATGAATAGAACCACAAATATATCTGCAAATAGTGTTTTGAAAATCTCTTTTCTGGAGCCAAGGTTCTTTCGTAAACAGTATCTCTACCTCGCAAAGGTAGGGGTAAGGCCACACCCTCCCCAGACCCCACTTTTTGGGACTACACTGGGTATGCTGTTGAAATTATACTATCCATATGATTTCAGCAATTTATCTTATTATTATCTTTTGCACTTTGCTAGTGTTAGTTCTCTCGTGACAGCTCTCGCATCCACCAATATTAATAGCTAGACAAAAGTAATTCTTTCTAAGTATTTTTTTATGACAAGGGAATCCACAGCCGCCAGAGGCGAATCCAGGATTTCAAGAAGACGGGTGCACCATTGCTTTAAAGATAAGATTTAAAATTTACAATATATTGTACTCAACGAGGCTTCATATTTTGAATAACCAATTCATTAGCTCTTGATTGCCCAATGTACTAACGGATGGACCGCTACTAGAACTTGGTTGTCCAATGTACGACTTTAGTCAATAATTTATTCATTTAGATGTTCAAGGATAAATGTTCCTACAAATTTAATTTACTATTCAACTTAGTCGCAAATTTATCACTCGCAAATTCAAAATAAAATAGGGAAATCACACCCCTTTCATATTAAAAAATAAGAAAATCACACCCTTATAAATTAATAATAAAATAAAGAAATATATTTCTTTCACTTAAATTAAAGTAAAATGAAACCTTATCAATGTCCAATTCATCCTGTAAAATATGTGAGTCTGAATAACCAATTCATTAGCTCTTGATGATTTTCTATTATAAACAATGACAAAAAAATAATTTTTTTATGAAAACTCTAAAATTAAGTTTTGTATTTTAAAAATTTTGATTTTGTTAGTTTATTTTTTAAGAAGAGAAATCATGAACGAAAATAAACAAATGCAACTTGGAAGTTGAAGTTTGTGTGAAATATGAAAAGGAAAAGATACTGCCTAGTGCCTACTGCTGTTAAAAGAACACGATGCCTAACTTTTAGGGCTTTAGAAATTTTTCCTTTTAAAAAAAAAAAAAAATGCTATTCTTTAATGGTAAAAAACAGAGCAAATTTCAGTTGCTACTTGGGATCGAACCCTCAACCGAGATGTTAAAAACAAGCCCACCAACCAGTGAACCACTTGGTCAATTTGAGCATGGGTTCCTTTAGCTAATATTTAGTATATTTTGTAAGAATTATACAAGTAATATACCGAGTTTAGTCGGATGACCACGGGTTCCCGTGACCCAAATTTTACACATAAAATCGCCCCTGACAGCCGCTACCCTTTGGGTATGCATAGGGTAAACCTCACTCCTGTGCAATAGCTCGTAACCACATAGGAGAGTAAACTGAAATACACAGGAGAGGTAAACCGCACTAGGCAAGCCCGTGCGACAAGATCAACCTAGAATGCCAACCCCCTGCTGTCTCAGGCAAGGAGATTCAAACTTGAGACCTTCGTTATGGAAGTCCCAAGACAAACTATTTGAGCCACCCCGAAGAATAATTCTTTCTAAGTATTTTCTCTTAAAGGACAGCCCGGTGCACTAAAGCTCCTGCTATACGCAGGGTCTGGGAAAAGGGCCCAACCACAATATAATTTTATAACTTTTATTTCAGCATGACAGGTAACATTAGATATTTAGCAAGGTAAAGATCACAAAACTAGGCAGCATTAGACACTGCCATAAATCATGGAAGTTCTCGTTGGACAACTTAATTGATGATGAAGTAATCTGTAAGAATGTTACCCCAATGCATAAGATACTTTAGACAAAAAATTACATAAAATATGCAATCATGCGAAAAAGGAACTCCCCAGAATTGCAGGGGATAAAGCAGTCATGGAAAGCCAATACTCATGTTAGCCAACATTCAATCTATTAAAGCTGTTAGAAGAAAGACTTCTGCTTTTAGCGCACGCAAAAGGAACTTCAACAATTGCATCTCCTCCACCCCAGCCCACTGAAAAAAGGTACCAATTAGCATATTATTTTTCGGGGTTCAAGTTCAATAGCTTCTGTCTATAGAGATGTAGGACAACATGTGTATGTATACAGGGGAAAGTAGGGGTAAAATGTTGTGAAATAATACTACTGAATTGATTTGGGCCAAAGAACGCTTTGACGAATATATTCTCTTTGAATTGGTTAAGAAATATGTTACATTACCTACCTTAACCATTTATCAGCGCTCTAATTTCACCATCTTGCTCTGCAATCAGCTCGTTCATTGCAGCAGAATTGGTTTGGGGATTTCCACCAGCCAGTTATTGGGATTTCACACAGATTTGAATAGATGATTTTAAGGAAAAGTGGTACAAGTAGCAATGTTAATGCAATTTATAGATAAAGTTGTGGTTATTCAATTTACCAACACATTCTTTTGGAGCAAATAAACTTTTATCATCAATTTCAGGACGTTAAAAGTCAAATATACTGATAACAAATCTAACAAGAGGACCAAAAGCTGGGGATTATACTTATGATTCCACTGCTAATATTTGCATTGATTCTGTCTACATAAAACTTTTGGGGGGTGATCAAAAGGCGACGGTTGAAATTTGAGAGTCCATTGAAGAGTAAAGATTCTTCAATATCTACCCTACCCAACTATTTATAAGTCCTGCTAATTTAACTTCTTTCTAAATATAAAAATACATTAGCAAACATGCCTCCTCAGCTAATTGAAGAGTTGCACAGCTTCAGTACTCATGAAAACTTGATGTTCAAGCATTGTATAGTATCTCAATATTCAGAATCCTATCTTCAGGATGACTAAGTTTATTCCAGCTCATACCGAGGACTAAGTTTAGCTCTGGTGAACCTCACTCGATCAAAATGTTTTACATTCTGTTGATGGTACAGGTATATACTTTTTCGTCAACTGGGATTGAGGCACTTACTTGTTTTTCCACGTCCTGCTCGTGCTATTGGCAAGATCACTCGAAAATATATGGTACTTGAGGTTCCTTAGCTAGACCTATCTCCATGTATATCTAAAGTGGCTGTTTTTCAGTTCAAACCATGCATCTACACAGAGCTTGGGATCATACTGCCCCGAGTATCAAACCTGTGGGCAAACTCGGGTTGGACCAACTAACTCACTGGGGATTTCAACTTAAAGATTACATAAAAAAATGTTCATAAGTGTGGTGCCGGAGCCAGCTTGTGCGCAACTGGACTAATTCTACGGGATACATGTCAACTCCCACCAATATAACTATGTCCACCAAGGCTAGAACAATTTGAGAAGAAATCACATGGTGTTTTGTCTTTGCTGAAGTGCTAGGATTTGAACCTGAGTCCTCATGGTGCTCAACCCACTTAATTGACCGCTAGGCCACACCCTTGGGTGCGAGATTACATAAATTATCAATGCAGACTTTTGTAAAATATGGTTACTAAAACTGCTAAAAGGTATTGCCTAAAATTACATGGAATGAGTCTTCTCGAAAGACCTACAATCTCTTGAATCCATGCAAATTTAGCCTAAATTAGGATACAAGGGAATAAAACGATCTGTATGCAATATCTATTACATTAGTTTATATAATGATATAGGTAAGAGTTGTCCTTGAAGGAACAACATGGGGACGTATTCAGAATTTCCGCATTGCTGATGTTGTTAGTTACAGAACTATTTTCTTCTTTAAATTATTGGACATAAGTTAACTTTAGGGCAAAGAGCTTTGTGATGCTTAATGCACATGAACAACTCAATTTTTATTTGTTTTTATCACTTGTAAAAATCTATGTTGCAGCTAACAAAGATCTCTTAGAAGAGAGATTGAAATGATCTCAACAAGTACTAAATTTAGAAAACTGAAATCCAGGTTATATAATAGATGATAAAGATACTTCTATTAAAAAAGCGGTCAGCAGATATCAACGTGAAACCATGGAATTAACCAAAGAGGCAATGGACAAGATACCGGTATGGTTTAGGATGCCTGGATTGGATATCAAGTACTGGGGACAAAAAGCACTTACAAAGATTGCAGGGCTTATTGGGAAACCATCAAAGCAGATAGTGCAACAACATCAAAGACGAGACTCACCTTTGCGAGGGTACTAGTGGAGGTTAACATTAATCAAGTTTACCCTAAGATGATTCTGTTCGAGAATGAATATGGACGCATTGTAGAGCAAGAGGTTCATTACGAATGAAAGCCAACCCTATGCTCTAGTTGCAAAAATTATGGCCATGACTTGGCTGAATGCTGGAAACACATAAAGGAGGAAAGCATCAGAAAAGGGAAAAAAAAGGGGCAGAAGAAAAAGGAGGAACTGGTGGTGATCAAAAATTAAAGGACATGAGAGAAAATAATGCCACTATAGTGCAGGGAGCTGACCAAAAATTCCACACTGTCGAAAACACAAGGAATAGATCTGTGAGACCAATAAGGAAGGACTGGGAAGACAGATAACGCCTGTGATAGTAGGTAATAGCTTTGAAACGTTGGGTACAGAAAAAGTAATGACAATGAATAATGAAAGGGAGAGACCTTGGACATCAAAACTAGTGGAGGAACAAGTAAACAAGGGTCCAACAATGGGAAGGGGAGCAGACAAACCCCTCTCCAATGGATAGACTTGGCTTCTAGAACACCAGAGGATTGAACAATTCTACCAAGCAGAAGGAAATGAATGTATTCATGCACAAAGCTAAAGTTGGATTGTTTGGTCTTCTGGAAACAAAGGTTAAGAGACCTAAAGCTAACAAAGCTTCTCTTAACCTTTGTAATGGATGGTCATTTAGCACCAATTTGTCACAACACCCGCACGGGAGGATCTGGCTACTATGGAAGCCAATGGTGTTTGATTTAAGTATTATGTACTGTACGGCCGAAGTGATACACTCTGAAGTGAGTCATAAGGGTACAGGGAAATGCTTTTGTGTAACAATGGTATATGCGTTTAATGATATAGCATTAAGAAGGGAGTTGTGGAAAGATATTGAGATCATCCCTGGCTTAATCAGTGGGCCATGGGCGATAATGGGGGACTTTAATTGTGTAATGAATAGAGGAGAAAGAATCGGAAGCCCT
Organism: Capsicum rhomboideum; assembly: GCA_031232105.1. NCBI lineage: Eukaryota > Viridiplantae > Streptophyta > Magnoliopsida > Solanales > Solanaceae > Capsicum > Capsicum rhomboideum. The sequence goes on from CP124707.1 coordinate 50,433,713, forward strand.
GTTACAATGGCGGAAGTTAGGGAGTTCAGACAATGTATGGAGGCATGTGACCTGGTGGAAATGAAGTCATCTGGGGCATACTTCACCTGGTGCAATAAGAAAAAAGGAAATGCCCGGGCATACTTCACCTGGTGGTAATAACGAACTTCTTGTTGCCTCATCTCCTCCTCCTTATCATCCTCAGCCATCGGTACCAAATCATTTTGTATTTCCCATAATCGATGCTTTTTTTCCCACTCTCCATATCCATGTTTGTCAAGACGTGCTTTTAGCATCTTCTCCTCGTATGAGTAGATTTGTTCCCTATCCTCAGGTGCTTTTTGCCTCTTCTTCTCCTCGTATGATTACTCTTTTTCCCAATCCTCGAATCCTGCATGGAAAGGTGCTGCTTTTTCCTTGTTCTCCTTTTCGGCCATTTTCTCAGTTGATTGTACGTACCACAACCCTAATTTTAACGATGACTTTTGGTCTAGTTTTATTTTGTATTGGTTTTTGACTTACTTATGACTTACCACAATGTGGTATCATGAAAGAACACCCAACATGGGTGCGTTGGTCATGAATTTGGATATTTGCACACCCACCATGGGTGCGTTAGCATTCCAAAAAAGGAAAAAAAGAAAACTTATTTGTTTTATTTTTATTATTTTGGCTTAGACCTCTGTGGATTGGCTTTTAGCTTTTGATTTATAAGCCAAATTAAAGCCATGACATCAACTCGTGATCCAACCTCAACATGGGAATTGAGGTCCGATCTCCAATTGAATCCCGAGTCGAGATTCGAGGTCAGGTCTCGAGTCGGGGTCAGGTCTCAGGTCGGGTCAAGAGTCAGACCCCGAGTCGGTAGTCGGGGATGCGTCTCTAATTAGGAATCGGAATAAGGGTCGGGTCCCCGTCGGACTCCAATTTTGAGTCGAGAGTCGGGGTTGGGTCAAGAGTCAGATCTCAAGTTAACATATGATAAAATACTTCAATTAACAAAGAGGTAAGATCATATATCAAACTAAAGCACTTAAGTTACAAAGGATAGAATCCCAACCAAGACCAAATATCAAAGTACCTTAAACTATAATGATGAAATCTCACTTAAAACACTATGGTTCCTTTTCTCCCGTGACACGCCTCTCTGGCAGCAGGCCAAAACAAAACTCACAGCTTGGAGTAGAACTTTAAATAACTATGGTTCCTTTCCTCCCGTAACACGCCTCTCTGGCAGCAGGCCAAAACAAAACTCGCAGCTTGGAGTAGAACTTTAAATAAATATGGTTCCTTTCCTTCCGTGACACGCCTCTCTGGCAGTAGGCCAAAACAAAACTCGCAGCTTGGCAAACCAGTAATGGCCTGTAAATGGAGAAACAAATCAAAATATAGTTAGTTATCAAGTACAAGTGCATTATCCACAAAAGAAAATGCCTATGATTACTATCAATGTTTCCTTCTACTCTTTTTCAAAAAAAACTAATCCAGAATTCAACTTTGTATATTATGCAAGCATTGGCATAAGGGAAAAACAAGAATCTGAAGATCTTTCTGTTAACATATTTAATCATCTTAGTATTTCTATCAGACAAGGGCAAGCAACAATATCAAATATGACGAAGAATTTTCAGACTCTCCTATCAAATCACATGCAATGTTTTGAGTACAAGTAATATGAAAAGATTTTAAGATTTGTAAAGAAAAATGACCTTAGGAAGTTATTTTAGAGTGGAAAATATTTTCCAAGGGGAAAGCATGCTCTCCAATTCAACGTCAAATCACTAGAAATAGATTCATACATCATACTATACACGCCCAGGGTAAAACATAGTGTGTTTGAGCTTCTCCAAAATCTATTATATAATTAGTGTTTGCACATAGTTATCCCAATAGAAAACCTATCCGCAAGTCGATCATCTCAAAATACCAAAGCCCAGTAAGATAGAGAAACTAATAGACCAATTGCAATTGAAACGCAGAAATAAAATAAAAAATAAAAACTATTCCACTTAAGACACAAATTGTAAACTTCATTAGGTGTTTGATTACCTCTTCTTTAGGCCGACAACAGAAGGTCACTTTATCATTATTGACGCAACTTGTAGCAGCATGGATTTGAAAAATTTCGATAGGAGTACCAAGAGTGAGATTTAATACTTTGACAGTCATCCAATATGTATCGTACATTGTACTTGAAAACCTGCGAGGAGAGTCACTATTAGCTTAAAATAAAGGAAAAGGATGATCGAGGACTAATCAGAGAAAACAAATTAAGGTGCACATATACATTGAACTCTTTCTCGTTATATTCCTGGATAGCACGGTTGGCTAGTTCCATCATAATCTCAGCCTTGCCCTCGAAATCCTGAGATGGTCCTAATGGACATACTCCATCGATGCAATCATCAATGTCAAAACACTGTCAAAGAAGCCAACACTAGAGTAAAGGGCAGCCCGGTGCAGTAAGTCCAGCTATGCGCAGGGTCCGGGGAAGGGCCCGACCACAAGGATCTATTGTACGCAGCCTCACCTTACATTTTTGCAAGGGGTTGTTTCCAAGGCTTGAACCCGTGACCTCCTGGTCACATGGCAGCAACTTTACCAGTTACTCCAAGGCTTCCCTTCAAGCCAACACTAGAGTGAGTGATGAAAACTATCCAAACGATAAAAGTTAAATTCAGCCAAAATACTTGTCATAACAGTGAATTAGTTTAAAGTGAAAAGGGGTAATTGATAGAATTAGCGAAACAGGTTACGATGGAACTTTGACAAGAAATTAAGACCTAACGACATGAAATTATTGAGTAAAGGAAATCATGACTAGGACGATTAGCAATATGAAAAGAAGAAACTTTACATGTGATTGGTGATACTGGCGGCACTATGCGAGCCAAATTGGGAGACATTCTTGGGGATGATCTTCCAAAGTTGTATCAAATCGATAGCATTTTCTGCTAATCTTGCAATAGGGGGTTAGATAGTGCCCATCAAGGCATCTTCCTTCTGCTTCAAGTTCTTCTCGTCTCCCCTCCCGTTTGTGTAGCATCTCCTCTGTTGAGGGCTCACGTACGTGATTTTGGCAATAGGGGAGCAAGCTCTCAGGTGTCGAAAGAAATTGTTGCTTCACTTCCGATGGTGGTGGCTGTTGCTCTAATTTGTTGTGTAGGGTGTGATATGCGAGGTCCCATACAGGTCCAAAAGGGAAAAAAGATTCTTTGCTCAAACCGAGACGCCACTTTTCCTCCTTCTCCAAGTAAGACTCTTTTAGTTTTTTCTCTTCCTCAGAACTCTCGTATGAAGTTCTAGTAACCTCTTATCGAATGCCTCCATTGATTTCTTCTGGTCCTCGTATAAGTACTCTTGTTTTCACCCCTCCTCTATCGGTATCAAACCATTTTCTATTTCCCACAACCAATATTCTTTTTCCCATTTGTCATATCCTTCTCCGTCAACAAGTGATTCTAGTCTCTTTTCCTCGTTTGAGTAAACTTTTTCCTAATCCCCAAATCCTAGATTCAAACGTCCTGATTTTTGTCTTTTTTCCTTGTATAGTTTTTGAGACTCTCCAACTCAACTTCCAGTGCCAAACGAAGTTCCTTTTCCCAATTATCAGATGCAACATGTAAAACATATTTTTGCTCATATGACGGTACCAAATAATTTTGTATTTCCCACCTCTTCTCCTCGTATGAGTACACTTTTTCCCAATCCTCAACTCCTGCAACCAAAGGTGCAGCTGCTGGTTTTTCCCACTCCTCCATTATCGGTATCAAATTATTTTCTAATTCCCATAACCGATTATCTTTTTCCCACTTGTGATATCCTTCTCCATCAACAAGTGATTTTAGCCTCTTCTCCTCATATGAGTAAACGTTTTCCCAATCCTCAGAACCTGCAACGAAAGAAGGTGATGGTTTTTCCCACTCCTCCATTATCGGTATCAAATTACTTTCTAATTTCCATAACCGATTATCTTTTTCCACTTGTGATAACCTTCTACGTCAACAAGTGATTTTAGCCTCTTCTCCTCGTACGAGTACTGCTTTTCCCAATCCTTAGATCGTGCATGGAAAGGTATCAAACAATTTTCTCTTTGCACATTCTCCGATTCGGCCATTTTTCTCAGTTGATTTTTGGCGCATGCAGTACCTACCACAACCCTATTTCTCTTTATGAGTTATGCAGGTATTAAATCTGAACAAGTATATAAAATTAATATAATGTTTGATTTATAATTTAGAAACTGCATAACCATACATGTATAAGTTATTATTAGGGAATAGGAATATATAGGAATACAATATTTCTTTACCTAATAGGACTATAATTTCTGTAGTTACCATATTTACCATATTTGATTTTGGCACACACAATCCTACTCTCTCCTGCAAATATTAGGTTGATCGGCTCAAGAGAGAAGGGGGGAAATATAGAGATCATGATAATACATGAATAACAAAACTCCACATAACTAAACTTTTATAAAGTATACATAGATTTTTTCATAATAAATTCTTACATTACTAATACATGTATAATTCTAATAATAATGAGCTTACAAAACAACTTCTAAAGGGTCATTTGATAGTCGGTTAGAGTTATGCAGGTATTAGGAAATGTAGAAGTTAGTTAAGAGGAAATCTATGCATCATTTATGCAAGTATTAGTTATGCAGAGATTAGTTAATCATGTACTAGTTATATATGTATTATTTATTCCACATTCTATCCTGCATAAAATAATACATAGATTTTCTCATTAACTTAAACATGTATTAGTTATGCGGGATTCTAAATTGCAAACTAAACACTGTATCAGTTTTATACATGAATAATTTACCTGCTAACTAGCTACCAAATATAGTACTTACTTATGCAGAATTTAATATCTGCATGTAACCCACCTCCAAACCAGCTACCAAACGATCACTAAGTTAATTGTCCTTTGATGCAAGGATTTCAGAGCAGTTCCTAAAGAAAGTTAAGGGCTGCTAGTCAGTTACATTTTCAGAAGTTAGTTGGCATTAATTTTGGCAGTTGGTTAATGCTGTTAGATTCATTCATTTGATTAGATTTTATTGATTACATCCAATTCAATTGTAAGTGCATATTGTAATAGTCCTTGAAGCTCATGTTATGAAATACAAATCTCTTCTTCTCTTTCTAATATTTCTGTCTCAACTAACTTCTCGATTTCCCGAGTTAGTTTTCATCTTTCTCGAGCCAAGCTCATGGATTAATCTCCCTCGCGATCATGTTGTAACATCAACTTTGAGCCGAGGGTTTATTACAAACAGCCTCTACACCTCCCAAGTAGGGGTAAAGTCTGCATACAAACTACCTTCCAGACCTCATTTGTGGGATTACACTGGATATGTTATTGTTATTGAATAATACAAGTTAAGAGTACTATTAATTCAATAGTAAAGTAAGTGCCAAGAAACCACACTGCTATTTACCAAAAAAAAAAAAAAAAAAAAGGTTCCTTGTATAGCAATAGTCAAGATGAGAGCTCATATGAAGTTTGTAGACATTAACACTGGGTTTAGGAAATGAATATCAACGACCAACTGTCAAAACACAATAAGGAATTTCCAACAATAACATACTCAGTGTATTCCCACAAGTGGGGTCTAAGAGGGTAGAGTATATGCAGTCCGTATCACTACCTCAGAGGTGAGGTAGAGAGGCTTCCAACAGAAAAACACAATAATTATAATTTGAAAAATAAAAAAGGACTAAGTTGCCAGTTGGGCTAATAAATATATTGAGAGCGAAGTGTGTGTTCATTTCTATCTGTTTCACCTGTGCAGTAAGCCAAATATGGCATGTTACACAATGTTACACATGATTCTATTGTACACAACACGAAAACCCAAAATTCAAAATTGGCGCAACATTACCACATATTTTACAAAAACTACAGGCCATGTAGGCAACACAACTGAAATAATCAGGCACATGTGTTGTTGCACAAGAGATACAACCTGACATTAAAACATGAAATATATGCATGAAGACCCTACGTCGAAGCAATAAGACCTATCATGACCTGACATCCTTCAGCACTCCGCCCTTCTCAAGTTCATTGACGAGGTCTCTCAATGCTGGAACCTTCATGGCAAGAGTCCTGTAGAGTCTAGAATACCGGGCTCTGGTTCCTTCGGCTGTCTTTGCAAGAGCAAGCACGCTTAGAGCCTCCGGGAGCCGTGTGAATAACTGTTTCATCTCATCCAAGCTCAAATTTTCAAGAACATTTGGTGTGGGAACAACTCGAACAATCTCACCCCCTTTAGGTTCTTCAACACGTGCATCAGCTTTAACGACCAGTTCAGATTTTGAGTTAGCTCCACATTTGACGATAAATGGGTTTGTGGAACCTGTGTTGAACTGAAGAACATTCCACTGTGCCACGTCAGTTTCACCCCCTAATCCCACATCCGCAGGATGCCGAGAAGCATGTAGGTTTTCATGAAGCCGGTCATCCTCTTCAGGAATCAACTGTGTCAAATTGTTAGCAAGATAAAACACATTAGTTGAAAGGAGAAAAAGTATCCTAGCTGAATGACCCTTTCACATATGAATCGAACTGGAAATATTATCTATAAATAACGTTGGACTAAATTTTTGTAATCTGAAATTATAGCACCCATATCATTTCAGCAATTTATCTTGGTATTATCACTTGTCTTTGCTATCGATTGTTCTCTCGTGACAGCTCACTAGCTCAGTTGCAGTTGGTAACAGCATCCACTCAAATATTCAAAGCTAGACACAAATTTCTCTCAATAAATAGAATGTTATCACATCTACACACAACCTCAGCAGGTAAATATCGGCAAACATGCCTTCCTCGGTTAATTGAAGAACTGCACATCTACAATACTCGTGAATTGATGCTAAAACATTGTATAATACTCAACATTTGGACTCCTATCTTCAGGGATGAGAAACAGAAACACCAGATATTAAACAACCACCAGCAATAAAAGTAACAATGTACCTCAACAGCATGCCGTGCTTCTTCAATGTGCCTCTGAGCACATGGATGATCAATGTCAAGCAAGGAAGGCATTCGTTCTGCAAGTTCATCTAGAGAAGCTAGCATAGCTTTCTTCCTACTCTTACCGAGGGTGTTCACAGAGGATTGCCTCAGTACATCCTGTTAAAATTTATTAATCAGATCGGTTTTCCTATTTGATCCACTAGCACAGTTAACAAAACAACAATCCAGAGGAAACTGACTGGCAAATTAATAAAACACCTTGACTATCTTCAAAATGCCATCAAGGGAAACCAAGGATGCAAGTCGGGCATCTTCAGCTGCAGTAGAAGGATTTCGTACTGGTGAACTTCCATCTTCTAATGTCAAAATTGCCATATCACTTCTCGTTTGTTGCAAAATCTGATTATGAGAGTAACTGAGTCATACTTGCATTCCAACCATCTAAATTCAAATAAATATATGCAAGAATAATGAATTTATAGGACAGACTGAGGTATTCAGTAACCTAGGCACAAGGATATTGTGGATAATCATCCTCAACCCAACTTCTTAGCACCTCCTGGAATCATTCAACGGTTCAGGATATAGACTCAAATTGAAGTACTTGCGTACAGTTTCTCAAGCAATTGTGGTTCACTCAACATATTAATCAACTCAACAATAGAAAGAAAATGTCATGCAGTACGGCTTTCTCATCAAAAGAGATCCAAAGTAGATAATCTTCGGCTATGTTGGTCCATCGGTAGCTAGGGGCAATTATTCAGTATTACTTGGAGATTACATACATTATCAAAAGTAGAAATTCAATTTACTAATGCACCTTTCTTCTTTTGGCATCAACAGCTTCTAAAGCTGTACGCAGCTTTGCCACATGGCTAGAGTCTTCTGCAACTTCAGTTGACAGTGTTTCTGCAATGTCCTGATAAAGAATTGAATTAGAACAGCATAAGTAGGAAACAAGACAAAAGAAAGACCCTAATTGGATCCAATCTAACACTACGACAAACTGTAAGCAACCAAACAAACTAATCCATTATTAAGATTGCGCTTGACAAAAACTGCAAAGCAAGTTTCTTGTCGGAGATTTAAGATGTGGCTTTATACATGCAAGCTCAATTGCACTACTTGCTAAAATGTTAAAATATAGCTTTGAAAGGAGTTGCCCTGAGTTAAAGTTTTCAGCTGCCACGCCAAAGCTATGCTGTAAGTGAGGATAAGCTGACAAGACACCCATGAATGAGCAAAACTTGCTTACCTGGAGCCCTGTTCGAGCAAAATTTTAGATTTTCAGTAAGAGTGGATGTGACACTAGATTTTTCTTACGTCTTACATGAGGGATCAAATCCTTGTGTTGGATTGAGAGACAGGAACTTCTAACCAGATGACATCTTCACCAACAAACTTCTTCCGCCTTTGGCAACCATAGAAATGTAAGCCCCAACAGAAACCACGCAAATACAAACAGGACAGGGGAAAAGCAGAAAGAGAGAAGTTTTGGTGGCCCCTCCGATTTTTATTTTGTAACAAGGGGTGAAAGAGAAAGAAGAAGAAGAGAAGGAAGAATTTATTATTTTTCCCATCATATTTAAAGTTCAAAAGCTGCCGTCGTTTCTAAGAGATGGCGAGGAATCTCAGATCAAAATTTAGCTCTAAAGGAGAGGTACCACATATTGCCAGTCCTTCCAAAACAAGGAGAAAAAACAGAACACACAGGTAAACAATCAGTTTCCAATCACACAAACAACAGAAGTAACAAACGCAAGCAAATTCAAACACATATTGTTCTTAGAAGCATAATCCGAATCAACTAGAAAACCTATACCCATTAAGTTATAGTATTGTTGACAAGCAGTTTCCTAAATTTAAAGCTCCGTCTCTATAACATGTGAAACCAAAGTTAGCACACTGCTTCAAGATTTGGATTCACATGATAAACAACATAAATGTTATATTTTTAAAGAAAAGTTTAACAAAGTTCAACTGCAAGTGTATGTCAATTCTTCAAAAAGAATTCAAAAGTTTGTGTATCAGTTCTTCAAAGAAAACTCAAAAGCTATATGGGAGATGAATATGTAGCCTTAATGATAATAATGATAATAGTAATAACCCTAAGTACCAAACACCACTACAAGATAAACAACTATAGGGTATTGTGAACAGATTATGATAATTAGGCATGGATAGACAAGTGATAAGTCTAATAGTTAAATGCAAAGAAGTGGAGCAGCAAATAGAAACATGAGATAAAGATATAATGCACAACTCTTGTATACAGTCTGAATTTCCCAAGGAAAAGTTCCGAATGAAAATGCTACCCCACAAAGGTAGGGGTAAGGTCTGTGTACATCTTATCCTCCCCAGACTCCACTTGTGGGATTACACTGGGTATGTTGTTGTTGAATAGTATGTAGTGGAGGGAGTAAAATGCAAAGATCACGTGGAAGTACCTTCAAGTGCTGGAGTTGGGAATTATAAACTCTCTTTGCATATTCAGATAAGAGCTGACCAAGTGCATCAGTGCTAGGGGGCATTGCAGCACCTAGTCCAGCCATCCATCCATCCATTATTGCAGTAGACAGAAGCTCGAGCTGACCCGTTGCTCCACCAACTGTTTCATCAGTGACAGAAAGAAAGTCGAAGTTCTCGGCAAGCCAATTCCTGATTTGGCGTTGAAGCTCGCCAGCCGGAGTATGTACAAAAAGAGCAGCAAGAGCTCTGTTTCCAACCGCAAAACGTTTAGCATCCTCAGTTATCTCCCTAAGCTTTCCACCAGTTACATGCTGCCTCTGTATGTCCTATATGATTAAATTCCAAATCGCATAAGCCACTACCAATTGAATGTTATATAACATGCACAAATAAAAAGTTAGAGGGAAAAATAATAAATAACACAAGCAGCACAACCAATTTCTTCTATAACGATTGTCTGAGCCAATTAGGGTGCACCTCTACTATGTCACCCGGTACCTGCTCCTCCACCAACACAGGTACCTTGAACTCTGTCAAGGTCTTAGGCAGATGAAAGAAACTAGTGTTTTCTGGAGGGATTTGAACCCTGATCTACAAGGTCTGCACCCGCTTTATTGACCAATGGGCCACACCTTTGGATGTGCAGCTAATCAAAATATAGGAGAGTAGTAAGTAGTTTCTCCTTGAAAAGACTATATATCAAGTATGTACCTGAGCTGGACAATACCCAGGAGAACTGATGTAATGATGGCATGTTGGAATGACGAAGGTACTGGGGTATGGGACAGAAGATGTCTTGGAGCATTGTCTCAATAAATATTTGGCAGACAATTTGGAGGGAAAGGAATTCCAGATTCTTTGAAGATTTAGCTAACTCTGACAAAGAAAGACCAAGATGAAGTGTATATTTTTGTTTTACGTTTGGTGTAAAGAAGCCTTTGTACAAGACGTAGAGTCTATGGTTGATCGCACTGGGTCTTTGTAACTGTCACGAAACTAGCTTTTGTTTAATTGTTTGGACTACTTAATTATTATACTGAAATCTGTTACCGTCTTCAAAAACATATTTCTTTCCTTCAAAAGACCAAATAGCAAGCTAACAGACAACCTAGCAATTACCAAAAAAAAAAAAAAAAAAAAATGCAGAGAGGGAAAAGGGACAGGCACGTTGCTTGTAATGCATATAAGTCACCTGATCAATACCACGTATCTTCAGAACGACAGATGATAATTTCGATTTCTTTTCTGGCTTTAAATTTACTTTAAACCCTTGAATATGTTCATCAACCAGTGCATTCCTACTTGATTCATAATGAATAGGCGATCTTCCAGGGCTACTACCACGGCTGGAGCTTCTGCTACGGTCACTAATAGCTTTCTCCAGAAAGCGCTCAACAGGAGAAACCTAGATGTTCAACCAGCAGTTGTTTCCGACAGTCAAATAAAGGCAGTACAAAAACCACTGGAATTAATCTGGAAGAACGGTCGAGAATCTGTTACCTTTATAGATTGCAACTCCGGCGACCTAGCAAGCAAAGATCTTATGTACAAAATCCTAACACGGGAAACAAGCATGGTATCCATCACTTTCTTCGGCTCCATTTTACGAATGAAAGCAAAGACGGCATCTCGAATTTCAGCAAGTATTTCATGCTCCCGAGAGGCACCTGCTTTGATGACTGCTGCTAAAACCTGATATAAATGACCAAAACGTTGTAGTTATAGAAGGACAAGGTACCTCCATTGGTTCAAAGAAAGTGGTCAGTTATTTGTAGACTAAATTGAAGCTAATGTAATCACACCATCATCTAGAGAAGATTAAGTGACCTCAAATATGTATAATTAATATGTTCAGTTTGATACAAATACATACAATTACTTCTTTTTCTGGCATCAATGCACATACTTAAACATGTTCAGCTTGATTTCTAAATAGTTGCTAAAAAGTTTGATATTTCAATAAGGCTCCGAATAGAGCATATTCTGGGCAGATTAGAAGACCTAATGCATACTCCAAAGAGTAAAAGGGGGAACAGATCTTACCAGCATCAAAAGCTTGTTTGCTCCATCAGAGATCGCAGCAAGGCTATCATATTGATCAGGATCAAATTCGTTCAATGCAGAAGTAAGATATTCGCCAGCTGGGGTAGTCTTGACCTTTTCACCACCAGATTTAACCAAAGCAACAGTGCCATCTGGCTTATCAGTTGATGAGGGTAGTGCTAGCACATCTGTAGCACGTCCTTTGACATTGATATCATTTCTGTCACCCACAATGCAAGATGCAGTTAATAACCAAGACAGTACAGAAAAGACAATGGGAAACCAGAAAATGCATAATCAATTAAAAGTATACACCTTCCAGTTTCTGTATTCTGAGCAGTTGGAACCTTTGGTAACGGACTAGACACCTGTGTAAAAAGAGCACCGACGAGATTTACTGCTAACAGCTTTAAAATGAGATTAAAGCACTCTCACCAAGAGCCAAATGCTCGAGCCACAATCTATTAGTCTAGCATAGATGATCAGAAATAAAACAAAAGTAAAATGCATTCACATGATAATTACAAGTGACAAATAGCAGAATCTTATGATTCAAATCAAAGGATGTTTAACGACAGACAGAGATTCATTTCATGGAACAATTGACTCAGCAATTCTTGCAAACAATCTCAAATCATGATTACAATGTGTCCAAAGATATCTGATAGGAAGCTAAAGGAGTTCCATTTTCCCTGTCAAGATAAACATCATAATGCAGGATATCTTCAGTCTGTTCTTTCCCATAAATCAATATCACTCCGTTTCTCAGTACCATTCTCCAGTAAGGTAAATCTGTCAATTAGTACCCTTTTTCTTTCTCTTGACAAATTTTATCTCTGAGCCACTTTTGTTTTCTATGGAGAATTTTAAATCTCAAGCTCAAGTTTTCTGCCTAATTCACAAATGATGTAAAAAATAAATATAAGGTGCCCTATAGTCCATTGAACCCATCATATCAAGAGAAAATAGCAGTGAAATTGCTGAACATATAATTATGAAAATATAAGTTTGTTATCTCTAACAGCTTAAGTTTTTTTTAAAAAAATGAGATGGTCACACACTTCACCAGTTAGGAACAAATGAATTAAAGAATGAAAACCCTAGCACATCCGAGAAAGATACTTGGGACATCATTATTACCTGTGTTGATCCAGCTAGGGAGGCTTTCTCTGTCAAACGATCAAATAACTTCTCATTTTCTTCATGCAATTTCTGTAAAAAAGACAAAACACATTCATGATTCAATGAATCGCAAGATATATCTAACCAGGAAAAATCTCAAAAGAGTCAGATTTCCATTTCCAGAAGATATTAATTGAACATATAGATAAAGCCTAATCATCCTCATTGTCATTCCTCTTTAACAAAATTTAACTAAAGAATACAAAAGCATGTACGACATATACACAGTCGGCATGAATAAGCTACCTCAATCAGTGTGTCACGTTTTAAAAGTTCCTCTTCCAGCTTCTTGGCAACAGCTGCTGAGTCAATGTCATCCCCTGTTGCCTTCAAACCTGTTTGGTCTGCAGATCTTAACTCTGACCCATCTTTTAACCTAGCCTCACTGGCACGTACTGCCTCATTTAACTGTGATTCAAGAGCTTGCAGTTTGGCCTACAATAAAATGTAATCAGAAACTTCAAACAGAATCATGTGCAAAAGGAAAATGGATTTCTTCTACACAAAATAAAAGGTGAAATACAGTATTAAGTTATAAAACTACGTAAATGAATAGAAGGCAGATAATGCAAGAAATATCATGATGCAACCAAGGTTGCAGAAACTAAAACAACAGTATAGAATGTTGATTGAATAGGCATCCATCACAAAATTGAAAACAGTGAGCCTTGAGGCAAATCCTATTTCAAGTTTGAGTCAACAAAATATCTTCTCTAGCATGCAGAGATGAGCCCGCACATAAGTAAGTGATAACCTGCTTGACATGAAAGCATCAAGAATCTTGAACTGAGCCAATTTGAACAGCTAAAATGTTTGAGAAGTTCTTTCTTAAATATTCTCATTGTTGTCTACATAGATCAGATACACCTTGCAATCTTTTTAATTAAGCTTGTAAGATCATAATCCCCTAGCAAGGGAAAAATGTATGATAGTCTTAAGATCATAAACCCCTTGTTGGCTGACGTAATATCAATTTGAATTTTGTTTTGGTGGGTGCACCAGGCCTGGGCTATAGGGCAACGACTTGGGGTGGCGTGTGAAGGCCCAAGTAACAAGCTAACTTGATGGACCTTCCCCCAAAAAAAGTCAATATCATGTGGGGCATCGGGCATCGGGCATCGGGCGATGCCCCAAATGTCAAATATTAAAATGATAAGAACAGATCAGTACTTGATCAAATATTAAACTAATAATAACAGTTTAGTACTTGATCTAATCCAAAAGGCTGAGAAAGGTATTAGCAACAATTTGAAATTAACCAGCAGTATACAACAATGAGTGGAATAACGGAGCAAGATTACATCTTAAAAGGTAGACTAACTTGATTAAGTTATACCAGATACACGGATAAGAGAGCAAAAGGCAATTGTATAACAAGCAACTAACCTGCAACATCTGAATAGTTGAATCACGTTGTTGTATCTGCAATTTCTGCTCTTGCTCCAACTGTAAAAGTTGAGCTACTTGATTTCTAATTTGAGTATTTTGATCCTTCTCTATCTTAAGTTTATCCGTAATCACGATATTCTCAGCCTGCATCACAGGGAAAACACTAGAGCTTCTCAGTAACATGATTCCTGACTAGACATAAGTTTTGAGTTTTATCAATATGGACAGAGGAAAGAAAATTGGCATACTCTGAGGCCTCATTTGTTTACATCAAGATTAAGACGTCTGACACATCTGAATATTAAGATATGCATTAAGATTTAGATGTCTGAATCTGAATATTAAGATGTTAAATTAAGATCTAACTACTAAACAATTAGGGGTCGTTTGGTTGGGGGGTATTGGGATAAATAATCCCGGGATAAAATTTGGGATAATTTTATCCCACGTTTGGTTGGGGGTATTAGGTTGCCTTGGGATTATTTATCCCACCTTTTATTCCTTAGTGATGGGATAAGTTATCCCACCTACATGGTGGGATAACTTATCCCGGGATAACTTATCCCGGAATAATTTATTCCGGGATAAGTTCTTCCCAACCAAACGACCCCTTAAGGTTGTTTGTTTCTCCAACGTCTGAATATATAAATATTATTTTTATGTAAAACTTGATAAATATAATATTCAATAAAATATTAAATTAATCTAAGACTATATCAACAAAATATTTTTAAGAAATTATACGGCGGTTGGTGGTGGTGAAGGCAAGTGATAGTGGTTGTTGGTGCCGATTTGGGATAGTGTTGACTAATGGTGGTGTTGTGGGTAGTAAATAGTGGTTGATGGCGACTGACAGTAGTGGTTGATGGTGGTAGTTTGTGGTGATGGCTGATAGTTGTGGTGGTGAATGATGACGTGGTTGACAATATATAATGATGACTAACGGTGGTGATCGTCGATAGTGATTGGCGGTCGTTGTCATAACGTTGGTTGGTGGTGATGATAATAAATGGTGGCTAGTAGTCGTGACAACAGATTGTAGTGATTGGTAGTAATGGTGATTGTAGTTGAAAATGGTGAACGTCCATGGCGGTAGTTGATAATGGTGAGCGATGGTGGTAGCGGTGAATGGATGGAATTGATCATCTTTGTAGAATCCTTTGAATAGACATCCTAATTATATTAAGACTTTGTTATAGGTCTAATTATTCAGATTATTCAAACACATTAAGTGGTTGTAACATAAAAATAAAATAAACGTGTTTAATGGTTAAGAATCTTAAGATCTCAATGATTAAGATTGAGACCTAAAGAATACGAGTAGAAACATGTAATAGTAGTAACATCATCATCAGCAAAACAAGTTACAAGTTTTAACTGTTGAGTGGTTCAATCATACAATCAATAACAAGGACCAAGTAATTATCACAATGATCACTTCAATTCGACATCACATGAATGAGATAAACGAAAAAACTTATTCCCAAACATGTAAAAGAAATTCTTCCGCACCGGGTAACAGACTTCACCATGTCGATCATTTAGATTCATCTTTGGTTTTTGTCATGATCTTGCCAAAGGAAGATGATCAAGATTACAGGAAAATGTATGAGAGAGACAGAGTAACATAAACAAAAACATGCACTGTAATATTGCTGGGAACAGTGTAGGGCAGACTAAAATGTAAGAACCACCCCCTATGTAAGTATATATTCTTCGATACATCCTAAGAACAGTTAAACCATATAGACTTTCTCTTAAAAGTACACTTTTGCAGCTTTCACACAACAAAATATAGCACCACAATCTCTTAAGAGACACATGCAAACAACTAGTGGAAAGTTTAATTTTAGTAGCAGAAATAAGATCTCTCTTATTACTCAAACAAGAACCACCTGCTCTAACACGACAAAATATAGCAACACAATCTCTTAAGAAACACATGCAACCAACTAGTGAAAAGTTCAATTTTAGTAGCAGAAATAAGATCTTTCCTCTTTTATTACTCTGACAAGAACCACCTTGAAGTTTAAAAAGTTATTGAGAAAAAAAAATATACAGGAAGTTTAGATTGATGAAATAATGGGAAAGAAACAGGCAGCAAAAAGGAAAAGTCACAAACCTTTAGATCTGACACCTTTTGAACTTCATTGAAGAGTAGAACTCCTTGATCATTGACCTGTTTCAATCCAACTATTTCTTGCTTCAGATCAGTAATCTCTTTCTCCTTGTCATAGAGTTCCTTGCGTGTATCATTGGCCTACCACAATAGAAAGAGTAACATTCAAAATTAATTGACAGACCAATTCATTTCCATATGTATTACCAATCCACAGATCACTTGGAATTAGCGGGTGAATCAAACTTCAACTTCTCAATGTCACCGAGTAATATACATCTACATCAAAGTAAAAAGCATTGCCCTAACCCCAAATAAGAAAATACAAATTAATAAACAAGAACTTGGACCTTCCGCCATAGTCCTGTTTGAGTGTCCACAGTCGACAAATCAAGACTTACAATATCTCTCCACTTCTTGATTGTATCTCGATTCCCAAGGCTTAGTGTGGCATTTCTAGCTCTAGCAGAAAAATTGAGGGAGGATAACGTCTCCGACAAATTTGAAGCATTCGGACAGACATTAACAATCAGAAGAGTCTTTGCACTTCCACCTGCAAAAAGAAGAGAAAAAGAAAACATTAGAGGGTCCAGCCCACAAATAGACTTTACAAGGGATAACAGAACAAACAAAAGTTCAAAACATCTAAGAGGTGCTGTTGCAACTTAGAGCCCGTTTGGATTGGCTGAATTTAAGTAGCTTTTAAGCTTCAAGCGTTGAAAAGCACTTTTCAAGTGCTGGAACTTACTTTATGAGGAATACAAATAATTATAAAGGTAAAAAATAAAAATAATTAATCAAAGCAAAACAGCTTTAAGACAAAATAAGCCAAAAGCAATAAGTTGGGGTTGCCCAACTTCTTTTCTTTTTTTTTTTTTTTTTTTTTTGGAAACTGGTAAAGTTGTATTCCTCAGCATTAAGGGTATTAACGGTATGCTGATCACCTCCAAAAAGAGAACAGAGAGAAACAAGACTTACAAACAACCTATTAAATCTACAATTTGATCTATATCCTCTATACAAACTTACAAAGTTGTTGACACCGAAAAAGTAAAAATACAATACAATTCCATTTTACTTTGTGAATAGAATTGGACCTATCTTCAAAACATCTTCAATTTCTTTCTCTCCACAGTCCACACTGTCCACCATATGTATGATGGGGTTAACCTCCACAACCTCTTTGTTATTTTGCTTCCTCCCCTCCAAATCCATCAACTTAGAAGGTCAGATGTGTGCTCTGGCATGATCCAGCTGGTGTTAGTTAAGTTGAGGAAAAGCTCCCAAAGTTGTGCAGTAAACTTACACTGTAGAAACCGATGCTTATTTGTTTCTCTCTTATGTTGCAAAGAAAGCATCGGGGAACTAATTGCATTCCTTTCTCTTGGAGTACTTTTTGAGTTAGGCATGCTCTTTTAACCACTAACCATGTGAAGCATTTCACTTAGGTAGGAGTCAAAAATTTTCCAGCTATAGTTCCAGTGGAATTGTGTGTCTTACTTTCAATTATTTTAACTACCAAGGCCAAACACGCTACTCCCTCTATTTCAATTACGTGTTTTACTTTCCTTTTTAGTCTATTTCAAAATGAATGTTACTTCCTATATTGAGTAATTCTTTTTTTTAAATGAAATTCTATATTGAGTAACTCTTTTAACTCAAACACCCCATGTGGCATGTTTAAGACCACAAGATTCAAGGGCACTTTGGTTACATATCACACATCTTAGTTTTAACACCACAAGATTCAAAAATCTTCCTTCCTTTTTTTAAACTCCGTGCCTAGTCAAACTAAGACACATAAAATAAGACGGAGAAATAATCTCCCTTCTAAAGCAGAAACAGTTGCACATAAGCATGAGTCTGTAGGGTTTGTATGTATGTATTTACATTATTACTATTACCAATATAACAATATTGAATAATATGAAACAGAATATTGAAGAATATATAGCAATATAGTATTGAAGAATGCATTGACCAGCATAATAATCAATTAGTTACCTAGTGAGTCTGCAAGTACTTTGGTGAGCATTGAATTTTCATATGGAACAATGTCTTTTTTTGATGTCAAGGAATTCAAAACATCTCCCAATCTGCATGTCAATATCAAAGCTGAGTATATATATATACAGAAAACGAGCACTTAAACACAGTATGACACTTTTTTTTCTATCATTTCTAATTGTTTCATGAGGGTGTACGCAATTAATATTTCACAAGCATCATTATAGAAACTAATTATGTTCTCAAGAGCTATAATGTAATCAACCCCTGTGTAGGAGCTCTTGTCACACACTTGACTGTGGGACCAACTATCCTCTATGTTTTAAGCTTCCATGTCTATAAGCATTGTCCTTTAGAACTCTCCCAATGATCTTGCATGTGTGAAAATTGAAAAATAAGACATAAGAAAAGCTTTAAAAAGCCAATATTTGATTTCTAGTTTAAAAACCATCACATGAATATCATCAGCAAAAAAAGGCATTCAGAGTTTCAATCCAGAAACGGAAACAGACTGAGAACAAAGAGATGGTCTTCATGGGACCAAAAATGAGAAGTGATCCACCAAATTCCATTTCTGATCCAACAAATTCATCATAAACTCCATACCATTATGTCCTAGATATAGGAGCAAACATGCACGGGTTGAGAAGAAAAGTATTATTGATATCAAAAGATTGACATGAACCACTTACGCAGAAAGTGATTTCATGACGTGAAGCAACTCTGTTGCATGCTCCCCACTATCCTCTTCAATAGTGCTTTCACTTCCAGCCAAATCGACAAGAGAGAGCTTACTGTATGAGGTTTCTTCAGTGATCAAGTTGGTATAATGTATATGTACTGTGACGATCCTGAGAATAACAAAACCAAAGAAACATACAAGTAGAACTTAGAAAAAATGGTAAACACACCAATATGTTTTTTCCAAACAATTAGAACAATTCGGAAAAAAATATGCATCATATTGACTAACAGAAACTGCATTTGCGTTGCAAGAAGCACAACAATCATACAGAGACATAATAGAGACAGAGTTGTGCCTACATGCTAGTCGGGATAGTTTTTCTTTCTTTTCTTTCCAAACTTTAAATTAGAAAATCAGAGTTTCGAGAATAAAAAGTAAAAAGTGATGCCATGAGTATGAAGGAGAATACGACTGATGAAACTCCAAATATCTCGATCAAATAAAATATATGTAGAGCAATGAGCTCAACACAGAGGACAGCAATTTTAGACAAATCAGAATCTGGAGTGATATTGTGGCAGGAACGAACTAATATTCTTATGTTGAGTATGTCCTTTTTCACCATTTTGAATATGAACATGTTCAACAGGATCTAAATTGTTTTTCTTTTTGTGAAGGAAAAGGAAAACAATTGTGTTCTTCTGTTGAACACGTTCACGTTCAAAATGGTGCTTTTATGAAGAAAAACACAGTTGTTTCAGAACTGTCAAACAGTTTATGACAGAGTATCTCATTTTTTCACGGATAGCTTGCTCAGAGGACTTCAGATTAACTCGTGGGCAGACCATAAAGCAATCAGCAAAGGTGACATTCTAAAACATAGATGAGAAAAAGCATAGAATCAACAGTAACAGACAGATACCAACTGGAAAGAGTTGTAGACCATACAGATGAGAAACTCTAAGCTTTGATCCATCACTTCCTCGATTCTGCAAAGCCAATTTGAGAACTCTGCCAAAATCCATTGGATTTTCAACTTTTTCCTGCAGAAGTTCTACAAAGTAATCCAATGACCCCATGCGAGCCTTCGGCAGATCAGTTCCAGAATGTATCAGCAGATCTCGTATCTGCAATAATAGGAAAAGCCGTAACTTCAAAAATTTCGGGTATGGATTCCTTATAGGATCTGCATAAATAATGCCGAAGGTGAGAAGGCAATTAGATCTAAAAGATAAACATGACATCATATAAAACCTGCTCATTATGAAGTTCAGAAATGGAAACTGAAAAATTAAATTTGGATGTCAATGTTGCATCAGAGTTGGATAGATCAAAGAGCTCCTCAAAACACCTAGCATATAAACCACGATCGTGGCTGGATCCTTCCTGCATAAAGGAGGAAACGTGAGGAACCAACATTAATTTCAAACCAACAGCTTAAAATCATTGGGTATTCGGCAGATCAAAACTTTGGTAAAGGCCCAAGGTATTCAATGTCTCTCAATTATACCATCAACATTCAAATTTGAATACCGATACCAAATATACAAACTTTGAAAATTAACCTCCTGCTGGAAAGGTTTCATAAGACCTTATGCAGTTAACCTTGCCCAGCTTAAAACATCAGAATTGGCAGTTTTCCAGAATGCATAAAGAGAAGAAATGTATAAATAGTTCAAAATAAACAGATGAACAGAAAAGGTGAGCAGACATAAGAGATGAGTGAGAGACCATTGTGTGGGTCTTTCCTGAGTGTGATTGCCCATAAGCAAATATAGCCGCATTGTATCCATCAAATGCTGACTGAACAAATGGCTGAACATCACTAAAAAGTTCAACTGCACAAAGAGAAAATAAAAATGTTAAGTTACACACAAATTCAAGATCTAGTATAGAAAGAAAACAAGTAAATCCCCAATACCTTGTCCAACATGAGGTCCATAAACCCTGTCTAACTCAAAATCCTTCTTCGGATTAGCTACACTATCATCAGCAGTATTGATACGAACTGTAACATCATCGGGAAATTCGACAATGGATGGACCTTCATCTTCAAAAAGAGGTCTCACACGACAAAACACCTTTATGTTTCCTGAAATAATAACATAAGAATCTCATCTACATATATTATGTACTACATACATATACTGATATATCTCGATGCCTATCTGAAGGCAACAAACATTCACTGTCATAGCCCTGAAAGATTATTTTTTCTAAATTACAGTTTATTTCTAGATTTGAACATTTCTTGTCTATTGAAAATACACGTGTGTGTGCAAGTGCTAATGCATATGTGCATATTTCTTCTCAAAAGAAATCGCATATGCCCATTTTAAGAGACAAGGTTGGAAGCTAGAAAAATAAAGCCAGGAGCATGACTAAATACCTTGGGCAGTTACTATGTCATTAAATAACCTTTTCTTCTCTGATATCAGAGGTGAGATTCTAGCTTCTATTTCAAGTGCAGCTTGATCTGAATAAGCAGAGAGAAAAACCAGAAATCCAAAATAAGATCAGAATGCTAGTTAATCAGAAGCCACCATAACCCAAACTCATTAGACTAAAGGACAGGAGAAGACAAAAGAAACAGCAGTACAATATTCGCAGTAATCTTTCCTTGAAGGTTTTGGAACTTGATTAAACATATGAAAAAGTTGTGAAACAACTTCAAGTTGCATCTCTGTCTTATTTTGGTTAATCCATCTATTACAAAAATCAAGACAAAATGTGCAAAAAGCTTATCATTTACATGTCTTTGACACGGTTTCCCAACTACCAAAAGGACATGTTAGAATAGTGATCTAAAAGGAAAGGGAATGGAAAAAATGAAACATAAGGTACATTTAATTTGAACTATCTACATCTTAATCCATAGATTATCATTTTTCCTGAAGATGCAAACAGAAACCCTTAACAGTTGATTATGCAATTAATAGGGTGTTTAGCACTACTGAACTTTTCCAATGTGGTATATTATTAATGATGACACAATACATAAATTTTGTACGAGTAATGACAAGGAAATCATATACATAAAACAAAAATACAAGAAAAACAATTGTTGAAATATAATAATTCATAATAATAAAGATTAACCTTCTTTTCTTAAACAAGTTAGCAATGATAAACTTCTTGATTGTAGAAAGTATACTCTTAACTAAATCTTCAACTTTGATATCTCAAATGTCATTGCGGATTTAAAGGACAACATACTGAAGCAAATCATTGTGATAAGATTTTATATCAAATCTAAACTTTATTAACCTACTTTAATTAAAGTGAAGCACAAAAGACATCAAAGATGCTTAACATATAGTTGCACACTTTTACGCATTCTCGAGGTGATTAGAACTTTATCTTTAAGAAAATCTTGGGGCTTTGAGTTAAGATAAACTTTACAATTAATTGAGCTGGGTTAGGCCTCATGGCAAGCCTCAAAAAGTAAAAGTGTACATGTACAGTACAGTTCATTTACCTAGCTTGCGGGTTTGATCAGCAAGTACACCAAGGTAACGTGTCACACGGTCTAGTTTCACATTGGAATACTCCTGCAGGTCGCTGGCTTCTTGTCTCAGCTCTGAGCATTCTTCCCTGACAAGCTGCCCCCGAAAAAAAAAAAGTGTATATATTCAGTAAGAAGTTACTTAATTGTTTTTTTCCTGAACAGATCATGTTATCTAAAAATAAGATCTTTTCGATTTCCAGAAGAAGGCGACCCAAATTACCCTAAGGGGTAAAATAACATTAGTTCCTTTTGAAAAATCTAGCAGCAATTCTTTTAAAGTCTAGTGCTTAATATACTACAAGTAATCATGGTGTTCCATGCTAATGCATTGCATCAAAACAACTTTTTTAGAATGTTTGATTAATTCTAAGCTAGGACGTCCTTCAGCAAACTGGAAAAACATGCCAAATACAAAGTTCGCGTCACTATATTTGCATGAATAGACTGCAATCAGTCCCTCTATAGTATCTTCCTCTTGATTTTTCTAACTTCTTCACTGCATTAAGTGGTCCAGCCAAGTCGTCCATGTCCAATATAGGAATAATATTGGCATGGCAGTCCAACAATAAGTAATAAAAATATAGACTGTAGGGGTAAGGTCTGTGTACACTCTACCCTCTAGCCTCCCCAAATCCTAGTTGTGAGACTATACTGGGTATGTTGTTGTAGATATACAATAACACACATCAATTACATAATAATTTTAAAATTAGAGTATCCATAGTATTCCTGATTACATAATGATTTTAAAATTAGAGTATCCATAGTATTCCTGGACCATAATACCACCCTTTGCCTTAAGGGTTTTGGTGATGACATGCTATAGATTTAACATTAAGAAAGCTTGTCCTTACCCTTGTAAAATCCATATTCAATCCATGTAAAAAGCTGATAAAGACTTGCTTAAAGAGTGCTTAAGCTCTAAAGCTCGGTGAAGGCCAGAATGTGCGCTTCACGTCACTTAATTGGCGCTTTAGTGTAGGCGCCAAGTTGCTAGGGCGTGTGCACCTTAACCAATGGGTTGTCTTTAAGGGCACAACAACATTTATGTAGCTTAGTTATAGTATTCTCATTACAAATATATGAATAATTATTGTTTGTGTTTACCGTTACATTTTTTGCATTACATCTCTATTTTTTTCCTTTGTCGGTGCACTTCTTCACTAAAGCCCACGCTTTAATTGGGCTTGGCGGCTGGCGCTTGACGCTCTTTTGCGATTTTTGCTTTTGAATACACTCCACATCTAAACCGCAAATCAAGTTCCATGTGCTGAAGGGTGTTGGAGATATATATCCAGAACAGGTTATCTAAGTGTTTTTAAGGGGTTATTTGTATTAATCTTGGGCTACACTGATTTGAATTGGACGCTCAGATTTTTCCACAGCTTTAAGTGTCTGTTCATAATCATTTAGATTATTTTTTTGAAACAGAAAATCCGGTATTCATTTATCTTCTAGTATGCCCTTCCTTGAAATGCATTAAATGCCCTTTTTTGGCTTGACTGACTGCACAATCGTTTTTAAATTGACACCGTGTGTTCAAAGCAATAAGCATATCTAAAGAAGACAAGTGACAGTTCCTATTAGACTTTTCTCTCCTATATATATATATATATATATATGGCTATCTTCAAAGTTCAGTCAGGCAGATCTTGATTGTTTTGGGTAATCCTACCACATCTCTCTCTTTATGCTTTAACAGATTAGTAGAAACTCTGAGCAATTGCTGAAATTTTTGCCTTGCAAATCTTCGTCATGTTTTCTAGGTTTCAACTTAAGGAAGGGAAAAGAATAAAGAAGAAGTTCCATTGTTTCTTTCCCTGTCAAATAGGAAGAAGAGTTTTGTTTATTAAGTGTAGAAACTGCTCCACCGTCTCCGCCAGGTCTTAAATTATAATTCTGGTAAGTGACATGCGAGAAAGTCACTAATCCTTCAAATCAGCTCCGAAAGCAAACTATCCAAGGTTCCTCGTATGAAACTCACCTATTTCTGCTCATACACCGGTAAAATGTTATTTTATATACTTATTTATTAGCAAAAATAGAAACCTGAGATACATCATAAAACAATGGGTAATCTAAGTTGTTCATCAATTCAGGTATCATCTATATATCTTAAAGAAACCCAACTGGAATCTTCACTTCCAGAAATTGGCCTGTTATGGTTTTTCCACTTTCTTCTACTACTTGGTGAAAAAAAAAACCTTCTACTACTTTACTTACAACTATGCCCCTGTATTACACGAACCTTTCATTTGTTCTGACATACCCCTATCTAAAAAAAAAAAGGGGGCAGCCCGGTGCACTAAAGCTACCGCTATGCGCGGTGTCCGGGGAAGGGCCCCACCATAAGGGTGTATTGTACACAGTCTTACCTTGCATTTCTGCCAGAGGCTGTTTCCAAGGCTTGAACCCGTGACCTCCTGGTCACATGGCAGCAACTTTACCAGTTACTCCAAGGCATACCCCTATCTATGGTTGTGAAAAGGGTGTCGTAACTCTGTTGCAGATTCTTCAATGTATACTAACAATTAGCAAACAGACTTAGTCATACCTACTAGATACTTCCACATACCCGTACTAGATACTAGAAAGAAATTTAAATGAAATCTTTCACCCTATAACTAGAAAGAAATTTTAGGCTACTAAATCAATTGAGAACCTAGATGATTAACTTTTCCACCTCTCAAGAATATAAATATGTACTTGTATCAATCACTCGTACGACCACTAAAAATAAACATTGGCATAAGTACTACCAAAGACACCTTCTACCAAAAACAGAAAATTGGTTATGGAGATTCTGTGCAGTCAAAAATTAATACAGCCTCTATCTCTAGTAATTACTGTCTCGGTAATAACTAGTTGAGATCTCTCTGCTCCACATGCCAAAGTTAATATTTTTAATTATGTATCTGAGAGACAAATTCACTTGAGCCTGCTAGTCATTACTAGAGAGTAAATACTAGAATCTTTAGAGAGAGATCTCCCTCTCTCTCTCTCAAACATAACTTAAAATACATGGAATGTAGCCAGCCAACCACTTTAAATGGATCAAAAAAAGCTCAATATAATTCCAAAATGGAACATTTACTCCATAAGTCAAAAGAAATTTTAACTCTTCTAATAAATACAACATACCCAGTGTAACCCTACAAAGCGGGTCTGGGGAGGATAGAGTGTACGCAGACCTTACCCCTACCTCAGAGGTAGAGAGGCTGTTCCGGATAGACCCTCGGCTCAAAAAAGGGGCAGCCCAGTGCACTAAAGCTCCCGCTATGCGCAGAAAACATAATTGATGGTGTTTGGAGCACACATTTTTGAAGAAATTTCAACGATTGGGAAGTAGACATGGCTGCTGAATTTTTTAAGCTTCTGAAACAAATAAGCAACTATCTTTTCAGTAAGTTCCTGCTACAAAGATCAAACAAAGGTGGACAGTCCTGAAAAGCCTTGGCCATGGAAACAAATTTGGAGGTCCAAAAGCTGTTTTGAAGACGGTGCTAATTCCATTCACAAGATAAAGGCCAATTATATGCATTGCTTTTGGTGTAGAATGGAACCAGTAAATGTGGCTGAAATAGTTTTACAGGTGCTAGAGTCTTTACAGGATTAGCTGGGGTACTTTTGTTTTAGTGGTCCTCTTCTTATATTGTATAGTGGCCACAGCACAATCCGTGTGCTGGTTTATTTATAAAGTTACCTTATCTTCTCAAAAATAATTACATCCCTCTATGTTATAATTGTACACTAGCATCAACACGCATACTACGACCTCTACCACTAGTGAACATCTCTTAGTTCCACAAGCCAAAGTTGTAATCCTTAAATTTTTATCCAATGAACAAACTTGCTTAAACCAACTTGTTATCAGTATAAGTGAACAAATTGTAGAATTAGACATCTCTGTCTCGAACTAACCACATAGAATTTAGAAACAATCTCCATTAGTGAATAATAGGGACCAACGAGAATTCAATATACTTCCAAATGGAATCTTTCACGTTTCACCCAGTGGCGGAAATAAGTTTCAACTTATTAAATAAATTTAGAATCTTGTTTACAAAATTTTCCATCTCTAAATAGTATAATGTACTCTAGTTCTAAAATAGGCATAATCTAGTAGCAAACTAACCATTCCCAACAAGGACCAAAAAAGAATAATCCATATGATACCAAAATTGAATTTTTTCACCCAAAACAAATTAAGAACTTAATAATTAACCTTTCCATCTCTCAATAACACTACTGCAGTACACTAGTATCAATCAGTCTTAACAGTTATAAATGAACATAACCACTCATCCTCTACCAGAAAAACTTCGAACACAAGTAAATATAAAAGGAGATATCTTTCCAATTGTATTTTAGAACACTTCAATAATACAAAAACACACTAATATCTGCAGATAAAGTACTTAACATTTCCATCTGTCGATAATACTACTGTACGCTAGCATCAATCACTCTCGCTGTTATAAATGAACACAGTCATTAATCCTCTACCAGACTACCACTAGTTTCCAGAAAAAAACATTGAAGTCGTGCAAAATCAAAAAGGAGATATCTTCCAATTGCATTGTCTTCTAGAACACTTCAATTATGCAAAAAACACTTCTAGAGGCTGTTTCCGATAGACCCTCAGCTTAAACATCTATAAATGATGCTCCAGAAAAACTTCCAACTCGACTAAATACAAAAAAAGAGATATCTTTCCAATTGCATTGTATTTTAACACACTTAAATTCTCTTCAAGTACACAAAAACACAGTACTATAAGCAGATAAAGTATGCAGACCTTACCCCTACCTTGTCGAGATAGAGAGACTGTTTCCAATAGACCCTCAGCTTAAACATCTACTATAAATGATGCTCTAGAAAAACTTCTAACTCGACTAAATACAAAAAAGGAGATATCTTTCCATTTGCATTGTATTTTAACACACTTCAATTCAGTTATAACAAAAACACAGTAAAAATAAATAAATAGATACCTTTAATCTGTCCTTCAATTTCACGAGCTTAGAGTCGAGACCGTGTTTATACAGCTCCGAATGCCGCACCGCACCGGCACCGGCACCTGCGGCAGCAGAAACGGCCGAAATCGAGTACCGGCGAGTTAACGGAGGCGGCGGAGGCGGTCTCTGAAATTCTTCATGCTCCGGCGACTTCCGAAAACCCGGTACATCCCAACTCCATCTATTATTGTTACTCTTCTGCTCCGGCTCCGTACTCTTTTGCTCCGCCATTGATGAGAGGTTTCGATGAATTGAAGGAAAAATGGAGGTGAATTTGGCTCTTAGAAATGGAGCAGAAGAGACATTGGAGAGCTCTCTTGCTTTCTCTCTCTAGAATTTGCCTTTTGTTTTGGGTGTACTGGATTTTCTCTCACTACAAATTGAATTTGTGGTTTGAATTTCTATTGAGGGAATGATAGAAAATTTTCATTTTTACTCCTTGTATTTTTTGTTTGTATTGATTTAGTCCTTTGAAAAAAAAAAATTGGTATGATTTACAAATAGATTTTAGATCAGATTTTGAAAATTTATCTTTGAATATTTGTTTGACTATGAAATACGACTAGATTTTGAAAATTTTGTCTTCAAGTATTTTTTTAGTTTTTGATTTTGTGGATTTTCATTCATAAAACTTTTTAAAAAAAATCGAAATGCAAGTTCAAACACAACTTAAAAATCTTGAATTTTTGAGTTTTGCTTTCTCTCACTAGAAAATGAATTTGTGGTTTGAATTTCTATTCAGGGAATGATATAAATTTTTCATTATTTATCCTTGTATTTTATTTGTTGGTGTTGATTTAGTCCTTTGAAAAAAAAAATGGTATGGTTGACCATGTTAGTAAAATGAAAAAAATAGTAACTAATACAATTGGGATAGATTTTGGACTAGATTTTAAAAATTTATCTTTGAATATCTGTTTGACCATTAAATATAACTAAATTTAGAAAATTTAATTAAAAAATATCTTCTAATACAGCTAGGATAAATTTTGAAAATCTATCTTTAAATATATCTTTTTGGGGTTAGCAGTATCACTTTCATTGATAATCAAAAAATATTTACAACCATAACAGAGCAGTCTAGGACTAATTGTTGCCTCTAATTTCCTATCACTAACTTGCTTCTAACTAAAGCATGGAATGAAAACAAGCAGTGTAGGATTAACACTAGATATAAGCACTTAGTCTGTCACTCAGCTATGGTTCTTCCTCGAATATGAATATGTTGAACCATCTCTTTCAATACCTTGTCAGCTTCATCCTTCTATTTTGAAATCTGCAGTTGTTCCTCTTTCTCCATATCATTATAACAATCATAACAAAAGCAATCGTAGAGATTTCTGTTAATTCAGTTTACTTTTTTGCAAGTGTGTTTAATCAATGCACTTCAGAGTTCCAGTCTAGGATAGGTCTTTGAAATCCTAACCACACACACAACCTATGCCACTTAGCTCTAGTCATAGCAAATTCAAAAAACAGATGATCAAATGATTTCAAGGTCTGTCCATAAAAGATACAATCTACAGGAACTGGATGCAACCAAACTCGGGCAATCTATCCACAGTTGTCAGCCTCTTTTGCACAGCTAACCATAGTATAAAAGGAAAAGGCTCAAATATGCCATCGAACTTTGAGAAAAGGCTTATCTATGACATCCGTTAAAAGTTTGGTTCATTCACGCCATTGCCGTTACAAAAAAGGCTCATTCATGCCATTTTTTTAACAGTCCAGTTTGGTGGTTTTTTGTAAAACCATTTTGTACACGTGGCCAACAATAATTCGCCTACATCATTAATTAAAGGAAAAAGACTCAAATATGCCATCGAACTTTGAGAAAAGGCTCATCTATGCCATCCGTTTAAAGTTTGGCTCATTCATGCCATTTTTTTTAACAGTCTGATTTGGTGGTTTTTTGCAAAACCATTTTGTACACGTGGCAACAATAATTCGTCCACATCATTAATTAAATCATTCAAAGAAATTTTAAAATTCCTAATAATAAAATATCGACTTCTCCGGCCAAAATATTTCTATGCATTTTGTAACTCATTTACAGGCACTGTAAAGAGTTCATCGATTTTCAATTTCTTTGGAATCGCCGAACACAATTCTGCAAATCTCAAGGTCAATTCAAGCCCGAAACAGACATTAACTATTTCAAACAACGAATAAATTAGTTACCAAAACACAATTTTTTAAATTCTTAAAAAATTGTACTTGAAGCAAAAATCAGAAGAATTCTATAATCGGTGAAATTACAGAGAAGAAAAGAAGAATAGTTCAGCAAAATCAAATCAAAATCAAAACTTGAAGATTCTAATGACTTGAAGAATCAGATGTACTAGAAATTTGTGAGTCGTGGAAAACAAAATTTTAAATTCAACTTTTAGAAGAAAGTTCAATTTTTTAGATTTTTTATTTGGCTGATTTAATTAATGATGTGGACGAATCATTATTGGCCACGTGTACAAAATGTTTTTGCAAAATTCACCAAACCGGACTGTAAAAAAAAGGGCATGAATGAGCCTTTTTTGTAACAACAATGGCATGAATGAGCCAAACTTTTAACGGATGGCATAGATGAGCCTTTTCTCAAAGTTCGATGGCATATTTGATTAATGACGTGGACCTCTAGTACGAGGCTACGTGGCAAAGCTATTTTTAAAAAACCACCGTTAAGAAGCAATCGCATGGATGAGCCTGTTTTGTAATGGCGATGGCATAAATGAGCCAAATTTTTAACAGATGACATAAATGAGCTATTTTTAATAGTTCGATGGCATATTTTAGTCTTTTTCCTAGTATAAATCTGAACCTATGATGTATCTTAATCTGCATAGTAAGATTCTTCCAAGCAACCTTGGGATATTGAGGTATCAGATAGGTGTACATCTTATGTATAGAGAATCCCCCCCCCCCCCCGCATCACCTTTGTAAACATTGTCTGGAAATCACCAGGCACTACTTGACTTTGTATAATCCACTCTCTAGCCTCTAATGTTTTCCTCACTAACCAAGAAACATTCTTGGGTATTAGAACTGATTCTAAAGGTCTAGCTTTTATGTAATATCCATGTATCCATAAACATTCTTTCTGCCTAGTTACAATCCACAATTGCTTGAGTATAGTTGTTATATTCCACATACTTAAATTAGTAATATTTAATCCACCAGTAACTAGAGGTTTGCATAAGTCCAAAGAAACCAAGGCCTTCTTGGAAATTGATACAGAATCAATCCATAGAAAAGTTCTACAGAGTTGCTCAATGATCTCAATAACTCTCTTAGGCTTGAGAAAAATATGTGCCTAGTAAGCTTGCACACTAAAGAGAGCTGACTTTATGAGCTACATCCTTCTTGCATAAAATAGCATTTTTGTAGACCAACAAGTAATTTTGGCAGTAATTTTCTCTATCAATGGAAATTACTAAGTAACATGCAACTTTTTTGAAGCTAAAGGAATCCCAAGTATCTGAAGGGGAGAGTCACTTCAATGAATCTTATTCATCCAGGATTTCCTTCTTTGTATGATCAACAATACCAGCAATATAGAGTGAACTTTTATCAAGGTTGGCCTGCAGCCCTGAAGCTTTAGAGACTCTCATTAAAGCACCTTTAATCAGTTGCACAAAGAGTAAGTCAGCTCTACAATATATAAAAGATCATCTGCAAAGTAGATGAGAGTGCTACCTAGTTTCCAGCATTTAGGATGAACAAATACTCTATTGCAAAGAATAAGAAATAATGGATATACACTCTATGATTCACTGGATAAATCTGGTAGGAAAACCCATATCAACTAACAATTTATGAAGGAAGCTCCACTCCAAAGTGTCATAAGCTTTCCTTAAGTCCACCTTAAGTACACACCTAAGAGAGACTCATTTTCTGATGTAACTTTTGAAAATATCATAACTCAGCGAGATGTTATCAATTATACTTCTCCTTTTAATAAAAGCTGGTTGGGAGGATCCAACTAGTCCTAAAATAATTGTCTTGAGTCTACTAGTGATCACATTAGAAATGATCTTGTACAGTGCGGTGCAGAATGCAATAGGTCTATAATTCTTGACCTTTGTAGGGGAGATCTTAGGAATTAAAGTAATAACTAGGACATTAATATTATGTCAAAGCTTATAGTTTGAAAGAAGTGCTTTACAGCAACTAGGACATTATCTTTAACCAAATCCCAGTTCCTTGTGAAGATTTCTATAGAAAAACCATCCACCACATGGGCCTTATCTCTAGGCATTACCTCAATAGCTTTCATATCTCAACATCAGACACCTTTTTAATCATTTCTCTCTATTGTTGTAATGTCAAACAGACTCTTGACTTAATAATCATAGAGTTCAAACAAGGCATTTCAGTAGAGCTAGCACCCATTAATCCAGAAAAAATAGAGATAAACTCTTGTTCAACTTATAGAGGGTCTGTGAGCTTCACCCCTGCCTCAGTATATATGGATGAAATAGTATTATAAGAGGATTTAATCTTCCATTGTTTATGTCTTCTTGACATATCAAGTCAAGAGGGCAAGGCTCCTAGCAATAGGGGGAAAGAGGAGCGGGTACGCGGGTTCCTTTCACTTGACTGGTTAGTTAGGAGTGATCTTTTTTCTACGATGTTCTAGATCTTTGTCTCGCAAGGCTTCTACTGTTTTGAAGTCTAAGATACAAAAAACTATTGATCACTTAAATGTCGGCACGCCTCTGATAAGGGCTCGATCCTGAAAATCAATCCCAATAGAATCTATGGAAGAGAGACCCTCTATCCTCTCGACCAATTTCATCTACTTGAAAATTATATTCAAAATATTCCTTTCTAGGAGCATTACGATCTGCAGCTCAAATGGTCCCTTATGAAGTCTCTATTGGTCTTATTCTTATTATGCACCTTGTGAGTGCGTTTGGATTCACGAAGGCAATCGCTCGAATGTTCTCCTAACCCAACCTGGGAATGGACCGACGGAATAGTTTGTATTAAAGTCACCACATTCTATCCAGGTAGCTCTAACTTTCTGTCTAAGAGCTTGCTCCTCAATGTTACTCCACTTCTTAATCTCCATCACCACCTACTTCTCTTTCTCAAACAAATCAGTACTTAGAACTTGCCCCTGTAGTTGAGTTTGGGTAATATCAAGTTTTTCCCTAGCCAAGCACTACTTTTGTTTGTGAGAAGCCAAATAAGTATTAATCTCCTTCAAGTGTAGTTTGAGCTGCTTTAGCTTTCTTCAGATATTCTCAATACACTTATTATCCCTCTCTTGCCTCTATACCCTTTGTAAGATCACAGCAAACTTAGGATGATCTATAATATAAGTAAAAAATCTGAAAGACTTGGGATGTAGATTAACTCACTGATTGCATTTAATTACAATAGAAGTATGATCAAATATAAAAGGATTGGAAAATTTTGCCCCTATATGTCCTCACTACTGGATCTAGATATAATCCCCTATTGCTAATCAATCTTACTATAGACTCTTCTCTCATCCGTCTGTTTATTGCACTAAGTAACTTGTCATCCCTCGTTTCTAAAAGGAACAAGATGCATATTGTAGAGTAGCCCCTGGAACCCTGGATCTCATTCTGAGTAACAACTAATCTTGTTCTATCTTCAGAACTCAGAACATTGTTAAAATCTCCACATAAAATCCAAAGCCTCTGAAATTGCAAGCTAACCTGAGTCAGTTCATTCCATAAGCTCTATTTATAGCTGAGTTCATTTCTGGCACAAATCACTATTACATATAAGGATATTTGGCTACCATAATCCTCAACTATATATTTATGAATTATTCCTTAACATCAACACTAGTAACAATGAGGTGAGGCTTCCAAACAAACCATATTCTTTCATTCTGATTATGCCTGGAGTTTGTACATATATTTCATCTATTAGCCACTTTCTTCAAGATCCTCTGTGCATCTTGCTCCTTCACCCTATTTCCAAACAACCAAACAAGAAAAAGTATGACTTCTTTCTACTTATGAGCCTGCTTCAGAACCATAATATTCCAAGTTGAAATGATCATGGGGGAGTGAATGGTATGAAGTTACCAGCGCTATTAATCTCTACCATTTTGCCTCCATGAATAAAAGTAATGGTTTCCTGCACCTGTACCCTTCCTTTGTTTTTCCAGAGTCTCTTCATGTGTCTCAATTACATCACTTATGCCCTCATTTGTTGACACTAGTGGCACACCATCAAACACAACTACTGGTTGCACACTGTTAAGCACCACAACTTATACTTTAGCATGCCATTTCATATAAGGGTCTTTTTTTTCTAGGTTTCTTTTTTTGCTTTAAGGGGTTGGGTTGCACCTCTTTCTCACCAATAGAGTCAGTATTATACCAGTATTCCCATATCATCATGGCCATAGATAAGGCAATTATTACAGAACTTAGGGTGCAAATCATAGTCAATGCATTGCTCCCATAATCTTGATGAAGTTTCAATGTGTATGCAGTCAGGTAAAGGCTGAGAAACATCAACCTCTACAAGTACTTTGCCGTATGAAATCTTTTCAGTATTAGGCTTAAAGTTATCCGTTCGAATAGGTTTCCCCATTGTACTAGCCACCTTACTTAGAGCCTCAAACGACCAATAGCCAACCGTTAACCCAGGAAATTTCACCCAAATGGGAAGCCTACTTAGCATGTCCTGATCAAATTCAAAGTCAAGCTCCTATGGCCTAAGAATGATTGGCTTGTTATTATAGTAGTAACCTTGAAATTACACAATGTAATTACCAATAATTCATAACCCCTCCCCTCCTTAAGAATTGAAGAGTGTAATTACCACTTGTTAATTACACCAAATCACCTGCTAACCAAGTAATTACCTAGTCAATCAAACAAGCAAACAATGTAATTACACCCAATTCAATTTTCAGAGTGACTTTCCAAACAGGCCCTAAGTCATATTAGGTTTAACGTCTACATAATTACTACTTTTAACATACATGAGGTCTTACTATTTTATCATTTTTATTCACATCTTTATGGAGAATTCAGTTTCAATACTTCTACATTGAAAATAGAGAAATAATTATTATACCATTTGTGCAAGTAGATACGCTTATGATTAAAAAAAAAAGTTACATAAGGACAATTAGAGATAGTATGTAATGACCCAAATTATCGTTACGATGAAAGAGGGGGTAAAATTTGCACCTAGATTTTTCTTAGCCGATTTTTGAGAAATTCAGGACTAGTTTAGGATTGGGCGATTTTAGAGAGTCTGTTAATCGAACGGAATCTGGTAGTAAAGTGATTGTTGGTAGTGATGTTTGATGTGATATCTAGATGGACAATGAGTTTAGAAAGCCATAACAATTTCTGGCACCTGAAACGGAGTTGTAGAACTCCAATTATAGAGTTTACCGCGGAGGGGTTGATTCGCGATTTTATAATTCATGGTGTGTGTTGTAAGATGAAAAAAACTGAGAGGAGGTCCCGAGTCTTTACCTCGGACCGCTGCAGCGGTTACTTTTTCCGCTGCAACGGTCATAGGTACTGCAGCGGCAGACTTTCATTTTAAGGCGCGAACCACTGCAGCGGAACTTTAACCGCTGCAACAGTAATTAACCGATGCAGCGATAACACACATAATTTGACAGTTTTTAAAAACTAGAAAATGTTTTTATCCCCCAATTTTTCGAAAAATGCAAAGGAGCTTTGGGGAAGGCGATTTTCAGAGGGTTTTTGAGATTTTTCATCTTTGGAGGTAAGTTATTACATTCTAGACTTAAAATTACTTCTTATAACCTTACAAAATCACTAGAATTGAATTCATGGTAGAAAATTGGGGTTAACCCTAGTTTATAGAAATTGATGAAAAACGGTGGGAATGTGTATAAATTCAGTTAAGAATGATTCTAAAATGTTAGAAAACATTAATGGGTGAAATTACTGTTGTTCATGCTAATTCAAGTAGAATTCATGTATTTTAAGAGATAGAAAACTCTAAGATGATGAAATAGGGTGAATTTATGACTAAAATCAGTGGTTTTTGATCCCTAGTAGTTAAAAAGGGGGGTATATTATTGAAATGGGTATATATTCTTGTTGTTATAGATCAATAACGAGTTGAACGAGAATAAAAGGGCAAAAGTGTGGCTTAAAGGTGACTTGAGCAAGGAATTGAGGTATGATATGATTTTGTTGTAGCACTTAGACTTTCTTGGCTTTGTGTTTGTTTATAAACTAAACATCTATGATTGCCTTCTAGCATGACTTGTGATTTATTGACTGCATGTTATTTCATATGCATTGTGATGATATTAGGTGATGGATGATCGGGTACTACACCGATACAGATATGATATGTTGTGATAGAGGATTGGGTACCACTCCGGTACAATATGATGTTGTTGATGATGATGAGAAGAGTGAGAGATGATGCGCACATCTTGCATACGTGCACTCATTCATATGCATTGGGTGTCTTTAGAATGATTATATATGGTGATGAGTTGTTGAAAGGGACCAAGTATAAAAGCTTGTGAGAGTAAACTTGTGAATTATCTCTATATGATGTATTTAGTTATTGATGTCTTTGATTATGAGTTATGTTATGATCGTTTTTATACTTGTCTGGCTTGCTTACTTGTACATTGTTGAGTTAGTCTACCTATGATGTTTACCAGTACTTGTTGATGTACTGATGCAACCTGTACTCTTCTTTTGTTGAGTGCAGAACATCTTCCAGCGGCTGACATGCTACCTCGACTCTAAATAGCTGTTCAGACTTGATTTTGAGGGTGAGCACCATGACCGGGCAACCTTCGGATCTTCCTATTGATGTTGATGTCCTTTGTTTCGGGACTAAGACGATTTCTTATTGCTTATGTTTTGGATATTGTTAGTTATTTCAGATTTGATTTTTTCTAAGATGTTTTTGTACGGTGACTTCAGGTCCCGGGGATGTAATAAATAATTTTTTTCTCACTCTATTGGTTTCGAATATTGATGTTGGTTGGACGGATAGTTTAAACTATTGAATAAACTTTCTTTTGCACTTGTTTAAAATTGGAAATTAATATAAGGTGAATATAAGAGTAATACTTGAGTTAGTGAGGGTGAGATTATTATGGTTCTCCCACCATAGGTTAAAGTGAGTGTCAATCATGATCGATTGGATCGTGACATAGTATCTTTATTTAATGAAATCCTTATTCAAAACTTATAACACTTTACTTTTTGACCTTTCAATACCTGACATGTTTCAAATTTTATATATTGTGTTACCACATAAACTAGTCGTTTTTAATAATTAGTCGATACCCTCTGGTTTGTGCTGCTTTCCTAATAAAAGATATGGAAAAACATCCCCTCTCTCAAAGTCATAATATTATTTTATTCAGCTCCATTGATATGGTTCTCTCAAACTGTTCAATACTCTATTTTTCTGCATGCAGTTTAACACTAGTTCTGAGGGGTCGTTTAGTAAAGTGTATTAGGAGAAATAGTACATGTATTATATATGGTATTATTTAATACTATGTTTGGTAGGAATTTTTGGTCTATGTATAACTAATATATGTATTAGTTATACACCTTATTTGGTATTATAGGGTGTATAACTAATACCTTGGACACTATGATATTAATAATACTTGATTTTAATACCATGGAATAAATATATGTAAAGACAAAAATAACGTCACCTTTTGATCCTTTTCTATGTCCTCCTTAATTTTTTCAGAAAACCAAATCCCAAATGGCGTACTAAAAAAAATTGATCCAGAAAACCAAATTTCAAACCAATCAAAATACTTTTTTTACTTGATGGTAACATAAAAAAAGAGATCATTGGATTCTATAGCTTACAATTTTAGTCATTCGGATTATAGCTTACAATTTTTTAGCTCAAAATTTTTTGTAGCTTACAATTTTATAGCTTATAAATACTTTTTTTTAGTACCAACGTGGGTTGTGGTGTAGTGATGGGACTACTCCACCCTTAATCAGAGGTCTCGGGTTCGAACCCTAGATACGGAGAAAATTCTGTTGGGAGCTTCACTCCCAGAATGAGCGCTGCAGTGCACGATCCGGATTAATCGGGCCTCCAATGAGGGTACCGAACACCGGTGGAAATCAAAAAAAAAAAAAAATAGCTTACAATTCGAATTATAACTTTTTTGCAAGCTATACAATTGTCAGCTTACATCACTTGGTTCTATAGCTCAGTGGACTAAAATAGCTTATAAAATTGTCAAGAAAAGAATTTAAGGAATTCAATAATTTCATTTATAAGCAAAGAAAATATTTAAAGATTTGCAAAGAAGATACACAAAGCAATAGAATATGGAGGGTATTCTTGTAAATAAATAATATTCTCTTAGAAATATAGCAATACATATTATTTTTAATACATCAAATTAAACATTTGATAAGAAATTAGCCCAGCGCTACTAATCCCAGCATTACTAATCTCAGCACTACTAATACAACCTATTCAGTATTATTCTTATACACTCTACCAAACGACCCATTCTAGTATTATCCTCACATGACATCTAAAAAATTAGAAATCCCATAATGATAAAGTCGGAAAAATAGTTTAATTCAAGATGGGTTTCGATACGATCACAATAGGGCATGAAAACAATAATATAAACGACGAAGCATTTTAACACATTAAAAACCTGAAGGATGAAATGGAAAGCAATGTAAAACCTCAAGGGTCGAAAGTGTAAATTTTACAAAGTGGAAATGTGTACTAAACGACGCCGTAGGATTATTGGTGATATAGAAAAGAGCCACCCAAAGGCTTTGGTATTCACAAAAAAATATGCGTCTCATATGAAATAGGAACTCACTCTCAGCATTGATGTTTGTATTTATCTTTATTTTCGTTTTTTGAATTTAAGTTATATATATCGATAATATTTTACGACATCGGTTTATATTAATGGGCGATAATAAGTTATTATTTTATTTTTAAGTTATCATATTTTTTAATTATTTGAGCTGGGAATTTATCGAATTGAATTGCGTACATCGATCATCATTGCTAAATCCATTTGTTAAATTACATTTGGTGTGTTATTATTGTATCATATTAGTTTTGATATGAAGTCTATTATTGTGAGTCAATTTCACCTAATGGTGTAAGAAATTTATCTATCGACAGCGTACACTTATTACATGTTTGGCTAAGTTTATGAGAGGTGAAGTGTTTGGCTAAATTTTGAGGAAAGGAGTAGTTTTGAGTCGTTGAAGAAACTATTTTTTAAAAAATGAAAAAGTCT
The DNA here is from genome assembly GCA_031232105.1 of Capsicum rhomboideum. Lineage (NCBI taxonomy): Eukaryota > Viridiplantae > Streptophyta > Magnoliopsida > Solanales > Solanaceae > Capsicum > Capsicum rhomboideum. Next base: position 50,472,380 of record CP124707.1, read on the forward strand.
TGTTCTTTTCCTTCAAATATACTTCAAATATTAACAAAAATGTTTTGTATATTGATTAGCCAAATAAAAAATACTTATTACTTTTCAAATATACTTTTCTAAAAACACTAATGACAAAAAAAAAAAAATTGATCAAATATATTGTATTCAACTCTATTTATTTTTGCTATAGTATTGGAACGCTTTATCGAGAGTCTTTTGAAAATAACATTTCCACCTTCATGAGGTAAGAATAAGGTCTACGTATGCTCTACCTTTCTCGCACATATCTTATGGAATTACAAGTATATTTCTACCTTCATAAAGTAAGGATAGGATTTAAGTACATTCTATATTTTTCAGACATTATTTACATAAATTACATCAAGGGTAATCTCAGAATGAGTTATCCCATGCATTTTATCTCAATCAAACATGGGATAAGTACAACCTAAAATTAATCTCGAAATTAGTTATCCCTTATCCATAGTATCAAACGAACCCTTAAGTATATTATCGTTGTGCTGTAGTTTTGAGACACTTTGGAGGGAGGATATTTAATGCACCATGTTCTTTTTAAAGACAAGCTATAAGTGTGTCATGTTTAATTGAATTTTCTCTTGCTTAGTTGTATAACGTGCACTTGCTTTCTGTGGACCATTGTTATTGATCGTGGTTTAAGGTCTGGCCTAATTTTATTGTTTAGTTCAATTAGCCTGAATTGTAGAGCAGTGACGGACCCAAGATTTTCATTAAAGGATTCAAAAGAATAAATAAACATACGGACTAATCAAAGGAGGTTTAATATCTACTAGATATGAATAAAAAATAATTTTAACAATATATAAATAGTATAATTTTCAGTCGAAGGGGCTTCGAATGAACCCTCCACTCGTGTTGTAGAGATATCCGACTTTTGGAATTACTATTTAAGTTATATTGGTAGCGTGTAAAAATTTATAAAATTTACTTAAGAATAAATTCAGATATGTGATGTTTAAAGTTGCATTTATCTAAAATTCATGCATATGCTTGTAAATATCAGACACTGAATAGTTAGAGTCGTTTCGAAGTGATAGACGTGCAAAAGTTTTAAAAGGTGGATACACATTTAATAGGGTGTGCTCATTATAACCAAATAGGGCATAGATTGAAAAGAACTTAAGGACCACCAAAAATTGTATGTAAAATGATGTAATTAATTCATCTTTAATTAGAGATTTTAAGTTTAAAGTGTAATAAAAAATATTCTAGTGTGAGGAAAGGGGGAGGGATCCTCCTCTAACAGGCCTTAGGCGTACAAATCTGAATTAATCGTGACCCTAATATGGATATTGTATATCAAGTGGGACACTAAAAAAGCTATAGATGTGTTTATTAAAATTATTATTATACAACTATCCAAAATCATTTAGGCCAGCTTAGACATCCATTTGTCACCATCATTACAAGTTCTTATGCAACTATATCCTAAAGTTGGTAGGCCCATAAACACCTCTCTTTACTTTTATAAAATTAACCAAAACCATTTTCATCTCTAATAACGGAGTATATTTTAGTTATAACAATTTAATACCATGTTTTGTCGAATTTTTAAAATCCTCTTAGTTTGGAAAATGTTCTTTGTTAGTAGCATTTTACTTAAAAGTACTTTTGAATAATAACAGTTTATGTTTGGTTAATCAATTTGAGAAGTATTTTTGTTGCTATTAGAGCATCAATTTAGATTTCACTAAGGTTTAAACGTGATTACAAGGAAATGCTATTTTTTCAATTTTTATTAAATCATCTTTTACTACTATTAAAAAACACTTAGTAGGCGATTGACTATAAATATTATTCATAATAATTCGAAATACTTTTTCACTTTATTCCGGAATACTTTGGCCATGAAAATCAAAAACGTATTTTGGAATACGTTTTCATAATTTTTGATTTTTTGAAAAACACCTCTTGAGGTGTTTTCACTTTTTTTTGCACTCAACTTTTTCTATTACTTTATAAAAAAAATACATTCAAAGTCTAAAGTATTTTTGAAAATACTATGGCCAAACAAAACTTCAACTCTATTTTCAACTTTTAAAATAATAAATAAAATAAATATGTTTTTTATTTTTATGACCAAACGAATCCTTAATTTTTTTCTTAAAAGTAGAACCAAATCCAACAACTTTATGATTGTCATGTTTTCTTTCTGATTTTTTTCGAAAGTCCCGCCTCGTTAGAAGAAATTGATTAAAATTTATTTAAATCTTTTTTTCTGAATCTATTTATTTATATGTATTAAAAGCTTTTTATGACTATTCATGTGAATATAATCATGACCACTTTGGAGTTCTTTCCATAAGTTGGGCTGGGCCAATATCGACCAAGTGAACAGCAACGGCCCATAACTACTACAAATTACACGAAAATTACATCAATTGATCATCATTAGTGGGGAAATTGAGATGATATTAAGTACAAATTAAAAAAATAAACTAATAAGAAAAATGTATGAAGGACACGTGTTATATATTTTTGAAAAAAGATTTGGAAACATTTTTCCCTCGTAAATATTTGTTATCGAAAAAAGTTGAGAGAAAAATTAAAATTATTGTATACTAAATTGTTTGAAGTTCAAATCTGGAGCTGACATTTAAATCGGATGTCAATATACGATCCTAGCTACCAAAACAACGTAGGTTGAAGGCTTGAAGCGAAAGATTATCAAATGCAACACAATATATAGGACAAACCAAGCACTTGCGTGGAGGAAGAAGCTAATCAATCACAACTAAAATAGTAAGGAGAGGTGAAGAGAAATTTTATGCTAGTTATAACAACAATAACAGTAACATATTCAGTGTAGTCCTGCTACAAGTGAGGTCTGATGAGGATAGGATGAAATGCGTTACTCCTATTTTTGTGGTTAAGGAGGTTGTTTTCTATAATGTACTCTCGACTCAAAAAAGAAAAGTTTTTGAAGCATAATTGCAGGAAAAATAGGACAACAAAATAGCAAGATACAAAACAAATAAAGTAACATATAGTAATACACACATTAAAGAATAAAAGACTACGCGACAACTAAATAATACTATAAATATGAAAGAGGAGAGCAAGAGAAGCCCCCTTACTCCTCCCACAAAAAGTGTGACGACATTCAGTTACTTACTAATCTTCTTTCCTAATCCTCGATTTTCATATCTCCTTACATAGAATCGTCATATCCTCATTATATTAAAGTTGTATCATGTCTTATCTAATTATATTCTTTTAGTTTTTTTTTCAACAGACATCTACATTTTCTAATTTCTACTATGGCCAATCAACATTCACACACATCCTTTTTACATATCCAAATAATCTTAACCTTGCTTATGCCCAATTATTATACGGAAAAATTCAAAAGACTCAATTCATGCACCAAATCATGTCAACTTATGATGATCAAATGGTAATAAATTAGAATAATGATATATTAATTAGGTGAAATATATAAAATCTTCCTTGGCTGTCAAGTTTTTAACTCTTTTTTCTTATTTTCGTCACCAAAATCAGCAAACCAATACACTATTACAATTCGTAAGAAGAAAAAAACTACTGTAGTAAAACAATATATAAGGGTGTGCATAGTATGGAGAATTTCTTTTTCGATTTTTTCATATTTTGTTGGTTAAAAGTATACCTTCTCACTTCATCACACCTTATTTCCAACCTTCCCTCGTGGTCACCATCTCATACCCAGCCTACCCTCATCTCTTTATTAATACTCCCTCCGTTCAAATTTACGTGATGTAATTTGACTTGATACGGAGTTTAAGAAAGAAAGGAAGATTTCTGAAACTTGTAGTCTAAAATAAATTAGAGATGTTTGTGTGGATGTAAATCATTTCATTAAGGATAAAGTGGGTATTTTAAAGTTAAATTGTTACTAAATATATAAATATGTCATTCTTTTTGGGACTGAGTAAAAAGAAAAGTGTGTCATATAAGTTAGGACAGAGGAAGTAGTATTTATCTAAATTATATAAAAATATATTTTAAATAATATTATTTAATTACTTACTTATCAAACAAAAAAAATACTATAAATAAAAAACTGTAAAGGGCAAAGGTCCTCGAAAGTTGTCGAGCGGGGTGATGGGACCTCTCGCGAATAAGTAAAGCTTAACGAGGTGTGGATATGGCACCTTCGGTGGAACTCCCACCTAAGGGCGTCTCGAGAGAAACACCATACGAAGAAGACTTCATCGTGGCAATGACGAGAATGACGTGGAAGAAAAGGACAGATGACGAAATCGTTAGGATTTTCAGGTGCACGGACGCACAGAGTACTCGTCTGACCCATGTAAAAAAATAGTGACTAACGCCTGCAACGCATAGGATACCTGAAATCACGTCATTGGCCATAGTACCATACGGACGTCTTAGGGATCGAAACCTTTCCGCAGGATTACTATACACCTATATTGTACCCAATAAATAAGGAATTCTCTTCATTAGTAAAGCATTTTGAATCAGACACGAAACAATACAATAGTTCTTTTGCTTGCTCTTTAAGTTGTGGCTTTCCTTTAGACTTATTTGGGCATTCTAACTCTTGTGGAAGGCATCCGCACTGTCGGAGGACGTTTCGCCGATCTATTTATTATCTTTATTTTACTTTGCTTTCCTTATGTTTTATGCATTACTTTTTGTAACATAAGCAATCAGTCCGCTGATAAATATACGTAAATAAAGTTAAATTTAACACTCATGCTCTTGACATTATATACACATTCAAAATGTACCCTTTTCAGGATAAATAGAAACTCACTTGTTTTCTTTTAATAAATATTTTTCATATTTTTCTTTGTACCATGCACGCCCTAGATTGTCAAGTCAAATCAACCATACTGAAAATCACGTCAACTAATGCCTGATTTTCAAAAAAAAAAGAGTTAAAAACAGAGAAGTACCTAATTCACGAAAAGTTAAAATATAAAAAAGGTGAAAATAAGTACAAATTGATAAGACAAATTGACAGTATAATTTATTCAAGCATTCAATCTCTAGGCTTATAGCCATTTCAGTGATTACTGTTTTCCCACATGCTCACCCTGCCAGTATCTTTTTTTGGAAGTTTATAATGTTAATTATCCTCACCTTAAATTTCACTTACGCTCGTTTGGTACACTGAAAAAGAGATAATTAATCACAAAATTCATTTTAGGATAAGTTTATCTCATATTTAATTGGAATAAAATTACTGATTAACTTATTTTGAGATTATAGAGAATGAAATAACTAATCTCGAGATAATTAATCTTGGAATAACTAGTTTCCCAGCCAAACAAGCTCTTATAACTTTATTAATAAAAAAATTAGTTATTGTCAAAATCGATCTGATGTAGAACGGTGAAGCGTATTTCACATAATGAATCACGCCCTTTACAAAGCATTACTGTTTCCCAGTGCAAATTCGATAATTGAATAAACATATGATTCATGCCATGTTGGATAGAGAACTATGAGATCGATCGACTCGAAGCGTGAACCAACGTTAATTGGTTTGTTTGTGGGGGTGGGGGTAGCCAAACCCTGGGCTTTTGATATGTTTATGGAATGTTGTCTTTTTTATTGTGGTAGCAAGTGTGCGCCTCTTAACATGTTTCAGCAACGGTATGTTTGATAATAGATCTCATTTTTCTACTCTTTTTTAAATGTTGACTAATTGATTTATTTCTTCGAGCAAGGACTTAGGTTAAAGTCGAACAATTAAAAAGAAAATGTTCAACAAACATTTTACATGATAAATTTAAAAGTTAAAATCATAAAATTAAAAGATATTTTGATACATTTTACATATTTTTAATTTAAGATTATCAGATTAAAATTATTTTTTTTCTTCTTAAAATTTCGTAATCATTTTTCAATTTCTCATCCCCTTCAATATGTCACAGTAACAAAGTACAATAATTACTATTTCAGTCCCCAAATCTTAAGGGTTCCGTTGTAATGGCCCCTATCCAGAATTTCAAGTATGCAATTTTGTCCTTAACAAATAAAAAAGTAGGTGTTTGACCATGAAAATCAAAAAAAAAAATTGGAGTGGGAGTTGAAGTTGGAGTTCGAGTTGTGTTTGACAATGAATATAAATTAGAGTTGTTTTTGACTTTTTATAAGAGAAGCAAAAGTGAAAAAAGTGAAAACAAGTTTCACTTGCTTTCACTTTTTCAAATACAATTTCAAATTATATTTGAAATTCTTATGGCCAAACACTATAATTTTCACCAAAATAAAATAATTTTCCGAATAAAATTGAAAAATTGTCATCGCCAAACACCCCCTTAGTTTGTGTGGTTAAAAGGTGGGAATACCAAAAACATGTCATAAAGAATAAAGAAAAAAGAAGAGAAGTTATAAGGTAGTAGAGAAAGGATAATGATAAGAATATTGAGTTGTACAAGATTTGCATTTAGCTTGTTTCCCACTTTGTATTTTTGAGTTAAGTTTTAGCCAACTTTGGTTACCAATTTAAGGGGTAGTTAGATATATCGTATGAGATAAATAAGGATATTTCATGAATTGAGATATTTTATGTCTATTTTATCTCACTTTTTATTGAGATAGTAATCACACTATTTTGGTATAAATAATTGGATAAAATAGTCTCGCGATTAGTTAATACCTCATATCAAATATTAATAAAGTTAATCTCGAGATTATTTTTCTCACTCGGTGTATCAACGACCCTTACATTTTAATTTGACTGTCCTATTTTGACCTAGCACGAAATTTAAGAAAGCAAATAAAACTTTTAAAATTTGTGGACTCAAATTAAAAATATGTGAAAATGTATCAAAATATCACTTAATTTTGTGGTCTTAAACATGTCACGTGGAACGTCAAAATTAAAGAGCTGCCAAAAAAAGGAAAGTGACATTCTTTTTTACAACAACAATAACATACCTCGTGTATTACCACATAGTAGAGTCTGGATAGGGTAGAATGTACGTTATCCGTACCACTACCTCCTTTATGATAAACCCTCGGATTGGGACAAAATACAGTCTGGAAAACAATATAATAAAGATGCAAGAGACAGTAAGGAGTAACACAAAAACAAAGAATAATAAAATAATACTACCAACGATCTACCCGAAACTACATATATCAACAAATAATACAAGTGTAGACCTACGACTACCAAAAAAGAACAACACTCCTACCTACTAGCAAGTCCCCCTAACCTTCCACCCTAACACGCTTTCGCCACATCATCTTATCTAGGGTCATGTGTTCGATAAGTTACAACCGCACCATATTCTGTCTAATCACCTCTCTCCAATATTTCTTCGGTCTACCTCTACCTCTCTTGAAAATCATTCATAGTCAATCTCTCACACATTCGCACTGGGAATCCATACATCTCCTCATCACATATCTGAACCATTTCAACCTCGCTTTCCACATCTTGTCTTCCACCGAAGTTACTCCCACCTTATCTCGGATATTCTTATTTCTAATTTTATCTCTCCTAATAAATTTATGCATCCATGACTACATCCTTATTTTCGCCACCTCATTCTTGAATGTAAGGAAAGAAATATTTTTTTTTAAATGAAAATAAAGAGAAAAGTAGATCAAACAAATAAAAGGGAGAGAATAAAATATATGCAAATCTTATACTATACACCTACCTCATGGAAGTAGAGAGACCCTCGAATGAATACTGAAAACCTACGGGACAAACTTATTATTTTTTCACTTTAATTTTGTGATTGATTGTACTTTTACTTTTTTCAGAATACTACTGTATTAGTACTTTAATATTTTCTTGAATTAGTAATAAAATATACTACAGTTTACATCTTTTGTTCTCTATCTCGAGATCATCAAATAGAGCTGGAGTATTCTTTCACTAATTGGTACTCCTTAATTTCCCCAACACTTTTTTTTTATATCTAACCATAACCCAAACTAAACACATTGACAACACTGACACACCCAAAGAAACAGTAAAAAAACCATTTTGTTTTAAAAAAGTATCACACGTAGATTTTAGTTGATCATAGATTTTAAGAGTAGACTTTAAAAAATAAATTGAAAATATTGTTTGTTTATGAAATTTGGTCAATTTTTTAAAAAATTTGTTCAAAAAGATTTAAAGTTTCCACTTATAAAACTTTAAACTTTTTTCAAGCAAAATTAATGTTCAAACACAACTAACAACAACAAGTGGCGGACTCATGATTTAGGAATCGTGCATGTCCGGGAGGTTCGAAACACATATTGACACCCAAAATTTTAAGGTTCCGCCTGGAAACCAAATCACCTAGCCATCTTCTTGGTTTTAAGGATGCTTTTTTTACATAATATATCAATTTTTATATATTTTTTATCTAATTATATCGAATTTGCACAGTATTTAACGGGTGCCGGAGCACCACAAATGTGCACATAGGTCAGCCCTTGTTATTTTCGTGTTAAATAAAATATGTATCCAAATACGAAAACTTCAACAATAAGTTCAAACAACTTAAGAACACTTCCTTTCAGCTCATGTTGAAATGGTTAGGAAGAGGAAGGCTGGAGGGAGAGGGCAGCAACTCAAAGTGCCTACAACAGTGATGGGGGCTACGAAGAAAGCAATTCCACATGAAGAATGTGAATGTATTGCAGGGTATTATCCCGTTCAATTTAGTGACTAATGAGGTCGGGGAAACTCCGGTGAATACCCCAATTGGGGAGGTGAACTCACCATCTAGGTCGGTGAGGTCATGGACGGACTAAGTGGAGGAGGAACAGGCCACAAAACAAATGGGTGAGTCTAGCACTGCTAACCCTAGTTTGACTTGGAGAAAATTAGTGGAGAAAACCCTAGTTGCAAAAGGTTTTAACCTAGCTATTGATAAGAAATGCGCAGTAAACGTAAAAATCACCATGGGATGTTAGCGCAAAAATCGACTATTGGAATTCAACTGTAATTTGCTATATTCTGGGATCAAACCCGCCTCAAGCGGTGATAAAGAGCTATTTCAAGCTAATATAGAAGGGTAGGGCTATAAATAAAGTAGCACAAGTCAATAGGTTTTTTTTTGGTCCGATTTCAATCAATTGAAGATCGAATGAAAACAGCTGAGGAGGGTGTCCAGATGTTTGATCGCAACCCAATTGTGGTGAAGCCATGGAAACCAGATTATGAAGTTACAAAAGAAACTATTGATAAGGTCCCAATCTGGATTAAGATGCCTAGACTGGATATCAAGTAGTGGGGTAAATTAGCTCTAACTAAGATAGCAAGGATGGTAGGAAATCCTTTGAAAGCTTATAAGGCTACTACGTTTAATGAGAGATTAACTTTTGCTAGAGTCTTAGTAGAATTGCAGCTAAATCAGCATTATCCAACTGAGGTTATGTTTGAGAATGAGATTGATAGTGGAGCAAAAAATTGAATATGAATGGAAATCTGTGATGTGCAACAAATGGAAAATTTTGGGCATGAAACAACAGATTGTAGGAGACAGCAAAGAGAAGAGGCTGCTGGTGATAAACTAAGGAAGGATAAGCAAAGAGTTAGGCAACCAGATAAGCAAACATTAAAACACATTCCACAGCAGGCAGAGCAAGAGAAACAAAGCTCAGGTGTGATAAGTGATGTGGGAAAACCAAAACAGTGAAAAACAGGGCTAAGGCAGGATCCAGGTACCAGTACCACAAACTCATTCCAAGCTCTGGTAATGCAAGAGCAACAAAACACTGATAAGGTAAAATAAAGCACTGGTGGAAATATAGTGAGGTATAGTCCGGGAAAGGGTAGGGATGAGGGCTAATCCCCCTCCCCAAATAGATAATGTAGGGTTTTGAATACCAGGAGACTTAACAAAGCATTCAAACAAAGTGAAGTGCATGTGTTTTTGCATAACACAAAAGTTGGACTATTTGATCTCCTGGAAACAAAGATTAAGAGAGCAAAAATTGCTACAACTTCTCTTAATCTTTGTAGGGGGTGGTCATTCACTACTAATTTGAATAAGCATCCTGTTGGTAGAATATGGTTAGTGTGGAAGCTACAAATTTATGAGGTTAACATTGTGATGTAAAGCATATAGGGACAAAGAAAGGTTTTAGCATATCCATGGTCTATGCCTTTAATGACCATGGGATGAGAAGACCCTTATGGAGTAATCTTGTCACAATTAGTGCTCAAGACAAAGGTGTCTGGACAATCATAGGTTATTTTAACTGCCTGCTTAACCCAGATAAAATAATTAGAAGTAAAGTAAAAATATCTGAAATTAGTGATTTCAGGCAATGTGTAGCCAAATGTGCAGTTCAGGATCTCAAATCAACAGGGGCATTCTAAGTGTAAATTGGATAGAGTATTGGTAAATTGTAAATAATATATGGACTTGCTTCTCTCTCAGGTCCACTTTATGCAAGAAGGCCTCTCAGATTATAGTCCTGCAATTATCAGATGTGAGAAGATGCAACACAGTGGAAAGGTTTTGATTAAATATTTTAACATGTGGAGCCTTGCTCCAACTTTTAAAGATAAAGTCAAAAGGAGCTGAAAAACTGTGATATCAGGAAGTAAAATACATAAGGTGATTGAGAAGCTACATAAACTGAAAAGAGTTTTAAAGCAGCTAAATAAGGAAAAATTTCATCAGGTAGAGACACAATCAAAAGAGGCTACGGAACTATTGCTGACTTGTCAGGCTAGATTGTAGCCAGGCCCTCTAAATGCAGTGCTTATTGAGAAAGAACTTCAACTTGCTAAAGATTATACAGAAAATAAAGCTGCATGTGAGGCTTACTTAAAACAGCAATGCAAGAGCAAATAGCTAAAAGAAGCTGATCTTAATACTAAATTCTATCACTCTATCTTAAAAGCTATGAAGAATGCTAATAGAATCTTCAGCATTAAGGATGAATAAGGGAAGATGCAATCTACTGTACTAGATATTGCAAATGCTTTTATCACTTATTACCAGGGGTTGTTGGGTGCAAATACAACTGACACAATGAGGGTGTGTGGTGTTATAATTAACATGGGACCCAAGCTAAATGAGGTTTATAGAGAGCTGTTGAGCAAAGACTTCACTGCTACAGAGGTGAAGCAAGCTCTATGGAGCATTGGTGGGGATAAAGCCCCCGAACCTGATGGGTTTAGCAACAAGTTCTTTAAAGACTTATGGGAAATTGTGGGAGATGATATAGTAGAAGAAGTTTTGGAATTTTTCAACACAGGGAAAATGCAGAGAGGATTAAATGCTACCATTATTACCTTGATCTCTAAGAGTTCACATGTTGCATGCGTAGGTGATTAGAGGCCAATCTGTTGTTGCAATACACTATATAAGGTGAATTCAAAAATGTTGTGTCAAATGATAAAGGGGGTTCTGCCTGACATAGTGTATGATAATCCAAATGCTTTTGTAAAAGGTAAAACAATTATGCAGAATATTTTGATTTGTCAAGACTTAATCAGATTATATAATAGGAAGAACAATACAAGAAGTTGTTTGATCTTGATTGACTTGAAAAAGGCATATGATAGTGTGAAATGGGAGTTTGTCAAAGAAATGCTTTTTGGTCTGAATTTTCCTAGTAAATACATAAAATGGGTAATGGAGTTCCTCGCTACACCTAATTATTCAATTGTTTTGAATGGAGGAATGTATGGTCACATTGAAGGGAAAAAGGGCTAAGGCAGGGTGAACCTATATCACTACTATTATTTGTAGTTTGCATGGAGTATTTCTCCAGGACTAGGAAATGGGTGGCTGATCAACCTGGATTTGAATTCCATACTAAATTAGAAACATTAGATTGAATCGTCTGTGTTTTGTAGATGATATACTAATTTTCAGCAAGAAAGAATGTATATCTATTATACTTATTCTCAGGGGTCGACACACTTTTTCTCTTACCTCAGGTTTCACTACAAATGCTTCTAAGTCTAATATATTCCAGGCCAACATGAAGAAGAAAACTTTGGATGATGTTCGTGAACCTTATTGGTTATGAGAAAGGGACCATGCCATTCAGATATTTGGGAGTGCCCAATGCTTCAAAGAAGTTATCAACTTTGGATTGTGAAGTATTTCTTGATAAAATGGCAAGCAAGATTAGAACATGAGGTTCAAAACACCTGTCATATGTAGGCAGAACCTTATTGATAAATTCTGTGTTGCTTCATATTCATGCTTACTTGTCATCTATGTTTTTGCTACCAAAAAGGGTCATGAAGCAGGTAAATACAATGTGTAGAAACTTCTTATGGAGTGGGAAAGCTTATACAACTAAACCTCCTTTTATTGCATGAGATTTAGTATGTAGACCCCCAAAAGAGGGTGAATTATGCATTATTAATTGTGTCAAATGGAATGAAGCAGCCATTGGAAAGTATGTTTTGAATGTAGCAAATAAAACTGGCAACTTGTGGGTGAAATAAATGAACCATATATATCTAAAAGAAATTGATTGGTGAAATTACAGGTCTCCTGCTGATAGCTGTTGGTACTGGAAAAAACTATGCAACATAAAGGAGAAACTGAAAGTAGGGTACAGTGGCAATCACTGGCAACAACAAAATGATATGTACACTGTAAGAAAAAGGGTATGATTGACTAAGGGATAATGGAGATGAATGGGACTTTTGGAGGCTTGTTTGGAATAATACAAATATCCCAAAACATTGTGTTATTAGCTGGCTTGCACTGCATAACATGTTATTAACAAGAAAGAAAGGCAAAAAGGGGAGAAAGAGGCTATAGACGTAAAGTGACTATTCTTGATATTCAAGCCTCATACTAAAGAAGACCCTTATTTCATTAAGGATATTTTTGTAATTATTAGTGTAGGCTATAAATAAGGGGGAATAACTCATTTTAGGGTTAGACTATTTTTTTGATCTTGATGAATATTGAATATTAAATACTCTTGTGAGTTTGAGAGCTTGTTGAAGCTTATGATTGTTTCAAGTTTAGAAAGGAGGGTTGCTTGGGAATCTAATTCCCTTGAGGTCTTTCTCATAGGTTTAGGTGCTTATTTGGATATTTGAAAGAAGTCTTTTCTTTTTATAGAATTGGTTGCCTTTGATTCCACTTTTATGTCTACCTTTCTATCCCTTTATCTTTTGTTTATCTTATTTCTTTGTTTCCTTTGTTCTTTTTTAGCTTCCGCATTTTCTTTCTTGTATCATTTGGTATCAAGAGCTTGGATTGGGTTTGTTTCTACAAACTTAAGTCTTGGGTTTTGGTATTTTTCAAAAAAAAAAAAAAAGATTTTTTTTGTTTTGATTTATTATTTTTGATACTAGATCTTGAGTCCCTAGTGTCTTATGAGTCTAGATCTCAAATTTTGTTCAATTCGGAGTTGTAGAATTGAAGATACCATTAAAGGATTTTGAGCTTTTGAAACTTTGTGAATTTTAAAAAGTGAGTTTATTTTTGACTTGGTTTTGAAAGCTAAAAATTAGTGGGGTTTGTTCGTGGCATTGAAAGGAACACATGGGCGAAAATTTCTTTGAATTTGGAGCAAAAACGAAGAAGTTATGAGCATTTGAAGATTGGAGTTTTTTTCTTGTGTTCTTGAGCATCTTCATCTTGTTCTTGAAGAAGAAGATAGAAAAGGTACACTTTGATTCAAAAATTTTGAAGTCAAAGTTGGTCAAGTGTTAGTAGGTCCACTTGTGGAATTTTGGAAAAAAATAAAATAAATTTGAAAAAAAATAAATTAAAATCTGAAAAAAAATAATTAAATTAAATTGATTTTCCACGTGGCGCCACGTCAGCAGCCAAGTCAGAGCCAAATCAGCAGTCAACTTTAGTCAACAACTGTCACTTCAACAAAAAAAAATTCAATGCCATAAGAAGGGCCAGACGCTTGTTTTGGCACCCAAACCAGCAAGCTTCTAAACCTCATTGCCCTAGGAAGGGCCAGATGTTTGCTGGAACGGCCAAACTAGTAAGCTCCCAAATTTTTTTCTAAGTGTCCAAATTTCGTGATTCATTTTTTTGTTCTCTTTCTCTTTCGATCGCTCAACTATTTAACAAGTAATTAACATCTTTAATCACTTGTTAACTAGTTTTACACATCAAATCCTCTTCTTTGATCCTTTATACTAAGTAACAACAAGTAATTTCTTCTACTTTTGTTACTTTGTTTTTGAGTCCAATTTTTTTCGTGCTACTTTCTTTTAGCTTTTCTTCATTATTTTTCCTTGAAAACTTCTTGGTTCTCGTCCTTAGCTTTTGAACTTTCTTTCTCGAGCCAACAAGAATCCATTCTTGACCTCAAGTAGAGATTGAACCCTTGCAACTCATCGGACTAAACAAGATACAATCATTGACCGAAGCAATTTGTGAGGCAAACAAAGGTGTGATTTCTTGAGTGATTGTGTTTTTTTTTTTTAAACTAACCTAATGTGTTTGCTTGCTTTGGTTTAGTGACTTCAATAGGTACCAATGACGAGTCATGAAAAGGAAAGTCAAGTTCCCACCGGGGAACCCACTTTGGGTGAATTGTTAAACTTGTTCACCACTCTCTCTACCCGAATGGAAGGACGGTTGGATCGATTGAGTACTCGAATAAATCGATTGCAACTTCACTTTCCATCTACTTTTCCTAATACTCATCAAGGAACTTTAGGTATTCCTTCTCTTTGTAAGGACTATTGTATAGGTACAAACATGACAAATAGAGGAATACAAGGCAAAGAGGATCTTTCTTGTGAGCTTCAAGGTAAAATAGCTAAATTCGACACTTTAAAATTTACCAATGAACAAAGTGCGAGTGATTGCTTGTCTTCGTGCGAGCTTAATGATTCCTTGCAATATAATGATAATGTATTTGTTGAGAGTGTTCATACATTAGTTGATCCTATTGATGACCGAATTGATTCTTCTTGCAAGATCGATTTGTGTCCACCTAGTGTTGGTACTTGTGATTTGCTTGATGGAACATTGTTATGTGATTCTTTTTCATATATAGATAATGTCTTTGTTGAGAGTGTTCATACACTAGTTGATCCTATTGATGACCAAATTGATTCTTCTTGCAAGATCGATTTGTGTCCATTTAGTGTTGGCACTTGTGATTTGCTTGATGGAACATTATCCTATGAAATTTATGCTGATCAACTTGTTTGTGATTCTACTTCACTAATTGAGGGATTTTGTGATTTGATTATTGAGCCTCAAATTAGTGATGTCATTGATAAAGTTGGTCATATGAAAAGAAGTGATTTTTTGAGCATATCTCTTATGTAAGATCCTATTGCTTGTTTTGCTCGTAGAACTCATGTTCTTGAAACCGCCTTAAAAGATGATATTTGTCTTTTTGAGAATGAGATTACATGCTTTAATTCTCCATTTTTCATTGTTTCTTCTCACTTTAAGTATAATGTCTTGTTTGATGATGATGAGATCACTCCTAGTTTGGTGCCTAGTGGTGTGAATAGTGATTGTAATGTAGCTCTTCATGAGAGCTATACTTTGTTTGATAACCCACTATGGGATGTTGAGAAGGAAAGTGATGTGTGTTCATCAATTGCTGCTTCTTATTTGAGTGTTCCAATTCTTGATAGTATACTTGATATTCTTGAGTCTTCTAGTGATCTTACACGTGAGGACACCTTGATGAGTTTATTTTGCATGATACCTTTCTTTACTAACTATTTGCATATGATGATGCTCATTCTTGTGGGGAGGGTACGTCGTATGTTGGTAGTAGTTTATTTGGGGCAAATGGTTGTTTTCTTGATCAAGATACATGGGTAATCTTTCCTTTTGACCCCGGTAACACTTTGCATGTGTGGGAGTTGGCCATGGATCCATCTCAAAAATGGTTTTGTCTTGAAATAGAAGATTGTTTGTGCTTTGTGTATAGAACTAATGTGTGCGTACCTAGTTGGTGTTTCAAACCTATTGGTTCCTTGATGATATCCTTATTTATTGATCCTTGGACTAGCCAAGTACTTTGTGCTACATGTGAAGATTTATTCTTTATGAGACTAGTTGATGTTTGGTTATATAACAAGTATGTGCATCCTTGACATGTTGGTGAATTTATTAACCCTTGTGCTAATCCCCATGCTATGAGGCCCTTGTTCTTGTTTGTCTTCCTTATGGTTTTGCTAGGTTTGGATTCGAGGACGAATCCTTTTCAAGAAAGGGAGAATGGTGCAAGCCGAGCCTCATCAATATCATGGAATGAAGAGTTGAAGCTTGAGAATATGCTAAAGTGGAAGTACAAGAAAGAAAGGCAAAAAGGAGAGAAAGAGGCTATAGAAGTAAAGTGACTATTCTTGATATTCAAACCTCATACTAAAGAAGACCCTTATTTCATTAAGGGTATTTTTGTAATTATTAGTGTAGGCTATAAATAAGGGGGAATAACTCATTCTAGGGTTAGACTATTTTTTTGATCTTGATGAATATTGAATATTAAATACTCTTGTGAGTTTGAAAGCTTGTTGAAGCTTTTGATTGTTTCAAGTTTAGAAAGGAGAGTTGCTTGAGAATCTAATTCCCTTGAGGTCTTTCTCATAGGTTTAGGTGCTTATTTGGATATTTGAAGGAGGTCTTTTCTTTTTATAGAATTGGTTGCCTTTGATTCCACTTTTATGTCTACCTTTCTATCCCTTTTATCTTTGTTTATCTTGTTTCTTTGTTTCCTTTGTTCTTTTTAGCTTCCACATCTTCTTTCCTATATCAAACTGAGTCAGTCCATCACTTGTTCTTCACATGTTCATTTGCTCAGGAATGCATAGGACAACTACTGCAATGGGCAAGAATTAGCATTCAGAACAAATCATTACAGGGTATATGGAGGAGTATTGCAAGGAAGGGTCGAGGAAAGGTAAGTAAAGAAATTCTATGGGCCTTGATAACTACGTGTGTTTATCATATTAGGGGAGCCAGGAATACTGATTTATGGGAGTTCAAAGTGCCAAGATCTCAATTGGTGTGCAAGAGTATCCAGGAGGAATGTAAGATCAAGATTGTACATATATTACAATACAAACAGAAACTTAAAAATAGTAGCTGGTTAGAGCATATTATAGCAATATAGATGCATTTGTTTTGTCACTTATAGTAAAAATAGTGGTTTTATTTTCGATCATTACTTGTTCAGGATGTAGTTAGTAAAAACTGAATGAGGCAGAGTAGATTGTAATAGTGGAGCAACTGGTGGGTTTTTAATAATATAGTTTGTTCGACCAACAAAAACACTTAAGAACAAATGAAGTTCAAACTATTTTTTGGAAAATAGGAAAAACTAGCAAGAAAGAGAGAAAGATAAAATTGAGAATCAAGTCCACTGAATTCACAATGTGTCCTTAAAGAAATTATTCCCCTCAAGTACCCGAGGTTATGAAATATATCCCCCTAGAATAAAATAATTCACTTAAGCCAAATAGTGGAACCTCAAATTCGCTGAATTTTGAATGCACTCAACGATAGCAAATCACACTAGAGTTTTTGCAAGAAGGAAGAGTTTTTAACTTTAAAATTTTGTTCTTAATATCTGAGGAAGATTCAGATATTTATAGCCAACAAACACCTCTCTCAAAAAAAGCAATGGTTCATAAAAAAATTACACTATTTTGAAACGATGGGTGAAGTTCGTTAGAGATGTGGTTCACACTTCTGCCACAGTTTCAAAACCAGAAAGTTGGAGGACGAAGTGCTTTAGAAGTGCGGTCCACCCATGTCGAAATGTGGTCCACACTTCTACCACACTTTCCTAAATAATGTTTGCATCGACGCGACTCTTTAGAGTGCGTTGGAAATGTGATTCTGGTGCGTTCCACACTTTGTAAGTGTGGTTCACACATGAGACTTGTCTTTTTCTAACCTCACTAACAACCTGGAGAAATACTTTTCTACTTAAGCACAATTTTTTTTTCCCCACCAATGTGGAAGAAACATTCTTCCATAAAATGTATTCATTTTTTCCCTCCATTTGTTCCTCCATTTTCCGTTCACCTAACATAACATATCCAATCAGAGAGAACTAAGTTACAACAATAACAACAAACTTAGTAGGTGTTTGGACGTGTGATTTCATCTCGTGATTTGAAATCATGAAATGAAATCAGCGTTTGGACATGCAATTTAACGTTGATTCCATCTCATGATTTCATATGATGAGATAAAATCCCAAATTCTCCAAAAAGCTTGATTTGAAATTTCATATAATGATTTGAAATTTTTCAAATACAAAAATTATCCCATAAGTTTATATTTTGTAACAAAAAGCCCACAATTTATATCCACCAACCATTTATTTCATATGTATGCAAATAAAATTTATAGTTCATATTATTGCTCTTTAAACCATTTATATCTCATGCAAGCTCAACGTGAGGAGATTGTTCCTACTACGTGGAACGATTGCATTAAAGAGTAGTACACTATAACTCATGTTCAATTTTACTTCTTTATTGAACTAAAATTTGATCAATAAATGTTATATTTTTTTAGAATGTTTTGTGATAGTGTATTATACTTTTGTTGTAAATTTTTGCTTATTTGGTAAGATTGTATAAAGAATTAGGACAATTTTGATAATTTTCACAACTTATGAATTTTTTATGTTTATGATAAAATTTACAACATAAAAAGTCTAAATTGCATGTATAAACAAAACTTCAACTTTATCTCATAATATCAAATCATAATTTCATATCATGATTTTAAATTATGATTTCATCTCGCATGACCAAACGGGTCCTTAGATTATTCTCATAAGTGGAGTCAGAAAGAGTAATAAATTGCATGTATAAACAAAACTTCAACTTTATCTCATAATATCAAATCATAATTTCATATCATGATTTTAAATTATGATTTCATCTCGCATGACCAAACGGGTCCTTAGATTATTCTCATAAGTGGAGTCAGAAAGAGTAATAACAATAACATATCTAATATAATGTATATGCACGAAAAGAGTTCTAAGTTAAAAAAGAAAAAAAAGAATCAAATGCTTTTTCAGCCTATATCCCTATCTTTTCTTTATTAGAAATACTAGTGTCTGAATTGGGTGGATTTGGTACCTGAAACTGAAATAACCAAAATTAATGGCCAAATAAGGACTCTTTTTGCTATCCCCTAAGTTTTTTTGTTTTTTTTTTCTTATTCCCCTTTCACTTTCTCTATAGGGTTTTGTTCTCTTTTATTTTGGTAAAAATTCCTTCCAGCTTTCTCAAAAGCTTTGCCCCCTTTTTCTTTGGGAATTTATCTATTTGTAATTGACAACATATCTTATTTTAAAATTTATCATTGACTAGTTTTGTTATTCATAATTATCTTTTAAATAATATGACAGTATAAAAAATCTTGTATGTAGGAATATATGTTTATGGAAATTAAGCTCTTTTTCACCATTAGTGCAACAAATTAATTACTTAGATCATCTAAGGGGTAGCTATTAATTACTTATATAGCAACCGTTCGTAAAATAAATGAGACTAGTATTTTGATTGAGCACGAGGTTTAGGAAAGAATGATTTTATTTTTAAAATTTACGATCTAAATAATTTTTAAATATTTGAGTGACTAAAATCATCTCATTAAAAGTTAAATAAGAGATAATTAAATTATTCTAAACTATAAAAAAATAAAATTCTTTTTTGGAAACGGACTAAAATGCAAAATGTGACACATAAATCGAGATAAAAAAGTAATTGAATTAGAAAATAAACTTAATTATCAGCTATAACATGTTAAAATATATTGACAATATTTTTGTCTTAGTCTAGATGGCTAGAGTTATCTAAATATCTTATAAAATTAAACAAGATGTGTGCAAGTTAACCTGAATAGCACAATTATATATAAAAAATACATTAGAAGTATAAATTTTTTATATCATTTTCCCCCTTATATACACAAAATACACAATCTCTATAATTAGAAAGCTTTGCCCCACCTCACCTCAACCCCCTCTTCAATTGGGTCATCACACATATACACATCATAGCCACACATACAAAAAAAAAAAATAATTTCTTTGTATTCTGGTTTATTCCTTGTTCCCACTTAAAAATTCCCTCATCCTTGTTCACTCTCTTTCTTGTGCTAATATAAAAAGTATTAAGATTCTTTTTTATAAAAAATAAATAGATTAAAAGAAGAACGTGATGCATAAATTGAGACAAAAAAAAGTAACTAAATAGAAAATAAATTTATGCATAATTAATACATGAGAAATCATGATATTAGCAAAGTAAGAGATTTTAATATATGCATTAACATGAGTAAAGACACAATAGTCCCTTAAAACATGTTGCACATTATTTTTATTATATTTGTAATTTTTTTTTTAGAAATATACAATATAAGTTATTTTTAACACACTAAATCAAATACTGCATATAAAATATTCTTAACATAACTAATGCATCATATTTTGCACTATTCTTATACATCCTATCAAACGACCCCTTAGTTACTAGCTATCACATGTTAAAATGCACTGACAATATATCTGTTCTAGTTGTGATGCACGAGTACTAAAATAAACTAAAGTACAACCTTCTTTTTCCCCTTATGTACACAATCTCTATAATTTGAAACCTTTGCCCCCACCTCACCCCACCCCTCTCTATAATTAGGTCAACACACATAGACTACTTCTTACCCACACATACACATATACAAAACAGAAAGAAAAAACATTTCTTTGTATTGTGGTTTATTCCTCGTGCCTCGTTCCCACTTATAAAGTCCCCCTTCCTTCTTAACTCTCTTTCTTGTTCTACTTTTGGAAAATTAAACTTAATAGGTGTTTGGCCATGAAAATCAATTTTTTTTGAGTTAGAGTTGAAGTTAGAATTGGAATTAGAGTTATGTTTGACCATAAAAATAAATTTGACTTTTTGTGAGAGAAATAGAAGTGAAAAAAGTGAAAACAAGAAAAACTTATTTTCACTTTTTTGAAATTTTATTTCACTTTAGTGAAAAAAATTTCATGGCCAAACACCACGAAATTTCACTTTTTTCACTAAAGTGAAATAAAATTTCAAAAAAAAGTGAAAAAATTTAATGGCCAAACGGGCCCTTAATTACTAGTTGCAATATATTAAAATACGTTGATAGTATATTCATTCTAACCTTTATGGACGGTGTTGCTTGATATCTATTATCGATGGCAAATAACAAATACGGAGTATCTCATAAATTTAATTGAAATATGCATAAATTAATCTGTACACATGATTATTAAAATAAAATAAAATAAAATACATTAAAAGTATCAAAATATTTAAATTCTTTTCCCCTTACATACATAAGCTCTATAATTAGAAAGCTTTGCCCTACGCCCCTCTCTACTAGGTCATCACACAAGACTACTTCTTACCCCGCCCCCCCACCCCCACCCTGCCAACACACACACCCCAAAAGAAAAAAAAAACTTTCTTTGTATTGTGGTTTATTCCTTGTTCCCACTTATAAATTCATCTCATATATTCTTATTAACTCTCTCTTTCTTGTTCTAACTATTTTTGGAAAATTAAAAAGAAGAAAACAGTACTGGTCATGGCTAGAGAGAAAATTCAGATCAAGAAAATAGACAACTCAACAGCAAGACAAGTAACATTTTCAAAGAGAAGAAGAGGGCTTTTCAAGAAAGCTGAAGAACTTTCTGTTCTTTGTGATGCTGATGTTGCTCTCATCATTTTCTCTTCTACTGGAAAACTCTTTGACTATTCTAGCTCAAGGTACATATAATATCATCCTCTTAATTTATAATTTCTTTGGTTAATTAATTATATAACAACAATACATACCAAGTGAATTTTCAGAAGTGGAGGTTGAGGAGGGTAAGATGTACGGAGATCTTACTCAATCTTTGTAGGGTAGAAAGGTAGTTTTTGATACACTCTCTGCTCAAAAGAAATGAAAATCAAAACAATGATTTTTGGTTATTTACAATAACAATAACGTATTCAGTGAAATTCCAGAAGCGCCATTTTGGTAGAGGATAAGATCCCTATGTAGGGTAAAAAGACTGTTTTCGATAGATTCTAGGCTTAAAAGAAGTGAAAATCAAAGCAATGGTTTTTGGTTATTTATTTTTGAAAAAAAATGAACCTTTTTTTTTTTAAAAAAAAATTGGGTATAATTTCCAAGTGGGTGTCTTTAGTTAGTAATGATTGAGAAGTCATTGAGAACATATATAGTGTGCAAACTACGCCAAACTTGTTATTTTGAGTTTATGTGAGTTCTGAATTGTTGAAATTTCAGTAATATATTAAATAGTTTTTTTAGATATAAATATAGGGGTTTGATCTAAAGCTATTTGTTCTGTCGAACGTAATTAAGTTGTAGGTAAAGTTGTAGCTCTTCTCTTGTTTGCAAGTCTCTTAAAATACTTTTTATATGATTTTAGTTGTGTATACTGATAATATTATCGATATACTTTAATTTGTAATAATAGTTAAGTTACATAGTAATTTTTTATAACTTTAGTAGTTGAGTTGCCATTTTGGTGAAGTTAATTACTTATTAATGACATAATTTTCACAATGATAGTCAAACATAATACTTTCCATATTTAGCAACTAGCTTAGAAACCTACCTCAAGAAGCTTTCCAATTTGTGCTATTTATCGACTCTTTTGAGGTGATGATTAATGGAAAACTTGAATTTTATAGTTTTGCATTAAAAAAAACTAAAGCACCAATGACTCAAAAGATTTAAAAAACAAAGAAGAAAAAAAGAGCAAGAAAAAATAAAGAATATGCAACTTTACAAAGACAAAATGAGTGGTGTTGGAAGTATAGCGAGTAGTTGAGGGGCTACAAGAATTGATGCTGCTCGAATTCTCGAAAAATATAACTTCATCGTATTAGATTCTTTTAAGAATACATAGTTTTTTGATGATTCGGTGGACTCACAAATGATACTAAAAAGAAAAAGCTTTTTTTTGGATAGGAATATGCAGTCTTTCACCCAATGACATTATTGAGAGATTCGTAGAATATATTTATAGAGTTTAAGTTTTGTGCATTATATTTGTATAATTTTTTTACACTATTCAATTGACTTGTAGCATCTTGTAAATTTTTAAAGCCTAGCCTGATATAATTTGCAAAAAAAATGGAGTACTAGTCCATTATAATGAATTAAATTGAATACTAGTGCAAAAATCTTTTGTACTATTCGTGTATATAAATATTGATCTAAATCCTTAAATCTTTTTATTATCTAAAAAAAGGAACAAAATTAGCTGGATATTGTTATTGAAAGGGCCACCATATCTTATCTGTTTCAGAAAAGCAATAATATCATATCTATAAAATAAAAAATAAGCATATCATGAAACACTACTATATATATTTATGGAGGATAGGACAAACTTCTTTTCATTGGGGAAAAAGAAGCATCATATTTTAGGAATTTTATGCTTTGCCATTTGGAATATAGTATGGTATAGGTAAAAAGGAACAAATTTGATGAGCTATTCTTTTTGAGGTTATTGTTAGCGTATATAAAGATATGTTTTTTCATTTGGTATTCGGTAAAAATTATCACTTTTGAATTCGCGATAAATTGTCCCACTTTGGATAGAGGCGCAACACGCTCCCTACAAAAAATGACTATATTTTCAGACTTGAACTGAGATCTCTGATTTAGGATGAAATAATACTTGCTATCCTATCATAACCTTTGACGTTACATAATTAAATGATACGGTAACATGTAAAAGCGAAGTCAGAATTCTAGTTATGAATTTTGCAGAATTCATAAGTTTAGCTAAAATTTCTAAAAAGTTCACTGAGTATGTGATCCAGTAAGTTGATTATTTTGCATCTTTGTAATTCACTTATTTATCATCCTACTTACTGAAAAATCCTTGATACTTGAGCTTGTTAAGTGTCTCACATCAGTTGAGTGATGAATTGATTTTCTTTTTATATAGTTTTTTTAATATACCTGAGGTCAATTTTCTTAACAAAGATTATATCAATCGTCTTTAATTACTTTGTCGTCGTGCTCATGTGTCCAAAATATATTGGATATGTGAAACATATACAATTTTCATAGAGTTTAACATTTATACACGAATCATATAAAAAATAACTATATATAACTGTTCCGTTCGATTTTTTAAATAAGATATTAAAATTTCTTTTCTTTTTTTTCCATGAAGCATGAAACAAATTCTTGAGAGGCGTGATTTGCATTCCAAGAATCTTGAAAAATTGGATCAACCATCTCTTGAACTTCAGGTAATTAGTTTCTTAATTAATCCATTTATTTAAGCCTTAGTTACCTTTATATTTAATTAGTCTTTATAATTTTTGGTGGTTTTTTAGTAAACATTGTTTATTTTGTTTGCAGCTTGTAGAGAATAGCAATTACTCCCGATTAAGCAAGGAAATTTCTGAGAAAAGTCAGCGATTAAGGTATATTCATAGTTTGAAATCGACTGTATGAACTCGTAGTATCATCACGTCCTTTAAAAATAAAAGAGAAAATAATATTAGAAGTTCTCTAACAAGTATTATCGACTAATAGGCAAATGAGGGGAGAAGAACTTCACGGACTAAATATTGAAGAGTTGCAACAGTTGGAGAAATCTCTTGAAACTGGATTAAGCCGCGTCATAGGGAAAAAGGTCGGGATTTAACTTATATATATTGACACTATAAATTATGTTTATATTATCAGTGTAATTTAATCTATCATTACAAGTCACTATTTCCCTTTTCAATTATCTTATACAACTTGCTTTTTCATATATCAGGGTGACAAAATAATGAGAGAGATCAATCAGCTCCAACAAAAGGTCAGGAATAATATCTTTTAATTGATCCGATAATCTAAAGTTTTTTATAAATCGTAACATACTTGGTTTTCGTTAAGGCTGATAATTGATTTTGTGATCGTTAAGGCTGATAATTGATTTTGTGAAAAATCAACAGGGCATGCAACTAATGGGAGAAAATGAAATATTGAGGCAACAGGTATGTAATTTTCATTTTCCTACGAAAAGCAGACATGAAATAAAAAATTCAACGTTTCAATAAAATTTTGAATAGCGATCTCGATTTATTTCGTCAAAAGAGTTTAACTTCTGATCGAATATATGAATTAGTACCACTATGAGGATCATCTAAACTATACAACTAGATGTAATTAACTCTTCATAAAAGTAGAATTGGTAACACCCGAGGGTGCACGGTCAATGAAATGAAGAGGAATCATGAGGTCTCGGGTTTAAATTTCAGTAGTAAACTAAAAATATTTTGACGATTTCTTCTTTATTGCCTAAATCTTGATAGACAAAACTATACCCCATAAAATTAGTCGTGTGTGATAAGTTGAAGGAACACTATCGTCATTAAAAAAATAAATAGAATCAGTAACTCCAAATTGATACAAAGCAAAACCTAGGGACCATTCCAAAGTCAAGTGGATCATAGAGTTGTTTCAATTATCAGAGGTCTCGGGTTCGAGTCTTTGGAATGAAGAGAATCTTACTAGTCGTGAACATTTCTTCTTTAAATGGATCTTATATGTTGCACGAATTCAGATTAACTGTGGTTTCAGTGTTGTTCAAACATATTATTAACTACTTGTATGTTGTTGATGAAATATAACTGTGGTTCTTTTTTTTTTTTTTGAAGGTGATGGAGATATCTAATAATAAAAATAATTATGGGTATAAAAATCGAACAGCAGCACCAGCAGTAGTAGTATTTGAACCAGAAAATGAGTTTAATTATGAAGAAGGTCAATCATCTGAATCAGTAACAAATCCATGCAACTCTTCTGGCCCTCCTCCTCAAGATGATGACAGTTCTGATACTTCTCTCAAATTGGGGTTAGTACTTTAATTCTTCTTGTAATTTTGCTAATTTCTTGTTAATTTATATATACGGATAGTATAAAAAAAATTATTAGTCAATACGCTATTGGCAAACAGTTTCTCTGCCTTCTTTAGGTATGTGAGCGTACATATCACCTTGCGATAAGGTTGTACATTATTGGTGTAATTTAACTCACTACCGGAAAACAAGAAATTAGCGATAGACAAAATTTCGTAGCTTAACAATAAAAATTCCATGCTAATCCCATTAGGTATGGAGAAGCGACGTATTATAAGAATATTTAATTAGTTTGGAGAGTTTTTGCCATGGATTATCGTAGGATTACCAACAAATTCGGTAGCTAAATCCATGTTTTCTTGTGGTGACTGATTATAACATGTATATAGAAGATTGAGCTACAGTACAAGTTAGGGCTTCAATAGAATTCAATAATTTTGGCTCAAACGATCAGTAGTGGACTAGCAAGAAATTTACTTAATATGTTTTATCGCAGTTTGAATTTGACATGCGGTTTTGACTGAACCTAGTAGCTTTAGTTTATACCTTGTATTTGTATTTAGAAATTCATCAAAATTCAGAACCTAGTCACTAACATCTGATGTCATTATCCTAATATTTAGATACCATAAAACTTAAATCTTGACTCTATCTCTATAGATGTACACCTTCATGTCTAAATTTATATTACATGAATTTAAAATTCTGAATCCATCCCCGATACGTAAATTTTCATCTTATTCTTTTTCATTTCAGGCTACCTTACTCTGGCTGAGGGGAGGAGCAAAAACAAGGTGCAGCTATTTTTGTATGTTCAAGGAGGAGGA
The DNA here is from genome assembly GCA_031232105.1 of Capsicum rhomboideum. Classification (NCBI taxonomy): domain Eukaryota; kingdom Viridiplantae; phylum Streptophyta; class Magnoliopsida; order Solanales; family Solanaceae; genus Capsicum; species Capsicum rhomboideum. Next base: position 50,499,008 of record CP124707.1, read on the forward strand.
AGAAAAAAAAAGTATTACTGACTACTAATTAAGTATGTTGGATTAATGTAAAAGCTAACCCCAAGAATTTCGTTATTATGTATGTAACTGGTATAGTCCAATGTACTATTATTTTATATTAATATTATTATGCTATGTATCAAGTAGCTTTAATTAATTAGCATTAAAAATCTTTTGATTCAACTTGCCAACTTGCAGTAATTATACAATGGGCTTAATTATTTGCAGCTTTTGCCAAATTAGAGATGTTTTGTGGCTCTGAAATATATATACTTGATAGTTTAGATGTGTTTTTTTGACAATCAACTACTAAAAGAATACTATGTAATTTTTCACCTTGCCTAAGTTTTTTGACCAAAGTCATCTAATACATCTAAAGATGAGATATAGAATAAACTAGTAAAATAGTCGTATTAAACGAAGGTTGATCAAAACACTATAAAATAGTTACTAGTTCATAAATAAAGAATTTTAGTTGTTCAATTGATTAATTGTATGAGCTTTCACTTTATCGGTGTGCGATTGAATCCCCATCTTATAATCCTTTCCTCCATTTTCTCTTCCCCTCATTTTTTTTTTATAAAAAAAGTTCATAAATATACCTTATTTCGCAATTACTTTCATCAATTTAACATTTTTTAAAAAAAAATCACACTCATGTAGCCAAAATAAATTTTCCATGTTGTAACCACCTGTAATAAAAGGAAGAATTGGGTTGCTGCGGGCAATAATTTACCTGGGCTAACAACTGCTGCTATTTCACTTGCTCAAATTCTTGTTTTGAGCCCATATCAATACCTTGTTTGCCTAGTTATTTTTGAAGTTTTTGGACAGATTGCTCTATTTTGAGATGAGCTTTAATTTTCTTCCTTAAGTATGTGGTCTTTAATTTTTGCCTTTAACTCCTACTTTAATGGAAATGTATGGGTCAAAGTATCTTTATCGATGACCTAATTTTGATCGGCATAAATTTAGAGAATTTTTGCTTATCCGGCGCAAATTGTGTAGTGTCTAATTTGTTTGGTATACGTTTAGAAATCTTTTGCCTTATAGAACATAAGTTATGTAGTATCTAATTTGCTCTGTATAAGTTTGGAGAACTTTTACCTTATACAAAATAAGTTTTATAGTATCTAATTTCGCTAGATATAAGTTTAAAGAACTTTTGCCTAGTCTGTTATAAATTCTGTAGCAATTAACTTATATATATTACGACATAACTTGTGGGTTTTGAATTGAAATTATGCCTCTGTTGACACAAATTAAGCGGCATAACTTATGAGGGAATTCTTTTATGTTTTTTCTATGCCATAGGTATTTTCGGCCACTTTTCGGCCACAAATTAAGCGGCAATTAACTTAAACTGCTTAACGGGCAAATATTAAAACTTACCAATTTAAGGGACAAAAATTAAATTAAAGGTCACCCAAAATAGGGATTCGTACAAATAACCCATCATTTTTACATATTTTTTATGTCTCTGTGTCACTTTTCATTTTTCGAGAGTCAGACAGTTTAAATTTGATAGTAAATTTGGGCAAAAAAATCTTCAAGTTTTTTTGAAATAAAATTTATATATTTGGAAACTATGTAAACGTTACTATATGTCACAATTATTTCAAAATCCGAAAAGCAACACATAAATTGAAACGGAGGAAGTAGTTTATTTTAGATGTTTTTGCCTTGATTAATCCTATTTCGACTTGGTCTTTAATTTTTGCCCTATTTAAATGGTTCTAAAACCCATCGCTTCGCTTGAAGCAAATTGTGTACTAATATTTGCAGGAGATGACGACTCACTGTTAATAATATTTATTAAGACAGGAGATTAATTTTAAACATCTATTTTTGCTCTTTGTTTTCATGTACCAGCTGTATGGTGCTGTACTTGAATATTCTGAATAGTTAGTTAGTTGGTTAGTAATGACAATTAACAAACAATCAAACATGTTTGACATTCATTTAAGTAAAGATTTTAAGATTTTCCTTTTCAATCAAGTCATTGGTCGTTTAGTAGATTTTGATATTGAGTATTGAGTAACCCTTTCCTCTATGATTCCCTTTCTCCTGCATGCCTGCAAGTGCGTTGGCTTGGTGCTCAACTTGAGCCTTTCGAGCAGCGCAGACTATACAACAACAACTACATTCCCGATATATTTCCACAAAGTGGGGGTCTAGAAACTAGGGACAATGCTTAACTAATTTGAATTCTCATGAAAATAATATACGTTTATGAAAAAACATATTCATAACAACTAAATCAACTATTGTGACCTCAACATGTTCAAATACTAACTTTTTAAAAAAAAAATAAAAAAAATATTGAACTTATCAATCAATTTGAATGTTGAGAAGGTTACCTTGATTTTGAATTTGTGAAATTTGAAAATTTGAGTTCCTCAGGTTGTGACGTATGAAATTTAAATTTGTATATTTGGACATACATTTATTTGAAAAAGTATTGAAGATTATGGCAAAAGTCCCAATGCAAAAACTGGTTGGTCAAATTTTACGATCAAATAGAAATTTGAAAATAATTTTTTAATAGTGAAATTAATCTCCCTTTTATTTTTATTTGTTTATTATACTAAAAATAGATATTTATTTTTATTTTGTCAATCTGAAAAAAAAATAATTAAAAAATAGTTTATCACTCAATTTTTAATTTTATCTTTCTTATTAATTATAGTCATTTATAATGTATTTTTTATCTTATTCAAAATGTAATATAGTAAAAAATTTATTTTGATTATTAATTTTTAAAAATATGTCCAGTCAATACTCTACAAGTAAAAATATGATGAAAGAGTAAAGTGAACTGAGTATAGCAAGTAGTATTAGCACTAAGATTAGCCAACTCAAACAACCGACAAAACATAGATCATTGTCCTAAGATAAATAATCCATCCCACATCTACTCTCTTCTTCCCTCTCCCACTTAGCTTACTTTCACTTCTTGCTTAGTTAAATCAACACCCTTTGTAGAAGCAGTGCAAAAGATCGAGATGGGATCTGTTTCTTTGAAAATAGGTGATGGAACTGCAAGATTCAAGAAAGCATCCTACTGTTCATCAGCTCTAAATCTCCTTATGTTGTTCTCTGTTGTGACTACTAATCTTTTTGCTTTATATGCATTTACATCTTCACCAAAAAACACTCATCATCTACTTATCCCACATACTCACAAGAACATATCTTTAATCTCAGAACAAGTTTCTTTAATTCTAAGAGAAATTGATTCTTCACAAAAGAAACTTGCTCAAATGGAAAAGGAACTTTTAGGGTATGAAAGTTTTGATCTTTCTAGTCCAAAAGTTCCAAATGAAGTAAGAAATTTCTTGCAACCCCATTTGTTACCTTTAGGTAAAGATTCAAGGACTGGGATTACTGAAATGGTGGCATCTGTTGGACATTCTTGTGTTAAGTCTTTGGATTTGTTGGCTCAGTTTATGAGTTATAAGGTTAGTGGTGTTTGTCCTGATGATTGGAGTCTTGGACAGAAGTTGATTCTTAGTGGTTGTGAGCCTTTGCCAAGAAGGAGATGTTTTGGTAAGATTGTTAATAAAGTTGGTTTAGTTTCTTTTCCTGATTCACTTTGGAGTAATTATAGTGATAAGATTTATAGTTGGAGTGGTATTGGTTGTAAGAATTTAGCTTGTCTGAATGTTAAGAAATTGAATAGAGATTGTGCTGGTTGTTTTGATATTGGTGGGGGGTATGAGAGGCAAAGATATGTTAAGGGTAGAGGGAAGAATGATTTCTTGATTGATGATGTGTTGGGAATGTTGGGAAATGGTGGTGGAATTAGAATTGGATTTGATATTGGTGGGGGGTCTGGTACATTTGCTGCTAGAATGGCTGAAAGGGGTGTGACTATAGTTACTGCTACGTTGAATGTCGATGCACCATTTAATGAATTCATTGCTGCGAGGGGTGTTTTTCCGCTGTATTTGAGTTTGGATCATCGGTTTCCCTTTCATGATAATGTGTTTGATTTGGTACATGTGGGAAATGTGTTGGATGTTAGCGGACGCCCTGAGAAACTAGAGTTTTTAATGTTTGATATCGATAGAGTTTTGAGGGCTGGAGGATTGTTTTGGTTGGATAATTTCCTTTGCTCCAATGAAGACAAGAAAACTGCGTTAACGAGGTTGATTGAACGTTTTGGGTACAAAAAGCTTAAATGGGTTGTTGGTGAGAAGATCAATGGATCTGGAAAATCTGAGGTTTATTTGTCTGCTGTTCTACAGAAACCAGTAAGAGTTTGATGGTAATATTGCTCCTCTGTGATCGTCAGCACGTGCTACTATTAATAGGTTCTCTCATAGAATAAGTGAATGCATTCGTCTGCTTTAACCAAGTGCTAACCAGCATCATAGGAGGCGGGTTCGGTTTTGTAGCAGGTATTATATGTCTACGATCTGTAAGATTATTCACTTATCTTTGCATTGTACTAGCTATTGAAAGTACCACTTGAGGTTAGCATTGGCATGAGCCTTTTGTCTGTGACAATTGTTAATTTGAGTTTAGGAAAAGCAAAAAGAAATGCTTTTTTTTTTTTTCAAATTTCATTGACAGTCCAGCTGCAATTGTATTGTATTATTGGGATATAAATCCTCTCATCTTGATTAAAGCATTTGGTTGATGCCTTTCGACATATCATTATGTTCTTGACTTCTTGATAATCTGTTTGATATAGCTCGTGGTATGTTGTGTGCAACTTAAAACAGATGACTACCAGATGTTACACTCAGAAATAGTCTACTATTCGAATTTATTAGGTTCTTTTAAAAGTGTGGGAGGACTCTCTCAGTCTCCAAGTATATCATCCCTTGGAGCAGTTAGGTATTTTCTTTTACATCAAGTCGCTGTAGTTCTCAGAGTTCTAGCCAGAGGTTGTGCAGTCCCTACTGGATGCACCATTTACTATACGTAGCTGCTTAAGCATTCTGATTCAAGAATGCTATTGCAATGAGTTGTGATAGGGAATGCCATTTTGAGATCACCATTGTTATCTCTAATCACACCACCTATTCCTAACTTACATCTGTGAATCATGTAGCTACCATCCGTGTTTATCTTTACAAGTGTTCAGAGGTTGTTACTCCAAGAGACTTGCCGCCACTTCTGTACTGGTTTCATTTCTTTCCAATTCTTCACAACAGTTCATCCAATGTCAAGTAATCTTGCATTTTGGGAAAGCAATCGCTAGGAGTAGCTTGTATAGTCCAACAAATTTGATGATCCATATGAATCTTTCTGAAAGTGTCTGTGTTACTATCACCAAATTTACAAGCAGTTCAACTTTCCCACAATTCCCAGAGAATTAACAATTGGACCAATGGGAAGCAGAAGGCTATGGATAGAGGCTTTGCTGGTAACATTTCCCCACTGATTTGAGGTCCTGTTCTATGTTGCTCGGACTCTTCAAATATGTTGATGGGTACATGTTGGATTATCTAAAGTTAGTGCATTTTTTGGAGGATCCGACACAGATACGGCAGCTTCTTTGGAGAGTCCAAGCAACATAGGTTCTGTTAACAGATCATTTTTTATGTTTAGTACCCAGGGGCATACCAAATTTGTTCCATATAGCACCTTCTCCTCACTGAAGGTATGATACATGGGGTCACTTTTGGGTATTTGAAAACACCTGCAGTTAGAAACATTGTGGATGCCAAAGTTACTGATGATCTCATTAAATTGTAACTTGCCTTTGTACACCCCCCAAAAGCCAAGAAAGAGATCTTTAAAAAAAATGCATTTGTTCCATAGCTTGCTGAGTCTCTTTTTTATTTTATAACCGTGGTGTCCGGACAGCTTGTGCACCTCGACTAATTCCACTGCATACCTGCCACCTCCCACCCATAACAGATACTAGGTAACTCTGTCTACCAAGGCTAAGACAGATGGGAAGAAATCACCTAGTGTTTTTGTCTCCGCCCTAGCTTGTTGAGACTCTACTGATTTCACTTGGCAATTTGTTACATTACAAGGTCTTAATTTGTCGAATTTTGCGTCAAATCAATAGATGTGTGACATGTGTTTATATGTAGACTTTTATCACTTGGTTATAGTAGTTCATACTTTCACTTCATTAAATCGCTAAATCATAGTGATTGTCTTGCTTTAGACAAGCTCTAAGGGGTCGTTTGGTACGCGAGATAAGGTGGGATAGCCCATCCAACTTGGGATTATTTTATCCTATCTACCAGCTGGGATAATTTAGTCCACGTACCGAACGATCCCTAAAACTATTAATTGCCAAAGCCTTCGAAGGCCAGGAAGAATAAAACTCAACAGAGTGTGTAAACTTATTCTTTGCTTTATATTCCAGCACCATATCAGATGAAATTTGACAATTTTCAAACAATTGTTTATCAAGAATGCTATATATCTCAACACAATTTGCACTAAAAACTTGTCATAAATGAAAGTTACAGCAATTAATCAACATCACGAGTTCACAGCAGCATACACAATGCGCCAAATATATTAGGAAGCATACACGACGTTCAGTACTATCAAGAAGAAAAAAAAGATGAAATTTCAATAACATGTATATGAAATCTTATTCATTCATATGATTCTTTGACCTATTCAATCGGTAATAGGTGAAAATATTCCAATGAATCAGGGAAAAAAGAAGCAGCTCCTTAAAACAGCCACAATGCCAGTAACAAGTTCGGAAAACACAGTAACTTTGGTTCAAATCCTACATTTATGTTGTACAAATAATCTTCCAGACTCCGGCTCTGCGTGCCCTATGCCTTCTTTGTTTTAGAGAGTGCTTTCTTTCTCTGCCCAAGCATGTAACTATACAGGTAAGGACAGCCTGCATTTTCACAAACATCGTCTTGTCAATCATAGGTCTCGCCAACCTAATAAAAATCTAAAAAGGAAATGTAGTAAACTCGATGTTTGTCTCCCATTTCCCTCACCAAGAAACGGGTAAATAAACAGAAAGACATATTTGAGCTGAACGCAAAAATGCTTTTAGTAAGAGAATGATGTTAAGGTTCTTGCCTGGTACATAAATGGCAAGGCCAACAAGTGTTGCATAGTAGTAATCGAAAGAGAAATTCCATTTGTTTGGCATCCTAACAGCATACTTTCCAGATTCCTACGAAAAATAAGTAGATACGAAGACATAGTAACTACTCGAACTGAATCAGAAGCACGAGTAAGGAGCAAATATTCAATTACAAGTTCCTGCAAATCACACAGTAGAGGTAAACTGCACTAGGCAAGCCCCATGTGACGCGCTCGACCGAGAAAGCATGCAGGGGATATCGAACCTGAGACCCCCTATTTGGAAGATCCCTTGCTCAACCAACTCGGCCACCCTAGTGGGTTAGCTCTTTGCTACCTCTTCAGCAATTAATCAGAAAGGAAGACACTCTTTAATCTTTTCTTTTTTCTTGCTTGATAAATGGATAGAAAGATGAGTTTATTGCCATTTCTAAGTGAGAAAGAAACAAACAAAAAAGAGGATCTTGGTACCTTCATGTAAGGCAGGGCATTATATATTAGACCTACTTCACTTATGATGCCAGCAGGATACAACAAGAAGAAAGTACTATACCTGCAGTAAGAAAATCAGACTTAATAAGAACATGCTAGAAACTGTACCCATCCATTATTATAGAGGTGGCGAAATGGGTGAAAACAGACGCGCAACGAGGATTTCAACTTTACGGGTTCTGACTTTTAGAATGATGACTTCACGGATTGATAACTAGGTTCTAAATTTAATGTGTACATATTTCAGGAATTCCTCTTTGTGTTCATATCACCCGTTTTTCATGCATTAGCATAATTTGCTACTTCAAGTCATTATAATGCTGGCAAAAGTTAAATGGCAATACCTTAGCCACAAGAGCCAGGAAGGTGCTGAACTAAATGCCTCCCTTGTGCCAAAAAATGAATACCGAATAATCTGAAGTTGAACACAAGGATAATAGCAATGTTAATATACTGCTTGGACCATGAACTAGCACCAATAATCAACACATTATTTTCATTATGAGTATTATAATTTAAACAGTCATGCACTGGCATGTTTAATGACATTTGTTCCTCAGTCGCCAGTCGGAGAGGCAAGTTAGGGATCGAGAGGGATGAATTAGGTGAATAATGATATAATATCACCTTATAACATGATCAAGCAATAAGATAAATTACTAGCCTAATAATGCTGCTTAAGTCCAACCTATGGGATTTGAAGCTTACATTATTGTAAGGCTAAGTGGGACTAATTTGCAGCTGTATAAGGCCCAACCCCTAAGACGTATTAAAAGTACCTAGCACGCATCTACCTCATTATCTATGGCTATCACCTTGGGTAGAATGTTTCTTAATGATCTTATACACATACAACAATTTTACAAATCATGGAAGGATACTTCATCATAATTTTTTTATTTCACTTTTTTGTTGATCTCACTAAAAGAGAAAGGTTGGTCAGTGTCGCTACCTCTTTAGTTGCCGGCCCCTACTTGCTCATTCGTAATTATTACCACAAGAAGCCTCCCCCTATCTTCTAAAGGAGGCGAATATTCATTAGGTTGCTCCACTAAATATTTTATTCTAACCAAAATCATCCTGAAAAGAGATCTTAATACAACCAGGAAGCTACATATTTGCCAAACAGATCACCTGTTTCTTCACATGTTTTCCAGCCTGATAGGACCCCTCAAGTTCCACCCCCACCCCCCACCCCCAACCAGGTCTCCCTCCTTCCCTCCCTCCCTCCCTCTCTATCAAAAATCCAGTTGCTTATGACATAATTGACAAGGCTTTTCTCATTCCCGTTGCCCCCTTTGTTGATTACAAATAGGACTTGCTGCATTAATCAATTTTTCTTTGTCGGGGTTCTCTTGAATGATGCTGACAGTAGTTTAATTCAGAACATAACTATTCTGCTCCTCCATAGAGAGAGTTAGTAATCCGAGCAAAAGAGACTTGACCTTGCAGTATTGGCCAATTTAAGTGTTTATCAAACTTCCAATCTTTGCAATCTCAAGTCGACTACACCATCCCAATTGAATGGAATAAAAATGTCTTGAGTCATCGAGGACCAAATAGGCCAGTAGATTTTGAGATTGCCAGTTTTACTGCTTACTTCAACCTATGCAGTATCTTATAGGCTAAATTTTTTTTGCTGTCAATAAGAAAGCAAAATCTAATAGCCTAAGTTAAAATATGAAAACAACAGCAAATCAGTTTCAGCACTAATTGGCTATAGTGCAAGTTAATTCTGAACTAAGAGGATCAACGATCGTCTACTTATAACTAATAAACTATGATATGGCAAGCAAACTCCACATAGACTCAGATTAAGGTACCCCACTCATCCTGAAACTATGGTCTGTCAGTGTCAGCTCTTTCTAGAGATATGGAAACACAAGCATAGGAGAATGCTCATTTTGAAGAATCTATACTTTTTGAAGTTGTTAGACCAAAAACCTCACAGCTGTCACTGCAACTTCCAATATACTAAGTTAATTCTGAACTAAGAGGATCAACGATCGTCTACTTATAACTAATAAACTATGATATGGCAAGCAAACTCCACATAGACTCAGATTAAGGTGCCTACTCATCCTGAAACTATGGTCTGTCAGTGTCAGCTCTTTCTAGAAATATGGAAACACAGGCATAGGAGAATGCTCATTTTGAAGAATCTATACTTTTTGAAGTTGTTAGACCAAAAACCTCAAAGCTGTCACTGCAACTTCCAATATACAGAAGCACATCCATGTGTTCTTGCCATCCACTGGGATATATTTTCGTGTCAAACTAGACAAGATTTCAAAAGAACGGACAGAAACTAATCTTAACTTAGATTCAACTCAACAAAAGTATGTTTGTTTCTGCACTTTATGGCACTTGTTATGCACAGGGATAAATAGAGTGAACAGACAAGTTAGTTTCAAAAAAAAGAGAGAACAGACAAGTTCAGCACTGAGTTTAAGATATGTATTTTCTGCCTGAAAGTTTAAAGGTATCTTTTTCTGCTATTTCTAACAATACACTTTTGACCTTTAACTGCAAATGGGACAGAAGCATTTTACACTGAAACTAGGGGTTCTTTCTCTTTCCACCACACATAGGAAATAAAATCTCATAACAAACGTATTAGGTAAGACAACTGATGTTCAATTTTTCTCGTTTTCCAGTGGTTATCGATTTTTTAGGAATTTGTATGAACTGTTCATCAGAGAGTTGAAAACTCAAGTTACTACAAAGAGATAGCTCATTTTCTATAATTTAATGGTTTATGAATAAGCAAGTCTCACCTCGGTTATAGACCAGCTAATCACTAGAGAACTAACAAGTATATGACTCCGGACCTATAATCAGAAAGCCAGTCATTAGTAAAGAGGCTTCATAATGCTGTAGTCCTAGGGATCTCCAAGGAAAATACTAACCTCGGGAAAACTCCACAAAATTCCCCAGGATACATATAATCTTGAAGTAATTTGTGGCAGAGTTGCTGATACTGGAGATCTTACCAAACCTTATTTGAGGATGAGGAGAAATATAAAAGAGTTATTGTAATATCGAACCTTCTACCTAAGCAAAAAATATAAAAATGATTCAGAGCAAATAAACGTACCTGCTAGACTATGAAGTATCTGTTCCGCAAGTTATATGGAAAAGAAATCAACTATTAGGCTTCATTCAGTATTTGCATTTCATGATGACTACACTTACTATATAACAGCTAGAACAACACAACAATATCATCGTCAAAGAAAAAAAAAAAATCGCTGTCCCTTCAGCATTTATTCCCATAAATTCAATAAATAAAATCAAGAAACTTATAGAAAGAGAACCAGAAGGAAGTAGAAACTACCATGCAACTACATGTCAAAGACACACAAATGACTCATGACTAAGGTTTTTCGCCGATACCAAATAGTAGTACCAGTAGATAAAGAAAATTTGATAAACTAGAAAAGATAGTAACAAAGTAATTGTATCATTCTCAATTTGTTTGGCCTGGTTATTGAGGCTAAGGTGCCATAATCTAGAGGTTATGAGTTTCATTTCTTATTTGGTGAAGGACTACTTTTTTTCTTATATGAAGAACTTCTCAAATGTAGGTAATTTTATCCTTATTATGCGATTATTCATGGTTTTGTAACGCATCCGTACAGTAGGCTATACCCTCAAAACTTGTTCCGAATTTAGTCAATTGAATCAACAAGGTTGCCTTAGCAACAAGAATATCTCTATTACTATCCCCTAATTCTAACATAGCAATAAATTTCCGCAAAAGATATTACAGTGTTTGGTTGGCTGCATAAGAAAAAATAATTGTTCCATTGCTTTCTGGTTGGCATTAAGCAGAACCTAAGTTTTATTTACGTGGGATAAAATCCTAACAAGAAATATGTGTATTAGCAAATGCAGGGATTAAACTATTTAAAGACAGAAATGTTCTTTCAGAATAAGTAATTCATGAATAACCATCTTTCATCATTAATCACCACATAACAATCCATTACTAATCATTGCATAAACAATCCCTGCATCGTAATCCCGCATAACTAGTATGTGAACCAAAGGACCATTAGGGGTCATTTGGTAGGATGTATTAGAGAAACTAATACATGTATTAGCCGTGGTATTATTTAATCCTTTTGGTTATTAGGATTTTCAACACATGTATAACTAATATACACCCTATTCAGTATCATAGGATGTATAACTAATACATAGCAAACCATTAATTAGAAATACAGGTAATTAATAATTACAAGCATGGTTAAAGACAAAACTGCATTTAATAAACTTAACCAATCAGTGTATAAGAAACAGTCCTAGCATTATTAGTTTCAGCATTACTAATACACCTTATACAATATTATTTTTATACACTCTACCAAACGATCCTTTAGTGCTATAGCACAACAGAAATGTCCCTCGTACCAAATGACCCCTATAGGGTATATAACTAATACATAGCAAACCATGGTGTTAGCAATTTAAGGGTAATTACTACATGGATAAGCATGGTTAAAAACAGAACTGCCCCTAATACACTAAACCAAACAGCGGATAAGAAATAATCCCAGTATAACTAATCTCGGCATTACTAATCTTAACATCACTAATTCACCCTATTCAGTATTGTTCTTATATACTCTACCGAACGACCTTACCTCCAAAAATGCAGCAGTTTGAGCAAAAAGCAGAGGCCTTTCCACAGCATCATAGACATGTTCATGCCCAGATTCTTTCAGAGTTTTCACACCATAATAAAACACTTGAAACCTGAACACCAAATAACCCAAAATTCATCACACACCATCAACAACAACAAACAAACAAACAAACAAACAAACAAAAAGAATGTGGAAAAAAAAAAAAGAATTCCAAAAGGCCATTAAACTTACCATCCAAAAAAGACAATCCAACTATAAAAAATGAGATACTCCCTCCGTACCATTTTACGTGGCACTATTTCTTTTTTCGTCCGTTCCAAAAAGAATGTCATCATATATAATTAAAAATGATTTAAGTATTAGTTTTCATCTTAAATACCAAGTCAAGGGGTGCCACATAAAATGAGATGGAGGGAGTACATACTAAAGACATTCATCACACAACAACAACAACAACAACCCAAAAAAAATAATTAAAAGAATGTGAAAAAACAAACAAGAATTCGAAAAAGGCATTAAACTTACCATCCAAAAAATACAATCCAATTGTAAAAAATGAGATACATATGTCTTAGACCTGATAAAAATCCAGACATTCAAGAACTCATAAAAAAAAATGGTCAAAAATGTAGTGTTAATTGTTCAAGAAATGGAAAAGGGTAGTACAAGAAATAGTGTTTATGCATAGTTAAGCTCTCTAGGTTAGTAGATTATCCATCTCTACTAATAGCCTGTTTGGCCAAGCTTCTAAAATCAGCTTATTTTCAGAAGTGATTTTTTCAAAAGTGCTTTTCAAAAAAGTACTTTTGGTGAAAAACAGTTTGTGTTTGGCCAATACAATTAAAAAAGCACTTTTGAGCAGCAATTAGTGTTTGGCCAAACTTTTAAAAGTGCTTTTAAGTATATTTTTCTCATAAGTGCTTTTTCCAAAAGTGCTTTTGGAGAGAAGCTCCTTTTTTTAGCTTATGAAAAACTGCTTTTTTTACTCCCCAGAAGCACTTATTTTCTTCCATGAGCTTGGCCAAACACCTCAATTTTTTAAAATAAGCACTTTTGAGAAAAAATAAGCACTTTTGGGAAAAAATAAGCTTGGCCAAACAAGCTATAAGTAGGCGTTTCGCCATAAATATTATTCACAATATTCTGAAATATGTTTTTATTTTATTTCAAAATATTTGTTTGTTCATAAAACCAAAAACATATTTTAGAATATGTTTTCACAATTTTGAGTTTTTTGTAAAACACCTCTTGAGGTATTTTCATTTTTCTAAAATTTAATTTTTCATATCATTTTATAAAAAAAACATATCCAAAGACTAAAATATTTTTGAAAATATTATGGTCAAATACACCTTTAACTCTATTTTTAACTTTAAAAATATCAAATAAATAAAGTAAATACGTTTTTTATTTTCGGGCCAAACTGGTCCTAAGTGCAGCTGTGGAACTTTCTTTTAACTGGAGATTTGGAAACAGGAAAATAGTACTGCAGGGACATAAAAGGGCATCGTAATTTAATAGCCTGTTTGGCAAAAGGACCAAAAGCATTTATTTTTTTCATTTGAGGCTCGTTTGGTACATTAATAAGGAATAATTATTTTCGGAATTAATTTTAGAATGAGCGTATCCTATGTTTTGTTGGGATGAATTAAATGGGATAACTTATCCCAAAATTAATTATTCTGGGATTCTAGTGTTATTTAATGTAATGAACTAGCTAAGTAAAGAATTAATTTAGAAGGAGCTAGGAAATCAAAACACGTGGACCATTAGGATTAAATGTGAATAAATGAGATCCTACGGTTCAGATGAAGTTAGAGGAGGTTATAACAAACTCAAGGGAGAGCTACAGTGGTAACTAACTTCCGGTATTTTTCTCACCTTCCCTCTTTTTCTCTCTCCTCTCTCATCACCTACTCTCTCTTCTGTTCTTTCCTTCTTCTTCTTCTCACCTCTATTCTAAATCTCAATTGCAGATCATTATCAATGAAGTCTGCCATGTCGTTGAGCTCGTCTTTTTAATTCCTGTTTTTTTCAGTATTTCTCTTGTAATTTCCATTTGGAATCAATATAAACAAAAAATTATCCCAAAAAATCTTGTCTTATGTCTTTAGAGTGTTACAAAGTGGTATAAGAGCCAGCAATCCTGCGACCTACTTCCACTATGACTGTCAATGAAGGTACTCGATTAACCATCCTTAATGACAGGGTCACGAAGAATGAGGAAGCCATGGTAAAGCATGGTAAATTGCTTGAACAGTTGGCAGGTCAGATAGGGGAAATGACATCTGCACATGTAACTCTGGCTCGTGATCATACGAAGGTTGCCCAGTCATTGGATCTCATCATGGAGAGACTCACAACCATTGAAATGCACCAGCACCGTGAAACCAGATAAGGAAGTCAGGGTAATGGACTGCTGCCGGTTCCCAACCCCAGGATGCCAGGACTTAGACCACATGGATGAGATTCGGACCTTGGGGTGCATCCCAATCTAGCTCCTGAAGGGCGAGGAAATCGACGACCAGGCTGGCAACTTCCTATTCCTAAATTGGAATTTCCTTTGTTCGATGGTACTGATCCCAAACTATGGGTCAGAAGGTGTGAAAAATTCTTTAGAGTTTTTCATATTAGTTAGGAGCAGAAGGTAGAAATAGCAGTAGTGCATCTTATTGGTACAGCTGAATCTTGGTACCAATCATATTTCCTAGACGGATGGCTGAATAATTGAGAGGGATTCAGTAAAGAGATATGTGATTGATTGAACACTGAGCCATCTGAAGATGTAGTAGAAAGTTTTAATGGCCTTAGGCAGACTGGATCTGTGGATGAATTTCTGGAAAAATTTGAAATTATGAAAGCACAAATGTTGATCAGGAACCCTGGGCTTAACGAATCACATTTTCTCTCTAGTTTTGTTGGTTTCCTTAAAGATGAGATTAAGCTGACTGTGAAGTTGTTTAAGCCACATACCTTAAAGGCAACTATTGAGCTGGCTAGGATGCAAGAGAATGCCTTGGAAGCTGTGGAGAAGAAAGAAAAATGGAGTAACAGATCAGCCATGACTCCAGGGGTTCAAGTAGTTCATAGACCCAATCCAACAGTACCTGCTGCTAGAGTTGGAGTTGGTAAACCTCCACCCACTTACAGGGTGAGCAGAGAAGTGTATGAATACAGGAAAGCCAACCACCTTTGTTACACGTGTGGGAAAAGTATAACCCTGGTCATCAGTGCAAGTATCAACAACTAAACAGCATCATAGGAGACACAGGTGAAGTAATTACTGAGCCTGGGGATGGTCCTGAAGAGATTGAAATTGAAGCAAACAGTGATGATTCAGTTCAAGAGGTGGCAGAAACAGTATGCCTGAATGCTTTATCAGGTGGTACACAAGGGGTGAATACTATTATGGTGAAAGGTTCTCTGAAGAATAAATTCCTGACAGTTATGGTAGACTCTGGGAGTACCCATAGTTTCATTAATGCTCACACTGTCAAAGAAACTGGGTTCAAGCCTACTTTCACTCCATCTATCAGGGTAACAGTAGCTGATGGAAACTATATGTACTGCACATCTCATTATTTGGGCATAACTTGGACCATGCAGGGTAAGACCTTTAAGGAAGATTTGGGAATAATCAGCTTGGGTGGGTCTGATATAGTTTTGGGAAATGATTAGCTGAAGAAATACAACCCTGTTAAGTTTGATCATGAGAAGAATTGTGTCACTATAGGTAAGAAGCGAGGTAAGGTAGTGCTGAAAGGGATTTCCAAGGATGGGAAGTTAAATGTGACCAGTTGCAACTCTATGGGGAAGTTTTGAAGAAAGGGCATAGTATCATGGCTCATCTTTTCTTGGTCTCTACCAACATGTCTACAAGTTCACATGAAGTGGACCCTTCGCTCCAAAAGTTGTTGCAAACGTACAAGGCAGTGTTTGAAGAGCCTAGAACCTTACCACCAATCAGACCAAGGGATCATGCCATTCCCTTTAAACCAGGAGTATTACCAGTAAATTTAAGACCCTATAGGTACAACCATTTTCAGAAAGAAGAATTGGAGAAGCAAGTCAAGGAAATGTTACACTCTGGGATCATCCAACATAGTCAATCTCCTTTCTCTTCTCCTGCCTTGTTGGTGAAAAAGAAGGATGGGACTTGGAGATTTTGTGTAGACTACAGGGGGTTAAGTGAAATCACAGTGAAGGACAAGTATCCTATTCCAATTGTGGATGATTTATTAGATGAAGTTCATGGTGCAACAATTTTTTCAAAGGTGGATTTGAGGTCGGGCTATCATCAGATTAGAATGAAGCCTGAGGATGTATACAAGACAGCTTTTAGGACCCACATGGGCCATTAGGAGTTCAAAGTCATGCCATTTGGTCTCACTAATGCACCAGCTACCTTCCAAGCACTTATGAACCACATTTTCCAACCTTACCTCAGAAATTTCTCAAGAGAGTCCATACACTACATGCGTTTCCTGAATCAATTGTATCTAATAGAGACAGGATCTTTCTCAGCAATTTTTGGCAAGAGTTTTTCAAGTTGGTGGGCACTCAGTTGAAGTTTAGTACTGCCTATCACCCCCAGACTGATGGCCAGACTGAAAGAGTTAATAAGTGTATTGAAACTTATCTAAGATGTATGACATCCAACAGGCCTGTTCAATGGAAACAATGGTTACCCTTAGCAGAATTTTGGTACAACACTAACTATCACTGCAGCCTGTAGTGTTCTCCTTTTGAGGCCCTCTATGGGTATTCGCCCCCTCATATATCTCTTGGACCCATGCTTGATTCTATAGTACCAGCTGCAGATGACATGATTATGCAGAGACAACAATTTCAGCAATTACTAAAAGACCATCTCTTGCAAGCTCAAAATAGGATGAAGGTTTATGCTGATCAGAACAGGACTGAGAGAATTTGTGGTGGGAGATCAGGTGTTCCTCAAGCTCCAATAGTATAGGCAGACTTCCATAGCTTTGAGAAGCAACCTCAAGCTCAGTTCCAAATATTATGGTCCTTTCACAGTGTTAGTTAAGGTTGGTCCTGTGGCTTATAAATTGGATCTACCTGTCTCTTCTCGTATGCATCCTGTGTTCCATGTTTCTTTACTTAAGAAGAAAGTGGGGTCTCGCATTATGGTACAGACTGATCTACCATCCACCAGGTCAGATGGCCAGTTCTTGGTGAAACCACTAGCTATATTACAGCGCCAACTAGTGAAAAAAGGCAATGTTGCAGCTGTCAAGGTGCTGGTTCAATGGACCAATCTTCCCCCTGAAGACTCAACTTGGGAAGACTATGATGAATTGCTAGCTAGGTTCCCTGATTTTGTTGATCAACCTTGAGGACAAGGTTTGTTTGTAGGTGGCGGGAATGTAATGAACTAGCTAAGTAAAGAATTAATTTGGAAGGAGCTGGGAAATCAAAACACGTGGACGATCAAGATTAAATGTGAATAAATGAGATCCTACGGTTCAGATGAAGTTAGAGGAGGTTATAACAAACTCAAGGGAGAGCTACAGTGGTAACTAACTTCCTGTATTTTTCTCACCTTCCCTTTTTTTCTCTCTCCTCTCTCATCACGTACTCTCTCTTCTGTTCTTTCCTTCTTCTTTTTCTCACCTCTATTTTAAATCTCAATTGCAGATCATTATCAATGAAATCTGCCATGTCGTTGAGCTCGTCTTTTTAATTCCTGTTTCTTTTCAGTGTTTCTCTTGTAATTTCCATTTCGAATCAATATAAACAGAAAATTGTCCCAAAAAATCTTGTCTTATTTCTTTAGAGTGTTACATTTTTATCCCACTTTGAGGGTGGATAACTAATCCAGAATAGCTAATCCGAGATAACTTGTTTCCCAACCAAATGACCCCTTACTTTTTAATTTTTTATTTTCTGAGATTTGAGGTATTTGATTAAAAAATAAAAAAGTCTTTTTGAGTTACAATTGAACTTTATTTGTTCTAAATCTTAAGGAGAAGCTGTAAATCTCTACCATTTTTAAGAAACACAAACAGAAAATTCATTCTTCTAATACAAAAATATTCTCACCAACAACATACCGGTGAAATTCCACAAGTGAGGTATGGGCAGGGTAGAGTGCACGCAGATCTTACCACTACGTCGAGGAGGTACATAGGTTGTTTCCGAAAGACCCTCGACTCAAGTGCAGAAAGTTCAAGGATAAATAAGAAGGAAATAGTGGAGAAAGTATAGCAACTAACATGGAAATAGTGTCAGATCTACAAGAGAAACATAATAGTGTGATAATAGAAACACAATAAACAACAAACTATGATATATATTCTCACCGAAAGATTATATTTACCAAATTATCTTTTATTAATTTGACTAATAGACATAATAAATCATATTATGATATTTGTCTTTTTAGTAATTTAACACTTAAAAAAATTTCTTGAAAATTTTGATCAAACACAATAAATTATTAAAAAAAAAAAGGCACTTCTTAAACGAATTAGTCAGGTCCTTGAGTATTACTCCCTCCGTTCGGTTTTACTCGTCACAAATTTTCTAATTTGATTTTTGTTTTTACTTGTCATTTTTCACTAATCAAGACAAGACAACTTTTATTTTCTTATTTTACCCTTAGCATTAATTATTTTTTCTCCAAATTAATTTCAAGACACAATAGTAAACATCATTTAATAGGGGTATTATGGTAAAATAGCTATGCTATTAATTAATTTTTCTTAATGGGCTTGCAAGTCAAATTATGACAAGTAAAAGCGAACGAAGGAATTAAATATTTAATATCCAACTTAGGTCAGTGTAATGCTCTAATCTCATTAACATGTTGTATTTATGGTTACAAGAAAAAGGAACTAAACTACAAAAGTTATTGCCGTCGCAATAAAACAAGAATGTTTTTGTTTTGATATTTGTGGAATTCGGACTAACTTATGCGCATCTCAAATACTTTTACTAAATTGGTTGCGATAAAAGATTATTTTATGATTTAACTTTGGGGTTAAAAAATATCTTACTTAAAAGTAAAATGGGAGAAAATAAATCATACACTCTTATACATGTTCTTCATAATTATATATCACTCCTCTACCTAATATCTTTCTTTTCAAAAAAACTATTTAATCTCTACATTTTAGTGGGAATTGGCCGAATTATTGATACTATAAGGAGCTGCCATGTGGCATACAACTCGTTTAATAATATTCTTGTCCAATTCCTTTTGGTTTCTTTTTTTATTCTTTTTTTGTCAAAATGACAAATAAAGTCCATTAAAAATTAGCAAAAAGTTAACATGATGTACGAAAGAGAATTTTTAAGAGATATAGATGATTAGGTGAAACATCTTTAGCAAATAATATTAACAATTTGCTAAAGATTCTTTATTCTTTTCATTTCTATTTACTCAATAATATAGTATTAGTATCCTTTAATTTAATGACATGATCCTTAAACAAAAGAGTAAAACAAATTACTTACTAGCGGAAATAAGAATCAAAATGTCAGGTAAATGTTTGGCTTGTCTTATTTTCAGTATGCATTGGACAATTCTTAAGTTCCGGCGTTCAACATAATTCAATAATTTTAGCTCAAATATTCCATCATTGTAGAATTTTGTTGATCCTAAGTGTTTCATTTTCATCATTGCGTGTAAAAATATGGAAAGTAAAAAAGAAAAAGGCATTACTAGAAAAAATATGTGAAATACATGAATTTAGCAGATTGACTAATTTAACTATTTCTTTGTTTAAAAGAGATCTCGGATCAAGAGTTATCAACCCTACAATGCTTGTTGTGCTAAAAGAACTCATTTAATATATACGAATAATATATTCAAAATTCAATAAGTAAAAATATCTATGATCCAAAATCTATAAATTAACATTTTTGACCCACCTACAATATTGTTACTTATTATTTTTTAATTGAGATGATATATATAGTACATTGGATTAGTGTAAATAGAATCTCCTCCCCTTTTGTTGAAAGCAAAGCATCACAATTCTCACGTCTTCTCATTACCAAAAGCTTCTATATATATCTAATACTAGTATGACTTATGTAATTGGAAAAAGAATTTTTTTTACCAATAAAAGATGGAAAAAGAAATTACATGTAAGTGAGAATATACAGAAAGTTTATGTGCAATTGGGGTAACCTTTTCTAATTTAAGGAGTTTTATAAAGAAAAAAATGGAAAAAAGAAAATGATATGTAATTGAGAATTTATAGAAAGTTTATAAATTATATGTAATTGTGGTAAAGAATTAACAAAAAGGTATCCCTTTTTCTATTTTTAGGAGTGTTATAGAAAACGAAGAATCATCGATAAATTTTAATTCAAAATCCGATAGTAATTTTTAGGATATAATATACAAGTTGAGTGATTTAACGTAGTTTTATTCCATAATTTTTTTTTAACTTGAATGACCATTTGAAAAGCTTACTCGAAAAAGTATATATAAATTCATACTTAAAACATTGGTTATTAGGAGATAAATTCTTATGAGTTATGAGATAATACAATCGAGTAACTACTAGGTAAACTAGATTTGAACATGAATATAGAAGGGTGTCGTAATGATTTTGAGACTTGTTAAACACTCGTAATGAATAATTAAATTTTGTTTCACACCTCGCTATTTGTCAATTAAATAAAAAAGTCACAAATTCCTTTAACCGGAAACCAATGTAAGAAATTAGTCTAAAATAAGCATTACTCACAAATTGATGTATTAATTTATTATGCATTGAAGAGTTTATACCCATATCACACGTTAAAGAAAGTCAAATACACATCGATCCAGGCAATAACATTTGCGTACACATCGAGATTATATTTTTATTGAGAAGTTTGAAGATTTTTCTTTTAAGGTAAGGTAGATAAGTATATACTAGAGAAAAATTAATAGGAGCATTGAACATAGTCTAGTTTATGGTTAGATTATTTGGGACATATAATCTCCGGTAAATACTTATTATCTCGATTATTTACATTAAGCAAATTCAACGTATCATAATTAACTGATTTCACAATATAGGGATAAAGAGAGTGAGTTTTCGACAAAGACATTCATTCAGGTTATTTCCGTCAAACGGATTCAACTTACCATAATTACGTGATTTGACAAAGAGTACATATTGCACAATATTTGTTATTTTAAAAAATCAAGATATAATTGAATACTCCCTTCGTTTTAAAATAATTGGCCCTTCTTGACTTGACACTCCCCTTAAGAACATATTTATTAGGAGTTTATATTAGCAAATAAGCCTTATTAATTATGTTTTGAAAATCTAAATTTGAGTATATATACTTTATGTAGTTATGTGACCAGGAGGTCACAGGTTCAAGTCTTGGAAACAACCTCTGGCAGAAATACAAGGTAAGACTGCGTACAATACACCCTTGTGGTGGGGCCCTTCTCCGGACACCGCGCATAACGGTAGCTTTAGTGTACCGAGCTGCCCTTTATACTTTATGTAGTCATTTAATGATAGGAGTAGTATTGAAAGAACATAATAAAATTCTCTTGATTTTATAAATGAGACACCTAAATTGAGGCAAATATTTTTAGCTAGAGGACCAACTAAAACGAAACGGAGGGAGTATTTTTTTTCCATTTTGTCCTTAGCACACTTTTTGTTTATTTAAGATAGATCACACTTTTAATTAATTAGAGAGACTAAAGAGAGATGATTAAAGAAATTAAATAAGGATATGATGGCAAAAATAAATACTCCCTCCGTCCAACAATACTTGTTCACTGTTGACTCGACAAACATGTTAAGAAACAATAAATGATAGGGGTAATTTTACTACTGTATATCATTCTTTGAATATAATAAATTTAGCTAGCGTTTGGTCATAAATTCCCAAATAATTTTTGCAAGTCATTTTTAGATGAAGATTTGAGTGAAATTTCACCGCGTGTTTGACCATATTATTTGGGAAACACATTTCACTTTTAAAAAGTTCATAAAAATTGAAATTTGGCCCAAACACTAATATTTTCTAGTATTTAGGAATTTGGATTATTTGTCAAATAATGAAAATTGTATGACCAAACACTATTTGCCAAGTTTTTTTCTCAAAAACTACTTGGGAAATCTATGGCCAAACGGGTCCTTATGATTTGGGAAATGAATTGAGTAATGTATGGTATTTAATAGCAAGAATAAAATGGGTAATTATCTATTAATTTTCAAACTCAACAAATATTGTTAGACACCTATTTTTAATATAATAGATAAGTATTATTAAACAGATCGAGAGTAAAAAGGGAAACTACGAGAACTAAAGAGGAACAGGGGAAGTATTTAATCAACTCACCATCTGTATATAATATAATATCTTCCTTTTGAATCAATTCCTACAGCTAGATGCATTAAGTTGTATTATTGTAAAGCAAAATATTAGGTACTCCCTAAAGCCATTAATTCTGCAATCATATTAATAGTGTGGGGGATATTTTTATTAAAACCGATAATTCCATGATTTGGACTATTGAATAAGACTTTATATTCTTTAATGTGAATGAATCCACATAAGATTAAGATAATTACAGTACTTTCTTTGTCCAATAACTGAAGTGAATAATATTCCTTAGTTAGAGATCGTATTCGAGTGTATATAATAGAAATAGATATAAAATTGTATTCGAGTCTATATAATAGAAATAGATATAAAATTGCTTTTGTAAAGGAGCATTTTACTTCAGCAAAATTACTACTTTCATGTCATGTGACGACATTTCACTAGAAAAGATTTAATGAAAAAAGCAAATTTTCACCACATATACAAAACTATATAAATTTGAAAAATTATACAAAACTATATAAATTTGAAAAATTTAGTCTCAAACATGTTATAATATTTTGGTTGCTATAAAAAACAAGTAATTCATGTTTAAAATTACAAAGTTTGCTAATATATTAAAAAAAAAATGTCCATTTTTAATTATTATTTTTTAAAAAATTACTCATTTTATGGCCTTGTTTATTCTAGAGCAAACAATTGGAGTCCACTTAAGGAGGAAAATGGAAGTAAATTCCCTAAATTGTCAGTGAAAATGTGCAAACATCCCACTAAAGTCATTTTTTATTTTTTACGACAATATTATCATTGAACTATGTATATCTTTCCAAAATAAGGTGAAACTAAGAAATAGTTAAATGTATGTTTGGAAAGCCACAAGAGAATTGGAATTGGATGTAGTTACATAGTTTAACATGGCATGCAATATGAAATAACAAGTCAATACTGCTAAAGCAAATAAATTGAAACATAAATTCAAAAATTTAAAATAAAATTAAAAAAACATACTACTCTTTTTATATTTTTTCTTTTTGAATTTTTTGAATTTTTTTACTTTTTTTAATGGGAAAAGGCTCAAATATGCTAGCGAACTACTAAAAATGACTCATCTATGCCATCCGTTATAAGTTTGGCTCATTTATGCCATCGCCTTTAAAAGTTTGGCTCATCTATGCCACTGCCGTTACAGAAAAGTTTATTTGTGCCATTATTTTGCAATGGTGATTTTGCAAAACTATTTTCGTCACATGACGTCTTATTAGAAGTCCACGTCACCAAATTCAAAATCAACCAATATTACTTAAATCAAAATAAAAAATAATACACATTAAAATAAAATCCTTTTGCATTATTATTCTAGTGTTTGAATTAAAGTAAAATTTCATTATTGAATGAGATTATAGACTTATGTTTCTTTCCTTTTGAATTATATTTACTTAGGTTATGGTGAAACTTATTTTATTTTATGTTGGAATTTGATATAATATTATATTTTTTTGAATGTTGAATTTATGTTTCAATTTATTTGTTTTAGTGGTATTGACTTGTTATTTCATAGTGCATGTCATTTCACACTATGTAACTACAACAAATTTCAACTCTCTTGTGGCTTTCCAAACACGTCTTTAACTATTTCTTAGTTTCACCTTATTTTGGAAAGATATACATAGTTCAATGACAATATTGTCCTAAAAAAATAAAAATAACTTTAGTAGGATATTTACACAAGTTCAGTGACAATTTAGAAAATTAAATCAGGAAAATGACATCAAAAATAAGAGTGTCAAAGAGAAAAAAAAAAAAAAAAAGAGGGGTCAAAAAGCCTTTCATCATCCTATTGACCTATTCCCTCAACTCCAAAACACTAAAAACAAAAGTTATAGTGGTGCGGCAAATATCTTTTCATCTCTAATTAAAAATTTCGAGGTTGAATTTCAAAAATAGTATTGTCAGAAGAATTCTTGATGAAAATTTGGAATAGTTAGCGCTCAAACAATTGTGGTTTGGATGAGATACAATACAAATTTAACTTTCGATTTACTTGTAGAGTCTAAAGAATCATCACGACTCTTATTTTCTTGAAAATTCATACTTATTGCTATACAAAAAAAACAATTATCTTTCAAGCGCATGACTAAACTAAGCTCCAAATATTTTTTGCAAATATCTCTTTTTAGACTATTATTTAGATTTTATTCTTATATTTAAATATTATATAAATATAATTCTTGAAAATTATACTTTCCGACAACATTTCAATATTAATTGATCTTGATTTGACATGGTTTATGCGTTACAAATTTCTAGAAGAGTTAATATCTCCATGAATTAAACTATTTCTTGCCCTACCTTTGGATTCTTACTTTATTGGTATACACAACCTCTCAAGGTCTTCCCTACATATATTGCAACGTCCCGCCCTTAGTTATAACATAAAGCAATTTTAGCGGTCGAAACGAAATGAAGGAGTTTGAGTTTGATGTTTGTTCATATATTGCTCAAATACTACAAACAAAATATTAAATATGCATCTATTATCTGTAAATAACTTACTCAATCTTAGACTATATCTTAATGTTCTCATAAAAAAAATTAAGTTTTCGTAACGAGCAAAGCTTAAACCATATCTAAAAGATCGTCAAATTTATAAATAAATTAGAAAAGATATTATTTTCTAAATTTTGTCCCAATAAAAAAAGTTATTTTCGAAAAATCTTCGGCTTAAGTATAGCAATTTTAAGTACAAAGGGAAAAAAAAATAGTAAAAAAAATATAGCAATTAATAAGAAAAATGGTATAAAATCTACAAGAAATAAATAAATTTATCATACGGTATATGTAATCATCGTGTCTAGAGCTGGACATAAATCACTGAAAAATCGAATTATCATACCAAATTAACATTTATCATATCAAAATTAAACTTATCATATTGAATCAAACTTGTAAAATTCAGTATTTGACATATGTAAGTTAACTATTACATCAAATTATTGATATCGAACTTTAAAAACATCGAATCGAATATCTAACGTACACCTCTACTCATGACCCCGCCACGTTACCCCACCCCCCAACAACATAAAGGACTCCACCATGCACCTTCCTTGTATTTTGATCGTGTGAAAAAACTGTAGCACAATAAGTGTCGGTGGCTTGATGCCTAAATTGCCAATTGCCATTGTCATCATTATTAGTAGTCACATTAAAAAGCACACAATATTTTTTTAATAATAAAGTATTTCTACTGCTTTGAAATAATTGATAAAGTTAATGTCATATAATTAGGATATTATTTATTTAAGTTGTGAAAATAACCTTTAATAGAAATTAGAAATGTATGGCAAGACTGCGTATATTAGATCTTTGCACTTCAACTCTTATTCGAATACTTCACATAACGGAAGCTTTATTGTACGGACCGACTTTTTTTATAATAAAGTATTTTCTGCCTGTGACTTCAACAGTATACAAGCTAATAAAAAAAAAAAAGACACATACCCCACCATAATATTTGCCACGTACATAGCGGTGGGATGTCCACCTTTTTATTTTATTGGTTTTCTTTGTTTTCTCACTTCAATGAATCTATCCGTTGTTTGGCTGTAATTGGTCTAAACTCTCTTTGCACATCTTGATAACGACCACCCCACCCCAGCATTTACTCTCACAAAAAAAAAAAAATTAGTGCACCTCACTTTCAATTTAATGTATCTGGTTTTATTTTGATAAGAAATTTTAAAAAATAGTGAAGATTTTTGAATTTTATGAATTTAAATTAAAGATAATTAGAATGTATCATTCATTTTCAACTTGTTTGGATTATTGTTACATATTATATTGTATTATGATGGATTACTAGTTTAAATATAATTTTTGATTTTATTGTTATTTAAATTTTTATTGTATCATATTGTTAAATTAATGATAGTGTAATCGTATTGACTAATCGTATTGACTAATTTAGTGTAACGTCAAAAAATGAAAATGTCGTAATTTTAAATATTCCCTCTGTTGCATTGTGCTTGCCTCTTACTAAACAATAATTATTAAATTTACTTATTCAATTTATAAAATTAAGGAAAATTTATTATTTTTTTATAATATTATGCATATTATGCAATGACTATATAAAAATTAAAATATTAATAATCAATTTAAATTTTTAAAATATATATTTTTTTAATAGTATCAAGTCAGCATGCACCACGATTACGTTAACAGCCTAAAAAGGAATACAAATTAATACAGAGGGAGTAACCAGTATAAAAAGTAAAATCAAAATCACTTCAGTGGCAGCTGTAAGCTTGCTGTGTCTCTCTTTGGTTTTATTATACATACACTTTGATTTTGTTTCCTATTTTTTCTTCTTTGGTATATGTGTTATTGATAGTATTATATATGGAGATAGGTGCACCCATGTGAGATGCTTTTACTAAGGCTCATAATGATATTGCCCCCTCTACTCTTTCTCTACCTATTGTTTCTTGATTTTTTTTTCTCTTTCTTGAAAAATATATTGCTTTTTTCCTTCTTGTATTTCCTTCTTGTTAGTTTTTTTGAGAGTTTTTAGGCATACCCTTTGCTTTATTTGCTTTATATTTTCATTGGGGGTTGTGCTGAAGACCAGAAATCTACTGTAACATGAGTGGAAGTTGTAGAAGAGGTGGAGGGGGTGGTGCTATGGTTGGTGTTTTTGTGGTTCTTTTGCCTATTTTCACTATTCTTAGCCATGCCTCACCCACTATTCTCTCTGTAAGTTTCTTATCTTTTTCTTTAGATTTTGCTTGTCTTTTGTGATTTGAAGCATAGTTATTTAGTTTTGTTGTTGTTTCTTGAATGTAGTTTGTTTTGTTTTCTATGTTTTGTGGTCTTTGTTGGTCTAAATTGACTTGAAAAGGTAGATGAAGAAGGAGGGTGATGGGAAAATGCAATCTTTAAGGTTCTTCAATGAACCCTTTGTTCTTTGTTGGTGGTATAGTGGAATTGAATGGAAAAGGTAGATGGAGAAAGAGGGTGATGAAAAAAAAGCAGTAAAAATGCAATCTTTGAGTTTCTTGAATGTAGCCTTTTTTTGTTTTCTTCTGTTTTGTGATCTTTGTTTGTTGGTCTATTGGAATTGAATGGAAAAGGTAGATGGAGATAGAGGGTGATGGAAAAATGCAATCTTTAAGTTTCTTGAATGTACCCTTTTTGTTTCCTTCTGTTTTGAGTTGGTGATCTAATGGAATTGAAAACAAAGCAGTAAAAATGCAATCTTTAAGTTTCTTGAATGCACCCTTTTTGTTTTCTTCGGTTTTGTGTTCTTTGATGGTCTGTTGGAATTGGCTGGAAAAGTTAGATGGAGGAAGAGGTTCATGGAAAAAAGCAGTAAAAATGCAATCTTTAAGTTTCTTGAATGTACCCTTTTTGGTTTTCTTATGTTTTGTGTTCTCTTTGTTGGTCTAAATTGGCTGTAAAAGGTGGATGGAGGAAGAGGGTGGTGGAATAATGCAATCTTTAAGTTTCTTGACTGTACCCTTTGTTTGTTTTCTTCTGTTTTGTGTTCTTTGTTGGTTGTCTACAGGAATTGAATGGAAAAGGTAGATGGAGGAAGAGGGTGATTGGAAAAAACAGTAAAAATGCAATCTTTAAGGTGAAAGTGGTTTTAGAATAAAGTTTGGAGAATTTTGAGGTGAAAGTGGTTTTAGAATAAAGTTTGGAGAATTTTGATAAAATGGTTATCTAGAAGAGATAAATCAATTTTATAAGGGTAGGTAAGGTTATAAAAATATTTAGATCTTAGGGTTGGTAGAAAGGGAAGTGTAGATAGTGTTAGTGTAGGTTTAAGGGAGTGGGCTTTTCTATCTGAGGAGAAAAGCACTAATCTTGAATTTGTAGTAGGTATGAGCAATTGGGGAAATTCTTTTGGATGTGGAAAATGGGGTTTTGTTTACTAGCATTGTGGAAAGAAAGTTGTTTTTTTGTTAGGTGGAATTTGCTAATTTTGTAGAATCTTTTGATATCTACACACCAGAAACTGAAGCAGAAGCTGGCAAAAAAACTATTGTTTTGGTATAATTACTAAATCTAGCAGTGATTGGCTAATTTGTGTTTAAGGAGGGGTTTGGTAAGTCTCACTGAGTTGGATCTGTTGACTTTGGACTAATTAAGTGTCATTTCTTTAATGGTTTCTTCCAGTGTAAACTCATCTTCATGCCACTTGCCTGGTTTTTGGGAATGGGAAGTTTTGGATCTATTGACTGTATAGTCTGTATAGAAGAATTCTTGTGTCAATTGAAAGATCTGATTTGTGGGATAAAATTTATATGTTTGGTAGATCAACACAGTGGAAGATGTTGCTATTGACCAAAAATTGATATAATAATGATAATAAAATTCTGTTTGGTGCAAGATGAATATACTTCTTCTTTCAAAGAGAAGAAATCATGATTTTCTGGGAAATACATCATATGCTTATCCTAGCCCAAGAAGAGGAAATAAATCATTCTTTTTTCAAGCGGTCGGATGAACCAAGCAATAAACAAATTGTTTCTAGCCATGGTTTTGGCATCAATGGTTGGCATTATTGAAGCTAAAAGGCTTGATGTAGGGTGTGTTCGGTAGGAAGGAAAATGTATTCCATGGAATATTTTCCAAGAAAACCATTTCTTGGAAAACAAGTGGTTTCTTTTTTTTTTTTGCTCAGTCTGCAAATAAAAAATATTATCCTAAATGCATTTGTATTATACAACTTAAAATTGTATATATCTAAGAAAAAATTATGAGGATGGGGTAGAGATGGGGAAGGGCAGAAGGCTGGGGGTGTGGGGGGTGAGGCATCTGGTAAATTTGTGTCCATAGATAATAAATTGCGTGCTTTTGGTGTGTCTGTAATTGTGACGTGAACTTTTTAGAGAAATTTGATTGTATAGACTTATTTGCATGTGCAGGATTTGAATGCTCCAAAATTCAGGCACTCACGTCTTGCGAAAAGTGCTTTACAACGCCAAACTGTGCGTAAGACCTTATTGATCACATTCACTTGTTCCTCTTAAATTAGCTTCTGTTCTCCTGTCAATGAGTTTGTGTCTTGCTTGGTTTCTTCTTTGTCTTTAGTCCAATGAAGAACTGTCAGAGCTTTGGACACCTTTGGCACACCAAGGATGGAAACCTTGTACTGAATCTGATGCTGCCTCCAGTGAGTGTCTACGATCACGTCTTCTGATACATCTAAAATTTACATCTAGTTTCAAGGCTTTCTGTTAAGCATTAACTCGATTGAGCATCAGTATGATCTTGCTGTCTAATTTTCTAATGACTAATTACTGTTCCTTGCACTACGCAGAACAACCTGAAAAATCTGAGGGATATGTCCAAGTGTTCCTTGATGGAGGACTAAATCAACAGAGAATGGGGGTGCGTATCATATTTCCTTTGTTTGGATGATTCATAGAAGCAACCTTAGTGATCAACTCCTTTGATTATAGAAACAAGCAGTTGACCTTCATTGCTAACATCTATATTTCTTGTAAAAGATCTGTGATGCAGTTGTCGTTGCCAAAATTCTGAATGCCACGCTTGTGATCCCTCAGTTGGAAGTAAATCCTGTTTGGCAAGATTCAAGGTATCTTTAGTATATTTCTAGAATTGGTGTGCTTTCAACTTTTAAGTACATATACAAGTTATCGTCCTCTGTCCTACAGCTCATTCGAGGATATCTTTGATGTGGATCACTTCATCAATGTATTGAAAGATGACATATCTATAGTCAAAGAGTTGCCCGATGAATTCTCTTGGAGCACACGAGAATATTATGGCGCAGCTATTCGACCTACAAGAATCAAGACTGCTCCAGTTCATGCTTCAGCAAATTGGTATTTCGAGAATGTGTCACCTGTACTGCAGAGGTTAGTCACATGATTGATTTTTGTTGAAGATTTTGGTCTAGTTGTATGATAGTCATGTAGACTATGTACAGATCAGCCTTTTGCTGGAATTTTGCTTTGCTTAGTACGTTAATATTTTATGAATGGATCAGTTATGGAATTGCTGCCATAGCGCCGTTTTCTCATCGACTGACGTTCGACAACATGCCCAAGTACCTCCAACACTTGCGATGTAAAGTCAACTTTCAAGCATTGGCCTTTGTTCCTCACATCAGACATCTCGGGGATGCCCTTATCAATCGCCTGAGGTATCCTCCTAGTGAAGACAACATGGTCAGTGACAACTACCTTAGAGAAGTTACTGATAAGTCCAATCAAGGAGCTGGCAAGTTTGCTGTTCTTCACCTTCGCTTTGACAAGGTAAAAAAACACCTTACCGTTATTGAACTAGCTATCCTGCTGTATCTCCCTATCTAATATTAGTACTTCCACTTTCCTGAAAAGATCGGTTTACCTTTGATGCCTGTTAAAGGCAATACAACACTATGTATTGATCAACTTTTTGACTTTTGTTCTCTCTCCAGGACATGGCTGCTCATTCAGCCTGTGATTTTGGTGGTGGCAAGGCTGAAAATTTGGCTCTAGCTAAATACAGGCAAGTAATTTGGGGAGGAAGAGTCGTCAACTCTCAATTTACTGATGAAGAATTAAGGAGCCAAGGACGGTGTCCATTGACCCCCGAAGAAGTTGGATTGCTGCTGGCAGCTTTAGGATTTGACAACAGCACTCGCCTATATCTTGCCTCCCATAAGGTCTTCGCTAAGATTCTGCATTCATAAAACTATATGCCTTTCTTTAAGACTTGGAATACTTGAAGTAAAGCCAATATCTTTGTGTCCTGAAGCCTTTCTTTGTTCACGTTCTTATCTAGGTTTATGGCGGGGAACGCCGGGTTTCGGCCTTGAGAAGTTTGTTTCCCCTGATGGAAGATAAAAAGAGCCTTGCATCTTCTGAGGAAAGAGCTCTTATCAAAGGAAAGGCTTCCTTATTGGCTGCAGTTGATTATTATGTTGGCATGCATAGTGATATTTTCGTTTCTGCCTCCCCTGGAAATATGCACAATGCAATGGTAATTCACTCAAAGCTTTTCATCTTCTAGTTTCACTTTATCTTGCTATACTGCCCTTTAGAATCTACTCCATAAAATTAAAGTCACTTTTACTATATAGTGTAGTTTAACTTATGATAGCATGTTAGTTACAATTTTTATCTGATTACTCCCTCTTTCTGCTTTACGTGACATTCTATTCCTTTTTAGTCTGTCAAGTAAAGAATGACACCTTTCTATCACTAAAAACAATTTAATCTTGAACTTATCATTTAACCCTTAATTACATGGTTTTATAGCCACAGATATGTCATGGTTTTTGAAAACCACAAGCTTCAAAAAGCCTGTCGTTCTTTCTTTCGTTCTTTCTTCGTCTATTTGAACATCTTCACATAAAAATGAAATGGAGAGAGTAGAAGTTAATACTCCCTCTGTCCCCGTGTACTATTTTTTTAGCACAACCTTTCTATCCATGTTTCTTAAGCACATAAACTGGACGGAGGGAGCATATATTTACCCATAATTGTTTGATAAGTGATTTGGCTTAGTAAATATTTTTTTCCCAGTCAACGCGTAGAACTAATTAAAGGTTGCATTATTAGTCTGTATGTGGTCCACACAGCTAATGAATAATACACCTTACCTTGTTGAAATTGACAGGTTGGACACAGAACATACAACAATATGAAGACAATAAGGCCAAACATGGCACTATTAGGCCAGCTTTTCTTGAACAAGACACTAACTTGGCCTGAGTTTCAAGAATCAGTAATTGAAGGCCACCAGAACAGACAAGGCCAAATTCGACTCCGCAAACCCAAGCAATCACTCTATACATATCCTGCTCCTGATTGTATGTGCCAAGCTTGAGGTTCTTAACTGTTCTTGTTGGGGGTGGGAGGGTACCATATAGATCTTTATTATTTGTTTGGACATCAAATTATTGTTTATTATGCCTATATTATAGTTATAAATAAGATGGCCACCCCTTTTGTTCGACTCATAGGGGATATATATATTTATGTGTTATCACTTGAGGATTTACAGTAGGCGCGTGGAATATGTTGTAAAATATATGTATTACTCCTGTGAAGAGTGCATATACAGATAGTAGTATTCTAGTCTTGACAGATTATATATTTTACTATGTTATGTCAGTTGTTGTAGTTTATTTAAAAGGGTGGTTTGTTTATCAAGAGGTTGATAATTTATCAAATGGCAGCCAGTGGATTTGATTTTCCTTTGGGTGTTTTCATAAGTACTGCTTAAGTTTGAACTCAGTTTAGAATTCAACACTATATAGGTTTCAACAAAAAATCATGAAATTTAACCATCTTTAATGTGCAACCAAGTCAAGAATTTTTAACAATCAGGATCAAGAATCATCTCTCTTTCATTTTGACACACGAAAGAATGCCTCTCTTCATAATCTGGTGCCCTAGGCGTAGAGGAACTATACCAATCCATCTCGAACTTTGTGGGTAAAAACTCTACTACGGTGATGGTACTGTAGGCAGGAAAAGTCATGCCGAATGTTAGTCAAAATAAAAATGTTTCTCTCCTTTTGTCCCAAAATAAGTGTAGCTTGTTGCTTTAGGAGTTCAAGACGAAAAATAGTTCTTTCTCCGTTTCAATTTGTTTTATCAGATCTAAATATCTGCCTTCAACTCATCGATAGATTACAAGCCTTGGGTACAAAGTAGGAATCTGGACTTTTTTAAAACTTATCTATTATGTTATTATAAAAGCATGAATAACAATGTTGAGTGATCAAAATATCCACCAAAAATTGATTGATTTTCTTTTAAGTTATAATTTCCTCCATCTGAAAACTTACTAATGGATATAATTGTAATTTTATCTTAGGACTAAACAAAACATTTTTGTATTAGGATAGGACTAAGTTGTCCTTTTTTAATTTTTAATAACTAACGTTACCAACCATATTAGTGTTGAACTAACCAAGTAATTAGCAAAAAGATTAATAATTATAGAAGAAGACTAGAAAATATTAAAGTCATCCTCAAGGTACCTAATCCTATTACCACTAGAAACTTAACCTACCTATAAACACTAATCCTATTCTATTTTGGGTCGATAATCAATTCTTTGTTGGTAATAAATTTTAGAGTTTTTTTTTTTTGGTTTCCGGGTATGTTAATTTTATTTACTTCCTAAAATCAATCAATTCTTATATCCTTAAAGAACTCTTCCAATAGCTACTCCATATTGAATAAAGTTGACAAACCAAATCAATTATAAGTATCTTCCTGAGATATGTGATTCCTCCCAAAAGACTGTTCATGCATGCTGAATAAATTTGTAATGTAATAGTTTAATACTTTGAGATCAATTGATTTGTTTATAAGATTGAAGTACTAATTTTGTTAGAAACGATACCATTAAACTCTACATACATGTATAAAAACATCATTGTGAAGTCAAATGGTCGTGTGAAATGAGGAAAATTGACTAGGATTGAAGGACACTATTCTTTAAAAACATATCTTAGTTTTTGTGATTATTTTTTTTTTAGTTAAAAAATATAGATATGCTAAAACTGAAAGTTACATTATCTAACATCTTTTGTGATGATTGACGGGAGATAACCTGCATAGCACGTCATAAGTCCGAATAATTCTTGTTAAATGTTGATCGATCAAAATATCCTTCAAATGTTGATCGACTTTTATACATTTAATTATTTACACTTTTGTTTACCTGAAATTGTACGAAAGGGACATAATTGAGATAACACCAAAAACAAACCAGGTTTGTTTGGTACGAAGGAAAATATTTTTCTGAAAATGTTTTTCGATTTTCATGTTTGGTTGACTTAAATGTTTTTAAAAAATATTTTTCAAATATACTTATTTTCCTCAAATTTAAGGAAATGCCGGAATCAGAATCGGAGGTTCAATCTCGAGTCGAGGTCGAAAGTTGGGTCTCGGGCCGGAATCTCCAATCAGGTGTCGATTTTAGCAATCGAGGTCGAGTCTAGATCGAGTAGGGTTCATGTTGAGGTTGGATCTCGGGTCCAGGACCTCGAGTTTGGTTCGAGATCAAGAGTCGAGAGTTGATTTTTAGGGTTTGGAGTTGGGTCAAGAATCGAGTCACAAGTCAGGATACAAATTCGGATTCCATGGGTTAAGAATCAAGATCTCAGGGCATGTGTCGAGTCAGTCGAGAGTCGGGTTTTGAGGTTTGGAGTTGTATCAAGAGTCGAGTCACGAGTTGGGGATACAGATTCAGATCTCATGTCGGGTCAAGAATCAAGATCTCAAGTCATGTGTCGAGTCGGGGTCAGGAGTGGGGACCCGGGTCGAGGTAGGGATCTAATGTCATGGTCGGGAGTACATTTTTTGTACCTCATAAAATAAATTCATATAGTTATTAATAATTATCTAATATTTTTGGTGATGATTGACGCTGATAGGAGATAATGTGCCAAGCACGTTCATAAAGACTATTATTCGATAAATTTAAGATTTTGAAAAATCATATTGGCCAATTTGAACCTTCTCGAGTTGTTTCTTTTCAAGAAACAAACAGATATGTGTCAAAATAACATATGCCAATAAGAACACATAATGAATCTTGAAGTACCATTTTTGTATTTCTCCGACGAAATCCACCTACGTTATAATTACTCGTTAATCATAGTTCAAATTTGATAGATTCGCTCTCGGAAACAAGAAGCTGTTGACTGAAAGGATCTTTGGTTAGAGATAGATTACACAATGAAAAATACATGAATGTGTATATCTGTTTTTAAACAGCATAATTGAGAAAAATGACAATTCATATAGAAGTTGCTTGACCTGGCCAATAACCCAAAAATATGCCACTGGAGGATCAAACTGGACACATAACAATAACAAATACATCAAAACCACTAGAAACTAACATGATTAAGCCCTATAAGTTATCCATTTCTATACTGGAGTGATGGGCTAAATACTTCAGTATCCTAGACATCAAGACAACTGTCTCGATGGATCATATAAACAACAAATCTGGTGTAGACAGAGAATTAGTTTCACATGAGTTGTTAGTGATAAACATAGGTGAATCAATTTCCGGTAGAGGGCCTTTTGCCCAACTGATCGGGAGCTGCAGAACTAGAACGGTTTGCACGCTGTCCATCTTGTTTATCTTTCTCTGCAACAGTAGAAGCATTACTACTACGGGTTGTAGCCATTTCCTTGGACTCTGCTGGATTTGGTGGCGGTGACAGCTCTTCTTCAATTGGAAGGGTTCTTTTTGAACCTTCGAGAGCAACACCAAGAACTATGTTCTCTTCTAATGCAGGTTTTGATGGCACAGATGGTTGTGTGACTTGTGGTTTTTCATCCTCTCTTTTATATTGTGCCGAAGATGAGACACTGCCTGTTTTCTCTCTAACATCTGATGCAGAAGTTGCAGAATTATTAACGTCATTGGTCAAGCGACCACTTCCCTGGCTCAACGTCTTAACTTGCTTGTTGCTAGAAATGTTCTCTGGAAGATCTTTGGAATCAGAAGTAGCAACTTCTGCAGACTTTGACTCAGCTTTTGAGACAGGTTTTGAAGTGTTTTTCACTATTGTCTTGCTCGGTTTTGGATCTGACGATGTTTTAATGTCATCTTTGGATTCAGCATATGCCATTTTGTCAACTTTGGGATCAAGGTTCAAGTCAGAAATTGGCACATCCTTACCATGAGAGTTAGCTGGAAGTGTTTCTTTGACTTTAGGATCAGATGCAGGTCCGCTCTTCGTTTCAACCTTGCTGTCAGGCGCTGGCTTCATTGTAGCCTTTTCCTTGGTGTCTTCTTCACCCTTCACACGAAATGGTCGACCTTTTGAGCGATCTTCCCCATTGACCTTATAAGACGGCTCACTCAGTAGCAATGGACGAGTTGATGCGGCTCCATGATTGAAGGCAGAATCAAATGGCATGTTTTCCAAGTCAGCATCACTATATATTTTCTGAACTGTACGGATGGGAGTGGCAAGCCGAGCTCGGTGATGTCGAATGACTCTGAGAAGATCTAACAAAATAGCTTCCTAATATCATCCAAGAAAAAAGAAAAACAGACCAAATGAGTCGATCTCCAAACATAATGGAAACAAAACCCACTAGCAATAAAGAAGCATCCTTCCTAAAATTAATGACCACTAAACAGGTACGTATCAACTTTCATCTATCGTGGGTTCGAGTCACAAGGGAGCAAAAAGGTGTGAGCTTCTAGGGAGGGGTTAAAAAAGAAATCAACTTTCATCTCAGTTCATACAGTCGATATTTAAACTCTTGTTAAACAAATGTATGAAACAGCATCTGAGAAGACGGAAATCTTTGTTTCTTTTTCCGTTCTTTTCCTGGATAGAGTAAACTAGCTGCCTATTGTTCATGGGGCCAAAAAGCAGAAAAATAGAAAAGAAAAGCAAAGAGCATGTCTCATCTGACAAGATCTTTAATGCAAATAGATAATTCTGTCACAGGCACCAACAGAACTGTGCCTCCTCAATTACTTGATTTGGGGAGCGGGCAATGGGAGGGTTGGGCAGAGAAGCGAACTTCGGCAAGGAACAATCAGTGTCATTTGCAGACATACATGGAAATTTTGAAAGAAGTATTTCATTGACGATTTGCTACCATTGTTAAGATAAATCCTGAAGCTACAGAAAGAAGTGGCTTCAAATTGAGGATAGAACATTCTATTGTTTTACTAAATATTCTGGATTATAGAAACTTCTGCATATAGGATTTGTAGCAGGATCTTCCCTCACCTTGACACACAAGTATTCTTCAAAGTGTGATGTCTTGACAAAGCAGGATATTAAGATCTGCACAATAAATGAAGCATTATATCTAAAGATTCAATAAACCACCAACGGAATGGGAATAGCAATTCAAGAATGTCGAGCAATATTTCAAGAGAGAGAGAGAGAGACAGAATACATCTGGAGGAGAATAAACAGCCTGTCCTAAGTGTTCATGAGTCTCTCACTTAACTAACCGATACAAAAACACACATGCAAAGAACAATTGGTGCCTCTTACATGCGTCGTACACTAAATGGATGAGTCAGCCATAACCCCAAGTAATAGCTGATTGAAAGCAGGCAAGTAGGGTGATAAGTTTCAACTGGACCATGCTCTTGAGGTCTCAATGCTACAAATGTTTTTTGCTTTTAGCAAATGGAAAGACTATCAATTAATTTGATAAAACTACCACTATATAGTTAACTATATAATATTCACACTCTCCTCTCTGGTGATACTTTACACTACCTTGAATC
The DNA here is from genome assembly GCA_031232105.1 of Capsicum rhomboideum. Classification (NCBI taxonomy): domain Eukaryota; kingdom Viridiplantae; phylum Streptophyta; class Magnoliopsida; order Solanales; family Solanaceae; genus Capsicum; species Capsicum rhomboideum. The sequence continues at coordinate 50,536,759 of CP124707.1, forward strand.
AAAGGAGGAGAGAGGCACTTCTTAATTTACTTGCTTTAAGTACCAGTTCTCAAGGTAAATAGGTCTCGACCAACAGTGCACTAATAGAACGGTCTCACTCAAAGCATGAATATTCAGTAACTTGGCATAAACTAGTGTGCCTTGAGTTTGCATAATTTTCTTTCTATACATCATATTTGGGAAATGTAATTCAATCGTTTAGTTTGGAAGACAGTCCTACTTCTTGTCAAACATCTAACAATTTAAATTATGATACAATTCTAGCCCCTTATATCTGGAGAAAAACAAGCAGCAGCCAAAATTTATGAAATAACTTTGGTTACTCTAAATCCAGCAAATTCATAAATAGACAGATAATGACAATCCATCCAAAACAACCCAAGGTAATTTCAATACAAACTGGTTAGAAAATCACGTAACTAAAGCAGCATTTGCACTGATAATGACATGCCATCCAAAAGTCACATGATATTAATGCTCAAATATCGACACTAACCAACAGGGCTTGATTTTCAGGGTTGACATTCTCCAGGAATACTCTTCTGTGCAATCTCTGTTGCTCAACTTGGGGATTCTTTGCCAAAACTTTGCGCATGTCAGCTACAATATTCTACAGAAAAAAGACGTGATAACATTGAGATCTAACATCAGTAGTATAACTTAAATTGCTGTATTATCTTGGAGACGAGAATGAAGTAATGCTTACATTTATCTTACTGACATCCAAATGACTGATGGCTAGGTGAGTTTTAATACGCCAATGAGTTTTCTGAGTCAGATTTCTGACAACATTAACCGTAAACTTGTGGTTTGGAATATGAATAGCCTCTCGATCCTCTCCTCTAATAATTGTGGGGGACCACCAACCCACATGCTGCAGAAAACAGATATAGAAATTTATATGAGACACCGAAAAGTTAACAAGAGAAGTGCTAGAGGAAAAAGCTCATTCATTCTTCTGATCTCAAGTTTTCCCTCATGAGCAAGTTCATACCTCAACTGTGCCCGAAACTTCATATCCTTCAATCTTGGTTTGAATCCATTCATTAAGGACAAATGGACGCGTGGCATGGATCATGATGCTTGAAAGAAAATTGGTGAATATCTGATAACATCACAAGAATAGTTGCATTACCATCTTGTTCAAAACTGGAACAAGAGCTATAAATAATAAACTGCCTTTTCAATGCGTATATGAAGACGAGCTTGAACAATAATGTTATAACCAACAAATACAGCAAGATAAAACTATGAAACAGACCTCACGTCCAGCAAGTGTCAGCAAGACTGTCCCAAGTCCTCCCGCAGTTAACCATTTCTGTGTAGAGAAACCCAACAACTCCATGAATAATGACGCAGCTGCGATCCACACTGCAGAATAAACAGCTCTACCAGCAAACTGGAAGCCCATCTGCCAAGAAGCAAGACAACCATATACGTACAATCTATGTCAAGTGAGACTAACAATAATTACTTTCATAAAAAGAAAAAAAATATACCAATAGGTGCAAAGAATTCTTACATTTCTAGTATCATTGGCATCACTTGACTCCATGAAAAACTTCTGTGCTTGTTGAATAACACTGCGTTCAATCATTCAAGGCTTACTCTTAAGAAGACACAACAAACAGCTTAATGAAGCAAAAAGTACACTAGTATAAATAAATTTTGACTGCAGGAGACCCGAGTGCAGTAAATACAATTACGTGTATTATTAAATAGAAAATTTGTAGGAGCAACGTTTGGATACTAGGGCACTTATTATGCAGCATTTCCGCTTTACCAGAATGGTATTATCAAATTCGTGATCATTGTAAAACAAGTAACTTCCAGCTTTTTAACAAAATATTACAAGAAAGCTTAAGAGGTGCTTCCCCCCAGCCCCCAAAGCAGAGTAAGAGGCCTTTTGCTCTATAATGTATTCCAGTTTATCTGACGTGGCTCTCCATCTCTAAGATATTAAAGATATATACGATACTGCTACTTCATATTATGCTAGTCTTGAGTCCCAGTATAGCAAATTATCACTCTTTTAAACAATCTAGTTATTACGTTAAGCACATATCTTATCATTTCTGATATAGTACGTACGTCGATATATCTCAAGACTTTCTTCAATTAATTTTGCTGCAAGTTAATGCAGTCATCTAACTATATGAAAGCACAAGACACATGCCAACATATGGACAACTGTTAAACCAATTGTAATATGACAGTCCAAGTAGAAAATCTTAACACAAAATATTGAAACCTCAGCATTACACCCACTGATTCTAGTAAAAGCATGATTTCTTTATAAAGCCTCACAAAATTTGTTCTACTTTAGAATCTTGTTTTTAATTGTTTTCATCTTTCATCATGAAATTTTGTATAAGTTTAGTTGGTTGAAGAAGTTTATTTAAAATAAGTCATGCTAAAGACAAGATGCACTTGAACCATAAAAAGCCGTGCGCAAAATATTTTGATTTTCGAGCACAGGTATGATTGCCTGAACTATGGTGGAATATTTCCAAGATATTAATGAACGAGACATACTTCTATTTATTGACAATATCTTCTGGTTTTTCCGAGTGATAAGGAGAGAAACATTGGGTCAAAAGAGAATGCCATTTTGGATTTTTATCAACAATATGCTTGTTCAATTCCCACCGTCGCCATAGTTCATAAATATCACAAATAGATAAATGATTGGCTACAAAGGGATTCTTTAAAGATCTTCAGAAACTATACTTACCTGGATAAACAATATGCAAAGGCTAGCACGGTAGACAATGATTTCACAAAATTTAGAAGTCGTCGTTTAACAATTTGACTAGCTTCTGTGGGTAGCATCAAGGGGTCCAGTGCTCTGCAAGAAATATATTTCATGTATCAGCTTGCCATCATGCCATCAAGACGTATATCAGTCACAAGACGGAGGACCTCTGCTCACAAGTGAATGAACTAACCTGCAGAGAAGCATTGCCCCCATCCACAACAGCAAAGGTTGAAGATAAAAGGTCATTACATGATATGTACCACTCTTTCCCCAGCTGTTATCACTCTTCTGCAGCGTAATCGGAAATTATTGTCAAACTAAAAAGCCGAAGAGTATATGCAGAAAGATACATAACTAAAACGAACATACTCATACATGGAGGAGTAAGTTTCTACTTTGACGCAGTAGCGGTGCAAGACCCCAAACTGCAAAACCAAGGATTCCAATTGCTGGAAGCAACTTAAGCACATGTGGGCTGCCTTGTAAGCTATTGTATGATCTGCATGTATCAACAATAACCTTCTTTATCAAAATTTACGAGGAAACAATAAAAACTATGTTAAACAGGTAAGAGGAGTGAAATCTGGTCGCTGCTACTAAAGCACGTGAATGTGAGTTGGAATTGTGCCATAAAGACACTATTGCTTTCTCCTCAAAGCAGGCGGACCTCATCCTATTTATGATTGCTAGAAAACCAGTAATAAGACACCTAAATTCAAATTCGATATATTAGATTTAAAAAGTAAAGGGTTCCACCAATGTAGATAGATGCTTTAACTTTTAATATCTCCGTTAAGGTTTCTATTAAGATACTATAGCTATCTTCCTCCTAATTCAAATGTTCTTTAAAACTATCATCCTCATCTGATCTTAAATTTCAATTTATTCATCTTTATACAACTCTATCCATATGCAGGTAGATATAGCACATGATACATGCATAATCTTGCCTGGTTGAACACAAACGAGAATTACCTTTTCAGTATAATAGAAGCATTCTTTACAGAAATGTCAAAAGCTTGGTCAGGTTTTAGGAATGAATTACACTTGAACAAATTGCTTCTATATGGGAGCACATGTTTCTTCACTTGCAATCCTCTTAAGTGATGGATACTCCAAGAGTCTGCCCGCTGAAGATGTAACATAACAGATAACTTAGTGAGTTTAGAATAAATTTCAGAACCCAAACATTACCATGACAAAATGACAGAGAAGATGTCAACAAGGAGAAAGTGCAAGCACATTACTTGCATAGATTACACTATCCTAAGATATAACACCCATCGAGCTAATTCTTTTACATGTTTACAAAGATTGCCACCTTATTTTCTCTCTTTTTACCAGGATAGTGAAGGCAAAGAGACAGAAAGTCTCTATGCCTTTCTTCTTCTACTTATTTTCCCTTTCTAGACATTATGAGGGGCGAGGACTCCAATTCACCTTTGAATTGTTCAATCATTTATAGGGGAACCAATATCTATAAAATGAGATAAACAAGAGAGTGTTCCGAATGCATGGGTAGGAACAGGATGTGCAGGGGGAGATGGCGAAGGAAGTTAAACACCACTTGCACCAATCTTTCCTGGTTTCCAAAGAAGTCATCCACGTGCAATCAGAATCAGAAGTACTTACCGATGAAAAAGATGACAGATTTGTGCAGCAAGAATGCCAGCTGCTCCTTCCATAAGTGTTCTAGGAAGCAAGTGGAATTAAGCCAAATATTATGGAAGATTTAATGGTCAAAAACACACCTAAAGTATCCCGATTTTTCAAGTTTCATACCTTAATTAGCAAGTGTGCGAGTTTTTACCTGAACAAATACACCTCAGCTATCAGTTGTTCCTTTTCCCTACCTGAAATATCCATCGTTCAGGTAGGAAAAGGGAACAATAAAGGAAACAACAGATAATTGAGGTGAGTTTTAATAGTAAATAGTTGGTGATAGTTCAGGTAGAAAACTCACTTACACACCTAATAATTCATGTATGAAACTCGAAAAAAGGGAATACTTTAGGTGTGTTTTTGAACCTTCACTCAATACGGAAAGAAGAACTAGTGAAGTAAATAAAACATATAACCAAGTTGGAAAGGTACCTGTATAGGTGAATATTTCTTAAGGCGCTCATGGTTCTTGCAAGTCCCCAAATAATGGGACAACTGCAAAGAACCAGCAGCAGCCATTACTGAACAAAGCTAACCAAACAACCAACTGTCACTAACAACATAGGATAATTAAGCTACTCCACATTGATCAAGAATCTTTCTAATTGCAAAACAAGGATAATGATGATTCCCCCTCAACCTCTACTTTTCTTGGCAAAATCTGCAAAACCCATAATTAAAAAACATCATCAAATTGAAATTATGTCACAATTGAAGTGGAATTTGAATGAAAAATTAAATCTTTTTAAAAGGGTATTTTCTTTTTTTCACAGAATTCAAATTTCTACTAATGAATTTCCATTAAAAACTGAAAAACTATAGAAAAATTCAATTTTTGAAGACAAAATTGAGCAAAAAACCAATTTTCACAATAAAAATCAAATCTTTTTAACTGGGTCTTTTCTTTATTCACATTATTCAAATTTCTAACTGAAAAAATTATAGCAAATTGAATTTTTGAAGCCAAAATTGAGCAAAAAACTAACTTTCAAAATAAAAATCAAATCTTTTTAACTGGGTATTTTCTTTTTTCACATAATTCAAATTTCTACTAATGAAATTTCCATCAAAAACAGAAAAAAATACAGAAAAATTGAATTTTTAAAGCAAAAAAAACAACACAACTTTCAAAATAAAAGGAAACTAACCTTGCAAAAATTTCAGATTCTTTAACTGTTGGAATAGAGAAAGAGGGGAAGAATGCTTAAATATAGAATTCGATGCGGGAAAACGACGTCGTTTTTATGATGGGTTGCAAGAACAAAGGGAAAATAAAGTTTGCAGGGGTAAGATGAAAGAGAAACTATTGTGTTTCTCCTAAAAATAAATAGTACTACAAAATAAATATTTTTATTTTTATTTATTTGATTTTAACTTGATATGATCTTAATAATGTGAAAATAATTTTAAATTAAATATATTAAAAATAATTTATCCTTGTTATTGTCTATTGTTTCGTTACTATCTTTTGTTTTTTTGTTATTATATTATGTTTTTTTTTATAACAGTTTCTCTACCTCACCTCAGAAATAGTGGTATAAACTGCATATATTCTACGTTTTTCAGACACCACTTTATAGAAATATACTAAATAAATTATTATTGTTGTTATTATATTAAAAATAATTTATCTTGTTATTTAAATTAACAACTAAAAAAATATATATATTTTTTTAAAGGAAAAAAAAAAAGGAAGTATGACAATCAAATTGCAACTAAAAAGGTAAAAAAAGAGAGTATCCAATTGAGTTGGGGCGGCGAGGCATATTGGAATAATATTCCAATGGTGGGTACCAATTGGGAATTTGAGAGGTTGAGGTGTTGTTTTGCCCTTGTGGAAAACACCAAGGTCAATTATGGGATGACAAATTTGATGAAGTTACATATTTGGCCATTCGACAAAATATTAAGGTCGCAAAAATATTTAACGGATTAATCCCTTATTTAGGATAAAGATGCTAACGGGTTGGGAAACAAAGTGAAGGACCCCTCTATCACCTATGTCTATCTCCTGTCAAGTAGGGGTGGGCGTTCGGTTCTTCGATTTTCAATTTTGGAAAAGTGTGCACCAAACACCGAACCAAATAAGTTTGCTTCGATTCGGTTTTTTCAACTTCAGTTCGGTTTGGTTTGGTATTTTTAAATTGGTTTTTCGGTGTAAAATAAAAAATAAAATGAGAACCGAATCAAAATATAAGACACTAAAAAATCTAAAACATTGTAAATAGACTATAAAGTGAGGACAAATTCAAATACATATCATTGTAGTGCTCTATATTTCATATCACAATACGGTGGTAGTATTTGTGTAAAATTTTTTAGGAATTACCATTAGAAATTAGGAGTATATGTGTGAAAATTTTTAGAAATTACAATTAGAAATATAAGTATATTAGGAATTAAAATTAAAAATTAGAAAAATATAAAAGTAATAAGGATGGAAGGTAAATGTTGATGAGGTAATTGGGTATGGGCTTTGAGGCTTGGTCTTGAAAAGTTTTGGGCCAAACATGAGCTAAATGAAAATTTAAAAAAAAAAAAAATTTAATAAAACTTCGGTTCTTCGGTGCACCGAAGAACCGTTACCCCTAAACCAAACACCGAACCAAAGAACCGAACTACCAAAAAAAAAAACCCGAAACCAAACCGAAGAACCGAACTAATTCGGTTCGGTATGGTTTTTCAGTTCTCCGGTTTTTATGCCCACCCCTACTGTCAAGTATGCACTACGTACAAGATCGCCAGACGAGTCATCTGCTTAAAAGTTTTAAGGACCCTCTCCGCAGTCCACCCTTCCTTAATTATTCAGTCATGCAATACTTATTGAATATAAAAAAGAAAATTTATTTAGATCTCGTCGCCGTTGTAGTTCCTAGCCATTGACACATAAGGAAATGGTTGCCCGAGTTTCTCGGCCTGGTATCCTGCACCCGTCACTGGCCAATATATGTATATATTATACACTAATAATACATATATTATACATACTATAGTAATATTAATATTACTCTTGTGGTTTCTTATCCTTCAATTTTTGTTATTATTTGTGTTTTCTATACTTTGATTACCGTATTATTTTGTGATAGTTATTGTTCCTTTTCTTCAAATTACTTTATCATGCTTTATATAGTATTTTGTCATGAATTCTTAATTTTCATTATTCCTTTTTACGGACTGCTTTATTTTACTTTTTCTTGAGCAGTGGAGTTGGAAACAATCACTCTACCTTCCAAGGTAGGGATAAGATGCATAGATTCTTCTTACCACATACCAACTTGTGAGATTATTTTGTACTATATGTTATTGTTGCTGTAATACATATACAGTATTATTCATGAGGTTTTTTTTTTTTATGGGGGGCTACTTAAGTTAATTTGCAAGTGTCAGCAGCCAAAAATTGGGGAGAAATTAGTACTGACCCAAATCAAAATCAAACTAGACAAATATTGTTGGGCATCTATTTTTAGTATAGTGTACAAGTATTGTTGGACGGAGGGAGTAACATTGATTAATAATGGAAGACTTAGGTCCCTTTCCTCTTTCAAGGGGACTAGAGGGAATGCAATTACTGAATAGCAACTCAAATTAAACTGCGAGATAAAATAAAAGATTAGTGAAGTAAGGTCTATAGACGTTAAGGCACAAGGCTCAAAAGAAATCCTAGTCATCAAGTGTTACATGGTATAACAAGTTGGAAACTTAGAAGTAGCTATAATGGCTTGGATTAGGAAATGCATTGTAATGCTGCATCAAATTATCAAATTCTTTGTTAATGAACTTTCTTGATGTATTAAGACAGAGATTTTAGTCAGACAGTTTAATTGTTCATCTGTCATAACCGTTAATTCAGCTTACTGGAGGACATAAAAACTGTTAGTAGGTATCAAAATCCGCCCTTAACATACAACACGAATACAAATTCAGTTCAGTCATGTACTAAATGTTGACTCTCTTGAAAAAGAACAAAAAAGTCAAAAGTGAATGTATGCTACAAAGTTTCTGAAATGGAAGTTCGAGCCAGTTACAAATTGCTGACAAGATAACAACAATTAGAAAGTGCTGTCAAGAAGCTATACAAAAAAATAACTTCCCTACTTGAATTTTCTCGTTAATTGTTGAGAGATCTCAACGGTGATCTTTCATCAAGAATAGCTTCTAATCTCTTTGTTGGAGTGGAAGGGTGTTGTCTGCTATGGTTCTCTTTAACAGGATCAAAGAATTCATTATCCCATTTCAAGTCTGATCCCGACATACTGCTGTCACAGGTTTGTACCATCCTTTCCAAACTACCAGTCAGCTGCATGTCTTCCTTAGATATCCTGTCAATTCTCTCTAATAATCCCATGAAAGTATCAAGCAACTTGTCCTTGTCTGATGACAATTTCATGACATCTTCAAGAAGCTTTGTTTTTTCTCCACGAAGTTTCTTGATCACAATATCTGAGCTTCTTACTTGCTTTTCAAGATTAAACTGCAACGCGTCTATCTCTGATCTTTTCGCTTCCATATCAGCTTCAAGTTCTGTCCTTTTTCCAACAGAATAGGACAAATGCTTCTCCAAGTGCTCCACTTCCTTTTGCAACTTGCAAAAATCAGTTTCCAGTTCAATGATCAGCAAGTTTCTCATCTGTATTTCAATCTCCTTTAGGATCTCAGCTGTTCTCATCTTCTCCCAGGTTTTATGGAACATACTAACCTCTGCTTGCATCTCTGAGAGACTGGCCGAGAATGAGCTAGTTGAACTTTCAAACTCGTTTTCCAGTGAGCTGACAAGTCGCTGAAGGTCATATATTCTGTGGTCTTTCTCCTCAACAAGCTGGCGGAGGCTCTCTTTCTCGTTCTTATGCTTTGTTTCTGCTTCCACTTGTGCTAAAATGGCACCTTCAAGCTCTTTTCTCACCCACTCTTGCTCCAAATACTCCACCTCCTTCTGAAGATCATAGATTCTGCGGTCTTTCTCTTCAACAAGCTGGTGGAGGCTCTCTTTCTCGTTCTTATGCTTGGTTTCTGCTTCCACTTGAGCTAAAATGGCACCTTCAAGCTCTTTTCTCACCCACTCTTGCTCCAAATACTCCACCTCCTTCTGAAGATCATAGATTCTGCGGTCTTTCTCTTCAACAAGCTGGTGGAGGCTCTCTTTCTCGTTCTTATGCTTTGTTTCTGCTTCCACTTGTGCTAAAATGGCGCCTTCAAGCTCTTTTCTCACCCACTCTTGCTCCAAATACTCCACCTCCTTCTGAAGATCATAGATTCTGCGGTCTTTCTCTTCAACAAGCTGGTGGAGGCTCTCTTTCTCGTTCTTATGCTTGGTTTCTGCTTCCACTTGAGCTAAAATGGCACCTTCAAGTTCTTTTCTAACCCACTCTTGCTCCAAATACTCCACCTCCTTCTGAAGATCCTGAGAAATCTTCTTGTCCTCAATATTTTCGCTGAGCAACACTGTCTGTTCCCTTCTCTGGAGTTCCTTCTTCAAGTCGAAGAGCTGCTGCTGGAGTTCATTCACTCTACTATCTTTTTCTGCCAGCTCGAGTTCAAGGCTTTCTCTTTCTTGCTTGAGGTCAAATTCAAGACCTGCTTGGGCAAGAAGGGAGGCTTCTACTTGTCTCCTCATTTGATGGTTTTCTTCCAGGTTGGCTTTCAACTTTTCAGCAACGGATTTCCATAACTGCAGTTCAAATTCCAGTTCATTTCCTTCACTGAAACTTTCAGCTAGTTCTTCATTTGCTCTATCCAACGCATCACGGACTTGTTCCAAGTCACTCTTTGTAAGCAATACCTTCTCCTTCAAATGACATTGAGAAGTCGACGCTTCTTTCAGCATTTCCTTTAGTGTATCAACCTCTCTTTGTAAAGGAAGCTGTCGTTGTTCTTCAGAATTCAAGAACTCAATCTTTTCTGATAGCAATGCTACCTTTTCACGCTCCTCTTCAAGATCTTCCTGAACTCTAACAAGAGCTTCATTCTTCGTATTCAACTGTTTGATTAGAGTAGAGATATTCTCAACTCCTTCTCTCTTTTCCAATTCCATAGAAGCATAATCATCAGCAATTCTTTGATGGAGCTCAAAAAACTGAGATTTCAACACTAACAGCATCATGGAAGTCTCCTCATTCTGTAGTGTTAACTGCAATGTCAATGATTCACACGACTCCAACTCCTCTCGAAGTTCAGTTATTAATGTGTCTTTGCTCTGTACAGAAGACTTGTAGAGATCAAGCTCCTCCGTTACTTGCTCCAATTTAGAAGCCCATTCAGCTTCTTTGGCTTTGAGATTACCAAAACAGTCCCTGTGCACCTGCTCCAGGCCTCTGAGCTTGTTTCGGAGTTTTGACAAGGAAGAAGCTTCTCCAGCTTCTTGAATTTTGGCTTCCTGGAGTTCTTTAACGGACGTCATCAATTCATGATTCTCTTGCTCTACCCTCCTGAATTGGTACTCCATTTCCTTGTGAAGTGTATCCCTTGTGCCCAATATATCTCTTAGATTCGCAATTTCTTTGTCCCTCTGACTTGTCAGGCTCTCAATTATAGACTTGGATTCCTCATACTCCGCACAGACACTGTTTAAGGATGTATTAGACTCAGCAAGTTGAACTTCCAGTAGTTTTCTCCTGCTTTCTTCATGAGCTAAAGCCTGATTGCACATCCACAAACGGCTTTCAATATCTTTCGAAATTCTGAGCTGAGAATCTAATTTCATCTGCAGTTTGGAAATCTCATCTAGCAATGTGGATCTCTCCTTTACCCATTCTTTCTCCTCCTCCCGATGTTGTTGCTTGAGTCTGCCGTGAGCCTCCTCCAGATGGCTGAATTGTTCCTTCTTCCATTTAAGTTGATCTGCAAGCTTCTTGTTTTCCTCCTCCATGTCAAGAAGCATATCATCATTGTGTCTCATTTCTTTGGATGCTTTCGATCTCTTCTCAGCTTCTGAGGACTTTTTCTGTGAAGACGATACAAATTCCCTTAGCCCCTCAATCTCTTGTTTGAGAGAATGAATTTGTCGCTCTTGATCCAAATTAGTTGCAGTTGCACCATCTAGATCCAATGCCATCCCTCTATTATCTTCTTCATACTTGTTAAGCTGTTGCCTGAGCTTGCCATGAGCCTCCTCCAGATGACTGAACTGTTCCTTCTTCCATTTAAGTTGATCCACAAGTTTCCTGTTATCCTCCTCTATCTCAAAAAGCATATCATCATTGTGCCTCGGTTCTTTGGATGATTTGGCTCTCTTCTCAGCTTCTGAGGACTTCTTTTGTGAAGCCGATACAAATTCCCTTAGCCCATCAATTTCTTTTTTGAGAGAACACATCTGCTGCTCTTGATCCACGTTAGTTGAATTAGCACCATCTAATGCCAACGCCAACCCTTTTTTCTCTTCTTCACATTTTTGAAGTTGTTGCCTGAGCTTGCCATGAGCCTCCTCCAGATGAATGAACTGTTCCTTCCTCCATTTCAGTTCATCTGTGAGCTTCCTGTTTTCCCCCTCCATCTCCAATAGCATATCATCGTTGTTTCTCAGCTCATTGGATGCTTTGGCTTCCGAGGACTTTTTCTTCTGTGAAGCAGAAGCAGCTTCCCTAAGCCCCTCAATTTCGTGTTTGACAGAACGAATCCGTTGCTCCTGATCCATTTTAGTTGAATTAGCATCATCTAAAGCCAATGCCAGCCCTCTATTATCTTCCTCAAACTTTCGAAGCATCTCAGAATAGTCAGCACGAAGCTTATCATTTGTAGAGCTTAGATGCTTGACAGCAATCTCCTTTTCTTTAAGTTTTGACTCGATTGCTTCGTGCAACTGTTTAGTGATAGCAAGCTCCTCTTCTTTCCCAGACAATTCATAAGTAAGCTTCTCTAGTTTCAAATTCGCCTCCTGATTCTTGGTTAGCAGCTCATTGTTGGCTCTTTTCAAGTTCTCACACAAATCAGCTTTACTTTGGTAGTTTGCCCTGAGCTTTTCAATCTCAAGTTTGGCCTCATCTAGTGCTTCATGTACGGTGTCCATTTCCTCACTTCTACCAAGATCAACTATAACACCTGTTGGAACAAAAGAGAGAATTTCAGCATCAAAACACGATCTACTATCATAAGTTTAATAACGCGTAAACATATATAATATCAGTCTTCCAAATGATCAGAATTGAAACAGACCAACTGAAGTCAAGTTGAGCAGTTTGCGGAATTATAGCTAACCATTTTGCCAAAGCAATATTCTGACCTTAAGAAAAAGAAACAAAAGATAGCTAACCAGTTTGCTACTCTAATATAGCAGCATTTTAGCTTACCACAGCCCACTAGTTAACTTCACACCTTCACAACCCAAAAATAAGCATCTTCTTGATTAAAAAGTAATGGCATTACAAGTTCCTAACCACTTCACAACTTAAGTAGAGCAGTTTACAGTATTGCAATCAAAAACTAAAACCGAAAAACTTAAACCTTTTACCTCATTTCCAACTCTATACATATATTCATACAAGATTAGTATCATCATTCTGATAGCTTACAAAGAAATTGCTAAAAGTGATCACATCTTACAAGTTCCTAACCACTTCACACAACTTGAGTTGAGCAGGTTACAGAATTACAATCAAAAACTAAAAAACGAACAACTTAACATTTTACCTCATTTCCAGCTCTATACATATATTCATACAAGAGTAGTATCACAACTCTGATAGCTTACAAAGAAATTGCTAAAATTGATCACATCTTACAAGTTCCTAACCACTTCACACAACGTGACTTGAGCAGGTTCAGAATTACAGTAAAAAAATTAAAACAAAAGGACAAAAATTAATTCTTTTACCTCATTTCCAACACTATACAATATACATACATATTATAAGAGATAACTATCATCACTTAGACAGCTTACAAATTGCTAAAAGTAATTACATTTACAAGTTTCTGGCCACTTCAAAACATTTTACAGAATTACAGTAAAAAATTGAAACAAAAAGTTGAACCTTTTACCTCATTTCAAAACACTAAAGATTCATTGTACAAGATTTGTATCATCATTCATTACAAAATCAAAAAAAAAAAAAATTAACTTCAAATTGCTAAAAGTAATCACATTTACACAAGTTCCTGTCCACCTCACCACTTGAGTTGAGCAGGTTATAAATTCACAACCAAATATTAGGGGTATCCCCCAATATAACTTTTGGGATTAAATCTTTTGTGGTTGGTTGACTCGGTTAAGGTCTGCATACATCCTACCCTTCCCAAACCCCATTTTGTTGGACTACATTGGGTATGTTGTTGTTGGTTGAAGGTATTAGATAAAACCAGTATAATTTAATACCGAAATCTTGGTATAGCTTATCTCATCTTTGTATACCAAAACCCTGGTTTTGAACCAAACAACCCTAGAAAGAGCAAAATATTAAACCTTTTATCATTTCCAACACTACACATATATTTATTTATACAAGATTACTACTAAAATTTAAAGATGTCCTAATGAGGTGCGAGAGATTGGCTATATGATTATGAGGATAGATAAAGTTAGGCCGGAGAAGTAATGGAAAGAGGTGATTAGAAAGGACATTTGATCCGTAGCTTATATCGAGGACATGACCATAGATAAGAGGGTGCGAGGGAGTATTAGGGTAGAAGGTTAGTAGGTATTTGAGCATTGTTTAGTTTTCCTTATTATCTTATTCTGTGATTTTATTATTGCCTATTGTTTATTTTGCTTCAGTTACGTCTTGTTTATCATTTTGCTATTGATCTTCTCCTTATCTTTAGCATGATTTCTTCATTACTTTCCATACTTGTGTTTGATATGTTTTATTTGAGTGAAAGGTCTATCGGAAACAGCCTCTCTACGTTCACAAGGTTAGGGTAAGGCTCCGAACACACCACCCGCCCCAAACCCCACATGTGAGGTTACACTAGGTTTGTTGTTTTTGTACTAGAATTTAAAGAATATCTAACTTCAGAGTGTCAACACAGCACTTATATTCACAGGATCTCTAAGAAACATAAAGGCAGTAACATTTACTGAATTTTCTAGCCACAAAAAAAAAAAATCAATAAAAGCACTCCTACATATATGAAAAGAGCAAAAAAAGTATCCCTTTTACCTCACTTCCAACACTACACATATATATACACAAGATTACTAAAATTTTAAATATTGCTAACTTCAGATGTGTCAGCATAACACATACATTCACATAATCAAGAAAAACAAACACAAAAACATTAACAATGAGTGATTTTTCAAGGTATCCACAAAAGAAAAATTCAACAATATCACCTCCAAACTTCTGAAAAGAGCTAAATATTAAACCTATTACCTCATTTCCAACACTACACATATATTTGTACAACAACAATAACATACCTATTGTAGTCCCAATAAGTGAGGGTTTGGGAGGGTATACTGTATGCAGACCTTACCCTATCTTAGGAGGTAGAGAGGTTGTTTCCGATAAGACCCTTGCTCAAGGAATACTATTTCTTTATACAACAACAACATAGCCAGTATAATCACATAAGTGGGGTCCAGATAAGGTAGAGCGTACATAAACCTTACTCCTATCTTGGGATGTAGAGATGATGTTTCCGATAGACCCCCGGACTCAAGGAATACTATTTCATTATACAACAACAACATACTCCGTTTAATCCCACAAGTGGGGTCTGGAGAGACTAGAATGTACGCAGATCTTACCCCTATTTTAGGAGGTAGATAGACTGTTTCCGATAAACCGTCAGCTCAAGCAACATTATTTCTTTATACAAGATTACTAAAATTAAAAGTATTACTAACTTCAAAATGTCAACCTAGCACATACATTCACATAATCAAGAAAAAGAAACACAGAAACATTAAAAATTAGTAATTTTTCCAGACACCCACCAAAAAAATCCAACAAAAAACTACAACCTCATAAACAAGATTCAAATTTTCATTCTATTAACAAATCAAGAACCAAAAATGAACAAATGGGTGTTCTTGAAAAATTACCTTTAAGTAAATTTCTGTGTTGTTGTAATCCATACAAAAAATGAAATGGGTTTTCCAGTTGTAAGTAAAAGAAATTGAAAAAGTTCTACACTTCTACACTTCTAAAAAGAGCAAAAAATTATAGCTTTTACCTCATTTCCAACACTAAACATATACTATTTCTTTATACAACAACAACATACCCATTGTAATCCTGCAAGTGGGTCCGGGGAGGATATAATGTACGCAGATCCTTGACTCAAAGGCTATTTCCGTTAGACCCTCGACTCAAAACATACAAACATTAACAAATTATTGATTTTTACAAACACCCACAAAAGAAAAATTCTACAACAGCATAAAACAAGATTCAATTTTTCTTTCCATTAACTAATCAAGAACCAAAAATGAACAAAAGGAATTCTTGAAAATTACCTTTGAGTAAATCTCTGGGTTGTTGTAATCCATTCAACAAAAAACAAAAAGTGAGTTTTCAGTTTGAAATAAGGAAATTGAAAATTACAGACTTTAATGGAAGAGCAAAAAAGAAAAAGATGAACTTTTTTTGTGTGTAGAAATTATGAGTGTCAGATAGTAGCCGTTGTAAAATGGAAAGTGTTTATAGATTTGAATTCACGTTTGTGTTTAACTGCGTTTGTCTTGGATATCTTGTTAACTAGCCGTTGACATTGTAAGCCCAATTAAGTTTTGGGCTTTGGGAAAAGCCCACAACAAGAAAAAACAAAATATAGAAATATTCAGTTCATGTACCAAAACTCATCTCCGCAGCAAGCTCCTCAATTTGACCCGATCCGTCACGCTTTGGACATCATCATCAGGATCGTTGAGGCCCCATGAAGACGACTCTACTTCACTGGAAAGACTCAGTACTCATTAATTAGCGTCTGATGACCAATGATTCCGGAATCAAACTAGTTCTACATATTAACTCTAATTTGATACTTCTAATCAAAATTGTACAAATTAAAAACTCTCTACTTTCCATCACTTAGATAGTGTATTTAAAATTCACCATATCTCATTAGATCTTGCAATTTCTAGTCAATTACTTCTTCCGTCTATTTTTACTAGTACATATTTGACTTAACACGTATTCCTGAGAAGTATTTAAATAAAATGGTAGATTTATTACATCATTCCTTGAATATAATAAATTTAATATTTGAGAAATGACTATATAAAAAGGAAATTGTGGAGGACATGAATTAAGATAGTAGGTTAGCAGGTAGTAGAGTGTGGTCTCAATTATCCTTCTCTCTCTCTCTCTCTATCTATCTATCTATATATATATATATAGTAGTTGTAGTATTACTTTTGTAGCTTCTTGTTCCTCGATTTCTATTATTTTGTGAGTTTTTTATACTTCGATTATCATATTTTTTGTATACGCATTGTGCAGAATGTTTTATCATGCTTTTTGTAGTATGTCACGTTGTCATGACTTCTTCATTTATGTTATTTCCTTGAATTTTGCTTTTGACTATGTTTTATTGAGTCGGTGGCTGGTCTAGCAAAAATTGTTGTTGTTCTTGAGAAATGATTATAGCTTTTTATTATTTTTTTTAGTTTCACATCCGGTGTTTGATACCCGCATTGGAGCCCGACTAATACAAATTCGCATCTGGTAGGACCCATTCGGGGGAAGCGCTCCCTACCAAGGATTTTTCCATACCCAGGGCTCGAACCCAAGACTTCTAGTTAAAGGAGGAGGAGCCCCATCCACTGCTCCACATTTTTTGGTGGTGATTATAGTTAATAGTAAAGATAAATAAGGAACTAAGCGATTCTTGATTTTCTAAAGTAAACATATATTTTTAGTATATTGAATAACCAGGGATGGCTCAAGGGTAAGCTAGTAAAGTCCTTACCTTAGGCCTCCAAAATTTCGAGGCCACAAAATTTTATAATTATTAATTTTATGATTTTTTCTTCTCTTTGACAATTTTGAATATAGTAAAAAAGAAAAGGTACAAAATCTATATATGAAATAGTTAAAAAAAAAATCATCATCATTCAATAGAAATATTTTAAAACTTTGAACTAAACTACTCAAATCTTTATAGTAATAAATAATATTTGTACAAAAACATTCAAGGTAAAATATTGAAAACACATGGTTAACATCTTATTAACTTGAATCAATCCTTACTATTATAAATAATAATATTACTATGTAAAATACAATACTGGACCAAAAACAACAATTATGAAAAAATAAAAAAAGGCCACTAAATATTTATTTATTATGTATATGTATATTTTTAGAACCTTAGATAAAAATTTGACTTTACGCCCTTAATTTTATTAAGACGGCCTAGTTGTTGTGAAATGAAAAGTGTTTATAGATTTAAATTTTACCCATTTGTCGTTTAACGCCGTTTGTCTCAGATCTCTTTGTTAATAGGGGTGCATGACCCGTATCAGCAAGATTTTAGGTTTTAAAAAATCAAAAGTGAAAGTGGATGTGCTACGTGTCTATTAAGTTGAAGTTGCTATGACACGTAGCAAAACAATACATAGCAAATTACTTATTACATTAAATGATAAATTTACTAACTGATAAATATCAAATTTTAATTTCTAATGTGTCTACACGTAGATAGGTAATATGCAAAATGTCTAAAATATCCTTTAACTTCAATTATATTGACCTTTGGCTAACATGTCGAAACCTTACTTTCTAATATATAGAAAACTTAAAATTTCAAGAAGTGATATTTTATTCATTGTATTTTGTTCCGAAATAAGTGATACTTTAGATAATCAAAAAATTATTAATGATACTAATTTGACTTTTCTTTAAATAGAAAGAATTTTACATAACCAAAAAACTACTCTCTCCGTTCTTTTTTATTTGCTCCTTTGGGGATGTGCTTATATTCCTAAATATTTGCTCCTTTAATCTTTCAAGAATAGTTTGAACAAAATTTTCTTATTATACCCTTGTTCAATAAATGTAATCATTATTGATTTGAAAAGAGGTATAAAATTTAATTAGGCATTTATTGGTAAAAGTACTTTTAATTTTATAGGAATAAGGAATTTATTAAGTGGTGTGCCCAATCCAAATAGAGCAAATAAAAAGAAATAGAGGGAGTACTAAATAATTATATCTTTTTCAAGACCTTTTCAAGATTTTTATTAAGATCTTTATTAAGGTTAAAGTAAACAAAATACTCTTAGTTTTCTAAGAATTAAGGAGTATGATAATAGCATTTCTCTCTCCCTATCAAAGGAGAAGAAGAAATCTTAAAGATAAATTCCACATTTCAATTGCGTCTGGACTTTTCATAACAAACGCCCAAGCAAACCTAAGAAAGCTTTCCATTCTTTTCAAGTGGCAAGATGAGGAAGCATAATCAAATAAAATCCCCTCAGGCTACTGCTAGCCACCAGAACAAAATAATCTACAACACATATCCCAAAATCAAACCCAAAAATAGCTCAGTAGTGCAAAAATATCAACGAAATATATACACATCAAATTATAAATCATGAAAGTCAGAAATTTTTTAGGTTTTATAAAAATCAAAAGTGAAAGTGGGTGTGCTACATGTCTATTAAGTTGAAGCTGCTAAGACACATAGCAAAACAATACATAGCAAATTACTTGTTAGATTAAATGACAAATTTACTAACTGATAAATATCAAATTTTGGTTTTTAGTGTGTCTACACGTAGATAGGTAATATGCAAAATGTCTAAAATGTCCTTCAACTTCAATTATATTGACCTTTAGCTAACATGTCGAAACCTTCTGTCACACCCCTTTTTCGTTCGTGGGTCGAAGGGTTTTTCCAATTAAAGTGACGGTATTGAATAGGGATTATATTTATTTACAGAGTCGCCACTTGGAATTGAGTTATGGTGTTCCAAGTCACCTTTTTGAATCCCTAATCAAAAGGAAGTTGACTCTTTATTATCGGTCTGCGAACTAGAAATTCGGATAAGGAAATCTGTTGACCGAGGGGAAGGTATGAGGCACCCCTCGAGTCCCGTGGTTCTAGCACGGTCGCTTTTATTAACTTATACTTAACTTAAACTATTTTGGATAAATTGTGTTTGTATGCTTTAGTTCGCTCATTTTTAATGTACCAATTTTTGTTGGTCTCGACTTAGATGCATAATTGCATTCTAAGTCTTGACAGGCAACCTTCTTCACTCGAATGCACCCTATCTATGAGGTTTCGTCTACAAGTCTCAGTTTTAATTAATTAAAAAGACAATCTTTTCCAAGGTGCAATTTTGCATCCTCGAATTTAATCTTTGTTATTAAACGTTCGAGAAAGATGCATACTTGCATTCTTAATCGAAACCAAATTTATGGGGGGGCCTAAATCTTATCTAGCGCTAAAGACATTTGTTTGTCTCTTATAAACTCGAGACTATTTTCTTGTCCATTTTATTCTCTTTTCACTCTTGTTTTGCGAGAGTTTTAGATTAATCCACAACTCACCTCGCTCGCTTACAAATGAGTTTTTCACTCTTTTCTTTTACCGTTGTAATGGATCTTAAAAAAAATCCGCCACATATCTTATTTATCTTATGCTGGTTAATTAGGCCTTAACCATAGTCTAGGCCGATTTGTTTTAAAACAACCACCTTCAATATCATTGTCACAATGGAAACAAATTAATACAAATTCCACCTGCAAATGTGGAATACGAAACCAAAAAAAAATAAAAAATAAAAAATCACAACAATAATAATGAAGAAAAAAATGAGGAAAACTAATCTTTTTCATAACGAAAGTGGATTTGCTCCTACTTTTCTACGACAATTGGTCTAATGGTAGATTTTTTAACTTTATTTCAAATACAAAATATACCTCGTGTACGGTTTATACTTTTGATTCCTAATCTAACATTTTTAAAACTAGGATTTATAGTCAAACAAAGTGACCCATAATAAAATGTGAATCTAAAAGGATAATTCAATTACAAAACCAAGATATATACATTCATACACCATAAAGAGCAGTTTATATATAATATCTACGCATGTTGTCCAAGATTAGATTTTGTGAAGAAATTTTCCTTTTCTTTATTGAAAACTACTCGGAAAGTTTATCCCTTCCTTAGACATAATGTGAACCTGTATACCTGAAGGTCATCAAACTAATATTAGTACTTCTACAAACTAAAAGCAACCTTCCATTTAGCTAACAGATGTAATTTTTTTAGAGTAAAAATCCAACTAATTAAGGAAAGAAAATAAATGTAACTATTAAACAATAACAACACTGGCATATAAATATTTTTGCACGTAAAGTAATCACATATTGTATCAATTTTACTCTAAATCTAATGAAATCAAAATCTAAACGTACTTTATTCGTTAAAGTAGAAGAATGATAACCAGTCACATATAATACGAAATCTGAACAACTTAGCAATATTGAAATCAAGTTTCATACAATCCTGCCATTAAAATAATACAAAGAAAGATCGAGCGTTACCTTTGCAAGGTTAATCCATGGTAAAAAAATAACGACAATCTACTGATTTCCAACTTTCAGGAGCCACGAACACAAGACCACGAATGAAAACCTCAAACTCTGACTTATGTTTTTTTTTTTCTGTCCGTATTTTTTTTCCCCAGCCTTCTCTATTCTTTGTTGTTGTTTTTTCCTAGTTGTTGCGTGTGTGTGTCCCCTCTTTTCTTTCTTTTTCCTAAGTCTTTTTTTTTCTGTACGTTTTTCTTCCTTTCTAACTTTTCCTAAGTGTAGTTATACATAGTATGTGTGTTGTAGGGTGTGTGTAGTTTGGAGTAGTGTGCTGTGACGTGAGGGAGTGGGGAGAGTAGGGTAAGGTTAGTGGGGAATGGGAGGAATGGGTAGTTTAGGATTTTCTTCCCATTTTTTTTTTTTTTAAAGATAAAAAAAAAAATAATAATAAATATTAACTAATTAATTTTTTATACTAGGAAGATATAAGAAAAATTTATAACTAGACTAAAATAAAATATAATTGAGAGAATATTAAAATCACTAGCTTATTTATTAAAATCTAAATTAAGAGAAAACATATTTTTTAAAAGAACTCTTTTTTTAAAAAAAAAAAAAAAGTAAAAACAAAACTTATCCTAAAAATGTGACTCTATTTTTTGAATCCTTTTTTTTTCTTTCAAGTTTTCAAATAAAACCTACTAAAAATAAAATGAAAGCTAAAAATAAAGATTAGACGTAAAATAAATATTTAATATTAAAAATAGGTTAAAGCTCGGGGAGGGTCAAAAATCACGTGTCTACATTTGCCCCTCTTTGTTTGGGAACACGAAGAGTTTTCAGACAAAGAAGTAGACAACGAGATAAGTTTTGACCCTACTATTATTTGAAATTGAAAAAGAAAAGAAGGAAAAGATGTGACCGAGTCCTGGTTTTGGACAGCCTACATATCCCGGGTTATAAGGGAATCAGGTCATGTGTAGTTCAATGAGGTGGAATGGTAAGATGATGAGTTAGAGGTCGAGTGAGGTCCCTTCGAGTCCCCGGTTCACGGCTCCTATTTTTACATCAAAATAAAAGACTAGAATAAAAATGATCCTTCAAGTACAAGATCCTATCTATTCCATTTCTGTTGAATCTTGACTTGGATCTTCATGCTTCCTCAAGTGATGATATGTCTGCTCTCCTCTTGGGTTGAACTCGACATTGAACTTTTCTTCATGTCAACTTCGGTTATTGGAGATGAATTTGAAAATCAGTCCTATTCTTCGAGCGGACACTTGCTCCTTCTGACTTTGAATTCAAAAATCGTCATGTTCTCTAGGCGGGCTCCTAAGCTTGAATTGCAAGTTGACCCTATTCTTCAGGCAAGCTCCTGAATTTGAAAAATGAAAATTGACCCTATTCTCCAGGAGGGTCTTGAGTAGAAAATAAAGTCCCATTTTCCAGGAGGGTCCTGTTGATCCCATTTTTCAGGAGGGTCCTGCTAAGCTAAATCCCATTTTCCAGGAGGGTCCTGAACAGAAAATAAAGTCCCATTTTTCAGGAGGGTCCTGAGTAGAAAATAAAAGTCCCATTATTCAGGAGGGTCCTGCTAATCCCATTTTTTCAGGAGGGTCCTGAGCAGAAAAGTAAAATCCCATTTTCCAGGAGGGTCCTGCTAATCCCATTTTTTAGGAGGGTCCTAAGCTGAAAATAAAAATCCCATTTTGCAGGAGGGTCCTGAGCAGAAAAGTAAAATCCCATTTTCCAGGAGGGTCCTGCTAATCCCATTTTTTAGGAGGGTCCTACGCTGAAAATAAAAATCCCATTTTGCAGGAGGGTCCTGAGCAGAAAAGTAAAATCCCATTTTTCAGGAGGGTCCTGAGCAAAAATAAAGTCCCATTATCCAGGAGGGTCCTGAGCAAAAAAGTAAAATCCCATTTTTCAGGAGGGTTCTGAGCTGAAAATTAAAGTCCCATTTTCCAGGAGGATCCTGAGCAAAAAATTAAAGTCTCATTATTCAGGAGGGTCCTGAGCTGAAGATTAAAGTCCCATTATTCAGGAGGGTCCTGAACTGAAAATTAACGTCCCATTTTTCAGGAGGGTCCTGAACAGAAAATTAATGTCCCATTATTCAGGAGGGTCCTGAACTGAAAAGTAAGTCCCATTATTCAGGAGGGTCCTGTTAATCCCATTTTTTCAGGAGGGTCCTGAGCTGAAATATAGAGTCCCATTATCCAGGAGGGTCCTGTTGATTCCATTTTTCAGGAGGGTCCTGAGTTGAAAATTAAAGTCCCAAATAACACGAACAAAAATTTTGCCCCAGTTTTCACCGAAATTTTTTTGTGAGTTGTTAGCAACTGTAACTTTGAAAAAGGTCTCAGACTAGGAAGAATATATCCTAGGAGAAAAATGAAAATAACTGTCTTCGATCAGGAAATATTTATCCTTGGAGACGAATGCGAAATAATTGTCTGCTACTAGGAAATGTTTATCCTAGGAGACGAATGCAAAATAATTGTCTGCTACTAGGAAATGTTTATCCCAGGAGACGAATGAAAAAATAAATGCCTACTACTAGGAAATGTTTATCCTAGGAGACGAATGAAAAAATAAATGTCTACTACTAGAAAATGTTTATCCTAGGAGACGAATGAAAAATAATTGTCTGCTACTAGGAAATGTCTATCCTAGGAGACGAATGCAAAGTAATTGTCTGCTACTAGGAAATGTTTATCCCAGGAGACAAATGAAAAAATAAATGCCTACTACTAGGAAATGTTTATCCTAGGAGACGAATGAAAAAATAAATGTCTACTACTAGGAAATGTTTATCCCAGGAGACGAATGAAAAATAAATGTCTACTACTAGGAAATGTTTATCCTAGGAGACGAATGAAAAAATAAATGTCTACTACTAGGAAATGCTTATCCTAGGAGACGAATGAAAAAATAAATTATCTACTACTAGAAAATATTTATCCTAGGAGAAAGATGAAAAATAACGAATATATGCACGTAACAAAGAAAGAGTGAGAGTTTTTACTGTAATCCTGTTTGCAAGTTCGAACCTCTTAAATTGTCTTTGTATCAACAAAATTGCCCCTTTTTCTTTTTGTTGTCGTGTTTGACCTTGACTTCAACTTAGGCAGATTGTGCTTGTTGCTTAAACAACCTCATTGAGGAACCTCTAATTGAAGATTTTAGACCCCAATATATGTCGTATTGCCCTCTTTCTACGAACACTGAATCTTGTATTCATTCTCAACCACAACAAATTATTGTGCATATCCTTTCTTCTCCAATCATATTACATTTGATGTGCTGGCCAGATTTTGCTTTGGCAATTGAGAAACTCTAATGATCGTGACATGCATTTTGAATTAAATGACGTGATCTGTCAATCCAATCTGAACTTTATTCTTTTTGAACATTCAGACTTTGAAGTCATGTTTCTAAGTTGTGACCTTTGCATTAGACGCTTAACATTCAAGCGACTGGTGGTCCCCCAAAGAGTTTTCACCAACAAGTCTCTCTCATTTTTTTATTTTTATTTTTATATCTCTCACTCACCATCGCCTTATGATGCCCGCGAGGATTTTCACCAATAAGACTCTCTTATTTTCACTTTCTCTCAATTCAATGATGTCTTATGATGCTGTGGGACCCCCCTCTGATATGACTTTGTTATGCAAGTGACATGACATTGTTCCTCATGATAATCAACACTGAAAGCATACTTGACTTGTCATTCTTAAAAATTGATCAGAAGGTCTTTATTTGGACTGTAACGTGGCTTTTGGACAGGGTTAGAAAGAAAAGGATGGAATGAAGGCTCAAAGATAACACATATAACGGGGTTAAGACTTCCAACTTTTGGAATAGACTCTTTTGGTCTTTTTTTTTTTTGCCCCAGTTTTTGTGACTGGAAGTTTTCAAGACTTTTCTTGGTTGGATCGAACCCCAAGATAGGGATAGAAAGAAAAGGCGGCATGACGCTCGGAAGACACTTAAAATAGGGTGAGAATTACAACTTTTGGAATCAACTCACAAAGAAAATAACCTTTGCCCCAGTTTCTTTTAAACCGGGTAACTTGAAATTTTTACTTGGTTGGACCGAACCCCAGAGTAGGGTTGCCTACGTATCTTGTCGTAGTAAGAATCAGGTCAAACGTAGTTCAGGAAAACATGTCTTTTTGGCCCCTTTTTATGGTTTTTTTTTTTTTTGTAAAGAGCACCAGAGAATGAAGAGAAAGAAATTCCTTCATTGATCAAGCATGTCTTGATTTCAGTTGGTACCAACAATTAGTATTGTGCATAGGAATCATTATCAATTACTTTCGGCCGAATTCGGGGTCACCTTAGAAGTAACTCCTATAGTTTCAAATGGTACCTCAAACATACCTAAGTATTGACACGAGATGTTCATCTTACCTTAATCAAGGGTTTAGAATTATTTCTATCCTTATGTTTCAAATGCCCTTACCAAAAATAGAGTCCTAATTTACTCACAAAAGACTCGATTAAAATCTTAGGACGTTGTGAAGCAACTCACACTCAGAAAGATATTCAATGCATGCAACCGAGATACCATATGCTTGACCGTCATGTAAGTATCCACTAATATGAGAACACTAAAAATGAGATCAAGTAGGGCTTGTCATTGGTTTGTAACATAGGCTTAGGGCTGGGTAGGATATTCATTTGGGATAGAGTGGCTATTCCCTCCTTAAGCATTGCACTATGCGCTCGAATTTTTGTCTTTTGACACTTGTTCTTCATTTGCTTTGATGCTTCTTCTCATTTTCTTTGACTTTTCACCTCACTTCTTGTTGAGTATTTTTTTTTTTTTTTTTTTTTTTTTTTGGAGTTTCTTTCTTGCTTTTTTCTTCTGGTCTCGCATTTTTCTTGAACCTTCACCTTTCTATCTTTTTGTATTTTCATCCAACTTAGATCTTTGTTAGTGCGCTCAAGAAGGCAGGGTTAAAAGAGGGGTAGTGCATTTGTGCACTGAAAAAGATATAGGTTAAAATTTGGTTGTTCAATAAAAAGGCTTTAAGCTCAAAAGGGGGAGTCTATGGATTAAATTTCATTTGGTAGGCTTCAAAGGCACAATCGGAGCAAAGAAAGCCTACAATCCTTTCTCAAGTCAAATGTTTCTCAAAATTTTGCCTCAACAAACATTCGGGCCAAGTTCTAGATCAACGAAGCTATGTCATTGAATTTTTTATCTAAAGCTCACCACACAATACACATGAAACAATGAGGTTAGATTTATTTTAACCCTGATTTTAAGCGATAAATTCTCAAGTGTCCCTTTAGCATAATCAAAAGGTACCAAAAGAAACTATAGTTCACAATAAAGTTGGCCCACCTCATCATACCGAGTAATTTAACATTTATTATTTTTCACATACACATTTTTAAGTATGTTGGTACCAACCAAAACAAGAGATTCTTTTTTTTTTAAAAAACTTTTTTTTTTTTTTGTGGGACCGAACTCAAAAGAAGAGTTGCCTACGTATCTTGTTGAAACAAGAATCAGGTCGGACGTAGTTCAGAAAATTTCAAATAAAACGTAACAAACTTTGTTTTTATTATTTTTTTTGAAATTTTTTGAATAGGGAATTTTTTTTTTTTGAATTTTTAAATAAAGTGAAAAAATTTTGTTTGATTTTTTTTCTTTAGGATCACCGAACCCGATAAGAGTTGCCTACGTATCTCATTAGGGTGAGAATCAGGTGTGCGTAGTTCGTAAAGACCATAAAAAAAAAATTATATATATATATATATATTTTTTTTTAATTACCAAAAATTTCTTTTTTTTTCTAAGAAACTGTTATAAAAGTTGGAGAAAAAGTTACTATCTTCTGTTTCATTAAGCTGCCTAAAGACAGTAAACAATCGAATGGGCCTTCCAAATAAATGTCAAAGAGCACATAAGATGCACATGTTGGTCATATAAGGAGGAACCCCTGTCCTAGATAGATCCGACCCCTGTGTCGAGTCCCGCTAAGTTAAATGCACATGACGCAGATAAAGCGGAGCCTATAGGGATAGTCACATCTGAGTTTCAGTTCTACTAGATTTAACCTGATGGATATAAGTGTCTAGACTGGCTTACCCGAGCGGACACTCGAGCCAGGGAGGGGCAACTTGTTCGGTAGCAGAGCTATTCCGCCTTCGTTGCTGATCCAAACCCCGCCTAACATGTGTGACTGATAATCCTTCACCAGGTGCCTGGACACTCTGGCTTTATCTCAAAAAATAAAGTAGGATGCATACTTTGCATTCCTTCTACCCTATATTTCAGAGACTCAGAAGGGGTGCGCAAGAGAAGATAATTTATAGTACAATTCAACAATATCAAAGCGATAAATGAGCAACACGTAGCACATTAGGCCAACAAATACAATATCCAAATAATTAAAGCAAGTATAAGTCAATATCAAAAGCTCGAATTCTGGTTATTCCCCAGCAGAGTCGCCAGAGATGTCACACCCCCTTTTCGCTCGGTGATCGAAGGGTTTTTCCAATTAAAGTGACGGTATTGAATAGGGATTATATTTATTTACAGAGTCGCCACTTGGAATTGAGTTATGGTGTTCCAAGTCACCTTTTTGAATCCCTAATCAAAAGGAAGTTGACTCTTTATTATCGGTCTGCGAACTAGAAATTCGGATAAGGAAATCTGTTGACCGAGGGGAAGGTATGAGGCACCCCTCGAGTCCCGTGGTTCTAGCACGGTCGCTTTTATTAACTTATACTTAACTTAAACTATTTTGGATAAATTGTGTTTGTATGCTTTAGTTCGCTCATTTTTAATGTACCAATTTTTGTTGGTCTCGACTTAGATGCATAATTGCATTCTAAGTCTTGACAGGCAACCTTCTTCACTCGAATGCACCCTATCTATGAGGTTTCGTCTACAAGTCTCAGTTTTAATTAATTAAAAAGACAATCTTTTCCAAGGCGCAATTTTGCATCCTCGAATTTAATCTTTGTTATTAAACGTTCGAGAAAGATGCATACTTGCATTCTTAATCGAAACCAAATTTATGGGGGGGCCTAAATCTTATCTAGCGCTAAAGACATTTGTTTGTCTCTTATAAACTCGAGACTATTTTCTTGTCCATTTTATTCTCTTTTCACTCTTGTTTTGCGAGAGTTTTAGATTAATCCACAACTCACCTCGCTCGCTTACAAATGAGTTTTTCACTCTTTTCTTTTACCGTTGTAATGGATCTTAAAAAAAATCCGCCACATATCTTATTTATCTTATGCTGGTTAATTAGGCCTTAACCATAGTCTAGGCCGATTTGTTTTAAAACAACCACCTTCAATATCATTGTCACAATGGAAACAAATTAATACAAATTCCACCTGCAAATGTGGAATACGAAACCAAAAAAAAATAAAAAATAAAAAATCACAACAATAATAATGAAGAAAAAAATGAGGAAAACTAATCTTTTTCATAACGAAAGTGGATTTGCTCCTACTTTTCTACGACAATTGCTCTAATGGTAGATTTTTTAACTTTATTTCAAATACAAAATATACCTCGTGTACGGTTTATACTTTTGATTCCTAATCTAACATTTTTAAAACTAGGATTTATAGTCAAACAAAGTGACCCATAATAAAATGTGAATCTAAAAGGATAATTCAATTACAAAACCAAGATATATACATTCATACACCATAAAGAGCAGTTTATATATAATATCTACGCATGTTGTCCAAGATTAGATTTTGTGAAGAAATTTTCCTTTTCTTTATTGAAAACTACTCGGAAAGTTTATCCCTTCCTTAGACATAATGTGAACCTGTATACCTGAAGGTCATCAAACTAATATTAGTACTTCTACAAACTAAAAGCAACCTTCCATTTAGCTAACAGATGTAATTTTTTTAGAGTAAAAATCCAACTAATTAAGGAAAGAAAATAAATGTAACTATTAAACAATAACAACACTGGCATATAAATATTTTTGCACGTAAAGTAATCACATATTGTATCAATTTTACTCTAAATCTAATGAAATCAAAATCTAAACGTACTTTATTCGTTAAAGTAGAAGAATGATAACCAGTCACATATAATACGAAATCTGAACAACTTAGCAATATTGAAATCAAGTTTCATACAATCCTGCCATTAAAATAATACAAAGAAAGATCGAGCGTTATCTTTGCAAGGTTAATCCATGGTAAAAAAATAACGACAATCTACTGATTTCCAACTTTCAGGAGCCACGAACACAAGACCACGAATGAAAACCTCAAACTCTGACTTATGTTTTTTTTTTTCTGTTCGTATTTTTTTTTCCCAGCCTTCTCTATTCTTTGTTGTTGTTTTTTCCTAGTTGTTGCGTGTGTGTGTCCCCTCTTTTCTTTCTTTTTCCTAAGTCTTTTTTTTTCTGTACGTTTTTCTTCCTTTCTAACTTTTCCTAAGTGTAGTTATACATAGTATGTGTGTTGTAGGGTGTGTGTAGTTTGGAGTAGTGTGCTGTGACGTGAGGGAGTGGGGAGAGTAGGGTAAGGTTAGTGGGGAATGGGAGGAATGGGTAGTTTAGGATTTTCTTCCCATTTTTTTTTTTTTAAAGATAAAAAAAAAAATAATAATAAATATTAACTAATTAATTTTTTATACTAGGAAGATATAAGAAAAATTTATAACTAGACTAAAATAAAATATAATTGAGAGAATATTAAAATCACTAGCTTATTTATTAAAATCTAAATTAAGAGAAAACATATTTTTTAAAAGAACTCTTTTTTAAAAAAAAAAAAAAAGTAAAAACAAAACTTATCCTAAAAATGTGACTCTATTTTTTGAATCCTTTTTTTTTCTTTCAAGTTTTCAAATAAAACCTACTAAAAATAAAATGAAAGCTAAAAATAAAGATTAGACGTAAAATAAATATTTAATATTAAAAATAGGTTAAAGCTCGGGGAGGGTCAAAAATCACGTGTCTACACCTTCCTTTCTAATATATAGAAAATAACTAGCCGTTGACATTACAAGCCCAATTAAGATTTGTAAAAAATAAGAAACACACTAAAAATTCTTGTATAATTCAGAGGAAATTTCAGAAATAACGGTATTTTGAATCCTTAGTGATAGTTCGATTGATTATCAAACGTAGCAATAATTTATTAAAAGAGCTTGCGATATAGTATACTGAATCACTCTATATCAGTATATCGACTCGCTCTGTATCGATTGCTTTGTATTAGAGCAAACTGATATAAGATACAGGGAGAATTAATACACTGATACAGAGCGAATAGATATAGCCCCAAGCGAATGAATACGAATCCAAATAGATAAAATTCAAACTCTCGTATATATTGTAACTTCTTTAAACTCTCACTACATCAAATAAATACAGGACATATGTATGCTCTATCACCTAAATTTTCCTAAAACTAACCAGACTAGCAACCCATATTGTAAAACATGTTTCAGAAATTTTTACCACTTGTCTCTATTTGGACAATTATTTGGAAATGACTAATTTTTTTAGTTTTTTTTTTTTTTACAACTTATGAACCTTTTAGTCAAGAACTAAGGATTCCTTTGAGCTTAACTGAATATTTTATAGAAAAATATTAGATTGAGGTCTAAAATTCTTAAAACATGTTTCACCAATTGTTTCTTTTTGGATAGATATGTAAATGACCCTTTTTTTTTTTTTTATAACTACGGACATTTTAGCTATGGTCCATCTCTAAGTGTACTTATAATTTACCATATGTCATTACATCTTGCAGTTTCTAGTCAATTAATATCATGAAACAATTTATGGTCAAATACATGTTAAACCACACCAGTCATTAACCACAACGTATATTCAGTGAATAGTAATTTTTTTTATTTTATGATAGCATAAGCAACTCTATCCCTCCAACTTTAGTTGTCCAAATCAACACTCCATTGCACTAATTAGGAGTATTGTCATTTTATATTGGTCATTATGTTGGTGGACCCATATCATGGACGATCAACTTTCCCTAAAGATTTGGTCAACTTTATAAAAAGTAAACTTAAAAAATTATAACAAATAGAAGTGTAACCACTTGTACTGAAGGCAAAGATCTTAAAAGAAAAAAAAAAGGAAAGAAAAACTTGCTTACAACACCAACTATGGGTTATACTCTTTCATCCTTAATCATATATTTTAAAATCAAATTCTGAAATGAATAATCAATAAGGTTGTGATCAGTGGTAGAGCCAGAATTTTTAATAAGGGGGTTTAAAATCAAAATAAGTAAGCACATGAACTAACAAAAGAGGGTTCAACATTAACTATATATACATAAAATATAATTTTAATCATTTATAAACAGTATAATTTTTCGTCGGAACCCCCTAGCCATAAGGTGGCTCCGCCACTGGTTGTGACGGAGTAATAATAAGTATTCTTTCATTCTTAGAAGAGATTTCGAATTCGAGTCCTGAGTATGAAATCACCTTTTTTAGAAAATACTTTATCCAAATATAAAACTTTTTGATGCAAATTTAAATTTAGTCAGGTCAATATATATATCGGACATTAAGTGAAAAATCAAGAAAATTATGCCTTCTCATAAAGTTGGAATCAGCTACTCCTATATAATAATGGTAGTTGTCGATCATGTTTTTTCATTTAAAACACATTTCATGTCATAATCATACCAAATAAAAGAAATAGTACATAACTTTTACTTACTAACTTTTTCATATATACTAATTATTTGATATTCAAAATTAAATAATTTAACTAATCTGGAATAGGACAATTAAACTTTTAAGAGTTATTTTACAGGTTTGTTTTCTATGCATGTTTCTTTTCTTTGTTGGGCATTTGCATGTGACACTGTGGATTTTGGCTACCTAAAGATAAATACAGCTATGCAGACAGAAAAAATTAATTATACAAGGACAGTTGTTAGTAAGTAATAGTTAAAAAAAAATATTCAAGTAATGTTAAATTAAGTGCAAGTGTTGAGAAGATTACAAAAACAATAACATGGTATTAGGCCAAAGTACTATTAATGTAATATACGTCAAATTGTGAGATGTATGAAATTGCTTTATTATTAGGAATTAGGTCAAGTTTATGATAATTTTTTTGGTTTTCTTACTCGATGTTCGGTATCCACATTGGAATCCAACTAATTTTATTTAGAGCATTGCAGGGCCTATTTCTAGAAGTGGCGCTTTCAAAAGGAATTTTTTTTTCCCATTCTCATGACTCATACTCGAGACCTCTTATTAAGGAGGATGAATCCAACCATCCCACCATAACCCATGTTGGTAAATTTATGATAATGAAAGATCTTGCATCGTATATAATTCCATGTTCCTTGTTAACTATACTTGACCACATTATGTTAAATATATAAATATTCTCAGTAGTAAATTACTCTAACCACCTCGTTCCAATTTTATCGGATGTCCCCGAAGGGTGATCTAAGGCCTAAGTACCTCAATAATATGGCTCGATTGCAAATAAATTGCATGTATTTCAAAATAATATCCAGACCTATAGAAGCAAATTCTACACATTATTTTGGATGTGATATACATTAATATACAAGGGGAGTTTAAGTGTTTTATTTTGAAATAAAAGAGGTAATACATACATCTACGAAATAAATTTAGAATAATTTGACAAAAAGCCAAACTAAAGCCAAAAATGAAATTAGACAGTAATTTTTTTTTAAAATAAAATAAAATCTAATAGATTACATGTGTCGCATAGGCAGCAATATTAATATTGTCACTAGTAATTGATTTATCTTATCAAATCGTTTACTTTAATATTATCCTATTAAAGACTCTTGAAAGATGCATATTTTTATAATATAAGGAATTTATCTGTAACTTGATCATATTGTAGGATTTTTAGTGCAATTTATGTTTTTTTCTAATTGAGTGAAAAAAGTTATATGTACAATAATTAATTAATTATAGATGTGACTGATATCGGCATGTGTACTATGAACCATAATAATTTTATAGTAATAACTTTTCTTCAAAATATATCATTGAACTTTCACATTCATATATTAATTTCCTATGCATAACGTGTCAGGCATATGCATGGACATATATAAGTTTGTTATATACCATCTAAGACTGTGATGGCTTTTGAATAGTCATTAAGTGTTGAACCTAACATAGATTTTAGCACATGTTACATGAATCTGAGATGGTAAAAGGAAACACCACAAGAGTACAAGTGTATAACAAGTGTTGATAATAATTTGATTCTAGTGAATTGGCTAGCAACAATTAATTAACACGTACACATAGTATCACTTGTTGTTGGCTTGTTTTGGTCGCTTCACGTCTTTGAATTATTTTTCACGAATGAATTGAGAAATCAGATAGAAAGTTTCAATTCTGATTTCATAGAGTTGACATTATTGTTAACTGTGAATGGCCAAGAGGCGTATCTCACTCCCTTCTTGAGGCGTTAAGGGGCATTTATTTATGGAAATCAAGATTTTATTGCGATTTGTAATACTTTCTTCTCATTGCTAATGGGTTATACATTGATGAATCACACGCCCAACACATATATTTTGGCCTTGTGAGTTGTGTGTCCATAAATCCAAAAAGATGATATGACATTCTCCACACGACTAAATATATTGATAGATAAGTTCTAACAACTCTTGAACTATATATGAATGTTGAAAGAGGTTCAAGTGAATTTTGTTCATAGAAAAAGGAAGAATATTACATCGTACGGATAAAGAGTAAATTATTTTAGAGTCAAAAATTAAAACTCTCAATATGACATTTTAATATTTTTTGAATTTCCTTGTTTAGTAGTAACTATTTATTTTTTTGAAATAGTCTAAGAAAACGACGGTTTTTTCCTTCCATTTCCAATGATACTTCCCTTTTCGTCCCCTTTTTCCTTTCTCTTTTTTGTTTTTTTTAAATCTTTTCAAGGCTAACAAATAATATATAAACCAATTATTGATGGGGTCATATGTACACTCAAATTCAACAAATGATTACAAATGAAGAAAATATGTGAACATCATGTCTCTTATGATCCAAACATCTTGTTCTCAAACAAATAAATATATGAAAAGTCAATTATTTTTTAAAATTCAATGAAATAAAAGAATTATATTTAAATAACTTTTCAAGATTTAATGCTGATATTCGAAAACCATTAAAGATTATAACAAGATGCATTTTCTAATTGTTAAATGTTCTTAATTATTATAAATTTATAGTAAGACCATTAAATTTTAACTCTGGAAAACCATACAAAATATTCAAGTTTCAACCAAACATGTTTAGGTCATTTTTGTTGGTCGAGTATTTCATGCGCACGAGTTTTTAGTTAATTTCACTTTAATTCCCCTTAACATTTAAAAGTCGGAAAATAATCGTATGTTGAATGAGAACGGTAATTCCCTTGTGTAATCTTTTATGTCAGATTTTCTTTTTTGAATTTTTTTTTCTAGAAAAATACGAACCATATAACCCTACTCCTTCTGTTTCAATCCGTTTGTCTAGTTAGTCACTATTCATTTTCCTTTACTATAATATTTTTAAATAAATATTTTGAATTCTTAACTATTGTGACTTGTAATACATTTTATGTAGTTTTTAAATATATAAATTTTATTTTTTAAAAAATTGAAATTTTTTTATATCGGAATTTACAACGATCATTAGTTAGTTTGATTCTCGTACTTCATAACAAGTCAAACAAATCAAAATGGAGGGAGTATATAATATAATATATTCCTTTGATAAATATTATGTCTCCGCCACCTGAATAAGAATCAGATCCTTCTTATAACAACTCTTAGGAGTCGTTTGGTTCAAATTCAAAGCAAAATTATCTCAGGATTATTATCCCGCCAACTATTTTGATATGGAGGTAGTACCATCAAGTTTTTGACTAAATACAATTTCAAATTTAATACTCCTATTCTCCATAACCAAAACTACTCCTTGGTAATGATTTTCTAACCCATTTATTATTTCTCCAAGTTTCAATAAGTGTAGATTTATTGGACAGACAAAACATGATCCAACGGTCACAACTGTATCACCAAATCTTAGCCGTTGATTGAATTTTTTGGAGCTCAAGGGGCTAGAAGAAACATGAATTATAGTTTCCCCCCTATAACTTCCCTATTTTATTACAACAACAACATACCCAACGTATTTTCTCAAAGTGGAGTTTGGAATGGATAAAGTGTATACAGTTTATATTACTACTTCAAAGATAAGTCAGAGAGATTATTCGATATACATATATAATTGTATGATCTTTTAAAGTCGTAACGAAAAGATTCGCAACGAACTCTAACTAAAGGTGGATGAATCAAATACATCATTACCCAATCTTCTTAAATACCTTGGAGAACTTTTTCAAAAACGCAGAATATCACATTCATATTCACCAAACATGGCAAACTCTTTTACTCTTTTTTCAAGTAACTATATATAAAATTATCTTGATGAATTTTTTCGAACATACACAGAACAAATGCATATATAATTACCAAAATTTACACTTTTCACTTATGCAGTTATGTAAATCACAAAAGCTAACTCTTTTCAATTCAACAATGATAGAAATTATGACTTTAAAAATTATTTGTACAAGCAAAATACATATATATCCTCGCGAAACACATTCGTCCTCATTAATATTACTAATTTTATTTTTTTTCATCTGATCAAGTCTTAGCATGTAGGGTTATTAGTATTTATGCTTAGTAAGAAGTAATTGATACTCCGTAATAGTCGAGATGCACGCAAATTAATCCACATATTATGATTATTAAAAAAAATAAATATTTGTCTCCATTGATAAAAATAACAAAACTACAACATTATTCTTCCTCGAAAGTTTTTGTAGTCTATTTTCTTTTCTATTCCATATCAATTGCATTTAATTACTAGTTTTTTTTTTTAAAAAAGGACTTAAACAACATACTAGTTTTTTTTTAAAAAGGACTTAAACAACAAGAGACACAAGAGCAAGGCAAGTTGTGTGCACACAACAACAAATTAGGGAAGTTTTTTGTTGGGTTCGAAATCGAGAGGGTATCATGCTTGCAAATCATTGAGGTGATAAATCAAATGACAAATAAATTATACTAAAAAGCATAATATTATTATATGATTTGGTCAATTGGCCTACATATTAAAACTAATTCAAAAAGCATAAAAATCCATTAGGAGAAAATCTCCCCCTAATCAAAACTCTTTTAATGACTACATTGTGGATACTACTGTGTTGTGGTTTGGAAAGAGGGGTCTTCTATTTATAGAGATCCAAAACCTTTCCTCCCAGAAAGAGTTTAGCTAAATATAGAATAGTTTTATATTTTTCTTTTAGGAAAAGTAAAAGTAATTATGATATTACTTTTATTTTCCTTCTAAGAAAAGTTAAACTTTAATTTGGTAAGAAAATCAGGGCAAATATCCTAACAGTTATGGGGTTAAAATCTAGTTTGATAACAACAACAACAACGACATATCCAATGTATCTTCAAGTAGGGTACTGGGAGGGTAGTGTGTACACAATCTTACACTTGTCTTTTGAAGATAGATAGGTTATTTTTGATAAATCTCAACTCAAGTAACGCACATCAGAAATCAAGTATGTAAAATAAATACAGTTGTAGAGAAGTCATGTACGTTAAGATTTAGTTTGACAAGCAATCAAAACTTAACAAGACAAAATGGACTAAACAGAAAATTAGGAAAGTCACGGTGTTAGAAATTAAAATCTAGTTTGCACAAAATAAGCAATAAAAATTTTAGTCATAATACATAAATATATTCTTTAACATGGTCTCAACTGATATTTATGTCCTCTAACTTTGGATATATATAAATAGATACTTAAATTTATATAAAATAGAACAAGTAGATACACATGTCTTACATGACACTTTACGTGAGATGCCACATATGACGTTATGTCGAATGTGTGTATCTATTTGTTTAATTTTATATAAATTTAAGTGCTTACTTGTATACCCCTAAAGTTGAAGAGCTTAAATGTCAGCTAAAACCAGGTTAAAGGACATGTGTACGTACTATGCCAAAAAATAACAAGACACAATGGATGCAAGAACAAATAAAGAAAGTTATGGGGTTAAAAACCATTTTCTCCAAAATAAGCAATCAAAAATTGAACAAAAGTAAAATAGTTATCCATTTTGCTTATATATAGGCCACGCCACAATATAGTCAGTTGATTTTCCACTGTGTGCGTGTGTTTTTTAGCCTGGGTGTCACTGTTGGGGGGGTGGGGTGACAACAAAAGGAGTTTTTAGTAAAAGGGGTTCACCGCCGGTGACTGAAAATGGAAACTCCGGCGAAAGATTCTTGATTTTCCGGTGCTGATCTCATTTTCCGGCAAGAATTCAAGAATTTTCCGGTGGTGCCACCGTTTAATATATAAATCAGCCAAAAAAAACTCGGGTTTGGGTCCGACCTGATTGCAAAAAATGGGTCTTTTTGAGTGTTCTAAATACCAATTTTGCCCTCATCAATTATGAGTTGATAAAAAAAAAAACTTGGTTTAAATTTAGTGTTTGGTGTTTTTATGGGATTTTTAGTTGAATTTTAGTACTATTCTTACTTAAATTTTGAAGTTTTTACTTGAAAAAAGGTTTTTTTTTTGATGATTAAATTGCTCAAAATTGTTTAGCTTTTTTGCTCTTTTGATAAAAACATTGAATCATTGTAATATTATTAGATCCTTTTAAGTGTTTATTGTTTTTATGGGATTTTTAGTTGAATTTTAGTGCTATTATTACTTGAATTTGTGAAGCTTTTCTTGAAAAGGGGGTTGTTTTTTGATGATTAATATGATCAAAGTTGTTAGCTTTTTTGCTCGTGATAGAAAAGTGAAATCTTGCTCATATTATTAGACCCTTTGAAGTGTTGGTGTTTTATGGTATTTTTAGTTAAATTTTGGTGATATTTATTGGAGATGATGGGGTTTGAATTTTGAAGCTTTTCTTGAAAAGGAGTTGTCTTTTGATGATTAAGCTGCTCAAAGACCAAAGTTGTTTGCTTTTTTGCTCTTCTTGATAGAAAAGTGAAACTTTTATCTTCCATCTGATGGTTTGTTTTACTAATGGATTAATCATTTGTTGAATTTTTAGTTTGATTCTGTTTTCAGAGCTTAAAGTCTGAATCTTTTTTGCTAAGTTTGTTCAACTTTGATTGTTTGTGGGATCCCTTTTGGATGAAATGGCAGTTTATGGGGCTTGGATTTAAGTTCTTGATTTTGTTTTCTTCAATCCACTGTTAGTTTGAATCATTTTTGCAAAGTTTGTTCAGCTTTGATCATTTGTGGAATCCCTTTTGGATGAAATGGCAGTTTCTTTGACTCGTTTATCATGGTGGTGGTGGGGTGGGAAAGAGAAGGAACCAGTTTCTAATGGTTCTTCAATGAATCCCTTACAAGACTTTGGATTTGGGTTAAAGGAACAAAGTGATAGTTTGAAGTTTAAGTCAGTGAGGGGGGCTAATCTAGCTTCAACTACTAGGAAAGTGAAGAGGAAATGGAAGAGTAGAGAGGAGAGAAAGAGGGTTGATAAGAAATATGATGTAGTGTTGGTGCCATCAGATGGTGTTTGTTTATCAGGTTCGGAATCCGATGATTCTGACTGGTCGATCGGGTGGCTGGAACCACATGCCCCTGATTTCCAGAATGATGATGAGGGAGATGACAGTTTTGCTGTGCTGGTTCCTTGCTACAGGCATGATTGTAGAGAGATAGAAGAGCCAAACAATCAGTTTTTAAATGCCATTGAGAATCTTTCAAATGAGTATTCTGCTGGTAAGAGCTATAGATATGTTCTTGTTGCTTTTGCTGCATTGATTATGTAGAATATCTTTCTTTTGTGTAGATGTGGCATCTATAAGTAAATCTAAAATGTTGGATTATCGGTCTTGATGAGTATGATATGAATGTCATTATGCTTGTTTGCAACTGCTCTGACAATAGTGACTCCTCTGGAGTCCAATTAGTTATGTTGGTAATGTGTGGACCGAGATGAAGATACACGTGAGCTTGTCGTATTGTTATCCTTCATGTTACCAAGCGTGTGGTTACAAGCGTCGCATAATTGCTTCTAAAAATAGAAGCCAGGAGAATTAGTTATGTTAGTAAGGTGTGGACTGAGACAAAGATACATGTGCGCTTGTTGTATTGTTATCCTTCATTTTACCAAGCATGTGGTTACAAGCGTCGCATAATTGCTTCTAAAAATAGAAGCCCGTTTCTTGTCAGGGCACGGATGGTAGAGAGTAAGCCCGTTTCTTGTCAGGGCACGGATGGTAGAGAGTACTATCATTAGATTTAATATTAATGAGCAATAGTTGCATAGGATGATAGATAATATTAGCGGAGTAGAACTGATGATCAATATTTACTGTTGCCGTACTACAATAATTAGCACTATTTATCATCGCCGTCGTTTTGCAATTTGACAATAAGAAACTCAATAAAATTCCGTTCTAGCGTAATGCAGTTAGTTCTACATACTCCATCTTGGTGATGTTGTACCCTTTCAATCCAGCCTTTTGTTTCTTAAAGAAAACTTATAAACATTGAGAGAGCAGTGGACACAGAACTGAGTTTTCATTTTATTTTTAATGCTATTGTTTTCTACCCCTCTGTAGTTTCCAAGCTTAGACTTGCATTTGCCTTGAACCATTTTAAAGCTTCTAGAACTAGTTATGATTTCTTGTAGATAGATTACTATGTATCGCCTCTATGCTAATCTGTGTAGTCTCCATCGAACTTACAAGTGAATGTGATCTTGTCTGAAATTATACTTGCAGAGGGTAAGAAGTATATGGAACAATGGCTTTCTTCTCTTCAGAATTTTTGATCTACAGCAGCGGGTCGTTGTTCTGCACGTTAGGAATTTACTGAAGCAGTGGCCATCTTTTAGTGTATGAGGAGATATGCAAGTTCTGCATCAATATTGAATAGTAGTAGCAGCAGGTCAGCATTTTCATTTGCGAGACGCAAATAATCAAGTTTATCGTGGCAGTGATCTTTGGTTGCGGGCTCAAAAACCCAAACCGTTGTCATCTTCGAACTTTGTAACTGATCAACTTCTGTTGGAGGGGGGAAATTTGACATATCAAGCTGATTCTTAGTGTAAATATAGCTAATGTGAATATGGGAGTAGTAGTATGCTATTTGACTGCTGCTATTGTAAATAAATCATCTGTCTTCCAATATCCAGACAAGTGATATCATTGTGTATATCTTGATTACACATTAATGTTAAATATTATGTTCTCACTCTTGCTAATTTGCATCATCCTTCTTGGTTCATTTCTTTTCTGCATATGTTTCACTGCCCATAAGATTGCCTAGTGAAGATTTTCTCTAATATAAGTGCCGAAGCGCAGCGCACATCGTTTCCTTCATTAAGACACTATTGTAGAAGCTAGTGAAAATAGTCGTCACAATCTGAGTTCTTCTTTCAGCACAAGACTTTCTTAACTTGTTGAACTTTCTTTCCTCCACTAGGAAAGTTATTCGGTAAGCAAGATCTTTGATTACGTGCATAGTCTTTTTTGGCGATGAAATCACAATGAGTTACGAAAGACAAAGTGCATTTGATGATTGCTCTACTCAAAGCCAAGAAAAACCAAAGATGCCATTTTTGTTGTTGTATTAGGACACTATTGTGGAAGCCAGTGAAAATAGTCGTCACAGTCTGAGTTTTCTTTCAACTAGACTTCCCTCACTTGTCGAACTCAGACTTTTCTTTCAACTAGACTTCCCTCAACTTGTCGAACTTTCTTTACTTCTCTAGGAAAGTTATTCGGTAAGTAAGATCTTTGATTACGCCCATCTTTTTTTCTCATCATGAAATTACAATGAGTTCGGGAAGACGAGTGCATTTGATGATTTGCTCTACTCAAAGCCAAGAAAGTCCAAAGATGCCATTTTTGTTGTTGCATTAGGACACTATTGAAGCCAGTGAAAATAGCTAATGTGGAAGCAGGTGAAAATAGTCGTCACAGTCTGAGTTGTTCTTTCAACGAGACTTTCTTAACTTGTCGAACTTTCTTTCCATCACCAGAAAAGTTATTCGGTAAG
The DNA here is from genome assembly GCA_031232105.1 of Capsicum rhomboideum. Lineage (NCBI taxonomy): Eukaryota > Viridiplantae > Streptophyta > Magnoliopsida > Solanales > Solanaceae > Capsicum > Capsicum rhomboideum. The sequence goes on from CP124707.1 coordinate 50,577,711, forward strand.
CAAGATCTTTGATTACGTGCATCGTTTCCCGAAGATGAAATTACAATGAATGAGGAAAGACAAGTGCCACTCAAAGCCAAGAAAGCTAAAAGATGACTTTCGACCATTTTTGTTGTTGTATTGATTTCAAAGCCCCTTTAAGACACAAATTGATTCCAACACTTATGTTTTACAGGAATGGCATGTGAACCATTGCCACTAAAGGGTGAAAAGTGAAATGACAAAAGTTTAGCTTTGATGTATTCCTTGTTAGCTCTTTGTAAAGTTCCGGTGGTCAATGAAATGGGTTCAGAACAGAGAACCAAAGGCATCAGATTCAAATTCCAGCATAGGCAAAAGACACTAGGTGATTCTTTCCATCTGTCCTAGCCTTGATGGACAGTATTACCTGATATTTATTGCTGGTTGGAGGTGTCAAATATTCCGTGGATTTAATCGAAGTGCGTAAAAACTGATCCGAATACCACGGTTATTAAAAAAAAAGTTCTCAGCCTACTTTCCTGTGTTCTTTATAAAAAGTTTTCCAACTTTTTCCACCAGGGGGTAGCTAAACAAATGGTAAGAGTCCCAACTTTTGGTATTTGAGGTTGCCAATGGGACATGTTGAGTAATAAAATAAATGGCCATTGACAATTGTGTGTCCCTTGCACTTATGATAGGGGAGAAAGAAATGAAAAGAAAAGAAAATGTAGTTTTTGTGGCTATTATTTTTATGTGATTGGTTGCTTCTTCACCACATATACTAGTGCAAAGAGTATTTTGGATAAGTATAAACTGCTTTCAATACTTTGGTCTTGCTTCCTACTTGCAATATATAAAGTGGTATGGCATTTAAGTTAATTGAATTCTAATGGGATTATTTGGTTCGAAATCAGGTTATTTTGGTAATATAGCCAGGAGTGTCTATCTCACTTTCTAAGTGGGATAAAATTTCATAATTTTGGTATCAGATTTATTCTGATTTTAGCTAATACCTTCGATCAAACACAAGATGATTTTAATCTCAAATTTTATATTGAAATAAGCAATTCCTCCGGCCAAGTGGCCTTTAAAGGTGTATCTAATGATCAGTGAAGTAAGTGCAAATCTTGAAACCGAATTTAACTTTAGCGGAGATGATTTCCTTCGAATTATCTAACTTTAAGCGAAATAAATTGGTTATAACATATAAACATACACTTAAATTGGGCCTCAACTAGTCAACAAACACTTCATCTTTGAGTATGTACATCTAGACATCTTAACTCGTCTCTGCAGTATCAGGTCAACACTTTAACTTACAAAATAATCACTAGACACCTCCAATATTTATGTGTCACGTTAGCATCAGGCGTCCACGAGACATAATAATGATGAGTTGAAGTGTGTAGTTGTCAGTTAAGATGTCAAGATATGTACCTACTAGCCAAGGCAAAATTTAAATGTCTATTCATATATTATGCCAAAAGGTTACTCAGTACTCGTATTGAAAAGGGCACCGCCCCTATTTAAAGAAAACAAAAAAAGTTATTGAGAAGTCTAGTTAGATTCTTATGGATAAAATTTCAAAAAAGAGTAGATGCCTTTAGCAAATGTCACTTTCATTGATGTTCCTTCTAATCCTAATAAATGTTGATATAACCAAAAGGGTCACTAGAGGAATTTTGACAAGCAATTATTGATGATAAAATATATGACATATTTTGTGATTCTACTACGATATAATCAATTTGTCTTTTCTCAATTTAGTTGCGTACTTGAAGAAGTTTGTCACGTAAAGAAAAGATGGATTTATTCCTTTGGATGATAATCACATGCCAAGAAAAAATGAGTAATTTGTGGGATTCTCAATCTTTCTTGATGATAAAGTGAACCTAAATTGTCTTATGTTTCTTCGTTTTAATTTATATGGTTTAGTTACTATTATTGAGAAAATCAAAAAATATTTTCTGATTATCATGTTTTTAATTATTATTATGACATAGGGCTAGTATCTTATCCTCTTGCCTTTATTTTAGTGGTAGTGTTTGCAATCCCATTGTTTCTTTTTGCTATTTATTGCTCCATAACTTGATATTTTGCCATCATTTCCTTTTGAGCCGAGGATTTACCAAGATAAGGGTAAGGTCAGCATACATTTTATCCATCTCACTTGTGAAATTATACTAGACTTAAGTTCGATTTCTAAAGAGCAAAAAATTAAGATATATCAATCCATTTTAAGAGCAAAACGTGCAATTTCATCTACTTTACAATGCTATATAATTGGGAAAATTACTTGGACTGGGTTATGAAGTCTATCTGTGAAGTTAGATTGGGCTTTAGTTGGGCTAGATAGGTCAAACCAACTTCATCCTTCATGTTACCCCTTTAATTTGGAGACACCGTGGAATAGTATAATATAAAAGCCCATTAATTCCTAGCCTTAATGGGAATATATCGGTAACGAGCGACTTCGATCGAAAAAATTCACAAATAGGCACTTTACAGATTACAGTCATGGTAATTGAAAATTGATTAATATTGTGAAGTTTTACTCGTGAAATTTAAAATTTCAGGATAGTGATAAATTTTTAAAGATAAAGTTGAAAAGTGACTAGTAGACGATTAGGTGCTATTTCTTGAGTAGTTATATGAAGTGATAAAATAAATATATATAAATTTATCCCATCAAAATATTGAAAATGAAGGTTTTCCTTGTTTAGATAAGTTTAACAATGAGAGATCACAATTATCTTAGACTTCAATGTGAATTTAAGTTTTGACCCAATCTTGATGACACAAACAAGTGAAAGAATTATATCTTTAAATCAAATAATGTAAACTAGTGAACATCACATTATTAAAAAGAAAAAACTGTGTCAGTACATGTTAGGATCATGTTATATTCAGGGTTGGGGGTGGGGTGGGGCTATGGGTGGGTATAATAATTTAAAGAAGAGAAAAAAAAAAAAGAACATAAGTTCCTTTGGCATATTCTTTTTCCTCCTATGAAGCTTCTAGTTTTCTTTTCAGTGCTCAATATGATGAAAGTGTAATATGTTTTTGTTTCTTTATATATATTCTAATCACTAGACTTAGATACTTTACACCCTTAATTTTAAATATTAGTACTAGTTTATTTTGAGATTTTCTTTTTGAAGAGATCCTTTTCCCCAGCTATTGAATATCTAAACTCAGATCATGATGAGTTGTATTTAAATAATTATTCTTTTGAATAATTTATTTGATGTTAGTTGTTATCATGAGATCATGGCCCTCTTTTTTTAATGATTATTTTGATGACCAAGAAGACCCATTCCAATTGAGCTTTGCCACAAGAGAATAGAAGAAGATAAAAACTCATGTAATGATAGATGTCAAATTCGAGTCTTGAAAATAAAAAACAATTCGGTAAAGGTGCGTTTTCCGGGCCTTATGCATCAATTCGAAATAGTCGAGATTTCAAAACAGATAACTAACACTTTCGAAGTATCAAAAAAGAAATCAACTTGCCATATTGAATTTCACTTGATAGTTCATTAAAAAGCATGACTTCTTGGTAAACTGAATGATTTTATCGTTAGTTCTGTTAAGGAGCGCTTCCGCTCAATGGTCTTTACTAGCACCAATCAGAGTTATTCGAGGTCTCAAAGTGGATACCATATCTGTGGAAAACCCAAAAAGAAAAGTAGCTAAGTTGAGATGTTGAATTTCACTTGACAATCCGTCAAAACACCTTGGTTGCAATTATTTAGTGCCTTTGTGTAATACTTAAATAACATTGAAGGACTTTTCTTTATAAAAAATATTTTATATAAATCTCCTGCAATTTCGGTATTGGATTTGATATACTTCACTTAAACTGATAGTTTATCGAAAAAATTTTCTCTACCTTCACAAGATAAGAGTAATCAGTGGAGGAGCCAAGATTTTCATTGAGGGGGTTCAAAAGTGCACACACGAACTAGCCGTAAGGGGTTCAACATCTTACATATATACATAAAAAATAATTTTAACCATGTATAAATAGTGTAATTTTCCGTCAAAGGGAGTTCGGATGAACCTTCTCATTGTATGCTAACTTTGCCTATGAGAGTACTACTACGTACACTCTATCCTCCTCAAATCCCACTTATAAGATTGGGATTATACTGGATAAATGTTGTTGTAACAAATCTACAACAATGATGTAGAAGTTGAGTAACCATCCATAAAATTACCCTTTTAGAGGCTAATCTACACAATAGTACTATATTTTAGGGACATTACTGCAAAACCTTATAAATATGTAACCGAAAGTTGGTTAATGACAGGCCATAAGCAGCAATTTGTACTATATATGCAAACACATAAATATTTAAAAGTTAGTTAAAATAACAAAACTTTAGTCTTTTCCAATGTACCCAAAGAAATAAATTATAAGATAAACTTTAGGACAAAGAGAAAGATATTTTCTTCTTTTGTTTATTGGTTTTCTCTATTTCTTTCTTCTTTATGAGAGAAAGTGACATGTTGTTAAAAGTGGCCAGTGGATGCCATATTCATAATAATTTACTTTCATAATTGGCTGTCAATATGGCCTTGGCTTTGGTTTTGCCAAAAAAGAAGAAAGGTATAATAGCACTTTTAGTCCTTAGTTATTGGTAAATTATAATTTGCATCAAAACCTCCAATTAATTGAAACGTGTGATTTTGTTTCTCTTGTGTAGGACATATGTATAGAACTATATTATCATGAAATATTCTTTTGAGCCGAGACGAATCAACCGGGAGCAGTCTTTCTGCCCCCACAAAAATAGGGATAAGATCTACGTATATCTGACCCTTCCCCGAGTTTACTTACGGAAATGCAATGAGTATATTATTGTTATATTATCTTGAAATATAGAATTACAATTGAAGAGGGAAGAAGTAGCATACATCGAACGATTAATTCCCACCTCTTGTTATTGTGAAATTCATAATCAAGATGAATCACCCTTACACAATCAATTACCTTTTGTGATGAATTATGTAGAGAAGACATGGCTTTGGGGATGCAAAACCAGCCAGACAATATATATGTTCATTCAACTTCGCTTATCGATCTCCGATCGATTCCCTGGAACTTTTTAGTTGCGGAAAGACTTGGTTTTATTGAAGAACTAACATCTCTTTCAGCGTTTTCGCCGTAAATAGGAATGTGCTCCATTATAATTTTAACATAACACGTGAGTAACTAAATGGTGGAGCGGTTAACAAATCTGAAAATTTGTGAATATCCATAAGCAAGGGGGTCAAAAGCGCATATATCAAATAATTGAAAGTTGAACATACTTAACAAGATATCACAAGGACCAAAATCAAAATTTGGCAATAGCCAAAGGACTAAAAATGCTATTGTCCCAACAAAAGATTATGTGAAAAAGCTAGTAGGATAGAGAAGGGTCCAACATTTATTTTGGTGCTAAAAGAACTCTCAACCAATTAAAACCATAATAGAACATTAAAGGCAAACAAGAGAAGCAAAAACAAAAAAAAAACATCATAGTTTGTTAGTCCCTTTCAATTATGATTCTACTTCCTAAAAATTTTCAATAAAAACTTCTCCTTTGTTGAAACTCTTTCTCTTTCCTTAAAAAAAGATATATTCTTTGTTCTTGTAGGAGAAAAAAGAGAGGAAGAGTTTCATATTTGATTGTTTTTTTTTTAAAAGAAGTAGTAGAAAGAAAGATCAAGAATTGGTTCAAAATGTTACAAAGAGCTGCAACTAATGCTTATTCATGGTGGGCTGCTAGCCATATTAGGACCAAACAATCCAAATGGCTTGAACAAAGCCTTCAAGGTATGTATTTTTTTTAAAAAAACATCAAAAGCCAAATGGGGTTTTGATTTTATGTTTTTTTTTTTTTGATAACCGAGAAATTCAATGATTATGGTTTTGAAACTCGATGGATAATGAACATGTCCACGTACCTTCAATGGGGTTATTATTCGTGATGAATATTGAGTGTGTCCCTCTGTCCTTCGATGAGGTTCTCATTCTTGATGAATAATGAGTTTGTCCCTCTACCCTTTAATGGGGGGTTCTAATTTGTGATGAATGATGATTCTCTCTCTACCCTTCATGGGGGTTTGGATTCTTGATGAATTCTTCTTCTTTTTGTTCTTGCGTTGTTCTGGTTAGCTTTTACGGAGCGCAATATAAAATATGTAGTACTTTTTTGGATTGTTGAGGAGGAAAGTTGAAGTTGTTCAAATGTGAATTAGATCTATTGTTGTTAGATGAACAAAAAGGGTCTTTTTGCAACTAAAATTTTGTGTTGACAAATATTGCAAATCTTTGGTCATAAATTTCAAGTTCTTTTATGTTCTTATTGTTTATTCAGTTTCAAAAATATTATCCAAAAGTTTACAAGAATACATGGATTGCTAATTTTATTTACAAAAGATACAGAAAAACCCAAGGAGTAGAAAAGAATGTTGGCACGTATAGGAATCAAATCATATTGCCATTTTCTTTCTATGACCCTCTTGTAGTGTCAATATAAAAGTTTTCTTAATATGGTTTTCGCTCGTAACGACAACAACTATACCTCAGTGCCAAGCAAGCTGGGCTCCGCTATGTGAATCATCACTGACTATGTCGTTCCATTAAGCCCACCTAAAACCAATGCATGGGTTTGGCTTGTTGAGCGTGGAAACGGGAAGTTCTGATGGTACTTGTGTGTCATTGCAGATATGGAAGAGAAGGTGGAAGATGTGATCAAGCTCATTGAAGAAGATGGAGATTCATTTGCTAAAAGAGCAGAGATGTACTACAAGAAAAGGCCAGAGCTAATAAACTTTGTGGAAGAATCTTATCGTGCCTATCGAGCATTGGCTGAACGATATGACAAGTTGTCAAGGGAGTTGCAGAGTGCCAACAGCACCATTGCAACTCTTTTTCCAGAACAGATTCAACTAGCAATGGATGAAGAAGATGATTATGGTGCCCCAAGAATGCCGAAAAGTTTCCCACAAACACCAAAAAGTGGAGCAAATATACCAAGTGTGCCTCCAAAGGCTCCTGTTAAAGACATGAAAGGTCTGTTGAAAACTGGCACAAAGCAATTTCTAGGCAAGAAATCATCTAACAAGGCAAGAGATTCAAATAAAGATGCACCAAAATCTGGTTTGACAAAAGACGAGGCGCTTGAAGAGATTGACAAGCTCCAGAGAGAGATATTGTCTCTGCAAACTGTGAAAGAGTTTGTGAAAAGCTCTTACCAAAGTGGGATTGCAAAGACGATGGAAATCGAGCACCAGATTATTGAGAAGCATCAAAAGATTTGCAGTTTGGAGGATGAATTTGGCGAGGCTCGGGTTATTGAGGATGATGAGGCTAGGACCTTGATGGCCGAAGCAGCACTAAAATCGTGTCAAGAAACGTTGGCTCAGCTCCAGGAGAAACAAGACCAATCCACCAAAGATGCAAAAGAAGAGTTCAAGAAGATCGAAGAAGCTCGTAAGAAACTTAAGTATTTCAGGCAAAAGTACTTAGGTGATCCTGCTGATGAATCAGAACCAGATGAAAAAGATGATGAATCTGCTGTAGTAACAGATGAATCATCTCAATGCACGAGCCAAGAAGAAGTCGGTGAGCAAATAGAGTCGTTGTCATTGCATGGCAAGATCAACGAGCAATTCGATGCAAGCTCTATGTCATCTCTAACAGTGACACAATTGGCACAGAAGATTGATGAGCTTGTGAGTAAGGTGGTCAGCTTAGAAACAGCAGTGTCAACTCAAACTGTTCTTATGGAGAGATTAAGGACAGAAGCCGGTGGACTCCACACACAAGTTCAGACTTTGGAAGATGATAAGGCGGCTACTCTGACAGAGGACACACAAAATCTGAATGTTAGAGTGACCGCGATAGAGGAAAAGTTGAAGGGTATTCAGGATCTAAACAAAGATGTCGAAAATCAAAACAGCAGCCTTAAGACTCACTTTGCTGAAGCTCATACCAGTCTTGGCCAGTTATCGTTCAAATTGACGAGTGTGAAACCAGATGAAGAGGTTGATGAGACGCATTCATCTCAAGATGAAGAGGAGACTCTTGCTGATATCAGGTCACAAGAAGAGCCAGAAAAGAGAAAAGATCATGTTGGTGCAAGTGCAGTTAAGAAAGAACAAGATCCCCGTACAGCTATTAGTGATAAAGAAGTCCAGGAAGTTACAAAAAACCCTAAGAAACACGTCGAGATTCTGGAGCCAACAGCAGCTGAAAAAGGTGAAGAGAGAGTCTCATCTCAGTCTGAAAATAGTGCTCACGATGAGCCAAAACCACAGGAAGACGAGGACAAGGACGATGACCTTACATGGCAGCAAATGCTGTTGACTGGTTTGGAGGATAAAGAAAAGATCCTCTTAACAGAATATACAACAATTCTCAGGAATTACAAGGAATTAAAGAGGAAGCTAATTGAAATGGAGAAGAAAGAAAGAGACACTGAATTCGAAGTCACATTGCAGATAAGAGAGCTTAAAAGTGCTATTACGAAGAAGGATGAAGAGATAGAAAGTTTGCGTCTAAAGTTGAGCCTTGTGCAAGGAAATGCTTCTGAAAGTTCAGAGTCGAAAGAAGAGAAACAGCAAGATCTCAATCCTTCTGATGATCGAAGCTTAAAACCTGAGGACTTGTCTAAAGGGGTAGACAAGGATGAACAGGATGCCAAGATCATTTTGATTGATCAACGTTCATCCCTCTCGCCAGTTGAAGAGAAACTCCGGATGGGCATTGATGCATTGCTAGACGAAAACTTGGATTTCTGGCTAAGATTTAGCTCAGCATTTCATCAGATTCAAAAGTTCAAGACAACAGCCCAAGATTTGCAGGGCGAAATCTCAACACTACGAGACAAGGAAAGAAAAGAGGACAGCTCCAAAACAGACATGAAATCAGAAATCAGGCCCATCTATAAACACCTGAGGGAGATTCAGAATGAGCTAACCGTATGGTTAGAACAAAGCTTGTCACTAAAAGATGAACTGAAACGTAGGTTCTCGTCTTTATGCAGCATTCAGGAGGAAATTACAAAAGCACTAAAGGACGGAGTTGAAGAAGATGAAATCAAATTCAGCAGCCACCAAGCTGCAAAGTTCCAAGGTGAAGTTTTGAACATGAAACAAGAAAACAACAAGGTAAGAGAGGAACTGGAAGCTGGTGTAGAGCATGTAACTACACTTCAAGTAGATGTTGAGAAGACATTAAGGAAACTGGATCAAGAGTTTGATGTTAGTGGAGGTCAACCACAATTGACAAACTCAGCAAGCAGGTCGAGGATACCTTTGCGAGCATTCATCTTCGGAACGAAAGCAAAGAAGACCAAGCGCTCGTTTTTTCATCACAATAGGAAATACCAGGTCCTGAAAGGTGGAGTACCTTTATAGATGTTTTTATCTTGATCTTGTTTTTCTTCTCTTTTTTCTTTTTTTGGTTTTCCCCTTTGTTCTCATTCTTTTCCAGGTACTTTTACATGTATCTGGATAGACAAGGAATGTTGGTTATACTTTTTTCCCCCCCTTTTTTTTCTTTTTCTTTTTTTGGTTCTAAGTGAGAAGTTATTGGGGATTGTATGTATTGTCTTGATGTGTAAGTTAGTGTAAACAGAGAATTTATATAACAGTACCATTCTTCATTTGCCAGTACCACTTTTCAGTAGCCCTTCATAGCAACAGCCAATCTGCAAGCATATTTTACAAGGTGAAACTCTTACTCAGTATGTAGTTGATTTCATAAACTGAAAATATTTCCCCTTTATGATTCTGAAGGTGCTTCTTCTAATGGACAGTTTGGCATTGACAATGTAATCTAGCAAGAATTAATACAACAAAAACAACATATCCAGTAGAGAGGTTGTTTCCGAAAGACCCTCGGCTCAAAGAAAGTAAAAACGCACAATACAGCAAAAATATTGGAACAAGAAAGTTTAGCTGCACATCCAACTGAATAATAAAGTTGCTTATTGACAAATTTATTTGGCGTCGTGTGGTAATTCATACAATATGAAAGAAGCATTAGTAGCTTTGGAACAATCGAAGTTGGCTGCACATCCAACTGAACAAGAAAAGATGCCTATGGCCAAATTTATCTTTCAATACCTTAATATAGACTAAGCAAGCTAAGAAGCTCTTTGTAAAGTCTGCAATAGCTGTAGCAGTTTCCTTCCGAGTTCTGAAGGAGAAAATATGGATCCAAATCTCATTGTTCAACAATTATGTCTCCTTGGTCGTCGTGTCAAATGAGATATGTGAAACTACTTTTGCTCCTCTTCCTTTGGCAATGTAAAGGCCTATGTGATGCATCAATTCCTACGCAGCAAATATAGCAAATGTGAGAAAGGAAAAACTGTCAATAGACAACAGATATCTGCTCCCGTGAAAAAGAAGAGTATCTAAGGCTTAAATTTTTATGGCTAACAGCCAATACACATGAAAGGGAAACAACTTATTGCAGTTCTTCTTAGGAAAAATTAATAATAAAGAGAAGTCGTAAACCTTGTGTTGAGACTATGATAACAGCGGCAGTAAAAATGGCGATTTTATATACAACTTAGGCAAGAGCATTTCGGCAAGTACACACAAACACCAAACAAAACATGTAGTCCCACTTTTTAATATGGAGACTATCCATCATCCATCTAATAACACAGCTTTGTCCTTTGGTGGAAATATGTCACTATGTTTTTAGGAGTAGTTCCACTAAAAGCGTCAAGCGAGACTGCGATATAAATAATATCATTCTGCAATGCATGTGCATACTTATCAGCTCACCTGTGGATGTGGTAAAGCTCCTTTTATATTTCTGGCAATCTCAACTGGAAGATCAAAAGTAGCACAGCCAGGGGAATATATGATCACATCTTTCAAGGGGGAGAGAAATCCACGGTTCCTTGCAGATAACGTAGAACACACGAAATCAAGCACACATACATCTGTGCATATCCCTACAACCAATATCTAAACCAACAAATTCATACTCCCAATATCAGCGGCCAGTCAATGTTTATTATTGGACCAAACCCAAGATAGAATGGAACGGAAACAAATTTTGATCAATTCATGAGATATGGTGATACTTACCGCTTTAATTGCATTAGCTTTCACCCAATTTACAAAGACATTAGATCCATCTTTCTCAAGCGAACCAAGGAACCCATCGATACAATCCTTGCATCGGAGTGTTACATTCGGTTCATTTTCCAACCACTGCAGAGCTGCACATGATGATAAAGATACCACATTTGATGAAATTGGAAACACAACACTTTAACCTAAATGGACAAAAGTATGAAGGGAGACTAACCAGGAACCAACTTAGCTTCATCCGTTCCGGAAATGCAATGAGGAGGATAAGGTGGTTCAGGAACATCTGGATGATGAGAATCACAAAGAGCATAAATAGGCCATTTCTTCTCACAGAACATTTTTGCAAGTTTAACCGACTCATCAACCATTGTTGAAATTTGTTTATCAGGTGCCACTGGAGCCTATAGCAAGCAAATGGCATAAATAAAAATCAATAATTTAAAAAAGAACAATAGAAGGAATAAGGATCACATGAGTTGCTATGTGAAAATTGAGATTTACCTACTACAGTTACCGAATTGATCGAAAAACAAACGTTGGAACAGCATACGAATAGAAAGAGAGAGACAGTGATAGAGAGAACGAAACAAATCAAAGAAATTACATAGATTGAATGATTCTCTTCCCTACAGATCCCGAACCCCAAGAAAGTACAGTGATTTAAGGAAAAACAACGATGATTTTCCCAGCATCGCTATCATCGAGTTAGAAATAATTTTACATAGAAAAGGCAGTAGACCAGCTTAATTACCAGCTCAAGTAATCAAGAAATCTAATAATACTTCATCTCTAACCAATTTAATCACCGTTATTAAACCTGTCCACTCCTTGGGCTAAAGAGTTCCTAACTTTACCTGTGTTATGCTTAACATATAGTTACATTGGTGGATAGTGCATGTCTAATATCCAGAAGAATGACTATAAAGAAATTATTTTTCTAAAATAAAGAAGAATCTAAAACTCCCATGAACAAATAATTGAAGAACTACTATAAAAACTTTAAAGTATAACTCCTCAAAAGTCCAATTTAAACTTCCATTTCTTGCTTTTACACTTCATATTTATCTTCTTACGTATGAACCTGATTAAACAGGCACACACACACACTCATCACAGAGACACCTGTATGCATATATATGTACCATAAGTCTATATACCTTTTTTGAACTATGAATTTTCAAGTATTTCCTTCCCTTGTTTTCTTATTCATTTTTTGGTTGAGAAGGTAAGGTATGAATTTTGAATGTCCAAGTCACGCAGACAGAGTTATCCGGTACTTGTACTAGTGAGAGATAGCACATGCTGTGAAATTAGATGAGGAGCATGCAAGCTGGCCGAAATACCATGGGTATAAAAAGACATAATACATCAACAAACACGCTAACTTGACTTCAGTTGGCAAGTAAGCACTCCAACTTGGAAAGTGCACATCTAGACAACTCAACTTGGTCTCACTTGGCAGTTACACTCCAATTTGTCCCTGTTGTGTCTCGTGGACGCCCGAAGTTGATGTGACACATAAATTTTAGAGGTGTCTAAATGATCATTTTATAAGCCAAAGTGTTCAACTAATACTATAGAGGCAAGTTGAGGTGTCTATAAGTACACACTCAAAGTTGGAGTATTTACTTGTTAGTTGAAGCCAAATTGAGTGTTTATTTACGTATTATGCTTTATATAAAAAGTATGAATTTTGAAGTATTTTCTGGTTACTCTGTTATGAAGAAATGGTATAATTTTATTTAAAATCAACCTACATCAGTGGTAGAGCCACCTTATGTGCCGAAAAATTATACTGTTTAGCCAGATTACAAGTTTAGTTTTATATATAAATACAATATATTGATTCTCCTATGTGGCATGTAGGTGGCAATTTACGTGAGATTGCTAAGGAGATGCCACGTAGATGTCATGTAGAACCCGTATGTCTACTTGTTCAATTTTGTACAAATTTAAGTTTCTTACTTGTGCACACCCAAAGTTGAAGGGCATAGATGCTAGCTAAGGCCAAGTTAAAAGGCATGCTTATATATTGTGCCTCTATTTTTTGTACTCACTCCGCCCAATTTTATGTGGCATTGTTTGATTTGGCACGGCGTTTTAAAAGAAAAAGAAAGATTTTTGAAAGTTTCGCTTAAAATAATCATTATATATTTGTGTGATTGTAAAACATTTTATTAAGGGGTAAAAGGGTAATTTCAAAGTTAAATTGTTAGTATTAATTATAGTAAGTTGACATTCTTTTCGAGACAGACTAAAAAGAAAAGCGTGTTACATAAAATAGAATGAGTGAGTATATATTTTGACATCTCTTAATAAAATTTCTGACTCTGCTACTGACATTCACAATATATTGATCCAACCAGAACAGGACAGATGGATCAAACAGATTCTTCTAAATTCATTTTTTTTAATTCTCTTCTGTCTATTTGCTCATGTAGATCCAAAAAAAGTACTACATAATACATCAGAGGCGAAGCCAGGATTTGAGGTTTGGGGGTTCTGAATATTAAGACTGGACAACGACCTCAAATTAATATATAATAATTGCCAAAGTAACGAACTTATCAGGCTGACAAGGTCTCTTTTGTATGTAATATCACCTCACTCGGTCACGTATATTAACGAGAAAATTTGCTAATTTGTTTTCTTTCGGCAGGGTCTGATTGAAGATTCAAATCAACCAACTCAGTCCATTATCCGACGCTTTGAAAACATTGGTGTGTAATGGAGAACTTGGCAAAGGAGAGCTAAGAGCGGTATTTGAAAGAGTTTGAGGCTTCAAAAAACTCGTACAATTGCCCGCGGATTCAATAACTACATGGGTGGAACTGACGGAAGCATTCTTGGATAGATTCTTTCCACCGTCCCGGATGTTACAATTGAGAGATGAGATTATTAACTTCCGCCACTTGAATGGCAAACCATTACACGAGCTTGGCAAAGTTTTAACAAGAAGTTGATGCAGTGTCTAACTCACGAGGTTCCGGATAAGATGCTCCTCCAAATCTTTTATCGAGCATTAGATCAATTGAACAAAATGGTTGCGGACAATGCGGCTGGAGGATCTTTAGTGAAAAAATTTATGGTGTTGCATCGGCATTATTGGACCAAGTCACTAAACAAAAAATCACAAATATCACTATATAAAAAATAAAAAATAAAAAATAAAAAGGGACCATATACTTTTCGACTTATTAGGAATTTTGGCATTGAATTTTTGGATTGTAAGTTGTTGGGTCACTTGAGTGGCTGCGGACTGCAATAGTGATTAATATCCTTACTTTCCTAAAATTTAATTTTAGTTTTGAGGTTTGTGAAGAAACCAATAGACAAATCTCTTTTTGTATTAGAGTAGATGTGTTTTTTATTTTTTGATGACTTATCAATTTTGTCTTGTTTTCTAAATTTTTAAATAACATATATTTCACTGCCTTAAAATTTTAAAGCCTCAATTTTTTGTAAAACAAAAGAGGGCACTGTGAGGCACAGGAAAAATCGGAGAAAAAAATGCCTAAAGCCAGATTCGAACCCACAAACTAGAGGGAAAAGAGCCCTCGCTGGCCTATTCTGACCGCTGAGCCATTCACCTGGACTTGTATGTGGGTTCGCTATCTAAGAGTTATGTATACTTACTAGAATTTTTAAGATATATACAACGTCTACGCAAAAGCTACTGGGTTCATCCGAACCCCCGTGTAGCACTGTAGCTCCGCCCCTGTAATACATAACACATACATTTTTGGAAGCATACAAATTAGATTGAATGATATGTAAATTAATATAATAAAAATTACCAAATTGCCAGCTCCGACAGTGCAAAAGCCATTAACGATATCGACGAGTACTAGACCGGTGTTAATTTCACCGGAGAGAATCAACGGTTGATCTTCCTCCACCGGAATTTGAGTCTTCACTAAATCAATCGCCACCGTTCCCATCACTGAAAAATAATAATAAAAATATATTTCTTTTCTGTTTGTTTTTCAAAAAAGTATTATGAGTGGGATTTTGCTATTTTGCTTCTTTGTTCTCTTTCTTATAATTGATTGGTGGATGTTCTTAGTCAAAAAGTCCAACAAAATATAATACTCCTGCTCTCTCGTTTATTTTTACTTATCCTCGTACATTAAGGGGTCGTTTGGTAGGGTGTATAAGAATAATGCAAAATATGATGTATTAGTAATACTTGTGTTAGCTATGCTTGCATTAGTTATATTTGTATTTTTCTTATTCAGTGTTTGGTTCGGTGTATTAAAAATAACATGAATTTCATAATTTCAAAAAAAAAAAAAATTGTTTACAAAAATATCCTCCATAAATATGGTGGGAAGGATGTGGAAAAGATTTTGAGGGATAATTGTGTCTTTAACCATGCCAATACATGCATTAGATCCATTGCATTACTAATACCATGAATATTGAGGTATTAGTAATGCATCCCCCAATACACAATAGAGTGTATAACTAATGCAAACATTGGTTATGCATAGCCTAAAAAAATATACCAAACAAGGTACTAGTTATACACAAGTCTAATGCATGCATTGTTTTTATTAATACACTCTACCAAACGAC
Source organism: Capsicum rhomboideum (assembly GCA_031232105.1). Taxonomy (NCBI): domain Eukaryota; kingdom Viridiplantae; phylum Streptophyta; class Magnoliopsida; order Solanales; family Solanaceae; genus Capsicum; species Capsicum rhomboideum. The sequence goes on from CP124707.1 coordinate 50,593,362, forward strand.
CCCTAAAGCTCTCATAATACGCGGAATTCAAAAAAAGATTATTATATGCAGTATCACTTTTACTTGTCAATTAGCGTAAAGTGAAATGTGACAGTTAAAAGTGAATAGAGGGAGTACAGAAAATATAGTAAAATAAATATTGTAATCCCTTTGTTTTAATTTATTTGTCCGATTTTAACTTGATATGAAATTCAAGAAAGTAAATAAGACTTTTTGAATGTTATGATCTTAAACTAGAGATTTATAACGTGTAACAAAATGTCATTAATTATGTGTATTAAAAATGAAAAATAATTATTTATCTTCTTTCCACCTTTTATTTCTCCATTGACGTTCAACATACGTACTGCATAGTATTAAGTAAAGATTGCCCTTAAAACAAGGCAATGAAAAAGAGAAAAAGAGAAAGAGAGAAAAGGAAACAAGTAGGATCTTTCTACTTAGTGACATCCAATCAAATTATATGATTTATGAATTATCGAACTGATTCTCTACAATAAAACATCTATTCCGTCCCAATTTATACGATGATGTTGATCTACGTCGGATGATAACATAAGACTTGTTCCAGTATTTATTTTCCATTCGATGTCTGATATATGTATTGAAATCAAATTATGTTCAATCGCGCATTGGTTGACAATATCGATCCATATTTTTATTTTAAAAAAAAATTATTTTATCCTGTTGCAATTATGAACGTTCCTCGTGGAAAATAAATTTGGGAGTGGACCGTACCATTACATGTGTAAAGAGTGAACGAAGACAAAAAACAATTTTAGAGTGGAGCAACCATTAATGAGAAGGTTAAGTTGACTACATCATACCTCTTGAGATGTGATTTTTTTCCAAACCCTACATGGAGACGATTGTAACGTGAAGTACTCTTGTGCATCTACATCATCTGACCCGTGGGCAAGCAACTGATATAATATGTGTATCTATTCATGTATCATATGTATATCTATTTCTAATATGTTTGTCTCATAATATCACCTCTGGCAACAAAATTTCTGAATCAATATTGGAACATATGAACAGAACGATAAACACACTATCTATTAAATTGTAAAATAGAGATAAAGATTTAATTAAACTAATTAAAGAATTTAAGAAAAAGTTAATAAAAACTGTTACTACGTACTAATCAACAACCAACTACCACTCTTTAAGTAAATCTATAATCTAAATAAGACGAATGAATGTGCTATGATTTGATCATGCTTCACCCTTGATGATGAGTGCAATAGTTCTTCACTTTGCTTAAGAAAATTGGTACCATGAAGTGCGAAAACCCTCTGTCAAAGCAATCATTTGAAATTTCTGAAACGACTTTACAGCATTGTGCGGATAATGATTAATAAAATTTTACCCTTGATAAAGGAAGTGATCAAATCACGTATACGGTTATTCTCCTTGATGGGGACCATAGAGCAAGAAGTCGGCGATGGAGGCGCGTGCAGTGACTGAGTTGGTGGTAGAGTCGTGTGCGGTGATGAAACTACAGCTCCATGTGGTGGCTGAGTTGGTGAAGCTATATGTGGTGATGGAGTCGCATCATTATCATCAGGAGATGGAGCCATATTTGGGTGGTGTTTGTGACCAAATAACCACCATCCGATTAAAGGTACATGGTCTGGTGGTTTTTTTAGGTGGTGTTTGTGACGAAGCAACCACCATCCGATTGAAGGTACATGGTCTGGTGGGTTTTTTAGGTGGTGTTTGTGACAAAGCAACCACCATCCGATTAAAGGTACATGGTGTGGTGGGTTTTTTGGGTGGTGTTTGTGACAAACAACCACAATACGATTAAATGTACAGGGTGTTGTGGTTTTTTTGGATGGTGTTTGTGACAAAGCAACCACCCTCCGATTGAAGGTGCACGGTGTGGGTAATGACGATGACACCATGATAGAATTGAAGAAGTATCAAACAACTCCTTGTTGTTTTCTCTTTTGGGTTCCCTCGCAGTAACAATGCCCATGCAGATACCCAACAACATAAACACACATAATAATGTGCCACTTCTCGACATGTTTCAATGAAAAGAATAATCACCTAAAGGAGAATATTATTATATTTGTAAACGTAGCGTAAATAATTCTCTACTTTTTTTCCAGAATAACTAGCAGCATGCCTCCAATCCTATTTATAATAGTTCAAAATCTAGTTTAACTATAAGAATTAATAAACCTATTCCTATATTAATTTGGCTATAAATTCTGTCTCGACATGAATTAAATAAATATTCATTTAATTTCCTACTCCAACTTTGAAAAATCCGAATCCCTTTTAACTTCAAACGTCTACGTAGTTCTATCCAAATTCTATTTTCACACTTTGAATAATTTATAATTCAAGACTGATGACTTGGCCGGAAAAAAAAAAAAGAAGAAATAATTTGAAAGATTTTTCTTAAAAGGATATTTTATGTGCTTTATCACAATAAAGAAATTAAAGAATGATGGCGAGGTGATGATATGAAGAACTGAATGTGGAATACCTAAAAGAGGCAAACAAATTATTCCCACCGTACTATATTAGGTGTAACATATATACGTATATTTTATGTTGCACTGATTCTCTAAAAATATCATTGTACTTGTGTCGAATTCTTAAAAAATTTACTACATTTAGAGAAATAGGTGCGCATTCATCAATATTTTTGAAAAACCTGTGCAACATAGAACGTAATTCTTAGTTGTTGGTACGCTATCTTTTAATAATCAATTACGTTCTAGCACTTTTTAACTTTCTGAGCCTGTATTGTTTGTCTCCATGTGACACCCTAACTTCGGCTAAGAGTCCCACCATCAGCAAAACACAAAAGAGATGTTGGATATAAAAGTAGTGTGGGTCTGAGCCCTGAGCGGACAATATAACTAGCAAGGAGGTATATTTATTTGAAACAAGATGTTGAGCAGCTCAGATGTTGAGAATGCTGCTATTTAATTATACAAACTTTTCTATGTATTTTGGCTATGTAATGATTACATTAGTGGAATCAAGGAGGTACAGGAGAAGAAGATGAATTCTATAAACTTAATACCACAGATCATAGGCAAATACCAAAATTTCTGAATCAATATTGGAACATACTCAACTGCATCATCGTCTCCGTGACAAGCATAAACAAACAGAATATACACAACATCAACCCATCTGAGTATTTATAAGTTTGTATTGAATACCAAACCTCGAATTGCCATCGAGAGACTGAATTTGCATGTGAGAAAAAGAAGTCGAGAAATAAGCTGCACAACAAACATATGCTTATTTCCCTTTGTTAGCATCTGGCGGTAGCTGGAGACCCATAAGTCCAAGCAGATTAGAGGCAGGTCCAGGAAGTCCGTCTTGAGAAGAAAAGGATTCGAGGAAGTTCTTTACAAGATTGAAATCCACATCTACTGGAGTGAATTCCTCTTCCATGCTTTCTGTAGCAGTAGATGTCCCCTGATACATAATTCGTCCAATGAGTGATCTTAGCAACATTAGCGGTAAATAGAAATGCAATATCCGATAACAATTTCCACTTTACTATCTTCCGTCTAAAATATATAGAACACGGGGGTATAACCGAGGAACAAGCCACATAACTTTACACTTGTTAATGCTGAACGATTTTGGGGCAAAAGAATCGACTGTAAATTTAGTATTAGCAGGAATATTGCTACCAGCTGAAAGCTATCTCCAGGCAAGGTCAGAAAACACATAAGATTTCATTGGAAGTGTAGACTAACCTCATCTTTCTTGATGGACTCTCCATTTGCACGAACAAAGGTATTACTTAGTGTGGTGCCTTTCAGTTCTTCATTCAGAACGTCCGAATACGAATGCATGAAAGCAGCACCTCCCTCATCATCAATCTCATCTTCAGATTCATCTGTATGTGCAATAGATGTCACTTTCTCTTCTTAGTCAGTATTTTCTTTTAACATGTAGAAGATGATCTTTTTTCTTTTTGATGGGTGAACACGTTGAAGATGTTATAGCATATTCGCCCCACCCCACATACACACACAAAAAAAAAAAAAAAAAAAAAAAAAAAAAAAAACTATAGTATTTCTAGAAAGATTTGGGATCATAAAATAGGTGAAGGGGAAGTTCAAAAGATGAACTCAACCATTCACTAATACTACGTTACTTCCTCCAGGAAGAGGGAAGAAAAACTACCTGCTTAACTTCGTTATATAAAAGTGATATTTATCCATATTGGACATATTGGATAAATATTGGACATATTTATCCATTCAGGTTGAGCAGGACCAAGACGGAATACTTGGAGTGCAAGTACAGTGATTTAACGCATGAAGACGATGTGGTAGTGAAGCTGGATTCCCAGGCGATTCAAAAGAGAGATAGTTTCAAGTATCTTGGGTCTATGATCCAGGGGAATGGAGAGATAGACGAGGATGTCACACATCATATTAGGACAGGGCGGAGGAAATGGAGGTTCGCCTCTGGAGTTTTGTGTGATAAAAAGGTATCTCCTAAGCTTAAAGGCAAGTTTTACAGAGTGACAGTCCGCCCGGCCATGCTGTATGGAGCGGAGTATTGGCCGGTCAAGAACGCTCACATCCAAAAGTTGAAGATGGCGGAAATGAGGATGTTGCGGTGGATGTGTGTACTTACTAGGGGTGATAGGGTTAGAAATGAGAGTATTCGGGAGAAGGTGGGGGTGACTTCAATGGAAGACAAGATGCGGGAAGTGAGGTTGAGATGGTTTGGACATGTGATGAGAAGGGGCACGGATGCCCCAATGCGTAGGTGTGAGAGGTTGGCTATGAATGGTTTCAGGCGGGATAGAAGTAGGCCGAAGAAGTATTGGAGGGAGGTGATTAGACAAGACATGGAGCAGTTACGACTTACTGAGGACATGACCCTAGATAGGAAGGTGTGGAGGACGCAGATTAGGGTAAAGGGTTAGGTCGTTGGAGCGAGTCTTAACTAGTTGATAGGGTTGCCTTGTGGTAGCCTAGCTAGTAGTTTTAGGGCTATGCATGTTTCTTGGAGTTACTTGTACGTGATGATTTGGTGATGTGTGTGCTTTCGGTTAGTTAGTGTATAGTAATACTCTGTGGATATCTTGTTTCTTTTCTTCTTTATTGGTGTGTTATTACATCTTGTTTTATGTTTTATTACGTCTTTGTATATTGTTTTGTGTTCTGAGCCGGGGGTCTACCGGAAACAGTCTCTCTACTTCTTCTGATGTAGTGATATGGACTGCGTACACTTTACCCTCCCCAGACCCTACTTTGTGGGAATACACTGGGTATGTTGTTGTTGTTGGACAGATTAAAATTGGATGCGTAAAAGCAGCCATGGAGAGATAACTGACCTCCTTACTATCACTTCACCTCCTCAAGAAAGAGGAAAATGACCTGGCACCCCACTACCTTATCCCAACCAAGCCCAGCCTACAGTAAGCAAGTCTCACATCCCATTTACTCCCCCCACCCCACCCAAAAAAAAAAAAAAAAAAAAAAAAAAGGGAACAAAAGCAACCAAATAATAGTAGGAAAAAATGAAAGATAAACCAAAAGCTGTGAGATATCCATCTAGACTAGGAATTTTCATTGGCACAGACCCACCAATAGTACAAATAAGCAACAAATCCTAATCTGCATGTAAAGTTAATACATGACATTTGACCAGTGCTAACAAAAATATTTAACTTAAAGAAATTAAAAAAAGAACACTCACCAAACTCCATATCTGATGATGACCCTTCTTCTATATCAAAATCACTACCAGCGTCTTCATCGCCCTGACGCCTCACAAATGATTCCATGTCTTTCATAAAGAGATCCACATCAAAGTCCACGTCCTTAAGATTCCTATAGGAGACGGGATAACACAAAATAAGATACTGGCGGACAAAAAAGAATGCTGCTAAAAAAGAATATAGATACGATGGGATTAACCAAACTAGCCCTCCTTTGACTTTATATCTATTGTTATTACAAGGAATTTAATATTTATGACCAAATTGATGACGCAATCTCTTGCTTCATAACTATCTGATCAAATTTTACCCTTGCACACCAGAATACGTACAAAAACAATCACTATACTTAGCAAGTAAGCAAAATTAAAATAGCACAAACCCAAACTATAACTATAAGATGCTACAATGTGACCTCTCGTCAGTAAAAATAGAATTAAAAGAAATTAAGCATATGCCACTTTACGTGCTGAAATGAGAGAAATGAAGGACAAAAACCTGTCTTCTGGAACCTCTGCACCTTTATAGCTGGCCACTTTCGTGACAAATGCTTGCATGGACTTCGATATATCTTTTAGATCAAAATTATCAGAACCATTGCTGGGCCCATCCTGCTCTTTTGATTTCTGTTTCCTTTTTGAATTGTAAAGTTCCATCTCCTTTTGCCTCTCTTGAAGAACAGAATTTAGCTCATCCTCCCCACCATAAAGCCATGAATCATCATCGGACGGTGGTAGCTCCTGATCTTTAAAGTCATCAGCCGACTCAGGAAGGGCAAGGATCTCATCTATTCTTTGCACTGGAGCACTTAGCATAGCACTGCTTTTTTCAATATTGGTTAGTAGCAGGTTAAGGAATACTTATATGAAACAGTGGCATCTCAGACAAGAATCATAAAAACAGTAATATCAGCATATTGAGCAATAAGATGAGAAAATGGTGAAACAAGCAGCGAGAAAAAGGTACCATTACAGTAAACAATATGACCACGTTACTTACATAGAATTTTCAAGCTTTCCCTTTATTAAGGCAAGAAGTAATTATTCAAAGACACACAACTTCTATTGGAGATTCAGATCTTTACAAAATCCAGTTCCAGTTTTTTTCTTTTTCTAATAAATAGGCAAAAGGTTTACGAACTCCAGTATCATTTATTATATATGCAAATTCTACTACGTAGAAGCTTCAAATTTTCCTTTTGAAATCTACGACACACAGGAAAGTGAACAACAATTTGAACTCATTATTGAAAATCCATGGATGGACGGTCATAAGAAGTTGTATCATCAGAGAAAGAATAATAAATCAAGAAATATAGCTACAAAGACACATCCAGGAGACTTTTTAGCCTGGGACTCGTGAAGCTGCAAACGGTACCAGATAGATCATGATAATACAATGCCCATATTTTACCGGATATGCAGAAATTATCCTGATAATATGAACACAAAGATATATTTTACCCAATCTGCAGATATTATCAGTGATGTTCTAATGATGCAACAAACATTTTTGTTTGTTACTCTACAATAATATCATTACAACTAGTTCGACAATCTAGCTTAGCATAACATGATGGCAACCAATCCATTCCCATAATAGCGTTTAAATCAGCATAACTGAAAATCATTATAGAAAACTAGCCACTGCAGACAGGGTCTATGCACCAAATGCCAGATACCTAATCTAGTTGTAACAAATTCTAATCCGTTGTCAAAGTACATCTTCAAGAACCAGAGAAAATCAAAACTTTGATATAAACTAACGAACAAGAGAGCTACCTTTCTCTAGAATGCAGTGAACTATTCTTGTAATACTCCTCAGCATTCTGCATCAATCTTTTATACTCCAATGACCCCGGCAACAACCCTTCAAAGTACCCGCTCCTTTCTAAACTCTGCCTAAACGCGTCCCAACTACTCCCTTTTCCCTCCATACCCTGCCTCTTTTTCAACTGATAAATCATCTCAAATCCACAAGCAATCTTCATTCCAAGCTCCGCTTCCTTATACCCCTCCACATCACTCCTAGGTGGCAATGCAGGATAACATTTTGGCGCCTGAAACGTCTGTTGCATCAACTGTGCATACATTGCCCTACTCATCCTAACCACAACCCTCACCAGCTCCTCCCCACTACCACCCTTATCCCCTAAAAACCTCTCCATCTTCCCCGCATACTTCATCGTATCAATATCCCTATCGTAAAACCCTTCAACCGCTAGCGATATCAAACACGACTCGTGCTTCAACACTTTCGCTACTCTCACCGGAACCCTAACCCTAACCTTATGCACATTCCTCTCAATCCTCCCCGGATACTCCCTCAACCTACTCTCCAACTGCTTCTGCACTCCCTCAGGCGCCCTCGTACTACTACTCGTATCATTGATCAACAATCTCAACGACTCGTAGACAGATGGAGTACCGGGGAGCATGGAATTCGGTATAATGTGCAAAAACCCGCCCCGTATGAAGACCCGATTCGTTGCTGTATCCGGGTTGACCCATTTAGGGAGATGATAAGCAGTTTCGATTAGTAAAAACTCCCCGTCAGAATCCCATACTTGAATTGAGATATATGGGAATTGTTTGGATGTAATGAAAAGTAGGTAGACGATGAACCATTCGTCTTCGAGATTATCTCCGTAACGGAGATGACCGGAGAGGTGGGGTGGGGAGGTGGGTGTAGAGGGGGTGGGGGTGAGAGTGAAGGGTTGGTGTTGGTAGATGTAGGAGGAGGTGTAAGGGGAGAGGAATTGGAGAATTTGGAGGTGGAGGGAGTGGAGGAGTGGGGTGGGGTTTAAGGAAGGGGTGAGGGTGAAGTCAGGGTATATGGAGAAGAATACGGTGTCGTTTGATGGAAGGGAAGATTTTTGGGGGAAGAGGGAGGTGGTGGAAGGGTGGTGCTCCGCCATGATGCGGTGGTGGAAAGTTGGGAGAAGAAGTGAAGTGTGGAAGCTCGAGAAGTATCGGGAGGTTTATCGTCCCGCGTAAATATTTGGTTTTGTTTGTTAGTTGTTTGGGTTGAGGAGAAAATGGGCTGGGTCGAGCATTATAGGGCCAATAAGGAGAAAAGGAGAGGGAATTGTTTGTTTTGGGATGTCTATGAATATTTAATTATTATAGAGAAAAGACATAAATTGACCACTAAAGTTGTTCCAAATTTATCAAAAAACACTTTAATTTTGTGGGTGATCTATTACCCCACAAAAGTTATATGGATCATTCTGAATGATTTTATCTTCAATCTTGGTCTAATTTTAGGCGCGTGATGATCACTTTTTTTAAAAATTAATTAAACAAATTAAATATGAATATCAGTTTTAAATTCTCCTCTATTTTTCTCTTCATTAACAAAATCCCCCACTGCCATTAACACCCAAAACAGCATCACCGACCCCCACCACCTAAACTCCGATCACTACACCATCTCCAACTCCCTCTATCTCTGTCTCGTCGGGAAATCCCACCGGCTAACAGACCCCAAACCAGTAACAACATCAATTCCCCAACGACAACACCCAACAGCAGCAACTCCGAAAACAACCATTCCAGCAGATCAAGTGATATAGGTCGAGATTTGAATTTGGGGTTTAATTGAGGTCGTCGTTCGTAGTTTGGTTTTAAGACTTTGGGCTCAAATTTCGAGTCTGAATCTGATTATTCATCTAATTTCAATTTCGAATTTTTGTTGAAAGGCTGTAGTTGCAATAAACCTTTGAAAATCTGTTAAATTTGAGGTCCATTTCTAACCCGACCTACCTATTAAACAATTACTCCATATTTTCTTTCTTTCTTAAATCATGCATTTTTTGTTCACGCATGTGTGAATTTTGGGGGGAAACACATTTGTAGCGATTTGTAAAATGTAATTCTTGACCTCTTATTCCATCTAAAGTTGATTCCATGTCTTTTTTTAAAGCTCCAACGGCTATTTTAATGGGGGAATTGGGGAAGATGGAATCTTTTAAAGAGAAGATGGATTTTTTAAATAATTGAAAAAATTAATTACACGTAGCAATTTTTAATTGGGGGTTGCAGCTAAATTTTCACATTCACGCGCGTCATTTGCGTGAATGCAAACACAGGCTCAAAGTCGATCAAAATGGCCTATTTACAATGATCTATATAACCTTTGTGGGGTAATAGGTCACCCGCAAAGTTAAGGTGTCTTTTAGCAAATTCGGGACAACTTCGCTGGTATGTATTTGAGAAAAGGGGAAATTTTAATAGCTCAGTTGTATTACTACGTGAACTCACACCTTATTGATAGTGTTCAATTTCCACATTACAATCCCTTTCCCATTTCCCCTTCCCCAATCCCCATTTAAAAAAAAAATATTTGAGAAAAGACATACGACAAAATTGCAAGGAAGTTTTATGGAGACACTTGAATGTTAGAGGTGTATTTGTGGTGTACACCCTAGTGATCAAGAACATATGTGATGAAGCTAAGAGAAAGGTAAAAATAGTGGAAGGAGACTGATCAAAATATTTTTCAAGTGTTATTGGATTGCACTAAGAATCATCTCGTAGCCTATTTTTATTTGTCTTGGTAATGGATGATTTGATAAGACAAATTTAAGGTGAAGCATGTTAATGTTATAGGCTGGAGGTTTTGAGACAAAACCTGAAGTCTAAAGAGTTCAGGTTGAGCAAAACCAAAACAGAATATTTGGAGTGTAAGTTCAGTGATGTAATACATGAGGCTGGCGCGGAAGTGTGGCATTGTACCCAGTTCATCCGAAAGAAAGAAAGTTTCAAATATCTTTGGTCTATTTTCAATGGACGACGATGTCACACATCGTATTGGTGCAGGATGAATGAAATGGAGGCTCGCTTTAGAGTCTCATGTGATAAGAATATAATTAAGGTGCCACAACAACTTAAAGACAAGTTCTACCAAGTAGTGGTTAGACGAATTATGTTGTATGAGACAAAGTATTGGCCAATCAAGAATTCTCATGTTCAAAAAGATGAAAGTTGATGAAATGGAGATGCCAAGATAGATATATGTGCGAGCATAGTAGAAGAGATAGGATTGGAAATGAAGATATCCGCGGAAAGGAGATTTATCAGAAACAACATCTCTACCTCCCAAGGTAAGAGGTAAGGTCTACACTCATTCTACCCTCTCTAAACCTCGTTTGTGAGATTAAGCTAAAAATATTACTGTATGAAGATAAAATCATAACATTTGGATAAAAATATCCTCAACTGAAATATGGAAAGCGTCTAGCATATGGTGCTGGGGTTCAAACTCAAATATAGAATCCTTAAATTTTCAATGGTAAAATTATGAAATCAAGGAGTTTTCATTGAGTAACTCCTTGCGTTATTAGCCGTAGAATTAATCATGAACGCAAGAATATAATTTTCTTCAAATTCTCACTTGACAAGTATTTCGATGGAGTTCGAATTCATGGACCAAATCCTTGAAGTCTTAATTATTGGAATCACAATTAAAAAGAGTCTTTGAGTTCAAATAGAGTGATTCAAAATGATTCATTCTATTCAAGTTTTTCACAATTTAAATGTGAAAATTTGCTAGAGTTAGTGAATAGGTCAAACTTAAAAAATGATTTATTTGCTAGTTAATTATATATGATTATTGGGTTCATTTGCATACTTATATAATTGCCTTTCTCATATTGATTATGGAAATTACAAAGTCGCATAATACATAAATACAAACATTTTTAACTTGACAAGAAAAGGTTGTTTGGATGGTAATTCTCCCTGCACTTTCACTAGTGAGATCGCGGGGTTCGAGTCATCAAGAAAGCAAAAAAGAATGGCCGAAACGGAGGGGTGAAAAAAAAATCTAGTAACTCAAACTTTTTCCCAAATGACCTCCCATTTTTCTTCATAATAACTCCTCTTCATATGGTCATTGTTACCATAACACCTCCAATTCTGACCATCATCTTCATTATCTTCATAATCACAAATAACATAGTCATAAAACATAATTCCACTGCCAATTATGGCTATCACATAAATAGGAAGACCAGCCAAAAATCCAAAAAGTGGATAAAATTGATAAACAAACCCAAAAACAATTGAAGAAATCAAGAACCATATAGCAAATCCCAACAAGCTCTTCTCCAATGACTTATTTTTCTTTGGTAAAAGGCTCCGATATATAGACGATAAGTAATTCACCAAGAAGTAACTGAAGTATACGAATAAGATGAAAGCTAAGAAAGAGTATTGTCTGTTAGAATACGCTCGATATATTATACCAATAAAATTGAATATGATCAACAAGGTTTGAACACAAAGTAATGCCAATGGTGTAAATGTTGTTGTTGTTGGAGGAGGGTTTTTTCTTCTTTTACTATTTCCATAACAATGATGATTGTTCTTCATTGGTGTATACATGTTTGAAAATTTAATGTGAAGAGAGAGAGTCAAATAGACTTTAATTTGAAGATTAAAGATAGGTTTTTGTGGTGTAGTTTGCTTGTGTTTGTGTGTGTTTTGTGTGTGTGTATCTATGTGTATATATATATATATATAGGTAATAAAGAATAAAGGGACAAACTTTTGTGTCAATCACTAGGAAAAAGATTTTGGAAGGGGGTATAATTGTGGGGAGTTTTCTTTGAACTCTCTTGGAAGATGCCTCATTTATTGTAGTTGAAGTTTTGTGCTTGTTGCTTCTTGGTAGGTTCATGGAAATGAAATCGAACTACTTTTCATGAGAGTAATTAATTATATACACTAATTGCGTAAAAGGTTTTTTTAAGCATTGTCAAGGTATTTTAATCTGTTATAAAAAAATATTTTTCATTTTATTTAGGTTAGCAGACAACAGTTAATGTTTGAAAAGAAAATAATGGAACTTACAATTATCTTTTAAATGATCTAAAGATGTAAATGTTTTTTATATTAGCAGGGCCGTAAATCTTTTAGCAACTCATATTATAACATGTTACTTACTGTTTATTCTAGATGACTAATTAATAATACTATTAAATGGATTCTTGTATGCTATAACCTTTAAGTAACCAAATTATATATAAATAATTTTGCACTGTCAATATATATAATTTAATGTCGTACCAAATAAGTATAAAATTGATAACGTCAAAAAGAAGGGCATAAATTAATATCCTATTTGAAATTTGGACCAAAAGTGGATGTTTTGTCAATTCACGTTTTATTAAATTCAATCCTCTTTTTCTCCTTTTGTTTCGTATTTCTTTCATTGAATGGGATAACTTGGTGCATAAAATATTCCCGCATTAGCAGAATTCGTGAAGAAGAGGCATATTTTAAAGAGTGTGATGTAGAAATATCCTAACGCAAATATTAATAGTTGTTTCCACGACTTAAACTCGTGACCTATAAGTCACACCAAGACAGCTTTACTATTGAATTATTTGTATTCCTTATTTTATATGAGTTGTATATTATTACATTTTCAAATTTTCTATCAATATATAATAATAAAGCAGAAACATGAAACCGCTGACGTGGCGCTCTCTAAGGCCTGGAATGACATTTATCTTTTTTGTGGTTTTTTTAAAATTTTATCTCATTTTTTCTGATAAAAAAATTAATTTATGGAGAATATTTATCTTTTAATATTTACTTATCATTATCGTTACAACCTTTGAGATTCTTTATTTATGGAGGAAAATCATAAAAGTAAACATTGATGGACAACACTACCATTTCAGCCCTTCAATTTCTTTACCATAAAAACTCATTAATTTGATCATTGTAACATAAAAATAATTGCAGCAATTAAACAAAACAAAAAAAACGGCTAACCTCTAACCTATATAAATTAAAGCCAAAAGTATTTGATTTCAATCACACAATCCTATTAGGATTTACAAGAATATAGAAAACAGAATGCTAAGTAAAAGAGTCTCCATTGTTTTTCCGGAGTTCACCTAATGAATTTGTCGCGTCAAAGCAAATATGAATACGAGGATGAAAAAGAAATTCATGATAAAAGGTTTGATGATACAGTTAGAGATGATGAGTTTGATAGGGTAGCAGAGGAGAAGGATGTATTTAACGTTTTTTTGGTACTTAAATTGTATACAATATAGTTAACAAAAATATTTATGAGAGTTCTATTCTCTTCCTCTTCTCTTTTTCTAGGGCTACTTTATATAGTTAACAAAAATATTTATGAGAGTTCTAGCACTTCCTTCTATTCTATTCTCTTCTTCTTCTCTTTTTCCTATGATGAATTTATAAGTTGTATATGGAAGAGGAGAAGATTTTGCATAAAATTTGGAGTAAAAATGATGATTTTACGAATTTTTGGCAAAAAATTAGGACAAATGAAGGAAATGGGCAAAAACAGGAAAAAAAAAAAGAAAAGAATATAGATAAATTTTACATTGTATTCATCATTTACGTTCATGTGGCCAAGATTTATGTTCTATTAATAAGTACTATTCATGATTTTTATATATTTATTGCTTTTCAATTTGTTTTTTTATTCTTTTATTCTTAAATTAGGAAAATCATCTATCTCAATTATTTCATTTTCAGATTTTTGAAATCATTCCTTATATTAGAATTAAAATTATTGCATAAAAAAATATCTTCTCCTAAAAATTCTTTACTTTCATGTATTATCTTACGTTTATTTTAGAAAATTGTAGTAATCAATGTAGTACCTATTGCTTTTAAAAAGGTAAGTATCAATAGTACTTAATAATTATTTGGTATTTACAAGGTAAATTTCATTGCAAATAAATATTAATATGTGAAAAGTTATGACATTTAATGATATTTATCATATCATTCATTGTGCATAGTAGTTACATACTTACGTGATAAGAGACATTTTATAAGTGCAAATGCTTAAATTAAAACATCTATTTTATCTTATTATATACTTCCTCCATCTCAAAATAGTTGATCTCTTATCATATACTTCCTCCTTCTCAAAATAGTTATCATGTATAGATTTTGTACAACTTTTAAGGGATAATTAATAAGAAGTGTGATTTGATTAATATATCTCTTATTAATTCTTTAATCCTTATCTATAAAAAAAAAAAAAAAAAAGAGAGAATATAAATAGAAGATGAAGTAAAAATAGTAGGTGGCAATCTAAAGAGGTTATTAAGAAGGTAAAGATCGATTTTGAGGAGAATGAAAGAAATCAAAAATGGTAAAAACAAAAAAAGGAAAACGGAATAAGAGAAGAGAGGAAAATAAGAAAGGAAAGCAAATAAATTTTACAGAATTTCTAATTCTGATTCCATCATCCTTGGTCCATTGTGAATTATGGCTAAGATTTGTAGGGATGATATCCCAACCAGTAACCTTTTCTTCAGTTTTTCTCAATAGAGTGTTAGGTGATTGTCATCTGTATAATTAATTTTTTAACAGTGTAGATTTATTTGAATAATTTAACCCTATTCAAGGACTAACGAATTGTTTGATTAATAAAAATTGATTTCTTTAATAAAATTATGAGATTAATATTCAATCATATGTTGATGTTAGTTTCATGCCCGCGCGAAGCGCGATCTAATACACTAGTATATAATATAAAGGAAGGTCATAAACAAGGTGATGTGGCACATCTCTATGACCTCCATTCATATTTATCTATTTTCTCCTTTTTTAAAACTTTTTTCTCCTTTAAAAATTACTAATTGTGATATATTAAAAAAAAGTCATTCTTAAATCTCTTAAATATTACTTCTCCTCCCCCCTTATTTTTTTTAATTTTTTTTGGATTTTTCACCCGGTGTTCGGTATCCCCATTGGAGTCTGACTAAATCCGAATTCATGCCGGGAAGTCCCACATTGGGGGGTAAAACACTCTCTAACAAAGACGACTCTGTACCCAGAAGGCATCGAACCCAAGACCTCTGATTAAGGATGAAGGAGTACTTACTACTCCGCCACAATCGTTGTTGGTCCTCCCCTTAAAATTCATTGCTTATTTATTGTAATGTAATGGCTAGGAGAATGAAAAGTTATGGTTGTGAGGGCAACGGATCAAGCAGTAAATGAGAAAACAAATAGTCATTTTTTTTCTAAAAGACACCTCGTAACATCCCATTATAATTTTACATCAGTTACAAAATCCTTCCACCCCCTCAATTCCCATAGACCCACATATATATCGTACTAAAACTGGCAGGCATTCCTTAGATGTTGTTGACAAATTAAAAAATATCACTAATCAAGAGTAAAAAGTACTAACATAGGTTGTGGTGTAGTGGTGGGACTGCTCCATCCTTAACCAGAAGTCTCGGGTTCGAGCTCTAGGTATGGAGAAAATCCTGTTGGGAGCGCCATCCCCCCAGAATGAGCCCTACAGTGCGCGATCCGGACTAATTGAGGCTCTTATGCTGATATCGGACACCGGGTGGGAAACAAAAAAAAAGAGTAAAAAGCAAGCCATGAAGGATGTATTTACACTACTTGCTTGCAGATAATTACAGTGAGGAGAAGGATTGGAGGTGTAAAAGTGAATTGCATATCATATTTTGGCTATGTCACAGTGACGAAATCAGAAATTTCACTAAGGGTGTTCAATAATTAATATATATGTACGAAAAGTGACTTGGGACTTATATATATAGTACCGTATATTTTTGCAACGAAGGATGTTCAACTGACTACCCTTCCACGTATGTGACTACACCATTGAGCTATGGATGCAGTTCATGGGACCAAGAGCTTCATAACAGGTACTTGATATTTGCTATTCAGTTTATAGTTCTTGCATTTATCCATCAGAATACTTTTTACTTACCAGCAAAAACATCGTTTATTGATCCACTTTAACAAGGTAAATCGGTATAAATTAATTGTCGTCCAGTTAATTGTATTTGTATCTATAAAAATATTTGCTCGATATGTATCTATTTTGCCAATATTCACTACTAGAAAACTGTAAATTACCTGGAGATTTTATCCGCAGAAATTTCCTACCGATTTTCATGCGAAAATATGAAATTCCTAAATTCTAAAACTTTTTACATGCAAAAAATATTTCCCCTGAAAAATTGGTAGGTAAATTTGGCGTCATTTCTGCAAAATTGTTACCTGGGGATTTATTTGGGGCAACTAATCCGCAAGTACCATTTTCATAGGTAACAAAAGGTAATTTGTTTATCAGTTGCTAGAAAATCCCAGGTAAACTTACTTGCAGATTTAACTAGGAATACTTACTTGGGGATTTATCTAGGAATATTTTTATATGTGATATTACTTGGGAATTCAAGTTCTACAAATTTTATTGGAATTTATTTCTTGAGGATTTACTTAGGAATTTTCTTACTTTGAGAATTACTTGGGGATTTTGTTTCTGTGAATTTAATTGGAGATTTTTTTTTGGGATTTGCTTGGGAATATGCATACTTGAAAATTTTATTGTTATAATTTTAGTTGGAATTTTTTTCTGGGAACCTAAGAATTTTTTTACTTGGAGATTTGCCAAGGAATATTTTCTTAAAAATTTATTTAAGAAAATTAAAATTTGATGACTAGTTAATAATTATAACAATTATATGTAAACCACTCCATCTTTGCTTTAAGGTTTTAGCCCTCAACAGACCCTTCCTCGTTAGAGGCGACATTGGAATGTAGTTGAAGTTTATGGGTTTTAAACTTACCATAAAATCCGTTAGCTCATTTTAGTTATTGGTTTCACAATTATTAAACATTTATACTCATTTAGTAAATATCCTAATATATACAAAGTCTAAGCATAAAGTGTTGGGTTCGCCAAACCCCTACCTAATATTGTAGCTCCGTCCCTGCTCCCTACTTTGGGGTATTCAAATTAGTTTTATTATTGTTTTCTTGAAAAACAAAAAACAACATACCTAGTGAAATTTCATCGGTAGGTCAGGAGAAGCTAAGGTAGAGTGTACCCTACCTCTTGAAAAACATGTTGTGTATATTCCATCTTAGCTTTATTAACTTCTTTTTTATTTTTAGTTAATATATGATTATTGGATTTGAAGAACTTTGGATTCATTTACATACTTATAATTGCATTTCTCATATTGATTTTAGAAATTGTAGCACATAACACTGAGATTGGTACTCTGTACAAACAAACACGCTTTTTTACTTTCTAGCAACTCAAATTAGATAATACTGCGTACAATAGACTTTAATGGTCCGACTTTCTTTTTCAGACTCTGCACCCCTAACGTAAGTTTAGTGCATTGGGCGATCCTTAGTAAGTCAAACTTTTTCCAAAATGACCTCCCATTTTTCTTCACAACAACTCCCCTTTACATGATCATTGCTACCAAAGCACCTCAAATTATGACCATCATTTTCATTTTGATAATCACAAATAATATAGTCATAAAACATAACTCCACTACTAGCTATGCCTATCAAATAAATAGGAAGACCAGCCCAAAATCCAAAAAGTGGATAAAACTGATAAATAAACCCAATAATAATGGAAGTCATCAAGAACCATATAGCAAATCCTAACAAGCTCTTCTCCAATGACTTATTTTTCGATGGAAGGCTTCGATATATAGTCGATAAGTAATATGCCAAGAAAGAATTAAAGTATACGAATAAGATGAAAGCTAAGAACGAATACTGACTGTTAGTATACGCTCGATATATTACACTAACAGAGTTGAATAGGATCAAGAGAGTTTGAACACAAAGTAATGTGAATGGTGTAGAGTTTGTCATGTTGTGTGTAGTAGGAGTTCTTCTTCTTTTACTGCAAATTTGTGTGTACATGAATGTGTGTGTGTGTTATATCTTCTTATATAGGAGTAATATATATATATAGAGGAGGTATATGGACAAAAGCATGTCAATTGTCAATTAAGTAAAGACTTGGAAATTTAAGTCAATAGAAGTTATGATGTAGTTTCTATGAACCTTCTTGGAAGATGCACATCCACTTTATGAAATTGCTTGTTGCTTTCTTGGTAGGCTCCTGGAAATATTGTAATGTTATCGTAGTAAATATTAGTACTACTAAGAATGTTACTTTATTCATACTATTCCCCCATTCGCTTTTACTTGTCACTAATTTTCTAATTGAATTTTCATTTTTACTTATCATTTTTGACATATCAAGAAAAACCATCTTTTATTTTCCTATTTTACCCTTAGCATTAATTATTTTTTCTCCAAATTAATTTGAAGACACAATAATAAACATCATTTAATAGGGGTACTATGGTAAAATAATTACGTCAGTAATTATTTTTCTTAATGGGTATTCAAATTGTGACAAGTAAAAGTGAACGGAGGGAGTACTAAAAATGAAACTCTTTTAGTGTATTTTAACCGCCTGTGTAGTAATTACATTTCGATACTTGATATTTATATGTTTTATTACTTGAGCTAAGGGTACATCGAAACAGTCTTTTTACCTTCACAAGACAAAAATAAGGCTATGTATGTACACACACCATCCTCCCGAGACCTCACAAATGAAATTAAATTTGATGTTGTTGTTACTAATAAAAGAATCAAATAACTCCCCTAAATCTATATTCTATACTATATTAAAAGTCTGAAGGACCTTAGATATGTTGTTTGAACTTTTTGTCCTTCATTAAAAAACCTGCAATGGACAAAATCATTTACTTTATAGCATTTACTCCTAAATTATGAAAAATTAAAAGACTCCTAAAAGATATTGTAGGAGAAGATTCTTGGAGACCAAAATTTAATTGAGTTCAAAGTATGATTTGTATTAGAACTCCTATGTTATAACCAAGTAATGAATCCTAAGGCTATGAGGTTATATTTTGCCCAAAAATTGTTATAATAAAAAAAAATTACTATAATTTTTTACCCCAAATTATTTTCCTTTTGCATAATTACAACTTTATTACCAAAAATAATAATATTTAAAAAAAAAAAAAAAAGTACAGCAAGTTTTAGTTATTTGAACTATGTAATATAATATATTTATTAAATAAAATAACACAAGAAAGTCACATTATTTTGTGAACTTATTGTTTCCATCATCTAATTTCGGCAGCTAATTAAAGGAGTCTTCTTTTCCTAATAAAATTCGAACACGCCATTACATGCTATACAATAATAAGGGATAAACGTGCAACATACATTTTCATAGATTAATTTAACAATAAACATAATATTGATGTCTGAACACAAGACTTTGCTGCAAATTTGGTTAGGATTATTTGGTGGTGTTAGAGTGAAAAGTTGATTATTGTTGGATGAGGTTAAATTTAAATCAATGCAAGAAATTTCTTTTGCCATCAGATCACTTTCTATATGTTTGTAACATATAATCTATCTTATTTTTAAGGTTATAAATTTCATATTTTATAAGTAGAAGTGAGCGTTCGATATCTATTTGGTGTTTCTAAAATTTTGTTTTGATAATTCGATAATCGATAATTGAAAGTAGATATCAAATATAAAATTTTGGTATTGTAATTTTCAGTAATTGTATATCGGTAATTAAGTAGGCGTTTGGCCATGAATATTATTCACAATATTTTGGAATATGTTTTCACTTTATTCCGGAATATTTGTTTGGCTATAAATATTTCGGAATACGTTTTCACAATATTTGAATTTTTGAAAAACACCTCAAGAGGTGTTTTTACTATTTTTAGATTAACTTTTTAATTTATTTATTTTTGAAAAAAATAAATCAATTTTTATATTTTCATAAAATAACCCTATTTTCATAAAACTTTAAATTTTTTTAAATTTATTTTCACTTTTTATATTTTTAACTTCAAAAATACCCCATTTTCAAAATACTATGGTGAAATACAACTTCAACTCTATTTTTAACTTCAAAAATATCAAATAAAGTAAATATACTTTTGATTTTCATGGCTAAACAGGTCCTAAAAAGTAGATACCAAATTACCAATTACATAATTCAATAATACCAATATGATTAAATAATTCGGCTATTTATGTTCACTCTACATAAACGTTTACCACATAAATAGATGTGGATTTTATTTGGTGACTTGATAGTATAAAAATTTCGTATCATTTTCTTGATGAGTCATTTTTTAGTACTCCTTTCGTTTATTTTTATTTGTCACGTTTCACTTATTAAGAGTCAAACTATATAGATTTTGATCAATATTTTAAGACGTATTTTTTATCATATTAATATGAAAAAAATTGCAACTTATAATATTTTTCGAATAGTTTTAAAGTATTTAAATTTTAAAATAAAAATATTAAATTAATATAACTCAAATTAGCTCCTAAGATTAGTCAAACTGACTCTCATAAAGCGAAATATGTGACAAGTAAAAACGAACGAATGGAGTATTTAATAAGGATCAGACAGTATAAATTAAGCAAGAGATAATCACCGTTGATTATTCTCTTACACCTTTCCTAATTCTCCATTAACCCAAATTCCCAAACCATTAACTCAATTCCCCCTTAAGAAAAAACAAAATGTGTTACGGCTAGGGGTGGGCATAAACACCGAAAAATTGAAAAATCGGACCGAACCGAATCGATTCAGGTTTTCGGTTTCGGTTTATTTTTTTCTATAATTTCGGTTTTCGGTTATAAGGTCCATATATTTTGTTTTTTCGGTTAAACCAAAATTTTATAACATAATTTTGATTTTTTTTTAATTATATATATATATATATATATATATATATATATACTTGAACCGATCCAAGACTCAAACTTATAAGCCGGCCCAACCTATTACCTACTGATCCCACTTCCAAAACCTAATTTACTATCACAATATCGCAAACTCTCAGTCTCTCAATTTCGATTTAAGCTCTGTTTTCAGGTTACTAAGAATTGAAAGTTAGTACTACTAGTGATCTACTACCAGAATTTTGAGGAGTTTGAAAGTTACTACTACTTACTACTAATCTACTAGCAAGTACTACGTACTGAAAATTAAAAGTTGCTCAATTGAAAGCTGTAGTCCATTCTTGAAATTATTAATCTAATATCTTTCTTCAATTCCAGGAAAGTAGCATGTATGTTACGAATGCACATAAGCTAATGCGCACGTCTATTTGCTCCCAATTATTTAAAAAAATAGTTTATTTTGAATTAAAAAATATAAAATAATCTTTTTCCTTAAAAAATTGTTCAATTTACAAATAGAAACTAGTCCATTAAATAAGCCCATAACCGAAAAGTCGAATTTAATAAACCGAAACCGAACCGAACCGAACTAAATTGGTTCGGTATTCGGTACATATATTTCCATAACCGAAAACCGAAATAAATAAATCGAAATCGAACCGAATTACCGAACGCTCACCCCTAGTTATAGCAGTCAGAGACTACCGTCAAAAGACGAATTAACCGACCCGATTTGACTCGTCGAAAAAAAATATAGCAATTAACAAGGAAATCATTTAAAATTTATAAAAAATAAATAGAATAGTGTGGTAGTTGAAACACAATAAACAACATTACTATCTAAGAAGAGGGAATAAGTAGGCAACAGAGCGTCAACATGCCTGCGTATGTTGCCTGCTTCATCCGAAGGGTAAGTTAGTCATTTAATATCTTTTCGTGCTCTAATAGTTTGTACGTTTTGTTTAACGGGGTGTATTAGAATGGAAAAGGTTAGTTCTTTCTAGGTTCTGTCCTTTACTTTTTGAGAAATCATTTGCCCCTACTTTATCCATTTATTACTTTAGTTTTGCTGTAACTTTTGCGTGAATCAATACTACTTTGAGGTCTTTTTTGGTAAATCACTCCCAACTCTTTTTAATTGATCGTCAGAAAATGTCATGGTTAGCTTTGAGTTATAAGGATGTCTTCGTAATTTAATTTAAATTACAGTAACTTCATTATTTATTTTCATTTACATAATGATTATAAAACAATTCTTAATAAAATAAAAAATCTTTTTATATTGATTAATCTTTTCAAAACTAAAGTTGGCTAAACATTTAATAATATACATCCTTGATTTTAAAGTTAACATAAAAAATTATCAAAAATAACTTAATTGAACTCAAAAAAAGAACGGACTAAAAAGAAAGTATTTGTTGGGCCTGTGTCTTGTACAAACTATTTATAACAGCGTCAACATGTGTGCTATAGCTGTGTGCTTCCCCACATATCGATAACAGCCCGTGTCTTGCAACCTTTTCTCACTCTTCTAATTTTTATAAAAAAAACTTGAATCAATGCTAAGGTTATTTAACTGTAATATCCAAGCCCCACTTGAATTTCTCATTGTGCTGCAATTGCAACCTTTTCTTACTCTTCTAATTTTTATAAAAAAACTTTAATTACAATAATTGACGATTCAAAATATTTAAAAAGTATATGGAAAAAATTACGTCCTACTGAATTTACAGTGTCACTTTTACCTACAACAATAATTTTATTTTCTTCGTTTCAATTTGTTTGTATTATTTTTCTTTACTGTACATCTTTTTAATTTTCTATATTTTGTATTTTCATTTGCAGAAAAAAGGTATTTTCAATAATTAAAAAGTCATTTCCAAATATTTTATATATGATGTAAAAAATACTCTAAATCATGATAATTAATAATTCAAGAAACATATTTTAAATATTACAGTTAAAAAATTTGTTTGACTGACGAGATTTTATCTGTGTTACATAAATTGAAATGCAAACAAATTAAAATAACATATATGATGTACGAGCTTTTAATGACTAGTAATATGATAGATATCAGAAGCAGGTGTACAACAATATACAACACAAACTTCCCCAAGCCTAAAACCTTCGGAAAGCAAGACAACACTCCTATCCGACTAACCTTCAACTCTAATATTTTTTCGACATCTCCTTGTATATAATAAGGATCCGACGGTCCAAATTAAGCAAGAGATAATCACCGTTGATTATTCTCTTTACACCTTTCCCAATTCTCCATTTACCGCAAAATTCCCAACCCATTAACACAATCCCCCCTTAAGAAAAACCAAAATGTGTTACGGCGGTCAACGATTACCGTCAAAAGATGAATTAACCGACCCGACCCGGCGGACCCGAAATTCACCGCCGGCGGTGGCGGTGCCCACCGACAATGCCGTCGTAGTCGAAAACCTCCGTGACCGGCTAGCTGAAACGGAGGCGCGGCTTGAGCGAGCTAGAGCTAGAGAAGCCGAGCTGAGCCGACAATTGGAAGAGATGAAGAGGTTTGTTTCTGTAATGGAAATTCTTGAGTGTTATCTCAAACGCCGATACCGAGAACAACAAGTTAAAACCCTAGCTGTGGTTAATGGAACAAAATTTGTATAGGTAGAAAAGGTAAATTTGAAGTATAAGAAGGGTAAATTTGTCATTGTCTTGATGAATGATTTATGTTGTTAATGGATTATTGGTGTATAATGTTTATGGAAATTCTTGAGTGTTATCTTACGCGCCGATACAGAGAACAGCAAGTTAAAACCCTAACCAACTAAAGCTCCCGTTATGTGTGGAGTCGGGAGAAGGACTGGAACATAAGGGTTTATTGTATGCAGTGGTAAAGTGGAATGAATGTTTATAGGGAGGAAAGGTAAAATTTGAAGTAATAGAAGGGTAAATTTGTCAATTTTTTATGATTGATTTAATGGATTTTTAGTGTTTAATGTGTAAATTTGAAGTGAAAAAGGCAGCTCGATGCACTAAAGCTCCTGTTATGTGTGGGGTCTGGAGAAGGACCGGAACATAAGGGTCTATTGTACGTGGTGGTTAAGTAGAATGAATGTTTATAGGGAGAAAAGGTAAAATTTGAAGTAACAGAAGGGTAAATTTGTCATTTTTTTTTTAATGAATGATTTATGTTGTTAATGGATTATTGGGGTTTAATGTTTGGGATTGGTTAATGTAATTGTATAATTTTTTAGTGTGATATAGAATAGTAAAATCAATTGAACTTGGAATAAGCTTTAATTTTATTGTTTTGTGTGTTTAGCTTGGTGGTAATGTGGATTATAAACTTCGAATAGTGGAGCTTGTAGTGAAGTTCCTCGAGGAGCTACCACGAGGTAGGGGTAAGGTTTGTATACACAGAAACAAGAAGTTTGTTTCCGTAATGGAAATTCTCGAGTGTTATCTTAAGCACAGATACAGAAAACAACAAGTTAAATTTGTATAGGTAGAAAAAAAGTTAAATTTGAAGTAAAGGAAGGGTAAAATTGTCATTTTTTTGTTTTTTTGATATGAATGATTTATGTTGTTAATGGATTGTTAGGGTTTTGTGTTTGGGATTGGTTAATGTAATTGTATATTTTTTTAGTGTGATATTTTTTTGACGAAGGAAGTGAGGTTGAGATGGTTTGGGTATGTAAAGAAGAGAAGTGTAGAAGTATTGGTGGGAGGTAATTAGACTGGATATGATGCATCTTGAGCTTATTGAGGATATGACATTAGGTAGTAGGAGGGTTTGGAGGTCATGGATCAGGGTAGAAGGTTAGTTGGTAGTTGAGTGTTCTCTCGCTTTCCTGCGGGTTAGAAGTGGAGGTCGTACTTGGACCTTCTTTCTTACCTGTGTTATTAGCAGTATCCTCATAGTTGTGTGTGCGCGCTTCGATGATCACATTATTTTGTCGTCCTTACTATTATGTTGTGTACTGTTCTTCATTTCACATTATTTCATTCTACGTTGCTCGGACTCTCTAAATTTGTTGCCGCACCCATGTCAGATTCTCCAAAAATGCACTACTTTTGAAGAGTCCGATACGCACCCGTCGACATTTTCAAAAAGTCCGAGCAACTAGATTTCTTTGTTGCTATTGCTCTTTTCTGCATTTCCTTTTCCAAACTGTTAAGATATGCTTTTTTTTAAGCCGGGGGTCTAGTGGAAACAACCTCTCTATATCTACGAGGTAGGGGTAAGGTTTGCATACACTCTACCCTCTCCAAACCCCAATTATGGGATTTCATTGGGTATGTTGTTGTATGAAGTAGATTCATTTAAAGGCATCAAGAAGATGTAAGTGTTACATGGATAGATCAGCTAAGCTCACAGAATCAAGTATTTGTAGCAGCTTTCTAAACCATAGAGCTAAAAAAATCCAGGAAGAGTTCTAAATTAATTACGGGGGGCAATTTGGACCAACTAAAAAGGCTAATTCGATTCAACAAGAAATTGCTAGAATGAGAAAGTTGGTGATTTTCACTGGTAATTTCTATATAAGAAGATTATGGGTTTGATTTTTTCCCCAACAATGTGTTGATGAATCAAACATTGGGATGTTTCTGTGTGTGCATAGGTTAGATCTTCTTGTAATGTGCTCTGTTGGAGTCGCTAGGGTGCCCATTGCTTACATGTGCATCATGGTTTACAGAAATTGCAAATAAATGAAGTAGAAGTTGATCTCCCCACCCCCAACCCAAGAAGCAGAAGTTGAAAACTAGATGCTATTTTATGGTCTATAATAGGATATCTTAGTAGTTGGTTACTTCTTTTGTGTTGATCCTTTTCAATTCTGAATAGGAAGTTTCTTTAAACTTGACGTTTAAGGACAAAAAGAAAGTGCTAACTAAATGCATGTAGTATTTTTAGACATTCTTAGCAAGAGTCCATTGCAAGTTTGATATGTGATTAACTTCATTGATTTTCTGATATGTAATAGGAACTTCTATCCCTGCGTAAAATTAGTTCTATGTTTCTATCTAGTGATATTATGGTCCGGGCAGAATACTCATTAAAGTATTAAAAAATTTGCGTGTATATTTGGAGACGAATCTCTATGGTGGTGTTTCAATAGGCAATTAGGTGACCTTGTCCATTTTCTGGCTTAGCAAAACTGTGAGCGCTGAGAAGAAAAGCAAATGCTTTATGAGTATATATTTTCTTTGCTTTGATTGTAAAAAAAATCCTCAGCAATACAAAAATTGAGTATCGTTGACTTGAAAAATAAGAAATTAAATCCTTGAAACTGGAAAGTAATAGTTTATTCCTTTGTATACTGTTTCTATGAATTGATTTCAGACAAAAATTCCGTGTTTCCCTAACATATAAATTGGCATTGGGCACTACATAGTCATTATTGACTAAGTTTCCAATTGAAATTCTCTCTTTTTGGCATTATGGACCAACACCAGAGGCATAAGATCATATACCACATACTCAAAGGTGTTCAGGTCATGCCAAAAGGTTGCATGCCTTGCTTCTTCTTGGCTGCCTTAGGCAATTGTCTGTTGGATTTCAACTACTTTTTAAGGAATTGCTTCTTGGAACATGTTAGATAATGGTATGTTTCGGCAATAGGAAGACTTGGTGGGTAGTTCAACTCAATATGAATGAGTCGATAGAATTATCTTTAAGGTCGTTATTGTGTTACTAACATCATTGAATGGATAAAATGGTTCATGCATCATGTCAAATATCGTAGGATATTGAAAATGTTCAGTTGAGTTCTCTAGGGAGTCAGACAGGACACACACTAAGAGACCCTGTGATGATTTTCATTGAAGATAGTTTTGCAAGTTTTTTTACTTCCAAATTACAATTTCTCCTGAGTTGGTGGTTTTACTAGAACATGACGATACATGTTCTTGAGAAGGCATGTGATCTTCTCTACTATTGGTTTATGATAGGCATAGCTTCCACATATTTGGCAGTTTCATGTTGCATCATATTTCTAGGAAGTGTGATGTTATTAGCTCTTGCTTGATTATAGTTATTCACTTATTCTAAACCAGTGATTTTGGAATTTTTTTTAGGATTTTGCTTCCATTCTGTGAGCCTAACACCTGCTGCTAGCGATCTACTTTATATTTGTCCATAAAACTTTTCTTAAATAGCCTTTCACTACTCTTTTTCTTTTTAGCAATATTTGTGTCCTAACCAACCTGTGCGTACCTCCTCTGATCCACTAGACGGTCTGTCAAAGCCCACGATCAGGCAGGTTGCCAAGGTAATCTTGTTCTCAATATTATAGCAGGCAGGTTGCCAAGGTAATCTTGTTCTCAATATTATAGCAGGTGGAGTCGCACCAAGAGTTGTAGTTGGGATTTCAATCTGGATGCCTCAATCATTTGGCCATCCATGGGGATTAAAACTCCCACTTTCTTAGGTTGCAGTCTTATTGAATCAACAACATACCCAGTGTAATTCCACGAGTGGGATCTGAGACAGTTCTTATCAAATCATTGACAATTATTAGCATTTAGGAGAAGCTTCAAATTCTCACTGGACATTGTCTATATGGGTTGTCGGAGGTTCTGTGAAATGAGCATGGGCTGTTGTTACCTTGATGTACAAAATGTTGCACATGATCTTTCTATGGAGTGTGAAACACTCTTTATCTCCTTTATGTGTACACACACGCTCCTTTTAGAATCCAATCTTCATCACGCAAAAGCTCATCTTTACCATACTTTTGCACTAGGAGAAGTTGAATGTTTATTGCCATTATGGCTAGTCCCCTACTCTTGTTGATCCCTTTGTTAAAGTTTAAACTTAGAATGAGAAATAAAGAAAAAGATGATTTTGTAATGGATTTGGTTATAAATACAAACGTGGCATCCATGTGTATGGTCTAGTTGGTAATGAAGTGGAGAAAATTAGGCGATTCTTTTCTCCATCTGCCTTGGTGGGTAAGGCTATTCGGTTATATGTTGATAGGAGGTAGCTAGATCGAATATACCATAATTTTGATAAACACTACTGCAATAATAATATATCCATTGTAATTTCATAAGTTAGTTATGAAAAGAGTAGTGTGTACATTAGCTTTATCCCTATTTTGTGGAGGTAGAGAGGTTGCTTCCGATAGATCTTAGGCTCAAGTAAAATAGATCAAATCATGTATCAAAAGGAATAATAGTAGTGAAGAAATCATGTTGAAAATAACGAAGAAAAGAACAAATGATATGGTAACTGAAGCAAAGGACACAACAGATATTAAAATTGAAGAACAAGATAGTATAAATGTAATAATAACAGTACTTATAAGTAAAAATAGACAACTTTCGACTGTCTACTCACCTCCATCTTAATTCTAAAATATGTTTATCCTTTTCAACTTAAATGAAAGTTGGAGAAAATGTACCAAATTTTTTAAAGAAATTGTAAAATCCCTTAAAATTAACCCCCAAAAAAGGTGGTTGTATCATTTGGTACGTATTCTTTTATTCTTAATCAGAAATTTTAATTTGAGCTTTGATAATAAAATTATTAGTAGTAGGTAGGAAGCGTTTCATGCTAAAGTCGAATTTTTCAATGTAAATTTAAATTAATCAAGCTCTAAAATAAATAGAGAAACTGAGCACGAGACAAAAAAGTAGCCCAAAGAAATGAGAAGTAGAAGGGTAGCAAAGACAACATGATGAAGTAAAAACCTTTTGTTTGGTTACGCATCATCATCAACAACTCCAAAGTGGCAATCTTATCTTGTTCCTTAAGGTTGTCAAAAAACATATAGATTGTAACCATTAGGACCCAATTCTCAAACTTAGAGAAATTTGATTAGTTTAACTTCTTTTCAAGATGTAAAGTCCATAGTGGATCTTGATAGAATAAACCTCACTTTCTTTACTTTTTTCTTATTTAGTGTTTAGTATGTGCATTAGAGTCCGATCAATTTCAAATTAATGTAGAAAAATCTTATTTTGAGAGTAAAAGCACCCTAAAAGAGCCGACTTCATACCTAGTGTTTGAATTAGAATCTCTAATTAAAGAAAATATGAATACGTATCACATTACCACAACTCTGACCGGTGAGTAAACCTCACTTTTCATTAGTTTTATTACCTTTCTTTCTCCAATGAACACTTCCATTAAACCTTTTGAATTTTGTGCTTTCTTCCACTAATAATAATATTTATTCGTGTTAAACTTTTATTATCACCCATTAATTTCTAGCCAACCAAATCATGACAATTAGCATATAGTTTAAATATTTGGTGCTACATTGCACATGGCTTCAACTATATATTTTCTTTCCCCTATATTATTACACATTAACATCAGCTCTTGTGTCCATTTCACTTCATGTAAGAAATAATTTTGAAGTACAAAGTTTGGTACTACGTCTCAGAAGTTGTCAATATCAATCACTAAATAGAAATTGAAATTACAGAAAATCAAGATTAGGGAAGTCACTTACATCTCCTTTAATTTCTTCATGTATATATTGTTGATTACCTTTTTGTCTTGAAAATGTGAGAATCAAGTACCAGATCTTTAATGAATTCTCATTTTCACTCCCTAGCTATTAAATACATTTATTAGATAGAGCTCTATCCTCAAATATGAAACTTCTCGATGCGAATTTTGATTTATTCGAGTTTAATATATTTATCAGACATCGAGTAAAAAAAACTAAAAGAATCTCAGTTCTTTAATTACAATATGAAATAATGGAAAAACCATATTGAACTCATTATTTTTTTTTTGCAAGTTTCATAAATTAACTATCATGTGTTTCCATTTCCTAGCTGAACTATCGCCAACTATTCATCAAAATACACCTCAAAACTGACTAGACCAAGTATTGAATAGGATCGCCAAAAGACGTGTGATAACTTAATTTGCTCATAAGTTTCATCCACATGGTAGCTGACTCATTAATTTTAAGATATGTTTCGATACATAGTTGATGATAATTCATGTGGGGAAATACAAACACCTGATGATTTAGATATGAAACTCGTATAAAATGACACTTCAACTATGTTTTTTGTCATTATTTCTTAATTATTTTTAAAAAGTTTCCAATTAATTTCTTTAATATTCGCATGAAGTGCCATTTGACACTACTTTTATAGGAAAAAATAAAAGAGAGTGTATACTACACATCATCAGTTACTAATCAAAATATGTTTTGATAAATAATTGATGATGTTTTAAATAGAACAAGTGAGCACTTGTACTTTAATTGTATTTTCACAATTATCTCTTATCTAAATTATGCGAACTCTTCACTTTCCTTGATACATCTTTAAAAATACATTACTTTTAAACAATTCGACACGAATCTATTAGTTCCTCTGTTTCATAAAAAAAGACCTATTTTTCTTTTTAGTCTGTTTCCAAAAACATGACTCCTTTTTATTTTTAACAATACTTTAATTTTAACTTTCTACGTGACATGTTTAAGACCACAATATTAAAGAATATTTTGATATATTTAGCATAATTTTAATTTTAGATCACAAAATTCAAAAATTCTTTTATTTTCTCAAACTCTATACCAAGTTAAAATAAATTATTTTTTTGAAATGGAGAAAGTAATATTTTCGAAGAATCCGATCAAATATAGTAGTATCGAAACTGGACGGAACATCACCGGATGACCGATTCCTTGAATCACTCGAAACAACCTGACAATTCATTTTCCTTATTCAAGATAAAAACAACCATGAACTCACCGAATCCAAAAACATAGTCAAGATTTGGACAACATTCTTAAAAAAAAAAAGGGACACAAAATTATAGTTTAGTAATAATAACGTAAGTTGTGCGCACTCTTCATTTTCGATGCCATACTTATATGAAATTCTTTAACAGTACATTAATTTTGATAAATTCAACATACATTCATTGATATTTTTAAAAAAATACTAGCAACATAAATTGTAACCCTCCAATGACAAATCTCACTATTTCAACGGCAACTGACATATAATAGTGGTATTCTTGTCTTTACACACTTCCTACATCATACCAAGAAAGTTCAGTTTGTTGATAGCAACGGCTGAGCAGTAATGTGAAAAAAGAAATACTCAAAATATGGTACTAGTAGTAGTAGTAGTAGTCGTCTTTAGGCTCTTACTGGCTTAGCAGTAGCCATTAATGGTTTGTAAGAGCTCAAGAAAATCATACTCTGACACCCCCATTATTGCATTATTAGAAACTTTAGTTGTTTTTTTGCTTAAAGAGTTGAATCTTTCTTGTTCTTGGATTGTTGGGTGTGAGAGAAGTAGAGGAAAGAATTGATTTTGTTAGTGTTTTTTATTGCATTATTAGAAACTTGAGTTCTTTCTGGGCTTAAAGTTTGAATCTTTTCTTGTTTTTTGGGTAGTGGGGTGTGAGTAAAAGAATTGATTTTGATGGTGTTTTCTTCGCGCCTTCCCCCCCCCCCCCCCCCTCTCTCATTGTTGCATTGCATTATTAGAAACTTCAGTTCTTGCTTTGCTTAAAGTTTGAACCTTTTCTTGATTTTGGGTTAGTGGGGTGTGAGAGAATTAGAGAAAATAGTTGTTTTTTTGGTGTTTTCTTGATACCCATTTGAGGAAAAAGTGAAATGGAAGGTGGGTCAAACTCAGAAATGAAAGAGAGAGTAGATGGGCAAAAGGGTGTGAATCCAAGGATTGAGCCTTTTGTACCAAAGAAAGGTCATGATCCTAGAGAGTTGAAATCTTGGGCTAAGAGGACTGGTTTTGTGTCAACAACTTTCTCTGGGGAGAGTGGAAGAGGTGGTCTTAGTAGGCGGGATTTTGATAATGGGAGAGATCTGAATGTGAGGAATAATGAGAGTGTTGGATTTGATTTGGAAAGAGGGGTTGATAAAACTGAAACTGTATCTCCAAAGATTGAGCTTGATCCTATTTTGGGAAGGGCAAGGAATAGAGGGGTTGAGATTGAGCCTGATTTGGGTTCTATCGATGAGGGTTTGAGAAATGGAAGAGGAAGAGGAAGAGGTGAAAATCTTGGGAGGAGAGTTGAGATGGAGCCTATTTTGAGAGCGCTTAATGAGGAGAGGAAAGATGCTATGAATGAGAATGGCAGTGGTGGTAATAGTGCTAATGGAGATGTGAATGGGAATGGACACATAGCTCAAGCAGCTGCGCCAGTTACAGAACCAAGGAAGGATGATGGCAATGTGGATCAAGAAGTGGGAATGGGCGAACATCCTGATGGCGAGCATCCTAATTATGGAGGATGGCATCAGTCTCCGCGTCTAAAATGTGGGCTAAGGGAAAATCCGGGTCTTGGTTAGTACCTATTCTGCTTCTAGCATTGTTTAAAGTTGCTCATGTCATGACTTGAACTAATCATTTTTCCTTTTTACTTGGTTGTGATTCTTGTAAATGTCTTTATGTCAAATGATTTTGGTGGAAACTTACGAATCACTTAGAACAGCATAACTAAGAGAGACAGTATTGTGTCAATCCAAGTAGAAGTATAATCATAATGAAGGGATTCTATGTAGATTGAGTCAATGAAATTACTATGGAAGGGGCTCAAGTTGTCTTTTTTCTCTAAGTGTTCAATCACAATAATGTGTTCAATCATTGATGTATGGAACCGTAGTCAGCAGTCTTGCTTATATTTGTACAGAATGTTCCTTCTGAAAACACAAGAGGGTAGTGGACTGTGAGCTTTAAAATTGAGTAGACTTAGTCGGCTGAAAACTGAGATAAATAAGCTGCATAACAAACTCGTTAGTTTTTCAGTTGAACAAGTATGAAGATAAATTGCAGGAAGGTAAAGGAGTCGAGGTTGTTTTTATGTTGGTTAGGATCACATATATTGTGCCTACTCCAGTCTTCTTGGAACTCAAGGGAGTTATATCTCAAGCAGCTTTTGTGATTTGACTACAATCCGTGTTTTTCTAGCATTCTCTACCAACATTACTGAGCTGGTTTTCACTCTATCACCAAAAATGAACAATGCCCTTTGGTTTTTCATTCGATCACCAAACAAACGAACAACAGCTTTTGGTTTTTACACCATCACCAAAGAAACGGCACCCACACCTCTTTTTCTTTTTCTCACTTTGCCTCTAAACACTGAAGTACACTGCTACATTGCTAGGTTGATCCGAATTGAAAGGGTAAGGCTCTTATGGAAGCCTTTTATGGAAAGTAAATTCAAGCATAAGAAGCATTTAAAAGCCACTTCAGACAATGTACAATAGACAACTTATCAAAATTAAGAAAAATGAATTAGACATCTTACATTAGACATTCACATAGGTTCCCCATTGGGAACTAATCTATCTGTCGATGCTATATTTAAAGTGGGAAGCCCCTAAATCTAAAGTTGAATACTAAAATATCCATCAAAAGTAAATGGACCATTTTACTCTTCACAACAAAGTAAATTACCTTTAGTTAAATGTGTTTTGAACTACATTGACCCGGGTAAATGAGAAAGAGTCTTTCATGAGCCAGTACTTATTGCAGTTGTGTAAAATTATCTTAGTCATTATTTACAATATCAGCCTTTAACCTTTCTTTCAGCTTTAAATTGTTTGCTTCTTTCAACTTCCACCACTAATAAGATTCATGCATAGCATTTTATTTTCTTTCTTGCACTTTATAAAGGTGTACAATGAAGTGTCAATTCCCTTTTTCCATAAAACCCATGCTGTTTTTGTTTGGTGTTGTTGCAACTAACGGATAATTTTTTTTTTCTTTCTATAAGTTGGCTTTCTTAAATAGATATTTTCAAATTGATTGTAATAACAAAAGAAAAGCTTAAGAACAAAAGGACATGATAATACTTGGTTTTATAGGAATAGCAAATATGTCCATTGACCACTATTTTAGTCGTTCTAATCTTACAACAACAACATACCCAGAGTAATTCCACAAGTCGGATCTGGGGAGAGTGGTGTGTATGCAACTTTACCCCTATCTTGTGAAGGTATTGTTGTTTCCAGTAATGGGGGAAAAAAAAAGCAAACATATCCTACTAATCCATGGTAAAAACTTATTTGCACCCGGTGTTGAAATCAAACTAATGAATGCAAAACATGTTTCATACTCATACTTATCTCTTAATAATGGTTAAGTGATATGTATTTTCACTTTAATTTTAGATGCTAAGGTTAAAGTGCTTGGTTTGCTGTAAACACTGGTTGCAATATGTATTTACCATAATTCAGTTATGAGACCAAGTGATTAACTAATGGTAAGAGTTTACCAACACCAGGTGGTTGCATCAACATGTACTAATTTATCATGGTTTAATGATAAATTAATGTGAGAAAGTGTATTAATTAACTATGTGTCACGACCCGAACCCAGGCCTTGCCGTGACGGGCATCCCAAACCAATGAAGGCCCGAGATGAGCCCTTAGCATAACATCATAAGCATAGCCATAAACAAAATGCGGAAAATACAATAGACCCAATTGAAGTTGTTCAATTTGAATGAAACAATACTCCAAGACTCTGAAGAATACGACATAATAACATCCAACTAAACCAGTCTATGAAGCCTCGAACATAATAAAGTTATCTATGCCGGGACAAGGCCCCGGCAATACCATAATCAAAAGAGAAAATACTGAATCTCTAAGATAGATAGCCTCCCGAAGGATGGAGGGCTCACCAAATCTGGGCTGTCTGAAAGGAGCTAGTGCTGCATAGTACCACGGGAATGTGTCTCCAAACTTCATCATGAAACGATGCAACAGCTCGTAGACGGTCAGTACGTGGAATGTATTGGCATATAGAACAACCAAAAAATAGATATAAATTATATAAAATAAACATAACATTTGAAGCCAAATCACACAATATAAGAAAAAACCCAATTAGAAACATAGACTCCACTCTTTTCTTTAGTTCTTAGCTAGATGGTATAGCTGACGTCTCTCTACACCACGGGCTATGTGGGTCCGGCTTTAACTCGTCGGACAAGCCCGCAATCCAAGTTTGCCGCAAGGATTGGAGTCTCTATTCTCTAGTATACCAAAGCACGAAGCAAGTACACAATGATTATCCATATTTCAGGACATAATCAACCCCGCGTTGGCAAAACACCGTTTCGGGCAATGATTCTTTCAAACTCATGCCTTCTCGGTTAACCATCTAACTCTCTTTAAGCCCATACTTTAACCTCTTAACTCATAAAATCATTTTTGAAAACATTTCTTTCTCTTTAAGGGCATTCTCTACTTGGTATCGTCATACCAAGACTTGCAAGTCACATACATCATCTCTTTTCTTCTCTTTAGCCCTTTCAAAAATATATCATTGACCGCAAAATAATTTGAAAATCAAATAAGAATTCTCTTTTGAAACTAGTAAAAGGGTTTAGGCAAAACATCTTTCACTCAAGACTTCTCTAAAACATTAAGTGTAATCATCTCTCTCAAACACCCATATATATATCCATATATATATATATATATATATTTGAAACAAGAGCAATTTAAAAATGCAAGTAATACTCTCCAATTCCATTTGTATAAGCAACGAAACAATTTAATTATGGAAACATTCAAAACTAAACCTTTTGTAAATCATAAGAATAACCCTCAACCTTCGTTTACTTCATGGTTGTTGGCATACATGGAGATATAATAACATGCTCTTGAAATTAGATTAAAAACCCATAATTTATACATAACTAGGAGTTTAGAAAAAAAAAAATATTTTCATATCCAATAGTAGTAGGGTCGTTCTACATACCTTTTGAATGGAACGATTTGATGAACACTTAACTTGAGCCTCTAGTTTGAAACCCTAGTTGTTCTTGTCTCTAAGAATATTTTGAGGATGAAGGGGAATGTTTTTTTTTTTTGACTGATGAAAACGTATTTAGGGATTAAAAATGGATTGGGGAAGTTACATGGGGTGAAAGGACTAGTTTGCCCTTGATTTAATAAGAGAAAAACGTATTTTTACGTCGGGGAGGGGGTGGGTGGGGGTGCGTCGCGCGGCACCCAGCTGTGCGTCGCACGACCAATTGCGCGGCACCAGTTGTGCTTCGCATGGCCCATCGCGCACCTTGGACAGTGTCTCACTAAAATGCCCATAACTTTTTACCCCAAACTCGGATTGACCAACGGTCGGTGGCGTTGGAAAGAAGACTCTTTGGTAGGTACTAGGCCACCTAACTCATTATTCTAGGAGTAATGGTCGTTGGAAGTTGACCCAAGTAAGAACGTCTATTGAAACTCAATCGTTAGAAAAGTTCTCAACTCAACTTTGAGCTAGGAGATTTCTCTGACCTCAATTCATCTCCAAAGATGTTCCCACACTAAAGAATTGATCTTCACATTATATCTAAATAGAAATCATTGGGTTCGGTTGTATACACATATGAAGGACGGTTCAAATTCTAGCCCAAAAGTGTGGGGTGTTACACTATGGTTCAATGATAACAATGTATGTATATGACATGTATTCATTGGCTTGGTGTAAACATTGAGTGCGAGTAAATTTTTACCTCATCATTTGTTTACACCAAACCAATAGATGCAAGACATTTGTTTGCATATAGACTTCTTTCACATAACCATGGTTAATTAATATATATGCTCACATTATTAAGTTACTCAATCATGATAAGTTGATGTGGTTTGATGTGAACACCGTGTGCAGGTAAGTTTTTACTCCTAGATAGTCGGTAGCAAGTAGAAAATAAATTTATCTTTTTAGAAAGCCAACTAACAAACAAAGAAATAACTTTGTCTGTCTATTGCAAATGGTGCGAAGCTGATAGGCCAGATGGAAGAGCAATAGGTTATTATGAAAAAAAAAAGGAAACTTGCAATTGATAATATGCTGACAGAAACAAGAGAAAACGATAAAGTGAACTGCATAGTCGTGCACTTTTATAGAGTGCAATAAGGAATGTGATAAGGTTATACATGAATGTTATCAACGGTGGAAGATGAACGGAGCAAATAAATTGTAGTTGAAATGTGAAAGGCTGACATTGTAAATAACACAACAATTTAGATCACTAGCACATCAGCAGTAAGACTGGTAGATAAAAGATTTATTCCTATTTACCCTGCTCAATGTAGTTCAAATTAATCATAAAATTGAAGCTCCGAGGTGGTGAAGGGTAAAACAGCCAGTCAAATTTTAATTGATATTTTGGTAGTTCAACTGTAGCTCCTAGCTTCCAACTTTTAGTGTAGGAATAATACAGATTAAGGAAGTGAAAGTCACAGATTAAACCGGTAAAATCACATTATGAAAGAGACATGTCTTGTATTCATTGGTTTGGTGTAAACACAGGTGAAAGTAAGATTTTACCTTTTTGTTTTGCTGTTACTTTCACTTCTTTACTTACTGCAGCAAAGTTGTATTCTCCTGATAGTATCATATCTTCTTTCGCCTGCAGTTTGTTGAATCAAATGCAAATTCCTTTTTACTAGCATGATTCCAAGAAAGTGCTTCTTCTGTATGCATTTGAGTCCTCATCAAATATGCATTGATAGGTCTGGACTGTAATGAATTCATTGCTGAAATCAAGATATTTTTCCCAAATAGACAGATCTCCGAAGCTTCCATTGTACAATGTAAAATCAAGCGTATGCTATTTGATCACAACATTGTCTTTCTGTTGGAAAAATAAAATAGATATGCCTGTGAGATATATTATGTTACCCTTGTCATAGGCTATGGTGAATTTTATTCTTGATGAAGTAATAAAGACTTTTCGTGGTGAAATTTATTAGATGCACAATCTCCTGAGATTCTACGTTGATCACTATTGACCTTCTTTTGGTCTTTAAACTGCAGTGCCTCTTATGTTCTATGGGTTGCAGCACTATTTGTCATTGGCCGGTTCACTTATTTTTATCCCTCTGATTACTGTTCCCACCATGGGTGGAAGTGATGTGAGTTGTTTCTTATGAACTTGCAACTTGAATTACAGTATTTTATGGTTAGCACATTTTTCGTCATTCTCATTGATTTTTCTTTCCATGTGGTGACAGAAAGATACTGCCAATGTGGTTTCCACGATGCTGCTAGTGTCTGGCCTTACCACAATACTACACTCATATTTTGGCACCCGTCTCCCTTTGGTTCAAGGAAGTTCATTTGTATATTTGGCTCCTGCATTAGTTATCATGAATTCTGAGGAGTACCGGAATCTTGCTGAGCATGTAAGTTAAATGAAATTATCCTAGTGAGACTTTGATTATAGGTAAATGGTGTTTATACATAAATTTTTGTATGTATATTGAATATGTTCAAATGGTTACGTTCTTTTACTCTACTACTACTTGAAGGTGTTGATTATTTCCAGAACAAATTGCTTCTATAACTTTGTGCCATCGAGGCTTCGTAAAGCAATGTATGTGTAGATCAGTAACAATCTATATTGTTTACACTGCATGTCTCATGGAACATTTCCAGAAAGATCCGTGCTTATTCCTCAAAACGTTGTGTCGATATTGACTGCACGTGAAATTTATTCATTCTATACACTTTTTACATGCGCTGATAATAGGTGATGAATTTTTGTTGATGGAAACTTTTTGGATGTCCACAGAAATTTAGGTACATAATGAGGGAGTTACAAGGAGCTATAATTGTTGGATCAATTTTTCAGAGCTTCTTGGGATACAGTGGGTTGATGTCCCTTCTTCTACGGTAATATTTGAGCACTGCACTTATTGTCCTTCTTGACCAGCCCCCTTTTGTGAATTTCCTTTCTAGGAAATCTTGGAAAAACTGCATTAAAAAATATAGAAGGTAAATTTCAGGTCATACAAAATGGTCTTGTAATTAGCATGCTATGAAAAAGGCAATAAGTAAACCACTAATGGCTTTTGAAATATTGCTATTTATCCCGTTACCAACCAGTTAAGAAGACTTGGAAATGCAACTTAAGCATCAAGAATTACAATGGATTTTGGGATCTGCATGAACTTTGTAATAATTTTCTGTATAAATTAAAGTTTTGCCGAGACTAGCTTTGAATCATGGTGTGTGCATCGGATCAGTCTTCTAGTTATGTTTTTAAGACTTCCAAGAATTAATCAATCTGTTTTAAAACATATCCTGCAGGTTCATAAATCCCGTTGTGGTCGCACCAACAGTAGCTGCCGTGGGTTTAGCATTTTTTAGCTATGGCTTTCCACAAGCTGGTAGTTGTGTAGAAATCAGCCTTCCTCAGATACTACTTATCCTTATTTTTACCTTGGTAGGTCGCCATGTGAATGTTTCGTGATCGTAATATCTAGTTTTGACTACTTGTATAGGGGAGTTTCCCTTTATTTACTGAAATCTTTTCTTACTTTATAAAACTAAAAAAACTTTTTGTATTGGCATGGGTAAAATGTTCTCTTTTATTTCAGATAGTGAGCTGATTTTCAGTGTCTCATTTCTGAGCTCTAATATATTTTTCTTTCTTTCGCTAACTTTGTTCCGTCATTTCTCTTTGCAGTACCTTGGAGGAATATCCATTTTTGGTCACCGAGTGTTTCGTATATATGCAGTAAGAATTATCTGCTCTTCCTCTTATTGGTGAATTAAGTTTCAAGTCCTTTGTTATGAAGAACTCTTTTAGGATGTATTACGATTTTCAGCTAATATGAAAACTATGATCACATATTCATCTGTGTTCTAACGAACAAAAGAATTATTGCAGGTCCCTGTTAGTGTTATGATCATTTGGGCGTATGCGTTTTTCCTGACAGCTGGTGGTGCATATAACTTTAAGGGTTGTAGCGCCGACATACCAAATTCCAACATCCTTATTGATGCTTGTCGAAAGCATGCAGATACAATGAGGCACTGTAGGACTGATGTCTCCAATGCTATGAGAACTGCTGCCTGGGTCAGGATCCCTTATCCTTTCCAATGGGGTGTACCGACCTTTCGGTTACAGACTTCAATCATTATGGTTATTGTGTCGCTAGTTGCTTCCATTGATTCGGTGAGTAATCAGTGACCTGTGTAAAAGTGTCATTTCTGGTATTGAAGTCATTCTAGTTAGGTGTTTCACCAACACGAGGTGTCGTTTTCACAATTTGGCATTTCTGGCATATCTTCTTCTTCTATATAATTTATCGTTGGAGGAAAAGGAATCTTACTCTTCTTTTTCTCTATGCTGTATGATTGCATTTACCAGCAAAATTTTTTTTAAAAAGCATGAATGAGTTAATATGAGGTTTCTTCTTAAAAAAAAATGGAACTTCCTTCTTTGGTGTTTTTGGTTCCTCTGAAATTTTTCATTTTGCTTTTAAAGAAAGAGTGAAGGGTCAAAAACACACCTAAAATATCTCAATTTTTTGAGTTTCATACCTAAACTATCAGGTGTTTGAGTTTCCTACCTGAACTATCACCAAATGTTTATCAGAACACATTTGGTCTAGTCAGCATCGAGGTGATAGTTCAGGTAGGAAACTGGCGCGCGCGCCTGATAGTTCAGGTATGATACTCGAAAAAACGGGATGCTATAGGTGTGTTTTTGACCCTTCACTCGGTAAAAAATAAAGTAAAAAAAATAAAAGTTTGTCTTTTACTAATTGTACTATCTGTCATAATTCAAGACCAACTATTGATTTAGATATGCACATTGTAGATTGGAAGTTATCACTCCACTGCAATACGAATCAATTTGAAAGCCCCGACCCCAGGTATAGTCAGCAGGGGGATCGGTCTGGAAGGTTTCTGTAGTGTATTGGCTGGATTTTGGGGAACGGGTACTGGGGCAACAACTTTGACAGAGAACGTACACACGATCAATGCAACTAAGGTAGCAAGCCGAAGGGCTGTACAGCTTGGAGCAGCTCTCTTAATCCTATTCTCCTTTGTAGGTATGATTCAGTGAAGACTTCGTCACTGAAGCTTTTATCCTATTCCTTCTTTCTGCATGCATCAAAGTAAAAGGATATTTGGTTTGGTTTGCTTCTGAGGAAGTTTCTATACTTTTAGATGAATGGAAAGTGGGCATAGCAAGAGTTTCTCTGTCTCCATTCCCCTTTAGGCCTTTACAATGCAGTACTGGTCCATGATGTTTGTTAATAAACATGAACCTTTAAGACACATTCCTGATATTTGGAAGTTCAACCATAAAGAAGATTCTCATCAATGGGACATGTAGCATTAGTCGATAAGTTTTAAGTGCTATGATTCATTAACCATATGTGAGTGGAGAATTATGAGCAACCGTACTGCCTTCTTGGTCTATTCTTGTCGATACTGAACACTTACGTTCTTGTTGTTTGTTTATTTTTAAGATGAAAAATACCGAGGCGCTTTTGCCTTGCCAATGTCTTTGAATAGCTGGCAAGTTCATTAGCAGAGACATGTCACCTCTTATTTTCTTCACTTGTGTGGTAGGTAAAATTGGTGCTATTCTTGCTTCTATACCACAAGCGTTGGCAGCGGCGGTACTATGCTTCATATGGGCGCTTATTGTGGCTCTGGGTCTATCAACATTGCAGTATACACAAAATGCAAGTTCCCGAAACATTATAATTGTTGGCGTATCCTTGTTCTTTGGTTTATCGGTCCCTGCTTATTTTCAGCAGTATGCACCAGAGACTGGCCTAATCTTGCCTGGCTATCTAATTCCTTATGCAGCAGCATCCAATGGACCAGTCCATACCGGGAATGCACAAGTAAGTTCATCTTAAAGACTTCTGTTATTGTCCTTTAACTCACCCTACACGCCATACTCGTATCATTTTTCCTTTTTATCTTGGATTCGATAAAACAAGCATATGGTGGGCTCGTATGATGTTTTGTACAAATGAGTTTACCCAAAATTAGATTTTTTTATATGGAAATGGAATTTGGAGAATACTGTAATAGTCTGAAGTTTGACAAAAGATAATGTACTATTAGTGCAGTATACAACCAAAACTAATGACAACCAATCGAATAGTTCTCCTGTAAACTCCTTAACAATTGCAGGCAGGGGCGGTGCGAGAAAGCCGGATACGGGTACGGCCGAACCTCGTAGCTTTTGCTCAAACAATGTATTTTTGTTAAGAAATCGTTAAATATGTTTAGATATTTGATTTAGAACCCAGTTGTTATCACTTGAAGTCGCCATTCTAAAATTCAGAACTCGTAAAGTTGAAAACCTACTTCGCCTCTGATTGCATGCAATTTGGTATAAGTTGTAACATGGAAATCTATAGAAGATACACTTTTTACTCATATTCCTTCTTAATTTCCATGAATTTGCAATGAACTAATGTTTGGTTTCTTCCTAACGTTGTTGTCAGTTTAATTTTGCAATGAATGCACTTCTGTCGTTGAACATGGTGGTTACACTATTGGTGGCATTCGTATTAGACAACACGGTCCCTGGTAGCAGACAAGAACGAGGGGTGTACGTTTGGTCAAAGACTGAAGACATAATGACAGACCCTTCTTCCCTTTTAGACTACTTGTTACCGAGTAGAGTAGCAAGATGTTTCCATTGGGCTAAATGCGTCGGCACATGACAAAATGCAAAAAAACTTGCTTTTGCTGCATGCCCCAAACTTCAAGGAAGAAACTTATTGTAATTCAAGCATAGCTTAGAAAGAGTATAACTAAAATAGGTGAAAGGTACATACATATTTTACCATCTTATACACTAAGGAGGTTACAGATTTCACCAAAATATAGCGTTCTCTCTGTAATCGTGAAAGAGCCATGGGGCAATCCCATATTCAACAGTGTTAATTCATTCTTATATAGAAATGTAAGTTGGTTTTTTGGTTAGATGGATGGAAGCATTATCTTGAAATACTCAATGGAATGTTAGTAGGTAGTTGAGTGTAGTCTTGCTTATCCTTCCATACTAGTAGTCCTACATAGTATTACTCTCGTAGCTTCTTGTTCCTTTTTATTTCTGTTACTATTTATTTGTTGTAGTTACTGTTTCCTTTTTCAGTATGCTTTATCATGCCTTGTGTAGTATTTTATCTTGGTTTCTTCCTGTTATTAGGGTATTGAAAACAACCTCTCTACCTTCTAAGGTAGGGGTAAGGTGCAGTGTACACTACTCTCCCCAAACCCCACTTGTGGGACTACACTGAGTATGTTGTTGTTACTCTTGCAATGGAATGGTACCTGCCTTGAAGCTAAGAGCACACTACGTGATGTGTGGTTAGGCATGCACGTCACCAGTTGAACCCTACTACAGACTAAAAACTTCATATTTAAGTGGAGAAGGATAGAGAGGTGGGCCTATTATGCACCGAGTTTCGAACCTTGCACTAGTGACATGGGATATCTCAGTTATAACTATATAAATTGCCATCCTTGATATATTTGACAGTAAAGAACTTATCAAAGATGGTGCTAAGACCATGTTTACTCTAAAACCTAAGAGAATAAGTTCTCTTTTTGCTCTTGCTACTTTTATTCTTCTTCTCCTATATACATGTACAAAATCTTATGAACCTGCATCTTAACTCTCTCTATCTGTTTATCCATCCATCGATCTATCTATCTCTCTATCTGGATGAAGTTGATCTTTTCTTTAGCGAATCTTGGATCAGAGCACGTAAACTATGATTCGGAGTGAGAAGCTTGTCCTTGAGCGTTAAATTTGTCATGGGTGATGTATCTCTTCCAGTCTTTAGCCATTCCTCTATAGCTTCTAGCTCATATGAAAATCCATCAGCTGCAACATGTGGATTCTTCATCACTTCCTGCAACAACAACAAAAAATATATGAAGAAATGAAAAAGAAAACAAGAATTAGGGTGTGTTTGGTATGACGGAAGTCATTTTTCATGAAACATGTTTTCCTCGGACACTATTGTCAATGCAAACACCAGAGAATGACTTTCTGGTACCAAACACACCCTTAAAATGTTGGGATAGACGACGACAACAACATATCCAGTAAAATCCAACAATTGGGATTCGCAGCCTTACACCTACCTTATGAGGGTAGAGAGGTTGTTTCTAATAGATCCTCGGCTCAAGTAAAGCATAACAAAACAAGAAAGAAAAAAGAAAACTGTTGGGATAGACAATGAACCTGGAAAATGGGGCAAAGGAAGAAATTA
Organism: Capsicum rhomboideum; assembly: GCA_031232105.1. Taxonomy (NCBI): domain Eukaryota; kingdom Viridiplantae; phylum Streptophyta; class Magnoliopsida; order Solanales; family Solanaceae; genus Capsicum; species Capsicum rhomboideum. The sequence goes on from CP124707.1 coordinate 50,637,659, forward strand.
GGGAAGTCTTCATCATCATCTACATGTCTTCCCTTTGCCACAACACATTCACCATTTGCTACTATTTCATCAGCTAACTTCTTCACTTTCTGTACTTCTCTTGCCAAACTAGTCATGTTTAACTCCTTATCTTCATGAATGGACAAACACTTTATTCCTATTCTACCAAGCTCCAGTGCTATATCCAATGGCCACTCTCCGGCCATCGGATCAAGCACTTCAATAAGCTTACTCTGGTCCATCATGATCGCCTCCTCAACCAACCCGGCCCAGTTTCTTCCGGTCAGAATCTGTAAGACTAAGTTCCCATAAGCCCGGATATCTGATCGTATATCTGATTTATCAGAGGACAAAGGCATCCTAACTCCATGGAGTTTTGCCACATTGTAACGGTCAAGAAGGATTTTTGAAGGGTTGAGGTTGCCATGAGCCACAGGCCTTGGCTTGGCTCGGTGGAGGAAGCACAGGCCCGTACAAACATTGGCTACAATACATATCCTAGCTTGCCAGTTTAGGCCCTTGTTTCTCCATTTAGAGCCTCTCTTGCTTGAGAAGAGAACGTCTCTTAAGCAACCATTATGCATATACTCGAACACGATGCATCTTAGCTCAGAGCAATATCCGATCATCGATACCATATGAGGATGCCTCATATGCCTTAAGATCTTCACCTGCATCAGAATTTTTCGATTTTCAGACATGTTTTTCCTGACTCTTAAAGATTGTTAATTTATGGGAAAAAGGGTCGTCGAACATACCCCTCTACTACACAAAACATCCTAATTTTACTCTCCGTCATACTTTGGAGCTACTTTTACCTTTGTCATTAGCATATCGTCCAGTACTTGCCCTTGACTCTAACGGAGCTCCAACTTGAAGTATAACGGAGGGTAATTTTAAACCATAGTCAAAAGTAGAGTGGTAAAGTTCGATCTTTTTTCCAATGTTTATATTGCAAATAAAGAAATGAGTGTTGAATTACCTTAGCTTGGAAGGTGTCTTCAGAATCAACACCTGCAGAACTATACAGTTTGATTGCAACTGAGGTGTGATGAAGCCTAGCTTTATACACATCAATCCAATCACCACCAGATTTCAACCTCATGCGATCCGAAAATCCATCTGTCACTGCTCTAATTTCTGCAGCACTGAACTCCTTGTACTCGAACCTCGGTTCAATCAGCATTGTAGCATTACCTATCGCGTCTTTTTCCCTACAAAACTCCATCCTTCGTTGTAGAACATCTCTTTGCTTCCTGAACTCTTCAATCTCCTGAAGTGTATCCGTTCTCTGCTTCAATGCCTTTTCCACTTGGACCTCCGCACGCGATCTTGCCACAGAAGATAGCTGCATCTTGTTAGATAACTCGCGTTGCAGTTCATGAATCGAGCTGAGTTTACTCTTTGTGATCTCGATTTCAGTATGAAGTTCACTCAGCTCGTCTTTTGTAGCATCTAACTCTCTCTTTAGATCAGGCTTTCGCGCGATTTCATCATTTATGCAGCCATCAATTTCCTCAGCCTATACATATAGCAAAATGTTAAGGTATGTAAATTTGCAAAATGAAACTAGCTATCAAGTATAAGGCGCCCGAGGGTGTGGTCTAGTGATCAATGACATTTTGAGAACCATGACACCCCGGGTTCAAATTCAAGCAGAGGCAAAAACACTAAGTGATTTCTTCTCATTTGTCTAAGCATTGGTGAACAGAGTCACCCAGTACCGGTGTTGATGGAAGGTAGCTGTAAACTCGTGGAATTAGTCGAGGCGCGCGCGGGCCGACCCCCGACACCACAATTATTAAAAAAATAGTACAAAATTGTAACACTTACTCTTCTAGTACATAAAGTGATAGCCCATTGAGCCTTAGCTTGTCCTTCAACATGGGATTTTGCTTCTTCTCTGCTTAGTTGTATTGCTTCTTTAATCTTCAGAAATTTGATTCTCAAAGCATCTTTCTTTTCTTGGACAGTCTAATATATTTGAATAGAAATCACTAACATGAATAAGAGGTCAATTTCGAAAAAATTGAGGGAATTATGAAGAATAAAAAACGAAAAAAAGACTCAAAAATTGCTAAAAGAACAATGTAATCAGGATATTCAACTTTTAACGGTGTGGCCTAACGATAAATGAAGTTAGTAAAAAATATGGAAGGTCCTGGTTCAAATTCCGACAAAGACAAAAACACTAATTGATTTCTTTTCATTTATCTAAACTTTGATACAAGAATAGTTAAGTTGCGCGCAAATTATGCAAGAGACATGATTTACTAGTTTGTTCTATCACTATCATAAAAATTCTGATGTCAAACTCAACTAAGAAATTAAGAATTTAGAAAAAAAAACAAATAAAGATAAGGAAGCCAAAGTTGACTTGTCAAAAATAAAAATCTCTTTTGCAACTACTCCAAACTGATCATGGCCACATAATTTATTGAGATTAACTTTTATACATTAATCAACATTTGGTCATAAATTTTAAATCTGATTTTGTAAATTTATTTTCAAATTTTTTTTGTCATAGATTTCAGATCAGATTTTAAAAATATATCTTCAAAACACTAGTCAAGTTTCAAAAATTATAAGTTGAAAAATTCAAATTTTTAAGTTTCAACTTCAAAATTTATGATAAAGTAGAGCAAACAGTGTAAAAGAACTTTTAACATAATCAGGTCATTTAAAAGATAAGTATTGGTAATCGACTATAAAAAATGAGATTAGTTACAAAAAAATAACGAAAGTTACCTGCAACAACACGTTAAAATACACTGATAATATAAAATTTGACTTACCATATTTTCTGCCATAACAAGCTCAGTAATGTTCTTCTGAAGAGTCTCATCAGCAACAAAACCACCAATTTCTTCAAAATTTGTAGATAATAATTGACACATATAATTTTCAATTTCTTCTTTATACTTTTCCCATTGATCAATTTCACCATTGCTTGTTGATGATGAAGAATTTGAATCATATTGATTTTTCAATTTTGAACTATTTTCAGGAAACATTTTTATAACCAAATTTCTAAAACTTTTCCTCATTGATCTTGTTTTTGCAACCATAATTCCTTGATCATCCTCAATTAATCCTTCATTATTTCCTTCTCTAAGAAAAACCAACTTCCCTCCACATATAATGAACAATTCACAATATTCTGGCTTCTGTCTATGCACATAAAATGATCCACTTATTGCACTTCTTGATTTCCTATAGAACAGTAATGTTACACAAAAAATATAAATTAAAATTAAAAAAATAGACAACAACCACAACAATATACCCAGTGTAATCCAAAAAAGTGGGCTCCGGGGAGGAGGGTAGAATGTACGCAGACCGTATCACTACCTCAGAGGTAGAGAGGCTATTTTCGATACACCCTCAGCTCAAAAAATTAATTTTTTAAAAAAAATATATATCATGAAATTAAATGATAAAAAAGAATTTCTTTTTTGTGTGTACCATGATGAAGGCTTCATGAAAGTCAATGACACGACTAATTTGGTTATCTTAAGACCATTGATCAAATCCACCATAAATTTTTGAATGGATTCATCACATCTTTCAATCTTGATTGCTTCAACTTTCACCTATACCAAAAAAGATGAAATTCTTGTTAAAAAAATTAACCAAAACTTATTAAAAGAAGTTAAAAAGAATCATAAAAAGAAAAACATATACATTGCCACAAAAAACTTTGTATCTCCAAAGTATCTTCTCATTTTTTGCTTCTTCAAACTTTTCAAGATCCTTCAACTTTTCCTCATTCAATGAACCAACAGGTAGCTTTCCCACTGTACAAAAACAAAAACACAAAAAAAGGGTGTTTGAATCAATCAAAGAACAAGAAAATTGGAGAGTTATAAAAATACTTTTTGTAAAAAAATAAATAAATATGTAGAGAGGGTAAGTTGTGTTACACTTACTTGGAGTAATAACATAATCTTTACATATGTTATTAGAAGCATAAAGAATAACAATGGTGATTGGATGAGAATTCCATCTTTTGAGTGCCCATTGTAAAGTCAAAAAACCATCATGAATATCTGAATTAATTGCTACATAAACCTTGTTTTCCATCTCCATCTTCATAGCCATGACCAAGAAAAATGACTTAAGAAAAAAAAAAAAAAGAAGAAGCAATCCTTATATATGTATGGTAGTTTTATAAGTCATCATACATAGAAAAAAAGTCTTAAAAGGGTATGGAATGTGTGAAACACATGTGAAAGAAGATATAAGTAAAAAGAACAAGGTGGAAAAAAGGAAGTAACCTAGCTATAGATTTTTGAAAATCTTGTGTGTTTTCTTGAGGAAAGATTTTCAAAAGAGGAGAATAAGATTATTTGGCTTTTATATTGTTTGTGTCAAGAAAGCTATTCTTGTTTTTGTTGATCATTTTTGGGTAAATAACACTTTTGGTCCCTCGATTACTAATAAAATTTTGATTTGGATCCTTGTAATACTAAGTAGATTTGACATCTAGTTTGGTGAAACGTGCACTTTTGATCCTATTGTTTTGATGAGCGTTACTTAAATTGAATCTTTCGAAAATAACATATCTACCTCCACGAGATAGGTGTAAGGTTTCGTACGCTCTATCCTCCCTAGACTTTACATATGGAATTACACTCGATATGTTATTGTTGCTTGTGAATATTCACAAATTTATCGTGATTATCAATTGTTCCACCACTTATTGCCTATGTTATATGTTAAGTTTGTATTGTTACTCTATATTAGACAGTAATATAGTTTTAAAAATAATCTAGATATAATATATTTCCTACAAAGGGGACCAAAATGCTTATTTTAATTAAGTAAAGACTAAATATGTCGAATCATATATCACAAGGATCAAAAGTATAATTTATCAATAACTTAGGGATTAATAATGTTATTGTCTTTTCTTATCTTATTTTTGGACTTTTTGGTTAGGATTTTAGCCGGTGATAGCAAAGATGGGACCAAGATTGATTGGTACTTGATTTGATTTTGAAATTTAGAAAATTTCTTGGATATTACTTTAGAGTTAAGAAGGAATTAATTCATAATTACTCCCTCCATTTCTTTTTATATATTTCCGTTTCTTTTTTTAGAATCAAACTATACAAACTTTGACCAATATTTTAAGATGTATTTCTTAATCAAATTTTAAAAAAAAGGAAAAATACTATTTATAGTACTTTTTATATAGTTTTTGAATATCTAAATTTTAATTTTAAAAAGTTAAAATTAATCCAATCTAATTTAGTTTTAAAGCTTAGTCAAATTGACTCGCGAAAAATGAAGGGAGCATATAAAAAGTAATGAAGGAAGTAACACTTACTCTTTCCATCTATCTTTACTTGTCCATCATTGATTTAACATACATCTTAAGAAACAATAAATAACAAGGATAGTTTTACTATATCACTATTTAAATAATAAATCTCGTGATTTGAGAAATACATTAGATAATGAATAGTATTTGATAACAAGAGTAAAATAGACATAAAATGGATTGAACATCTATTTTTAATATAGTGAATAAGTAAAAATGGACAGAACGCGGAGAGTAATGTGATTAGTTAAAAGGAGATTAGCTCTATGACGTTTGATATATGCATATCCGAGGATATTCTTTGCGGGTAACTAACACTAATCTTACTATATTAATTAATGAAAACTACTATTTGGTCTTAGTCAAAGGACAAGTCAACATTTTTGTTGACAACAAATTATTTGTATAAGATATTTATATCAGATTAATGAACGTAAAATACATATTTTTGTATATGTACTTTTTTTCTCTATACGAATCAGAACGACAAAGAAGTGAATCTCAGTGGTGGATCGTTATAGTAAGACCACTCTGCCATCATATATGTATTTATCACTTTAATAGCAATGGTTAGGTGATATTATTCTCAATTTAGTTTTTAATTACTAAAATTAAGTTTTATTAGTTTGGTGTAAATATCATATGTATGTAAGTACGTTTAATTAGAAAAAATATTTTTTAATAAGCTCTATGCAATCTCAATCAATATTTATCGGTTAAAACTTAATATAACTATGTATGTAGTTTATTTATTTTAATTTGTTAGGAATTAAATGATAAAAAATTACCACATTAATATTTCAAGGTACTATCTTATTTAGCAGCCCATTTTATGTTATATATGAGAATTATATTGTTAATATTTTCTTGATATTTGTATGGTAGTTTTTTGATAAGCCCTTTTTTTAATTAATTCTATTTCATAGAGAAACAATTAGTAAAACATAATAAAAATGCATTTTAAAGGAAATAAATGACAGGTCGGCAAATAATATTAGGTAAGAAATGCATGTTTTATCTGTAAATATATTCGCTATTTGATTTTATCTTAATTCCCGCAAAAGGCTTAATTTAAACGTGTTTATCACTTATTTACTTTTACGATAGAAAGACGACAAAAATATAATTCACTTCTGTATTGTATCGCCTTATCGGTAATCTAAGTTTGATTTTGAAGTGTTTATCTCTTATTTACTTTTATGACAGAAAAACGACAAAAAATATTTTTTTCTATATTGTCGGCTCATCAATGATCTAAGTTTGATTTTGAAGTGTTTATCTCTTACTTACTTTTACGACAAAAAGGCGACAAAATGTTACTTTTCCGTATCAACTTATCAATATACATAAATTACTGAATCTGTCGTTTTATGCTCGTGAATTTATATCTATATAGTTTTCGCTTTGATCACAAATTTACATCATACATATTTTATGGTGCTTCTCATAAACTTTGTTTAAAATAGATCGTAGATAAATGCATTTATATGTAAGATTTACATCTCTTACCTCCATTTTACTAAACTCTAATTTCAAACAAAATATTTCTTATTTACATTTAAATAACATAAATACGATAAAAGTATATTTTTTCTCTGGGTGATAGCTGAGTTTGTCGTTTTATGCTTGTCAATTTATATCAATATAGTAGTTTTTTTTAAATCACGGACTCATACGTGATATTACTGAATTCGTAGAGCTTCTCATAAAACTTGCTTATGATAAAATCGAATAGCGAATGCACTTATATTTAAGGCCTATATCTCATACTTAACGGGACTAATCACATGTCATTTTGCTAAATTTGATTCGAAAGTGTATACTTCTGATTTACATTTTAAACGTGTAAAAGGCATTTATATAATTAAAAACATAAAACTTATTTTAGAATTTTATAAAAATGGAAAGACGCAGGTCCTTGATTTTGACCTTTCCATATACTTTTTAATTACAAAAAATTCTTAAGGGGTGCTCTCTAATTGTATCAGAAAGGCAAATTTGATTATATCATGACAAATTCAAAATGGGTAAATCAATGAACAAATTATAATGTAACTCATCCAAGTTTTTATCTTTTTAAAGTCAAATTAAGACCAGCCAACATGAGATAAATAACGAGTCATAACCTTACATGATTAATGCAAAACCAAAGGTTAGTCACTCATGAATTCCTTCTCAAATCACTATTTGAATATAGCAACTAGAAAGAAAACCTTGAAGCAAGTGGAAATGCATCAAGGTCATTTCTGGATCACTCCTTAAGGAATGAGACACAATAATATAGCGTACATCATAACAGAGAGTACCTCTTTTATTATAAGATAGGTCCTCCGTGTTCTTTCTTAAGAGATGAAGCAATCGTCACTCGACAGCTTAAAGTTAACCGATACAACCTACGAGCTTACCTACTGGTCTTTCATCGGTCTAAATAACTTAGTAAACTCTTCATTATATCAATTGATACTAATAATTCGTACTTGTCTATTTTATTGAAGGGCAAGAATCAACAGAGAAAAAAAAACAGAATTCTTCCCACCCATTATGAATATATTTTTATTTTGTTGGTCTTATTAAATTTGAGGATTTCAATAATAGCTCGAAGTCAAGCTCCGGCCTTATGTCCTTTGCACTCAGTCTCCATGAGATTTTCCTACCTGACCTATTACCAATTATTTATTAAAAACGCACCTCAATTATATATTAATTATTAGTTCAGGTATGAAACTCAAACAATTAATAGTTCATGTGTGTTTTGATAAATAGTTGAAGATAGATAGTTCAAGTAGGAACTCCCACACCTAATAGTTAGATATGAACTCATAAAGCCGGAATACTTTAGATGTGCTTTTTGCCATTGTTTCTTTTTTAATTCATTCAAAGAGATTAATAAAGTATGTAAAAAGCATATACAACAACAATAACATACTCAGTGTATTCCCATAAAGTAGAGTATGATGAGAGTATAGTGTATGCAGTCCGTACCTCTACCTCAGAGGTGAGATAGAGAGGTTATTTATGATAGACTCCGGGCTTCACATAATTACGCGCGTAAATCGTTAATTATAAATGGATGTTTAAGGATATAAGAACAGTTAGTAGTTTATTAATAATACTTTTAAGTTACTAGGAGCATTAAGGGGGTGTAGCTCATATGGTAGAGCGCTCGCTTCGCATGCGAGAGGCACGGGGTTCGATTCCCCGCACCTCCAATTGTTTTTCTCATTTTACCATTTTATTTTTTGGGTAACTAAACAATTTTATTTCTTTTTACAAATTTTAATATATAGTCAGGTGTATTTATTGTAATTTTCTGAAAATTATATTAGGGAAAGTTCCTGTAATATACACAAAGTTTATACTCTTCTGTAACTGCTTTTTAGTTTCTTCTTTTGATAAAAAAATAAATGTATCTCCAATCAGTTGCCGCGTTAAGATTATATAAAGTTTAAGTTGAATACATCGATAACACTAAATCTTATTTAGACATTTGAATTATGAGATGTTTCAATTGAGTATCTGAACATATGATAAAATATTTCTATTAGACACGCCGTTTTCAACAACATACCCAGTATATGTAATCCCATAAATAAGATCTAAGGAAGATGTTGTGTGTGTTGCCTTGCACTTTGGCTTCAAATTTTATTTAGACACTTGAATTATGAGATGTTTCAATTGAATAGCTGAACATATGATAACGTATTCCAGTCCTATTAAACACATTGTTTTCAACAATATACCCTGTGTACGTAATCTGTTATGTGTCAATTGTCCCACATCAAATAAATAGAGAAATGTTAATGGATTTATAGGCTAAATGAGTTCTCCCACCTCTCCCGTTTGGTCTATAACATTGGTGCTTTTATTGAGAGCGGACGAACCATGCGAGGGGCCGCGACTCGGAGTGGTAGCCTCTGTGCCAGGAGTGGTGGTCTGGACCCAAGAAGGGTGTCAGTAGTGACCAAAGAGGTTGTTGGTTCTCAAGCGAGGATCCACGCGTTACGCTTATGCTTCATAATTTGAAAAATCTTTTTGTCTATTCAATCATACTTTACAAAACTAAAACTAAAACAATAGGCTTTGACCTTAATGCCACATTCTAGGAGTACTAGTAGTAGTAGCTGGAGTTTTCCCCATAATAGTCAAATAATTCTCTTTGCCAGGTTTCCATGTGTTCAATCATACTTTATAAATTCAATATCTTACAAGTTTATAGGTGTAATACTTTTTGCTGCATGTATATATGTATTTATATTATATTATGGGGGCCCTTTTCATGAGTTTGTTCAATTTGGGTTAATTGGGATGACTTCGTGTCAGATCAACTCATCTAAATATTTTGGTTAACTATAGCTACCTAAAAATTTGAAGTGATCCATAATAAAAGTATCTTGAGCCTAGGAAGTAGGGATTTTCGGAAACATCTGCTTTGCCTCTACAAGCTAGGTAGGGGTAAAATCTGTATAAATGAGCTTTGTGTAGTCAGTTCAAGCCTGCATATAAGAACTATATATGTTGATAGAACTAGATTTTGTTTTTGTTGGTCTAGTTTATCTTCATTCATTTTCTTTGTCTATAGAGAAAACTAGTCATTTTAGTTTGATATGGTAATAAGAACAAACTATCTAAAATAAATAAAGTAGTTTTAAGGAAGCCGAGTAGATTATGATTCACTATTTAACGTAAATCGATGTAACACATTTTGATCTGTTGAAAGCTTTGGATGAGTAAGATCATAATTCTAATTCGTTCTGACTATGAGCAAGAACATAATTCTAATTTGTTCTAACTTGTCTATTTGACACCTTTAACGTATTCTTTTATTCGGACCATATGTCTTTGTTTGTATGGTATCCTTAATTCATAATTCTTTGTACATGGATTATAAATTACTCCATATTTAGAAATTCTTGTACATGAATCAACCAATCAAATCGCCAATCAATTAACTATCCCTTAGGCCTCAACACGAAATTAGCTAAGATCAACCAATTTTGAGTCCGGATATGGAAACAACCTCTTGTAGAAATGCATAGTAAGATTGTATACAATAGAACTTTGTGGTCTGATCCTTCTGGAGGGCTCGCTCATAGCGGGAGCTTTAGTACATCGAGAACTCGGGCAGCTCTTTTTAACCAATTTGGGTTTTCGAATCAAAAGTTGGAGAAGTCGAACTTCAGGCTATTGGGCCAATAGATGCCATTAAGTCCATTACTATTGCCAAATAGCTCAAATTGGGCCAGATATGATTACCCATATATCGACCAATTACAGTTTCATATGGCCCAATAACTCAGTTCCATAAGAAAATCAAGCCATATAAATCATGAAGGATTTCCAACAAAAATAAGAAGGAAAAATAACATAAACATACACCTTAATTTACTATATTTACACAAATATCTACCCTTAAAAAGTAATTACAAAAATCTCAACTAATTGTGTATCTTCGTTGGATGTATCGAAAGTTAATTATGTATCTCGACAGACCCAAAATCAAAAAAATGTATCGGGAGCTAATTATGTATCTTTACAAAGGAAAAAATATATTTTCGTTGGATGTATTATGTATCTCGGCAGACCCAAAATCGGAAAAAATGTATCGGGAGCTAATTATGTATTTTTACAAAGGAAAAAATGTATCTTCGTTGAATGTATCGGGAGCTAACTATGTATCTCAACAGACCCAAAATTGAGATTTTCAGTAATTATGCAAAATGTGGAGATTTTCTATAACTAAGTTCCAAACTTTCAAGATTTATGTTGTTTGCCCAAATAAGAAAGCCTCAAATGTAATACTTCTACTAGACTAGATTTATGTCCAACTTAAATTCTGTTGGTTTTATTAAGTGGGCATTTAGCTATGAAAACAAAAGGAGTGGTACAGCGAATTGGGCTATTTCTCCCTTAATAAAAGGTCTCAGTTTCAAACTTTGGGTATGAAAAAATTCTTGATTGATAGTGCTCCCCGAATGAACCTTATGCAATACAAATTTTGAATTAATTGAATTTCAATGTAGATACCAAATACCGGATGAGAAATTGGTTTAGGAGCCTTATTCTTAAAATGCTATTATTAAAGTGTCAATTGGTTTACACTTGCGTATCATCTTCAATAACTAAGATAAACAGTCTATTTTTTCTCCACAACTTGAACTCAACACACATCTCTTGTTTGAATATTCTAAATCGAATTCGATAAAGTTTTTCTGCCCAATAAGTGTTATATAAGTGAGCGATTTACCTAGTAATCGACACTCTAGAAGCAACTTATTCTACTCATTGTCGATTTTTATCTTATTAATGTACAATAATCGTTACGAAAATGATTATTGTTATCAATTACAGATCCATAGTAAAATTTGAATAATAAACTCTTCCTTTTGACAACAAACAATCAAACTCAAACCCACAAAAACATAAAATAAAATCTTTGCACCTTGATAGAGGATCCATAGATTGTAAAAGCAAAGAATTCATTAGTCTTGTGATGATTTCTAACTATCGATAACTCACATCATAATTATTGTATTTATAATGATATACTATAAGTTATTATACTAGAAAATCTATGAAATTCCATGGCCTTTACAAAGTGGGACCCCTAGTCACTAATAATACAATGAGTCCAAATTCTTGCATTGTCTCTTAGTTAAATGTCCATATAAAGGGATGACAGAGGATCCAATCCTACAACCAAATATAATAACAAAGTTAATAATTAGAAGGTTGGTAGTGTGCACTAAGTACCAAAAATAAAGTGTCTTAGGTAGTATGTTAGCACTAAAACTCCTGCTATACGTTAGTTCAGGAAAAAGGTCGAACTATATGAATTTATTGTATGTAAGTTTGTGATGTATTTCTGCAAAAGATTATATTCATGATTTAAACCTATGATATGATAGCAATTTTACCCATTACATCAAGACTCTCCTTCAAAAAAGGGTCTTAATAATAATTAATTAGAGGGCGGTAGTATGTACCAAGGGAAAAACTTTACCCACCTTGATGTATACACCAAACCAATATATGCATGTCATTTGTTTGAATTTAGAGTTCATGTTACTTAATCATAATTAACTAATATATATTTTACTTCATTTAATCAATTAATCATGATAAATTATATTAATTTGATGTACATACCGAATGCGGGTAAGTTGTTACATGTACGAACTACCAAATACTAAAAGTAAAGTGTCTTAAAAAGGATAGCATTGTGCACACTAAGACTCTTTTTGCGTCTGGTATGTGAAAGGATCAAATCACAGGATTTATTCTATGCAATCTAACTTTTTGATACAGTTGATATAACTTTAATTTAAAATCATAGGATTTAAAAGTCTTATCTATTTTTTTAAATGTTGAGACAAATCAAACTAGGTCATTCTTTTTTAAACGAAGGGAGTTATAATTTTCTTTAAAACATTTAAATATCAATTAGTTCGAAAGGGGCAGAGAGTGCACGTGCGTGTCTCTCCGGAATCATGGAGTCAAAAGATACTGCGCACGTGCCTTTGGTCAATGGTCAAAAGCCAGTGTGATCACAATGCACGAGTTTAGGGGCCGTAAACATAATTAAATCACTTTATAACTAAACTATAATTAATTAATTTAATTAATATACTTTAATATACCTTCTAAAGAGTAGTATTATATAGACATGATTTAAATTACGAGTTTTTATTTATTTAATGTGAATTTCTGACATTACACCTAATTAGAACCTGCTCAAAGGTATTATACACATTTGTATAATTAAAGTATTTAATAATTAGTCGAAAAAGTTCAAAGAGATAGCTTGTGTTTAAGACATTAGAATTGCACCAAATCACAGTTCACATTATAGTATGATAAATACAACCCATCCAACTTGATTAGAGACTACGAATTTGAGTTTGTGCCTATCAAAAAGAACTAGTAGGGAATGTTACTTCATTTAGCATATTTTATATAACACGAATTCAAATTAGTTAGAATTTCAATATGAAAATACTGACTAATTATGGGGAAAAAGGACATGAAAATAACTTTAATACCCTTAATTAAGGTATCGTTATCTTCATGTTCAACGTCTAGGAAATGAAATCGTCTTTTATAGGAATAAATAATTCTTCCATATTGACTTTTTGTGATACAAATTCAAATTAATATAGTTAAGCAAATAAATTACAAATATCAGATAACTAAATAAAAATACACTAGATACAAATTGTAGAAACTCAAAGTTTTTTTTTAACACAAGTTCGAGTATCAATTATTCAACGTTTAATGTGTACATTTTATGTTGGCAACTTTGGGCTTAGGAAATGGATAAACTATCGATAAATTAATTAAAGTGTTCGCAAACTGACATAATCCTTTATTATAAGATAGATTTTGTGTTGTTTTTTAAGAGATGGAGTAATTGTTATCCGACAATTCAAGGCAGACCGAGTCAATCCTCAATATACAATAACTTTGTCCTAGCAAAATAATATCTCTACTGCTATCGCTTGATTTTTTTATTTTTTTTTTATCCCTCCTTAGGAGCTTCCACCTCTTTTGTTTCCTTGGTGACTCGAACTCATAATATTAAGATTGGAAGTAAGGGGACCGGATGCTTATCATTCGAGAAACTCCCCTTATCGCTATCGTTATAAATCATTATTGGAATCCAAGATAAGAACGATGAGTAGGAGGACATCCCATGATCAAATCATGGCCGTTGGATCTTTGATTAATTTTTGAATTAAGAATAGTATTAGGGTGATAATTTGTGAACATAGGTCATGGTGTGCATGTTACTTTCTCTGCTATTTGTATCTACTTTTGCTAGATTTCTTCCACATGGAATAAATAGGAACCGCTAATTAAATTTTAATTAATTTAATTACAGTTGTTTTTTTTAAAAAAAAAAAACTTTTTTTCTTTTTGGTGATTTGGCTGTAGGATAAACTTCAAAGTTGGACTAAAAAGGATTGTAGTGGAGTGATAAGTATTCTTTCATTCTTAATTAGATGTTTTGGGTTCGAGTTTTCCTAGGTACGGAATCATCTTTGTTAGGGAGTGCCTCCAATACTTTCAGGTACGAATTCGAATTTTAGTTGGGCTCTAATATAGATATCAGACACCCTTAAAAACCCTTCAAAGTTGGATATTTTTTAGATTCTTAGCTTTATGTTCAGACATTCTCAGAGTAAGTTGGTATGAATGGGATTTGGTTTTGATTTATGTATACTTTTGACTAATTCTAGTATCTTTTTTATTATTAAATAAAGAAAATAAAGGTATTTTAGTTAATTTTTTTCTTCATGTTTATGTTTATCTTGATCAAATTTATATCTATTTGTTACAAGAAGATATGATTCCGACAAAATGAGATAGCATTCAGATTTAAATTAATATTTCCTTTAGTTTTTACAAATGTCTGGAAATCATTTTGGGTTAATGATATTTTACTTTTGGATTAATTAAAATCGGATGGTTGAAATGAAAAGGTGTTATTGGAGTGTTATGCGATAGAATTAAGGATATTTATCAAAGTAAAATGAACGATTTATAGAAAAGCTATCAGACCGATTTGTTATATGGTAGTACATTTTGGGGTGAAAGTCCAACATATTCACAAGATGAGTATTGTCGATACTAAAATAGATGTGAGGTTAGTATCAGACTAAATAAGACTAGAAACGACTATATTCGTTAGAAGATGCAAATGGCACGCATTAAGAATAAAATGCAAGAGAGTCATGGTTTGATTAGGGGTGTGCATCGATCGATTCGGTTCAGTTTTATTTATTATCGGTTAGGTATATCGATTTTTAAATATGTTTAACCAATAACCAAATCAATAAGATATTTTTTATCGATTTTAGTCCTTAACGGTTTGATTTTCGGTTTAACTGATAAGAAAATACTCATAAAATAGAAATAGTAACAACTAACATGAAAAGAGATTGAATCTTAGTTGCAGCCAAAATCCTACGTAATGTGTTTTAATTTACAAGAATCTTCAAGCTTGAACTAAATATTAGTTCAAAAAATTGAATCCTAGTCGCTCGACCCTCACCGTCGTCGTCACAAACCCTCGCCTTTGATTTACCAGATAGGAAATTGAAAAGGCTGAACTTTATGTCTTTATCGGGTTATAAGTTTTCAGAAAATTGAATAGGTTTGTTAGTTTATAGAAATTAAAGAGAAATTCAGAGAAAAATATAATAAGTAATATATACATATATATATATATATATATATAATGTAAGTAGGATTAAAGTAGTAATTTAATATATTCGTATTGGGTTATCGGTTTACCCAATAACCCAATAAGGAAAAATCGAAACCGAACCAATAACCCGATAATTTTTTTTATAAAACCATTAAAAAATTATTAACCCAATAATAATTTTATTGGTTCAGTTTATTGATTGGTTCGATTTTTGCACACCCCTAAATTTGATCATGTTAAATGTCAACCTGTATATGAAGCGGTCTTGTGAAACAATGATAAATAAAGGTGTTAAAAGGGACAAAATAGACCTAAAAATTGCATAGAAAGAAATAGTCATGAAAGACCAGCAAATGTTTGGTATCAATATAACGTATAAACTTATTTAAAGAGAGGGCAAAATCAAAGAAAAAGATACATACAGTTAATAACTACTAGCTGAGGATAGATTTTCGACTCGAATGATTATTTTTTTTAATTATTATTTTGAATTTTAATTATTTTTTTTCTTTTTTTAAAAAGGTTTTGGTTTCTAAAAGATTTTGTAAATCAAATACAAGTTCTTTTTTTCTTTTGTAATCTTTTTCTTTTTCCTCTAGGGATATGATTCTTGAATTAAAAAGGAAAAAAAAAGTGGTTGGAGAAAATAACAGACAAAGAGAGGAGAAAGGGGCTATTGATTGTTAATTGTTTTCTAACAAACAATTTTCTGTCAAAGCACTCATAATGATCAAGAAAGAAGAGAAATTAACAATAAAGCAAAAGATAATTATTCACACTAGTGTTCTTGAGCATGTACTAACTCTTTTTTCCAATTTACAAATAGTACGTGAAGCAAATCTAAGTTCATCGAGGTCTGAATATCTCTTTATCGAGTGAAAAATAAAAAAATAAATACATTGAATAGATTGTATTTATCTCTCATTTCACTATTCTAAATATAAATTCATTTGCATAATAAAATAAAACTCACTTATCTTTCGAACACAGAAATGCGAAAACTAATCCAAGTAATCAATCACTTTTTAAATTCTCTTCAAGCAAGAATCAAGATTAATTAACCGATTTAACGTAAATATAAAGTTTTATCGTCCCAATAATTTCAAATCTTTATTTTAGCAATAATTGTTTCACTATAGTACGACCACGTGTGATGTCACGTGCCGTCAAATCAGGCCTTTAAAAAAGAATTAGCCAATCACTTGTATTATTAGTCACCCAAAGTTGAAACCAATTGCAACACAAGTGTTTAATAAAATTAAAAAATATTTCACAGCACGTAAATCGGAATAACTATAAACTAATAGACCTTATACCAGTTCATGCACCTAATTATTTAAGTTAAACTATTAATTTTATTTAGTTAATGCACGAAATTTAATTATATATTGGGTGAATGTGAGGTTACTGTAGTCTGTAGGAAAATAGGGGAAGAATTAGGGTCGCAAAAGGGTTCGTTTGAATTCCTTGCTGGAAAATTATATTTTATATAAAATTAATTTTTTTATATAGTAAATGTTATTTTTTAATATTCTTTTTGTGCATTTATCTTTTTATATTTAGAATCTTCCTAATTAAAATTATGACCTGCTTGATAGTTGGCCTATAACCAAATTAAGACTCCCCTCTTAAGTTCAACTCATCTACAATTCAAACACAAAATAATAGAGTTCCAACCATTTTTCTTTTACAAATTTAGTTATCCAAAAAAAATCATCTAAGAAGTTAACAAATTTAGAAAGGGAAATAATGTAACTTATTTTAAGAGAATGCCAGGTGGACAAAAAATTATTATATATATGTAAGCGCGTGTTATCACTTTCGCGGAATAAGATCGTCTAAAGGAAAAAACTATCAAATAATAACCAAGTCGAGAAAAATAACTAAAATTATAAAGAGTGAAGCGTCAAAATATAGCTAAAGTATCTAAACTATCAAGTGCATGATTTTTCTATCTAAACTATCATCAAATGTTTATCAATCATTTATTTTTCCTATCTGAAGTATCATCAGTGTTTACAGATAATTAAAGTGTGTTTCAATAAACTTTCATTGATAATTTAGATAGAAAACTCACCTGATCAAAAAATCAAAATACTTTAGATATGTTTTTAACATTTTTATCAATTATAAATAAGTGTGGCCTTTTTGTTTTGGTTCAAGATTATATTTCATGGGAAGGGGAAAAGTGCAAGTTGGGTCGGCTTGACGGAAAACCCGAGGAGAACCCATTTACAATTTGGCATGGGGAAATTCATTTTCCCAATTCCAAGTTTTTCCATTAAAAAAAAAAAAAACAGACTTGTATTGGATCAAGTACTTCCACTTCTACCTCCATCAAATTAGCCAATGTTGTTTTCCCTATTTTACTATTCTAATCTGAGATTTGCCTTCTCAAAAGTTGAGCTCCAAATTGATTTTATGGAACTAAACATTTAAGATAATATGTAATATTTGGAGTTCTTGATGACATATTTTAAGAAAAAATCATCATATACGCTTGTTTGTGCAGGCAAGGACCATTAGGCTATGGACTATGGTACATGTTATTTGCACACTCCTAGGGTGCAATAGTAGGAAGCTCGATGAGCGAATGTGTATTGAACTAGAACTCGGAAATCAGAACACATAATTATAAGAGTAGTAGTCAAAACAAGCTCCAGAAGAACTTTGAGTCGACAATTCTAACAAATCATTAGTTCTTTCTTTTACTTTGATATGTATATATCGTCCCTCTTGATCTAATCGTTGCTTTCACGTCTCAATTATTTGCGTTCTGATTAATTTTTTTTAGTATATACATAATACATGGTATAATAGACTATTCCAAGCGAAGAATAAACAATTAAATGAAGGAAACATTATATGTATTTCCTATTTGGTTATAACTAACTTATAAACCCTATAGGGATTATAAGTTGAGATCTGATTCTAAGGGGATCATATTCATAAGTAAGTTTTGGACTACTAGTTGAAACTTTCCAGCTATATATATAATAAAAATGTGCAAATGACAATTTTGCTGTGAATGCAAGCAATAATTCTTGTGTTAAAATTCATTTTATATTCATTTGATAGTACGAGTTTCACTAATTGCTTGCTCAAAAAGGCATTTACGTAAGTTTAATTTGACCGACCATTTCAAACTTGGAGCTACTGATATAGGTTGTGGTGGAATGGTTGGACTCCCTCTAGACCTCTATCATTAATTAAAAGTATCGGGATCGAGTTATGTGAATGAAAAAAGACTCATTGGAAGCGTCGAGTAATTTTGCAAGGCTTGTATTTGTATGGCATTATATGACACAAAATTGGTTCATTCGCGCAAATCAACCCTTAAACTTTGCTAATATTTCTTAAATGAGTCTTATACGACAAGAATTTGAATTAATTAAATCTCAATGCAGATATTAAAAGTCGGGTAGGAAGAAAGTGATTTGCAATGAACTGCAAATTATATCTGATTAGTTGTTTTAATGCCTATTTAATCTCCATAATTTAAGATTTTTGAGGAAAAAACTTAGGGGGCTACTTTAAAATTCCAAACGGTAGGGGTCAAGGAGAGAATCTTATAACACAAAAATAGCAAGGAATGTGTCTTTATTCAAAGGAGCACAACGAGTGGCCACGTCCCCCCTATGAAATCTTGTGGGCCCCCTCTAAGAATTGTTACACTTTCAATTTAAATTTTAAATTTTTTTTAATAGATATTCAAGCATTTGTTTATTAGATAATTAAGTTAAAATAATATGTTATTACCTATAATTATACTAATCTGACTTAATTGAAACAAGTTTGAGGTTTTATAATTTCCTGAAATTAATTCACATAATTAAAAAATATAACATATTTTAAGTAGTTAACTTATTCATGTAATAGATACTTAAGAATAGGTACAAAAGTTTTCTAAATTTAAATCAAAAACTTATTTCTATTTCTCATGTTTCTGTCCCATATATATTCACTTTTAGAATTCGACTAATTTGAAATCCTTTTAAATAATTCTACTCGAGGAGTAAACTATTTCTTATGAACGACAATTCAACGCTCAAAACTCAAATTCGAAACGTCACCTCTTTTTAATTTATACTTCTAATTTTATTTTTTAATCTAATGTCATTTTCTATATTATCAATAACTATTTTTAATCTGTGTAAATCTCACCTTACACATTCATGATCACATAATTTTTTGAACATTTGATATGTACATGGGCGGAACGAAAGATGGTTTGGTGAATATTTTTTGTCCAAATTATATGATATATAGAGGTTAAATATTAATTACTCTATTATATTTTAATTTTATACACCTTTAACCCAACTAAAAGGAAAATTTCACACTTTTTTTGCAAAATTCCTAACCCGAATCTATAATGTATGGTATTATGTAACCTTTTTTTTTAATAATAAGTTAGTAACAAAACAGTAGACGAAGCCTACTTTTTCTGACTATTTGGTCCGTCCAGTGAATAGATTTACATTAGCACCGCACTTTGTAACGAATGAATCCATATTTACGTGTTGATTATACATCTACTAATTATACATGCAAATTTTTGGACACATATATATGTATATTTTCTAACTAGTGTCCAAATATTTCATTCAACAACTATACTTAAACGACAAAAAAATACAGGTTGTGAAGAACTACTTTTGGTTCTATATAATCTTATGATGATGGTGCCGTGTTCCATTTGACTAATTAGAACACATCGTTTGAAACGGCTTGTTATATTAATCTGTTTTGGGTGAAGTCTTGCATGAATAATATTACAAGTTAAATTGGGGGTTTTATAATGTGTGTGTGGTGGTTGTGGTGGTGGTGGTCAGTGGCAGACTCAGAATTTAGAGATCGTGGGTGCTTGGGAGGTTCTAATACATATATTGATGTCCAAAGCCTTTAAGGTTCCACCTGAAAATTAAAGCACTTAGCTATCTTCTTGGTTTAGTGGGTGCTTTTCTAAATCTTATACTAATTTTTATACATTTTTTATATAATTATACTTAATTTGCGTCGGATTTAATGGGTGTCGGAGTACCACGAAATTGGGCATAGGTCCACCCCTGGTGGTGGTGGTGGCAGTAGCAGGGTGAATTTAAGTGGGTTATTGAATTTACGTGAATTCATGTTTTCCTTCTAAATTATATATAGTAATATTATATTTTAAAAAAAATATTTAAATATAAATATTTGAATTCATATTTAAAGTATTTTAATAATAGTAAACTCATTCTTTCGAAATTTTAGATATGCCTCTGAATGGCGTGGTGAGGTGGAGGGAGTACATGATTAGATTGATAAAATAATTCATGTGGTGAATGGCCGGTGAGTGTTTACCTTTGGTTTACGCGGATCAGAGGCATAAATAAATAAAAAATCGCTTCTTGAATCAACTAGTACAACAAATATTTTCAATATTAACAATAATATTTTCAATATTAACAATAATATTTTCAATATATTTTCATTAGTAGATATATGACGATGAGGGTATTCCATGTTTCCAGAAAACCTACGATTCAAGTATAATAAATTAAAATAGGTATGAAAGCAGAAAAAAATGACAGTGCAGAAAATATTGGGTTCTAAGTAAAATGTGAATCAAAAATGAAGGAAAAGTCTAATAAGTGTTTACTTTATAAAATGAGTGTTTTTCCCACATTGATGGGAGAAAAGGAACATCCTTATGTTTAAATATAAAAGCACTCCTTCACGTGGATAGTGGGGCAAGAAGAAGACAAGCCTCGCGCCGTCGTTGTTCGTTCAGCTTCGGCTTCGAATTTATCAAATTATCGAGAGATTATCTTTTTGGATAAAATCCATTTAAAACTTAAGTGTTAATGATTTTTTAATCCAAAAATCTGATATGAAATAGTTTCTCCATTTGCAGATGCACACGAGCATGTGCGGACGCATGTCAAAACGCACATCGAAGGATCGCGATCCTTCAGTTCACTGTTTGAAAACAAAAATTGGACTTGCGGGCACATCTGGCCATGTGCGAGCACATCTGCCAACGCACATGCCAACGCATGTTACCCTTCAACTTTCTGTTTTGAGAGTTGGGTAATATACGACCGCATCTCACCATGTTCAGACGCACATGGGTCGGCATATAGATCCGCCGTTCCGAAAAAGTGCAACTCTTCACGAACCATTGCTTCTTTTCTAAAGCAACACCTTTTGGCTATACATATTTGATTTCTTCTCAGCTATTGTCCCAGAATTTTGAAGTTAAAAACACTCCTCTTCTTAAAAACTCAAGTGTGATTTTCTATTGTTGAGTGCGTTCGAAATTCAGCGAATTTGAGGTACCGCTATTTGGCTGAAGTGATTCACTTTATCATGGGTGGATATATTCCATAACCTCGGATACTTGAGGGGAATAATTTTTTTAAGGACACACTGTGAATTCAGGGGACTTCTAATCGTCATCTCTTTCTAAACATTTGATTTTGCTATTTTTCAGAAAATATTTTGAACTTCTTTATTGTTCTAGAGTCGTTCTTGAACTTATTATTGAAGTTCATGTTTTAAATACAAAGTTTATGCACAAAATAACAGAAAATATAGCAATTAAATAAAGCAAACTTAACACTAACAATAATAGAACAACAAAAATATAGTGCAATAACTGAAGCACAATATACACATATAATGAAGGAAATCAAAATCAATACACTACAAGAAATAAAGTTATTATTACGATAGACAATACTTTACTATCCACTATCCACTAGCCTTCTATTCTAATCACGACCTCTACACCTTCGTATCTAAAGTCATGTTCTTGCTAAAATAAAGTTTAAACCATGTCTTACCTAATCATCTTTTTCCAATATTCCTTCAGTCTATCTCTATCTGATCTCCTCACACCCAATATATCCAATCTCTTGCATCTTCTCACTAGAGCCTTTGCACTTCTCCTCATCACATGCCCAAATCATTTAGTTTACTTCCCTCATATTGTCGTACCAAGAAGGTTATCTTCACTCTCATATTATCTCGAATATTCTCATTCTTAATCCTAGCTCTTCTAGTATATTCACGTCTCTATTTTAACATCTTTATTTTTGAAACTTGCATTTCTAAATATAAAAATTCTTGACTGGTGAACATTCCACTCCATACAATAAAATCGATCTAACCACAACTCTATAAAATGCAGAGAACCTTGGTATATGCATAGGATCACAGGAATTAGGTGAGAGAAAATGTTCTAGCTACTATAAACCTATAATACAGAAGATACAAAGTTTCTCATTATATATTTAAATAAAGCATAAAATAAGAAACTAAATAAAAAGTTTTTTTTTAAATGTATCTGTACTTTGGTTTGAATATTCCGTAGGACCAATTTACCAAAATCGAGATTGTATTTGACTGTTTCATATTTCTGGTTAAATGTTAACTCATTTCCTTTATTTGCAAAGTCCTTAAATTTCCCTATATCGTAATTAATCTTGTATGTATGTTGCAGCAATAGGTCAACACCCCTCAACTTCCTTAGATATTAGAAGTTATGAGGCTACAATTTTGTACCTATGCATTAAACCTTTTTTTTTGGGTTACCTATATATTAGCTCCCTCTCCAAAATCCCACTACTCTAAGCTAGTATTTGACCCAGATTTTTGAGGTGAATTTAAAAAAATTATCTTTGAATATTTGCTTTGCCATAAAATTTATTAAATTTTGAAAATTTGATTTTCAAAAGAGCTAGTTTTTGACTTCTTGAGACTTCTACTCACAAACTTTAATTTTTTTCAAGTAAAATGTATATCCAACATAATTTTAAATTTCAAAAATTACAACTTCAAAAACTTAAATTATCAAGTTTTAAGTTTCAACTTCAAAATCTATGACCAAATGAAGAGCTTTGATACATATATAGTCTCGATTGATTAAAAAAAATTGACAACTTAAAGTATTTTGATATAGTGTAGCAAGTAATATTTTGAAATTACTAATCTTACTATTTTACCGATGGTATATATTATTGACAGATTCAAAATTTTAATTTTATGGAATTAGAACTTTGATTCCAACCACTAAACCACTACCTTGTTTGAATTTTTTGTTCATAGTTCAAATGGTCAATATTTTCAGCAACTTTTGGTTTCACGCAGATCAATCTATATCAAGACTCAAAATTATATCTACGTAATAGACACACAAATTAGCGATGTAAATGGCCAAATCTATAGCTACACAACATAGATATAAATTTTAATTCTTTTTGTAGTGTTATAATATAGGTTCAAATTAATGAACCTACACGGATACACCCATCTGATTTTTTGTTTTTTTACATTATCAGTATATAAAAATTAAAAACGATATCATATATGCACACATGAGAGGCTAGGGAAGAAGTATAGGTGTATGTAGATATTTTAGCAGGCTCGAGATACATGTAGTGACAGTATATATAGAAAAGTGAGTAAATATCTCAAATGATCACTCAAGTATGTAGTAGTTTAAAATTATACTTCCCTATTGTGGGAATATACTGAGTATGTTATTCTTGTTGTATTAATTACTTCCCTAATATTCAAAACTTTAAAATTAACTGAAATTTAATTGAAAAAAATCACGTTTGAGAAGAAATCTCTTCGACGAATAAGTTTCAATTCGAATAAAACTATATTACACATTTTCTATAAATGTATTTCATATAAATTATAACTTGAGATATTATTTCCTTTTTTATTTTAATTAATTTTGTGGGGCAAATGGTGGTAGGCAGTAGCGGTACTATCATAATTAAGCAACTCATTAAAACAAATCATAGTTAAAACAATATTATAATTTTAAGATTAACTAAGATTATATATTACTGAAAATTAACTCCCAATTGGTATAACATTAGTGTCGTGTCTCTTATATTGAGTCGAGTTTATTAATATTTTATTGTTTGAGGAAGTTATATCTACATAATATTTAAAAAATAATTTATTTTGCCAAGTTGCCAAATCATGTTGAGTGATTTTGCAAGAGAAAAGTCATAAGTTGAGTGACTTTATTGATATGAAACTAAGTTTAGTGACTTTGCTAAATAATTTCACATACTTGAGTGACCTTTTGAGATATTTACTCATAGAAAAGTGTACAAATGTACGTATAATATACTTATATGGGGATTTGTAATATGCACGAATGCCATTAATAGGTCACCCTCCTTAAAAACTGGGGGACCTAACAAGACCTATTTCTGAATTTAAGTAGTACTAAACTCAATATACGACAAATTTCAGGGATCGGAGTGAATATTCAATTTTTCCAGATAATCAGGGTTACTGTTTCCTTGCTGTTTTCTCGGCCATTGGTCTCTTGCAGTAATATTTGAAGGGAAACAAACTTTGAATTTATCGATAACGATTACGGTGGGATGAATAAGATCGTTCATTTTTAATAAAGGTTTTGTGTTCGAGTCTTCACTGTAGTGTTTTAAAAGACAGTTTTGAGGCTCGCCTCGGGGCAAGATACTGGCAAAATGCCTTAGAGTCATAGGAGTGAGGCTTAAGTCTTGTAAGAATTATAATTCTCTAATAAATAAATGATGCTTAATAGTTTTTTCATTTCTAGAAATTAGAAGATTGAGAAAAACTCAAATAACAAGTCATTGTTTTGCATATCTATTATTTGAAAGCACTATGAGGATGAATATCATTTAATATTTCTTATAAAAATACTTAATTAGCCGATTTTTACATCTTACTTATCAATATTGGTCTTCATATTATTTCTTTCGTCTCATAATAATCGTTATTTGAAAGTAAATTGTTGTTTTTTAATATCTCAAAATTATCTTGGTGGTACTAATAAAGTTTATTGATTATTTTCTTTCAGAGATGTAAATTGCATAGTGCAATCATAATATATATTACAAAAATATGATTCTTTTATTATTTGAAAGTTAAGATGTTAGAGTTGATTTGCATCTCATAGTAGCTATTATAGCATTTCTTTATTTATACTTGTAAAATTATATTAGAAATTTTATTTACTACGAGTTTGTTTGATCATGTTTTTAATTATTTTAATTATTAATTTATTGTTTATAATTTTTGCTTTATAACAATATTTTACTATATTATAAATTAAAAAATTTAAGATCCATGAGGCTAACACCCCATCGCCTCGAGGCGTACACCTCTCCTCGTGCTTAGTAAAATGTCCCGCCTCATGCCTCAGCCTTTTAAAACATTGGTCTTCACTATGAAAAAAGCCATGTTAGAAAGACCTTCTTTCTTAAATGTGTTTTACGTGGTACAAATTTGAATTGATCTACACTAATAGCGTATGTAGAGTTTAAAGTGAGTTGATTCTACTTTGAATTTATCGATAACAGTCATGATGGGATGAATAAGATCATTTATATATCTTTATAAAGGTTTCGTGTTTGAGTTTCAGTACGAAAAAAATCATGTGAGGAAGAGTTTCTTTCTTAAATGAGTTTTATGCGGCATGAATTTGATTTAATCGACATTAATGACATATGTAGAGTTTAAAGTTAGTTGATTCTTCTCTTTATAAATGTATTTTTTTGTGTGTGTGTGTTTCTACTTATCAATATTTGGTATCTCTTAGTTAAGGTTTTCTTATCATAATTTTTCTCATTTTCAAGGCTTGAATATGAAACTTTTTATCATGTAGTCCATGTTAATAGACTTGGTAAAATTTTATTGGATCAGCTTTATCTAGTCGATGATATTTGTGTTTGATATGAAGATAAATATTTTAGAGAATAAGTCATTTTCTGGCAACCAAACATTAGAAGATCAAGTATGTTTCTTGATTTTTTCTTTAATTAAAATGGGAAAGCTACTTTGTACGCTTATATTTTCTCTATTAGTAGTATTTTTGAAATAATTTATACATTTTTGAAAATAATGGAGAGTGAAAAAATGTTAATGAAAATATTCTCGTCTTTAAATTTAGGGCAAGCTAGTAAAAACACCACTTTTTTTTTTACTACCACTTGTGTACTTCTAAATGAATGTTAATCATGGAGATGACATAATTATTTATTAATTCTCATAATCAAAGAAGTGTGGCACTAATTAGAACAGCATGAGGTGGGTTGTTGGATTAAAATACAAAATGTTTGAAAAATCCACCAAGTAGGATTTTCATTTTTCAAAATATATTAAATATATACTTTTTGTTTAAACTTTCACAATCAAAGAAATTCTCTATGTATATTTTTACTCCACAAATGTTGGCCATTATAGGTTTTGGTCTTGTGGAGTTTTTGTTCCCTTTTAATGTGACATTGCTGAGATTATCAGACCCTACCAATACATACAATCATTTATATGACAAAAAATTATTCTATCTTATGATATTATAATATCTAAAATCAAAAGGAAAAAAAAAAAAAAAAAAGAATGATGGCCTTATTATGGACTTTTGAATGACCAAAGTCGCTATCAATTCAAGAATCTAATAATATGGATCATATTTTCTATTTATTAAAAAAATTAATTTATACACAACAACAATCTAAAGTATTTATATACTATCAGAATAATTTAATTAATATATAATAGTAGTAAGTTATTTACTATATTTTAAGTTACAAAATTGTGATCAATATAGACAGTTATTTATAATTGCATGTCATCTTAATCTAACAAAACAATAAGTTGGTATTTAGCCATGAAAATTAAGTTAATATAAAATATTATATTTATTTTATTTGAAATGTTTGTAGTTGAAGTTGTGTTTGAACATATTTTTTTCTTCTAAAAATATTTTCCAATTTTTAAGTGTTTGGTACAAAAGAAAATATTTTTTAAAGAAAGTAAATTACTTTCTGACAACGAAACATTTAAAAGTATTTTTACTACTTTCAGTTTAAAAGGAAAAAATAACTTTCTTCGTTTGCATTTTTCATTAATAATCCATGTAAAATATTACTTTGTAATTTTAGAGCGTGTTGGATAGTGAGATAACACTAGGAAAGAACAAAAATAGAAATTAGTGACAATTGAGTTTAATCATGAAATTATTGTCGTAATCGTTGATAACATAACTGACATCCACCGCAAGCTTGATCAGTTGTCTTTCTAAATTTTTCAAAGAATGCCGAGGCCTTTTCATACTGACAACTTTTGATATAAAAAAATAGATCAAGTAGACGAGATAGACTACTCATAGATTGATATATCATCATCTTTGATTCTTCCCGTTTAAGAGGAATCCTAATGCCAAATACAAAAATGAGAAGTCGATTATTCATGTTGAATTGAAAGTGAAAGTGAAAACAAGGTTTTGGATGTTTTTCAAATTTCAAATAAGTTGTATTTGAAATTTTATTGTCTAATGTTGATTTTTAAATAAAGTAAATAAAATAAAAAACTTCTCATGACCAAATGTACTATCCAAAATTCCACCATTTAAGAGAAATTGATTAGGATTCTAATGAATACTTAGCTTTACTGAATGATGATTAAATAGAACTAGAATGAAGTACATTTTGTTTAATTAAACTCTTTTCTCTTCTTCTTTAGTAACTAAGCTCTACTTAAAGAAATTTATTTTAGTTTTTAAGTGTTTGGTAAAAAGAAAATATCTTTGAGAAGAAAATAATTATTTTCTGACAACTAAAAGTGTAAAAGTACTTTTACTAATTTCAGTTTAAAAGTAAAAAATAATTTTTTTCTTTTATATCTTTCATCTATAGACCATTGTACTTTGAAATTTTAGAGAGTGTTGAATAGTGCCATAACACTAGAAAAAAATAAAATAAAAATTAGCGACAGTTGAGTTTCATCATGAATTATTGTCGTAATCGTTGATAACACAATTGGCATCCACCGTTAGCTCAATTAGCTGTCTTTTTAAATTTTTCGACGAATGTCGAAACTTTTTCATACTAACATCTTTTGATACAAAAGGAAGAGATTAACTAAACAAGACAAATCACTATTCATATCGAAATTTCATGGCCAAACGTTGATTTTCAAAAAGTGAAAAAAAAATAAAAAATAAAAAATAAAAAATCTTATAGCCAAACAGATCCAAAACTGCCACAGTCTAAGAATAATTGATTAAGATTCTAATAAATACTCAGCTTTACTAAACAAAGATTAAATAGAAACTAGAATGAAGTACATTTTGCTTAGTTAACCTCTTTTCTCTTCTTCTTTGATAACTAAGCTTTACTTTAAGAAATTTGTTCTAGTTTTTAAGTGTTTAAAAATATTTTTACTAGTTTCAGTTTAAAAGGAAAAAATAACTTTCTTCGCTTATATTTTTCATCAGTAAAATATTACTTCATAATTTTAAAGCGTATTGGATAGTGAGATAACATTAGAAAAGAAACAAAATAGAAATTAGCGACATTTGAGTTTCATCATGAATTATTATTGTAATCGTTGATAACACACAACCGACTTCCATCATAGGCTTGATTAGCTGTATTTTTTAACTTTTCAAAGAATTTCAAAGTCTTTTCACACTGGCGACTTTTGATACTAAGAAAGAGACTAACTAAACGAAACATATCACCATTCATAGGTTGATTATAAGCTCTGATACTTTCGCTTAATAGAGATTCTCATGCTAGCTATAGAAATGAGAGCTTAATTACTCATTTTGAATCAAATGTATTGCAGTAATAGTTTTACATTGATCTGCGATTGTAAAAAATTACTGTTATTTTCTATCTTTTAGGGAGTATAAACATTGAAACAACAATTTAAAAAATAAAATAAAAATAGCGATGGGCGGATTTCATCAATGAATTATTGTTGTAATCGTCGATGGCCCAATCGGCCTCCAATATAGGCTCGACCAGTTGCCCTAAATTTTTTGAAGATTGTCAGAGCCTTTTCTTATTGACTGAATTTTGATGTCAAAGAGAAAATCAACTAGACGTTACAAAACTGTTATTTTTATGTTGCTTATATGCTCTGATACTTTCTCTTTAAGAGAACTCAATTTAAATTAAATCTGTTTAATAAATTTATGTTGATCTACGAATTCGTTAATTTTATGGAGTGTTGGAGAGTGAAATAACACTTTTTAAAAAAAAAAAATAGAAATAGCAACGGACAAATTTTATCATGAATTATTATCGTAATCACATACAACTCATCGCTGACAACCCCACCGACATTCAATATAGGATCAACCAGCTGTCCTTTTAAATTTTTTAATGGTTGCCAAAGCTTTTCATACTCACTGATTTTTGATGTCAAGAACAAAACCAATTGGACGAGACAAATTGTTATTCCTATATTGCATATAAACTTTGATTCTTCCTCTTTAAGAGGGATTCTCGTGCCAGATATAGAAAAGAGAACTCGATTACTCATTTTGAATCAAATCTATTTGTTGTTACTTAACAATGAAAATAACTTATTGCTAAGATTTATTGTTATTTTCTATTAAAAAAATTAGACGTGATAAATTATTATTCATAGGTTAATTATACACTTTGATTCTTTCCTTCGAAGAGGGATTCTCATTCCAACTATAGAAAGAAGAACTCGATTACTCATCTTGATTCGTATTGAATTAATAACTTTGGGCTGATTTATGAGTTCATTATTATATAACAATGAAAAATAATTTATTGCTAAGACTGGTCGCCATTTTTATTTTTATTTTTTTTGTTAGTACAATTCCTTCCAGAAATATTTTTGTTCAACCCAAACACAACCTTAAAAAATGGACCACATAATAATATTAATTGAGTTATTGGTGGCATCAACAATCTGCATGTTGGACAAGTGTGAAGAAAAAGGTGACACAATGTGTAATAAATAAAATTAAATAACGTTCAGAATCACATTAATTCATACACTTTCACAAACTTGTTTAGGTTCAAAATAAAGTCAACTTAGATTTTACATTTTATTTATTTGAAACCGAAAAAAATGAATAAAGTATGGTTTTAAGACTCGAGATCCCTAATTTACATACAAAATGATAATGTTTATTAAATTAATTTTTAATGAATTATATAGACATAATATTAATAGATACTTAAGTTTGACCTCGTTTGACAAGTAAACACTCTAACTTTGAGAGCGTATATCTGAACAGCTTGGTCTGAACTGACAACTAAACACTCCACTCGTCCTCACTATCTCTCGTGGTCACCCGACATTGATATGACACACGAATACTCAAAATTGAAGTGTTTAATTGTTAATTAAAGTCAAGTTAAAATATCTATTTATGTATTGCACGAATTATATATGATTTTTAACGGTAATGTATAACGTATATATTTATATTATAAGTTTTTTCTTTTATTGATTACTTCAAAATTGTGATAAAAGTAATAATTATTTCCTTAAGTTTTGTAATTAGACATTAGTGGGTCACTTAAATGTTATTTCCCTAATAGTTGTTTGCTAATATATGTAGTGCGTGTTTCCTCTGCTTGATTAATTTGTTATATATAGGAACTTGACAATACATAAGACAAATCAGACTCTTTAATAAAAATAAATATTTAAATTCACATGAAAAATGATACTACAATCTATTCAAATTAATACAATATAATATGATACAAATACAAAACAATGGGTAATAACTATATAAACAAGCTATAAGATCACGTTTTTTCTCAATGAGACCTTAATAAAAGTGACAAAATTGAGGTTTTTGATTTCATACTTACATATTGATAGTACATCTATTAATTAATTTCTTTAGTTATTATTACATTTTTCAGTGAGTTCATAGAATTGTAATGTCTCTCTTTATTCTTTACGATTCACTTAGTTTTTTATTCCCAAATAATAGTTTTTTCTTCTACATCTCTTATAAATTTTTGAAAAAAATCGTGTGTGTTCATTAATGCAACATATATATGTATATTTTTATAGTCGTGGTGTTCGAGCTAGTTTATGCGCACCTCGACTAATTCCACGGTATACCTAATACAACATATTAACCAAACAAATCTATATTAAGTGCAATAATCTTAAATTAGACTTTTTCGTTGTTGATCTCCCGCATACATTATAGGGAAAAGGCTCAAATGTGTCATCGAACTGTTGAAAATGGCTCATTTATGCCATCCGTTAAAAGTTTGGCTCATTTATGCCATCGCCGTTACAAAACTGGCTCATCCATGCCATTGCTTCTTAACGGTGGTTTTTTAAAAACAACTTTGCCACGTGGCCTCTTACTAGAGGTCCACGTCATTAATCAAATATGTAATTGAACTTTGAGAAAAGACTCATTTATGCCATCCGTTAAAAGTTTGACTCATTCATACCATTGCTGTTACAAAAAAGGCTCATTTATGCAAAAAAAAATTAACAGTCCAGTTTGGTGATTTTTTGCAAAACCATTTTGTACATGTGGCCAACAATAATTCGTCCACATTATTAATTAAATCAGCCAAATAAAAAATCTAAAAAATTAAACTTTCTTCTAAAAGGTGAAATTAAAATTTTGTTTTCCACGACTCACAAATTTCTAGTACATCTGATTCTTCAAGTCATTAGAATCTTCAAGTTTTGATTTTAATTTGATTTTGCTGAAATATTCTTCTTTTCTTCTCTGTAATTTCACCGACTATAGAATTCTTCTGATTTTTGCTTCAAGTACAATTTTTTAAGAATTTGAAAAATTGTGTTTCGATAACTAATTGATTCGTTGTTTGAAATAGTTGATGTCTGTTTCTGTCTTGAATTGACCTTGAGATTTGCAGAATTGTGTTCGGCGATTCCGAAGAAATTGAAAATCGATGAACTCTTTACAATACCTATAAAGGAATTACAAAATGCATAGAAATATTTTGACCGGAGAAGTCGATATTTTCTTATTAGGAATTTTAAAATTTCTTTGGCTGATTTAATTAATGATGTGGATGAATTATTGTTATCTACGTGTACAAAATGGTTTTGCAAAAAACCATCAAATCGGACTGTTAAAAAAAATGGCATGAATGAGCCAAACTTTTAACGAATGGCATAGATGAGCCTTTTCTCAAAGTTCGATGACATATTTGAGCCTTTTCCCTTTAATTAATGATGTGAACGAATTATTGTTGGCCACGTGTATAAAATAGTTTTGCAAAAAATCACCAAATCGGACTGTTAAAAAAAAAGGTATGAATGAGCCTTTTTTGTAACGACAATGGCATGAATGAGCCAAACTTTTAACGGATGACATAGATGAGTCTTTTCTCAAAGTTCGATGACATATTTGAGCTTTTTCCCTACAATATATTTGTAAAATCACATTTTAAGCACATAATAGCAAAGAATCACTCTTTCATTGGTCCTACATTTTGTACTGACCTTGTTATAAGTCGTCAATTTCAAACTTTTTATTTTAACATCGTTGTAACTTGAGTAATAAAGTTTCGTTTGGGCAAAATTTAGTGTAATTTCAATCTAATTTAAACATACAATAAAATAATTTCGACATATAGCGACTAGCGAGTGGACATGCTTAATTGCTAACTAGACATAAATATAACACAACGGATTCTAACTCCATTTTTCATTTCTTTGATTCATCAACTTTTGATATCAATTTCAAGCATGACGTTAAATCTAGATAACTGTATTTTAAACACGTATAATGACTAATAATAACTCTCTCGATCCGACATTTTATACTTATCTTACTTAGGTCGTCAATCACAAACCTTTTATAATTTTAGCATCGTTATCAACTTACATAATATAGCTGTAATCTTGTGAAATTTCATATAGTATATATTTTTGTAAATTTCAACATATTCAATTTATTTATTTTTTAAATTTTTTTTGTCTCCCAGCCCGGATTCTACGCGGCCTTGTTTCAGACATATTTTCTACTGCGCAGTGCCAAAAAAGTCACTGTTCCTACCCACCCCTTCAATATTTCCTCAATTTTTAATTGCCCATCTTTTACTTCGTTTTTTTGATTTGTTACGTCTAATTTATGTGATGTAATTTTATTTGACATAAAATTTTTAGCAAGAAAGACGTAGTTTATCTGAATTTCTAACGGTATTCAAGATTCTTTATTTTTGATCATCTAATAAATCACTTAATAAAAATAAATTATTTTTTTATTTCTTTCTAAAATTTCATAATCCTTTTCTGAACCAAACACGAATCTTTCAATTCATTTGACTTCTCACACTCAATTGTTTAAGTTAAATTTCATATTTTTTTTATGCCTATGATCTAAAATAAATTATGAATATTTACGTGATTATATTATTATTATGTCGAAGGTTTATTAAAAATAATCTCTTTCTTTTATATAAAGATAGAGATAAGGTCTATATAATTCAACCATCCTTAAGATCATTTGACTCTAAGGGGTTGTTTGATTGGAAGCAAGTTATCTCAGAATAATTAATCCTAAAATTAGCTATTCTAAAATTATTTATTCCATCATGTCTATGTGATAATTTATTCTATCATTATGATATAAATGGTGAGATAAATAATCCTAGATCTAACTAATACCGTCAATCAAACATAGGATAAAATAATATTATATTTTATTCGAGATTATTATATATCTTATACTTCCTCCGTTTAAAAAAAAATGACCTATTTTCTTTTTAAGTCTGTTTAAAAAAGAATGATCTTTTCCTTTTTTGACAATGCTTTAATTCTAACTTTTCACATGACATGTTTAAGACCACAAAATCAAAGGACATTTTGGTACATTTGACATAAGTTTAATTTAAGACCATAAGATTTAAAAGTTTTCTTTATTTTCTTAAAATCTGTGACAAATCAAAATAGATCATTCTTTTTGAAATGAAAAAAATATCTCATATCAAACGATCCTTAAGAAAGGGGCATTCAACCACTTGACTCTAAAGAAAGGGGCCTTATCGGCCTCCCCATCTATTGAATTGCATTGAATATGTTATTGTCGTAATTTTTTAATCCATTATTTTATTAAATTAACTTACCACCCCTTTACTTTTTCACTTTCCCCAAAAATCCCCCTCTTTCTTTTTTCCATAGTTTCTTCAAATGTGTCCCTCTGAATTTACGCCGAATGGCAGCTTAAACCGTTCTTTCCTCCCATTATATTACTCCACATGCTCTCCTCTTACAATCTCTCTTCTCCTTCCCCTCTCCAAACAAACCAAAAAAAAACAAAAAACTTTACTATGAACTAGCACAATATATTTTTTTCTCATCATAGTTCATTCATTTAACTCTATGTTCTAATTTCTTTTAAATTTTGCATGCTTTTAAGTACCATTTTGTCCTTGTAGTCAAAGGAACAACAACAACTAGCACAAGAAAAGAAAGAAATATATACAAAGAATAACCAAAGTTTTTGATATTTAAACCACCCTCGCTTTTTTTTTTCTTTTTTTCTTTAATGGATTTTTCTTCTAATGGTTAATCAAGTTTGATTTTTTATTTTTATTTTTTGGTTCTTTTGGATTTTCTTGGTTTTTTTTTTTTATTAAAGGAGTTTGAAAGTGTTTTGATTTGTTCTTCTTAGACAAATGGCACCAGATAACAACAATTGGTTATCATTTTCTTTGTCTTCTATGGAGATGTTAAACTCCTCTTCTTCTTCATCTCATCATCATCATCAGTCTAATAGTTCTATGCTTCATCATCAGCAATCTAACAACATGAAAGTTTCTCCCAACTTTGATCTTGGTTCTTCTTCTGCTGAATCTCATCAGTACTATTTTGCTGATAACTTCTTTCCTCATGGTAAGTTTGCATTTTTTTTCTCGTATTCTTAATCAGAGGTCTCGAGTTTTAGCTATGAAATCGAGTTCTTCAAGTATAGGTCGTGTTTTTTTTACGATGCAAGTCTAGATTAGTCGAGCCAGTAAATTTCGAAAGTTTTTTATAAGTGGAGAGCTTGAAATCCATTTTGAGCTTTTTATGTGTGAATCCAAATTAGTGGAGCCAATAAATTTCAAGCGTTCTTTGTAAGTGGAGAGCTAAAACCCCATTTTTAGCTTTTTTTTTGGTGTGAATCCAGATTAGTTTAGTATATTTCGAAAGTTTTTCAAGTAGAGAGCTAAAACTCCATTTTGAGCATTTTAATATGTAAGTTTAGATTAGTTGAGCTTGTAAATTTCAGAACTACTTTTAAATGGAGAGCCAAAGCTCCATTTTTGGGTTTTTTTACTATGCATAACACATTTTCTTAACTAGAGGTCTCGAGTTCCAGATGTGAAAATGACCTTTTTTTTTTTTTTTTTTAAAGGTTTTAGTGCTAAAATCCCATTTTTGGGTTTTTTAATTATGCTTCACACATTTTTTTAATCAGAGTTCTCGAGTTTCAGCGGTGTAAAAACGACCTCTTTTTTTAAGTTTAGAGCTAAAACCCCAGGTCATTTTTTTCGTGACAATGTGAATCTAGATTAGTCGAGTCAATAAATTCCAAACTAAATGTGAAATGACACAATAGGTATTAATGGAGTTCATTTGGTTGTTGAGGAAAAAGAAAAATGTTAGGATAAAGACAAAGATAATGCAACCGTGTGTGTATAGTGTGTGCTGTTCTGTTTCGGTTACTGCTAAAACATTTTTCATTCATCATCATCATCTCTTTTATATTTAACAGACTGTTTATATTTATTTTTCATAAAATTAAAACTCAATTTCTAGCTCAGCAATTATATCTCTAGGTACATTTTCTTTGTTCGTTTGCTAATATAATTCAAAAACCTGTCTACAAAGTTTTGTCAAGTATTTTCTTTTAAATCTTTCAAACATTTTCCGTCATTGTTGTTTCAGGTTGGTCTAATCCAAAGTCGCAAATAATGTATCCAGAAGACGAGAAAGAAGCTATGAGAATAAACATCAATGGGGATTCATCATCGCTTTTTCAGAACTTTGTGGATTCACAAATCCACCAACAAGTTCCACCAAAGCTCGAAGATTTCCTTGGGGGTGACTCCTCGTCTTTAACTCAGGACTCATCTTCTTTAACTCATATGTACAACTACAATGACCATCATCATCAAGATTTCAAATCTTTAACTGGGTTTCAAGCCTTTTCGACGAATTCAGGGTCTGAAGTTGAGAACTCAGTTGGTACTGAGTTTGGTACTAATGAGTCATGCAATGAGTTGGGTTATACACAGTGTGTAGCAGCTCCGCCTCCACCTCCACCACCACCTACTGCTGGAGCTTTGTCGTTGGCTGTTAATGTTACGACTAATCATTGCCCGGAAAAAGAAAAGGCCATTGTTGCTGTTGTTGATGAAAGTTGTAAGAAAATTTCTGATACTTTTGGTCAAAGAACTTCCATTTACAGAGGTGTAACAAGGTATGATTTTTTTGTTGATTTTATTTTTTGACATGTTTAGTTATTGTTTCATATGGGTGTTTGATATTTTGGTAGATTTTGATGAAAAAATAAATGGGGTTTAATTTTCTTAATTTTTGTTCTCCATATGTGTTTGGTATTTAAGTAGATTTAGATGAAATAATAAGTGGGGTTTAATTTTCTTGATTGTTTTTTACATGTTTAGGAAGTTGTAAATATGGGTGTTCGATATTTTAATAGATTTAGATGAAAAAGTAAGTGGGGTTTAATTTTCTTGAGCTTTTCTTTTACATGTTTAGTTTTTTTTTTTCAATAAATGGGTGTTTGATATTTTAGTAGATTGAGATGCAATAAATAAGTGGGGTTGAATTTTCTTGATTTTTTTTTTTTTTTTTTACATTTTTGATATTTTAGTAGATTTAGATGAAAAAATAAATGGGATTTAATTTTCTTGAATTTTTTTTTTTTTTCCAGACATAGATGGACAGGAAGATATGAAGCTCATCTATGGGATAACAGCTGTAGAAGAGAAGGCCAAGCTAGAAAAGGGCGTCAAGGTAGTACTAGAAAACCAACTTGACGAATTTTTTTGGATAAAAGGTCAAATATACCCCTTTAACTTCGCGATGAATATACACCTCGTTAAAAAAGTGATACATATATATTCTCGCCGACTAATAAATGGTGCGTTTACTCTAACTTCATTTTATATGGCGAGTAATATATCTACACTAAAAATCACAAATTGACTGTAGAGTGTAGTTCTTATATATTCTCACCATCTAATAAATGGTGCATTTGCTCTAAATCCGCTGTAAATGCTTAGTATATCTGTTTTAGATCGCAAAGTTGACTGCGGAGTGTGTGTAAGAAAAGTTGCATGCAATTAATTTTTCATCAGAAGGGGTTATTTTTTCTTGCTTTCAAATCAAATAAATAAGAGCTTTTAGGATGATTGATTGAGTGATGGAGTACAAAATGTTTGCAGTTTGTTGGTACTTTTGGTGTTTGTAATTGTGTTTTCACTGCAACAAATTTTCTTCCCTGTGT
The DNA here is from genome assembly GCA_031232105.1 of Capsicum rhomboideum. Lineage (NCBI taxonomy): Eukaryota > Viridiplantae > Streptophyta > Magnoliopsida > Solanales > Solanaceae > Capsicum > Capsicum rhomboideum. The sequence goes on from CP124707.1 coordinate 50,675,492, forward strand.
TGTGCTTTACTGCTCCCTATTCTATATGCTATTAGTACTGTTGCTGATGCAGAAATGTTAGTAGTAGTAGTATTCTTTTTTTCCTTTGTTTCCCATTATTCTTTCATGTGATGTGATCAGATTGGCCGTCATTTTTTTCATGTTTTTGGTGTTATGGTCTGCAAAAATGTTATGGTATTTCATGCTTTGATGTTCTTTGTACATCACCATAGACTAAAGGTACAACCTTTATCTCGAGATAGTCAAAAAAAATAATTATTAATTCAGTGTTGAAATGAATTTTTGCATTATCATTACCTAACTATTCCTGCCGTTTCAATTTAATTGTCTTAGTTTGACTAGGTGCGTAGTTAAACAAAAAAGGAATAACTTTTGAATCTTATGATTTTAAAGTAGAGATGTGTGTAATCTTTTAAATTCTATGGTCCTACTAATATAGAAAACGATTCTTTTTGGGACCGATTAAAAAGAAAAATTAAGACATTTTTTTTGGGACGGAGGGAGAATATGTAATCGTTCATAAAAAGTGAGATTAGGAGTCTAGGACCTGATATAATATGAAGACATTGCCTTTGTCTTTGTTTTAGTAGTGGTAATGGTATAACGTGTGATTGTCTGTTAGGTCTACGAGTAAAAATCTAATATTTAAGTGTGAAGAAAGGTGAATGAGCGAGTCAATTATTCACCAAGTTTCGGACCGTCTCTATCGACTCTCGTAGATTTAATATCATAATACACTGATGATGTAAAAAATTTACTCCAGAGTCTTCAAGATTTTGTCCAGAAGAAGTTACGCTTCTTTTATCCATAGATTTTTTCCTGTGATACAGCATCTAAAATGACTACACATTCCCCCCCCCCCCTCCCCAAAAAAAAACCCCACCTTCCCCACACCCCCTGAGAGTACACATACCTCAGCTAGTCTAGACACTAGCTAGCTTCTGGTACTCTGATAAATTTTTATCAGATTGCTTTTAACTTTTGCTTTATTTCCCCTTTCATTTCATGGGCCAGTGACTCTCATTTAGTTTGACCAAAAGGGTGTCCAATCTCATTCCTCACATGAAAATTTAAATGAACTCCCCACCAAATTCTTTAATGTACTACATGCATTAACCAACTTTTGAACCAAGGGGAATGATTGATTTGACATGTCAATGAATTGTTTATTAATATACAATAACAACATATTCAGTCTAATCTCACAAGTAGAGTTTGGGACAAATAGTGTTATGCCTACCTTACCCTTACCTTGGAAGGTCGTGACGTTGTTTATCTATATAGAACATTTTTTCCTTGCACAATTAACAGCCTTTAAACAGTTGTAATGAAATCTTGAAAACTTCAATTCACTAGTCCATGATCCTAATTCCTACGAGTAATAAACTAGGGTGGAGCTACGAGTTTGGTCGAAATCCTGTATTTGTGCTTAAAAAAACCCCACTTTGTATGTATGAATAATTTATCCAAGAACCTATAAGCTACTTTTATTTAGAATTCGGAACTCATAAACCAAAAATTTTGGCTCCGTCCATGCTTAAGAAGTAATACTATGGACAACAACATGTTTAACTTTTTCTTGGTCTGGGCAAGACATAGATCACTATCTTTTTTATATTTTGAAGTTATTATATGTCACTATCTTGCCAACCAACAAAATGGATGTACAAATGTGTAAATGCTCAAGCATGCCATCGGCTTTTCTGTTTTGCTTATATCCTTTTTTTTTGTCCTTTTCCCTTTAAATACTTTTATGCTAAAATCTTGACTAATATTGTCAGCTCATAATCTAATGTTTAACTCATTTTCTTCTCATGAAATGGCGGGATCGCGCTTTCTTGCTAATTCTATCTGCAGTGTACTTGGGTAAGTTCTTTTTTTTTTTGTTCCTTTAAAGTAACGTTGCACGGACTTTTCACCTCTGATGCTGCACCTGTGTTGGATTCTCAGAAAATATCTACCCATTGACATTTCTGAAGAGTTCGACCAATATTGCTTTCAAGTCCCATAAATACTTTTTTTTTCAAAGTTAAAAATAAAGTTGAGATTTTTATATTTGGAAATTTATGAAATGATTATAGGTGGATATGACAAAGAAGATAAAGCAGCAAGGGCCTATGACTTGGCAGCTCTGAAGTATTGGGGTCCCACAGCTACCACCAACTTTCCTGTAATATATGCTATATATATACCTTATATTAATTTTTTCCTGTTGTTGTTATGGGCATATTCAATTATTGCATGGAAAGTGACATGACCATGATAACTACTTGTATCTAAACTTAGTTGGATTTTATTTTTAGGTTTCTAATTATACCAAAGAACTGGAGGAAATGAAACACATGACTAAGCAAGAATTCATTGCCTCTCTAAGAAGGTTGGTACATACTTATTTTTTTGTATTATATAGTTATTGGCTTTATCATGTTTCTGTCAATTATTCTGATGGAAACTTATCTCGTAAATAACTAGGAAAAGTAGTGGTTTCTCGAGAGGAGCATCGATATACCGGGGTGTGACAAGGTATGAACTTTTGTCCCACGTTATTATCTACCTATGTTATTATCATATACCTGGACTTGGTAATGTCATGCTAAGTGATGTAAGGTTGCATTTGACTGGTTCTGTTGAACCCATGATTTTTTAACGCGATACGTGTGGAAGAGTACTAAAATGTTAACAAATATAATATGTTTTCAAAAGTGCTATGGGGTTTCTGATAAGAACCTTAAAAGTTGAACGTGTCATGACTAAAGTTTTACCTGTGTAAGAGATGGGTAATTCACTAATTCCTCGTTTCGTTAGTGGTGACTTAAAGTTTGATGAAACGTTGCAGGCATCATCAACAAGGCCGTTGGCAAGCAAGAATTGGCCGGGTTGCTGGAAACAAGGATCTTTACCTAGGAACATTTGGTAACTAATATTTGCTTAATACAAGTGGATTGAATTAAAGCATGCTCTAATATTAATCAAAATCGACTTTAAATTGTCGACAGCTACTGAAGAGGAAGCAGCGGAAGCATATGACATTGCAGCAATAAAGTTCAGGGGAGTGAATGCAGTGACCAATTTCGAGATGAATCGATATGATGTTGAGGCCATCATGAAAAGCTCCCTCCCTGTTGGTGGAACAGCGAAGCGCTTGAAGCTCTCCCTTGAATCCGAGCAGAAATCATCATCAAGCAACCAGCAGTTGACTCAATGCAACAGCAGCAGCAGCAACAACAGCAGTAGCAATAACATCAATTTCGGAGCAATGCCACTGGTCTCTGCTATCCCCTGTGGAGTGCCATTCGACACGACCACCCCTGCTTTCTATCACCACAACTTCTTCCAGTACCTCTACCCCGGCAATGCTGGTGTCCCTGATACCTCCGGTGCTGTGACTCCAATGCCGTTGCTGCCCTCGGCTGCTGATCTCTTCATCTGGCCTCACCAATCCTATTGACCAACCTCGACCTCAAAAAGATATAGCTAGCTAGCTAGTTTAACTAATTAGCGATATCTGACTTTGCTAATATGTTAAATCGTCGTTTATTATTTTCATGCTGACCTTTCTTTCTGACCCGTGATAGCGTTTTAGCGTAGCGTTTAACCGGTATTTCCGGGTTCAATGTTGTAAAGTACCTGCAATTCCGAGACTTTTAAAAGTAGTAGATGGCTAGATGCAAAGTTGATCAAAGGGTACTTAGGGAGCACTCATTGTGGAAAAATTTTGGTTTTGTTTTTCTATAGTTTCCTCAGCTTTGTTGAGTTGCTCCCAAGGACCATATGAACTTGGTTGACGTTTTGTTGGTCTAATTGACATAGAAAAGAAAAGAGAAAATGATATAAAGCTTTACATTTTGCAATTAGCCTTTCTCTTTTTTGGTACCGTATATTCGTTTAGTTAAGCCAAGGGTCTACGACGGTTCGGAGTAGAATTGGCCATCTTGTGAACTTAACGAGATCGAAATTGGAAAAAGGCGGTTGGAAACAACCTCTCTACATCATAAGATATGGGTAAGGTTTGTGTACGTAATTTTTTCTTCTTTGACTCTACTTGTAGGATTATTTTCTTCTTTGACTCTACTTGTAGGATTATACTGTGTATATTGTTATTGTTTTCATTTGTTATGTCTTTCAATGACTTTTAAGTATGCTCAACTTGGCATGATTGAGATTTCTCTATTCCTAATAATAGATTTTAGAAACGAGCTTTGGGTATGAATTATGATATAATCATGTTGGGAATGTCGTCTTTGGAAATGAGTTTGCAATGTGTGAATTCGGATTAGTTTCAAAGGATATATACAACGACCCCCCCCCCCCCTCCCCCCCGCGCGCCTCCCACCGAAAAAACAGAGACTACAAATAGTCAATGGATTGCGACTCCAGCATAGGCTATCTGTGTAAATTAGTAATGCAGTGGGAATAGTAAAACCTGAAAAGAAAACTAGGTGTTTATTTAAAAGTAAGCCAAATAATATTACTCCCTCCATTTTAAAAAGAAAAGAATGATCTATTTTTTTTTTTAGTCTGTTTTAAAAAGAATGATTTTTTTCTTTTTTGGCAATACTTTAATTTCAATTTTCCACATGACATGTTTAAGACCACAAGATTAAAGGACATTTTGGTACATTTGACACAACTTTAATTTATGACCACATGATTTAAAAATCTTCTTTATTTTTTTAAACTCCGTATCAAGTCAAATTAGGTCATTCTTTTTTAAACGGAGGGAGTATAATTTTTTATTTTTTTTCATTTTTTGTGATTTCCATAATCAAACTAGTAGTCACTGAGGAATCATGAATATAATTCAATAGAGTCACGTCAACTACAACGACTATGCCTATCATGTGAAATTTGCACATAAGGATGTTGTGTTCAACCTTAAATACAGTCTTGTAACCTCAAGTATTTTAATGAATTTATCTAAAGTATATTTAATTTTAAATAATTTTTGTGACTTTCCAATAAAAAGATTTTATAACTGGATTGGAGTTCAAAATTTTAGAATGATGAGATACGAGACAAGGTAGGAGTGGCTCCCACGATGGACAAGATGGGGGAAGTGAAACTAAGATGGTTTGGACATCTAAGGAGGAGGAGTGTAGGTGCCCCAGGGAGGAAGTGTGAGCGGTTGACATTGGTGGGCGTTAGAGGTAGGGCGAAAAAGTATTTACGGAAGTGATTAGATAGGACCTGGTTCATCTTGACCTTACCGAGGACATGACCTTAAATAAGAGAGTTCGGAGATTGCGTATTAGAGTAGAAGGTTAATTGATAGTTGAGCGTCCTCTTGTTGCCGGTGAGAAGGTTTGGTGGTCATTCTTGGACATCCCGTCTTTTTTGTATTATTAGCACTATGCTTGTAGTTCTTTGATCTTCGATTTCCACTTTCGTTGGTGCTATGTGTGTCGATTATTCATTTTTTCATTTTCGTTTGTTCTTTCTATTGTTTGTTGTGTAAAACTTTCCATTTCCATTGCTCCCATATTTGTATTCCCACTTTTTTCAGACTATTTGGTAGGATATCAGTTAAGATGGAGGTCTATCTGAAATAACATTGAGTTAGAGGTATGATCTTTGTACTTTCTATCCACCAGACCACACTTGCGAGATTACAGTGGGATGTTGTTGCATAGGAGTTTAGAAAAAGGTCCTCTCACTGTTTTGTTTTTTTAAAGGTCATATCAGAATAGGCAGTACCTTACCCTAACCAAAAAGATGGAAGTGAAATGGCATATAGTCAACAAAAGATAATATATATAAATAGCAGCTAACAAGCAAGTTGAGATGTTATTGAGATTGCATTTTGAAATTTTCAGCATGGAAATGATGGATGTTATCAACTCTATCAGGCTAAAAAGTCATATACCTAGTGTATCAAATGGCCTTTTAGAAGATATACTAGTTACATCATAATAAATTTTGATGATTTTGTCAGTTTGGAAATAATGAAACTAACATAATATTATATTGAAAAAGAAATCATAATAAACACTATTTTTACATATTGGTCAAGACTCAAAGGTAGTTTTGTCCAAGTTTTCAAAATGAGCTTCTGTCCCAAATAGTACAATTGAATAAGAACTTAGCACGGCGGAGACAGGTAAGATCGATGGGTTCATCTGAATCCCTTTTGAAAAGAAATTATACTATGTATACATGATTAAAAATTATTTTATATATATATATATTAGATGTTGAACCTTTTTTTGATTTTTTTACATGTTTACTTCTACATAATTTGAATTTTTTAGTGAAAATTTTGTCTCCACTACTGGAACTTAGATATGACCAGGGTGCTTGCAAACTTACGATTAGAAGGTTGTTGGCTCGGAGAGTTGGGAGAGTGGGTAAAAGAATGAAACCTTCGATAGAAAGCATTTGGGTTTAGTTTTTTTTTTTTTTTTTTTTTCTTTGGTATGTGATAGGGCAGGGTGATCAACGAATCAAAATGTGAATGTCGCTTCGAAGTCTGGCACACTCTTTTTGATTGGGAGCGGGTCGAACAATAGTTCAATTTGTTTGTGGAAATTAATGTTGGGTTGTACTGTGCAGATACAATTAGACAGAAATATTGTATATGCAGAAATATGTGTATTTCACTATCACTATGCGCGCAAATACGATGTATTCCGCTATAAAGATATAGTATACACACAGAGATATGTATGTGTGTATGAATAAAATGTATTTCCCTATTATTATGCATGATTACAATGAATTTCATCACATTTTGAAACCAAAATACGATTACATTTCAAAATAATTAAGCAAAACCTCACTATTTCCATCGTCTAGGCAGAAGTACGGCTATTTATGAAATTTGACCCAATACAATATTGAGCCTCACATCTAATACCAAACGAGAAACTACAACAACAACAAACTCAATATAATCCTACCTTTTGAGTTCCGACGATAATGTGTACACAGACCAGACTTTACGTCTTTCTTAAGAACGCAAAAACCAGGATATCTTAACGGACCTAAACCTTCACGGGCAGCAATCAAATCAGGTTCAACCTCTTCAAAAGCATTATGTGCCTCAACATCCAACCCCTTCGTTTCATGGCCCAACAAACAAAAGGCCTTACCTTTATCCAAACAGCCCAAATTCACCGCTTCCAAAAGATCCATTAAAGCCGACTCAACTCGTCTTTTCCGGTTCAACCCGACCAATAACTCCGCCCGGTTCAACAGCACATCCGCCCTCTCTCTACCTCACAATTACGGCAGAGATAGGGCGGAATGCAAATAATACATTTATTATTCATGCGAATACAATTAGACAAAAATATTATATACGTGGGGATACATGTATATTTCACCATTATCAGATGCACAAATATAATATACACTTATTTTGTATGGAAATACAAACATTTCACTATTATCATGGACGCAAATATAATGTACACTTATTTTGCATGCAAATACAAATAATTCACTATTATTATGCGAGTTAATACAGTATATTCCGCTACTTTTTCAAACAAATATTTACGGCCCATTAGATCGAGTTATTGGGCTTTGAGAATATGGGCCGATGGATCTTTGACAGTGGGGGGTTAAGTGAGACAGGTAGAAAATAGCAGTTTGATGCTCAATTTTGGAGGGACAAAGTTTTAACTATCCAGTATCTAAGCTTAGTAGACCAACTAATCCGGATTCACGTTGGGTAGTCAGGTCTAGAGGTGGATGCAGAATTAAGCACTATGAGTTTCACTTTTAAGACTAAAGCATTGAACGAATTGAATTTTTAGAGTTAGGTGTTCAAATCTACTACTTGTTACAATTTTAATGAAATTTAATATAGAAATTTATGCTTGGCGTTGAAAGTACAGTTTAGATGAACCCGATACTCTTAGATAGCTACATTCTCAAAATGTTAAAATCATTCCCTATCCAAAACTTTCAAGATCGAAATACGGAGAGCGAAGAGAGGAAGGAACCCTCTTTTTAAGTCCTATGCACTATTCTTCTCTCAATTGCTCTTTGGTATTCGAAAGTGGATGAGAAGACGAGAATAGTAATCCTGATTCGTGCAGAGTAAAAGCCATTACTGGGAAATATCATTAGCATCACCTCAAATAATTGCTATAATAAATTTTCAAACATAAAAAGGCAGTCTGGTGCACTAAGCTTCTACTATGCATGGTGTTTGAAGAAAGGCTGGACCACAAGGGTCTATTGTACACAATCTTACCCTGCATTTCTGCAAGAGGCTGTTTTCAAGGCTTGAATTCGTGACCTTCGGAGTGGGTCACTTCAGCCAAATATTGTAATGAAGAAACATGAATGAAATGAGCACTTTTAATCATTTTCAAATGTGTACATAAATGATTTAATGGAGTACAAGCACTTGCTCTTTACTTCAATAATTCTATGCTGCTAATGACATCTTCTTTCACTCTTGGCAAAAGCAACAGTTTACATCCAAATATTGATACATAGTGGAAGACTAACTCATATGTTTATGATGCTGCTTCTCAGTGTTAATAAGATGTACAGCATCTCGAAAACTTTCAACCCGAAAAAACTACTAGTGGAATATAACTGGATTGAAGTCTTGATTTTACAAGATATATGTACAAACATAGAACTAGTAGTAGGAATAACTAAGAGCAGCAGATGTAGCAGAACAACGATTGATTAGACTCGATGATAGCAAGATCAAAAGGTTACTCCATAACGAGCTGCATATGACGATTGAGATCTTTGAGATAAGTTGTGCTACTGTAATCATCTAAATCACAAGCATCCAGCATCAACGCTCTGCCTCCTGTCGATTTCTGCTTCATGTCTATTGGCACGTTCTCGCCTTTCAATAGCTGAAGAGCCTGCATAGTCCAAGAATTTACAAGCATTCGAGCAAAAAGATCATTTTGAACTAGTCAATAACATCGTGTACCAAATCCTATTGAGGAATTTGAAATCAAATTCAAGTTTAGGTTTTGTTTGAAATCCTTGTTAGTTGTTAGCATTTGTAGTCAATTCAGTTGACATTTTAAGTTTGGCAGAAACGATAAGTTACCTAGCTCACTAGCTCTATGACCAAGAATTTCAAGGTGTTCAAATCTTCATGTAATCAATAAGTTAGGTTTCATTTGAAATCCTTTGTACTCTAACACTAGGGATGTAAATGGGGCGCGGTAAGACACATTTTAACCAAGCAAATATTTGACTCTCCCTACCCTGTCCCCTTTAGCATTTTTTTTCTATTTTAGACCTGCCTTGCCCTACCCCCCAAGCTTTTCCCTGCTTAAGTTTCAAGGTGTGAAAATCCGTCTTTGTCCAACTTGCTCATAACAAAATGTTAGATCAGTCTTCGGGCTAACACAACCGAATTAGTTGAAGAAAAAGAGAACCAAGCAACCAAGCACTCCTCCCAAACTTTGGTCAACAAAGAATCACCACATTGTTGAGGACACGTTTGAAGAGGAGGTGAGCACCCTCTAATTTGGACCACCTTAACCCTAGCAAACTATGTAAGGGGGAAGGGGGAGCGGGAGGTGATTGTGTAACCAACCCTTCGATTAACAATGTTTGAGTTTAAAAAGTCAAAATTTGGAAAATTGGAATGCTCTTGCCTAGAGGTTTTCTCAGAATAGAAATAGTGTGCAAAGATAAAGACATACCCGTTTCATGTTAGGACGCATGTTTGGCAAGTGGTGAATGCATGTAGAAGCTGTAAACATAGCTCGTTTCATCTCAACACCATCATAGGCATCTCCTAGACGAGGGTCCGCTAATTCCTTGACATTGTTCTGCTCCAGCATTGGTTTTGCCTACGCAAAAATGGCAGCAGATACGAATATTTTCATCCAGCAATGCAGAACAAAAGGGGAAACAAGACAGCCAAACCAGAAGCACATCCAGGATTCAGACTTTGTGGGTTCAGAATGAGGCAAATCTTATTTTACGTAATACAATTTAAATTCATTTTGCATATGTATATATTGTTCAAGACGAAAGTAATGGTTCAGTTGAGGCCATACCCACATTACAAGACTCTGTCTGGATGAATCAACAGCACGTCGACCAGTAATAAGCTCCAGTACCAGCACACCAAAGGCAAAAACATCTATCTTCTCATGAACAACCCCGTGCATAAAGTACTCCGGTGCCATATATCTGAGAACGAATTTTGCCATATTTTAACAAATGAACACATCTAAAATGCAATCAAACTGAACTTTACATACCCGAAAGTGCCTTCAATAGGAGAAACAACATGATGAACCCATTTTTCTGGCAGCCACTTTGCAAGTCCAAAATCAGATATCTACAGCAACACAAACAATAAAAGGAAAAAACATTTGAAAACCTCAAGCAATTGACATAAAATTTATTCATTGCAAATGAAGTTTTGAAAGCTAAACAAGATTGAATCGAACCTGAGGTTCATAATCTTCAGTTAGAAGAATGTTTGAGGCTGTAATATCTCTATGGATTATGCGCCTTTGGCAATCATAATGAAGATAACACAATCCTTCAGCTACACCAACTGCCACTTTGTATCTTATTTTCCATTCAAGGCACTCTTCTCCACCTGAAATGCTGAATTCTCCTTTTATCAGTCAAAATAACATCAAAATCCCAATTCACCTCATTACGTTTAATATTTGACTCTAGGACTTAATTTAAATATGCTGACGGAGTAATTCTCTTGCATTATCATTGTGTTTAAACCTGTTTGTAGTTTTAGTGGCGGAAACATGAATCCAAACAAAGGGAATCAAGAAAATGTGACATCTGCGATTTATACCTGTGACCTAAAGCAATTCCTGAACTACTTTTCTCACAGCACAAACATCATCTCTTATTTTTAAGGGAATTCAAGAATTTAGAACATATTCAGGAAAAAATTGGTTTTTGCCCTACACACCCTCATGGGATCGCGACTATTCCTCCCGACCATTGTAGTGGGGGTGTCACCTAGGGCATAAGGGCCATGATGACTTGATGTCATCCTCACTTTCCTCCAGCTTATCACTGAGAGTTAGTTCAGGGTTCCAAATTCAATGATGGTAACTAAACACGAGGTTTGTTCTCGTTGTGGGACTTAACCAAACACCTTACAAGTTTTGCAGTATAGTTTTTGACGAAGGGGATTCAATTAAGCGCCCTTGCTTCCACTAGCTCCGCCCCTCGTTACAGTATGTTATCTATCGTACTTTTCAGGTTACTAATTCCAATTATGATCAATTATCTATAGTTATCCTCTAAGTGACTTTATAGTGTAAAAATTCTTCAATACTGTCAGCATTAAAACCTTCGCTAGATGATACATGTCCAAGTAATAAAGCATCACACTAGAAAATCGAGATTGAGAGAGAGAAATACAGCACCGTGTAGTACGGAAGCAAGGCTGCCATGATGCAAGTACTGAAGAACAAGGTGCAAACCACCATCAACACTGAAACCAATTAACTTAGCAGCATTAGTGTTGTTGATATGAGCAATGATTCCTAGCTCAGACAAGAAGTCTCCAACTCTATCCTCATCATTCTTTTCTTTCTTGGTTATTTTCTTGACTGCAACAACTTGACCATCTTGCAAATGTCCTTTGTACACTTCTGCATGTCCTCCTTTGCCAATTAAGTTATCTAGTCACATTTCAAGACATAAAATTAGTAGAATATTAGCATAAATTACTTGCAAAGGAAGTGGAGTTTGGCACCTTTTGTTTGAAGTAGCTTGCAGATTATGCAATCTAATTATAAGAGTTTAGTAGTAGTAAATTTGCTTGAAAGCAAACATGTTTTATGTAGAATTGTGGGATTCTTGGCAAATGCGGATTCAAGATTTGAAATTTATGAATTTTTATGACGACCTCAATTTAATATACAATAGTAACTAGGTTCACAATCAAATAGTTAATGCATTTCTTAATACATGTATAGAATTTGGGGCAAAACTACAAAGTGCACGTTAACCCATAGACGACACTCTAGTTCCATCCCTAAATCTTGGACAATTGGACCATTCTTTGCTATACTCTTCTTGAGTCAATGATAATGGCCTTGCAAGTGTACTCAGACTAGCGGTCAATGAAGTTGTTAAAATCATAGAAGATCAAGTTCAAACTCCAGCAAACACAAGAAATGCTAGGATATTTTGATTTTTTATAAATGAGAAATTTCCGAGGGTCGGGCGTGTGGCTTGAAACTAAATAGATAATTGGCCCGCCCTTCTAACTTTCTACACTAAAAAATACCAAATAATTTTTTTTAGGTAAGCATTGATGACAGAGTTACTCGATAGCTATGTCTAACGAAGGATAATAGATAACTCAATGAAATAGTAATTCTATGCACGAAAGCTATCTCGAATAAGACCTTTATTGACAAGAAAAGAAAAGCAAGAAGCTGCTGGCATGTGCAGATGAGTACACTTGCAGCTTTGCTCCAGCTGTATTAACTAGGCCTTACTTGAAGCAGAAATTTAAATTTTTGATTGGACAAATCGAAACATCAAGGCCCATAGATAATAATAATGGAAAAAATAATTGGATTCATGGTTAGTTGTCACTTGTCACTCCCTCCTAGGCATTGTTCAAGAATTCATATTCACTTTTTCTTACAAAGATTACCAATTTGCCACCATTATTACATTTTTAATTTTTTTTATAGAATTTGTTTAATATTATAACAAGGGGTATTTCAAAATTACAAAAAGAAAAAAAAAAAAAGACTTTTAAGCATTTGTTTGGTTGGTAAGTGAAGCTAGTCAGATGGTGTAAATAAGCAGGTCCACTGGTCCTTTTTTGGGTTTCCCACCTTATATCTATAAGGTCCGACTAACTTAAATTTGTGTCTACAAATTCTATTTTGGGTGATAAAACGCTCCTTATCTTCTCTACTTGAGCCTAGAGTGGGTAAGCGTCCACACTACCCTCCCTAGACGCCACTGTTTTTTTTCACCCCACCCTCAGAAGGATCAATAGTATTTCCACTTCTCCTCTAGTGTGACTTGAACAGTTGATGGTGAGGTGCTCAACCACTTGAGCAAAAGTCACTTGTCCAGACCCCACCTAATGAGATTATATTGAGTATGATGTTGTAAAAATACTCTTTATCAAAAGGGATTAGATGTTTAGGGCTCAAACCCGATATCACTCTTATCACCTCACCACGACCTTTGATGGTGGTTCCCACAAAGGATTATATATTTAGGACTCGAAGCTAAGACTCTTTTTATCACTCCACCACGATCTTTGATGGTGGTGGTGGTTACCACAAGTCACTATCAATTTCAATTTTGTAATAAAAATGTTGAGCAGTCCATGTTTACTTTTTCTACCATGGGCCAAAGAAAAGTCTCAAAGATCAACAAGTACTAGGCTGCTTTGACTAGTGAGAATGTGGGGTAGTTGAATTCCCCAAGAACCCAACATTAAAAAACTAAACTTAAATGTGAACTTATTATTTAGAATAGACAATAGCATGCGGCCTTAAAATGCACAAAAAAGTAATTTGCATATGTCCCATACCTGTCCAAGGCTCCTGCTTCTAAATTCATACAGTATAATACAACATAAAAAAGGAAAATTATCGACAAAGCAAACATATGTCCTATATTTCTCTGGCAGTGAAAGATATCTCGTGGAATTAGTTAAGATGTGCACAAGCCGACTCACACACCATAGTTATTAAAAAAGATTGTAGTAATACATAGCGAAAGTTTAGATGTTATCTGTTTCGCTCTGTGTATGTTCGTTTGGAGCTGTATCAATTCCAACATAATATATGTTGTATATGTTCGCTATAATATTGAGTAAACAAATACAAAGTGAAAGAGTAAGATGTTGTATATGTTCGCTCTGAAGTTTTTAATGTGATGTATGTGATACCTATGACGTAAAGTGGGTCGATGAAAATGGATTTGAAAAGAAAAGACTGTTACAAGCATTTAAGTTTATAAGATTTTCATAAAAAGGTAAAACAAGACATGATAAATAAACACTGCAAAAGGATAGTGAAGTACAATATAAATAAGGCACAACTTCACATGGTTCACCTGTTTGCGAATTTGATGTGACATAAATCAAGAGACAAATTTTGAGATAGGATGAAAGCGAACAATATATGTAATTATTGTAATTATGGGATGTGACAAATAAGTCAAAATTTTAAGGAGTAATATAAGTCGGTCTTAAAACAATTCATTGTATTTCTCCTAAACTTGCTAGGTAAATTCATTTCATAATTAATAATGATTTACTTATTAAACACTGTATATATTGCATATGATTATAATTGGAAATTTTATGGTTTATTAGAAGGATAAGGATTTTAATGATTACAAAAATTTTGGGTAGAGTAGTAGAAAAGTATTGTCTTTGTCAGGAAATAGTCACAACGCTATTCCAACTGTCCCATGATATTAAAAGCAATGAACTTTTTGGTTTCTAGTAACCCTACTGGCTAATTGCATGACTCTCCACTTTTGATATTGTATTTGTGTTGGATTTTTAAAAAATATATTTTTTTTGTTCTATTTTATGTGATTTGTTTTGATCGGATATAGAATTTAAGAAATAAAAAAAAAATTGGTGATATTTATCAAATTGCTCTTTATTAAAAATATATTACTACTATCTTTAATTAAGTGGGACCTTATAAGTGAGATCAACAAAAATAAAAAATAATTGTGCTTTTAAAAACTTCACAAATAAGAAAATGTGATATTTTTTTTGAGATAAATCAAAAAAAAAAGTAGGTCACATAAAATAGGACGGAAAGAATACTATTTTGAAAGAATTCGACACAAATATTGTTTTTGAAGAACCTGAGCAACATATCACACGAGAAATAAAATTTCTTGTAAAATTAACTGAAATAAGATAATTATTTCTCGTAAATTTAACTGAAATAAGATAAAAGTGCAAATTTCTAGTTTTAATAACTAAGACAAAATGTTGCAATAAAGCAAAGTAATTTCTTTCTTTTTTCATCAAAAGTAGAAAAAGGTCCACATTTGTTGCTCCCATATAGTTTTAGCATTCCAAGAATAAATGGGAATAGAGCAAATTTTCAAAGAAAGGCACCTACAACTCTGAACATAAAATAATTTTGAAAGTAACCATAAAAAAATATACTCCCTCCATTTCAAAAAAAATGACCTACTTTTCTTTTTAGTTCATTTTAAAAAAAATGATCCTTTCCTTTTTAGTTCATTTTAAAAAGAATGACCTTTTCCTTTTTTGGCAATACTTTAATTCCAACTTTTCACATGACATGTTTAAGACCACAAGATTAAAGGGCATTTTAGTACATTTGCCATAATTTTAATTTAAAACCACAAGATTCAAAAGTCTTCTTTATTTTCTTAAACTCCGTGTCAAGTCAAACTAGGTCATTCTTTTAAAATGGAGGGAGTATTTAAAACTTAAAATAATGATCTAACAAAACAATAAACTAGAAAAAAACTATAAAAACTAAATCTTACTTCTTCTTCTTCGACTTTCATTTATGTGTCTTACTTTTTATTTTTATCTGATTATCGACTTTTATTTACGTGTCTTACTGGATATTTTTTTCTACTTAAAGAAAAATATATCACTTTTTATATTTAATACTTTCACTTCCATATTACATGATATATTTAAGATCATATAAGATATAAAAACATATGAGTACATTACATATATTTTTGGTTTAAGACGATAAAATTTTAAAATCTCACATAGTTTTTTAACCTTCATATTGTATCAAAACTAAGACAACATATGAGTACATTACATATATTTTTGGTATAAGACGAGAAAAATTTAAAATCTCACTAATTTTTTTT
This sequence comes from Capsicum rhomboideum, assembly GCA_031232105.1. Classification (NCBI taxonomy): domain Eukaryota; kingdom Viridiplantae; phylum Streptophyta; class Magnoliopsida; order Solanales; family Solanaceae; genus Capsicum; species Capsicum rhomboideum. The sequence continues at coordinate 50,691,284 of CP124707.1, forward strand.
AACCCTTATATATCAGACTAAGACACATAAAATAAAATATAGATAATAACATCAAATATCCTTAGGCGAAATGGCCTAAAAAACCCTGTACTCGTGTAGAATTATCATTTTGATCCTAATATTCTACGAAGTTTCATCCTAACACTTGCACTTGATCAAAACAAAACACTTACAATAGTTAAAAAACGTGTATAAACACTTTTTTCTCTAATGGGTCTTAGGGCTCGTTTGGATTGATTTATTTTAGGTGTTTTTAAGCTAAAAATAATTTTTAAGTATTTTTGAAGTATTTGGATAAATTTAAAAAGTGCTTATAAGTACTTGATTTTTGGTTAAAATGCTTAAAATAAGTCAAAAGTCATAAGTTAGGAATCCTAATTTATGACTTTTGGCTTAAAATGTTAAAAAATAAGTCAAAAGCCAAAAGCCCATCCAAACGGACACTTAACCCTCACGAATTCAAATAATTTAAATTATTGCTCCAAAACAAATGTATACCAATAGCAAATCAGAAATAAATAAGTACAAATACTAAAAGAAAATACTCACAACACCATTATTTTTAAAAAATTACTACTCCAACTTAAGAGAAAATTTACCTGGAGTGAAATTATCAGTAGCTAGAGCAAGTTCATCAAAGCTAAAATTCCTCCATGAAGGTTTAGGAACAACAAAATCATGACAACAATCAATTGTATCTTCTTCAGCACTCCGAATTCTCGCCAATATTTTCCTCTTAATATTCTTCTTCGGTAACAAATTCTCATATCCTCCAAACAACGGAATGGTCGAAAACCTTCGTATCGATTTCCTCTTCATTTGATCAAACAAATTCTTAATTCCACCTCTGCCGGAAACACCGCCGGAGACGACGGAGGAGTTATCGGCGGCGGAACAAGGAGAGGAACCGAAGCTGCGACTTCTTTCGCCGCTGCTTACACTGCTGTTATCAGAATCCGATGTGCCTGAAATGTGAATTTCCAATACTGCCCTTGGTGATAACTGATCGTTGTCTTTTTTGTTGTTATCCTTTTCGTCTTTTCCATTTTCTGTATCTGGAAATGTTATTTCTACTACTTCTTCTTGTTCCTTTTCTACTAGTTCTTCTTTCCCTCCATTTTTTGGAACTTGTTCAACAACACTTTCACCTAAAAAAAAAAAATTAAAAATATTAATTTTTCTAATTATTAAAATTTTAACGAATATTAAGTTCGGAATTCATAATTGTAAGAATAAAATGAGTTGAGTGGCATTAATATATGTCAAAATTAAATCTCTTTATCAAATTGTTTCTTCGTTTGGTCGAGACATCTCCATCTTTTCAACCGAGGAACAAAATAAGACCATTTCGTTTCATTCTTAGTAAAATAGTAAAAGGCTATCTCCTTCGTAATGAAAAAAAGGGAGAAGGGAATCTGTATATGTTGTTCAGATAGATTAGAAGGTGCAGAAATAGCTAGAACTAAATGCAGAAAGCATGACAAAAACATCTCGCAAATTTATCAAGTTTAAATTATGAATCCACCTCTGTTTTTGTTTATATGTGAAAAATGTTCAAAAAAATTGAAAAGGGGTTTATTATAAATAATATTCATAATAAAAAGATGAAGAATTGAATGAAAAAAAGGGGGGGAAAGGAAAGGAAAGGAAAGAACCTTCCATGGTATATGTGGAGATATTTGTTGTGTGAAACACAAAAAGAATGAATGAAGAAGCTTGTTCTAAAATTTGAAAAGGAATTTAGGAGAATTATAATATATTCTATGAAGGTTTATATATGAGGTTCATCATCATGATTCATGATTAATTCTTCTCCTCTCCCAAGAAGAAGAAGAGAAAAATGGGAGAAAATGGTATAGCTTAGAGAAGTTGTTATTCTTTTACTTTGAAAGAAATTTGAAAGAGAGGATGAAGAAGAGGCAATGGAGAGAAAACCGGCTATGTAGTACTTGGAATATTATTATGTGTGGTACTTACATTTATATGCTAATGGAATGCAAATATTATAATCTAGGGTGTGTTTGGTAATGCTATTTTTCTTAAAATATTTTCAAATTTTTTCATAGAAGTAAGTTCGTAGGTGATATTTTAAGTTGATTAATTGTCTCCTCCTCTTCAAGCTAGCGCCTCCAAACCCCAGAGATAGATCTAGAATTTAAACTTTATGGGTTCAATCTTTAAAGTTTTTCGCAATGAATTCATTATATTTTTTAAGTTATGGATTTATATCTACTATTTGTTGCCTTTTTTGTAAATTTTTATACATAGATTTGTGTAATTGTGTTTCACGTCGAAATTATTGGGTTCAGATGAACCAAGTAACATCAAGCTACATCATCCGCTTTTGCCAACCCCTGCCCCTTGACCATCCCACTCCCGCCACCATCGAACCCCCACTCCCACCCCCTTATATATAAATGTTCTTCGAATAATGTTCTTTTGATTACTTACCAAATATTAGAAAATGAGTAAGAAATTCACTTTTTTTTTTTAAGGAAACATTTTCCTTGTACCAAACTCACCTCTAATGTCTAATTATTAATTATTTTGGTTGATGAATCCTAGCCGTTTGATTTAGACACTCATGATTTGTTTTTTCATTGGTGAGATCTCAGCCGTTGGAGTTGAACATTCTTGATTTTTGGCGCAACTAACGCTATGTGTATTGTCGGAGAAAAGATCAAATAACGAACCCAACTAACTTTCAAGTAAATTTAAGAGGGTTTGGAGGGTATTTTAGGTATACAATATTTTTGGTGGTGTAGTAGTACTATGATATCAGTAACATAATCAGAACTTTGACTAAGAGTCAAAATATAGAAAAGTAAATATACACTGAAAAGCCGGAAAATTAAACATATCGTATATATACATAGATTCACTTTACCTATCTACATATTGTAATTTTCTAATGAAGGGGTATCAATTGACGATAAATACTTACCCTCACTAAGTAGTTACACTAAATCATGTGATCTTATTATATTGTTGAGTGATTTAATGAGTCGAGAATGCATATTAACTAGCAATGATTAAGTGCCAAAAGTTATGTATAAATACATGTCATGCATTCATTGATTTGATATAAACACGAGGTGCAATTAAGTGCTCTTCAATAGACACTCTTTGAACGAAGGTGGCTCCGCCATCCTATTAAGTTAAGTAATGTATAATTTTCTTAACAAATAAAAGAAGATCCAACATTTAAATTTTATGAATTCAGAACTGGAGTGCATAAATTATTTTGCATATAATTCGTCCCTAATAATAAGTAACACTTGATACTCAGAATTAAAAATCATATATTTTTTTTGTTTCCCACTTGAAGTCTGGTATCCATATTGGAGAGCAGTCTCACCACTGCACCATAATACATGTTAGTAAATCATATGTTGTATACTCCATTTAAACTACACTAATAATATCAACAATTGTTATAGTGTCTTTCTTATTTTGAAATTAGGTTTTATAAGTTTGAAAACATATCTCGAGGCATGTCGAAAATAGTCAACATCTTTGGTAGTATAGTAGTCTTACTTTTGGATCTTCATAGGTTTGTTGGGACAACATCATTGGAATATCAAAGACATCTCGTCTCCTAGTGAAATTTGCAATTTTTGGAATTGCCAATTTTCTAGTAAAAAAATGAACAAATGTGGTTCATGAATGGGATTAATTAAGATAAAAAAAGTTTTTTAAATTTCTTAATGGAATTTCTAGAACAGTGAATCTCTTGTCATACATTGCATTTAGCTAATATGTAGGATTAATTATTCAGACCACATTCATGAGAAACTACATGTGATATGCTTTTAAGTTAATTACATGAAACTTCTGCTGTTTATACATAATATTAAAAAGAGTTTAATTATATTCAAAATTTGTGGTGTGATGGGAATTTGAGCAATGAAAATATCTTATAGTACGTTGCATTTAGCTCGTTAGACTAAATTAATTAACATTCATGAAACTATATGTGGTATTCGGGCTAATTTGCAGGTCCATCTCGACTATCCCAAGCACCAAAAGGGATGGTCTTGAATATTTTGCCGCCGATTAGCAAAATTTTTAAAAATTTACCTTTATTGTTCATCGGGTATAAGTTTTTATACCTTTAGTTGAAATGTGTGCATAAATTAAATTTATCTATGAAACAAGAGTTCAGACATTTTAAGAAGTTATTAACAATGAAAAAATAGACGTGCAATTTGTTGTCTACTGGGCAAAAGTTTTAGTTATTTTGACTCGTGAACAGTTAAGCAACACGTGTAACTTTTTCCTGCGAGGCAGAATTTGTGATTAATTAGACAGATTCACTCTATTGAAATGTCTCGAACTCCTACCTGATAAGCAAAACTAATTTATATCCATAACGTATGCCTGCGATAGATGAATCTGCTTAATATAAAAGAATGATTTCTCAGTTCATTCTGGTAGTTGTACTCATAAAACCAACCAAATTATGAACTATTAATTAATTAACAATCTCTTCCAAGCTAAGATCTCATTTAAAGTTACTACGCATAAATTATTTTTCACACAAAATGCAATCACAAAAGTGAAGGGAGAAGGGAAGTTGATTAAGTAATAGTTACTAATGCTTAACCATTATAATTGGATTTTTCTTGTTGCTCGTTAGATAGACTCATGGTGTAAAAAATATTTGTTCAATCATGTTTTGTTAAGTAATTACAGGTAAAACATCATGATAAACATTAATAGGTTATTTGGTAAAAATAGTAGTAGTAAATAATATTAGATACAGATTCAAAATTTGATGGGTATGGTTTCCACAACAATCTAAAGTTAATATACAAATAATAATTATATGGGATCACAATCAAATATTTATAGATCTTAAGTGAATATATATATATATATATATATATATATATATATATGTAGTGTATATGTACATAAAAACTAGTGGATTCTCCTGAATCCATGTACTATACACTAGCTTCACCTTCGACTGGCCTGTGAGTGGCAGGACAAGATTTTCATCAAAGAATCTCAAAACATATTATATTTACATAAATTATAGACACTAACCTATATAAAGATTGTGATTTTCCAACGACGAACTCCTTTATGCCCCTCTAACTCCACCCCTATAATTTGTAATTACGAATTAAATTCAGTGATGGTGTAAAAAATAATTATGTTGTCAGTGTATAAACTTAAATATATTTTGGAGTATATCTAAATACTAATCATTAATGGAATTGACTCAATGATATATATAGTCATAATCAATTGGGAGGTTCTTGACTACGTACTTATTTGGTAATTAAGACCCTAATCTTCAACATATATAGTTTTGTTTGTATTCTTGATAACAAAATGCAACAAAGTCAACCTTTATTTGTATATAATGATTCTATTAGTAACTACTAGTATGGTCTAATTAAATTGCAAGTATCATCTATATTTGTGGTAACAAAACCCCTTGTGATGGGTAAAAGTAGCTCGAAGTCCCTCCTGCACGAAGATTTTGAAGTTAATTAAGAAATTTAAAATGTGCCACTAGCATGTTCATTATTGTTTAAGAGGTAAGCCTAGTATTTAAGAAATATATAGTTAAAATTCTTTATTTATTTTACTAATGTGTTTCTCAAATAATGATATATTAGGCTTTTTTTTGTAACTCGTCATATCCGGCCATTTTGTGTGTGTTTAGTCTATTCTATCAAATATCTGTTACCTTTCAACAACATAAGTATCAAATAACTCTATCATCAAAAATTAAACAAATAAGAAGAAGAGATCTCGTAAGCTTTTTTGTCACTGCTGAATTTAATTTGAACCTATATTTTTAAAATTTTCACGCTATTAAAAATTGGAAAAGTACTCATTGGAAATATCTTTGACGGACTTCTCATAAGATATTTGATTGATTTTTAATAGTATTGTCTTCCAGTTTATTGACTAATAGACCACGCCTCGATGCATCAAATTTTAAGGCATTTTGCACAAGCAAGTGACAAACAAATTGAGTGTTTTTTAATTCAAAATCATGATTTTGTTTCATTTTTGGTAAATTAACTTTTAAAACATGTGCATTAACCTATGATAATTGCGCATAATGCCCGCATGCATAGCTGGTTCTAGTTCACTAGCTTCCTTTAGAAATGATAATCGAACCTTTACTTGGAAAGACTATATAAAGAAAAAAAAAACTTTAATATAATAATAATTGGATATGTTGTGTGATTTTTTTGTGTGGAAAATTAAATGAAATAAGTGATTTGTTTATTCAACTTAGTTGATAATTATGATTAAATTATTGACATTAACTCTAAGTACAAAGTATTTCCTCCGCACCATTTTATGTAGCGTAATTTGATTCAACATAAAAGTTACTCCATCCGTCCATTTTTATTTGTTCACTATTAATTTTATGTTAGTGGCAAGTATTGCTGAATATCTATTTGAGTAACATGGACAAGTAAAAATGAACGGAGGAATTAATACGTTAGCTAGTAGAGATGAAATTTAAATCATTTCTTAAGAAGTTAATCGACATAGAAATATTACATCAAAATAATTTGTTGTCCGCCTTGAGTTTCATAAATACACACTAATCAACTGAAATAAGGTAAAAGTCTTTTTTTCAACCTTAGTATTACTCTTTTACTTCATATGTGGTCCATTCTCTTGTTATTCGAGGTCCAATACTTTATCCGTCTTATTTTATGTGATATCTTTCGCTTCTCAATAATGAATTTGACTGATCTTTGAATCTAAATTAGAGAATATCAACTCAACATTTTAAGATTAGACAATTTAAATGTTCAAAGCTTAGTAAAAAGTAGTACTATATATTGCGAATTCTTCTCATGTCAATACGATGAAAAATACATTTTAAAGTGTTAATGAAAGTTCATACAATTTAAATCTCAAAAATTAGAAAGTGTCACATAAATTTAGACCGAGGACGTATTTCTTTATGAATTTTCTTAGGTCGTGGAATTGTAATTTTCTAACTAAAAATTGTTGAAATTTTATATATAGCACTTGAAAAAACTATGGAGTAAATATTATTTTTCTTAGTTTGGTAGATGAAAAGGATGTTTGCCAAAAGAACTTTAATTGTTATTAATAATATATATTATAGTAATAAATCAGCATGAAAAGTTTGGGAGTTGTGAAATTGATTTTGAATATTTTTCTGCCCACTAATTATGATCACTCTTTTGTTCTGTTTTTGTTTTTGACTCTTTATACGAGTCATCGATTAAGACCCTTTTGCTTTGGCTCGTCATTTGAATATTGGAAGCTTATGATATGTGCATTAATAATGTAATTTTTTATATTACTAAACTAAGTTAATTTGTTATAACATGTAATTATGTTGTAGTCAATCCGATATATATTGGTGGTTAATCAGATATGTGGGCTTCTTATAAGGTTTGGACAACATATTGATCTCCTCCCTTTGAAGTAGCTTTCGGGTGTGAGTTAGGATTAAGATCTAATTTTATGGTATCAGAGCAGGACCCATGTCGCTCGATGTTGGACCCCCAAATTAAATTGGTCCACGCACCAGATATCTGGTCCTGGGGTGAGGAGTGTGTTGAAGAATGAAAAGGTCTCATACCAATAGTTAATGAGATATGGATGATCACCTTATAAGGGTTATACAATCCTTCTCTCTTTGACCTACCTTTTAAGGTGTGAATTAGATCCCAAGACCTACTTTTACAATTATAATTTAGAAATGAAATAATAATTTGCGTTAGTTGTCGTGCAAAAGAAATCACATTATCTGCATCACCACTTCTAGGCGTATACTATGTTTCAGAACCTTTAGTTTAGTTGCGGAGTTGGAAGGTACTATATAAATAGATAATGTCTATTTTCCATATCCTGCTTGCAAATCGAAGTTCTTATCTCTCTCCTCGCGATGGTCGAATCTACATAATGTGAATATTCCACTCAAGAATTTGATTTTTAGTTCAAAACGATCAATATATTGAATCAGAATAAGTAATTGTTGAAAGTCGCACAAATAGGCCTGAATGACCCCTTCTCGCTAATAGTTAAACATTAAAGTGAAAATTCATATCAATGCGTTATGCACATAACATAATTCATAAGCAAATAACTTAATGCACGAAACATAAACTCTCATGAATAGTACCCGTCATTCAACATGTGCACCACGATTAAGTCTGAAATATGTGTATCTACCTAAAAGAAGTGTTTTATATTTATTAGTTTGATGTAAATAACGAATACAAATAAATCTTTAAATTGTAACTTGTTAAATCCCATCTTTTCCCTCTATATGTTGAAGACCTTCCAGATCAATGAGTAAATGACTACATTGAAATTTCTTGATAGCATTTAGTCTACTCTACAAGAAATTGTATACACAAGCAAGTTTAATATAAAAATAACGTTTATTTGTCATTTCTTGACTCTATCCTTAAACAATAGCTTTTATTATGAAATTTTCAAATGCCACAGATAAAATAAAAAATAAAATAAAAAAGGGTAGACAATTCTTAACTCAAGTGGTTTCAGTTGAGTGCGGCAAGTATTGTAGATTATTGTTAAGGTTTGACAAAATGTAATAATTATTCATGTATTCTCATCGGATTATCTTTTAAATGCAAACAAAATAGCCAATAATGTAACGGTTCTGGTTCAACTGTTAAGGTATTGTTCGTTTTGGGCTTAGGTCCATTCGATTTGTCTCTCGGATTTTAATCCAAAAGGCGTTTCAACTGTTGATTCTGAATTCATTCTTATAAAATTTCTAACTTATTTTCAATGGAGATTCACCTAAAATGTAATAAGCATCCCATCTTCAGAGGTTTACCCCTCTTCATGGGCGTCACAAACAATAGAACCAAGCTAAGTGAGCTCAAACTTCTCAATCTTTTTTTACCATTTTCATTTTTGCATAAGAAATGGATATATGGAGCACATAATTTAAGCCACTCCTAGAAAATCGAAAAGCAAAAATTTAAAAAGGATTTAGGGACATATTTGCCCAAAAAACATATCTAAACACTTAAAAACAGAGGAAGGAATTGGCGAAGAAGCCTATTAAGGCAGATTACCGATGAAGTTCGTATCAAATTTTTAAGGACAAGTTAGCGATGATTATAAAATAAATCAGCTGCAGGCTATTAAGGAAGATTAGCGATGAAGTTCGTGGTAATTTATTTTTTTGTTGTTGTTATTGTATAATGATTTTATGTTTTGTTCACCGAAAAATATATATAGAAAATTTATACTATCAAGTTAAGTTGACTTGCAACCATCGATAACTCTCCAAATCAAATATAATACGATGATTTGAAAAATAGAGGAATAATCGGTTATTTGCTCGGACAAACAACATAATGACCTTTATTCCTACCAACATGGGTTGTGGTGCAGTAGTGAGACTGCTCCATCCTTAATCAGGGGTCTCGGATTCGAACCCTTAATATGAAGTATCAGTATGTGTAACTTACGATTTATTTACGACTGTGATAATTGCTAATGAATTAGTTATGGAACCGTAAGCATAATTTGCATCGATCACAAAACTATAATATAATCTCAAAAACAAACCTAATGGATGAAATCAGATTTTATCGTTTAGTTGTTGAACTAAACTTGCTACTCTAAATACACTTATTTAATATTTTATCAATTAATATTATTCCAACTCCACCAACCTCACCAATGTCACTTCAGTTAGGGAAGTGCGTTTAACTGAATTCTCCCTAACAATGCTATAACTCCTAATTCACAAAGTCAAAAGGTTAGAAAAAAGCACATAATTTATTAAATAAGAACCTTAACTAATTTTAATCAGAATATGGTTCGGGATTTCAAGTTTATGGTTTTGAATTTTAGGACAAAATATTTTATTTGGTTCGAAATAGATAACTTATACTTATTAAGTGAATATTTTGTCACAAATGCAAAGTTTGAGTTGAAATTATTGAATTTTGCAAACCTGTAACTTGTATTACAGCTCTGCCTCAAACTCTGATACTGGTATATATGAACTCGAAAAAAATCTAACTTGTAGTGTGGCTTCACTTTTGATTCTGATACCGGTATATATCAACTCAAAAAAACGCTAATTTGTATTCTAGCTCTTTCTCTGATTCCAACATTAGTATGCATCATCTCAAAAAAACACTTGCACAATTTATTTATTCGTTATTTATTTACTTTTCTGATAAGTGAGTATTTTATAAAACTTCAAATATTGAATTCGCCTTTGATTTGTTTCTTCCTTTGACTGATCAACTGCTTAGGGCAACATTTGCCTCTTTTTAAGGGGCCCTCTTCATATATATTGGAGTACTTTTTTTCAAATATATTTAACACTTTTAGTGGCATGACATCCTCAACTATAGCACAAGTTCCTAGTTGAATTTGGTAGTCCAATTTCAAAGTGGGACACCAAAGTATATCCACATGAAAGCGACATCATATGAATAAAAATCTCTTTTCAATAAATAAAATAAAATAATATATGATGAAAGCAGATGATAAAAACAAGTAATATGTTTTTGGGTTGGTTATGGTAGTAATAAATAAAATAAGGCATCAGTAAGATAGTAGTATATAGTACATATTTTGAAGATTAGTTGAAAATGTGGTGCAATCTTTCTTTACACATCCAAGTATGGTGCTTTAGATGAAATTTTGTACTCTATTTATTATGGTGATGAGTACTAGTTAAAAATGAACAAAACCATGTAGGCTTTTTAGTGTAGTAGCTGAATTATTTTTTTATCTTTTCTTTAAATGATTTTTGTGATTTTTTAAAACTTTTGGGCATAAAATATTTGGGGGAGAAATGGGGCCGATCTAGCATACATTTTATGGCTTCATTCGAATCAAGCGATTTTGGCTCAAACTCTATACATACATGTATTACGAAATTCACTAAACGAATACAAAATTACAGATTTTTAATCCAGTAAATCAAATAAGTTGTGTTAGAATCGAACTCAATCTCATAAAGCTTAAATCTTGGATTTGCCTCCGCCAAAGATAACCGACAAAAGCTTCATCAAAGGATGTGATCCAGTGGTCAATAAAGTGGGTTAATTAAGAATCATGGGGTCTCAGGTTCAAATTCAACGGAGACAAAAATACTAGGTGAGTTATTCTCATTTGTCAAAGCCTTGGTGGACGTATAGGTTTATCCAATACTTATGCTAGTGGAACGTAGCAAGCACCAGGTAAAATTAGTCGAGATGGGCTCAAACTCGTCAGCTACCCATCACTCGTCAGTTTGTGTAGTATTTCTATGACCTAATTCACTCGATAAAGATCAGAAATTTTTTAATTTGTCTCGCTTGACATAAGTTATATAGGAATTAAGTAATGCCTTTTATGATATAATTTGTGAATGCTTAAACTGGAATTTTATCTCGCTCAGCATAAGTGTGAATTAATTTACAACATTATAGTCTGTACAAAAGGTATAATAACATGTCTGAACACAAATTAGGTCTGGAGTTTTGACTTTTTATGAGGTTATGTTTTCAAAAATAGACAAACCTTCGTTATGTGTGAAGATCATGGGGGTTCTTGGCAACTTGAACTTCTCACTTTTCATTAGTTTAAGATTCTAGTCTAGAAATAAGCATGATAATCTTTTTTATGAACAAGGCAAATGACATATTTGTCCTTGTAATATAAGCCGATGTGTTTTACAACTATGCAGAGAATGGTGACGATCAAATATGATTTGAATGTGAGTAATCCAACAGAATAACTATATTGTATATAATAAGAAGTCATAACAATATCATAACTTGTGTTCTTTTTCTCTTTTTGTTTGTACTTTGTAGCTTTCGAATCATAATGATCAGACAAAATTTGTGAGTAATTCAACGTGACAATTAGATTGAATATAACATGAAGTCATATTTCAATAACTTGCATGTCACAGTTCACTCGATTTTGGTTCCACTTGTCGGTGTCTTGTTATACCATATGTCTTTGGCGCTAAGCTTAACAATATCTTAGTCCCGAAAAAAATTCACCATACTTAAAATGATCATTCCCGCAAAAGGTAAAGTAAAACCTACCCTCCCTTGCTTGTACTTATTCACATTGAAGTTTTCAATTTATTACTAATAAAAAAAATCACTAGACACTCTGCCTAGTGGTGTAAATTCAATTAAGCAAAAATTATTTAAAACGAGGACAAAATTTAAATATCGACCCAAAAATATTCATTTTGGGCAACTCACCCGGGGCTTGGCAAGCCCAAGCCCATCCCGTGTTGGACTGTTTAGCCCATTCTCTAATTTATCAAAATATTGCTAACTTCTCCGAGAAATAAATTAAAAGCGAGAAATAAATTAAAAGATCCCAAAATATCACAATTACTATGAAATTTAAGAGTGATTGCAAAATATTAAAGTAACTATGAAATAAACTGCAATTCAATTTTTGATAACTACAAAAATAGCCATCAAAATGCTTCTTGTAAAACTTTATCCAAATTTATTGTATTTTTTGAATTCCCAAATTTTAACATGCATGTCCGTATCATATAACATTGAGGTGCAACTCTACATTTTCATTCAACCGTACAATTAAGAAAATAAGTAGATATATTGCATAAATATACTTATACACACCAATTAAGCATGGATATTGATTGGAAATAGTGAAAATTATGGGGAAAGTTCACAAATAACAACTTTTCAGCCAATGTAATTAAAAAATAGCCATTATTTTGAGTTATCAAATGGAGTTCCAGGATATTGGCTATTTTCCAAACAGGGCCAAAAAGTGGCAATTAGGCGCTTCCTGAAGTTTCATTTGTAAAATTTAAGATCCCAAAATACTCTCTCCATTCACTTTTATTTGTCATGTTTTTCTTCTCAAAAGTCAAACAGTATTAAAGTTGAATAACATTTTTAAGATGTATTTTATCATCATATTAGTATGAGAAGGATTGCAACTTATAGTTTTTTCGGGTATAGTTTTTGAATATCTAAAATTTATATTAAAAATATTAAATTAATCTAATTCAATTTAACTCGAAATATTAGTCAAATTGACCATCATGGAGTGTGACAAATAAAAGTGAACGGTTCAAAGATGGGACCGAAAAGTTGCAAGTGTGTGTTAAGCCCACAGGAATATGTGTTGGCCCAATTTATCTTTTAAGGGCCGCTCAATATCAAAGCCCATCTATTGGCCCATTGGCTTTCCTAGACCAATTTATCAAAAATATGGTTCCTCGATTTTTGGCTTAAATCTGATTAGGTCCTCAATATTTAAACCAAACGACATATCGAACATACTAAATTTTCTAACAAGTTCCTGAAATTACATAATTAGTGAAATGTTTGGTGTGTTAAAGAAATCCCGATGCAAGTTGACGTAACAAAGTATGTAATACGCGGCTTGTACATAATGATGAGTGTTATAAACCTCTATATAAAATAATCGCTTGTACAAATATTTTTTGAATGTTATAGCGAAATACTGTTATCATGAAACAAGTACAAATTCATAATAACTCAAGATAGTGAAAAGCAAGTAAAAATTCACATAAATAAAACTAAACATAACATTGGGATTTAACATCAACATCAGCACTCCCCCTAATGAAGACAAAAAAACAACAATAAAGAAAAATAAGGGAAGGGTAAATTTTCCGTACATTAAGATCTAACTAGATCCACTTTCCTATGATTTTCCAAGAAATCAATTAGATTTTCTATATACTTATCATGAAGCTCTTTGTTACCAAATATATTACTCATTTCTTTAGCTTTCTCTCGAATTATCTTTCCATTACCCTCCACCATTACTAACTTCACTGAGTTGGTCACGGAGTTACTCGTGTAGGACCCATCCTTTTCGTTTCTTGGTACTTCTACACCGACACCTTTATCCTCTAGGATTCTAGCGTTCAGTCCTTGATCAACCAAAAAAGGTAACATAATCAACGGATGCCCGAACATTAACCCCTCTATAATCGAGCTCCATCCACAATGTGTTAAGAATCCACCAATTGAGTCATGACTTAGTATTTTCAACTGAGGTGCCCAATTCTTCCATACTATGCCTTGATCTTTAGTTCTTTTCTCAAAACCATCCGGAAGCACAATCGGGTCGATATTTCCTAAACCTGATGGCTTTCTCATGACCCAAAAGAAAGGTAACCCTGATAACTCCAACCCACGAGCCAACTCATTGATTTCACTCTGACCAACTGTCACTTCACTTCCTAATGCTACATAAATCACCGAACCTTTCGGTTTCTCATCTAACCATTCTTTAATCGATATCCAGGATTCATTTTTTTCGTGGCTACTACTTTCCACTACAGGTGGCATCAACCCCGTAGGAAGCACGGGCAAATGAAGTAGATCCTCCAGTAACTTCAACCACTGACCTTCAAACTCGTGACAATGACGAATAATAAAAGCATCAGCCCCTATAAGCGTGAATCCTTTACGATACTTGTCTGAAATGCCAGAAAAAGTTTTCTGGCTGGACCCCACCATCCATTGTGCCTCATGGCGGCGATACGCCGCCTTTGTTTCAAATGGGATCCATTTTGGTGGAACCAAAAATTCCTCCAAGGTTGGTGGTGAAGTACAATTGTTGGTGTTGATCATATTCTCAATGGAACCAAAGAAGGAATTAAACCAAGCATTGATTATGCTATAGCAAATTCTTGATATCCCTAATCTTGTTGAAATTGGAGCCAACCAATATTGTGCAAAATCTTGAATAATCCAATCAGGAGCACTTTTTTCCAAGAAATTAGTCACCTCTTGTTCCATACCATCCATTGCTTTCTTGAGATAAATCATTTGATCTTCATTTGTTATATCCATAGTGGCCTCAGCATTTTTTGGTAATCCATCAACTTTTGGAAGTGGGATTCTTACAAAATTTATGGAATTTGAAAATTGAGAGGGCATTTTTGAGAGACGATCAATGTTTCTTGGAGTTGAAATAAAAGAAATTTTGTGACCTTTTTGTGCAATGAATTTAGAAAGTTCAAGAAATGGCATAATATGACCAAAAGCTAGCCATGGAAACATGACTATGTGAAGCTTTTTAGTATTACTTTCATTTCCATTGGCTATGGATTTGACAAGTTGAGTTTCCATGGCTTGCACAAAGGTTTTTTGTTAATGCTCTCCGTATGATGGACAACTATATTATAAAGGGATTGTTTGGTAGAGTGTCTTAGAAAAAATAATGTATGCATTAACTTTATATATTACTAGTATCTTATTTGATACATTTTATTAACCTATGTATAACTACTGCAATCATTAGTTATATACTCTATTTGAAATTAAGGTGTGTATAACTAATGAATGAAAATTCATGATACTAATAATGCAATGTGTTCTAATGTATGCATTAGCATGGTTAAAGACACAGTAACCCCTCAAAACCTTTTTCACATTTTTTCCACTATATTTGTGGTGAGTATTTTTGTAAACAATGTTTTTTAAAAAAAATTTATGCAATGCATGTTATTGTTAATATACCAAATCAAATACTAGATAAGAAATATTCCAGCATAAATAATGTAAGTATAACTTATACTTTATCATTATTATTAATATACCATATTCGACACTATTTTTATACTCCCTACTAAATTACTGCAAGAGTGTTGAGACTTTGTGATCACATTACAAAACTGTGCGGTTGAAAAAAGTAATGGTAGAGTAGTTGAAAGACAACGTTTAATCAATCATAGAAAGATCTTCACAACGTGATTTTGGTACATTTCGCACAAATTTAACTTAAAATGATAAGATATAAAAAATCTTTTTATTTTCTTAAATAACATATCAAATCAAAAGAGATTATTCTTTTTGAAAAGAAGAAAATATTACTTTTATGACATGTTGAAAAAAAATAATGGTAGAGTGGTTGAAAGATAATAATTTAAAAAGTTCATTTAATCAATTATAGAAAATTAATCTCCATGTGATTTTGCAGGGGACACTTTGTCACGATTCTCCATTTAATCTTGGCTCAATCCAAGTTGGAAAATGAATTGTTTAATCCCTATCTATTTATACATATTTAATCAATCATAGACGACACCTTCTTTATCTTTTGACGATATGAAAAAGTAACTACTGCGTGTCAAAAGGTGATATATACTACATAAAATAAAACAGTGGGTGCCACTTATTAAATTTAAGAGGTCTGCAGCTGCATTGCTACATGTTGCATAGCCCATGTAAGCTGCTCCCCCTGTCCATCCAGCAAAAGTTCGTGTTGATCATGTTGTTAATGGAACCTAAGAAGGAATTGAACCAAGCATTGATGATACTATAGCAAATTCTTGATATCACTAATCTTGTTGAAATTGGAGCCAACCAATTTTGTGCAAAATCTTGAATAATCCAATCAGGACAATTTTTTTCTAAGAAATTAGTCACATATTTTTCCATACCATCCATTGCTTCCTTAAGATAAATCATTTCTTCATTTTTTATATCCATAGAGGCTTCTGCATTTTTTGGTAATCCATCAACTTTTGGAAGTGGGATTTTTACAAAATTTATGGAATTTGAAAATTGAGAGGGTATTTTTGGGAGTCTATCAATGTTTCTTGGAGTAGAAATAAAAGAAATTTTGTGACCTTTTTGAGCTATGAATTTGGAAAGTTCAAGAAAAGCATAATATGACCAAAAGCTAGCCATGGAAACATAACTATGTGAAGCTTTTTAGTACTACTATTTTCATCTCCATTGGTAATGGATTTGACTAAGTTGTGTTTCCATGCTTGCACAAAGGTTTTTCCATAGGGGTCGTTTGGTAGGGTGTATAAGAATAATGCAAAATATAGTGTGTTGGTAATGCTTACATTAGTAATGCTAGTATTAGTTATGCTGAGAAATTTCTTATGCAATGTTTGGTTTGGTGTATTAAAAATAATATGTTTTACATAATTTTTTTAAAAAATATTTGTTTACAAAAATACACTCCACAAATATGGTGGGAAGGATGTGAAAAAGGTTTTGAGGGGCAATTGCGTATTTAATCATGCTAATGCATGCATTAGAACCCATTGCATTACTAATACATAGAAAAGGGTGGTATTAGTAATACACACCTCAATACACAATAGAGTGTATAACTAATGACATTAGTTATACATAGACTAAAAAAATAAACCAAACAAGATACTAGTAATACACAAAATAAATGTATGCATTATTTTTTTAATACACTCTACCAAACGACCCCTTAATGTTTTGCTAAGATGAACAACTATATTATAAAGAGTGTTAAGAATTGAGATCACATTACAAAATTGTGTAAACATAATATAGTACTCCCCATTTAAAAACGAATGACCCCCTTTTTTTTTTTAATACTTTAATTTTAACTTTTCACATGATATATTTGAGACCACAAAATTAAAGAACATTTTGATACATTTCACACAACTTTAATTTAAAACTATAAGATGTAAAAATATTTTTTATTTTCATAAAGTACATATCAAATCAAAAGAGATTACTCTTGTTGATAACGGAGGAAATATTACTTTTATGACATGTTGAAAAAAATAATGGTAAGAATGGTTGAAAGATAATAATTAAAAAAGTTCATTTAATCGCAATCATAGAAAATTAATCTCCATGTGATTTTGCAGGGGACACTTTGTCACGATTCTCCATTTAATCTTGGCTCAATCCAAGTTGGAAAATGAATTGTTTAATCCCTATCTATTTATACATATTTAATCAATCATAGACGACACCTTCTTAATCTTTTGACGAAATGAAAAAGTTACTACTACGTGTCAAAAGGTGATATCAAACAGTGGGTGCTACTTATTAAATTTAAGATTTTTTTTTTTTTTTTTTTTTTTTTGTTAATTAAAGATTTTATTTACTACCAACAATCGAAAACCCAATGCACCAAGACTACCTCTACTATTCTGTAGAGTCATTATTATGTCAAGTCTAACAAGAACAAGCTAAGAATAGCAATCTAAGCTCTCTAAAATTGCTTCATCCTACTATGTATTGCACCTCTGCCATGTATCTCTTGGACCACTCTTTTCAGCAAGGTATTGACCTAACTTTTTTGATTTTGTAAGATTCTAATATTCCTCTCACGCCACAAAGTATAGATACAACATGCGAAGAATAGCCTGTAGAGGTCTGCAGCTGCATTACTACATGTTGCATAGCCCATGTAAGCTGCTCCCTTGTCCATCCAGCAACATCCAGAGTTGAGGTGCAACTTTATCTCCATTTGTAGCATTGCATCCTCATCATATCCAGCAACATCCATAGTTACTTTAGCTTTTAAGAATTTTTTGAATAACCCAAGATGCTTGAGGAATTTGCACATCCCGGATATCTCTTCCCTTTGTATAGTAGCTATACTATGCACCCAATGAACCCATAATCTGTCCTTTAATTTTTCTTACATAAATTCCATACTAGTTTTGCAAATTGCAATTGCAGCCTTATTCCAAGTATAGACATCCAAAACATTCATTCCACCAGCAGCTTTTGGTAAACATAAATCATCCCAATACCACTAAAGCTTTTCTCGACAAGTCAACACCATCGGTCCATAGGAATATTCTACACAAAGACACAATCTGTTGGACCACTTTCTTGGGTAAAACAAAGATTTGAGACCAGTAAACTTGGACAGATAGTAAGACAGATTTGATCAATTGGAGTCTCCTAGCATAAGAAAGAAACTTTATTGTCCAAGAAACAATTTTTCCCATTAAGAAAAGTTTAGTATGCATATATACTCCACTCCTATGAGACTTAATACCTAGTATAATTTTGAAAAAGCCTTTAGTCACTACGCGATTCCTTTTTCCAATTATCTAATTAAATAAACTCAAGATAACGAGAGGCAAATACAAAGTTATTTTAAAAAAAACAATGAATAACATCTGGATGTAACATCATCATAATTCATAATAAGCATCTTCCACAAAGATTTCTTACATTAAGATCTAAATTTATGTCTATTAATTCTTCACTTTCCTATGATTTTCCAAGAAATTAATTAGATTTTCTATATACTTATCATGAAGCTCTTTGTTACCAAATATGGAACTCATTTCTTTTGCTTTCTCTCGAATTTTCTTTCCATCATTTTCCACCATTACTAACTTCACCGTGTTGGCCACAGAGTCACTCGTGTAGGACCCGTCCTCTTCGTTTCTTGGTACTTCTACACCAACTCTTTTATCTTCTAAAATTCTAGCGTTCAGTCCTTGATCAACCAAAAAAGGTAACATAATCAATGGATGACCGAACATTAACCCTTCTATAGTAGAGCTCCATCCACAATGAGTCAAAAACCCACCAACTGAGTCATGACTTAATATCTTCAATTGAGGTGCCCAACTCTTCCATACTATGCCTCGACCTTTAGTTCTTTCCTCAAAACCATCCGGTGGTTCAATCAGGTCAGTATCTCCTGGCCCGGATGGTTTCCTCAACACCCAAAAGAACGGTGATCCTGATAACTCCAACCCAAGAGCGAGCTCATTGATTTCACTCTGACCAACCATCACTTCACTTCCTAATGCTACATAAACCACTGAACTTTTTGGTTTCTCATCTAACCATTCTTTAATCGATATCCAAAATTCATTTTTTTCATGGCTACTACTTTCCACTACAGGTGGCATCAACCCCGTAGGAAGCACTTGCATATGATGCAGATCCTCCAGTAACTTCAACCAATGACCTTCGAACTCGTGACAATGACGAATAATAATAGCATCTGCACCTTTAATCGTGACACCAATACGGTAGAGGTCCGAAACGCCAGAAGCATTCTTCTGGCTGGACCTCACCATCCATTTTGCCTCATGGCGGTGATATGCCGCCTTTGTTTCAAATGGGACCCATTTTGGTGGTACCAAAAAATCCTCCAACTTTGGTGGTGAACTATTGTTTGTGTTGATCATGTTCTCAATGGAACCAAAGAAGGAAAGGAACCATGCATTGATGTTACTATAGAAAATTCTTGATATCCCTAATCTTGTTGAAATTGGAGCTAACCAATATTGTGCAAAATCTTGAATAATCCAATCAGGACAATTTTTTTCCAAGAAATTAGTCACCTCTTGTTCCATACAATCCATTGCTTTCTTGAGATAAATCATTTGATCTTCATTTGTTATATCCATAGTGGCCTCAGCATTTTTTGGTAATCCATCAATTATGGGAAGTGGGATTTTTACAAAAGTTATGGAATTGGAAAATTGAGAGGGTATTTTTGGGAGACGATCAATGTTCCTTGGAGTTGAAATAAAAGAAATTTTGTGACCTTTTTGTGCAATGAATTTAGAAAGTTCAAGAAATGGCATAATATGACCAAAAGCTAGCCATGGAAACATGACTATGTGAAGCTTTTTAGTATTACTTTCATTTCCATAGGCTATGGATTTGACAAGTTGAGTTTCCATGGCTTGCACAAAGGTTTTTTGTTAATGCTCTGCGAATGATGGACAACTATATTATAAAGAGGTCGTTTGGTAGAGCGTATTAGAAAAAATAATGCATGCATTAACTTTATATATTACTAGTACCTTATTTGATACATTTTATCAACCTATGTATAACTAATGCAATCATTAGTTATATACTCTATTTGAAATTAAGGTGTGTATAATTAATGAATGGAAATCTATGATACTAATAATGCAATGTGTTCCAATGTATGCATTAGCATGATTAGAGACACAGCAGCCCCTCAAAACCTTTTTCACATTCTTTCCATTATATTTGTGGTGGGTATTTTTGTAAACAATATTTTTTTTAAAAAAAATTATGCAATACATGTTATTGTTAATACACCAAATCAAATATTAGATAAGAAATATCCCATTATAAAAAATGCAAGTATAACTTATACTCTATCATTATTATTAATATACCATATTCGATACTATTTTTATACACCCTAACAAATTACCGCAAGAGTGTAAAGACTTTTTGATCACATTACAATACTGTGTGGTTGAAAAAAGTAACGGTAGAGTAGTTGAAAGACAACGTTTAATCAATCATAGAAAGATCTCCACGTGATTTTGCTGGGGCATTTGGTAACACGGTAAATTATGATAGAGCTGTAATATGAAATTATGATTTGAAATCAGATTAATTTGAAATTAAAATTTTGTTTGGACATGTAACTTGAATTTTTTAAGTTGTATTTTTTTTTATAAATATGAAAATCCCACAAGTTATGATAATTATTAAAATTTCTCTAAGTCTTATACAAAGTAAGCAAACCATAATTTATAAATAAAATATTGACTTTATGTTCCTCTTATAAATAAATATTTGTGACTATAAACATATAAGTACACATAAATTTATAAAGATCCACTTGTGAATAATAATAGTAACTAGTTATTTTTTAATATAATGCTTTCACCTGATACAAACAATGTCTCCACACCGAGCATGAGGCTTTTTTGGCAATATCTAAAATAATAGATTTTTTTTTTACAAAATAATTCCAAGTTTTACATTTAAAAAAATTGAAATTTGGAATCTCTAATCATATTATTTTTGGAGAATTTAATTTGAGATTTGAAATCATAACTCCAAATTGCATTTTCAAACGTAGATTTAAAATCATAATTTCATTTCGCATTTCCAAATGCAAGCTAATTATTCCTAGTCAAAGTCTAACAGTCTCGCTGAATTTAGTTTTTCATTGAATATACCTACTATCGGAAGTAAAGGCGTATCCTACTAAAAAATTTCAATCTTATTAGTTATTATATTAATATAATGTGGTTAGACCAATATTATTGTATGGGGCAGAATGGCTTATTATCGAACGCTCACATATATGCAAAAGATGAAGATAGAGGGAAAACGGATCGATGCTCAGATGATGGATGTGTGAGTACAGTAGGAGAGACATGATTAGGAATGAATTTATTTGGGGCTAGCTAAGGTGCATGAAAGTAACCTCAATGGCAGACAAGATGAGGAAAGCAAGACTGAGGAGTTTTGAGCATGTGAAGAGGAGGTGCTTGGATGCACCAATTAGGAGGTGTGAGAGGTTAGTTATTGTAATAGGAGTTAGGAGAGGTAGCCGAAAAAGAACGGGGGAGGGGGAGGGGAATTGATTAGACATGACTTGACACAACTTCAGCTTAATGAGGACATGTCTCTAGATACAAATGTATGGATGTCAAGGACTATTAGAGAAGAAGTTTAGTAGGTAATCAGGTGTTGTCGCGTTTTATGTGGGAATTAGCTAGGAGGCTAACCTCCTCATTTCCTCTTCTCAGTATTAATAGTATTATTTAGTAATTGCGTAGTTTCTTATTCTTTTATGTGTAGTATAATTTGTTGCTTCTTATATTATATCTTGCTATATGATTGTTATATTTTTCTTGCAATTTCGCTTAAATTTTTTTGCTTATTCTAATTTTAGGAGAAAAAATATTTTGGTCAGCATGATTTTAGGAGCTTGATACAAGATTTATACGTAACGTCACTATGTTTAGTTTTACTTTTGCTAAACACATTTTGGAATTTAAAAATGTCAATTTTATGTAGGACTTGTATCTACATATCTATATTCCCTAAAATAAATCACAAATATGGTCCTGAAGACTTGTAAGAGTCCACCAGCAGTTAAGAGACCAGGTCCCTTAACACACAAAACAGTGCAGAATAACAGAATAGCAAAGGCAGAATAGAAAGTAAAATGCACACGATATTAAGTGGAAAACTCCTTGCTTAAGGGAGTAAAACCACGACCTACCTCGTAGGATTTCTCAATCACTTCACTATCTTCAAGCAACGTTGAATATAGACTCCGTAATTGCAAGGATTAAACTCTTAACCCTTAACCTTCTTGCAATAACTTTATTACAAGATACACCGGCAATAAATCTATTGATACTGACTGAAACAACCAACTCTAGCTGATTCAAACACTGGCTAACTCTAGCCCTAAACGTCAACTAACTCTAGCTGACAACCCTAGGCAACTCTACCCAAGGAAGCCATCAAACAAATGATGAGAGAAAGACTTGACTAAAGACTTAATGATCCAATCAACTAACTCTAATTGATATGACTCAACTAAGAACTTAGGCAAGACAATGATTTACTAACCTTTATAACTCAAGCGTAGATTTTACAAGATAAGAACATAAACATAGGACTCAAAAACAGCTAAGACTCAACGCACTGTATCAGGTCCCTTGCTGAAAATGAAATCTTGATTGAAAAAACTAGGTTTTGCTCCTTGAAATGTTCCTTTTATAAGAGAGAGAAAAACCTAGGATGGCTCTAATTGGACAAGGTTGGTACCTCTGTTGCCGTACCACCTACTTTTCTGCAGAAAGTATGCTTTTCCAACTGTGTTCAATTGACTGCATATGAACCCGAGTTTCGCAAGGACCTGGTCCTAAGATATAGTTTGTAGATCATCAAAACTTCAATGATATAATAATTTTCCTTTTTTTGATGATGACAAACTATTCCCTGTCACCAGGACCAGATCCTTTAGAAACCCTAGAATTCTTCCCCCTGTGTATGGTATCCACTATTTTGCCTGCTAAATCAGGTTCCCCCTGTCACCAAACATCTTTCCCCTTTTGGCATCCTAAAAAAGTGCAACAGTAAACCAGATTAAATAATATGTAAAGCAGGTTAATTCATGGCCATTGAGGAAACAATTACATGAATGAACAAGCCAAAATAGAGAGCAGATAGTAGACAAATACAAATCAATCCATTAAAAATAAGAAGAACAACATCACATACATTACTGATCCCAAAAATAAAATAAAAAGGACTGTTCTTTAGTTGCCACTGGGAATAAGGACTCTGAATAAAAAAGGCTAAAACAAGGAAACACTAGGGCTTAGGAAGAGGGAGGCTGGGGGGCAAGTAATTTGAGAAGCAGATCTATATGCGCACTAGAAGATGTGTGCGCACTAAGAAGTTACTTAGTGAGATCCTTGACTTCAATATTGAGCTCGTTGACCTGTGTCCTCAGACTTTCATTCCCCTTCTTCAACTCTGCGGAGGTACCAGGTCCCTCAACTGAAAGTTGCTGAACCTTGGCTTTGAGATGCGAGATTTCTGCATCTCGAGTGGCCAATGTGACCTTCATTTTTTCCGAATCAGCAGTCAGTTTTTCTTGGCTAGCAAGCAGCTCCGATACTTGGGACTTAGTCCTCAATTTTCCTTCAGCACACTCATTTTCAATGAGAGTGACCATTGTGAACGTCTGATTGACTGACCCATCCACCTTTTTATCATACCTCACTTTGAAATGATCGAACACTCTATTCAGAAGATAACCATAAGGCATGCCATGCTTGCCATTCTTATTATGAATCACCTTGTGCATATGGTCGATCATGATGGTAGGAAGATTTACGAGCACAAAAGTGTTGAGGGATTCCATTAGGAACAAGTCCACTGCATAGGACACAAACGCGTTTCTGATCGTGGAAGCAATACCTTGTTCACTAATTCAAACAGTAATTAAAACTCCCTTTTGAGAAACTTCTTGGACACCCCAGCATTTCACTTTCCAGGAATTTTAGCAATCTCTCGAACAAACTCCAGTGGTGATTTTTGATTCAGCATAGACCTGATCCCGTCTATTGGCATATCCAGAATTCTACCAAGAACTTCTTCATCTAGAACCATTTTCACTCCCTACATGATGGTTGTAAAACTCAAACCATCCTCGACAAACTTGATGGTATAGTAGAAATTTCGCACATCTTTCTCATAAATGGCAAGAGCCGATAGATCATACAAGTGAATCCAGTTTGATGCTTTACAAACTCCACCAATTCACTCATTTCGGGTTGCTCAAAGATTGTTGGATAAAAAACATGCTCTTTTAGCACTCTTTGACGCTTGAGCTCTCTAATTCTATTCTCCCTAGTGACAATCTTAGGAGGTTTCTGCACTTTTCTTTTCTTCGATGAGGTTCCAGGTCCCCTAGCAAACTCTACCACTGTGACAGGTGTGGAGGAGTCAGTTGTAGGACCAGGTCCCTTTGAGGAGTCAGTTCTCTTCCTTTTCACTGAAACATGTTTCTTGATGCCTGTTCCCTTAGGATTTGGCTCTAAAGGTTTGGCAGGATTTAGACTACCTACTTATTTCCTTGATTTAGCAATAGCAGCAAAAATATCAGAGCCTACCTCCTTTTTCTTTTCTTCTTCCTCCACAATCACGACTTTTTTTATATGTACGAGTTCCTTGTTCTTTTCAAAAATCTTCCTCAACCTCCTATCTTTAGCAGTACCTTTTTTGTTCGCTTTTATAGCATCATTTATCAACTTCTTCTCCATTGCCCGTGTTCCATAAGACTTAACTATAGTATCACTTTTCTTGGCCTTTCGTTTAGATTCTCTTACACCAAACTGTTTCCACGTTATTTCACTCAAGGATGTTTCATCCTCATCGTCCTCATCTGGAGGCAAAAGAGGTTTATTTCAGCCTTTTTAGTGGCAGGAGTCCTATGATACGTTGGATTTGGGAAAAGAGCAAAAGACCTTGACTCAAATGATTTTTCAGGCTTATCTTGAGTCACTCTTAGATCATTTGACAGTTGGGTTAAGCTCTCAGGAATCTAATTTTCACCTGCCACCATACTGTTTGAAGGATTGCCTCTGTCAACTGACAAATCTCTCTCAAACATGTGTTTATCAACGAGAGAGGGATTAGTGGAGTCAAGAGTACCTGGTCCCCCGATGATTTCTGTTATCGCCTCAACAAATGGAAAATAATGTTTAATAGTAAGAATGGACATTGGAGTAGGTTCAGAGATCAATAACAGAGACATGGTTAGTTTTTCTGGAACTATGATAGAGGCAGAGTCAGTTAGAGAAAACGAAGGTATGGGTATCGAGGGTCCGACAGGTGATATGATAGATGCATCTTTTTTAGCCATAAAAGATGGAGTGCCATTGAAAAAAGGGTTATTGAAAGGAGGCAAAGCAGATTTTGGGCTTCCCTCTTCTGGAAGAGTAGTGATGAAGGACAAGGGTTGAGACATTTTGGTCGAGAACACATATGATATTTAAAGTAAGAGTTTGAGAGAGAGAAAGATTGAGTGCTTGAGGTATTTTGATGTTAAGAATGGGGGATTTAAGATTTTGGGTATTTGAAGAAAAGGAGAGGGTGTGTCTATTCAGATTAAAGCGAAGCGACGTGCCTGGTCCTTATTGGACACGCCTTTTAAATTTTTTATTTTCAAAGAAATAACAGTAGTTCAGAGAGGCAGCAAAATACACGTGGCAAAAAAGGTCTTTTTAAGCATTTTTAGGAATAGTAATATACAGGATACTAACCTCATAACAGGGACCAGGTCCCTGCTAAATGCCTTTCAGGACATATAGTCTTTTTTCTTTCTTATTGCTTTCTTACTTCAATTGGTCCATCATGGGTGTATACCTGCAGAAGGTACCCATTCATATATTACCACCTGGATACCTGTCTCCTAATCATAGCCAATGGAAAGAAGGATGAAAGCAACACAAAAAACTTAGTTCAATTTAATTAGACCTAGTTTGAGCCTATTTTTTTTTCTCAAACTGATCTCTGTTAAGGGCTTTGGTGAAAATGTCAACCACTAGGTCTTTAGTTTTACAGAATTTCATGCAGATATTTCCTTTCTCTCATTATCTCTAAGAAAGTGATGCCTCACATCAATGTGTTTGGTTCTCTGTACTGGACTATTTTTTTTTATTTTGCCATATTAAATGCATTTGTGTTGTCACATAGCAAGGGCACAGTATCTGAGACTATCCCAAAATCCTCCAACTGCTGTTTGATTTATAGCAATTGAGCATAATATGAGGCAAATGCAACTTATTCAACTTCAGCAGTAGAAAGAGCCACTAAATTCTACTTCTTAGTTCCTAGGAGATCATACAAGAACCAAGAAAGTGAGCCATTCCTGAAGTGCTTTTCCTATCCACCAGATACCCTATATAATCTGCATCAGTATAGCCAAATAGATCAAAAGAGTCACCTGAAGGATAGTACAGGACTAGATCCCCAATACCCTTCAGATATCTCTTCTTGTATTGCATTGATCCAATCAACATCCTTCAGCGCCTCCTTTACATTTTTGGGTTCAATGGTGGAGATGAAAGCTGAGAAGGCAGCTAGATTTCTTACTTGAGACCTTGTGAAAGCTGAGAAGGCAGCTGGATTTCTTACTTGAGACCTTGTCTTCATGCCAGAGTCGAGTGGTGATGTAAGATTATCAAGAAGATGAGAAGATTTGTGTTTCTAGTTTGACCCCCTTACAGCTGATTGAACTTGAATGGTACCAGGTCCCTCATTAAGATGATCGTACGATTCCTAGGATATTGAATCATCATGATCATGATTAGTTTCCTGAGGACCTGCTACTTCTGCTTTCTTGGTGTCTTCAGTTGCTGATTCTTAGTTGTCTTGATTTTTCTATTTTCTTCATTTTTACCTGATTAATGCTCCCTTCATCATTCAAACTATCTCTCTGAATCTGAAAAAGCTCCTCTATTTTTGCATCATCCTTACTCACAAGATCTTCTTTACTGCCAGATTCATAAAAGATGACACGAATACTCTCTTTAATGCATAGTGTTCTTTTGTTGTACACTCTGTATGCTTTGCTGGTAGAGGAATAACGAACAAACACTCATTCATCACTTTTGGGATCGAACTTCCCAAGTTCATCTTTCCCATTGTTCAAGACAAAGCATTTACACTAAAAAGCTCTTAGATAACTAAACATGGGCTTCTTATCATACAACAGGTCATATAGGGTTTTGTTGAGAATTGATCTAATCAAGCATTTATTAGTAACATAACATGCAGTGTTAACTGCTTCAGCCTAGAATATTTTTGAAAGATCAACATTAATTAACATGGTTCTAGAAACATCCACTAAAGTCCTGTTCTTTCTTTCAACGACCTTATTTTGTTGAGGGGTTCTGGGAGCAGAAAAGTTGTGGCTGATTCTATTTTTTGCAAAAAAAAATTAATCCATTTTGGAGTTTTCAAACTCAATTCCATGGTCAGACCTGATCCCTGCAATCTTTTTGCTGAGCTTGACTTGAATCATCCTTGCAAAGATCATGAAGCTTTCAAAGGTTTCATCTTTGGACCTTAGAAACATGGTCCAAGTGAACCTTCAGTAATCATCAACTATCATTAGGATGTATCTCTTTCCTCCTCTGCTTTAGAACTTGACTGACCCACAGAAATCCATGTGGATCATTCTGAGAGGCCTGCTGGTGATAACTTGCTTCTTTTGTTTGAAAGAGGACCTGGTCTGCTTCTCTTTAACACATGCATCACATATTTTATTTTCTGTAAACTTAATTTTTGGAATTCCACGGACCTGGTCCTTTGTAACCAATTTGTTCAAGAGTGAGGAGCTCACATGTCCTAGTTTGCGATGCCACAAATTAGTGTTATCATTTTGAACACTAAGACATGTGAGTTTATCACCTAGTACTGAGCTTAAATCAGCAATGCACATATTTTTACATCTCTTGGCCTTCAGAATAACTTTATCAGAATTGAGATTTGTCTCAATGCATCCATCAGATAGAAACTTCACTTCATTATCCTTGTTACAGATTTGTGACATACTGAGGAGACTGTATTTGAGGCCTTTCACAAAGTACACATTTTTAATAGCTTGATTTTCTGATTTTCAGTCTTTCCAACACCTTCTATGTGACCCTTCTTTCCATTTCCAAAGGAGACACTTCCACCATGAAGTGCCTAGAGTGAGAGAAAGTCTTCAGTTCTTCCAGTCATATGCTTGGAGCACCCACTATCCAAGAACCAACAGTGATTGTTTCCTCTTTCTCTCACTTGCACATAGAATTAGTTGTTAGACTTGGCAACCCACTTGAGTCTTAGTTCCCAATAAGGGGATAGTGGAACAACCAATATTTTCTTGGTCCATCCAGGCAATCTGGATGTTCTTTTTTTAACAAAGGGGCCAGGTCCCCTTTTTTTGGGATTAGGCACCTTTTTTACAGGCTTCTTCTGCTTATCATATTTTGAGAAACTTTCCTCAGCCCTCTTCCTAGCTTCACAGTTCTTTTTGAGATGGCCATTTTGACCACAGTGTGTGCACAACAGATTATCAGTCATAAACACATACTTGCTATGAGGACTGTAGGGAGGGTTCACCTTTTTGCTTCCTAGACTAATTCTAGTGTTTGACCTCTGATTTGCTAAGTTTGTTAAGATTTGAGACGAATTAGTCCACTTGAGAGATTTTTGAAGTTCTTCTTTGACATTGACCAGGTCCCTTTCTAATTGAGCATTTCTCTTAAGAGAAGCAACAAGACTCTCTCTAGACTTGTTCGGACTTTCTTCAAGCTTAAGCTGGAGACAATGAGCCTCATTTTTTTCTTTAGACTCAAACACATTAGTATTTTTCAGCTTTTCTTTTAGAGAGACATTTTCAGAGGACATTTGACTCAATTTCTCTCCTATCTCTGAAACTTGGACTGTTAGAGCAATCTTCTCACTTTCAGACTTATCAAGGGTCTCATCCCATAAATCCTTTTCATTTGTGAGTTCACAAGTCTATCAGAACACTTGCCAGACCCTTAAGTTTTTTCAAGGAGTAATTACCTAGATTGTGCTTAATATAAATAAGAGTTACCTCATTATCATTTTCATCATCTGATTTTGCCATGAAAGCAAAAAATGAGTTAAATAAGTTATCAACATCTTCCACAACCATCATTGAGACATGTTCGGGTTGCTGGGATTTATATGAATCACTAAAAGAGTCCCCCTCATACTGCTAGGACTTGTTTAACAGCATAGTCAGCTGCAACTCTCCTTTTTTATTTGTCATGGACCTGATCCCTTTGCTTACCTTTATTATTTCCACCTCTGTTGTAGTCTTTGTGCTCCAATTTATGCATAGGGCAATCTTTGATAAAATGACTTGGTTTGCCACATTTGTGACAAAGGTCATTAGCAGTTGCTAATCTGCTTGTGTTACCCTTTCTCTGAAAACCACCATACATCCTCATTATCTTCACAAATCTTTTTGTTATGTAGGCCATGTCCTTATCTTCTTCATTGAAATCACCATTGGTGACCTTAGGAGCAAGAGTTTTCTCCTTCTTACCTTGATCTTGCAATCTCTTCATTTCATACGTTTTGAGATTTTCTATCAACTCATCCATCGTGAGTGTCTTGAGGTCTCGTGCTTCAGTGATTGCATTTACTTTTCTCTCCTAAGACTTGGGAAAAATACTGAGCACTTTTCTCACTTACTTGGTGGTTCTGATAACCTCTCCCAAGCAGTGCAGTTCATTTGTAATCGATGTGAACCTGGTATACATCTCTTGTATTATCTCTCCTTCCTTCATGGTGAAGGCTTCATATTGAGTGATTAGTATGTCCACTTTTGATTCTTTAACTTGGTTTGTTCCCTCATGGGTAGTTTGCAAACAGTCCTAGACCTCTTTAGCCTATTCACACAAAGAGATTCTGTTATACTCATCTGGTTCTATTCCACAGACAAGTAGTTTCTTTGCCTTGTAGCTTTTCTCAATATTTTTTCTGTCTGCTTCATCGTACTTTCTTCTGGTTTTGGGAACAAGTCGCGTGACTTATCATTCTTTAACTTCCTCCATTGGAATATGAGGTCCATCACAGATGATGTCCCACAATGCACTATCCTCAGCCATTATGAAATCGTGCATCCTAGTCTTCCACCAGCCATAGAATTGTCCATTAAAGCGAGGAGGCCTGGTAGTCGACTGACCTTCTTCTAGATTGGGTGGAGCAGCCATGTGAGCTAATCCTCTCAAGGTGTTAGCCTCAAAAGAGAGTACAGGCTCTGATACCAATTGAAGGCTTGTAAGAGTCCACCAGCAGTCAAGAGACCAGGTCTCTTGACACACAGAATAGTACAGAATAACAGAATAGCAAAGGCAGAACAGAAAACTAAATGGACACGACATTTACATGAAAACCTCCTTGCTCAAGGTAGTAAAACCATGACCTACCTCGTAGGATTTCTCAACCACTTCACTATCTTCAAGCAACGTTGAATACAGACTCCGTAGTTGCAAGGATTAAACTCTTAACCCTTAACCTTCTTGCAATAACTCTATTACAAGATACACCAACAATAACTCTATTGTTACTGACTGAAACAACCAACTCTAGCTGATTCAACCACTAGCTAGCTCTAGCCCTAAACGTCAACTAACTCTAGCTGACAACCCTAGGCAACTCTACCCAAGGAACCCATCAACAAATGATGAGAGAAAGACTTGACTAAAGACTTAATGATTCAATCAACTAACTCTACTTGATATGACTCAACTAAGAACTTAGACAAGAAAATAATCTACTAACCTTTATAACTCAGGCGTAGATTTTACAAGATAAGAACATAATCATAAGACTCAAAAACAGCTAAGACTTGACGCACTGTATTAGGTCCCTTGTTGAAAATGAGTTATGTTTCTTTGAGAGAATGACTTTTGCTTTTGATGAAATCTTGATTGCAAAAACTAGGTTTTGCTCCTTGAAATGTTCCTTTTATAAGAGAGAGCAAAAACCTAGGACAACTCTGATTGGACAAGGTTTGTACCTCTGCTGTCGTGCCACCTACTTTTCTGCAGAAAGTACACTTTTTCAGCTGTATTCAATTGACTGCATATGAACCAGAGTTTCGCAAGGACCTGGTCCTAATGTATAGTTTGTATATCATCAAAACTTCAATGATACAACAGGTCCCTAGACTTTTTGCTTAAATTTGATTAGAGGTCTTCATGTTTAAACCAAACGTACCTACTATACAATTTAGAAAAAGCCTGTCATTACACAATTCCTCTTACTAATCTAACTAAATAAGCCCAACATAATGAGAGGCAAATACAAATTTATTTCTTTAAAAAACCATAAATAATATCTGGATGTAACATTATCATAATTAAGCATTTCCCACAAATAAAACCAACAAGATTTCTTACATTAAGATATAAATTTATATATATTAATTCTTAACTTTTATATGATTTTCCAAGAACTTAATCAAATTTTCTATATACTTATCATGAAGCTCTTTGTTACCAAATATGGAACTCATTTCTTTTGCTTTCTCTCGAATTATTTTTCCATCATTTCCTACCAATACTAATTTCACTGAGTTGGTCACCGAGTCACTCGTGTAGGATCCATCCTCTTCGTTTCTTGGAACTTCTATTCCACCCCTTTATCCTCTAGAATTCTAGCGTTCAGTCCTTGATCAACCAAAAAAGGTAACATAATCAACTGATAACCAAACATTAACCCTTCTATAATAGAGCTCCATCCATAATGAGTCAAAAAACCACTGAATGAGACATGACTCAGTATCTTCAACTGAGGTGCCCAACTCTTCCATACTATGCCTTGACTTTTAGTTCTTTCCTCAAAACCATCCGGTAGTTTAATCAGGTCAGTATCTCCTGACCCGGATGGTTTCCTCAAGACCCAAAACAACGGTGATCCTGATAACTCCAACCCAAGAGCGAGTTCACTGATTTCACTCTGACTAACCGTCACTTCACTTCCTAATGCTACATAAACCACCGACCTTTTCTATTTTTCGTATAACCATTCTTTAATCGATATCCAAAATTCATTTTTTTCATCGCTACTACTTTCCACTGTAGGTGGCATCAACTCCGTAGGATGCACTTGCATATGATGCAGATCCTCTAGTAACTTCAACCATTGACCTTCAAACTCGTGACAATGACGAGTAATAATAGCATCAACACCTTTAATCATGACACCATTACGGCAGAGGTTCGAAACGCCAGAAACATTCTTCTGGCTGAACCCCACCATCCATTGTGCCTCATGGCGGCGAGACGCCGCCTTTGTTTCAAATGGGACCCATTTTGGTGATTCCAAAAAATCCTCTAACTTTGATGGTGAACAATTGTTTGTGTTGATCATGTTCTCAATGGAACCAAAAAAGGAAAGGAACCATGCATTGATGTTACTATGGAAAATTCTTGATATCCCTAATCTTGTTGAAATTGGAGCTAACCAATATTGTGCAAAATCTTGAATAATCCAATCAGGACAATTTTTTTCCAAGAAATTAGTCACCTCTTGTTCCATACCATCCATTGCTTTCTTGAGATAAATCATTTGATAAATTCATAGTGGCCTTAGCATTTTTTTGGTAATCCATCAATTTGTGGAAGTGGGATTTTTACAAAATTTATGAAATTGCTAAATTGAAAGGGTATTTTTGGGAGGCGATCAATGTTTCTTGGAGTTGAAATGAAAGAAATTTTGTGACCTTTTTGAGCAATGAATTTAGAAAGTTCATGAAATGGAATAATATGACCAAAAACTAGCCATGGAAACATAACTATGTAAAGCTTTTAGTATTACTTTCATCTCCATTGGCTATGGATTTGACCAGGGGCGGCTCAAGGTCCCTGGTGGCCTAAAGCCAAAAATGAATTGAAGGTCTTAAATATTTTTAAAAAATCAATATTTTTTTAATTAAAAATCTATTCTTCTAAGTTTTTAAGATGCAAAGTTGCTACTATATCTCTTGTATAAGTATTTTGAGATGCAAAGTTGTTTCTTTCTTTTATATATGATTATTTTTTTATAAATAGTACTCCTTCCATTTCTATTTTTTTGATCTATTTTGACTTGACAATGTATTTGGAGTTTAAGAAAATAAAGAAGACTTTTGAATCTTGTAGTTTTAAACTAAAGATGTATAAAATACACCGAAAATGTTCTTTAATCTTATATGCTTAAACATGTCATGAGAAAAGTTGAAAGTAAAGAGTTGACAAAAAAACATTCTTTTTGAAGTGGACTATAAAAAAGACAAAACAAATTAAAACAGATAGTACAAAATATATTTTTTAAATAAACCCTATAATAATTCTAATATTGCTAAAAAAAATGAGGCCCTTCAAATTTGGGAGCCTAAGACGGGTGACAAATTTTTTAAGGCATGAAGCCGCCCCTGAATTTGACAAGTTGAGTTTCCATAACACACAAAGGTTTTTTGATAATGCGTTGCTATGAATTATGATGATCACCTATATTATAAAGAGGGTTGACATTACATTATAAAATGAGATAATAACATTTTCGGTCCCTAAATTATAGGTATATTCTTTTTTTAACCTTTGTGATTCTGACCACGTACAGTTAACTTTCAATTAATTGAAATAATGTGTGCTAAGTCCTTTTGTGTAAGAATTATGTTGTAGTTTAAATACTTTTAGAACTATATTACCATTAAGTATGGAATAAAAATACATGTTTAACATAACATATATCGGTAACAAAATGGTGAAACGACTAATAATTATGGTAAATTCATGAATATACACAATCAAAAGGGACCAAAAGCGCATATTTGAGTAAATTGAAGGTTAAATGTACTTAGTCAGATATCACAATGATAAAAATCAAAATTGACCAGTATTTAAAGGATCAAAAGTGCCATTAACCCTTACAAAATTGTGTAAACAAAATATATCAATAATCTTATGACATGTGGAGAAAAATAATGATAGTCATTGTTGATGTTGGTATAATATACCATAATTATAATAGATTACAGTTGAAAAATAAAATGAACAAAAATGAAAAAAAATCGTACATGCTTACATGACCCAACATTTGATAGTAATTTAAAAGTTCATTTAATCAATCATAGGAAAATCTCTATGTGATTTTGCTTGGGTACTTGATAACACGTTGCATTATTCTAATTAATTCCTATTCAAAGTCCACTGTCTCGATGAATTTATAGATTTTTCATTGAATATATCTACTATCGGATTAACTACGCACCCTACCAAAACAAAATTCAATTCCTAGGTGCGCGAGACAACTTTCTCTAAGGAACTCGGCAAAATAGCCCCGTAAATTCGAGAGAAGGAGTGCCTCCTCACAAAGTGGAGTCGCAGCGACCAGACTCGGGCGACTGTTTACCAAAAACACAGGTCTTTGCAAAGTCGTAAGACCATTTATCGGGCCGACGCTTGCCCAGTGCCTGAAGGTCAAGAAAGTTGGTGACCTGATGACAGGAAAGTCGGCGGTCGACACTCCATCTTAAATCTTAAACTCAAAATCTCTGATTATCGGTTGATTAGAAAGAAAAGTTATTTTATAAAAAAATACAATACTTCTAGAAGATCCATTTAGACTAGCACTAGTTTGTTGCGTATCAATTTCCTCCATGTCACAATTTTGGAAACTCTCAATTAGTTTTGACATTTAGGTATCAATTGTTATTTGGTAGTAATAGAAGTCTTAATTTATCAAGAAAAAAATGATCAATTATGAAAAAAGAAAGAAATTGATACTCGTAGAATAGTGGTATTGTTTTTCTTTGCGTAGCTGATTATAAATTAGCAATTATGTGTTTAAATAGAAGTGTTGAAATTAATAATAAAAAAAATTGATGTGTTTGATTTTACAAAACGTGCTAATAAGTTTTTTTTTTTTTTTTTGAAATGACTAAAATACCTCTAAACGGCTCTGTCTTGGAAAGGATATTTTCCAACTTAAAAATAAATATATTATGGATAAAATAGTAAAAATGTTGGTCTAACCCAAAAGTATTATAAGCTGAAAAGTTATAAATTGAAGTGACCAATTTATAACTTTTGACTGATTTTAATTTACAAATATTAACATGTATACATTTTTAATATTTATCAAATGCATAAATAAGTCAAAAAATAATTTATAAACTGATTAAACTAGCTTATAAATTTAACCAAACACCTTCACCTACCACTAAATCCTCTAGAAGTTACTAATGTGTTGAAGTGCCCCCAGTAAATTTTTACCACATATGATTGATTATATTTTAACTATTTATTGTCTTTCAATCACTATCGATTAGCCTTAGGTGGAACTAGCCTATTATAAAATAATTTTTTTAAAAATTAGTTGAGTCATTATATGTTATTACTTTGTAATTAGTTTTTACTTTAATGGTATAATTGACTTTAAAGAAAATGAAACCTGAGCTAATTTAACCTAAAAAACTAGCTCATTACATGAAAAATCGTTCAAAACCAAAAATAAGGAGACATGCCAAACATCCTAGCATCCACAAAACGATATGAGACTCTGATATTCCTTTGCACATTCAGAACTGAATATTTAAAGCGTGAAAAATATAATATTAGAGTCCAAAATCAAGCAAACCAAGAATTGATATGGGAATCTAACCTTTTTTTTTTTTTTACTCTATCAATATATATTAATTAAACATCCACTATGGCCCAGTCAGGAATATGTTCACAACACTTGTTTCTAGTGGTATGGGTAGATTTTAGCATATGTCAACATAAGATAGTACTATTATTTATAGTGTTAGAGAAAACAACATAGAGAAGCAGAAACAAAATCAATTTGTGCAAGCCATTGAACCTCAAATTTCTCAAATCCATGGCCAATAGAGATGAAAATAATACTACTAAAAAGCTTCATATAGTTATGTTTCCATGGTTAGCTTTTGGTCATATTATCCCATTTCTTGAACTTTCCAAATTCATTGCTCAAAAAGGTCATAAAATTTCTTTTATTTCAACTCCAAGAAACATTGATAGACTCCCAAAAATACCCTCTCAATTTTCAAATTTCATAAATTTTGTAAAAATCCCACTTCCACAAATTGATGGATTGCCAAAAGATGCAGAGGCCACTATAGATATAAAAAATGAGGAAATGATTTATCTCAAGAAAGCAATGGATGGTATGGAAAAAGAGGTGACTAATTTCTTGGAAAAAAATTCTCCTGATTGGATTATTCATGATTTTGCACAATATTGGTTGGCTCCAATTTCAACAAGATTAGGGATATCAAGAGTTTACTATAGTATAATCAATGCTTGGTTCGTTTCCTTCTTAGGTCCCATTGAGCACATGATAAACACCAATAATACTTTGCCACCAAAGTTGGAGGATTTTTTGGTACCACCAAAATGGGTCCCATTTGAAACAAAGGTGGCGTATCGCCGCCACGAGGCGCAGTGGTTGGTGGGGTCTAGTCAGAAAAATGTTTCTGGCGTTTCAGACCTGTATCGTACTGGTGTCACGACTAAAGGGTTAGATGCAATTATTGTTCGCCATTGCCATGAGTTCGAAGGTCAGTGGTTGAAGTTACTGGAGGATATGCATCATATGCCCGTGGTTCCCACGGGGCTGATGCCACCTATAGTGGAAAATAGTAGTGATGAAAAAAATGAATCTTGGATATTGATTAAAGAATGGTTAGATGAGAAATCGAAAGGTTCGGTTGTTTATGTAGCACTAGGAAGTGAAGTGACGATTGGTCAGAGTGAAATCAATGAGCTAGCTCTTGGGTTGGAGTTGTCCGAATCATCGTTCTTTTGGGTCCTGAGGAAGCCATCCGGTTTAGGAAATACTAACCTAATTGAGCTACCATATGGTTTTGAGGAAAGAACTAAAGGTCGAGGTATGGTATGGAAGAGTTGGGCGCCTCAGTTGAAAATACTGAGTCATGACTCAATTGGCGGGTTCTTAACTCATTGTGGATGGAGCTCCATCATAGAAGGACTAATGTGTGGTCATCCGTTGATTATGCTACCTTTTTTGGTTGATCAAGGATTGAATGCTAGAATTCTAGAAGATAAAGGAGTCGGCATAGAAGTACCAAGAAATGAAGAGGAGGGGTCCTACACGAGTGACTCGGTGGCCTACTCAGTGAAGCTAGTAATGGTGGAAAATAATGGAAAGTTAATTCGAGAAAAATCTAAAGAAATGAGTTCCATATTTGGTAACAAGGAGCTTCATGATGAGTATATAGAAAATTTGATCAAGTTCTTGGAAAATCATAGGAGAGGAAAGAATTAATTAATAGACATAATATTTTAAATCTTAATGTACGATAAAATAAAGTACTCCATTTTTAGTGAAATCTTTCTTGTCTTTCCTTTGTCAATGTTTTGTTCTTATGTGATGTTTAGATCTTTCATGAATTTGTACTTTGCTTTATTCCACTTCGTTATTTTTCTTTTGTGTGTGTGTCAACTTTATGTTTTATTCTAACTAATGAAAATTTTGATTTGCAAATACTAATAGCTATTAATTTATTTATTAAATTAATGGCAAGAGAATTAATTCGTACCAACAAAAACGAATGTATTTATGTGGACCATATATACTTCAAATTGCTTTGACGAATCAATTCTTCTGTCACCTAACATTATCCTAAAAACT
This sequence comes from Capsicum rhomboideum, assembly GCA_031232105.1. Classification (NCBI taxonomy): domain Eukaryota; kingdom Viridiplantae; phylum Streptophyta; class Magnoliopsida; order Solanales; family Solanaceae; genus Capsicum; species Capsicum rhomboideum. Next base: position 50,729,536 of record CP124707.1, read on the forward strand.
TGGAATTCGCGACCAAAATGAGCCATGATATGGCTAAAGTGACCAAAATAAGCCACTATTTTATTTTATTACCAAAATAGGCTAGACGCCATTTTTTTCAGCATTTTGTACTAGTTTTTTGACGGAACCGTTAACTCCCAAACTGTTCGAAAAGATGACGTAAAGTGCCGGAAAAAGTAGCACTTTACAAAACGCTACTTTTTCCGGCGTTTTATCTAAAAAAATAATGTAAAACGCTGAAAAAAGTAGCACTTTACAAACGCTACTTTTTCCGGCGTTTTATCTAAAAATAATGTAAAACGCCAGAAAAAGTAGCACTTTACAAAACACTACTTTTTCCGACATTTTGTAAAAGCCATTAATTATGGCATTTTGTAATCCACTTGCTATCTAGATTTTCCAATTGACCATATCCAATGCCCAAAGTCATCTTCCCCATCCTTTTCCAATTTTCAGCGGTCCCCCCCACCCCACCCCACCCCACAGCTCCACACCCGCGCCCACAACATCGAACGTGGAATTCCACTGTGAAGACCGACTATCCAAGAATCTTGTTCGTTCGTGAAGTTCACGCCCTAAGAATCTAGATCCGAGAATCTACATTGATTCTCTCTTAAGGTATTGTTTTTTTAAAATCTCATTAAAAATTATTGTATCTTGTACGGATTTTAGTTTATTCCTATTTAAGAATTTCGAATCCATCCTCTCTTTTTTGTTGTTCAATTTTATGGAGTGAAGTTAGCTTTTTTGCAAATGAAGAGCACCAATCTGAATCTATTTCGATAAAGTGATCATTTTATCGGGAGGTTTTTATCTAGATCCTTAAATCTCCCCTTGGTCTAATTATCATCTTTTCGCTAGTGGTGACGCCAAAAATCTTGTTAAAGGTGTTAAAGATTTAATAGGATAATAGAATAGAAAATAGGTCTCTTGTGCTTCAACAGTTCAACTTGATCTTTAACACTTCCATATGCTTATAGTTGCTCCACAATTTCTTTCTTAGTAGGTTCTTCAACCTTAAATTCAAGATCTGTTAGAACAATAATGTTAAAATTTATCAATAAGGACACAATTCTAGAAATGAATTTCTTACACAAGTCCACAATCACTTTGTATCAATAATAATGCTTACAGGGGATGTTTCAGTTTATAATTTATGGATACTATGACAACAATAGCTATGCTTCAATTCAAAACTAGTTAAATTAAATTATATGAATACTCTATAATCATTCCACTCCATTTGAACATGTTCCATTCCAATTCTAAAACAATTATATACGAGCACATATAATGAAAGAATTAAGAACAAATGATCTATACAAAAAAATCTTGCTAAAAGAGGACATTTTAAAATCTGAATATTACCATTTGATAAGGAGCCTGGAGATTAAAAAAATATAGCTATTATTGTACTAGAACTAGATTTTCTTGCAACCTAATCCTGCACCAAAAATTTCCACAAGTTAAGGTCATGAAAAAAGGACCAACGCTGCTACTAAAATGATAGTTTTGTAACTTTTTCCTATAGCAAAAGAAATGTGGGAACTAGTTGAATAAATATGTTAGGAGTGCTCAACTTCAGCCAAGGTAAAAAAAATATTTGGCTATGTAATCTAAAATACAAGAGAAAAAAGAACATCAACAGTAGGAATACCTATCACAGTTTTCATCACAAAATCCAAAATACATTATCACCAAAAAATCAAACTTGACATCTGAGGATTAGTAAGCTGTAACTAGAATAGAACCTCAAATTAAGGATTACAACAACTAAAACATATGATGAATCAGTACTAAACAATTGGAAATATGTATTTTCCCCCCACATTCAGTGCATAACATTAAGGAGAAAAATCAACTTAAGAAGCAAGCAATTACTTTCAATCTCATAGCTAGGAGAGACGCGACAAACTACACAGTACCTTACTCACAGGCCTTGACACTTGGGGGTCGTTTGGTACACCGGATAAGAAAAACAATTCCGGAATAAAGTTTGGGATTAATTTTATCCCATGTTTGGTATGGGGTAATAACTAATCCTTGTATTATTTTATCCCACCATTTGTACTAAAATGGTGGGATCACTATACCATGTGGAGGGTGGTATAAAATAATCCCATGGGATATCCCTACTTATCCCATCCGGCGTACCAAATGACCCATTATGTCTTACTAGTATGAATCCTACCTTGTCCTAATTTGTGAGGACTCTTCACTTCCGATGGCACACCTGTGTCAGATTCTCCAAAAATACACTACTTTTGGAGAAGCGGACACGCACCAATTGACATTTTTGAAGAGTCCGAGCAACATAGATCTTGTCCACCCCCTTCAGTTGCTAAAAATGATGGGCCCTGTGTTCTTAAACCTGTTTTTCAAAATTAAAGTCAAGTTGATCCCATTGTCCTGTAATAGGTTCAAGCAACCATCTGTCACAAATTCTTCCAGATATGTATTGCAACAACTATACCATGTTCTGCCATTACTTATGCAGTAAATCACAACATCGACCTTCCCAAAATTATGTATGAAAATTACTGTCAAGTACAAAAAAATTCATAAAGAGACAAAGTGTCGTCAATATTCTTCAAATTACTAAAGAAAGTATAAACATGATGCTGGAATGAAAAAAAATCTATAGAACAAGAATCATGAAATACTAAAACAATTAAGAATCAAAATTTTACAAAGACCATAGATAATAATACTAAAGTAGACTACATAAGTTATTGATAGGGAAAAAAAGAGTAATACAAGAAATAAAGTATTAAAAGAAATTCAGTACTAGTGCCTTCACCTCTCTGTTTCCTTATTTTATGCTTTGACTTATTATCATATGTTTTAAGTTAACAACTTGTGCTTGGGTTTTCAACTTTTTCTTTTGGCTTTCGGATTTTCCAAATGGCCATATTCGAGAAGAAGAAGAGCGCCACACCAAATAAAGAAAAATGACGAATTCTAATTGAAAAGAGAAAACGTAGAGCCTTACACAGAGAGATTTGTGTTGCTAAACCTCTTGTAATCTCATCCCGAAATGTATTTCTTTTAAATTATTTAGCCAATCAAATTCTTCATTTCAGAGTACTAAAAGTCAATAACAAATAAAAGAAAACGCAAAAGGAGATAAATAGTTTTAGATGTTCTTACCTAGTTAGCATATGATAATTTTCATATGGAACTTTGAAATCAAAAAGAACTTAATGTATCATCTATTGGACTAAACTAATTGCAAGTTGCAACCACACGTGTTGTGGAACTGAGAGAATTGTGTTAATATCTTTAGGCAAGTCTTCAAGTGGAGACTTGTCATAATTGAAAAACGAATTGGGACTGCACACTTTCTTCATAGGTTTTGTGGGACTGAAATGTAACTCATTTCCTCCCAAATGAGGTACTTCTCACTAGCCCTGACCCATAACCTCCACATTTTTCCCAATGTCATTTTCCTTCCTCTTAATTAATTTTTCTCATTGAATATCCAATTGCAAAACTTGACTTTTTTTTACAACAAAATCAATCAGAATTACCCAAATCCAACAAAGCAGGGGAAATTTTAAAAAATCCAATAAAACTCTTATCTATCACTAAACTAACAAAATATTCTTTCCAACTTTGTAATTGATCTAAATAACAGAAACCCAAAACCAAATCAAATATAATAACAAATCTACCAAAACAGAGCAGTATATATAAAAGTGAACCTTGAAATGAAGCCCTAATTTGTACTACAGCAGTAAATACACTCTTCATTGGTTGTATAAAGATGGAAATTCAACATTCTCTATGCATATTGGACTAATTGCAACCACACTAGCAAATTACATTTCCCTCTACGGTAATATTTCAAACCCTAACTTCACAAGTAAACCTAGAAAATACAAAGTGAACCTAGAAAATACAAACCTCTAAACAAGGAAAGAAGTCTTTAGAAAAACAAGATTAAATTTTGGTAAATCTTACCTTAGCGAGAAGGAGAACGAGACCTTAAACGTTAAGACCAATTAACCCGACAAGGTACAGTCCTAATTGATTGTGTTTGTATCTTCAGAGTTTTCGTTGTTTTCTCATGGGGGACTGAGGGTTTTGTGACTTTGTGTAAGTGGGTCGAAGAGAGTTTGATTAAAATTAAAAAAAAAAAAAGAAGAAGGTATGCGTGCGTGTTGGGTGGTTTGCCCCTAAAGTCTTCCCACTTTTAGTATAATATGATAAAATGTGATTTAGTGTATAGGCTACCTTATTAATTCATTGAATTGTGTTTATTTAATTTAGTTTTTGTGGACAACGTACGATGTTATATTAAACTCTGTGTACAGGTTGTTATTAAAAATGGATCATGTTGTGAATCCCGGTCCGGTTGTTCGTACTCTACTCCGATTACAGGATGACCATCGGTCAGAGTGGCTTTGGAAAGGTCTTATACCATTAGGAGAGTGTATGAGGCCTAAAAGGATGGACTTGGTTGCTTTGAATTTATTTATTTCACATCCGCCTCACCCTCGTATTGTAGATTATTTATGTACTGCTGGATTATACAATGTTGTACAAGTCTGTCGGATACAATATAATCGTCCCTTCTTGACGGCCATGGTTGAGCGATGGAGGCCGGAGTGTCATTGCTTTCACCTACCGTTCGACGAGGCTACGATCACTCTGCAGGATGTACAAGTTTTATTTGGGTTGCGAGTTGATGGTCGCCCAGTTTATGTACAGGATGTTGCACAGCGGGATCAACAGTGGGGTAATATGCTACGTGAACTCACTGGTTATGACGTACAACTTGAAGGTCGGTCTTTTGTGAATATGACGAAGCTAACTGACTACCTTAAAGACGAGGTAGAGTCTGATCCTATACTAGATATTACTCCATAGTAAAAGGACTTTCAGGCCAATACGCCTCACCACCTAGTGGATTGAATTGTTTGGAGTACGCTTTTACATAATTGCGTACACTGAATTCTTGTGCTATGTGATCCCATGCTTGGTGTCCCATTTGATCAAATCCACTAATTGCATGAGAACATGGAATGTGGTATGATTGCCATTTACCACATTGACATATTCCATGCGACGCATTAACGATGTGTTTATTTCCACCACGGCCATGATGCATATGCGTCTGCACCTCAAATATGTTGTCCCTTTGCTGGTGATAGTTGATCAGCATGTGTCGTTCTGACTTTACACGATTATCCTAAAAAATCTTGAATGGATTTGGCATCCATTTTTTATTTTCCAATATTAGACGCATGCCATAAGCCGATCTTGTAACAAATCGGCCCACAACCTGCTTATAAGTCAGTCTCACCATCGCAGTAACTGGTAGGCCCCTTGCTGCCTTCAAGAGCCCATTAAAGGACTCAGAGCTGTTTGTTGTCGTCATGCCCCATCTCCTACCACCATCCTTGTGCAATGTCCATTTGTCAAGATCATACCTCATTAACCATGCATAGGCTTCCATGTTAATCTCTTGGATCTCCTGCATTTTTCCCAAAAACTTCTTCTCCTGATGTTGGGTTGCTGCTGCCCATAGAAGATTGTTTAGAGTAGCATTTTTAAATTTATTAGAAAAGTTAGACTTAAAATGCCTTAAACAAAATCGGTGGTAAACAAATGGGGCCTGCCAATCAGGCGCACTATACAAAGTCGAAAGTATTCCCTGATGTCTATCCGATATCAGTGTGACGCCTCTACGACCCCTGACAACATGCTGATGCAAATGATCTAAAAATAAGGACCAAGTCTCTTTGCTCTCATTAGCCGTTATTGCAAAGGCCAAGGAAAATATTGAGCCATTCCCGTCTGTTCCCACAGCAATCAACATTTTGATATCATATTTGTAGTACACATGTGTGCCGTCGATAGATATAACAGAAAGACAATAAAAGAACCCATCAATACATGGCTTGAATGTCCAGAAGACAAAGTTGAATACATCTTCAACGATATTATCATGCCGCTCTAACTTCCATTCGACTACAGTACCTGGATTAAAGCGCTCCAAAGCAGCCATGTACCTCGACAACTGGCTGAAAGAGCCCTCCCAAGTACCATAAATCTTTTCAAATGCACGTTTACGTTCGAGGTAGGCCTTTCTTCGACTTACCGTTTTTCCATATGCTTTAAGAATAGTTGTCTGGCAGTCTTTAATAGGAAACCTAACATGTTCAAATGATATTAATTTTCAAACAAAAGAACGTATTTCCTTATTAAAGTAAAATAATCTGTGGATAAAATAGTACCTCGGCGTCTTTTCTATATCAGTATAGAGAACAGAAGCAATCATCTCAACATCCAAGTTGAAGTGTCCTTCACGACACGTACCCATGTTACACGTGTGTTCACCATTGTATGACCCAATTTTCCACATATTAATATCCGCGGACTTAAAAGCAGTGGCCTTAAAGTTACATCCTTGATCTGCACGCCTACAACAAACTCGCCACGATGTTTTTGTCGACTTAATGACATGGTACTCCCTCGCCCAATTGTAGTGCAAAAGCTTAAGCGCCCTTTGCACGTCCTTCTTTGTCTTGAACAACATGCCTTTTTCAAGATAAAAATTACTATTCATAAAATCTTGTGGTTCACGCCACGTACCTTGCGATGTATATTGATCACAATGGGTATCGACAAATACATCTGGATCATCTGAGACATGATCAAGAAAAGGAATTTCACGATAATAAAATTCGGGCATATGCACTGATGGTGACCTAGGTACTAACTGTAGATTTGGTGGTGGCATAGATTCTTCCGCATGAACAGGACTCATAGACATTGGTCTTGCTGATCGATTGGAAATCCTAAATTCATCATCGCTGGATGACGCTACAAATGGTAGTTCATCTACAGATACGTCAGCATTAGGCAAATCATCACTATCAGTATGTGAACTTGATCGATAATTTAGCTGATCATTATCATCATCGATATTTGTGGGAACGTTGTGCTCATCTAGCGTAATTTTTTTCCTATATGTGCAAAAAAAAATAAAAATACTTGTCACATATATTAAAATTAGTTACATAAAACTTAAAATGGTACACGTACCTATAATAGTTAGCTGCACCAAAACTAGAGGAGGCATGAATATTTGAGGATGTTCCGGCATTTTCCATCAGTCCAAATTGTGAAGACTGTCCAAAATAGTTATCTTGGCCATAACTTGGAGCAATATTCATCTCATTCTGAGGTAAACTAATTCAAAAATAAATAATAATCAAAAACTAAAAATGATATTATTAAAATTTGTTAGTAGAAATAACACAAATGAAAGGGCATTACCAGTCATTTTCCTTAATAGCTTCGTTCAAATCAAAATCATATCTGCTGGTAAGAAGATTTTGGTATTGACTTAAGTGAGGAAAATCACACGACTGAGTTACGGGGACTTCATCAGGGCTGTTACGATTTTTCAATTGACGATTGACATCATTCGGTAAAGGAGAACGTTGACGACTAGTCATACGCTCTGTCCTAACATAGACTTCAAGCACAGTTAGCTTGATTTGATCTATAAAGTCAGTCGGAGAGCTTAAAAAATCTCTCAACGAATCGTCATTGTTGATAATCCACTCCCCAAAATTTACTTGTCCTTGTGCTAAAAATGAGGTCGGATATTTTCCAATTATAATCAATTTATAATCGGCACTATCCAAACCCATCCTTTTATAAAGTGAATCACATAATTTTTGAAATCGAAGATTAACTGAATACTTAACATTGTATTTTGGGGGACAATTATAATGTATGGTGTTTCCATCATAAATAATTTCACCATCCCAAAAAAAAGATACTCTAACTTTTTTTTCCGAAGACATCTTTTTGATTGTTAATGAAGAAAAATAAAGAAATGCTGAAAATGGTGACCATGGTGAAAGTGGTAGTTTAACACATTCTTATATAGTGATTGGAGGAGTAACACTTTCTTTAAAATTACAAAAGGTAAAGAAAATGTTAGAAAAAGTGACATTTTCTATAAAATTACAAAAAGCGTGCATAATTGGTTACAAAACGTAACACTTCCTTATTTTTTTAAAAAAAAAATTAAACTAAAACGCTATAAAAAGTAACAACTTAATCATTGAACATTGTAAAACGCCACTTTTTAAAACGTTTTATCTTTTTTTTTTATTTTTAGTTAAACAAAAAATTAACTAAAACGCCATAAAAACTAACACTTTAATCATTGAACATTGTAAAACGCCACTTTTTAAAACATTTTATCTTTTTTTATTATTTTTAGTTAAACACTTTAATCATTGAACATTGTAAAACGCCACTTTTTAAAACGTTTTATCTTTTTTTATTATTAGTTAACGTCACTTTTACGTCTTTTCAAATTATTTTTAGTACAAAATGCCATAATTAATGGCTTTTTACAAAATGCCGGAAAAAGTAGCATTTTGTAAAGTGCTACTTTTTCCGGCGTTTTACATTATTTTTTAGATAAAACGCCGAAAAAAGTAGCGTTTTGTAAAGTGCTACTTTTTCCGGCGCTTTACGTCATCTTTTCGAACAGTTTGGGAGTTAACGGTTCCGTCAAAAAATGGGTACAAAACACTGGAAAAAATGGCGTCTAGCCTATTTTGGTAACAAAATAAAATAGTGGCTTATTTTGGTCACTTTAGCCATATCATGGCTCATTTTGGTCCTGCCTCAAAAACTTGAGCACTTCAAGAATGAATGTGCTAAATCAACAAAAGCTGCCATATATGTAATGCTTTCTTTCGAAACAAAGACTAAATCCATGAGATATTTGCCCCTCCATCAATAACAAATATTAGATAATTATGTCTATTAAAGCTAAGATAAATGAGTTGAAATTTGAACTTGAGACTTAAGTTTTCAGCCCACTTTACTGACTACCAACTCATACCTTTGGGTGCTTATTATCTCAGTTTATCATTAACCAAGATACATTAATATGATTTTAGGAGTTGAATTTTCATATGGTCACTTCTAAAAGTTATGATTTCTCGTATGGTCACTGCTAGAGCTGGGCATAGAGCCGAGCCGGCTTGGGGCTAGGCTCGCATGTATTTAGCTCGGCTTGGCTCGGCTCGATTGAAGTTTGTCAAAGCTCGGGCTCGACTCGATTGGCTCGGTTTGATCATGTAATGATCACTTTAAAACTAAAATTTATTCATTAATCTTAACAAAGTTAGAAAAATATCAATTTAATAATATTCTTTATTATAATTATAATTTTTTACTTTTAAAATTAATTTCATGCAATTAATTTTTTTTATACACTGTTTTTTAAGATACTCTATGGAATTACATTTAAAAATTCAAATCAAAGAAATGTAACATTGTATGACTTTTCTTGAATTTACTAATGCTTTATTTTTTGCTTTTTATTATTTATTTTTACTTAAAATTCTATTCTTTGCTCAATATTAACTTACGTCATTTGAATTGAATTCTAGTTTAGACTATATTATATATAATTAAATCAAGTTGAATGCAATTATCAATTTAAATTAATAATAATTATAACTCGAACAAACATATCATAATTTTTTTTAATGACGTAATACTACACATAACTAAATATTAAAGAGCTGGCTCGGTTCAGCTCGGTATTGGTCAAAGCTCGGTTGAGCTTGGCTCGATAGAGATGGGCTCGGACTCAGCTCACTCGGCTCGACGCCCAGGCCTAGTCACTGCTAAAAGTTATTAGCTCAGAAAATTATTTTCTTTATTGAACAAAATAAAATTGAAATCAAGAAGGAAAATATTTTTAAAAAATAACTATTAATTGAGTGATGATCTCACAAATCAAGTGATAAATTGATGCTGAAGATTATATTACATTAATAGTTCAAAAGAAAATTAAACTTTAAGTGCATCAACAAGTTAGTTTTGGATTCTATTCCCATAAATACAACAACATGATATGTTTAATTTGCATGTCCCTTTATTCATTATTCCTTGTGTGGCATATGTTCTTATGAAGATACTCAATAAAGTCATCTATATACTTTTCACTTAAATCTCTATTTCCAAATATTTTTCTCATTTCATTTGCTTTCTCCCAATAAATTTTTCCCTTTTCATCAATCATCACCAATTTGAGTGACTCAGCCACTGAATTTTGAGTCAAAGTTCCATCATTTTCATTTCTTGGAATTTCTAATCCCAACTTTTTTCCTTCCAAACCTCTAGCATTTAGTGCTTGATCTCCCAAAAAAGGCAACATAACAAGCGGTTTGCCAAATTGAAGTCCTTCTATAATTGAACCCCAACCACAATGAGTCAAGAACACGCCGACTGAGTCATGTTCCAATATCCTGAGTTGCGGGGCCCAACTCGTCCACACTATCCCTTGGTTTTTGGTACGTTCCTTAAAACCTTCTGGTAACTTTAACGATTGGAGATCGTGCTGGTTAATCTTCAAAGCCCACAAAAAGGGCAAACCTGATAGCTCCAAACCATGAGCTAGCTCGGTGAGTTCATTTTGACTCGGGGTCGCCTCTGTTCCCAGTGCTACATAGACAACGGATTTTTCACGTTGCATGGCTAACCAATTATTAATAAAACCCCATGCATCGTCTTTGCCACCTTCGGTATCTTGTACCGAAGGTGGCAATAGGCCAACTGACACGATAGGTTTCTGATGAATCCCGGAAAGAAGATCTAACCATTCTCCTTCTAACTCATTACAACTCCGAATTAGAAATGCATCACAACCGGAAAGTGATGTTGCGAATCGATCCCAGTCGGAAACACCAGAAACATTTTCTTCTAGATGGCCAAAAAACCTGTTAGAAGTATAAATATAACATGAAAATATAGGAACAAAGGCCAAGATAATGGAGAGAAACCTAAAACTAACTATTTCCATTGAGAGCAATAGATCACTTAGAAGAATTGAAATTAGCTACGAACTTCATCGCTAATTTATTGCTAAATTGCTCATTAATTCATCGCTTAATAGGATTAACGATGGATTTTTCTTATTTAGCTACAAAATCTATTCGTCACTAATTTCAGTTTTTTGTTTTTTTTTTGGAGTGGATTGAACATGTATCTTTGTATCTTTATAAGCTAGCTTAGGCTTGATAAAAAAAAATTCAGAAACATCCTCAACTAGTAACACAATTTAAGCACCTATTATGTCTTTATTTTGCATAACAAATTGTGAAAATAGGAATTACTCTACCCAAAAAAAAAAAAGAATAGGTCAAATTTGAATTATTATTCAACGTACAATACCTGTTTATTTCATAAAGACGGTACGCAATATTGGACGGAAAAGGGATCCATTTAGGCGGAAAGGTGAAATCCTCGGGCTCGATCCTTTGTATATTACTATCACTTTTGTCAATCACCGGACCAAAAAATACACTAGACCATGCATTAAACGTGTTAAAGAAGGCACGTGAAATTCCAAGTCTACCCGCGATGGGTGGCAACCAATAAGGGGTAAAATCGTAAATGATCCAATCAGGGATAGAGTTTTCGAGGAATTGAGTCAACTCGGGTTCGAGTCCATCAAAGGCTTTCTTAAGGTATTGAACCTTGTCAAGAGTTACATCCGTTGTGGCCTCTGCACACTCTGGTAGACCATTGGTTAAAGGTAGAGAAAGATTAACGAAATTTATGGAGTAATTTGACTTTTGAGAAAGTTTTGGGAGTCGATCGAAGTTTTTAGAAGTTGAAACATAGGAAACTTTGTGACCCTTTCTTGCAATTTGTTTGGCAAGTTCAAAAAATGGAATTAAGTGACCAAAAGCTAACCATGGGAATAATACAACATGAAGCTTTTTAGTCTCATCCATGGTGTGTAATGAAGTGAAGTGAATTTGTTGTTTCAACGTTTCTATAGTTTATTTAACATCATAATTTTGTACATAAATTAGTTTAATATTTATGTTTTTTTTACTTGAGATGATAGTGGAAATTATGTCCTATATTCTTGTTAAAAAAATTGTCAATTATTTTCATAAAAGACATGTTACCTACATTGTCTAAATTTGTCTAGTTTATTTAACATTATAATCTTGTATTGGATCAGTATATATACGTATTTTAATTGAGATGACGGTGAGAATTATGTCCTGTTCTTGTTATAAAATTACTAATTATTTTCATAAAAGATAATTTTACATACATTGGTTGAATTTGTCCAGTTATCGATGTAACATCATAGCCTTGTACTAAATTAGTTTAATATTCATGTTTTTTATTGATACGATGGTGAAATTTATGTATTAGTATTGTAATAATATTGTCAATTATTTTTAGAAAGGACAAGCAACCTACATTGTCTGAATTTGTCTTTTCTATTAGGGTGAAAGAAGAATATTTCATAAGAATATTTCTCTCTGAAGATCTCATAATTGTTGTCTTTCTTTATTCATTATATGTTGTTTTCCCCAATTGTCACAACTCGATATTAAAAACCTAGTTCATTTTTACACCTCATCTAATCAAACCTTCTCCCATTTGGATCTCGAGTCAAGAAAAAAAAAAAAGGTCGAATGGTACGATCCCTTCGTCAACCCAAAATAAATGGGGTAATCTCGTAGTTTTTGGTCTGTGAAAATGCATTGTTAGGTGCTTTATTTTATTTTCCTATTGAAGTAAAACATTAATCTATGCTTGAAAGATAATTGTCCATAATGTATCTGAAATTCAATGATCGACTAATCCAAATTTCTTGATTAAAATTATAGGACTAAAAAAATCTCATTGATCCGACTAATACAAATTTCCTTTTCTAATGTTCCTAACATATATATACCTTGCCCCTTCACTTTTCAGAAAGTCCTCTATTGAAGCACGAAATAGAAACAGTCCAAATTTTAATATTACAATATAAAATATATTTATACAATTAACCTGAAGATCTCTTATTTGATAATTATTGCGAGTACCATTAAATTTCTTCATAAATATTTAATTTTATGACAGATCCCAACAGAGCAATGGGTCGTCCACAAGAGTAATAGTGTGAGACAAGAAGATAATGATAAGACACAGAAAGTTTGACTTTTTGCCCCAAAAAGGAAAAGGTGGATGCTCAACAACAACATAGAACTAATTCCTTTGATTGAAGGCTCGAACTAATAATTACGATGAAAAGCTTAAGATCAAACTAAGATAATAGAGCCCTATGTATTAACCTAAGATTGCAGAGAATCATAACATAGAGCAGAAGAGAGATGAGAAGCATAGACTAATTGAAAAAGGGCGAGAAGATAAGAGAGAACGAGTATGAGGAAATACAAACTCTTCAACAATAGCCGCATAAACCTATTGCTCTTGAAAAGCGCCCTATTTATCAATCCAGATCCCACACATGACCCCTTAATGTGATATTGAATTGTTTTGCTAATACAAATCTTGGCCCATTCATGACAGTGGGTAAGTGGTACATGAAAATAATTGAGAATAACTAATGACTAATGACTTTGAATATTTTATAATGCATCTAATTGGTCGTTGAAGTCATCGTAAACTAAATTTTTCACATATAAAATCCACTCTTATAGATACCAATAGTATAAATCAAGCCCTAATCAAACCAAATGTATATAATAAAATATTTAATTAAGAATTTTAAAATATTATTATCAGATGAAACATTTTAATGTTCAAATTTTGCAATGTGTACAACTTTGTTATCTCTTTGTCCATCTCATCAATATAATTTTAAGACATTTGGCATGACAATAATGTTACGTTGATACACTTGGGAGTAATTAGAAACGCAACATTAAAGAAAACTATAAAAAATTATTATTGTCCTAACAACTGATTTTGTCATCTGCCTCGGATCATTACTCTTTTCGTTTGCATCTTATATTCAGCAATCATTTTCATACCATCTATTGAAATTTTGGGTTGTGGTGCACCACAAGTCCACAACCCTTCTAGACAGGTCATTCAGAATCTTGACTTGTACATCGATCTCATTCCCTCCCACACATTTTGTTTTATTTTTGGAGGAATTCGACATCTTTTTCTGCCCTTTCTTAGGATTCATGATTATCATGGCTTGTTTGAATTTGGGATCTTCCTGCAAAACAACAAGTAAAATTCATCCTCCAGCACAAAATTGAAAAAACTACAAATTCAATAATCTATCTCAGAGCTAATTGAGCATTAGAAACAACTGTCCAAATATAATGGATACAAAATAATTTCTTATTTATGAGACATGAAGTCATGATCAACCTTTTTCCTCTTCATTCATCAGCGCGAAATTGTAAGGGAATGTAGTAAGACCATAAGGGAATTAAAGTTGTTTAAATTTAAAGTTCACTTCTTTAGATAAAATAAAATCTGATTTTCACTGTTCAATAATGAGTAAACAATCAAAACAGAATGAGTTTGACTACTTTTTAGATAAGAAACAGACCATCTCTCTCCCTTCTAATCGGAACAAAGGGTAGGACAATTTGCATCCACCAACAGATTCACTAATACATGGAAGATACCTCCTAAAAAGGGTCATATCTAAGTAATAGCAAATAATGCTATATCATCACTTTTGAAACTTGTTCAACTAATTTCTAAACCTCTCCTTGCAATTTTCAAACATAGAGAAAACCATTGGCAAACCCCAAATCTCCAAAATTTAATGGTTTACCCATTTACAACTTAATTAATACTAATGAAACAAAACACACCTTTCAATCTCATTTGTCCAGAAACAGTGAAACCATATAATCTTATATTTGCTTTACTAATATTTGTATTACTAATAACTGCATAACTCTAACCAACAACCAAAGGACCCTAGTTTATTTTATTAAAATCTGCATTATGTATTACTCTACATACTGAGCACATGTAAGTTAAACTGCTATTCGCAAAATACTCTGTAATTGATTAGTGGCAATACTTGATACCAAACAGGGATAATTGCTTCAATGTTGCCACTGCTATATCAAGAAAAAAAAGAAAAGCAAAAGACATTTTGTAAAAAACTCAAAGATGGTAAGAATCTACATTTTCCTAACATTAATTACTGTGAACTTCCTTGCTATTTTAGAAAATAACAGCTATAGTGTTACATATGAAAATATTGGATATATTTTACAAATAGATCTACAACACCTTCGTGATGGGAGTTGAATATCTATCACCATTTCAGAAATCTACAGATTTAGCCCTCCTTATTTCATCATTTAATTGTCCTGCAACTCCAACTCTTTCTGGATTAGATGACATGTTATCTTGCTTAATGTGATGAAATATTCAATGGAAAAACAAAACCCCAAAAATACTAAAAACAAAGAGACAGTACAATTGGTTAGTTCAAAAGAAGTTTAATCCAACGCAAACAACAGTAAGAGAAAGCACAACACGAAGTAATAGAGCATGATCTGAGCCCTTTAAGATTTAGACTTATGAAGGAAAATTCGTTGAATAATGTTTAACAATACTTGTGATTGATGTTGATCAAGTTTACCCATTAATATTAACCACTATGATAAGATAGTTCTTAATTTTAGCCACTATGGTAGAACAACTGTAACATTCTTTGGTTCATTTTCTAAATTGTGGCGTTTAGTACAACAACTCCAAACTTGCTACTCGATGCAAGGGACTGCTATTGATGCATTTTTATACTTTGAAAAACTATCTAAAACATAAAATGACGTTTGCAAAAGGTTCTCTATACTATTGATGTTGTTATTCCTATGTGATAGGATGCTTGTTTTATCGAGATATATAAATTCATTAAGCAGATTATGGACACAATACATCTTGAAATTAATACAATATATTCTTAAGTAACTTCGAAACCAAGTACAATGTTCTCAATCTCTTAAAGGTAACCATGACACCATGCTCTAATCCAAGCAGATTTAGTAGTATTTCAGATTCAGGATCAACATCACAAAATATCCAGATGAAGTGAAAAAACTAAGGTTTATTAAACGAAAGCATAAACGGAAGATGATATAAAAATTATTTTATACTAACTGCAATAATCAGACTGGTAACATGAATCAAGAGATAAAGTATCATACAAAAGTTTCTTTATTGAACTTTGTAAGAATTAGAGAGCATTGCATCTCCAGGTATAAGCCTTCTTTTTATTGGAACACCTTAAAAGAAGATACACATGCTTTACCTATAAATCCAAAATATTGAGGCGATCAGAAACCCTGAAAATCAGTATAACCATCCTTAATAAGGACATAAGGACAGCCCGGTGCACTAAAACTACCGCTATGCGCGGTGTCCGGGGAAGGGCCCCACCACAAGGATGTATTGTACGCAGCCTTACCTTGCATTTCTGCAAGAGGCTGTTTCCAAGGCTTCTTACTATTTTATTATTGATAACCATCACTGCTAAATTCCTTCATATCTGCATCAAGTCATGCTTAATAACAAAGCACGTTCCACAATCAATAGAGACAGTCGACAGAAGCAACGCCCTACATTATCTCCTCTAGGTATTGGGAGTTTAATAGTTGTTTATTTATAACAACAATATTAGGCACACCATAAAGACATCAGGTTTGTAAATATTTTTACACTTTTTCACCATTCAATAGTCTGCATATAGGGTAATACACAGTAAATCAACCCTAAGGCACAAAGGTCCCTTAAAACAACTCAAGTTTTCACCAAGAAACTCACAGAAAGCTTTTGAAGAAACCCCTTCGCAACAGTTTGAACATAGTTAATCCTTGTCCCTTAATAAACTCCATCGCAGCAATTTAAATAAACATACATCACTCTGACTAGTCTTGTTCATAGGAATCTTTATCATGTTCATCAAAACAGGATTCTATATAAGTAAATAAATATATAGAGTCACAGTAGAGGGCGAAAACTTACCAATCAAATTCACCGGGAAAAAGACATTAGCGAGACGTCTGCTGGAGATTTGCTTTGTGTCTTTTTGAGTCAAAAAGTGAGAATTAAAAATCTGATTTGATATAAGAATAGTTTTTTCGAAAACTCTTTATGCACAATTTGTAAAACAAGCAAATGTTACCAACCACAATCTCCAAATTTGAATCCTTGTTCTGTCATGTCAACTACTAATTTGAAAGAGAGACAGTTCTGTTAGCCAAAAACAGAATAAAACGTAAATTACAATCTCATTTTGATGAACAAAGACAAATCTATAAAATGCAAATAGAACAAACCGAAAAAAATTGGGCAACTTACCTGGGCAAATTGGAGGTTGGAAAGCTGTTGGAAAAGTATTTGCAATCCAGGTGAAAGAAAATCAAAGCAAGAACCGGCGCCAAAAACAACAAAGTACTTATCACATTTGAAAACAGAGAAGACACCTCAATTATCAACACCAACAAACCAACACAACAAATCTTTAAAAACACAGTCGTCCAAACCACTCATTAATAGCAGCAGAAATTAGTAGAATACCCACAACAATGAGCAACAACCAACAAAAAAAGGAAAAACATTTGACAAAATGAAAAAAAACAATAAGCTAACTTGAAGATCGCAATTTTCAATGGCTGATGTTAGAGCCGATGAAGAGAGAATCTCTCTGATCATTTGTCTCTGATCAGTGAAAGGCATAGAGTCGATGAGGAGAGAAGATGTAGAGTTTCTGGTGGATATTCCAGACCTGCATAAAGATTTATAAGGAAATCTTTATATTTCAATTGAAAGGTCGCCGTAAATTCATTAACCAATAATTCACAAATTATAGTTATCTATTGTCATGTGTATCATAATAATCCAGATCTTTAAATACTTATATTAGTGACAGACACAAAGAACAGCCATCACATGGAGCAACAAAATATTACTACAGAATCATCTTTCTTAATTGAAATCTCCTATGCCTCGATAAATTCATCACCACCAGTTGATAGATTAGCTCCTACACAGAGGCATAACAGATTAAAATGACTTCAAAATGCAATACTTACATAACTTGAACCAATATATAGAGGAAAATATTAATCCTCATATGTGCTTCATATTGCACATAGGCTTCGGCTCTCTCCTGAAATAGAACTCACACAAACAATTCATACGACAGTTCAACACTTTAATTATACCGAACTTGATGCAATATTATACCAACTAATTGTACTGCTTTTTACATGTTACCTTAAATGCTTGTCAAATTTAATAGTACAATTGCTCTTCTTTATCTTAAGGTATTTGAAAAAAAAAAAAAAAAATACTAAATCATACGATGATTATTGATCAACAAATCTTTCATATGTCTTCTACTTGGTCTTGGAGAAGCTTTCACAATTAGACCATGAGTAAACTCATTGTTTAAGCAACACTATAATTAAGAGAATGTTGTCATTTCTTATGAGAATGTAATCTGAACGGTTCTTTTAAGAGGTTAAATTTACCTAAACAGATGCTTCAAAGAAGAGCAAGGATTACATTACCGTAATCTGAATAGGGGTGGAATTCTGCAAATGATGATCATTGACTTGTTCTTTACACCATATGCATTTGAATGTTTTTAAAAAACTGTAAATAATTTAAATAACTATAAGAAATTAAAATAAGGGTCAAATTTTGAATTTTTTAAAAAGGAATAATTCATTAAAGACAAACAATAACTAATTCTTCTTTTTAATTTTTCTTGTTGTTTATTTTTTAAAATTATAATGATTAAAATAAAATAATTATAGAAATTTTAGCTAAATATTTTTATATTAAAAAAAGAAAAGTTAAATCAATTTCTCTTTCAAAGCTTAAAGAGTACCAAAAAAGTTTATTTGAATAATCCACATTTAAAATCAGTATATTTTTATAATAAAAAAGTGCAGAAACTTTTATCACAACATTATTTTTATTTATTTATTTTCTTTAAGTTTTATTTTAATTTGTTTTAATTTAAATGAATTTGAATTTATGGATTTTTTTTTTTTTGTTATTTTGTAGTAGTTTATAAAATTTCTAATTTTTAATCTTTCAACTATTCTCAAATTAACTGTTGAAAACAGTAAAAAAAAAAAAAAAAGAAGAAGAAGATAACTACAAAATTTGAATTTTTAAAAAATGCTGTAAAATTTAAAAATAACTACTAACTAATTATTACCTAACTAACTAATTCTTGTCTTAAAAAGCTGGTGCCACTTGGCAATATATTAGGCAAGACTTTCTTGCTATTTAGAGCCCGTTTGGATAGGATTAAAAAAATAGCTTTTTATCTTAAGTGATTAAAAGCTTAAAATAAGTGCTTATAAATTAAGCAGATAAGTGTTTGGATAAAAGTGCTGAAACTAAAAAAAAAGTTGTTGATGTATTTGGTAAACAAGTGTTGTTAAGCACTTTTTGTTGTCAAAATGACTTAAATGTCCTTAAAGTTGTTCACACCATAAATAAGTTGAATTATATATAATTTTTAATTCTAATAATTCAAAAATGGTTTCTATTTAAATGCACTTTCAATGTAAGTGATTATATGTGAGGTCAATCTATAAATATAAGTTGCTTTTTTTATTTTTAAATGTTAAAAAATAAAAACTTTAGGACATCTTTTATATAAATATAGTATTATATTGTAATATTGCAAGCTTGTAACAATTTGGCTATGTTAAAAAATATGTTATTGAAATATTGTTATGGCTATTACTATTATAACAATTCATATCGTTAAAAACTAGACAAATCAGTAGTACAAGGGACTACACAAAGTTCTTTCAATAATGGATGATGAGAGATCATTCTCAAGAAGCTAATTTAATCTAAAAAATGAATATAAATAAATATATATATATATATATATATATATATATATATATATATATAAATTCAGATATAAATTCGCTGAAAACAAAGGAGAAAGATGACGACGATGGAGGGAAGAGATGAAGAGAAGCGGAAAAGAGAAAAAAGAAAGAAAATCGTATATTTAAGATTCAGGGTATGTTGGAATTGGAGGAAAATATAAGGGATAAAAAAGTAAATATTTTGGTCAAACTTAAAAGAATTTTAATCTTAAAAAAAAAAAGCTGGGGGTACCCAGCTTCTCACTTTTTGCTTTTTTTAATCAGCTTTTAGCTTTTTTTAAGTACTTTTTAATTTACCAAACACCTAAAAAAGCTAAAAAAGATTAATCTGGTTTGACCAGATTTTAATCGTATCCAAACGGGCTCTTAATATATAGATTTTTAAAATTATAATGATTAAAATAAAATAATTATAGAAATTTTAGCTAAGTATTTTTATATTAAAAAAAGAAAAGTTAAATCAATTTCTCTTTCAAAGCTTAAAGAGTACCAAAAAAGTTTATTTGAATAATCCACATTTAAAATCAGTATATTTTTATAATAAAAAGGTGTAGAAACTTTTATCACAACATTATTTTTATTTATTTATTTGCTTTAAGTTTTATTTAATTTGTTTTAATTTAAATGAATTTGAATTTATGGATTTTTTTTTGTTATTTTGTAGTAGTTTATAAAATTTCAAATTTTTTGATCTTTTAATTATTCTCAACTTAATGTAACACCTCGGGTGCTACGAGTACATGAAAATATACAATAGTTGAGGTATAAGGCTAAATGAAGGAAAGGTGAAGAAACCTGTGTTGAAAACGAGCATGCGAAGAAGGAAGGACCTGAGACTCAGTAGATGAGTCACGGCAGGACTCACGTGGCGT
Source organism: Capsicum rhomboideum (assembly GCA_031232105.1). Lineage (NCBI taxonomy): Eukaryota > Viridiplantae > Streptophyta > Magnoliopsida > Solanales > Solanaceae > Capsicum > Capsicum rhomboideum. The sequence continues at coordinate 50,750,123 of CP124707.1, forward strand.
GAGTCCCACCCACGTGACGTGGGTGGCTGCCGTGACCAACTGCAAAGACTTGGAAAAGTCTCTGATTTCCATGGCAGGAGTCACGTGCCGTGACTTCCACTCACGTGGCGTGAGTGGTGCCGTGGAACAACTTCAGAGACATGGAAAAATTGTCGTCTGATTTACACGACACAGCCTACGTGGCGTGACTGGTGTCGCACGATACCGTAAAATTTTGCCGGCTTTATTGACCTATTTTGGACTAGATGAAATATTTGAGTGTGGGACCCATTAAAGGTGTTGGGCTGGATCTATATTCTGTCTTTGAGGCCCAAATAGCATGTAATAAGCCATGGGCCTCAACAAATATAAGAAAGACCCATTTAAAATGGATCAAACTTGTGGCCAAGGATTAATTGGACTTGAGGGACTTTATAAGACACAAAATCAGATTTGATTCATTATAACTCTCATCTCCTTCTAGATATTTCTCAAAGGCACCTTATCTCACAAAAACCCTAAGGCAACAACACTTGTTTGGGACAAGATCATCTCTTTGCAAGTATTGGTAAGTGTTTTCTCTTGTGCCTTAATATATGATGTACATGAAAGGTGGTGTAGGTCATGATGGTTATGTTCTAAAGTGTTGAGAAATCCACTTTGTTTATGGTAAGGTGGAATAAGTGATATAGTAGGAGGAGGAAAGGTGGAATGATATATCCTATGATGAGGATGTGGGTGATTTCATTAACGTATTGTAAACTTATGCTAGGTTTGGTTACTAATGTAAGTTCCCTTATGTATGTATGTGTGTTGTAGAGTAGCATTTTACGGAAAGGTGGAATTATTGTAGTCACATATTGAAAGGCTAAGGTATGTAAGGTTTCTCTTTCTTATGACCTTTGGTTACACCTATTGTTCATCTTTTGCCCGAACTTACCATCCCTCTGAAATGTCGTAAAGTGTCTCACTCCAAGTAAATGCTAAGTAATTGTTGCTTGTATGCCTCTTATTCATTGCCTATGATTTCCAAGCGTCAATAATGTCGCAACAACCAATGTATCACTCTCTTAATGAACGAATTAAAGTAATGCATATAAGTGTTTATTGAGTACGGGTGGTAGCTCGAGGGGGCGTAAAGCCCAGCATAGAGACGATCTCGATTGATTATTGGACACAGGGGGTATCCCAAAGGGGTGAAAACCTAGCTAGGGACGAACCTGTTTTATTGTGTATGGGTGGTAGCTCGAGGGGGCCTAAAGCCCAGCATAGAGACGATCCCAGATTATGTGATGACCCACTGATCAGTTGGGGCCCGGGTACGATATGAGTTATTGATGATAATGAACGTAAAAGTAAAGTAATGAATGTAATGTACATGTTTTTCCCACATACAGAATGGTGGTTCTCCATATTGTTTATTTACTAGTATTTGATTCTATTTGAGTTCTTATTTGTTATACAGTTGCTTATCGCCTTGCATACTCAGTACATTCTTTCGTATTGACCCCTTGTGGGAACTACCTTACTTGTTGCAGGAAGATGAGGTAGTAGACCCTCACAGTAGGATTTGGACTTTCTGCGTACAGTGGGTGAGCTCCAGGCTGATTCGGGGCTTTTCGGGTCATATGTACATGTTAATTTTGATGTTATGTACATATTTGTGTAAAGCGGGGACTTGTTCCGATTATAGACTTGGTCTGATTTCTGCTAGAGGCTTTGTAGATGTTATACAGCAAATGAAGGGATGTCTTCTCATTTTGACTTTGCGGCCCTACCGGCTGAGTTTCTTATATATATAAATGTCTTTCCACGCTTTCAGTTTGACGATGTCGTGTCCATATGCATATATATTGTGTTCCACATGAATGTATAGATTGGTTCTCTCGGGCATCAACGACTTCGGGTGCCATGTCCGCCCCGTTGGAACTCGAGGCGTGACACTTAACTATTAAAAAACAGTGAAAAAAAGAGAAGATAACTACAAAATTTGAATTTTTAAAAAATGTTGTAAAATTTAAAAATAACTACTAACTAATTATTACCTAACTAACTAATTCTTGTCCTAAAAATAATACATGGCTTTATGGCAGTGCCACTTGGCAACATATTAGGCAAGACTTTCTTACTATTTAGTGTGTATATATATATATATATATATATATATATATATATATATATATATTATAAGTGACAATTGAGCAGCTGAAGCAGGCTGCTCATGGTCGACATGCCTATTTCAGTTACTTAAACAGTGATTTTCCTATATTATCCTTAATTAATTATTTTAAGTCATCTAAGTATTAAAAAATAAATAATATTTAATAAAAAGGGTAAAATAGAAATAAAATGATAAATTAACTCTTGATCTTTTAAATTGGACAAATAAAATTAAATATCCATTTTTATTATATTAGATAAGTAAAAATGGACTTATGGAGTACTTTTCAGTGGTTATGTTTGTGTCAAAAAGAGAGTACTTTTTTAAAAATTAAAAGAAAATATACCTTTAATGAGCTAATTTACTACTGCAAAAATATATAACTTATTTTAAAGTATAAGTTTAAAAATCAACACATAACATAAAAAATAAATAAATCAATAATAATATACGAAATTGTGATTCCATATATCGGCTATTTTTTATAAGTACAATAAAAATATTATTACAAAAAATAGAATGAAAACACAACATTGGGTCCATGCATCGTACGGAACTAACATCTAGCATATATAATACGTAAAAGAAAAGGAAGCATCAGTTACTTGCGAAAATAATTGATAATAATTGATCAGCCATATCTAAATTAGCCTGAATCACAATTATTGAAAGGTGCATGCATACCCAAGTTTTTCATTCCTTCTCATATTTTAGTCTTTTTATAATTTTGAAAATAACTAAATAAATTCTTCATATAATTATTTTGTTTTTCCTCGTCACAAAAAAGATTTTTCACCTCTTTAATCTTTTCTCGATAAATGTCGCCCTCTTTTTCAACAAGTACCAAACTCAGTGACTTAGCCACTGAGTCACTAGTGAATGACCCATCTCGGTCACATCTTGGTATCGAATACGCCATCTTCTTCTCTTCTAACAACCTAGCAATTATCCCGTGATCACCCGAAAATGTTAACAGAATCAATGACTTCCCAAATTGTACCGCCTCTATTACTGAACTCCATCCGGCATGAGACAAAAATCCACCCACTGAGTCATGACTCAGTATCTTGAGTTGTGGCGCCCAATTCGTGCACACAATTCCCTTTCCCTTTGTTCGATCTTCAAACCCTTCTGGTAATTGAATCGATTCATCATCAGATTCCCCTCTTTTAGTTCTTAAAGCCCAGAAAAATGGTAGACCCGAAAGCTCTATCCCGAGTGCTAATTCAGTGAGTTCATTTTGACTCAATTTTGCTTCGCTACCAAACGCAATGTATATCACTTTCCCTTTTTCTTGCTCATCAAGCCATAGTTTTATCTCTCTCCACGCGTTGATTTTCGTGCTATCGTCTTCGTACGAGGTCGTCGGAAGTTGCCCTACCGGAAGAACCGGTTTCCGATGAATATCCTCTAATACTTTCAACCATTCTGGTTCAAATTCTGAACAACTCCTCACAAGCAAAAAATCACAGTTTTCAATAGTTTTAAGGCAACGAAAAATATCAGAAACGTTCTCTTCTTCGCCCTTCATGGTAGCTTCGAAGATTCTCGAAACTTCAAATAGCTTGCAAGTAACTGTGGTTTCAAAAGGCACCCATTTTGGTGGAACCGTGTATTCCTCCGGCGTCATCCGGACTTCATAGTCATTATTCAATCCCGGCGTAGGTCCGATGAAACTCAAAATCGCAGCTATGAATATGCTGAAATGAGCCGTCGGAATGTTGAATTTTGAAGCAATTGAAGGAACCCAATAAGAAGCAAAATCAAAGAGTATAAAATCAGGACGTGAATCTTCGAGAAACTTAGCCATGGGTTCTTCAAGTCCATCATAAGCAAGTTTGAGGTACTTGACTTGTTCATAAGGTACATCAATTGTGGCTTCTGCATTTTCCGGTAGCTTGTCAACATGGGGGAGAGGAAGTTTAACGAAATTTAACAAGGGGCCAAGATTTGGGGGAAGTTTTGGTAGACGATCGATGTTTCTGGGAGTAGAAATGAAGGAAACTTTGTGACCCTTTTGAGCTATGAGCTTTGACAGCTCCAAATATGGGATCATATGGCCAAAAGCTAGCCATGGAAATACTGCAATATGTAGATTTTTGCTGTTTTCCGCCATTTTGTGCGATAAAATAAATTGGTGATGGTTATAGTTATCAGTTTCAAAAAAAAAAAAGATTTGTGGTTGTGTATTAAGTATTTCTTATCTAGTCCACTTTATAAACTCATGGATTTCAAGAGTGGTAGTACAAGTACAACTATAGATGAGTTTTACTTATGGTTAAGTTTTGAGATCAATCTTACATCTACAGTCTATTTTTGGACCACATCGATCCTTATGTGGAGCAACCAATAAAGGGTAAAATCATAAATGATCCAATCAGGGATCGAATCTTCGAGGAATCAACTCATCTCGGGTTTGAGTCCGTCATTAAATTACTGAACCTTGGCAAGTGACATACGTCCTTTGTGGCATATGCACAAACCAGGTAGATTATTATTAGTTTAAGGAAGACAAAGATTACGAAATCTATGGAGTGATTTTGATTTTGAGAGTGTTTTAAGAGTCGATGAATGTTTTTAGAAGTCGAAATAAAGAAAACTTTGTCACTTGAATATTACTTATTAGATAACTATTAAATTTCTTCATAAATATTGGAGTAGTAAATTTTATGACAGATCCCAACCATCACTACCACCAGCCCCTCTCCCCACAGGGAAAATAATAATTATGGGAGACAAGAAGGAGATGACAAGACACAGACAATTTAATTTTCTTGCCCAAACAAAGAAAAGGTGGGTGAGTGGTACAATGACAATAATTGATTAGAAAAAAGTGAATTGCAAAGGAAAAACATGTGATGTCTTTGGCAGAGGATAGGATCTAATCTAACGAGGCCGACATAACATGTTAAGCGAATCCCACGTCAAAATGAAAGAGGAAACTGAAAGTTTTATAAGACATAGCTTAAGTTCACATGACATGTGCGTTTTTAAGGTTCGAGATAATGTAGTTCAAAAACTAAATTTGTGTAGGCCTAAGCCTGAAGCGGACACAATACGTGAAGTTGGGCCGTGCCAAGATATAAATCCATAACTTCAAAAATATAATTAATTTGATTCTAAAAATCTTAAAGGTTTAATTATCAATTTTGAATTTTCAACCTGTCTTTGGATATAAAGAGGCAACAAATTTCATTTCAAGTAAACAATGGAAATTTACTGAGTTTAACTCATATGAGCTAACAATACTATAAATATTTTTACGCTACTCGTATATTTGAATTATTTACTCGGAGTTTTGATATACCTAAACAACCCATAGCCTTTTTTTGTCCTGATCTCCCACTCTATATTTGATACTCCATTTTGGGGCATATAGACTAATCTGAATATATATTCATCGCGTGAAATTCATTAAAAAAAACTAATCTGAATATATATTCATCGCGTGAAATTCATTAAAAAAAACAATGCTCTCTATTTATTTTTTTATTTTTTTTCATTTTTATGATTCGAATATGAGATCTTTAATTAAGAAGAAATAGATTCTATTCATTCAACTATAATCCTTGGTGGATGGGCTTGCTCCATCAAGAAGCTATAATTCATTTAGCCAAAGTACCAGTGACATATTTGTTAATCTCCTTGTAGTATGTAGGTACTGCTTGATGGAGACAACCTACATCTGAGACCTTAATTATTGAAGTAATGAGTGCGCACTTTGAAAGTACGTGTAAAAGCCTTTTCAAAATTTAAGTTAAAAATATCTAATGAAAACATTTATCATATGTTCAATCGAAATTTATCGTATTTTCGTATTTAAATTAAAACTTATTGAGAAGTTGTCTATGTATTCATCACGTATTGATACAAGAAATATTCTCAACATGTAAACAATCTACGTAACAATCTTTATATTACAATATTTATCACATTATTATTGATCGATCACACATAGACAATGCTAACATAATGGTATATAAACTAAATCACCCCTCCAATGAAAAGCAAAGGAACCTTTGTACTTTTATAGTGTATATATATATTTTTTAATATAAATAATAAATAAATATATATATATTAAATAGCAAGAAAGTCTTGCTTACAAACTTGTCAAGTGATAGCCTTGAATGATGACACATGTTAGTTTTAGGACAAGTTAGTTAAAGTTAGGTATTAATTAGTTTTTAATTATTTTGTTCAATTTAAATTTTAAAACAATTAAATATTTATATTTTTAACAAAAATAATTTATTTTAAAATTTGATAGTTACCACAAAAATAGATTTGTAGTTGTGTATTATTTCTTATCTAGTCCACTTTATAAACTCATGGATTTCAAGAATGGTAGTACAAATACAACTATAGATGAGTTTTACTTATGGTTAAGTTTTGAGATCAATCTTACATCTACCGTCTATTTTTGGATCACATCTATCCGTATGTGGGGCAATCAATAAAGGGTAAAATCACAAATGATTCAATCAGGGACCGAGTCTTCGGTGAACCAAGTCAACTCGAATTTGAGTCCACCAAACTGTCTTTAAGTTACTGAACCTTGGCAAGTGATACATCCTTTGTGGCATATGCACAAACCAAGTAGATTATTATTAGTTAAAGGAAGACAAAGATTACGAAATCTATAGAGTAATTTTGATTTTGAGAATGTTTTAAGAGTTGATCAATGTTTTTAGAAGTCGAAATAAAGAAAACTTTGTCACTTGGAGATTACTTATTAGATTACTATTAAATTTCTTCATAAATATTGGAGTAGTAAATTTTATGACAGATCCCAATCATCACTACCACCAACCCTTCTCTCCACAGGAACAATAATAATTCTGGGAGACAAGAGGGAGATGACAAGACAGACAATTTAACTTTCTTGCCCAAACAAAGAAAAGGTGGGTGAGTGATACCATGACAATAATTGATTAGAAAAAAGTGAATTGAAAAACATGTGATGTATTTGGCAGAGGATGGGATCTAATCTAGAGAGAGGACATGAATCTTAAGCAAATTTCACGTCGAAATGAAAGAGGAAACTGAAAGTTTTATAAGACATATATAGCTTAAGTTTACATGGTATGTGCATTTTTAGGGCTCGAGATGATGTAGCTCAAAAATTAAATTTGTCTGGACCTAAGCCTGAAGCGGACAATACGTGAAGTTGGGCCGTGCCAAAATATAAATCTGTAACTTTAAAAGTATAATTAATTTAATTCTAAAAATCTTCAATGTTTAATCATCAATTTTGAATTTTCAACCCGTCTTTGGATATAAAGAGGCAACAAATTTCATTTCAATTAGACAGTGGAAATTTAATGAGTTTAACTCATATGAACTAGCAATACTATAAATATTTTTTCGCTACTCGTATATTTGAATTATTTACTCGGAGTTTTGATATACCTAAACAACCCATTGCCTTTTTTATCCTAGTTTCCCACTCTATATTTGATACTCCATTTTGGGGCATATAGACTAATCTAAATATATATTCATGCGTGAAATTCATTAAAGAAAACAATGCTCTCTATTTTTTTTTTTCCCTTCATTTTTATGATTCGAATATGAGATCTTTAATTATTAAGAAAAAATAGATTCTATTCATTCAACTATAATCCTTGGTGGATGGGCTTGCTCCATCAAGAAGCTATAATTCATTTAGCCAAAGTATCAATGACATTAATCTCCTTGTAGCATGTAGGTATTGCTTGATGGAGACAACCTACATCTGAGACCTTAATTATTGAAGTAACAAGTGCACACTTTGAAAGAACGTGTAAAAGCCTTTTCAAAAGTTGAGTTAGAAATATCTAATGAAAACATTTATCATATGTTTAATCGAAATTTATCGTATTTTAGTAGTTAAATAAAACTTATTGAGAAGTTGTCTATGTATTCATCATGAATTGATACAAGAAATATTCTCAACATGTAAACAATCTACATAACAATCTTTATATTACATTATTTATCACATTATTATTGATCGATCACACATAGACAATGCGAACATAATGGTATATAAGCTAAATCACCCCTCAAATGAAAAGCAAAGGAACCTTTGTACTTTTACAGTATATAGCAAGAAAGTCTTGCCTACAAACTTATCAAGTGGCACCCTTGAATGATGACATATGTTAGTTTTAGGACAAGTTAGTTAAAGTTAGGTATTAATTAGTTTTTAGTTATTTTGTTCAATTTAAATTTTAAAACAATTAAATATGTATATTTTTAAAGAAAATAATTTATTTTAAAATTTAATAGTTACTACAATTTTTTTAAAAGGTTTTAACATTCATATTTTAAATAGTTTATTAAAGACAAAATTAAAAAATATCATATTTTGAAATCAAACGCACCTGTTTTGACATAAAGTTTTTAATTTGAATTTTTTATTCTAATTTGAACAGGAAGTTACAAATTAATAAATTGCATAATATAGTTTTTTATTTTAGAATTAGTTTATATAATTTTAAATTGAATTACATAATATAATTTTAATTGATTTAACGTGGTAACTGTCTAGCATAAAATTTGTCTTTTTTTTTTTAAAAAAAAATAACTGATTTTGAATAAGACTTTTTCAAACACATTTTTCTTAATGTCTATCAACGCACTCAATTATAAAATTACTTAGGGCCGGTTTGGGATTGCTGATAGAAAACTGCTTATTTGAGAAATACTTTTTTAAAATAGCTTTTTAAAAAAGTACTTTTAAAGAAAAGCAATTCGTGTTTGGTAAATTCATTTGAAATGTGCTTTTGATAAACAGATTGTATTTGAATAATCTTTTTTAAAAAGTGCTTTTAGAGATAAATGACCAAAAAGGACATGTATGAATAAACTTTTACTACTAAAATCATTTTATAGAGAAAATTTATTTTAAATATCTATTATAATATTTTTAATTAAAATTTTATTTTTATTTAATTAAAAAATACGTACAATAAAATTTGCAATCAATATTTATATACATAGATACATTAAAAATATTAAATAATAATATAATATTACTAAAATAATTTAAATATTACTTAAAAACATCAAACAAAAATGAATTCAAAAAATATTCCATAAATTAAATCAATACATATGAAAAAATTCACCACAAAAATAAGAAGTCCTTCATACATCACAAAAATTCTCAATGATTTCATCCCTAATTTTATCACGCAATGTCTCCATACTAGTAGAAGATTTGTCTTGTATTTCTATTTGTTATTTGTTACCTTTTTTTTTTTGATATATTTTTACTGTGTCAAAATTTACTAAGAACAAGCAATCATATATGTACACTACATGATAACAAATATGTCACTTTTCATGAATTATTTATTTAAAATTAAATATTCGAGAAAAAATATTTACAAGTGTTGTCAAAATACCATTTGATCTTGCAACGTGTTTCATCTGTCATTTATTATCATTAATAGTAAAAAATAAAGAATTGTATACTCTTCGATCATCATTACCAATGATATTTTCGATTTTATTTTTAAAAAAGAGTAAAAATAAAATAAAATAATAATATATAAATCATAGAATGAAATAAAGAATTATGATGTAAATATAAGTATAAAATCTTAAAATCCTAAAATTTTAAAATCAAACTTATAAAATATGCTAATTAAGTAATAAGGGATATTTTGATATGTGTGTGTGTGAGAAAGAGTGATAGGAATATTTTTGTCATGAAAAAAATAATTTTCTGCCTTCTGCTTTTTTTGAAAAACAGAAATTTTCTGCTTCTTCCCAACAACAGAAAAACTGCTTCTGCTTCTTTTTAAAAGCACTTTTGCAAGTTTACCAAACACCCTTCTTTTAAAAAAAAAAGTGTTTTTTTTTAGAAAAAAACAATCCCAAACAAGCTCTTATTCTTTACATTAAAATTAAAAATAATAATAAAAAAAAAAGCAGCCCTCCTTTTTTTTTTTTTTTTGGGCTCTTTATTTTGGACAACTATTTCTACTCTTTTTAAACTAAAGATGGAATGTTTCTGAAAGCAATTCAAATTATACATCAATCTTTTATACATAAATTAATTTTGAAATGAAAATGTTTAGATAAATTTATCTATCCGTTTGAATTTAAACTAATAGATAAAAAAATTTAAATAAAATTGATTAAATACAATAAATGTATGAATTTTTTAAGAATTATAATTGATATTTGATTTAGAAAAAAAAACCATTTAAATAAGAACTTCTAAAAACTTGAAATACCTACATTTGAAATTCAGGAAATTTTTTTAATTTTTAATTTTTTAAATAAACTACCCCATTACTCCACTAACTCCACTTCATGCACCCCACCCACCTCCCCACGTCACTTTATTTGTCAATTTACTAGCAATACTTCAATTTATTAAAGGAAAAAGGCTCAAATATACCATCGAACTATTGAAAATAGCTTATTTATGCCATCCGTTAAAAGTTTGGCTCATTTATGCCATCGCCATTACCAAAAAGGCCCATTCATGCCATTTTTTTTAACGGTTATTTTTTAAAAAGGGAAAAGGCTCAAATATGCCATCGAACTATTGGAAATGACTCATTTATGCCATCCGTTAAAAGTTTGGCTCATTTATGCCATCGCCGTTACAAAAAATTCATCGATTATAGAATTTTTCTGATTTTTACTTCAAGTACAATTTTTTAAGAATTTAAAAAATTGTTTTTCGGTAACTAATCGATTCGTTGTTTGAAATAGTTGATGTCTATTTCGGGCTTGAATTGGTCTTGAGATTTGCAGAATTGTATTCGGCGATTCCGAAGAAATTGAAAATGGATGAACTCTTTACAGTGCCTATAAAGGAGTTATAAAATACATAGAAATATTTTGGCCGGAGAAATCGATATTTTCTTATTAGGAATTTTAAAATTTCTTTGGTTGATTTAATTAATGATGTGAAAGAATTATTGTTGGCCACGAGTATAAAATGGTTTTGCAAAAAAAACCCAAATTGGACTGTTAAAAAAAAAGGCATGAATGAACCAAACTTTTAACGGATGACATAGATGAGCCTTTTTTCAAAGTTCGATGGCATATTTGAGTCTTTTTTCTTTAATTAATGATGTAGACAAATTATTGTTGGCCACGTGTACAAAATGGTTTTGCAAAAAATCATCAAACCGGACTGTTAAAAAAATAGCATGAATGAGCCTTTTTTGTAATGGCGATGGCATAAATGAGCCAAACTTTTAACGGATGGCATAAATGATCCATTTTCAGTAGTTCGATGACATATTTGAGCCTTTTCCCTTTTTAAAAATCCACCGTTAAAAAAAATGGCATGAATGAGCCTTTTTTGTAACGGCAATGGCATAAATGAGTCAAACTTTTAACGGATGACATAAATGAGTCATTTCCAATAGTTCGATGGCATATTTGAGCCTTTATTAAATACACAACAACATTAGCATTAAAAAATTCCAAGATAAACTTACAACATAAAATTCCACCGAAAATTTTCAATATACAAATTATTTTGAAACATAAAATTCAAAAACAACTGTCAATTCAATTTTGAAGTTTGAAAATCTGGAAACCGTATATAACTGCTACCATAATTAAATCTTTTAATTTATCCTATTCTTCTTCTACTATATCAGTTTTTCCTTTTTCAAATCAGACTCAATCATTCATTTTCTAGGGAGAAATATCTTTGAAAACTTCATTTGACAATGTAGATTAGTTCATTTGGTCTTGATATTTAAACGTTTCCAACTCTTAAATAAACATGGAATTGTTTGACAGTATAATGGTTTAAAGGTATCATTGCAGAACAAGTCACTTTCATAGCGTCTTCTCCTTCAATCAACCCAAAGGTACCCATTATCTTTTTCTCTTAAAGTATTAACTTTTGCACCTACAAATGTCCGTAAAAGTTATAAGTATGAACGAATTTTATCATCTGGGTTTCAATTTTTTCTTTTCCTGTTTTGTTTTGATATTCAAATATTCAATCTTTTCACATATCGGCTTGAAACTTGATTTGATTATCTAAGGAATTAAAAACTTTATTTTTTCAAATGTAAAGTTTTATCATTTGGGGTTCATTGTTTTTAAAAAGTTTCATTTGTTTATTTTTTTTTGGTTACAGTATCGTTTCATTGAAAGCACATAATTTTACTCAGATGCGTTAGCAAGAAGTTATCATTACTCATGGTGCGTAATTACTATATATATGAGCTACTAAAGTTGAGCCATGATTATTTTCAATAGGGCATGAGTTATGAGTTTTTGATAGTTGCTGTTAGATGGTTAATTAAATTTAGTAGACGTTTGGCCATGAAATAAATTAAACTTGTTTTTGAATCTTTGTGAGTAAATTGGAGTGAAAATAGTGAAAACACCCTTTTTGCAATTTTTGAAAACTTTTGAAAATATTGAGAAGCTTCCATTTGGCTTTCGTTTTTCTGAATCCTCTAGCATTCTCATATTTTTCACGGCCTTCATATCCTCAGGTGACTGTTTTGCTAACTATGAGAAAAAAGAATCTATATTAATTTTTTCAAAGTTTCCTTAGCTTCAAGTAGCAGTACAAATGAACCATTATAAAACATAGCCATGCATTTGAGACAAAAAATAACAACTCTACAAGTTGATTCTAGGACTAGAATATGGATAAATTAGGGATGACCATAATTTTTCTTATGGCATAAACCATTTGGTTGAGAATTTCTTTCTCCAAAACTGGTTCATTCTCAAAATAGTATCCAAGAATAAAGTGAAAAAATAATTTTCTGGAATTTCATGTCCAAACATAACTTCAAATTTTTTTTAAATAATATCCATGAACAAACGGTTTTTTAATAATTTGTTTGAATATGTGTGATTTACGGATTATTTGTAATTAATGGAAATTAAGAATGTAGTTACTGTTAACTGTAAGCTTTCAATTTTAATGCATATCAGGATCTTGAACACGATAATCTTACATAGACACATCATAGAAAACATATGTGACGTGGAAGACATCATCACAGAGAAGAGGAAGTGTTAATAGAAATTGGTTTATACCTCTTTGCCCTGGCCTTATGTCAACACAATATTTAGTGATGGAGAAGATGTAGAGAACATGTGATAACCTTAATGGGTGGAGGGAGGACCAATTTATAGAAGTTAAGACTTAATCCGGTACGTCCATCAAGTAACCGATCTACGAACAAGATTTATTCTTTAATTATGAAAATTACTTGGGTCACAAGTAAACTTGGGCAACAAGTAAACTTGAGCCGCAAGTAAACTTGTGCCACAAGAACTTGTTGCCCAAGTCAAGTAAGCTTGTGCCACAAGAACTTGTTGCCCAAGTATACTTTGGCCACAAGTAAGCTTGGGCCACAAATAAGGATTATTCTTACATTAGCCCACTTGGCCCAATGTCCATTTAACATTAATACTTTAATGACATAAACATTAGTTGTGCATAGAATAAATCTCTTCTATAATGTCCATCATACATACCATAATATGACAAACTACCAATGCGAGTTATGGCGGTTATGCATAATTTTGTGCTATATACTCTCTTCCATATACTACGACATTAGCAACTTATCTCACTAGGTTCATAAGCTATAAAACATATAACATTATGGTCCACAATAATGTCTCATCGAGACTTATCCTGTAATATCTCAAAAACAATAATGTGCACACCATTATGAGAAACAGGAATTCACTAATGTAAATCAGAAACATATAATTGAGCCCAAAGTGTTAAAACATCATAATTTCATCAATTATAAGTACAACCAAGACCCATTCTATGAACATGTTCTTTAAATGTCTTTGGTTGTAAACCTTCATTAACGGATCTGTAATCATAAGATCAGTCCTAATATTCTTAAGTGACACTCTTTGTTTATGAACTTCTTCCTTGATAGTGAAGTACTTTAATTTCATATATTTGGTACCTTTGAAGTACTTATCGTTCTTGGAGAAGAATACTACTGAAGCATTATCACAATAAATTTTCAGCGGCTTGGTAATGGTGTCGACTACCTTAAGTCCTAAAATAAAGTTCTGCAGCCATAATGCATGAATTGTGGCTTAAAATACATACAATGCCACAATTTATGCTTCCATTAAGGATGTAGCTATGACAGATTGCTTAACACTTTTCCTCGATATTACTCCTTCAGCTAATAGGAACGAGTAACTAAACGTGGACTTTCTAGTGTCGGCACATGCAGCAAAGTCTGAATCCGAGTATCCAGTAACTTCCAAGTGATTGGATCTCCTATACATGCGCATGTAATCCTTCGTTCCTTTCAGGTACCTCAAAACTTTCTTTGCAGCTTTTTAATGATCAATTCCAGGGTTACTTTGATATCTTCCAAGCATTCCGACCGTGAAGCTAATGTCCGATCTTGTGTAAGTTTGAACATACATTAAACTTCCAACAATAGAAGAGTAAGGAATTGACTACATTTCTTTTCGTTCTACATCATTCTTTGGGCATTGCATGAGACTAAATTTGTCCCTATTTGAATAGGAACAATTCCTGCAGAATAATTGTTCATATTGAATCTCTCTAGAACTCTTTCGATATAGCCTTTCTGAGACAATCCCAACAATCCTTGTGATCTATCACAAAATATTTTTATCCCTATCACATAGGATGCCTCACCCATATCTTTTATTTCAAAGTTTATAGAGAGGAAATCTTTTGTCTCACACAATATGCCTAAATCATTAGCAGCAAGTAAAATGTCGTCAACATACAGGACTAAAAATATAAACTTGCTCCCACTGATCTTTTGGTATATATAACGATCAACGGTAATCTCTTTAAATCCAAAAGATGTTATGGTATCATTAAACTTTATATACCATTGTAGTGAGGCTTGTTTGAGTCCATATATTGACTTCTTTAGCTTACACACCATTTGACCTTTTTCTTTAATTTTGAAACCCTCTGGTTAGTCCATATAACTTCCTCCTCGAGGTCTCTATGAAGAAAGACAGTTTTCACATCCATTTGGTGTAACTCTAAATCATAATGAGCTACCAAAGCTAGGATAATTCTTAATGAGTTTTTCTTCGAGACTGGTGAAAATGTATCTTTATAATCGATGCCTCCTTTCTGAGTATAACCCTTGGCAACAAGTCTGGTCTTATATCGTTTAATATTGCCATTTGAATCGCGTTTGGTCTTAAAGACCCATCTACACTTGATTTTTTTAGAACTTTCTGACAATTCAACGAGATCCAAGACTTTGTTGTATTCCATGGATTTTCACTCTTCTTTCATGACATCAATCCATTTGTCAAACTCAGTGTTTTTTATGGCCTATGAAAATGCAACCGAATCTTTATTATGTCCACTGTCAAAATCTGACTCTTGTAAATAAACAACATAATCATCTGAAATGACCGATTTTCTTTCTCTTTAAAATCTTCTTAACGGCACTGTTTGTGGTTCATTTGTGTCAAATATTTGTGAGTTAGTTCTTTCTTGAAGTGTTATTGGTGTGGAAGTAGGCACATTCATGGGCAATGAAACATTCACCCTTACCTTATTTATTTCCACACTTTGTCGTTCAACACTCCCACTAACTTCACCATTCTCAATGAATCATGCATTACCGATTTCTCTGGGTAACCAATGAGGTAACTACTTACTATTCGAGAATCTAATTTCTTTTCTTATGGATTATAAACTCTAGCTTCCACTGGGCAACTCCAAACATGCAAGTGTCTTAAACTAGGTTTCCTTCCAGTTCATAGTTCAAAAAGGGTCTTTGGAACTGCCTTACTAGGAATCCTGTTTAACAAATATGCAGCAATTTTAAGATCATACATCCACAATGATTTGGGTAATGAGGAATTACATATCATACTCCGAACCATATCCATAAGTGTTCGATTACTCCTTTCTGCAACACCATTTTGTTGAGGTGTTCTTGGCATAGTATACTGTGCACATATGTCATGTTCCTCGAGGAACTTTGCAAATGGACCTGGACATTGTCCCGATTCATCATATTTTCCAAAATATTCACCACCTCTATGTGACCTAATGATTTTCACTTTTCTATCTAATTGTCTTTCAACCTCATTGACGTACATTTTGAGAGCATCCATCGCTCGCTTGAGATTTTTCTTTCAACAAATAGATATATCCATAACGTGAAAAATCGTCGATGAGAGTGATAAAGTATTTTTCTCCACCAAAGGATGGAACATCAAAGGGTCCGCAAATATCAATGTGTATGATTTCAAGAAGCTGAGTGCTTCTTGTGGCACCTTTCTTAGTATGGTTGGTTTGATTTCCTTTAATGCATGCCAAGCATAAATCGAGATCAGTAAAATTCAGATTCGGGAGAATCTCATTCTTTACCAATTTCTACAATCTTTCTTCAGATACATGACCCAAACGTCTGTGCCATAAGTAAGCAGAACTTTCATCCAGTGAACTAGATTTAATTCCAATATTTTGTGAAAATCAAGAAGGGATTCAGAAAAAATATTATCGAGTTTCAATCTGTATGAACCTTCAATAAGAATATTAGAACCATAAATTAGCATTCTTATATAAATTGAAACATCCATGTCCAAACTTAAATTTAAATTTCTAGTTTGGATCGTAATGAATCCCTGCAACATAGTAGATACATGAATAGTTGCACCAGAATCAAGCCACCAAGTATTATTAGGAACATTTACTAAATTTGATTTGAAACATACAAAAACACTAGATGTACCTTTCTTTTCGAACCAAGCTTTACGTTTCTAACAATCTTTCTGATAGTGTCCTTGCTTTCTACAGAAATGACACACGTCTGCCTTGAGTTCCTTATGAGCATCCTGTTAAACAGGGGCATACCTATATGGACTTTTGTGGTGCTCCGACACCCATTAAACTCGACGCAGATTAGGTATAATTATATAAGAAATATATAAAAGTTGATATATTATTTAAAAAAGCACTCAATGAACATATAAGCTTGTCAGGTGTTCTGGTTTTAGGCGAACCTGAAATTTTCCCCTGCCTAATGCCCAGGCTCGAACCCCTGCTTCAACACCCTTTTAGTTTTTTTTAACTAAGGTTAATTTTTGACTTTAAGCACAACACAAGTACAAACTAACATTACACTCACAAACTCAACAATACAACTTTTTTTTTTGTAGACTTTTTCAACTTTATTAATTTATTTTTTTACTTTTCCTATTTTCTAATTTATTTAAAAAAAGGTAAAAGTGTTGCACCTTTTAATCGAAAATATCAAACGACATAAACCCTTCTTCCCCAAAAACCCTTCTCATTCAAAACCAACAAACCAAATTTCATCTTCTTCTTCTATTCTTTCAATTTTATTTTCGATTTTCATTATTCCATTCACTAAACTTAAAGCATGGGTAGTTTAATTTTCTCTAGATTTAAAAATTTGAATTAGGGTTTTGGATTTGAATATTTTTTATGATATTTATTTGTTTCTTAGCCATTACAAATTAAGGACTTTAGATTTTTTTTCACCAATCTTCTATAGTATAGTATGTTTCTATTGTCATACCCATATTAACCTAGGATCAAAATAGTGTACAACGTATTGGAGATTCCTAAGGTGATTAACTTAAAGAGTCGCCACCTAATTATTTCTAAGGTGAATTAAGGCACCTAGATAACTAAAGTGATTGTCTAAAATTAACTCTGATTTTAAGGTATACTTAACTTAAAGATTCTAGGGTAAGGGTTCAATTAATCCTAAAGGGAAGATATAAGGCATCCTTTAAGATCCGCAAACTTACGGTTAACCGGCCAAACTTAGGTTATTAATTAGGCTAAGTGATAAAGATGCAAAATTATGTATAAAGGGCTAGGTGTCGAGACAACTTTAGAGTTGATGCCTGGAAAATATAGTTTATGCAAAATTATTTGTTGAAAAAGGGTTGAAACTGAAAATGGTTTCTTCAGAAAACATAAACTTAATTGAAAAAAATAAGGGAGCAACTTGAATTTAGTAAACTGAAGACCATTTGGATTGAAAGAAAAAGTTTAAAGTTATTTAAAATGAAGGTAACTTTGCAAAATAGATTCTTAGTGAAAACATTTAGGAGACAAAAGCAAGGAGAACCGGATTTAAAATTTAGAACGTGGCCAAATAAATTAATTTATTTTATAATTCTTATATCTAGATGTCTTGCCTTATGCGATACCGTGGATATCTTAATGCTAAAGAAATTCTAAATGATAAAATAAAGTAAAGCAATTAGCAACAAATCATTCAATTAAAATACAATGACAAGTCATAGTAGTAAACAAGCATCGTAAAGGAATAACAACAAAACGAATCGAAACCGTAATGGGCTCCCAACAGAAGGTCTAGTTTTGTCTGTGGTTTGCTTTTAAGCGATGTAAAGCTGGAAACGAGCGAGGACATATAAACTTCATGTGGTAACGGTGGCGTTGAGTCTCAAAATGGGACTCTTCGGCTCCGGTGTTCATGCAAACAACGAGAAACAAAATGAAAATGATTAGAAGAGGAATCTGCTCTCAAACGAACACAGAAGCTAGAGAATAAATAAGAATTAACATAACTTGTACACCCATTCCAAACAAATGTATAATTTCATGTTACCTTAGCATTTTATAAACTTTACACTAACTCACATTGTCAGAGGCAATTTTTCAAAAGAAGTAATTATTCTAAACAAGATCCCAACTTTAGTGATTTAAGAAATATAAAAGCACTTTAACAACATGGTATCTATAACAAAGAAATGAAATTCTTGAGTTAATTCATGACAACGTGTTAAGCAGATATTAAAATAAACTATGTATCCTCACGGCAATGCTTTTCACAATACAAAAGAAATTAGAGGCTAAGTTCAAAATATGATTTCGAAGGAAAAAATAGAATCAGATTCATGTACACAAATTATCTTGAAACTACAAGACCAGGCGTGTTCACATAAGAATTTAGCATACAGCTCGGAGGCGTGATGTTACAAGCAGGGGAAAATAACTTCTTTTGTTAATATGATATCCTAGAGCTTATTTCATTTTTTAATACATAGGAATCAGAAACTAATATGGGCTCCTAAACGAAACAAACATGATTTTACGATAGGGTAAAACAAAACAAAGAAAGGTTGTCGGGATTACAGTTTGTGGGGCAATGAACTAGGGATCGTGGCCTCGAATCTACTCTCTCGGAGTGAGCAAATTCCTACCCCGAACCAAAGGAGTCCGCAAAAGAAATAGTTGAAAGAAAGAGCAAGAGGATGATAATAGCTAAATATTATAAAGTAATTTCGACCATGTATGTTGGTGTTCTTGTAAGAACTTGAGATTAAAAGCAAAAATAGAGTCCAGTCCAGACCCCCCTTTTTGGCTGAGAAATTGAGATGTATTTATAGGCAAAAATAGGATTTTCAAGTTGTTGAGCGGGAATTAAAAGTATCCGTTTGAATTTTGAATAAAGGATGGCACTGTGGAGAAATGAGAACTCTAAAAAGTTACTTGGCCTCATTTGTCACGGACGAGATGAGATGGAGAGAGAGACAAACCTTACGCTAAAATGGTGTGAAAAAATTTGTCCATGGCCAAAGCTCGCTGGAGCTTTCTCTAAAAGAGGAAAGCGGAGAAGACGACAAAAGGGAAGTTAGGTGAGCTGCTCAGAAAAATAATTTTTAGGGTTACAAAGAGTTGTGGTCTATTATTTGGGAAGAAGATTTTTGGGCTAAAATGTGGGCCGAATGGCTAGAAGAAATGGGCTGCTGAAGTGTCTTGGTTTGGGCTTATAAATGGCTGAATTTTTATGGTCTATTCCTCCTTCAATAATTCTTTGAGCTTCTAATTTAATAACTAGAGTAATATACATCATGTAATGACAATTAAAAACTACGTAAAAAGTTACAGTACGTATAACTAACTTAATAAGTATAAACTTAAAATAATGTAACGACGATAGATTTTTTAAAGAAAATATTAATAAAGTAATAATAGTAGTGTTAATAATAAATTAGTAATTTAAAATTAGTAATAATAGTATTAAAAAATAGTAATGAATGAAAATAGTGGTAAAAATACAAAATATTCACTTACTAATAATTTAGAAGCTCAAGTGAATGAATTAGTCGAAAGGAGGGACAAAATTGGGTGTCAACATCTATGAATTATTATTGCTTGAAAGACGTATTAATTGAATCTTGTTTTGCAGAAATTGTCATAAATTAATGTGAATCGGGATGGATAAGTTTGTCATTTAGATCAAAACGTGGCAACCAAGCTCTAGTGCTACTATCTCACCCGTTGTTACATCCATACCTTCAGAAGTTCAAAGGGATACAACTTCTTCAAATAATAAGTTTACATATTTGAAAGCTGACCGGGCAGAAAGAAGGCATATAGCAGAATATGATCATAATATACGAGATGAAGTTAGAAGATATTATATTCAAAAAGGGCCTTGTAAGCCTAAGGATCACACTTTTCTAAAAATTCAATTTAGGAATGAAAAAATAACAATGCGTAAGTTTCATCCTGGTTGGTTCAAGGGTCAATATTTCAAGTGGTTAGAGTACAGTGTATCAAAAGATGTTGCTTATTGTTTGTGTTGCTATTTGTATAAAAATGAGCATGAAGTTCGTGGAAATATGGCAGATATTGCTTTTACGTAAAATGACTTTAAGGGTTGGAATAAAGCTATGGAGAGATTCGAAACTCATATCGGAGAGGTTAATAGCATCCACAACAAGTGTTTCAACATGATGATTGATTTGATGAATCAATCACAATCTATTTGCACATCTTTTGACAAGCATTCCGAGAAAGAAAAAAATGGATCTTGTCGTCGCTTGGATACTTCAATTAATGTGGCAAGATTTCTTTTGAGATTGAGATTGTCGTTTCATGGTCATGATGAGAGTGTATCATCTACAAATAGAGGTATATTTCTTGAACTTTTGCAATGGTATGGAAATATGTATAGTTATGCATTTATACTATGTCATCGTTAGCAACTTATGGTAAAAAAATAAAGCACCCACTACCCTTAAATTCTGGGTCCACCACTGCTGTTTAACTTTAGCAGGTACTTTCTTCTTCTTAAACTTGTTGGCCTTCACCTCAAGTCCTTTACCAACTCCTTGACCCATGAGGTTAATGGAGTGACCTTCTTGTTTCTTAAGTCTTGACTCCTCCTGAGTAAGCATACTAGACAATTTATTAACATCCCATTATCCTTAATGGTGTTATAGTTAATTTGGAATGGTCCATACTCTGGAGGTAATGAGTTCAAAATAAAATGAACCAAGAAGGTGTCATCAACTTTCATCCCCAAGGTCCGAAGTCTTGCTGCAATGTTAGTCATCTTGATGATATGATTTTGCATACTACGTGATCCATCAAACTTCATGGTCGTAATTTCAGCCATTAATATACCAGCGAGAGACTTATCAGCAGAACGAAAACATTCTTCCACAGACTTCAGGTATTCCCTGGCACTTTCTGTTTGTGGAATAGTACTCTTAATGTTGTTAACAATAGTCATCCGCATGAACATAAGGCTTAATCTATTAGAACGTTCTCATGCTTTATGGAAATACTTCTCATCCTCACTGCTCGTATCAGTAATAGCAGTAGGTTTATCATTCAGCATAGCCAAGTCAAGATCCATCACACCTAAGTGGAACTGAACTTGTTCATGCCATTCAGAAAAGTTCAATTCATTGAACACGGTAACAGAAGAAGCAAGCGAATGAAGATGGATAGCTGCAAAATAGATATACATGCTTACAAATTGGATGCAACAAAATAATAAAAGTATATCGTAATTCTCCTTTGGGTAGATACTACAACACACTATCATAATTTAAATGTCATTTTTCAATTTTAATAGGCAATTAAATATTTTTAATCAAACATATATGACATCTTTGGATATACAATATATATTCGACTAAAGAATATTAATTTACCTCATAATGTTCACTATTCATAGAATAATTGGTTTACCTTTGGGTAAAACCCTTAAGTTCTAGCAATAGTGAGTTAATTTATCCACTTAGTTTCGATAATGGGAATTTCATTAGTTTCATGGATAAATGAAAAATTATGTATGCATACTTCTTAACCATACTAGTTTGGCCACTTTGTGACTAACAAACTATATTAATATAAATGCATACATAATATCATAAAATTTTTATGCATGTGGATATTTTAAACATCCTAGTTTGGCCACTTTGGTGACTAACAAACTATAAAAACATAATATATGCATCAAGTGATCATAAATATTATGTGTGTAAATATTAAACATTCTAGTTTGGCCACTTTGGTGACTAACAAACTATATCACTTTAGCACACACATATTATTTATTACTTAGTGTAATGACCACTTTAATTTTGCACAATAGAAAATAAACATAATAAACATTATATAATAAGAAACTAAAGTTTCCAGAATTTGTGCAAATTAACTTTGTTAATAGAACTCCATCAACTTAACTGTTCAAGTACTTTACATTAGTCAAATCACAAATTATTCTACTATAAAACACAACTTAACAGTAGACTTAAGATTCTATAGTAAGCTTAAAATTTAAACTTAAACTTAATAACCTTGAAGAACACTAAGAAAACATACAACTGTGTCAAGTTTATCTTGGATTCAATTCTTTTTAAAGCTTTATTTTCAATAGGAAATAGAAAAAACGTGATGGTACATACAACTCAGTGATGCACCATAATAAATTCTTTGAGGAAAATTATCGGTTCAAATATCCAGGCTCTAATACCACATGTAAGCTTTCAAGTTTAATGCATATCAGGATCTTGAACACGATAATCTTATATAGACACGTCATAGAAAATATACATGGCGTGGAAGACATCATCACAGAGAAGCGAAAACATTAATAGAAATTGGTTTCTACCTCCTTGCCCTAGCCTTATGTCAACACAATCTATAGTAATGGAGAAGATGTAGAGAATATGTGATGACCTTAATAGGTGGAGGGAGGACTAATTTATAGAGGTTAAAACTTAATCCGGTACGTCCATCAAGTAACCGATCTACGGACAAGATTTATTCTTTAATTATGGACATTACTTGGGTCACAAGTAAACTTGGCAATAAGTAAATTTGAGCCACAAGTAAACTTGTGCCATAAGTAAGCTTGTGCCACAAGAACTTGTTGCCAAAGTATACTTGGGCCACAAGTAAGTATTATTCTTACATTAACTTTATGCTTATTCAATATAAAAAAAAGGCGAAATACATAACCAGCAACTTGAACTTGTTGATTTTTTTCATGTTGGCACCTCAATTAGGCCATGTTCATATTGAATCTTTCATAAAGTGTATCAATTAAACATAATCATCTGACCTTGTACATTAGCCTGCATTTGTTATTAGTTTTGCGCGTGAAAGCAAACGCGTCCAACATGAAAATCATAACCAATCAAAACACTTCCACCTATTATTATTTTACACTTTCGCCCCTACTATAGTTCTTGTCTGTTCCACCCATTCTCCGATAATTATCACTAGAATTTGTGTTTGTCTTCCCCACCATATGTGAATATATTATTCTTATCATTGTTGGTGGATGTAGAAAGTGCTTTGTCTTCCTGATTTCTGTGAACTGTGGCAGATTTACTAGATTTGCAATATTCATATTACAGAAGATGTTGATGGTTCTGATCAGATATTATGGGTATTGGTTTTTTTTCTGGAGCTTTGACTGAGTGGGAGAGAAGAAAATTGTGAGGTAGAAGAAAAGGACTGACCAGCCACTAGAGGCGGTTGATCTGTGGTCGGAGAGGCCATGAAGTAGGGTTTAGGTCGTCAATATAGTCTATGAGGGGTTAGGAGAAAGAAGAGAGCCTTTAACTTATGAAAGAGGGAGTATTAAAATTGTGTCCCAAAATACGGTTGAAGACTGGAAAAGATCGAGGCAAAAATGTTGAGGAGGTTAATCGACATCTTGAGCGTGTATTGCTCTCAGATTCAACCGTACCTGTGTTCTCGTCTCCAATGGTGTTGCTATAATTTCTGCCATCGCCATTTGACGTTGGAAGTTCCACATCAGTTGTTTTCTTATCATTTCACGCGCTCAAGAAAAGTGAGAACACACAATGTGCCACGTCAGACGATTGTGTTTAACTGACACACTTTATGAAAGATTCGAGGGTTCAATAGGAACATGACCTAATTGAGGTTTCAACACGGAAAAAACCAACAAGTTCATGGAGTTGCTTATGTATTCCGCCTAAAAAAAACTTCTCACCATTATTGTATTCAAAGAATACCTTAAATAAAGCAACGTACTTATTATAACTGTACAAGAATATATCAAGGTCTACTATAATAAAAAAAGTTTCTTTCTTTTTTTTATGATAAAAGCCAAAAAGATTTCCTCCTTGAATGACATAATTGCCATTGGCCAAACTAAATTTCATAAAGCTTATGAGCAATTAGCATAAACATGATCCATAAAAATATGAATAGTGGACATACTGAGTCATAATTGCCACAAACTAATTGGTGACTTAATGTTTACTGTCTGTCCTTCTAGCTTAAGAGCCACCTAGAAAGTAATTACTTTGTATGAACATAGCGCTCTATTCACTTTGTGCAAGTATCCTGTTAGTATGTTATTCCTTCCTTTCTAAAATATTAGTAAAGTAAGTTTTGCTTCTCCAAAGTCAATTTGATTAATCTTCAAAGCTAAATTAGATTATCTTCATAATAATATGTGGGAGGATAAAGAAGATAGTAACTAAGGTTAGTGCGAATCTCGAGAATCACAGTTGCACTAACCTTAGTTACTATCCAGTTAGTGCGAATCTCGAGAATCACAGTTGCACTAACCTTAGTTACTATCCTCTTTATCCTCCCACATATTCTTATGAAGGTATCTAATTTAGTTTTGAAGGTTAATAAAGTTGACTCTCGAGAAGCAAAAAGATTTAATATCTATTGTGATAAATATTTTGAAACGAATGGAGTAATACATAAAAGGTTAATATAATTTTTTTTTCTTTCACTATCGCAATAGATATTAGGTAGGCATTGCAATTTTAATATATTAATTTCACAAGTTAGTGTTGACATCCAATTTTGACCTTCCGATATTTTTCACAGGCTGCTATTTTTTCAAAATATTAGCTTTAAATTTCTAATTATTATTTTTGGTATTGAATAAATTTTGACATTTCGTATTCATGATTTTAAGGTATGCAATTTATTTTTTAGCATTTTAATTTTATATTCTTATATATATATATATATTTAAATATAATATTTTACATAATTTTGTAAATATTTGTTAAATTATTTTTCGCAAATATGCATACTCATAATTTACGAACACACGGTCCATTGTTTGATATTATTATTATTATTATTATTATTATTATTATTATTATATTTTTTAATTTTGTATTCACATGTGCCTAATATATTTCAAATTATTTTTTGTCTTTGATTTTAAATAATTTATTACGCACGTAATTTATTCATAATGATTTTATGATATTGATTAACCCGATAATATTTTATCACATATTTACTAATTTTATTAAATAGCAGTCTAATTCAATTCAATTTCCCCAATTTATTTAAAATCTAGCCATTTTGTATTCAATTTCGTGTCAATTTTAGCCTAATTGAGCTCAATATGGCTCAATTTTAAACCCCCAATTCTATTTCAATTAAATCCAACTTAAATAACCCATTTTTGACCCTTTTTGTAATTTCATATCCCGGCCGTTGATTTTAATTCTTGACGAATTCGTCCTCGGTATGCCCCCCTCTCACTCAAGATTGTTATTTTTCTTGCTATCTTGACTCATTACTTGCTTCGTCTTTTCGTTAGGACAAATTTTCAGATTTGAAATTGGTGAAACTTGATTATGATTTTAAACTTGATTCTTCCAATTTTATGTCTATTTTCATCCTTAGACTATCATATGTGAAAAAATCACAATTTTTACGAACACCCGTTTAATCCTAACTATTGGTCGGGTATTGATTTTGAGCAATTTTCAAATACAACTCTTTTTGCCTGTGGTTTGATTCATTTGACATCGATTTGAAGCTTGTTCTTGAAAGTTTTATTACTTGGGTTTCATATTTGTTTCATTTATTGAATTTGGACAACTTTAGTACTCGCACGTCTTTGATAACTTTGGTGATTGATTTGCCTTACTTGATTTGGATCCAATTTCGGTATTTATATAATTATGGTAAGTTTTGGATTCGTTGGACCTGTCTTGCATGATTTTTGAAAAAAAACTTGTATCAATCTCATACTTAACTCATTTTTGGTAGATTTTTATTCTGGTATATTTCCCTCCCCTAATTGATTCTAATTGCCCAAATATCCGATTGTATGATAAGCTTAGCTGACCATATGCCTTTGTTTACTTACCCATTTTAATTTTTTTTGTATATATATATTTATACATACATATATATTACTTATATATTTATGGTAAATTTGGTTCATCTTAATTCTAAATTGATTCAGCAGTCTGTTTAAGGGAAAAGATCCTCCTTAATTGATTTCGGAGAATATTTTATTTCCCTTTTCACTTCCCCTAATTGACTACTGAATATTTCCTTCCTTTCTTCTTTTCCCTTTAATGCTATACCACCCCATGCCTATATAAGGGGTCCCTTTTCATTCATTAAGGACAAGTTTTTCGACTCCCATTCTATGGACAATAAATTTTTTCAAGTTTGGTTTTGGCTTTTATTTTGGAAGAGGCTTTTGGTTCCTTCTTGTTGCTTGTGGCTCATTGCTTTTATTATTCTTGCCTTTGTTTTTTGTTTCGCCATCTACCGGTAAGTCCCTATCGATGCAATATTCAATGTTTATGTGTTAGTTTTCTTGTAACTTAGAGAACATGCCTGCATAATTAACATTTAACTGATGCCTGCTTTCTCCACATCTGTCTGTTTCTCTGTGGCTGTATGTTTTGCGCGGCATTCGGTGCACCTTTTTCCATTTTAACATGATTCCAAGTCAACACATAGACTCCGAAGAGTTTGCTTGGGTTTGCGAAAATTCTAGCGAAGCTGCTCGATCTCAAAGAACGATTTAGGATCCAATTTTTTTTCGTTCTTTAAATTCCTGATCTGTAATAATCATTGTATAAGCTCTATATATAAAGTGAAATGGGGACTGCTTTGGGGGGCGGGGATTCCATGATTTGATTACTTTATCACTTAGATATCATGTCTATAGATTTGTTTAATAGATTTTATGTGTTAGTTTATCACTTAGGCAAATATTCTAGGATCGTTATCTGTCCTATCACTTAGAAAATCATGTCCTTAAGTTCGTTAATTAACCTTCGTCGTATTGTACTAATCTTGAACGTGTTAATTTAGTTTAAGCATGTCTAATGAACTTTGAGCATATTAAAATAATTTTTTCAGCATTTTCTGATATAGTTTTCTAGCATATCTTTGATTTTCAATATTGAAAAATTTAGTTTCCTGCATTTGTATAATTTTCAACATTAAAAACTCAACTTTCAGTATATTTTAAATAATTTTCAACAAGTTAATTTAATTTCAGTCTATAACAAATAGTTTTCAGCATATTAAAGTAATTTCCAGCAAGCTAATTTAATTTCCCACACATAGTAATAATTTTCAGCAATTAAAATGATTTCCTGCAATTTTAAAAATATTTTTTTTTAACAAGTTTCTTTTTTCAAAATAATTCTCAGCACATAGAAAATCATTTTCCAGCAATTAAAACTAGTTTCCAGCACCTAGAAAATCATTTTCCAGCAATTAAAACTAATTTCCAATCATCTCAAAAAATAAATTTTCATCACATATAAATTATTATTTTTTTTAGAATATAAATATTTTTTGCATACATAAATTAATTTCCAGCAATTAAATTTTGCTCTCATTATTTTAATTTCCAGCATTTTTTAATTTATTTTTAGCACTCATTAGTAATTTTCTGCAAATAAAAATAACTTTCGCACACTTTATTTAATTTTCTGCAAATTTAATAATTTTTCTGCAAAATTAAAATTTTCTGCACATTTTCATTAATTCCCTTCATTTAACACTAATTTTTTTGCACAATTAAATTAACTTCCTGAATATTAAATTAATCTTCTCAATAATTAAATTAATTCCCTGCATGTTTAAACTTAATTTTCTGCATACTAAATTAATTTCTGCATAATTAAATTAATTTTTTGCACAATTAAATTAACTTTCAGCATGTTTAAATTTAATTTCCTACATAATTAAGTTAATTTTCCGTATATTAAATTAATTTCCTGCATATTTAAATTAATTTTTTGCATATTTAAATTAATTTTCGCACATTTAAATTAATAAATTGTGCATATTTAAATTAGTTTTCAGCATCTTTAATTTAATTTTCAGCATTAATACGTCTCGCCTAGAAATCATGCCTATAAGTTTTAATCACATAAAATAAATAATTATCTTTAAGCATATTAATCATCTAATTAATTTTAACTAATCAAGAGGCTTATTTGAAACCGTTACAACTTGTAAGTCCTATTTGTTTTGTTTGACGTGAACCTCGAGTCTAATTAGGCAGCCTAGGGTTTTTTTTCTTGTCTAGAACCAAATTCCAAAATAGTAAGTCCAACGCCTCTTGGACATTAAGTTGGGATGGGTAGGCATTTTAGGAAACGCTAATTTATCGTTTTCTTTAGAACGCCCCTAAGATTAATAATCAAACTAGGTGGGGTGGGTAGAACATTCAGATTTGATGAAAGTTGACCCGAGCAGAGTACGACAATGCAACATATGACATTGTCATCCATTAATAAGCCGGAAGCTGATCCGAATAAAATAAAAAATTAACCTTTGCTTAGATTCGATCGACTTTTATTTATCTTTTATGCTTGTTTGGGGTAGGGATGTGCATCGATCGGTTCGGTTTTGTGTATTATTGGTTCGATTTATCGATTTTCGATTTGCAAACACGCTAAACCGATAACCAAACCAATAAGATATTCATTATCGGTTTTCGGTTTAACCGATAAGAAAATACACCCCTAATTTTTTTTACTTTCTCTTATTTTCATTTGTTCTATACTAACTTAATGTATTAAGTCTATACAAATTATAAGAACTAAGACAACAAATATAAAATACAAAAGACAATAAGGTATGTATTTAAAATCTAAAGCCACTATTATACAATTACGAATAAAAATATAATTTTAATATAATCTTATTGGGTTATCGGTTTAACCGTTAACTAAAACCTTAAAATCGAAAACCGAACCGATAGACCAATAAAAAAATTTACAAAATCGTTAAAAAATCGTTAACCCAATAACCCGATACCAATAAACCAATAACATTTTTATCGGTTCAATTTATTGGTTAAACCGATTTTTGCACACCCCTAGTTTGGGGTAGTCCAGGTATAACTTAATGAATTCTTTTTTCTATTATAATTTATGTCTTTCTATCTTCTCGCTTCTCTAAATTCCTTTATCTATTTAGGCATTTTTACTACTTTATCACGTAGTTAATTATTAATAAGATAATAACTAAGTTGTATATTTAATTTTGTTTATTATATTTTTCCTATTTAAACATTTAGTTAACATTAGGGTAATAAAATAACAGACCTTTGCTTATCACATAGAATTTTTCACATAATATATAAGTTCGGCCGGGATCCACATTTGTGGACCTCGAAAGGTGCCTAACACCTTTCTTTCGAAGTAACTTGAACCCTTACCCGAATTTCTGGTTGACATAGACTATTAAAATAAGTTCGTAATTAGTCTAGAATGGTGCCCTAACGCACCTTAATTGGTTAGGTGGCGACTCTTCACCTAAAATAATTTCAAAAAGAGTTATCACGTTGAATCTCGCTTTTCGCAAGAAAAATGGGGCGCGACAGTTAGTTTGAAAGTTTGAGATATTTATATGATTTTTTCAACTGCTACATTTTCATATTTTATACATTTTTCCGTCATCACATTATAGAAGTAATGATATTAATGAGAAATCAATTGCAGGAGTTGACTGAATGATAGGAAATATGATTACTGACAGGATGGTCAGAATTAAAATTACTCTTCCGATTTGATAAACTTCGTGCAATAGTGATTTCTTTTCCCTCTTTTACTTCTAATTAATTGATGGTCTTATGTACATTGTTTAAAAGAAGGTGTCTCCATTTGTTTCAAATTATTTTTTTTGGTTTTCATCGTATTTCAATATGTTGCAAATTAATGTCATGGCAAAGAATAAAGATATGAATTTCTTTTGTGTGAGTCAAATGAATTTCGTACTTAGTTTTTTTTTGACTGTATAGTTAAATGTGGCTATATCATGTGATGTTATGTTGTATACTCTAATTTATATACTAATTTTTCCACCACTTTGATAAAAATATTCTTTCCCGTTTAAGAATAAAAAAAATATATTGAGGAATAAATAAAATATGCATTCAGTTTTAATTTGTTTCTCTATAACTATCCATATTTTTGTTATATTTATCTTTTTATTTGAAGTTTATGTTAAAATATCTTTTGCAGAGAATGTTGATCCGATAAATTATTAATTGTTGAGAAGTACATTAAGTACAAGGACTCCAAACAATCAGTTCCGGTTAGAGTTAAAGATCTTCTTGATCGAGTGACTCTTAAAAATACGATAGGCCAGATGATTTTGATTTATAGGACTGCTGCTAAAATTAAAATCATGAAAGACTATTATATTGGAACATTTTTAAATTTGTATAGTAGTATTGTGTCAGCGTTTGTAAATTCATTTGTGATATATACATTTCTATATTAGTCTAAATGTAATGGTAAGCCCTGTTTACTTTGACTATTACTTCAATTACATCTCACATCTATATAAGTTTGTATCATTTGCATATTTATTTGGTATATTTTCTTTGGCATTTAAATTTCTTTGTTAATTGGTGTGTCTTATTTTTTTTATAGTTGTCTTATTTGGCATAGTCATTATTACTACTACTATGTGACCTTTGTTTTGATTAAACTTTTATCGTCAATATATGAGTTTTCGTTGTTCAACAGGCAAAAATTAAAATCATATTTTATAAGAAAGATAATGTCTTGAAATTGTATGTCTTTCCCCAATAAATCTTCTTTATGGGTTAAAAGATTGAGATATTGTTTGAGAGGCAATATCTGCGATATAGGTTTGCATTTTTTGTGTTCAAGATAAAATATAGTACTTCTGGCATTTGAATAGAGATTAATTTAAGGGGTTTGAAATTTTGAGATTTCTCTAAATAACATTGGGGTATAAATCAGCCCTATTAAAAATGCAATATGAAGTAAAACAATTATGTTGATGGTGATGGTACATACGATAAAGGTGTTGGTGCCTTTTCTAACTTTTAAATGATTCGCTCATCGCACGGAGATGACTACTAGTATAATATAAAAATAAAGGAAGCATCCTTTAATTTTTAAGATAATTGATACTCGATAAAATAATTTAACAGTACGTAAATTAGCCTAAAATCTCAATCACTGTAAGATGCATGCATACCTAAGTTTCTCTTTATATTTTAGTCTTTTTATAATTTTGAAGGTAACTTAGTAAATTCTTCATATAACTATTTTGTCCTTCCTTGTAACAAAAAATATATTTAACCTCTTTAACCTTTACGCGATAAATCTCAACCTCTTTTTCAATGAGTACCAAACTCAATGATTCAGCCACCGAGTCACGAGTATACGACCCATCTTGATCATTTCTCAGTATCGAATACACCATCTTCTTCTCCTCTAAGAGCCTAGCATTTATCCCTTGATCAGCCAAAAATGTTAATAGAACCAATGGCTTCTCAAATTGTATTGCTTCAACTACTGAGCTCCACCCGGAATGAGACAAAAATCCACCCACTGAGTCATGACTCAGTATCTTGAGTTGCAGTGCTAAACTCGTGCACACAATTCCTCTCCCCTTTGTTCGTTCTTCAAAACCTTTTGGTAATTCAATAAATTCATCATCAGATTCACCTTTTTAGTTCTTACAGCCCAAAAGAACGGTAACCCAGAAAGCTCTAACCCGAGAGATAACTCCGTGAGTTCATTTTGACTCGATTTCGCTTCCAAACGCCACATAAATTACTTTCTCCTTTTCTTTCTTATCAAGCCATAGTTTCATCTCTCTTCACACATCAATTTTTGTGTTGTCATCTTCATACGACATTGTAGGTTTATAGTGAGAGGATTTATAATGAGAGAAAGAGAATTTTGCAGATACGAAGGAGTCAGTGATAGATTCAGTTTTGAAAATGTTTGATCTGACAGAGCTATGACTTGGTGATTTTTTGATGCTATTATATTGCATCCTTAAATCATCAAGCTCCTCTTGATGCAGATCAACTTCAATTTGGCTTGCTTCAAGTTAGATCTGCCAGTTTTTTCTTTCATCTAAAACTTTGCTATTTAATATGTTTGCTAGTTTCTTTTTTCTTGAGCAATCTTATTATATTCATCAATAACTTTTTGAAGTTCATCAGTGGTCATATCAAGATTTGTTTGCAACATATTACAATTGTTATAATTGAAAGATCTTACCTGGCTTGATTCTCCTAAAGCCAAAAAGCACATGTTTACAGTTTCTGTGTCATCCTCAGTTTCATCTTCATCACTCCATGCGCAAAAGTTCTTATTTTTCTTTGGTGATTTTTTTCTCAATTTGAGACAATTTTGTTTAATGTGGCCAAACTTACCACAGTAGTAATATCGATCATCATTCCTTGGATAGTCGTTGTTTTTAAAGGATTGATGAGGCCTCTGTTGTCTTTGTCTGAGGATGTGCCTCACTCCTCGATTTATGAGAGCCACGCCTTCGTTGTTTTCTTCATCAATATTTCCTTCTTCCTCATGGTTTACATCATTGAATTCTACGGTCTTCTTTTTCTCTTCTTTGTTATACCTTTTGATGTGATTTTGTTCATAGGTGAGAAGATTACCTCGTAGTTCATCATAGGGTATATTGTGTAGATTTCCATCTTCCAGAATGGCTACCTTGGTTTCCCATGCTTTGGGAAGACTTCTGACGAGCTTCTTTACTTGTAGGCTATTTGAGTGGGTCATTCCAAGAGATTTGAGTTCACAAACAATTTTGCTGAATCATGAAAACATAGATTCCACTCCCTTATCATCACCCATTTTGAATAATTCATATTCATTAACGAATGCATCAATCCTGGCTTCTTTTACTTTGGTAGTACCTTCATAGGTTACTTCAAGCTTATCCCACATCTCCTTAGCCATCTCGCATGTTGAGATCTTGTCATACTTCGATCCACTAACTGCACAGTAAAGCAAACTTATTGCTCCAGCGTTAGTTTTGATTACCTCTTGTTGTTCCTTTGTGACCTCAAAAGTTTCAAGGTCAATGGTACTGCTTGATTCCTTTCCTTTGTCTTGAAGTCTTGGAATTGGTTTGGGTCCTTTCTTGATTACTATCCAAGCTTGGAAATCAGTTGATTAAACAAAAATTCTCAATCTGTTTTTTCAATGAAAGTAGTGTTGTCCATTGAAGTATGGAGGCCTGTTAGATGAGTGACCATCCTGAAGTATTGCTCCTGGAATTTGATAGTTTGCCATCTGATCTTTTCTCACGTGCGGTTAAGTAACATTTTGTAAGACCTGCTCTGATACTAATTGATAATCAAGAGGGGGGGGTGAATTGAAATTTTATACCTTAAGTCGACTAAGGCAATCAGTTAGTCGACTTCCCTGCACGACAATGTTAGTATCAACGAAGCAGTAATAACAGAAGGTAAAGTTACGGAAGTAAAGTAAAAGAGACAAAAAGATTTATCCTGATTCAAAACACCCTTGTGGTGCCTACTTTTAGTCCCCTTGGGTTACAAGAGGCTCCCTTTAGAACAATTTGAGTGATTACAAAGTGTTTCTCCGAGAGCTTTATAGATAAGCTTTTCTAAGAATAGTAGCAGCCTCTACTTGTATAGCACCTAGCTTCTTCTCTCTTTTGTGTTCACTATAACGTAATACAATGAATTGTATAGGTCTAAAGAAGTAACTAGAATATTCCTCAAGTGAAGATGTACAAAATAAACCTAGGTTGCCTATCATCTATTTATACAGGGGATACAATATTGATATTTTGTGATTTCACAATCTTTAGAATCTTGACCGATCTTGCCTTTCCATGTGGAGTCAGATTGTCTTGATTGGGGGGAATTAGAATTTCCATTCTTCTAATTCCATTGCTCTATGTCAGCGAGGAACCCAAGGAATTTTTTGAGGTCATCTACGTTTAGTAATTGAATACCTAGAGACGTAATATGTCCGTATCAGATACGTTCATATATTCTTCCTTATTCTCTTGTGTTGATTATACTTCTTTTCCTTTTGCGGCGTTGTCTTCCAATCTTGCAAGATTCCTAGACATTCTTTGATAGGGGCTTTTTCCTTTTTGAGAAAATGTTAGGCTGGTTACTTCCTTCGTTGTCCCGCACAAAATTAGGGATTAGTGTTGTCATCATTAAAATTAGATTTGGGGCTAACAGAAACTTAAGTCTGATGTGTTTTTACATATTAAGAATTTCTTAATTTTTGTTAAAACTCAATATGATGCATCTGTTAAAACCATTACAACAAATAATGAAACAAAATTGGTAAATTTTGCATGTTATGATCTGTTTACTAGCTTAGAAATTGTTCATAAAAAATTATGTCCTTATACTTCACAACAGAATGGAGTGGCTGAAAGAAAGCAAAGGCACATACTTGAAATCACTAGGGCAACAAGATTTCAAGTCTAGATTCCCATTAAATTCTGGGGATACTGTGCACAGGCTGATTTGTATGTTATAAATAGGCTACCTTCACAGGTGATTGGTGATATCTTTCCATTTGAGAGACTAAATGGTAGAAAACCATCTCTCTTATACCTAAGAGTACTTGGTTGTTTATGTTTTGCAAAAAATCTTCAAGAAATAGATAAGTTACAGTCTAGGTCAAGAAATGTTATTCATATGGGATACTCAAATACCCAAAAAGGCTATATACTTTATGATATTTCTACCAAACAATTCTTATTTAGTAGAGCTGTAGAATTTCAGGAAAATATATTTCCTTTCTCTAACATGAAAACAAGTGACACTTTTTTATTTACTCAACCTAAGACCTTATATGATAATGAGATCATACCTATATCTTTTGAATCTTCTTCTAGTAGTCAAGTGACAGGTGTGATCAACAACTCTCAGTTATCATCTAAAACAACCAATATTCAACCGGCTGAAGCATCAATTGAGGCTCAACCTGTAGCTGCTCAACAAATATCAACACAACCTACAAGGAGATCAACTAGGGGAACTCATCCACCTTATTAGATGAAAGAGTTTGTATCTCTAACTATGGACAATGACACACCACATGCATTGTCAAAATACTTATCTTATGACTACTAAGTCCATCTTACACTGCATTTATATCTACTATATCTCATGTCTCTGAACCTACAACCTATGCAGAAGCTATAAAAGATACTCATTGGATTGAAGCAATGAAGGCTAAAGTTGATGCACTACAACAGAACAACACATGGAAAATTGTCAACTTACCACTTGGAAAGATTCTATTGGATGTAAATGGATCTTCAAAGTAAAATACAAAGCTGATGGACAAATTGAAAGATATAAAGCCAAACTAATGGCCAAAGGTTACAGTCAACAAGAGAGCATAGATTACCAAGAAACATTTAGTCCTGTAGTTAAGATGATAACTGTGAGAGCAATCTTGGCTATAGCTGCAGCAAGAAGGCGGCATATACATTGAATGGATGTATATAATTCCTTCCTTCAAGGTGATCTACATGATGAAATTTACATGGACCTCCCACAAGTATTTCAGAGTCAGGGGGGATAGAAGCAAGTATGCAGACTCAAGAAATCCTTATATAATTTGAAACAAGCACCAAGGCAATGGAATGCAAAATTAGCTGAAGCATTATTAAAGTTCAACTTTATTCAGAGTTAGTATGACCATTCACTTTACACTCAGATATTAGATAAAGGATTCACTGTAGTATTGGTTTATGTGGATGACATGCTTAAAACTGGAAACAACTTGGAATTAATCAAAAAGACAAAAACTGCTCTACAAGAAGCATGAAAGATGAAAGATTTGGGAGAACTGAAGTTCTTCTTAGGAATTGAATTTGCAAGAGCTGAGTCAGGCATTGTAATGCACCAAAGAAAATATGCACTGGAGTTCATATCTGAAACAGGCTCAGTGGTTCAAGACCAGCCACTACACCCATGGATAGCAACATCAAGTTAACTACCAAAAAGTATGCAACATGTAAAGAAGATGACTCAGACTGATGCAGACATGAGTAAAGACACTGAAGAAACAAATGAAGCTATACAAGATCCATCAAGCTACCAAAGATCACATATGGAAACAATATTGACAGTAACAAGACATAGCTGGTAGTGTGCAAACACTAAGCCAGTTTCTACAACAACCTAAAAGATCACATATGGAAGCAATATTGAGGATAGTTAAATATATCAAACAACAACCTGGATTGGGAATACTAATGTCAAGCAAAAGAAAGGATAAAATTTCAGCATTTTGTGATGTTGACTGGGCATCATGCTCAGTAACAAGAAGATCAGCTACAGGATTTATTATCAAACAAGGAGACTCACTTATATCGTGGAAATCGAAGAAGCAAAATACCATTTCAAGAAGTTCAGCAGAAGCTGAATATAGGAGAATGATGAACACAATATCTGAGTTAGTATGGCTAATTGGACTGACGATGAAAGACCTTGGAGTTCTGTTGCAGTTACCAGTATGCATTCACAGTGACAGTAAATCAACAATCCAAATTGCAGCCAATCCATTGTTTCATGAAAGAATAAAACATATTGAGATTGACTGTCATTTCATAAGAAAAAAAAATCAGAAATGTCTAGTCAAAACTGAGTATATTCATACTAAGGAACAACCCGCAGATCTTCTTACAAAAAGTCTGATTAAACCACATCATGATGTCCTTATGTCCAAGCTAGGAATGATCAATCTCTTCGCACCACCTAGCTTGAGAGGGCTCTTGGATAGAAGGAAAAAGCCCAATAAGTGACCCAAGAAGTCTAAGGCCCAATCCAGCTAAGAAGTCTTAATTAGATGGTTAGGTAGTTAACAATATATAAACATCACAACTGTACAATATGACCTTAATTGTATTCTCACATTTTTGATCAATGTGATATTTTCCTCTCTTCTTTTTCTCTTTACTGCATGTACTCTTCTCTCTTCGTCTTCCTACTTCTTGAAGATCTTGAGCTCTAAAGGATATTCTGTTCAGAGAGCTCTAAATATGGAATCATATGGCCAAAAGCTTGCCATGGAAATACTGCAATGTGTATCTTTTTGCTGTTTTCCGCCATTTTCTGCGCTAAAATAAACTGGTGGTTGTGTATTATTTCTTATCTAGTCCACTTTATAAACTCATGGATTTCAAGAGTGGTAGTACAACTACAGATACGATAACTAAAAAGGATAAAAAATACTCTTGAACTGTCAGAAGTCAATCAGTTTTACTTATCGTTAAGTTCTGAGATTAATTTTACCTTGGGGTCTATTTTGGGACCACATCTACCCTTAAATGGGGCAACCAATAAAAGCTAAAATCATAAATGATCCAATCAGGAGCCGAGTTTTCGAACCAAGTCAACTCGGGTTCGAGTCCATCAAACTTTCTTAAGGTACTGAATCTCAGCAAGTGGTACATCCTTTGTGGCCTCTGCACACTGTGGTAGATTATTGCTTAAAGGTAGAGAAAGATTAACGAAATCTATGAAGTACTTTTGGTTTCGAAAAAGCTTGAGAGTCGATCGATGTTTTTAGAAGTCGAAACATCTAACACTTTGTGAGCCTTTCTTGCAATTTATTTGGCAAGTTTAAAAAATAGAATGAAGTGACCAAGCTAACCAAGGGAGTAATACAACATGAAGCTAGCTTTTTAGTCTCAGCCATGGTTTGTGTGTTTGGATGTGGATTTGTTGTTTCTACAGTTTATTTAAAATCATAATTTTGTACTGGATTAGTTTAATATTCATATGTTTATTGAGATGATGTTGAAATTTAGGTCTTGTTCTTGTTATAATATTGTCAATTATTTTAAAAAAGACAAGTTACCTACATCGACTGAATTTGTCTTCTCTTTATTCATATATGTTGTTTTCTCCAATTGTCATAATTTGTAAGAATCTCATTTTGACAACTCATCTTTAATTATGTATTCAAAATTCATGGATCGACTAATCCAAATCTCTCGAATATGATTATACAATTGAAAAGGTTGCGTACAATAGACTTTTGTGGTTGGGTTCTTTCCGGACCCTGTGCATAGCAGGAGCTTTAGTGTACCTGACTGTCCTTTTTGACTCGACTAATCAAAAAGGAAAGGTACATACCTTTCCCCTTCACTTCTCAGAAAGTCCTCTACTGAGGCGTGTAACCAAAACAGTCCAAATTTTAGTACTTTTAACGGTGTAAAATATATTTATACAAGTAATTTGGAGATCACTTATTAGATAATTACTATATTAAATTTCGTCACAAATGTTAAATTTTATGACAGGTACCAACCTCCCACCCCCACCCCAAATGGATCTGGAGAACGATGGGTTATCCACAGGAAAGAAATACTAATATTGTGAGACAAGAAGAAAATGATACGACACAGACAGCTTAACTTCTTGCCCCCCAAAATGAAAAGGTGGGTGAGAGGTACATGTCGATAATTGATTAGAAAATTAAAGTGAATTGCAAAGGAGAACATGTAATGTCTCTGGCACTACTACAGATCTTTTAGGTTGGCAAACGTCTAAAGATGAGGAATACATATCATTTTAAGCAAATTCCACATCAGAATAAAAGAGGAAAACGAAGAGTCTTATAAGACATCTCAAGTTCACATGACATGTGCATTTTTGATTGTGACGTAGCTCAAATAGTTAATTTGTGTGGATCTAAGCCTAAAGCAAACAATATGTGAACTTAAGATGTGCCAAGAATCCATAGCTTTAGAAGTTTAATTAGTTTGACTCGAAAAATCTTAAAGGTTGAATCGTCAAATTTAAATTCTGAAGGTATCTTCGAATATCCTAGGTGACAAACTTCGCTTCAAGTAAATAATGAAAAATTAATAAGTTCAACTCATATACACCAACAATGCTGCAAGTATTTTTGTGCTACTAGTATATTTGAATTATTTATTCGGGCTTTTGATATACTCAAACAACTCATAACCTATTTTTTTTTCTTGGTTTTCCGCTCTATATATGTTTGATACTCCATTCTGGGGCATATTATTTTATTCTTATGGTTCAAACATGAAATCTTTAAATAAGAATAAAAAGATCCTATCCATTTCATTCATCAAGAAGCTATAATTTGTTTGTCTCTTTGTAGGTAGTGATTGATGGTGACATCCTACTACATGAAATCCGAGTAATACCTAAGACTATAGGTTTTAGAAAAGGTTTTATGGCTTATTTAGATTATTATTCATAAATAAATAATATGATATATTTTAAGTGATTTAGTTTAATTACTGAAGTAACGTACACTTGAAAGTTGAAAATTAATACGTGTAAAAGCCTTTTAAAAATTTGAGTAGAAGTATCTAGTGGGAACACCTTATCATATGTTCAATTGAATTTATTATTGTATATTGGGTATTTAAATAAAATTTATTGAAAAGAGTAGAAGTTGTCAATGTATTCATCGTTAATTGATGCAAAAAATAACCACAATAAATAATCTACATAATAATCCTTACATAACATTATTTATCAAATTATTATTGATCGCACATAGACAAATCTTACATAATAATGATACGTAAACTAAATCACCCCTCAAATAAAAAGCAATATAGCTTTTTTTTATTTAATTGAGCCATATATAAGCTAGCCCGAAATCATAATTTATTGAAAGGTGCATGCATACTCAAGTTTTTCTTCCCTTTTCATAATTTAATTTTTTTTTTTATAATTTCGAAGATAACTTAATAAATTCTCCACATAATTATTTTGTCTTTCCCTGTCACAAAACAGATCTTTCGCCTCTTTAATTTTTTCCCGATAAATCTCACCCTCTTTTTCAATGAGTACTAAACTCAGTGACTCAGCCACTGCGTTACGAGTAAACGAGCCATCCTGATCATTTCTCGGTATCGAATACGCCATCTTCTTCTCCTCCAAGAGCCTAGCAATTATCCCGTGATCAGCCAAAAATGTTAATAAAACCAATGGCTTCTCGAATTGTACTGCCTCTACTACTGAACTCCATCCGGCATGAGACAAAAATCCACCCACTGAGTCATGACTCAGTATCTTGAGTTGTGGCGCCCAACTCGTGCACACAATTCCCCTTCCCTTCATTCGATCTTCGAACCCTTCTGGTAATTGAATCAATTCATCATCAGATTGTCCTCTTTTAGTTCTTAAAACCCAAAAAAATGGTAGCCCTGAAAGCTCTAATCCGAGTGCTAACTCAGTGAGTTCATTTTGACTAAGTTTTGCTTCGCTACCAAACGCAATGTATATCACTTTCCCTTTTTCTTGCTCATCAAGCCATAGTTTTATCTTTGTCCATGCGTCAATTTTCGTGGCATCATCTTCATATGAGGTCGTCGGAAGTTGGCCCACCGGCAAAACTGGTTTCCGATGAATATCCCCTAATACTTTCAACCATTCTGGTTCAAGTTCTGAACAACTCCTCACAAGCAAAAAATCACAGTTTTCAATAGTTTTAAACAAACGAAAAATATCAGAAACGTTCTCTTCCTCGCCCTTAATGGAAGCTTCAAAGATTCTCGAAACTTCAAACAACTTGCAAGCAACGGTGGTTTCAAACGGGACCCATTTTGGGGGAACCGTGTATTCCTCCGGCGTCATCCGGATTGCATAGTCATTATTCAACCCCTGCACAGGTCCCATGAAACTCAAAACAGCAGCGAGGAATATGCTGAAATAAGCTGTTGGAATGTTGAATTTTGAAGCAATTGAAGGAATCCAGTAAGAAGCAAAATCAAAGAGTATAAAATCAGGAGCTGAATCTTCGAGAAACTTAGCCATGGGTTCTTCGAGTCCATCATGAGCAAGTTTGAGGTACTTGACTTGTTCATAAGGTACATCAATAGTGGCTTCTGCATTTTCCGGTAGCTTGTCTACGTGGGATAGAGGAAGTTTGACGAATTTCAAGAACTGGGCAAGATTTGGAGGAAGTTTTGGTAGACGATCAATGTTTCTAGGAGTAGAAATGAAGGAAACTGTGTGACCCTTTTGAGCTATGAGCTTTGACAGCTCTAAATATGGAATTATATGGCCAAAAGCCAGCCATGGAAATACTGCAATATGTAGCATTTTGCTGTTTTCTGCCATTTTTGTGGGATAAGAGAGATTAGTGATGGTGTATTATTTCTTAACTACTCCACTTTACTCAAATTCATGGATTTCCAGAGTGGTAATACAACTATAAATAAGATTTAATCCTCCTCTGTTTCGATTAAGATTAAGACCTCTAAATTTAAATATTTACTCATATATTAAAATGTACATTAAATTAAGATTTTATTTACGTGAAGATATTATATTAAGATTTGAATAAGAACCCCTATTAAGATCTGAATGTTATAAAATATTGTATTAGTTAATATGGATGTTCACTACTTTTCTCCATAATGTATAGTTAATCATCCATTACCTTCACCATTATGGATGTAACTCTTACACCCTTTAACCTCCCTCATAATCTTCATGGTTATTTACTTTTTATATGCCTCTATGTAATAATATAAATAGAGACATAAGAATTTGTAGTGTATACACTTGAAATACTTTGATATTTGGAAAAATAAGAAAACTCTGCTCTCTTGATCTCTCATTTCTTATATACTTTCTTCTTTCGTATTGTCTTTTTTAAGTTAGTTTTAAAACACTGAATATTAAATAGTTAAGTGTTTTAAATTTTTCAATACATAGATATTAATTAATCTAATACTATATTAATAAATATTTTTAAAAAATTATATGTTGATTCCCAATACATTGTACCTAAAGGTGATGTTAAATGACAATAATAATTAACGATGATAGTGGTCATTTCTTCACATGATGTATACTCTCTCCGTTAAAAATTACTTGTCACTTATTTTCTAATTGAATTTTTATTTTTATTTGTCATTACATATCAAGAAAGAACCAATTTTATTTTCATATTTTACTCTTAGTATTAATTGCTTATTCTCCAAACTAATTTCAAGACACAATAGTAAACATCATTTAATATGGATACTATGGTAAAATAGTCATGTCAATAATTGTTTTCTTAATGGGTGTGACAAGTTAAAATGTGACAAGTAAAAGTGAACGAAGAAACAAAAATTATTTTTGTGCTTTTAGCTAGGGCCAAGGGGTGTTCACAATTTCGTTTAAAATCGATCCAAATTGAAAATTGAATCAAACTAATTATATAAATTGATTTTTATTTGATTTTTTTTAATTTGGATTTAAGTTTTTAAAATTGATAATATTTGATTTTATTAAAACAAACTGATTAAAAAGTTAAACTGAACCGATAAATTATATACATAAATTCTATGATCATATATACACGATATATTATTTTTTATAAATAATTTTACACATTGTGTATATTTTTTCATTAAAATTTTATTTGTCTCTAATAGATTAATACTATCATGAATTAAAATTTACTAATTGCCTAGCTGTAAATAAATTAATTTATTTAAAGAAGATATGAATCCATTACTTTAAAAGTGTAATTATTTTGATCTAACAATCTTAGAAATTGAATCATCAAAAAAATTTGAATTCGACTTTGAACCCATTTTGGAGCATCGACTAATCTGGATATTCGTCGCATAAGATCCATTAAAGGTCCAATTAACACTAATAAATACATAACGTTCATTAAAGTTAAAAATTTGCGAATTGAAGATACTCCTCTATTAACATTTACTTGTCTAATATTTCAAAAATAGATTTTCTCTTTTATTTGTCACTTTTAACGTATCAAGAAAAAATAATTATTTTTTTTCATGTTT
Organism: Capsicum rhomboideum; assembly: GCA_031232105.1. Lineage (NCBI taxonomy): Eukaryota > Viridiplantae > Streptophyta > Magnoliopsida > Solanales > Solanaceae > Capsicum > Capsicum rhomboideum. The sequence goes on from CP124707.1 coordinate 50,793,382, forward strand.
TAGCCTCAACATTAATTACTTATTTTCCAAATTATTTCTCAAGATCTAAAACTATGCGTCAATTAATATGAGTATTATGGTAAATACTTATATTAATCTTTAGTTTTTAAAAGACATGCAAAGTCTAAAATGAACACTTAAAAGTGAATGGAGATAGTAGACAACAAATTATTTTGAGATTTGAACCTTAATTTTTCATTTTCCTAAGTCGAAGCAATATATTTGAGGTGAAATGTAAAAGCTACAATTACCCCTGCTCCCACGATCTTATGGCATTGGATGATATCTTTGTCTTGTATCCTTGAAGATTTTGCTTGATGGAGACATCCTACAACATGAAACACGAGTAATACCTCCGCTGAATTGAGATTTTACGATTTATTGAGATTAACTAGATGGGCACGGCCGGCACGTGCTCAATAGGCTCTTGCAGGTAATGGTTAATAAGGAGAAACAATGACAGCAATATGTACAACAGAAACTTGTAAAGATCTAAGCAAATCATGTATTATTAAGAGTCGTTAGAAGCAAAGTAAACCCCTCGTAGACCTCCTTGGTTTAAGTAAACAATCCTTATATACTTGTTTACATAAGCCATTCTTTTAATGACAATTCTAATTTAATAAAACGGATAATTTCTTTAGCTAGAAAGAGTGCAAAAGAATTACAGCTGAGTCAAGAGTATCACAGTCTATTACAACTTATCTTATCCATCTGCCGACTTCACAAAGCTTTTTATGGACGGAAGGAACCTCCCAAAGCTTAGGTCGTATACTCATTAGTCCGACAAAGTGCATCAAGTTGATTGCGACTTACGCTAGGGATAGAAACAAAGCTCAAACTTGCAACATTACTTAAAGTCCATAAGCCACCCTTACACTTCATCTGGCTTCATGCCATGCGCAAAATCCAACTCATTCTTGTGCAGAGCATGATTCAAGTAAAATCTGCCAAAAAAAGAAGTCAACATTTGATCAAGGTCAGGAATTTTCTAAATTTCTACTCCCTCCGCTGTAACACCCCGTATCTACGAAACCCTATACGACGACGTAGAACAATGATTACCCAAGTGTCGAGAGTGTAAAGTATGTATTGTGGCATATTAGTGAGGAGATAATTGATATTGGGCCTAGTACATGGGATTAGAACCTTGTAGGAAGTGTAATACCTCGTATGTTGTCGAACCTAGATGACTACGTGTACATTTGTGGAGATATGAAAACATGAGAGAATGGATGAATTATGTGTTAAATTGTGGGCATTAAAGAATCTTGAACAATTGGGCCCTTAAGGAAGCCCAAAAATTATAGGAAGACATGGCCCAACCCAAGAATTTTGACCCATTCTTCCAATTTACTCTCTTTGACTTAATCAACCCTTGCATTAAATGCTAAGGAGAAGATAAGAGATAGATGAGGGACTATATATAGAGAAAAAAAAATCAGATTTTTATGATATTTAGCCTCTCATGTGTTTCTAAACTTTACCAAAAATATTTCTCTTTGCCTCTCAAGAACCCTAAGTCATCCTTTGGCCAAAATCATCAATTGGCAAGACTTGGTAAGTGGTTCTTTTGATGGATTAATATATTTTATGCATAATTCATGGTGTATATTATGTTGGTTATGTTGGTGGTGCATGGAGAAGGTCACAATAAGTAAAGTATACATGTTGCTAAATCGGAGGGTGATTTGTCTTGTAAACTTGTATATGCTTTTGTGGTCTTGAAGGAAAAGAACTTGGTGGAATAGATATTGACATGTGAGGTGTTTTATGGTGTTACTTTGTTTAAACCTTGTGCATAACATTTGGAATTGATATTGTGAAATTGGTTATGGTTTTGGTGCCGTATTGGCCGTGAAATGTGGTTTTGGGTGTCGTTATGTGTGTTGTAAGACCATGGCTGAATGTTGCTTTTTAAGAGGATCAAAAATATGTTCAAATATGTTTAGTTATGATCATGGATCATTCATGGCATTAAAAGACCCAAAACGGAGCCATTTCGGACCAAACGGGCATCCGCCCCCGCAGACGGAGGCACCTGCGCGCGCACCTCAGCCACCTGCGTGCGCATGTGGCAGCGCAGGTCAGCCCCCAGGTTCGGTTTGTATGATTTTGTCTCCCATTGGTTCCCCGAAGCCCCCGTATCCTTCATGGACGTAATTATCAACTTGTGATGTCATTTGAATGACCTTGACGTGTCGTATGAAGGCATGTTGGACTGTATTAAATATGTATGGTTGTTCATATGTTGTGATAAAGGCATAAGGGCGACAGAATGATAAAGGAAAAAGCGTAAAAAGGTATGAGTGGTGTGAAATGCTATTAATGTATGATTTCTTAGTTAATGTGTGTACCGTTATGATGTTGGGGATATGACAATGTACTGGATTGTATTGTAAGGGGTGACTTGATGTTATACGGCAGTCATATAGTTCATTGACGTTTTGCACGCCTATATGGTCACTGGTTGCTAATGTAAGTTCCGGTATGACCTTGTATTGTAGACTAAGACGTAAAAAAGGAGCTGGACCATTGTAGTCATACAGACATAGACTTGTGTATTCATACGTGGAAGTGTAGGTATGTAAGGTTACTCTTCTATATCCTTCTGTAATATATAGTGTTCATATTGTCATAATACTCATTCGATTCCGAAATACTCTAAGGTACTCCGTATCCGAGCGTTGGCTAGAGATACTCATATGGTCCTTAGTCATTGGTCAATGGTGAATCATATGACTCATGTTCATTGGTTAACTTATGTTCATTAATTGATTCATGTCTATTGGTTGACTCACATTCATTGGCTAATATGTCAAGAGTTCCAAATGTTCTAAGGTATCGCATTCCTAGTTGGTGAGCAGTTGACATTCACATGTGTCTTATCCATTGTTCATGAAGGTTCAAAAAGTGTTCTATTCCAAAGGGGTTCTATAGTATTCCAACTAAGGTGGATATATATTGTGCTGCATATGTGTGTTACTCCTAGATGAATTATGACCTACTTAATGCTTATTTATGATGGGGAGTTCTTAAGTTGTCATATGTGGTAAATCCTAAGAGAGCTAAGTTGAATAGCATTATTCCAAGTATGACATGAGTCTAAGTTCCAATAGAGTTATATATAGGCCTCATATTCATTAGTGAGGTTCTAAAAGTCCGATGAGGCTATGTCCCAAGGTTTCACTGGTGGTTATACTCATGTATCCTGTTCATGGATCATTGTCCAATGGTTCCAACAGTGTTATGTTTTCGTGGAGGCTATGTTCCCATAATGTTTAGTTGCATGTTTCTCATTCATTGCTTATTAATCCAAAACTTCAAATAAAGTTGTGACTATCATTGTATTGCTCTTCCATAAGCCAAAGTATCAATCGCTCACAAGTGAATGTACCAATCTATCACAAGCAAATGTATCAACCTCTCATAAGCAAGTATCCGATCTCTCACAAGATCAAAGTATCAATATCAAAGTAAAGAACAAAGTAATGCACATGTGGTTAATGATTGATTGATGGGTGGCAGGTCTAGGGGCATAAGCCTAGCTCGACCCGATCCCGATGCATTGATTTATGGGTGGCAAGTCTAGGGGCATAAGCCTAGCTCGACTCGATCCCGAGGGTGGCAAGTCTAGGGGCATAAACCTAGCTCGACTCGATCCCAACATGACGATAAGTCATGAAAGACCCACTGATCAGATGGGGCCCGGGTACAGTATAGCACAGACAAAGATAAATAAGTACAGAAGTAATGAACGTAATGAATGCAATGAACGCAATGAACCTAATCGACATGTTTCCAAATGAACTGGTTTATTGACTTGAATATTATTAACCCCAATGAAGTCTCTATGTTCTACACAGTTTCTATGGCCTTGCATGCTCAGTACATTCTTCGTACTGACCCCTTTGGGGGCCTTACTTTACTTGCTGCAGGCACAGGTGTTCGTAGACCCTCACCGTAGTCTATGCTATATCAGCAGATCATTGGTGAGCTCCAGTTGTTTCGGGGCTTCCTAAGTCACTATGTACATTTGTTTGGTGTTGTTTTGATACTATATGTATAAATAGAGCGGGAGCTTGTCCCAACTCTAAGATTGGTTTTGGTTATGCATCCGTAGAGGCTTTGTAGATGTTGTGGAAAACGTGAAGGGTCTTTAAGAAACATATGTATTGTCATGATGGCCCCAACGGCCAAGTTTCAATATATGTTTTATGAATTCCGCTATTGATACTTTATATTCATTTGAGGTGGTGTTGTATATTGAGTAGCATGCATATGATTGTACATGAGCACAGATTGGTTCTCTCGGGCCTCAACGGCTCCGGGTGCCAATCACGCCTCGTTGGGATTCGGGGCGTGACATCCGCCCCATATTAGTTGAACACTTTTCATTTTGCACGGTGCTTAAAAAATCATTGATGGAATGATCTGTTTTACTACTATATCCTTTATCCATATCAATGGACATAAAGATAATTTGCTTAAACTTCCAAAGAGTATATATATTAATTTTAGGGGCAAAATGGAAAATTTTTAATTAATTCTATCTTGATTTAGTATGTGATCAACTAATTTGAGACATTTATTTTTAGTAAGATGACCAACTAATATGGGACGGAGGAAGTATTATTTATATATGTTAGTTAAATTACTACTCCTTCCAACTTTTTTTGGTAAGGTATTATTCCTACTAACTTCTAACACTACCAGAGAGATACTTTTGATCTTACTGTAGAACTGGGAAAGAACAATCAAAAGTAACCTAGAAAGAAAATGATAACTCTAGGATTACCACAACATCGTTGGAGAAATTCTTTATAGTTTACACCATCAAGCATGGATTTATCATTCTTTCTTTTCAACCATCAAAATATGGGATAATACAAACACTGTCAGAAAACAAAGAACAGAGAAGCCAAGTAAAGCTTTAAACCAAAATACATTTCAGACATTGACTTCACACTCGAAAAAAAAAATCCATATGCTAGGAAGAGAGAAATATTATTACCAGGAGGAACGCTTTGCAAGTTCGATAGACTCAAGTCTCCTACTTATTTTGATCTAAATCTACTCCTACTGAGATTGAAAGCGAACCTGACGAAGCTTTACTTCTTGTAAGCTACTCCCTACTTCAGGAAACAACAATAGAAATATTGATTACAGAGAGCTCAATTGAAATACTGACAAAGCTGAAACACTACTATTTTATTTTGCTTGTTACAGAAAAGGGCATGTCTATTCTCCTCCCTAAAGCTTGTCCGGTGTAATCAATATTTCATTATTGGATAAGTATAAGGTATGGATCCCTTTTAACTGAAAAAGAATTTCACCAAAGTTGAAGAGAAGAACGATTTTAAATTTCGTAATTCTCAGCAGCCATACTAAGGTGGAACGTCAACTATAAAAAGATGCAAATATCCACTAAGATCAATTAATCTCATATGGTTAAAGCAAAAGTTGCTTCAAGTAATTTAACAGAAAGAGGCATACTAATTTACCTGTAAATATCTTGAAAACTGAAGGGGAAGAAACTTGAATAGCGATAGCCAGCTTATCACCTCCCTGGAATGATCATATTGTACTGACTCAGAATCAATAAAACTCTTCTAAAAACTAAGCAAGATACATCCTGCGATTAGACAATATATGTATAGACAGTCAGAAATGTAAGGAAAGCAAATTTAAGTTATATAATATCTCAAGCGTATCAATTCAAAAAGTCTGGTCAAAACTCACATAGGTACTCAAGTAAACTCTCACCTTTTAGGATGGTTCGACTTTAACTCATGGTACATTTGGTAAACATTTTAATCCTCATAATATAGGTGAACGATCCTGCAAAAACACTTGCCAGTAGAAGAAAGATCTAAATGCTTTGTAAACATGCTTCCACCAGTAATTCTCAATCCAAATAAACAACTACTAGCAATATAAATGATTAATCAATTTCCAAAAATTCTAACCACTCACGAAATTCTCTTTGGTGACAGTAATTTAGTCATTTTTTCTTCTTCTTTCCATCTTGCTATTTCCACTTATCGCTTTCAAATTTGTCAAAAACGCAGCTTATTCCTTGTCAATGATATTAGAACATGCCCGTATCATAGCCTTCTCTATGATTTTCAAGGTAAGATCCTCGTTAGCCTCCGCATCTTCGTCGTCCCCTTCATTGTGTGTTCGGAATTTATCCTTGTTCATCTATGGCTTACCGATCAGATCGATTTCTCATTCCTTCCAGCTAATTCGAGCAATTCCAACTGATGGGAACTGTATTGGGTGGAGATCCAACATGTAAACCGAGAAGCGAATTAATGGAGTAGAAGATGTAAAAAAGAAATTAATATGAAACGTGTTATACATAGACATAGACATAGTATATGTGGTTTCAAAATGAGTAACATGCGTATGAAAAATTCAAGCTGAAAATAATCAGTTCAATTAAACTCACTGAATCGTCATAGATCCACCTCTGCTGGATATCACTCACTACACGGATATTAATTTTACCAAGGACTTTTATCTTGAAATATTCAATAATACATAGTTATTGGGCATTCACATAATATAAACATTTTACAAGGAGAAGGCTAGCTAAGCTAACCATGAACGGATAATGACGCTGGTGATCATAATTCTTTAGGAAGTTCATCAAGGAACTTCTTTGGATTCTCTGCCATGATTCAGATAAAAGAACTACCTAAACAATTGGCAAATGTTGTATGAAATGTCAAAACTAAAACACGCCGGAAAATTGTACATTACAAGGAAAAAATCAATGGCCTGCTCACTGGTCGATCAATGTGAGCTTTTGAAAGCATAGCCTATTAAAACGATGAACCTTATCCAAGCAAAATTGGAATACAGTTAATGGTTAGAAAGTAGTTGAAGCCAAAAAAAATGATACTTCACCAGAAGTCGATTCCATACCGCCAAGACGTTCATAATAGAAAGTAACAAATACATCATATGCACATACATCTATATAGATAGATCAATCACACTAAATAGAATAAGAGGGCTCATCCACGACTGTAAGGCATTGTGTCCTGTAGTTTTTAGGATAAAAAAAGCAACCCGGTGCACTAAAGTTCCCGCTATGTGCAGGGTCCGGGGAAGGGCCCAACCGCAAGGGTCTATTGTACGCAGCCTTACCTTGCATTTCTGTCAGAGGTTGTTTCCACGGCTTGAACCAGTGACCTCCTGGTCACATGGCAACAACTTTACCAGTTACTCCAAGGCTCCCCTTCATAGTTTTTAGGATGTGAACAATTTTATTACTAAGAACGTACTGCAGAAATTAGAACCATCAGAAAACAACATGACAATGTACTATATATCCTTGACAAAAGGAAGGCATAAAATTAAATATGTTTAAAGAGCAACCACACAAGCCGAAACGTCAAATGTAGCTGATGTAAACATCTATCAAGATCAACTAATCACATGTGGTTAAAGCAAACCCGCGCCTCAAGTAACTCAACATGAAGTGGCCTGGCATATTAACTTACATGTAAATCTGGAACACCGAGGTAGCACAAAACTTGAATAATCAGCATATCATGTTTGCTAATTCATCCTCCCTGATTCCTAATAATCGATACCCACTATGGAGGGAGACTGGACCATTCACCTGAGAACTCAAAAAGCCCAACATTAGTGAGATGACCCATTTTCCTGTCTGCTGAGTGTTGGGTGAAAAGGTACCTCTAGGCTGTATGAGTAACATGAACATCAGATATGACACTGTAAAGCTGTAAGCATGTGAAATGCGATGGTTACAGCCTACAGGGGCGGAGCTAGCATTTGGTAGAAAATTACACTATTTATGTATGGTTAAAATTATTTTTTTATGTATATACAGTAGATGTTGAAACCCCTTCAGCTAGTTTGTGTGTGCACTTTTGAACCCCCTTAACGAAAAACCTGGCTCCGCCACTGGATGGTTATATAGTTATTATTAATATGAGGCAATGTAGGAATCGTGGAAAGGTAAGTAAACTACCTCGCTCCACTACCTAGGTAACTCCTTTCCTAACTAAGAAGCTTTATATTGATTCAAAGCTAATCGTGACTGACAGGAAATTTGAGTACACAACGAGTAGTACACGCATGTGTTAAACATATAGATGAAGTCACTTCAAAACGAACCAATTTTAAAAATAGTAGACGTCTAGTCGCCAATATAGTAAGGTCTTTTGCTTCCAATTTCTATTACCACATCATTTCTTTTAGCAATGAAATCAGAATTTGCTAAAAGCAATCAATCAAAAACGTAATCCAGCTATCACCAAAGTAGAAATGTTTTAGTTGACCATTCTTCCAACTATAATTTCAGATATATCCTTACATATTTATCACATAACCACCTAGATAAAATGCTCAAAAGAAACTTCTTTAGATAAAAATCAATTATTACACGTTTTCTGATCTCCCAAGGAACATAGAATTTCAGGAATTCATCAATGACGTTGAATAATCTACTCTTCATCTTGCTCACCTCAACTTTAGTTTTCCAGTTAAATCTCCAAGTAGAACAACCAACTTCAATGTATGTAAGATCACAAGTAAGTTAAAAGGGTAACAAAGAAATTGACAGGACAGAAATGCATTACTAACCTTTGGAACTTTTTGACAGTCTTTCTCTATTCATTGTATTCTTCTTAATTCCATCTATAGCTACAAAATTGACACAGATATTGGACGAGTACATGCCATCGAACTATTAGAAATGGCTCATCTATGCCATCCGTTATAAGTTTGGTTCATCTATACCACTGTCATTGAAAGTTTGGCTCATATATGTCACTGTCATTATAAAAAGGTTCATTCGTGCCATTATTTTATAATGGTGATTTTTGCAAAATCATTTTTATCACGTGACTCTTATTAGAGGTCCACATTACCAAATTCAAATCAACCAATATTACTTAAAATAAAAAATTAAAAATTGGTCCCATTAAAGTAAAATTTGATCCAAACAATTAGAATAAAAATACGACTTATTAAAAATAAAAATCAGACTAATTAAAAATAAAAATCAAACACATTAATTGTGTCGGATTTTATTTTAATAGGTATTATTTTTTATTTTGATTTAAGTAATTGTAACACCCCGTACCTTCCCAACCCTATTTAACGACGTTGAACAATGTGTACTTAGGTGGAGAGATGCCATGAATATGTGTTTTATAGTGTCATTGGTGAAACTGTAATACCCCGTATATTTTAGACCCTATTTGACACCTCGGAGTCATGTTTCCTTAGTGTTGAGAGCAATAAGTAAGTATTTGGTAGTGCTTTGATGGGATATTGGAAGGTATGCTAGTGTTTGCAAAAAGGAAAAAAAAATATTTCAGTGCCACAAGAGGTGCCAGGCGCTGGTTCTGGCGCCCAAACCAGCAAGCTTTTAAAGCTTAGTACCCTGGTGGGCGCCAGGCGCTGGCTGGGGCGGCCAAACCAGCAATGCCTCCAAAATTTGTCTAAGTGTCCAAGGGTGCCCGAGGACGTACCGGGCCGATTTTTGCCACGTTTCTTCTACAACCACGAGTATATACATGAAATGATTAAAGTATTATATTGGTGTGATAAAATTACTCGTGAACGAATTTGGCATCAAAATGACGATTTTACCCTTGTGGTCAAAATAAGCCATACGTGGCTAGAATTGTTTGTTTTTGGGATTGAGGCAACGAATATGAATTCTGTGAGTGGGAATATCATCGTAACGTGTATGAAATGAATTAAACATGAGAAATTATGGATTTTATTGGGTTAAGGGAATTGGGCCCAAAAAGGACCCAAAATGAAAAAAGAAAACATGGGCCAAGAATGGGTCAAATGACCCATTCTTCTTTTGACCAAGCAATAATTGAGAAAGGGACTTCAAAGGCCTATAAAAGGGGCACAAAATCAGATTTTTAATACAAAGAACACACATGCTTTTCTATCTTTTTTCTCTTGAGAATTCTAGAACACCTATTTTTGGCTCTCAAACCCTAAGTCATCTTTGGATCAAGATCATCATCTTCCAAGCTTAGGTAAGTGTTTATTCTTATGGATTAACATATTATATGCATGGGAGAGTATGTATATCATGTTGGTTATGCTTGGAAGTGTTGAACATGGCACTTTGTGTTTTTGTAAAAAATGTGCCATTTATGGAATTTAAACTTGGAATATGACTTGTGGTTTTGATAAAAGAGCATGATATGGATAAAATATCAACATGTATGGTGTGATTATGGTACTAAACTTGTTATTTTTCTATAAGTGTAAATTAGGGGATTTTGGCCGATTTGTTGGTGTGAGGTGTATTGAAGTGAATTGATGGAACCATTGTGATGTTGTGGTGATGTAGAAGTGTAAAGTATGAATTTGGTGTGACATGCTAGTGGTTTATGATATTGGTCAATGTTGAGAATATTGTGGGATTATTGGTATGATAATTTTGTAAATGGTATTGTTGGTGTGATAGCTTCACACATGGTATAATCAAGAGGGAAATGGCATGTTAAAGCCAAACATGTAACTCATTGTCGTTGTATGCATTTGTAAGGTAATTGGTGGTTAATGTAAACTCCATTGTATATTTGTGTTGTAGAGTGAAACATAAGGAAGGAGCGGGACTATTGTATTCACGTATAGAATTGAGTGTTCATATTGAGACGATAAGGTATGTAAGATTACTCTGTCCGTATTTTTCTGCAGCACATATTGTTCATGTTGTCATTGTCCTTGTTCCATTCCGAAATGTTAAGAAGGTATCTCATTTCAAGTTGTCATATGTTATTATTCTCATGTATCACATAATTATGGACATGATTCCAAGTTCCAATAATAGTATGTTCCAAAGCTTCCATAATGTTAAAATTACTACCAAGTACCAATCTCATGAACTTAAAAGACTTAGTAATGCACTTATGTGTTTTCAAAAAGGTTATGAACCCCCCAATGTATCAATCTCAGAAAAGTAAAAGAGAGAAGTAATCCAATGAAGTAATGGAAGAAGTAGTTCCCGTATGGTGACTTTATAATTTTCTTTATATATATTCCCTCATGGTTACTTTATATATATTCCCTCATGGTTACTTTATATACTTTCCCTCATGGTTACCTTATAATTTTCCTTATGGTTACTTTATGGTTCTTTGAGTGCGGGTGATAGCTTTGGGGGAAAAAGCCAAACTTGATGCCGAACCTGCTTCCTTGTTTTCAGGGTGGTAGCAGGGGGAAAGCTCAGTGGGGCGGAAGCCAAGCTTGACGCCAAACTTTATTATATTCACTGGATCAAGGGGGAAGCTCAGTGAGGTAAAAGCCAAACTTGAAGCCGAACCTGCTTCCTTGTTTTCCGGGTGGTAGCAGGGGGGAAGCTCAGTAGGGCAAAAGCCTAGCTTGATGCCGAACTTGAGACGGTTGCATATTGACGGATGCATTGCATATTGACGGTTGCATATTGACGGATGCATTGCATATTGACGGTTGCATATTGACGGTTATACATTATTGATCAATATCTATTGACGGTTCTAACTGTTAACGGTAACGGGCATAAAGGCAAATAGAGTAATGAACATAAAGTACCTATTTCCACACATACTAAACGATGATTGATCCACATTGACTAGTCTCTTGAAATCAAGTTCATTGAGGTGTTTAAGTTTCATGAAGTTCCTTATAGCCTTGTATACTCAGTACATTCTTCGTACTGACCCCTTTGGGGGACTTACTTTGTTTGCTGCAGGGACAGGTGTTAGTAGACCTCCACCATAGGCTACGGGTTATCCGCGGATTATTGGTGAGCTCCCAGTTGGTTCGGGGCTTTCCGAGTCACATGTGTATATTGTTTTGGTTTTGTAATTATTGTATAAAGCGGGGACTTGTCCCGACTACAAGTTGTCGTGTTCATGTATCGGTTAGAGGCTTTGTAGACATATGTGGGAAGGTTAATGTAAGAGATGTGTATTCTGTTTCACTTGACGACCCTAACGGCCAAGTTTCATATATTGTTAAGTTTTCCATGACTTCCGCCTAGTTGTACGAAGTAGAATAAGATTCATACTAAAATATGCTTGCGAGTGAATAGGAGCAAAGATTGGTTCTCTCGGGCCATATCGGCTTCGGGTGCCAGTCCGACCCGAATGGGATTTCGGGTCGTGACAGTAATATTGGTTGATTTTGGATTTGGTGATTTGGACTTCTAATAAGAGGTCATGTGACAAAAATAGTTTTGCAAAATCACCGTTGCAAAATAATGACACAAATGAACTTTTCTGTAACGGCAGTGACATAGATGAGTTAAACTTTTAAAGGCGATGGCATAGATGAGCCAAACTTCTAACGGATGGCATAGATGAGCCATTTTCAATAGTTCGATGGCATATTTGAGCCTTTTCCCAATAATTAATAAAGAGCCATCGTGATTTTGGAAATACGGGTAGTCTCAAAAAGAGGAAAAATAAAGGGCTGCATATTTCCGACAAAGGTTGTGGTGGAGTGGTAAGTATTTCTTCATAAGTCTCGAGTTCGAGTCTTTACCTCAACGTAGGACTTCCCAACATGAATGTAAATTTAGTTGGACTTCAATACGGATACCGAACGCCAGGTGGAAAAAAAAGAAAAGAAAAAGAAGGCTGCATATTGAAAGCAATACACGTTTTAAGCAAGATTGATAAGAATCATGCCACGTTTATAGTACACTACATGTTACTTTTTGTACAACTATCAATTGCAGCATTCGTCCATTGCTTGTTGGCTTATAAAATATAGAAAATGTAAATTTGAAATTATGATGCATTTTAAACAATTAACTAAATTATTTAAGTAACAGACAATATGAATGGCTCAAGGGAAGACTAATATAATTAAGGTCTTTGCGTTAGACCTCCAAAGATTTGAGGCCCCATTTTCCTTTTTTTTAAAAATTAATAGTAAACTTTATAATTTTATTTTCACTTAAACAATACTAGAAAATTTAGATTAAAAAAATAAAAATATGTCTCTATTTAAAAAGTTGTCTATATTTTAATTAGATAATATTTTAAAATTTTAAATTGAACTGCTCACCTTCTCATATTAGTAAATAACATTTTATATAGCATCATTCAACAAATTGTATTATTAACAAATGATAAACATTTTATTAACCTGAATGAATTCTTACTAATATAAATAAGGCAAACTACAAAAACAAACTGATAGTAATATTGACACAGATCGAAGACTTTATGTTTTTTAGGGATATTGCATTATAAAAAAAAAGTATGAAAAATAAATTAAAAAATGACCTCTTATTAAAAATTGGTTTTGGGCTGCGCTCTTCACTTGAGAACATGAAAAAGTCATATTTAAATGTTTAAATGAAATTACTATTTTACCACTAATTAAATTAGTTAACCCCGCGCCTTAGGACTTACGAAACACCCCCAATCCAATCCCCGGGCCTTACCCCTCGGTAACAGCTAAAGAAAAACGCCCTTTTCTATTTTTAGTAACCAAAGTCTGAATAAAAAATACTCCCTCCGTTGCTTATTTTATAAAAATAATTATCCCATATTAATTTTTTTTCTTATTAAATTAAAAAAATATTAATTAATTTTTTTTTCATATTATCCTTATAGTTAATTCTTTTTAAAAGTGTTTAATAAGATTTTTAAGAAATAAATTAATAAAATTATTATGCTTTCTTAATATACATGTAAAATGGAAAATGATAAACTAATATGCGGACGGAGGGAGTATTTAAATACTAAATTGGTTACGCCACCCATTTTCATTTCCTTTAAGTCCTTACTTTCCAAATATAGCAATTTTTCAACCCCTGTCCACCAAGCCTTAACCTCATCCTTGTCTTCCCCGTAAAAGCTGCTGGAGCTGGTCCCTCTTTCCCCATCTTCCTTGGAATTCGCTCTTTTGTTCGGTGCAGTAGTAGCAGTATCCTTGCTTTGTTGTCAGCTTTATAGAAGGACAGTTCCAAAATCAAGTCGGTTATATTTGATATCTATGCTATTTCACTAGACTTAGGGTTAGGGGGTTTTCCTAATATATACTGGTGTGTGCCTCTAGGGCGGTGGTTGAGACTTTTGATTTGAAATCTGCCCTCTTGCACTTTTAGATGCTGTCAAGTTATTGAATCTTAAGGTCAGTGCTGATACTCCATCTATTTCATTTTACTTGGCTTCTTGCTAAAAATAGTTATTTTAATTTGCTCTCCAATTAAGTTTTATCATTTTCTTTCAATTGAAGGTCAGTGCTCAAAAAGCTGCTCTTTATACCCTTGTGAAAGAAGATAGTTCCACCTGTTTTATTTTACTTGGCCCATTACGAGAAATAGTTGGTTCAATTTATTTATTCAATTTATAAAATAAAGATAAGTTTATTATTTTCTTTTAATATTATCCTGTTATTAGTCAAATTTAGATTTACAAAGCATAATTAATAAGATTAGTTTGATAAAATATGGGTGTGACTTTTGATTTGAAATCTGCCCTCTAGTTTTAGCTTGCACTTTTAGATGCTGTGAAGTTATTGAATCTTAAGGTCAGTGCTCAAAAAACTGCTCTTTATACCCTTTTGATAGAAGATACTTCACGCGTTTCATTTTACTTGGTCTCTTACTAAAAATAGTTGTTTCAATTTACTTGTCCAATTTATAAACTGGAGAGAAGTTTATCATTTTCTTTCAATATTATCCTTATTAGTCAAATTTAGATTTACAAAGCATAATTAATAAGATTACTTTGATAAAATGTGGGTGTGACTTTTGATTTGAAATCTGCCCTCTAGTTTTAGCTTACACTTTTAGATGCTGTGAAGTTATTGAATCTTAAGGTCAGTCCTCAAAAAGCTACTCTTTATACCCTTTCGATAGAAGATACTCCACCCGTTTCATTTTACTTGGCTCTTTACTAAAAATAGTTGTTTGAATTTGATCTCCAATTTATAAAATGGAGAGAAGTTTATCATTTTCTTTCAATATTACCCGGTCATTAGTCAAATTTAGATTTAAGAAGCATAATTAATAAGATTAGTTTGATAAAATGTGGATGTGACTTTTGATTTGAAATCTGCCCTCTAGTTTGAGCTTTTCTTTTAGATGCTGTGAAGTTATTGAATCTTAAGGTCAGTGCTCAAAAAGCTGCTCTTTATACCCTTTTGATAGAAGATACTTCACGCGTTTCATTTTACTTGGTCTCTTACTAAAAATAGTTATTTCAATTTGCTTGTCCAATTTATAAACTGGAGAGAAGTTTATCATTTTCTTTCAATATTATCCTTATTAGTCAAATTTAGATTTACAAAACATAATTAATAAGATTACTTTGATAAAATGTGGGTGTGACTTTTGATTTGAAATCTGCCCTCTAATTTTAGCTTGCACTTTTAGATGCTGTGAAGTTATTGAATCTTAAGGTCAGTCCTCAAAAAGCTACTCTTTATACCCTTTCGATAGAAGATACTCCACCCGTTTCATTTTACTTGGCTCTTTACTAAAAATAGTTGTTTGAATTTGATCTCCAATTTATAAAATGGAGAGAAGTTTATCATTTTCTTTCAATATTACCCGGTCATTAGTCAAATTTAGATTTAAGAAGCATAATTAATAAGATTAGTTTGATAAAATGTGGATGTGACTTTTGATTTGAAATCTGCCCTCTAGTTTGAGCTTTTCTTTTAGATGCTGTGAAGTTATTGAATCTTAAGGTCAGTGCTCAAAAAGCTGCTCTTTATACCCTTTCGATAGAAGATACGTCACCCGTTTCATTTTACTTGATCTCTTA
Organism: Capsicum rhomboideum; assembly: GCA_031232105.1. Taxonomy (NCBI): domain Eukaryota; kingdom Viridiplantae; phylum Streptophyta; class Magnoliopsida; order Solanales; family Solanaceae; genus Capsicum; species Capsicum rhomboideum. The sequence continues at coordinate 50,809,164 of CP124707.1, forward strand.
CTAAAAATAGTTATTTCAATTTGCTTGTCCAATTTATAAACTGGAGAGAAGTTTATCATTTTCTTTCAATATTATCCTTATTAGTCAAATTTAGATTTACAAAGCATAATTAATAAGATTAGTTTGATAAAATGTGGGTGTGACTTTTGATTTGAAATCTGCCCTCTAGTTTTAGCTTGCACTTTTAGATGCTGTGAAGTTATTGAATCTTAAGGTCAGTCCTCAAAAAGCTACTCTTTATACCCTTTCGATAGAAGATACTCTACCCGTTTCATTTTACTTGGCTCTTTACTAAAAATAGTTGTTTGAATTTGATCTCCAATTTATAAAATGGAGAGAAGTTTATCATTTTCTTTCAATATTATTGGGTCATTAGTCAAAGTTAGATTTACGAAGCATAATTAATAAGATTAGTTTGATAAAATGTGGATGTGACTTTTGATTTGAAATCTGCCCTCTAGTTTTAGCTTGCACTTTTAGATGCTGTGAAGTTATTGAATCTTAAGGTCAGTGCTCAAAAAGCTGCTCTTTATACCCTTTTGATAGAACATACTTCACGCGTTTCATTTTACTTGGTCTCTTGCTAAAAATAGTTGTTTCAATTTACTTGTCCAATTTATAAACTGGAGAGAAGTTTATCATTTTCTTTCAATATTATCCTTATTAGTCAAATTTAGATTTACAAAGCATAATTAATAAGATTAGTTTGATAAAATGTGGGTGTGACTTTTGATTTGAAATCTGCCCTCTAGTTTTAGCTTGCACTTTTAGATGCTGTGAAGTTATTGAATCTTAAGGTCAGTCCTCAAAAAGCTACCCTTTATACCCTTTCGATAGAAGATACTCCACCCGTTTCATTTTACTTGGCTCTTTACTAAAAATAGTTGTTTGAATTTGATCTCCAATTTATAAAATGGAGAGCAGTTTATCATTTTCTTTCAATATTACCTGGCCATTAGTCAAATTTAGATTTATGAAGCATAATTAATAAGATTAGTTTGATAAAATGTGGATGTGACTTTTGATTTGAAATCTGCCCTCTAGTTTGAGCTTTTCTTTTAGATGCTGTGAAGTTATTGAATCTTAAGGTCAGTGCTCAAAAAGCTACTCTTTATACCCTTTCGATAGAAGATACGTCACCCGTTTCATTTTACTTGATCTCTTACTAAAAATAGTTATTTCAATTTGCTTATCCAATTTATAAACTGGAGAGAAGTTAATCATTTTCTTTCAATTGAATCTTAAGGTCGGTGCTCAAAAAGTTGCTCTTTATACCCTTGTGATAGAAGATAGTTCCATCTGTTTCATTTTACTTGGCCCATTATTAGAAATAATTGTTTCAATTTATTTGTGAAGAAGTTTATCATTTTCTTTCAATATTACCCTGTTATTAGTCAAATTTAGATTTACAAAGTATAATTAATAGGATTAGTTTGATAAAATAAATTCTTAAATAAATATTTTTTTAAAATGGGAGTGTCAAGGCGACATGGGCTAAGTAAAATGAAAATGAGGGAGTAGTTAAGAGTTACTTTTGTTTCTCTTTCTTACTTATAATTTGATGTATGAGTGTTAGTTTTTTTGTGCCAAAAAATTGAGAAACTAATAAATATTGATGTGGGTAATTGCAGGTGTTTGGATTGTGGATTGGAAAGGGACAGGCAATTTATGGTGGAATATTGGGGTGAATAAGATGATTTTGATTTTCAGATATTGGATTCTTGGACTGCCAATAGTGGAAGACTACAGGGAATCTGGTACAAGCTTGAGTGATTTGAGTGTTCTCTAGCATTTGGTTAATTTATAGGATAAATTTTTTGTTATTTTGGTTTTAAATGGAGAGGGGAGTTGGTTTTTGGGCGTCTCCAAGAGGTCAAACGGAGGGTTTTTCCACGTTGTTTGATGCTAGTACAAGGTCTTCAAATGTTGATTCATTCAACAATGTTACGGAGATTATGAATCTAGATGCTTATGCTGGATGGTGCTCTAGCCCTAGTGCAACAGACCAGATGTTTGCCTCTTATGCAGCATTTTCTCCAATTAATCAAAGTTATGCACCATTTGAAGGAATGAGTTATGCAGAACAACATACGGGAGCATTTCCTCCAATGGATGCCAATATGGCGGTTAGTAGTCATGATGGAGGAGAGAAAATGGTGTTTGGGCAAAATGATGATCAGTCCCAATTTGTGGTAGATTCAGGTGATGGGGGGATCGGTTTGGTAGCTAAAAGAAGTAAAAAATCAAGCCAACGTGGTGCTGATGGTGCGGATATTGGCAACTCTATGATCCTAAAGTTACCTTCTCAGCCACTTGCTGAGAGAATGCTTAGGGCATTGGCAATGTTTAAAGAGTCCTCTGGAGCGGGAATTTTGGCTCAAGTTTGGATTCCAATGAAGAATGGCGATCAATATGTCTTGAGCACGTGTGAACAGCCATATCTTCTTGATCAGGCGCTTTCTGGCTATCGAGAGGTCTCCAGGAAGTTCACTTTTGATACAGAAACAAAACCAGGAGCAATTCCAGGTCTTCCTGGTCGGGTGTTTAGTTCAAGAATTCCGGAGTGGACGTCAAATGTTCTGTACTACAAGGAAGCTGAGTATTTACGTGTACAATATGCTGTTAACCATGAAGTTCGTGGATCTATTGCTTTACCTGTCTTTGAGGATGATGCCTCTGAAACTCCATGTTGTGCAGTACTGGAACTCGTAACAATGAAGGAGAAACCAAATTTTGATTTGGAAATGGATCATGTTTGCCAGGCTCTCCAGGTTCACTCCTCTTTTCTTGCATGATCTTTTCTTTTCTCTGAGTCATGAACCCTTTTATATTGTAGCCTTGAAGTATTTTATGTTTTTTGGTTGAGTCCTTAATTTTAGTTGCAAATTGTCATTTACTGTTGTTTGGAAAAGAAAAATATGAGTGAAAGATAGTAAATTTTTGTTTTTGCATATGTTTTTGTTCTTTGAACTTGTATAACACAAGTTTGTTCAACTGCTGTATAATAAAAAGGAAAATATGAGCAAAAAAATAGTAAATTTAGTTTGCAGAATATTTTTGTGTTATTGAAACTTTAATTTTGAATGTTGACACAAACACAATAACTTTGCGTTGCTTTACTATTCTTGAGGTGCATGTTTTTTTTTTAAAAAAAAAAGAACAGTGGAGGTAGTGATCATAGTTTACTAGTCTAGCTCTTCAATCTCGGTAAATGGTACCTGGCTTAGAAGAACGAAGTAATATTCCAGTTATAAACTGTTGAAGAGATTTTGATAATCAGCATGTGAAATTGTTTCATGTTGAATTTTAGTAACAGTTATTCCTTAAGAATTGGGTTCTATTTGGACAATTGAACTTGTAGAGTCATAATTTGCTTATCACTTATAAACAAAGTGATAATACCAACCTGCTTGTCACTAACTCTTTTGTATGTCATGACGACCCCACACACACCAAAAAAATAATAAAAATTACTGCCCTTCCCTATTGCCCACGGACCTCTAAAAAGGAAAGAGGTGAGTGAAACCATACCAGGCAACTTGGGAAAAAAAAAAACTAGTTTGGTTATTTTATGATACTATAGATTCTTGTTTCAACTGTATCGCACCACAAAAAACTATAGTAATCTTCTTTCCATAAATGTGCTTTTTTGGCTGATCAACTATTAGATCTTTCCTTTATATTTCTGCTTTATCAAAATTTTATGCTAACAGTGAGTCAGAGCACAAAATTGTTTTGCCTATTTGTTGTTTCCATAAATGTGCTTTTTAAGCGTTATCTATTTGTTTTGCCTTATCTTTTGCGCGCCTTTGTAGTTTCCTCTCTTTCTGCGTAGTGGCTTTGGTAGGCGATGGGAGACCAGGGTCATGTCATAGGTCAGGGTTGGGGCCCGGGGGGCGGTATGGGATTGGGTTAGGGTCTGGTTTTGGGAGGAGCTCGGGGTTGGGGGCGAAGGGTAGCTAAGTTGCTCGGACTCTCCAAAAATATTGCCGCACCCGTGTCGGATCCTTCAAAAATACACTATTTTTGGAGGATCCGACACGCACCCATCGATATTTTTGAAGAGTCCGAGCAACATAGAAGGGTAGTAGGGTTAAGCGGGACACGGGAGCATATAGGTTGAGAGTTGGGTCTTGGAACATAGGAACTCTTCAAGGTAAGTCCATAGAGCTGGTGAAGATTCTTAGGAAGAGGAGGATTAGTATAGCCTGTGTCCAGGAGACCAAGTGGGTAGGGACCAAGGCGAGGGATGTGGACGGGTATAAGTTGTGGTACTCGGGTAGCGTGACGCATAGGAATGGGGTAGGTATCTTAGTAAACGAAGAGCTTAAGGGGCAGGTGGTGGAGGTCAAGCGGGTTAATGATAGGTTGATGTTGATTAAGTTGATCATTGGGGAGTCTACATGGAACGTTATTAGTGCTTATGCGCCGCAAGTGGGTTTGGATGAGGAAGAGAAGAAGAACTTTTGGGAAATGCTGGAGGAGGTGGTAAGAGGCGTTCCGGGCACCGAGAAGCTTTTCATAGGAGGTGACTTCAATGGGCATATTGGGTCTTTATCGAGAGGTTATGACGATGTGCATGGAGGTTTCGGTTTTGGGGAGAGGAATGAGGGAGGCGCCTCACTTTTGGATTTCGCTTGAGCTTTTGGTTTGGTGGTGGTGAATTCGTGCTTCCCCAAGAAGATGGACCACCTTATTACCTTTCGTAGTTCGGTAGACATGACGCAGATAGACTTTTTGCTCCTTAGGAAGGGTGATAGAGTGCTATGTAAAGATTGTAAGGTCATACCTAGTGATAATCTTGCGACCCAACATAAGCTATTGGTGATGGACGTGGAAGTCAAGAAGGGCAGAAGGAATAGGACTGTGGAGGACCGACCCAGGATTAAGTGGGGGAGTTTGAATGTGGCTAGTGTTTTGGAGATAGGGGAGAAGTTGTCGAATTTGGGGGCTTGGGAGAGTACAGGGGATGTGGACAGTATGTGGGAGAAGACTGCTGGTTGCATCAGGGAGTCAGCCAGAGAGGTGTTGGGTGTCTCGAGAGGCCGATCTGGCAAGTACCGGGGGGAATGGTGGTGGAACGAGGAAGTCAAGAGGAAGGTGGAGACTAAGAAGGCGGCATATGTGAAGTTGGTGGAAAGCAAGGATGACGATGAGAAGCGGATGAAAAGGGAGGAGTACAAGTTAGCTAGGAAAGAGGCGAAGCTAGCAGTTACAGCAGTGAAGACGGCGGCTTTCGAGCGCCTGTATGCGGCTCTAGAGGAGAAAGGTGGGGATAAGAAGTTGTATAGGTTGGCCAAGGCTAGGGAGCGAAGGGCACGTGACCTTGATCAGGTGAAGTGCATCAAGGGCGAAGATGACAGAGTGTTGATGGATGACACCAGCATTAGGAGGAGGTGGCAGTCGTATTTTCACAGACTTTTGAATGACAAAGGAGGCGGAGGTTTGGTGCTGGGAGACTTGGAGCACTCGGAGAGGCGTCGTGATTATGGTTATTGTAGGCATATTAAGGTGGAGGAGGTCAAGAGGGCTATTAGTAGGATGCATAGGGGTAGGGCGACTGGGCCAGACGAGATTCCGGTGGATTTTTGGAAGAGCTCTGGCAGGGTAGGTTTGGAGTGGCTGACAAGGTTATTTAACGACATTTTTAGGAAGAAGAAGATGCCGGAAGCTTGGAGATGGAGTACGATGATTCCTCTATATAAGAACAAGGGGGACATTCAGAGTTGCAACAACTATAGGGGAATCAAGTTGTTGAGCCATACTATGAAGGTGTGGGAAAGGGTGGTAGAGTTAAGGCTGAGAAGGATCGTGACTATTTCGGAGAACCAGTTCGGTTTCATGCCAGGTCGCTCGACTACCGAAGCCATACACCTTGTGAAGAGATTAGTGGAGCAATATAGGGAGAGGAAGGACTTGCATATGGTGTTCATTGATCTGGAGAAGGCGTACGACAAAGTCCCCAGAGAGGTTCTGTGGAGGTGCTTGGAGGTTAGAGGGGTGCCGGTGGCGTACCTTAGGTCGATTCAGGACATGTACGACGGAGCGAAGACACGTGTGAGGACGGCAGGAGGAGATTCGGAGCACTTCCCTGTGCTGAATGGGCTGCACCAGGGGTCGACTCTTAGTCCTTTTTTATTCGCCTTGGTAATGGATGTTTTGACGCGGCGGATTCAAGGAGAGGTACCTTGGTGTATGTTATTTGCGGACGATGTAGTGCTTATTGACGAGTCCCGGGGAGGAGTCAATGATCAGTTGGAGGTTTGGAGACAGACCTTAGAGGAGAAAGGGTTTAGGCTGAGCAGGACCAAGACCGAATACTTGGAATGTAAGTTCAGTGCCGTGACGCAGGAGGAGGACGTGGTAGTGAAGCTGGAGTCTCAAGCCATTCAGAAGAGGAGTAGTTTCAAGTATCTGGGATCTATGATTCAGGGGGATGGAGAGATTGACGAGGATGTCACGCACCGTATTGGTGCCGGATGGTTGAAGTGGAGGCTAGCTTCGGGAGTTTTGTGTGATAAAGAGGTGCCGCTGAAGCTTAAGGGTAAATTCTACAGAGTGGCCGTCCGTCCGGCTATGCTGTATGGCGCGGAGTGTTGGCCAGTTAAAAACTCCCACATCCAAAAGTTGAAGGTAGCGGAGATGAGGATGTTGCGATGGATGTGTGAACTGACCAGGAGGGATAGGGTGAGAAACGAGAGTATTCGAGAGAAGTTGGGAGTGGCTTCGATGGACGACAAGATGCGGGAAGTGAGGCTACGATGGTTCGGGCATGTTTTGAGGAGGCGCACGGATGCTCCAGTACGGAGGTGTGAGAGGCTGGCTGTGGATGGTTTTAGGCGGGGTAGAGGTAGGCCGAAGAAATATTGGAGGGAGGTGATTAGGCATGACATGGAGCAGTTAGAGCTTACAGAGGACATGACCCTCGATAGGAAGGTGTGGAGGGCACGGATTAGGGTAGAGGGGTAGGGAGTAGGAAGACGTGCGTAGTAGTAGGGAGGAGGGTTTGAAGGAGTGTTTGATTGTATCTGTGCCTGCTGTTTTTAGCAAATTCTGGTTCGCGTGGCTTTGGTGATGATTGTGTTTTTCCAGCAGTTCCTTGCTTCTTAGCGTTGTGCTATCTATTTTTCTTATTTTTATTTTTTTGTTTGTTTGTTTTTGTTTTGTCGGCTATGGTTATCGGTTCTGAGCCGGGGGTCTATCGGAAACAGCCTCTCTACTTCACCTGAGGTAGTGGTATGGACTGTGTACACTTTACCCCCCCCCCCAGACCCCACCTGGTGGGAATACACTGGGTATGTTGTTGTTGTTGTTGTTGTTGTTGTTGTTGTTGTTGTGAGTCAGAGCACATTGATTCACAGTATGTCCGTACACCAGTATTGAGAAGAGAGGTTGCATAATTGAGACAACAGCTATAATATGATGTGACAGTATGCACTTTTCTTATCATTCTACATTTTTATCGCTTTTGTTTTATCCTCTTGTGCACGCGTTTTCATATATCTCTAGTTGCAGCCTTTGGTAAAACTTAAAAAGATGGTCTAATTTGTAGCTTCTTCTCATCTGCAGGCTGTGAATTTAAGGAGTATCGTGCCTCCGCGACTTCATTCTCAGGTATACTCAAAATGTTAATTGTACTTGGAATCAACACACTTATCTTGTTATTATTTTGCTTGTGTCATAGTCTTCCTGATTCCTTTTCTCTTTTAGTCAGTAATTAGACCTTCTACTGAAAAAAAAAAAGAGAAAGTAATTAGACCTTCTAATCCCTTTTGTGTAGTTACAATTTCTGTTTCCTCATCTTGCAGAATCTCTCAAATAACCAAAGAGATGCTTTAGCTGAGATAACAGATGTTCTGCGAGCAGTTTGCCATGCACATAAGCTGCCTCTTGCTCTGACATGGATTCCCTGTAGTGTCACTGAAGGAGGAGGAGATGAATCCATAAGAGTGCATGCTAGAGGATGTAACGCAAGTTTAAATGAAAAATGTGTGTTATGTGTTGAGGATACAGCTTGTTATGTGAATGACAAGGAAATACAAGGATTTGTTCATGCATGCATGGAACATTTTCTCGAGGAAGGTGACGGTATTGTTGGGAAAGCTCTTCAATCCAACCACCCCTTCTTCTACCCTGATGTGAAGGAGTACCATATAAGTGAGTACCCACTTGTTCACCATGCACGAAAATTTGGTCTAAATGCTGCTGTGGCTATCAGATTACGTAGTACATTCACCGGCAATGATGATTACATATTGGAGTTCTTTCTTCCTATCAGTATGAAGGGAAGTACCGAACAACAGCTTCTCTTGAATAACCTTTCAGGTACCATGCAAAGAATTTGCAGAAGTTTGAGAACAGTGTCAGATGCAGAATTAGTCGGACAAGGTGCTAAGTGTGGGTTACAGGATGGATCTGTTCCAAATTTACCACCGATTGCATTGTCTAGGAGGAACTCTCAGCACTCATTAGACAGCAATTCAAATTCGGTGAACGAGGCTCCTTTAGGGGCCTTTGATTCAAAGAGTGCTGGAATGCATGCTGATGATTCTCGTGAACAGGTACATCACTCAATTATCGAACAAGCATTATTTTATCTAATCTACATCCAACTAGATTGTTTTGGTTAAGTATTCAATTTCAATCAATGTTGGTTTAATGTGATCTAGGTGAGCTCATTTAATATGCTCCGTCTTCATACTTTCTTTTGAGCATACTCTTTCTTATACACTTAATTCTATTTTTTCTTGAACAATTTATGTTTCGTCTGTTAATGATTTATTTTCTAAATGCATCTATACTGAGGTTTTGTCGCACACGTTTTGTAGACAATGACTGGATCAAGAAGACAGATGGAGAAAAAACGAAGTACAGCAGAAAAACATGTCAGCCTAAGTGTTCTTCAGCAGTACTTCTCTGGAAGCTTGAAGGATGCTGCAAAAAGCATTGGTGGTAAGCATATATCCGTCAAGTGGATCAGTCCACTAATTTGCAAGTATACTGGATACCTATATATCATATTATCATTAATTCATTAGTTGTTGACTGTAGCTCCTCCCATTGGGTGTTAATTTTCTGATTCAACGGTCCATTTAGAAAATTTCTCTTTTCAACTTTTCCAAGATTTTGTCTTTAAGTCCAAATGTAGGATTATACATGTAATCACAGTAAATGCTACTTCTATTGGATATCTCTCCCTCTGTTTTTTCTTCAGACATGAATTTGGAACTTTTCCGCTCTCATTCAAGACGTAGGTTATGCTATTTTGGATGGCTGTTGTATATTGTGTGGAGTTTTACGTACTGCTTAATTTAAGTGAGAAGTTCTGCATAACGCTAAGGGAAAACAAAAAAGAAGGCAGAATAAAATCTGAATCCTCAGTATTGGTAAGCTGAAATGTTTTTAGGATCCATGTAACAGTGGATTCTATACTACCCTGCCACAAGTTGGATTTATCCAAATCATCCAGGGGCTTATGGAAGTCCATTCCAGAGGTGGTATAGTGGGTTATGTGGAGAGTAAATATATGCTAGAGTTTTGAAGACAAGAAGGACAATGTAGTTAATCTTAAACTCAGACCTACATCATTGCTTAGTTTTTAGTGGAAAAGCTACTACATCTGTTTTAGAGGAAGTTCACATACACTGTACATTTTCCTCAGCATTTCCGTCCTTGATGCTCGTGTTTATATATCAATAATAGATCTGTTGGTAATTAAAAATAGTTGATGTGAAGTATCTGTTCTTTGTTATGTGAAATATCTGGTGTTTTTAAGTATATTGACTTTTCTTTGAAATAGTAGACTCCTCTTTCAGAAGATGGTCTTTTAAATTAATTGTTGTGTGCATTTTGCAGTGTGTCCAACTACCTTGAAAAGGATATGTCGACAACATGGGATATCTAGATGGCCATCCCGGAAGATAAACAAAGTCAATCGGTCTTTGAAAAAGATACAAACAGTGCTTGAATCTGTCCAAGGGGTAGAAGGAGGATTGAAGTTTGATCCAGCCACTGGAAGTCTAGTTCCAGCTGGCTCTATCATCCAAGATTTCGATGCACAGAAAAACATATTTTTTCCATTCAAAGATGTCTCTGTCAAAAATCCTACTTCATTTTTCCAGGATGCTGTGTCTCTACCCTCAACTTCAGGCAATGACAAAGAGAACTCTATGGTGAAAATGGAAGAGGACTCTGGGAACCAACTCAGTCTGAATGCGATCCCATTGACTGATTCCGGAAATGCATCATTGGGCTCTTTCCTTACAAAAGAAGGATGCAGGAGGTGGGGGTTGAACAATGACACCTTGGACAATTTTGACTATCATTTCACTTCTCAATGCTCGTTTGCTATGGCCGTTGGAGGTGATGCTGACAGTATGATGAAAGAGGACAATGAAATGGATGGTGATGGTGGGGTCATTGAACATAACCAGGCCAGTTCTTCAGCCATGACAGACTCATCCAATGGGTCTGGGTCGATGATGAATGGCAGTTCATCAAGCTCTCGCAGTCGTGGTGCAGAGAAGCATTATAAGGTTGAGGTGAACTGTGGTGATAGTGGGTCAACAATTACTGTGAAAGCCACTTACAAAGAAGATACCATCCGATTTAAGTGTGAGCTTTCAGCAGGGTGCTTCCAACTCTATGAGGAGGTTGCTAAAAGGTTTAAACTGCAGACTGGGACATTCCAACTCAAGTATCTTGATGAGGAGGAGGAATGGGTGATGTTGGTAAATGATGCAGACTTGCATGAGTGTCTTGAGATACTGGATTTTAGTGGTGGTCGTACTGTCAAATTTCTTGTTCGTGATACGCCTTGTGCTATGGGTAGCTCAGGCAGCAGTAACTGCTTTTTGGCAAGTGGCTCTTAATACTGTAACCTCATGCAGCTCCGAAAGCTTCAATCAACATCTGTTACTTAAAATGATAGCAGGGCCCCTCAGATGATTTTGAGAGTTGCTAGCCTAGTTTTACACACGAAACACTAGTATGTCCGGTAGAGCTTTTTCATTCTGCCTTTGAATGTGCTTGTTCCTAGCAAGATATCCAAAGAAAAGCAAGAGCATAAGAATTTCAGTAGAAGCCGCATAGTAGGTGAAAGTTCATTTGTCTTCTGTTTTCTATTACGTTTGCATGTGAGATAGAGGGAAAATCTTTGTACAAGTCACAAATGAGTTAAAAAGGAACTTTGTCTCTAGTGCCTTACCTACTTTGTAAATATGTTAGTTTTAAGTGTTCTTTTAGAGAATAGTCAAAGCAATAAGTTGTACAATGTCTTTCAATAAGAATATGTAAAATTTCCTCTTCTAATGTTTGCAAAAGTTATTTGATATTTTGTCTAGATGCTTAATGGTACAGCATAATCATTTGTAACTTGAATGGAAGAAATATGGTACAGCATAACCATTTACAAACTTAAGAAATGACTTTACAAAAATTGTGTTTTATTTTCAGTTCGTCTACGTGGAAAAACAACAATCTCCTAAGCATGTGTGTCATCTATTTAAGTGGTTTTTGGTATTTGGCCATAAAATTGATTGACCTGAGTGCAAGGCACGAAATAGCACCGAGTGTCCCTCGGGGGGCTGGTATTCATTTGTATCCATTACTTTGAGAGTGTAATAATTTGATCTAAGAATCTTAGAAGTTTAATCATCAAATTTAAATTTTGAATTCGTCTTTGAATCCATTTTGGAGCATTGACTAATCTGGACATCGCTGCATAAGATTCATTAAAGGTTCAATTAACACTAATAAATACACAACGTTCATTTAAAGTTGAAAATTTGTGAGTAAAAGATACTCCCCCGTTAACATTTACTTCTCTAGTGTTCCAACAATAGATTTTCACTTTTACTTGTCATTTTTAACGTATCAAAAAAAAAAAAAAATTGTTTTTCATGTTTTACTCTCAACACTAATTACTTATTTCCCAAATTATTTCTCAAGATCTAACATTGTACATCAATTAATATGAATATTATAGTCAATACTTATATTAATCATTGTTTTTTTAAAGAATATGCAAAGTCTAAAATGAACTGGAGAAAGTAGACAACAAATTATTTTGAGATTTGAACCTTAATTTTTCATGTTCCTAAGTCAAAGCAATATATTTGTAGGTGAAATATAAAAGCTACAATTACCTCTACTAAGGCTGCTTATTGAGCGGATCGGTTGGATAATTATGCTCAACAGTTCGGCTTATTGGCTATCGGCTTTTAAATATATTAATCCGCTAGCCAACATATAAGATAGCGGTTGGTTCGGTATCGGATTAGCAATTAAGGACGGTTATCGAGCGATGAAACGGATAAATCTATGAGACAATGAAATATCTAGCTATTATTGGTAGGTCCTCCATTTCTTCACCGATTAAGTTGTTTGTATACTATGATTAATCTATTTATCAATCTTTTTAGGCTTGTTGAGTTTTGTTCATATAGTTTTTTAATTGTTTAAAACATAAAATCAAATAAAAAATTTCTTGTAGACCTAAAGCGTATGTAGAATCATTTTTAATTACTGAGTCAACAGAAAAATCAAAACTTTAATATGATTTGAATTTTTTCATATTGGGGTTGTTTCATTTTTGTTGTGATCCTTCGTGTTATCAAGAATAATTTGTGTTTTGGTTTAAGAATTAATTTCAGGTTTTGTTTACGTTTTAGGGAGACTGACTGCGCAGGGGTAAAAATATAAATATGATAATTCTTAACGGGTTAACGGTTTACCCGATAAGAAAATTGAGCAATCCGCCCCCGCACCAATAAGACATTAATTATAAATTTTAATTCGTTTTTCAACCGTTAATTAATAACCCATTACCAATAAATCAATAAACTAATTTTGTTGTTGGGTTATCAGTTATGGTTCGATTTTGAACAACCCTAACCTCTGCTCCCACTTTTATGGCATTTGATGAAGCTAAATCAAAGGATATCTTTGTCTCGTATCCTTGAAGATTTTGCTTGATGGAGACATCATACAACTTGAAACACAAACAATACCTCCGGCTGGATTGAAATTTTATGGCTTATTAAGATTAATATTTATAATTAAAAAATATGCATGATGTATATTTTAAATGATTAAGTTACTTATTTAAGTTAAAGATATTATGAGTGTCTTGAGATACTGGATTTGGGTGGTGGTCGTACTGTCAAATTTCTTGTTCGTGATACATCTTGTGCTATGGGTTGCTCAGGCAGCAGTGACTGCTATTTGGCAAGTAGTGTTACGGTCTTTATCCTGATTTTCATACCAAATTTAAGTTTTACTTTTCTTGGAAGGAAAATAAAAGTAATACCATAATTATTTTTATTTTTCCTAAAAGAAAAATATAAAACTTTATCATATTAGGTTTATTCTTGCTTTGAGGAAAAGTTTTGTACCTCTATAAATAAAAGATCCCTCTTCTTATTCCGCAACACAATAGCACCCACAATGTAGTCATTAAAGAATCTTGTTTAGGGGGAGATTTTTCTCCTATTAGATTATATGCTTTTTAAATTAGTTTTTAATATGTAGGCCAATTGGTCAAACCATATCAATAATATGATTTTTTAGTATGTTTTTCTTTTTCGTCTTCATGATTTGCAAACTAATTGCTTTCGCACGACGCCATCTCGATTTCGAACCCAACAAGTAGCTCTTAATATTGTAGCCTCATGCAGCTCCGAAAGCTTCAATCAGCATTTGGTATTTAAAATGATAACAGGGCCCCTAGGATGATTTTGAGAGTTGCTACCCTAGTTTATACACGAGAGCTTTTTCATTCTGCCTTTGAATGTGCTTATTCCTACCAAGATATCCAAAGAAAAGCAACAGCATAGGAAGTTCATTTGTCTTCTGTTTTCTATTGCGTTTGCATGTGTGATAGATGGAACATCTTTGTACAAGTCACAAATGAGCTAAAAGGAACTTGGTCTCAAGTGCCTTACCTACTTTGTAAATATGTTAGTTTAAGAGTGTTCTTTAATTTTTGAGAATAGTCAAAGCAATAAGTTGTACAATGTCTTTCAATAAGAATATGTAAAATTTCCTCTTTTAATGTTAGTTCGTCTCTCTTTTTGCAAAAGTTATTTGATATTTTGCCTAGATACCTTAATAAAGGTAAAGGTGGTCCTTAGAAATTTACATGGTGTAAATGGTACATTATAATCATTTGTAACTTGAATAGAAAAAAATTGTGTTTTATTTTCACTTCTTCTTCGTGGAAAAACAACAATCTCCTAAGCATGTGTGTCATATATTTAAGTGTTTTTTGGTGTTTGGTCATAAAATTGATTGACCTGATTGCAAGGCACGAAATAGCACCAAGTGTCCCTCAAGGGGCTTCTATTCATTTTTATCTCTGTTTGCGACTTATATATGTTACAAAGAAGCTTATTTGGTGTTATATTACATACACCGCGATTGACTTTTTTACTCTTTCATTCTGTTGTTTGTTCTTCACTCAGAACATCAAAACTCTTCAATGTTGGAAGATTAAAACTCTTGTTTGGGTGAAAATTCGAAGTTAATAATTGATTCTTGTTAAAATTGTTGGAGTGTTGATATTTGTGCTAAAACTTTTAGTTCAAACATTGATTTAGTTATTTTCTTTTAAATTTTCAGAACTTCATTGGATCCTTCTTGATTTGTTGTTATTTGACTATATTGGTGATTTGAGTATCATTTGTGTTGATATAAATTTGAATTATTTGGAACATATTTAATATTTAAACATGCAAATAAATCATGCCAACACGATAAGATTTGTAAAAAATTTAATAAGACAAGTTGAATGCAGATTACACACAATCATGTGAATCCGGTGAGATTTGAGGAACAATTGAAGAAGTATGAAGTCATGGCACTAAGATAGAGTTTTGTGTGTTATCTAACAAGATACTTGAGCTTAATATTGCATGAAATTCTACCAATTTGTCATTATTTTGGCGTGTATTTTTTTTGCCCTATCCGCTTTAAAAATCATAAAAGAGAAACATCATGAGTAAAAACATGAAACTATGACAAATCAATAGCATATGTGAGTTATCTTACTGATTTTGTCATGACTTGCATGCTACTAGTTTAGAATGTTTTTTTGTTTTTTTTTTTAATTATAAATAAAAACTTAAATCGATAGCTACTGCGTCACTAGTAAACGAGCCGTCCTAATTATTTTTCGGTATAGAATACGCCATCTTCTTCTCATAGTTGCTAATTGTTATCTTTTCTTTATTCATCTATGTTTTTTTCTCCAATTGTCATAATTTGTAAGAAACCTAGTTCATTTTGAAAACTCATCGAAATCATTAATCGACTAATCCAATTCTGTCGAATATGAATATACGATTGAAAAAATTTCATTGACTTAACTAATCCAAATTTTCCTTATCTAATGTTCCTAACATATATACTTTGCCCCTTTAGTCCTCGAAAAGTCTTCTATTGAGGTGCATAACCAAAACAGTCCAAGTTTTAATATTATGGTATAAAATCTATACATTATATAAAGGAAGGTCATAGAGAAGCTGATGTGGCACCTTTCTATGATCTCCATTCATTTTTTTTTTCTCAATTTTTTGCAATTTTTTCCTACTACATCCTATTAGTTTAGCTTATAATTAATAAATATTAAAAAATCTAAAAGTCTCTTTCCTCCATAATTATTTATATTAAACTGAATAACTAATACTCATTAATGACTATGTTTTTCATCTTCTCCTCTTCCCTACGAATTTTGCCAATTTTAACAATTCATGTGTCAATAATTATTTTAATCTTCAATTAAATTGAACAACTAATACAAATAATTTCTATGCCTTTTTATCTTCTGGGAATGAAAGGTTTTTTATTTTACATATACATTTTGCATTTTTATGTGCCATTAATAAAAAAAAAAAAAAAAAAAACAACTCTTCCTATCATAAATGTTAATCACTGCCTTTTGGCTATAGCTCATCAATGATTACCGATTTTGATAATATATTGTCATTTGACAGAACAAAAAGTTTGGTAATGTGGCTTTTAATTGGATGCTACCGTTTCTATAGTAATTTTATTGCTTCCTCTTCTCATTCATTCTCCTATCTAATTCTCACTCCATGTGATGAATTTTTAAGCATTCCTAATTGAAGATTGTTGTTGTCACTTTTATGGATGATACAGGTATTGCATTTTGCCATCAGCAGCCTTAAAATTTTATTTATATTCTTGCTATCAGATGCTATTCATTTATTTATATTTTTTTTTCTTTATCGCCTTGATTTAATAGATTATCCTTCATTTCTAAATTTATCTATAAGAAATATTTATCGTTGAAAAAATAAAATCATAATTTGAAATTTTGACAGTGATTTGATGAATACCAAGAGCGTGTAATTCCCTTGGAGAAAATTGTCCTACGAATTGGTGGCTGAAATTCATTCAAATTTATCATAAGTTGAAACATGATGAGTACTTGGATTGGATTTTGCTCCACCAAAAATCAAAAGCTCTTCTTTTTTTTCTTATGCTATTTATTTATATATATTTTTCACCTTATCATCTTGATTTAACAGATTATTTATCGTTTCTAAATTTATTTATAGAAGATATTTATGTTACTGTAATTGTTAACAATAGTTTGATGAATACCAAAAGCATGTCATTCGCTTGGAGAAAGTTGTCCTAGGAATTGGTGGCTGAAACTCATTCAAATTTATCATAAATTGAAACATAATGAGAACTTGGATTGGATTTTGCTCATACAAAAATCAAAAGGTCACTTCTTTCTTTCCTTATGCTATTTATTTATTTACATATTTATATATTTATCCCTTATCGTCATGATTTATAAGATTATCTATCGTTTCTTAATTTATTTATAAGAGATATTTATTGTTGAGAAAACAAAATCACAATTTGAAATTGTTAACAGTAGTTTGATGAATACAAAGAGCATGTCATTCCTTGGGAGAAAATTGTCTTAGAAATTGGCGGTTGAAATTCATTCAAATCAATATATATATATATATATATTAAAAGTGTGAAGGTCTTACAAATGTTGTTTGAACTTTTTTTCCTATAATTGTTATTTAATTATATATGTAATATTGACTATAACATTGAATCCTAAAATATATGGAAGAGACTAAAATCTTATTTCTTAAATAATACACAAATATGGAAAACTATAATAAACAAATTTACATTAAAAAAAAAAATTGAAAGTGGCGAAAAAAAAAAAAGGGAACCCCTCTAGACACGCATAGAAATTATTGAATTATATTATTATTAGGTCTTTCCTTTTTTAAATCAGGTAAAAGTCCTATATTTAGTACACTTCTAAATCAATGAAAATACTACTACCTTATATAATTATTTACTAAATTACAATTCTATTTAAGTAATTTTTTGCAAACCATTACCCAAAAAGAAAAAATTAAGTTTTGCAAACCTTTGTTTAGCTCTAACTATCGTTTTTTTTTCTTCATTTCTTGAACAAATTCTCAGCTGATCTATATAGAATATTTGATGGTTAGCTAATTTTTCCTGCAATCATAAGCCTTAAATCTTTTACTTTCCTGTTTCTTTCGTATTCTGTGTGTTTCTCTTAAAGTAACTTCACAATAGAGGGTGTTGCCAGATAGTTGAGATTAAAGAGCTTTTGAAATTATTAGGGTACAATTAAAAACAAATTACAAGAAAGACAAAAAAATGTTAAGCACGAGAAAAGAGAAGAATATATATATATATATATACACACTCAATAATGTTATAATTCTGTATCAATTTTTTTCCTTGATTAATGTATCAATTTTGTTTTCCTTGATTCACTATATTTATACTAATAATAATTATTGATATTCGCAGTGCAAAGGAGAATGCACTATCAACATGGATTATGATGTAGTGGTGGGACTACTCCACTTTTAACCAAAGGTCTCGGGTTCGAGCCCTAGTACTAATTTCCAACATTTGATATTTTTCTTTTTTCAGAATTTTAACATTGTAATATAGTTATGTTTTGAGATAATTACGGACCTGAATCATTCGGCCTTCTAATTTACAAAACATGTACAAATTAAAGTGTATAGGTAGTATAAACTTTATACTAGATATACATATAATATATACATACATATATCAGTGTATATATTATTTTATTCTTCGACCATGTTGATAAATTAGATGAAAAAATAATTTTACCTAATAATATTTGCTAATTAATTTTTCATATATATATAATGCCTTCGAAGGATTCATGTTCTTGTTGAAATCTCAATGTTTTCTCACTAACTTATGATAATCATTCGAAAATCAAAGTTATTTAATTTTTAGTATTATTCTTATTTTATTATTTTTAGTGAGTTAAAATATTTAACCCTTCTAAATCAATTAGAATTTTATCTTATATAAAAAAGAATTCTACAATTCTAAACCTACCCCGCTTCTTCTTCTTCTACTACTTTTTCGGCAAATAGCTATATCTCTTGATGATTGAATGAGTTATCATTATTTTTTTCCAAAGTTATCATTATACCGCCTGGCCCAGTCTACTCAAAGTAAGCAAGAAGCAGGAGCAAGCACCACGTTTATCAAAATTTTCTGTTTTGATAGTTTTCAAGTGCAAAGTTTTTTAGAAAAATTAGTGCTACATGTAAACGCTATTGGATACAGTTGAAAGAAAGTAAAATTTGCCGCAATTCGAGGATACGCTCTACATCTAATGACACAAGTAAATGTCGACTCTTAAAAAGGTGTGTTCTATTCTCTCCAAAATACTCCCTTAGCAATCTTGCTAGGATTGTACATCATGCAGTAAGTCTGAATTATGAAATGAAATCATGTCTAACTTTTATTTGTTAATTGTTGGTGTATAGTATGTTATCATTCTTAATAAGGTTGTTCTAATTTTTCATGATGATCAAGAGTGGTCCTATCGAGGAATTGGAGAAGGTAAAGCATAATGTTAATTCCTTTGCTAATATTATTAATTCTGTGTGTTGCCAAGTTGATTTGTCAAAGATATTAAACTGCCAGGCATATAATCGAGTCCCAACTGTAAGTAATATCCTTATACACGAAATTTAGACACTGTACTTAATTAAGGGGAAGCAATTTAATCTTTTATTTTTTGATGCATAAAACGTACAAGAGAGATCAACTGGATTATACGAAATCTCGATGGAATTTTGGAAGATGTGGGAAAGGCACGTGAGGTGGCTCACGAGATTGTTTAATGTCATTCTTAGGCCGACAAAGATGCCTGAAGATCATATTGGAGGTGGATGTAACTCTGTATTTCTAAACTTATCTAGAATGAAAGCACAAACTAGAAAGAGTCATTGTTGTGAGCAAATTACTCTCAATAAACTAAAGTATATAAAAAGTATTATTTTGAGGTAGACAAAAAAGTAAAAATATTTAAAAATAAATAAAATAAAAAGAATCCAATTAAGAAAGTTCGTACAGAATTCTTATGGAATAAATTCATAGTTACAGTTGAAATTTGTTAATATAATTTGGGCTGAATTAGTATCAAGAATTTAATTAATAAAAAAATAATTACTGTATTTTTTTTGATGTTACGAAAAATAATTAAAATTTTGAATTAACTAATTAACAAAAGAATTCAGTTTTATTCTTATTCAAATTCCTCACATTAGTAAATTTATTTTTAAAATTGTCAAAACTTTTAAATATATAACTTTGTTAAATAAGAAATCTGTTAGTGGTGAGAGGAAATAGAAATAAAACAAAATCGATTATAGTATAATGTTAAAAGTCAAATTGATAAAATGCAAATAAAAAGTAATAAGGACGAAGCAAGAGAAAATAAAATATAATCTAAATGAATTGTCATTATTTTTAACACTAATTCTAACAAATGAAAATTATTAATATTCTAATTTTATATCTTAAGTTATTTCATTTTTAAATAAATATGACTAACAATGAAAAGTTAAACAGTCGTTCGGCCAATTACAATCCCAATCTATTGTGAGAGTCTACCCCAACCTAACCTAAGAGGCCTTTGTTGATGTCAATTTATTTGAATTGCATGGTGTTTTTGTACACTCGAGTTATAAAAGTTGCTTCCTAAGGGACATAATTCAACCTTCGACGGGTTCTTATCGACTCTTTCGCCGTTGCAGGTTAGGAATCTATCTTTTGTGAATTTTATTTCGTTGTATGATTCGATCTATCTACTCAAATTAGGATGACAAAGATTATATATGTAAAATGTATTTTTCTTCTATATTTTTTTTAAAAAATTTAGTATTAGAATGTTTAGGCTAATCATAATTAGTTATTGGCTACTTTTTTATTTACAAAGATATATTCTTTAATAGCAGGTTTAGGTTTTAAACATGCAATTAAGATGGAACTAAATTGTTTACTCGATTGAGTCAGAATTTGAGAATGAAGTGCTTATGCTATATTCAGAAATTTGTGATTCTTTTTTGTACATGTACATTAGATAGGAGGGTATGGAAGTCACAGATTAGGGTAGAAGGTTAAACTTTTTTTAATTTATGAATTATATTTTTTGTAATGTCGTAACTTTTATGTGCGATTTAGTTCTAATATTGTTGCATGCCCATAGTATATTTGTGTTTAAGAAATTTGTGATTTTTTTCTATACGAGTGTATTAGATAGGAGGGTATGAAGGTCAAAAATTAGGGTAGAAGGTTAAATTATTTTTGATTAATGAAACATGTTTTTGTAATGTCGTAGCTTTAATGTGTAATTTAGTTCTTATGTTGTTGTATGTCCGTAGTATATTTACTTTAAGAAATTTGTGATTCTTTTTTATACAGGTGCATTAGATAGGAGGGTATGGAGGTTCCAGATTAGGGTAGAAGGTTAGCAGGTATTTATGCTTTGATTTTCTTTTCGGCAGATTTAGGTTTGATGGGAGTCTGGGAGCATTGTGTCTGCCGTAGTTTTAGGCTGATATATGTATTTTAAAACTCACGTGCAACGCACGTACCCTACACTAGTATATATAAAGGAGGGTTATAAATATGCTTACGTGGCACCTCTCTATAGCCTCCATTACAATTTATCTTTTTTTCACATTTTTTTTGGGTATTTTTTGAGTTTTTTCCTCATTTTTTATATTTATGTATTAAAAGCAAAAGTCAAAAGTCACTCCCCTTAACTCTGTTAATTATCTAATAATTGTGTAAATTGCTTCACGATGCTTTTTAACATTGCAGTTTTTCCAACTTAAATGTTACACCCCTAGTAATGTCTTCTATAATTGTATTTTCTTTTTCTTTCCTTCTCATTTGTAGGTTGTACTCCTATTGCCTTTTATTTTATATGAGATGTGATAGTGATAAATCTACATAGGTGGTACTCTTATTGCCTTTTATTTTATATGTGATGTGATAGTGATAAATCTACATAATCTATATATTTATATAAAGTTGGAACATAGACTGGGTGGCGTGACACTCTCTAAGGCTAGAATTATGTTTATCTTTTTTTTTTTTTGGTAGCTTTTTTTTTTTTTTTTTTTTTTTTGGCCATTTCCCTAATTTTAGAAGTCTGAAAATTACTCTATTAAAGCAAAAGCGGAAAGATGCAAACATTTATAACGGTGCACCCCTTCATTTTGATTGAATCAGTGTACTAAACATCATTAAAAGCAATCCATACATTCACCATGTTGAAAACCCCCTCATAATCTCCTGGAAATTACATGGATGACTCTCAGTGGATAACTTTGTTTTTTTGTCCCTCATAAGAAAAGTCTTTAAAGAATAACCTTCCTTCCTTTTTAGTATAGAACAAATATATTTTTACCCCTCTACACGTCAAATATTTTTACATTTTCCATGCTCATTTGTCTCTCTCTTCTTCTTTTTTTCTCTTTTTTATTTTTCTTTTCTTTTTTTTTTCTTCTCTTTTTTCTTTTTTTCTCAAAGATTATTTATTTATTTATTTATTTATTAAATTCATTTGTCTCAACCTTTTTTTAAATTTTATTTTTAGCTTTTCTTCTTTCTTTTTTTCTCAAACTTTATTTTTTTTTCTTTTCATTTTTGTTTTTCTCAATCTTTTTTTTTAATTTATTCTTCTCTTTTCTTTTTTTTTTTCTTAACCTTTATTTTTTTTCTTCTCTTTTTCTTTCTTTTTTCTCAGTCGCGTCTTTTTTTTTTCTCTTTTTTCTTTTTTCTCAACTTCTATTATATTTGGCTAATGAACAGAAAGTTGGATAATCAAAGTAAATTTAAGGGCGTGACTTATTATTTGAAAGTCCTTTGGGATAAGTCTTGCCTCTAATGCAAGGGTTATAGAACATCTCATAAATCAAGACACAATGTGGTAGTGTCAAGTCTTACCCATAGGGTGTAACTTGTTGTGTGAAAGTCCTTGGGCTAAGTCTTGCCTCTAAGGCAAGAGTTATAGAACCTTTCATAAATCAAGACACAATGTGGTAGTGTCAACTCTTGCCCATGGGGCATAACTTGTTGTTTGAAAGTCCTTGGCCTAAGTCTTGCCTCTGAGGTAAGAGTTATGGAGCATCTCATAAATCAAGACACAATGTGGTAGTGTCAACTCTTGCCCATGGGCTGTAACTTATTGTTTAAAAATCTCTGGGCTAAGTCTTGCCTCTAAGGTAAGAGTTAGTTATAGAGTATCTCATAAATCAAAACACAACGTGGTTGTGTCAACTCTTGCCCATGGGACGTAACTTATTGTTTGAAAGTCCTTGGGCTAAGTCTTGCCTCCAAGGTAAGAGTTATAGAGCATCTCATAAATCAAAACACAATGTGGTTCTATCAACTTTTGACCATGGGGCGTAACTTGTTGTTTGAAAGCACTTAGGCTAAGTGTTGCCTCGAAGGCAAATGTTATAGAACATCTCATAAATCAAGATACAATGTGATAGTGTCAACTCTTGCCCATGAGACGTAACTTATTGTTTGAGAGGAATCGAAGAAATGAAAAGAAAAAGGAAATAATAAAAGTTGAGGAAAAAGAATAAAATAAAGAAAAAACATTGAAAAAAAAGAAAAATCAAAGAAAAAAAAAAAGAGAAAAAAAAAATAGAAGTCGAAAGGAGAAAGGGAAAAAATAGAGGTTGAGAAAAAAAAAATTTTAAAAAAAAATAAAAGAAAAATAAAGGCTGAGAAAAAGAAAAAATAAAAATCAAATAAAAATATAAAAAAAATAGAAGTTGAGAGGAGAAAAGAAAAAAAAATAGAGGCTGAGAAAAACTTTTTAAAAAAAAGAGAAAATAAAAAATAAAAATTAAAGTAAAATAAAAAAGAGAAAAAAATAGAAGTTGAAAGATAAATAATAATGGAGAGTTGTTTAAAAATATTTGAGCTATAGAGGGGCAGATAGGTATTTGTTATCTCTACTATATTAAAAGTGTGAAGGACCTTAAAAATGTCATTTAAACTTTTTGCCCTTCATTAAAAGATTTTGTAATAGACAAAATAGTCTTTTCACTTATTTCCTTCAATTATTAATTAATCATTAAAAAAATTAAAGAGTATTAAAATATATGATAAGAGCAATATATATGCCATGGAAAGTTAGTGTTGGTAGGATTTTTTTTTCCCTGTGTACATAAAAAAAAAAAAGTCTTAAAATATATAGTTAAAAAAAGGGGAGGGGGGATAAGGGGGCGGGGGACAACCAAAAATATAATTTAAAGTAGTAGTACGTGAAACTTTTTTTTCCAAAAAAGTAGTAAACAACCTTCGTGGAAAAGAAACCACTAAAGTGACTTTTTTTATATTAAAATATACAAGACTATTCCACTAATATTAGTATTTTTATATTATTAGTCTATGGGAACGTGCGTTGCACGTTTATCCCTCATTATTTAATACAAAACTTAAATTCTCGACGACAGATATTTACTTGGTGATAAAACCACACCGCGACTAAATACCATTATATATCTCAAACATACAAATTTCTTATAGCAGTATCAAAAAACAAAGTATAATAACATCACAAAATGAAAAGGTACTTCTGCAAGTTCTTTTCACCCTACGAAGCACACAATGTAGAAAGTTTATTTACGGACATATGATTAGATAAAAAAAAAATTTTATCGATAAACCTCAATAGTTTCTTTAGCTCTGTCCATATTACAACATAAAGGTAGGTCAAATTTGAGCATCTTATTCTTCCAAATCAAGTGGATTACCGTAGAAGTAGGTGATTTTCTGTCTATGAATGTATATACCCCAAACACGTGTTGGTATCAACACAAAAAAAAAGATATATGATTTAAGATCGAAGCCACGCAAAATACATTTTAGTCTCGACAAGCTAATGGCTTGTCCAGTTTCTAGCATTCAAGAGAATTTTTTGTTAGAGATAAACTAAGAAGGGTGTTTAATATTAAGAAAGCTGGTGGGTTTTTTTGCCCGAGTAATAGATGTTGAGTTATCTTTTTGATTGTTCTCATATTTCAAAATTATGTTTTTCTGATTATTCTTGTGTTTCAAAATTATGTGCATGTGAGGCTTTTAACCTACTAACTACAAACAAGCACACGTGAGTGTAAAACAAAAAGAACATGTAAAACTTTTACCTACTAACTAACTACGCATGATTTTTAATATTTAATAACATATTGAGTTGGTTTTGACAAGTAAAACTTGTTATATATTCAGGAGTCTTTTCATATTTTTAGGAGTTTGTATATAAATAAAAGTTTCCATATATTCACAAAGTAAAAAATTTCATATATTTAGGAGTCTTCTAACACATTTTAGGGGTTTGTATACAAATAAAACTTTCCCTATATTTATTGTAGTTAATATTAATATTATAAAAATAATGAAATATAATTTGATGAAAATAGTGAAAAGACGATTTCGTCTAAAATGGAGACTTTTAATGAAGGACAAAAAGTTCAAATAACATTTTTAAGGCCCTTCACACTTTTAATATAGTATAGATACTAGTCTTAGGGTACGCGCCTCGCGCGTGTACCTCATTCAATGAGTTCAATTTTATAAAATCACTTTGAGATTATAAAATAAAACATGTTTGAATTAATAAGCAAATTGAAGATCTTATTAAATACGAAAAACACTTTCAAAAAAATTAATATATTCATACAAAACCATAGAAAAGCATTAAAAACAACTTTAAACTAATTAAGAAAAACTACCATGGCTATAGAACGACACCCCAAACACGAGAAGAGAATTAATTGGAAATCAAAACGTGTATAGATAATATATATTAAAACTATACTACTACAAATATAACTGACATATTTTACGTAGAATGTGGAATATATATAATTAGAGAATCACAAAATTAAACTATTCAAATCTAACTCAAATTTTTGAAGTGTTACAATTTTATAATTTTTTTAAAAAAAGAAAAGTAACAAACCTTGTATTAAGACGAAAATCTTCATTCTAGTTCTAAAAATAAGAAGAGAAGACGTAAAATAGGTGTGAAATAGATTTAAATATGATTGTATCACAAAAACTTAAAATAAATATTCATCAAAATAAAACATCATTATTCAATAATACTACATATTGTTTAACCAAAAAAATCATCTTTGCTGAAAACTAAGAAAGAAAAGTAAGCAATTGAATATCAAAATAAAGAAAACGAAATAAAATAATATAGAGAACAAACAATTAAATTAGTTGATCTGATATAAAAAAAAAAGTATGGATTGGGAGAATAATTTCTCCTAGAAGGAAGAAGGATCCTCAATTTACTCTCCAAGAAAGGATTACTAAATATGAAAGTTTTTTTTAAAAAAAAAGTAAAAATTAATTATGTGAACTCTTTTCCCTTCCTTCAAAGGTAAAACCCAAATATAATTAAAAAATTAGGGTCAATCCTAACACATGTATCAAACAATTAATTAGTGTACAAAATTGTTACATATACAAAACTATGGTAACAATTTTCAATAATTGGCTTTTGAATTTTTTATTATTATTTTAAAGGACTAAGTCCTTTTTAATATTACTTTAAGTTTGAATTTATTTAACCAAAAATAGGTAGCATACGAAGGAAAAGAAAAAAAATGGCAATTACTCTATATTATTTAGGTTTAAGATTTCTTATTATCAAAATTGGTTTGGGATAGAAAGGAAAAAAGAAGACCCAATTATTAATTAATGTTATTATTTTCTAACGTGATTTTATTTTGCATCTTTGTTTAAAATATTTTTTTTTTTCTTACCAATATTTTAGGACTCCTTAATTAATTCTCATAATACCTTTTACAATATATTTTAGAATTTCTTAATGTGTAAAATATATTTTTCTCTTACCATATATTTTAGGACTCCTAATTTTAAGTGTTTATAAATATAATGATATAATAATTTGAGAAAATAAGTGAAAAGACAATTTTGTCTATTGTAGAGTCTTTTAATGAAGGGCAAAAAGTTCAAACAACATTTAGAAGCACCTTTACACTTTTAATATAGTACTAGTTTATACGGACGTGCGTTGCACGTAGATCCTCAGTTAATTATTTTTTAGAAAACAACGACCTAATTTAAAGATCATACTTCTAATCCGCAATAAGTGAATTTTAGGGTTTTGACTGTTAAGTAAAAAGTTAAGGTTAAAATATGTATTAATCAGTTATGATTTAACAATTGTTGCTTACCAATCACAAGAAAGACTTATGAGTTGTTTCCAATTCAGAAAATAGCATACACGAATACAAATAGGAGAAAGACGGGTAATCTCAAATAGAAATAGTAAATTTGCACAAAGAAGTTATTCAAACTTTTCTATTTTAATAGATTTCGTAATTTTCTTTTTATTACTCCAGAATCAATGGTTATGGGGCCATAAATTATAGCAAGAGTAAGTAATTTTAAAATGTTGTTTGTATCATTATTTACAAACAATCAATGACATCAAATTCAATAGAAAACATGTATTATAGACTTGCTAATCTAATCTATAGGTCTTCAACATGTATTAGACTTACCCACAAGGCTCCATCTCCACAATTAAACCTCATTTTCAATTACATAATTTTCCTTTTTCTTTTGGGTGGTGCAATTTGGGCAACGTATGGTTGAACTTTAAGTCTTATACTAATAATAATCTAATGTTGAAAAGTAAGGAAATATATTTTTAATTGAATAAATCAATATTTCTAATGGAGAAAAGTTTAACTAATGTTGCATTCAAGACTTTAATAATTTACTATTGAGAAATTATAATGTTTATCTAACATGGAATTATACAGGTGAAATTTTAATTGATTTCATGAACATCCATTCAAATCAAGTTCCTGGATGTCAAGTACTTTTTTTTTTTTTTTGCAAAATCATAGAAAAAGAATAACACAAAGTATGTCAAGAAGAAAATTGCAAAAACACTCGAAAAAAATCTTACATGCTACCCTCTCCAAATCTCACTCATGAGATTACAGTAAGAAGTCATCCTTGTTGTTGTCCGTAAAGAAAATCTTAAAGAAGACATACATAAACATAAATTCAATAGAAAAATCCATAAATAAACATAAAGGGTAGAATTATACCTTTTGCAAAATACTCCTTAAAAAGTTGATCGTGAATATGAAATAATAGAATTGTGATAAAGTTTGATCAAAATATTACTTAAATAGAATTGTGAAAATTTATTTTTTATATAACGTAAAATCTAATTAACTTAAAAGTGTTAAATATTATGGTTTCTTACCTAGATCAAATAAGGACGTTAATTAATTTTTTATTAATACTTATGTATAATTAGAAAACAATATATAAATCAACTAAAATCTGATAAGGAGTACTTCATATGGGAAGTGTTTTAACCAAAGAAATATAAGACTTTCCATAAGTTTTTTCGGTAGTTTCAGATGAAGTGTCCACAAAAAAATAAAAGATCTTTTTTTTAAATTCGACAATATTTTTGGGAAAAAGAGGTTTTGGCCTTTTTATTTTTTGGACCAATTCTATTTTAAATGGAAAAGAATTTTTGGATCAAGCTATTTTAGTTGGAATTCTATTTAATTTTTAATATGTTTATTATAGTCAATATTTAATGAATAATTTACTCAAATAGTCATCCATAAAGTCTTTAAACTCAAAATAGCCATATTTTTTTTTTAATAACCTCATTATAGCCAACTTACATAAATTATTTACTTTTATTAGCCATGATTCTAATCCTACAACTTTTAGGGATAAGGATAAGTAAAAATATTATTTGTATCTATATCCCTTTAAACTGATAATATATCTCTCTCAATATATATATATATATATATATATTATACATGACCAAACATGTTAATATTATCTTATACATATATTATACATGCATCACTTTATACAAAATACATTATACAAGCTATATTTACATATATTTATACATGCATCTATTATATTTACATGTATTTATACAAGATATATTTACATATATTTATACATAAATTATACAAACATAGTTCATACACAATAGGGATGTAGCGACAATATCACAATTGATTTATTTATACATATATTATACAAGCATCAATCTATACACATACATTTACAATGACTATACATTTATTATACATGCTTGGTTTATACATCTACTACACATGTGAGTGAATAAATCAACTGTTACTTTCCTTCACTGTCTCTTCTCACCAAATTTTAATAAACTATTGGTTTAAATTTGTGTAGAGAATGATTTCATTTGCACGTCTGCTTTGTATTCTATTGCTATCACTTATAAAAAAAAATTTAATTAAAATCTTGCTATCACCCATAAAATCGGATCATTATCCACAATTTTAGCTATAACTACCGTATTGTATGCACAATTGTTTTCTAAGAGCTTTTAGAGGATAGATACAAATCTGTTATGGCCCCACTATTTTATGGTTATTTTTTGTAAACTAATTTTTTAAGGCTACTAAAAGTTATAAGCAATT
The DNA here is from genome assembly GCA_031232105.1 of Capsicum rhomboideum. NCBI lineage: Eukaryota > Viridiplantae > Streptophyta > Magnoliopsida > Solanales > Solanaceae > Capsicum > Capsicum rhomboideum. The sequence continues at coordinate 50,838,047 of CP124707.1, forward strand.
TGGGCTTGGCTATTTTAGTTTTTTCCCCATATTTAATATCTGAAAAATAATAGACAAAAAGTGAAAAGACAATTTCGTCTATTACGCAGACTTTTAATAAAGGGCAAAAAGTTCAAACAACATTTCTAAGGTCCTTCACACTTTTAATATAGTATAGATATAGCTATAGATAGATATAGATTTATAGTCTAGGGGGAAAAAGGATAAAAATAGGAGAATAAGTATAAAATTGTCGTAGGTTAAAATAATAAGGAAAAGAAGATTTAGTATTAGAATAAGTAGGAAATTTATTGGTAATAAACTCCTAATATTTAGGAATTATTCGCTTTGGTTTGTTTTATTTGAAATCCATGTTATTCTATATAGTAAATAATTTGTGGAAGAAAAAATAAAAAAACTTCTATATTTAAGTAATTGCTCCTTGGAGAAAAAAGTTTTGTACTTCTATAAATTGAGAATCATTTCTTTTTACAATAATATAATACAATCCACAATATAGTCAAACCAATCCCACATTTCATTATACACACATCAATGAAATCAAAAAATAGTATGCACAAAGAGATTTTTTTCTCCTAAAAAAATCGTCCAACCAAACCATGAAATCTATTTTAACGCCCATTAGTCGTTTTGAACATTAATCTTCTTGTGCAAAATTTGTAATTTATTGACACATGCAATGCACGTACACCTAAATTAGTAAATAAAAAAGAAGGAAGGCTAGATTTGCATGACTTTTCTTCTGGATGACAAAAAAGCAAAACCACCTATAGTAGGGGTTATTTCTGTAATTAACCCCATAATCTCCATTAAAAGAAAAAGTAACGTTAGACTCTTTGTTTACATTGAATCCATGTATAAAATGACTAGGGTCGGCTTCAGCATGATTCATGAAGCGACCGAAGCCCACACTTTAGGCCCCCAAATTTTAGGAGCCCCATTTTTATATAGTAATTATAGGTTTATAGTTCTGTAAATTTCTTTCACTAGCAAATATTGAGTACTTTTTAATATTTTCTCTATTTCATTTTAATATCATTTTAGCTTAAAAAAATCATCAAGAATTCAAGACTAAATTGACAATCATTTTCAACTTTACCTTTAACATTACAGAAAATTTCTTTTTAATACCACTCAATTCTTTAAAAAAAAATATTAATAAATAGAATTAACTTAGTAAACTATACGTTATATTTATTATTTTGTTTAATGGACGTGAAAAGAACTAAAATAAGAGTTAAAGTGAGATGGAGGGAATAAAAAGGTAAGAAACATATCAATAAGATAACTCTTTTTTACTATTTTTCAAAGGCATATATTGCCTATAGAGTTCCTATAACAATTGTCTAAGTCAAAATAACTTCTTAAAATTAAAATTGATAAAATTTTACTTAAGATCAACAACGTCTCAAGAGAAATTGAATGGATTAGGTATATTATGAATTGAAAATGAATTATTTCGAGAAGTCCATTATAAAACAATTTTATTCATAATTTTGCATCTCAAGAAGTTATAAAAATAGACTTTAAATAAGATATACTGCTTTCATTTCTAAAAGAATGACCTACTTTAAAGTTACGCTTAAGGTCTCATTTTGAAGTTTCGCTTTAGGTCACCGGACATATTGAGCCGCCCTGAAAATGACGAAGAATCCAAAAGGCAAGGACAAACCAAAACTCCAACATTCCCTTAATTAAGCTTCCAATCCTTCTCCTTTGGGATACCATTCACGTACTGCAGCCATTGACAACATACAATCCATTGACTTCTTACACACCTCCATTATGCTTGATAATAAAGTGCATATGAGTTTGATATTCGGCTTTCTTGTGTATTGCTTGATGGAAAATGCCATGTTGGATTTGTACTAAGTATGTAAGATGTAGTAGTTCTTTTGTATTGCTTGATGGAAAATATCATGTTAAGAGGGGTATCCAGAATTTCGAAAGGATGGGTGCACTATTATGAAAATACTTCAACTGTGGGTTCACACATCTATATTTTAATATTTTTAGAAAAATATAACACCACTTATATGATATAGGAAGGGAAACATGAGCTTACGTGAACCCGGAGACCCCCACCTAGATACGCCCATGTTGGATTTGTATTAAGTATGTAAAATGTTGAAGTTCTTTTGCTATTGTTCATGACAAGCTTTTTTGTAGTGTTGTTTAAATTTGTATTAGATGTATGATAGTTTTGATGCGTAATTAATTTAGTATTATGTGATATGTGATTTAATCAGTTTACATACGAAAAATTTGAGAAGATGTATGACTTGAGCAATTCCTTGTACCGTTTCTCACGTTAGTTGTTAACCCTTTATTTCAGTCTCTCTTTTATTGAATGTGCATGTTGTCTCCCTCTTTCATTTTTCGTTTGACTATTTATATAGTAACTTATTGAGTTGGTGATAGAAATTACTTATTGAAATATTAGTAGGAGTTATGTGAAGAAAAAGAGATTATTAGTGCAGGAAATTAGGGCGGAAGAAGAAGAGTAATTAAAAATGACAGCAGTTCTAAATTTTTCGGGGTTAATTAAGTGAAGATTATGGGGTAGGCAGAAGAAATTTGTAGGGAGGGAAAAAAAAAAGTTAATTTAATTAGCAAAATAGAATATAGTAGTAATATATTTCAATTTGTTATAAAGGAAGAAAAGTTGGAGGAAATAAAGTGTTAACAACAAATTAGAATAAAACATGAAATTTAATATATAAATCCGAGACTAAAATATTTTTATTATTTTTATGTTATGAAAGGACTATTTAAACAAATTATTACTAAATTCACAAGTATATAATAATAAAGGAGAATGTAGAAGAGATGATGTGACATCTCTCTATGGCGTTCATTCATATATATATATATATTTATCTTTTTTCTCCTTTTTTTTTGACCATTTCGTCTTCATTTATTTATTTATTTTATTTTTCATAATTCAAAAATTATCTATTCAATTCATCAACTTTTCACCTCCCACTATAATTGTCATTAATATATATTCATGTATTCTTCCACCTTCAATCTTTATACTTCTTAATTAATTTTATTAATGTGGAGTAATAATGTCTTACAAAATGGGAGATAAAAAGACAAAAATTAACCTATATATATCTTATACTACCAAAATATGCATACATCCGAGATATGTCTAAAGAGGGAGAAGGGGCCAAGAAGCTCTTCAAAGATCAGAAATTAAACCCAAAAGTCAACCAAAAAATTGTGAAATTAATGGTGTTTTCTAGGAGGGAAAATTAATCAAGGTCATAAATGTTAAAAGAGGGGTCAAGAGGCGACGTGAACAAGTATTTAATAGTTTGCTAAAGCTATTTCGCATAAAAGCTCCTCTTATTGTAAGTTTTGTCTTTTAGCAAATTCTTGATTCTTCGTCTAAAATAAATTATTTTTCTTTTTTGTTTAATTACAATTGTTGTAGAGAATTAGGAACTAGCAGCAAATTCAAGTTATTTCAACATAATAAAGAAAATTAATTTGTATGACAAAAGGCAGTACAGTACTACATTCGAGGAAGAAATGCATGATTGAGATAATTTTACTTTGCTTATTTTAGTTTCCATTCAAGTAATTTCAAGATAGTTATTCATTACGCATATGCTAATTTGAAGTACGTTATTATGTGCAGAAATCTATCATTGATATTTATATGCATGAATATTTAGTCTTAATACTCTCAGCTGGTTCGAAGCTAATAAACACGCATCGTGTTCCTATTTCTTTCTTCTTCTTTTTTTTTGGGTAAAACTCAAAATTTTAAACTAAATATGTAGGCATTAATATATATATGATAATTTTCTTTGTAGTCGAAGGAAATTATATCTCATAATCACGTGAAGCGCGAACATATTTAATAGTATATTTATACAAGTAACGTGGAGATCACTTATTAGATAATTACTAGTATCAAATTCCTTCACAAATTTTAAATTTTACGACAGATCCCGACGACCACCCCTGCTCTCAGTCTCCACAAACAAATGGATCCGAGGAGCAATGGGTGGTCCACAAGGAAAAATACTTCCTTCGTCTCATTTTATGTGGCACCATTTGATTTGACATAATATTTTTTAAAAAAATTGAAATATGTGGGCTCAAATAATTTTTAGATATTTATGTAATTGTAAATTATTTCATTAAGGATAAAAGGAAAATTTTAAAGTTAAATTATTTCTAATTATAATAAAATAACATTCTTTTTTTAAAATAGACTAAACAAAAAAAGTGTAACGTAAAATGAGACGAAGAGAATAATAATTTTGGGAGACAACAAGAAGATTACAAGACACAGAAAATTTATCTTATCAAAAAAAAGAAAACGTGGGTGAGTGGTACCATGACAATAATTGAATAGAAATTAAAGTGAATTGCAAAGGAAAAGCATGTGATGTTTTCACGTGAGGGTGGCAAACTTCTGAAGATTAGGAATACATGACATTTGAAATGAATTTCACATCGAAATAAAAGAAAAAAATAAAGAATTTAATAAGATATAGTTCAAGTTCACATGACATGAGTGTTTTGGGGGCTCAATATGGTGTAGCTTAAAAAATAAATTTTTAAGGGCATACGCATAAAGCGGACAATTTTGGACTTTGGGCCGTGCCAATATATAATTTCATAACTCTAAAAGTATAATTAGTTTAATTCTAAAAATCTTAAAGGTTGAATCATCAAATTTAAATTCTGAACCTATCTTCGAATATATAGAGGCTGCAAACTTCATTTCAAGTAACCAATGGAAATTTAATAAGTTTAATTCATATACGCTGATAATGTTACTATAAGTATTTTTACGCTACCAATATATTTAAATATGTTATAACACATGTTATTTTCTCGGACTTTTGATTGCACCTTAAACAACTCATGGCCCTGCTTTCCCACTCTATATTTGATATTCTGTTTTTGGGGCATATATTGACAAATTTGAATATTTGTCATATAAGATTCATTAAAGGAACAAGTATTCACTATTAATTTTTTTTAAAAGAAAATTATAATTAGAACATAAAATCTTTAATTAAGAACAAATAGATTATATTCACCCCAGTATAATCCTTAGTGGTTGGATTACTCCATTAATTTACTTAGCCGAAGTATCAGTGACATGTTTGTTTGCCTCCTTGTAGTTATTGCTTGATGGAGACATCCTACATCAAAGACCTTAATAATTGAAGTAATTATGGACGCGCACTTGAAAATATGTGTAAAAGTCATTTTAAAATTTGAATTAGAAATATCTAATGAAAACACTATCATATATTTAATTAAAGTTTATCGTATTTTGATTATCTATATAAAATTTATTGACAAATATAGCATTAATTCCTTGATCAGCCAAAAAAGTTAATAGAATCAATGGCTTCTCAAATTGAATTGCTTCAACTACTGAACTCCATCCCGAATGAGTCAAAAATCCACCCACTGAATCATGATTTAGTATCTTGAATTGCGGCACCCAACTCGTGCACACAATTCCTCTCCCCTTTGTTCGTGCACCAAAACCTTCTCATAATTGAATCAATTCATCATCAGATTCACCTTCTTTAGTTCTTAAAACCCAGAAAAATGATAACCCAGAAAGCTCTAACCCTGGAGATAACTCAGTGAATTCATTTTGACTTGGTTTCACTTCACTTCCAAACGCCACATAGATTACTTTCCCCTTTTCTTGCTTATCAAGCCATTGTTTCATCTCTTTCCACGCATCGTTTTTGTGTTGTCATCTTCAAATGAAGTCGTCGGAAGTTGACCCACCGGAAAAACTGGTTTCCGGTGAATATCTTCAACAACTTTCAACCATTCTGGTTCAAACTCCGAACAACTCCTCACAAGCTAAAAATCACAGTGTTCAGCCGTTTTAAAAAAACGAAAACTATCAGAAACGTTCTCTTTCTCGCCTTTCATGGTAGCTTCAAAGATTCGCGAAACTTCAAACAGCTTGAAAGCAACGGTGGTTTCAAACGGCACCCATTTTGGGGGAACAGTGTATTCCTCTGGTGTCTTCCGGATTTCATAATCATTGTTCAATCCCGGCACAGGTCCAGTAAAACCCAAAACCGCGGCTCTGAATATGCTGAACTGAGCCGTCGGAATGTTGAATTTGGAAGCAACTGAAGGAACCCAATAAGAAGTAAAATCAGGAGCGGAATCTTCGAGAAACTTAGCCATGGGTTCTTCAAGTCCATCTTGAGCAAGTTTGAGGTACTTGACTTGCTCATATGGCAAGATTCGGGGAAAGTTTTGGTAGACGATCGATGTTTGTAGGAGTAGAAATGAAGGAAACTGTGTGACCCTTTTGAGCTATGACCTTTGACAGCTCCAAATATGGAATCATATGGCCAAAAGCTAGCCACGGAAATACTGCAATATGTAGATTTTTGCTGTTTTCCATTTTTGTGCTAGTATACTATATTTCTTAACTAGTCCACTTTATAATAAAGGGACGAGTGGTTCTCCCGATATTTAATCAAGTTAGAAGAGGTCAAGTCTTTTAAACAATTGTACACTGCATTAGTTATCCTAATAAGTACTCCTATTTAATTGTCTAATAATTTCACATAGTTGTCGAATAATTTTTATAATTATTGAGATAATTTTTATGATTGTTGGGGCCTAAGTGTAAAAATAAAAAGCTTAAAAAAAATTTGTCGCTTTTACCCAACTTTTAAAACTTGAAGGACCCTTACTTAATTGATAAACTTATTTATCCCTTTTAATTGCATCTCCGATAATATACAACTATAAATAAGATCTAATCCTCCTCTCTTTTGAGTTTTGACCTCTAAATTTAAATATATTTATATATTAAAATTAAAACGTTATGAATATGAAGATAATATATTAAAATTTGAATTTATTTTTCTTGAAAGGAGAAATAATAGAGGAATTACTAATAATTGAGCTACTAAAATCCCTTTTAAGATCTGAATATGAAATAGCTAAGAGTTTTAAATTTTTCAATATCTCTCTCTATATATATATATACTAATTAATCGAAGACTATATCAATTATAGAATATTTAAAAGGACTATATGTTAGATTGGTCATAGACTCATAGTCATAGATGTGGATTTAGAGTGGCGATTTTGGTTACGTAAATGTTAGTGGTGAGGGTGAATGACCACATATATTGGTGACAATTTATAGAGGTCATTTCTTAACGACATAGTGATGATTCTCAATACATTGTATCTGCTGGTGATGGTAATAAACGATGAATCGATGATAGTGGTCATTTCTTAATATGACTAGACACAGGAGCCCGTGCAAGTACGGGCTCAATATATTATAATTTTTTATCTCAATTTATATAATATTGATAAATTTTGGAGATCTAATCATTTTTTTGTATGATTCTTAAATATTTTAAGTTGTTAATTATTGTGATATATCATACTTTTTAAATAATACATGTTACTCTCGCCGTTTCAAATATATGTAGCACTGATGAAATTTGGAAAGTCAATCAAATTTTTTATATAATTTTTAGATTTTTATATGATTTTTAAATATTTTAAGTTGTTAATTATTGTGATTTATAATACTTTTATATAACTTTCAGATGATATATGTTACCTGCTTTGTCCCAATTTATGTAACACTGATGAAATTTAGAGAGTCGATCGAATTTTTTATATATAGTTTTTATATATTTTGAGTGGTTAATTATTGTGATTTATAGTACTTGCTATTAAGTTTCAAATAATATGTGTTACTCCCTCTGTCTCAATTTATATGACTGCAATAGTATTTGGAGAATCAATCAATTTTTTTATATATCCTTAAATATTTTAAGTTATTAATTATTATGATTTATGATTGTTTTTAAGTCATTTTCAAATAATATATCTTACTTCCTCTATCCCCATTTATGTAGCACTGATAGAATTTTGAGAGTCAACCAAATTTCTTATGTCTTTAAAAAATTTTAAACCGTTAATTATTGTAATTTAACGTAATTTTTAAATACATAACAAATTAAAAAATAAAACAAACAAATTAAAATGAAGATAATAATTACAATTGACATTGCTGTTAGTACAACTATTAGTGCTATGTTGATGAAGCAGGCATGTTGACCCCAAGCAGGTCTAACATGCCGCTTCTATATATTAGACTAGATGCGGGGAGCCCGTGCCGGCATGGGCCCAACATATGTTGTTTTCTTGGTCCCAATTTATGCAACACAAATGAAATTTGCACGGTCAATTTTTTGTATGATTTTAAATATTTTAAGTTGTTAATTAGTATTATGATTTATTGTAAAGCACAAATCTCAAAAAGTAGGCGTAACTAATAATAAAGAGAAAAATTATCGATTTCTTTGGTCATTACATGAATTGGATCACTAATATTTACTACTTTATATATAGCCACAAAATAAAAATAGAAGAGTGAATTAGTCAATTTCGACCCAAAGCTACTTTATGTTCTCACGTATTAAATATTTTATGTTGTTAATTATTGTGTTTTATAGTATTTTTTACGTAATTTTCAAATAATATATGTTACTTCTTATGTCCCAATTTATATAACTATGATAGAATTTCGAAAGTCAATCGAACATTTTATGCCTTTTAAATATTTTAACTTGTTCATTATTGTAATTTATAGCACTTTAAAATAATTGTTCCAATTTATGCGGCACCTATAGAATTTCGGGAATCAGTCAATTTTTTTTTACTATGCATTTTAAATATTTTTAGAATTTATTATTGTGATTCATATTTTTTTAAACGTAAATTTTAAATAAATATAAGTAATTCTGAGGAAGTAGATGGGAAAAATGGTCATTTCGCAGATTGACCGTAAGCTCCTCAAATAATAATAAGTGGGACTTTGAGGAGCTTATTTGTGATTTTTGAAAGTTGACCCTAAGCTCCTCTCATTTTCATTTTTTAATAATTGTCCCAATTTATGGGACACCGATAGAATTTCGAGAATCAATTATTTTTTTATTATGTCCTTTAAATATTTTAAAATTAATTATTGTAATTTGTAGCATTTTTTTAACGTAAATTTTAAATAAATATAAGTAATTTTGGAGACGTCCTCAAATAGTAGTAAGAGGGACTTTGAGGAGCTTAGTTGTTAGTTTTGAAACTCATCAAATAGTAATAAGTGAGACTTTGAGGAGCTTAATTGTCATTTTTGAAACTTGACCCTAAGCCCAATATATGTTACTCGTTTAAAAATATTTTAAGTTAATTATTGTGATTTATATTATTATTTTTTTGTAATTTTTAGATAAACGAAAAGAGTATTAAATACAAATAGAGGAAATTGAACTCAATTTCCAACAATAAAGAAATAAATATGATATATACATATAATTATATGCAATAATACATATGTGAAATTAAATTCTAATATATCAATTAGTTTTTCGACCCCAAGCTACTTTATATTCTCATGTATTAAATCTTTTATATTATTAATTATTATGATTTATAGTACTTTTTACTTATTTTTTAAATAATATATGTTACTTCTTATGTCCCAATTTATGTAACTATGATAGAATTTCGAAAGCCAATCGAATATTTTATGTCTTTTAAATATTTTAACTTGTTCATTATTGTAATTTATAGCACTTTAAAATAATTGTCCCAGTTTATACAGTATCAATAAAATTTAAAGAATCAATCGATTTTTTTTAATATGTATTTTAAATATTTTAAAATTAATTATTATGATTCATAATATTTTTTTACGTAAATTTTAAATAAATATAAGTAATTCTGAAAAAGTTCTTAAATAATAATAAATAAGACTTTAAGGAACTTAGTTATCATTTTGAAATATTAACGCTAAGCTCTTCAAACATTCACTCTTCTATATATTAGAAAATAGAATATATATCTGTGTTAGCAGTAGTCCAAAGCTTAACAAATATCACCGCCAACCAAAAAGCAAAAGTTTTTTTTATGTTTTTGGTTAGGGGTGTTCATGGTTTGATTAATGATCAATTCAAATAAATTATGTTAAATTATTTGACTTTTAATCTTTTTGGGGGTGTCCATTGAATTTAATTTTGGTATCTGACTTTTAATTTTTTTGTTCATGTTAAAGCACGTACGTAATTGACAATTCAGAAAATATAAATTATGTGTCGAGAGGAGAGATGAGAAGTTAAATAGGTGTGTACTTATATGAGTTGAAAAAAAAAGACATGTGGCATTTACATGCATGCCAAAACATGAGGTAGCCATGTATATCTTCTTCTCTATATATAATCCACTGGACATATTTTTATATCAAATACAAATCTTTTTTCTTTTCACTGTTTCTTTTTAATATTTGATATCAAATACATATATTTTTTATATCAAAAATACAAATATATATTTTATACAATAAATATACAGTTTTCTTACACATTTTATACATATATATATTCTATACAAACAATGATACAATTCTTTATACACATCCTAACAATAATTATATAGTTTTTAAATGCATTCTTTACAATCTTTAACTGCAATAATTATTCATATATATATTTTATACAACAATGATATAATTTCTATACATATCATATACAAATACATATTTATACAATAATTATACAGTTTATATGTAGTAGTGCATATTTGAGACACATATCTGGTATTTCAAAGTATTGATACATAATACAACATAATACATATTGATACAATAAAATACATATTTTATACAATAACTATACATTTTCTATGCATATTCTATAAAGTTTCTATATATGTCTTATACGGATATATATTTTATATAATAATTATACAGTTTTTGTATAAATTATAATTATACAGTTTCTATATAATTGTATTTATTTATTTATTTAAAAAAATTGATTTATTTTAGCCAAAAAAAATTGTAGCAAAAAGAAAAAGGGAAAAAAGTCAAAATATATATCCTTAGATTATATATTGTAAGTCATAACAATACTTCTTAGATTGCACTTAATAGCAACTTTTAAAATCAAAAAATAAAATACAATTTAATAGCAATTCTAAAACAAAAAAGTTTAAGGAAAAACGGTAATGGATTGAACAAATCCTTAATTTTCTCCCTCTCTAGTTCCTTAAATAAAGGATTAATAACTAATCCTTAATTTTTTTCTCCCTAATGTTTCTTATTACTCTTTTTTTTAACTGTGTAACCCCCCCAAATTCTCCACCTAACAAAGTAAAAAAAAGGTAAAGGATTTTTGAGAAATCCTTAATTTTCTCCCTCTTTCATTTTCTTAAATAATATTTTTTTAATATTAATTAATCCTTCCAAAATATAAATTTTATTCATGAATCAGATTTTATACAATAGTCAACGTGATTTTCAATTTTTTTTGTAGGAAATAGAGAATTTAGTGAATAACTTTTCATACACAGTTAATGTATAATCGTTATTTGAAGTTTTATTGAAAAATCAAGCTTTGTACTCTTTTTATGTGTATTTATGAACAAACAATACAACTTGATAAACAACTAACAATGTCGAAACATAAATTACAAAATTCAGAACGCAGAAAATAAAAGTACACCTAAACTAGTTGAATTTATCATATTTTAGATACAATCCATACATAAAACATATTTGTATATATTCATGATTTTTTAATTTTTTTTTTTAATGAAATAGCAAATTCAGTGAACAACTTCGCATTCATGATTCATATTATTTTGTATACAAATTTCTTACATACAAACTTGTATAAATAATAATAATAAAAAAATACACAAATTTATATATAAATTTTAGACACCTAACAAATAAAAGCAAACCTAAGCTAATTAAATGTACTATATTTTATACACAATTAATACACTAAAATATGCACAAATTTCTTACATACTAACATATAAAGATAATTTTTAAAAAATAAAATATGTCAGTTGCTACATAAATTTCAGGCCTCAAAAATTAAAGGCAAACTAGTTAGATATATCACATTTTATACACAATCAATACACTAATATTGTTTGTATATAAACTGGTATAAAAAAGATTAAGTAAAACAGTCTATATACACCTATTTCATACATATAAAAAAAAATTATAATAAGGTGAACATACCATATTGTATATCTTATCCATACAGTACATAGTGAAATAAAACCTAATACAATAGAAAAAGTAGATAAATTATACTATTTTTCTAAAAATGCAAAAAAAGTATAAAAAGAAGATAATTTAATGATCAAATTTTACTGTTACAATAACTATCTACACAGTAAATGAGGAGAGAGGGAAAAGTTAAACACAAAAATTAAAATATTTAAATGAGGAGAGAGGGAAAAGATAAACACAAAATTAGGAGGGATTATATATATATATATATTAAATAAATAAAATTTTAAAAATCTACTATAACTTGTAATTAAATATTTATATAAAAGTATTGCTGCAACTTACAATTAACAATCTAAAATAGATATAAAAGATAATTTTCACAAAGAAAAACTAAACATTTTAATAAAAAGGGCCGAATGGCCCAAAGAGGATGGAGTGGCCCAAAAAGAGCAGTGGCCATTGGATGGAAAATATTTGGAGCAACTAGCTATATTTTGGTATTAGTTTAAAATAGCCACTTTCCGTGAAAATTGTTTTCCAAAGTGGTCATGTGGTGTCCTTTTCCCTAAAAGATACTCCTTCTTTTACTTTTACTTGCCTAGTATTCCAAAAATATATTTCAGTTTTACTAATCACTTTTAACATATCAAGAAAAAATAATTATTTTGTTGTTGTTTTACCCTCAACATTAATTACTTATTCTCCAAATTATTTTTCAAGTATTATAAGACTTGTACATTTAATATGAGTATTGTGATAAATACTTATATTAATTATTATTTCTAGTGGATCATGCAAAGTCTAAAATGAACATATAAGATTGAACGGAAGGAGTAGACAACAAATTACTACTTATGAGATTTGAACCTAATTTCTGAGTTAATATCTCAACATGTTATTGAACTTTGAGAAATAATCTAGCAAAATCATTGAACTTTACTTTGTATCAAAAAAGTCATTTAACTTAAATTTTTTATTTTTTAAAATCCCTCAATTATATTTATCATTTAAAAATTTAACATGGCAAAATTAATTATTTCTTATGGCATGTAAACATGGACCACATTAAAAAATCTATTCTTTATTAGTTATTATTACTATTATTATTATTATTATTATTATTATTACTATTATTATTATTATTATTATTATTATTTATTCCTTAGTATTATTGTGGAAAAGTAAGGTAAAAATGTACTTAAAATATTATAAATGGTTTTAAAATGTTTAATTCCACCTATTTCGATCAAAAATGCCACCAACATTAATTTAAGTCTAAAAATACCTCTCTCTTTTTGTCCACGTGTAATTAAACTCAAATCAAACCGATCCAAACTTCTTCCTCCTCGTCTAAGTGATCCAGCATAGGACCTTCGAGGAAATTCACAGTGAATAGAGGAGATTCATCCTCATACTTCGAGGAAAATTCGCAGTTAATTAGTTATACCTGCATATTTTTGTAAGAATATAATTCTTTTTTCTTGTTTCCCCTTGTTAGATAATCTTGGATACTGAATTCAGTTTAGTCTGTGTTAATATACATTATTTCTTTCCTATAAAAAAAATAGTATAAATAATGAAACAGTGTAATTTGTTAGGATGACAGGAAGAAGTGTTGGACCTTTTAAAAATGAGTTTAGATTATTAGGTTGAATTGTAAATGAATTTGAGTTTAATTGTATGTGGACCAATAAAAATAATATCCTCATATTTAATTTTAAGAAATTACATATTTTACATAAAATTATCCTATGTTGTTTGGTCTCGAGTCGGGAGTCTATCGACTATCCGAAACAACCTCTCTACCTCACCTCTAAGGTAGTGGTTTGGACTGCGTACATTCTACCCTCCCTAGACTTCACTTTGTGGAAATATATCGGGTATGTTCTTGTTGTTGTACATAAGATTTTTTTTAAAAGAGAGACATTTTTAGACTTAAGATTAACATTAGGTGCACTTTTTATCCAAATAAATAAAAAAAAAAAGAATTTTTTAAATCATTTCTAATACATTTAAGAATATTTTTTTAATCCATTTAAGTTTTTTTGGTCAAAGGGATATTTCATAAATAAAATTAAACTATTACATCTGGATTAACAGATGCTATATTTGCATCTCCATTACCGTCACTACTGCTAACTATATTAACATCTCCATTACCTTCACTACTTCTCCATTATGAATCCTTTTAATTTCATGATAATAATAATAATAAGGAATAAATTCTTTAATGTGAGTCCTATTTACATGACATAAAAAATAATTTATTTTGTCATGTTAAATTTTTAAATGATAAATGTAGTTGAGTGATTTTAAAAGATAAAAAAAATCTTAAGATGAGTGATTTTATTGATACAAAGCAAAGTTTAATGACTTTGCTAGATAATTTCCTAAAGTTCAATGACCTTTTGAGATATTAACTCCTTAATTTCTCAAGTTCCTAAGTAAAAGCAATTAACTTCAAAATATTTGTAGGTGAACTATAAAAGCTACATTTACCCTACTCCCACTCTTTCAAGCAAAATCAAAGGATATATTTGTCTCGACTCCATGAAGATATTGCTTGATTGAGACATCCTACAAAATGAAACACGAGTAATATCTCTAACGGGATTAAGATTTTACGGCTTATTAAAATTAATATGTATCATTAAAAAATATGACATATTCTAAGTAGTTAATTTAATTATTTAAGTAACGGACTCATAAGTATGTGGCTCACGGGGGAGACAAATGAAGCCTTAGCTTTAGATCCCTGGAGATTTGAGGCTCAATTTTTTTAATTAATAGCGAATTTTATGATTTTATTTTGACTTAAATAATATAAAATTTAGATTTAAAAAAAATAGCAATAAGAGTTGTCTACTCTTTATATTAGATTGTTATAAATATATTTGTATTATAGTGAATGTGTACTTGTATGTTTATTAGGAAAAAAGTTAGTAACATTAACTTTGGGATCAAGCCAACTTTCCCTATAAATAAAGGGTTGCTTTTGCTTATAATTGATCCCTCAATACAATAAGAAGTATTTTCTATTTTCTCTCTTATTATACTTGTTATTTCTTTATTAATTTATAACACATATTTCTTTATTAATTTATAACACATTATTACTACGAGTCTCTAACCTTTAAATTTGATAGTGTGTTTTAGCCGTGTGCAATCTTCTCTCTTCGAGATTAATGTTCATGAGAAAAACAAAAATCGGATGATAATGTTGCACTTTGACCACTGCTAAGGTAATACACATAGAGCAGAAGCACGTAATAACTATTGGTGCATACTTTATTGCTTTAATCTATATACTGTCTATTGCCATTATTTTTCTTAGGCAACCATGTTAATTGATATTCTATATTGTTTCTGCATATCATTGATTTTAATACTTCACTTATTACAATGATTTGCTAGAGAATTTTTGAAGATTCTGTATTCATTTTTATCAATAAGGTGAGGTTTATTGAAATTTGGTCATTATTATGTCATTGGTTAAGGATAAAACGGTGAATTCAAGTCCCATTACAATAAAAAGATAAAACATCGAGTCTGAGTCTTGATGCACTATAATGATGTAGGATTCAAGTCCATCATATTCTGGAATAACATGTTTTTATATAGGTAAGACATCGGGTTAGAGTCCCGATGCATCATGATGATAAGATGTTGGGTTCAAGTCTTATCGATCTATGGCGTAAGACGTTTTTATAAGGATAAAATGTCGAGTTTGAATCTCAATGCACCATATTGATGTTATAATGATGATTAAGGCAAACTAATGTATTTTTGGTGAAAGGTCATGAAAAATGCCCCATTGAATATGCTCCATTCCTGAAGTGAATGTGGTAGCAGTATATGATAAGTCTGAAAGACAACAAAATAATTATGAGGACTTTACATAATTATACAACAATAAAAAAGACATTACACATTTTTAGCCAAATAACTGATATTTCAAAAATTGGCCAAAGAAAATTTGATTACTAATTAATACTGGTGTCTTACAAAAAAGGTAACTTCTATCCCAGTAAATAAGGTAAGTTCCATCCTAGTAAATAACTCTTTTATTCTCAACCAAAAAACAATAGGAACGGATGTTGAAAATATTACTTCCCCTTTTTAGTGTCTTTTTTAAAATATTTCTTTTTATATATAAATTATTTCCTTTCTGAAATTCAAATTTATATTATAAATATTATATTAATATATAAATTGGATTAGTTGTGTTTGTGTATTTATCTATTTTAGTGATGTCCGTGATAAACACAATATATAATAAATATATTGTGATTATTTTAGTATTTATATACTAATTCTGTTCAGTTAGTATTATATTGTATATATATATATATATATATATATATATATATATATATATAATTCGAATATTTGAAATAATTTTTTTTAAAAAAATACCACTCAAGAAAAAAAAAATTGAATTAAAAACATCACAAAATTATGGTGGAGAGAGAACATTATGAAAGAGAGTGTATTGATGGAAATATAATTAATGAAGGTTTATTAAATGTATTAAATATTGTATTAAATGAGGTTTATTATTGTATTAAATATTTTTCTTTTTAAAATACAAAAGGCTACATTTGTTATAAAATATGCTATATTTGTTACTATTAAAAAGATATGTTATTCTTGTATATAATTTTTATTAATTGTTTTAATGGGTAAAATTCTCAATAATAATTATTGTGATCATAAACCAAGATATGTTAGAGAAAAATTCTCTATATCATATGTATGCCTCGAGTTGCTCTTGAAGTAGCAATATCTTGAAAGAGGCTCTAAGCTATCATAATTTGATAGGCTTAAGACACGATTATATTCCATTCCTTGGGAATAAGAATTTTGATTATTATAAGTACAGATTCATTCCCTGGGGTGAATGTGACAAGTATTTAGTAAAACTCATAAATACAAACATATTCATGATTGTGAAGATATCACGACCCACCTCCTGAAGAGGTAGAATAATTGAGGAGAAATATCATAAATATTTTGTGTTCTACTTCTGAAATAATAGAACTTTGAAATTTACTCATGAAGTAGTAAATCTGAAATTTACTTCGAAGTAGTAAATTAATACTACAAAACTTACTCCTGAAGTAGTAAGATGGTGCAATATTAAAATCTTGTAATCTACTCCCAAGGTAGTAGAACTCTGAAATTTATGCAAACAAATAGCACATATCATGGTAAACTTGGAGTTTACTAGTACAAATAATTTAGTTGTCGATATGGACTTTTCCATGAAGATGTGCATATTGAGTATTAGACATATATTGAAGAACTAGAAGATTCTTCAAGAATTTTTTATGTTATTTGTTCTCGTGATAAGTTGATTTCAACTAATGTCGGGAGTAAATTCCCTAAATCTGAAAAGTATAAAAGGTGAATATGAGTCTGTTCACCTGCCATGTGATCCATTAAGTTGCTTGCTTAATATAAATCGAGTAAACAACATAATTTTCAGATTGTGTAATCAAGACAATTCATCTTGATAATGTTGGTTTGGCGTTGAATGTCTCCGACAAATAGCTGAACTATTGTTTATGGGAATAAAGCTTTATGTGTTGGTCTGAAATATGATATATTGCATACAATAGCACTTGTATACATTAGACTAATAAATTATAATTAATTTCTCCTTTTCAATTGATTCAGGGTCAGGAATCAAACTTTTTCCATCTAATAGCTTTTGATGTGCGGTATATGATTAATGGATATACCATGATGCACAAAGATGAATTCCGCAAAATAGATTGGATATATAGGTTAGTTTTCCTAACGTAAGGGAGAGATAATAAACAACTAAGAAACACATTGTGAATTATCATCAATATGATCCTCATTCAAAAGATAATTCAAGTCAAACGCTAGGAGCATTTAGCTGACCCAAAATCAATTTCATATTTAGCTGTGAATGCTTCTATATTGTGTGTTCCTAAAGGGTAAAGTCTATGCATGCATGAAGCATGGTTGACCAATCGATTCCAAATGAAATAATTCTTGAAAAGGAAATGAAGTAAATGATCATAATAAGGAGGCAATGTGCTCTTGAAGAGCCTACAACACAACACTTCATGAAACCTTATGAGAGGTTTGGGTACCTAGAAATAACGAAGTGATGAGGTCTCAAAAAGTTCTGTCTTAGTGTGAACTGATATGAATGATATATTGTCAATGATATCTTTGATAAAATATGGTGCAATATTGTAAAAGATTATGAGGATCTAAATTCTACGTTTATTTAAGCATATGGACATAGAAATATTTATCAAGTGACATGGAAGGATGCATCTTGGTAAGCATAAAACTATTTGATTTGCAGTCCAGACACTAGAAAATGTCACTCATGAAATGCTGAATATTGTCACTTGACAAAATCTATATGAAAATCTCTGAAGGATTCAAAATGTCTAAAGTATATAAAAGTTTATGGGGAACTTGTTTATTATCCTTATAAGGGATAAATTGATGATTTGAATATTATTGAAACTCTTGGAGAGTTTTCAAAAGTAATAGATTAATTATCTGCTTAAAGGAGTTAAATTGAGAAACTTGCAGAAATCTTTGGTCATGAAGTACCTTATCTTTATTCAATTGACGCATTTATATATCTTGCTATAAGTATGAGCTTGATATCGTTTTACTCCTACATTGAGATATTGAAATAAGATCACTTGCATATTGCAAGTGAAAGTCCTGGTATGAATATGTTTATCCTAACAAATATTGTCAAGTTTTTGAATATACAGGATATTCATATGATCGACATAAGAGTTCGATACCGAAATATTATCTATTGTCATGATGGAGGGTTACTGTGATACCATGTTATTTTACACGACATTTAAATTATGCTAAGATAATAGCTATTCATGAAGCAAGCCTAGAATCATGCATGATCTAACTAAAGGGGGATTCATAAAAAAGAGATAGAACGAGACACATTTCATAAAAGCTTTTCTACACACATGAGCTCCAAAATAATGGTGATATCAACATGCAACAGATTCGTTCAAGTGACAATATTATTCACCAAGTCTCTACCAACTACAATTTTTGAGAGAATGATGGATAAGATTGGAATGCGAAGATTCAAGATTTGAATCAATGTTCTCATCAGGGGAAGCCAAGACGCGATGTACTCTTTTTTCCTTTCAAGGTCCAAGTCGCAATGTACTCTTTTTTCCTTTCAAGGTTTTGTCCCACTGGGTTTTTCTTGTAAGGTTTTTTAATGAGGCAGCCGAAATGCGTATATTAGAGATGTGTACTCTTTTTCCTTCACTAGATTTTTTTCCAATGGAGTTTTTTCTAGTAGGGTTTTAACGGGGCACATAATCTATCAAATAGTCATTCAAGGGGGAGTGCTATAAATATATTTGTATTATAGTGAACGTCTACTTGTATGTTTATTATAAAAAAAGTTAGGAACCCTAACTTTGGGACCAAGTCAACTTCCCTTATAAATAAAGGATTTCTCTTCCTTGTAATTGATCTCTCAATACAATCCTTAAGAGTAATAAGAAGTATTCTCTATTCTCTCCCTTATTATTCTTGTCGTTTCTTTATTAATTCATAATATAGATAATATTTTAAAATTCTCAATTAAACTAGTCATATCTTCATAGTAGTAAAAAAAAACTATACAACATCCAACATATTGAATTGTTAACAAATGACTAAGAGTACCACTTTATAATATATCCAAGTATTTAATATGAAAAATAATCCTACCTGAGTGTCTAAATAAAATTTATTAGAAGTTGAAGGAAATTTCCATGTATTACACCAGTAAATACAAATAAAAGCTACATAACAATCATTATATTATATTATTTATCATTCATCACATAGATAATTCTTGCGTTATAAATGTACATATAAACCACCCCTCAAATAAAAATCAAAGCAATCTTTGTTGGTGAGTATAGTTGATACCCGATAAAATATCAAGGTGCACATTAATTAACCTGAAATCACCATTATTGAAAAGTGCAAGCAAATCCAAGATTCTCTTCCCATTTTATGTTCTAGTCTTTTTATAATTTTGAAGATAACTTAATAAATTCTCCACATAATTATCTTGTCTTTCCTTGTCACAAAAAAAATTCTTCACCTCTTTAATCTTTTTCCTGTAAATTTCACCCTCCTTCTCAATGAGTACCAAATTTACCGACTCAGCCACTGAGTCACGAGTGAACGACCCATCTGCATCATCTCTCGGAATCGAATACGCCATCTTCTTCTCCTCCAAAAGCCTAGCATTTATTCCCTGATCGGCCAAAAACGTCAACAGAACCAATGGCTTCTCGAATTGTATTGCCTCGACCACTGAACTCCATCCCGAATGAGTCAAAAATCCACCCACTGAGTCATGACTCAATATCTTGAGTTGTGGCGCCCAACTCGTGCACACGATTCCCCTTCCCTTTGTTCGATCTTCAAATCCTTGTGGTAATTGAATCAATTCATCATCAGATTCCCCTCTTTTAGTTCTTAAAACCCAAAAAAATGGCAACCCAGAAAGCTCTAACCCGAGTGATAACTCAGTGAGTTCGTTTTGACTTGGTTTTGCCTCACTACCAAATGCCACGTAAATCACTTTCCCTTTTTCTTGCTTATCAAGCCATAGTTTTATCTCAATCCATGCATTGATCTTCGTGTTGTCATCTTCATACGTTGTTGTTGGAAGTTGGCCCACCGGTAAAACTGGTTTCCGGTGAATATCTTCGACAACTTTCAACCATTCTGGTTCAAATTCTGAACAACTCCTCACAAGCAAGAAATCACAGTTTTCAATAGTTTTAACCATACGAAAACTATCAGAAACGTTCTCTTCCTCGCCTTTCATGGTAGCTTCAAAGATTCGCGAAACTTCAAACAGCTTGAAAGCAACGGTAGTTTCAAAAGGCACCCATTTTGGGACAACGGTATATTCCTCCGGTGTCTTTCGAATTTCATAATCATTGTTCAATCCCGGCACAGGTCCGGCGAAACCCAGAGCCGCGGCAATGAATATGCTGAAATAGGCTGTCGGAATGTTGAATTTTGAAGCGATTGAAGGAACCCAGTATGAAGCAAAATCAAAGAAAATAAAATCAGGATTTGAATCTTCAAGAAACTTAGCCATGGGTTCTTCAAGTCCATCATAAGCAATTTTGAGGTATTTGACTTGCTCATAAGGTACATCAATAGTGGCTTCTGCATTTTTCGGTAACCTTTCTACGTGGGGCAGAGGAAGTTTGACGAATTTCAAGAAGGGATCAAGATTCGGGGGAAGTTTTGGTAGACGATCGATATTTCTAGGAGTAGAAATGAAGGAAACTTTGTGACCCTTTTGAGCTATGAGCTTTGACAGCTCCAAATATGGAATCATATGGCCAAAAGCTAGCCACGGAAATACTGCAATATGCAACTTTTTGCTGTTTTCTGCCATTTTTGTGTGCTAGGTAGAGCTCTGGGTTTTTTTTTTTTGCCCTCAGTGATGCAAATGCAATTGGAGATATATTAATTAACAACTAGTGGATATTATAAATTGGAAAAATTATGCAAAATGTCATTTGAGTTAAATTTTTATATAAAAAATAACCCACTTATTTTTTTTACCTAAAATAATCATTCCGCTATTATTCTTATACAAACTAGCCTGTTAGCTAAAGTAATTACGACAAATTTGACAGACGGCAAATTGCCTTTTCAATTTCATGCCCTTTTAAAAAAAAAAAAAATCTGCACTACCCTTTTTTTTAAAAACTTTCTTGTTTGTGAATATGTAATGACTTTTTGATTTCATTGCATTAATATTTTAATTACGTAATTAGTAGTTCCTATCTAATAATTCAAAACAGTTTTTGTTTAGTCCAACTTTTTCAAAAAAGAAATTTATTGCTATTTTTTTCACTATAATTTTCCTTTTTAAAAAAAAATCTTGCTCTTTTTTTAAAAATCTTTTTTGCTCTTCTAATTTTTTCATTTTTTTTATGAAAAAAAGGAACACTTATGTTTTTTTTTGTTTATGCTTTTATTTATTAGGTTGGAGTGCATGATAGTCAAATAAATATCGATATTGATAAATTATATATACATTACATAATTATTTTTATAATATCGATACATGTTTATTTATACAATATCGATACATCACATAACTATTTACACAATATCGATATATATTTAACATTATTTATACAATATCGATACATGTTTGTGTACTATTTATATAATATAGATATATTACATATACACTACATAACTATTTATGCAATATGGATAGATTACATATACACTACATGAATATTTGTACATCATATATATATGTTTATACACTATTTATACAATATTGATACATAAAAAAAAGTTTGAAAAAAGTTTTTTTTATAAGGAAAAACGCAGCCAAAAAAAAAAACAACAAAAAAAATATTTTTTTAAAAAAATTTACTGCTGGAAAAAGAAAAGAAAAAGGAAGAAATAGCCTAATGGCCATTTTAAGTAATAATGATCATTTTAAGTAATAAACAAAACCTTAATTATTTTTATTGTAAACTATTTACTTTTTTGTATATAAATAAAAAATTTCCTTATAAATTTGTAAATATCAAGAACAGTAGTCCAACTAAGAAGATTCAACACAACTTTAATTATTTTCCAAAAGCCAATTGAACAGTATTATATTTATATAGTACTTCCTCTGTCTCAATTTATGTGACATATTTTTTTTTTTAGTCAATTATAAAAAGAATGATACATTTCTATATTTAGTCACAATTTAACTTTAAAATACCCACTTTACCCTTAATGAAATGATTTACAACCACACAAATATCTATGACTCATTTTAGACCACAAGTTTTAAAAGTTTTCTTTTCTTTTTTAAACTCTATGTCAAATCAAACTATATCACATAAATTGAGACGGAGGAAGTAATATTTTTTCCTTGTCAAATCATTCAAGTGTGTATATATATATTTTTATATTGATTGATGATTGGTTTTTCCATTCAAAAAATTATTTAATAATGCTATGATCATCCATTTGCATAGGCCATTCTGAATATTTTTTTCATGATAAAGATTTTGGCAGTCCTGCTACAAGATAAGTTCTTCCTAGTGTGAATGTGCATTTAAATACTCATGTGAAGCAATCATAGAGACAACTTAGAACCCCGTTTGAACATAAGAATTTTTCACTTTTGTTTTGAAAATTATATTTAAACTTCTACCTATGTCCATGTATATATCATAGTACTCTCTCCGTTCTAATTTATAATGTAGTTTGACTTGATATGGAGTTTAAGAAAGAAAGAAAGAAAGACTGACTTTAATTTGAAATTTTTGGTCTAAAATAATTCATAGATATTTATGTGATGGTAAATTATTTTATTAAGAATAAAATGAGTATTTTAAAGTTAAATTATTATTAAATATAAAAATATATTATTCTTTTTTGAACTGATTAAAAAGGAAAGTGTGTCGGGAGTATAATTTTTCGATAATGGAAGTTTGAAAGAACACTTTCGCGCCACGCCCACTAGCTTTGACTATAAAAAGATTCGTAGGTGTGCTGCCATTTTTGCACAAGCATATTTATATTTGCTGGTGAAATATGGTGATCATCCACCAACAATTTTAGATTATTATATACATAATTGATTCCATACGGAACAAATATAAAAATATAGCGAATCAAGATCGGTTTTTGGAAAAAATAGATACGTAAAATCTTATGTTTGTTGGACTATTCTTGAGATTTATAATTTTTATAAAGACTAGTAGTTTGTACTAGTAATATGCAAGAAATTAAAATACCTCCAATTGCATTACTGAAAGAAAAAAGAAAAACAGAGCTCTACGTAGCGAACAAAAATGTCGGAAAATAGCAAAAAATTGCATATTGCAGTATTTCCATGGCTAGCTTTTGGCCATATGATTCCATATTTGGAGCTGTCAAAGCTCATAGCTCAAAAGGGTCACACAGTTTCCTTCATTTCTACTCCTACAAACATCGATCGTCTACCAAAACTTCCCCCAAATCTTACCACCTTCCTGAAATTCGTCAAACTTCCTATGCCTCACGTAGAAAAGTTACCGGAAAATGCAGAAGCCACCATTGATGTCCCATATGAACAAGTCAAGTACCTCAAACTTGCTCAAGATGGACTTGAAGAATCCATGACTAAGTTTCTCGAAGATTCGGCTCCTGATTTTATACTCTTCGATTTTACTTCTTACTGGGTTCCTTCAGTTGCTTCAAGATTCAACATTCCGACGGCTTATTTCAGCATATTCATCGCCGCGTTTCTGGGTTTCACCGGACCCGTGCCGGGATTGAACAATGATTATGAACTTCGGAAGACGCCGGAGGAATATACCGTTCCCCCAAAATGGGTGCCGTTTGAGACCACTATTGCTTGGAAGCTGTTCGAAGTTTCGAGAATCTTCGAGGCATCCATGAACGGTGATGAAGAGAACATTGCTGATATTACTCGTTTCTATAAATCTGCGGAAAATTGTGATCTTTTTCTTGTGAGGAGTTGTTCAGAATTTGAACCAGAATGGTTGAAAGTTGTCGAAGATATTCACCGGAAACCAGTTTTACCGGTGGGCCAACTTCCGACAACAACGTATGAAGATGATAGTACGAAGATCAATGCGTGGAGAGAGATAAAATTGTGGCTTGATAAGCAAGAAAAGGGGAAAGTCATTTATGTTGCGTTTGGTAGCGAGGCGAAACCGAGTCAAAATGAACTTACTGAGTTATCACTCGGGTTAGAACTTTCTGGGTTACCATTTTTCTGGGTTTTAAGAACTAAAAGAGGAGAATCTGATGATGAATTGATTCAATTACCAGAAGGATTTGAAGATCGAATAAGGGGGAGGGGAATCGTTTGCACTAGTTGGGCGCCACAACTCAAGATACTGAGTCATGACTCAGTGGGTGGATTTTTGACTCATTCGGGATGGAGTTCAGTGGTCGAGGCAATACAATTCGAGAAGCCATTGGTTCTGTTGACGTTCTTGGCTGATCAAGGAATAAATGCTAGGCTTTTAGAGGAGAAGAAGATGGCGTATTCTATTCCGAGAGATGATGGGGATGGGTCGTTCACTCGCAACTCAGTGGCTGAGTCATTGAATTTGGTACTCGTTGAGGAAGAGGGCGAGATTTACAAGAAAAAGGTCAAACAGGCGAAAAATCTTTTCTGTGACAAGGAAAGACAAGATAATTATGTGGAGAATTTATTAAGTTATCTTCAAAACTATAAAAAGACAAAAACATGAAATGGGGAAAAAACCACCTTTCAATACTTGTGATTTCAGATCAATTTATGTACCCTTCGATTATGTTATCGGGTTATCAATTATCTCGAGGAATAAAGGATACTTCTTTTTCTTTTATACGTGCAAAGATTGCTTACATTTTTATCTGAGAGAAGGTTTAACTCACATACCGATTAACTCAAAACTCATTGCGAAATAAAGGAGAAAAGTGTAATAAATTATATAAACCAAGTTTGACCATGCATGTCATACGCTCCTATTGGTCATCTCTTATGAATAAAAGGTTTTGTGGTGACTAGGGGGATTTGAAGGAGTCCGGAGCCTAAAGGGCTATAATTTTGACCAAAAATTCCAAAACGGACAATGAATTGGGAAAGAAACCAAAACGGACAAAACGCTGTCGCTACAGGCCCAACGATTTGTAAATCGCTACAGGTCCAGCGATTTGTAAGCTCTTCTATATATTATACTCATTTCAGCTACTCTTTGAGTTAGTATTCGTTCTTGTAACATAAGTAGCTGCTTATTTGTTGTATTAAAAATGAATGAAAATACAGTAAGAGTGAACTTATATTGGGGAGGTAAAGTCTTATATGAAGCTGGTTCTGTAATATATAGTCGGCGGCCTGTAGTTGTGCAAATGTTTCCATTATCTCTTAAATATGAGCGATTGCAACGCTTACTTAGAAACAAAATGGGTATAAGTGATCCGGAAGATGTAGTGGTTATCACTGGAAGATATCCGACGTCTTTTCCTTCCAATGGAGTTATAACGTACGGTGAGACTTGTATTTGGAATGATGATTCTTTATCTATATTTCTCCGTACTATTAAAATTTTTGGTAGTCGCATTAACTTAACAAGTCTTGACATATATGCGTCATTTGAACGTTGTCCTATCGTTCAAGAACCCACCGACAATGAATTTGATCTTTGTGATACTTCATATTTACCGAATTTGAATGTTGGTTCAAGTGGTATAGTCCAACAACAAATGGGGGGGGGGGGATTTGACAGGCACTCAAATAATATAAATAACTTGACTACACAATGTGATGGTTGGCTTGATACACGGTATCATAACTTTGATCGGAGTGAGCATAACTCTGATATTGGGGGAACTAGCACTCAACAAAGTTGTTTTCCAATGGAGTCAATCGATGGGTAAATTTAATAACTTTTTTAATTGAATTAAGTTATAATTTATACTTATTATATTTAACTATTTTTTCATGTTTTGTAGATTTAATGATTTTGAAGGTACACTGACGCGACTCACACAAATTGTGGAAAACAATGAAGAGATAGCTGATGATGGAGTGTGTGGATCAGACAGTGATGAACCTTTAGAACATGAATCAACGGATGATGGTGAAACATCCGGTGATGATGACGATATCAATGGAGAGGGTGCAACTCTGGTTGTTCATAGTGTTAGTCATCCGTCGATGGAAATTCCGTATTTGGATAATACAACAGAAGATTTTGCGGACACATGTGATGCGATAGTTCCATCCAAACTGCTCTTTGGAATCCCAAGAATCCGGAATTCATTCAAACAGGTTAGATTTTTGCAACCTAAATTTTTTTAAATAATTAATTTCATTTCTCATTTTATCGACTAATGCTTGTTTGAACCTATATGAAATTAGGTATGTTAGGTCATGCATCATTTGTCGTCTAGCTGCAACCCCTAAATCGCTAGCACCTTCTAGAATTATAGGACTTCCATCTATAACCATGCCGAACATAATTTCGACATCTTGTAATGTAATGGTTGCCTCACCAATTCTCATGTGAAATGTGTGAGTTTCCGGGCGCCACCTCTCAACCAATGAAGTTATAAGTCCAACATCGTAAGGAATGTATCCTACTTCTACGATTCCTCTAAACCCACACAAACTTAAATATTGAAGGATTCGATAATGCAATGGACGCCGCTTTATGTGCTGCCAAAATTCAGTATCGGCACGACGTGCACTTAAACACACTTCTTGTCCTGCACCATCCCAAACTGCTTCGGATCGGTGTTTAGCTTGTAACTTTAACAAAGGATTCATATCTATATAAAAAAAATCAGTTTGTTATGATCAAAAGAAAAATTAATAAAAATTATTTAAAGAATGCAATATTTAAGCTTAAGAATTAGATATAATATTTTTGTACTTCAAAATAAAAAATAACATAAAAAATATACATGAACATACCTTACTGATGAGAATATCTTAATTTGTGTTTTGATAGAATTTTTTTAGAAACCTATATCTTGTTTGCAAATATTTTAGTTTTACTCACACAATATTTCTGCACTTGTATGAAAATAGAGATGGAGAATTTATATACTGAACACAAAACTCTTTAGGCTTCACGTGTGTTGCATGAGAACAAAAAATATTCACATGCAATTTATGCACTGTCAAAAAAAGAATCAAATGGCATGCCTTCATGCAATGTCAATCAAAAAAAGAATCAAATGGCATGCCTTCAGGCAATGTCAATCAAAAAAAGAATAAGCGTGCTTTGTAAATCGCTGGGCCCCCAGCGATTTGTAAATCGCTGGCCCCCAGCGTTTTGTCCGTTTTGGTTTCTTTCCCAATTCATTGTCCGTTTTGGAATTTTTGGTCAAAATTATAGCCCTTTATGCTCCGGACTCGGATTTGAAGTGTCAATCAAGAGAGCAATAGAGCTTAAATTTATTTATTTTTTGGTCATTTGATCAACAACACACTTTATTTATGGATTCCCAATTCGTAGTTCTTATATATTTAATTTAATTTATTCACAATACTAATATAAGACCTGCGGAAAAATTATTGAGTTCTTAAGAAAACCTACCGAACACCCCGAATCCGTCCCTGATTCTCAGACAATCAAGTCATATATACCAACTAGCCATTTTGTAGGGTCTATCTATTTAACAACAAAAAATAACGCACGAAAATTAGCACTTCTTTTTGTTGAAAATCTTACAGAAAATACTTCATCACGAACATTGTTGGGAATTCTTCAAAACTTGAGGTGTGCCAGACACTGTCCTTAAGGATATTTCACCCTATATGGGTGTAATCACAGAATTTAACAAGCTCTTCTACTATTAAACTAAGAGCCAGAATTTAACAAAAATTAAATAATATAAAACCCAACAAAGAGTATAGAAAGAAGAAGTTTTCTTCATATTTATTTTTGATCTCTCTTCAATCTCTTCCATAAGGAGAAAACATCCAATATATATAGGTAAGAAATCAACTATCAAAAAATATTGTCATTTGTTGAAACGTTACTAACTGTTATCAGCAATAATGGTTGGTCAATATTGGATTATGATAAAGATTGGATGAATCAATGTGTAGTAGCTTTAACGTAGAATAGCAATAGCTATTTAGGAATATATATGTAACTGTTCAACTATTATGAATATTAAGAACCATATAATGGCTTGTTAAGGCTATTTGAATAAGACAATAAAGGTCATTAAAGTAGAAATTAGTTGTCTTACAATTATAATTGTAGACATAGTAGAATCTAATAATTCTTTCTGAGATATCAAATTATATTTTCTACACTTTTTCATTGACATTCATATATTTGCATAATAATATGTGAACTCAAATAGGTCGATATGTGATAACACATATATAGACACAAAAAGAAACATCTAATACAAGTAAATATAAAGTAAATTTACTAGAACAGTCTCCGAATTCTTTTCAAATCAAATTAACGTTAAACTAAACTAGTTGCGTCGTCTCTGCGTGAGCTTGTTTTCCACATGCTTGATGGCGGGAGGGTGGCGTGGTAGTAAGAGCTGCGGCTTAGCTCTATTTATTCTTATTATTCAAGAAAATAAAGAGATCAGAGTGCAAATCGTAAAAGAAAAAAAATAGAGTGTAAATCAAAAAAATATATACCTCAAGGTGTAAATCGCAAAGAAATAACTCCATTGAGACCTCGTCATTTGTTTGCACACAAAGAAGATATGAGTCTTAATCATCATATATTATCTGTTAAGTGTATTTATTTTTTAATTCCAAATCAAATGTTAATCACCATATCTCATCTATTATAAATGTATTCATTTTTTTAAAGTCAGATTAGTAATTATTTAGTCTATACTTTTTTACCACTTAATAGGTCCGAACATATAAGATGCCATTTGTTCAAGGATTTTTGTAACGATGACATTTAATTTCATCCCTAACCGTTGTAACCGCTCACCAATATCAACTATTATCACTCACAACCATCAACATAATTAGTCGTCACCATCAGTTCATCACTAGCCACTATTTATATCATAATCACCAACAACCATCATTCTGCATTGCCAATCACCGCTATAAATTATCACCATCACTATTATTAGTTATCACTATCATTTACTATAATTATATCAAGAGTTAATGGTCAAAAACACATCTAAAGTATTTTGTATTTTTTGAGTTCATACCTGAACTATCAGGTATGCAAGTTTTCTATATGAACTATCACCAACTAGCTAATTATCAAAACACTCTTCAACTATTAATTGTTCACTTTTTCTACTTGAAAGTTCAGGTATGAAACTCAAATAATTAATAGTTGAGGCATGTTTCGATAGATAGTTGATGATAGTTCATAAGAAACTTGCATACCTAATAGTTCAAGTATAAAACTCAAAAAATCGAGATACTTTACGTGTGTTTCATTCTTACACCAAGTGGTGCCACCAATTGTCGTTAATCGACACCATCAATAATAACTGTCAAAGTGGTCCTGAGGGAGAATTAAATGTTATCTCTTGAAATTCATCAATCTATAAATGTTAGCCAAGATACTCTTATCCCACAAAAATCGCAGAAAACAGCAAAAAGTTGCATATTTCAGTATTTCCATGGCTAGCTTTTGGCCATATGATTCCATATTTGGAGCTGTCAAAGCTCATAGCTCAAAAGGGTCACACAGTTTCCTTCATTTCTACTCCTAGAAACATCGATCGTCTACCAAAACTTCCTCCAAATCTTGCCCAGTTCTTGAAGTTCGTTAAACTTCCTATGCCCCGCGTAGAAAATTTACTCGAAAATGCAGAAGCCACCATTGATTGTTAGGGTTTTTATCCAGATTTTCTTACCAAATTTGAGTATTAATTTTCTATTGAAGGAAAATAAAAGTAATACCACAATTACTTTTACTTTCCATATTTGACTAACCTTTTTATTGTAGGAAAAGTTTTGAAACTCTATAAATAGAATACCCTTTTTCTCATATCAAAACACAATAGCATCCACAATGCAGTCATCAAAGAGTCTTATTTAGGGGGAGATTTTTCTCCTATTAGATTATATGTTTTTTGAATTAGTTTTTAATATGTAGGCCAATTGGTCAATCCATATCAATAATATGCTTTTTTTAGTATGTTTTTCTTTTTATATGAATTATCGCCTCTATGGTTTGCAACTATAAGCTTCCGCATAACGCCCTCTCGATTTCGAACCCAACAAGTGGTATCAGAGCCTACGGTTCAACGATCCTATGAGTCTGATGGTTTAAATTGAAGACATGTTAAGATCAAAGTTGCAATCAACTTGGTGATAGTGAAGATTTTCGTCCAAAAAAAAAAAAACAAATGTTTTAAAAAAAAAAAAAACTACATGTGGAGACAATTGTCAATCATATTTTCAACAATTCTGCTGTTACATCTTTAAAAATAAAGCTCATTTTTAAACCTGCAAAGAGCTCCAATAATTTTAACCCAAAAGAGCTTATATATTTTTAACCCCAAAAGCTCCTTTTTTAAGCATGCCAAGCAGCAGTGATGAAGATTATGTGAAGAACGAAGATCATGCATATGAAGAAGACGGATCAAGTTTTGTCAAGAAAAATCAAGCCAAAAAGGGGAAATTTGTTAGGGTTTTTGCCTTGATTTTCTTACCAAATTTGAGTATTAATTTTCTATTAAAGGAAAATAAAAGTAATACCATAATTACTTTTACTTTTCTTAAAAGGAAAATATAAAACTCTTCCATATTTGGCTAACCTCTTTATTGTAGGAAAGGTTTTGAAACTCTATAAATAGAATACCCCTCTTCTCATATCAAAACACAATAACATCCACAATGTAGTCATCAAAGAGTCTTGTTTAGGGGGAGATTTTTCTCCTATTAGATTATATGTTTTTTAAATTAGTTTTTAATATGTAGGCCAATTGGTCAAACCATATCAATAATATGCTTTTTTTAGTATATTTTTCTTTTCATATGAATTATTGCCTCTATTGTTTGCAACTATAAGCTTCCGCATAACGCTCTCTCGATTTCGAACCCAACATTGATGTACCTTATGAGCAAGCCAAGCATCTCAAAATTGCTCAAGATGGACTCGAAGAACCCATGTCTAAATTTCTAGAAGATTCAGCTCCTAATTTTATACTCTTCGATTTTACTTCTTACTGGGTTCCTTCGGTTGCTTCAAGATTCAACATTCTGACGACTTATTTCAGCATATTCATCACCACGCTTCTGGATTTCACCGGACCTGCACCGGGATTGAACAATGATTATGAACTTCGGAAGACGTCGGAGGAATATACCGTTCCCCCAAAATAGGTGTCGTTTGAGACCACTGTTGCTTGGAAGTTGTTCGAAGTTACTCGAATCTTCGAGGCATCCATGAACCGTGATGAAGAGAACATTGCTGATATTACTCGTTTTTATAAATCTGCGAAAAATGGTGATTTTTTTTCTTGTGAGGAGTTGTTCAGAATTTGAACCAGAATGGTTGAAAGTTGTCGAAGATATTCATAGGAAACCAGTTTTACCGATGGGCCAACTTCCGACAATAACATATGAAGATGATAGCACGAAGATAAATGCATGGAGAAAGATAAATTTGTGGCTTGATAAGCAAGAAAAAGACCTTCATCAAAGTCTCCAGCTCAGATTGTTGGGCTTCAATGTGAAATTAAGAAGATATTTATTATAGAAGAAGAGCCCAATTCAAGAATTATAGAGAAGAATGGGCTAAGTGCTACACATATTTAATGATTCAAGTCCAAGCCCAAAAGGAAGAAGATTGGGCCCCTATGAATTTTGATTAAATTTGAAAACTTTTCCTTATTTCCTTAGGGAAGAATTTTTGGTATTGTTTTTACATGCTTTAAAGTTTCTTAGTTTAAAAGTTTTCTAGTTTAAACTTTCCCAGTTTAAAAGTTTCCTAGTTTAAACTTTCCTAGAATTCGAATCTCATGCTAATTAGGATATGGTTTTTTTCTCTATATATAGGGATGAATTTTGTTGTTTCAATCAGACATGATTATTATTAAATTGAGAGTTTCTCTTCTTTATACCTTTGTGTGTGACTACTTGAGATTTATCTTGCAACCTTAAAAGAACGATTGTTTATGAGGTAAGATTCATTCTTAACTTGATATCTTTGGTTTCTATTAAAGTTAATTAAAGAAGGTGATTAGTCTTATACTAATTGTTGTCTTTAATTTCTTCGAAATAGGGGCCTAGATCACTTTTAATCTAAGTTCATGAATTGACTCTATCAGTATCATAATTAGTCTTAATCCGCTAATTTTGAATACTAAGATCAATTGGGGTTCTTAGCACTTTATCTCAAAATTTAGAATTTTGTTCTCAAATTTCATCTATCTTTAATTTCTTGTCTTTAATCTAAGTATTTTCGCTTCCGCATTATTTTCTTGTTTATTCAAGTAACCCGATTCTTATTAAAAGGGGAAAGTCATTTATGTGGCGTTTGGTAGCGAGGCGAAACCGAGTGAAAATGAACTTACTGAGTTATCACTTAGGTTAGAGCTTTCTAGGTTACCATTTTTCTGGGTTTTAAGAACTAAAATAGGGGAATTTGATGATGAATTAATTCAATTACCAGAAGGATTTGAAGATCGAACAAAAGGGAGGGGAATCGTGTGCACGAGTTGGGTGCCACAACTCAAGATACTGAGTCATGACTCAGTGGGTGGATTTTTGACTCATTCGGGATGGAGTTCAGTGGTCGAGGCAATACAATTCGAGAAGCCATTAGTTCTGTTGACGTTCTTGGTTGATCAAGGAATAAATGCTAGGCTTTTAGAGGAGAAGAAGATGGCGTATTCGATTTCGAGAGATGATGGGGATGGGTTGTTCACTCGCGACTCAGTGGCTGAGTCATTGAATTTGGTACTCGTTGAGGAAGAGGGCGAGATTTACAGGAAAAAAGTCAAACAGTTGAAAGATCTTTTATGTGACAAGGAAAGACAAGATAATTTTGTGGAGAATTTATTAAGTTATCTTCAAAACTATAAAAAGACTAAAACATGAAATGGGGAAAAAACTTGCGTTTGCTTGCACCTTTCAATACTTGTTCTATTTATGTACCCTACGATTATGTTATCGGGTTATCAATTATCTCGAGGAATAAAGGATACTTCTTGTTCTTTTATATGTGCAAAAATTGCTTTGATTTTTTTCTGAGGGAAGGTTTAACTCACATACCAACTAACTCAAAACTCATTACAAAATAAAAGAGAAAAGTGTAATAAATTAAATAAACCAAGTTTGACCATGCATGTCATACGCTCCTATTGGTCATCTCTTAAGAATAAAAGGTTTTGTGGTGACCGGAGGGATTTGAAGTGTCAACCAAGAGAGCAATAGAGCTTAAATATTTTTCTTTTTTTTTGTCACTAGATCAACAACACAATTTGTTTATGGGTTTTCAATTAGTAGTTCTTATATATTTAATTAACTTTATTCACAATATAAATATAAGATCCGCAAAAAAATTATTGAGTTCTTAAGAAAACCTACCTAACACCCTGAATCCGTCCCTGATTTTCAGACAATCAAGTCATATACCAACTTGCCATTTTGTAGGGTCTATCTATTTAGCAACAAAAATAGCGCACGAAAAAATAGAACTTCTTTTTTCATGGACATTCATATGTTTGCATAATAATATGTGAACTCAAATAGGTCGATTTGCGATAACACACATACATACACACAAAAAGAAACATCTAATACAAGTACAAGTAAAGTAAATTTAATATCATAGACTCCAATTTCTTTTCAAATCAAATTAACCTTAAGCTTAACTAGTTGCATTTCTGCGTGAGGTTGTTTTCTGCGTGACGTTGTCTTCCACATGCGTGATGGCGAGAGGGTGACGTGGACACGTAACGTAGGAGCTGCGACTTAGCTCTATTTATTCTTAGTATTTTTCAAGGAAATAAAGAGATTAGGGTGTAAATCGTTAAAAGAAAAATAAAGTGTAAATCACGAACGATTATATACGTTAGAGGTATAAATTGCAAAGAAAGAATTCCATTAAGACCTCACTATCTGTTTACACACAAAGAAGATATGAATCTTAATCATCATATCTCATCTATTAAGTGTATTTTTTAATTCCAAATCAAATGTTAATCACCATATATCATCTATTATAAATGTATTCATTTTTTAAAGGCAGATTAGTA
The DNA here is from genome assembly GCA_031232105.1 of Capsicum rhomboideum. Taxonomy (NCBI): domain Eukaryota; kingdom Viridiplantae; phylum Streptophyta; class Magnoliopsida; order Solanales; family Solanaceae; genus Capsicum; species Capsicum rhomboideum. The sequence continues at coordinate 50,872,878 of CP124707.1, forward strand.
ATTATTTAGTCTGCAGATTAGTAATTATTTAGTCTGTACTTTTTCACCACTTAATAGGTTCGAACATATATATAAGATGCTATTTGTTCAAGGATTTTTGTAACAATACTTTTAATTTCATCGCTAACCATCGTAGCCACTCACCAGTATCAACTATTATCACTCACAACCATCACCACCTCCAATTACCATAATTAGCCGTCATCATCACTAACCACTATTTAATAATCACCGACAGCTATCATTCTGCATTGTCAATCACCACTATCAATTATCACCATCACTCTTACTATTAAGGGTCATTTGGTAGAGTGTATTTAAAAAATAATGCATGCATTAGCTTTGTGTATTACTAATACCTTGTTTGATACACTTTTTCATCTTATGTATTACTAATGCTTACATTAGTTATACACTCTATTGTGTATTAAGGAGTGTATTACTAATGCATGAAAATCCTTGGTATTAGTAATGCAATGGATTCTAATGCATGCATTAGTATGGTTAAAGTCACAATTGTTCCTCAAAATCTTTTCTACCTCCTCTCCATCATATTTATGGAGGGTATTTTTGTAAAAAGTAATTTATATTTAGAAATTATGCAATTCATGTTATTTTTAATACATCAAATCAAACACTGCATAAGAAAAAGCAAGCATAACTAACACAAGCATTACTAATGCACCATATTTTGCATTATTGTTATACACTCTACCAAACAACCCCTTAGTTGTACTATCATCTACTACAATTGTATCAAGAATTAATGGTCAAAAATAACACATCTAAAGTATTTTGATTTTTGAGTTTCATACTTGAACTATTAGGTGTGCAAGTTTTCTATATAAACTATCACTAACGAGTTATCAAAACACTTTTCAACTATTAATTGTTCACTTTTTCTACCTGAAAGTTCAGATATGAAACTCCAATAATTAATAGTTGATGAGTGTTTTGATAAATAATTGATGATAGTTAAAGTAAGAAACTCGCACGCCTAATATTTCAGATATAAAACTCAAAAAATCGAGATACTTTACCTCTGTTTCACTCTTAGGGGTCGTTTGGTAGAGTGTATTAAAAAAATAATGCATGCATTGGCTTTGTGCATTACTAATACCTTGTTTGATACACGTTTTCATCCTATGTATTACTAATGCTTGCATTAGTTATACACTCTATTGTATTAAGGAGTGTATTACTAATGCATGAAAATCCTTGGTATTAGTAATGCAATGGAATCTAATGCATGCATTAGTATGGTTAAAGTCACAATTGTCCCTCAAAATCTTTTCTACATCCTTTCCATCATATTTATGGAGGGTATTTTTGTAAAAAGTAATTTATTTTTAGAAATTATATAATTCATGTTATTTTTAATACACCAAACCAAACACTGCATAAAAAAAATGTAAGCATAACTAACACAAGCATTACTAATAGATCATATTTTGCAATATTCTTATACACTCTACCAAACGACCCCTTACACCAATTGGTGCCACCAATTGTCGTTAATCGCCATCATCAACAACTGTCTAAGTGGTCCCCTGGGAGTACATATCAATGAGAGTAAACTCATCTCTTGAAATCCATCAATCTATAAATGTACAACCACTTACTCTTAACGCAAAGAAATGGCAGAAAACAGCAAAAAGTTGCATATTGCAGTATTTCCATGGCTAGCTTTTGGCCATATGATTCCATATTTGGAGCTGTCAAAGCTCATAGCTCAAAAGGGTCACACAGTTTCCTTCATTTCTACTCCTAGAAACATCGATCGTCTACCAAAACTTCCCCCAAATCTTGCCCAGTTCTTAAAATTCGTCAAACTTCCTATGCCCCGCGTTGAAAATTTACCCGAAAATGCAGAAGCCACCATTGATGTACCTTATGAGCAAGCCAAGTATCTCAAAATTGCTCAAGATGGACTCGAAGAACCCATGTCTAAATTTCTAGAAGATTCAGCTCCTGATTTTATACTCTTTGATTTTACTTCTTATTGGATTCCTTCAATCGCTTCAAAATTAAACATTCTGACGGCCCATTTCAGTATATTTATTGCCGCGTTCCTGGGTTTCACTGGACCTGTGCCGGGATTGAACAATGATTACGAAATTCGGACGAAGCCAGAGGAATATACCGTTCCCCCAAAATGGGTGCCGTTTGAGACCACTGTTGCTTTCAAGCTGTTTGAAGTTTTGCGAATCTTCGAAGCCACCATGAATGGTGATGAAGAGAACATTTCTGATATTTCTCGTTACTATAAATCTGTTGAAAATTGTGATTTCTTGCTTGTGAGGAGTTGTTTAGAAGTTGAATCAGAATGGTTGAAAGTATTAGAGGATATTCACCGCAAACCAGTTTTTCCAGTGGGCCAACTTCCGACAACCTCGTATGAAGATGACACCACGAAAATCGAAGCATGGAAAGAGATGAAATCATGGCTTGATCAGCAAGAAAAAGGTAAAGTGGTTTATGTTGCTTTTGGTAGCGAGGCAAAACCGAGTCAAAACGAACTCACTGAGATTTCACTTGGATTAGAGCTTTCTGGGTTACCATTTTTCTGGGTTTTAAGAAGTAAAAGAGGGGAATCTGATGATGATTTAATTCAATTACCAGAAGGTTTCGAAGATCGAACAAAGGAAAGGGGAATTGTGTGTACGAGTTGGGCGCCACAACTTAAGATACTGAGTCATGACTCAATAGGTGGATTTTTGACTCATTCGGGATGGACTTCAGTAGTAGAGGCAATACAATTTGAGAAGTCATTGGTTCTGTTAACATTTTTGGCTGATCAAGGGATAAATGCAAGGCTCTTAGAGGAGAAGAAAATGGCGTATTCGATCCCGAGGAATGATCGAGACGGGTCATTCACTCGTAACTCATTAGCTGAGTCACTTAGGTTGGTACTCGTTGAGGAAGAAGGGGAGATCTACAGGAAAAAGATTAAAGAGGCCAAAGTTCTTTTTTGTGATAACAAAAGACAAGACAATTATGTGGAAAGTTTATTAAGTTATATTCAGAATAATAGGAAGAGTACAATAGCATGATAAGGGAAGAAAAACTTGTGTTTGCATTTTTCTTTTTTTGAATAATATTGATGTGGGGTCAATTTATCGGGTATCAATTTTCTCCTAATATTGATGTGGGGTCAATTTATCGGGTATCAATTTTCTCCCATCAATGTATGCATTGTATATCTCTGTTTACTAAAATTTAAACATAAAGAAAAAAATTACCTACATTATTTATCGTCTCTATTAAATCTAAATCATGATATCTATAGTATATACACATATTTTCTTGACCATTATATCACATCACACATCGAGTATATCAACAAAAGAAAGTATCTAGAGTATATAAATATACTTCCTTGACCATTATATCACGTCACATCGAGTATATCAACAAAAGAAATTATGATGGAGTTGTAAACAATCATTCTTAATTTTTAACGAAAGATCTAATTTTGGGTATGTATTCATTTTATCAAATCCCTTCATTGTTCTTGTGCTTTAGGCAATCACACATTTGAATGTTGGAGCTACCATTTCACGTACGCTATATTTAAGATTATACGAAAAAAATATTAAAAAATTAACAGTAAAAGAATAAGTGCAATAAAGAGAAAGGTTTAAGTTCAAAGTATCAAATTATCAACTATCCAATTAATAATCTTACTTATTAATCTTTTTTGATAACCAAAAATAAAATAAAATCTTATCCTTTCTTTATTCTTTCCTTCTTTATAATTAAGAAGTTGCATTTCCCAGTAAGCTCTTTAGCTTTCCAAAATCACAAATTGGATGCCAGTACATAAAAGATCTTTTTCATTGACTCAAAAAGTAAAAGGAAAAAAGGAACGGTCCATTCATTTACGAGTGAAAATGTGATTAGGCACATAAAAAGAAATGGTAAATATTTATCCATATCGGATGTTTATTTCATGAAAATAATTCAAGTTATTTTGATTCAGTAATTTAATAAAGTAATATATATATTAATTAATTATGATTAAGTAATAATTATGCATATTTAAACACATATTATACATTTATTAATTTGACGTAAAGTAAACACTCGATATGAATAAATCTTTACCTTAAAAAACCATGGGAGCTAGGAGCGAGGAGGGCCCAACATGCAAGAGGTTCATCCAAAAAAATTTCCTTAGGAAAGTATATCATATATATCATACCAAAATTATTAATTTATATATGAATTTTGCTGAAATACTATATGAAGGTAGTATGTTAACATGCTCTCCAATTTTTAATTTCCCTAAAAGCCCATTCCACTTTTTTGTCAACAAATTAAAATTAGGGATATTCTTGTCTTTTCAAACCCAAAATCCCCCTAATTCATTTCCCTCGTGCAAGGATCACCCCAAGATCCCTTTTTTCTTCTCTGCATCAATTTGAACCATCTGGATTTCATTCTATCCTGCTCTTTTCAATGCTTCTTTCACTAAAATGTGCTAAGTTGTAACCTTGAGATCTCTCTGCTGCTAGGTTTTTTGATATTGCAATTTGCAAACTGATTTGATGTCAAGCAAAAATAGCAGCTTCGTTGATGGGTTTTTAATTGGGGATTAAATTTTTATTTTTGTTTTGTGTGTTTGTACAGAGAAGAATCAAATATTCATTTGTTATTGTGGTCATAGAAAGCATTGATTTTTGGAAATTAATGTTAATTCATTCATTGTAGAAGTTTTTAGTTTGTCAAATTGAAAGCAATTAAGGTGAAATAATTAGCTGGGAGCCTGGAATTATCATTTTTTTTCTACTTTTACAGGGAGTTGCTCTTCAGTTTCATTTGCTTGAGAAAACATTTCAAGAAACACTAGTTTTGCTTATATGTTTTGACTAATTTCATGTATACAGATAGACCTTAAGGGTGTGATCATATGCTGTACCTGGAAAATATTCCATTGGATTCTCTTGACTTTTTTTTGTAAACTTTAATTTTAGTACTAAGATAATTCCAACATCTTCCATTAACATTCTCAAAATAAAATTTGCAGAGAAGAAAAAAGGGGTCTTGGGGTGATGCGGGAAGGAGGGAAATGAATTAGGGGCTTTTGGGTTTGAAAAGACAAAAGGGTCCCTAGTTTTAATTAGTTGGCAAAAATAGTAAGGGCTTTTAGGAAATTAAAAATTGGGGAGCATGATCACATAGTACCTTCATGTAGTATGTTAGCAAAACCCTTTATCTATATAGTAAAAGTTAAGTACCTTTTACTTCTTCACATATTTATTTTTTTATATTTTAAATTTCCTTATTTAAAAATCTTGATTCCGCCACTATCCAACACTCAACCCTCTTTCTTGTGTGTTTGAAACTTTGATTTGCTAGCTAAGTATTAGATTCTCAAATTCCTTTGTTTTGTTGTTTGAAAAAACTAACTTCTAAAATTTAGTTTTGATTTCCTTAAAAACTTCCTCTAAAAGGTTTATGAAATTATCCCTTTAATTAATCTATGTACACTAAATCTTATTTCACCAAAAGATGTTCTTAGGCCTTGTCATGAAGCAAATAAGACATGGCTCTACCAAAAAAAAGTGTAAGAGCTTTTATGTCAAAGCAAACAATTTACAAGCCTAATGCTTTGTTTGGATACACATTTTGAAACTATGGAAAGTGAAGGAGAAGAAAGAAAGAGGCCAAATAATTTCTTTTATTTGGAAAAAAATTGAACTTTTGTGAGCAAAAATGAAAGTGAATGTGAATTTACTCCCGATATTGGACAAGTTTTTACAATTTTTTGAAGATTGATTTAAAAATCAAATTCAAAATTCATGGTCAAGCGAAGATAATTTTTCAAAATTTATGGCTAAACAATTACTTGAAAATAAAATTTTAAATTTGACCCAAATTATATCAGAGTCAGTAGTAGAAATTTCATCAAAACATGCATTATTTATTATATAAGAGTAAAAAAATATTTTAACCTCATATACACAATATAATTTTTCAACAAAAGTTGAAAAATGTTCAGATAAACACCCTCTCCTATCTAACTCCGCCGTAATTAATGTTGTAACCATGATTTTCCAATTGCAAACAAAAAAAAGGAACTTCAATAATTTCACATCCAAACACACCCTCACTATACAAGAAAAGTAAAACGGAAAAAGTATACTCCTTCTAGTTCAAAATAAGTGAATTTTGAGCTATTTTTTAATGTCCAAAATAAATGAATTGTTCATTCTTCAAGAGACATATTGGAAATTTCTTCCAATTTTACCCTTCATTTACACTTTCTAGGTTATGAGTTTCAAGAAACTTAGGCTACATTTGTTTTTATTCAGATTCAGACGTCTGAATCTGAATACACATCTGAATGATTAAGATGTTGTCTCTAGATCTAAAAATCGAATGATTAAGACTGTTTGTTTTTCAACATTTGAATGTGCAAAATTTATTTATTTTTATATATAATAAAAAATATAATTCAAATAAAAAATTAATTATATATTAGAAAATTATTTAATTTAATACAACAAAATTATTATTTGATTGAAAAAAAAGAAATATTTACATTTGTTAGTGATAGTGGCGATGGTTTGTAATGGTGGTGGTGGTGGTGGTGGTGGTAATATTGATGTTAGTGACTAGTAATGTTGGTGGTGATACTTGTGATGGTAGAGATGGTTGGTACTGTTATGACGGTGGTGATTGATAGTGGTGGTGGTGGTTGTGATGTGAAGTTGGTTGATGTTAGTTATTGGTGGTGTTGATTGTGAGGGCTGAAAAATGAATGCATGATGGTTGACGATGTGTTGGTGATAGTTGGAGACGTTGTTAGCTATGATAGTGGAGATGATTGTTAGTAGAGATAGATTGTAGCGATGGTAGTAGTTGAAGTAGTGGTAGAAGTGGGACACCGGTGACAATGGTGGTGGTGGCCAAAAAATATGCGGAGGTTGATGATGTGTTAGTGGTAGTTAGCGATGGTGATAGTTGTGATAGATGAGTTGGTCAGTAGTAGGGATTGACCGGTAGTGGTTGATGATGGTGGTGGCATTGAAATTGGTGTTGGCGTTGGCGGTGGATATAATTAGAATAATGAAGGTGGTAGGTGTGTTAGCGGCTGACAATAGTGGTTGGTAGCGATATTGATTGTCACTGGTGATTGTGATGGTGAAAGTGGTTGATGGCGGTGGTTGGTAGTTGGTGGTAGTGGGTGGTGGTTGACAATGGTGGTGGTGGTAGAGGTGGTTAGTGGTGGTGATTGTGGATAGAGTGATGACGAATATTATCCAACACAAGAATACTTCTTAATGACATTAAGACTTGATTCCAGATCTGAATGATTAAGACCTATTCAGACCTATTAAGAGCTAAAATCTTGATAAAAAATAAATGCACTTAATGGTCTGAAGTCTGAGCCATTTAAATTTAGATCTCCATTAAGTGCAAACAAATGAAGCCTTAATTGACTTTATTTTAATGTGGTTGAAATTTCAAGAGTAGTTTGATAATATCCAAAATGGTAAAACTGAAAAGTAAAGTACAATTTATGTCCTAATTTTTTTTCCTTAATAGATGTGCATTGAGGTAAAAATTCACTTATTTTGGACTAGAGGGAGTACCACATACTACACCCTCAAATTTGATCTTAGCTAACAAATAAATATTCTAAATTTGAAATTACATATCTAGATACTTCAACTTAATCTCAACTAACAACTATTCGCTCCAACTTATCTTTACTTGTCCCGTGAGCATTCAATACTGACGTGGCAATTGAAGGTGTCCGAATGACTATTTTGTAAATTGAAGTGTTTAACCAACATAGTAGAAAATTAAATCGAAAAACTGAAGGCATACCCCTACTTAATAATGACTAAACATATAAATTTTAAAGATATATGAATAATAATTTGAGAAAATACATAAAAACACCCTTAAACTTGTCTGTCCAACTTACTTTAACACTTTAACTTTACAAGTATTTAAATACCCCCCTAAACAACTTTAAAGTGAATAAATAGCACCCTAAAAATATAATACCACTCTCACCATGGGAAGTGCAGTACACTCGCTCTATATTATTACCATGTCAGCGCCACATCATTGTTACATCAGAGCCACGTAAGTATCAAGTGCCACATCATTTTTATTATATTATATAATAAAAAATAAAAATAAAAATACCCTGCCCCACCCTTTCTTCTTCATACCCATCCACTTCTTCAATCCCGCAAATCCCCCCCCCCCTCTCGCACCCCCCTCACCCCCCACCACCCCTTGTCCCCGGGCCTTTCTCCTTCTTCTAACCTCCATTAATATCTTCTTAGTCTTTAATTGATTAAATTTTATTAATTGCCTCTTTGTTTTCCATCTCCACCAAATTTTTTAACTATCTCCCATTGGACTAGACCCTTAAAAAAAAAAAACTATCCTCTTTTTAATATTCTAACCTAAAAAATCTTAAGATATGTTAATGTGATTTTGTTTTGGACAAAAACTCAATTCTAATAAAAATAAAATTTTGATGATTTTATTCATTTTTTATTGATGATTTTACTTTCTTTAATTTATCTATATAAAAAGGAAAATTAGAAGAGAAAAATAACAAAGAAAATGAAGACAAAGGTGTAGAAGTGGTGCGGGTTAGAAAAAGGAGGAAGGGAGTAGGGGTAGTGTGGAAGAGTTTGCAGGGAAAAAAAAAACCCACAGGGGTGGAGGTGTGCGTTGAAGAAGAAAGGGAGTGGGCAAGGGGGGGGGGTCTTTTTTCTTTTTTTCTTATTTCGCGTTTTATATTTTTTTTTCTTCTGTTTTAGTGCCACGTCAGCCTTAGGGTTGCTATTTATTCACTTTAAAGTTATTTAGGGGTATTTAAATATTCGTAAAGTTAAAGTATTAAAGTGAGTTGGACAGACAAGTTTAAGGTTATTTTTATGTATTTTCCCTAATAATTTTGTAAGTTAAAGTGTTGAATCCACACAAAAGAAACGAGTTGAGATGTCTAGACGCAAAATTGTAGTGTTTTGACGGGTAGAATCCAATTTGGAAAAAAAAACAAACACACACACACACACACACAGAGTCGCACTGAAGTCATACAGAAGTCACATATATATGTCAAGGCAACATTTCATTTTCACCACCACACTTTCGCCACCGTCCACCGCCGTGCTCCGCCGTCCTTCTCCTTTCACAGGCGAAAAAACATAGAAAATTTTATCAAAAAAAAATGAGCCACCAAAACCACCACCGTCCGGCGATCAAACGTGCCGGTAGCAGCGGCGGCGGCGGAGGAAGTGGAGGAGATTCAACAACAACAACAGTTGCACTTCAACCGGGTCAAGTTCATTTCCGATTACTCTGCCACGTCAACACAGCTGGCGGAGTAATCGGAAACTCTGGCGGTTTAATCCGCCAGCTGGAAGCTCAAACCGGTTGCGGAATCCGAATCGAAGAGCCGTTACCGCATTGGCACGAACGGGTTATCAACATCATTGGTGACTCAATCATCGATAGGAAAATCGCGATAAAGTATGATAATAGTAGTGATGAGGTTGAGCTAATAGAAGCTTCGAGAGCACAAGAAGGTTTGATTCGTGTTTACGAACGAGTTTTACAGATTGAAGGAACTGGTGGAGTTGAAAAAAACGGGTCAGTTGGGTGTAGAATGCTTGCGATTTCGAGTCAAATTGGTGCATTAATGGGTAAAGGTGGTGTGATTGTTGATGGTATAAGGAAAAGTACCGGTGCGAAGATTAAGGTTTTGAATAAGGAGCAGCTTCCAGCTTGTGCTGTACCGGAAGAAGAGTTGATTCAGGTGAGGTTATGTTTTTTTGTTGTCTGTTTGGAGACGTTAATGTGGCTGTGTTGTATGGTTTATGTTGTGCTGATGTTTGGCGCTTAGTCTTTTTGTTCGATTAGTGATTGTATGACAATGTCATTGAGAGAACCCTAACTTGTTGCGAATTATTGAGTATTGAAATGAAATGGAGTAGAATGAATATAGAAGTAACAACGGCAACTACATATCTAGTGTGATCGCACAAGTGGGGTCTGGGGAAGGTAGAGTGTACGCAGACCTTATAGAGAATGAATATAGAAGATTTATATAGAAATTCCAACTAGTTTGAGATTGAGGTGTTGTTATATTGGCATTTCAAATTGCTTTCAATAGTTAGTTTAATGTGTTTGCTATTGAGAGAACCCTTAACTTGTCACAAATTATTGAGTATTGTATTGAAATGGAGTGGAATGAATATAGATGGCAACAACAACAACAACATCATACTCAGTGTAATCCCACAAGTGGGGTTTGGGGAGGGTAGAGTGTACATAGACCTTGCTCCTACCTTGTAAAGACAGAATGAATATAGAAGCTTTATATAGGAATTCCAACTAGTTTGAGATTGAGGCTCTTATATAGGAATTCCAACTAGTTTGAGATTGAGGCGTCATTGTATTGATATTTCATATTGCTTTCAATAGCTAGTTTAATGTGTTTGATATCGAGAGAACCTTTTTATAGAACCCCTAACTTGCAACAAATTGTTGAGTACTGAAATAAATGGAGTGGAATGAATATAGAAGATAACAACAACAACAACAACATTCTCAATGTAATCCCTCAAGTGGGGTCTGGAGAGGGTAGAGTATACGTAAACCTTACCCTACCTCATAAGGATAGAGAATGGATATAAAAGATTTATATAGAAATTCCAACTAGTTTGAAATTGAGGCGTCGGTGTTGTATTGACATTTCAACAGCTAGTTTAATGTGTTTTCTGGTGAGAGAACCCCCCTTAACTTGTCATTAATTATCGAGTACTGAAATGAAATGTAGTGGCATGAGTATAGAAGACAACAACAACAACATACCCAGTGTAATCCCACAGGTGGGGTCTCGAGAGGGTAGAGTGTACGCAGACCTTACCCCTACCTCATAAAGATAAACAACAACAACAACATACCCAGTATATTCCCACCACGTGGGGTCGGGGGTCGGGGGGTCGGGGGTAAGTGTATGCAATCCATACCACTACCTCAGAAGTGAGATAGAGAGGCTGTTTCCGAAAGACCCCCGGCTCAAGAAACAACTACCTCATAAAGATAGAGAATGAATATAGACGATTTGCATAGAAATTTCAACTAGTTTGAGATTGAGGCGTCGTTGTTGTATTGACATTTGAAATTGCTTTCAATAGTTTAATGTGTTTGGTGCTGCCAACTTTTCGATGTTAACTAGAAAATAAATGAAATATCAGATCCATAGGACTAATCTTTTCTTTAGAGTGTGGTAAGAATGATTAATAAAATGTGGGTTTGATGAAAAGGTTTCTCTTGTGTGGTTGCCATGCCCCACACCTGTGTTGATCTCTTGCCTTACAGTGCGATGCAGATGGAATCTGGTAAATTTGGTAATCTTTGAGGTAAATCAAAGTCCCTGATGCAGCTGCCACATGTTCGACAGCGACACCAAAAAACAATCATTGAAAAAGAAAGGAGGAAAAATTTAGTGTGTGAATTGAAGTGAGAGTTGAGAAAGGTATTTATTGTTTGTTGAGTTGGAATGGACTTACTAGATCTGGAAATCGGCATCCTTTTATACTATTTGCGTGGAAGCATGTCGCAACTTTTGGATGCTTTTATACTATTTTCCTGTGTTCTTTTCATATTTTTTGGGCTGTTATTTCTTTTTGGAAATTTGGTTTACGATTCATGTAGTGGAATGTAAGTTGACAAATTAGGAAGGAATTCCTTATTCTGTGATTTTGTTTTTTCAAGTTTGTCTTCTGTAATGGAATATTGAGATACATGTGGATGTGGCAAATGAAGTGATTTTCTTTGTAAGGGGAAAATATGCATTTGATTTTTTCTATCTCTAAATGATTATTTAAAACAATGCAGATAATGGGCGCAATTGTTGCAGTAAAGAAAGCATTAGTTCAAGTTTCTCGGCGTCTTCAAATTCGCTTACCAGCTGAGAGAAACACAGCCCACGTTACTTCAAAAGGTGCATCACATGAACAACCTGTGGACTTTCCTTTGGATACCAAATCCGCAATACAATCTTTGCCGAGAAATGCTGTTAATCAGTCTTCAGTTGCCCATTCATTATCATCCGATTTTGATAGCGCTTTGAATCTGGATGCTGACTGTGGTCAAAGAAAAGTAGTCTTTAGATTGCTTTGCTCTTATATAGCTGCTGGAGGTGTGATTGGCAGGGGTGCCAATATTGTGAAAGGTCTAGAGAAAGATACTGGAGCTTCTATAAAGTTTTCGACTCCAGCACTACGGACAAAAGAGCGTGTTGCCACCATTTCTTCGTTTGAAGTTCAGTGACTATCATTGCTTCCTCGTTATTTAACTTCTAGTCATGCAATTTTTTCCATTGTGCTTCATTGATGACACTTCGACAGGTACTTACAAATGCTGTTTTCTCTAACTGTTTTGAGATCTTGTTTAGACCCTGGAGCCATCATACTCGCCTGCACAAGTTGCCACAATTCGAGTGTTTGAAAGATCTGTAGATGTTATCCGTGAACATGGACTCATTAAGGCTGGCTCAATAAGTGCAAGAATCTTAGTTGGGCCGCATGAAATTAAGTGCCTCCTCGATGAAAGGGGAAGAGTTTCATTGGGTATAGGTTCGACGACGGGGGTTGAAATACAGCTATTTGGTGCAGAGCACGCTCCAAACTGTGCTGAAGAGCATGATACAATAGTGCAGGTATGGGCATAAACTACAACTTTGTTCTCTATGAGTCAAACTGGTGACAGTTATGTACTTTCTTAATGTATTTTGTCGCCATAAATAACTAAATTGTGGTTGCCCTCTATGTTAACCAATAACAAAATTGGAATAGAACAGTGTAAAATGTCCGAGTAAATGTCAAATGCAACAATCTCAGATTGGAGAATTACCAATCCTGTTGCACTTGTATCTTGTAATGGTGTTACATCAAACATGTTCAAGATCTTAGACTTTAGATATAGTAGATTAACTTCATACAATTAAGTCAGTATTCATTAAAATGGATCAAATGCAGTTTAACATCTTCATTAAAATGTACCAAATACAGTTTAGGCATATTCATTAAAATGTATGTACTAAACACAGTTTAAACATATTCATTATATGTACTAAATACAACTGAATTTTCTACATGTTTTTTTTTTTTTTGGTTTAGTGCTTCAGGTGTATTCAAAACATCGAACCAAGTGAATATAATCTTAATTGTTACGTAACTTGTAAATTATGTAATAATAATAATCAAATATTGAAACAACTATAACTAAACCCTAAGCTAGTTGGGTAGGCTACACGAAGCTTCATTATCCATTTTTATCCATTTGAACTGTTTTCATTCATTACTAATTAAACATTGGCTGTAGAAAATATTATGTTTGAGGAGAAATATGGTTGAGAGAATTTAACACCAGTAGGGTGATCATGTTAAGATTGTTTCACTTGCTTGGGCCGATTTAGTAGCTTTATTTTTCTTTTATGTGAAGAGCATTAAAAATCACTTTGAGCTTCTATTCATTCTATTTTGGTTTTCTGGCTTGTATAGATAACTTCCCATAACAGTGAGTTTACACTAGGGATCAACATTGAGTCCCTACTTGTTTACTCTAGTTATGGACGAGCTAACCAACACAATACAAGGAGGTCCCATGGTGTATGTTATTTGCGGATAATAATGTGTTAATCGACAAAACTAGCGAGGGTGTCAACCAAAAGCTATGGCAAAGTACGTTAGAGAGTAAGAGTTTTCAAATAAGTAGAAGTAAGACTGAATATACACATTACAGGTTTAGTCAGCATGAGAGGAGACAAGTTGAGTGAGACTAGATGGGGTTGCAGTGCCATACTGCAAACAATTTGGATATCTAGTCTCATTGTTTTAAGAGAATGGAATGATAGGTGTTGTTACTTGTAGGATTAAAACTGGATGGTTGAATGGAGAAGTGCTACCGGAGTATTATGTGATAGAAAGATATCTACCAAAGTGAAAGATAAGTTTTATAGAACAACTATAAGACTGGCTATGTTATATGGTGGTGAATATTGGGCTGCTAAAGTCCAACATATCCACAAGATGAGTGCTGTGGAGATGCGGATGCTCAAATGGATGTGCGGTAATACCAGATTAGACAATATTAGAAATGACCACATCCACCAAAAGATGCAAGTAGCACACATTGAGGATAAAATGCAAGAAGGTCGCTTGAGATGATTTGGACATGTTTTATGTTGACCTATAGTCTATAGATCCACCGGTCAGTAGGTATGAAACTATGGTAAGTGAAGGTGTTAAAAAGGGGACGGGGTAGACTAAAATTACGTGGAGGAACTGGTTTCAACTGGTGTCAATACAGAGTTAGCTAAAGATAAGGCACAATGGAAGAAAAAGATCCATATAGGTGATAGCTATTAGTTGAGTATAAGTTCTAGGATTATATGGAACTTTTATTATTATTAGTGTATTATTATATAATGTATATAATGTATTTTTCACTTTAATTTTGTTTATTATTATGATGATGTGATATGAGCTTAAACGACGAATTGAGGATTCATATAGTCGTCCCCAACTTATTTGGGGCTGAGCACATTTGTTGTATAGATAACTTCTCAATTTTTTCAAGCTTCTATGACGTGTCACCTTGCTTTCAACTTCATAAAAAGGGAAAAAAGTCATCTTGCTCAATTAATGCAACATCCAGATAATCTAGCACACATCATAACTTCTGTCATTGTAACACATAATATTTACACTTATCTTACTGGATAAAGTTTAAACCTAGAATTAAATTCTATCTTCAATATTCTTTCTTTTGAGTGCTTCCAAAGTTCATCCATTGAAGTTCAGAAACTTGAGGTAAATTGCATTAATCCAAGTTGCAATAATTCAATGTTGTTGCATGGGTCTAGTTTAATGTCTCCTGTTCTTGCATGGACTATGTTGTTCGGACTCTTCAAAAATGTCGATGGGTGCATGTTGGATCCTCCAAAAGTAGTGTATTTTTGAAGGATCCGACATGGGTGTGACAACATTTTTGGAGAGTCCGCGCAACTTAGGTTTGAGATGATATCACAGAGCAGTCATTCCAACTACCCATAACCAGTCTCTTTAAACTTGAACTCGGAAGCTTACAAGATACTGGTTTAACTAATGAGGTCTAATGGATGTTTTTGATTAATTTCAATTACAAGAGGAGCTATGATTTCTTTACTTTCGATATTTCTTTTTCGATCTGCGTTGATATGTTTTTCCTTGAGTCGAGGGTCTATTAGAAACAACCTCTCTTTCACCACCATGCCTAAATCCCAAGCTTTTTCGAGTTCGCTGTGTGTTTGAGTGCGCATGAATTCTCACGGTCCATGTTTCTCCCATTTAGACTAGTAGTAGTCCTATACATTTCCTTTTTACATTTCTATTCACAAACAAATCTCTAGCAAGAACAAAGACACTATTGAACTAAACCTTCATCACAAATAGTTGCTATTTCATATATGAATTTTTTCTTCTATTATGCCCTTTAATGCGGCTTTTGACTTTAAAATATTTTTGCGTTCATTTTTGCTTTATTTGCAACTGGATGATAAAGGCATTATTCTGCAGATCGCTGGCGAGCATGATAACGTGAAGAATGCCCTTTTTCAACTTACTAGTAGGCTGAGGGAAATGGTCTTTTCCAGTTTGTTTTCTGAAGGAGCAGTACCTACAAACTATTCTGGCTCTTCACACTCCCATAGCAGTCAACGTGAACTTGGTACTAGTATGCCTTCTCAGTCGCCAGATCACTTGTCCAGCTTTTCTTCTCTTTACCAAACAGATCACCTTGGTTTTGGGCCAAAACTTGGCAGTCCTCATACATTGGTACAGGACAAACAGGTTTGAAAGCTGTATCCTATTTGCTTCTGGGGCTTGCTCCCTCCTTTTCTTCTTTGTCTGGAATACCTCTATGGGGATTTAATGTTTGAAAGGTATTTACTGTGCAGTCCAAGGATAGAATGAATAGCAAGATGGGCAAGCCGATCAAACAAAGCATGGGTGGCTGGAAGAGTTCTCATGGTGGACTCAAGAGTGGAAGGTTTGAGTCGTGACTAGCATACACAACTATTAATTTTTTAATGTTTCGTCTTATAAGGACTACCTGATATCTGACAATTTTGCGCTATTTCTTATTCCTCAGACGCTATATATACCTGCTTTGTGATGTTTCTTGCTCTTTTATTGGCTGAGCAGGATGCATGAGGACGGGGCAGCAAAAAAAACCGTCGTTATAAATGTTTCAGAACAAAACTTTAGTTCTGTTTATGGCGAGAATGGTTCCAATTTGACTCGACTGAAAGAGGTAAATTCAACACCCTTCCAAGTTCCAAAACGAAAAGGAATAAAAACAACAGAAAAAAAAAGAAGGAAGAAAAGTAGGATGAATCGGATGTGATTTCGAGCCCTAGGTTTTCTTTTGAGTGTCATAATCAAGTCAAAATCATGTCATAAAACTCGCTTTATTATCTACATGTTAGTTTATGTTGATTGCATCTGTTTTCTATGTTATGGATCAGATATCTGGAGCCGCAGTCGTCCTACAAACTCCAGGTCCTGGAGAATGTGATGGAAAAGTGACCATATCCGGTACACCTGAACAGATCCAGATGGCACAAAGCCTTCTTCAAGCCTTCATCCTCTCGTAACCAAAACCACCAGCGCTCCGGGACATAGACTGACCAGAATATAGTTGCTATACCATCTGTTGATGAGTTTATTTCTTCTTCGTCATTAGGAAATAGTTATGGTGCATTTGGTGACCTGTAAGTATGCATGCTCCATATGTATGTGTTGTCTAGCTGCTTGCTTTGGAAATTAGACGTTTGACTTTGGGAAGTACAGCGGTAAAGCTTTTGTGTTAACACCAGATGGTACTAGGCATGGTGTACCGTCCTTTATAGAAGCGGATTTAGAACTTAAACTTGATGAGTTCGACATGTAAAACTCAGCATTGAGCTCATTGCATTTATGAAATTATGGGTTTTAGAACTTGTTAAAATTCTAGTGATTTTTAACATTATGTATCTATGGTCTGTGTCGAAATTGCTGGGTTCAGTTGAACCACTGAGATGATGCTCCATTTGCCTCCGATCCTTTTGCCTCTTTTCTACGACAACTTGGTCTTGATATGAAGGGGCCGGGCACAAATCGGTTCTTGGTAGTACACTTGAATTATCACTTTTTCGTGAGTTTCAGACTCAACTATTAGTCGTTCACCATTCCTATCTGAATTGTGATCAATCATTCACTTTTCCTACTTAAACTATCATTCTTTTTGTGAGTTCCACACTCACTATCAATTATTCACTTTTTCTATCCGAACTGTTCAAGTGTTCACTTTTCCTACCTGAACTATTATCATTTATGTATCAAAACATACTTCGAAGCTGATTAGGTCAAATATTAGTTGTTCTTTTTTCCTACATGAACTATCACTATCAATGTATTAAAAGACCAACTATCAGTTGTTTTCTTTTCATACCTCTATCACTATCTATATATTATATTAAACACACCATCTACCTAACTAGGTGTATTTTAACACAGAGACAGTGATAGTTCAAGTACAAAGAGTGAATAATTCATAATCGGATGTGAAATTCATGAAAAAATGACAGCTAAATGGTCCTTTTTCAAGTAATAAAGGTTCTACTGTAACAAAGCAAAGGCTAAATTGGCTGAAAACAGTGGAGTAATAAGCTCCGATATCCGTGAAGAAGACCTTTTCCTGCAATTCTTCCTAGTACGGAATGAGTAAAGAATCAAGCTACAAGTCTCAACATCTCGTGGAACGAATTGCATTGCCAATCTCCTGATTGTCTTCTTATCATTTTCCGTTGCATGTTTAGGATACATTTGCGAGTAACTCCCTGTCCAGCCGCCCCTGACTTAGACGAACTGTTATCCTTATAATCAAACAAGAATCAGCAATAAAGAAGCCCCAGCCCCTCGGTGTCTTACACGTCTTCTTCAACCCTGCCGAAGCACATTTCAGTGACTTTATAGGCTATCTTTCAAGTGTGCACATGAGTAAGCTCAGTTTTTCGCTACTCGCGTGACCCGGTCTCATGGCTTTCAAAAGGGGCTAAAGTGCATGATGATAAGTTCATGACTGCTTGCCTAGTTGGGGACTTTTCTAGACGTTGTGTCAAGTTAAAAACCAGACAACCAAATTGAAACGGGGGAGTATTTATTTGTTTGTCAATCTTTTGTTCTACATTTGTTGAACTATTTATTTGTTTGTCATCACACAATTTTATATCTTGAAATTAAACTATTGCATAATTAATACTAATAAATCTTAGTTTTTCAACACTTTCTACATGATCAGTTGATCACTACATGAAATGACACTAATATATACCACTAGCACAAACTCTATAGAATTTCACTTTTTTCACTTTGGCGATTTGGTTTACTTCCATAGCCTTCCTTTGGCCTTCCGAATAATGTATGTCGGTTCTTCCTTCTAATGACCGGCATATCTATGATTCTTTTCTTCCAGATAAAGCAGCAGATATCAGTCCGTAGAACTTATAACACTTTGGAGATCTAATTTACTATCATAGCTTCCTTTGGCCTTCCCAATAATGTTAGAACTGTAGCAGATATATGTCTTGATGATAAACCAGCTGCTTCAATTTGATCAACTGGTGATCCATGATCAATGTATCTATCTGGAAGTACCATTGACCGCAACTGCGAAATTCAAGATTTAAAATTTTAGAAAAGGAACAAGGAATTGACAAATCCACTTGAAAGAAAACATTCATGAATTTTATAATCTCCAAACATGTTTGATACGACGAAAGTCATTTTCCATAGACCTAAAACTGTATCAGATAAAAAATACTCCTTGTTTCATTTTAGCATCTTTCCTATTCAATCTATTTAAAACAAGAATGCCACACTTTATATTTAGTAACTCTTTAACTCCAACATTAGTAACTCTTCTCCAACACGACCCACATTGCATGTTTGAGACCATAAGATTCAAAGGACATTTTGGTACTTTAAACACATCTCTAGTTTAAGACTATAAGTTTCGAAAGTCTTTACTATAAGTTTCGAAAGTCTTTCTTATTTTCTTAAACTTCGTGTCCTGTTAAACTAAACTAAGACATATCAAATGAAACGGAGGGAGTAATATTAGCAAATCAGAGAGTGTATTGATGAAAATTTTGAATTCGAAAGTTTGCTAATAGTGTACAAGTGTTGGTTGAAGAAAGTAGCAAAGAAGCTAAAATTTAAGAAAGTGGTAAGAAAAATGACTTCTGCCCATAAGCAAGGGAAGTCATTTTCCTTCTAACAAAATACTTTCTGATAACTTAATATGACTAGAAAATTACGTTGCTCGGACTCTTCAAAAATGTTGCCAAGTGCTTGTTGGATCCTCCAAAAGACATGCATTTTTGGAGGTTCCAACACAGGTGCAACAACATTTTTGGAGAGTCTGCACAACATAGCTAAAAAAGTTATTTTCTTGAAAAATGACTTCCATCGTACAAAACACAGCTTCATAGTGATTTTTACCTTAAGGGGTCCATCCAACATGCTGTTTAGGCTTAAGAAATGAGACACATGTGAGCAAAATCCTCCAATTGATCCTTCTTCAACAGTGATCAAGATTTCATGTTCTTTGGCTAATGTCCTAATAAGATCGGCATCCAATGGTTTGCAAAACCTAGCATCAGCTACTGTTACTCTTACATTATGTGATTGCAACATGTCTGCAGCTCCCAAACATTGTTGTACTATAGAACCATATCCCAAAATGGCAACCCTTTCACCTTCTCTCAGTATTCTTCCCTTGCCAACCTGTTGATATCACAGTACAAACATAAACGTCAATGTAATTTAGAGTCCCTTTTGATAAGCTGATCGAAAGTAGCTGATAAAAACATCAAGTGTTGAAACACGTTTACGTGTTTGGATAAAGTGCTGAAGTAGATGTTTTGACAAAAAGTGTTGATGAATATTTTTTCTATCAAATGACTAAAATGCCCTTAATTTTTTAGAAAGTATAATTTTTTAACAAATATCAAGGAGAAGGGCGAAAATGATGGTAAGAATCGGTCAAATCAAAGGTGCTTAAAAGATGTAAAGCCATGAGTTGAGTGTGGCCAACTTACAACGTTTGTGTGATTTTGGCCAAAGAAACGAAAGAATCGGTTACGTTTTTCATATGATCTCCTCTTATAGATAGACTAAAAAATTAAGCGCTTTTTCTGTTTATCAAACACGTAGATGAGCAAAAAAAAAAGTGCTTACAAGCCGGCTTGATTAGCTTATGAGCTTAGACGAACAACCTCTTAGGCATTTTTCATTGAGATGTTACTAGAGGTGAATTGCTAATGATTTTGTACCTCAATTGGTAATCCCTTGTTGTTTAGAGGAAGAACTGCACCAATTCCATTTCCTCTAGGAAATCTGAAACAACTAGGCCTATCATCAATAGCTGCTGCTGTTGCAACCATGTGCATTAGATCTGCTTCGTCTGATGGAGCCATGACTACCATATTAGGCAAACAAGCCATGTATGCCACATCGAATGCTCCACAATGTGTCGGACCGTCTGCACCAACCAAACCAGCTCGGTCCATTGCAAACCGGACAGGTAACTTTTGAAGATCCACGTCGTGCACCACCTTTTTACAATTATGCAATGTTAGTACAACAATCCAAAACAGCAAAACTTATATGTGGATTATTGTATCCTATCGTTTCAAAATGTATCGTTTTATATTGTATTGTGTACTGTATTATGTTGTTAGTTACCTGATCATAGCCTCGTTGTAAGAACGAGGAGTATATAGCACAGAACGGTTTTAGACCTTCTGTAGCTAAGCCAGCTGCGAAGGTAACTGCATGTTGCTCAGCAATGCCTACGTCAAAACAACGCTCTGGGAAATGTTTCTGGAAATAATTGAGGCCAGTTCCACCACCCATTGCAGCATGGATAGCTACAATCTTTTCATCAACTTCAGCTTCTTTAATCAGTGATTCAGCAAAGTATTGAGTATATGAAAGGGTAGATGATTTCGCCTTAAATTGCTTTCCTGTTTTAGGATCAAACTGTGCCACCCCTGGAAATCACAAACGAAAATATCTCAGTTTTTCCGAATGTTACAACATGTAATCTTCTTATTTCTAGTTGCCCTACCGTGCATTTTATCGGCTGCTGCTTCTGCTGGAGGATAGCCTTTTCCTTTCTCTGTTACAATGTGAATTAGAACTGGTCCTGGTGCAGGCATTGATTTTACCTTCTTTAAAATAGTAATCAAGTCTTCGATATTGTGTCCATCTACTGGTCCAATATAATATAATCCTAGCTGCTCAAAAAGAGTGGATCCAGAAGCACTAATCATTCCCCTTGCATATTCATCTACTTTAGCTGCAACTTCATGTGCTTGAGGTCCAATTTGCTTTGTTATACTCTAAAGAAACACCAAGAAACATCCTTGACAGTTAACATACGCCTAATTTCAATCCTTAACACTAAACCAAAAACAAAGAATCCAATATACCTTTGCAGCTTCGCGAAGTTGTCTAAACTTACGACTAGCTTGGAGTTTACTTAAGGCACTGCTGAGGGCTCCAACTGGAGTTGCAGGGCCGTCTAAGGTTGCGGTTGGTAAAGAAACTTGTTCATTATCATTCAATATGACGATCAAATTCGAGTCGAGGAATCCTGCATTATTCATGGCCTCATATGCTTGTCCTGCTGTCATGGCTCCGTCTCCTATTACGGAAATGACATGGTTGTTTTTACCTAAAAGATCACGAGCAACCGCCATGCCTGCAACACATCATTGGCATTTATCAAATTTTTTTCCTAGTGAAAGTTTTTAACAGCTCATGGAACGTTGACCGTTGAACTCAAAAGGGGGTTCTTTATGAACAGAAAATCTCAGATCAGAATGGGACAGGAAAGTTAGGAACCATAGAAGGCGGTTTAGGAATTCAACTGTTGATGCGCCTTTTAGGTTAAAAAAGAGGGGGACAAAACCATGAGAGTGGCCACAAAAGTTGGTTAGAGATGATAATACTTTCAGTTGAAACCGCTACGAAGTTGTGTAATGAGACTGAAAAGGGGATTCATCAACTCTTTTCCTAGTGAAAGTTCGTAAACAACTGATAGACCGCTGACAGTTGAACTCAAAGGGGGATTCACTGGAAAGCTTGTCATAGACAAATCTTACACCGGGATGAGAGGGGAAAATTAGGAGGCCATATAATGTGGGATCAAGAACTCAACTAACCAAGAGACAAAACCGACCCCAAAGTTAGGCCAGAGCGGACAATACTTTGACAGTTGAACCAGAACAGTTACAAAAGTTATATAATGAGATTCAAAATATTACCAAGACCAGCAGATATGCTTGTTGAACTATGCCCTGCACCAAATGCATCATAAACACTTTCATCCCTCTTAGGAAAAGGTGCTAGCCCTGAAGTCTTTCTCATTGTATGCATTTTAGACCTCCTTCCTGTCAAGATTTTGTGCGCATATGCCTACAAATTTTTTTATCCACTTCAATATCCACTATATATATAACAACAACAACAACATATCCAATGAAATCCCACAAGTGGGGTCTGGAAGGGTAGAGTGTACGCAAACCTTACCCCTACCTCGTGGAGGTAGAGAGGTTGTTTCCGAAGGACCCTCGACAATTTCCACTGTATATAAAATTATGGAATTATCTATTCACCTGATGACCAACATCCCATATAATTTTATCCTCAGGCGTATCGAAAACATGATGCAATGCCACAGTTAAATCGACAACGCCTAAACTTGAACTCAAATGGCCTCCTGTTTTTGCCACTGAATACACAATCTCTGCTCTTAGTTCTGCAGCTAATTGTTCAAGATCCTGTTTTTTTGGAAAAAAATGCATATAAAAATTGATTAAATAATCCAAAAAAAGAATTACAGGCCTTTCTTTTTAGTTGTTTGATTAGGAATTTACCAGTTTGGATAGATTCTTCATGTGTTTTGGATAATTGACTGTATCCAAAAATGGTGTAGGTGGTTTTTCTCCTGAAAAATCAATCTGCAAACTATCTTTTTCTTTGTTTCTTACTATCTTCCCACGGATTTCTTCCGAGCCATTCGCCGAAGCTTTTACAAGAAACTGAAACAATTACATATCAAGATTAGTCGCGCCAGTGCGTTCAAGATACCAGATGGTTACACCAGAAATGCTACAAAGATTATAACTTTTACAATAAACTCAAATGAGGACATTTGAAGATTAACTGAGCCAGTGCATTCTAGATACCAGAAAAGCTACAAAAGGTCATAAAAAGGCAGCCGATGCATTAAAGCTCTCGCTATGCACAGAGTCTGGGGAAAAGCAGGACCACAAGGATCTATTGTGTGCAGCCTTGCCCTGCATTTCTGCTAGAGACTGTTTCCACAGCATGAACCCATGACCTCTTGGTCACATGACAACAACTTTACCAGTTACGCCAACGCTCCCTTTCAAAAGCTACAAAAGGTCATAACTTTACAAAATCTTTCACAAGAACATTTCAAGATTAGTCGGACCAGTGCGTTCCAGATATCAAATAATTATACTAAAAAACTACAAAAGATCATAATTGGAATCATCAGTGCATTCCAGATATCAGATGATGATATCAACAACAACGCCAACGACATATCTAGTGTAATCCCACAAGTGGGGGCTCAGGAGGATAGCGTGCACGCAGACCTTACCCATACATATGATTATATCATAAAAGCTTAAAACAGTCATAACTTCACATAACCATTCCAAAATTTGTCAGGCCAGTGAATTTCAGATACCAGATGGTTAAAAAAAAAAAAAGCAAAATTATGCCATAAAAGCAATAAAAAACCACAACTTAACATGAAAAACACACAAAAAAAATTCAAGAAAATCAAATGGGGTATCTTATATACTCACTTTTTTCCTAGTGAAGTTATGAAATCTTGGAGTTGTCAAGCATGGAGAAGCAGGGTGCTGGTTAATTCTGAATACAGGACCTGAAGAAACTGCCATGTTTTGTATGATGGATGAAAATGAACAAGTCTAAACAAGTTGGAAGGTGACTGAATTATTGGACACAAGAAGAGAGTGGGGGACACAATTTATAGTTAGCAACAAGGAAGTGCACCACCTTCCTTTAACTAAAAATAATAGTTCTGTTTTAATTTGTTTGTCTTACTCACTCCATTTTATTTTACTTAACTGATGTTAACTTAGACGACACTTTCTTTGAGAAAACATTCGAAGCTAACCTTATTAATTATATTTTAAAAATCTAAATTTGATTATTAATATCTTATACAGTCATTTAGTAATAGAAGTTTATTAGTAACAAGGAAGAGCAACACCTTCGTTAAATAAAAATATTCGTTCTGTTCTAATTTATTTGTCTTATTCGCTTTAGTTAATTTTACTTTGATCCAATATTAACTTGATACTCCCCTTCATGAAACATTTATTAGGATTTTATAGTTAGTAACAAGGAAGAGCACTACCTTCCTTAAGTAAAAATACTAGTTCCATTTTAATTTGTTTGTCTTAATCTCTTTATTTTATTTTACTTGATTGATGTTGACCGTACATTACACTTTTCTTAAGAATACACTTATTAGAAATTTATTTTATTAAATTAACCTTAATAATTATATTTTGAAAATCTAAATTTGACTCTTAATACTTGATAATAGGATTAGTATTGGAAAAAAATGATAATATTCTCTTGATTCTATAAATTGGTCAAATAAAACTAAAACAACTATTTAGCGAGTATTTTTTAAGTTCATTTCAATCAACAACAACAAAAAAAAAGATATTATTTTTTTTTTGACAACTCTTTAATTTATATGACATATTTAAAAACATAAAATCAAAAACATTTTGATATATTTTGCATATCTTTAGTTTAGAACTAGATTCAAAAGTTTTTTTATTAACTTAAATTTGCATGAAATTAAAATCAGATAAATAAATTAAAATGGAGTAACAAATATCAATTCCCCATGTGATATTGTCTGTACTCTCAACATGGCAAATCTTATATTCTGTTTTTTTTTTCCCTCTCAATTTTACAATGGACTCAAAGGAGAAGTGTCAAATGAGTGAGTTAACCTGAATTTAGGTAATTTAAGCTGGATTGATGTAATGAATAATTGGGTCAATAGTTACATAGATTGAAATAGATTAAAATGCGCGTCATAATCTACTTTACATATGAGAACACCTTAATATATGACTTAATCATGTACATATATACATATGTCATATATTTATTAAATTGATGTAAATATTTTTAAATTCGATCGATTTTAAATTTAAGTTATATACACTAAGTTTAAATATTATTTACATGTGTCAATGTAGTTTAACCTTATTGTCAAAGACAAATAAAGTACTTAAGTTACAAATTCATTCCAATTCACTAACTTTGGCTTTATATAAGTTAAAAATTAGATAATAGATTTTGAATCCAACAAAACTACCTTTTTCACTTTGTAATAGTTTGTCCGTCATTGGATCAATCGATAAAGAATATAATAAAATAAGAGTTCTCTCTCTTGTTATAGTAGATAATTTCCGTCTTCTACATAAAGTATTTTAATTACTACTATAATTTTATGTTATGTGTATAAAATATTTTTTTATTATTAGATGAAGTTGATTATTTACTATGATAGGTAATTTTTCATGTCAATTGTGTATTGAAAAATATGCATGTGGTCCTATTGGTAAGTGGCGGAGCCACATGCTCTTAAGGTGTGTATCAATCGATACCTCTTCATTGAAAAATTATATTGTATAGCTAGGTAAAAATATTTTTTTATATAATATATATTACGTATTAATATTCCTTGATTTCTTTGTAAATTTATTCTCTACATTTAGTCACCCCTTAGTGAAAATTCTGACTTCGCCATTATTAGTACAATCTTTAGACATTTTTGAAGCTTGCCTAACCTGATTTATGACACACACATATATATGAAATAAGTTATATACCTTATAATATAGTAGGATTTGTCTATGCAAATATGGCGAATGTACGAATTAAAGCTTTGAAATATTATTTACGAGCGGTAGAACAAAAATCATTAATTCCTATGCAAGCTTTAAATGATATGGTCTTGATATATATGTCATTACGTGTCACTATCTCCACTATAAGAGAAAGAAATATGTGAGTCCACATTATTGCTATATAGAGAGTCGAGGAGGGTGCAGTGTAGCTAATATGTTTAAATTTGTCTCGAGTATATATTTAATTTCATTTTTAATGTACTTCATTTTTTTCGAAGTGAAGTGCATTGCCTACTAGCAGGGACGAAGCTAGATGTTGCCAAGGGCCTCAAGTGAATCCCCTATTAATGCGATGAAATTACAACTAGGATAACAACGAATTTTTTTATTACATATATACATGTGAATCATATTGCGCAAAAAAATAAATAAATTCTAGTTTAATGAAAAAGGAGTTCTAAAATTATTTAAATCCTTATCCAAATTTTAGGTGTGATCTTTTAGATTTTTTTTAATTAAAATATACCTTATATGGATCTCTTGCTCCACCATTTTATTGTTAGAAGATATTTTATGTGTTAGATATGTTTGAATGTATTATAATAAGGTAAAATAGAGGTAGGTTTATCTATGAGCTACTTATTTTGGTCTTTTTTTATATATGGCTTTATTGGTTTGCGGACTTTATTAATAATTACTTCATTTTATAATATCAACAAAGATTACGATGAAATTAATAGAATTTCTTCATTCTTAAGTAGGCTTTGTATTTGAGCTTTTGGTAGGAAAAAAAAATCTAGGTAATGAGTGTTACTTTATTTAAATAGCTATTCGACTAATTCAGGATGCTATTACCAATGAAGTCCTTTGTTTTTGGCAGGAAGAATTCCAGTCTTTGTTTTTCCTCAGTAGAGTGCGTCTATTATATGCGATGTAAATTTAAATTAATCGAGATCCTAACATGAATATTAAGCATTCAGTGAGGGATTAATAATAATAAAAAGACTTTGTCTTGTAGTTCATATGATAAGATGATGCGCATTTGTCAAAATGTAAAGGAATCATCCAATTTTCTATTCCACTTTGCAATTTTAATGCCATATTTAAATTCTTCTAGATCTTGAGCAGAAAAAAAAAAAAGAAAAAAAAAGGAGAAATAATGAAAAATGAAAACTTAACCAACATGAGTTGTGGTGCAGTGACGTGACTGTTCCATTCTTAATCAAAGATTTTGGGTTCGAGCCTTGGATATAGAGAGAATTCAGTTGGGAGCGTCATTCCCAAAATAGGCACTACAGTGCGCTATTTGAATTTGTCAAGGCTCCAATGTGGATATCGAAGGCTAGCCCGGAAACCAAAAAAAAAAAAAAGAAAAAACTTAAAGGAGTATTAGATCCTTATCCATTATTGAAAATTCTTTTAATGTGTGCTGCACTGTATGTACATGATGGACAAGATTGGTCGATTATTTTAATCCTTTGATATTTTTTTATTTGATTCCCTCTATTTTTCTTGAAATTATTTAATTCGAATTACATCATCAAGGATATCCACGCACAAACAAATAATACTTAAAAGAGTGACGAAAACCAATTTGAAAAAATACCATTTCGATTTAAAAAAAAAAGTTCTAAAGCAAGTTTTCGAATCATCAAAAAATATTTTCAACGTATTAAAAAGAAGAAATACGCGATTAATGTAAATTTTTCATTATTTTCTAAAATTTCGTTCAGAAATTATACATTGGTCTATTTTTGTTCATCATTAATATTCATAGAATTAATACACAACTTTCTCGATATTTTTGCCAACTCGATTTCAATTCTAAATAAGGTTTTCATCGCATAAGTAAGAAAGTTTAGTTACATAGCAAGGGCGGATTAGAGTTCTAATAATCATTTCAGTTACATCACAGTGAAATTTTACCTTTTAGTGGTCTTATTAATTGTAATAATTATAAGTCATGGATTCAAATCATAAAAATACTCGCTATTGTATTAGGGGATATGACGCCTTCATCACACCCTTTGAAGTACGTCTGTTCTTAAGGTCTTCATGAACGCGAAATACTTTGTGTACCATGCTTTTTCTTATATAAAGAGAACTGAAGTGATAGTAACTTATACATTGCTTTTCCTACTAACGAGTAAGTTTCGAGGTCTCAATGTTTTTCCACCTTGAATGGAAAAAAACTAATTAAGTTAATGAGATAATAATTAAATATGTTACATGACATAAGACAATCATGAAATAAATAATGATACTTTTCCCTTTTGCAGAATATGGCGTGTTAGTAATGTTGGTATTAGTTATGCTGTCATTATTTCTTATACATTATTTGGTTTGATGTATTAGAAATAACATCTCTTGCATAATTTCTATTAAAAAAAATATTTGTTTACAAAAGTACTCTTTTACCCTACATGATAGAAAAAGAGAAAAGAATGAAACCCATGGGAACTGAGCAAATAGTGCAGAATTATATTTGCAACTTTTGAGAATTCAATGGTGCCATTAAGCTAATATCTTCCATAATTAGTCATTTGCCGAGCTCAGTATATTTCACAAATTATGTAGTTGAAAAAAACAGAGCAAGATATAAGGATAATTGGCTCTCAATTTCATTGCTGAAGCTTTGAAGCATTTTCCAGATATAGTTGTTTCGGCTGGAGAAGCTGCCAAATAAAATCATTTGGTGATGCTTCCCAGTACGATTTCAGCAACCAGAAAATACGATGCAAAAGGACTTGGAAAGTGTTTTAGTTGGGATTTGAGGGGTAATTTTGTCATTAGGCAAGGGTAATGCATTTGTTAAAATCCTTTGTATTACTAATACATAGAAAATGATGGTATTAGTAATACACAGGTTAATACATAATAGAGTATATAACTAATGTCTAGGCTAAAAAAATATACCAAACAAGGTACTAATAGTATACATTAACTAATACATATATTATTTTTTTTAATACGCTCTACCAATCGACCCCTAATAAGTATTACTATTTGGGGAAAAAAAATCAAGAAATATAAAAATGTGAGTAGTAATTTTCTATTTCAGTACATGTTTGGTACCCTATCCAAAAAGAAAAAAAAAGGGGGGGAAAGTTGAAAAGGTTGTCTTGTTACCACTTGATTTGTTGACTAAATAAAGAAAAGTAATTCTAAGAATTTTTCGATCGAAGAATTGGTTCTTACTTCTTTCAAAGGATAACAGCACTTTTCATCCCCTAATTATTGATAAAAATAAATTTAATATAACATTTGCTAATGGAATAGTTTATATATAATTCAATAAATTTATGGAATTCATGAACAAAGAGACTAAAAGTATATATTTCAATATCAAGCTTATATATGTTTAATCATACATCACAAAATCAAATTAAAAATTTATATAACAGTCCAGCCTATTAATGATGTTGTTCATTTTGAGTCTCGAGTCTAAGACTTACTTCCTTATATATCCAACATCTCTCTTGTATTTTGTTGATGTGAGATCCGTCTAGGATTGTTACATACCTAGCTCCCCCCCCCCCCCCCTCCACCCTTAGGGACTCAACGTTTTCACGGAGGTTTGCCCCACCAGCGTTTGAGGTTGCACGTGGAGTGGCTCCGATACCATATGTAACTGTCCAACCCAACCAACTAGTGATATTGTCTATTTTGAACTTAAGACCAAACGACTTAAAAAATATGTCACTAGGATTTAAGATTTTCTTTCTTATATACCTAACATTTCTCCTATGTTTTGTTAATATGAAGTTCGCCTAGACTGTTATGATTTATCAATATTTGAGGGATCAAAAATAATATTAATATCCCTATTTGCATGGGATGAAATTTGTCGTGAAGGAATCAAGTTGTTAGGAAGAAGAGGTTGAAAGATTTTGATTCTATTCCACACATTTTGTAGCAAATATATTCTTGTGTACGTAATACATAACAAATTATTAATTAATTACTTTATTAAGCTTCACAAGTAGTAGTATTTTTTTCTTTAATTAATAGATTGATGATTTCAGCATTCAATATACAAAAAAGGAGCATCCATAAACTATAATGACAACAAATAAATTTTACCTAATTAGATAAATATAAACCACTTATTATAAAACTATCTTCAACAAGTGGACTAGAAAAAATGAATGATAGTACATGAACCTAATTTAGAAAATTCGTTGTACGTTTTAGGTAGAAAAAAGTCGAGTAAGTAAAATCGTCGAGTATATAATGGAATGAATGCGATTCCTTTACTCTAAATTAGATATATCAAGTTTGAATCTATTTTCAATAAAAGAAAACCACTTTTTTAGTGAGGGTTTTGCTCTTTAATTAAACTTATACAAAGCAAATTTCGACTAGTCAAGTTAATAAATTTATGAAGCTATCTACAATAATGAATTTATCTAAAATAAATAGAGTAGAAAAATTGAACTATATATAAACCTAATTTATTGGAGAAAATTCGTTGTTTAAGTTGAAAAAGTCTAAGTCAACAAAATCACCAAGAAATATGGTGAGATGAATGAGATTCGGCCTCCACTTTAAATTAGAAAACTCGAATTTGAGTCCCTTTTTAATAGAAAAATTCTCATTTGTGAGCGTTTTCCCTTTAGTAAACCTTACATAAAGCTGATCTAGACTACTGTAGTTAATTAATGGCAAAATTTCACATATAGATAACTTAGAACCCTTCTAACTAACTTTTTAGTCTAAGTTTTACTAATTACAATTTATAAGCAGCAGTTAGTGAAGAAATGTATAAAGACTCATTTATACAAATCTATTAGTCATTTTTTCCTCAAAAATCGATTATAAAAAGAATAATCCATCCATTTAAAAAGGTAAGAGAGTGTAATTAAGACCCTTAATTATCTCCAACCTTCCACAATATTCTCCTTCCATATATTATCCTTTTAAATGCTGAAAAAAACTAAGAAAAAGTGAGAAAACAACATCAAAAATTCATAAAAAGTATTTTGTGTGTGTGTATATATATATATATATATATATATAATATATATATATGTGTGTGTGTGTGTGTGTGTGTGTGTACCAAAGTATACATGCAAGATATGTATACTCTTATAAAATACATAAAATGAAAGTATATAAAGATTGTATAAATAGATTTGATACAATAAGTATAATAGGATGGCAACAAAAGTAAATTATTCAAATATTCATATTTATAGCTATTATATATTGTACAAAATATTCAACTATACATATGAACATACACGTATATTCAATTATTCAACTATTCATATGTATATCTAAATAGATATGTATACTCTTGTAAAATACATAGAACTAAAGTATATAAAGATTGTATAAATAGATTTGATACAATAAGTATAACATGATGGCAACAAAAGTAATTATTCAAATATTCATATGTATATCTATTATATATTGTACAAAATATTCAATTATACATATACGTATAAATGGATTTCATAGATTTCTAAAGATTGTATAAATAGATTTCAATATCTTTCGTCAATCTCCTAAATGGGATTTTATCAGCCATTCAAATAAAGCAAATTGTTTAATGGAAAAATACTAATTAAGATTGTAAAAATAGGGGAAATGGAAGGAAAATAATGTGATTAGATGAAGAAGAAGATAAAAAATTAATCAAAAAAACAAAGAAAATCAAATATACACAACAATTGATGGATTATTCCAAAGTAAATCTTGTGCGAATGTTTAGGGATCATAATCTCGGATGAATAGGGGAAAATATTTCTGAAATCTTCTTAAGCTTATCTAATTGAAAATCAGCCAAAAAAGTAGTCAATTAAGTGAGCTCCATAACTAATTACTCTCTATTACCTTTTTCTAATTTAAATTAAAAGGATATATATATTTCTTCACTTGTATATGAGGGCCCACATAATTAACTACTTTTCCAACTATCTTTAACCATAGAAAGTAATTATTTTAAACATTAGCCATGTTTGGTAATTATGATCTAAATTTATCTATGTTGTGTAATTTTTCCTTAATTAATTACATAAAAGTAGCCACAATAACTAGACTAGGGAAAATTGTAGGTTGGTAGATTAACCTAATTTATTGGAGAAAATTCATTTTAGGTAGAAAAGAGTTTGTCAATAAAATTATCGAAGGGTGTAGCGTGATGAATGAGATCTCTTCGCTCATTACCAGATATTTCGAGTTTGAATTTTTTTTCATTAAACCAACTTTCATTAGCGAGCGTTTTAAGATTTTTATTGAATTTTTTTTCATTAGACCATTTTCCGTTAGCTATGAAGTCTTTATTCAAAGTCCAATTTAATAAATTAAGATTTTGTTCTTCCGTGATTTTCATTAAAGATAAAATCATACAAAATATAATGTTAATTCCACCTGTCCATCTTCAAAAGTAGAGAAAATGAACCCCCACCAAATTATAATTTTTATCACTATAATTTTCGTCAAAATGGATAAACCATTTGCATTTTATTACTATCTTTTAGCTACTCGACGTACCTACTCTCTCTAGATTTTATTTATGTGTTAACATTGGATATGTTGTTGTTGTTATTTTATTACCCTTGTTAAGCTAAAAACAGTGTGTTGGGTCGACTGACTTTTATAATAATCCTTTTTTTGCTGATTCTGAAAAATGATTTTCTTGAACCGAGAGTCTAACAAAAAAAGTCTCTTTACCCCATAAAGGCAGAGATAAGATTTGTATACATCCACCTTCTTCAGACCCCATTTATGAAACTATTTCACGTATATTGTTGTTGTCGTGTAATGTGAACTAAATTTTAGACATTTTTGAATGATTTAGAGGGGTGAGTTGGCATTAATTAGTGATAAGTTTTTTACTTGAATATTAATTTTCGCTATCTAGCAATTTAGTTTATTAGTTGGTTCAATGACGATGACAACAACAATGTATTCAGTGAAATTTCACAAGTGAGGTTTGAGGAGGGTAGAGTGTATACAGACTATACTACTATTTCGTGGAGGTAGAGAGGTTATTTCCGAAAGATCCTCGACTTAAGTGCAATAAATCCATGTAATAAATTTTAATACGTGTTTTTAGTTTGTTTTTTTTTTCCTTTTTTTTTTTTTTTTTTTGGTTAGTCTACAAGAAAAGAAAAATACTATTTACATGAACTAGGGACCGTTTGGCCATAGATTGTATTCACTATATTCCGAAATACGTATTTATTTTATTCCGGAATACTTGTTTGGCCATAAATAAACCAAATACAACTTGAAGTTGTATTTGGAAATTTGGAAACAAGAGGTGTTTTCACAATATTGGGTTTCACTTTTTTCACTTATTTATTTATTTATTCAAAAAATTCTAAATTTTTTACTTTCATAAAATAACCCATTTTCATAAAATTCTAAATTTTTAATTTTTTTTTTCACTTTTTATATATATTTTTTAAAAATATATATTTAAATTCTAAATATTAACTCTAAAATATTATGGCGAAATGTAACTCCAATTCTATTTTCAACTTCAAAAATTACATATAAAGTGAATACGTTTTTAAAGAAAAGAAGTACGATTTTAAAACGTGTTTTTAATTGCATATGTATAGTTTTTTTTAGAGCAGAGATCTAATTACTATTTTCCTTATTAATGATGACATATAATAAATTTGCTTTTTCTTAATTTTAAATTTTTGTGGAGAAAATATTGGGATAAACAGTTTAAAGATATTTTTAACGTAGTGTAATATTTTATCTGCCACCTAATCTAGTACTGAATAATTAGGTTCTTTAGTTAATTACCTAACAAGAAGAAAGTGCGAAATGTAATCTAACACAAGAAATTTTATCGTGAAAAACTCCTTGTTCACGGAAGTAAAAAATCACAACCTATCTCTCTTGTCTCAAATTTCCATTAAAAACTAGAGTATAGGTTACCATTTTATAACCAAAGAAACTAATCCTAAGTACCTTATCTTTTCGTTTTTTCTAGTTGCAACTGTCCCTTTTAGAGCTCTTAATTATCATATTCTTGAAATTAAAGTCTCTACAACTCAATCAACAAACACCTATTACAAAAGTTCTAGAAAAGTAAATAAGTTGCAATTCTCGAACACATAATTAATCAACCTAGCTAACAGCTTGAGAACTAAAACAATAGCTTCTTAGGAACAAATTCTCTTCGTTACGTTGATAGATTGACTCTCCCAAAGTACTCTTAATAATGACTACTAATCACTAAGAATAAATCTCAATTTGTGTGTAACAACGTTCGTAAGAGCCAATAACATCAATGTGGTGCTCTATACAGAAAAGTGATAGCTGATCAAGGAATCCAATCCTAATTGGTCTTGATTACCTTGTTTGTTTCGATCTTCACATGTTTTCTCCTAATTTTAAAGTACTTTCCTTTTTGTGCAAATACAATGATGTTTTCATTTTGAATTCTTGCTCCTTGATCAACGTGTTTAGTAATAATAATCTCAACAACTCAAAGAATCCTTCTTGAACTTGGCATCTGCTTCGTAACCACTACTTGACAGTCGTTTGTGAAAAAACATATTTCTTTCACTTCATTCATAGAACTTCTGCAATCTTATCCCTTCAATAGATATGCTAAGCACATGGTTCTTGTGTAATTATATTTATCAATCATACGCATTAACACTTTCTTATTAACACCTACTAAAAACCTAATTCTTATATAATGTCTGTTAATCATCAAAACTCGAATTTAAAGCTCTTACACTTATGTATATCCTCCAAACATATACAGTGTTTTTCATTTTGAACCGTAAATAATTTTCCTGTTTTGTTTGTTGTCATGTCCCATCAAACATGCATTGATTTCACAGGTCTATTTGAGCCATATCTTCTTTCTTTTTCTTTGTTTTTTTTGGGGTTATTTTGGCTGTTTTTCTTTGGTTTTTTTCCTAAAAATATGAAAACTTAAAACTGAAAACAATAAAGTCATAAACGTGAAAAACATTTTGGGTTAAAATGTGTGGACTAAAATGTAGATTCTCATTAAAGAAAGTGACACCTCAATTAATTATTTTAGGTCCATACAACGAATAAGTACATAACTCACGTGTATGTTTGGTATCTAAGAGAAAATGACAAAAAATGAAATGTCTTGTTTGATTGTTTGTTAATTAAACATGTTTTGGAAACAAGAATATCCAATAAATTTGTCAAAAATGTACATTTTACTCTCGTCAAATATTTAACAAACTTTGACGGTTAGATTTGATGAAAATTGTGGGGGAAAAAACCAAAAAATTACGTCAAATCTCAATAATTGTAATACCAAAAACAACATTAGACATTAAAAATAGATAAAATGAAATAGTAACAAAAAATACACTTCAAAGAATTACACCAAAATCCAGCAGATTTAAAAAAAAAATAGAAGTTGTAAAAACTATAAAATTCGAAAACACTTCTGATGAGAAAGTTTTCGATAGATATTAGCGATTTTTTAGTAGTGGCTCGCTTTAGTACAAGAGTTCAAAGCCTCTCCACTAGAAATAACCTTCGCTTACTCACGTATATGTTTGGTATCTAAGAGAAAATGACAAAATGGATTGTCATGTTTGGTAGTTTGTCAATTAAACATGTTTTTGAAACAATAAAGATCCATTAAATTTGTCAAAAATGTACGTTTTTTCTCTCCGTCAAATATTGAACAAACTTTGATGGTTAGATTTAATAAAAATTGTGGAAAAAAAAACAAAAAATTACGTCAAATCTCAATAATTGTAATATCAAAAACTGCACCAAATACTAAAAATCTATCTACATCTACATCTACATTTAGAAAAGTGATTCGAATTTTTTACCCTTTATTAAAAGACTCCGCTTTAGACTAAATTGTCTTTTCACTTTTTTTTCTCAAATTATTATTTAATTATTAGAAAATAAAAGAATCCTAAAATATATGAAAAATTCATGTTAGTAGGTTTTCTTTTTCCTTATCCAGGTGAAAAAAGGAGTCCTAAACAATTTACTTCTCCTTCAATTTTATTTTCAAAATCAGGAATAAAAAACGAAAAAAAACAAAACTTCTTTACAAAATTATTTACGTACGTGCTGGTTATTAAATTTTTTAATATGAAAATTTCCCATTGATTGGTAAGAAAATAGAGAAGGTCCAGTGGAACTCAAACTCGTGCAAAGTTATTCAATTGACGCTTTCTATTTTTTTTTTTTTAAACTACATTTTTTATTAATTCATAAAAGGAACCAAACGTACTATTAAAGAATTGAAAAAACAAGGTCGAAAGATCCTAACCTCACGTTGATTTCATTTTGTTTTTTAATCATATACATATATTATAAGCAGAGGCGGAGCTAGTGTAGTATACGGGGGTTCGGCCGAACCCCCTTCGACGAAAAAATATACTATTTATACATGATAAAAATTATTTTTTATGTATATATAGTATGTGTTGAACCCCCTTCGGCTAGTTTTTCTTTAAATATTGAACCCCCTTAGTTGAAATCCTGGCTTCGCCTCTGATTATAAGCCAGGATTAGTTACTTTAATACCAAGTTAGTTTTCATCTATAAATAAAGGAGTTGTTATTCATGGTAAAAGGGTTTCAATTCAATTCTTGTGTCAGTTAATTCTAATTGATTTTCTTGTTTTGCAGCATCTAGCAATCTCATACAAGTATGGATTTCCGATAAATTTTAGTTAGGTTATCCTTTAGTTTTTTTTAATTATTATTATTATTATTATTATTATTATTATTATTATTATTATTATTATTTCTTCAAATAAAAATCTATAAGATAACTTCTTACCCATAAAAATAGTAATAGCAGGGTGGAAATAAGTTTTATG
The DNA here is from genome assembly GCA_031232105.1 of Capsicum rhomboideum. Lineage (NCBI taxonomy): Eukaryota > Viridiplantae > Streptophyta > Magnoliopsida > Solanales > Solanaceae > Capsicum > Capsicum rhomboideum. The sequence goes on from CP124707.1 coordinate 50,909,768, forward strand.
TACATGCATGTTATTGTTGTTACAGATGTTAAATGTGCTTATATGCTCTACAGTGGATCCACCTGCACACCAACATTGAAAAGGTAGACTTTTCATATCTCTTTTTTCCTATTTATGCTCTCAATCAAGTAAATAGTTATTGTTTGGAGAATTATGTTGTTTTTCGAAGATATAGCTTATAAGTTTGACTTTTCCAAAGCAATATGTCTTATTTATTAATAGGCGTTTGGCCATAAAAATTAAATTTTTTAGAGTTGGAGTTAAAGTTATGTTTGACCATGAAAAAAATTAGAGTTCTTTTTAACTTTTTGTGAGAGAAGTAGGCGTGAAAACAAGCAGGAGTAAAACTTGTTTTCACTTTTCCTGATTTTTTTTCACTTTAGTGAAATAAATTTTATGGCCAAACATCATAAAATTTTACTTTTTTCACTAAAGTGAAATAAATTTTAGGAAAAAAGTAAATTTTTTTTTTATGGTCAAACGGATTCGCTTGCATAAGTGTTAGTCTTAACAGTGGGTCTCAATATCTAATCTCATTCATTATTGCATGGCATTTGTTGAAATTTAGATCTGAGGCCTATAAATTGTTTTTATGTAATTTTAATAAATTGTTAATATGAATTTTTGATAGATTTCATGAATTATTAATTTGGTTGGATATATACATATATATGTTGATGTGGTTGGATATATATGTATTTTAATAATTTTATTCTTTTTATATATTGTTTCATTAATTGACGTGATACACACGTGCTTTGCACGTACACTTAACTAGTAGATTTAGAAAAATAGCTGCAAAAAATGCACTTTAAAAAGTTGCACCTAACTACAAAAATAGATTAAAAATAGCAAAAGATGTAAAAACTATAAAATCCGTTGAAAACACTACCGATGAGAAAATTTTCGATGGATATTAGTGACTTTCTAGTAGTAGCTAGCTAGCTCTAGTACTAGAGTTCAAAGCCTCTCCGCTATGAATAATCCTACATTTACAAACATGAGTTGTGATAGAATCATTGGTATTTCTTCACTGTTAATCACATGTTTTGGGTTCGAGTCTTTGGCAATAGAAAAAGTTTTGTTCGAAGTGTCAACCCTAGAAATGGGCCCTGCAATACGTTAATTTAAATTTAATCGAGATCTAATATAAATATTGAACACCGAGTGAGTAACCAAAAAATTTCTATATTTTGTTCACAATTCTCCCCATTAAACCTAGCATTAAGCATAGGTTGTTAAATATTTAACAAAAACTAAAAATATTTATTTTAAATAAATTTTAAAGATCAAAACTGCTCACAAACATATTTAGGAGCATATTTTGAGTTTGCTCCAAAACACAATGGACCACCAGAGAGGTGACACTTTAATTCATTTATTTACTTTAGGTCCACAACACGTATGATATAACTCTCATCAGTCTATTATCTATAACTCTTCATAGACATAACTAGTGAAAATGACCACCAAAAAGAAAAATCGATATGTTTGGTAGGGTTTTATAACTCTTAAACGTGTTGAACAATTTTGATTCACTAAAATTTGTCAAAGGTTTGTGGTTGTTAAATAAAATAGAAACAATAAGAAAAATGATTTAACAAGAAACAAAATCTTAGAAATCACAATGACAAAAACTACAACAACTATTAGAAATAGATTTGTTTTTAAAAAAGGGTGGAAGTGTGTGTGGTGGGGAAGGGGAAGGGGTGGGATACTGGGGGAAGGGTTTGATTGAGGCTATTATTATGCACCCTATCAAACGACCCCTAAATATATTGATTAGCTTCTAGCCGAGAAGCACTCTCCATCCACTTTCATTTTTTCATGTGCTCGAAAGTTAGCCTGTTTCGTTCAGTTTTTGAGACCCTTCCTGATTCCTTATTACCACCCGAGTTTCCGACATGACCTTTTTCTAGCCAATCCATTAAAATAACTTAGAGATTTAATACATAACACAATTGAATGTAAAGAAAAACAATACATTCCATTCAAGTGTACATATATGTGTAAATTCCCTCCTCGAAATACTTAAACTATTAAAGAGGTGACACTTTTATTTACTATACCTTTTTCCATGTTTACATGGTATGGGTCCGATTATTTTTAACGTAGCCATGTGGATTTTTTGTCACGATTCGATTTTTTGAGTTATGACTACCATAACCCACCAATAGGCAAGCCATGCCATAGCCCGGAGCGGCAAGCAACCGGCTAAGAGGCAGAAACCAGAAGAAAGTGGGATGAAGAAGGCATAACAAATGGCCCTGTCTGCTATCGGATTGGGTGCCTATCTGACAACCTATCCTACCACCCTGAGGACCACCTCTCGAACCCTGGGGACCACCCCTACGATCATGAGCACCATCCCCAATTGGCGGCGGCACTGATCTGATCAGTTATACAGTCTGAACTACAGGCTCAATCATCCCTCATCGGGAAAACTCACGGACGAAGTGACCAATAACACACTCATAACATGCCCCTAACTGGAGATCTAGCCGCGGGCTTGGGATCCTGATCCCCGGCTGCCGCTCCTCACGTCCTAGCCATCTGGGAAAGAGTGACCCAAATAAAGTGTAGAGACCAACTCAGACCCAACGCATGGAGATAAATCAAAAAGATGAGATTTTTCTTAAAATATGTTATGCAGCCTTCCGAAGATAGGATACAGATGTCTCTGTACCGATCCGCGGGACTCTACTAAACATTGGCTCTTGTATCAACAATACCGGTGAACCTAGGCACTGATACCAAGCTGTGCAAATGCGATAAGGAAATAAGTAGAGGTGATACAGAACAATAAGTAAATGCAGAAATAAACAGACAAGTCAAATATAACCTAAATGGGCCCCCATAAGCCTAGAAGGTCTGAAGAAAACAATAACCCAACTGTGCCCCCATAAGCCGGTGGGATATACAAGAAAAGTAAATGCAGAACCGTCAGTAACCTGTGGCTGAACCAATATCCAGTAACCATAGTAACTATCCAGGGGTGTACCAAGTTTGAACCGGCACCAATGGTTAATAACAAGATGCCAGACGCCAGACGTCAGGTTCGAACCGGTCACAGTGGGTAATAACGAGAGGCCATATATACAGTCTATCTAGAACTCATAGCCAGATGCCGGACTCGAACTGAAACTCAGTGAATCACAATATCAGAACCACGGTACTCAATGCCAGAACAATTAAATAGTATCCCAATCAGTAGTTGGACTCGAACCGAAAATCATAATAGTCAGTAACTATCATATCTGAATCAGTGGCCGGACTCGAACCAGAACTCATAATAGTCAGTAACCATCATATCTGAATCAGTGGCCAGACTCGAACCGAAACTCATAATAGTTAGTCTCCCAGAGTCATCATAACCAAGTGCCAGAATAGTGTCAGTATCCACACAAATACAAGTAAACGGGGACATACCGGCTCCAGACCGAACCCGAAACATAAATAAAGGAGCTAACCCACAATGTACTACAAGGCCAATCCTTGGGTCCTCCGAGGTCAACTGCCTATTACTAGGCGATATATATGCCAAATCGAGTATCTCAAGTGTACCATAGCAAGGTGGGTCCCAATACTAGGTCAAGACTAACAATCCCGATCAAGTGTTATCTTATCTGGGGTCGATAGGGCCAAACGGATTAAAGGGTCATAACCAGGGTAAACCAACCCAAAGGTTATCCTAAAAGAGTATCGTAGGGCTTAACTAAGACCAATAATGTCTAAGGTTAACTATACCGACTGTGAAGAGTAGCGGGGCCCACTACAGGGTCCCGGAACCAAGTCTGGGCTAAACCTATCAGAATCTGGACTAAGGTTTCCCAATCCCCTACTAACAGAAGTACAACATTAACCAACCCTATAAAGGTCATCTTTGGCACACCACGAGGATAACGAACCCGAAACATACCCGAACAGGGCCCTAACCGGCCCAAAAAGCCTAATCATAGCAAGCCAACTCCAATCTACAACTACCAGCCCAAACACTAGCACAATAGCATAAACATCACTAAAATGCGAGGGTGCATGCTAAGTCCGGGGTAAGAATGACAGAAGATAAATAGCTCCCAAGCTGTCAGTCCCAGCAAGTCATAAATAACTTGGGACAGTTATAGGAAAGCTCTAAACGCCGAGAACGCATGAAAACGAGGAAAATGACCGGGAGGGTCATTACATTTTTATCTTTTTACATATAATAGTGAGATTTGAATTCGAAATACCAACTTACTACCTTGATATCGTAATGAAATATGCGACTAGTACAATCTTAAAACTCAATTTCTTTAAAGAGAAACACTTTTTTTTAACCTAGAGATTTAATACATAATGCAATTGAATGTAAAGAAAAATAGTACATTCCATTCAAGTGTTCCATGTAAATTCCCTCCTTGAAATGCTTAAACTATTAAAGAGGTGACACTTTCATTTACTGTACTTTTTTTCAGGTTCACAACTTCTCATATAGTCTGATATCATAATGAAATGTGCGACTAGTACAATCTTAAAACTCAATTTTTTTAATGCGATAAACCCTTTTTATAATTTTTCATGCCCCCGATGTTCGGTGTCAGTATTGGACCAACTTATCCGTATTCCCGCATTGCAGGGCCTATTTTTGAGGTTGGTGCTTCCAACAGAATTTTTTACATATCTAAAATTCAAATCCAAGACCTCTGAGTATGAGTGGAGAGATCTCAACCATCCCACCACAATACATATCCATATGAGAAACACTTTTATTTACCTATTGGTAGTATCTATTCTACCTATGAAATCTCAATCAAGTAATTCTTTTTGGCTTGACATGGTTGTCTGTTCTTTTGAAAATATATATGCGGTTAAATATTAAAAAAAGAAGAAGTTAACTTAATAATAATAATAATAATAATAATAATAATAATAATAATAATAATAATAGTAATAATAATAATAATAATAATAATAATAATAATAGTAATAATAGTAATAGTAATAATAATAATAATAATAATAATAATAATAATAATACTAATACTAATTAGTAATAGTAATAATAGTAATAATAGCAATAGTAATAATAGTAATAGTAGTAATAGTAATAATAATAGTAATAATAATAATAATAATAATAATAATAATAATAATAATAATAATAATAATAATAATAGTAATAATACTAATACTAATAATAATAATACTAATTAGTCATAGTAATAATAGTAATAGTAGTAATAATAGTAATAATACTAATAGTAATAGTAGTAATAGTAATAGTAGTAATAGTAATAATAATAGTAATAGTAGTAATAATAGTAATAATAGTAATAATAGTAATAATAATAATAATAATAATAATAATAATAATAATAATAATAATAATAATAATAATAATAATAATGCAATAATTTATAATAAATGCGATAGGATAAACAGATAAGTTCAGATCCTGGAGCATAATTATAACCATGAGTTTTAACATTTAATGTTAATGCATCTAATATATTTACATCAGATAAAGACAGCTGTAAATTAGGCTGTGTATTAAAATATACAGGGCCATAGGCGACTGTGGATGAAATGAAACAAAATTTACTAGATTCTCTCCTACACATGAAAACAGATTCTTCTATGCATAATGGGAGCATAAACGACAACGACGATGATAGTTTCACCGATGCTCAGCCACCGGAACCTGAACAAGAGATGACCGAACAGGAATTAGACAGCACTGAGACATTAATTGCACGTCTCAAAGCAGCTGATAAAGCAGCAGCAGACAAAGCTCAGGGGAAAAAGAAAGCCTCATGATAAGGCATTATTGAAAGATATTTTCAGCCGCCCAAACAGTAACATCAACAGTAGATTCACTGTTAGCACAGTATATTCACTGTTAGTACAGTAGATTACTGTACACTTTTACTATTTAGGGACCCACTTGGGACCCATTTTTACTGTGTAAAGATTCTTTTTTTTCTTTAAATAGGTTACATTTGTTTACAGAAGGCAGAGTGTTTAGACTCCCCTTCTCTCTCTATTAGTTTTCCTCCTCCTTCTCTCTACATTTCAGTTTTGTAAATTTTTATTTTGTAAATTAATAAAATTCAGAAAACGTCCACCTTTTGGACACAAATATTGGCCTTGCTTATACAACCCCTCTTTAATTAAGCCCTTGCTTTCGGGAACTGACCCTTGCCACCGGATCTAATCAGGTGACACCCCTTCTCTCCATCTTTTAAGTCCAGACTATGTCTGGCTAAATCTCTTTCTATGTTGACCACATGATCTTTCTGTATCTTAATTCTTAGAATCTGGCTTTATTAAAATATGAGAGATATTTTCTTATATCACTCTGACTTGGTTTCTGAATGGAGATACAGTCCTGACTACTAAGATTAAGTCTAGTAAGCCGGTGAAAGGTAAAAGCCCGATATGAGGAGAAAAAGGGCGCGTATCCTTGTTCCGGTTAGAACCTCTAGATCAAATCTTACTGAAAGAGACAGATCTCATGTCAGACTAATAGGCTTAACTGCCTCCCATACAGTTAAGTGATATATTTAAAATCTTTTATATTTCAATTTTTATACTATGTATAAAGATGCGATTTTAGCTAGATCTGTCTGACCGCGCGGATTACCGCCAGTCTTAGAGATCCTGCCAACTTGGTATCAGAGCCATGTATTTTAAAGTTAATTTATAGTAAAGAAACTGTAGTCAACATAGATAAGTTTAATCATGGATATGGGAGAAGAATCTCATACGAAAAATGATAGACTGGAAGAGGTTGAAGTACCTCAAAATCTCGATTTATTAAATCGCTGGACTATTCCAGAAATAAAAATAAAGAAAATTTATGATTATGGTTTCTTTGACCGAATTTCATCTGCTCAAAGATGATTTATTATTATTTTTCCACTAGCGTCTCGATAAGAACGTTCAAGGACATTTACATATAGGGGCAAATAAGTGGCCATAAACCAAGGTACGAAAGATAGAATCTTATTATGTAAAGAACAAGTTTCATAGAACTCTTGAGAAATATTATTTTGGTCCAATGGGAAATAGTAGCACTATTCCTTATGGAAGTCATACCTACGAATCTATTATATCCATCTGTACACAAGAAGGATTGAACTTGTGTAATGATTTGAAATTAAGTCATCAGCTTAAAATGGAAAAGTTGAAAGAGAAGACCCAATTAGGAGACTTCTGTACCCAATTTGGTATGCCTCAACCTTCTAGTAGTAAAGGTAAATCTCGATATCCAGATAAGGATTATGGTCTTTCTAAGGGATATAGAAGAAAGCATCGAAGATCTAGATACAGGTCTCCCAATAATAATAATAATAATAATAATAATAATAATAATAATAATAATAATAATAATAATAATAATAATAATAATAATAATAATAATAATAATAATAATAATAATAATAGTAATAATAATAATAATAATAATAATAATAATAATAATAATAATAATAATAGTAATAATAGTAATAATAATAGTAATAATAATAATAATAATAATAGTAATAATAGTAATAATAATAGTAATAATAATAATAATAATAATAATAATAATAATAATAATAATAATAATAATAATAATAATAATAATAATAATAATAATAATAATAATAATAATAATAATAATAATAATAATAATAATAATAATAATAATAGTAATAATAATAATAATAATAGTAATAATAATAATAATAATAATAATAATAATAATAATAATAGTAATAATAATAGTAATAATAGTAATAATAATAGTAATAATAATAGTAATAATAGTAATAATAATAGTAATAATAATAATAATAATAATAATAATAATAATAATAATAATAATAATAATAGTAATAATAATAGTAATAATAGTAATAATAATAATAATAATAATAATAATAATAATAATAATAATAATAATAATAATAATAATAATAATAATAATAATAATAATAATAATAATAATAATAATAATAATAATAATAATAATAATAATAATAATAATAATAATAATAATAATAATAATAATAATAATAATAATAATAATAATAATAATAATAATAATAATAATAATAATAATAATAATAATAATAATAATAATAATAATAATAATAATAATAATAATAATAATAATAATAATAATAATAATAATAATAATAATAATAATAATAATAATAATAATAATAATAATAATAATAATAATAATAATAATAATAATAATAATAATAATAATAATAATAATAATAATAATAATAATAATAATAATAATAATAATAATAATAATAATAATAATAATAATAATAATAATAATAATAATAATAATAATAATAATAATAATAATAATAATAATAATAATAATAATAATAATAATAATAATAATAATAATAATAATAATAATAATAATAATAATAATAATAGAAGTATCGTTTAACCCTTCTTGATTATTGATGAAACATTACATAACATTCATATTGTCTTGGCCTCGGAAAAGTTGAACTTTAAGGGGCCGGTTTCAAGTTCGATATTCCCTTGCATGTTTTTTCGATAAACTCGCCGCGTGGAGCTTACCTAGTACGATTGATCTCTCCTGTGAAGTTTATCCTGTCCGTATCTGAAAAATAGCAATGTGAATTCTCTAGTCATAAAAAAATAATAACACAAGTAATTAATAATATAGTTGTATTTGTCATTGTTCAGTTCACTAATTGAGAGCATCAATTAGCCGGCAAGTTATATCAAGATACTTCTAAGCTTTAACTCATCTTTATTTGTCACTTTTTACCTTATTAAAAAAATAAACATTATTTTAATCTTCTTAAAAGTTATTATTTTCTATATATTTATTATTTTTCTTTCTATTTTTGTCCATGGTTTATGGATAAGAACCTTTTGCCTATATATAAACTCCACATTGCATGACGCAATTCCATGAGAAATTGAACACAATATTCCACTTTTTCATTCAATTTTGGATTGGTAAATCTGTTTGAACACATGACATAATCTTGACTCTGTGACCTACTGTGACTCGAATTTTGCGAGCGAATTCAGAATTTAAAATTAGCTATTTTTTTTTATATATGTAACAATTTATTTACATATGTATATAGTCCGAATTCATAATGGATTTAAATTTTCGTTACATGGTGTTAAAATATAAAAAAACAAATATATGAAGATTTATATATACAGTGTAATTTTCAGTGATGGGGTGTCAATTGACACCTACTAGACAAGGGTGGCTCCCCGCTCCAGCACTGATCTTGACTAAAGGCAGTGGGCTCTATCTATTGAATTGTGTGACCATAAGTTACACGTTATTTTATTTCTTGCGCTAGATTTTGAGATTAAGTTAGTTGGAATGTCCATTTCTTATCATTTATTACTTCCCTCCTTCCTCACAAGAACCAAAGATTAGTCAGTATGGAATTTGATTGCTTACTCTAATAGGCCTCGTTCATTGTATATATGTACCAATTTTCTAACACACATATATATAGTTTGAATTTGTAACGAAGCTAATATTTTCGATGAGAGGTGTCAAAATATAAAGAAGTACTGAACACTCAAAGAAGTCAAGAGATTCAACATATCATGTATACTTACATATTGATATATGTTGGACAAGGATAGCTCCGCAACTGATCCTAATTACTAAAGATAGTAAATTTTATCTAGTGAATCGTGGTGATTATATACATTGAGTCAAACATCATTAAGCTCACCTCTTAAAGTTAATTTTTGATATTGAGTTAGATCGAAAATTCATTTTTTATCCTATATAACTTTCAATATGGAAAACTGATTGCTTACTCTAATAGGATTCCTTCATTGATTCTCATTTTGTGATATTTGTTGGTTTATGCATGACTTTTAGTTAAAACGACATTATAAATTTCTTAGCCAATTAATAGTAAGTTGTTTTTTCTATGAGAAATATTGGACATTGTTTTGGTCCATGTCTCATTCCTTTGACTTGAATATAGTACCAGATACCTTTCTTGTTTATTCAACCATAATAAATTTGGAATAGTAGGAGTTAGGGGAAGGATTACATCAAATCAAAAGAAATAATTCACCTAGTTGAAAAGCCAACATGAAACATGGACTGCACACACCCAAAAAAAAAAAAACAGGAGGAAAAAAAAACAAGAAAAACACAATACATGTGTGTGGATTAAATACTTTGTTCTTGATTTTTCACATAGTGTCCGGTATTCAGTCTGGGGTCCTTAATCTGAGTTAGTGCTAAGAAGTCCAATTTTGAGAAGTGAGATGCCCTCTATCAAAAATAATTTTACTTTTAAGACTCAAGTACTAACCTTGTGAAATAACTTATTCAAGAAGAGCACAAGAACAACTTGCTTAAGTTATCTTCCATGTAGATAAGCAACAACAATAATAACATATTGCTTTCGATGGATCTTCAACTCAAGTAAAGCATATCAAAAATTAGTATAAAAGGAAATACAGTAGTGAAAAGTCAAGTCACAAATAATGAACAAAAGAACACTAACTCCGTGTAGATTAGCGTTGAATTAATTATTTTATTTTTATAAATAAGCTATTAGATCAATAGTTGGTCGACATACATAAAATGTGAATTTTATCTATTAGATTTTGTATTGGATCATGAATCACTTGGGACTGCTGGTATGAGTTTGACAGCAGTGTAGGGCTTTTGTCAAATTTAGTATATTTATTCTCTGCATTTATATGTGTAGGGCTTTATCAAATTTAATATGGGAAAATACAGAGAGTAACAAATTTAAGTTCATAATTAAGCTAAGTAGCATTACTTCAAAAAAATTAAGTAGGACAGCAAAAATAACATTATTTTTTAGTAGGTCCAAGCCACAACCGTGTTTTACAGTTACCAGGTGTAACTTCTCCCCCTTTCACGGCTTAGCATTTATCCCCTTCCTTTTTTGATTTTATCTCTTTTTTATTTTCTCAATCTTTCTCCTATTTGTTAGATTTCAAATTTTACAATATTTCTCACGTTATTTTTCTTTCACTCTTCATTCGATTTCAATTATGTTCCGGACAGATATGGACATCACCAGAGTTGTCATCAGAGGACATCGCTGCTGATTTGACGAAAAGGTTATTGATGGTTCGTGGTTGTTGTGGTTGTTCGTCGGTTTGCTATCCATTTAAGTCGAAGACATTTCCAGTAGAGTTGAAGCTCGTTGGTGGGTTGAATTTCATTGAAAAAGAAAATGGGATTTGTTTGGTCGAAGCTCGAATCTTCAATATTAATGGCGGTTCTCAAGAAAAAAGGATGATAAAGAAATGGGTTCTTGTGGTGGTGGAGGTCACCGGAAAAAATGGGAGAAAGGGAAGGTTGAAGGCTGTTTAGTGGCGTTGTGATGTATTTGATATCAATAAAGTTTGAATTTTTAATTGTATATGTATTTCATAACAAATAAATGAATTTGTACATGTATTTTCAAAGAATGATGGCAGTATTTTTAATGTATCTATGTTTTGTATATGTATTTGATGTCATAAAAACAGTTATATATTTTGTATTTGAATAAAGCCTGAAATTTGTAGTTGTATACGTATTTCAAAACAAATAAATGAATTTGTATATGTATTTCAAAGTATGATGACAGTGTTTAAAGGGTCTATGTGTTGTATATGTATTTGAGGTCATAAAATATTATGTATTTGTACGTGAATAAGCCCTGAATTTGCAGTTGTATATGTATTTCATAACAAATAAATGCGTTTGTATAAGTATTTGAAAGAATGATGACAGTGTTTAATCATACTGATACAAATGATAATTGTTTAATACAAATATAAATGATAAATTTGACATACAAATACAACAATTTATATAAAGTGTATTATTTGATACAAAAAAATATAAAATATAAAACACACACAAAAAAAAATGAGAAAGAGAAAATATAAAATACAAAGAGGGTGAAAAATGTGAAAATATAAAAAATAAAATACAAAAAAAGAAAAAGAAAAAGAGAGAGTAGTGAAAATATAAAATATAAAGAGGGAGAGAGATGTGAAAATATAAAATATAAAATATATATATATATAAAAAAAAAAGATAAAGGGAACATGAAGAGAAAGAGAGACTAGAGGTAGAAGAGAGAGAAAGAGAGAAAACCTTATTTTTTGAAACTCATTAAAAAAAGCTTCCTATTTGAAAATGAAATCTTCAATTAATCTTCAATTGAACGTGATTTAAGGAAGCTGATATTCTTTATCTTTTAAACTCAAGTTATTAGGATATTCAGCTATTTGTATATGTATTTCGTCAGTAAAAAACGTCCCCTAATACAAAATTAGCAATTTGTTGCTACGGCTGTCTTAGTTAAATAGTCAAGTTTGCTATTTCTGAACTTTTTCCATTTAATATACCTATAATTATGTTTTCTGGTTTCTGATTTGTAATTTTTTAAAAGGAAACTAAATAATGTAAAAGAAGACAGAAACAACTGTCCAAATTACCTGCTACACATTATAAGAGGGTCAGGTCATTTGAACTTCTTTTCCTATTTTGTGCTGATCTTTAATTTTTATCCCTCATAACAAACAACTTTTTGGCGGAACATAAATTATATTTTCGTATTACTCTATTCCACAAGTTTGCCCGATCATAACTTCAGTTTTTAAAGACTTACGCCCTACTAGGCATAAGTTCGATTGCTATAAGGAGAAAACGTACAACTTCGCCATATTAAAATTGTGTTTGAATTAAAATGTCTTATGAGTTATGAAGGTTCATTTTGTTTTTGGTTTTCCCTTTTTGTAATACACCAAGTTCATTTTGTGTTATGTACAAAAAGGAAATTCAAAATTAAGATCTTTGATGATCTCATTGTTAAGGCCCAGCACGATCCAAGGTTTGGACCAGTCCATCAAATGAAAGCTGGACGGCCCGTTTCATAAAGCCCATTTCATTTCACTTCCTTCTTTGTAATATAGTCGAAAATGACACTATGACAACAATAACATTACCCAAATACCCAATGTAATCTCACAAAGTAGAACTTTGAGAGGGTAGGGTGTACACAACCTTACTTCTATCTTGGAAGTAAAGAGACTGTTTCCAATAACACTTTTACTCGAGGAAAACCGAAAATGACATTCAATAGCAAAATACTAGTAAAATGAAATAGACCACACAACAAGAAAAACCAATTAAACAGAAAACACTGAAGTCATTTGAGATAAAGTTCAATTGTATCTACAGAAGGTGATAGTAGTTCCTCAATGGGAAACTCCGAATAAATGAATAAATTACATGAAAATGGCGCATTTATAATATCCATTAATTTGCAGTTGCACAAACAACAATCAATCTTTACCCCGTTAGGATCAAGGGCTAAAAGATGTTCCTCGATCGGTACAAAAAAAGATGAGATAATTACACAACAAAACAACTCTCTCATGATCTCAGCCTCCGCGGTTTGCCTCCTTTAGAACCTCGCTCCAGCACCCAGAAACGCGGTTTAAACAGTTATTTACAACTTTAAGCTCTTCCTATACCTGATTCATCGTATGTCTAATTTCCGGTTTAGTACTTGATCACATGATGGCGCAGCCAAAGTTCATACATGACCATATGAAAAGCATCATGTCTTATAGGAGGTGAATTCCACTGGAAGTGTTTTTGAACCTGATAACGAGAAGATTAATCATTAGAAAGTTATTGATATTGACTCCTCGTGTTAGCGATGCAATTTGTGTCTTTCACGTTCACTAGTACATTATTCTGCATAATGACATGAGAAAGTTTTTCCATTTCAGGCATAACTACACTGGGGGTATTCCAACTTACCTTTACTAAATTGTTATGCAAGGTGACAAATTCATCTTGTGTGATGTTCTTGAGGATTTGCTTTAGATCATATACATCCTTCTCCCTCAGTACGACCGCAAACTTATGCCAATCAACAATGTCATTGAATGGCAAATCATAGTAATCAGAGAGTATCACTGCAAAGATGACACAAAAAGTAGTGGAGATTTAGGACGCAAGCAATAAGTTAAACAGTCGGATAATATTAGAAAAAGATGATCAAGTCTGTTGAAAAGCATCGCGTGAATTCATTTATACCAACTTCTTGTTAACTAACTTGGCGACCAAATTACTTAAGTCTTCTCTCTCATTGTCTCCCTTCCTTCCCCCATGACCTCTTCTGCCTTTACCGGAGAGATAGAAGATTATTCTAAAAACTAGAAAACATGTGACTGAACAGTTATAATGATCTTAATAACAATTGCAAGTTTTGTTCCTTTGTAAAAACAAGTAAAATATATATCAATATTGAGCCTCACCCGTCTCTCTTTTCAATATATGTTTTTTTCTTTTTGTAATTTCAATTTCTGAGACATGACAGTTCTACTCAATGTAACATAAGAGATCCTTCCAAGCCGAAGTGAGAGACAAAACAGTGAACTAGCAAGTAGAAGAAAGAAGGATGTGCAAGCAGTTACTGAGCAATTCAGAATTAATTGAGTAAGACTTTCTTCCATGCAAAACTGAATTTGTGAATGAAGATCAACGACTTGGTTTCACGCTATCTTACAAACATTTCCTATCTTAAAGCTTATCATGACTTATCATGATTTCAGTATAATATCCACAAGAACTGAGAAGCTACGAAAAGGTAGTCATATGAAGAAGAAATTCTACCATCGCCAACTTGGTGTGTATCATGAGGTGCTTAATTGAAGACAAGACAACATAATAACAATCTTAATGACCGTTTTAAGCTGCCTAAAAAGCTCAAATACTTACCAGGAACACATCCATAATGTATTGAGTCTGTTATACGAGCACTGTTAACCTGGGAACCACCTGGACATATGCAGAACTTTGTCCTGTAAAATCTCTTTTGATAAACAAGAGGTCCTGTAGCCCTGTTTATCCTATTGTTGGAAATATCCAATTCGGTGTCATTTTCCCATTGGCGTGCCAGGATAACCCTGATTTTAGAGTTTCTATGACCTGCCCAGAAACCCAAAGTTGTCCTGTACAAATTAGGATTACTGTTAGTGACATGCTATTTTCACTATGATAACTTCTGACCAGCTATGAATATATAGTGACAGGCTTTCCTATAGTGATAGGTGACCAATCATAAGTGACAAACTACAACAACACACCCAGTGCAATCCCACAAATGGGTTCTGGAGAGTGTAGGATGTACGCTGACCTTACCCCTACTGTTGTGGGATAGAGAGAGACTGTTTCCAATAGACCCTCAGCTCAAAAGATAAGCGACAAACAAGACTAAGAAATTTTACTCCAACTACAAGATCCATCTCATTATTGGGGAGGGCAAAGAATGAATTAGTTCCTACTTCCTTCGAAAGCCTCCTCTAAAGGTAGAAGATTGGGTGGAGTGCATACTTTTAGATATTAATAATTAACTTTACAGAACAAGCTTCTGAGGGCACTAGACCAATACGCCAGCATAAAATAACCATTCAGCCCGTTTTCAATTAAAACTTTTTGAAAAATGTCTCTCATAGGCATAGGCCAGCATATTGGATTGACATTTGTCATTCAATGTATTACAATACACAGAGAAAGTGAGTGCGGACAAAACACCTATGGGAGGTCCATGGATTTGTATAACTTCACACATCTGAAGATTAATTACTAAAATCCTGATAACATGGATTTTCTATCCCGATCTCTCACTAAACTGATTACAGAGGGACTTTAACTCAGTTAAAAGGCTAACTGTATTGAGACTCCAAGAACAAGACAGTACTACCTAATCAATCTACTATTGTATGCCATTCAGTGTAGTCTAAGACAAATGTCCACGATAGTTGTTTAAAAAGTCTCTCTCTGTGGAATAAGAAGAGTAATGTTTCCAACTTAGAATCACTGTTGAATCTTCTGCAGTCCTTACAGAAGATGCTCTCTTTTCAGTACCTACTTGGTAATGTTTGATAAAGTTTCTACCTTTTCATAATAAAAAGACCATGAAATTATATAATACATGTGCCCACAAAAAGGAAGATCGACATAAAAGATAGTAAAGAAGAAGGCATACATGATGAGAAGCCAAGGGCATGTTAGATGCAACTGAGAAGCATGATTATCAATGGAAGGTACACAAAAAATGCAGTTGAAAATTACTGCAACAAATATTTGTAACAGAGATCATTGCTGAATTAAAGAAAGGTATGTGTCTCAGAACAGGGCTGTAAAAGTCAGTTATTCAGAAAGTGCCGAATATGTAGAATTACACTTAGGAAGGGGCTGAGTATGTGGATTATAATAGCGAGATACTATAAATAATTGATAGGTAAAGACAAAAATTTCCTTTTTAAACATTGCATCGGGACAAGTAAAAGGAAAAGAACGGGCATTCAGCTAGGACAAAAGGGCATACTAGTAATTTTTTCATCTTCCAATTCTTCCATATTTAATGGCATAATTCAAATGTTATGGGAAGAAAAACTATTGGGCCTGATGGCAGTAACACTAGGCCCCAGCTTGAGAGGAAGAGTATACAAATGCTATAGAACTTCAGTCTACCATATAAACTATCACTACACCGGTGCAGAAGTTTTGTTTCCTTCATCCTTGGCTCAGTGAAATGTAGATTTTTACCACTCACGTAGAGATTACCATGCTGGATGCGTCAACAGGAAAAAAAAGGATTAAAGAATAACAAAAGTAGAAATACATTTCTATGAAAAGAGAATGATCTGATCTTTAGCACATTCACTATCCAACAGGATTACCTGTTCTCAATGTCATTTCCTCCAGCTGGAAGGGCAAATGGCTGTAGAACTTGTGGAAGAGCAACATCCTTATGTGGAATATATCCAACATCATAGCTAGGGGAGCACACGACACGGATCGCATTCTTTACAAGAAAGGAATGCCCTTCAGTTGCCCTGACACCAACATCATGACAGGTAACAAAGAAGTGATCTGCACCCATGGTTCTATTCCAGTATGGATATTTGGCTATCAAACTATCAACATAGTTCTGTACAATTATGGTCATGTTCTCATACGATGTTCCCTGCATTCCATCAAAGAATTCTTATATAATACATGAGGAGTCCCAAAAGTTAGGTAGAACTGGATACCCCCGTCTTAAATAGTATAGGTGTTTCAATTATTTATGTTCAAGTTTTCTCAGAAGTACGAGACTATTCAATGTTGGCGCAAAATGATAATCTTTATAAACCAAGAGCTGGTATACTACAAAAGTATAACAAGCAGCACACATTACATGGATATAGCAACAATAGGAATGGCCGACAGAGAAAAGTTCTTTCCACAATAAGTGCAAAGGAGAAAGAAGTGATATTACTACATACACCACGATTCCAAGTTCCCTTATAAAATGAAAAATCTCCGTTCTCAGCATTGGTTGCTGCATTTCCAGCTAATGAATTAACATGAGAGAAAAAAGATTCTTCAAAGAAAATTCTGGTACCACAAACACTTGGATTGGAAAGACTAACATATTCAACTAACAAGCCCTCATTAATAGATGCTGGAATCCAACTTCTGATTCCTAAGAAGATTATTTATACTATAGCCAACAGTAGTGAGTAAACTCCGAAGTAATTGAACTTCTTATTTCTTCACCCTCTCTAGCATAAGATATAAATGAATTATACAAAAACTAACCATAGTGTCTTTCACTCCTTGTTATCGGACACTTGCCTTCCTCAGCTAAGAAAAAAGTAAATGCCTTCCAACCTTGTTAAACCAATCAAGTCATATGAATGAACTTAGAGATTTACAACCAATCAAGTCATACGAATGAACTTAGAGATTTTATCTAAATTAGACAAAAACTAACCTGTCTCTTTCACTCCTTGTAATCGGACACTTACTTTCCTCAGCTAAGAAAAAAGTAAATGTCTTCAAACTTGTTAAACCAATCGAGTCATATGAATGAACTTAGACATTTTAACTTAATTAAACAAAAATTAACCATCTTTCCTCAGCTAAGAAAAAAGTAAATGTCTTCAACCTTGTTAAACCAATTGAGTCATATGAATGAACTTGGACATTTTAACTTAATTAAATAAAAATTACCCATCATCTCTTTCACTCCTTGTTATAGGACATTTACGTTCCTCGGCTAAGAAAAAAGCAAATGCCTTTCAACATTGTTAAACCAATCGAGTCATATGGATGAACTTAGAGATATTAACTAAATTAGACAAAAATTAACCATCATCTCTTTCACTCTTGTTATCGGACTCTTACCTTCCCTCAGCTAAGAAAAAAGCAAATGTCTTTCAACCTTATTAAACCAATCAAGTCATATAAATGAACTTAGAGATTCTAACTAAATTAGACAAAAATTAACCATCATCCCTTTCACTCCTTGTTATCGGACACTTACTTTCCTCAGCTAAGAAAAAACCAAATGCCTTTCAACATTGTTAAACCAATGGAGTCACATGAATGAACTTTAGAGATTTTAACTAAATTAGACAAAATTAACCATCATCTCTATTACTCCTTGTAATCAGACACTTACCACCTCATATTTTCCTCAGCTAAAAAAAAAAAAAAAGCAAATGCCTTTCAACCTTGTTAAACCAATCGAGTCATATCAATGAACCTAGAGATTTTAACTTTATTAGACAAAAATTAACCATCATGTCTTTCATTCCTTGTTATCGGATACTTACCTTCCTCAGCTAAGAAAAAGGCAAATGTCTTTCAACCTTATTAAACCAATCGAGTCATATGAATGAACTTAGAGATTCTAACTAAATTAGACAAAAATTAACCATCATCCCTTTCACTCCTTGTAATCGGACACTTACTTTCCTCAGCTAAGAAAAAAGCAAATGCCTTGCAACATTGCTAAACCAATGGAATCATATGAATGAACTTATAGATTTTAACTAGATTATACACAAATTAACCATCATCCCTATCACTCCATGTTATCAGACACTTACCTTCCTCAGCAAAGAAAAAAGCAAATGTGTTTCAACATTGTTAAACCAATCGAGTCATATGGATGAACTTAGAGATATTAACTAAATTAGATAAAAATTAACCATCATCTCTTTCACTCCTTGTTATCGGACACTTACCTTCCTCAGCTGAGAAAAAAGCAAATGCCTTTCAACCTTGTTAAGCCATTCGAGTCATATGAATGAACTTAGCCATTTTAACTAAATTAGACAAAAATGAACCATCATCTCTTTCACTCCTTGTTATAAACACTTACCCTCCTCCGCTAATAATTGTATTTCTCACTCCTGCACCCTCTCTAGCATAAGATCTAACTAAATTAGACCAAAATTAACCATCATATCTTCCCCACCTTGTTAACGGATCTACCAGTCCTAATTTTGTTGAATCTTTTTCACGGCTAGATAGATAATTTGATAAGCCAAGAAATACCTTTTAACTCTGTTAGACCAATCAACTCATTATGTTGATTACATAAATCTCATTCGAACTCCAGAAGAGCTCCAAAAGACGATTCTAGTACCAATCAAACTGATCACAAAAAGAAGCCACCAAATCCCACTGTATAAGGTACTTATTGCCACTCTCCATTCGAAAATTTCAGCACATTACGCAAATCAAGCATTGAACTGAACTAAATATTGAAAATGTACTTCCAACAAGATCGAATCTAACACAAAAGCAAATCAAATCAGCTTCCAAATACACGAAAACACAATTTATACCTTTCCTCTCATCTTATGACAAGAGATTGGAATGAAGAACAAGTGAGCCTGATCCGGATCATCCGTAACAAACTTACTCTCTCGAATATTCTGGAAGAAATATCCTTCACTAGAATACTTCCCTGTCAACTTCCTTGGCGTTTGATAAAATGTCTTCGGATCTCCATCTTTATATATATACACCTTAAATTTCCTCTCCATTTCTTCATAATTCAACTTAAATACTCCCGGTGAATTATACACATCCGTTATCACCTCCTCCTCCTTCTCCTCCCGCTCCTCCTGCTGCTGCTCCACCGCCTCTCTAACAACCTAAATCACACAAAAAAAATTCAATAAACTCAAAAAAAAATAAAAAAAAATTAGCGTGTAACTGAGCTGATTCTACAACCTTAAATCACAAAAAAATTCAATTTTTTTTTAAGAAAAATCAATTTTTTTTAAAATTTTTTTAGCGTGTACCTGAAATGAGTATACAACCTTAAATCACACAAAAAAAAAAGAATCAAAAAAATTAGCTTGTACCTGAGATGATTGTATGATGAGAGAGGGAGTTAAAGGAGGAGGGGAATTAGGAGAGTGGAAGGATTTGAGTGAGAGATATGTGAAGGAGAGGAGAGTTAAGATGGCGAGTGAGAGGAGGGAGCTTTGGAGACTGCAATAAGTGGAAGACGGTGGTTGTGGAGGTTTCGCCGACCACATTGCCGACGGAGATTGGCGGATTCCGGTGGGCAGATTCGGGTTAAAGGGGAAATGAGTTTGGGCTCCGAAAGTGTAATGGATTTGGGCTTTTCAACTGGATTTGTGAAGGCTAAATAGTAGTAGTAAATGTATACACTCATAACTATTTCTATTTTTGGAATATTTTACTCCCTCCATTCCTAAATAAGTTGATGATTTTTTTTTTAGAGTCAAACGATATAAAATTGAGTGAAGTGATAAAAACACACCTAAACTATCCTCTTTTTTTGAGTTTCACACCTAAACTAATAGAAGTGTGAGAAACACACCTAAACTATCACTTTTAGTTTGAGAAACACACCTAAACTATAACTTATAGTTTGAGAAACACACCTAAACTATCACTTATTAGTTTGAGAAACACACCTAAAAGTTGACTAGACCAAATATTTGCTTACAAACTATTTAGGTGTGTCTAACCATTAAAAATCAGTCAACGTGACATATTTTTATTTGTTTTTAGTAACAAATTATTTTTTTCATTTTTTAAATATTTTTATTCATTTTGAGGTGTGTTTCTCAAACTAATGAGTGATAGTTTAGGTGTGTTTCTCAAACCTTCAATAGTTTAGGTATGAAACTCAAAAAAAGAGGATAGTTTAGGTGTGTTTTTGACACTTCACTCTATAAAATTTGATCAATATTTTAAGATGTATTTCTTAATCAAATTGAAAAAAGGGAAAAATTGCAATTTATAGTACTTTTCATATAGATTTTGAATATCTAAATTTTGATTTTAAAAAATTGAATTAATCTAATCTAATTTAACTTTGAAAATTAGTCAAATTGACTCATGAAAAACGAAGCATGCACTTAAAAAGGAATGGAGGGAGTAAATTAAGGGCTTTTTTGTTAGGGAACAAGTTATCCTGTGATTGTTATTCCACCCTTAACGTGAGATAAAACCGACACTACAATCCCATGATTACTAATCTCGGGATAAGTTATCCCGCGATTTTATTTCAACTAAACATGCGATAAATTTATCCTAAAATTAAACTCGAGATAAGCTATCCCTTATCTCTCATACCAAATGAGCCCCAAGAGCACATTGAAATACCACGAGATGTAGAAAGAAATATAAAAATTTCTTATTCATGATTTTGATATGATGTTGATGTCCAGATTAGCTTTCACGCATCTTGATTACTTATTACATTAAATTAGTGATGGAATAATAATTTTTACTAAAAGGATTTAAAATATAAAGAAGTAAACATGAGAAAAATTCAACATCATTAGTCTACTAGATTACTATATATATACCCATAAAGGCAATTGTTACTTCATATTTAGGTTATAATTTCTTGATGAAATGGTTCATATGATGAACCCCCTTTTCCCAATTGCCACTAGCTAGGTACTTAATACTCCCGCTAATAAAAGTATCGGATAACTCTGTCACTTAATATTTTTGTGTATGCCAAAACATTGATGGCGTGTGCACGATACTTCTTTGAATTCTCCTAGATTTTATCCGTCGAATCGAATTACCTATCAAGCTTTAAGCATGTCGTGAACTTATTAGCATTATATTGGCGGCTTATTAGCTTATCATGAATGAAATACAATTACTTAAAACAAGTGGATAAAACTCGTGCATTGGGTGAATACCTTCAAATAGCTTTGCATTGGGTGAGATAGGGTAATGGCTTAAAACCTCTTTCTAAACCGACGATAGTAGTTAACGAGCCCATAAATAACCATAATTTGGCCTATTTCCCTTATATTAGAAAGACCCTGCGACTGCAGAGGTGGAGTCAGGATTTCAAATGAGGGGGTTCAATATTTGAAGAAAAACTAGCCGAAGGGGATTCAACACGTACTATATATACATAAAGAATAATTTTAATCATATATAAATAGTGTTTTTTTCCGTCGAAGAGGTTCAAATGAACCCCCTAGAGAAAGGCTGGCTCCGCCCCTGCCCGTGAGCTAGAAATTTAATTCTGTTCATATTTATAATTTGTTTCGAACGCAGTAAATAACAAAAACTAAGGAATTGCATTATCTAATGAGATCTTAATGCAAAGTAAAGCGTGATAATAAGGATACCAAGAACAATCGCCAATAATAATATATGAAAAGGGAAGAATAAAATAATTCCATAGTGCTATTTTCCATCTATGGTTGTACTATTCAACTTCACCGAGTCGATCGCTAGAACTACTAATTTTAAAGCCCGAATTAAATAGGAATTTAAATTTCCATCAATTTGCTGTATTTTTCTCTGCAGGCTGTCCGGCTATTTGAGCTATAGTCACTTTGCATGCACTACATTGACAAAAACACCAATTCACTTGATAAATAAATAAGCAAATAAAGGCAAATAAATAGCATATATAAAAAAACCAATTCGTTGAAAATAATTGATTTTTTTTACTTATTTTTAAGTGTTGCAAATAATTAACAGAAAATTTTGTCCCAAAAATATTCATATATAATGAGCATAAATGGTGAGAGTGCGGGTTGGAGGGTGAGTGTTGGGGGTTGGTGGTAGGGTGGGAGTCGGGGAGTTCAGGGGTGAGGAGGGTGGAATGTTGGGGGAAAGGAAAGAGACAATCAACGTGGAATATTTTTCGATAATGGAATGGACACATAATTAGCATATCGACAAATATATCATTAGTGTTATGTCAACCACCTGATTGTGAGGCTTTCTTCGAGGATGTTTTCTATTTACATTTCCATCTCTTAGAAAAAATGGCTAATTGAACGATCAGACCAGATCACTAACAAACGAAGAAGTGGAACTTTGTATAAACTTTAGATCAATAGGGGTACATAGGAATTTCATAATAGAGTCAAAATGATTGCTTTTCTTTGTTTACTTATAAAACATGCTTTTCTACTCCCATCAAAATAATCATTTTCCTTTAAAAAAATATTTCAACCAAGCATGAAAAATTAAAAATATTTTCTTCAAGGAAATAATAGTTGAAAAACTTACACCATAGAAGGATTCAAGCAATAGATGTGAACCAATATTTTTTGTGGAAATTGTAGCACCTGCATGCACCAAAAGTTTATTAATAGTATTAAAAAATTTACTGATCGAAAGTTTCAAATACGAAAACGCTTATCATTAAGAGCAAATAAATTTCGTTTATCCCACCATATGATAGTCCAATGTCAAAGTAATTGATAGTAAAGCAAAGTGTTTTAAGTTAAATTAACTACTTCGATGAATTTAAGGATGCAGATATACGATAAAATAATCGAATTATGTAAGCTACTGATCATTTTATTACCATTGTTATTAACAAAATGAATGTGGACATTGCAACAAAAATTAAACTTGACCATCTAACAAAGCTTTAATTCATAATTTTTTTTTATCATAATAAATAAATATAAAATAAAATCATAAAAGAAAAATATATACCTGTTGATCCAGAACAAAGCCTCCTATATATCTTAGAATAAGAGTCACATTGATGATTGCTATGGTGTGCTTTGCACTGCAAATATCATTAGTGAGAATACAGTGATTCAAGGTGAAAAATGTTGATGCATAAATCATGAGAATACAAGGATATCTTTTTATTTTTGTTGTAGTTTTTATTATCGCTAATAACTTTAAAGATTGAACTCATATATCAAATTTAAATCCATGAAGCATACGTAAAGGCATGTCCTAACCGGTGACAGATGCACCAGGGAAAAATTATTTATTAAAATTACAATAAATTCAATATTAAGAACTTTAAAGATTGAATTCATAGAGTTTAAATTCTGGATCTGCCTTTTGTTCTAACCAAAAAGTCACATAAGCTGAATGAGATTCCTCCACTAGAGGAATGCCTACCAGAGGTCTCAAGTTCGAGACCTATAGATATATAAAAAAAAATCATGCTTAGGGAGTGTTTCTCCCTTTAATTGGCCTTACACAACACAAATATGAATTAATTGCGGCTCTAATATGATGTCGGAAAAGAAAATTAAAAAAAGACTTTATTACAACTAGTAATTTCACAAAAAAATATATAAAAAATGAAAGAACAAAAAGAGTTGATATACTTACATCATAAAATAAACTACCCATCAATTGCTCACATGACACAGGATGACCAAGTGGCTTAGGCTTGGATTGAGAAGTAGTTTGAGCAACTTTGTTGGTAGGTGGAGCAACAGGATTTGTTGATGCATTGTGTTGGGGTTTCACTAATTGATCCTGTAAATTGGATAGCTGGAGTTTCACTTGGTCGTTTAAATTGGATAGTTGAAGTGACAGTTGGAGTTTTGCTTGGTTGCTTAAATTGGACACCAAAAGTTTCACTTGGTCGCTTAAATTGGGCAACATAATATTAGCAACATTGTTGGTAGGTGCAACAAGATCTGCAACAGACGTATTATGCTGGAGTTTCACTTGATTGCCTAAATTGGGCGGCAGCATATTAACAGTAATAGGTATATTGATTTGAGTAACTTTCTCTATCTTATCTTCAAATTTTTCTTCAGTTCGTTGAGGAAATAGAGCATCAATAGTTTTGAAAGCCAGTACTGAAGCTACTGTAAATGATAAACCTAATTGACAAAAAGTATATACACCATTAGATAAAAATCATGAATCACTACTAAAAAAATGAGAATTTTCAAGCAGAAATTCATTGGAATTTGGTTCATCGGTCAATGGTAGTCATAAAATTGCGGATAATTTATTTATAGATGAATATATACCATTAGCAAGAAACCATGAATCACTACTAAAAAATGGCAATTTCCAACCTACATCCGATCAGAAATCCATCAAAATTTGGCTTGTCGATTATATCGAAAACATCCATTGGAAATTCCATTTTTTTTTATAGCTAGTGAATTTATAGCTGAGAATTTATATTTATAGAAGAGCACAACAAACAAATTGAACATACCCCATAGAATAGTACCATTAGGTTCACCTCCATAATTCTGATTATCATCTGCATAAAATTAATAAAATTAATTAGCGAATAATGTCAGAACCAAACAATTTTTTTTGTTTTGGGTTTAATTCTTCTATTAATTAATCAGATCTTTAACTAAGTATTAGATTTGTAGAAAAAACTATTTGTTGATGTGATCTTTTAGCAGCTAAATTATAATCATGAAACATGTTCGTATAAATATTAAACAACGAAAAGAAAAATTGAACAACAGAAAAAAAAAATATATAGGTTGAAAAAAATGCTAACCAGCCATGTCTCTGAATTATTAAAAACCTTGTTCTTAATTAATGATTAAATATGACTTCTTTTTATAGGCATAATAGGCATAATAAGTGATATACTTTCGAAGCTATTTTATTTGGAGTAGTCTTCAAGTAATTATGGAACTTCAACGTTAATAGGATTCTTAAAAGGAAACTAAAAGATATTCATACGACAGAGAAATAAATGAAATGTATGTTTGAAAAAAAATGTATTATTACCTTATTTTTTAGTTAACCAACGTTAAAATAAATTGACTAGGGCGTACACGGATAAGTATGTACGATAACGGATGGTTCCTACCAACTGCTTATCTCAGTGGCGGACCTAGGATTTTGGTTTCGTGGGTGCTCACATAAAACCCCCCCTAAACTTGTCACCACAACTCACTTTAGCACTTAAACTTAATAGGCATTTCATTACCTCCCTTAAAAACTTTAAAATGTATTATTTTCCTCCCTTAGTGGCTCAGTCCAAGTCAAGTGTTAGTGTTGTATAGTCACGCGTGATTTGATTCGTCCACGTCATTAATGAGTCAAAATTAATCCGACCCGCGTCTTAAACCCGACCCGACCCGTGTCTTAACAAATACCCCTAAATCTAAACCTACCCGTCATTTCCCCATTTTCTATTCTAAAAAATCCAAAAAGAAAACCTAATCCCTAATCTGTGCAACTATTCAATCGTCGGTGTGTTTTTCATCAAGTGTGGAGGTGCTTTTGTAGACAATCACTAAAATTATCAAGTCTTGGAGGTTAGTATTTTACATCATTTTGCATCTAGGGTTTTTATCCATTTGATTTTCAAAGAGCTTGATTTTCCAATTTTCGATTTACACTAAAGCTCGTATTTTTTTCAATTTTTGCATTTTGATAATGGATTTTGTGTATATTACGTTGAGGTTTCACCATGGAGGAATATTACAGCAAAAGCCTCGTATTAAATACATCGGAGGTATTGAGACTAATTGTTTAGACGTAGATGTTGATAAGTTCTCTTACTTTGAGTTTGTAGACTATGTTAAGGAAATTGGATATAATTGTTCCTCTTGTCTTGTTTATATTAGACCACCTAAGTGTAGTCATTTGGTAAAGGTTACATGTGATAGGGATATTTTGGGTATTGTACCTCAATTAAAAAATGGGGATGTGGTTGAACTGTATGTGTCACACTTAATTGAAGAAACTATTGTGGTCCCCCCTGCCCTTGAGTATGTAACCCATGTGGGTGGAGAATCTTCTGCTTCTTTTGATAAAGAATTTGCACAAACGTTTGTGGATAGTGATAATTTAGGGTTTCAAGAAGCTTCACAACCTCAAGAGTCTGCACAACCTACTGTTGGTGTTGGTGAAGCTTCTTCTACTGTTGGTGAGGAGTTGGGTAGGGCTTCTGTTGGTGTTGAGGGGGGGTTGGGTGGGGGATCTGTTAGTGTTGAGGAAGAGTTAGGTAGGACTTCTGTTGCTACTACATCAGATATTCCTGTAATAGGTTCTGATTGGGAAAGTGAAAGTGAATCACATAAAGATTCAGATTATGGAGATTTGCTTGAATGTGATGATGAATATGGTAGTGATACTCATGAGGAGGTCAGGATTTTGAGGGAAGAAAAGAGAGCTTCCAAAACAAAAAGGAAGAAAGAAAGGGGGTCTAGATCTGAAGGGGTTAGTTTGGGCAAAAAAGAAGTTGATTTGGGGCATAATGAGTATTTATCTAAGAAAAAAAGTACTCTAGAGGGTAAGTTAGGTGGTGATGAGCCATACTTTGATTCAGATGAAGAGGCTAGTTTTGAAATAGATACTAATGTAGATGCTGATAATGAGAATGAGGTTCAACAACCTGCAAGAAGTGTGAAAAAAGCAAGGAGAGCAAAAAGAACTAAAAGAAGAGTTGTGTTTGATCCTATTTGTAAGTTAATTGTTTGGGAAACTGGTCTAGCTTTTGCCAATATTAAGCAATTCAGAGAAGCTATTACTAGGTATGCAGTTCAAGAACATATAGAGTTGGACAAGTTTGTTAATGAACCAACTAGGGTTAGGGTAAAATGCGTAGAAGGTTGTCCATGGTTATTGTTTGGTAGTCATGATTCAAGGTCAGAGGATTTTGTTGTGAAGAAGTATATTTCAGTGCATGTCTGCACTGCCACAACGAAAAACAAATTGGTGAATTCAAAGTATTTAGTAGAGAGGTACAAGGATAGAATTACTTCTGAGCCTGGAATTAGAGTGTTTCAGTTGCAAAATCTAGTGAAAAAGGAGCTGGAGGTGTATGTTGGGAGAACTGTGGCAAGAAAAGCTAGAAATATTGTGTTGCAACAGATTATGGGTGATCATGTGGAGGAATTTAAAAGAATTCTTGATTACAGGGATGAGCTTTTAAAGACTAATACAGGCAGCACATGTGTGGTGAGACTTAGTAAAGAAACTTTTGAAGGTGGGAGAAAAAGGTTTCAATCCTTCTACATATGTTTTGATGCTCTGAAGAAAGCATTCAAAGCTGGATGTAGAAAATGTATTGGATTTGATAGTTGTTTCTTGAAAGGTGTTTGCAAAGGACAATTGCTTGTGGCTGTTTGTAAAGATGGGAACAACCAAATGCTACCACTAGCTTGGGCAGTGGTTGAAGTTGAAAACACATTCACTTGGACATGGTTTATTAGACTTGTTAAGCATGATCTAGAGCTTGGTGATGGGACAGGATTGACAACCATGTCTGATATGCAGAAGGTAATTTGCTCTATCTTTTTCAATTCTGTTTTTAACTACATTATTTTTTTCCTTATTCTTATGTCACCTAATCATTTTATATGTTTGTTGAAGGGTCTTGACACTGCAGTTGTACAGTTACTGCCAAATGCAGAACAAAGAATGTGTGCAAGACATATTCTAGCTAACTGGTCCAAAGATTGAAAAGGCATTGAAAGAAGAAATTGCTTTTGGAAATGTGCCAAGTCAACATATGAGCAAGAATTGACAAGAAATTTAGATCACATGGAGATGTTAGGTGACAAGATTTGTGATGATCTTCTATGGTACAACATAGAAAGATGGTCCAAGGTTTACTTCAAGACTTTTAGCTGTTGTGATAGTGTTGACAACAACATGGCTGAAAGTTTTAACTCATGGATTTTGAGGGCAAGGTACAAGACTATCATCACAATGCTTGAAGAAATACGGGTCAAAGTGATGAGAAGAATAGCAGAGTTGAGCCAGTTCTCTGATACTTGGATAACAAATATTTCTCCAATGGCTTTAAAGGTATTGGTAGAGAACACTTCAAAATCAATGAAGTGTACCCTTGAATGGAATGGTGAATATGGTTTTGAGGTTAAAGCCAGTTGGGGCAATACATTTATAGTGCAGTTGAATAACAGGACATGTACTTGTAGATCTTGGATGCTAAAATGTATACCCTGTTGTCATGCTATAGCTGCGCTTCATTTTAGAAGATGGATGGATGTTCCTTCATCTAATATTGGTGGTGTCACTGGAAGGGGAAGAGGAAGTGCTGCTTCTTCATTTAATGTTGGTGGTGTCATTGGAAGGGAAAGAGAGAGTGCTGATTCTGCATCTAATCTTAGTGGTGTTACTGGTAGGGGTAGAGGGACAAGTTTTAAAAGACCAAGGATTGTTGGGATGGGGGTACTACATACACAAAGTGATTTTAAAATCCACAATGTAAGTGGTTGAATAATTTTACACTTTTTAGTATTTAAGTCAATGATCACAAGTCTAATACAATTTTTTTTTGTTAATGCAGCCTGGAATGCCTTTAAACTTCTCTATAGTAACTGGAACTCTTGGGCATCACAAACCAAGATCAGGTGTGAAATGGAAAGGAAAGCCTGCTATGACCCAACAAGGACTTCAAGAAATGAGAGCACAAAAAAGGATGAAGACAAGTACCAAAGCTGCTGAAATGAATCACCTGAGCCAAACAAGTTCATCAGCTGTCTAGAATTTGAAGTCTGATTTGTTCAAGTTACTGATGTGAAGTTGTGATTGTCATGTATTGTAAACAATTATGTAGTTGTGATGCTGGATATGTTTTTGTAAAACAATTATGCAGTTGTGACTGCCCTTGTGTGATGTCTGTTTTTTTCCAAACAATTATGCAGCTGTGACTGCAATGTTTTGAACTTTTGATTATGCAACTGTGGTTGCAATGTTCTGCTATGTTAAAAATGCAGTTGTGACTGTTTTGTTTTGTATGAAGTTGTGACTGCAATTTTATGAATATTTCTGGCAATATTATGCGGTTAGGACTGCTCTTTTGGGTATATGATTTCTATCAATATCATCATTTGGGCTATTTCTGTGTACCACTATCATAAGAAACTGCAAATACAATAACATCATAAGGAACATCAAATAAGATATACTCAATTGCAAATAGAATACGCAATCCCAAACACAAACAAAGAACTACGTACTGCAAACACAATACCATCATAAGGAACATCAAACAAGATATTCTCAATTGCAAATAGAATACACAATCCCATACACAAACAAAGAACTACGTTAGATTGATAGACAAGTCAAAGGATGATTACAAAAGACCAAATCAAATCAAAGGTTGCTACACACCAAAATCCTAAGGTAACTCTATTGAGTCTTTCTTTATATAGATCATCCCAAACCAATAACTTATAACTATAACACAACAACAAAACACAATAAAGATGAGTACATTCTCCCCAATCCTTCCTTTAGCCATGTTACTTCTCCATTTCTTCTCTCGTTCTTTCATCTTCTCAATCTCTTCTTCCAACTTCTTCAATTTCATATCTACATAATTATCATCTTGTTTGGACATTCTAGGCTTGTCAACTTCTTCAGAAGTTTTCATCTTCACAACTTCATTGACTGATGGTTGCTGGTTTGATGACAAGATTCAACTAAGTTCTCCAACTCACCTAATTTTTCTATTAATTTAGGAATTACAAATTTAGACCTCGAATCAATATTTTCTTTATCCCTCCAACACTAAAAGTCGCAAGATCTTGGACCCTTCAATGATTTTTTTTTAAAAAAAAAAAGAATCAGTGCTCAATCCATGCTGGGATAAACAACAATAGAGAAAAATTGATCTTTACTCCATAATAAGGACATGCCCAATATCTTCTACCGGGATTACTTGAAGTCCAAGATGTCTTCAAATGCACCACAATTCCATGATTGCAGCGGACTTGTTGGTTCAAAGCAAAATCATTCTCTTCCATACAAAGCTTAGACAAGTTAACTGATCTCATGTTGTGCTACAAAACACTTCATTCCAACAAATTTAATAAACTTCAAAATAGACTGATAATATAAGATGAAATGATAAGAAAATCTAACCAAACAATAGATGAAGGATTTTATCTTTTTCGTAGAAATAAGAGATGAAGGAGAAATAAGAAACAATAGATGAAGGAAAAAGAAAATCTAACCAAAGCTTATGAAGTAAAGCTCTTGTTTCGTTAATCAATTTCACATCAAGGGAAGATTTTGGGTTGATTGAAGATGAAGGAAAAGAGAAGAAATTAGGGTTTGAAGATGAAAGGGAATTAGGGGTATATGAAGATGTAATTAATTTTTATTTTTTTAAAATTATCGAACCAAATTACGGGATTAACGCGCCCTATTTGGGCGTGTCCACACGCACAGTTGACTGAGCCACTAAGGGAGGAAAATAATACATTTTAAAGTTTTTAAGGGGGGTAAAGAAATGCCTATTAAGTTTAAGTGCTAAAGTGAGTTGTGGTGACAAGTTTAGGTTTTTTTTTTTTTATGTATTTTCCCTTTTTGAATGTATAGTTACTATTAATCATATAGTATAAGTGCACAATTATTTGAAGATGGCAACAAAAAAGATTCATTAAAAGTATTCATATTTGTATTATGGACATTGTGAATCTTTGATGGAAGAACGCAACCGACAAAAAAAAAATTGGTTGGTTAAGTTCATGGTCAGGAGGGGTACAAAAAAATTTTTAAAAAAAATGCTCAAGAGGGGTCAAACTTTGGTGTCTTTAATTTTTCATTTATGAAGCCCAATTTCTTTCTTTTTATGCTATAGTCAAACTTTGGTGTCTTTAATTTTTCACTTATGAAGCCCAATTTCTTTCTTTCTATGCTATAGTGAATCTATATATATATATATATATATATATAAAGGAAGATTATAAATCTGCTGATGTGGCATGCTTCTCCTTTTTTTGATTCTTTTTTCATTTTTCTTTTCAATTTTCCTCTTTCTTATTCATTTATTAATTTATAATTTATGTGCTATATTAATTAGACATTATCCTTCTTAAGCAGTTTCTAGAAAGACTGAAGAGTCCCGCGCTATTTTTTCTCTATTTTTTTGTGGATTTTTTTACGTAAAT
Organism: Capsicum rhomboideum; assembly: GCA_031232105.1. Lineage (NCBI taxonomy): Eukaryota > Viridiplantae > Streptophyta > Magnoliopsida > Solanales > Solanaceae > Capsicum > Capsicum rhomboideum. Next base: position 50,941,760 of record CP124707.1, read on the forward strand.
AATTAGTCAAAGTTTATTTATGTATATATATATATAAAGGAAGATTATAAATTTGCTGATGTGGCATGCTTCTCCTTTTTTTGATTTTTTTTTTCATTTTTCTTTTCAATTTTCCTCTTTCTTATTCATTTATTAATTTATAATTTATGTGCTATATTAATTAGACATTATCCTTTCTTAAGCAGTTTCTAGAAAGACTGAAGAGTCTCGCGCTATTTTTTCTCTATTTTTTGTGGATTTTTTTACGTAAATAATTAGTCAAAGTTTATTTATGTAATATGATTTTATATATATATATATATATATATATATAAAATCTATATCTATATATAATATAAAAAAGAAACATGAGCATACTGATGTGGCGTCTCTCTATGTCCAGGATTGCTATTTATCTTTTTTTTTTTTTTTTTTTCCATATATGATATCCACGAAATCTGTTGAAAAATTTAACTACACCTCATTTCTTTAATTCATTATTACGAGGAATCAATGTGTTTACTCCACACCCACGTACTCAAATGAATGTACCATTAACCTATTTAATAGCCACGTTTCCTTTCCCATAAAATCACATTAAATTGATCATTATAACGTTAAAATTAGTGGCAACAATTAAACAAAAAAAAAATGCAAATTCCAACCTATAAATGAAAGCCAATAGCATTTGTTTCAAGCACACAATCCTCTTCAGAGGATTTACGAGAAGAGAGAAATAGAGTGTTGCACACAAGATACACCATTGTTTTTCAGAAGTCCGCCTAAGAAATTTATTGCGAAAGCTAATAGCATTTGATTTCAAGAACATAATCCTCTTCAAAGGATTTACAAGAAGATAGAAAAAGAATGGTGTACAAAAGATTCATCACAGTTTTTCAGAAGTCCCCCCGAGGAATTTGTTGCGAAAGCCAATAGCATTTGATTTCAAGCACATAATACTCTTCAAAGGGATTACAAGAAGATAGAAAATGAATGTTGCACAAAAGATTCACCATTGTTTTTCAGAGCGCCAAAACAAATAGTACGAGGATGGAAAAAAGATATTCATGATAAAAGGTATGACGATGAAGTTAGAGATGATGAGTTTGATAGGTAAACAATGAGGAGGGTATATTTAACATTTTTTTGTTCTGAAATTGTATATATAATATAGTTAACGAAAAAATTTATGATACTTCTCTTCTCCTCCTCTTCTTTTTTTAGGGTTACTTTACATAATATTACCTACAATAAATTTATAAGTTGTATATGGAAGTATTGAGATTGCATTAATAATATAAAAGAAAGAGGAGAAAATTTTGCAAAAATTCTGGAGGAAAATGGGGATTTTATGGATCTTAGGCAAAAAATAAGGATAAATGAAAAACAGAAATGGGCAAAAAAGGTAAAAAAGGACGAGAATAAGTTTTTACCTTGTACTCATCATTTATGTTTATTTGGCCAAGATTTATGATTTATTAATAATTACTATTCATTATCACTTTCCTTTTTTTTATTTCTTTTCAATTTGCTTTTTTATATTTTAATTCTTAAACTAAGGAAATCATTTAAAGACTATTATATTCTAACTTACGTAATATATTAAATGTATTTGCATAATACAATCTCGTATAAAAATGTATTATCAACTGATTACATACATACATTTACAAAACAAAACAAGACTCCACTACAATAATTTAATTTTTTCCCTAAAATTCCCTCTTTTTCATCTATTTCTTTGTTTCTTTCAAATCTTCGCCTGTAATCTGTTCTTTCTTATCTTCTTTTCACTTTCTTGCTTTTACATAAATTTTTGTGTTTCAAATATGTATTTGAAACCATTAGAATATCAATTGTTATCACTTTTTATGTGTTTTCATATTTTTATTAATTTTAGTTGCATTTTTTTCTCTCAATTTTGGTATTCTCTCATTTTAATACAATATCTAACTTATCTTTTTTTTTTTTCCCTCTCCTTCTTTGAAATTCCTTTGCTTTTTAAGTGATTAAAGCAAGAATAAATTCCTTAATTATCACTATTAATAACTTATCGATCCTTTCCTATTCCATCACCATAACCATTAGTAGCTACAACCCTACGCATAGACATTTATTGATATATTGGTGAGAATTGAAAGGTTTGAGTTTTTGAATGTAAATTTAATTTTACTTTTTAAATTTAAGAGGATTTGAGCCTAAATTTTTTTTAAAAAAAATGCTAAATTATATTATTCCTTTATGTTGAAGAGAATAAGATAAATTTTGTTGCATATGATTAAAGGGAGTTGTCATTAAAGTGTGAAAATTCAAGCCATTGAAATAGTAACTAGACACGGGTAAACGACGATTTTAGTTTATGAAACATATTTTATACTTCGATATTACGAAAGTTCGCATATCCAATAAGGATTTTTTTGACCGCGCGAAGTGAGGCCTATTTTACTAGTTATGTATAAGTAAAAAAGAAAAACAAAAGAAGAAGAAGGTAAAACAAAAGGGACTCCAGTGGAGTGGCTACAAAAGAACTAAAATTGTCTAAAAAGGACTCCAGTAGAGTTCGAACTTCCACACACTCTCACTTAAAAGTTTTCAACACCACTCTTAAACTAAAGCATCCAGCCAGACTTAATGTTTGTGGGTGCTTTCTGGTTTATTATATCTTTTTTCTTCAATTTCTTATATAATTCTACTTATTCCGAGCCAAGGTCAATGGGTGCTCGAGCACCCATTTTTTACCTATGGGTCCGCCCCTGGCTTATCTCTCTTCCTGGCATTCCATTCATGACCTAACGACTATCCCTCTTTCAGGGAGGAAATCACTTGTTGGATTGAACCCAAGGATAGATTTGATCGGCCGGATGTTGGATAAAATGAACACTCAACTGCACGCGTCATCATGACAATGATGGATGTCCAACCTTTAGATATCTTCTTTCTCAATAAAGGGGGGTAACGAAAGTCTGAAGGCTAATCTTACAACTGCTGGCTAGAAGGCAAAAACCGCTTTTGCCCCCCCAAATTGAAACTAGTAAGGGCACTCATGCCCCAGCAAGCCACATCAGACCAAGAAAAGACATACTAATCAACCAAGACTCAGTCACGACCTTTGTAATCCCACGGTTACTTTCTTTCATTTATGCAGGGATGTTACTTATCACACATTTAATTGGAGGAAGGATAAGAATTTGTTGGGTTTATAAAATTAAACTTCTACGCTAACTTAAAGAGTTGAGAAAAAGGTATTTAATTGATTAACTTTTGGATCAACAAATTCTTTTTATTTTTATTTTACTTTTTCCATTTTTGTGACCTTTCCGTAAAGGCGCCAAACTTTTCCCGTAAGTGCTTCCGTCGTGGCGTCCGAATATGCATGGGCGAAGCGAGGTAGGGTAGAAGGGTTCGTTCGAACCGCCACAACGGAAAATCACATTGATTAATATACAATAACAAACAACAAGATATCCAGTATGTTCCCACAAAGATAGGTCTGGGTCAGGGGCGGCTCAAGCACGTTAGTGGCCTAAGGCCAAAATCAAACGGACGCCTTAAGTTTTTAAGAAAAAATTTTTTTTTTTAACAAAGTCTATTTTAAAAATTATATACTCGCTTTCTTCTAATAATTCTCTTTTAGAAGTACTATAATCAATGCATTAAATTTTTCTTGAGATATAATGCTCCAGATATATCAAACTTCTTCGAATAGTTTTTTTATTTTATATAAAAAAATTATTTTTCTACAAATAGTATCTATTATTACTAAAAAAAACGAGGCCCCTCAAATTTGGGGACCTAAGGCGGTCGCCTTTTTTTCAAAAAAGTAGAGCCGTCCATGGTCTGGGGAAGGTAAGTGTACGTACGCAGTCTGTATCACTACCTTAGAGGTGAGGTTGAGAAGCTGTAAAATCACACTGATTATACATAGTACTATAAATTAAATAACAAAAACTAAGGAATTGCATTATCTAATGAAATCTTAATACAAAGTAAAGCTTGATTATAAAGATATAAATCCAAAGTAATTAACTACTAATTAATTACATAATATTAAAAAGGAGAAGTAAAATAATTAATTTTCATAGGGTTATGTTCTACGATTTTTCTATCAAACATCTTTGTAAAATATTTAGTTTCCATCAATTTGCTGTATTCTTTTCTGCAGGCTTCCCTGTCTGAGCTGTATTTTTTACCATGCATGCACTGCGATGACATAAAAAATATTCACTTGATTAATAATTGAAGGCAAATATATATATATTGGCAAAATAAAAGATACAATATCTTAAAAGGAAGCGTTCCTCAATATAGAATTATAAAATAATAGTAAAAGAGAGTAAGCTCGCGGATTTTTTTTTAAAAAAAGACATGTAAAAGAGAACGTTTGAAGGCAAAGTGGTGGGATTTACCTCTCATGCGCCCAACATATACGTGTAGCCTAGATAATCAAAATCTAGGTTTATAGTAACAAATATTTTATTCTTTTTAGTTGATAAAAAAAAGTCCAAAATCATGCTTACCAAAATATGTTCAGATGCATTCTTTTGAGATTAGGTGCGAGTTATGATCATTATTAATTCAGTCAGATATAACGTTCTAAATATTTCACCTCTATAAATATAGAATATCCGTTACTATGAAAATAACAAAAATACAGAACATATTATATGTCATTTAATTTCTGCTCCTAATTTATGTTAATAAAGCTTGTTGAATTTTTCGAGAATACTGCAATAGTCCTAAACCAAGTGAAATACTCTTAGGGTCTGTTTGGAAAGCGACCTGGTAATTGGAATTGGTGGTAATTACCAGCCTAATAATTACACATCTTAGTTGAATTGTTTGTTTGCCACAATGTAATTACAGTGTAATAACAAGTGTACTGTTTGGTTGCACAAGTGTAATTGCATGGTTATATTAAATTTTTCAAATAAAAGTTAATTATCAAAAATAAAAATTTACATTAGACAAAAAAATGCCTTTATAAATGATATTAGATTAAATATTTAATATATTTAATATATACATATATATATATATATATATATATATATATATATATTGGTTTTTGATATATATTAATGAATAGACATATGTTCTTATAAAAAAAAAAAATTAATTTATATTTTTCAAACTAGTATATTTTAATTAAATTAATCATTAAAACATAAAATACATGATTTTTAAGAAAATCATGAAATGCTTATTTAACAAAAAGATTAATATTATAAATATAATTTCATAAAATTATTAAAGCATTTGACGAAAAGATAATCTATCAATTCTAACTAAAAAATGAATGGCTTGCAATGTGAAATATCATGTCAATACTAGTAAAACAAATAAATAGAAACTGAAAATATAACATCAGTTCAAAATTCAAAAAAATAAAATACTAATACTCTTATGTCAAATTTCAACATAACGTAAATAGGATTCAAAAGAAAAGGAAAGCCTAAGTCGATAACTTTATTCAACAATGAATTCTACTTAATTTAAAAATTAGAATACTAACTAAATTATGTTAAATGAAAAAAAATAAACATAAAATAAATAAAAAAATTAGATAATACGAAAAATTGCATGGAATCACAAGAAATAAAGGTTGGGAAATGAGAAGGAAATAAAATATAAATAATAAAAAATAAAAAATATTTTAAAAAAATATTAGAATAATAAAAATAGAAAGAATTTAAAATAATAGAAATTTAAAATAAATTAAAATGAAAAAAATAAAAATATAAATAAAAGGAAGAAATTAAAAAATAATCAGCTTGTAATTACACCATGTAATTATCAGCAATTCACAGCTCCCCTGTGAATTGAAAAGTGTAATTACCCCCTCCCAATTACACCTAATTACCTGCTGACCAAGTGATTACCTGGCCAACCAAACATGTCAGACAGTGTAATTACGCCTCAACTTGCGAAGAATTTCCGTGATTATATTTCAACAACTTTTACAACAAATAAATAACAAAGGAAATTAAAATGGAATTTCTTGATATGAATTCGAGTTAGTTAATTCTGAAGGTGAATGTCACATATGGAGTTAACCTATTTGATTTATGCTTAGTTTCCCCCACTCCAACATTAAGTAAGGAGTTAATAAAGCTCTTTGAAGAACGAATACTAAAAAAAAACTATTTACGTAGAAATAGTAAATAATAACGAGAAAAGAAAAGATATAATTGCATCAGTCCTTCCAATCAATCAAGCAAGCGGCCCCGGGAAAAATTTCAAAACTTACCCCATAGAAGGAAGCAAGCAGAAGACTTGAGCCAATATCTGCTGTTGAAATGTGAGTTGCACCTGCATGCACCAAAAAGTTCATATGTTAAAATTAATAGTATGAAGCAGATGGAATTAGGACAATATTATCAAGATTTTGTTTATTTTCGTTTAGTTATACGGTATCCAAAATTTACTAACTCGACTAATCTTAATTTAAGACGTATAGGAGCTAGCTTCCCCAATATTCCCACGTCTCGAAGCTTCTGAACATGTTATATCTAATTAAGAGTGAAGGAAATTTGATTCATCCCACACAAAAGCTGATACAATAATAACTCTGAATTTACAGGGAATTTTTTTTAGTAATTTTCTAACACATAAATAAGGTCCACGCAAAGTAAAAAAAAATGTAGTGTCTAGAATTTGAACCCCCTAGTCTTGTGTTTAGGGGATTCAAAATTTATATATATATATACACAAAAAATTAAAATTTACTTTATATGTACAGTACAATTTTTTATCGAGGGAATTTGGATGAACATCCTCGCCCCACGTAGATACACCCCTAAGTTCACGTGTACCCATAAATTACGAATCCATCATTGATCTCTACAGAATCATGGCTAAGATATCTCTATAATCTCACGATAAACAAAGTAACAAAAACTCAAACTTGACCATGTTACCAAACTTAATTCATTACTTTTAATTAATTAGTTCAAAATAATAAATAAATATTAAAATTAAACCATAAAAGAAAAATACCTGATCGAAGACAAAACTGCTTGTACATCTCAAAATAGGCATCATCACATCTATTATAGCTTTCTTTGCACTGCAAATAATCATTAATTATTATTAGTATTAATATAATGTGTTAGAAAAAATTGTATGAACAACAGAAAAATTATGGCTTCGAGGCGTGAAAGATCACTATCTTTCAAAAATTATTGCCCGTATATTCTTTAGGGATTTACTAGCAATTCTCTATCAGGATACAACAAAGCCCAAAATATATTTGCAAATTGAATATCAACTACTTCTGGAATTCCCTTGTATTTATAGAATCTGAAAAGGAGAGAAGAATCGCTTCTTTTAGAACAGACACAACTTTTTACTAATAGTCGTTTCTCTTACAAACAGACACAACTGTTCTGTTAATTTATAAAAATAAACACGAAAATAAAATCTTTAATTAAAAGATCCAACCCGACTATATATACATATATAATTAAATATATAATAGACTTACTAAATTATTTAGATTACATGGGCTTGACTTTAAAAAGATTTAAAAGTTGATCTAAGCCACCGATGTAGAATTCCACATATTACAACTACACAATATAATGAATCATGGAAAACAAAATATTGATACATTAAATCAAGGAAAAAAATTGATATAGAATCATACTATTATCTAGTATGTGTGTGTGAGAGAGAGACCATTAAAATATCAACGAATAACAATGATTCTTAGATATGAAAAACTTTCAAATAGAGAGTGTTTCACGACCCGAATCAGAATTAGTCGAAATCGACTGCAAATGTTGGAAGCCAAATGGAAACCAAAAAAAACACTCTATTATAACCAGCAATTTCACACACACCAAAAAACAAAAAAGAAGAATAAAAAGAGGATATATACTTACATCATTGAATAAACGACCTATCAACTGCTCACATTTCACACGCTGACCAAGTACCTGCTTAGGCCTATATTGTGAAGTAGTTTGATAATTTTGTGATAGCAAGAGTTTCACTTTATCGCTTAAATTAGATCCCTGGAGTTTTACTTGATCGCTTAAATTGGACAGCAAGAGTTTTACTAGATTGCTTAAATTGTGCAATAAATCATTAGCAACTTCATTGACAGGTGCAACATGATTTGCAGACACATTTTGCTGAGGTTTCACTTGATTGCTTGAATTGGGCGGCATACTATTAGTAACTTTGTTGGCAGGTGCAACAGGATTTGTAGATGCATTTTGATGAGGTTTCACTTGATCGCTTAACTTGGGCGGCATATTTATTGTAATAGCTACTGGTATATTAATATCGATAACTTTCTCCGTCTTATCTTCAGATTTCTCTTCAGTCTTTCGTTGAGAAAATAGAGCACCAATAGTTTTGAAAGCTATCGCTGAAACTAGTACTCCAATTGGCAAACCTAATGAGAAATGAGAATGTATACAATGAGCAAGAAATCATGAATCAATACTAAAAACGAAAATTTTCATAAATTTTCATGCGGAAGTTCGTTAGAACTTGGCTCATCTATCGACATTAGTGAAAAAATTCCTATTTTTAGTAGTGAATTAGGAGCCAACAATTTATTTACAAAGGAGCATAATGAATATATACAATTAACAAGAAACTATGAATCACTACAAAGAAAAATGGAAATTTCCGACGTACATCGAATGTTTCCGATGGATTTTCGATTAATTACATCGAAAATATCCGTCAAAAATTTCAATTTTTTCATAGTGCATTTATAGCCGAAAATATTTGGCTCGTCTATCGACATTAGTCAAAAAAATTCCTATTTTTGTAGTAGTGAATTTGTAGCCAACAATTTAAATATAAAGGAGCACAATGAATATATACAATTAACAAGAAACCATGAATCACTACAAAGAAAAACGGAAATTTCCGACCTACGTCGAATGTTTTCGATGAATTTCTGATCGATTACATCCGTCTGGAAATTCCATTTTTTTCGTAGTAAATTTGTAGCCAAAAAATTATTTAGTGGACTATCAATAAATTCAACGTACCCAATAAAATAATATTACTTTGATCTCCAGAATTCTGATTACCGTCTGCAAAACAATTAATTAGTGAATAATGTTAGATCAAACAATATTAATTAAACGTATGTAACGAGGAAAAAATTGAATAATTGAAAAAATAATAATTAAAGTGCAAACCAGCCATGGATCTTTATTATTAGAAGCCTTTTCAAGACGTTCTTAATTAATGCGAAATATGAATTATTTTTTATTGGTATTAAGTGACATATATTGGTGGATAATTATGTTCCAAGAAATTTTATTGGAGTAATCTTCAAGTAATAATGGATCTTCAACGTCATTAGGATTCTTAAAAGGAAAATAAAACTCCTATATTCTTGTTTTTTTTATTGTTCAACGTTATTATTTAAAGTAATCTCAAGTAATAATTAATTTTGTATTATTTTTTGGGATAATATAGAAACTTTGGGTCCTATTTATGGATAAATTTTGATTTATAATTTTTGTGATATATGACTTGCTGCATTTAACTTTTAATTAATTGAATACGTGTTGTTTTATTCTTTAATTATTAATTATGTAGAAAATATATTATATTTAGATCACTTTTAGAAGTATCTTATCCTCAACATCCCCTAACTATTCAAGCTTAATATAATACGTGAATAGTTAAATAATGAAATAGTTAATATTTTGAAAAAATTGTACTTACTCATAATCAAAGGGATCAAAATTGCAATTTTCAAGTAATTGAAGGCTAAATATGCACGCTTAGTCGGATAGCAACGAGACTAAAATTAGAATTTACCAATTACCGAAGGCCAAAAATACTATTAACCTTTACTTTTTGGTAGGTTTATCTTTCATTTTTATTTTATTAATTTTTATGAAAATAAATTACCTTTCATCATAGGAAACAATATTTGTTAATGGTTGTATATTTAAAAACAAAAAGGCATCAAATATACACCTATATTATTTGAAATAGTTTTAAAAAATAATTACCCTTTGTTTGAGTAGCAGTTCAATTATACCCTTACCGTTATACTTTCACACTAATTTACTCCTAATTTAGACGAAAAAATGTGTGGTCAATCTCAAAATTAAATAATCAATCCCCAATTTTAATCAACTCTTTCCAACGGTACTTATCTTTCATACTTTCAGTTGTTGTCTTTTTTCTTAAATTGTAGAGCCAATAATACTGCCCATTTGAAAGACATGTATTTGCAATGGTGGAGCTACAATTTTCATTAAGGGATTCGAAATATAAAAAGTAAACACACAAAATTAAAAGGCCTAAAGGGATTCATCATCTAATATAAACAACCTTTCGAGTTTCGACTGATTTTAGCATATTAGCACTCTTAATTACACGTATATAAGCCAAAAAGACATACACATACAAGTTACTTTAGTCAACTAACAAGGTTATGTAAACACCCTCTAGGTGAATTAATCATAGACGATATATCCATATAAAATCAAGAAAATGAAATACTATATATGTCTTTTATTACTTTCCAGATGAAAACTAATAACCCTGAGGGTTAGCTCGGCTGGTAAAGGCTGGAGGACAAAGTCCTCTTGGTCGCCAGTTCGAGCCCCCGCAGGGCCACTGGGGGCATTACAAACCGGCCGTGTCTCCAGGGCCCCGTGGAACTAACCGGGAGGTCGCCCTGAAACAGCGGGACCTGGTGGGTACAGCTAGTCGGGTGCAAAGTATCCGGAAACCACGGCAAAAAAAAAAAAATGAAAACTAATTATTACAAAAATACCCAAAACTCGAATTATAAATCTATTATATTTAAAATAAGACCCGTCTTTTAATTTGTAGACGTACAACCACCCACTAATTTGTTGTAAACTGTAACACCCCGTACCTTCCCAACCCTACTTGATGATATTGAATAATGTTTGCTTAGGTGTCGAGAGATATAAGTATGCATTTGGTGGCGAGATAATTGAATTTGACTCTTGTTATGTGATTAAACCTTCATAGGAGGTGTTTTATGATTTTCGTGGAACATTTGTGAGGTTCAAAACGAGGCTAAGAAGACCTCTAAACAAAGTATATTAAGGTTAAGAAGTGAGTTAAAGAATAGGACTTGAAGTATCTAACCAAACCCGCGAAGAGAAGTCGAAAAACGGAATTTTTGAAAAAACTAAGTAAGGGGAGCGTTTGGGACCGTGCCACGCCGCTCCGAAATAAAATTTTTAGTCCATAGGCAGTGAGTTGGCGCGCCCAGGGGCGTGCCACCTTGGGTTTTCCACTTTTTCGAAAGTTGGAAATTTCTAAGTCCCAAAGGTATCCGGGGGCGTACCGAGCCGATTTTTGCCACGTTTATTCTAAAACCATGAGTATATACATGAAATGAATGACATATTATATTGGTATGATAAAATTACTCGAGAACGAAATTGGGGTCAAAATGACAATTTTGCCCTTAAGGTCAAAATAAGCCAAACGTGGCTAGAATCACTTGGTTTTTGGATTGAGGCTATGGATATGAATAACGTGAGTGGAAATATTGTTATAACACATATGAGATGATTAAAACATGAAAAATTATTGATTTTATTGGGTTAAGTGAATTGGGCTCAATAAATGGGCCAAAATGATAAAGAAAACATGGGCCAAAATGGGTCAAAAGACCCATTCTTGCCTTGAATTTCTAGATCATTGCATTAAATGCCAAGAGTGGCTAAGGATGAAAAATGAAGGGCCTATATAAAGGGCAAAAATGCTGATTTTATTCATTTGGAAAACACATGCCTTTGTAGATATTTTTCAACCATTTTTTTCTCTCAAACCCTAAGAGGTCAAAGCTAACCTTTGGAGCAAGATCAACATCTTCCAAGCCTAGGTAAGTGATTATTGTCATGGATTAATATATTATATGCATGGGAGAGTATGTGAATCTTGTTGGTTATGCTTGAAAGAGTTGAACATAGTACTTTGGGTTTTTGTACAAGATGTGCCATCCATGAGATTTGAACTTGAATTATGACTTGTGCCTTTGATGAAAGATCATGGTATGGATAAAATATGAACATGTATGGTGTTATTTTTGGTATTAAACTTGTTATTGTCTATAAGTGAAAATTGTGGGATTTTGGCCGATATGTGTTATGAGTCGTATTAAGGGAAGTTGATGGATTATTTGTGATGTGGTATGGATAAGAAAGTGGAAAGGAAAAGTGTTGTGGTGAAATGTGTCAATTATCACATATTGATCAATGTTGGGAATATTATGGAATTTTTGGAATAATAATTTTATCAATGGTTTTGTCAAGGGGAAATGACATGTTCAAGGCAAACATATACCCCATTGATGTTATATGCAATATTAAAGTAGTTGTTGGTTAATGTGAATCCCGTTATGTATTTGTGTTGCAGAATGACACATAAAGAAGGAGCGGGACTATTGTATGCACATCTAGGATTGGATATCCGTATTGAGAGTACAAGGTATGTAAGGTTACTCTGTCCGTATCTTTCTGCGGCAAATAGTATCCACATTGCTATTTCACTAGTCCTATCCCGAAATGTGTAAAGGTATCCTATATCCGTTTATCAATAGTCATTGTCATATATTTCCTAATCATGGATCATTTGTGAGTCTCATGTCTCATTATCATGGTTAATGTTCCAAAAGCTCAACAAGGTTATGGTCCAATGTTCCAATAGTGGTTATGCGCATGTATCTTGTTTATTGATTACTATCCAATGGTTCCAATAATGTTTATTTACATGTATCTTGCTCGTTGGTTATTGTTCCAAAGCTTCCAATAAGGTTATGGCTACAGAAGTATCAATCTCTCATAAGCTAAGGGTATCCTATTTCCGGGTTTCAATTATGCTTCTTCACATGTTCTTTATGTATTTATCAATTGCCATTCACATGTCTCATATACATTGATTTTTTTCCCAAGATTCCATGGTTCCAACAATGTATGTACCAAAGTTCAAAGTGATGTTATAACTATCATTGTACCAACTTCAAAGTATCAATCTCAAAGTAATGAACAAGGTAATGCAAATGTGGTCAATGATCAAGTATGGGTGGCAAGTCTAGAGGCATAAGCCTAGCTCGACTCGATCCCGATGTATTGATTTAAGGGTGGCAAGTCTAGGGGCATAGGCTCGACTCGATCCCGATGTATTGATTTAAGGGTGGCAAGTCTAGGGGCATGCATTGATTTATGGGTGGCAGGTCTAAGGGCATAAGCCTAGCTCGACCCGATCCCAACATGACGATAAGTCATGTAAAGACCCACTGATCAGTAGGGGCCCGGGTACATTGTGACACATGTATTGACAAGTAAGCATTGAAGTAAAGAAAGCAAAGAAATTAATGAAAGCAATACACATGGTGTCCAAAATGCAAAATGGTGACTTATTCACATCGATTATTCATATGTTTTGAGTTCATTGAAATATTCATGTATTGTACAGTTTTATCTGAGCCTTGCATACTCAGTACTTATTTCGTACTGACCCCTCTCGGGGAATTTACCTTACTTGTTGCAGGCGCAGGTACTAGTAGGCCGCCACAGTAGGTTGCCAGCTGTTTGCGGTTCATTGGTGAGCTCCAGTTAGTTCGGGGCTTCTCCGAGTCGCAGTGGTTCATATGTTTTGATATTGTACATTGTGTATAAAGCGGGGACTTGCCCGACTTTCAGTTGGTTTTGGTCAATGCATCTGTTAGAAGCTTTTGTAGACGTATGTGGGTGTATATGTATAAGATGATAGATGAAGTCTTAACTTGATGGCCTTAACGGCTAAGTTTCTCATATGTATATGCGTCACATGTTCTATGCTTTCCGATTTTAGCTTCTCCTGTTTCTATGTGATAGTAGTGTTTCCTATGACATGCATATGAATGAATAGAAGCAAAGATTGGTTCTCTCGGGCCTTGTCGGCTTCGGGTGCCAATCACGCCTCGTGGGGGTTCGGGGCGTGACATAAACTTTCCTGCAGTTTCCAATGTATTTGCCAAGCTTGTCCTCCCTATATTTTGCACTGCATTAAGTGAATTTTTCACAATAATTAACAATTTAAAATATTTTTTTAAAAAAAAATTAAACTTAAGTATCGTAAGGAAGATAATTCAAGAATTATAAAGAACCAAATAACTCATGTTGAAATACCATCCTGCATATATTGTTAAAAAGTACACAGAAAGATCGCATCAAAGTTTCAGAAAAAAGTTGAATATAATTTTATATTTCATCAACTTCTACTCCCTCCGTTCCAATTTATATGACATATTTCGCTTTTCGAAATTCAAACATATCTATGTTTGATAGTAATTTTTTCATATATGTTTGAAATATTTGAATAGTCAATTATTGTGACTTATAATACTTTTTACGTAGTTTCCAAATATATAAATTTTATTTCAAAAAAAAAAATTGATGATTTCATGTCCAAATTTATGATCAAACTTACCTTGTTTGAATTCCGGAAAGTGAAATATGCCACATAAATTGAAATGAAGGGAGTACTAATTACAATGGTGTTAAACCATCAAACTAAACCTAAGTGACGTACAAAAATATGTAACAGTATAATTTTTATTATCTTGAATAAAAAGGTACATAATTTAGTGTAATGTATATATACGAGTTTCATGGGTCAATTTAAGCTAGATATGTAGTCTAAATTAAAGTAACCTTTAGATGTGTCGACTCCCACGTAGGTGGGGTTGAGGAGTCAAGATGAATTGAGTTAATAAATAGATAGGTCATCAACACACCAAAATATAGTAGGGTTGACGGTAATTTTTTTTATGGGTTGATTTTGTCACCCTGCGAGACGATTCATAATGCTAATGTCAATCTATTTAATTTTCTAAGCAAATTCGAATACAAAATCTTCATATTTTTTTGAAATTAAATTTCCATAATTAGAAAAATACAAAAGTACTATAAGTCACAATAATTGATAATTTAAAATATTTAAAAGATATATAAAAAGATTATGATCAAAGAAAAACTTGTTTATCTTGAAATCTGAAAGATGATACATAAATTAGGACGAAAAAAATATTATTTATTACTTAGGAGAAAAACTTACTCCTTGGAAAGATTGGAGCAGAAGAGTTGAGTCAACATAGGCTGTGGCTGGAGTCACTAAAAGATCAAAGTTTACAATTAAAAAGTTACACATTTAGCGCTTATTAGCGAAAAATAATTATAACTGTTAGTCATATATAAGTACAAAATTGCTCAATAACCTTAGAATAGGAGCCACATGCACCTTTGTCTTGGTTCTTCAGACACTACATACAGATATATATCGACTATGTAAAGAATTAATTTGACTTGTCACAACTCATCTCATGTATGATGTGATTTTTATATTATACATGTCGGTAATAAAATCACATGTGTAAACACTTTTCTATTTATGAAATCATTTGTTTATAATCTATGTTCCTAATTGCATTTGTGTCGAATACTTTAAAAATATGTATTGAAGGATGTTATTCGACACATATCTAACAATATTATTGAAACGTAATTTACTTACATCTTCGAATAAGGGTAGCACGTCGTCACATGACACGGTATGACCAGGGGCCTTAGGCTTAGGCTGATGAGAAAAAATATTTTGAGAATTTTGTGAAGTATTGTCAACTTTGTTTGGAGACAAATCAATATTAATAGCAGTTATAGATTTTTCTTTAGAAATTCTTCGAGGAAATATAGCTCCAATTGTTTTGAATGCTATTGCAGAAGCTACTCCAAAGTCCAAATGATAAACCTAATAATAATAAAATGTATTGTTAGCATCGCGAACGAAATAAAGCGTGAATCAAGAAATATATTAAAGAAGATATAAAAAATTATATTGTAACAACTGATTAAATGATTGAGTCGAAAATAACAGTTAGAAAAAATTAAGTCAATGACCTGAATGATAATCATAAAATTATTTCGAGAGAATAACCTCAAAAAGTTCAAAAATAACACGTATCAACAAAAAAAATTCGAGAAAACAATAATCTGAGAAAGTTTAACTCTAAAATAGAGTTACACAAGTGTCAAATTAACACTCATGTCTCACAAATTTTCACTTTGAATTAAGTACTTGGACAACATAAACTAAGGGGTGAATCCATCATTATTGTTATGAGTTCGGCTAAATCAATAACTTTGACTCAAACCTTATATATATTCAAAAATTCTTTTAAATATATAGAAACAACCTATCCAAAAACAAGTAAGCAAATTGAAAATCCTAGATCCGCCTCTCATCAAGAATAAATGGAAATTTTTTAATTTTGGGATAAGTAATCCTTATTTAAATTTGAAGGGAACTGATATACATGTAGCTTGTGGGATTTTTACCACTGAGGAACCAAAAACATCCAAAAAAAATCAATACTTTTAGAACCCCAAAAAAATAAAAAAATAAATAGGATATAAAAAAATAATTTTACTATATACCCCAGAAAATGCCGCTACTTCCTGCAGAATAATTTGATGAATCCTCTGCATAAATTGATGAATATCAATGTTAGAACACATGAAAATAAATAAATTTCAGGATTTATTAACTTTGACAACTATAATTATTATACAAAAAAAAACAGATAAAGGAAAAAAAAAGAAAAGAAAATTTGAATACTACTTCCTCCGTCCAACAATACTTGTTCACTATTGACTTCACACACAGGTTAAGAAACAATAAATAATATGAGTAATTTTACTATATTACCATTTGAATATAATAAATTTAATACTTTGGGAAATGCATTTAGTAATGAATATTATTTAATATAGCAAGGGTAAAATGGATAAATTATTCATTGATTTTCCAAACTGAATAAGTATTGTTGGACATCTATTTTTATTAACATAAACAAGTATTGTTGGACAGAGGGAGTAATAAATAAAATTAAAGAGATAAATTAAATACTAACCAGCCATAACTTTTGTATTTTATTAGTTAGAATTTGTATCAATGTGTCATCAAAATATATTTGAGCCTCCTTTTATAGCTAAGGCATCACAAGTTCTACATGCATGGATTAGACTATACACCAAGAAATCATTTCGAGTTTTAGTTGAAACATACATCTTTGATGCATTAAACTTGACGATTAGGTATCCTTAAACAAAAGAGTAGTCTTTTAGGATTGATGTTGTGTGCGTTTAATACATAGTTACCCTCGAGTTTGTAGCCAATATTCTATTAGACACCCCTACTTCATGATTTGGCTGAGGAAAAGGCAAATGGTATGTGAAGGAAAGCATGATTTTTGTCTTGATGAAATGTAAAACGGGATTGTCTTTTTAGTGAGCTGAGGAGAAAATTCAAATCATAGTCAGTGTCCATTATTTGATTGAGTACGACATAGTTTGTTAGTCGCGTTAAATCCTCCAAAGGAGTACCGTCAACCCTCAAAACTGCTTTCCTTCTCGCATGAAAGAAAAAAAGTTGGTTAGCTTTTTTGTCTGCCTCCTTTACCTATCAAAGATTCTATTAACATTGCAGATGATATAACTAATTCCCTATTAGGCATCCCTACTTCATGGGAACCTTTTACAACAACAACAATATATCTAGTATAATCCTACAAAATGAGCTTAGGAGAGGGTTCCTAAATGTCTTTCTTTTAAAATGTTATCAAAGTTGGGCGTAATGACACCTGTCGCACATTCATTTTGCGTTGGTCAAGCATGGAAGTGGGGGCACTGTGTATAGACAAAATTGGAGCTAAGATTTCGAGTTTGAGTTCTAGATTATAAAAATAAAAAAAAAGATTTACTAAATTCTCAATAATTATTTATACAGGTTAAATGAATTTTCTAATACGAATACAAAATTTGCATCAAAATTACTGAATTCTGTTGAACCGGTAATTGGAATGCTAGCTCCTCCCCTAGTATTAGAAGGAAATCGTAGCAATTTTGGCATTTATAGCCTAGTGAGAAGATCCAAAATTGAAACTTGAGGTCATCCTAGCTTATTAATCGGGAGGTTGCGCGTTCGATTCACGCTGAGTTCAATTCCTCGATCCATACAAGTCCCCTCTGAGCTTAAATGGAGCAGTGAGGATTCATATAGCCGATCCCGACTTGTTTGGGACTGAAGCTAAGTTGTTCTTGTTCTTGTTCACTTTCTTCAAAATCCTTTGCTGCTTGAAATAAGATGAGAATGCTTCAAGCAGAGCTTAAATCTTTATGATTTTCAGGTTGTAACATGTACAAGAATATTCCACCAGCAACCGAAACGTTGAGGGACTCGAATTCTCCGGTCATTGGAATACTCACAAGCTCAGTTGCATCTTTAGCTTTCTCAGAAAGACCGCCTCCTTCGCTGCCCAAAACCAAACACAAAGGTGTATCTGATAATGAATCTGTAAAGTCGCAGGTGAGCTTAGAAATTCTCCTTGCCTTTTGATCGTTTGCAGGATGGCCAGCCAGCATCTTCATGTTATAATGGTTTCTTAGAGCATCCAACTGGAGCCAATCACCGGAGACTAAAGGGAGTTGAAAGGAAGCACCTCGACTTGCTCTAAGTGCCTTCTCGTTGAATGGATCGCAACAGCCAGGCAGCAGAAAGGCACCACCCTGCAAAAGATTGAACCTTTACTAGTTTGTTTTAGCATATTACAGTCAAACCTCATTATAACAACATTTTCTTTCAGGAAATTTTTTGGCTGCTATAGCGAAATGCGGTTATAGAGAACATATAATATAACATAACATGAAAACTAAAAAGTCGGTTTCAAAGAAACATGGTCATTATGGTGAGATGTTGTTACAGGGATGATTGTTCTAGATAGGTCTGACTGTACTAACATCCACTATGGTCAAGCATGAGTTTATCCTGTGTACTATGACAAGATAAGTTTCGCTTACACAAAACACTTTATGTTTTATTAACTGACATGATCATGATCAGAATGGAAACCCCTAAAGAATGAAGTAGATTCAATATCATGAATTAAAGCTCGTTGTCTGCAGATAAAAGATGTTTGATAAAGCAGTAACCATAATGAGAACCTGAACGAACCAAAGAACTTCAGCATAAGACGCCGTACTAGAAACTAGAAAGTACAAAGAGAATTTGACTAATGAGGGAATAGCTGAAAATAAAGGGAAATATCTGCTAAAATCAAAATAAAAACTATCTCCTTACCCATCCAAACGCCATCGCTGATCTAAGTAACGTGCCAAGATTACCAGGGTCCTGCATCAACCAGTAGTTGTTACTCATTAGTTCAATGGTTCTGATATGTTATCATATCACTAGTTATTGTATCAAAAAACGTAATATATTATTCCTCCAATGTATCTAATAGCTACAAGGAATTCTTTTTTTCACACAGTAAAAGAATTAAGACAGCCTTAAAGAACGCAATTTATTGGATTGTATAATATGATTCTTTAGCACAATTTGTCAATTTCTAATTTTTCTTGTACTCTTGAATTTGCACTAGGCAAAGATGAAGAAATTTTTTTTATCTTCACTTTAGTAACAGAACAAAAGTAACGAATTATGTGACTGTAGTTACTGTTCAGTAAGCTTTGTCATGCGTTCACTTTCGTTTATTCTTTGGACTGCTTTGGACTGTTTTTCTTGAGTCGGAGGGTCCATCGGAAACAGCCTCTCTACCTTTGAGATAGGGGTAAGGTCTGCATAAACTCTACCCTCCCCAGACCCTACTTTGTGGAACTATACTGGGCATGTTGTTGTTGTTGTAGCAACAAGACAAAAGTTCAAAAATGCTTCACGTAGCATTCATTGTCGAAATTAACAGTCCTACTAACCGTTGATTCTTCAACAAGTAGGAAGAAAAAACAAAGCATTCTAAGGTAACCAAGATCAGGGTCTAAATAAGTTACCTGGATTCCATCAAGAACTAGAATTCGATGAGCATTCTGGAACCACCTACTGCAGTCTTCTTCTAGAAACTCATCATCGACACTGTGAAATGTTGAGGGAATTTTCATTAATGCAATCATTTCAGTAGAATCAATCGATTGTAAACCAGATAGTTTCTTCATCACCGTTGAGCTGATGCGGACAAGGCGAACTGATTGAAGATTTAGGTCTTCAGGTATATGAGCTTCATCAAGCACGAGTAAACAGTCTAATGAAATAGGTTTCTCTAGTACTCTTTCTTGAAAACTATATATTTCCCTGAGAAAGGTCACGTAGATCGGTTAAATCAGTACCAAGACAACATTGTCTAAATCTGAACTAATTCATGAGATTTTCATTCTACTTTGTCAAACTTTTATGGGAAGATATTTACCTCATCAAAGATCAAACCGTCAAATGACAAACCAAAACGAATCTCTAGAGCCACGTTGCTCAAAATTTCAAATAAGCAGAGTGAAGAACACAACAACAAAAAAAAAAAAAAAACCAGTATAATCCTGCAACTGGGGTCTAGGGAGGGTAGTGTGCACGTAGACCTTATCCTACCTTGAAAAGGTAGTGAGGTTGTTTCCAATAGACCCTCGGCTCAAAGCAGATGAAAAGGACGACAGTAGCAGCAAGCAGGAACAACAACAGGAAAATACAACATTCAGGCTAAAGAATCAACCGATAGATATTGAAATCTAAGAATACGAAATACAAGACTAATACTAATACTCCTGGAACCGGAAAGCAAACCACTTGACTACCTATAACCTTCTATCATAATCCTCGACCTCCACACCCTCATATCAAGGATCATATCCTTGGTGAGCTGAAGTTGCGTCATGTCCTACCTAATCACCTCACCCCAATACTTCTTAACCTACCTCTACCCCTCCTCTTTCCATTTTTGACTAACTATTTAATTTTAACTTTCCACGTGGCATGTTCAAAACCACAAGACTATTTTGATATATTCTACATATCTTTAACTCAAGACCACAAGATTCAAAAGTTTGTTACTTTATTTTCTTGAACTCCATATATATACTCTTTCTTGAAAACTATATATTTCCCTGAGAAAGGTCACGTAGATCGGTTAAATCAGTACCAAGACAACATTGTCTAAATCTGAACTAATTCATGAGATTTTCATTCTACTTTGTCAAACTTTTATGGGAAGATATTTACCTCATCAAAGATCAAACCGTCAAATGACAAACCAAAACGAATCTCTAGAGCCACGTTGCTCAAAATTTCAAATAAGCAGAGTGAAGAACACAACAACAAAAAAAAAAAAAAAACCAGTATAATCCTGCAACTGGGGTCTAGGGAGGGTAGTGTGCACGTAGACCTTATCCTACCTTGAAAAGGTAGTGAGGTTGTTTCCAATAGACCCTCGGCTCAAAGCAGATGAAAAGGACGACAGTAGCAGCAAGCAGGAACAACAACAGGAAAATACAACATTCAGGCTAAAGAATCAACCGATAGATATTGAAATCTAAGAATACGAAATACAAGACTAATACTAATACTCCTGGAACCGGAAAGCAAACCACTTGACTACCTATAACCTTCTATCATAATCCTCGACCTCCACACCCTCATATCAAGGATCATATCCTTGGTGAGCTGAAGTTGCGTCATGTCCTACCTAATCACCTCACCCCAATACTTCTTAACCTACCTCTACCCCTCCTCTTTCCATTTTTGACTAACTATTTAATTTTAACTTTCCACGTGGCATGTTCAAAACCACAAGACTATTTTGATATATTCTACATATCTTTAACTCAAGACCACAAGATTCAAAAGTTTGTTACTTTATTTTCTTGAACTCCATATATATACTCTTTCTTGAAAACTATATATTTCCCTGAGAAAGGTCACGTAGATCGGTTAAATCAGTACCAAGACAACATTGTCTAAATCTGAACTAATTCATGAGATTTTCATTCTACTTTGTCAAACTTTTATGGGAAGATATTTACCTCATCAAAGATCAAACCGTCAAATGACAAACCAAAACGAATCTCTAGAGCCACGTTGCTCAAAATTTCAAATAAGCAGAGTGAAGAACACAACAACAAAAAAAAAAAAAAAACCAGTATAATCCTGCAACTGGGGTCTAGGGAGGGTAGTGTGCACGTAGACCTTATCCTACCTTGAAAAGGTAGTGAGGTTGTTTCCAATAGACCCTCGGCTCAAAGCAGATGAAAAGGACGACAGTAGCAGCAAGCAGGAACAACAACAGGAAAATACAACATTCAGGCTAAAGAATCAACCGATAGATATTGAAATCTAAGAATACGAAATACAAGACTAATACTAATACTCCTGGAACCGGAAAGCAAACCACTTGACTACCTATAACCTTCTATCATAATCCTCGACCTCCACACCCTCATATCAAGGATCATATCCTTGGTGAGCTGAAGTTGCGTCATGTCCTACCTAATCACCTCACCCCAATACTTCTTAACCTACCTCTACCCCTCCTCTTTCCATTTTTGACTAACTATTTAATTTTAACTTTCCACGTGGCATGTTCAAAACCACAAGACTATTTTGATATATTCTACATATCTTTAACTCAAGACCACAAGATTCAAAAGTTTGTTACTTTATTTTCTTGAACTCCATGCCAAGTTAAAATCAGACAAATAAATTAAAACGAAGCTTCTACTAGAAAACTAGGAGGAAAGGGGAGTTACCTAATAGGAGTAGAACCAACAACAAGAACAGAAGCATGAGAATGTCGATAAGATGAGTTCTGGCGAAGCTTAAGACAGTGTTTGACAAAAGGGTTTGAAGTACTTGTAATGGATTTTACGTTAAAGGGTAAAAAAGATTCAATTTTTTCAGATATATCAGTACTAAAATCAGTTGGGGAATTTGGTTTTGAGCTAAATGATTGAATTTTGGTTCTGGGTTGTAAAGTTGAAGCTTTAATTTGAGGGAAATTTGAAGGAGAAATACAATAAGTGTTCATGTTAATGGAAATTTGCATTCTTGATTTTACTTCTTCATTTCCTTAAATGGATAATACTCTTACAATATCTACTGAAAGGATGTTCCTTTTTTTCATTCTTTTTATTTTAGTCGAAATTATAGTAACACTTCTCAAGTGTTTTTTTTTTTTTAAACATATATGTCAGTACCCGCATTGGAGTTCAACCAATCCAGATTCGAACAACGTAAGGCTCATTTGGGGGAAGTGCTCTCTATCAAGGATATATTCATACTCAAAATTCAAACTCGAGACATCTGATTAAGGAAGAAGCAGCTTTATCCACTACACCACATTCTTTAGTGGTGCTCAAGTGTTGTTGATCCTATTATGTTGTACTCTCTCTGTCTCAATTTATGTGATGTACTTTGACTTGACACGGAGTTTAAGAAATAAAGAAAAACTTTTGAAACTTGTGGTCTAAAATGAGTTATAGATATTTTTGTGGTTGTAAATTATTTCATTAAGGATAAAGTGGGTATTTTAAAGTTAAATTGTTACCAAATATAGAAATGTGTCATTTTTTTGGGGACTGATTAAAAAGAAAAGTGTATCATATAAATTGGGACAGAGGGAGTACTAAACTTGTAGATATGGTTGTCAGGTGCACAAAGTATATAACATTAGCAAAATTTGGGGAAGAGCTCCACTCCAAGTTGTTGATATAAAGAGTCTATTATTAATACTTTCTTCGTCCAAAATATTTATTACAATTTTTTTTTTTTAAATCAAACAATATGAACTTTGATCAATATTTTAAAATGTATTTTTTTATCATATTGATATGAGAAGAATTGCAATTTATAGTACTTTTGGTATAGTCTTTGAATATTTTAATTTTAAAGTATCAAAAAAAAAAAATCCAATCTAATTTCGCTTTGAAATTAATTAAACTGATTCACGATAATCAAAACACGAGAACTATTTCAAAACAGAGGGAGTAGATGCTTACATAGCTTAAATCCGTAATCTATAAATTATGCGAAGATTACTTTGTAGATAATAGAAATATTAAAAGTTTTCTGGTTGTTTTTTTTTGGGACAATTATTTATAAAATGGTTCCTTTTCTTTCTTGTAATTTATGGATTATTTAGATGACGGTCAAAATTCCTCTAAAAATAGTCTCGTTTTATAGGGTGTTGTAATTTATGCAACATGACAGTACAAGAGTTTTAAATAGAAAATGTTATAGTTCAGAAATAATAACTACTCTCCATAATTTAAATATTGAACTAATAAAACCTTTATAGTTTAGGAGAACTTTGAGGTATTAACTCAAAAAAATGGCAGCAAAATGTAAATTAAAAGCTTGATCGAACAATTCTTCTTGTTTAAGAGTAACAAATAGAATTATTTTTTTAATAGTTCCCAACTATGTTACTTTCTAACAACTCTATCAACTTCTCCAGATAATTTCCCATTCTTCACTTCTCCTGATGATCAGTATTATTTTCCAGCAACTCCATATGCTCTCGCGCAAATACGTGCCAACAACATACCCTCTGTGATCCCACATGTGAAGTCTGTAAAGGGAAGGATGTACGCAGACCTTATACATGGCCTTGTGCAAAACTTCATACATTAACCCTTTCATTACAAACACTCCGCTGGGATTACGATAGGTAAAAACCACAAGCAGAGTTTATAGTGGTCCATCATAACCTACTAACCACTGTTTGTATAGGGGTTCATTGTTGTCTAAAGAACTACTAGAAGAAGATTAACAATGATACATCATGTTGTAGGAGGATAAAGTTCCCATAGAGCCACCGTTGTGTCTTCAGATGCAGAGGCCAGTAATTTACTGTCAGCAGAGAATGAAACAGTGTTGCACTGCAAGAACATATTGTGCAGGAGTGTCATAGAGAATTTAAGCGGATACATACAGGATCCATGAGAATGAGAGAGACAAAAGAATCGAATGAAGTCAGTTTGACAATTGGTGTAAGGGAAAAAGGGAATGGCATACCGTGGCGTGATGATATTTCAAAATAGCCAGAGGTTTTCCTTTGCGATAATTGTAAATCCTAACCCTGAGAATAAAAGATAAGCGAATCAGATACTGTTAAGAGTGATACCAAAATACATGACCTACATGCTTTAAAAAACGCTAGAACTCGCATAAAGCAACAATTAGTAGAATTTCACAAGCAGCTAGCTTAAAGGAATCGATG
This sequence comes from Capsicum rhomboideum, assembly GCA_031232105.1. Lineage (NCBI taxonomy): Eukaryota > Viridiplantae > Streptophyta > Magnoliopsida > Solanales > Solanaceae > Capsicum > Capsicum rhomboideum. The sequence goes on from CP124707.1 coordinate 50,966,799, forward strand.
AACTGCATTAAGAACATCTATACTTCCATACAAGATCAAATATGAGAATTTTCTACCTTGTACAAAAAAGTAGGATGCTTCCAGGAGAGTACATTTAACATTTAACATTAACAAACATGATCACAACACAAACACTAGATTCAAGTTTCTTTTTTTAAAAAAAAAACTGGTAATGTTGTATTCCTCAGCATTAAGGACATGCTGGAGACCTCCAAAAACTTGTTACAATTAACCTAGATTACTTACAAAGAACCTCAAAGATCAACAAACTATTCAGTTTCTTCTATACAATGTTCTTTACACCAAAAATAAAAAGTTGCAATACAGTTCTCTTTGACTTTCTGAATAGAATCGATTCTGTTTTCAAAACATCTTCCATTCCTTTCCTTCCAAATCGTCCACCAAATGCAAAAGGGAATAACTCTCCACCATTTCTTCTGACTCTTACTAACCCCTCTCCTAATCCAACAGCTCAAGAGATCTGATGTGTGTTCAGGCATAGACCACTTGGTCTCTGTTAAACTTAGAAACAAAGACCATAATTGTGAGGTAGCTTTACAATGAAGAAACAAATGACTATTTGTCTCTCTTTCCTCACATTCGAAAAAACACCTAGAAGCAAGCTGAATCTTCCTTCTCTGTAGTCTCTCGTGAGTAAGACGAGCTTTTCTAATTACCAACCAAGCAAAGCACTCGACTTTTGTTGGTGCCAAACTTTTCCAGGTTTTCTTCCATGGTCCTGGTCTATTCTCCGACTGTAATTCAGCTTCCTTTTTATAAATTCTGTTTACTGTGAACATGCCATCATTTTCATGCTTCCACCTGATAATGTCAGGGGCTGTCCAGGTGCCTCTGAAGCCCTCAAGAACTTGCATTAGTTCCCCAAAACTGTCCACCTCCCAATCATTCAAATACCTTCTAAAAGAGATATTCCAACCTTGTTGGGACCAACTTTCAGCCACTGTTACATCAGGCCGATTAGATATACTGAATAAATCGGGGAAAGCTTGCATCAAGGTAGCCTGACCAATCCACAAATCTTTCCAGAAAAGTATCTTGTTACCGGTTCCCACCTTGTAGCATATGTTGTTCGACAGTTTGGACCAAAGGTCCTGATAGTTCTCCACACTGAGGTTCCGTACGGACTAGATACAACATTAGTGCACCAATGGTCTGTCTGGCCATGGTTTTGATCACTTCCTTCCATAGAGCCTGATGTTCACCATTGAATCTCCAAAGCCACTTCATAAGTAGAGAGTTATTTTGTCTGTTCAAATCCTTGATTCCCAATCCACCAAAATTTTTATCTAACTGCACAGTCTTCCAGTCCACTAGGTGATAACCTTTGCCCTCCTTGTTCCCTAACCACAAAAAATCTCTTCTGAGCTTGTCCAACTTTTTGGCCACTTTAGTTGGAATACGGAAGAGCGACATGACATAAGTAGGCAAAGAGTTCAATACAGAGTTGATCAAGGTGAGTGTTCCTCCAAGTGATAAATATTTTGCCTTCCAGTTCGCAAGTTTCTCCTCTGTTTTCTCAACAATCCCATCCCAAATCTGCCTATCTTTGTATCTGTTTCCTAATGGCATGCCCAAATTGGTAGTTTCTCTACCCTGAACCCCAAAATGTTGGCCAAAACATGCACTTGAGCCACTTCCTTGATTGGAAAGAGACCGCTCTTCCTCCAATTGACACATAAACCAGAGACAACTTGAAAAACAAGCAAAAATCACCCTGATGAAGCTGATATGTTCAACTTTTGCTTCACAAAAGACCATAGTGTCATCTGCATACAACAACTGACAGACTTCCATATTTTCACCTGTTCTTGTGCTAACTTTAAATCCCTTGATCCATTTGTTGCTTATAGCCTTTCTCATCATGCTATTGAATCCTTCCATGACAATAATGAAGAGAAAAGGAGCGAGGGAGTCACCCTGTCTAAGACCTCTTTTGAAAGGGAAAAAAACTATAGGTTTTCCCATTGACCAGTATGGAGAACCTAACAGTTTTAATGCAGAACCCGATCCAATTCAACCGCCTTTCACCAAAGCCCATCTGTTTCAGAATACTAATCAAATAGTCCCAGTTGACATGATCATACACCTTTTCTATGTCTAGTTTACACAGAATACCTAGGACATCCCCTTTCAATCTAGTGTCTATACACTCGCTAGCAATGAGTGCAGCATCCATAATCTGCCTCCCTTTTATGAAAGTCATTTGATACTTGTGTACCAGATTATCTATAACCCTCTTCAGTCTTTCCGTCAAAAGTTTGGCAATGATTTTATAAGCCCCATTGATCAAGCTAATGGGTCTATAATCCTTAAGTTCCACTGCAGCAATTTTCTTTGGAATGAGAGCAATATATGTAGCGTTAAACGGAAGCTATATTAATACACTAATCATATCATGCTTTGTTATATTTTTTTCTTCAGTTGAGGGTCTAGTGGTAACAACCTCTCTACCTCCCAAGGTAGGGGTAAGGTGATGATAGAAACTAGATGAAGAAGAGATGAGAATGAAACTTTACTAGTTAAATAAATTGCAAGAATCTTAAACACTGCATTAACCAATAACCATGTCTGTATGGAGTGGACAAATCTCTGGATACAAAGATAATACTAATATTTTTTTCTTCTCTCGTTTAGAACTCTACCAGATTCCTCTATTTAAACTAAGGCATAAACAATTACTGTTGTAGATAACTAATATAGATAACTACTAATAACTACTAATAGATAACTACTTATATATTTTATCCTATCTGAAACTAAGAAACTAAGACACATTATCTCCACATGCTAAAAGAGCAGTACTATCAGTGCATTCCCCCTGAAAAGTCGCCTTGTCCTCAAGGCGAAAAGAAGGAAACTGTGCGTTCTTCTCTTGCATTAATTCCAAATGTGCAAAAGTTCCAGGTTTGCAGCAATGACCAGGGGCAAACTTGTCTCCACAACGGTAGCATAGACCTTTTTCTCGGCAAATTTGTTCAGAATTTAGTGGGCGAATGTTCGGAAGCAATGTGAAAAGAGCGTGTAACTGGTTGACGGGATGATTGAAAATTAAAGGATTCTTGAGTCGTTGGAGAAGAAGTCCCAATTGATGAAGGTCGTGATACAGAAGGCCAAGCGGTTACCTTACTGGGCCGATTTGGTCCATGTTTTCCTTCATATTTTAAAGTCAGACTTATTGCCTTATACACAGATCGAGGCTTGTGAATCCTAACGTCCACACTAAGGTCTTCTTTGAGCCCACTAAGGAAAACTCCAAGCAAACAGTGTTCCATCCAGTTTTGCGCACGCGCTGCGCCCGTTTTGCAAATTCTTGCCTATACTCAAACACTGATCCAGTCTGTTGGATACCACACAGATGTTCATCTGGATTTTGAAACTCAGCGGATCCGTAATATTCTTGCATAACTTCAACCAACTCATCCCAATAATAAATGGTCCTTTCACTGTTGATCCAAGCAAAAAGATCCAATGCATCTCCTTCCAAAGACATTGAAGTCACATCAACCTTGCAATTATCAAGTGTGTGATAATTTTGAAAATACTTCTCTGCTTTCAGAATCCAACCTCTAGGATCTCTTCCCTCATACTTAGGAAATTTCATTTTTGTGTGTGGACGCCTATAAGTTTCTAGATTCTTCCAAGTGCTATCAACCTCGCCCTCGTCCAGTAAAACTTTAGATTTTCCTTTCCGATTCTGACTGTTTTGTGATTTTAATGCAGCCACATCAGCAGCCAAAGCGTCTATGGCTTCCAATTTTGCTTTTTTACTGGTCAATTGTTGGTTGATCTGATCATGACTTGACATGATGGATTCGTTGTGGGAAGCATTGGTCCGTGTGTTAACCATAGCAGATCTTACTGCTCTGATACCAATGATAGAAACTAGATGAAGAAGAGATGAGAATAAAACTTTACTGGTTAAATAAAGTGCAAGAATCTTAAAAACTACATTAACCAATAACCATGTTCGTATGGAGTGGACAAATCTCCAGATACAAAGATAATACTAATACTTTTTCTTCCCTCCTTTAGAATTCTACCAGATTCCTCTATTTAAACTAAGCCATAAACAATTATTGTTGTAGATAACTACTGATAACTACTAATAGATAATTGGTTATTTATTTTATCCTATCTAAAACTAAGAAACTAAGATACATTATCTCCACATGCTAAAAGAGCAGTCCGATCAGATACATAATCTCCACATGCTAAAGGAGCAGTCCGATCAGGTGCACACACTACCCTCCCTAAACCCCACTTGTGGGATTACATTGGGTATGTTGTTGATCATATCATGTTCGTACATGGACAGAATACCATACACGCATGCTTATAAAAATGTTCTTTCATTGACAAATGGTGTGCAACAACACCCTAACCAGACACAAAGGGCAGCCTAGTGAACTAAAGCTCTCGCTATGCGCGAAGTCCGGGGAAGGGGGGTTTATTGTACGCATCCTTACCCATATTTCTGCAACAGTCTGTTTTCACGGCTTGAACCCGTGACCTCCTGATCACATGGCAGCAACTTTACCAGTTACTCCACGGCTCCCCTTCCACCCTAATCAGACACAATGTACCCAAATTGACAGATTGGAAGTCTCTAAGATCCCTACCGTTGATCCCAACCGGCAGTTGCAGCGATTTTCCCGTCTGGACGGATAGAGGTTCCAGCTATGCCAGGTCTCTCCAAAGCAATTTCTTTTCTGATCAAACAAGAACCCTGCTTTACAGAAAAAGTAGAAAAGTTACATTCACCGGATAATAGACCTGCAAATAAATAAAATACATAAGAACGTTTTAATACAAATGAGGCCACTATTTGCAAGATCCACAACTAATAACTATAAATAGCTGCAATCTGCAGAAATATATATGCTGCAATGGCGAAACTACACATATTCACAGATTAAACACAATACCACAAAACATGATCAACTTCTCAATGTATGTGGATAATGAGGTTCAAACATCAGAACCCAGACGTTTGGTAATAGCTTCTTGCTATAAGAGGAGTTTATGTGAAAAATATATGCACATCAACAGCACCATCCAGCAATTGAATATCTTGCAATTAGAATTAAGTTGGGAGTTACCATAGAATGGTCCAATGCAAACATCAAAATTTTCTCATCAGCAGCTCCAGAGATACCACCTTTGCACGATCCATCTATGCATAGGCTTAAAACTGTAGGGAGAAGACAAGATGACTTTTATGCCTGTCCTAAGTATGAAATAGAACTAGAAAAGTTGCATTAGGAAGCGCTGTATGTATGGTAGAATAATGTGCCTGGTTCTGAATGAAACTTGACTGAAGTCAATGGGACTCCCGGACTACGTAAGTCCCACCAAGCAATGGATCCATCTTCGTACCTGTAGGGATATGTATTTGAATCTAGTTTGGTAAGTCGAGCACCAATTTATGAAATACATGTATATCATTTTTTAAAACAAAAATTCTATAGAAGAAAGAATCCTAGTTATATCACATCCCCACTCTGTCAGGCGAAAAGCGTAGCAAACTGAAGATCCTTGTATCATTTTTCATCCAGTTTAAAATTCTTTGTACCTGATTTTTGAATAAAAAACATTGAACGTTGGTGGTATACAATGTGGTGCCGTACCCCCAAGAAAGGTACAACTCTTAGGGAGGGACATGGTTGGTAGAACCTGGTTGGCCGCATAGGGAATGTTGCACATCGTTTAAACCAGTCCTAGAAGGGTTCACCCATGCTAGAGGGTCGACAGCTAGCAGCAGCTGGTCGTGCTAGCATGTTAGTCAATCCCACCTGATTGGGAAGAATTTCTTATTTCAGAAAGCATGAAGGGTTCCCTTGAGAAGAGTGATGTCTGTTGCAATTCCCCCACCCCACCCCAACCCCAACCCACCCACAAAATAGGTGAAAGAAATTTGATACAACAGAAAGTAAGATTAAGGAGCAAATGTGAATATAAATTTCAAAATACCAGTTTGCTTTTTGGCTATTTTACTCGTGTAAGGGCCTATTAGGTTCCTATTCACATGATGTCCAATTGGAAAGCTAGTATGGAATACATTCTCTCGGTAATATTATAGAGTACAGTTGTAAATGCTGAGAGCGGAAAGGGGCTGTTATGGCAGGACATGTTAAATTGTTAATTGTAGAAGTTAGATCAACATGTGCGTCCCAGATCACTTCACATCTGAATGATCAAAGAAGGATGATTGCAGCTTTCACCCACAAGCATTTTAAATGCTCCACTGTACTTTAGAAATCTTTTCTGCAGTCATATCTAGAGGAAGTAAACATTCACGGAATTTTGACAATGTTGAAAAATCTACTCCTTTTATGTACATATAAGCAAATACAAGTATACAAGGAAGCACAGACATATGAATACGAATGTAAAGACACATAGATAAGAAAATGAAGATTAGATTATTATTGGAGATATGAGGACAAACCCTGCCATAACACTTAGGGGCCCCTGAGATTCAGAAGGTAAAAATGCTTGAACCGCCATGCACATTCCTGCAGGTACTTACTTTATAAGAAAATGCAAACGGATATCTTAAATCAAATTAAAAGGTAAAACGAAAGTGACTATCCTGAGGTAGAGATAGAAAAACTCAAACAGATAATAAAATATGTGCTACAAGCTAGAGGAAAAGAGTTTGAAATAAATAAGCAAAACACAGTAAACTCTCAAAGAGGTAGTGCATCATTGCATCTTCAAAAGTTATTTCTACCTCCAACCCTCTCCCTGCTTATCCCAGGTCTTGGAACCGGTAGCTTGGAAATTCCAATTTGTGGAAAGCGCTAGAACACTTTTTTTTTTTTTGAGATGGGAAAGCTCTAGAACATTTTGTTGTACCAACACATTCTTTCTGTGGAAAATCACACATGATTGTGCATATTGTATGTTTAACTTGTACAAGCCCCAAATTGGATTTCAGAAGTTCCAATTTCCCTTTAGAAAATTTTGCCATTCTAAAGTACCCATAGAAGGTGCTCCAAAAGCTATTGAAAGAAAATCGTAGAAGCTTTTTTTTTTTTTTTTGACAAAGGTAACATAAAACCGTAGAAGCTTTAGATGCATCTTAATTTATCTTACTGTTTAAGCACTACTATATGGCTATCTTCATTAATCATGCAAATTGGGATTTGTTAGTAATAAATGTATGCTTCCAAGAAGTAATGCCCAAAGTTCTATTATGTACTTGACAAGCCTAAAAAGCCTCTCAGGACATACATGGCTCCTCAAGAAATTAGTAATATTGGCATTGCTATCTCTACACATTGACTATGATCACAAATATCTAACGTCATTCTAAGAAGAGATATGAGTCTTGACATTCAGGTGTCACACCTCAGTGTCCTAGTATTTTCTAGTACCTTCTCACCACCATTGTAGACCCACCTGCATCCCGAGATATCACAAGATTGAAATGCAGTAAATAATACAATCCTAAAGTTCAACATACCTTCTAAGTAAACTATCATTCAAAGTTCGCCAGAAGGCCCAGAACACAATAAGGTCTCACAAAACTAGTACTTCAAAATAGCCTACAGAAAGAAAAAACTGACCTCTTTGGTTCGGAGTCTGGCTTGAGAGGCTACCAGAGCTATGAGGCAGCTGTGCAATTCTTTCTGCAGTATTGACATCCCAAATCTCAACCTTTGCACATGGATTGGTTAGTGTTCAGTAAATTCCACAAGACAAACTCAAAAGAAAAGATAATCAGAAATAACCATCTACTAACCACAGAAGATTGTTCCCCTGCAACAGCAACATATTTTGGTCCTTCGGTGAGCTCCTTACCTGAAAATTTTGATATGTTAAGCAATCTTATCAATCAGACATTATTAAAGCAATGCAGAAACCAATCATCCAGGTACATAAAGGAGCATACTTTAGTTGAGAATCACATCGATATAAAGGAACGGAATAGCTCAAAGATTTCAAGCAACATATAAGCACGTGTAAGAAACACTCATCACCGAGTCCTTTTCTTTTTTTGATAACCGTGGTGTCCGGGCCAGCTTGCACGCACCTCGACTAATTCCACAGGATACCTGCCACCTGCCACTTCCCACCAGCAACAGGTACCAGGTAAATCTGTCCACCAAGGCTAGGACAGATGGGAAGAAATCAGCTAGTGTTTTTTTTGTCTTCTCTGGGATTTGAACCCAAGACCTCATGGGTTTCAAGTCTCAACCACTTCATTGACCAGTAACCACTAGGCCACACCCTTGGGTGCACTCATCATCGAGTCTTTGAATACAACAAGAACCACACAAACTGTTTTTCTTGAGTATATTGATTCCATTACTTGATATTACGTGTTGGTCTTATATATATTTTTCAACACATGAGACTTAACAATATGGTACTGTAATCTGACTGCAAAGGTACTTACTACCAGAAGGCCTTTGCCAAAGCTTCATGTGACAGACCTTTGACTAAAAGCATTCTTGATGGAAGTTCTGTCATTAAGGGGAATTTTGAATGAATGATTAAAGTGTTTGGGAAGCTTTCTTCAGACCTACTCACACCATGTTGCAGCTAGATGTTCTCAAAATTTGACACTTCAAATTGAAGGAGAACTTCTAATAAACATTTGAGGAATTGATTTTTCTAGAGAAATGACAGTAGTAATTACTAAATTAGCACGTTTTACAGAACAGAAGTATTAGTCTATTCCTTAAGCACAGGAAGGATGGTTTTTAAAACTAACTTTCAACTTTCCCTAACAATATGTAAATCATACCCAAAATCTGAACGACAAGTCTGCCAGCGCAATATGATCTAAGTTTGAAACATCCACTAAGGTTGTAATCAGTTTCTTCTCATTATCTAAACACCAATATTTTCAAAGAGGATGCGGATGAAACAACTATAAAATAAATATAAATCCAAAACACTTGACTTGGATCTGATTTTTTTCTTTTAGATTTAATATAAAACCTATATTGAGAGAATATGGAAGCAAGTTCAAATAGCCCTTAAATACATCATTTAGCTATCCAATATTTCAAAATATGTTGTAATCTGAAGTTATAGACACAGCTCAATTAAAACCTTTGGATGAACGCCAAAGTGAAGAAAAGGATAGCAAGAGATAGAAACCTTTGGATTTGGTGGAATCAGTGGGTTGATCTCCTTGTTCTTCCCTTTGCAAGTCATTATTAATTTCTTTGACCTCCAGATCATCATTCTTCAATGCCTCACTTGGTGACTTTGCAATCGATAGTTTGCAGAAGTGATAAGAGTTTGTCTTTATTGTAACTAATGGTGTCCTGTTGAAAGCACAAAAAAGTAATCCTAATCATAAGGTAAACAGAGATTGATCACCACCAACGGGTAACAGAAGTCAAACTAACATGACAGCAAATAGTAAGGTGACTAGTAAAAGAAAGTAAGGGAATGAGTATAACGTAGCAAATATTTGTCCAGCAAAGTTGATAAACAAGATCCATTGCACCTAGAATCCATTCCTTAAAACGGAATTGTAATATGATTTTACAGTCGTTATGAATTGAGCTAGATTTTGTCTTTGTTGATATAGATTTCGCTTAAAAAAAGATTTTTCAGACGCACAATGTGATGCATGATTTGTGGTGTTCTGCAATATGAAGGCCTAGGAAACTTTGATTTGTATTTAAGTTTTAACTTCAGAAATACAAAATATTGAACTGGAAAGACAGAGACAAAAAAGGAAGAAGAATTGTCTCCTCAAACAATATATAGAACTCTAAATCTCTTATGCCTCAATTAGGCTTTTCCCAATAAGCATGGTGATCTAGTTGTCAAGGTTTGGGAATTTCTAAACTTGTCCTTGCATTTCATGCCAGTTGACTTTTTACACGGTTATATTGTATCGGCAAAATAACTTGCTAATTGATCATCACAGTGCTTCCTCTATCTCTATCAACTAAACCCTTCTATCCATCTAAAAAAAGTTGCTAGACATTTTTTTTTTTCCTATTATGACTTCTATGAAGTTTCTTTCTTTACAACAGGTGCTAAAAATTGTTGATTTAGAAGATGCATATGTAGAAAGCCTGTTTGGTTCTAGTAGTTATTTTACCAAAAAAAAAAATTCTCTTTCTATAGTGAAGATAGTCGCAGGAAATGACAGATCATGGACATATTATTAAAAGCTTGGGTAAGAATGGGTTTGGTTCTAGTACTCAAAAATAATATTCCAAAGCTTCTTAATGTTCTCTATTACTTGTGTGGATAAGCCCTATATTATAGCGTATATAACTTAGATCATCGGGATCAACTTCTAGTCGCATAGCTTCATAATATTTTTGCAATGCTTCAGCGTAATTTCCTTCGGATTGAGACGACATCCTACGGTAGTCATTCGATTGAATGAATCTCCTTTCCAAAACTAGCATGAGATTTTCACCTCATACAGTTCCTCCCTTATGTGCATAATGAGAATAATACATAGAATCAAAAAAGATTCAACAATGAAAATATTCTCATTACAAACTCACCAGGATTAGTGTTTTTACAAGAAATCTCTAGTAACCTTCCTGCAAGAGATTCTTTCTTAACATCAGGCCTACTGAAACAAGATAGAAATGATAAGATAACTCCACAAGGTCATTAACTAGAATTTGCACAAGATATCGCAGTGGGGCCTGTCTTCTATCTGGTTCTTGGGTCCGGTCAAGCCTCTTTGAAATTACATCCATACCTCTCATCTAAATCAAGTTTCTCCGCTCCCTTGGCAGTTAAAATCTAGAAGTAAAATTATATCACAAGGGGAATGTGCAGTTCCGCCCCCTTCTCCCATGTTGAGTCACAGGCAGCAACTGGGAAAGCACAGACGAGCCAGAGCCACATGCAAGGAAACTTGCATATTTGGTTCTGGCGAGTGAACTTGGTATATTGTACTAATATATGTAGGTTTCCATTGATATAAAGAGACAGGATATAAGAATATTTAGTAATAATCCAATTTATGACTATGAGGATTCTTATCTAAATAACAATAACTGATTAAACTGATGCATTAGGAATAACCTTTCTGCTGATATCCTGAGATATTATAAGTCCATTTATTAGTACAAAACATCAGGTTGCAAAGACTATTAGATGGTTTTGTAAATAAAGTTTAAAAAAGAAATTGGTAAGGAGTGGTACCGCAAAACCTTCCCCATGCTCAGCCACAAGCGAGCGAACAAGTCTGAATTCCCTAAAGAGAAAAGATGACCAGACTGTTCTTTCTTCCAGTCTACTACCCAATACCCTTGACATCTTATTGTATCATGAAAATGTTTAGATCATAAGACTTTATTTTCAGGTTTTGATCAACTTCCCTATAATCAGAGATAGGAGGTCCAATATTTGGAAGGTTTAGTGTCTTGATACGACTAATATACCAATCTCTGCATAGTTTTGAAATTCAACATGATCATAGTGCGGATGATGCAGGATCTGACACCATGTATGAGGGTCCAAATAACAGAAAGAAAGGGGGCATATGCATTCAGTTTCTTAGAAGTGATGATAATAAAGAAGCTGCAATTAACTTTGAACCAAGAATCCAGGGCAACAAAATAAGATATCTTGCATACTGACACCAAATAACTGTTTCATACAAACATTCCACAAAATCTCATCACACTATGCAAGCAACAAATGAATTAAGATGTAAACTACGCGATTCTATGTAAGGTATCAAGTAGTAACGTAATCCGAGAAGACACCAACATTTTTGTATGATTCAAAATATGTAAACCTGAATACCTGGACAAACCTCCTCCTCCAAAATCCCAACATTTGACAGTACCATCTCTTCCCTGGCTGTGGAAATAGAAAAATCAAACGTTCAATCAAATTAACCCACCTATCCAGAATAGGAGAGGGACCAAAACATCCTCCATTCGAACTAGAGGCATTTTGACACTATTACTGACATATTTTTATCAAAAAAATTAACAACTATTAGAAAGAGAGAGACAGACACACCTGATAACTTTGTTATCCCCAAGAACAGGACTTGCAGCAACACAAATAACCCCATGTGCTGCACTATGCACCCTGCATGCATCAGTTTAAATATTAAAACCAACTGTGTTATGATCCATGTCGTTCGGACTCTTCAAAAATGTCGATGGGTGCGTGACGGATCCTTCAAAAGTAGAGCATTTTTTAAGGATCGAACACAGGTGCGGCAGCATTTTAGGAGAGTCCAAGCAACATAAGTTATGATTTCAAGAATAAATTCAGAGTACAACGAGTAAACCTCAATCCCAAACTAGTTGGTTAAAACGAAGTTCCAAGCCTCAATCCCGAACTAAGTGGGGTCTGCTAAGAATAAGTTCTCAATACAACAACAACTAGGCCACAGTCTCAAACTAGTTGGGGTTACATAAAGTTCATAATTTAACAGTTACTACGAGACAACGCCTCAATCTATATTAATCAGGAAGGGCAAAAAAGAAATACAGAACACATAATGAAAATTGGGAGCCAGCCAAAACACTATACAGTCCAATTTATGTGGCTAAGTTTTCACTGCGCACGACGTTTAAGAAAGAAAGACTTTTGAAAATTGTGGTGTAAAACAAGCCATAGATTTTTTAGCGAAAAGGAAAGTGTGTCAGATAAAATGGAATAGAGTAATTCTCAACTATACCAAGAAGAAGAAACTGTACGGTGCTGTACGGTATTCCAAATCCGCAATTCTCCATCAGTTGACCTGAAATGTAACTGAAGTATGTAACTAATCAGTTTGACTTATTGATCAATGTAAAATGCCTTAAATAACTCGAAAATCTCATACCCAGAAAATAATATACTGTTAGAAGGATGAAAACAAATGTCAGCGACAGCAGCGCGGTGACCTCGTAGCACAGACACCGGGTCTGGCGCTGGTCTTCCACTCATGCCTTGTTCTGCCATTGAAGCATTTTGTCAAACAGCTTGGCATAATGCTTAAAACTATCGTAAATATCACTTTCAAAAATTCAAATTTATAAGTTTGTGAGATTAATGTCGTGTTTTCGAGCTTATAACAACAACAACATACCTAGTGAAATTCCACAAAGTGGGGTCTAGGGAGGGTAGAGTATATGCAAACCTAACCCCTACCTCGAGACCATTTGAAGCAAATTGAAGTAGAATGAAAAAGAAAAACAGCTGTGATGAAAACAAGACAACTAATACCAAAGTATTGCAGAGCATACATGCAAAGAACAATAACATCAACAAAATAGTGTGATCACCTAAAACATACTCCCCTCTGTCCCAATTTACACGACACACTTTCTTTTTTATTTCGTCTCAAAAAGATTGTACCTTTACTTATTTGGCAACTGTTTAATGGCACCATCCCCATTCTATCCTTTTGGGCCCCACTTAACACTTTATTGCGAAGAAAAATCAACTAAATGTAAGCACTAAAGTGATTTTAATAAGAACAATTTGATAAATATAACAAAGTCTTCCCTTATTAACTCTGTGCCGGTCAAACAATACCACATAACAAATAACAAAAGAAAGAAACTACAACAATACGGCTAATACTATGATAGACACCGCGCTCCAGACTACAACCAAGTCTTAGCCCATTGAAAAGCAAGACAACCTGAGTTACCTACAAACCATCTACCCTAAAACACTGGAGCTTATGAAAAGAGAAAATGCCTATCTTTATGCCTCTTACGTTTTAAAACACGGAAGGTCAAGGACCTAAAACAAGTATTAACCCCTTAAAATTATAATCAACAGAAGCTTATTCTGAAAAAAAAAATGGAAACTTTTCAACTAAAATTGAGCAAAATCCATATTACAAGAAACTGTAAAGCTTGCTATATATATGTATGGTGCTAACAGCTGAAAACAGCAAATTCCATGACTGAATTCACCATCAAAATTAAACTATTTGACACTCGAAATCAAATACTCCCTCTATCTCAGAATAGTTGACATATTTTTTTATTTTTTTTTTTGATTTGCACCGGGTGTCCGAGTCTCTTAGAGCCCCGACTAATCCCGGGGGTGCACAGGCCCTCGGCAAGGAGTTTCCCGCAAGTGCACCACGGTTAATTCAGGTTTTACCCAGTCCGATGGCCCTCAGAAATTGTTTGCACCCAGTGGGTTTCGAACTTGAGACCTTGAAAGGGAGCAAACCCCAAGGCTCAAGTCAATTGCCACCAGATCAAGAGATAACTAACTATTTTTTTCCAACTCTACCCTTTCGTAATAACTATTCTAGTTCTAGAATTAAAAGGCACGTAAATAGATGAAGATTAAAAAATTAATAACGGATATATAAATCATACTACTAATTAATTTTTTCTTAAGACTAGTGTAAAATGTCTATATGTCAAATATTTTGAGACAAAAGAAGTAATAAACAACATATGTAACAAATAATAAAAGCAAAGCCACTACAAAAATACAGCTAATACTACAACACACACAGTAGTCCACATTCACCAAACCTTACCTCCGTCGAAAAGCAACACAACACTCAATTACCTACTAACCTTCTACACTAAAATACGAAAGGTAAAGGACCTAAAACAAGTATTAACGCCACAAAATCATAATCAACAGAAGCTTATTCTATTAAAAAAGGGAAACTTTTCCGTTATGGATAGAGTTAACTGATATTTGTTGGTGGGAGGTGACAATTATCATATGGATTTAATCAAGGTGCATGAATGGCAAATATCCGTGGATTTAGTCGAGGTGCACGAACGTTATTAAAAAAATGGAAACTTACTGTTATTAAAAAAAATGGAAACTTTTCCGTTGTAGATAAAGTTAACTAATATTTACCGGTGAAAGGTGATAAGTATCTGTTGTATCCGTGGATTTAGTTGAGTTACACTAATAGTTATTAAAAAATGGAAATTTTTCCCTTGTGACGGAATTAACTAATACTATTTGTTATTTATAGAAGGTAACAAATATTTCGTGAATTTAGTCGAGGTACGTGCTCACAACTGAAAACAGCGAATAAAGTACATAGAAATACCTGAAGTCAGAAGAGTTTTAGAGAGGAATTCAAGAAAGACGATTTCTTTTCTGTTGTTTTTTGGTCCAATGAAAGACGATTTCGCTATTAGGGAAAAAAGCTATAATGGCTAAATGGTCTAAATAATTATTACTCCCTTAACTAAGTAAAATAAAATTGATTTAATATACTAAATTTAAAATTAAATATTTAAAAATCATATGACAAATATGATAATTTGTAATTTTTTTATATTAATATAATTAAAATATTTATTTTAAAATATTAATTAAAATTCATATTATTTGACTTTTGAAAAGCAAAGTAAAAATAAATGAAGGGAGTAATTAATATAAAGGCAAATGGACCTACTCTATTATTTTTTAATTATTAAAAGAGAAAATAGTTAATAGCCACCATGTGAATTTTCTCATTCGAGAAAAAAGAAATTCTTTTGTGTGTCTAAATTTTAGATTTGTTTATGGGTATAATATTTGTAAACTTTCTCAATTATGGTTGATCGATTGATTTGAATCGTAATAGCACTCAATTTTGGTCAAACAAAATTATTCAACACAATCTTGGCATGATTTGATTTAGATTATGTCCAACTATATTACAATAGTGGAAGTTAGTAAACGGGGTTTGAAATATGAAATATGATTATAGCTCAATAAATTTTACAACTTAGATTTAATTTACTAGTGATATAGGCTTTCATATCCCTATATAAAAAAGAAAAAAAAATGTAGAAAACATTATAAAATTCTTTATGATCAAAGTATTTAATCCACCACCTACATGATATATACGTGGTGGGATGAATAAAAAAATTTCCATTCTTAATCAGAAATTTCAAATTCGAGTCTTGAAAATAAAAATAAATCTTAGCAGAACACTTTTTCCTTTATTGGATCTTACGCGGTGTATATCTGGATTAGTCTGAATCATAATGAGCATAATGGATACCCGATCATGGGTGTTATTCCTCTTTCTCAGTGGGTGTAGGATCTCCGCCTCGTGGCATAATTGGGTTCACTTGCAAACAACACTTCTCCTCTCGCCTATTCCTTTCCGTTAACAAGATATATCACAATTTGAATGCTTAAGCCCAAAAGCCATATCAGTTGGACTTCCCCAGCCCAATTCATATAGGCCCAAAAGTTGACCCATACTTCAAAAGTAACGGTAATCATTTCTTTCCCCTTTTTCTCAAACGGTCACCAAAATTGAAATTTGAATCAAACATTTCCGCCCAAAAAAACCACCATTGAAGAGATCTTTTAAGCTTTTCCAACTCTTTGATTTTCAAGATTCTCCGCTTTTCAGACACCCTTTAACGAAATACTTCCATGGATACAGTTCAATTAGACCCTTTCGCGCAAAATCAAGAAACCCCTTTTACAGATTTACCCTTGATACATCAAGAAAATGAAGTATTTGCTATGGATCAAGATGACACATTCCAATTTTTAGCGGATTCAATGGTTTGTGACGTGGGTTCGAGGTTAATTCCAAGTGGGTTTACAAGATCCAGCTGTACAGGTTTGGAGAAATGATTGATTTATTTGATTTTGTTGTGTTTGAGATAAGGGTTTAGTTTATGGTTTTGCAAAATGGGATCTTTCTATCGGAAATAGTCTCTCAACCCTGTAAGGTAGGGATAAGGTGTGCGTACACACTACCCTCTCTAGACCCCAATTGTAGGATTATACTGGGTATGTTGTTGTTGTTGTTACGTGTTTCATGGGGAAGGTGGGATTTTGAGTTTAGTTTTTGTTAAATGGATTTGTAATTTAATGTATATGTTAAAGATTGCTTTTTTTAATGTACCATTACTGAATTGCTTTACTAGATTTGCGTATGCACCACCCTCTACAGATTCCACTTGTGGGGTTACGCTGGGTATGTTGTTGTTGTTGTACCATTTCTGAATTGCTTACAATGTGTGCGTAAACAACACTACCCAAGTGGGATTACACTGGCATGTTGTTGTTGTACCATTTCTTCGAACTGCTTTTACTAGAGCTCAGAAACAACCTCTCTATCGCTACGAGGTAGGGTAAGGTCTGCGTAGACACTATCTCTCTCAGAACCAACTTGTGTGATTACACTGAGTATGTTGTTGTACCATTTCTTAATTGCTTTACAAGGTCTGCGTCGCACTTGTGGGATTACGTTGAGTATGTTGCTGTTGTTGTTGTTGTTCTCGTACCAATTCTGAATTGCTTTACAATGTGTGTGTAAACAACAACACCCTGTTCAGATTCCACTTGTGGATTACACTGAGTATGTTGTTGTTGTTGCTGTACCATTTCTGAATTGCTGTGTGATGAGTATCAGTACTTCATGGAGGGACTACAAAATCACTAAAATTTTGCTGAAGAATGAACTGCCTCATACCGGATATGGTTTTATACAGATTGCATTTACCTAATTGGTTGATAAAGGAGTTTAGTTTGTCATAGTTTTGTAGAATTTGGACTTGCAGCTTTTAGGTTTTCTGGGGAAAGTCTATAATTTGTAAGAAGGAACTTGATCTGTATTATTCAGGACAATAGTTTTGTATGATTCAGAATGTTTTGTTATTCTTTCTATAGTATTTTGCCATAATTTCTTCACTTGTGTTAATTATTTTTTTTTGATCTGCTTTGACATGCTTTTCCTTGAGTTGAGGGTCTATTGGGAACAACTTCTGCCTCCCAAGGTAGGGGAAAGTCTGCGTACACTCTACCCTCCCAGACCCCACTTATGAGATTACACTGGGTATGTTGTTGTTGTTGCTGTTGTTGTTGTTGTTGTTGTAATAATGTGGGGAAAAGGATAAAATTTTCTCCTTTGTTGGACGGAACCTATTCTTTAGAAGGAAACTGAATTTTCTGTATTTTGTTGGGGATATGACTTGACATAGGTTAATCATTTGTATGTTTCAGAAAATAAACCAAAGGGGATATTATAGATTGTTTTGAAGTAATTCCATGTGTTATTCACATTTTTTTCATAGTCCTTCTCTTCTCTTCATATTTTACCTTTGAGGGCCCGCTGTTTAGTTAGACTCATATATTTACATGGTTTGTTGAAATTAGAGGACCTTGTGCTTTTTGTTAATGCTGGATCGGAGACATCAGTGGAGTTGGACTCCAGTTTGACCTTTCTGGCTGATAATTTTTACCAAGGTGGAGAACCATTTCAAACAGAGGAGTTCATTACAGAAGGTGGTGAATATACATTCATTTACCAGTCAGCAAGATTAGGAAACTTCTGTTATCGGATTGACAATCTTACACCAGGAAACTACTTTGTTGATCTTCATTTTGTCGAGATAATAAATGTAAATGGACCTAAAGGAATGAGAGTGTTCAACGTCCTTCTACAAGATGAAGAGGCAAGTTGATTTGAGTATTAAAAGAGTTGCTTGTATTGGTGCTTATATGTTAAATTTGGATTTGAGAAGTTGTAACGATATGCAGGTTCTGTCTGATTTCGACATCTTCTCTGTTGTTGGAGCCAATAAACCGCTACAATTAGTTGACTCAAGGGTCTCCATCAAGGAGAATGGGATACTTGTGATAAAATTTGAAGGCATTATTGGCAGTCCTGTGGTTAGTGGCATTTGCATAAGAAAAGCTCCAGAAGCGTCAGGTATTTCCCTATTTGCCTCTGACTACTTTAAAGTAATTTGTTGAATGGAATTAGAAGGGTTTAAGAAGAGCTAATTTGTGTAGCTATATTTGACTGAACTGCAGCTTCTCCAGCAGAATATGATCGTCTTACATGCAAAAACTGTGCAGCCGAGATAAATTTTCCATCGGCGCAGGTATGACATAATAGGTGCAGAAAACCTTCACAAATAAGGATGTGTTCGGTATGAAGGAAGATGTTTCCACTCGTTTTTCCTAGAAAAAGTATTCTTCAAAATATTTTGACTGACCAAACATGGGAAAACTGGAAAATATTTTCTTCCATACCAAATACACCTTAAGACTATTGAAATTCTATTTCTTGACCACTTGGATGAATGCAGAAAAAAGTGGCACGGTTGCAGTCAACAGCCAAGTATGAGAAAAAGATACAGGAGCTTGGTGAATTGTTGGAGCGCAAGACAGATGAATGTTATCAATCTTGGATGTCTTATACTGCAGCTAACCAGCAACTAGAGAAGGTTAGGATGGAGCTGGACAATAAGACATTTCATACCTATTCACTTGGTAAGGGATATGAATATAACAGCTATACTAACTTTTAGTTTGTTCAGGGTTTTTTAGTGGAAACTGCGATTGTATATGATTCCGAGAACCAATTCAGGGCTTCTCTTGTTGATCTTGAAAATATCACCAGAATATATATGCTGGTGTTTGAAGTGGTTGAACAAAAACATTCTTTAAATGCCAATTTAGACGGCCTATATAGCCTTCCAGAAAGAGTGGTTTTGTCAAGCTATGTCTAGTTCCTACATTAAGACCGTTACTCATTTTTTACATAAATCTGATCTTTAATACTTCTTAGTTAGATTTCCTGTGTGGTGTGCTATAGAATCTTAAGGAATCAGTCTTCTACCGTCTCTTTGAACCAAATTAAGGGATGCAGTTCAAGGTATAACCTTCAACGTGAACTAGTGACGATAGAAATGAAAGCAAAGAAGGTCATTGAATGCCAATTTCCATAGATGGAATATTGGAGAAACTACTGATTTGAGTTAGCTATTTTATTTTAGTGCACAGAGTCCAGTTATAGGTGGTTAGGGGGAGCTATTCTTTACTTTATTGATGAGTTTATGACATTATCTTTAGTTTTTGAAGAATAATTTGAAGCAATGTTAACCTTTAACAGATCAGAAATTTGAGAAGCAAGCTAAGGCTATTACAGAAATCTCAACCAAGTATGAGTGCGACAAGAACTATTGGCATGTGGCGATCAATGAACTCAAGATGAAAGTAAAGGTACTTCCGAAACTCCTCATGAAAATACAGGGACAGCCTTGTACTTGTCTTAGTGGTTATCGATGTATTCTCAAAATAAATGCATGTCTGAAATTCTGGAAAAATCATGCAGATTATGAAACAGGAGCACTCCCAGCTCTCTCGTGAGGCGCATGAATGTGCAGACTCAATCCCTGATCTGAATAAAATGGTCTTCGCAGTTCAGTCATTGGGTTAGTTTGGATTATGCTCAAATCATATAACTTGACACTGGTCACAGACTGAATAAATCTCTCTTTATAATCTGCAGTTGAGCAATATGAAGATCTTAAGATGAAGTATAATGAAGAGCAAGCAAAGAGAAGAAAGCTCTTCAATGAAGTTCAGGAGGCAAAAGGTGCAACTTTTTTTCATTACATTTCATTAAATCGTTGATGGATGTAAATAGAATGATATTCCTTTTTGTTAACTTATTCACGGTAAGCCATCTTTTTCCAGGGAATATCAGAGTATTTTGCCGCTGCCGTCCATTAAGCAAAGCTGAAGTCTCAGATGGATGCTCAACAGTCATAGACTTTGATGTTGCCAAGGATGGAGAACTTGGAATCTTAAATGGCAGCTCCACGAAAAAGACATTTAAATTTGACCGTGTCTACACACCGAGAGATGATCAAGGTGTGTTCCCTTATACAAGATTGAGAAAAACAAATAATAGAAAAGGTGTTCTCCCTCTAATAGTTTCATTGTCTTTTTAAAAGGTGCTGTCTATGCCGATGCTTCACCGATGGTTATTTCAGTTTTAGACGGTTACAATGTATGTATCTTTGCTTATGGACAAACGGGAACAGGCAAAACATTCACCATGGAGGGTACAAAAGGGGACCGGGGAGTCAACTATAGGACTCTCGAAGAATTGTTTAAAATCGCGAAGGAGAGGAGTGAAACTTTCACCTATGACATATCGGTCAGTGTGCTTGAAGTCTACAATGAGCAGATCAGGGACCTATTAGCTCCACCGACAACATCAAAGAAGTAAAGTTCTTCTTCTCTCATATTGGAGCCTGTAGCTTGTGCTACGAGTGAAATGTTGTTATGCTTTGACGCAATAAGATTTCTTATCTCTCTAATTGATTAAACTTTTTACTTTGTGGTATCATTTTAGATTGGAAATAAAACAAGCTCCGGAAGGGCTTCATCACGTTCCAGGACTTGTGGAAGCGAAAGTAGAGAATATCGAAGAAGTCTGGAATGTGCTACAGACTGGAAGTAGTGCACGGGCTGTTGGATCCAACAACGTGAATGAGCATAGTAGCCGTTCTCACTGGTAAATTAGATTTAGTTTCTAATTGGCCTCTTATTGGAAATTTCCACTCATTTGGTGTTACTAACTGACTATTTGAATTTCAGCATGCTTTGTATTATGGTAACTGCCAAGAACTTGATTGATGGTGAATGCACAAAGAGCAAGCTTTGGCTTGTGGATTTAGCTGGTAGTGAGAGGCTTGCGAAAACTGATGTCCAAGGTGATAGGCTGAAGGAAGCTCAAAACATCAATAGGTCACTTTCGGCTCTAGGTGACGTGATATCAGCTTTAGCAAATAGAAGCAGCCATATTCCATACAGGTAACACGCGACCATTTCTGACTGTAGGTTTCCGTTGGGTCATTGAATATTGCATCCTGACAATTTTTCTTTGTCACCAGAAACTCCAAGCTGACACATCTACTCCAAGATTCATTAGGTAATCAAATAGTTCAAAGTCTGGTTTCCAAATACACGTAGTGTTCCAAGCCGTAAGATTCCTGATTTCCAAAGTTCAACATTTTTCTAAGTTTGAACTTTCCTGCAGGTGGGGAATCAAAAGCATTGATGTTTGTACAGATCAGCCCTTCTGATAAGGACTTAAGTGAAACTATAAGTTCATTGAACTTTGCTACGAGAGTTAGAGGAGTTGAGTTAGGTCCTGTAAGAAAACAAGTTGACACTGGCGAGCTCCAAAAGTTGAAAACGATGGTTTGTAGAATGCCTTTAAGAATTCTTTGTACGGAATTCTACACAACCAATTATTATAATCCTCTCTCCTTTTTTGTTTTTCTTCTTTTTTGGTTGCAGCTTGACAAGGCAAGGCAGGAAGCTAAATCTAAAGACGAATCCTTGAAGAAACTTGAGGAAAGCCTACAGAACTTTGAGAGTAAGGCTAAAGGGAAAGAACATGTTAACAAAACTCAACAGGATAAGATTAAGGAACTCGAAAGCCAGCTAAATTTGAAGACATCGTTACATGGCCAATCAGAGAAACAACTTTCACAGCTTTCAGAGAGATTGAAGGGACGGGAAGAAACTTGTGCTACTCTGCAACAGAAGGTTAGTTACACGTGATGATTGAGCTTTGTTCTATGACCTGTGGATAATGTCGTAATGCTTTGCATATCATTCTGATTTTACTTTTGTATTGATAAAAAGGTCTCAGAGCTAGAGAACAAGATGAGGCAGAAACAGCAATTTGAGTTTGAAAGCCTCAACTATAAGGTTCTTTCCCATTGTCTGTTTTAATATAGTGAATTCTCAAAAAGCACATTGGATATTCACAAGCTTATTAACAGGTCAAGGATCTTGAGAACAAGCTGAAAGAGCGAGAGCAAGAGTTTGAGTCTCACTCTGACGTCCTTCAACATAAGGTTCTCATTCGCAAGCATATTATTACCAGCTCGAAGTTTCCCATAGAATTTAGCAAAAATCTGAATTCTTGGTTTTTCAGGTTGAGGAGCTTAAGGAAACACTGAGAGCAAAAGAACAGAATGCAGAGGAGTGCATTCTACTCCGTCAGAAGGTTTGTTGCTTATATCTTCTGTAATACTGACATTTCAAGAGTGAAATGTAACATATTTCAAGTGAATTATGGACTTGATATTTTCCTCCTATAACATAAAACATCGTGTACTCTTACACTTCCAGATTAAGGAACTTGAAGACAAGATCAAGGAGCAAGAACAACAGTTGGCATGCATGGTTACAGATTCTGATGCCAAGTCTTTAAGATCAAGCCCACTTATAGGCAGATGTTCTAGCAGAGACGATTTAACAAGTGACATCGAGCAACAAATATTGAAGAGCTCAAATGCTTTCAATCGTCAGGCAACTCAGGGATCTAATTTGCCGAAGGGAAAGGATTCTGTCCAACAAGTTAGACGAAAGCGGTTGTCAACAAATAGTGAAGCAGAGAACAACGGTGTTTTGCCAACTTCGGTACATAACAGGACTGAACAGGATTGCCTTCAAGAGGCCAGAAGGAAGCGGTTGTCTAGAAATGGTGAAGTGGAGAAAAACATTGCTGCTGCCATATCAGCTAACGATAGAAGGACCAGGCAATCCGATCCCCTTAGACCAGTTGCAACTGGTGTTGCAAGAGGAACGAAGCCAACTACAACTACCACCAATGCTCAGAGGCCATTCATTCGTAACAAGACTAGCAGAGAGCCGGTTCAGGGAATTAAAGAGAGGGACGCCAAGAAAAGGATGTGGACAAGATAGTGAACAGAAATGCTAGCCCGACACCACGGTTATCCCCCTAAAAAAAGATAGTGAACAGAAACCAAAGAAGCCAACTTGTATTCTGTTGTCTTCACAACTAATGTAACTTGATATGAATAGCGTATGTTTGATTGGTTTGTTGTGCATTTTTCTGAAATTGTGGTGCAAAGATAGTGAACAGAAACCAAAGAAGCCAACTTGTATTCTGTTGTCTTCACAACTAATGTAACTTGATATTAGTAGCGTATGTTTGATTGGTTTGTTGTGCATTTTTCTGAAATTGTGGTGCATTATGTATATGCCATTTTAATGCAGCTTGGTAGATCACTGTATCTGTATGTTCTATTAATTTACTTACATATTGTATCTCATTTTAAGATTGAAAAGAAGTGGATGATGATGGATCTAAAGTGGTTCTAAAGAATCAGATTTGTTATACTAAAATTGCTTATTATATTTGACATTATACCATTTTAGATTTACCCTTGCATGTCAGAAACAACAGCAACGATATACCCAGTGTAATCCCACAAGTGGGGCGAGAGTGTACGATGCACCCAGACCTTACCTCTCCTCTACCTTTTTAGGGTAGAGAGGCTGTTTCGGTAGACCTTCGGCTCCAAAGAAATGTCATAGAAGTGCAAGAAACTAACAATATTTCACACAAGATAAGTAGCAAATGATACTCAAGAGTATTATTGCTAGGTGTGGAAGCTGTGGTGGACTCATAATTTTTACTTAGGAAATTCAAACTATAAAGAAGTAAACGCGTGAAGAAACTAAGGGGATTTAATGTTACAATATGTACACTATAATTTTTGGTACTTAGCTCAGCCACTGTTGGAAGATATCTATATCTATAATTCAAAACGAATCGTTGTTTCTTCTATTTCTACCAAGCAATCTCTTCCAAACGAAGAAGTTGAGAAAATAAACGGATCATGATGCAACTCGTTAAAGGGCAGTTCTGTACATTAAACACTCCGTATTCATACAAGGTCCTGAAAAAGGCCGCTCCATAAGGGGTATGATGCAACTTCATCAAAATTTATGTGAGTCAAAATAAATTTTAGAATTGAATGTAGGATAAGTTGCACACAATAAACTTTTGTAATTTAATCCTTCTTCAAGCCTCACGTATAATGAAAGTTTTAGTGCTTCAATAGGAGGAAGTAAATAGATTAGAGTTCTTACTGTAATTTTGTTGGCCAGCATATTATACTTTTTGTGGGTCCGAATAGACACCTTAACGTGTCAAATAAGTGAGATTGATTAGGTTTGAAGAATTTAAATAAATTGATATACATTTTGTGGGTCCAAATAGACACCCTAACGTGTCAAATAAGTGAGATTGATTAGGTTTGAAGAATTAAATAAATTGATCAGTTTAGACGACTTATAACTTGCTTTGTTTAAGTTATAAATTAATAATTCTACTCGATTAAAGTTTGAGTGGGTTGATTCATCATGAGTGATAATATTAAATTGATAATTTTACATAATCTAAACACCTGGATCCTGTGATGTAAGAGCACTCAAGTGCTATGTTCTTTCTATTTTTAATCAAAGTATTCGAATTTGAGTAACTTTATTATTTCTCGAAATATTATTTCGTAGAATTGATTATTCTTTCTCTGTCCTTTCTTCTAGATAAATCGAGTAGGGAGCAAAAATTAGAACTAGCCTATATATTCCTTCTATCCTAATTTATATGATTCACTTTCTTTTATAGTTAATTCCTAAAAGAATAATATATTTTTCTATTTAGTAATAATTTAATTTTAGAATGTTTATTTTACCCTTAATAAAATAATTTATAATCACACAAATATCTTAGACTTATTCTAGGTCACAAATTTAAAAAGTCTTTCTTTCTTAAACTCCATGTTAAGTTAAACTAACACACATTTTTTCATGTGATTGACATTCTAGAAGCAAGGCTTCCCCGATCGCTTACCTCCTTCTGTGAAAATGTGTTTTATGATCTCTTGTTCTTCCCATAAACTCGTTCTTTATCAAACATTTAGGATGACCTTTCCGATAATGGGTAACTTACAGAAATCTCATAAGTTAGGGAGCCCATTACATTTCTTATCACAACTTTTCCTAATTACATAAAATTCCATAAATGACATTTTTTGATACATTGTCAACTAATCAGTAACTTAAATAAGGAAATGACATAAATCACATTTATTTAGGGGAGTAAATCATGGAAGAAAATCTCAGAAATATCTAAAACAGAAGAAATAATTTAAAAACTTTTCATCAGATCTTATGATTTGCAATTTACAATTTGGCTCAATTTCTTCCATCTCTATTAATCTTTTTTTTCCCCTTAAAATTTTGATTTTTCTGATATTCGAATATAAAAGAACTACAATGTCGACGATCTGGATTTCGCCGAAATGGTTGTTGTTCGATGATTTAGATTTTGACGGAACAATGAATGATTCTGATTTGGCCGAAATTGTGTTGGGTGGTAGGTTTGTTGTTTTTCGGCCGGTGTCACTTTGTATCAAAAATATGTATCAACAAAAAAAATCTCTAAAGCATATGTATCAAATATAGGCAACAATTAAGTTTAAATTTTTATTCAAATAGAATTATGAAACCTTTTGAACACGTTTCTGGTAACTTTTCAAATGTATCAAAATATGTAGTCATACATTTTCAACATATTTCATCAGATATCTTATGTACATGTTTATGTATTGATACATATGTATGATATATACATATATTGATACATATGTAGCACTGATCTTGTCTGATACATATATTACATGTATTCGACTTCAAACATATGTATCATCCTTAAATTATAGGAAGAGAACACAAGTTCTTGATATGTATCAAATACATTTATTTAATACATATGTATGATAGATATGTTTAATGCATGTATACTTGATATTTTGATACATTAATCCACGCCATCTCCATCATTCGTCGGCATCACCACCGCTACCTTTGTCGTTCTCATCAGAAATCTAGCAACTGATTATTTAATTTCTCCTCTTTCTCTTAATGGGTATTCTCTTGAAGAGTAGAAAAAAAAAATTAAAATTTATAAAAGAATAAAAAAAAGACAATGAAATTCCCAAAATGAACTCTCTAAAGACACGGTGGGCAGCCTTCCAGTTGGGATTTCAGAGATTCGTCGTTGGGCTAGTAGCACTTGGAAGCAGGTACATAGTGTTAACATCTATGAGATGGGACAAAACCCTTCCTCCTTGAATTCTAGTTGAAGGCAACATCAAATCATGCTCTAAAAGTGAAGTGGTATTGCAAATTTCACGAGTTTAATCTTAAAGGTGACCGTCAACAATGGGCTCTCTGTCAAAGTTGTAAGGGTGTGTGTCTGTGTGAGATAAACTTTTGAAGGAAATGTATTTCTGGAAAGAAAATTGTGAAACAAAATCATATTTTTGGAGAGATAAATTTTGAAATTTTGAGAAGCATGATTCTGGGCGAAAATCTAAGGGTGTTTTGCGGTGGAGTGTGAGGCCTGATATATATGTATCAAGTATTGATTACCCTTAATCTCTAAAATATGGGATTTTATGTAATTGTGTAAAAGATATGAGATTTTATGTATTAATAACACTTATGTATGGGAAATTATGTAATTAACACAAAATTATAGCAAGGAACAAAGCACTTGTAATTTACTAGATTTTACGTAATGTGAAGCTGAATTAATTGAATCTCAATATAAATATCAAACATCAAATGAAAAATAAAAAAGAGCACCTAGTGTAGTGTGAATTAAACTCCTGGTTTAGAATTCAACCAAATTCCCAACCAACTTCACAAAATTTGCTTGGTGCCCCTATGTGACTTCATCATAACCATGTGTGGCTTCTTTATTAGACTTTGAGGTAAAGCACAATTGCAATTATTAGGAGGCTACATACGAGTTATCGTAACTCTTACGGCAACAACACCATTGGGAAATTGCTCTACCACAAGGAGTGTGGAATGATATGTATTTTATTAATTTTTAATTGATACTTTCGAGTTTGAATAAAATCGGATATGGAGTTAGAATGTTTTATTTTTAATATGAAATTCTTTGGGCCGAATTTAAATTTAGTTGAGTTCTACATAAATATTGAATTTTGGATCAGGAACTAACAAAATACTCTCTACCTCTATTGTAAGTTGATTAAATTAATTTATAAATTATTTTTTTTGAGTTCTAGATTTTTTTTATTATTATTATTTTTTTTATTTTTTTTTTTAACTTATTATGCTCGTTCTATCGGAAACAATCTCTTTACTTTACCTGAGGTAGTGGTATAAATTGCGTACACTTTACCCTCCCCAAATCTCACCTGGTGAAATTACACTGGATATATTGTTGTTGTACTTATTATGCTCGACTTACAACACTTTTGATTCATCAAAATATTTTCTTATATTCCGTTTATCCTGCTCCGTGCAAATATATTCGTGTATGTATACAAGTACACATGTTCCTTGAAGAAAGAAAAAGTAAAAATCTATTCAATGTCATATACTTTTTAGATTTTGGTCCCTCCAAAACTTTAACTAATCGATCTGGCCGGTGCCAAACCTAGAACACTATGTTAAAAGTAAGAACCCAGCTACTGACACGTGTCCCTATGTCATTTTTTTATTTTTCATCCATCGTTACTTATATTAGGATCTGACTAAATTCAAATTTACTTATTATAAGCCCCATTATTTTTGAGTACGGCGCTACTAATAACTTTTTAAAGTTTTCAGAAAATCAAACTCAAAACCTCTGATTAAAAATGAAAAGATATCGAACCATTCTACCACACCTATGTTGGTTGTCATTTTCTTATATATCCTTCTGTCCACATATGTTGTCCGTTTAATTAAATCAAATTGATACTTAATATATTGTGATCCTAATATTGTCTCTCTTCTTTCTTCTTAAGGAGAAGCGTTTCATTTTCTTTCTCTTCTTCTACACATTATAAGGTTTTTATTTTCATCAGAATATTTTCAGTTTGAAGAAGAATTATGGGTTATTTCTGGACTTTGATTTGTCATCTTCATACTCTTGCCGGGTAATTTTACTTTTATTTATTGGATAATTTGATTTGCCATACTTCATATCAATAATATCATCGCATGTTTTAGTATTTTACTCTCCCTGTGTTCTTTTTTACTTTACTAATATTTACTTGATACGTTCATGTCCTTTAAAAAAGTATTTGTTAGATGTCTATTTTATTCAATTAATCTTATTAATTATGGTAAATGAACAAGTAAAAAAAAAAGGAACGAAGGGTTAGTATGTTGATGCTTGATTAGACACAGAATTTAAAAGTTATTTTCTCCGTCTCAATTTATTTTAGACTAGATGCTCTTCGGAACTTTGTGGTCTAAAAGTCTAAAAAAGAAAAATTATTTGCAAGAATACAATGCTGAGTTTCAAAAATAAATTATATTTAAATGTAGAAAAGTGTCTTTTTCTTTTTCAGAAAGTCTAAAGATTGGAGAAATATCACACAAATTGAGACTAAAAGCCTAATTAAAATTTTGCACTTTGTCGTTTTAAAGATGTCATAATATTTTATATTTCCATAGGTATAAAGAATAGTTCATTAAGAGTAAAGAGAATTAAAAGTTAAATTATTTTCAGTAGTATATTGTATAAACTGGAACAGAGGGGTTATATTATTGTATATTTTCAGACATGTTATGATTTGTTTTAATTTTGAACTAAATATTGCAGGCCAGTGACAATGTTGCTCTATCCTTTGTAAGTATTTTAATTTGTTATATTTACAATTAGTTCTTCTTTGTTTCCTTATAATATTTTTTTTTAATTTACTTTTCTGGACTGTTTTTGTCTTGAGCTGGGGTCTATCGCAAAACAGCCTTTCTATCTCACCCTGAGATAGTGATATGGACTGCGTACACTTACCCTCCTCATACCCCACTTTGTGGGAATATCTTGGGTTTGTTGTTGTTTTGTTTGAATTTGGTGAGTTAATTTCTTGAATAGGTATGCATCAGTAGTAGCAATTGAGACTACTGACAAACTGGATGATGAACAATGGCTTGCTTATTGGATTTTTTATTCTTTTCTTACTCTTATGGAGATGGTCCTTCAACATGTTCTTGAATGGTAATTAAGTGAGCTTATTCTAACTTTTTGGAAAAATAAAGATTTAAGTATTCCGTCGTTTCAATTTATGTGATACTGTTTCTTCTTTTTTCTTTCGTATGTCTAAAAAAAATGATGTACCTTTTTATGGCCACATATTTTTTGACTTGGTTTAGACTACAAGGGTGTGTTTGATAGGAAAGAAAATGTTTTCTGGAAAAACAATTGAATTTCTTATTTATTTTAGTGTTTGGCTAGCGAAACACTATGGGGGTAGGATGGGGCGGGGAGAGGGGTGAGAGTTGGGGTGTTGGGTAGGTGAGGATGAGATCATGAACTTGGTATGTCACTTATGAAATGTTGTTTTCTCTACTCTGAGAGAAGTCACTTTTCTCATTTTTTTGTAAGGAACATGTTTTTCTATCAAAAATGATTTTGACCAATCAAACATGGGAAAATTGAAAAATGTTTTCCTCCCTAGTCCCTATCAAACACACACTTAAGTTTCAAAAGTCTTCTCTCTTTCTTAAACTTCTTGCGGCAAACATCATCACATAAATTGAGACGGAGAAAGCAATAAATAGGGTAATTTACTTTTTTTGTTGAGAAAATTGATTATCATTTTTTTGTTGTTATTTGGAAATATCATAGGATACCAATATGGTATGATATGAAGTTGATATTTGTGGCATGGCTAGTTTTTCCACAATTCAGAGGAGCTGCATTTATATATGATAAGTTAGTAAGGGAAAGGATAATCAAGAGATATAGAGAAACAGCATCAAAACAACATAACAAGTCTCCTAAAGCCAAATCAGAGCAACACAGCAAGTCTCCTAAAGCCAAATCAGAGCAACACAACAAGTCTCCTAAAGCCAAATCCAAGACTAAATTTGTGGACTTCATCACTCCCAAAAAGGTCAGTTCATCAACATCCAAGTTCATTTGAGTAATGATATGTAGTGCTAAAATTTATTTATTAGTAATTCACATAGCCATATGTGTGTGTTTGTGTTCAATTCTCAAGTAATAACTTGATTCTTGAATAAAGAGGTGATTCAATATTTAACTCTATGGGTTATATTTTAAGGTTATGTGTTAATATTTATTATTTGTTGCAAGCTTAATAGATTTCTATACATAAATTTATGCTTCACATTAAAACTGAGTTCAAATAAACTTGATATAGCAACGTTGGATCCGCCCTTGCTTGAAGCTACCAAAAATTAAATTCAACCATAGTGTTTGTTCGATACGAAGGAAAATATAAGGGTGAAAGTGGAGTAGGTTGGACTATAGGCAGGGGCGGAGCCAGTAGGGTCGAGGGGTTCAATCCCTTCCGACGGCAAATTACACTGTCTATACATGATTAATTTTTTTGTATATATATAGTAGATGTTGAACCCACTTCTTCTTGTGTTTACCTCTTCATATTTTTAATCCTCTTTGTAGAAATCATGTCTCCACCACTGGTCATACAGGTGAGTTGGGGTGTGAGGGTGCTTGGAGCAGAAATGGGGTGGGTGGGGGTGGGTGGATTGTTAAGAGGTGGGAGTTGACCATAATGCTCATGAGTTATGACATTTTTTTTTCCTACTTTTATAAATAGAAAAGAACGACTCAGTGAACTAAGCTCTGGCTATATGCAGAATTTGGAGAAGGACTAGACCATTGAGGGTGCAAATAGAAATTACAACATCTTATTTATCTAACTATTTTATCTATGTTTCAAGTTTGATCAATTTATTTACTAATAATATATAATTATGTGGAACAGGGAGGGCATGAAGCTTACTAAAGAGTGATGGATCATGAAGTGCCAATGTATGGATTAACTAAATTTGTTAATTAACAATGAAAAATATATAGTAGAGGTTTGGCTTGTACATTAATATATGGTGTGCAATAGTTTGCCCCCACTTTGGTAATTTTAGCCTAAACTTTGTAACGTAAAGAGAATCCTACTTTTGATCAGTTATATTTGTGGACGTTGTCAAAGTTAAAGTTAATAGTATATGTATATTTACAAAATTGTGTCTTTTAGTTTAAATTTCATAATTCAAGTTTTAGGATTCTATGTCCTTAAGTTTTAACCGTGTAAATACGAATTTAGATAGGTACTTTGGTGTTAATAATGTAACGGAACTTGTATAATTTGAGAGTCATGTTTGACTCGTTAATTCATGTTTAGTTTTCTTTATATGAAGAATAAACTTTAAAACAATTTGCAAACTCTGTTTAAACTTAACTACCAACCCAAAAAAGAAAAAAATCATTTTGCGCATTTTGTGTGTGTACCTTAGTAGCCTTAGAACTTAGAAGTTTG
Source organism: Capsicum rhomboideum (assembly GCA_031232105.1). NCBI lineage: Eukaryota > Viridiplantae > Streptophyta > Magnoliopsida > Solanales > Solanaceae > Capsicum > Capsicum rhomboideum. The sequence continues at coordinate 50,998,679 of CP124707.1, forward strand.
TACTTAAACATGCATGCTATAAGGCACATAATCTATATATATATAAAAGCAAAAGTAGAAGCACCATAATTAGCCAAGTGGTAGCACAATAGAGAGGAATGTGGCAGTTTTAGGATAAAGTTATAACTGTTTTGTAATAAAAAATTTGAATTAAAGGATTAAAAATATTTGAATTTGAAAAAACACTAAGCTTCAAAAGTTAAAAAAAATAATTAAAAATTTTCATTAGCTTAAAGTTAGGAACCATAATTGAAGAGTCCTAAATAAATTAATAACAATAATAATAATCTATAAATAAAAAGTAGTAGTGGTAAAACAATAATAATAATAATAAAAATAATAATAAATAGTAGTAATAGTAGTTGTAGTTGTAGTGCATACGTAGTAGTAGTTGTAATAAATAATAATTAAAAAAAAAACAATAGTAGTAGTAGTAATACACATATAGTAATAGTAGTGGTAGTAAGATAATTTCATAAAAATATATTTAAATTATAAAATAAATTATTTGAATTTTTTCTGAAAAATAAACACATTTATTAAAAACAAGAATAACTATATCCATTTCTATCTTTGCATGTTTTTATTTTTATCTTTAAAAAGAAAAAAGAAAAAAGAAAGAGAGAGAGAGAGAGGGGGGTAAGAAGAGTAAATTAAAAAAGAAAAATAACAAGACTCCTTACCTCACATATTCACGATTTTGCAAAAAGAAAAAATAAAATAAAAAATAATCAGAGTCCTTATTTGTAGCAACAAAATACATTCTTTTATTTCTTTTTTTGACTTTATTTGAAAATTAGTTGTTTGATTGTGAGTGCTCCTAAATATTTGCTCCTCTTTTGTCTCCTATATAGTTATCCAACTTTAAATAAACTTAAAATTTTTGAAAAAAAAATTATTAGATATTTATTCTATCAATTTACATGATAGGGATATACCTATCAATAGTAATAATAATAATAATAATAATAATTTATCTATATATATACATTATAAAGCAGAGGACGAAGCACCATAATTAGCCAAGTGGCAAGATATCGAGAAGTCAGGTGACAATTTTAGGACAAAACTTAATAGTATTGTAATAAAAAAATTGAATTAAAAGATAAAGTATTTGAATTTAAAAATATTAGGCTTTTAGAAGAAAAACAAAAGAATTTCATTAGCTTAAAAGTAGGACCGGAAGATACTATTTTGAATTGTAACACAACTATTGACTTGATAATTAAAAGATTAAGTTTAAAATTTGAAATCAAATTTAACTTGAATTTTGTCCGTGACTTTTACATTTGAAATGGGTGAATACTAACTCATTTTAACGAAAAATGAGTAAACTATGAATATTGATAGTAAATTATTAATTTTTAGATAAACTGTACTTTAAATATATGTTGTAAATGTTGTCATTTGTGTATATCTTACTCAAACAAAATTGATTGAGGTTAATTTAAATTTGGGATCATGGATAATTTTGAAAAATACGGTTCAATTTAGAGAATTAAAAATTACTATTTATGATCAAAAATAATTTACAAAAATATGTATTCATAAAAAAATAGGCATTATTCACAAGAACTTTTCAGTTTTATATGCATATGTATAAGTATAACTAAAATTAAAATCGCAGTTTTAAATAATTCTTCTCAATTCAAATATGAATAATAAGATAAATATTGTTTTAACAAACTATAAGGATAAGAAAGAGTAACAACCTAATCATTTTATAACAAAATGATATGATTTTGAATTTGAATTTGAATTTAAAAGAAATTTGAGTTGGAATGAAGTTCTAACTTCTTAATCTCTCTTATATATACCTCTGCAATAACATGTAATGTTAAGCTTTCTTTCATTAGCTTTATTTACTGCATTTTTCATGTTCTTTATTTTTTAAAACTTTTTGTGTTTTAACATTTTTTGTTTTTTATATGTAGATGAGTGATGATCGAATGAAAGTCTATTTTTCCCAATATATTCATGTCCAAATTCAAGTAAGTAATATTTTTCATTCTGATATTGTTCATTTGATTTTTGATAAAAATAAATACATTTGGTTATGTAGTTGAAAAATAAAATGACATTTTATTGAGAATTTTAGTCAAGTTGATGCTTTTTAATGCTAACTATTGTTGACTCTATTTTATTTAAGCAGTTACTGTGTGTTGATTATCAAGCATTATATATTTTCGACTGAAAATATCCAAGGATAGTCGACTGAAATAATTACTACAGGCGAGGATATGCAAATAGATCAAAGGAACGTCAAGCAGTAAAAACACATGAGGCTAATTAATGCCAAGTTGGCTAGCTCAATGCATGTATTTTAATGGGTGTTAACCGTTTAGTCTTCAAATTATTTCAAGTATTTCTTTTCGTAATGCTAGAAGCCAATAATGTTCCTTCAATGTGTATTCATCATTTATCGCGGTATAAAGTACGAGCAGCAACAATTGATTTCCTCATTAACACTAAAGGTATGCCCCGTCTTACGGTTCTTCACCGCAGAGTCATTTGCTTGTGTTCCTTTGAGTTTGCCAACATACCCTCAAGCAAGGATATTGATGCAAAATCGTGTGATATTATATATTATAATTTTATTAAATTAAATATTTATAATATTTTATGTGGTTCTATTTTATTTTCTTTTATTTTATGTATGTGATGATTCATGTATTTAATTCGATTTTGTGAGAAATTTAGATGAAATATCCAAAGACAAAAAAATTAAGCAACTAATAAATCAATAACTTTTATTTTGATGGAAAATATGTTTTCTTATTTATCATCTACTAACGTATTTAAGGTGTTTTTTCGTAGAGATTGATATAATTGTTTTACTTACTATTTTATTGATTAGCTGGAATTTTTTACAGCACATTCTACTCATACGTTACATATAGTTCTGTTTCGTTTTGTAAGATTAGCTAGATAGTCATTGTACTTGATGCACGATATGATTTGAATCTTAGATCCTATCTTTTCAAATGCATAGTAGTATGGGATTGTTTTTCAATGAATTTTTATTCTATTTCTAACATCTTACTAACCGGTGTAATTTTTGAATTTGAGCCAAAATAATTTTTTTAATAATTAAATGAAGATAATAATTAAATATTTGATTAGAGTAACAATCACCACCAACTTTTAAATTATTCTTAAATGCTTTTAATTTTATATGTTGCTTTAAAAAAAATTCAATTAATTATTTGAATTTAACAATTTTGTAGGCTAATGGAACACAATTTTGAATATGAGTTAATTTTATGAGTTTGAAGTCAAGACAACTACTCAATAAGATTGCACTTTAATTTTATTGATAATTAATATTTTTTCGAACACACACCACTTTCTGTGAATATATCTACTACACAGAATAACACTATATCAATGGAGGTCAAAAGTTTGAGTTGTATAACTATGGCACCACCAGATCACACAACTTAATTTCATGAAATTATTAAATTTTTTTTTTTTAATAAAAAATAATCAATCTTTATATTTGAATTTTCAATCAAAGACTGTCGAAATATCCCTATAAAAAACAAGGTTAGGTTGACTTATAATCTAAAGCAAAAATAATAAAATAAGAATAAGATATTTCAGAGATCAAACACCCAATTTAGATGTATATATCCCAAATTTAGGTAGATCAAATTGATAAAACTAATTAGTAATTGATATGATATAAGTTATGAAGATTAGAGATTTATTTAGATAATGCAAGTCAAATTTGAAAGAAAAAATATTGGCAAGAAATTTCTATCGAGTTTATTTAAGCATGAAATATTAATTTAAGGATGATACATTTTAAAATATCTATTTGATTGTACAAAACATATCTATTGTGGATATTTAGGGTTGAAATCAAATTTAAACCACTAATATTCTCAAGAAACTTTTTATAATAATAATAAAAATAAAAAAAGGAAGAAACTTTAGCCTATGATTAAGCCAAGTGGCAGCACAATAGAAAATGTAAATCGGGGATAGGAGGTGGGGGTGGGGGGTGGGGTAGAGAAATTAAACTAATTTTGAGAATATAATGATGTAATTAGATAATACATATATTACTATTTATAAATTTTAAACGAAAGAGATGGGGGACAGTAGAATGAAAATGTAAATTGTCTTTGACAATCTGAAATCCTTAAATTGTAAATAATATAATTAAAAAATATGAAAATTTAAAGTTTTTTTTTGCAATTACATGATTGTTTTACTCATATATTTGGTTAGGGGTGAGAGAGGGAGAATTATGAACAATCTAATACCTTTAAATTGTGAATAATATAATAAAGAAAAATATGAAATATAAATATTGTTTTAGTTACATGATTATTTTTTTTAATATAGATTTGGTTAGAGGTGGGGATTGGGGTGGAGGTTGTGTATATGGGCGTGGGGGGGGGGGGGGGTAGAACATTTTTTATTTTTATTTTTTTTTGAAAAAAAACACTCTGAGGGTGTGGAGATGGAGGTGGAGGTAAGGGTAGGGGCTAGGTGTGGGAGGGGGGGGGGGATAGATTTTTTTCCCCTTTATTTCATTGAGAAATAATATGATAGATGATCTTTTTTTAGGGTAATATGATTTAACATGTCCGAAAGAGACATTTCAATATAAAATGATTAGAAGTAATATTTTAATATTATTCGTGCATCGCACGGGTACGTATACTAGTTTAATATGACAACAGAATAGTTAGAGATTCGAGATTTGAGATTCAACTACCTTATTATAGTAAAGAATTTCATGTAAAGTTCGCTCATAGGATCCAATTACAATTATATTACTTTCAACGGCTACCAAGTCAAAATTTAACCTCGTTATTGGGCTGATTTACAAGATATCTTAAATTTTTGACAATCATTAATTTGTTTTATTGGCAAAATTTTCATTTTTAACAAGTTATGTCTCATGAGGAATACTTTTGACTTTTCCATCTACCCACGAGGCAAGCGAAATAAAAAAATTCAAAATCACTCATTTTCAAAATGACGTATTTCTTGCCAATTTTTAGGCCCCAGGCTCAACTCCAATAAAATGTAGGCCACAAAAGCTCAAAACTTGGGCCTGAAATGATGAAACAACCCAATGGAATGTGGGTTTAGCCATTGGGCTTCAATGTTTGAAAAGGTGTATGCATAAACAATCGATTTTAGGACTCCTATTTAAACAAAAGCCAGCATTTATAATCTTTTTAAAACTAGTCTTACAATACGCGCCTCGCGCGTATACCTCGCTTCAATGAATTCAGTTTTACAAAATCACTTTAATATTAGAAAATAAAATATGCCTGAATTAATAAATAAATTAACTATTTTATTAAGTACGAAAAAAACTTAATCATAAAATTAATATATTCATACAAATCATATAAAAGACATATAAGTGAGAGAATACACTATTTTTACCCAATTATCATTTATCATATATGAAAATACCTAAAATAATAACCATAAGGGTATTAGTTGTCGATTGTTATTTTCGTGTTTGTAAATTGAAGCTAGACCTCCCTTTTATTTTTCTTTGTTGCGATACGAAAAAACTTAAAGGAGTGGATACGAAAACTTTTATTGACGATATACTTTAATAAATAACTATATATAAGGTAATATTTAAATTGATTATATATATTTTGGGACTTTTAATTTCTTTTCATATATTTTAAAACTCATATGTTTATTTTTTTCCATATATTTATTTTATTAAGCTTCTTCCCATATATTTTAGGAGTCCTTAATTTAATAAAATAATAATTAAAGAAAAATAGTAAAAAGACGATTTTGTCTAAAGAAGAGACTTTTAATGAAGGGCAAAAAGTTCAAACAACATTTATAAGGACCTTCACACTTTTAATATAGTAGAGATATAGATTTAGCCTTCAAATATGTGAGTTAGAAATTTAAATTTCGATTTGAAAAATACAAATTGTCAGGTCTAAAGCTGGGCTCTACTAAAGCGAAACTTCCAACCTTATGAATAGAGTTCAAATTCAGACATAAATTTAGTCTTAATTTGAAATTTGACTTTTCAAACTGATCTTCGGATATGAAGTTAGGTTTTGATAGAATTAAAGAATTAGCAGCAGCAACAATGGTTCTAAATTTATTAAAATTGCCTAAACTTTAAATAGTTCTTAGAACTTGATATGTTGCTCATTTCTCCTATTTTCCTAGAAGAAACGACACTATGTAACCGCTAATAAAATAATTCACCCTCTCAAAAATAATCATCACTCTCTATAATGTGAAAAAAGATTTTGGACAAAAACATTTGCCAAAAATACGAAAAGATTTTAACATAATGTGTTGAAATATAAATTTAATTTTTTAATGGTGGAATTCTGGCTTAATGTGCTAAATTTTGAAATTTTTACTATACTATGCTAGTGATGGGAGCATAATTTTATTTGATCTAGTTAAAAACAAGAAGAAAAGATCTAAATATCGATTGACAAAAATTCACGACTCGAAAACAATTATAGTTTTCTTTTCTCATTATCATACGTAACAAAAGAATAAAATACATTTTTATAATGATGATATTCAGATTAACATGCACGCACTTTAATAATCGTTACAAGAGAAAACATATCTGTGTCAAATTCGAACATTATAAGATTTTTGTGATGAAAGAATAAAACCGACACATTCATAACAAAATTTGTCCACGTACTTAAGATTGGTGACGGATTTTTCGGTGTGTTTTAGCTGGTATATGCTGTCTTAGCTGTGACGTTTGTGATGGAGGGTGGGTCGAAGAGAAGGGTCGGCGGTTTTCTAGGCTAGAAAGTTTCTGAAAGTGGCGATGTTATATCCTAGGCAAATCAAAATCGGAATGAAAATAAAAATAAAAAGCCTTAAAATTCGTAATACAAGTTCACATGATACACATATATATTTTTGGACTCAATGAATATGGTACGTCTTCTTGTAGTATGTTTTAGCTGGTAACTGTCGTCTTAATTAGTTGTGACGTCTGTGATGGAGGGTGGATCGAAGAGAAGGATCGGTGGACTTCTAGGCTAGAAAGCTTTCGAAAATGGGTAACGGATTTTTCGGTGTGTTTTAGCTGGTACATGATGTCTTAGTTGTGACGTTTGTGATGGAGGGTGGGTCGAAGAGAAGGGTCGGCGAGTTTCTAGGCTAGAAAGCTTCTGAAAGTGGCGATGTTATATCCTAGGCAAATCAAAATCGGAATGAAAATAAAAACAAAAAGCCTTAAAATTCGTAATACAAGTTCACATGATACACATATATATTTTTGGACTCAATGATAATATAGTACGTCTTCTTGTAGTATGTTTTAGCTGGTACCTGCCGTCTTAGTTAGTTGTGACGTCTGTGATGGAGGGTGGATCGAAGAGAAGGATCGGTGGACTTCTAGGCTAAAAAGCTTCCGAAAATGGGTAGCGTTATATCCTAAGCGAATCAAAAATCAAAAGGGAAATAGAAAATAAAAGGCCTTAAAATCGTAATTCAAGTTCACATGGTATACGTATACGTATTTTTGGACTCAATGATAATATAACTGAAAAGACAAATACGTATGATATATTGGACCGAAGTGAACAATACGTGTTATAAACTTGAGCTACAACATTAACAATTCTTCTTTAATTCTCTTAAAAACTAATTAAACCTAAACATTTTAGCCTTTATGTATTATATTCGTTTTACTTTATTGACCACTAAACGACTATGCGTCGATCCTAAAGTAACTTTTTCTGGTGGAGCAACCCAAATCCAAACAACAATTTTTAAGTTGGTTTCCATATTAGAAAAAGGCCAAAAATTGTAATGATGGGATTTTGCAAAACTAACCAAAAATAAAAAATAAAATCACAAGTGTCCAAATGAAATGACGATGTTGAATGCATATTTCTCGTTTTGGACACCTAAAGAAAACAAAATAAAATGATTATATAGCAAGTACCAACCCATATTGTAGAAAACGTTTGATTGAACAGAACTTTGATCAGCAAATCGACAAATAGACCAAAAGATTCTTCTTCTACACCCCCCAAAAAAAAAAAAACATACAAAACTAACTGCCTGTTTTTTAGTTTTCTGTGGATGGTCCAATTTCTGTTTGGTAAGTTAACAAAATGCTTCTATGTGTCAATTGATTTTTCTGTCAAATATATGTACTAGTCCAATAATCACAGGAAATATACAATATACTATGCAAGTTTTGTACGACGAGCTCGATTGAGAAACACATATAAGTGATATCAAACCTAGAAACTCTTGTATAGTAGATTTCTGTTCAACCAACTTGACCACGAGACAATCACATTATATTGACCATTGATCAGAAGGACCTCAAATTAAACTTTTCCATAAAAAAAAAATGTATATTTGTTCGTATTATAATTAGTTCATTCCAAAAAGATACCTTTTCCCTTCCCTTTTTAATCTGGATGCCCTTTAATTAAAACTTCTATAGTAATATTCAAGAATTTAACCATCATCACTTGTATAAATAATATTTTTTTGTTTGAACAATTATAAGGATGTGAAATGGAAGGGTTAAGCTAAATTTGGATCGATTAAAATGGATTGAGTTAATAAATGGACGGATCAAATTTTTTTGAAGTAAAATAGATTGAATTAAAATGGAAGAAAAACGTGTCATAACCCAATTCGCTTTATTCTTATTATCACCCTAACCGTCATATAACAGTGAAAAAACTTTTTTTTTTTTTCTAAATTAGAAAAAAAGACCACCCATTAATCGTGAAGTTGAAAAGCACATTGTAATATTTCTCTATCATATAACTCATGAATTTCTTGCAGGTTTCTAAATTGACATTTGTTAGTTGTAGTTCTCTTCCAGAGTGTCTTTCACGTTATTCACACACACACACACACACCCTCACCCCACCACCACCACCCCTCTTGTTTTTTTGTTATAATTGTCGTGTATATAAAGAATATTTACACAATCGAGTAATTCACAAATTATTATGATAAAAATTATTGTTAACGGGTGAAAATATTAGCTAACCTGTTATCACGCATATTGTGCTCTACACTGATGGTTTAAGAAAATATTTATAATATATGTTCCTTCCAACTCTATCGACCCTGAATGTAAGTTGCTGATGCATGTTAAGGAATCTGATGATAAAACATAGTTATCGAGAACAGAACAGAAGTTGTGAAACGACATAGTTTTAAGTGTTTGTAGATAATGCAGTATGACAAATATTTTAGGAACTACTTTTGAACATCTTGTGCTGGACTCAGGACTATAATAGTAATTTGAAAAAGAAAAAGTGTGTCCTAAAAAAGGAGAATATATAGAAATTCTAAAGTTCCTAAAAAATACAGTTATATTATATACTTACGTAAGTTTGTGAAGCTTTTTAAGGAGGTTAAGATTTTGTCTCAACCTGTTAATCTTGCTTTTTCATGAAAGTGGAAAGTGGAAATGTTCCATATTGAAGCTAAATAAAGTTGATGTATATGTCACCTTTACAATAAAACTTTTCTTTCTTTCTTTTAAAGCGTTTTTCTTAAGCTGAGGGTCTATCGAAAACAACTTCTCTATCTTACATAAAATAAAATTCATAAAAGGACCGTGTACTCATATTGCAACTTGTTAGTTAACGGTCCGAGTTCGAGTCCCAACTATGAAACAAATTGTGATATATAGAGAATATTTTCTCCTTTAATGAATTACGGATAACGAATCTGAATTGATTGAACCCGAATGTGAATATTTGGGGGGGGGGGGGGGGGGAGCGGGGGCTATTAATCTTTTTGAATAAAATAGTTAAAGTATGAAATGTTCATGTGTAAAAGCATTTCGAAAAAGCAAAGCTTTTCTCTACACATAACCTGATAACCAGCATCCAAAATTCAAATGATGGAGGAGTTCACTTGTTGCATAACATTTATTCAAACATACGATTTATTTATTCAATGAAATGGATGAAAATTATAATCGATCGATCAACATTTAAATTTGACTATACCTCGAACACATTGTTATAAAGAAAACTTGCAAGAGATGGTGGGCGGGGACGGGTCTACATAACATATATAGTTTACAAATTTATGAGAATCAAGTAATATTTACTCAAATCGTTATAAAAATTCCTAAACTTCAAATATTGTATCCGACTTAGCGTGTGTGGGGCACGCTATCCAAGAGCATGAAAGCTAAGTAAAAAAACAAACTTGTAAGAACACCAAAGTGCATAGATTCTCATGACTCTTTCACTCAAAAATGTTGACAGTCTTATGCATTTACTACACTTTTAAGCCACCACTTTTTCAGACACCAACAAATCACACACATACACTGCAACTCTCGGTGCTCGTTTGGTCATGAATAGTTTTCACTTTTCTTCGAAATAATTTTTCAGAAAATTGTTTGAACATAAAATTATTGTATTCATGTTCGATCAGAATTCCAATTTCTAAAATACCATAATTAACTTGAGAAATACTAATTATTTTTTCAAATTTCACAATTGTTATATTCAAACGTCTACTTATTATTACGAAAAACCTCACACAATATGTGTGTATGTGTGTGAAAGAGAAAGAATTATATGGAGAATAGGCAACAATAAAGCTGCAGCTAGCTAGCAGTGTTACATAATACTATATAGGCTTGAAGTTAAGCAATAGCAGGTTAGGGCAGTGTTACATAATACTATATAGGCTTGAAGTTAAGCAATAGCAGGTTAGGCTCAGCAAAGTACACAGTCACTGTTGCATATGTCCCATTTCATCGCAATACCCTACTAGAAAATCGCTAATTTTTAATATTTTGATAGAATCTACTAGGATATGTCGAAAATTTCTTACACACAGAGCCAAATTATGATAGAATGTCCGTCAAGAATTAGCGATTTTTAGTAGTGATATACCAAAAAACTTCTTGTTTGTTCTTAACGACATGATTTTAGCATTACAAAAATATTTATGGTTTGATGTTTTAACCACAAGTTTCGAAAGTTTCTTTCTTTCTTTCTTACTTAACTCTACAAGAAAACATGAATGAGCGATGGACAACTTTCGTTGCTATATAGTAAACATCGTCGCTACTCATTCTTAACGATGAATAATCACAAAATCTTATTAGCTATGGGTTACTTAGCAATAAATTAATGATGAATTTTGTAGATAAGGTTTATTTATATTTAATCAAATACTATCACGTAAATTGGAACATCGGGAGTAGTAGCACATTTATATGACAAGTTTGAGAATTGGTTACCTGATATATAATAGAGGGAGACATATTGACACAATAAGAGACTTCTGATTCCTTACTGACTCAACGTACAATAACAAATCAAAGATATTCCAATAATTAAGTTTCCCAGCTTTTTGACTGGCTCTACAAAAAAAAAAAAAAAAAAAAAAAAACTATCACCAATCCCAAAAATATACTCTTGAAGAAAAATGGAGTACCGGCCAATTAGACATTGGGATTAACATTTCAAAAATCTTGTGTTATCAATAAAAGCAAAGAAATAATTAGATCAATTTGCCTATAGATTATGTAAGTACAAGAAAGCAACAAGTAGAACAACAATAACGTAACATATTCAGTGTAATTTCAGAGATAGGGTCTGACAAAAGTAAAGTATACGCCAACCTTATTCTTATTTCGTGAAGATAAAAAAGTTGTTTCTGAAAGACCCTTGGTTCAGCTAAACCAAGAAAGCAACATGTATAAACAAAAAAGAAGGGGTGGGGTGGGGGCTAAAACTACTAGTAGTGGAACATGAGAACCAACAATGCAATTAACAATGAAAAATATAAAAAGCACCATCATCATAATCATAAACAGTTACAATAAGTTCAATACTAAAAACTTTTGATCAGCGTCTCTTACTGAACATAAATAACAAGAAAACGAAAAAAAAATTAGAAGAGAGAAAACAAAAGCTACTAATTTCTAATTGAAAGAAAAGTAGACCTAAATAGATTAGTAGTATAAATTTGATTCTTCTTTCTCATCATCATATAGGGCTAATTAAGGTAGTGTACTATACTGATTCAAATTGCTCCAAGCTTGAATAGTACTATTCCAATTGTTGGCATTTTGATCATCATTTCCATTGCCATTGTTGCTATTTGTTGAATTTGGATTAACACCAAATGAGTCGTCAAAGAACCATTCAGTAGCCAAATTATTCCCATGACTTCCAATAGTACTACCATCTTTTCTTGAATTAATATTGTTGTTTCCAAATGTTGTTGCTTCTTGATGATCTTCTTGTTGTTTCGACGATGAGATCTCCAAATTTTGGAACAAAATTGGCTGTGGCTTTTGGATTTGAATTTGATTTTGGTTTTGATTTTGATCATCAAAAGGGATTGATGATGAAACAATGTTTTCCTTTTGATTTTCCCCACCAAAAAGCATGGCCAATCTTTGTTGTTGTAATTTCCAATGCAAATCTTGGTTTATTGAACTCAATGACTCTATAGAAGATGCCATTGTGCCATGATGAACTCCCATTGATCCCATTTCTTGAACTCCAGTCGTACCTGTTGAGACATAATATAATTAAGTAATAATTAGACATTTTAACATGTTATCAGAACAGGCAGGAGGTTGTTAGTTCAAATTTTATCATCACCCACAAAGAGGAAACTAAATTATATCCATGTAAAGAAATTAGTCTCGCAAAAAAAAAAAAAACGTGTTGAGACATAATATAATTGAAGTGCCCCAGGTTTGACACTTCAACATGATATTAGGACAAGTAAAAGTTGGCGATACGTTCAAATCTCACTATTGTCTAAAACTTCCACATGTTTGATCCATAAAAAAGAATCAGACTCACTCGTAAAATAAAGACGTGTAACATAGTAAAAAATTAATTGTTCTTACCTTGTTTTAGCATAGAACTTGAGAAAGGGAAATTGTTAAATCCCAATAAGGAACCAGAACAACTTCCTGAAGGATCAAGATTAAAACAAGAACTTGATCCAATATTTGTAGCACAATTAGTAGTAGTAGTTGAAATGTCTCCAAATGAAGAAAATTGGTTGAAAATACTTCCACCAGCAGATGTTGAAGTATTGTTCAATCTTGGAAAATTTAGTCCTCCAAGTTGAAAATCCATAGCTGGTGAAAGACCATGAAAGAATTTTAGCCCACCAATATCCGAAGAACCACTAACTGTATCTTTTGAATCCCCAGAAAATCTTGAAGAAGATGAACAAGTCTTTATCTTCTTGTTTTTCCGGCAGCCACCACCTATCGGAACATTGCGTAACGCTCCCCCTTTAGTCCAGTACCTGTCGATACATAATATAATTAAGTAATTAAAAGTACAATTTTTTTCTATCATAACATAAGTTTTTAGATGAAACATGTTATCAAAGCAGACAAGACATATCACGGTTCAAAATCTCACAAGCTACCCAAAAAAGCCAAAAAAAAAAAAAAAAAATCAAGATGAGAAGGTCATACAATTTAAGAGTTAATAAATTCTTTAAAAATGAAATAATCATGATAAATCAAACATGTTATCGGAGCAGGCGGTTCAAAACCTCACAAGCCACCCTAAAAAGCACAAAAAACATTTGATAAGATGGTCATACAATTCAACGGTTACCTTCTGCAAGTCTTGCAGAAATGTCTTGGTTGCGAAAGACTATAATTGTTGTAATAGCAAAACTTTGTGTTGGGAGAATCACATCTTGGACAATTCAAAGCTGGTTCTTTTGGCCTTGCCCCGGCAGGGCCACCACCGGAGCTCTGGCTTTCGTCTTTGTTATCTTGACTCGTCATAAGAAAAAGATTCTAGCCAAAGATTAGACTTCGGTCTTCTTCTTTCTCTTTGTCAAGTATGAAGAGCTAGCTAGTGAAGAAACCCTAATAATGAACAGTGTATAAAAATTGAATAAATAAATATATATAAAGAAATGATAAAAAGTGAGAGAGGTGGAGGAATAGAGGAAAATTAGTTGTGTTTGAGTTTCCTTTGGAAGAGGCAAAAGATTTCTTTGAATGGTTTCATGCATGGATTTTTAATTTTGTAAGATGAAAGGATGTTGATAGCTAGCTTGTGAACTTCATCAAGAAGGGTTTTTTCCTTTTGTGAAGAGAGAAAACAAAGAAAGAAAAAATGAGTTGTGTTTGATTGTTATAGAGATGTGATAGAATAAATAAAGAAAGTTACATGTGAGAGTGAGGGGTGGGGTGGATGGGGAAAGGGGGGGGGGATGAGAGGGGAGATCTCACTAGAAAAGGGACTGAGGTATATATATTCTTAGGTAATAGAAAGAGAAAGGATATATAAAAAGACAAAAGAGAGACTAGGTGATCAGATACAGATGAGGCAGAATGGTGAGATTTCCATATGTAAGTGAAAACAAATGTAAAGTAGAAGATATATAGTATGTGAGATAAAAAACAATAGTATGTGAGATAAAAAACAATGGAGTAAATATAATCGGGCAGAGTCAGAATTTTTACTAAGAAGAGTTAAAAATGAGTAAATATAACGGGGCAGAGTCAGAATTTTTATTAAAAAGAGTCAAAATGAGTAAATATAGGGGGGCAGGGTCAGAATTTTTAATAAGAAGAGTAAAAATAAATAAAGATAGTGGGGCAGAGTCTGAATTTTTACTAAGAAGAGTTAAAATATAAAGAAGTGAATTAACACGTGAAGAAGTTAAGGAGAATTGACATATTAGTTTATATGTACACATAAAATAATTTTATCTATCTACTTAGTGTAATTTTTCAGCAGAATGGTATTCATTGATCGACACCCTTGAATAAGAATGGCTCCGCAATTGAGTAAATAAGAAAATAAAGGACTCAGGCAAATTAGAGTTTTAGCTATGGATTCAACAAAATTTAATAACTTAAGTGAAAATTATGTATTTGTATTAAGAAATTGCATATATAAATAATTTTTTAAAACCGTATAAATTATCATTTCTAAAATTAATAATATCTGTAAATTATATTAAAAATTCTGAATAATATGTCTCTATGATCTCTAATAATAAGAATCTTGCCAATGATAACCAAGAGAAGAATTTGATAAACAAGCCTTTTTTGTATTTCTTATTTTTATCTTTATATACTTGTGTTACCTCGGCTGATTGCATGAAATGAACTTAAATGAAGCAATATGATTGATGATAATTTTATATAGTAAACCTTAATCTGCTTGAAATTGAAGTACAATTATTATTGTTGTTGTCGTTATTATCAGTGAGAGGCCAATATATATGGCATAATTGTGCTACTCTGCGGATTGCATGAGATAAACTTAAATGAAGCGATATTATGATTGATTTATATAATGAACTTGTAATTTTCTTGAAATTGATTATTGATTTTGTTGTCGTTATTATTAGTGGTGAGGCCAATATATATGGCATAATTGTGTTACTCTCACACGGATTACATGAGATGAACTTAAATGAAGCGATATAATCGATGATAAATTTATATATTGAACTTTAATTTGCTTGAAATTGAAGTACAATTATTATTGTTGTTGTTGTTATTATTATCAGTAGTGAGACCAATATATATGGCATGTGTTACGTGGATTGTATGAGATGAACTTAAATGAAGCGATATATATGATCAATGATAATTGTATATAGTGAACTTTAGTTTGCTTAAAATTGAAGTACAATTATTATTATTGTTTTTGTTATTGTTGTTGTTGTTATTTTAATTGTCGAGGCCAATAGATATGGCATGATTGTGTTACTCTCACGGATTGCGTGAGATGAACTTAAATGAAGCGATATCATCGATGATAATTTTGTATTGTCAACTTTAATTGCTTGAAATTAACATACAACTATTATTGTTGTTGTCGTTATTATCAGTGGTGAGGTTAATATATATCACATAATTGTGTTACTCTCGTGGGGATTGCATGGGATGAACTTAAATAAAGCTATACGGTCGATGATAATTTTATATACTGAACTTTAATTTGCTTGAAATTGAAGTACAATTATTATTGTTGTTGTCATTATTTTCATCGGTGCGGATTGCGTGAGATGAACTTATTGTGTTACTCTTGTGCGGATTGTTTATTTGTTTTCTCGGCTTTCTTCAGCCAAACCGAACGAAGACTGTTTCTCGTACTATATATATATATATTTGTTTGTTTTCTCGGCTTTCTTCTTCCGAGCAGGATGAAGACAGTTTCTCGTACCTATGTACCTGTTGCACTAATATCTTCTCTTTCACTCTCTTTCTTCATTCAGGAAAGGTGAAAATTGAATCGGGAACATGTAGTATAATTGTGTTACTCTGGCAGATTGCATGAGATGAACTTACATGAAGCGATATGATCGATGATAATTTTATGTAGGAAAAATTTGCCCGAAATTGATGTACAATTTTCATTGTTGCTATCGTTATTATCAGTGGTGAGGCCAATATTTTAATTAAGGGATTTAAATTAAAGAAAAAACATGCAAAAAATCTAAGAAAATTTAATATTTACTATATATATAATAATTTTACTTTTATATTACACAATGTAATTAATTATCTAATTCTTCAATTTTATACTAGTTTATAATTACTAGTACTTTATTTTCATCATAACTCTTTATTCTTTGCACTTTCTTTAAAATTGTTCTGAAAATTGTCTTTTTCGACCTGAGGGTCTATCAGAAACAATTTTTTTACCTCCACAAAGATAGAAATAAGGTATATCAGAAATCATTTTTTCTCGTACATTTCACCCTCTTCCGACCCCAATTATGAAACTATATTGAGATTTTTATTATTGTTATTGTACATGCATTGTAATTAATTGTTTCTTTCGAGGAAGAAGTAATTTTTACTTGTACTTAATCACAAGTTCATGAGTAGGACAACTGCAAAAGCTATAGGTTGAGTGCAGTAACTTAGGTAGTAGGAGTAGAGTAGTATATATAATAATAATAATAGCTTTAATTCTACCACCCAATTGAATGCATGCATGCATGCAAAACAATTAACACTATTATCGATTGTGGGAATTAAAAAAAAGTCTCCAATAAATTGGAGTTATTTTTTCATGCTAATGCATTGAATTACTAAATGGATGTGATAAGGAGAGAATGTAGGTATCAAAAGTGGAGATTAAGTACCTATTCTATTTTTTCGCAACATGTTTTTCTTTTTAGTCCATAAAAAATTAATATTTTATACAATTTTAAAAAATTAGTAATAATTTAATTTATTACTTAATTCTATAGCTATAATAAAATTGGAAGTTTTAGATTTTTCCCCCTTTAAATTTAGTGTTTAGTGTTCGGTTGAACAATATCACACACTTTTAAATTTCGTGTTCTGTTAGACATTGTCACACACTTTCGTTTTTAATCTGAAAAAGATGTTGTCTTTTTTAAACTTATAGTAATAATTTAATTTTAAATTTCTTGTTTTTGTAGTCACAAAAACGACTATAGCTTTAAATTTTTTTATTTTATATGACTAACCACAATAATGTCATTACTTATGCGCTACTCACCCATTCGTCACTGGAAACACCGTTCCCCCGTGTTTCCCGTCCTTAGGCTTTAATTTCCTTCGAAAAGAGAATCGATCATCTTTAGCCGCCACCGCTTCGGATCCTGCTCCTCTGCTCCTCTATAATTTTTGGCCCCATATTCTGGGTACTAGAAAATCATTAACTTTAATTTCAATGGATGTCCTGTCAAAATTCAGCTCATCGCTTAGAAATTTCTCATGGAAAGTATGTCGAAAATATTATAGCGGTTATATTCCACCGAAAATTTTATAAACCTCGAGTTCTTAAAGAAATTTCTTCTTAAACTTTATATTCAATTGAATCAGACATTATCACATAAATTAAGACGATAGAATACTCCCTCTATCCCAATTTATGTGGCACCCTTTTTTTTTTAGTTCATTCCAAAAAGAATGTCATCTTTCCTTATTTGGTAACTATTTAATGGCACAATCCCCATTTTATCCTTATTGGGTCCCATTTAACAAGAAAAATCAACTAAAAAGTAGCATTAAAGTGATTTTAGTAAGGATAATTTAGTAAACATAACAAAGTCTTCTCTCATTTATTAAACTTTGTGCCCGATCAAATGGTGTCATATAAATTAGGAGAGAGGTAATATATAGTAAGAACCAAAGTACAAAAATATAGTGGTAGTAGAAGGATCTCAGAGTATAGGGTCAGTGCTAGATGGAGGAGGAGGGGGGGGGGGTCAGTGATTGGTGTGTGAGAAAAGAGGCAACAGTTGCTGTGTGAGAGTAGCAGGGACAACAGCCTTGTCTCTTCCTTCTTATGTAATGTCCCTTTTATCTCTATTTAACCCCCACACCTCTTTTTTCTCTCCTTGGCAGACTTCCACATATATATTAACAAGCTTACATAGGCATTAGGGGAAGTTTGGAGTAACTGAAAAAGTTGATGTCATGTAATCAGGAGATCTCATGAAAACAGTCTCTCCTGCAGAAATGCAAGGTAAGGTTGCGTATAATAACCTTTGTAGTTCAACCCTTAGCTTCCCCAGACTCCACACATGACAGAAGCTTTAGTGCATCAGACTGCCCTTACATAGGCATTAGGGTAATATCTTATATTGTCATGTAAATTAATAATCTGTCGGATTGACTATTATTTACCTTTCTAATTATATACACAAAATTATACTGATTATACACACAGTTATATATGCATATTATATACACATGAATTACTATTCTATTTGTCTCATATTATACATCAATTTACTATTATCCAACTGTCTTATTTTATGTAATGATATTTGATACCGCACACAAAGTTTTTTTTAAAAAAAAACAAAACAAAGAGACTTTGAAATCTATGATCAAAATTTTCTTTTAAAATTACAAAGGGCTTATTTATCTGGGTTATATTCATATAAGAATATTATATTCAATTTAGTAAATATATTTAATGAACAAAAATTATATCTTAAGATATAAATAACAGTAAAATAGTAAAAAATTTCTTCTTATTGATGAATTATTAAGGAACGCTTAAAAGAGAAACACACGAATAATTTCATATAAAGAGTACAAAAGGTGATCAATGCAACACAAATAAGAGTACAATTTACTAACTAACTTCGTACGTAGCTTTGATTTCACTGTTAAAAAGTAACTTTTTTATAAGATTAAAAAAATCCATGGAAGTACCAACTTATTGGAACTTATTTAATTATCATTATTCGTTTTGTTCTCTTTTTTTTTTTAAAAAAAATATTACTATTATTATTATTATAATTATTATTATTATTATTATTCGTTAGAGAGGACATATCAGAGGAACAGTTAATATGGTACCTTTAATTTGTCATGGGCAAGATGTACGGTAACTGAATTTAATTTAATTTAATGCATCAGAAAAAACGAATAATTACTGTACCAATATATGTGATCCATTGTGTATTTCGACTGCAAAAACATTTAAATTTAATAGTTGCCTTCTGATAATTAGCATGTCTTTATTTATATATTCTTTATATGAATTTTCATTGTCCATGACATCATTTTATTAAACTAAATTGAATTCACTATTATATAATTAACGAGGTGAGTATGTCTCGAGGTAACATGTAATGTGACCAGAATTTATCATAAATCGATTAATTTTTGTGTTAGTTGTCAATTTATCGTGCAAGTTTCATCCTTTATTCGAACTTGAGACCACCAATATATTTTTAGCAAGCACAGTCCTAAAGATTTCTTAATTACATTGATCAACTCATGACAAAATATGATCTTAGCCTTGTTGAGTTCCTGCATAGGTGTGAAGATAATAATTGATCTCTATATATGGTCTCGTATGACTCTCGATTAAGTTAGGTTTGATTCTCATTTTCTTATCAAATCTTTGTTTCTTTTATTTTTTGGTTTTCCACTCGGGCGTCTGTTATTCGAATTCGCACCGAAAATTAGAGTCCCATGTTGGAGGGTTAAAGCGACTTCGTACCCAGTAGAGCTCCAATTCGAGATATATGAATTATGAAGAGTCTCATATCGGTGGTTAAGGGATGGGTGGTCTCTTTATTATGACATGAACAATCCTCTCTTTAATAAGCTAGCTTTTGAGATTGAGTTTTGCCTAAGATTCATTTCTTTAGATAGTATAAAAGCAAGACCCATCTCAATTCTTATTTTGCGATATTGGGCCGCCATATTTAACTGTCCACGGACCAAATACCCAGTCTTGAGCGTGAGAGCGGTGTAAAGAGTCCCTAATAGTTGGTTTAAGGAAAGTTTATGGAATTGAGTTAGGTCCGTGATCTATTTCTTTACAAGAATAAAGAAATAATTACCACTCCACTACTAACTCTCGTTGGTTATCAAATCTTTATTTCAAAAGTTCAAACGTAAGTACCATATGAAAACCAATTACTAGAATCTACATTAACTTTTTACCCTTGAATCTTGGAATGTCCTAGTTTGGTCCCAACCACCAAACTTTTCACTAGTGTTATTGCTAGTATATACTAAAGAAAGCAAGAAATGATGATGATGAGGTGGGGGGAGTTGGAACCAAATGCGTGACCAATATGATTTTTAGACAAATATAATGTGACACAAATTATAAAACATAGTGCCATACATACAAAAACACTATAATTGTATATTGTATGTATATATATGTGCTGGAAAATAAACGTGTAGACGCCGTAAAATAAGAGCTAAGTGACAGATATAGCTTAGAGAGATACTCGTGAAAGGAAGTGACATTGGCTGGATTCCCGTGAGAAACAAACACAACATATATATACATACCACATGAAGCTTTCAGCCCCACCCCCACCCCCGACATTGCCCCGCGGAATCCTGAGTAGGGACGGATCTAGAATTTTTCGTTACGAGTAGCGACAAATTCAATCATATTTACGTGAATTATGTTTTATATAGGGGTATTGGCGGATCCAAAATTTAGGTATCGCGTGGGTGCCTTAGGGAGGTTCGAACTCATATTGATGCCGAAAGCTTTAAGGTTCCGCCTGGAAAGCAAAACACCCAGCTAGCTTCTTGGTTTTTCGGGTGCTTTTTTGACTCTTACACCAATTTTTATATATTTCTTATTTAATTATACTTAGTCTCTGTCGGGTTTAATGGGTGTCGGAGCATCACAAAGTGCAACTAGGTCCGCCCATGTATAGGGGTGGAGGTAAAAACCTAGTTTAGATACGGATGGGGGATAATCTAACGAATTTGATGGCCTAAAGCTAAGATATATTAAAAGGCTCGTAAACTTCTTTCATAGAATCTATAGGATATGAGACGCAAGAGAAGTCCGTATGGATTTGTTTTAGTGGTGACGATGAGAGGAACGAGTGATGTGTGAGTTAGATGCATTTCACGATTTATGACAACTTTTTCATAGACGTTTACTTGCATCACATACACAAGTGTTGTCTTAACCGTGCAATCAGGTCATCCATAACACGGCTCTTCGAACTCTCCCTTAGACAAAAGTATGATATTTTAAGGGGAAAGGGTAGAGGATAAACCCATTATCCACCGAGTTTCAAACCTTGAAAAAATTGGTTTCAGAAAAGAATTGATTGTTATAGTAAAATGTTGTTATAGAGGATCACTGTTATAAAGGTCTACCTAACTGTATGAATATTAATTTTTGAATTCAGTTATTAACACTCAACGTAGTCATTTTAAAATTCAGAACACATAAAGTTGAAATTCCAACACCGACGAGTCTGATTTTATACGTATTGGAAAGTGTTTCTCAAGAGAATACTTGAGGTGTGTCTGATTTGAATAATATTTTGTAATTTCTAAAAGTGATTATATAATCTAGTAATTACAAATCATTATAAATTTAAAGATATATGTTTGTTGATCATAAACGAATTATATACACTCGTAATTTTCAGCATCATGTTTGGTTGTGTTAGCGATAATACAATTTATAATAAATATTTGTACTAACAAATATATTAGGCGGAATTTTATTTTAACAATGAATTACTGTAATAGGAGTATATTGGTTTAATGAATAATTTATAATTGAAAAAAAAAAAGAGTAGAAAATTGAAAAGCTTTCTACATATATACTATAATTTTAGTATGTAATTATGGTCAATTTTTAAAACAAAAATTGAGGAGTGTAATTTTTGGGCACTTCACCTTGATTTATTACCTTATTATTATTATTATATTTTTTTGTATTTGGGGGACATATTTATTTCCTTATTAATTATATTCCTTTTTCCCCTTTCCCTGTCAGTAAATCATCAACCGACACATCATGATCATATGCTTGTATTATATTAATTTTTATAATTTATAATTCTTAATTTTTATTATATATGGAAAGGTTTATGAAATAAGCACCTAGATAATGTTCCTTTTTTTTTTTTTTCAAAATAGACCAGTAGCTTAACATTATTAAGGTCAGCTAGACTCGTACAAATTCAGAATTAAACCCAAACCAACAATGGTATAACATGTTTAAGGCTACATCAAAAGTTTTATCGTCACACAAGTATTATGATATATTTAAGATCACAAGTTTTAAAAGTCATCTACGCCTATATATCATCATGCAAAAAGCTATTACGGATAGTAAGAGCATAATTTTATTTCTTAATGAAACTCGTTAACCAAGCGTACATCACGTTCAACTATAACTCTGACCCAAGCCATCTTGGTCCATCATCTGAGCCTTGCTGCAGGCAAGATGTTAACATCACACTCCAACGATCCCTCTCCCAACATCTGCTACATGCAACATGTTAAATTGCTCTTAGAAATCGAACCAGACCATAACATTATCCAATAATTACTTACTATCATGTCAAAAATGATAGCTGATTAACTACATTTACAATAGCTCAATTTTATTTCTTAACCAACCCATCAAACAATTAAACATCATGCATGTTCGACCATGCACTCTAACACAAGTCATCCCCTGCTCATCACCTAGACCTCGCCGTAGGCTGGCAAGATATTGCCATTATATCCGATAATTGTTCCTTACATTTCATATCAGTTCAAAATGTGTTACATAAATTAAAACCGATAAAGTTTCTACATGTAAAGAAAAAGGAGGAAAAGGTCAAGTGAGTCAATGTATGGGGCAAATTAAGTTCATTTTGAATATTAAAAGTACAACAAAATTAAAGTAGATTTCCATTTGCCAGAGAAGTCACATGTAAGTTGAAACATAGTCCAAAAATCTCCATAACGGCAAATCAGCAAGTACTTCTGTCACATTGCATAATTTGAGAAATGCAGAAAGACTAAGAGATCGACTTGTTCAATTTTCATTCAAACTCTTATTCTTTCTGCTACAAAATTAAGTACGTTTTTTAAATCAGTCACAAAAAGAATGATATCTTTCTATATTTGCTAGCGATTTAATTTAAAACTCCTCATTTTACGTTTAATAGCAACACAAATATTTATGATTTGTTTTAGATTACAACAACAATAACATGCCTAGTAAAATCCCACAATTAGTTGAATATACGGAGGATAGGATGTACGCAAATCTTATTCCTACCTCGTAGAGGTAGAGAGGTTATTTCCAAATAACCCTCGGCTCACTTGTTTTGGATTACGAATTTCAAAAACCTTCCTTTTCATTCTTAAATTCCAGTGTCTAGTTAAATACTATCACATAAGCTAACGGCTCCCATGGTTTAGCTCATTTGCTTGTAATCTCACTCTCGCCATTTTGGTCATGTCCCTTATACTTGCTCAGCCTACATTTATCTTCTTTTTTTTATATTAAAAATTAGATACCGATAGCGTAAATAATATTTATCTTATTAGTGCTATAACTTATTTATTTATGTCATAATCCTTTCCACTTATTAAGAACAATTACATATAATATAATTATTTTGAATCTTAAGTTATATACACCGAATATATAGAAATTTTATATTATCTGCGTAGTTTAACATGTTATACAAGTTATTTACACCATTAATCCTTAATTTTTTCGTCCAAGCAAGTAATTTAACTTTATAATAAGAATACATATCATTAATCATGTTTACGTTATAAAGTTGATCTAAATAATACATGTCATGTCAGGTTGTTATTAATTTGGGAAATGATTATTTGATTAAACACTTAGCTTAAAATGTTAAATTGACATTTTACTTGTTGAAGCACTAAGCCCACTAAATAGATGTGATAGGAGAGATTCCCTGATCCACCTTTTACAAATATAACTGCCGGCCCAAAAGACAAGGAAACTCAAAAAGCCCAACTAAAGGCCCATATTGATGAGGACAAGAAACTCCTAGGATAGAAATTTCGGGTCATTTGCACTTTTGTGTTGGTCTTTAATTTTGCTTCTCATGACAAATGATTTTTTTGCGGGATATATAAGTTTGTTTTTTGTATCATAATATCTCATAAGTTATGTGCAGACATGACTTCAATATCTACTGAACTTAGGCATAAGTTCGAATGCAAAAGAGTAAAAATAAAGAGCAAACAACAAAAATATAGGAGGTTTGACCCCCTAATTAAAAGACACCTCCTAAGTTTTTGAAATAATTACAAGAAATAACGAAGTAATTGCCCAAATACACAAGTCTAATTTCGGGATCTGAGATACGCAGACCAAAATCGCTTGTATCCAGACCTCCAAAATTCGCTTGTATCTGAGATACACAGATCAAATTCTGCATCTGAAATACACATGCATGAGATACACACGATTTCCCTTTACTCGATATATTTTGTAACTAATTGAAAATTAAGGGAGTTTTTGTAAATAACGCTCTTATGTTTGACTATTTCGTTAATTAGACTAGTTCATTTGAAGGGCAAACCGTGGAACTTTTTTCACGGAGGAGCTTTTTTTGATATTGCCATTTAACTTATACCTATTTTTAAATTAGGCTTGAAAAATCAAACTTCATGCGATTAGTTTTAGAGGGTTTATGGCTTATTGATGTGAATGTGAATAATTAAATAAGATAATATATTTTGTGTGATCTCTATCTATATAAAAGCAAAAGTAAAAGCACCACAAGAAGCCAAGTGGCAGCACAAGAATAAGCCACCTAGCAATTTTAAGACAAAGCTTAATAATATTGTAATAAAAGATTTGAATTAAAGGATTGAAAATTTTTGAATTTTAAAATATTAAGCTTTTAGAAGAAAAAAATTTGAAAAAAATAAGGATAAGAAAGAATAACAAATTAATATTCTTTTAACAAATCAATAACAATAAATAAACAATAATAACAGTAGTAGCAGTACATACGTAGTAGTTGTGGTAATATTATTATTATTATTAATAATAATAATAATAATAATAATAATAAATAAATAAATAAACAATAGTAATAGTAATAGTACATACGTAGTAGTAATAATAATAATGATAATAATATAATATTATTATAATAATAATAATATTTATTATTGATTTAAATATTTATCTAAATTTGAATATATAGATTATTAGATAAATATACATTATATTTGAAAAAGTAAGGATAAGAAAGAATAACAAACTAATCTTTTTTTTACAAACTAATATGATATTTGAATTTGAATTTAAATGAAATTTGAATTGGGATGGAGTTCTAGCTTCTTAGCCTCTCTTATAAGGTTAATAATAATATTGTAATAAAAATTTTGAATTAAAAAAGTAGTAATGATAGTAATAACGATAAAAAATATATATATATAAAGATAGTAATAGTAGTAATCTATATTTAAGCTAAGAATTTTTTAAAATAATCGATAATGTATTTTCAAAATCATATTAGAAATATTTGAATTTGAAAATACATTATCCATTATTTAAAAAAATTCTTAGCTTAAAAATAAAAATTCATGATTGAAGAGTTCTAAATAGACTTTTACTCTCTCATAAACTTATCTCTTTTAAAATTTAAATATTTTAAATCATATCTGAATATAAATTATTTAACTATTAAATAAAAATAAAATAATAATAATAATAAATAATAGTAATAGTAGTAGTACGTAGTATGTGTAGTTGTAGTAATAGTAATAGTAGTAATAGAAGTAATAATAATTAAAAAAAAAAATAGTAATAGTGACAGTACGTAATAGTGTAATTGCAGTAGTAATAGTGGTAGTAGTAACAATAATAATAATAATTTTTAAAATAATAGTGATATTAGTAATAGCTGTAGTATAATAATAATAATAATAATAATAATAATCTCATTGATTTCAGACTCCTATTCTATCAATATTTTAACATAAAATCAGGAAAGTAGTTCTCTTGGTAGTTATCTCTAATCAATTATGAATCAGGAATTCTTTTATTAAGGGAGCTTCATATTTTACCTAAGGGAGCTTCATATTTACATATTTACTCTCTTCTAGTAAGATTATTATTTTTTAATTTTTTGGGTAAATAAAGGATTTTATTAATCAAAGTGAGAATTACAGCTCAAGAAAAAGAAAAACTGTTTACAAAATTTCATTAGCTTAAAACTAGGAACCCAAGGTTGAAGAGTCCTATAAAAAAACTCTTATCATAGACTTATCTCTTTAAATATTATAAGATATATATAAATATTACATAAAAGATAATAATAATAATAATAATTATAAAACAATAGTAGTAGTAATGCATACGGAGTATCTTCTATCAATAGTAGTATTACCACACGTAGTGTTATATAATAATAATAATTTGGTCAAATTTTTTGAATTTGAATTTTTTTTTTGGTAACTTTTTGAATTTAAATTGGAAATACAATATCTTCTCAAAGATAAACCTAGAATTTTTTTTTAAAAAAGTTATCAGATGTATTTATTCACTCATACTTTATATACTAACAAAAGCACTAAAATCAGAATTATAATATGTAGTATTTTCATTTTTGAAAGAGACCTATTTTATATATCCTTCCAATCTTATCAATATGCTTTAACTTTAAGATAAGTATTTGTTTAAAAATTAGTTATCATTTTTTAGTTGAATACAATAAAGATGAAATATAACAATTGACTATTTAAAATGAGAATCTGACGCAATTCAAATACTACGAAGACCATTATATATAAGACCAAAGAACATTGGTATATGTATTTCAATTTCATCTCTTGGCTGAAGTATCAAGGTTAGTAACATTCTTCTTTGTTGCTTCTCATGAATATGTAATTTTCAGAGAAATAAAGTAATATTTATGTCCTTTCTTATTCTTTTTATTCAAAATACTATCATGTTAACAATATATAAAGCTAAAGAAAAACCTTTGTGAATTATATTTTAATATATTTTTTTTTTTTGTCATAGAGAATTTCTCCAATGGACAAAAAGATTATAGGTAATATTTCTCATAAGATTTCTATGAATAACTACCAAGGTATGTTGTTATTCATACTTAATTTAGCTTTTTAATTATTTTATTGTTATTTATAATTAACATTATATCTATTTTTTGTCACAGATGTACCTATCATGGATAAAAAGATTATAGGTAATGCTCATCAGATTTCTTTGAATAACTACCAATATTTGTTGTTGATGGTTAATTTAATTTCTAAATTATTTTATTGTTATTTATGATTTACATTATATTTATCTTTTGAAACAGTACCTACCATGGATAAAAATATTTTAGGTAATGCTTATCAGATTTCTCTGAATAGCTATCAAGGTATGTTGTTTATGCTTAATTTTTTTTAGTTATTTTATTATTATTTATAATTAACATTATATTTATCTTTGGTCACATAAGTACCTAAGAAAGCTGAAGTTTCCATAGATCAGATGTACGTAAATCTCTTAAAAATACAAAATGAATATATGAAAAATCAACAAGTGCAATGGAAAATTGAAATATATAAAGGAGATTTATCAGATCATTTGTGTAAAGAATGAATGCAAATATATTTGTATGTGCACAAATATTATTATATCACCTTTTTTTGTCTTAATATATTTCTCTTAAGCATAAAGGACTCTGGAACAATACTACATCATATTTACATATTTACTCTCTTCTAGGAAGATTATTTTTTTTATTTTTTTTTTGGATAAATAAAGAATTTTATTAACCAAAGTGAGAATTACCGCTCAAGAAAAAGAAAAACTGGTTGCTAGATTGGACATGCCCAGCTGGTTAAGCTTGCAATTAATTATACAATAGATTTATAGGCATTTAATTATTTCAATTAATTTATTCTTTTTAAACTTGCAAATTTACATTTATGTATAAACTTAAAATAAATGATTAATTTTGTGTGTTGTTTCTATGTTTTATATCATGTAACTAAAATCTCAATAAACAACAAATCAAATGAACATTAAAATATAAAAATCTAAGTAACTTAAATTTAAATTCAGTGTTTTATATTTTGAAATTTAAGAAAAGAAAACTCAACTGCTTATGAAGTGTAACACAAAAAGAAATTAATTCAAAGTCTTACTAAATTAATAGTAGTTGTAGTAGTAGTCGCATTAATAACACAAAAAGAAATTAATTCAAAGTCTTACTAAATTAATAGTAGTTGTAGTAGTAGTCGCATTATTATTATTATTATTATTATTATTATTATTATTATTATTATTATTATCATCATCATCTCATTGATTTCAAATATTTATCACAATTCAAATATATAGATTATAAGATAAATATACATTATATTTGAGAAAAGTAAGGATAAGGAAGAATAATAAACTAATCTTTTTTTAACAAATTAATATGATTAGAATTTAAATTTGAATTTAAAAGATTAGAAATATTTTAATTTAAAAATATTATGGTTGGGAGGGTAAGGGTAGGGGATTGCGGTGGGTGGGGTGGGGGTAGGAGTGGGTTGGGGTATGTGGAGTGGTAGATGTAGGTAGGGATGGATAGGCATTTTTTTTTTTTATGAAAAAATTATGGGTGTGTTGGGAGGGGGGGGGGGGGGGGTCGGGGTAGGAAAAAATCTTTAATTTATTTTAATGAGCTATATAATAAATTATATGTGTTTAATTAGTTTTTAATTGAGAGGTAAATTTTAAAATTTAGAATAAGAAGAACAGGAATTAGACACAATCAAGTATTTTTAGTGCAATTGTTGATTTTGAATTAATAAATTAAATTTTTTTTTAAATGAAAGATAAAAAATGCAACCACATATCTTAATTAAAAAATGTAATCACATATCTTAATTAGTTATAAATATACAAAATAAAAATTATTTAATATTTTATATTTGGCTTTTTGAAAATCATCAACGAAAGTTTATAAGAATAATAATTTCATTCTTTGCATATCAAATATCTAAAGTAATTGTGCTTGTGACTATATATTAACGATTCATTATAATTTCACCATTAATGTTTTTTTTTAAAAATATTTCATAACTAATTTAAAATATGTGAATATGGTACACTAAATTTTTTCATAATTTCAATTTTATTATTTCAAATGAATAATATAATATTTTTTAATGATATTTTCATAGAAAAGTATTTTGCGCATCGCGCGGGTACCTATACTAGTTAACTTAACTAATAAAAACACGAATGTAAGCACATATATATACTTTTTTAAATACTTAAATAAAAAATACCTAGTTAAAATACTTTACAAGAAATTGTGATTTTCAATGATGATAAAATTAATTGGAGTATCTAAATAAAATATGCTATCAAATTTTACTTACAAACTATGTATTAGCTCCTATAAGCAGAAAAAAAACTTGGCTCCCAATTTTTTTTTTTCAGCAGGCAAGTCCAATCGAAGAAGACAAAGTTCCAATAGCATCGTTACACTTGTAAATACTCCTTTCATTTTTCCATTTACGTCGCAATTTGAATTTCTTTGTTGTACTGAATATGCACACCTGCTGTTTGATAAAATGCTTAGTAGAAGTGTTAACCTCTTATATTCAATCAATATTTTTGTGTTAGTGTCATAAATTATTGTGAATTGATGTTTTAAATTGTGGGTGTCTTGAATTTAATTGGTAAAATAGTGAAAATAATTGAGTCTTGCTTGTACCTCGACTAATTTCACGGGATAGCTGTCACCTTCCATCAGCAAGCAACAAATATCAGGTAACTCTGTCCACCGAGGGTAGGATATATGGGAAAGAAAAAGCAGGCTAATTCAATGGGATACCTGCTACCTCCCAGTAGCAGTAAGTATCGGGTAACTCTGTCTACTAAGGTTAGAACAGATGATAAAGTGCTTAGCAGAAGTGTTAACCTCTTGTGTCAATCAATATTTTTCTTTTTTAGTTTCATAAATCATTGTCTAAATTGTGGGTGTCTTGAATTGATTGGTAAAGTAGGGGAAAAAACTGAGTCTTGAAGAAAAGATATAATCTTTGCTATAATAGACAATGATTTTTTTTTATAATTGTGGTGTCCGAGTTAGCTTGCATGCACCTTGACCAATTCCACGGGATATCTGCTACCTCCCACTAGAAAGAAGTACCAGGTAACTGTGTCCACCAAGGCTAGAACAGACTCAAGAAATCACCTACTGTGAACAGATGATAAAATGCTTAGCTGAAGCGTCAACCTTTTATGTCAATCAATATTTTTCTTTTTGGTTCAAAAATCATCGCGAATTGAAGTTTCATATTGTGGGCGTCTTTAATGAATTGGTAAAGTAGAGAAAAAAAATGCAATCTTTGCTATAGTAGGCAATGATTCTTGATAGTATAATGATTGTGGGTGTCTTGAATTGATTAGTGAAGTAGAGATTTTTTTTCTTTTTAAATAGGAGAGGGGATTACAATATGGGGAATCGAATCTTTACGTGGAGGTTCAGTAACCAACCAACTAAGCTATTAAGATTCCCAGGGTAAAGTAGAGAAAAAAAATTGAGATGCGAAGAAAAAAAATGTAATCTTTGCTATAATAAACAATGATTCTTGATAGTATAGTGATGTAGACTTGCTGGAAACTCTAGCCCAGCATGATAGTATATATGGTAGCCCACAGGGTTATTTGACATGTAAAAGCATTAGTTAAGTGCTGAAATTCGTAAACAATGTTGCGTAGTTTCTTTTCCTTTGAGTTTGGTTACTATCCATTGTGTTTTGTTCTTCAATTAGAGTATTATCTTGTTGTGGTTACCGTTCAGGATGATTTGGCAGGATGGGTTCTTCATTTCCGTTATATTTTTTTTTTCTGTACTGCTTTTTTCCTTGAGCTAAGGGTCTATCGGAAATAACCTCTCTATCTCCAAGGTAGGGGTAAGGTCTACATACACTCTATCTTCCTTAGACCACAATTTGTGGGATTACACTTGGTATGTTGTTGTTGAATTATAATACTGACTTGTCAATATTATTTTTCCTAAAAATTCTGTTTCAATCATAAAATCACAAAAAAAAAGGAATTGAAGTGCTTTCTGTTGGGGTCCTCTCGCTTGGTACAATTTTCTTCTCTATTTCTTGCTTTTTTCTTCTTTTGTTTGCTTAATGCTTCAAACAAAACAGGTGCAGGGGATATGGGTTTCGAAATCCCCGAGAATAAAAACCTGCAAGGATATGTAAAACCAATCTTATTTTGGGCTTATCATGGTTGTGATATTTTTCTAGAAATATTGAATAAACGGAAGTTTGTTCGAAATTTTGTTAGAGGATGGATTTTCTTTGTATTATGAGTCTTTATAACTTGGACGCCATAAGACGTTTGTATTTCTTCTTAACTTTCTAGTTCAACATTATTTGTTCTTAGCTTTGAGAAGTATAGTTTCTGATTTTCCAGGCCCAGCAATTGTGGGCTTTCTAACTTTTTTTTAATTCAACCGTGGAGAGTTCTTAACTTTGTACCTTCCTAGATTGAAAAAAGAGAGAGTTGCTATTGGTTTAATCCATTAGGTGATGATGCAATAGTTTGTTAAATCCTTTGAAGAACATGACTTTGCTATCCAATTTGAAGCAAGCTTTATACTGTTGAATGAAGTTAGCATCTCACTGTTTGGATTGCTTTCAATTATGATATAGTATGATACTTTTTTGCACAGGGATATCCACAACACTTTTAGTATCGTTAGTTTATTCATTGTCCTCTAAAAAGATAACTTGTGTGGAGATAGAGCTTTGATATCACTAACACACTACAAGTTAGCAGAGCTAGAAGTTAGTAAGCAGAATTAATTAATTCCAGATAGCTTCTTCTTCTTTAACTAGTTGCCTGGTTTTGACTCGATTTTGTTTTCACAAGTAGAATTTCTTTTGTTGACCTTTTAATGTTAGTTTTGATTTATATAATTATTAGTCCTTTTACAAGAGTTTTTATGTTTTAGGTAAGTATTACGTAGTTTGATTTAAAATTTTCAGTGCTTCCGCTTATCAAATTCTTTTTATTTACTTCTCAGAAATTTGAACACCCTTAACTCTATTCCTGGCTTTGCCAGAGCACTGTCTTATTTTGATAATTTATAAGTGACAAGTTTAGAAAGAATTATTGTCTATGTTCTGTTAAAATTCTACTAAGATAAGTTCATATGATGCAGCAAAATTTTCATTTGCTAGCTATAACATATGATGTGAAATTCTTACAATTTGGTTGAGCTTGATTTTGTTCCTGTTTTTGCTTCGTTCTTCTTATGAAGAGTTGATCTATAAGAAGCTTCATGGCTTCAATTAGACCGCGTGGCAGCAGTTTTTCTCGAAACATATCTAGTGCAGCTACATCTCAGATTCCTGGAGTTAAGCTTGGTCCAAATGGCACATCATTTCTTTCATCAGGCATACCAGATCTTGACCGTAATTCCCACTACACCTCTTTTAGCGTCTCTTTTTCCTTGTTTCCTTTTTCATTATTACTAAGCATGAAATATGTATGAACTTTTTTCCATTTGTTGTTATATTATCTTTCCAGAGATTTTGGGCGGTGGCTTTACTTTGGGAAGCCTAATCATGATTATGGAAGATCCTGAGGCACCTCATCATATGCTTTTATTGAGAAATTTCATGTCTCAGGGCCTGATTCACAAGCAACCCCTACTTTATGCCAGTCCAGAAAGAGATCCACGAGGCTTTCTTGGAACTTTGCCTAGTCCAATGGTTTCTAAGGAGGAGAAAACTCATGAACGACCTACAGAACAGGTTTATACCTTGCTTTCCAATATCCTAATAGAATATTATATGTGAATGTAATAATGTATCATACATGATAATGTTTGATTCCTAGAAGTTTGAACTTTCGGATCCATTTTAAATTACAGGACGCAAATTTAAGAATCGCTTGGCAATATAAGAAGTATTTTGGCGATCAAAATTCAGAGATCCAAAGAGGTATGAGCACTTGATGCCTTATTTGCTTCAATGCATTCACTTTTGAACTCGTAGATGGCTAATGATTATTTTTCCTTTAGAGATTGACTTCAGTTGATTAAGGTTATCCTTTTCTTGCAAAATTCAAGATCAAGTTTGTTTTGAATTGGTCTTTGTCGTGAGAAGAGGTGATATAGATATCTATGATATCATTTACTGGTTTAAAGTGTAAAGAAAGAAGAAATGGATTTTGTCACGAGTCTACTAAGGGGAATCTGTTGTGAGATCGACTCAATAATGCCCAGGGGAAGAAGCAGATGAACTTGTATGTCTCTGGTGAAACATTCAACAGAATGATGCCTTTTGAAGTGCCTATTTACTATTTTTCAGTTTGCTTAAAGCCATGATAATATGTTTCTACCCTTAAACAACTTGTAAGTACGAGTGGCTCTGAATGTAGAAATAGTTCTGGGACCAAGCTCTCTTACTGACTAGAACTTCCTGGCAGCTGAGACTTTCTTTTCCAGGATTTGGGTGGGTATTAGTGATACTCCAGTTATCTTCATGAAATTTACTTCTAGAATAAATTCTTAAAGGGCATATGTTGACTATTAATCTGGTAGACACTGTTGATTTTTGACTCCGTGTTTCTGCCTACTTGACTCTTGGAAATAGTATCATGCAATATAGAGATATAAAGGCTGGCAGTTTGCAGGCCTTGGGGTTTTTATCAATAAGCGTTATAAGTGTGAGTCGTGTTTCTGTATTCAAGTACTTTGTGCAGTGTTCTTTTTGTAGTTGCCCTCTCTCTATGTAGAAAACTTCCTTTTCCTTTGTTTGAGATTGTGCTGTTAATTGAGAGATTTTTGCTGAATCTGAAGATAGTGTGTGCATTATATATGCAGGTGGGAAAGCTGAATATTGCAACGACTTTGACTTGCGAAAGCCCTTAGAAAGGCACTTCTATAGTGGGCAGCAGGTTGATTGCATTAGTCTTCGAGACTCTTCGAATCTAGCGCCTCTACTTGGACGTTGCTCAACCTTTTCAGCTCAAATATCAAAGTATTGCCATATCCTTTTTTGCACATTCAGTTATAGTTTTCGTGTTGCCTGTGGTTTATCAACCAAAACTGCAATTTGTCAAATGTCAAGTCACCTAATCAAGGAATAAGGATACTTCAACATATGCCTTTTAATGGGATAGGTAAATGGGATGTGGGATTGCTTTCGGAGGATGCAAAAAGATGATTGTTGGACACCAGTATGCCATGCCTTCCCTAGATATCATAAAAATGGTCGTAAGACATAGGGATAACCAAGGGATTCTTTTGTTTGGAAGCATGTCATCAAGGAATAGGTAGTAGGTAAAAGGCTAAGATATGCATCATTAAGCTGGTGATTTCATTGAGAAGAACTAATAAATTACTGATATTGTTAATGAAGCATCCAATTATGCTATTTTTTGATAATTTGGTCCCCTTCCCGATATTGCTATGATCAGGATTATCTGTCAATTTTTTATTTTTTTTTACTTCTCTTACCTGTTTGATCTATATTGGTATTTTGTTTCTCTGGCTCCTTTAGTTATGATTATATAGGATTGGTCTATTGACTATGTTGTAAACATTTATCCTAATGTAATGTCAGATCTGATGGCAACATCACATGTGCCGGTCGTATTGCCATTCAGTCACTATGTTCACCTCAGTGCGACTTCTCTGACAAGGTTATTTTCTGAATTTTGGTAACTTGTAACCTAGTTTATGCTTTAAACTTTTTTTGCCATTAACACACTGTTCACTGCGGGACTAACTAGGCCATTAAAATCATGTCTTTTGTTGTTTGTATAAAGGTGGTGGATGTCACGATAGAACAAATGCATGATGAAACTGTTTTTATGCTCCTTTTCGGTTCATCCTGTGTGACTATTGGTTGCAAAATTTGATGTTGTATTTGAATCTCGTTTTAGGAGTGGGATATGCTCTCTTTTATAAGATCCTTGAAAGGCATGGTCCGATCTTCAGGTGCAGTTGCGGTCATATCCTTTCCACCCTCACTTGTCTCGCCAACTTATTTAAAGAGGTGGCAGCATCTGGCTGATACCTTGATATCCGTCAAAGCAATTCCCGGTATACCTCTGTTTAATCCATTATAGAAAGTCTCATCTTGTTTTAGTATAAAATGTGACAAAAGCTTGCTGCAGATGAGGACAAAGAATTGGCAAAGCTCCTCACTGGTTACCAAGACATGTTGGGCCTTCTGAGTATACACAAAGTGGCTCGCATAAACACACAGGCGAGCGGCCTTTTCTGCATCGACTATTAACTACAGAAGTTGATCCCATCCTAATGTTTTCTGGAATGCTTATTTTCGTTGAATGGATAAATGAACTAATCATTCAAATGATGCTTGGCTTTTAACTTATAGAAAACTAAACATTTCCTAAAAGTATTATTGACTTGAAGGAATGCACGTTGTTCTTAGCCTTTTAGGTTTCTCTTCTTTCCTTGTTTACGCCTCAAGCATAATTAAGTACATGAATATTGTCAGAAATAATAGAGAGAAATATCGGTAAAGTGGACTTTGATGAGTGTCTTGGATAATTAACAGACTTGTTTTAGAGCATCCATCAAAAGTGCAATCAATTATCGTTAGAAAAAGCTATAATATTTCTAACTTCTGTGTTTTTGGCTGTTATTCTCTGTCCATAAAACTTATCGGATAAGTTGATCCAAAACTTTTAACAGGTCCCTGCAATTCTGGAAGCCACAACATTCTCAATGAAGCTGCGAAAGCGAAGGGCATTGGTTTTAGAATGCCTTAATCAAGCCCCTGTTGATGGTTCAAGTGGAAGTTCATATGGTACTTCTGGTAGTTGTTCTGGAAGTTCCAAGACAGGGAACCTCGACTTCTAGTTAATATTATGTGCGTGACTCCAATTTCCCTCAACCTAGGTCATGCTCCTGCAAATGCTGGATTTGCTAGGTCATATGAAAGCTGGATCTAGCAAACATTCTTGTGCTTCTGTCACACATTCTCTGAACTTCGTCAATGAAAGCCGTTCAAGAAGAGGATTGCCAGGACACATGGTTTTTCTCACTGTATTATAGATTCATAGTGGTTTATAGTAGCAAGATTTAGTTTAGTATTATGACATGGATTCATAGCGGAAGCTTTAGTGCATGACAAACTACTAGAATTACATGAAACAAAACACTTAGGTAAGGCTGCGTACACTCTACCCTCCCCAGACTCCACTTGTGGGACGACACTGGCTATGTTGTTGTTCTTGTAAGGGTCTTAGCAACGTCAATGACAAACCGGTATTTAACGTCACCTTTGGCTAGACATTCAAGTGCAGTATTTACATAATCCATTGGAATGACTTCAACATCTGCTGTTATATTGTGTTTTGCAGCAAAATAAAGCATTTCTTGTGTCTCTTTCATCCCTCCTATCCCACTTCCAGCTACTAGTTTCCTACCTGTGATATACAGTTCTCACCTTATTCACATTTCTAGTAACTACAAGGTTCTAAATACGAGACAATAGCTCATTCGCTCACGGTAAAACAACAATTACGTTTCAGTTCCAAGCAGGTTGGGGTCGGTTATATAATTCCTCACTAACCGCGTCACTCCATTTAAGCTCATTACAAAGTGATATACAAAATAAAAATGAGAAGTACTAGAACGCCTTTGGTTAGGTCGACTATTATAGTCTAGCTACTTCTAGCTTCTATAGCGGCGCCTCCACTTTGGTGTAGTCTTAGGACTCCCTTTTCAATCCATATCCGAGTGCTACCTCCATATACACCTCTTCGTGCAAGTCCTATGCAAGAAGGCGTTTTTCACATCTAATTGATACAATGGCCAGGATTTCTGTGTAGCCAAGGAAAGTAATATTCTAACAGAAATGACCTTAGTTCTTTATATTTTTTTGGCATATAATCTCTTGATGGAATCAAGATTCCTAAAAAGCATACGAGCTAAAATAAACGTACTAACATGCCTAAAGTAACCGTGCATTCTTGCACGATACTCACCCATAAGCAATGGAAACACTGGTAGCTCGACGGGTTTTTCAGGTGCACCAAGAAAGATAGGCTTCCCATGAGGCTTCAACAGCCCAATCAATGGATCGATGGGGTGATCAGCAGAGACTATCAATAATGCCATCCATTGTACCTATAGCAGCCCATGAATATAGGAACCAAAGTTGAGTACCAGAATGTTATGTTTATGACAGTAGATGGTAGAAGTAATTACCTGCATCTGATCCGGATCAGTGCTAACCAAAAATGAATCAGCACCGAGATGTTCAGGAGCTTCGTTCTGCTTCTTTTGAGATGTACTAATTACAGTCACCTTTAGTTCCATGGCCTTGGCAAACTTGACACCAACGTGACCAAGTCCGCCAAGGCCTACTACTCCAATATGAAGACCTGCTTTGTCTAGTCCAAAGTATCTCAATGGGCTGTACATTGTAATCCCAGCACAAAGCAGAGGGGCTGCAGCAGCTAGGGGCAAGTTTTCCGGGACATGACACACGAAATGTTCATTAACAACAATCATGTCCGAGTAGCCTCCATATGTTGGTGTTCCATCATTGAAAATTGCATTGTAGGTGGCTATTCCCTTGGAGCAATAATTCTCAAGATCATTGCTGCAGTCTTCACAAGATCGACATGATCCACAATATCGCCCGACAGCAACTTTCTCCCCAAATGCGAACGTCTCTACCTTGCTCACAACCTCTGCTACTTCGCCCACGATCTCATGTCTGCATCCGTCAATTAAGCTATAAGAGTTAGATTTCAATTTAAACTAAGAAAAACTAATAGAGTTACTGAACTTGGAGATTGTAAAGGATGATTCTAAATTGAGCCAAGACACTTAACTTGGCCTCAATTGAGAACTAAACACTATAATTTTGAGAATGCACATCTAGACACCTCAACTCATCCCCACCGTGTCTCGTGGACACCCAACGCTGACGTGACACATAAATTTTGGAGGTGTCTAGATGATCATTTTGTAAATTGGAGTGTTCAATTGACACAACGGAGATGATTTGAGGGCCAAATTAAGGTGTCTATCTAAGTATTATGCCTAATCATAAGGCAACAACTATTAATATTTTGACAAAGGACGAATATTTTGCTTGCAAACACAAAATACTTGGCGAAATTAAGATTTGTGGTGGTACCATAGGTCAAAAGTAATATTTTCAAGAATCTAAAATTGAGACCATACCCAGGGACCAAAGGGTATAGAGAAGATCCCCATTCATTCTTCAACTGATGTATATCAGAATGACAGATACCACAGTAAAGAACCTTCAATTTGACATCCTTATCGCCCGTTGCCCTGCAAACATCATATGAAAACCAAAAGTATACAAACCTTAATCAAGATGATCAAAACAAAATCTTGTCCTTGTTACAAAATGATTTCTTAGATGTAAAGAAGCTACTTACACTCCTATCATTACAATTAAAGGTTCTCTAAATGTTAATGATGATACATATGAAAACTCCGATTATGTGGAAAGTGAAGATGGTCATGACGACATTATTGAACAACACAAAGTGATGCTTCATATAGAGACGACGATTATGATGACATGATTGAACAACACATCCAAAAGTTTAGAGAATAACTGAATCTTGATTCTTCATTGGATAATATGGATTTGAACAATGATTATGCTAGAGAGATTTTCCAACAACATATTGAAGACATTTGAAATCAGTTGAACCTTGATTCTCTGGTGTATTTTCGAATAGTAATAATATGCAACACACATTATTAGTTCACACATGCTGCCTGTGTAACATACATTTTTTTTTTTTTTTGTTCGAAGTCTCGATGGATAGAGTTATCTATATGACATTATGACGGGAGGTCGCAGAGACCCACGGAATTAGTCGAGGTATGCAGACTTACCTGAACATCATGATTATTAAGAAAAAATAAACATACCCCTTGTAATCCCACAGGTGGGGTCTGAGGAGGTTAGTACTTACACAGACCTTTGTGAGGTCTGTTTCCGAAAGACGTGAACATCATGATTATTAAGAAAAAAACATGATAAAAAAAAAAGTACCTTCTAAAGAATTTGAAGGGGGAAAGGATTCCGGAAGTGTCTCTAGCAGCCCAACCAAAAGATTCAACAGGATGTACTTGCTTTGCTGATTTATCCATAACTCAATTCTTGAATTTTTTTTTTACTAACTCAAAGAAAATTCAATTTTACTGCAAAATTCTGCTAAAAATGTAAGTATAATGAAGGTATTTTATTGGTGGTGGAACTATAGCAATGTTGGAGAAAAGTAGTGATGAGCTCTACATTATTATGGTCTTTTAAGTAGGCACAAATTGCATTTAGTCAATTTTTAGGGAATTAAATTCTATGAAAATTTTGCTTTTTTCACTGCCAGAGTTGCCAATATGGACAGAACAGTTGGAAAAAAAAAAGTAGTTCTGTGACTCAACAAAAAATTATTTGGTTGTTTCCACTCGTTGTTCGGTACCTGTTTTAGGGCCCGAGTAATCCAAATTCGTGTTGAGAATCCATATTAGGGCTAAAGCGAAGACTTGAATCCGAAACCTCTAGTTAAAGAAGAAGGTTACCCTACCATAATCTTTTGGTGGTAAACAAAAAATGGTTGACTTAAGTGTGTTTGAAAATGACTAATAAATATGTACTACATTAGTCAGTTAAGTTGTATAAATAGAATAGCCATATGGAAAATACAGGGTAGTCATTCTTGACTATATGAAAGTAGATGGTTTCTTTGAAAGAATCATTTCTCTTTAAGTTGAGAAAACAACTACTGTTGCAAAGCATCAAACTCTGTAAGTTTGCCCTCACCTCGACTATTCCTCCAGCTACGTGCTACCATCAGTAACACATCCAAAATTTTCATTCAGGTGGTTAAAGAAAAAAATGTAGGTAACTCTGAGAATCGAGACCTTGGACGATGTTCGGCTGCATTTTGAATTCCCTGGACTGCTGAATTAACCTTTTGCTTCTTGTTCAGGGGATTCAACATTTATCTATGTACATAAACACAGAAAATCTACCCTATATATACAGTGTAATTTTTTATGGACCCTGGCTTCCACATGTATTAGGTAACTCTGCCCAACAAGGCTAACAATAACTGTGATATGTTGATAACTGTTTTTGTAAAAAGAATCATTTCTTCCAGTTGAGGAGTAACTACTGTTGTGGCAAAGCTTACATTATGTATATGCAATAAGACACATTAAGCTAGTGGTTCAATGTAAAATAACTACTACTAAATTATTGAAGTTGCTTTACAAAACATAAAGGCATACTACATGAACAGACACTGAATTGGCCTCAGCTTTCATCTCAACTTGGTTTCAACTAATTACTAAACACTCCAACTCATCCTCACCATGTCTAGTGAACACCCAATGCTGACGTGACACATAAATTTTAGTGTCTAGATGATCATTATGTAAGTTGGAGTGTTCAACTGACACAAAGGCAAGTTGAAGTGTCTAGATGTGCATACCCAAAGTTAGCATGCTTACTAGCCAGCTAACGCCAAATTTGAGTGTCTGTTTATGTATTATGCCTAAAAATTCTGCTTAACTTTTGTCCAGTTTTTCCTCTTCCCACTTAGTATTGCTGTGACTGGACTATCTTTTGAATTGTCGTTTTGGTCAAGTAAGTTCTCTTACTTATTTGCACTATACTGGCATGAATTGATCTCTTGAATGTGTTGTAAAAGTTTCTTCTTATGTAATGTCAGATCATATGGCAATGTAACGTTACATGTACCTGTCGTATTGCCATTCAGTAGCTATGTTTTCCTCACTGTGGCTTCTCTGACAAGGTTTGTTTCTGCACTTTGGTTACGAGAAAATGTTCTCTCATAAGTAATCACCTAATACTTTTCACTGCGGGTGAAACTTGCTTCCTTATCGAAACTTATAATTGAGTTCCATCTTCTAGAGAGAGTACATGTAAGCAAAAGATTTGGATTCATCGAAGATATCCAACATTTGAGAAGCTACTCAAACTTTATTATGTATTTTCTTAAGTAATATTCCACGAGAAGATATCAGCATCAGCATTTAATGCCCAACATCATAAATACTAGAATTACATGAAGAAGAACTCTTAGTCGTCTATTCGTCTGCTTTGAGGGTCTTAGCAACATCAATGACAAAACGGTATTTAACATCAGCTTTGCCGAGACGCTCCATTGCAGTATTTATATAATCCATTGGAATGACTTCAATATCTGCTGTTATATTGTGTTTTGCAGCAAAATCAATCATTTCTTGCGTTTCCTTCATCCCTCCGATCCCACTTCCAGCGACAAGCTTCCTCCCTGTCATTATATGCAATTCTGACTTAGTTAAATCACTAGCAGCCAAAAGATTTTAAATATGAGATGATATAACACATATCCTT
Organism: Capsicum rhomboideum; assembly: GCA_031232105.1. Taxonomy (NCBI): domain Eukaryota; kingdom Viridiplantae; phylum Streptophyta; class Magnoliopsida; order Solanales; family Solanaceae; genus Capsicum; species Capsicum rhomboideum. The sequence goes on from CP124707.1 coordinate 51,040,326, forward strand.
GCATGGTCATACCAAAATCTAGAGAGCGAGGGTAATTTACTCACCCATAAGCAATGGATAAACGGGTAGCTCGAGTGGTTTTCCAACTGCTGCACCGAGCATGATAAGTTTACCGTTAGTCTTCAATAGACCGATCAGTGGTAGGACGGGGTGACTAGCAGAGACTGTATCAAGAATGCCGTCCATTGTGCCCATAGCAGCCTATGAAAACAGGAATGACAGTTGAGTACTACAAGTCTATGATGTTATTATATGACAGTAGATATTTGTGTTTCATTTTAAGTGATACAAAATTTAACGTGCCTATTGTTTGATATTTTGTAGGACACATTTATTCATTAACTGAAGAGATGTATCCAATCTTCATAGAATCATAGAAGGGCATACATATTCACTAAAAGGTGCCTTGGTTATATTTCACTGTCTATGAATACCCATCCCACCATCACCAGGAATCGATCAGTTAATCATCTGTATGATCTTGACTTTCCGTAATTTTATCCTTTGGTTCTTTGTCATTTCGCTCTCCTTAAAAGCGTCTTATCTAAATTCTTACAAAAGCTACTGAAGACTTTAGAGTTATTTGGAACTTCTATTTGAGTGCACATTAAAAGATTCCTGAGTGGTTCGTTATATCTTGAGAGTAGGACGTTACTTTGCTATTGCACCAGGAGGGTAGTGGCAGATATTTATTTGTTTTCCAGGTTTAGTAAAATCTGTATTTTCTAATAATAACTTCAATTACATGTTCAAAATAAATTAAGAACAATCACATGAAGTTGAAACTTTGTATTTAAACAACAAGAACTTCAACTTTAAGTTCAAGAACAACAAAGAAGTTAAACAATTTCAAACATAAGTTCACCAACTATGAACTATCAAAATGAAATTTCTACTATTTTTTGAAAAATAGCAAAACCGTGATCAGTAGATGAAGACAGAAATGTAGAATCAAGTCCACCAAATTCACGGTATGTCCTTAAGGAATTCATTCCCCTCAAGTACCCGAGGTTATGAAATCTTTCCTCCCAGGATAAAATGATTCACTTCAGTAGTGTTATAGAATCTGTATAATAATGTAGGTAGATGTTATAGTATCTGTATAATAATGTAGGTAGATAACGTAGCTGATTTGTAGGGATTTGAATATTTAGTTACCATAGTTAGCTTATTCCCTCATGTATTTATACCATTGTTATCTTTGAATCATAGACAAGTAAATTCTCCATGCCTTTGTCTTTCACATGGTATCAGAGCCTATGGGCTTTCGATCTGTTTCGAGGCTCGATTGTGGTTTGTATCTGTCATTAGAAAGAGTGACGGGATTTCATATGATCACTTAAAAGTAGTTATTTTCTGTCACCACCACCACAGAAAGAGGCGATCCAGCTTTCCCAACCATAAAAGTTTTCTTCGGTGACTGGGCGTGACACAAGTATACTTCACGCGCCGACTGTACCTTACTCCCGTCCTTCACGCGCCGGCGCATGTGGGTGCGTGCTCCGGCAGAATCATCTCAGATTTGGTTTCTGGAGTCGGCGCATCAGTTCCGACATATCCCGAGTTTGGTCTAGCGCTAAAAACATTGTTTCGAGAAATTGTTCGACTTTCCAGATTCTCTTCCCGTAGCTTTTGTGATCTGGTTAGTCTTGGGATCTAATTATTGTTGATTTGTGGCTGCTTTCTGGTTAGTCTGTGTCTTATAACTGGTTTTGTCCAGATTTGATATTTGACACTAGGCAATCTGATTGTCGGGTGATTTGTGTGCTATTTTTTTTTTGAAATCTGAAATTGGGGTTTTTTTTGATAATTTTTGTTGGGTTGATTTGTTGTGTTAGTAATTTTTGAATATTATCCGTTGGGTATTCTGTGTGCTTCTCCAATATTTGATACTTTGGGTATTTGAACCATAAGCAAAGAGTAGAGGAATTCAAAGATGACTGCAGCTCAGAGCAGTAAAACAAGATTGGTTTCGGCGGAAGAGTTTGCTAAATTCTCTCAATATCATAAATCAGTAGAGGAATTCACTTCAGTTAATACTTTTGGTGTGACAAATAAAACATGTCTTATCACCTCTTCAAATAAATGGGTGATTGATTCTGGTGTCACAAATCATATGACAGGTAATCCTAATCTTTTTTCTAGTTTACAATCACATAAAGCTCCCTCTCCTGTTACTGTAGCTGATGGATCAACGTGTAATAGTATTGGATTTGGGATTGTTAAACCAACCCTCTCTATTACCCTGTCATCTGTATTAAATCTACCAAAGTTGGCATTTAATTTGATTTCTGTCAGTAAAGTTACCAGAGACCTTAATTGTTATATCTCATTCTTTCCCGATCACTGCTTGTTTCGTGACTTTACAACAAATAAGGTTATTGGTAAAGGACGTGTGGTTGATGATCTCTATATCCTTGATGAATGGGAATCTCGATTTGTTGCCTGCTCTAGTGTTGTATCTCCCTTTGAAGCACATTGTCGATTGGGACATCCTTCTCTACCTCTGTTAAAGAAGCTATGTCCTCAGTTTCAGAATATTTTTTCACTGGAATGTGAGTCATGTCGGTTTGCAAAACATCATCGCACCTCACTAAGTCCAAGGATTAATAAGCGGGCTGAGTCAACATTTGAGTTAGTTTATTCTGATGTTTGGGGACCGGGTCCTGTTGTTTCTAAAACTGAGCATAAGTATTTTGTCACTTTTGTGGATGACTTCTCTCGGATGACTTGAATTTATTTTATGAAGAGTCGCTCAGAAGTGTTTTCTCACTTTTGTGCCTTCTGTGCTGAAGTCAAAACTCAATTCAATGCATCAGTACATATTCTAAGGAGTAACAATGCTAAAGAATACATGTTAGAAATATTTCAGACATATATGAGACAACATGGTATTCTCCACCAGTCTTCATGTGTTGATACACCCTCTCAAAATGGAGTTGCTGAGAGAAAGAATAGGCATCTACTTGAGACAGCTCGAGCACTTTTGTTTCAATTGAAGGTTCCTAAACAATTTTGGGCAGATGCAGTCTCTACGGCTTATTTTCTGATTAATCGCATGCCATCTACTGTGCTTGCTGGTAATATGCCTTACAGTGTTATTTTTCCAAACCAGTCACTATTTTCGGTAGAACCTAAGGTATTTGGAAGCACATGTTATGTTCGAGATGTTCGACCATCCGTTACCAAGTTGGATCCCAAGGCATTGAAGTGTGTTTTTCTGGGGTATTCTCGCCTTCAGAAAGGGTATCGGTGTTATTCTACTGAACTTGGCAAATATTTGGTGTCAACTGATGTGGTATTTTCAGAGACTACACCATTCTTCTACACACCTCTTGTTTCTACAAGTCAGGGGGAAGAAGATGAGTGGTTAGTCTATCAGGTCACACGTGTTTTGACAGATGATTCGGATGTTGTCACTCCACCTCCCAGTTCTTCTATTATGGATCCATCGACTATTGTATCATCAGTTCCTACTTCATCTGCGGTAGCAAGACCGCCAATTGTTCAAGTTTACTCGAGGAGGCAAGAGTCTAATGATCCATGTTCCGTACCAGTCCCTTTGTCATCAGATCCTCATCTGTCTGATGCTCCAGAAGATCTTGACCTCCCCATTGCTCTTCGCAAAGGTACCCGTAGTTGCAAATCCACATATTCTATTGCTAATTTTGTTTCATATGGCCACTTATCCTCTACGTCTAGATCTTTGATTGCTTCTCTAGACTCCATCTCTGTACCCAAAACAGTGAAGGAGGCTTTGAATCATTCTGGATGGTCTGCTGCAATGCTTGATGAAATACATGCTTTAGAGGAAAATCACACTTGGGATTTGGTGGATTTACCGAAGGGAAAGAAATCAGTGGGATGTAAGTGGGTCCTTACAGTCAAAGTTAATCCTAATGGGTCTGTAGCAAGACTTAAGGCCAGACTTGTGGCTAAAGGGTACGCTCAGACGTATGGTGTAGATTATTCAGACACATTCTCCCCAGTTGCCAAACTTACTTCTGTCCGCTTATTCATTTCTCTAGCTGCTTCCAAGAATTGGCCTTTACATCAATTAGATATCAAGAATGCATTCCTTCATGGTGATCTTCGAGAAGAAGTGTATATGGAGCAACCACCCGGTTTCGTTGCTCAGGGGGAGTATGGTAAAGTCTGTCATTTGAAGAAGTCCTTGTATGGCTTGAAACAGAGTCATCGGGCTTGGTTTGGTAAGTTCAGTGAGGTAGTTCAGGATTTTGGGATGAAAATGAGCAAATGTGATCACTCAGTCTTCTATCGGCAATCAATAGTGGGCATTATCCTCCTTGTTGTATATGTTGATGACATTGTCATTACAGGAAGTGATTATGTAGGAATCTCTTCCCTCAAATCTTTTCTGCATACTAGGTTTCATACGAAAGATTTGGGCCAGTTGAAATACTTCTTGGGAGTAGAAGTAAACAGAAGCAAGAAAGGAATTTTTCTGTCTTAGAGAAAGTATATTCTTGACTTGCTTGCAGATACTGGAAAGTTGGCAGCCAAGCCCTGCAATACTCCAATGGTTCCGAGTGTACATCTTATGAAAGATGATGGTGATCCTTTTGATGATCCAGAGAAATATAGAAGGTTAGTGGGGAAGTTAAACTACCTTACTGTGACTCGTCCAGATATTGCTTTTGCGGTAAGTGTTGTTAGCCAGTTCATGTCCACACCTACAATCAAACATTGGCAAGCTTTGGAGCAGATCCTATGTTACTTGAAAGGAGCTCCTGGACTTGGCATACTGTATAGTAATCATGGTCATACTCGTGTGGAGTGCTTTGCAGATGCTGACTGGGCTGGATCCAAAATTAATAGAAGATCTACTACAGGTTATTGTGTCTTTGTTGGAGGGAACCTAGTGTCATGGAGGAGTAAGAAGCAAGGTGTTGTATCTCGATCTAGTGCAGAATCTGAGTATAGAGCTATGTCACAGTCTACATGTGAGATTACGTGGATACATCATCTTTTAACTGAAATTGGGTTGAAGCATCATACACCAACAAAACTCTGGTGTGATAATCAAGCTGCTCTTTATATTGCCTCAAATCCGGTGTATCATGAAAGAACTAAACATATTGAGGTTGATTGTCATTTTATTCGTGAAAAGATTCAAGAAAACTTGATTTCCACAGGCTACGTGAAGACGGGAGAGCAACTAGCTGATTTGTTCACAAAGGCGTTGAATGGAACTCGGGTTGATTATCTTTGTAACAAGCTGGGCATGATCAATATCTATGCTCCAGCTTGAGGGGGAGTGTTATAGAATCTGTATAATAATGTAGGTAGATGTTATAGTATCTGTATAATAATGTAGGTAGATAACATAGCTGATTTGTAGGGATTTGAATATTTAGTTACCATAGTTAGCTTATTCCCTCATGTATTTATACCATTGTTATCTTTGAATAATAGACAAGTAAATTCTCCATACCTTTGTCTTTCACAAGTAGAATAGTGGTACATCAAGTTCTACCGAACAACGAACTCACTCAACGATTTGATGATCACACTTGAGTTTTTTAAGAAGAAGATGTTTTTCTTTCACAAATTTCGTCACTATACCTGAGAAAAAATTCACGTATTTATAGCCAAAAGGTGGTGCTTCAGAAAGGAAACAATGGTTCCAGGAGCAGGTGGTCCACCTGCGTCCGCAAGTGCCATTTCGGCACAAAACAGAAAGTCCCGGCTTGACCTGCGCCGGCTATCTGCGTCCGCAGATCGGCACCTGCGCGCGCAGGTCACCTTTTCTGTCTTCAACCAGTGCCTCGAAGGGTCACGTCCCTTTGAGGTGCGTTATATGATGAGCCGTTATACATCATGCTCCCTGCCCTACCTATCGCAGTTTGGCTATCACAGTGTATACATACTGGTGTCAATGGTTTGGGCCAATAAGGAATATCTTTCAAGAAATTTCGGAGCCATTCAACTTCTTCACCGGCTTTATCTAATGCGATAAATTCAAATTTCATAGTAGAGAGGGCAATACAAGTCTGATTGGATGATTTTCAAGAGACTACTCCTCCACCTAAAGTAAACACATATCCACTCTTGGATTTTACTTTATTTGATCCAGTGATCTAATTTGCATCACTATATCCTTTAATTACCGCAGGATATTCATTATAATGCAAAACATAGTCTTGGGTATGTTTTAGATACCCCAAAACTCTTTTCATTGCCATCCAATGAGTTTGATTGAGATTACTCGTGTACCGACTTAGTTTACTAATAGCGCATGCTATATCCGATCGTGTACAATTCATGATATACATAAAACTTCCCAACACTCTTGCATAATCCAATTGTGACTCACTTTCACCTTTATTCTTTTGAAGTGCAAAGCTCACGTCTAATGGAATCTTGGCAATATTGAAATCCAAATACTTGAACTTGTCAAGTACCTTTTCAATGTAATGAGACTGTGAAAATGCCAACCGCTGTGGAGCTCTAGGAATTCTTATCCCTAAGATCACATCCGAAACTCCAAGATCTTTCATATCAAACTTGCTTCCAAGCATTCATTTCGTAGCATTTATGTCAGAAATGTCTCTATTGATGATCAACATATCATCCACATACAAACAAACAATGACTTTGTGATTTGAAGTGTCTTTAATGTAAACACATTTATCACATTCATTTATCATGAATCCATTTGCCAGCATGGTTTGGTCAAACTTTGCATGCCATTATTTGGGTGTTTGTTTTAATCCATAAAGTGACTTAACAAGTTTGCACTCTTTCTTTTCTTTACCAGGAACCACAAAACCCTCAGGTTGTTCCATGTAAATTTCTTCCTCCAATTCTTCATTTAAGAATGCAATTTTCACATCCATTTGATGGATTTCAAGACCATATACAACAGCTAATGCAACCAACATCCGAATGGACGTTATCCTTATTACTGGCGAGTATGTGCCAAAATAATCAAGACCTTCTTTTTATCTAAAACCTTTCACAATAAGTCTTGCCTTGTATTTGTCAATAGTACCATCAGCTTTCATTTTCCTTTTGAAGATCCATTTAGAACCTAAAGGTTTATTTCCTGGAGGAAGATCAACAACTCTCAAGTATGGTTGCTCAAGATTGAATCAATCTCACTATTGACAGCCTCTTTCCAAAAGAATGAGTCCGCAGACGACATCGCTTCTTTAAACGTTAGAGGTTCATTTTCAAGAAGAAATGTTACCAAATCTGATCCGAAGAAAGTCGACGTTCTTTGTCGCTTACTACACCTTGGATTCTCTTCATTAAATACATTCTCCCTTGGCTCATCCCTAGGTCGTTTAGACCCTTCACTAGACAACTCATGTCTAGTCTTATACGGATAAATGTGTTCAAAGAACTCAACATTATCTGATTCCATTACCATATTATTATGGATATCCGGATGTTCGAATTTATGAACCAAAAATCGACATGTTTTACTATTTATAGCATATCCGATGAAAACACAGTCCACAGTCTTTGGTCTTATTTTCACCCTTTTGGATATAGGAACTTGGACTTTAGCTAGACACCCCCACACTTCGAAATATTTCAAGTTGGATTTTCTTCCTTTCCATTTCTCATATGGAATAAATTGTGTCTTTCTATGGGACACTCTATTGAGTATTCGATTAGCTGTAAGGATAGCTTCCCCCCACAAGTTTTGCGGTAAACCTAAACTTATAATTAAGGCATTCATCATTTCCTTCAACATTCAGTTCTTCCTTTCCGCAATCCCATTTGATTGAGGTGAGTACAGGGCCATAGTTTGATGGACAATTCCATTTTCCAAACATATCTCCGCAAAAGGAGATTCATATTCTCCACCCCTATCACTTCTTATCATTTTGATTCTTTTATCCAACTAATTTTCAACTTCAGTTTTATATTGCCTAAATGCATCTATTGTCTCATCCTTACTATTCAGCAAATAGACATAACAATATCTAGTGCAGTCGTCAATAAAAGTTATGAAATACTTTTTCCCACTAGGAGATGTTCTCGACTTCATATCACAAATGTCTGTGTGAATTAAGTCTAAGGGATTGAAATTCCTTTCAACAGACTTATACGGATGCCTAACATACTTAGATTCAACACATGTTTGACACTTTGATTTACTGCACTCAAAGTTAGGCAAAACTTCCAAGCAAATCAGTTTTCGCAAGGTTTTGTAATTGACATGTCCCAAACGTTTATGCCATAATTCATTTGACTCAAGCAAGTAAGAAGAAGCCTCAGCTTTATTCTTTTCAACAGCCATTGCATGAAGTTTGAAAAGGCTCTCATTGAGGTATCCCTTTCCTACATACATTTCATTCTTGCTTATTTCAACTTTCTCTGAAACAAACACACATTTAAACCGGTTTTTAACGAGCAGTGTTGTCGACACTAAGTTCTTCCTAATAGTAGGAACATGGAGAACATTGTTGAAAGTCAACACCTTACCGGAAGTCATTTTTAGGAATATCTTCCCACTTTCTTCAATCTTGGTTGTTGTATTATTTCCCATAAAGATCACTTCTTTAGGACCAGCGGTATCATAAGTAGCAAAAGCTTCTTTGTCCGCACAAACATGTCTAGTGGCTCCTGAATCTAACCACCATTCATTTGAATTTCCAACTAGACTATATTCTGTGATCATTGCACAGATTTTCAATCTTTCCAGTTGCTTCCATCATGTTTATCTTATTTTTTTTCTTGTTCCTTTTCAGAACTTGACAACTTAGAGCTTGGTGACCAACTTTGCTACAATTGTAGCTCTTGCCTTTGAACTTTTTCTTGTTCCGCTCTTTCTCTTGTCTAGAAGAATTTTTCTTCTTCATATTATGTGCAACATTATCTTTAACAAGATTTACACACATCATTGCTGATTTCTCACGCAACTTAATGTCTTTTTCTATCTTGAGACGAATCACAAGATCTTCTAAACCAAACACTTGGTTTTCAGACATTCCTTTTTCTGGAACATGAGGATATCTACTTGTGAGCATTTGCATTTCAAGTTTGATCAGCCAAAAGAACATCATTTTCTGTCATTCTTTGAAGTTCACACTAGAATATTTTTTCGATTTCTCTATCGTTTTCATTGCTTCAGCAATATCTGAACGAATTAATGACGCAACGTTGGTTGCCGGTGGGACAACACTAATCACAACCGAATCAATTCGTTGTTCAGTTTCATTCCATTTCTTGTCAAGCTTTGACAAACACTTTAGTATTTCAGAATACTAACTATAAAGACTTCAATCTTTAAACACTTGTTTCTAGTTTAACGACGAAGTTTTTATATTCTTTAAATCGTCAACCGAATGATCTTTGACTCGTGATGAAGTTTTTATATCTTCAAATCACTATCAAGTTCAGACAGAGTAGAAAACCAAACGGTTTTAATCTCCAGAAACCAATAATACAGATTATCAAGTACTTGTAAATTCCTCATGATTGTTGTTTTCCGGGTTTAGTAAAATCTGTATTTTCTAATAATAACTTCAATCATATGTTCAAAATAAATTAAGAACAATCACATGAAGTTGTAACTTTGTATTTAAACAACAAGAACTTCAACTTTAAATTCAAGAACAACAAAGAAGTTAAACCACTTCAAACACAAGTTCAACAACTATGAACTATCAAAATGAAGTTTCTACTATTTTTTGAAAAATAGCAAAACGGTAAGAAGTAGATGAAGACAGAAATGTAGAATCAAGTCCACCGAATTCACGGTGTGTCCTTAAGGAATTCATTCCCCTCAAGTACCCGAGGTTATAGAATCTTTCCGCCCAGGATAAAATGATTCACTTCAGTAAAATAGTGGTACCTCAAATTCTACCAAACAACTAACTCACTCAATGATTTGATGATCACACTTGAGTTTTTCAAGAAGAAGATGTTTTTCTTTCACAAATTTCGTCACTATACCTGAGGAAAAATTCGCGTATTTATAGCCAAAAGGTGGTGCTTCAGAAAGGAATCAATGGTTCCAGAAAAACCCACTATTTCAGACCGTCGGGACCACCTGTGCCGGCAGGTGGCCCACCTGCGTCCGCAAGTGCCATTTCAACACAAAACAGAAAGTCCCGCCTTGACCTGAGTCGGCCATTTGCGTCCGCAGATCGGCACTTGCGTTCGCAGGTCACCTTTTCTGTCTTCAACCAGTGCCTCGAAGGGTCACGTCCCTTCGAGGTGCGTTGTGACACGTCCACACATGCCATGAGCGTCCGCAAATGGAGAAAATTTTCGTATCGAATTTTTTAGATTAAAACATCACTATTTTTCAAGTTCCAAATGAATTTTGTCCAAAAAAATAATCTCTCGATCGATCATTTGACAAATCCTCTGAAACCGAGCCGAGCCGAGCGCCGACGGCGGCGGGGCGAGGCTTAACTTATTCTTGCCTCACTATCCACATGAAGGAATGCATCTCAATATATGCACAAGAAAGTTCCTTTCTCCCACCAATGTGGGAGAAACACTCTTCTTTAAAGTGAAAACACAATTCACTTTTTTCCTCCATTTATTCCCTCCATTTTCCATTCACATTTCATCACTAGAACCCAACAATCCCCCATGAAGAAAGAACCTTCAATAGTGTGCCTTGAACCAGTTTTTTTGCATCCTACATTTATACCTTCGGACCCTGCGCATAGCGGAAGCTTTAGTGCACCGGGCTGCCCTTTTACATTTATACCTTCGTTTATTGTTAGTTATTGCATTTTGTGTCGTTAAGTGTTTCTTGTTCGTACTTTCACCTTTTAGTAATTTATCCAACAATAGATGGCAGAGAGAAAAGAGTTACCTGTAGCTGATCCGGATCAGTACTAATCAAAAACGAATCAGCACCGAGACGTTCAATGGCTTCCTTCTGTTTACTTTGAGATGTACTAATAACTGTCACTTTTAGCCCTAAAGCCTTGGCGAACTTGACACCAACATGACCAAGTCCACCAAGACCTACTACACCAATGTGAAGGCCTGGTTTATCTAGTCCGAAGTACCTCAATGGGCTGTAAGTTGTAATTCCAGCACAAAGGAGAGGTGCTGCAGTATCTAGGGGCATGTTTTCTGGGACACGAACAACAAAATGTTCATCAACAACGATTATGTCCGAGTAGCCTCCGTATGTTGGTGTTCCATCGAGGTACATTGCACAATAGGTGGCTATTGCCTTGGAACAATAGTTCTCAATATCGCTGCTGCAGTTTTCGCAAGATCGACATGATCCAACTAGGCACCCCACACCAGCTTTCTCCCCAATTTTGAGTTTCTCCACTTTGCTACCAACCTCAACTACTTCACCCACAATCTCATGCCTGCATAAGAATTTTACACTATCGGATCACTCAAAGATAATTACTAGTACCCGACCATAAAAAGTTTGATTAGTTACATAGAAAAGACAGATTACCAGCTACAAGAGGTCAAAGATATAATGAATGTAAAATTCTTGTTATACTGTCAGTGCATATAAATCAAATCCTCAATGTTTTGACAAAGGACGAATTTTTCGCATGTAAGCATAAATGACCTTGCTAATAATCCAGTAAGCTTCCATTTAATCTGGCTGCTATAACTCAAGAAATAGTTCTAGTCATGAGAATCAATAGTTTCATTTATTTTTCTTGTTTAACAATAGGCCCTTGTGGTCCTGTCCTTCCTGGAACCCCCGCATAGCGAGAGCTTTAGGGCATCGGGTAACCCTTTTTTACAGTTTCAGCAACAACTTCTCTTGCTTTATACATCAGAGGAACTAATGCTAACTGAAAGCTGTGACTTGTTCAATGTAATTTTTAAGAGGTTACTTTCTGGATTAATTAAAATATATGGTGATACCATATGTCAAGAGCAATGTTATAGATCCCAAAAATAGACGGTAGGTACAACTAGGCCGTGAACAGCCAACCGTCGTACTGCAAAAATTGAATAGGTTCTATCTATAGCCATTAGGACCTCTTAAAAGTAACTACTAAATTCATCAAGTTCTCCCAAAGTATCAAAATGGGCCAGTTGTAAAATAGTAGTCTAGCTGAGGGCTTCCAAACACATCATAAGCTAAACCGGTGCTAACAAATAGCCAACCCACAATGAATATGCTGCATCATATGCTTAGAATATAAATAATTTCAATAATCTAAGATTGAGAACATACCCAGGGACCATGGGATAGTTAGAAATTCCCCATTCATTCTTCACCTGATGAAGATCACTATGACAGATACCACAATAAAGTATCTTCAATTTCACATCCTTATCACCAGTTGCCCTGCAAACATAATCATTTTGAGACCAAAACAACACAAAAACATTCTAAGTTACTCGGACTCTCCGAAAATGTTGCCGCACCTGTATTGGATCCTTCAACAACGCACTACTTTTGAAGGATTCAACACACCCTATGACATTTTTGAAGAGTCCGAACATCATTTTGAGACCAAAAAAACACACAAATATTCTAAGTTCCTCGGACTCTCCGAAAATGTTGCCGCACCTGTGTTGGATCCTTCAAAAACGCACTATTTTTGAAGGATCCGATACACACCCTATGACATTTTTGAAGAGTTCGAGCAACATAGCAAACATTAACCACAATGATCCTTTAATCATAAAGTTGATCAAGTCAATCTTATACTTCAATTATCATATTATTTTGTTGTGTTTCTATCTACCATTTTTATTACTATCTGTTGTTTCTTGTACTTCTGTAGTACTTACTTTTTTTTTCTTGACTATTTTTCCCTCTAGCCGAGCATCTATTAGAAACAGCCTATCTACATCTACATAGGGGTAAGGTCCGCTTTAGGGCCCGTTTGAATTGGCTTATTTTAGGTGCTTTTAAACTAAAAATAGTTTTTAAGCACTTTTGAAGTGTTTGGATAAATTTAAAAAGTGCTTATAAGTACTTAATTTTTGACTAAAATGCTTAAAATAAGCCAAAAGCCATAAGTTAGGAATCCTAACTTATGACTTTTGGCTTAAAATGCTAAAAAATAAGCCAAAAGCCATAAGTTAGGATTTCTAACTTATGACTTTTAAGCCATAAGCCAAAAGTCCATCCAAACGGGCACTTAATCTACCTTCTGGGACAATACTAGATATGTTATTGTATTACAAAAGTCTCTGTTAAATGCTATCACAATTCACACCCATATCGTACTATTAACATTTTTAAAAAGTCCAAGCAACATAGACAGGAATGAAATACCTTCTAGAGAATTTAAAGGGGGAGAGTGTCCCAGAATTGTCTCTAGCTGCCCAACCAAAAGCCTTAACAGGGTGCATCTCTTCTGGTGATTTCTCCATAACTTCAATTATTGAATTTCTTACTACTTAAAAAAAATTCAATAATTCCTCTCTCTTTTTTTTGATGAAAAAGTTGTGGATCACATAGTATTATATTAGTGATGGAACTGTGGAAAATTGGTTGAAGTAAAGTGCAAGTATGGACAATTTACGTCATGGGTGATGCACTAAAGAATTATTATTCCCCCGTTACATTTTACGTGACACTTTTTCTTTTTAATCGATCTTAAATAAAATGTTACCTTATTATAATTAGAAGTAATTTAGTTTTAAATTTATTTTTTTTATTGTTAATAAAATGATTTATATCTATATAAATATTTTAGATAAATAATGTCACATGAAATGAGACGGAAGGAGTAAATTCTTGAAAAGTTGTTTTTGCTTTTCTTCAATAGTTGCCAATATGGACACTAGAAAAGGTGTTCTTCCGAATAATGTTAAGACACAACATATTGGCCCTCTTAAATTCTGATAATTTGGACACGTTGAGTACCTTTTATCTCTATCATATTATCTATCATTTTTTCCGAAGAGAATATGTAATGGAAATTAATTTAGTATCCTATAAAGTCTATAATATCTTACCAAAAGATATTGGTAAGATACGAAAAACTTTATCATGGGAGAGGCTGCCTCTCCATTACATTTTTGACACATAAAATAATGGGTCCCATATATTTATTTTTCCAAATAAAAGCAAAAAATAAGAAAAATAAAGTATTTATATATATAAATAAATATTTTTAAGTAAATAGACTCATTAGGTACAATAAATTGTATTAATTAAATATTTTGAAAAAATGAAAAGTTAAACCAATAAAGCTTCTTGCCAAAAGCTTATATGTATATATAAACATGGTTTCTTTTTTTGTAATGTTATAAAGTCTACTTAAAATACTTTATCATTTTGGAATATGTAATCCACCATTAATTTTGAATGTACTTTTATAGCCTGTTTGGGAAAACTTCTAAAATCAGCTTATTTTCAGAAGTGCTTTTCAAAAAAATTCTTTTGGTGAGAAGCAGTTTGTGTTTGACCAATACAATTAAAAACACACTTTTGAGCAATAATTAGTGTTTGATCAAGCTTTTAAAAGTGCTTTTAAGTATATTTTTCTCATAAGTGCTTTTTTCAAAAGTGCTTTTGGAGAGAAACTACTTTTTTTAGCTTATGAAAAACTGCTTTTTTTACTCCTCAGAAACACTTATTTTCTTTCATAAGCTTGGCCAAACACTTCAATTTTTTAAAATAAGCACTTTTGGAAAAAAATAAGTTTGGCCAAACAAATAATTATTGTAATTATTATCTAGAATAAAAATTGTATCAAGTTTATATTGGTCCTATTTTTTATTAATAAATATTTTCTCCGTTACAATTTATGACTTTTCAGTCAATTTTAAAAAGGGACATTTTTATATACATAGTATTAGTTTTACTATAAGATATATATTTATTCTTAATGAAATGATTATAGTCATACAAACATCTTTGATTTATTTTAAATCATAAATTTAATTATTTTTTTTATTTATTAAATTAAGTAATCAGTCAAACACTTTCACATAAATTAAAATAAAGAAATAATATTTTTGTGTTGACAAATTTTTTCTATACCAATAAGAAAGGTGTCCACAAAAAATCGAACTAAATCGAAGAAAAACTCAAATATTTTTTTTGATTATTTTAATTTGATTTATATTTTGAAAATTGGATTTGATTTAATTTTGATTTTACATTTTAATATTATCAATACATCTTGATATATCACAACTAATCTTTAAACTTTTGCACAAAAAGAATTCATTGTAAGATATTTTCTCTCTCCTATTCATTGTTTTCATCATTTGAAAAAAATTCAACGAAGACGGGCCTCGTTAATCTATTGCTCTAAAATACTCCTTCATTTATTTTTATGACTCATTTTTATCCTTATAACTAACTGATCTAATTTAAATTTTAATTAAAAATTATATTTATTATGTGGCAGTTAATTATTGATTGACAATTAAATTAATTAAAATATTATTATTCCTTATAACTAAACTCAGACCCTATTAAAAAACCCATTTTCTTTCACTTGTATTGTCATCTATCTACCTCTGCTCTACTAACTTTAGTGCTTAACCGGTTCTTCTTTAACTTCCCAGGAACTAAGAGATGAGTATTGCATCTGGTCTAACTTACATACATGCAATTTGCAGTTTGCCATCTACATTTTTCTTCTATTTGATCTTAACATTCATAGATAATAACCAAACGATACTGATGAAACATGGCTTGATAATATATGCATATTGAGGATACAGAAACACAACACAGTAAAAAAGTACTCCCTCCGTTTTAAAAAGAATAATCTAGTTTAACTTGACATGGAGTTTAAGAAAATAAAGAAGATTTTTGAATCATGTGGTCATAAATTAAAGTTGTGTCAAATATATCAAAATGTTCTTTAATCTTGTGGTTTTAAACATGCCACGTGAAAAGTTGAAATTAAAGTATTGTCAAAAAAAAAAAAATCATTCTTTTTGAAACAGTCTAAAAAGAAAAGTAGGTCATTAGAATTTTTGAGAATATAACAGGGAAAGGGTGTCACAGCTGATGAGAAATTTGAAATTCAAGATTTGATCAATTACATGAATACTTTATAAACCATTAATAGATAAAATCCTTCCTTTCAACTATTGTTAATATTTTGCTAAAGTTTTTAAATCCATTAGACACAGGAAGGTTAAGTGACTTCTTGGACTGGGGTGAATCTTGCACCCTTTTTTTTCCGCTTATACCATCAGCTTCCACTGCCAAAACTATGAATTATTTATTTCTCCATTGGTTGGAAGAGAATAAAACTGCAGGGAAGAAGGGATCCCCCTTTATTTAATAGGTTGGGTCGGGTTTTTTAATAGGGCCCGAGTTTGGTTATAACGGATAATAATATTTTTTAATTAATTTAATTATTAATCAATAGTTGACTGTCATGTAATAAATGTAATTTTTAATTAAGGTTTAAATTAGGTCCGTTAATTGTAAGGGTAAAAATAAGTCATAAAGGTGGATGAATGAGTATTTTAGAGCCAATAGATTAACGAAGGGTATTTTAAGCCCTTTTTCAAAGTTTAAAAGTGGAAGGTGGAACCCACTATCTTATGTATCAAAAATGTAATGGAGAGTCACACACCTTTTGTTGGTTATGCCTCTCCCATGATAAAATTTTTCGATATTTGGATGTGCTTTTTAATTTTGTTCTTTAAATTTGTGATTTTTAATTTTTGCTCTTCAGTAATTTAAATAAAAAAATAAGTGGTTGAAAATATCTCTTACACTGAAATAACAAATAATTTTTCGCGGGATATAAGTTTATATTTTTGTATCATAATATCCCATAAATTGTGCCTGGTATCAAAATAACAATAACTTTTGTGCTGCATAAGCTTATGTATTAGTATCATAATATCCTATAAGTTAAGACGTATTCCTCTAACACCAACATAACAAACAATTTTCACGGCATAAGTTTATATATTTGTATCAAAATATCCCACAAGTTATGCTGTATGTCGAAAGAAAATAATGTATTGCAAAAAAAAAAAAAAAAAAAAAAAACACAACGCACAAATCCAATTTTTTCTTTAACTCTAAAAAGGGTAAAGGGCATATTCTCCCAAAAGCATAACACCAGCTTTTAAACGCCAACAATTTTTTTAAAATTCTAAACAATTTATGCTGCATAATTTAATTTTTGTAAAACTTATGTCGAACGGGATAAAAATTCTCTAAACTTATGTCGAGTGAGGTAAAAATTTTCTAAACTTATGCCGATCAGATTAGGTCCGAATATATAGAGTATTTTGGTCTATAATTTTCATTAAATAAGTAGTCGGAGAAAAGAATTAAATACGAGAGGCAAATATTAAATACGAATCCACCTGAGGGGCAATTCGTGCAAAAACTTGAAAAATAATGGACAAATTGATTTTCTTTGAAAATGACTTTGGAACCCAATTAGATTAGCTGATTAGAAGTAATCGATATGTAATAAATACATGACCTATAAATAAGCAGTTACGTATTTAAATTGTATTTAAATAGAAGTGCTGATAATAATTCTTTTAACATAAATTTGGATTAGTTGAGCATCTTTGTTACTACTGCCGTCATTATCTTGTTATTTTCAAAAATTTTTACAATGGGATAGGTCCAATCAACATTAATTCTGTGACGCTCCACTCATCTCTTGACACTTAAATAGTGGATCCATTTGATTACTTTTGATGCATCATCACCTCCTTCTTCCATCCACCCTTCTTCTTTTTTCATTTTCTTATTTCTAACAAATAACCAACTCTCAAATAATATAATAATAAACGTAGATGTTTCATTTTACTTGTCCATTGTTGTAAATCAAAAGAGTTGTATTACTTTTTTTCAACAATATCCTTAGTTTAAATAACTACATAAAGTAGTAATATCAAATTTAGAATTTTAAAACATCATTAATAAGATTGATTTAGTAAAACATCTTTAATCTTCATCAAGAAAATGATGGCATATATACGAACTAAAACAAAAAAAGCTAGTAACTAAGGAGAAATTGGAAAATTATTGGGACTATAATAAGCTTGAGTTAATATGATACTAGATTTGAAAAGCTAGTACTAATTAAGAAGACATTGAAATTTTTTTGAGTTAATTTAATACTATAAAAATTGAATAATAAGTTTATTTTTAATATTTAGTTCTAAAACTGTTTCATTTATTTTAATAGAAATAATATTTATCACATTTTTTTAATCAAATACATCAATTACTTTATTAAATTTGAGAGTTGGTTATTTGTTAGAAATAAAAAAAAAAAAGAAAATGAAAAAAGAAGAGGAGTGGGTGGAAGAAGGGGGTGATGATGCATTAAAAATAAGCAAATGAACCTATTATTCAAGTGTCAAGAGATGAGTGGCGCCTCACACAACATATGTTGATTGGACCTCTCTCATTGTAAAATTTTTCGTCATTTTCTCTAGAGTAAGAAAAGGTCAAGGGAATTAATTTAGTATCTTATCAATCATATTATCTTACCAAAAAATAGTGAACACGTGGATTTCTTTTTTGAAAATGACTTTAGAATCAAGATATTTTGAGGTGCTTTTTAATTTTGTTCTTTAAATTTGTGATTTTTAATTTTTGTTCTTCAGTAATTTAAATAAAAAATAAGTGGTTGACAATATTCCTTATATTGAACTAACAAATAACTTTTCGCGGGATATACATTTATATTTTTGTATCATAATATCCCATAAGTTGTGCCTGACATCAAAATAACAATTTCTTTGCGGCATACGTTTATATGTTAGTATCATAATACCCTATAAGTTATGAAGTGTTCCTCTAACATCGACGACGTAACAAACAACTTTTTCACTCCATAAACTTATATATTCGTATCATAATATCTCTCACAAATTATGTTGTATGTCGAGAGGGAATAATGTATTGCAAAAAAAAAAACAACAACAACACAACACACAAATCCATTTTTTTTTAACTCTAAAAAGGGTAAAGGACTATGCCCCCAAAAGTATAACCCCAGTTTCTAAATACTACAACAAATTCTATAACATACTAAACAACTTATGCTGCATAATTTAATATCTGTAGAACTTATGCCGAGCAAGATAAAAGTTCTCTAAACTTATGCCTAGTGAGGTAAAAACTTTCTAAACTTATGTCTATTGGATTAGGTCTGGATATATAGAGTATTTTAGTCTACAAATTTTTATTGAAGAGAGAAAAAAATTAAATACAAGAATATCAGAGGCAAATATTAATACGAATCCATTTAAGGGGCAATTCGTACAAAAACTTGAAAAATAATGGACAAATTGGTTTTCTTTGAAAATGACTTTGGTGCCCAATCAGATTAGCTGATTAGAAGTAACCGATATGTAATAAATATACGATTCCATATATAAATAAGCAATAACGTATTTAGATAGAAGTGTTGATAATAATTCTGTTAACATAATTTGGACAAGTTGAGCATCTCTGTTACTACTACCGTTATTATCTTGTCATTTTCTCTAGAGTAAGAAAAGGTCAATGGAATAACTTTAGTATCTTATCAATCATATTATCTTACCAAAAAATAGTGAACACGTGGATTTCTTTTTTGAAAATGACTTTAGAGTCCAATCAAGTTAGCTGATTAAAAGTAACTGATAAGTAGATTATATAAATAAATAATTCTGTGTTTTCAATGGAGGTGCTAAAGTTGATAAAAATATACTAATAAGCACTTCTTCAGTTAAGAGGACTAAACGTCCTTAAAACTATTCACTAGAATATACATTTTAAAATATTTTTACATAAAAAAGTCTTGTTCTTCGGGTATAACTATCTGTATTTAATCAATAAGAATTTCAATTTTAAGTTCAAGAACAATAAATAAGTTCAGCAACTTCAAACACAAGTTCAACAATAATGAACTATCAAATGAAGTTTCTACTATTTTCTGGAAAATAGCAAAACCGTAAGAAAGAAGATGAACAGAAATTTAGAATCAAGTCCACCGAATTCACGGTGTGTCCTTAAAGAATTTATTCCCCTCAAGTATCCGAGGTTATGGAATCTTTCCTCCCAGGATAAAATGATTCACTTCAGTAGAATAGTGGTACCTCAAATTCTACCGAACTTCGAACACACTCAATGATTTGTTTGATCACACTTGAGTTTTTTCAAGAAGAATAAGATGTTTTTCTTTCATAAATTTCGCGCCAATACCTGAGAAATAAGTCAGGTATTTATAGGCAAAAGGTGTTGCTTCAGAAGAGAAACAATAGTTCACGAAAAAACGTACTGTTTCAGACCATCGCAACCACCTGCGCCCGCAGGTGGTCGACCTGCGTCCGCAGGTGACATAAGGCCCGACGCAGAAGCATCTGCGTTGGCCACCTACTCGCGCAGGTCGTCTTTTTTGCTTGAAACAGTGTGTCGTCTGCCTCGAAGGGTCGCGTCCCTTCGAGGTGCGTTGTGACACTCGTCCGCACTTGCCATGTGCGTCCGCAAATGGAGAAGAATCATTTCTTATTGGATTTTTGGATTAACATATCACTATATTTCAAGTTTCAAATGAATTTTGTTCAAAAAATAATCTCTCGATCGATCATTTGCCAAATCCAAATCCGAAGCTGAAGTCGAGCCGAGCGAGCGACGACGACGACGGCGCGGGGCTTGTCTTGTTCTTGCCTCACTATTCACATGAAGGAATGCATCTCAATATATGCATAAGAATGTTTCTTTCTCCTACCAATGTGAGAGAACTTTACATCTTAAAAGTGAACTACACATTTCACTTTCTCTTCAATTTTTCTTCCCTCCATTTTCCATTCACAATACACTTAGAACCCAACAATCCCCCACATGAATGGGGAATGACTATTTCAATAAAGAATATACGGACAAGTGTGTGATCAACAAGCAAAGACTAATTGCATCTGGATAAGTAGGTTTTCCTTTGAACTTTCCATACTGAACTTGCATCGGATGCACTCGGTCAATCGGTAAATGTGATATCTTTGAACCGTCAAACTTTAATGTACACCTAGACAACACAAGTCACACAACTAGCCTTTTACCATTTATGGTTCTCACGGTTTTGTTCATTTCAGCCATGAACACGACCTGATTTCATGAGAGCTTAGAGAATAGGCCTTTACTATCATTCTCCTTGAAGCGGCTTCCACTTCACCCTCACATAGGTGATTCCTAAACGTTTTAATCCTATAGATCAAACTATTTGGTCAAATCTGCCAAACTTAGAAACCATTAAAAGACTTCCAACCATAAGTCTTATCCTTGATTCCTGAACATTGTCTTCATCATGAGAATGAGTTAAGTTTATTAACAATGTTGAACCGTTAATCACAACTTTGTTTGATCTCTTTGAACCTAGCTCTTGGGATCTCCATTCCGCTAGGTAGAGTTACCACTGTGACGACTTGTCCTAGGCCGTAAACCTATTCCCTTCGATGATTTCTCAACTCCCTCTCTAGATAGGCCTTTTGTAAGTGGATCCGACACATTATCCTTTGACTTTACATAGTCAATCATGATAATTCCACTAGAGAGAAGTTCTCTAACGGAATTATGTCTCCGTCTTATATGACGAGATTTACCGTTATACATCATGCTCCCTGCCCTACCTATTGCTGCTTGACTATCACAATGTATGCATACTGGTGCCAATGGTTTGGGCCAATAAGGAATATCTTTCAAGAAATTTCAGAGTCATTCAGCTTCTTCACCGGCTTTATCTAATGCGATAAATTCAGCTTTCATAGTAGAGCGGGCAATACAAGTCTGTTAGGATGATTTCCAAGAGACCGCTCCTCCACCTAAAGTAAACACATATCCACTCGTGGATTTTACTTCATTTGAACCGGTGATCCAATTTGCATCACTATATTCTTCAATTACCGCTGGATATTTGTTATAATGCAAAGCAAAGTCTTGAGTATGTTTTAGATACCCCAAAACTCTTTTCATTGTCATCCAATGAGTTTGATTGGGATTACTCGTGTACCGACTTAGTTTACTAATAGCGCATGCTATATCCGGTCGTGTACAATTCATGATATACATTAAACTTCCCAACACTCTTGCATAATCCAATTGTGACTCACTTTCACCTTCATTCTTTTGAAGTGCAAAGCTCACATCTAATGGAGTCTTGGCAATATTGAAATCCAAATACTTGAACTTGTCAAGTACCTTTTCAATGTAATGAGACTGTGACAATGCCAACCCTTGTGGAGTTCTATGAATTCTTATTTTTAAGATCACATCCGCAACTCCAAGGTCTTTCATATCAAACTTGCTCTCAAGCATTCGTTTCGTAGCATTTATGTCAGAAATGTCTCTACTGATGATCAACATATCATCCACATACAAACAAGCAATGACTTTGTGATTTGGAGTGTCTTTAATGTAAACACATTTATCACATTCATTTTTTTTGAATCTATTTGCCAGCATGGTTTGGTCAAACTTTGCATGCCACTGTTTGGGTGCTTGTTTTAGTCCATAAAGTGACTTAACAAGTTTGCACACTTTCCTTTCTTTACCAGGAACCACAAAACCCTCAGGTTGTTCCATGTAAATTTTTTCCTCTAATTCTCCATTTAAGAATGCTGTTTTCACATCCATTTGATGGATTTCAAGACAATATACCGCGGCTAATGCAACTAACATCCGAATGGATGTTATCCTTGTTACTGGAGAGTATGTGTCAAAATAGTTAAGGCCTTCTTTTTGTCTAAAGCCTTTAACTACAAGTCTTGCCTTGTATTTGTCAATGTACCATTAGCTTTCATTTTCCTTTTGAAGATCCAATTAGAACCTAAAGGTTTATTGCCTGGAGGAAGATCAACCAACTCCCAAGTATGGTTGCTCAAGATTGAATCAATCTCACTATTGACAGCCTCTTTCCAAAAGGATGAGTCCGCAGACGACATCGCTTCTTTAAACGTTAGAGGATCATTTTCAAGAAGAAATATTATAAAAGCTGATCCAAAGGAAGTCGACGTTCTTTGAAGTGTACTACGCCTTTGATTCTCTTCATTATGTTCATTCTCCCTTGGTTCATCTCTAGGTCATTTAGACCCTTCACTAGACAGCTCTTGTCTTGTCTTATACGGATAAATGTGTTCAAAGAACTCAGCATTATCTGATTCCATTACCGTATTCTCATGGATATCTGGATGTTCGAATTTATGAACCAAAAATCGAGATGCTTTACTATTTGTAGCATATCCGTTGAAAACACAATCCACAGTCTTTGGTTCTATTTTCAACCTTTTAGGTATAGGAACTTGGACTTTGGCTAGACACCCCCACATTTTGAAATATTTCAAGTTGGGTTTCCTTCCTTTCCATTTCTTATATGGAATAGATTGTGTCTTTCTATGAGGCACTCTATTAAGTATTCGATTAGCTGTAAGGATAGCTTCCCCACACAAGTTTTGCAGTAAATCTGAACTTATTAGTAAGGCATTCATCATTTCCTTCAATGTTCGATTTTTCCTTTCTGCAATCCCATTTGATTGAGGTGAGTAAGGGGCAGTAGTTTGATGGAAAATTCCATTTTCCAAACATATCTCCGCAAAAGAAGATTCATATTCTCCACCCCTATCACTTCTTATCATTTTGATCTTTTTGTCCAACTGATTTTCAACCTCAATTTTATATTGCCTAAATGCATCTATTGCCTCATCCTTACTATTCAGCAAATAGACATAACAATATCTAGTGCAGTCGTTAATAAAAGTTATGAAATACTTTTTCGCATCTCGAGATGGTGTCGACTTCATATCATAAATGTCTATGTGAATTAAGTCTAAGGGATTGGAATTCCTTTCAATAGACTTATACGGATGTCTAACATACTTAGATTCAACACATGTTTGACACTTTGATTTACTGCACTCAAAGTTAAGCAAAACTTCCAAGTTAATCAGTTTTCGCAAGGTTTTATAATTGACATGTCCTAAACGTTCATGCCATAAATCATTTGACTCAAGTAAGTAAGAAGAACCAGAACTTTTATTCATATCAATAGTCATTACATTGATCTTAAAAAGGCCCTCGGTGAGGTAACCTTTGCCTACATACACTTCATTCTTACTAATTACAACTTTGTCGGAAACAAATACACATTTGAATCCATTCTTAGTAAGAAGTGAGGTAGAAACTAAGTTCTTTCGCAACTTCGGAACATGAAGGACATTGTTTAGTGTCACCACCTTGCCTGATGTCATCTTCAAGCAAACCTTGCCTGTTCCTTCAATCTTTGCAGTAGCGGAGTTGGCCATAAATATCTTCTCATCATCTTGAGCCGGAGCATATGATGCAAATAATTCTTTGTTGGTACACACGTGGCGGGTGACACCTGAATCAATCCACCACTATTTAGGATTTCCAACAAGATTGCATTCCGAGAACATAGCACACAGATTGTCCATTTCTTGTTTGGATTCAGCCATGTTTGCTTGATCCTTTTTCTTGCCCTTCTTCGGAGCCCGACAATCAACCGACTTGTGTCCAGCTTTGCCACAGTTAAAGCAATTTCCTTTGAATTTCTTCTTAGGAGGATTGCCTTGTTATGCTTGTGCTTTCTTTCTCTTCTTTGATTTGTTGGGGTCTTCTTCCACAATATCTGCTCCATTTATTGTAGAGTTCCCACGAGACCTCTTCTCAGCTGCCTTATTGTCTTCTTCAATCCTCAACCTCACAATGAGGTCTTCAACGGACATCTCCTTTCGCTTATGCTTTAAGTAGTTTTTAAAGTCCTTCCACAAAGGTGGTAACTTTTCGGTTATAGCAGCTACTTGAAAAGCATCGTTCACAATCAAACCTACAAAGAAGGTTAAGTGAACATTAATAACATTCTTAAAATGTTTAACAAAGGCATTATCAAAAATTATACCTTCTGCAAGGAGGTCGTGAATAATGACTTGCAACTCTTGGACTTGGGTAACTACAACTTTACTGTCTACCATCTTAAAGTCCAAGAATTTGGCAACAATGAATTTCTTCATTCCGGCATCCTCTGTTTTGTACTTTTTTTCTAAATCATTCCGGAGGTCCTTTGAGGTCTTCATCATGTTATACACATTGTATAGGTCATCTTGTAGACCACTCAATATGTAATTCTTACATAAAAAATCCGAATGCTTCCAAGCTTCAGTTACTACAAAGCAATCCTTTTCTGGAGTATCTTCCGGCAATACAGGAACACTTTCTGTGATGAACTTTTGCAGACTCAAGGTAGTTAAATAAAAGAACATCTTCTGCTGCAAACGTTTGAAATCAACACCAGAAAATTTTCCTGGTTTTTCCGCCGGTGTGATGGCATGAGCAACATTCGTACGACTTGAAGTAGCAATGTTTGTTGCTGCAACATTCGTCGTTCCATCATTGACTTGAATTTCATCAGTCATTTTGCTGTCACAAGGAGACAACCAATTTAGTATTTTAAATACTAACAACAAAGTTTATAAACTTTAAACAACTTGTTTCTAATTTAACGACGAAGTTTTTATATTCTTCAAATCGTCAACCGAATGATCTTTGACTAGTGATGAAGTTTTTATATCTTCAAATCACTATCAAGTTCAGACAGAGTAGAAAACCAAATGGTTTTAATCTCCAGAAACCAAAAAAAAATACAGATTATAAATTCCTTAAGATTCTTGTTCTTCGGGTACAACTATCTGTATTTAATCAACAAGAACTTCAACTTTAAGTTCAAGAATAATAAAGAAGTTCAACAACTTCAAACACAAGTTCAATAATAATGAACTATCAAATGAAGTTTCTACTATTTTCTGGAAAATAGCAAAACCGTAAGAAAGAAGATGAACAAAAATTTACAATTAAGTCCACGAATTCACAGTGTGTCCTTAAGGAATTTATTCTCCTCAAGTACCCGAGGTTATGGAATCTTTCCTCCAAGGATAAAACGATTCACTTCAGTAGAATAGTGGTACCTCAAATTCTACCGAACTTTGAACACACTCAATGATTTGTTTGATCACACTTGAGTTTTTTCAAGAAGAATAAGATGTTTTTCTTTCATAAATTTCGTGTCAATACCTGAGAAATAAGTCAGGTATTTATAGCCAAAAGATGTTGCTTCAGAAGAGAAGCAATGGTTCACGAAAAAACGCACTGTTTCAGACCGTCGCGATCACCTGCGGGCCTACGTCCGCAGGTGACATAAGGCCCGACGCAGAAGCATCTGCGTTGGCCCGCAGGTCGTCTTTTTCGCGTGAAATAGTGTGTCGTCTGCCTCGAAGGATCGCGTCCCTTCGAGGTGCGTTGTGACATGCGTTCGCACTTGCCATGTGCGTCCACAAATGGATGATTCTTCTCCATTTGCCAAATCCGAAGCGGATCCGAAGCCGAAGCCGAAGCCGAAGCCGAAGCCGAGCCGAACGAGCGACGACGACGGCGCGGGGCTTGTCTTGTTCTTGCCTCACTATTCACATGAAAGAATGCATCTCAATGTATGCATAAGAATGTTTCTTTCTCCCACCAATGTGGGAGAACTTTACATCTTAAAAGTAAACTACACATTTCACTTTCCCTCCAATTTTTCTTCCCTCCATTTTCCATTCACAATACACTTAGAACCCAACAAAAAGGACAAATAACAAAAATATTGGAATATAAAGAGATAATTAAGAGTTACATTTTAGGAAAGTACTCCTCTTGATTGTGATTCTGATTCTGATTCTTTACCTACCAACATTATAATAGGTATATGGGTCACTGAGTGATTATTTGATTTTCACGCATTCACTTATTGAAAAATGAAAATTCAGAAATTACAAAAATATATTATAAACGAAATCGTAAATTTTTTTGATTTAACTAAAAATGCTTATAAGTTGCAAAACTATATGTAACTTAAAGCTTTTAACTTATTTTGACATATAAGAATTTTTAATATTTACTACACATGTAAATAAGCTAAAAAGTTCTTGTATGCTAGTATAACCAGCTTATAAACTTAGTCAAACGTCCTCTTATCATCCAATGAAGCTACCACTAACTCAATATTTTGTTTTAAGTTAAAAGGGACGAGGCACAAAAGTTGTGATAAAATAAAACAACAATATGGAAAAATACATTAGTCATTTTTGAACAAAGACAAACTAGAAACTCTTATTAGTCTTTCAAGTTTTGAACAACTACAGAACTAAGCAAAAATACAACAACATACTAAAACAGGACTTTTTAAAAAACACACAATAGCAATAAAATCAACAATGATTTTCAAGAACCAAAAAGATGGTTTTTAAATTAAGTAGAGTTCATTGTTTTGCCAATGTCTAGCACGAATCGATACTTGACATCGGATTTCAGAAGGCGTTCCAACGCTGTATTCACGTAGTCCATCGCGACGACTTCAACATCTGGTGTTATGTTATGTTTTGCTGCAAAATCCAACATTTCTTGAGTCTCTTTCATTCCTCCTATGCAACTCCCAGCAACTAACTTCCTTCCTGTTTTCCACATTATATACATACTGAATTTTACTAAGAGGTATCAAAATATAAAAAAGTAGACACGTAGAGAATAAGGGGAGCCAACATATAGTATGTATATAAAACTAAAATTTCGACCTAGCCTAGTGCAATTGACACCCCTTACCATAAGGTGGCTCTGACAGTGACAACAACAATAATAAGTATTCCTCAATCTCGAGCACATTGGATGAACTGTATGTTATATTTTGATGCAAAATCCAACTATAAACATTAGGACCTATTTATATTGTGTTCTATCTTTCGTCAAGTATACATATAGTATGTATATAAAACTAAAATTATGACCTGGCCAAATAGTGTAATTTTTCGGAAGATAGCGTAAGGTGGCTCCGCCGCTGACAACAACGATAATAAGTACGCCTCAATTTCGAGCATATTGGATGAACTTTATGTTATGTTTTGATGCAAAATCCAACGATAAACATTAGGACCTATTTATATTGTGTTCTATCTTTCGTCAAGTCAACGTAGAATTCGAAGAGTATACTTTAGAAGGGGAAAAAAGAAGAGAGGATATGTGCTTACCCATGAGTAAAGGAAACACTGGCATTTCAAGTGGTTGTGCAATTGCACCAACCATAACAAGTTTTCCATGAGGCTTTAACATACCAAGCAATGGCAAAAGTGGATGAACTGCAGAAACTGTATCAACAATTCCATCCAATGTGTTCATTGCACCCTGTTACATTATTCCAACATTCAAAACATGTCAACATTTCTACTAGAGGTGACGAAATCTAGATTTAAAGGGGTCGATTTATGATCAGTTTGTTGATTTGGTTGAACTTCGAAATGATTCATCAAATTGTTGGATCAAACATGTCGAATAGTGTAACACGACAGGTTAAAATGCAACGCAAACATAAACATACAAAACTAAACTTAGAGATCGGAAAATTAGCCAAGTACAAATTGCTGCTCTAATCAAGCAAAGGTGTTTTTCTAAATGTTATCAAAACACAAATTGTTTTCTTCAAATGTACTTCTCGAAAAACATTTCTAAATAAAAATACGTTTTCAAAATAACCAGAATTTTGAACCTTGACCAAATAAGCTATGAAACAAGCTGAACAAGTTGGATTATGACTCACAATTTGACCTATTCTGACCCAACACATTTTGACCAAAACAAACTTTGGATGTATTGGATCATGACTCGTTTATTAATTGACCTAACACGCTCATTTGCCACCTATTAAAACAACATTGGATATATAATACTCATTTAACAGACAAAAAAGCCCGGAACTGTACACACCTGAATCTGCTCAGGATTGTTGCTAAGTAAAAACTTATCCGCACCGAGATGTTGAAGAGCTTCATCTTTTTTACCAGGAGAAGTACTAATAACTGTGACATTAGCTCCAAATGCCTTAGCAAATTTCACAGCCATATGACCAAGTCCACCAAGGCCCACAACACCAATGTTCATTCCAGGCTTATCAAGCCCAAAATATTTCAAGGGACTATAAGTTGTGATCCCAGCACATAACAATGGTGCAGCTTCCATAGACAAATTCTCCGGCCAACGGACCGCGAAATGCTCATCGACAACCATGAGATCGGAGTAACCACCATACGTGATCGTACCATCGTGGTACGGGTGACCATATGTCATTATTTGTTTAGGACAGTAATTTTCAAGATCATTTGAACAATTGTCACATTTTTGACATGATCCTACTAGACATCCAACACCAACTTTGTCACCAATCTTAAATTTCTCGACTTTGTTACCAACTTCTGTCACCACACCAACAATTTCATGCCTATTCAGACAATTAAGTTAAAAAAAAAAAAGTTACATTAATGTTAGATACATTGACAAATTAAATGGCAACAAGTTGTAGAAGGGGCATGGTGTATAGTTATTGTGTCTGTTGTTAGTTCCACCTACATTGGAAGTTGGCAATAAATGCTAACTTTATTACATAAAAGATTTAGAGGCTAAATAATGGCAGTAGGCACTATGAATTAATACAGCCCATCATGGTACATAGTACTCCAATAAATGAATTTTCGGGGTTTGATACACCCCTTAAAAAGGGTAATTTTGAAAAAGAAGTTGATACATTTTTCAATTTTGAAAAATTAATTCATTTTGAAACATAGAAAAAGTGCCAAAAATTCATTTATTTTGGACGGAAGGGAGTATGACATAGAAAATATTTATCAACACCCAATATGTACACATCACTTGGCCATACGTTGGGAAAAAAAGCGCTTAACTTGCATTCATTGATTGGATGTAAATACCGAAGCGAACAAGTTTTACCATTATCTGACTACCACCAACCATTTTCTATTAGCCGTGAACACCAACCATTTTCTATTAGCCGTGAACAGAGGCAGATTCAGAATTTAAATTTTATAGGTTCAATATTTAAGGGTTTCTTCGTCGAACCCATTATTTGTTTATGGTTATGAGTTCATGCCTACTGTTTGTTACAATGTTCATGAACTTTTTTTTAACATAAACTTATGTTCCATGTTTCAAGTACTGAATCCAAATAAACCCAATACTAATAGTAACGCTACATCCGCTTCTGTCCATGTGAGAACCTAGTTATTAATAGGACCGCCATGTACTTACTCTCAATTAATTAATACAGTTAGGGGTTGTTTGGTTCGTATACAAGTTATGTAGAAGTTATAATACATGAAGTGTAATGCAGATATTAATTAATAATACACAAATGTAATATAGACATTAATTAGTAATGTCAAGATTATGATGCAGAGATTATATTACAAGATTGATGAAAAAGTAGATATTTACAGGGTCTCTGGTGACTCCCTATTTTAAAAAATGGGTATATTATCGATTATAACAAGTAAAACTAACCTGATAATGAAAAAATTACTTAAACTGTTACGAGTATTAGATAAATTGAATTTCTTACCCTGGTACTATAGGGTATCTGGTGACTCCCCATTCATTCTTGAGAAAATGAAGATCTGTGTGGCAAATCCCACAATACAAGATCTTGAATTGCACATCTTTCTCCCCAGTAGCTCTGCACCATACATAACATTAAACCATTTTTCTAATGGGACAAAAGAGAAAAGAGTCTAAATTCAATGCACTGATAAAAAAGGTAGCTCAATGCACGAAGCATTTCGTGTTCATATAGGGTTCAAGAAGGATTGCACTCCAAGGAAGTGTAATGCAGATAACCTAGTGGCTGATCCAATGGTTAAAACCCACAACGTATAGGCAGTGACGAAGCCAGGAATTCAAACAAAGTGATAAAAAAATACTTTTTTATGCCAAGGGGATTAAGAATTTATGTATATGCAAAATAAATTATTTTAATCCTATTTTTTTAGTATAATATTTCAGCGAAGGGGCTTCAGTTGGACCCCTTGCATGCACCACTCTGTCTTGGCCTCTGCCTGTGCCTCTACTCTTGTCCCTGCCTATAGATCACACAGAAACAATTTTATGTTGCTTGAATGCTTCCCTTCTTAAAGGCGGGATGCACTAAATTCATAAATGCAGTAATGCGACCAGAAAATATTTACACAATCAGATCATATATAAAGTATAAGTAAATTCTCTGTGAGAACCATCAGTTTGAAATCATATAAGAATGATAACTAACATACTATGAGGTTAAACAACACCAATCATACCAATAATCTTTGCACACTGTGAGTTTATATAACATAAATCCAAAAAAGAAAATGATACACATTGAACTAATTTGGACTTGTATAACATAATGAGTACCTTCTTGAAAAGTTGAAAGGGGAAAGAACTCCAGAAGTATCTCTAGCTGCCCATCCAAATGCCTTAATTGGATGTTCTTCTTCTGGGGATTTTGCCATTTCAACCTAAATAAAAGAAATATAACACAAAGAAAATAGCTAGCTATAAAATGTTAAAACTAAGAATGCTTAGAAAGATGAGACTGAGCAAACTCATAGGGAAAAGCCAATATTTATAATACTACTTTGACAAGGTTTTTGCTTTTATTGCTATTTTTACTTGTTTCAAGAAAATATTTAATGGAGTTAAAGGAAAATTTCCACTATACTCTTTCCGTCTCAAATTATCTATCGTGTTTCTCTATTATACGCCCGTTATGAAAATATTAGTTGGAAGAAGTTTTTGACTATTTTTACTCGTATTTATATCTTCAGATATAATCTCTCTTTATTAAATATTTATTTTATTTATTGCCAGCTTGAGATGTTTGGAGTTTTTAAAAACAATTATTGTTAAGAATAAACTGAAACAAAAATAATTGTCTTGAAATTTTTTGATTTTAAAATAATAAGTAATTTGACATAACTATTTTTGAAAATCACGATAGATACTTTGAAATGGAGAGATTACGTGGATATGGGAGCTAATGAATAGGACGTTTTTGTGTGGCAAAAGTAGTTGTGTTAGACAGTTACATAAATGTAGTAAATGTTTGCAATAATGGTGCAACCACCAAGTTTGATGAAAGTTAATAAAAAGATAATTGTTTGCCATCAATATTTTTGGTTCTTGTAAGACTAATGTTTTTTTCTTTTCTTTTTGCTTAACACCTAATTTTTACTACATTAACTGAATAAATACAAACATCACATGAATTTGTATTAATATTTTTATCATTAATTATGATTTATTAATATATATTTGGCTTTCTTTAATTAAAATAAATTAATAGCACTTAATAATGTGATTTGGTGGACAATGTGGTGGATGAAATACCATTAAGTCTCACGTTTAATCTAAGCAAAAGTAAAAGACGCTAATGATGTGTTTGTTTAGGAGGAAAACAAACTTCTTGAAAATAAGGAAAACAAGTCGCATTGTCTCCTTCCCACCCACACAATCATCCACCCCACCACTAATCCCCATCCCTAACTGAAGTACCCCAACCAGTGGCGGAGCCACCTTATGGCTAGGGGGTTCATCCGAACCCCCTACGGTGGGAAATTATACTATTTATACATGGTTAAAATTATATTTTATGTATATATAGTTGATGTTGAACCCCCTTCTGCTAGTTTGTGTGCTTACTTATTTCAATTTTAAACCCTCTTATTAAAAATTCTGGCTCCGCCACTGACCCCAACCCCCACCCCACCTCTCCCCAACAGTTTTCTACTTCTGCTAATAGTTTAACGCATACATTGTTGTTATGGGGTCATGAAGTCCAAGGAGATTTTACTCGTTGGTGTCTATCCCCTTACCCCACCCACTCTGTTCCCCCTCATGACCTACTACCCCTACCCCCACTCCTACCCCTCCCCTCACCCTCACCTCATCCCATCCTTATAGTTTTATATTAAATATATACAAATGCTTTTAGGATAATATATTTTACTTGCATACCAAACAAAAAAAAAAAAGTAAGATATACTTATTTTCCTAGCTAGAAAATATCTTTCATGAAAAAATGTTTTCCTTCCACCAAACACACCCTAAATAGTGTTTTCCTATATGCTCAAGTTTTAATAGACAAAATTACTCGATATCAATAAAAGATAACAGACACCTAATAAAATAATTATTAATTAAAATGTGCGTAACAACAAAAGTTAGCCCAAACACCTAACGCCATAAAAAAATGTACTACAATCAATATAACCACAACATATGGACAAATTATGGGTGCAGTCTGTGTACATGGTAGAAAGAGTCTTGGTGCATGTGATGTATATATTGGGAGCGAAAATAAGAAGAGATATTTTGTTACATGTGTTTAGCA
Organism: Capsicum rhomboideum; assembly: GCA_031232105.1. Taxonomy (NCBI): domain Eukaryota; kingdom Viridiplantae; phylum Streptophyta; class Magnoliopsida; order Solanales; family Solanaceae; genus Capsicum; species Capsicum rhomboideum. Next base: position 51,073,454 of record CP124707.1, read on the forward strand.
AATAATAATAATACGCATGAAATTTGTTTGACAAGTGTTTTTCACTCAGGGTGTGTTAGGTTGGTAAAAAATTATGGATAGCATTTTCTATAGAAAATAATTTTCCAGTGAAAGTAAAAAAAATAAGTTCTACAAGTAACATTATTGTCTCCTTTTGTTTCCCTTCCAACACACTTCATCTTCACTTTCACTATTGCCAACTCCTACCTCTCATAATATATTTATCTAAATTATATACAAATATTTTTAAAATAATATTTTTTGCTCACGTTTTAAACGCAAAAAATAAGTAAAAAGCACACTTATATTCTGTCTTCTAGAAAGTACTTTTCATAAAAAACATTTTTCTTCACACCAAATACACCCTTAATTATGACTAATTAAAAACATTGGCACTTTTTATGAGGTTATTTTTATTGGGTCAAACAGGTTAAAATAGTGTAACTTGACGGGTCAAAATGCAACTGGATTCAAACATATAAAATCAAATTTGAGATTGGGAATTCAAAATAACAAAGACTTAAGGGTGAAAAGTACAAATAAGATAACTCTCCCTAATGGCCAAAATTATACTATTTCAGCCATAAATAAACTCTTCCAAGTTCCATGAAAAATATATTATAGTCTTCAATTACCAAAGCAAAATGCTCATTTTATTCTAAATTCATAACGATAGTGTTCAGACCACCTTGCACGCACGTCTAATCAGCTTTCAACATTTTCCCAACATCGAGCACGAAGCGATACTTGACATCCGATTTCGAAAGTCGTTCCATCGCAGTATTCACATAATCCATTGAAATAACTTCAACTTCAGGTGTTACATTATGCTTTGCTGCAAAATCAAGCATTTCTTGTGTTTCTTTCATTCCTCCAATGATGCTTCCTCCCACTATTTTCCTCCCTATTTTTTGTTGTTGTTGGAAAGAATGTTATTAAAACTATATTGAATAGTCCAAAGTATAAAGAAATGAAAAGAGCATTAAGCAACTTGGTGGAATACATTGACGACCCCTTAAACTTTTTAGTAAATTTTAGTTAGACACTCGAATACGACTTATTCCAATTGAGCACCCCGAACATGTGATAAAGTGTTCATACTAGAAACATCTAGCTCAAAATCTTAAAATTTTCTTGTGTGTGTTCTGAAAGCCTATCATGTAGATAAGTTAACTATACATAAAATATGTGATCTCCTTTAAATACACCAGCTTCAATTGGAGCAAGTTTGAGGTTTAACAACTTATTGAGGCTAATGCGTTTAGTTAAAAGAGACGACATATGTTTAGTGGTTAACTTATCTCCTTAATGAACGCTTGAGAACACACACATAAGTTTTTACAATTTTTGAGTCGAAAGTGTCTAATAACAACACTTTATCAAGTGTTCAAACACTCAACTTAAACAACCTATAGTACTTCGAGTGTCTAAATAAGATTTACTAGCAAGTTTGAGGGGGGTTATTTATTTCTTTACCCATAAGCAAGGGGAGAACTGGCAACTCAAGTGGCTTTGGTGGTGCACCAACCATTACAAACTTTCCATGAGGCTTTAATATATTGAGCAATGGTAAAATAGGATGTTCTGCTGAAACAGTATCTATAATTCCATCCAATGTGCTTGTTGCAGCCTGCAAAGTAATAATAATACAACTAGTATATGAAACTAGATATCCGCGTATATGTTCGTCACCTCATATTCATTATACAATTCTAACATATTCACGATATATGTAAAAAAAAGTAGTAATGTGATTCAACGACAAGCATGTATAGATGTTAACTATTAAACAAAGGGTGACAAATTTGACGCATGAAATGTAGGACAGAAGTTCAACTTTAATTAACCCATAAAAATATAATCCGGCTCCATCCAATTTGTTTGGAATTGGACGAGTTAGGCTGAGTACTATAAATTCATTATCGTGTCACTTTGGGTATGTAGTCCATCTAAAAGCTTTGACTATTTTAGGTTACATATTTAGCCCGAATTAACTCATAAAAAATAATCAAAATGTAGAATAAATTCGAATCTAAAATAATGAACCTTCGACTTTAAATTCCTATATGAATAAATTGATCTATTTGAATCCATAGTAAAATTCCTAGTGCAAGAGTCAAAATAGGGACAACCATCCATATGATCATCCAATGGACTTTCCGATTTGAAAAAAAAAAAAAAGAAGAAGAAAGAATTGATAGTCTTTATTTTTGTTGTATCACTTTCCGGTCTGCCCTCTCTTGGGTTTTTTTGAGTTACTGGTCGGCCTTTTCATGGATTTTTTTGAGGTACTGACATCTTCGAGTCCGTTCTCTAAGGCAATAATCAACTTGTCAAAGTAATTTCCAGTAACCTCAGTTAGGCCAACAAGTTTTATACGAAAAAGGATGAAATTCTTGTAAGATCCTTGCTCTGTATACTCCAATTTCTTGTTAAATCCGAGATGATCCAACAATTCTTTCTCTGCACATTCATGAAGTCGCTCTAGATCTGCCTCAGCTTGCCCTTGCAAGTACTCGAAAAATTGCTTTTTCGTCTTTTCCTTTTCGGGTAAATAAAATCCATAAGTATAAGTCCATTTCAATACCCTTCTACATTCAACAATTTGTTCCCAAGCTTGTATAATGAATTTCAATTCACTCTCTTGTAAAGAATGCAATTCACTAAATTTCTTCAATCCTTCATCTTTCATCTCATCTAAATCCTTCAAGGCCTTTCGTTTTGATTTCTCATTTAACATCCATCTCTCATAATAATGTGTGTACCTTCGAATATTTTTCTTGGCTTCTTTTTTCTCGTTTGTTTCTTTATAATAATTACATCTACCACAACAAGAACCCCATTCTTCTAAACAAAGCCAACAAAATTGGTGACCACATTTACAACTCATATGCATACATCCCTTATTTTTCTCAATAGATTTGAAACATTGAGGACACTTCTTAGTGAAAGCCAAAATCCAATTCATACTTTCACCTTCCGCGCGATTTCTACGTCTCCACTTAGCTATAGTATCACAATCAATCGGGCGATGATTTTCATCCAAGCAATTCCAACAGAAACCATTAGAACAATCACAAATCACATCGTAATTCTCACTTCCTATTTCAAATTCCACTGCATTTTCACATCCACGAGCAGGACACCACTTGATCTTCTTATTTTCATCGATGTAACTTCTATACAAACAATCATAATACTTCAATCTATCTTTCTCCGATGCTAACATAACCGTCTTACTTTGACCTACCATGGTTTTACAACATGGTTCAGGACAACGTAAGACGAGACATCTAGAACCACTATCAATCGACGTGCTAATGTAACATTCCCAACATTCCTTACAAAAAGGATGTTTGCAATCAGCAAAATCAATCTTATCAAGAGGATATTCCTCGAAACAAATCCCACAAGTCAAAGTCAAAGTCAAAGTCGCGGAATTTTCCGTTTCTTTTTCAGGTAACATACCTAGAGACTTTCTAACTTTGGGTTCGTTAGAGAACCATTCTTCATTAGCTCTAGTGACATTCCAATTATAGTGGCGCAAAAGCGCCACTGAAACATCCGTTGGCACGGAAAGAATCGTTGAGGTTTTCGAGATATCTTCTTGCATGAGTTGATGTATGTTCGTAGCCCTCAAGACTCGGTAATTTTTCGTGTTACGAGAGTCTATAGGTTCATCAATGGTGTCTTCATCACCAAAAACTTCCTCCTCCCAATCCGAATACGAATCCGATTCCGAATTGATATCATGTATGTCATGATCGGAATCCATTATGCAAAGTTGTGATATTGAAACACGAAATTAAACCTAATGGGATTTGAAGGCTTTACATTAAAAGGAGATAAATATGTAAATATATAAAGCTGAAATAAAATATACAACCTAAACCATCAAGTAAGGGTGTTTATAATTCGTATGGATCGTGTTTTTTTTTTTTTTTTTTTCCAAAAATAGAGTTAACTAATATTTTTTTAAAACACAAGAACTAACTCGAGGTTGGTCAGATGGTAAGCACTTTCACACCTCGAATATAAGGTTGTGAATTTGAATCGCCGAGGGAGAAAGAAGGTGAGAGCTACTTTTGGAAAAAAAAAAAGGAAGCAATTAAGTTGATTTTTAGTTTGGTTTTTGTGGTTAATTTTGGGTTTTTCGATTTTTGTAGAAATATAATACATAACAAAACTATTTAAAAAAAAAAAAGAGACACCTAGCAGAAGTAGGAACTCTTATTTTTCTTTTTCTTAAATATAATCTTTAGTATTTTTCAAAAAAAACAACGTTTCTTTTCTTTCTGACGATTATTTAATTTCAACTTTTCACATGACATGTCTAATACCACAAGATTAAATGATATTTTTTTTACATTTTATATATTTTTAGTCTAAGATCACAAGATTCAAAAGTCGATCTTCTTTATTTTCTTAAACTCCGTATCAAATCAAAATCAGACAAACAGATTGAAACAGAGTGAATATTATTTAGCTCGAATTGATCGTCACATCTTAATACAAGCAAACATCAAAGGACTTATGATCCAACATGTACATTAATTTGATTCAATCTCAGCTCACATACCATTTTAATAGGCGAACAACCTAACTTAATACATCCTACAGTCCTAGGCGGCAAAAATTCGATATCGAGGTGCCAAATAGTTAATAGGTATTTAATAATCGTAATTTTCAAGCATAGAAATAGAAAAAATACCTGCATTTGTTCGGGATCACGACTAAGCAAGAATGAATTAGCACGAAGAAGTTCAATAGCTTCATCCTTCTTATTAATAGAAGTACTAATCACAGTCACATTGCATCCAAAAGCCTTTGCAAATTTCACAGCCATATGGCCAAGTCCACCAAGGCCAACAACACCAATGTGCATTCCAGGCTTATCAAGCCCAAAATATTTCAATGGGCTATATGTTGTGATCCCTGCACACAACAATGGGGCAGCTTCCATGGGTAAATTCTCCGGCCAACGGAGCACGAAGTGCTCGTTGGCCACCATGAGATCGGAGAAGCCACCGTATGTGGTGGTTCCATCGTAGTAAGTTGTATTATACGTGCCAATGTGACTAGGACAATATTGTTCGAGGTCATTGACACAACTATCACATTTTCGACATGATCCCACGAGTGCTCCAACACCTACTTTGTCCCCGATATTTACTTTGTTTACCTTGCTACCAACCTCGGTTACCACACCCACGATCTCGTGCCTGTAAAAACACACGTAAGATGTCGTTCATGCCTAATTGAAGTATCTAATAATTTTTTTTTTTGATAAGATTAAGATATTGTGATAATATCCCTATCAAAGGTCTATCTAAAATATTTAACTAATCAATCGACAAATATTGGTCAGAGTACGACCGTCTGTCAATTATGGGGTACAAAATTAGTAAGCAAAATTATACGAAAGGTAAAAGGGAAGTATCAGTACCACATAGAGTGTTTGGGACCATAATATGTATGTTACATGAAATTATTATAAGTTAGGTACAAATAATAATAATACTGTCAAAAGTCCATCATCATGTGAGTTGATGTTATAGTGGTGTATCGTTGGGAAAAGAGTTGGCCCATTCTATTTTTTTCTTTTAGTTTTTCATTTGGTGTTTAGTATTCATGTTGACTAAATTTAATTTCGCGCATTGCAGAAAAATTGGGATAGGGAAAGGAGAAATAGGGAAAAATTATAATGTGGAGAATCGAACCCTCACCAACAAGGTAGAAAATCAGGTATCCAACCAACTGAGCTATTAAGATTTTCTGCGAATTGTAAGATCCATTTCTGAAGACGACGCTCCTAACACAAACTTTTCTATTTCCAGGAATTCAAACATGAAATCTTTAGTTAAAAGTGAACTAACCCTAACCATTCTATGATTGTGGTCCATTGTATTTTGTTGCTTTTCGTTCTGGAGTTATGTTGATGAGTTTTCAGTAAAAAGAATTTTTAAGTAACACGTCTTTCTTGAGAAAATTAAAGGTCTATATATTTCTATAAAGAATATTTAGGTCGGAAGATTGGTCACAAGTTTGATAAAAGAGATACTTAAATATTTTTTAGAGAATTAATCTAACAAAGAAAAAATTGCACACCTTCTAAAAAGCACCACTAACTCAAATTAGTTTCGCAGCTTTTTACGAATTTGGCTTTATGTTTATTATATTTTTTATAATTTTTATTTTATTTTTATATATATGAGATCAGAAAAAATTATTTTCTTCTATCCAATTGACAAGTGATCGTAAGAAATCATTTCCTCCACAATGACTGACTTTTTTCACCGTACAAAATTTGGAGATAAATATAATACTACAACAGTGATATAAAACAATTCTGAAATTGCTAATCCCAAAATAAAAAGTCTTACTTCTAAATGCATAATAAGTTAATCTCAAGTTTAATATCAAAATTATATATATTCCTTATCCAGTTTTTGAAAAGGAAAAGAAATCTATTTTATCATTTAAACAAAAAAAATATTATGATTCTTAAGAACTCAACGAGGCCTTCCCGTTCGCATCAAACAAACAAACAAACAAGAAAATGTCGTTGAGTTCTTACGCTTTCATGTTGACAACTCTCAAACTAAACGTTAAAGTTTTGTTTAGAAACAAACAAAAAGAAAGGGAAGACAAATAAGCAGGCCTGAGGAAACAAGGTATGTGAATTTATGCAATTTTATATTCTCTCTTATTTTTTCTACTCAAACCAAACAAGAAGAAAATAGAAATTTAACAAAATATTTCCTTTTCTTAATCACCCTTGTTAATTTTTCATAATTTAAATATTCTGCAAGTGTATGAGAGGAAAATTAGAATGGAATACAATTTATTTACCCAGTCACCATAGGGTACTTGGAATTGCCCCATTCATTCTTGAGAATATGAAGATCTGAGTGACAAATTCCACAGTACAACACTTTGAATTGTACATCATTCTCCCCAGTATCCCTGCACACACACACACACACACACACAAGATTAGGGAGTGAGCATTTTAAAACACTATGATCTTAATAAAATTAGAGTTCAACTCACACTTATAATTAAGGGTGGAGCTAGAGGGGTAGAAAGGGATCATCCAAACCCTCTTTGCCGGAAATATTGTATATAAGGTCAATTTAATGTAGGATGAACTTTTTAGTGAAAATTATGTCTCAACTACTATGTACAATTTTAAAAATATATATAGTAGTTGATCTAAACACCACTTATATTTTTTAAAAAATAAAAAATTGTATACTAATATGAGTTGTAGTGAGATGATTGAGATTCCTCGTTCCATCATTAATCAGAAGCCTCAAATTCGAGTCTCTGAAAATTAAAAAATCATGTTGATAGCGCCGCCTCAAAATATGGACGTGCAAAGTATGAATTCTCGAACCCTAATATGAATATCGAATACTGATAGGAAAACAAAACAAAACTATACCTTCTTGAGAAGTTGAAAGGAGAAAGAACCCCAGAAGTGTCTCTAGCTGCCCAACCAAATGCCTTAATTGGATGTTCATTCTCATATGATTTTGCCATTTTTTTCTCCAAATGTATAATGAGAAGTCACCTAATAAAAAGAGCCAAATTAACAAAAAGTTGAAACAGAAGAAAATGTGTACAAAATTAAAACCAAGTGGCCAATTGCTTGGTATCCATATTTATAAAGGTTGCACATTTGAGATAAGACGTGACAAAAGAGAGAGAAAATAGATAGGGGCACAACTTTTAAAGATTTTTTCCTTTGTTAGAGATTACTCCAGTCAAATAGATAGTCCAAAATAATTGTCATTTTAGAAAATTAAAATATAATTAAGTATTTTTCAATGTAGAAAAAGATTAATCTGGTGAAAACAATAACATTTAATAAAGTTCAAAGGATAAATAAAATAATTAAGTCAAATTATTATTTTAGTTAATATTTTCTTAATATCTAATATAAAATAAAATAAGATAATTACTAATAATCTCGAAATAAAAAAAAAAGATTTCTTTCAAACATGAGACAAACTAATCCCGAATTCAGTCTCAAAATTATAATCTTTTGTCCCTCAAAATAAACGTTAAATTTTGGCTTTGTAACAAACAAAAATATGATGGAGAAGAAAAGAAAAAAGGAAATATTATCCTTAACATTTTTGTTTCAAACAAAAAGTAAAGACAAAAAAGCAGGCCTTAAGGAAACAAGTTGTGTGATTTATGCAATTTTGTTTTCTCTCCTCTTTCTATACAAACCAAACAAGAAAAAGAGAAATTTAACAACCAAAAAAAATAATCCTTTTTTTAATTACCCTAGTTAATTTTCAATAACTTAAATGTTATGCAAGTTTATGGGAGGAAACAATCGAATTAATTTACCCGGGTAGAAAATTTTTTTTTACTAAAACTCCCTCTATTCATTTGTACTTGTCACGTTTCTCTTCTCGAGAGTCAAATTGCATAAACTTTGATCAGATATAACCAGATGTATTTTTTTTCATCATATCAATATGAGAAGGATTTACATATAACATTTTTCATGTAATTTTTGAACATTTAAAATAGTAAATTAATCTAATTCAATTTAGCTTTAAGTTTAGTTAAATTGACTTTCAAAAAGTAAAAGATGAAAAGTAAAAGTAAACGAAGGGACATTTTTTTTTTTTTTTGGTTGGGCGGAGTAATTAAATACTTGTGGTGATAACAAGCATGCATCAAATATCCATCGAATTAGTCAAGAAGCATACAAGCGAACCTAGCTGTCAATTGAAAAAAATAATTAGAAAGGTTAGGTCACGCTCTCCCGTGGCACATGAATGCTATTGTGTGTCAGCCCCCATTTACGATATGAAAAAATTATCTAATACCACAACTTAACTTACCTAAATTACTTGAAATCTCTATCTTTTATATTAATTATTAAAATTCCTGATTTACATTTTCTCTCTTTAAATTTCAGATACATCATTGTCACCATAAAAAATCGAATACATTACCCCTAAAAATTTGGTTGAAAATCTTCTCTCCACCAATTTAATACCTATTAATGTCTAACTTCCTCCTCCAAAAATTTTCCTTTCTACAATTTCAAAAATATAATACCCAACATCACCAGAAATTTCTAGAGCACTCAAAATCCCAACCTCCATCTCCACCGCACCACTACCACCATCAATGGCCAAAATTTTTTAAATTGAAAACTAGAATACCTAAAATACCCAACCTCCATCCCATTTCACCAACAACGGAAACTTCTAGAATACCTAAACCCTAACCACCAACTCCACCGCACCACCACCACCATCAATGAAGGAAATCGATTCAATTCTCTATCTACACCTTCAATTCTCTCAAAGCATTTCGGAACTCTCCCACAAGACGAAGTTTTCGATGTCGGAAGGCAGATTGAGGAGGAGGCATTTGTTGCCGTTGATCTATGGCTAATGGTAACGATAGCGACATTGAGATACTTGAGGTTTATTCAAAGGAGATACATAAAGGTGATGTATCTGGTTGAAAATATGACACAAATTATGTATCTGATTGCTTTATTGCGTTACTAATACATAAGATTTATGCATTGGAATGATATCAGTGTTACTGATACATAAGAATTATGTATCGAAATAAGTATCTCTTGATCCTGTTATAATGAAGAAGTTGAGAGAGGAGATAGTTAAAACTACGAATAAATGAGGTTCTGGTGCTTCAAAAGGCAAAGTTGTTGAAGATACATCAAGAGACCCTCTTAAAAAGGTATTATAGTTATGTATCGTTTTAAGAAGACATGAATATACATTAAAACTGTGGTGAAGATACATTATGTCTGTTAAATCTATAAGTGAGATACATAAATAGTCTTATACATCTCTCTCAAATTCTATCTACAGTAATGTATCTCGACACAAAAGTTGTATGGTGTAATGTATCTTTATGCTTTTTATTCTACTGATATATTTGTGCATCAAGTTATGTATCGATTCTTCACTGATGAATAACCAAATAGTAATGTATCTTATTGCAGGGTATAAAGTATGCTGTCCAAGGTATAATGTATCTCACTTCATTATGTATCGTAAAAAAAAAGTCGATCTTGAAAAACAGAGAAGAAAGAAGCAGTTTTTTCGTGCTTGAAGAATCGTGATTCGTTTTTTGAATTTTGAAATTTGAAGTGATTAGCAATATTTGGGATACTCAGAAGACATTTAAATGGATGTCGCGTGATTTGCTCCATAATTGGATAAATTTATGTTATTTTCATTTTTATCGCGCTTAATTATTACCTAATGTATCGGCTAGATGGATGTATCAGACGTTGAGTTATGTATCCGGATGAAGCGAATTCTGAAATTATATATAATTTTGATAAAAGTTGGGATAGAGAGTAATTAGATGTTAAAGTGTTGGAATTTATGTAAGTTACCCTTACGATATTACAGAGGAAATATAAGTTGGACCAACATGTGTAGTAATTGAATAATTAAATAAATAATTAACCAAAACAAAGTACAAATTAAATTATTTAATAATTGAATAATTAATCATATATTAAGTACGTAGAGTTGGACCTAACATGTGTAGCACGTAAGGTCTTGTGTTAATTTCATTTAGCTATGGATTAGCACCGGATGATAAAAAAAATTAATTAGCTAAGAGTTATTTTGCGACAAATTACAGATAAATTTTATAGCTAATTCCATGTCTTAATAGTTGCGAGAGCTGGTCATCCAGTTCGAAATTCATTGCTTGGAATTAATAATCATCCAAAATCCCACATACTTAAAATTAGTACTAATTACCCATCCATAAATTTTATCATTTGCATAGAAATACTTGTCATCCACATACGTACGTATAATGAATTGTTTTAATGAATATATACAATGTTTAGATATCTAGATTATATCATTTTCCGTCGTTCCATAATATCACACAATCGGTCATTATACAAAATGAGACTTTTGATCTTTGCGTAATGATGGATTTAATTTAACAATATCCGCCTTATAATTTTTTATCGAGTGTCCTATTTTGATAGTCTCATTTAAGTAATACCTACCTTATTTTTTGCACAAATATCCAAGAATTAATACTGTATCATGATCCAATAACTGCCAATTATACAAAGACATTATGTACTGGAAGTAAAAAGAATGAGAAACAGATGGATGATCCAACATACAATTCGTAGTTGATTCTATCGATTATCAAAGGGTTATTAGTACTCTACATATCATTCTTAGCTCTTTTACATTGACTCTATCGATCAATCATCAAAGCATACAGTGGGAGAGTATAATTAACGAATGCATGTACCGATCGATCATATATCCAAGCTTAGAACGTAACCACCAGTACGTACTCTCTATTATTTGACTTCTATTAGTTTTGCTTCTGCAATATATAAACATCGGCTGGGTGGGTAGGGGTGGGTTTGCAGCTGGTTCTTGAACAACATCTCTTAGATTTGCAACTTCCCTCTGTTCGACAAAGTGATTCTAGATTGAATAGACAACAATTACGAAGGCACGTAGAGTAGCAACATATGAGAATGTAATAAGGACATAAGAATTTCTAATCTTCTATTTATATACAATGGCGTAACAATAAAATTAATGGCCTAAAAATAAATTTTACTAAAAGCCTTAAGTATGTTCAAATACACACAAAAATTATTTGGAGTTGTCTTTTTATTTTTATAGAATTATTATTTTCAGTGTAGTATTTTTAAATGGCATAAAGTTTTATATATATATATATATTAATCCCACATAGAAATATTTTTATTTATAAAACTAATGATTAGTTTTAGTTAGGAAGATGTTAGCCATGTGTTTGCAATATATTACTTATAGGCGGAATACATACGTGGCCCCTTGAATTTGTTGATTTTTTTCGTGTTGGCACCTCAATTAGGCCATGTTCCTATTGAACACCTCAACTATATTCAAATTGTGTCAATTGAACACAAACTGCACAATTCTAGATTAGGCTTAGTGCGTGAAAGTCACTTGCCATGACATGAAAATTATAACCAATAAGAAAAATACATGTCATCAAAGAAGAAAAGGTCAAAATTAAAAGAAAGAAAGAAAATTCCATTTTTTCGTGCCTTCTTCTTCCTCAAAGCCTTCATCTCTTTCAACCATTGAAGCACCAAAAACTAATTCTAGATACTCAAATTCTTCTTTCTCCCTCTTCTTCCATTATCGCCCGTCTTTCCCCTCACATTCATCCTATTTTTTCCATCTCTTTCAATTTTTCTCTCACTTCTCAAACATAATTTCAGAGAGAAATCATAGATAGATAATCGTCAAAAATTACAGGACACAAGAAAATCTTAGACAAATGACTGCAGAGGTCAAAAACAAAATCAGGGGTCATAGTCGCGGCCTTCTAGAGGAAAGAACTCAAATTCCCGATGTGGAATCTGAAATTCAAACTTTCTAAAACCTCCAATGGTATATTTCCACCCCGCCACTAAAGATTCTAGAACTACTTATTGTCGAAAATAGAAATCTTCCAGTCTCTTATGTTCTAAGTATGTAATTTTGTCTCTTATGCATTTGATGTTTTTGTATATTTTGACTTGCAATTGATAAGAGAAAAAAATAAAAAAAAGAAATAAGAATAGATTATGGCTTCTCACTCTCCTAGAGAGAGTGTATTGCACATGCCATGTCAGGTCAGATGATTGTGTTTAATTGACACACTTTATAGAAGGACTTAGGGATTCAATAGGAACATGACCTAATTGAGGTGCCAATACAGAAAAAATCAACAAGTTCAAGGGGTTGTGTATGTATTCCGCCTTACTTATATATAGTACATTGATGTTGTTGTAAAATTTTTATTTATTAATATGAAGATCTGAGTTGTTTGATTAAAATATTTTGGTAAAAGGTAGAGTCAAACCTCTCTATATTGGCAACGTTTTTTCGAAAAATTTATGGCTACTATAAAGAGGTGTTGTAATACATGTATAATGACATTTGATGTTTAAATCTCATTTAGCTGTTATAAATAAAAATATGAAAAATTATTTCTTTGTACTTTTATGTTATAAACGAAAATAAAATACTTGTTAAATTTAAAATCTTAATTGAATTTCATATTTCATTATTGAAAGGACTACATTCCTAAAAAAATTCATAACTAGATATATTGTACCGACAAAGAATTAAAATCTAAGGAACACATGCCTTTAAAATTAATGAAAAGTTTAAATATTTCAAGCTTGACGTAAGACTTAAACCTCAGACCAAAATCAAGGGTTCACAAAATTTTCTCCCCTTTAGGTGAAGTAAATTAACCAAGGTTAAGTAAGATAAATTCAAGTTTGATCTGAATTTCCCCCATTTTTGTATCATAGACCAAGGATCTATTTTCATTCCTTATCTACTCTTTTCTTTATAGTATTTTGATTATAATTATTTTTTAGTATTCTATTTACGTGTGACAACAATTAGGAATTGAGAATTTATATCTTTAGATCAAAGAAGGGTCTAGCTATTGGAATAATGGTGATGAAGATTTTTGTCCGAACTTTCAGCAAAAGGGTATTCAATTGCTTTCTCTTGATGTGTCACGACCCAATTTCTCAAGTCATGATGGCACCTACCATAACCCACCAGTAGGTAAGCCAACCCGTAGTCCGGAACAGCTAGTAATGGACTACCAACAGAAATAAAGGAAACAACGGAATAAATACGATAACAAGGCTAATACAATCTCAAAACCTGGTGGAGCCAGTACAAGAGCTTCTAATACATCAGGAGTACAAGTGAAATATAGGAAAAATATATGTATACAAGCCGTCTCTGACACAACATAGAGAACAGTCTAACAATAAAAGGGAGAGTAGGGAGTAAACGTCGGGGAGCTCACCCCATATCTCCGATCCATAGCTGCTCCGCACGGTATACACACATCAACGACGATAACTCACACTATGACCCGCAGGCTGCAGAAGTGTAGTATGAGTACCAAACACGTGGTACTCAGTAGGCAACGGCCGACTGAGCTCCAGAAATAATGTAAGCATAAATAACATGAAGGCATGAAAGTGACTACAGACAACTATCCATGAAACTAGGCATAACAATACTAATGGGACAATAGGGATAACTGTCCTATTCTGACATCATTCAGGAACTAGAGTGCAATACCGTATATCACTGGCCAATATACAAATGAAGAATAAAAGAAGGATATATAATAGTAGTACAAGGCCAAAGGATACATATACAATGTATATAGAGAAGGAAAGAGAGGGATATACGGTGATACCATACATATAAGTATACATATAGGTCTAACTCAAAGGTAACTACCTGAGGGAGTCAACCTAACCTTTCAAGGTCCATAACCAAGTAAAGGAGCCAACACTAGCCTCATCAAGCCTATACCCAAAGGGTGACAAATCCTGGGATAAACCAATCTCAATATAATCTACTGAAAGGATAAAGGAATCAGAAACGTACCTCTAATCTCAGGTACCAGTCCACAATCAACCTGCCACGAAATAACCATAATAAAGTAACCGGCTAGTCCGGGCAAACAAGTACCTAACCGGACCCTCATAAGCCCGAAAGGTTCACAGAAACACTCAACAAACAGCAACCATAACCCGTACCTATACAACCTCCCATACGACCGATAGATACAAGCGCCAAACAACTATACTGGTGATAGACAATGCATATGAATGGATGAATGCAGTATAAACCGAATGGAAAGTGCCGGACTCGAACCAGTCTTTAAATATCATAATTTCGGACTCGAACCGATATTTATATATCATACTTTCGGACTCGAACCGGTATTTATATATCATACTTCCGAACTCAAACCAGTATTTACATCTCATATTTTTGGACTCGAACCGGTATTTATATCTCATACTTCCGGACTCAAAACGGTATTTATATCTCATACTTTCAGACTCGAACCAGTATTTATATATATATCATAATCCCATAAATCCATTGCTCGAGATCATGCTCGGGACTAAATCGTGTACAAAGGGTCGGAATATCCCTCGACCGAAGTAAATAGTAGTGGTAAGATGAGTGGATAAATAATGGACCGGAATCATCCTCGGTCGGAGTTCTAAAACATTATTTTCAGTTCAAAAAGCTCATAATCTAGTAAATAAGGTGGTACGAGCTCCGTTATAAAATAACCCTTTTAAAAGTGAAAAGTGGGAATAAATCCCCTTTTTGGAAACAGTAGTAAAATCAAGATTTTGGTTAGAATCGTACCACTAAATGAGCATGAATGCACCAGATAGTATGCATGCCATCACCAGTATCCAGACAACATAACCATAAGCACCTAAGCGTCTATAAATGATAATCTTTCCCTTGCTAAGGGCAGAATACTCACCCAAGTCCAACTAACCTCATAGTCACAGTCTCGGGCCCAATAGCATATAACCAATATAATAAGGTCTCATACCCCAGGCAACCACAATAATCAAGGGCATAGAGCCACCACAAGGATCTAATCGGGGAAAAACCTCCCAAATCGCTAAGTCAAATGGTTAGTCTCATACCAAAGGATCCTTAATCATTAACTGTGGTTAACATGCTTATAATCAAGGGCAATAGGGCTCTATGTTCATAACAAGTACTCATACTAGGGTTTGGGTCACATCTCTACCCCAAATTCCATAAAATAGGCTAAGTCATGCTATACTAGCCATAATCATATCCTATATTCCCTACCTAACATGTAGTCTATACTATACACAATCTAATAGAGAAAAGTAGACCGAAGCCTACCTCGATGCCGAACCGCAATTCTTGAAGTGTCCACAAGTCGCTCAACCTTGTTCCACGATCCCGAATCGACATCACACTATCAAAATAGTAACCTACACGTCATTATGAGTAAAACGATACCCATATTGTAATATAAAACTCCGGGTCCAAAATCGGGTCAATAATGGGCCCGTGGGGCCCGCTAACGGAATCCCAAAATTGAATCCTTCACGAGGTCCCTCGAACGATAAGGAATATGTTCTCAAAAGTTGAGCACAAATGGAGAGTAAATCGAGGCTCAAATCAATCCCCAAAGTTATGGATTTCCAAGACCTAAATTCTAAGAATTAACAAGGAAAAGAGCGGAATTCTATGAGGAAAAATAATAGGAATGATCAAGGGACATTAAAATAACTTACCTTAGTCTTAAGAATGATTACCCACACTTCCCCATGCTCCAAGCTCCAACAATGGCGGAAAAAGGGTTTTTGAATCGAAACTTTAATCGGAAATTAGGAATAACAAAATGTATATTCTTGGAAAATGGGATAATTGAAGGTAAAATCACATAGAAAATGATCATACGAGACCAACGCATCTAGAATCTCCTAAAACGGAGCTTCCTAGCTCCCGGAATGTCAAAAATACGAAATGGGTTCGGTTTGGGTCTTATTCTCAGCGATGGCTGCAAAAGCGGCCTGATCAGAGGGTAAAAGTACAGCTAAAGCGGTCAAATGGTCTCTTTAACGGTCGGTGAAATGGTCAACGGCCGCTAAAGCGGCCACACCAGCACCAACAACTTCCAAAACTTGTTTTTGACCCTCGGAACTCATCCGGAGCCCTATGAACATGAAACAATAGTGCAAATTGATCATAAAAAACGTTACGGATCCAATGAAATCATCGTAATTTCCATCTGAGGTAGTTTAGATTAAATGTGGGGCCCATACCTATAGTTCCGTCTTAACCAATTTCTAACCAATAGTCCAAAATGAGTCCGAAAGCCTAGGGACCTGAACCAAGGGTCCCTCTAGCCTAAAATCAACGTTCCGGAGCTGATGGCACTGTCAGAATTTCCATCTGAGATCGTCTACTAGGAGTTTTGGTCCGAGACCAATTTCTTAACAGCGAAAGCTTCAAAACAGGGAAATGAGCCTAAAATCCAAACGGACTGTTTGATAAATGAACCGACAGTTCCGACAAGTCATAAATGACATGTAGCCGCTGTGGGAAGGCTCGAAATATCAGAATGCACATAAATCAAGAAAATGACCTGGAGGGTCATTATATGATGACCCTTTAAGAGCTTAACAATTGACTCTTCTATCTCACCCCAAGTAGCAGTAGGTTGAGGCTCTTTATCAGCACTTTCATATTCATCTTTTACATTTGTTGTCTCTTGTTCTTCCACTTCAATGACTTGTGCAATAATCTCTTCATCAGGGTAAGTTTCAAGTATTGGAAGTGATGCGTCAAACTCCATATAAGATGTAGCATTCATTGGCTTGCTTGCTTGATGTTTTGAGATGAGATTTGAGCTATAAGTAATGACACACTACTAACATCTTGATGTAAAATATTAATATTACATAATATTTGAATATACTGTTATAAAGAGGTAATTTTACAAATAGTTACCATTATAATAAACGTCATTGCTGTTATAGGTAGAATGCCGTTATACAGAAGTAAAATATAAAATGAAAAATTGATTCAGGAGAAAATCAGCCCGCTATAATGAAATGCCGTTATAGAGAAGTTTGACGGTAGATAATTTTGCATCTTTTTTTTTTTTTTTAACAATTTTCATATTATTTTGAGGCCTCAACATTTTGGTGGCCTAAAGCATTATACATTTGGAGTAGCTTCAACAATAGCTTTCAAACTTATTGGTGCTTTATTTTTTCATTGAGCGACTAAAGAAAAATCTGGAAATAAGAAGGAGAAAGTTGCTCAGATTAATATACATGTAGCTTATACGCTGCCCCATTTAACGATCAAGTGAAACCCTAGCACAATGCGTCATCAAATCCTGCTGCATCTATCAACAAAGTTGCTAATAGTATGCTTCTAATTTAAGCGATCAAGTAAAACTCCAGCATAATGTGTTATGAATATAATTAAGATAGAGGGCCCACGTAGAAAGATGTCAAATTATATTTGGGACACTCGAAAAATGCTTATATATAGAAGAGGGGAATAATCAATTAGGGTGATGCAATAGTCTATAAAGTTGTTTCTTTATTTTATAGTTGCTTAGAGTAATTTTGGAACCTCCCTCCTTTCTTCCTTTTCTATTTCTTCTTCCCTTGGAAGATTTGGCTACTAATTTGGAGTAATTCTAATAGTACGATCAGATGACTCCTTATGTTGATGTATGCGACTACAATTGTCCCTATTTATACGATTCCCCTTCGTTACATAATACGTCTTCAAATGGAGCTATGACTATTAATAGGTCGTCCAATTTAAGTGATCAAGTGAAATGCCAACATAATGCGTCTGCAAATCTTGTTGCTGGCAACTTCACGTTAGGCAGAGTTTGATTTTTGTGAGGTGATACTGAAAAAGTTGATAGCACACCAACAAACTTGCTAATAATATTTCACAAAATGATCGAACTATCTCAATCGATGCCTAAAGCAGTACTTGGTCAACCTGTGTCATGTGTGAGCAATTGGTAGGCGGTTTACTATATGATGTAAGTATTATATCAACTTTTTTTTTAAAAAAAACAGAACCTTTTTATGAAATTGCTAGGTGTAATAAAGTGCTTTTCTGAATTTTTTTTGTTTTCTTGCCATTTGGTGTTCAGTATTCGTTGTGGGGTCCTGATTAATTCAAATTCACATTGTGTAATGCCTATTTAAGAGGGAAATACTTTCTAACAAAATTATTTTCATACCTACGATTCAAATCTGAGACTTCTAGTTAAAGAATAAAGACATCTTATACAACTTTTGTAAATTCTTGATTAGAAAATGCCTTAACATTTTTGTGTGAGAGTCAGATTTGTTAGCAGTAAACCCATAATATATTGTTAAAAGTTATGAGTTCAAAAATTATCCGTTGACATTTTAATAGTTTTTCTCCCACACATATATACATACCATTTTAATTAAAAAAAATACTAGATAATATGATTTTATAAGAAAAAGAAATGCATCAAATCTTTTTCCATGATTCGCTATATTCATACTAATAATAATTGAAGATATTTGCAGTGTAAAGGAAAAGGCAGTAACAAATGTGATTCCTATTCTAAGATATATAAGAGGTTTTGTTCTGGATTAGACATTTTTCTCTTATGGTTTTGTTATAATATTTGTTTATTATTTTGAGCTAATTAAAAAGTAATGAATCAATCAATTAAGTTCTTTTTCTATTTTAACAAGTTCAAGACAACATTTAATTAATAATCTATGAACATAATGTAAGGTACGCAGAGAAACACTAATAGAAAATGACACAACCATTAGACATAAACAATTCTTAACTTAAAAAGAAATGAAGGAAAAATTGCTGTAATAATAGTGCCTCAACATTTAAAGTAGTAGACTTAGACAAACAAATTAAACACAAAACAATTGACCCCCTATTCTCATTTCTTGTTCAATGTATTGCCAATGTCGAGCACGAAACGATACTTCACGTCCGATTTCAAAAGACGTTCCAACGCTGTGTTCACGTAGTCCATTGGCACAACTTCAATATCTGGTGTAATGTTATGCTTTGCCGCGAAATCTACCATCTCTTGAGTCTCTTTCATCCCTCCTATGCAACTTCCGGCCACTAGCTTCCGTCCTGTATTCCACATTACATAATATATACTTTAGTTTGAACTTTTCTATTTGAAAAGTGCGTAAAAAGTACTGTAAATGGACGGAGCTAGTGAAATTATTTGCTTACCCATAAGTAGAGGAAACACGGGCAACTCAATCGGTTTTTCTGGTGCACCAACCATAACAAGCTTACCATGAGATTTCAATAACATAAGCAATGGAAGAACAGGGTGACCCGCGGAAACTGTGTCAATGATCCCATCCAATGTGTTCATTGCAGCCTGTTCATATTAATTAAAAGAATAAACGAAAGGTTAGCCTCCGTTCTTGTGTTTAACAAGTTGAATTCAAAAGCCTCAACGCCACCATTGTCAAAAAAATAAAAAAAAATAAATAAAAAATCACGTGCTTTACTCATGAAAAAGAATGAGACAGGGGCATGTTGAAGACAATTAATTAAATAAAAGTGTTCTCTCTAACAGCTTGAACTTTTAGATGAGATAGTCATGCACTTCAATGTTAACAATATAATTTAAATCATGAATGTCAAAGTTATATTCACCTTCATCTGCTCAGGATCGCGGCTGATCAAGAAAGAGTCTGCGCCCAAACGCTCAATTGCTTCTTGCTTCTTATTAGCAGATGTACTAATAACAGTCACTTTGGTTCCGAATGCCTTAGCGAACTTAACAGCCATATGTCCGAGCCCTCCAAGACCAACAACACCAATGTGCATTCCAGGCTTATCGAGTCCAAAATATTTCAAAGGACTATAAGTAGTAATTCCAGCACATAACAGGGGAGCAGCGTCCATCGACAAGTTTTCAGGCCAATGTACTACAAAATGCTCATCAGATACCATGATGTCGGAGTAACCTCCGAACGTGAGGGTTCCATCTGAGTTATAGCCGTTGTAGGTAGGAATCTGACGAGGACAGTAATTCTCGAGATCAATGCTACAGTTCTCACATTTGCGACATGATCCTACCATACATCCAACTCCTACTTTGTCTCCAACCTTAACTTTCTCCACTTTGCTACCAACCTCAGTTACAACACCAACAACCTCATGCCTGTAATAACAAATTTTTCAAATTAATGACACTAAATAGAGTCTATACAAATCCTGATAAATTTCAACATGTCCCAACAACTTAGGATTTAAGCTGAAGGTCTATCGAAAACAACCTCTTTATCTCTACGAGGTAGAAGTAAGGAATGCATAAACTCTAGCCTCCCCAAACCTTACTTGTGGGATTACACTGGGTTTATTGTTGTTGTTGTTATCAACATAACTTAGGATTTACCGAGGTATCAAGAACTCAAAATAGCAAAGCTAATTGGGAATTATTTTCGCGAAAAGCGATAAAATAGCCAATAATAGACTAAGAACCAAATCCAAATTATTACAAAAGTAGCAGCAATGTGAAAAATTGAAAAGATACAGAAAATGGGAAAATTAGTAAACCAAATCATCGGCAGAGGGGGTTCATTGCAAGAAAAATTACACTATATATACGTGGTCAAAATTATTACTAACTTATGTATATACAACAGATGTTTAATCCCTTTGACTTCTTCATGCCTTTACTTTTTTATTTATTTTATATATTTTGAATGTCGTTAGTGAAATTCTGGCTCCACCAGGGCATAATGTTGTATCACTTGCATAAAAATCAAATCTTGGAAAATGTCATTTTCATCCAAACAGATATGGAATTTAACATGCCATTTGACTAAGCAATACAACAACAACAACAACAACAACAACAACAACAACATATTCAGTATAATCGCACAAGTAGAGTCTAGAAATGATAGTGTGTACGCAGCCTTACCCCTACCTTGTGATTTGACTAAACAAATAAGGATCTGATAATTAATCAAAAAAATCTGATTAATTTTTTCACCAAAAATTAAAAGAAGAATAGATAAGAGCTAATTACCCAGGCACCATGGGATACTTGCTATTACCCCATTCATTCTTCAGCTGATGAAGATCAGAATGACAAATTCCACAGTACATAACTTTAAATTGCACATCTTTTTCACCAGTCACCCTGCACCCATTAATACAAAAAAAAAAATTAAGAAAATAAAAAAATACCATCATCAAAATTACAAGGAAAAAAAAAAACCATCATCAAAATTACAAGAATTGAACAAAAAAGGTACTTTTTCGGTCCCGATTCATGTGTCACATTTAAAATTTCGAGATTGAAACTTATGACCTTTGACCATAAACTCGGACACAAAAGCTTTAAGTTTTTAAATAAAATTGATATGTTTGAAAATTACGTTAAAAAATACTATAAATCTCAATAATTAACAATTAAAAATATTTACAAAGTAGATAAGGAAATCCAGTCCAATAAAAACTTGATTATCTCTTCAAAATTTCAACTGTATCACGTAAATTACAACATAGAAAACAACAGACCTTCTTGAAAAATTGAAAGGAGAAAGAACCCCAGAAGTGTCTCTAGCTGCCCAACCAAATGCCTTAATTGGATGTTCATTCTCATAGGATTTTGCCATTTTTCAGTTGATTTTTTGTTTGAAAATAAAAATATTGATGTAGTATAATAGAGAAGAATATAGAATATAGAAGAATTTATGGATGAAACAAAAGTGATTATGTTATGATCCATATTTATAGGATTTTGAGTGTGTAATAGGTGACGTTATTAGTGAGGTGGAACAGTAATTACTTAAACAAATTGGATTTTGACTACTTTTTTGTTGTCGATTGTTGTGGAATGTTCAGTCCTAATTTACAGGACATTTTATTTATTTATTTATTTTAAAACACTTCACATTGTTTTATATGCACTTGAATCGAGAGTCTTTTGAAAATAACTTTTCTACCTTCAATATGCAGTGATATGATCTGTATACACTCTTCTCTTTCCAAATCTCACTTGTGTGATTTCACTGGATAATCTGTTATTGTTGTTATTGTCATTGTTGTCACATTGTTTTACATCTCCGATCTAGAATTTGAAGCTTATATAGTTCTATAATATTCTCTAATTTTTATAAAGTACTCTTTTCATTCACTTTGACTTGCCCACTATACTAAATATTAGTATCCATTTTTATTTTTCTAGTTTAAAAATTAAGAGATAAGTTATCGGTTAGTTCTTAATTTGGTATTGTTTATCTAAGTTATAATAATAATATATAGATCGCTTAACACATGGAATTCATCGCTTATCGTTTTCCTTTCGATTTTTCATTTGGTGTCCGATATTCGTATTGGAGTCTGATTAAATTTAAATTAATATAGTGGCTAAAGAAGATCCACGTAGATAATGTGAAACGATAACTATGAAAATAAAAAAGAATAATATAGTGTGAAATTTGGACCTATTAATAGTTGCAATTTTGGTGTGTGTATTCATATCCACATCTTTTTTTCATTCATTTCTTTCCAACTTGTTCTCACGTTTTTCTCGAGTTATTTTCCTTTCTCTTTAACCACTTCCCCACTACTTTCTTTTTTCCTCCTTTTTATATTTGTATTTTCTTTGAGAAAAAGGAGAAAAACGATATTTGCAGGCAATTGAGATAAATTGTGATAGGCCGTATAAATTATCCGCATCCAATATATACAATTAATATATATCCGATATTGAAATAATATCAGTCGATCAACTTGGCACAGTTCACTCAGAAAGTCGCGCAACTTAGAATAGTTTACTCAACTTTGTTTTATAACTCAAAAGTCACTCAACTTGGGATATTCAAAATTTACACAAATATTTTTTTTTAAGATAAACACTAAACAACATCCGATATTTACACTAAAGTAAACTATTTAACCTCAACAGTTAAAAATTGAAGTGATAATACATATTTTTACCTTATTTCTTAATTAACTTAGGTTTATTGATTGAGTGTAAACGTCGAATAAGTATTTACTGTTGGAGTCCCATATCGATGGGTGCAAAGGTCTTTGGTTGGTCTTGGACATTCTCCCCGTCATCGAGTTTTTGGGATTGAGTTAGACCTAATGTCCATTTCTTTATCATTTACCATAATAACTTTAACTTTAACTTCCTACCAAAAAAAGTATTCGTTATAATTTAGCCAAACTTAACAATTTTGATATTCCTTACTCTATTTCTCGAGTCTTCTCTATTTATAGAACTAAATTTAAATTTCAAAGGAGAGAAATTCAATAATACTCTCTTCGTTCCTTTTTAGTTGTCATGTTATATTTTTTCGAGAGTCAATTTGATTAATTTTTAAAACTAAATTAGATTAGATTAATTCAGTATCTTAAAATTAAAATTTAGATTTTCATTAACTATATGAAAAATAGTATAAGTTGCAAATTTTCTTTTTTTTATACAATTAAAAAATACGTCTTAAAAAGTTGGTCAAAGTTTGTATATATCGTTTGATTCTAAAACAAAAACTAAAACTAGGAACGGAGGGAGTAGTTCTTTTCTTTCCCTCCACATCTTAGTTTTTGACGATATTGTTTATTTGCATTTTGCTCTACTCCTTATATAAAGGATAGTTATACATATTTATGGGTAAAAATGTATTTATACTCGTTATTTACATCGACTCAATGAATATATATATATATATATATATATGTATGTCGATAGACATAGACATATAAGTAGTGCTACTGTCCGGATATCTTTGTCACATCTCGTTAGATGGAACAATGGGGCATTCTGGGTGGGTTGTGATACTCCCTTAAACTTAACTATCACATTTTTGCGAGTTTCATCAGTTTTTGATCTCATTATATACCTAAACTAATCACACTCCAGGCTTAACATGAATGATCTGTTTGGTATATATACAGCCTGCCCAGTACTTTGCACATTTTTTGATGCATGGCTTAGGCCGGCCTAGGATAATTGAAAACGAATTCACTTTCAGTAATTGGAGGCAAGTCATGAGGTGCCGGTCGGAAATTTCTTTTTAGGAGGAAAATGGAATCTATCATGAAGATGTTTGGCAAGTGTGCCTAATGTAAGAAGCAATAGAAACACCAAAGAACATATATATGGTGAACATCTGTTATATGGTGCAGCTGGTACATCGTTGGGATGAAGTAATTCAGACAGAAGAGAGGAATAGAAGGAACACCAGGTTGCAGCCTTGGAGTAACTAGTAAAGTTGCTGCCATGTGACCAGGAGGTCACGGGTTCAAGCCTTGGAAACAGCCTCTGGCAGAAATGCAAGGTAAGGCTGCGTGCAATAGACCCTTGTGGTTGAGCCCTTCCCGGACCCTGCGATAACGGAAGCTTTAGTGCACCGGGCTGCCCTTTTTATCAGGTTGCAGTTTAAAAGACTTGAAGGAAATTGTTCACAACATGACAGGGACTTGTTAGAGTCTCCAGTTAGAAACTCAACAGCGTTGTGTTAAATGAAACATCGAACAACATGTTTCAATCTTTGCCTCCTTTTCGGAGATCTCAGGATTCTGCTTATTATTATTCTTTCCTTCAGAGAGAAGCTTTACTGAACACACATATAATTAGTGTCTAGTGCTGTGCCCTTGTCCGAGGATGACGGAGATCATGGGATGCTTAGCTGGTATACTCCAACTCCCTTTTCAGATGTTGATGGTATACGTTTTCCTGCGCGCCAGACATGTGGAGCTTCACTGGAAAATGCCAACTCCCAATTTCATATGTTGATAATGTTTTCCTGTTATAACAAATTATATTCATTCAACTACGAAATGCTTATAAATAACTTTAAAATGTGCTTTATGTTCTCAAATAACTTTACGACATGAAGGTATGGAAGACGGAAATGATTGAGCTCTGCACCCTTTCAATGTATGGAATCCTAAGAAACCAGAATTGGCGTGTAAGGATATATATTACTAAATAGCATTATACAGACGTATATTGTTTTCCTACCCCCTGAATAGGCGAGTACTTGGGCTAATTTTAAGCATCTATATCCGGACAATAGAGTTTTCAATGAATCGATCATCTGCTGGTGTGCAGATTGAAGATATTTGAGCGGCTGAATGTCATCTTACTTCGGGTAGGATCTCTTGTGACGTTCTGATTGACACTGAAACAGTAGTTCAAACAGAACGAACACCTTAAGATTTTTGATTTCAAAATGGATCTTGGAATAGGGAATGAAATGAGGATAGCTGCAGCATATGCAGTCGCATTCAACTTTGGGTCTCTCCATAATAACAGTTGGGAGATGTGTGGCACGAAAGGCGGTTGTATAAATTGATTGTGAAGATGATGCAAGAAAGGGCAGAACAAACCGTTAAACTTACTACTTTACTATTGATGCTGGAAGAACAAAACTTGCACCTAAATCAAGGACGGTGATATGGCTGCTATTCGTTGATCCAGCTGAGATAGGTAACTGGTGTATTGAAGCTTTTTGACATTGACAGGGGTTCTGTAAGATTGAAAAAACGAGAGGTCAATGTCAGGACATCCTGAAAACACATTGTTAAGACAGCTGCTTAAACAAAATAAGAACAAAAAAATCACTAGATTTCCATTAGACTCATTGTTCCTCTTTTGTTCGAGAAGAAACGCTTACACCTTATAGATAAATGTTTCAAATAGCACGAAACCTGTCTGAAAAGATTTAATCTAGCAATCGTGTAATTTCACAGGATAATGGACACGAAATGATCAACCCTGGAGTATCAGTCATTATTTTAGCACTATCTTACAGACCAGCTATGACAACTCTTTCTTAATATGGTGGGACTAAAATGGAGTATGCCAGGGTGTAGTCGTGAGTTACTGGAATGTTGGAGAATCAGAGGCAAGAATTCGAACCAAAGAAAACGATGGCAAACGATTCTGGCTTGCTTATTGTGGTTATAGAATGAATAACAATGCAATTTATAGTTTTGATTTAACTAATTCTGGCTGACCTATACTTACAAGTTTAAGCCAGTGATGGTAAGTTGCAGTGATGCTAGTTTTCCTCCAAGCTTGAAGATCAAAAACATTCATTCCATAAAGCCATCAGCAACGATCATATTCCAACTTAGATGATATAATAGGACTCGTAAAATTAAAGAAATCCTTGTACTTTCTTCCAGGGCAACAGTCATCTCCACAGCTCGAGTCAAAAGCTGCACCAACAACTTTCCCCGTTGAGATCCAGTTCCCACATAGACGATAAATCATGCTGTACTACAGTATCATCGTCCAAAAATACAATCTCGTTCAGATCCGGGAAAAGCTGTGAACCCATGAAATTATATAAGAAAATCAATTATTCATTGAATGCCCATGCTGAAGATCATCCTTTTGTCAGCGAAAACAATATTAAATGATGTTATTACCTCGGGGATATAGATGCGCAGATGATTCAAGAGGGATGAGCTTTCGAGATCCTGAGTAATGCTGAGGGTTGCCAGAAAGCACCATCAGCAGGAACCCAACCAAGTTGTTGCTGACAAGATGGCATCCTTAAGCCATACCACTGAAGCATGTGTATATGATAAACCAACCAGTTAAAGGTCTATTGAATACTATAGATGACATCCGATTCAAGAAGAGAAAGCTTGGTGTACTCGCCACCTTGAAATACCAGCTTTATTGCCACTTTGCGTAGATAGCTGAATCTCGTGTTTGCTCAATTGATAGTTTGGCTGGCCCAGACTACCAATGAACTCAACAAAGCAAGGGATAGTGAACTGAGTCTCCTTTAGAGCTCAAGATCCTCAAGAATGAGGAAGAAAAAGATAAGAGAGTGCATACAGCAAGAGGAGAAGAAGGGAGAGAAATATCTCATTGATTGAAGAATTATAAATGTGCTTCCTTCGGTCATATTGTACAATAGGGATATTTATAGATTCTAATTTCCTAACTAACTAGTTAAGCCTACTTAGCTGAATTGGGCCTTAGGTTTCTTGGGTCAAGCATTGGGCTTCCTCAGTTATCCAACAGCCCCCCTCAAGCTAGGTGGTGCAAAAAGATTGATCATTCCTAGCTTGGACATAAGAACATCATGTTGTGATTTACTTAGACTTTTTGTGAGAAGATCTGCAGGTTGTTCCTTAGTAGGAATATACTCAGTTTTAACCAGACCTTTCTGAATCTTTTCTCTTATGAAATGACAGTCAATCTCTATGTGTTTTGTCCTCTCATGAAACACAGGATTGGCTGCAATTTGTATTGCTGATTTACTGTCACTGTGAATACATACAGGTAATTGCAACTTAACTCCAAGATCTTCCATCAGTCCAATTAGCCATACTAACTCAGATACTGTATTTGCCATGCTCCTATATTCAGCTTCTGCTGAACTTCTTGAGACAGTATTTTGCTTCTTTGACTTCCATGATATAAGTGAATCTCCTAGTTTAATAATAAACCCTGTGACTGATCTTCTTGTTACTGAACATGACGCCCAGTCAGCATCACAAAATGCTGAAATTGTATCCTTTCTTTTGCTTGACATTAATATTCCCAATCCAGGCTGTTGTTTGATATATCTAACTATCCTCAGTGCTGCTTCCATGTGTGATTTTTTAGGTTGTTGTAGAAACTGACTCAGTGTTTGCACACTATAGGCTATGTCAGGTCTCGTTACTGTTAAATAGAGTAGCTTCCCAATTAGTCTTTGGTAGCTTGACGGATCTTGTATAACTTCATCTATTTCTTCAGTGTCTTTACTCTTGTCTGCAGCTGATTGAATGACCTTCACTATATGTTGGTCATAATCTTTAGTAGTTAACTTGATGTTGCTATCCATAGGTGTAATAGCTGGTCTTGAACCACTGAGTCCTGTTTCAGATATTAATTCCAGTGCATATTTTCTTTGGTGCATTACAATACCTGATTCAGCTCTTGCAAATTCAATTCCTAAGAAGAACTTCAATTCACCCAAATCTTTCATCTTGAATGCCTCTTGTAAAGCAATCTTGGTTTCGTTGATCAATTCCAAGCTATTTCCAGTTATGAGCATGTCATCCACATAGACCAACACTGCAGTGAATCCTTTATCTGATTT
This sequence comes from Capsicum rhomboideum, assembly GCA_031232105.1. Lineage (NCBI taxonomy): Eukaryota > Viridiplantae > Streptophyta > Magnoliopsida > Solanales > Solanaceae > Capsicum > Capsicum rhomboideum. Next base: position 51,101,970 of record CP124707.1, read on the forward strand.
CTTAGTGTAAAGTGAGTGATCATACTGACTTTGGATAAAGTTGAACCTCAGTAATGTTTCAGCTAATTTTGTATTCCATTGTCTTGGTGCTTGTTTTAATCCATATAAGGATTTCTTGAGTCTGCATACTTGCTTCTGTCCCCCCTGACTTTGAAATCCTTGTGGGAGGTCCATGTAGATCTCATCATGTAAATCTCCTTGAAGGAAGGCATTATATACATCCATTTGATGTATATGCCACTTTCTTGCTGCAGCTATAGCCAGGATTGATCTGACAGTAACCATCTTGACTACCGGGCTAAAAGTTTCTTGGTAATCTATGCCCTCGTGTTGGCTGTAACCTTTGGCCACTAGCCTAGCTTTATATCTTTCAATTTGTCCATCTGCTCTGTATTTTACTTTGAAAATCCATTTACATCCAATAGAGGTTTTCCCAGGTGGTAAGTTGACAAGTTCCCATGTATTATTTTGTTGCAAGGCATCAACTTCAGCCTTCATTGCTTCAATCCAGTGTGCATCCTTTATAGCTTCTGCATAAGTTGCTGGTTCAGTAACATGAGATATAGCAGATATAAAAGCAGTGTAAGATGGACTTAAGTAGTCATAAGATACGTATTTTGACAGTGCATGTGGTGTTTCATTATTTATAGTTAGGGATACAAACTCCTTCATCCAACACGGGGGATGAGTTCCTCTAGTTGATCTCCTTGTAGGTTGTGTTGTATTTTGTTGAGCAGGCACAGGTTGAACCTCAATTGATGCTTCATTATTCTGAGTACTGATTGTCTCAGATGATGGCTGAGAGTTGTTGATCACACCTGTCACTTGACTACTAGAAGAAGACTCAAAGGGCATAGGTATGATATCATTGTCATATGAGATATCAGGTTGAGTAAATAAGAAAGTATCACCTGTTTTCATGTTAGAGAAAGGAAATACATTCTCCTGAAATTCTACATCTCTACTGACTAGGAATTGTTTGGTAGAGATGTCATATAGTATATAACCTTTTTGAGTATCTGAGTACCCCATATGAATAGCATTTCTTGATTTTGGCTGTAATTTGTCTGTTTCTTGAAGATTTTTTGCAAAACATAAACAACCAAGTATTCTTAGGTGTAAGAGAGATGGCTTTTTACCATTTAATTTCTCAAATGGAGAGATATCACCAATCACCTGTGAAGGTAGCCTGTTTATCACATATACAGCAACCTGTACACAATAACCCCAAAACTTAATGGGAATATGAGCTTGAAATCTTGTTGCTCTAGTGATTTCAAGTATGTGTCTTTGCTTTCTTTCAGCTACTCCATTTTGTTGTGGAGTATAGGGACATGTTTTTTGATGAACAATTCCCAAACTAGTAAACAGATCATGGCATGCAGAATTTACAAATTCTGTTCCATTATCTGTTCTAATGATTTTGACAGATGCACCATATTGAGTTTTAACAAAAATCAAGAAATTCTTAATATGCATGAACACATCAGACTTTAGTTTCAACAAAAATATCCAAGTAAATCTACTAAAATCATCAACAACAGTTAAGAAAGACTTGTAACCATCACAAGTAGCAGTTCTATATGGACCCCAGACATCCATATGTACTAGATCAAATGTCTTAGCAGTAGTAGTTACACTCTTAGGAAAGGGTAATCTAGTTTGTTTTGCACAGGGACAGACGGTACATTTATTCAAAGATTCTATAATACTGGAAATACTAATAGGCAGTAGTTTATTTAGGGTGCCGGCAGATGTATGACCCATCCTTTTATGCCAGAGATTGATGTCCTCATGCACTACCATATTCACATTTGTCAGTCCATGATCAGCTCTTGAAGCTTTAGAATGACTGAGTCCTGCAAGGTAGTAGAGACCATCTATTTCTTTACCAATCTCCTTCACCTGCCCAGTGAAGAGATCCTGAAATACGCAAAAATCAGGATAGAACTTCACTGAGCAATTCAATTGTCTAGTTATCTTTGAAACCGAAAGCAGATTAAACCTGAACTGAGGCATATAGAATACATTTTGGATGTCTGTTCTAGGTGATAGTCTACTAGAACCAATATGAGATACTTTAGTTAATTCACCATTTGGCAATATTACTTGTTTAGATTTTTCAGATTGCACAAGGGTTGAAGTATCTAATAAAGACAAATCAGAGGTCATATGATTAGTTGCTCCTGAGTCAATAATCCATTCAGAAGGATGAGTTGACACATTTAGAGCACTACAAGTACCTGTCAAGTTTGCAGAGTGTGAAGTGCTGATATGTCCTGATTCTTGAGTTGGAACAGTTTCATTCTTGTCTATCATCTGACAGATATGTTGATCGAACCTTGGTCCAGCATCAATCCTATACTGATTTGTAGGTGCAGGTCCATAATAGTTTGGAGTAACAGGAATGCCATAGTTGCTCAACTGATTTTGCTGTGGAAAATATCCAGTTTGAGAGTACTGTGGATAAGTAGCTGGTGATGGATATCCTGCTTGTTGCCAGTCCTGAACCATAACATTGTGTGCTGCATTATAAGGAGTAGGTCCCCCTCCTCTTTTATATCTAGATTTGTTCTCATGCCTCGGCTCAAACTTTTCATTTTGATTGAACTTAGGATGATCCTGTGGATATCCTATCAATTTGTAGCAGTCAGCCTTGTAATGTCCTTTAAACTTACAATGATCACAAAATGCATTTGGATTGTAATTAGGATTATACTTCTTTTTGAGCCTTGAATTTCCAGACTTAGCGTACATAGCTATAGCATCAGACTCTCCTAGTCCTTGAGACTTATTTGTCATAGCACTTAGCAGGCCTGTAGAACTAGAAGCTGCAGATGCTGCTCTTTGATTCTCATCACTCATAACCATAGCATAGGCTTGGTTCACACTTGGTACAGGGCTGAGTAGTAAAATGTGGCTTCTCACCTGAGAATATGATTCATTTAGTCCCATTAAGAACTGATATAGCTTTTGTCTCTGAAGGTATATGACAAACTCTTTAGACCTTTCACAGTTGCAACTAGGTGCAGGGATCATAGAGCCAAACTCATCCCATAGATCCTTTAACTTTGTATAGTATTCAGATACTGTTTGTGTGCCTTGAGTACAACTAGAAATTTCTTGATGAATATTGAATGCTCTAGAGCCATCAATCTTCTCAAATCTTTCTTTTAGATCTTCCCATACGGCTTGAGCATTAGTGGCATATACTACACCTCCAATCAAATTGCTTGCTACAGAATTCATAAGCCATGACAAAACAATAGCTTTCACACGCTCCCACTGATAGCCTAAATTCTCACTCACAGAGTCCTTTTTACAAGTTCCATCCACTAGCCCTAGCTTATTCCTTCCTAGTAGGGCAATCCTCATTGACTTACTCCACACATTATAATTCTCATTTCCTTTCAATTGAAACGAAATAATTGATGCTCCACTAACATCAGTGGATTGCAAATAGAGAGGATGATTGTAATCAACAGGTTGAGTAGTAGTAGTGTTAACTCCAACAGATGTATTACTAGGGTTTCCAGTAGTATTAGTCATTTTCAGTGGATGAATTATCACAAGTGAATCTCAAAATCTTTGCACTTTTCGTAGCAAATCAGAAATTCTTTGAACGCACTTGAATTTAGTAATTGATGAGAGGTATAAATCGAATTACCGACTTTCCTGACTGTTCCAGAAATGCACAAATTTGAAGACGCAATTGATTGCAGAAATTCCGAGCAATTGATCGCAGAAATTCTGAGCTAACTTCGACAACGGCCGTCGATCGATCGGGCTCTGATACCATGAACTGAGTCTCCTTTAGAGCTCAAGATCCTCAAGAATGAGGAAGAAAAAGATAAGAGAGTGCATACAGCAAGAGGAGAAGAAGGGAGAGAAATATCTCATTGATTGAAGAATTATAAATGTGCTTCCTTCGGTCATATTGTACAATAGGGATATTTATAGATTCTAATTTCCTAACTAACTAGTTAAGCCTACTTAGCTGAATTGGGCCTTAGGTTTCTTGGGTCAAGCATTGGGCTTCCTCAGTTATCCAACAGATAGCCGTCCTTCAAATCCAGAAACACCGTTATCACTTGTACTTTAAAATAAGAAAAGAATTCGAATCCATCATTCTGTTGGGGGTTAGGCATACCTTACATGACTAAGCATGTTCGACTTTTAACACAGTGGTAACTTTCACAAAAGAATAGCGACAGCGGGTAAAAAGCATAACAGAGATTCTACATCTAGAATAGAAGTCCTACATAATATCAACTCAAAATATCATCATATAGCAACTGTAAATCATCCAATTTTGAATTAATTAACTCAGAGTATTAATCATCTATCCAGCTAGGAGCCGTGGTTCCGCTCAGGTACATGAAGTAAGACTGGACAAGCACTAACTACTAAAGAGAATATATGGACCAAAATAGCACTTCACCATCTGCAAACCCACATTTCGGTACGGCTTTAAGAATGTGAGGATCATTTACAGTTAATAATGGGGTCCAAAATTCCTCGACACAATAGTCTTTCAATACCCGTAACTTAAAAGTGTGCTTCCCTTGATGTGGAAAAGTATAATAAACACAAAGCATTCCCTCCAATACAGAAACACCAATAAAGATACTCAAGTGTAATATTTGTTTTGGCAATGGTACCTCTCCTTGCACATCTATATCTATAATCTATAATCTATAATCTATAATATATTAAAAGTGTGAAGACCCTTAGAAAAGTGATTTGAACTTTTTGTCCTTCATTAAAAGGCTCCGCAATAGACAAAATCGTCTTTTCACTATTTTCCTCAAATTATTATTTAATTATTTTAATAATATTAACTATAATATTGAATCCTAAAATATATGTGAAAAGAAAAAATTAAGAATCCTAAAATATATGGTAATAAGAATAAAAACCCCCCTACTAAACTCCTAAGTTTTAGGAATCATACGTGTGTATGGTTTTTTAAATTTTTTTTTTTTAAATAAGACAGTGAAGTCTATTTTGTATTAAATAAAAAGCAAAGCAAAAGTCTACAAAGAACTAAAAAAATGTACAGTAAACGTCTAGAAAAAAAATTGTATTAGTTTAGTGTTTTTGGGATTCATATTGTTCTAAAATTGGTAGATTATTTACTTTTGGAACAAGATTATTTACTTTTGGTCTTAGATCATTCTTTATTGTTTGCTTTAGAATTGTTTTTTACGTCAAGAAATATTTTTGTAATATTTAATTTACTTTGAGGTGCATTGATTTTGTAGGTATCTTGAAGATGGATGATGATGATAATATATAGACAGTTGATGTTCTGAATTTTGAAAGCTGATTAATTTCGGGTGATGATTTTTAGTTTTGAATGATATAAATTATTGTAGCTATTAATTCTAATTCTTTTCATGTAACGATTTTTTCTTTGCCTTCTTTTATGATATGTAGTTTATCAAACTTCACAACAAAGAAAAAAGTAGTATGATGAAAGGCCTAACTAAATTTGGCTTCTTGATTTTTTTAAAGATTTCTAATCAATAGTTTGTAGGTTTTTTACCGTAAAAAAATATAACGATGCGACAAAGAGACACAGCAAGAGACAAAGAAGAGAACGAGCGAACGTTTCTCCAAAAGTATTCATAGTAAGGAAGAGCTGATATGCGTTTCTCTAAAAGCATTCATGAATGGAGTAAAAATTCACCGTACACTACGATCCTTAGGTCTATTTGGCAGGACATACGAAGCACGAGGTTTGGCTAAATTAAACTCACCCTTTGAGATTAGCTTTTTTTGGTAATAATTTTTTGATAGGTGGGATTGGGAATATTGATTATTATATGGGAATAATTTCTCTTTTGGTTAAATTTTTCTATCTCATATGTATTTAACATTACTTGAATTAAGAAGTTGTGGTTGATAGACCTTGCCACCAAGGTAAGTTACAGATGCTAGGCATTACGCTTCGGTTCCTGTTAAATATGTGTTAGCATTAAAATCATATGAATTATAAGCTCTTGGAACGTTGGTTTTAATTTATGCATTTTTTTTTTGCTAATTTGCGTAGCTGAAAATTGAATCATTATCTGAATGAAATTAAATTTAGAATTTTGCATGTGAATTAATTAATCAGTTTTTTCATAGTATGGAATGTCATCAAAGTCCATCTAAAATTTTAAACCAAATATTTTGTTTTCTTATATTTTCCGCTTCTCTTTTGCTCATGGTATTGTAGTGTTAAGATGGAGATTGTGGCGACGACTTAAAAAGTATTGATATTACAAATATTGAAACATGGAGCTCTCCAAAGATTTACTCCCTTCATCTCAAAATAAGTGTCATCTTAGTAAAAATCGCGTCCATTAAGACATTAATATATAAACTATGTAGTTTATTAACTATTCCTATTTAATAAATATTTATGAGGATAGTTGAAAAAACATACTACAAATTTTTGTCTTGAATCCCTAAGATGACACTTATTTTAAACTAAATTCTTTTGATAAAGTTACACTTATTTTTTTATGTGGAGGGAATATTCTTAAATTTCTACACGAGAAATCATGTTCATGATAACCTCCTTATTTACCTTTATTAAAAGAGTGATTAGGTTAAAAGAAACTCCAACATTAGTAATTTTCCTAAAGATCTAAATTATCCCTTCAAATCAATGGATTGCACATTCTCCATAATGACAGAACATTATTTGTGAGGCGCAAGTAGAAAATTAAGTGGATGTTTTGCCGTGAAAATCAAAATTTTCAATTTATTTAATTGTTGGAGTTGTGTTTGGCTGAAAAGAATATTTAGAATTTAAATATATTTTTTCTAAATATGGTTTATATCCCAATTTTTAAAAACTAGCAAAAACATACATTCAAATTTGCTCTAGAAGAGTAACATCTCAAAATAGGCAGTCGCATAATGTCATACATCAGATCGCATATACAAGCTACATACCATTAATTTTTGAAGATGAAATTGTGTTTGGTTATAATTTTGCAAATTATATTTGGTTTGTTTGAATGTACATTTACTAAAAAAAAATATGACATACACTTTAAACATGAAATTTAGGGTATAATTTGAAAAAAGAAAAAAATATGAAAGAAAAAAGTGAAAATAAAGTTTTGAATGTTTTTAAAATTCCACATACAATTTCGTATTTGAAAATTTCATAGTCAAACATTGATTTTAAAATAAAATCTACAAAAAAAGTCAAAAAAGTGAAAAAATCTCATGGTCAATCGCATCTCAGTATAAAACTGCAGTAAAAAATATTCAATATGGAATCCAAATTAAGTCCTAGAACGATAGCTATGAAAGACCTATCACCTATCACATATTCAAATTCATAAGTCTTTTTCTAAGGCATATTTATACGTCTTCTAAAGACTAGCATGAAAAAAATTACAATCAATCTTCTTTGTTTAGAGAATAACATCCTATTTAAGAAAATACAATTTAAAAGGAAGATCAAAATTCTAATTAAACCACATGGTTACTTGAGAGTATTTTATACTTTACATTCTTTGGAATATATTGACTATAAAGTTTAATCCAACTGTTAGAATGAAAACAATCAGAAACTTATCTAGCAAACATGAATGGAAGTTGGAGAGGGATTTAAACAACCAATTTTTTTATACTCAGTTTTTTAATAGTTGTGTGATTTTGTAGATGATGTCCTTACCGATTCGTTTTAACGACTTATTGTTTGGGAAAAGTTTCAAAAATATTCAAAGAAACTGCAAAGACGAGGGTTATTAGAATTAGAAATTACATATCAAAATATATACGTAAGATAGTACTCGATCTTTAAAATATTGAACGATGAAAATCTCCTCAAAATCTTGATAGTATCTACTTTTATATGAATTGATTGTCAAAAATATAATGTTATGATCCAAGCAAAAGCTATTGTCCGATAAACGGTTCAAGAATCCTTGTATTACAATTAATGGATGGAAAGTGTCACGGGACCATCTTTGTTTGAAGACTTACTACTAATTGATAAAAGTGTTTTGTATAAAGAAGTTGCAAAATAAAGAGAATTATTAGAATCAGATAACGACATTTCAAAATTATTAGAATCAGAAAACGACATTTCAAAATGTTTTTGTGAAGCAGTTTTATCTCTTCACAAAGTTTTAGTAGCGACAAATTTTATTGTTTAGCTTCAAAATTTATTCGTCGCTAGGTAAAAAAAATTTCAGTAGTGATTATTATTCACTTTGGTCAAGTCAGACATATGAAAGAACAATTGTCCAACGAAACATGTTGATCATCTGAACATCTACGTGCTATTATTAATGTGCAACAGGTGTTCGTAGATATTAAAAGCACGAAGGTCTTTACAATGTTGGTTGAATATAATAGACAAAATTGTCATTTACTAATTTTTTAAAATTATTATTAAATTATTTTTATGATATTTAAATTAAGGAGTCCTAAAATATATGGTAGGAGGAAAATATATTTTAAAAATTCAAGAATCTTAAAATATATGGTAAGAGGTGTTAGAAGAGTTAAAACTAAGAAGTCCTAAAATATATGGTAAGAGAAAAATTTATTTTAAAAATAATGAAGTCCTACATATATAAGAAAAGGAAAAATATATGGAAGAGTTCTAAGATTTAAATATTAAAATGTAATAATACATATCTTTATTAATTATTTATTACACGGTCCTTTAATTTAAATGAAATCAATTAAAGTTATAAAAATTAAATCCTTATCCTTAACTATTTGTAAGACATAAAAACTCATAATATTTAGCATTTTAAAATTGACAAATAGTTTACCTTATTTATATAATTTTCTAATTTAAATTGTATAAAATAATTATAATTACTTATCTTTATTCAGTAATACAAACATAAAATGTTAAAAATACTTACTTTAATGAGGCATCTTTTTTCCTTATTTAGTCGTTCTTCTATCCTTTTGTTTAAAAATTTACACATTTTTATTTAATTTCTATTCTATAATTCAAAACTATTGTTCAAACAATTGATGTAATTTTAAAAAATTAGCGTACGATCATTAATTATATGCACACATTACAACGAGTTAAAGTTGGCGGCCTATGACCAAATAATCTCGATACTAATTATTTGTTTGTTGTCGTTGGTCAGGTTTGTAAAGTCCAAATCTTTAGTATTATTTATTTTATTTTATTTGTTTTGTATCTTTTGTTCCGCTTTGTGATGATCTAAGAGTCTAATTTTTCATTTATATGAAAACTCTTATTTATCTTCCATATAAAATCTTTATGACTGCCAAGTGTTGATATATCAAGACGTATTGATTATTGAATCAATTCGGTGGTCGATTTTCTATATGCTATGAACTATTAGATATATTAACTTTATCAATAAGGATTGTGGTAGAGTGATTATTCTTTATCTTTAATTTGAATTTTTGAGTTTGAATCCCTCTGAATACTGAGTCACTTTTGTTAGAGAGCGCTTTTCTCCTCTAATGTGGACATTTCGACATGAACTCGAATTTAATCAGGACGATTGAAGATGCATGAATTTTATTATTTCCTAAAGAATCATTTTTCAAGTTAGTCAAATTAACTACATTTTGATGACGCGCCAGTAGTGGCACAATTTTAAATTGGCAAAGCAAAATATGAATTCTGAATTATTTATACTTTTGGGAGTGGAAGATATAAAAACTTAAGAATTCATATTAAGAAAACAATATGAGAAGTCTCTCACATCATAAAAAATTTCATCAATGCATCTTCTAAAATCGAAAGTCTAAATAAAAATTATAATAGGAGTAGTAGTATATACTAACTTGTAATTCTAAAATATTGTATTGAATTTACAAACAAGAGCTTGAATTTTATTTTTCATTATTGAAATCAAAGAATAAAAATATTATAGTTTGTTTAAAATCAATTGCTAATTTTCAATAGTTTAATCTTCTTTTACATATTTTATACTGATTGATTTATTTTTTACCATTTAAAAATATAAAGAGAGAGAGGGAATTGTGATTAACAAGAGTAAAAACATCAATATCTTCATTTGCAATTTCTAAAAGTTTAGAAATATTTATTTTTCCAAGAGCTCATATTTTTTTATATTTATTTTTAATTTAAATATATTATTTAATGTATTTACAGTCAAACATCTCTATAGTTGCAGCATTTGTCCGAAAAATTCATGGCTACTATAGAGAGGTGCTACTATACAAATATAGTGACATTTGATGTTTAAATCTCATTTAGTTGTTATTAATAAAAATATAAGAAATTATTAACCAGTTTAACCAAAATAATAGTGGAACAAGGAGGTTCCAAATATATTTCTAAAGTTTTTTTCCTTTTTACCTTGTGATTATTCGAATCTCTACCCCCAAGTGATTTCTCATGAGACTAAGAAAACTTTAGGCATTGAACTTATGTTGTCCTAAAGTACAACAATTGAAGAACTTAAAAAAACTTACAATTGACTTAGTGTAATGATGATTATCATTAATATTTTATTTTATACAATACATAATATATTTTTATAAAATATAAATATTACAAAATATTTGAATATACTGTTATAGAGAGGTAATTTTACAAAGAGTGTACTACTATAATAAACGTCATTGTTGTTATAGGTAGAATGTCGTTATAGAGAAGTAACATATAACATGAAAAATTAGTTCCGGAGAAAATCAGGTCGCTATAATGAAATACCGTTATAACGAGGGGTTGTTATAGAGAGGTCTGACTGTATATATATTTTTAAAGTCGTCTATTCATTGATTTGAATATAATAAGTTTGTTCTTTTTATACATACAACTTTCTTCTTTAACGTTGAATACACGTGCAACGCACGTATCCTAAACTAGTATATTAAAAGTGTAAAGACCCTTAGAAAAGTGATTCGAATTTTTTGCCCTTCATTAAAAGTCTCTGCAATAGACAAAATCGTCTTTTCACCTTTTACCAATTAATTTTCTGAAAAATAAATAATTTCCACTGAAAATTTTTTCAAGCTATGTCACTTTTCTCAAATTCGTGTCCTATTTGGTTTATGTGAATTTTTCCAAAAATACATGACCCAAAGAAAAAGGACCAAGTCTAATAAGGTTAGTTTTCTTTGGTTTATCCATTTATATATGGTATACTGTCGTAGGGTTTGTGGGTTGGGTGGGTGGAATTAGGTTTATGTTTTAGTATACTTCTCATGGTAATATTAATTTACTATACAAAGAATTCGGTGTATTTAATTACATGTCCTTGACCTATATTCTTGGGTTCTTTCTTGACAAATATTACATATCCACTTGATTTTGGATCAAGTTCACGAGAACAAAATTTCTAATTTTTTCTCTCTTTTCCTTAAGCTATGTAAAATTTGTTATTTTTTATCATCTGTTCCTTAATTTTTTTGTTAAATTCAATTCAATTGTCATGATGCTTGTGCTATATTTTTGTTGGGTTTAGGAATTTTGGTGGCAGTCTAAAATATATATAGAAGAATGTTTGGTCAGACTTTGAGAATTTTTTTGTATAAATGTTAGGTTTAATCGTATTGTTCTAATATCTATTTTTGTTGTAGTTTTTGTTCTGTTACTATTTGTTTGTTTTTCCTACTTAATACAGGTGGTAGCTGAATGTTCAGTTACTGTGAGGAATTTTTGTATAAAGGTTAGGTTTAATGATATCTCTATTATCATATTGTTTTCTTGTAGTTTAGAGGTGGTAGATGAACATTCGGTCGGACTTTGAGGATTTTTTGTGTAGAGGTTAAGTTTAATCGTATTGTTTTGATATCTCGATTATTCTATTATTTTGTTGTAGTTTCTGTTCTGGTACTATCTATTTTTGTTATTATCCGTTATTTTTCTACTATCATTACTTTTTTTAGACAACTTATTGCTTTTGTTACTTGTTTCAAAGCTATGTTGGTTGATCGCAATTTGCTGGCTTATATTTGCAACCTCTAGGCTTGCACATAATAGAGCTCAAGACATCGTAAGGGATGCTCCTATTATTTAGGAATAATTCATATGAATTTAATTTATTTGGAATTTATATTATTTAAATATTGATAAATAATTTATGGAAGAAAATAAAATAGGAATTTAATGAAAGATTTTGTAGTTCTATAAATTAAGAATCCTTCTTTAATTTTTTACAACAATACATTCAATTCAATCCTTCCAATCCCTATTTTTGTTTCTAATACTAAATTACATGTAGAGATTAAAGAAAGATATGAACACAAATAAGAGACTTCAATTTTTGTCCTCTTTTTTGTTTTTCTTTTTCCTTTTGTATCAATTTCTTATTGTGTCTCTTGCTATACTGGAGTTATTATGGTTTTAATATCATAATATGTACGTCCTTCATAATGTTCGGGACATTTTCAGCCATCAAATTGTCCTCCAAACTAATAAATATGGAGGTTTTTGAGATGAGGAGGTATGCAAAGAATTCTTCTTTACAATAATACAAATTATTACTATTGTTAGATAACTTTCCAACATTTTCAACTCTTTATCACTTCACCTTGTGATATTCATATTCTAATATTTTGCATATCTATTTCACAGAATATATGTTATATTGAACTAGCACATTGTATACCAAAAGTCTTGATCTTCCTCTGCCATGAAAGGGACTTTTTCAACAACATTTTTTTAAATTGTTCTTAACATTGAAATTGCTACAGGTACCAATAAGGAGTATATGCAATCTAATAAGATATAACTTTGATTTTAAGTTTAGGATGTGATCTTCTAAATTTTTTATGTGCGGGCAAATATCATTAATTTTTGTATTTATCTTTCAAGTTGGGGATAAAGCTAAAGAGATGTCTTGTAAGCATTGTTATCATTCCAATTGCATTAACAATTGGATCATGCCCCTTATCTATAGTTTATCAACTTTGTCAACTTTATCTTAATGTCACCGTTAAGCCATCTGGAGATTGGTTCTGTTGATATCAACTTATTTGAATTGCGTTGTTATCAACTTATTGAATTGCATGTTGTTTTTGTATATTCAGAGTTACACAAAATTGCTTATTCCTAAGGGACATAATTCAGCATTTGAGGGGTTCTTATCGGCTCTTTCGCCGTTGCATGTTAGGAATTTATCTTTTGTAAATTTTATTCCGTTATATGATTTTATATACTCAAATTGGGATGGCAGTGATTGTGTAACATGTATTTTTTTCCCCCTATATATACTATTTTTGTATTTTAGTGTTGGCATGTTTAGGTTGTAATCATAATTAGTTATTGGATACTCTTTTGTTCTAAAACTACCTTCTTTATTAGAAGATTTAGGGTTAAAACATGTAATTAAGCTGGAATTGCATTGTTCACTCGGTTGAGGCAGAATTGAAAATGAAGTTTTTATGGTTGGTGTCAAGTTTAGTTGTATATATTTATCATCTTTTAAATTCATATTGGGAATTTGAAGAAGACAATACTAATTTGCTATGCCAGTTCAAGCTGTTTATGCCACACTTAAAAGTTGAGTACTCTATCGACGATTGAGTTAGCAACCCAAAGAAAATATCAAAAAAATTGTATAAATTCAATCCGAAGAAAAAGAAATAAAGACAACCAACAATCATTGAAAGAAAAAATCTAAAAAAAATGCATTGACACTTTCTAATTAATTTTAAAAACATAAATAAAACTTCAAAATAATTTAATATCAAGTACACACAATAACTTGTTCTTTTTATATAAATATAATATTAATTAATGCAATATTCACGTGCAAAACACGTACACTTAACTAGTCATTTAAAATTCACCAAATAAATATGACATTGTACTCCAAAAACATTGTCCATGTAAGTGAAGATTAGGAGACTTAAAAACTGGTAAGCAATAAATAAACTAATAAGAATATGAGAGTTGTAACATGATAACAGGAGGGAAAAAAGAAGTGCCTCAATCATACATAAGAAATTAATTAGTTAGTGATTTTGGAGATATCAAACTTTCTGTAAAAGTGCATCCATCCTGAATGGTATCACATCGAGGCTTTGATCTAAATGGTCCATTGCACGTCCTAAATGCATGCCCGCTAGGTTTATAACTCATGCACCAGAATAGCACTTCACCATCTTCAAACCTATATTTCGGTTTGGCATTAAGAAACCCGTTGGAATATTCTAAAGTTAAAAATGGCATCCAAGATCCCTTGGCACCATACTCTTTCAATGCCCATACCTTAAAAATATGATTCCCTGGACGAAACATATTAGAATGAAGACAAAGCATTTCGTCCAATACACAAACGCCAATACTGCTGGCGCCCGACCTCAAGCTTAATATTTCCTCTGACAAGGGTATCTCTCCGTATACTTCATTTGAGATACCAAACGAAACCAACACAAAATTATTACTTGAAATAGCAATCCAATGAAATGTAGCATGTGCAAATGCAACATACTGCATGGCAAACACCAAACTGCGAATGCCACGAGGATGTTCATCAATTCTTCTCCAAGAGCCACTTTTCAACGCGAGAATTTCATTAGGTAATTTGACATGACCAACTTCCTGGCAGATATGAAGGATCTTATACTCACCACTGGTTGAGTCATAACCCAATCCAAAACGACATTCTGGCGCCCGTGGAAGAGGGGGAGTACTATTGATTCTCTTGTGGAGGGGTTCCACAACAAAAGAGTGGAACGGTCACAATCCAAAATATCAGGAACCCTGATAACGGCTAAGCAATCGTAAAAACAATGGATTGCGCAATGCACTGGTCTAGGGTTTGAAGGGCAATCAACTTTAAGTTTTTGTACATCCTCAACCAGTTGAACCGGCGACAAAGGACAACAATACATGGAAAATCTTTGATCCTTAGGCTCTCTTGGAAGATAAGAAGTTTTGGGAACCTTGGTCACTCTTGGCACAATTGAGATGCTTCATCTTAAAGTAAGGCTCGGAGATCAATGTTTTCCAAATATTTGAAACACATTTGAATCGAAGAAGAGACCGTACAGGCAACCTGCTGAGAATTTCCATAAGTATTTCCTCGGGGAGGTGATCCGTAGCCTAGATAGGACAGAAAAGAGAGGTCAGACATTTTTCTAACGTATCCAAATAATCGACAGCTCTACTCAGGGCTGAAAACTATAAAAATCCTGGAATTGTTTTTTGATTTCTTCTATATACTATTTACTAACAAACAATAAAATTGAATAGTTCAAATGAAGAATAATGAAATTGCTCAGCAATTGACAATGGCACCAAGTAAGCAACAAATGAGCAATGTACTTAAAGAATTTCTGCCATGTTTGAAGCCTTGACTATAGTTGTGGTGTCCGATTTTGCAAGATTAGAAAAAAAATTACGGACATAGCATTATTCCCATTCTTACTATTTACCAGAAAACACCACACCGGCGCACCCATGGTTCAGGTAAGTTTTCCCAAAACAATTTGAATAAATTTAAAGTGAATTAAACATGAGAATACACCTTGTAGTCATAGGAAGCCTAGAAATAGAATCTAAATCCAACCAAACACAGTGAAACTTAATTGTTAGTAGCACCTTGATCAACAAATCCAGTAATTTCTCAGACACAAAATCGCGTAATTCTTAACACTTGCAAACTATTTTCAGTCACAAAATCATACTTCGATCTAAGAACTAAAGAAAAACCAATGAAGCGGTTGTTGTTTTTTCAAATAAGGATGATAAAGAATACATGAAATTGGCATTTTTAGCTAGCCAGAGTATCTTCATTGAAAAATTTCATCTTTAATCATAACCTAGGAAAATGTCTCATACAACAAGCAACAACATATAAAAAACTCAATTGTAAGTAACACCACCCAGAAATCACAACTTACCCAATCAATATCCATCTGATCGGTGTTATCATTTGACGGTGCTACAACGCTCTTCCCTAATTTGTTTTTGAAAAAATTGTGGTTGGTTATAGAGCACAATAGAGACAGCGAGATACTTTAAACACACAGCAGCTGCTGCAGAAAAGAAAGAGATACCTTTGGAGATGTGATCAAACTTTTGGGTCGCATCTTCTACATTGCTAGTAATAGTTTGATTGAAAAGATTAGCCTTTTTTGTATTTACCACGGATTTCTTCTTCTGTTGATGACCTTTTGCCTTCTGTATAAAATTCAACAAACTTAATGTGTGGAGATCCAAATTTGGATGTCAACACATGATTTTGCAAAAAAGCATGTCCGTTAATTGGTTCAGAAGTCACAGGAGCAGTGTTACAACTCGTACAAATAACTGATATGTACAAATCAATAAACCTGGAATTGTTTTCGATTTCTTCTATCTACTATTTACAAACAAACAATAAAATTGAATATTTCAAACAGTGAATCCTGAAATTGCTCAGCAATTGAAACTGGCACCAAGTAAACAACAGACGAGCAGTGTACTTAAAGAATTTCTACCATGTTTGATGTCCAGTTTGACACGAGAAATACACGATGTAGCCATAGCAAGCACACCTAGAAAATATAATCTAAGTCCAACCAAAAACAATGAAACTAAATTGTTAGCAACAGTCAACACCCTGATCAACAAATCCAGTAATTTCTGAGACACAAAATCGCATAACTCTTAACACTTGCAAACTATTTTCAGTCACAAAATCATACTACGATATACAAACTAATGAAGCAGTACTGCTGATCTTTCCAATGAGGATGATAAAAATATATAGAATTGGCCTTGTTAGTTAGCCATAATATCTTCCTTGAAAAATGGTATCTTCAATCATACAACAACAACATACACAATAAAATCCGACAAGTGAGGTTTGAGGAGGGTAAAGTGTACGCAGACCTTACCACTACCTCGGAGAGGTAGAGAGGCTGTTTCAGAAAGACCTTCGGCTCAAGTGTAGCAAATCCAGGTACAAAGAAGAGGAACACATTGAAGATAATATGGCAACACGATACAGAGCAGAATCTACCATAAAAACAATAATCAGCCATGAAATAGTGCAATAATGAAAACACAATAAACGACAGCAAAGATAGATATTTACGGCTAAACCCTACGGTACCATATGATGACTAGTATACGACAACACTCCTACCCGACTAACGTCCATCTGTTTCTGTATCTTTGAAGCAGAAGTAGAACTACTACTATTTACTAATTTTCCCTCATTCTTTCTTTTCTGCGTCATGGCAAAACTCAGTTTTTTTTTTTTTTTGATTTGCAAACCAAATACATTCGTGACTGATAGGCTTGGGAAGGACGAATAGGGGCAAAATTGTAATATTAAATGTTTTATTTGTTAAATTAAAATTAAATCAATTTAGTTGATTTTAAAATTATTGCAATTAAATTAAACTACATACTATAATTTACTGGTTTGATTGTTATTAATTTTGATTTGGTTGTTCAACTATTAACCATACATAAATATCAAGTCATCCAAAAGACTTTGATTTGGTCACTCACCATATCGGTGTTTGGTGGATGAAATGGAGGCTCGCATCGATAAAAATATATCTTGTGAACATCCGTGGCCAATACACTAAGCGCGTGAGACATTCAACCAAAAAACCAAAAAGAGTAAATTCTTAATCTGAAACCAAACCAAAAATTCAAAAAACTAATCCAAATTAAAATTCGGTTTGATTTGGTTTGGTTTTTCAGTTTAATCCGAATAATGCACACCCCTAAATACAATTAAGAAAGTCGGAATGGTCTAAATAAAAAATATACATGTTTAAGGGTAATAATTTATGTATACTCGTTATTTATAGTTTACATCGATTCAATGAATACATATCGACAGCCATAGACATGAGTTGTTAATACAAATTTAGGAGAACCACACCCCAAAAGTTAGCTATTGACGTGGAAGAGCCCAATGCTTTATAAGCCCCACATTAGTTACTCTATTTAGCCGAGGTAGCACTCAAGTTTCATTCCTTGCAATAATAATATCATAACAAACCACCACGCTCCGCATCCGTCATCCTCAACGACGTACTGTGCCATAGACATTGCTAGCCCAAGCCGAACACTGTCATACCGGCGTCACCATCCCCGACACGGTAGGTGATAGGTGACTCTGATAGCATTATATACATCCTTAGAAAAACCACACCCAAAAAACTAGCTATTCCCCATTTAACCAATATGGCATTCAAGTAGTCCATTGAGATGGAATAGCTCAAGGCTATACAAGCCCTACATTAATTCCCCATTTAACCGATATGACATTCAAGTCTCATTCCTTGCA
Source organism: Capsicum rhomboideum (assembly GCA_031232105.1). NCBI lineage: Eukaryota > Viridiplantae > Streptophyta > Magnoliopsida > Solanales > Solanaceae > Capsicum > Capsicum rhomboideum. Next base: position 51,120,194 of record CP124707.1, read on the forward strand.
ACAATATCATACCATTTGTGCTCCGGTCGGCTATCTTTGGCACATTGTGTTAGATGAAAATTGGGGTGTTTTGAGCGGATTGAGACACTCCCTTCACCTACTAAGAATTCCTAGTCACATGGAAAAAGAGGTCAAACGATAATGTAAGGCCACGCACCCTCATAGAGTATATTCACATCCAAACATCTGATTAAGGAACGGGGCAATGCCTATGATGCTTCCGGCCACATATCTTCACATAGACTTTTGTCACTGAATTAGAATTAATTAATACACGTTCTCACCTTAGTTTGTGATTTAGCTATGACAAATTAGTATAATTTAGTGCAGGTAAATTTTAGTTTTAAGATTGCTCTTACTTTTCAATGTCACATGAAACTAGTGTGTCAAAATTATAAAACACAATATCATATTTGTTTTGTGACTCCTTCCTTTTGATACACAAAATATAAGAAATAAATACCAATACATGCAAGCTTAAACAAAAGATAGTACATAAGATATCTACCCCAATTTTCATTTTCTTGACCAAAAATGCAGAGATATGCCAGAAACAAGAAGTCCCTATCTCAATTCTTGTTCAATGTGTTGCCAATATCAAGCACAAAACGATACTTCACGTCCGATTTCAAAAGGCGCTCCAATGCAGTGTTCACATAGTCCATTGGCACGACTTCAACATCCGGTGTTATGTTATGCTTTGCCGCGAAATCTACCATCTCTTGAGTCTCTTTCATCCCTCCTATGCCACTTCCAGCCACTAGCTTCCTTCCTGTATTCCACATTATATATATTTTAGTCAAAAAAAAAAAAAAAAAAAGCAACCTGGTGCACTAAGCTTCCGAGATGTGGGGATTCCCAAGAAGAGCCACATTATATAAATTTTAGTCAGAACATTTTTATTTGAAATCGTGCATAAATAAAACTATATATGCTTACCCATAAGTAGCGGAAACACGGGCAGCTCCACCGGTTTTTCTGGTGCACCAACCATAACAAGCTTACCATGAGATTTCAATAACATAAGCAATGGAAGTATAGGGTGCACCGCGGAAACAGTGTCGATGATCCCATCCAATGTGTTCATTGAAGCCTGTTCATATTAATAAAAGGAATAGACGAAAGGTTAGCCTCCGTTCTTGTGTTTAACAAGTTGAATTCAAAAGGCTCAACGCCACCATTATCAAAAAAAAAGAAAAAAGGAGAGAAATTTCACGTGCTTTGTTCATGGAAAAAAAGAATCAAGGCCGCCCACACGTGGTGGTGGCTTGTTGAAGACACAATTAGTTAAATAAAAGTGCTTAGTCAAACAATTAAAACTTTTAGATGAGATAGTCACACAGATATTATCTATGTCATGAATGTCCAAGTTATATTCACCTTCATCTGCTCAGGATCGCGGCTGATCAAGAAAGAGTCTGCGCCCAAACGCTCAATTGCTTCTTGTTTCTTGCTAGCAGATGTACTAATGACAGTCACTTTGGTTCCAAATGCCTTAGCGAACTTAACAGCCATATGTCCGAGCCCTCCAAGACCAACAACACCAATGTTCATTCCAGGCTTATCGAGTCCAAAATATTTCAAAGGACTATAAGTAGTAATTCCAGCACATAACAGGGGAGCAGCATCCATCGATAAGTTGTCAGGCCAATGTACTACAAAATGCTCATCAGATACCATGATGTCGGAGTAACCTCCAAACGTGAGGGTTCCGTCTGAGTTATAGCCGTTGTAGGTAGGAATCTGATGAGGACAGTAATTCTCGAGATCAACGCTACAGTTCTCACATTTGCGACATGATCCTACCATACATCCAACACCTACTTTGTCTCCAACCTTAAATTTCTCCACTTTGCTACCAACCTCAGTAACAACACCGACAACTTCATGCCTGTAATCATAATTTTTGAAATTAGGATTCACTGAGGTATTAACAACTAAAAACAGCAAGCTAATTGGGTAGAGCTAAGGGAGCACGAGGGGTGTAATACCCTACACTTAGAGGGCATAAAAGTAATTTTAAAAATAAAAAAGCTTGTAAATTAAGCCTTGGGCTAAAGCCCAAAAAGAAAACAAAAGCTGCCTAGCAGCGTGAACCACAAACCAAAGGAAAAAAAATTTGAAATAGAGAAGAAGAGAAGAAAGAGACGAAGAGTAGAAAGCAACAAGGGTTTGATTTTTGTCATTCTTCTAGAGAACGAAGAGGAAAAATAATCAAAGAGAGAAAGAGCTAGAAAGGTATGTTTATGGACTAAATTATAGCTTAAACTCCTATATTCTATGACTATAGATTTGGGGTTGAGAGTTTTAGAATCAAGAGGTTTAAGAGGTGTATAAAATATATCAATTTCCATGAACAAAACGAATATGTGTTTAGATTTTTGGGCATTTGGGGAATTGATGTAGTTGAAATTCTAGCAATTTCTTTAAATTTCAGCAATCAAGAAGAAAAGAAACAGAGAACAACTTGAACGATAAGATTACATCGGGTTGGGTGTTCTAAGCTAGTTTTGGCTTATAACATAAATAAAGAATTTTAACACAAGATTGATATGATGTGATTATAGTTTGAATCAAAGGAAGTCATATGAATTGTTCGAGGTGACAAGTTTGGTTTTTTCGACAAGTGTACTGTGAGTAGTAATCTTACCATAATTTGTGTTTCTTAACTTGCATAGTTTATACATGATTTTGATGAAAACAAGAGTTACCGAATGCTTTGAAATTGCACGTGAGGCAAATCTTTTACTTGATACGATATTGAAGTGGTTATTTGAGACGTTCTCACTGTTATAAGACATATTTACCGTTATTTGTGACATAACTACTATTATTGTGAAGGTTCTTCATTTACTTGAGAAATAAGTATTTTGATATGTGTTTTGTTCAGGTTTATACAAAATATGATTTGATATGAACTTAAATGCCTTGTACTATTTTGAAAATGTTTTCATATGAGTACCTACTGTTTACAAAGAAAGTTTAAATAGGAGTAGACCTTGATTTGGATTCCGTAGCTAACGGCGGGTTCGTTAGACCTGGTGCACCTTGTATTTACAGATTACTGTTACGGCCCTCGCTAGTGGGAAGGTAGAACTAGCATACTGTTACTGATTTCCCTCGAGTAGGGACCTATTGATAAGATATATGACTCCTTTATGAGGGGTTCACTGCAGTGGCGGATCCAGGATTTTAAGATCGTGGGTGCTCAACTGCTATAAGTAAAGGTTGTTAGCAAACTATGCGTAGTATTGCGGTTAGAAAAAATATTATCATTCTATTTAGAATCATTCTCTTATATGAATTATCATTATTTATAGTTGTGCCAATTTTAAAACTATATATACATATAAATTGTGTGTATGGTTTATGAATGTGAGACACGCGACATGACGCAACTTCAGCTTACCAAAGAAGATACGTAATTCCCAAAAAATTTCAATTTCTTAAATCTAATTTTAAAAATATAAACCCTATTAAACCTAACAAAATCTCCTTATAAGGGACTACATAGTACTAAATTTTCACGACTTATGGAACAACATCCTCAATTTCAACAAAACAAATTGCCTCAAGATAAATTGTTTGGGTAAAGAACTATAACCATTCATTTTGGATGATAAATATTTTTATTGATGTTTTGCCGAGGAGAAGTGGAAGAAAAAAATGTCTGCAGCTTAGGAAAAGAAGCAGAATAGACACTTCAAAAAAGGGAAAAGAATTAGTGTGCCGCTGTTGCTGGGACTCGAACCACAGACCTTCCCCACGTTCATCCCTCCAAAGTCAGCATCCAACCACTGTACCCATCAGTCTTTGGTGTCAGTGGGTGCTTACACGTAATTTTGTACTGATAACTGCAAATCTCAGTATAAATATCTATGTTCTGTGTCGGGGTTAGTGGGTGCTCGAGCACCCATACCACTCCACGTGGGTCCGCCCCTGGTTCACTGTTATTGGCTATTTCCTGAAGTAGAATGCCACACTGATTACATAATTCATTCTTGGAAACCTCCCAAAAGATAAAACTGGATATGATAGTATTTGTTGGTTATTACTAAATTGCTAAATTAATTTCTTATATGATGGTTAACATTTTCTGAAAGAACATCATTTCATGATATTTTCTGATTATCATACTAGCATGTTTTATGACTTGTCCCCATTAAATCGGTTGTGGTTAAGTGTTATTACTCACTGAGTTAGCGTCTCACTCCTCGCTATTTTTTCAGAGAACTCAGGTGACGGTGAGGATTTCGTTAGCTAGAGCATTTGAGTTGGCGTATTTCTGGTGAGCCCCGCACTTGTTCGCGAGGGCAGCAAGTTTATTTATTTGTTATGATTTTTCTTTGAAACTCTTAGAGTCGCTCCATAGTCACTCCATTTGAGTTTGAGTATTCTTTTGTTATTATGGACTTGTGGAGTATTTGACTCCTTCTCGTGTTTGGAGATGGATTTCGTATTGTTAGTTTGTGGTGAACGGGTTGTTGATGATATTGGTGGATTGCTTGGTGTTGATTTGTTGGATATGTTGTTGAATTGTGTGACAGGAAATTTTGGATAGGCCCCAAAACAGGTGAAACTCTGTTCGATTTTCTGTAGAATTCTGACGAGGCTTGCTTTGGAGTTCTGACCTCCTTAGCGCCGGTCATGATCCTACTTTGGGTCGTGACAAGGGGGTTCATTGTCGGAAAATTACACTATATATACATCATCAAAATTATTACTTATGTATATATAATAGTGAACAGATGTTGAATCTCTTTGACTTCTTCGTGAAATCTCGTTAGTTAAAATTCTGTCTCAGCTAGAGCAAAATGTTCTATTAGTTGCAGAAAAACCAAATCTTGGAACTAAGGATTAAGCTAATATTCTGATACAATTTCACAAAATGTCAATTTCATCTACACAAGATATGGAATCTAACTAAACAAGTAGAGTGAAGGGTAAAGACACACCTAAAGTACCTCGGTTTTAAGAGTTCTCTAAATATTCCATCACCAAATGTTTATTATTGAAACACACTCAGCTATCAATTGTTCACTTTTCCTGCTTGAAATATCACCCATCATTAAAGTAGGAAAATTGAACACCTAATAGTTGAGGTGTGCATCAATAAACATTTTGTGATAGTTCCCACACAGAAAACTCATACATCTATAGCTCATATATAAAACTAAAAAACCATAATTTTTTTGGTGTATTTTGACCCTTAAACAAATAAGGATCTAACAATAATAATAAAAAAATCTAATTAACTTTTTACCAAAAATAAAAGAAAATGTAGAAGATCTAATTACCCTGGCACAATAGGATACTTGCTATTACCCCATTCATTCTTGAGCTGATGAAGATCAGAGTGACAAATTCCACAATAAGTAACTTTAAATTGCACATCTTTTTCACCAGTCACCCTGCACCATTAACACACACAAAAAAAAAAAAATCATCAAAGTTACATGAAAAATAAACAAAAAACCAGCATCAAAATTTCAAGAATTGAACAAAAAAAATACAGTAAAACCTCCCTAAATTAATAAACTCTCTAAGATAATATTTTTCTCCTGTTCCAACTTGGGCCAGTGAAAAAAATCACCGATTTCAATAAGATAATAAGTTAATATATTTTCTGAAGATCCCTATATAAATATGTGATTCTATTAATATTATAAATTAATAATTCTTTAAAGTTAAAAAAATATCTAAGATAATATAGTGAAATATGATTCTAGTGTTCTTTATTTTTTGTTAAAATTTAAATCTAATTGAAGCTCATCTATAACTTTTCTTATTACATTCAAAAGTTTTGGAGTTGTCTTTTCGAACTCCACCAAAAAATTATGAAGAGTTCTAGATGCAATAAGTGTTTTCTTATGAGTAACTGGTTCCAAATGTATTGTATCATTTTCAACTTCATCATCAACACTGTTTTCTCCGATGGTATCTACAATTTTTTCTAAGCTATGGACCTCTGAACATGTATCATTTTCACCATAGTAATCCAACAGGCTATTAACATCCATTTTATTATCGTAACCTAAATCATTAATTATGACCTTAAATTCATGAATGTCGTTTGCACAAGTTCATAAATTAGTAAGATACTCAAAATCACTCTTCTAGCTTGAGTCTTGAAAGCACTCTTTAAATTAATAAATAGATTAAATAATATTTCTATAAAATAATAATGTATCATGATACCAACAATATTTATTTAGAGAAGTTTTACTGTACTACTTTATCCCAATTTATGTGACACATTTAAAATTTTGAAATTCAAACTTGTAACATTTGACCATGAATTGGACATAAAAGCTTTAAGTTTTTAAAATAAAATTGTTATATTTGAAAACTAGTAAGAATTAAGAAATATTATAATCTTGATTGCCTTTCGAAATTCCAACTGCTTCACATAAATCGGAACAGATTAAACAACTCTTTTAACTAAAAAATTGCACACCTTCTAGAGAAGTTGAAAGGAGAAAGAACACCAGAAGTGTCTCTAGCAGCCCAAGCAAATGCCTTAATTGGATGTTCATACTCATATGATTTTGCCATTTTTCAAATGATTTTTTTTTTTTGGCTAAAATAAAAGTATATATGTAGAAGAAAATGATGATACAAAAGTGATAATGTTATGTTCCCTATTTATAGGATTTTGAGTGTGTAAAATAGGTGACGTGATCAATGAGGTGGAACAATCAAATATTTACTTAAATTGGACTTTGACTTGTATTTAATTTGTGTAAAATAGGTGACGTGATCAATGAGGTGGAACAATGAGTTTGACACTTAAGAGACCTTTCAAATCCTCCACGGCAGATGTAGGACATATTTAACACCTCCCGTCCCACACATCAATGCCTTCTAATTGGAGTATAAACAATTTAGTAAAACTTACATAAATCCCAACAAGTTTATCCCTAATTATTCTTTATTTTTATTTTTAATAATATTACGTATAATTCCTGATTTTATTTTTTCGGATACATAATTTGACACTCGATACATCCTAACAGATACATCCTAAAATGAAGTTAATGTGCGTTAAAAAAGGAAAAAAAAACATAAATCTTTTTAATTGATGAGTAAATCATGCACATCAGTTGTAATGTGATTTCAAAATCCCTAGAAAAATATAATTAGTTAAAATTTTGGTATTCAAAAGACAAGGAAGCGTTATTCTTCTTATAGAAATAAGTTTGTCCTCTCTTATCTTTTTGTTGCAGCTCTTTAAAATCTTCTAGAATTTTAGCCTTGCAAAAACTGTCAAACCTTAACGGATGTGGTGGAACTTCTTTGACAACGTAACGTATACGCTGCATTAAGATGCATAAAAAAAAAAGAGCAATTAGTAATCAACTTAGTTAGTAGTCATATTGACTGAGATACATTCATATTTTGAAGTTATTAGGTGGAGATACATAATTTTGTTCAATATTAAAGAGAGATACATATATAAAATTATGTCTCATGCATGAAAATGATGTTAATTATGTATCTAAGATCAAAATTTATTATGGAGATACATCCATTTTTAATCTATTTGGTCGATATACAGAATACAATAATTAGACTATAGAGAGATGCATAATTAAAATTATGCCTCATGCATGAAAATAATGTCATTTATGTATCTCAACAGCAAAAATTATGTATCTCACGAATTTTTTAATCCGATACATATGTAAAATACCTTTTGGAGTGTCTCTTTTGATTTTTTCAACAACTTTGTGTTTTGAAGGACCACCTTTCCCTTTCGAAGAATCAAAACACCATTTTTTTTCTTTGATTTAACATAATGGTTATGAATCACGATCCATTTTAAAAAACATAAATTTGAGTTAAGAAAAGAAAATCTAACAGATATTGGCTCACAATTTCGAACAAATCAATTTTTTTAAAATCATGTTCAAATAAAAAAAATAAAAAAAAATTAAGAAGAAACTTAAATGGCGATTTGAGAGAGGTGTCTAAACCTTGAAAGTGAGAAATTGAAGATGAAGTTAGGGGGGAAATATATTGTCGAGTTGTTATGTTGATTGTTGTTGTATTGCAGAATTCTCCTTTAATGGAGAAACTAAAGATGAAGAGGGGGGGGGGGGGGGTCGCAAATCTTCAGCCGAGAAAAAGGGAGTTTGGATTTAGGTTTAGTGATGTATCCAATGGTTTTAGAGAGAGAATGTAAATCAGGGATTTAAGTAATTAATTAAAAGGGTAGAGATTTTAAGTAGTTTAAATAAGTTAAGTTGTGATATTAGGTAATTTTTCTAACAATTTAATATGAAGCCCAATATCGAGCAAATGAACCTAAGACCTAATTCAACCTCAAAATTTAGCTCTTGAGGTGAGGATTAACGTTGAACATAATTGAATAAGTAAAAATATACCCCTTTATCTCTAACAATTTAAGTTTGTAAATGAGGCGATTACACAACTCAACATGATATCAAAACCAACATAGATACTAGGTTCGAGTCTCATTGTATATATGAATATTACCAAGCATTACATCCACAAGCTCAAATTCCTCTATGCCAAAACAAGAGTAATCATTTTCTTTGGTTCTCATTTTGCTTGTGTATAAATATTAATGTACACAATCCATTTTCACCAAACGAAGAATTAGCATATATATTCTCTAGTTTCTCTTGAGTTTTCTCTATTTGTAGTAAGAAATTTAAATTTCAATAGGCGAGGATTCAATAGTTCTTTTTCGAAGAATTTTAATAGCTTAGTTGGTTGGTTGCATGAACTTTTAGCTTGAATATCATCATCTTTGAGCTTGTTGGTGAGGGGTTCGGTTCGATTTCCCATGTTGTAATCCGATTCCTTCCCCATTTCCCCTTCCTCTACCCCTTTTTTTTTAAAAAATAAAAAAATACTCCCTCCAGTTCAAGATAAATAATTTTTTGCCTCAATGCACACCTATTAAGGAAAAGAAATTAGGACATAAATTGTACTTTACTTTCCATTTTTACCCTTTTAGATATTACTTACCAAACTACTCTTGAAATTTCAACCACATTAAAATAAAGTCAATTAAGTCTCTTGGAACTCATAACCTAGAAAGTGTAAATAAAGGGTAAAATTGGAAGAAATTTCCAACATGTTTCTTGAAGAATGAACAATTCACTTATTTTAGAAATTAAAGAATAGCTCAAAAATTCACTTATTTTGGACTAAAAGGAGTAGTTCTTTACCTCCCACATTTTAGTGTTGATAATATTGTTTATTGCATTTTGCTCTACTTCATAGAGGATAGTTAAAACATACATTAAGAAAGTCGAAATGGGCCAGGTCAAAGCTATACTTGTCTATGGTAAAAATTTACCCGTACTCGTTATTTACATCGATCCAATAAATATATGTTTGACGGCCACAAACATAAGTCGCGCTCCCGTCGACTATCTTTGGCACATCGTGTTAGATGGAAAACTGAGATGTTTTGAGCTTGTTGTGACACTCCCCTGCCTAATGAGCATTTCTAATCACATAGGATAAGAGGTCATATGGTAACGCAACGCTATGTGCCCATTTGGCTCCTGGCGGAGTATAACTCACATCCAAACATCTGATTAGGAAATGGGACAACGCGCATAAAGCTTCTGTCACATGCCTAATTTATGACTTAACTATGATGCTAAATAAGTATAATTTAGTATAAACGCTAGGTGCTGATAAGTTTTATCGCTCTACTTTTCAACTTTTACGCGTTTCTTGAGTGTCAATACTAGAAATATCATATTTATTCTCCGATTCTTCCTTTGATACATAATACATAAGAAATAAGACACACATGAGGTCGACCCAATTCTCATTTTCTTGACAAAAATTAAAATAAAATAGAGATATTGCTAGAAACAAGAAGTCCCCATCTCAATTCTTGTTCAATGTATTGCCAATGTCAAGCACAAACCGATACTTCACGTCCGATTTCGAAAGGCGCTCCAACGCTGTATTCACGTAGTCCATTGGCACGATTTCAACATCTGGTGTTATGTTATGCTTTGCCGCGAAATCTAACATCTCTTGAGTCTCTTTCATCCCTCCTACCGCGCTCCCTGCCACTAGCTTCCTTCCTGTTATACACATTATATATCAATATTTTCGGTTCTTTTTTTTAAAAAAAATTTATAGACAAAATCGTCGATTATTTTCAAGTCGTACCCAAAAGCAGGGGAAATACGGGCAACTCTACTGGTTTTTCAGGGGCGCCTACCATCACAAGCTTCCCGTGTGTTTTCAACAAATCAATCAACGGAAGAAGAGGGTGAATTGCAGAGACAGTATCGATGATGCCATCGAGTGAGCCAGCAGCAGCCTGCACGTATTACACGTACAAATAAAAATTGGTACTATTATTCTCATGTCACTTTTTTTTTTAATTTGAGATTGAAGCATAGTTGATGAATTGACGGACCTGCATTTGGTCAGGGTCACGACTGACCAAAAATGAGTCCGCACCCAAATGCGCAATTGCTTCGTCTTTCTTACTAAGAGATGTACTAATAACAGTCACTTTGGTACCAAATGCCTTTGCAAATTTCACAGCCATATGACCAAGTCCACCAAGGCCAACAACACCAATGTGCATTCCAGGTTTGTCAAGTCCAAAATATTTCAATGAGCTATATGTTGTGATCCCTGCACATAATAGAGGAGCAGCTTCCATTGGTAAATTTTCGGGCCAGTGAACCACGTAATGCTCGTCTGTTACCATGATATCGGAGTAACCACCATACGTAGGGGTTCCATCGGAGTAAATACTGTTGTATGTCAGTATCAGATCGCGGCAGTAATTTTCAAGATCGTTGTCACAATTTTCACATTTTCGACATGATCCTATTAAACATCCAACTCCAACTTTGTCTCCAAGTTTAAATTTCTCCACTTTGCTACCAATTTCAGTTACAACGCCAACAATTTCATGCCTGTAAGAGAAATTGACAATTGCAACATATTAAATAAGAATTGTATTAGCATAACATGTTATCATACTAGTGTAATTTCACAAGTAGGGTCCAAGGGGGTGGGACGTACGCATACCTTACCCCTTACCTAGCTGTTTAGCGAGAGATTTCATTCATCACGAAGCCCAGTTGTATGATCAAATTTACAATGTCATAGTCCAAACAGTTAGAAAGAAGGAAAAAGTACCCCAAATTAGGTACATGTATTATTCAACTTCTAACTCCACCTCTGCATTTAACAAAAGGAAAGGTACATATATTGCAATTATAAGAATACTATTTTTGAAACTTGGTGAATAATAAACCGGCCCATCCACCATTTTCCACTTAAATTATCTATTTAGGGGTGCAAATCGGAAATTACTTCTAAAGAACATAGTAAAAGAGATGGAGCAAAATGAAACTTACCCAGGTACCATTGGATATATGCTAGTGCTCCATTCACCCTTGATCTGATGAAGATCAGAATGACAAATTCCACAATACAATACTTTGAACTGCACATCTTTTTCACCATTCACCCTTCACCCATTCAAAATTAATCAAACCTCCATTAGTGTTTGTCTTTGGGGTATATGAGAAAGTTACGGATATATACTGTTCGGCCGATTAGTTTACCCAAATGGCCAAAATATATACATATAATATATACACTGTCAGTGTATATACTGTGTATATTTAGTATAAACCATACACTACCTATAGATCGACTTTGTACATATTTCATAAACTAGTTGGCTGAAGTGTTTAGGGACGTAATTATCCTTTAAAAAAGATGTAATTTTGGTGAAAATTAATGAATAATATGAGTTAAACTACATTGATCATGTAAAAGTCTTTGCACGTACTGTCAGTTTATATAACTTAAATCTGAAAAGAAAATGATAAAGATACAATTAATATGTACCTTCTTGAAAAATTGAAAGGAGAAAGAACCCCAAAAGTGTCTCTAGCTGCCCATCCAAATGCCTTTACATTGTCATGTGATTTTTCCATTTTCTTGCTTTTTGTATTTTGGAGATATTAAAACAATTAATTTTGAGTAGTAGAATTGCAGACCAATGTGTTGATTTTCACCTATATATATAGGCCTTAGGTTGATGGTGTATTCGATGAGGTGTGAAGCAAATTCTATCGTCGTGGCTGCTCTATACAATTTGCTTTTTATGGATCAATAAGAATATTATACTCCATCCGTTTCAAAAGGAATATTCTATTTTAACTTGGTATAAAATTTAAGAAAATAAAGAAAACTTTTAAATCTTATAGTTATAAATTAAAGTTGTGTCAAATGTATCAAAATGCCCTTTAATCTTGTAGTCTTAAACATGTCATGTGGAAAGTTGAAATTAAAGTATTTCCAAAAAAGGAAAAGATCATTCATTTTTAAACAAACTAAAAAGAAAAATAGTTCATTCTTATTACATATTATAGGACCTAGGTCTAGCTACAAGACTCATTTTATATGTTTAAATTATTTAAATATACATACTGGCATGTATAAGTATCTTTATTTTATTGTGCAGGAAAGGTTAAATCAAATACTGATGACACCATGAAGATTCAGATTAGATATATTTGAGAGATCATTTTTAATCAGTGCTAGCCAATTTTATAGGTATAATACATAATCATGTCTTTTAATTTGATTTTAGCTGATATTTATACCTTTTAATTTGAATATACACAAGTGGACACATAAACTTGTATAACGTTGAACAAGTAAACACTTGTGTCTTCTGTGGCATCTACAAGAAAATCTCACGCGAGTTGCCACTTAAATATCACGTAGGACACGTATGTACCTAGTTGTTCAATTTTATACAAGTTTAAGTATGACTACTTGTGCACAACTAAAATAGGAGGGCATAGACCGATACCAGCTTAGGCTAGGGGTGGCAATTGGGCGGGTTGGGTCAAATTTGGACGAGTCAATACAGGTCAATACCCAACCCGATCCAAATTTATTTGGGTCAAAACGGATTAGGTATCGGATTATAACCCAACCCGCCCAATTCTCACTAAGTTTTAATTGTTTTATTTGTTCTTTTATAAATTTTTAGTACCGAATAAAATTATTGTTTTCTTTATTATGATTTAACATATCAAATTAAAAAAAGTCTTTTTTAAAATATTTTAACAAGATCTCTCAAAAATCAATTCTGGTTACATATCAATCCAATTTTAAACGGATTAAAATGGGTTAAGTTGACATGAGTTGAGCTAATAAATGAGCGGGTCAATAACCAACCCAAACTTGAATGGGTTGGGTCAGGTTGGACGAGTTGGGTTTGATTTTCTATCTCTAGCTGAGGCCAAATTACAGAGCACATTAATGTATTATGCCAATTTTACATACGCATGCATCTCTTTTAAAGTCATGTTACTATATACATACATATGCACACATGTATACAAACGAAGTCACAATTTAAATTTTATGGTTCAACTTTTAAATTTCATAGTTTTGAGCTTATTATGTTTTTAAAATTACGCATTTAAACCTATCATTTATCATAAATTAGTGGACTTTAATTTATTTTTATAAAACTATATAATGGATTAAAAATATTGAATTCAGATTAATACGACATTGATATCCCTATGACCCCGACAATACACACGTTCACTATCTTTTTATATAGTGTGATCTTAATATTGATTTTCTCATACAATATTGACAATCTAGTTTAGCGTAAGGCAAGATAAAGATCTTTTCTTATACTTATCATCCAAAAAAAAAAAAGTTAACCTTTGATTGACCCTAAAGTAATCACACAGACATCGGATGCTTTGCCTCACGTTGCCTTTTAGTTTGAAAAAAAGTTGCCGCCATAATAATTGAATTATTGGATTCAGATAGTCTATGTTGTTGTTGTTGTAGATATTCAGTGTGTCAACGAGTTTGATTATTTTAGGTGTGGGAATAGTTATGCCCATTAATATAGACTAAATATGTCTTCTTCTTGAAATAAAGAAAAAGTATAGTCAAAATTCAAATCATTTTTTCTAGGAAAATAGATCGAGCGAAGACTATTTGACTGGACACGTGGCAAGCACAGAAAGGACCATAGTCCATCGAAAGAGTTAAAGCCAGCTGATCAGCCTGGCGTTCCCAGCCAATCTGTTGCCCTTGGATGTCGTAGCATGAAAAGATTTGTCCACAAAGGTTAAGAAAGTCTGGATTAAGGATAACGTAGATAACAATTAGATATTGGGATTCTAGGCATTTCATTTAATTCCATTAACTTGATCCGCGATATTTTGATCAAGCATATTAACAATTATTAGTTATTCTATCTTAAAATACTGATCAAAGTTCATGCAGATTGACCTCAAAAAGCAAACCAATGATAAGTAAAAATGAACAGATATCTGTCCACAAAGGTTAGGAAAGTGTGGTTTAAGGATAACGTAGATAACAATTAGGTACTGTGATTCTAGAAATTTCATTTAATTCCAATTAACTCCGGGATATCTTGATCAAGCATATTAAAAAATGATTGTACACATTTGATCTTTCCACCTAAATATTAAGATATTGAGAACTTGACTATTTTCTCAGTAAACATGATTGTTCATCATTGTTCTTTAGCAACATCTATGTCCTGTCCTAGGATAGTGAATGAAAAATTCTCTCTTTTGCTATTTTATCAATCTTTTACGGCCGATTATTTAATTCGTTATTTCAATTATTATTTTACTATAAATATTAAATGATAAATCTTATTTAGATTATTTACATTGCTTTTGATCTCATTCAAACAAACTCAACTAACATGCGTCCAGATATAATAAGTGACAAACAATAATTTGAAAAAGAATTGTAGTTAAGGGATCATACACATATTTTAACTCTCTAAATGATAATTGAGTCACTTTATTTTCGTTCCTCAATAATTAATTAGGATATATGGTTGGTGATTACACTTTCCAGCATCTCATTGAGTGTGTTTGGTATATAAGGATAATATTTTTTAATTTTTCATATTTAGTTGGTTGAATCTGCAAGTTCATAAAAAAATCAGGAGAATAAATTTCTAACGAGAATAAGAAAAAATAAATTTCTTAAATAACATTTAACTAAATTATTTTCTTCCCGCCCCACCACAAACCCTCACGTCTCACCCTCGATCCTTATTGTTTGCTTAGACTTGATCAAATTGAATTTCAATCAAAATACTAAAAAGAAAGATGAAGCTAGGAGGATTTGATCAAAAATTCGATCGAGTTTGAACACGCACCCGATTAAAGGTATGGAGAAATTGATCGAATACAAAATTTATCTTCAAGCTTTATCTTATTCTAATGATTGAGACGGCGATTGCGGATCACTAAGGAGAATAAATGCAACATCGACCCTACCACTTGAGGGCAGTTCCAATACTCAGTCGATTATAAATTGGAATAAAAGCTGTCGGTGGGATTTTCTTTTTTCTTTTTTAAATAAAAACTTTTGAGTACCACTAGTCATCTATTTATTTAGATTAATGAAGAAGGAAATGAAATGGATGCTCCATGTAGGTCAATTCAGAAAATAAAATTACAAGAGGAAAAAAAGGCACATCTATTTGGAATGGTTGTTGTCGGTTTCTCATTTTTTTTTTTCAACATGACTATCCTTTTATTTTTTTATTTTTTTTTAAAAAGATTAAATTGTGAACATTCATAAATTTATCATATGTATTAGTCATTTCACTGTTTTATTATTCATGTGTTATGTTGAGCTTTAATTTGTATTGTTACTTTATATCTATGGGGAATATAGTTTTAAAAGTTGTTCAAATATAACATACTTCTCCCATTGATAAAGAACAAACTACGAAAGAGAAGAATCGAACAACGAAAACAAGGAACACGAGAAGATGAAATAAAGTACGAAAATCACAAGAACAAACTAAGATAACAAGGCAAGAAAATAAAGATAGACAGAATAGATTGACACAAGAAAAGGAAATCAAACACAACCTAAAGGTATATTAAACAAAAAGACCTTATTTGATGAGTCCGAATCAAGCACCGAATCTCTTACGAAGACCTCAAGGAGATCGATCTCCTTGCAACCCACGTTTCAAAATGAAGTTTCAACACAAGCTTTTCCAAGCTCACAATTAGCTCACAGGAGGAATCTATATTCATCAATAATCAAAAAGTAACTAAATAAAGGGAAAAGCTAGTTATTTTTAGTGTTGGGCTATTTATTACACATGGATTCAAAAGTGACCCATAAAGAAGATAGGCCCATTAAGGGACTTTGGCTCCATTGGGCCTCTCATATTCCATGCTATCATCCATATGCGGGTGCTCTCTCTTTGATTCTCATTAAGGTCCATCCAAGCCATCTGTCATAGCTTGAGCACTCCTCTACATGTGTCTTCAAAGGCCTCCAAGAATTTCAGTCCCTTAATCAAGGAGTGTATACTTTGAAGATGTGTGTTTGAGGTCCTTTGAAGTATCATCCAAATGCTTCATTGCACCCTCATTGTGAGCTTAAAAGAGTCATTAGCGTTGGTGCAAAATGTGCTTGTATCATCCTCCCCTTCTTGAAAAGGATTCATCCTCTAATACAAACCTTGCAAAACTAGAGCTGTCAAAATGGGCCAGCCCCACCCAAGCCTCAAGGGCCAAGAAATTTGATGGGCCGGGGCGGGCCAGCTCTTCACAAGAAATGGCCTTAAAATGGCCAACCCAACCCAACCCTAGAAGGGTCAAGGGCTGGGCCGGGCTAGCCCTTTATTTTTTTAAGAAATTTTTTTCTTTTCAATCTAAATTCAAATTTAAAATTCTTACAATCCCATATCTAAAATATATAACATCAAGAAAACGAGAAGATTTTCAAATCAAATATAGCTAATAATTTTGTTGTTTCAATATTTCTAGATAAAAATATAGCAAAACAATATTAAAAGAAAAAAAATAAAATCTCTTCATCTCATGATTGAAAAACCCTAGCCACTGTCTTTTGATCGGATCATGGACATTCCGGCCACTGGTCAGCCTACTTTGGCGGCTGACCAGCAAATCTCTCTTCTTTCTAATTCTCAATTCCCCTCTCTACCAAATTCAACTTCGAATCCCATTAGCAATCAAGTTACTGGAACGAAGGTTAATCCTATTTTGCCTGACGAGCCAGAAAAATTGCCTAGCGATTTGCCTACTGTTGGTGAATCATCTGTTCAAGGAGGCAAATATGTGGATCTTCTTAAACCTAATACCATCAATCTTTCCCAAAACATTAAAATTCATACTGCTACACCTATTCCCGTTAAGAAGCCTTCATATAGCAATGGTATTCCGAGAATAACATGGACTGAAGAGGAAGTTAAGCGGATGAACACCATTGAAAACTTGCAATATGCGGTGATAGGGAAGTTTTCCTATGGGTGGCCAGAGATGGATGATTTGCGGATTCAAATTCCCAAACAGTGCAATGTGAAGGGTGGATGTAAGATTGGATTATTAAGAAATAGGCACATATTAATGAGATTTGAATTGTTTGAAGATTTTGTGAATATGATGTCGAAGAATTCATATTACATCACTGACAAGAATGGAATGGCATATCAAATGCGACCCCTCATATATGATACAAAATTTAAAGTTGATGAGAAAACGACACATGCCATGGCCTGGATTTCCTTTCCTGATTTATGGCCAACGTTTTTTGTTAAGGAGTCTTTATTGTCACTGGCTTCTGCAGTAGGGAGGCCTATTCATTTGGATATGGCGACAATAAACAAGACACGACCTAGTTGTGCTAGGGTCAAAGTTCAAGTGGACTTACTTGCTGATTTACCCAAATTTGTTGAATTGGAGATTGAGGATCCTATATCTCAATCATCAAGAGTGGAAAGAATTAAAGTGCTTTATGATGTTTTGCCAAAGTATTGCAAAAAATATAAACTGCAAGGGCATAATTAAAGAAGATTGCAGAGTTTTGCACCCTGAATTGAAGGACAAGACGAATGAGGAGGTAACAGTAGCGGGTATAAAAAAGGAGAAAGAGGTACACAGGGTTCAACAAAGAACTTACCAGAAGTGGAATCCAACAAGGAGAAGATTTACATTGGAAAAAGGCAAGTTTTGTGATAATGCAAGAAATCCAGAAGAAGATGATATAATAACTAAAAATCCTTTTGATGATTTACCTGAAGATGATAATATGGGACAAGAAGAAGGGTCTGCAGAAGAGAAGGAGAAGAATGCCTTATCAGAAGGAGATAACACAAATACAAGCAACAAGGAAGAAAATACCACAAGAAATTGGGTTAATCAATCTTTTTACAAAAGGAGAGCACCAAATCATAGTGGTGGTCAGGAAGGGGCTCTCAATAATTGTGAGCAAGTGCAGCAAAAGGATAATAGAAACAGTGAAAATGAACCATCAGATACAATTGAGGTTGTTACTAATCCAACTGTTAGTAAGGATACATCAGCAGTAGTCTGCAGTGACAGGGAGCAGGGACAACAGCAGCACCAAAATCAGCAACTAATTGATGCAGAGAAGAGAACAGAGGAGACCAGCAAGACAAATAGTGACCTACAGTATGATGATCAGGTGTATAACAAAGAAAAGTTGAATAAGGAGCAGCAACACAAAGATGAAGTGCAACAGAAACAACAACAACAGAAACAAGATCTAACAGACTTTGAGAAGGCCAATAAAGAAAGTAACCTGCAGAATGATGAAGTGCAGCATCAACAAATTCAGAAGGCTAATAATATAAGTGATCTGCAGGACTTTTTTCAGGAGCAGCAACAGAATTTTAATGATGTAGATGTGGTTAACAATATAACTAACCTGCAGAATAGTGAAATAAAAGAAAAGGATGGGGATAAAGGTGAAGATGAATATCCAGAAGCAGAGAAGGAGCTATTTGATGAAGGTGCAGCCAATATTCACTCACATCAACAAATGATGGCACAGAGGATGGAGATGGAGGGGTTGACTAAACCAGTCCCACAGGCAATTGTGGCTTTGACGGTTGATTCTCTTGTTAAAATTATGCATGACATTGTTGCACACAATATAAGTGAGATAGAGGTACAACAACAGGTGAAAGTTACTGATGGAATGAGCAAGGAATATACAGAAGAAGATCAAAACCAACACAATCTCAATCATGCTTTGAAAGTGGCAGATATATCACCAAATGTTCAGTCACAAGGGAAGAAGAACAGGGCTAATGCTGAAAACAGTAAGCCGACCAGAACTATTCTTAAAAGAAGTGCTAGATCCATTTATAAATGAATTGGAAAGCACTTGTATGGAACATTAGATCAGTCAGAACCCAACATGCTTTTCATAGGGTTCAAATGCTTAACAAACATCATAAGTTCTTCCTCATAGCACTAATGGAGCTTTTCAACATACAAGACACATTCAAAAGTATAAAAGAAGATTGGGTATGCAGTATGCTAATTATAATCAGAATGGTAAAATTTGGGTGTTTGTCCAGGAAAATATTCAAGTGGGGATTTTATTAAATTCTGAACAGCAACTTACAATGCAACTTACCTTTCAAGATTCTGGAGATTCCATCATTTATACTATAGTTTATGCTAAGTGTTCAGCACTTGAAAGGCTAAGCTTGTGGGATGATATATATTCATTAAGTCACAATTTGAGGTCACCTTGGCTTGTAGGTGGTGACTTCAATGTCATTTTGAATGATGAGGAGAAAATTGGGGGTCTTCCTGTTTACCCCCAAGAATATGAAGATTTTGCTTTCTATGTGAACTTTTGTGAGCTTTTTGATATTAATTTTAAAGGGAGTCCTTTCACATGGTGGAATGGGAGAGCTGATTCTGAATGTATATTTAAAAGACTGGATAGACTGATGATCAATCAATTTTTCCTTGGTCTTTTTGGAAATGTGGAGCTGGAGCATCTTGCAAGAACAGGGTCTGACCATGCACCCATGTTGCTCAGTTATAGGGGTCAGACTAGTAATATCAAAAGATCTTTCAGATTTTTAAAATTCTGGACTGAAAAGCTGATTTCAAAGATGTTGTAAGAGATAATTGGGTTGCAAATGAGTCCAATGATATTTTTATTAGCTTGAAACAGAAGATGAAGAGGACTAAAGTTGCATTATCTACATGGAGCAGGATGAGATTTGGAGATATTTTTAAGCAATTGGTAATAAGGGAAGATATTGTTAGAATTAAAGAAGGCCTTTTCGAAGAACAACCAACTACTGAAAATAGAGCTATTCTCCAAAAGGCACAAGCTGAGCTAAAACAGTATCTACATTATGAAGAGGAATTTTGGAGACAAAAAGCTGGTGTTCAATGGTTTACTGAAGGAGACAAGAACACAAGATTTTTTCATAATCTTGTAAATGGAAGAAGAAAGAGGTTGCAGGTTAAAAAAATCCTTAAAAGGAATGGTGTCTGGACTGAAGATGATGAAGAAGTTGCTGCTGAGGCTGTAGCCGTTTTTCAAGATCAATTTACTAGTGTGGATAATGAGACAGAGCTTTCTTTGATTGATCACGTTCCCACACTGATTACTGATGAAGACAATACTATGTTGAATGCTAATCCTATAGTAGAAGAGATCAAGAAAGTGGTTTTTGAACTTAGTAGTGACAGTGCTAGTGGACCTGATGGTTTTACTGGGCACTTCTATCAGGTTTGTTGGGATATTGTAGGAAGGGATGTTGTCAATGTGGTGGAGGCTTTCTTTAATGGTTCCACGCTTCCTAAATCTATTACTCATACTAATCTGGTCTTACTACCTAAGAAAGAAGTGATTCAATCTTTTTCTGATATGAGACCAATTAGTTTGAGTAATTTTCTGAATAAAGTTATCTCTAGAGTGATTCACGACAGGTTGGAAGGATTGCTCCCAAGACTGATCTCTCAGACTAGATTTGTGAAGGGAAGAAGCATCACAGAGAATGTCCTCTTAGCTCAAGAAATTATTGCAGATATCATATTACGAGGTAAACCCGCTAATGTTGTGATTAAGCTTGACATGTCCAAGGCTTATGACAGAGTGAATTGGAGATTTCTGATCAAGGTTATGGAGAAGATGGGCTTTAACAATTTGATTGCAGATAAAGTGTGAAGATTGGTGGAAAATAACTGGTATTCAGTCCTTATTAATGGGCAAGCTCATGGTTTCTTTCATTCTTCAAGAGGGGTAAAACAAGGAGACCCTCTCTCCCCTGCTCTATTTAATTTGGCTACAGAAGTTCTTTCTAGAGCTTTGAACAGTCTGTTTTATAATCAGGATTTCAAAAGATATGGGATGCCTAAGTGGAATGATGATATTAATCATCTTACGTATGCAGATGATACCATTATCTTTGTTAGTGCAGACAAAAAGTCACTTGAGTTGGTTATGGAAAGGCTAGGCTTATATGAAAATCAATCCGGACAGATGATTAATAAAGAGAAGAGCTTTTTCTATGTGTATAGTAACATTGCCCACTCTATTGTTCAAATTGTTGAAGACTGTACTGGTTTTATTAGGGGAAAATTTCCATTGACTTATCTTGGTTGTCCTATTGGTCATGCAAGGAAGAGCAAAAATCACTTTGTTGATATCATGAAGAAAGTTCAAAACAAATTACAGGCTTGGAAAGGAAAGCTTTTATCTTTTGGAGGAAAGTCTGTGTTGATTAATAATGTTTTGCAAAGTATTCCCATATACCTCTTATCTGCAATAACACCTCTAAATGTGTTATTCATGATTTGCATAGATTGTTTGCTAAATTTTTGTGGAATTTTAAGGAAGAGGGCAGAAGCAAACATTGGGTATCATGGTCTGATATTCGTAGGCCTAATAAGGAAGGTGGGTTAGGCTTTAGATCTCTTTTTGATGTGTCCAAGGCCTTGTTTGCTAAGCTTTGGTGGATTTTTAGAACTAAGAAGTCAATATGGACTAGATATATGTGGAACAAATAGTGTAAGAGACATAGACCTCAATTGGTGGGATGGAATGGAGGTTCTCAGACTTGGAAGTTTATGTTAGAAGCCAGGGATTGTATTGATCAACAGATTTGGTGGGAACCAAAGTGTGGTCATTCCAGTATATAGTTTGACAACTGGACACAATTGGGTGCTCTTTACTATTATTTGCCTGTTACTCATCCTAACAATTTTGATTTGGAAGATGTAAAACAGTTGATGATTCAGGGACATTGGAATGAAGATCTCATGCTCCAAGTACTGCCAGAAGATGTCTGCAAACATGTCCAAAATGTAATTGGAGTAGTTGAAGATACTGATGAATGGGACACACCAAGATGGATGTTACCTAGCTCTGGAAAGTTTAATGTGGGAAGTGCTTGGGAGGTGTTAAGACAAGGTAACGATGAACAAGAGATAGCTAAGCAGATTTGGGTTAAAGGAGTTCCCTTCAAATTTTCTTTTTTTCTATGGAGATTGTGGAAAAAAAGAATACCCATTGGGGAGGTTCTTGTTAAGATTAAAGTAGTTGATGGAGTTAAGTGTTGTTGTTGTAATAGTTCAGAAGATGAAACTTTTGAACATCTTTTTGTGACTTGTTCTGAGGCTAACAGGTTGTGGAATACTTTTGCTACTATTGCTGATGTGCGAGGACCTTTTTTACAGCTTAATGATACCATACATAAATGGTGGAATAGGGACTGTTCATCAAAGCTTAGACCTCTCTACAAGGCTATCCCATCATTTATCACTTGGCAAATTTGGAAAATGAGAAACATAATTTCTAATGGAGGTAAGATGTCTTTTTATGGTATGGTTATGGAGGTCAACAGAAATTTATACCATCTGGCTACTTTTAGCTATCCCTGGTTGCAAAACATTCCTAATACTTGGCATTTGATGTTCCAATTTTTTACTAAATATACACCCCTTATTGATTGTAAGGTGGTGTGTTGACACCTAATTTTTGCCCTCCCCAACTAAATTTAATCCTGAGTTTCTTCGGTTTTAAATAAAATTAAGATATTTGTTTATCCGGATAAATACTTTCTAAAATATTTATTTAAGTTAAATTTGTCATTTAAGTGATGAATTATACACTCTGTTACTCATGTAAACGAGATCGTATAATTTTCGTTAATTAAATAATTATTTTATCAAAAATCATTTTTTATCAAACTATCTTGAAAGTCGGTTCAAATAGGATAAATTTTCATTTCAATATAATTTGTTCTTAGAATAATTTATTTGGGGAAATATTTATTTGATTTTTATCAAACCAAGAAGCTCAGGATTAAAATATTTGTTAATTCATATAGGATTTTGATTTAATTTAGCCAAATTTATTAAATTTGGTCATAATTGAAATCAAATTGGCCATAATTGCAATGCAATTGGCCAATTGATCTTTAGTTTGGCCTAAATTTAAATATAATTGGTTGAATTCCTAGTCAATTAGGTTATTTAATTAATAGCCTAATTCTACCCTCCATCTTTCAATTTTAATAACCTAATCTCTACCCAATTCAATCTACCCCTACTACCAACCCAATAACAATTTCAGCTGCCCAGGCCCATTCCCACTTAACATCTACCTATCCCAACAACAGTAGCCCCTAATCAGCCCAATACACCCTTAACCCGGCCCAACACACCCTTACAACTCCTCTTCTCTTTCACTCCTTCACAACAAGACAACAACAAAGACCCGACAACAACTTCAACAAACAACAGCCTCAACATCGACAAACAACTCCACCAACAACAACTAAACATCGACAACCCCATCTCAACCCGAGAAAAAACCCGAAACCCAAGCCCCAATATCATCCGCTCAATTCCTCTTCCCCTCTCCTCCGAATTCGTACACCCATGTGAAAGGCATGCAAATTTGTACCTGAGAATGTTCTAGAACATACCAGGTGGCACCTCAAATGTTTAAACCTGCGAATTACGGTGGAAAATTGTCAAAACCGTACCGAAGAGTACATACTTGTAAGCTTTCAATTGGTCGCTAAGAGAATTTTGGATTTTCTCCAAAATTCCCAATTTATTTTCGCACCATTTTCATCCGATTTAGTACATGGGTGAGTGACAAACCTTATCCCATTCCTTGAATTCAAATTTCCCCATTAAATTTCCAGAAATACCTTTCGAGAACCCCATCCCACATTGCCCAAAAGCTCAAAATCGACCCTCTCCCCTTCCTATATATATGGCTACTATTTTGAGAGCAAAGGACAAGTCTCAAGGGTTGAAAATCTTTTGAGGAGAGAGTTTTTAATATCACAAAAACTCTCGAGTGAATTTTTTTTCGGAAAGGATCTTTGGTTGAATCCCAATCGAAATTCTTGTAAGACTCTGTTGAGCTTAGAATTTCGATAACATGTTGGTATTTCGGTGGTGGTAGAGACTTTCCGACGAAGTTCGAGTCCCGTTTTGCTGCTCCGAAAAAGGTAAACACATCTGTCCCTTTTTTAGCTCTTTAGTTAGTTCTTTTTTTTTTCTTCTTTGTATTAGTAGATATTTTTTTGAAATGATAGCTGTTGGGATTATGTGCTGTAGAAGCCTTGAAGGGCGTAGGATTTTTTTTCTTTCCTTGAAGGTGGAAGTTATTGTCACTGTTTTGGCTTCACTTTTGTTGTTTCAATTTTCTGAAACTTGCAGCTTCATATTAATTTTGTTAGTTCTCTGCTTCTTCTAGGAGATGGAATATTTTTTGTAGTGATTTGATCTGTTGCTATTCTGTAACCAAGTATTTCTTGCTTTAGCTTCTCGTTTTAGTCTATCATTTCATTGTGTATGCCTTGCTTTAGTCCCCTCTTTTTCCTTGAATCTATCAGTTACATTTTAAACGTTGTCTGCTTGCTTCAAATCACTACTTCTTTTTTTTTTTTTTTGTCTAAAATGGTGTCTGGGCAGTCTAAACAATAATTTTCCTCAGTCCTTTTGTTTCGATCCCCCTTGATAATTGCACTGTTTTGGCTCAGTTTGTTTCTGGCGTTTGACTACTGTTTTAGCTAAGTGTTTGTTTGGTTTGGATATTTTAGCTTAAGGTCTCTGGTTTCAATATTGTTAACTGCTTTGGTTATCTTGCCTTCTTCTGTGCACGGTCAAACCACTCCCGAGTTTTCCTTGACTCACAATATCAACGGAAACAGTGGAATTGGTTCGTAAGTAAGAAAACATCTCGTCCAAAACTCCTCTATGACCCTTTTGATATAAAAATCCTTTTAGATTTATCAAGGAGAGGAAAAGAATGAGATGGGCTAGCTTGATTAGGGTCGGAAAATTTCGTCTAGGCTTTCTTTTAAATCCAAATTCCCTTTACTTCTAAGTTCAATCCGTGACCTGTTTTCTCTCATATGTTAAGTTAATGATATGGTTGTTGCTTTTGTTTAAGCTTCATAGTTCTAATTTCAACTTTAGTTAAGAGCTATTTTGGTGTTGTCTATTTGCTTTAAAATCTTGTCTTTGGACCTTGCTTCGTGAAACATAGTTATTATTTTCATGTTAGTCGGATACCCTCTTGTTTCATTCCCCTCTTGTCTCCTATTTTCAGCCTAATGTTTTCCTGTTTCAAATTTCAAACTCTTGTCTTAGCCAAGTATTGTTTACTATAAATCTCGCATCTTCGTTTTCATTTGGAGTCTTTGGTT
The DNA here is from genome assembly GCA_031232105.1 of Capsicum rhomboideum. Taxonomy (NCBI): domain Eukaryota; kingdom Viridiplantae; phylum Streptophyta; class Magnoliopsida; order Solanales; family Solanaceae; genus Capsicum; species Capsicum rhomboideum. The sequence continues at coordinate 51,145,743 of CP124707.1, forward strand.
TCATTGCGTCTTGGTTCAAATATAGAACTAGTTGTAATTTCAAGTTTGTTATGAAATATTAAGCTTCATTTTCCCTGTTTTGCCTATGCTGCTGTGGTAGTTTCTACGTGTGTTTTAAAGAGACTTGGCTCATAGCCCTCCTTGGTTCATGATACCAAGAAAGAGCTAATGATACATTAAAGAATAAAGTCTAATTAGTGCTTCTCTGGAGACTTGGTATACCTGTCAACATATTTGCTTAAAATAGAAGATGGAATAGGTATTTCTGGTGATTTATTGAATTTGCTGATTCGTTGTAATAGAATAATTTTTTCCCTTTTCCTTCTGTTAAGTGATAGTATTTAGAGTATTTCAATGTGTGCTTATTGCTGTCAAATTATTAACTTAGAATCAGTGTTTTAAAAGGCGAGGGCGTGAGGCGAGGCGTTTTACATAGCACGGGGCGAGGCGTAACTCCCGAGACATGGGGCGTAAGTCCTAAGGATCTACGGGGCGTGTATCTCATGTATCTTTATTTTTATAATTTGATTACTAAAAATATAAGTAACAACAAAATTTTCAATGATTCTACAAATAATTTCTTAAAATATATGACTATCATACTATGCAATTTACCTCCCTAAAAGAAATAATCAATAAACTATTAATATTAGAATTAAAACATAAACTCTTTCATGAATAAAAATAAAATACTTTCAAATAACAAAATAAAATATGATAATTTTGAATATAGGACAAAAACATAATAATCAATGACAAGAGAATATATAAAATTCGAATATGTATTTTAAACAGAAATGTTAAGCCATATTCACCCTCATGACGTTCTCAATTAGTACATAAGCTAGTTAATTTTAATTTTCTTATTTCAACAGATGAAAAAAACTACTAAGCATCATTTAATTGGTAGAGAATTATGAGTATCAATAGCTTTGACTAAGGAATTTGACACAATAAGAACTATTAGGCGAGTCCCGGGCGTTAGGCGTGTTCAGGGCGTATAGTCGGGCGCTTAGGACGTAAGCCTTACAGAACTAAGTCCCACACATGAGTCCCGAGGCATTTTGCCAGTGCCCCGCCTCGGGGCGAGTCCGGACTCTGCCTTTTAAAACACTGCTTAGAATGAATGTGTATTGTCCACCTTTAAATTAACGTGAATACATCTTGTTTTGCTTATCGATCATTTATTAGGATCTACGTTATTTTGTTCCTCTCCAATTGTCTAGTTTAGAACACATATTAATTTCTTTACTTTTTCTTCGCATATGATAACCATTTGGAGTCCAAATGGACTCCTTTCCCTTGCATTTCCAATAGGCCAAACGAGGCCCACTTCCTCTTGGAGTCCAAGCTTTCAGATACAAGTCCAAAAAACTATTTGATGTGGTATACAAGTTGTATACACGATATATATGGCGTACAGGTGGAAGAAGAAAAATGAGCCAAAGCCCATTGAATTTGAAGAAATTAGTATTTTTAGACTTAAAAGGTCTTGAAATATATTTTATGGGCCCTGAAGCCAAACTTGTAATTTAATACAGGTGGAATCGTCGTTTGGGCCTCAAAGGTCCGGAAAAGTAGTTTAGGACAGGTGGAAGGAGGGAAGAAATGGGCCCAAATCCAGTCCAGGCGAACAGAAACTGGAAATGGGCCTATGGTTTCAGTTCTGTTGATTTTGGGCCAGACCCAAGATCTTTCTATTTTCCTTTTTCTAGATATTTGTATTTATGTGCTACTAACTTAGAATTTCTTTTAACTTAGTTAAATTTCCCACTAAGTTGCCAAATTCTCGATTTGCACAAAATTTCCAACAAAATTTTTCCTCTAAACATTCCTTTTCAAAGTTAGTCAAATAAAGTCGTTTTCAAATAGTCTGGATAACCGCAAGTTAGCGGATACCCTGAGTGCCTTAAAAACCTTCTCAGAGTATTAATAAGAACCGCTTACCTAGAATTTTTTTAAACTTTGAGATTTCTCTGTTTTAAATCTTTAAAGTTCTTTTGAAAAGGTTTTCTTGATTTTCCTTTAAATTAATCAAGTGGCGACTCTCAAAAAACGAATTTGAAAAACTTTTCTAAGTGTTTGAATTCGAAAAAAATTCGTAAAACAGAAATGGCAACTCTGCTGAAAAAATCATTTAACTAGGTTCTAACCACATATTTGAATCTAAATTTATTTGACTAACTATTCGGATTTGTAATAATTATTATTTTAAATTGCTTTACTTGCTTAGATGTTTAATTCTTATTATAAACTGTCATATCATGGCATGTCCGCCACTTCTGGCAAATCATTAGGCATTAGGACAAAAGGGTGGTTATGTGGGTTTCTGCACCCGCCCTTCCGTATAAAACCTCAACTTCTTTGAACCGCCAAATGAAGTAGTTGACTCGAGTCGGTCAACAGTCATTGGTGTGTTACCCCGAAAAGTCCACTTCGGGTTCCCGATCAATTCAAACAAACTATTCTAGTTAATTAGGATAGAGCGAAACCAAATCCCAAAAGGTTTAGGCATTAGCCTAGGACGTCTTAATATCTCGGGGATATTAAGTCCATTAGACAAACGCCAAATGTGTCAAAAGGGTCTACGACCCGTCGACACCGCATCCAACTATGTGTTATCAGAAAAGAGAAAAGACGTATGCGTTGTGATCGAACTATTGTCCCGGGGTGGGGTCTAACGGTTTACTATTTTTGTAGGATGTCGCAGTTCTTGAACTTCAGTATGGTGTTGGAAGCTCCAATCGAAATTCACTTATGGCATAGGTCATTAAGCGCGGAGCAAAAACGTGAAGTGAAAAAGTATCTAGGTCATTTAGTAAGCATAAAAGACCTGAAGGCATGGTCGGAGCTAATCCAAATACTGACAGGGTATTGGGATAGCAACAACATGGTGTTTTGTTTTGGAAGTATGGAAATCACCCCAACCATTGAGGAAATTAGGGATAGCATATCTTCTTGGGTAGATTTGAAAAGTCCTCAAAAGGGCGTTTTGATTCCAAACAGACCATCTACAACAGTTATTGCTCAGAACCTTAAGCTGCGTCAAGACCAATGCAATTAGATAGATGCTCCGAGCATTCCTTTTCGAGAATTTTACACTTGTTGGGGAGAAGGCAGCAGGGGGTTCATATAGTTCCAGAATGAGTTCTACACTTATCGCGAATGGGATGAAACTCGACCCATAGCTTTCGCTATAGCATTTTGGGGACTTATGGTGTTTCCTTTGAACAAAAATCGCACCATCAGCACTCGGATTATTATGGTGGTCCAAACTCTTTTCAAAGGTTTGAACGCAAGAGTATCAATCAAGTATTTCTCTCTATCCCCAATCATCTTGTCCGATATTTATAGAGCCCTCGGAAGATGCAAAAACAAACATTGCTTCTTTCAAGGTTGCAACTTGATTCTTCAATGGTGGATCCTTAGTCACTTGATAAAATTTAAGGGAACTCGAGAACTACCCGAACTAGATGAGGAGAATGAGTTCGATAACCTACCAGAAATGCTCCGTTGGGGGGACAAGGGAAACAGGACCAAGATTGGGTGGTCCCAAGTGTTTTGTGAATTAGGAGAAAATAATATTCAGTGGATGCTGGATAGGTTTTTCTCAAAATTCGTGATTACCGAAAGTCAAGGCCTGCCTTTTCTTCCCCTACCAGGAATCAGGGGAGTCCGTCCATATGCCCTCCAAAGGGTCCTTAGACAGTTTGGGAGGACTCAGACTATTCCTAAGTGTGCTTACATGGAGGGTTTCGTCCTCGATTACGATGAGGAGAATAAAGTTCCAAAAGCTGATGCCATTGGCAAAATTTGGAAAGCATGTGTAAAAATGGGTCCAGAAATGGTAGATGAAGACAGGTTTAACGCAGGGTACGTAGATGACTACAAGGAGTGGTTAAAACGGGACATCCAAAGCATGGATATTTCTTGGCCAATAACTAACTCCAGATCCAAAGTTCACGAACAATTTTAGAATCTACAGGAAGAAATGGTTAGGCGAACAGAAACTGAAAATGGGCCTATGGTTTCAGTTTTGTTGATTTTGGGCCAGGCCCAAGATCTTTCTATTTTCCTTTTTCTAGATATTTGTATTTATGTGCTACTAACTTAGAATTTCTTTTAACTTAGTTAAATTTCCCACTAAGTTGCCAAATTCTCGATTTGCACAAAATTTCTAACAAACTTTTTCCTTTAAACATTCCTTTTCAAAGTTAGTCAAATAAAGTCGTTTTCAAATAGTCTGGATAACCGCAAGTTAGCGGATACCCCGAGTGTCTTAAAAACCTTCTCGGGGTATTAATAAGAACCGCTTACCTAGATTTTTTTTAAACTTTGAGATTTCTCTGTTTTAAATTTTTAAAGTTCTTTTGAAAAGATTTTCTTGATTTTCCTTTAAATTTATCAAGTGGCGACCCTCAAAAATCGAATTTGAAAAACTTTTCTAAGTGTTTGAATTCGAAAAAAATTCGCAAAATAGAAATGGCGACTCTGCTGGGGATCGAACACAGAATCTCTGGTTCTGACACCTAATTTTTGCCCTCCCCGACTAAATTTAATCCTGAGTTTCTTCGGTTTTAAATAAAATTGAGATATTTGTTTATCCGGATAAATACTTTCTAAAACATTTATTTAAGTTAAATTTTTCAGTTAAGTGATGAATTATACACACTGTTACTCATGTAAACGAGATCGTATAATTTTCGTTACTTAAATAATTATTTTATCAAAAATCAATTTTTATCAAACTATCTTGAAAGTCGGTTCAAATAGGATAAATTTTGATTTCAATATAATTTGTTCTTAGAATAATTTATTTGGGGAAATATTTATTTGATTTTTATCAAATCAAGAAGCTCGGGATTAAAACATTTGTTAATTCATATAGGATTTTGATTTAATTTAGCCAAATTTATTAAATTTGGTCATAATTGAAATCAAATTGGCCATAATTGCAATGCAATTGGCCAATTGATCTTTAGTTTGGCCTAAATTTAAATATAATTGGTTGAATTCCTAGTCAATTAGGTTATTTAATTAATAGCCTAATTTCTACCCTCCCTCTTTCAATTTTAATAACCTAATCTCTACCCAATTTAATCTACCCCTACTACCAACCCAATAATAATTTTAGCTGCCCAGGCCCATTCCCACTTAACATCTACCTATCCCAACAACAGTAGCCCCTAATCAGCCCAATACACCCTTAACCCGGCCCAACACACCCTTATAACTCCTCTTCTCTTTCACTCCTTCACAACAAGACAACAACAAAGACCCGACAACAACTTCAACAAACAACAGCCTCAACATCGACAAACAACTCCACCACTAACAACTAAACATCGACAACCCCATCTCAACCTGAGAAAAAACCTGAAACCCAAGCCCCAATATCATCCGCTCAATTCCTCTTCCCCTCTCCTCCGAATTCGTACACCCATGTGAAAGGCACGCGAATTTGTACCTGAGAATGTTTTAGAACATACCAGGTGGCACCTCAAATGTTTAAACCTGCGAATTACGGTGGAAAATTGTCAAAACCGTACCGAAGAGTACATACTTGTAAGCTTTCAATTGGTCACTAAGAGAATTTTGGATTTTCTCCAAAATTCCCAATTTATTTTTGCACCATTTTCATCCGAATTAGTACATGGGTGAGTGAGAAACCTTATCCCATTCCTTGAATTCGAATTTCCCCATTAAATTTCCAGAAATACCCTTCGAGAACCCCATCCCACATCACCCAAAAGCTCAAAATCGACCCTCTCCCCTTCCTATATATATGGCTACTGTTTTCAGAGCAAGGCCAAGTCTCAAGGGTTGAAAATCTTTTGAGGAGAGAGTTTTTAATATCACAAAAACTCTCGAGTGAATTTTTTTTCGGAAAGGATCTTTGGTTGAATCCCGATCGAAATTCTTGTAAGACTCCGTTGAGCTTAGAATTTTGATAACACGTTGGTATTCCGGTGGTGGTAGAGACATTCCGACGAAGTTCGAGTCCCGTTTTGCTGCTCCTAAAAAGGTAAACACACTTGTCCCTTTTTTAGCTCTTTAGTTAGTTCTTTTTTTTTTCCTTCTTCGTATTAGTAGCTATTTTTCCGAAATGATAGCTGTTGGGATTATGTGCTGTAGAAGCCTTGAAGGGCGTAGGATTTTTTTTCTTTCCTTGAAGGTGGAAGTTATTGTCACCATTTTGGCTTCACTTTTGTTGTTTCAATTTTCTGAAACTTGCAGCTTCATATTAATTTTGTTAGTTCTCTGCTTCTTCTAGGAGATGGAATATTTTTTGTAGTGATTTGATCTGTTGCTATTCTGTAACCAAGTATTTCTTGCTTTAGCTTCTCGTTTTAGTCTATCATTTCATTGCGTATGCCTTGCTTTAGTCCCCCCTTTTTCCTTGAATCTATCGGTTACATTTTAAACGTTGTCTGCTTGCTTCAAATCACTACTTCTTTTTTTCTTTTTTTTTGTCTAAAATGGTGTCTGGGCAGTCTAAACAATAATTTTCCTCAGTCCTTTTCGATCCCTCTTGATAATTGCACTGTTTTGGCTCAGTTTGTTTCTGGCGTTTGACTACTGTTTTAGCTAAGTGTTTGTTTGGTTTGGATATTTTAGCTTAAGGTCTCTGGTTTCAATATTGTTAACTGCTTTGGTTATCTTGCCTTCTTCTGTACACGGTCAAACCACTCCCGAGTTTTCCTTGACTCACAATATCAACGGAAACAGTGGAATTGGTTCGTAAGTAAGAAAACATCTCATCCCAAAACTCCTCTATGACCCTCTTGATATAAAAATCCTTTTAGATTTATCAAGGAGAGGAAAAGAATGAGATGGGCTAGCTTGATTAGGGTCGGAAAATTTCGTCTAGGCTTTCTTTTAAATCCAAATTCCCTTTACCTCTAAGTTCAATCTGTGACCTGTTTTCTCTCATATGTTAAGTTAATGATATGGTTGTTGCTTTTGTTTAAGCTTCATAGTTCTAAGTTCAACTTTAGTTAAGAGCTATTTCGGTGTTGTCTATTTGCTTTAAAATCTTGTCTTTGGACCTTGCTTCGTGAAACATAGTTATTATTTTCATGTTAGTCGGATACCCTCTTGTTTCATTCCCCTCTTGTCTCCTATTTTCAGCCTAATGTTTTCCTGTTTCAAATTTCAAACTCTTGTCTTAGCCAAGTATTGTTTACTATAAATCTCGCATCTTCGTTTTCATTTGGAGTCTTTGGTTTCGTTGCGTCTTGGTTCAAATATAGAACTAGTTGTAATTTCAAGTTTGTTATGAAATATTAAGCTTCATTTTCCCTGTTTTGCCTATGCTGCTGTGGTAGTTTCTACGTGTGTTTTAAAGAGACTTGGCTCATAGCCCTCCTTGGTTCATGATACCAAGAAAGAGCTAATGATACATTAAAGAATAAAGTCTAATTAGTGCTTCTCTGGAGACTTGGTATACCTGTCAACATATTTGCTTAAAATAGAAGATGGAATAGGTATTTCTGGTGATTTATTGAATTTGCTGATTCGTTGTAATAGAATAATTTTTTCCCTTTTCCTTCTTTTAAGTGATAGTATTTAGAGTATTTCAATGTGTGCTTATTGCTATCAAATTATTAGCTTAGAATGAATGTGTGTTGTCCGCCTTTAAATTAATGTGAATACATCTTGTTTTGCTTATCGATCATTTATTAGGATCTACGTTATTTTGTTCCTCTCCAATTGTCTAGTTTAGAACACGTATTAATTTCTTTACTTTTTCTTCGCATGTGATAACCATTTGGAGTCCAAATGGACTCCTTTCCCTTGCATTTCCAATGGGCCAAACGAGGCCCACTTCCTCTTGGAGTCCAAGCTTTCAGATACAAGTCCAAAAAACTATTTTGATGTGGTATACAAATTGTATACACGATATATATGACGTACAGGTGGAAGAAGAAAAATGGGCCAAAGCCCATTGAATTTGAAGAAATTGTATTTTGAGACTTAAAAAGTCTTGAAATATATTTTATGGGCCCTGAAGCCAAACTTGTAATTTAATACAGGTGGAATCGTCGTTTGGGCCTCAAAGGTCCGGAAAAGTAGTTTAGGACAGGTAGAAGGAGGGAAGAAATAGGCCCAAATCCAGTCCAGGCGAACAGAAACTGGAAATGGGCCTATGGTTTCAGTTCTGTTGATTTTGGGCCAGGCCCAAGATCTTTCTATTTTCCTTTTTCTAGATATTTGTATTTATGTGCTACTAACTTAGAATTTCTTTTAACTTAGTTAAATTTTCCACTAAGTTGCCAAATTCTCGATTTGCACAAAATTTCCAACAAACTTTTTCCTTTAAACATTCCTTTTCAAAGTTAGTCAAATAAAGTCATTTTCAAATAGTCCGGATAACCGCAAGTTAGCGGATACCCCGAGTGCCTTAAAAACCTTCTCGGGGTATTAATAAGAACCGCTTACCTAGAATTTTTTTAAACTTTGAGATTTCTCTGTTTTAAATCTTTAAAGTTCTTTTGAAAAGGTTTTCTTGATTTTCCTTTAAATTAATCAAGTGGCGACTCTCAAAAATCGAATTTGAAAAACTTTTCTAAGTGTTTGAATTCAAAAAAAAATCGCAAAACATGGTGTACTAGAGATTGCCTAGATTAGGGACCTATAAGTGTAATTCAGATGGTGCAGTGAAAAGGGTTGATGGCCCTAGTGTTGGGGCTTTTTGTATTAGAAATGATGAAAGAAATTTGATACATGCTGAATCTTTTAGTTTGGGAGAAGCTTCAGTTTTAATGTCAGAGGCAGTGGCTTTGAGAAGAGGACTGGAGTATTGTATACAACATCAGTACTTACCAGTAATGTTGGAGACTGATTCATTAATGCTCCAAAAGGTTTTAAATGGAATTTGGGAGGTTCCTTGGAGCATTCTGGTGGAGGTGAAAAGGATTAATGGTCTGAGAATTAATGTTGATGCAAGAGTGGAGCACATCCTTAGGGAAGGCAACACTCTGGCAGATTATTTAGCTAACCAATTTTTCATTTTTGCAGGTACAGAAGTCATTATTTACTCAGCGTCCATGATTTACCAGCAAAAGGGAAAGCAATATTACATTTAGATAAAACACAAATTCCCAATCTTAGAATTAGAAATCTTCAAAACAGGGGTTTCAACACACAAGAGCAATGAGATTTACAAGAAAAACACAAGACATAGATGGTAACAATCTCAAGAACAAGACAACACTGAAAAGGCAAAACGGGCAGAAGATTCAATACCTGCAGACCTGCAGACTTGCATGAGTGGATGTAAATGATTTAGACTGTTTATCTGTGATGGAGCTTATTTGTGGCCTTCTTATGCAGTGGTATCAGTCTCTTTGGGGCTCAACCTGTAGAGAAGGTCATGGATGAGTAAAATCAAAGCATAACAGTGCACAAAAGTGATTGAGTTGAAAGTTTTGTTCACTTAACTTCATTTTGTGGTGTAGATCTGATCAATCCGTTGAAGAATTCTTCAATGGACCTGATTTCATGGCGCTTGTGAGAAAATTTGAGTGTCTTCAGTGAAATCTACCCAAACTCGGATATGTTTCGATCTATGCAGCGTATTGAAGGTATTTGAACTACCTTTCACTCTTCTTCTCACCGTTCCCTTCATCGGAAAGGTCGATATCACCGACCATGGAGCAGCTTAGAGTCAATGAGGATCGGTTTGTTGGAAATGGTCCAGAGCAATTGGGACCTTTCCTTTTGTGTATTTTTGTTTGTTTTATTTTGTTTCCTATTTTCTTTTCTGGTTGAGCCACTTTTGGGCTTATACCCTGGTAGATTTTGACTTTGCTTTTAATAAATGGCCCACCAGCCAACATTTTAATTTAAAAAAAAAAAATAATAACAATCTTTTTTAACAAATAAATAGGTAAAAAAAATTGAAAAAAGCAAACCTATAAATTGATTATTGAAGAACACATATGGCTTAAAACTTCAATTAGCAAATAACAATACTTAGAATATTTTGTTAAGTAAAATCATGAAACTAATTAATTATTCAAGCCATAAAAAGTTCAACCAAATATAAATAGTGTTTACTAACCAAGTGTTAAATTTAAAACTAAATAAAAAAGAAATTAATAAAGTAAGCTCCTTAGAAAGATTTCACAAACACTTATTATATCTTCAAGACTAATATATCGACTTCTTCATGAACATCACCTCTGATAAAGATGTCTTAACATCCTCATCGTCATCTACAATTCATATGTAGTATTATTTAATTTTATACATGAATAACTTAATTATTTCCTATATATCCACCTATCAAACATTATATAAGTTATACATAGTTAAATACATGAATAACTTGTTTCATATCCAGCTACCAAAGGACCACTAAGTATATACATTGTATTGTATATGTTACTTTTAGTTTTTTTTTTTTTTAAAAAAATCTTATTTAATAGTCATTTTAATTTTAATTAAATCATATTTTTGGCCCACGGGCTGGCCCTGGCCCGATCTCGGTCAAGCCTCAAGGGCTAAGGGCTAAGGGCTAACTGGGGTCGGGCTTAAAAGCCCTAGTTTTAAATGGGCTTGAAAAATCTGGTAGGGTTGGGTTGGGCCGGCCCCGTGGGCCAAGCCCATTTTGACGGCTCTATGCAAAACCATAGGGAAAACAAGCGACAACAACATCCTCATGGCATGAGGGTTAGCGTTAGCAACAACAATTCTATCACCATGCCAAGGATGAACATACTTAACATATAACCAAGTATCAAAATATTCAACCAAGGGCTTGTAACCCCACAAAGCAAAAAACACTTGGCTACTAAAAAGATTTTGACAAAAGGAAAATTCAAAATAAAGAATCAACATTGGCTTTACATTTTGACAAGCACAATTCCCTTTTTAAGTCAAGAATCACATGATAATTTCCATAGCTAAGTGCAATGTCATGAACAAGATCATCCTAAGATAAGACTCCACTCAATGCACTAGCTATCTTTAAGAATCACATGAAAGAAAAGAAGTGTTACTACTATACTTATCTCTATGTATGCCAACAATCTCACTCATACCAAGTTTGTCTTTAAGACCAATCACCAAGAGGGGTGTCTTACAACCACCATATTCCAAATGATCATCGGGGTCAAATGGATAGAATGTCTATAGGCATGGGTCTAAACAACACCTATTTTCCCCAAGGATACCACCATTACAAAAAGATGTACTCTTCGCATAAGCATAAGCATTGTCAATGACAAATAGAGAGTAAAGAAAGGTGTCTCGTAAATTGATTTCATCTAATGTGTCCTCAAGGGCATGCTCACTACTGTGTTAAAAAACATTATCGACAGTATGCTCAAGAATTGGAACACTCAAAGAAGAAGAATTAATTGAGAAACAAAGATCACCTTCTATTTCATCACAATCCTTCCCCATAAGAGTACTCTTATCTTCCAAGAAGAGATTTCCATCTTTAGGATGAATGTCGTCACACCAATGGGTTGTTATATAAAGTATAGCCCTCAAGAAGAGCTACATCACTAACATGATCAACACCACTAGGTAATTCACTAGGAGTGATTTCATCATCCACAAATAGGATATTGTACTTAAAGAGAGAAGGATCAATCCAAAATGATAAGGGATAAACTACGAAACGAAGAACAAGGTACGAAAATGAAGATAAACAAAGAATTGAAAAGGAAATAGATAGATAGATTGACACAAAATAGGAAATAGAATGCAAATAAAGGGTATATCAAACCCTAAATCCTCAATCGAATTAATCCTAATAAGCATCAAGCTCTTACATAAACCACGAGGGAATCAATCTCCTACGCAACCAAAGTTTCCAAACGATTGTTCAACACAAGCTAATTCTAGCTCTCATACTCTCAAGTGTATTCATCATAATATGCAAAAACTAACTAAACAAAGGGAAAAGGTAGCTATTTATAGTGTTGGGCTATTTATTACATATGGGCCCAAAAGTGACCCATAAAGAAGATAGACCCATTAAGGGACTTTGTCTCCATTGGGCCTCCCACATTCCATGATATCATCCATATGCGCTCTCTCTTTGATGCTCATTAAGGTCCATCCAAGCCATCTGTCATAGCTTGAGCACTCCTCTACATGTGTCTTCAAAGGCGTCCAAGAACTCCAGTCCCTTAATCAAGGAGTGTATAGTTTGAAGATATGTGTTTGAGGTCCTTTGAAGTATCATCCAAATCCTTCCTTGCACCCTTATTATGAGCTTAAAAGATTCATTAGTGTTGGTGCAAAATGTGCTTGTATCACCCATAAAAGAATTAAAAACACACATTTCGATTAACTAAATGTACATTAAATGTGCTAGCTACAGCTTACCGAGGACATGATCCTAGATAGAAAGGTGTGGAGGATATGGATTAGGGTAGAAGGATAGTAGGAAGAAGTGTGTCCTTGCTAGTAGGTAGGAGTGTTGTGTTTATCCGTGCTAGTAGTCATAGTGTTATACTTGTAGTTTCTTGTTTTAGAGTTTTTGGTGATCATTTGTTATTTCAGTTAGATCGATAGTAGCATTGCTTTGTGGTAGCCTTGTTTATGTTATTATTTGTTGTGTTAATACTTATTGTTTCTTGTGCCTATACTATGCCTTTTCTGGACTGTTTTTTGTCTTGAGCCGGGTGCCTATCTGAAACAGCCTTTCTATCTCATCTCTTGACCCCACTTTGTGGAAATATACTGGATATGTTTTGAGTATGGACTGCGTGCACTTACCATCTCCTGACCCCACTTTGTGGAAATATACTGGATATGTTGTTGTTGAATGTTAAATGTGTTTCATCCGTTATCACAAGAATCAAAATCAGAATATACTATTAATTTATGGACCAAAATGCTATTATCCCTACATTATACATGACTTGATGTATTGAATTTTTCCATCATCCATGCAACTTAACATATTATTAAAAATACATTACGAATACTTATTATTGTGTCCTATAAAATGGAACATAAGAGTAGTAGAAAGGAATATGTAATTCCCTCACGAACTCGCCATTTTTTTTGCCTAAAATACAAACACACAACATGAACAAGATGTACCCATATTAACTCTTGTTTGATGTATTGCCAATGTCAAGCACAAACCGATACTTCACGTCCGATTTCACAAGACGTTCCAACGCTGTATTCACGTACTCCATTGGGACGACTTCAACATCTGGTGTTATGTTATGCTTTGCCGCGAAGTTTACCATCTCTTGCATCTCCTTCACCCCTCCAGTGGAACTCCCTGCTACTAGCCTCCGTCCTGTTTTCCACGTTATACACTTATGTTGTCAATTTAATCAAAGGGACATGTTAAAAATGAAGAATAAGGCACTATGTGAAACGTACCTGAAAGCAAGGGAAATACAGGCAACTCTAGTGGTTTTTCTGGTGCACCAACCATCACTAGCTTCCCATTAGTTTTCAACAAATTAAGCAATGGAAAAATAGGGTGAACTGCAGAGACAGTGTCAATGATGCCATCCAGTGAGCCCGCTGCACCCTGCTCGTATTTACGCGTACAAATGAAAATTAGTACATTATTATACTTATGCCTGATCCCCTTTATAAATTTGAGATTGAAGCATAGTTGATCGATTGACTGACCTGCATTTGGTCAGGGTCACGACTGACCAGAAATGAGTCCGCGCCTAAACGCCCAATTGCTTCGTCTTTCTTACTAAGAGATGTACTAATAACAGTCACTTTGGTACCAAATGCCTTTGCAAATTTCACTGCCATATGACCAAGTCCACCAAGACCAACAACACCAATGTGCATTCCAGGCTTGTCAAGTCCAAAATATCTCAAAGGGCTATAAGTTGTGACCCCTGCACATAACAGAGGAGCAGCTTCCATTGGCAAATTCTCCGGCCAACTAACGACAAAATGCTCATCGACAACCATGAGATCGGAATAACCTCCCTGCGTGATGGTTCCGTCAGGGAGAGTACCATTGGCTGTCAGTATCAGACCGGGACAGTAATTTTCAAGATCGTTGGCACAATTTTCACATTCTCGACATGATCCTAATAAATATCCAACGCCTATTTTGTCTCCAATTTTGAACTTTTCTACCTTGTTACCAACCTCAGTTACAACACCAACAATCTCATGCCTGAGACAATTGATCGATCAACAACAACAATAATAACTATGTTTCAGTCCCAAACAAATTAGGGACGGTTATATCAATCATCGTTTCTCATTTAAGCTAATTTCATATCAGACTCGACTTAATTTAACTAGTAGAACAGACCAACAGAGTACAAAGATATATTACCAGTCCTCTGCCCCCTCCATCCATTTTTTTTGTGTGTGTGTGTGTGAGAGCGCGCGCTAAAGCCAACATCCGCTCTATGGTATTGACATAATCTTCTTGAGGTTCAAATTAAAATTATTTACTGTATAGTTCAAATCTATGTTGTTCGGACCCTTTTAAAATGTTCCAGCACCGTATCGGATTTTGGAGGATCCGATACACACCGAGAGATATGCTTGAAGAGTCTGAGCAACATAGATCCACCCAGATACCACAAGGAAAAAGCAGCTCAGATTAGGATATTCTTTCACAAACATCAATATGTTTGTAGTATTTCTGACAGCAGTCTGAATGCGAGTAAGTAGTAATGGTAGTTTCATGCAAATTTTAATGAAAACATGGATACTTTACTAAGTGGCGAAATCAGGAATTCTAATAAGAGAATGGAAAAAAATGCTAGAATGACACAGTTGAGATACGAACCTCTAACTTAAAGCCTTATTAAAAAAAATCGATTCAATACTTTGTGTCACAATTTTTTGTTACCTATATGCATAGTAAAAATTTTCAACGATCGCAAATAAGGAACATAAAATTAATAGAAAGCAATAAAGAGTAAACTTGCCCAGGTATAATGGGATATTTGGTGATGCCCCAATCATTCTTGATCTGATGAAGATCAGTATGACAAATTCCACAATACAATACTTTGAACTGCACATCTTTTTCACCAGTTACCCTGCACCCATTTCAATCCAAATTAAACCTCAACAACAACAAAACAACATACTCAGTGTAATCACACGAGTGAGATTTGGGTAGGGTAGGTGGAGTGGGCGGAGCTACATATAATGTAGGGTTGTTCATTAAACACCTTCATCGGAAGATATTATACTTTAACCGTATATATAAGTCAAAAACTACTTTTTGTAAGTACATATTAAATATTTAACATCCTTGACAAAAAAAATTCTGATTTCGCCACTACGCAGACCTTAAACCTCTATTATAATTTTTCAAACCCAAAATTCCATTCAATTTTTTTAATTTTTTTATTTTATTTTTATTTTTTGAGAAATTAATCAATTTTACCTTCTTGAAAAATTGAATGGAGAAAGCACCCCAGAAGTGTCTCTAGCTGCCCATCCAAATGCCTTAATTGGGTGCTCATTTTCATGTGATTTTTCCATTTTTTGGTGATTCTTGATTTTTGAGTAATGTACTATGTAGCAATAATCGCAATAATAAGAAAGAGAAAGCAATATTATTGGGGTACTAGGAAAAATAAGTGGTAACTATTGTTGCATATAACAAAGGTTGCTACTTTATATGGTCCCTTTGAGTGCATGGGGCCAAAGGAATGGCTACCATTCACATAGATATTTGCATTTTTGGTCATTCTGACTTTGAATCTTCACAAATTTAATGAATTATTAAATATTAAATAATTTAATTATCAATGTATTATGTTAGATCTATAGTGTAACCCTTTATTTAACTGAGAGTAATAAATAATTCTAAAAATAGTTTAAATATCAGCTGATTGGTTAAGGGAATGTTAAAATTTTGCAGTAAGAAAAGTGTATATGTTTCCTATATAAGGGACTAAAGTAGTATATTTAAGTTAATTGAAAATTAAATATGTTTAGATAAATATTACAAGAATTAAAATTAGTATTCATCGATAAATGAGGGATCAAAAGTGCAATTATTCTATTTTGAAAATTGTACAAGATACTTTCCTCCAACAAAAAAGCTTTAATTTTCAGCTTCGGAGAAGTTTCTTGTAGTGTTTTCCTCTTTAATGGTCTTTCATATGCGCGGTAAAATTGACTCAAACCCATATAATTCATTCATTAATCTGCTCGAGCTTTAACGGTGTTAGGGTAATTACTTTGATTTTAATGATGAGATAATTTGAGTTATGCCCAAGTTAATCCATAAAAATTCAACAACCTAATAATAGATCCATTGTGACTCTTACACACCTACGGGAGGATTGGAAGCTTTTCAAATTCAAGCATTTATTTTTCTAGTTAGAGATCAATATCATGAGGCTAACATCGTGAGATCCCCTCCAAGACAACTTTCATGCAGCTATTGTGCCTTTACTTCTTATTTTATCTTACTCAGCAAGAAACACATTCCCTATCAATGATTTCACTATATACAGGACTTGATCCCATATACTGGTTTTAATAGGATTCAAATATAACAAATAAAAAAGAAGTTTAAGGTGTTTTTTTCTAGATAGAAGATTAGTTAGGGTTGCTAATTGTTCATTTAAATTCTACAAGACTCTTGAAAGATAAAATTGAGCGATACAAAATCATTAATTATTTTATTTGGAAATCCCACGTCATCCGACATAATAATTTTGTCAAATAGTCCAGAATAACATTGCTTAAAATAATAAAATTAAATCAGAAAAAGGAAATATCTATCCCTAGGTGATACGTTATTATATGTCATTCTTTGGAATTTTGAATAGAATCAATCTCACAAGAGAGAAAACAAGAAAGCCTACTTTAGGCTGCAAAATAAAATATACATATATGTCAACTTAGAGGCAGCTTAGGGGTGAGCTAGTAAAATCTAGAGTTAATGTTTAAAAATACGTTTAAATTATCATATATTCATGGATTTTATACCTCAATTGTATACTGTTTCATGGATCCTCCAGTAAAGTTACCTCCAGTTTTGTTCAATAAAATATACATATATGTCAATTTAGGGGCGGCTTAGGGGTGAGCTAGTAAAATTTAGAGTTAATGTTTAAAAATACGTTTAAATTATCATACATTCATGGATTTTATACCTCAATTGTATACTGTTTCATATACCTAGCTATCTAAATTATTACTTCATTTGTATTGAAACACATCTCCATTTCTAGATATATTTTATTAATGTAATTTTTTTTAATTTAATCATTTGATAATTATAAATTAATGATCCGACTAATTCAAATTCGATCACATCGCATTCAATATACCATCATTAACTAGAACTAATAGGATTCGATATTAACAAAAAAATATAA
Source organism: Capsicum rhomboideum (assembly GCA_031232105.1). NCBI lineage: Eukaryota > Viridiplantae > Streptophyta > Magnoliopsida > Solanales > Solanaceae > Capsicum > Capsicum rhomboideum. The sequence continues at coordinate 51,163,061 of CP124707.1, forward strand.
ATATTAAGGTGGTCCCTCTCTGACGTGGGGCTGCAAAATAAAATATGAATATATGTTAATTACCCTCTAAACTTAGAATCAAACTTTGCATCATCATTGACATAAACGACTAATTCGTTAATCCATCTGTCCTAGTTTTATTGGATAAAATAAATAATTGCCTTTATTTTCTTGGATTGGTAACCACGTGAGATTTGTAACTACTCCTACTAAAATATTCAATTTTTTTTTTATTTGTGGGACACAAATTTCTTGAATTTGGTTGAATTTGAAATAACATCTTTATCAAGCTCACAAAAATCATGTGAATATTTACCTTTGTTATCATTGCTGCTAAATAATTGCCAATGTATATATGTGTGTGGACGATAAGAGCTTATTCACATCGAATGTTTACATCAAATCAATACATATACAATTTATAATTATATATTAAGTGATTTAATGGAGTAAAATCGTATATGGATATTAAGTCTTAATGGATGCATGGCTCATATATTCCTAACACGTTGATTCAAAAATTGTGAGTTTTTGATCATTGGATTGTCCTTTCGAGATCTTTTTAAATGTTATAAAATCACAAAGAGAAAATAAAACTAGCCGGCCACATTGAAAGATAACCAGACAAACAAAATTAAAATATCAAGAAAGAGAGAAAAATTTCATTAGACTATGGTAAAATAAAACATTATTCTGGAGAACAATATCCATTCTAAAAGAATTGAATATCAAAGTAAGAAAATCATGACTACCTATATATTAAAAAAAAATTCATGTTTACTCCTTAGGGGAAAATATCAAACTTCTAGCTAATTATCAAAATCCCTTTTTTCTATCGTCTTGAAGGGCCTTCGAGACGAATATAATCATACATAAGTCCATTGAAAGGGCCATAAACTGATACTTGCTTCAAATATATTATATTTTGACCAATGTGAAGTTGAGTCCCTGGAAATTCAATATTGAAAAGTGTATATAATCCATGAATTCCATGTCTTGCTATTGCATTACTCTTCCCAACTTGTGATGAATCAAACCATGGCCTTGGTCTTGATGGAGTGTTTATCCACACCTATAAATAAATAAAATAAGGAAACTATTACTTATCTTTATTATCATACAGATAAAAGATGAAATTCCATTTTAATCGATTTATAGTATGTTATTTATATCTATATGACTCAACACCTTTAACCTTCAATTAGTTAAAATGTGTGTTATTGTTCCCTTTAGGCAGCAAACATATTATATTTGGACTACTTTTAGATGTATATTACCTCATAAATGGTATAATGGTTAATAAGTCTGAAAATTTGTGAATATTCTAAAGTAGGGGTATCAAAAGTGCACATGATTTCAAGTAATTGAAGTTTAAATATGCCTAATCAAATATTACAAAGACTATAATTATTAGAATTTACAAACAACAGAAGGAACAAAAGAACCAAAATCAGAAATACTCTTATCTCTAAAAGTAATTACTTCATAATGACTTGATTACTTATTTATATATAGTTAGTACATAGAACTTAAACTCATTTGATATTTGATTTTCACAAAATCTTCTCTAATTTTTTTTCTTGATGAAATTTATTAGCTAATAAAAAATGTTAATTAGTGAGAGTAGAGATGAAGGTTACATACTTGCAAATGGGCATAAGATGCAGATGCCAACGCTATATGAAGATAATAAGTGCCAGTAGAATCCACATTTTTAAGATCAAATGAAATTTGCCATGTTGTTGGTGAAAAACTCTTGTCCTTATTTTTCCTGAAAATATATAAAAAAAAAATTGAAAATATTATAAATATGGAATTATATGTGAGTATTAAAAAAAATTAGACAAAGAAATAATTAAAGAAACAATAGTATTTAATTAATTACCTGTTTACATGGGCAAAGAACCAATCTTTTCGAAAATCACTAACACCAACTTTGTACACTACATCTCCATTAGGATATAAATCATTGTAACGATCCCATAAACCATATTGTCTAAACCTGTAATTAGCAACAAATCATGATAATGAAATTCCCAAAAAAAAAAAAACAGCCCGATGCACAAAATTAAACTTCCCCCATTCACACAAGGTCCAGGAAAGATCGAGCCGCACCCTAAGAGGTATGATGTAGACAGCCTATTCTAATGCAAACATTAGTGGCTGACTGCTTACAACGAGCTCGAACCCATGACCTATTGGTCACACAAGGTTCTGAGAAGGGTCGCATCTCAAGGGTGTGATATAGACAACATACCCTAATGCAAGCATTAGTGGCCGGCTGTTTCCAGTAACCTCGAACTGTGGCCTTCATACGGAGATAATTCCACCGTTGCTCTTGCTTTGTGTAGAATAAAATTAGGATTAATTAATTGAAACTTACTTATGTACAGTAGTGTTAGTGTACAAATGATTTTGAAGACCAGGCAATGGATCAGGTATAAAAAATTCAGCAGCACTTCTATCTGGAAATCCAATTTCCCATAAAGGTGGACCATTTCTTATTGCTTCAAAAATAATTTTACCCAAATGTATTTCCCTTCCTGCAACAATTAAATCATTTATGTTAGAATTTGTATTAAACCTATGTTGCTCGGACTCTTTAAAAATACCGACGGAATACGTGTCGGATCCTTCAAAAATATTGCATTTTTAAAGGATCCAACACGAGTGCGGCAACATTTTTAGAGAGTCCGAGTAACATAATTTTAAATTATCGTGTTTCTTCTATATTACTTATATGAAATTTTTTTCTTTTTATTCAGTGAAAAAAAACAGAATAATATTTTTGAAAACTCTTTAACGTTAAACTAGATATCTAGCTAAAGATAGCGGTAGAGGTAGAGCAGAAGAAGCATGGGCTCAACATCACTCCAAACACTGTATTTATTTAATATGTATAGATTAGAATATAACTTTAAAACAATAAAATCCAAAAATTTACAAATCATGGATATTCGAGCTCTAGTTACAGAAACATCATTGCATGTTTAAGTTCAGAAATTCTAAGAGTACTATACGTGTCAAAAGTCTTTTTTTCTTAGCTTCTTAAACTTCGTGGTCACTTACTTAAATATCGTCATATAAAATGAAACAGATAGAATACCTGATATGATGGCCACATTAGATGCATACTTGTATTCTCCCATAACTCCAGGGACCCAAGAATATAATCCATAAATTCCAGGTCTAACATTATTTATCTTGAAATTACCAGAATTATCGGTTTGAGTCCAAAATTGGTAACCCTGTCAACAATAAATAAAACAACATAATTAATTAGTAATATTAATTTTACATATAACCATATATTCAAGTCTCTATATCGGAAACAACCTCTCTACCTCACATCTGAGGTAGAAGCCGAATAATCTGCGTACACTCTACCCTCTATAAATCCCACTTTTTGAAACTACACTAGATATGTTGTCGTTATCATTTAAAATAAAAATTTAGACAAAAAAGAAATTACCTTGGTATCACTTTGCCAAGATCCAACAACTCCACGATCAGCAAGACCAATATATGAACCTAAGGCTGGAAAAGCATCTTTCCTCATGTACCTAAAAGACATGTATAAACCCCCTTTAATTATATTACGTCTAACTTATATATATACATCGACGACAGTGTGAAGAATCATACATGCATAGCAGCAAATACAATAATTTGAAGTATATATGCACCTAAACAATCGAAATGATCCAAATGTATCCCAAATAATAAAAAAGTTCATCTATGGGTATATTTAGACCTTTTTGATTGTTCATGGGTAAATTTGAGATAGAAAGATAATGGTGAAGACTTCTATGAGCCGATAGGCTAACGAAGGTCATATATTAGTCAAATCTAATAAGTTGTGATGTTTTTTGCCCTTTTCTGTTCTTTTATATTGTTAGTGTATAAACGTTAAACACAACGAAGAATTTTAAAAATATATAATTACCAGTCATGAACCATTAATTGACCACTAACTGAGCCACGTTGATTTGCATGGAGATATTCTGGTGATGCAGGAAAATCATAGGGCCATTTGTTTGTTTCTTCATTCATCTGCAAAATTGCAAAATTTTAGTGTTCACTCATCGAAAAAAGAAAAAGGGTCGCTTGGTGTGCTAAACCTCCCGCTATGCACGAATTCTGGGGAAAGACAGGACCACAAGGGTCTATTTTACGCAGACTCACTACCTTACATTTCTACAAGGGGCTGTTTCCACAGTTTGAACCCATGGCCTCCTAGTCACATGGAGGCAACTTTACCAGTTACTTCAAGGCTCCCCTTCAAGTGTTCGAATTTAATATCTAAAACTATTTAATTAAGTAAAATGAAGATAAATTAACAAATTAATTACCTGTCTTTTAGCATCATCCCAAAGTATGGTATGATCATTGCTAGAATCAGAATTAACATAGAAAAATACAGGCCCAAAAACCTTAGTCCATGCCTCTCCATTTGTTAATGAAACTCCCAATTGTGGCCCTGCGTAATGCCCACTGAAAAATATCTGTAGAAAACAAAAGGTAAATTACTCAAAACATCTATAGTAATTTCACTTACAAAACTACTACTGGCACAACTTTCCGACAGAGTCCATCGAAAATTGGCTCATCGAAAACGTTTTCGACAGACTTTTCATCGGAAATCCCATATTTCCGACAGGACTGTTAGTTGAAACTCGAAAATTCGCTCCTTTTTTTTTGTTGTTGTTGTAGTAGTAATAGTTGTATACAGAACTTTTTGTAGAGTTTAATTAACTTCTATGCATTGACATGCAATGTAAGAATTCGTTACACTGTATGTGTATATGCTTCACATTTCCGAGTGAAACGTTCGTCCAAAGTTCATAATATATATATCGCTTTACATGGAGTTCTCTATATATATGATAGTATAACAGATACTCCCTCTGTCCCAATTTATATGACACACTTTTCTTTTTAGTCAGTCCCAAAAAGAATGACACATTTCTATATTTGGTAATAATTTAACTTTAAAATACCCACTTTACCCTTAATGAAATGATTTACAACCACACAAATATCTATGACTCATTTTAGACCACAAGTTTCAAAAGTCTTCCTTACTTTCTTAAACTCCGTGCCAAGTCAAAGTACATTACATAAATTAGGACGGAGGGAGTACAAGTTTTTTTAAAAAATTCTTTGTATTTATAAGATAATTTGTAGATAAAAATAAAATAAAATATATATACTTACAGCCATAGATGTTGGTCCAACATGAGAGGTAAGATCTTGTTTCATAGGTCCACCATTGCAATATTCATAACTTGGTGAAATTACCCAAAACCCCATGTGTGGAGTATCACTTATCCACCCATGAACTTTAATATTTCTAACCTCATCTGAATATTGATACTTGTCATCAACCTAAAAGGTAAACAAAACACTTAAAAATCAGAAAACGTTCAGGTTATATACATTGACAGTATAAAACTTGTTATAATAACTTACGTATTAGCTAGATACCATATCAAACTTGATACAAAAACTTATTATTCAGTATTTTTTATATTATTAGTGCACAAAAACAAAAACATGATAAAAACATGTTAATTGTTATTATCAACCTAAAAGGTAAACAAGATACTTAAAAACCAGAAAACGTTCAAGTCATATACATCGACAGTATAAAACTTGTTAAAATAAGTTACGTATTAGATACCATATCAAACTTGACACAAAGAAATACTTGTTACGTTATCAGTGCACAAAACAGAAACTCAATAAAATTATGTTACTTGTTATCAACCTAAAATGTAAACAAGATACTTAAAAATCAGAAAACGTTCAAGTCATATACATTGACACTCAATACTTTTTACGTTATCAATGCACAAAACAGAAACTCGATAAAAGTATGTTACCTCGTCTTTGAATCTAGGGTTGGATGGATTTGTAATTTTAACAGCTTCTACATAATCCAGTACTTGGCCATTTATACGATCCTCTTCTGTTGGCATTAGCCTTTGCCTATCGTCTGCTATTGCCATAAAATGAAACCTAATAATAATAAAAATAAAATATAAATAAAAAGTCAACAAAGATAAAGGAATAATTCAACGTTTCCAAAAACGTTGGCCGTCATAGTAAAAAATGTTATAGAGAAAGACGGTTAGAGAGAAGGAAAACATATGTCATGGACAGTCCTCTATATATTGACATTGTTTATCTGAATAATTTTCCATATTGTTATATAGAACATATAACATATCATAACATGAAAACTTTGTTCTTAAACTTTTTCCATTATAATAAAAGAATGATGACGATATAGAGAGTTCTAACTATATTTCATGAAATTATTGACTGCATTAGAACAAATATTAATAATTGAAGGGCAGTAAATAAAACTTACAGAGACTTGCTGAGCTTAATAGCAATTCTAACTTCATCCAAACTCAGGTCTGGCCATCCTTTTAAATGTTCAAATATTCCATATGAATAAAATCCAGAACTCCCACGTAGCACCACATACCTATATATTTATTTCATAAAACAAATCAACAATTTTTTTCATATAATTTCAGGGTTCATAAAGTATCTCGCGTTCAAGCAGAGTTTGGGAAAGGATCGCACTCGAAAGTGTGTGACACTTTTACAACTTAAACCCATGACTTGTACAGTTGTTCCAAGGCAACTGGTCCATCCTTTTTCATATAATTTCAACATATTATATTATAGAAAGTACTACTAATTAATTTTCTAAAATAAAATCTCACCTTTTGTCAACGTTTAGAGGAGGACTGTTAGGATTCCTAGGATCATATATTTTTTTGAAAGAAACTTCAACTTTGTTAACATCATGTGCTATCACACTAAATTTTGATCCAAATAGCCTGCCAAAAAATCAAGAAAAATGTACATAAAATTATTTTTTAAAAATTAAAACTATTTATGTTATGTTACTGAGTTGAAGAAATTATATAATGTAATAAAGTAGAAAAAAAAAATCTTACGTGTCAAATTTACCGCTCCACATAGTGTCCCAATATCTGCAATTTTAATAAATCAAAAGAAATTATTTAATTACTAAGTATAATTACAACACATTTACGTACCATCAACTATATATACTTGAAAAATAACTTTAACCATCTATCAACCGTTGAAGAGGGCATGGCCATATCTGGCTCTGCCTCTAGGTCTAAAAAGGATAGAGTACTATATGCAAACTTTACCCCTACTATTTCCGAAGGACTCTCAGCTCTAGTTGCACATCAAAGCAATTTAAAAGAAAAATACAAAAATAAAGAGAACATAACAAATAATAGAAAAAAACATTTCACAACATTTAGTAAAAAAATATATAATAAAGTTGTAGCTTACCCCCTTTGTGTTTCTTGTAAGGGTTCAAGGAGATTATCAATTCCATTATATTTAACCCCCAAAATAGATCCAATGGGATTAGTTAGAGAAAGTTGCACAATGCCATTATCAATTACCACCTGATAAAATAAGTTAGTAAAAAATTAGCTCATAAAATTAATTAACAAATATCTTTCATGAAATTAGCTAGCTTCAAACTTACATATGGTTTTAAATTATAACAACTTAATTAGTTAACACTTCTTAGAAACAAGTGATAACAATATTTTTACCCTGATAAAAACATAAATATTAATTAGGACAATAATATATAATCACGAAAAAACGTCGATTATATACTATGCTAAAAAAAATTAAATAATAGTATCAAAAAATTAAGTCTTTACTTGGCTTCTTGTGATAGTCATTGTGACAGGAGGAGAAACTTGTAGTAGCTTTCGACACTCATTGGCTGAAGTATTCCTGTAATTCACAAAAAAAAATAAAAAAATTAGTCATAATTTAATTCAAGTGATCGTTTCAAAATATTGTATAAAATAATAACAATTATGTTTCAATTTCAAATAAGTTGGAGTCGGCTATATGAATCATCACGTCTCTATTTAGACTTAGGATTCATATAGCGAACCTTGACTTATTTGGGAAGGAGGCTTCAGAATATTTCATGATAATAGTAAGAAAATAAGGGAGTCTTTAATATAATACCTAGCATGGTGCACCCTTGAACAATTGACAAGCAAGAAAAATTGGAAAATAATAGCAAACCACCACAAAACTATTTTGTTTTGCTTTCTGAATCCCATTTTTTCCATGTTTCAATACTGCAACACAACAAACATCAACATTAAAAAAGAAAACAATGCATGAATATTATAAAAAATCATGCAAAAAAAACACTAGTCCTAAATGTAAAAATAAACAATGAGTGAAGAGGGAAACAAACACATCTAAAGTATCTCGATTTTTTGAGTTTTATTCCTGAATTATCTCGCGTGTGAGTTTCATACCTGAATTATCACCAACTATTTATCAAAACACACATCAACTATCAATTGTTCACTTTTCAAGTAGGTAAAGTAAACAAGTGATTGTTGAAGTCTATTTTGATAAATAGTTGGTGACACTTCGGATATGAAACTCGAAAAATCAAAATACTTTAGATGTGTTTTTTACCATTAACATGAAGAATTATATGTTATTGTCAACTTAACTTGACGGTATAAAAAAATTTCGTATACACTATAAGTGCACATAATTTTAAAAATCTAAACGAGAACGTGTGAATATTATCACGATGCAAACAATATTAAAAAAAAAAAAAAACACGAAAAAAAAGGTGAGAATTAAAAAGAGAGATCAAGTGAAGAAAAGGTTTTTATGAACCTCAAGACAAAGCAAAAACTTGTCTTCAAAAATCTAAGTTAGAAGAATTATTACAAAACAAATTTCTATGAGTATATATAGAAGCTTACTAGCCTTTAATTAATGTGAAAATACATCGTTCGAGTTTTTAGTATGTAACAAGTAACTTATTTAATTTCTCCAAATTTAGCCTCATGTAAATTGGCCCAAACATGGCAAAAAGGAAAATTTTGTTTCATGGAAATTTTTGTTCAAAAAAAACAACAAAAAGTTTAAACAAATATGGAAAGTGTTTTTTTAAGGGTTTTCCACCCGATGTTCGGTGTCCACATTGAAGCCCGATTAAATCCGAATTTGTGTCGAGAAGTCGAACATTGGGAACTCGAATTCGAAATTTTTGATTAAGGATGAAGGAGTACTTACCACTCCACCACAACCCTTATTGGTAACAAATATGGAAAGTTTAGTTCAAAGAAAGTCAACAAAAGTCTGCAGGAATACAAAAGGAAAAAAATTTCAATCAGTTTTTATTTTTTATTTTTTTACGTACCATATAATGCTATTTTACATCACAATAATACCGTCTGTACTCTAAATAGAAGTACTTAAGTTCCAAAAAACCAAAAAAGTTGGCTTAGAAAAACAGGGTAAACTTAAATAAATACATCAAAAGATATTTCAAATTCGAGTCTTGAAAAAGAAATTTTCTAGGTAGGACATACTTTAAACCTCTTAATGCGCATATTAGGTGCTAATTCAAATTAGTCGAACGAGATTGGTAAGCTGGCCGAAAAAAGCCTTAATAGAATAGTAAAGTCGAAGTAAAAGGTGCAAGCAAGCTAATTTGAACATCACGGTTAAAAAAAAGTAGTAGTAAACTTGAACGCTTTAAGAATAGTAGACCAAGCTAATTTCATTTTCTTGGCAACCTTCTTGATCATTCAAGAGCTATCAACATGTATAACCCTAGAAAATCGGCATTCTATATCATCTAAAAGCTTAAGTCAAATATTAATCAATAGGCTTCTTCAGAAGGACCCTCGAGTCGAATATAATCATACATAATTCCTCTAAAAGGCCCATCACCTCTAGTTTGCTTCCAAAAAGAGAAGTTCAAAATCTTTTTCGAAAAAAAAAAGAAGTTAAAGACCCTCATTTAGAAGTGCACTTACAAGTTACAAGTAAATTTCTATGAATTAATAGGTAATCACATGAGAATTGTAAATGCTGTAATATAATAGCGTAAAAAATTATTTCCGCTATTAAAGTACATAAAAATATTTATAGAGACGGTAAAAAACTTATTCGCATAGAGTGGTTATATCAAATCAATACAATATATTCCTAATACTTTGATTCAAATTGTGACCTCTTGATCATTGAATTGTCTTTTCAAGACAATTTTTTTATATTTTATAAAATCACAAGGAAAAAATCAAACTAGCAAGTTCGAAACACATAAAAATATATGCATTAATTAGCCACATTGGAAGATAACCAAACAAACAAAATTAAATTACCAAAGTAGAGAGAAAATTTTATTAGACTTTGGTAAAATAAAACATTATTCTCCAGAAAAATATCCATTCTAACAAAAATGAATATCAAAATACATAAATCATGACTGCCTATGTATTAAAGTATACCTATGTATATTCCTTTCAGAGAAAGTACATATCACTCTTCTAAACATGAAAATCCCCCTTTTACTATCATCGTGAAGGGCCTTCGAGACGAATATAATCATACATGAGTCCATCGTATGGACCTTTAACTGATGCTTGCTTCAAATATATTATATTTTGACCAATGTGAAGTTGAGTCCCTGGAAATTCAATATTGAAAAGTGTATATAATCCATGAATTCCATGTCTTGCTATTGCATTACTCTTCCCAAATGGTGCAGTACCATCAAACAATGGCCTTGATTTTGATGGAGTATTTATCCACACCTATAAAATAAAAATAATATATATATATATATATATATATATTGTTATGAAGATATAAAGGACAAAATAATGAAAAAATAAGTAGAGTAATAACCAATTTAATTAGTTTATATTGCAGGTTACTTGCCATTTGTATTATGTTACTACTTTTTTTACCCTTTCCTAGGAGCTCTCATCCCTTTTATTTATTTGATAACTCGAACACACAATATCAAGGTTGAAGGTGAGGGATGTTTACCATCCGAGTAACTCGATCTTGTTTGTTACTATTCAGTATATATACTAGTATGATAAAGTTATATGTAAGGGATGCTAACATTGTTGCTCCTTATGTTGTTAGTAAATTCGAATTATAATCTTTTGTAATATTTGATTAAGCATGTTAACTTTTAATTACTTAAATCGTGTGCACTTTTGATACCCCTACTTGAGAATATTCACAAATTTCCAGTATTATTAATCATTTTATGACATTTATGAGGGAAATATGCATCTAAAAGTAGTCCAAATATAATATATTTTCTATACAAAAAGGTCCAATATGTAATGACCTTTCCAGTCATTTCTCTCATTTTTGTGTGTTCTCAGCGTTTAGAGCTTTTCTATAACTGCCCCAAGTTATTTATGATTTGCTGGGACTGACAGTTCGGTTCGCGGGTAGTTCGTTTGAGAATATTATTTAGACCGAGCACGTTGTAAAATATTAAATTAAATTCGAATTTGGTAAAATGACATAGTTAATTACCTTTCGAAATTGTTTTTGAAATTTATAAAATTCTTTAGTTATGATATATCTATACTATTTTATAATAAGTTTTATAATTTATTAATAATTTAAGCGGAGATGGTGAATTTAAATATGTTAAAATAATATTTTTCTTTTATAGAGGTTTTGTTAGAAATAATTTTCTATTAATTATGGTATATTCAAAAAGTTGTATTTATTTTACTACGAACCTATGCAATACCCGAATACATATATAATGGGATGAAAAAATTACACGATGTGCCACCTCCACCACCACGTGGAAGATGAGGAGGTGCACATCATCATGGTCACCTGCCATTTGGCAAGTGAAAAGTTAACAATCGTGATATATATATAGGTGTATTCGGTGGATGGATAAAATGTAATATTTTTACATTTTGTCCACTTTTTCCAATTACCTCTCACCATTATTGATTATTTAAGCTCAATATTGAGTCGATCCATTGAGGTTTGAGGTTAGGGATTTATATATTTGAGTCCGTGGACTCGTTCTCGTCATTTCTACGGTACGTTTTCTTATTTTTACGGTAATTTTCATTTACGATGGTATATTTTGGGATTGATGTTGATATTTGAGCTATATTTTGCTCAAATAGAGCGGTGATAGTTGTGACTATTGGTCACGGGGTAATTTGAGACGTTGTGACGATTTTGGTTTTGTAATTCCGAAAGCGGGCCCTACGTGGACTGTTTGAACATTTTCCGAACTAATGCAATATGGGTATCAATAGTCATGTTTTGACATGCAGTTTATTATTTTGGTAGCTTGGCGGCAGTCAGAGGCCTCTCGAAAGGGGAAGGCTCCTGAATAGCTGATTCTTTTAGCAAGCTTGCGGCGGTGTCCAGGTAGGCTAGGTTTACCTCCCTTTACACTTAGATTGGGCTTATGTGTGATATATGTATGCTATTGTGCTGGTGTTGCGGGCTGGTATTATAGACTTGGTGGTTCTGGTTTGCTGTGATTTAGGCCTTCTAGGCCGAATAGGGCTATTCAGATATATTCCAGGCCCGTTATCCTCGTGGTACACCACAGATGACCTATTTGGGGTCGAATAGTATTGTTGTTGTTGTTGCTAGTCTGGAAATGTTATTGTTAAACCTTAGTCTAGGCTTAGACAGACTTAGACAAGTATAACCAAACCTGGTTTTCGGGACCCGATAGCGGGCCCCGTTACCCTTCTTGTCGACCTGTCAGAACTTTGACATCTTTGGGCTTAGTTAAGACCTAGTATGACCTGTTAGGGTTGTGACGGGATTGAGTCACCCCGATTATACCCAATTGGCCTGATTAGCCTTGTTCGTTCCTGATAGCACCGTATTTGATCGGGGTCGGCTAGTTTGACTTAGAATGCGGACCAGCCTTTCCATGACTTATAATGTATACCCAGACTTGTATATACATATTGTTATACTCCCTCCGTCCCAATTTATGTGATGTACTTTGACTTGGCACGGAGTTTAAGAAAGAAAGGAAGAATTTTGAAACTTGTGGTCTAAAATGAGTCATAGGTATTTGTGTGGTTGTAAATCATTTCATTAAGGGTAAAGTGGGTATTTTAAAGTTAAATTGTTACCAAATATAGAAATGTGTCATTCTTTTTTGGACTGACTAAAAAGGAAAGTATGTCATATAAATTGGGACAGAGGGAGTAGTAGATAGTGACATAGAAGGACCCCAAGATTTACTTGTAGCATGTTGTGGGATTAGCTTCTGTACTTATATACTAGTATTGACTTGGGACTAGGGTGTTCCCCGTTTATCTGATATGATATGACATTTGATTCTGTTCCGGTTACTGATTATTATGAGTTTCGATTCGAGTTCGGCCACTGATTATTATGAGTTTCGGTTCGAGTCCGGCATCTGGTTATGATATGATTGGTTACTGATTGTTATGAGTTTCGATTCGAGTCCGGCCACTGATTCAGATGTGATGGTTACTGATTATTATGAGTTTCGGTTCGAGTCCGGCCACTGATTATTATGAGTTTCAATTCGAGCTCGGCCACTGATTATTATGAGTTTCGGTTCGAGTCCGGCATCTGGTTATGGTATGATTGGAGATTTTGGTATTGGGTACCGTGGTTACTGGATACTAATACAGCTTCTAGACACTGGTGACTATACATTTACTTTTCTTGTGTGCCCGCTGGTTTATGGGGGCCAGACTGGGTTATTGTTTTCTTCCGTGTGCCTATCAGCTTTATGGGGGCCCAGATAGGTTATGTTTGACTTGTGTGTTTACTTACGCATTTATTTACTCGTTATTCTGTATCGCACTTATTTTCTCCTGAGCATATCTATACGCCTCGGTAATTACTTATGTACTTATTATTTATACCCCGAACCTAGCATGCACCCTCACATTTTAGCTTGCTTATATTGTATTGAGCTCAGTCGGCCGATGATGCCTACTGAGTACCCGTTGCCCCGGTACTCATACTGCACTTCTGCATCTTTTTCCCGATGCAGATCCGGGCACTAGCCGACAGTTTTGATGTGACTCTCTTCTCAGCACTGGTTCCGGAGCAGGGTGGGCTTACTGACGTCCGAGGCAGATCCTACTCCATCTCTACTGTATAGTCTTTTGCACTCGAGACAGTGGTACTTATTGTGTATAGTTGGTTTCCGTCTAGTACTTTAGGTATGTTTAGTAGTGGCTTTTGTACCGACCTCACCAGATCTTGGGGGGAGGGGGGGGTTTTGACTTTATACATATTGTCCTCTTCCTTCTCAGTCTCGGTATGGGTATATTTTGGTTCTGCTTGTTTTTATATTTCTAGCATGCTTATTAGTACGGTTACTTCCATCTCATCTCTGTTTTCTGAGATTTCGCCCGTTAGCCCGTCGTTTGTCGCTCTGGACTAGGGTTTGGCTTGCCTATTGGTGGGTTACGGTAGGCGCCATCATGACTCAAATATTGGGTCGTGACACAATAACACACAGTTTAATTAACTAAAGGTTATAAAGATGTTGAGTCGATATATTACAAAAACCAAAAGCAGAATTAATCAATAACCGAGAAATGACCCAAAATACTATAATCCCTATAAGTAATTACTTCATAATGACTTGATTACTTATGTATTTTTCTTACATTGTCGGTACATAAAACTTAAACTCATTTGATATTTTATTTTTATAAACTCATGAATTTTATAAAGCAGTCCAAATATAATATATTTCCTACGTAAAGGGACCGGCCAATAACACACATTTTAACTAACTCAATATTAAAGTTGTTAAGTCATATTTGTCGGTACATAAAACTTAAACTCATTTGATATTTTATTTTTATAAACTCATGAATTTTATAAAGTAGTCCAAATATAACATATTTCCTACGTAAAGGGATCGGCCAATAACACACATTTTAACTAACTCAATATTAAAGTTGTTAAGTCATATATCACATGAACCAAAATCAGAATTAATCAATAATTGACGAGCGACCAATAATACTATCATATATCCGTATAAGTAATTACTTCATAATGACTTATTAGATTACGTATTTTTCTCACACCATCAGTGCATAAGTTAAACTCATTAGATTTTTTTTTCTTTTTAATTTTATAAACTAAAAGATGTTAATTAGTGAGGGTAGAGATGAAGGTTCCATACTTGCAAATGGGCATAAGATGCAGAAGCCAAAGCTATATGAAGATGATAAGTTCCCCTATTATCCACACTTTTTAAGATTAAATGAAATTTGCCATGTTGTTGGTGAAAAACTCTTGTCTTTATTTTTCCTGCAATTAATATTTAAAAAATTGAAAATATTAAAAATATGGAATTATATTTGATTATTAAAAAAATTATAAAAATAAATATTAAAGAAACAATATTATCTAATTAATTAAGAAAATTAATTAATTACCTGTTTACATGGGCAAAGAACCAATCTTTTCGAAAATCACTAACACCAACTTTGTATACTATATCTCCTTTAGGATATAAATCACTGTAACGATCCCACAAACCATATTGTCTAAATCTGTAATTAGCAGCAAATCATGATAATTAAATTCAAAAAAAAAAAAAAAAAAAGACAATCCTGTGCACAAAAGCATTCCACGTTCACTCAAGATTTGAAGAATTATCCAGACGCACCCAAGGAGGGTGAAATGTAGACAACCTATCCTAATGCAAACATTAGTGGTTGGCTGTTTATAAGCTCAAACCCATGACCTATTGGTCACAAGGAGACAAAGCATCTCCCATTCACACTAGGTTCGAGGAGGATCAAGCCAAATTTCAAGAGGTGTGATGTAGACAACCTACCCTAATGCAAGCATTAGTGGTTGGTTGTTTACACGCTCAAACCCGCGACCTATTGGACACAAGGAGACAAAGCATCCTACTTACATGCAAAATTCGGAGAAGGGTCACATCCCATGAGGTGTGATATAGACAATCTACTCTTATGCAACCATTAATGGCTGACTGTTTCCAACAAGCTCGAACTCCAGTTACCTATTGGTCACACAAAGACAATTTTACCATTGCTCTAATTTTACGTAGAATAAAAATTAGGATTAGTTAATTGAAACTTACTTATGTACAGTAGTGTTAGTGTACAAATAATTTTGAAGACCAGGCAATGGATCAGGTATAAAAAATTCAGCAGCACTTCTATCTGGAAATCCAATTTCCCATAAAGGTGGACCATTTCTTATTGCTTCAAAAACAATTTTACCCAAACGTATTTCCCTTCCTGCAACAATTAAATCATTTATGTTAGAAATTGTATCATATTTTGTCCGTCTATTTTTACTTGTCCACAATTCACTTATCGCACACCTTAAAAAACAATAAATAATATAGTAAACTTAATACTTTGGAAAATATATTTTAAATTTAATACTTTAGAAAATATATTGAATAATGACCAGTAGTATTTAATAGCAAAGGTAAAATGGACAATGGTTAATTATCCATTTATTTCCAAACTGAATATATATTGTTGGACATCTATTTTAGTATACTGGACAAGTAAAGATGGACGGAGAAAATATAATGCTAGAGTGTTTCATTCGCTCTATATAGGGGTGACAATTGGGCGGGTTGGGTCAAATTTGGGTGGGTCAAAATGGGTCAAGATCCAACCCGATCCAAATTTGTTTGGGTCAAAATGGGTTAGGTAACGGGTTATAACTCAACCAGCCCAATTCTCACTAAGTTTTAATTGCTTTATTTTTTCTTTTATAAATTTTTAGTACCGAATAAAATTATTTTGTTCATTATTATGATTATATATAACATATCAAATAAAAAAAAATCTTTTTAAAATATTTTATCAAGATTTCTCAAAAATAAATTTGGGTTATATATCAACCCAACTTTTAACGAGTTGAAATGGATTGGATTGACATGGGTTGAGCTAATAAATGGAAGGGTCAATAACTAACCCAAACTTAAATGAGTTGGATCGAGTTGAACAAGTTGGATTTGATTTTGCCACCTCTATATTAGATGACACTTTTTTTCTTTTATTCAGTTTTAAAGAAAAAGAATAAGTAATATTTTTGAAAACTCTTTAACGTGTCAAAGGTAAGGTCTATTTTCTTGCTTAATTAAATACCGTCATATAAAATAAAAAAATACCTGGTGTAACGGCCACATTAGAAGAGAATTTGTATTCTCCCAGAACTCCAGGAACCCAAGAATATAATCCATAAATTCCACGTCTAACATTATTTATCCTGAAATTACCAAATTTATCAATTTGAGTCCAAAATTGATAACCCTGTCAACAATAAATAAATTAATAAATAAAACAGCATAATTAATTTTAAAAATTAAACATTAATTTTACATATAACCATATATTGAAGTCTCAATATCAAAAACAACCTCTCTATCTCACCTCTGAGGTAGAGGTTTAGTGTACATACATTCTACCCACTACAAATTTCACTTTTTAGAACTACACTTGATATGTTGTCGTTATCGTTTAAAATAAAAATTTAGATATTAATTTTACATACAACCATATATTGAAGTCTCAATATCGAAAACAACATCTCTACTTCACTTTTGAGGTAGAGGCATAGTGTGCATATATTCTATCCTTTATAAATCCCACTTTTTAAAATTACACCAAATATATTGTCGTTATCGTTTAAAATAAATATTTGGACAAAAAAGTCATTACCTTGGTATCATTTTGCCAAGATCCAACAACCCCACGGTTGGCAAGTCCAATATATGCATTTTTTGCAGGAAAAGAATTTTTGTTTATGTACCTAAAACACATTTATTGAAAATTATATTAAGTAATAAATGATCTAACTTATATACATCGACAGTGTGAAGAATCATACATACTTAGCTAGTAACAAAAACAATAATTTGAAGTATGCATCTAAACAATCGAAATGATCCAAATGTATTCCAAACAATAAAGGGTATGTGTAAGTCAAATCTAATAAGTTGCGACATGTTTAGCCCTTTTCCCTTTTTTTATATTGCTAGTGTATAAACATTAAACTCAATTTTAGTTAAATTACTCACTAATTATAGAATAACTAAGAATATTAAGAAAATAATTACCAGTCATGAACCATTAATTGACCACTAACTGAGCCACGTTGATTTGCATGGGGATAATCTGGTGATGCAGGAAAATCATAGGGCCATTTTCTTGTTTCTTCATTCATCTGCAAAATTGCAAAATTTTAGTGCTCACTCATAGAATTTAAAAAGGGCATCCGGTACACTAAACCTCCCACTATGCGCAGGATTCAGGGAAGGGCCGAACCACAAGAGTCTACTGTACACAACCTAACCTTACATTTCTGCCAGAGGCTGTTTCCACGGCTTGAACTTGTGACCTCCTAGTCACATGTGACAGCAACTTTACCAGTTACTCTAAGGCTCCCCTCCACTTCAAGTATTCGAATTTAATTTCTAAAAATATTTAATTAAGTAAAATTAACAATATTGCCAAATGAAGATTAATTAACTAATTAATTAATTACTTGTCTTTTAGCATCTTTCCAAAGTATGCTATGATCATTGCTTGAATCAGAATTAACATAGAAAAATACAGGCCCAAAAACCTTAGTCCATGCCTCTCCATTGGTTAATGAAACTTCTAATTCTTCCCCTCCATAATGTTTACTGAAAAACATCTGTAGAAAAAGGATGTAAATTGCTCAAACATTTATAATAATTTTACTTACAAGGCTACTACTAGGAAAAAACACAAATTTTCGAAAATTGGCTCATCGAAAATGTTTTCAATAGACTTTGCAAATGTATTTCTGACAGAACTGTCCGTCGAAACTCGAACATTCGCTCCTTTTTTTGTTGTACTAGTAGTTGTAGTATGTAGTTGTATACATCAATTTTCGTAGAGTTTAACTTATAGACATTGATGTGAGAATTTGTTACACTGTCAATGTGTATAAGTTTCATATTTCCGATTGAAACGTCTATCCGAAGTTCATAGTATATATATCGCTTTTCATGAAGCTTAACTTCTGTACGCGACAATATAAAAATTTGTTATTCTGTCGGTGTATACAAGTTAAATTCTTTTTTATTTCTTTATATTTATAAGATAATTTGTAGCTAAAAAGTATATATACTTACAGCCACAGTTGTTGGACCAACATGAGAGGTAAGATCTTGCTTCAAAGGTCCACCATTGATATATTCATAACTTGGTGAAATTACCCAAAACCCCACGTGTGGAGTATCACTTATCCATCCATGTACTTTAATATTTCTAACCTCATCAGAGTATTGGTATTTGTCATCAACCTAAAAAATAAATAAGATACTTAAAAATTAGAAAACGTTCAAGTTATATACATTGACAATATAAAATTTATTATGATAAGTATTAGATCCCATATATCAAATTTGACACAAAAAATTATTACTCCGTACTTTTTACATTATTAGTGCAAAAAATAGAAACTCAATAAAATATTTTACTTGTCATCTACCTAAAAGGTAAACAGGATACTTAAAAATCAGAAAACGTTCAAGTTATATACATTGACAGTATAAAACTTGTTATAATAAGTTATGTACTAGATACCATATCAAACTTGACACAGAAAGTATTATTACATACTGTTTACGTTATCGGTGCACAAAAGAGAAATTCAATAAAAATATGTTACCTCGCCTTCGAATTTAGGTTTGGATGGATGTCTAAGTTTAACAGCTTCTATAAAACCGAGTCTTTGGCCATTTTCATGATCCTCTGCTGTTGGCATTAACCTTTGCCTATCGTCTGCTATTGCCATAAAATGAAACCTAATAATAATAAAATATATAAAAAATAAATAAAAAGTCAACGAAGATTATTTACACACAGTTAATATCCAATGTAACAAGAATTGTGTTCCTTTAATTTATAAAGGAATTTTCGATAAAATTTTAAAAATTTGCTTGTCGGAAACATTTATGATAATTTAACGGTTCCAAGAATGTTAGCCGTTATAGTAAAATTGTTATAGAGGATGACCGTTACAGAGGAGGAAGACATCTGTCATGAACCTCTTTATATAAGGACATCGTTTGTCTGAATATATTTTGGTTGCTACAGAGAGATATTGTTATATAGAATATATAATGTAACAGAACATGAAAATTCTGTTCCAATAACTTTAATCGTTATAATGAAATGTCATGACAGACGATGAATGCTATAACTATAATTCATGAAATTATTGGATGCATTAAATAAAAAGATAAATAATTGAAGGGTGATAAATAAAAATATAATTAAATATTAATAAACTTACAACGATTTGCTGAGCTTAATAGCAATTCTAGCTTCCTCTAAATTTAGATCTGGCCATCCTTTTAAATGTTCAAATATTCCATATGCATAAAATGCAGAACTCCCACGTAGCACCACATACCTACATATTTATTTCATTACACAAATCAACATTTTTTTTTCATATAATTTCAGGGTTCATAAAGTATCTCACGTTCACGCAGAGTTCAGAGAAAGACCGCACTCGAAAGGGTGTGACATAGGCAGTCTACCTTAATGCAAGCATTAGTGGCTGCTTTCACTACTTGAATCCGTGACATATAGGCCACACCTCACACAGAGACAACTTTACAGTTGCTCCAAGGCTTCTGGTCCTTCACTTTTCATGTAATTTCAATAGATTATATTATAAAAAGTACAACTAATTATTTTCTTAAAACAAAGTTCTACTAGTCCGGTGCATAAAGTATATCATGTTCACATGGTTCGGGAAGGGCCGAACGCACTCCAAAAGATGTGACGTGGGCAATCTATCCCAATGGAAGCATTAGTGGCTCCAAAGCTCGTGACCTACACCTCACACAGAGACAACTTTACAGTTGCATCAAAGCTCTCTGACCCTTCTTTTTTCGTATAATTTCAATATAATGTTAATGAATTTTCTAAAATTAAATCTCACCTTTTGTCAACATTTAGAGGACGACTACTACGATTCCTAGGATCATATAATTGTTGGAAAGAAACTTCAACTTTGTTAACATCTTGTGCTATCACACTAAATTTTGATCCAAATAGCCTGCCAAAAAAAAAAGGGTGCATAAAATTATTTATAAAAAAAAAAAATAATTAAAACTATGTATGTTATGTTATTGAGTTGAAGAAAATTAAATATATAAGGTAAAAACGTTTTTAAAAAATCTAAAAACCTTACATGTCAAATTCACGGCCGTTCCCCACAGCATCCCAATACCTGCAAATTTAATAAATCAAAAGAAATTATTTAATTACTATCGAGTACAACAACAACATATTCAGTATGACTCCATAGGTGGGTCCCTACCTTGTAGAGATAGAAAGGTTCTTTTTGAAAGACGCTCGTCTCAAGTTAAAATATAGAAGTAAAGAAAAGATCGCAAATAATAAGAAAAAAAATTATAGCTTACCCCCTTCTTGTTTCTTGAAATGTAGATTCAAGGAGATTATCAATACCATTATATTTAAGTCCAAAAATTGCACCAGTGGGATTAGTTAGAGAAAGTTGCACAATGCCATTATCAATTATCACCTGACAAAATAAGTTAGTAAAAAATTAGCTCATAAAATTAAGTAAAAAATATCTTTCATGAAATTAGCTTCAAATTATTACTTATGTATAGAGTTTTTAATTATAACAACTTAATTAAAATACTTCTTGGAAGCAAGTGATAACAATATTTTGTCCCTCATAAAAACATAAATATTAATTAGGAATAAAATCGCAAAAAAAATCGATTATATACTATGCTTTTAAAAAAAAATAATTAATAATCGTATCGGAAAATTAAGTATTTTACAATGCTCTTTGTGATAGTCATTTTGACTGGAGGAGAAGCTCTGGCTGAAGTACTCTCTCTGGCTGAAGTATTCCTGTATTTTACAAGACAAAATAAAAAAATAAAATTAAAAAAATAGTTGATATTTATTTCCTGAATGTTCAAAATATTGTATAACAATAACGACAATGACTTAGCTTCAGTCTCAAACAAGTTGGAGTCAGTTATATCGATTATCACTTCTGCAAACTGAGGATTCTATATAGCAGACCTCAACTTATTTGGAACAGACACTGTCGTTTATTTCAAGATAATGTTAAGAACAAAATAAGGGAGGTTTTAATATAATACCTAGCATGGTGCACCTTTGAACCATTGACAAGCAAGAAAAATTGGAAAATAATAGCAAACCACCACAAAACTATCTTGTTTTGCCTTTTGTAAAACATCTTTTCCATGTTCCAACTCTGCAACCCAACAAAATCAACTTTAAAAAAATGCATAAACAAGCATGAATATTATCAAAAGCCATGCAAAAAAACACAAGTCCTAAATGTAAAAATTAACAAAGAGTGAAAAGGGGAAAAAAGAGGAAAATTGATAGCATCAATGTTAAACAAGAACCAATCTCGAGAGGTTGCATTAGGTGGGCGATAGGGACTCTGAATTTCTTTCTGCTTGATTTAAGTTATATACAATTGCAACATTTAGAATTTTTGCATCCGGCTATAGCGGTTAATGCTCTATATTACATGTTATACTATGAAGAATTACATGTTATTGTAGATCAACATAACTTAATGGCCGGGGGGTGGGGGGGTGCGTATACACTATTGGTGCACATAATTTATAATCTAAATGAGAACCAAAAAAAAATATTATGAAAAGGTCATGTGCAGAGTCAGGTTGGGGTCAGGGGTTCATCCAAACTTCCTTGATAAAAATTCTGACTCAGTCACTGGTCACGAGACAAAGCACATAAAAAGTGAGAACCAAAAAGAAATATCAAGGGAAGAAAAAAAGTTTTATGAACCTCAATACAAAGCAAAAAACTTGTTTTCAAAAATCTAAAGGAGCTAGAACAATTAGAAATGAAATTTCTATGGGTATATATAAAAGCTTACTAGCCTTTTATTAATTATAGATTGTTTGAGTTTGTAACAGATTCTTTATTATAATTTTTCCAAATTTAGCTTCATGTAAAATGGCCAAAGATGGAAACAAGGTAAATTTTCTTTCATGGAAAGTCTTGTTCAAAGAAATTAAGTCAACAAAAAGACTAAACAAATGTGGAAATTTAGTTCAAATAAAGTCAACAAAAAGTCTGCAGGTATTGAAAAGGGAAAATTATAAAGTAATGTCTTTTTACATCACAATAATACTGTCTATACTATTAGCTCCGTTGCTTTTTAGTTGGCATATTTCATTTTTTAAGAGTTAATTTGACTAATTTCAAAGATAAATTAGATTAAATTAATTAAATATCTTAAAATTTAGATATTCAAAAATTATATGAAAAGTACTATAAGTTGCAACTTTTCTTTTTTCAATATGATTAGAAAATATATCTTAAAATGTTGGTCAAATTTTATATTGTTTGACTCTAAAAAAAAAAAAAGCATGCCACCTAAAAAGAAACGGAGGAAGTAAAAACAAAAGTACTTTAGTTCCAAACAACACAAGGATGGTTTAGAAAAGAAAAAAAAGGGTAAACTTACGTACAATAAACCAAAAGATGCAATGAAATGATTGAATTTTTTTTACTCTAAATTAGATATTTCGAATTCGAGTCTTGAAAAGGAAATTTTCTTGGTATAGGACATGCTTTAAACCACTTAATGTGCGTATTAGGTGCTAATTCGAATTAGTCGAACGAGATAGTTAAGCCGGGAAAAACTCAATAGAACAGTAAAATCGAAGTAAAATGTGCAAGCAAGCTAATTTGAACACCACATGTATAACCCAAAAGAATCATCATTCTATATCATCTAAAAGCTTACGTCAAATATTAATCAATAGATTTCTTCAGGAGGGCCTTCGAGTCGAATATAATCATACATAATTCCTCTAAAAGGTCTATCACCTCTAGTTTGCTTGAGATACATAACATTGGTTCCAATACCAAGGAGAGAGCCAGGAACATTTATAGTATATAGCCTGTATATTCCATGTATACCATGTCTTGCTATCGCATTATCCTTGCCTATCAACCCTGTTGTATAGTGAGGAGCATCTGTTTCTGGATCATTGAAACGAACCTAAAACACCGGAACGAACATTTACTTAGTCGAAAAAAACTATGAATATACAATACGTAGAAATAGCATCCACTGACCATTTTTGTCCCCCGTCTTTGAAAAATAGCCATTGTCAAGTGGCTAATTTTTCAAGTACAGGGCCGAAAGTGGCTAAAGGTGAATTTACCCAAATATATTTGGTTATAATTGAGAAGAATATTAGTCCGTACTTGCAATTCAGCTTCATGTGCTGAGGCCAATGCTAGTTGAAGAGTATAATTTGATGATTGATCAACATCATCAAGATCAAATAGAACTTGCCATGTAGTTGGTGCATAAGTCTTGTTTCCATCGTCACTGTATATATCACCAAAGTAAGAATCACGATTCCATAAAGTGTGTGTTTGGTAAGACAAAAGTCATTTTCTGTTGTGTGCTTACGGGAATATAATTTCCAGGATAATTTTTCATGAATAATTACTTGTATCATACTAAGCACACTAAGAACTTTCACTTATTATGGAAAGGGAATGTTCAAGTGATAAAAGCTATGTCACTCGGACTCTTCAAAAATATCACCCTCTAAGTGCCTGATATACAGGTGCAACAACATTTTTGTATGATCCGAGCAACGTAGGATAAAAGACAGCAAAGGGTGTAAGGATGTTGTGAACATACTTGTAAAAATATCTATTGAGATGAGCAAAGAACCAATCTGTTTGATAGCTACTTGATCCAACAGTAAACACCAAATCATCATCAGGGTATATCTCTGTATACCTATCCCATAATCCGTATTGCCTAAACCTGAAAAAAAAATTAAAAAATTACAATTCTCAACGACAACATAGCCAGTATACTCCCACAAGTTAAGTCTGGAGAGGGTAGGGTGTACGCAAACCTTATCCCTACCTTAATGGGGTAGAGAGGTTATTAACGTTATACCCTAGGCTCAAGAATCCTATATGAAATTGATATGACATTTAGATATTTGAATGGACTTTTGCTAACCGTTCTTGCTGATTTGCAACATATAATTGATTTAAGAGTCTTGGTTGTGCATCAGGGATGAAGAACTCAGCAGCAGTCCTGTCAGGAATTCCGATTTCCCACAATGTTGGACCATTTCTTGGAGCGTCATATGTAAGAGTTTCTACCCTTTTTGTTGATCCTGTTTATAGATATGTAGAAAGAACATAAATGTATTTGTGAAAAAACACTATAACTTTTAATAAGTACTAAGATCTGAGAAGGGAAGCCCTGGAGAAACAGTAAATTAAAGTTGGCTCCTAGTGATCTATAGGTCTTGGGTTAGAGTCGTGGGATCAGCCAATGATACTTGCATCGGAACAGGCTACCTACCAACATCACACCCCATATGTGTGGCCTGACCATGGCCCAATATGAACACTAGACTCTTCGTGCACCGACATTCCTTTTTCGGTACTAAGATCTGAACACATAATTGTGAAAATGTAATGGATTCCGTTGCGAGAACATGAATATTGAAACCATCAAATTTAAATCATGAACTCTACTTGTCGCTCCGTTTCAGGTGAAATATCTTATTGTTAACCAAAGTCTAATATTACTCATTCCGCTTCGACTTACCAAAACAGAGAAGCTAATGACATGTTTACGTCCATCAGTTTCAAAAGTTTCCAGTTGTTTCTTAAACTCCGTAACCGGTACCAATTCAAACTACGTCACATAAATTAAACGGATAGCGTATTTGCTGACCTGGGGTGACAATGATGAAGGAATCATACATGTAATCTCCAACAAATCCAGGGATCCAAGCATATAAACTATAGTTCCCTGGAATGACATTCTTGATCAAGAAATAGCCCTCACTATCTGTTTGAGTCCAAAATTGATAAGCCTAAAGAACAAAGATATAAATGGTTAATTATGCAATTCAATAACAGATAGAAATTTGCAAAAATAACCTAAAGTGACAGCAATTTGCAAAATTAACATAAACAATATAGCAATTTGCAAAAATAACCTATTTAAAAATTGACCTTGTTTTCTAATTGCCATGATCCAACATCTCCAGGAGCAGCCAATCCAATGAAAGCTGAGTTTGCAACGATAAGACTTTCGCTAACGTAGCTACAAAAAATATATACACATATATTACAGCTTATTGATGAACAGTTAACAAGTTACTCATTCTTTTTTCATAATACAGGGACAAATTTTATGTACAATGTACCTATCTTGGATGAGTAATCTGCCACTTACAGTTCCTCGTTGATCAGCTCGAGCAAAATCTTCCGAAAGAGGGAAATTATACGGCCAATTTTCAGTTTCGATGAACATTTGTTCTTTAGCATCAGCCCATAGAGTGAGAGTGTCTTGTTCATCAGGTGAAAGTGAGTTTATGTAGACAAAAACAGGGCCAAAAACCTTTCTCCAGGGCTCTCCATCTCTAAACTTCATTGCCAAAACTTCTCCAGCATAATGTGTACTAAAGAACATCTGTTACACAAATTAGCGCGAATTGTGAGTACTCAATAGGTAAACATGTCCGTGTATTTGACACCTTAACGGCAAAAATAAGGATAGATCAGAGTCGATGAGTCTGACTCATAGTAACCATTTATCAAAAGAACGACTCTAGTCAATCCTGAGAAACAATGTTAAAGCTTTGATATTTACTCGACTTACTTTGAAATTCATTTGTTTACATGATAAAAATGCAAAACAAGGTAGATGAAAATTTTATCAAAAGAAAATAAGAAGCTATTGATCCTTGATTTAGTAACATGCGACGACAGGTTAAAGCCACAACATTATGAGAGTTGAACTTTCAACCACCACTTGTCGTGACATCTGTCGTCGTGGACTCACATTTAGGCCAACCACGAGCTCATGGAACACGAGAGACCAATATTCGTCCCACGACATCACAGCATCCCAAAGATTTGGCATGGTATGTGACATGCTCATCCAAAAAGTTTAAATGAATACACGTCATACAACTATTGATTTGGTATAACGTATATAAGTTACTTACATTTAGATTTACTGGGCCGGTATGAGAAGTAAGGTCTTGTTTAACAGGCCCACCCGTTCTGAACTCATCGCTAGGCGTAATCATCCAAAACCCGGTTCGTGGAGTTTGGCTGATCCACCCATGGACCCGGTTATCCTTGTTCTCACAAGAATATTGATATTTGTCATCAACCTAAAACACATACATTTTCAAGCAAATAAATGAAACTATAAAGGTAAAAGAACTAAAATATAATACTATAGAATGAGCTAAAATTAAATTACTCCCTCTCCATCTGTCCAAATTTTTGTGGCATAGTTCGGAATTCGAGAGTCGAACAGTTTAATCTGACCATAAATTCGAGCGTGGAATCTTCAAATTTTTTGAAACAAAATTTATATATTTGGAAACTACGTAAAAAGTACTATAAGTCACAGCGATTCATAATTCAAAATACTTAAAAGATATATGAAACATTACAGTCAAACATAGACTTGTTTGAATCTCGAAATTCGAAAGGTGCAACATAAATCAAGACGTGGTAGTATGAAATTTACCTCTCCTTTGATGAAAGAGTTGGTTGGGTTTGTAAGAAGAACAGCTTCTCTATAATCAAGTTGTTGGCCCATTTCACGATCATGGGCCGTTGGCATAATCCTTTGACGTTCATCTGAAATTGCCATATATTCGAACCTGGCCCAACAATGAAAATTATCAACTTTAATTATTTCCATAACAAAAAACTACAAAGGGAAACTTAACGATATGTACAGTTTGGCCAAACTTATTTATCAATATGGTCGAAAAATATAAAATCTATACGCTAATTATGTGTATCATATGTATATTATATGTATATTATATTTAAATATACAAAAATCTATACATTTGTTGACTATTTTATAAACAAGATCATCCAAAGGCATTGAACTGTAATTATCGGAATTATAAACCATATCTCCACCCAGCTAAAAATATATACTAAAACAAAAGAAAGTTTACAAAAGGGGGAAAATTACACTCTATGTAATGTCTATTTCTGAAAATATTTACACCACGTAGTTCATACTTTATGTATAAACACAATTTAACCAATTTTTGTATATATATATATATATATACCTTTTATACACTATTATATATTTTAAACAAAGTTGGTACATTATAGATAATGATTTTTTTTCAGGTATAATGTTATATAATACTGTAAAACATTTTATAATATTGTATATTTGGGCTACATGACTTAAATATTTTCAAAAGTTGTATATTTTTAAAACTTCCCTTAAAAAAAGACATTTATAGAAAATAATAATAAAAAGACACTGACAAAAAAAATACATACAAATTTTCCTTGAGCTTGAAGACAATTCTTCCTTGGAAAACATCAATATCTGGCCATCCTTCTAAACGTTCCAAAATTCCATAACAGTAAAATCCAGAAATTCCTCTTAGTATTATAAACCTTAAAAAAAATAAAAACTTGGTGAGAATCAAATATTGCATTACTTAAATAAATCATAAATACTTAAAAATCAGTTAAAAGTATAATTAAAGAAAAGATTAGGACTTAAATTAGCACCTTTTGTCAATATTCATTGAAAGATGTGAGGAATCTAAAGCATCCCAAGTCCTTGTGAATGAAAGCTCCACTTGATTTTCATCTTCCATAATAACCTTAAAATCTGTTGCATCAAGTCTGCATATATACATGAAATAAAATGTTCAATTTTATCCCCTGTTATACTTTGAAATTATTAATATTTCTATCCATGGCAAATCATCTCGTATTTTTCGTTATCACTAACGAAGCTCTAAAGTGAAATGAATTGATATCACGTGTCAAAATACTTTTAAGAAAAAGATACGAACAAATCTCAATTTTCTTTAAACTGTGGTGTTCTGGCCAGCAGTGGCGTAGCCAGAATTTTCACTAAGAAGGTTCAGAAGTAAACATATGAATCAGTCGAAGGGGGTTCAACGTCTACTATATATACAAAAAAAAATAATTTTAACCATATATAAATAATATAATTTTCCGCCGAAGGGGGTTCGGATGAACCACCAAAGGTGGCTCTGCCCCTGCTGGCCAGCTTGCATGTAATTCGACTGAATTACGGACACTAGTTATCTCCTATGAGCACAAGTGACTAAGAATAACTCTATCCACCAAGGTATAGAAAAATGCAAACAAATCACCCAGTGTTATTGCTTCTGCTGGATTTGAACCCGAGATCTAACTCATGGTTCAAAAACCGACATCATGGTCAACTAAGTCACACTCTTAAGTTGGAACTCTGTTAACCGACAAAAATGAGACTTTTTCCTAACGATGAATATAAGATTAAAACCATAGTATAACGGAAGATAAAATCGTTCAATTATAAATAATAAAAAGGTAAATTGGACTCTTTTCCAATTATATTTTAGAGTCAAAATTTGTAGAAACTAAAAGTAATATACAGTATATACAGAGAGAACAAGAAGACTTACTTGTCAACAATATTTTCTTCTCCTGGTTTGTTCCAAACAATATCCCAATACCTATTTTTTTTTTTTTCAAATATTCAAATTAAGTAAATATTATGACTAAGGAAAATAATTTTAAAATGAAGTAAATAAAAAGGTGAAAAAAAGACTTGCCCTCTGTTATTATCTTTATTTCCATCTTCCAATAAATTATCAATCTCATTATATTGTATTCCAGTAACCATTCCCCCAGGAACAGAAAATGTAATATTAAAGATCCCATTATCCACCACCACCTTCAAAAAATTAAAAAAAAAAAATTAATAAGAGAAAAAGGCAAATAGTTCTTTTTTAAAAAAAAAAAGAATAAAATATTATGTCAATCAACTTTATCTCAAATCTAAATTAGTTGGAATTTACACGTGTACTTTTTTTTCATACACTAAGTTGTCTTTCTAATACAATGTAGGGGTGATTTAGAGTTAAAAAAAAAAATTCTACAATATGAAAGTTTGAAATTAATATAGAAGAAAAGGGGAGAATGGGAGCTCTTGCAATCTAGACTCAAAATATTAGGCAGCTCGGTGTACTAAGCATTCCGCATTCATATAAGATTCGGAAAAGGATTGGACCATAAGAGGTGTGAAGTAGACAGTCTACCGTAATATAATTATTAATGACTGCTTCTACGACTTGATCATACAAATATGATGTTCCAAGACCTCCTTTTCAGACTTCCATTTTTCAATAGCAATCATCCAATTTCCTTTTCATTTTTCTAGTTATTTTTTAGAAAGAGTAAAATTGAATAAATTAAAGAAAGTAGAAAGTTTTAAAAAGAGGTAAGTATAAGATTTTACATAATCATCCAGTGTAAACAATTGCACAGGTTCCTGGTTTAGTCTGCTGTTTAACTTGTTTATTCTCCTGCAAAAAATACCCAAAAAAAAGAAAATGAACAAAAATTAGGAACCAAGTAATCGTGGCGGAGTCAGAATTTTCACTAAAGGTGATCAAATTATGAATGAGTGAATATGTTAACTGACCAAAGGGAGTTCAACATCTATTTTATATACATAAGTAATAATTTTAACCACATGAATAGAGTAATTCTCCATTGAAAAGATTTGATGAACCCCTAGGCCCAAGATGGCTCTGCCCCTGCCAAGTATAGGGAAGTAATCACGAAGATATGGTCAGATGAATAACACCCCTTTAATGAGTTATCAAAGGTCTCGTATTCAAACTCTAAAAATAAAATTATTAATAGGAAACACATTCCCACTACCCCACCATCCCTGTACCTAGTCCCACCTCTATAATTATTTGTATAGATTATACATAAATATTTTTAGGATAATATTTTTTCTTACGTATAACACAATAATACAAGTAAATAATTACATATTTTTCAAAAAGCATTTTTTAAGAAAACATTTTACATCCTACCGAATACACTCATAGTCAAAAGTTGGGAGTATAGAATCACAAGTACCAAAAAAAAAAAGTGAGATTCCTCATTCACGGGTGCTCTTTTAACTTCCACTAATTTCTTTTTGTCTTTAACCAAAACCACCTGCCCCTGTTGATTCAATAGCTCTTTGATTCTATAGTAAAATTTCACTTAATTTATCTAACTTTGATCAATGATGGAGTCAGAATTTTCATCAAGTGTGTTCAAATACAAACAAAACGAAAGAAAACCAACATAACCTATGTACGCGGTGTAATTTTCCAGCAAAGAAATGTTAATATAAAAGGAAAAAACTCACTTAATTATATCACAAAGAATGAAATTGCATATTAATAAATGCCATATCAAGAAAGTGAAAATTACCTTAATCTATGCAGAAGAAATTTAGGTCATCTACCATGAATGTCCTAAAGTTAGGGGTAGTGCACATGTAAATTCAAAAGTGGTTGAATGAATTATATTTAGAATGTTTCTCAAAAAAGAAAAATAAACTTTTTCTTTTTCATTTTCCTCCCCCTTTTTTTCATATATTTTTTTTAAAGACATGCTCACGAGATGTTATTGTGTGGTGTGAATAGAAGTAAAAAGTGAAACAAAATGCCAAGACCATAAATTCTATGGAATCATTTCAATGGAAAAAAATGAGAAAGTTAGGTTCATATGAGAACGAAAAGAATTGTGTGACTAATTCTTTAGTTCACTTTTGTCTTTCCATCACACATTCACTTTACATGTGTCACTCACTCAATTTTTTACATTATTTTTAAAAAATTATATTTTTCTTAATACGTACTCTTATATCTATAGAAATATTTGTGGATAGAACCAAAATAAGAGAATTGATTTCATAGGTCATTTATAATTTTAAAAAAAATTATGGTTTTTTTACGAGAAATCTAAAAAGCTTCTATTCATTCGATAAGGCACTAAGAGATTTTAATTTCTCGTTTTCTCGATGTAGTAGTGAAGGGAGGAATGTATTTAGAAAGGAACTCCTAATTTAAATAAAATAAATAAAAGACAAAAAAATGAAAATAAAAAATATATAGAAATAAAGGAAAAGAAAAGAAAAAAGTGTGAATTCTCCATAATCACCCTTCAACTAGAAGTTAAATTATGACTCCTCAGTTGCAGCAAACTATGGGTAGTGGGCTTAGTGCTCAACAAAATGGGTGAAAATTACTACTAGAAATAAGATCAAATTCAGAAGAAAAAAAAAAAAAAAAACATAAAATTGTTCCATGAATTTTTGCTATATATCCAACTAAGGTTTAATAGCAGCGCTAATCAGTATATGTGTGTAAAAAAAAAAAAATTAGCTCAATTCACAGAGTATTCTTCATTAGCAGGGTTCGGAAAAAAATGGCATCCAAGGGATATTATGTAGACAGTCTAGTGGTTATTTCCTTATTGATGTAGACAAACTGACTCGAACATGATCGTTACTTTTTAAAAGAAATAAATGGTCAGCTCAACTAAGATCATGAATTCTATTTCCCCTCTATCTATTGAGTAAAGGATAAGTTGACATAAACAAACATTAAACATACAAAAATCTAAGTTATTCTTACATTAATGCACGTCAAATAGTATTAAAAATGGAATTACTATCACTAAAATATAAATTAAAGAAAAGTAAAGAACACTAACTGTCTTGTTAATGTAGATTGAGCCAGCAAAGAAAACTGAAGTAAAATTCCCATCAATCCAAGAATAGAGCTCCATTCTTTCTTCTTCATTTTCTCACCTAATAAAATTTTCACAAAACATATAGTCCATATATACACACATTAGTTAGAAAAAAGGCCATTTTCGCGTATACAACGAAAAAAAAAATTAATAATAATAATAAAAAGACAATGTATATACCTTCTGTGTGTTGTGTATAAAGTGTGAAGAAGGCAAAAACAAGAAGAAGCAAATGTTTGAATGGTTTTTTTTGTTGGTTTTTTTGTCTTGTTTTTTTAGTAGGGGGTGGGGGTGGGGGAGTGGAGGACAAACTTTGGTGGAAGTTTTTAGTGTGAAAAATGGAAATCCCAAAGAGTAATAAAAGCGTTATAAGGTTTGTTTGAGAGATAAAATAGAGGTCATTTCTTGGGTTTATATAGAATGCTAATTAACCATTTATTGGTGTTTTAATTGATCATTAAATTAACTTATATTCCCTAAACTTCATATGTAATTGGCTACTTTCTCTTTACACGTACTTTAAGAAATCATAAATAAGAAACACAACTTAACAAATTTACCCCTTAAAAACTTTTTAAATATTTTACAAATTTTTTTACACTTTTAAAAGAAAATTAATCATAAGGATAGAATAGAAAAATTTTAATTAATTATTTCTTGATTGTAAATTAACAAGTAATTTAGGACAATTATGATGGACAACTAATATGAACAGAGGGAGTATGTTTGAATGGTTAGTTTCATTCAAAATTTCTTCTCATGGAAGACTACTATTATCCCCCAACTTCCCTACCCCGTTATCATTAATTTAATTTTACACCGTGTAGAATTTATTAAAGAGGAAGAACGTTTTCTATTGGGAATTTTTCTTTTTTCAATGTTCAAACACAAAATCATTTTAGTTGTAGATGTGTTGCGCTTCCAGCGTCTAATCTTGTTTCCCTTACTTCTCTTCGAGTTGTGTCATTATCAATTGCAAATAATCCTCAATCCTCATGACCAAACAAGGATCAACTTTTTACTTTTCGAGGTATAGTTTAACGATCCTAACTGACAACTTCTTGAGATTAGAGGCATCAGATAACCTGCTAAAACAAATTAAAATATTGTAAGTATAAAAATTCTTTACATTACCAATGTATCTAAGTTGCTCCAAGTCCTAAAAGAAACTCAAGATTAACATTAGTGATTCAATCAGATTAATATTAAAACTTGTCTCTCTTGATCAATAGCACAAAAACGATAAAGGAGATTAAGGTTATTAATCGAGCAATTTATGAATATTAATTAGAAAACTGTACAAAGAAAATATTAAGAAGTGTACCCATTTCCTTTTAATAAATCTTTGACTAAACTCTGTCCTGATTAAAGTAAGTAATATTTTTATAATTGGTATTTTTTTTTAATCATATTTTAAATGCTTGTACGTTGCTTACTTGCTTTGCTGTTATGATGTTTTATAAGTCTATGACATGTATTATTCACTGTAAATCTAGCCTTGTACGAATTTATTTTTTAAATTACCCGTATCATGTGAATTTGAGTTATGACTTATAAAAATTTTCACTTCTCTCTCATTTCGATGTTAGATTCGTCTAAAATGTCATGTGCACCTCATTTTTCAGAAGTCTGGTATCCTGCTAGATCTGCCCTCGTCAGATCGGTTTTTGTTGCTCCTTTGGTTATTAAGTCTGCTTATATTTAATAATGTAGTTGGTAATTGAGTTGTTTTGTCAAATACTAGAAGTTTGGGGTAGTTGGTTTTGTGGTTTAAACATTTGACTATATTCACCTAATGCTAATGTGTTAGGACAATTAGCATTGGGACCAACATATGAATATTTAGTCTTTTCAAAACCATGAAAGAAAAATCAAGTTAAAAAGGGGAAAATTGGAGAGTTTCAATGTGTAAATCAAACTACTACACCCTTCCGTTCCACATTAGTTATCCGCTTTTTCTTTTATACGTCTCTTTGAGAAAATCATACTAATTTACCTTTTGAAAAACTCTTTTTGAAACTTTACAAACTTGTTTACACTTTCAAAATGAATTAATTGTAAGGTAAAACGAGAAAAATTTAATTAATTCTCTCTTACTTTTGTGAAGTGACAATCTGGGACAACTTGTTTCAGTAATGTGGATAATTAATATGGAACGGATAGAGGACTCCATCCGTCTCAAAATACTAATCGTCCTTGCTGAAAATATTTATCTTTAAATACTTGTCAAATTAGAAATTAAGACAAAATTATTTTTTTTCCGATTTTACCCTAAGTATAATTGTTCTTGAAGTTGAAGAGTACAACCCCCTCAATTATGACACAAAAAAGGAATAAATATTCAATTTAAAAAATTATATCTTAAAACATACTATAAAGATAAAATAATCAAATATCCCTCTTAATTATGTTTTCTTAAGGAGTTTATAAACAAAAAATATGATAAATATTTTAAGATGGAATGGTACACGTGTTTCCTTCTTTTTTCTTTTGGGTAGAAAAAATCAAATCACATTTATAACCATATTTTACGTCTAAAATTATTAATATCTTTCTTATAAGCAACAGTTCAATGGTTTCATTGAAAATCAGTATTTTTGATGTAGGGCATAGATATAAATGTGACTACCCCCTGACATTTCAACAAATCTTTACGTCTATAATAACGAAAAGGAGTAACTACTTTTTGTTACTATTATTAATGAGAAGGATTTGTTGGCTTTGTAAATATCTGTTCTAATTTGTGATTATTATGCATATTATTTATTGGGAAACTTATACGGAATAGTCACAGTATCAGCAAAATAGGTCGCACTAGCCTAAGTTTCAAAAATCATCATCCATAGATAATATATCAACTGTATACAACTGACTGTATTTGATATAAAATATAAATACAGTGACTGTATGAACTAATATATGCAACTAATGTATCAATTTGTATCGACGAATACAATTTATATTTTATAGAATCGTATAATTGTATCATACACAAAAAATATATCGTTTGATGCAAATGTATCATTTGTATTTGGATGGTTCAGTTTGCATGCATCAACAAATACAATTTGTATTTCATAAAACAAAATACAAATACAAACATATCATGAATCAGACTTAAAATACAAATGTAAAATATATCATGAATCAGTTGTATTTTATGGAACAAAATTCAGTTGTATAAATCAGATGTAAAATCCAAATATAAATATATCATGCTTCAGTTGAGCAGATACATATTGATACATTGAAACCAAATACAGAAGCAACTTTTATCTACCCTTCCAAGTCTTCTTATACATAATGATACAACTAATGCTTTACTAAAACAGAGAGAGTGGCGATAGAAGGAAGGAGAAAAGAGGTTAGGGATTGTATCTAATTAGCAAGAGAAGCTATGGATTGTATTTAATTGAAATTTAGCCTAAATAGGATTTATGTTTGCTAAGCCATGTAGTTTTTCCTTAATTATTTCCGCAATTTCAAAATAGTTGGCAGATTTAGGTTTTGCACAATTCTTAAGAAAAAATTAATTAGAAGTGTGATTTGACTAATATATCCCTTATTAATTCTTGAATTTTTATCTATTACGTGCCTCTTAATTTTAGAATAATTAACGTTAAGGTAAAGTTAAAAAGAATAATTAATGCTCTCTTGATCTTTTAAACTGGCAACTATTTTGAGACAAATATTTTTAATACACATGCCAACTATTTTAAAACGAAGGGAGTATAAATAATGCCATACTTAGGAGCTTAAAATTAGCGTGATTAACAGGAGTCCTCGAAATAGACAAATTGGTTGATAGGATAATATATAGATTGATGAATTCAAAACTTTGTCACTTACAAATTATCTCGTGAAGCGAAACGTGACAAGTAAAAATAAATAAATAGAGTATTTGTTTTTGTCATTATCGAAGCTTTAGTGTGAAATAATTAGATTTCACGTGTCCAATTTTTTCGGAAAATAAGATTTTAATTTACCACTCAACTTTTGACTACTCCCTTCCGTTCATCTTTATTTATCCACTTTTCTATTTTGGGATGTGCAACAATACTTATCCAATTTAAAAAATCAATACATAATTTACCTCTCTTTTTTATTTTACCCTTGATATTAAATACTATTCATTCCTCATTGCATTTTTCAATGCAAAAAAATTATTATATTCAAAAGGTAATATAATAAAATCATCCCTCTATTTATTATTTCTTAAGGCATGTGTCAAGTCAAAAGAGACAAATAAAGATAAATGGAGGGAGTATAGTTTTAAATTACCTTAGGATTGAAAAGATTGTTGATAATCAAGAAGAAAAATAATTTTTTATTTTCTAGTGCCAGGATAATGCTAAACTAAAAACTAAAAATTTTATGAAAAGAAAAATTATTCAATTTCAAATAGTATAAGGAAAATATTGATTAAAACATTGGTCTGAGTTTGTTGAAACTAGCATATTCGAATCGGCCAATATGAACATAAGTGGCTATGATATTTTAAGCTTTTTCCTCTTAATCGAATTTATAACCTTCATTAGCAGATTTATTTTTCGTACTTTCCTTGATCAAACTAAAAGTTACCAAGGAAGTAGGCATAGTACTGAATAGGGAGCCGCTTTCTATATTAACTAGGCCTAAGATGTGAAGTAAGTGCATAAGGATATTGTGCTATGAGAGGACAATTTCGAGGAAATGCTAATGAAAAAAGTTAGAGTTCTTTGCTATGCTACTTAGTGGCGGCGGAGTCAAGATTTTTATAAAGAGGTTTTAAAAATGCATACACGAATTAGTCGAAGAGGATTCAACATATACTATATATACATAAAATATAATTTTAATTATATATAAATAATAATTTTTTTTCTCCAAAGGAGATTCGAATGAACTGCTGAGTGTATGCTAGCTCTGCCCCTGATGCTGCCATTGCGCACTATGGTCTGATCAGTTTGCTTGGCTTTTAGGTAAAGGCATGTCAGGACTCTAATTAAAATAAAAATATATGAAAGTAAAAAAAATCAAAGAAGAAAGGAATAAAACAAAATGCTTTCTTGACAAAGAAGAATTAAAGACAACAGCTTTAGTATTTCAAAAAGAAATTAGCAGAATTAGTATAAGTATAAAAATGTACCTTTTGTTGATGATATAATCATATAATTAAATCCTTACAATGAGAGGAAAAAAAATACAAAGATTTAAACTTGGAGATAAACTTATTGGCCTCAAGCTTAAGAAATCCGATTTGAATCCACAAATGAGTAACTCTTGTAAAAATCAAGGTTAAGAAGTTTTAGATCAATAATGGGAATCCATCCATCACTAATCTCACTAACACTATGGCTACACTAAAGGGATTCCACCCTACTCTCTCAAAGGAGTTCAATTTTCAATTCATCAGAGTCTAAGGATGAAAAATGACTAAGACAATTATTTCTACTTATTGTCTTTACACAAATAGCCTATTACAAAAATAGTTCAAAAGTGGTTATTTAGGAAATAAGCCACAAGGGCCCTTCTTGATTGCTCAAATGGCATCTTGATCGCTCACGGTCTTATGTATTTGTTGCTCTATTGCATCCTCCTGGCTCCAAGCTATCATCTATATGTAGAAGCCTTTTCTAATATTCCCCATGCTAACCATGCTCATATCATAGTATCACCCCCTTAGAAACTGTTATTAATGATTGTAAATATTTATTGAAAATCAATAAGGCCATCGTGAGATATATTTGTAGGTGACAAATTAATGTACTGATTTTCTGACAAATGAAGAGTACAAACATGGAGAAGATTATCTGATCCAGGAATTTGGGATGATGCATTTAAAATTATGTGAAATTTCTTCTCCCGACAGATTTAACCCGCAAAAATATGATATATCAAATTAATTCAACTTAATGTGGTTAAGTAATCGAAGGAATATAATTGACTCCTCTCCCTTTTATATGACTAAACAAAAACTACAATAGTAATTACACTTTTGCCAAGTTGTTTCTTTTTAGCCCTCTTTGATGCATACATTTATAGGTGATAGGCATTTGAAGACTCTAATTCCAAGTTGATAGTTTAGAGTAGACTAAAGTCTTGACTAGTACAATAGCCATTCCACCCCAACCCAAAAAAATGAAAAAAGAAAAAAAGAGAATGGACCCCTACAAGATATAAAATTGACAACAATAACATATTTAGTGTATCTAGTCCTAGATAAGAGGGAGCTGCTTGGATGGTAAACACCTTTCACTTTCAACCCGAAGGTTCCGAGTTCGAGTCATCAAGGGAGCAAAAGAGGTGGGGTTTAGGAATGGGAAAAAAAAAGTGTACGTAATCCCACAAAATGATGTTTGGAACAGGTAGAGTATATGCATATCTTGCCTCTACCTTTTGAGGTTGTTTTTCGATGGACCCTAGAGATGGGTGAAAAAAATAAGTATACGTAGTCCCACAAAATGACGTCTGGA
Organism: Capsicum rhomboideum; assembly: GCA_031232105.1. Classification (NCBI taxonomy): domain Eukaryota; kingdom Viridiplantae; phylum Streptophyta; class Magnoliopsida; order Solanales; family Solanaceae; genus Capsicum; species Capsicum rhomboideum. The sequence goes on from CP124707.1 coordinate 51,202,092, forward strand.
AAAGATAGAGTATATGCAAATCTTACCTCTACCTTTTGAGGTTGTTTTCAATGGACCTTCACCTCAAGAAAAAATAGTCCAAAGCAATCTCAAAAAAAGAAGTAATGAAAGTACAAAAAACAACAGATAATAACATCAATACATAGCAGATAGTAATAGAATGGAAGCTACAACGAAACAATACAATAAGCAGGGTAAGGTTCATTACTCAAATCACAAAACAAATGAAATTCTTTTGTCAGGGAGATTTATAATATGTTAAATTCTTTTGGTCTCAAATTTTCGAGGGATGATATTGACTGAACTGCAGGGAATGGAGGACCAAATTATCTCATTTAAAATAGTTTAGGGGCAAAATTGATCCTTTTTACATCAAAGTTGGAGCAACCATCAGCGTGAAAATGATATTTTTGAGCTATTTGGTTAACGATGAGAATATCTTTTAGCTAGTTTTGCTCTTGCTTCGCTCGCTCACACCTGTCTTCTTCCCACTATATTAAAAGAACCTCGCTAATTTTCTCGGTCAGTTAGTCTAACCACGGAGAAGGGTTATTCCATTTCGAATAACTCAAAAACAAAATTGATCATTTTCCGAATAAAGATTAAAATTTTAAATTTTAGTATAGAATTGGATGTACCTCATTAACTCTTTTCAACTTCTTCACCAAATTTACCAAGCTCTTTATGATGTTCAATTTAAGAAAGTCAAACACTACTGCCACTGGTAATTAGGTAAGAAAATTTGTTGTCATTCTCCTTAATTAAAATTTTTCGAAAATTGTGTCTTAATTTTTGATCCTACAAAAATATTCCCCTGTTTAATAATACTTGTCCACTATTGATTTGACATACAGGTTAAAAAAATTATAAATAATAGGTATAATTTTACTAGATCACCATTTAAATATAATAAATATAATGTATTGAGAATTGCATTGAATGATAAATAGTATATAATGGCAAGGGTAAAATGGGTAGAAAAATGTAAAGTATCCATTGATTTTCCAAACTGAATAAGTATTATTGGACATCTATTTTTAGTATAGTGGATAAGTAAAGATGGACGGAGGGAGTAATAATTTCATTGCCTAATTATTCCAAAATGCAAAAAGGGAAATAGAACAATTAAATGACTTTAATATGAAAATTTCTTTTTTAGAAACATCCAAAAAGTGAATATAAAAGACAATTTTATTGCTTTAATTCTGAGAGATCAAGAGTGCTAAAATAAAAAAAGGTTATAATGAAGATGTGGACGCTTTTATAAGGACCACTCGTGACTTTTAATTGAATGGATTCCCTCATTTTTTTAATTTTTTTTAAGACTTTTTTGTGTTGCAAAGTTTCACACAAGAGTAAGAAAAGAATAATATGAAGAAAGTGAAAAGAATTATGAAAGGTTTTATAAAAAAATATGTTATAGTGAACCATTGAAATAATCGAACAATATGATTTTGTTATATCTGTCTAAGCCTTGATAAATAGAGTTATTCGATACTTATACTGGTAAAACAGAGCAAGTACCTCGTGAAATCAATTAAGGTGTACATAAGGTAAACTCGACACCATGATTATAAGGGCAAAGAAAAAAAGGAAAAGATCACAAGGTTACCAAGGTTGTGGCCTATGGGAATGTACATGTAAATGCCTAAATATATTGTTGCTCACATTTGAAATAGAAATTACTCACTTTTAACACCCAATATTGGAAAATATATTTACTTATGAAGTCACATAAGGCAAATATAGGCAAATTTTTATGATAAACATTAATCGATAACATGGTAAACGAATCTTTACATTTGTCAGTGTATATATACAAATAATGACCATCTTATCATTTCCCAGATCCCACTTGTGGAATTTCACGGGATACGTTGTTGTTGAATGATCATTTTATCATTGATGAGGTCCTTCTAAACGAATATAATCGTACATTACTCCTTGAAAGGGATTAGTAGCTATTGCTTGTGTAAGAAATATTGTGTTTGTTCCGTTTACAAGCAGATTGCCCTGTACTATAATGTTGTAAAGCCAATATAATCCATGAATACCATGTCTCGCAATGGCATTATCTCCCCCTATTTTCCCTGTCGTAAAGTGAGCTTCTGCAACTTTTTCATCGTTGAAACGAACCTTAAAGAAAATAGAAAACAACAACAAAACAATTTCCGCGAAAGTCATTTTTCATGTATGTGATTGAAAAGGGAAAGAACATTTATATAAATTGAGAAGGAGCAGAACATACTTGTAGTTTAGCTCCCTGAGCTGCTGCAAGAGCCAATTGGAGAGTGTAATTAGACGCATTGTCGACACATTCGAGGTTAAATATGATTTTCCATGTTGTTGCTTCATAGGTTTTGTTTCCTATGTTCCTGCAGATGAACAATTTTGTAGAAGTCAACTTGGAAAAAAAAAAAAAAAAGAAGAACAAAATGAGGTTATATATGTACATATATGTATGTAACAGCTCAAGCACTGCTAGGTTGAACTCGAAGGGGGATTTGTTGTGAAGTTTTGCGCAAGTGAATCCCACATTAGAATGGGAAGGGAAAAGTTACGTCATAAAAGGGCGAGTTTAGGACTAGTTAGATCCAGACCTCGCCCTTATGACCTTATTTTTTTGAAATTTGCCTAAGACAAGCTTCAAAGTGAACCCGGTTTTGAGTTCAACAGCCAGCGGTCCAAAGGCTGCTATCATATACAACAACATCATACCCAGTGTAATCCCATAAAGTTGGATCTGGGAAGTGTAGGTGTACGCAAACCTTATCCCTAGCCTAGAGGTAGAGAGGTTGTTTTAGATATACCCTTGGTTCAATGAGAAGGAAATAACAGAAATGAAAAAATCACAACAAAACATTATAGAAAGCATGACAAAGCAATCTGAACAGAAACAATGGCTGTTACAATATATAACTCGAAAATAAGTCAAATGAAGCTTTAGAGAATACCTAGTAACATGAGCAAAAAACCAGTCTTTTGAATAATTGCTAGTGCCAACATTGTAGACGAGATCATTTTCAGGATATAAAGCACTATATTGTTCCCACAAACCATACTGTCTAAATCTACAAGCCAAAAAGGGAGTGAATGAGCAACAAGTAAAAGTGAAACGTATCTTTAGCATAGTAGACAAGTCGAAGTGAACGGAGGGTATAGATGATACTGGAATTAGTTTCAACGTAAGTAGGTATTGAAGATTTGAACACAGAGCATACATTGATTCAGAATTGTTTTGGTATACGTGCACTTTAAATTGTGGAGGTGAAGTTGGAACGAAGAATTCAGCTGCTGTGCGATCTGGTACACCGATTTCCCAAAGTGTGGCTCCATTTCTTGGAGGATTATAAACCACACTCCCTAATTCAATACTAGAACCTGCATTTCGATACACATGAAATTGAACGATGAATAGATAAAGATGAAATAAGAGCATCAGAACTAACAGATACCAACAAAATGGGCAAGTCAATCAAAACCTGGAGTTACTTCTACATCAGAAGTGTATTTGTAATCTCCAATAATTACTGGGACGGTTGCATACAAGTTATATGTACCGGATATGACATTTTGTACTGTGAAATTCCCACAAGCGTCTGTTTTAGTCCAAAACTGATATCCCTGAAAATGAAACAAGATAAAACAAGTTATTCGATCTATATAATTTCAAAAATTATGTTCTTGTATTAATGAATTTATGAATCATGCAACTTTACTTTGTTTTCTCTTTGCCAAGATCCAACATCTCCTGGTGGTGCTAAACCTATATAACCGTTGGATGCTGGTACTAAAGTAGTAGTGCTGAAAATACAAATTATAGATCTTAAATGTTAGTGCAATTTTATTTAATTGCACTTAATAAGTACAACATTAGACACACGTAAATAAAGAGCATTTGCGATAAAACAACACCGTCAGATTTATGAAGCACAATAGCATCTAAACTTGTACAAAACTGACCTAAAAACAGATTGTACATCGAATCCACATTACTCAAAGACACATCTTTTTCCATTATGATGCATAAATATATGTAAGTCAAGGGTCTTCGGAGACAATCTCCCTACCTGGGAAGATAGGGAGGGGTAAGGTTTGCGTACACACTACCCTCTTGAGACCTTCCACTTTTCGGATTACACGGGGTATGTTGTTATTGATGCATAAATACTATGGACGAAGATACTAATAAGGAATGAACACCAGAAAATAGTACCTGTCATTTACAAAAAGTTGGCCTCTAACGGTTCCTCTTTGATTAGATTTGATATAGTCTTCCGAAGCTGGAAAATCATAGGGCCAGCTTGCGACTTCTTGATTCATCTGAAAATTCGACAGGGAATTCCTTCAGCACTACGTTGACCGAATTCACTTCTGAAGACATCCCAAAATAATTTATTTATAACCGAGAAATCTCTAAGAGTCCGTGGCACACAATTCAAAACTCGGTTGACAATGGGTCCGAAGCACTACCCTTCTCTACTTAAATGACAGGCTTTTGTTGTGGCATGCATATTACAATGGTATTCAATTATCAGAAACAGAATTTCCAAAAAATCGGTTGAGAGATGGGATTCAGATCAAAATTTTATCTACTTTTCGTCTGAAACATTGGCATATATCTAAATTGTACCCCTCTCCTTTTTATCTGACATTAACTTGGAACCACGTGAATCTAAAGCACACGGGGGCTTCAGTCGCCAGTTTCCCTGTCATCTGGTTTCTGCTACCTTATATTTCCTTGAAAAGGGAGGTCAACCTACGGAACTGTTCAGGACTACTAATCCACATATCACATGTTATGCTCTTACCACCCGACCAATGCCTTGAGGGCAACATCCCAAATTGGTTTATAAAATAGTAAAAGATTCATATATTACCCTTTTCTTTGCATCATCCCAGAGAACTGCGGGATTGTCCATTGCTGAAGCATTTGAGTTGAGATACAGAAATACAGGACCAATTACTTTTTTCCACGGCTCTCCTTGTTGAAATTTGATTACAAGATCGTCTCCAGCATAATGTCTACTTACAAATACCTGATGTTAATGATCAAATAGTCAACAACAACTACGACTAGTATGCCTCAATTCCAAACAAGTCAGGGCTGCTATGATTAAATAGGCAATAACAACAACAACTACTACTAGTGTGCCTCAATTCCAAACAAGTTAGGACCAGCTATAATTAAATAGCCAACTACTACTAGTACGCCTTAATTCCAAACAAGTAAGGACCAGCTACGATTAAATGGTCAACAACTACTACTACTACTACGCCTCAATTCCAAGCAAGTCGGGGTCGTCCATGGTTAAATAGTCAGTATTTCTAAAATTCAGAAGAGAAGTAAGTGCTACTTACTGGTATTTAATTAATTCAACACTTACAGAAAGTACAGTTGGACCAACATGTGTAGTGAGATCTTGTTTGTAAGGTCCTCCTGTACGAAACTCATCGCTCGGAATTATCATCCAAAATCCTACAGGATAATTAGCACCTGCCCATCCATGAACTCTATCGTCTTTGTTATCATTTGCATAGAAGTATTTGTCATCCACCTACAAATTTGTATACATGAATTAAACATCTGTATATCATGAATAATAATTGTTCATCATGTAACTAAATGTAAACCTATCACTTGTCCAAACATCAAGATTCACTTTACTGATATTAGGCCAATGGTCATGCTCATAGAATATACAATTTCTTTCTCCTCCTAACATAGGTATTGTTTCTCACAATAGATTAAGTTTTTAAATGATCTGGTCACACGTTCAACAGATACATGATCTAAAATACGATGGATGTTAGCCTTGACGTTTTCATCAAATACATATCTAGTTATATACTAGCTAATTGTTGGATCCTACCTCTCCTGCTAGATCTGGATTAGTAGGATTTGTCAAAAGAACAGCTTCTTTGTAGTCAAGCACATTTCCGGTCTCTCGGTCAGCTGGCATTGGCATGATCCTCTGCCTCTCTTCCGAGATAGCCATGTAATGGAACCTATAAAGAAAAACATGCAGTTTGATCAAGACAATTTACTATAGATAATTTGTTAAAGTAATAATGAGAAAATTCAGATCAGTACATGTCCTGTTGAAGCTTGAAGACAACCCTTAGATTTTCGATATCTACAAGGGGCCATCCTTCCAAACGTTCAAATATAGAATACGTATAAAATCCAGGTGTGTCTCGTAGCATCACGAATCTGAGAATTCATCACTTTAAATTAGTTCAAACTATACAACTACATGTCACAAAATTTGAGCTTTTACATCTCACTTCACCTTATATCACTGTTTAATGGAAGTTCATCAGATCGAGAAGTATTCCATGTACTTTTAAATGAAATTTCTGCCTGGTTTTCGCTGTCCATTATAACCTCGAAACTCTCTCCCAAAAACCTGCATTTGACACGAAAAAAAATGGACGTTAATCAAATTTCATGTAGGTTAATTTGTGACGAGAAGGTAAAGATTACTTTTTTCGAGCTCTTCGAGATGTTGTATGATTCCAAAAAACATCCCAATACCTGAAAAATGTCATAATTTGGTACTATTGTTAGTTAATTTCTTCATTAATTAAACTTTAAAATTTTAAGATGTTCATAGGTTATATACCCTCTATCTTTTTCGACATTTTGGGTCGCGAGTAAGTTGTTGATTCCACAATATGATATGCTCGTGACAAGACCATCTGGTATTGATAAACTAACATTTGCAATGCCATTGCTCATCGTCACCTGAAGAGAGACATAGCATAAGCATGAGAAAAGACGCGGTTCTTTTTAATTCAATTTTCCCTTGTTAACAGGGGTGTTATATATCATGAAAATAAGTATAAGACGGGGGCTTTCCCTTACCTCATAGCATACAACACAAGGATAAAACTTTTACCCTTTGCAAAAGGAGATTACTATCTACAAACTAACCCCCTAAGAGGCCAAAAATTTGTGGATCAAATGAAGTACAAAAACTTAAACAGATGCACAACATCATCAAGGCTAGAAGTGAAACTAGTTTTTGACGCGAATTGGTGATTGTTTGTATTGTATCATAAGATTTACAACATTTATACATTACTATGAGTATTACTGTTGAACGAACCTCAATTTAAATAATGCAAGATTTACACATCTAGTAATTGAATCTTTGATAAACGTAAATCTTACTTGTTCAGTTTGTATATCCAATTTGACGATTGGTGTTTCTGTCAATCTTCGCCTGTTTTTAGAACAAATAAATAGCACATCAGTATGAAATCTTCATACAGATGACTCTTGCTATCAACTTAAAAGGAATGTGGAACAGTTGCTGATATCCCACAGTATACATAAAAAATTATAGCTTAGACTAAATTGCACGCAATTTGAACGGGAGCCTGTCATATGACGAGTAGGTCATGAGTTCAAGCCGTGAAAACAGCCTCTTGCAGAAATGAAAGGTAAGGCTATGTACAATAGACCCTAGTGGTCCAGTTCTTCCCCGAACCACGCACATAGCGAAAGCTTTTAGTGCACTGGGCTACCTTTTTTTTTCCCACTAAATTGCACGGGATACCCTGCTTTAGATTTATACAGCCACCGGAATTGCACTTTTTTGGCGTTGTAGGAATCCATGTTGGTTTGGCATGCGGATAAGATGAATATTCATAATTAAGTTTGACTATAGATTTATACTATCAATCAAATATAGTATAAATTTTATTTCAAGTTTGATCTTGGATATTCTAGTTGTCCTATTTAATTTGATATTATATTACTTGAAATTATTTCATCCTATTTTTCGTATGAAATAAATTAGTTCAGGAATTATAATTTCAGAATTATTTAACTTGTACGTGTGGGATGGGAATAATAATTCTAGATAAAATTTTGAATTAACTTTATTCCATGTTTAGTTGGAGGTGTTAGCTAATCCCTAACGTATTTGATCCTTCCATTCATACATGGATACTTTCCCATAATATGATGAAATATCCAACTCGTGGAATATTTTTACTTATTTTATCATGCGTACCAAACGACCCCGAAAATAATAAAAGAAGAGTAGCAAATTTTCCAAAATTTACCCAATTTTACACAAATATTATATTATAAGCATAAAAGAAATAGAGACTTACCCATCAGCTACTAACAAGAATGTAAAAGCAACCATAGTAATTAACTCCATGACACATAACCATAGCTGCATGTTCTTTCCCATCTTCTGCATTTTCACTCAAAACTATTGGGTTCTTTTTCTGCCCTGCAGCACTAACACAACATAAATATTATTAGCATGGTTTGAAATTTATGATTCCTATAACGATTTAAAGTTAATAAAATATAATACTTGAGTTTACGGTCAAATATTTATAGTTATTCAACAAATTTCTTATTATATACTACAAGATCTAGGCAAAAGTTGTTGTGTTTCGGTAAACCCATACAGTCAGACCTCTCTATAACGTCCCCTCGTTATAACGACATTTCACTATAGCGGCTTGATTTACTCCGGAACCTATTTTTCATGTTATATTTTACTTCTCTATAACGGCATTCTACCTATAACAGCAATGACGTTTATTATAGCGATACACTCTTTGTAAAACTACCTCTCTATAATAGCATACTCAAATAGTATATAGTAATATTTTGTAAGAAATATATTATGTACAAACTAAAATATCAAAATATTTATGTTAATCATCATTAATGTCATGCACACAGTAAATTTCAAGTACGAATATCTAATTTAAAGAAAAAAATGTATTTAATGGTGCACATCAGTTATTTCATAACTTCATGAGGAAAAGCTAAGGCTACTAATGTGTGCCTTCTTTTTTTTTAATATTCATGTTCTTTTTAACTTTGCATACTTTTGTTTATAACAAATAAATGAGATCTGAATGTCAAATTTCAGTATACATATATAACAACACCTCTCTAGAGCAGCCATAGAATTTTTGGACAAATATTGCCACTATAGAGAGGTTTGACTGTATATTGTATTCTAGATCCGCCTCTGAGTGACACAGATTATGTAAACAAGGCATAGTGTAACCGTCCACAAACCTAGAGGACGAGCCAAGATTTTAACTTTATGGGTTCTAAATTCTAGAATAGAAAATTAGCAATATCAAATGTTAGTAACTCGATTCTTAATTTACCTTTTTTGTACATTCAATAAAAATATAAAAATTAATACGACTAAAAGAAAAGTAAAGCTAGTGGATTCTGTCAAACCCGTACCTAACATTCTAGCTTCACCCCTGCATGGACCACTAATGTCTAAACTCGAAGGCGTTCATGTGAAGCTTGTCTTAGGCAAATTTCGCATTGAAACAGGATAGAAGAGTTAGTTCATATTTAGAAATTCTCTAAATATCTACAATATTTGAATGTAAACTCTATTACTATTGTATATATTTCGTAGTAAATTTGAAATCTCTTTTCCATTTTTATTTACTCAGGTCATATCTTTATTTCATGTGTCCCTGGGATGAATTCGATCTCAGAATACCACCTAAATAACAACGACCAAAAAGTCAAATAGGTCGAGAAGAAAGAGTCTGAGGTCGGACTAAACGACATACATCTTAATTGGTTTCACCACCACTAGAGATCATTGGACATATATATAATCTTTCTTCTAAAAATAGAGTAACGTAAAAATTCATAAATTTCAAATTGTGAATCTGTCTACAGGGATCACAAGAGGAGTTGGTAAGGCTAGCACTAGTAATGCCAAATTTTGAAGTTAAGATAGTCACGGGCGTACTTAGCATGAGGACAGCAAATGTAGTTTGGTTCAACTTTTTTGACTTCAACCATATATTTTTCAGTGAATATATCTCACTATTTATGTTGCTCGTATTCTTTAAAAATATTAATGAGTGTGTATCGAATTATTCAATTAATACACTTTGAAGGACATATTTGGAGAGTCTGAGTTAGCAACATAGATTTTTACATTGTATGCACTATAATTACTCATAGTATATGGAACTAGCTACCAACAACCTATTATAACAGGTTAAATTACACTGATCGTATAAATATAATTTACAATATCAATGTATGTACCTTATATCAATTAACTTTGTATTTACAATCATAAAGTAGCGCAGTAATAGTAAAATGTGATGGTTAAAGAAAAATAAACTCTTTTTTTTTTTTTGTTGAAACGTCTGGTAATTAAGACTTCATACAAATTAAAAGACAAAACATCCCAATACGTGTATGAATTAATTTTACATCTCAATGAATATCACAACGAAGCAAAAAAAAAAAATAACGTTTGGGTTAGCCCAGTGCACTCAGTATCCCTCATTCACGCAAGGTCCGAAGAAATAATATAAAAAGGAAGAAAGAGTTATATAGGAGTCTGCCATGAGTATCAATACGTACCTCGGATGTAATGGAATGGATAAAATCCCTCCACTTTTAAACAAACATTGATCTCGAATTCGAGTCTTGAGAATGAAGGGATCTCTCGCAGAATGAGCCTTTTCTCTTAATTAACGGGCTTTACACTCGCAAATTTGGACTAATCGGTCCATTGAGTTCCGAATATTAGATGGTTATAAAAAAAAAAAAAAAAATAGGCATACCTCTCTGTGGGTTTTTTGTTGCTTTAATTTGCTCTAGTTTCGTTTTCCTCCAAAAATGTGTCATATATTTTTCTTCTGGCAAAAAGTTTGGGGTGAAAGTAACCTATATGACTTTAGCTTATATAAGTTTGCAATTGATTATTAAGAAGATTTTTAAAGGTAGGTATATTAAAAATGTTCTAAATACGTTATCGTTTCTTTTTACTTGTCATTGTTTCCTTTTTTAGAGTCAAACGATATAAACTTTGACCAACATGTTAAGATATATTTTTTCATCATATTGAAAAAAGAAAATTTGCAACTTATAGTCCTTTTCATATAGTTTTTGAATATCTAAATTCTAATTTTAAAATATTGAATTAATCTAATCTAATCTAATTTAGTTTTGGAATTAGTCAAATTGACTCTCGAGAAACGAAACATGACAACTATTTTGAAACGGATTGTATGAGAAAGATTCTGTAAATGGTTGAAGCAAAAGTTATCTCTTTCTTCCCAATGAAAATTCCACTCCCTAATAGTAAATCAAGTTAAGATGCTAATCTTTTTTAATTTTATTTTCTTTCTTATTCTTCTTACAAGTTTTTTTGTTTTTTTTGTTTTTTTTTTGGGGGTGGGGAGTGGGGGGTGGGGGGCTCATCCCACGTCCCCTAGGAGGATCAATGGCATTTGCACTTGGCACTTACCCTCCAGCATCACTTGGACCCTCAACCTCGAGTTGATGGTGGAGGTGCTCAACCACTTAAGCAAGTCTTACTTGTCGTTAAAAAAATCGTTTAAGTGCATATAATTTGATTTTTTAAAAAAAAAATTCTCCTATTTTAATAAGTGGTAGTCATTTTTATCTTACATATTATTAATTATATTATATTATATTTTTATCAGGTGCAGATATTTGGTATGGGTTTTGGTAGTTGAGTTTTTGGTTGGCTTGCAAGTTTCGACTTGTAAATTAGCTACCAATTTGTTGTGACATGTTTTATGGCTTTTTTTTTTTGGTTCATGTAGTGTTTTTCTTTTGCTTTCAGTTTTAGTCATGTTACTTTTCTTTTTACTTTATGACATTGTTGTATCAATTTAGTTATCTCAAATAATTTACTAATGTCCTCAACAAATTAATCAAGTTTAAAAAATGGATTCTCACGATTATAGAGGGCGATGGGATGGATAAGAGATTTTTTTACCTTTGAGTACAAGTCTTGATTCGAGCCTTCAAAATGAAAAAACTCCCGGCAGTAATCACTTTCCTTTTTTAACAAATACTAAATGTTACCAAGAAAAATGGAAATTTCTGATGGACGGTTCTGATGATGATGGATTGAAGTTTCATCGAAAATAATGATGAGTCGCATTCCTACAAACTTTCGATGGAATGTCCACTGAGAATTGCCAATATATTTTTTGGTAGCGTGAATTTGAATTGATCGGACCAGTGGATTTTAGACACCAAATAGGTAACAAAAAGAAATATTCTCGAAGGCCCTTAAAACTCATATATTGAAATTGTATTAAGAATGATTATCATAAGGAGTTGAAAAAGATATTCATCTTTATTGTGTGTATATATATTGGAAGCTAATATCAATAATTGAGTTACTTTTTCTCAAAGTATTATTATAAGTATGACATCTATATTCTTTTGATAGTTTTTTCCTGGTAATTTAAGAAATTCATGTCAAAGAATTAGAATGCGTTTCACTTTTAGCTTTTTATTTCAAGTCTCATGAACATTTTCATTCTTTTATATGTTTTTCGCTTTTGAATATAACATCTATAACCAAGAAAAATAGATAACGAATCGAATAAAATAACTATCTTATTACTGATGAGGTCCTTCGAAACGAATATAATCATACATGACTCCTTGATATGGAGTGAGAGCTATTGTTTGTGTAAGAAAAATTGTGTTTGTTCCTTTGACAAGCAAATTGCCTTGTATTCCAATACTATAATGCCAATATAATCCATGAATTCCATGTCTTGCAATCGCGTTACTTCCCCCTATATATCCTGTCGTAAAATGGGGTTCTTGAGCTTTTTCATCGTTGACACGAACCTTAAGAGAAAAAAAAAAAAAAAAGATCCACGTTAGGTTAGTTAGAGGCATAATATTTCGCGTATGCTATTGTGACACACACATGTGTTGCTTGCACTATTCAGAATTATTGTTACACCTGTGTCAAATCCTCTAAAAGTACATATCATTCGAAGGATCTGGCCTAAACCAACTGACTGTATTTTCGAAGAGTTCGAGCAACATAACTTATATTCGAAGTAATAAGTCAAGTAATCAAAGGGTAAATACATACTTGTAGTTCAGATTGATGAGCTGCAGCAAGAGCAAGTTGGAGAGTGTAATTTGAGGCATTGTCAACATTAGCAAGGTTAAATATAACTCTCCATGTGGTAGCATTATATGTGTTATTTCCTTTTTTCCTGCCAAAAAAAAAAAGCACCAAAAGCTTATTGTTATTAAAATATTTGATGTAGTGATTGTTAAAAAAAAAAAAAAGTTTATATACAATCAGACCTCTTTATAATAGTCATTATTTCACTGTAATAACAATGTTATCTGTAGAACTGATCTTTCATGTTATGTTCTCTATATATAACGACAATTCGTTATACAGTCAAAACATATCGGAACAATCAACTTTATTATAAAGAGGTTTGACTGTATATATACGAGGATACCTAGTAACATGAGCGTAAAACCAATCTCTTGAATAATTGCCAGTCTCAACATTGTAGATGAGATCATTCTCAGGATATAAAACACTATATTGTTTCCACAAACCATATTGTTTAAATCTGCAAACCAAAATAGAGTAAATAAACAACAATTGTTTTACAATTAATTAAAAATTTAAGATATATTGACAGTCTGGTGCACTAAAGTTTCCGCTATGTGCGGGATTCGGAAAACTTACATTGATTCAGAATTATTTTTGTATTTGTGAACTTTAAATTGTGGAGGTGGATTTGGAATAAAGAATTCAGCAGCAGTTCTATCTGGTACACCAATTTCCCAAATTGTGGCTCCTTTTCTTGGAGGTTCATAAACTAAATTCCCTAATTTAATATTAGAACCTGTATTTTGTAAAAAAAAAAAAAAAAAAAAAAAAAAAAAAGATTAGAAAATTTAATTGTTTAAAATTAAGGAAATAATATCAAATGAGTAAGTAAGAAAGTAAAATTAACCTGACGTTACATGTACATTTGATTTGTATTTGTAATCCCCCATAAATCCTGGAACTGATGCATACAAGTCATATGTACCATATATGACATTTTCTATGATGAAGTTTCCATTAGAGTCTGTTTTAGTCCAAAATTGGTAACCCTGGAAATTATAAAAAGAAATTAAAAAAAAAGGTTAATAAAACTATATAATTAATATATTCTTCAAATTTTTATAAATTTATAAATCATGTATAACCTTACTTTGTTTTCTCTTTGCCAAGATCCCGCTTCTCCTGGTGGTGCTAACCCTATATAAGCATTTGATGCTGGCACATTTTGTTTACTGATAAACCTTATAATACAAAAACACAAAATATTAATCAATCAACTTGGCCTTTCACGATGACATTGTAGGAAATTTATCTTTAGAACAAAACCTAATTTAGAATCAGAATCGCACTTGGGACCTATCTTTCCATAGTGGTGCATAAGTAATTTGATTTGATTATAGATACTTAAGGATGAATATATACAGGGAATTGATTAAAAGACATACCTGTCATGAACAAACAGTTGACCACTAACAGTTCCTCTTTGATTAGATTTGATGTAGTCTTTTGAATGTGGAAATTCATAAGGCCAACTTGCAACTTCTTGATTCATCTGAAAATTTGGTTAATGTGATTGGGCACGAAGTTTATGAAATGTGTGTAATTTATTAAAATGTGACACTCATAACGGAAGGCAAGCCTCTAATGAAGAAAGGGTGCATATTACACCTTAGCGGCGAGTCTCACATTGAAATGAGAGATGAAAATTAAGAGCATCATAAGAATTAGTTCATAATCAAATGTAGAGGCGCCTTTTGGGCTTAGACTCAAGGGACAAATCCGTGAGAGCCGACCTAGGCCCAAAATAGTAGATAATACCTTAACAGTTGGATCAGTGTCGTTACATAAAATACGCTTGAATCTTGTAGTCTTAAACATGTCATATGTCATGTGTAGTGTTAGAGTTTAAAGAGCGTACTAAATGCAAATAGTGACACTTTTTTTTACACGGAGAAAAAAAAAAGTAAGACACATAAATTGAAACCATAAAAATAAGAAATTAGTAAAAACTCAATATACATACTCTTTTCTTTGCATCATTCCACAGTATGGAAGGATTTGACTTAGCTGAAGCATCAGAATTTAGATACACAAAAATAGGACCAATAACTTTTTTCCATGTTTCTCCATGTTGAAATTTAATTGCTAAATCCTCTCCTGCATAATGTGCACTCACAAATACCTAGCAATTATAAATAAATAAAAAAGTTAATAACAAATGAAACATTAAAAAGGCAGTCCGGTGCACTAAAGCTCCGTTATGCGCGGGGTCCAGGAAGGGTCGGACCACAAAGGTCTATTGTACGTAGCCTCACCTTACAATTCTGTAAGGGGTTATTTTCACGGCTTGAAACATTATATAATTTAATTGAGTAATTAAATAATTAATTTAATGACTTACACTAAGTACAGTTGGACCAACATGTGTAGTAAGGTCTTGTCTAAGTGGTCCTCCAGTACGATATTCATTGCTTGGATTAATCATCCAAAATCCTAATGGAGGATTAGTATTACTAACCCATCCATAAACTTTGCCATCTTTATTATCACTTGCATAGAAATACTTGTCATCCACCTGCATAATTAAGTGGAAAAAAAAATCATGATAAAAGTCCTTTTTATATTGTTATTATTACCGTCAAGAATTGTGACAGGATGAATATGATATCTCTCCGCTTTTAACCAGAGACAATGGCGAATGTATAGTCAAAGGCAAAATCA
Source organism: Capsicum rhomboideum (assembly GCA_031232105.1). NCBI lineage: Eukaryota > Viridiplantae > Streptophyta > Magnoliopsida > Solanales > Solanaceae > Capsicum > Capsicum rhomboideum. The sequence goes on from CP124707.1 coordinate 51,217,706, forward strand.
GTATTTGAAGTTTATGAGTTCAGTAGCAAACTAAACTCATAAAGTTTATTTTTTAAATGCGTCTCTGACTATAGATCTTGGGACATTCGAGCACTGAGCATGTAGAAAACCTTGATAGAGAGCGCTTCCTCCTTGAATCAGATTTATGCAATGTGATACGGATTAGTGAAATTTGTAAGTTTGTACAAATTATAGGGTCGTACCTCTCCTTTTAAATCTGAATCAGTCGGAGCAGTGAGAAGAACGGCTTCTTTGTAGTCGAGCACCTTGCCATTCTTTCGATCCACTTCGGTTGGCATGAAACGTTGCCTCTCATCAGAAACAGCCATGTAATGAAACCTATATACATAAATATACAATATCAATATACCATATATATATATATATATATTTCTTCATTACTAATGAGAAATTTTAGAGACAAAAAGAAAAATACAAACATGTCTTGTTGAAGCTTGAACACAATCCTGAGATTTTGTATATATGAAAGAGGCCATCCTTCTAAACGTTCAACGATCGTATACGTATAGAATCCCGGTGTATCGCGTAGCATTATATACCTAAAATTAAATACAATTATATAGCAAAAAGAGGTAAACTTCTATACTCTGACAATACAATAACAACATCCCAGTGTAATTCCACAAGTGAAGTCTGGGGAGAGTAGAATGTACGCGGACAATATAAAAATAAATTTTGAAATTAGCACTTTGAAAAAGAAAGAAAAAAGTACCTCACCTTTTGTCAATGTTTAGGGGAGGTTCATTAGATTGAGAAGCATTCCATGTTCTTTTAAATGAAATTTCTGTCTGGTTTTCATTGTTAATTACCTCAAAACTTGTTCCCAAAATCCTGCAAAACCAAAAAATCATATTGGACTTAATTTCAATTTTTTATTGCCATATGGATAGGATCCTTTCGTTCAAAATCATGAGTCTCGGGTTCAAGTCCTCTGAATGACCAACTCTGGTAGAGAACATTTCTTCCTTTAATTAATAAGTTTTATGCATCACGAATTTGAACTAATAGTGTCGATGAGTAACGGACCAAAAAAGTCCTACAATACTAAAAAGCAAATTTCCAATAGATTCCGTCTGAAATTGGCTTGTTAGAACTGTTTTTGTTGGAATTTTTTACTCATCGTTCTAACGTAAACTTCCATTGGAGATTCACATTTTTAATAGTGAAAATATATCCAAAGAAAGAGAGATTAATATTTTTTTCAAATATTATCTAACATGTCAGAGGTTCAAGCTATGAAACAAATGTTACAGGAGTTAAGCAGATTCTTGTGGGCCGATCCTCATTCTCCAAATCCCGAATATAGCGAGAGCTTAATCCTTCAAGCTATCCTTTTTAATTGTTTCATCAAACATTAATTTGATACGAGAAGGTAAAACTTACCCTTTTCGAGTTGTTTGAGGTCCAGTGTTATTCCAAATAATATCCCAATACCTGAAATAGACATAAATTAAGTATTAATTAGTAATGAATTTCTACTTTAAAAGAAAAATCTAAACAATTAGTCAAAGATTATAATTTAATTAATTACCCTCTATTGTTTTTTGCATTTTGGGTGGCTAGTAAATTTTGGACCCCACCATATGATATGCTAATGACGTGGCCATCTGGTATTGATAAAGTAACATTTCCGAAGCCATTGCTCATCGTTATCTGTGAAATTCAAAGTCTGAATTATCTCTAATACAAGTAGAAGTGACAAAATTAATTAGCTATAAATATTAATTACCGTAATCTTGTACTAAGATCTAAATATAAGGTGTAAACGTATATTAAAAAAAAAAAAATGTTGTTACTTGTTCAGTTTGTCTTTCCAATTTGATAGCTGGCGTTGTTGTCAATATTCGTCTGTTTTAGAACACACACAAAAAAAAAGGTTAATACTCGTAATTTAATTGAATCTCGTATGAGAATTATATCACATAAATAAGGTATAAATAATTTCATTTTGATATATATACATAAACTTATGTAACCATCATCCGCGGAAAAAGTGCCCCAACTACTATTGGAGACCAATTTTGAGATCAATTCAATAATTTACATAGTACCAAAAGAGGTTAAGTGACTCTCGAAAGTCATCTTGTACTTCACGTAAAGAGAAAATGGATTAAGACATCGAAAATTAAATAAACAAAAAGGGCTAAAATTGCTAGCGTTCTATTGGCTAAGGAGTATTTTTGCCCTCCTTTACAAATTAGGCAATTTTATGCCCTGGTCGTGACAAAAGTGGGGCATTTATGCCCTTCTTTCAAAATTCAGTTAATGAAACTCAGAAAAAAAAAAAAAAAATCAAAAATTTTCGATCACATGTCAATGTAACAAAAAATATTCTTTTTAACTTTTTCAAAAGAATATTTGTTTTCACTTTTTTAAACTTTCTAGCTTCTATCGGAAGGCAAAAGTGCTCCTCGACTAATAGTACAAAGATAATTTTGACCCTTTTTCGTTAAACCAAAAGAAACACTTACCCATTATGAAGACGACAATCAGCTACTGGGAAGAACAACAAAGCAACCATAATCACCTCCAACAAATGTACACTTAATTGCTTATATATCCCCATTTTCTGCATTTTCACCATTAAAAAAAAATAATAATAATCTTCAATAGATTTAATTAGCAATATAGGATGAATCAATTACTCATCTAACAACAACGCGGAGAAAAAAGAATTGGGTGATTCTTAGCATCTGTCCAATTCTTGATGGACATTACTCATACTTGTGTTGATAGGAGGTAAAAAATATTGATATAATAGTCGAGTTGTCTAAAAGCTAGCTTAGGAAAAAAAGCAAATTATTTTTTTTATAAGGAAAGAGGCAAAAAAGGAAAACGAGAAGAAGTTACATACCTCTATGCTAATCTCCTGTATATGTAATATGAAACTTGTGTATTAAGCTTTTATAAGATTGAAATTGATCATTAAATTAAATAAATTCCATTTAAAGCTAAATCTTAAAAGAGATTCTACTTGACCAAGGAAAATGGAAGAAGCAAAATTCATATATTTTGTTATGATTAATCAACTAATAGTAAACAATAACTTACCTAATGTAAATCAGTAAATAGTACTCCAATAAAAAATGCCAAATTAATTTTTTCATTATATTTCCTTTTTTGTATACTTCAAGAAAAAGAAAATATTGCCAGCTGATAGATTTCTAGGATGAAGAGTTGACTGCTTATGATAACTTTTAGGGGTCGTTTGGTGTGAAGGATAAAAACAAATAGTCTTGGGATAAAATAAATAGTCCTGGGATAAAATTTTGTTATCTTGTTTGGTTGCTAAGTCCGGGATAACTTATCCCGGGATTAACAATTAGTACCAGGATAAGTTATCCCTCCCTTTTGGTGGTATAATAATACCAAGACAATTTATCTTGGGATAAAGATCTTAAAATGACAAAATTGCCCTCCAAACACTTTGTATTATTGTCTCTCACTTATATATATATATATATATATATATATATGTGAACTGTTTATATATATGTGTGTGTGTGAAGTAATACTTTTTTATATTAGAAAAATAATATTTTCGGTTGACGTTGTTACCATACTTATCCTTCCATATATAATATATTCATTCATTCATCCATCCATCCATCCATCCAGATATCTTTAGCAAGATCAACTTAGTAGAAAGGTTCAAGTTGAAAGTTTAGTTAATACTTGTGCAGCCAAACAAAATTTAGCTGAAACAATTAGCGTAGCATATTGGTATTGCAACTTTCACTTGTATGCAACTCTAGACAACCATAAAACAAAAGAAAATTTAAGTAGATGGAAGTGGAATAGGTAGTAAGAAGAAAAAGGATATGCCATTAACAAATTATGAAAAATCAAAACACATTTGATGTCCCAGTTAGTACTAAACAAGAAGCAGCCAACAGGGAAAGGCTAATAGCAGAAACCCAAATAGAAGAAGAAAAAGCTTCTACTCATTTCTCTTTTAGAATGAATAACTAAAGCTCTACAAAAAAATATATACAAAAAGCTAAATAAGGTGGAGGATATTTTTGTAAACAAACAACTTATTCTTAGCAAGGATGCAATGCATAGTACAACAAACCAAACAGTCAATAAAAGATAATATCAGGATAACCAATCCCAGCATAACTTATCCCAGCATAACTAATCCTAACATAACTTGCATTCAAACCAAACGACCCCTTAAGGTGTTAAATGGGCGGATTAGATTGACTTTAGATAGATTAAAATTGGTGAGTGATTGAATTTGGATAGACTAAAATTGATGAGTTATTGATCCGTCCTAAAGTTATTTGGGTTGAAATAGGTTAGTAAGCGACTGATAATTCAACTTGTCCAATTCTTATTGATAATTCAACTTGTCCAATTCTTACTAAGTTTTTGTTTTTATGTTTTTTCTTTTATAATTTTTTAGTACCTTGTAAAACTCTATTTTTTTTCTTTATTAACCGCTAGCTAGTTATAACATATCAAATTCAAAAAAATATCTTTTTAGAAATATTTTAACAACATTTCTCATGTGTCGATTTGGGCTATATATAAGCCTAATTTTTGATGGACTGAAAAGACTTGATTAAGGGAAAACTTCAGAAATAGCAAACTTGAATGATTAATTGAGCGACTTGTAGTAACAAGTTGATAATTACCCTAAATAGCAATTTGTATTTTGTATTTGAGAACTATTTCTGTTGATAAATACATATACAAATCTATGAACTTCACTTTTTTTCCATCATACTGTTGAGATTAAAAAAAAAAAAAGGAACTGAATATTCTAACCACTAAAATCACTCGTCCATTTGAAATTGAAGATTTTATTTGCATAAAGGATGCTTATTCAACGGAAAACATGAAAACGAATGTGCTTAATTCAAATTCAAAAAAGATTTTATCAGTCAATTTTTTCCACTTTCATTAGCTTCAAAATTAATCATAATTTCATCTATCAAATTATGTATTATGTATTTGTGGACTTTTTTACCAGTGAATATATGTATTTTGAATATAGCTAACTTTGATTTCGTAATTCTATTAGTTAATCTGTGAGAATAGTTTGTTTATGTATTTTGTGCGAAATTTAGCTTGTTATGTTCAGAAAAATTCAAATCTGAGTGAAAGTGAATATATATATATTTTGAAAGTATTTTGAACAATATGCAGATTTTATTCGAAAAATAGTTTGTTATGTTAAAAAAAAAAAATCAGATCTGATTGGATTTGAATATATGTATTTGAATGTAGTTGAATATGTTAACTGATTAAATATGTTTAATGTGAAATTTTGAATTTTGATAACGATATTGATGAACTGGATATTGACAATAATAAGCATCTTTATTCTGGTGAAGCACTCTGAAAAATGGACACCTGAACAAAACTATGATGAATAAATCATAGATGTTATATTGTTGAGCAGAAATGCATCATACAACCACCTATATGATGTATTGGCATCTCATATTAATGTAGATTTAAGCCGCAAAAGTATCAAAATTGAATATAAAATCACCGACAATATAGGGCAAATACATATACATAATAACATAGGTGTGAAGGTGTATATTTTGCAAAAGAAGGATATTAGGGAGATGAATCTTGGGGAAGATAGAATAAAAAGAAAATATACAAAATACAATTTAGTTGAATTTGGGGAAAGATAAAAGATGCAATAACTGAAAATAATGAGTACCTGATTTTGTGAAACACAATTGTGTACAAAAAAAAAACGTGAAAAATGTGAGAGGATTTAATAAAAAAAAAAAGGACAATAATTTAAAAAAATAGAAAAACAGGTAAAATAAAAAAGAAAAGAAGACATGTGAATTTGTAAAAAAAAAAAATACATATATACATACACAAGTCTACAAACATGTACAATCACTCAAAATACATATGCAGTGATAAATGTATTTGCAAATATATTTGTAAAAAATACATATACATACACTACTGTATAAACCTGGACAATCACTTAAAAATACATATGCAGTTACATATATATTTGCAAGAAAATACATATACATATGCATTTATATATACGTATTTACAGTTGTATTTGCAAAAGATATGTATACATATCCAATTGTACAAACCTGCACAATCACTTAAAAAGTACATATTCAAAATTAAAAACAACACCACTATTCAACACTTCCTCCTCTTCTTCTTCGGAAGATTATTCTTCGTAAGATTTTTTTCCTTCTTTGAAAGATTCTTCTTCTTCGGAAGATTTCTCAACTTCTGGACTTGAAATTTTGATAGTTCCTCCAATTTCTTTTACTTTCTTTTTTTTTTTTTAATGATTTTTTTGAGGGGTTTTGGAGAAGAAAACGTGATTCAACGGGGAAGATAAAACATGCAATAACTGAAATTAATGGTTATCTGATTTTGCAAAATATGATTTTGTTTATTAAACGTGAGAAATATAATAGAATTTAAAATTTAAAATCGAAAAAATAGGATAATAATTGAGAAAAATAAAAAAGAGGTAAAAAAAATTTTTTTTAAAAAAAAAAGGGATAACTACAAAGCGTGAAAAGGGGAAAAGTTAATAAGGGTAGTGGCTTGGACCCACTGAAAATATTGCTATTTTTGCTATAAAATGTAATTATCTCAAAATGTTGCTATTTAGCTTAATTATGGGCTTAAGTTTGCTACTTCTTGTACTTTTCCCATAAATTAAGGGAAAGGGGAAAGGACATAAATGTCACTTCGCCCAAAATTATTTTCACGAAATAGCCATTGATTTTGCAATTCCAAAAGGTAGCTATTTTAGGCCTTTTTGTCGCTGCTAGTGCCTTTTTCTTCTTCTTTTTTCAGTTCATATACCATAATGATACAGTCCTCATGCCACATTCATATAGTTTATACAGAAAAACATATGCATATATAGTTCATATACCATATTGATACAATTTTTATACTATTTTGATACAGTTCCTGTACCATATTAATACAACTCTTCTACCATATTTATACAGTTTCGACTGGCCATTTTTTGAATTAGTTTGGGCCGACTGACCATTTTTTGGAATTAGTTTGGGCCGATTGACCACTCCATGTCTAATAGCCCAAACATGGGCCATTTGTTTTTTGATGGGTAAGGACACCACATGACCCATCTAAAAATAAATGGCCCATGTTTGGGCTATTGGACATGGAGTGGCCAGTCGACCCAAACTAATTCCAAAAATGGTCAGTCGGGACTGTATCAATATGGTATATTTGTATCAATATGATATAAAGAGTGTATTAATATGGTACAGGGACTGTATCAATATGGTATAAGGATTGTATCAATATGGTATATGAACTGTACAATATGGTATATGAACTATATATGTATATGTTTTCCTGTATAAACTATATGAATGTGGTATGGAGACTGTATCATTATGGTATAAGGGTTGTATCAATATACATAAACACATGATGTGTATAGAAACTGTATCGTTGTTGTATAGAATATGTATATGTATAGAATATGTATATGTATAGAATATGTATAAAAATTGTATCATTATTGTATGAAATATATATATATGTATAATTATTGTATAAAATATGTTATTTTTATATAACAAACTAAAAATACATTATTTTGTATTTGATTAATAAAAAAAGTAGCAATTACACTATTATAAATTTATATTTAATTGTTAAAAAAATAATTAGAAGAGTAAATTTTTTTTAAAAAAAAAATGAACACACACACAAAAAAAAACAGAAGAACAAATAGTGAAAAGAAAAGAAGAAGAAGATGAAGAACCCACAATAAAATAAAATACTACTAAATTATTTTCTAAAATAGCAGTGAACAAAAAGAAAAAAAAAAGCTACCAAAAAAACAAATAAAAAAAGGGACACAACAATGGATAAAAGCCAAAAATGGCTAAACTTGGGAATTTATAATTCATTGGCCACTCGGTGGCATTTCTTTCATCCGAGTTGCTATATTTGTCCTTTAATAGCTCACACAAATTTAAACAAGCTAGACGGATTATATTTTCAAGGGCTAATTTTATCACCTCTCTGGTGATAACTATACAAAATGTTTTGATTGAAGTTATTTGATGATCTTAGAGAAATTCATACTTTATGATTACTTTAAGGAGTTGTGAGTTATAAGAATGGTGGTTATATCATCATTATTGTATAGATTGGAGGCCATATTAATTTTACAAATTCATATGAATTTGATTTTTCCATTTCAAGCAAATCATAATTTCGTAACAAACTCCACATATCTTGATATCTTTTTTGCGCTTTTCCCTTTTCAAAACATTTTGCATAACAAAAACTAACATTGAACAACGGAAGAATGACCATTTTATCACTAATGAGGTCCTTCTAAACGAAGATAATCATATAAAAATCCACTAAATGGGGAGGCAGTCAATGTTTGTACAAGAAAAAATTGTGTTGGTCCCTTTGACAAGCTAATTTCCTGCTACTCCAATTCTATAAAGCCAATATAATTCGTGAATTTCATGTTTTGCAATCGCATACTGAATCCGATTTTTACAACTGAAGACACTGTTTCCTCTAGTACGCATTTCATCACTGAGTGTTTCATTAACTGTTTCTCGTTTAGCTTTTTATTTCTTGAAAGCTCTGCAATCTAATTTTAAACTTGAAAGACTTTTTGTTAATTCGTTTCTTTTCATACTCACAAAATGAAATTTATCAATTAAAGTAAGTAAAAGATTCACAACTTTATTCTTGAATAAATTATGAACTTGAACTTTAATTTCATTTATGTTTACCTTGAAAAGAAGAAAAGTGCAAATAACATAAATCCCGACAGTTTGGAGCTTAATTACAGAAAATTTCGACATTTTGCATAATTTCTAAAATTTTGATTTTGGGTCTGTCGAGATACATAATTAACTCCCGATACATCCAATAAAGATATATTTTTTCCTTTGTAAAGATACATAATTAGCTCTCGATATATTTTTTTCAATTTTGGGTCTGTCGAGATACATAATACATCCAACGAAGATACATTTTTTCCTTTGTAAAGATACGTAATTAGCTCCTGATACATTTTTTTCGATTTTGGGTCTGTCGAGATACATAATTAGCTCCCGATACATCCAACGAAGATACATAATTAATTGAAATTTTTGCAATTACTTTGTAAGGGTGGTGATTTATGTAAATATAATAAGTTAAGGCGTATGTTTATGTTATTTTTTCAAAAAAAAAACAAAGGAAAATGGGCTCGTGTGCTTGAGTAATGGGCCTTAATGGAATCACAACAAACCAATTACTAAATGAGGAAATTATCTTGTATATACTTTTTAGATTGTTTATTGCAAGTTATAGCAATACTTTTGTATAATTGCAAGTTGTAGCAGATTGATAAATGCTTAAATTTAGGGATTTACACTTATCATTACTTAAATATCCGTTTCTTCCCTTTTGAGAAAAAATTACAATTATTTACTTTCTCAAGTAATATATATTTGTATGTGAATTTATTAAAAATATTTTTTTATTTTTTATATGTATGAAATGGGTGTATATGAATTGTTTTACTTAATTTTTTTTTCTATATCAGTTTAAAAACAAACAAGATTAGTGTATTGATTGTGTATGAGATATGATATCGTCTAACTAGTTTGTTATGCTTTTATTTTTGGGGCTGAAATTTATAAAAAAACGGGCGTATTTTTTTTTTTTTTTTAATATAACGTGATACTTTGTATTTTGAGTTTCTTTTTATTATTTTCAATGATGATAAATATTTTTTAATTTATTGAACTTTCGTTACCTATAATGAAAAATTATTGTGGTATAAAATTTGTATGATTAATGTATAAATACTGTATATGTAGTGAATATTTGTAAATTAGTTCATCTTTTAAGAAGATTTATTAGATATTACTCACCTTAAAAACACAAAAAGAAAGACATATCAAAAACGTAACCATACCAATTTATATACACAATTCATACATCTAAATCTCTTGACCAATCCATTAAACTTTGTATTTGAATCATACATAATCTTTTCAACATCAAAATCTTTAGGTCTTCCTGTTGAAATTATAAAGAATTATTGATTTACAATATTTCAGAATTAAGTAATTGAAAGAAATATGAATTTATGAATTAAGTTATCTAAAAAGTGAAAAGAAAACACTAGTATAAACTTTTTTAAAAAATGATTCTGATTGTTAAATGAACAATTTGAAAATATATTCATCATGTATAAAAATAATTTGTATTATGTTTTATTCTCCTAATTTAAGTATTTCAATTAATTGTATGTTTTCTTGTTTCATAACAAAAAACATAAAAGTATGTATTCATTGAAAATAAATAAAATACATGTTTATATTTTCACACAATTGAACTGTCGTTTCAATTTTTTCCCTTCGAATAACCACAAATTTAATTAAAATACAGTAGTCAGTAGTTTAATCAAATTCTCTGCCTGAATCACCACTCTTAATTGAGAGATTTTGTGTTAAAATTAGTATATGTTGTTGATTTGTTGTTGAATTAAGAAAAAGAATAGTAAAGAAGAAGACGCAACCTTCTGGTTGAAAAAGGAAAAAAACCCTTTTTTGAGAGAAAGAAGATTGAAATAAGAAAAAAAAATATTTAAGAGATATTAGGTGGAATTGGGATTCTTTAATAATTGATATCTTTTTTAAAGGGTATATTTTTTAAACAAAAATAGAATTGTTTTTTCCTTTATTTTTTTGTTCTAAATTTGCTTTTAATTTATTTTTTTCTTTTTTGTTTTATTAAAAGTTGTTATTAGTTGCAATCTAAGAAGTATTGTTATGCCTTGTAATATACTATCTAAGGATGTATATTTAGATTTTTTACCCTTACCAAATCTTGGTGCCAAAAACCCCTTTACTTGTTTTTCTTGTTTACTTTAGTATTCTATTGATGTTGCTGAATTTCTTCACTATTTTCTTCTCCTTTGTATTTGGAATTGCTATACTTGAGCCGAATATTTTTCGAAAATAGTCTATCTATAGCCTCTCTATCTCCACGAGGTAGTAATAAAGTCTGAACATACTCTATCCTCTCATTCCTCACTTGTGGGATTTCACTAGATATGTTGTTGTTGTTGTTGCTCCTTATCAGCATCTACTTCATTTTTATAATTCAAATTCGAGACTTCTAATAAAAGATGAAGGATTATATTCCTCCTTATCACAAATTTTAGCATATACTGAAAGTCCCTTTTACTATTGTTAACATTGAAAAATGATGGAAAGAATTACGTGACATGACAAATTAAGGTCATATACTTATCCAAAATAGTGATAGTTTAAAAATCTTCATAATATAAGGATAGTCTAGGACTTTGGGATTTAATAGCAGATCGACACTGATACACTTATTATTCGTATAGATATAGATAGGTAGAGATATTATATACACGTAAATATAACTTATTTCACTATTATTACACGCATGAACACATAATTTTTACGTTATAAAGACATTGTGTAGGCACAAATAATACTGTGTATTCTTCTACATTTTGAAACCAAATTACAAATAAATTTCATAATTAAGTAAAATCTCGCTATTCTTATACTTTTGGGCATAAATAAAGCTATTTACAAAAGGTGAACTTTCAGAAAATAGCCACTGTTTCAGCAAATTGGAGTGACGCTAGCCTAAGTTTCAAAAATTACAATTTGTAGTCAATGTATCAACTGTATGCAATTGACTGTATTTGATATAAAATATAAATACAGTAAAATTCAACTGTATGTATTCGATTAAACTGAATGTATATGCAACTGTACTTGTATATGATACATTTGTATTTGTATCATTTGATAAAGATACAAATATATCATATACAAATACAAATACATCGTCAGTACCACTAATATATTAAGTACCAATAATGGATATATACATATACATACATACAAATACCAATAATACATACAGTACCAATAAAGTATAGAGAAATACAAACATATATACAAAAACAAATACAAATACAAAATACAAAACATAGGCCCTAATACAAAAAGAGAGGGGGAAAAAAAAAGAACTGAGAGGCATCAAGGGAGAGAGAGAGATGGAGGGAGGGAGGCTGCGAGAGAGAGGGAGATGGGGGAGGGAGGCGAGTGAGATTTGGAAAGAGGGAGGAGAGTGGCGAGAGAGGAAGGGAGAAGAAAGGCTATGAATTGTATTTAATTGATAAAAATAATAATGTATTATAATCAATTGAAATTTATGCTAGATAGGATAATTAGGGACTTATGTTTGCTAAACCAATTCATATAGTTTACCCTTAAAACAAAAAAAAAAAAAAGTTGTCAAAAATGATTCTGACAATGGAGGTCTTGTCATACAGAGTGCAGGCTGGTAAATGAATGGGCCTCAGCACATTGGGCCCTATTCTGATGGCCCATTTTGTTTGTTGTTATCAAATCTGCAATCCATTAGATTATGCGTATAAATGGATTGGACATTTTGATATGACACTAGTAGCCAAGTGTTAAAAAGTCCAACCTCCCAACTGACACACTTGTTTTAACAGATTTTCAACATATTATATCACTTGGCGTAACCGGTAAACTTATTGACATATCACCTGGAGGTCATAGATCGATTTAAGTCATGAAAATAAATTCTTGTAGGAAGTGTGTGATAAAATTGTGTATAATAAACCCTTATGATCTGATTTTTTTTTAAATCACGCGTATAGCAAAAGTTTTAGTACACCGAACTATCCTATATCATTTAAATCATATAGGACTATTTTATTTTGTAATGCACAGAACTGATAATAGATGTGTGAGATATTTTTTATTTGGCAAAAAAGGGGGGACTTAAATTTTATGATTCTGGATTCACTAACGTGTGAGATAACTAAAAAGAAGTTTCGCACAATTAATTGTTAGTAGTGTGAGACATGAAATAAAATTTGTCTAATCATATAATTTAATAGTATGTTACATAAACACTTTGATACATGTAAATTTTTATATCAAAAAGTGCCCGCTAGATTCGTTAGTGGATTCATCCAAAATATGATATAATAAGTGCTCGTTTGGTAACTGGCTAAAGTTATTCATGTATTAATAATATATGGATTAATTATAAGGAAATTTATGTATTATTTTATGTATAATTTAGTTATTCATATATTTGTTATTAATATTTCATCTTCTATCTTTTATAAAATGATACATAAGTTTTCTCAAAACTTATACATATATTAGTTGTGCGAGTTTTTAAGTTACAAATCAAACATCGTATTAGGTGTATTAATTTTATACATAGCGAAAGAATGATACTAAATTTGATACTACTTGTACAGAATTTAATACATAAATAACTTAGCTTCTCATCATCCACCAAATGAAAAGAGTTGTGACTACCATCAAAGATTGTAATGAAATGGATAAAATTCATCAATCAGGTATTTTAAATAGATATTTCAAATTCAAGTTCTGAGTTTACAGTAAAATTTAAATAGAAAGCAAAAATTTTAATATGAACACTAAATACCGAGAAAAAATAAAGGTGTGGCCCCCTTGCATAAGGACAATAAGTTGTGATGAGATTCTCAAGGGGATTGCGGTGGTTATATAACCTATAGTATTTGTTTCGGTTGTAGGTGATGAATTAAAGTGATATAATATATAGTAATATTATTTGTTGGCCAAAATAATAATATCAAACAAATAATATTATGACGATTTTCCCCTTAGACTTTATGGAATAGTGATGGATGCCTCATGAAAATGTGATATAACGATAAGGTTTGGTAGTAGAAGTATATTTGGATTATATAACCCCTTTCTAAAAATAGAAAAGGAAATGATTTTTTTTTAAAAAAAGAAAGAAACAATGAAGGCTAACATGGCAGAAGTATATAAATATACAGATCATATGATTAAAAATTACGATTGAAGTTAAAATAATTAGATGTCATACGGGAGTTGACAAAATAAATTATGAACGATTATAAATAAGATAATAGAAAAAAATATATTAAAAGAGACATAATAATTTAACAGTTTTTAAGTCAATCGACATATATACATATAAATAAATTTACTTATAATATTTTTTAAAAAAAATAAAAAAAAATATCGATAGAATATTAAACAAGAGTCTCTTAAGGGATGCATTTGTCGATGCTATGAGGTGAGAAAGAAGGATTCTCAATGTGTAGAAAGTCTCAAACATTTCTTCTCACTAGAAGATAATTAGTCAAATATGAAAAAGATATATATTTTTCTAGGAAAATTAAAAATTAATTTAAATGAGTGCTTTGCTCTTCCTTCAAAAAAAAGAAAAAAAACAAATTTAAATATGGTAAGAAACTCAGAATAAACACCTAACAAAATTCACCCTCCGACTTATTCAAATTCGTGCCATAGAAACTCTAGTATGAGAGTTTTAACATTACCTACTAAAGATGATTCGAAATCAAAATTTAAACTCCAGAACTTTTTGTTAAGAACGAAGGAAATTTACCACTCTACCATATTAATGATGGCTAAAATGAGAAATGTAATAGAAGGACTTCATAAAGAACCACTCCTTGTAATATTGTTTTTCATTCCATTAATACATTTAATTTCGGAGTTCTGATTAAAGCCGAACATCGATGCATTAGTGCATATCATCGATCTCTTTGGATGGTTTCCCAAATTCAATTTTGATAAAAAAATAAAAATATTATTTTTTTGACAAATATACAACTAATTTTCTCCAAAATAAATAAGTACTTAATTTAAAGTCAACGACAAATTCTCAATAAAAGTTTGGCCCAACTACAATAGAAATCCCTACTCTAGGCTAGCAATTTATCATAAATATCTCTTTTCCCTTAGCATTTGCCAATGTATTAATAATAAAATAATTTAAACAAGAAACCATGTTTTATTAGTCGAACTTTTGCTAGTGAAGTTCAATTAAGGCTTCAAAGTGGAAGGGACGATCTACATAATAGTCATTTACATTTTATTCCTATTTTTAAAAGTTATTAAAAATATAATTTTTGAGAAATTATTCTTCTGAACAATGTTATAACTCATAATTCCATCTAATATTTGCTCATATATTGATGAATCGTACCAGCATTTGCTCATAGAATGTAATTTAATGTTTGTAAATTGTAATATTAACTTACAAAATTTTAGATTGTTGGCTAGCGTTTCCTCATATGATTCTTTGTTTACTTAACGAGAATGTTTATACTGTGATCATGTTTATACTGTGATATGAAAGATTCCTAAATTGTAAGAAAGAGAAAAAAGATCAGTTTTAAACAGTTATCCAAAATGAAATAGGGAAATTTTCAAAAATATACGATTTTTGAAAAATATAATGTATCAACTTTATATAAAATATATAATAATAATAATGTATAAAATATGTTTATACACACGTACATATAACCGGCGATTATTTCACAAGCTAAGCGAAAGGGAGATAAAAGGAAAAAAGATTAATTTATTTATATTTATGACAAGGCACTTAATATTTTCTCTTTAGAGGATTTAGTCACTAATGTTATCAAATAGTGCATGGAAAATGACGTTGTGATGGAATCCCATTATTTGAAAATTGGAATGTTCGTCAGATCATAGTCTAAATGAATGAGTGATTTGTAGACGTTCCACTCATAATTAATGAGTGCCACGATGAAATTATTTTTTTTTTAAAAAAAAATAATACAATGGACCCCCTTAGTCCTCCCGAAAGAAGAAATAGTTTGATGCACAAAGCATATCATATTAACAGGATTTGAAGAAAGTCATACTTCAAAATATGTTTGATAGACAATCTATCCTAATGCAAGCATTATCCACAGTTTCAAACGCTCGAATTCGTGATCTAGGGCCACACGAGACAACTTTACCGTTCCACAAGATACAAAAAAAATATACTATTAAAATTATTTAAATCGCTATCACTTCCATTTTCTTGTGGGTCAACTTTCCTATTATTATCAAAGTGATCTCCTCAATAATGTCAATTTGGTATGTAGACTAATTCAGATTATATTGAATTACTCATCCAACAATAATTAATTTAATAAAATACCGTTTATATAGTTTAATTTATTCAACATTCATATAAATTTGGTGGGGTTATCTCCTATTTATTAATTTCTTAAAAGTCCTTGCCGGCTAAAATAATATTGATGGAACAAATTTATAATTAACAAGTAGGATAATAAAATAGAATTAAGTAATTACTCCATCCGTTTCAATTTATTTGACTTACTTTCTTTTTAATCCTTTTAAAAGAGAATGACCCTTTCCCTTTTTAGCAACTCGTTAATTTCAACTCCCCGCCTGACATATTTAAAACTATAAATTAAAGGGCATATTTAACACTACAAGATTCAAAATTCTTTTTTATTTTCTTAAACTCCGTGTCAAGTCAAAACATGTCGATAAATTTGAAACGGAGGGAGTATTATTAAATTATAAAAGTCCCATTATGAAATGATGTGGACGTATACGTAGTTACGTGCATTAAGGCTTAAGCTAAGATAGTGATAAAAATTCTATTTTAAAGGGTTAATAATTGATAAGATACTTTTTGTTGAATTTATTTTATTGAGTTATAAAAGGGACATCATGGTACTTTGTCTAATTAAATACATAATTTCCATTAATAAATTTATTTATAGAACGACGGCATAAAGGTAGAGTAAACTTAATTAGTAGTTAATTAATTAATTAAATTAATTAATGTGGTTTGCCGTCCAGGTTAGGCCTGCTTTAGATTCAAGAAACTACTCCTTCCGTATATCTTTACTTGTCCGATATATTAAAAATAATGTCCAACATTTGTTGTTCAGTTTGAAAAGTCAAGAGATAATTTATCAAATAACTTATAAAGGTGCTAGTTAGGCGACCATCAATTATTAGTTAAATAATCGACTAAATCTTAAATAATTATTTGTAAATATATTATTAAAGGTGTTGAAGAAAGATTTTATTCTTTTTATCAATAAATGACGCGCAATTAGCTATGGTTTACAAATAGTGAAGATTATCTGCATTTCTTAGAGTAAATTTAGGGTGTGAAAACTAAGTTTTGTGATAAATTCTACGACCGCTAATTCAAGTCGTGATTGTAAAGACTCTGCTTCACCTTATGAAAAAAATCTGTAAATCTCCTAAAACTAACAATTAAGTTTGAAATAGTTCATCTTTCGTAGAGGATTGTGCATCTATATTTAACTTGTTGGCTCTTGAAATGCAGCCTATGCCCAAAAAATTAAAAACATTGGGACTTCCATGATGGAGGGCAAGATTCTGCAAAAGTGCACATTACATTTTAGTGCGAATCCCATAACGAAATTGAGAAGATAGTTATAGACCTTATAAAAATGAGTTCAATCAACTATCAAAACACCTTTACGATTAAAACTCAAAGGACAACCTATACGGATTTATATTCAAAGCGGATAATATTTTAACAGTTGAACCAAAGCCATTACAAAAAATCACAAATCGGTGCAAGAATTAATAAGGGAACACACACACACACCCCAAAAAAAAAAAAAAGGAAAAATTATATATACATCTACCAGCCTGGACATAGACTTTGTGAGTCATTGCTGGCAAAATAGACAACTCAAGAAATCATATGGACAAGGAAATTAATTTACACCACGAAAAGTGATATGAAAAACTAGGTCAAACGATAACCGATTGTTTGTTCGAAATTTCTTCGTTTGTACTAACCGTTTAATTAATCAAATCACGTTTTACAAAATTCTGTATCACCTTACACCTATACATCCTAGTATTATTATTACCACACAAATTGGTCTTAAGTCATGTGAAAATTCAAGATATTTTCTTCGTACAAAGTACATACTTTATCCACGTTAACTAACTGTACAATCATTAGAAAAAAAAAGTACTAACACGTTGAATGTCCAAAGATTAATTAATTAACCTAATTCTTTGATTAGTTCCCTTTGGTTAGCCGTCTTTCATTCATAAATAAAATAATTAATAATATAAGTGAAGTAAAATGTCAACTAATTAAGCTATTCCCTTTATTTCATGCAAAATTTCTATGGTTATATTTGAAAACAATTAATTAACTTAAATTTTTTTTTCTTCTCAAATGGTGTTTGATACTTGCTTTGAGGCTCGAATAATAATCTAAGACATCAAAAAATCCCACTTAGAATGTAAAACACTCTTTATCAAAGGCTTTCTATTGCCAAGATGGGTCGAACCCAATATCTCTCATTAAAAAAACAGAGAGATATCTATCGCTTACTACGACCGTTGATGGTAGTACTTCTCATTTTACAACCGTAAAAATGTCTTTAACATGTTTGCTATATCATGGCCCAAATTCAAATTTCTTGAATATATAGTGAAATATACTTTAATTCTTCAAGTTGGCCCAAATTCAAATTTCTTTAATATATAGTGAAATATACTTTAATTCTTCAAGTAGGAAGGGACCAATATAACACTAATCAAATTAGTATGTAAAGTTGCCCTCCATATGATCTGTTAGTCATGAATTTGAGTCGCGTAAACTGTAATATAATATTTGTTTTAAGTAAGTTATCTAAATCGATCACATCTTTAAGGTACGATTCTTTTTTTAACCTTTCATTAAACACGAAATACTTTATATATCAGTTAATCTTTCATAAATGCTTTACATATTTTTTTTCTCATATTTAAACTCCATAAAATGTTACTACTATTGTCTATCAAGTGTCACATTCTAGTTGCGATGACCCATAACTTGAAGAAAGGTGAGGTGTCAAAATAATTATTCTCAACTCTATTCTTTTGTACTACTTTTAATAGATTCCTTTCATGTCATTTTCAAAATACCTATAAGTTTTATCGGTTCATATTATTGAATATATTAGGTGGAGTATATATTCTATTTGTATACTATTTTCACTTTGATCATCATTACTCCTTCGTGCTTTAACAAGCTATTATTTCAAGGGATGAAAAAGAAATATTTAGCATTATTTCATTTTATATGATATGCTTCTATTTTAGTAGTTTTTAAAAAGAATAACGATCTTTTTATATTTAGAATTTTTTTTATTTTAATATTCATTTCTCCATAAAGAACATATTCTTAAACGTCACATAAATTTCATGGAGTGTGTGAGACCGTTACTTCTAACACTACTTTTTATGTACTCTCTCCGTTTCAATTTGTTTAAAACAAAAAATTGGTGTCTGTCAAACATTATATATAATTATTGAGTATGTGAAAAAAAATCTTATATTGATAATTGAAAAGATTAAAAAACTACATATCACTTAGGTGCAAAATACTTTTAATAGTCTAAAATCTTTCGAGAAAAATTGTGAAGAGTTGACCTGAAAGGCAGATATAACAACACACCATGTTAAAAATATCTTTCTACTGATTATTGCCTAACAAATGTCATTAGATGTAATGGTTTGACAAAACGAGTATGGAAATGACGTGATGATAACATGTAAGATGATTTACTCTCTTTATCATAACAAAGCTTGGTTAGAGAATTAGAAATGATGTATGCGCACCAGTAAAAACTAGTTCTTCAGATAAAACTCATTGTAGGCCATCCTTGACCTTCTTCATATTCGACTAAAAAAAAAATTCAATTTCAGAAAAATCATGCAGGTATAACCCAAAAATTGCAAAAATTAACCCTGCAGATCATGATAGTAACCATGTAGAACTTAATTCGAGTTACTAATTGTTAGTATGATAGTTGAAGAAAAGATTTGAAAGCTACAAATAATAAAGAGTAGAGACTAAAATTATTCTTAACAATATGAGGTGTTTCTAGAAAATCCCTTCAGACTCAATTCAAAATAGATAATATCACACCATATTAAAAATTATTTTTATCCTATTTAATTTGTTATTTAATTCAACAAATTAAAATTAATATATCTTATATTTCTCCTATAGTTTCTTGTCCTTTGAGTTTAATTATTACTTGTGATTTTTACACTTTGATTATCATTGTATCCTACTATGACTATTCTTTAGGTCAAATTGTCTATAGTATTTGTCATGACTGTCTTTATTTTCATTATTTCTTTTTTTATACTATTTTGGACTGTTTTTTGTTTGAGCCGAGGATTTATCGAAAACAACGTCCTCTCTATTTCTAAGTTAGTGATAGAATCTGCGTATACTCTTCTCTCCTCAAATCTTACTTTGTCAAATAATATTGAATATGTTGTTATTGTTGTTGTTGTTGTTATTTCGAGATTATTATAAATAAAATGACATTATTATTATTATTATTATTTTAGGGGAAGTAGTATGAAATTGAGGGAAAGTAACGTGGGGAAGGAGGGACCAGAATGAAAGGGAGAATCGGAAAATAGCAGAATCAATCACATGGCTGAATGGACCAATATTGTGCTAGACGTGTCAGTACGGCGTCGTTCTCCCCCCCCCCCCCTACTACTGTGATTTTTGCAGTGGGCAGATGGGATCTGGGGCCCACCAACCTTTTTGCTCGATAAATTATTACATTGTATAATTGTTCACCAAAATAACAAACAATTAATATGAATTAGGATTCGTTTGGCCATAAAAATAAAAAATATATCTATTTTATTTAATATTTTTAAGGTTAAAAATAAAATTGGAGTTTTGTTTGGCCATAGTATTTTTAAAAATATTTTAGATTTTGAATGTGCTATTTTATAAAGTGATAGAAAAAATTAAATGCAAAAAAAGTGAAAACACCTCAAGCGATATTTTTTAAAAAACCAAAAATTACGAAAATATATTCCGAAATACATTTTTTATTTTTATGGTCAAATAAGTATTCTAAAATAAAATAAAAATATATTCTAAAATATTATAAATAATATTTTTGATGCCTACTAAATAGACCAAATATATATTCTACCTTTCTTTTTAATTTATGTGATATCATCTAATTTTATAAGTGACTTTTAATAAAGAAAGAGAATTTTCTTAAAAATATATTAAATAAATAGTGAATAAATAAAAATGAACGAATAATATACAACTTCACAGCTCCCTTGTCCCGAGCCTCAGCCGCAGGCCAAGGCTTTTTCTTTTTGTTCATCATTTTATTCTTCTTCTATATAGTCTAGTACACTACTACTATAGTACTATATTATAGCATTAGAAATGTTGCCGACGTGTTATTTACCTTAGCTTAATTGAGACACGTAGATGAAAATATCATAACAAGTATTTTTAAATACATGTGAAGTTAGAGATGGGTGAAATGGTTTTTATGTGATTTTGAAAAAATCTTCAACACATGATTTAAGTTTTCGAGGTTAGTTGAGAATAATGTTTATTTGTGTTATTATGATATTAAAATCAGATTCATCTCAATTCGTTATTTATTTGATGTTGGTTTTGTTTATCTATTATACATACTCCAGATGTTTAATTTTGATCGTATAGGGTGTTGAGTCACACATCAAAGCTTTTAGGTGAGATAATCTCTTTATATGATTTTGGTCAACTTTTCACCTTATGAGATAATTTTTTAAGTTGAGTGAAGCTCAACGTCAAATACTCATCTTTTTCTTTTTGATTTTTTATGCGATCTTTGATATTTACATTAGAATTCGATTAATTCGGATTCAAGGCTGGAAGTCCCGCTATAAGGAATAAAGCGATGTTTATTGAAGTTGAAATCTCTGATTAAAGATAGGGGTACTTATCACTCCACCATAATTTTTAGTGGTGTCAAATTCTTTTAGTTGAATACCCAGCTACAAACTTATAAAGGAGAACCTTGAAATAACATGAAAAGTTAGAGTTAATAATTTAAATGGTCACTCAATTATAAATTTTTATCTTAGAAAATCACTCAACTTTGGTCTTTACTTCAAAAGTCACTTAAATATAGATGTTTTACTCAGAAAGTCACTCAACTTTGATTCAGTTAATTTTGATTTTTTACTTCAAAAATCACTCAACTATAAGTGTTTTACTTACAAAGTCACTCAACCTATTTAGTTAATTATTTTATTAAAATTTTCTAACATAGAATTTTTATTTAATATCAAAATTCTAAAAAATAAAAAGATATCCATTTAATGACTCGTTCTACTTGACCCGACTCACTAAAAATATAATATTTATCTTTATCCGTATTTTTTATAAAACAAATCGAGTTTTATGAGTATCTAAGTTTTGTATTATTAGCTTTTTAGAATTTAGCTAATTTATAGTCAGTTAATTTTTTTAATGGCATTTCAAATAACTAATTGTGTTCTTGTTTTTGTTTCTTTTATTTAGTGTTAGTATTTGTTTTTATCACTAACTATGGGAGGCTTAAACAGTGATAATGAAATGACATAATTTTTTTAAAAAAAAAATGCCATAAAAAAAGTGATAAAAACTGTTCATCACTTTAGCTAGTTAATTTTTTTTTTAGCTAATTTGAATAGTCAATTCGTAATTAAAAAAAATTACAGGTAAGGATAAAATAAAAAGGTAAATATTATATTTTTAGCCGGTCGAGTCATTTTAAATGAATATCTGTTTATTTTTTAGAATTTTTTATTTTAAGTAAAAATTTCATGTAAGTAAATTTTAATGAAAAAACCAACTAAATAAACTGAGTGACTTTGTAAGTAAAACACTTATAGTTGAGTGACTTTTGAAGTAAAAATCAAAATTGAGTGACTTTCTGAGTAAAACAATTATAGTTGACTGACTTTTTGAGGTAAAACTTCATAGTTGAGTGATCATTTGAGTTATTAACTCTATAAAGTTACTATCATGTGATTAGAAAGTCACAAATTCAAGTCATGAAAATAATCTCTAATAAAAATATAAATTAAGAATATATATAATAAATCTTTATGATCCGTAACGGAAGCTTTCATGTCCTAAACTGTCCTTTTATCTATAGGTTCCTTGAGCTAAAAATTGAGATTGGTTGTGTAGTTTGTTAAATGGTTGTAAAAAAGGTGGGTAATTGGCCCGTCAGCAAACATAAAAAGCAAAGAAAGAGAGGCGTGGCAGCACCACAAATGAGCATAAAAAAGGTCTCCACAACCCACAAATAGATGCATGTATGTGCACTTACACATTCAATGACACAACTCATGGGTTCACCATTACTATGTCTTAAGCACCAGAGAATTTGTGGCTGTGGCCCCCATATATTAGCTCACCATTTTATACTTTCCTTTTCAATTTTCTATTCGGTGTTCGATGTTTGTATTATAATTTGATTAGATTTGAATTTGTATAGAAAAGTTGATTTCATATTAAAGAATAAAACGCTTTTTAAGAAGATAACTTTATATTTAGTAGGATTCAAATTTGAGACATTTCATTGAGAGTAGAAAAATATTTATCACTTCATCACAATTTATGTGGATTCATCATTTATGGCCTCCTTTATCAGCTCATCATTTTGTACTTATCTTTAAATTTTTTATTCGGTGTTCGATGTTTGTACTGAAGTTTTAATCGAACTTAAATTTGTATAGAAAAGTTAGTTTATATTAAAAGATAAAACACTTTCTTACAAGATAACTTTGTATTTAGTAGGATTCGAATTTGATATCTTCCATTAAGAGTAGAGAAGTACTTGTCACTTCATCACGATTTGCATTGATTTATTATTTGTGGCCTCCTTTATCATCTCATCATTTTGTATCTGTCTTTATTTTATTTTTTATTTGATGTTTATACTGAAATTCGATTAGATTTGAACTTGTATGAAAAAATCGATTTTACATTAAAGGATCAAGATTTTCTAACGAGATAACTTCATATTTAGTAGAACTCGGATATGAAACTTTTCATTAAGACGAGAGAAGTATTTGTCATTTTATCATAATTTGTGTTGGTTCATCATTTGTGGCTTCCTTTATTAGCTTATCATTTTATGTTTTGTTTTTTTTAAATTTTTTTTTTCAGTGTTTGATGTTTATACTGAAATTTAATTAAATTTGAACTTGTATAAAAAAGTTGATTTCATGTTAAAAGGATTAAACGTCTTCTAATGAGATAACTTCATATTTAGTAGGATTCGAATTTGAGACTTTGTTCATTAAAACTAGAAAAGCATTTGTAACTTCATTGCAATTTGTGTTGATTTTATACTCATCAGTCGAATATGTGGCTTTCTTTATTAGCTCATCATTTTATACTTCTCTTTTCCTTTTTGGTTCGGTAATTATATTGAAATTCTATCAGACAAAAATTCAAACTAAAAGTTTCATATTAATGGATAAAAGCTTTCTAATAAAAATAACTTCATATTTAGTAGGTCTTGATTCTTGAATTTGAAATCTTCATTGAGAATAAATGAGTCTAATCTATGTTAGTTCACCATTTGTGGCCTCCTTTATTAGCTCATTAGAGTATACTTTTCTTCTGAGTTTTATATGTGGTGTATGATATTTACAGTAAAACTCGATTAGATTTGAATTCATTTTAAAAAAATTTACATTAAAAAATAAAATATTTTAACAAATACGACGTCTTATCTAGTAAGGCTCGAACTCGAAATCTTAATTAAGAATAAATGAGTATTTATCACTGTACGATAATTCTGACTAATCGAAATATGTTTGAAATAATACTAGGTACTCTCTCTTTCTATCCACTCTTAAAAAAAAGGAAAGATTTCACTAATGTATCTCTTAAAAAACTACTCTTTCAAATACAGGTAAATTTGAAAAAGAGCAATTAATACCTTTTTAACTACTGTAAAATCCTACTTATTACATTATTTATTATGAAAGGGAGTAATGTTTACAAAAAGATTAAATTAAAATATTTGTAAAGGTTCTTCTTCAACTTTTTGAACCTAACTCCATTGAGACATTTGAGTGGGGAGACTGTCAAAAAGCTTTTCACAAAATACTTTTTTGTGAAAAAGAATTCCAACACTTTTTCATCCAAATGCTAATTTACAGTATCTCATCTTATAAAATAAGACATCAAAAGTAGTACTAGTACATAGTGGTAATAATTAGTACTATATTTACCGACATAGATTTCGATAATGTAATTGAGATCACTTTAATTTTAATTAATTTTAAATTTGAGCCTCTAAAAATAAAAATATTTAAAAGTATCGCCTTTAGAAATAAATTATCAGTACACGAATATAAATTTAGTTGGATTTCAATATGAATATTTAATATTGAATATAACAACAACATATACAGTGAAATCTCAAGAGTGAGATCTAAAAAAGATAGAGTGTATGCAAGCCTTATCACTACCTCATGGAGATTGAGAAGCTGTTTCCAAAAGAACTTCGGCTTAAGTGCAGCAAATTCAGATACACAAAAAAAGAATGAATATCTAATATCGGGTGAAAAATTTAAAAGAAAATTAGTATCCATTCTGTCCTAGTTCATATGACAAGTTCAAATTTCGAGAGTCAAACAATATAATAAGTTACAATAATTACAACAACAAACATATCTAGCATAGTCCCACAAAGTGAGATCTGAAAAGAATAAAGTGTATTCGGATCTAACCTTTATCACAAATATAAAGAGACAATTTCCAATAAACCATCGGTTCAAGGATAAGTCACAATAATTAACACATTCAAAAGACATAAGAAATTACGATAAAAAAAAGTCTTGTTTGAATCTCGAGATTTAAAAAGTAAAAAAAGATAGGTCAATCCACTAAAACTCCAGTTATGCACAAGGTCTGAAAAGGACAAGATCATAAGAATATATTGTTCACAACAAGATCTTCCATTTCTGTAAAAGACTGTTCTGTTTTTATTACTTGAATTCGTAACCTCCAGATTACATGACAACAATTTTATCAATTACTTAAAAATTCTTTTTCAATTTTTTATTTTTTTTTTGAATCTCAAAATTTATAAGGTGTCACGTAAAATAAAACGGAGGGTGTCCTATATTTTTGTAAATCTCAAAAAAAAAATAAAAAAATAATAAAAATAATAAAGCCCATATTATTGCTGGCCTCTTTTCTCTTCCTTATCTTCTCCAGTTCCCCTCTCTGTTCCTCTCTTGAAGCTTGCGCCCCTCTTCACGAGCACTTCTTCCTTCCCTCACAAACCCCAAAACAATTTTTTAAAAAAGCAAAATCCAAATATAGAAATCATAAAAAAAATTTTAAAAACAATATAAACAGTGCCCCAAAAATCTGAAAAAATTTTCATTCCAAAAAACCAAGCAAAAAAATCAGACTTTTTTCCCCTTCAAACTCTTCCCCCATTGATGAAAAAAAACCTCATCATCCAGGTTTGTTGAAACCAATTGCTTGTCAACTTTCAGCACTTGTCATTTACACCCAATAAATTGAACCACCCAATACTCTATTGTATACTAACAAAATGAAGAGAGATCGAGATCGAGAAAAGGGTTCGGGTTCGGGTTCTAATGGCAAAGGAAAGAGTTGGAAAACTGCGGAAGAAGACGACCAGCCAGATGCCGGAATGGATGAGTTGCTAGCTATGTTGGGCTATAAAGTAAAGTCTTCCGATATGGCTGAAGTTGCTCAGAAGCTAGAGCAGCTTGAGATGGCTATGGATACATCTATGGAAGATGGGATTAGTCATTTGTCTACAGATACAGTGCATAAGAATCCATCTGATCTTTTCGGATGGGCTCAAAGTATGTTATCCGAGCTGAACAGTTCTTCGATATCTAGTAATTTTGATATGGGTAGTGGTGGAGAGAATCAATTGATTGTGTCTGGTGGTGGTGGTGGTCGTGGATCTTGTTCTAGTATCATTGATTTCTCGAGGAATGAGGAAAAGAAAACAAGTACGATTTCTGATGACGATTTGAGAGCTATTCCAGGTGGTGCTGTGTTTAGCATCAGCAGCAAAAATGAGGCAGATTCGGAGAGTAATAAAAGACAGAGATCAAGTTTTTGTAGCAGCGGTGGGAGCAACAGCAGCGGCGGTAACTCGTTGACAGATTCAGCAAGGCCAGTGGTACTAGTCGATTCACAAGAAACTGGTGTTCGACTTGTACATACTTTAATGGCGTGTGCTGAAGCTGTTCAACAAGAGAATTTTAATTTAGCTGATGCACTTGTGAGACACATAGGAATTCTTGCTGTTTCGCAATCTGGTGCTATGAGAAAAGTAGCAACGTATTTTGCTGAAGCATTAGCAAGAAGAATCTACAAAATCTACCCACAAGATTCAATTGAATCGTCTTACACCGATGTGTTACAGATGCACTTTTATGAAACTTGCCCATACCTCAAATTCGCGCATTTCACTGCAAATCAAGCGATTCTTGAAGCGTTTACGAATTGCAACAAAGTTCATGTGGTGGATTTCAGCTTAAAACAAGGTATGCAATGGCCTGCACTTATGCAAGCATTAGCTTTACGCCCCGGTGGACCACCAGCATTTAGGCTAACTGGAATTGGCCCTCCACAGCCAGACAACACAGATACTCTCCAACAAGTGGGATGGAAATTAGCTCAGTTAGCTGACACAATCGGAGTCGAATTCGAATTCCGTGGATTCGTTGCAAATTCACTAGCCGACCTCGATGCTTCAATGCTTGACATTAGACCCAGTGAAACTGAAGCAGTAGCTGTAAACTCCGTTTTCGAGCTACACCGATTGCTCTCCAGACCAGGAGCAATCGAAAAGGTCCTCGACTCCATCAAGCAAATGAACCCGAAAATCGTCACCCTTGTTGAACAAGAGGCTAACCACAATGCGGGCGTATTCATTGACAGATTCAACGAAGCGTTACATTACTACTCAACTATGTTCGACTCATTAGAGAGCTCCTCGTCTTCACTGTCTGGATTAACTCAACCTCCAGTGACCAATCAAGACTTGGTCATGTCGGAGGTATACCTAGGAAGACAGATATGTAACGTGGTATCTTGTGAAGGTTCAGACAGAGTTGAACGTCACGAGTCACTGAGTCAATGGAGAACGAGAATGAATACATCCGGGTTCGATCCCGTTCATTTGGGATCCAATGCATTCAAACAGGCTTCAATGCTCTTAGCTCTCTTTGCCGGGGGAGACGGTTACAGAGTGGAAGAAAACGATGGGTGTCTTATGTTAGGGTGGCATACACGGCCACTCATCGCCACCTCAGCATGGCAGATCACGGCGGAGGAAGGCGGCGCCGGCGCCGGAGAAGTCGAGTTGCACTGAGTCAACTCAGTTGGGAGTGCGTGGTGCGTGCGTGGGTGGGTGGGTGGTGAAGGGACAATGAAAAAGACTTGCCTAAAAATGAGTCAAATCAATGTTTTTTACTATTTTAACCTCTTTCCCTTATTTATAAGTCAGCAACTTTTTTTACTTTTTAACCATCTACATATTTTTGTTGTATTTTTATTTTTTTTATGAGACTATTTTGTGGGTTGGTTTAGATTTTCTTTTTTTTTTTTTCCCTCCCTAATTTGTGTATGTCAAGGTGTATCTATACTTGGCCAAAATAAACAAAAGGCCAGAGAGTGATTGGTGTTGGGGAAAAAAAGAACTTGATTTCATTTGGGGAGTTGTGAAATAAATAATTATTTTCTAAGTTTCTTTATCTTATTTTACATTGCCATATATCTTCGAGAATAGTAGTATGGTATGATTTACTTTTCTTCTTTAATTCGAATAGTATTATTGTAATGGATATTCACTATTTACACCAAGAATGATGATATACTCAGTGTAGTTTCTTAAGTAGGATATGAAGAAGTTAGGATGTATACCAATTTTGGTTTCTCATGTAGTATTGGTGTTTATATTGGGGCTGAACTAATTTGAATTTGTAATGCATAATCCATTTTTTTGGAGCGACACTTCTAATTAAAAAAAAATTATTCTCAAAACTCAAACTCAAACCTGAATAAAAATATTGGAATCCTAATCATTCTATCACCAACACATGTATATCAATGAATATAATCACTTGACTACATAGTACTAAGAAGTTTAAAAAGTCAAATGGGGATTAAATACATTTAAGTCTTATAAGTTTAGTTTAGTTATATTTCTTCTTCTTCTTAATATGAATGAATCTATTCACTTGATTATATAGTACTAAGAAGTTAAAAAGGTCAAATAGGGATTAAATACATTCAAGTCTTATATATAGTTTAATGATATTTCTTCTACTTGATATGAATGAATATATTCACTTGACTATATAGTACTAAGAAGTATTAAGAAGTTAAAAAAGTCAATCAGGGATTAAATACATTCAAGTCTTGTATAGTTTAGCATTTTTTTTTTTGTTTCCCATTTGTTCGAACCACATTGAAACCTTGATTAATTCGGATTGCGCAATATGGGGTCTATTCTGAATATGATGCTCCCAATCGGATTTTCATCATACCCTAGACTTGAACCTGAAATTTTTAATTAAAAATGAAACAGTCTAATCACTGCACTACGACCCAAATTGATCTTATATAGTTTAGTTATATTTCTTCTTCATTTAGTTTTACCTTTGTCAACTGAAATGTACTTATTTTCAACAACTCGTAGATAACTTTTATAACTTTATCAAAATCACACACACGGGTGAATAAATTATTTTATTTAATTCTAACGCCTCAATTGTCAACTTTTATACATTTTAAAGTCCTTCATCAATCATTCATAAACAGTACTCCATTTCAAATTATATTTTAAAATATATATTGTATAATCATTTGATATTAAGAATTTATTTAATAAATTAATTTAATTTCGTAGACTTATTTAAGAGAAGACGCTTTTATATTTGATATTTTTCTATTTGCGGGTTTGCATTCAAAATTTCTAATCAAGGTTGGAGAAATCTCATTCATTCCAGGGCTCCAGGCACCGCTTGGTGATTAGGATTGGATGCAACATGTAGGCATCAAATTCATCGTAATCTAGTACTCCTAACGCAAAGCATAAAATTATATAAAAAAAATCAGTAAAATTTTAATACGAGTAACTAATAAGTTTGAACCAATGATTTGAAAAATACAATCAATTCAATATTAAAAATTATAAAAAATTAATTTATAAAATTTAAATTTTTAGTATGTCTTGATTGATGGTCCTTTCATATTATCTACTCACAAGTAAAAATTAACTCAAATTATAGTCTATATTGTAATCCTTTTACTTCAAGACCAGCAAGTTTTCTTTTTTCCAAAAATGAAAATAAAAAGGTTTTGAATTGATAGGTAAAAACCACTAAGTTTGTCTGCCATTAATTATCTTGTACTTTTCTTTCGTTTTATTTTACTTGACCTTTTTTCTAAATATGTTTGTTTCAAATTAGTTGTCTATTTTCGCAAATCAAGAGTATTTTATTACTTTTTTTTCATATTACCCTCAGTATTAAATAACTAAAGAAAATAGTAATAGTTAAATTTAGAGTTTCAAAACATCATTAATAGGTTAATTTTGTAAAATAAACTTCTACTTAATGTATTTTTAATGAGTATGTCAATTTAAAAGAGGTCAAGTAAAATAAAACGGAGGGAGTATAATTATTGACAAGTGACTTGCTTAATATAGAAAAATAACCTTGAAGATAATTTTTTTTCGTTTGTGTCATCAATCAAGACAAAAATAGTCAGTATTTTGTTCATATAACTGTATTGGGTAATTTTTGTGGTTAACAAAAAGCATTTGTCCTAAGTTTAGTTCCTTTTTCATAGTAATACATTTGCAAATCTTGTTAAGAGCTTGATTCACTTGGTACTTCTAAAAGTAGTAAATTTGTACCTAACAAAAGTGGAATATAATCTCCTTTTTCTAATATAAAATAATTAATGGAAAAAGATTGACTTTTGTTAGTGTGTTAATATTACAACAATAATATATTCATTGTAATTCCAAACGTGAGATCTAAAGAGAGTAAGATGTACGTTATTTAAGAAATTGAAGACTGACCGAGAGACTAGACCGATTTATTTTTTACTTTCATAACATTGTGACGTCAATAATGGGGTCAAAAACTAGAACTGACAGATATTTAGGTTGATAAACTTTTAAAAAATGGTGCACATGACATTTTAGGCATATTTCATAGCGGTAATGGGATAGGAAATTGAAAACCTTTATGATGGCACATGTTCATATTATACACATTTTTAGGCTCAATGATGGTGTAGCCCAAAGAACAAATCTGTGAGGTGTAAACGGATCAAAATGGACAATACGTATCATGTACTCTGAGGAAATGAGATTTCTTGCCCACTTATAATTTGAATAGTAGAAAATGTCATTTTCAAATCTCTTATGTGTAAAAACGAAGATCTATAATAAAAAGGCATAAAACTAAGAACAAATTTATAAAAGAGCTAGAAAATCATATGTAATTGGGATGTGACAACAATAATTGCAACTTTAATCTGAATAGGCAAAACTATTTTTAGGTTAAGAGAGTTTGGTATTAATATTATCAAATCCCACTTTTGCTTTTTGCAAAATACTTTAGTCCTATCTTCCTTCATGGTTGAGAAATGAGTTGATCAAGAATGTAAATTTGAATTCATCATACTTGTATCATGAATTTACATCCACAAAATAAATTTCCTAATTGGAGAAAAAGAGAAGTAAGAGAGAAGGAGAAATAAAGTAGATAGGACCTCATTTACACCATTTATACTATTTAGGTATAACATGCCCTCCCAATAGGAATCTTCAAGGGCAATGAACCATGCTCCTC
Organism: Capsicum rhomboideum; assembly: GCA_031232105.1. NCBI lineage: Eukaryota > Viridiplantae > Streptophyta > Magnoliopsida > Solanales > Solanaceae > Capsicum > Capsicum rhomboideum. Next base: position 51,249,337 of record CP124707.1, read on the forward strand.
CCATGTGCACTATGTTTCCTTTAAGATTATTAATTGTTGAGACATCAAAGTTGAATATAAAAGGCATTAATTTCCATTTCTTTCTTTGTAATGTGACTTTTGAGGGTCCCCTCCAACAACAAAAAAAAAGAGGGTGGTGGGGTGGGAAGGGAGCACACATTTGAGTGTTAAACACTTGTAAATATTTGTCACCTTTTCACTTATATTTTTGCTTTTTAAAAAAGTTAGAGTAAATAATCGTTTTAATTTATGTGATATTATTTTTTATCAATATATTAAGATAAAAATACAACTTCTCTATATGTGGATTTTTTACCTTTAAACTTCTTTTAATCATTAATCGCATGTTTTTAAAGCCAAATAAATCTTATGACATGTGTACAATCACAAATTTCAAAAATTATTCTTTATTTATTAAGTTTTAGTTTCACTCAAACTACGAATGCCATATAAATTAAAACAGAAGAAGTATTAATTATACTTTTTCGACCACATCCAACTCAACGAAGTAGTAATAGATTTATTTTGGACATGATAAAAGGTAAAAGCATCGCTTGCAAACTTTGAATGTCTAAGAGGTTCTTCTTAGTCAAATCTTAGGGGAGGAGGAAATACGTATTCTCCCATAAGATTAATTGTTCTATTTTTTTTCTTCCGGAGTTAGGTATTCATTTTGCGTATGGCTAATTTGAATTCGCAACGAAAAGTTTCATAGAGGAGGTAGGGTAAAATGTTCCATATCCACAATAACTCCACATTATGAAATTGAGGTCGAAATTTCTGATTAAAAATAAACTAATACTTACCATTTCATCTCAATTTTTGACGGTTCAAAAAGTTGAACCTAGAAAGTATTAATTTCCATGTCTTTCTTTGTATATGCGTCCCTTTTAATTTGAGGGTCCTCTCCAACAAAAAGAAAGGGGTGTTCAGCATTTGCTTGAGGAACTGATTAATTTGATTTCGCTTCAAACAATTTAGACATTGAAGGTAAAACGTTCTCTATCAACAACAACTCTACACTCCAAATATGAGCTCGAAATTTTAATCAAAGATTGAGAAATACTTATTACTATATCACAATCTTCGATGGTTTAAAAGTTGAACCTTGAAATCATCCCATTTCTTTCTTTGTATGTGTTTCTTCTCCAACAAAAAGAAAAGGGTGTTCAACATTTATTTTAGGAACTGATTAATCTGATTTCGCTTTTGAAATCAGACATTAAAGGTAAAACGTTCTCTATCAACAATAACTTTATACGCTAAATTTGAACTTGAAACTTTTAATTAAAGATAAAAAAATATTTATCACTACATCACAATCTTCGATGGTTCAAAAGTACGAGCCTAGAAAGCCTTAATTTCCATTTCTTTCTTTGCACATGTGACCCTTTTAATTTGAGGGTCCTCTCCTCTCCAACAAAAAAGAAAGGGGTGGGAAGGGGGGCACACAGTTGAGTGTTCACTGTTGTCCAGGCAACATTTAGCCATAGCAATAAAGAAAATAAAAAGGATATAACATAATGTGGAATGTGGGGCTCTATAACACTATTTTGGGTACAAATTTTGGGATATCCCCACATTAAAAAAATTGCACATGGTTCTACTTGTGTGATTTTGGACATTGGGGTCCCTCTACCACACTCTTCAAGATCTACATAATATATTTTGTTGGCCTTCAAAAAAGTTTACCTTGATATGATGAATTTTGCCTAGTTAGAATAGGTAACAAGTCTCATCTCAATTCACTAATTTGAAATTCTTCAAATACTTTCTAAGCTAGTGATTTGATAAAAATTTATTAGTATCAATTGTTTACATCAAATCAATAAATAGTATTGTATGATACATATCTAGATATAAACTTCTACATGAACTTCAACCGCCTTTGGTTAGGGAATCCTCTTATTTTTTTTATTTGAATGCATGAAATTGTAAATTATTAACTTTTAACATAAGATTATTGAGGGAGTCCTTGAGCAATGTTAGAATTATGTGTGTGATCTATAGCTTATAGGTAATAGATTTGAGATGTGTAGTCAACTCTAATACTTACAGTATTAGGTAGACAGTTTATATCATACCTCCCCTTAGAGTGGTATTCTCCAAATCTTATAAAAATATAAAATATTTTGTATACCGAATTACCTTATTCTTATCATTCTTGAACAAATCAAATTAAAATCTGCATTGTAATTATTTTACTTAATTTTCCATGTCGATGTGTTGGATCCAAGAAGTTTTGAATTTTGACCTACCATTAGCTTTTACCAAACAGAATTGCTGAATTCTTTTTAACAGTTAATAGGTAAAAGATGAATAAATGAAAGTTGACAGGAACCAACATGAGTTGTGGTGTAGTGGTGGAACTGCTTGACCCTTAATCAAAGATCTCGGGTTCAAGTTAGGATATGGAGGAGATTCTGTTGGGAGCGCCACCATCAGAATGGGCTCTGTAGTGCCGACCCATATTAGCCGAGGCTCCAATATGAGTACCAAATACTGAGTGGGAAACAAAAAAAAAAGTTGACAGGAAATATCAGACTTTTACTGAAGTATTTTTTTTTTTTTAAACTTCATGAAGTGTCAAAATTTTATTGGAGCAATTTCTTGTCAAGCTTTATAATAGGCCCAAATATAATTATTGATTTGGACTTTGGATTAAAAAAAAGTTGGGTTTAGGCCTATTGAATCATTGACATCCTATTGAAATGTGCATGTGGAGTTTAATTAAGTAGGTACCTAGCATGCTAATCAAAGAACTTACAACTTTAATTATGGCCTAAGTTATCATAGGATAAGATCAATGCATCTCATCTTTAACTTAATTATTTTATTCTATTTAATCAATTGTGGTCATGGATTAAAGTTTTTTTTTCTTACTTGAGTAGAGTTGTTAAAAAGTTCTTTGTTATTCAAAGTGAGATTACTTTTAAGGTTTCCAAGCTTATGAATAATTATCCTATACAATGAATCTTCAAAATTATCCTTCATTCATGATCACATGTTTATCAAATATCAATTCAAATTAATAAAATCGATTTGAATGTGTAATACCATTTGTTGCTTTATTTGCTTTCTATCTTGTTATTTTAATGACGTGTTTTTCCGCTCAATCTTGTTTCAAAAACTTTCTTTTGAGTCGAGGGTCTATCGAAAATAATTTCTCTACCCAACGAAGATAGGAGGAAGATCTATGTACATCCCTATCATTTCCACACCCCACGTATGAGATTAGACTAGTATGTTATTGTTGTTGTAATTCATAAGTTCTTGATAAGTTAGTTAACTTAATCTAATTCACACGTAAGATAGCCTGTGTTAAATTTATATCTATTGCTTAATTAGCTTAATTAGTTTAACATCTCCGTTTTCATTTTGGCGCAGTTGTTAACACTTAACAAATACAATACAGAAATCAGCAGAGTACAATGACGGAAATGAATATAAAAGGTGTTTGATTAAATTTATAAGTTGATTATGATTAAATTTATAAGTTGATTAAACTAGCTTGTAAATATTTTTTTGACTTATCTCGAATTTGGTAAACATCAAAAGTTTTAATAAACCAACCATTTATAAGTCAAAAGGCAAAAATTGGTCATCCTAAAACTTATAAATGTTCAGCTTAAAAGCATTTTAGTTTGATCAAGACTTTTACTATTTTATTCTTAATACTTTTTAATTCTCAAACTACACAAAACAAACCCCTAATCCTATCCATTTCATATTTGTCGTTCATCCTTTTTCTTACAAAAAATACTTTTAAATTTACAATTTTTTTAAAAAAACTAAAGGTTTTTAGTCATTTAATCAAAAGAACAGCTTATCAGCACTTTTTTTTATATCGAAACGTCAACTACTTCTTTCAAAATAAAAAATAATTTCGATATCTAAATGCTTATTAATTTCTCTAATTTTACTTATTAGTTATTTTTTTGTGAAAATTATCTTTTATATCTATTTTAGATTGTTAATTGCAAGTTATAGCAACACTTTTATATAATTATTTAATTAAGATTTTAATTGCAAGTTATAACATATTTTTAAACTTTTATTTGTTTATCTTATATATATATATATATATATATATATATATATATATATAAATTTAAATCCCTCCTAATTTCGTGTTTATCTTTTCCTTCTCTCCTCATTTAAATATTCTAATTTTTGTGTTTATCTTTTCCCTCTCTCCTCATTTATCGTGTAGATAGTTATAGGAGGAGTAAAATTTGGTCATTAAATTATCTTCTTTTTTTACACGTTTTTTTCTTTTCAGGAAAAGTATAATTTATATACTTTTCCTATTGTATTAGGTTTTGTTTCACTATTTATTGTATAGATAGGATATATAATATGGTATTTTCTCCTTATTATAAAAAAGTTTTTTTTATATATATGAAATAGGTGTATATAAATTGTTTTACTTAATCTTTTTTATACCAGTTTATATACAAAGAAGATTAGTGTATTGATTGTGTATAAAATGCGATATTTCTAACTAGTTTGCTTTTATTTTTTGAGGTCTGAAATTTGTATAGAAACTGGCATAATTCATTTTCTTAAAATTATTTTTATATGTTAGTATGTAAGATAAATTTGTGCATATTTTAGTGTATTAAATTTGTGTAAAATATGGTACATTTAATTAGCTTAGGTTTGTTTTTATTTGTTAGGTGTCTAAAATTTATATATAAATTTGTGCATCTTTAATTTATTTTTTTGTTTATACAAGTTTGTATGTAAGAAATTTGTATACAAACTAATATGAATCGTGAATGCGAAGTTGTTCACTTAATTTGCTAATTCATTAAAAAAAAATATATATGAATATATACAAATATGTTTTATGTATGGATCATATCTAAAATATGATAAATTTAACTAGTTTAGGTGTACTTTTATTTTTTGGGTTATGAATTTTGTAATGTATGCTTCGGCATTGTTAGTTGCTTATCAAGTTGTATTGTTCGTTTATAAATACACATAAAAGAGTATAAAACTTGATTTTTCAATAAAACTTCAAACAACGATTTTATATTAATTGCGTATGAAAAGTTATTGTAACGACCCATTTCGTCGTTACTAAATTATCCATGATAAATTCATGTTCTTAATTTTCATTCCTCAATATTAACTTGAGTCCAAAATAGCCATAATTTTGTTCATTGTGTCACCTCAAGCTTTTCGGCAAAGATTTTAGTCTTTCGATGTGTCTAGATAGACTCAAGCCCGATGAATTTAATTATTTATGAGTACTAATATCAATCCTTTAATTTGGAAGTTCTTTAGATATGAATTAAGGTCGTACAATATCCCTAGCACAAAGTTAAGTTGAAAACATTTTTAACCGATAGAGTTTCGATATGGGTTTCTACTAGGGCCAACTTCAAATGATCATATCTCCTAGAATATAAGGATTTAGGGGCCCCAATACCCACCAAATCAAAGATCTCCGAGTCTTCTTTCCAACGCAATAAACCGTTTGTCAATCCGAGTTTGGAGTAAAAAGTTATGACTGTTTTAACAAACACTGTCCGGGCTGAAACGGAAATTTCTCCGTAGCGAGAATTCTGGTTGTATTTAAATCAGTTTTAGCCGATTTTCAGGTTCAAAACTTCATTCCCCAACCCTAGAGAGGTGATTTTCCAAGATTTAGGGTGAAATTCCTTCGTGGAGGTAAGTTTTTCCATCATCTTCTTCGTCTTTTAATCCTTTAACATCTTATAGCCTGTTTGGCCAAAATTCTAAAATCAGCTTATTTTCAGAAGTGCTTTTTTCAAAAGTGCTTTTCAAAAAAGTACTTTTGGTGAGAAACAGTTTGTGTTTGACTAATACAATTAAAAAAACACTTTTGAGCAGCAATTAGTATTTGACCAAGCTTTTAAAAGTGCTTTTAAGTATATTTTTCTCATAAATGCTTTTTTCAAAAGTACTTTGGGAGAGAAGCTACTTTTTTTAGCTTATGAAAAACTGCTTTTTTTACTCCTCAGAAGCACTTATTTTCTTTCATAAGCTTGGCCAAACACCTCAATTTTTTAAAATAAGCACTTTTGAGAAAAAATAAGCACTTTTGGGGAAAAATAAGCTTGGCCAAACAGCTATTAGAATCATTAGAAAGACCTTCAATGGTGAAATTTTAGATTAGAACCTTTAATGGTGGATTTTTGGAGAAAATTTATAGGTGTTCTTAATATCACCTAGAACTAATTCTAGATTATAAATTAATGGTTTTTATAATGAACTTGGTAAACTAGATTATGTATTTTGTTGGTTGGAAATGTTGAATTCCATAAAGATGAGACCTTTAGCATAAAAATTCCATTAATGGAGATGGGTTAAGCTTGAAAGAATTAGTTAATGGTTAATTGACCTTGGGGAATGATATAGACCTTGAATTAGGGTAGAATTAGTGGGTTTGATTTTCAAAGATATTTATTTGAAGAGTAATTATTAATTACTCTTACGATTGCTTGATTTTTAGATGATTGATCATTCCGAAGCATGAAGAAAGGGAAGGAGCATCCTTGATATGGCTTGTTGCTTCAAAAAGCTTGGCGTCCAAGTAGGCTAGGTTAATGAGTGAAAGACTGTGTTATCTCATATCTTCATAATTTAGAATTGATGGGAGAAAGCATGTCTAGGCCTGCGGACATAGAGTTAAGGTGGATAAAGACATAAGAACTTTACTTTAATCCCGAAAACCATGTTATTGATTGATTATGTGATATTTATTATATTATGTGTTATGTGCCCGAAAGGGGGTTGTTGTGAATGAAGTATGTGGACATGATGTTTCTTAGTTGTTCTAGTGATGAACCTAATTGAGTTATAAAGGTAATAAGATGCATATTGTGCCATGATAATGGTGAGGCCTAAGGGATAGATGACTTGAAAATCATTGTGAGCATTATATTATGCGGAGAGAGGTAGAGAATAATGATAGGCTTGAATGTGCTAGTTATGGGTGGTGGTGTTAGAATCCAAGTTGTGGTATTTGAAGAGGTAGTGATAATTGAATAATCAATGAGTAATGATGGCTCCAATAGTGACTTTATGCTTAAGTGTTGCATTGTGATTTATGTTTTGATATTCTTGATTTGGTATTGATAAACATACTTTATCTATTGGATGCCCATGAGAGGCTAAATTGGTGATAATGATGATTTATTGAATTGTGCCTATGAGAGACTTCTTTGATAATGATAACTCCTTGAATGGAAGCCATGAATGACTTGTTGATGATCATGATGAATTGTTGAAATAATGCCCGTGAGAGGTCAAAATGTTGATAAATGAAAGATCTTGATCCATAATGATAATGTGACTGAAAAGAATGCCTTGAGTAAAGAAGGCTTGTGATATACCTTCATACAGGTTGAAAAGTGAAAGATGAATATTTAACAAGAACTGGAAAGTGGAAAGATTGTTAGTAGCAATGTGGCCGACGTTAAATTTCGGTATTGCTACCTTATTGTTTTCTTAAGCAATGTGGCCGATGCTAAATTCCGGTATTGCTACTTTATTGATTTCTTAAGCAATGTGGCCGACGTTAAATTTCGGTATTGCTGTAAGACATGATTGGATCGGGTGCCACGACCTGATATGGTAATATTAATAATAAAGAAATTGATAATAAAGTGATCTAAAGTGATGAATCTAATGAATAATCCCAAATAAACGATCCCGAAGTTCCAATAATTGAAATAATCCTTCTCCAAGAGTATTTATAAGGTTTGCTAATGAGACTTGAGTTCTCTTATGTGTTTTGCTAAGATGTTAGTTGACTTGTATTCCCTACTTGATTGTATCCTTGAGATTGATTGTGTGACATGTACTTGGAAAAGTGAAACTTCATGCTTACTTGCTACATGTTGGTCGACTTGCTTCATTTGTTATTATCCTTTAATGTTATAAGAGAGTGTTTCGTTGCTAGCCCGAGAGTAAGTGTGAGTTGTCTATGATTACTGGGTTGATCCTATAGATGTGGGTAATGAAAGCGGTAATGCGAATAAAAGGGTGATAGTGATGGTTTAGTATTGGATTGTGGTGGATGGTGTGAATTAATGAGGCTCGACTATGCTAGTGGTGAATATAATCTCATTAATAGAGTTGAAAATTGTAAATTATATTGGCAAAGTGTTATAATGATATTATAGCCTTAGTAGAATTATACTCTATTTAAGATGTCATGATTTCTTTTCTTTTCTTTGATTCTATTTTATGATTATGTGGACTAACACTGGTTGGCCGATGATGTCTACCAGTACGTATGTTTGTACTGACCCTACTTTTCTACATCCCTTATTGGGGTGTAGACTGGATGCAGGTTAGTTTGCAGTTACTAGATGGATTGTGATATTCAGCACTAACTTCTGCACTTCCTTCCTGGCAGATATTGGAGTATTTGTGTTATTTATTTTATTATCAGTCTATTCTGTAATAGGTAGCTCTTGTACATGTCTGACTAGGTCTTGGGGTAGTGAAGGATAGTTGTAAGAAGTTTTTGAAAAGTTTATTTATTGATATTTAATTTACTTTGTTGTATTTAATATGATATTCTCTTAAAAAAAATAGAAGTCTTCCGCATATTTTTGGTTGGGTAATAAGGGTTCTCCTAGCTATTTAGGATAGCGTAGGTGCCCACACGGTCCGTTAGTTTGGGTCATGACAGTTATTCACTGAATTCTCTATTTTCTACAAAAAAAATATTAAAAATCACGTTGATTAATGTAGAAGATCTGATTCATGAATAATTTTTTTTTTTTTGGAAGGATTAATTAATATTAAAAAAATATTATTTAAGAAAATGAAAGAGAGAGAAAATTAAGGATTTCTCATAAATCCTTTACCCTTTTTTTTTTACTTTGTTAGGTGGAGAATTTGGAGGGATTACAGAGTAAAAAAAAAAAGTAAGAAACATTAGGGAGAAAATTAAGGATTAGTTATCAATCCTTTATTTAATGAACTAGAGAGGGAGAAATTTAGGAGTTGTTCAATTCTTTTACCGTTTTTCCTTAATTTTTTATTTTTTTTAGAATTGCTATTAAATTGTATTTTTTTTTTTTGGTTTAAAAAATTGCTATTAGTTGCAATCTAAGAAGTATTTTATGACTTGCAATATATAATTTAAGGATGTATATTTTAATTTTTAATCGACTAAATCCAAACGGGCTCATAATGCAGGCCCAAAAAAGTTATTGGGTAGATAAAGAGATCAAAGCATAATGGCAAAATGGATCCAAAAAAGAAAATGGGCCTTTCGGCGACATTAGGCCCAGTTTCATATTGAGAAGCCCAACATTCTAAGATACTTCTAGAAATTCATTTTGAAGTTTGAAGCAAATTCTTTACAAACGTTGTATCTTCAAACTATTAACTTTTCATTTTGTTGTTTCTCATTCGATGTTTGGTATCTGCTTTCGAATCTAATAAATTGGAATTCACACCAAAAAAATTTCTTTAAAGGTGAAACACTTTCTATCTAAACTACTTCAAACCGAACCGTGAACACCTCTAAGTGGTACAATTGATGGTCATGGTAAATTTGTGAATATTCACAAGCAAGAAAGAAATGCACGTTTTACATGATTGAAAGTTAAGCATATTTAGTAGGTGTTTGGCCTTAGATTTTAAATATTTTTCACTTTATTTTGAATTTATGAAGTTAAAGATGAAGTTGTGTTTGGTTATATTTTTTGTAAAGAAGAGAAGAGAAAAACGAAGCTGAAAACACGTTTTGGGCACTTTTCCAAATTTGGAATCAAACTACAACTTGGCCTTAGAAATTTTATATAATCAAACACTAAATTTTGAAATCGAGTAAAAAGTTATTCCAAAGAAAAATATATTCGAAAACTCAAATCACTCCTTGGATTATAAATAAATACTTTTGGGATAATATTTTTTATTTGCGTATCAACAACCTCTAAATTTCAACTTGGCAGAGCCCCCCAATCTGTGGAATTAGTCGAACAAAGTTACTTTCTAGTGGGAGCTGATAGATATTTGTGAAATTAGTCGAGATGCACGTTAGCTGACGCAGTGAAAGCTAGTAGATATTTAGTGGAATTAGTTGATTAGAGTTACTTGCCGACTTAGTGTCCGTTTGGATTGACTTTTGACTTATAAGCCAAAAGTAATTTTGAAGTGTTTGGATAAATAAAAATAAATGCTTATAAGCATTTAGCCTAAAACCAAGTTTTAATAAGCATTTTTTTAATTTATTCAAATACTCCAAAATTATTTAAAAACACTTAAAAGAAATCAATCCAAACAGATCCTTAATATATATTTTATGGAATTAGTTGAGATACGCGCTAGATGACTTAGTGGGTGCTGATAGATATTTTTTGGAATTAGTCTAACAAAGTTACTTGCTGGTGAACCCTGATAGATATTTTTTGAAATTAGCCGATAGATATTTTTTGAAATTAGTCAAATAAAATTACTTGCTAATGAGACGTGATAGATATTCTGTGAAAATAGTCGAGATACACTTTAGGTTGCTCGGACACCACAATTATTTTAAGAAAAAATGTCTAGAGATAAAAATGAATTTGACACCATATCTTATACTCACTCACCTACCATTGCTAATTGCCACTCATCAAAACAAGCAATCGTGTCTCTTTTTACTAAATTTTAGACCTCTAGCAACGTAACAGGGCTTACAATGTCGACAGTTAAGATAACACCATCGGCAGCTTCACTTACGACTACTATCAAACACCTTGCCTGCATTCAAAACACAATTTTCACATCAAATTCCACTAAGTTCAGAGCATCAACAAGAGGTTTTACTGTATCAATGGCGGCTTTTGTCCATACCCCTCTTGAAGTTTGTGTCAAACAATCAATTACAACCCCAAATAAGCTTGGTGATTGTATGTTTTATTTCATTTGTATCTTTATTAGTGCTGATTGTCCGTTCATATTAGAAGTCGTAGTATTGCTCTCGTAGTTTCTTGTCCTTTGATTTCTGTTACTGTTACTATGTGTTCTTTTTTTTGATAACCGTGGTGTCCGGGCAAGCTTCCGCGCACCTCGACTAATTCCACGGGATATCGGCCACCTCCCACTAGCAACAGGTATTAGGTAACTTTGTCCACCAAGGCTAGAACAGTACTGATTGTTGTTTCTTGTACCTCGATTAGTGTATTGTTTTGTTGTAGTTTTCGTCCTATTACTATCTGTTATTTTTGTTATTGTTTGTTGTTTCTTGTACCTCCGTTACTCCTTTTTCGGGACTAACATCTCTATCTCTGAGGTAGAGGTAAGGTTTGCGTACACTCTCTCTTCCCTGTACCTTACTTTGTGGGACTACATTGGGTATGTCGTTGTTGTTGTTGCTGATATTCTTGGAGTTCATTGTTTAATGTTCATTCAGTGCAACTTGTTTGGATGGTTGTTACGTTTCGTAATGTATAGATACAATATTGTGTTGTATTGTATTGTTTTGATGAATACAATGTTCGGATAGACTGTTATGTTTTCCGCTGTTACATGATGTCACACGTTAGCAATTTGAAGTATATCTTTGCCAGTATCAATCAAAAACAGGCAACCCCGTGTCACTTTTTAGTAAATCTTAGGCCTAGAGGCTTCACTTCATCGGTAGCAAATAGCGGGGACAATGTCGACAGTAAAGATAACACCATCAGCAGCTTCACTTACGGCTACTATCAAACACCTTGCCTGCATTCGAAGCATCATTTTCACCTCAAATTTCACTTAGTTTAGAGCAACCAGAAGAGCTTTCACTGTATCAATGGCGGCTTTTGTCCATACCCCTCTTGAAGTTTGCATCAAACAATCAATTACAACCCCTAATAAGCTTGGTGACTGTATGTCTTTTCTTGAAAAATTTCCTCAATTGTTCTGCTTTATGTCATATTGATGTTCTTGGAGATCATTGTTTAATGCTTGTTCATTTTTGCCCTTTAGGGGATCGTTTAGTAACTGGTTAGAATTATGCAGATATTAGTAATACGTGAATTAGTTATAAGGAAATTTATGTACTCTTCCATTTCAATTTATTTGTGTGGTCTTGACTTGGTACGGAGTTTAAGAAAATAGACAAAACTTATGAATCTTGTGGTCTTAAACTAAAGATATATCAAAAGGGGCAGCCCGGTGCACTAAAATTCCAGCTATGCGCAGGGTCCGAGGAAGGGCCCTACCACAAGGGTCTATTGTATGCAACCTTACCTTGCATTTCTGCCAGAGGCTATTTCCGAGGCTTGAACCCGTGACCTCCTGGTCACATGGCAACACTTTACCAGTTACTCCAAGGCTCCCTTTCAAACTAAAGATATGTCAAATGCACCAAATTCCACTAAGTTTAGAGGATCCAGAAGAGCTTTTACTGTGTCAATGGCTGCTTTAGTCCACACCCCTCTTGAAGTTTGTGTCAAACAATCAATTACAACCACAAATAAGCTTGGTGACTGTATGTTTTCTCTTGTGAAATTGCACAATTGTTTAGCTTTATGTTATTGATATCTTTATTACTGCTGATATTCTTGGAGTTCATTGTTTTCAGCTTTATGTTATTGGTATCTTTATTAGTGCTGAAATTCTTGGAGTTCATTGTTTAATGCTTGTTCATTTTTGCCCTTTAAGGGATCGTTTAGTAGCTGGTTAGAATTATGCAGGTATTAGTAATACATGAATTAGTTACGAGGAAATTTATGTACTCCCTCCATTTCAATTTATTTGTGTGGTTTTGACTTGGTACGGAGTTTAAGAAAGTAGACAAAACTTATGAATCTTGTGGTGTTAAACTAAAGATATATCAAATGCACCAAATTCCACTAAGTTCCGTGTTAATGGCTGCTTTTGTGCATACCCCTCTTGAAGTTTGTGTCAAACAATCAATCATAACACCAAATAAGCTCGGTGACTGTATGTCTTTTCTTGAAAAATTCCTCAATTGTTCTGCTTTATGTTATTGATGATATCATTATTACTGCTGATATTCTTGGAGTTCATTGTTTAATGCTTGTTCATTTAGAAGCACTAAAATCAAAGGAGTTGTTTGGTAGCTGGTTAGAGTTATGCATGTAAAGTAATACATGAATTAGTTACGAGGAAATTTATGTACTCCCTCCATTTCAATTTGTTTGTCTGGTTTGGTTTTGACTTAATACAAAGTTTAAGAAACTAAACAAAACTTATGAATCTCGTGCTATTGAAATAAAGATATATCAAATGTACCGAAACACCAATTTCACCTCAAATTCCACTAAGTTTAGAGCATCAAGAAGAGGTTTTACTGTATCAATGGCTGCTTTTGTCCGTACCCCTCTTGAAGTTTGTGACAAACAATCAATCACAACCCTAAATAAGCTTGGTGACTGTATGTATTCTCTTGTAAAATTGCTCAATTGTTCTGCTTTATGTCATATTGATGTTCTTGGAGTTCATTGTTTAATGCTTGTTCATTTTGTCCTAAAATTAAAAGGGTCGATTGGTAGCTGGTTAAAGTTATGCAGTTATTACTTATTAGTAATACATACATTAGTTATGAGGAAATTTATGTACGGAGTGATTAGTTATGCAGGATTTCGTTATTCACGTATTATTTATTCCACATTCTATTATGCATAAAATAATATATTGATTTCCTCATAACTTATACATGTATTAGTTAAAAGGATTTCTAAATTGTAAATCAAATACAATATTAATTTTATACATGAATAACTTACCTCCTATTCAACCACCAAACATGGTACTACCTATGCAGAATTTTATACATGTATAATTCATCTCCAAATCAACTACTTAATGACTCGTAAGGGGTCATTTGGTAGCTGGTTAGAATTATGCAAGTATTAGTAATGCGGGTATTAGTTATGTAGGTATTAGTTATGCGAGTATTAGCTAAGACAGTCTTAATTATGTGGGTAATAGCTATTCCATATTTTATCCCATGTAAGATAATACACCAATTCCTCATAACTTATACATGTATTAATTATGTGGGCTTTTAAATTGCAAACCAAACGTCGTATTAATTTTATACATGAATAACTTACTTCCTAACTAGCTACCAAACATTATATAACTTATACATAAATTAATACATGAATAAGCTACCTCTTTACTAGCTACTAAATGACCTCTAAGGTTGTTTTGGATGGTTGTTACATATCGTTTCATAACATATCCTATTGTGCAATACTGTATTATTAGTATGAATACATCATTTGAATAGATTGTATCGTTTTCCGTCATTACATAATGCTACATATCAGTAAATACGAAGAATAAACTTACAATATTATAAACAAAAGTAAGGTATAGAGGAGAGTTATTATAAAAAAGAAGTTGGAAAAGAATAAATAAGATTATTAACTAATAAACATAGGCAAAATGAGAAAAAAAAAGAAGGTGGCTAGATCACACCAAGTTAGTCGTTACATAAAATGGGACTTTTCATCATTACATAACGATCAATTTAACGACACAAATACAATAAAGTTTAAGTAACGATCAAAACAAATATTGTATTTAAAGTAACAATACAACACAATATTATAGGTAACAACATGCTCAATCAATTAGGCCTTATTCCCAAACTAGTTGGGTTTGGATTTGAATTTTCTGTATCCATGCCGCTTTATTCAAACCGGTATTCAGAGGTTGAATTATCTGTATCCATTTCGCTTTGTACTAGTCATTAACCTACACAATGCTCCTCCTTTATCTGGGTTTGAGAATGGTTATGCTTTGTGAAGCTCACATAGGCGGAGTTGGACATGTGTAGATCGGAACCTGGAAAAAAAGAAGAGGGAAATGAAATAAGAACTTCTAAGTTACAATTTTTCTGTTAGAATTTCTCTTGCTGGTGTCAGGTGTAGTACATAAAGTGCTTATAGGGGAAATGTAGTTTGAACATGTCAGTTAATTAGCCTTTTTCATGGACTAGCCTGTTAAATAACTACAACAAACCTAGTGTAGTCCCAAAAGCGGGGTTTGGGGAGGGTAGAGTGTACGCAGACCGTAACCCTTCCTCAAAGAGGTAAAGAGGCTGTTTCCGGAAGACCCTCGGCTCGAGTAACGAACATCAGAGCAGCTAAAGAATACAGAAGTAGCGATGACATAGAATATTATTGCATAGTTACAAATTATTGCACTAGTTACATTAGTAAAAGAACAACATTTTTCTGTTGAGATTTTGGAGTCACAATGCTTTCTTTTTTTTTTTTACCATCCAGGCCCATTCACCCAGAGGGTGTTGCTTACGTTGGAGGAAAAACACCTGCCATATGACATGAAGTTTGTTGATTTGAGTAACAAGCCTGACTGGTTAGTTTGGACACAGGTTCATCTAAGTCAGTTGTTGCCATATTCGATAATAAATTGGTAGTATTTTGAAGCTGCAAATTTTTTAAGTAACTGAAATTCTTTTAATAATAACTTATCTAGGTTTTTGAAGATAAGCCCTGAAGGTAAAGTTCCTCTTATTAAGCTTGACGAGAAATGGGTTCCAGATTCAGATGTCATCACACAGGCACTGGAGGAGAAGTACCCTGAACCTCCGCTGGCAACTCCTCCCGAGAAGGCGTCTGTGTAGGTTTTACCTGTTGCGATCATTGGCATACAGATTTCTCGTTCAAATAGGCATGCATGGTTATGTATTACTTATTCTTGCTGAAATTGATTCGACAGTTTGATTTTGAAAATCTTTTCAGAAATAAAGTCTTTTCTGTTCATTTCTTGCTGTTATATGATAATTTTAATCAATAATAGGAGTTGACCATTTTCTGAATTTTTCATCTTTCAAATCTTTTTACACCTTATGTGACATATTTGTGTTTTTGTTCCATTATGTGCCATAGTTTTAAAGCTTTGTTCTTTTTTTTTTTTTAAAGAACTTGGTTGGGCACTTCTATAGATATGAAAGTAGGCTTACGAAAGAAGAGGGGGACTTCGCCTTGTCTCTTGTCATATATGGGGATTTACAGAATAATTTCTTTACAAAAGTGTGGCTAACAAAGCTATACCAAAAACTAAGTGGAGGACTACTCCTATACGTATAATTTCATCTTTGAAGTTTTCATGAAAGAGCTATCCTATCCTCTGGGCTATGTTAGCTTTCAGGATGTAAGTTGTAATTCAACCATAGTCAAATAAGCCCTTCCTTGCTTTGACTCAGAGACATGGCATCCCTTTCTCTTCATTCTTGACAGCAGCTTTAATGTTCATCGACAGTTCTTATCACAAAGAATTTCCCTGACCCTTAGTTTCTTCCTCAATAAAACACATCATTTTCCTGAATAAATAATAAAAGCTGTTTTATACCAGGAGTATTAGTATTATTCTTGTATTTTGTTAGTCTTAGATTTCTATTACTACCTGTTGTTCCTTTCCCTTCGAGTATCTTTTTATAGTGCTGCTGTTTCTGCTTCTTTTTTTACCTTTTCTTGAGCCGAGGGTCTTCGGAAGTAGCCTCCCTACCTCCATTAGGTAGGGGTAAGGTCTTCATATACATACCTCCCCAGGCCATACTTGTGGGATTACACTGGATTTCTTGTTTTTGTAAATAATAAAAGCTGGTTCACTATAAGGTTTCAAAATCAACTTTTTATTTCCACTGTTCTCAACCGAGATGTATGGATCTATGATTGGCTTTCACTTTGTAGCCGTAGATATGCTGCTAATTCATATTGTGAATATTCTAATTACTAATTGTTTGACATTTTAATGCTCAACTGTTTCTCATTATCTTCCATATTCTTGCAGTGGATCAAAGATCTTCCCGAAGTTCGTTGCTTTTCTGAAAAGCAAAGACCCCAGTGATGGAACAGAGCAGGCTTTACTTGATGAGCTGACAGCTTTCAATGATTACCTTAAAGAAAATGTAAGTGATTGTTTTTGGGTTTTACCAAATTTAATTACCTCTGACAAGATTCACAAATTGATGACTGCTTGGATCCGAGGAAAATGTGCATTGTAGTGATAAGCGAAGAAGTTGTGAAGCAATGTGTTGTCGCTGTATTTGTGAAGCCAAGCTATGCGCTTCAGATAAGTCGTGATGATTTCAATGAGAAACGGTCAATTACTTGAATCTCACTTTGAGGAGTTGGATTAAATTATTATGGATTGGGTGTTAAATTAGTTATTTTAAGTGAAAATGTGTAAGGTACTTTAAATTTTCCGTAGATTACGTGCTTCAAAATAGTACTAAATTCAAATATGTAAGGTACTTTAAATTTTCCGTAGATTACGTGCTTCATTCTTAAGAAGCACACACTTTACTTCTCACTTTTCACTTCAAGCCTCATGGACCTTGTCACTGTGATATGCTTTTTGCTTCTAAAACACTGCTGCTGAAGCTAAGATAAAAGTGGTCTTCCCTCTTGTTTTAGTTGCAATTTGTTGGAGTTACCTAGATCGGGCAAATCTTAGGTCTGCTTCGGCCTAGCTTGGCCAAATGCCGGAAAATCCATAAATCAGTAGCCTGAACAAATTGGGCTGTGACACACGTTTCATTTTTCTTACCTCAATTTCTTTCTTTTAATCTTCTCCAAATCAAAATAAAGCTTGCACCAACACTGGCAGTATCTCTAATAGTAGTATTACAGGAAGAAATAAGGAGAAAGATCAAAGATGAATGAAAGAACCCAAATTGACCTTGAGTTAATTTATATAGTACTTGTCGGTGGCCACAACTTTTAACTACTTGACGTTTTGTTTTGTCTCCTTTCCATGTGTAAGACAAAACATCTTTTATTGAAGCCCTTGTTATTGAGGAAAAATAGAGAAACCCTTTCTTTTGAAAATCTGAAAAGGAGAAACAAATGTCTTGGTTTGTGGGAATTGTGAATTTTGCTGAATTGCACAATGTGAAATCCACCTTAAGCATATTTTTCTCAAACAGGTTAATTCTAGATTTTATTCCTTCCAGCTTCTAGCTACTGTTGACAAAGTTATTCTTTGTTTTTTGACTGAAGGGTCCACTTATCAACGGAAATGAGGTATCTGCTGCTGATTTGTCGCTTGGACCAAAGCTATATCATTTAGAAATAGCTTTGGGGTACTATAAGAATTGGTCTATTCCAGATTCACTTTCCTTGAACTCATACATGAAGGTATCGAAGCTTGTGCAGTTCCTTTTTTAGGTTATCTGCATTTGTTTTTATAACTATTCCGTAGATAGAGATCCTTTTTTCCGTTTATGCAGTAACTACTAGGGTATCAGATTTTAGATCCTTAACTTAGCTTCTTATCAACGGTAATCCCTAAATATAGCCTCTGTTACCGATGAATGCAAGATGATCGATCTATTGATATTTGCAATCTTGACTTTGTTATATTCTTTTATTTTATCAGTCTCAAAAGTTGATATTTATGGCCTTCCTCAAAGATTGTTGTCATCTTTCTTAAATCCTAAGAAATAGTTTTGATGTCTGGGTTCGTAGATTTAAAAATAAAACAACAGGCAGTTGTCATTAGTAGAACATTAGTCGAGTCAATAAAATTCTTTTTGGACAGATAATAGTTATATGTGCATTTATCGGTCTGGTGGGATGGTTTCCAACTGGATAGTTTCTTATACCTGAATTTGTTTTGTGCTCAGACTATATTCTCCAGGGAATCATTCATCAACACGCGGGCACTAAAAGAGGATGTCATTGAAGGTTGGCGCCCAAAAGTCATGGGTTAGACAAACTACATCATCATATTTTGTTGAAGATTAGGTTTTTGTCGCAAGGTATAGTAAGCTAGAATTTGGAAGTCTCTATGACTGTTCTTTGCCATGTATATTTTGCTTAAAACACATACTCATCCTTGTTTGACTGAATAATAGCCCGAGTTATATATGTAATACATACTTCCTGAGGCTTGTGTGTATGCAAAAGTTGTTAATTTTTCAGATCAG
Source organism: Capsicum rhomboideum (assembly GCA_031232105.1). Lineage (NCBI taxonomy): Eukaryota > Viridiplantae > Streptophyta > Magnoliopsida > Solanales > Solanaceae > Capsicum > Capsicum rhomboideum. The sequence continues at coordinate 51,268,232 of CP124707.1, forward strand.
GAATGTTAATAGCAACACACCAAAAGTTGTGGCCACTTGGTGTAGCATTCATGTTTAATAATCTGTACGTCCAGTACCCACCAAAAGCTGGTTTTATCAGTCAGCATGCTATTGTTCAAGTTCTTGGGGGTTTGAGGTAGAGGTTTTGGGGGGGTGGGGGGAGATAGTGACAAGCTTTCGAGCTGATGATCCACATTATTGGAGTTGTGGGGGGAGATAGCGCCAAGCTTCCGAGCTGATGATCCACATTATTGGAGTTAACATACAAACAACAACAACAAAAAACCCAGTATATTCCCATAAAGTAATTGGAGTTAACATAGATGTTGGAAAAACTGGCGACTGACATATAGTAGTTATTAATGCAGCAATGATAAAGAATACCTACGTGATCCATCTTGATCAGCGTTTGGTTGCTGAACTTACTCTATTATATGGCATGTTACAAATTCTTTTAACTGTTCCCGTAAGTAGAAATAAGACAAAAAGTTCAGTTCCATCAGACTTATCTTTACTTATACAAACAGTTTTCTAAGGTACATACATTGTCTTCATCATGAACTATTCAGCCTATCAATTCTGTCGACTAGCAATATAATTAGCAATATGATAAAGGGGTGCCGCCTTGGTGGAATCAAAGTTGCTAAGCTCATCCATGGCCTTAGCCATCAGCTCACCGGCAAATTGCCGAGCCTTTTCTAACCCCATCAACTTTGGATATGTAGCCTTATCAGTCATTAGGTCCTTACCAGCTGTCTTTCCCAGCTCATCTGATGACTTAGAAACATCAAGAATATCATCTACCACTTGAAACAACAGTCCAATGCACCTAGCATAGCTCCTCAGTCTCTCGATGTCAACCTCATTCCCTCCCCCCATTATTGCCCCACAAACCACAGCAGCCTCCAAAAGCTTCCCTGTCTTATGGTGGTGAATGTACTCCAGTTCAGTTAGGCTCACTTGTTTTCCCTCACTAGTTAAGTCCACAATCTGCCCTGCCACGAGCCCTTCTGAGCCAACGGCTGAACCCAATTCCCCAATGGCTTGAACCACTCTTTGGGGTGTCACATTCTGAGTCTTGGTTGCTACATGTTCAAAAGCCAAAGACAAAAGTGCATCCCCTGCAAGAACAGCAGTGTTTTCTCCGAAAACCTTGTGGTTCGTAGGCTTGCCACGACGTAGATCATCGTTGTCCATGCAGGGAAGATCGTCGTGGATGAGTGACATGGTATGGATCATCTCAACCGCACAAGCTGCAGGTATAGCTAAAGATTCATGCCCTCCTACAACTTCACAAGAAGCCATGCATAGGATCGGCCTGACACGTTTTCCTCCAGCTAGAAGTGAGTAAATCATGGCTTCATGAACTTTTATAGGCTCTTGCATTGGTATTGCATCATCTAGTGCTTTATTTACCTTGATTGCCTTCATTTTCATGTATTCCTTAAACTCAAACTTAGGCAAGATGAATTTCTCTACCTTGGATGAAACTTCTTGTTCTTTGACTTGAAAATTTTGGGGCGCGTTCGCGACATTTCTAGCCTGAATTTTCTTGTGAAGGAAACTGTAAGATTGTCTAGGTAGGGGCTTTCTACTGAAAGTAAAGTTATTGTTAAGGGTATTGGAAAGGACCAGATTTTCATGGCCAGAAATGGTTACTAAAAATGCCATTGTTATTAGCTTGTAGGAATTGTAAAGAAAATTATACTGGCAATGGTGTTAGTACTGAAGATCAAGGTCATTCTTATATAGTTCTTTTATATAGGTAAGTGATGCTTTTATTCCTCTTGCATAAGGATTATAATTATTCCCTTAATTAAGACTTGGATTTTAGTGACTTTTCTAGTGTTTTATTCAACAATTTTTTTTTATGATGCATCTCCAATACAATAACAACAACATACCCAGTGAAATGCCACAAGTGGGGTCTGGGGAGGGTAGAGTGTACGCAAACCTTACCACTACCTCTTGATTAAGGTAGTTATGCATCTCCAATACAAGCTTTCAATATGTTTGCTAGAAGTCATCAGTTCTATTTTTCTTCATAGTATATTTTTCTTCTATTTTTGTCTTGAGTGGGGGGTCAAACGGAAACAACCTCTCTACCTCACCTCTGAGGTAGAGGTACGGTATGCGTACACCCTATCCTCCCCAGACCCCATTTTGTGGGACTGCAATGGGTTTGTTGTAGTAGATATCTTCATATAAAGTAGAGTGGATCAACATGACATTGGTGTAGATTTTATGCAGAAATATGTTTATATGAATTTTCAACACAATATAGAATAGTCCATAGTCTATATTCAAAGTTGTTTGTTAAAATTGATTGCTACTGCATTTAATATTATGGACCAGAAAATTCTGTGTCTACTTGGATTTTTTTTGTTTATATTTGCCTAGTTTGGCAAGGAATTTGGTGTTATGCTTGAAAATTCCACTGGTACTCTTATTTGTATACCGCTATTTAACCTGTACCTACTTTTTAAAATTTTTTTGCTCGACTACTCATTTCAAAACAACTTCAAACATGCGAGATCTAAAGTTAGGCTTGACAAAGTAAAACTTCCAATAAAAATGTATGAAATTGCATATAGTTGAAGTTCAGATGTAACATGTTTGAAATTATTTCAAAGTAGATAGACATGCAAGTTTTTACGCACTACGGATATGACTTAAATGGCGATCCTGAAATCGGGTATATGTGCATTGTGTCCTAGTAATGTCCATGAGTAACATCCAAAGCAGGAGGTTGTCACGAAAAAAGTTTGATGTTTACATCAACTCGATAAATACATATCATGTGCAACTTTACATATACAAACATTACTAAATCATAATTGATTAATTTCTCAGGTCAATTCGTTCCTTAATTGTGGTCAGTTAATATGATTTGATGTAAATATTGAATGCGTTTGAAGTGTTTTACGGGATATTAGCAAGTATTACAACAACAACATACCCAGTTGGTTTCCACAATTGTGGTCTGGGGAGGGTAGAATGTACGTAGACTTTACAACTACCTTGTAGAGGTAGAGAGGCTGTTTCCACCAGACCCTCAGCCAAGTGCAACAAAAGCAAGTACAAGGAGAAGAAAACAATGAAGAAAGTATAACAATTAATAAGAAAAGCATCACAGAGCTTACACGCAAGAAACAATTACAACATCAAATAATATGGTAATCAAAACAATAGACAACATATGACGATAGATATCAAAAGCAAAAGTCATTTTTTAAAAATAGAAAGGAAGCAGCAAATTTTAGAGATTCCATAGCCTGCAAAGACAAACTAAATAAACAATAGATTTTAATTTAGAAACTCCCAAACTATATAGATGCTCCTTTGGAAGCATCAAATTTTAGAATCGGGTAAACAAGACTCATGAAAATTAAACATTTTTTCAAAATAAAAAATAGAAGCAAAACACTGTCCTTTGTTCTAAAAACAAAAACCTTTTAAGAGGTTTTTTTTGTCATTTATCTCATATGAGGACTCTATTGGGGTTACCGGATATATCGCTGAGACGGAAATTGGAGTTGTCAGCAAAACATTGTCGTTTATTTTAAAAACAAAAACCTTTTAAGAGGTTCTTTTTGTCATTTATCTCATATGAGGACTCTATTGGGGGTACCAGATACGTCGCTGAGAGGGAAATTGGAGTTGTCAACAAAATACTGTCGTCTGGTCTAAAAACAAAAACCTTTTAAGAGTTCTTTTTGTCATTTATCTCATATGAGGACTCTATTAAGGGTACCGGATACTGAGAGGAAAATTTTAGTCGTCAGCAAAACACCGTCGTCACCTTCTTTTGTTTGTGGTGGTTGTAGGTTCGTAGCGAAAATGAATGAAGGGAGAGATGTGTGTGCTATTTTTAGATCGATTAGTAGTTAATTTAGTAGGAAAAAAAAGTCCTACATAAATATTTACATGGTCACACTTTGGATAATAAGAAGGAAAAGAAAATGTTATTCATGAGTTTGGATTTGATTTGATCAACACTATTCATTCATTAAAGATGTCAATTGGAATTTGTACAAGTTAATTGCATAATTTATAACAAGGAACACATTATATTGAAAATTCATTACTTGAAGATTTATCAAACTGTCAATATCAACTTGACTTTGTAATGTTGATCAAGATTTGTGGACAATAATAATCCACTATAGTATGTATACTTGTGGAAAACTAGAATAATACTCGGAACACATAAAAATAAAATAAGATAAAATAAAAAAAATATATTATAAGGCATTGATCGATATCTGAAATTCAGTGATCCGACTAATTCGAATTCATGTAGTGTATGATCCAATAAATAGGAAGCACTCTTTCTCAAAGGTTTCCTCGTTCCTAAGTCCTAACTTGAGGTCTTTGATTAAAGGTAAAGGGATTTCATCCATCCTACCACACTCCTCGATATATTTATATTTAGCGATTATAGTATTTCTCGAGGTTTTTATTAATCATTGTTAGTATACATATGAAGATGTGTTATCCAATTGATTGATTTAAGAATATACTTTGGCCAAGAAAAAAAAAGTTATTTTCATTTATAGATTAGAAAGAACAGGTAACATAGCTTGTACTTGTTTATAAAGTTCTCATTGTTTTTGTCGCAGCTAATTTCTATTTGTGTAAATTTTACGTATGATCATTAAACTCTATCTACTTTAAATATAAAAGGATAAAAATATTTTGTTGCTTTAAAGTAATTAAACTTCATTAAGATTTCAAATATCATTCTTGAATTTAAGTTGATTCTATTTCGATTTTTTCTCGAAGAAAGACAATTAGACGATTCTCAATCATGATCCTTGCCAATGAAACATTCATATAATATACAAAAAGAAACCTAAGATATTTGATACTTCTCTCTTTGGGAAAAGTATCAATTCCAACACCGATTTCATTAAATATCTTACAACTAGAACTGTGATTCCCCAAAAGTGAGCTAACTCAGTTAATCCTGAACATATATACAAAAGTAACACTTTAACAATCTGGATTCATATCTTTCCCCCAACCCCCTATCTTCTCTATTCAGAACAACAATAACATACCCAGTGAAATCTCACAAGTGGAGTTTACGGAGGTAGAGTGTATGTAGACCTTTACCCCTACTTCGTGGAGGTAGAGAGATTGTTTCCGAAGGACCCTCGCTAGCCTTCTTTGTTCAAAACAGCAACATACCTATTAAAATCCCACAAGTGGGGTCTGGAGAGGGTAGGGTATACTCAAACCTGACCCCTACCTCGTGGAGGTAGAGAGACTGTTTTCGAAGGACCCTCGGCTGCCTTCTCTATTCAAAACAATAATCTACCCAGTGAAATCTCACAAGTGGGGTCCGGGGAGGATAGGTGTACTCACACCTTACCCCTACCTCGTGGAGTTAGAGAGGCTGTTTGAAGGACCCTCGACTGCCTTCTCTGTTCAAAACAACAATATACCCAGTGAAATCTCACAAGTGGGGTCCGGGGAGGATAGGGTATACTCACACCTTACCCCTAACCTCATGGAGGTAGAGAGGCTGTTTGAAGGACCCTCGGCTGCTTTCTCTGTTCAAAACAACAATATACCCAGTGAAATCTCACAAGTAGGGTCCGGGGAGGATAGGGTATACTCACACCTTACCCCTAACCTCGTGGAGATAGAGAGGTTGTTTCAGAAGGACCATCAGCTGCCTTCTCTGTTCAAAAACAATCTGTACAACAATGACAAGAATCTTAACTAACAATTTATACAATGCTGCGAACAAGATAACACATTCTGCTAAACCATCAAACATCCTATTTCTCAATAGCCAGTGCAACTTTAATTAGAAGTAGATGACAGACAAATATAGCAAAAGACTACTAATCATATCAAACACATCGACGCAGACTGAGCTTCCAAAACATAACAGTGAAGAACAAATTAAGGGAATTTGGCAATTCATCCCTTGTTTAACAAAACTAATTGACAACCGATAAACATTCAGTCTACCTACCTACCCTCAAATCACATATCAACTGAGTGAACATCGTGATGCCTTTGTTGAGAATAGAATAGCTCTGCCTTGGGAGAAGCTCTGGGAAAACGCATCAACTCTAAGGCAATATCAATGTTTATGTCTGCATACTGATCAATGCACATCCTTAGCAGAGATGGAGTGTGAGAAAGCAGTAACTTCACAAAAATCACTTCAGCTTTTGAACTCCGAAAATCACTGATGTCCACATACTCGAGCTTGTCGAGTGGTCGTTCCAAGCAAGATGGTGTGTCCAGATACTTCGAAACTGCTCTGGCATTGTTCCCGGAAGAACAGACCTAATGGTATAAAGAAATTCCAAGTCATTATAGCTTTTCAAAGTTAAAAATATATCAAGAACAGTAACAAACCAAGATCGTACATATATTTATCAAGCGTATAACCAAATCTTGATAAAAAAAAATAATCAAGTGTATAACCAAATATATTTACTTTTCTTACCAAAATCTTAAGTTCACTCAAATTGGGGGAGTTCTTAACCAACTGTAGACCGCAAGAAATCAGACACATTTTGCCGAAGTCCACATTTAACAATAGACGCCGCAAGCAGTTGAGAGTAAAAGGAAGCCCATTCGAAACAATGTGTGCACTCAAAAGCTTTGAAGCAAATACAATAATTAGAATCATATGAATTAACCATCACTATAAGATATTCAAGTGAAACAAGTAGTCAATATCTTACCTCAACAAAGACTGAATCCAAATGTAGTACCTCAAGTGCTGTCAAGCTAACAAGAAGATTGTACAAAAGACTTCTTGTGGGATTGTATCCAAGTATTATATCATTTGTTGGATTATCAACCAGTCCGTCCAATTCAAGTTTTAACAGTCTTATATTCTTGCAGTTGATAAAGCAATATAGCACGAGATAGCTACAGTAAACAACGCACAAGGACTTCAGTTCTGGTGAAAAAAAGTGTAGGTATTTAGTCTGCTGACACCAGTTCAAGGTCAAATTGGCAAGAAGGGGGGCATTGATAACACAAAACGGTATTATGGCTGGCACAAAGGTTATCTCTTCCAGATGAAGGGTGATAAGATTCGGAAAAGTGAGAAAGGGATTTGTTGGTTTGAAAATACATTTGAAGAGTTTCAACTTTGTCAAAGTTGAGCAATTAAAAATAGAAGAAGGCAGTCTATAGGTATAATTATGTGAAATGCGAAGGGTTAGCTCCTTGACACATTTTCTGGTGACATGAATCACCCATCTATCGATACATTCGTATGAAGTCAAGCGCGCTCCTCTAGCGTCAAGATCAAACTTCACAATGTCCCCCATATGCAGTAACAGAATACTATCTACTGCTTCTTTGAAGTTGGCTTCTTTCTTAAAATTAAAACAGAAGTCATAATCCAGCACCAAATTTGGAAGTGCGGCCCAAATACATCTCCAATCTTGGGACAAAATACTAGTCCTTGCTGCATCTCGAACCGGTAAGAGCTCAAGGAAACGATCAATAATATTTCTTGGTAAACTACTGATTCTATCTTCACTATCCCCTTCAACAGCAACTTTTTTTCCATCTGCTAGAAGAATTTGGGAAGAAAAAAATCAAATAACTTTAGTGGTGGGGGGTTGTGAGCTCCTTGCCTTCCACAGTTGAGATGTGGTGTGTTCAAACCCCATCAGTAGCATAACATACAGCCGAGTGTACGCAGCCTTACCCCTACCTTGAGAAGGTAGAGAGGATGTTTCTGATAGACCCTCGACTCAAGTAAAACATATCAAATCAAGTATGAAAAATAATGGGGAAAGGAGCAGTGGCAACAACAAATAATATAATAACCAGAGCAAAGGATACAAATGGGTAATACTAACATCTTAAAATATGATAATAAGAAGGTAATAATAACAATATAGAGAAGGGAAATTAGGCGACGCTCGACTACCTACTAACCTCGCCTGATAGTATAAAAGAATTATAATGAATAAAAATTGTGGTGGGTGTACTTTGTTCCTTAATGCATACCGCGGAACTTAAGAAAGTGAATATATTTGGTCAGCTTCAAACACTTGGGAGCCCGTTTGGACATGATTTTTTTTTCTTTCAAAAGAGCATTTGGTTTGGTTGTATATTGTACTGATTTTTTTGATTTTTTTTTTTTTAAAAGATCAATTTCAAAGTTTCCTCAGTCGTAGTTGTGAGATTACACTAGGTATGTTGCTGTTGTTGAGGAGTTCGAAAAAGTATTTTTAACCATTTTTCAAGTGAATCTTCTTTTTTCACCTACAAAACATTTACCCTTTTTCAAGTTAAATGCATGTCAAACACAACTTCAACTTCCAAATATCCCTTTTCAACTTTTTTTTTCAAATATCACAATCGTTTATGTCCAATCCAAAACTAATAGAATATACAGTAAAAAAATAAAATACAACAACAACATACCCCGTGTAGTTCCATAAAGTGGGGTCTGGGGAGGGTAGAGTGTACGCACACCTTACCCCTACCTCAAAGGTAGAGAGACAATTTCCGATAGACCCTCGGTTTATTAAAAAGAATACACAAAACAAAATGAACAAACTAAGGGTGCTTCTACTCAAAGAAAAAAGGGTATTGAGAGGTCTTAAATACCTAATTCTCTCATCGTGTTCTTTTTCTTTATTTCTGAGTTTGTTTGTCAATTCAAAACTTCAAAAATTTATCTATGTTAGAGTGAGTTAGAGCCTCGCATTGGTTGGAGAATGGACTGGTGGTCTGCTTATATGGACTTCGGCAATACTCCCCTCATGAGCTAGCCGTTGGAGTTGCGTACGCCCTCATTGCCATTTCTCTCGATTTCATGGTATCAGAGCCAGATCCAACCCCGTTTGGACTCCCGGTCCGCGCTCCAATTACATTTATATCCTAAAGTAGTCATACAAGTGGGGTCCAAGGAGGATGAGATGTATGCAGATCTAGGGTAGATAAGCTATTTTCGATAAACCCTCGTTTCGAAAAAAAAAAGTGCAATCAAAGCAGAAACAAAATTGGAAATAAATTATGGCTTCATGCTATGTTACAATTACAAGCAGCAAATAGAAAAAAAAAATTTGGAAATGAATTGTTTCTTATGGCCTTAAATTTATAAACAAAAATGAAAGGAAAACAGACAAGGGAAAAAGAGAGAAATACATACTTTGAGTCATGTTGATTAACAAAGAAAATTCCCTGAGCTCTTAGTGAAAAGGAGAAAGGGGTACTAAAGGGGGTAGAGTGTTAAATAGGAGTAAATACTCCTTCGGTAAAATTTATGTGGCACGTTTTTTTTAGGTCGCCCTAAACTAATATATATAGTTCTCTATATTAAGAAACATTTCATTTTTGTTACTTTTTGAAATGACTTATAGCGATACAATATTAAATGGTACAGTAGCTATCAATTTTAACAAACAACTTTGAATATAGCATGAGGTACTCACTTCTAGCTGGAGGAAATCCTCTGCATGGCTTCGTGTGAAGTTGTAGGAGGGGATGAATCCTTAGCAAACTGTAAGATTGGCAAGGTGGGGGGTTTTCTACTGAAAGTAAAGTTCTTGTTTAGAGTATTATAAAGGACCAGATTTTTTTGCCAGAAATGGTAGCCAAAAATGCCATTGTTTAGGAATTGTGAAGAAAAGTACTCTATTATGGCAATGGTGTTGGTAGTGAAGAAGGAGGTCATTCTTGTATAGTACTTTTATATAGGTAAGTGATGTTCTTATTCCTCTTGCATAAGGTTTATAATTATTCCCTTAGTCAAGACTTTGTCTTTAGAGAGTTTTTTAATGTTTTATTCAACAAAATTTTACTATAATGCATCTCCAATAAACTTTCAATATGTTGGCTAGAAGTCATCAATTCTAATTCCTCTTGACCTTCATAACACACCACATTCTATATTCAAAGTTGTTTGTTAAAATTGATAGCTACTGCACCATTTAATATTGTATCCTTATAAATCATTTCAAAAAGTAACAAAAATAAAATGTTTCTAAATATAGAGAACTATATATATTCGTTTAGGGCGACCTAAAAAAAGCGTGCCACATAAATTTTAACGAAGGAGTATTTACTCCTATTTAACACTCTACCCCCTTTAGTACCCCTTTCTCCTTTTCACTAAGAGCTCAGGGAATTTTCTTTGTTAATCAACATGACTCAAAGTATGTATTTCTCTCTTTTTCCCTTGTCTGTTTTCCTTTCATTTTTGTTAATAAATTTAAAGCCCTAAGAAACAATTTATTTCCATTTTTTTTCCTGTTTGCTGCTTGTAATTGTAACATAGCATGAAACAATAATTCATTTCCAATTTTGTTTCTGCTTTGATTGCACTTTTTTTTTTCGAGACGAGGATTTATTAGAAATAGCTTATCCACCCTAGATCTGCATACATCTCATCCTCCTTGGACCCCACTTGTATGACTACTTTAGGATGTAAATGTAATTGGAGCGTGGACCGGGAGTCCAAGTGGGGTTGAATCTGGCTCTGATACCATGAAACCAAGAGAGATGGTAATGAGGGCCTAACACAACTCCAACGGCTAGCCCATGAGGGGAATATTCCCGAAGTCCATATAAGCAAACCACCAGTTCATTCTCCAACCAATGTGAGGCTCTAACTCACTCTAACATAGATAAATTTTTGAAGTTTTGAATTGACAAACCAACTCAGAAATAAAGAAATAGAACATGATAAGAGAATTAGGTATCAAAACCCTCTCAATACCCTTTTTTCTTTGAGTGAAGCACCTTTAGTTTGTTCATTTTTTTTTTTTTTTTTTTTTAATGAACCGAGGGTCTATCGAAAACCACATCTCTACCTTTGAGGTAGGGGTAAGGTTTGCATACACTCTATCCTCCCCAGACCCCACTTTATGGAACTACACGGGGTATGTTGTTGTTGTTGTATTTTATTTTTTTACTCTATATTCTGTTGGTTTTGGATTGGACATAAAAGATTGTGGTATTTGATAAAAAAAAAATTGAAAAGGGAAATTTGGAAGCTGAAGTTGTATTTGACATGCATTTAACTTGAAACAACGTAAAAATTTGGTAAGTGAAAAAAGAAAATTCACTTGGAAAACTGGTCAAAATTACTTTTTCAAACTTTGGAACTCCTCAACAACACCAACATACCTAGTGTGATCCCACAACTACGAGTGAGGAAACTTTGAAATTGATCTTTAAAAAAAAATCAGTACAATATACAACCAAACCAAATGATCTTTTGAATTTTTTGTAAAAAAAAAAAGTAACAAAAAAATCATGTCCAAACGGGGTCCATGTGTTTGAAGCGGACCAAATATATTCACTATCTTAAGTTCCGATGCATTAAGGATCAAAGTACACCCACCACAATTTTTGTTCTTTTTAATTCTTTTATACTATTAGGGGAGGTTAGTAGGAAGTCGAGCGTCACCTAATTTTCCTTCTCTATATTTTTATTATTACCTTCTTATTATCATATTTTTAGATTTTAGTATTACCTGTTGTATCCTTTGCTCTAGTTATTATAATATTTGTTGTTGCTACTGCTCCTTTCCCCTTCATACCTGATTTGATATGTTTTACTTGAGTCGGGGGTCTATCAGAAACAGTCAGAAACAGCCTCTCTACCTTCTCCAGGTACGGGTAAGGCTGCATACACTCGGTGGTATCTTATGCTACTGATGGGGTTTGAACACACCACATCTCAACTGTGGAAGGCAAGGAGCTCACAACCCACCACCACTAAAATTAATGGTCTAATTTGATTTTTTTCTTCCCAAATTCTTTTAGCAGATGGAAAAAGAGTTGCTGTTGAAGGGGATAGTGAAGATAGAATCAGTAGTTTACCGAGAAATATTATTGATCGTTTCCTTGAGCTCTTACCTGTTCGAGATGCAGCAAGGACTAGTATTTTGTCCCAAGACTGGAGATGTATTTGGGCCACACTTCCAAATTTGGTTCTGGATTATGACTTCTGTTTTAATTTTAAGAAAGAAGCCAACTTCAAAGAAGCAGTAGATAGTATTCTGTTACTGCATATGGGGGACATTGTGAAGTTTGATCTTGACGCTAGAGGAGCACGCTTGACTTCATACGAATGTATCGATAGATGGGTGAGTTATGTCACCAGAAAATGTGTCAAGGAGCTAACCCTTCGCATTTCACATAATTATACCTATAGACTGCCTTCTTCTATTTTTAACTGTTCAACCTTGACAAAGTTGAAACTCTTCAAATGTGTTTTCAAACCAACAAATCCCTTTCTCACTTTTCCGAATCTTATCACCCTTCATCTGGAAGAGATAACCTTTGTGCCAGCCATATCGTATTGTGTTATCAACGCCCCCCTTCTTGCCAATTTGACCTTGAACTGGTGTCATCATGCTAAATACCTACACTTTTTTTCACCAGAACTGAAGTCCTTGTGTGTCGTTTACTGTAGCTATCATGTGCTATATTGCTTCTTCAACTGCACGAATATAAGACTGTTAAAACTTGAATTGGACGGACTGGTTGATAATCCAACAAATGATATAACACTTGGATACAATCCAACAAGAAGTCCTTTGTACAATCTTCTTGTTAGCTTGACAGCACTTGAGGTACTACATTTGGATTCAGTCTTTGTTGAGGAAAGATATTGACTACTTGTTTCACTTGAATATCTTATAGTGATGGTAATTTCGTATGATTCTAATTATTGTATTTGCTTCAAAGCTTTTGAGTGCACACATTGTTTCGAATGGGCTTCCTTTTACTCTCAACTGTGTGCGGCGTCTATTGTTAAATGTGGACTTCAGCAAAATGTGTCCGATTTCTTGCGCTCTACAGTTGATTAAGAATTCCCCCAATTTGAGTAAACTTGAAATTTGGGTAAGTAACGAAAAGTTATGAAGTCTTGCACTTAACATTTCTGTGATCTGGTTACCTTTTGCACTTAATATTTGTGAAACATGAGAATCTTAAATGACTTGGTATCTCTTCTTACCATTTTTTAGGCTGATGCTTCCAGAGACGACGTCGAAGCCGTTTTTAAGTACCTGGACACACCAACCTGCTTGGAAAGACCACTCAACAAGCTCGAACATGTGGCCATTAGGTCTTTTAATAGTTCAGAAGCTGAAGTGCTTTTTGTTAAGTTATTGCTATCTCGCACTCCATCTCTGTTAAAGATGTGCATTGATCAATATACAGACATAGACATTGATATTGCCTTAGAATTGATGCGTTTTCCCAGAGCTTCACCCATGGCAGAGCTATTCTATTCTCAACAACAGGATTAGGATGTTAACTCAGTTGATATGTGATTTGAGGATAGGAAGGCAGACATATGTTTATCAGTTGTCAATTAGTTTTGTTGAACAAGGGATGAATTGGCAAATTTTGTAAAATTTGGCCTTCCTTTAACTAGTATGTTCTTCACTAAATGTTTTGGAAGCTCACTCTGCGTCGATGTGTATGATACGATTAGCAGCATTTTGCTATATTATTCAGTCATGTACTTCTGATTTAAGTTGCACTGGCTATTGAGAAATAAGATGTTTGATGGTTTATCAGAAAGTGTTATCTTGTTCATAGCATTGTATACCAGTTTTAAGATTCTTTGTCACAGTTAAACAGATTATTGTGGTATATAAAATGGAATAACATGGTCAGAATTCATTTAACTGACCTCAATTTACTTGGATTTGAGATTGAGACATAGTTATTATTGTTGTCACAGTTATTTTTTTTTCTTGTATCAAAAGAATCGCTTTGTTCCTATTTTACTTAAAAGGTCACTCAAGTTGAAAGTGATATATCAAGCCACTTTTTAATGATATGATACCTGATTTTTAAGGCAAAATATAAAACTAAAAATAGAAAACATTAAACTCAATTCGTTTCAACCAAAAACATCCTATTCGACCTAAAGTATGTATATTTCAAGTTTTCAAACCTCAAATAAATTTTATACCTTCAAACATGAATTTTTGCAACTTCAAATCGCATATAACTGAAATAAATTCTAAAGTAACTAAATTACAAAATAATTATATACTTCTATTATAGCTTAAATGAACCCCAGAATGGGCTATCAAAGCTCTTGCCCCAAATTAGATTGTCCACGTTACTTGACCTTTACATTAAGAATATATGTTGCAATTTACTTGTTCATTTTCGTATATCAAGAGACTTTTATTACTTCTTTCTCATACTAGCCTTAATATTAAATAACTATATAAAGTAACACACACAGAGAGAGAGAGAGAGAGAGAGAGTTGCATACCTTGACCTTGAGTCATGTTGATTGGGGAAATTGGCGAATATTCTGTTGCAATTTGTGGAATTTCAGCAAAACTAACGAGTCTTTGAGCTTTCAGAGGGAGGAGGAGAGGGTTAAGTGTGGGCTGGCCCTTAAATAGTACTCCCTCCGTCACCTTTTGATTTGGCAAGGTATTTTTTCTTTTTTTAAAAAATAAAAATTTGTGGTCTAAAATAATTTTTCCATATTTGAAATGACAAAAAATCATTTAATTAAAGGTAAAGAGAGAATTTTAAAGTTAAATTATTTTAAAATATAGTAAAATGATATACTTTTTGAGAAGAACTAAAAGGAAAAGGTACCAGAAAAGTGGGACGGAGGGAGTACTCTCTAAATGGAGGCAAGTGCATGGATCAGTTAAATTAAATTATGGTCGAAGTTTATAAACTTTTGTAAATTTAGTTGCTTTAAAATCAACTTTTGACATACGCGATAAAAGTTGTAAAAAATCAATTTTGAAGTTTCGTGGATTACTTGTGCAAGCAAACTTCTGATACTTGGCTTATATATGTGTGTGATTCAAGTTCGTGTATTGGGTAGGATAGGAGGTTTTTGGAAAAAGGCATAACTACCCCTTGAATTATGACCGAAATCCCAGATGTTGTGAACATGGATAACTCACATAATTCTTATGGGCCAGTTATTTGGATGGAGTCTGGCCTAGTTGTTGGGCCAGGAGCTAAAACGCAAAAAGACCAAGGTATTAGTCAGCCCAACAAGGGATTTACTTGAGATGCAGGTTACTGCAAAATACGGAAGTGTTGTGGCATATGCTGAAATCGAATATCCAATTGCAATTCAAGTGTCACTGCTAGTTCATTTTGATGGTCGAGAAGCTGTGATGCTGAATGAACATCTCGATCGAGATATGGAAAAGTGATTTGGAGACCTTTGAAGGGGTATTCAATGGAATAGGTTTCGAGTTCTTGGCTCTAATAGGTTATACAAAGAATAATCTGACAGGTGGGAAAACTCATTTAGCCTATAAACTCATTTGCATTTCTTTATTTATCCGATGTGGGACAATTGACAAATAACAGGATCCTGGACAACCATGGTGTGCAAATTCCTACTTGTCTGATGGGTTCTCTGTTGTCTATAACTGCATTGCATTTTAGATGTCCTATTGTATATGTACAAGGCTTAGATATATATTATGAGGTAAAACATGACGTTTTGATGACCAACTTCAAGCAAAAGTCAGTTTTGCGACACAATGTTAGTACTTATCTTAACTGCAAAACTGAGATTTACTACACGCTGCTTGTTCGAAAGAACCATCTTGCATTTCTTAGTGCTACTATTAGTCCTCTGAACTATGCTGCTCGTTTTGATGTGCTCCAAACTAGCGTCCCTGGCCCTGTGCAAATTGTTGGACGATATGGTGATGAACATTTATTCAAATCCATGTTTTCCCGCAAGTTGTCCTTCGAGATTTGTGAATATGGACTTATCCATCATTTGTTTCCTGGAAAGAATTGTTGGTTTGCTTATACTGTTACTAATGGTGATGTATAGTAGTTACATGGTTTCGATAATGTGGAGGCAGCGGATATTGGAGCAATAGATTCATCATTGGTTACTGTTTATACATTGCAGGTTTCTTATAATAGACAAGGTTCTTTTTATGTATAACCGTACTAGAGAATGCTCCTTTAGACTATGAATTTTTCTTCTATCTGAATCTTGGAGATTATAGTTTCATTATTGGTCTACAACTGGTTGTTGAACTACAAACGCACTGCTCCAAGATAATTAACAAAAACACACGTCTGGTTGTAGTTCTACAGTAGCTCGAAATTAAAGTATTGGCACTGACTCGACAATGTGGTGGTGATTTTAACAATTCCAAGAACACCAAGATTCTTGTTAAGTACTTGAAATTAATTTGGTTGTTGAAACTTGAGAGGATTATACTATTCAAAGGCTTCTTACTTCACGAACCTTCTGTTGCAAACACTGCCTCATGCTCGAATTTTGAGAAAGCATTTCCTCAAAGTTCTGTTCTTCTACAGTTGGTGGCCTCATTTAGGACTTGTTGTCTACAAACACCGTGATGGACACTAGCCCTTTATTTCTAAGTGGCAGCAGATCCACACCAAAGCACATAAAGCTATACAATGCAACATCTATAGTACTTTCCTTGTGTTACAAGATAAAGAGTTGTTACAGCGTAAGGAAATGGGTAACTTATGGATACATGGTAGCGCCTGCTGGACTGGACTGGACTCACTCTATGTAAATTCAAGTTCTAACAATCTCATATTCTTCCAGTTCATAAAGCAATCTAGCACAAGATATGAGTGACTGTCACGAATGTACAAGAACTCCAGCCCTGGTGAAACAATGTTTAGGTATTGAGTACCATGACACAATTCCAAGGTCAAATTGGAAAGATGAGGGGCCTTGATGACACAATATGATGTGCCAGGCACAAAGGATGTCCCTTCCAGATGAAGGATGATAAGATTCTGAAAACCAAGAAAGGGATTGGGTGGTTTGAAAACACATTTGAAGTGTTTCAACTTTGTCAAGGTTGAACAATTAAAAATAGAAGAAGGCAGTCTATAATAATACTGTGAAATGCGAAGGGTTAGGTCCTTGATACCATTTCTAGTGACATAAAGCACCTATGTATCGATAACTGCATATGAAAGGCAAATGTGCTCCTCTAGCGTCAAGAACAAATTTCACAATGTCCCCCATATGCAGTAACAGAATATCATCTACTACATCTTTGAAGTTGGGTTGGAACTCATTTTAAAAATTACAACAGAAGCGGCGATTCAGCACCAGATTTGGAAGTGCAGCCCATATATATCTCTAGTTTCGGGACAAAATACTAGTTCTTGCTGCGTCTTGAACCGGTAAGAGCTCAAGGATCTGATCTATAATATTTTTTGGCAAATCACTGATTCTATCTTCACCATCCCCTTCAACAACAACTCTCTTTCCACCTGCTAGAAGAATTTGGGGGAAAAAAAAATCAAATTAGTCCCTTAAGTTTAGTGGTGGTTTTTCTTTAATGACAGTGGTATCTAATCCATTGTGCTTGCACAAAGCCTATTTCACCAAATACGTAGTACCTTCCGGCTCCACCAACTTAGGTAATATGTAATTCATCCCACCAAAGCCTAGGCAGATAAGTAGAAATTACCTAGCAATTTTTTAACCTCATGGTTCTCCTCCCACTTCACCGACCATTAGGCCACATACTACTGTGCACAAAATGAACAAACTAAAGGTGCTTTTGCTCAGGAGAAAAAGAACACTATGCAGAGGTATGAAACCTAATCTTCTCAGTATGTTCAACAACAACAACAACAGCAACAACAACAACAACAACAACAGACTTTACCCCTACCTCCTGGAGGTAAAGAGGCTATTTCCAAAAGCCACTCAGCTCAAGTGATGTAAATCAAACGAGTAATTGAAAGGAAAAACGACAGTGAAGAAAACATGACAACTAGTCGGAAAGTTGTGCAGAGCATTGTAGTAAACAACTTGAGTGTAATTCCACAAGTGGAATCTGGGGAGGGTAGTGTGTACACAGACCTTACCCCTACAAGGTAGAGATAGAACTTCAAATTTCATTACTAAAAAGAAGGCCAGCCCGGTGCACTAAGCTTCCGCTATGCACGGAGTCCAGAGAAGGGCTGGGCCACAAGAGTTGTATGTAGTCTTACCCTGCATTTCTAGGATTTTTTCCACGGCTCAAACCCGTGACCTCCTGGTCACCTGAAAACAGCTTTACCAATTACGTAAGACTCCCCTTTTCAAATTTCATCACTGAACAGTAAAATTTCCAACTCGTCGCAGTAAACAACTAGAGTGAAAATTTGCTAGTAATCTTTTCCTTCAAGCATAGACTCAACTACATTTTACATCCTTATGATTACAACAACCACACATGTACATAAGAAACTATAGCATATGATCAATATTAAAGATGAGAATCTGTTAGAAGAATTTGAATAATCTTAGTAGAACGAAAATTCGTTTATTTGCATCAAGCTTTTGAGGGGCTCATTCAAGGCTTAATAGAATAATTACTCAACAGAAAATAAGAGCTTTAGTTTCGGTTCATCGTGATAGCCGGATAGGAATAGAAAAAAAGAGAGATTTTCGCCCTTTGTGGATCACTAGGATAAATGCAGTAATTAGCGAAAGGTGAATATCCTATAGTTATAGTTGATTAATACACGATATGTACAAGAGACAGTTGCATCTTAACCGTAAAATAATTACACAAATAGGTAGCTTAAAATTCATAATCCAAAAAATATGAATAAAAAAAAAAAAGAAGAGAGAATTGCATACCTTGAGTCATGTTGATTGGGAAAATTAGCGTTTTTTAGTTTTTCCAAATGAGATGCTGGGCATTAAATAGGTATCTCTGTCCTTGTCCGCTGTCCTTTTACAAGCCCCTTAATAAATCATTAATAAAAAGGATAATTTTACTGATTTACCCCTCGAAGTAAAAAGGATAATTGTACTAATTAACCCCTACCATAAAAAGGATAATTTTAATGATTTACCACTTTCCATTAACAAAAATTGTTTATTTGCATCAAGCTTTCGAGGGGCTCATTCAAGGCTCATGTGTTACTTGGCACAACTCTTAAGAAAAATTTAAATAAAGCTAGTATATTTTTTTAAACTAAAGCATTGTTTTTTTGTTTTTTTTTTGGTTTGGCACTTCTATAGATATGAAAGTAGGCTTACGAAAGAAGAGGGGGACTTTGCCTTACCTCTTATCATATGTGAGGATTTACAAGATAATTTCTTTACAAAAGTGTGCCTAACAAAGCTATACCAAAAACTAAGTGGAAGACTCCTCCTATACATTCATTTTCATCTTTGAAGCTTTCATAAAAAGAGCTATCCTATTCTATGGGCTATATTAGCTTTCAAGGTACAAGTTGTAATTCAACCATAGTCAAACAGGCCCTTACAGAGAATTACCCCGACCCTTAGTTTCTTCCTCAATAAAATGCATCATTTTCCTGAATAAATAGTAAAAGTTGTTCTATCCCAGGAGTATTAGTATTATTCTTGTATTTTGTTAGTCTTACAGAGTTCTATTACTACCTGTTGTTCCTTTCCCTTCTAGTATCTTTTTATAGTGCTGCTGTTTCTACTTCTTTTTTCACCTTTTCTTGAGCCGAGGATCTTTGGAAACGGCCTAGCTCCCTGCCTCCACAAGGTAGAGGTAAGGTCTGTGTATACACTATCCTCACCGTACCCCACCTGTAGGATTGGGTTTGTTGTTGTTGTAATAAGTAAAAGCTGGCTCATAGTCATAAGCTAAGTTGCTCGGACTCTCCAAAAATGTTGCCGCACCCGTCAGACATTTTTGAAGAGTCCGAGCAACATAGGTCATAAAGTTGCTAAATCAACTTTTTACTTCCACTGTTCTCAACCGAGATGTATGGATCTATGATTGGCTGTCATCTTGTAGCCATAGTTATGCTGCTACTCTTATTGTGTCTGCCTATGAATATTCTAATTACTAATTGTTTGGCATTTTAGTGCACAACTGTTTCTTATTATCTTCCATATTCTTGTAGTGGATCAACGAAGTTTATTGCTTTTCTGAAAAGCAAAGACCCCAGTGATGGAACAGAGCAGGCTTTACTTGATGAGCTGACAGCTTTCTATGATTACCTTAAAGAAAATGTAAGTGATTGTTTTTAGGTTTTACCAAATTTAATTGCCTCTGACAAGATTCACAATTTGATGACTGCTTGGATCCGAGGAAAATGTGCATTGTAGTGATAAGCTAAGAAGTTGTGAAGCAATGTGTTGTCGCTTCATGTGTGAAGCCAAGCTATGCGCTTCAGATAAGTCGCTATGATTTCAATGAGAAACGGTAACTCCTTGAATCTCACTTTGAGGAGTTGGATTAAATTAGGGGTGTCAAAATAAGCCACATTGAGTTGACCCGTTCAACCAATCCAAAATTTAATGGATTGAGTTCAAGATAATTTATAATTGGATAAATCTCAAGTGACAATGTGTCTTATACCACTCTCAAAATCACCCAACTCACCTCACCCCAATCCCACCACACCCCCAACTTACCCCATCCTTACCTCGCTTTCCTTAATTAAATTATTTTTAATTTTTAAAAAGTTTTTTTTTTAAATTCTTTTCTTGCCCCACCCCCCACTATCCTACCCACCGCCCAGCCCCAATAACAAAATTTATTTATTTATTTTTTAATTTTTTTTTTTTTAAATCTTTTCTTAACCCACGATCCAACCCCACCCCACCCCTCCCCCTCCCTCGCACCCCTACCCCTCCACCAAAAAATTAATTTATTAAAAAATAATATTTTCTAAAAAAAAATAATTTTCTTTTTTTTAAAAAATAAATTCTTACCTCAACCCCCATATCTCCCTACCCCCTACGGCAACCCCTCCCCCCATACGGCATACCCCCTCCCCAAAAAAGTTATTTTTTTTAAAAAAAAAATTCTTACCCCACCCCCATATCCCCCCTAAAACCTTTGCACCCCCTCTACACCCCCTGGCCCCCGCCCCCCCCCCCCCCCATACGGCATACCCTCTCCCCCAAAAAATTAAATTTATTTTTTTTAAAAAAAAAAAAAACTTTTTTTTTTTAAAAAAATTCTTACCCCAATCCCCATATCCCCTACCCCCTCCCGCAACCCCACCCCCCACATACAACATACCCCCTCCCCCCAAAAAATATTTTTTTTTAAAAAAAAATCTTACCCCAACCCCCATATCCCCCCTAACCCCTTTGCACCCCCCCACTCCTACCCCCATACGACATACCCCCTCCCCCAAAAGTTAAATTTCTTTTTTTTAAAAAAAAAATTCTTACCCTAACCCCCCATATCACCCTTAACCCCTCACCACCACCCCCACAACCCCCCACCCCCATACGGCATACCCCCCTCCCCAAAAAAATTAAATTTCTTTTTTGGAAAAAAAAATTCTTACCCCAACCCCTATATCCCCCCTAAAACCATTGCACCCCCACATCCCTCTTCCCCCCACCCCCGCAATACGGTATACCTCCTCCCCTAAATAAATTAATTTTTTTTTTAAAAAAAAAAAGATCCCCCCACCCCCTCCCCCCAAAAAATTAATTTTTTTAAAAAAAAACTCTTACTCCCCCACCCCCATCCCCCCACTCCTTACCCACCCTGCAACCCTACCCAAATTTATTTTTGAGTTGATATTCAAATTTTGGTTACAAGGGATAAATTTTAATATATTACTCCCTCCGTTTTAAAAAGAATGACCTACTTTCCTTTTTAGTCCGTTTAAAAAAGAATGACCATTTCCTTTTTTGGCAATATTTTAATTCCAACTTTTCACATGGCATGTTTAAGACCACAAGATTCAAGGGCACTTTGGTAAATTTGCCATAACTTTAATTTAGGACCACAAGATTCAAAAGTCTTCTTTATTTTCTTAAACTCCGTGTCAAGTCAAACTAGGTCATTCTTTTTGAAACGGAGGGCGTAATATTCTTTAGACTAAGCGGGTCAAATTGGGCGGGTCAAGACCCAACCCAATTTTTAACCCATTTCAACCCAAAGTAAATTTGGGTAGGTCATGACCTAACCCAATAACTAATTCAACCCATTTAATATCTCCAACTTCAACCCAACCCGCCCATTTGACACCCTAGATTAAATTATTATGTATTGGGTGTTAAATTAGTTATTTTAATTGAAACTTGACTATTATAGTACTAAATTCAAATATGTATGGTACTTTAAATTTTCCATAGATTATGTGCTTCACTTTTCACTTCTATCCTCATGGACCTTGTCATTATGTTGTGTTTTTCGCTTCTAAAGCACTGCTGCTGAAGTTAGATAAACCTGGTTTTCCCTCTTGTTTTAGTTGCAATTTGTTGGGGTTACCTAGATTGGGAAAATTTTAGATCTGCTTCGGTCTAGTTTGGCCAAATGCAGGAGAGTCAATAAATCAGTATGCCTGAATAAATTGGGCTGAGACACACGTTTCATTTTTCTGACCTCAAAACTTTTCTTACTTTTAATCTTCCCCAAATCAAAATAAAGCTGGCACTAACACTGCTAGTATCTCTAGTGTTAGAAGCCAAATTGACCTTGAGTTGATTGATATAGAACTTGTCGGTGGCCACAACCTTCAACTACTTTACGATTGGTTTTCTCCCCCTTTCACGTGAATTGTGAAAGCCAAAACATCTTTTATTGAAGCCCTTGTTATTGAGGAAAAAGAGAGAATCCTTTTTCTTTAAAAAATCTAAAAAGGAGAAACAAATGACTTGGTTTGTGAGAATTGTGAATTTTGCTGAATTACACAAATGTGAAATCCACCTTATGCATAATCTTTCTCAAACAGGTTAATTGTAGATTTTATTCCTTCCAGCTTCTAGCTACGGTTGACGAAGTTATTCTTTGTTTTTGACTGAAGGGTCCATTTATCAACGGAAATGAGGTATGTGCTGCTGATTTGTCGCTTGGACCAAAGCTATATCATTTAGAAATAGCTTTGGGATACTATAAGAATTGGTCTGTTCCAGATTCACTTTCCTACTTGAAATCACACATGAAGTATCCGATGCTAATGCAGTTTCCCTTTTTAGGTTATCTTTATTTGTTTTTATAACTATTCAGTACATAGGGATCCTTGTTCAGTTTATGCAGCAACTACTAGGTGTGTCAGTTTTTAGATCCTCGACTTAGCTTCTTATCCCAGTAATTCCTAAACATAGCCTCTGTTACCCATGAATGCAAGATGATCAATCTATTGATATTTGCAATCTTTGACGAGTCAATAGTACAAATAAGGTAAGATCAAAGATGAGTCAATGGAATTCTTTTTGGGTAGATAATAGTTATACGTGCATTTATCGGTCTGGTGAGACAATTGCCAACTGGATAGTTTCTTATACCTGAATTTGTTTTGTGTTCAGAGTATATTCTCCAGGGAATCATTCATCAACACGCGGGCACTAAAAGAGGATGTCATTGAGGGTTGGCGACCAAAAGTCATGGGTTAGACAAACTATATCATCTTTTGCACTTATGAAGATTAGGTTTTTGTCGCAAGGTATAGTAAGCTAGCATTTGGAAGTCTCTATGACTATTGTTTGCCATGTATATTTTGATTAAAACACATACTCATCCTTGGTGTCTGAATCCTGAGTATAATATATGTAATAATACATACTTCCTGAGGCTTGTGTGTATGCAAAAGTTGTTATTTTTTCATATCAGGAATGTTAATAGCAACTCATTAATGTTGTGGCCACTTGCTGTAGCATTCATGTTTAATAATCTGTATTTCCAGTACCCACCAAAAGCTGGTTTTATCAGTCTGCATGCTATTTTTCAAGTTCTTGGGGGTTTGAGGTAGAGGTTTAGGGGGTTTGAGGGAGGGGGGAGATAGTGACAATCTTTCGAGCAGATGATCCATGTTATTGGAGTTACGTAGATGTTGGAAAAAACTGGTGACTGACATATAGTAGTTACATGATTCAACTTGATCAGTGTTTGGTCACTTATATGGCATTTTACAAATTCTTTTACCTGTTCCCGTAAGTAGAACTATGACACAAAGTTACAGTTTTCTAAGGTATATACATTGTCTTCATCATGAACTATTCAGCCTATCAGTTCTGGCGACTTGCAATATAATTAGCAATATGATAAAGAGGTGCCGCCTTGGTGGAATCAAAGTAGCTAAGCTCATCCATGGCCGTAGCCATCAGCTCATCGGCAAATTGCCGAGCCTTTTCTAGCCCCATCAACTTAGGATATGTAGCCTTATCAGTCGTTAGGTCCTTACCAGCTGTCTTTCCCAACTCGTCTGATGACTTAGTAACATCAAGAATATCATCTACCACTTGAAACAACAGTCCAATGGACCTAGCATAGCTCCTCAGTCTCTCGACGTCAACCTCATTTCCTCCCCCCATTATTGACCCACAAACCACAGCAGCCTCCAAAAGCTTCCCTGTCTTATGGTGGTGAATGTACTCCAGTTCAGTTAGGCTCACTTGTTTTCCCTCACTAGTTAAGTCCACAATCTGCCCTGCCACGAGCCCTTGTGAGCCAAAGGCTGAACCCAATTCCCCAATGGCTTGAACCACTCTTTGGGGTGTCACATTCTGACTCTTGGTTGCTACATGTTCAAAAGCCAAAGACAAAAGTGCATCCCCTGCAAGAACAGCAGTGTTTTCCCCGAAAACCTTGTGGTTCGTAAGCTTGCCACGACGTAGATCATCGTTGTCCATGCAGGGAAGATCGTCGTGGATGAGTGACATGGTATGGATCATCTCAACCGCACAAGCTGCAGGTTTAGCTAAGGATTCATCCCCTCCTACAACTTCACAAGAAGCCATGCATAGGATCGGCCTGACACGTTTTCCTCCAGCTAGAAGTGAGTACCTCATGGCTTCATGAACTTTTATAGGCTCTTGCATTGGTATTGCATCATCTAGTGCTTTGTTTACCTTGATTGCCTTCATTTTCATGTATTCCTTAAACTCAAACTTAGGCAAGATGAATTTCTCTACCTTTGATGAAACTTCTTGTTCTTTGACTTGAAAAGTTTGGGGCGCGTTTGCGACATTTCTAGCCTGGATTTTCTTGTGATGGAAACTGTAAGATTGGCTAGGTGAGGGCTTTCTACTGAAAGGAAAGTTATTGTGAGTATTAAAAAGGACTAGATTTTCATGGCAAGAAATGGTAGCTAAAAATGCCATTGTTATGAGCTTTTAGGATGGTGTTGGTAGTGAAGAACAAGGTCATTCTTATATAGTACTTTTATATGGGTAAGTGATGCTTTTATTCCTCTTGCATAAGGTTTATAATTATTCTCTTAACTAAGACTTGGACTTTAGTGACTTTTCTAGTGTTATTCAACAATTTTTTTTTAATGATGCATCTCCAATAGAATAGCAACAACATACCCAGTGAAATACCACAAGTGAGGTCTGAGAAGGGCAGAGTGTACACAAACCTTACCACTACCTCGTGATTAAGGTAGTTATGCATCTCCAATACAGGCTTTCAATATGTTTGCTAGAAGTCATCAATTCTCTTTTTTCTTCATAGTATATTTATATATATATATATATATATATTTTCTCCTATTTTTGTCTTGAGCCGAGGGTCTATCAAACAGTCTCTCTGCCTCACTTCTGAGCTAAAGGTAAGGTATGCGTACACTCTACCCTTCCAAGACCCCACATTGTGGGACTACACAGGGTTGTTGTAAACTTGTAGTATATATCTTCATAAAGTAGAGTGGACCAACATGACATTGGTGTGGATTTTATGCAGAAATATGTTTACATGAATTTTCAACACAATTCACAATAGTCCATAGTCTGTATTTAGAGTTGGTTGTTAAAATTGAATGCTACTGCTTCATTTAATATTATGGACCAGAAAATTCTCAGTCTACTTGGATTTTTTTGTTTGTTTATATATGTCCAGTTTGGCAAGGAATTTGGTGTTATGCGTGAAAATTCCACGGGTACCCTCTTTGCACACCAATATTTAACTTGTACCCACTTTGAAACAACACCAGATATTGCGGTATCTGAAGTTAGGCTTGACAAAGTATAACGTCCAACAAAAATGTGAAGTTGCATATGGTTGAAGTGAAATTCACTTGCAAAATTTTACGCCCTGTGGATTATGACTTAAATAGTGATTCAAATTTATATATGTGCATTTTGGCCTAGTTATGACCATAAGTAACATTCAAAGCTGAAGGCTGTCACGAAAAAAGTTTGATGTTTACATCAACTCGATAAATACATACCATGTGCCTTTATATATACTAGCATTTCCTTAATTATGGTCAATTAATATGATTTGATGTAAATATTGAACGCGTTTGAAGTATTTTACGAGCATATCAGCAAGTAATGCGAAGCAAAAATCATTTTTAAAAATAGAAAGGAAGCAGCAAATTCTAGAGATTCCATAGCCTGCAAAGACAAACTAAATAAACAATAGATTTTAATTTAGAAACTCCCAAACTACATAGATGCTCCTTTGGAGACATCAAATTTTAGAATCAGATAAAACAAGACTACATGAAAATTAAGTTACTTTTAATTAAAAATTTAACCAGAATAATTTGATATTGTTATAATAATAGTCATTATCACATAGATGACTCAATTGGTGGTAACCAGTAAGTTGCTGAGAGGAAAATTGGAGTCGTCACCAAAACACTATCGTCTGTTTTAAAAACAAAAACCTTTAGCACTTTCCGCTCTGTGCATAGGTGACATGAGCACTAGCTCTATGAAGTTAAAATCGAATTTTTCTTGTTTGCTTTTTCAAGGCATTCGTGAATAATAATTCAAATCAAGTACTTTTAGTTATTTCACCTACTTTTGTTTGTGGTGGTTGTATTTTTGTAGCGAAAATGAATGAAGAGTCAGATGTGTGTGCTATTTTTAGATCGATTAATAGTTAATTTAGATCAACGTTTACTTACTTGACTCTTTTCTTTTTTTTGCACATTAAAAAAAAACTAGAAAAAGAAAAGTCCCACATAAATATTTACATAGTCACACTTTGGATAATAAGAAGGAAAAGAAAATGTTATTCAAGAGTTTGATTTGATTTGATCAACACTATTTATTCATTAAATATGTTAATTGGAACTTGTGCAAGTTAGTTGCATAATTTATAGGAGGCATTCTATTGAAAATTCAAAACTTGAAGATTTAATCAAACTGTCAATATCAACTTGACTTTGTAATAGTGATCAAGATTTGTGGACAATAATAATCCACTATAGTATGTATGTTTGTGGAAAATTAGTGTAACACCCCACACTTCCGGACTAGAATTTAAACCATTCTTCATATGCGTTTTGGCCCAAACCCAATGATTTCAAGTTGGATAAGTGTATCACCCCGAATGTTTTTGCGAATCTTCATGTAACCAACACTTTGTATAAATTTAGGCTGAAAAATCTGGTTTCAGGTTTCCACGGGTCTGGTTCACAACCAGTGAAAAAGTTTCCACGATCAGTGAAAACTTTTCTGATTTCCACTAGTTGGGTTCACGAACCGTGAACAGGTTCCACGACTCGTAGACCAAGTCATGGACCAGATCCTGAAAGTTGCAAAATCCACCTGATTTCCACGACTCTGGTTCACGGACCGTGAAAGTTTCCACAACCCGTGGACCAAGTCGTGAAAACCTGATTCAGAGAATTTTTTTTTAAGGATCATCTTAGGGGCATTCTTGTCATTTCCTTTATGAGATCCGACCCCTCCATACTTAAAACACCTTTTGAACGATCAGTTACACTTATTTTCAAGAGGAATATAATTAGAAACCCTTTCCTCCTCCTCCAAAACATTCTAAGAAGCAAAAACACCTAGGGCTCAAGATTCAAGGCTCAAATTCTTTTCATCCGAAAGGTATGCAGACTATCTCTTCTCAAATAAACCTTTAAATTGATAATTTTTCTAAACCCTTATATATATGGATTTTCGAACTAGGGTCACAAATGTTTCCATATGAAATTTTCGAAAGAACATGAAATCACATTATGATGTTTTCTACTTGAAATCGCTTTTAAATACATGTTGATTTAAACCTTGAGAAGATGAAATGAATTATATTTTCCCCAATTACCTTAAAGTGTGAACCCTCCATCTTTCGAAAGGCAATATGATCTTCATGTTAGACTTTGACTTTCAGTGTTATGGTATTATCGGGGCCATGTCCCGACTTCAGTTTTTCATTCTTATGCTAGAGGCTTCGTAGACTTACGTAGATGTTGTCTAAATATTTTATTTCAAACTTGTATAAGTTTCAATATGTTTTAAATGGATTTTCTTAATGGGCTATTCTTCCGCAAATGTTTTCTTACATGTTCAAAATAAAATGCTCATGATGTTATGCTAAGGGGTTCTCTCGGGTCTTCATTGGCCTGGGATGCCTGTTACGTCCAAGGCCTAGGCTCGATTAGTGACAAACTTGGTATCAGAGCACTGCTCAAGTGTCCTAGGTTGTTTACGAAGCCGTGTCTAGTAGAGTCTTGCTTATGGGTGTATCGTGCACCACACTTATAATCAGGAGGCTATAAGACATTTAGGAAATGTTTCTCATTATTTCATACTCTAAATTGTGCAATAGTGTTTTCGCTAAGAAAGTTATCCAGATTTCCTACCCGACTCTAATTCTATTGGCTATGCCTCATTATCGAGGTGATACATGTACAAAAGCTCAGATTCCTAATGATGTGATCCTTTCTGATTGAGCCATTAAAAAGTTACAAAACTGCACAAGGACTTTAGAGAAGTCCATTGGTGCATCAAGTCTATTGATTTTAAGTGTACACCTGTATCTTTATGAATTGTGCAGTTGAGTCAAGGTGAGACGTGTATTCAAAATCTTTTCAAAAACTTTATTGTAGATGTCACGCTTAAGGGAGAAGGTAGGTATCTAAATGTTGGGGTAATGTTGCCATCCATTGAGATAGTGTTAATTAGAGTGTTATAAGCTATGAGCATGTGGAATGATCCCCGAGTCAGAAATATGAAGTCATAAGTTTAGAAGTTAGAGTGAAGGTAACTTTTGAGTGAAAAAGATAGTTGTAGTCATGTGACCTTGAGTGAAGGGGGTGGTATGCTCTTATGGTGATTGGCTAAGGTGTAGCAAGATTGGTAGATTTTATGGTAGTTAGTAGAGGAAGTGATTAGTTATGACGATTTAGAATTTATTTGAAATAGGGAAGAGGCTCATGATGGCTTGTTATTGTAGTAGTAAAATCAACTATAGGTTGTGAATGGAGTGATAGAGTGGTTAAGAATTTATAAATTTATATTTCAATTTGGGAATCTTGGAGAAGGAGACTCGGTGATGTTTATAGAATCTTATAGGTAGTTTAAATGTATGCATGGGTAAGTAGATGTGATGTGAGAAAGGAGAATGTACTAATGGACTATAATGGATTATATTGTAAAAATTTAGATCGACTATCCTTATCATGTGGTTTTAGTAGACCCACAATTTCTTAATTTTTCTAGTAGTTGTAAGCCAGTATAGTATGTGGGAAGTTGTGTAATGAATTAAGGTACAGTAGTAATGTGGTGAAGAAGATTGTCCTTGTAAGCCACAATTATGGGGAAGAAGAAATTAAGATCGACCACTCTGTCAAAGTTTTGGTGAATTAGTATTTCCTGATTTTATCTGGTAGCTATGAGCTAGTATAGTAGGTGAGATGTTTCATTGGAAATCCATGATTTATAGTAGACACTAAGCATGAACTTTAGATGATCATCGTGGTGAAAAGAATGACAATATAAGTGTGATAAAACTAGTTTGGAAAATGAATTTAGCAGGCTTGATATGATGTGTGGAAGATCTTAGGTTGATAACTTATGAAAAAAAAATAAATTGAATGTGTAATTATGATATATACATGAGGACTAGTGTTAAAGCATGTGAATTGTGACTAAGTCATTAGATGAATAAGAGCCTTAAGTTTATAAGAATGTTGTACCCCAGGTAGTATGATGTTAGATGTGGTTTTAAGTTTACAAGTGTTATGTGTTCCTAGTAAGTTTTCTTGAGTTTGTTTCATATGAAGAGGGCTAGGTAAATATCGTATGGTGTTTTGAAAAGCTTAATTAAGGGGTTTTTAGATGGATCAGGTTGAACTTCTGAATATAGTTTTAAATTCCTTTGAGCTAGTTGGATATGATGTTAGAGGTGTGATGCTAGTAGACTATGAAAAGGAGGTCAGATTGTTAAGTATTAGAAGGAGTAGATATGTATGCCAATGAGAGTGTAAGTTAGGGTGATGATTATAAAGGCTAGGGAAAGTTAAAAACAGTATCCCTGAAAGGGTTGTCCTAGGAAGAAGTTAGTATATTCCTATTATAGTTTAGCAAGTTGAGTTTAGTGTTCATGTGTATAGTGATACCCACCGTACCGAGTGTTGTGTATATAACTTTGTTTAGAGAATAGGTCCGCAAACTTAGGATAACGACCTTTGAGCTAAGGGGAAGATGATGAGGTGTTGAACCAAGCCAATTCTTGAGTTTCTAGTGGTGATGAGTTCAGAAAATAGTTATGGTGCGTGCCATAGAAACCATTCTTTCTAGCATATTTCTCATCTTTATGCCAAGAATATTCTCTCCCCATGTCTTATGTATTCATGTCAGTACCTAAGGTCCACACTCTCTATGTAAAATCATGTCCAGGCTCTATCCCTTGAACTAGAAGCAGCAGTGTCCCTCAGTGATCCAAATTTTCTCTAAGACTCTAGGGACACAATTCTCTATGTTATGATGCTCATGATTCGTGAGCCTATGTCTCACGTTATGCTCAGTTTTAAGAAACTATACCTATCTATGTTACCAGCTCATATTATGTCATGTCTAATCTCAAAACTACACTCTCTATGCAAACTCATGACCATTCTCAGATCCCAAAATGAGAAGCAATAGCTTAAGCAACAATCTTAGTCTATTTTCCTTGAATTTATGAATTCCAGCTTTATGTTATACAACTCAAAAAAATATGCACTCATGTTTCTCAATGTGCCCAGTCCTAAGAACTCATGCTATGTTATGTTTATGCCAGAACGATCCTCTATTCATGATCTATGTGTTTGATATATGAAGCACTTCATGCCCATTATACTGTATCTTACTTCACATGCCCCATCTTGCGTATGCTACAAATATGATTCATAATTGAGTAGTAGCACTCTTGTTCCTGAAGCTCGTACGCTAGTCCCTTAGTGATATTCCTTATGTTATGACGATAGTGGTGATGAGAGCGGAGTAATGAGTTAGATAAGAGAGTAGATGTTCCTTGTTGTAAAAAATTATGGTGCGACAACTCGATGTTAAGGTTATAGATGAAGAGAGAAGAGTGAGATGAACTTTCGTTATGTGAAAAAGTTAGAAAGGGGGTATATGGTGTAAATGTTTGTAAAGGTTATTGAAGTTGCTGATTTTAGGTGTGGAAATCCATAAAGGGAGTGTAGTAATTCTAGGCTTGAATGTTGCGATTGATATATATGTAGGTCATTGTACTATATGGCTAGTACTCCTTGATTAAAACTTGAGGTTGTTTGATTATAGTGATAAGATGGAGTAGTATTCCTGGAGGGATGTAAAGTATAAAGTCCTGTAGCATAGGCTCGCACGATTGTACTAGGTGTAGTAGCTTTTAACTCAGGGTTAGGCTTGAGCATGGAAGCGCTAACCAGTTAGACACGGGCTTTTGTGGTTATGAATTTCGTAGGGAAATCTTAAGTTGGAAATGATGAAGTGTGGTACTCATAGTATGAAGCATAGTTGAGAAATGTTGCCAAGCTTAGGGGTTTTTAGTCATACCATTTGAGGTATAAATACTCTTGTTCCTACATTCAGCACGATAGTATTTCTTGTTATGTATCCATCTTAATCTATGTTTATTATTCCCTGAAACTCATGCCTTACATCATTATGATCATGTTACGTAAAACTCATGTCCTAGAGCATGTATATGTCAAGTTTCAAGTATCTCGTGATTCATGCTTACCCCAAATGCTTGATGTGGTCATAAAGCTCCTCTTGATGTATGTAAGTTAGAAGTAAAGACTTGATGTGAAGTTTCGGCCCTTATGTCCGTTCGTATAGAGCTTCAATGATTCCATATCCCTCATTCGAGGACTAATGATCCCAAAGGGGAGATATTGTAACACCTCACACTTTTGAACTAGAATTTAAACCATTCTTCATATGCGTTTTGGCCCGAACCCAATGATTTCAAGTTGGATAAGTGTATCAACCCGAATGTTTTGGAAATCTTCATGTATCCAACACTTTGTATAAATTTAGGTTGAATAATTTGGTTTCAGATTTCCACGGGTTTGGTTCACGATCAGTGGAAACTTTTCTAATTTCCACGATACGTAGACCAAGTTGTGGACCTGATCCTGAAAGTTGCAAAATCCACCTAATTTCCACGACTCTGGTTCACGGACCATGAAAGTTTCTGCGACCCGTGGACCAAGTCGTGAAAACCTAATTCTGAGAAAAAAAATTTAAGGGTCATCTTAGGGGCATTCTTGTCATTTTCTTTATGAGATCCGACCCCTCCATACTTAAAACACCTTTTAAACGATCAGTTACACTTATTTTCAAGAGGAATATGATTAGAAACCCTTTCCTCCTCCTTCAAAACATTCTAAGAAGCAAGAACACCTAGGGTTTAAGATTCAAGGCTCAAATTCAAGCTTTCTCAAATTCTTTTCATCCGAAAGGTATGCAGAACTATCTCTTCTCAAGTAAACCTTTAAATTGATGATTTTTCTAAACCCTTATATATATGGATTTTCAAACTAGGGTTACAAGTGTTTCCATATGGAATTTTCGAAAGAACATGAAATCACATTATGATGTTTTCTACTTGAAATTGCTTTTAAATATATGATGATTTAAACCTTGAGAAGATGAAACAAATTATATTTTCTCCAATTACCTTAAAGTGTGTTGGTTATTTGTTGGGTCAAAGAGGAATTTCTATTTGGTGGATTTAAATGTCGTATTTACGTTTTAATGGTTAAGGGGTGGTTTGACCCATATTAAAAAGACTTATTGTTATACTTGAGCAATAATGTGACCCCAAATCATTTAATGGTTTTCTCAAACGATTTGGTTGGTTGTTAAGAACTACCTTATACTTGATTTGTGATAAGTTGGGCATTATAAAGTGACAACAGACCTTCCGATTAAATGGTTAATGAAATAGATGACTTGCAAGTCTTGGTATGACGATACCAACAACAGTCTATGCCCCTTAATGGAAAAGAAATTGTTTTAATGATGTTTGATGATATGAAAATGCTAAAATCTGGGCTTAAAGAGAATTAGATGGTTAACCAAGAAGGTGTGAGTCTAAATGTCTCAACACCCAAAACCTATATTTTACCGACATAAGGATGGTTTGATCTTTAATTGGACGACCCTATATTTTCCTCTATGAGGATGATTGCTGGCCATAATGTTTTAATCTCAATTCATGCGACAACCGTGGATTAGGACTTAGCCGGTCGAGCGTTGATTGGACCCACATAGCCCGTGGTATTTAATGGAAGTCAGTGATACCATCTAGTTCAGAACTAAAGAATAGAAAGTATGACTTTGTTTTACTTGGAGTCACAACTAATATTTTCTCATATTGCCTTGGCTTTTAATTGTATGATTATTCTCTTTATAAAGCCTATCTTGTCCTTCTATTTGTTCTGTATGCCAATACATTCCACGTATTGACTTTGACTTGGCTTCATCATTTCATAATGTAGGTTCGGAGGCACATTTTCGTGGTAATGTGCAGCAGTAGGTTGGTCCGGACAGCAAGTAGCAAGTGGTGAGCCCTCCATCTTTCGGAAGGCAATATGATCTTCATGTTAGACTTTGACTTTCAATGTTATGGTATTATCGGGGTCATGTCCCGACTTCAGTTTTTCATTCTTATGTTAGAGGTTTCGTAGACTTACATAGATGTTGTTTAAATATTTTATTTCAAACTTGTATAAGTTCCAATATGTTTTAAATGGATTTCCTTAATGGGCTATTCTTCCGCAAATGTTTTCTTACACGTTCAAAATAAAATGCTCATGATGTTATTGTTAGGATATACTATTAACCATGTTGGTTTAAGTTATAGTATTATTTTTACATTCCATGTAAAGACTATTTATTTTATTTAATTAATTTAATAAAGTCTTTGTTTAAATAGATTATTATGTTGACATGTGTGTCCTTCACTTATATAGTAGGCAATTTTGTGCATGGAGTTATTTAACTCATGCACGGAAGATTAAAATTGTTGGTTCTTATAAGTTATAAATTAAAGTTCACAATCAAAGATGAAGTAGGACAAACATCTTGATGATTGTAGCACAAGATTAAAATATAATTTGATCTTAATTATGGGAGTGGTAATATTCCAACTTCTTGTGCTAGTACATTTCGTATGTATTGAATGGACCAAGTAGAGATGTTTGTTTATGTTCTGAATATTAATAAACAACTTCTCTAGTCCATTACATGTACTTATACTCTTAATCTTGATATAATTGTTATGATCTATGTAGTTTGATTTATTATTTTAATCAATTAAAAGGTGAGACTCTATTGAGAGTCAACATATTCCTAATAGATTGGATAATGAAAAATCACTTAGTGAAATAATAATTAGTTAATAGAACCATGTCTCGAACTTGAGATAGAAGACACCCCTATATGGTTGCTTATAAGTTTTACTGCTGAAGGTTTCAAATTTGTGCTGGTTGAAGAATACCCCATTAGGTCCGCTGATCCCACTGATGATGAAACTAAGGCCTATGACAAGTGGGTTAAGGCTGATGAGATGGCAAGATGCTACATTCTTGCCTCCATGGCGAATGTCTTGCAGCATCAACATCAGTCAATGACTTCTGCTTACGATATGCTTGAATCTCTCAAAGAGATGTTCGGTGAGCAAAATCGTGCTGCAAAGCAGACAGCCATGAAAGCCCTCTTGACCACTAAAATGGTTGAGGGAGCACATTCTTAAGATGATGAGTCCGTTGAATGAGCTGGAAATTCTTGGTGCGGTTATTGATAAGGAATCTCAGGTTGAGATGGTCCTACAGACTCTGCCGGACAGTTTTCAGCAGTTTCGCTTAAATTATAATATGAATAAGATGGACTTGTCCCTTCCGAAACTGCTGAATGAACTGCAAGCGGCAGAATCTATCATTAAGCAACAAGCTCCTCCTGCGGCGTTCATGGTTGACAAACCTTCGTCTTCGACTTCTAAGCCGAAAGGCGACAAGAAGAAGAAGAAGCCCCGTAAGGTTCCAGGTGCTACTGGTGGTGTGGCTAAGCCTAAGGACAAGTGCTATCATTGTAAGCAACCTGGTCACTTTAAGAAACAGTGGCCCGTTACATAGCAAAAATGCATAAACAAGGTACTTCTTTTTCATATGTCGTTGAAACATTTTTAGCGGCTGTTTCTACCCAATTTTGGGTTATAGATTCAGGAGCCACTAATCATATCTGCACTTCTTTGCAGGGGTTTCAGGTAACACGGCACCTAAGTGAAAATGAACTCCACGTGTTTCAGGCAAATGGGGAACCAACACCAGCCTTAGCTATAGGGGCCATTTCCATTACGTTCAGTAGTTCTAGAGTTTTGACTTTAAATAATGTTCTCTACGTACCTTCTATAAGAAGGAATGCTGGTTACAATGTTTATTTTGCTAATAATTCTGCAATTATTAAGTTTAATAAGCATTTTATTATTTCTGCTCCTAGAATAGATGATCTATTTGTGTTTGATGTGTCTCAAAACATGCTACAAACTTCGAAAATTAATAAAATTGATCAATCACATAAGAGAAAACGAATTTTGAAATTGAGTGAAACCTACTTATGGCACTTACGTCTAGGTCATATTAATATAAATAGGATCTCACGGTTGGTTTCTGATGGACCTTTGAGTTCATTGAAAGTGGAATCACTTCCGACTTGTGAATCCTGTTTAGAAGGAAAAATGACCAAGAGACCTTTTCCTTCCAAAGGAAATAAAGCCGGTAATAAGTTAGAATTAATTCATTCTGATCTGTGTGGTCCTATGAATATACAAGCAAAAGGTGGTTTTGAGTATTTTGTGACTTTCACAGATGATTACTCAAACTATGGATATATTTATTTGTTGCACCGTAAATCTGAATGCTTTGACAAATTCAAGGAATTTAAGATAGAAACGGAAAAGCGACATAATAAACATAGCCATACATTACGATCTGATCGTGGTGGTGAATACCTTTCTGCAGAATTCATTAAGTACTTATCAGAATCAGGAATTACATCTCAATATTCTGCTCCGGGTACACCACAACAAAATGGTGTGGCAGAGCAACGAAATAGAACTCTTATGGAAATGATTAGATCAATGTTAAGTTATTCAGATTTGCCTTTTTTCCTTTTGGGGGTATGCATTAGAAACAGCAAATTATATTCTGAACTTGGTTCCTTCCAAGTCAGTACCTTTAACCCCATCTGAATTGTGGAGTGGACGCAAGCCTAGTCTACGGCATATTCGGGTTTGGGGTTGTACAGCACATGTGCTAAAAGGTAAAACTAATAAACTGAAATCTCGGACAGAAGTGTGCATTTTTATTGGATATCCAAAAGGTACTAAGGGAGGTTTATTTTATTGTCCTAATGAACAGAAGGTAATTGTCTCGACAAATGCCAGATTTCTGGAAGCGGACTATTTAATGAACCATGTTCCTAGAAGTAAACTCATTTTACAGGAATTGAGCAATCGAATAACGATTAATGAAACACAACAAGAACATATTCCGAAAACCGTTATTGACATACCACTGCATCCACGTAGTGGGAGAACTGTCAATAGGCAAGAGGTTGCACAAGAGCAAACACTTGACATTACACTACCTCAAAGTAGTGGGAGTAATGTTGAGCAACATGCAATTATGGAGGAAACAGTTCAGGGTAATGTCGAGCAGCCTGCAATTGTGCAGGACGACGTTCAAGGTGTTCAGAATTTAGTTCCAACTGTAGCGGATCCTGTAGTAACTGTTCGTCGTAGTGGGAGAATTATTAGAAAACCTTTATGGTTTGCGCTCTTGGGAGAATCATACGATAGAATCCCTGAGGAGCCTAATACAGAACCCCTTAATTACGTCGAAGCACTACATGACAAAGATGCTGAAATGTGGATTGCTGCTATGAAATCTGAAATGGAGTCTATGTACTCTAATCAAGTCTGGGATCTTGTAGAACCACCTGCGGGAGTCAAACCCATTGGATGTAGATGGATCTATAAGAAAAAGAGAGGTGTGGATGGAAAAGTATAAATTTTTAAGGCAAGGCTTGTTGCGAAAGGGTTTACTCAAAAAGAAGGAATTGATTATGAGAAAACTTTTTTGCCGGTAGCTATGCTTAAATCCATTAGGATTCTCTTATCCATTGCTGCTCATTATGATTATGAGATTTGGCAAATGCATGTCAAGACGGCTTTCCTAAATGGAAGTCTTGATGAGTGCATTTATATGGCACAACCAGTAGGTTTCATAGAAAATGGCAATGAAAACTTGTTTTGTAAACTTAAGAAATCCATCTATGGATTGAAACAGGCATCTAGGGCATGGAATACTTGTTTTGACAATTCGATTAAGACTTTTGGTTTTGATCAATCTGAAAATGAGTCATGCATCTATAAAAAATGGGACGGAGACAAAGTAGCATTTTTTATTCTTTATGTAGATGACATTTTGCTCATAGAATGTGAGCATGTTGAATTCTGTTAAGGAGTGGTTGTCCTCGCATTTTGATATGAAAGACTTGGGAGAAGCAGCTCATATCCTTGGGATCAAGCTTATGCGAGATCGCAGACAAAGGATAATATGCTTATCTCAAGCGCTTTATATTGACACTATTCTTGCAAGGTTTAGCATGCAAAATTCCAAAAAGGGATTCCTTCTTTTTAGGCATGGAATTACTTTATCAAAAGATCAGTCACCCAAAATGGCTGATAAGATAGAGAGAATGAAGGCAGTCCCTTATGCTTCTGCTGTAAGGAGTCTCATGTATGCTATGTTGTGCACCAGACCTGATATTTGCTTTGTTGTTGGCATGGTTAGTAGATTTCAGTCTAATCCTGGACAAGAACATTGGACTGCGGTAAAGCATAAAATCAAGTACCTGAAAAGGACTAGGGATTACATGCTTGTGTTTCACTCTGACAATCTTAGACCTATTAGGTATACAGATTCAGATTTTCAGTCAGATAGAGATTCTAGAAAATCTACCTCAGGATATGTGTTTACTTTAGGAGGTGGAGCCATAGTTTGGAGGAGTATCAAGCAATCATGTGTTGCTGATTCCACCATGGAAGCTGAATATGTGGCTGCCTCTGAGGCGGCCAAGGAGGCTGTTTGGCTCGGTAACTTTCTGAAAGAGCTTGGAGTGGTTCCTTCGGTTCAAGCACCACTCACACTTTATTGTGACAATAGTGGTGCGGTTGAAAACTCGAAAGAACCACGAAGTCATAAAAGAAGTAAGCATATTGAGAGAAAATATCACTTGATTCGGGATATAACTCAAAGGGGTAATGTGAGAGTTTTGAAGATTGAGTCGAAGAACAATTTGCCAGACCCATTTACAAAGGGCTTAACTCAGAAGGTCTTTGATAAGCATGTGGAAGAAATGGGTGTTAAAATTGTGCATGCATGGTTATGAGTCTAAGTGGGAGATTGTTAGGATATACTATTAACCATGTTGGTTTAAGTTATAGTATTATTTTTACATTCCATGTAAAGACTATTTATTTTATTTAATTAATTTAATAAAGTCTTTGTTTAAATAGATTATTATGTTGACATGTGTGTCCTTCACTTATATAGTAGGCAATTTTGTGCATGGAGTTATTTAACTCATGCACGGAAGATTAAAATTGTTGGTTCTTATAAGTTATAAATTAAAGTTCACAATCAAAGATGAAGTAGGACAAACATCTTGATGATTGTAGCACAAGATTAAAATATAATTTGATCTTAATTATGGGAGTGGTAATATTCCAACTTCTTGTGCTAGTACATTTCGTATGTATTGAACGGACCAAGTAGAGATGTTTGTTTATGTTCTGAATATTAATAAACAACTTCTCTAGTCCATTACATGTACTTATACTCTTAATCTTGATATAATTGTTATGATCTATGTAGTTTGATTTATTATTTTAATCTATTAAAAGGTGAGACTCTATTGAGAGTCAACATATTCCTAATAGATTGGATAATGACAAATCACTTAGTGAAATAATAATTAGTTAATAGAACCATGTCTCGAACTTGAGATAGAAGACACCCCTATATGGTTGCTTATAAGTTTTCACGTGTGAACCCTACAGGTGGATTTAGTATCCGTCACGTGAAATAAGTTAAGCATAGTAATATAGGATTGAGTTAGTCAATAAATTAAATTTTTCAGAAAAATTTGATTTAATTGATTGGTGTCGGTAATTCTAACATGGGGAGTTAAATAAGATGTAATGGTAGATTTCAAAGTTAATATCGAGGAGTTCAGTTACAGATTTTTAGTGAAATAATTTGTAATTTATTATGATATGGTAATTCATTCATTTGCGAATTAATATCATAATTAGAAGCCTCAGTTAATAAATCTGCGGTCCCTGTTACGCCTGATTAATTAACCAATTTAAAAAAGAAAATGGATTTAGAAAGGTTTTACACGTTTGTTTTAATAGGAACAAATTCCTATTGATGACAGGAATTATGACTCATATTAAACATTGGTCATTATGGACGAAATGAAAAACGTTTGAGGATTAATGTGAATTAATGAGGAGGTCATAATGCACAAAAACGTGTGGGATAAATGAATGAAAGAAAGACTTTACAACTTCAACTTCGGTTGAATATATAGGGGCTTCTTTTGTTCATTTGTAAAAAGAATAAGAACCTTGAAAATCCATTCCAGAATTTTTCTTTTAACTTGTCCACACAAGTATTGGTTGAGGCAAATTATTCAGGTAGTAGTAGAAGGCAGCAGACCTGGAGAGCAAGGATCTAAACAACATTTGTGAAAGCTTCAAGAGGTATGTATATACTTTCTGAATTTCGGTTTTAATTACATTATCATGTTGTTATGTAAGTTTGTGATCCGAAATTTATGCTTCCGCTGCGTATGTAAATTACACGTTCTAGCAGTTATGCTAAGGGGTTCTCTCGGCTCTTCATTAGCCTGGGATGCCCGTTACGTTCAGGACCTACGCTCGGGTCGTGACAATTAGAATAATACTCAGAACACTAAAAAGAAAATAAGATAAAATAAAACATTTATATTATAACGGCATTGATCAATATCTGAAATTCAGTTATCCAAC
This sequence comes from Capsicum rhomboideum, assembly GCA_031232105.1. NCBI lineage: Eukaryota > Viridiplantae > Streptophyta > Magnoliopsida > Solanales > Solanaceae > Capsicum > Capsicum rhomboideum. The sequence continues at coordinate 51,308,455 of CP124707.1, forward strand.
TAATTCGAATTCGTGTAGTGTATGATCCACTAAAGAGGAATCGCTCTCTGTCAAAGGTTTCCTCATTTGTAGCTCGAGATCTCTGATTAAAGGTAAAGAAATTCCATCCATCCTACCACACCCCTTGATATATTTATATTTAGCGATTATTGTATTTCTGAGTTTTTTATTAATCATTGGTAGTATACATATGAAGATGTGTTATCCAATTGATTGATAAGATAAAGTGATAAGATCATTGTTTTTGTCTTAGGTACTTTCTATTTGCATTAATTTTACGTATGATGATTAAACTATCTACTTTAAAAATAAAGTGATAATTTTTTTTTTTGTTACGTTTAAGTAATTAAACTGCATTTAGATTTCGAATAGCATTCCTTAATTTAATTAATTCTATTTTGACTTTTTCTCAAAGAAAGACAATCATACAATTCCCAATCACGATCCTTGCCGCGGAAACATCCATATATACATAAAGAAACCTTCGCTATTTGGGATTTTTCTTTGGAAAATATATCAATTTCAATACACCGGTTTTATTAAATATCTTACAACTAGAACCTCACCTTTTTCTGATCCAATTCCTCCACTGCAAAACATGTGCTACAATGGCAGGGACAAAGGGTCGCGATTTACTGAAAGTGAGCTAACTCAATTATACTATTTGTTGGAATAATCGAGGATTAATAATCTAGTAAAGTTCATTGACCATACATGAAGGCAAACACAATGAAGGCAAACACTCTTTGTTTACACTATATGTGGATAAAATTTGCCCAAACCAATATGGCAATTGGCCCAAGAATTCCTTACAACTTTGGCAACTAGATTTGTATATTATTGAGGACTTAACAATATTATGCATCTGAACACATTTACAAAAGTAACACTATAGCAATCTGGCTTCATATCTTTCCCACAACCCCCTATCTTCTCTATTCAAAACTAACATACCTAGTGAAATTTCTTAAGTGGGGTTTACGGAGGGTAGAGTGTATGCAGACCTTTACCTCTACTTCGTGGAGGTAGAGAGATTGTTTCCGAAGGACCCTCATCAACCTTCTTTGTTCAAAGCACAACATACCTATTGAAATCCCACAAGTGGGGTCTGGAGAGGGTAGGGTATACTCAAACCTGACACCTACCTCGTGGAGATAGAAAGGCTGTTTCCGAAGGACCCTCGTCTGCCTTCTCTATTCAAAACAATAGTATACCCAGTGAAATCTCACAAGTGGGGTTCGGAGAGGGTAGGGTATACTCACACCTTACCCGAGAGGCTGTTTCCAAAGGACCCTCGGCTGCCTTCTCTGTTCAAAACAACAATATACCCAGTGAAATCACACAAGTGGGGTCCGGGGAGGATAGGGTATACTCACACCTTACCCCTACATCATGGAGGTAGAGAGGTTGTTTACCTTCTCTGTTCAAAACAATGACAAGAATCTTAACCAACAATTCATACAATGCTGTGAACAAGATAACACTTTCTGCTAAACCATCAAACATCCTTCTCAATATCCAGTGCAACTTTAATCAGAATTAGATGACTGAATAATACGACAAAAGACCGCTAACCTTATCAAACACATCGATGCGAACTGAGTTTCCAAAACATGACAGTGAAGAACAAATTAAGGGAATTTGGCAATTCATCCCTTGTTTGACAAAACTAATTGACAACCGATAAACATCAGTCTACCTTCCTACCCTCAAATCACATATCAACTGAGTGAACATCGTGATGCTTTTGTTGAGAATAGAATAGCTCTGCCTTGGGAGAAGCTCTGTGAAAACGCATCAATACTAAGGCAATAGCAATGTTTATATCTGTATATTGATCAATGCACATCCTTAGCAGAGATGGAGTGTGAGAAAGCAGTAACTTCACAAAAATCACTTCAGCTTCTGAACTCCTAAAATCACTGATGTCCACATACTCGAGCTTGTCGAGTGGTCGTTCCAAGCAGGTCGGTGTGTCCAGATACTTCGAAACTGCTCTGGCATTGTTCCCGGAAGAACAGACCTAATGGTATAAAGAAATTCCAAGTCATTATAGCTTTTCAAAGTTAAAAATATATCAAGAGCAGAAACGAACCAAGATCGTACATATATTTATCAAGTTTAAAACCAAATCTTGATAACGAAAAAAATAATCAAGTGTATAACCAAATATATTTACTTTTCTTACCAAAATCTTAAGTTCACTCAAATTGGGGGAGTTCTTAATCAACTGTAGGGCGCAAATCGGACCCATTTTGCCGAAGTCCACATTTAACAATAGACGCCGCAAGCAGTTGAGAGTAAAAGAAAGCCCATTCGGAACAATGTGTGCACTCAAAAACTTTGAAGCAAATACAATAATTAGAATCATATGAAATTACCATCACTATAAGATATTCAAGTGAAACAAGTAGTCAATATCTTACCTCAACAAAGACTGAATCCAAATGTAGTACCTCAAGTACAGTCAAGCTAACAACAAGATTGTACAAAGGACTTCTTGTTGGATTGTATCCAAGTGTTATATCATTTGTTGGATTATCAACCAGTCCGTCCAATTCAAGTTTTAACAGTCTTATATTTTTGCAGTTGATAAAGCAATATAGCACGAGATAGCTACTGTAAACAACGCACAAGGATTTCAGTTCTGGTGAAAAAATGTGTAGGTATTTAGTATGCTGACACCAGTTCAAGGTCAAACTGGCAAGAAGGGGGGCATTGATAACACAAAACGGTATTATGGTTGGCACAAAGGTTATCTCTTCCAGATGAAGGGTGATAAGATTCGGAAAAGTGAGAAAGGGATTTGTTGGTTTGAAAACACATTTGAAGAGTTTCAACTTTGTCAAAGTTGAGCAATTAAAAATAGAAGAAGGCAGTCTATAGGTACAATTATGTGAAATGCGAAGCGTTAGCTCCTTGACACATTTTCTGGTGACATGAATCACCCATCTATCGATACATTCGTATGAAGTCAAGCGTGCTCCTCTAGCGTCAAGATCAAACTTCACAATGTCCCCCATATGCAGCAACAGAATACTATCTACTGCTTCTTTGAAGTTGGCTTCTTTCTTAAAATTAAAACAGAAGTCATAATCCAGCACTAATTTGGAAGCGCGGCCCAAATACATCTCCAGTCTTGGGACAAAATACTAGTCCTTGCTGCATCTCGAACCAGTAAGAGCTCAAGGAAAAGATCAATAATATTTCTTGGTAAACTACTAATTCTATCTTCACTATCCCCTTCAACAGCAACTCTTTTTCCATCTGCTAGAAGAATTTGGGAAGAAAAAAATCAAATAACTTTAGTGGTGGGGGGTTGTGAGCTCCTTGACTTCCACAGTTGAGATGTGGTGTGTTCAAACCCCATTAGTAGCATAACATACTGCCGAGTGTATGTAGCCTTACCCCTACCTTGAGAAGGTCGAGAGGATGTTTCTGATAGACCCTTGACTCAAGTAAAACATATCAAATCAAGTATGAAAAATAACAGGGAAAGGAGCAGTGGCAACAACAAATAATATAATAACCAGAGCAAAGGATACAACAGGTAATACTAAAATCTTAAAATATGATAATAAGAAGGTAATAATAACAATATAGAGAAGGGAAATTAGGCGACGCTCGACTACCTACTAACCACCCCTGATAGTATAAAAGAATTAAAATGAATAAAAATTGTGGTGGGTGTACTTTGATCCTTAATGCATACCGCAGAACTTAAGAAAGTGAATATATTTGGTCCGCTTCAAACACTTGGATCCCGTTTGGGCATGATTTTTTCTTCTTTCAAAAGAGCATTTGGTTTGGCTGTATATTGTACTGATTTTTTTTTAAAGATCAATTTCAAAGTTTCCTCAATCGTAGTTGTGGGATTACACTAGGTATGTTGCTATTGTTGAGAAGTTCCAAAAAGTATTTTTGACCATTTTTCAAGTGAATCTTCTTTTTTCACCTACAAAACATTTACCCTTTTTCAAGTTAAATGCATGTCAAACACAACTTCAGCTTCCAAATATCCCTTTTCAACTTTTTTTTTTCAAATATCACAATCGTTTATGTCCAATCCAAAACTAATAGAATATACAGTAAAAAAATAAAATACAACAACAACATACCCCGTGTAGTTCCATAAAGTGGGGTCTGGAGAGGGTAGAGTGTACGCACACCTTACCCCTACCTCAAAGGTAGAGAGACAATTTCCGATGGACCCTCGGTTCATTAAAAAGAATACACAAAACAAAATGAACAAACTAAAGGTGCTTCTACTCAAAGAAAAAAGGGTATTGAGAGGGTTTTGATACCTTATTCTCTCATCGTGTTCTTTTTCTTTATTTCTGAGTTTGTTTGTCAATTCAAAACTTCAAAAATTTATCTATGTTAGAGTGAGATAGAACCTCGCATTGGTTGGAGAATGGACTGGTGGTCTGCTTATATGGACTTCGGCATTACTCCCCTCATGAGATAGCCGTTGGAATTGCGTTACACCCTCATTGCCATTTCTCTCGATTTCATGGTATCAGAGCCAGATCCAACCCCATTTGGACTCCTGGTCCGCGCTCCAATTACATTTATATCCTAAAGTAGTCATACAAGTGGGGTCCAAGGAGGATAAGATGTATGTAGATCTAGGGTAGATAAGATATTTTCGATAAACCCTCGTCTCGAAAAAAAAAAGTGCAATCAAAGCAGAAACAAAATTGGAAATAAATTATGGCTTCATGCTATGTTACAATTACAAGCAGCAAACACAAAAAAAAATGGAAATGAATTGTTTCTTATGGCTTTAAATTTATAAACAAAAATGAAAGGAAAACACATAAGGGAAAAAGAGAGAAATACATACTTTGAGTCATGTTGATTAACAGAGAAAATTCCCTGAGCTCTGAGTGAAAAGGAGAAAGGGGTAAAGGGGGTAGAGTGTTAAATAGGAGTAAATACTCCTTCGTTAAAATTTATGTGGCACGCTTTTTTTAAGTCGCCCTAAATGAATATATATGGTTCTCTATATTTAGAAACATTTTATTTTTGTTACTTTTTGAAATGATTTATAACGATCAATATTAAATGGTGCAGTAGCTATCAATTTTAACAAACAACTTTGAGAAATTAGGTATATATATACCGAATTGATATAAATATTAAAGGTGCCACCCAGAGAACCAAAGTTGTTTGTAAAAATTGATAGCTACTGCACCATTTAATATTGTTTGTTAAAATTGATAGCTACTGCACCATTTAATATTGTATCGCTATAAATCATTTCAAAAAGTAACAAAAATAAAATGTTTATAAATACAGAGAACTATATATATCCGTTTAGGGCGAACTAAAAAAAGCATGCCACATAAGGTTTAACGAAGGAGTATTTACTCCTATTTAACACTCTACCCCCTTTACCCCTTTCTCCTTTTCACTCAGAGCTCAGGGAATTTTCTCTGTTAATCAACATGACTCAAAGTATGTATTTCTCTCTTTTTCCCTTATGTGTTTTCCTTTCATTTTTGTTAATAAATTTAAAGCCCTAAGAAACAATTCATTTCCAATTTTTTTTGTTGTTTGCTGCTTGTAATTTGTAACATAGCATGAAGCAATAATTCATTTCCAGTTTTGTTTCTGCTTTGATTGCACTTTTTTTTTTAGACGAGGATTTATTAGAAATAGCTTATCCACCCTAGATCAGCATACATCTCATCCTCCTTGAACCCCACTTGTATGACTACTTTAGGATGTAAATGTAATTGGAGAGTGGACCGGGAGTCCAAGCGGGGTTGGATCTGGCTCTGATACCATGAAACCAAGAGAGATGGTAATGAGGGCCTAACGCAACTCCAACGGCTAGCCCATGAGGAGAATATTGCCGAAGCCCATATAAGCAAACCACCAGTTCATTCTCCAACCAATGAGAGGCTCTAACTCACTCTAACATAGATAAATTTTTGAAGTTTTGAATTGACAAACCAACTCAGAAATAAAGAAAAAGAACATGATAAGAGAATTAGGTATCAAAACCCTCTCAATACCCTTTTTTCTTTGAGTGAAGCACCTTTAGTTTGTTCATTTTTTTTTATTTTATTTTTTTTAATGAACCGAGGGTCTATCGAAAACCGCATCTCTACCTTTGAGGTAGGGGTAAGGTTTGCATACACTCTATCCTCCCCAGACCCCACTTTATGGAACTACACGGGGTATGTTGTTGTTGTTGTTGTTGTATTTTATTTTTTTACTCTATATTCTGTTGGTTTTGGATTGGACATAAAAGATTGTGGTATTTGAAAAAAAAAGTTGAAAAGGGAAATTTGGAATCTGAAGTTGCGTTTGACATGCATTTAACTTGAAACAACGTAAAAGTTTGGTAAGTGAAAAAAGAAAATTCACTTGGAAAACTGGTCAAAATTACTTTTTCAAACTTTGGAACTCCACAACAACACCAACATACCTAGTGTGATCCCACAACTACGAGTGAGGAAACTTTGAAATTGATCTTTAAAAAAAAAATCAAAAAGATCAGTACAATATACAACCAAACCAAATGCTCTTTTGAATTTTTTGGTAAAAAAAAAAAAAAGGAACAAAAAAATCATATCCAAACGGGGTCCAAGTGTTTGAAGCGGACCAAATATATTCACTATCTTAAATTCCGCGGTATGCATTAAGGATCAAAGTACACCCACCACAATTTTTGTTCTTTTTAATTCTTTTATATTATCAGGGGAGGTTAGTAGGAAGTTGAGCGTTGCCTAATTTTCCTTCTCTATATTGTTATTATTACCTTCTTATTATCATATTTTTAGATTTTAGTATTACCTGTAGTATCCTTTGCTCTAGTTATTATAATATTTGTTGTTGCTACTGCTTCTTTCCCCTTTATACCTGATTTGATATGTTTTACTTGAGTCGGGGGTCTATCAGAAACAGCCTCTCTACCTTCTCAAGGTAGGGGTAAGGCTGCATACACTCGGTGGTATCTTATGCTACTGATGGGATTTGAACACACCACATCTAAACTGTGGAAGGCAAGGAGCTCACAACCCACCACCACTAAAATTAATGGTCTAATTTGATTTTTTTCTTCCCAAATTCTTTTAGCAGATGGAAAAAGAGTTGTTGTTGAAGGGGATAGTGAAGATAGAATCAGTAGTTTACCAAGAAATATTATTGATCGTTTCCTTGAGCTCTTATAGGTTCGAGATGCAGTAAGGACTAGTATTTTGTCCCAAGATTGGAGCTCTATTTGGCCGCGCTTCCAAATTTGGTGCTGGATTACCACTTCTGTCGTAATTTTAAGAAAGAAACCAACTTCAAAGAAGCAGTAGATAATATTCTGTTACTGCATATTGGGGACATTGTGAAGTTTGATCTTGATGCAAGAGGAGCACGTTTGACTTCATACAAAAGTATCGATAGATGGGTAATTCATGTCACCAGAAAACGTGTCAAGGAGCTAACCCTTCGCATTTCACATAATTACACCTATAGACTGCCTTCTTCTATTTTTAACTGTTCAACCTTGACAAAGTTGAAACTCTTCAAATGTGTTTTCAAACCAACAAATCCCTTTCTCGCTTTTCCGAATCTTATCACCCTTCATCTGGAAGAGATAAACTTTGTACCAGCCATATCGTATTGTGTTATCAACGCCCCCCTTCTTGCCAATTTGACCTTGAACTGGTGTCATCATGCTAAATACCTACACTTTTTTTCACCAGAACTGAAGTCCTTGTGCGTTGTGATACCTGATTTTGAAACTCAATTCATTTCAACCAAAAACCTCCTATTCGACCTAAAGTATGTATGTTTCTAGTTTGCTTGCTTACACAAATAATATGTCAAACCTCAAATAAATTTTATAACTTCAAACATGAATTTTTGCAACTTCAAATCACATATAACTGAAATTAATTCTAAAGTAACTAAATTACAAAATTATTATATACTTCGATTATAGCTTAAATGAACCCCAGAATGGGCTATCAAACCTCTTGCCCCAAATTAGAGAGTACTCCGTCTGTCTCATATTAGTTTTCCACATTACTTGACCTTTACATTAAGAATATATGCTGCAGTTTACTTGTCCATTTTCGTATATCAAGAGACTTTTATTACTTCTTTCTCACACTATCCTTAGTATTTAAACAACTATATAAAGTAACACACAGAGAGAGAGAGAGTTGCATACCTTGACCTTGAGTCATGTTGATTGGGGAAATTGGCGAATTTTCTGTTGCAATTTGTGGAATTTCAGCAAAACTAACGAGTCTTTGAGCTTTCAGAGGGAGGAGGAGAGGGTTAAGTGTGGACTGACCCTTAAATAGTACCCCCTCCGTCACCTTTTGATTTGGCAAGGTATTTTTTATTTTATTTTTTTAAATGAAAATTTGTGGTCTAAAATAATTTTTTCATATTTAAAATGATTATAAATTATTTAATTAAAGCTAAAAGAAGAATTTTAAGTTGAATTATTTTAAAATATAGTAAAATAACATTCTTTTTTAAAAGAACTAAAAGGAAAAGGTACTAGAAAAAGTGGAACAGAGGGAGTACTCTCTAAATGGAGGCAAGTGCATGGGTCAGTTAAATTAAATTGTGATCAAAGTTTATAAACTTTTGTAAATTTAGTTGCTTTAAAATCAACTTTTGACATACGCGATAAAAGTTGTAAAAAATCAATTTTGAAGTTTCGTGTATTACTTGTGCAAGCAAACTTCTGATACTTGGCTTATATATGTGTGTGATTCAAGTTTGGTGTATTGGATAGGATAGGAGGTTTTTGGAAAAAGGCATAACTACTTCTTGAACTATGACCGAAATTTCAGATGTTGTGAACATGGATAACTCACATAATTCTTATGGATCAGTTATTTGGATGGAGTCTGGCCTAGTTGTTGGGCCAGGAGCTAAACACAAAAAGGGGAAATTACATAACACCACAACTTATCTTTAATAAACTACATAAAATTCCTACTCTTTTTATTAATTACCTAAATTTCTTTTTTTTAAAAAAAATAGCCGGATACATCCACAAATCAATAAATTTTTGGATACATAAATTTAATTATGTATCTTCCTTTGGTCTAGTTAATATATTATATATCTCGACCAAATAGTTTTAGGAATTGATGTATCTCAGTAATCAAAATTATGTATCTCAACTTCAAAATTATGTATTCGGATGCTAATTATGTATCCGAGCAAAATGGAGCAATTAACTGCTACATTCTTAAGTTCAAAATTATGCATCTCAACTTTAAAATTATATATCCGGATTCTGATTATGTATCCGAAAATTATAAAATAAAGGATTATTAGTAATTTAGCAAAAAATAGGGATATGGAGTAATTAGGGCAAGGGCAGATCTATTAAGGCCCGTGAGGGTGCCACGCCACCCGCAGACTTCGACGAAAACTCTATATATATAGGTATATATATACCGAATTGATATAAATATTAAAGGTGCCACCCAGAGAACCAAAGTGCCTTCTGGTGCAAATGGCAAAGGGGCGTGTAGACGTACCCAAGGGTGGTGTGGGTTCGAATCCAGTTTGCTACATGATTTTTGGAAATTTTGTTTAATCAACTGCATCCAGCCTTTTGCCAGCGCATAAATATATTGTTGACTTAGGATTAATTAACAATTATTATGACTAATTTAATTTATTCGTCATTGAATTTTTTTTTATTTCTTACGTATTAATTAGTATTTGTCTAATACTATAAAATTCAAAAGATGTCGAAATTATATTCTCTTCCTCCCTCTCATCAGATTGGAAAAAAAAAAAACCTATCCCTTCTCCTTCCAAAATCGATTCTTGTAACTAGAGCAGACGTTCAATTCTTCGATTTTCAATTATGTATACCGAACACCAAACGAAAATAATTCAGTTTGGTTTTATTCGATTCTTCGGTATTTATTTGAATTGAACAATTAAAAAATAATATAAATTATAATAGATATTGTGTTTCGAACTTCCACCACCTGTATTTACTTCGAGCAACAACCACTGTCCACTGCCGAGAAAGCAACTAGCAGTGGACACTGTATTCAAATTTCAAATTTCACCAAAGGCTACAAAGTATGCTCCATTTGCCATTACATTCCCTTCACTTCTCCAATTCCTCCAATTTTCTTATTACGTGTTCACTCTTACTGTCACATATAATTAAATAATTAAATTAATGGCATCCAATGCTACAATGCAAACTTGAGTACAAAATAATAGCAAATATATTCAACGAGCACTGCTAAAGAAACATATTTTGAATCAGAAAAGAGGAGAGAAGAAACGTAGAGAATCCTGGGCAGAACTCAAATTAAACTCTAATGTGCTTAGGTTGCAATCTGCAATTGGTTGGTCTTGGGTTTCAATCTGTAATATTTTTAAACTTCGGTTCTTCGATGCATTGAAATACCAGAATCCTAAAATCGAGAACCGAACCAAAAACCGAACTTTTAAAAAATTAGAACCAAAACCGAACCGAATTATCCGAATTTTTGGTTTTTCGGTGTTTATGTCCACCCCTACTGCCAACCCTTCGACCTTCTTGCTTCTTCTCCAGTTTAATTAATGAGTTTATTTGGCACCCGGAGAGTCCAAATCCTGAATTCGCCTCTGAATTAGGGGGGGATTTATGTAAGTTTTACAAAGCAAAAAGGCCAAGGTATTAGTCAGTCCAACAAGGGATTTACTTGAGAAGCAGGTTAGTGCAAAATACGGAAGTGTTGTGGCATATGCTGAAATCGAATATCCAATTGCAATTCAAGTGTCACTGCTAGTTCATTTTGATGCTGAATGAACATCTCGATCGAGATATGCCAGCATGGTATGTAGATGCTAACTCTCTTGATAGTGGTTCCACTAAATGGAAAATTGATTTGGAGACCTTTGAAGACGTGTATATTGCTGAGTTTTTCATGGAGCTTATGGGTAGTGAAGATCTGTTTCTTGATAAATATTTTTTGGAAAATGAGAGTGTCATCTCGACAAGTGCAACGCATCATGTTGAAGGGTAAACAACCAGAGTGTAATCCCACAAGTGAGGGTCTGCAGAGGGTAGCGTATACGCACACCTTACCCCTACAGAAATTTCATCACTTAATAAAGATCATCCCGGTACACTAAGTGCTAGAGCATATAATTCATACACGTAGCGGAAGCATAAATTCACGGATCACAAACTTACATATTAACATAATAACACAAACTTAGAACGAAATTCTGAAAAGCTACTTACCTGTTAAAGCTTTCACACAACTCGTTCAACACTTGTTTGCCTTGCTCGCAAGGTCTACGGTCTTCTATAACTTCCTGGTTAACCTTTTCTAATCAACACTTGTGTGGACAAGTTCTTTGTTTTCTAAGAAAAAAGGATAATCGATTTCTGAAAACAAACCCCTATTTATTCCAATATTCCATTGAAGAAGGAAAGGGAAGAGGCAAACGTTTTCAGTCTTTATGCCAACTTAATACCACCATTATGAGTAAAACGTTTTCAACCTTAATAACCCCATTAAGTGCAAAACGTTTTCAGCTCTTTATTTATTGGTATTAAAGTCATTTTTATTCCCTATAGAAGACTAGTAAAAAATAATATCACTTCTTCTATAAAAATCCTTTTCTTTTCCAAATTTGATTAGTTAATCAGGCGTAGCAGAGGCCGCAGATTTATTAACTGAGGCTTCCAATTATGATATTAATTCGCAAATGAATGAATTACCATATCATAATAAATTACAAATTATTCCACTAAAAATCTATAATTGCACTCCTCGATTTTAATTTTGAAATCTACCATTACATTTTATTTAGGGAAAATTATGCAAAATGTCCATTGGGAAAAAAAATTACACAAAAACTAACCCACCTTTTTTTTTTTACTTAAAATGGCCAACCGGCCAAAGTAATTACTAAAAATGGTCGGTCGGCCAACTGCTAACAAAACTTTGGTATGCAATATACCTGAATGTTTGGACATTTGGCCATTATATTTTTAATAATAAAAAAAAAAATTGATGTGCTATTTAAAAAAAGAAAAATCGTTGTTTTAATTTTTTTTTTAATTTTTTTTTCTTTTCTAATTGTTTCACTTTTTTTGTGGAAAAAATGAATATCATGTTGTTTTGTTATTTTTTGTTTATATTTTTATTTATTAAGGTGGGAATGCATGATAGTCAAATAAATATTGACATCGATACATTTTTATTTTTGTTATCTATGTTGTTATAAATATTTTTATTACATAATTGTGTATATAATATCGATACATGATTATACACCATTCATACAATGTCAATACTTTACATACCTATTTATACAATATCGATACACGTCTAATCTAAATATTATTTATACAATATTAATACACTCTTGTACACCATTTATACAATGTCGATACGTTACATAACTATTTATACAATATCTATACACGTTTATACACATTTATACAATATTGATATATTACATATACACTACATAACTATTTGTACATCATATATACTTGTTTATACATTCCATATACACTACATAACTATTTTTACATCATATATACATGTTTATACACTATATATACAATACCGATACATTACATAATTATTTATACAATTTCGATACATGTTTATACACTATTTATACAACATCGCTAAACGTTTATACGCTATTTATACAATGCCGATACACGTTTATGCACTATTTATACAATATCGATACATTACATATACACTACATAACTATTTATGCAATATCGATACATTATATATACACTACATAATTATTTGTTCATCATATATACATGTTTATACACCATGTATACAATATTGATACATGAAAAAAAATTGCACGGAAAATGTTTGAAAAAAAAAGAGCAAAAATAATTTTTTTTGAAAAAAAAATTAACGCTTAAAAAAAAAAAGCATAAATGGCCTAATGGCCTTGGGCCAAATTGAACTTTGTTGAGTCCATGACCCTTTTGGCTATTTTTTCTGTAAATAAAAAGTGGGCTACATTTTTTGTAAATATTTTATTTTTCTGTATATAATTGAAATTTTTCCTTTTATTTAACTCTCCATGTTAGAATTACCGACATCAGTCAATTAAATCAAATTTTCTGAAAATTTTAATTTATTGACTAACTTAATCCTTTATTACTATGCTCAACTTATTTCACATGGCGGAAATAAAATTCACCTGCAGGGTTTTCACGTGAAAACTTATAAGCAACCGTAAAGAGGTGTCATCTATCTCAAGTCTGAGACATGGTTCTATCAACTAAATATTATTTCACTAATTTAATTTGTCATCGTCCAATCTATTAGGAATATATTGACTCATAATAGAGTCTCACCTTTTAATAGATTAAAAAAATAAATCAAACTACATAAATCATAATAATTATATCAAGATTAAGAGTATAAGTACATGTAATGGACTAGTGAAGTTGTTTATTAATATTCAGAACATAAACCAAACATCTCTACTTGGTTCGTTCAGTACATATGAAATGTACTAGCACAAGAAGTTGAAATATTATCACTCCAATAATTAAGATCAAATTATATTTAATTTTGTGCTACAATTATCAAGATGTTTGTCCAATTTCATCTTTGATTGTGAACATTAATTTAGAACTTATAATAACCGACAATTTTAATCTTCCGTGCATGAGTTAAATAACTCCATACACAAAATCGTCTATTATATAAGTAAAGAACACACGTCAACACAATGATCTATTCAAATAAAGACTTTATTAAATTAAGTAAACAAAATAAATAGTCTTTACATGAGATGAAAATATAATACTATTATACAAACCGCATAGTTAATAGTATATCCTAACACTAAGCATCCCCTATGCACGGGTTCGGGGGAGGGTCTGACCACAAGGGTCTATTGTATGTAGTATTATCCTGCATTTCTAGGTTGTTTCCACAGCTCGAATTCGTGACCTCCTGATCACATAACAGTAACTTTACCAGTTACGTCAAGACTCTCCTTTTCAATTTTCATCACTGAACAGTAAAATTTCCAACTCATCGTAGTAAACAATTAGAGTGAATATTTGCTACGTATTTTTTCCTTCAAGCATAGACTCAACTATATTTTACATCCTTATGATTACAACAACCACACATGATAGCAAATGATCAATATTAAATATGAGAATCTGCTAATTAGAAGAATTTGAATAATCTTAGTAGAACAAAAATTCGTTTATTTGCATCAAGTTTTTGATGGGCTCATTCAAGCCTTAGTAGGACTATTACTCAACAAAATATAAGAGCTTTAGTTTTGGGTCATTGGGATAGGGATTAAAACAAAAAGGAGAGAAATTTTCACCGTTTGTGGATCACTAGGATAAACGCAGTAATTCGCGAAAGGTGAATATCCTATAGTTATAGTAGATTAATATACGATTTGTACAAGAGACAGTTGTGTGTTAACCATAAAATAATTACACAAATAGCTAGCTTAAAATTTATAATCCAAAAGAAATGAACACAAAAAAGAGAGAATTGCATACCTTGAGTCATGTTGATTGGGTAAATAAGCGATTTTTGAGTTTTTTCGTTAATAAAAAGAATAATTTTACTGATTTACCCGTTAAAATTAAAAAAATAATTTTACTGATTTACCTCTTAAAGTAAAAAAAGATAATTTTACTGATTTATCCCTTACAGTAAAAAGGATAATTTTACTAATTTGCCCTTATAATAAAAAGGATAATTTTATTGATTTACCACTTTCCATTAACAAAAATGGTCTATTTGCCACCGCTTTCCATAAACAAAAATTGTTTATTTGCATGATTGCATCAAGCGAAAGCTCATTCAAGGCTTACTGGAATTATTACTCAACAGAGGGAAAAAAGAAAAACGAATTATTACTCAACAGAGGAAAAAATAAAGAGAATTATTACTCAACAGTAAAATTAATTAAGTTTATCTTAATTTTTAAAGTGGCAAGTACTCCGTCCGTTTTATATTACTTGACTCAACTCAACAGAGGAAAAAATAAAGAGAATTATTACTCAACAATAAAATTAATTAAGTCTATCTTGATTTTTAAAGTGGCAAGTACTCCGTCCGTTTTATATTACTTGACTCAACTTGACACACCTCTTCAAAAAACTTTAAATAAAGTTGTATTTTACTGAATTAACCTTATTAATTATGTTTTAGAACTCTAAATTTGACTATTGTCACTTTATGTAGTTATTTAATTCTAAAGGTAGTATGGGAAAAAGGAGTAAAAGTCTCTTGATTTACGAAAATGGACAAGTAAATTGCAACATATATTCTTAATATAAAGGTCAAGTAATATGGGACAACTAATATGGGATGAACAATGTTCTCTCTAATTTGGCAAGAGCTTACATAGCCCATTTTTGGATTCATTTAAGCTATAATCGAAATATATAATTATTTTGTAATTTAGTTACTTTAGAATTAATTTCAGTTATACGCAATTTGAAGTTGCAAAAATTCATGTTTGAAATTATAAAATTTATTTGAGGTTTGACATATTATTTGTGTAAGCAAGCAAACTTCAAACCAGCACCAAATTTGGAAGCATGGCCCAAACATATCTCCAGTTTCGGGACAAAATACTAATTCTTGCTACGTCTTGAACCAGTAAGAGCTCAAGGATATGATCCATAACATTTCTTGGTAAATCACTAATTCTATCTTCACTATCCCCTTCAACAGCAAAGCTTTTTCCACATGTTAGAAGAATTTGGAGAAAAAAAAAATCAAAATAGTCCTTTTAATGACAGTGGTGTCTGAGTCAACTTACATGCACATCAACTATTCTACCGGGTACTAGTACCTCCCACCGGCACCAAACCTTAGGTAGATGAAATAGAAATTACCTCGCACTTTTTATCTCCGTTGGGATTTGAACCTGATTCCTCCTGATTCTCATCCCACTTCATGAACCACTATGCCACACCCAACGGTAAAATTTCTAGTTCATCATTGTAAACAACGGGAGAGAAAAATGCTAGTATTTTTTTAATAGACTCAACTCCATTTACATCCATACGATTACAACAACCATACATCAGTATGATATGATTAACATTACGATAAGAATCAGTTTTGAAGAATTCGAATAATCTTTGGCTTAAAATTCTATAACAATATACCCAACGTAACCCCACAAGTGGGGTCTGAGCAGAGTAGTGTGTATGCAGACCTTGCCACTAACTTGGGAGGTAGAGAAGCTGTTCCTAATTGAACCTCGGCTTCGAGAAAAAAGAATCAACTGGAGTAAAGTAAGTCATGTCAAAATACACTATAGAGATCATGTCAGAGCATACTAAAATAGAAATGTAATTACAATAAAATAATACGATAATCAAAGTGCAAGAAACAACACATAATAATAATAACAGACATCAAACGGCATGAAAGTCCCTCAGAAATACTATGACTACTAATAAGGAATGAAGAAAAAACAATAAAGAAAGAGAGAATTGCATACCTAGAGCCATGGTGATGATGAAAGTTAGCGATTTTTTTTTATGCAAGGGGCAATTAAATACTTTCTGAATTTCTTACCTAACGTGATTTTACAATTGTATAGTAATTATGTTTTACTTCGAAAAGATTTTCTTTCTAGAGAAAATTTTCTTGTTGGATCCCTTCCATAATATCCATAATATATCAGCACCTTCCATATTTGATTAATTCTTTTTTAGGCAAATAAGTTTTGGACTTGTATGATTTTACTTCTCATACATAACAAAATGGTATCCACAATATGTCGTTTATGGAGGCTTAGGAGCCGTTTGGTTATTGATTGTTTTCACTTTATTCCGAAAAATTATTTCACTTTATTCAAAAAATTTGTTTGATCATGAAAATATCAAATACAACTCGAATTTGTATTTGAAATTTAGAAAACAACCCAATACTTATTTTCACTATTTTTACTTTAACCCTTTTCACTGCCCTATGATTTGAACTCGGGTACCATACCTTCTTTTGAACACCCTTAACCGCTGGCCTAACTCTCTCTCTTGTTCTCTTTCTCTTTCTTTTTTTTTTTACACTTCCACGAACAAATTGTATTTGTATTTATCTATAATTTTTTTTTATTTTGTTCCTTTTTTGTTAATGTAGACTCCTATGTTGCTCTTTTTTTTTCCTTCTATATTGATTGTATTATATAGATACATATGTGTGCAAATTTTTTATTTAAGGTATAATATTAGGCTAAAGAAATATAAATATATTCAGGTACGTAGTTTTGAAAAAAATTAGAATTTGTGATATTTGGTCATGTTGGGTATATTTTTATTTTTATTTTATTTTATATTTGATTTATGCAACCAAATTTTGTTCTATAAAATACATCTAACTCATGATATTTTTGTATTTGTATTTGTATTTTAAATTTAATTCATGATATATTTGTATTTGTATTTTGTTCTATAAAATACAAATTGTATTTTTTGATATGAATTGAACCATTTGTAACAAATGGTACACTTACATTTGTATATGATAGACTCAAGCAAATACAAATGATACATATACTTGTTAATATACAAATATAAATGATAAGTTTGATACATTTGAGAAAGAGAGAGAGAGAGAGATGTGAAAATACAAAATAAAAAGAAAGAGTAAAAAGAGAAATGAAATTACAAAATACAAAAAAAAAAAAAAAAAAAAAAAAAGAGAGAGAGAAAGAGAGATTTGTATTTGTTGATACACATGTATTTGCTGATACAAATATAGTGATACAACGGCTAACGAATACAAAGAATATATTTTTGGTGCATGCAATTAGTCACTGTATTTCTATTTTATATAAATATGGTCGACTGAATATAGTTGATACAACGGCTATGGATTGTAATTTTGTAAAATGTAGTTATATTTAATTTTTGATATACGTGGTTGAAATTGTAAATATTTATGTCCGAAGTTACAAACTTCATACATACATACTCCAGGGTGAGTATTGTTAAATTAAGGATGACAAAGCTGAATTGAACGTAGATTTGAAATCGATTGGAGTTTGTTTGCACTGGCTTTGAACAAAAAATTGCAGCTGCAAAAGAAGAATATATTGTTGCCTTTTGAATCCATTCAGTCGCAAAATGAGAAACATCCAAGGAATTGAATACTTTTTAATTGTTTTGTGTTAACCCGAATAGGTGAGTTATTTATGGTTGAGGCTAAATGGATCAATAAATCAGTGCCACCTAGTTAATTAAAGTTTCACATATATCATCTCATAATTCTATTAAATCCGAAATTTGTTACCTATTCCCGATTTAAGAATCATAGAATAGATCTAGAAATATTTGTTGTGTGGATATTTCAATAACTCTAGGGAATTATTTCAAATATCCACTTATGATTTAAATAAAAGAAAACAATATGACTTCATACCCGGGAAATCCCACTAGTGTATTCTATGGAGGGTTAAGTGTATGCAGACCTTTACCCCTACTTCATGGAAGTAGAGAGTTCTGAAGGACCCTCGGCTGCCTTCTCTATTCAAAACAACAATATATCCAAAGAAATCCCACAAGATGGGCCAGAGGGTATTTGCAGACCTTACCCCTACCTCGTGAAGGTCAAGACTCAAGAGGTTATTTCTGAAGAACCCTTGGCTGCCTTCTCTGACCAAAACAACATATCAGTGAAATATATCCCGCTAGTGGAGTCTTAGGAGGGTGAAGTGTATGCAGACCTTACCCCTACCTTGTGGAGGTAGAGAGGTTGTTTCCAAGGCTGCCTTCTATGTCCAAAACAACAACATACCAGTGAAATCCTACATGTGGGGTCTGGGCGGGGTGGACTGCACGCAGACCTTACCCTTACTTCGTAGAGGTAGAGAGGCTGTTTCCGAAGTATCACCTCAGCTGCCTTCTATGTGCATAAACTCAAGGAAATTAGACCACTAACAATCTGTACAACAGTGACAAGAATCTTAACTATATATACAATGCTTCGAACAAGATAACACATTCTGCTAAACCATCAAATCACCTATTTCTCAATAGCCAGTGCAACTATAATCAGAAGTAGAAGACAGAGCAATATAACAAAAGACTGCAAATCATATAGCATATCAAACACATCGGGTAGACTGAGCTTCCAAAACATCTACTGAAGAATAAAAACTATATACCCAATGTAATCCCACAAGTGGGGTCTGGGGAGGATAAAGTGTACACAGCTTTACCCTTACCTTGTGAAGGTAGAGAGGATGTTCCAATAGATCCTCAGTTTAAGTAATGCATGTCGACAATCAAGTATATAAAAAGCAAATACAGTAGTGAAGAAATCATACTAACACAAATCTAGTGAAGAACATATTAATTAAAGGAACGCCACATTTTTACAAAATTTGTCAATTCATTAACAAAACTCATTGACTACAGATAATGCATCAATAGAATAGCTTTGCCCTAGGAGAAGCTTTGTGAAAACACTTCAATTGTAAGACATTATCGATGTCTATTTCTGTATACTGATCAATGCACATACTTATCAGAGATGGAGTGAGAGAAAGCAATAACTTTACAAAAAGCAATTCAGCTTCTGAACTCTCAAAACCATCGATGGACACATACTTGAGCTTGTCGAGAGGTCGTTCAAAGCAGGCTGGTGTGTTCAGATTTTCCTGAACTCCTTCGGCATTGCCGCCGGCAACACGGACCTAATAATGTATATGAAGAAATACAAAGCATTTACATTTTAGATTCTCATGTTCACAAATATGAAGTGCAAAAATGAACCAGATTGTACATATATATATATATATATGGAATAAGGCATAAGAATCCCCTGAACTATGACGAAATTCTCTGTTACATATCTAAACTATGTGAGGATCCTATTATCCTCCTGAATTAATATTTCCATATTATTTACATCCCTAAACTATGCGAGGATCCTATTACCCCTTTGAACTTAATTTTTCCGCTTATTTATACCCCTGAATTGTTTTGGTCCAGCTTTTGTTGCTGTCTAAGTACATTTTTTTGATCCAGTTTTGGCTGTTGTTTTGATGCAGTTTTTGGTTGATTTTTAATCTAGTTTTGGCGACTATTTTGGTGCAGCTTTTTCTGCAATTTTGATCCAGTTTTAATCCAATGGCATGAACAAGAACAACAACTTGCAAGTTTTATACACCAAAGAAATGAAGGAAATATGTGCAATCACCAACTTTATACAAGTACGATAGCCGCATAAATGAAGAAAACTTGTGCAAAATATCAAGAATAATTTTAAAGATATCAAAACGAGTGATACAACTACAAAAAGCAGTGGGAAAATGCACTTAACAGTACAATAATATCATCTTAATAGACACATCAGGTTAAACACAAAAACCAGGGCAATCTTGACAATTAAGTTTAGGAGAATAATAGGAACCTCGCATAGTTCAGGAGCTAATAGGACCCTTGCAAAGTTTAGGAGTGTAAATAATACGAAAAAATTAAATCCAGAGGGTTAATAGGTCCCTCGCATAATTTAGATGTGTATCTAGCAATTTCTTCATAGTTGGGGATTTTTATGCCTTATCACTATATTTTTATCTAGCATATGACCAAATATATTTACTTTTCTTACCCAAATATCAAGTTTACTTAAATTGGGAGAACTCTTAATCAGTTGTAGAGAACAACAAATCTGACCGATTTTGCCGAAGTCTACACCTATTGATAGATGCCACAAGCAGTTGAGTGTAGAAGGTAACCCAATCGGAACAATGTGCGCACTCAAAAGCTTTAGAGCAAATACAATAATTAGAATCATATGAAATTACCATCACTATATAAGATATTCAAGTGAATCAAATAGTGAATATCTTACCTCAACAAAGAAAGAATCCAAATGGAGTACCTCAAGTTCAGTCAAGCTAACAATAAGCTTATCAAAAGTTGATTCTTCACCATGTTTTGGATTATTAACCACGTCGTCGAATTCAAGTTCAAACTCTCTCAAATTCTTGCAATTCATGAAACAATTTAGGAAGGGATTGTAGTGACTATCTCGAACATACAAGGACTTCAACTCTGGCGATACGATGTTTAGATACTGAGTACCATGACACAAATCCAAGGTGAAATTGGCAAGATGGGGGGCCTTGATGACATAATACGATGTGGTTGGCACAAAGATTATTGTTTCCAAATAAAGGGTGATAAGATTCTGAAAGCCAAGAACGGGATTGGGTGGTTTGAAGGCACAATTAGAGAGTTTCAAATGTCTCAAGGTTGAACAATTAAAAACAGAAGAAGGAAGTGTATAGGTATCATTATTCGGGATGTGAAGTGTAAGCGTCTTGACACCATTTCTGGTGACATAAAACATCCATCTATCAATAACTGCATGTGGATACAGACGTGTTCCCCTAGCATTAAGAACAAACTTCAGTATATCCCCCATATGCAGTAACAAAATCCCATCTACTGCTTCTTTGAAGTAGGATTGAGACTTTTTTGCTAACTTACAACAAAAGTCGTAATCCAGCACCAAATTTGGAAGCGTGGCCCAAATATATCTCCAGTTTCGGGACAAAATACTAGTTCTTGCTGCGTCTTGAACCGGTAAGAGCTCAAGGATACAATCTATAATATTTCTTGGTAAATCACTGATTCTATCTTCATTATCCCCTTCAACAGCAACTCTTTTTCTATCTGTTGGAAGAATTTGGAGAAAAAAAAATCAAAATTAATCCCTTAAGTTCAGTGGTGCTTTTTCTTTAATGACAGTGGTGTATGAGCCATCCTGTGTGTACATCGACTATTCCACTACATAGTACCTCCCACCAACACAGGTATCATGTAACTCTGTCCACCAAAGCCTAGGCAGATAAGTAGAAATTACCTATCATTTCACGGTTCTCCTCCCACTTCATTGACTAGTAGGCCACATCCTACTATACACAAAATGAACAAACTAAAGGTCCTTATGCTCAAGAAAAAAACTATGTTGCCAGAGGATGCTCAAGAAAAACACTATGTTGCCATTCCTTATTTTTGCTTTCATTTTCTTCTACTTCTTCGACTACTTATAGGAGTTTGCACCCAAGGGTATGGCCTAATGGTCAATGAAGTGGGTTGAGCACCATGAGGTCTCAGATTCAATTCTCAAAATTCCCAACAGAGACAAAAACACTAGGTGATTTCTTCCCATTTCTTCTGGCCTTGATGCACAGAGTTACCTGATATATGTTGCTGGTGGAAGGTGGCAAGTATCTCGTGGAATTAGTCGAGGTGTGTGAAAGTTGGCCCGGACACTACGGTTATCAAAAAAATAGGAGTAAAACTAAACTTTTTGGGATCAATTGACAGACACAAGTAATAAAATGAGTAATCTGAGCTAGTTGCTTTGTCAAATTCTAGTACTTCAAATTTCATCACTAAACTGTACCATTACAACAACTATACATGCACCTAAGAAACTATAACATATGATTAGCATTTGAGATGATAACCTGTTTACAAGAATCTAAATAATCTTAGGCTTAAAAAAAAGTGGTATAATTATCTAACCATGCAAACTTATACACTATTAGAGAGTTTCTGAAATTCGTCATGTGATACAACAATTTTTGAAGTTCCTCATCAGTGATATAACAATTCAATAAATTCGCTCTCTACTAGTGATACAACATATAACAATTCAATCAATTCGCTCTATATCAGTGATACAACAATTAGTTTCGTATATGTTGTTGCATCACCGATACAGAACGAATCAATCAATTCTCTCTCTATCAATGATACAACATATAACAATTCAATCTTATAAACTATGTCTATTTCTATAATTTTATCTAAAAATATTATAATTCAAAAAGAAGGAAAAATAGAGAATTCAAGACCTCCAGTCATGTTTGATTTCTTCTACTATACTTCTGTTGCAAACGTGTGGAATTTCAGCAAAACTGAGGCGTATTTTGAGTTTGCAGAGGAGGGTTCAATGTGGGCTGGGCTATACATATGTGTTATGTTATGTTTAAGATTATAGATTATAAATAAATAAAAAAATCTTTATTTAAAAAAAAATATATATATATACATATATAAATTGTCATAAGAATTGTATTTTTTGTAGTACCTTTTTAGCTAATGGTAAGTGTTTCTGTTTATTGCTACGTATATTATCAGGTACGAGTACGTCTAAGTTTTTCCTAATATTTTGCGTTCTAAGTTTTTCCTAATATTTTGCGTACTTTTAAGGAATCGACATGAAATACCTATAACTTTATTAGACTAATTCAATACGGGTGTGTCAAGAAAAATGAAAAGTCGGGGTAATAAATGGGTGGGTGGACTGAATTTAGATTGATCAAAATGGACTGAGTAAATTAATGGACAGATCAATGACCTACCTAAAAATTACTTGGCTGCAATGAGCTAGATCAAAATAAGCTAAGCAATAAATCATAACTCAACTCGTTCAATTCATACTAAATTTTAATTTATTTGTTCTCTTATAATCTGTTTAATTACCTCTATTTACAAAGTTGTGAAGTAAATTTGTTGGGCTTAATGATTATATGGAATCTGGGCCATGGAAGAAACAAGCCCAAACATACAAGAAGAGTCCAAGATGCTAATTACATGACTAGTCGTCAACACCACCCCCCACGCCCACCCCCACACCCCCACCCAACCAAAACCCCTCCAAGATATTCACAATTCGGATGGCAATGGGGCAGGGCGAGTTTAAATAGACAGGGCGCAACGGCTTTAGACATATGTAGGGGCCGATCTAAATTTTAAACGTTAAATTTGTCGGTGCATAAAACTTATTTCTGCATCAACTTATTAGCTTACAACTGAAGAATGTACGTCACACGACTTAGCGTGTAAATGATGTAAAGGACCATTAATGAATGGATGAACGGCTATTCAGATTAACACTTCAAATATTATATTATAACAATCTCTTGCAATTGCATTTGCCACTCTTTTCACACTCAAACTTAATTGCTATAGTCAAAAGGACCATTATAATTGATAAGAAATCAGTCTATTAGCATCTATGCATCTTAGTTTTGCGTTAACGATAATTGTTAAGTTCTTAAATGGAATAATTACATAAAAGATATAATATAAATGTATTATCACCCTAAATAATATAACTTTTGATTTATTACAATTTATAGCTTAGCTTTAACTTTAATTACAATCCCACTTCATTAACTCCAAACATGCCCAATTCCTAAACACAATAAACCGGCCCACCCTTTATTCCTTTTCTTCTCCAATCTCTCACAATCAACATCAACACAACTAAACGACCCTTATGTTTTTCAGCTTCAACACCACATTGATTGATAACATATCACTATAATTCTTTTGAGATTTCTTTCTTGATGTGATTCTAAGATAAGAGTGTAAAGATGTGTCATCGCCACTATGTTTGGCCTGATTGTTTACTTGATTTTGGACGCAGTATGATTGGTTACCAGCTCGCCGGAAAAAATGGGGAAAGGGAGGTGATGGGTCTGTTAGTGATGGTGGTGGAGATCTGACCGGAGTTTGGTGGTGGTGTATGGTGTTGGCGGTGGTGCGATTTCTATTAAAATTGTATTAAATGTAAAGGATCGTTGTAATACAATTCGAATTCAATATTATACATTTTTATGAATACAGGAGTTATTATTTCATAACAAATATAATACATTTCTAAACGTAATCTAATTTAAATTATAATGGAAGGTGATGAAAAATGAGGCTGATTTCCGGAGCTTGAAGCTCGTTTCTTGGTTCACCGAAATTTCTGGTCGTGTTGTTATGGTGGTGGGTGGTTTGTGGTTATGTGAGGGAGGTTTGTGGTGGTGGGTGGTTTCCAGTGGTCTGAACAGTGGTGTTTGTGGTGAAGGGAGGTGGTGGTTGGTGGCTTGTTTGGTAGTGAACGGTTGCTTCACTGGAGTTGGTATCTAGTTGTGGGTTTGGTTGGTTCAACGGAGTGGCACCACGGCGGGAGGAGAAAAGGTGAATGGACTATTTGGTGGTGGTTTTTTATTTGCTGCAGTTGAATTTTTCGGTGAAGGTGGTGGTGGTGGTGTTTGTTGGACTGTATTTTCTTGGTGATATGGTGGTGATGATTCAAGGGAGAAGAAGAGGTGAAGCTTTTTAAAAGTTATATTGAAGTCGTATTAAAACTGTATTAAAAGTAAATGATCGTTGTAATACAATTCGAATTCAATATTATACATTTTTTTGAATTCGAAAGTTGTTATTTCATAACAAATATAATACATTTCTAAACGTAATCTAATTTAAATTATAATGGAATGTTTGAAATTCACGTATAATACTTATAATACATTTGCATTAAAAGTGTTTTAGTTATATATATTCACCATGCATATTGAAATACGTCTTTAATACATATAATATATTGAATTTAAAATGTATTAAACGTAAAGGATCGTTGTAATACCATTCGAATTCAATATTATACATTTTAATGAATTTGGAATATTTGAAATTCACGTATAATACTTATAATACATTTGTATTAAAAATGTTATAGTTATATATATTCACCACGCATATTGAAATAAGTATTTAATACGTATAATATAATGAATTCAGAATGTATTAAATTTGTTGTTTATTTTTTTCTCTTATTAATGATGTTAAAAATGTATTATAATTAAATTTAAAACATTTAAATACTATTCAAGTTAGTTTATTTATTACTATATTAAAATTGTGTTTAAAAATATATTATATATGTATTTTGCTATTTTTGGTTAAAAAAAAAGTTATGTATCAACTCATGTACTATAATTGGTAAATAAGACTACATATTTATACTATTTATGTAAATACCCCTTCTTAAATTAGTCCAAATTAGTTATAAAAAAAACTTATGGAGTTTTACTTACCGATAATTATCTCTCACACAATATACATAAAATTTTATTTTTTTTCGTCCTCCTTCATCTTTCTTCGTCCTTTAATATATCAAAATTTAAGAACATTTTTAAAAAATAAAAATCATGATACTAAAGGAAGTTCAGCGGTACCAAATATTATATCTCACACAATATACGTGAAATTCGACTCCAATAATCTTTTTTGTTATTTCTTATCCATAATTCCTTGTCCTTTAATGTATCAAAATTAAAAAGTATTTTGGAAAAAAAAAAAAGTGACGTAAAAATATTGACTCTAAATTCTGTTAAGGAAAAAAGACGAAATAAAATACTATAAAAAGTAAAAAGAAAAAAAAAGGTACAGAAAACACTTTTGGCTAAATATATACAGTGCCTAACTTTCTGTTACTAGGTCACACCACCTTATTGGAAAGTAAAAAGAGTACTATACTACTTCCTCCATTTTATTTTATGTATCATTATTTAATTTGACATGATATTTTAAAAAAATAATTTTTTTTTAAAATTTATGGTCTAAAATAATCTTTAGATATTTATATCGTTGTAAATTATTTCATTAAGGGTAAAAAGAAAATTCTAAAGGAAAAATGTTACTAATTTATAGTAAGGTGACATTATTTTTGGATTAGACTAAAAAAAAAAGGATGCCACATAAAATGGGGAGTAGTAATTTTAGGGATAGGGATATTAAGATATGGTGTGGTACAAGAGGGAGTTGTGCGGATGGTTGCATCCCTCTCTTCCATTTTAGAGGTTGTGAGTTTGAGTCACGAAAGAAGTAAAAGGATGAGAGCTTAGAAAGGGATAAAAAAGTTTTTAAAAAAATCATTTTTTAAAAAAAAGATGTGGTGTGGCACTAAAAATTTTAGTTCGATAATTTTGATTTTAATTTTAAAAATATTATATGATTATTGTATCAAAATAATTTGATATAATTTAATTATTTTTTTTGTTGCACAGTAAATTAATAATTATAATTTATTCAATTTCAACTTACGTATACTTTTTAATACTAATATTCTACTTCAATTTACGTATACTTTTTTATAATAGAACAATATAACTTCAACTTTCAAGAAACCCTCAATTATGTCATCATCATACTTTACACATGTACAAATAATTCAGCACTTCGAGTTTTTAGATTCCCTGTACTATGAAATGTTTTTATGGAAAATGCAGAACAAAATCAAGAATCCAAAGGCCAAAGTCATGGACTTGATGTCATCATTACCTGTATAGTTCACTTTCTTTTGTGGCCTTTTATGTGTGTTTTTTCTAATCGTGTCCAATATTCATTTTAGAGTCCCGATTAATTTGAATCACATTACAAGGTCTATTCTTGCGGTGGCGCTCCTTACAAGATCTTCTTCATACACAAAGCTCGAACGGAGACTTCTGATTAAAGTGAAGTAGTTTTACCACTGCATCACTACCCACGTTGGTTATGGCCTTTTATATTGCAAATGCACTTATGAGTCTTTTTATTTATATCCGACCAAAAAAATGTTGTTTTTTTTTGTTAATTTATCCAAACATAATTGTTCGAATTTCACTAAAAAATAATGTTGGATGTATCTCGAATAGTGGATTTATGATTTTCATTAATTAAAGAAATTTAGAATATAAGAAAATAAATATATAAAAAAGACAAGAGAATTAAATATTTATTAAATATACTGATATATAATAATCTTATACATTCTACTAATGTATAGAAGAGCGAAAGATTGAGGAGCTTAGGGTCAATATTTCAAAATGACAACTAAGTTTCTCAAAGTCTCACTTATTATTATTTGAGGACTTCTCTAGAATTACTTATATTTATTTAAACTTTACGTAAAAAAAACTATGAATCATAATAATTAATTTTAAAATATTTAAAAGACATAATAAAAAAAATCGACTGATTCTCGAAATTATATCGGTGCCACATAAATTGGGATAATTATTTTAAAGTGATAGAAAAAGTGTTATAAATTACAATAATTAACAAGTTAAAATATTTAAAAGACATAAAATATTCGGTTGGCTCAAAATTCTATCATAGTTACATAAATGGAAAAATTTTAATTATATAGAAAAAAGTAAATAGTTTACAACAAAAAATAACTAAGTTTTTATTTACTACAAAAATAGTCATTAGGCCATCCTTTTCCTTTTCCTTTTCCTTTTCCTTTTCTTTTTGCAGCAGTTGTTTTATTGAAAATAAAAACTATTTTGTTATTATTTTTTTGCTGCGTTTTTCTTTATTAAAACAAAAAAACTTTTTTTTTTTCAAACTTTTTCCGTGCAACTTTTTTTTATGTATAAATGATGTATAAACATGTATATATGATGTACAAATAGTTATGTAGTATATATGTAATGTATCGATATTGCATAACTAGTTATGTAGTGTATATGTGATGTATCGATATTGCATAAATAGTTATTTAGTGCGTATGTAATGTATCGATATTGTATAAATAGTTGTGTAACGTATCTCTACATTGTATAAATAGTGTACAAGCGTGTATTAATATTATATAAATAGTATTTAAACGTGTATCGATATTGTATAAATAGGTATGTAATATATTGACATTATATGAATGGTGTATAATTGTATATCGATATTATATAAACAATTATGTAATGTATCGATATCAATATTTATTTGACTATCATGAGTTCCCACCTTAATAAATAAAAGTATAAACAAAAAATAATAAACAACAACAACAACAACATAAATATTTATTTTTTTCACCAAAAAAGTGAAACAATCAGAAAAAAAAAAAAGGATTTTTAAAATAGAGTAACAAAAAAATTTAAACAACGAAAAAGTTTTTTTATAAAAAAATAGCACATCATTTTTTTTTAAATTAAAAATAAAATGGCCAAACATTCAGGTAAATGACGTCTACTAATTAGCAAAGTTTTGGTATCAATTAGCTGATCGGTAATTTTTAGTAATAACTTTGGCCGGTTGGCCATTTTAAGTTAAAAAAAAAAAAAAGTAGGTTAGTTGTGTAAAAATTTATCCCAATGGATATTTTGAGTAATTTTTCCTACAAAAATTGGGACATAAGAAGTAATATATATTATTTAAAAATATGTAAAAAGTACTATAAATCATAATAATTAACAATATAAAAGATTTAATACGTGAGAACATAAAGTAGCTTGGGGTCGGAAAGCAAATTGACTCATTCACCCTTCTATTTTTATTTAATTTCACATATGTATTATTGCATATAATTCTCTTTATATATCATATTTATTTCTTTATTGTTGGAAATTGAGCTCAATTTCCTCTATTTGTATTTAATACTATTTCTGTTTATCTAAAAATTACAAAAAAATATTAATATAAACCACAATAATTAACTTAAAATATTTTTAAACAAGTAACATATATTGGGCTTAGGGTCAAGTTTTAAAAGTAAAAATTAAGCTCCTCAAAGTCTCACTTATTACTATTTGATGAGTTTCAAAAATAACAACTAAGCTCCTCAAAGTCCCTCTTACTACTATTTGAGGACATCTCCAGAATTACATATATTTATTTAAAATTTACGTAAAAAAAGCTACAAATTACAATAATTAATTTTAAAATATTTAAAGGGCATAATAAAAAAAATGATTGATTCTCAAAATTCTATCGGTGTCTCATAAATTGGGACAATTATTAAAAATTGGGAATGAGAGGAGCTTAGGGCCAACTTTCAAAAATTACATATAAGCTCCTCAAAGTCTCATTTATTATTATTTGATGAGCTTATGATCAATCTGCAAAATGACCATTTTGCCCATCTACTTCCTTAAAATTACTTATATTTATTTGAAATTTACGAAAAAAAAACTATGAATCCAATAATAATTTTTTAAAATATTAAAAATGCATAATTAAAAAAATTGACTGATTCCCGAAATTCTATCGGTGCCACATAAATTCGGACAATTATTTGAAAGTGGTATAAAAAGTGCTATAAATTATAATAATTTATAATTTAAAATATTTAAAAGACATAAAATATTAGGTTGGCTCTCAAAATTCTATCTTAGGTTGGCTCTCAAAATTCTATCATAGTTACATAAATTGGGACATAAGAAGTAACATATATTATTTAAAAATTACGTAAAAAGTACTATAAATCACAATAATTAACAACATAAAATATTTAATACGTGAGAACATAAAGTAGCTTTGAGTCGAAAAACAAATTGACTGATTCACCCTTCTATTTTTATTTTGTGGCTATATATAAAGTAGTAAATATTAGTGATTCAATTCATGTAATTTGACCAAATAAATCGATAATTTTTCTCTTCATTATTAGTTACACCTACTTTTTGAGATTTGTGCCTTATAATAAATCATAATATTAATTAACAACTTAAAATATTTAAAATCATACAAAAAATTAATTGACCGTTCAAATTTCATTTGTGTTGCATAAATTGGAATCAAGAAAACAACATATATTGGGCTCGTGCTGACACGGACTCCCCGTATCTAGTATAGTATAAGAGGTCCATCATCCTGTTTCAATATCTTTTTTGCCTGTTTCAAAAATAAATAATCCGTTCTATATTAAACAAGTTTTCAATTATGATATTTCTTTTACGTTTAATGATATTCCCTTATAAGAACAACACATGACATTTTAAGATTTTACGGTCGAAAAAGTACTTTTAATTTTCTATATAAATTTTTTAATTATAAATTACAAGATTTAATAATTTTTTTATAATTCTAAAATTTTGTGTTCAATCAAATTATTATATGCAAAATATAAAGTTCAATCTATGGTCTAATAAGCCAATAAGAGGAATTGACCACTCTAAAATCTATGAGCATATATGGTCCAAAACAGTGGTAAGCCATTTACGCATGATTGTCACGTCTATATCCAAATTCAAAATTACTATATGTAAATTCGAATTAGTCGGATCATAAAGTAAGTGCTAAATATTAGATAAAAATAGATTTGATTATTGATGTCTATAACAATAATAATAATATGTATTTATATATAATTTTTAATAATTTAATTATAATTAATTAATATATATATGTATACTTTATAAAATTATTTAATCATAGTAAGTCGATATCGCTTATGTAAATAAGTATTTATTCATTAATTTATTGGGTTAAAGCAATCTAAAAATATTTTATTATGATGTGATATTGTTTGTCTTGACTAATATTCACACAATTTTCTTTAAAAACTTCGCATCATTTAGAATTTTTTATTATTTAGTTAGTTTATCTCAATGTTGATCTAAGCAATATAGAATAACATGATTTAATAATTTTTTTTTTACCCTTTATAAGTATTTTTTCGATATCCGCATTGAAGCTCTACGTTAGAGACTATATAAGCGAAAAACTCTTTTCTTTTTTCATATCTAAGATTTAAACCCAAGACGTCTATCAAAAGTGGAGAAACTCTATTCATCCCGCCACAAGTATGGCTAATCATCCCTTTTGAGGTGTTGAAATAATGGGTTAGGTGAAGAGATTTTTGTAATCTTAAAATAAATTCAGTAAAACCTCATATTTAAGATTTGTTTGACTGTTGAAACAAACCACATATTTTAATGAAAAAAGAGTAATTAATATTACTCCTTTCGTTTTAAAATAGTTGACCCTCTTTCTAAAAATATTTATTTCAATTTAATTTTCCTTTTTATGAAATCAAGAGGATTTTATTATTTTTTTTCAATATAATCCTTATCATTAAAGACTAAACAAAGTGTATATACTCAAATTTATTTTCAAAGCATAATTAATAAGGCTAATTTGGTAAAATAAATCTCTAATAAATATTTTCTTAAGGGGAGTGTCAAGTTAACAAGGATCAACTATTTTAAAATGGAGAGAGTAGTTACATAAATCCAGGGAATTTGTTTAAATTCTATTTGATGTGGATATACACATCATAATTGTTTAGAAAAATAAAATAAATGGGTCCATACTAGACATGGATAGAGAGACTCTATCCACCCCGCCACAACTCTGGTCAATTACCCTTTTTAGTTTTTAAGTGTTAAATTAAGGGAAAGGGGTCAAATTTACCCCTCTACTTTGAAAATTGGCTAAATATATCCTTCGTCATACTTTGAGGTTAAATTTTTCCTCGTTGTCATACTTTGGGACCAAATTTATCCTCTACTAGGAAAAATTAGCTAAATATACCATCTGTCATACTTTAGGGTCAAATTTATCCTCGATGTCATACTTTAGGGCCAAGTTTCCCCTCGTTGTTAAGAAACTTTTCACATGTACCCTTTTTTTAATAGAAAAACTCAAATCAATGTTAAATGTCCATTTTTTTTTTTAAAAAAAATACCCTAATCTAATTCGCCAGATCTGATCTGAGCCACAAAAAAAAACACAAAAAAATATAGCCCTTTGAGTTTTGTTGGTCAAATTTTCCCAACGAGATTAAGCCACTGATATTTATCAGTGCATACCTCATGAAAAATGGATCTGCATCAGTGCAAACACAAATGAATATACCCCTCCCTCAGTTCATGGATCTGCATCAGTGCAGAGCTCATGAAAAAAGACACTTAGAGGTCAAATGCAACAGATCAGGCCCAGTGGATATTTCTCTGGATGATTTAGCTAAGAAGCCTCCTTATGTGTCAATCGTGACATCTCTTCATTCTTATGTTTTTATATACAATTTGAATCTACACAAATTTTTCATCATGTTATTTGCTAAACTTATCCACTAATTCTAGAATTTAGATACACATATAATTGCATACCAAATTTTAAAATTTGGACATAACTGGACTAGGAGCAGAGTTTGTCCTAGACATTTTCTCTAGTTCTATGCTTCTGTGATGTCCCATTTCATTTTACTTTTTGTTAATTTGTAAACAACCTACTAGCGTTGCACGTTGAAAGAGAAGTATATTTGTTCGTTGAAAAAATTCGACCAATAGAACTGAGGGAAGGGTATGTTTGTTTGTGTCTTTTTTGTGGGTTGGATTGGGCGGGTTAGATTTGAGTGTGTTTTATTTTTAAAAAATGGATCATTTAACGTTGATTTAGACTTTTCTGTTAAAGAAAAGGTACATGTGAAAATTTTCTTAACAGTGAGGGTAAATTTAACCCCAAAGTATAACAATTTGGGTAAATTTAATCCCAAAATATGATGAAGGATATATTTAGTCAATTTTCTAAAGTGAAGGGCTAAATTTGACCCTTTTCCCTATTTGTTCTTTTTCTTAGAAAAGAAAAAGTTACAATAATTAAAATTATATCAACAAAAAATTGGGAAAAGATTATGGATTTCCCCCTTTTATTACAAATGGGCCCATTTATTTTATTTTCCTAACCAGTTATGATGTGCACATCCACATCAAATAGTAAAACCAATTTCCCCTTTTGGGATTTTGTTGACCAATATTAATTACTACTCTTTTCCATTAAATATAGGTAATTTATTTCAACAGTCAAACAAATTTTAATGTGAGGTTTTATTGATTTTTTTTAAGATTACAAAAATCTCTTCACTTAATCCATTAAATTCAAATTTATCTCAAAATTACTTAAATGAGATTTTATTTAAATTATTTTTATTCAGTCAATCTACTTAATATTAAGATATAGATTTAAGAAAAAGAAAAAAAGTTTAAGAAAAGAGCAACAACAATTTATTTAGACTAGTAGATATTTTAGAGAAAGGGGGGAAATAAAGGAATTAAACTTAGTATGAGTAATGAACGAACACTTTTTTATCAATACAAAATTATCAAGGGGCAAAAATAGATTGATATTAAACTATCAAATTATAAATGAATACATAAACATATATCGACTAAATTTAGTTATATCACTAGTAAATTACGCGATATCGCTTTCAATTCCTTTCTTCTTTTCAAAATTGTCCCTTTTCATGTGTTAAATTAATGTTATACTAGACAAATGTTTTTTTCCCTTTCCTTAAAAAAGAGAAAAGTCCATTGATTAAGAATTGGGGAAAAACTCACTTTTTTTCTTTTTAACATAAAAGGACCACTTCCTTATTTTCCTATTCAATTATGATGTCATGTCTACATCATATAAAAAAATAATTTCTTTTTATAGAGATTTAGGCAATCTAATTTTAATTATTATTTCCCTTAAATAATAGACTTCTTATATCAAAATTATCTAAATTCTAACAAACTGCCAATATTATGAAATTTTAATAAATCTATTTGTCAAAATTACTAAAACACCCTCACTAAATAATTAATTGCAAATTTATCTAATATTAATTACATTTTCCCTTAAATAATATACTTTTTATATCAAAATTATCTAAATTTAACAAACTGCAAATATTATGAGATTTTAATAAATCTATTTGTCAAAATTAATAAAATACCCTCACCAAACAATTAATTTTAATTTTATCTAATATTAATTACATTTTTCCTTAAATAGTAGACTTTTTATATCAAAATTATCTAAAATTCTAACAAACTGCAAATATTATGAGATTTTAATAAATCTTATTTGTCAAAATTATTAAAATACCCTCACCAAACAATTAATTTCAAATTTAGCTAATATTAATTACATTTTCCCTTAAATAGTAGACTTTTTATATCAAAATTATCTAAAATTCTAACAAACTGCAAATATTATGAGATTTTAATAAAGCTATTTGTCATAATTACTAAAATACCCTCACCAAACAATTAATTTCAGATTTATCTGATATTAATTACTTTTTCCTTAAATAGAAGGCTTTTATACCAAAATTATCTAAATTTAATAAACTGCAAATATTATGAGATTTTAATAAATCTATTTATTGAAGATCACTAAAATACCCTCACCAAACAATTAATTCCAAGGGATGGAAAAAAGTCTTCGCAAATATCGCACTTTTTGTTCTTCCTATTTTGTCCCTGTGATTTTGATTTATTTGCAGAAATGCCATGGATCTTGATTATTCCTTTGACTAATTATTTTTTTAATTATTTTTAAGTACAGAAAGTGGAGTGGAAGTGGATGAAGCACAGTGTATGGTGTGTTCACGTACAGTGTATGGTGTTTGTGGAATAATTAAATTTTTTTGACTATTAGTACCTAATTGTTGGATTTGCTAAGACTAATCATATAGATAACAGCAGTACTTTGCATGACCACTTGACTTCATACATTTATTAGGAATAAAAGAAAAAAAATCAAAAGTCATTGACTAAGAATATTTGTATGTTTTGTGGGATCATACATTATCGTTTTACATCGAAAAATCTTTGCTATTGAAAACATATGAAAAATTGAGATTAAGGCGTAAGAACTGTCATTGTTATTGTCAATATCTTTTAGAAGATTTAGTTATTTTACCGCATTAAAAGACTCTTTTAACATGAATTATCAATATTGATTGATTATTCCATATAGAGAAAAACGAAGTGAATGAAAATGGTTTCGTACCTTTATCACATGAAGGTGTAACACTTTGATAAAGGAGGCCGGCACGATCTAATACAAATGATTTTAATTATCAATAGAACACTCCTCTGATTAAAGATCTACCACAAGATGTTTATTCATATGAAAAAATATTGAGAAACAATTGAAGATGGGAGGAGGAACATGCAATAAACAGAATCACCGAATAAGAAAGAAGTATAGACGTAACGCTCAACATAGTCACCATTTCTCTCTCTTGTTTTTAAAAGAAACTTCAGAAGAAAATCAATAAAGAAATTTATATTTTAGGCGTCTTTAAATATAATTTGACACCTACAAAGTTGTAGAAGAAATGTGGGCCGGTCTCAAGTCTTGTCGATGAGTCCAATATGGATAATGGACCTACAAAAAGGTCTAATAACAACCACGCGATAAAATCATATCCAACTTATTGTCAATTATTCACCTCATCTTATTATCCTTATCAAATTATACCACCATAATAATATTTATTTTGAAATGACTATTAAAACTATAACCAAATTATTTTTAACTGAATTTACATTAATACATATACCTCTTCTACTCCTCAATCGACCTTCTTATGGAAATGATCTCAATCAACTACAATAGGTAGGTTTTATAATATACCAAATGAGTATACGAATATTTAGGCATAATACATAAGCATTTTCTTTAACTTGATTTTCATTGACATCCATGCCATCTAATTTTGAATTTGTACAAGTAGACACTTAATCTTGTATAAAATTAAACAAGTAGACACATGTGTCCTACGAGACGTCTTATGCGAATTGCCACGTACAATGTGTGTGTCTACTTGTTCAACTTTATACAATTTAAGTGTCTACTTGTACACTCAAAGTTGTAGGACATAGTTATCAGCTGAAGTCAAGTTAAATGACACGTTTATGTATTATGCCTTTATTTATTGATATGTCAAAAAAATTCATAGAACTTCAATGGCATGGATGACACCTTACCATGAACATCACAACACCGAATCAAGTCCATATTGTCTTCACTCCAGCCTGCCACACAATGGCAACAACGTAATATACCAACAATCCAAGGGCAAAATAGGTAATCAACAGTAGGTGTAACTTCTCCACGTGTTCACACTTTTCTTCTCACTTCCTCTTCTTAACCCGACCCGATTTGTTACTCCTATATAAACACATCAGTCCACCGATCACTCCACCGTGATCCTCCCGCCGGCGACGAATACCGGCCAAACTCCGGCGACCTAAATTACATTTTCCAGAAACAATCCGATTAGGAAAACGGAAACGGAAAATTGATTTCCATTTCCGTTACGTTTTCCGTTTCATTTTCATTTTCTATTTACTATGGAGGATTATTATGAATCTATGCTGATTGAACCTGAACAGGAATGGCAAACGGTGTCGTATTCAAAGAAGAACAAAAAACAATCGGGTAAATCGAAGCAAACGGAAGAAGAAGAGTTTACCGGTGAGAGCGTTTTCCGATCAATTGAACAACATGCGGAGGAGAGACGGAAGCGTATAGTTGAATCTCAGAAGCTCTATGAAGCTGCTGCTGGTGAAAGTTCAGCCGTCATTGATAGCGATGCGGAAGATGCTGCTGCAGGTGGTGGAGAGAATGCTGGTGTTGTTGAGGAGAAGAAGAGTAAGCCGAAGAAGGCGAAGAAACCGAAGGTGACTGTTGCTGAGGCTGCTGCGAAGATCGATAATTCTGATCTCGATGTTTTTCTCGTTGATATATCGGTAAGTACTCAATTCCAAAAAACTGATCTGTCATTCTGTTGTTTATTTTGGAAAGTTGCACTGTTTATATATGGTTAAAATTAGTACTTTTTATCATTTGTACTTTTCTATATTTTGAATAGCTTGATGAAAATTCTGGCTCCGCTACTGTAATTATAGGTGATTCTGAATGTGGAAATGTGGAATTCTTTTTGTGAATTTGAAAAATCTGATCTGTTGTTTATATCGGAAAATTACATTGCTAATATATGATTAAAATTACTTTTTTGCTTCGTGTGTTTACTTTTTTTATATTTTGAATCGCATGATGAAAATCCTGACTCCGTCACTGAATTTTGGAATTCATTTTGTGAATTTTTGCAGACGTCATTTGATAAGCAGGAAGATATACAGCTAATGCGGTTTGCAGATTACTTTGGACGTGCATTTGCAAAAGTGAGTTCATCTCAGTTCCCATGGATGAAGATTCTCAGGGAATCTTCAGTTGATAAGATGGTTGATGTGAGTTTCTCTCTATCTTTTTTTTTTTACTTTGACTTGTTTAGGTGCTTAAAGGTTTCATCTTTTTGCTTTTCGAGAGACAATTTGACTAATTTCAAAACTAAATAAGATTAATTAGATATTTTAAAATTAAAAATTGAATATTCAAAAACTATACGAAAAGTACTATAGTTGCAATTTTTGTTTCATCTTAGATTGTTGGTCAAAATTCATATTGTTTGACTCTCAAAAAGAAAATTGTGACAAGTATTTTGGAACGGGGGAGTTGAATTTTGATATGTAAAATGTGCAGAAAGCTGAAGATTGAATCTTGTACTTTTGTTTTCACTATTTGTTTCAGAAAATGAATTTTGAGATCAATGCAGTCAATTATGTCTATTGTAGAAGTTGTTTGGCTACTCTCATTTGTTCTAGGATTCTTCTTCTTCGAATCCTACTTGGAGATTTGATTGATTCTGAATTCTTTAATTCAGAATAAAGGGGCTCTTGTACTTCTGTTTTCACTGTTCTATTGTGATATAGAAACTAGAAAGTACTATTTAATTCTGCAAGATTCTGTTTTTATAATTTCCGAATAGATTTTATATCAGTAGATGGATGTCCTTAAATTTTTAGTGGGAATGGCTTGCTCGTTATACGAAATGTTCTTGATCTTTAATTTTATAGTCTTTGCTTGGGTTTCTCCTTTTTGTTTTCTTTTACATACTCTTATTGGCAGTGGTTTTGATTGTCTGAATGCTATCACCTGCACATTTCAATTGTTGAGATCAATTTTGTGTCTTATTGGTAAAGCTGCTTCTTTTAATGTGTTAACTCACTTGATATTGAACAGATCCCTCTTTCTCAAATTTCTGAGGATGTTTATAAGACATCAGTTGAATGGCTTAACCAGCGATCGTTTGATGCACTTGGTTCCTTTGTGTTATGGTCATTGGATAGCATTATTGCTGATCTTGTACAGCATGAAGGAGCTTCAAAGGGATCCAAAAAGGCGGTTCAGCAAGTATCTTCAAAATCTCAGGTAATACCATTCACTTTCTGCTTGTGCTTTGTCTTTTCTGCATGTTATTTTGGAAGTTTTGTGGCATGTGTAGTGTAACTTCAATGATTCATCTGCTGTTGTCTTTTTATGGTGAAAGAAGAAAGAATCAGTTGCATGTGTCTGTTTGGACAAAAATGAAGCTATACTGGGGAAAGGGGCATGGATATCTGAACCTTTCATGTGCCGCTACAGCTTTACTGTATACGTATATACAATCTTGAATTTGAATCCCTAACGAGTTAGCACGACTAATTGGAATCCATCCGTTATAAATGTGATAGTTTGTAGATTTTGTATTCTGTCCTTATCTAACTAAAAGCTTTCTACTTGGCAAAAAAAAAAATTCTAACTAAAATCTTTGTTAGTGGTGCCCCCGAGTAGCTCATGGTTCTTTGGTCTAGGTGTTTCCTTCTATGGAGTGACATGTCATGGACTGGTTCTGCTACACCGTGTGATATGATTGTTTATTTGAATGGTTTGGGGTTGTCCTGCAGCTTTAAATTTTGTCTTTGTCAATAGATCTTCGTTTTGGGCTAGAAAATTAATCTGGATCCATTCTTTTTCAGAAATTTGGTCAGTTATGTTAATTGCAGCACATTGTAAACTGTGTAATTACTTTGCTTGTCTACTTCTATTTGATGTCTGGCCAAAACTTTCAGAATATTTACCTTGATCATTGTGTCCTTCAACCTTTTCTTTTGGGAGTTTCTTCTAATGTTCTTTCTGAACTCTCTAAACGAAACGTCAGTGGAGAAAATACGTCTGAAACACTGCCATTGTTTCGTGAATAAATAACTAATTTCTTTCTTTCCTTAGTTCTGTTTCCTAAGAATATAACAAGTGCAGTTTTACAATTGTTGGTCAAACTTTATTCCGGAATAGCTTTATTTTTCTTTTTTTACTATATATCAATCATTCAAAATCTGCGAAGAATTGATAAACTTGGAAATTAAGGATCTCAATAGCTGGTATTTGTGACTTTATATGATAAAGTAGTTGATATATGTCATTTGAGCTGCAGGTTGCCATGTTTGTGGTTCTAGCTATGGTATTGCGACGGAAACCTGATGTTTTAATCAGTCTCTTACCAATAATGAATGAAAATGGGAAATACAAAGGACAAGATAAGCTTCCAGTCATGATTTGGGCTATCACTCAGGTAAATATCACCTTTCATTTCTATATAATTTTTGGGACATTGCCATCATCTGTCATTTCAATGCTCCTTCACTTATCATTGTCTTCTGTGCTAATAACTTGTCTCAATTCCTACAGGCTTGCCAAGGTGATTTAATCGTGGGATTGTTCATGTGGGTACATTTTCTTTTACCATTGTTGAGCAGTAAAGTGAACAGTAATCCACAGTCGAGAGACTTAATCTTACAGTTGGCTGAGAGGTACATATTTCTACTCTTCCTAAGCTTACTGAAAAGGCGTTTGATCAGTTCTTCAATTACTAATCGGTGTTTGCTGTTCTTTCAGAATTGTATCCTTTCCAAAAGCCCATGCTATACTCATAAATGGTGCAGTAAGAAAGGGAGAACGCGTTGTGCCCCCATCAGCTCTTGAGGCTTTGATGAGGATCACCTTCCCAGCACCTTCTGCTCGAATTAAGGTGATTTTTACTGCTGTTACTATGCGTTCTATCAATATTCAAATAAGTTGCTACAAATATATATATATATATATTTTGTAATGGAGTAGTATGTGATACTTGTTATGTTCAGGCCACTGAAAGGTTTGAAGCTGTATATCCCACACTGAAAGAGGTAGCTCTTGTTGCTTCCCCTGGGAGCAAAGCAATGACGCAGTTAACCCAGCGGATACTGCCTTTTGCTATCAAAGCCGTTGCGGAAGGTAAAGCAAAGCGTTCGACTCTGTTGGCTCAGCAGCTCCTTTGCTTTTGCTTCAGATTTGTCAGTGATTACTTATACAGCTATATATAGTCCTGACTATTACATGTTTTGTAGGTGTTCCTGATCTATCAAAGGAAGCTACTGAGCTATCTGTTTGGTGTTTGACTCAGAACCCCGACTGTTACAAGCTGTGGGTAAGAAATTGTAGTTCTTGATTTTTTTCTCTTTCCAAACTCGTCCCTTTTTCTTTTAAATTTCTAGTGACTGCTCTGTCATCTTTCCCTTGTGATTGTAACAGGACAATATTTATCTGGACAATGTAGAAGCAAGTCTAATAATAATAAAGAAGCTGTCTATCGAGTTCAAGGCGCATTCTGCTAAGGGACCTGGACTTGATCCATTGAAGGTGACCTTAAACAGTCTCAGACTTAAGGTACGTTAATCTTTCTGTAGTTGAACATACCAGAATGATATTTATTGAACAAAAGTGTCTGTCAATATAGAGTAGGGTGGTGAAAGTTTTTCAAGTTATTGGTTACTCTTGTAGGTGTGTTGGCGTTGGCATTAGAAAACGAGCCCACAAGGCCAGACATCATTGTTCTTCTTTCCACGTTTATATCGGTGTTGTATTATTTCTGTGTTTGTCATTCAGTCACTAATTGGCATACCTTAAGGGGATGTGTGGTGTCTCTGACATGAAATATGACACATCAGAGTTCTCATAGTAATCTTTCCGGACTAGTCAATTGAAGACGACGAAGGATAATAAAGAATGGCCCTCCCAAGAAAGGAAACAAGTAGCCTGATGGACATCTTTTAATTGAACGATGTAAAGAAATTTATCAATCCATCTGATTTATTAATGTTTATGATACTGTAGAGTGAGAAGGCATTGGCCAGTGCGGGTGATGCTGCCCGTCAAGCATCCTTGAAGGAGGTGCAGAAGTACTGCAAGATTCTACTTGGACGGTTATCCCATGGTAATGGATGCATGAAGGCTTTCCTTGTTATCGGTCTCACAATGGCTGTGGCTGCTGCTTTTGTCTCCAAGGACCTACAGTCCCAGGATGTCAAGAAACTGTTAGCAGATCGCTACAATGACTTGCAGTCCCTGGATCTCAAGAAACTGTTGGCAGATCTCTGCAACGACGTGCAGTCCCTGGATTTCAAGAAACTGTTGGCCGATTTCAACTTGGCTTGATACTTCCCCTCACTTAAGAGGGTTGTAAGTCGAATCACCTACCTTTGTTATTTGTCTAAATTATGTTCCGGCACAGAGAAGCTAGCACAGCCCACAAGAATATGGGTAGAGAAATGAGTTGTTTTAGAAACAAAAAAAAAATGGATAGATATAGTAGATATGATGCCAAGTTTTGGCCTCAGTTTACAGGGTTTGTGTGTGTTTAGTTTTTTTATGAAAACAGAACTATTTAAGTAATCGAGTTTCGTTGGCTGAATTATGTTTGGTTTTTTCCTTTTCCAAACCATTTTCATCTGTTTTGAAATGGTTTGTATATATATGGAAGGAATTGTAAGATGGCTATGCTTGAAAAAGCTCTCTTGACTTTGGTCTATATTAGCTGCTGGTTTGGCCGAAAATTACATCAATCGACCTTGAAAATGGATGGTCTTGAATCTTTATCTTCGCTTGCCTCAGGTGCAAACCTTCAAGCTCAAAAGTCAAAACTTGTTTAATGTTAAGTTTTGCTCATAGGGTAAGTGGGGTAAAAAATTGACCAATACCTCCGAGGTCATTCTTGTAAATCAACAGTCCTGCAAGTAGAGGTTGGACCATGCTAGAGAATGGTACTATGATAATTTTGGTTAACTATGAGGAGACCAGAGGCTAGCATCATATACAATTATGACAGCAATAGGTTCTTTGGACCATATAGGGGCATTTTAGGCATTTTGTTAGGGAAAAAAAGTGAAAATATATTTCACCTTTTTGGGTTAAATTATAAGCATTTATATATAATCTGAGTAATTGACCTTAAAAGTGGATGCTCTTGAATTTTTTACTCCCGCTTGTCTCAGGTGCAAATCTTGTACCTTTAAAGTCAACATTCAAAACTTGTTAAACGTGAAGTTTTGCCTATGAGACAGGCAGGATCAAAAATATTGACCACTCATCTTCGAAACCATTCTTGTAAATCATCAACATTCCTGTTGTAGTAGAAGTTGGACCATGATAGAGAACCATTCTTGTAAATCATCAACATTCCTGCTGTAGAAGAAGTTGGACCATGCTAGAGAATTGTACTTTGAAAATGAAGTTTGATCAACTATAAAGATAGCCTTTAAGGCCTTCTGTTAAGAAAAAAGGGAAGGTGAATTTCCGTCACGCCCTGAGTTCCAACGAGACGGATTGACACCCGTAGCCGATAAGGCCCGAGAGAACCAAGCTTTGCTTACATTCATTCATTTGCATGCCATAAGAAACACCACTATCACGTAAGAGCATAAAAGACTCATATCGGAGATCATGGAACATGATGATATATATATATATGTATGAAACTTGACCTTCAGGGCCATCAAGTCAAACAAACATACAACTCTTTCCTTCACATTCATTTACATACCCACATACGTCTACAAAAGCCTCGAACAGAAATACATACACGTTCAACCCAAATTTGGGACAAGTCCCCGCTTTACATAGTATCTACAATACCAAAATCAATGTACAACTTAGACATGGAAAGCCCCGAACCAACTGGAGCTCACCAAAGACCAGTAGATGTCCTGTAGCTTACTAGGGAGGTCTACTAGAACCTGTACCTGCAGCAAGTAAGGTAAATCCCCCAAGAGGGGTCAGTATGAAGAAAGTACTGAGTATGTAAGGCTGTATGAAACTGAATCAGTATATAAGAACTTTCATAGAAAATAATTACAAGGGACATGCCCACTATGGATAAGCCATCAATCTATATATTTGAAACTGCGTACATTACTTTCGATACTCTCTTCACTTTGTGCTTTTGCCTCCTCTTACTTACTTGTCAATCATTAATCATA
This sequence comes from Capsicum rhomboideum, assembly GCA_031232105.1. NCBI lineage: Eukaryota > Viridiplantae > Streptophyta > Magnoliopsida > Solanales > Solanaceae > Capsicum > Capsicum rhomboideum. The sequence goes on from CP124707.1 coordinate 51,351,955, forward strand.
TACTGCCCGGGCCCAACTGATCAGTGGGAAAATTAATAATATCGTCATGCAGGTGTTTATTTCACCCCATGGATACACCCATAATGTTGGGATAGTCATCATGCAGGTTTTACTTCCACCCCATGGATATCATCATGCAGGTGTTTATGTCACCCTATGGATACACTCATAATATTGCACTTCATTCTTTAACTTTTACGAGATTGGTACCTTTACTTGTGAGAGATTGATACGCTTACTCATGAGAGATTAATATATTCACTTATGAGAGATTGATACTTTGGTTTGGGAGAGATTGATATTTTGTAGTCATAACTTTATTGGGAGTTTTGGAACATAACATTATTGGGATTTTGGAATCATGTCCATAATTATGTAACATATGAGCAACAACGACTAAAGAATGAAGAGCATGTGACTTAACAATAGATAACAGCTTGATATGAGGTGCCTTTGGACATTTCGGAATGGAATAAGTACATAGCCCATATGAACAACATGCTGCAGAAGGATATAGCTAGGATAACCTTACATACCTTCATTTTCAAGTAGGAATAAGCAAGCCTATATATGAACACAATAGTCCAGCTTCTCCCTTACGTTTTACTCTACAATACAGGTATATATCGGAGCTTACATTAGCAACTAGTTACTATACAAGCGTACAAAACGACAATGAGCTATATGACTGCCGTATAACGTCATGTCACCCCCTTACAATACAATTCACTGCATTCTCATATCAACAACACCATAACATTCCACACATTGACCAAGATATCATACATCAATAATATTTCACACCACACTTATCCTTTTTGCTTTCTCATTATCATTCCGTCACATTTACTCCTATCAACTTGCCTCATAACAACATATGAACAACAATCCATACTTAATACAGTCCAACATGCCTCCATACGACACTTTGAAGTCATTAAAACGACATCACAAGTTGATAATTACATCCAAAAAGGGTATAGGGGCCTTCGGGGATCAAGACGATGCGAAAACATACAAAACCGAACCTGGGGATGACCTGTGAAGCCACCTGCGCCCGTGGAAGATGCCAGAGGCATCTTCATTGGCATCTGCGCCCGCAGGTGCCCTCGTCTGCGGGGGCGGATGCCCGTTTTGGTCCGAAATGGTCTCTTTTGGGTCTTTTAATGCAATGAATGGTCCATGATCATAACCAAACTTATTTTGACATATTTTTGATCATCCTAAATGCCAACAATCAGCCATGGTCTCACAACACACACAAACAACACCCAAAACTACACTTCTTGGTCAATACGTCACCAAATTCATAACCGATTTCACAATAACAATTCCAAAAATTATACACAAGGATAAAACAGGGTAAGACTATGATCAATCTCTCATGACACTATTGAATCCATCAAGTTCACTTCCTTCAAGACCACAAGTCCATGTTCACGTTTACAAGGCAAAACCTTTGTCCGATTGCAAAAATAGACAGTTTTACACATAGCACACTGTCCAACACTTTGCCAACACAACCAACATGATTTATACACCAACTTAAACATATTATATACTAAACTATGAGAATAAATACTTACCAAGGAGTGATCTTGTCCCAAAAGAGATGAGAGCTTAGGGTTTGTATATATAGAGAAAAATGTGGAAAATGTTAGAAAAGGGCATGTGTGTTTTTATGAAATAAAAATCTGATTTCTTGGCTTATATAGTCCCTTTATAATGATCCTTATCCACACACTTGGTGTGTTTACTTGGTCAATGGAAGAGTATTGGAAGAATGGGTCAAATTCCCACTTTGGGCCATGTCTTTCTTATGATTTTTGGGCCTCATTTGGCCCAATGTCCAACAATTTAATGTATAATTCATCAAATCCCTCATGTTTGAATAATTTCATAAATGTAAACGTAGTCGTATAGGTTTGAAAACATACGGGGTGTTACAATTTCACTTTTTCGCATTGAACTATAAGCATTTATATATAATTTAGGTAGGGGTGTCGAAATGAGCCGGATGTGTTGAATTTGAGTGGATCAGAATGGATTGAAATTTAGTAAAACCATACTAGTTTCCAAGAAAAGGATAAAGGAAGAAATAGAAGCAAGGTGAATCCAAAATTTTACTCGTACTTATTAGTTAATAATGGAAAAATCGTGCGACGTAGCTAATTCAGTCCTTTAATTACTCATTATAGTGGTAGCATAAAAATAATCAGCTAATAATTAGCTATAGTTTGGAGTTTTATAGAAGGTATATGCAGATGCATTATTATCCGAAAAAATACAATTAGATAGAGATATTATATATGCATACATTTATTATGCATGTGAATACATATGCATGCAGATACAATGTATTTCATAATTACTCTACGCATGAATATATTATATTTTGCTACAAAAATATTACTCCATATGGGCAGATACACTTTGGTTTTTCAAACAAAGATGTTAATTAAGCATGTTACTCAAATTATTTTTATAGCGTAATTAATTAACAAGATATCTGACTGATGCCTTTTGCTTCTGAAAAGTACGACATTACATACACTTCATCACAATGATTGCTAAAGATCAAGATATGCTTGAAAATAAAGAAATGGTTAATATAATATATATATATTCAAGATAATTAAGTATTTACAAAATACGTCTCAATTCATTCTACTACGAATACTGAGATGACACTAATCCAATCTTAGTCTCCTCTTTTTACCTAATTTCTTTACTGGACCAAAGTTAAGAAAAAAATTGTCGAATATATATATATAATTACGTAAATAAAATTATGTTCTCTTTAATTATTAAGTTGTTTAATTATATTATCAGAACACTTGAATATAATACTGGAGCAGACAAAGGTGTCATAATTGAAAGGACATACTGAAAATACAATCAGGTAATAACTAAAAATATACTATTTTCTTCAATTTATATTTTTAACTAAAATTATCGCACATGCCTCTTGTTGCAACAACACAATAATGATTTGATGAAAAGTCAAGAATTAATTGTATTCTTCTTACTCAAAAGTCATATTGCTTGACATATTATATTTAGAGATGAATTTAAGATTTAACTAAATCAGTGATTCTAAAATAAGTATAATTATATATGTACATCACGAGCAAATGGGTAACTGTTCACACAATAGAAATGGGTATTAAGAAATAATGAATTCAGCCAAGAGGAATCGATTTAGCAGTCCATACTAGATTTAGGAGTGACTGGCATTGCAATGAATTGCCCGGTAACATAGGTTTGAAGCATTACTAGAAATTCAATGTGTAATCTCAATATTCAATGTGTATTCCTGAATAATAAAAAGTAGAAACCGCTCCATAATAAATGATTGTAAAGTTTATATTTTGATATAAATATCAAGTGTGAATAAATATTTATCGTTTTAAATCTGCTATTATACTCAACATATGCCATAAATGCATCAACATGGGTTTCCCTTATTTCATAAGGCATGACGTTCGTACAGTGCATGTAGTTTTATTAGGTACCAATACCATTGCACGTTATAACAACTTCTACTTGTATTATATCAGTTTGGTGATATATTTTTTTCCCCCTTTTTTTTCGTTGGAATCGAAACTCAAAACTCTGATGAATTAACATTGTAGAATTCTATTCATCTCATCACAAATATTCTTGATGATCGTGATAGACTTTTTTTCTTTTGATCCGTATCTGATATCTGTTTTAGGGCTCTATTGTGTGTCATCTAAACTTGTAAAAGCGGGAGACTATTCCTATATGAAAAAAATCCTCTTCTCCACGCTCAATTCGAACTTCTAGTTAAGTGTAAAGAACATATATTTTCTCGAAACACCAAAGAAACTTACAACTATGTGTACTAGCTATTCTTTGGGTGTGTACCAAGTAAAACCGCTCTTGTGAATAACTCACAAACTATATAAGAGATGAAAATCGCACTAGACAAGCTTGGTGCAATGAACTTGTTTAAGAAGACGTTGACAGAAAAAAGAGAAAATCGACTCTTGATCTCTTTTAGAAAATATCATTTGTTGCACCAACTCAGCCACCCGTAACGGATAAAAAAAAAGGCATTTATCCATACTATTTTTGATGGTCGGTAGAAAGAAGAAAAAAATGCCTAAGGGCCATGTTACCTCATGTGACCACTAGGATTTATTTTTTTAATTTTATTTTGTTCATATAATCGCGGCATGTGTGATGAATATTTTAAAGTCAATAAATTAATTTAAAACAGATCTATCTTTTTTCCAATATATATAATTAACCTTTTTAACACAACGATTCCATTTTTTCACTTTTTCTTTTGGATTAAGATAAGGGTGTCCAAAAATATCCAACATCTAAAGGTGTATCTAAAGGATTAAGATAATGTTGGATTCTTATTTTCTCCTTTGTTTACCTCACTCTCAAAAAGAAAAAAAAAAAGCTTCTTAATTAGGCAAACCATCTTTGAAAAATTAATTTAATTCCTTACCGCGAAATTCTTCATTTTCTAGCGTCGAATTAATATTTAGCTATACGATAATTATCGTTGAGAAGTGTGGTGGATAATTCTGTATTTTGAAGTTTATAAAATTCCAGCGTGAGCAACCAAACCTTCGCCAAGAAGGATAGCAAAACTTAAGCAAGTTCTATTTTTATCAATAGACTAAAATTACTTTGTTGTTGTTTTTCCAACAAATATTTCTTATAAATTTAATAAATTTTTCAATATAAATACAAAATATGCGCGAAAATTGCTAAGTTCCCCAGAACTCAGTCCCCATACCCTAAACTCGAACCTAATGCTGAAATGATTAGAATATCTTCGTTCTTTATCTGAAATTTTGAGTTCGAACTTTAACAATAAATAGCCTTTCAATAAAAAGCATTTACTTTTTCAATAGATCAGTTTAATATAAACTTCAAATGCTGAATAATTAAATAAAAAAATTAAAAAATTATAGACAATTAATTTGAACAAATTTCATCATTTTTTGGCAGTATTGAGAAAAAAGAGAAAGCAACAACAGAAAAGTGTAACTCTTTTTTGTCTTAAAATTTCAAGATCCAAGAAAACAAACTCAACTAACAAGTAACACGCTAGATAAAGTTGACATCAACAATAACATACTATTCCCACGCATTGAGATTTACAAAGGATAGAATGTACGTAATTCGTACCACTATCTTAGAATTAAAGTAGAGAGGTTGTTTTCGATAGATCCTCATTTAAGATAAAATATAATCTAAAAAAAAAATGTAATAAAGGTACAAAATACAATAAGAAATAACATAACAACGGACAGTAACACAACAATACTATCACGTTAGATAAAGCTGACATCAACAACATATCCAATGTATTTCCACACAGTGGGTTCTAGGGAACACAGAGTGCATGCAATTCATATCACTACCTCAGAGATGAGGTAGAAAGGCTATTTCCGATGAACCCTCATTCAAGATAAAATATAATTTAAAAAAAGATGTAATAGAGGTACAAAAGACAACAAGGCGTTACACGAGTAACATAGCAATACTACCACGTTAGATAAAGTTGAAAAAAAATAAATCAATTCCAATTTTTTGAAAAAAAAAAAAAAAAAGCACAAAGAAAAACATAATTCACCGCAAACACGGCGTTATCAGCGGTCATCTTTTTTCATAATTATCAATCAACTAAAATGGACTTTTCTTGTGCATTGGTCCCATTTTCACGCCCTAATATTCGCCTACTTGCTTTTCTTTTTTTCTTTTACTACCTCCAAATGAATAAAGATGATTTACATTTTTGGTCCTTTTGATAAATTATAGAGTAATTATAGTCTTCAAGTCAATAAAATATGTATGTTTAGTCACTTTATAATGTACGTATATTTTTGAGTCGAAGGTCTATCAGAAACAATCTCTTTACCTTTTAAGATAGGATGTTAGGTATGCATGAGTACATATTATCCTTCCTAACCCTTACTTTAGGAGATCACATTGAGTATGTTGTTACTGTTGTTATTATTGTTTTATAGTACCGGAAGAATGTGATATTAAGACTTTTTTTTAGAATTATATATCCTCAAATATGGAGTGACATTATAAAGTTAATGTACTATCGATGATTGAGTAGTTTAGCAGTTATGTATTTTTTTGTCCCAATTGATATGGTGGTGTTTTACTAAACGCCAAAGAGTTTAAGTTATATACATATATACATTCGTGTCTATAAATCATCTCATTTAGAGGTAAAATGAGAAGTTTAATTTTGTTACTAGATATAGAAAAATATCGTTCTTTTTAAATTGACTAAAAAAAGAGTGTCACATAAATCTAGACAGAGTGAGTAATGATTTATTAAATAGATTTACATTTAACGGGATCAAAAATGCACATATTAATTAATAAACATTGAATATGCTTAATAAAAAATTATCAGGATCAAATAAGAATTTGTCAATATTCTAGGGACTAAGAGTGCTAATATTCCAAAATAGAATCAGTCTATAAATATTCACACTTCACTCTTCTACTTCCACCAAATATTTCCATTTCTTCTCTTCTTTTCCTTCAAAAATATATATAGTAATTTAATTTCTATTTGAAGAGAAGAAAATGGCAAAGAGTGGGTACAATGCTAGCTTCTTGTTGCTTCTCTCAATGTTCTTGATTTTGCTCACTTTCTCCAATGTTGTTGAGGTAAATATATTTATTATTTTAATCCGTGGCAAAGTTAAAAATTTCGTTATGAACATTCAACATTTAACATATAAAAAGTAGTAATTTCTAACTTATATATGCACAATATTTTTCTATAAATACATTATAAGTTTTGAATAAAAGGTGTTTAACTGATCATTTTTTACTTTTCAGTCTATGTGGCTATACCACTTATTTTGATTAATTATTATATAAAAATATAATGTAGGTTTTGTTTGAAAACCCCTTTAATTTTATGTGTTTTTTTTTACTCCATTTTTTCAGGGTTACAACAAGCTCCGCCCAAGAGGTATATATATTTACTCTCATTTTCTTCCTTTCTCTTTTCTTGATTTTTAATGTATGAGAAAATGTAAAAAAATATTAGGTAATTCTTCTCGTCTGTCCTAGTCTTTAGAGTTACCTGATATCTATTATTAATGGAAGGTGAAAAATATTTCGTGCACTTAATTGAGGTCCGCGAAAGATGACCCGGATACTATGGTTATTAAAAAAAAAAGTATGAGAAAATGTAGTATAATTGTAATGAATAGTGATAGATCTCGAATAATACAAACAAACAAAAAACTCTTATACCTAGGGAGGAGGATAATTTCATACACAATGACTGATAACTCGATCTACTAAAATGTAGATAGATAGAAAAGAATCACCTAGGTGCTTCTATTTTTTTTGGCTCCACTAGAATATGATGAACATGATTCTTAATTTTTTTAAATGTAATTTTTTTTTCTTTTTTTTAACGTGGTGTTATTTTTTTTGTTTTATTAATAGATTGCAAGCCAAGATGTACTTATAGATGCTCAGCAACATCACACAAGAAGCCATGTATGTTCTTTTGTCAAAAATGTTGTGCAACATGTTTGTGTGTTCCCAAAGGAGTTTATGGCAACAAAGCATCATGTCCTTGTTACAACAATTGGAAGACTCAAGAAGGAAAACCCAAATGCCCTTAATTAATATATTTATTATTAGGAAAATTAATCTTTTTTCCAATAATTAATGGAAAAGATTAAGAGAGTACTATGGTTATATTGTGTTTTGTATTGCATTAACTTAATTTCTCTTTTGGAGTTTTGATGTATGTTTTTAAGCATTTTGTATTTGGAGTCTAAGATGAGTTGTAGTACTGGAGCGATATATGATCCGTGTATTAGGATTTATATAGCCGTCTTCAACTTGCTTGGAGCTGAGGTGTTATTGTAATATGTTTTTACGATGAGAATATAATAGTAATTTATTTATTGAACCAAGTCTATTTCATGACACTAATTTTATCGTTTTGATATTTTTTTTCTCCTTTAGAGCATTTTGTATTTCTCTTCTCTCTTGTTATCAAGATCTAAGATGAGCTGTAATACTGGAGCAATATAGTTAGTAAAGATTCGTATAACTGATTTCAACTTATTTTAATTAATTGAGGTGTTGTAGTACTATGTTTTTACCTGTCATGAGAATGTAATAATTTATTTATTTAATTGAGACTATTTCATTATAGTAATTTTACTGTTCAAATATTTTTCTTTCTCCTTTTAACTAGTTTCTATTAGTTGTACATAACCTTGTTTAAGTTGGAGAAATATAAAAGAGATCCAAATGTATAATACAACTCTCTATAGAAAAAGACCTTGTTTGAAAGAGAAACAAAAACGAACCAAGTTACTTTTTTGTTACTTGGCATTTTCCAATATATGGTCCATATGATAGCTTGTAGATGACTATCATAGTCAGACTATGGTCTTAAATACTCTTTGCTAAAAATAGGTCAAATAAAGAAGTAAAATAATTTAATTTTACTCCTTTATTCTTAATCAGAGATCTCGAGTTCAAATTTTATCGGATATGAAGTCGTCTTTGTTTGGTGGCTGGACAAGGCTTACCCTCCTCTTCCCCCCTTGCCCCCTCCCCCTCTAATGTGAACTTGTAGGCGGATTCAAATTTAATTGGATTTTAATACAAATATCGAACACCGAGTGAGAAACAAAAAGAAAAGAACTAAATTTTACTAAAACCTTACTGCTGATAGTTGGCATAGTTGTGAAAGATGGCTAAGGGTAAATAAATACTCGTATATGATATTTATACCAAATATTTTTTTTTAAACTTATTGCAGTTTGCATCAAAAGAATTACATTGAGGCATTGAAGGTGTATCCACACACCATTGAATCAAATATATACTCCAAACTTAATTAGTACGACTTGACAATTCAATCACCATGATAACAATAATTATGTCTCAATTTCAAATAAAAAGGATCTGCTATAATCGTCACTTCATTAAAGTTTGTTCGTTACAAATAGATCAAAATTTTATGTTGATGGTTAACTTACCCGACTTACCGCAAACCTCCTTCTTTATCCAAATTTAAAATGACGACAAAGTGAGCAGAATGGGATCAAGATTTTTAAGTTTGTATATACATAATACTACTGCATTTGTTATTTACTTGGTGAATAATACAAAATGTATACATTTGAAGTTACTTATTATCAATGTGGATTGTAATGGGATGATTGAGAACCCTTCATCTTTAACTAGAGATTTCAGGTTTGAGCTTTTGAAAATGAAAATTTTTTTTGCTCGAAGCGCCCTCCTCTCATAAATGGACACTGTAATGTGCAAATTCAAATTGAGTCAAAATTCAAGTCAATCATTTCGGTATATTCAAGTCAAAATTCAGAGCTGGTTTGATCCACACAGTAAAGATTGATTACGGTATATTATTTCGGTAAAAATTTATCTACATCGGATGTTATTGGTGATAGAATTATATCAAGTCATTCAAAAGTCAATTACACATAATTTATTTATAGAAATCATAATTTGGTAACTCGCAAAAATTGATAAAAAGACACTAGACCGTGTAAAAAAATCTTTTGTGCAGTCAATATGTATAAGTTTAATGTCATTCACATGTATATACATGCTATGAGTATAAGCTTTTGTGAGGCATATAGAAAATAATTTATACATTAATTATCAGATCACTTACAGGTCAATTACAAGTAATTTTAGTATAGAAATCATGGATTGATAACCACAAAAGATTGATACGTGAGCTGTAACAGCCGACTAAAACAGACTGAATCGTGTAAAAATTTCTTATACTGTTAATATATATTACTTAAATTCCATTCATAATATATAATAATCGACAAATTAAAGAACGAGCAACGATACTCAATATATATTCAAAAAGAAACGAACCACTTAAACACTATATAATTAAAAAGAGAAAAACATGTATTGCAAATTGCAGGAATTTTGCTTTCTACATTTTTAAAATTGTTAATCTTATGTTTTAAAAAAGAAAAAAAAAACTGCATAAATAGAATAGGAGAAAGAGGAAAATGTGTACTTGAAAAAAGGAAAGGAGATCAATAATTACCTTACCTTCCTTAGGAAAAAAGAAACAGGAAAAACTAGCCAACCACTTCATTACCACTAGACCATTAATTTACTTTTGTCAAGGGGGTTCGCGAGTTAATATATATATATATTTCCTAAATTTTCTAATACAAATACGAGATCTACGTAAAAGCTACTGGGTTCGGCCGAACCCCCGTTTACTACTCTGGCTCCGCCTCTGTATATACGTACATTCTATGACCTTAAGCTATTTGAGGTCATGTTCGATCTATCGATTTTTGTTTATGCAACTTAAATCATTAATCCTTAGCTTGTTTAAATTTAGAAAGATTGCTCGATAATTAGGTTGTTAATTTAATAGTCAGTATATTTTAATATTAGTTTTAACACTTTAAAATATCTTTAAAAATATACTTTTTTAAAATCAAATGTTATATCATTAAATAATTATTTGAAATTATATTTACCCTTAGAATGATTATAGAAGCTAATTAGACAAAGTTGAGTGATTTTTGGGAGACAAAATAAAGTTGAGTGATTATGGCGACCAATTACCCAAAGTTGAGTGACTTTTGAAAGACAAAATAAAATTAAGTAACTATGATGACCAATTAGCTAAAGTTGAGTGATAATTCAAGCTTTTTACTCTCCTTCTCCTATGTTGTCCACAAACTATATGTACCCATCACATTTCCTAGGAATTTGCCAACTTTGTTAGTTCATATTTGTAAAGATTGTGTTTTACACCAAGTTTGCTCATGATTAGAGGCTAGAGTTAGAATTTTAATTACGAGTTTGGCTTGCACTAAGTTTTTGTTATAAATTTTAAATTCGGTAAAATTTAATTGTTTTGATTAAAATTTTATATTTATATTAAGAAATTCATCAAACATGTAAAATGATTTAGTTAAATTCAATAAGTATTTTTTTTCTAGTAGAAGACAAAACTCATAAAACTTAAAATTTTGGATTCATTCTTACTTCTAATTGATTTTCACTAAATGAATATATTATAGGCGTCGAGGCGGATCATGGATTTGAAATTATGAGATTTTATAATGATTTCAATTGTTAAAATGTGCAATTTTAACTTTTGGAATGGTCTCCATGAGGTAATATGAGGGAAATGAAGCTGAGATGATTTAGAGATGTAATAAAAAGGTGCAGAGATACATCAGCAAGAAGGTTTGAGAAGTTGACGGTAGTCTATAGCAGGAGTTAAGGAGATCTTCTCTCCTCATTATTAGTAATAGTATTTAGTAATCGCATAGTTTTTTTATTTTTTAATGTGTATATCTTCATATTTTGATGTCATATATTCCTTGTAACCGTGCTTCAAATAACTTCTTTTTTTCAAAGATCTATCAAAAATGACATTTCTACTTCACAAAGATAGAAGCAAAATCTAGGTACATTTTAACTTCTTCAGATTTCACCTATGAAATTACTCTTGATATATGGTCAATGGTGTAGTAATTTTGATTACAAATATTAAAATTTTAATTTATTAGTAAATACTCTATTTTTACAATAAAACTTTTCATTTTATTTATTTATTTTATTTTCTCCTCACTCGCTTTGGATTCTTCTCCCCTTGATCTAGCCATTACAAATCACCATTCTATTTTCTTTACATTGTCATGAATATGAAAATGCCTCTGGTGAATTGAAAGAATGTTGAATCTCTTTGCTATTTGATACACAAATTGAGTACTCTAATTTGTCAATCCAACAAGGTAATTGAATTTCTTCTAAAAGTTCAATTTCAAATTGTAAAATCAAATCTTGGAGCCTTTGTGTATGTGGGGTTTGGAGATAGAAACCAGTTTAATAATTGATTAGACTATATATATTATGTGACATTAAAGATTCAATTTTTACCAATTTAAACTGAAAAAAATATAATCTTGTTTGAATTTTTTAAAACCTTTTTGTAGATGGGTATTGGACACGGAGACCATTTTACTGAATTGTTTATAGACTATATATAACATGTGATATGAAAGACTTCATTTTTACCCAATTTAAACTAAAAAAGATATAATCTTGTTTGAAAATTTGAACCTTTTTGTATCTGGGTATTGGGGAGTTACTAAGAAGGGGAGTCTTGGAGTAACTGGTAAAGTTGCCGCCATTGTGATCAGGAGGTTACGGGTTCAAACCGTAGAAATAACCTTCTAGAGAAATGCAAATAGACTCTTGTGGTCCAACCCTGAAAAGGGATCCACACATAGTGGGAGCTTTAGTGCATCGAGCTGCCTTTTATTGGAGAGTTGGTTAAATTTGATTGATTTTATACCATGTGAAGTCAAAAGATTTCATTTTTACCAATTTAAACTAATAAGTAAAATCTTGTTTGAAAATATGGAGCCTTTTTGTATATGGGTTTTGGAGATAGAAACCAGATTATTGAATTGGTTAGACTAATGGCCAAAGCATGTGGTGCAGCGGATGAGGATGCTCCTTCCTTAATCAGAGATCTTGGTTTCAACCCTTTTATATAGAAAAATCTTTGGTAGGAAGCACTGCCATGTAGTGGGCCCTACACGGTGCGAATCCAGGTTAGTTGGGCTCCAATGCGGGTACTGAACATCGAATAGAGAACCCAAAAAAAAAAGAATTGGTTAGATATATATAACATGTGACATCAAAGATTTCATTTTTACCAATTTAAAACTGTGGAATAAAATCTTGTTTGAAAATTTGGATCCTTTTTGTCTCTGTGTTTTGGAGATAGAAACCAGTTTACTAAAATGGTTAGACTATGTATATAATATGTGACATGAAAGATTTCATTTTTACCTATTTAAACTGAAAAGCAACATGTTGTTTCTAAGTTTGAATTCTTTTTGTATCTGGGTTTTGGAGATAGAAACCAGTATACTAAATTGATTAGACTGTATATAACATGTGACACTAAAGATTTGATTTTTACCAATTTTGTGATATCAGATGGCAGATCGTTACTGGATCACTTTCGTGGTAGTTTTATTTTGTCTTGTTGGAGCTTTTGATGCTAGTGCTGGAGATGCTGACCCTTTGTACAGGTAAAATTTTCTGGTAACTTTACCTTATGCTTAATATTTTGTGAACGCTTTTCCATTTTCTACTTTTGATTCTAGTAGTTTAGGCTACGAGTGCAAAGATATAATATAGGTTGATTTGAACTGATTTGGAGTCACAATTCACATGTGCAGTAATTTTTTTTTGTTTTGAGATCGGTAAATTTATTATAGAAGAAGCACTAAGAAAGTCAATGATATGTATAAGTTAGCAAAATCTCATTCTAATCTTGTAGGATCGTAAGAAACTTAGTATGGACTTCGCTTCATTCACAAGTTCCTCTTTACACCAAAAAAAAAAAAAGAAAAAAAAGAAACAAAGATGTGCAGTTGAACTTGATCTGTTGAATCGAGTTAGAATTGTAGTCAAAACATCTAGTATTCTTTTCCTTCCACACGGTCCACCAAACGCATGCTGGAATGATTGTCTTTCCTTTTCCTTTTCTTTTTGTATTAACATTGCACCAATTGTGTTGTGTTTTTGGGCATCCAGGGGTGGATGTAGTGTAGCTTATGGGTTCGTCCCAACCCAGTAGCTTTGGCTCGAACCCTGTGTATGGGTTAAAGAATCCACAAAATAATTTCAAGCAATAGATTGTGAACCAGGTAATTCAGATGGGCATGGTAGAATCCCAAACTCGAAAGCTGGCACTCACCTTACAATGAATGAACAGATGGTTCACACTTTATGATTTAATAAACTCCTTCTTTGAAGATTTTCCCGTGTTGAACATCCTTCTATGGCCATCAACCATGAGAAGCAAGCTACTTTTTAAGGAGCTTGTGTTTCCAGATCGTGAATCCAAGGCCAAAGTTTGCTGTCTGTTCCAGCTTGTGTATAATCTATGTAGCAGGACTTAACAGGAAAGATACCATTACTGTGAGGTCTCCAGATCATTCTGGAAGAATTATTGTTGAAGTTTTGAAAGGTTCCTGTTCCAGTTCAGTAACATTGACTTGGGGGAATCCTTTTCAGTGCTCTCTCGGGGGAATCCTTTTCAGTGCTCTCTCGATGCTTCTTTTTGGCTTATAGTTCGCTGTGGAAAAGATTTGATCTTTTTCATACCTAAATGGCATCATTGATGAATGAACTGGTTAGCAACTTTAAGAATGATATACATTAGTATACTCGGGAGATTGGGTCGAGTAGGTTCCCAGTTAGAGTGGGATACGGTTTCATCATATTAATCAAATATGCGTCAGTCCCAATTAGTTAGGGTGGCCTATATGAATCATATGTTTCTATTTCGTTCTTTATACCCAGTTCTTTCCAACTCTAAATACAGTCTTTAAGCAAATTAGGGGTTCTCTAAAACGAGAGGTCCGTTATTCTCATACTTATCTGAACATGGATATACAAATCTCTGATTAGAATAAAATGACTCATTACAAACAACAGATGTGTGGTAAGTGTAACAACATCTACTACAATTTAATATCAGCCAGTTGGTATAACTTGTATAGAAGGTTTGCTACCGTTCTGTATTGTTTTTAGTGAAATCTTATTGATTTTGAGAGATTGCAGGTCTCTTAGATAGTTTTACGCTAGGTAACTTTTGGTTTGTCTTGATCCTTTGACCACATTCATTCATCATAGTGTCGCACTTATGGACTAGTTCTATGGAGGTCTACAGAAAATGGTTAAATCTTCTCAGTCAACCTTCTCTCATTTCATGCAGATATGACCACTTTTAATCTTGTCCAATCTTGTAAACACGTCAATCTTAGTTTTCATTTTTCTACAACATTCATCTTGTAAATATATATTGGTCTATAACGGCCCAGCATTCACAATTATTGAAAATTTGAAGTATTTACTATGACATAAGTTGTACCTGATTACCACTATGTAAACATTGTTATTTAGTGGAGAAGGAAAATGCAATTATTACAATGTGCACATTATCTTATCTGAATGCCAAAGTAGTGTACTATGACTATCCCATTTGTACCTAATCATGATTGTGCAAACTTCAAAAATTTGGAGCGGCATAGTTGGCTAGTTGCGAGGAGGTGGGGGAATAGGGAGCAAAGTTGCAATCATTTAGAGAGACATGAACAGTGAAAGTAACGGAAACTATCAATGGAGGAGGTGAGAGATATTTAACCTGGGAGATTGAGGAAAATATTAAGGACAGGAGAAAGAGTGGGAAGAGCTTAGACAAAAATCTGCCAAGTTCTTGGTGTTATGGGTCAAAAGAGTAAAGACGCTGGAGTTATCACCTATTTTCTTTGTAACTATCTTGCATCTCCTTGATGCTTTTCAATACAACCTCTTACTTCATAAAAAAAAAGAGAGTAAAGACGCTGGATTAAGCTTTCCACTTTCTGGAAATATTACATGGATAACTACTGATTGTTATATAACTTGCAATGAATTTGTAAAGGCTGTGAAGGAAATCGTGTGCTAATTTCAGTTCTAATCATGGAATATATTTCTATTTTAGAGAAACTAGGAAGAGTAGGATGGTAATTCTATTTTCTAACTTAAAATACCATATCTTTTGGTAAAGCATCACCTGTGCTTTATGTGAGGAGCTAGACACATTCTAGTAAAACTATACAAAAAAGACACCAACATACAAATTTTTCTCTTACATAAGCGGAAAACGACACCGTATATTAGTCTTTTTCTGAAACAAGGACACTGTTTATTGGTCTTATGTGATTATAGCTTTTTTTCTTGATCCATGAAAATTTTGGTGTAAGCTCATTTATCCAGAGATTGAAAGGAAACAAAAGAAGAAAAACGAGTTCCTTCCATACAAATGCAGTTCATCACGTGGGATATTGTGATGCACTGGTCTTTCTTGTTTCTACTTCAATTTGGAAAAACTCTAACTCCTTTTCTCCCGATAGAGTCTAAACCCAATAAAAGTCGCAATTTATATTTTCTGTGCAGTCTAGCACTTTAACGATCAGACATAATATTTCTGAAATACCGTTTCTATGATTTAGGGCTTGTTTAGGCCAATGTAAAGAGACTGGATGTGCTGGAGAGACATGCTTCCCGCATTGCAAAATTCCTTTAAATCGTTCTTCTTCTGCTGCCAACTCGTTTTTGAAAGAGCCTCTATACCTGTGGTTGAAACAAGTGAATTGCCTAAGTGATTGCCAGTATCACTGCATGGTTCTAAGAGAAAAAGAACGAGCAACACATGGATATGGGCCTGTGAAATATCATGGGAAATGGCCATTCAAACGAGTTTTAGGGCTTCAGGTATGTTAATTAATAGCCTCGTCCTAATTTCAAACAGCTTCACGAAAGGTCCTCTCGTTTATGTATTTATATACATTGAGTATTAATCTGGAGTAACATCCTCTCAGGAGCCTGTGTCTGTTGCTTTCTCTGCACTTAACCTTGCAATGCATCTCCATGGATGGCTGTCATTTTTCACGCTTATTTACTACAAGTTACGATCAAATGCTGATGAGAACACCTGCTACAATTACACTAGTTTGTGGCACATTTACGCGTTCTTGTCTATAAACTCATGGTTATGGAGTGCTATCTTCCACGGTCGGTAAGTTTGTGCTTTGGCAGTCTGGACAATGCTGAATTTTTTGATTTCCTAACTTCACCAATGTAGAGTTTAGGCTTTTATATTTTATCATATGTGGTTTAAATTCGTTGTCAGTGCCTGCCTATCCCGGCTTGAAAGTTTTCTGTTTTCTTGCAATATTTGTTCAGCATGCCAATTAAATTGTATTTGCTTGTTTTCATTTATTTATTGCAGAGACATGGATTTGACAGAAAAGCTGGACTACTCATCTGCTGTGGCATTACTTGGATTTTCACTGATTGTATCAGTACTAAGAAGTTTCAGCGTAAAGAATGAGGCGACAAGAGTTCTGGTTGCTGCTCCATTGCTTGCCTTTACCGTCACTCACATATTGTACCTGAACAACTATCAAATGGACTATGGTAATATCACTGTCTCTCATTTTAACTTTACAACAAAATGTGCATGCCTTGACAATAGGATGTCGAGTGTATTTCTAAAAGAACAAGCATCAAATAGTTTTTAACTCCAATAAGAAAATATGGAAATGCAATATTTATTTTGGGTAAAGTTATTTGCATTTTGGTTTACAAGTTGATCATGATTACTGTCTCTCAAGTCCTGATTACTTTCAATACCAAATCAAATACAACCCGTAGTGAGGCCTTGAGCTATCAGCTAAGCCTTGGAAATCGTAATGTGATAAAATCTTTTCAAAATCCCTCCCAACCATTATCCTACTGCAATAATTCGTGATAAGACGAATGCCTATGTTGTGGTGATTCCACCCAAAAGGTCCTTATACGATGCTTATAACTCTTGGCTATTGGTGTTTGGCATGATTTTTGTCTCAGAAAGAGTTGGAAAGTGTAGGAAGCTATTTTTCCGTAATTGTGACTTACTTTCTGGTGTTTATTTCTGATGATAATTTCTGCAAATTCTCAGGATGGAACATGAAAGTTTGTGTTGTGATAGCTATTTCCCAACTTCTAATTTGGTCAATCTGGGCTGGAATAAGTCGCCATCCTTCCCGGTGGAAGTTATGGACCGTGGTTGTTGGAGGTGGCCTTGCTATGCTCCTAGAGATCTATGACTTTCCTCCATATCAAGGACTAGTAGATGCTCATGCACTTTGGCATGCCACCACAATCCCTCTGACGTTTATTTGGTGGAGTTTCATCAAGGATGACGCGAAGATTGGAGCTTCAAACTTGAGTAAAAAAGACGAATAGTGTTTTCAAATGAATCTTACCCCTCGATCAGTTTTGACATGGAGAGCTATAGCAAGTACTCAATAGTAACTCCTTTTAATTTTCTTGCAACTTGCTAGTAGAGGATGTTCGTTTGTGCTAGAAAAAATCAAGTTCTTTCAGCTGATAGAAGAGTGGGTTGATATCGCCCAGAGGCAGAGGCGGAATCAGGATTTTGATTTGACGGGTTCAACCTTTAGATTAGATTGTAATGTTATAGTTGCAGAATTGACATTATTCATTTCATCACATGATATGCAACATTTTCTTGCTTTGTTGGGAATCATATTAACTTGAAAAACTGATTCTTATTTGTGCTCTTTGAAAACATTACTTGTGATATTTACTGTGTATTATTGTGTTGGATTTTCACCTGTCTGCAACTCACATTTCTTGAAATTGTTTACAAAGAAAAAGGACAGATTGATCATTCTTGAGATTGTAAAGTCAGACTTCTATATAATGGTCATTCTAATAACATTTCACTATACCGATTAAGTTTTTCCTGAAACTGATATTTTATGTTATGTTATATTGTATGTTCTTTTTAACAATATTTAGCTATAGCAACTAAAAATTATCCAGACAAATGATATCATTATTGAGAGGCTCGATTGTATTACTCTAACCTTGATGTATATAACTTTTTCTTTCTTTCTTTTCATCATATTTAAGATTTAAGGAGTATTATGATCTTAACTAATTCCTCCTTTTGTTTCTTCCACTTCTCCTTGTTTAACATATTTTTCCAAGTGTTTATGGGGCTCGCCTTACGGGTCATTTCTAAAAAACCGCTAATTTCTGATAAAATTCATCGGTATTTGGCTCGTTAGTAACTTTTCAATGAGAAAATATTCATCGGTATTTGGCTCGTTAGTAACTTTCCAATGAGTTTTCTATTGGAAACTCCTTACCAACAAGCCAAATTTCGACTGGACGTCCGTTTGAAATTAACGGCATTTTGGTAGTAGAGTACTATACCACTAACATATGAACATGCTTATCCTCATTGGAGTCATTTCGATATAACCTAGGAACTTACAAAATATCGAATTTGGATAATTAG
This sequence comes from Capsicum rhomboideum, assembly GCA_031232105.1. Lineage (NCBI taxonomy): Eukaryota > Viridiplantae > Streptophyta > Magnoliopsida > Solanales > Solanaceae > Capsicum > Capsicum rhomboideum. The sequence continues at coordinate 51,370,910 of CP124707.1, forward strand.
TAAACGAATGATTGGCTAGATCATTTGCTTCTGTGAGGGAAGAACTTGTTTTTACGCTGCATTTTCCATAAAAGACCTCAGTCCTTCTGTCGCCGCAACATCATACTATGAAAAGACCTATTTTCGGCTGGTCATAACCAGAATTCTTAGGTTAGGGGGACGAGACTAGCTCATTGACTCAGACCATGGCCTGAGACCACTGCGAGGGGGCTTGGCACACTAGGAAGGATTTTCTTAAAAAATATACTATGGCTTAGCACACTATGAGTGGGGGTCCAATCGTTCAAACAAATTTGAATACGTAATACATATTCGAAAGGCAAAATTGGTTAATTATTAAAGGCTCAAAAGTCGACTAATTAACCAAGCCTTTGTAATCTCACGACCACTTTCTTTCCCTAAAGCTATCGCCATTATAACAAGAAAATTATAAAATTAACATCTTGATTTTATTCAACATGTTCGATTTAACTATGCAACAATAATTATTTATGTCTCAGTTCTAACTTAGGTCCCTTTACGTTCCAAAAGAGGAGGAAAGAAAGGAGAAAAGAAGTTTAATTAGTTATCTTTTCATTTTTGTAATAACCCGAATTTCTCAACACAAAATTAATATTTGTACATACTAAATCTCAATTACAACCGAGAACTGAAATAACCATGTAATAGTGAATAACACCAACGGAGAAATCTTAGAATTATAGGGAAGAAGGTAACTAGAAGGAGAAGAGATACTAGGACATAGAAGAGAAATGAAAGGATAATAGACTAAGCCAAAACTTTAACGTAATTGAATGCCCTTTTGCAACACCAGATTCTCTTTTACTAACTCGGCTGCTCTTCCTTGCCCCGAATCCCACACAATATTTTCCAATAGTCTTTTGGCCAATCGTGTTCATAACAATTTCCACTAGAAAACTTTTAATATATTCCTTTTCATACCGATTCATCACAAACAGAAAATAAAAAAATGAAAGACAGAGACATGTGGAGGGTAGGTAGTCAAAATGATAAGGAAAATGAAAAATTATATTTTTGATTAATTTTAAATATTAAATTGATTCTATAAATTGCAATTTCTTTCATATTAATGTAATAAAAAAATATATCCAATTAAAGTTTATATAGTTTAAATTTCTCACTTTTCCTTACTAGGTTTAGGAATCCATAATTCTTCAAGAAGACGAGATTAATTCGAATCAAAAGAAAGCTTTTTGTTGAGAGACAAACTACAACAAAAATGACTCATGAGGATAGCTGGAAGCAAGGAATATTCTTTTGCCGTTCTATAAGAGAATGGTTCAACTGATAAGGTGGTCTGACACATTATTTTTTATGCTTTATTTAAAACAGTATGCGTCTTCAGGGGTGATAAAAAAGAACCATACGTGATTGACAATGTCTCTATCCCTTAATCATCAAGCTATCCTCGGATAAATGTGACACATTTTTTATATTATAATTACGAAAATTCGAAGAAAGTCACAATGGTGGAGTGTGGACAGAAAATTTTTCCACATGACAAATGGTTTTCATTTCTCTAATGTAGATAGTCAACGTCTTCTATTTCTTTTTCATCCAAAAAATATTTGTTAAACGATGTAATTTTGTAACCGGTGTTTAGGAAGGATATGATATGCATTGACCTTATTTTATGTTTTTCAATAGGCCTTCGATTCAAAGAAGGTATAATCAAGTTAGAATTGAATAAATTTGCTCCACCTTGTTCACGTAGTCTTCAATAAGTTCAATCTCCATCTCCAAAATCTCCTCCATTAAATCTTTGTCTCTACATAGAGTAACACTCTAATAAAATTTCTCAAACCAAAATCTTCATTATCGTCAAATAGGTTGCGACTAGAACTGAACACGCCAAGATGGACACCCGTTTTAACCTCGCTCTGATACCACTTTGTTGGGAAAGGCAAGGGCACTAACAATAGTGCACGACAGGTAGCAGCGGAAGAATACCCAAGTCTAAACTTTCCCTTTCAATTTGAACCAAGAGAAGACAAACAAACTCAAGCACAATGATAATAAGGCAGCAAATATATCAACCAAAACAGATAAGCAAGGATAAAATAAACTAATCACACGAGACACCAGATTTACGTGGAAAACCCTTCAGTGTGAAGAGTAAAAAACCACGGGACCAAAAACCTCCACTATAATCACCAAGAGTTACAATAATGTTCTCCAAAATGGCCACCAAATAAATGCCAAACAACGAGCAACACTACATAAAGCACAACACCAAAAACTAGAGAATTAAAGGAGCAAAAAACCCGAAAACGCAGCTACTGTTCACGGATGCAAAACTGGAGCTGCGGGGCACCAAATCCAACTCTGTCAGTTCCTAATCAAAGATTGACAAGAGAGGAACAGGCTGTCCAAAAATCAGCTCAATCGGATAAGAAACGAAGCGGGAATCGCAATTTGAAGTTGGCAATTTAGTGCTGAAATATTGGGCGAAAATCTGCTCTATTTTCTCTCTATGTGGCTGCTGAAAACACTCTTTTGTGATAAGAAAATAAGACCTAAAAAGGTCTATATATATGCCCCATAGAATTGAGCCTATGGGCAAAGTGGGTTGGTCCAAATTTGGGCTTTTATTTATCCACATAGGAAGGGAAAAAGACCCATAACCCAACAATTCTCCCCCTCACAACTATGTGGAGGAGACCGCCATCCCGGCGATCATGCAACAATCTTCAAACTTCCCTCTTGGCAAAGATTTAGTCATCATGTCGGAACCATTATCATCTGTATGAATCTTCTCAAGTTCAAGCAACTTAGAATCCAACACATCCCGAATCCAATGGTATCTCACATCAATGTGTTTAGAACGACCATGAAATGTAGAATTCTTGCCAAGATGTATAGCACTTTAACTGTCGCAATAAAGCACATACCTCTCTTGAGCACAACCAAGTTCCCCCAAGAACCCCTTCATCCAGAGCAACTCTTTACAAGCTTCAACGGCAGCAATCAACTCAGCTTCTGTAGTAGATAGAGCAACACATTTTTGCAACCTAGATTGCCAAGACACAGCTCCCCCTGCAAAATTAACCAAATACCCTGAAGTAGACTTGCGAGTATCAACATCACCAGCCATGTCTGAATCAGTATAACCACAAAGAATAGGCTTCTCTGTACCAAAACATAAACTCAGACTAGAAGTGCCACAAAGATATCTCATAATCCACTTCACAGCATTCCAATGCTCTCTTCCTGGATTAGAAAGAAAACGGCTAACAATACCAACAGCATGAGCAATATCTGGTCTTGTACAAACCATTGCATACATCAAACTACCAACGACTGAAGCATAAGGAACTTTCTTCATGTCTTCCTTCTCATCATCACTAGAAGGACACTGCTTCGTGCTCAATTTGAAGTGCATAGCTAAAGGTGTACTGACAACCTTAGCCTTGTCCATGTTGAACCTGCGAAGTACTTTCTGAATGTACTTCTCTTGTGATAACCACAACTTCTTGGCCTTTTTGTCACGAACAATCTGCATGCCAAGAATCTGTCTTGCTGGTCCTAAGTCTTTCATAGAAAAAGACTTACTCAACTCTTGCTTCAACTTCTGAATCCTGCAAGCATTATGACCAACAACAAGCATGTCATCAACATAAAGCAATACAATAATAAAGTCACCATGAGAGAATTTTTGCATAAAAACACAATGGTCTGAAGAAGTCTTTTTGAAGCCTTGCTGACTCATAAAAGAACCAAACTTCCTGTACCACTGCCTGGGAGCTTGTTTCAAACCATACAAGCTCTTCTTCAATTTGCAAACATAATTCTCTTTTCCCTTGACTTCAAAGCCTTCCGGCTGCTCCATATAAATTTCTTCATCTAAGTCACCATGGAGAAAAGCAGTTTTAACATCCATTTGCTCAACCTCTAAATCTAGACATGCAGCCAAGCCTAAAACCACACGAATGGATGACATCTTCACAACTGGAGAGAATATCTCATCAAAATCAACTCCCTTTTTCTGGTTAAAACCCTTCACAACTAATCTAGCTTTGTACCGTGGAACTGGATTACCATCTTCATGTTTCACCCGAAAAACCCACCTGTTTTTCAAAGCTTTTCTGTCTTTAGGTAGCTTAACCAAATCAAAGGTATGATTATCATGCAAAGATTTAATTTCATCTTCCATAGCATCAAACCACCTTTCTTTTTCTTCACTTTCCATGGCCTCATCAAGACTCTCAGGTTCTCCCCCATTAGTCAAGAGTACATACTCATTGGGAGAATAACGAGATGAAGGTATTCTCTCTCTAGTAGATCGTCTGAGAGAACTCTCTGGAGCATCAATAACATTTGGTTGCTGATCAACCACATCAACTTGCACTGGATCATCAACATCATTCAGGTCATTCTGAACATGATCACCATCTTCATTATCAACTTGATTTTCATCATTATGAAGATTTTCTTCAGGTGCAATAGTCAAAGGAACTGGATCAACATCAACTAGGCTCTCACTACTCTGAGAAACAACTTTCTTAGCTTTGTCAAAATCTTCAATTGTTTGGTCTTCAAAGAACACAACATCACGGCTTCTAACAAGTTTCTTCTCAACTGGATCATAGAAACGATAGCCAAATTCATCCTGACCATAACCAATGAAGATACACTGCCTAGTTTTAACATCCAACTTTGACCTTTCATCCTTAGGAACATGCACAAAGGCTTTACACCCAAAGACTCTAAGATGATCATAAGAAACATTCTTACCGGACCAAACTCTGTCAGGGACATCACCATTCAAAGCAACGGTAGGAGATAAATTGATAACATAAGTAGCAGTATTAAGTGCTTCTGCCCAAAAAGAATCTGGCAGCTTAGCATCTGAAAGCATACATCTAACTCTCTCAACTAGAGTTCTGTTCATCCTCTCTGCTAAACCATTTAACTGAGGAGTCTTTGGAGGAGTTTTCTGATGCCGAATACCCTGCTCTCTGTAATATCTATCAAAAGGACCAATATACTCTCCACCATTATCTGAGCGGATGCATTTCAATTTCTTCCCTGTCTGTCTCTCAACCAAGGCCTGAAAACCCTTGAACACATCAAGTAATTGATCCTTGGACTTCAAAGGAAATACCCAGAGCTTGCGAGAATGATCATCAATAAAAGTCACAAAGTAAAGTGCACCACCATGAGACCTTACCTTAAAAGGACCATACAAATCAGAATGTACCAACTCCAGCAAATCAAGCTTTCTTGAAGGCGGGTGACTTTGAAAAGAAACTCTTTTCTGTTTACCGGCTAAGCAATGAACACATCTTTTCAACTTTGCTTGTTTCACTCCAGAAAGCAAATTTTTCTTAGCCAAACTGTCAATCCCCCTCTCACTCATATGACTCAGCCTTCTATGCCATAACTCTGATGAAGTATCATTCTCGACCAAGTTTACTGAGCCTCTAGAAGTGGAGCCCTGAAATACATACAAGTTAGACAACTTGTAACCACGAGCCACAACCATTAAACCTCTAGTAAGCTTCCACTGGCCAGCACCAAAGGTGTTAATATAACCCTCATCATCAAGGTTCCCTACAGAAATTAAATTCAGGCGAACATCTGGAGCATGCTTGACATTATTGAGAACAAGTTTGGAACCATTATTACTTTCCAAACAAACTGTGCCAATGCCAAGTACTTCAACCTCATCATTATTGTCCATTTTCAACATCCCAAAATTACCAGGAGTATAAGAAGAAAATAATTTCTTCTTGGGCGTGATATGAGAAGTAGCACCAGAATCCACAAACCAGCTAGACTCATCACGAACAAGATTAATGGCATTTTCACCACAAGCAACAAGAAGATCATCATTAGCAACAACAGCAACACGATTCTCATTATCGCCTTCTTTCTTTTGTCGTCTCATATCTCTTTTATGCTTGTAACAATATTTCATGATATGCCCATTCTTGTGGCAATAGTCACATGTAATATTCTTGTATTTGGACTTGGATTTGCTTCTACTTGTACCTCTGTTATTCGGACCTCTGAACTTGTTTCTCCCCCTATCTTCAGTAACCAAAACATCGGAGTGTGAAGCCGAAGAAGATGAGGCCTGAGATCTTCTTCTCATCTCTTCATTTAAGACACCACTCTTAGCATATTCCATAGTTACAACACCACTGGGAGCAGAATTAGTCAAAGAAACTCGAAGAGTTTCCCAAGAGTCTGGCAGAGTATTAAGAAGCCAAAGTCCCTGAATTTCTTCATCGAACTTTACACCCATTCCGGACAGCTGGTCAAGGACACCTTGAAAATCATTAATATGATCAGAAATAGGACTGCCCTCTTTGTACCTGATATTGATCAACTGTTTCAACAGGAACAACTTGTTATTACCAGTCTTCGAAGAATACAATGTCTAGAGCTTGTCCCATAAACTTCTGGCATGTGTCTCATTTACAATATGATTTCTAACATTATCTTCAACCCATTGTCTAATATAGCCACAAACCTGCAAGTGCTCAAATTCCCAATCCTCATCTGTCATGGACTGAGGTTTATTAGAAGCAAAGACAGACAAATGCATTTTCTTGACAAATAGGAGATCTTTCATCTTGCCTTTCCAAGTATGATAATTACTACCATTCAAACACACCATTTTGCTCATATTTGCCTCCATCATTCAAATCGACAATCAACAACAACCAACGCTCTGATACCACTTGTTAGGACCGAAATAATTTGGTGTCATGCGTAAGCTAGCAAAAGCAAACCTCGAAAGACGCCACATAAGAAGACATGCGAGAAATACACCAAAAGAGACACAATAATTTAACGTGGTTCGGTCAATCGACCTACGTCCACAAAAGGAGATGAGCAATCCACTATATAAACGAGAGTACAAAATATCAAGAGAGACAACCTCACACAATTCACTCAGAATAAAAAGAGGTTCACACAAGTGACACCGCAACACTTGTGTCTCACAAAGTCTCCCCCCCAAACAATACTCTCAAACCCCTAGGACTACATTGTGGATGCTGCTAAACTAGAAGAAAGGAATATCTATTTATAGAGTCTATAACCTTTTCCTTACAAGAATAAGGATTAGCCAAATATGGAGAATTCATATTTTCCTTTTCCTAAAAGGAAAACCCAATTATGGTAAGAAAATCAGGGCAAATACCAACAAGTATAATAAAATAGCAAGGTGATAAAGCAAATTAAGCAACATATAAATAAAGAAAATGAAATGAATTAAAAAAACTAAATGAGAATAAACTATACTCCCTCCGTTTCATTTTATGTGACCTACTTTTCTTTTTGGTCCATTTCAAAAAGAAGGTCACATTTTCTTATTTGGTAACTTTTTAAAAGCATAATTACTCTTTTACCCTTATTGATCCTATTTAATTAAAAATAGTAGTAGTGTATTTTTAATAAAGGGCAATTTGGTAAACATTACTAAGTCTTCCCTTATTTCTTAAACTCTGTACCCAATCAAAGTAGACCACATAAAATGAGACGGAGGGAGTATATAATATAGTTCAAGTCGATAAGTAGAGAAAAAAACTTAAAATAGCCCCTTATCTTTGTGTTTAGATTCAAAGTAATCTTTATTCTTTTACATGGGGCATTAATAGTCCTCCATATTTATAATATTGGTATGTTTTTGGTCCGTCCTCAAACTTTGTAATTTATTTTCGACATCGAAAGGTTTATTACATCGATTTCACGTGCAACAGTATAAAATTTTCTTTTCTTGCAACTTTATTTGTCTACAATAAATCAACATAGTTGACAGTACAAACATTCAAACTTGGCCTTAGCTGGAAAGTAATCATTCCTTGAAAGTGTACACCTAAACATTTTAACTTAGTCTCAACTGGCAACTAAGTGCTCCAACTCGTTCCAACTGTGTCCCGTGGACACTCGACAATAGTGTGAGACATAAATTTTGAAGGTGTCTAGATAATTATTTTGTAAGTTAACAGTGCTCAGCTGACACAATAAAAATGAATTGAGGTGTATAAATATGCATACTCAAAATTAGAGTACGTAATTGGCAGCTGAGGTCAAATTTGACTGTTTGTTCACGACTCACGTATTATGACTTAAAAAATAGGTGGAAGTTTGGGAGAGGATAACAAGTGCTCCATGTGCATATATACATGTTGAGTCTTGAGAGAGAAAAGAGACTAAAACATGAAAGAGTACTTGTTATGGGTGTTGACTATCTTCTTAGCAAATGAGTGGTGGTTGTGTTCTAGTTGTTTGAAAGAAGAAAGAATAGCTCTTTTGAACCTCAAAGAAAACATAAATTACACAAATGGTACATATTTTTCATCATGGGTAGCTAATGAAAACTCAAGTTGCTGTCAATGGGAAGGAATTATTTGCAGCAAAACTAGCAGAAGAGTCACTAAATTGTCAATTTCTGTGAAATCACTTATTGAAAAAGACACATTTGGTGTTGACAGCTTGAATACTGATAATTGGAGAAATTGGCAATTTAATGCATCTTTGTTTCTTCCATTCCAAAATCTGAAAGTTCTTAGCCTTCGTGGACATTCTTTGGCCAATTGGACTCCGAATGAAGGTTCGTTTTCTATATGCTTACGAGTTTAGTAGAACTCAATAGCTTTGGCTCAAATTTTGTATGTATGTATTAAAAATTCACATAATATGTCTGTAAACTTAAAACATCCTAGCTCCACCTCTGACTATAGTATCAAGCCTCTTTGTAATAGTGTCCCCAAGCATTTTTTAGTTGCTATAGCAAAATGTTGTTATATAGAACATATATAGGCACAATACATAAATAGACACTCAAACATGGCCTCCGCTGGCAAGTAATCACTCAAACTTTGAGTATGCACATGTAGATATCTCAAATCATCTCCGCTGAGTCAGTTGAACACTCCAACTTACAAAATGATCATCCATATACCTCCAAAAATTATGTGCCACGTTAGTGTCGTGTGTCCACGAGACACAATGGGGATGAGTTGGAGTGTTTAGTTTCTAGTCGAGACCAAGCTGAGGTGTCTAAATGTGCACTCTCAAAGTTGGAGTGCTTACTTCCAAAGTGAGATGAAAAATCAATTTCAAAGAAAACTTGGTCGTTACACTGAAATATTGTTACAAAGGATGACCATTATAGAGAGATCTGAATATATATGTAAATGTGCTTGAGAAGGGGAAAAAGTCAGATTTGGTGAACATTTTTCCATAGGATTTAAGTTATATATATCAACACAGCATAACTGTATCAGATTATTACTCTATTTTTCAGGTTATTCATATAATAGTTGCTATGAAGAGTTATCTATTGTTATATGTGAACTTAATTTGATTGCATAAAAAATTATGAATGCCCCCAGACCCTGAACATGGCGGGCTGCCCAAAAAATTATGAATGTCTGTACACAAAACATAAACTCAATGTAAATAGCTGTAATGTTTTCTGTCAATTTGTTTACAGGTTTCGAAAAACTGAAACTACTAAGAAAACTCGAAAAGCTTGATTTGGCTGGGAACAACTTCAATCGCAGCATATTTCCATCTATTAGTCAACTTACATCTCTCAAGTCATTGAACCTCGGACGTAACAACATTGGATCAGGTCACTACTTGGATTTAATTCCCTCTGCTTACCACTTAAGGTGTGTTCTGTGCAAAGGAAAATGTTTTTTATGAAAAATGTTTTCTTAGAAAATAAATGATTTCTTACTTATTTTCAGGTGTTACATAAGTAAGTTAAAAAGAACAAGTACATACTGTAACTCTTCCATTTTCTTAATGTTTCAGGTAATGAAAGTTTGACAGGGTTAAGCAATCTGGAAATCTTGGACTTGAGAAGTAACAATTTGAATGATGAAAGTGTTCTCTCTGCTCTAGGTAGAAATATCTCTCTTGAAAGACCTTTATTTACCCTTTTACTTTAGGGAAAGGGTCAAAAATACTCCTTTATCATTTGAAATATCTTAATTTTACTCTTCATTGTACTTCGAGACTATTCATACCTTTGTTGTTAGCAAATTGTCTCGTATTTTGCCCTTGACTTTAACGGAGATCCAATGTGGACCGGGTGAATTTCATGCGTCAAAATACATTGGAAATGGTCCATATTTACCACTCTTCTTTTGACTATGGTCCATAACGTGGGGTAATTTTAAACCGTAGTCAAAAGTTAGAGGGGTATATATGGACCTTCTTCCCAAAGTTTTTTGACAGGTGAAAAATTTCACCCAGTCAATGTTAGATCTCTGTTAAAAAAAGTCGAGGCCAATATGATACAATTTGCATATGGCAAGGGAATGAATACTTCAAACATAACGGAGGATAAGGAATAAGATATTGTGTTTAGTAAAATAGGTAAATTTGATCCTTTTCCATTTTACAATTGCTGCTTTTGTTCCTGTGTATGGAAGTTTCCTGATAACAATTATAAATACTTGGCCAGAGCTAAAGGCATGTAATACAACTTTGAAGAAGCTTGATATACGGTACAATAGTTTTCAAAGCTTTATGCCAAATGAAGGTACATTTTGTTCATATGAGCTTGTTGTAATCATATGTATGCCATGTATATAACTCATTACATACTCAATGAACTATGTGTTGATTTTCGTTTTGTGTTTCTTCTACATGTAAGAGTTGGGAACTCTGAGAAATCTAAAGTATTTACTTTTGGATTGGAATAAGTTGGAAAACAGCTTTCTACAGAGCAGTGGTGTAATGCCGTCCCTTAAAGTATTATCGGTCTCTAACTGCCGTCTGAATGGAACACTACCTATTCAAGGTAATCTTAAACAACCACCGGCTTATTTCTTTATACCGATTATAAGAATCTTCCTTATTTTGTTGCTTGTATGCAAATAAATGACTCAATGGGATACCTGCCACCTCCCACCAACAACAAATTTCTCTTTTCCTAATTATAGAGAATTTGTTAAGAGTTCTTTAATTAAGGGAGAATGGTAATCTAAGATTCAAAAGTATCGGAACTGCTTATCCATTACATTATCATCAACCAAAACATTTTGATTGTTATTTCCATGATCAAAAGAAATAAAAGACTAAAACTTATTCATTGTGCTTTAGTTACTCCTCTGAGTATCTTCCTTCTATAATTGTTCGGTTTATCGCGTTAATCTTCTGGAAAAATGGTGACTTTCAGAATTTAGGAGTTTACTCACTATATTACAACAACTACTTACCCAGTGTGGTCCCACAAGTGGAGTCAACGCAGACCTTACCTCTACCTTTGTGGGATAGAGAGGTTGTTCCCCAATAGACCGTCGGCTCAAGAAAATCGTTTTTTAGAACAAGTTTGAAAAAAAATAACGATGAAAATATTGAAAGAAAAGTACTGGCAACAAAAATAGTAAAGATAACCAAAGTAAAAGAAACAACAATAGTACTAAAATTGAAGAATAAGATAATGACATAATAATAATACTGGTAAGGGAGCTCCAAACTAAAACCATGCTCTACCACTAAGAAGAGAGAGATCACTCGACTACTTACTAACCCTCTACTCACTAAATTTTAATCTCTGATATTCATCGTTACAAAAAGATTATTCCTAGCTATGCCAACTAAGCTAAAGGGAGGGCCTACGGGGGTGGTCAGATAGCAATGTATGAGGATACAGTCACTTCTATCTTGAGTTAATAAGTTCTACCTGTTGTTATGGACGAATAGTGGATACAAGACTATCCCTCACCACTGACGTAAAGCTGTTAAAAAAAAAAAGATGCTTGAAATTTCGGTGATCAGGTTGTTATTGAGTTCTGAAGATTATTCGGAACTTTGTGAATTGTTTTTGAAAAAAAGGAGGTTTTAGTGGGTGAAAATTAGAACGAATACCCCATTTTAGACTAAAGTGCCTTCTCGGCAAGGAATACTCCATGTACACATTATTGTAGAACACGATTGATTAAGAGAATATGTTTATCTGAGTCTACTTAACGTAGTTTACTTCATTTTACATTTCTCAATTAGCCCTTTTTATTTGAAGTTACTCAGCAGTTTCGTTCGCTTGTTTCCCTATATTTTCTGCAAAGGCTGCAATATAGACATGTAATAACAATTATCTAATTGTTCTTTTTATAGGCTTGTGTGATCTAAAATCTCTTGAAGAACTAAGTCTCAGCTTCAACAACTTCCATGGAAATCTTCCTCCATGTCTTGGAAACTTAACATTACTTCGGGTAATTGATCTCACACAAAATCAGTTCACTGGAAACATCGCTGCATCTCCACTTTCAAGTCTCTTGTCCCTTGAATATCTCTTGTTAACAAGCAACAACTTTAAAATACCAATTTCGTTCGAGTCATTTGCTAACCATTCAAAACTTAAGTTTGTTTTTGCTGACCAAAACTCAGTAATTGTACAAACTTCTTCCAAAAGCTGGATACCAAAGTTTCAATTGGAAGCCTTGTCTTTGAACAACTGCTCTCAGATCCCAAGTTTCCTTCATTATCAGCATCATTTAAGACTTCTTGCTCTCTCGAAATGCAACATTGGTGGAAACTTTCCAAATTGGTTATTGGAAAATAATCCCGGACTTGTAGAAGTTTACTTGGATGGAAATGCGTTCACTGGATCTCTTCAATTGTCCTTCCTTCCTAATATGAAGTTTTTTGATATCTCAAGCAACAAGATTCAAGGACAACTTCCTCCCAACATTGGGTCCATTTTCCCAAATATCTTGAGGTTAAAAATGTCAAACAATGTGCTTGAAGGCATGTTGCCTTCAAGTTTTGGTGACATGAAGAACTTACAATTCTTGGATTTGTCAGATAATAAGTTATCAGGAGACTTACCAATTGAATTGGCTCGTAATGGATCCAAGCTAATCTTTCTGAGACTGTCGAATAACATGTTGAAAGGGGAAATATTTCCAGTGACAACCAACATTGATATTTTTCAATACCTATATTTGGATGGAAACAACTTCTCTGGCTCAATTCCACAAAAGTTGTCCTCTTCTCCCTTGAGAACACTAGATTTAAGTAGCAACAGTTTGTCTGGAAATCTACCTTCTTGGATTGGTTATATCCCCTCATTAACCTCCCTCACTTTATCTAGAAACCATCTAAAGGGTCATATTCCCGTAGATTATTGTAAACTTGAAGGACTTGAGGTGTTAGATCTCTCTAGAAACAACATTGTTGGTGTGGTTCCATCATGTTTCCGTGCTTCCCAAAACCTTAAACGTGTCTATTTGAGCGAAAACAATTTACAAGGGCAATTCGATGTGTTCTCAAATAGTTCGAATTTAAAGGTATTGGATCTTAAAGATAACAACTTCAGTGGTTCAATTCCAAAATGGTTAGGCAGTAGTCTTGAAATAACCACCTTACTCTTGAAAGGAAATCATCTTCAAGGCACCATTCCCAAAGAGCTATGCCATGCAAGTAAATTGAGAATTATGGATCTTTCTCATAATAATCTCTCGGGATCTATTCCTCGTTGCTTTGGGAACATAATGCAAACAGAAGGAATCAGTGAATTGTATCCATACGGTCCATTATTTGGTTATCCAAGACTCCAGACGTGGGGTAGAGACATCATAATATATGTAGAAGATTCAACGGATGGATCGCCAATTTCCTTTCAAGATAACTATGCATGGGTCGGGGCAGAGTTTACGACCAAACATAATACATATTCCTATGAAGGTAGCATTGTTGATTTTATGTTTGGAATTGATCTGTCATACAATCAGTTAAGTGGTGAAATACATAAGGAACTCTGTAATCTTACGGAGATTCGTGCATTGAACCTGTCACACAACCACATAACTGGAACAATATACTCAGAATTCTTGAATCTCCAGAATATCGAGAGTTTGGACCTATCATACAACAACTTGACTGGGATGCTTCCCTCTCAACTTCTAGAGTTGACATCTCTAGCAGTTCTTAACGTGGCACATAACAATTTAACTGGTAGGACTCCACAGCGTGTTGCGCAGTTTGCAACTTTTGATGAAAGCAGTTATGAGGGGAATCCTTTTCTTTGTGGTCCTCCATTACATAACAATTGCATGGAGACTAAAGAGATGCCAATATCACCTCCTGAGCTAGATTGTTGCGAAGACGACACAGGTTTTCTAGATGCAGAGTCATTCTATATTTCCTTCCTTGTGGCATATGCAAATGTGGTGCTCGCACTGGTTGTAGTACTTTGTGTAAACTCCTACTGGAGAAATGTCTGGTTTTATTATGTTGAGTCTTATATGTGTTCTTGTTACTATCATTTTACTTCCAAATGTGCACGGCCTTAATTAAGGTCACTCAACTAGTTACATGTCGTTATGCAAATCATATGTATGAGTTGTTCTGGATACCTATCAAGTTTATTAGTACTAGTAAAAGTTTTATTGATTTGCTTGTGTCTGCTTTCAGCACTTGCCAGAATAATATTCAGCCCATCGTACGAATGATTTGTATGCACAGACAAAATTAAGATTGAAAAAATGTTTTAGAGCTTTTGTACTGAATGAAAATGACCTCCAAGAAATGTTTGATAACTGTATGCACTATTGGAAACAACCTCTCTACCTCTGAGGTAGGGGTAACGTCTGTGTACACTCTACCCTTCCCAGACCCCACTTTGTGGGATTATACTAGGTATATTGTCGTTGTTGTCGAATTCTATGATTAAGAGTTTGTTTTGGCCAATGTGAAAATATTGGCTTTGATGGGAAAACATGCTTCCCATATTGTGAAAATTCATTTTCTGATGACCTCTGGTTCATGAAAGAGAGCCTCTGTACCTGTTGTTGGAAGAAATGAATTGCCTAAGTGACTGTGTAGCACTGCATGCTTCAAAGAGAAAAAGAGCATGCAACGCTTGGATTTGGACATGTAAATATCACAGGAGATGGACTTTTAGATGTGTTGTTTGCGCTGCAGGTATGTAAATATGGTCTTTGAACAGAAGCTTCTTTTTCTCTGCACTTAACCTTGCATAGAAATTTCTATGGATGATTGTTCTTTCTCATGTGCTTATTTACTATTCCCTCGTTTCCATTTTATGTGACACACTTCCCTTTAAATCTGTTTCAAAAAGAAAACCTTTTAACTTCTCTTTAGTGACATGGTTCTATAGCCAATGTCATGGCATTTTTAAGGCCACAGGTTCCAAAATTCTTCTTAATCTCTGACTCCATTCAAACACTTGACATAAAAGGAAATGGAGTACAAGTTTCATACAAAAGAAGATAAGAAGTCCTGCTATGATTTCATACTTATTTGTGGACATTTACGCGATCTTTTCTATGGATTCATGGTTATGGAGCATTGTTTCCCAAATTCGGTGAGTTTATGTTTTGAAAGTCTTGAAAATGCATGTTATTGTTTGATTTCCTAATTGTCCCCATAGTAGAGTTCAGGCATTTCAATGTTGATCACTATGTGAATTGGTTATTATCGCTGGCAATGCCTGCCTATCTGGTGTGAGGTTTAGTTTTTGCCTTGCAATATTCGTTCTGTGTAGCAAAATTGAATTGTATCGACTTGTTTTCATCTCTTTTAATGCAGAGACGTGGATTTTACAGGAAAATTTGGCTACTCATCTGCTGTGTCATTACTTGGATTTTCACTCATTTTGTCAATCCAAGTCCTAGTTTCCGTTTGCCTATACAGACCTATCAAATGGACTCTGGTAATGTTATCCTCTCACGGGATACAAAATGTGCATCCCTTGGCAATAAGACGTTGACTGTTTTAGGAAAACAAGCAGAAGAAGAGGGAAAATAGCAAAAGGGGCGTCTTCCTCTTGAGTTGCGCTTATACAAGTACTTATTTTAGTTCACGCTAATTAAAGTATGAGAGAAACTGAAGAAGAAGAGGGAACATGAAAGGAAATAATGAAAACAAAGGGGGAAGTCTTGGCCAAAACAACATATAAGCCCAGCTGAATTCACTGCTTTCAGGTCGAACCATGTAGATATATAAATGGAAATAAAATTGTGTGGATATATAATAGATCAATACAAATATTGAACTCACTCAGACTAGATTTTGGATTCGTCTCTGACTCTTCAGACCAAGCTTGTTATTTCCATTTGAACGTGAAAGTAGTCACTTGATCAAACAGAGACGAGGATTTTAACCAATTATACCAAAGGGCCTCCATTTCCTTCTTAGTTGCGTCTATAATAACTTCTTCAAATTCGCGCTGCCAGGAGAAACACTTAGGCTTGGTGTTAGCCATTTGTATTAATGTAGGCAGCACCTGTATTTCAAAAAAAATAAAAAAAAATCATAAGAGCTATAGAGAATATTCTAACGATTTATAGGACAAACAATCAATATAAAGAAAATGGATATTGCTTGTCTACGTCTTAGATTTAATAATATATAGTCAAAAAGCTCTAAAAATCGCTCTAGATCTAATGTGTCTTTAAGCAAAGCGCATTTAAACTGTGGGCTTTATTGAAAAAAGGCACAATGAAAAACAATTAATACGAGAAACACTAACAGAGAATACTCTTGGGCAATGAGGTGCGCGCCTTAGTGCCTTGCCTACACTGAAGCACAACTTAAGAGCGCAAAGCACGCACTCAACTTGAGCTTCAGGGCTTAAGTGTGCCTTAAATGAGCTTTTGACAACTCTACTTACAATGTATGTCGTCTTTTTGTAATAGGTCACTTACATTATATGTTAGGTCACTAATCCTCCTTAATGAACGATATTGCCCACAGATATTTTTCATATGATCTGATCGTGTAAAAATTCAAAGTTAAACGAGAATTACCTGAGTACGTTGCTGTTTGTACTTGGAAGTATTGACATTGTCTTGGGGTACATGTTAATCAACCTTATGAGTGAATCAAAATTCAGCACAGGTCTAATGAGCATTTTGAGTTCATCACTAGGGGGAATGACAAATTCTCTTGGATCTTCATATATGAAGATGTTTTTACTCTGCAATATTATCAATGACGTAGCTATTAAGACCAAATTCAAGAAGTAATAATGCACCAATTAATCAAAAGAACTGAAATTTATATTTAAAAATTGAGGTGTTTAGTCAATTTTCTGGGAGAAAATAAGTGCTTTGGGTAGTAGTAGAAGCTGTTTTTCAGAAACTAAAAAAGTATCTTTCACTTTTGAGAAAAATTAACTTAGAAGTTAGAAGCACTTGTAAAAAGATTGGTCAAACACTAAGGGATCGTTTGGTAGCTGGTTAGAATTATAAGATATTAGTAATGCAGGTATAAGCTATGCAGGTATTATTTATACGGGTATTAGTTATGCAAGTATTATCTATTCCACCTTATACCCCGCATAAGATAATACAACAATTCCCTCATAACTTATACATGTATTAGTTATGCGGGTTTCTAAATTGCAAATCAAACGTCGTATTTAATGTTATACATGAATGACTTACTTTCTAGCTAGCTACTACACATTGTATAACTTGTACAAAAATTAATACATGGATAGGGGTATTTCTATACTAGCTACCAAATGACCCCTAGTTATTGCTCAAAAGAGCCTTTTGAATTTATTTGTCAAACACAAACTGATTCTCACAAAAAAAACGTTTTTGTCACCTTCAACTTCCAAATAACTTGATTTTAGAAGCTTGATCAAACAGACTATGAGTTCTCGGGTTCAATTCCCAATAGAGACAAATATTATGTGATTTCTTCTTATCTGTCCTAGCCTTGGTGGACAGAGTTACCTGGTACCTGTTGCTGGTGGAAGGTGACAGATATCTCTTGGATTTAGTCGAGGTGCGCGCAAGCTGGCCCGGACACCACGGTTATAAAAAAAAAGAAAATTTGAAAATTCTTACCTTCTTGCAAAATATTGCTAATATGAGACTTTAGAATAGTTGAACTTTTGAACAAAGTGAGAAAGGTTGGTGTGAGAACTAGTATCCAAATCTCCAAAACTTAGTGAGGCTCTTTCCAATGTAAAAGGATCCATAGATGAGAAGGGCATTTTGTGACCTTCAACTTCAAATCCAAATTCTATCAAATTTGGAGCTTGAATCTTGACTTGTTCTAGATTCTTCAACATTACTAATGTCAACCTCTTGAGTTTTTCACTCACTATCTCTATATTTTTCAGCCCATAGCATCTATATAGGTCCAGTACCGAAATGTTTGAATGCTTAGAGAATATGTGTTGAAATTGTTGATCTGTTATGCTGCTACACGCAAGCATGAGTGTTTCTAAAGTATTGTGAGAATCCGCAATTTCCATTTTGCAAGGAAGAAGATTGTCCTGCTGATCATAAAGAAAAAATCGAAGATTTGGGGCCTGAACTATCACACTTCCGATTTTGGACGATGCAACACCCAAGTACTTTAGATGTACTAGGCCAGCTGGAACCTGCAATTTGTTTGTTCCCTCGATATTGAGTAGTGATAGAGTCGTGATGACCGGACATCTACTGGTAAGTCTTTGGAATAGATATTTAAGATTACTGAATGTTGTGATTTTAGTGGTGTCAATATCAAATTCATACTTGCAACTGCGTAGTTTCAATGTTGTCAGCTCTTTTGCGGCATAAATAACATCAGGTAAATTATAGGAGGAACGAAGAGTACGAATTTCCAGCACTCTGACGTTAAGTTTAACCACCAAATCGATCCAACGAACTATATGGTGAGAAGCCAAGTTTAGATGATGATCCACATGTAATGCTGAATCGTTCAAGACGTAAGTTTTGTTCAACATGGGGCCGTAGGGATTGATCAACCAACTTGACAAACTCTTCCGAGGACATGTTTCTAGAGTTGTAAGGTTCTCGTCCTTGATTGAGTACCAGAATAGGTCATGAAGTCCAGAAATAATACCATCTCTTAGACAAAACACAAGTACGAGCCGCCTCTCTCAGGTTAATTTCAGTCTTGCATAAGATGTGATGAATGATATGCACAGGTAACTCTGATATTCTGTCCTCCCCATCAACACTTTTTGCCTCCATCTTTAACAATGCTAGCCTACGTACACTTTGTGGTCTCTGTATAATTTACCAGCTGCCCGTTTTGTGTATATGTGTATGTTTTTGATAGCTTGATGTCCAAGCCAGCTTGCGCGCACCTCGACTAATTCTACGGGATATGTGCCACCTCCCACCAGCAACATGTACTAGGTTTTGTGTGTTTTTGATAGCCTGATGTCCAGGTCAGCTTGTGCGCACCTCGACTAATTCCACGGGATACGTGCCACCTTCCACTAGCAACATGTACTAGATTTTGTGTGTTTTATGGTATAAAAGAAAGGAAAGCACCTTTGCTTCAACATTCCTAGTGGAAATTGGTCACAATTTTAATTGCCTTTTCCTTCTCAAACTGGGAGAGTAGTACATGGTAAGTAATATAAATAACCAATATAAAAAAATTCTTATACTATCGTGTCATTAAAAGGATACTTACATTAGGAGTTAAATGGGTGAGTTAGAAAGATTTGGATGAGTCAAAATGGACTAAGTTAACAAATGGATGAATTGTGTGGGTGAAAACAGATTAAGTCAATAAATGGATGGGCTAATTCAACCAAACTTTGCATGTGTGTTGGTGTGGTGGTGTTTGGGCCGTCATGTTTGTAACACCCCGTACATGTTTACCTTAGTTTTGAGGGCAAAAAAAAAAAAAAATTGGGTGGGGCGAGCCCAGGGGCGTGCCACGCTGCTCTAGGCTGAAATTTTCAGTCCAGAGGCAGTAAAGGGGCGCGCCAGGCAGCGTGCCACGCCGCCCCTGCGCACCTTTCAAAAGTTGAAAATTTTGTTTAAGTCCCAAGGGTTCCCGGGGACGTTTTGAGCCGATTTTTGCCACGATTCTTCTACAACCATGAGAATATACATGAAATGAGTGAAATATTATATTGGTATGATAAAATTACTCGAGAACGAATTTGGCGTCAAAATGACGATTTTACCCTTTTGGTCAAAATGGGTCATACGTGGCTAGAATCGCTTGTTTTTGGGATTGAGGCTACAAATATAAATCCCGTGAGTTGGAATATTGTTGTAACGCGTATGAAATGAATTAAACATGAGAAATTATGGATTTTGTTGGATTAAGTGAATTGGGCTCAAAAGAGGCCCAAAAATAAGGCAAAAGTCATGGGATTAAACATGAGAAATTATGGATTTTGTTGGATTAAGTGAATTGGGCTCAAAAGAGGCCCAAAAATAAGGCAAAAGTCATGGGCCAAAAATGGGTCAAATGACCCATTCTTGCTTTGACAAGTCAATAATTGATTTAAGTGGCTAAGCATGACTTCAAAGGTCTATAAAAAGGGGCCAAAAATCTGATTTTTAATTCAAATGGAGACACTACACATTTCTAGAATTTTCTCAAGTTTTCTCTCATTTCTCAAGAACCCTAAGCCAACTCTTTGGACAAGATCATCATTTGGCAAGTCTTGGTAAGTGTATATCCTTATGATTTAATATCTTATATGCATGAGAGACTATGTAGATCATGTTGGTTATGCTTGAAAGTGTTGGATATGGCACTTGTGGTTTTTGCAAAAAGATGTGTAATCCTTGTGAATTAAACTTGAAAAAAAGAACTTGATGTTTTGATGAAAGTGAATGGTGTGGATGATATCTCAACATGTATGGGGTTGTTATGTCCATAACTTTCTATTTTTCTACATGTGTAAATTATGGGATTTTGGCCGATATGTGTCATGAAGTGTATTAAGGTGACTTGATGGATTATTTGTGATATGGTGGGAATAAGAAAGTGTAAAGGAGAAGCTTTGTGGTGAAATGCTATTGGTATGCAATGTTGTGGTCAATGTATAAAATGTTATGGTATTGTTGGCATGAAAAGGGCCATGAATGGTATTGTGAAGGGTGAATGAGGAACTCATGTAACTTGTGGTTGTCTTATACACTTGAAATGTAGCTTGTGGTCAATGTATGGCATGAATGGGACATTGTTGGTATGTTGATGCCGTAAATGGTATTGTAGAGAAGGAAATTCCATTTTAAAGATAAACATGTAACTCATTGTTGTCATATGCCTTTGTAAGGTAGTTGGTGGTTAATGTTGGTTCCATTATGTACTTGTGATGTAGAGTGAAACGTAAAGAAGGAGCGGAATTGTTGCGCTCACGTATTGGATTGTGTACTTACATTGGGAAGATAAGGTATGTAAGGTTACTCTATCCGTATTTTTCTGCAGCACATAATATTCATCATGACATTTCACTTGTCCTATCCCGAAATATGCTAAGGTATCTCATTCGGATTTGGTATATGTTGTTATCCACACGTTTCTTTTTCATTGACCGAGTGGCATTCATATGTCTCTTATTCATGGACTGAAATTCCTAAAGCTCTCATAATGTTGTTGTTCATGAGTTACCTAATTATGAGCATGGGTCCAAAGTCCTCATAATAGTATGTTCCATCGGAGTCATAACATTGTGATTCTAGAATAGTTATCTCAAGGAGGGTAAGATGTAAAGAGAAGCTAGTTATTCTTGAAAAGCATTCTCCAATCATGTCATGTTCCAAAGTTCAATATGATTATGAATATCTTTGTACCAATCTCATAAGGTAAAGTGCGAATTAATATATCTATTCCTCACAAGTGAGCGTATCACTCTCTTGAGAGTAAGGAAGTGAAGTAAAGTATAGAGGCGTGTTTCCAATATTAGCATGATCCTTAAAGTATCAATCTTTCATAAGTGGATGTATTAATCTCTCACAAGTTGAAGTATCAATCTCATGAGAGTAATAAGAGAGTTGATGTGCAAGTTAGTATAATTAGTCCTCATAAGTAAGGATGTCAAGCTCATGAAGTAAAGGAGTGAAGTGAGATGTGTATATAAGTGTGTGCTTTAATGCCATGATCTTTAGCGTGTCATGTTCATAACTAAGTAGAGGGTATAAGATTGTAAAGAGGTGATGTACGTATGGTTACTATATGTTACATGGGGTATGGATCACAATCTAAGGGAAAAGGCATCGTTTCCACCCTAAACTATACCCGAAAAGTCGATGTCACACTTAAACTATTGTCGCGACCTATTACACACTTGTACTACTTAAAAGTGAATTTATTTCCACCTTATAAATGTTACACCACTTTCATAAAGTGTGGTGTTCCACACGCGCACGCCACGTCTGCGCCATGTCGGCGCCACACAGAAAATACAATAAATTTATTATTTTCATTACTTTGTCTTTTTTTCTCTTTAAATTAAATATTTTTTTTCTTTTCCTCTATCCCCATCAAAAAAGCTCCATTGTTGCAGATGCATCACCATTGCCAAACCCAATTATCATTCATCACCACCGTCAACTTCACCCTCCGCGAACAAAGTTTCCATCACCATCAATTTCTTCTAACCACTTTGTATCATCCATCTTCAACCCTCTTCTCTCTTCTTCATTTCTTCTTCATTGATTTTTCGATGAGGTGAATTTTTTTTTTAGAGTTAAAGAAGTGAGATGCGGAATGACAAAAATCCAACAAAGTTGAAGGATAGGAATCTGCCCAACAAAAATCCGATAAAGGTGTTGAAAAAGTAAAATTCGCAGGTGATGAAATTGGTGGTGAAGTAGTGACGAATTGCTAGTGGCATTGTGACGAAATTGATAGAGGTAGGCGATGAAATTGGTAGTGATGTCGGTGAAATTGGTGATAATGGTAATTGGGTTATGGAGTTATGGCAGAGGTGGTAAAATGAGGGTGATAAACTTGTGATTTTTTATGGTGATAATGAAATTAATAGGGATGTGGTGGTTGTTCTTCATTAATTTTCAATTACTGTAGAGAAATCAATGGTGGTGTGGTGATTCATCTTCACCATTTTCTGGCAAAGTTGATGAAGAATGTACAGTGAGTTGGGTGGGTGTGAAGAAGAAGATGTGGGTTAGGGGGTGGGGGGTGGATTTTGTTTTTTTTTATTTAATCTTGTCACTCAAACGCGCTTATTTTTTAATTTAATTAGTTTTTTTTGCCACATCACTTTTAGGGGCTAAATAAATTCACTTTTAAGTAGTACAAGTGCGTAATAGGTCGCGACAATAGTTTAAGTGTGACATCGACTTTTTGGGTATAGTTTAGGGTGGAAACGATGCCTTTTCCCCACAATCTAAAGTGGAGGCCCGGTATATTATGCATTTATTTATATTATCCCACTAAAGTGGAGGCCCGGTATTATGCATTTATATATATTATCCCACTAAATGTGGATGTCCGGTATTATAATTATATATGATAGCCCACTAAATGTGGATGTCCGGTATTATAATTATATATGATAGCCCACTAAATGTGGATGTCCGGTATTATAAATTATATATGATAGCCCACTAAATGTGGATGTCCGGTATTATAAATTATATATGATAGCCCACTAAATGTGGATGTCCGATATTATAATTATATATGATAGCCTACTAAATGTGGATGTCCGGTATTATACTTATATCTTATAGCCCACCAAAGGTGGAGGCTCGGTACTAACTAATTGAGTGAACAGTAATGAAAATAGTGGTAAAGAGATGAGACTATATTCCTCACGTGCATAGATGTAAATAAACATAAAGACGGTTATAAGAAAGTGACAGTGACACGACTGATTGATTAAGTAATGAAACTAATAAAAGTAAAGAACATGGTTCCACATATTCAGGACGGAGGTATATCCATATTGATTATTCTCGTATGCTTAATTTCTTGGAAGTACTTATATATTATTAGAGTTTCACATGGCCTTACATACTCAGTACTTTCTTCGTACTGACCCCTCTTGGGGGATTTACCTTACATGCTGCAGGCACAGGTGTCAGTAGATCTCCACAGTAGGCTGCGGATTTTATACAGGTCTCTGGTGAGCTCCAGTTGCTTCGGGGCTTCCCAAGTCACATGTGTTCATCTGGTTTTGGCATTTTATAAATATTGTATATACATGGTCATGTATCTATTAGAGGCTTTGTAGACATATGTGGGGAGATGAAAGTAAAAGATGTACATTCATTTTGACGTAATGGCCCTAACGGCTAAGTTTCATATATTGCACATATTGCCATGACTTCCGACATTGATATTTAATTACATGAAATAAAATGATATGCATACGCGAACATACACATGAGAGTACATGAGCAAAGATTGGTTCTCTCGGGCCATATCGGCTTCGGGTGCCAATCACGCCTCGTTGGGACTCGGGGTGTGACAATGTTTTCGTAGATTAATTTTGCCACTCATATTTATGAATAAACCTTCTTCAAATGTGAAATTTATAATTTTGAAATAAGATAAGTTACCTGTTACGATAAATAAAATTAAATTAACATGATTATGTAAAAATTCCTTTTAGTTACGGCCATGTCTGTGCTCCGTAATACTTTTGAATCCTAATTTTTTCACATTGTATATACAAGATCACTTTTTATATATATACATGCTAGATGATTCTTTTATTTGTACTACTATTACTTATTGCTTCATTTGTTCTGTTTATCTTGCTATTTTTCTATCGCTAGTTCTCTTTTATTCAACTTTGATTTTCTCTTCTTTTGAGCCGATGATTTATCGAAAACAATCTCTCTACCCCACAAAGGTAGGAATAAGGTCCGTATACATTCTACCCTATCCAGATTCTACTTATGAGATTTTATTGATATATTGTTATTATATATAATAGATGATAAATTGCCTAAGCAAAAATACTGCCTCCGCTACCGCTGCATATGACAAAGCATAAACTCAAACAATTTACACTATTGATTTATGTAACGCCTTAAAATACTAGAAAAAACAAAATATAATCCACATTCCTAGATGCCCCACTCAAGTTGCTAATAATTAAAGTATAGTCTATAACTAAAGTCTAATTCGACGGATTATTCAAGATGATGCAATCAAAAGCTAGGAGCTTTTCTTTTATAACCTTTAATTATTCAAAGGTCACTTTCACCTATACCAAAGAAATTAAAAGAAACAAAAAGCCTAAGTCTGAGCAATCAAAATAATACTTTCCCCGTTAATCTTTATTTAGCCATTATTAACTTGATATATATGTTAAAAAATAATAAATAATGGGAATAATTTACTATATCACTTTTAAATATAATAAATTTAATACTTTAAAAAATATATTAGATAATGAATGAAGTAATATTTAATAACAAAGATAAAATAGATAAAATAATAAATTATATAATAGTTTTCCAAAAAAAAAAATATTATTGAAAATTTATTTTTAATACACGGACAAGTGTAGAGAGAGAATGACACTACAAGATGAATCATCCCTTTCAATGTCCATTCTAACATTGATATTCCAACAACCCCTAAACTCCAAACACTTGCTATATTTATGAACTCCCTCAAAATATCCCTCCTATAAGCAACCTATTGGTCGAACAGTGACGAAAATTAGATTTAAGAGTCCGGCGTAAAACGGCTCTTGCTCAACGAATCAAAGGTAAACTTGAGCAACAAAAACTTACAGAGTATTCGTCTCGAAATGACAAACTTCTGTTTTTGTCTCTGCCTGATCATCTTCTTCTTTACCTCAGTTCAAACATCTTCTTCTTCTTCTTCTTCTCCGTATCTCTCTCCATCAACATTCTCCAAGAATTACAATAAAATGCTTGCGGATTTCAAACTATTCATTTATTCGCCTGCTCAACACATCACTTTTGATTCTCCATCAGCTTCATTGTTCTACAATTCCCTCCTTAAAAGCGCGTTTATCACGCGCGAACCAGAAGAAGCTCATCTCTTCTTCGTGCCCTTCTCTCCTGGAACTTCAACGCGCTCTCAAGCGCGTCTTGTTCGTGAGCTAAGAACCAAGTATCCTTTTTGGAATCGTACTCTCGGCGCTGATCATTTCTTCATTTCCCCGGAAGGAATTGAGTTCTCTTCTGATCGAAATGCATTGGAGCTGAAGAAGAATTCAGTTCAGATTTCGGTTTTTCCGACTGTTTCTGGTAATTTTATTCCTCATAAGGACATCAGTTTGCCTCCGGTGAGCACACCGGCACTCGTACTCTCTCACGCGCCTTCAGTGAACACTGTTCTGGGTTATTTGAATTGGGACGGGAAGACGGAGGCGGAATTGGTGAATGAGTTGAAACTGAATGATGACTTCCTCGTGGAATCTGAAGCTTTGAATCATGCAGAAAGAGCGATGAATAGCAAGTTCTGCTTGTTCTTCTACTCCGCTGATTCATTGGCAGCAACAAACTCTATGAATATAGCGATGTCATTGGGATGCGTTCCGGTGGTGATAGTTAATCGTCCGGTACAGGATTTCCCGTTGATGGATGTGTTGAGATGGTCGGAAATGGTGCTGTTGATCGGAAACCGCCGTGGAGCTGACGGAGTGAAGGCGGTGCTGCGCGGTGTAACGGCGGAGAAGTATGAGAGGATGAGGGAATTGTGTGTGGCGGCGGCTCATCATATGGTGTGGAATGATGAACCTCAGCCGTTTGATGCTTTTCATATGGTGATTTATCAGCTGTGGATGAGACGGCATACGATTAGATACACTCGGAGGGAAGAATTTGAGAGTTGAAAATAACATTTCTTGCTTGTAGAGTTTAGTGCATAATTAATAATACTCAGCTCGTTTCGTTTTAGTTTGTCTTCTTACTAAAAATAATGGTTTCAATTTAGTTGTCGGATTTATAAAATCAAGATAATTTTATTATATTCTTCCAATACGATTATATGACCCCTATCATTAAATGAATATATAAAGTGTATATACTAAAATTTATATTTTTAAAGTATAATTAATAAAGCTAATTTGGTAAAATAAGTTCCTAATAAATATTTTCTTAAGGAGAGTGTCAAACAACAAGGGTCAATTATTTTAAAATGGAGGGACTACTTCATCCGTGTCGTGTTTTGTTTATCGACAGTTAATTTGATTAATTTTTGAAATATTGATTCAAGTTCATACACCTTATTAATGGTCAATAAACTGTATGCTTGGACATGTTTAATGCTAGATCCTTTTAATTTAAGGTTAAGCTCAGCATGTTCAATGCCTGCAATGAGAGACATAAATGTAAAATTTCCAAAGCTTGAAGGCTTAAAGCTTAGAAATGGATGGTTTGAGATCGGTTGAATTCTGACTATAAAGCCTAAATCATTTTTAGATTATCCTTACTTAACTAAATCAAAGATCAATACACAAATGCCAAATACATAAGCCACCCTCAAAACTTGTATGAATATTTCATTTAGATATTTCACCTAAGAGTTAGAGTTGTTGAACACTTGAACAATACACAAAGCGTATCATACATAAATAAAAATCTTTAATCAATGAGTTTGGATTCAAAGAGAATTTTGGAAATTAAGAACCATATCACAACGATTTATTGTACATAATTTTATTTTACATATTTAACGAGAGGCTATTTTTATGATTCAAACTCACGACCTTTTGATCACATATCAACAACGTCACCAATCATGTCAGGACTTCTCTTCTATACTCAAGTATAGGTACTATTTCTTCTGTCCCAATTTATGTGACATACTGTTTCTTTCAGTCAGTTTGAAGAAAAATGACACATCTCTATATTTATTAATAACAATTTAACTTTAAAATGTCGATATCACCTTTAATGAGATTATTTATAGCCATACAAACTCAATATCTAAATTGCTTTAGACCACAAGTTTCACAAGTCTTTCTTTCTTTCTTAACTTTCGTACAAGTCAAACAACTTCACATAAATTGAAACGGAGGGACTAGAAAGAAAGAAAAGAAGAAGTTGATGACTATAAGGCCTCGAGTTATGTTGACTTGTTCAGCCTTGTAGTAGTCAAATATTCTAGATGCTAACCTCAATTAAAACAAAACACCGTTTCTAGTCTCCTGAAAATATTTAAATTCAAAATTGCCTCTAAGTTTTTCGTTATCTTACTTTTTAAGTCCCAACACCTCTTATTTCTTTATTTTTTAAATTCTCTGAGACAATAAAAATTCCACTCTTAATACAACAACAATAATAATATATTCAGTGTAATTCCATAAAGTAGGATTTGGAAGGGTTGAGTGTACGCATATCATAGAGATTGTTTTGAATAGATCCCCGACTCAAAAAAAAAAAAGGTCCAAAGTTGTATAGAGAAGGAAATAAATGAAACCAACCTGACAAATCATCCTAAACAGTAGTCATAACAGGATACAATGATAATCCAAGTGTAAAAATCTCAACTAATAACCAGATTGAAAGGACAAGAAACTATAAGATAAATACAACTCATAGTATGACTAATAGTAAAGAAAAATAAGCGAGATAACACTCAACTATTTAATCGCCTCTCCCCAATACTTCTTTGACCTACCTCTACCCTTCTTGAAACCATTCATAGCCAACCTCTCACACATCCGAACCAGGGGATCCGTGTATCTACTCTGCACATGACTGGACCATCTCAACCTCATTTCCTGCATGTCCTCTATCGAGGTCACTCCTACCTTATCCCGAATATCATCACTATAAATATTTGTCAAATTTTAAAACGAGTATTATTTGTCAAAGGAAGGTGGTGGAATTTTGAATTCAACAACTAGTTAAGAGTTTCGTTGAATCAAGGTTAAATTTATCCCTCAAGAAACTACTTTTTCTTTCTTCTCTTTTGTGGAATTATAGACCAAATTTTATTCAACGATTAATTGTTAGAACATTTCACATATCATTGAATTGTAACGTCAAGTTCAATTTTCTCATGAGCAAATATTTTAGCATACAAGTTTGCATCTTTTGTCAATACGCATATATTTTATTTGTTTTATTTTATAGGGAAAATGCTCAAATATGCCATCGAATTATTAGAAATGGTTCATTTATTTCATTCGTTAAAAGTTTAGCTCATCTATGCCCTTGCCGTTATAGAAAAGATTCATTACGTGGGCGGTGGATCTCTAATAAGAGGTCACGTGGCAAAAATGCTTTTGCAAAAATACCGTTAAAAAATAATGGCACGAATGGACTTTTTCTATAATGACAGTGACATAGATGATGCAAACTTTTAACGGCAGCCAAACTTTTAACAGATGACATGGATGAGTCATTTCTAACATATAGTTCGATGGCATAGACTTTTTTTTTTTTTTTGGAAACAGTATATGAAAAGTCGTATAAACATTTGTATATATACAAAAAACAAGTTGAGTGTTGAAAGAGAAGAAGAAAAATTATGAGAGAAGTTTTGTTGTGCGTGTTTATTTTCTTCTTAGCAAATGAATATTGGTTGTGTTCTAGTTGTTTGAAAGAAGAAAGAATAGCTCTTTTGAACCTCAAAGAAAACATAAATTACACAAATGGTTCATATTTTTCATCATGGGTAGCTAATGGAAGTTTCAT
The DNA here is from genome assembly GCA_031232105.1 of Capsicum rhomboideum. Lineage (NCBI taxonomy): Eukaryota > Viridiplantae > Streptophyta > Magnoliopsida > Solanales > Solanaceae > Capsicum > Capsicum rhomboideum. Next base: position 51,400,246 of record CP124707.1, read on the forward strand.
GTAGTTTGATTATAGTAGCATTTTGTTGGAGTATTGTTTTTGCTATTAGCTGTTTTTTTAAATTTCCAATACTTCTTGTATAGACTATTTTTTATCCTGAAGCTAAGGATCTATCAGAAACGATCGCTCTACCTCTAAAGCGTAGAGGTTAGGTCTGCGTACATCCTATCCTGAATTATATTGAGTATATGTTGTTGTTGTTGTTGGGTAGCTAATGAAAACTCAAATTCTTGTGCATGGGAAGGAATTATTTGAAGTAACACTAGCAAAAGAGTCACTAAATTGTCAATTTCAGTGAAAACACTTGTTAAAATTTTTTTTGGGTAAATTGGCAGTTTTAATGCATCTCTATTTCTTCCTTTCAAGAATCTCAAATCTCTTCGTCTTCGTGGACATTCTTTGGCTAATTGGACTCCGAATGAAGGTTTGTTTTCTAGGGATTTAAATAAATGAGTTTCTTGCTTAATTTCTTGTGTACATAAAGCAAAAATATATTATCCTAAAGTATTTGTACATAATCCAGACAAGTGCTGGTAGAGGGTAGAGTAAGAGTGGCAATTGGGTGGATTGGGTCAAATTTGGATGAGTCAAAACAGGTCAAGACCCAACTCGACCAAAATTTGCATGGGTCAAAATCAGTCAGGTAATGGGTCAAAATTCAACTTGCTCAATTCTTACAAAGTTTTAATTGCTTTATTTGTTCTTTTATAAACGTTTAGTACTTAACAAAATTATTATTTTTCTTTATTATGACTATATATAACATATCAAATGAAAAAAGATCTTTTAAAAATACTTTGACAAGATTTCTCACTAGTCAATTTGGGTTACATATCAATCCAATTTTTAATGGGCTGAAATGAGTTGAGCTGATAAATAGCGGATCAATAACCAATCTAGACTTCAATGGGTTGGGTGGTTTGAGTTTGATGTTGCCACCCCTAGAGTAGAGGGTGGTAGGGGTTTTGGGTGGGGTGGGGGTGCTACGGGGTACCGGTTGAGGTAAAGATGATGTGTGTTGAAAGGTGAGAAGGACAGAATAAAGGCGCAATTCCACTTAGCTTGTCCAACTTGTTTTACCTACTTCCTCCGGAAAAATCATTTTTTCTCATTTTTAAGGAACTTATTTTTCTGTTTTCCAAAAGTTTTGACAAACTATGGGAAATCCAACCGAACACACCCTTTGTGTATTTATATGATTGTATTCTTTGAGTAATGAAATAAGATATTCTCCATACCTTATCGATTACAATATGGTTACAGGTTTCAAGAAACCGAGGAAACTAGAAAGTCTTGATTTGTCATGGAATCAGCTCAACCGCAGCATCTTTCAGTCTCTTAGTCAGCTTTCGTTGCTCAAGTCATTGAACCTCGCATACAACAATATCGGATCAGGTTCCAACATATGGTTCCGTATTGCTGTACTTATATGAGATTTAGAGTTCAAGGAGCTAAGCTCGAAGAACAAAAATGACTGATCAGGGATCTGATCCGAGATTCCTGCTTAGTGAATGAAGAAGAAGAAGAAGATTATAGAATGAGAAAGTAGGAGAAATTGTTATTATCTTGGATAGTTCGTAATGATACAAGTAGTAGTACTTATAGCTGAGACTTAGAATTAACTACCTCTAACTAACTAACTAACTGTTAATTGGAATGTAGCTACAGTAGTAACTAACTGCTACAGTAATAACAGTTTCTAGGAAAACAGTAAAAATAATGTAATGCACTGGATTGCACTAATCAACTAACTAAATCAACTACATTTCCATTTGATCATCACACTCCACTTGATCACTTGTATCACGTTTGTTTGCCTGTTGCTCGAAGTCTTAACAAATGTCATAGGGTGTGTGCCGGATCCTTCAAAAGTAGTGCATTTTTGGAGGATCCGACACAGTTACGGCAACATTTATGGAGATTCTGAGCAACTTAGCTTGGAACTATTTAGCCTTACCAAGAAGAACAAGAATACGCTAACTTATCCATTTGCTTAACATTTCAGGTACTGAGAGATTGTCAACGTTACACAAGCTGGAAATCCTAAATTTGAGCAATAATGAACTCGATGATCAAAGTGTGCTGTCCGCTCTAGGTAATTAAACTTATACTGTAACCTACAGCGATATATGTGTGTGTGCATTTTGTTGAAGTGTGTGAGAGCATCTTAACTAAAAGCTTAAACTGTAAGGAAAAACTGTTTAACTTGTTTTCATTTCTTTATTGCAGAGACCTGCATTTTAAACTTAACTACTCATATGCCGTAGCATTTCTTGGATTTTCCCTGATTTTGTCAATGCTAGCAGTGAGACTCCTGGTTGCGGCTACACTGCTTGATTATACAAACACCCACATATTGTAATGGACACTGGTAATGTTATCATCTCCCAATTTCATTTTTGGTTACAATGTGCATGTCTTGACAGTAAGATGTTGGCTGTTCTTGGTAAAACGAGCACCATTTCTCTGTAAGGCAACATAATAGACCCTTGATGTAATGGTGATGTTTCTGGTCTCCTAATTGTGCAAGGCAATATATCTCAAGTCTCTTTCGGTCTCTCTTGGCTTAATTTGTGCCGCACTAGCTAGTTTCTTTGTTCACAATGTTTGTTCCATCGAGCTCAGAAATTTGAATATGAACCTTCTAATGAAAAAAAATAAAGTAAGTTAAAACTTAAAGAAGCAAACTGCCAAAGTTCTTTGGTGTATTTGGTTCGAAATAAGCACCAAGGGTGTGGTATAGTGGTCAATTGAAGTGGGCTATGAACCATGAAGTCTCAGGCTCAAATCTCAGCTGAAACAAAATATTAGGTGATTTCTTTTCATTTGTCCAAGCCTTGGTGAACAGAGGTATCCGGTATCAGTGCTTGTGTGATGTGGCAGCTATTCCGTGGAATTAGTCAAGGTATACCCATGCTGGCGAGAACACAACGGTTATTAGGAAAAAAAGTTTGAAAGAAATGTACTGCTGAATGAGCTATTTTCTATATATGGACAAGGACTTTCCTCCTAGAGTAGCTGAAATTTTGATATTACAACAACATATTTAGTGTAGTCCCACAAAGTGGGATCTGGGGAGGGTAAAGTATACATCAGAGGTGGAGAGAGGTTGTTTCCAGTAGACCCCAACTGAAGAAAAAGTAGTCCAAAAATAACGGAAATGAAAGCATAACAAAGCATACTGAGGAGTAACTACATCAAAATATATGATCATCGAAGTACAAGAAACAATAGAAGCAACAAAAATCAAAGGACAAGAAACTACATGAGCAATACAACAACTACTAGTATGAACGTAAGCGAGACAGCGCCCAACCTCAAATTTTTGACAAAAAAGAAGTAAGACGTAAGAAAAGGTAGCTAGGGACACAAATTTTGTTGACTTGTTGATGGATGGAGATGGATTTGGTATGACACGTTTTTCCAAAAAAAAATATCTTAACGTTTTTCCTGATGAAATAATTTTTCAATATTTGGTTATCTTGAATTATTGGAAGTGTTTTCAAAGAAAATGATTTTCACAAATCTATGATATGACTTATATCACTTTATAGATGAAAGTCATTTTCCTTTACAAATATTGAAACACCGTCCAGATCCTCATAATATTTCACTTTCTATGATTATCATGTCACCTACTTCTGTACCAAATACCAACCAAATGCTGGAATTTGATTCAGAAACTTATTTCTTGAGGTAAAACATTTTCCAAGAAGAATCTTTTGTTGGGTTAGAAATCGAGAGGGCGTCATGCGGAAGCTTATAGTTGCAAACCATCAATGTGACAAATCAGATGACACATAAAACAATACTAAAAACTTAATATTATTATATGATTTGGTCAAACGACCTACATATAAAAACCTAATATTAAAAAGCATAAAAACTATTGAGGGAAAATCTCCCCCTAAACAAGACTCTCTTAAATGACTACATTGTGGATGCTATTGTGTTCTGGTTTGAGAAGAGGGGTCTTCTATTTATATAGAGGTACAAAACCTTTCCTAGAAGAAATAGGTTAGCCAAATATGGAAGAGTTTTATATTTTCCTTTTAGAAAAAATAAAAGTAATTATGGTATTACTTTTATTTTCCTTTCAAGAAAAATAAAACTTAAATTTGGCAAGAAAATCAGGGCAAAAACCCTAACAAATCTCCCCTTTTTGGCTGGATTTTCTTGGCAAAACTTGATCCGCCTTCTTCACTTGCATATATGATCTTCGTTCTTCACATAATCTTCATCACTGCTGCTTGCCTTGGTTAAAAATAAGGTTTAAAATATCATGGTTAAAAATGGGTTGAAAATTGAAGCCTTGTGCATTAAAAGTGAGCACAGGTTAAAAGTGGAGCTCATGCGTTAAAAGTATATATGCATGAGTTGAAAGGAGCCCAAACATTAAAAGTTAGCAAGGGTTGAAAGTGGAGCCCATGCGTTGAAGCAAGTATGGGTTGAAAATATATTTTGATTTTAAAGATGGATTAGCAGCAGGATTGTTGAAAATTTGTTTGCAACTTCTTGCCCACATGTAGTATCTTGACTTTTTTTTTTTGACAAAAAAACTCTTCATTATCATCAATTTGGTTGCAACTTGCTTTGAACCTTCAGTCTTGATGAACCATTGGACTCATAGGATCGTTAGCTCTGATACCACTTGTTGGGTTCGAAATCGAGAGGGCGTCATGCGGAAGCTTATAGTTGCAAACCATCAATGTGACAAATCAGATGACACATAAAACAATACTAAAAACTTAATATTATTATATGATTTGGTCAAACGACCTACATATAAAAACCTAATATTAAAAAGCATAAAAACTATTGAGGGAAAATCTCCCCCTAAACAAGACTCTCTTAAATGACTACATTGTGGATGCTATTGTGTTCTGGTTTGAGAAGAGGGGTCTTCTATTTATATAGAGGTACAAAACCTTTCCTAGAAGAAATAGGTTAGCCAAATATGGAAGAGTTTTATATTTTCCTTTTAGAAAAAATAAAAGTAATTATGGTATTACTTTTATTTTCCTTTCAAGAAAAATAAAACTTAAATTTGGCAAGAAAATCAGGGCAAAACCCCTAACAAATCTCCCCTTTTTGGCTGGATTTTCTTGGCAAAACTTGATCCGCCTTCTTCACTTGCATATATGATCTTCGTTCTTCACATAATCTTCATCACTGCTGCTTGCCTTGGTTAAAAATAAGGTTTAAAATATCATGGTTAAAAATGGGTTGAAAATTGAAGCCTTGTGCATTAAAAGTGAGCACAGGTTAAAAGTGGAGCTCATGCGTTAAAAGTATATATGCATGAGTTGAAAGGAGCCCAAACATTAAAAGTTAGCAAGGGTTGAAAGTGGAGCCCATGCGTTGAAGCAAGTATGGGTTGAAAATATATTTTGATTTTAAAGATGGATTAGCAGCAGGATTGTTGAAAATTTGTTTGCAACTTCTTGCCCACATGTAGTATCTTGACTTTTTTTTTTTGACAAAAAAACTCTTCATTATCATCAATTTGGTTGCAACTTGCTTTGAACCTTCAGTCTTGATGAACCATTGGACTCATAGGATCGTTAGCTCTGATACCACTTGTTGGGTTCGAAATCGAGAGGGCGTCATGCGGAAGCTTATAGTTGCAAACCATCAATGTGACAAATCAGATGACACATAAAACAATACTAAAAACTTAATATTATTATATGATTTGGTCAAACGACCTACATATAAAAACCTAATATTAAAAAGCATAAAAACTATTGAGGGAAAATCTCCCCCTAAACAAGACTCTCTTAAATGACTACATTGTGGATGCTATTGTGTTCTGGTTTGAGAAGAGAGGTCTTCTATTTATATAGAGGTACAAAACCTTTCCTAGAAGAAATAGGTTAGCCAAATATGAAAGAGTTTTATATTTTCCTTTTAGAAAAAATAAAAGTAATTATGGTATTACTTTTATTTTCCTTTCAAGAAAAATAAAACTTAAATTTGGCAAGAAAATCAGGGCAAAAACCCTAACACCTTTTGCATGGAAAATATTTTTCCCCGTAGAAAAGATATACAGGCTGGGGAAATGGAGACGAGGAAAATGATGAAGAAAAATCTCATCAAATATTGTATTAGAAAAAAGAAAGACAGTGAAAGGGAAATATATATGTAAACAAGAAACGTTCATTTCAAGAAAAATATAACAAGAAAAGTGTTCATAGAAACGTCTACGGATGTGTGACTAGTGGGATATTTTTCCAAATGAGAAAGAGACTAGAGCAGGTGATACTGATAGTCAAGGTCTTCCTTTTTTTTTTCATTTATTTATTTTTTATTAATTTCTACTTTTCCAGCTCACTTTGAATCATCATTCAAATTGCAAGCAACATTATGACGCAAATTAGAGAAAAAAAATGGATGGAGTATTGTTAATTTATAGCAAAATATAGGCACAGAAGTCAGAAAGCAAGATGTTAATTAATTAGAGGACTGAATGCATTAATTAGATTGAATGCATTAATTACAGGACTGAAAATTCCAGTAGAGTGAATGCATTAATTACACTTAGATACTGTTTGGATTGTTTTTTTCTAAAAAAAAATATTTTTTTTTGAAAAGAAAGGTGTTTGGTAAACTTGCAAAAGTGATTTTAAAAAGAAGCAGAAGCAGTTTTTCTGCTGTTGGAAAGAAATAGAAAATTTTTGCTTTTCAAAAAAAGCAGAAGCAGAAGCAGAAAATTATTTTTTTTCATGACAAAAATACTCCTATCACTTACACACACACATGTATATAAATATCTCTTATTAATTAATTAGCATATCTTATAAGTTTGATTAAAGTTATATTTTAAAATTTTATACTTCATATTTACATCATAATTCTTTATTTCATTCTATGATTTATATATTATTATTTTATTTTTTACTCATTTTTTTAAAATAAAATTGAAAATATCGTTGATGATTTTAGTTAAATAAAAAATAAAATTTTAATTAAAAATATTATAATAGATATTTAAAATAAATTTTCACTATAAAATAATTTTAGTTGTAAAAGTTTATTCATACATGCCCTTTTTGGTCGTTTGTCTCTCAAAAGTATTTTTTAAAAAAGATTATCCAAACACAATTTGTTTATCAAAAGCGTTTTTCAAATAAATTTACCAAACACAAATTACTTTTTTTTCAAAAACACTTTTCTGAAAAGCTATTTTAAAAAAATACTTCTCAACTAAGCAGTTTTCTACCAGCAATCCCAAACGGACCCTTAATTTTTCTTTATGAGAAAGGTTATCATGTTTGTGATGGTGATGGTCAAGGTCTTCTCTTTTAAAATTCTTTTCTGCTAGCTCATTTTTTTTAAATCAAATTTCAAGAAATATTTTGGTGCAAATTAAAGAAGAAACGAATTAAAACGTGTTAAATTAATAGGCACAGAAGGACAGAACCTACACGCGTGAAAGACTAAATAGTTGACAATAAACATTATGCATAAAAAAGGCATGAAAACTAGTTACTAGTCATATACAATGATGTTAATGAGGTACTTAATTTTTCCAAGGTGGAAAACCGTTAGAGTTTGTAGATATATAGATTCTTGAATCAACTTCCTCCTCTTATATATAGTCTGGATTTATATTATATCTCCTAAAAGTATAAAGACGATTGTTCTAATATGGCTAGCAAGATGGTATATTGGTGGTTGTTGGTCTTGTTCATGGAAAATGGATGGTGGTGTTGTCTTTGTTGTTGGAAAGAAGAAAGAACTGCTCTCTTGCAACTTAAGGCAAATATAAACTACACAGGTGGTAGTTATTTGTCATCATGGGTAGCTAATGAAACCTCAGATTGTTGTCAATGGGAAGGAATTGTCTGCAGCCACACCACCAGAGTCACAGAGTTGTCCATTACTGTCAATAGGAAGGAGTTGTTTGCAGATAGTATTTTGAAGAACTGGCTTTTCAATGCATCTTTATTTATTCCATTCAAGAATCTCAAAGCTCTGCTCCTCCCTAGGAATTCCTTGGCTGGTTGGGTGAAGAATGAAGGTTTGTTCTCTCTATATATGGTCTTCTCATATAGAATGAAATTTTTTTTATACCCCCGTCAATCCTTTATATTTGTCGCTTAGGTTTTTAGCATGCCAATTAAGAAAATTATGTAGTATCATTGATCATAAGGGGTATTTAACTTTATAGTACCTTAAAAGTTTTCTGAATCTAGATTAATTAGATTGGTAGGACATCTTAGAAAATTGCAACTTCTAAGTGTAACTATATACTGGTTTGAGAATGTTAAATTCAAAGTTTAATCTATCCGACTCTCGAAACTGAATTGTTAGTACATAATTTAGCATGTCTATTTTAATTTTCTTGTTGATTTGGTTACAGGTTTCGAGAAACTGAGACAATTGAGGAAACTAGAAAGACTTGATTTGTCATTGAACTCCTTTAACCGCAGCATCTTTCAGTCTCTCAGTCAGCTTTCATCTCTCAAGTCATTGAACCTCGCATACAACAATATTGGATCAGGTTCCAACATATGGTTCCCTTTGTTTGCGCTTTGAACTATAAGCCTTACGAGAAGAACAAGAATATGCTAACCAACTATTTCCTTAACTTTTCAGGTACTGAGAGATTGTCAGATTTAGACAAGCTGGAAATCCTAGATTTGAGCAATAATGGACTCGATGATGAAAGTGTGCTCTCCGCTCTAGGTAATTAAACTTATATCGGAATCTAAAGTGATATATCTATATGTGCATTATGTTTAAGTGTGTGAGAATCTAAACTAAAAGCTTAAACTGTAAGGAAAAACACACTTTTAATTGCTTAATTGTATTATGTCTTAATAATGCCCACTTGCGTGCAGGTGTGATTATTTTTCATGAGCCACGCACATGTAAAACTATTTTAATAATGGGCGGTTGTGAAACTCGAACTCAGGACCTTTGCCTGCTCTGATATCGTGTTGAAATGTGTGACCATCTCATTTAAAAGCTTAAACTATCATATAGTGCACACTTTCAATTGCTTAATTAATTATACCTTGACAATTTTATATATACATACACATATAGCTTTTTCCTACTTAGCCTTTTTTTCCTTCTTTAAGTTACCTTGGCATTTTGGTTTCCATGTTCCCTGTAATTTATGCATACCAATAATATAGGACATGTATAACAATTATCTTCTTGTTCATTTTATAGGCTTGTGTGATCTCAAATATCTTGAAGAGCTAAGTCTCCGCAGAAACCACTTCATTGGAGAACTCCCTACATGTCTTGGAAATTTAACATTTCTTAGGGTAATTGATCTCACTGAAAATCAGTTTACTGGAAACATTGCATCATCTCCACTTTCACGTCTCTTGTCCCTTGAATATCTCTTGTTAGCAAACAACAATTTTGAAATACCTATTTCATTCGAGTTGTTTGCTAACCATTCAAAACTTAAGTTTGTCACTGCTGACAACAACTCAGTAATTTTACAAACTTCTTCTAAGAGATGGATTCCTAAGTTCCAATTGGAAACCTTGTCATTGTACAATTGCTCTCAAATGCCAAGTTTCCTTCATTATCAACTTCATTTAAGGTTTCTTCGTCTCTCGAACTGCAACATTGGTGGAAACTTTCCAAACTGGTTGTTAGAAAACAATTCCAGACTGGAAGAAGTTTACTTGGGTGGAAATGCATTCACTGGATCTCTTCAATTGCCATTCCTTCCTAATCTGAAAGCTTTTGATATCTCCAATAACAGGATTCAAGGACAACTTCCACCTAACATTGGGTCCGTCTTCCCGAATCTCCTGATGTCAACAATGTCCAACAATATGCTTGAAGGCTTGTTGCCTTCAAGTTTTGGTGACATGAAAGGCCTTGAATGCTTGGATTTGTCATATAATAAGTTAACAGGAGACCTGTCAACTGGATTGACCCGTGAAGGATCCAAGTTATTTTTACTGAGATTATCGAATAACATGTTGAGCGGGGGACTATTTCCAGTTTCAGCTGACATCAACAATTTAGAATATTTATACTTGGATGGGAACAACTTCTCCGGTCCAATTCCAAGGAAGTTATCCACTGCTCCTTTACGTAGGTTGGACTTAAGCTACAACAAATTCTCAGGAAACATACCAGCCTGGCTTGGTAATATCTCTTCCTTAACCTCCCTGGCATTGTCCAGAAACTATCTAAAGGGACATATTCCACCTGATTATTGTAGACTTGAAGGACTTGAGCTGTTAGATCTCTCTAGAAACAACCTTGTTGGTGTGATTCCATCATGTTTCAATGCTTCGCTAGCCTTAAATCAAGTGTATTTGAGCAAAAACAAGTTACAAGGGGAATTTAACATGTTCTCAAACTCTGACCATTTAGAAGTGTTGGATCTTAGAGAAAACAAATTCAGTGGCTTCGTTCCAAAATGGTTAGGAAGTCTTGGAATAATTACCTTACTCTTGAAAGGAAATCATCTTCAAGGCATCATTCCCGCAGAGCTGTGCCTTGCGAGTAAATTGAGAATTATGGATCTTTCTCATAATAATCTCTCGGGTCCTATTCCTCATTGCTTTGGGAACATAATGCAACAAGACTCCATAATAGAAAGATACCAATACTGTCCATCACTTGGAAATGCAGGATTCCAGACGTTTGGAAGAGATGCTGTGATAGACGTAGAATCCTCAATCAAGTCATCATCAACAAATTTCTTCCGTTATAGCTATGCATGGATTCGGGCAGAGTTCACGACCAAATATAATACCTATTCCTATGAAGGTAGAGTTGTTGATTATATGTCTGGAATTGATCTTTCTTGCAACCAGTTAAGTGGTGAAATACCTAAGGAACTCGGTAATCTTACTGAGATTCGTGCACTAAACTTGTCATATAACCATATTACTGGAAGAATACCATCAGAATTCTCTACTCTCCAGAATATTGAGAGTTTGGACCTGTCATACAACAACTTGACAGGGAGGATACCCACTCAACTTCTAAAGTTGACATCTCTAGCAGTTTTTAGCGTGGCACGCAATAACTTAATCGGCATGACTCCATATCGTACAGCACAGTTTGCAACTTTTACTGAAAGCAGTTATGAGGGAAATCCTTTTCTTTGTGGTCCTCCATTGCACATCAGTTGCCCGGAGGCTAAAGAGATTCCAATATACCCTCCTGCACCAAATTTCTGCGAAAATGATACTGGTTTTCTGGATATGGAGTCTTTCTGTATTTCCTTTCTTGTGGCATATGCAAATGTGGTTCTTGCAGTGGTCATAGTCCTCTACGTGAACCCCAACTGGAGATATGTTTGGTTTTATTTTATTGAGTATTTCATGTATTCTTGCTTCTATTATTTTGCTTCCAAATGTAAACCTTCCATGTTAAGGTCACTTTTAACTACGTAGCATCTCATTATGCTCATTGTATGTGTAAGATGTTCTTGGTGCCTTCAAGTTTACTAGTGAAAGTTTTATTGATTTTCTTGTGTGCGTTTCAGCACTTGCCAGAATAATTTTCAGCTTGGCATTTGAGTGATTTGTATGTATGTGCAAGGTAAAGATTGAAACATAGTTTTAGAGCTTTCGAGCTGTACTTTGCAAAAGGCACAATATAATCGAAAATGTCCTTCCAAAAAATGTGTAATAACTGTATGAACTACTGTATACAGCAAATTATGACATACGTTATGAAATTAGCATTGTTGTACCTTGAAGATATGAATATGGAGATAAACAAGGTTGTTTCATGTAAAATCCGTTTATGCTTGTATTTTGTTTGGGGTTATGATTGTGATATGATGATCGATTTGAAAGAATTCTACTTCTGTTTCTCCCTATAGAGTCTAAACCCAATTATATCACGACTTTTGTGAAGTTTGGATATCAGACATGATATTTTTGAAACATCGAGTTCTATGATCTAGGCTTGTTTTTGCCAATATGAAAATATTGGCTGTGCTGCAGAAACATGCTCCCGACATTTGCAATATTTTGTTAGATGGTTCTTCTTCTGATGACCTCTGGTTTGTGAAAGAGCTTTGTACCTATGGTTGAAACAAGTGAATTGCCTAAATGACTGTCAGGTATAACTACATGCTTCAAAGATAAAAATAACATGTAACACTTGGATTTGGGCCTCTAAAGTATCACGGAAAATGTCCATTTAAACGTGTGCTTGCACTGCAGGTATGTAAATTTATGGCTTTGAATAGAAGTTCCACAACTCTGAAGTCCTAACATTTATGTATGCATGCCTATATATGATCACTGAACTGGAGTAATATCCTAGTCTCCCAGGAGCAGCCTGTGCTGTTACTTTTTCTCTGCACTTCACCTTGCAATGCATTTCCTGGATGACTGTTTCTTTCTCATGTGCTTATTTGCAACAAATTACAAACAAAGAAGATAACAAGTCCTGTTATGATTACACTAATTATTTGTGCACATTTATCCGATCTTTTCTATGAGTGCTCGCTTCCACTGTCAGTGAGTTATAGTTTCATTTCCTAATTTTCCCCATAGTAGACTTCAGGCTTTTCATTGTTGATCAAATATGTGTAAATGGGATATTAACGTTGGCAATGCCTGCCCATCTGGAAGGAACTGTGAAGTTTATTTTTTGTCTTGCAGCAGTAGTTTGGTATAGCAAAATTGAATTTTGTTAACTTGTTTAGATTTCTTTATTGAAGAGACATGTATTTTACAGGAACCTTGACTACACGTACATATACATATACTGTGGCATTACTTAGATTTTCACTGATTTTGTCAACACCTAGAAAGTTTCAATGTGAGTTTTTGACCAAAATGATACATTATTTAAAGCAATTAACAGAAGTAGTACATAACTTGAAAATTTTTCAGAAATAGAAAAAAACGTATATGTGAGTAACGTTTTAGATAATATTTTATTAAAATATTTGAACGGTGAAAGTTAAAATAGATGGAGATAAAACGTAACTGTGAGTGAAGTTTTACAAGTAATACGTTATTGAGAGTTACGACTCTCTGATTTCAATAAAGCTATTAATTATTCTCTGACAAAGTACAACTCATGAGTCCCTTCATTCTCTCACATTTTTTTACGTGCTACTTTTATTATTCCCTCCGTCCTATATTAGTTGGTCATCTTACTAAAAATAAATGCCTCAAATTAGTTGATCACTTACTAAATCAAAATAGAATTAATTAAAAAATTTCAATTTTGCCCCTACAATTAATACACTCTTTGGAAATATAAAGGTATAGTAGTAAAATTAATCATTTCATTAATGATTTCTGAAGCACCATGCATAATGAAAAATACTCAACTAATATGGGACGGAGGGAGTAATACTTTTTACTCTTCTTTCTCTTTTATCTCTCCTAACAAACTACACCAAAAATCATATGTTTTCTCTGTTCACTTTTACTTATTATATTTTGATTTTACAACTTTAATTACTTATTCTCCAAACATATTTCAAGAAAAATTTATCAGAGAACAATTATTGATTTGATTTGACATTTCAATAATTTCCTCTGTTTACTTGTTATATTTTGATTTGACATATTCAGAAAATAATTATCGACATGACTATTATACTATAGTATCCCTATTAATTGATGTTTACTATTTTTCTTGAAATTTGTTTGGAGAATAAGTAATTAAAGTTGTCAAATCAAAATATAATAAGTAAAAGTGAACAGAGAAAACATATGATTTTTGGTGTAGTTTGTTAGGAGAGATAGAAGAGTAAAAAGTACTGCTCCCTCCGTCCCATATTAGTTGAGTATTTTTCATTTTGCATGGTGCTTAAGAAATCATTAATGAAATGATTAATTTTACTACTATACCCTTATATTTTCAAAGAGTGTATTAATTGTAGGGGCAAAATGGAAATTTTTTAATTAATTCTATCTTGATTTAGTAAGTGATCAACTAATTTGGAACATTTGTTTTTAATAAGATGACCAATTAATATGGGATGGAGGGAATAATAAAAGTAGCACGTAAAAAGATGTGAGAGAATGAAAGGACTCATAGTTGTACTTTGTCAGAGAATAATTAATAGCTTTATTGAAATCAGAGAGTCATAACTCTCGGATCCGGCTCCTCTCCATTTCCATTGTCTCCATTTTCCCCAAGTTCTTACTTGGATGGGAGACACATGACATGGGTTAAAATTAATGGGTAAGATTTATTTAACTAAAGTAAGCTTCTAACCATGATTTAACTAATATTACTTTAAAAACTTTATTAATTCTCCTTTTGTCAAATTTATTACAAACTCTTTTTCTCCTCTTTCGTGCAAAACAATATTTGTTGTAAAAAAAGATTGGCTACAACAAAAATCATGACGGAATTTTTTTTCTTTTCGTGAATATGAATATGAATATGAATCAAGTAAAGTATTATAATAACACAATTAAGCATCATCGATATTATATATAAAAAAAAAAGGGCAGTCCGGTGCACTAAAGGTACCGCTATGCGCGGTGTTCGGGGAAGGGTCCCACCACAAGGGTGTATTGTACGCAGCCTTACCTTGCATTTCTGCCAGAGACATAATTAAAAGGAACTTGATTATTAAAATATGAATGTGTCTTCATTCCTACTAATACCTAATTTTAAAGAAAAGGTGCGTAATGATTAAAATGAAATTCAAAGATTAATTTAAAAAGAAGTTGGAAGATAGACACAGAAAAAAAATGGAGAACATAGAAAAAAAAAAAAGGTAGGAAGAAAGATAATTTTAAAAAATATATTTATGGATAAAATAATTATTTAGCTATAATTATGGGATTACTAAAAATTTTGAAAGAAAATATATAAAATATTTGTATCATGGTTAGAATCTTACTTTAGTTAATTAAATCTTAACTGTTAATTTCAACTCATGTCATGTGTCTCTCATCCAAGTAAAAACTTGGGGAAAATGGAGAGGAGCCGGATCCGTAACTCTCAATAACGTATTACTTGTAAAACGTTACTCACAGTTACGTTTTATCTCCATCTATTTTAACTTTCACCATTAAAGTATTTTAGTAAAATATTATCTAAAACGTTACTCACACATACTTTTATTCTATTTCTGAAAATTTTTAAAGTAATGCACTACTTCTGTTAATTGCTTTAAGGACCCGTTTGGCCATAATTTTTTTTTATTTTTTTTCAAAAATTTATTTTACTTTAGTAAAAAAAGTGAAAACAAGTGGTGTTTGGACATGAAATTTATTTCACTAAAGTGAATTTTTTTTTCAGAAAAGTGAAAACAAATTTTCACTTTTTACTCCTACTTCTCTTACAAAAAGTCAAAAAGAACTCTAATTTATTTTCATGGCCAAACATAACTCCAACTCCAAAAAATTTAATTTTCATGGTCAAACGCCTACTAAATAATGTACTCCCTCAATTTCAAAAAGAATGACCTACTTTTTTTTTTAATCTATTTAAAAAAGAATGACTCCTTTTCTTTTTTGGCAATACTTTAATTTCAACTTTTCACGTGGCATGTTTAAGACCACAAGATTCAAGGACATTTTGATACATTTGTCATAACTTTAATTTAAGATCACAAGATTCAGAAGTCTTTTTTATTTTTTTAAATTTCGTGTCAAGTCAAACTAGTTCATTCTTTTTTAAACGGAGGGAGTATCATTTTGGTGAAAAACACCGAGAGTCCTAGTTGCTGCTCCACTGCCTGCCTATACAGACACCGATGTATTGCAACGGACTTTCAAACTATTCATCTATTCGCCTGCTCAACACATCACTTTTGATTCTCTATCAGCTTCATTGTTCTACAATTCCCTCCTTAAAAGCGCGTTTATCACGCGCGAACCAGAAGAAGCTCATCTCTTCTTCGTGCCCTACTCTCCTGGAACTTCAACGCGCTCTCAAGCGCGTCTTGTTCGTGAGCTAAGAACCAAGTATCCTTTCTGGAATCGTACTCTCGGCGCTGATCATTTCTTCATTTCCCCGGAAGGAATTGAGTTCTCTTCAGATAGAAATGCATTGGAGCTGAAGAAGAATTCAGTTCAGATATCGGTTTTTCCGACTGTTTCTGGTAATTTTATTCCTCATAAGGACATCAGTTTGCCTCCGGTGAGCACATCGGCACTCGTACTCCCTCACGCGCCTTCAGTGAATAGTGTTCTGGGTTATTTGAATTGGGACGGGAAGACGGAAGCGGAGTTGGTGAATGAGTTGAAACTGGATGATGACTTCCTCATGGAATCTGAAGCGTTGAATCCTGCAGAAAGAGCGAAGAACAGCAAGTTCTGCTTGTTCTTCTACTCCGCTGATTCATTGGCAGCAACGAACGAATATAGCAATGTCATTGGAATGCGTGCCGGTGGTGATAGTTGATCGTCCGGTACAGGATTTTCCGTTGATGGATGTGTTGAGGTGGTCGGAAATGATGTTATTGATCGGAAACTGCCGTGGAGCTGACGGAGTGAAGGCGGTGCTGGGCGGTGTAACGGCGGAGAAGTATGAGGGGATGAGGGAATTGTGCGTCGCGGCGGCGCAGCATATGGTGTGGAATGAGGAACCTCAGCCGTTTGATCTTTTCATATGGTGATTTATCAGCTGTGGATGAGACGGCATACGAGTAGATACACTCGGAGGGAAGAATTTTAGAGTTGAAAATTTAACTTTTTTTGCTTGTAGAGTTGGTGCATGATTAATATTTGCTCCGTACCAATTTATATAATGTAGTTTGACTTAGCACGGAGTTTAAAAAAGAAAGGAAGACTTTTGAAATTTGTGGTCTAAAATAAGTTATACATGTTTGTGTGGTTGTAAATCATTTCATTAAGAGTAAAGTGGATATTTTAAAGCTAAATTGTTATTAAATATAGAAATGTGTCATTCTTTTTGGAATTGATTAAAAAGAAAAGTGTATCATATAAATTGAAAAAAAGGGAATAATACTATTGTCCTTATTATAATGGTGAATAAATTGTATGATTTTTACTCTCTCCCTTCGTCCAATAATATTTGTCCACTATTGACTTGACACATAAGTTAAGAAACAATAAATAATAAGAGTAATTTTACTATATCACCCTTTGAATATAATAAATTTAATGCTTTAAGAACTATATTGAGTAATGAATATTATTTAATAGTAAGAGTAAAATAGGTAGAAAAAACTAAATTAGTCACTGATTTTTCAAACGGAACAAATATTGTTAACGTGGATAGTTGGACAGAGGGAGTAGTTTATTTACTTCCTTAATAAGGCATGGGTTCAAGCTGTGGAAATAGCTTTCGGCAGAAAGTAAAATAAGACTGCATGCAATAGACTATTGTGGTCTGATTCTTCCTCGAATCCCGCGCATAGCGAAAGCTTCAGAGCACCAGACTAACTTTTTTTCAATAGGACATGTTTAATACTCCATTTGTTCCTAAAAAAGTACAATGTTTTAGCTTGAGAACACCCCTTAAGAAACTATTCATTCCCAGAAAACAAAGAGTATTTTTACTAACTTATCCTAAATAAATACCTCGAAAAAGAGGTTACATAGAAACAAGAGAATTTAAAGAAGGATAAAATTAAAAAACACCATTAGTGCCTTCTTGATTATCTATAAAGTCACTTATTTAGAAACAAATGAAAAGACTAAAATACCGTTTATTTGAAACGGAGGGAGTTGATCCTTGTAATATTAAGGCAAAGCTAAGCATGTTCAATGCCTGAAAATGAGACAGAAATGAACAGAAGTCTTTGAAAGCTTTGCAAGGCTTGAAACTTAGAAATGGATGGTTTGAGATTCGTTGAATTTAGACCATAAAGCGTAAAATCAATCTTAGATTATGCTTAAATAAATCAAACATCAATATACAAAGGCCGAATACATAGGCACCTCCGAACTTGTTTGAATATTCCATTTAGACATTTCACCTAAGAGTTATACTTGCTGAACACTTGAATTATACTCAAAGCGTGTCATATGCAAATAAAAATCTTTAATGAAAGTTCATTCAAATACAAAGTTGGGAAAGGATCGTGACACAAAGAGTTGACCAAAATAATCTATTATTTAAATCATTTCACCAAAGTAGTATATTTTTTGAAAAATTTACAAAACTAGTATAAACGTTGTTGGCAGTAACGTATTAGGTTTTAAAAAAATTTAACGGACCAGAAAGTGTAGTAGACGGTGTTAAAGTAGGATACGTTATTGGTAGTAACGTTTTTGGCTTAAAACGTTACCGACAGTAACGAGACTCGGCAACTCTACCACGTCGAATCTTTGTACAAATATGACGTTAAATTCATCATTCTGAATTACGTTTTAAGACTAAAACGTTACTCTGAGAGACGATACTATCAAATCGAATCATATTTGGTGGTACTGTAGCGACAGAGTTCTGATTCGATTTGATAGTATCGTCTCTCAGAGTAACGTTTTAGTCTTAAAACGTAATTCAGAATGAAGAATTTAACGTCATATTTGTACAAAGATTTGATGTGGCAGAGTTGCAGAGTCTCGTTACTGTCGGTAACGTTTTAAGCTAAAAACATTACTGTCGGTAACGTTTTAAGTCAAAAACGTTACTACCAATAACGTATCCTACTTTAACGCCGTCTACTACACTTTCTGGTCCGTTAAATTTTTTTAAACCCTAATACGTTACTGCCAACAACGTTTATAATAGTTTTGTAAATTTTTCAAAAAATATACTGCTTTGGTGAAATGATTTAAATAATAGATTATTTTGGTCAACTCTTCTAATCTATTATACGCAATATTATTTTACATTTGTACATGAGACTATTTTCATAGTTTAAACTGTGATTTTCTGATCACGTCTCTATTGTACGCAATATTATTTTACATTTGTAAATGAGACTATTTTCATAGAAAATAATATTATTTATTTATTTGGGTTTATTTCCTTATTGTAATTGGAGTGTCTTTTTCCGTATCCTTATATGATTTGGTTTTGCTTCTCTCTCTATATATATGGACTCAGGGTTGAGAGCACATCAATATTCATACGTTTAATTTCCATGGAGGTTGTTAATTTTGAAGAGCTCCGTGACCATTTCAGGGCGCAAACGACCAACTATGTTCAACCAGCACGACACGAGTTAGGAATCTATGATGACCATACTAACAATATTATACCCAATGTTTTCCTTCGATTTAACTTTGTTATTCATCAAGAGGTTTAGCATAAACAACCTGATAACCCTTCACACCTTATATATATTCCTGAATCACACAGATATTAGACCAACTCATCACACCTCAAAATATGCCCTTCTCAGTATATGTCATACGACATGTTCTACAACATTCTTCAAGAAAATCTCAACAATTGGTGTGACTATATTGTGTATTGTAATCAGTTTCTCATCAGTCGAATGATGCCTCGTATATATACTTTTGTTCTTGTTGAATTGGACAATGCTGGTGATGCTAATTATTGACAAAACGTAGAGTTGTTGATTGATATGAATTTGAAATTAGAATATATTCTGGACGGGAGGCTAGAAGAAATGCCATCACGGTTGAATGGAGGGATGCTACCTGCTAGTAAGACATCAATAATGCAGTTGTCGGAGAGAATGGATATTGATGATGATGATCAATTTTTGAATGATCATAACTGTGCCATCTGTCTTGAACAACTTGGCAAGGAGGGGGCAAAGATCGTGTGCATGCCGGGTTGGTATATGTTTCATGGAGATTGCATGACAACTTGGTTGGACAAGAGCCATTATTGCCCTATTTGTTGCTATGACATGCCAACAACAACAATAACATAGTGGGGGTAGCGAGGTTGTTTCTATTAGACCCCTCGACTCATGAAAATCATTTTTGAGGAAATATATGCTGGAGTAGAAAGTTGCTATGATTTGCCTTCTGCTGAATTGGACTCCTTCATGGTTTCTGTTATGAATCAGCCCCAATCCAAGGTGCGCAAGTATATCAGCCTAGCAACTATTGGGCCAAGAAAAAACAATAGGAACAAAAGGACTTCACAAAGGTGGATTTGGGATCCAGGCCCAATTAGAAATTGGTTAAAAAGGACTAGGTGTTAGAAAGAATGGGTCATGCGTATTATGGCTATGCTTAGGCAAAGACTTTGTTTCTCATCCCCAATTCTCTCTTAGTCCTCTCATCCCCTTCTCCTTTATCCTTACTTAGTGTTCGTGTTCTTCGTATTGTAATTGCTCATTTCTATATGAATCAAAGTTTATTAGTTCCCTTCTCTCTGTTTGTTTATTGTTGAGTTGAGAAAATCACAACACTTATTATTGTGTTTGTTCCATTGGTGCTTTCATCGATTTGGACTCCATGGATCTATGCACTTCTACCATTATCCACTCTCACCTCAACACCA
Source organism: Capsicum rhomboideum (assembly GCA_031232105.1). NCBI lineage: Eukaryota > Viridiplantae > Streptophyta > Magnoliopsida > Solanales > Solanaceae > Capsicum > Capsicum rhomboideum. Next base: position 51,420,571 of record CP124707.1, read on the forward strand.
TCCATAATTTGCTATTGTTGATGATGGAAAATAACTCCTGTATCCTCCGTCAACTCGACAACGTCCAGAACAAGTTATCTGCATGCTCCACAACATCCCATGAAGCTCCAAAGCTTTTGGATGTCGATGCCTCTTCGGAAGATCCGCAAGCATCAGAGAAAGTCGTTACACCTCTTGTTGTCACAGAACCAGAGGTTGATTTTGATTTGGAGATAGGACTCCCAAGCCCTGTGGACAATTCTAAATTACTTCCTTCCCTAGAAATTTCGATGGGTAATTCTTCAAACTCTAATCATTGTTCTCCCTTGATGATTTCAATTGGTTGCACTGAGACTTTGGATACCCCGTTGGACTCCCAAAATGACTTGGAGGACGATCCAAGTAGTTATGCCTACAAGGTGTTTGTTGAAACACCTGATAAGAAAATCGACATGAAAGTTGAATGTCCAGTGATGAATGATTCAATAAATCCTGAAACCCAGGTGTTTGACAAAATGTTTCCCACAGTTTCCTCAGTTAAGTGTGAGTACAGTGACCTCGTCTTGTTTGATATTTCACTTGCACTACCTTCGACTTGTAGTCACGCACATCAATCCGAATTATACTTTTCTTTTGATCCGGGTTCAAGTTTTCTCACCACATACCTTGGAGCTCCGCATAATTGTGTATTTTGGAATGTAATGGGTGCACTTTTCTCTGTTTCTTTTGGCCCTTTGCAACAACTGCAAGTACTGCTATTTGGTTGCATTGACTTCTCTGTTAATGTCCTAACTAATGCACTTTATATTGACGAGGATAATAGTCTTTAAATGGCCGAAAATCTAAGATGGTTATGATGCATCTTTCATAATAAAGATGTGTATTTTTATGTTCTGATTGTGGTTTAAAGACCGTTTCAATAGCAAAATGAATTAACAGTTCTCACAACGTGTTTGGCAGAGATGGTTGAATTTATTAAACTTGAAGTGCATAATGATTATTGTACTGACTATTTTGATAGACCAACCACTGTGGTCTTTGTTGATGCATTAGCCATTGCTCTATGTCCTGATGTTATTCTTGGTGCTACTGACGAAATTCACAAAAAAAGGAATTGTACAAGTCCTTCAAGGTGTCAATGCTGGAAAAACTTGGGTATATTTTGTCCAAGTTACTTTTGGAATGATAGTCGTCTGTGATCCTGTAGGAGGTGTATCAATACTGGAAGACAGTGATGGTGTCCTTGAGGCTATATTTAAGGCTATAGCTAATCTGTTGCGTACACAACACCTCTCTCTGTTGACAATTCTGATAATTGTCCTTTGAATGCTATTCACGACATTGCCAATTGTGAATTTGGCTTGTCACATTTGTGGTTTTATTTTCTTATTGGGTCACACTATGCAGATAACATTGGAGTTAATGGTGCTCCAGGTGAGTTGTGGAGGAAAATTAAAGGCTATTGCACTATTGACTCCATGGTTTGCTTGAGGATGTTTGACACTCTAGAGCTTCACCCTGCAATTAACGGAGTAGTCGAGACTATGATGGGCCATTTAAGCGCTTTGAGTAGAAAATCAAACGTCCATTTTATCACAGTGAACCAAAAGGATGAACTACTAGATAAAAAGGGCAGCCGGGATAACTATGTTTCTACATCAAAGGGTTTCTATGGTCTACATGACACACCTATGTGTTTTAGAATATTTGGGATAGCTACAGTGAACATCATGGTGTTGCTACATGGTACAACTTCACACATAATTGTTGCTAGCAAATATTGGGCGGTTGGTTTCCTTTTCATATTCAAATGGACATACCAACCAGTGGCCTTTGCCCTCGTGGAAGTCAATATAGTTGGTACTAGTTTATCTATAACTTTGTTTGCGATGGTTCTTGACTCGAACCTTGAGGACAAGATTCTCATTGAGGGCGGGAGTATTGTTTAGAATCAGCCCCAATCCAAGGTGCGCAAGTATGTCAACCTAACAACTATTGGGCCGAGAAGAAACAATAGGAACAAAAGACCTTCACAAAGGTGGATTTGGGATCCAGGCCCAATTAGAAATTGATTAAAAAGGACTAGGTGTTCAAAAGAATGGATTATGCATATTATGATTATGCTTAGGTAAAGACTGTGTTTCTCATCCCTAATTCTCTCTTAGTTCTCTCATCCCCTTCTCGTTTATCCTTACTTAGTGTTCGTGTTCTTCGTATTGTAATTGCTTCTTTCTGTATGAATCAAAGTTTATTAGTTCCCTTCTGTCTGTTTGCTTATTGTTGAGTTGAGAAAATCACAACACTTATTATCGTGTTTGTTCCAGACGGGAATAACATAGTAAGAGGGTAATAAAAAGGGGATGAAAAGCTATAGAAGAATTGGAGATGAGAAACATAGACTTTGCCCAAGACAATACACAATACTCATAATCCTAATGCTCATGAAAGAAGTCTTATTTATCAACTCAGATCCCACACATAACCACTTAATATGATATTGACCTGCCTAGTTAATACGGGTCTAGGCCCAATCATAACAAAACCCTTTTATTTATTTTTACAATAGCTGATGTAGTTGAGCAAGGTTATTTGAATACAAGTTAATTCCAAGCTCACCCATTGGTGTTTTTCTTTGTACATTGATAGTTTATGATATAAAATTATTTAGGTTACCAAATTACAAACTCTTTTATTTGATGTAAAGATCTTACTTTGAAAAGTCACTGATGCAGACTAGGAGAGACCCATTATCCCTCCAGTCTCGAACTTGTGCACCATGGCCTTCGAAATTTCTCCGTTACCAATCGAATGAATAAAACATGTGGTTAATGGCTGGAACAGGCATGTACCTACTTAGAGGTGGAAAAAACCCACCCAACCCGACCCAACCCGTTCAAGTTTGAATTGTTATTGATCCGTCCATTTATTAATTCAACTCCTGTCAACCCAATCCGTTTCAGCCCATTAAAATCTGGATTGATATGTAATCCGAATTGATTTTTGAGAAATCTTGTTAAAATATTTTAAATTTTTTTTTTATTTGATATGTTATATTTAGTCATAATAAAGAACAAAATAATTTTATTCGGTACTAAAAATTTATAAAAAAAACAAATAAAACAATTAAAACTTTAGTAAGAATTGAACAAATTGGGTTATAACCCATTACCTAATCCATTTGGACCCAATTTGGGTCGGGGTGTTGACCTGTTTTTTATCTTGACCCATTTTGACCCTCCCAAATTTAACCCAACCCATCCAATTGTCACCCCTATACCTACCAGGAAATTACATGGAATGTCCTCCATAATGGGTGACTTTGTATTTTTGTCCCTCATAAGAAAAGTCTTTAAAGACTAGCCTTCCTTCATTTTTATGTATACAACAAGTACATTTTTACCCCTCTACACCTCAAATGTTGTGTTACTCTTTACATGCTCATTTGTCTCTCAATTTTTTTTTCTTTTTTACTATTACTTGATTTTTATTTTTTCTTTTCTCTTTTTTTCCTTGTTTTAATTCATTTGTCTCAACTTTTTTTTATTTTTTTCTTCTTTTTTTTTCTTTTATTTCTCAAACATTATTTATTTTTCATTTCTCTTTTTTTAATTCATTGTCTCAACCTTTATTTTTTTATTTTTTGTTTTTTTCTTTTCACGTTCTTTTTAATTTTTCTCAAACTTTATTTTTATTTTATTTTTTCCTCTCATTTTTTTTCTCAACTTTTTTTTTATTTTTTATTTTTCTCTTTTTTCTATTTTCTTAACCTTTATTTTTTTTCTTCTCTTTTTTTTCTTTTTTCTCAATCTTTATTTTTTTCCTTATCTTTTTTCTTTTTTCTTTTTTCTCAGGTTCTATTATATTTTGCTGATGAATAGAAAGTTGGATAATCCGCAAAAAAAATCTTCTTTCTTTGACATCAAAGGAAATTTAAGGGCGTGACTTGCCGTTTGGAAGTCCTTTGGGATAAGTCTTGTCTCTAAGGAAAGATTTATAGAACATCAACTTATTGTTTGTAAACCCTTGAGCTAAGTCTTGTCTCTAAGAATTATAGAGTATCTTATAAATTAAGACATAATGAAATAGTGTTAACTCTTGCCCATGAGGAGTATTTTATTTTTTTGGGAGATTCTTGGGCTAAGTCTAGTTTTAGAGGCAAGACTTATAGAGCATCTCATAAATCAAAGACACAATGTGGTAGTGCTAACTTGTGTCCATGGGGGTGTATAGCTTGTTTTTTGAAAGTCTTTGGGCTAAGTCCTACCTCTAAGGGAAGAGTTATAGAACATCTCATAAATCAAGACACAATGTGGTGGTTTCAACTCTTGCCCATGAGACGTAACTTGTTGTTTGAAAGTCTTTGGGCTAAGTCTTGCCTCTAAGGCTAGAGTTATAGAACATTTCATAAATCAAGACACAATGTGATAGTATCAACTCTTGCCCATGGGGCATAACTTGTTGTTTGAAACTCATTGGGCTAAGTCTTGCCTCTAAGACAAGAGTTATAGAGCATTTCATAAGTGAAAACATAATGTGGTAGTGTCAACTCTTGCCCATGGGGCGTAACTTGCTGTTAGAAAGTCTTTGGGCTAAGTCTTGCCTCTAAGGCAAGAGTTATAGAGCATCTCATAAATCAAGATACAACGTGGTAGTGCCAACTCTTGCCCATGGGGCATAACTTGTTGTTTGAAAGTCCTTAGGTTAAGTCTTGCCTCTAAGTCAAAGTTATAGAGCATCTCATATATCAAGACTCAATGTGGTAGTGTCAACTCTTACCCATGGGGCATAACTTGTTGTTTGAAAGTCCTTGGGCTATGTCTTGCCTCTAAGGCAAGAGTTATGGAACATCTCATAAATAAAAATACAATATGGTATAGTCAACTCTTGCCCATGGAGCGTAACTTGTTGTTTGAAAGCCCTTGGTCTAAGTCTTGCCTCTAATGCAAGAGTTATAGAGCATCTCATAAATCAAGACACAATGTGGTAGTGTCAACTTTTGCCTATGGGGCATAACTTGTTGTTTGAAAGTCATTGGGCTAAGTCTTGCCTTTAAGACAAGAGTTATATAGCATTTCATAAGTTAAAACATAATGTGGTAGTGACAACTCTTGCCCATGGGGCATAACTTGCTGTTTGAAAGTCTTTGGGCTAAGTCTTGCCTTTAAGGCAAGAGTTATAGAGCATTTCATAAATTAAGAAACAACGTGGTAGTGTCAACTCTTGCCCATGGGGCATAACTTGTTGTTTGAAAGTCCTTGGGCTAAGTCTTGCCTCTAAGGCAAAGTTATAGATTATCTCATAAATCAAGACTCAATGTGGTAGTGTCAACTCTTGCCCATGGGGCATAACTTGTTATTTGAAAGTCCTTGGGCTAAGTCTTACCTCTAAGGCAAAAGTTATAGAACATCTCATAAATAAAAACACAATATGGTAGTGTCAACTCTTGCCCATGGGGCGTAACTTGTTGTTTTAAAACTCTTGGTCTAAGTCTTGCCTCTAAGGCAAGAGTTATAGAACATTTCATAAATCAAGGCACAATGTGGTAGTGTCAACTCTTGCCCATGGGGCATAACTTATTGTTTGAAAGTCATTGGACTAAGTCTTGCCTCTAAGGTAAGAGTTATATAGCATTTCATAAGTTAAAACATAATGCGATAGTGTCAACTCTTGACCATGGGACGTAACTTGTTGTTTGAATGTCCTTAGGTTAAGTCTTGCTTCTAAGGCAAGAGTAATAGAACATCTCATAAATCAAGACACAATGTGGTAGTGTCAACTCTTGCCTATGAGACGTGACTTGTTGTTTGGAAGGAATCGAAGAAATGAAAAGAAAAAAAATAAAGGTTACGGAAAAATTAAAAACAAAAGAAAAATGAAGGTTGATAAAATTAAAAAAAAATCAAAGAAAATGAAAAAGAGAAAAAAAAAAATAGAAGTTGAGAGAAGAAAAGGAAAAAAAAAAAGTTGAGAAAAATAAAAATATAAAGAAAAAAAGTCAAAATAAAAAATAAAATAAAATTAAAGGTTGAGAAAAAAGAAAGAAAAAAGGAGAAAAGAAAAAATAAAAACCAAAGAAAAATTAAAAAGAGAAAAAAAAATTAGAAGTTGAAAGGAGAAAAAGAAAAAAGGAAAAAAGTAAAGATTGAGAAAAATTATAAAAAAAAACAAAGAGAGAAAATAAAAATAAAAAATTAAAGTAAGATAAAACAGAGAAAAAAAAATAAAGTTGAAAGATAAATGAGCATGGAGAGTTGTTTGAAAATATTTGATACATAGAGGGGCAAATATGTATTTGTTCCATACATAAAAAAGAAGGAAGGGTAGTTTTGTAGCACTTTTGTTATGAGGGGCAAAAAAGCAAAGTCACCCACTATGGAGGCTATTTATGTAGTTTACCCTATACCTACTCACTGAAGATCATTCAAAACGATTTTCTGAAGTTGTGATGAAACAGAATCTTGCGATATTCTTTAACTTGGGTTTTTTGTTGGATGCGCTTCTTTTTGCTATGTAAATTGGCAGCAACGAACTCTACGAACGAAGCAATGCATTGGGATGCGTGCCGTTGGTGATAATTGAGATGCGGCGCAGCATATGGTGTGGAATGATGAACCTCAGCCGTATGATGCTTTTCATATGGTGATTTATCAGCTGTGGATGAAACGGCATACGATAAGACAACTCGGAGGGAAGAATTTTAGAGCTCGTTTGATCGGAAACAAGTTATCTCAAGATAAGTTAGTTATTTCGAAATTGTTATTCTTTTTTGTTTGTCTTTTTTTTTTTACACTCCTTAGGAGCTCCCATCCTTGCTCCCTTGGTGGCTCAAACTCACCAACTCATAGTTGGAAGTGAGGGGTGACGACCATTTGAGCAACTCCATCTTATCTTGGGATTGTTATTCCTCCTTCAATATGGGATAAAAATAATATTACAATCCAAGAATAGCGAATCTCCTTATAAGTTATCCCGTGATTTTATCTCAATCCAAAATGGAATAAATTCATTTTAAAACTAATCTCGTAATTAGTTATTCTTCGTCCCTAGTACCAAACAAGTCTAGAGCTAAAAATTGAACTTCTTGCTCGTAGAGTAGTGCATGATTAATAATACTATAATCATGATTAATTGTCAACAAATTGAATGTCTTTAGAATGATTGTTAATTTGTTTACTCCCTTAATAGGGCATTTTTAATACTAGGTCCTCTTAATATTAAGGCTAAGCTCCGCATGTTGAATACCTGAAAATGAGATTGACATGAATGAAAGACTTCGAAAGCTTGCAAGGATTGAAACTTAGAAATTGATGATTTAAGATTCGTTGAATTCATATCATAAAGCATAAAATCAATCTTAGATTATGCTTAAACAAATCAAATATCAATACACAAAGGCTAAATATATAGGTAGCATTTCGAACTTGTCTGAATATTTCATTTAGACATTTTACTTGAGAGTTAGACCTACTGAACACTTAACTATACTGAAAGCGTGTCATGTGCAAATAAAAATCTTTAATGAAAGTCCGTATTCAAATACGGAGTACAAAGTTTAAGAGAAAGGTCGTCAAAGCGTGTCATATGCAAATAAAGATCTTTAATGAAAGTCCGTATTCAAAATACAGAGTATAAAATAGGGGTGAACAAAATCGAATCACAAACTGCACCAAACTGTAAACCGAGTCAAACCGGGGAAAAAATCCGACTAATAATTCGGTTTGACTTGGTTTCGTGTTGGAAAAAAAAAACCCGACTATAATTGGTTTGGTTTGATTTTAACAAAAAAAAGCCAAACGGAACCGAACCAACCCGATATTACATTTGTACCATTTTAAAAAATATTTAATACATAAAAATATTTACTATGATGTAATTTATAAATATTTCTTAAACTTTTTCATTGTTTTTATCTTTCAACATATTATTTCAAGTTTAAACTTAGAATTTTGAATGGTCCAATAAGTTTTATAGCCCATATATATTAGTAACTTAAATAAAGCCCAAATCAATACTAATGCTAACAAAAATATTTAATTAAACACTAGGAATGACAATAATGTTGGATATTTATTCTTTAGTTTTGTATAAATACATAACCTAAATTTATTTTTTTATATAATATTTAGTGTTATTTTTTAAGGAACACCTAAGATATTTGTATCTTGCTAGGATTAAAGAAGTATTTGAAGCACAAGTTAATTATATGTTTGTATGAAAACTTTATCGGGAAAAGCTCAAAAAAATTCGAAAACCCGGAGAAAATCGAAAAACCCGAAGTTGAAAAACCCAAATTTTATTGGTTTGGTTTGATTTATAAATTTAAAAATCCGACGCAAATGATTTGGTTTGGTATTAAAAAATCCGAACCAACCCGGTATACACCCTAGTACAAAGTTTGGGGAAAAGGTCGAGATAGTGCAAGATCTATTGTAATGCAGTATTACTTTGCATTTTTATAAGAGATTATTTTCACAGCTCGAACTCATGATCTTTTAATCATGTGACAATAACATTACCAATTACGTTAAGACTTTCTTTTTATGCTAAGATACAAGTACTACGAAGAAAGAAAAGAAGAAGTTGATGACTAAGTTATGACTTATTCAGCGTAGTATTAGTCAAATATTCTAGATGCTAACCTCAATTAAAACACAACATCGTAATAATTTATATGGATTTCCAGTCTCCTTAAAACATTTAAATTCAAAATTGCCTCCAAGTTTCTCGATATCTTACTTTTAAGACCCAACACCTCTTATTTCTTTATTTTTTAAAATTCTTTTTGAGAAAATATAAATTTCACTGTTAATATTTGTTAAATTAAAAACTAGTATTATTTGTCAAAGGAAGGGGGTGGAGTTTTGAATTCAACAACTAGTTAGGAGTTTGGTTGATTCAATGTAAAAATTTATAAATTTTGTGGTGGTAGACGTAAAATGTCGTCATGATAGACTTTTGGCGATTAGAAAAACATACTATCATTAGTAAAATGAAAAGTTCAAAATGACTTCTTTCATTTTTATTTGTTGTCTGATTTGATTTGATACAAAATTGTAAAAATAAAGAAGATTTTTGAATATTATTGTGTTAAATTAAAGATACATAAATTATATTAAAGCATTTTTTTAATTATTATCTTAAATATACATGTGAACAATTAAAGTTAAAAAATTACCAAAAAAAGAGATACTAATTTTTTTTTAAAGAGCTAAAAGGAAAAGTAAAAGAGGACATCCCAATGCACTAAATATCCTGCTATGTACGAGGTCCAAGGATAAATTGGGCCATAAAGGTCTATTTTAAGAGGTTTTTACCTTACATTTCTGTAAGAAGCTGTTTCTACGACTTAAACCGTAACCTCCTGATCACATGACAACAACTTAAAACAGAGGAACCAAACATTCTTTTTATCCCTCTCTAAATTTTTTCACCTTTTTTACTATGCTTATCATTCCAACAACTCTCGTTATCGGACTAAAAGGTTTTCAAATGGAAGCAGTTGAAAAGTCATACAAGCATTTGTGTGTATATATACAGACAGAGGACAAGTCATCCTTTAAAAGAGAAGTAAACATTATGAGAGAATTCTTATTGTTGGTGTTTATTTTCTTCTTAGCAAATAAATGTTGGTTGTGTTCTAGTTGTTTGAAAGAAGAAAGAATTGCTCTTTTGAACCTCAAAGAAAACATAAATTACACAAATGGTAAATATTTTTCATCATGGGTGACTAATGAGAATTCAAATTGTTGTGCATGGGAAGGAATTATTTGCACTAACACTAGCAAAAGAGTCATTAAATTGTCAATTTCTGTGAAAACACTTGTTAAAAAAAATGAATATGGAATATACAGTTCAAATACTGATAATTGGAGAAATTGGCAATTTAATGCATCTTTGTTTCTTCCATTCCAAAATCTGAAAGTTCTTCGCCTTCGTGGACATTCTTTGGCCAATTGGACTCTGAATGAAGGTTCGTTTCGTATATACTTCATCCGTCTCAATTTATCTGACACAGTTGAAATTTCAAGATTCAACCAAGTTTTTCATTTAATCAAAAAAAATTTAGGTCCTTGCTAGAAGTAAGGAGTGTTTTGTTTTGTTATCCATGCTAGTAGTCGTAGTGCTATGCTTGTAATGTCTTGTTCTTGGAGTTTTCATGATGATTGTTATTTTGGATATATCGATTGTGGTATTACTTTGTGGTAGTCTTGTTTCTGTTATTGTCTGTTGTTTTGTTACTACCTATTGTTTCGTGTTCTTATATCATGTCTTTTTCTAGACTGTTTTTTTGCGTGAGCCGGGGGTTTATTGAAAACAGCTTCTCTACCTCATTTTTGAGGTAGTGGTACGGACTGCCTACACTTTACCTACCCCAGACCCCACTTTGTGGGAATATAGTAGGTATGTTGTGGTTGTATTAATTATTATAATTTATACATAGTACTTTTTACATCGTTTCTAAATATATAAGTTTTATTGGAAGTTAAACTGGTGCACCAGGAGCCGTTGCACTAGGTGCTAAAGCACGGGTATTTTGTATCCATTGAGCAAAAATGGGTTGATAGCATCTACTATACCAGGAATATCAATGAACCCGATTATTGCAATTGCTCAGGATAGTCTTAAAACTTAAAGCTTCTATGTCCAAATTTACGATCAAAGTTTAAAAATTTGAATCTCAAAATTCCAACTGAGCGATACAAAATTGGGACAATGGCTAAAGGAGATGTGTGAAACCCATTGGCATTTTTCAGTGGCCATGACATTAGTTCTGGGAGTTCATTGTGAAGTTTGCCTTTAGCGAATCTCACATGGAATGGGAGGGGAAAACTATGGGGCGAATTCTGGATTCAACTGTCGAGGCGCCTTTTGGGTTAATATTCATTGTGACAAACCGTGAGGTTCGCCAAAGCGGACAACACTTTGACAGTTGAGCCTGGATCACTATAGGTGGTAACAAGATCTGTATGGTGGTGGAGTAAATCTCAATGAAGACGCAAATCTTAAGTTGGATGACTATTTGAGAACTTAACTCTAAAACGTAGTTGTATCACATGATCAAGCTAGTAAGTAAAATTGTGTATATGAATGGTTAAGTTTTTCCTCAATTTTGTTTACAGGTTTTGATAAACTGAAACAACTAGCAAAACTCGAAGGGCTTGATTTGGCTGGGAACAACTTTAATCGCAGCATATTCCTGTCTCTTAGTCGACTTACATCTCTCAAGTCATTGAATCTCGGATCTAATAACCTTCGATCAGGTCACAAGTTTTGATTCCCTCTGTTTACACTTAAGTTGAACTATTTTACTAGTCCGTTACACAATATTTTGTTGTGGTTGAAACAAAAGACGAGTATTTGGCCATGAATTTCACTTTTGAAAAAAAAGAAGGAAATTGAGGTTTTGCTAGTGCAGACCATTATTTCACTTGAAATACTTAATTCTCAAACTTAAGATTCTCTATTTCAAGTTGAAGTTGGAGTAACGGACCTTATTGTAAAACAAATATTTATTTTTGAATAATATTTCAAGTATCGTTTATGTCCAAACGGCTCTGCTCATCAGTCTTCCGAAAAGAACAAGTATTTTTGAGTTGTGACTCATCCATTTCCTTAATATTTCAGGTATTGGAAGATTGTCAGGGTTAAGCAATCTGGAAATCTTAGATTTAAGTGCTAACTTTTTGAATGATGAAAGTGTTCACTCTGTTCTAGGTAGAAATTTCTCTCTTGAAACAACTTTATATACTCTTTTACTTTTGCTGCTTTTGTTCCTACAATTTTCCTGATATCAGTTTATAAATAACTCGTTCAGAGCTAAATACATCTAGTACAACGTTGAAAAAGCTCGATATAAGGAACAACAGATTTCAAAACATTATTCCAAATGAAGGTACATTTTCGTCCTTGAGTTTAATTTTTTCAGTTGATCTTGTTGTAGTTATGTGTATGCGATATGTAAAGATAGCTTATTACATATTTTCTCCGGTACTCAATCAAAATGTCAGCTCAATACTCAAAAATGAACTGCAAAATGCAAACACTACTTACAACTCTAGCTCTGTTTGTATTAAAAATGTTTAAAATCCATGGATTTTGAACTCAAAGATGTTATTTTGAATGTACATGTAATGGTCCAGCCCGCTAGTGATATTGTCTGCTTTGGCCCTATACCTGTACGGATTTAAAACACGTCACCAGGGTGTAAGACCTGCTTACTTATATACCTCTCTCTTGTGTTTTTGCCGATGTGAGACTTATCCTAAGCTAGGGTGTCAGAGTACAATCATCCCAAGTTACACCTCTTATTATCAATATCTTAGTAGCATTTCAACCATTTTTAATGAACTTATGTGTTGTCATGAGTAAAACTATCTCTACGAGATAGGGGTAAGGTCTGCCCCACTTGTGGGATTACACTGGGTATGTTGTTGTTGTTATGTTTTGTCATGGGTAACACTATTGAAAGCATATTTCTATAACACCTTTTTTTTTTGTTATAACACCTATGTTTAACTACCGGTTGATAATTCTATTGCGTTTCTTTTTCATGCAAGATTTGGGAACTCTGAGAAACTTGAAGTATTTACTTTTGGATGGAAATGCATTGGACAAGGACTTTCTACAGAGCAGTGGCGTAATGTCGTCCCTTAAAGTATTATCAGTATCTAACTGCAACCTGAATGGAACATTACCGATTCAAGGTAAAATATCCAAATATATTATCTTGGAATGCAATTGATTAAAATTACGTAGATGTTTATCATGGCCAATGTGTCATAGTTTACTTCATCTTATATTTCTTCCTCACTCTTTTTTAACATTCATATATTTTATGCATAAGCAATAATATAGAACATGAAATAACAATTACATAATTGTTTTTTTCGCGTAGGCTTGTGTGATCTAAAATATCTTGAAGAACTAAGTCTCAGCTTAAACAACTTCCATGGAAATCTTCCTCCATGTCTTGGAAACTTAACATTACTCCGGGTAATTGATCTCACTCAAAATCAGTTTACTGGAAACATTGCTTCATCTCCACTTTCAAGTCTCTTATCCCTTGAATATCTTTTGCTAAAAGACAACAACTTTGAGATCCCAATTTCATTCGAGTCATTTGCTAACCATTCAAAACTTAAGTATGTCATTCCTGACGACAACTCACTAGTTGTACAAACTTATGTCAAAAGTTGGATTCCTAAGTTCCAATTGGAAGCCTTGTCTTTGACTAACAACTGCTCTGAAATGCCAAATTTCCTTCATTATCAACATAACTTGAGACAACTTAGTCTTTCGAAATGCAACATGGGTGGTAACTTCCCAAATTGGTTGTTAGAGAACAATCCTAGACTTGAAGAATTTTACTTGGATGGAAATGCGTTCACTGGAACTCTTCAATTGTCCTTCCTTCCTAATCTGAAAACTTTTGATATCTCAAACAACAAGATCCAGGGACAACTTCCTCCCAACATCGGATCCGTTTTTCCTAATATGTTGAGGATACAAATGTCCAAAAATATGCTTGAAGGCATGTTGCCGTCCAGTTTTGGTGACATGAAAAACCTGCAATGCTTGGATTTGTCATACAATAAGTTATCAGGAGATTTACCTATTGAATTGGCTCGTAGTGGATCCAAGTTATTCTTTCTGAGGCTGTCGAATAACATGTTGGGAGGGCAAATATTTCCAGTATCAACTGACATCAACAGTTTCCAATACTTATACTTGGATGGAAACAACTTCTCAGGTCCAATTCCACAGAAATTGTCCTCTTCTCCCTTGAGTTCTCTGGATTTAAGTAACAACAATTTGTCAGGGAATGTACCCTCCTGGATTGGTTACATCTCCTCATTAACCTCTCTCGCATTATCTAATAACAATCTAAAGGGTCCTATTCCAGTAGATTATTGTAGACTTGAAGGACTTGAAGTGCTAGATCTCTCCAGAAACAACATTGTTGGTGTGGTTCCATCATGTTTCCGTGCTTCCCGAAACCTTAAACGTGTCTATTTGAGTGAAAACAATTTACAAGGTCAATTCGACGTGTTCTCAAATAACTCGGATTTAAAGGTATTGGATCTTGGAGATAACCACTTCAGTGGTTCAATTCCAAAATGGTTAGGCAGTAGCCTTGAAATAACCACCTTACTCTTGGAAGGAAATCATCTTCAGGGCACCATTCCCAAAGAGCTATGCCATGCAAGTAAATTGAGAATTATGGATCTTTCTCATAATAATATCTCGGGACCTATTCCTCATTGCTTTGGGAACATAATGCAATTAACAGGGGCCAGAGAAGTGTACCCATATGGTCCAAGATTTTACTTTCCAGGATTCCAGACGTGGGGTAGAGATGCCATGGTATATGTAGAAGATTCAATGACAAGATCTACAATTCACTTTCAAGTTAACTATGCATGGGTTGGAGCAGACTTTACAACCAAACATAATACCTATTCCTACGAAGGTCGTGTTGTTGATGAAATGGCTGGAATTGATCTTTCTTACAACCAGTTGAGTGGTGAAATACCTAAGGAACTCTGTAATCTTTCTGCGATTCGGGCGTTAAACTTGTCAAGTAACCACATAATTGGAACAATATTATCTGAATTCTCGAACCTCAAGAAAATTGAGAGTTTGGACCTATCATACAACAAATTGAGTGGGAGGATTCCCACTCAACTTGCAGATTTGACAACTCTAGCAGTGTTTAGTGTGGCACACAATAATTTAACTGGTAGGACTCCGCAGCGTGTTGCGCAGTTTGCAACTTTTGATGAAAGCAGTTATGAGGGGAATCCTTTTCTTTGTGGTCCTCCATTACATAACAATTGCATGGAAACTAAAGAGACGCCAATATCACCTCCTGAGCTAGATTGGTGTGAAGACGATCATGGTTTTCTAGAAATGGAGTCGTTCTATATATCCTTCCTTGTGGCATATGCAAATGTGGTGCTCGCACTGGTTGTAGTTCTTTGTGTAAACCCCTATTGGAGAAATGTCTGGTTTTATTATGTAGAGTCTTATATGTATTCATGTTACTATTATTTTGCTTCCAAATGTATACGACCTTAAAAATTAAGGTCACTTAGTTAGTTGCATTTCATTTTGCAAATTGTACGTTTGAGTTGTTCTTGGTACCTATCAAATTTATTACTCCCTCAATTTCAAAAAGAATGACCTAATTTGACTTGACACGAAGTTTAAGAAAATAAAGAAGACTTTTGAATTTTGTGGTCCTAAATTAAAATTATGTCAAATTTACCAAAATGTCCTTTGATCCTGTGGTCTTAAACATGCCACCTGTAAAGTTGAAATTAAAGTATTGCCAAAAAAAGAAAGAGGTCATTCTTTTTTAAATAGATTAAAAAGGAAAGTAGGTCATTCTTTTTGAAACGGAGGGAGTCATACTAGTAGAAGTTTTATTGATTTGCTTGTGTATGGGGATATGATAGTCTTATTTGCTCCTATAACAAGTTTAATGAATTCTGTAGAATCTAAACCCAATCATATCACGACTTCTGTTAAGTCTGGATATCAGACGTCATATTCTTGAAAATATTGGATGTGCTGGGGTAAACATGCTTCCTACATTTGCGGAATTTCTTTAGATGGTTCTTCTTCTGATGACTTCTGGTTCGTGAAAGAGCCTCTATACTTGTGGTTGAAAGAAGTGAATTGCTTAAGTCACTTCCAGGTATCGGTACTGCATGCAACACTTGGATTTAGGCCTGTGAAATATCATGGAAAATGGTCATTTAACCGCGTGTTTACGCTGCAGGTATGCTCTGAAATCCTCTTGTTTATGTTACTTTTTCTCTGCGCTTCACCTTGAAATGCATTTTCATGGATGAGTGTTCTTTCTCATGTGCTCATTTACTACAAGTTACAAACAAAAGAAGCTAACAAGTCCCGCTATGATTACTCAAATTATTTGTGGCCATTAATCCGATCTTCTCTATGAACTCATTGTTAGAGTGCTCACTTCCCAGTTTTGTCAATGCTTGTTATAGTTTGATTTCCTAATTCTCCCCATAGTAGACTGTTAGGATATACTATTAACCATGTTGGGTTTAAGTATTATTTTTACATCCCATGTAAAGACTATTTATTTTATTAATTTAATAAAGTCTTTGTTTAAATAGATTATTATGTTGACATGTATGTCCTTTATTTATATAGGCAATTTTGTGCATGGAGTTATTTAACTCATGCACGGAAGATTAAAATTGTCGGTTCTTATAAGTAATAAATCAAAGTTCACAATCAAAGATGAAGTAGGACAAACATCTTGATGATTGTAGCACAAGATTAAAATATAATTTGATCTTAATTATGGGAGTGGTAATATTCCAACTTCTTGTGCTAGTACATTTCGTATGTATTGAACGGACCAAGTAGAGATGTTTGTTTATGTTCTGAATATTAATAAACAACTTCTCTAGTCCATTACATGTACTATTACTCTTAATCTTGATATAATTATTATAATCTATGTAGTTTGATTTATTATTTTAATCTATTAAAAGGTGAGACTCTATTACGAGTCAATATATTCCTAATAGATTGGATAATGACAAATCACTTAGTGAAATAATAATTAGTTGATAGAACCATGTCTCGGATTTGAGAT
This sequence comes from Capsicum rhomboideum, assembly GCA_031232105.1. NCBI lineage: Eukaryota > Viridiplantae > Streptophyta > Magnoliopsida > Solanales > Solanaceae > Capsicum > Capsicum rhomboideum. The sequence goes on from CP124707.1 coordinate 51,437,186, forward strand.
AGAAGACACCCCTATATGGTTGCTTATAAGTTTTCACGTGTGAACCCTGCAGGTGGATTTAGTATCCATCACGTGAAATAAGTTGAGCATAGTAATATAGGATTGAGTTAGTCAATAAATTAAATTTTCAGAAAAATTTGATTTAATTGATTGGTGTCAGTAATTCTAACATGGGGAGTTAAATAAGATGTAATGGTAGATTTCATAGTTAATATCGAGGAGTGCAATTACAGATTTTTAGTGGAATGATTTGTAATTTATTATGATATGGTAATTCATTCATTTGCGAATTAATATCATAATTGAAAGCCTCAGTTAATAAATCTGCGGTCCCTGCTACACCTGATTAACTAAGCGATTTTGAAAAGAAAAGGATTTTGTGGAAGAAGTAATATTGTTTTGCTAGTCTTCTATAAGGAATGAATGTGACTTAATGTGACTTAATACCAATAAATAAAGAGCTGAAAACGTTTTGTACTTGATGGAATATTAAGACTGAAAAATGTTTTTGTACTTAATAATGGTATTAAGGTGACATAAAAGCTGAAAACGTTTTTGCCTCTTCCTCTACCTTCTTCAATGGGGTTATAGGATTAAATAGGGGCTTGGTTTTCAGAAGTTGATTCATTCATTTTTCTCCTTAGAAAATCAGGAACTTGTCCACACAAGTGTTGTTGAGAAATGGTTAATCAGGAAGTAGTAGAAGGCTGCAGACCTAGAGACCAAGGTGATAAACGAATTGTGCAAAAGCTTCAATAGGTATGTATAGTTTTTCAGGAATTTCGGTTTTTAATTTACATTATCATGTTGTCATGTAAGTTTGTGATCCTGAGTTTATGCTTCCGCTGCGTATGTGAATTATACTTCAGTCTTTTCATTGTTGATCTATTGTGAATGGGATATTATCATGGCAATCCTGCCTATCTGGTGTGAAGTTTATTTTTTGTCTTGCAGTAGTAGTTCGGTATAGAAAAATTGATTTGTGTTAACTTGTTTACATTTCTTTATTGGAGACATGAATTTTACAGGAAAACTATACTACTCATCTGTTGTGTTATTTCTTGGATTTTCACTGATTTTGTCAATAGTAAGAAGTTTCAACGTAAAGGACGAGCCTGTGAAAGTCCTACTTGCTGCTCCACTGCCTGCCTATACACACACCGATGTATTGTAACAGACTCAGGTAATGTTATCCTCTCACAATTTTCTTTTTGGATACAATAAGTTGTTTGACTGTTTTTTGAAAAACAAGCATCAAGTCTCTCCAAGGCACATCTTCTAAACAAATTACAGTGTTAAAATCAGTTTATATGGGAGTGTTCTGAAAATTGTTAGGGTGCTTGAAATTAAGTCACATTTTCTCAGTGGTAAGAGAGGGTCTATCGGAAACAGTTCCTCTATCTTCGTAAGGTAGCATAAGATTGCGTATGCACCACCCTCCCCCAGACCCCACCTATGGGATTACACTGGGTATGTTATTGTATTCTCAGTGGTAAGAGAATCACTTGTTCCTTGCGTAATATAGGCGCAAGAAAATCGAAGTTTGTCTTCGATGGTGATAGTCAACGAGTCAAGGTCTTCCATTATGGAATTCTTCTTCGCCAGCTCACTTTAAATCAATCAATTTGCAAGCAACATGTTGATGCAAATTAAAAGGAAATGAATGAAGTTAATGCTAAATTAGAGGAAAATATAGGCACAGAACTGCTGATGAAAGGGACATAACAAGAAAAGTAGTTGCAGAAAATTGCACTCAAATGAGAAATGTATACTTCTCAATGAGCCAGTTCTGCATATGGTCCACTGAAATAAGTGCTAAAGACGTCAAATATTTTTGGAGTTGGAGTTGTGTTTGGCCTTATCTTTTTGGAAAAACTTTTCAGACTTTTGGAAAGACAAAAGGTGAAATAAGTGCTAAAGACACCAAATGATTTTGGAGTTGGAGTTGTGTTTGGCCGTACCTTTTTGGAAAGACTTTTTTAGACTTTTGGAAAGACAAAAAGTGAAATAAGTGCTAAAGATGTCAAATATTTTTGGAGTTGGAATTGTGTTTGGTCATATCTTTTTTGAAAGACTTTTTTAGACTTTTGGAAAGACAAAAAATAAAATAGTGAAATGGAAAAAAGTGAAAACAAGTTGAGAATTGTTTTTACTTTTCCAAATACAACTTGAATTTTTATAGCCAAACATCATTGCTGAATAAAGTGAAATAAATTTCCATGAAAAAGTGAATATTATATTTTTCATGGCAAATGGGTAGCGGATTTTTTTTGACATTAGCATACATAAATTATAAATAAACAAAAAGAAGAAAGTGGCTGAGGAATCAAATTTTGTTGACTAGTGATTGCATGAAACTTCCATACAAGTGACACTAGAGGGAAAATTTTCCTCATGAAAAAGGGTCTCAAGTCAAGTAAATGATGGTGATAGTCAAGGAGGTTGTTTTTTCTAAAAGAAAAATCCAGCTCAAATTGCAAGCAATGTTTTGATGAAAATTAGAGAAAAAAAATGAATGAACTAATATAGTCATACCTCGTTATAATAGCATTTCACTATAATGATCTAATTTTCTTCAGGAATGATTTTTCATGTTGTATCTTACTTCTCTATAACAACAGTGATATTCATTATAGCGGTATATTCTTTGTAAAATTACCCTCTATAATAATCATACTCAAATATTGTGAAATAATATTTTATAAGAAACATATAATGTATAAAAATAAGATATTAAAATATTTATTATAATTATTATTAATGTCATGCACATAATAAATTTCAAGTGTGAATATCTAAAAAGGAAAAAAATGTATTTAAATAGTATCCATCAGTGGCGGAGCCAGAATTTTCATACAAACTAGCCGAAGGGGGTTCAACATCTACTATATATACATAAAAAATAATTTTAACCATGTATAAATAGTATAATTTTCTGCCGAAGGGGGGTCAGAAACCCCCTAGCCTAAAGGTGGCTCCGCTCCTGGTGTCCATCAGTTATAGTCATAACTTCTCGAGGAAAGGATATTGATGCTTGTCTTTTTTACATTCATTTAAATTGGTTAACAAATACATTCCTTCTTCTTGGTACGCAAAATCATTGACTTATTATTTAGCGTATTTTTGTTTATAACAGCTAATTGAGATCTAAATATCTAATGTCAATATACATATATAATAGAACATCACAATAATAGCCATGAAATTTTTAGACAAACACTGTCACTGTAACGAGGTTTACTGTATTAGATTATAGCGAAATATAGAAACACAAGAAGAAGACATTAAAATGATAAAATAAAGAAGCTGCAAGGGACATAACAAGAAAAGTAGTTGTAGAAAATTCCACTCCAGTCTACATCAATTATTACACTAAAATTCTCTTCATGAGAAAGGTTATAAACAGTTTCTCTCTAATAATCAAACAATCCACAAGAATCTAACAATAGTTATGATTGTCAATTTTCACTAGGAATCTATAGGTGGACCTAAGTAAATAGTATTTGTGCAAAGAAAGCTTATCGTGGTGTCTGTTCCAGAAGGGTACCTGCTACCTCCCAATCAGTACGCCCAATCAGTGGCGTACGCAGAATTTTTTATAAGCGGTGTCGACATTTAAAGAAGTGAACCGAAAAATATTTAAATACAGTTTTGTAATCTGGGTATAAGCAGTTATTGGGCATAGAGAGGTTGAAAATTAGATGAGGGAGTTTTGAGATCAATAAAAATTGTAGCAAAGAACTGAAAATTTATTGAACAAAAGAAGAAAAACCTCCTGCTTATCAGGATTCGAACCTCTGACTTCACTAGACTTACTTGCAGGGCCGTCTTAACCACTAGGCCACTAAAGCAACCGCTTGGGGTTCTCAAAAAGTTAGGCCCCATTTTTTCTAGGCCAATTTTCACAAATCCTAACAGTTTAGTATCTAATTACATAAAATCCCGACTGTTTTCATTAAAAAAATGTATAAATACATTTTTATTAAAAAAATTATATTTACTTATAAGTTTAAAAAGAAATTTCTGATAAGGAAGTAAAATATTTAAGGGAAAAGGGTCAAATTTACCTCTCTACTTTGGAAAGTTGTCTAGATATACCCTTCATCATACTTTGGGGTCAAATTTACCCCCGATTTTATACTTTGGGGTCAAATTTATCCCTCTACTATGAAAAATTGGCTAAATATACCCTTCATCATACTTTGGGGTCAAATTTACCCTCGTTGTTAAGAAACTTTTCACATGTACCCTTCCTTTAATAGAAAAGCCCAAATCAATGTTAAATGACCTATTTTTTAAAAATAAAACACACTCTAATCTAACTGTCCGATCCGACACATAAAAATACACAAACAAATATAACCCTCCCTCAGTTCTATTGGTCGAATTTTCCCAATGAATAAATATACTTCTCTTTCAACGTGCAGCGCTAATAGGTTGTTCACAAATGAACAAAAAGTAAAATGAAATGAGATAACGCAGAAGCATAGAACTATAGAAAATGTCTATTACAAACTTTGCTCATGTTTCAGTTATGTTCAAATTTCAAAATTTGGTATGTAATCTATGTGCATCTAGATTCTAGAATCAGTGAATAAGTTTTCTGAGCAAATGACGTGATAAAAAGTTTGTGTAGATCCAAATTGTATATAAATACATAAGAATGAAGAAATGTCACGATTGACACATAAGGATACCTCTTAACTCAATTATCCATAGAAATATCTAATGGTCCTAATCTGTTGCATTTGACCACTAAGTGTCATTTTTCATGAGCTCTGCACTGATGCAGATCCATGAACTGAGGGAGGAGTATATTTGTTTGTGTTTGTATTGATGCAAATCCATTTTTCATGAGCTATGCACTGATAAATATCCAGTGGCTTAATCTCGTTGGAAAAATTTAACCAACAGAACTGAGGGAGGTATATTTGTTTGTCTTTTTTGTGGCTCGAGTCGGGTCGGGCGGGTTAGATTAGGGTGTGTTTCATTTTTAAAAATGGGGCATTTAACGTTGATTTGGGCTTTTCTATTAAAAGAAGGGCACATGTGAAAAGTTTCTTAACAACGAAGGTAAATTTGACCCCAAAGTATGACATCTAAGGTAAATGTAGCCCCAAAGTATGACGAAGGGTATATTTAGCCAATTTTTCAAAGTACAGGGGTAAATTTGGCCCCCAAAGTATGACAACGAGGGTAAATTTGGCCCCAATGTACGACGAAGGGTATAATTAGCCAATTTTTCAAAGTAGAAGGGTATATTTAACCGTTCGGTACCGTTGATTTTTAGGGTAATGAAACATCATTTGGGCCTTGGGGAATAGTTTTCTATGTGTGGGAATTAAATTGGGAAAATTATGCAAAATGTCCATTCGGATAAATTATTTACTCAAAAAATAACCCACTTTTTTCTTTTTACTCAAAATAGCCTTTCGGCCATTGTTTTTACTTGAACTATCCATTCGGCTAAATGTTTTACCATAAAAATGGCAAGTTGCCATTTCCTACCCTTTCCTTTACTGTTGCTCGATGTCGGGCCATTTGGCCACGGGTCCATTTGGTCCATTTTCTTTCTCATTTAAAAAAAAAAAACTTTTTAATTGTGTTTTTTTGCTATGCTATTTTTTTTAAAAAAAATCATTGTTTAAATTTTTTTTGTTACTCTTTTTCTAAAATATTTTTCTTTTTTAATTGTTTCACTTCTTTTATGGAAAAATGAATATTTATGTTGTTTTATTATTTTTTATTTATTAAGGTGGAAGCGCATGATAGTCAAATAAATATCGATATTGATACACTACATAATTATTTATATAATAGCGATATACGATTATACATCATTCATACAATATCAATACATTACATACCTATATATACAATATTGATACACGTCTATATACTATTTATACAATATTGATACACGCTTGTACACCATTTATACAATGTCAATACATTACATAACTATTTATACAATATCGATACACGTTTATACAATATTGATATATTACATATACACTACATAACTATTTGTACATCATATATACATGTTTATACATCATTTATACAATATCGATACACATTTATACACTATTTATACAATATCGATTAAATATACACTAAATAACTATTTATACAATATCGATATATTACATATACACTACATAACTATTTGTATATCATATATACATGTTTATACACCATTTATACAATATTGACATATGGAAAAATTGCATGGAGAAAGTTTTTTAAAAAAAGGGAAAAAAAAATGCAGCAAAAAAAAATTTGTTTTTTTTTTTAAAAAAATAACGCTGAAAAAAAAAAGAAGCAAAAATGGCCTAATGGCTTTGGGTCGAATTGAGCTTTGTTGAGCCTATGACCTTTTTTGACTATTTTTTCTGTAAATAGAAAATGGGCTACTTTTTTTGTAAACTTTTTATTTTTCTGTTTATAAATGAAATTTTTCCAATTAAATTTCATTAATTAGTATCTCCTAATAACTTAGGCTATATGATTGTCACCTTATATTCATCTGTTCTATAAATTCTATTCTCTATTTAATTATCATATTGAGCGCTCTCTTACTTTAACTTAGTTAATGTTCTTTCTTACAATTACAAAAGAACAAAAATTACTTTTTAGTGTCATCTTCAAAATTTCAAGAATTACAAGCAATTGAAGGAGGACAATACTATTTTGATATCGCTATATGAATATCAGCTTATCAAATTCTTCAACCAGGTTTTATTATTTTAACTTTATTTTATAGTTTTTCTTGAAAATTTGTTATTGTTGATATTCTTAGTTCACAAGTACATATTTTTGTTTTAGTTATTATTATATTTTATTCAATTTAAATATATCGACTAGAAAATATGATTCCGATTTTGCAAAAAGAGAGAGAAAATATGAAGAGATTGAATGGATTAACTATATTATCAATTGAAAAGGAACTATTAGAACAAATTGGTTATATAAAAATAATTAATGACACATCAAAAAAAGTAAGAAAAGTGAATTTTAAATAAAATATATATGATGATCTTTTTTTTAAAAAAAAAAAATAATTATATTTAGGGCCTCTCTTTAGAATTTCGCTTTAGGCCCCTAATCTTGTTGAGACGACGCTGCTTACTTGTGCGCTGAACCAACTCAACTAGAAGACTGTTGTGACTAGGAGTGTTACTGTATATTATTTATGCATCTTTATTTGTTCCCTTCAAAAATCTCAAAGCTCTGCTCCTCCCCGGACATTCATTGGCCGGTTGGGTGAAGAATGAAGGTTCGTTGTCTCTCTATACCCTCCCTCCGTTTTATAGTATATGGTGGTGTTTGACTAGGCACGATATCTTTTCCAAGGAAAAGTAAAAAAGGGAATGATTTTTGGCACATACCAAAGGTACCCTAAAGCTTGTGGTTGTAAACATGTTATGATAATTCTGGTGTTACAAGAGCATGTCATTAAAAGTAAAATGAGAAATTTGAAGTGAAAGAGTTTCCAACTATGAAAAGGTGTTGTAGTCTTTTAGACGGACTAAACAGAAAGATATGTCATATAAAATGAAACAAAGGGAGTAATACATACCTACAAAATGGTTCGACCAATCCACATAGGAAGTATGATCACAATAACTTGAAATATAATTTCCAACCGTAACTATATACTGGCTGATGAATCTTAACTTCAAAGTATAATCTATTTGACTCCCGAAAACTTGACTCTGTCACATGATTTAACATGCCCATTTTAAGTTTCTTGCTAATTTGGTAACAGGTTTTGAGAAACTGAGACGACTGAGAAAACTGGAAGTATTTGATTTGTCTGGGAACAACTTCAATCGCAGCATCTTTGAGTCTGTTAGTCAACTTTCATCTCTCAAGTCATTGAACCTCGCAGACAATAATATTGGATCAGGTTCCAACTTCGTATTTGCCCCTTTGAATTATTTAGTCTCTCCTTTAGAACAAGAATTGCTAAACCGAATTTGTTTCCTTTGTATTTTTAGGTTCTGGAAGATTGTCAGGGTTAGATAAGCTGGAAATCCTAGATTTGAGCTCCAACAATCTAGAGGATGAAAATGTTCTCTCTGCTCTAGGTAAGGAAACTTATGAATATGTCCTTGAAAAGCACTTATTTTTTCTAGCTTCCTAACATAACTGTTTTAAGAATGTTAAGTTCCAAGTTTATTCTATCTGACTCTCAAAAAGTTAACTGTTAGTACATAATTCAGCGTCCATTTTAAGTTTCTTGCTGATTTGGTTACAGGTTCCGAGAAACTGAGACATTTGAGGAAACTAGAAAGCCTTGATTTGTCATCGAACGGCTTTAACTGCAGCATCGTTCAGTCTCTTAGTCAGCTTTCATCTCTCACGTCATTGAACCTCGCAAAAAACCAAATTGCATTAGGTTCCAACATGTGGTTTCCTTTGTTTGCTCCTTTGAGCTATTAGTCTTCCTACAAGAACAAGAATATGATAACTAATCCATTTCCATAACGTTTCAGGTCCTGAGAGATTGTCTGGGTTAGACAAGCTGGAAATCTTGGATTTGAGCGATAACGAACTAGATGGTGAAAATGGGTTCTCTGCTTTAGGTAATTAAACCTATATCATAACCTACAATAAAATTCTGGTGTATACAGTCTATTCTATATTTTCTGCGTAACAATAACATAAAACTTGTATAACAATTATCCACTCGTTCATTTTATAGGTTTGTGCGATCTAAAATATCTTGAAGAACTAAGTCTCAGCAGAAACAGCTTGGCTGGAAAACTCCCTCCATGTCTTGGAAACTTAACATTTCTTCGGGTAATTGATCTCACTCAAAATCACTTTACTGGAAACATTGCCTCATCCCCACTTTCACATCTCTTGTCCCTTGAATACCTCTTGATAGCAAACAACAACTTTGAAATACCAATTTCATTCGAGTCATTTGCTAACCATTCAAAACTTAAGTTTGTCTTTGCTGACGAAAACTCTGTAATTGGACAAACTTCTTCCAAAAGATGGATACCAAAATTTCAATTGGAAGCCTTGACTTTATCCAACTGCTCTCAAATACCAAGTTTCCTTCATTATCAACATCATTTAAGACTTCTTGGTCTCTCGAAATGCAACGTTGGTGGAGACTTTCCAAATTGGTTATTAGAAAACAATTCTAGACTTGGAGAAGTTCACTTGGATGGAAATGCATTCACTGGATCTCTTCAATTGCCATTCCTTCCTAACATGAGAGCTTTTGATATTTCAAACAACAAGATTCAAGGAGAACTTCCCCCTAACATTGGGTCCATCTTCCCGAATCTTTTTGTGTCAATAATGTCCAACAATATGCTTGAAGGTTTGTTGCCTTCAAGTTTTGCGGACATGAAAAACCTTGAACGCTTGGATTTGTCATACAATAAGTTAATAGGAGAGCTTCCAATAGGATTGGCTCGTAAAGGATCCAAGATATATTTTCTGAGATTGTCGAATAATTCGTTGGAAGGGGAAATATTTCCAGTTTTAGCTAACATGAACAATTTGCAATATTTGTACTTGGATGGGAACAACTTCTCCGGCCCAATTCCTCAGAAGTTAGTCACTGCTCCTTTTTTAAGTTCATTGGATTTAAGTCACAATAACTTGTCAGGAAATATACCAGTGTGGCTTGGTAGTATCACCTCCTTAACCATTCTAGCGTTGTCCAGGAACCATCTTAAGGGTCACATTCCACCTGATTATTGTAGACTTGAAAATCTTGAGGTATTAGATCTCTCTGAAAACAACCTTGTTGGCGTGATTCCATCATGTTTCAGTGCTTTCCAAGACTTAAAACATGTGCATTTGAGCAAAAATAAGTTACAAGGGGAATTCAACATGTTCTCAAACAGCTCATATTTAAAGCTGTTAGATCTTAGAGATAACAATTTCAGTGGTTCGATTCCAAAATGGTTGGGCAGTACTTCTGATATAACCACCTTACTACTAAAAGGAAATCGTCTTCAAGGCACCATACCTCCACAGTTATGTCATGCAAGGTACTTAAGAATGCTGGATCTTTCTCACAATAATCTTTCTGGACCTATACCTCATTGCTTGGGAAACATAACGCAACAAGCACGGACAGGAATAAACCGATACTCATCATCATTTGGATATGAAGTTGAGATGTTTGGAGGAGATGCTGTGATAGACTTAAAATTTTCAATGGAATCCTCCTTCATGTTTATGTTTCTAGATTACTATGCATGGGTTGTAGCAGAGTTTACGACCAAATATAATACCTATTCATATAAAGGTAGCATGATTGAATATATGTGTGGAATTGATCTTTCTTACAATCAGTTAAGTGGTGAAATACCCAAGGAACTCAGTAATCTTACTGAGATTCATGCATTAAACTTGTCACATAATCACCTTACTGGAGCAATACCATCAGAATTCTCAAATCTCCGGGATATTGAATGTATGGACCTGTCATACAACAACTTGACTGGGAGGATTCCCACTCAACTACTAGGGTTGACAGCTCTAGCAGTTTTTACCGTGGCACACAATAATTTAACAGGTATGACTCCACAGCGTACTGCACAGTTTGCAACTTTTAGCGAAAGCAGTTATGAGGGAAATCCTTTTCTTTGTGGTCCTCCATTGCACATCAGTTGTACGGATGCTAAAGAGATTCCAATATACCCTCCAGCACCAAATTTTGTTGAAGATGATGCGTCTTTTTTAGAAATGGAGTCGTTCTATATTTCCTTTCTCGTGGCATATGCAAATGTGGTGGTTGCAGTGGTTGTAGTCCTCTGGGTAAACCCTTACTGGAGAAACGTTTGGTTTTATTTTGTCGAATCTTTCATGTATTCATGTTACGATTTTTTGGCTTCCAAAAAAGCACATTAATTATGTAACATTTCATTATGCAAATGTATTTGTGAGTTGTTCTTGGTGTTCATTAATACTAGCGAATGTTGTATTGATTTCCTTGCATCTTCTTTAATCATTTACCACTTTAATATTCAGTCCATCTTATGAATGTTCTGTATGTACATATAGTGGCGGACCCAGAATTTTATACAAGTAGGTTCAATAAAAAATAACTATAAGCAATAGTATAAGTAGTACTGGACACGACAAGCAGAACTTGATAGCTTCTTTTTATTCTTTTTACTTATGATCACAAGATGAAGTCATTTTAAAGTCAATACCTCATAGTTTTAACAAAGTTGGAAACATTTTTTTTAAAGAAAAAATGGAATAACAAATTATTTACTTGTATCTTTTAACAATTATATTATACAAATTTGAAAGAAAAATCTTTCGACAAAAAAATCATTTTAAGCAATTTAAATTATTATTAACTCTATGAAATTTAACAAAATCTAAATTTATTTTTCTTGTTTAGAAGTGCTCCTAAAAAATTGTTTTTTTTGGGTAAAAGCAAAACCAACTAAACTAAATTAATACATATAATTAAAGAATTACCTCAATTATATACTCTACCAATTTATAAATTTCAATATTAAACAAATAACAATTTTCAGCATAATACAATTTATAAGGAATTTATAAATATATACTTGCATGTTTTAGTATTTTATGAGGAAGAAATCAAAATTTAATTTGTTGAATTATGCTCCTTTTTACCACCAAGATTTTAAAAAAATAAAATTGTTCAATTATGACAAACTTTAAAACAAGTAAAAACAATAAATTGTTTAAGGAAAAAAAGAAAAAGAAAAAGAAAACAAGAGGCACGCTGGGCCCTAGGGTAGACAAAAAGCACACACACATGCAATAATAGTACAAAATAGAAAATAAAATGAAAAGCTACCAAGTGGATTCGAACTCATGACCAAATCAAATCAAGAGTGAAAATGAACCCACTAAAAACCACCTGACCAGACATCAGAGATGTGCACGATAGGTTCAAATTATAAAGTTATTACATTTCACTGTCTTAAAAACAGATTCACAGTGTAATTTTTCGACGAAGCGGGTTCAATTGAATCCTTTTGAACACACGTGGGTCCGTCCCTGTGTACACACAAGAGAAAGATTGAAACATCGTTATAGAGCTTTCGAACTGGACTATGTTAAACACCCTCCTTTCATACAGCAAAAAATTTTGCATGCGATATGAAATTAGTGTTTTTTACCTTGATGATATGTCTGTTGAAGTTCAAGTTGGGTTTTAAGTGAAAATGTGAATGAAAAATGGAGGAAAAAGGAGTGAATTTTGGTTTCACTTTAAAGGTTTCTCCCATATTGGTGGGAGAAAGGAACTTTCTTTTGCTTATATTGAAAAACATTCCTTTAAGTGGATAGTGAAGCAAGAACAAGACAAACCTCGCTCCGTCATCGTCGTCGCTCGCTCGCCTGGCTTTGGCTTCGACTTCGATTTTGGAAAATCGATCGAGAGATTATCTTTTTGGACAAAATTGAAACTTGAGAGTTAGTGAAGTTTTTAATCCAAAAATCCGATAGAAAATTTCTCCATTTGCGGACGGATATGGCATGTGCGAACGCATGTCACAACGCACCTCGAAGGGACGCGACCCTTTGAGGCACTATTTCGAAGCGAAAAGGATGACCTGCGAGCGCAGGTCATCACCTGCGGATGCAGGTGAGCTCCGCAGAAGGAACAAAAACTTTCTGGAATTTGCTAATTGATGACCTGCGGCTGCATGGGGTCTGCAGGTCGGCAACGTTTCAGAAAAGTTGCCTCTCTTCAAGAACCATTGCTTTTATTCTGAAGCACCATCTTTTGGCTATAAATACCTGAATTTTTCCTCAGGTAGAGGCACGAAATTTGTGAAGTAAAAACACTCTCTTCTTCTTAAAAACTCAAATGTGACCTTCAATCATTGAGTGAGTTCGAAGTTCAGCAAATTTGAGGTACCACTATTTGCTGAAGTGAATCATTTTATCCTGGGAGGATATATTCCATTAACCTCGGGTACTTGAGGGTAATAAATTCCTTAAGGACACACCGTGAATTCGGTGGACTTGATTCTTTTATGTTTCATCTCTTTTCTTTATGGTTTTGCTATTTTCCAGAAAATAGTTAAACTCCATTTTGATAGTTTATTACTGTTTGAACTTGTGTTTGAAGTTGCTTGAACTTAGTGTTGAAGTTGATGTTGTAATACAGATTTTGTACCCCGAAAACAAGAATGTCTTATGTAGATAAACAAGGTATCAGACTTGAGTGAAAAAGTGAATTTAGTGCTCTCGACACGTTATGCATCGATCTGCTTGATCAGTTTTTACATGGAGAGCTATAGCAAGTACTCAATAGTAACTCCTTTTATTGAGTTAAATTAACTCTGATTTGAAGCATTTCATGCTCTATATTTTAATCTTGCTAGACACTAAATTGATGTTTCTGAAATATTTGCTTTTTCTTGGGAAGCATGGTTTTGAACATTTGAGGTAATTGAGCTGAAACACACTGACTGTGTTCCATAATCTGGGAGAAAATTTCTTGTTGCATGTATATATTTGCATACAAGGGAATATGGATACAATAACATGATGAATACAATAACATACCCGGTATAATCCCACAAGGAAAGATGGATATTAAACAAAAATATTGAGTAGATTAAAAAGAGAAAAGACATCACACATAAAAGAGACGACCAAGTGACATATGGAATATAACGACATAATAGCATGTCATGGAAGGAGATAATAGGTGGAGCCAACGACCCATCAAGACTAATCTATCTACAAATATGTTCCCAACGTTAGTTAAACGGTGTGTGAAAACGAGATGCCAGCGGAATAATCAGTTTGTACTTTGATTTTGTTTTCACTAGGATAAAAATTAGTCGACTAACTAGTTTTGCTTGTACTTTGATCCCCTAAGATATGAATTATGATGATTTTTGGTCTCTCCACCAAAACGACCTTAGAAATACTGTGTAACTCCTCTTTGAATTGCATCGCGCGAGACTTCTACTGGTCTATTTATGCCTGAGAAAACCTGAAAAAGTCTCAACCGCGATTAAACAACTAAAATAAGTGATTGTATGAGAAAACAACCTCCTTTGACCAGTTACGATTTGAATAGAAAAAAAATGACCATACAAAGATTCCTTATGTTTTATTACCTATCTACTGTGAAAATGACTATATAAATTGAATAATACTTGTAAAGGACTATAAAATTCAAAACTATATATTCAGTTCATATTTAGTGTAGTTCATAGTTATCAGGAAACTCACATTGGAGACTAAATATTCAAGTAATAAGTATTGCACATGAACTTTAAAAAAACGACTTTTGAAACTTGGCGGTTTTAAACATGTCACATTTTTATGGTATAAAATCATATTAGTAAAAGTAAAATGAGAAATTTAAAGTTAAGTTATTCCGAAATATAAAAATGTGTCATATATTTTAGGAATAGACAAATTGACAAAATTCTTCAGTGCAATTAATGGTTTCAAAGAAATGTATACTGCTCAATGAGCCACTTCCTGTATATGGTCCACTGAAATAAGTGCTAGCTGAATTTTTTTGACCTTAGCACAACATAAATTATAAATAAACAAAAAGAAGGAAGAAGGAAGAAGGAAGTGGCTAAAGAACCAAGTTTTGTTGACTAGTTAAGCACAATAATATCAAAATATACTCCCTCCGTTTCAATTTATTTGTCTTCCTTTCTTTTTTAGTCCGTTCAGAAAAGAATACCTCTTTCCTTTTTTGGCGACTCTTTAATTCTGCATATCTTTAGTTTAAGGCAACATGATTCAAAAGTTCTCTTAAATTTTGTGTCAAGTCAAAATCAAACAAACAAATTGAAACGGAGGGAGTATATAGCAAGAGAAGTGATTGTATGAAACTTCCATACAAGTGACACTAGAGGGAAATTTTCCCTCATGAGAAAGTGGATCTCAAGTCAAGTCAATGGTGGTGAGAGTCAATGTTGTTGGTTTTTTTAAAAGAAAAATCTAGCTCAAAATGCAAGCAATGTTTTGATGAAAATTAGAGAAAAATAAATGAATGAACTAATACAGTATAAAATTAGAGCAAAACATAGAAACAGAAGAACAACAAGACATATTAAAGGAAAAAATAAGAAGCTGAAAGGGACATAACAAGAAAAGTAGTTGCAGAAAATATTACTCCAGTCTACATCAATTATTGCACTATTCCATAAGGATACCTGCTACCTCCCACATAAGGATACCTGCTACCTCCCACTGGCACAGATAACGGGCAAGCTTCTTTTCTTATATATAGTCTGGATATATCTTATAGTGTTGTCAATATTCAGTGGCCTATGTAACTAGAGGATTCTTTGAACCTCTGAGAGAGAGCTCACGCTCAAAACTCCTCCGACACGAGTCCTAGTCGTTGAGCTGCGATCCGTTTCCTGGTTTCGCTTGCTCGATTTGCATTTCTGATTGCTAACAAGTAGGTAAAGAAAGCAGAATATGACTAACAGCAAGATAGTATATTTGTGGTTGTTGATATTGTTCATGGCAAATGGATGGTGGTGTTGTTATTCTTGTTGGAAAGAAGAAAGGACTGCTCTGTTGCAACTCAAGGCAAACATAAACTATACTATAGGCCACTACTATTTGTCATCGTGGGGGGCTAATGAAACCTCGGATTGTTGTCAATGGGAGGGAATTATTTGCAGCAACACCACCAGAAGAGTCACAGAATTGTCCATTATTGCTAAGAAAATTAGTCAAGAAGAACAACTTAGTTCTCTTAATGGAACATATACTGATGATATTTTAAAGAACTGGCTTTTTAATGCATCTTTATTTGTTCCCTTCAAAAATCTCAAAGCTTTGCTGCTCCCTGGACATTCATTGGCCGGCTGGGTGAAGAATGAAGGTTTGTTTTCTCTATATACGCTCCCTCCGTTTTATATTAGATGGCAGTGTTTGACTAGGCACGATATCTTTTCCAAGGAAATGGAAAAAATGGAATGATTTTTGGCACATGCCAAAGGTACCTTAAAGCTTGTGGTTGTAAACATGTTATGATGATTCTTTTGTTAAAAGAGCATGTCATTAAAAGTAAAATGAGAAACTTAAAGTTAAAGAGTTTCCAAATACGAAAAGGTGTTGTAGTTTTTAAGACGGACTAAAACAAAGAATGTCATATAAAATGAAACAGATGGAGTACTACATATCTTAAAAATGGTTCTACCAATCCATTTCTAAATACAAAAAGGTATCTTTCTTTTTAAATGTATTAAAATAGAAAGAATGTCATATAAAATGAAACGGAGGGAGTACTACATACCTACAAAGTGGTTCTACCAATCCATGTAGGATATGATCACAATAACTTGAAATATAACTTCGAACCGTAACTATATACTGGTTGACGAATGTTAAGTTCAAAGTATAATCTATTTGACTCTCGAAAACTTGACTCTGTCACATATTTTAGCATTTCCATTTAAGTTTCTTGTTGATTTGGTTACAGGTTTCGAGAAACTGAGACAACTGAGAAAACTGGAAGTACTTGATTTATCAGGGAACAACTTCAATCTCAGCATCTTTGAGTCTATTAGTCAACTTTCATCTCTCAAGTCATTGAACCTCTCACACAACCAAATTGGATCAGGTTCCGACATACCGTTCAGATACAGCAAAACTGGATCAGGTTCCAACATATGGTTCCCTCTATTTTCTTATTTGAACTCGATAAGATATTCTAACTAATCCATTTCCTCGATATTTTAGGTTCTGAGAGATTGTCAGGGTTAGACAAGCTCGAAATCCTAGATTTGAGCAATAACAATCTAGATCATGAACATGTTCTCTCTGTTCTAGGTAAGTAAACTTATTCAGTATCCCTCTCGAAAAGCCTTCTTTTTTCTCAGTAGCTTCCTAACATGATTATTACAAATTCCTGGACAGAGCTAAATACATCTAGAACGGCACAACAGATTCCAGAGTTTTATGCCAAATGAAGGTACATATAATTCTGGAAGCTTCTTCTTTCAGTTGATTTTGTCGTGGCCTAGTCTCTCTTGTTGTATAGATATATCTTATTGGTACTCCAACAAAATCACAAGCTTAAAATAACTCAGACGTCAAAAGTCATTTACAACTCCACAATGCTCAATTTGGACTAATGAAATGTTAGAAAATCATATATGTATATGCCAAGATGTTATTCTATATGTCTCAGTATCAACGTCTTGGTTAAAAATGTCATTCCACCATTTTAGGCGTCATTTGCAAGTAATAATTACCATTTTAGTTCATGCATTTACAACTTAAAGTTTATCATTTTACACCTATAACTACATTATTTTGATGATTCTTCTATGTTTCTTTTGCATGTAAGAGTTGGGAGCTTTAAGAAATATAGAGTACTTACTGTTGGATGGAAACACATTGGATGAGAACTTCCTCAGGAACAGTGGTGTAATGTCATCCCTTAAAGTATTATCGGTAGCTCAATGTGACCTCAATGGAACCCTACCATTTCAAGGTAATTTCATTCATAGCATCCACCAAATTATCCCTTAAATTTTCATGTTCCTAGATGGTGCTGCATAGGAATGTCACATTAAGAATTTTAGTTCCATGGCGCGCTTTTTATCTATTAGGAGCACTACATTTTCTACTTTTGTGATATGTTTGAGCTACCTAAAATACTAAGCCATGAACTATGAACAACGCATATGACAACTGTTTCTCAAACAAAGACATTTCAAAATGATTTTGAAAGTTAACGTATGAAACTCAAACAATTAATAGTTGAGGTGTTACGCACACCTGATAGTTCAGGTATGAAATTCAAGAAACTGAGATACTTAAGGTGTGTTTTTCATCCTTCACTCTTCTAAAAAGACCAATTTAAAACTTAAACAATTGAATGTGAGAAGATGTTTATTATTGCCTACAATCTAATTCTGTCTGTGTACAACATTTTAAGTTTTCCTGGCCTCTTATTTCTTCAAGTTATCTGACCATTTTGGTTTGCAGGCTTCCTATATTTTCTGCATAACAAAATATAACATGCATAACAATGATCAACTTTTTCATTTTATAGGTTTGTGCGATCTAAAAT
The DNA here is from genome assembly GCA_031232105.1 of Capsicum rhomboideum. Lineage (NCBI taxonomy): Eukaryota > Viridiplantae > Streptophyta > Magnoliopsida > Solanales > Solanaceae > Capsicum > Capsicum rhomboideum. The sequence continues at coordinate 51,455,229 of CP124707.1, forward strand.
ATCTTGAAGAACTAAGTCTCAGCAGAAACAGCTTCATTGGAAAACTCCCTACATGTCTTGGAAACTTAACATTTCTTCGCGTAATTGATCTCACTCAAAATCAGTTTACTGGAAACATTGCCTCATCTCCACTTTCAACTCTCTTGTCCCTTGAATACCTCTTGATAGCAAACAACAACTTTGAAATACCAATTTCGTTCGAGACATTTGCTAACCATTCCAAACTTAAGTTTGTCATTGCTGACTACAACTTGGTAATTGTACAAACTACTTCTAAAAGTTGGATCCCAAAGTTTCAATTAGAAGCCTTATCTTTGTTCAACTGCTCTCAAATGCCAAACTTCCTTCATTCTCAACATCACTTGAAACTTCTTCGTCTCTCGAAATGCAATATTGGTGGAGACTTTCCAAATTGGTTGTTAGAAAACAATTCTAGACTTGGAGAAGTTTACTTGGATGGAAATGCATTCGCTGGATCTCTTGAATTGCCATTCCTTCCTAATCTGAAAGCTTTTGATATATCAAACAACAAGATTCGAGGACAACTTCCTCCTAACATTGGGTCCATTTTCCCAAATCTCGTGATATCAACAATGTCCAACAATATGCTTGAAGGCTTGTTGCCTTCAAGTTTTGCTGACATGAAAAACCTTGCATGCTTGGATTTGTCATACAATAAGTTAAAGGGAGAGCTACCGATAGGATTGGCTCGTAAAGGATCGAGGTTATATTTTCTGAGATTGTCGAATAACATGTTGAAAGGGCAAATATTTCCAGTTTCAGCTAACATCAACAATTTAGTATATTTATACTTGGATGGGAACAACTTCTCCGGCCCAATTCCACATAAGTTATCCACTGCTCCTTTACAGACGTTGGACTTAAGTTACAATAACTTGTCAGGAAACATACCAGCATGGCTTGGTAATGTCACCTCCCTACAGACCCTTGCATTGTCCAGAAACCATCTAAAGGGTCATATTCCACCTGATTACTGCAGACTTGAAGGACTTGATGTGCTAGATCTCTCTGAAAACAACCTTGTTGGTGTGATTCCATCCTGTTTCAGTGCTTTCCGAGCGTTAAAACGTGTGTATTTGAGCAAAAACAAGTTACAAGGGGAATTCAACATGTTCTCAAACTCAGATTTAAAAGTGTTGGATCTAAGAGATAACAACTTCAGTGGCTCAATTCCAAAATGGTTGGGCAGTCTTGAGATAACCACCTTACTTTTGAAAGGAAATCATCTTCGCGGCATCATTCCCACAGAATTGTGCCATGCGAGCGAACTGAGAATTATGGATCTTTCTCATAATAACCTCTTGGGACCTATTCCTCATTGCTTTGGGAACATAATGCAACAAGACTCTATAATAGAAGGATACCCATACAGTTCATCATTTGGATATCCAGGATTCCAGACGTTTGGAGGAGATGCCATGATAGATGTAGAATCCTCAATCCAGTCATCATCAGCAATTATGTTTCTAGATAACTATGCATGGTTTGGAGCAGAGTTTATGACCAAACACAATACATATTCCTATGAAGGTAGCATTGTTGATTATATGTCCGGAATTGATCTTTCTTGCAACCAATTAAGTGGTCAAATACCTAAGGAGCTCAGTAATCTTACCCAGATTCGTGCTCTAAACTTGTCACATAACCACGTAACTGGAACGATACCATCAGAATTCTCAAAGCTACAGAATATTGAGAGTTTGGATCTATCATACAACAACTTGATTGGAAGAATTCCTGCTCAACTTCTAGAATTGACAACTCTAGCAGTGTTTAGCGTGGCACATAACAATTTAACAGGTAGGACTCCACAGCGTGCTGCGCAGTTTGCAACATTTAACGAAAGCAGTTATGAGGGAAATCCTTTTCTTTGTGGTCTTCCATTAAACATCAGTTGCACGGAGGCTAAAGAGATACCGATATCACCTCTTGGACCAGATTGTTGTGAAGACGATACTGGTTTTCTAGATATAGAGTCGTTCTATATTTCCTTTCTTGTGGCATATGCAAATGTGGTGCTCGTAATGGTTGTAGTCCTCTCAGTAAACCCATACTGGAGAAATGTTTGGTTTTATTATGTTGAGTCTTTCATGTATTCTTGCTACTATTTTGCTTCCAAAATGTAAACCTTACATATTAAGGTCACTTTCAAGTAAATAATACACATGAGTTCTGCTCCTTATATCTTCTTGTTTCTTACAACAACAATATACCCTGTGTAATCCGACAAGTGGGGTCTGCGGAGGATAGAGTGTATGAAGATCTTACCCCTACCTTGGGAGGTAGAGATGTTGTTTCCGATACACCCTTGGCTTGTTTCTTAATACTATATATGCAAATGATTATTGAGTTGCTAGTATCTGCTTTCATTAACACATATTCAAAATCAACATAACTGATTTCACAGATCATCAGGAAACACAAATCTTTCCTACACTAGTACACAAACACATGATAAATGTAACTGTTAAAGAACATTCTTCAGCAAAATTAAGGAAAAGACTAAATTTCTAACAATTTTTCATTTGCTAGTATCTGTTTTCATAGCACGTATTCGAAATCAACATAACCGATTTCACAAATCATCAGAAAACACAAATATTTTCTACAGGATGAGAAGTTGAGGTTGATTCCAGTGTTGGAAGGGTGAAGCTAGCGAGGCGATTTTGGATCTTGATGATGTTTTAAGAATCAAGGGTCATGTTTGTGTTCCTAGAGTGAGTGTTTTGACCAGGATGATAATGCAGGAGGCTCACAGTTCTAGATATTCTATCCATCCAGGAGCAACAAAGATGTATCATGATTTGAAGCGGCACTACTGGTGGTGTAGGATGAAAAGGGGCATCGTGGAGTATAGTGTCTTGGTGCTTGAATAGCCAACGGGTGAAGTATGAACATCAAATGCCAGGTGGTGTGACTTAGAGGATATCTATACGTGAGTGGAAGTGGGAGTGGATTGCTATAGACTTCGTGGTAGGATTGCCACAGACTTTGAGGAAGTTTGATGCAATTTGTGTCATCGTGGATAGATTGACCAAATCTGATCATTTTGTTCCCGTTCACACTACCTATATTTCAGAGAAGTTAGCCAGAGTCTACATTCGAGAGATAGTTCGTTTGCACGAGGTGCCTATTTCTATCATACCATACCAGGATACTCAATTCACATCTCATTTCTGGACGTCTATGCAGAAGGAGTTGAGTACTCAGGTTGAGCTTAGCAAAGCATTTCACCAGCGGACAGATGGAAAGAAATCACCTCGTGTTTTTGTATCCGACTCAATTCTTCAGCAAATTTAAGGAAAAATTCATTTTTTTAACACTCTTTCAGTAGCATAACTTCTTGAAATAGAAAGCACAACCCCAATGCAAATATAAAGCTTTCACATTTCATAATTAATTTTCCATAACAAAAACTATAGTATTAGATTTAGTTGCAAATAGAAATGAAACTTGCCTAGAATTGCTTGAGATGAAACCTTGCCAAGGTGTTCATTGCTCTTTGCTTGCCATTTCACCATTTGATTAGCTTCAACTACTCCAATTCATACAAATGCTCCCATGCATTTAATCGGATCAAAAGTTTCTAGCCAAAATGATACTCCCTCCGAGTTGGCACGGAGTTTAGGAAAGTAAAAAAAATCACATTAAACATTGTACTGTTGAAAGTTAGAATTAGTGAGTTGCAAAAAAAAAAAAAGTCATTCTTTTGAAACGGACAAAAAAGAAAAGTAACACAAATAAAATTAAAACAAAGAAAGTAGTAGATTTATTTTGGTTTTTCAAATATAAAATCTAAGCATCTTTGGCCCTTTGAGTTTGCTGAAGTTGAATATATTTGGCCTAACAAACATAATGGACTTGAAAATTAATGGCGACTATAGTCTACACTACTAAAAATACCGCGAAAACCGATCGACTCGATATGTTTGATCCTAATTTTTAAAATTTCTTTGCAATAAAATTGATTGAGCTCGATATTATTTTTTTACATCAAAAATCGAGAATTTTTTTTTTTTATCTCAAGCTTATAAATTAAAAATAAAATTAGAAATTAGAAATAAATTTATAATTTCTGGACTAATCTATCTCACATGAGAGATTGGGATACAATATAAATTTTATTCTAAACTTAATCTTAAAATATCTATCTTATTCCGCGTACCAAACAACCCTTTTATTTAGAATTTTGTTTTCTTACAAATCCTCCAATTACAAATGAGTGTTTCTCTTATTCCAACCATAGCCATACCCCATTAGCCCCAGTAGTCAATTTTCTTTTGTTAGATAGTGTGAAGTGTTGGCAAATAAGGGTCCATATGCTATGTTTGTGGCTACAAATTCACCAATTTTGCAATGCTTACTCCTTTCTTCACCATTCACTACATCCAATTTCAGTAAGGACCCCTTTTTCCCTTTAGCAAAATCCAGTAATCCACCTCCTCCAACCCCCCCCCCCTCCCCAAACTACTTTCTGTTTTTCTGTACTCTGTAGCAAAAGGTATGTCTTTTTCCTTAATGTGCTATCTGACTAAATTAATTCCTTTCTATCTTTCTTGTATCTAGATGAAAATTTTGTAGTTGCTTTGCTATATTTAGCTTGTTTTTCCATGTGGGTGTCCATTAGATTCTTCCAAGATTTCATTCCAGCCTTGGTGCACATAGTTCTGGACAGATTTACCTGGTATCTGTCGTTAGTGGACAGAGTTACCTTGTACCTGTCCCCGGTGGGAGGTAGCAGGTATTCGTGGAAGTGCACGTAAGCTGGCTAGGACATCACTGTTATTAAAAAATTTCATCTTTATTAACCCCTCACCCCACCCACACCCACACACCCCTCTTTCTCTCTGTACTCAGTAGCAAAGGTGAGTCTTTTCCTTAAGGTGCTATTGACTTACTTCATTCATCTGTCTTACTTGTTCCTAGATGAAAATTTTGTAGTTGCTTTGCTATATTTCCTTATTTTTCCATGTGGGTGTCTATCAAATTCTTCCAAGATTTCAGCTTTATTGCCCCCTCTGTATGTTAGTAAGTTGTACCTCTTGGTTGCTGAAACTGAGCTTAGCTTTATTTTGATTGATTGCCATGTGGGTGTCCATTAAATTCTTCCAAGATTTCTGTTAAGATTCCCACATCGGAAAAATGATGGGTACTTGGTCTCCTTATATGGACTTGGGCAATCCTTCCCTCATAAGCTAGCTTTTAAGGTTGAGTTAGGCCTAGGTGTCATATCTTTACATGGTATCAGAGCCAGGTCCGTTCCCGTTTGGACTCCCGGTCCACGAGCCAGTTGGGCCCTGAGCTTGAAGGGGGGTGTTAGAGTAGGTAAAAGTCCCACATTGGTTGGGGAATGGACTGGTAGTTTGCTTATATGGACTTGGGCAATCCTCCCCTCATGAGCTAGCTTTTGAGGTGTGAGTTAGGCCCAAAACCTAATTTTACAATTTCATCTTTGTTGTCTCTTCATTCTGTTCATAAGTGGTACCTCTTTGTTGCTGAAACTGAACTTAGCATTATTTTGATTAATTGTCATGTGGGTGTCCATTAAATTCTTCCAAAATTTCATCTTTACTAATTACTATCCCATCATTTTGTTCATAAGTGGTACCTCTTGGTTGCTGGAACTGAGGATTTTTCTGCTTGTTTAGCTTTATTTTGATTGGTTTCTTTTAGAATGGATTAAAGTCCCACATTGGTTAGGGAATAGATTTGTGGTCTGCTTATATGGACTTGAGCAATCCAACCCTCATGAACTAGCTTTTGGGGTTGAGTTAGGCTCAAGTGTCGTATCTTTACATGGTATCAGAACTAGGTAGGTCCAGCCCTATTTGGGATCCCGATCCATGCTCCAGTTGGACCTGTGCATGAAGGGGGTGTTATAGTGGGTATTTGATTTAAGACAGAGTTTAAAATGTTAATTTAGCTTATATATTACATTAGTGACAGATCAAGGAAATATTGAAGTAATGGCTAAAAGTTAATTTGATGGAAAACATCAATGAATTGTAAAGGTTAGATACAAATGACTGGTGGTAAGATTTTCTGAAATCCTGAAAAAGTGTCATATGAGGAGGGGTATTAGGGGTACTAATAGGTACTTAAATGGTTTTCTTATTGGGAACTAAGGTTATCTCTAATTGTGGTCAAATCTTTAGTACTGAACTTCTGCGGGTCTTGTGAAGGCTAGGGTGTCTTGAAGTTACTAGTTATTATGCATTCATAGGTGCTTTTTTGGTGATCCTGATTGCCATTTATGATTGAAAAGTATATGACTAATCTGGAATCCAAATTTATCGTATAAAAATCCTGTATTCTGATAAAGTATATGTATGAACTGTTAGCAACGAGGAGTCGAGGACCATGAAATGCAAAGCAGTTAAAAAAAACTTTTAATTTGTATCACCAAAAGGCAGTTACCAAGTCTAAGCATAAACTTGAGGGAAAGCTTAGATTCTATCATATTTTGCGAGGCGAAGCGCTCAACATATTTTGCGCCTCGTTATACTCATCCCAGAATAGAAGTGTGCCATCCTGGCGAAGGTTCAACTCCTTCTCAGGGCTTAAGTGCGCTTTAAGTACGCCGTTGGCAACATTATTTAAAATGCAAAAGTTACTTAATACTTTGGAACTTGATTATCTGTTTTAATTTGTCGTGCAATCTACCAAAGAGCTCATCGTAGAGTAACCTTTGTCTTTATTTGCTTCAGTAACCATTTTGATACTAGAAAATTATTTAGAGTTTAAACTAAGAATCTTATTATGTTAGAATTTGCTTTGCCTTTCAGGTTTTTGGTTAATGTTTTGTTAAATATATTTTTCGCCTCACCGGATACAGCCAGGAATTTCGCTTTTGGCTTGTACGATCTTGTAGATAACCATGGCTACCCCAAATGGGATCATTTATTATTCTGCCAAATCACCTCAACACCCAAAGGTTCACGCCCACAGTCAAGGGACTGAACATAGCAAACACAATGGATATTCTAATATGCCAAGACTGAAGTTTTCTAATAAGGGTTTTTGGGAGGTGAGTGGAAAACTAAGCAACCATGTCATCTTCAGGGGATCTCCTGTGTTGTGTCGCTCAACAGAAACACGCGATACAGAGACAAAAGAGGTTGCCAGAAACAGTGGTGATTATTCGAACGTATCTAGGTAAGCATGGTTCAACAACAAATGGTTAATGAATATAAATACCAGCAAGAATATGAAAACCACTATTGATGAAAATTAAGACTGTCATTGTTATTGGTTGTTATTCAAAGTCAACAATCGTTAAGAGAATATTAAGGAACTTGATGTTGGCTTCATTCGGAAGGCATATCCTTATGTTTGATTATGCTACTCCGGTAGCTTACTATAAGTACCAATCATCTTTTGCTGCTAATAACATTTTCACATGAGATCATTCTTAATACAGAACTTGAGAATATACTTCTTTGCCTGATTTCAGCTATTGCACAAGATTGATTTGTAGATAGAGAATTGGACAGAATACAAACGCTAATTATCCCCCCCAAAAAAAAGGATACTGTAGTTGGTTCAAGCTAGAACATTTTGCTTTGTTCCATTTTTAGACTGCCGTTACTTCAAAAGAATAGGGAAATTCAGAAACACTTTCAAAGGATCAATGATGCTTTCATCTTCAGTGTTACCTTGGTGATGATCTCTTGGCAGTCACCTTTAATATCGTTATGCGGGCTGTGCCATATTTCCTTTGCATATTGCATTCAACTAAATCTTGATTATTGAAAAAATTGGCTAACCTTCTGAAAAGAATTCATTGGCCTTCATCTGTGGCAAATCCAAATCCTTTACAGCATTAACACAGGCTTTGTTTGTTCAGAATGAAAAGTAAAGGGAAGATAAGGAGATGATAGGGAACAGTAGTGTATTTTCCTCTCCCCTTTTTCCTTCCAAATCCGTCCATACAAACACTATTATAATGTTGCTTATTGGATTTCTTATGTTGATATTATTGTAATTTTAGTTCATCTCTGGACTATATTTTTGCAGTGTACAAGAAAATGATCAATCAAACACAGTTGGGAAAGTTATTCCTTCAAGTCAGGCGATTGCTGAAGCTTGTAAATTTGTTTACAATGATGCCAAATTTGTGAATGAAAGGGCTAAGAATGATATTGTGCTACTTTCTCGGTACAATATATGCCTGACATTTTATGCATTATTTATTCAAGTCTTGCATCAGTTTAATAATTACTCCCTCCATTTCAATTTATATGGCGGTGTTTGATTGGGTGCGGAGTTTAAGAAAGAAAGATTTTTAGAACTTGTACTAACATGCCATAAGGTTCCTGCGGCTATAAAACATCTCATTAAGGGTAAAATGAGAAGTTTAAAGTTAAATTGTTTCCAAATATAGAAAGGTGTCATTCTATGAAACAGACTAATGAGGAAATAGTGCCACGTAAAATGGAATAAAAGGAGTACTTTATACACCCTAGAAAAGCCTCAGAGGGGTATGCTGTATATTTGGAGTTCGTTTGTTTTTACCTTTGGTTTTTGTGAATTTGAGAAAACTTCTTTAGCTTTGAATTGTGGTCAAGATATGAGGATATAATTTGTGAGCCTCCACTTAGGTAGAAGGGAGAGGACTGGCTCGTTATTCAAAATGAGATTTTGATACAGTTGACTTTACTGTGGAATCAATCTGAACGTCTTATAGCTGTGTAAATGTTCTCTTTATGTCTCTACCTATAATTCGTTTAACAATCGAACACTGAGAGATAATTGGTGATCAGGACACAGTGGGTAAGTGTTTGTTTAATGTTTGCTACCTCAAGCTGTTTAAATCATCGGCTCCATCATCATAAATTCCAGTTTTTGTAAAATGCTTCTATACATCATCTTCGAAAACTACTTTATCAAATGAAATATGATACATTAGCTTCATGTCAAATATCATTTTAATTATTTTTATCTAACAGGGAAATAATGAGAATGGATGCCCGTGCGCGCCAAGATGTTGCGTTTCTTGGTTCAGAGTTTCTTAAGCTTGATGGTAAGATTCTTCACTTGGTTCTCAAGCTTTGACGCATGATGAAAGAATCATATTCAACTGGCTATTTGCAATTTTCATGATGGGAACCAAAGTTCAGTACTTTTGATCAATGCTGCTTCTAGAATGCGCATACAGAGAAATAGATAGTGGTATTCATGAAGGAGATAGGGACAATAACATTTGGATAATAACTTAATGTCACTTAATGTTGGTGATACACTCCTGAGAGTCTGATTGATCGGCCTTTTTTCCCTTTAATTAGCTCGGGCACGGGAAGATACTGAGAAAGTTGATAATGGTGTCAAGAAAAGAGCCGAAAGAATCCATCATGTTGCCACTGTAAGTGAGTTTGTAATATAATTATCTACCATAAGATATGTCACCACCCATCTTTTCTTTGTGAATGGTTATTAATTGTGCTTAGCAGATTCTTAAAAACATCGCTCAAACGAGACTGAAGAAAGCTGCTGATCGACACTGGAGCGATGGTGCCTTGGAGGTGCATTTTTTCGCTTGTTCTGTATAAATTTGTGACGTGCATTTCTTCACTTGGTCCCTAATTTAACTGGAGGCAAAGAGGAGAGAATCATTTTCATGAGAAATTAAAATAAACAATTCAGGTTTCAAGATTCGAAATTTTTCCACAGTGTAATTTAACTTGGGTAAGATGAAGCATGTGTTAGATATTCACTTTCAAAGACATTTAAATGGCTCCACCAAATAGACGACCCACTAGAGAGGTAACTGCATAATCCCAGTCCCCAGATAGGTAGGGGTTTCTAATTGGAGATACAAAATGAATTAAAAGGTTATAAACTTTGGAGCTGAGGTACATGTGATCAAAAATGTAGTGTGTCGAGCAGCATATGTAACCAAAGATCTAATTTATGAGTAAGGGGACCTAAACTGAGTGTGGAAGTTGATGTTTAATACGTTCAGACTAAAATTAGCAGAACATGCTTTCACCTTAAAATGCTGCAACATTCGTAGTACAAGTCACATTGTGTTCAACAATGTTATTAATAGATTAGACATGTTTTGTGTTTAGCATTCGAATTGGTAATTCGAAAGTTCAAATCTTTATTGACCTGCAGATTTGGCTTCTGTTACTGATTCAGAACTTTGAGAGCAGATAGTAGCTTGTTGACGACATCACTGTCTTCGCTATAAATTTATGTCGCTTTGCATACACATAGGTTCATCAAAATTATTTGGTGTCTAAGATAAATTATCTAAAAGCAGCTGCTTTTTCCCAATAATTAGGCTGATTTAAGACGTGCTGACTTTGTGGCGAAACAGCGCGCAATGGAGGATTCTTTGATGTCTCTGGAGGTATGGTTATTGCACAACATGGATTTGATCTTTCATATTATGTGTTGTATGAAGATATGTTTATTTACTTGCTCCGTTTTTATCAATGACTGCATTCCTTACTCTATATTTCTTTTTCTTTTCCCATTGTTTTGACTTGTGTTTGGTTTGTGGTTTTGCAGTTTGTCAAGAACATTCAGGATAGGATGGTGAGCAAAATGTGCAAATTGTAAGTTCATCTAGTGATTTTGCATCCTAGCAGTAATAACGGCAAAAAAAAAAAAATTCATCTGACTTTAAATCTTCATTTCTGCTCCGTACTGGTATCCGTCCTCTGTTCAGGAAAAGAAGTTCCATAGATACAGAGAAAACAAGGCATATTACACTTGAGAAGAACGGGAAAACTCTGGAGTTTCTTCCTGGCGAAGTTTCTGCTGATCGCATCACGGCTATCCAGGTATTGAGCCTTGTCTACTTTCGAAGTTCTAACGAATTAGGTGAACACTTCCGATATGTATAATTATGTGTTAACACCTGCAGGAAGCTTACTGGGACATAGCATCTGCACTTTCCGAAGCTGATGGAATTGACTATACTGATCCAGAAGAGGTCTTAACTTAAAAAAACTTAAATTGATACTAATAATTACTTGCGATGACCTTTGATGTATTTAAGCTCTCTTCCACATCTCAATTCTTTTATAAATTTCCTGATTCGAGCAGCTTGAGTTGTTGGTTGCAACACTTATTGATCTTGATGCAATGGATGGTAAAAGTAGTGTATCATTGTTGGCCGAGTGTTCAAGTTCTCCTGATGTAAATACAAGGTTAGCGTTTTCTACGCTCTTTTGACATTTCGATTAAATGAATTAGAACGTGTGGTCTTCTGATTCGCGCTGGGGAAAAAAAAAAACGAAGGGTAGTCCGGTGCACTAAGTTCTTGCTATGCGCGGGGTCCAGTGAAGGCCAGACCACAAAACTCAAGAGTCTATCGTACTCAACCTTACCCTGCATTTCTGCAAGGTTATTTCCACAGCTCTAAACCGTGACCTCCAGAGGCTGTTTTGGGAAGGGTCTGTTTCACGCTATCTTTTCTAATATGTGCAACTAAACCTCAAATATTTTATATCTGGGGCTCCCAAATTTGCGTTTCTGCTCCTTGAATCAACTGCACTTTTTTTTTGGATTGATATGTCACATTTCCAGCTTAGATTCTACCTTGCTTTTTAGTAGTTAAGAAATTATTGAACTTATGAGGCTCTTAAAGATCGGATCTGTAACCGGTTCATATAATAGATTGAAGCGATTTCATCTTCTTTTGTCTAATATCATCTTGATATGAAGATGAACGCGTTTTACCATCCTCAGTTGTTATATTTGTCTTTTACTTGTTTTGATTGGTACAGTATTAGTCATTTTGGATCTAATCTGTGACTCTCACACTTGTAAATTTCTCGGGGAATTTCATCGTGTAGGAAAGCATTAGCAAATGCACTCTCAGCTGCACCGTCCATGTGGACTTTAGGAAACGCAGGCATGGGAGCGTTGCAGGTAATGCCATTTCCGTGAACTACATTTTCTCTTATTGACTTTATTCAACTCCAAAGATAACAGAATGCTTTGTTATGTATCCGTAGAGACTGGCAGAGGATGACAACCCCGCCATTGCTGCTGCTGCATCAAAAACCATTCTTGAATTGAAAAGACAATGGGAAATAGGAGAGGGCGATAGCTGGAGGTTCATGGTGGACGAAATGCCACCCGGGGATGTAGGGAGCCAAGATGATAACAACGGGACATATTAGGAACACGCCCCGTAACGCAATACTGTAGATATCTAGATGAAGGGACTAATCGATATTCCGGAGTCCTGTGAAAAAATAGTTCATAAGCTCTACTTACATTAGAAAAAAATATATCAAAATGATGTTCATCCTTTCATGCTATGTAACTTGGTTGTATCTTTGGATCCTTTTATGTATGTATAAAAAGTCTAAAGCAACACTTTAATCTCTTTATACAGAGCAGATTTCTGATAAATATATTGTTACTAATATAACTCTTGATATGTTTTACTAATGGGAACTGATATTAGGAAACGTTAATAACAATAAGGTTCTTGAGAATGGAAGTTGAAGGTTTTAATACTTTCTAAAATGGAAAAGTATGTTGGAATGAGCTACAGTACAGGCGATGCGCCAAGAATTACAACAACATACCCAATGAAATCCTACAAAGTGGGGTTTGGAGTGGGTAGAGTGTATGCATATCTTACTGCTTTCGAAAGACCCTCAGCTCAAGTGAAGCAAATCAAAGTAATAATGGAAAGAAAAAAAAGGCGGTGAAGAAAAACATGGCAATTGATAGGAAAGCAGTGCGGAATATATATGTAAGGTATCCTAACATCAACAATGTAGGTGCGATCACCCAAACATAGTAAACAACAAATGATAAAAAAGAGTACCAAAAATCAAAGTCCACATGATTGACTAATACTACAACAGACACAGTACTCTAGACTACCACCAAGCTAAAGACTACATGAATCGACTAATACTAAGACAACACCCTCCAATTTCGATGCGCCAAAAATTGGAGATCAAAAAACTAGCCATTTGTGGAGGAGATTATTAATGTATATGAGAGGCTGCATAATCTTGAAGCAGACCATGAATTTCTATGTTATTGTTTCTCTTTGAAGAGTGGAGGTAGTAAAATTGAACTTCTCCTAGAAATTTTGCAAAATTTTCGCGATTTCAAGGATGGTGAGTTATATAGAAGGAAGTTGGATAGGAGTACTAGTTGCGAAAATGTTAAGAATTATAAGAGATTTATCGAATTGTTCACAAGCCCATCAGAAGCAACCTCAACAGAAAGCCATTCTTCTAGAGTCTTTGTCCATCTTCTGCTTAGGCGACTATTTAATAGCCTTTAGATCTTCTTGTGAGTTAGACAGTTCACTAGAAGGAACAATAATGTTCGCACTTATTATTTACATGATTCGAACTTTCAATTTTACCGTTTGATGGAGGAAGTGCTCTACCACTAGAGTCAATCTCATTTGTAGAGAACTGAGCTAATGCATCACCAAAGAAAGTACTTAAGCTGAATTTATTCTTAATTAGATGTTTACGTTCCAGTTCAGAAATTAAGTCCTCTTTGACAAGAAGCGCTAAAACCTCTCATAAACTCATAATTGACTTTTTACAGCATACAAAATAGCTTGATGAACTGTTCGTCATGCACCGGCCACATTCACTTGCTTATCTATCATGTGGCAGACAAAAGTCAGCATAGACCAACAAGGTTCAATGCTACAAAAACAAAGAAAAAGGAAAATCCAAGTCATCTATCCTCGTGAACACCTTGTAATAAAGATTTGCAACCGTTGGATTTTGGTTCTATACATGAATCTTAAGCCATTCATCATTTTTCTTCAAAAATAAATACTCTCTCCGTCTTAATTTTAACGTCTTACTCTCCTTTTTATTCTGTCTCAAAAAGAGTCTTTTTTTATATATTTAGTAAGTTTTTCAATTCCAATATTCTACATAACAATTGACAAGTTTAAGATTATAAAATTTAAAGAACTATACACATTTTTCAGAGCATTTGGCCATGGAAATTTTGTACTTTCTTCCAAAATTGAACTCCGAAAAATATATTTTGCCATAAAATTCTGAAATTTTCCAAGAATTTTGAAAACAACAATTGTTTCACTTCAAATTACTCAAAAAAAAATTCAAAAACAACTCCAATTTGAATTCATGGCCAAATACAATTTCAATCTTCGAATATTATTTTTCATTTTTAAAAACAACAAATTACTTTTTCAAATACTCACAATCAAACCACCCCTTCATTTACGACCACAATATTCAAAAATCTCCCTTCATTTCTTTTAGTTCGTATCCGATCAAATTAAAACACTTAAATTAAAACAAAAATAGTATTCTTTTCCCTTTTTCTTTTAATAAATTTCTTTATGGATAAGCTCTCTCTTTATTTTTAATTTCTTTAGTACTAGTAGTAGTATAGTAGCAAATTATTCCCTCTTAATTTACGATTATAAGATTCAAAAATCTCTTTTCATTTTTTAAACTTCATATCCAATCAAATTAAAATACTTAAATTGAAACCAACATAGTATTCTTTTCCCTTTTCCTTTTAATAATTTTTTTTTTTTAATGGATAAGCTCTCTCTATTTTTAATTTCTTTATTACTACTACCTAGTAGTATAGTAGCAAATTATTCACTATACTTTTGAAGCTGACACTGTCCTCTCTCACTCCATTTCTTTGTGGGGACACTTTTTCTCTCTCACTCTCTCTATCTTTGCAAGTTTTAATGGCTACTGAATTTGTCAACAAGATTCATCCTGAATACCCCCAGGTAAAAACTACCAACAACTTTTCATATTTTCACTTTGACCCCTTTATTTTTTCTTTAATTTTTCTGCTACAATTGTTGCTCTATTGTTCTTTCTTTTCTCAAAATTTTGACCCTTTTTCACATATATCAGATGGTTTTTTTGTTGTTTTTTTTTGAGTTTTTTTTGGTGAAGGCGAGTTGGAGTAACCGATAAAGTTACTGTCTTGTGACTGGGAGGTTATGGAGTCGTGGAAGCAGTCTCTTGCAGAAATGTAAGGTAAGGCTGCATGCAATAGAGTATTGTGGTCTGATCTTTTCAAGGACCCCACCCCGCATATAGCAGGAGCTTTTCTTGGTTTTCTGCTATAAATCATGTTCTATTGTTCTATTTTTTCTAAAATTTTGACCCTTTTTTAAATAATATATGAGATGGGTTTTTTTTTCTTTTCTTGGTTTTAGAAGAAAGATTTGAACTTTTTGGAGAAATTGGAGAAAAGATTTTATTTTTTTTATAATGTTTTCTTCATGAATTCTGATGCTTTCTTTACATAACTGAGATCTTTCTTTGTTTAGCTTTAGATGAAGTATGCATGTTTCAGTAACTAGAGAAAAATCTATTTTTCTGTTTACTCTAATTGTTACTTTTTAATCCGTTTAAAAAAATATCTCTTTTCATTTTAACAACTCTTTAATTTTAGTTTTCCCTGTGACTATGTTTTAAAACCATGAAATTAAATGATATTTTGATACATTCCACATATTTTTCATTTAAACTGTAATGCTAAAGTTTTATTTACTTTTTTAATCTCTATGATGACAAGTCAAGTCGGACAAACAAATTGAAATGGAAATGGAGGGAGTACAAAGCTTCTTGGTTTGTCTAAATTTTTCTTGAATTTTGGCTTTTCAATATGTAAGTTCTTTGCATTTGTTAGTGCCAAAAATGAAATTTGGAATCCCAAGAAAACTTTGGAAAAAGAGAAAAATAAAGAGACATGAACAACTTTTGTCTAGTTCCAACTACTTTTTTGCTTTTTACTTCTTTAATGGCTCCCACATGATCACATGATGATCATCAAGAATGCTTTTAAAAAAAAAAAAAAAAAAAGATAAATTAGATCTGCATGTCTTTTTTTTTCTTTAATTATTTATTTCATTATAAAAAATTCAACTTTTGGGATGTTGGTTTTAATTATCAGATGATTTATGAAGCCCTTGATGCACTGCAACAAAAAGAAGGCTCAAACAAGTCATCAATATCCAAGTACATTGAATCTAAGTATGGAAACTTGAATGATGCACACTCAAAGTTGCTAACTTACCATTTGGATGGAATGAAACAAACTGGTGAACTTATTTTCCTGAAAAATAACTACATTAAACCTGGTCCAGATGTACCGGCTAAGCGTGGCCGGGGACGGCCACCAAAGCCCAAAACTACATTGCCACAAGGAACAGAGATTGCAGCTCCAAAGCCGAGAGGTCGCCCGAAAAAAGATCCCAATGCACCGCCTACTCCCAAGAAACCAAAACCAACAATTGTCCCTAGTAACTTGACTCATGTTTCGAAGACCGGAAGGCCTAGAGGTAGGCCTAGGAAGATTAGGCCACAGCCAGCACAAAATGGTCTAGAGTGAAGGTGAAGATTTAATATGGACTTTGTTGATGGTGATGACTTATGATTGTGTTATGTCTTAAGTTTTTCTTGGTTGGTGTTGTAGTTGTAGCGAGTTGTGTTTCGTTTAACTGTGCAATGTAGATTATTGGAAGAGTCTGTACTTGTTTAATGTTTGCTGATTCAAGATTCACAGTAGATAGGAAGGTCCTACATCTATATAAACGCTGGCTTAGCAAGAATACGCAAGATAAGCACTTCGAATCCACAGCCAGCACAAAATGGTGTAGAGTGAAGCTAAAGATTTGTGGACTTTGTTGATGGTGATGACTCTTATGGCTGTGTTGTGTGTTAAGTTTTTCTTGGTTGTTGTTGTACTTGTAGTGAGTTTTGTGTAGTTCTTGCAACTGTGCAATGTAGATTGTTAGAAGAGTGTGTACTTGTTTAATGCTTGTTGATTCAAGATTCACACTGAAAATTTGTGGGATCTTATTAGTTCATTGGGCTTTGCTGTTGGTGATGATTCTCAAGACTTTGTTGTATTGTGTTTTTTCTTCTTATTTAGGTAGGTATGAGTCTTCTTTTTTTCTTGGTTGATGTTTTATTTGTAGTGGGTGATTATAGTTCTTGTTAGAAGAGGATGTACTTGTTCAATGCTTCTTGTTTCAAGATTTATAGTAGATGGATCTCCAGTCCTATTATCATCCATTTTAAGTGTCCTACATTGGTTGAGGGAATGGAGGGGAATGGAATCTTATCTTTTTATATACATAGTCCTGAGCTAGCTTCTAGCTTTTGAAGTTGAGTTAGATCGAGTTTATTTTCTTGACGTGGTATTAGACTAGACTCGATTCATATTCATAGTTTTACAATATTGGGTCCCACGTTGTTGACGCTGCAAACAGATTGTTGTCATTCTTATATAGTTGTGAACAATTCTAATTGGCATAATACATAAACATACACTCAAACTGGCCTGGCAAGTAAGTATTGAAAGTGTATATCTAGACACCTTAACTTGGTTTCAACTGGTAACTAAATACTCCAACTCGTCCCTACTGTGTCTCGTGGACACTTGATGCTGACGTGACACATAAATTTTGGATTGGAAGTGTTTGGATGATCATTTTGTAAGTTGGAGGGCTCAACTGACACAATGGATAGGAGTTGAGGTGTCTAGATGTGCATATTTAAAGTTGGAGTGTTTATTTATCAGTTGAGACCGAGTTTGAGTGTGTGCTTATATATTATGCCATTCTAATTCTATGAGGTAGCTTTTGAGGTTGAGATAAGTTAAATCCAAGATATTTCTTATAAGAAAAGAAAATGTTGAAGAGTTCATTTTATGGTTGAGACCTAATTCTTAGTTTTCATAAAATATACAAGTTAACCTCTTCTTATTGTTGGAAAATTCAATTGTGGTGCTTGATGGTGACTGATAAAGTGAGTGGGCTGGAAGTGAAGGTGAAAGAAAGGAGAATATTTGGATAAGGGGATGATATAAAAATAGAGACAGTGGGAAAAGTGGATTTGTGACAGGTTTTGTGAAACAAAAACATCATATGTACAAAAAACTAGATAGTCTTGTCAAGACATTATCTCTTTATCTTCTAAATTTCCTATGAATTGTGGTAATGTCTTTGTCCAAGATGCTTAAGGTCCCCACTTGGGTTTGGAATCTTGATTTATTACAAGTCCTTGGTTGCAACTTATTGTTGGAATCTTCTTCTATCTCAAGAGATAGTGAAAGAGTTTAATTGTAATCTTTTTTTAAGTATTGGGAAAGACTAATAAATAAATTTCTTAAAAAAATTTATAAGCATACTTCAGATCTTCCTTGTGAGATTACACAATATATGTTGTTATTGTTGTGGTAAAATACATGAGAACTAGGGAGCTTGGGGTGGATTCATCCTTGTCCAAGGTTGAAAGAATTACTTTAAGGATTTATCCGGTGTGAAATATCACGAAACAACCTCTCTATCCTTATAAACTGGGGTAAGGTTGTGTATACATCACCCTTTTCACACTTTATTTGTGAAATTTCACTAGATATGTTATTGTTGTAAGGAATCTTAGTGTTGTTGGAATTAAGGGTCCTCAGCCCTCAGGGGTAGATTCTTATCTAAGACATGTATCATTTGAAAATTTTTAAAAAATTAAGTTAATTTTGATAAAAGTTACTATTGTTCTTTGACCAAAAAAAAAAAAAGTTACTATTGCTCAAACAATTACTCAAACGCTCAAAATGAGTTTATGAGTTCAAAATTCGAGCCGTGGAATGATGCCTTTTTTGCAGTGAATGTTTTACTCCAAAGTGGAATTTTTCTATACGAATCTAAATTAACCAAACTCCAAAGGGGAAACGAACACTGAGTGAGGAAAAAAAAAGTTAGAAACATCATATATTAGTACAAATTAAAGAGCATGGAGACAGTTCTTGCTATACCTGTGAACATAAAAATTCAGACATGCCATCAAGCCAATTAAGGGTACAATTATACTTTAGGATATATGATTTTGGACCACTTATTGTATTTGAAATTATTTTTTCCTAAAGACACTGTTGTTAGAATTAATGATTCTGTTTTGGTGTATGGCCAGTATCAGAGTCTAATATTAAGTACAGTGGTAGAATCTGAGAGAAAATGACAAAAATGGTCCCTTATATTTAATTTGGTGTAAACTTAAAGTAGTTATTTATGTATTATTTTATTTTTCTTGGAGCACTTTAAATTGAACTTTTCCTCTCTTTCAACTATTTGTCAAACTCTGGTTGTTTTGATTTAATGCTCAACATGAAGCAAGTTGGAATTCGCTATGAATCATTACTGATTATGTTGCTCCATTTAGGCTTACGCATGTCTAAGTGAGCACGTTCCAAATCCCAACGATATATTTTGTATTGTGAGAATTCATCTACATTAAGTAGTTTTAAGGTAATTGTCACTCTACCACGACTTTCATTCTTTATTCAGATTTGAGACCGACAACGTGAGCTCAGACAAGTAGAGTTTTGGAAGGGTATTAAGTATACAATATCTATTTACATTAAGACAACTCTAATTTGGACCATGGACCACTTATGCATTTGCTATATTTTCCTAACAGAAAATGTTTGTTGGATTTAAAGATCCTATCTTGGTGTATGGTCAGCATCAAAGTTTCCTCTTAGCATAGTTGTATATTCTTGTCCTGCTTATTTTGTGGTAGAAGGACCCTTTTTAACTCTTCATTTAAATTTTTTCTTTATTTGAAAAAAAAAAGAAGTTATGCAAAATATAATCTTTAAGAAATTACCCTTCTGGACAATGTTACACTCAAATTTAATGTTTCCTCGTATACTTCTCAACCTTACAAGCAGGACATTAGACTATCACCCAAATTTTGTAATATCTTAAAAAGTTCTAGACTGTAATCTAACATTTTTTCATAAAATTTGCTATTTGTTCAAAAGAGATCTTTAGACCGTGCCTAAAAGATCCATAAGTAGTAAACAAATAAAACTAGTTAGTTGCCAATTGTTTCTTGATAAATCAATCCCAGTAATTACAAGATTTTGGTAGAACAAGAATACAAAATGTACGTTAACCAAGTCTCTTACTTTATCCTGTTGAAGTCGAAAAAAACAAGTAAATGAAACTGAATGCGGAAAACTATTGGGTTTTTTTTAACAATAATAGGAAGCACACACATGTTTCGTGATCTAATGTTACACAACGATGTCTCGATTCCAGGCAAGTTGAGGTCGGTTATATGAATCTTCACCTACCATACCGCCCCATTTAAGCTCATCTCAAACCGATATTATACAAAACACGGATCGTTTTAGTCATGATCTTATGTTACATGGAATCATACATTAGTATTTCTATCAACGACAACTCAAACTAACTTGCATGAGATAAATAGAGTAAGAAGTTCTCTTAACTTCTCATACTGAACCAAAAATACCTACTGATAAAATTGAGAAATCATGAAAGCTCTACAACTCCTCATATTGAACTGAAAAGCCACAACGACATCGTTTTGTCCTAGTTGAATTTTCTTCATCAACGGTCTGATCTTCTACTAGGAACACATGCTCATGGTTTTCTGCAAGTACAAATGATGGACCAGTAGATTTGGCAATCTCAGTTTTTTCTTGATGAGCGCTCACGTTCTCACTGCCTCCAGCTAGTAAGGAGGATTTATCGTTGGATGTTGCAATATTGACAGTTGATTGTGAGGATGCCCCGTCTACGTAGCAATTGTGCAGCCTCTGTCGGGTAATAAGCGATGCAAGAAGCTGATACCACCTCGAAAGAGCTTCTGCTTCAGTCCTCTTCCTCTCTTTGGCCTCTCTTCTGACCTCTTCTTCTGTATATGCCTGATAACATCTCAACTATTTCAACATTAATAATAGTTTTGGACATGTTTGATAGCATTCGAAAGAAAAAATTCGAGGCATTCAGAGAAATGTATGTGCGCATGCGCGCTTTTGCTCCAAGACTTCAAAGAAGTTTATTTGGTAGTTTGTCACAAGGGACTTACTATTAAAAACTAAGTTGGCATGGACACGGGGACCCACATAAAAAAAGATAAAGAAAATTTTGAACATGGGGAGGAAAGAATCCGAATTAGAGATACGGTAAATACTTTTAAACAAAATCGTATCTTCCAAAAGTATAGTTATGTATTGAAAGAGATAGTAGCTAACAATAAGCTTTATTGACTGTTGCACATTCAAAACAAAAGAAAAATCTGATTGATCCCCGTTATTAAGGACCTCAAAAATATGTAACCAAGCAATGAAAATATATTCCAGTTATGCAATTTAATTACCTCTAGAATTGCATCCTTGAACTCGGTACACACCACAATCCCATCATAAACAGGTAGAGATCGACCATTCCGGAATTCAAATCCAACCATAGCAGGTGCAAAATCTATTTTCAGCCTTTGAGCAACAGGAACCAACCTTGGCAATCTCAAGTGGACTGTACCGGGTGGAAGGCACTTCTCAGACCAGACATCCACTTGACCACGCTCATTCTAGAAAAAAACCAGCAACTGTCACATTCTAGCCAGAAACAACCATAAAGACAAGATTGGCAAACAAACCCAAAAAACTGAGGAAGAATGTTGTAACCAATTATTCTTTCTGCGACATATAAGAAAAGAAGCAAAATAATAACATGTAGAAAGTGTGAACAGGGACAGATAACCTTCTCGAGCAACTGCTCCATAAACCATCTCAAGAAGCCAACAAATGAACCAGAAGCAATATTTGAAGGTTGTCAATGAGTGTAGTTGGAAAAAAAATTTGCACAGAACTGCTTATTCTCCAGATTGAAGCCTAGTACTTTGCGACTCGTCATTTGTAGATAATATACAACCTAAAAGGGGAACATGAATATGCATGTTCCCTTCCACTATTCCCTATCCCTTTTTTTTCACAAAAATTAGATCGCTTCAAAATCTTTAATCTAATAAGCAGCTTTTTGTAAGCAAAACCCGTTCAACCTTCTCTTTCTTCCTCTCACCCAATCCGAAAACCATTTTGTCCACTATCCTCTCATTGTTTCCGCCATAAAACAAGTCATACCTATTCTAAAAAATCATGCACTTGTGCAGTACAATGCTTATAATTTAGCATAAAACATCAATAAATCTCAAGTTTCTCAACATGTGTATCACTTAGAAGGCTTCACCTTAGGTACAATGCCATTTACTGCAGGAGGAAGAATCAGCGGTTCAGTTTGCCACTGTCCGAAGAGAGCGACAGTTCCTCCACAATCCCCCTCGTCATGATCATCATCTTCAGTATCCTGTCCTTTGTTCTGCTTTCCAGAACGCTTCAGAACCTGAGCATAAACCAGCAGATTATGGTACTTGCAGAGTTGTGGACAATCAAAAATCATAATGCAGCACACACAAAAGATTTATGTGCAGACGAAAACCTTTGTGGGTATCTCGTTAGCTTTCACTTGAAGCCCCTCACGAAGCCATCTTTCCTTTCTTTGGAGTATTTGTACACAGGATCGTGGGTATACTGGATGACCAGCACAAAAACCTAATACAGGTCCTTTGGGGTAGAGTATCTGATTTTTGTTAAGCCATCTTTCAATTACGTATAGGTGATGGCTTCTATAAGCCTGCAGAGAAAATTAGTTCAAAAGAAGATCTTCCGATCAACATAGTACATTTTAGTGAATACTTGTGTTTGTTATACCTGTTGATTTGTTGGAAGAGGTTCAGTCAGTGCCCTAGTTTCCAACTCCATATCTTCGAGAGAGCTCCTGGTTGCTGTAAAAGAATTCCATCAAAGAATTTTGCATGAGTTCTCTATCACTATGTTCACACATATCCAGCAGACAATCATTACCTCCTTGTGCAAAATGAACTACACCACTGGTGGCAACTGACTCCAACTGCTTCAATGGTGCCAATACTGCATCCCACCAAATTGACTTAACTCGTTCAGATGCTATCTTGTGCCACTTTGTACAGTACCTGACAAGAAAATGGAAAGATAAATTAGACAGAAGCATCTACCAGTTAATCTCATCCGTACTCAGCTCTTTCAATTAATTTAAAAGCCTCTGAATGTAACCAATGTCGCCAAAGGCGAAAAGTGTTAAAAAGTGCTCTGGGTCTATCAGAGCTTTAAGCACAAAGCACAATTAAAGTGCAATGATAATAATAAGAGTACTTTAGGCCATAAACAAAATGATGAGGACTATAATGATTCAACAACAACATACCAAACAAACTTTTTAAAAAAAAACAAAGCTCATGGTTTGCACCTCGTTGATGTAGGGAAGGGGTAAAATGAGGAAAAACTGACAAGGGAAAGTCACGATGTTTAAGATTCTCTGTGTGAAACAATGATGATATGAAAAAAGTAATTACTCCCTCCATTTCAAAAAGAATGACCTAGTTTGACTTGGCACGAAATTTAAGAAAATAAAGAAGGCTTTTGAATCTTGTGATCCTAAATTAAAGTTATGACAAATGTACGAAAATGCCCTTTAATCTTGTGGTCTCAAACATGCCATGTGGAAAGTTGAAATTAAAGTATTGCCAAAAAAGGAAAGGGGTCATTCTTTTTGAAACGGACTAAAAGGGAAAGTAGGTCATTCTTTTTGAAACGGAGGTAGTATATAGTAATGAAACCAAGGAGTAAATCAAGATGGACAAACCATAAAATATGAATGCATAAAGAGGAGTATCATGCTGCAGATAAAATAATTAAGATTATAAATAGAATGATGACTAACAGAACTAAACCTAAGAGAAACTACAACACAATGAAATTCGGAACACCAAAGCAGCAAGAACTGGAAACCTGCGTGTCACATCTTTAGCTCCATTTCCAGCAAAAGCAACAACATATCTTAAAGGCAACTTGCATGCAGCAGCTGCAGCTTCCACATTTTGCTCTCCATCAATGATTGCATTTACAACATCAATATGCACCCATTTCCCAGTCAGGTTCTCACCACTGCAGTAGACCTCTGCCCAGTATAGAGGTGCACCTACTTTCCTAGATCCAAGAGCAGTTGATATTCCATGAGAGGAAGTTGAACACTCTTCTGCTTTAATTATCTTCTTTTTGAGCGGTGATACATTTGATGAAGTACTTTGTACATCCTTCACATCTGAGATCATAGTGTTCCTAGCAATTTCAGCTGCAGTGGTAGAAAGAGCCATCTCCAACTGCATCTCAAATTCAAGATCCCCTTTTCTCTTTCGCCTCTCTCTATTCCAAATACATGAATCATTAATATCATGCTGAACATCCGATGTTGATGGCAACATTCTCTTTCGCCTCTCTCTATTCCAAATACATGCATCATTAATATCATGCTGAACATCCGATGTTGATGGCAACATTCTCCTTCGCCTCTCTCTATTCCAAATACATGCATCATTAATATCACGCTGAACATTCGATGTTGATGGCAACATTCTCTTTCGCCTATCTCGATTCGAAATAGGTGCATCATTAATTTCACGCTGAATATCCGATGTTGATGGCAACATTCTCTTTTGCCTCTCTCTATTCCAAATACATTCATCATTAATAGCAGGCTGAACATCTGATGTTGATGGCAACATTCTCTTCCGTCTCTCTCTATTCCAAATACATGCATCATTAATATCACTCTGAACATCCGATGTTGATGGCAACATTCTTTTATTAGACTTATCTGTAATAGTTTCTCTAGACTTGCCATTAGTAGCTTGGCCAGCAGATGTTGAAGTCTTATCAGAAACATTATGTTTGCCATCAGCCATAGATTTAGCAGGAGAGATAGGAGAACACCTTGGTCTAGCCACCATCAATGTTGAAGAGTTAAATATCCCGCTACCAGCCCTACTAGGGCCTTGACCAGAGGGATATGGTTTCTCAATTTCAGGTTTCAAGGAAGCCACATCCATGATTGATATAAACCTGCAAAGAATGTCTTCAGATATTTTGAAGGTAATTTCTCATGAGATTAAAAACTTGCAATTGCTGGAGCTTTCTTAAAGCTTGCAAGATCGAGAATAGAAAAAATAAACAGCTTAAATTGTCCTTTTTGGTATACCACCAGGGGCTTTTCATGTTTGAAATGCAGTAAAAAACCTCTACAAGAGGGAAGTTCTAATGCAACATTGTCACCTAACTTCCTAGACTATGCCGCTTGTTACCAAAATAAAAGTCTGCGGAAGGGGGACTTCCAGTCTTCCACAAATATATCAAAAGATATTTATGCACTTCCTTACTCAAGAATAGTCAATTTGTAGATAAATGTGTTAACACCACGATGCAATAGCTCTAGCAACTAATTAAATATGTAACAGAAAAATGAGAAACAGGATGCACTTAATACGAACTGGGGTACAGGAGTCATAAAAATAATTTAACTGATTGAGACAGTTTCCAAGTTTAGACACTCTACGCAGCTTAACTTCATAGCTTAAATGCTCTGGATAACTTCTGCTGTGCCTAGCAACCCACCCCTCTGTCTCTGCCATAGCTCTCTCTACACCATCACTCTGTTCCCCCCTTCCCCTTTTCTCTCTTTTCTCTTATAGTGATCCCTCTTCTCCTTTCTCCAATCTTTATCTGTGTTTGAACTATTCTTGGAATCAAGTAGAAGCCAAACCATGGGGGAGAGGGGAGGGAACCTGTGTTCCTAGCATGGCCTTTTGCTTTGACTTAAACATTGACATGAATCGTCATGGTCAAGTTAGGGCTTAGAGCATTTATGACATAATCATCATTCAAAAGACAGAGTAATGGATAATAAAACAGTCAGTAGAAGAACAACATAGGCTTTTTAGTTTTAATAGAATACGAAAAATAGCAGCTTACCTGGTTGTAAGATTCAAAGCCCTAAACAGTGCGACAGATAATGCAGCAACCTGTAATAACAAAAAAGAAAAGGGCTCGTTTCTAAGATCAGTGGGCAACATACTAACCACTGTTTCTTCTATCAAGATGTAGAAGCCTGCACAGCCTCTGACTCTACTTTTAAATAGGAAGAATTCCAAAGTTTAAGCAATTAACCAGGATATTACACCATATCTAAATGACCATAGTTTCTTTATTTTATTTTTTTTAAGGCAAGAAAGGCAAACAATGAACTTAAGAACTATCTAAGTGAACAAACACAAAAACAGGACAGGTTGTTCTACTTCTTGTCTGAGAAACTTCCACAAGTGAATCTGCCATGAATTACTGTGTCTGAATTACAAGAAATTGCAAGCTAAATTTGATGACTTTAGCAGAAAAACATTAGTTAAACCATTTTCTTCAGCAGCAACCATAATTGCACTATTACCATCTCCTGTGATTACAAGACTGTGTAAGTCAAGTCTACCATGTTAAGCATGCAACATAGTCTCCGACCACCTGATTCATATCCTAAAGCAAGAAGATACAAATATATAATGGGGTGGAGAAGTAAACATGTGACGTAAAGGAAATATGTCAAATGTCAGGGTAGCCATTATTCAATTACACAGGAAATTTCCAAGAAAGCACACAATGTTACAATAAAAGCTATGCTCGGAAAAAGCAAAATAAAGGAAACACTTATAAAGGAAAACATACCTCTTCTGGGGTCCCTTCCTGAGACTCAAGAGTTGATGCCAAAGCTGAATGAAATGGCTTCTCCGTATCATTTGCACTTCTAACACGGAAATTACTGTGGAACTGCACCCAGTGGTAAAAGGCGAAATAAGAGAACGGAACTTGTATATCAAATGTCAGTTATGATGAGAACATGCAACACATACCCAATTGACAAGAGGAGCTAGAGTCTTTGCAGTAAGTTTTGGAACATCTGTCAACTTCAGCAGATGTGCGGGCAGCAGTGAAAGTAAAGCAGCCTGGCAAAAGTAAGTATCACTTATCAGTACCTGGAGCGAACAATTTAAAGGCAAAAGTTCACCAGTATTTCCCATATCATGCACACAGAAGAGGCATAGCATGCTAAGTCAAATATTAATGTTTTTTTAGAAAAAGTCATGCTAAGTCAAAGATCAATGTCATAAATGAATGAGAGTTACCAAAAGAAAAAATACGATAACTAAAA
Organism: Capsicum rhomboideum; assembly: GCA_031232105.1. Taxonomy (NCBI): domain Eukaryota; kingdom Viridiplantae; phylum Streptophyta; class Magnoliopsida; order Solanales; family Solanaceae; genus Capsicum; species Capsicum rhomboideum. The sequence goes on from CP124707.1 coordinate 51,482,140, forward strand.
TTATATGAGTTTTTTTTTTTTTTAATAAAATAATCGTGGTGTCCGGGCAAGCTTTTGTGCACCTCGACTAAATCCACGGGATACATGCCACCTCCCACCATGCATAGCAATAAAGTTCCCAGTGATCATGTGTAGTAGCTATGTTGCTCGGATTCTCCAAACCTGATGCCACACCCGTGACGGATCCTCCAAAAATGCACTACTTTTGGAGGATCCGACACACATCCATTGCCATTTTTAAAGAGTCTGAGCACCATAGTGTAGTAGAATCATATAGAGATTTTAAAATTTACACAATTTCTAAGCTTTAACACATGACACAACCATAACAACAACAAAGGTGAAAGATGACAAATCTAGTTGGACATCAAATAGGATTTTCCTACATTTCTCTACATCTTTGTAATTTTCGCTCCCATTCACATATTCCTCAAAACTACCTTAAGTTTAAAATATAATTTCAGAAACCTTTGAAGAAAATATAGGCACGACTTCTAAAAAGTAAGGTCAGCTCACTCCTCAGAACTGTTATCATTTTCCCCATCCCCCCTACCGAGTTGACTAAGGAAAACAGAGAATTATACTGCTGCTTAACTTAGAATTCCTTAATTTCCCAAAGTTTGAATGAACTTCCTGTTTATTTATCTTTTAATTCTTTTTCTTGAAGCCTGGGTAGGTGGGTGGATTCAAGTTAAGAATAAAAGACAAGCCAATAAAATCTCTACAGGCATAAGAAAGAACCTGGATAAGAGGATCATTGCAAGCGCTATCTACCAACCTGCCCCTTGCTAGTAAACAAAGCAAGTTAACCTTATGCACAAGCTCAGCCAATTCCTGTAATATAAGGGGGAAAAGTATAACTTGATGCACATCCAAAAAGGGACTAAATCTTAGATGGTATTCATATATTTTCTTTATGACATTCAAACCACCTTTTCTTCAGCAGTTGCTCGGCGTACTGTCTTCTGTTTACTAGGATCAGGCGGGGCATCAAACTCAACAGTCACACCATTGATTGTATCTTCCTTAACATTGCTTTCAGATTTCAAAGCATGAACTGACCCATCTTCCCAATCAACACCATCAAGTTCATCTTCCCTCTCAATATTCTGACACAGAACATCTGTCCTTCCATTTTCCACTTCCGATGGCACATTTTGTAAAACATCTCTAGTGCAGCATTTAGCGTCTAATGTAGTCCTCACAACTGTAGTACCAGTAAGCTGCTTTTCTGCCTCCCTTGATCCATTCTCTGGCTAAACATATAAAACACAATACAAATTAAGAAATCCATTATTCAAATGCAGTTCATGTCTAAATCGTCTTCAGAAACACATGGAAACCACAAATGATTATTCAGCAATGTGAAACAAAGAGATACTTCTTGCTGAAGGAAATGTTTCACTCGATACAATGCCTAACTGAAGCGATAGAGCAAGAAAGAAACTAACCTTGCCCATAATATCCTGCTTGCATAGGTAACTATCATCTGTTTTCAGACCCCGAGAGCCACGTGACTTGTTGACTCGTTTCAAAAGTTTCCCCACTGCACCTCGAGATATGTTTGCAAGAGTTTCTGAAATCAAGCATGTTATTCTTAACGTAGTTCTAACATTCAAGTACTCAAATATCTACTATTATTGTCAATGCATATTAAACTTCTTAGCAAGATTTTTTTTAAAATAATATTAATAATGAACGATTGCAATGGAACAAACCATCGCCACTAGCGTCGTCTTTGCAGCCACTTCGGCTCTCCATCTCACCAGAGTGTTTCAAAGAGTCTTCATTTGCTGTCCAAAATGGAACACATAAGTTAACCGGACCTCAGTGTGTTCCGGTAATGAAACTAACAAACTAGCACATAACACAAGTTCATGCGTAAGCATATTGATCTTCTCCCTTTTGATCACTGGTTACTAGTCATTTGCAAAGCTCATAAACATTCGTTTCAGAGTAATACACTACTCGGGCAGACGAACAGAAATTACTTATCATCAAACTACACACGTTATCAATTGAAAATAAAGAAACATGCCTCAGATGGTCAGCTAGAGTATTCGCTCAGTTTTTCACTTCAACTGTAAGATTTTCAAAGCTATAGCCCCAAACTAAGAAAGGGATACCAAGAAAAATAAAAGAAAAAAAAAACTGAATCCCAAAGATAACTAGCAAAGAGAGATGATAGAATCACATAGATAGTAGTTAAAGAAGAGGAGAGGCAGACTAAAAAAATATGTGAAACAAGAACCAAGCATTGAGTTATATCATTCTTTCTTGTGTTTTGGTGTCATGCTGTTGATTAAAGAAAAAAACCACTTGATAAACAGAACGCTAAGAATATCTAGCAAAGAATATTGAAAAGAACACGAAAAAGGGGTTGAAGGACTGCAGAAGCAAAAAATGTGAAACAAAAATCTAAAAGTTAGATTTTAATGCAGTTTGGTAGTGTTTTGGTGGCATGTTGTGTGATTAAGAAAAACATACCAGTTGATAAACTGAATCCCATAGACAACTAGCAAAGAAAGATCAAATAATCCTATAAAGGGGTGGTCAAAGAATAGGATAAATAAACTAAAAATGAGAAACAAATTATCAAAGATTGAACTTTCTAGGCATTCTTGGTTATGTTTTGCTGTAATGTTGTGTAGTTAAACAGTTAATAAACTGAATCCAAAAGAAAAATCTGGCATAATCCTTTAAAAGGCTAGTTAAAGAATAGCATAAATAAACTAAAAAAATGAGAAACAATAATAAAAGATTGAATTTTTATGCACTCTTGGTTATGCTTTGTTGTGGTTAAACAGTTGCTAAACTGAACTAGCAAACAAATGTGAAATAATCCCATTAAAGGGTGGTTAAATAGGACATGGAAGCAAACAAAAATAAACAACAACATACTCAGTGTAATCACACAAGTACGGTCCAGGGAGCATAGAGTGTACACGGACAGAAAGTTTGTTTCAATAGACCCTCGGATTTAGAAAAAATAAGAATACAGATAGAAAGAACAATAATAACAAAGAAACAATGTCATAGCTAGAGCACAAAAGCACTGGTGATAACCGAAACTGAAGAACAAGAAACTACGAGAATAGTGCTGATACTACTGGTAAGAAAGAAGGTCCAAGAATGACCATCAAGCTTATCCCACAGAAGCAACTAAAAAATGAGAAACAATAATAAAAGATTGAATTTTTATGCTTTCTCGGTTATGCTTTGCTGTGGTTAAACAGTTGCTAAACTGAACTAGCAAGCAAATGTGAAATAATCCCATAAAAGGGTGGTTAAAGAAGACACAGAAGCAAACAAAAATAAACAACCAGGTACCCAGTGTAATCATACAAGTGGGGACTGGGGAGCATAGATTGTACACCGACCTTATTCCTACCTCGTAAAGACAAGAGTCTGTTTGAATAGACCCTCGGCTTTAAGGGGAAAAGATAAGAATACAGATAAAAAGAACAATAATACAAAACGAAATAATGTCATAGCCAGAGCACAAAATCACCGGTGATGACCGAAATTGAAGAACAAGAAACTACAAAAATAGTGCTAATACTACTTGTAAGAAAGAAGGTCCAAGAATGAACACCAAGCCTATACCACATAAGCAAACAAAAATAAGAACCAATAATCAAAGATTGCATTTTTATTCATTCTTGGTTATGCTTTGCTGTGGTTAAACAGTTGCTAAACTGAACTAGCAAACAAATGTGAAATAAACCCATAAAAGGGTGGTTAAAGAAGACCAAGAATGACCACCAAGCCTATACCACATAAGCAAACAAAAATAAACAACCAGGTACCCAGTGTAATCACACAAGTGGGGACCGGGGAGCATAGTGTGTGTAGACGGACCTTATTCCTAACTCGTAGAGACAGAAAGTTTGTTTCAACAGACCCTCGTATTTAGTAAAAATAAGAATACACATAGAAAGAACATCAAAACAACGAAATAAGCACAAGAAAAACACTGGTGATAACCGAAACTGAAGAACAAGACACTACGAGAATAGTGCTAATACTACTAGTAAGGAAAAAAAGGTCCAAGAGTGACCATCAAGCCTATACCACGGAAGCAAACAAAAATACATGGACCTAGTGACAGAGTTAGAATGAAGTAAATTTACGAAGAAACCAAGATATGTCAATATATAATACTTATATATATACATAAAAAATAATATTTTTATTAGGAGTTAGAAAACATACCAGTTGATTGTTTCTGTTGATTTGCCTGATTTCTGGTTCGCATTGTTGAGAAGTAGAAGAAGAGGCGCGCGCTATTTTCATGCGGTTGAAACCTATTACATTCCCAAAACCCCCGGGAAAGAGGAGCACAATTCTGTTGCTTTTTATTTTTTGCCCTTTTTAGTTATTCACCTAAGTAATACTACTCCCTCCACCTAATAATATTTGTTCACCGTTAACTTCACACACACATTAAAAAATAAAAAATAATATATATAATTTTACGATATCAAATAATAGATATAATTTTATTATATCATTCTTTAAATAGAATAAATATAATATCTTAAAAAATATATTAAGTAATGAATAGTATTTAATAGCAAAAGTAAAATGAATAGAAATTTCAAATTGGATAAGTATTATTGGATAAATATTTTTAGTATATTGGACAAGTAAAGATGGACGGAGGGAGTATTTTGAAATAACTTTTAATTTAAAAAAAAACACTAAAGTCCTGCAATGTGTGGAGTTTGGGAAAGAGATGAAACAGGAATATAGGTAATTAAGATAAAATTTGTGTTTTTTTTTCGTTTTTCCTTTTTGTGTGTAGTTATATTGTAAGGTCTTTTGAAAATAGTCTCTGTCTCTCTATGAGTTGAGGCTCTTTCGAAAACAGCTTTTCTATCTTCACGAAATTATGATAAGGCATACCTACACACTACCTTCCATGAACCCCACTAATGAAATTTTACTACTACGTTGTTATTGTTGTCTCTCCATAAGGCAATTCTTCTTTTCGAGAAAATGATAAAAGTGATCCCTTATGCTGAGGGGTGTACAGACCAAAACGTCAAGTCAAATTGAACCGACGAACCAATGATTGGTTTGGCGTTAGAAAAAAAAACCGACCATTTTTGGTTTGGTTTGGTGTTAACCAAAGAAAAGTCAAACCGAACTCAAACCAAACCAACATAATATATATATATATATAATTTTAACTTTTTATACCCAAAAAATATTAATTATAATCTATTTTCTAAATACTTTTTAAATTAATTTTATTTATTTTTAATATTTAGAAAGTAAATGTAGATATATATTCATATTTGGCCCTTTAAGTTGTAATATTTATCCATTGATTGATAATTAAATGATTCGAAGCCCAATATAAACTTAAAATCTAAAATTCTTCACTCTTCAGTCACTTTTCATCTTATTTTTTAGTTTTCGGAGAGTTCTCCGCTTTTCCTTTCCACTCCTCGTTTTTCATAATTGTAGTTTTTCACTAGCACATAAGTGAAAACATACTTGATTTTGTCTACAATCATAACATAATTGTAAAAACTAAAGATTATAAATAAAAAAAAAAAAAAAAATGAAAAATACCGAAAATTCGAAAAAAAGACTAAAACCTAAACCAAAAAAACCAATTTTATGTTGGTTTATAGATTTAATAAACCGACATGATTGATTTGATTTTTTTTTGTAAAAAACCAAACCAACTCTATCTATGTACACCCCTACAGTTATGCTTATGCTTGAGAGTAGATTTAAAAATATATATTTAATAGTTCTGATCTTTTAAATTTATCATAAATTAGCAAAAAATAATCTTTTAACTATCCATTTAACAATTTTGATGCTTTAAATTTATCAAAAACTAACACTTTTTATTCTTGATAAAATACTTATGAAACTTTATCAGTTAAATTTGAGGGGAACTATAACACAATAATTAGTCAGAAATCATATTTAGAGATACACAGTACTACAAAAAAAAACGACCAAATATTAAGGGACAAAGCTGATGGACTATTTTGAACCTAACCTTCAAATATAAGGACCATTTTTGCCATTTTCTTCTTTCTTTTTTCTCTTAAGCCTTAACACAACACTGTTTTTTCACTCTTATCTTTATAATTCCAATACTCAGCGAAAAATTTCAGATTTGTGCTTTCATTGCCTGTTTCTACAGGTATTGGTAATTTTTTTTTGTTTTTTAAATCGTTTTTTGTTATTGAAACTTGATGAATGTTCATGTTTTAGCGTTATTCAATGATTTTTTTTTGATTTTTTTTTTTGAATTGTTTGTTTGATTTGTTCATTAGTTTGTATCATGTGTACAATAGAGTGTACTAGTTTGATTCTCTTAATTAGTACTCCCTCGTTTCAAAATACTTGTCTCGATTTTCTTTTAATATTATTGTAAGACAATAAAATTCGAGTCGAGAAAATAATAATCAGGACAGAAAAATATTGCAATAATCGTTTATTGATTTCAATATGTGAGTGTTACAATCTCTATGAATCCTCTGATTCGCCTTTCTAAATATAAATTCAAGGGCTTCGAGCTTGATCTTGAATTTGATGAACTTAAACTTGATTTGTGGATTTAATGAACTTGATCTTGACTTGAGAATTTGGATTCAAGAGCTTTTGAGCTTGATCTTGAATCTTCGTCTTGATCTTCAGTTGTTTATGAACTTGAATGCTTGAACTTGTAGCTTGTAGAGAAATTTGTGGTGTTTGATCCACGAGCTCTCTCTTGCTTCTTGTTCGAATTGTTGGTCCTCTTTTTGAATTATGAGGCCCCTATTTATAGTTGTGGAAAGGAAAGAGTCATGGTGAAGATGAGCTTCTTTTGGCCAATCAGATTTAAGTGACGTGGCGCATTCTTATGGGCCTTTGATTTCACTAGGCTTGCTGCATCATTTTGACATGTGGCACGGTCCTATTGGCTCCTTTACTTGAGTTGGCATGCCACATCATTTGACACGTGGCGTCAAATTAGGCCTCTAGACTAAGATGACATATTGGGCTTAACCAAGTGGGCTCATTATTTGTAGCCCAAATTAATGGACTAGCCCGATGAATTTTGGACTTTAATTAAATCCATATCTATTGGACTTAAATAATTAATCCAATTATATTAATCCGCCATATTTATTTGGATTAATATATTTAAAATTCATATGATCACAATTATTTTAGTACTTTTTGTATAATTTTTGAATATCTTAATTTTAATATTAAAATATCAAATTAATTTAATCTAATTTAGCTTTTGAAAATTAGTCAAATTGGCCCTCAAAAAGTGAAATGTGACAACTATTTTAGAACGGAGGAAGTAGATTTTTTCCATTGATTTAACAAGTTTTTGTTTAATGCATAGTATTATTCTTGTTTCTTGTTTTTTTATTTCTGCTACTATTTGTTGTTTTGTGTAGTTTGATTATAGTAGTATTTTGTTGTAGTATTGTTCTGTTATTATCTGTTATTTTTAGTACAGTCTGTTGTTTCTTTTATTTTTCGTACTTCTTATATAGACTATTTTTATCTTGAAGCCAAGGGTCTATCAAAAACGGATTACACTGGATATGATGTTGTTGGATACAATGCACATTCATTTTTGTCCACTTTGAACCTTTTCTTTCAATATGTTTTGGTGTGATTCAATTTCTGCTTTTGTATATATCATTTGTTTTGTCCACTCTGTATCATTTGCACATATATCTTCTTTTTTTTGCTAAAGGATTTCTGTTTTAGGTAGTTTATATCATAGTTATGGGAAGTAGATTGGGAAGAAGAGTTGTAAACTTTGCGAATCTTCCAATTAAACTCCTCATGCCTTCCTCTTTCTCCAACATCACTGAGATCTCCCTCAAAACCATCCCCTCTACTTCCAAGGTAACATGTCTTCATAATATTTCGCATACTTAGTAGTCGAGTGAAGTGTCAAAAACACATAGGTATCACGTTTTTTCGAATTTCATACTTGAACTATCAGGTGTGTGAGTTTCCTTCCTGGACTATCGTCAACTATTTGTCAAAACACACTTCAACTATCAATTGTTCACTTTTCCTATTACCATCTTTCAGGTAGGAAAAGTAGTGAATAATTGATAGTTGAGGTATGTTTTGACAAATAGTCGGTGATAGTTCAGGTAGGAAACTTGCACACATGATAGTTCAGGCATGAATCTCAAAAAAGCGGAGTACATTACATGTGTTTTTGACCATTAACTTTTAGTATTATTAAACTAAAACAATAATCAAATTAGTTGGGTGAGCTATATGAATCATGTAGTGTTCAATAATTTGGGATACAAAATTTAGATTTGAATGTTTGTTGAATTTTCGTGTGTATAGATTGAGATAAAAAGGGTTTTGGAGTCTCTCTATGGCTTTGAAGTTGAAAAGGTTCAGACTCTTAACATGGATGGAAAGAAGAAGAAGAGAGGTGGACTGTTAATTGCTAAACCAGACTACAAAAAGCTTATGTTACTCTTAAGAATCCATTGTCTATATCGCCCGACCTTTTCCCTATCCAAGTGATCCAAGAGGAAAAGAAGAATATGAGTAAGAAATCTAAGTCTAGCATTGATGAGGATGATGAACCTAAGAAGATGCATTGGCTTGACGAGAAGAAAGATGGAAGGAATAGGTCAGATATGAGATTCGGTCGTGTCCGTGACCGTGGTGGAGAACGTTCGGATGTTGGCCGCGACCGTGGTGGAGATGTTGGCGCTGCAGCGGCAAAGTTCCCTTGGAGCAGTATGAGGTCTTATGCTTCTAGGTAGATTATCTTTTTTGTTGCGTCTAGGTAGCTTATCTTTCTCTTCGGAATAATTGAATTTGTGTGATTGCATCATTGTCTTTAGTACAATTGTGCCAAAATGAAATTTGGAATCCCAAGAACTTTGGAAAAAAGAGAAAACAAAGAACAGTTTATTAAAGAGACAAGAATAGTTTTTGTCTAGTTCTTAATTTTTTACTTTTTCACTTCTTTAATGGATCCCGCATGAGCACATGATCATCAAAAATGCTTTTTCCCCCCTTAAATATATATTTCATTGCAAAAACAATTCAACTTTTTGGGGGTGTTTGGTTTTAATTATCAGATGATTTATGATGCCCTTGATGCACTGCAACAAACAGAAGGCTCAAACAAGTTATCAATATCAAAGTACATTGAATCTAAGTATGGAAACTTGAATGATACACAGTCAAAGTTGCCAACCTACCATTTAGATACTATGAAACAAACTGGTGAACTTATTTTCCTAAAAAATAACTACATCAATATTTGATTTTGAATTGTATGTTTTAGTAATCACTATCATTATTCCGATTGCTTCCAGCGTCTTTGTTGCATGGTGTGATTTTGAATTGCATACCTTCGTAATGTAACCAAATTTATCACAGAGTTGACATTGAACCCTCTGATTATTTGCTTTGAAAGAGTTCTGATAGTTTGGCACATTATTTCGTGTGCGGAAATTGAAGGAATTGTTGGAAGCATTAATGTTTCTGTGATTGGAGAAATTTGGATTTCTATTTTTGAATGTGTTGTTTGGATATCGCTGATGAAGTTGCGCTGTGATTATTGGTGGACCAAGTTTTGGTCTAGAATGCTTAAGGAACAGATGATAGACAATGCGTTTACAGAACATTAGGGTTGTCACAAGCCCTTATTGCTGCCGAGATCTCTTTGTATTCAGGCCCTAGGCCATTTAGAACCTTAATGACCTGCTTTTCATTTGATATGGGTGAATTGTCTGCAATGGATTTGATTTCTCTCATGTAATTACTGATGGAACGAACATGTCGTTTGAGATTTGCAAGAGTGTTTCCCAAACTGAAAATTCTGGTGTGAGATGTGTTTGCATAAGTATGCCTGTTTTGCAGATGAAGCATGTGCAATGAGAGGAGCAATTGTTGCATGATGGCATTACGTACAAAGCTATCTTGTCGTCGCTACCATAGTTTGAAATTTGGGTTTGGGCAAGTTTTATTATATCTGCCGTGAAGGGAAAAGTGTGTTCCACAAAAACAACATGCATGCCTAGAGATGTAATTTTTTGAGGTGGTAGGTCTAGGCAAGCGTCTATTGGTAGAGGCAGAATATCCCAAGGGCAGTCACTGCGTGCACTGAAGCTTTCGTGAGCAATGATAGAGGAAGAGTGACTTTGCATCAACCTAAGCGTTGGCATACTATAACCGCCACAGGAAAGGGCATGCGGTGCCAATGCCATCATTTGGTTTTGGGTTCTATACTGGTCCAGGAAGATGGTCATGTGGTGTTTGGCTGGAGTCATCCCTCTTCCCATGAACCATTAGATGTGAGCAGGCTGGATTGTAAACCAATATGCTCAATGTCATGTATTTGGGAAAACTCCAATGAACATCTTTCAGAATAGTTGTATTTTTGTTGTTCAATAAAGCCTATAAAGTTGAGAGACTGAGAATATGACTTGATTCATATGATGTTATGGTCTTATAAACTCTGAGCTATAATTAACATCTTTCCTCGTCACCTTAGAAGATAAAAAGATTATCCATCTCTGATTTACACACACTTCATTAAGAAAACGTTTGAAGTTTGATCTTATCAATACCACACTTCATTCAAAAATGTCTAAGACAACACTTCATTAAAAATATTTGACGTTGGCCTTGACAAGCTATACCAACTCTCCCGGAAACAACCTCTCGATCTCCTTAAGATAGGGGTAAAGTCAGCGTATACTCTACCCTCCCCAAACTCCGCTTTTAAAACTATACTGATACTGGGTTTGTTTTTGTTATTGTTGTTCTCATATTTGACAAATTCAACTTTGACTACAACTTAAACCGCGATCCCAAAATCAGATAATTGTCTACTTTGCTTTAAAAAAAGGACAATTTTCATAAATCCCAACAGTTTAGTACCTAATTACATGAAATTTCGACTGTTTCGATAATTACGTAAAATCTCAATTTTTCATTCATTATCGCGATGCATAGCTAAGACTCGCGATACATCACCATCTGATACATAAGTATATAACACTTACGTGTTAATATCAAAGAGATACATTCAGATACATATATAACACTTATGTATCAGTAACACAAAAAACATTCCAATACATGATTTTTGTAAATTTTCAACCAAACACATTTTTCTTATGTGTCTGTAATCTAATATTCAGTAAGATACATAACTTTTGTACATTTGGTGGAGGATCGCGTGATGTATCTTCTTGTCCTTTTCTACCAGATATATCATTCTTGTGTATCTTCGAATTCTCTTAACAGATACATCTTTCTTATGTATCTTTATTAGCATCATCATCTTCAACCTCTATTGACGAATCTTTAAATTCCAAAATTCCTTATGGCTTGAACTGTCTTGTACGCCGATGTGGATTCGAGATGTGATGGATCTATATCACCCGCAACCGTGGATTCAAGATCTGATTCTAAATCTGTATATGAATTCCGTACGAATCATTCGAGATCTGATGGTGGAGGACACCATCGTGGACCTCTCTCCGGCCACTTGCAACCGAATAAAATTAGGGACAAATCAAGATCAGACCCAAAATTTTTTGTTATTTCCAACTGAATAAAAATCCCTTCACCCCCAAAAAAGACCTCTTCGGTTCGACAACCTTTTTTTTCTCGCCGCCGTCACCCTGCCGAAAAATCAAGAATAACAAGTGAATACAAGTAAGTTCAATTTTGGCGTGCTCCAAGTACTTGTTGGTTTTGAGGAACTTGAAGGTTTAAAAAAAAAAAAAGGACGTTCAATTTTGTGATTTTGTGACTTTATTCTGAGAGGAATATAATAATGAAAGGAGATCTGATATTAAAGGGAGGGGGGGGGGAGTTATGTATCTGATAGTTGGAGAAAGAAAATGTGAGAAGTGTTATAAATGTATTTACATTACAGTGAATGTCTATCAAGAATATAGAGAGTATCTATTAAGATCTATCAAGATCTATTGAGTATCTATCAAGATATGAAATATCTATCTTTTGGAGAGAAATTAGGAGGAATTTTCCCTATAAATAGAGGGATTCTCTTCATTGTATATCATCCCTTAATATCATTCTTCAACTGAATAAGATATCTCCTCACTTCTCTCTATTTTCCATTCTTCTTACTTTATATTTCATAACACGTTATCAACACGAATCTCAAACCAACTTACAAAGATGGACGGACAGGTTATCTTGGTGCGTCTCATATGCCACGCCTACGGCAAGAACAAAGGTTATTGCACAAGGTCATGTCACGTGACCTTTTAAATATATCCCAAGTTTTGTGCCTTTTACTGTTTGTCATAACTTATCATCACACCTTCATTTTGTGGTGAATAATAATTTAACCCTCTTGATGACGTAACTGAACAATATAATTTTGCACTGTCACATAATTTCTTGTCATTAATAGTCGGTTGATTTAAATGTAATAAAGTGTATATATTTTACAATTCTTTCACAAAGGTATGTGTAAGTAATTCTAATACATTATGCGGAAAACTGATTGAGGCGGTCATCACAGGTAAAGTAGTTAGAACCTTTTGCTTTTTCATAATTTAATATTTTAATTATGCTGAAATAATAAATTCGTTCGCACTTCGGCAGAGTGTGCAGTAAAGAAAAAATGACAACCGAAAGTGGATCTATTTAATTGGCTTATTGCAATTATAAATAAAGCTAGAGGAAAAAAATCTCTATGTAAGGCATCGATCGCATGCATCTCATTACACCATATTGATGATCTAATGATGGCTAAGGCAAAATAATATAGTTTTGATGAAAAGTCTTGAAACTTGTCCCATTGAATATGCTCCATTCCCCGAAGTGAATGTGGTGGTAGTACATAACATGTCTGAAAGAAGACAAGTGGTTGGATGAATACACATGAGCGTGAAAAAGGGACAAAATAATAATATTTCCACAGGCTTGTTGTGATTATAATTAATATGTTAGAGAAAAATTCTCTATATTATATGTATGCCTCGATTTGCTCTTGAAGTAGCAATATCTTGAAATAGGTTCTAAGCTAGACTTAAGGCATGTTTTGATAATTATGTTCCATTCCCGAAGAATGAGAACTTTTGATAAATGCTACAGACATAGATATATTCCCTGAAGTGAATGTAACGATATTCAACAAAGCTTATCAATACAGACGTGTACTTGTTGTGATGGGATTACGGCTCACCTCTAAAAGAGGTTGAATAATTGAGAAAAAAATATTTTGAAATTTATTCTCGAAGTAGTAAATCTGAAAATTTATTCATTTAATAGTAAATCTGAAATTTATTAAAGCAAAAGCCACCTGTTATGGTAAACTTGGAGTTTACTAGTATAAATAAGTTCATAAGTTAGCACGAACTATTATGACATTTCAAATATGTGCATATTGAGTATCGTACAAGTAATGAAGAACTAGAAGATTCTTCAACAATTCTTTATGTTGCTTGTTCTCATGATAAGTTGGTTGGACCAACTAATGTTGGGATTGGATCCCTTAAAATCTGAAAAGTAAAAAAGGTGAATATGGGCCCGTTCACTTGTCATGTGATCTATTAAGATGCATCAATATAAGATTCACATGTGCGTTTATTGTCAACCTGCAGTTTGACATTCTTAAAGTTACTTGCTCAATAAAATTTGAGTTAAGAGCATAATTTTCAGATTGTGTAATCAAGATAATTCATCTTAATAATGCTGGTTTGGCGTTGAATGCCTCCGATAATTAGTCGAATCATTGCTTATGAGAACAAAGCTTCATGTGTTGGTTTGAAATATGATAAATTATATAGAAAAGTACTTGTATACATTAAATCAATAAAATATGATTAATTTCCCCTCAAAGTTGGTTTAGGGTCAGGAACCACATATTTTTCATCTAATAATTTTGACGTATATGATTAATGGATATACCATGATGCACAAAGATTGATTCCTCAAAGAAGATAGAGGATGTTTGTTAGTTTTCCTAACATAAGGGGGAGATAATAAGCAGTTATTAAATATGTTAGGAATTATCATCAGATCCTCATTCAAAAGATAATTCAAGTAAAATGCTAGAAGCATTTGCTGACCCCAAATTAATTTCATAATTAGCTTTAAATGTTCCTATTGAATGTCAATGAAGGATAAACTCTACAGCATGCGTGAAGCATGGTAGACCAATCGGTTCCAAATGCAATAAGTCTTGAAAAAAATGGAGCAAATGACAATGATAAGGAGGCAATGTGCTCTTGAAGAGCCTATGACATAACACTTTATGAAACCTCATGAGAGGTTTAGGTACCTAAGAAAAATGATGAAGTGATGAGATCTCAATATGTTATGTCATTGTGAACCGATACAAAATGATATATCGTCGACTATATCTTTGATACAATATGGCGCAATATTGTAAAAGATTATGAGGATCTGAATTCTACGTTTATTTAAGCATGCTGACGTAGAAATATTTATCAAGTGACATGGAAAGATGCATCTTGGTAAGCGTAAAGCTTATTTGACTTGCAGTCTAGAAATTAAAAGATGTCACACATTTAATATTGGATGTTGTCACTTGACAAAATCTATATGAAAATTTCTAAAGGATTCAAAATGTTTGAAACATATACAAGTTTCTAGGAAACTTATTTATAATCCTTATATTGCATAAATTGATAAGTTGAATATCATTGGAACTCTTGGAGAGTTCTCAAGAGCAATAGATTATTTGCTGAAAGAAGTTGAAATAAGAAACATGCAGAATTGAATTGGTCCCAATGTACCATATCTTGCGCAATTGATGCATTTACACGTCTTACTATAAGTCTTACTATAACTATGAGCATGACATAGTTTTACTCTTATATGGAGATACTGAAATAAGATCACTTGCATATTGCAAATGAAATGCTTGTATGAATGTGTTTGTCCTAAAGAATATTATCAAGTTTTTGAATATACGGGATATTCATATGATTGACATAAAGTTCGATATAAACCTATGTCACGAAGGGTATTACCGTACCTTGTTATTTTACATGATAGTCAAATCATGTTAAGGTAATGCCTACTCATGAAGCAAGCCAAAAATATGCGTGGTTAAGGTTCATGATATATCATATTCGAGAAAATTATTGTTTGAAATATGACAAAATACCCACGATCTTATACGAAGATAATGTAGCATACACGACTCTACTAAAGAGAGGATTCATAAAAAGAGATAGAATGAAGCACATTTTGCCAAAAGCTTTTCTACACACATGAATTTCCAAAGAATGGTGATATCAATGTGCTACAGATTCGTTCGAGTGATAATATGATTGATTTATTCACAAAGTCTCCACCTAATGCAACTTTCTAGAAGATAATGCACACGATTGGAATGTGAAGATCCAAGATTTTGAATTGATGTTCTCATCGGGGGGAGCAAATTCGCGTTGTACTCATTTTTCCTTTCAAGATTTTGTCCCACTGGGTTTTTCTTGTAATGTTTTTAATGAGGCAGCCGAAATGCATATTATTAGAGATGTGTACTCTTTTTCCTTCACTAGATTTTTTTTTCCAATGTGTTTTTTCTAGTAAGATTTTAACGAGGCACATTATCTATCAATTAGACATTTAAGGAGGAGAGTTATAAATGTATACATTATAGTGAATGTCTATCAAGAATATAGAGAGTAACTATCAAGATCTATCAAGATATATTGAGTATCTATCAAGATATGAAATGTCTATCTTTTGGAGAGAAATTAGGAGGAATTTCCCCTATAAATAGAGGGGCTCTCTTCATTGTATATCATCCCTCAATATCATCCTCAAGAGAAATAATAAGTGTTCTCTCTTCTCTCCCTTATTATTCTTGTTATTCTTATATTAGTTCATAACAAGAAGAGATTTTTGTAATTAGTTTTGGGAGTTGGGATTTTAAGTAATATTAGTAACTTAAGGTGTAGTTTTAAGTAATTTAACCTAAAAAAAAACAATTGGGCCTTTCAAAATTTTCATCACCCTTTATAATAGGCCTATAAACGAACCTTATGGAGGCCCAAATACACTTTCATCTACAGGAAGTCGTCGACTCATTGACCCCAAGTCCAACTACTATATAAACACCCGCCGCGTACAATACCCACAACACTAGCTACAAAATTCCTCTCCATTTTTCCTTTTATTCTCTCAAACCCTAAACGCACTTTTTTTTCTCTCCCTGGAAGATCAAAATTCTTCATAATTACTCTTTCTACTCCTGTATTTCTCCGCATATTCCGGCCAAAAATTGCAGATTTGTTTGTTCATTGCGTGTTTTTACATATACTGGTAAGATTTTTTTGTTTTTATTTTAATTGTTTTTGGATACTGTAGCTGCGTAATGTTCGATTTGTGTAAAATAGATTGTACGGTTGATTCGCTTAATAATTTTTTTGATTATGAAAGTGCTTTTGTATTTGTCTGTTCCTCGTGTTTTGCTACATATATTGGTGAGATATTATAGTTTTTTAATCAGTTCTTTGCTATTGAAGCTGAGGAATGCTCATGTTTTAGCGTTATTCAATGAGTTTTGTATTTGCTGTTTATCTGGTTGTATAATGTTTGATTTGCTCATCTGTTTGTACCATTGATTTGTTAATGAAGATTTTGATTATGAAACACAATGATTTTATATTACTTAATTCTTTAGTGCCAAAAAATATGTCTTTGCAATGTTTTGTGCACTTTGATAGGATTTAGTTACCGTAGTTTTGCTTGTTTGTTTATTTGCTTTATGTTTTGTTCAAATTTTTATGCAGATTTATTCTAATAGCATAATGATGTTGTTTTTGTCAACCTGTAACCTTTTTTACATTGATTATCATATCTTTTTTTGTTGCAAAAAGATGTATATTTTAGGTAGTTTGTATCATTGTTTGTATAAGCCTTTCATATGTGTGTATATATTGAGTTCCAATTTTGTTTTTGATCTCATTTATCTGGTTGTGTGAATCAAAATCTAATTTTGTTTGTTTATTTGCACTTTTATCTTTCTTGTGTTTTGGTTATTGAAATTGCTATTATAGCTATAAAGATCCTGTTATGGTGTGATTCAATCACTATTCGTCACAGTGTGGTTTTTCAATTGGTTATTTGCTTGGTAGATGTGAGCAGAGGATATATACCCCTCTTCCCATTTGTTTGGAACCAAATTAATCAGAAATCTAATTTTTGTGCTATTGAGCTTCCTTTTGTTCAAATGGGGATTAATTATTTTAATAACAGATTTGTAATGTTTGGGATCCAATTTATCATTTCTGTGCTATAGGAAATTTTTGATCTTTTTTCCTGGTAAATGTTTCCACGAAGATGCAGCCATGTGTCTATTTGCTAACTTCTTTCTATGGGCTTTAGATCCATGTTTATTTAGTTATTCCCTTGAGCTGTGTGTGATATTTATGTTGTCTTATAGTTGGAACATTTTCTAGTTTAAATGTCATTGTAAGTTTCAACCCTTAGTTTGTTTCTGCTTATTTTGTATTTTAACTGGTTTATATCTTCCTATTTTTACTGGTTCCGCTTCTCTACCTCATTCGAGTTAGTGTTATGGACTGCGTACACTTACCCTCCCCAGACCCCACTTTGTGGGAATACACTGGGTATGTTGTTGTTGTACAGTTTTAGCAGTCATTATTAATGTGATTTGTTCCTTTCTTACAGATTGGCTTTAACTGAAAATTTCCCAGTCTTCTTACTTCATCATGGCTTCGCTGGATATGTCCCTGGAGGATATGATAAAAAGTAGGAGAAATACTGAGAGGGGTGGTAGGGGTCAAGGTAGGGCCCGACGTGGAAGGGGGGCAGGGGGATCGTTTAGAGGTGGATCATTTAGAGGTGGAAGGACAACAGGAGCTCCTCGTAGAGGGCCACTTGGCGTTAATGCTCGGCCATCAGCCTACCCAATTGCCAAGGCAAGCTCAAAACTATTGGAAATCTTATGATTTCATAGAAACATCTGATATGCTTTATGAACCCAACTGAAGGTTCTCTGCTTTTGTTTAGTTGACGTACAAGAGACTCTTGATTTTTTTGGTTCCAACGAGAAGTCCACTTTGGTTCAGCCGTAATAACAACTGTAGTGCAATTGTTGATGATCTTTGAACTTTCTCCTTACTCGAGGATTTCTGATGGATTTTGATATAAGTGGGAGATTCAGGTGGCCCTGTTCAGGCAAATCACTTCTTTGTAGCATGCTTCTTTGGGAGATTCGTTAACTGAAAATTTAAGATCCTTTTCACCATTTAACCACCGCTAACCCCTAATTGTCTAGAGGGTTGAAGTTGAACTTTCTTAACCATCTATTATCCTTATTGTCTAGTAGCGATCGCTCTAGTTTCTCATTATTGGTTTAAAGAGGGAGTTTGTGGCTGTCCTCATGAATTCTACTTGCATTTTGTGGAACTGCTAAGGGACAAGATCTTCTGTTACCATCTCATTTCAAGGCGTTTTTGCAAAGGTGGCTTCATTTGAATATCAGAACTGGAGCTCTTACCTTTTTGCTTAAGTACCTGATGTGCAGTGGGTCAAATCCTTTAACTCCCATCTACACTTAATTTTGCATCGTTGACTTCTCTTTTGCTATTAGATTGCATTTTTTGAGCAATTCAACTTAACTGGAAACTACTGCTAGTGCGATGGAACTTTGATGAATTGATCTACTGTCGGAGAATGGTGAATTTATCTTATTGTTTGGTAGCATGCTGACTTTTACTTTCAAACCTGTTAATATTTCCGGCATGCTTGCTTCAGACTTTCCGCAGACCCAAGAATTTGCCGTGGCAGAATGGTTTGTTTGAAGATAGCCTTAGAGCCGCAGGATTGTCATCAGTATTGGAGAGTGGCACAAAGTTATATGTTTCCAATTTGGACACTGGAGTGACTAATGAAGATATAAGGGTACACATTGAGCTTGTCTTTTCACCTTTGCAATAGATATCTTTGAAGATTTGTTAAAACCAGACTTGAAACACAGGAACTCTTTACGGAAATTGGAGAACTAGTACGATTTGCAATCCACTATGACAAAAATGGACGTCCAAGTGTAAGTTATTCTGCCCTTCAGTAGTATAATGTTTTCAAGATCTTTTTACTTGCTAAGTTGCTATATGTTTATTAATACAAATGAATCTGGTTATTTGCTGTTTAAAGATGACAACACTATAAGAATTTGTTTATGTTATTATTATTTATCTAGAAGAAAGAAATATGATTGAATTATAACAGGATGAGAGGAGGAGAATGAAAAGGAAGAATATCACGAGCAGTTCTCTGCTGATGGTCAAAGAAAGTTAAGTTGTGCGAAGCTTGGCATGGCTGAGAAAGTCATAGATGAATAGTTCTCACTTTAGGATGTCAATTTCAAACCTTGCGCCACTGGCTCTCCGGATTTGGTTATAAAAAAATTGATTTCAAATTGATAAAATAGAAGACCTATAACTAATAGCTCTGTCTGTGTAAATTTTATGGACCTTTTGTCTTCTGTTATTTGTTCTTAGACCTCCAGTTGTGGATTAATTTAATATACTAATTACTTAGTCACATGCTGGCTGATTTACTCTTGGTAGTTCTTTTGTTGTTATATTACCTCTACAGAAAATTAAATAGGCAACTATATCAATAGAAGTATAGAACCACATATTCTCACATAGAAATTTGCAGCATTTGTCGGCAGAGATTTGTCTTAAGGTCATAGTAGTAGTTTATTATACAAACTAGATTTCCACTTCCTTAAAGGGTGGAAATTCCTAGTATCTGAATTCTGACTTGTAAACATGATATGAAATGACCCAAGAAGAGAGTGGAAGTTCTTAACCGTCTAGTACAATGTTTTGAAAAGTGAGAGGCGAAAAAAAGCGACGAGGGCTCGCTTCACAGAAGCAAGAAGCGTGAAGCGAAGCGCACACTTTTTCCATTAAAGCTCTATTTAGTACAAAATTTAAAAATATTAAATATGCATAAATAAATAGCCAAGAACTCAATAGATAACATAATATTTCAATTCTTAAAATAAAAAGACAGTAGCTAGTCATAACAAGCATCCAAGCAAACCACTAAAGTACTATAAATCAGTCTCGCGTCTTAATCAACCAACACAGATAGAGAATCAGAAACCAACAATCAGATAGAAGTTTAAAGCTTCTATTCTACATCCTACTACTCAATAAAATCTCCAAACTCTTGAAGTGCCATCATATTATTATCTTGAACAATATCTTCTTCATCATCGGAGGCCTCATCAACAAGGGTTCTACTTGAACCTGCTCTTTCCTTGCTCCTTAAAGTACTCCCCCTAAGACCATAAATACTCTCCTCAACACCACTTGTCGAAGTAACATGACCATAAGTGAGATCTTCTCCTTCGTATACTTCTTCATCTTCATGATTTGAAGGGGCTCCCGTTAACCATTCATTTGCATCATCAATACTATCCAACATAATTGGATCAATTGTATCGCGAGCATTGTAACGACGCACCAATGTTCTATTATATTTGATGAACACTAGATCATTGAGGCGTTTCAACTCAAGCCTATTCCTCTTTTTAGTATGAATCTGCACATAAATTGTAGAAAGTAATTATAAGGTGTACTTAGGACAAATCAGATACCACTTAATTTAGTAATATTGTAATGTAGTTTCTCACATGTTCGTACGTGCTCCAATTTCTCTCGCAACCGGATGAGCTACATGTTAAACTTTGAACTCTAATGGCAAACTGTTGCAAGTTTGGGACGTTATGACCATATTGCATCCACCATTCAACTATAGAATTATTTTAAAAGTTAATAACTTAAAAGTTAAGCGTTAAACACAATTAAAAGTTGAAATACTCACCTGGTGACCTTAAGGTTCTAGCTCTAATGGATGATTCCAATCCAATTAGCCCATCAGCTTTCATGTACCTACCAAGCTCCTCCCCTATTTTGTCTATCAAAGCTTTATTTGGGATCATCCTCTCAACACATGCATGATATCCCAGCTACACTTCTTCATCTAAAGTCCTCATCTCACTATTTTTATAATAGAGCCCGAGGTTCAAAATATGTGTGGCTGCATGCAAAGGTTGATGAAGTTGATCTATCCACCTTGCATCAATAATTTCAAAAACTTTCTCATATTTTCTTTATAATCAAATGCCTTTTCAATATTTTATTTGTCTATCCATGGCTTCATAAATGTAGCCCATTGGTGGTTTTTTCTCTCCATCCACCAAACGAAGTACAGTAACTAGAGGACCACCAACTTTAAGTGCTTTTACAGTGTCATCCCAAAAAGATGAACTAATGATGTGTCTAGCAACTTCTTTCACAAGAGTTTCCTTTGCATAGGTACTCATTCCATTCATTTGACATGAACATCACAAATTTTTCTTTTGCTTATAAAAACTATGCAAAGTCAGAAAAGCTGTTGCAAACCTTTTCTTCGCAGGTTTTACCAAGTTTATTTGGTTTGTGTATCTCCTCATCATGTTCAACAGTAATGCCCTTTGATTGATGTAAGAATGTATCTTAACAGCCTTGGCAAAAACTGTTCCAAAAAAATTTAGTAGTTAGTAAACTAAGTATAGATAATTAACATGAAGATTGAAAAAGAAAAGTAAAACCACTTATTCACCTGTAGAATATGGGGCTTCCTTGAAAATGTCACCAAACATTAAGTTGATACAGTGAGCAGCACAAGGAGTCCAGAAAATATGTGGGTACACTCCCCTCAACAATTCACCTGCTTTCTTATTCTCACTTGCATTGTCAGTCACAACTTGCACCACATTTTCCTTCCCAATTTTCAAGATTGTATTCTCAAACAATTTGAACATTTTAGTAGCATCAGTAGAAGAGTCACTAGCATCATGAGATTCAAGGAACACACTCCCCATCGGAGAATTCACCAAAACATTGATTACCATTTTTCCATTTCTAGCTGTCCATTTATCCATCATAATGGAACATCCATAGTTTTTCCATTGAACCTTATGAGCCTCAACAATCTTATTTGTTTTCTCCACCTCATTTTTTAGACAAGGAACTCTAACTTCATGATAGGTTGGGGGCTTCATTGCTGGGCCATATTGGCCTACTGCCTCAATAAATTCCCCAAAGCTCTCAGTATAATTAATACAATTAAAAGGGAGGCCTGCGTCATACATCCACCTTGCAAAAGTGGATACAACACGGTCCCTTAAAATCTTCCTAGAAGATGTTAAAATCAATGGCTCCACCTTTTCTTTTTTCATTGGGTTGTTGTGGGTAATAGGTATCTATAGGATCTTTAACATTGCTAGCGGTGGATGATCCACTCCCGCTAGCTGAAGCCTTCCTTTGGATTTTGAAGGAGGCCCCATTGGCATATTCACTTCAACTTCATCATTCTTCATTTGATCATCATCCACAAGATTAACCATTGATGCATCATTTGAGTTTTAAACTCATTTTTTTCTTTCATATACTCTTTTCATTTCTTCCTTAACAGCATTTGGGATTTTTGGACATACAATGACATCTTTGTAACCACCAATAAAATGTTTCTTGTGACGAAATATTCCACCGTTATATATTGTCACAAAAAACACATTTTATTCATGTGTTAGAGCCTATTGCAATTCCATAAGCCCAAGATGGATCTCTTTTTTGTGCCATTGAATAAAGAAATATACTACAAGAGAACAAAATAGTGAAATTATATACAGATAGACAGAAGTCAGAACACACACAGAGCAAAAAAAAAAATTAAAAAGAAGAAAAACAGTGCTGGAAATCAGAGAAGAAGAAGAGAAAAAAAAAACAGAGTTGCGAAGAACATAGAAGAAAAAGAGAAATAGAGTAGAAGAGAAAAAAAAACCAGAGCAGTTAATAGAAAAGAAGAAGAAACAGAGAAAAAAAAAACTGAGCAGTGAACAGAGAAGAAGAGAAATAGAGAAAAAGAAGAAGTCGCATACCACTAGCAGCAGCAGTTCCACAGTCGAAGAAGTCGCTTAAGGGTTTTAATTAGAATAAACCAAATAAACCAATAAAACCCTAAAAAAAACAACCTTAAATAGCGCTTAAGCGAGCTTTTCCTTGCCTTTTCTGCTTCATCGCTTCTCGCTTCTGGGCATGAAGCGTTCGCCTTTTTCTCACCCCATCGCTTCAGGTCAAAAAAGCGACCCTCTGTCACTTTGCGTCGCTTCACGCTTTAAGCGAGCGCTTCGGCGCTTTTCACAACACTGCTCTAGTATCGTATGAAATCACATTTACTAGTTAAAATCAAGATTTGAAGACGTATGAAAAATGTTTTTAATAACTATTGAAGATGGCCTACAAGTCCCTGACATTGGTTTTCGAGAAAGTGCTACTCTCTACCCTTTAAGAATTGTGTTGACATTTATTCTTGAAGCTTTTTTTTTTTCTTGTTTAATAGTGTGGACTTACCAGGAGTGATAGGGTCAGAAATGAGATTATTCGAGAGAAGTTGGGAGTGGCTTCGGTTGAAGACAAGATGCAGGAAGTGAGGTTGTGATGGTTCGGGCATGTGATGATGAGGTGCACGGATGCTCCAGTACGGAGGTGTGAAAGGCTGGCTGTGGATGGTTTTAGGCGGGGCAGAGGTAGGCCGAAGAAATATTGGAGGGAGGTGATTAGACATGACATGGAGCAGTTACAGCTTACAGAGGACATGACCCTCGATAGGAAGGTGTGGAGGACGTGGATTAGGGTAGAGGGTTAGTGGGTAGGAAGGCGTCCGTATTAATAGGAAGGAGTGTGTGTTGGTTTCTATGCTTGTTACTTTTTTGGCAGATTTTTGTTTGTGTTGTTTTGGTGATGTTTGTGGTTCCGAATGAATAGGCTATAGTATTACTTTGTAGGTATCTGGCTTCTTTTATTCTCTAGTGATGTGTTATCTTCTTTTGTTGTTTGTTTTTATGTTTTCGTTTGTTATTGTTATCTGTTCTGAGCCGGGGTCTTTTGGAAACAGTCTCTCTACTTCATCTGAGGTAGTGGTATGGACTGCGTACACTCTACCCCCCCCAGACCCCCCCCCAGGTGGGAATACACTGGGTATGTTGTTGTTTAATAGTGTCAAATCAAAATTTTATTATTTTTCGGTATCATGAAGTAGTAATCAGAAAAGAAAAAAAGATATTGAAATCCAGCATCTAGAAGCACATGTCAGTGTAGTTGCATACATATACAGATATCTGTATTTGTTGCTTTGGTCTTTTGCTTATGAGTTCATCAAATTTGATTTCAATATTTAGACTCAACGTTGGATTTTATGTTGCTAGTGTGTATGGTTTTAGTTTTGTCCTCAATTGTAAAATTGATCTTTTCTAAACTTTCAGGGCGCTGCTGAGGTGGTCTTTGCCAGAAGAAGTGATGCATTCCAAGCTCTTAGAAGATATAACAATGTGCAGTTGGATGGGAAGCCTATGAAGATTGAAATAGTTGGTTCCAACCCAGAAATTCCTTTGTCAGCTCGTGTAAATGTAGTTGGAGGAACCAACCGGAGTAGGACTGTTGTCATGGCGTATGTCATCTATTAACCATCTCTTCCTTTGGCCTGAGAATTTTGTTGTTTCATGTATGTGTTGCGTGTGTGGGAATGCTAACTGTGTGCTCTTACATACTCAAAGTTCTCTCTGTACAAGCACCATACTTCTTCTCTTGACCAAGTCTCATTCAATGGATATACTTGTGGTTGTAATACTGCCTAAATAGATTCTAGAGTCTGCTCCAATTGATTTCATTCATGTATGTGATGTTGTTGTTTATACTTTCATTGAGAGTTGAATTTGTACTTTGATTTCTTCAGGCCGGGTGGTCCAGCTCGTGGAAGAGGAGGTGCTATTAGTCGTGGTTCTAGGTAAATTTCTGCTGTGGTCTACTTGGTAGACGATCTGTGCTTGTGTTTCTATTATAAAGTCAAAGATCCGTGTACTTTTTAAAAAAAAATAAAAACAACAAAGGCTTTAGTGACTAATTGAGATAAATAATAAAATCCCTCTTTTGCACTACCAAGTAAAACTGAAAGATAAATACATGTATAAATATGGTAGATGTTCGGCCTGAGCTGCTTTTCATGGTTGCCTGTGTAACCTGGGTTTCATTTTTCTCTGCAGTCAAAGGGGCCGTGGTGGTTTGAGAAATGCACCTGGGCGCGGTCGTCGTGGCGGTCGTGGTTGGGGTAGAGGTCGTGGCCGTGGTGGTAGGGGAAGTAACAGGTTTGCTGATAAATCGGCTGATGATCTTGACAAGGAGCTGGAGAGCTACCATGCCAATGCTGACGCCATGCAGACTTAGTTGTGAAACTGCTGAACTTTTGACTTGACAAGAAGAGCCGATCAGGTCTACTATCTCCGTGGATTCCATTTCCAACTGATGCTTTCGGGTTGTAGTTTCTTATCGTTTATGATTGTATTGATGAAGAAGGGATTATTGTTTGATGAAGCCTTTTAGTAGTACCTAATGAATGAATGGTAAATAGTGTGGTTTATGTGTCTTTGCCAACTTCCCCTGCAATTTTGTTATGCATGAATTATGTTTTTAATTGTTCAATCGGTACCACCAAACCAAGGAGATGAAGAATCTCTTCTAAAATTGTGTCCGTGTGCTAATGAGCATTTAGTGAATTCCTGGGTATTGTTTGGTTGATTAGGAAGTGAACTGCTTAGATATAAAATTCAGTACATGATGTTTTTGGTTCTCAGTTTATAATTTCACATTTGCATAACTAATTCTTTAATTATTAGTCTTGCATAACTCTAATCAACCACCAAACAATTTCATGAGAATCGTTTGTTTGCTGATTCATATGTTAAAATTCGTATAACTTTATATATTGTTTGGTTAACTTTACATTATTATTATATTAATACATGTATTACTCCCGCCAGCAACCAACTCACTTTGGCGAAGCACTGTTGTAAGGTAAATGATAGTTATGCCTTGGTGGATCATTGTGGTTTTTTCATATAATATAGGATACTTAGAGATAGATGTGAAAAGTACGAAGTGAAATGAGCAACCAGAAACTTTCTATTTTCTTCTTCCTTGTGCAAGTAAGAAGGGAAATCATGTTTTGTAGATGATGATAAAACAAGACCTTCAAATTATTCAATCTCAAATATGGAATACCTCTAAACCCCACCCGTCACCCCAATTAAAGACCACACTGATCCTGAAAGGAAATGAACGATAAAAATAGGATGTTGATAATAGCATGATGTATCAACGAAAAATTGCGTGAGTATATTTCACTGATCCTAGATGGGTGTATTCTTCTCCTCCTCCTTATCCTCGTTATTTTCTCTCTTTCTTATCTTCTTCCTCCTCAAACTCGAATGCAGATACCGGAAACGACCTTTTAATTCCACTAGGAATAGCAAATGTAATCTTATTCGATTGAGCATCCTTGATCGAAATATCAAGCTAGCTCTTTAGTCTTAAACACCAGTTATATTTTTCAGTCGATGATCTTCAACAAACGATGTAACCTCAGTACCATACGAACCACCCGGATTCATGATTTCGACCAACTTCCACGATGTCCTCCAACGGGAGGAGTCCACGTGGCATGTTGATTTCCTCAAGAAGTTCAAGTGATTTCTCCATGCATATCAATGGATCTGTGTATATTTCAGCATTTCACGGTGTGTCAATGACATGTTTTTTTGAGAAGTTGGGAAAGGAAAAATGAGAGGATGAAATTTTAGTGTGGTGGAAGTTGTTAGAGAGAGGGATTTGGGAGTTGATGGTGTGGGATATTTATAGGCGGAGGGACAAGTCAGAATTTGAAGTTTATGCGTTCTGAATTTCAAAGTAAGATTCAAGAATTTATGAATTCCTACAACGACACGAGTTTATATATAATACTCCCTCTCTCTTAAATTATTTGTCGTGTTTCTGTTTTACACTCTACTTAAGAAAATATTTCCTAGGAGAGTTTTTGACTATTTAGATAGGAGGGTGTGGAAGAATTGGACTAGGACAGTAGGTTAGTAGGTAACAATATATTGTCTTGTGTTCGTTCATATTAGCAATCATATCATTGCTCTATAGTTTCTTGTCCTTCGATATCTGTCACTGTCTGTTGATTCCATGTACCTCGATCATCGTATTATTTTGTTGTAATTTCTATTCTGTTACTATCTGTTGTTTTGGAGTGCTTCAGACTGTTTTTCCTTAAGCCGATGGTCTATCGGAAACAACCTCTCTACCTTAGTGGTCTGTACACTCGACCCTCTCTACACCCCACATTGTGGAATGGAACTACACTGGATGTGTTGTTGTAATTTTTTCATTGGGCGGATAGAGAGTTGAAGATCCAATGCCCTTATTTTCGTAACATGTAAGTTGGACAGTACTTGATATTTAAAATCACTCGTTGAAGTTCTAAATTTTCCATGTGATACAATTGTCAGTTGCTTTTTGGTTACTCTTATGTTGGTTTATTGGTGTTAATAATTTGTTTTGGAGTTTTGATATTATGAGCAAAATTATAGTACTACTTTGGATAGATTTTCCATCTAAAAAGTAAAGTTCTCCTTTTACTAACAACTTGCTTGGGTGATTGTTACACATAATTTTATAATATACCTTATCTTATTATCTTAATGAATACAACATTTGAATAAATTGCATTGTTTTCCTTCGTTAAATAATACTACCATAAATTAAGAGTCACAGATCGGATGTAATTGGATGAGTAGTCTCCTTATATGTACTTGAACAATCCTTTCTTCATCAGCTAGCCTTTGAGGTTGTGTAAACCCTAAATTCATTTCTACATGGTATCAAAATCAGGCCCATCCTAATTCTTGTATACCGATGTTGGACCTCCATATTAAATTGTCCACGCACAAGATGTTTAGCCCTGACTGTGAGGTGGGGTTTTGAAGAGTTCCACATCGGATGAAAAAAAGATGAGCGGTCACTTTATATGAACTTGGACAATCTTCTCATCATGAGCTAGTTTTTTAGGTTGAGTTAAGACACAAGATTCATTTCTCGACAATAATAAAGAAAAGTTGGATAAGGAGTAGAGTTACTATATCATATAAAGGTAAGGTAAAAGATAAAATAGAATTATTACGCAATAAGCGCAATCAAACAAGGAAAAAAGAAAAGATAAAAGATGCAACCACACCAAACCGGTTGTTACATAAAATGAGAATTTTTGTCCTTAAAAAAGGATGGACAGAGGAAGGATGTCAAGCAATTGACGAAGTGAGAGGATAAGATCAGAGTGCAAAATGGAAATTCACATTTAACATGACTTCAAACACATCTCATAGAAAACAAAACAAATAAAAATGCAATTACAACCAATTACCATTCTTTCTGCTTCTATATTCCCCTCTCTTGGGCTTTAGAATTGTACATTCTATTTCAGATATTTTGTTTTACAAAAGAAAATGTACAGAACTATTGGATACAAAGAATTGTGGAAATACGAATAATACTTTTCTTCAAGCATCACAAAATTTGAAGAAAAATAAAAGAAAGAAAAGAGAAAGCACCTTCAAAGAGAGTTGTTAGTCAGTACTACCACTTGCTTCTTTGTTCATTGTTAACTTCCCCGTTTCATCTCTCGCGAAAAGCTTTTCAACTACTTCATTCCAGTTAGCTCTTGCATCGGTGGAATGGCCCGTACTTGTGGATGCGCCTTCTTCACCTTCTACAAGAGAAGCCGTCTCTCTTAGTCCTCGCGATGAAGCTTCCTCTTTATGCACTGAATGTTCCTCATCTGCGTCTGTTGGCACTGCGTGTGGAATGTTTAAAGTTACAGCTCTTTCTAATGCCTTCTTGTGTTCTTTTTCCAGTGTGTGCTGCCTATCAATTTTCTGCACCGGTGGTGGAGCCGTCGGTGCCTCAACACTCATAGCCTCCTTGAGTTTCTGCAGTGAAGGGTTTACTTAGGAAAAATAAAAATTTCTTCAACAAAGCTTTTCAAGTAAACGACAATGACTTTCTAGCTACAAAGAAAAAACAATTGAAAGGGAGCAACAGGTGCATTCAAAGATTTTCAATTGAAACGACGATGAATTCAACAGGTGCATTCCTCAAACTTAGCTACGTTTGGCCATATATTCAAATTTTGAAAATTTATCCTCAAATATCTGTTTGGCCATGAAATTTGATCAGATTTTCATATACCAGTTTTTGGGACGTCTATTCACAAAACATCAAATTTTTTCCAAGTAAAATGCATGTCCAAACGCAACTTCAAATTCCAAAAATCACTACTTCAAAAACTCAAATTTTGAAGTTTCAAGTTTCAACTTCAAATTCTATGGCCTAAATGGAGCTTAGCTCATAGAAAGTCTAGTCTCGCCTACTGGAGTGAGGTGTGTTTCTACACTTCAAACTTGAAATGCA
Source organism: Capsicum rhomboideum (assembly GCA_031232105.1). NCBI lineage: Eukaryota > Viridiplantae > Streptophyta > Magnoliopsida > Solanales > Solanaceae > Capsicum > Capsicum rhomboideum. The sequence continues at coordinate 51,511,512 of CP124707.1, forward strand.
AGAAGCCCACAAAGAATGAAATTTTGGAACTAATACCAAATAAAACAATGCAGGGAATACTAGATAGCTGCCATACAGTTAAACTACTTGGTGAATTTAGAGAAAAGCGGGCAGTGTTTTGTTCACCTTGGGAGAAATGCTATTATACCCAAAAAATAAAAAGAATCTACGACTTTATAACAAAGAGGATATCCCCGCTAATAGTCATCCCCTTTCACCATTAGCATGCATCAAGTGTAATTAATCATTTCTAGAATTTTTTTGGTTCCTTTCGTGGGTATAACCATGAAGTTCATTACGTCTTAAAGGCTCATGTCTACGTCCACAGATGCCTTTCTTAAATTTTATCATCATTTACTCGTAAAATAATCTCATGCTAGGGATATGAAAATCGAAATCTGAAGGGGGGAAAGGCATAACATATTGTATCAAATTCAGAAGTTACTTACCGCTAACGCCTTCTCTGATTCTCTTTGTATCCAAATAATTCCATGATCAGATGTTGCATTGCATGACAGCACAATATGTTCAAATCTTCCATCAACTGGGATCGCAGTTCTAACATCTGGAGGGAATCTCCCACATCTGTCGAGCAGGAAATGTGATTAAGAAAAACTATTGAATCATCGATGTCCCAAACATCAACGATTGAACAATTTGAAACTGCTTTCTAAAATTTTACCCAAGAGGTCAGCTTCTAGAGAAAAAAAATCTCTTTTCTTTTTGCTTAGAATATAATAAGCAGAAGACCTCACACTCGGTACCCCAAGATTTCATTATGAATGTACTTCATAATAGCAGTAAACAATCTGTTCAATAACTCTGAATCTAAGCATGCATAGTATCAAATACTGACTCCGTCCCAATTTATGTGATGGTGTTTGACTGCGCACCGAGTTTAAGAATGGAAGGAAGACTTTTTGAAACTTTTGGTCTAAAAAAAGTCATAGATGTTTGTGTGGCTATCAATCATCTCATTAAGGGTAAAATGGAAAGATTAAAATTTAGAAAGGTGTCATTCTTCTTGCGATTGACTAAAAAGGAAAGAGAGTCACATAAATTGGGACAGAGGAGTACAAAACAATGAGCAGTAAAGTTCAGTAAGTACTGATCCCAAATCACAGCATGAGAAAAATAAGAAACTTTGGTTCTGCTCTCCGGCAACTCGTAATCCACTTGAGGAGAAGAACAGAGGAAGACAGTAAGCATGTAATTAAAAGGTCTAAGCTAAAACTTTTGAAACTTAAACAATCACGTCTGGTAAAGTACTTCAGTCTGTTAACTAAACTTCAATATGCCCAACCATAAGATATATGACACAATTAAGAAAATCACATTAGGTAATCCAGTTGAACTAAAACTAAAGGCTTCTGAACGATGGGAACTTAAAGGAACCATTCACGGGTAAAAAGTGGCATTCACGGTAGGCAACAGGTAGAATACAAGAACGCTGTCTGCCCAGAGATTTGGGTTCAGAGATTTGGATGTTTAGATGGTGCATATCAGTTAGCTAGCACAAGTGATTTGACTTGTATGAACTTCTCTTCTTGTTAACTTTGTAACAGGTATCCAACTACACTTCCATGCCTCTTATCCGAATATAAGATCTGTTTTTTTTTTTTTGATAACCGTGTTGTCCGGGCCAACTTTCACGCACCTCGACTAATTTCACAGGATACCTCCCACTTGCAACAAGTACTAGGTAACTTTGTTACATGCCCCTGTGACTGCATGCCAACAATTTCTACCTGGTGTCTTCAATCTATAGACGTCATTAGCCTTTCTATTCTAGAGTCTCATTCGGTGAGAAGGGCATCGAATTTTGATGCAAGGGTAAATCAATTCTAGTCTGCATTGCTCTATTAGCTTGGAAATAGCAACAGTAACTAACATAGTAACATATTTCAAATATCAAAAAGTTTCAGTAACATCTTGAATAGTTCAAAAATTCTTCTTAGTCCAAGACGTCAGGTGGTATGTTGACAAAGTGATTTCGTATGTCTGAACCTATTGATGCGAAATTCTAATATTTTATCCTTGGAGACACGGAGAAGCACTCTGCGTTTCTACATATGACCATGGTTGGAATCTTGGAACCAGCCAACCAATGAGGAGGTAAGGCCGTCTAAAAAGTAAATCCTCATCGGAGATCATAAAAGTAAAACCGCCTGAAAACAGTAGTGCAGAATAGTAGTATCAATATTTGAACGTGATTTACCTGCAAAATTTTCTTTCGACGACATGATACATTCGACCAGGTGCATATAATCTTCTTGGATCTCTGAGCTTCCTACCTTCAGGTATGAAGGTATCTCTCAAGCACACCAAAAATAACAAGCACGGTAAACTGTTGAAAGCATTAACGCCCAGCTTAAGAGATACTTATAACAATTCATCCATAGGAAAAAAAGCCCGAAGGAATTTAGGAAACTCAAGGGCTTTGTTCTGCACCCAAAGAGTGTAGGATAATTGAACTAACCAGAAGACGGATGTGAATATATCTTCCAGCGGAGTGGGCGTTCTTGGTAAGAAATCATCCTGAAGAAGTCGGAATAGATATGTTAATACAGAGAACATGATTATTTCATGAAGTTCCATTTAGCAGTATGGAACAAATCAACACCTAGTTTATTGCATTCATAGCTTTCAGCCTGCAACTCCACAACTTTAGTTGAGAGATCCCAGAAGGAAAATAAATCACGAAGAACGAAACTTTAAGACAGCAACACAACAAAGACGAATTTATGGGGCTTTCTCGATCAACTAGTAGACTTGCATGAAGAAAGAGACTAAACAAGGCAGAGTACTTATTTAGAAGTAAACTGAACACCAAAGTTGGAGTCTTCTCAAGAATATTTAAATTCCCGAATAAAAACAGGAATCACATCAATTTTGGCCATCATTTTATTGCAATACCCTAAAAGTTTGACTGCCCCATCTTTTGAATCTCAAATATCCAGTAGCTGACAGAAACGAATGAACATGAAAGGATTTTTTAGGCCAAAATTTTCTCTTGCTATATATAACAATTTTTTAATCATATTTTCTCAGAATTTTCTCAGAATGAAGGGGAGCCTTGGAGTAACTGGTAAAGTTGCTGCCATGTGACCAGGAGGTCACGGGTTCAAGCCTTGGAAACAGCCTCTGGCAGAAATGCAAGGTAAGGCTGCGTACAATACACCCTTGTGGTGGGGCCTTCCCCGGACACCGCGCATAGCGGTAGCTTTAGTGCACTGGGCTGCCCTTTTTCCATTTTCTCAGAATGAATTTTAACTAACACTGTCTGATCCACCGTAATAAGAACTTGAACCACACTAAACACATGAAAAACACAGAAATGACCCTTCTTCCACTCTAGTGGCTTCAACTTCCCCCTCATTATTGACAGTTGAACAATTTAGATATGAGTTGTAAGAGAAAAATTCAACTGGTGTAAGCAGCTGAGCAGAACAAGATAAGATTTAGACAGAATGAAATGAAATGAGCTAGTTTGGAAGTGTCAAATAGTCTGACTGCACAACTCCTGCACTATAAAATCTTGTAAAACCAAGGTATCAGCGATAATTGAGAAGCTTTTTCCTAGATTGGTTCTTATACATGTAAGCATCCCAAACTCTTGATATGTGTTTTTCGAGTACTGTATATAGATGCCAACAAATCTTGACATAAAGACAAACTATAAACAAGAGACTGCATTTAACTGCACTAAAAATAAAGACGGGATGATAGTCAAAGCAGTCTCAAGGCATTTTCACCATTCATTCATCACAAGTCGATTGCAATAAATCCCTAAATGAAAGACATTTAAAAAAATTTCATCCGGTTTCTATATTTAAGGACGTATTAAGTTATCAGCTATAGATTTGGTTCTCTTCCTCTAGCCTCATAAATTCTTCTGCCCAAAACAATTAGCTAAATCAACAGACCAAAAATACATTTTAGTCTAAATCACACTAAACACCATATCCAACATTTTCAATCACAAGCTACTAATGTACAAAATATTAATCAAGCAGTGAATATTTCTCTGAATACGTTGCTAAAGCATGATCATAACAAATTAGAATAGCAAATCAATAATGACTACACCAACTCACCTGCAAAATCACTGAGTGGATAATATCAGCATATTTAACAGCCAAGTTGAGTGACATACACCTAGCAGGAGCAACAGCATAGCAACTGATTAAACTCCTCGGAATACCGCCTAATTTATCCCCGTGATTCGCCACAATTATAGTCAACAAAGATGCAACTCCAGAACCCAAAGAATGCCCAACAAATATCATCTTGTAACTCTTCCCATTCTCAAGCCAAAGCCTTTTCAAAGTCTCGGATTCTTTATTCAACATCCAAATTGCTGCCTTCAATAAACCATGATGGACATACCCACCATCAAACATCTGTTTCCCAAGCTTATTATCCATCAAAACTTTATAATCACTTTCTTTCACCAAATTTAAACCCCTAATGGCTACAACAATCTCAAGGTGGTCATGATCAAGGTAAATCAAATAAGGTGGAGCATTACCTGTCGGAAAAACAAAATAATATTTAATGAAAATATTGTTGGAAATAAATTGGAGAACCAATAGACTTATTTATGAACACATAGACACAATAGCAGATCAAGAAATCCCCATAAGGGGATTCAAAAATATTAAAATACCACATCCCCTATGATTTGAACCTGCAACCTAAACTGATTTTTGAACCCCCTTGTACACTACACAAATTTTTTCTCTAGCATTTTTGCCTATTTGCATAGTATCATTTTCCGCAAAAATGGTTCAATTAAATCCCACTGAAACCCCGCATGTATTGTTTTACCCCTATTGTATTGTATTGCCTTGTATTGTTTTAATGACTACAACGTTTGTATAGATTGTGTCGTTTTCCATCATTACATAATACAACACATTAGCAATTTGAAGAATAACCTTACAATATTATAAAGAAAAGTAGGATATGGGGCAGAGTTATTATAGAAAACTGCACAGACAATGACAAACTATGATCGTTAAATAATAACCAGAGACAAAATAAGGAAAAAAACAAGGTACCGACATGATCACACTAAATCGATTGTTACTTAAAATCGCCATACTTAACAAAGGATTCAATGATATGATACAACAAAATTTAAGTAACAATCAAAACAAACATTGTATTTAAACTAACAACACAATACGATAGATAACAACCATCCAAACAAGTTGTTAAACGACGTATTTAGTGATACGATTAAAGTGACAATCAAAACAAATATGGAATTAAACTAACAACACAATACAATACAATACAATAGGTAACAACATCCAAAAAAAAGCCGTTAACAATGAATGTAATGATACGATTAAGTAACAATCAAAACAAACATTGTTTTTAGGCTAACAACACAATACAATAGATAACAACCATCCAAACAAGCTGTTAACTATGGATTTAATGACACAATTAAGTAACAATCAAAACAAACATGGTATTTAAACTAACAACACAATACGATAGGTAACAACCATCCAAATGAGCTGTTCACAAAATTTAATGACACGATTAAGTAACAATCAAAACAACCATTGTACTTATACTAACAATAGGTAACAACCATCCAAACAAGCTCGTGTTATGCACTGTCCTAAGAAACTAACTATTTCAGCAGTAAGAAAATTTTTTACCAAGAGTTTCTTTATATGCAACATGCTTCACAGCCCAATGGGGGTTAAGCCTATAACCTCCTTCAGGTGCAAACTTTGGGTTTTGAAGATCATCTTCATAGACAGCAAGAATTGTACGACAAAGACGAGGTATAGGTTCGAATTCATCGTAGGTTGCTGGAGGCCACGTGGCACTGTCATCATTGCCTATGTAAGTACAACGTTTCCACACCCAACGCATACATCCTAACACCACTACACACTCAAATCCACAAGCAACTGACATTAATTAAACTTAAGCTAAAATCAAGAATTTCTTACTATAAAAATCTCTAATTTTTATACTAAAGATTGTATTTTTGGAGGTTTACAAGTGGAAATATCTATCAAGTAGGGTTGTAATAATTTGCAAGAATATGGTTTAGGATTTTTTGGGTCTTTTTTTCCAGATTGAATGAAACTGGAAAAAATCAAGAATGTTATATATATGGGTATGATAAAGATTGTATTTTTTTGAGGTTTATAAGTGGAAATTTCAAGTGGGGTTGTGATGATTTTCAAGAATATGTGATTTTTATTTTTTTTTCAAGATTGTGAGGTTTGTAAATGGAAATTTTACGTGGGGTTGCAAGAATTTACAAGAAAAGAATAATTTTTTTTGGGTTTTTTGAAGATTGAATAAGAAGTGGGAAAAATGAACAACATAATAGAGCTTAAAAAAAGTCGGTAAATTCTATATGATGTCACGTGGATTTACAAGAAGTTTTAGCCTTTAGGACATTAATAAAAGATTATTTATTTTTCAAGTTTGAATACAGAGGGGATTGATCTGATTCCACTTTTTGTGCTATGATAGAAATAGAATGGTCAATTGAATTGTTCTTTGTACCAATTCATGATTATTTAGGTGTTTAGACATATATTTGATTGTGTTTCGATTATAACACTTGGTTGGTTGTTTTTTTAATAAATTTTTCACTATTTTTTTGTTAGTTGTCGTAATTACTCATTGTTTTTCTCTTCTTTGTACTTGGATTTTCTATACTTCAGCCATAAAGTCTTTCGGAAACAACCTCTCTAACTCCTCGAGGTGTTGCTAAAGTCTGTGTACACTCTTAAACCTCATTTGTGAGATTTTACTGGTTATATTATTGTTGTTGATACTTGTTAGACGTAGATTTGATTGAAAATTGAAAAAAAAAAAAAAAAAAAACTTGAAGTGGAAGTTGATTATGATATCTGAAAAAGGTGATGTATACGCAAGTCTTATTCCTAACTTAGAAAGTAGAGAGACAGTTGACACTACTCAAAGATATTAGAATATACATTTCACTCGGAAAAAATGAAGCTTTATAAAAAAAAAAAAAATTTAAAAAAAGATTTTTCACTTGGTTGAAAATTTTATTTTCAAAACTAACCAGATAACTAGTCCAATATACATCAAAATAATATGTTTTTTTAAATAAAAAAAAAAATTCTATATCCAAGCGGCTTCTTATTTTTTATCATGCGAGCTGTTTTTTTTGGTGTAACATAGCTTTTGGTTCAAACTTCAAAGGCTTATGAACTTGCGGGGAAGGTATTGGATTATTGAGTGGGGAAGGGACAAAACAAATTGCGCGTGTGGTGTTTCGACGAATTGACTCATTTTCCACGCTATCAAAGTTGTATACTTCTTCCCAACAAAGTGATCAATATCTTCGCATAGGGTTATAGTGGAGTGATAAGTATTCCTTCATTCTTAATAGAGGTCTTGAGTTCGAGTTTTCCTGACTATAAAATTGTCTTTGTTAGGGAGCGTTTTAACCCCCTAATGTAAAACTTTCCGACGCAAATTCAGATTTAGTAGGGTACCCAACATCGGATAGGGAATCAAAAGAAAAATAGTATCATTGTGTACCAACATCACAGCTCACCGACATGGATTGTGATGGAATGGTTGGGTGGGATTGCTTCGCTCTTAACTAGAGTTCTCAAATTTGAATTGTTAGAAATGAAAAAGATTTTGTTGAAAAAGCCGCCCTCCAGAAATGAATCCTACAATGCGCGATTTAATTTAATCGGACCCAATACAAGTACCGAATAACGACAGAGAAAAAGAAATGTCACGACTCGCAATTTTTAGCTGCTCCCTCCGTTTCAAAAAGAATAACCTACTTTCCTTTTTAATACGTTTCAAAAAGAATGACCCCTTTCCTTTTTCGGCAATGTTTTAATTTCAACTTTCCACGTGGCATGTTTAAGACCACAAGATTCAAGGGTATTTTGGTACATTTGCCATAACTTTAATTTAGGACCACAAGATTCAAAAGTTTTCTTTATTTTTTTAAATTTCGTGTCAAATCAAATTAGGTCATTCTTTTTAAAACAGAGGAATTACTTTTGAAGTGCTATAATTTTGTGGCAAAGATTTTCTCAATTTTCAAATATTATTTTTCAATCAACTTCAAAAAGAATTCCATACTTCAATCAAAGCATATGTAATAAGTATTTGTATCATTATAGTTGGAAGTCATAGTACTAATTGGATGTGAATTGTATTTATCACTCGTTATTAGCCGAGGAAATGTGTCAACATAGTGCTTTCTACATCTATAGTGGAATGACAATTCTTCTCATTAAATGGTCTTCATCTTTTGATATAGTCAGATAACTTATAAATGAGTTAGACTCAAAATTCATTTTATTATTATGTCATCAAGTAGCTTCATCCAATTCTTATTTCACTTGATATTTGATCTTCATATTATCTTGTTCAAATCCTAGGTGTCAGGACTAGGCGTACCAGGGATGTTAATAGTTCACACCGGTGGGTGAAATGCTAATTTGACTCCTTATATGGTCTTGTGGAATTCAATGAGACAAAAATGATTCTTCAAAAATCTCGTGTATTAATTTTATATATATCTTTTATAAAAATTAGATAAAAGCATTACCCAAACTTTTTGCAATTGAGGCTAGTCAAGTACTATATAATTAGATACAAATTAATTGAACATGTAGTCAATGTCTGCGTTTGGTGACCTTTCCATGCAAATTCCATAATTATTTCTTTTAATTAATCTGACCATTCAACAAGTTGAGAAGGTATTGACCAATCTTCTTTTCCTATGGCCTAGGAGAAAAGGGCATTTGATAGGCATGTTGAATATTCCTTCGGTATATGTGAGCTTATTCATATTGTTGATACTAAGCTCGGAAAAAAAAAGAAGTGAATTGTCGATGGTCAATCAAAAATAATTTTTCTACTTATAAGTATTGGGGATAAGGCTATGTATATTTTACCTTCGCAAATGTCACTTGCGGAATTATAGTGAATTTATTATTGTTGTAATATAGTAAATGTTGACGGAATAAGATAAAGAAGAAATTAATACCCTACATTCTATCTATATTTCAAATTAGATGTCCTAAAGTTCTTTTTTAATCATCTAGAACTTCAAAATGCTGCAATAGTTTCTTTCTTTTGGTCATAAACTGAAATTTTATAATTTAGATAAATTTACTAAGAAGAAACATAAGAACTTTTGCATCGAGCGGAGCCAGGATTTTCATTAAGAGGGTTCGAAATTGAAAAAAGTACACATACAAACTAGTCGAAGGGAGTTCAACATCTACTATATATACATAAAAAATAATTTTAACCGTGTATAAATAGTATAATTTTTTGCCGAAGGGGGTTCATCCTGGCTCCGCCACTGCAAAGACATAATTAAGTTAATAAAAGCGTGTTCTTTTAATAACGCAATCTTAGAACATATAAAGGTCCTAGATTCAAGTTTCATCACCATGACAAATATTTTTTTTAAAAAAAGCAGTTTAGCGCACTAAAGCTTCTGCTATGCGCGGAATTCGAGAAATGACTGAACCACAAGGGTTTATTGTACGCAGTCTTACCTTGCATTTTTGCAAGAGGCTGTTTGCAGGGCTTAAACCTGTGACCTTCAGGTCACATGACATCAACTTTACTAGTTACTCCAAGGCTCCCCTTCACCGTGATAAATATTTTAAAAAGAAAAAACAACTTTCACATTTTTGGAACATGTAAAATAAATAAGCTATGACGATTCTATTTGTCAATTTTATTTCTTGTCTGCAATTCAAAGTGAAAAAGACATAAAAACGTGGGGAAAAAAAAAGAACAAAAAAAAGAACATAGATCACCAATCAACCCATGAAATATCTAGATGCTAAGATTTTTGGTTTTGGTTCATTTCTTTTCTACCTCATCTAACTAAATCAAAATTCTAGAAGTATGTCTATTTCATAAAAACCCGAAGTAAGAAATAACGGTAAAAAACACATTTAAATTATCATTTTCTCGCAAGTTTAACACTTAAATTATTAGTTAATTTCTTTTTCTAAATGAACTATCATCAGCTATTCCATTCTCTTATCCGAACTATTACCATCTATGTATTAAAACACATCTAGTTGGGTAGGTAGTGATTGTTCAAATAGGAAAAGAGAACAATTGGTAGTTGGCGTAATCAGCTTCGAGATGTGTTTTAATATATAAATGATGATAGTTCAGGTAGAAAAAAGGAACAACTAATAGTTAAAGTATGAAACTCGTAAAAAAGAATGATAATATTGATGTTTTTTTTTTACCATTAACTCTATTTTAAAATGCAAAAATAGAATTTAATAATGGAAAATTGGAAATACAATATTCATTTCCTACTTGGGTCATGAAATGGAAAGAGCCTACAACACAAAGATTGGGCTCAACGGCCCATTTACTGGAAAAGCCCATTCAAAAAGCCCTACTGATCAAAATCCTATTTTTTTTTTTTTCAATTTATCATCGAACGTTGGTATCTTATTGAAGTCTTGACTAATTAGGATTTATATCCAAAAATTGAATCTGAGATTTTTTTTTTGAGAGGTAAATTTATATTTCGTGTCGTAATAATACTCACAAGTTATTCCCCACGTGACTTTAGTTTCTAAAACAACGCCCACTAGACATAAGTTCAGTTGCGAGGGGCAGAAATTAAAGATCAGTTCATTTAAAGGACACATCGTGCAATTTTATGTATATATTTTCACCTCGATTTATAACTTGACTATGACAAATTAGTATGATTTCGTATAAATATTGAGTGCGAATAATTTTTTTAGGCCAACTTTCATAAATTTCAACTGTTTAGTACCTAATTACACTCTATCCCCACTCTTTTCAAATTACATAAAATCCCAGATTTTGAACTACCGGATACATTACTTAGGGTCGTGATACATCACTTTTCGATACAGAACTAATCAATCAAATTTTTATGTATCAGTAACACAATTCTCATTTCCATACATAAGTCGTATGTATCAGTAACACAAAAAAGAATTCTAATATATATTTTTGTCATATTTTCAAAAAATACATCATTCTTATGTATCTATACACAAAAATCAGTGCGATACATAGCATTTATACTTTTTTTAGCCGGTCCAGTGGAGTATCTTCATGTCCTTCACCGCTCTATTTTTCACATTCTCCATCTGCACCTTCCATCCGCCATTAACACCATAAAAATACTCTCTCTATTGAGATCCTCCATTAACAACACCCATGGCAACCACTGAAACCCACTAGCAATGTCAACCAATTCCACCGCGAGCACACCCCACTGCTATTTCTAAACTGCAAGACTCATCAGTCCAGGTCACCGATTAATTCTTCGATCATCGTAGACGATGATGAGATTGCCCCGTTGGATGCTTTTATAACCTCAAGCTCAATGGATTTGCCTGAAGTTGAGAATTTTAATAAATCGGTAGTCAGCAGTTTGAAAGAGAAAAATGGTTCGGGAAAAGAAGAAAAGCCTAAGATGAGCATGGAGAAAATTATGGATAGAATTATCCCAGGTGAAGATCCAGATTCGAATTATGGGAACGTTAAGAATGATGAAGATACTTTGGAGGAAGAAGTTGATTAAGAATTTATGAAATGGGTGAAGAAAACCAAGGTCAAGAAACTGATGTATTCGATGATTTGGAGAGATAAAAGTAAAATCTGAATTTTTTATAATTATTTTAATGGGTTGAGATTTTAGATAATAATGGTAAGTTAAGGTGTGGTACTTATGTAATTTTTCCTTTTTAAAAATCTTTTTTCTAACAAGTGGAGACCCTTTTCTATTACCCACAAGCCATAACAACAATATAGTGCTTTCTTCTTCCTGCCTAATACAAAAGGCAAATACACTTAATTATCCAATTCAGCTGGCCAAATCAAGAAAATTTTCAACCATTAAGAAGAAACTACCAACTACCAACAAATTGAACTTCCAAATAATTTACTCCCCTCGTCTATCTTTATTTGTCCACTATACTAAAAATAGATGTTCAACAATTCTTGTTCTATTTGAAAAATCAATGGATAATTTATCATTTTGTGTCCATTTTACCTTGCTATTAAATACTATTCATTACCTAATGTATTTCCTAAAGCATTAAATTTATTAGATTCAAATGTTGATAAAGATGTGTTTCAAGGCAATAGTGGATAAGTAAAGAAGAATGGAGGGAGTAACAAGATTTTCCCATTAACAAGAAAAACATCAAAGCCATCACCTACTATGACTAAACTTGAAGTACATGACACACAAAAAAATGTTATGCAAATTCACTACACACCTATTATAAATTCTCACAATCAATTGCAACATTTGTCAAGTACTAAACCAAAAAGGGGGGAATTCCTCCTTCTATCTCGGAGTATCCATTTACTCGAAATTGCTCGGTTATCGTTTTTTTAACTTTTTGTAAACGAGAACTAGCTTTTTCGAGTTGTTCAAAATGGTGAATTTAGCTCAAGTTCTTGGATTCTTGATTATTGCAATTGTTGCATCTAGTGGTTCAGCTGGAGAACAAGTTGTTACATATGTGTTTGGTGACTCATTGACAGAAGTTGGCAACAACAATTATTTACAATCTCTAGCCAAATCTAATTACCCTTTTTATGGAATTGATTATGAAGGTGGAAGAGCTACTGGTAGATTCACAAATGGAAGGACTATTGGTGATATCATATGTAATTTCTATGAACTTTTCTTCATAATCTTGAGTAAACTTATTCATTTTCTCCCATTTTCAGGTAGTAATTAGGCGGGTCGGGTTAAAACTATGTTGCTTGACTTTTCAAAGATATTGTCGCACATGTGTTAGATCCTCCAAAATACACTACTTTTAGAGGATTCAATATGCATTAGGCAACAATTTGAAGTATCCAAGCAACATAAGTTAACATGGATTGAATTAATAAAGTGATCATTACCTAACTCGTCCAAAAGTTTGTTGGGTCAAAATAAGTTGTCTCAACTAGGGTCAAATAATGGGTCATAATCCAATTCACCGAACAAGACCAGCCTCGCCACCTATTTTATTTATTTATTTTTATTTGAAAATAAAATGCGAAAGTTAAAAGCATTTTTTTGTTAAATTAGTGGATTAGTTCTTTGCAAATTCATATAATTCACAATCTTCATGTTCTATATTATATATTTTTTGGATTTGGGTTGCATTTTGATATGTCGGATTACACTAGTTTGACCATTTTGAACCTCATAGTTTGATGAGTCATTTCGAGTTTAACATGTTAGGTCTAACACAACAAATATGTCATGACCCAACTACTAAAAAAAATGAGAACTTCTAAGGAATGTATATGACACAATTCGTTAGACATTACCAACGAGCCAAATTTCAACGGATTTCCAACCGGATGCCCGTTGGATACTAACAAATGGATTGATTTTAACATATTTTTTCCTCTTCAACTTTCAGCTGCAAAACTTGGGATTCAATCACCACCCCCATATCTTTCTTTAGTACCAAATGATGACGCAATCTTGAAAGGGGTGAATTATGCATCTGGTGGAGCTGGAATTCTCAATGATACTGGACTCTATTTTGTAACAATCATTTCCTCTCTTTTTTTTAATGGCATAATACATAAATGTGTCCTTTAACTCGGTCTCAACTGTCATTTAGGTCCTTCAATTTTGGATGTGCATAAGTAGACACTTAAATTTGTATAAAGTTGAACAAGTAGACACTCTAGTCCTACGTGGCAATTAGTGTGAGATTGTCATATAGATGCCACATAGGACGCGTGCGTCTACTTGTTCAACTTTGTACAAGTTTAAGTGAGTACTTGTGCACACCCAAAGTTGGAGAGCGTAGATACGTTGAAGGACATGCTTATGTAGTAATTCTAAATTCTCAAATTAATTTAACTTGCAACTGATTCTTAATTTTTTATATGCACAAATTATAGATTCAGAGAATGACATTTGATGATCAAATAAATAGCTTTGAGAAGACAAAAGAAGCAATCAAGGCTAAAATTGGACAAGAGGCTACAGAAAAACATGTTAATGAAGCTGTCTACTTTATTGGAATGGGTACGTTTTGTTCATTAATTATGTTGCTCAGACTTTCTAAATAGATTGTCGCAACACATCCGTGTCAGATTCTCTAAAAATACTGTCTTTGGAGAATCTAACACCCGACAATATCTTTAAGGAGTCCGAGCAACATAAATAACACCATAGTAGCATAACTTTGTGGAAAGTGATAAAAATTACAAGCAAATGCATGTCTTGGTAATGTATTTACCAAAAGTGAAACAACTCTACTGCTCTGATGCCAAGTTCTTGTAATTTTTTTCAGGTAGCAATGACTACGTCAATAACTTCTTGCAACCCTTCTTAGGTACCGGTCAACAATACACACACGACGAGTTTGTAGAACTTCTAACCTCGACCTTAGGCGAACAATTCACAGTAAGTTATGCAAAGTTTAATACTGAAAAGCAAACACTATATATGTATGTATTAGTTATGCGCAAGATTTTATATTAGAAATCAAACGTTGTACAAGTAATACAGAATGTGATAGTAAGTAGTTGTCTATTTTGCGTGCCCTTCCTGTACTGACCTACTGTATATTGTTGTTAGTGCACTGACAACGTCAGCTAAAGATGAAATTTTCTTATACTTCAAATCAAACGACTCCTTGATTTTTTTTTGATTTTTTTTTTTTTTTCATTTTCTTGAATTTTAGAGGCTTCATCAACTTGGAGCAAGAAAGATGGTGTTCCATGGACTTGGACCACTAGGTTGCATTCCTTCACAAAGGGTGAAATCTACAAGGGGAATATGCTTGAAACAAGTCAATTTATGGGTGCAAGAATTCAATTCAAAAGTCAAGAAATTGGCTGACACTTTGAATAAGCATCTCCAATATGCACAAATAACATTTGCTGACACTTATCCATTAGTTCTAGACTTGATTGAGAACCCCACTTCTTATGGTAAGCACAATTCTCTCATAACTAGGAAATAATTTGTTGTTTTGAAAATTTAAAAAAATGTGACAAGAGGGAAGGCGTGCTACAATTGACATAACAATCGGCTAAAATTCAAGAATTTTTAATGTTTTTGTAGACAACTTATATTTACTGGACAATCAACACGCAAATGATTTCTCCCTTTTACCTTTCATGACCTATCGATGCCTCACATACGTAGGTACCTACGGAGTGTAATTTCGACTATAGGTGATCCCAGTACGGGAATAGTTGCAGGGACACACATTGCTTTTTAAAATTGTCCAATAACTAGCTAATTTGGTCTCGAGATAAGGAATAACTAGTAGACTAGAGAGGAGGTAGCCTTTAGAATACAGGTTCAACAGAACACAATAACTTTGACCTATCCATATATAAGTATTACGAAATTTATTAATATGTATAAAATTTATTTAAAACTTAGTTACTAACACTTGATGTTGTCGTACTAAAATTCAAAGTTCAAACCATGAATACTTTGAACTAAACTTCAAAAGTTTGGTAGTACTTTTCGTTTTCCCCTTTCTTATGGAAGTTTTTTTTTTAATTACTTGGACTTTTAAAGATGTAATTTTTGTTTTCAGGTTTCAAAATTTCGAATACATCATGTTGCAATGTGGACACAAGTGTTGGAGGGTTGTGTTTGCCAAATTCAAAGTTGTGCAAGAATCGAACTGAATATGTATTTTGGGATGCATTTCATCCAACAGATGCAGCAAATGCAGTGCTTGCAGATCGAATTTTCACCACGTTGTTTCATCAAACCTCCTCTAGTCCTGCACCAGCACCAGCACCTTCTCATCGAAAGTTATTTTCAAAAAAACATAGAAATTGACTTCGGTGGAGGTGAGAAGTAGAGAAGAACGAGACCTATTATGGGACATACAATGTATTACAGAATGAAACCTATTATTAGACACTTTATGTTGAGTGAGAAGAATGATTATTCGAATTGTCATCATAGGTTGCAATTGCTGTTTCTTCTATTGAAGTTTAATTACCTTATGTGAGATGTCAATAATTTGTATATTTTGAAGATGAATGATACTCCTTTACAAGGTTATTCTTTTCCATCAAAGATGAAAACTTTCTAATATTATGAAAACAATTTCAAAGATTAGATCTTTCCATTAAGTTCATTCTCTGATCATTAGAGATTAAAACAATATACGTAGGTTCAAGTCTTAGTGAACAGAGTTATTCGTGTACTACTAGAACGGCCTTGGCTTTGCTGTCTAGTAGACAGCTCGTGGAGTACGTAGTTTTAGATGTTGATTTGGTTACCGAAGAAGTTAATATTGAAGGCTAAGTATGTTGTAGCTGATATCCAAGTTTTTATTTCAATATTTCAAGGTATAATTAATCTTAATTCTTCAACAAATGTTTCTTATTAGGTACTCTAGGCATTACTAGTGCATGTATTTCAAGTCACAATTGATATTTAGAAATTTAAAACATCAGTATTCCATTCATGAATTTTTCTCAACTTCATCTTCATCTAATAATTCCAATAAATCATGGCAAAAGATGGGCAAAGTTAAATAAAATATATTCAAAAAAGATAAAAAGAATTATTGCTCTCAGACATGGGCCAAAGTTTTTCCACATGAGAAATTTGATAAGAATTTAACTAAACCTAAAAAGATTTTAAACTGAAGAATAAAATAAATCCCACTCAATTTCAATTTTCTTTGCAAAAAAATCTTTCATCTTTACACCAAAATAAAATTGGAGTAAAGATTCATAAAGACTTTTTACATTAAAAAAAAGAAATTGAGTAAACATTCTTCAGCTAAATATCAAAAAAGGTCTAATTCAAATCCTTAACACACTTCTTTATTTCAGTGTGGTTAAAGCAAAATAAATCATCATTGAGCAAAAACAATAAACCAAATTTATTTTCTGATAATTGTTAACTATGTTGCTCGGACTCTCAAAAATGTCATCGAATGCGTGTCACTTTTTAAGGATCTGACACGGATACAACAATAATTTTGGAGTTTGAGCAACTTAAATTGTTGAACCTACGAGAAAACGCATAAATTCATGAGAAAAATATTGAAATCTGCGTGTCCATAAGTACCAAAAAAATGAAATTGATTTAGCATCTTTTCGTATTTTCTCTGTTGTTTATTAATCGAATCAGAGAAAATCATAGTAGATGCTATAAATAATTACAATAAAAATTCAAAAAGGAAAAGAAAACAAATTAGAAAAGGAAAAAATTAAAAATATTGAGGAGAATTGAAGCAGATCTAAAATGAAATTGTTAAGAGAAAAAAAAAAAAATCTAAAATGGGAATTGAATTTTTTATGTTAGTAGATATGAATATTTATAGGACGTGTAGCTAGGGTTTTCTGATGGGCTTTGGGCTTGTTGAAATCATTTCAGCCCATTATGGTTAGGATTTACATGGATCAGATATATCTTTATCTCAAACTTATCCACATTTAGGGGTCGTTTGGTTGGGAAATGGGAACAAGTTATGCGGGAATTAATTATTCCGGGATTAGCTATCCTGGGATAAGTTATCACATCATGTATATGGGATAAATTATCTCATTACTATGATATAAATGGTGAAATAAATAATCTCGGGACTACCTGATACTTCCAAACCAAATGCTGAATAAAATAATCTTGCATTTTATTTTGAAATTATTATACCTTATACCTCACACCAAACGACTCCTTAGTATTTATTCCGTAACAAGCAATTCAATACTAATAATGAAAAATTAAATTAATTATACTTGTATTGCTTAAAGTTACTAAATGAATTTATAAAGTTGATGACAAAAGTAGTTCGACATAGATGAATTGATATTGCTCAAGCTAAAGTCAATGCAATTTTGAAGATGTTTGTGCCTGGAAATATTCATGAAATAAGAAGTTTTCAAAGAAAACTAGCGTCTCTTATGATATTCATCTTAAACCTAACTGGAAGATGTCAATAAAAAAAAAAATGAATAAATTTAAGACATTTATTTTCTTTTTTCGTATAAAGGTGTTGAAAGAATAGGCGCATCTAGAGTTGTGGAACTTGAAGGAATAGAATGACCCGCTAGAATGGGCAGAGACAATCAATCATTGACTTAAACTTTCTAAAATATTTGTTTGCTTGGTGTAAATATCGTATCGGTGAATTTTTTTAATTTGATTATTGCCATGTTAGCTTACAAGAAGAAGAAAAGATAAGCTAGGTAATTCTAAATTTCATATTATAAAAGAAATAACCAACTATTTAACAGCTATTAAGTACAACCACACCAAACTGTTTGTACCCCATATTAATTCCAATTTTCACTTTTCTAGCTACTATTAGTATCACTACGACCACCAATGCCACCACCTGCGCCACTGCCGACTCCGTCATCGTTATCGTTACCACCACCGCCGACGTTGGCACAGACACCACCAGGCCCGCCACTGTTCACGGAGACTCCGACAACATCTTTTGCAGTACCATCTAATTTTGAGCCATCATGCACAACTTTTTTGCCATCTAGTCCGATAGAGATGGATGTAACCTATGTTCAATCGATTCAACTGAATCAGTATTATATATGTAATATGTGTCACGCGCAATAGAAAATTAAGACTCAAATTTAAATAAATGTTAGTTCCTACACCCTATGATTTTAGAAATATAACAAGTTTAGTGCTAAGAACCTTAAAAAATGAGTGAGACAAATTCAAATCTCGAATTTGTTTCTGTTCTCCAGAACCACTACCTTTTGAACCATCATGCACAACTTTGCTGCCATCTCCAATAGAGACGGATGGAGCCTATGTTCAATCGATTCAACTGAATTAGTATTCTCGACATGCAATAGAGGTATAGAAAGTTACTAAAATTTCATTTATCTTTGAAAGTATGTGAGTTCAGTACTAAAAACCTTAAAGGTTGAGTTTGTCAACTTTAAATCTTGAATCTGTCTCTGATCTTCGGAACTATTAGCAGCTCCAGTGGGCTCGTAGACATTGACATGGACAGAAGATGAAGCAACAATAGAAGGGGTTCCTCTTACATCTCCGGTAGAGACAGATGGAACCTATGTTCAATCGATTCAACTGAATTAGTATTCTTGACACCAAACAAATATATATATATATAAACCGTACGTATGATAGAAAATTACTAAAATTTTAATAACTTTTAAAAGTACAATCAGTTCAGTACTAATAACCTTAAGCTTAAAGGTTCGACTCCCCAACTTTAAATCTTGAATCTGTCTCTGAATTTCATCTCCACCGCCGCCTCGAGCAGAGTAGACATTGACATGGACAGAAGATGAAGCAACAACAGAAGGGGTTCCTCTTACTTCTTTTGTGTATTTGCAAAATATGACGATGAAAATGCTTACTATAAAGGTAGTAAACATTGCTACAAGATAAATTTTGAATGACAAATCCATTTTTCTAGCCAAGTTTTGTGAGTTCTTGTGAAGAATTGAACATTTATTTTATAATAAGTTTCACATGAGTCATTTTCCATAATTTTTCTATAAATGTCTCAGTTAATTTCACCTCCTGCAAAACGTAATTACCCTTTTTGATAGCTATTTATTATGATATCACATGATTCTTCTAGGAAACTTCTCTGTAATTTCATCAAGAAAATGACATTTGGTAAAATTAGTAATTTTAATTTATGGTGGACTTTTTGCCAGTTATCACTTTTTGAGATAATTGTAATTAAGTAAATGACTCATCCTTTTATTTTGCTTATAACGTATAGACCTTTCAAAATTACGGTCTAAGAACCTCTTTTGAGCTAACTAATAGTTTTACGAGAAAATGTTAGTCCGCGATCTAAAATTTTGCAAGTAATTACAACTGATAGACGATAATCTATTTTTTTAGTCCATCATCCGTCTTAGTTTTGGTGGACAGAGTTATCTGATATCTGCTGCTAGTGGGAGGTGACAAGTATCTCGAAGATTTAGTCGAAGTGTGCGAAAACTGGCTTGGACACCACGTTTGTTAAAAAAAAAAAGATATAATGTAAATGGTGACTTAGAAAAAGGACATTTGCGTATACCAACCTAATAACTTGGGATGGGTGATTGTAGAAATATTATCATGAATTTTTTTGTAAATATTCTTCAATTGTAGTACTCTGCAAGTTGTTCTGGATACCACGGTAGACATATGACACTGACAAAAGACGGTGTAGCAACAACAGGACGATCGCCTTGTATTATTTCCTTACGTCTAAAACTATCAGTGCAACATTCTATGATCAAAGTAATTACAAAGACAAAAATCAGTAATATGATGCTAAACACGCCAAACGTGTCCATATTTTCTAGTTAATCAAGTTACTTATAAATTTTTTGTAAGAAATGAGCCTTCTTTTTAGACTAATAAGTTGCACAAAACAGAATTTCCATTAGTTAATTTGATACAAATTAAACGCAATTACCATATTTGGTTACTTTGATTCTTGTAGGGAACTTCTGCGTAATTTCATCAAGAAAATTACATTTTTGGTAAAAATAGCTTCATGCCAATTTTTGTTACTTAAGTAAAATGTCTTTAGGAACATATTTGGTAGTGGTGTCATGAAATTAAAATACTTGCGATGATTCCTCAACTTACAAGTAATTGTTTTTTTTTACACTTAACTCAATTTTATTTCAATTGAACACAATATTATGTGCATATATGTCCGATGCCTATCATAGAGAACTAGCTGACTAGACACATAACATGGGTTGCACTGTATTTGAGCGGGTAGATGCTGTCTAATGATGTGAAATATAATGGTAATATTACAATTATTTGAAGGCTTTTATTTAAACGCTAGAATTTTATATTGTTCTTTCATCTTCTTGGTGTATTACCTACACCAAAAATATATCTTCTTCTCCTCTTACCTTCTACTCAATTTTCTTCGTGCAAACTCCAAACTTCCAACTACTACTGTAAATATTTTGAAGTGTTGTGGAACTTTGAGGAGCGATCGAACTAACGATTTACAGTACTATAGACCCGAAATCGCTTTCAAGGTCTGATAAGTTTGCCATTATATTTAGTATATATCAATGATTCTATTAACTATTCAATTTTTCACCCTACACTACCAAAGAAAGAAGGCTCTCCCTAATTGGATTTCTGAAGATCAATCACCTTACTTCTTTTTGCCACATGTTCACATGACATTAATTTTATCAGTTACGACAAGGCTTTCTTTCACTCCAAATCACTCATAAAGAATAAATGTGAAAATTGAGCATTCTAAGCTCGAAATTCCATTGATAAGCTAGAGAAAACTGGAGAAGAAGAACAGAGAATTTTATTCAATGATCATTATTTCAAAATCTATACAATATCTACCTTACACTTGCTTATATAGCTGAGAAAAAGAGAAAGAGAAAATATCTTCTAACCAACTTAAGTGACAGCTAAGCAACAACTCATCACTTTTAACCACCTAACTAATTCGATCAACTTGCTAATACAATGACTAAGCTAACAGACTAAAGTAACAGTAACCAATGGAACAGTAATTGTGACAATGAAATACATCAATACAATGATCATCAACATAATGCATTTCAACCCCCACCCCCCTCAAGCTGCAGGGTACAAAATATTGAGCACACCAAGCTTGCCTAAGAGATGTTGGTGTTGAGCATGACTCAAGCCTTTAGTAAGAATATCTGCAATTTGATTTTGAGTTGCAATGTAGGATGTCTTAATGAGCCCTTCTTTGATCTTGTCTCTGATAAAGTGACAATCAATCTCAATATGTTTTGTCCTCTCATGAAAAACAAAATTAGCAGCTAGTTGGATGGCTGATTTGCTATCACTCATGATTGTAACAGGCTTCTGAATAGAAACTCTCAATTCATTAAATAGACCTAGCAACCAAGTGACCTCAGCAACATCAGATGACATGCTTCTATATTCAGCTTCAGCTGAGCTTCTGGATACAGTTGCTACTTCTTGTACTTCCATGAGATGAGTGAGTTACCAAAATTGACCATATATCCAGTGATGGATCTTCTTGTGTTAGGACAGGCAGCCCAATTAGAATCATACTAACATGTTAATGTTGAGGCGGACCGGCAGCCCAATTAGAATCACACTAACATGTTAATGTTGAGGCTGGAGTAGCCCATAACCGCACCCCCTAACCAACTGTCCCCTTTTAAGTATCTAACCACCCTTGTTGCAGCATCCCAATGGGATCTCTTTGGAATTTGCATAAACTGGCTAAGAGTCTGAACAACATAGCCAATGTTTGGCCTAGTAATAGTGGCATAGAGAAGTTTGCCAACTAATTTCTGATAAGATGTGATGTCATGCAATACAACATCACCAACTATACCATTTGTTTGATCATAATCCACTGAGGTTAACCTCATATTAGATTCAGTAGGAGTAACAGCAAGTTTGGCACCACTTAAACTAACATCAGAGATAAGTTCTAAGATGTATTTCCTTTAATTCAAAATAACACCCTCAGAAAATCTCATGACCTCAATCCTTAGAAAATATTTAAGCTCCCCTAGATCCTTCAACTTAAACTGTTGATGAAGTACTTGTTTAGTGGCATCAATCAATTGTGTAATACTGCCAGTGATAAGCAAATCATCCACATATACTAACACAAACACCAAGTATGCACCCTTCTTGAATGTGAACAAGGAATAGTCATATGTACTCTAGACAAAACCAGCAGCAAGCACTAGTGAGTTTTATGTTCCATTGTTTTGATGCTTGTTTTAGACCATATAGTGATTTAAGCAATCTGCAGACTTTGGTCTCACCAAGCTTCCTAAAACCTTCAAGAATCTCCATGTAAACTTTCTCATCAAGATCACCTTGAAGGAAAGCATTATAGACATCCATTTGAAACAAACTCCACCCTTTTGAGACAGCTAAGGCAATGACACACCTAACTGTCACCATCTTGGCTACAGGAGAGAATGTGTCATGATAATCTAGCCCTTCTTGCTGACTATATCCTTTGGCTACTAATCTAGCCTTGAATTTTTCTACCTCACCATTTGCATGATATTTGATCTTATACACGTATTTTGAACCAACTGCATGCTTGCTTTTTGGTAAATCTATTATCTTCCAAGTCTTGCTGTTTTCAAGAGCCTGAACCTTAAGATTTATGGCTTGTATCCACCTCTCATCCTTGGCTGTTTCACTAAAGGGCTTAGGCTCCTCGAGATCAGACACTTTAGTAAGGTAACTCTGATATGCAGGCGTGGTATAATCATAAGATAAATATTTGATCATGGTATATTTGGTACTACTCTGTCTTGTACCAGTAGTGGTGTAATATTTCAGCCAGGTAGGTCGCTTAGCTGTTCTAGTAGTCCTCCTAGGAGGTGGTGCATCACCTGGTAAAGTAGCAGGTAAACAAGATTCATCAGGGGTTAGTTAAACAACATTCTCATCTGATGTCACAGACATATCTGGTGTTGAAAGAGTGGAGGCAGATAACTTTTGCAAGTGAGGCATCTTTTTCATTACAATCAGTTTTACATCTTTCCTCCTCCAAAGGAGATCCCAACAAAATGGAAGAATGATTAGTAGTGCTGGTGTGACCTGTAGTAGCTTGGCTCAAGGTAAATATCTCCTCCTTGAAAATTGCATCTCTATTCACAAAGAACCTCTTTGACTGAATATTCAAGAGTATATAACCTTTTTGTAACTCTGAGTATCCCATTAAGATGGCAGGAACTGCTCTTTTTGAGAATTTATCACTTCTTGGTAAGACTGAGGCATAACATAAATATCATATGACCCTCAAGTGAGATAGCATTGGTTTCTTATGATGCATCAATTCATAAGGGCTTTTGTTGTCTAAAGTTGCAGAAGGCAATCTATTCATTAGATAAACTGCTGCCTTGGTGCAACAACCTCAAAATCTAATGGGCATATGAAATTGAAATCTAATGGTTCTAGACTTCTAGTAATGATGGTTCTAGTAATGCTGAGAATATGTCTGTGTTTCCTCTCAACCACATCATTCTGTTGTGGTGTGTGAGGACAACTACTTTGAAGCAAAATTCCTAAATAATCAAATAAAGATTTACATTGTGAATTAAGAAATTCAGTGTCATTATCTGATCTTAAAAACTTTACATGAGCACCAAACTAAGTTTGAATCATTGAAAAGAAAGTCTTAATAGCTACAATAATTTCTTATTTCAACCGCAACAAGTGAATCCAAACAAATCTACTATAGTCATCCACTACTGTCAAGAAGTAATACTTGTCATATATAGTAGGTGTTTTATATAGCCCCCATAAATCCATACGAACAACTTCAAATTTTATGGAAGCTCTAGAATCACTTACAGAAAATGGGATTCTAGTGTGCTTAGTTAATGGACAGATGGAACAATCACTGAGTAGTGCATGATTTTTACTGTGACGAGTCAAATCTAGATGCTTCATAGTCTGAAAGAAAGGATGACCCAAGCCTTTCGTGCCATAAACTAACATCATGACTTGTTGCTCTTGCAAACTTCTTCTTCTGATCACCTGTCAACTTATTTATTCTATATTTATTCTTGAATATGTACAAACCACCTTCTTCTCTACCAATCCCCTTCACCCTGCCACTGAAGAGGTCCTGAAACACACAAAAGTCGGGATAAAAAGATACAAAACAAGTCAAATCCCTTGTGAGCTTAGAGACTGACAATAAGTTGAACTTGAAGTCTGGTACATATAGAATGTTCTTCAGAGATTCATTCTCAAAAAACTGTGTTTCACCAGTGTGTTCAATTTCTACTCTATCACTTGGTAGCATGACTCTTAATCAGCGGATTATTATCTGTTGTTATATGATGTGAGGCACCAGAATCTACTATCTAGTCCTGTGTAAATACATCTGCTAGTGGACAAGTTCTAATGCCAACTTGCCTTCCCAAAACTGCATGCCCTTGCTCAACAAAGCTACCAATTGATGTATGATGTTGATTGCCATAAGAATGACCTTGGCCTGTTGTTTGACCCCTGAAATTATTGTTTTCTCCATAACCAAATTTCTTCTTATTCTTTCAATCTGTTGGATAGCCAATCAACTTATAACAGTTCTCCTTGGTGTGGCCTGTAAAATGACAATATTCACATTTTCTACCTTTAGAATAGTCTCTTCCCAGATTCCTGTTAACATTCACCACTGGTTCTGATTTCTCAACAATACTAGCCATACATGCTGAGTGTTATATCTCATCTTCAATTATCAACCTGATTTAGAGAAGGAGTAACTCCTTTCAGTAAGATCTGTCTCCTAGCCTGATCATACGAGTCATTTAGGCCACTTAGGAATTGAATTAATCTCATTTGAGCCATATGTTCTACATAGTTTTTTAACTGAGGACATGCACAAGCAGGTGTTGGTATAACAACATCATATTCATTCCACAATGTCTTCAATTTAGTAAAGTAATGAGCAACAGAATCTGTACCTTGTGAGAGCATAGTAATTTTTAGATGCGCCTGCGATTAACCTTATCGAATCTCTCTTTCAAATTAGTCCAAACAGAGAATGCACACGTAGCATAGACAATTCCACTAATGAGCTCCTCACCAACTGTGTTCATCAACCAGGATAGCACAAATGCATGACAAGTTTCCCATTGCTCGTGTAATTCATCTCAATACGAATCTCTTGTGCAAGCTTCAGTAACGAAACCGTATTTCCTCTTTCCTAACAATGCGATCCTCATCAATCTACTCCAAATCCCATAGTTCTCTGAACCTGTGAGTTTGATAGGGATTAACACTGCACCTGAAGTATCTGATGGATTGATATAGAGTGGATCGTTTTGATCAATTTTTGGAGGCATTACTTGTGAATTTGATCAACAAAACTCAAAAAATTCTCTGTATGCAAGAGATCTGAACTCAATACACACACTCAAACTTCTATTAACCAGTTGAAAAATGAATGAGAAAACAGAGAAGTAAATTGAGATCGAAAATTCAGTTAACAATAGAGATCTGAACTCTATCGAAAACTCTTCTAAACAGTCATGATCGACCGCTCTGATACCATGTGAAAATTGAGCATTCTAAGCTCAAAACTCCATTGATGAGCTAGATAAAACTGGAGAAGAAGAACTGAGAATTTTATTCAATGATCATTATTTCAAAATCTATACAATTACTGTCTTACACTTGCTTATATAGCTGAGAAAAAAAGACAAACAAATATCTTCTAACCAACTTAAGTGACAGCTAAGCAACAACTCATCACTCTTAATAACCACCTAACTAATTCGATCAACTTACTAATACAATGACTAAGCTAACAGACTAAAGTAACAGTAACCAATGGAACAGTAATTGTGACAATGAAATGCATCACTGCAGTGATCATCAACATAATGCATTTCAACAATAAAAAAATAACTTTAATTTCTATTCGTGGTCAAACACAACTCCAATTTTTTTTGTGTCATTTTACCCTTTGAAAACAAAAATTACTTTTTTCAAATTTCATAATTTTCATGGTCAAACAGCCTAAATTTGTCAAAAGTCAACACTTTTGATCTCCATCACACATTTATCAAAATTCGTTTGTTAAATTAAACCGTAATTGTGAAAATAGAAAATATCTAAGGAAAACTCTCATTTGAAAGTATAGTTTATGTTGTTTATCTCAAGAGTTTGGGCAAATTTGGAGGTGCAATTTTTTTGGTCCATTTTCTTGTGTATTGTCTAGTTTATTTATACTGCGGTTTCTAGAATTTTGATGGAAATTTCTAATGTTTCTGGTTAAATTATTTTTTTAGAGTTCCAATTAAATTTAACGATAGAGTTCGGTAAATATCTTAAGGAAATCAAAAGTATTCACTTGGGGGAAACTTAAAAGATTAAAATTGTACGTATAATACTTAAGGAATAATTTTAAATCTACTATCAAAGATAAGGGACCACTTTTGACATTTTGCCAAAACTCTTCTTCAGTAATAATAGTGATGTAGGAGTCACCTATTTTATTAGATACTTATTATTTCACCAATACAAATGTCGAATATAAAATTCCTTCAATTGAAGGAAGAATGTTCACCAACAAAGAAAAAGAAAAATCATAAACTCAGAACTAATTAGTTCACCAACTAATGTAATTCATATTTCATACACTACATGTAAATAAAAAATAAAAAAAGAGTTGATCCGGATCATATGAAGTTTAAGAAGAAGAAAAGTACATTATATCCCCTTCTTTTGACAAAACAGCAATAACATATTCAGTATAATCTCATAAGTGGAATCGGGAGTGGTTGATGTATACGCAACCATATCCCTATCTTGTGAAGGTACAGAGAAGAGCAGTAACAACAATTAATAGTAATAGTTCATAGAATCGAAGAATAAAATAGTATGAGAAGACTAATAAATATAATCTATATCCCTCTTTCAACATAGCTCCATATCATTTTCTTTCCCCCCTTTTACTTGAATCTTTTTCTAGCATATTGCTACTAGCTAGCTAGTACAACTTATTTAGCATGGCAAGCACCACCAGCATTGCTACCATCACCACCACCATTGGCACGGATACCACCGTTCACAGACACGGACTCCAACAAAATCGCCTTTTTGTAGATACCACATTTATTATTATCTGCAGAGCTACTTGATGACGAGTAAACACTAGTACTACTAGTAGTATTTACCTTACCACTTATGCCATCAATAACTATAGTAACATCTTTTGCACCACCACTACCGCCAACTCGAGCAGTGGTGGCAGCCTGGAGGTTGTCATGGCTGCCATCGAAGACGTTGACAAAGACAGACGTTGAATTCGCAACATCAGGAGGAGTGACTTCTATTTCCTCATCAGCTCCAATACAAAATTCTGTGATAAATATACCAACACACAGAAAAATTGGTGATATAAGTAAAATGCTGACAAACAAATCAAATATGTCCATATTTTCTAGCTAACCAAATTATGAAGTTCTTGTAATTAAAGAACTTAGCCTTCTTTTTATACTAACAAGTTGCATATAACAGAATTTCCATTAATTTATTTAGATATAAAACGCAATTACCATCTTTGGTTACTTTGATTCTTGTAGGGAACTTATGCTTAATTTCATCAACATTTGATAAAAATAGCTTCATGCCAATTTTATGTTAGTTAAAAGTTAAAAGTCCATAGGAACATATTTGGTGTAGAAGCATTGTCATGATGAAATGCTTGCAAAGATTGCTCAACTTACAAGTAATTGTTTTTTGGCCGGAAATCTAGTGTAGACACTTGAACTCAGTCTTGTTCTAACGGAACACAATACTATATACATATGTGTGTGTATCTGACACTACTATGTTGACTTGGCACATAATGAAGATTGCATAGTATTTGAGCACGTGAATGTTGTCTGATGTGGAATATAACGGTTTTTTGAAGGCTCTTATTTAAAACCTAGTTTCTTACACCGTTCTCATTCTCATCTTCTTGCTGTTTCTCTTGTCCCAATTAGGTTGACAGAAATGATATTTTCTAATTCTTCATAATTTCTTTCTAAGCCTTGCCTCCCATTTCGAACTCGTCAAGGCACCTACACCTTGTGTGTCAAGTACGGATATGTACATAGTATTGTGTTTAATTGAAACAAGGCTGAGTTCATGTGTCTAAATCGAATTTCCAGGCAAGTTTAAGGGGTCGTACGTGTATTTGACCTTGTTCTCTTTTCCCACTTATGCCATCTATAACTATAGTAACATCTTTTGCACCATTGTCTGAGCCATCATGCACAACTTTACTACCACCTCCGGAACCATCACTTTTGGCAGTCTGGTTGTTCTGGCTGCCACCTAACGTAGACATCAACATGGTCAGCCGCGTTGAAGTAACAACAATACGGATGCATGCTCATTTACATGTTACTTGGATGAAATTGAGATTGAAAAGTTGAGAAATATTATGCAATTTCCAAGTACTGTTCAAGAAAAGAACAAAAGCTACAGGCCACAGAGAAAATCACATAAGGAATTGATATTCCAATGATCATAAGGAAACCAATAGAACAAATATAAAGAATTTGTAAATAGGTTCAATATTTCACCCTACACTGCCAAAGAAACAGGTTCTCTCCCATGGATTTGTACAAAATTTTGTGGCTTCTGAAGATCAGTAACCTACTTTTTTTCCGAAAAGGTGATGGGACTCCGCGATAACTAACTAGTCTCGTTTCTTGAAAAGAAAAATGTGCAAGGTTGCATATTGTTCAATGGGCACCATCCATCGCGAGTAAATGATGAAGAAAGATTACCATGCTACCAAAGAACCATGCTCAATCCTAGAATTCCCAGAATCATCATCAGTGTCGTTGAAAGGGCGTTATTGTTTAAATACTGGGCAGGATAGGCTGCTGATGAACTCGTGGAATCTATAGCTGGAACCGTGCCATTTATGAAAGTTCCATTTCTGCCAATACTGCACCACCAACATTCAACAAATAGTTTAGTTGTAAACTCAAAATGGAGTGATTCAGTGAGAAATAATGCTGACAAGATTAGTTAGTTCCCGTCTCTAGTTGCCAATTTGATGCTAACTAACAATAAGGTGCAAAGAAACAACCGGTTCATAACTAATACGTTTATGGTAGGAACATTACCTTGAAAAAACACAAGAACCATGACCTGCAATATGCAAAACATAAGAATAATTAGTCTACAAGTTTTCATTCTTTTAAGTTCGAAACTTCAAATACTGCAGGGGAGTGAGGAAAAAAAGAAATGGCATATTTTTGGCTAAATGGACGAAATGCTTACTTGGATTAGTTGTGGTGATAATAGCCACCCCATTGAAGTCACAAGTCCCGGGAGCCCTCCCCATCATGTGATAGTAAGCATTAAAAGCATATGTAGCATGTGCAGCCACGTTATCTGGCTCATAACACGGTTCCCCCTGCAACATTGGTGCACAATCTACCTTACCAGCTCCGCAAGCCCAATCCAAAGCAGCCTGTAGCATTTTAGAATCTGCTCCTTCTTTTGCAGCGCAATAAGTCTGATTTGAAGTATTGTTTGCAAAAGTAGGTCCTGATCCAGTCAACCGTAGAATATAAACTGGTGTTCCGTTGTTGTTAAATAATCCCCAATTCTTCTCTGACAAAGGCCCTGCCTTATTGTCTTCATTGTATAGCTCATAGAGGTAAGTACTAACAGCAATACCGGGATGCTTAGGAGTTCCGGTTTTGTTTAGCACATGCTTTATCAGATTGCTGTTGTAATTGTTGGCATTGTCAACAGTAGCATCAGGTTCATTTGAGTCGCCCACTGATGGCCAGCCTGATTCAGTCACCATAACCGGAATATTGGTGAAATTGACATCAGCCATTGCAAAGTAAGCAGCATCGATCATTGCATCAAAGACGTTAGTATAATGCAAAAGTGTGTTAGAGTCCACTGCTTCTTTATTTGCAGCTAGAGGATTGAAGAGAGCATAATCTAGTGGAATAACACCGTTGGATAGTATGTAGTCGTAATAAGGATAGACATTTAGCATGAAATAAGAATTAGTGGATTGCAGGAATTTGAGCAGTGGTACTACTACTGGTTTCACGGTGTGATTGAAGAAGGCCTGAGATGGGGGGAACGAATCGAGGATGATGGTAGAAGCTAGAGGTGTGGAAACTTTTATTTGCCTGTCCAGGTTCGATGCCACAAGGGCTGAATGAACAAACTTAAGGGCGTTGACAAGGATTGGTGCAGCATTTGGAAGGGCTGATAGAACCTCAGAACCAACACATATGGTTGTGATGTTGGTAGCTGGATAATGTGCGACAACATTTTGGGCAACCCAATTAGCAGCAGTGGAATTTGATTGACCGACACCAAGGATCTGTTCATTGGGCACAGAAACAGCAACTTTGATACCTGTATTTGCAAGCGCAAGAAGCATGCCACGATCAGCATTAAAGAGTCGTACATGACGGATTTGCTGTGCTTTAAGAAGTGCAACCACTTGAGTTGGGTGTGGCATGTCTGAGAGCTCCGTTCCAATGTTTACTCCAATAAAGACATCTGCATGGAAGACGAAAAAATTGAACTAAATATTGTCCTCCCATCATATATCCATGTTCATGCCAAGAAGTTCACTCTAAATTTCCACGTGATAATTTGACAAGATATAGAGAAATGAGCTAAACACCTACCTACTAATCTACTAATCGATTAACCATGATTAAGTTGAATAGAAATACTTGCAAATCTTGCTTTGAACTTAAACTACATAATTTTAACACAATTTTTTTCTCCGTACTAGCATCCAGACTTCTTTTTACATTTTTTTCACCACTTGCATTTTGTTCCATATCACAGTTTACACTTCTCCATTTCCCTGTCCACAAATGTCATTGGAAAACTTAAATAAAGGTATTCCAAACACAAGATTGGGGAGTGATTTAGATATCTTCTTGTTGATATGCGACAGTAAGATACTCAAGTAGTCACAGCTAAAAGATTCAGTAACCTCGTGATTTTATTTTTAATTTGAACGAAATGTTTGTATCCTTCCCCTCCTCCAACTCTCAACAAAAACAATATATCTTTTCCAGCCATGCCGGTGCTATAGTTTATTGTCAGCAAGCAGGTTCATAGACAAAAAAACAGACTTTTATTCAAATTGCAGTGTTTCCCCCCCCCCCCCCCCCCAACAAAAAAAAAGTGCTTGCAAAAGAAGCATGGGCATAAAACTTCATAAAAAAGAGTTAACGAACATTTTTGGTATAAATAAAGCAACTTATTTGCACACCTCAACTATTCCTTCGTGCACTGGCTACCTACCATTAGCACGGACACCAGAATAACTGGTCACCAAAGTAAAGAAATCACCTAGTGTTTTTTGCCTAAGCTAAATTAGTTGCACATCAGGTTCTTCCTGATTTTTTTTCCAACTGAGATGTTTGTTCTGTTCTTTGTTCTTTGTCTCATACATGATTTATAAATCACAAAGACCTGGTTTCTTCTATTTGTCTGGTTGCCTAAAACCTATATTCACTTATTTACTTGAGAAAATGCAAAATATTAACAACTTGAGGCTATAATTGAGCTTAGATTTTTTTCGTTTAGTTTCACACCTTGTGTCTGACGCCTGACGCCCACATTGGGACCCGAGTAAACTCAAATTCCCTCAAGAAAATCACACATTTGGGGTAAAGTGCTCCCTAACTAAGACGACTACACACCCAGAGCTCAATCACGAGACCCTTTGGTTAAGCATAAAAGACTACTTACCACTCCACCACAATCTTTTTTCCCTTTCAATGGTGGTAGACGCGCACACTTGTTAAGTTGTTATCTACCACCAACACTAGTACCGAATACCTCTGCTTGTTAACGCAACCTAACTCCTTTGTCTATGGAGACATGAACATCTCCCATATTCTTCACCCGCTTCATTGACCACTAGATCAAGTGACACACCCTAGTAAAATAGTTATACATTCAGCTATGTAGTTTGTACACAATTTTGTGGTTTAGACCAAAACCCCCCACACCTCCCCAAAAAAGATTGTCAAGTCATTCACATTAATAGCCAAGCAACTAAACTACAGACAAAAAAGACAAAAGGAATAGCAAAGTTGGAAACTTTACTCTTTGAACTTCTTCCTTCTTGCCATAAAACCAAATAAAAAAAGGACCAAATCTCACCTAACCCTCATTTAATGAAAGGAATTACCAAAATCTTGAAGTTTAAAGAAAGGTTCAAACTTCACACATGCACAATAAAGAACAAGTTTTTTTCTCTTATCATATTAAAATAAAGACATAACCAACTAAAACAAACCATAATCAACCAAAATAAGACTTTGAAACAACACATTCCAAATCAAGAACTTAAAAAACTACTAAAAATAGCTCACCTTCATCAGCAAAAACTGCAGAAAATGCTAAAAACAGCAAGAACATATTAAATAAAGACATCAAACCAACTAAAACAAACTTATATCACTACTAAACAAACCATAACTACACTATGAACAACACTTTCCAAAACAAGAACTCAAGAAACTACTAAAAATAGCTCACCTTCATCAGCAGAAACAAGCCATAATCAACCAAAATAACACTTTGAAACAGCACTTTCCAAATCAAGAACTTGAAAAACTACTAAAAATAGGTCACCTTCATCAGCAAATACAGCAGAAACAAATCATAATCAACAAAAATAACACTTTGAAACAACACTTTCCAAATCAAGAACTTAAAAAAACTACTAAAAATAGCTAACCTTCATCAGCAAATACAGCAGAAACAAACCATAATCAACCAAATAACACTTTGAAACAGCACTTGCATATCAAAACTTGTAAAAACTACAAAATATTAGCTCACCTTCATCAGCAAAAACTGCAGAAAAATGCTAAAAACAGCAAGAATAAAGCTAAAACCAACTAATACAAACTTATATCACTAATAAACAAACCATAATCAACCAAAACAACACTTTCCAAATCAAGAACTTATAAAACTGCTAAAAATAGCTCACCTTCATCAGCAAAAACAGCAGAAACTGCTAAAAACAGCAAGAAAAGCAAAGATTTGTTAGTTTCCATTAAACCCCACATGAGAAAAATGAAGAAACTAGAGAGGAACAAA
This sequence comes from Capsicum rhomboideum, assembly GCA_031232105.1. NCBI lineage: Eukaryota > Viridiplantae > Streptophyta > Magnoliopsida > Solanales > Solanaceae > Capsicum > Capsicum rhomboideum. Next base: position 51,545,125 of record CP124707.1, read on the forward strand.
GAAAGAAAGATGCTATGTTTGAGCGAAGAGAAAGGGGGGAAGAAGTAAAGTGTATTGTGGAAAGAAGAGAATATTGGAAATGAAAAAAAGAATCACAGGAGAGAAGAGAAAGAAAAGTGGGACATGAGTGAGGTGAAGAGGTATTTAATGTAGTGGAAAGAGATGGAGAGAAGTATATAGAAGAACAAGAAGAAGAGAGTATCAATCACATGGATGTTTTGTCAGAGTTGATCCTATGGTCAAGAATTCACTACTATACCTTTCTTTTTTTGGGTTTTTCGAGTTGGTGTTTGTATTGAGTTCCCTATTAATTTAGATTCACGTTAAAGAGTTTCACGTCTAATAAAAAAAAAAATGAGTAGGTTCAATAAAGAGTTTCATTAACTAACATTTGAGTTTGAGTTAAATTCAATATTTATTTCTTTACATGATATCATATTTAGATCAACCCAACTATTGTATATCAATATTGAACCTCTATATTTAAATTGTTCATGCACCAAAGGTTGATTCCTAGCCCCTTGGTATAGTTAAGAAGTCACACGTGAAATGAAAAATGATTAGGTGACTCGTTATATGGACTGAAATAATTAATTTTTCATCAGGTATAGCTTTTGAGATTGAGCTAGATTTTAAGATATTTTTTTACTTTTCATTCAATAGGAAAATGTCCTTTTAACAAATAAATTTTTTAATACATATCAAAACCTTAAATACGAAATCTTTGTTTAAAAATGAGGTATCCTATTCATCTTGCCATGACCCTACACAACCCAGCATATAACACTTCATATTACTGTTTCTTTTTTTTCTTTTTTCTTTTTTTACTTTGCTGAAAATCTTAATTAGAGTTAGATAATTGAATGTTGTAGTACTATTGATTATTTATGAAGTGTACAAAACAATCAGTACTTCAAGATTCAATTCTTTTTATTATGTCAGAATATAGAAAACAAAATTTTGTAGCAAGCTACCACTAAGTCATGTGAACATAGGGAATTATTGCTCGTGTGATCTAACAATCAATGATAAAATAATAGAAAATCATTGTTTTAAATACAAGCATAGCTTAAAAAATAATAGGACATAGTAACATTCTACTGATTTTTGAGTAAATTATTTGCATATTTTAAGTGATTTTTTCAGCATAATACAGGATAAGAGCCTAAGCTATTGAGGGTTGATACCTTCAATAGATGTCTATATCAAATCATGTATATTTACTATAATGAAGTAATTTAGTGAAGTTAAAATGTATCTTAATAAAAATTTATGTGTTAATATGTACAATTACAAATATATGTGATGTATTTATTATCTTAATGTAATCATACGTGCGAGTAAGTTTTACCGTTATCGAATTTTGCCGAACTTGTAACTTGTATATAGTAGATCCTCCATTGACCATTATATATCAAATCAACAACACCACAACAAGCCCGGTAATTTATAAGTGGGGTTATCTTCTTATATATCAAATTGCAAATACATATTACACATAAATCATATCATATAACTGTTTACGTTTATTATTACACATTCTTACCCCGTTTAAAACTTAACCGTTACACATAATATAATTTAATATAAATATTAGATGTTGTTTATATATTTTTCTCCTATGTTTTCACATTTTAATCGGTTCGATTTCAGCTCAATTCATTTATACATTACAACAACAAGAAAAGGGCAGTCTGGTGCACTGAAGCTCTCGCTATGTGCAAAGTTCAGAAAAAAATTAAATCACAAGAATCTATTATATACTGTTCATCTTACATTTTACACGTTACAACAACAATAACAATATACCAATATAATCAGAAACAAAGTAATTTTTCCTTTCACAGTGCAAAGTACTCCTAGTGAATATAAAATGAACAGAAAAAAGAAAAGAAATGTGCATAGAAGCAAACAAAATTACTTTTCTAGGTAGCCGTTACAAGACTAGCTAGTAAATTTATCATGTTTTGTATGTTTGTTTGTTTGTTTGTTTGTTTGTGTTTATCAATGCCTATTTTTTGACATGTAAATGCTTTCGTACATCAGACTTCTGTAACACCAAAAACAGACACAGACAGTGCAAAGTAAAAAAATTATTAAAAAAAAAACTTTTGGTACTTTGTGGAAAAAATAAAATTACTAGAATTTAATACAGCTGGTTCCCAACGGTCATATATATTTTAATCTTTTCAAAACCACTACATTTGTAACTGCAATTTTTCTTAGTAACTGCAATTTTTCTTTTCTTTTCTTGTAGGCTGTAACTATGTTAACCTCTTCGAGGTGTAGGGGTCAGATAATTTCATGCTATTATTGTTTATGTGAAATGATCTTATTAGATTTGTTAAAACACTTGAAAGTCGGTTTTAGCCAAAAAATAAATAAACAAAAGTCTTGGAGAAACTATATTTTAAACAATCACTTGCAAAGAAATATGTGTTTTTTTAAGACAAAAATCTAAAGATATTCCAAAAAATTAAAACGAGCTCTAAGGTAGATTTTAATTTCAGCCATGAGATCAAAAATAAGTAAGAAAGACACTATTATTATTGTAATTATTATTATTTTCCTTTTACTTTTACAAGAAGAGCTCCTACTTCCTAGTTAGGCCAACTATAAGTCAAGTAGTCTATAAGAGTTCCATTATTCTTATCATAGTATCCTAAGTAAAAACCATCTGATTTGACCGTCCATACACATTTGGTTGTGCCATCTATATCTGGTCCATCATGGATACAATTTCTTGGGTCATTATACACGTCAAAAGTACTCTCCTTTGTACCCCACCAAAAATGACAAAAATATAAAGTATGATTGAAAAAATCTTCGCAAAATGACCAAGTGAAGTCTTTAGTACTGGATAGAAATTGGTCTCCAAGATCATTATCTTTAGAAGCACAATGAACTTTCAGTTGAGGCGAATCAGGAGGAAGATCATCAATGATTTGTACATGATACTGCTTATCTATAAAACAATTAGCTGCTATAAAGTTATCAAGAGGAAAGATGAATAACAACATAAATAGGATAATCATGATATATCTACCGTGGCTCATTTTGAGAAAATATGATTTGGGGTCTTAAAAAGTAATGCAATTTATACAACTTTTCTCTTCACATCTCATTAACAAAATCTTCATTTTTTACTCCAACAATTATAACATTTCTAAAAAAAGACTTTGAATAACAATGACAATTTTGTAATACTAATTTTATTTAAGGTAAAATTATAATTGTATGATTAGTAAAATGAAATTTTAGAAGAATTCAATGTTCTTTCTCAAGAGCTATAAAAAGCCTCGTTCCACGTGTCAAAGTTGTGAAAATTCATTTCTATTTCATTTTTAATTATTTTATTTTATTTATTTTTATGAAATCAATTTTCGTTTCAATTGTTTAAGCATAATAATAGTGTGAAAAATAATTACAGCCCTCATGATTTAAAATGAAACTCTCCCTTAAATTTTAAACAATATATATTTCTTCGTCCCTTCTTATCATATGCAATGTCTATTTTTACCATTTGACAATTTAAACATCATTTATTTATTTTTTTGATTTTCCACCCGGTGTCCGATACCCATATTAAAGCTCGATTAAATTCGGATTCGTGCCGGGAAGTCTCACATTGGGGGGTAAAGCACTCCCTAACAAAGGCGACTCTGAACCCAGGGGGACTCGAACCCGAGACCTGTGGTTAAGGATGAATGAGTGATTACCACTCCACCACAATCTTTGTTGGTAATTTAAACATCATTTATGTATAGAACAACAACACTCAATATAACCCCACAAGCTTCCACGTATATTTTTTAAAAAAAATTAATTAGTGTTTGACCATAAATTAGATCACATATTAAAATTTTAACTTCATATATTAGTTTAACCGCCTATTTTGAATCTGATTTAAAAATTTTATCTTCAAAACAATTTCAAGTTTAAACCATTTATAGAAGAAATTTAATTTTCACCCGCAAGGCTCAAGAAAATTGAAGTTTATCTTCATATATTTGTTTGACCACATATTTTGAATCAGATTTTAAAAATCTGTCTTCAAAAAATTTCAAGTTTAAACCATCTTTGGAAGAAATTTAATTTCCACTCCAAATACTTCAAAATCTAGATCAAATTTTGAAAATTTAAATTCAAATATTTGTTTGACCATATATTTTGAATAAGATTTTGCTAATCTATCTTCAAAAAAAATTCAAGTTCATATCATTTTGGGAGAAATTTCATTTCAACCCACATGACTTCAAATTTTGAAATTTAAATATTTATTTGACCATAATTTTTGAATAAGATTTGAAAAATTATCTTAAATTTTTTTTTCAAGTTTATATCATTCTGGGATAAATATCATTTTCACCCACAAGACTTCTAATTTTTTTCCAACACCCTTCTTGCAGGGGTAAGTTACATAATTGATCAACAAATTAAAATAATTACATTCACTAGTCAAATATATACTTCCTTCGTCTCATTTTATATGACACACTTTTCTTTTTTGTTCAACCAAAAAAGAATGTCATCTTCCTTTATTTAATAACTATTAAGAGCACAATTCTTCTTTTGCGCTTATTGATCCCACCGAATTTTAAAGATATTACTCCTTTTTTTTTAATTTTCTTTTTCTAAAAAAGATAATTTGATAAACTTCACAAAGTCCTTACTTTCTTAAATTTCGGGTTCGGTCAAAAGGTGACACATAAAATGAGATGACGACATAGTATTTTTATCATAAAATCTATTTATGACTAATATTATTTTAATAGACAGCTATGTAACGTAGTTTTCTCTCATGGGTTAAATTACCTAATATTTGACCAATCGCCCCATAACAAAAAGCCCAAAAATTTTAGCCCACCAAAAAATCCAACTCAACAAAATCGCGTCAAATCACAAATGGAGAAAGATTTACAAAATCCAATCTCTCTCACCTTCACATTCCTCTCAAACAAAATTTCTTACACAACAAAAAACAAATTTAAAAAAAAAATCTGCAAAAAAAGGTACAATTCTTCTTCTTCTTCTTTCTCTTCTCACTCTACACATTTTTCATGCTCATGGATGATTATGAGCATGAAATGAATTTAAAAAAAAAACAACAAATTGGCATTCACGGGGAGTAACACTTATACACTATTAAATCATTCAAATCTGAATTTAGATCCAATTAAGTTATAAGATATGATAATGATCAATTTAATTATAGATCATATCAAAATATTTGGAAAAGTGAATATTCGGTGAATTATTGTACTTACTTTGACTAATTTTTTAAAATGAGCAAAAATTATTTTTTATATGAAATATTTCTATGGAGTTTGCTAAAATACTTGAAAACCATCGTATCTTTTTTTATTTTGAGCCGAAGGTCTATTGAAAATAATTTTTTTGATCATAAAGATAAGAATAAGGCATCGTACGTTCTATTCCTCAGACCCTACTTATGAAATTATACTAAATATGTCATTATTATCTATGTAAAATGATCCTATGAAGTTTGCTAAAACACTTGAAAGTAAAATAAAATTCTTGGAGAAACTACATTTTAAACAATCACTTGCAAAGAAATACTGTATGTATTTTCTTTCAAGACAAAAATCTAAAGCTATTAAAAAAAAATCAAAACATGCTCTAAAGTAGATTTTAATTTCGGCCACGAGATTGAAATTAAGCAAGAGACACAATATTAATATTGTTTTCCTTTTACTTTTACAAGAAGAGCAAGCTTCAACTTCCTAGTTAGGCCACTTATAAGTCAAGTAGTTTACAAGATCTCCACTATTCTTATCATAGTATCCCAAATAAAAATCATCTGATCTGACCACCCATACACATTTGCTTGAACCATCCAGATCTGGTCCATCACGGATACAATTTCTTGGGGTACTAAACACGTCAAAAGTATTCTCCTTTTTACCCCACCAAAAATGACAAAAATATAAAGTACGATTGTAAAAATCCTCGCAAAATGACCAATTGAAGTCTTGGGTACTGGATAGAAAATGGTATCCAATATCATCATCTTTAGAAGCACAATGAACTTTCAGTTGAGGCGAATCAAAAGGAAGATCATCAATAATTTGTACATGATACTGCTTAACTATAAAACAAGCTGTTACAAAGTTGTCAAGGAAAGAGATAGATAACAACATAAATAGGATAATCATAATATATCTACAGTGACTCATTTTGAGAAAATATAATTTTGAATCTTAATAGGTGGTTCAATTTATATAGCTTTTTTCTTCACATCTTAGTAATAGAATTCTAATTTTTTGCTCCAACAATTATAACATTTCTAAAGAATTTTTGAATAACAATGACAATTTTGTAATTTTAATTTTATTTAAGGCAGGATAATAATTGTATGATTAGTAAAATGAAATTTTAGAAGAATCTAATATTCTTTCTCACGAGCTATAAAAAGCCTCTTTCCATGTGTCAAGTTGTGAAAATTCATTTCTATTTTATCTTTTATTATTTTATTTTATTTACTTCTTATGGAATAAATTTTCATTCCATTTGCTTTAGCATAATAATAGTGTGAAAAATATTTATGCCTCTCATGCTTTAAAATTAAACTCTTTCTTAAATTTTAAACAATATATATTTCTTCGTCCCCTCTTATCATATGTAACGTCTATTTTTACCCTTTGACAATTTAAACTTCACTTATGTATAGAACAATAACACCCAATATAATCCCACAAGCTTTCATGTATTTTTTTCAAAATTTTAAATTAGTGTTTGACCATAAATTAGATCACATTTTAAAAATTTAACTTTATATATTAGTTTAACCACTTATTTTGAATCTGATTTTAAAATTTATCTTCAAAACAATTAAAAATTTAAACCATTTATAGAAGAAATTTAATTTTCACCCGCAAGACTCAAAAAATTTAATATCTTCATATATTTGCTTGACCACATATTTTGAATCAGATTTTAAAAATCTGTCTTCAATTTTTTTTTCAAGTTTAAGCCATTTTTTGAAGGAGTTTAATTTTCACCCGCAAGACTTCAAATTTTGGATCAAAATTTGAAAATTTAACTTCATATATTTGTTTGACCATATATTTTGCATCAAATTTTAAAATCTATCTTCAAAAAATTATCAAGTTTAAATCTAGTTTTAGGAGAAATTTAATTTTCACCCACAAGATTTCAAATTTGGATCAATTTTTAAAAATTTCACTTCATATGTTTGTTTGACCACATTTTTTGAATCATATTTTAAAAATTTGTCTTAATTTTTTTTCAAGTTTATACCATTTCTGGGAGAAATTTCATTTCTACCCACAAGACTTCAAATTTTGGATCGGATTTAAAAATGTAACTTCATATATTTGTTTGACCACATATTTTGAATTAGATTCTAAAAATTTGTCTTGAAAAAATTTCAAGTTTATACCATTTTCAGGAGAAGTTTCATTTCTATCCATAAGACTTCAAATTTTGGATCAAATTTTAGTTTAAAAATTTAACTTCATATATTTGTTTGACTACATATTTTAAATTAGATTTTAATAAGCTGTATTTTTTTTTTTTTAAGGTTTGATTAGTTTTTAGAGAAATTTCATTTTCTTCCACAATAGTTCAAATTTTCTTTCAAGACCCTCCTTATAAGGGTACATTAAAAAATTGATCGATCAACTAAAGTAATTACATTCACTAACTAATATACATTATTTTATATTTATAATATATATTTTTGGTACATTCTACAATAATATACCTTAAAACATATACATTTTTTGGCTATTACTTTGATAAGCGATTATACAACATAATTTTTCCTATCGAAGCAAATTAAATATTTAAACAATTGACCCATAACAAAATGTCCAAAAAATCAAGGCCACCAAAATCCAACTTAGCAAAATCGCGCCAAATGAAGGAAGATTTACAAAATCCAATCTCTCTCACCTTCACTTTGCTCTCAAACAAATTTCTCACACATCAAAAACAAAACAAAACTCTAAAAAAAGGTAAGATTCTCTTCTTCTTACTCTCACTCTTCATATTTTTTATGTGCATTTGATTCTATATCTATACAAGAAAAATTCATTTTTCCTTCATATTATTTATTTTAATAAACAACTATATAACGTAATTTTTCTCTAAGCCCGAAAATTCCAGCCCAATTAAAATTCTACTCAGCAAAATCGCGCCAAATAGAGTGAGATTTGCAAAATCCAATATTTCTCACCTTTCATCTTTTCTTAGAACCAAAATTTCTCTCACAACACAAAACAAACAAACAAAAAAACTCTGCAAAAAGGTACAATTCTTCTTCTTCTTCTTACTCTCACTCTTCACATTTTTTCTGTGCATTCAATTCTACATACAATTCAAAATTCATTTTTTTGTGTGCATTCAAACCCTAGAAAAAGCGATTTTTTGTTGTGAAAGAAATGTTTATGGATGTTAACAGAGAAATGAATGCTGCGATTGCGAAAACGGAGAATGAGGAGAAGGAGCGGGATGAGCTTGAACAGATGCCGTTGAGTCGACGATTAATGAAAGCAAATAGCAAGCGTGGTGTGAAATCTTCAACTAAACAAGTGTTGAAGTGAGTTTTTTTTTTTTTCTTCAGTTTAGCGCCTTTTTTTTTTATGCTTTGAATTTTGAATTTGCTTCTTTGCATTCACGAGGTAGTGGTAAGGTGGAATTTCACAGGGTATGTTGTTGTTGTTATTGTATTGAATTTAGAATTTGCTTCTCTACATTCACGATTTAGTGGTAAGGTTTGCGTACACTCTACCCTCCCCAGACGTTACTTGTGGGATTTCACTGGTTATGTTGTTGTTGTTGTATTGAATTTTGAATTTGCTATTTGGAAAGCAACTTTGATGAAATAGAATAGTTTTTGCCTTTTTGGCTGGTTTTTTTTTTTTTTTTTTTGATGTTTTTATGGATTGAAGTTTGAATTTGCTGTTTGGAGAGCAATTTTGATGAAGTTGATAAGTTTTTTATTGATAGTTTTTTTTGATTGTTTTATGCATTGAATTTGTTATTTGGCAAGCAATTTTGATGAAATAGATAAGTTTTTGGATTGAATTTGCTATTTGGAAAGCAATTTTTGATGAAATACATAAGTTTTTGGTAGTTTTTTTTTTTAATTTTTTTTTGTGCATTGAATTTGCTATTTGGAAAGCAATTTTGATGATAATAGATAAGTTTTTAGTAGATGTTTTGATTTCAAATTTGCCTCTCGTCCTCCACGAGGTAGTGGTAAGGTTTGCGTACACTCTACCATCCCTAGACCTTATGTGTGGGATTTCACTAGCGTTGTTGTTGTTTATTGAATTTTGAATTTGCCTCTCGACCTCCACGAGGTAGTGGTAAGATTTGCGTACACTTTACCTTCTCCATACCTCACTTGTGGGATTTCACAGGATATGTTGTTGTTGCTAGTGTATTGAATTTGAATTTGCTATTTGGAAAGCAACTTTAATGAAATAGAATATCTTTTGCCTTTTTGGCTGATATATTTTATTTTGATTTTTTAATGCATTGAATTTTGAATTTGCTATTTGGAGAGCAATTTTGATGAAGTAGATTAGTTTTTGGTTGATGTTTATTTGATATATATATGCATTGAATTTGCGAAGCAATTTTGATGAAATAGATAGTTTTTTTATTTTTTTAATGCATTGAGTTTGCTATTTGGAAAGCAACTTTGATGAAATAGATAATTTTTTGGTAGATGAGTTTTTTTTTTTTTTTTTTTTGATAACCGTGGTGTCCGAGTCAGCTTGCCAGCCTAAATCTACGGGTGCCTACCACCTCCCACCAACAACAGGTACCAGGTAACTCTGTCTACCAAGGCTAGAACAAATGGGAAGAAATCACCTAGTGTGCGGTGCTCAACCCACGTCATTGACCACTAGGCCACACCCTTGGGTGTCTATTTTTAATAGATAGTTTAGAGTGACTAGTTACGGTTTTGGAAATTACAGGGGAAGCAAAAAAGTTCTTGCAAAGAATTGTTTGTTTTTGGCTGTTCAATTGTGTTTAGTTGACAGTTTTGGAAGTAAAAGTAAAGGAAAAAAATTAAGATGTACTGCTGAATCTTCTAGTGTCCATTCTACTGAGCACAAGTGTTGGAGCGAGTTTGGTTTTTCAGTTCAGCCCTTTTTTATGCATTGAATTTGCTATTTGAAAATCAACTTTGATGAAATAGATAATTTTTCAGCTAGTTTACAGTTTTGGATATTACAAAGTGAGGAAAAAAAAAAAGATTCTCGCAAAAGATGAAACTTTTTTTGGCTGTTTAAATGTGTTTAGTTCGCAGTTTTGGAAGTAACAGCAAAGGAAAAAGAAAAATTAAGATGTACTGTTGCAAAAGATGAAATTTTTATGAAAAAAACGAGAACTGTTATAGCTGTTTTTTGTGTTCATTCATAGTTTTGGAGGTACATAACAAAAAGGGAAAAAAAAAGCCAGGGAAGAGAAAGTAGAGATACTGTTGAAAAGATGAATTTTGATCCAAAAAGATGAAGTTTTGGTAGCTTCATAGTTTTGTAAGTGAAATAAAATTAAAACAGAATATTGTAGTCCATGGTTTTTGCCTACTTCACTATTTTAACTGCATCTCTTTGTTATTTGTAATAATTGGATAAGTTAGGTTCATAGTGCTATGGTTTTATTTTTCTTGTATTGCTCAAGTGTCAGACTAAAACAAGACAAGAGGGTAAAGGCAGGTTAGAAAATGAATGGTCTATCCAATGTAGGAAGACCCAATAAGTAACCAGCCAGGAGTGAAGTGGGCAGTGAGATTCTAGTAGAGAATTTTTTTTTGATGGACACAGGAAGTAACGAAGGAAAAACAAAACCCTTAAAAAGCTAGTGAAAGAGTAAAAGAAGTAGAGTAACCTTCTTTACAAAATACTTTGAAATATGAGGACTGCCGAGACTCTTAAAAGTCATTGGCACTTTCTCCCACTAGTGCATTCTGCTTGGTCAACTAACTAGTCCAAAGTAAAAATCTCAATGATCTAGAAAAACCAAGTAGAAACTGTTTTATAGATATATAGAAGCATGTGGTGATGAAGGGGAACCTTGGAGTAATTGGTAAAGTTGCTGCCATGTGACCAGGAGGTCACGGGTTCAAGCCTTGGAAACAGCCTCTGGCAGTAATGCAAGGTAAGGCTGCGTACAATACACCCTTGTGGTGGGGCCCTTCCTCGGACCCTGCGCATAGCGGGAGCTTTAGTGCACCGGGCTCCCCTTTTTTTTATAGAAGCATGTGGCCATGTTCTCACCTACTGACAGTAAATTGACCAAAGTCCATTCAGACATCAATGTAGAATATGCATATAATTTCTTGTTTTTGCCACGATTTCTTTGGTTGTTATAGCTAGGTGGTAACTCTTGTTGCTTTCCTTCATTAATTGGGAAAATGTTTTAAAAGTTTTTCACTGTAGCTTAATAGAAAGTCTTTCTATTTAGTCATCCTTGTTGAGTCTCCCACATCGGCTAGGGAAAGGGGGTACTTGGTCTCTTTATATGGCTTGGACACTTCTCATCTCTTGAGCTATCTTTTGGGGTTGAGTTAGGGGCAACCTTATTTTTTTAATCATGGTATCAGTGTCGGACCCTTCCCAATTCTTTGTTTCTTTTATGTTGGGCCCCCATTTATATTGTTCACACTCCGGTTGGTAGGCGTGGGTGTTGAGTCTTCCACATTGGCCAAGAGATGGCGGACTTGATTTCTTTATATGGTTTGGGCAATCCTCACCCCTTGAGCTAGCTTTGAGGTTGAGTTTAGTTCAATATTCATTTCTTTATCAACCCTAAGAAAATTTTCGGAAAAAAGTGGCATACATTTTGCATTTAACATTGATGGCAACATGTGCAGGTCTTCAGTTGATACTGTCGTGAAAAAGGAGTGCAGGTCTTCAGTTGATACCGTCGTGAAAAAGGAAGATGAACAATGTGACCTTACTATGAAAAGGAAAGTTGACGATCCTATATCGGACCTTCTTCATGTCAAGGTTGAACCTGTGGATAACAATATGGCTGAAACTGCTTTGAAAAAGGAAATGGGTAGTTTGCCCCATAGTAGCATGGTTCGGGTGAAAAGTAATCATGGAATTACCTATGAGTTTTCTGCAGATGAACTGGAACATATGGTGTTATCAAAGCGAAAGAAGCTGCACTCTACGAGATGGGATCCTTCATATATGTTCGGTAGAGTTGTAGAGTGCTCAAGCCAAATAGTTTCCTCAGTCTCTGATTGTACACCCATTTCATCTGCGCATGCTAAACCACTAAAAGTTTTGCCGCCACGGAAACGAAGCAAAACTGTCACGTAAGTTTTCTTTTTGCTGACTATATTCTCTATATATGCATTTATGTATTGATTTGTATATGGCTACATAATTACATTTACTATGGAAGCCCCTATCCTCCGGTTTTCCCTTCTTTCTGTTCAATTATACTTCATCATCGAAACCTCAACAAACATATGCTCACATGTATGTATATGTATTTACGTATACTGTACACATTTAATCCATATCTTTCTCCACAAACTGCAGAGATTCGGTTCAAGCAGCAATGGAGGAAGATGCTCCTGGACTCTTGAAGGTATTTTCCCATCAAATTGCCATGTTAAAAATCAGATGCTCATAGCCTTTATCGATCTTTGCAGGTATTACTTGAAAAAGGCGTAAATGTTGATGAGATTAAGCTTTATGGGGAAGATGAGAGTGATGAGCCTCTTGATGATTTGTCCCCTGAAGACAGCTTCTCAGAGCTTCAAGCTGTTATATCTAAGGTATTGCATACATGTGCTCATGATCTTTCTTGTCACATGGAGGAGGAAAGCTGCCTATATTTGTAATAGTGTCTGAATTACCTGTTCCCTGCTGAAGCATGCAATAGATTTTAGTCACTCAATGTGATACGAGGCAAATTACGAAAAATTAAGATTTAACTAAGAAAACAAGAGATAATCAATAGATAGATGAAGATAGACACAAAGGGGTCGTTTGGTACGTAGACTAAATAATCCCGGGATTATAATCCGGGACTATTTTATACCATATAGGAGGTGGTATAAAATAGTCCCATGATTCATGGGTTATGCCAAGACTAAATATGGTATTAACTTTATACCATGTTTGGTTGATGGTATAAATTAGTCCCGGGATAAATTTATACCATCAACCAAACATGGTATAAATTTTATCCATGGGATAACTTAATCTTATCCCACCTTATACCTCCTACCAAACGACCCCAAAGAAGATAGAAGAAATAGGAACTATTGAATGTATTAAATTCAAAACCCCCTAAATTCTAACATCAACAAGCACTTAATCTTTACGTGGACCAAGTGTGAATCGAAGCGCCCTCAAAACCTTCGTTTCTAAGTTAACATTCAACAAAAGCTTTCCAATCACACTCTCAAGTGTTTGGTTCATTCAATATCCAAAAACAACTAAGGAAGTAAACCCTAAGAGTTACTATATATAGTCTACTACAAGGCCCAAAAGTGACCCATGAATAAATGACAAAAATAGCCTCCAAATGGCGACTGCTTGTGCTTGACGATGGCCTTGACTGCCCGTCACTTGGGTGACGGTCCTCCACTCCATCCGTCACCCCGAGACAATGAAGTCCTCTCCTGGGTTGGTCTTGACGACCAGGGTGACCGTTGGTCAAGCTGGTGACGGTCCTCCAAGCTAACCGTCACCCCAAGATACTGTGCAATCCTCTTGCCCTTCCTTTGACGGTTCATGTGGCGGTTGGTCACGCCCTTGATTGACCTCCATGTGAGCTGTCACACCTTGACGGCCTCCAAACTCCTCTCTTTGAGTTCCTATTTCAATCTTTAACACATGGAACCCTTTTGATAAGGTCAAGACTTGTTCCAACACTTCACTCTTTATGAACATGGCTTCCAACCTTTGTAGCTCCCTTGCTTGGCTCTTAGTAAAGGGTCGTGAGGAGATTCGGGATGTATCATCCTCTCCATCTTGAAAAGAATTTGACCTCAAATTCGCGGAATCATCATCCTTAAGCATGTCAAAGAGTGAAAGATCACACACATTGAATGTTTTGTGCACTTGATATTCCGGTGGGAGATCAATCTTGTAAGCATTTTCGTTTATCCTTTCAAGCACTTGAAATGGGCCATCACCTCGAGGCATCAACTTGGTCTTTCTTTGGGTTGGGAATCGATCTTTCCGGAGGTGTACCCACACCCAATCACCCGATTCGAGCACAAGTTGCTTTCGCCCTTTGTTCACCCTCTTTGCCACCTCTCGACTCTTCTTTTCGAGGCGTAGCCTCACCTTCTTATGAAGCTTCTTCATGGCATCCGCTCTTTTGTTCTCATCTAAGCTAGTCACAACGTCACTAGACAAAAGAGTGAGATCTAAGGGGGTAAGGGGGTTGAAGCCATAAATACATTCAAAAGGAGTCATACCAATAGTTGTGTGAATGACTCTATTATAAGCAAATTCGACTAAAGGTAGGTGATCCTCCCAAGAGGCCATCTTCCCATTAACCATGACGCTTAACATAAAATCTAAAGTCCTATTCACAACCTCGGTTTGACCTTCAGTTTGTGGGTGGCAAGGCATGGAGAAAAGCAATTTAGTGCCAAGCCTACCCCACAATGACCTCCAAAAGTGACTAAGGAACTTAGAGTCCCTATCACTAACAATGGTCTTGAGAATCCCATATATCTTGACAACATGTTCAATGAACAAGGTTGCCATGTTAGAAGCATCATACTCTTGTGACACGGGATAAAGTGAGCCATTTTCGAAAATCTATCCATAACAACAAAAATACTATCTCTTCCCCTCTTTGTTCTAGGCAAGCCATAGGGGTAGGGGAGTGGGAAGTGGGGTATACAACCCTTGAGGGAGAAGTCGCGATTTAGCACTTCTACAATCTACACATTAACCATATACTCTTGCAACATCATCACGCATTTTCGGCCAATAAAATTGTTCCTCTAGGATCCAAAGGGTCTTGTTAATTCCAAAGTGACCCATCAAAACCCCATCGTGTGCCTCTCTAACAAATAACTCTCTCCAAGAGCTTGATGGCACACTCAATCTTTTCCCTTTGAACAAGAACCCATCAAACTTGGAAAAGGGTATAGATGACCTATCCCTATTCCATCGATCCCTTTCCCATTCCTCACAATCTTTGAAGATTTGAGCAAAGTAGGGGTCCTCGGGATACAAAGTCTTCAAACACTCAAAGCCAATCAATTTAGAAGACAAGGTATTGAGCAAAACATGTTTTCTAGATAAGGCATCGGCCACCACATTCTCTTTTCCCCTTTTTGTATTGGATTACATAAGGGAAAGTTTCTAAGAATTCAATCCATTTGCCATGCCATTTGTTCAATTTATCTTGGGCCCTAAGGTGTTTCAAAGATTCATGGTCAGTTCGAATCACAAATTCCTTAGGTCACAAATAGTGTTGCCAATTGCCCAAAGCTCTAATTAAGGCATACAACTCAAGACCATACGTGGAGTAGTTCAAGGTTGCTCCTTTGAGTTTTTCTCTAAAGTATGCATTTGAACCTTTGGTCTTGCATTAAGACGACTCCAATGCCTACCTTGCTAGCATTACATTCAACTTCAAACATCTTTTCAAAGTTGGGCAATTGTAACAACGGAGCAGAGCTAAGCATTGTTTTTAAAGTTTAAAATGCCTTTGCTTGCTCATCTCCCCACTTAAAAGGTTTATCCTTTCGGATTACCTCGGTCAACGGGGCGGCTATGGTGCTAAACCCTTTGACAAACCTTCTATAGAAACTAGCCAATCCGTGAAAATTTCTCACATCACTTATGGATTGTGGAGTTGGCCAATTTCGTATAGCGTCCATCTTGGATTCATCCACTGCAACACCCCGGGAACTCACAACAAATCCCAAAAAGACGACCTCATTAACACCAAAAGAACATTTCTCAAGATTAGCATATAATTGTTCTTTTCTAAGCACATCAAACACACATTTCAAATGCATCACATGGTCACCTAGGGACTTTCTATAAACAAGGATATCATCAAAGTACACCACAACAAACTTCCCAATGAACGGTTTCATCACATGGTTCATTAACCGCATAAAGGTACTAGGAGCATTGGTAAGTCCAAATGGCATAACCGTTCATTCATAGAAACCAAATTTGGTCTTGAAGGCGGTTTTTCATTCATCACCGGGGTTCATCCGGATTTGGTGATACCCACTCGTAAGATCAACTTTTGAAAACACGCAAGAACAATTTAACTCATCTAGCATGTCATCCAATCTTGGGATAGGGTGGCTATACTTTACCGTTATCTTGTTGATCGCTCGGCAATCAACACACATGCGCCAAGTCCCATATTTCTTTGGCACCAACAATACCGGGATTGCACATAGACTCATGCTTTCCTTGATGTATCCTTTGTTATGGAGTTCCTCAACTTGCCTTTGAAACACTTTGGTGTTCGTTGGGTTACTTCGATAAGCCGATTTGTTTGGCAATTAAGAGCCCGACACGTAGTCTATTTGATGCTTAATTCCCCGAAGTGGGGGTAACCCTTTTGGAAGTTCCTTTGGGAGCACATCTCCATAATCCTGCAAAATAAGAAAAATAGAATAGGGAATAGGAGAAGTAGAGTGGTTAGAGTGAAAAGCATGTGCTAAAAGGAGCATGGACCCCTTATTGTCACATTCTTTGAAAAGATCCCTGTTTCTAGCCAACATCACCAGTTGTCCCTTCGCTTTCAACTTTCTCCTTTCTTCTCCTTCGTCATTCTCCTCTTCATGGGGTTCCTCCTCCCCTTCCTTCCTACCCTTGTCCTTCAACTCTCTCATCCTTTGATGCACCTCATTCACTTGTGATGGTGAAAGAGGGTGAAGGGTGAACTTCCGACCATTCAACTCAAGAGAATACCGATTGGTCCTTCCATCATGTTTGATTGAACGATCGTATTGCCATGGTCTTCCAAGCAAAATATGACAAGCTTGCATGGGAATGACATCACATAGTATTTCATCATGGTAATTCCCAATCTTGAACCGAATCACAACTTGTCTAGTCACTTTTAATTCTCCACACTCATTTAACCATTGGAGCTTGTACGGTGTGGCATGCTTGGTTGTGGGTAACTTCAAGAAATTAACCATGGTAACACTACAACGTTAGCACAATTCCCACTATCAATGACCAATGAGCACACATTCTCCTTAATAAGACATTTAGTATGGAATAGATTTTCCCTTTGACTCGGGTCATCTAATGCCTTACTAACCATTACCCTTCTTACCGCAAAGTTTGGAACCTCGAACTCTCCATCTTGAGGCCAAGCATCCTCATTTCCTTCCTCTACTTGCTCATCTTCTTCAAACCCCTCTCCTTCATTAGCATCTTCTTGTTCCACCTCTTCTCCAAGGTAATACAACCTACATTCTCTAAGGATCACGCTCCAAGGTAATACAACCTACATTCTCTAAGGATCACGCTCCTCTGATTAGGACACTCATTTGCCTTGTGTCCCCAACCTTGACATTTAAAGCATTGAAAACCTTTAGGATTAGTAGTTGGATACTTGTTACCTTCATTCCTTGGTGGGTAGTTCGGAGTAATCTTCTCTACGGGCTTCTTGTCATAGGACTTGTTGACGTCCTTGTTCTTGTTCCATCCCGATGAAGGTTGGGCTACCTCCTTGTTCTTACTCCAAAAATTAGTGGATGAGTACCTTTTGGGTCTAAAAGATGTCCTCTCCTTGAGATCTCTCTCAACATCCAAAGCCGCTTGAAAGATGTCTTCTATGGTAGCAAACTTATGACAAGTCATTGCCGAGGAGATCTCTTTGTTCAATCCAACCGTGAAGCGGATGACGGCATGTTCCATGTTCTCATGATACTCAAGCTTTAAGATCAATTGTTGAAATTCATCATGGTAGGTTAAGACACTCTTGCTCCCTTGCCTTGGGTTGTACAACTTGGCAAGCAACTCATGTCTATACCTTTCCAGCACATACTTTCTTCTCATGATAGCCTTCAATGCATCCCATGGTAGTGGCTGTCCCTCATTTAGGACGTTTTCAAATCTCTTGGCAAATTCCCACCATGTAATAACAAATCCTTCGAATTGGGCTATGGCATAACAACTCTTCTTGATATCGGTGAGATCATTGACTTGGAAGATCCTTTCACAAGTGGACTCCCATGTTAGATAAGTTTCAAGATCACTTTCTCCCTTGAAAGTTGGAAGGCTACTCTTGATAGAATTGATCCCTACATCACGGGCTCCATTGCCACCTTGGTTGTCATTATAGTTCCATGGATCTTCAACTTGGGGTCGATTTCCCAAGTTTCCTCTACCATAAGGTGCCGGACCAAATCTTCCTCCTCGACCTCAGAATCCTTATTGAGGCAATGGTCTATGCCTCCAATACTCCGCATATAAGGCCTCTTTATTGTACCCTTCAAACTCAACTTGTGGGGTCCTCTCCTTCTACTCCCTCAACTTGTACGGGTTGATTTTCGTTACGTGGTATTTGGAGTGGGGGATTTTGGTTTAGTGAGGCTTGAGGTGGTGGGTTTTGGTTTGGTGGTGCTTGGGGTAGACTTTGGTTAAGGGGTATTTGGTGAGGTGGGTCTTGGTTTTGTGGTCCTTCTTGGTTGACTTAGTTGAATTGGGGTTGTAGTGGACGAACGGGATTTCGGTTATGTGGATAGATAGTGGCTTGGGTGATGGGGTCTTATGTTTGTCACGATGGATTGAACATTTGGTGGAGTGTTTCCGGGGAGATAGTAGCGGATGTGTCTTGAGCATGTCTGCTAGATGAGGCATGGTAGTTTTGAGGAGTGGATTGGGTGGAGTTTAGACGACCTTCCATGTTCACTAACTTTCCACCCATGGTTGACACACTTCTGTGGAGTGTGGTCATTTGACCTTCCATCGTTTCCATTCTACAACTTAAATATTCAATTGCGGCCAAGATTGCATTCGATGTATTGACATCCACGGTTGGTGGTGTCTCACCTTCCGGGGCCATTGTACCTATTAGAAGAGACACTAAACACAACAACAAACAAGTTAGCGTTAAAGAAATAACTTCCCAAACTCTACACATCTTTGTATGCCTCACACTTGGATCCGCGAATGTTGAATGGTGGCTTATACTTCGATGGTAGTTGAGGTGTAGATTGCTACTCTTGTCCGGAATAGATTCTTGTTTGAAGGATTCAAAGAAATTACTTACGGACTTGAGCCAAGAAATTACGATGAAATGAAAAGAAAAAAGCACAAAAGAAATGGGACGAAGAAAGAAACGAACTCAAGAACTAATTCACAACTAATTTATTTGATTACTAGTTGTTAATTAGTGTTAGAATCAAGTAAAGATGATTAAGAATCAAGGAAATGAAACTAAGAATCTAAATTGAGCTTACGGAAACTTTCTCAGGCTAACTGACTTGGTGACTGACAGTCACCTTGGCCGTCAGGTTCTTCAGGACAGAATTCTTGTGGTCCCTTGTACTTTCTATGGAATATTCTTTGGCACAAACAAGTACAACTCCTTTTTCTTTTCACCCTTTGGATCAAACCCTTACTTTTTGAATCTTCTTCTTCAACAAGACTTCAATATTATGAAGAACTTCAAGAACATTCAAATTTTGACCCTTAAGCAAACGAACTCGGAATTCGATGAAATTCGAAACCCAAACTCCCTTCGAACTCCCGAACGCAACCCAAGCAATTTCAAAGCCAAAAACTCAACCAAACTTTTTAGATTTAAGAACCCATTCCCAATTTTCTTCAAACTTTAAGCTTCAACAATGGTAGAACACTCAAAATCTTGTCCGATTAAGCTCAGATTTTAGATAACGACTCACAGACACTAGAGAACACAATTCTAGTATCGGAAACACAAAACAAGACTCAAAATCAAAAACCTAAAATCTCAAAAATGTGAATGATACTTTTTTTTTTTGTGATTTTCAAGATAACAAACCCAAGACTAGAATCGTGGGAATGATTCTAAGCTCGGCTCTGATACCCAATGATACGAGGCAAATTACGAAAAATAAGATTTAACTAAGAAACAAGAGATAATCAAGAGATAATCAATAGATAGATGAAAATAGACACAAAGAAGATAGAAGAAATAGGAACTATTGAATGTATTAAATTCAAAACCCCCTAAATTCTAACATCAAGCACCTAATCTTTACGTGGACCAAGAAGGAATCGAAACGCCCTCAAAACCCTCGTTTCTAAGCTAACATTCAACAAAAGCTTTCCAATCACACTCTCAAATGTTTGGTTCATTCAATATCCAAAAACAACTAAGGAAATAAACCCTAAGAGTTACTATATATAGTCTACTACAAGGCCCAAAAGTGACCCATGAATAAATGACAAAAATAGCCTCCAAATGGCGACTGCTTGTGCTTGACGATGGCCTTGACTGCCCGTCACTTGGGTGACGGTCCTCCACTCCATCCGTCACCCCGAGACAATGAAGTCCTCTCCTGGGTTGGTCTTGACGACCAGGGTGACCGTTGGTCAAGCTGGTGACGGTCCTTCAAGCTAACCGTCACCCCAAGATAGTGTGCAATCCTCTTGCCCTTCCTTTGACGATTCATGTGGCGGTTGGTCACGCCCTTGACTGGCCTCCATGTGAGCCGTCACACCTTGACAGCCTCCCAACTCCTCTCTTTGAATTCCTATTTCAATCTTTAACACATGGAACCCTTTTGATGAGGTCAAGACTTGCTCCAACATTTCACTCTTTATGGACATGGTTTGCAACCTTTGTAGCTCCTTCGCTTGGCTCCTAATAAAGGGTCGTGAGGAGATTCGGGATGTATCACAATGATCCGGAAAATTGTTACTGATGGTTAGTTCAGGAATTTGGCCTTTTTTGAGTTTCTTAGCTGTGACTTTTTTTAAACATACTAATGACTGTCCTTTTCAAATAATTCACTAGTTGAAATCAGTGTTTTAAAAGGCGTGAGCGTGAGACGAGGTGTTTTACCTGATGCTAGGCGAGGCGGTGGGGCGTAAGCCCCGTGGAACTTTAACTTTTAATATTTTATCCATTAATATACTTAAAATAAATAATAAAAAATAAAATTACATAGAAATTATAAAATATTCAAGAAAATAAAAAATAAGTGTAAATGTACATAAAACTATTTCAACTTAAAATGTTAATCAAAGTCAATAATTGACAAAGAAACAATCTGAACTGCTCATCTCAAAAGACAAATTAGACTTTGTAAAATAAATTGAGTAGAAATTTATAAATTAATTTGTAAAAAAAGAAATCCAAAGAAGGAACCTACAATTAGAGACATCAGGGCAAGTGATGAAGGGTGATGCATTCTTACTTTGTAGTTTGCACATTGATCATTTTTCCCTTTTACCCAATGAAAGCCAAAGAAAAAGAATAAAATATAGAGCTAAGAATAAAAATATTTAGATTTTTAAGCCTTTTAACTTTTTAAAATTTAATATCAAGTTGAATTTTATGTTTTTTGGTATTAATTTAAATATTTATTTAGCATTTTTAGTTTTAATTAGGAGAGTCTTTTTGGGCTTACGCTCGCCCTACGCCTAAGCATATGCCCAGACTGACGGGGCTTACACCTCATGATACTTTCGCCCCCACAGATTGCCTCGGGGCGTTTCTACTACGCCCCGCCTCGAGGCTCGCCCAAGAACGCCTTTTAAAACATTGGTTGAAATTACCATTATCCTTTGCCATGTTTGCTTATGATTGGCAGTTGATTGTTGATTATTGATTATTGTGGGTTCAGGATATAGATTGATATCAATTGGCAATGAGTTAATAAGTTGAAGTTTAAGCTATTATTTGATTTTTGAAAATTTTGACAGTCTCTTTGATGAGAAGCAGTGGATGCAGAAATCTGCCATCATGACACTACGCTTGGAAGAAAAGTAGTTGGCAGCTTGTTGGTGAAGTGGGGCAGTTTCTGGTTAGAACCAGATAATTACAACAATCCTGAGTTGTAGAACAATTGCATGAGTGAATTTAAGTTTAGGCATATAAAGAGGTTCATCTTTAGATAGCTAAAGTGATAGACATGGAGATATAATCAAATGTCTTTTGATATCATTTAATGTGAACCATAGCTTTTAATTTGTAAACCTTTTATATTCTTTTGTTAAATGAAGCCATTCATGTCAATTAATGGAGTTGTCGAAGTGTTCATCAAGCCTTGATGGTAAGATTGAAATAATTGGCAACTTTAGGATTGTGAAACGGAAGAGAAAATAATAGAGAACTTGGCTTAATTATTCCCTCAAGCTATTGGGGGTTTAAATAGCTAAGTTTAACACCCAAGGGTGTGACTTAGTGGTCAATGAAGTTGGTGAGAATCATGAGTTCTCAGGTTTAAATCCCAACGGAGACCAAAACACCAGGTGATTTCTTCCCATCTTTCTTACCTTGGTGAATAAAGTTACCTGATATCTTTTGCTGGTAGGGGTTGACAAATATCCCGTGAAATTAATCGAGGTGTGCTAAAGCTGGCCCGGACACCACGGTTATCAATTTTTTTTAGCTAAGTTTATATGTCCTAAAAAAGGAAAGGAAATCAATACAAATCGATACCTAATTACGATTGGAGTAATTATATACCTTCGAGTTAGTGCATACAAATTATATGAACCAAGCTTGCTACATATATAACTTGTCCGAGGACCTGCTAAGGACTTGGTGAATATATTTGCAAGCTGATCACTTGACCACACAAACCTTGTGACAATGTCTCCTGAGAGGCTGAGAGTACCTTTTCTCTTATAAATGACAATCAATCTCTATGTGCTTGGTCCTCTCTTGAAACACTAGGTTCGATGCAATTGAAGTGCAGCTTCACCATCTCACACAAGTTCCATTTCTTCAATCTCTCTAAATTTCAACTCCTTCAATAGTTGTTTGATCCATATGAGTTCATATCCCGCCGTTGCTATCGTTCAATTTTCTGTCTCTGCACTAGATCTACCAACCATATTTTGTTTCTTACTTTTCCAAGACCCAAATTTCCCCAACTAGAACACATTATCCAGAAGTAGATTGTCTATCAAAGGGTGACCTTGACAAGTTGTTCGAGCAATGATTGCCTCACCGGAAAGTGGTCAGAAAATAGTGTAATAGGTATAGATCTGCTCAGAATTGCAAGGCGACCCTGCTAGAATAATCAGATCCAATTGCCAGGAGTGATCAAAATCAGGTGGAACGTGGATTGGTAGTGTCGAAATCAGCTGGAGAGTATGTTTGAGAAAAGAAACTTGCCTGAAAGTGGCCGGAACAGTGCTCACATGCCGCTGCATGGGTAGATCTCACTGGAACTGTCGGGCTTTCTGGCGACGCATGGATGGTTTGTCCGGGATGACATTGGTTTGGGTTTTGTTGCTGAGGTCTTCTGCTTCTCGTGGTGGTCTTGGTTTGATCACAACACCTACATCAGTGCTCACATGCCGGTGCATGGGTAGGTCTCACTGGTACTGACGGGCTTTCCAGTGACGCATGGATGGTATGTCCGGGATGACATTGGTTTGGGTGTGGTTGCTGAGGTTTTCTGCTTCTCGTGGTGGTCTTGGTTTGATCACAACACCTACAAGAGTAGAGATCTGTTCGGACAACCAAGAAAAATCGCCGGAAAAGTTTTCTAGTTTGAAATATTCTCTTCCTATGTTGTTGGCCTTAACCAAGCTCTGATAACATGTGAAACAAAGAGAAATTAAGAGAGAACTCAGCTTAATTATTCCCTCAAGCTTTTGGGATTTAATATTGAAGTTTACACTTTACATGTTCTAAAAAAGGAATGTAAATCAATACAAATCAATATCTTATTAAAATACAATATGCTAAACTATTTACTACTAGCCTTTTTCCCTAATCCTCGACCTCCTCACCCCCCTATCAAGGGGCAAGTCCTTGATAAGCTGAAAAAGGATCAACAATAAATGTGTTACATTCCTTAACTCTCCATCTCAATGACCTTTTATAGATATCGTACTTCCCGGAAAACAAATAATAAAATGGAGAATTGACTTAAATACTATAGAACATGGAACCTTGGTTCCCATTGCAAACACTGTGTTTTAACTCAAGTTCAACGCCTAACATTTTTTATTTTCCCTTACTCCTACAATTTGCAAGTGGTTAGTATGTTGAACTTCCATAATAATAATATCTAGAAAATGACAAGTTCAAAAAAAAAAATATCTAGAAAATGAAGTAATCCATACGAATAAGAAAATTAAAGAACATGCATTAATTTGTGAAAACAATTAGGAAACTGAAAAGTATCCCACAACATTATATATTAGTTACACATAGTAATAATTATCAAGATAGAATGTAATAGATATGAAGGGGCAAAAGAAGAAACATTATGTGCAGAGGAAAAATGGAACAGTTAGAAGAGAGAGAAAGACAACGGGAAGGAGAAGGGACATGCTCATGTAAAGATTTGTCCATTCATAACTAGTAAGTAATGTTGTTTCTGCGTCACATTATTTTCATTAATAATAACTGTTGGGATTGGATATTAGTATTTTGAACAGGTGTAATTATGTAGAGAATTAATGAGGTGACTTTATTAACCTCAAAATTTAAAGTATCACATAATTTAAAATAAAGGAATAAATAGCAATAAAATGAGGTAAAAGATAAATAGAAATTCTTCCCCGAGAGAGTGCCACATCACCTCTCCCGGACACCGTGCATAGCGGTAGCTTAGTGCACCGGCTGCCCTTTTTTTTTTTACATAGATTAATTTGTCAATGTGATGAAGGGGGAAAATCCCACATCGATGAAAAAGGGGTCTTTGGGCCTCTTAATAAGGTTGGACAATCTTCCGCCCTTTGAGCTAGCCTTTGGGGTGTGAATTATGCCCCAAACCTAACTTAACATGGTATCAGAGCTGGACTCGATGTGGGACCCAGGAAACGGGACAATTGCGGGTGGTGGTGGTGGTGGTGGGGATGCTCCCGGTTCATGAATGTCACGTAGTGGACTGGACAATGGAACCTCAGATTGAAAAAAATGCCCAAATTTGGGCGTGAGGGGAGAGGGCGGGGGTTGATGAAGGGAGAGACTCCCACATCGGTGAAAAGGGGGTCCTTAGGCCTCCTTATAAGGCTCGGACAATCCACCTCCCTTTAAGCTTGTTTTTGGGGTATCAGTTAGGCTTAAAACCTAATTTAAAATATATATTTTAGTCTACTAAAACCAACAAAAAGATTCGACTGAATATAAGGTAGAAAGGATTTAGTTGCATGTTAATCATATTCTAATGCCATAAAAAGATAAATTTGTGTTGAAACTAAGTAACATTGAACTTACTGAAGTAATTACCAAACTATAGCGAGACCATATAAATCCAGTTGATGTAACCTCTGCAATAACCGAAAAAACTCCCGAACGTAAATACCACATCAATATTTCTCACTCCACCGGTCGCAACACTTTGCAGAAGACTAAATTTTCATCTCGATGAAAACAGTGCCCCCTATGAAAAGTGGAAGTAGATACCAAAATTGATCATCTATGACAAGTGACGTGGAAGCTCTCTCATAGACTTATTTCGAGTGCAAGATTCAATAAAATGTTTATATAATTAATTACAACAACAACATGCCCAGTGAAATTCTACAAGTGGGATCTGGGAAGGATAGAGTATACGTAGACCTTTTTATATATCAGACAAAATCAAACTGCCGTCACATGGTAAAACTAGCAAAATAACCCGAGATTTTCAACCAATACACAAACATTGACGAAAGAACCCTAATTAATCTCTAAAGCATACCTAGCAAAATATGCTTAAGGTGGAGCGGAGAAGCTTCATCTATATCTTTGCCACAACTTATCGTTCCTTTTGCAGAGATAAGAAATCAAAGAAATTTCTCACCAATGATTGATTTCTTCTTCTCAGCTTATTTTATGAAGTTAAGATTTCCCCATTTTGTATGAATTGATCACGAGTCGGGCTTATTGGGTCCTTTTTTTTTTTTTTTTAATTGGTGTAAACATGAATATCCTCAAGATGAAGAGGACATTCCTAGTATTTTAGATTACTTATTAGTTCCTTAGGAGATTTTCCTCTGTAATTTTTGGCTGTAAGTATTACTATAATACTCTCGGTGTATTCCTTTGACTTTGTCCACCAAGTCCAGGACAGAAGGGAAGAATTACCTAGTGTTTTTTCTTGTCTCTGCTGGGATTTGAACCCGAGATCTCAGGTTCTCAACCCACTTCATTGACCACTAGGCCACACCCTTGGGTGCTAAACTTAGCTATTTAAACCCCCAATAGCTTGATGGAATTAATATGGTGAGTTCTCTCTTATTTTCTCTTCCGTTTCACAATTCTAAAGTTGCCAAATATTTCAATCTTACCATCAAAACTTGATGAACTCTTTGACAACTCCGTTAATTGACATGAATGGCTTCAGTTCACAAAAGAATATAAAAGGTTTACAGCTTAAAAGCGCTGCTTCACATTAAAAGATATCAAAAGGCATTCAATTCTATCTCCGCGTCTATCACTTTAGCTATCTAAAAATCCACCTCTTTCCATGCCCAAACTTAAATTTCACTCATGCAATTGTTCTACAACTCAGGAGTGTTGTAATTATCTTGTTCTAACCAGAAACTGCCCCACTTCACCAACAAGCTGCCAACTACTTTTCTTCCAAGCGTAGTGTCATGATATCAGATTTCTACATCCACCGCTTCTCATCAAAGAGATTGTCAAATTTTTCAAAAATCAAATAGTAGCTTAAATTTCAAGTTATAAAGTCATTGAATAACTCCATGATTTCGACATTCCAATTGCAAAAATATCAATCTCTATCCTGAACCCACAATGATGAATAATCAACTGCCAATCATAAGCAAGCATGGTAAAGGATAATGGTAATTTCACCTAGTGAATTATTTAAAAAGGACAGTCATTGATATGTAAAAAAATCACAGCTAAGAACTCAAGAAGGGCCTAATTCCTGAAATAACCATCAGTAACAATTTTCCGGATCATTTGCTAATGGTGGAAGTCTAAACGGTGAGCCTACTTCTCCGACCTCTGAAATCATGTCACTTGCAGGAACAGCTGTGTTTTTTTGAAGGAGGAACGACTGTAATGTTTTAGGGATTAGGGGAATGGCAACATTTTTTTTGTAAGAGTAACAACTGTATATTAAGTCGTGACTTTTGGCCTTTTGTATGTTAATTTGAAAGGGAAATATTAAGGAAAAAGGCAAAAAAACTACAAAAATGATAAATAGTATTCTAGGCCTTAGAGAGTGTCACATCACCGGCCCTATGTCCTTACTAGTTTCTATGTATGTGCTTTGCACACAAATAGTTAATTGTTTATTAAGAAACAATAGATTACATTTATTTAAAGTTACATGTAGGAAGAAAGTTCGTTCTACAATAATGATAAAGTTTATCTACAATGAATATTTACACCAAATCAATTCAACTACCATTAGAGGTACCGCAACGTATGATGATCACAGATGCACTATTACATCTAATATAAATTAATCATTGGTCATAAACATGATAATAGCAAGTATATATAATCAATTGGTACGTGATTAATTTAATAGTAATAGATTTTTTATTTATAAATTTGTCAAACAGTCAGCTACATAAAATTAGTTTATTTGTTAAGTTTTTGTTTCTCATTTTGACTCTATTGAATAACATTAGAAGAGAAGGGTAAAGAAATTTTTTAAATTTTTAAAAAGTGTTATATCAATAAGATAAGTTGGTGTAGAAGCACATGTTTATTTCACTGTTTTTTTCGTTAGATTGAATAGTTAAGGTTTGGTTCTTTAATTAATTAGTTTTGGAATCAAACTTTAGAAGTAGAACTTGTTTAGAACTCTATTTTCAATGTGGGTCTTTTGTTATTCACCAAATTCCTTAGATTGAATAGTCAAGGTTATTTTGGTCATTCAACATTGTTATTCGTGCTTTTATAATAATATTTACATATATAGAGATCAGATTTTAATTTTTTTGGTTACATCTTTTTAGGCAGGGTACTGATCCATTTATTTGATGTTGTGTTAACTTGTTTAGCTTTTCTCCTCCCAACGACAATCATTGTTAAAGCTAGCTCCACTCCAGTGTACAAAAGCTGAAAAAGTTGGCTATTGTTTGGCTTGTCTGTTTTCCCTCATTGAGCAGGTATAGGCATTGATTTGGTGCAAACTCTAGTTGTCTATATTCATTTTAACATGTCTTTGTATCATTGTTATCTCATATGTATTGCTCTTTTTCTTTTTCAAATTACACTTTAGGCACGGTATCTACAATTCCGGAAGTGGCCTGTTGAATGGGGCTGGTGCCGAGATCTCCAGTCATTTATTTTTGTCTTTGAAAGGCATAACAGGTTGGTTGTTGGCTGCCACTTTGCGATTCTAGAGTCCTCGTAGTGTTTCAGGATCCATCAGGATTTATACTTACATACATGCAGGATTGTGCTTGAGCGTCCTGAATATGGTTATGCAACGTACTTCTTTGAACTGGTGGATTCCTCCCCTATTGATTGGCAAATCAGGCGATTGGTAATTGCTATGAAGCTTACTAGCTGTAGCAGAGCCACCCTGATCGAGAATAAAACACTGACGGTATTTACATAGTTGCTGCTATATTAGTTTTCTTATGATGTTCCCATTTTCATGTTATTGATGTTGATTTGACCAAATTTATTGTGGCCTTTTTCCCCTGGGAAGGGAGAATCTAGTTACAACTTTCTTTGGCGTCATTTGAAGTGAGAAATAGTTGCTTTTACTTTAACCCGAATTTGTCCCTTGTGCTTTTTATTTTTCCTATGAGATTTAATATGAAATCCTGGTTTGTGTCACTTCATCTACATCCCTTTTGGTTGGGGCTGTTAGATGAAAAAGGTTGAGGGCATAGATGATTGTTGGACTTCCTCCTCAACAAATTTTAGTTGTCAATGTTACGTTGATTTAATCTTAATTCATGCTTAATCATTTCCACTATTCTGATTGGAGTTGGTTACTAGATAAAATAATTGGTCTGTTTTATCTGTAACCATTAAATGTTGGTTATCAACTTTTCTTTTCCAATCTGAAACTGTTGCAGAACTAAAATAAATAAATAATTATATGTGCTCATTCTCTTAACAATTTAAGCTTTTACATGAGGTGTTTCAGTACGGTATTAGAGTAGACAAAAGGTTACTGCCACCATTAACGAAATATTTCCAAGTCCTTGGTTTATGAAAAAAAAAAAAAGAGTCTTTCCTTGTGACGGGTCGTGTTTATAACCTAAAATAATTAACATAGGTGTTCTATCTCTTACGGCTTGAACTTATAAGTGAGGTGGTCACAGTCAATGGGAACAGTTCCATACTTCCATATTTTAAACTAAAACGACCATAAACTTCTACTTATCAAAAAAGAAGAGAGAGGACAGAAAAGGGAGGGTTGAGTTTGAAGTTGTCAAGCTAGCTAACTTTTAAACCTCTCATAGGAAGATTTAGCATCTTGGTGGAACTCTTAAAAAACATCTTAGTGGAAGTAGTCGTTATAGGATCTTCAAGGGCTAAATCTGTGTGGTAAAAGTAGAGGCCTTGATAGGAAGAGGAGCAGGTCTGTGAGTGGAGACAATTATGGTCTTGGTAGAAGCAGTTAAAGTTGAACCTTTAACAGTCCTTGAAAATGTTGAGGAAGTTGGATTTGTCTGGGATAGAAAGAGAAGTATCGGTAATTATGTCAAAAAAAAAAAATATTATGTCAAAAAAAAAGAAGTATCGGTGGTAAGATAAAGGAGGTGCAGTTTTATGAATGTTTTACCTATGATGGTGTGGTATATGCTCTATATGAATGTGTATACATGCATAAGGAAGGTGAACTTCCTTACATTGGTAAGATCATAAAGGTATGGGAAAATCCAGACAAGTGTAGGAAGATAAAGTTTCAGTGGTTTTTCCGGCCATCAGAGATCTTGG
Organism: Capsicum rhomboideum; assembly: GCA_031232105.1. NCBI lineage: Eukaryota > Viridiplantae > Streptophyta > Magnoliopsida > Solanales > Solanaceae > Capsicum > Capsicum rhomboideum. The sequence continues at coordinate 51,575,143 of CP124707.1, forward strand.
ATCACCTGAAAAATGTAAAGGTAGCTGAGAATGAAGTTTTTCTTGCCTCTGGTGAAGCACTGGTTTGGCTAATGGTAATCCTCTGGTGAGCGTCATAAAACTGCTTGCATTTTCTTTCTGTCTGCTTTTACTAGGAAGTAACTATGTAGAATTACTTAAACCATATTTGTTTTATATGTAGCATAAACTCTCTCTTGACCAACTCCTTATAGTTAGAGGTGTCCAATTTATGTCCACATTTGATCCAATATATATTTATTTATGTCCACCTCGTCAGTGTTAGTAAAACTCCCTTAGCTCTTGTGGAGATCCTTCTGCTTGTTTCTACTTGGTTTCAGTGAATCTTTAGTTGAAGATGGGCTTCGTATTGAGGGGATAAGACAACTAATTAACTCGAAACATATGTTATTATTTGCTGATGTTTGATAATGATGAGTATTTAAACTAGATGCTATTTTCTAACTTACATAGTGGTTAATGTGGTGGAAGATGAACAATCAAGAAGGAAGTCTGAGCTGATTTATTACTAGCTGATGATCGAAAAACAGATGCTCCTATAACAATAAGTTCTTCACTGTGAAGTTTGTCTAGAATGAGAGTTAGGAGAAGCTAGCAGATTGATCTCTCCTATATTTCTGTTCAATGCCAATTCTTTCTCGTTGCCCCCGTCTGCTTTCCTTACGAAATTTATCCTCTTCATTGATTGAAAAAAGGATCAACCTTTGGGCTACCTCTTTCTAAATAATTTTTTGCTTAGGATAATTCTTGTTACCTAAGAAAAGAAGAAAGAATGGGAATGATAAACAGGATTTTGAAATGTAGGACGAAATGAATAAACTTTTTAGAAACAAGTACCGTCTTTTGCTTGTTTAATGCAAAAGCATCAATTGCAGCCGAGTTGCGTAATCGTGATATGAAGTTATTGTTGGAAGTATAGGAGTAGAAGAAATGAATGGAAGGAAAATGGGAAGGTGGAAAAAAGAAATTTAGAAAGCAAACTCAGGGAGCTGATTAGGTTTGGGAACAAAGACAAGAATTCAGTATATTCTTCTTTGCTATGGAATCTTGCTGGAGCTTTTCCTTTTCACTATAAGGGTGTAGAAGGTTTCTTTAAGCATCTATGCTTGCTAGAAATACATATAATGAACACCTCCAAACGAGTGTGGACATTAGTTGAGCTGACATGGACAACAAATCAGGTGTTGCACGACTTCATCTTCCACTCTTCAGATTCTTTGACTTTCATTTATTGTGGATGGACAAGATGAGGGAAGGAGGCTGAGATGATTCGGGCATGTGAAAAACAGATGTGAAAGGTTGGCTATGGAGAGTCTAAGGAGAGATAGAGGTAGGCGAAGAAGTATTGGGGAGAGGTGCTACTGGTATTCTCAACTGTTTTCTCTTTTCCTTTTTGTTTTGTGATGCTTTACTTGAACTGATGGTTTATCGGAAACAACCTCTCTACCCTCATAAGGTAGGGGTAAGGTTGCGTACATACCACCCTCCCTAGACCCCACTTGTGGGATTTCACTGGGTATGTTGTTTTTGTATAGGAAGATTTGCATGAAAATTTAATCTGGCAAATTTTACTCCTAAACTAAAGTATCATGCTCTCTCCTAGTTAATGGTAAAACATATTATTCAGTTGATTGGAAGCAAGATGAAGAGAGATCATGTTCAAGCTTTGCTTGGAATTGAGGCATAGTAGTAGTAGATGTGGTTATTGTATGTAAGGAACGTGTAAGAAGTCCGACAGTCCGTTGTCGGTTATAAACTTATATCAGTATGTTTTATCTCTTAGGGGCATAGTAAGCAAGTATGAAAAACTTTTGGCTTTCCAAGATCTGGCTCATATTGTGAGATCAAACTTGCTTGACTTGGACATTGTTTTCTACAGCGTTAGCTGCTAGATTGACTGAAGGTCGTCATGTATTGAGGAAACACTTGAACGCAGATTGCTTTAAACAGCAAATTTCTGTGATGTCTAAGTTAATCTCTTTTCTTGTTTCCGTACCCTGATTCCTACCTATGGCCTGTCTTATGATCCTTTCGGAATGTTCAAATCTCAGTAGAGACATGGCTTAATCATTGTAGAAGTCTGTATGTACATTTATACAGAGTGCTTATGTCCTCAAATGGTCTCTCGACATCCGAAATTATTCATTTACTTTGCCAACCTGTTTTCTGCTTACAATGTCAAATCTTTATCTCTTTGAAAACTTTTTCATGCTTCCATTGTCTGCACACAGGTAGGAAAAGATCTTAGTGAAGGAGAGGCAAAAGTGTTAAAATCATATGGTTGGGTACCTAACACCGCTCTGGGAACAATGCTCAAATATTATGATAGAGTTTATCATGATAGAGTATCGGAGAAACAAAGCTTGGAATGGAAGTCGAAAATTGGGAAGTTGCTTATGGCTGGAATCACTGGTGGTTCGATAGTTGAAAAAGATGTGGAACACAATGTTGCTCAGAGTTGCCCCGAAATCAAGTTAGAGCTAGAGTAAATCGTAGCTTCAGTTGTCTAAAATCTTGTAAATGCTCATCCTTTGTAAACTAGCCTAAAATGTTTTTGTTGTACAGATTTCTGGCTTTATTAGGCAGGCTGTCTAAAGTCCAAACTTAGTTTTTTTTATAAAAAGGAGACAAATTGAAGAATTTTTGCAGGACATATTGAGGCTCAACATTCTTTTTTGTAGTAGTTCAAATTGGAATTGCAGAAACAGTTTCTTGCAAAAATGCAGGGTAAGGCTGTTGCGTACAATAGACCCTTGTGGTCCGACCTTTTCTCGAACCGTGTGCATAGCGGGAGTTTGAGTGCAGCGGGCTGCCATTCAAATGGGAATTGTGAAACTGCCTTTGGTTATGAAATTGAAATACTATTTCAAAATGACTTATTCTATTTAGTATTTCTCTTTGATATATTATTGGCTCATGGAAGCAGGTTTCGTGGTGTAGTTGGTTATCACGTCAGTGTAACACACTGAAGGTCTCCGGTTCGAGTCCGGGCGAAGCCATTTCTTTTCTCGAGCCAGGGGTCTATTGGATACAACCTTTCTATCTTCACAGGGTAGGGGTAAGACTGTACATATCATCCTCGCTCCCCCAATATAAACTGCTGTACATAGATATATATTTTCCCATAAACTTGCTGAAATGCTTTCATAACATTGAACTACGACTAGAAATATGTTTTAAGTTATATACACCGTCTAGTATAAGGAATTTTCAGACTGCCTTACTTTTACCTGTTGTAGTATGTAACGTTTACTTGTAGATATCCTTTACGTGACAGTGATATAACTTAAACACTGTAAAAAAATGTCTTTTTTCAGGTTTTAAAGTACCATAAACTTTTTTGGGCATTTCATGAAGGTGTGTAATTTGGTATTGTGACAAGTTCTTCACTTGTAGCTTTTGCATATATCAAATCTTGTTTTTTTACCTCTCCTTGGGAGCTCGTATCTTTTTGCTCTCCTTGGGTGGCTCGAACCCCAATTGGAGGTGGAAGATACTTACCATCTGAGCAACCTCCACTCGTCATCAAACATTAATTTATCACATCAGTAAATAATTCAACAATTTTTTCCTTTTATAAAATTACTTTTATGTAAAAGCAAATGGTATCTACTTTCAAAACGTCTATGAGACACATTTCGTTCCTGGACACAACTTCTGCCTTTGGCCCAAAGTCTGAGTTGGGCTTTAGCTAAAATGTCACAAATAGGTGCGTATTGAACAAATAGCCACAACCATAAAATCGTGGAACAATAATAATTTTTTTAGCATGGAAATAAGATTTGGATAAAAGTATTTCACGCTTAACAAAGGGAGCTATCAACTTTTTTCAGCTTCTTCTTCTTTTTTTTTTTTTTTTTTTTTTTTAATTTCAAGTTTCACGATATTATCATGGAGTTTCACTTGTTAAAAGTTTGAACACGAGCTTTCTTAAAAATATTTTTCTTCGTCAATTTAACCATTTGAACTAATCTTTATTGGCGTAATTTTTAACTTTAGTAAAAATGATAGATTTCAATTTTTTACCATGAAAAAATTGTGTTGGGGTGATAAGTAACTCATCCTCGTCCTCAACTAGAGATGTAGCGTTCAAGTCATGTGAATATTAGAGACAGAGCCTAGTAAATTTCTTAATACATGACTTAAACTAAAGTTATTGGGTTTGATCAAACTTATACGTCAGCTTCGAGCTCTGTCCCTTCGATCAAACTTATTTTAACGTGGAATTCTTTAACGTGAATTCAAATTAATCGAATTCCAAAATAGACATCGAACATCGAGGGAGACAAATCAATTTTATTTATTTTTGGCGCGTTAAAGTTCTAGAAAATTAAAAAAAACTTTAATATGATAAAAATTGCGATATGCATAGGTCACATACGTGTCTTACATAGTTTCCTTTATTCTTTCCTATTATTCCTCATATACAATTGACAAATAAATAAAACAAAAAGTACTTCTTAGTTGTTTATAGTATAAAAAATTTTAAAAAAAATATGGGGGACAAATCATATTCATGAGAACTTTCTCGAATCAACTTGTTTGAATTTTTTGGATAAAAAAGATGATGTAAAAGACTATGGTTTTTTTTTTCAAAGTGGTGTTCAATGAGATGAATCCTAGGTGCACCACCTTAAAGTAACTAACAAAATAAACTTCCTTTTTGGTTGTAGGAACTAATGGAGTCAATATTGAAAAAAAGTGTCAATTTCTTACATTTACTCCTTCAGTGATAATGACATTTGTTTATTATTTATTATCATAATTATGGTGTTTGGGCTAGTTTACGGGATATTTGCTATTTCTATCATCAAAAATATCAGATAACTTTGTTTACTAAAACTTGAACAAATGAGAAGAAATTACATACTAATATTTTTTACTCCGCTGAAATTTAAACATGAGGTCTCATGATTCTCATCAACTTATGATTTCATTGTCCGTTAGGCCATGCTCTTCAGATGTTTGATTGTTATTTTTTTTGAAACATCATTTTTGGAATGATTAATTCATATTGTGCCAAATAAGAGGGCGCTTCCTACAAAGTGAATTTTCCTTCTCAAAACTCAAATCCGAAATCTTTAGATAAAGAATTAAGAAAAGATCTCAATTATTTCATCAAATTCTTTGATGGTATAAGTTGTTCCCTTGTTTGTACTTTTATCTTGTTTCATCCCTCTATTACTGAACATACATAATAATTTATTATTTTATTTTTTTTTTAAAAAGTAGAAAAATGAACATATGCATTTTTTTTCTTTCTTTGACCAACTTAAAATTGAACAATATGAGTAGGACGATAATAAAAAGGATAGCTCGATGTACTAAAACTTCCTCTATGTAGGAAATTCAAAAAAGAATCGGACCACAAAGATCTATTCTCTATTTTAAACAATCTTATCCTGCAATAATTTTGCTAGTTAATTCAAGGCTCCTATGTGAAGGAAGGTAATGCAATGTTAAAATGCCCACTTAAACCTACATCACAATAAATCCAAGGAAGCTCCAAGGTTGTAATCCTACCAAACTCCACAAAAAAGTGCAATAAAAACCCTAAAGCAAATTAAATGTGTTAAAAATTGATTGAGACAAGTAAACAATTTATCCAATCAAAATTGATGGTCACAAAGACTAATAATGAAAATGGAAGGTGTATGTGTCTTTTTTCCAATGAATTACCCATTTATAATATTAACACAAAATGAAAAATCATGAGTGTGTACCCTTTCCATAAAAAAATGTCTCTCCAATCCACATTACACTTATAAGGTACCCAAATCCCAAAATGGATTGTACACTTTTGGCACCAAATGTGGAAGAACTATGTAGAAACATGTAGTGTGGTATCATAGGATAAGACTTCACATAAAATATTAAAGAAACATAAATTTAACTTATATATATCGATAATATGAAAAAAATTATACTATTAATATATTTTACATGTTATAATACATTATTTATTGGAGTTTTATGGTACCAAATGACAACAACTAATTGTCATTTTAAGTAATCTTTTAATGCAATCTGACGATATAAAATATTATATATTATCAGTATACAGAAGTTAAACTCAAGAAATCTGGCGATGAATAAATAATTTATTAAACCTTCCACTCCTTCACTATACCCCACCACCCTACATCCACCAATAAGAAGAAAATAACATCATCTCACATCATCATTATCATCATGCTACTACAAGAAATTATATAATGAAATTATAATTAAAGATGATAAAGAGAGTATAATAGTAGATATTGGCTATACTATAGTTCTTTCTTTTGGTGGGGATCTAATAGTTTGCTTCCTCTTGTTTATGGTGATGATGTGTTGGCAAACTAATATTCTTACAAATACACTCAAATGGTGAGACCAAATATATGTTCCACTCTTTTTGGTGTCCCTTTAAATGGCTTATAATTAAAAAAAATATAATCAAATGTCTCTTAGACCAATCTTTAAACCGTGTAAATATGGATGTGATTGATCAGAAAGTGGACCAAAAGAGTGTGCTTATAATGCCTAAAGAGATAAAGAATCAAGAAATAGAACGAAGAAGACACCTCGATGCACAAATCATCAATTATTATGAAAAAAAATAAATTAATGATGGATAGCGATATTATAAAAAAAAATTGTTAGCTGCGAGTTTTTCACTGATAGATTAGCCACGAGTCTCGTATTTTATTGTTATCTATAAACGTAAGGATTAAAAAAGGACTCGAAATTACATGGAATCTATTATACACAATCTTATTTTTTCGAACTGATACACTACAACAAATATTGTTATGCAAATGCCCCGTTATGTGAGACTATGAAACAACCAACTCGATGCATAAAATTTCACAATATATGCAAATAACTTAAAAAACGAGCAGCTTGATGCACCAAGTTTTATTATAATAGTCTAAGGGAGGGTCGTAAAACTTTGTTTTCACAATTTAAATTCGTGGTCTTCTTGTCATACGATTACTAACTCTTACCATTGCGCCAACGCTTTCTTATGTTTTGTGGGACAGTGAGAGAAAGATTGACATATTAGAGGCCTATAAGTTCATTACATGTGTCAACCAAAGTGAAGAAACAAAACTTAAAACTATTTAGTCACGCCTGGCTTCTATGTTAGCATTACATCATCATTTTCTTTTCTTTCAAATTATAATAACTCCCTTCCATTTTTATTTTGAATTTTTAGCAGTAATAACATGTAATGGGAGACTTACTAAAAAAAGAAGTAAACTTAGAGTAATTATCTAGTAAATTCTATTACAGAATTTTTTCGATTTTTTTTTACTCTCGACAGTGTCTTTGTAGGATACTTAGTCATAATATGACCTATTAGCCCAGAAGTAATTACGTACCCAACACATTCGAGGTGATGAACAAGAATTGGTGATCGGATTCGAGCAAAAACGCTCTTATTTTTAGAAAATAGCCGTAACACTTCATCTATGGTATGTAAAGGGGAAAAGAAAGAAAGTAGGGAGTAGAGTGCGATGAAAGAATTTTGTCGTTCAGTGAGAGGCGATTGTATAATAGCCCATCAAAATAATAATCGACCAATACATAACTAGTATATGCTTTGCATATATTTAACTTAGCAGTTGCAATTAATAATTGACAAATACATAATTAGTAGACAAAAACAATTCATATAGAACTACACGAGTAAAGTTCTACATATTGTCAAAATTTTGTTACGTATTTGCTTAGGTCATTCAAGGAAGAAACTCATAATTAGATTCAACAAACCCTTTGAATTTTTTCTTAGTAAATCAAGGTGATAGTGCTATTGTAGGATGTTGACATGTTGTGAGATGATTTGTTCATTTCAAAGGATAACAAAGATTGGTGCTATTATTTCTTAAATACAATTAATTCAGTCAGATTTCTCTATAACAATTATGCGTCTTTGATAATAACATTTCACTATTTATGATGGAAACGCTACAATAAGGTTTTTTATATGTTCAACATGTATCATTTTAGATCTTGACTTTGTCTCTCCTTTTTATGCTAGAGGAAGTATATAATATATTTTAGTTTTGCATGAAGACACTCAAGCGTAGATTCAATATAATAGTTCATAATCATATTATTTACTTTCAATTTTAGCCATATATTTTATATTATCTATTTACCTTTTTATATAATAAAATAATTAAAAAAAGCCATGTTAAAGGGAAAATAATTGGGACCCAATATCCACTAAATGAACCAATAAGCGTGGGGCGGCAGGTCCTATAAAAATTTGGCAAACCGCCCCATAAGGATTGAGCCCTTTGCCCTAATAATATTCCTTTGAGTTTTGTAGAAAAGAAAGTATTTTATTTAAGGAGTTAAACAAAAAAAATGGTTTTTTGAGTTGATATTGTTATGTAATTTCTAGCTATATACATTATATGTAAAAAGATTAAAAGAAGTCAATTTACCAAATTTGAACAAAGTATGTTGATATAATATGATGTGATATTGTTCGTTTAGGATATATTACGCACTTTCGCTTTCCTCAGAAGTCCTCACATCGTCCCACACTCAAGTGGAGCTAATAGATACCACTATAGCTTATATGTAGCTTTGTTCTTTAGCTATCAATATGAGATTTTGTTTGCGTACCCTACAATCTCCTCCTCAAATTAATTAGTTTCACACGACTTATTATCTCACTGACTTATCTGAAAAATAACTGTGTCACCCACATCAACCGAGATTTATGGTCACCAATGTCCACTGATTTCCTTTTTGGGTGTATATATGCATCTCCAAAATTAAGGATGAAGATAGAAAATTGATTGGTAGACAGGCAAAGACTGTAAATCGGACCTCATGTCATCACTCTTACATCGTTATACTCGCCTTATCGAACCATTTACGTTCATTTACACTAATTGTTGGGCTAAATAACCCAAACATATACTCTATCATGTATCATGGTGTGATAGTCTCAGATTTAGATCAAGCCCGCATAATTTTTCTCAAAAAAATTCACACCATTAAAATTATCCATACACCTTATATAAAACTTCTTTTTTTCTTTCAGTTGCTAATATCAAACTTTGTTCGTATACCCAACATATATTTGTTTCCATACCAAGTTATTATTTTTTGGGCACAATGCATAGTGACAAACCAATAATAAATTTACAGATTCGACATAATTCAATATTTCAGACAGGTCAAATCATACATTTGCGTTGTGAAAAAATATAAATGTCGATCGAGTTAGACATATATTTCATAATACTCTAATTCAGAACTCGCAACGTTTAAATTTTCCACCACTAACAAAGAAGAACCAAAATTTCCAACTTCCTCTTGAATCATTTATAAATCTATCAATATCATCATTTCCAAAATTGAGAGAATAGTATATTTGCCAAACACTTCCAACTGTCTGTTTCATCTTTTTTCATATAAATAATGATATCTTTTGGTTTTCTCACTAGCCATGTCACTCTTCCACTATTCTTTTTTTTCCTCCATAAATCTTGTAAATAAATTTTCTTTATAGACATAAGATTGTGTAGCATTGTCAAGGGCAATGATAGCCAAGAGACAAGTTAGCTCTCCCTTTTTTTCAAAAAATCATATTTAAAGTATTTAATTTGTAGCCTTTTTACAATCCTAACATATAATAATTGAAAAAAGACCCTTTTTATCTTCATAAAATAATTGAAAAAATATTTATGTTGCAAATGTTATTGCGATGCATGCATGAAATCTTTAAAGTGTAGACATTTCCTTATCTTTTCTTATCTCCATGACTCCATTTAACCTAATTTAATTTATTGATTTTTTTTTTTACAGGGAATGATCGATTAGTTCTTTGCTCAGTGTGACGTAATTATAACTATACATACTTTTATTTTTGTTCTAAAAATACTAATTCAACTATATATACATGTTACATTTCATTAAAACAACAGATTTCTGATAGAGCAAATGCCAAAATTCCTAAATTAATTAATGGCTACAATTTATTGTTTTCACTTAATATAATATATAATCGACATTGTCATCCTAATTGAAAAATTATCAAAAAATTTGGTAATGCTAAATGTATTACGTTGTTATTAATTTCTATAATTTTCTATTCTTACCAACTACACCATTTGGATTAATGATCCAACTTAATCTCAAATATTTTTTAATCACGATAACCTTATCTACGGAATAATTTCCATATTTCCAAAAATAATTTTGTGTGTTTGACCTAAAATACATTATCCACTAATGAACTAAAGGATAGGAAAAGTTTCACACCTATTCATAATTATTTATACCAAATGAATGAATATAACACTTGTTAATTATATGAACTTTATCAGTAACAAATTTTCACTTAATTAAATTGTGATTCTTTAAGTTAAATCGCTTGATTTGTTGTACATATCGAGTGTAATTAAATTTTTCGAATACACGATCAATGGTGTGATCTAATGGTAATGCGATGGGGATTGAAAATTATAATAAGATTTCAAGTTTAAATTTTAGCGAAAAAAATATATGAAGTGATTCCTTCTTATCTGCTTAAGTCTTGATAAACAAAGTTATTTAATATCTATACAGCCAGATACCATGCATACCTATGCTAATAGGAGATACGTAGGTAATTGAATACCATATGAAATTAATCGATGTACATATTAGTAGTGAAATTCATCAACATGTCAAGTCAGTACTCTTTCATACGTGTCAAGTCAGTACTCTTTGATATGAAAGTGTTTATTCACTTGAGTGGGACCATACATATAGTGACATCATGTTCAAGAATGTTGACATCACAATGATGTAATAATATATTTTAAATTTGAATTTGTTGTGCTTTTGTTTTCTTATTTGGGAGTTGAGAGGACATCATTTTCATGTCTATCATTATTACAAACTAATTTAAATTTCAATAGTTTAATCAATGTTTTTATTAATCCTCAATCAATTTACATGTTAAAGAAAAATATTTATATGTCTACTCACTCTGAAACAAGTGTTAGAAGTTAGATTTGACATACGTAACTTTTGAAGTTTCATATTACTGAAAATACTTCAGGCATAAAATTGACATAAGTAATTTTTGAAGTTTTATATGACTGAAAATACTTCAGTCATTTTTTCTTGAAATTCAGTCACATATGGCTGAAGTTTAACTATTTATGTATGAACTCCAATCAAAATTTCCTGAAGTGTTATTCCTACAATCGAAAACTAGAAAATTCATAGTTCTAAGCCCACAGTAAAATGTGTTTCCTTAAAGAATTTAGTTCCCTCACAATTACCCAAGGTTTGGATTAATTTCTCCTAGGATAGAATAGAACATTATTTTACAATACCGGCAATGAAAATTTTAAAACTTCAGCGAACTCAACAAACGGAGTGAATCACACTTACTTTGATTTCTTTGAAAAAGAAGAGAGTTTTTAACTTAGTAAGATAATATATTTCGTATCCTTCATCTAAGGAAAAAGACAAATATTTATAGCCCAAAAGGTAATGCTTCGGAAAGGAAGCAATGGTTGAAGAAAAGTCGCAACTTTTCAAAACGTCGCCTGACCTGCGGACCCCATCTACGCCCGTAGATGGCCCACATTCGACCGCAGGTCACATTTTGTCCAAACTAGAAACTTTTGTTACGCCCTGCTCTGGCATCTGCGTCCGCAGATGGCCAAGTGCGCGCACAGGTCCCCATTTCGTTTCCAACCAGTGCCTCGAAGGATCGCTTTCCTTTGAGGTGCGTTGTGACATGCATCCGCACCTGCTCGTGTGCGTACGTAAATGGAGAAGTTTCACTTTTGATTTTTGGATCATTAACTCTCAAGTTTTAATGAATTTTATCCAAAAAGATAGTCTCTCGATCGATTTGACAAATCTAAATCCGAAGCCGAACCGAGTGAGCGATGATGACGACGGCGCGAGGCTTGTCTTCTTCTTGCCTCACTATCCACATGAGGAAACACTTATATATTTATACATACAAAAGTTCTTTTCTCCCATCAATATGGGAGAATTCTTCCATAAAGTGAAGATTCATTATTCACTTTCCCTCCATGTTTTTCCCTCCATTTTTCATTCACATTTTATCAACCAAACCCAACAGTTCAATCATATGCAACTCCAGACACTACATATCTAAAGTTGTTCCGAAACATACATACATGCAAATATGCATTGCCCTCCGTCTACTTATCGGCCCAAAATGCCCCTGAACTATGAGATTTTCGGTCCAAAAGATTAACACCGAGGACATTTTTGAACCAATAGATAAACGAAGGGCAATATTATGCTAAATCTTAGAGTTCAGCGGCATTTTAGACCCTTCTCCGTTTAGAATATCCCATAAAAATTTTATTTTTTACTTTTTTATTTTTTGGGCTAAGTTGATAAAGATGTCATGATGATCCAAATTCGAGGTAAAGACGGGCCCCAAATCAACTTTACACGTTGTTTCAAAGACAAATTCTAAAAGTGTGGGCCCACTATACCGAATCACCATAATAGAGTTTGGTAGCTTCACTCGCTTACCAAAGCCCACGCGCACAAAATCTCCAAATGGGCCTGGGCCCACAACAAAAGGTGAGATGAATCTTTGGGCCCATAATAAATTGAATAGATGAAAATGTCCATGCGGAGGTGTGGGAGACTGGTTATGAATAGTTTTAAGAGATAGAGGTAGACCAAACAAGAACTAAGAGGAGCTAATTAGACATTACATGACACGATTTCAGCTTATTGAGGATATGACTTTAAATAGGAAGTTGTGGAGGTGCTAATAAGACATGACATGACACGATTTCAACTTATTAAGGATATGACTTTAGATAGGAAGTTGTGGAGGGCATGTATTAAGGTAGAAGGTTACTAGGTAATAGTTGTAGTATTGCTCTTGTAGTTGCTTCTCTTTTGATTTCTGGTACTACCTGTTGCTTTTTTTGGTACTTGGACTAATATTTTATTTAGTCACTGTTCTATTACTTTCTGCATTTTTTTACAATCTGATATTACTTGTACTTCTATTTTGTTTGTCTGGATTGCTTTGAACTATTTTTTCTTGAGACGATGATCTATTGGAAATAACTTCTCTACCTCTAAGATTGAGATAATTGATAAGATTTATGTACACTTTATCCTTCACAAATTTTGCTTTGTGAAATTATACGGAGCATGTTGTGAATGTATGGCCCATAACCAGTGAGTTGGTAAAAGTATATGACGGACAGAAATATATGCTGAGTGATGATTGGTGGTCAAGTCCCAATTTTGACTTTTAATTTACTATTATTTATGTATTTATCTGCTTTTTCTTTTTTTTCTTTTGTTTAAAGAAAAGTATTTGACCTTTTCTCAACCTTTTTTAGCACTAGGAAACGCGTTTGCTTTTTTTCTTTTTCTTTTCAAATCCAATTTGTCTTCTCCTTTGTCTTTTCTTTTTGGTGGCTAAAGTAGTTGACATGTTGGTAGGTGAATAAGATTCCTTCACTCTTATTCGATATTTGGATGATATGCTTTGATAGAGAGTGTTGTCATGTTAAATGAGCCTTACTTACGTACATGGGTGGATCGATCATAAAGTTACAGATTTGACAGAAAATCTAATAGTTTTGGCCCAAAATTTGTGTTTACGTTACGAAAATCGCATAATATGTATAAATAATATATGCAAATCTATCAGCCAATTATAAATAAATAAATAATTGTCTAGGACCCATAAACTTAAGATCTTCAATCCACATATTCTTACGCGGCACAAATTCATATTAATCGTGCACCAATGTGGTGCCGGACACGTTTGAAAACCAAGAAAAAAACATGTCTATGATGGATCTCGATCAAGTACTATAGTATATTTGTGCCTATGTGTGTGTCTGTTTGTTTAAGTTTGTACTTATAAATGAGTAATTACAGTAATATATTATTCAATCATGAGTCTCCATAAATTAAACTTATTCAATACATGGAAATGTACCTATATATATAATATGGATTAAGTTGTGTAGATTAGAAACAAAATGTTAAGATAGCCAAGTAGTGCAAAGTTTTAACAGAGGTGGAATCAAGATTTTTAATTTATGGGTTTTTATCATAATTTTATAGATATTTAATGGGTTCTGAATATATTAATTATATATATCAATTGAATTTTTTAAATACAAATATAAGATTTGAGCTAAAGCAACTGAGTTCTGCCAAACCTCTATGCTCTTCCCTAGTCTTGAATTCATTTTCGAATAAAGTATAATATAGTTCATTTTCTACTATTTATTTCCATCAAATTGATGATATATCGTAATTTGCAATAATTCCTAATTAAATATACAAACATTACCAAAACAACATAAAGAATGATATCGAATTTTTGTTATGTCCCTTTTTTTTTTTTTTTTTCTTTTCTCATTGACGAATCTTCGACCCTCTATATTAAGTATTGGCATTCATCAAAATTTATGTACTTAGGCACATATGTCATTATCTGTATTTGGGGTCTGATTAAATTTGAATTCACACATTATAGGGCTCATTTCTCGGGGCGATGCTCCCAACATGATTTTTTTCTTCTCATTTCTAGGGGGTTCAAACCCGAAACCTCTAATTAAGAATGGAGGGATTCATAGCTTTCTTGTGCATGGAAAAGAAAATGGCTAGCTAAGTGATATTTTCATGCGTTTCCTCTTTTCCTACTATAACTAAAATAGATTTATCCTTTTATGAAGGTTCTACTTTGACAAATGCAAATTAAAATTTTCTCTAGCAGACCATGTGAATGCAAAATATTCCAATATATGCTGCTCTTTGTTCACATTTGATACCAAGAAAGTTTTTCTTTTTTCTTTCTAGCAAACTATATTTTCTCTCTCTCTTGTTTTGGATCAACCGTTAGTAAAAAGGGAAAATCGCCCCCCCCCCCCCCCTTGTTTGGAGCAACCGTTAGTAGAAAAGATATTTTGGAGCTATTTGACTAGTTAAAGGACATTTTTGAGCTAGTTGATTAACGACTAGAGCATTTTTGAGCAAAATTAAAACATAACAGAGGATAAAATTAACTAACTCATTTCAAATAGCTTAGGGATATTTCTGACCCTTTTTCCATATATAATTAGAATTCTATACTCGAATCAAAAGTGTTCGAATCCTAGGTTCACCTCTCAGTCCTTGACCCACTTAAAGTTATGAATCAAGTAACGAGCAATAGAAAAGAAAAAGAAACTCTCTGACTCTGGGGACGGAGTTAGAGGGGGGAAAGGAATCATTCGAATTCCTCCATCAAAAAATCACATTGTACATATACTCAAAATCAAAAAATAAAAAATAAAAAAATTACATATATATTGTATATGTCGAATATAATGATGAAAATTCTGCCTCTATCACTGTCTGTGACGATTGACTTGTAGATAAAGTCATCCATGATTCATAGTACTCTTTATCTTTTTGTGTTGTTATAATTCCATGAATGCACGTTGATTTTGAATGCCGCGTTATTTAGACTTGAAATTGTACTTCATCAATAACTCCAATTTTTTGAATTTACTATCTATTTCCTCCGTTTCTTTTTAGTTGTCACATTTTGCTTTTCAAGAGTCAATTTAACTAATTTTTAGAGCCAAATTAGATTAGATTAATATGATATTTTAAAACTAAAATTTATATATTCAAAAACTATATGAAAAAAAATACTATAAATTACAATTTTGCTCATATCAATATGATGAAAAGTACGTACATTTTAAAATGTTGGTTAAAATTTATATCGTTTGACTTTTAAAAAAGAAACTATGACAACTAACAAAGGGAGTAGTAGTGAAAATTTAGAGTTCCAAGACATCATTAATAAGGTTAGTTTAGTAAAATATATCTCTAGTTAAGGTTTTCTTAAATGGTGTGTCAAGTCAATAAGGACAAGTAAAATGAAATGGGTGAAATTCATTTACACCTCTTAACTTTGATTTAAAAATCAAACTCCCCCCTCAACTTTAAAAAATAATCATTCTCCCCCCTTTACCCTATGCATTATCTATTCTACCCTTGTCATTTTAAATCCTTCATCTATATAACATTTTATATTATATATAATATTTTATTTTTAACCTATATATGTATTTATAGATTCTTATTTAAGTTCATTAACATTATAAATAGAATAATTCTTTTATAAGTTTGTTGCATTATCTCATGATATTTTTTATGATTATTTTTACTTTTACATGCATTATTATGTATGTATTGTTGTAGCAATCCTCATAGTGATTTTTCAGTTTCGATGCATTTTGATCATTTTACCCCTCTCTGTAGTTGCTTATGGTACTTGTGGCTTGCGTGTGTGGGTGACACGATTTTTGAGGTGGTCGTTTGAGAAGTATGTAAGTTTTTCATTTTGGAAGGTTTGAAAGTTAGTATGGTTGATTTAACTAAATAATTGATGATAACGAGGTCGAATGAGAATCCGACAGTTCCATTAGCTTCGGAATGTGAATTTTGGGTTAGTTGAATCTTTGGTTCAGGTTTGAGGATTTCAGATGGATTTTGAGTAGTTGGTTGGAAAGTTGGAAGTTTACGGTATATGTTTGACTTCGGTCAATATTTGGTACAGAAGATCTTTGTTCGGTGATTTGACGATTCCATTGAGTTCATAATGTCTTTTTCAATTGGGTAGCATCTTTAATTTGTGTTCATGGGATTCCGGATGAGTTCTAGGGGTCAATTTCGTGTTTCATATGTTGGTGGCGGGTTGTTGATGTCTGGTGCAACCGCACTTGCAAACCTTGGCTGCACAAGGGAAGTCGCTCTTGTAGGGGTCGCACCTGTGAAGCCAGGCTAAGTAGGGACTGCCCGCTGCGAAGCTTAATTTGTACCGACTGAGCCGCAGCTGCAACGCTATCACGCCAGCTAGCTTGCTTCTACGGGACGTGGACCGCTCCTGCGAAGTCGTGTGGCTAGTGACTTCCGCTGTTGCGGAAGATTCACCGCATATGTGGTATTGCACTTGTGACCAGATCTCCGCAGGTACAAAGATCGTTTAGGGTAAACTTATCTCACTTTTCTTTTTTTTGAAGATTCTAATATTTTTTATAGGAAATTTGTTGTTGTTATTATTATATTTATTTTTTTTACCCAAAATGAAATTTGGACATATATTTTCACCCAAAATGAAATGGGAGGGAGTATATATGTGTGGAGAATAATAACTTTAATAAGTATCTTCGACATATATTTTTTTGGTGTGACATTAATGGTTCTTTTTGACAAAAAAATAGATTGTCCTTACCGCGTATATTCATAGTCATATTTTTGGCTTTAGTTGCATGTCTTGTTTACATTTATTTTGATGCAAAATCCATTATATTCTTTCTTTTGTGCTTTTCTATTTTTGGTTATTTGACAAAACTTGAAGTTCACACGAGGGCGGTGACAGAGTTAGTAATTATATTAATGTATAAATATATAAAAGAATAACTTTTTTTGTATTTACGTAATATAATTTTTGAACGAATAATTGTCAATTGCAATCAATAGCTCCACCCGTCAATGAATATTTATAGGCTATGATCGTATATATGAGTATTCAATTAAATCATATTCGTAAAATGATTATGCAGTCAAATAGGATAGCAAAATTTGATGTGTGTGAATAAAGTTATTGTTAATAAATACCATTGAATAAGGAAAACTTATTGGTCATAGACAAAAGTCTCTCTAAAATTTATTTTAGGTTGTAGGTTCAAAGTTCGAGATATATATAACATTTGACAAATCTCGGTGAGGATGTTGAGTCCCTAAAGGCCAGGTGAAGTAACATTCTACGCGAATTTTATATCGACAAAATACAGGAGAGGTGATGGATATATTATTAAGGAAGTAAGCCTCAGAGTACTCTAGTGACTCATTTTAAAATCGTGCGAGCCTAGGTTCAAAATGGAAAATATCACTATGGACGGTTACATAATATGGTTTACTTTTATCAATGTATGACAAAATGAATTTGAAAAATGCAATTATGAAGCTAGTCTTAATTCTTGAATGAGAAAGAAAAATGAAGAGAATGAAGATATTTGTTTATAAAGGTTCACACTATATTGGTCATGAATTTCTATAAGTTATTGACTATAAAACTTTTGAGAATTAAATAAAAGCTTGACGTTCAGACATACACACAAATACATAGATATTTATAAACTTGAACGTTCGGAAGTTTAAAATGGAAAATAATGTCAAACAAATTAAACAAGTCAAAAATTGTGAAGTTATAATCAAGTAATAAGCGTCACAATTACATTGACCATAAGTTTGTTTCTTGAGCTACGTCATTATTAAATTTAAAACCACACGTACGTATATACCATATGAACTTATATTATATGTCTTATAAAACTCTTTATTATTTTTCTCTTCCATTCCGATATTGATTTCACCTAAAGTATAAGTATAAGTATAACATGCACCATTTCTTCGACAGCTTGTCAGCCTAGAGGCCTGCCGGTCCTTCTCTTTGACCTACCCTTGTCTGCCCACCCTAGCTTCATCATGGGCGTCACATACACTCTACCTTAGGGACTTCGCGTTCCCATAAAGATTTGTTCCATCACCATCCATAGCGAATGTTCGATTTTGATATCATACTTGTCACAACCAAAGTCTATAGCATGTATCTGCTTTGGCCCAACAAGTCGTACAGCTATCAATGTGTCCTCTAGACCACGCCATTATCAAACCCAATAAAACGCATATCATGTGAACTTGAGCAATTTATTCCTTTTAAAGCTATTCATTTTCCTCTCCCATTAGGCCATTCTGATGTGACTTTCTCTAAGGTATAACATGCACCCTATTTCGAAAGCTTGTTAGCCTAAAAGTCTATTAATTATTTTTTTTAAGGCTAACACTCGTCAGCTCGCCTTTCGTCAGGTACATCGTCACACCTTGTCTACAATATGTCACAAATGCAATAAAGTGATATTTTACTTATCCATATAATAATTTTCTTTATAATTTACCAAAAGTCAATATATCTAACCTTAAAAAGTCCAGTGTTCAGACACAGTCCAACTTAATACTATGAACGATTAGGTAATGATCAACTTCTCCTAGGCCTTCGGATTGCGACTTGCTAGTAGTCAAAGTGTATAACGTACGTTATATTATGCGTGTGCACAATTATTTACTTTTTTTTGTCGTTGCTCGAGTTAGATGATGAAAAATAATCATGTTTACTTTAAATAGTTGTATTGAGTTAATTGTGATCTCGTACGATTAAGTTGAATGGCAAAAGACTTTTACTATGCATGCATATGACCATGATAAGTCGTATAATTTATTAGTAGTAGTTATTTATTTTCTGAGTGCAATCAAATTATGCGTGTGCACAATTATTTACTCCTTTTTTTTCCGTTGCTCGAGTAACTAGATGATGAAAAATAATCATGTTTACTTTATATAGTTGTGTTGAGTAAATTGTGACCTCGTACGATTGAATCGAATGCCAAAAGACTTTTACTATGCATGCATTTGACCATGATAAGTCGTATAATTTATTAGCAGTAATTATTTATTTTTTGAGTGCAATCATAGTATATTATGCGTGTGCACAATTTTTTTTTTAGTTGCTAGAGTTAGATGAAGAAAGATAATCATGTTTACTTTAAATAGTTGTATTGAGTAAATTGTGATCTCGTACGATTGAGTCTAGTGGCAAAAGACTTTTAAGATGCATGCATATGACTATGATAAGTCGTTTAATTTATTAGTAGTAGTTATTTATTTTTTTGAGTGCAATCATATTTAAGGAATAGCCTACTATTTGGGTAATTTTAAGCCAAATTGAACACATCCAAATGATAATTACAAAGTACTCAAATTGAGAAATACATATATAAAAAAAAATAGCTCTATTTGGGGGATTTTTAACCCATGATCTAAATTATTTTGACTTCTCATTTTTCCATTTTAATATAACCTTGTTGGACAAGTGACTCGTTAAATGATTTTACAATTGATTATAGCAATTAATTTTAAGAAAAATAGTTGGTAATTTTTCTCTTCTCTTGTACATGATTTTCAAACAGTCAATAATAATAACATACCCAGTGTAATCCTACATGTAGAGTTTGAGGAGAGGGTAGGATGTATGTCTCAAATCTTACCCTACCTCGTGGAGGTAGATCAGAGAGGTTTTTGCGATATACCTTCGGCTTGAAGAAAAGCATTTCAAAATTTGCAAAAGAAAATGCAGAACGAAGAAGACATGGCAAACGAAACGAAAAGCAGTACATAACATTCAGAACAAGAAGATTTTTGAACATTTAAATTGTATAATTTATTCATACCAAAACGAAGAATTTTTTTTTGGTTTGGTAGCCAAGTGACTTAATTATAAACATGCGTTTACTAATGTGGATCCCATATATCTCAAGTTGCTTTTAAAAAAAAAATATTTTTAAGTCAAAACACTAATTATGAATATATTAGAGATAATAACACTCTCGATCTCTCAGTTATTGATAAATTTTCATTTTGGTAATATGATATCTGACAAAGCACATTAAATCTTCAATTATTTGAAGTGATGCAATTTCAATCCTTCTGATTGTGTCTCTTTGTAGATTTACATAATTATCAACCATTACTATTATTACACTTTGTAGTTTATATTTGATCTTAATATGGCTTGACTAAATAGTCTAAATATAACATATTTCATGCATAATTAAAGAGACAAATATACATACATTTTATTAATTAAAGTTTAATCAGATATCTATCACAAGAATTTTCATAATATTATAATAATGGGGACTAAAAACGCTTTGACCCAATATTATATTATATTACTTATGTTAGAGTGGTTAAATAAAATTGAAGTTAGAGAGACGAGAGTAGTTAAACCATTACCATTGAATAATAATTTGACTTAGAATTCAAATATTTTTGGAGCAATATAATGATATGATAATGCCACAACTACTAAATATATATGCAATACTATTTCATAAATCAATTCCATTAAGTGTTAACACTATACTTACTAGGGTAACAATCAACTACAAACATTTTTACATGTTTGTATTTCTCTTTTTTTTTTGGGTTTAATTTTTTGTTTTTTTGGAAGTGAGCAGCTCAAACAAAGAAGAGTCTGATTTGATCGATCTGAATTTAAGCATGACCCACCCATTTGGCCCACATCTCGTCCTTATTTTTTCATTTTAGTTCCATTTTTATATTTTTTTTGAGTATTTGCGAATTAAAGTTATTTTTGAAACAATTTTAATGGATAAGAGCCAAAAAAGTTTTTGTAGTTTTACAAAGGACTGTGAAAGCAATTGGTTAGGAATATTTTGTAGAAGATTGAGATTCTCTACCTAACACTAGGAATCTTAGGTATCCAAATAGATAATTTTATTTGTATTTTGAGAATTTTTTTTTACAAATCTTATTGTGTAAAAGATAGAATCTTATAATGCGTGCATCTCGTGTAAAATAAAAATAAAAGCTTGTTTGTACTTTAGGTTATATTTTTTTTAGTTGAATGAGAAATATAATACTTATAAAGTATTACTTTCTTCGTCCCCAAATAATTGTCACGTTCCGCTTCTCGAAAATTTGATTAATCTTCAGAGTTAAATAAGATTAAATTAATTTAATATTTTAAAATGAAAACTTAATATATTCGTGAACAATACTAAAAGTACTATTGTAAGGGGCAAGTTTTCTCATATCAATATAATTTGAAAAAATATATTTTAAAATTTTGATTAAAATATGTGTAGTTTGACTTTTGCGAAGCTAAAAGTGATCAGTATTTTGGGATGAAGGAAGAAATTAACAGCAGTCTTGGAATTCTCAATAAGGCATAAAATGTGCAATACAGATATAAAATTTTCAATAGTAATTTTTTCAAAAAAGAAAATAAAACAATTCAATATTCCCTTCTAGATAAATAAATTTTTTTCTGCCAAAGTTTCTTCAAAATTGACAAATTGGTCATATGATTAGAGTTTAATCAGTTGTAACAAATTTCTAGGTATATAACGACTAAACGATTCAAAAGAAGAATAAAGCAAATATTTGGAAAAATATTTTCAACAACATCTTTGAATTTATGCTTTTCTTGCTGTAATATTCTAACATCTTTAATTAATTCTTAGTTGGAAGTTATGATTAGGTTATCTAATTGCTTGATTGAATCAAAATAAGCAAATCTAAGAATCGTTTCGTATTTGTCCTCATTGTTAGTAAATTATCTCATATTTATATGTATGCCCTCATCACTAACAAAAACTTCAACATGAAATGGGCGACTCCTACATCCGTTCAAATTACCAAGATATTTTTTTCTAATTATAACATAAGTAATATTAGACCAAGAGTTAATAGAGTGTAAAATTGCTCGATTTTGGGAGTATTAGATAAGCAAATTTGACCTTTTAATTTTCCCAACTTAAAATAAATTGATATAATTTTGGAATTGCTATTTTCCATAAAATACTTAAGAAATTATATATTAATTAGAAAATCTACAAAAATGTAGAATATTCAAAATAGTTCAAAACTAATTTTATCTTCCAAATAACTATATATTGCATCACGTGTGAAGTACGTAGCTGCATACTTCATCTTTATTCGGGTAGATGGTGGGTCGGGTAGGTGGGGTTTAATTTCGGGTATAATTAGTTATTAGGGTTAAAATAAATTAAAAAAAGGTAAACGGGTAAGATCGCGACACGTGTCCCACCGTTAGGTCGAGGGACATATACAATCCAAATCAGTAATGGCAAGGGTATAATTGTACCCAAAATATGACGAAGGATATTTATGTACCATTTATCAAAATTTGGGGTAAATTCGTACCTTTTCCGTATTTATAATAATGCTGGACACTAATTTTTATCTAATTATTATTATTTTATTAGTATAGTTTTATGTTTTATTTTAAAGGTATATATATATCACAGACTCTTTACACTTGAGCCGAGAGTCTTTTGGAAACAACCTCTCTATCTCTCCGAGATAGTGGTAAGGTCTGCATACACTAGCTCTCACCTCCCCAAATTTCACTTGTGGGATTTCACTGAGTATGTTGTTGTTGTCTCTAATGAATAAACTTTATTTGTATATGCCAGCAGTTAATATTACTTATTCTTATAATTAAAATATTGGGTGATTTTCTTCCAATCCATCTGAATCTTGGTGGACAGGAAGTTATTCGATATTTGTGCTGGTGGAAGATTATAAAAATTCGTAAAATTAGTTGAGGAGCACACAAATTCATCCGAACCCCATATTCTTAATTATAATGCATTAAATAATTTATCTACATATATACCTCTAAGTGAGCAATAAGGTTTTTTTCTACCCCTCTAAATTCAATACTACTCATTGACTAATACTCTAATAGTAGGAGATTTGGTATCTTCATTATGATTGTTTATTAATTATTTTTTTTGTCTTTTAGTTTTTGGTTGGGAAGGTTGTCATCTCTACCTCCAACTTGACATTTAATTGTATAAATTAAGTGATAAAAGTTTATGTAATTTGACTTTATTTTCATTATAATTAACCCATGTATCGATTCTTTAAACTATCATTTGACATTAAGAAAAATAATTTATTAACTTTACATCTTTATCAGTTAGGTATAATATTTTAATCCATCCAAGGATATGTATTGCTTTGCTTTGGCTCAATAAGTTTCATAAATTTTGCTCCTTGAACTACACAATCGACAAAATCTAAAGCGTACATACCATGTGAATTAATATTGCGTCTTATAAAGTTCTTCATGTTTCTCTCTCATTCCGACATAGCATTAAGATAATATACTATATGCATTCTTATTCAGAAGCTTATCATCCTTGAGAAGTCTCCAATCTTTTTTTGTGATCCGCCCTCGTCGCTCCGCCTTCCATTATAAACGTCAAAATAAAATCGCAAAACATGTAAAAGGAATTAACAGATTTATTTTGTTGCGTGTGCGAACAAAAGTCCTACATTGATAGTTGAAAGGATTGAGAAGCTACGTATAAGGTGTAGGATGTTTTAATGGTGTTGAAGCCTTTTAATTTTAGAGAAAACCGTGCGGGCGGACTTGGTCCAAGACGGATAATATCACACCATGTAAGAGTGTTTTGGGGTTGAGATAACTTTTGATGTCACCAATGATGTCAAGTGGGATGACATACTTGTTTCAAAATAATACAGAATTGATTTGTTTCATATAATCTAATTAGATCATCTCGATATGGTAGTAAGCTAGTCAATTCAACCGTAGGTAATTACGTAAAAATAAAAAAAAAAAAGAGGAAATAGACTGCTTTGACAATTGACAAAGTACAATTTTGACCATCAAACTATTGAACTAATTATTTATAAGTCATATGTATTTAGTAGAAAAACAAGAAAAACCCTTCACTTGATTGAGATTTATTTACTTTTTAATCTAACTTTTAAATATTACACTAATTAAGGGCAGTCCGTTGCACTAAAGCTTCCGCGATGCGCAGGGCCGGAGGAAGAGCCCACACAAGGGTCTATTGTACGCTGTGTTACCTTGCATTTCTACAAGAGGTTGTTTTCAAGACTTAAACCCGTGACCATCTAGTCACATGGAATCACCAGTTACTCCAAGCTAGGCCCCCTTCAAATATTACACTAATTAATCTACTATATATTATTTATAAATCCATATTACACTATACCAAACTATATTGTTACATGAGAACTGCTTCAATATACAACATTACACATGGCAAAAAATATTTACTAACTAGTCTATTAATTTTAGTTATGATACCTAATAAGTAATAACAATGTAAATATCAATGTTGGAAGCACACGTGTCACCTTTTAAAATATATATATATATAATCAATACAAACATAACAAAAAAATATACTCCAATATAGTGACAGTAATAATAACAGTAATGATAATTATAATAAGAGTGTAGAAGTGATTATAATAAAAATTACAAAAAATAAAGTAGTAGTAACTTGTAGCAATTGAGGATGTAGCTAAATGTGAATTAAGTTGTAATGAAAACCATAATCCATAGGGGCACGAACAGGATGCAAATTTCAATAGAAATAAAAATATGCAATTTCTTTTATTTATCTAAATAAGGAAGCCTTGAGCAATAGTAATGTCGTCTACGTGTAATATATAAGGCCACGGGTACGAGTCATGAAAGCAACCATTACTATTACGTTAAGATAGGTTGTCTATACATCATACCCCTTAGGGCGGTGCCCTTAATTCTCTGTTTCCTGCGTGAATGCAAAATGCATTGTACACCAAATTACCTTTTTTTTTCTTTTTATTTATATAAATTTTAAGTAGGATAATCGAGATGATCACAAGTTAACTCTGCCACTACTATTATATTTTAAAAGGTACTAGAATTATCAAGTGCTTGCATATCTCCACTAAAATTTATGAAGGACCTTTCCTGAACTACACTCTGTATTAAATATTGAACTACAACAATAGTAACAATAACAACATGCTCAATATAATTTTACAAATAAAATATGAAAAGAACAAAATATACATATCTTATTTCTATCTTTGTGGGGTAACATATTAAATATTAAACGATATTGCATTTTCTCTCTCTCCTGCTCTTGAAAAATGAGAATATTTTAGCAGTTAGTATATAAGTTGTTGATCATTTGCTTTCTTATTTATTACTAATTAATCTGTGTCATATGAAAGAAAATGTCAAAATCTATAATATAATTTAGTACTTGAATCAATAATAAATAATACACGACACAATTTCCATGGATCTTGTTTAATAATAAAGTTGGAATTATAACAAATTAGCCAAAGAAAGGTTTAGAAAAATAAAG
The DNA here is from genome assembly GCA_031232105.1 of Capsicum rhomboideum. Taxonomy (NCBI): domain Eukaryota; kingdom Viridiplantae; phylum Streptophyta; class Magnoliopsida; order Solanales; family Solanaceae; genus Capsicum; species Capsicum rhomboideum. The sequence continues at coordinate 51,600,996 of CP124707.1, forward strand.
ATAAACTTGTCTGATCAGAATATAACTTTCCATTCACCAATTTATTCTAATTTGTGCATTAGAACAAAGGAGTTTTTTTACAACAAAAAGTAAAAACAAATATGTGATATGGGACGTTTGTATTTTTTTCCCCATACTAAAACTACTATTAACAAAAAGTGACACGTACTAGCCAATCGAAGCGACGAAAAAAAAGAAAAAAAGAGATAAACTTTTTAAATTAAACTCCGCGTATTGAATAAACTTCTATAACAAGAGTTGCTCAAACTTCCAAGCTGATTCATCAAATGTGACATTATTCATCATGTCACTATGGTCATCCTCAAGCAAGAAATCCAATGTGCTAGTGAAATCATTGTTAATTTCCCATCCAAATCCCATGTTGTTATTTTCCATTAATGGCCATTCATCAAAGTTTGGCAAAAACTTCAAATCTTCAAGAATGTTGGATGATGATGATGATGAAAATGAAGATGATGATGATGTTGATGGAGTTGATTCTTGGACTAATATCTCATGAGGTTCAATCAATGGAACTTCATCAGTACAAAAGCCATTATTGTTGACTTCCACTATGGTTGGGTCAAAATTATTCGCGCAACTCATCCCCATTGTGTTATCATTATTATTATTATAGTTGTTGTTTTTGTCGTCGTCGTCTTCTGCTTTGATCTCTATAATAGTTGATTGATCCATTGGAGTACTTTCAATATCCATTTGTGGCTGTGATATTTCTTGAAATTTTTCTTGTTCTAATATGTTTGTTTGGTCATTAGTAATAGTGGAGAGTGGCTTGTGGGTGACTGGATCAATCCCCATTTTCTTCAACTTCTTCTTGATGTGTGTATTCCAGTGGTTCTTGATTTCATTATCGGTTCTTCCAGGCAAATGAGAGGCGATTTTCGACCACCTATAAACGTTAATATTTACTCAATCAGATCATTGAAAAACATTGACTAGCTAGTAATTCAGAATATATTGTAAGAAAATTATATCAATCGGGTAAAAAGGGATATCAGACTAAAATGACATATTTACCCTCCATAGATCAAGGGGGTACTTTTTTTTTATGCCAATATCTTGTGAGGGGTCCATTTTACCACTTAGGTAAAAAGAGTTATAAATTGGTAAAGAAATTTTAAAAATTATGGATGGATAACAATGACGCATTGAAAGGTACACAATGAAGAATGGGTACCTGAAATTGAGTAAGTTTTTGTCTACCACTTGAAAGTCACTCTTTTTTAAAAAAAATTATTTATTTTCTTGAAGTTTTAAAAAAAATTATGATCCACACAAAGAGCTCCAAATAGACATAGCACTTATTTAATAAGTACCATACTTAACTCATGTTTTTTTTTTTTTTGAAATATTCAAATGTGTCAAAAGTGAAAAGGATAGGAGAAATAATTGACGTGTTTTTTTTTTTCAAAGATAAATTAATTAATTTACCTATTTCCAAGTTGAGCATGAAGATCAATAACCATCTTTTCTTCATATTCTGATAAAAGTCCTCTCTTCAAATCTGGTCTTAAATAATTTGTCCATCTCAATCTACAACTCTTTCCACACCTCAATAGCCCTGCACCATAACCAAAAATTCATCAACACCCACAAAAATGAAATTAAAAAACAAGAATGTATATATATTATTACTATATGCTATAATCTAGATATATTAGTTAATAATTCACTTGTTTTTTAGAAAATTGGACGAATATTTATTTTATATAAATGAAAAACAATCATTTAGTCCACCCCTTCTCATTTTCCAAATTAGCATACTAAAGAACATTGCCCCACTCTTTTCCTACTTTCAATGGCAAAAGTTGAATCAAGGGTGTGTTCGCTAGGAAGGAAAATATTTTCTCTACTATACCAAACACACCCTAAGAGTCGTAAAGTGGAATCTTGTGTTTCAATAAAAGCAGAAGCGATGTGACTTTCATATATGTCTATTTTCTCTTATCATTTGAGCTAGACGCATCAGGTTACAAAACTGTTGCGTCTAGTTTGAATTTGTCAGTACTGTCTAATGCAGAGTACTGACGAATAAATAAAAGATGAAAAATGAGAGAGACCTGCAAGTTTAGGGACAGCTCTCCAACAACATTGGCCATTGTTAAGAATGAAGTTAATGAGTTTCTTGTCTTCCTCAGTTGTCCATGGACCTTTTTTCAATCCAACTTTGTCACAACAAGGTTGTCTTCCCATAATTTTCAAGAAAATAACAGCTAAGTTCAAGAAAATTATTAGAGTTTTGTTTGATGAAATGAAATAAGAAAGAGACTTTAGGAAATATTTTTGTGAGAGAGATGAAGAGTGGTGTAAATTCTTAAGACAACTAATGAGACCAACAACAAAGGCCACCTACTTATATATAAAATCATAACCAAACACCCCACCACCCCGTCATCCCACCCCCACTATACCCCTGTGGGGTCACACAAACACCCCCAGAGAAAAACACGGCTTATCAATAGTTTAAAAAGTCTATCTAATTCCTTTAATGGGTTTAAGACATGGTGAACAGAAGAGTTGTTCGGATAGTAAACATCTTTGGTTGTAAACATCTTTTGCCTCTAATTTAAGATTATGGATTTGAGTCGCTAAGAATAAAAAGGTGAGAGCTTTCGAGGAGGGGCAAGAAAAAAATCGATTTAGAGACGGATTCATCGTTTAAATATAAAAAATTCAAGATTATTGCATTTCAAAATTTTCATGTATTCAGAAACTCCGAAAACTATTTTAATAATTTTCACTTCAAATCACTTACAAAATATCAAAAATAACGTCAATTTGTATTCATGTCCATACACAACTCTAATTTTAAATATTTTTTTTAACTTAAAAAATAAATACTTTCTTAAAAACAATTCACAAATGTTATGTCAAATGCCCACTAGACTCTTTTTTTTTTCTGTAATTTTATTTTCCAAAATTTATGTATCTTATGACACGTGGAACTTAGTTATGCAGCGCGTGCAAGCGCGTGGGATTGTCACCTTCAGAAAGCGCCACCTCAACGCACCCCTCATTTTCTCTTTGCTTGAGTTTGAAGCATATAAGTATGGAGAAAATACTTTAGTTTTCTCACACCTCATCAAGAGAAAGAAAAATTAAAAAGACAGACTAGTGCATTAAAACTCTCGTTATGTCCGAGATTTGAGAAAGGGCCGGACCATAAAGGTGTCTATCGTACGCAGCCTTACCTTATATTTTTTTTTCTGAGACTGTTTTCACATCTTGAATCTATGACCTTTTGGTCATATAACAACAACTTTACCAGTTACTTCAAACTGGAAAATAAATTGGAAATTTTAGTAAAGCTAAGTAAACTTTCTTGAATACTTATTTTGGGATAAAGTGGCTATTTTTCCAAAATTTACATCCATTTGATGTTTATATGGTTATGGTTATTTTATATGTTGAATGTTCGCCTCTTCAAATTTACTTTATCAATGCACATTTTAAAGATAACTTGACTTAGATTGGGTCATTGTTTGGGTATGTTATAAATATTGACGGTGTAATATTTTTTTAGATTATTAGTATAATTTAATGAACAATTAGGTGACCTTGCAAATATTTAGATTGTATTACGATACATAGCTAGAGTTAAAAATTATAAAATCTAGCTATATTTTGAATTTTGTAGCAAATATACAATACATATATTGATGATACAGTATGCGTTGATACAACTCTTTCGTGTGTTTCGGTTAATACATTTGATACCTGTCGCCTGAACGGAATTCTTTTGTTGATATAGCTGATACCCACCTGATACTACATACCCTTCCATATAATACAACAACTGCTTCGATATTCGTAAATATGCAAATTGTAGCTATATTTCATAAATATGTAAATTGTAGCTATCCTTCTTAATTACACTCTACACTATGGCTATTTATAAAAAAAAAAAAATTCTAATTTAATTGGTTATAATGTATAATTACACCATTTTGCATGTTGCAGTACCATGTTTGTTATAGAGAATTAACTCTTATTGTTAGTCAATTTAATCTGATGATATACAAAAATTATACATTATTAATGCATATGAACGTACTAATCTTTTGAACCATTCACTATATATTTAGAGGTCGATCCAAAATTTAAAGTTTATGAATTTATATAACAATCTTACTTAAGTTAATAATACAATAATAATTAGGTTTATTGTTACATATCAAGATAAAAATTGCTTGATTCACGTGAATCCGTCCACATTCAGCTATATATATTCATGAATATTTGGACATTTTATATAATAAGTATGGGTTTGATTCTCACTATCTTCCTTTCTTCGGTTAATTGATCCATCAATGTAATATAGGAAAATAAATTAGCAAGAGAATAATAAGAGTGAAAAAAAAAAAGGAATCAAAACTGATAAGAGAAGTAAATTTTCACGTGAGAGAAATTGTTTTCTTAAAGTTAAATTCAAAAATAACAACATGGATCTTTCCTTGGGAATAAATTCAAGAGATGTTTAAGGAACTAATTAAAGTAAGATTAATTCAATTATTATTTGACACACCACAAAGGTCTACGTTTTTAGTACTCCAAAATGGACCCACAATCGTATGTACTACTAAGGCAAAAAAAAAAAAAAAAAAAGAGCAAAAGAATAAAAAATAAAATTTTATCCTTAGATTAAAACCAAAGAAAATTTCATCTGCCAGCTGGTGGTCAAGATTAGTGTAATATACAAAACATTTTCAAAATGTATACTAAAGTCTACTAGAAGACTAAGTTTGAGTTAATAATAATTATTATTATAATATAATGTGCGTGCAAATTTACCCAACTATGATTAAATTTCAAAATTTATATTCACACTTTGAGAAATTTCACCTCATTACTAATTACTTGTAATAGAAGATTAAGAGCGGAACACAAATTCAGAGTCAGAATTTAAACTTTATCGGTTTTAAATTCGAGAATACTGATATAAGGTATAGTAACTAAGTTTTAAACTTAATTTTTGTATATATTTAGTGAAGTTCTTAATACAAATAATTTTTTTTAACTAATGTTACTGAGTTTAGCTGAACCCGGACATCGACTTTTAGCTACGTACCGAGTGAAGCATAAGTATGTAGGTGCAAATGTACCTAATTTGAGGTGAATTTTTTTAATATATTTGAATACAAAGTTTGAAATCTGAATTGACACTATTCTTTCTTCTTCTTTTTTTCACATTTATTTTTCTTTTGTACAAAAATTCTTGAGATAAAACAATTGATAATTACTTATTTCACCCCAAAAGGAGAAGAATTAACCTTAATATCTATCCATTCAATTGTTTAAAGCAAAAAACAGCCCACAAATATATAATATATATAATCTATGTATAATCTTTATATAGCAAAGAGGAAAAGTAAAACCGTAAATTTGGTTAGCTATTTGTCTAAGATCCCAAAAACATATGTATAGGATCGCTTTCTATCCTTAGTCAGAGGTCTCGAATTCGAGCTTTGAGTATGATAAAAATCCTAAATATGAAGTAATTCTCCTTTTAATGAGTCTTACGCAATTTGAATTCAGATTAATTGAGCTTCCCATTAGGAGTATTGTACACCGGGTGAGACCAAAAAATTAAATGAAGTTTAGTGTTTGCGTTGTTTTGTTCTTTTTTAGAAAAAAAATGCATGGCATAAAAGAATTGTTTTTTTAATATGGGGATTAAAATAACCAATTATTGTGCAATATGTACATACCAAGTAGATTTACAGATCTTTCCAAACCAAAAATAATTATTATTTTCGGAATTTATTTTAGAAATCAGTAGAAAAAAAGTGGTTGAACATCTAATTGGCATATCAACTACCATGAAATTATTATATATACATGCAAATTATCATGGTACTAATATTTTTGAATAGCATAAATTAAGGATCTACATTTATACTTTATATTTCATGAGTCACTTTCACATAGAGAAAATGAAATATATTTTCCATCATGACAAATAATTTAAACTAACCAGTTATCTTATTTGTGCACACGAATACCCAATAAACTACTAATTTATTACTCCCTTTATAACGATCGGTTCCGTTATTACTGAAAATATCTGTGGTCAAGACATGTGTTTCTTATGCGTAATAAGTGTTAGGATTAATTCTTTAGTATTGGATTGCATTTGATATTTATTAAGGTCATACAATACTCCTAGCACAAAGTTAAGTTGAAAGGGTCCTTCCTGATTTAGTTCCGGGCTAAGTTTAAACTAGGGTCAACTTCAAACGACCATTACTCCTAGAATATATAATGAGTTAGGGGTCTCAATACCCACCAAATTAAAGATCTCTGAGTCTTCTTTTCAACGCAATCGACCGTTCGTTAATCCTCTTCCTGAGCTAAAAGTTATGACCATTTTACTGAATACTGTTCGTGCTAAAAAGTTGGGACCGCTATAGCGGGATCAGGGCACTATAGTGGTATCGCTATAGCGGTAATTATTCCGCTATAGCGGTATCACAACAATTTGTAACCTTATTTTGACAGGTTTCAGCCCCCAAACCCCAAAAATTCATTCCTAAGCCTTAGAGGGACGATTTTCTCTTGGTATGAGTGGAAATTCTTCGTTGAGGTAAGTTTCTTCTGTAATCTTCTTCATTTTTCAATTCTTTAACATCCTAGAATCATTAGAACAACCTTTAATGGTAGAATTCTTGGGGATTTGAACCCTAAGTTCATGATATTTTGGGGAAAATTTTTGGGTAGGGTTAATATCACCTAGAATCACTTTTAAATGGTTAATTAACAATCCCTAGCATGAATTAGTGATTCTAAAACATAAAAATTGCTAGTTGAGGACCTTGAATTCAATAAAGATGGAACCCTTAGCCTAAAAACACCATTAATGGAGTTGGGTTGAGCTTGAAGGAACTATTTTAATGACTAATTGACCTTTGGGTAAACTTGTAGACGTGAATAAGGGTAGAATTAGTGGGTTTGAATCCTCAAGGTAATTGTTTGAAGAACAAGGAAGATCATCCATGGTATAGCTGCTTGTTGGAGCAGCTTGGCGCCCAGGTAGGCTATGATTTATAAGTAGTAGACTGTGGTTAGTAATCGTATCCATAATGTAGATTTGACGGGGAAAATCATGCTTAGGCCTACAGACATGGAGTTTGGATGGATAAAATATGGTTTTAATGCAATAAGAGCCTAATTGTGTGTTGATATGTTAAGGTATGAATCCTTGATGGATGTTTTGTGTTTGTATGACTTTATGATGGATATTAATGTGAAATATTGTGAATATAGATGATAAGGAGATTGTGTGAGCTCATAATCTAATGGTTTAGCCTAATTACCATAAAATGGTGAACTTGGCATTATGTGTGGTTGAGATATGAGATAATCTTGTCTAAGGCTAGTGTTGAGGACTGATTATGGTATAGGAGGTGGTGACTTAACTTAAGAGTGTAAGGTCAAGGTACGCTAAGGGTTAGGAAGCAAATGGTATAAAGGTGTATGACTAGAGTTAGATTCATTTGGGTTGAATGTGCTCTCCTAAAATAAGTACTTGAATTTAATGAATATGGCTTGATAATGCTTACTGGAATAAGCCGAAAATTGGTCTTCGAATGTTATAATTGATGAAACCAATGATTCATGTCTACTTGTGATTAGTGTGTTAAAGGATTATTGTTGTTTTCATGTATTGATTAACTTGAGTTGACCAAGTATTTAGATGGTTGTCTATTGTTGCAATGAATACTTAAGGAATGTAATTGATAATTGATACTCTAAGTTTTAATCACATATAATGAGGTTATACTAAAGGCTTGTTAACTGTACAAGTATGATTGCTTATTCTCATTGTGGTTATGATTGTTGTGATATTGGTTATTACTGTGGGATGTACCGGTATTTGGATATCTTCACGGGATTGGTTGATATAATTCATTGGTTGGCTTAGGTACCACGCCGGTACAGTACATGAATTAGAGCTCGTCCCCTGTAGGTCATGACTAGTGGGCAACCATAAGGCCCTTAGCATGTATGTACAAGGTATATATGAGTGTGACAGTTCCTTGAGTGGACCAGGTATATGCTTATTTTCATTGTTGTAATTTATATTGGTTCCTTGAGTGGACGAGGTATATGCTTATTGTCATTGTTGTGGTTTATATTGGTTTCTTTAGTGGACCGGGTATATGTTTATTGCCATTGTTGTGATTTATATTGATTCCATGAGTGGATTGAGTATTATTATGGTTGTTGTTGTGGGTTCCTTGAGTGAACCGTACTATGATTTGCTTGATATATTTGGGATTCTGGTGATTAGAGTCATTGTTGTTTGACTTGGATATTGTTAGAGCCATGGTTGGTTGACTTGGATATTGTTAGAGTTAGGGGTGGGCATAAAAATCGGAGAACCGAAAAACCGTACCGAACCGAATTAGTTTGGTTCTTCGATTTCGGTTCTTCGGTTCGGTTTCGATTTTTTTTTCGATAGTTCGGTTCTTCGGTTCGGTGTTCGGTTTAGGGGTAACGGTTCTTCGGTGCACCGAATAACAGAAGTTTTATTAAATTTTTTTTTTTTTTAATTTTCATTTAACTCATGTTTGGCCCAAAACTTTTCAAGACCAAGCCTCAAATCCCATACCCAATTACCTCATCAACATTTACCTTCCATCCTTATTACTTTTACATTTTTCTAATTTTTAATTTTAATTCCTAATATACTTATATTTCTAATTGTAATTTCTAAAAAAAATTCACACATATACTCCTAATTTCTAATGGTAATTCCTAAAAAATTTTACACAAATACTACCACCGTATTGTGATATGAAAAATAGAGAACTACAATGATATGTATTTAAAGTTGTCCTCACTTTATAGTCTATTTACAATGTTTTAGATTTTTTAGTGTCTTATATTTTGATTCGGTTCTCATTTTATTTTTTATTTTACACCGAAAAAACGATTTAAAAACACCGATCAAACCGAACTGAAGTTGAAAAAACCGAACCGAACCGAACTAGTTTGGTTCGGTGTTTGGTGCACACTTTTCCAAAACCAAAAATCGAAGAACCGAACCGAACTTTGATAAAACTGAACCGAAGAACCGAACGCCCACCCCTAGTTAGAGTCATGGTTTGTTGACTTGGATATGGTTAGAGTCATTGTTTATTTACTTGGATATTGTTAGAGTCAAGGTTGTTGACTTGGTCATGGTTTGACTTGACTTATTATCTCTTGACTTGTACTTGACTAAAGTTGTAGAGTTACTTGAAAAGGCTAAGTGTCATAAACTTGATATATTTTATCATAATGTGTGCTTATAGTTGTACTTGTTGCAAGGTGATGATTATTGATTCCATTTAATATAGAGGTTAGTCGAGGCGTAAGCGAAATAGATTGACTTATAGTAACTATTGGGGTTAACCTCTAAAAGTTAGGATGGATGACACTTGATGTGAAGGTGATGAATGATCAACGGGAACAAGAATGAAATACACTTAGGTAACACACGTATATGGAAGTGATGCGAATTAAACTATTGTATATGTTGTCATGTTTTCTTTTGTGATTTTTATATTGTATTTACGTGTCCTGGTCGACCGATGATACCTACCAGTACGTGTTGTTTGTACTGATACTACTCTTGCTATACCTTTTTTGGGGTATAGTCTGGTTGCAGGATCAATTGATGTCTCACAGGTGACGTGGATAGTGATCTCTAGCAGCTTCTACTCCTCTCATTCATGGTAGAAGTTGTGTCCAGTCTTACTTTCTTACTTAGAAGCTCTTGTACCTGTTTAGACTAATTCCTAGGGATAGTTTTATTTTCCGCATTTAATATTGTAAAAACAGTTGTAAAAAGGTTTGGTACTTTGTTATTTATTGAAGACTTCCGCATATTTTCTTAAAGGGTGGAAATGGGTTCTCCTATCTAGGTGGATTAGAATACAGGAAATTACATGCAATGTCCTCCATAGTGGGTGGCTTTGTATTTTTGTCCCCCATAAAAAAAGTCTTTAAAGACTAGTCTTCCTTCATTTTTATGTATACAACGAGTACATTTTTGCCCCTCTACACCTTAAATGTTGTTACTCTTTACATGCTCATTTGTCTCTCAACTTTTTTTTTCTTTTTCTTTCTTTTCTTTTTTATTGTTACTTGATTTTTATTTTTTATTTTCTCTTTTTTTACTTGTTTTAATTCATTTGTCTCAACTTTTATTTTATTTTTTTTTCTTTTATTTCTCAAACATTATTTATTTTTCATTTCTCTTTTTTTAATTCATTGTCTCAACCTTTATTTTTTTTTATTTTTTGTTTTTTTCTTTTCACATTTTTTTTTAAATTTTTCTCAAACTTTATTTTTATTTTATTTTTTCCTCTCATTTTTTTTCTCAACTTTTATTTTTTTATTTTTCTCTTTTTTCTATTTTCTTAACCTTTATTTTTTTTCTTTTTTCTCAATCTTTATTTCCTTTTCTTTTTTCTTTTTTCTCAGGTTCTATTATATTTTGCTAATGAATAGAAAGTTGAAAAATCCGCAAAAAAGATCTTCTTTCTTTGACATCAAAGGAAACTTAAGGGTGTGACTTGCCGTTTGGAAGTCCTTTGGGATAAGTCTTGTCTCTAAGGAAAGATTTATAGAACATCAACTTGTTGTTTGTAAATCCTTGAACTAAGTCTTGCCTCTAGGGCAAGAATTATAGAGTATCTCATAAATTAAGACATAATGAAATAGTGTTAACTCTTGCCCATGAGGAGTAATTTATTTTTTTGGGAGATTCTAATTGGGCTAAGTCTAGTTTTAGAGGCAAGACTTATAAAGTATCTCATAAATCAAAGACACAATGTGGTAGTGCTAACTTTTGCCCATGGGGGCGTATAACTTGTTTTTTGAAAGTCTTTGGGCTAATTCCTACCTTTATAGAACGTCTCATAAATCAAGACACAATGTGGTAGTTTCAACTCTTGTCCATGAGACGTAACTTGTTGTTTGAAAGTCCTTGGGCTAAGTCTTGCCTCTAAGGCTAGAGTTATAGAACATCTCATAAATCAAGACACAATGTGATAGTGTCAACTCTTGCCCATGGGGCATAACTTGTTGTTTGAAACTCATTGGGCTAAGTCTTGCCTCTAAGGCAAGAGTTATAGAGAATTTCATAAGTCAAAACATAATGTGGTAGTGTCAACTCTTGCCCATGGGGCGTAACTTGCTGTTTGAAAGTCCTTGGGCTAAGTCTTGCCTCTAAGGTAAGAGTTATAGAGCATCTCTCTTGCCCATAGGGCATAACTTGTTGTTTGAAAGTCATTGGGCTAAGTCTTGCCTCTAAGGCAAAGTTATAGAGCATCTCATAAATCAAGACTCAATGTGGTAGTGTCAACTCTTGCCCATGGGGCATAACTTGTTGTTTGAAAGTTCTTGTGCTAAATCTTGCCTCTAAGGCAAGAGTTATGGAACATCTCATAAATAAAAACACAATATGGTATTGTCAACTCTTGCCCATGGGGCGTAACTTGTTGTTTGAAAGCCCTTGGTATAAGTCTTGCCTCTAAGGCAAGAGTTATAGAGCATCTCATAAATCAAGACACAATGTGGTAGTGTCAACTCTTGCCTATGGGGCATAACTTGTTGTTTGAAAGTCATTGGGCTAAGTCTTGCCTCTAAGGCAAGAGTTATATAGCATTTCATAAGTTAAAACATAATGTGGTAGTGACAACTCTTGCCCATAGGGCGCAACTTGCTGTTTGAAAGTCCTTGGGCTAAGTCTTGCCTCTAAGACAAGAGTTATAGAGCATTTCATAAATTAAGACACAACGTGGTAGTGTCAACTCTTGCCCATGAGGCATAACTTGTTATTTGAAAGTCTTTGGGCTAAGTCTTGCCTCTAAGACAAGAGTTATACAGCATTTCATAAGTTAAAACATAATGCGATAGTGTCAACTGTTGACCATGGGACGTAACTTGTTATTTGAAAGTCCTTAGGTTAAGTCTTGCTTCTAAGGCAAGAGTAATAGAACATCTCATAAATCAAGACACAATGTGGTAGTGTCAACTCTTGCCTATGGGACGTGACTTGTTGTTTAGAAGGAATCGAAGAAAAGAAAAGAAAAAAAATAAAGGTTACGAAAAAATAAAAAAATAAAGAAACGAAAAATGAAGGTTGATAAAATTAAAAAAAAAAAATCAAAGAAAATGAAAAAGAGAAAAAGAAAAAAAATAGAAGTTGAGAGAAGAAAAGGAAAAAAGAAAAAAGAAAAAAAAAAGAAAGGTTGAGAAAAAATAAAAATATAAAGAAAAAAAATTCAAAAGAAAAATAAAAGAAAAATAAAGGTTAGAGAAAAAAAATAAGAAAAAAGGAGAAAAGAAAAAATAAAAATCAAAGACAAATTAAAAAGAGAAAAAAAAATAGAAGTTGAAAGGAGAAAAAGAAAAAAGGAAAAAAGTAAAGGTTGAGAAAATTTTTTAAAAAAAGAGAAAATGAAAATAAAAAATCAAAGTAAGATAAAACAGAGAAAAAAAATTGAAGTTGAAAGATAAATGAGCATGGAGAGTTGTTTGAAAATATTTGATATATAGTGGGGCAAATATCTATTTGTCCCATACATCAAAAAGAAGGAAGGGTAGCTTTGTAAAACTTTTATTATGGGAGACAAAAAAGCAAAGTCATGAATTGGGACGGAGGAAGTACTACGTATCTGAGGATGGATGTTAATTAATTAACGAAAGTGAGATTTTGATTATTAGTGACCTCAATTAATTAATTACTCAAGTCGTAATTAATACTACGTGTCATATACAACCAATTTGTGCATGGGCAGCCATATGGCTGCTAAAAATACACAACATTAATTTATAAGACTAACTAACCCTATGACATATAAAATCTACCATTTTCTTGTGGATCTACCTGTTCTAAGTACAAGTACAAAATATAAAATCAACCATTTTCTTGTGAAATTGATCTTTCTGGTTCCAATTAAATGTACCTTTATTATATATGGTGTTGAAAGTTTTGATTCACTTGTTTGCTGATGTATTTATGTTGTCCCATAATTAAAGTTTACTTTTACGTTATATATATCTATAGTGTAAAAATTATTACATTGTTAATGCATGGGTGTTGTAGATTGAGTTCAACCTATAGATTCATCCGAATCTAGTAGTTCAATTTGGCTAGGATCCTATATATCATGATCTAAGTCCATGGTACATATGGTTCACTTTTGTCCAATAGACCTTGCGGACTTGTCACTTAGGCTATGTAATCATTGGGCCAAACATATATATTCAAAAATTTCATTCAGACACTTAAACTTAGTCTTGTTTCAATTGAACACAATACTATATATAACTTTGTTCCATTTAGACACAACAAGATGACTTGACATTCCATAAATGACATACGCGTAATTAATTGTATGATGTGAAAAATAATATTCCACATATTAAAAAATTATTCCACATATTAAAAATATTATTCTCACATATGGATAAGTGAAGTAGCATATGTGGAATAATGTTTTTAATATATGAAATAATATTTAATTTTTCACTAACTGACAAAAAGAAGTTAAATTTGTTGTATGATATGTAACTAATTGTATGACGTGGAAAATAATATTTCACATATTAAAAATATTATTTCATATACTAAAAGTATTATTCCACATATGGATGAGTGAAGTAGCGTATGTAAAATAAAGAATATTATTTTCCATGTGATATAATTAATTACACGCGTGTCATTTATGGAATTTCAGCTCAACTTCTTGTGTCTAATTGGAACAAAATTGTATATAGTATTGTGTTCAATTGGAACGTGGCTACGTTTAAGTGTCTAAATGAAATTTTTGAACAAATTCAAGGGTCTGCGTATGTGTTTGACCTAATCAGTGAGATCATAATAATGTGTATATATCATACGAACTTGTGTTATGTATTATAAGGTTTTTTTTCATTTTTCATTCCGATGTGATATTAGCCTAAGTTGTAATATGCACCTCTTTTTTGAAAGTTTGTCAGCTTAAAAGCATGTCAATCCTTCTCTTTGGCTCCCCCCTCTTTCATCAGCATTACAATATATGTGGTAAAAATTTTACTAAATCATGACAAATAATTGGTTTAGAACCCAATAAATCAAATCTGCATGAGTTGTGGTAGATTTTCATATTCGAACCATAATATGTTCAATGAATCTTTTGAAGTTATACGAACTTCCTAAAAAAATGTCATGTAGAGCGTATCATGAAATATATCGCTCTCCAACTTTTTACGGCCAATCCACCAGCTAACTGCATTGTGTAGTGACGAACACGTTGTGCTCTAATGTGTAGAGCAGTCCGCCCTTATATATAGTCTTTAATTAGTAAATTGTTTAGAATGTCGTAACATAGTCAAGATAGCTTGCTTCCATATCATTGCACTAGATGGACATGTAATCATAGTAGTCGACCTAGAATACCTTTCTGTATGATCGGAAGAAGCAAAACAAAATCAGAATTTGATCGAAAAAGAAGCAAAGAAACTAAGTCGATCACCTCTGTATTAGACTATTAGTGTAATTTAACGCGTTATAATAAACATGCAAGTTAGTCAAACTCTTATGTGTTATTACATGCATGTAAGTTAACTTTATGGCATAAAGCTAAATATTTACGCTATTTTTGTACTTTTATTAAATTTACATATTTCAAAGGTCAATATATATAGCAGCCAGAGACAAAAATGGGAAGTTACGTTTGTTCCCTAGCTAATAGATCAGCAAATATATGACTTATTAATTAGTTGAGTAAACGTACCTCGTTTACTTACTATTAGATTTCACATTTGTTTTCTTGACTACTTGTATTATATATAGACAAAAATCTCTTTGACCAGAAAACAAAAAAATATTTAATTTTATATTTTGTTATCAAACAGTACTGTTGATAGCACTTGAACCTTATTAAAAGACATATATATATATGTAGCTATAATTTTGGATTGAACCTTAGTCAATATAAAGAAATTAAAGAGATATTTAGTGACGCCAATGATGGAGGTCGGATTGGTAAGGGAGGGTCAAAGAAAAGTACTATAGAAGCTTTCTAGGTTGACAAACTTTATAAGAATGTCTGCACACATGACATCTTTTAAGTGAATTCGACATTGAATTGACAGAAGAAAGTGAAGAGTTTTATAAGGCAATACACCAGTTTTAATGATACATGCACTTTTGGGCTCGATAATCGTAGTTTAGAAGACAAATTCATGAAGTTTGTTAGGCCAAAACAGACGATATGTGTTTATGAGCTTGGATCGTCATGACATATTTGCAACTAATTAGCATTATTGCCCTTTTCTAGTAACAAACCTAGCTTGGCAATGATTTTTTCTTTGTGCTTTTCAGGCATATATAACTCATCCCGATAGGACTAAATAGTGATAAAAGAAAGCATACTTTATTTAATTATTTGATTATGTTTTAACACGTCCCCTCATTTGTAGACCTGACTACTTTCATGGGACAAATGTGTAGAAATTCTTCTTTATAATAATGAGTAATTGTGAGACTCAAATTCAAAACATCTGTTAAACTCTTATACTATGTTGCATTGTGCCCAGCTCATGATCTTATGATAAAAATCTAAATTATAAAAAAGAATACAACAAAAGACGCTAGAGCAACTTGGTGTTGTTGGATACAATTAAACAATGAAATATTATTTGCCTCCTAATTATTAATAACAGAAGCAATGATAATATGATATCATATGTACCCTTTGTACTTTGAAAATATTGATTTGGTATCTGATTAAGGAAATCCTTATGATTAATTACCTATTGGATAAAAGTAATGGAATATCTTGAAGATGATTTGAATATAGTACTAGATATTAGTAATTAATTAGGTACGTGTAGCATGTTCCTGCTACGAACAAGTTGGTTTAAACAAACACTTGATTAATTTAATTTATTCTATTTGATTTTTCGCCAGGTGTAGATATTTGTATTGGAGCCTAACTCAATTCAAATTCGTATGTTGCAGGACCTAGCTATTTTTGGGTGATCTTTTTTGCATTCCTAGAGCTCGAACTCACAATTTCGGATTAAAAATAAAAAAGCTTCCGAACCATCCCATCACGAACTGACGTGACTAATTAATTACTGTTGAGTAGTATTCTATGTGCG
Organism: Capsicum rhomboideum; assembly: GCA_031232105.1. Classification (NCBI taxonomy): domain Eukaryota; kingdom Viridiplantae; phylum Streptophyta; class Magnoliopsida; order Solanales; family Solanaceae; genus Capsicum; species Capsicum rhomboideum. Next base: position 51,617,160 of record CP124707.1, read on the forward strand.
ATAAAAACCATCATTTTGTTTAATTTCCATTAGGCAAACAAGGGAAAGGTCGAATGGATAATTGAGTAAATCAAAAGCTAAATGTGGAATTAGTGACCAAATTCTTGGAGAGGAAAAAAAAAAGGTGAGATTAGTCCAAATTGATGACCATATCAAAAATTAAATAACATAATCTGAACCTGTAAAATCACATAGTATTAGCTACCATAATTAGAAGAAAAAAACAATGGTGAAACCTACATAATGTAATTATACTAGTGTCAATTAATGCAATACTTTCATATAAACAACACTGATATGAGTTATGACTAATTCAAATTTGCGTTATAAAAACACTAAGAAACTTAATTTTAACGACTCAAACTCGAGATTCAGGTCATTCAGATAACAAACAAGGATACCAATGGCGTTCGCAAACAAGCTCAAAAATAATATCAAGCACATCGTTAACTTGAGATCAAATTAATTAAAGTTCTTATTAAGAATTAATTTCTTTCAAAAATTTTTATCGCGTTAATCAAAAAAGAATAATTATCGAAATCTAGCTGAGTTTAAGAATAAATCATATCACACGCTTTTAAAAATTAAATGGTCAATACATATTATTGGGTCAACCTTTTATTATCATGCAAGAAGTTTCTCACTAGTCACTTCACTATCAATAATACTAGTACAAATTTGTACCTTTGTTCAAAGACTTTGGGAATAGTTATTATTTGTCTTATTGTTGTTTTTATTTGATTAATTTATTTTCCTTTATAAAGTCTTGAAAAGTTAATGTGTAAATATTTGATTCCTTTTATAGAATATTGTATTACAGCTAAGATTTAACAAAAGTTTTCAAAGTCATCGTATGAAACCTATAATATATATATATATTGGATTGTGGGGTTTATGAACATTATTCACATGCATCTTGTTTTGACGTCTGTTCGGTTCGGACTTGCCGGAAGTGCTTTACATTTCAATGTGGAATTTCTGGCGGAATTAAGATTTAGTTGATTTCAATTCGAATACTAGACACCAGATGAGAAATCATAAGAAAATATTGTCTTATCACCACATTCACCACTTTGTGCATATATGCTGTATGTATATTATGTATCTATATATATTAGTAAATGTGTGTATTTTTTTATATATTAGGATTATTTTTTTTGACATTTGCATGATGAATATCATAGTGAATATACATAACATTTCATTTCTTAGGTCGATTTCTCATTTGGTTACTCAATTAATAGTTATTATCTCAGAAAGTCATATTTCTTCTTGCAAATTTTCTTCAACAAAGAAAGTATTTTTCTGAGACAACAACTATTAATTAATAAAGTAACCCTTTGAGAAATAACTCTTCATTATTTTCTCGACTATGGCAAGATGAGAATATATATATATATATATACATGCACGGTCAGTTTCGTACACCAGAGTAATGAATGCATGATATACATATGTATCCTTCAATATAAGTTTACCTATTAATCATAGTCAAGTGATATGTATGTATTTAACTCAATTTATCATTCATCCTGATAAATTAGTATGATTTGGTGCAAACTCGAGTTAAGATAAGTTTTTTTTTTCTCGTAAAAGACATCATGCCATAATTATTTAAATAGATTGAGTACATAACATCTACTCATATAATTAGTCAATTAGATGAAAGTCAATGATTAGTAAACATTTAACAAGGTAGCACAAGTGTCATTTTTTTATTTTATTTAAATCATCTACATGTATCCAAATTACACTAGTGTAACTAATTCAGATTCGCATATCATATGTCTCATTTTAGATTTAGGGGAAGAGCTTCCTACCAAAATTTCTCTGAACCCTAGCCATTTGATTAAGGATGGAGAAATCTCATTCATCCTAGCACATTCCTCAGTTATTAGGTTCCACAAGTCCAACTCAAAGCAAGGGCGGATCTATTTTGTGTTGGTTACAGATTCACATGAACTAATAACTTTTGACCAGACCATGTATATATGTATATTAAGATATACTGTATATATTTACGGAAATATCGACTAATTTGTCAACAAATATTTTATATTTGAGGGAACAAACCCATGCATGCACTAATAAAATAAAAATAAATGTATTAAATTAATAACCCAATCACTTTCTCAATTAATTAATTAGCTAAAGAAAAACACATTCGTAGACATTTGTGATTTGACTCCAATTACAGCCAGACAATTTCGTGGTTTGATTAAGTTTATATATTACTAATGATTTTGAATAAGTAGTGATTATTAAAAATTTGATTTACAGCTATATGGATTTGAATATGTTGTTGACTTTACCTTAATAAACTTATTAAATTTTTTTTATGAATTAAATATATCGAATTAGTTAATTTAATTATAAGTTGAAACTTCACCCTGCAAATAGGTACTTTTATTATATATTATACGTGCATGGGTTTGGCTCTCCATGCATGTAATATTTAAATTATTAAGTTTGATGTTCGTTGAAAATTATCACCCCTATGTTTTTTTAAAAAAATTAATTGTGAGAATTTAATATGGAAAAATTGAGAGAAATTGATTAAAATGAATAAATGCCCTTAATGATCAGAAATTCGAAAAAATAAGGATGTCATTTATATTTAATTCCATCCAATGAACAAATAAAAAGAATTACAAAATGTACATTATTGTTTCAAGAATTATATACATACACGTTTTAAATCTACTGAAGGCAGTGGCGGAGCCAGAATTTTCACTGAGGGGGTTCGGAAGTAAACATACGAACTAGCTGAAGGGGGTTCAACATCTACTATATATACATAAACAATAATTTTAACCATGTATAAATAGTATAATTTTCCGTCGAAGGGGGTTCGGATGAACCTTCTAGATGAAAGGTGGCTCCGCCCTGACTGAAGGGGAGTCTTGGAGCAACGGAAAAGCTGCCTCTGTGTGACCTATAAGACAAGAGTTCGAGGCGTGAAAGCAACCAGTTGTAACGCATGCATTAGGCTGTCTACATCACACCACTTATAGTGCGATCGATCCCAACGAATCCTGCTAATGCGAGATGCTTCGTGCATCGGACTGCCCGCAGCTGCTATACGTTGTAATTCTACTTTTTAAAATCGCAGGAAAAATCTTTGAGTTACTATATATTGACTTTGGCATGCATATATATAAATGCTATCCACAATTGACTATTACTAAAACGTACTGATATTTTGAAATTTTTATTAGTCAAATATACCTGTGCATGCTAATGTATATGACCTTTATATATGACAACTGGTTGTTTACATTTGAATATAATCCATAAGCTTTAATTAAAAACAGAAAAAAGGAAGGTTACAAGAAACATGAATGAACAAAAAATAGAAAATTAATGCAAGCAAATCAAAGAAGTCAAACTATTTTAATATGGTTAATTTGAGTATATCTTGTACTACTATCTATATCCAAAATGGCAAAGAAAACAATTATTACCTCATAATCATGTAAAATGTTGTTATGAACCCAATTAGCCAAAACACTAAGGTAAAGGGCGTATTTGAGATATTGGAAAACGTTGTGCTGGATAGGGCAAAGGAGAACAGCTAAGCTATTAAAAGAGATCCTGGCGCTGCAAAAGAGTAGACAAAATTATGTTGAAACTTTGGCTTAATCTGTTATTCTCTCGTCTCACTTCTATGATCTAGTATCTCATCCCCATCTAGTTACCTTTTTCCCTCTGTTATTATTCCCCATTAGTATTCTTCACTATTAGTCTATTACTTTGTTCCTCCAATTCTCAATTGTAATTTCGATTCAGTAAGTCGTATAATATACATTAGTATTGGGCTGAGAAATTCGGGTTATTACAAAAGTGTAAACGTACTTGAGGATTTAATTTATATACACCGACATTATATGGACATTTTAATATTACTAATGAATTATAACATGTAATAAAATATTAGCTAGTTATCATTTTCTCATATTTCATTTGCAGACACTAAAGGAACTATCAAAAGTATAATTATTTTTTTTCATTGCACGATTGTCTACATTGAAATATTATACCGTCCATACCACAAAAAAGTACTATTCCCAAACCGTTAATTAAGACATGGAAAACTATGGGAAATATTATTGTCAACAATCTTGTTTTCTCGTGAACTATAGTTTTAGAACTTTCTAAGTTTGAAAATTCATATGTATTCATATTTGTCTAGTTCAAAACCTAATGAATAACCTAACTGTAAAAAGTAAAACTAACAGAAATTTCAAAGTGAACCTTCTTTTACAAATATATACACATATAACACGTCTTCTTCGTTATATTACTGTATTTTTTTTCCATACTTGATTTTGTTACGCTTACTTGAGTCGAGGGTCAATGGCTCCGAACCCCTTCGATGGGAAATTATATTGTATATTCAAGATATAGTAGATGTTGGTCTCCTAAGCTTCTTTCATATGCTTACATCTTCATATATTTTTTGCACTATCTTAGTGAAAATTCTGACTCCGCCACTGCCGAGAGTCTATCAAAAACAACCTCTCGATCTTCACTAGGTACACGATTATTAGACTCATCCAATTAAGCGTATTTACGGAAGCAGTAGGAAACTTAACCGTCAATATTTGGAAAAAATTGGCCAAGCCTATATATGTACACAAAGAAAATTCATGAGTTTAATTTTTTTATTTTTTTTTTGGGTGGAATTTCAACTGTGTGATGTTAACACGTTTGCTTAAGTAGACTAGGTAGCTCAAGTCTAATATATTCTCGTTAAAATTCAGCTGTCAATTGATTTGGATTTGCCTGTATAAACTATTTTAAAAGATAATCTTAAAATATTAGACATGACATTCAGCAATATTATAAAGTATATGGTAGCATTGGCGAAGCCACCGTAGGCGAAGGTGGTCCCGTGCACATCCTTCGTCGAAAAATTATATGGTGTACAAACTTTAAATATTAGCTATTATGAGTATACATTCAATTTTGCACACCCTTGATATAACTGAGAAGAAAATTTGCACATCATTAGCCAAATTCTTAACTCCGCCACTATAGGGTAGTTTTATATTAGACATGAAGTTTCTTGGGTTAAGGAAGGAAATCTGATTGTTACAAAATAAATATTTTACCTTATCTTGTCTCATTTTATATTATCCTGTCACTATTTGAGGACTGGACTAGGATCAAATTGTCTAATGTTGGGGTTGATTTTAAACAAAGTTTAATTTATTTGTATAGTAACAAGATCAAAATCGCTATACAATTTTCCAAATCAACTGAATTTTCAATAGCTATAATTTTTTTTAACATATTCAAGAGAATCTTAGTAAAGAAGAAATAGGTCATTTGACTCTAGCTCTAGCCTCTAGATGATATTTTTGTGGTCAGAAATGCACATATACTCAATTTTTGGGATCACCATTTAAGCTACACCCGTGCGTGATGCGAAAAAAGCTACAACCCTATCCACTCAGAACAACTTCAAATATGTGGTGTTTGAAGTTCAATCATATTTGCCTGAATTGAATTGGTGGGTAGACGGGGAAAAAATTCTTAAAAATTAGATACAAGTTAACTAGCGGTGTTCAAATAAGTTAGCTCGTGAAATTTTACCTTTTTTGTGGCACATAAAATAAAATGTGTACCCATTGATTAAAAGAGTCCAAACAAATCATGCTTAATAGCTAATTGGGCTTAAACCATTAGAGAGAGACCAACTTAATTATGCATTGGGATGAAGCCTTTATTATTGATATAGATATGGATCAATCTTGAACCCATAAAAGGACCAATCATTGTAGGAGTCAAATGGGCTTGGCCATGTTTGATTAACCCAAAATCATATACATTATTTGCATAAATGGCCTAATGTACCACTAGTTAAAGCGGCCCCATCCCTTTGCAAAAATATTGTAATCAAGCAACATACAATATGGGCGTTTTCTTCGTTTGGTCGTTCCCTTTTGAAGTTATTGCACAGTTTTCCCTTCAAATGGCTAGTCTTCAGTTTTTATCCCTAGAAATCGAGTTCTTTAAGGATGCGGGACATAATATGTGTAATATTATGATCCGAAAATATAAACTTAAGCCTGCAAAAAAGTTATTTTTCATAAGAGATAAAAATTAAAGACCAACATGAAGTGTGGCTAAAACTGCAAATTGCCCTTCCCATTTTCAGTTGGTCCATTGTACATGGATTGACTTTTCTTTTCAGTTATGGGCTTTGTATTTTAGTCTCTCAGATTGGGCCTATGTTGGCCCAAAGCCCATATCGCAAAGGCCTGGATTAATGAGGTTCCTCAATCTAATCTCTTTGCCTACATATTTGGGTTATTGGCACAAAGAGGATATTTTAGTGTCACTATTTAAATTTTAGTCCCTTCTAAAAGACTTTGAAAAATGACCTGGATAAAGAAACTAAAAGCACGCTCCTGGTGGTTGTCAAGATGATTTAGGATGATTCGTTAGAATTTCCAAGTGAAATGTCGATGATCGCACTAATTTCTTATTTGATATTAGCTCAGACTTGTCTTAACAATAAGTTATAGTGAGATCAAATTCTAATGGATCACCGTTACTTTTTTCGCATTTATGATTGAAATCTCAACGTTTTGGCCAAACCTTGATGATCACAATAACATGCTATGTATGAAATTCGCCAATACATTTTTACTTCAAAATTGATTTAAACAGACTTCAAATATTTAATAATGAAATTCAACTTAAATTTTTAAAGATTAATAATTGATATTTTCAATACTTAATACTTATCAATTCTTAGTCGAGAATCTATGAAAAACAACCTTTTTTATTCACAAAAGTAAAGATAAGATGGGATGTACAGTATATCATCTTCAAATCCTATCCATAAAATTATACGGAATATGTTGTGTTGTTAGTACTTTAACCTAATTATTTTTAATAAGCTAAACTCAAAAGTACATCATATTGTTTGCAGAGGTGATTTTATATACAAAAAATGGGTCACGGAAATTCGTGGTCATCCAAATAAATTTGGTATATTATTTGTATAATTCTTAAAATATATATAATATTAATTATAGGAACCCTTGATAAAAATATGTGGAGTGGTTCACTAGTCAGTATGCCACAAACTCTGAGATCCAGGGATTGAATCTCACTCTCTGCTTCTTTTTTTTTTTTTTTTTTTTTTATAATTATTCTTAAGTTTCAAAAAGCTTGTTGCTTTCTGTTTTTTAATTTTAATTTTTCTAAAGCCTAAAAGCAACACTACTTTCTGATTGTTTTTTATTAAAAAAATTAATAATAAAATTAAAGTATTAAAAGAATAGCGTGATGACATTAAATAATTAAATTAAAATTCTTTTAGATTTGACCTAAACCTTTTTTTAGATGTGGTGGAATGAAATTGGGATCATTGGAGAGTTTGTCATTATGTTGGCAAGTTTTATTGTTCTTATATCGATTAATTAATTACTTTAAGTTTTAAATTTTAGGATTTTTTAATTAACCATGTAGTGCATGATTTATTTCTGAAAATTTTATTTTTTTTGTTTATTTTTTGTTAGTAGCATTTTTTTTTAAAAAAGACCTTTTCTATTTCACCCGAGGAACAAAAATTTCAATAGCATGATTAAAAAAGTGCACTACATACAAGCTACAACAACTAAAATCAGCATTATAGAGGCAAAATTAATATTTCATTCCATTCTTTTTCCTGCTCGCTAAATTATTATTCACTATAAAATTTTAAACCTTTATCTTAAAAGTAACGGTGCACCCGTCTTCTTGAAATCATACTTTCGCCTCTGAAGTCTGTGTGAAGCAACAATCCAACACACACAAAAATCAATGCTAAGTACTCCTATTTAGATTCTGTCTTTGTTCCAGTCGGCGAAGTTTCCTATTCTTTCTTTCTTCTTTTCCCTTCCTTCCTATACATTACTTGTCACAAAAAATAATATAAAATAAAAAATACCTTCATATATATTCAGTTAATTCCAGCAAAGTTGTAATCTTTTTCACTTTTCTGAATATGGGTCTTTGGGGTTCCTTCCTCAACTGGCTTCGTAGGTAATCAAGTTGTCTTTTTTGGCTTTTTTAAAGAAACCCCCTTTCATTTTTTTGGTTGAAAAATATATATATGGTGAATTGGATTGAATTGGAAGTTTTGTGAATTGTTATTTTTGGTTTTGTTATGTTTGTTTGGTTGGGAAGTGGAAATTGGAAATTAATTGTTCTTTTTGTGAAATATTTATGGGCATTGTGAAGTTGGAGAAGGCTACACTTGAGTCGTGGGTCTTTCGGAAACAACCTCTCTACCTCCCCGAGTTAGTGGTAAGGTCTGCGTACACTTTACCCTCCCCAGGCCTCACTTGTGGGATTTTCACTGGGTATGTTGTTGTTGTTGTTGTTGTGAAGTTGGAGAAGAAGGGACTAAGTGTGTAAGTACAGGAGTTGTTGTTTGGGTTTTGTTTGGTTTGGCCTCTTTTATGGTTGATTTTTGGCTTATTGTTGCATTAGCTTGACTAGGTAGGGGTAAGGTCTACACATCCTCTCCAACATTGTGTTGTTGTTGGCATCAGCTTCCAACATTGTGTTGTTGTTGGCATCATCTTGACTAGGTAGGGGCATTGTTATTAAAAGCAAAAAGCTTAAAAAAGCTTTAAGGTACGTTGGGGCTTTAAGCGCAAAGCGCAAATAAAGCGTGGGCTTTAATGAAAAAATGCACAAATAGAACAAGAATACAAATATATATACACGTTTAGTTCGATTAATAAATATAAGCATGAATAATCTATGGACAAAGAAATTGAATTTTTTTTTACGATAAAGTTAAAAATCAATTGTTTAGAGTCGCCTCTTTAGGAAATAATCATTCACACGCAAAATTTTGTCTTAGAGCCTTGATGACGACACTGAAGTACTCATTAAGCGAAGCAAAGCACTCACCGTGTTTTGAGCCTCACTTCAAGGCTTAAGCACGTTTTAAGCGCGCCTTTGAAAACATTGACTTGTGGGGTTACACTGGGTAGTCGTTGTTGGAATTAGCTTGACTAGGTAGGGGTAAGGCTGCGTACGGTGTACATACCATCCTCCCCTAACCCTACTTGTGGGATCACACTGGGTGTGTTGTTGTTGGCATCAGCTTGACTAGGTAGGGGTAAAGGCTGCATACGCACCATCCTCCCCAGACCACACTTGTGGAACTCCACTGGGTATTGTTTTGTTTCAGCTGGTTGATAGATGAATAATAACTTGTATTTTGTCCTTAGCAATCAGTGCAACGAATCACGGGAGCTATGTCATGTATATCGTATATCGTGGTCTAGGATGAAATGCCCAACCTTTCTAGTGGAGCAATCCTATGGTTAGGAGCGTGACACATCATTCCTTTGTACCGAAATCCCAGTATAATGATAGGTGAAGAACTTCAGCAAGTTGTATAGCAAAGACTAATGGAACAACAAAGACTAAACATGTAATAGAGAGAATCATTTAATTAGTGAAATATTTAAATTGCACCAATGCGAAAAGTGGGAATATATGGATAACTTTCTGTTCTTGGACTATTTTTTCTTCTATAGTAACGTAGAGAATCTCAGACGACTTATTCCAAACTTCAGCATTTGATTAGATTTATGCTTCTGAAGGTTCTCCAGTCTGGTACATAACTTAGCATATTTGCATTAACTATAATCTAAGGAAAAAGATATTAACATGTCTCCTAATGCTTAATACAATGAGAAGGCTGCGCATCCTCTGTCTTACTATATTAGCGTTATCGTGTGTCTTCCTTCTAATTCCGTTTCCTTCAAGTAGTAATTTCCCATTTCAGAAGGCACTAGAGCAGTCGCTATGTCTAGCGGAATGTTGGAGGGCTAGAAACAACATCATTTTTTGTCTAGCATGCATGATTTGGTTCTGTTTTTGCTGAGTTGGATTGGCAACTGATATGTTTTTTCTTTGGCTTATGGTTTCTGAGCTAACTCCCACTGAATAGCGGAGAGTGCCTGATACACATCCTACCGGTGCTCTCTCATTGCTCTCGTCAGAAAGGTTTGGAACTGGATCTGCTGGCTGAGATGGGGAATAACTTCCACAACTTTTGTGATTACTTCACATAACGAGTTTCCACCCTCAACCCCCGAATATTGGAAAACACATATTTCTGATCAAGATTGGGAAAAAATATTATACCATTCTTAGTGACAATGTAATGCAAGTTGTGCTCCCTAATACTGATGTTCAGATCTCTTTGTTTATCAAGAAAAAAGCCAGATATAGGAGTTAGATAAGATGTACCAAAGTAGATTGCTATTCCTCAACATTTAAAATGAAGTAGATTGCTATTCCTTCCAATACTTTTTTCCTTATTAGATATATGTCATTTACTCCTTTCCCGAGTGCACAGTGGCCAGCTTTTTGTCAATAATGCTGAGTAGAACTTTTAAAGTAAGGGACATCCGCAAGTACTTATGTATAAATTCAAGAGAAGGCTATATCTGTCTGCTAGCCAAACAAGCAACTATTCTAAATATATCTTCATATGCTTATTTTTGTTTTAATGAACGTGAGTGTCCTATCACATTACTTACCAAAAAAGAATGTTGTTTCTGATATGTGAACTTGTTGATTTCTTTTGTACTTTTAAAGTACCTTTTTGGTAATAATCGCCAATAAGATACTTTACCTTATCCAAAAAAGAAAGTTGTATCAGACGTATGCAGTGTCCTAATCAAAATACGGAGGAGTGCTAATAGTGATGATTTCTTTTTTCTATATTTTGTGAGGGTATTCGCGGCATTTCAGATGTTCTGCAACCGTGTAAACTATTATGTATTATGTGATGATATTATTACCATAACTGGATATCGCTCTCATGGATTAATCTTGAAAGCTTGATTAGATATTACTATTCAAGTCAGTCCTTGTAAACTCAAATTCATTTTGTTGGAAGAATGACTAGTGCTTTATTTTTTATGTCAGTGTGATCCTGAGTAACATTGTCGATACCTAAGTTGTCTCTATGTTTCCTTGTTCAGCCTATTTTTTAAACAGGAAATGGAACTTTCCCTGGTAGGCCTTCAAAATGCAGGGAAGACATCGCTCGTCAATGCCATTGCTGTGAGGACCTTATATGCTCTCTCTCCTCTTCCCCCTCTCCTTATCTCTTTTTCCTTTTTTACGTTTTATGACATTAGATATTTTGATTTTTATCAGACTGGAGGCTACAGTGAAGACATGATTCCGACGGTTGGTACCTTTGTCCTCACATAATTAAACTACCAATCATGTCTTCTTTCGGTTACTTTCTCAATAACATTTCTTACAATTAGGTTGGATTTAATATGCGGAAAGTTACAAAAGGAAATGTGACCATAAAACTCTGGGACCTTGGAGGCCAAAGGAGATTTCGTACAATGTGGGAGCGCTATTGTCGGGGTGTCTCTGCAATATTGTAATTCCTATTCTTAATCTCTGTCCTTATCTGTCTCCTCATTTTTTATTTTAGTTGTTCGATTTTTAGTTGTTCGATTTTTGCTTACTATAGTATGCGCTTAATGCTTTTGCCTAAATTCAAGATTTTGACATCTTTAACGGATGAAATTTCTCCTGATGTGAATATGTACCTCAAGCTCCTGTAATGACGTGCGAGGTGTGCACAAATTATATAAAGTTATAAACTGCTCATTTTATAGTCGATGTCACTTTCCGTTTCGGGGGTCTGCCCATGCTGTCTCTCTCATGACCCTGTTATTTTCCCTGCCTTAAGTTAACATCAATGCTGTTGGTTTTAGTTGTAGTGTGTCATACCTTTGCTTGCTTCATCCTTGTCATGGTAGTTTGATGGCATATGTCCATATGATACTTAAAGGTTGTTTGGTTCTAAACAAGTATATCCCAGGATTATTACCCCCTATCCTATATGGGATTACATAATACCAAGATTTGGTATAGAATTTATTCCAGTCTTGGCTAATACCGAAAACCAAACACGGAATAATTGTAATCATGTAATCCCAAAAATTTTATACCAGGATACGGAAAACGACCCCTTAGAGTGTTACTACAATTACTACTTCTCAGTTCAGCCTATGCTCTTTGTTCTAACTTTTCCTTATTCGCAAGGACAATAAGCAACAAAATTCAATGCTAGAGAATAGTTTTTGTTCAAGACATAAGTTGCTGATAAAGTTGCTACCATGTGACCAGGAGGTCACGGGCTCAAGCCTTGGAAACAGCCCCTTGCAAAAATGTAAGGTGAGGTTGCGTGCAATAGATCCTTGTGGTCGGGCCTTTCTCCGGACTCTGCGCATAGCGGGAGCTTAGTGCACGGGGCTGCCCCTTTATAAATAAGTATATGAAGCGTGCTCCTTTAACCGTTTAAGCTTTTAATGAAATTGTCACATGGTTCAACTGTTCTTTTCCGTGGAAACTTCCTTTCATTTGTCTAGAGTAGTGACCGTGTTCTTTCTCATCCAACTTTTTTGACGAAAAAAGAAAGCTTAATTTTGACGCATTGACTACGAAGTGACGTTGAATTGACTCGGGTTCTTTTATGCCACACAGGTATGTTGTTGATGCTGCTGATAGAGACAGTATGCCTATAACCAGAACTGAGTTACATGAACTTTTGAAGAAACCTTCATTAACTGGGATTCCTTTGCTTATCTTGGGAAACAAAATCGACAAATCAGAAGCTCTTTCACAGCAGTCGCTGGTCGATCAACTGTAAGTAGCTCAACATTAACCTTCATGTAAGAATTTCTTTGGCAGAATACATAGACAGCACCTAAACTTGTCGTGATTTTTCATTTAGACACCTAAGCTTAGGGTCTGACCTATTGAACACTTTATATTGTAAAAAATATACCTAAAAATAAGGCATAATACATAGATAGACACCTTAACTTGGCGTCAGCTAGCAACTAAACACCCCAACTTTGAAAATGCTCATCTACACACCTTAACTTGGTTTAAGTTGGCCCCATAAGCACCCCAACTTTGAGAATGCACCCCCTTGAAGGTGTCTAGATGTGCATTTTCAAAGTTAAGGTGTTCGCGAGACACACCTATGTCAAGTTGAAGCGTCTAGATGGTCACAATGAAATTTGGGGTGTTCAACTGCCTGTGGAGGCCAAGTTTTTTTTTTTTGTTACATCAAAATTTATTATACCAAAGGGAGTTATCTACAGATGTTCACACAGAACAAAATAAAAGGGGGAGTAAATGGGCAAAACAACCCCAAATACTCTACAGCTTTAACCCAACCAAACTACTGCTTACTTTTTGACAGCATTTTAAATCAACCATGGATAGAAATTTAATGCTTCCATTCATTTTTGCAATGCTTGTCGTGAGCATCCTCTGCCACAGATATCTTGTGTCACTTGCCTTGGAAACGCCTTCGCACTCTCAGCCGTTCTTGTAATTCTCGCTGATTTCTTTCCTGCCAAATATAGTCCCGTGAGAGGCATTCGGAATACCTCTGCAATATCAGACTTGTCCTTCATATTAGCTTCTGCCTTTTGTTATTCATCTTGCCATGTCAAAACTGATCTGGAAATCCCTTGCCATCGGAGCACCAACAACCACAACTGTGTTGAAAACTTGCATTCAAAGAAAAGATGAGCGTGGGACTCATTCAGATCATCACATAGCCTGCACTTTTGGTCATTCACCACCCCCCATTTAGCCAACCTATCTTTAGTACTCAAGCTTCCCCAAGCAGCCAAATTCATAATAAACAACCATTTCGGGGGGGCATGGTTGTTACAAGTAATTCTTCTCCATGGAACTTTAGAGTAATCACCACATAGCTTCGTCTACTTATCTTTGATTGAGAAGGATCTCCTCTGCTGCAAATCCGTGAGCTCCATGCCAACATCAAACAAATATTTTTTGGCCTTAAAGATCTCCAACAACATCCAAGAGGCTTGCTTAGGTTCAATCTCCCATATTTGTCTCTTTTTCCCATAGTAAATATGAACTCACTGTACCAAAAGCTCATCTTTCTTGGTTAAAGTGTGTATCTACGTATTATGCCTAAAAATAAAGGTGAATTGATAAAATGAAATGGTTAGAAATCAAAATTCAGGCACATTTTCGACAAATAAGGTGTTCAGTAGGTCGGATTCTTAGTTTAGGTGACTAGATATAAAATCGTGACAAATTTAGGTGTCTGTGTTCTGCCAATTTCTTTCGCTTTACAAATTTGCTCCTCTTAACTATTTGTGATGCTTGTTACTTCAGAGGTCTTGATTCTATATCGGATAGAGAAGTCTGCTGCTACATGATCTCATGCAAGGATTCTGTAAATATCGATGCTGTTATCGATTGGCTAATCAAGCACTCAAAGACCGCGAAATGAAGAGCACTTCCGGGGTTCTTGACGCGTCTCGTGGAAGATATAGTGATCTGGAAAATAGAATGTTTTTTGAGAGTCTTGAAATGATCTGTTAATATATTTTCTGGCTGATCTTTCTTTTGTTGGTTCTTTATAGTTCTTTATTACAATTCTGTGTTATAAGTGCTTGAACAATCATAATACATCTTTCATTATGAATTTGCATTGTTTGTCATGCTTCTTAGGAGCCGAGGATCTTCGGAAACAACCTCTTTGCCTTCATGAGGTAGGGGTAAGGTTTACATCCACTCTACCTTTCCTAGACTCCACCTATGGAATTACACTAGGTATGTTGTTGATGCCATTGTCGTTATGCTTATAAGATATACTTGGATTATTTTTTTCATGATTGAAAAATCCTCGAGGGTCGGGTGGTGCACAGTTCGAAAGAGGGTGAATAAGAAGTCCGCTCTTCTACCTTTTTCCACTTAAAACCAAGCTTTCGGTTTGTGGTAAAGTTCAAACTCATGATGTTTATCCTTTTCTTATCGCGCACAAAATTTTTAAGCCAAATAAATCTCAAGCTTTCCGCAGAAGTAGATTATAGAATAATTAATCAACGCGTCAGCTAAAACAATTAATGTGCCTTAATTACAGTCAAGTTGGAATCGAATATATGAATTTTCATTATTTATGAATCGACTGTATGAATTTTCATTATTTATGTTGCTCAGAAGTTTTATGCTACAAGTTTTCAACATTTTTTTTGTTGCCCTTGAACCTAAAGTAAACGTATTAATGCGACTAAAAATTGAATCCAAACTAATTTGTATTTACTTATATATATAGATATTTTTCTTTCATTATGTTCTATTTTAGTTTGGTTTAAATGGATTCTAAGAAATCGTAGGTCTCTTATCAGCTGGAGAGATATTGCCCTTTAAGAACATTCAAACATAATATGATCGATACAGAATATAATATGTATATGATCGACACAGAATATCAATCACTCTTTAAATTTTGAGGATCATTCGTTATTCACTCTCTTGCATGATGTGGGCGTAAAAATTCACTAATTTTAAACATAATAGATCTTAACTCAGAATAAAATATATTTAGTTGTCACTACAGAAACTCAGAAAGTATATGATTAAACATAACGTGACTAATAGCCTAATAGGCACATGTATACAACATTATATAATAATATCTCTAGAGAAGTTCTATGAACATTAGAACAATACAATTAAAAGAATAATAATAATAATAATAATAATAATAATGATAATAATAATAATAGTAATAATTCAGAACAAAGCAATTTGTTTTGAATTTAGCTTTCCCAATGGACGCTCGATGACGCCGTTTCTTCTTCTTGGTGCATATCGAAAGGAAACTTCAAAATTTTTTCATCATATTGATATGGACGAGCTTTGATCAATCTTAATGCAAAAAATGGAAAAAAGAGACAATGTTAATATAACATAAAAATAATTGTAAAAAGATAATATCTCACTCTTTAAATTATGTTTTACATTTTTTTTTATTGGGGGAGTAATGTGACAAATATTTAATTTTTCTTCGATCAGTCTGATGCACAAAGTATTCCGCATTAGCAAGACTTAGAAAAGGGCCGCACTACAAGAAATATCATGCAGACAATTTATCCTAATGCAAGCATTTTCGTCATTCTTAAGATGAATACTAGAAGTTGAAAAACTTTCTTCATTTCAAGTTGATGTTAAAACACATCACGAAATCAATTTGATTGTAGGAATAATTTCATGGATGATTACTCACTTTTTATTTTATCGCACCAAAGTCAATAAAGTATTTTTTATAATGTAAAAGTCACTCAATGTTGCAAATGATCAGAGAATGTCACTAAACATTTTTCCATAACAAAAGATTCATTCAACACTACTTAAATATCTATAAAATGTCTCATTTTGTTTCTTTCTTGCGACTTTTCATCTTAAGTAAAATTGAGTGACATTTTAGTTACAAAAGATGTTTATCGACTTTCATGATACTCAAGTGAAGTTAATTGTTTAGTGACTTCAATTAGTAAAATGAAAGTTGAAAAACCATTCATGAAACTAACTAGAGATTATATCATTTTGACATAACTTTAATCTGTTAGAATTTGCAAAATATCGTAAGTAATAATAGAAAATTAACATTAAATTTATTATACCGATGCTTTCTCTTCTCCAAAAATCGAGCAAGCGTTGCTCTACGAGCCATAGCCAGTGCTGCAAATTAAATACAAATAAAAGAATATTTAAATAAAATAAAATAAAATTAATAATAAAAAAGAAATTATAAAAAATAACCAAGATAAATACCTCCTTTAACAAAATCTGTGGATGCATTTGAAGGCTCTGATTTATTTTCTTCAGATTTTTCTTTATTCATCACTTTTTCTAAAATCTCATTTATGTGGAGAGTTGTTGATTTAGATGCCATGTCAATTATTAGCTCAGCCTATATAAATTTTTTAAAAAACAAAGATAAGAATATCATATTCAACTTTAAGAAATTAAAATAGATGAAAAGAATAAATAAAAATAAATTAAAGATATAATTCCAAGGACCTTTTTTGATGATAAACAACAATAATATACCTAGTGTAATCCCACAGTGGGGTTTGGAAAGGGTGATGTGTATTCAGCCTTACCCCTACCTTTGTGAAGGTAGAGAGGTTGTTTCCGATAGATCCTCGACGCAAGTAAAGCATATCGAAATCGGTTAGAAAAGGAAATACAACAGCGAAGACACTATTTTGAAAATATGAAGAAAAGACCAACAACAATAATAAATAGTATGATAATCGAAACAAAGGAAATAATAAACAATAATAAAATCGAAAAATAAGATAGTAAGAAAGTAATAATAATAATAATACCTTTTCTGGTGATATATCCTGAAAAATATGGACCTCACCCATGTAGAATATAGTCAAAGTTGACTCATTTTGCCTCAAGTGATCATAATTTTTCCTGCAAAAATAATTTTCTCTTAATTAAAAAAAAATATCTTACTTATTGTAAAATTGAATTCTCAAAAGTTTATTGAGAAAAGAAAAAATAATAATAATTAATTATTATAAAACACCTGGAATTAGAAGTGCTTGTTTTTGCAACTAAAGGAAAAGTCCCTCCAAAGTATTGTGGGTCATTGGTCAATATGCAATTGTTTAGGGATGGATTTTTTGAATAATTGGACACCATTGGGGTTGACTTGTAATTCTGAAAAAAAAAGTTGATTAAAATTTAGATTATGAGAATTTATATAAATGAAGATAATTAATTAGAATTCAATAGGGAATATTGAATAACCTTGAATAATGTGTTTTCATGTTGAGTAACTAAATCAGCCATAGAGAAAAATGGCCACTTCATCCCAGAAACTAATAAATGACGGAAGATCGTGAGTTAGCTAGTACACAATCACACAATCTAGTAAATAGAGAAAATGAAATAATATCAAAATTTAACGAGATTCAATCAACCTAACAAGAAATAACATAAAGATTTAACGAGGTTCAACTACATATATATATATATAGTCCTAGAGGCAGAAGCCGATAGAGTTCTCTACTATGAATGAGAAGAATTGTACATGCTGTTAAAGAATGGAAAATTTGCCAAAAACATTATCGATTAGTCAAATCCGGACATAATTCACATCGAAATTCACTAAGAAATTATGAGTTTAGCCCTTTGAAGTTATTGACCAAATTTAAATTTATTATTTATATATAGAAATCTTATAGTTTATGGATAGATACATAGTTATACTTGTCTAATTTTATTTTTTATGACAGTGATGTTCGTCTATCAAGTGCTTGCTTCATAGGCAGAGGGTAGGATTTTAAGTTTACAAGTTCTGGATTTTATGGTTTCTAAATAAATTATTTATACATATTAAATTTTTTTAAAAGACAATAATATAAAGACTGATTCAAAGCTATTGTATTTTGTTGGATCCATAAATAAAATTATAACTTTACTCTATTTAAATCTTCGACCTCATGATTCTCCATCCACTCCATTGATCACCTGACAATCTGGCCTCTTGAGTGATTATGTAGTTGTATGTATGTATATTTTATACCACGTGTTAGAATAGAAATACTTTTAAATTAGACCTTACACAAAATAGACACACCAAATTTATAGGATAAGGTTCTCACGATATAATGATATTTTAGCTTTTTTATCCTCTGGGTATCATATTCTTAACTAATTTTTTTTTCATTTTCTCTTCAGTTCCTCTGAAAAACTTATTGGTCACGAATTCGAGTCGTAAAACTAGTTATTAATAGTTATTAAGCTAGATTATCCATATCATATTCTTTCGAACTACGACCTTTTCCTGAACATTAGCAAAAATCTTTAATGCATCGAACTATTCTTTTTTATAAATTAAAAGAACAATCCAATAAAGATTAAGACTAAATTAGGTTTTCCTTACTTACTATGCAAGCCAAAACATTTCTTTTTGAATTGAAACGGAACCAACGAACAATTGAGTTATCTCAATTTATCAATTTAATTACCCCTTTGTCTCAAATTATGTGTTGTTTTAAAAGTTTAGCACAAAATTACCTTATTTTTTTTCCTATTTTACCCTTAGTAGTTAAGTTTTTGAAGACTATAAACACCTCAAGTATAGGCGATTTTTTTTTTTATTGTTCAAATATCAATGAAGATAAAACAGTTAGAATCACCTCCTAATTAATCTTTCTTAAGAGACGCGTAAAAGAAAATCACGACAGATGACAGAGGGAGTAACAAACAAATTAAGTTCACTTCCATATCCCCCTCCCCCACCCCTAACAAACCCACAATTGAAGTTACTCCCATTTGAGATCTACTCACAATACAAAACCCTAATAAATCATAACACAAAAGAGTGGTTTTATAATAACCTTATACAATTACAAAAACAATTTTACTTTCATATCAAACCTGAAATCAAAAGGAAAAAAAAGAAGATTTGCTTTGTACCTTTTTTGTGTTGCTTCTCCATTTCTGATAATTGAGGTCTGTTGTTGAGGTCCAAAAAATCTATCTCCATTCTTGAATCCATTTGTTTTCCACTTCCAAAGATTTATAATAGAACAAAAAACTAGAAATCAAGAAATGGGACTTAATAAAACAAGAAATATTCTTATAAAATTGCTAAGAAAGAAGAAAATAGTAGCCAGTATAATATATTAGATAAGAATGAGAAGTTCCATACAGTAAGAGAATACAAAATTTATGGAACATTAAAATGAAGAAGAAAAAAAAAAGAAGAAGAATAAGTCAATCAAATCCACCAAAAAAAAAAAAATTATAGACAGAAAAAAAACGTGCTGATTAAATTTGGTCCCTATAAATTGATAGCCACAACTTATTGTTTACTTTTTCTTCTTCCTCATTATATATATTCGCAGTGGGTGTTCGGTATCCATATTTAATTGAGTTATTAGTAGGAATAGTATAATATCTTACAGGAATGTTTAAAACGAGGGGATGTATTTACGTCTTTTCAAATGTCCTATCTTTATCTCCAAAGGTCACATGTACTGCATAAGTAATATAAGAAAAAAGTAATAAAATATTTTTATTTTATAAAAATAAACAAGTAATTTAAAATAATTATATTTAAAAAAAAGGTAAGTATTTTGGAATGGAGGGAGTAATTATCATGTGTGTGTTTTTGTGAAGTGAAAATTACTTTATTTTTTTATTTGGTTGAAGAAGTCAAAATTTACTAACTCAACCATGTGTTAGATATTGTTGGTGGATGATGCAGTTCTCTTGTGAACACCATTTAAGGGTGAAAGTTTGTTTATAACTGATCACTAGAGGTCTCGAGTTCAGCCACAAGAATGAAGTTCTTTCTATGGGAGCACTTTTATTTGTAATTGACTAGAGGTCTCGAGTTCAGCCACAAGAATGAAGTTTTTTCTATGGGAGCACTTTTATTTATAATTGACTAGAGGTCTCAAGTTCGATCAGACAAATGAAGTCCTTTTTATGGGAGCACTTTTGTTTATAATTGACTAAAGCCTAGAGGTCTCTAGCTCGGCCACAAAATGAAGTCCTTTCTAGGGGAACGCTAACATCCATAATGAGCTTTCTGCAACACGAATTTGGATTAATCAGTTAGTGAGTATTCTGAATGGAATTTTAGAAATAAAAATCTACATGTGAACCGCTTGTAAAAAAATGTATTTTGGATCTTACTCTACTACCACAGTTAGTTCATAAAGTCAAAATCGATCGAGATCATATAAAGAGACTACATATTCACATTTTATCCAGTGTGGGACTTCCAACACCTTTGCAAGTTCAAGTCTTTCAACAAAAGCGGGGAAAACATAGTAATGAAAACTCAACCTTTGATAAATTTTGAATTTAGATGGATTTAACTCTTATGTCATCTTAAGAAAATAAACTTTGAATCAAACTCAACTTCACAATTCAGATCATGAGGTAACGATTGTCTCATATCAAACTACATGAAAACTACTACTAGTAAAGTTCTCTCTTGAAAGTTTGAATTAGTTATGAATTTCCATTTTAAAGAGAGAAGTAGTTAGTTTCTTTATGTTTTTAATTAGTTTTTCTTTTAATAAAATTGAAAGGGAGCCTTGGAGTATTGGTAAAATTGTTGTCGTGTGATCAGGAGGTCACGAATACAAGTTGTGAAAACAGACTCTTATAGAAATATGAGATAAAACCGCAATAATAAATCCTTATTGTACGACTCTTCCCGTGCCCTTTTTAAAATTGAAGAATCAAAGTCTATGAAGTAATGAAGATAATTGCTCCAAATATCCTGTGTGAGCTAAAACGACGTGTTCCTATTGTAACCTCATTTATAAATGGTGAAAAATGGTTTGTGTCTTTTATCCATATATATATTCCTCTACCTAGAACACCTACTACTGCTACTAAGGTTTTATCAAATACTCCATCGATGGATATAGATTCAAGATTTGAAATTTGTGATTTCTACGATAATCTTGAATTAATAGAAATTGGATTCTCCGTTAGAAATATTTATAAATGTATAGGTTCTGGCATGCAGAAGCTACATTAGCTAGGTTTTGTAATTTCATAAATTGTATTTTAGATCCGTTATCGCATGCTAGTTGGATAAATGTAATGATTTTATCTTTAATTAGAAGTTTTGAATTTGCATTGATATGTAAACGAAGAAATTTCTTTAATGGACCTGCATATAAACGTGGTGTAATTCGGATTAGAAGAGAAGATTAAGAACTTAAATAAAAAAAAAAAAATTAAAAATTTGAGTAATATATAATACCATATATTGTTTACGTTTTACATAATTTCACTTTTATTTTATTCTGTTATAATAATATGATATAAATTTAAATAACAAAATGAGAATTCATATACGTCAATTCAACTACTCCATTATGTCTTATATGGGAAAGTTTAAAACGAGGAATATAACGTACTTACGTCTTATTCATATGTCCTTTATTCATCCCAAAGGCCACATATACTGTGCACATATTGTGGTGTGGAGACTAGTGGGGTGTGTTTTTTATAAAGCAAAAATTACTAATTTAACCATGCGTTATATATTGTGGTGGATGATGCAAAGTTGTGTAATTATCTTTTGTGAACGTCATTTAAGGAAATAGTGAAATGATAAGAAATTGTTTATTTTATATTAACTAGATTTTTCATGTTCGATTACAAAGAATAAAGTCCTCTTCAATAGAGAGTGATAGATTTGCAACTGAGTTTTCCATAGCATGGATTTGGATTAGTTGGACGGTGAGTTAAGTATATTGAATGTTAGAAATTCTTTTTTTTGTTGTTGTTAAAATTTGTTAAGAAAATGGATGTTTGGCCTAATTAATTAGTAAACACAAAAACTAGCTCATCATGTGAGGATTGATCGAGACCATATACACAAGCTACATATCCACATTACAACTGATGTGAGATTCATGATTCAACACCCCCGCAAGCCCAAAACCTGTCAACTAGAACGTAGGAGGATTAACATAAGGTAAATTAATATTATGATGCGTCTGATTTTGATATTATCCTCGAGCCTAACTTAATTTTAAATACAATTTGAAGTATTTTTCCAAAAAAAAAGTGGATTAAATTTTAGTAGTACATGAATTTAATTCCATTTTAAGGAGAGAAGTAGTAGTTTCTTTATTAAGCATGCATTTATTTTAGTTAGGTTTTTGATAAAATTGAAGCATCAAAGTTTAAATTTTAGTAGTACATGAATTTAATTCCATTTTAAGGAGAGAAGTAGTAGTTTCTTTATTAAGCATGCATTTATTTTAGTTAGGTTTTTGATGAAATTGAAGCATCAAAGTTTATGATAGATACTTGTAAACTAAAATGACGTGATTCTTTTGTAGCCACTCATTGATTAATGGTGAGAAATATATGGTTGAGACTTTTATCCATGTTTATTACATTTATAAATATAAATATAGTAATAAATATTTTCATATATGTACAACGTCTAAGCTAGAGCTATTAAAGTTCCGTAAACTCATAAATTGTGCTCGAGATCTGCTGCTATTGTCCGGATAAGTGAAATCCATTTAGCCTTAACTAAAATATTTATATTCTATATATGAAGTAATCTTTCTAATGAATCACACGTGACATGAATTTGAATTATCGAAAAAGATTTAAGAATTGAATATACTTATTAAACAGGAAACTAATAAGATTTAAGAATTGAATATACTTATTAAACAGGAAACTAATCTTCTTGCTTTTGAATATTCACAAATTTACCATGAATAATAGTTGTTCCACCACTTAATTATCTATTTGTTATGTTAAAATGAGTTAAAAAATAATGCAAATATAATATATTCCCTACATAAAAAGACCAAAAACATTTATTTTAATTAAGAAAAAAATTAATATTTTTATTGAATATCAAAAAAACTAAATTCATAATTTATCAATAATTAACGAATTAAAAGCTCTCTTATTCCTATTTAAAATTCTTCTCCAACTTTTTGAAAAAGGGGAAGAAGAAAATGGATAATGACACATACAAAAACAGAAATAAAGATAAGATTCCTAGATAGCTTTATCCTTTTCAACAGTAAAACTGAAAAAAATTCTAAGATCCAAAATGGAAATTCAAATTTCTAATTTGGACAGCCACTATTTATGTATAAAGACACCATTCGATCCACAAAGCATTTCGCATTAGCATATCCGAAAAAAGAACCTCACCTCAAGAGGTGTAATATAGACAATTTATCCTAATACAAATACTAGTGATTGTTTCTACGATTCAAACACGTGACTACATATCATAGCGAGATAATTTTATTATTACTCCGAGACTTCGTTTCCACTAGCTTCTTATATACCAAAAATTAAATTAAATTAAATTAAAATTAAACATTCCTAAAAGTTCAAAAAATTGCGAGATATGTCAATATCTAAATGCAAGTGGGAGAAAAGAGTTATTGCTCTGTCACCGACAGATACCTTGACAAATACCCATAACCCACCAATCATTCAATTATTTCATTGCTTTTTAAAAAAAAAAAAGAAGAAGAAAAGAACCAAAAGAAATTATATATATTTAATAATACATTAATGATCACTAAATTAGTTAATATGTTGATTTTAATAGTATTTTGATAATTAATGGATAAAATGCGAGTTTGTAAAATTAGCTAACGTGCGACATATTTATGTATTTTTAGTACTTAATAAAAGTCCCCAAGAGAATCGAACGTCGGACATTGGGGTGCATTTTGAATATTCTGGACCGTTGAGCTAATCTTTTACATGTTGTTTAAGGGATTCAAAATTATATATATACACACATAAATAATATCTCGAACCCTAGTACTATTATTTGATTAGATCATCAAATTTTTTATCTCTTGAGATTTCTTCAATGTTCAGTTCTACACACTTTTTTTTTTAAGGTCTACAACCATTATATGGCATTGGAGTTACATCCCAATTTCCTTACAAAAGTTAATAGTATACCACTTCGACGATTTTCTAGGTCGAATATGATGATTCGTAGTCCATCAGCTTCTTTCTCATGTAGAAATATTTCCTTCTCCCCCTTTCATCATGCTGGCCACATAAAATTTACTTTATATATAGTATAAACTTTTGTCGAATAGGTTCGGATGAACATCCTCCCGTTCCTCTAGATCTGCCCATGGTTACATTTGTTTTTAGTTAGAGTAGACTTAAATGGGGTAAGACAATTAAGTGATTGTTGAGGCAGGCTTAGTGTTAAGTTTCATGTTGCATGTGCTGTAAATTGTAATTCAAATGTTTTGAGACTTATTAGTTGTTTTAGTGGAGTCTAGAGTTAATCAAATCATACTAGAATATATTGTGGTTTTAAAACTTTTTGAACAGGGTAAATTTTTCATGTGAAAATCTTGGATTCCTTGTTTATTCGTACTTTATAGTTTCTAGTTTGTTTAACTTGAAACACGGCACAATTTAGAACCACAAAACAATAGCAATTAACATATCAGGTATAATCTCACAAAGTGAGGTTTGGGGAGTGTAGAGTGTACGCACACCTTACCACTACCTCAGGATAGAGAATTTGTTTGTGATAGAACCTCGGCTTAAGATAAAAATAGTCCAAAACAATTCAAAAAGAAAGTAATAGAAGTACAAAAAAAAGTAGATAGTAACAGGACGATAATTAATTACAACAAAATAATACGATAGGTCAAAGTACAAAATAATATAATGACAGAAATTGAAGGACCAGAAACTAGAGAAGCAATGCAACAATTATGAACCATGTTTGTACAAAATAAGAGTTGAGCAAATTCTAGGAGCTAGTTCACTAAAATGTTATGACCTAATCCATATCCCCTCTCATTTTGAATCATATAGGTGCATTAAATTACCATAATGTATTTGCATCTTGTTGTGAATGTTTGTTTTATTCTATTAATAATAATGAAAGATACAATATTACATGAACTAAAATATGCATAAAATTGCATATTTCGCCCTTCAAAATGGATTATTCTTTATTTTTTACCCTTCAAATAGACTGATTTTAACTTTTATCCTTTGGCAATCGAACTTATATATAGTGGGGCATATATTCTTTAGAAACCGAAGTCTACGCGAACATAACTTGTTCAATATTATAATACGAAAGTATAAACTTATGTCCTAACAAAAATTGTTTGCTATAAGACACATTAGTTAAAAGCCAGCATAAATAAGGACAAAAGTGCAAATGATGACCCTAAAATATGTGTTAGATTTTAAAACAAACGAACTTTAATTTTCAATTACTAATATTGTCATTATATCACTTCATTTTACTCTCTTAGGTAATATAGATGCATTAATTAGCATAATGTACATACAATAGTTAGACGAGAGCAAAACACAATATATCTAAGCGTTCGCTAGTCAAAGGGAGTATAATAAAGTATCGTCTCCACAGGGATTGATTTTAGTAGAAATTCAATACAATTTCGTTAAGTATTATCCAGGGAATCAAATCTTGAAAGTTGTGTGGTTAAAACCACTATGTTGAAAATGTAAATTATTTTAGCAACATTATACAAACGAAAACTTAAAACAATTATCAAAATTTGATTACCAATTAAAGAAATTAGGGTGACAGACAATATGATGACAAGGTTGCAACCCTAAAGTTATCCTGTAGTTCAAGGCTTACAAATAACTATTTTTGTTTCTTACGAATACAGAAGTTGGTTACTTTTTCTGTCCATAAGTAGAACTCTTCTTTCAATGAATTTGACTTCCAATAGACAAGTAGTGAAAAACAAAGTAAACTCGTGCAAGGATGAACTGAAAAGCTAGTTCTAGGAAAGCTTCTTGCAAATACTGTCTAACTTCAATTCTTAACAACAATTCTCAAGATCTTTCGATTACTTAATGAAACTATCAATCAAGAATTGAACCATAAGATAAAAGATAATAATCAAGACACTTTTCTTTTGATTAAAATGCCAACGTTAAATAATTTTGCAATACCAATATGAAGAGCAATTCATGGTTCTATGCTTCCGAACAAAAGCATAATCCAAAAGTAACAACCCTACATAATATTGTTTTTGCCCTATTTAGAATTTACTCCAGAGAAATAAACAAGTTCACCAAAAAAAATATAGAGAATACTAGAAGACATTACAACCAACTTTTAATCCCAGCTTTCGTTTTGAATTCGGGTAGTGTACCCTTTTGTGTTCTTCATTCTTGTTCTTGCACCTTGTGATTTAGCCACTCCAAAAGTGATAACCTAATATTTGCGATAGTTCAACCTATAAAGCATGTGGTAGTCACTAATCCCGAAAATAACCTCAATTATTTATGTTTCGTCGTGGCTCCGCGCGGCCGCACGGCTGGAGACCACTTCGGGCAGCTGACCGCGTGATTGAAGCTTGACGCCGCGCGATTGCGCGGGCCTTCCACTCTGATAAAGTGTCATTTTCTCCACTTTTTTTTTAAAATTCTTTTAGGTCTAACTTCACCTAAACAAATCCAACAAGAAAATTAGTAATATCTGCACAATATAAGATCATAATAAATCAAGATCATGTCAAAAAGACCAAATAAACTCAAAACTTTTACTCCAATCAATAGTGCAATATGTCCCATTTTTCAGGTGACGGTTATAAGCAAAAATTAATGGCTAATTTTGTAAATTGCGACGTGTTATAAGTGAAAAGGTTGCGGCCCAATTTTCCTGATTCTATTTTAATTTCCTAATTCCTAAACCTTCCCAAATTTGGATTAGGAAAAACTAAATCCAAACTCTACAAGGATTCTTAGTTACATAAAAATATTATAAATAACTATTTCCCATCAGTCAATTTCTTATAAATTCCATTCACGTTTTAGTAGTCAAAAGTCTGATTTAATATCTTTCAATAATCATGGCATTATATGTGCCCTATTATCACGAACTAGATACTCATTTTCTCCCGTTATCGAAAATAAAGCTCGAATTTGTTGTGTTCAATCAACAATCGGACTTATGGGCTATACAAGACAGTTTTTAAACTTGGCAAAAAATTGTAACTTGAAGAAGGTTATTATTTGATTTGATATGAGATCTAACATATACACAACAACCAACACTAGATAGAAAGTATGAAGAAAATATAGAAATTAAGAGTTACTATTTGTTTTTAGTGTAGTTTTCTTTAAAAGACATAAAACCTTTAACTTTACATAATAATATTATTGTGTTATATATGTATAAAAGAGAATTAAATTTAGTTGTAATTAAAGTATTGCCAAAAAAGGAAAGGGTCATTATTTTTGAAACAGACTAAAAAGGAAAGTAGGTCATTCTTTTTGAAACGGAGGGAGTACCTAGTTTGAGACACATTTAGGGTTCGTTTGGTTCCTGAGATAATGTGAGTTATTCTAGAATTAAGTTTGAGATTAAATTTATACCTCGTTGTTTGGTTGAAGATATAATTAATTAGTCTTGGGATAAGTTTATAACTTCAACCAAACATCATAGAAAGTATAAATTTAAACATAAAGCGAATCCTGGATATATTCCATCATACTTGGTGTTATTTCATTTCATCTCTCGGGTGAGATAAATTAGTCCAAACTTATGATTCTGGGATAACTTAGCCAAGGTTTTAATTTTATAGATTCAGATTCAAAATTCTATCGTATCTTATTCGTTTTGTTGGTTCAAAATTTATTATTTGTTCTTGATTATTAATTTTTTTTCAATACATATACAAAATTGAAGTCAAATAATTTATTGAGGAATTATGCTCCCAACCTTATTCAGAGTCTCGAATTTTAGACATACAACTTGAAAAGAAATTGTTAGGGAGAATTTACCCATAATGAGCCCTACATGACGTGTATCCAAATTAATTGAGCCAAACTTTCAAATACAAGATATAAAATAAAAATAGATAGGAGATGGGGCTGCAAATTAACCATTTTATGGATGCATATTAAAAGAATATATAATTTAAATTTACAATTTTTTAAATATTTATCCGCCTCAGAATCAACCTCAGACCATCGAAATTGAACAAAAAGTTATTTTCCTTCTCAATTGTCTAAACGCTTAAATTTATATCACTACTTTAATCAACATTTAGGACACATTTGGTTTGAGGGATAAAGGATAATTAATCTTGAATTTAATTTTTTGATAAGTTAATCTCACATTTGATTGCGATAAAATCTTGAGATAATTTATCCCGATAATGTAGTGTTATTTGTATTTCACATTGAGAGTGGATAACAATTTTGAAATAACTAATCTTTTTTTTATAATCGTGGTGTCCGAGCTAATCTGCACGCATCTTGACTAATTTCACGAGATACTTGTCACCTCCCACCAGCAACAGGTACCAGGTAACTCTGTCCACCAAGGTTAGAACAGATGAGAAGAAATCACCTAGTGTTTGTCTTTATTGGGAATTGAACCTGAGACTTCATGGTGCTCAAACTCACTTCATTGAACCACTAGGCCACAACTTTAGGTGCATTCCGAAATAACTAATCTTGAAATAATTAATACTGGAATAACTTATTTTCCGACCAAACAAGAGGTTATTAATGATCTTTAATATATATCAACATCATCAATGCACTACCCAATTTTCTAACAACATCAAACTTTAATATAATTATTTTTGCCGTAAAATATTTTCAACTCTCCAATCAGTCATAATTTTTCCTGCAAAAATATATTTTTTAAATTTAAAAAATATCTTACTTTTTGCAAAGTTAAATTTTCAAAAAATTATTGAAATACTACTACTACTACTACTACTACTACTAATAATAATAATAATAATAATAATAATAATAACAACAACAACAACAACAACAAACCATGATATTTACCTGGAATTTGAAGTAGAATGTACGCAGACCTTACCACTACCTCGGGGAGGTAAAAAGACTGTTTCCAAAAGACCTCGGCTCATGTGTAGCAACTTCAGGTACAAAGTAGAAGAAAACAGTGAAAAAATATAGCAACTAACAAAGAAAACAGTGTAAAGTCTGCAAGAAGAAAACAAGAACAACAACAAAATAGTTTGATAATCTAAACAGAATAGACAACAAACTATAATAGATATCACAAGTAAAAACTACAATATATACTACAGCTAGTACAACAACATACACCAAAAAGCGTAAGACCTTAGTTGCAAGTGATTGCCCTCGCAACTAAAGAAAAAGCCCCTCGAAAGTAGGAATTTTTAATATTGATAATTTGTTCCCAAGTTTTTATGACTCTTAGGGTCGTTTGGTATACGGGATGGAATAAGTAGAAGTATTTTCGTAGGATTATTTTATCTCACTTTTTATATGAGATAATATCCCACTATTTTATTATAAATGAGGGGATAAATTAGTTCCGTAATTAGCTAATACCTTACACCAAATATGTGATAAATTAAAGTTAATCTCAAATGGGAGTTCAAAGTGTAAAGAAGAAAATACAAGAAGTCGAAGAGGGTTCAACATCTACTTTATAAAGTTCGGTCGTCGGTTGCAAATGTTGTAATCCGAATTTGAGATCTTTTTTTTTTTTGATTGAGTTTAGAGTTATATAAATTTACTGGAGTAGATTGTGATTTTTATACCTTTTGAGTTAAGTGATTTTTCAACATAAAAATCTCGTGTAATTTATCCGCACTTTATAGTTTTTAGTTTATTTACTCTATGCGTTTTTTTTAGTTATCACATTTCGTTTTCTGAGAGTTAATTGATCAATTTTTGAAGTTAGATTAGATTAGATTATTTTGATATTTTAAAATTAAAATATAATTATTCAAAAAATTATGTAAAAAGTACTATAAATTGCATTTTTTTCATATCAATATGATGAAATACTATATTTTAAAATATTAGAAAAAGTTATATCAATTGACTCTTAAAAAGGAAAGGATGACAACTAAAAAGGATTGAAGGAAGTTCAAAAGGAAAATTAGGCAAATTGTGGAAGTTCGTGAAAAATTTGGGTAATTTACTGCCCCTCCTCTTGAGGAGTCCAAGATCAAAAGGCCAAACTTTTTAAATCAAAATTGAAGAAAAAATAACATAAACATACACCTTAACTTATTATATTTATATAAATTTCCACTCTTATAAAGTAATTATATAAATCCTAACTAGTTATATATCTTCGTTGAATGTATCGGAAGCTAATTATATATCTCGACAGACTCAAAATAAGAAAAAATATATCAGAAGCTAATTAGGTATCTTTACAAAGGAAAAAATGTATCTTCATTAGATGTATTATGTATCTCGACAGATGCAAAATCGAAAAAATATATATCGGGAGCTAATTATGTATCTTTACAAAGGAAAAAATATATCTTTGTTGGATGTATCGGCAGCTAATTATGTATTTCGAGAGACCCAAAATCGAGATTTCAGTAATTATGCAAAATATCGAAATTTTCTATAACTAAGCTTCAAACTATCTGGATTTATTTTGTTTGCCCAAATTTCAAAGCCACTAAAAATTTGAAGTAGATCAAAAGGGACAAAACGCCTGTATCTAAACGTATTGCCCTAATTGTGGGCCCCTGAATCCTTAACTTTTCAACTAAATCGTTGAAACATCAATGATTTTTTAAAGATTTTTTTTTAAAAAAAAAATATCTAAAATGTTTTACACCTCCACATTAGGGGTGTGTAAAAATCGAATTAATCGATAAATCGAATCAAAAGAAATAGTATTGATTTATCGGTATGGGGTTATTGGGTTAACGATTTTAAATGGTTTTGAAATTTTTCAATGGGCTATCGGTTTGGTTTTCGGTTTTAAGATTTTAGTTAACGGTTAAACCGATAACCAATAAGATTATATTAAACTTATATTTTTATTCCTAGTTATATAATAGTGGATTTATATTTTAAATACATACCCTATTGTTTTTATATTTTATAGTTGTTGTCTTAGTGTTGTTATTTTCTTTCTAAAACTACATTGATTTTTTTTTTGAGAGATCGCTATTGATTGCTACTGCATTCAAGTTTGCTACTTAACCAAAAAGAAAGCATGCAAGTTTGTTTTAGTAATACTGTATTTGATAATTGCTTCTACTTGTAATTTGTGTGGGTTCTTATGCATGAAGGTAGTGTATATATGAACATATGAAAATAAGAAAAGAAGGTAAAAAAATTAGAGGAGCATTTTCTTACCGGTTAAATCGAAAACCGAACCTTTGAGGACTAAAAACTAATAGTAAATATCTTATTGGTTTGGTTAACGGTTTAGCATGTTGACGAATTGAAAACCGATAATACACAAAACCAAACCGAACCAACCAATGCACACTCCTACCCCAATGATTTGCTCTATTATGTTTGTTTTTTTTAATTTAATTTTTTCAAGAATACTTGCAACTTATTTTCTAACAAATTTTTCTCTTACTAGTTGGAAATGACTATTATGTTTACTCTGAAATTCGCTAACAAAATAAAATTCGCTTTATTCAAAAATTATTTTGCTTTATTCAAAAAAAATTATTAATTGAAACTTTTAATTTAAAAGGTTGCCCTTTTGATCTCGGACTCCCTCTTGAGTCGTATAAGTGCATTAATAACATAATATATGCGCATTTCATATTACGAATGTTTGGTTCATTGTATTAATAAAATAAAAATTCACTAACATTTTTTTAAGGGCTTATTTGATATCTGGTTAGAGTTATATATTTATTAGTTACGAGGGAATCTATATATTATTTTATGCATCATTTAATTATTTATGTATAAGTCATCCCACCTTCTATCATGCATAAACTAAAACATATATTCTCTCATCTTCTATATATATTATAAAGCAGAGGACGAAGCACCAGAAGAAGCCATATGTCAAGCTATTGAGAAGCCATGTGGCAGTTTTTAGGACAAAGCTTAATAGCTTTGTAATAAAATTTTTGAATTAAAGGATATTAAATATCTGAATTTGAAAATATTAAAGTTTTAGAAGAAAAACAATTCATTAATTTAAAGTTAGGAACCCATAGTTTAAGAGTCCTAAATAAACTCTACTATTTCATAATAATAATAATAATAATTTATAAATAAATAATATTAGAAGTAATAATATCAATATATACGTTTAGGAATAGTCATTTAGGTCTTGACCCCATGGTCAAGTTGATTTGTTTTGATTCATTTAAAATAATATAAAAATAAATAATTCAAATGATAGTAATAGCCACGGCAGCATAATAATATTATTATATTTTTAATTTTATATTAGATAAATTGTACTTTAAATATATGTTGTAAATTTGTCATTTGTGTATATCTATTCTAACAAAATTGATTGTGGTTAAATTAAATTTGGGAGCAGGACAATTTTAAAAAATAACGAATTAAAAGATACTATTTATTTTCAAAAGTAATTTACAGTATTTTTTTTTCTAACTAAAAAAATTGAATTACTTATGTTTTACTAATTTCTCACTTTTATATGTTTGAACAAGCTAAAATTAAAATCGCAGTTTCAAATACTTCTCTCATTCAAATATGAATTATAAGATAAATATGTATTGTTTTTAAAAGGTTAGGATAAGAAAGAGTAACAATATGATCTTTTTATAACAAATTGATAAGATATTTAAATTTGAATTTAAAAGAAATTTGAGTTGGAATGAAATTCTACCTTTTTAACCTCTCTTATATATATATATATACTCCTACAATAATAGGTAATGTTAAGCTTCCTTCTCTTCTTTTGTTATTGATCATTAGCTTTATTTGCTGCATTTTATATGTTCTTCGTATTTTGAATTATGTTTTTATTTTAATATTTTATTTTTTATGTGTAGATGACTGATGATCACATTACATACTATTTTTTCTACTATGTCCATCTCAGAATTCAAGTAAGTAATATTTATTCTGATATTGAATTTCAGTTTTAATAAAGTTGAATTGAAATAAAGTTCTATCTTCTTAACCTCTATTATATATACTCCTAGAGTGATATATAATTTTAAGCTTCCTTCTCCTTTTTTTTCGTTATTGATCGTTATATTCTTCATATACTTTTACTTTTTAGAATTCTTTTTTGGATTTAACATTTTTATTATTACATGCAGATGATAATCGTTTAACATGCTAATTTTTCAAACTATATCCAAACCGGAATTCAAGTAAATGATATTTTTCAATCTAATTTTGTTCGTTTGATTTTTTGCCAAATATAAATAAATTTGATTACGTAAAAGAATCACCTTTTATTGAGAATTTTAGTAAATGATATGCTAACTTCTCTTTTGGTAATTTCACAACTTTATTTTCGGTAATTATTTATTTACCAAAGTAAGAATAACTGTACAGATTCTCACATTATCTTTTTAAATTGGTTGGAAATAAAAAATTTAACAACTTAAAAAATCACCAACTACTCCTGCTAACTAAAAAACATATAATAATAACAATGATATTTATTTAAAGTATATGCGAGCAAGTTGTAATAATGAACGTAAAATCACTACCTAAAAAATAAACTTTTAATATTGTAGTTTAGAATATAATTAAATATGAGTACACAGGTTATACAATAAATTCTTTTTTGTAGAATGAATTCATGATTTAACTTTTTCTTATAAAATTTATATTCAAGACAATTTCGTGCATTATGGAATTCTTTTTAATTCTTAGGATAAAGTTAATAAATTTTTGAATTTGAGCAAAAAATAACATTTTGAAATAGAATATTAGATAGGATTACATTATATCGAGTTGAAAGTGTTTAATTTGAATTTTGAATCCTAACCACTTCTAACATATTAAATTATATTGAATTCTTTATTTTAATCTATATTTCATTTATTATGCATAGCAAAGCTTCTCTATTCTAATCTCTATATTTTGAAAAAAAAAGAAGAGAACAAAACTCATGATTAAATATAATGCATACGGATTACATATTAAAATTCGTTGTCATAAAATGAATTTATGATTCTACTTTTTTCTTTAAAATTCGCATTCACGAATTTTTACATGCATTATGGAATTCTTTTTAACTCTTAGGACAAGTTAATAATTTTTTTAAATTTGAGTATAGAAAATAATAATTTGAAATAGAATATAAAATAAAATTATATTTCAATAATTGTAAAAGTGTTTATCTAACAGATTAGATTATTTTGGAGTCTTTTCCTAATCTATATTTCATTTATTTTGTTATGAATAACAAAACTTATCTATTCTAATTTCTATATATTGAGATAAGAGAGAGAAAAACTCAAATGCTTAAGGTGTAACACAAAAAAATAATTTAATTTACAATCAAATTAGAGTAAAGTAAAATAATTAAAATACAGTAGAAAAATGTATACCGAGGATGTGGGAAGGAATTTCAACTAATGTTGAGAACATAATAAAGTAATTAGATAATACATATATTACTATTTATAAATTTTAAACAAAAGAGATGAGGGGTGGGGGGTGGGGGGGAGGGATACAACACAAATAAAAATTTAAAAGTAAAAATAATCAATATTACCAATTTGAAATCTTTAAATTGTAAACAATATAATAAAGAAAAATATGAAATATAAAAACTTTTTTATAATTACATGATTATGTTTTTATTCATATAAATTTGGTTAGAAGTGTGTATGTGGGGTGGGGGTGGGGGGTGAGGGGGGTATTATCAATCTAATATCTTTAAATAGTGAATAATATAATTTAAAAAAATAAGAAAGATAAAAGTTTTTTTTTTACAATTATGTGATTGTTTTTTTCGTATAAATTCGGTTAAAGGTGGGGGATTGGGGTGGAGGCGTGGGGGATGGAGATGTAGGTGGAGGTGGGCGGGGAGTAGAAAATTTTTTATTTTATTTTCGTATTTTATTGAGAAATAATATGATAATTGATTTTTTTTAAAGATAATATGATTAACATGTTCGACCAAGACATCTCAATATGAAAATGATTAAAAATAATATTTTAATATTATGCGCGCATCGCGCGGGTACTTATACTAGTAACTTATATATGCATAGTTACATGGGCTTCTAAATGGTAAACCAAATACCATATTAATTTTATATTTTAATAATTTACCTCCTAATTAACTATCAAACGTAGTACTCCCCCCCTCCCCCCCCCCCCCTCCCTCATTTCGTTTTACTTGACCATCTTATTAAAGTCACTTTCATGCTACGTTTTGGAATTTTTGATTTTAAAAGTTGCCTTTTTAGTCTCGAATGCCCTCTTGAGTCGTATAAGTGCATTAAATTAACATAATATATGTCCATATCATGTTACGAATGTTTGGTTCGTTGTATTAACAAAAAACAATTCACTAATATTCTTTAAGGGATTGTTTACATAAAGTCGCTTTCATGCTACGTTTTGGAATTTTTGATTTAAAAAGTTGCTTTTTTGGTCTCGGACTCCCTCTTGAGTCTATAATACTTGTTTCAATTTACTTGTCTAATTCATGAGAAATACTTGTTTCAATTTACTTGTCCAATTTATGAAATCAAGATAACTTTATCGTGTTATCAAAACTACCCCTATCATTAAATAACTACATAAAGTATAAGAGTACTCAAATTATATTTTCAAAGCATAATTGATAAGACTAGTTTAGTAAAATAAACTCCTAATAAATATTTTTTCAAAGACAATGTCAAATCAATAAGAACCAAGTAAAATGAAACAAAATAAGTACTAAATATCCAGAATATAAACCATCTACCAAACGACCCCTAAGTGCTTAATTATAAACAACCAAGCAAATATACCCTAATAAACTTGGAGTGTACGGAAAGTGAAAAAACTTCTTTTAGTTTCCTTTTTATAAGTTTTTTCACTTTTTTTTTAATGTAAAAAGTTATTCTCTTTTTTTTTTTTTGTTAACTAAATTTTCATTAACCTAAACCTAAACAAATTAGGATTAAAATAATCCTATAAATATGTAAGTGCCTAATTAGTTTTCCTTCTCATAATTATAACTCGTCATTCTTCTCCTCTAATATATGTATCTCTATATAGTGTTACTTCGTTATTAGAGCTATCTTAGAGTTATTGTATTGATAAGTGACTACAAAAGAAAATGGCTACACAATATGCTCGTAGTTATTGTCAAACTGCATATTTTCCTTTTCCGAGATATGTGAATTATCAAGTTCAATCCACAAAAAATCACACGATCAACAAAGAACCAATTTTCGTTAGCTGGAATTTCCCCCCCGAGGGATGTATTAAGATTAACACCGATGGCAGTTTCATGCCTTATTCGGGAATAGGAGGGTATGGAGGAGTTGTACGAGATGATAAGGGAAATTGGCTTGGCGGGTTCTATGGAAGACTTAGCGTGAAAGGGAGTTCAAGCCTTACCGCGGAGTTATGGGCTATTCATGGTGGTTTAAACATAGCGAAGCATTACAATCTGAAGAAAGTCATTCTTGAAACAGACTCAAGTGCTGCCATAATGTTGCTGACTGTAGGGGGTAACAACACCGCTGAAACACACCCTGATCGAGCTGTTATAGAAGAATGCAGGTGTCTCATATCCGAACTTGGAATTACTTTGGTTCATACTTTGAGACAAGGAAACAGTTGCGCGGATCACTTGACAAAATTAGGAAGGATGCAGACAGAAGACTTCGTCATAATACATCGTCCATCGTATGCTTTGCAACAATTACTTCTTGCGGATATGTCTCACGTAGCCTGTGCTAGGTATCCAAAATATGTAACCTGATGTTATATAGGAAAAATATTGTGAAGTTGTAAAGTTTGTAAAAATCGAAAAGAATAATTGCAATGAAAGTTTCTTCTTTAATTTTAAAATGCCTGAAAATCATGTGAGTAATCTTTACTTCGTTATCCTGATTTGTGATACTATAAGTTATTACGATAAACGGTAGAGTCGTTGCTAATGTTTATGGTATAATTTCAATTAGTTAAACTTTAAAAAATAGCAAAGTTATTAATCCAGTAGAAAAGTTTTGATTTTTATAAAAAATGTAAAAAGTTCTTGTAGATAAGATCGATGACTACGAATTACGATTTTGGTTTAGCATTGTTTTGACATATGCAAATTTTATTTAAGAATTTAAATAATAGGACTTATGAACTTGACCTCAGGTCTAACTCAACTTCAAAAACTAGTTAAAGATGTTAGGATTGTCCAATGTCATATAAAGCGACTAAATTACTAAAAGTGTGTTAAAGGATTCACTTGGCAAAGGTTGAGATACATGTGTCCTGGGTCACACTTTCGAGCCTTGTGTCAAGGGAATTAATTGTGATATTTAAGTTGAAAAGGATAGAGAAACGGGGTCACCGATTAAAAGTTTTGTATATATGATTTCCTGACATAAGAGTATTACTCCAAATAAACAGGCCGCGGATGTAGTAGCGCAGATACAAATTCGATTTAATTCAGTAGTTTTTACTCAAAGTGTATATTAATTCATATCGTCTTATAATCTAGAACCTGTAAAACACTTCAAGATCCTATGTGCACGTTTTTTTTGTGTCAAACACTTTTCATAACGAGAAGAAAACAGATTATTAAAATCTAAGACATGATTTTTTCGAACACAAGAGAAAGCAGAAAGAATGGCAATCGTCAGATTGAATAAATTGACGGCCAAGGACAATGCACGTAGAAAGGGCGAGGCACCAAACATGTTCTACCTCAACGACCATCATCCGTCATTAGTAATCTCAATTCACGTTTCTTGTTTTTTGGCCCGTGATTGGCCTGTACATCAGGTTTAAGGAGTTATTATTAATATGGAAATTGACATAAATAATCGCCATCCGAAAATAACAGCCTAGGATTGGGAGGTATGAGTCGATCGGATGCAGGGAAACCCGAACAATCTTTTCATATCAATCATTCATCAGGAACAAGTGATGAAAAAAAATCGTCTTTTGAAATCTCATTTGCATTTCTTGTTTCCAATGGCCGAATCTATCAAATTTTGTCAACTATTAACCTGTAATTCATCTTCACGATGAATTCCACGATAACAAAAAATTGAAATTAATCACTCGATGTGATCAGGCCCCATCTCCATTAAAGTATTAGTCATAATTGTTTCTTTCGGCCAAGAGATGTATAATATACATGTAATATATGTGTAGATTATGTATATTGGCTAGCGAATGTAATTATATCTCTTCAAAACTATTTAAATATACATGTGTCATAGTTCCCTTCATTTGAATATTACTTGTAATCGCTTCTATCTAAGGAGGTATTAGGTCGCCCTTAAAGTATCAGTGTGTGAATGACTTTGAATCATATTTTTGTTTTACTGATTGGGGATGAACTTTAAATTAATAATTATTTTTCATAAAATTCGAATTTCTAATTCCAAAATCCAATATCTTTATCAGTTTATCCTATAGATTCAAGAGAAACAGTAAGCTAATAATTCGTATTAAATAGAACAAAGGCAACTACATTTTGAAACCAAAAAACTGGCTAGCTAATAAATTTTTTATATTTCCAAAAAAAAAAAAAAAAGTCTTGATCAAATATAAACAAATACACTGAATAAGTAATTTTGGAGAGATCAAACTTTCCGTAAAAACGAAACCCTGTGGAAAGGTAGGAGATTTAGGCCACAATCCAAATGGTCCCTTGGATGTCCTAAAACCATAATTTTTACCCTCTTCGTAGTAAAGTAACACTTCATCATCAAACATGTGTTTTGGTATGACTTCAGAAAAACAGGTCTCTCGTATGATAAATAGTTCAGTCCAAGATTCTTTAACAACGTACTCTTTCATAACCAATAACTTTAAAGTGCCTACCATCGCATCCCTAGGAGTACAATAAGCACAAAGCAGTCCTCCCAATGTTGAAATGCCACATTTTTGTAAAGATGCATCGAATATATAACGAATTTTACCTGGCAAATATATCTCTCCGTACACCTCATTTTGATATACTAAACGAAACCACGGAATAATTCAATGAAATGTCCACACCAATCCAGTGAAATGCTCCATGTACAAGCGTCAAAGACTCTTTACTAGCCAAGTTATAGAGAAAGCCACGAGGATGTTCATCAATTTTTCTCCACGAACCACTGTTCAATTTAAGAATTTCACTAGGCTCTATGGGACCATAATCCTGTTTATCAATCTTAAGAATCTTATAGTCATCACTAATTGAGTCATATCCCATTCCATAAGTACATAAACTCGTTATTGGAAATTGGGGATAAGGAAGTACTATTGATTCGCCTGTGGAGGGGTTCCACAACAAAGGTTCAATACTAGACTGAACCAGAGCCAAGCCATCACAACAACATAATATTATGTAAAGGCTTCGTATGTTAGTTGGAGGGAAATCAAGTTTTTGTGCATCCTCAACCCGTTGAACCAATGATAACGAAGAAGAATAGAACGATGTTATATAATGCTTATAGGGCATTTTCGACTAAAAAGAAACTTTTGAGAATTTTGGTTATTGTTCGTAACAAATTTTCAAAGTACCGAAAATTAACTGCAATCAAAGATAAATAAAAGAAAATGTAATTTTTATTAATGAATCTTGTGAGTACAATTCTGTTGTTCTCTTGATTCTTCTCTCCTAAGATTTGTCGTGATTCGAGGGCCTTCCGTAGCGTGTTTCTCGAATGTAGGATGATTCAGACCTCCTTGAGATGTGTTTGATCTCCGGGGATGTCGTGCAGTGCTTCGTCGTTTTGGATTGATCTCCGGGAAGAACTTCGTTGATTACTCCTTTGAAGAGTTGTGTAGTCGATGTTGTGGCTTTCTTCAATGCTTGTAGAAGTGTTTTCAGAATCCCCCTTAGAATGTTATGCTACTCCCCTATTTATAGTTGTAGGGAGTAGGCCAGGTTGCTCGTGATTGGCCGAAACATGTCATTTTGACACTTGGCGGCTTTTGACTGGTTCTTGAATTTGAATGAGATTTCCACATCATTTGGACACGTGGCATCATCTCGTTGGTCTTGAATTTGACGGGGACGCCAACTCACCCTGACACGTGGCATGGATTTGGGCTCCAAGGTGTAATGGATCTTGGTCTTGAATTTCATCAAAATGGACTAATTAATTTGTAAAGCCCAAATTAATTAATCAACCCAAATGAACATGAATTAAATCCAAATTTTGTATGAATTTAACCC
This sequence comes from Capsicum rhomboideum, assembly GCA_031232105.1. Classification (NCBI taxonomy): domain Eukaryota; kingdom Viridiplantae; phylum Streptophyta; class Magnoliopsida; order Solanales; family Solanaceae; genus Capsicum; species Capsicum rhomboideum. The sequence continues at coordinate 51,657,646 of CP124707.1, forward strand.
GATAAAATTTATGTGTCTACAATTATCCTTAGCATGATTGAATTGTTTTTTCATAAAGTACGGTCCAGAGATTAATGTCTTCCAATATTTTGAAACACATTTGAATCGAAGAAGAGACTGCACGGGTAACCTACTCAGCATGTCCATAATTATTTCCTCCGGGAAGTGGATTTTCATGGCGCCTAGATAGTGCTTTAGATAGAAAGCTACACGAACGTACATGTCTATAATAATACTTCGCTATAACAGACAATTGTAAGTTTTTTTTAAACTGATTTTCATGCTACGATGTTATATAAATGTTATCTCTAACAACATTTTCATATAGCAATCAAAAAATATTTAGACAAACAACATTGTTGCAGAGAGATTCGACTGTACTTACATCATTGTATAAGTCTATCATTTCGGCACGTGGCACAATACTATCAACTCTTCTGATAGGATTTGCAGAAGATTTGTGCAGGGCTTCCCATTCATCACATATTCAGGGAGGAAGCAGATCAATATTTTTTCTATTAAATAGAGGATCAATATTTTTGGAAGCAATATGAAATAGAACACCAATTGCTGAAGCTACTTGAATTACCAAACCTAATAAGAAAAAAGGGATAATCATATTACAATTTGCAAGGTAATATTTTTTGATTTTGTAGCAAACAATTTTATTAAGGGGTGTCACAATATAAAAAACAGACGCACATAGAAAATACAGTATGATTTTCTGATGACACTCCTTAACATAAGGTGCCTCCACCGTACCACTAGTGATATGGATTCTCAATCACCTTAGGATTAGTATACCAACGGAAAAGGACCAAAAATACCATTGAACTATGGTGACGTCCAGGAGTATTGTTAACGAGATATAGGGGCATACAATTTGCTAATGGTGAAGGCATATGAGCTATTTTGGGAGGGGCCAATTATAGTTTGAAAAACAACATTAGTATTGTTGAGAATGAAATAACAGAACTTTTTTATGACATACCCCACAAAATATTATGTTGTCACGTTGATTTCCTTTGGAATTCATCTTGTCCTCTGCATAAATTAGCACATGATTATAAGGATGATAACAAATATATGGACAAAGAAATTCAAACGATATATGATAAATTGAAGTATCAATCACGTCTTCAAGTTAACACTCATTGGCAGTCGGATAAGATGACGATATACAAAAGAGCCTGCTTAACGAGACGAAGCACTCAACATGTTTTTGAGTCCCTTCTAGACTGTAATTCATAAACCTAATGAGCGGAATTTACACTAGAAAATAGTTTGTACCTGGTGCATAAACTAGCACGGACACATAACAAAAGCAAAAGAAGAATTTTTTTTAAAAAAACTAAAATTAAACTCTAAAGTCAAAAAGGGTAGCCCGGTACACTAAGCTTTTGCTATGCACAAGGTCCAAAGAAAGGCCAAATCACAAAGGTTTATTATACGGAATTTTACCCTGAATTGATAAACCTATAGTCGACAACATCAAAATTGGATTGATTAACCAAAGGTGAATAATACTAAAACCCTAAACGAAGATGGAGAAGTAATTTAAAAAAAGAAAAGAAATTAAACTATGTACTTTAATTTTATGTAATTACCATCTAAACCTGGTCTTAATTAATAATAGTAGTGGTGAAGTAGGACAACAATGCCTAAATTTTGGTAGAAAAATCAAATCTTTATACTACGGAGATTAAATTTCAACATTGAGAGTTTATTACTCTGATTTTTGTGACTTATTAATTGTTGTATGTATGATCTATAACTATGGTGCTGAAGGGTATCTTCGTCTTTTCCATCTTCTTTTTCCTTTTAAAATTTTTTTAAATCATAATAGCATTTAGCACTTGCACTGCAACTCAAATAGGCTTATTAAAATATTTTTATTCCTTCGAAGTCCTTATTTAATTTGAACAAATTGTTTTGGTATATGGATGGAAATAGAGGGAAAAATCAGTGTTAAGTGTTAACTACTATATATTTTATGACATGGAAATTCGCAATCGCTAACATAGGGTAAACCTCGCTATAGGAAGAGGTAAATCGTATTAGACAAATTTCATTCAATGAATTCGACTAAGAAAGCATATTGGGAGCTAGTTACTTCCTTAAACCGTCCATTTGGGAATTCCCCTGCCCACTAACTTGATCACCTTTGCGAGTCAGTGTTAATTACTATTCCCTCTGTCTCAATTTATATGACATACTTTTTTTTTAATCAGTTCCAAAAAAAATGACACATTTTTATATTTAATAACAATTTAACTTTAAAATACTCATTTTACCCTTAATTAAATGATTTACAACCACACAAACATTTATGACTCATTTTAGACCACAAATTTCAAAAGTTTTCTTTTCTTTCTTAAACTCCGTGCCAAGTCAAACTACACCACATAAATTGGGACTGAAGGAGTAGATATTAGTATTATATTAATCAAAATTTCTCTTATTTTTATAGAGGACCTTCTGTTCAATTGTTAGTTTATTCAAAAGCTAATAAATGTTTTTCATAACTTCAAGAATAATAAGTCATGATTAATTGATTTTGCTTCTAATTCAATTTTGTCTGGTGGAGAGTAGTTTTAAAATTCGTTTTCAAACTAGTAAATTATTTGGAACAATGTCTTTTTGTATAGTTGGAAAAATGTCTCTTTTTATTAACTATACAAGTAAGTAAGTAAGTAACCTCTCTCTATCTCAATAAGTTTTTAGGAGTTTAATTTCTATATATTTAGTGTCAATGAACGTCATATTATATAAAAAAAAAGTTATAAGTTATTAGTTATAATAAGTGAGAATTAATTTGATTAATCTCCTACAATAATGAGTTAAATACACTAATAGAGTAAGAGTAAGATAATGATAAGTAGAGTCAAATTCAAAATTTGAAGTTTATAAGTTTCTCCATCGACCTTAATTAAGTTAATACTATGATAATAACTAATTTCACTGTCAAAAAATCTAAACAAAAGTTATTAGGTTCTGTTGAATCTGCCTCATGACATATGAGATGTTAATCGATGTTGAGTTGGCAGGATGACATAGCTGCTGATGTGTTTTTATTTCCTAATTTTTAGGCGTGTTGTTGGTAGATTTAGTTTCTTGTTATTAGAAAATTTCTGTTTCAATTATTTATTGCATTATTTACTGCAAATTTGTTAAGATTTCTTTGTATTTAAACAATTTTTCTTTCAACTTAATAAAATATCTCTCCTTTTCTTCTTATACCGTTTGTTTTTCATCTTTTAAACTTCACAATAGGTTCATATGAATCCATAAGCAGGACTTTAGATCCGCCCCTGATTACAATTAACCATCCATAATAAGTGAAAATCAACTTGAAAAATATCAAGTATTTGCTACAACAAATACGTCGATAGTGTAAAAGTAAAATAGGTATAGGTAAACGACCACAATAAGTAAGAATCGACATGAAAAATAAATTAACCTACTACAACGAGTTAAATACACTCATATCGAAAAAGTTTATTTGCACTGTCAGTATGTATAATTAAGTTGATAGGCCTTAGTCTGTTTGATGTTAACTAATTGAAATGATTAACTACATAATATATGTTTGCTTGCATTAAAAAATAAGTAGTGAACTGTGAAAGTACATGTATAGATCAAACTACAAATGGGCTGGAAAAAGATATTAAAGTCTTTTTCATATTTTGATAAGGTTTTTTAGGCCCCTTGAAAGGAATAACCTCACATGGCATTGCTGGCTGTTGACATTACACTACATTAATTAATGATAATTTCTACTCACTATTACCAACAAATGCTCAACATGACTACTTAATTCTTGTATTTTTTTATACATAATTTTACTATGCGTTAGTTGAACCAAGAATCTATCATAAATGACTTCTCTATCTTCACAAGATAGGGGTAAGACTGTGCACACACCATCCTAAACTGGGGATCTAACAAAAAGAACTTCTCTGTCTTCACATTATAAAAATAAGGTTGTACACACATCACCTTACCCCAACCCCATTTACCACTTATAGGATTACACAGTGTACGTTGTTGTAGTAGTACCATTACCAACAAATCAATCTAAAATCAGAAGCAAATCTTAAAGAATCCAAAAATTATGCAAATGAGTTATAACTACAAGGTCATCTCAATTATTTATACAGTTCATCACACCTTCAAAAAAGAATACATCAATATCTAGAAGAAAACAAAACAGCTCCACTTCAACTGCCAACCAAATCTTAATGAAACTCTGTTGCTACTAGAAAATAAATTCAAAAAAAATAATAAAAATGAACAATTGATCTTCACTGAAGAACTCCAAGAATGAACAAAGAAATTGAAATGCTCAAAAAAAAAAAAAGGAAATAATGTGCTGGAACTATTTTCTTGATCAATTTCATTCATTTTGCACTTCTGCATTGTCAATTATGTCACCTCCAGAATCCACGCGGCACAGTTCTTCGACACGACTAGTGACCTCAGCCATAGAAGGGCGTCTGTCCGGGTACTGAGCCGTGCAATCAACTGCGAGTTGCAAGAGCTGGACCATGTCCTCCTCGACGTTTTGGTACCTAAGGAGCTCAAGATCAAAGACTTCGGCTGTCCATTCCTCTCGTACCACTGATTGCACCCATCGTGGTAGGTCAACTCCTTCCTCATTGGTTATCGAATGCGTGGGAGCTTTCCCTGTTAGGAGTTCCAATAACAAGACACCAAAGCTGTAGACATCTGCTTTCTGGGAGACTTTACGAGGGTCGGTTACCTCTGGTGCCCTGTAACCTGCAACACGGTTGGGAGTTGATGATGGACCGACGAGTTGAGCAAGGCCAAAATCTGAAACACGGGCCTCGTATGATTTGGTGAGGAGGATGTTGGATGACTTGATGTTGCCATGTGAAACTGAGGGCCCTTGTGCATGAAGGTAAGCGATCCCGTGTGCAGCTCCACGGGCAATGCCGGCCCTTGTTTCCCAATTCAATGGTGTCCTACCTGCTCCTTTGTTGCCTATAGAAAAGACAAGATGAATGACAAACTTTTGTGACATAAAAGTTATGCAATAATTCTACTAGCAATCAAATATGCCGAATAAAACATCGAAATAATTCATAACTTTTACCCCGAATGTAATCGATAAGTTTACAAAGGTAGATTTGTCTTAAATCCATACAAACAGATAAAATGTTATGCCATCTTGTTTCGTCCTGTTAAACTACCAAGTTCTGTCCTATACATATATGCAATTTTACAACTTCTTCCTAAACTCTTTCAACAACATACCCCGTGAGATCTCCCAAGTGGGGTCTAGGGAGAGTGGGGTGTACACAGACCTTATCTCTACCTTGTGTGCGATAGAGAGGATGTTTCCTATAGACCCTCGGCTTAAGAATCTAAAAATTGTGCAGATCACTTGTGGATAAAATGTATTTTCAATCTAAATGATGAACACACGAATTCACACAGCAAAATTGCAGATTGTAAAGCCTATATTCACTAAACACAATGTTAATCACAACAGATTAAGACAAAATCAGATTAAACATGAAGAACAATGCAACTACATCACAATAATGTCAAAAAAAACATTATTTTTAGTGGCTGAGCAAAATTTGGCACAATAATACAACTACAGCATATCCGCCAAAGGCAGCAACTTTACACAACAGCACCAGTTCAATAACAGATAACAAGATCCAAGAAAACAAATAGAGTATCCAAAATTACTAGCCTCATAAAATTAGCAAAAGCAGCCTATGTTACTTGGACTCTCCAAAAATGTTGCCGCACCCATGTCGGATCCTCCGAAAATACACTACTTTGGGAGGATCCGACACGCAACCGTCGACATTTTAAGAGTCCAGGCAACATAGAAAGCAACAGTATGAATATCAAACAGAGAACTAAAATTTGCAGATGATGTAAATGGTAAACAACACTACTGCACCTATACAACAACAACACGCCCAGTGAAATCCCACGAGTGGGGTCTGGGAGGGTAGAGTGTACACAAACCTTACCACTACCTCATGAAAGTAGAGAGAGGTTGTTTCTAGAGGACCCTCGGCTCGAGTACAACAAATCAGAGTAAGTATGAAAAGGAAAAACGGCCGTGAAGGAAACAGCAACTAATAAGTAACCAGCAACAACAACAAAATAGTGCAATAACCAAAACACCATAAACAACAAATGATGATAGACATGAAAAAGAACGACAGAAAGGAAGTAACTTTCTCACCATGTAAAAGTGCAGAAAGGCTTCCCATTGAGATGTAATCATAAACAAGAAGCTTTTCATCTCTGCTATAGTAATAAGCTCTCAGAGGAACCAAATTCTCATGATTCATTTTCCCAACATCCTCAATTTTCTCCCTAAACTCCTTCTCCGGCACAGTAACATCTCTCAATCTCTTCACGACTAACGTAATCCCTGATTCCAAACCAGCTTTATAAGCAGTACCAAATGTCCCTTTACCCAAAACTTCAGCAGAAGCTTTCAACAAATCATCCAAGTTGAAATTTTTCGCCATTTTACCGAAAAACACCAAACTTTTTCCGTCATTTACAACAACCTCAGCTTTCCCTTTATCCTTATCTTTCCCTCCAATGCCAATAGCTGCAATTGCACTACCCATAAATCCATCTTTCCCCCCACCATTACTACTCTCAACACCTTTCTCTTCAGGAATTTCGACTTCAACTTGCTTATTAACAGCACTAACATTAGCAGATCTTGATTCTTGATCACCCCTTTTTCGACGACAACACAAAAACAACAAACAAACTAACAACAACAAACCAACAACACAACCAACTACAATTCCAGCAATTGCACCACCTGAAAGTTTACTTTTTTTCCCATTCCCATTACTACTAGTACCATCACATAAATCAAGTGGCTTACCACAAAGTGAAGTACCTAAAAAAGCTTCCTTGGGTTGACCCGAAAGTTTACTAGGGATCGACCCAATTAATCCATTATTATCAGATACATTAAACTGAATCAAGTTAGGCAGATCCAACACCGGAATGTTACCCGAAAACCCATTCCCCTGCAAGTACAATGTACCTAAACCACTCAAATTATTAAAAGATTCCGGAATTGTACCAGAAAAATTGTTATCAGCTAAATTAAGTCTAACAAGTTTATTCAAACCAAAAATCGACTCTGGTACATGACCAGAAAATCGATTATTCTGCAAGTACAGATTACGTAGATCCAAAAGAGCAGAAAACACTCCATCCGGAATAACACCAGAAAGTGCATTGTACCTCAGACTAAGAAAGTTCAACTTAGTCAAATTTGCAAATAGCCCAGATGGTATTTCGCCAGAAAGTCCCATCCCAGGTAAATGAAGTTCAACAACAAAGTTTTTATCAGGTGAACAAATAACACCTGGCCATGAACATGTTGGACTTGTAATGTTCCATAATAATGATCGACCACGAAGTGCAGATCGGATAGCTAAGAGGGTAGTTCTGTCGGAGACAATGTCCGAGGTTGTAAAGGTAACAATGGACACAAAGAATGTGAAAAAAATCAAGAATATTTTCATTTTTGATAAACCCAAAACCTCAAAAAAAACCACAAAGAGGTTTTTTGAGGTTTGAATTTTTGTGGGTTGTTGTTTTCTTGGATTAATTTTTGTTGTTGAATGGAGTGGGAAACATGTTGTTCATCTAGTGTGTGTAATTTGTGTGTGTTTGAGGTGGGAAGATGGGAATATAGTAGTAGTGTAGTACTAGTTGGGGATTTTGGGAAAGGAAGAGGGGTTATGAATTTGATGGATTTGGTTGTATTTTGGTGGTTTAAAGAATTATTATTTGTTGAAATATAAAATTAATAAAATGAGTAAGTTTTTGATTTAACTACTAAAATATGAAAAAGGAAATAAAGGGAATTTTTTTAATTAAAAAGAAGGGAAATTATATTCATTTAGGTTGGAATTTGACGGTGAAACTTGTGGAAAGGGAGAGTAGACTTTTGTATATTGGATTAGAGAATAAAAACAAAAATAAACTCATGAGTCTTTATCTCTACGAGTAGAGGTATGATCTGATACATTATATTTTTTTTAGATTCAACTTATGAAATTATACTAGATTGTTATTGTTGTTGTAATAACAACAGATTTATATTTCACAAGAAAATAATAATTTATAATGTAATTTCACAAATAAGATCGAAAGAGAATAGCAATATATGTAGATTTTACTATGTGTGTGAGGTGGGATGAAAGAGAAATAGCACTAGGGAAAGAAGGAGGAGTTATGAATTTGATGGATTTTGGTGTAATTTGGTGGTTTAAAGAATTATTGTTGTTGAATATAAAATTAATAAAATGAGTAAGTTTTTGATTCAACTACTAAAATATGAAAAAGGAAATAAAGTGAATTAAAATAAAAATTATATTTATTTAGTGTTGAAATTTGTCGGTGTAACTTGTGGGAAGAGAGAGTAGACTTTTGTATATTGGATTAGAGAACAATAATAACAAATAGAATCCTACAAACAAGGTATGAATATGTGCGTAGATCTTACTCCAATCTAAGAGGGCAGACTCTCTTCCTATAGATTATCGGCTCAAATAAAGATTCAAAAAGAGATAGTAATAGAAAACAGAAATAGCAACAGGATAATGCGATAATCTAGACTAACGAAATAATAGGTAGTAATAAAAAAGTAATACTAATACTCCAAAAATAAGATAATACAAAAGTAATACTAATACTCCAAGAATGGACAAGAAATACGTTCGACCACCTATTAATGTTCTACTCTAATTTTCATTCTCCACACCCTCTTAGCAAGGATTATATGTCCTTAATGAGTTAAAGTTATGTCATGTACAACTTAATCACCTCATCCCAATACATTTTTCTTTTACCTCTAACACCTCCTCAAGCTCAGTACAACAAACCTCTCACACCTTCTTATTGCGGCATCTGCACATTTCATTTTCATATGAGCAAACTATATCACCCTCACATCCCTCATCTTGTTTTTCAGGAGACCACTCCCACCTTATTCTTAATATCTTCATCTTAATCTTATTTATCCCACTATGCCCGTACATGTATTTCAACATCCTCATTTTCTATTATTCTCATCTTGTGGACATGAGAATTTTTAACTGACCAGCACTCCGCCTCATATATTATAGACTATCTAATCATCAATTTTTAAAATTTACCTTTAAATTGTTAGGATTTGTCCTGAATTTCCTAGTTTACTTGAATTTTACCATAATTGTGTTTTATTTCAAAAAGTTTTTTCTTTGTGGAAAAGGTTTCGTTGTAGGAAAAGATCTCTTCCATAATCAGTTAACTTCTTTCTTGGAAGAAAGGTTTTTGAACCTCTATAAATAGAAGATTCCTCTTCTTATTTCGAAATACAAAAACACAATAGCATCCACAATGTAGTCATCAAAGAGTCTTGTTTAGGGGAGATTTCTCTCAATAAATTTTTATGTCTTTTCAATATTAGTTTTTCATATGTAGGTCAATTGGTCAAACCCTATCAATAATATGTTTTTAGTTTGTTTTTATTTGTCACCCGATTTATCGTCTACATGGTTTGCAACTATAAGCTTCCGCATGACGCCCTCTCGATTTCGAATTCAACAAGTGGTATCAGAGCTTACGGTTCAAAGGTCCAATGATTTGGTAAAACGAGATTAAAGACAGGTTTAAAGAGGCTTCAAATCAAATTGCAACAAATTTGATGATAATGAAGATTTTGTCCAATTATATATGGAGAAGAAAGTTCAACCATATTTTCAATAATCCTGCTGCATCATCTTTAAAACAAAGTCAAATTTCAACCCATGTTTATGGGCTCCAACTTTCAACCCTGGCTAACTTTTATGCTTGGGCTCCTTTCAACTCATGCACATATACTTTTAACGCATGAGCTCCACTTTTAACCTGTGCTCACTTTTAATGCACAAGACTTCAATTTTCAACCCTACTCACTTTTAATATAGGGCTCCAATTTTTTAACCCATATCAACTTTTAATCATGGTAAGCAACAGTGATATATGAAGATTATGTGAAAAAGAAGATGAAGATCAACTTTGCTAGAAAATTCAGGCCAAGGAGAGATTTTTTAGGATTCGTCCTGAATTTCCTAGTTTACTTGAATTTTACCATAATTGTGTTTTATATCAAAAAGTTTTTTCTTTGTGGAAAAGGTTTCCTTGTAGGAAAAGATCTCTTCCATAATCAGTTAACCTCTTTCTTGGAGGAAAGGTTTTTGAATCACTATAAATAGAAGACCCCTCTTCTTATTTCGAAATATAAAAATACAATAGCATCCACAATGTAGTCATCAAAGAGTCTTGTTTAGGGGAGATTTCTCTCAATAAATTTTTATGTTTTTTCAATATTAGTTTTTCATATGTAGGCCAATTGGCCAAACCCTATCAATAATATGTTTTTAGTATGTTCTTATTTGTCACCTGATTTATCGTTTACATGGTTTGCAACTATAAGCTTCCACATGACGCCCTCTCGATTTCGAACCCAACATAAATCTTGATATTACATAAAACACTAAAGAAGTGACTTTAATCCTAATATAATTTTTCAAAGTAAATTTCAATTAGTGAGTATCAAATACTAAATGAGAGAAAAATAATCATACCAACTTGTATATATTATTAAAAATATTCCTTTTTGTCTCACTGGAAAGGCAATAATAATAAGAAAAATAATTCAAAGAAAGTTCGAACAGATAGGAAGCTAACATGCCCAACTTATTCTTACAACTGTCATATAAAGTTGGAAAGTTTTTAAAATTCTTTTAAAAAGTACTCCTACTTCCTTTTACAGCCAAATAAGAAGTCAATAATATTATTCAGTCCATTTGAATAGGAAAAAAGGAAAAAGAATTGAGGTGGTGAATTATAGGGGCTCCTCCAAACTATTCACTTAAGTCATAAATTACCCTCCAGATTTATTGGAATTGTCGAACAGTGTTTATCCAAAATATTGACTTTGCTCAATTCTTAAATTTTGAAATTTCTAGTTCTTTTTTGTTTCTTTCACCTTATAACTAAAATTATTTGAAACAATAACGAAAAATTCGGTTGAAGAAAGTATTTAATTTTTCACATAGTTATAGTATTACACACACAAAAAAGGGGTAGATTATTTACAGATCTTATCCGTATCTCAAATATTTAATAATGATTTATTCACATGAGATGGTTACACCACGCCAATAAAACATAATAACATACTCAATGAAACCTCATAAGTGGGTTGAGATTGATAGAATGTATTCAGATCTTATCGATTCGTACGTTGGGAAGATAGAAAGGTTATCTATGAGAACCCTCAGCTTAAGAGCAACAAATTAAAATAGTTATGAAAAGAGAAAACGATAGTGAAAAAAAATGGCAATATATTAATAGGAAAGCATTGCGGTGCATTCAGGCAAGGAATAGTAACAACAACAAAATGGTGTGGTAATCGAAACACAATAAACAATATACGGTAATAGAATATCAAAAACAAGACTAATAATACGAAAGATACTACCACGCCTAAGCCCGTAGAAAATTGAGACAATCCACTGCTACCTACTATACTTCTATCCTAATCCATGAGCATTTAGTACATGTTTTTTTTTGGGTCATTGTTTAGATTTTATTCCTATTTTTAAAAGTTGTACAAGTAAATTTTTGGGAGTGACAAATTATTAGATTGTCGGCTAACCTCTGCAAAATATTAGATCGTAATAGACGTTTTCTTATAAAATTTTCTATTTGTTTAAAGAGAATTCTTGATGTAAAAAACCCATGAAATTTTAGAAAAATAAATAAAAGGTCATTTATTAAATAACTGTCCCTAAAATGAAAACAGGCTGCCAATATTGTTTGCAGGTATGAGTAACTTCCTTTCATATAAAATATGATGTTGGGCGCTATAGAATTTTGATAAAATAAAAAATTTAGGGTAGTTCGATGCACTAAACACCCGCTATGTATAAGGTTCGTTAAATAATCATACCATAAGAATTTATTGTATTAAGCTTTTGCATTTGTATAAGAGAGTTTCAAAAAGAGGGATACACAACACAAGGATTTCTCAAATATTTTGCTAATATACAAAGCTAAAATGTAATATAACGTCTCCTCGATCAACAAATAAAAAAATTAAGTAACTTTTTATGCCATTATTATAAATAAAGATCGTTATTAAATAATTTCTCACACCGTTGGTCATAATTTCATTTTATTTCCGTTGAATTTAATCTACACAACGGAACCATTTGAGATCAGACAAAAATGTATTTTTTTTTTCTTTTGCCTCTTTAAACTTACGTAAATTGTTGACTTTGTTTACATTGTTAATTAGTATATTAATGAATTTTTAATCATGATATATCTTATAGTTAAAGAAAAAGACAATGCATTTTATGGACAAAAGACAAATCTACCTTCTATAAAATAGTGACAAACGAAGAAAAGATTACGTGAGATTCCAATTAACGCGGCAAAACAAATAAAATACGACAAATTATATGAATATATAGTATTTCAATAAAAATTGTTGAATTTACGTGAATTTGTATGATTTAAAGCTGTCTAATCTGCTGATATTCAGGTGAAGATCATTATTTGTGTTAATCTTTGAATTTGAAGGTTCGAAAATTTATGAATAAACACTTTCAAATGTCATTTTACCCGTCTCATATGTATTTATGACTATACCTTTCTAAGGAATGTCTATTCAAATCATTTGTGGGCACCTACGAGAGTAACCGTCACCTTATAGCATGAATTGCTTTAAAATTGAAAACATACAAGTTTTTAAGATAATTAATCTGTTTTTATAAATCAACTTTAATTTCGCCTCACATCAAAGCTTTTCGATTGTCTTTCTGTGTAAAGAAATTATAAAGAAAATAACTTTCAACTAAAAACATAGACGATAGTAAAAAATCTGCTCTAATTATAAAATAGCTCAAAAAACATTAATACAATCCAAAATATCGGAGCAAAGCAGCTTTGCTCAGCATTTTCTAACAACGGTTGTTACACTATAGAGTATAGTCTATAGATTTGCCTATGATAAATTGTGACTTACTCCAAAACCAAATAATCCAGGTTGGAATAATCAAAAGTCCAAGTTGTTCATTTATTTAAATCAGTAACGTTGCCACCGTCTTAAAAAGTCATCGTGTTTTCCTCATTTTGGATTACTCCGTTCAGTGGCGGAGTCAGAATTTTCACTAAGGAGTGTTAAAATATAAAGAAGTAAATTTACAAAAAAATCAAGAGGTGTCAATACATAATATATATACATAAAAAAATATTTTTACCTAGCTGCATAATGTAATTTTCCGACAAAGGGGTGTTGATCGATATCCCTCAAGCATATGTGGCTCCGCCACTGACTCCGTCCGATCGTCTTTACTTGTTGATTATTGACTTGACATATATGTTAAGAAATAATAAATAATAGAGATGATTTTACTATGTCATCTTTTAAATATTATAAATTTAATGAGCTAGGAAGTAAATTAGGTAATAAATAGTATTAACCTGCAAGGATAAAATGGACATCAAATAATAAATTATGCATTGATTTTTTAAACTAGATAAATATTGTTAGACGTCTACTTTTAGTATAATAAACAAGTAAAAATGAGCGAGGAGGTAATTTTTAACTTGAAATAAAAATTATATTAAAATTTATTCCAACCAAATTAAGACAGAGAATTGACAGCTTCTTAGAAAACAACTTGAGATCAGATACCAACTAAAAAAATAAAAAAATAATTGCGCCGATTTCTTAGCTGTATTTAGGTTCGTGTGTATCGATACTATGATTAAAATAAAATAATTAGACCTTTTGGAAATTTTAAAATATTTGATTTATTAATTGTATAGAAAATTAAACCTAAACCAAGTTAGTGTGGTTGATTTTGTCCAATTGTTGCAATTTCATCTCGTATTTTTCATTCACCGCCGCACTCTACGTTAGAAAATCTTTATTTTCAATCTCGTAATTTATTATATGTCGAATTGTCGCGATTTCTGATGTAAATCTCCTCTTTTCATTTGTAAAAAGGGAATTTATTTGACCTTGGCCTAAGTTACGTCATAAAAGTAATTATTATTCCTATACATCATAAAATTTTTATTATTGTTGATTTCTCTTCTTTTCATTTCTAACCTTTTAAACGAGATTGATTTGATCCTGACCTAAGTTATAACTATTATCCTTACATATACATCACAAAATTTTCGTGTTTAAACTCTCGTGTCATTCGTCATTTGTCTAATTGTTGCAATTTCTGTTGTAGATATCCTCTTTTGATTTGTAACCTTTTTGAAATGGATTTATTCGATCTTGGCCTAATTTGTAAGTAACTATTATCATAAATCGTACATTTGTATAAGAAATTCACTTAATATTTATAAATAATTTATTCATAACTCAATAAGTTAAATTAGTTATGATAACCCCAAGATTCATAAACTTAAATTTTTGAACCCGCATGTGCTATTTACGAAACAAAGAAGTATCTTGGTAAGCTTAATTATATCCTTATCGTAGGTTTGGTTAGAATTTACCTTCCAAAATCTTACCTTGAATTGTACCTAGTAATTTAAAATTTACGAACATAAAAATTTAAAAGTTAGGTAATGATGCAATAAAATTGTAATTTGGGTCAGCTAGCAAAAAAAATTTCTCGTGAATCATTAGTTATTTTTAAAAGATTAGGAATAGAGATAAGCAATTCCAAAATGGCAACTCAATGCAAAGTATCCCGTGTTATAGGGTTTGAGGAAGGCTAACACCCCAAGGGAGGGGTGTGATGTAGACAGTCTACTCTAATGCAAACATTAGTGGTTGCTTCACGGCTTGAATTTGTGACTTACAAATAATGACTAGATAACTTTACGTTGCACCAACGCTCCCAAATGAAAGGTAGCTAATTAAAGTGGAATTGATGCAATAAAATTAAAAGTTTAGGAAATGATGCAATAATATTGTATGGGTCAGCTAGCAAAAAAATTCCTGGTGAATAGTCATTTTGAAAATATTAGGAATAGAGATAAGCAATTTTAAAATGGCAACTCGATGCATAAAATATTCCGTTTGAGAAAGGTTTACACTCTAAGAGATGGATAATGATGTAGAAAGTCTACCCTAATATAAATATCAGTGTTTGCTTCCGTGCTATTTTTATATACTGTGTATTTTGTCACATTTAATTCGACCTAATACAAAGGTATTAATGCAATAAATACTAAGAAAAAAGAAATTAATTCCTGCAAATTTCGCAATAAAACAAAACTACGCAGCCGCAATTGCCAAATAAAAAGTTACAAAAGATGGGGCAAAATGTAATTAAGTCTAAAGATAGGGGAACTTTCGGCCAATTGGATCAGGAATATTGAAACTTAGGAAACTTGGACGGTTGTAGTGATAAATACTCGATTATCTAAAATTAGAAATTTTGTATTTGATTTTTTTTTTAAAAAATTGTCTTTTGTAAGAACCATTTTACCTCTATTACATCTTTTTTTAGTATTAACTACGTATATTCTATCCTCTTCAGATCCAATTTTATAAAATTATACTGAATATGTTGTTATTTTTATTGTTGAATTTTACAATACAAATTTAGATTAATTGAGGTCTAAAACAGGTACGACATCTATCGGGAAAAAAAATAATTGGACTTAGGAACGACATAACGTATCAACAGCATGTTAGTTGGCATTTTTCTATTCTTTTATGTCACATTGATTGGAATTGATTTTTTGGTCTGTAAATCTAATTCTTTTAAAGTTTTCTTTGATTTATTTCATTGGTTGGGTAGACATCAGTTTTATGGCTTTTATTCCATGTAGGCCCCACACTTTAAAAATTAATTTTTTCCTATATTAGTTGGAAAGAATGTTTACAGATATATTGTTAAATGTTAAATCAATCAAATTAACTACATTTCAATTACGAAATTGTGATGATATCTTATATGAAATCAAATTACGTGCGCTATTACAAGTAGCAATCCATGTCTTTAATTTGTACTTGAAATCTTATGTGAGCATGACAATTTAATTCAGATGTGTATAGTATTGTTCGATTTGACCTAATGGACCTCATGAACAATGGATTTATCCTTGTAGAGTCACTGTTGAATCATAAAACAACCAACATGGTCCTTTGTTCGTGGAGAAGAAACAACTTGTTTAGCCTTATAACCGTCTAAAGGTATGATTTCTAATATATCGGTAGGGCAGGCTCTTGGACGCATTGAGTACATCCTATATACATATCATAAATCTTTATTGACTGTGACATTGGGTCTATAAGATTCTGAATGTTGTGAATTTTTATCTAGTAAATTTAGAGACGAACCATATATATATTTAGATACCAGATGAATCAATGAGTTATCATAATTTCTTACAACCCCCTTTGGATTGGCTTATGAGATATGAGAGAAGCAGAGGCGAATCTAGGATTTTAAGCTTGTGGGTTTCCAATAAAATAAATTAATATGCAATAAAATCATACAAGAAAGGAAAGAGATTTTACTTTAAAAAAACAGTGCATTTTAGAATTAAAATAGAAAAGCATTTTACTCTAAGTAAAAAAGTTGAAATTTTGATTTTAAAAAGGCACACCCACATTGGGGTTCAAACCCACAATTAGCAATCCTAGGGAGCTTCAAGGGCTACTTTCTTGCCATTGAACCAACAACACATTTGTTTGTGGGTTCCCATCTGCAAATATTTATACTCTTAATATATTTTTCTACATAATTATAGAATTTACGGTAGCGGGAACCCCCACCCGCTACCCTAGATCTGCCCCTGGAGAGAAGCCAAAATACTTTTGATTTCTTATGTTTTGCAAACAAGATCATACCTTACATAGCAAATACACTAATTAAAATGGCGTTGCACATATTGGTCAAGACCATCCCTCCCTTAAAGATGTGTGATTGTAGATGATATGTGGGTTAACCTTTGACCCTCAAAAGCTCCGATAGAGTCTTCTATGGATTATAATCCAACTCACTCAACTTACAAAAGCATTGATGTTACCTGCTAGGTATATTAGATAGGAGAGATAGCAGATACATGATGAAATAGTTGAGACCCGAACAAACTAATCAATCTTGTTTGTTGGCTACAAGAGGTCCCATTTCTTTTAAATTGCAATCACACTACCAGTAGAAGAAAACTGACAAAAAATATCTATTAATAAGAAAAAAAGATGCTATTCCAATTTCTTCATATGTCTCCTACCAAGGCAACAAACAAGATTTTCTTTGATTGATTTCACCCTAGCTAAGAATTAAATGCTATATGCCAAATGAAGTAAATGTTAAAACTAGAATTAGGCCATTGTTCCACAAATAGAAAGAAACATATAAATGTAAATTTAGAGGCATTTCGAAACAAGAAGTAGATGTGGAAACTTACTGCCTTAAGTTCTTGTTGTCGAGCTTATTAAGAACGAGGACGTTTAACATCATCCTCAAAAGGCTATTATTAAAGATTTCAGATATGTATTAAATGTTTACAAGGCCACTATCAAACACATGAGAGAGAGAGAGAGACTAATATGCAAACATGATGATTTGATAATCTGGGAATATGTGCTCAATAGGATATGGAGTTTCTTCCCCTAACGGACCAAGGCGATGTTGCTTTTAAAAGATATTAAATATAGTTTTTTTCCTATGTACCAATGCTAAATAAGAGATTTAAATTTTATCAGTTCAACCTTTAAAGATTTAGTTCTAGATTCATTGTATTTCTAAAATTTGTTTCATACATAAGTTTATGCTTCGTATCGAAAGTATTAGGTTTAGATGAACCGATACCAGTAATTTACACTAGTAATAACCTTGTGCAAGTAGTTGAACAATTAAGTACTTCTTTAACCATTCATATGTATTTTGCCAAGGTAAACTACTTGAGCTAACTATCTATAAACCTGACCATTGAACAACAATACAATGTTGGTAATCCAATTGCATTTACATCATTCAAGGGAAAACAACACAGCAATCAAGGGTAAAACATAGTGTTCCAGCAATGTGCTGCTACTGTGTTTCTAATACCAAACAGCAATGAACAACCATACTGGAAAATATACAATGTACAACGCTATGTAACATCAATTTAACACCACTCATCATAGCAACTAGCATACGAAGGTTAGAAAATATAGACAATATACTTCTGAGTTCTGATATATAAGTTCCTCATAACGACAGCTTAACATGTAAAAAAATGCATTGTTATAATAGTTGGAAGTTCAGAACTAACAACTAAAATGCAAAATAAAACCAACAAAGAGGAAAGTTCAAGTTCGCGATCAGTCAGAAATTTAACGTACTCTTTCAACCATATCAAGCAGCAATCAACAAGTGACCATCAAACAAGCACTAGCTAATAAGCATGCTAATAGTTTGATTCAGACGTGTCTAGTATTGTTCGATTTGACCTAATGGACCTCATGAATAATGGATTCGTCCTTTTAGTCACTGTTAAATCATAAACGACGTTGCACATAGTGGTCAAGACTATATATCCCCTCCCTTTAAGATGTGTGATTGTTGACGATACGTGGGTTAACCTTTCTTCAATAGCTCATTCATGAGAAGTTTGCCTTTTTCACCTAATAGCTCCGATGAGGGCCTCATATGAGTTATAATCCTGTTCGTTCAACTTACAAATTAATTTATTGATTTTACCCGGTACGTAGATAGATAGGAGAGATAGCAGATAGATACATGATGAAATAGTTGAGACCCGAACAAACTAATCAATCTTGTTTGTTGGCTACAAGAGGTCCCATTTCTTTTAAATTGCAATTACACTATCAGTAGAAGAAAACTGACAAAAAATATCTATTAATAAGAAAAAAAGATGCTATTCCAATTTCTTCATGTCTCCTACCAAGGCAGTAAACAAGATTTTCTTTGATTGATTTCACCCTAAGAATCAAAATGCTATATGCCAAATGAAGGAGAGGTAAGAACTAGATTTAGGCCATTGTTCCACAAATAGAAAGAAACATATAAATGTAAATTTAGACACAATCCAAAACAAGCATTAAGATGATTTAAGTTTTACGGATTCAACCTTAAAGATTTTTGCATTAGATTCATCGTATATTTGAAGATTTTTGCATATAAATCTATGTTTTACGTCGAAAGTACTAGATTCAAATAAACCCGATATCAATAGCCGAGTACTCTACATCCTCCCCTGGTTAATAGTAATAACTTTCTACAAGAACATGAACAATTACAGCAACAACAACATATCCGGTATAATCTTACAAGAACATGAACTATTACATACATCTTTAATCAGTCATATATTATTTGCCAAGATAAATTACTCAAGCAAACAAAAAAAGGCAGCCAGATGCACAAAGCATCCCGTGTTAGTAGGGTCTAGGTGAACAACAACATTGGTTATCCAGTTGCATTTACATCATTCAAGAGTAAGCAAAAAAGACCAATCAAGGAAAAAATTTGTGTTCTCGCAATGTGCTGCTAATGTATATCTAATACCAAACAGTAATGAACCACCAAAACGGAAAATATACGATGTACAACGCTATGTAACATCAATTTAAGACACTCCTGGTAGCAACTAACACACAAAGGTAAGAAAATGTCGACAATGTACTTCTGATTTATCAGCTCCACATTGGTACTCAGCACTTATAGATCTAAAAACTAAAGACCAAGAAGATGGATATAATAATCTAATTATCAGATGAATCAACCAGTCCTTAGCTTCAACTTCTCTACACGAATATTGAACTGATGATAGACTTAGAGAAATAACTCATAATATTACAAGTATAAACACTGGTCTTGTATTAGCAATCGAAATACTGGCCACCAAATTGGCCTTTTCAAAAAACAAGCCATAACAGGAAATTTGCCTTTGCCGGGGGGAGGTGGGGTGGGGGTGGGGGTGGGGGATTGGAAAAAACACTTGCCAGAAATGCATAAAGAGCGACAGAAGCCGAGGAGGGTGTTAAATTTCTCATATTAGCAAAAGGACTAACATCTTACTTCAAGGAAATTAGCATTTAAATGCATGATGTTAAACTTACATTATAATTTAATCAATTCCAACACAAATTTTCCTAAAATAAGATAACTTAGCACATCAAATGAATAGCAAGCTGAAGTGTCGAACCACGTGTCCGCAATGAATCCTTGAAATTTCAAAAGAACAACAACAACAACAACTACCTAGAAGGGTCTAGGGAGGGTAGCGTATACGTAGACCTTACCCCTACTTTGTGGAAATAGAGAGGTTATTTCCGATAGACCCTCGGATTGAAATTTTAAAAGAAGATCTTGTAAAATAAAAACGGACTAATATTTTGGCATATCGCGAACATTTTGGCACGAGTACACTCTCGAACTCATCTATCGAAAAAGAGAATGTAAAAGCGAAGGAGCTTAAACCTCTCTTGAGAACCTTTAACTTATCATGTTCTCTGTAGAAACATGAAATGATTGCACCTTTTTTTTTCATTTTTCACATTCTCTGCAGTTCTTTACGGACTACACAACTAGGCCTATATATGCTGAACTTAATAGCCGATTTAATTGTGAACAACAACTTATGGTTCCAGGTTCAGTCATAGCCAATTCAAGAGCACATTCAACTCTTAATCCTGATAATGCACAATACATGCACAGTAAATAACTATAAAGGATACACAATGTATGCAGCTATCTATACGCATGACATTATTTATTAATAGGAACACACATCAACTAGCAAAGCTAGTTCATCATGTCCCATCATAGTATGCGCTTTTATCCACATCTTTCTTATTCAGACATACTAAAGAAAACCTCGAAGGCTCAACGCTCAAAATGAACTAGTAGAAAGTGTAAGGACACTAAAAGGTCTTTTGGGCACTAGTAGCTCACTAAATTATTGTAAGATAAACATGTACGCATGAAAACCTTACCCCTACCTCAGAGTTAGAGAAGTTGTTTCTGGTAGACCCTAGACTTAAGGAAAAACAGTGCACCAGCGGGTTAAGACCCAGAATTGTTAAGAGAAGAAGCATTATTGCTTCTGCACCGGTGGCTTAGCTAAGAACAACCCATTTTAATGCCATTGATGATGTGAAAATGGAAAGTGATGAGTTGACGAAATTGGAAAGTGGAAAAAAATTTACTATTAAGGAAAGATGTTATTGGGCCTTAAAAATGATAAAAACCCATTAAGTTAATTGGATTGGGCTTGGTCATATAACCAGAATAATGGCCCAATATAGTTAATGTTATGGGAAAGTTGCGGAGTTGTACAATTCGGCCACCTAGTTTACCAACAAGGCCAAAATATACACATACAGTCTCTCTCTCTCTCTCTCTGTGTGTGTGTGTGTGTATATATGTATATGTATATGTATATTGTAGGTAGAATGAAATTGTTTGATACGTGAATAAGAATAATATTCTAGGATAAAATTTGAAATTAACTTTATCCCATGAGTAGCTGATCTCGATATTATTTTTATCTTTCCATTTGTACTAAGAGGCAGAATGCTATCACATCTGGAAGCTAGGTGAGATAAACAGTCTCATGAGATATTCTTGCTTATTCCATCCCGCATACCAAACGACTTCTATATGTATATTTAGTGTTAGTATACAACCTATACATCTGTACATATTATGTAAATTAGTTGATCGAAATGTTTAAGCCGTAATTACGCCATGTTAAGAAATTTATAAAATAAGTACAAATACTAAATGTAGAATTCAGTTAGTAGCACTTGAAATTAGTTATCATTTTAAAATCTAAAATCATAAAGCTGAAATCTCGGCTCCACCTCAAACTTTTCTTAGTGCTTAATCCTTTGATATACCCCTCTAAACTTTACATCTATTAGAAGGGAATATGTACATTTTCCATGCTTGGATGATTGTTTAATTTTTCCACTATAAAGATGGTGGCTTTTTGCTACCTATATATTATTGATGTAAATGCCATTTCTATATATGTATGCACTTTTTTTTGCCATTAAATTCATGATTTAATTCTTGTTCTATAAGCTTTGGCAAAAAGTTTCTATGAACATGCATGCAATTAAAGGGAGAATATACAAGAGTAATTCATTATATTCCTTTCACCTTTATATGGCTTGATAAGGAATAATACTGGATCACTTTATTATTCAAAAGATATATCATGTCGTCCACTAATATCTCCACGGCTTGTGTGGTGGTTATTATTTGGGACAGATTCAAAATTTAAATTTCAATGATTTAATTTTAAGATTCTTAATATTGAACCTGTTGTAATAATCAACTATTGTTTAATGACATGCATTTTTACTTTTATTTTATTATCTCTTAAGATTAATTGTTTAGTTAAGTGTACATATTAGATACGGGTAACCAGTTACTAACTATCAATCTCCAAAAAATAAATAAATCAATCTCAATAATATTATTCTTGACCCTTTTGATTTTTCAAAAGGGTCGTGTATCCCATGAGGCAATTTTGATTGATCCACTACTTTCTTGATTAGTTCAAACTTCAAACTAGTTTAGATCAATAACAATATTAACAAATTTAGTGTAACTTTATAAGTGGGATTTGAGAAAAGTTATGTATATGTATGTAGACCTTATTCTTTTCTTGTGAAGATAGAGAGACTGTTTTCGATAAACTCAAAGCTGTCTAGATCATATGTATAATTTTTGTGGTCCAATATTTTATTTGAGACAAGAGGACCTCTTTAAAGAAATCTTTAGATGGTAGTTTAAGGGGTACATAAGCGTAAAAAAAAAATAAAAAAAAAATACCCAAAGTATTTTCATATAATAGGGTCCGAAAAGGATAGAGCATATGCAATTTATATTCTATCTCAAAAGTGAGGTAGAGAAACGGTTTCTGATAGATCCTCGCTGAACAGTTGGCCAAAAAGGAAAGCTGATGATAATTTATGCTTTTTAGGGCCATTGGTGGCACTTTGGCCCAAAAGAATTGGCACAAACATCTATAACAAGGACAATGACATGAAATCCTATGGAGTCGTTTGATTGGAGGGATTAAATGAATTATTTAGGTATAAAATTTGAAATTCAATTTATTTTATGTTTGATTGAAGGTATTAATTAAAATTAAGATAAATATTATTTCTCAATCATAGGAATATATCTCATATAGAAGATGTAATTACTATCCTGATTTTCAATTGGACTATAATCTCAAAATAACCTTGTTTTAAACCAAACGAGCCCCCATATGATTAATCAAGGAGTTTGACTCAAAATTTATTATTATTCTAAGAAGTACGGCTACTATGATATTAATTTAAACATTCAATTTGGTATAAAAATTTAATTAAAGTACTTACATTGGGATGCATGGACTTAAAAGTAGGTACAATAAATTATATGTGTACTTGGTATCTCAATATAAAGTTTTGTCGATGACAAGGAAAACTAACTTATGTTATTACTCCCTCCTTTCCATTTTAACCGTCGGTTTAGTTTTTTTTTTTTTTTTTTTATATTTATTAAGAAAATAATAAATATAAAATATAATTTATTAAGTTACCTCTATTTAATAAAGATAGATTGATTTTTTCCTTTTAAATATTGTGGATACTTCTCTAATGTTGCAAGTCTGAGCTAAGATCGGTTGAGTCGGATAAGATTGCCTAGCTTACTTACTAAATGACTCATTTCTTTAGTTTAGCGTGCAATCTTCTCTTCTCCTTCACCCCACCCAGAAAATAAAGAACCAAGCTCTTTTTTGATCCATTCATTTTTTCAAGCAGGGAGGATCCAGAGCATTGCCCCCTCTTACACGCTAAGCTATCCTTGACGATAATATAGTCATCGAAGATGAGTGGGTGGCTAATTGTTATTGCGAGCTAATTCCGTCATGCTGTCCTTTTCCACTTCACGCAATAGCGTGCTCCAAGCAAGCAGGCTTCGCCGGTAGTAGCCTCTTGAATTAGTCGAGTGTGGTTAGAGGCAATCTCAACCTATCATCAACGTGACTTTTTTATTTATAAATAGCTATTAAACGATGACTTTGGTTTACTAGATACATTAGCATATTGTTTAGATTGATTTTTTCCTTTTAAATATCGTGGATTCTTCTCTAACGTTAAGCATATAGTTGGAAATTATTATCAGTTTTAATCCTGAATTTTTAACATGAGAATAATTTTTTTGAGCGACAGTTAAAATGAGACAGAAGGAGTACCTAAATAACAAAATCCAACATTCACATATGAAAGTATCCAATTAGTACAACATTCACAAAAAGCAAAAGCAAATTTCTTTACATCAAAGTGAAGAGTGGAATCTTAGGCTTTTTCTTTTTCTTTTCAATGCTTTTTTTTTTTTTTTTTTGATATTACACATCCCTAGAGCTCATCTTCACTTAGAAATCTCCTTCTCAATGAAAAATAATACAAAAATAAATCTCTTTCTAAAAAGACTAAATACATAAAAAGAAAAGCAAAGGACAAGTTGATGTAGATCATTGAGTGAAAGGCCAGCAAAAGCAGATCAAATTTGTAGAATTCATTTATAATTAATTATTTACCTGCAAAAAGAAAAACAAGAGAGAACACAATCAATTCCAGTAGTATTTTATGAGAATGAAAAATTTATGTAAAAGGTAGAAGTAAAAAAAGAAAAAGAAAAAGAAAAAGATTTTTAGACCAAAAAATGTTAATAGATGAGGGTAAGAAAGTAGTTGTATTTACCATTTCTTCCAAACATTCTTCTCATGAAAGTTAAGAAAATGATGAGAAGAGCAACACCAGCTAACAATCCAATGATAAGTGCAAATGTCTTCTCACTTTCACTATGGGAATCTGCCAATAATTTAATTAATGATGGACTAAAATACAATTCATAATATGAACCTTAAACTATATATGAGAATAAATGTGAATATTCCTATGTACCAAAAATCTGTGAATATTCCTACCGCCAATGATTGTGGTATGTACTGGAATAGTTAGTACTCCTCCAAATCTTTAACCAAAGGTATCAAATTCGAGTCTTGGACGGATACGCTTTACACAAAGTGAAACTTCACGACGTGAATCAGAATTAGTGGGGTTCAAAGTAGGTAGAAAGTCAAAGAATGTGAATATCCAACTCAACGTACACTCATATAGCTCATCTAGATGGATTGGGTGTTTATTAAAGTGAAAATGCATATTGCTTGCCTATAGTTAACCGATATATAAATGTGTGTATATGAAAGACACACGAACACACATTTTTCATTCACCAATTTGATGTAAATACTAAAAGCGGATAACCTTTTACATCATCGAAATGTAATTTAACCTAAAAATAATAATTCAAAATGTACTCACCATGATGATTAGGTTTAGCATAAAGATGAGCTCCCTTAGTTGTATACCTAGCATAACATTTTCCCAAAAACATATCACCATAAACACCACCACCACACTCTTTTTTCAACCGTCCAATCGCCTCCGATAAACAATCTTGACATTGGGCCGGACTCAAATCACCCACACATTGGGCCATACCTTGAACATCTGCCGATCCACCTACCCGATAAAGCCCATTACCGCCCATTAAGCTACCCAAAACAGCATCCCTCCGGCCCATTTCATCTAAATCAAACCCATTAGACGGCCCACATTTCTTCATCACCACATTTTTATCCTCCGAGCCCAAAAAGGAAATGTTATCGTATTTCACGAAACACCCCTGTAATTGTAGAGCTCCACCACATGCCTGGGGGCATAACTCGGTGAGTTGACTCACCGAGCGTGCTAGACATGTGGCACAATCCGGCATGGACAAATCGCCTCGGCATTGGTATAAACCGTTGATCATGTCTTGTTGGGTGGACCCCACTATGCTATATTTGTTGTACGATGAGTATGTTGCTGAGTTGACTAGGGAAGTCAATAGTGAGTTTAGATTCAACTCGTAAGGCGAGTCGGACGCATATTTTATTTGTGAGCAACCACCATAAATAAAACCGTCAACTGATGAATCGGAGAAAATTTTAGGAAAGAAGAACGAAAAGAAAATGTACATGAAAATTAGAAGAAAATGGAGAATTTTAGCCATTTTCTTGAGAAAATTTTAGAACACTCTATAGCTATGAATGTGAGAGAGTTTGAGATATGGTAACTTCAACGAGTATTTAAGGAAAAAAGTTGTATTCTTTCTTTTTATATTATGGTTATTTTTTATGAACATATCACATATGGCATGCAAAAAGTTTAAGGGGAGGAAATGAAAATAGCAAAAAGTTATAGGCTTTTCTATTAAAATTAAATATTTCAAAAAAGCAAACGTAAAAAGAGAGCAACTTTGCTTGATCAAATAAAAGTTGTACCTTTTTAGTAGTAATACTTACCATTAAAATTTGAGCTAAATAATTTATTTGCTAAACTTTATATAAATGATTAGGGGTCATCTTTTAGCCTTTTTACAAATTTATTTTTAATTTCGTATTTTTTCCTAACAAGTTTTTATTTTTATGTATAAGAAATCTGAAAATAACACACAAAAAATTTTGCATTATACAAAATCCTAGTTGCAATCCAAGTGGGTGGATAGGGATTCGTTTGAAGCCTCTTTCAATGAAAGAATAAATCTATATATACAGGATTAAAATTAGTTATATATATAGTTAAATCTCCTTAATTTTTTTATGTGTTTATTATATTTTGAACCCGGAAAATTATTTCCGCCACACCAACCGGCCATGGACTTTCCCAACCCTGGAGAGTCCGCAGGGCCTCCTATTGCTGAGCCTTATCACCCGTTGCAAGAGGATGGAGAGCGGCTAAGGGAGCTCAATGATCGTCTTTCCTTCTATACTTTCAAGTGTCCCCTGCCCGAGTATATTTCCTACAATATTATTGAGACCCAATTTCAAAATCATAGAGAATACTAAATAAAGTTGGGGATTTAAATTCTTTTGATGCATGATAAATGAGTAAATAATGTACATTACGTAAACTTTTTCTACATATAATGTAAATTACGTAAACTTTTTCCAAAACCAAACGTTTGTACTTAGGCTAATTAACATGAGAAAGTGCCTCAACCATTTTCCTTATCAGTAAAAGTACTTGTAATATTAGGTTACTTCACTTTGGTGCATGCCATTGAAGATCATTTGTCAGTTAGGAAAAAACAAAGAAAAGTACTTTGTTTATGTGGTGGATTTTTTGCTTATTGAAAAGAGAGAATTCTAAAAAAAAAAAAGAAGTTAATGGTAAAAAGAACACCCAAACTATCACTTATTTCGGAGTTTGATACATCAAATATCCATTGTTCTATTTAATTACCTTAACTATCGCCGATTAGCGACTTTCACGTCTCAACTATCTGTTGTGTTATTTAGCTACCTAAAATATCACCTTTTCGTGAGTTTCACATCTCAACTATCCATTGTTATATTTACCGACCTAAAGTATCACTTTTTTCACAAGTTTCATACTCCAACTATCCATTGTTCTATTTACCTGCCTAAACTATCCCTTTTTCGCGAGTTTCATACCTCAACTATTAATCCCTTTGTATCAAAAAACACCTCAATGCTGAGTTGAAATAGTTAATCCATTCTTATTTCTGTATTTTATATTGGTGTTTCGACTTGTACTGTTTTGACATTCGATTACCACTAACATCCAAACTTCTGAAATGGGCCAAAGCCCAAAAGTCTAAATCTACTCCAAAATTGTGCCAGATTTGCCGTTTCCAATCATACGAGATTGGTACCTTTTAAAACATAGTCAAATTTCACAAAAAGTGTTTAAAGTGTAACCACTTATAGCAAGTTCAATAAAATTTAGATAAAAATTAGGTAAACAACAGAAATATAGGAGTTTTGGCCCCTACTTGCTAGATACCTCCTAAGTTTCTGAAATAATTACAAGATTCAAGTCAAGATTCGGGTGTATCTGAGATACACAAACCCAAAATCATGTATCCAGACCTCCAAAATTTGTGTGTATCTGAGATACACAAATCAAATTCGCGTGTATCTGAGATACACGTGATTTCCCTTTACCCGGTATATTTTGTAATTAATTTAAAGTTAAGGAAGTTTTTGTAAATAACACTCTTGTAAATAATACCGCTGAATTCGTTACGAAAAAACTTCAGACCTCTCCAAGAGCCAAACTTTAGATCTTAAGTTTAATCTTCTGAGTTTGAAGTTGGCTTCTAGCATACATTATCAGTCTAAAGTTTGAACTTCACAATTTAAATTTCAAATTCAATAGTATGAAGTTTGAATTTCGCAATTTAAATTTCAAATTCAATAGTAAGAACTAGAATTGTTGAAGAAACTACTAACTCTAACTATCTAACTGCATTGATCGGGGTCGATCTCACTGACCCCTTGCTTCACCACACCAAACTGGAAAAATGGCTATTGCTATCGATACCATATTAAACCAAAAGCAACTGAACTCAAGGGCCCCCTCTGAGAGTGAGACATTGTATTGTGTCTATATAGCGATTGGACAGAAACGCTCAACTGTGGCACAATTAGTTCAAATTCTTTCAGAAGCGAATGCTTTGGAATATTCTATTCTTGTAGAATTAGTACGAAGTCTGAAGAGATGGCTAGTTTAATATTTTTGTTATAAACTTTTGACTCTTTATCTCTGAGGTAGGATAAGGTCTACATTTGTTATTATTGTTGAAACTTAGGCTATTCTTTAAATTGTGATGCTACAAACAATTATTTATTCACTTCCTCCTCCCACTTTTAAAGAAAAACTGTATTTGTTTTCTCAATGATACCGCAAATTAAATTAATGTCTTTCATATAAAAGCGCACTCTTACAAACTATTACGAATTAATATTCATAGCCATACCTAATTGGAATTTAAAATCATTAAAAGATAGGAAAAGGGTCAAATATATTCCTGAACATTGCAATTTAGAGCAAATACTTTGTCACACCCCGAATCCCATCGGGACGTGATTGGCACTCGAAGCCGATATAGCCCGAGAGAACCAATCTTTGCTTATGAACCCTTGTATGCATAACCCCGTATGAATCATATTAATCATATTAAACCTCATGCTACTACGTGAAAGCCATGAATCATGAAAACATATACTATGTATGTATAAAACTTGGCCGTTTGGGCCGTCAAGTCAAAACGGACATTATCTCTTACATTCATAACCCACACGTATCTACAAAAGCCTCTAACAGATGCAGCTACAAGACCAACTTAAAGTCGGTACAAGTCCCCGCTTTATACAATATCAAAATGATAAACAACTGTGACCCAGAAAGCTCCGAACCAAGTGGAGCTCACCAAAACTCTGCAATGATCCCCAATCTACAGAGGAGGTCTACTAATGCCTGCACCTGCACATGTAAGGTAAGTTCCCCCGAGGGGGTCAGTACGAAGAATGTACTGAATATGTAAGGCTCAGAAGAAATAACAGAATCAAATATGAGAGTATAGACAATGTGGATAAATCATCATTCTAAATGAGGAAACATGCATATTGCTTCTAGCTTCTATTATTGTCATGTTAGATCATTCAATAGATTCTTTCTTACTTCTATACTCATCACCATTGCTAGTCATCTACTTAGGTAGTAGGTTATAAAATAACATGCATCTACTATTCAAGAAACAAATGAGATAATAATATAACGTACATTCATTCAATTAACGTACATACAATTCTATTGGTGATTTAACCTACATCCACTCTCATGGTGGGTTAACATACATCCACTCTCATGGTGGGTTAACGTACATCCACTCTCATGGTGGGTTAGCATACATCCAACGTACATCCACTCTCATGGTGGGTTATCATACATCCACTCTCATGGTGGGTTAACGTACATCCACTCTCATGGTGGGTTAGCATACATCCACTCTCATGGTGGGTTAACGTACATCCACTCTCATGGTGGGTTATCATACATCCACTCTCATGGTGGGTTAACGTACATCCACTCTCATGGTGGGTTATGACATACATCTACTCCATTGAGTAGGTCAACATAACATAACATTGCTTTCTTTTCTTTCCTTATTCTTTACTTCATTTCCCTACCTTGATGATAGAAACATTCTTGAAACTTGAAACACAATATGCTTTTCCTTGTTTCCTTACCTTCAAGAGATTAACTGTCACGCCCCGAATCCCATCGAGACATGATTGGCACCCGTAGCCGATAAGGCCCGAGAGAACCAACCTTTGCCTATGCTCAATCATATGCATATAATCTTCATAACCACCATTGCATAATATTACGAAAGGAGAACATGGGACATATTTAGGCATACATATGAAACTTGGCCGTTGAGGCCATCCAATCAAAACAACATGTGTCTTTTACACTATTACACCCACATCGGTCTACAAAAGCCTCTAACAAGAGCATTGACCAAAATGAACCATAAGTCGGGACAAGTCCCCGCTTTACACATTATGTACAATACCAAAACGTATATACATTCTGACTCGGAGAAGCCCCAAATGAGCTGGAGCTCACCAAAGAACCGCTAACACTGGCAATCTACTGAGGAGGCCTACTGGGACCTGCGCCTGCAGCAAGTAAGGTAAATTCCCCGAGAGGGGTCAGTACGAAATAAGTACTGAGTATGCAAGGCTCAGATGAAACTATACAACACGTGAATATTTCAATGAATATGTCAATGAACTCAAAACATATGAATACTCAATGTGAATAAGTCACCATGTAACGCTTTGGAAACCATGTGGATTGTTTTCATTATTTTCATTACTTTCTTTATCTCAATGCTCACATGCCATTACATATCACAATGTACCCGGGCCCCGACTGATCAGTGGGTCTTTCATATCATCATATAGGGATCGAGTCGAGCTAGGCTTATGCCCCTAGACTTGCCACCCTTGGGATCGAGTCGAGCTAGGCTTACGCCCCTAGACTTGCCACCCATAAATCCATATCTCGGGATCGAGTCGAGCTAGGCTTACGCCCCTAGACTTGCCACCCGTACTTGATCATTGACCACATTTGCATTACTTTGTTCATTACTTTGAGATTGATACTTTGATAATCATAACATCACTTTGGAACTTTGGAACATAACATTGTTGGAAACTTTGAATCATTGACCAATAAGTGAAGGACATATGAATAAATATCAATGAGAAATAGAACATAACTAGCACCATGATACCATTGGAACCATTGGACAATAATCCATGAACAAGAGACACAAGTATAGGCACTATTGGAATATTGAAACATAGCCTTCTTTGAACTTTCGGAACATTAACCATGAATATGAGAAGTGATATTCACAATGGATCAATGAGTAGGAAATATAAGACAATGACCATAGATAATTGCATATGGGATACCTTAGTATATTTCGGAATAGAACTAGAGAAATGTCAATGTGAACACTATTGGCCGTAGAAAGATACGGACAAAGTAACCTTACATACCTTGGATTCGCAATACGAATCTATAACCTTAGATGCGTAGACAATAAGCCCGCTCCTTCTTTATGTGTCACTCTACAAATACATAACGAAATTCACATTAACCATCAATTACTTTACAAATGCATACCATGTCAATGAATTACATGTTTGGCTTTAAACATGTCATTTCCCCTTGACAAAACCATTGATCATACTATTATTCCAAAAATTCCATAATATTCCCAACATTGACCAATACATAAAAATCAACACATTTCACCACAATACTTCTCCTTTACACTTTCTTATCCTTAACACATCCCAAATAAGCCATCAAAGCACCTTAATTCAACTCATAACACATATCGGCCAAAATCCCATAATTTCCACTTTTTGACAAGAACAAATTTAATGCCAAAAATAACACCATACATGTTCATATTTTATCCATACCATGCTTTTTCATCAAAGGCACAAGGCCTAATTCAAGTTCAATTCACCAAGATAGTATATCTTACACCAAAAATAAAATACACTATTCATCACTTTGCCAACACCACTAGCATAATATACATAATCTCCCATGCATATAATATGTTAATCCATGAGGAGAAATACTTACCAAGGCTTGGAATATGTTGATCTTGTCCAAGGAGTCCAAAGGGATTATTTGCCTTAGGGTTTGGAAAAGAGAGAAATGTTTTAAGAAAATATCCAAAAGTTATGAGAGCTTTTGATAATAAAATCTGATGTTGGGGACTTTATATAGACCCAAGGTCATTCTTAGTTCCATGTGGCATTAAGGGATATGTGCAATTGGTCCATTATTGCAAGAATGGGTCATTTCCTCTTTGGGCCAAGTCTTTTAATCCCATTTGGGCCTAATTTTGGGCCCAATCATACATATCCATGCAACCCAAAGATTTCATGTATTATTCACCATATATCTCATGTTTACATATTTCTATAATGTCACGACAACATCCTCTTAAAAGATTCTCATTCGTCGCCTCGATCGCAAAAATTGGAATTCTAGTCACCCTTGGCTTCATTGAACATTTTGGATCACTATTCACATTTTATGATTTGATCATGTAGGAGTATGTAGGAGTGTATTGAAGTGTTTGACTCTTATGCTCCATGAAATCACAACACACCTCCTACGACGATCTAATCGCACATGTTACGTCCGATATCAAATGTTTCCCCAATGACACTATAAAACACATATGCATGGCATCTCAACACCTATGTAGATATGATCCCAAGGTATCAAGTGAGGTTATAAAGTACGGGGTGTTACATTCTTCCCCCCTTAGAAACATTCGTCCTCGAATGTTAACAACAGTGTCTTATATACAACAAATACATCTTTACTCTAACATACCTATACACATTCACATAATGCTTTTAAATACTTACTTGTTATTGTTCCACCTCCGCACTGTGAACTTCTTGGTCCATTTGGAATAAGTGGGTATACTTGGATTTCATCATTTCTTCCGCTTCCCACGTGATCTCCTCTACTTGTTGATTTCTCCACAGGACTTTTACGGATGCTATGTCTTTATTTCTCAATCTCTTTACTTGTCGATCTAGGATAGCAATGGGCACCTCTTCATAAGTGAGATCCTCTGCCACTTGAACATCTTCTACGGGCACAATACGTGAAGGATCTCCTATGCATTTCCGGAGCATCGACACATGAAATACCGGATGGACTGATGAAAGGTCCTGGGGTAGTGCCAACTCATACGCAACTTGCCCAAATCTTCTAATAATTTCATATGGGCCTATGTAACGTGGACTCAATTTTCCTTTCTTTCCGAACCGCATTACCCCTTTCATCGGTGACACCTTTAAAAATACCCAATCACCTATGGCAAA
Organism: Capsicum rhomboideum; assembly: GCA_031232105.1. Taxonomy (NCBI): domain Eukaryota; kingdom Viridiplantae; phylum Streptophyta; class Magnoliopsida; order Solanales; family Solanaceae; genus Capsicum; species Capsicum rhomboideum. The sequence goes on from CP124707.1 coordinate 51,691,003, forward strand.
TTCAAGCCCTCTTCTTCTCACATCGGCATATGACTTGTGACGACTTTGAGCCGTTTGTAACCGTTGTTGGATAACTTTAACTTTCTCCACGGCTTGGTGAACAATATCTGGCCCAAGTAAAGCAGTTTCTCCTGCTTCAAACCACCCAATTGGTGCTCTACATTTTCTTTCATACAAGGCTTCGTAAGGTGCCATTTTAATACTTGAATGATAGCTATTGTTATATGCAAATTCAATAAGAGGCAAATGGTCATCCCAACTACCTTGAAAATCCAACGTACATGCTCGTAGCATATCTTCAAGTGTCTGAATAGTACGTTCGGCTTGTCCATCAGTCTGAGGATGGAAAGCCGTACTCAAATTCACCTGAGTACCCAAACTCCGCTGAAAAGATTTCCAAAAGTGTGCTGTGAACTGTGCTCCTCTGTCTGATATAATAGAAAGTGGAATACCATGCAATCGTACTATCTCCTTTACATAAAACTTTGCATAATCCTCAGCTGTATAGGTCGTCTTGATCGGTAGAAAATGCGCTGACTTGGTAAGCCTGTCCACTATGACCCATATAGAATCAAACTTCCGCAATGTACGAGGCAAACCCGTAATAAAATCCATATTAATCATATCCCACTTCCAGACTGGAAGATTGATACATTGCATGTAACCTCCCGGTTTCTGATGTTCCACTTTCACTTGTTGACAATTTGGGCACTGCGCGACAAATTCTGTAATGTTCTTTTTCATGTTGCCCCACCAATACACCTCTTTCAATTCATGGTACATTTTAGTAGCACCTGGATGAATGGAATAGCGCGAATGGTGCGCCTCTGTCAGTATTCGTGTCCTCAGCTGATCTACATCCGGTACACATATTCTCCCTTGACATTGAAGCACCCCTTCCGGTGTAATATCAAATGCCTTGGTCAAATTCTTCTGCACATTCTCCTTTAGCTGCAATAAAATAGAATCTGCATACTGTTTCTCTTTCACTTCAGCTATCAAAGAGGATTCTGCTGCATTCTGCACCATAACTCTATCATCTGCGGTTTCAATAAGGCGAACTCCCAAGCTGGCTAATTGATTCAAGTCTTTGATTATCTCACGCTTTTTATTCAACTGACCACTAGTGCTTTCTACTGCCTTACGGCTCAATGCATCAGCTACTACATTTGCTTTGCCTGGGTGATAAAGAATATCAATGTCATAGTCTTTTAAAAGCTCTAACCACCTTCGTTTCCTCAAATTGAGTTCCTTCTGCTTAAAAAGATATTGCAAGCTTTTGTGATCCGTATAGATGTCAACATGAACACCATATAAATAATGACGCCATATCTTTAAAGCAAAAACTACCGCTGCCAATTCAAGATCATGTGTGGGATAGTTTTTCTCATGTGGCCGCAACTGTCGTGAGGCATATGCTATCACCCTGCCATGCTGCATCAATACACATCCGAGACCAATCCCGGAAGCATCACAATACACTGTATAGCCCTCTGTGCCTTCAGGAAGAACTAACACTGGTGTAGAAGTCAACTTATCTTTCAGGTTTTGAAACCCTCTTTCACATGCATCATTCCATTGAAATTTAATTGCCTTGTGAGTTAACTTTGTCAATGGTGCCGCAATAGAAGCAAAACCTTCTACAAATCTTCGGTAATAACCTGCCAAACCCAGAAAACTGCGAATCTCTGTGGGTGTCGTAGGTCTTGGCCAATTCTTCACTGCTTCTATCTTTTGGGTATCAACCTGTATGCCTTCATCTGATACAATGTGACCCAAGAACGCGACTGATTTCAACCAAAACTCACATTTGGAGAATTTTGCATACAACTTACGCTCACGGAGAATTTGCAACACTTGTCGTAAGTGATAAACATGGTCTTCTGGTGATCTTGAATAAATAAGGATGTCATCTATAAATACTGTCACGAACAAGTCTAGGAATGGCTTGAACACTCTGTTCATCAAATCCATAAACACAGCCGGTGCATTTGTTAGCCCAAATGACATAACTAAAAATTCATAATGGCCATACCGTGTTCGGAAAGCTGTCTTGGGTACATCCTCCTCTCTAACTCTGACCTGATGGTAACCCGACCTCAAGTCAATTTTTGAAAAACACCTGGCACCCTGTAACTGATCAAACAAATCATCAATGCGAGGAAGGGGGTATTTATTCTTGATCGTTACTTTATTCAGTTGCCGATAGTCGATGCACATTCTCAAGGTGCCATCTTTCTTGCGTACGAATAATACCGGTGCACCCCACGGGGACATACTAGGCCTAATGAAGCCTTTATCCAGCAAATCTTTCAACTGCTCCTTCAATTCACGCAGTTCCACTGGAGCCATTCTATATGGAGGGATAGAAATAGGCTGAGTGCCTGGAATCACATCAATGCCGAATTCCACTTTCCGTTCTGGGGGTAAACCTGGAAGATCCTCTGGAAATACATCAAGAAATTCATTGACAACCGGTACAGACTGTGGAGTTAATGGTTCTGCATCATTATCTTTCACTCGTACCAAATGACATATGTATCCCTTGGCAATCATTTTTCTGGCTTTCAAATAGGAAATAAATCTTCCTCGTGGTGCCCCTACCTTACCCTGCCATTCTAGAACATTTTCCTGTGGAAAACAAAATTGCACCTTCTTGGCCCGGCAATCTACCGTAGCATAACAAGAGGCCAACCAATCCATTCCCATAATTACATCAAAATCCACCATGTTCAATTCAATAAGATCGGCCAACGTATCATGACCACACACAGTTACCACACAGTTACGATACACTCTCTTTGCAACAATATATTCACCAACCGGTGTAGACACTTCAATTGACTTAATTAATATTTCCGGTGTCGTTGCAAATTTCGCAGTAACCAATGGAGTAACATAGGAAAATGTAGAGCCTGGGTCAATTAATGCATATACATTATGTGATAATATGGATAATGTACCTGTGACGACATCTGGGGAAGCCTCTGAATTCTGGCGGTCCACCAAAGCATAAGTGCGATTCTGGACCCCGCTAGTACTGGCTCCTCCTCTGGTACCTCTACCACGACCAATAGGCTGCACCCCTCGGCCCTGTGAAGGAACCGATACTGAAGACGCAATAGCCGACCCAGCTGGTTGTGCTATACCACCCATGCTCCGCTGTGGACATTCTCTCGCTATATGTCCCGGCATACCACACCAAAAGCAGGCATTCATCCCTGTTCGACATGTACCTGTGTGCATACGCCCGCAGTGCTGACACTGCTGACGAGGGAAACCTGCTGCCTGTGATCCATGACCCCCACTACTCTGTCCAGCTGAACCACCTCGAAACCCTCGAGACTGAGAATAAGCACTCCCTGTGGAATAAGAGAATGACGGTCTAGGTGGTCTCGGAAACATGCGGGGCCTAGATCCTCCTTGGGACATCATAGGTGGTCCCATAGGTCTAGCCCTTTTGGACTGTCCCCTATCAAATTCATGTACCCTTCGTCTCTGTCGTTGATCTTCCATTTTCTGGGCGAAGGCTTGTATGCGAGCAATGTCCATGTCCCTATTCAAGGCCGCAATAGTGCAATCTCTTACCAAGTATGGCTCTAGTCTGTCCACATATCTATGGACCCTGTCTGTCATCGTAGCCACAACATTTGGCGCATATCGAGCCAAGGAATTAAATTGCAAAATATATTCCCGAACACTCATATTTCCTTGACGCAAATTCAGGAACTGATCTGCACGTGCTTCCCGAACCTCATATGGAAGATAATGATCGAGGAAGGCCACTTTAAACTCTTCCCATGTCGGTGAATCTGCACCAATGTCACGGGATTTCTTCCAATCTTCATACCACAATATTGCTTCTCCTTTCAACCTGTACGCGGCAAGTTCCACTGTTTCTATCCCTGTCACATGCATAACTTCCAAGGCCCTCTGAATTTGATCCACGAAGTCCTGTGGATCAGCTTTTGGATCTGCCCCTGTGAATATAGGAGGGTCCAGTTTCAAGAAATCTTGTGTTCTGCGACTTGCCATTCTAGCCTCATCATCATCATGTGCCATAGCACCAGCTCTGCCCTGGCTTTGTGCCGCCACTAACTGTGTCAACATCTGTACAGCATTCCTAAGATCCTGATCTGTGGCATTTGTCGGTGGTTCCATGGGCACTTCCCTTCTTCTCGGCTCTTCTGGAGCTGAAGAAGTAGAAGAAGCTCGCGTTGCGAACTCAGTTTCAGCCCCACCTTGATCAACTTGCTCAGGTGCTGGTCTACTTTCTCCTTCACCAGCAATTCTATCTATCAGCTTACTTTTACCTTTTCCTCTTCCTCTTCTAGTATTCGGCATTTTGACTATACCAAAGAAAAACAATTACCAAAATCAGATACAATACAACTGACAACATTGGCTCTATTGCACGATCTAGAGTGAATGAAAGAAACAACATCCTAAATGTCCCGTAGCCTCCTACTTATAAATGTGGTGCACAACTCATCGATAAGTAAGACTCTACTCAGACACGACTTTGTAGACATCCTTAGACCGACTGCTCTGATACCACTTTTGTCACACCCCGAATTCCATCGAGACATGATTGGCACCCGTAGCCGATAAGGCCCGAGAGAACCAACCTTTGCCTATGCTCAATCATATGCATATAATCTTCATAACCACCATTGCATAATATTACGAAAGGAGAACATGGGACATATTTAGGCATACATATGAAACTTGGCCGTTGAGGCCATCCAATCAAAACAACATGTGTCTTTTACACTATTACACCCACATCGGTCTACAAAAGCCTCTAACAAGAGCATTGACCAAAATGAACCATAAGTCGGGACAAGTCCCCGCTTTACACATTATGTACAATACCAAAACGTATATACATTCTGACTCGGAGAAGCCCCGAATGAGCTGGAGCTCACCAAAGAACCGCTAACACTGGCAATCTACTGAGGAGGCCTACTGGGACCTGCGCCTGCAGCAAGTAAGGTAAATTCCCCGAGAGGGGTCAGTACGAAATAAGTACTGAGTATGCAAGGCTCAGATGAAACTATACAACACGTGAATATTTCAATGAATATGTCAATGAACTCAAAACATATGAATACTCAATGTGAATAAGTCACCATGTAACGCTTTGGAAACCATGTGGATTGCTTTCATTATTTTCATTACTTTCTTTATCTCAATGCTCACATGCCATTACATATCACAATGTACCCGGACCCCGACTGATCAGTGGGTCTTTCATATCATCATATAGGGATCGAGTCGAGCTAGGCTTATGCCCCTAGACTTGCCACCCTTGGGATCGAGTCGAGCTAGGCTTACGCCCCTAGACTTGCCACCCATAAATCCATATCTCGGGATCGAGTCGAGCTAGGCTTACGCCCCTAGACTTGCCACCCGTACTTGATCATTGACCACATTTGCATTACTTTGTTCATTACTTTGAGATTGATACTTTGATAATCATAACATCACTTTGGAACTTTGGAACATAACATTGTTGGAAACTTTGAATCATTGACCAATAAGTGAAGGACATATGAATAAATATCAATGAGAAATAGAACATAACTAGCACCATGATACCATTGGAACCATTGGACAATAATCCATGAACAAGAGACACAAGTATAGGCACTATTGGAATATTGGAACATAACCTTCTTTGAACTTTCGGAACATTAACCATGAATATGAGAAGTGATATTCACAATGGATCAATGAGTAGGAAATATAAGACAATGACCATAGATAATTGCATATGGGATACCTTAGTATATTTCGGAATAGAACTAGAGAAATGTCAATGTGAACACTATTGGCCGTAGAAAGATACGGACAAAGTAACCTTACATACCTTGGATTCGCAATACGAATCTATAACCTTAGATGCGTAGACAATAAGCCCGCTCCTTCTTTATGTGTCACTCTACAAATACATAACGAAATTCACATTAACCACCAATTACTTTACAAATGCATACCATGTCAATGAATTACATGTTTGGCTTTAAACATGTCATTTCCCCTTGACAAAACCATTGATCATACTATTATTCCAAAAATTCCATAATATTCCCAACATTGACCAATACATAAAAATCAACACATTTCACCACAATACTTCTCCTTTACACTTTCTTATCCTTAACACATCCCAAATAAGCCATCAAAGCACCTTAATTCAACTCATAACACATATCGGCCAAAATCCCATAATTTCCACTTTTTGACAAGAACAAATTTAATGCCAAAAATAACACCATACATGTTCATATTTTATCCATACCATGCTTTTTCATCAAAGGCACAAGGCCTAATTCAAGTTCAATTCACCAAGATAGTATATCTTACACCAAAAACAAAATACACTATTCATCACTTTGCCAACACCACTAGCATAATATACATAATCTCCCATGCATATAATATGTTAATCCATGAGGAGAAATACTTACCAAGGCTTGGAATATGTTGATCTTGTCCAAGGAGTCCAAAGGGATTATTTGCCTTAGGGTTTGGAAAAGAGAGAAATGTTTTAAGAAAATATCCAAAAGTTATGAGAGCTTTTGATAATAAAATCTGATGTTGGGGACTTTATATAGACCCAAGGTCATTCTTAGTTCCATGTGGCATTAAGGGATATGTGCAATTGGTCCATTATTGCAAGAATGGGTCATTTCCTCTTTGGGCCAAGTCTTTTAATCCCATTTGGGCCTAATTTTGGGCCCAATCATACATATCCATGCAACCCAAAGATTTCATGTATTATTCACCATATATCTCATGTTTACATATTTCTATAATGTCACGACAACATCCTCTTAAAAGATTCTCATTCGTCGCCTCGATCGCAAAAATTGGAATTCTAGTCACCCTTGGCTTCATTGAACATTTTGGATCACTATTCACATTTTATGATTTGATCATGTAGGAGTATGTAGGAGTGTATTGAAGTGTTTGACTCTTATGCTCCATGAAATCACAACACACCTCCTACGACGATCTAATCGCACATGTTACGTCCGATATCAAATGTTTCCCCAATGACACTATAAAACACATATGCATGGCATCTCAACACCTATGTAGATATGATCCCAAGGTATCAAGTGAGGTTATAAAGTACGGGGTGTTACATTAACACCTTACCTTGTGAGGGATAGTCATACTAACTCGCACTTTTACTCCTTCACTAATTTTATGAAATCGTATATAAGTAAGTATGAGACACCGAGCCTTTACCCTTGGTGGACTAAAACAAATAACAGAGCATACTATTTGAATTCTTCTATCTTGCACTTATACTCTCTAAAATGTGATCCATACTTAATGAGACACATAGTAACCATTCACATTACCTTTTTGACAATCTTATATTCTTTACATAGAAATCATGACACTAAAGCAAAGCACACACTTAGATATATTTCACTCCACTTATTTAACTCATGAGATTGATGTCCTCACCTATGGGGAATAAGTATACTAACTTGCACTTCACCCTTCATATTACTCTTATGAGATTTGCACTTTACGCTTGTGAGAGAGATTGGTTCATTCACTTGATATAACATTGCTTGAACACAACATCTTGGAACCATTGGAAGAATAGTCAATGCATAAGAGACATGAGTATAACTCTATGGGAACTTGGACCATGACATGATTGGAATAATGTTACTCAACCAAACAAGCTTTCTTTACCTTAATGCTCCCATTGGGATAGCTCTCTTAACATTTACTATCTCATGATAGCTTACGAACTTTAGCCAATTAATAAAAGACAAGTGAATCCTCATTCGTCTACAAATGTGAATAACAAGATATGTCAATCGTACTTGACACTCTATAGAACCCTCATGGAATGTAACACGTTTGGATCCTTAGGATACCGATCCATATTTACTAATAACCATGAGTCATACAAGTTACCATTGACCAATGAATGAAAAATATATGAGTAACTCTAGCCAACTCTTGGATACGGAATACCTTAGAGTATTTCGGAATCGAATGAGTATTATGACAATGTGAGCACCATATGCTGCAGAAGGACATAGGAGAGAAACCTTACATACCTTCACTTCCAATTACGAATACACAAGCTTATGTATGAACACAGTAGTCCAGCTTCTTCCTTACGTCTCACTCTACAATACAAGTTCATATCGGAATTTACATTAGCATCTATTCTTTATAAGGCGTACAAGACGACAATGAACCATGTGCCTACTATATAACGTCATGTTACACCCCCTTACAATACAATCCACTGCATTTCCATAGCAACTTCACCATAACATGACCCACATTGACCAAGATTTCATACAACAATAGCATTTCACATCACACTTACCCTTTATGCCTTCTCATTTCCATTCCGTCACATTTACGCTTATCAATATGCCTCATAACAACATATGAACAACCATCCACATTTAATACAGTCCAATCATGCCTTCATACGACACTTTAAAGTCATTAAAACAACATCACAAGTTGATAATTACATCCATGAAGGGTACGGGGGCTTCGGGAAACCAACGGAAGACGAAAACATACAAACCGAATCTGGGGGCTGACCTGCGCTGCCACCTGCGCACGCAGGTGGCAAGGTGCGCGCGCATGTGCCCTATGGCAGCAGCCAGAGGCATCTGCGTTGGCATCTGCGCACGCAGGTGCCTCCGTCTGCGGGGGCGGATGCCCGTTTGGTCCGAAATGGCTCCGTTTTGGGTCTTTTAATGCCATGAATGGTCCATGATCATAACCAAACTCATTTGCACATATTTTTGACCATCTAACAGGCCAACTACCAGCCATGATCTCACAACACACATACAACACCCAAAACCACACTTTACGGCCACTACGACACCAAAACCACAATCGATTTCCCAATAACCATTACAAATGTTATGCACAAGAATTAAACATGGTAAGACCATAATCACATCTCACATGTCAATATTGAATCCATCAAGTCCATGTCCTTCAAGACCACAAATCCATATTCAAGTTTACAAGACAAATTATCCTCCGATTTCACAAACATGTAACATGTCATACTTTGTGAACTTCTCCATATTCCACCAACATAACCAACATAATATAAATCATGTGTCATGCATAAAATATATTAAATCACCATTATAAACACTTACCAAGTCTTGTACAAAATGATCTTGATCAAGGAGTGCCTTAGAGTTCTTTGAGAGACAAAAAGAAATTTGTGGAAAAGTCTAGAAACACATGAGAGACTAAGGATGATAAAAATATGATTTTTTTCTCTATATATAGTCCCTCCAAGTCTCTCTTATCCCTTCCTTGCATTAAATGCAATGGTTGAGTTGGTCAAATGGACAAATTGGAAGAATGGGTCAAAATTATGTGTTTGGGCCATGTCTTCTTTATGTTTTTGGGCTTCAATTTGGGCCCAATGGTGCAAGATTTAGTCATGCCCACAAATAAATGTATAAATCATCAAATCTCCCATATTGTACTAATTCCATAAAGGTACATGTAGTCGTTTAGGTTCGGCAACATACGGAGTGTTACACTTCCCACAAAATTCTAATCCCATGTACTAAGCCCAATATAAATTCTCCCATTACGAACATTACAAAATTCATACTTTGTACTCTCGACACTCGCGTAACCATTGTTCAACGTCGTCGCATAGGGTTTCGCAGTTACGGGGTGTTACACAAACCTTGTTCAAAAAGTGGTTCAAGTTTATGAAATTACATTGTAGCCCTCTTAGATATTTATATCATGACATTATTAACCTTGATGTATTCATGTTGGGCATCTTATTAATTATATTGTTGCACTAATTATATATGACATAAGAAAGGGCCAATTTCTATTTTCATTTGACCTGACAGGAAACTGAAGAAACAAATTCATAATAAAATAAAATTCGCTTATTTGAGAAAATTTTGGATTTAGTACTGCAATTCCTCCATCATATTCAGCTTCACAAGGTTCGCCACGAATTATTTGCAGAGATTTTTTAGGTTGTCAGTAAATTTTAATATCTGATAGTCAGCCCGTGATTAGATCACCAGTTAATGTCTATCATAAGATTTGTCTGCTGTTACTTTATAAGTGATCCGCATGTGTAAATATTGATTACACTGTCAATACGTAGAACATAAACTCAATTAAGTTGTAACATATCATAACAAAAAGAATTTCTAAATAAAATAAAATAATTAGGCCATTGTATGTACACGAGAGAGACAACCTTATTGAATTGGGAAATTATTATCACGACTACCTGTGGCATAAACTTGGAAACCTACAAGAAGAAAAAATGATAGTAAAAGGAAGAAAAAGATCACGACACGTATTGTCCGCTCTTCATCGAGGAGAGATAAGGAGGAATTGCAAAAAAGGAATAGTGTGTTCAGGATAGGTCACCTATGTCACTATTGGTGTAGCCACATGCAATGAAGGGTGATCTGTTGTACACCTTTCATCGAAAAATTATACTATGTATATAGAACATTGCATGAACTATATAGGTTAAAAGTTACTTCTTTTACGTATATATTAAATCTTAACACCCTTAAACGAAATTTCTGGCTCTGCTACTGTAAAATGTCACCACCTTAGGGTGCGACCCTTTCACAAACCTTGCGAGATGAGATGCTTTGTGCACAAGACCTTCCGGCCCTTTGTGTTGTGAGTACATAATATTCCAACAAAACTACAATCTCTTTCACCTTCTGAGTGTTATCATCTTGATGAGACTTCCAACCAATATGTTAAATGAACAATCAAAGAATGCTAATGATATAGGAGAAAAGAAACAGAAAACCAACAGAACGTCGATCCTTCATTCAATTTAATAAGTTACCAGTATCACTGTATGCAGTCAAATCTATACATACAATATAATTTTCCAAGGAAGAGTGTTTATTTGACCAGCCTTCTGTCAATGTGGTATCACCACCGACTGTTTGGGGAAGGTATTTACATATCACCACTACTTGGTTTCTTAGCCTAAAGCCAATGTGCAGATCTCATTTGACAGACAATTATATACTCCTCTGACAACATCTTGTACTTCTTTTTGTTCCCTAAAAACTGGAATTGCTCTACACTCATTCCTCTGAGCTATTTAATCTCGCTAGATTGACCATTTTCCTGTTTGGCGCAAATTCACCTGCAATTGGTTTTTCGACAAGGTATTTCGTCAGCAAAAGGAAGATGTGATCATATTTCGAAATGAAATTTTAAAAAATGGATTATTGCATACCCAAGTTCTTTCGCGAATCTCTTTTTCAGGACAAGACTCTAGTTCCTCTGTTTAAACACGTGCCCTTCATAGGCAGTGGTACCGATGTTGTTCTCCAAGTAACCATGGTCCCAGTTTGCACTGGAAAAGTAATCAAAAATGAAAGAGTGAAATTTGTTAAAACCACTTATAAGTAATTAAAACATAGACAATACTTATTACTTTTATAAAGATCGAAGTCAACAATCTAGTGCAAACAGTAAGATAAAAAGATGGTGTATTCCTAATCCATAATGATCTAAACATATTATGTTTCCCATTTTCCTTTAAAAGAAGCATAAGAGAACTGAAAATGGGATACTGCATCTTTCAAGGAAGAATAATTGCTGGAGGTACGTTTGATTCCTGAAAATAGTTCCCTTTGCTACATATAGTTTTTGATGTGAGGCGACTTACTGGTAGCTCCAATGCTTCTTTCATTCACCTGCTTTGGCACAACTTTCTTGTTTCGTGCACATTCATCTGCAATAGGATTTTGGACAGGCTACTCATCAGCAAATATGAAGATGTGATTTTAATTTATAATGAAACGTGGTATTCTGGTCTAAGAGAGATATCAGGCAACTCATCACTCATCAGCAAAAATATAGATATATGTAGATTTGAATAGAACGGATTATTTCATACCCTAGTACTTCCGCGGATCTCTTTCTCAAGCCAAGACTTTAGTTGTTCTGTTACAGAGGGAACATGTGAGTGATACTGGTGTTATTCTCAAAGTAACCACAATCCCAGTCTGCACTGCAAAAGTAATCAAAAACAAAAAGAGTGAAACTTGTTAAAGCCACTTATAAGTAATCAAAACGAAGACGGTACTTATTACTTTTATAAAGATCGAAGTCAACAATCTAGTGCAAACAGTAAGATTAAAAGATGGTGTATTCCTAATCGACAATGATCTAAACATCTTATGTTTCACATTTTCCTTCAAAAGAAGCATAAGAGAACTGAAAGAGATCACGAGGCAGATGAACCTCAACTTCACCTTGTACTCCAACGTCTCACGTTGTGCTGGATCTTTGATTGTTTCATCTTATTCCCGACCTCCCTGCCATAACAAGAGAGATACTTACATTTAAAACAAAGATTTCTACGAATATAACAATCTGAGAGAGCATCAAAATCATACAACAAAGTCAAAATCTGAAACTCGATACTCAGAAAAGCAGAATACTGGCTTGCAGTAAATGAATACAGATTGAACCTCCCTCCATGTTTTACCTGGTACAAGAATGAAAATGGGCCATGAAAAAGTGTATTGCCAAGGTTAGAGCATGATCCATACCTTTCGACATGAAAATGTTAGATGCAGAAGTGTTAAAACTGACACGTACCACATACAGTTTTTGTATTTAAAACAGAGATTTCCTTAAATATAACTATCAGAGAGAGCATCAAAATGAACTACTAGTAAGTTTTAAAGCCATGGATCAGTGGCTACCTTTAAGAATGACACTTTGCCTTTTCTCTATGGACTTATTAGAAGAGCTTATAAAACATCCTCATCAACCAATGATAACGCGATGAAATCTTTATACATCTGCAGAAAGACATGATCAGGGGAATAGGTATAGTTAAAAACTCAACTAAGAGATATGTTGAAAATCACAACATGCACGATTCCAACATATCTGAAGGAGTGATGGTACAAATTAAGTTAATAATTATGCCACTTTTGCCAGTTCTGACTCAAATATCACACAACAATGCCAAAGAAGTTTAGGTATACGTTCTTGTCTGAGACTCCAATTGACCAATTTGAACAAAGAAAATAACAAATAATCCATCCATCTCATTTGCCAGCTCTGGTTCTAAATCTCAATTCTGTCACACAACAAGATAAAAATCAAACAGTGTACTCCTAGCTGAGTCCTAGGACTACATACTAGTACTTTTTTGATACCTTAAAATTAGAGTTGCTCTGGACTAATTTATCGGCATGCTACAATAACAACAACAACATAACCAGTGTAGTCCCACAAAGTGGGGTCTGGGGAAGGTAGTGTGTACGCCCCATACAAGTTTTGTTACAAACAGAGGAAATATGTGCCGTTCATATGCAGTTTTGTTCTCAAATACCATGTTCCCATTTTGCACTGCGAAAACAACCCAAATCAAAAAAGACTGAAACTTGTTAAAACCACTTAAAAGCAATCGAGATATAGATGTTACTTATCCGTTTCAATTTGTTCGTCTTACTTTCCTTTTTAGTCCGTTAAAAAAAGAATGTCTCTTTCCTTTTTTTGACAACTCTTTAATTCTAACTTTCTGCATAACATGTTTAAAACCACAAGATTAAAGGACATTTTGGTACATTCTACATATCTTTAGTTTCAGATTACAAGATTCAAAAGTTTCCTTTACTTTCTTAAATTCCCTGTGGCAAACAAATTGAAATGGAGGGGAGTATTACTATATCAAGATCGGTTTCAACAAGAAACAGAAGACATTAACGACAAAAAGAAGTTAGTTATTCTGGCCCAAAAGAGATCATGAGCGAGGACAAACCTCAACTTCACCTCGTACTCCAACTTCCTCCGCTGTCTCACGCTGTACTGAATCTTCAACTGTTTCATCTATTTCCCAACCTCCCTGCCATAACATGAGAGACATTTATATTTAAAACAAAGATTTCCTCTGATGTAACAACCACATAGAGCATCAACATGAACTATTAACAAGTTTTAAAGTCATCCTTTAACTGACCTTGGTTAATCATGGCTCAACACAGGTCGGATACGAGATGGAGAATCCATTGACAAAACTCAATGTTGCTATGTACATCACCTATTGATAAGCTCTATCGATAAGGGAAAAAAGAAGAAAGAATGAGAAGAAATAATTTATATAAAAACAATTATCACCATATCTGCTCCTCCTTGACCTAACGAACACAATTTCATTATTAAGTAGGGGGAAAAAACAAATCATGAGATATATACCTATATATACATAGAAGTTACTTATTACTTTTAAAAAGATCGAAGTCAACGAGATAAACAACAAACAGTTAAGATAAAAAGATTGCTTATTCCTAATACACAATGATCACAACATCTTATGTTTCACATTTTCCTTCAAAAGAAGCAAAAGAACTGAAGGAGATCATGAGGGAGAACGAACCTCGGCTTCACTCCAGCTTTCTCCACCGTCTCGCACAGTGCTGCATCTTTAATTGTTTCATCTTATTCCCAATCTCCCTGCCATAACAAGAGAGATACTGTAACACTCCCAAAGTTCATGCTTGTTCTTAGTGGGTTACCATGTGTTAGGGTCATGAGAAGTCCCTAACACGTAGTTGAATTGAAAACTCCTCTTTCGGTCAAGTTCTAGTGTGAGATTCTTTTTGAGTCAACTTCAAACGCTCATAACTCCTTTAATATGAAGTTTTTTGCAGCACAAGACTCACCAAATGAAATATCTTTAAGTCTTCTTTCCAACGCATCCAATTCGCCTTAATCCGATATCAGAGTAGAACGTTATGCCCATTTTACCTGAGGGTGTCTGTCTGTCAGAGACTGACGACCAGAGTTGACGAGCCGTCAACTGGTTGAAGACCCGTCAACTGAAGCCTTCAACCTTAACCAGTAAGATCAAAAAATTGTCCCAAAAGTGACGAAATGGTTGATGAGCCGTCAACGGGTCGTCAACCAAGTCGTCAGACGTGAAATTTCTGCTTTTTTTTTTTGTTTCCTTAGGGGTAGTTTGGTCCTTTCCTTACCTCAAAACCTCTCCCCGCGAATTAAATCACTCAATAAACATTATTTACTCAGCATTTATCAAGTTTTCATCTCTCTTTCTCCTCTACACTCTGAAGAAAAATCAAATTAGGGTTTCTTCTCAAAGTTCAACTTCCAAGGCTCCAAACTCAAGTTTTCCTTCAAGATATCTACAAGTTCAGGTATGTGGGGTTTGAACAAGGGTTTCCTTTCATCCTTGTGCCCAAGAACTTCATTTTCATAAATGATTTTACGGATTTGATGAATAGGGTTCATACCCACATTACATGAATTTGAAACTATGATGTTCCCTTATGAATTAAATTGCATTTATTACAAGAATACATGGTTTGCTCATGTTTTTACTCGTATGGTTGATCTTATGAATTGAATTTTAGTGTTCTTGACATGAAATACCATAAGTTGGTAAATGTATATGATTTTAGCATGATTTGCTCAGTTTACAAGAAATTCAGACTTACGATTTCAGATTCAATATGAAATTCACATATGTACTTACGGATATGAAATAGAAATAGAAGCATATTGTGGTTTCCAGACTTATAAACTCATATGGTTATTTTATGGTGAATTTCATATATGTTATGAGCAGCAATATGATTTTTGGAGTAGTATCTAGCACCGAGGGGCGAGGGTTTAGCGTATCCTAGTCCCAGAAACTACGTGCCACCGTAGGTATTCAGCTTGCCCAAATGGGCTCGGACAGGTGATCACATAGATACGCCTTTATACCCTAGCAAGTTATATTGGGTCCTTTCGATGGGGGCGTTTATATCGGACACCATGTTGCTCGCATGGTTTATGTCGGTTAAGAGAATCTCCCACAGAAATGTAAATTTTAGAAACTAAGTGTAATGACTCACTGACGTTATTGGATTATGTTTTACTATCTATGTTGTATGACAGTTCAGCTTTCAGTTTTATTCATGCAATATGATGAGTCTGTATACACTTAGCATGCATGGTTTCATCTTATGATACATACCAGTTTTACTTAATGCATGCACTCCCATATACTCAGTACATTCCATAAGTACTGACCACATACTCTATGTGCTCTGCATCCTATCATGATGTAGGTTCTGGTGTTCACCCTCAGACTCACGGTTAGCTATGATTGTCAGTGCCTACTCCCGTCTAGTTGGTGAGTCCTCATGTTCCGAGGACTTGGTTATGATTTCCTGTGTTATTTCATTAGTCCAGACTTCCATGATTTTGGGTCAGCAAGGGGTCTGTCCCAGCGGCTCTTTAGTATGTTAGAGGCTTGCCCAGACATAGTAGCTTTTCAGTTAATTCTCATGATGAGACTAGTTTTAGTTTATGCTAACAGAATTCAGACTTGATACTACGTTCTCATGTTTTTATGAATAAATACTAGTTTCCGCTCATACTATTAAGTGAATTGAATATGAATCAGTGTTGTACAGATACCATGAGTTAGCTTTGGGGCTACTTAAAGTCCTAAGCACCGTGTGACGTCCAGGGGTAAGTCTCGGAGCGTTACAGATACTTACATTTAAAACAGAGATTTCTGCTAATATAACAATCTGAGAGAGCATCAAAATCAAAATCATACAACAAAGTCAAAATTTGAAACTCCGTCCTCAGAAAAGCAGAATACTGGCTTGCAGTAAATGAATTGAACCTCCACGTTTAACTTGGTGCAAATATGAAAATGACCATGATAAAGTTAGAGCATGATTATTATTTTTCGACAAGAAAATGTTTGAACAAAGGAAATAGCATTTGAAGTATTCATCTGCTCAAAAAAGCCATGATACTTCAAAACCAATATGATAATTGATTACTGAGGAGAAATGGCCTAGTCCTTCATTCTTCACTGAAAACTAATTAAGGAAACAAAATAATTTATTTTAATGAACCATTTTAGAGCCAGTTAAATTGTAAGAAGATGCTCATACGGGTTATACATTATTTTTCAGGGCATCAAATCTAAGTTGTTAGATTATTCACTTTGACAGGAAAAGCCTGTGGAATATCAAGGATTTTCATTTTTTTCTGTGACTGTATTAGTATTGCCTGCACTTTTTGAAATCTTTTTAAAACGACAGCATAAATTTCTGGCATCCATTACTTATTGAATTAATATCGCATGATTCAAGGTCTTTAACTCACCTTGGTTAATCCAGCATAAATGGAGACAAGATGAAATTTAAATCACCCATTGATGAGCTCCTGTCAATAGGGGCAACAAAAAGGGAAAAAGAAAGAAAAAATTGATCAGTTTTGGAAGAAGACTTTGTAGCTAACTACAAAAAGAAAACAAAGTACTATATTACTGGGACTGTCGACTCTACTTGTTGCTGCAATGTGACCGTTGTTTCTTAGAAGACAAGCAACTGGCTGCATCATGGTGTTCACTATCATCATATCTGCTCCTCCTTGTCCCAAGGCAATGTTCATCATTATTTTCCCTCATTTGTAAAAAGGCCTCAACCACTGGTTCATCTTTATACAACAAGCGAAATCCATACTTTGTTTCTTTAGAAAAAGATAACATGACGTGCCTATAGTCATTTGGTGTTTTTCCATTTGCCTTAGATGTATCCCATAAGACATCAAGAGGGACCAAGAAAAATTGAATAGCAGATTCTTCTGAAGGGTTGGATAAGGCAAGTTTCTGTGTCATCGAAGACATCCCATCATCACATAAGGGAATCAATTGAGTTGTGATGTCAATTAATTCGCCAGAGTAACATATAGCAAATCCCAAGAAGTTATCACATACATACCAATTCTCAGGCAAATTGACTGATACACTTATACTAGTTCCGCGAAGGTGGAACCAACTTGGGATATCCTCCCTCAGTTCAAACAAACTGGTAAAGACTCTTCCTAGTTTGCTCTGCCAAAGTAATCCAAAAACAGAATAAAACTTGTAAAAACCATAGCTATTATCCTGTCATTACTCTCATGTAATAGACAAGCTAACACAAAATCTTGTTACTTATTTTTCATGACGTTATTTTTCATGGCGTTCTTTCCTTTTTACTCTATTCCGAAAAGAATGACACCTTTCTATTTTGGAAACTCTTTAACTTTAAGCTTTCCATTTTACCCTACGACATACTCTAATAGTCATAGAAATGCCAATGCTACATCTAAAACCAACTTCAACTTGTCAAACATTGTCATTTAAAAAAAAAATGAAAGGGCTCACGAGAGAGAACAAACCTCAACTTCACCCTGTCTTCTAGCTTCCTCCACAATCTCACGTTGTGCTTCAATTATTTCATCTTTTTCCGAGGCTCCCTGCCATAAGATGAGAGATATTTATATTATAAACAGAGATTTGATATATTAAGAAGTTTTAAACAAATCATGAGGTATATACCTATATTAAAGCTAATCCTGGGCTTGCGGGAAAGAGCTGCAAAGTTTCTGAAGAGACTGGCCTCTCTACTTGTTGCTGCAGATTCTCAAAGACAAAGCTCCCACTAACGAGATGTTCACTATCATCATATCTGGAGCAAGTGGCTTCATCATGGTGTTCACTATCATCATATCTGATCCTCCTTGTCGCCTCAAGATCAGCCTCATCTTTATACAACAAACGAAATCCAAAATCCTTTATTTCTCCAGAGAAATATAACCTAATAAGCCCATAGTCATTTGGTGTTTTTCCATTTGCCTTAGATGTATCCCATAAGCCACCAAGAGGTACCAAGAATAAATGAATATCAGAATTTACAGAATATTCTGAAAGGTTGGATAAGGTAAGTTTCTGGCTCATCCACAACATCCCGCCATTACATGAGGGAATCAATTGCGCTGTGGTGTCAATTAATTTACCAGCGTAACATACAGCAAATCCCAAGAAGTTATCCGATACATACCAATTTTCAGGCAAATTGACTAATATAATTCTATCGGTTCCTTGATGGTGGAACCAACTTGGGATACTCTCGTCCCATTTACTGGAAAACACTCTTAGTGACAAGGAATCTGAAGCAGAGATGTCATGCTGCAATGACGAGATAGTCTGAAACAACGAATTACAGATCCAATCTGCATATATTGGCGTGCCTATGAAACCCGACAACACTTTGAGCCTCTTGCAATGTGACAAGTCCAAGGATCGAAGAGCGCAAAGTTGGGCAATGCTTCGAGGCAGAATGAAGTGTTTCAAAGAGGATAAGCATCTAATGTCTTCAAGAAATCCTCCATCTATTAGATTGCAGTAACTGAGATTCAAAGTCTCCAAGTTTTGCATCCCCATGAAATCTGGCAATTCTTTAAGCTTCTCGCAATGTGATAAGTTCAAGAATCGAAGAGCACCAAGTTGGGCTATGCTTCGAGGCAAATGCTCAAAATTATTTCCACTGAGATACAACTTTTTCAAAGAGGATAAGCATCCAATGTCTTCAGGAAGTCCACCATTTATTATATTGCAATAACTGAGAATCAGATGTTCCAATGAAAGTAACCCTTCATTCACTTGAGGGAACACAAAGTACACTCCATCTTCTGATTTATCTTTTGCAAAACTCAAGTATTTAAGCTTGTTCAAGCGGACGATGGAAGAAGGAGGTCGTGAGATTAGAGTATAGCTGGCATGAAGCTCCTCCAAGTTTTCTAAATCACCTATCTCTGCTGGCAAGCTTTCAAGTTTGGAGCATTTGGACACATCTAGCTTCACCAAACCTTTCAACATGCCAATGCTGCTTGGAAGAGCTACAAGCTTTCTCATACAACTCAAATCTATCTCTGTAAGATGAGTTTGGTGCTGAAAAACACATGATGGAAATTCCCTTATCCCAGAAGGTCTCGCGTGAATCTCTAACTCCGGCTTCATTCTTTTGAGTATTTCTGGAAATTTCTCTAAACTAGAGCAATCCCTTAAACTCAGATATTCAAGAGATTCCCCACTAACAGATGGAAACCTCTTAAGGCTTTCACATTCAGACAAATCTAAGCGGATGAGTTTTTTGCAATATCCCAGGGAAGGGGGAACCTCTTCAAGACTCTCACATCCAAATAGATTCAAATGCTTCAAATTTGGCATTTCATGTTCGAGTATTTCTGGAAATTTCTCTAAACTAGAGCAATCCGTTAAATACAGATATTCAAGAGATTCCCCACTAACATATGGAAACCTCTTAAAGCTTTTACAACAAGACAAATCTAAGCGGATGAGTTTTTTGCAATATCCCAGGGAAGGGGGAACCTCTTCAAGACTCTTACATCCAAATAGATCCAAATACTTCAAATTTGGGATTTCATGTTCGAGTATTTCTGGAAATTTCTCTAAACTAGAGCAATCCCTTAAATTCAGATATTCAAGAGATTCCCCACTAACAGATGGAAACCTCTTAAGGCTTTCACATTCAGACAAATCTAAGCGGATGAGTTTTTTGCAATATCCCAGGGAAGGGGGAACCTCTTCAAGACTCTTACATCCAGATAGATCCAAATGCTCCAAATTTGGCATTTCATGTTCGAGTATTTCTGGAAATTTCTCTAAACTAGAGCAATCCCTTAAATTCAGATATTCAAGAGATTCCCCACTAACATATGGAAACCTCTTAAGGCTTTTACAAAAAGACAAATCTAAGCGGATGAGGTTTTTGCAATATCCCAGGGAAGGGGGAACCTCTTCAAGACTCTTACATCCAGATAGATCCAAATGCTCCAAATTTGGCATTTCATGTTCGAGTATTTCTGGAAATTTCTCTAAACTAGAGAAAGCCCTTAAATCCAGATATTCAAGAGATTCCCCACTAACAGATGGAAACCTCTTAAGGCTTTCACAATAAGACAAATCTAAGTGGATGAGTTTTTTGCAATATCCCAAGGAAGGGTGAACCTCTTCAAGACTCTCACATCCATACAGATCCAAACGCTCCAAATTTGGCATTCTCGTGAAATCTGGTGTTTGCATCAGGTTTAAGGAGCAGCTGAGATCTATCCATCGTAGATACGGCAAATACTGTTATTCAGAACACACAAAAAAATTCTTTTATTAAAACAAAAAAAAATTCCTCAAAAAGGGGGCAAATACTCCCATATTAGATTATTGCGAGAGTCAACAAAATATTTTCCGCGAAAATTATAAATTATTTTATTTTCACTTTTATAAATGTTGCAGAAACTAAACAAAGGTGTTATTACTATGATTTTTTAATGGTTTAACTACTCCCGTTTCTAACCTCCGTAATTTAATTTTATTGATGATTTATTGCTCTTTTTCTTTACTCTAATTTTAGATACTAGAAAAGATAACTGATACATAACCTAAAACATTTGTTGATTTTTTCAAAATTCTCTACTCCTTTTTGTTCTCTTTTTCTTTATTCTCATTTTTTCTTTATTCTTTATCTTTTTCTCCTTTTTCGTTCATTTGTTTTTTCTCAAAATCATATTATTCTTTAATTCCCCCCCCCCCCCCCCCCCATAAACTAGTTTCATACTTATTTTTGGCTCCTTTCTTTTTCATTTTATATATTTCTTATTTGTTCTAATTTTATTTAATTCTTTTTTCTCCATTATCTAATTTCATTCACTTTTTTGCTCTTTTCTTTAATTTTCTGCTGATTTTCATTGAGGCCTGCTTCAATCCTTCAGTGAAACACTTTCAATCCTCCGTGATAACAATAGTATATAGAGGATTAAAGTAATTCTACATTATACCATGTCAGTATATAGATACATTGTAATGGTATCATGGAGGACTGTTTCAGTCCTTCAATTAGACACTCCTCAATGTGATGGTATAAGGTGTAATATATAAACGTGAAAACAAAGTGTTTAATTCAGAAGCAATGTGTGAAACTTATATGTCATTCAAGAAAATGGTTGTAAAATCAAGGGTAAGATTCATATCTTGCCAGCTAAATATTTGAATGAGTTCTTAAATAGTTAAATTGTACTTCTTAGTTAATTAAGTTTATGATGGGATCTGAAAGAAAACGACATAAAGATATCTACATCTCATCTACATCTACATCTACATTATATTAAAAAGTGTGAAGACTTTAGAAAAGTAATTTGAATTTTTTGTCCTTCATTAAAAGACTTTACAATAGACAAAATCGTCTTTTCCTACTTTCCATGAATAATCATTTAATTAATCTTTATCATAAATTATATGGTAAATTTTAAAAATTAAGGAGTCCTAATATTTTTTAAATTAAGGCGTCATAAACTATATGGTAAGTTTTAAAAATTAAGGAATCGTAAAGTATTTGGAAAATTGAAGAGTGCTAAAATATATATTAATAAAAGAATGTTTTTATGTGAGAATCCCTTTAGCTATTTCCTTTAATTTTGGACATTGAAGTTAACTAAGATTTTAACTTTTAAATCAAAATAATTAAAAACCTACTTAGGCTAGAAGACTATTTATAAAAGAACCTGATGAAACGTAAGTGGGTTTGCGCCTCAACGGCTAAATTAACCCACAAGGTCTATTGCAAATCATGCTATCAATTGCTGAGCTTTACGAGAAATTACAGAGAAAATTAGTGGTTGATTTCTCCAATGGAAACGGTACGTGATTGTTACTCCCTTCATTCCTTTTTAATTGCTCTATTTGGGTTGGCACACTCCTTAATAAATTCCTTACTCCTATAAAATTCAAAGTACTTTTACTATTATATCCCTAATTAAATTTAGGTTGGGTACACCCCTAATTCATTCTCAATTAATGGTCTTGGTAATTTGAACAAGGGTATAGTAGGAAGATTGTAACCAAATTATTCTTGAAAGATTAAAATAGCACTTAAAAGGGAATACAAATACAACTTAAATAGAGCACTTAAAAAGGAATGGAGGGAGTATATAATTGTTACGATGTGATATCAAAAGTTTATCCCTTTCCCTTTTTCTAATCTTTGTTTAAATAAAAAGTTTTGATTTTGAAACATTTATTTTATTTGTAAGATGTAAGAACCCTAAAATTTATGTACTTTAATTTTATATAATTTGGGTTGAAGAGAGGACACAAAGAGACACAAAATTCTTTTCGAATGTGAATGTGAAAATACCGACATTACAAGTCATGCCATAATAATGGTAATACTTGGAAATACTTTTAGCATTAGATCACGATAAGACATGCTGCTAATGATAAACTAAATACAACAATCTGATTGTCTCATCTTGTGTTTCAGGACTATGCTAACATGTGTGAAGTGAGAAAGATAATCACTATATATTGATGTGTGTGGTTAAATTTTTTCCTTATTTTATTTTCATCAACCAAGTATCCATCATTATCCTATAATGTTGGTCAACTTTATTTATACTCTTTACAAACTAAATTACTTTTTCAGATAGATAATTAAGGTCTAAGAAAATTATACTAATATTTTACACTTAACAGTTTGTCTTAATTTAGGCTTTTGGGAATCAAGTATGAGACTTTTGATGTTGTTGGATTCAAAATTTTATTGATGTCCTATAACGTTGTTTATGTTGCTTTGTAGGTTTGCAGAACACTTTATGCTTCTTTTAGGTTTAGAAATATTTAAGTTAGAGTTGTTACTTTTTGGTATTTTTTTAATTTTTATTTTGTCAAAATATATGTATCATTTAAAATATATCATTAGCAATTTAAGTTTGTAGTAAATAACTTGGGATAAACGTGCAACGCATGTTTCCATAGACTAGTTATATTAAAAGTGTGAAGACTTTAGAAAAGCGATTTGAATTTTTTGTCCTTCATTAAAAGACTCCACAATAGACAAAATCGTCTTTTCCTACTTTCCACGAATAATCATTTAATTAATCTTCATCATAAATTATATGGTAAGTTTTAAAATTTAAGGAATCGTAAACTATGTGGAAAATTGAAGGGTGCTAAAATATATATTAATAAAAGAATGTTTCTACGTGAGAATCCCTTTAGCTATTTCCTTTAATTTTGGACATTGAAGTTAACTAAGATTTGAACTTTTAAATCAAAATAATTAAAAACCTACTTAGGCTAGAAGACTATCTATAAAGAACCTGATGAAACGTATGTGGATTTGCGCCTCAACGGCTAAATTAACCCACAAGGTCTATTGCAAATCATGCTATCAATGGCTGAGCTTTACGACCTTGTATGTATCCTTCGATTTATGTCATTATTTGTTGTTGCTTGTACCTCGCCTATCATATTATTTTATTATAGTTGTTGTCTGTTAATATTGTTGTTTAAGTCTTTTACTTTTTTCCTGAACTGCTTTGGATGATTTTTCTTAATCGTCTTTCAATGAAGCAACTACTTTTCTTAATGATGTTCGAACAGACTTACCAATCTCTGCACTACAACCAATATCTCATTATATATGTCTCTCTACATATATACATGCATTAATTAAATCGATTCTCGAAAAATAAAAATATCACATATATTCGGACGGTGGGACTCCATGAAATGAAGTATGCTTTTTAACATTTTGTATCCGCTCGAATATCAGCTATTAACCGTTAGAAACAAGACTATATGGTGTTATATTCTTACTCTTCTTTTTTATTTTGGTTCAGAAGAGATTAATAACTCTTTTTATTATGAAATCTCTTGTAGCAAAAGCCATAAAGTTCTACTTATGGCTTCATGATTCTGTAAACCATACAGAGGCTGAAGTGTCACTCCATTCTAAGATGGAAAGATCTATCCAAGTCCTACATATGTTTTTATTGGATGATGGTGGTGTTACACCCTTGGATACTCACATTTACTATGTCACTGATATGTTAAGTGGATTAACCGTCAATCTTGGTTTCCTTTTAAGAGTTCCTTGTGGTGTCCGCACATAAAACTTACCTGAATTGAAATCACAATGGCTTAATACTCCTTTTGTAAATACTTAATTCCTAGAAAACGGAAGAATTGGTTTTGTAGTCCACTTACAATTTTTTTTTGTGGGTTTGTGTATTTTTTAACAAGAGATCTTGAGACCTTAAGCCTAACTCAACTCAAAGCATTAAATCATAATGTGAGATAATCCAGAACCACATAAAGGGGCGGATTACCCCATTCAAAACCAATGTGGGACTATTCTAACACTCTTGGTTAGATCATGGACAATATATCATGGCACCTAACATCTGGTAAACTAAGATTTGAGTGTCTGCTTGTGATATCATGTTAAGAAATTAGATCTTGGACATAATTTAATTCCAACAACTTGCTTAAGATATGAGAATTGTCCAAGACTATATAAGGGGACCAAGTACCCTATCCACGACCAATGCAAGACTATTATAACATTTCCTACACTTATTAAGTTTTTTAATTAGAATGTTTTCATTTTGCAATCCCTCATAGGAATGTCAAGAGTGTTTGTGGCATATATACTATGCACCTTTAGATAATTTAAGGTACCACAAGATTCAATAAAGTTCTTTAATCTTCTTAAACTTTAGGCCAGCCAAATCATACTAAGAAAATATGGTACAAGAAAATAGAAAGAACAGGCATTTTGAATATGGTACAAGAAAATATAATGAGTTGATGACCGTGCATGAGATAAGAAAATGTCCAGATTCAAATTGATTATCCACAACTGCATAATAAGGTAGCAATGTTAGGTTTCTTTTTAGTTCAATGGACACTTGATAGTTACTTGAAACTATATATTTAGTTCAAAGGTTTGATGATTACTCTCTATATTTGGGCTTTTAATGATCATATTGTAGCTGAATATTTCAGTTAGTGTTCCTTCTCAATATGCAGGTTCATAGGCTTCTTAGGCTGTTTAGTTCAACAAAGTTAAAGAATAAGTTACTCCCCAAAAACTCCTAACTGGAGTGAGCAATGGAATTGATGAAGACCATAAAATGGTGAATAACAATTAACAATTCCCATACAGTAAGTGGTGGCTTTGATATCAAACGTTCTAATATTGATTGAGGGGCTTCCCTGTCAAGAGGATATCCAAGGTCATTCTATGGATTTAAAGAGTCGATGATGACATGTTTTAATTTGAGCATAGAGAGAAGGATGACATGTGTTTCCCTTACTCATAATAAGAGATTCCTGTACATCAATTTGATAATCTTTTATGTAATAATTTCCATCTTATAAAGAGAATTTGATGTAACAACTTAAGTATTGGTTGTTTCTTGCCTTGACTATTAATTATTGTCATGAACCTTCTATTATTTTTGTCCAAATGAGATAAATAAAGGAAACAAAACATTTTTTATTGACTAACGCGATACACACGTGCAAAACACTATCCTAAACTAGTTATAGTAATTCTATGAGGACAACCCAAAATAATATAAAACATATTAATTTGAGTTTATGGAACTAATAACTTATTTCATTTAAACACAAGCATCATAATACTTGGACATGCCAAAATAGAGAGAATCTCAAATAAAATGGTACCTTTCTTTTTTTCCATAAATCATGCAGCCTATTCCACCGGAGATTAAGATGAACAAGCCTTTGGGGTTCAAATTTTTCTGGCAATGACACACAAGGATAGTCAGTCCATTCAACCCACCGCAAGTTGTTGGACAGGGACTCAATGGAGCCGTTGGGAATGCCATCCGAATCAGGGAGGCCCCATACGTGTAATATCCTAAGCCTTTTCATATTTTCCATTGCCTCTTTATTAAAGCATATTTTTCCAGAATAATCAAGCCAGATTGCTTCCATTGCCATTGTCCCCTGGTTAAAAAATCATAAGTCAATAAATCATAAATTCAGAACTGGTTATCTCGAGTCCAAGAATATTCTTATAAGGTTTGATCTCTTTGAGGATTATATCAATACTATATTCTAGGCCTGGGAATAATATTGAGTTCAATAACGAATTCTATCATATGCGTATTCAAAAATGGTCTCATTGGTTCAATCCGAAAGAAGAAACTTGCATTACATTAGCATGGATTTCACTTCCAGGTTTGGCGTGTAATTTGTTCGATCGTGACTCTGTTTTCTCCATAGCTTCAGCCGTAGGGAATCCTCTGGGACCAACTAAGGATCAAACTAGATCAATTTATTAGATGATTTTCCAGAAGGAATTGAATCTGGGGAATTCACGACAGTTGGGCAAAAAACTATTTTCTGAAGTATTGTATTGAATGCAAACTTCAATGAAAAGAGAACAGAGAGAATAGAAGACGTGAAGACCAAGTGCAAGGTGATGCAAGGTATTACTGGTTCTAACAAAGAAAAGAGAACTCAAGATGGTATTGTGCAGCAGATAAAAGAGGAAGTTGTGTCGCAAGTCGATAATTTGGGGCAGCAATCAATTACTTATTACGTGGTTGGAAAAGAAGGTGTTACGACTGGAACTTTAGATGATGATCAAGATGGTGTCATGCTCTTGATCGAGCCATGATTGTGTTGTCGGAGCTCGATAAGTGTGGGCAGCAACAAAGTGGAAAATAGTGTCGTTGGTGGTCCTGGATGAGCTGATGGAAGTAACCGTGTAGCGACGTGCTGCGAGATGAAAATTTTGGACAGCAATTGATGGCATAATAACAAGTTAATCCAAAGAATGAAATTCGAGAAAACGTATTAAGTGGCTACACTAATTCATGGCATAATAACATAAGATAATTAACGAAATGGGAGGCATTAATTAAAATTTGCTACTTGATGAATTAGCTACGTTAGGTAATTAATGTTATTTTTGCTTCTTCTATTTAAGTAATAAACGAGTAAAATGACGTATTTGGAGTTAATAACTCAAATGATCACTCAACTATGAACTTTTATCTCAGAAAATCACTCAATTATGGATTTTTATCCCAGAAAGTCACTCAACTTTGGTCTTTACTTCAAAAATCACTCAATTATCACATTTTTACTCAGAAAGTCACTCAAACTATTTAATTATTTTTTAAAAATATAATTTGCTTATGTGGAATTTCTATTTAAAAAACAAAATTCTTGAAAATAAAAAATATCCCTTTAATGACCTTTTTATCCTTATTCCCCTAAATTAATATTTCTCCCTCTTCTTTTTTATTTTTCTTCTTCTTTTCACTTTTTTCCATAAATCACACATTATAATTTAGAAATTAACAATTAAAATTGTACGAAATGGAATTACTACCATATTTTATATTTGCATTTTATTTTTATTTTATCTTTAAAAAAGAAAAAAAGGGAAAAAAATAAAGATGCCAAAACAAGAGAAATAAAATAAATTATAATGTATAAAAAAAGGAGAGAAAAGAGAAGTGCGATAGTTTAGTTTATTTTATTTTCTCTTCCTTTGTTCCTCTTAACTGTTTTTCCTTTTTTTTTTCAAAGACAAAATAAAAATAAAATGCAAAAATAAAATATGATAGTAATTCCATTTCGTACTGTTATAATAGTTAATTTCCTAGATTATAAAAATTATGGGAAGAAAGTGAGAAGGAGAAGAAAAATGAGAAAGAGGAGGGAGAGATATTAATTTAGGAGAATAAGGATAAAAAGGTCATTAAAGGAATACTTTTTATTTTTCAGAATTTTATTTTTAAATAGAAATTCCACATAAACAAATTTTATTGAAAAAAATAAAACAAATTTTATTGAAAAAAATAATTAAATACGTTGAGTGACTTTCTGAGTAAAAATGTGATAGTTGAGTGACTTTTAGAGTAAAGATCAAAGTTGAGTGACTTTCTAAGATAAAAGTCCATATTCGAGTAATTTTTGGAGTAAAGACCAAAGTTGAGTGACTTTATGAAATAAAAGTTCATACTTAAGTGACCATTTGAGTTATTAACTCTATGCGTATTCAAAAATGGACTCTTTGGTTCAATCCGAAAGAAGAAACTTGCATTACATTAGCATGGATTTCACTTCCAGGTTTGGCGTGTAATTTGTTCAATCGTGACTCTGTTTTCTCCATAGCTTCAGAAGTAGGGAAGCCTATGGTTGTTGATAAATCAACTAAGGATCAAACTCGACCAAATGTTGCTCGAGTAAAGGTGGAGGTGAATTTATTAGATAAATTGAGCTATCTTGTAGAAATATTGAAACTGGGAAAGTCACTACAACAACAAAAAGAGGATGTTGCGTCGCAAGTCGATAATTTGGGGCAGCAATCAATTACTTATTAGGTGGTTGGAATGGAAAGTGTTACGGCTGGAACTTTAGATGATGATCAAGATGGTGTTCATGCTCTTGATTGAGCCATGATTATGTTGCCATGCTCTTGATTGAGCCATGCTTATGTTGCCGGTGTTGGGTTTTGGTGATGAAAAGTGAATGGAAAATGGAGGGAAAAACATGGAGGGAAAGTGAATAATGAATCTTCACTTTATGGAAGAAGTATTCTCCCACATTGGTGGGAGAAAGGAACTTTTGTATGTATAAATATAGAAGTGTTCTTTCACGTGGATAGTGAGGAAAGAAGAAGACAAGCCTTGCGCCGTCGTCGCTCACTCGGCTCGGCTTGGAGCACACGAGCAGGTGCGGACGCATGTCACAACGCACCTCGAAGGGACGCGACCCTTTGAGGCACTGTTTGGAAACGAAAAGGCGACATGCGCGTACACCTGGCCATCTGCGGACCCGGATGCCAACACATGTGCCGACGCAGGTCAGTCTTGACATTCTGTTTTGTGCCAAACGTGCATATGCGGCCGCAGATGGGTCCGCAGGTCAGGCAACGTTTCAAAAAGTTGTGACTTTTCTTCAACCATTGCTTCCTTTTTGAAGCATTACCTTTTGGGCTATAAATATTTGTCTTTTTCCTCAGATGAAGGATACGAAATATATTATTTTACTAAGTTAAAAACTCTCTTCTTTTCAAAAGAAATCAAAGTAAGTGTGATTTACTCCATTTGTTGAGTTCACCGAAGTTCTGTAATTTTCATTGTCGGTATTGCAGAATAGTGTTCTATTCTATCCTGGGAGGAATTAATCCAAACCTTGGGCAATTGTGAGGGGATTAAATTCTTTAAGGAAACACAATTTACTGTGGGCTTAGAACTATCATTTTCTTTCAATATTCTGGTTTTTTGGTTGTAGGAAATAACAAGCTTAAAGAATTTAATAGTGTTTTGTTTTTTACATTTCTGCTTCATCTCTATTTCTGGTTTGGTTGGAGATTAAATTCTAATGACTTTCTACTCCACTTTTTAACTTCATCGAGTTAATAAAGTTTGTTTCTATCGATTTGAAGAACATAAAAACTTCATCGACTGAATAAAAACCATTTTGATTGTTAACCAGTTTATTGAATTCTGTTTGTGAGTGTTCAAACAAAAATGGGAGAACCAACTGATAACGTGATGACTTCTGCATCTGCGGCAACAAATGTTGTTTCGTCAAGCCGTGTTACTCCTGCTATGACTGCAGCAGAAAAGCCCAAAAAGTTTTCCGATAGTAATTTCAAAAGGTGGCAACAAAAGATGTTGTTTTATCTGACTACTCTTAGCTTGCAGAAGTTTATTACAGAGAAAGAATTATATTCTGAATGGGTTGGAAGATAGTCTGTACAGCGTCTATAGTGTCTGCAAAACTTCGAAAGAACTTTGGGACGCTTTGGACAAGAAATACAAGACCAAACATACTGGACTAAAGAAGTTTGTGGCTGCCAAGTTTCTAGAGTTTAAGATGGTTGACGGCAAATCTGTCATGACTCAAGTCCAGAAATTGCAAGTTATCATCCATGATTCACTTGTTGAAGGAATGATCATTAATGAAGTTTTTCAAGTGGCAGCCTTTATCGAAAAGTTGCCTCCTTTGTAGAGGGACTTTAAGAACTACTTGAAACATAAGCGAAAAGAAATGACGTTAGATGATTTGATTGTTCGTCTGCGGATTGAAGAAGACAACAAAACTGCAGAAAAGAAAGCTAATGCAAAGTCATCAATCGCAGGAGCAAACAATGTTGAAACTCCTCCAAAGAAGAAGAAAAGAAAGAAGTCTGATGAAGAGAAGGATGCACCAAAGAAGAAAAAGTTCAAAGGAAATTGCTACAACTGTGGCAAGTTTGGCCATGTGTCTTCAGTTTGTCGTGCTCCTAAGAAAAATAAGAAAAAAGAGCAAGCAAACATAAATGAAGAAGTAGACAACCTGTGTGCAATGCTCTCAGAATGTAACTCGGTGGGAAATTTCAAAGAATGGTGGATTGATTCGGGTGTTACCCGCCATTTTTGTTCCAACAAGGAACTGTTTTCATCATATACTTCTTCAGGACAAGGCGAGACTATTTGTATGGCGAATTCAGCAACAACAAAGATAGAAGGAACGGGCAAGGTTGACTTGAAGATGACTTCGGATAAGATGGTGACCCTCAACAATGTCTTTCATGTTCCTGAAATGCAGAAGAATTTGGTCTCGACATCACTTCTAGTCAAGCATAATTTTAAGTGTGTGTTTGTATCTGATAAAGTTGTAATTAGTAAGAATGACATGTATGTAGGAAAAGGTTACCTCACTGAGGGCCTCTTAAAACTAAATGTAATTTCAGTTGATATGAATAAGATTTATGTTTCTTCTTACTTGCTTGAGTCAAATCATTAATGGCATGTACGTTTAGGACATGTAAATTATAAAACCATGCGAAAAATGATTAACTTGGAAATATTACCTAAATTTGAAAGTAATAATTTGAAATGTCAAGTATGTGTGGAATCTAAGTATACGAAGCATCCTTATAAGTCAATTGAAAGAAACTCAAATCCCTTAGACTTAATCCATACAGATATTTGTGACCTGAAGTCATGTCACACCCCGAACCCCAACGAGGCGTGATTGGCACCCGTAGCCGATAAGGCCCGAGAGAACCAAACTATGCTTCTATATACTCAAATGCATGCCATAAGAACACCACTACCACACAAGATCATGAACATCTAACATCGAAAATTATGGAACATGTGACATATATATATATATATATATATATATATATACACATTAGTGAAACTTGGCCGACGAGGCCATCAAAATAATACTCCTTGAGTCATCTTATACATATACATACCCACATGCGTCTACCAAAGCCTCTAGCAAAAGCATTGACCAACACAAACTAATGATCGGGACAAGTCCCCGCTTTATACAACAAGTACATCACCAAAACATATCTACAACTGCGACTCGGAGAAACTCCGGATTAGCTGGAGCTCACTAAAGAACCACTAATACTGGCAATCTACTGAGGATGCCTACTGGTACCTGCGCTTGCAGCAAGTAAGGTAAATTCCCCAAAAGGGGTCAGTACGAAATAAGTACTGAGTATGCAAGGCTCAGATGAAACTGTATAATACATGAATAATTCCATGAACTCAAAACATATGAATAAACAATATGAATAAGCTATCAATAACACTTTGGGAACCATGTGGATTGCTTCTGTCATTTCTTTGCTTCCTTTAATACAATGCTCAATGATCAATGCGTGTGTCACACTGTACCCGGGCCCCTACTGATCATTGGGTCTTTTCATGACTTATCGCCATGTTGGGATCGAGTCGAGCTAGGCTTATGCCCCTAGATCTGCCACCCATAATCAATGCATCGGGATCGAGTCGAGCTAGACTTATGCCCCTAGACTTGCCACCCATAAATCAATACATATCAGGTTCGGCTCGAGCTAGGTTTTCACCCCTAGAGCTGCCCCCTGTAAGGTTCGGCTTGAGCTAGGCTTTCGCCCCTAAAGCTGCCCCCTGATCCAATAATATCGGGATCGGCTTGAGCTAGGCATTTTGCCCCCAAAGCTGCCACCCGTACTCAAACATTAACCACATTTGCATTACTTTGATCATTACTTTGAGATTGATATAATGATAGCCATATCTTTATTTGGAACTTTGGATCATTAACCAATGAGTGAGAGACTTATGAGTAACATTATTGGAAACATAATATCATGGAAACATAACACTGTTGGACCCATTGGACAATATTCAATGAGCGAGACACATGGGTGTAAGCACTATTGAAACCTTGGAACATAACCTTATTGGGCCTTTGGAACACTATTCATGAACATGAGACATGAGACATGGGATACACAATTGATCAATAAGTAGGAAACATATGACAATGACAATTGATAATCGGATGAAGGATACCATAGTACATTTCAGGATGGGATAAACATAATGTCAATGCGAATACTACCTGCCGCAGAAAGATACGGACAGAGTAACCTTACATACCTTCACTTCCAAGTACGTATACGCAAGCCTATGTATGAACACAATAGTCCCGCTTCTTCCCTACGTCTTACTCTACAATACAAGTTCATAATGGAACTTACATTAGCAACTAGTCGCTATATAGGCGTACAAGACGACAATGAACTTTGTGGCTACCATAAAATGTCATGTCACCCCCTCACCATACAGTCCAATACATTTACATATCAACAACACCATAACATCACCCACATTGACCAAAGATCACACACCGATAGCATTTCACACCATACTTACCCTTTACGTCTTTCCCTTTATCATTCCGTCATAATTATTCCTTCATAACAACATATAAACAACCATCCATACTTAACATAATCCAACACACCTCCAACGACACTTTAAAGTCATTAAAATGACATTACAAGTTGATAATTACATCCCAAAAGGGTATCGGGGCTTTCGGGGATCAACTAGTGACGAAAACACACAAACTGAAATCTGGAGGCGACATGCGCTGCCACCTGCGCACGCAGGTGGTGACATGCGCGCGCAGATGGCCCCTGGAAAATTCCAGGGCCTTCTGCGTTGGCATCTGCGTCCGCAGATGCCTCGTCTGCGGGGGCGGATGCCCGTTCTGGTCCAAAATGACTTTTTTTGGGTCTTTTAATGCCATGAATGGTCCATGATCACAATCAAACATATTTGAACATATTCTTGATCATATTAAACATCAACAATCAGCCATGGCCTCACAACACACATAACGAAACTCAAAACCAAATTCCACGGCCAATATAACACCAAAACCACAATCGATTTCCCAATAACCATTACACATGTTATGCACAAGAATCCAACAAGGTAAGACCATAATAACATATCACATGTCAATATTTACTCCACCAAGTTCACCCTCTTCAAAACCACAAGTCCAAAATCAAGGTTACAAGACAAACCACCCTTCAATTTAGCAAACATGCACACTTTACTTTTTGTGAACTTCTCAATATTCCACCAACATAACCAACACAATATACACCATACACCATGCATAATATATATTAATCCAACATAATAAACACTTACCAAGACTTACCAATGGATGATTTTGGCCAAAAGAGTGACTTGGGATTCTTGAGAGCAAAGGAGAATTGTTGGAAATTTCTAGAGATGTGATGAGCATTAAAGTGAATAAAAATCTGATTTTTCCCTTATATAGTACCTCATGTCTCCCTTATCCTTTTTCTTAGCATTTATTGCTATGTGGACTAGTCAATTGGATCAAGTTTTGCAAGAATGGGTCAAAATAAAAATCCTTTTGGGCCATGTCTTCTTTATTATTTTGGGCTTCAATTTAAGGGCCCAATTGTATAAGCCTTTTAAATGCCCATAATTCAATACAAAATTCATCAATTCTCTCATGTTTTCATTTTTCCATAAATGTCACGATTGGCAACTAGACTCAGAAACGTACGGGGTGTTACAAGTCAATACCTTCTCGTGGTGGAAAAAGATACTTCATAACTTTCATTGATGATAGCACTCAATATTGCTATGTTTATCTGCTTAATAGCAAAGATGAGGCAATTGACGCATTCAAACAATACAAGAATGAAGTTGAAACACAACTTAATAAGAAAATCAAAATGATTAGAAGTGGTGAATATGAATCTCCTTTTGAAGAAATATGTTTGGAATATAGCATTATTCATCAAACAACTGCCCTATACACTCCACAATCCAATGAAAATGCGGAAAGAAAGAATAAAACATTAAAGGAGATGATGAATGTCTTGTTGATAAGTTCTGGTTTACCACATAACTTGTAGGGGGAAGCTGTTCTAACAGCTAGTAGGATACTTAATCGAACACCCCATAGAAAAACAAAGTCCATTCCATATGACCAATGGAAAGGAAAGAAACTCAGCTTGAAATATTTCAAAGTGTGGGGGTGTTTGGCTAAAGTACAACTTCCTAAATCCAAAAGGGTTAACATAGGACAAAAAATAATTGATAGTGTTTTCTTTGGATATGCAACCAATAGCAAAGCATATCATTTTCTGGTTCATAAATCAGAAAATCCTGACATTCATGTGAATACGGTAATTGAATCAGATAATGCTGAATTTTTTGAAAATATTTATCCATATAAAAATGAATGTGAGTCGTCTAGTAAGAAAACTAAAAACGACCTCAGGAATAGTCAAAGGGAAGTACACCTAATGAGGAAAGTTCAAGACGTAGCAAACGTCAAAAGACATCAAATTCCTTTGATCCCGATTTCTTGACATTCTTGGTAGAGAATGAGCCTCAAACGTTTAAGGAAGCAATGTCTTCCTGAGAAGCACAATATTGGAAAGAGGCAATCAATAGTGAAATAGAATCCATATTGAATAATCATACATGGAAATTGGTTGATTCTCCTCCCGAAAACAAACCATTGGGTTCTAAATGGATCTTCAAAAAGAAAATGAAAGATGATGACACTATTGATAAATATAAGGCAAGACTAGCTGTCAAAGGCTTCAGACAACGGAAAGGTCTTGATTATTTCAATACGTACTCGCTGGTAATAAGAATCACATCTATTCGAGTGTTGATAGCGTTAGCCGCCGTGTACGGTCTTCAAATTCATCAAATGGATGTGAAGACAACCTTCTTAAATGGAGAATTGGAGGAAAAAATATACGTGGATCAACCCGAAAGGTTTGTAATTCCAGGAAAAGAAAAGAAGATATATCAACTTGTTAAGTCACTTTATGGACTAAAACAAGCGTGCAAACAATGACATGCAAAATTTGACCAAGCAATGTTGTCAAATGAATTTAAGATCAATGAATGTGATAAATGTGTTTATTTCAAGAACACTCCAAATCACATTGTCATTGTTTTTTTGTATGTGGATGATATATTGATAATGAGTAAAGACATTTTCGACATAAATGCTACAAAGCATATGCTTGCTAGCAAGTTTGATACGAAAGACTTAGGAGTTGGAGATTTGATCTTAGGAATTAAAAT
This sequence comes from Capsicum rhomboideum, assembly GCA_031232105.1. Taxonomy (NCBI): domain Eukaryota; kingdom Viridiplantae; phylum Streptophyta; class Magnoliopsida; order Solanales; family Solanaceae; genus Capsicum; species Capsicum rhomboideum. Next base: position 51,727,144 of record CP124707.1, read on the forward strand.
TCATAGGACTCAAGGTCTAGCTTTATCTCAAACTCATTACATCAACATGGTACTTGAAAAATTCAAGTATTTGGACTTCAAAGTTGCGAAAACTCCAATTGATGTGAATCTTGCTCTCACAAAGAACCAAGGTCAAAGCAAGTCCCAAATGGACTACGCTCGAGTGTTAGGAAGTTTGATGTACATAATGAATTGTACTAGACCGGATATAGTTTGCGCCATAAGCAAACTATGTCGGTACACAGTTAATCCCGATCAAACTCATTGGATGGTAATGAAACGAGTTTTGGGATATTTAAAATACACTCAAGATTATGGATTGCACTACAATAAATATCCTGCAGTGGTTGAAGGATATAGTGATGCAAATTAGATCACCGGATCAAATAAAGTAAAATCCACGAGTGGATATGTAGCAGTCTCTTGGAAATCATCCAAACAGACATGCATTTCTCGCTCTATAATGGAATCTGAGTTTATTGCTTTAGATAAGGCCGGTGAAGAAGCAGAATGGCTACGAAACTTTTTAGAAGATATTCCTCTTTGGCCAAAACTAGAGGCTCTTATATGCATACATTGTGATAGTCAAGAGACAACAGGAAGAGCTGAAAATGTTATGTATAACGAAAAGTCACGTCACATATGACGAAGACATAATACCGTTAGACAATTACTATCTAGTGGAATTATCACAATTGACTATGTAAAGTCAAAAGATAATGTGTTGGATCCGCTTACAAAAGGCCTAACTAGAGAGGCGGTTGATAAATCATCAAAGGGAATAGGATTATGGCCTAGAACAAGTCATTGTAATGGTAACTCTACCTAGTTAACTGGAAATCCCAAGGTCTAGATTCAAAGAGATCAAACAAAGTTATGAATGACGGTTCAACATTGTCACTAAAAGTATATCCATTTCCATGATATGACAGTGTTCAAGAAATAAGAATAAGGCTTAAGGTTTGAAGCTTTTTAATGGTTTCTAAGTTTGGCAGGTATGACCAAATAGTTTATCTATAGGATTAAACGTTTAGGAATCACCTATGTGAGTGTGAAGTGTAAGTCGCTTCATGGAGAATAAGAGTAAGGCCAGATCTCTATGCACTCATGAAACCAGGACATGTTCACGGCTGAAACGAATAAAACGATGAGAAACAAGAAAGATTAAGGGTTAATTGTGTGACATATGTTGCCTAGGTATACATGAAAGCACGACGGTTCAATGATATCGAATCTACCAATTGACCAAGGATACCCGATGTATGTTCAATATGGAAAGTTCAAGGGGAAACCTACTGACCCAGATGCGATTGATCCTTATTTGTAGATCACACAGTTTTTTCATATAAAATAGTCATTCCCCATTCACGTGGGGGATTGTTGGGTTTTGGTGATGAAAAGTGAATGAAAAATGGAGGGAAAAACATGAAGGGAAAGTGAATAATGAATCTTCACTTTATGGAAGAAGCATTGTGGGAGAAAGGAACTTTTGTATGTATAAATATAGAAGTGTTCCTTCATGTGGATAGTGAGACAAGAAGAAGACAAGCCTCGCACCGTCGTCATCGTCGCTCGCTCGGCTTCGGATTTGGATTTGATCCATGGAGAGACTATCTTTTTGGATAAAATTCATTTAAAACCTAACAGTTAATGATCCAAAATCAAAACTGAAATTTCTCTATTTACGGAGGCACACAAGCAGGTGCGGACGCATGTCACAACGCACCTCGAAGGGACGCGACTCTTCGAGGCACTGTTTGGAAATAAAAAGGTGAACTGCACATGCACCTGGCTATCTGCTGATGCAGATGCCAGCGTATGTGCCGACGGAGGTCAGCCTTGACATTCTGCTTTGTGCCAAACGTGACCTGCGGCCGCATGTGGCCCATATGCGACCGCAGATGGGTCCGCAGGTCAGGCAACATTTTAAAAAGTTGTGACTTTTCTTCAACCATTGCTTCCTTTCGAAAGTATTATCTTTTGGGCTATAAATATTTGTCTTTTTCCTAAGCTGAAGGATACAAAATATATTATTTTACTAAGTTAAAAACTCTCTTCTTTTCAAAAGAAATCAAAGTAAGTGTGATTTACTCCGTTTGTTGAGTTCGCCGAAGAACTGCAATTTCCATTGTCGGTATTGCAGAGTAGTGTTTTATTCTATCCTAAGGGGAATTAATTCAAACATTGGGCAATTGTGAGGGGATTAAATTCTTTAAGGAAACACAGGTTACTGTGGGCTTAGAACTATCATTTTCTTTCAATTTTCTGGTTTTTCGGTTCCAGGAAATAACAGCCGGAGCTTGATAAATCTGGGCAGCAACAAAGTGGAACTGTAGCTATGAGAAATAGTGTCGTTGGTGGTCCTGGACGAGCTGATAAAAATGCAGCTAAGCATGTTTTTTCTGGGAAGCAATTTTCTAATGAACAAGGCAACGACACTGCAGAAAATTCTAGTGATGAATAGACTGTGGTCGCACACAAGAAAACTGGTGGTTCTAAGTCTCCAAACAACCAGATTTTGCACCATCAAGATGGTGCGCAGGTTGGATTTGATGGAATTAACTGTGTAGCTGAAGGTACACAGGTCGATGTGCTGCGAGATGACAATTTTGGAGACCAGGGTGCTTCTTAAGTGTCAAGGGAAAATGCACCACAAATGTTTCTCCAAATGTGACCATCTTTGGTTGATGCGAGAAATTCTAAACAAATTGAGACTGAATCAGGTGTTGTGAAGCGTGGAATTCTAAACAGCTCGGGGCAAGAAGGAGTTGAGCTGATATTCTTGAGAAGGAGTTGAAGCTTAATGAGAGGCCACTGGAGGTCATTGAGGATAATGTAGCAAAAAATGTTTCTTCGGCACCTGTAGCTTCTCTATTGAATGTACCTTATGGGGTATCTCAACAGGTTGGATTAAATACCCCAATACATGACTCTTCTAACAGGGAAAAATATGTTAGGAGTGAGAGTCGTTGGGCTGACATGGTGGAGGAAGAAGGTGAGCAGCTTAAGGGTAGTGGCATTGTCAACACGTCATCTCCGCCACATATTGGGAAGCAAGTTCAGAACTTTTCTGCTCAGGATAAGGAGCTTCTCGATGCATAGGTAGGTTCTAATGTTGAAAAATTGACTTCTATTACTCCTATTAACACTAACAAGCAATTACAAGTTGGTGGAAGTAGTACTTTCTCTCTCAATAGATTTTTTAATCTACAAGGTAAGGACATCTTTGAGGAAGGTGAGGAAGAGGCTATATTGGATCAGTGATTTGAAAATACAGCTAGGGAGATCGATATTTTTCCTACACAACAACACAATAACCAAAAGAAGCACAGAAGAAAGTATAGTTGGGACGGTAAGGTGACCGAGGAGTTTGTTCCAGGACACCTACCGATGCAGCCGATAAAGTAGAATCACACGAGTTCCCCATTAGTACTTGGGGAGTCCCCATTAGATATTTGGGACTTCCACTTTCCTCAAATGGGTGGAGCAATATGGAGTGTCAACAACTTGTAGATAAAATCACAAACAAACTTAGAATGACATACACAAAGCAACTATCATATGCCAGGAGGCTTCAGGTCATTAATTCAGTATTCTTCTCAATTCATAGTTTCTGGGGATCAGTCTTTATCCTGCCACAAAGTGTAGCAAAAGAAGTGGACATAAGGTGCAGGAAATATTTGTGGGGAGCTTCTGAAGTCAAGAGGAAGGTCCCATTAGTACCATGGAGTACAGTGTGTTTGCCTATGGAACCTTGCTTCTAATGGTATTGGAGTGTATATGAAAGAAGGGGAGGATATCTGTATCGAGTCACACTGCTCCATTGGATAGTAGCTGGTGTTGGAGGAAACTTCACTCCATGAAGATGAAAATGCAGAGCTGATATGTGGGAGGGGAATACTCTATTACAAGAAGCTATGTTCATACTTTTAAAGATTTATTTGTAATTGTTGCATCTTATTACTCATTATATGTATATTTTTAATAGAATTTTAACCATTCTAACGGATCTATACAAATTTACAAGGGACACAAGTGCAACGCACATGTCCAGAAACTAATAACATGCATAAGATAAAGAATTAGGCAGTGTTAATTAAAGTGGCTACCTGATGAATTATGCGACATCAAACAATTAATGTTACTTTTAAATATAAAAACTAGAAATTGGATATTATTGCAGTGTTTAGCCTACTTACAGTATTGTTGGCCATCACTTCTTCGAAATCTTCATCATTCCATACTCTGCTAGGTTTTCCAGAATCTTTTTGCATTTTCACCACATATCTACCCATGCCTTGTATTAAGTCATGCATTTGAATCGTACCATGATTAGAGATGAATACAAGAGATTTCTCTATTAGACCATGCAATCTGATATCAGCGTGTGAATCATAGCTCTTAAGAATTTTTATGAGCTTATCTTTTTCCTTCCCTCTAAAGAAGCATGCGATATCAAGAAATATCGTTTTCTCTTTATCATCCAACCCATCAAAACTTATTATGAGTTTTCCAACAATGCCTCTACTATATTCTGTCTTTATCATGTCCACAATATCTCTCCGCTTAGTTATATCCTTATTATGAAATAAAATACCCCACAATTTCAAGGCTAAAGGAAGGCCTTTAGCATGACTTACTACCTCCAATGCCAGCTTCTTAACATGCTCATTTGGATCTTCATCCTTGAAAGCATATTGATTGAACAACCGAATAGCATCATGTTCAGGTAATGTAGTCACTTTATATACTTTATTCTTCCCTATAATTTCCTTGTCTCTAGTTGTTGCAATAATTCTACTACCACTGCCAAACCAATCAAGATCCCCTGCTAAATACTCCCAATGTTCATGATGATTAATGTCATCAAGCACAACTAAAACCTTCTTAGTACGAAGTCTCTGAGCCATCTGGTTCCTCCCGTCCTCCCTATTATTCACGCTAATTTCTTTTGTCCTTAACAGTTCAGAGAGAAGGATATTTTGCAGAGAATACATTTCATAACTGGTTTTTTCTTTTACATCTGCAACGAAACTTGCACCATCAAATTTAGGTGAGAGTGTATCAAAAATAGCTCTTGCTATTGTCGTTTTACCGACTCCCCCCATGCCCCAGATCCCCACAATCCGGACATCATTAATTTCCATCTCTAGCAGGGATTTTACTTTCTCTAAATGAGTATCTATTCCCACAATATCTTGCAAATAAGAGAGAGAAGTCTTGCATAAATTGGAAGAAACTTGGTCAATAACATTCCGAACACATTCTGATTCAATCCTACAAAAAAGTTAGAAGACTTTTGATATATACATGTCAAAAAGTCAAGAACAAGTACTTTACACTGTAGAGTGCATATAATTATGATAAAAGGGACAAAGCACATAAATCAAACTCCTCAAAATATTATCTATGTAACAATGTCATTGAGTAATTTAATCTATGTGTTTTTCACTCACTTGCCACGGATATCACAACCGCTTAGATCTGCGGCAGCAGTTAGAGCAGTCCTCCATCCTTGCACCTTCTGCATTCCCTCAATATCACCCTTATGCTTCGATTCGTGTTTGGCAAATGCTTCTGCAAAGCTCTCCCTTTGGTATCGAACATATGATGGATCCACATCATAGAATATCGGGATGACTAATTGTCCATTTTTGTCCATGCATTCCATGATCTTCACTAGTTCATTCAAGCACCAACTCGATGCAGCAAAATTCTTTGAGAAAACGATGATAGCAACTTGAGACTCTTCGATAGCTTTCAACAGTTCAGCTGAGATTGAATCGCCATATTCTAGCCTTTTTTCATCTTGAAAGCTGAATATTCCCCTGTATTTCAAACCTTCGTACAAGTGACTGGTGAATGTGTTTCGAGTATCTTCACCTCTAAAGCTTATAAAGACATCGTACTTCGATCGATCGCTCAGACTATCCAAAGACATCGAGGAGGCTAAAAGTGAAGTACTCGCAGAAGAAGAAGATGCCATGGATTCAGTTAATTTGTTGAAAATTGAGAAGAAAGATAAGAAATGTGTGGATAGATAGTGGTTGTGATAAAGTTCAATAGTAGGACTCCTTCCAAATAAGAAAAGTTGCTAATGAAAGATGGGCTCTACCCAATTGAATTGTTGGACCTAGTCAACTAATAGAAGCAAGTAGTAGGAAATTTCTGTGAAGCCTCATTGAACTGTATTCCAAAGAGAAAATGGTCAAAAACACACTTTAAATCTGTAAGTTTTCTAGCTGAGGTAATATATGTTAGAGATAATATATAGTGTCCCTAACAATACATGTAGTTTAGATAGGAAACTCACAAAACGTGTTAAAGTGTGTTTTTGACCATCCTTTCTTAGAAATTGCAGCAGTTATTGTTCCAGAAATCCAATGGGTTTTAACCATACATTTTTTGATGATCTGAATCCTTCTATTCGGGAGTACCTTTCATTTAAATTTCTATTGCTTCTCCATAGATAAATGTTGCTTCTATTGGGGTTTACAGCAGTAGAATTATTGGTGTTGGACCTAGTCAACTGGTACATTTTTCATTGAATATTATTCATTCATAATAGAGAAGTAAGTAGTTGGAAATGTGGCTCCAAATTCCTCTGTAAAATATGTACAAAATGGACAGCTAAAAGTACAAGTGGATGAAGCTGCAAAGAAAAAGAAGGGTAATATCCCAGTATTTTTCGCGATGATAACACAGCTTGACTTCACTCATTTTATTGAGATTGAAGATAACGACATATCAATAGTGGGTGATGATTGTAACTTTTCTCAAAATATTTTTTGTTTGTTTGGAAAAAAGAAAATCAATAAATACTGTAATTTACGTTGTAATTTTCATTCATTTCATTGAGATTGAAGATAATTGACATATCATGACTTTTTGCCTTTTGGGAAAGAAGAAGAATAGGCCCCGTTGAATACTCTTACCACAATTTTGATTATATCTAATTTTAACAAAGAATGCAAAAAAATAAATGAGGGGCTCCAAAAATATAAACCCAAATTTAATAGACTTCCCATTGATGATGCTGTGGGGCTTGCCATAGTCATCCTTGTTGTACCAATAGCTAAATAATTTTTACGAAAAATGGCTATATTTGTCCTTATAATTTTACATACAAGTATTGTCATTCATTAATTTTTTTAAAATTATATTTGCTCTTTTTAGTCAACTTTAAAGTCATGTTTGTCTTTGTACTTTTTTAAAAAGCTATACTTAACCCTACGATTTCAAGTTTCAACTTATTTGTCCTTTTTCATCCAACTTTATGGTCATATTTAGGGGTGGCAATTGAGCGAATTAGGTCAAATTTGGGCGAATGAAAATGGGTCAAGATCCAACCCGACCCAAATTTGTTTGGGTCAAAATGGGTTGGGTTTAAACTGATTAGATAACTGGTTATAAAGGGTTATAACCCAAATCGTCCAATTTTTACTAAGTTTTAATTGCTTTATTTGTTCTTTTATAAATTTTTAGTACCAAATAAAATTATTATTTTCTTTATTATGACTAAATATAACATATCATATATAAAAAACTCTTTTAAAAATATTTTAACAAGATTTTTTAAAAATCAATTCGGGTTACATATCAACCCAAATTTTAACGGGTTGAAACGAGTTGGGTTGACATGGGTTGAGCTAATAAATGGACGGATCAATGACCAACCCAAACTTGAATGGATTAGATCGGGTTGAATTTGATTTTGCCATATCGTTGAACTCTAAAAAAAAAAATCATGCTTACCCCTACTACTGCGTTAAATCCCCATGTCCTACCTTAATTTCTGCATGGTAATTTTTGCTAGAAACATATCATAACTGAATAACATCCCCAATTCACAAGCTTAAACACCAAGCTTATTCACAAGCTTCTTCTCATTTATGGGTTTGGACCCACTATTCATCCGCACAAACAAAAAAATAAAAATTGGACCGGACCACTATTTTTGATGGTTTGTTATCTTCAATCACATGAACGGATGAAGTCAAGTCGTGTCGTCGGTGATAAAGAAATTACCTTCCTTTTCTTCACACCTTCATCCTCTTAAACTTTTAGTTGTCCATTGTGCATATTACATTGGAGTTTTGAAGGAATTTCCTACTTGCTTCTGTTATGGTACATATTACTCCCTCTGTCTCAATTTATATGACATACTTTTCTTTTTAGTCAGTCTAAAAAAAATGACATATTTCTATATTTAGTAACAATTTAACTTCAAAATACCCACTTTACCCTTAATAAAATGATTTACAACGACACAAATATCTATGACTCATTTTAGACCATAAGTTCGAGTCATTTTAGTTCATGTTTATGGGTTTGGACCCACTATCCATCCGCACAAACAAAAAAAATAAAAATTGGACCGTACCACTATTTTTGATGGGTTGTTAGCAATTTCTTAAACTCCGTGTCAAGTCAAACTATATCACATAAATTGAAACGGAGGGAGTATTTCTTTTGACTGGTTATTTATCTTCAATAGCAATGAAGTCGAGTCGTCATGCATTGTCAGTCACAAAGAAATTGCTAGGATTTTACCTTGCAGTTTCAAATAAACCATGGAAAATATCTGAGGGAAGAAAGAGCAAGTTTTTGAGAAAGAAAAAGTGAATCACATGGCCCTGTCCTTAAGCAGACGACTTGACTTCCAAAACACTCAGGATACTACCGTTGGATTGGAAATTGAGAGCCATCATGCGGAAGCATATAGTTTCAATTCATGGCGACAATAAATTAAATGACACAAAAACATACTAAAAACATATTATTAAATATGGTTTGATCAATTGGTCTACATATTTAAAACTAATATTATTGAAAAAGTATAAAACTTATGGGAGAAATCTCCCCCTTAACAAGACTCTTCTGAGGCTACATTTTGGATTCTGTTGTGTTATGAAATAAGAAGGGGTGTCTTCTATTTATAGAGGTTCAAATCCTTTCCTCCAAGAAAGAGATTAGCCAAATATGGAAGAGTTTTATATTTTTCTTTTAGAAAAATAAAAGTAATTATGATATTACTTTTATTTTCCTTCAATAGAAAATCAATACTCAAATTTGGTAAGAAAATCAGGGCAAAACCCCTAATACCTACTCCCTCCGTTAGTTTTAGTTGTCGTGTTTCATTTTTTTATAGTCAATTTTTAATGCTAAATTAGATTAGATTAATTTGATATTTTAAAATTAAAATTTAGATATTCGAAAACTATATGAAAAATACATAAATTGTAATGTTTCTCATATCAATATGATGAAAAATTACATTTTAAAATGTTAGTCAAAGCTTATATCGTTTGACTCTTAAAAAGAAAATTATGACGACTAAAAAGGAACAGAGGGAGTACTTGAATCATTTTTTCAGAAAGTTATTTTTGAAATTGTCAAATGTGTTAAATTCAATTACTGTAATTTATTACATAAGAGACTAGAAGAACTTGCTCGGATGGTAAGGGTGAGAGCTCCCAGGAAGATGTTAAAAAAAGAAGCAATTTATTAAAGAATTACTTCAAACTTCGCCAACAAGATAAAGAATTACAGAATCGTAGAGATATTTCAAAAAACAAAAAAACAAAAAAACAGAACAGTTTTCTTTAGAAAACCTATTAGATCTTCTTGTTTTGCTTCTTCAAAAGACACAAAAGTCTTTTGCCCACCCGCCACCCACCCCGTTGCCGGAGTTCAAATCTCGTGATTGATACATTCTTAGAACTCTTTCGATTTTTCTCCTCTCTTTCTATTTTCTATTTTCAATTTGTTTGCCTATTATAATGCTTAACATATATTCAGAAATTAATTTTTATTCTTTGATTTTAGGGTTGTCCCATATATTATTCTTTTATATTTATTATTTTTTGTTGTTTTGCTTCTCAAAATTTCAACCCAGAACTCATCACGACAAGCCGACAAGTATATGGTCCCATTCATATTCTGATTTATTTTATAAATATTTTTTTTCTTTTTCATAATTTTCAATCTTTATATGAGTTGACAATGAGAACTAGGCACAAACAGTGGAAAGGGCTTTTTTCCTCAATTAAGTTTATTAAAAATGACTTGTGAGGTGGAATTGGTAATGACTTTTTGAATTATTGTTTAGCTTGTTACATAGAGGATAAAGTATTTGAAAGTATACCTAAATCATTTTCAAAACATGACAAATCATCGAGTGCAGTTGTGATGATAATAATATTTGTATTTATGTAGTGTTTAAATGATTCATTGGTTTTTAAATATTGATTTTCGTTCGTTAGTTTGATTGTTATTATATATTAGCTTGAAATTGTTGTCATGTCTTGAATTTTAATCACTTTTGGAATTAGTACTGCAATTCCTCCATCATATTCAACTTCCCATGGTTTTGTCAAGAAGTATATGTAAAGATTTGTTACGTTACCAGTTAATGTCTATCATGCGATTTGCCTGCAATTACATTATAAGTGATCTGCTTGTGTAAATATTGATTACGCCTTCAACACATAGAACATAAACTCAAATAAATTGTAACATGTCATAAAAAAAGAATTTCTAAATAAAATAAAATAATCAGGCCATTGCATGTACACGAGAGAGACTAACTTCACAAGGGGTCTTTTGGTAGGGTGTATAAGAATAATTCAAAATATTGTGTATTAGTAATACTTGCATTAGTAATGCTTGCGTTAGTTATACTTGTATTAGTTATAGTTTGGTGTATTAAAAATAACATGAATTGCATAATTTCTAAAAAAAAAAATTAAAAAATTACAAACTATCCGCCATAAATATGGTGGAAAGGATGTGGAAAAGATTTCGAGGGACAATTATGACTTTAACCATACTAATGCATGCATTAGAATCCATTGCATTACTAATACCATGGATTTCTATGCATTAGTAATACACTTCTTAATACCAAATAGAGTGTATAACTAATGCGAGAGCATTAGTAATACATAAGATGTAAAAGTGTACCAAACAAGGTATTAGTAATACACAAAGCTAATGCAAACATTATTTTTTCGTATACACTCTACCAAACGACCCATTATTGAATTGGGAAATTATTATCACGCCTACCTGTGGCATAAACTTGGAAACCTACATGAAGAAAAAATGATAGTAAAAGAGAAAAAAAGACCATGACACGTATCTTCCGCTCTTAATCAAGGAGAGAAATAAAGGAAGAGTTGCAAAAAAGGAATATACATGACTTGAGCTGAAACACTGTGGTAGGTCACCTGTCACTATTGGTGTAGCCGCATACAATGAAGGGTGATCAGTTAAACACCTTTCATTGAAAAATTATGCTATGTCTATAGAAAATTGCGTGAACTATATGTTGGGAAAATACTACAATATTGATATGGAATGGGAATTAATAATAATAAGAAAATAGTCACAAATACTGTGTCGTGGCAAGCCACTGCCTTGAAAGCGATTTCGGCCCGACTCCGGTGTAAATCCTTCTAGCCGGTTTCTCCCCAAGGTTTCACAGCTACTTCTAAACACGTGCACTCGTGGATGGAAGTTTGGAGGTTGCCCAAAATAATTCAAGAAAAAGAGGAAATGAGGAAGATGTTTTCTTTCTTTCTTTCGTTGTTGTGGTGTTTTTTAATCTTCTCCAAAGACACCCTTTATATAGGATTTGAAAGAGATGTTGCAAGAAGGAGACTTAACGGTATTAAAGAACCATTAATCTACATGTTACATAATTCTTATTTGGAACGGATATTTAGAATAAACATATTCATCTCCTTTGTAACCTAGAAGTTTATTATTCTTTGCATTACACTAAATGCATTAATGTAGAATTAATTCTACAGTCCTCCACTAATGCAAAGATAAAGAGTAGAACAAATTATGGGCAAAAGGAAGGAACATGTACTTAAGTGTCAATATCTTTCGATTTGAATTGACATGTAGTGATATGAGGCAACAACAAATATCCAAAAAGTGAAGTACTCTTGAACTAGATGGACATAAGGTGAGACCACTACAACACATACTATATCCTTGATTTTAAGCAACCTCCGCGATACTATCAATATGCTTTTATAGTAATGCACACAAACCTTGGGTCTCATGAGTGCTCTAGAAAGACAACCCAAGTCTTTCATAAAAGGTGACCAACCCTTTACACTCACGTAGGTGATCCATCAAGTCTATCTCATAGACCACCTTAAGGCTATGGATCATTAAGAGCAAATATAAGCTCAACCTTATAATACACTACCTCACGCCATAGGGATATGATATGTAGTGTTTATTGAAGGCCTATATAGCTTCGTTTGACCACAAATGGGTATCCACCATATTACCTCAATCCATGGGCTTTAGCCACATCCCCCTTGACGATTCAAGGACCATTTTCCTTGTCAAACCCTTGGTCATAGGTTCCGCCAAATTTCTTTCGGATATTACATATTCCAAGGAAATAATATCATGTTTCAACAACTGTATAACTACACCATATCTGATGCGAATATGTCTCTTTTTTATATTGTACACACTATTTTTAGCAATCCCAATTGTCGCCTGTGAGTCACAATGTAAAGAAACTGGTGAAGCTTGTCTTCCCCATAACGGCACATCTACCAAAAGGTTTCTCAGCCACTCAGCTTCTTGCCCTGCCAGTTCGAGAGCAATGAATTCAGATTCCATAGTAGAACGTGCTATACAAGTCTGTTTAGAAGACTTCCATGAAATAACGCCTGCACCCAAAGTAAACACATAGCCACTGGTGGAGCTAACTTCATCATTGTCAATTTCCCAGTTTGCATCACAACAACCTTCTAAAACAGCAGAAAATTTATTAAAATGCAAACACCAATCCATAGTACCTTTCAGATACCTCAACAAGCGATGAAGAGCATTTCAATGTTCATTACTGGGATTATGAGTATATCTACTCAATCTACTAACAGCATAAGCTATATCAGACCGAGTATAGTTTATGAGAAGCATTACACTCCCAATTATTTTAGCATATTCAATTTGAGAAACACTAAAATCTTTTTTCTTTTTCAAGTGTATGCTAGGATCATAAGGAGTTCTCACTGAAACTACATCAAAACAATCAAACCTTTTCAACATCTTTTCAATATAATGAGACTGACACAAAGAGAAATCATTAACAGTTCTTTTGATTTTGATCCCTAAAATCACATCAACTTCTCCAAGGTCTTTTATTTCAAATTTAGAAGACAAAAAAATTCTTAGTCTCATTTACAACATTCACATTAGGACCAAAGATTAACATGTCATCCACATATAAACATATAAGCACACAATCTGATTCTATCATTTTAGAATAAACACAGGCATCAGATGAATTGCAACAAAGTCATTATCCATTAATGTGAAATTAAATTTCTCGTACCACTGCTTAGGTGCCTGTTTTAATCTATATAAGGACTTTCTCAATTTGCATACTTTATCCTTTTGTCCTGGGACCCCAAAACCCTCAGGTTGAGTCATATAGATCTCTTCCTCTAAGCCACCATTTAAAAAAGTTGTTTTGACATCCATTTGGTGTACCACTAAACTGTGAATAGCGTCTAGAGCAATAAGAGTCCTAATGGTCTCTATTTTAGTCACAGGAGAATAAGTATCAAAATAATCAACACCTTTCTTTTGGTTAAAATCCCTAATTACAAGTCTAGCCTTATATTTATCAATTGTACCATCAGACCTCAATTTCTTTTTAAATATCCACTTGCTACTTATGGGTTTACAACCTTTAGGCAAATCATACAAGTCCCAAGTGTGATTAGAGAACTATAGAATCTAATTCACTTTTAATGGCCTATTTTCAAGACATTGCATCTATTGAACTCACTGCTTCATCATAAGTCTTAGGGTCCTCATCTATTAAGTAGATAGACACTAATTCATCATTAAAGCATCAATGTCAAAATTCTCAGTCAAGAAGGTGGTGATAAAATCAGGACCAAAACTTGTCTCAATTCTGTCTTTACTCCTTCTAAGTTCATTTTCATTCTCGTTAGAAATAACATCAGAAGAAGGCACAACATGAGAGTTAACAGACATAGATGTAGAAGCATTATTTTGCATATCACTAGGCACATCAATTTTCAAAGGAAAAACATACTCAAAAAATTCTGCATCTCTAGATTCACAAATAGAATGATCATTTAATGACATAAATCTATAAGCAACACTATTTTGATCATAACCAATAAAGACAGTGTCAAAAGTCTTAGAGCCTACATTTAACCATTTAAAATCAGGTAGATAAACCTTAGCCAAACACCCCCACACTTTCAAAAATTTCAAGTTAGGGGCAAACCCTTTCCACAACTCATATGGGGTCTTGTCCAACTTCTTATGAGGTACTCTATTAAGTATATAGCATGCAGACAAGACAGTTTCCCCCAATATATTGTCAGGTAGACCCAAGCTTAAAAGCATAGAATTCATCATTTCCTTAAGTGTTCTGTTCTTTCGTTCGGCTACACCATTTTGTTGGGAAGTATAGGGAGCACTAAACTCAAGTATAATATCATTTTTCTCACAAAAATTCTCTAGAGTTTTAGTACTGTATTCACCGCCCCTACCAGATCTAAACCTCTTGATTTTCTTGTCTAATTGGTTTTCTACTTTTATTTTGAATTTCAAAAACATGCATTCAGCCTCATATTTAGACTTAAGAAGATATACCTTTGTGTACCTAGAAAAGTCTTCAACAAAAGTAATGTAGTACTTCTTTCCACCTTTACTAACAATGTTCTTGAAATCTGGTAAGTCTGAATGTACTAGTTCAAGCAATTCGGTCTTTCTACTAGTAACATATTTAAAAGATTTCTTGGCATGCTTTGCTTCTACACACACAGGACATTTAGAAACATCATCAATATTTATCACAAGAATTAATTCCATTTTTCTTACTCTTTTAATAGAATCAATATTAACATGACCTAGTCTACCATGCCACAAATTAATAGACTCAACAATATAAGCAAAATTAGAAATATTTGCATTATTGGCAATCTCTTGAACAATGTTCAGTACAAATAAACCCCCACTAAGATATCCCTTCCCAACAAAGTCTCCTCCACGAGAAATAATTATTTTATCAGCTTCAAAAATAAGTTTAAGGCCTACTTTGTTGAGAAGTGCTCCAGAAACTAAGCTTTTACGGAGCAAGGGAACATATAGAACATTGTTCAAGGCTAAAGTTTTTCCAGAAGTTACTTTAAGTAAAAATTTTCCTTTACCCATAACTCCAGCAGTAGTGGAGTTACCCATGTAGACGCACTCTCCATCAATGGATTCTTCAAAGTCATGGAACAACTCTTTGCTGGCGCAGAAATGCCTTGAAGCACCTGTGTCCAACACCCAGTCAGTCTTGTTATCCACCAGGTTTGCCTCGACGACTACTGCAGCGATTACTTCATCACCCTCAGTAACATGAGCTTGGACATCATCTTGTCCTTCCTGCGTTGATTTTTGACCTTTTCTTAGATAGCACTGGACAACCCTGTGGCCAGTTTTTTCGCAGACAAAACAAGATCCCTTTGCTTTTTCAATTTGATTCTCTGGCTTGTTGAAGTGATTTTTCTTCTTCACTTGTTCCTTTTTCTGGAAATTTTTCTGTTTGCCTTCGAACCTGTCTTTTGCAATAGTACCAGAAGATTCCACAAGGTTAGCTTTAGAAGAATTAAGAGAAAGAGCTTCCATCTTATCTTTGAGACGATTTGCCTCCTCAGTCTTCATGTGACTCATAAGTTCTTGGAGAGTTAATTTCTTTTTCTTATGTTTCAATTGGTTTCTGTAATCACTCCAGGATGGTGGGAATTTTTCAAGCAGAACATTAGCTTGAAGAATCTCACACATCTTCATGCCCTCGTTGAGAACATCAGTAGTCAAATTTTCATATTCGTGAACTTGTTCCATGATTGATTTATTGTCAACCATTTGGAATTTAATCCACTGTCCGAAAAAATATTTTTGCTTTCCTGCGTCGTCAACACCATATTTCTTTTCCAAACTGTCCCATATTTCCTTAGCAGATTTATAAGTGACAAATAAATCAAACAAATGATTATTCATATGGTTCAACAAATGTCCTCTAACAGTTTTGTTATCCTTTTCAAATTTCTTTTTAACAGCATCATCAACAACCACAACAGTGTTAGAGCCAATATTAGTGTTAGAACCATCAATTGGAGGTTCATTAAATAAAACATAATCAACTGCTAATTGTTAAAAGAAAATCAGAAGTTTCTGTGACCAACGTTTAAAATTATTTCCGTCCAATGGCTCAAGTTTTGACAAATTAGGAAAAGTTTTGTTCAAAGAAATAGCCATTTTATCAATATTGTATGCAATAAATCGCTTTCAAATTGTTGGAAAAATACTACAATATTGATATGGAACTGGAATTAATAATATGAAGAAAATAGTCACAAATACTGTGTTGTGGCAAGCCACTGCCTTGAAAGCGATTTTGGCCCGACTCCGATGCAAATCCTTCTAGCCGGTCGCTCCCTAAGGTTCCATAGCTATTTCCAAACATGTGCACTCGTGACTGGAAGTTTGGAGGTTGCCCAAACCAATTGCCCAAAATAATTCAAGAAAAAGAGGAAATGAGGAAGATGTTTTCTTTCTTTCTTTCTTTCTTTCTTTCTTTGTTGTGGTGTTTTTCAATCTTCTCCAAAGCACCCTTTATATAGGATTTGAAAGAGATGTTGCAAGAAGGAGACTTAATGGTATTAAAGAACCATTAATCTACATGTTACATAATTCTTATTTTGAACAGATATTTAGAATAAACATATTCATCTCCTTTGTAACCTAGAAGTTTATTATTCTTTGCATTACACTAAATGCATTAATGTAGAATTAATTCTACACTATATAGGTTAAACGTTACTTCTTTTACGTATATATTAAATCTTGAACACCCTTACACAAAATTTCTGGTTCTGCCGCTATATAATGTCACCACCTTAGAGTGCGACCCTTTCCCAAACCTTGCGACACGAGATGCTTTGTGCACAAGACCTTCCGGCCCTCTGTGTTGTGAGTGCATAATATTCCAACAAAACTACAATCTCTTTCACCTTCTGAGTGTTATCATCTTGATGAGACTTCCAACCAATATGTTAAATGAACAATCAAAGAATGCTAACGATATAGGGGAAAAGAAATAGAAAACCAACAGAACGTCGATCCTTCATTCAATGCAATAGGTTTCCAACATCACTGTATGCAGTCAAATCTATACATACAATATAATTTTCCAACAAAGGGTGTTTATTTGACCAACCTTCAGTCAATGTGGTATCACCACTGAAATGAAACTCGATACTCAGAAAAGAAGAATACTGGCTTGCAGTAAATGAATACAGATTGAACCTCTATGTTTTACCTGGTACAAATATGAAAATGGGCCATGCAAAAGTGTATTGTTAAAATTAGAGCATGATCCACACCTTTCGACATGAAAATGTTAGATGCAGAAGTGTTAAACTGACACGTACCACATACAGTTTTTGTATTTAAAACAGAGATTTCCTTAAATATAACAATCAGAGAGAGCATCAAAATGAACTAGTAGTAAGTTTTAAAGCCATGGATCAGTGGCTACCTTTGGGAATGACACTTTGCCTTTTCTCTATGGACTTATTAGAAGAAATTATAAGGCATCCTCATCAACCAATGATAACGCGGTGAAATCTTTATACATCTGCAGAAAGACATGATCAGGGGAATAGGTACAGTTAAAAATTCAACTACGAGATATGATGAAAATCACAACATGCACGACTCCAACATATCTGAAGGAATGATGGTACAAATTAAGTTAATAATTATCCCACTTTTTCCAGCTCTGACTCAAATATCACACAACAATGCCAAAGAAGTTTAGATATACGTCCATGTCAAAGACTCCGATTGACCAATTTGAACAAAGGAAATAACAAATAATCCATCCATCTCATTTGCCAGCTCTGGTTCTAAATCTCTGTTCTGTCACACAACAAGATAGCAATTAACAGTGTACTCCTAGCTGAGTCCTAGGACTACATACTAGTACTTTTTTGATCCCTTAAAATTGGAGTTGCTCTGAACTAATTTATCGGCATGCTACAATAACAACAACAACATACCCAGTGTAGTCGCACAAAGTGGGGTCTGGGGAGGGTAGAGTGCACACCCCAAGACAAGTTTTGTTACAAACAGAGAAAATATGTGCCTTTCATATGCCGTTTTGTTCTCAAATACCATGTTCCCATTTTGCACTGGGAAAACAACCCAAATCCAAAAGACTGGAACTTGTTAAAACCACTTAAAAGCAATCGAGATATATATGTTACTTATCCGTTTTAATTTGTTTATCTTACTTTTCTTTTAAGTCCATTTAAAAAAGAATGTCTTTCCTTTTTTGTCTACTCTTTGATTCTAACTTTCTGCATAACATGTTTAAGACCACAAGATTAAAGGGCATTTTGGTACATTCTACATATCTTTAGTTTCAGATCACAAGATTCAAAAGTCTTCTTTACTTCAAATTCCGTGTGGCTAACAAATTGAAATGGAGGGGAGTATTACTTTATCAAGATCGATTTCAACAGGAAACAGCAGACATTAAGACAAAAAGAAACTAGTTATTCTGTCCCAAAAGAGATCATGAGCGAGGACAAACCTCAACTTCACCTCGTACTCCAGCTTCCTCCGCTGTCTCATGCTGTACTGCATCTTCAATTGTTTCATCTATTTCCCAACCTCCCTTCCATAACATGAGAGATATTTGTATTGAAACAAAGATTTGCTATGATATAACAACCACAGAGAGCATCGAAATGAACTATTAACAAGTTTTAAAGTCATCCTTTAACTGACATTGGTTAATCATGGCTCAACACAGGTCGGATGCAAGATGGAGAATCCATTGACAAAACTCAATGTTGATATGTACATCACCTATTGATAAGATCCTATCGATCGAGGAAAAAAGAAGAAAGAATGAGAAGAAATAATTTATATAAAAACAACTATCATCATATCTGCTCCTCCTTGTCCTAACGAACACAATTTCATTACCAACTAGGGAAAAAAAAAACAAATCATGAGATATATACCTATATTTATTCTATGATCCTGGATTTTTGGGATAAAGCTGCAAAGTTTTTGAAGAGACTTGCGCTTCTATTTGTGACCTTTGTTTCTTAGAAGAGGAGCAATTGTCTTCATCATGGTGTTCACTATCATCATATCTGCTCCTCCTTGTCCCAAGGCAATGCTCATCATTCTTTTTCCCTAATTTGTAAAAAGGCCTCAACCGCTGGTTCATCTTTATAAAACAAGCGAAATCCGTACTTTGTTTCTTTAGAAAAAGATAACATGATGTGCCTATAGTCATTTGGTGTTTTTCCATTTGCCTTAGATGTACTCCATAAACCAGCAAAAGTTACCAAGAAAAAATGAATATGAGAATATTTTGAATGGCTGTATAAGGCAAATGTCTGGGTCATCGACTACATCCCATCATCATGTAAGGGAATCAAGTGAATTGTGATGTCAATAAATATGCCATAGTAACATATAGCAAATCCCAAGAAGTTATCACGTAGGTACCAATTTTCAGGCAAATTGACTGATACACTTTTATCAGTTCCCCGAAGGTGGAACCAACTTGGGATATCCTCCCTCAATTCAAACAAGACTCTTAGTGACAAGGAATCGGAAGTAGAGTTGTCATGCTGCAATGATGAGATATTCCGAAACAACGAATTACAGATCCAATCTTTCCCCCAATCTGCATATATTTCATCTAATTGCTCTGGAAATTCTGGCAGCTGTGTGAGCCTCTTGCAATCTGATAAGTCCAAGCATCGAAGAGCACTAAGTTGGGCTATGCTTCGAGGCAAATGCTCAAAATTATTTCCAGTGAGATCCAACTTTTTCAAAGAGGATAAGGATCCAATGTCTTCCAAAAGTCCTCCATCTATTAGATTGCACCAAGTGAGATGCAAAGTCTCCAAGTTTGACATCCCCATGAAACCCGGAAATTCTTTAAGCCTCTCCCAATATCGTAAGTCCAAGGATTGAAGAGCACCAAGTTGGGCTATGCGTCGAGGCAAACGCTCAAAATCATTTCCACTGAGATACAACTTGTTCTAAGAGGATAAGCATCCAATGTCTTCCGGAAGTCCTCCATCTATTAAATTGCAGAAATGGAGATCCAGAATTCCCAATGAGCGTAACCCTTCATTCACCGGAGGGAACATAAAGTACACTCCTGATATATGAGATGAAAAATTCAAGAATTTAAGCTTGTTCAAGCGGGCGATGGAAGATGGAGGTCGTGAGATTAGAGTACAGCTGGCATGAAGCTCCTCCAAGTTTTCTAAATCACCTATCTCTTCTGGCAAGCTTTCAAGTTTTAAGCAGCAGGACACATCTAGCTTCACCAAACCTTTCAACATGCCAATGCTGCTTGGAAGAGCTAAAAGGTTTTTCATAAAACTCAATTCTAGCTTAGTAAGATAAGCTTGGGGATGAAAAATAGATGATGGTAGTTCCTTTATCCCAATGGCCTTCACCTTAATCTCTAGCTTTGCCTTCATTCTTCCGAGAATTTCTGGAAATTTCTCTAAACTAGAGCATTGCCTTAAATCCAGATGTTCAAGAGATTCCCCCACTAACAGATGGCAACCTCTTAAAGTTTTTACAACCATACAAAAATAACCTGATGAGTTTTTTGCAATATCCCAGGGAAGGGTGAACCTCTTCAACACTCTCACATCCATATAGATCCAAATACTCCAAATTTGGCATTCCCCTAAAATCTCATTCATAGACATTCGTTCATTTTTTTAATTTCTCTACTGATCTTTTTTTTTTTTTTTTTTCTCGTTTTCTTTTTTCTAGTTATTTTCTTTATTCTTTATCTTTTTTCGTTCATTTATTTTTTTTCTCAAAGTCATAGTATTCTTTAATTTTTTTCACCATTAGCTAATTCCATACTCAATTTTGGCTCCCTTCTTTTTTATTTTTCTATTTTTTTCATTTTATTTATTTCTTATTTTGATCTAATTTTTTTCTCCATAATCTAATTTCATTCACTTTTTTTACTTTTTAAAAAAAATTATGTTAATTTTCATTGAGGTATGCTTTCAGTGAAACACTCTTTAATCCTCCATGATACCATCATAATATATAGAGAAATGAGGAATGGGAAATGTCTCATTGAAGGATTAAAGTAGTTCTCCATTCAAGGATGAGATTCATAGCTTGCCAGCTAAATGTTTGAATGAGTTCTTAAATTGAACTCATAAAGAGAGTTATTATGAGGACTATTTGAAAGAACACAACATAAAGAGAGCATATTATGAGGACAACCCAATATCATATTATAAAAGCACGAATAATTTCATTAATTATATGAGATAAAGATATTATAGTAATTCTATGAGAACAACATAAAATAATATAAAATACATTAATTTGAGTTTAAGGAACTAATCACTTATTTCATTTAAACACAAGCATCATACTTCTTGGACATGCCAACATAAAGAGTATCTCGAATGAAATGGTACCTTTCTTTTTGTCCATAAATCATGCAGCCTACTCCCCTGGAGATTAAGATGAACAAGCCTTTGGGGTTCAAATTTTTCTGGCAATGAAACCCAAGGATAGAGTTCCCATTCAAGCCTTTGAGGTTCAAATTTGTTATATTGAGTTAAATAACAAATCCTATCATATGCGTATTAAAAAATGGACTCCGTGGTTCAATCCGAAAGAAGAAACTTTCATCGCATTTGCATGGATTTCACTTCCAGGTTTGCTGTGCAATTTGTTCGATCATGACTCGGTTTCTCCATAGCTTCAGCCGTAGGGAAGCCTATGGGACCAACTAATGATCAAACTAGATCAAGTGTTGCTCAGAGAAAAGGTCCAGGTGAATTTATTAGATGATTTTCCACAAGGAATTGAGCTATCTTGTAGAAATATTGAAACTGGGAAAGTCACTACAGATTGACAAAAATTTCACTATGACTCTTTTCCGAAGTAGTGCATTGAATGCAAACTTCAAGGACATTAAAAGAGAATTCAAGATGGTATTGTGGATCAGGGATAAACATATTAAGCGGCTACAGTGGATTAGGCAGTGTTAATTAAAAATGGTTACTTGACACATTAGCCATGGTACAAAATTAATGTTACTTTGCTTCTCCTACTAAAATGGTGTACTTGCAAGAAGATGAAGCAAGAAGAACAAATAATTGGATTTGGAATGCCCTATATATGTTGGAATATGAAAAGTAGAAATTGAATACTGCATTATTGCATTGTTACACTTTTGTGGTGGGGCCCTTCCCCGGACACCGCGCATAGCGGTAGCTTTAGTGCACCAGGCTGCCCTTTTGTTTAGACTACTTACCATGTTGTCATCCATCACTCGTTTGAAATCTTTAGCATCCCATAGTCTGCTACGTTCGCCCGGATGCTTTGGCATTTTCACTATATATTTACCCATATCTTGTATTAAATCATGCATTTCAATTCTATCACTTTCAGTTAAGAACAGAAGAGATTTATCAATTAGGGCATCCAATCTATATTCAGCATCAACATTACAGCTCACAAGGATTTTCATGACTGCTTCCTTGAAATCTCCTCGGAAGAAACATGCTATATCTAAAAATATCTCTTGCTCTTTGGGCTCCAACCCATCATAACTTATTTTGAGCTTTTCAACTATATCTAAGCTAGAGGTATTCTTTATTTTGACTACAATTCTTTCCCACTGACTTAGGCCTTTGTTATGCAACAAAGAACCCCACACCTTGAGGGCCAAAGGATGGTCTTTAGCATGATTTACTACCTCCAACGAGAGCTTCATAAAACATTCACTTGGAACTTCTTTTCTATAAGCATGTTGATTGAACAATTGCATAGCTTCAAGATCAGGTAGTGTAGACACTTCATATATAGCATCATCCTTCTCTATCAAATGTCTATCTCTAGTTGTTACAATAACTCTGCTGCCATTCCCAAACCAACCAGCATCACCTGCTAAATACTCCAAATGATCATTATGATCTATGTCATCAAGAACAATTACCACCTTCATAGAACAAAGTCTTCTTAGAATCATGCACTTCCCATCATATTTATTATTGACGTAATCATATTTTTTTCTCAACAGTTCAAAGAGAAGGGTGTTTTGTAAAGAATGCAGTTGATTATTTCTTGCATTTTCTTTAACATCTGCAAGAAAACAAGCAGCTTCAAATTGATAAGATAGAGTTTCAAAAATGGCTCTAGCTATTGTTGTTTTACCTACTCCTCCTATTCCCCAGATCCCTACACTTCGAACATAATTGATTTCTATCTGAAGTCGGGATTTTAGTTTCTCTAAATGAGCATTTATCCCCACAACATCTTGCAAAGAAGATAAAGAATAAGCACTCTTGCATAATTTGAAAGAGATGTGGTTGATGATCTGCAGAATATTCTCTGACTCAATCCTACATAAATAAGAAAATTGATTGTGGAAAATGTGGGAAAATCAAGTATCAGAAGTAGTTCATATTGTTAATGCAAGTAGCAAAACTTGAATAGTATTAGGAGGATTTTCATGTATTATCTCTAATTAAAATGATAGGACTATGCCTTCTTACTGATAGAAAAAATATAAACACATTTCTTACTTCTAAATGATAATCAATGAATTAGATTGTGCATACAGAGTATATACTATGTTATTTAGGGCATAATACATAAGCATGTCCTTTAACATGACCTTAGCTTGCATCTATGCCCTCAAACTTTGGATTTGCACAAGTAGACACTTAAACTTGTATAAAGTTAAACAAATAGACACACATGTCCTGTGTGACATCTACATGGCAATCTCACGCGAATTACCACGTAGATTCCAGGTAGAACGTGTGTGTATATTTATTCAACTTTATACAATAATGTGTATAAACGCAATATAGCAAGGTGACATTATATCTTAGGGTTTAAAGTGTCCAAGTGTAGATAAGTGTTAAAGTAAAGAGATCAAGACTTAGAATATAGAATAAAATAAGTGAGTTGCTTGTTTGACATAAATTAAGCTGGTAGGTGAAAATAGGTGCATCACCTACTTTGACTTAGAGACCAATCTAAGAACCAAGTAAGTGAATCATCTACTAAGACTAATTTATCCAGCTTATTGGGCCAAGTACACCACCACCTACTTGAATTAATTCTTGCCCAAACTAAGTGAAGGAATAGGAGAAGAATATGAAGCCAAGGCCCAACAAGTTTGAGTCAGTGTTATCAAAAGCGAAAAATGCAAAAAAGCTCTAAAGTCTGTTGGGGCTTAAAGCGCAAAGCGCAAATAAAAGTGTGGGCTTTAATGACAAAAGGCGCAAAGGGAGAAAAAGAACAAATATTAATATTTAGTCCAAAACTAATAATTATAAGCATGAATGACAAATATATGAACAAAGAAATTGAGAAACAATTATGATAAAATGAAATATCAATTATCTAGTGTCTCCTCTTTAGAATAGACTCATTGGCAAGAAAAAGTATGCCTTAGACACTTATGACGACAGTGAAGCGCACATAAAGCGAGGCGAAGCGCTCAACACATTTTGAGCCTCGCTTTAGGGCTTAAGCGCGCCTTTGATAACACTCGTTTGAGTCCATCAAGGTTCAAGTTAAATGGATAAGTAGGTGCATCACCTACTTGATATTTTAAGGCCAAAAATAGCCAAGAAAGCCGGCCAAGAGAAGCTCCGTTTAAAGGGATTGAAACCAGCTCATTTGACCCATTTTAACTTAGACAAAAATCAGTTTTCTAGAGATATCTATCTTACTCTCTCTTAGCTTATGTAGCATCCCTATAATTCCATTAGGGTTCTTGGGATTTCTTTTTCTTCCAAGCTAAAGGAATCAAGATATTGAAGAGATACAAACTAAGATAATAAACCATCATAAAAACTAAGGTAAGGCTACTACCCATTTTTGCCCCCTTCCTATATACATGTTTTTGTGGAGAATTGTGTATATATTAAAGCAATTGTGACATCATTAAAAGCAATAATGTGTTTTTTAACTCACTCGCCACAGATATCAAATCCTTTTAGATTAGCGGCAACTGTTAGAGCAGTCCTCCATCCTTGCACCTTTTGCATTCCCTCATCATCACCCTTATGCTCTGATTCGTGTTTGGCAAATGCTTCTGCAAAGCTCTCCCTTTGGTATCGAACATGTGATGGATCCACATCATAGAAGACCGGTACAACTGTTTGTCTATTTTTGTCCTCGCATTCCATGATCTTCACTAGTTCATTCAAGCACCAACTCGATGTAGCATAATTCTTTGAGAAAATGACGAGGGCAACTTGAGACTCTTCGATGGCTTTCAAGAGCTCTTCTGAGATCCTATCGCCGTGCTCTAGCCTTTTATCATCTTGAAAGGTATATATTCCCCTGCTTTTCAAACCTTCATACAAGTGACCCGTAAATGTTCTCCGAGTGTCTTCACCTCTAAAACTTAGAAAGACATCGTACTTCCATTGAGGACAGTACTGTGAATTATTCGCAGATGAAGAAGTTGATGCCATGGATTCAGTTAATTTGTTGAAATTTGAGAAGAAAGATAAGAAATGTGTGGATAGATAGTGGTTGTGATAAGAGATAAAAATTTGGACAAAGTTAAATAAATATATATATATAGGACTTCAATAAGAAAAGTTTCTACCAAGATGGGCTCTACTCAAATTGAAAGGGTCAACTGTAAAGTAGTAGGAAATTTCTGTGAAGCCTCTTCGAACTATGATAGAAAGAGAAAATGGTCAAAAACACACTAGAAATATCACGTTTTTGCAGGTTTTCTACCTGAACTATATATCAGTTATTCCTTCTTCCTACCTAAACCATGGTAATATATGTTAGGGACGATATATAATGTCCCTAACAATGCATGATAGTTTAAATAGAAACTCGCAAAAAGGTGATACTTCAAGTGTGTTATTGACCATACTTCTGAGAAGTTGCAGCAGTTATTGCTCCAGAAATCCAATGGGTTTTAACCAAACATTTTTTGCTGATCTGAATCCTTCTACTGGGGAGTACCTTTCACCATCTCTTAAATTTATATTGCTTCTCATAGATAAATGTTGTTAATTTAATAAGCAAATAGGGTTAAGTTAATAGTAAGGAGTGATAAGTACCATTAACTACCTGCACACACACACAAAAAAAAAATTGGACCATACCACTGCTTTTGATGGGTTGTTATCTTCGATCACAAAGAATGGATAAAGTCAAGTCGTGTTGTCGGTGACAAAGAATTACTCTTCTTTTTCTTCGCACCTTCATCATCTTGAACTCTTAGTTGTCCATTGTATGCATATTATATTGGAATTTTGAAGGAATTTCCTACTTACGTCTGTCACGATACATATTGCTACTTTTTGACTAGTTATTTATCTTCAGTAGCAATGAAGTCTATTCGTCGTGCTTTGTCAGTCACAAAGAAATTGCTAGGATTTTACCTTGCAGTTTCAAATAAACAAGGCTATACCACGGAAAATGTCTCAGTTGAATCGAATTATTGCGAGTTAATTCCACTCGATGAAGAAATAGAAAGAAAATGAAAGAGAATGTTTCTGTGAATTATTAATGCTATACTTCGCTTGTCTATAGAATTATTGGGATAAAAGAAAAAGTGAATCACATGGCCCAGTTCATAAGCAGATGACTCGACTTCAAAAACACTACAAGCTAGACAGGAAACAGTAAGATAAAAAGAATGCATATTCCTAATCCACAATGATCACAACATCTAATCGTGAATTGGTGCATTCAGTCTTGGCTTCATAATCAACTTCACCTCGTACTCCACCTTTGACTTGCAGAGTAAATGAATCCAGATGGAGAACCAAGATATGATTCACGTCGCAAGATGTGAGGCGGTTTACTAATATTCCCAAGACTTATTTCATCCACCCATTTTGGCAAAGTTATCTTGCATTCTTCTGCAATTTGTTTTTTTGGACAAACTACTTATGAGCAAATGGAAGATGTGATTATATTTCAAAATGAAATATAAAATGAATGAATTATTTATTATTTCATACCCAAGGTCTTCCGCAAGTCCCTTTCTCAGGCCAATAGTCTAGTTGTTCTATTATAAACAGTTGAAACATGTTCCCTTCATAGGCAGTGTCACCAGTTCCATTCTCAGAGTACCATCTTCCTAGTTTGCTCTGCCAAAGTAATCCAAAAACAGAAGAAAGCTTGTTAGAACCATAGCTATTATCCTGTCATTGCTCTCATGTAATAGACAAGTTAACACAAAATCTTGTTACTTATTTTTCATGACGTTCTTTCCTTTTTACTCTATTCCGAAAAGAATGACACCTTTCTATTTTGGAAACTCTCTAACTTTAAGCTTTCCATTTTACCCTACGACATGCTCTAATAGTCATAGAAATGTCAATGCTACATCTAAAACCGCCTTCAACTTGTCAAACATTGTCATTTAAAAAAAAATGAAAGGGCTCATGAGAGAGAACAAACCTCAACTTCACCTTGTCTTCTAGCGTCCTCCACAGTCTCACGTTGTGCTTCAATTATTTCATACTTTTCCCAACCTCCCTGCCATAACATGAGATATATTCATATTATAGACAGAGATTTGATATATTAAGAAGTTTTAAACAAATCATGAGGTATATACCTATATTTAAGCTAATCCTGGGTTTGCGGGAAAGAGATGCAAAGTTTCTGAAGAGATGCTTGCAGATTCTCAAAGACAAAGCTCCCACTAACGAGATGTTCACTATCATCATATCTGGAGCAAGTGGCTTCATCATGGTGTTCACTATCATCATATCTGATCCTCCTTGTCGCCTCAAGATCAGCCTCATCTTTATACAACAAACGAGATCCAAAATCCTTTATTTCTCCAGAGAAACATAACCTAATAAGGCCATAGTCATTTGGTGTTTTTCCATTTGCCTTAGATGTATCCCATAAGCCAGCAAGAGGTACCAAGAAAAAACAAAAATTAAAATATCTAAAATCTTTTGAATGGTTGGAAAAGGCAAGTTTCCGGGTCATTGACGACATCCCATCATCACTAAAGGGAATCAAGTGAGTTGTGATGTCAATTAATCCGCTAGTGCAACATACAGCTAATCCCAAGAAATTATCTGATACATACCAATTCTCAGGCAAATTGACTGATACACTCTTTTCATGCATTCCCTGACGGTGGAACCAACGTGGTATATTCTCCCCACTAGTGTTAAACACTCTTAGTGACATGGAATCTGGAGCAGAGAAGTCATGCTGCAATGATGAGATATTCTGGAACAACGAATTACAGATCCAATCATTGCTCCAATCTGCATATATTCTTTCTAATTGCTCTGGAAATTCTGGCAGCTGTGTAAGCCTCATGCAATATCGTAAGTCCAAGGATCGAAGAGCACCAAGTTGGGCTATGCTTCGAGGCAAATGCTCAACATTATTTCCCCTGAGCTTCAAAGTCTCCAAGTTTGGCATCCCCATGAATTCCGGGAACTCTTTGAGCCTCTTGCAATGTGATAAGTCCAAAGATTGAAGAGCACCAAGTTGGGCTATGGTTCGAGGCAACTCCTCAAATTTATTTCTACTGAGATTCAACTTTTTCAAAGAGGATAAGGATCCAATGTCTTCCGGAAGTCCTCCATCTATTAGATTGCAGTAATCGAGATTCAGAACTTCCAATGAGCGTAACCCTTCATTCACCTGAGAGAACACAAAGAACAGTCCATCTTTTGATTTTTGTCCTCCAAAGTTCAATAATTTAAGCTTGTTCAAGCGGACGATGGAAGGCGGAGGTCGTGAGATTAGATTATAACCCGCATCAAGCCTCTCCAAGTTTTCTAAATCACCTATCTCTTCCGGCAAGCTTTCAAGTTTTGAGCACCTGGATACATTTAGCTTCACCAAACCTTTCAACATGCCAATGCTGCTTGGAAGAGCTACAAGGTTTCTCATACAGCTCAAATCTATCTCTGTAAGATGAGTTTGGTTCTGAAAAAAACATGATGGAAATTCCCTTATCCCAGAAGGTCTCATGTGAATCTTTAACTCCGGCTTCATTCTTTTGAGTATTTCTGGAAATTTCTCTAAACTAGAGCAATGCGTTAAATTCAGATATTCAAGAGATTCCCCACTAACAGATGGAAACCTCTTAAGGCTTTCACAATAAGACAAATCTAAGTGGATGAGTTTTTTGCAATATCCCAGGGAAGGGGGAACCTCTTCAAGACTCTTACATCCAGATAGATACAAATGCTTCAAATTTGGGATTTCATGTTTGAGTATTTCTGGAAATTTCTCTAAACTAGAGCAATCCCTTAAACTCAGATATTCAAGAGATTCCCCACTAACAGATGGAAACCTCTTAAGGCTTTCACAATAAGACAAATCTAAGTGGATGAGTTTTTTGCAATATCCCAGGGAAGGGTGAACCTCTTCAAGTCTCATACATTCATTTAGATTCAAATACTCCAAATTTGGCATTCTCGTGAAATCTGGTGTTTGCATCAGGTTTAAGGAGCAGCTGAGATCTATCCATCGTAGATACGGCAAATACTGTTATTCAGAACACACAAAGAAATTCTTTTATTAAAATTCAAAAAAAAATCCTCATAAACTAGTTTCATACTCATTTTTGGCTCCTTTCTTTTTCATTTTATATATTTCTTATTTGTTCTAATTTTATTTTATTCTTTTTTTCTCCATTATCTAATTTCATTCACGTTTTTACTCTTTTCTTTAATTTTCTGCTGATTTTCATCGAGGTCTGCTTCAATCCTTCAGTGAAACACTTTCAATCCTCCGTGATAACAACAATATAAAGAGGATTAAAGTAATTCTATATTATACCATGTCAGCATATAGATACATTGTAATGGTATCATGGAGGACTGTTTCAGTCCTTCAATTAGACAGTGCTCAATGTGATGGTATAAGGTGTAATATATAAACGTGAAAACAAAGTGTTTAATTCAGAAGCAATGTGTGAAACTTATACGTCATTCAAGAAAATGGTTGTAAAATCAAGGATGAGATTCATATCTTGCCAGCTAAATGTTTGAATGAGTTCTTAAATAGTTAAATTGTACTTCTTAGTTAATTAAGTTTATGATGGGATCTGAAAGAAAACGACATAAAGATATCTATATTTACATCTACATCTATAATATATTAAAAGTCTGAAGACCTTAGAAAAGTGGTTTGAATTTTTTGTCTTTCATTAAAAGACTCCACAATAGACAAAATCGTCTTTTCCTACTTTCCACGAATAATCGTTTAATTAATCTTCATCATAAATTATATGGTAAGTTTTAAAAATTAAGGAGTCCTAATGTTTTTTTAAATTAAGGCGTCATAAACTATATGGTAAGTTTTAAAAATTAAGGAATCGTAAACTATGTGGAAAATTGAAGAGTGCTAAAATCTATATATATATATATATATAAAATCAAAAGTAGAAGCACCAGAAGAAGCCAAGTGGCAAGCTATTAAGAAGCCATGTGGTAGTTTTAGGACAAAGGTTAATAGTATTGTAATAAATTTTTTGAATTAAAGAATATTAAATAGTGAATGAATATTTAAATATAATTTATTTATTTAAAACATATCTGAATATAATTTATTTAAATTTTTTTATAAAACATATCTGAATATAATTTATTTAAATATTAAATGAAAAATAATGAAAAATATAATAATATAATAATAACAATAATAATAATAGTAGTAGTAGTACGTACTATGTGTAGTAGTAGTAACAATAATTTCTCATTGTAATTTTAATAAATTAATGACATAAAAGATAACATGATTTTGAAATTTGAATTGATCTTATCCAACTTAACCAATTAAAAAATAAAGTTATTTAAATTAATCTTTAGTATGTATATTTGATTTTGTAGTAGTAATATATTATATTTGAATACATAGTATATTAATAATAATAATAACAACAACAATAGTAGTAGTAGTAGTAGTACGTACAAATGGCAGTATTAGTACAGTAGTAATATATTATATTTGAAATACATTTGCTTAAATATTAAATGAAAGATAAAAAATATAATGATAGTATTTTTTTATTTTTTTAAAAAAAGTAGGTACGTATTAATAGTAGTAGATAGTAATAAAAATAGTTCTAATTGGACTCTTTTGAATCTTATACCAGGTAAATAATTATTATTGAACCTTTATTTTATCGAAAATGTTTAAAGTAATAGTTATAGTAGTAATAATAATGATTATTATTATTATTATTATTATTATTATTATTATTATTGTTGTTGTTGTTGTTGTTGTTGTTGTTATCTGATTGGTTTCAGATATTTATCTCAATCCAAATATATAAACTATTAGGTAAATATACATCATATTATAAGAAAGAATAACAAACTAATCTTCCTTTAACAAATTAATATGATATTTGAAATTTGAATTTAAATGAAATTTGAATTGGAATGGACTCTAGCTTCTTAATATTTGTTATATATACTCATATATCATTAGATTTATTGGTGAATTTATTTGGATCCGGCTCCTCTCCATTTCTACTCTCTCCCTTTTCCCCAAGTTCCTATCTTGATTGATGACATATGGCATAGTTCAAATTCAATGGGTAAGATCTAGTTATTCTAAAGTAAATTTCTAACCATGGTTTAAATAATAAATATATTATATATTTAGTTTCAAAAATTATTGTAATCCCACAATCTTAGTAACATGTCCATAAATAAAGCAACAAAGTTTTCTCTTCCTATGCGAGAATTCCATTTTTTAATTTCTTTGTAAATTGAGTTTTTTTTATTATCTTTTTTTTTGTGGAACTTTTTTGTCACGCCCCGAATCCCATCGAGACATGATTGGCACCCGTAGCCGATAAGGCCCGAGAGAACCAACCTTTGCCTATGCTCAATCATATGCATATAATATTCATAACCACCATTGCATAATATTATGACATACGAATAAAGGAGAACAAGGGATATATTTAGGCATACATATGAAACTTGGCCGTTGAGGCCATCCAGTCAAAACAACATGTGTCTTTTACACTATTACACCCACATCGGTCTACAAAAGCCTCTAACAAGAGCATTTACCAAAATGAACCATAAGTCGGGACAAGTCCCCGCACAACATGTACAATAGCAAAACATATATACAATTTGACTCGGAGAAGCCCCGAATGAGCGGGAGCTCACCAAAGAACCGCTAACACTGGTAGTTTATTGAGGAGGCCTACTGGGACCTGCGCCTGCAGCAAGTAAGGTAAATTCCCCGAGAGGGGTCAGTACGAAATAAGTACTGAGTATGCAAGGCTCAGATGAAACTGTACAATACAAGAATATGTCAATGAACTCAAAACATATGAATAATCAATGTGAATAAGTCACCATGTTACTCTTTGGAAACCATGTGGATTGCTTTCATTATTTTCATTACTTCCTTTATCTCAATGCTCACATGTCATTACATCACAATGTACCCGGGCCCCGACTGATCAGTGGGTCTTTCATATCATCATATAGGGATCGAGTCGAGCTAGGCTTATGCCCCTAGACTTGCCACCCTCGGGATCGAGTCGAGCTAGGCTTACGCCCCTAGACTTGCCACCCATAAATCCAAATCTCGGGATCGAGTCGAGCTAGGCTTACGCCCCTAGACTTGCCACCCGTACTTGATCATTGACCACATTTGCATTACTTTGTTCATTACTTTGAGATTGATACTTTGATAGTCATAACATCACTTTGGAACTTTGGAACACAACATTGTTGGAAACTTTGAATCATTGACCAATGAGTGAAGGACATATGAATAAATATCAATGAGAAATATAACATTACTAGCACCATGATACCATTGGAACCATTGGACAATAATCCATGAACAAGAGACACAAGTATAGGCACTATTGGAATATTGGAACATAGCCTTCTTTGAACTTTCGGAACATTAACCATGAATATGAGAAGTGATATTCACAATGGATCAATGAGTAGGAAATATAAGACAATGACCATAGATAATTGCATATGGGATACCTTAGTATATTTCGGAATAGAACTAGAGAAATGTCAATGTGAACACTAGTGGCCGTAGAAAGATACGGACAAAGTAACCTTGCATACCTTGTCTTCCCAATGTAAGTACACAATCAAATATGTGAGAGCAACAATTCCGCTCCTTCTTTACGTTTCACTCTACATCACAAATACATAATGGAACCAACATTAACCACCAACTACCTTACAAATGCATACAATAACAACAAGTCACATGTTTGGCTTTAACATGTCATTTCCCCTTGATAATATCCTTTTCGGCATGGTCATATCAATAATACCACAACATGCCCAACATTGACCAAAATATCATTTATGAATTTATTATTCCAATAATCCCACAATATTCCATACATTGACCAATACATGATAGCCAAGATCATGTCACACCAAGTTCATATTTTACACTTCTCCATCACCACAACATCACAATTATACCATCAAATTACTTCAATACACCTCACAACAACAAATCGGCCAAAATCCCATAATTTACACTTTTATGGAAATAACAAGTTTCTTAATGTAATCACACCATACATGTTGGTATTTCATCCATACCATGCCTTTTCATCAAACCCACAAGTCATATTTCAAGTTTAATTCACAAGAATGCACATCTTTTATCAAAAACCAAAAGTGCACTATTCAACACCTTGCCACCATAACTACCATGATATACATAACCTCTCATGTACATAATATATTAAATTACAAGAATAAACACTTACCAATACTTGTAGGATGATGCTCTTGCCCAAGAAGTGGACTTAGGGTTTGAGAGTCCAAAAGAAGCTTTCTTGAGAATTCTAGAAAAAAAGATAGAAAAGCATGTGTGTTGTGTGTATTAAAAATCTGATTTTTGGGGACTTTATATAGACCCTCTTGGCCATCCTTAGCCACTAATAATGCATTTAATACTTTGTCTAGAAGGTCAATGGAAGAATGGGTCTTTTGACCCATTTTGGCCCATGCTTTTCTTCTCATTTTGGCTCACTTTGGGCCTCAAATTGGGCCCAATACTTATCTCAACTTAGCCCACCAAATTCCATGTATAATCAACCATATATATAGCATGTTTCAATAATTCCATAATCTCACGACAATATTCTCTTACGAGTTTCTCATTCATAGTCTCATTCGCAAAAATAGGAATTCTAGTCGCCCATGGCTTTATTGAACATCTTGAATAACTATTTATCTTTCATGCTTTGATCATGTAGGAGTATGTAGGAGTGTATTGAAGTATTTGAAGCTTTAACAATGCTCAAAGAACTCCAAAGAACCAAAAGAAACCATCTAAGAATCGACGTAGAATCGCGTTACAAAATGAGCGCGGAAGGGCACAATATGTTGTGCCTTGCGCCACTTGCTGCAAAGCAAGCAGTGGCGCGAGATCCTGCTGCCCTCTGAATCAGGTGGCTTGCGCCACACACCCTGAAACAGGGAGTGGCGCAAGTCTTGGTACTTTGCTGAATTTTTCGGCCACTTTTTCCAACACTTGCATATCGTCCAATACCCTATCAAAACACTACAAAATACTTACTTAGTGAGCTTTATCATCAAATAAACATGACTTCAAGTCACCAAATGAGGTTAGTATGTGTACGGGGTATTACCCAAATGCTCCACGAAAGCACAAAACACCTCCTACGAAGGTCTACTCGCATGTGCGTGGCCAAATTTAAATTTTCTCGTCATTAGCATTGCCAAATACATACTTATATCTCTCGACACCTAAGCAAACATTATTCAGCATCATCAAGTAGGGTTGGGAAGGTACGGGGTGTTACATTCTTCCCCCCTTAGAAACATTCGTCCTCGAATGTTAGTAACATTGTCTCAATGTAACAACATAAGTCAAAGTGAATTCTTCATATCATCATGTACACATGTATCACTTGTAAAGACTTACTTATTATGACTCCACTTCCGTATTTTGATCTTTTTCTTCCGTGCATAACAATGATAAATACTTTAAAAGGTCATTATTTCATAGGTCTCCCTTGTTACTCCGGCATCTCTTAATTCTTTCACTTATCGATGTATCATAACAATTAGTAACAATAAGTACCTCTTTCACATGTGAAATCCCCTGTAATTTGTACATTTCCACTGGCAACGATATAAGATAATCGCCTATACACTTTCAAAGCATCGCATATTAGATACTGAATGAACTGTGAAAAGTTCCTGGACTAGTGCTAATAGACACTCAATTTGCCCAAATCTTTGGACAATTTCCCTTTCTTTCCGATTCTCATTATTTCTTTCCTTTTCATCTTTAATATCGGCATCTAATTTGTATTGACTTTGGGCCATTCCTTCACTTTCTCGATACCCAAGCGAAGCAAATTCCGTCAACTGTAACCCATCCAATTGATGATCTATATTCTCTTTCACATAAAGCTTCGTAGATGCCTTTTGATACTTTTATTGTAAGCAATTTCAATAAACCATAGATGTTCATCCCAACTACCTGTAAAGTCCAATGTACAAACTCGTGACATATCTGCAAATGTTAGTATAATGTGTTCTGTTTGTCCATCCATCTGAGGATGACAAGCCGCACTGACATCTACCTGTGTACCCATGCTTTACTGAAAGGACTTTCAACACTATGCAATAAAGTAAGCTCTCCCCTTTGATATAGTAGTGAGTAGAATCCCATGTAATCGTACTATCTCCGTAACATACAACGTTACATAATGTTCAGCTGTATCGGTGGTCTTAACTGGTAGGAAATACACTGACTCGGTAGGTCTATTAACTATCACTGATATGGAATCAACCTTCGCAGTGTATGAGACAACTCTGTGATGAAATCCATATTATTCATGTTCCACTTCCAAACTGGAAGGATAATATAGCATAAACCATACAGACTTCTGATGCTATATTGTCAATTAGTGACCGCGTGGACCTTGAGCTACAAGTTCTACAATGTGCTTCTCAAGTATCCTTCCCCAGACCTCTCTGCTACACCATGGTACATTGTGGTTGCTTCCGAGTAAATGAAATACTGTGAACGATGTTCCTCTGTCGTAATTCATTTTCTTAACTCGTTTATACCCAGTACACACAATCTGCATTGGTGTTAAAGTACTCCCCCCTTGTATTTGTTCAAATACTCTCGTCGACTTTGCTGTACACATATTTTTTTTTCCAAGTGAACTAAAAATGGCATTTACCTATTGCTTTTTCCTTTATCTCCAATATCAATGAAAATCCTACCACATTTGACACTATAATTCTTTCATCTGGAGTTTCAAGAAACAAAACCCCATATTTCCTCATTAATATAGATTTCCTGACTATATCTTTCTTTTCTGTGAGCTGTCCATTCATACTTCCTACTACCTTGCATCTTAATGTATCAACGACCCCATTTGCTTTTCCCAAATGATATAGGATACCAATGTCCTCACCTTTTAAGATTTCAAGCCACCTTCGCTACCTCAGAGTAAGTCTTTTGGCTTAACAATCTATTACATTGTCTCACATCCAGAATATATATATCAGCATGAATCCCTTACAAATAGTTACACCATAACGTTAAAGCAAATATCACTGCTGCTACTTCAGGGTCATGTGTTTCGTAATAATTTATATTCTCATGTGGCCGTAACTGTCGTGACGCATATGCTATTACCTTATCATGCTACATCAATATACATTCGAGACCAACCCCGGAAGCATTACCATACATTGCATAACATTCTTATGCCTTCAGAAGGCACTTACAACGGATGTGGAAGTTACTTTATCTTTCAACTCTTGAAAGCTTTTCTCACATGCATCATACTGGAACTTGATTGCCTTGTGTATAGGCTTTGTTAAGGGTGTAGGTATAGAAGGAGATCCTTCCACAATTCTCATATAATGATCAATCAACCCAAGAAATCGATGGATCTCTGTAAGCATCGTAGGCCTTAGCCAATTGTTCACCATTTCTATCTTTTGTGTAACAACTTTCATCTCTTCATCCTATACAATGCATGGTCCTCTTGTGATTTTTTTGAATACCATCACCGAATATGGTCACACACACATTTACAAGTGTCCTGAACGCCCTGTTCATTAATCTATAAAACTACAGGTGCATTCGCTAGCCCAATTGACATACTAAGACTTATAAGCATACCATGTTTGTAATGCTGCCTTGGGTATATCATCATCGTTCATATATATTTTCCTTTTTATTTCATCAACATTCATTACCATTTATCCCGTAACTGATCAAACAAATCGTCAACTCTGGGGGGAAACTATTCTTATCCAGTTGCCAATAGTAAACACACATTCTCAATAGGCCATTTATCTTTTTTTTTTCTACTAGTGACACTGATGCACCCCAAGGGGCAGTACTAGGCCTTATGAATCCCTTATTCAACACGTCTTTTACTTTCTCCTGTCATTCTCGTAACTCGACCAGGCCATGCTATATGAAGAGGCCATGCTATATGATGAAAATAAAAATAGTTCGAGTACCTGACGTCACATTCATACCAAATCATACATCTGGGAATTCATTTACCACCCGGACTGATTAAAGAGGTGGGGGCTTCGCATTAATATCGTTCACTCTTACTAAGTGGCATATGTATCCCTTAGAGTATCCTTTTCTTTGTCGTGAGATGGGGAATACATTTTCCTGTCCATTCAAAATATTCCTTTGGGGATAATGACAATAGAACTTCTTAGTTCGGCCATCTACTATGCCATAACCCCTTTATAACTCAATAAGATCAACCAGTATCTCATGACCACAATTAATGACTATGCACTTATGATATACTCTTTTATTTACAATAGGTTCTCCGACTAATGTATAGACCTCATATGACATATCTAGTAATTCTGGTGCTCGTTTGAATTTTCAACCCTTAATGAAATAACATATGCAATTGTCAAATATGGGTTAATCAATACATATACGGTACCTGCAGCTTCATCAGGATAAGCCTAATTTTTATGGCCCGACATATCACACCAATACCAACATTTGACCTCAACCAATATTTCACCTAGATGATAACGTCCGCAGCACTAACACGGCTGACAAAGAGACTTCCGTTGGTTCATACTTTCTACGTGCTTGTCCTTAATGAATCCTGAATCTCACTTCTGTACCAATTCGATTGTCTCTAAACCCTTAGAATCGAGGTAAAACATTTACTATCGACTAAGGGAATGGTGATCTAGGCGGTCTGCTAAACACGCGAGACCTAACTTCTCCCTGGGACGCCGTAAACTGTCCCATAGGTCTAGCCCTCTCTCTTTGGCGACCCTTCTTCAAATAGTTGTGTCCTTTTCTGTTGCCTCTGTTCTTTTATTATTGTGTGCAAAATGCCTATATCCATTGTACAATCCATCTTTCTCTATACTGATGCACTCTATCGGTCATAACAGTTATCACGTTTGGAGCATATCTAGTCAAATTATGACACTAAAAACTGTACTTCCTGACACTTATAGCCCTTTGACAAAAAAAAAATTTTCTTAACAATTGATCCACATAAGCTTTTCTGACCTCACATGGGAGGTACTAGTCACAGAATGCCATTTTACATTCCTCCTAACTATCTGAAAATACATCAGTAGATCAGTCATATGCATAACATCTAGAACCCTTTTTAACTTAGTTCATAATGTCCTATGGGTCTTCATTCAAATCCGACCCGGTGAACGTGGGAGGGTATGATTTCTAAAAATATTGTGTTTGACGACTAGCTACCCTAGCCGCACCATCATTACTCGTCATCAGGCAATCTCGCCCGTGACATTGTACAACAACTATCTGAGGCAACATATGCACTACATTTCGTAAATCCTGTTCCGTGACATTTATAGATGGCTCTGCAGGTACTCCTCTATCTTTTGGCTACGAGAGACCCGTATAACGATTTCCATATCAGCTTCACCTTGACTAACTTGGTTAAGTGGTGATTTACTCATTTCTACTTCGGCAGGCATATCATCCTGCTCACCTTTGCCCTTATCTTGTCTGATACTCAACATTTGACTATATAAAAGAAAACCAATGTCAATACGTACATATGTGTCCACCTACAACTTTGGCTCTATTGCACGATCTAGAAGTGAAGAAAAGAAACAACTCCTAAATGTCCCGTAGCCTCCTACTTATAAATGTGGCGCGCAACACATCCATAAGCAAGACTCTACTCAGACACGGCTTTGTAGACACCCTTAGAACGACCTGCTTTGATACCACTTTTGTCACGCCCCGAATCCCATCGAGACATGATTGGCACCCGTAGCCGATAAGGCCCGAGAGAACCAACCTTTGCCTATGCTCAATCATATGCATATAATATTCATAACCACCATTGCATAATATTATGACATACGAATAAAGGAGAACAAGGGATATATTTAGGCATACATATGAAACTTGGCCGTTGAGGCCATCCAGTCAAAACAACATGTGTCTTTTACACTATTATACCCACATCGGTCTACAAAAGCCTCTAACAAGAGCATTTACCAAAATGAACCATAAGTCGGGACAAGTCCCCGCACAACATGTACAATAGCAAAACATATATACAATTTGACTCGGAGAAGCCCCGAATGAGCGGGAGCTCACCAAAGAACCGCTAACACTGGTAGTTTATTGAGGAGGCCTACTGGGACCTGCGCCTGCAGCAAGTAAGGTAAATTCCCCGAGAGGGGTCAGTACGAAATAAGTACTGAGTATGCAAGGCTCATATGAAACTGTACAATACAAGAATATGTCAATGAACTCAAAACATATGAATAATCAATGTGAATAAGTCACCATGTTACTCTTTGGAAACCATGTGGATTGCTTTCATTATTTTCATTACTTCCTTTATCTCAATGCTCACATGTCATTACATCACAATGTACCCGGGCCCCGACTGATCAGTGGGTCTTTCATATCATCATATAGGGATCGAGTCGAGCTAGGCTTATGCCCCTAGACTTGCCACCCTCGGGATCGAGTCGAGCTAGGCTTACGCCCCTAGACTTGCCACCCATAAATCCAAATCTCGGGATCGAGTCGAGCTAGGCTTACGCCCCTAGACTTGCCACCCGTACTTGATCATTGACCACATTTGCATTACTTTGTTCATTACTTTGAGATTGATACTTTGATAGTCATAACATCACTTTGGAACTTTGGAACACAACATTGTTGGAAACTTTGAATCATTGACCAATGAGTGAAGGACATATGAATAAATATCAATGAGAAATATAACATTACTAGCACCATGATACCATTGGAACCATTGGACAATAATCCATGAACAAGAGACACAAGTATAGGCACTATTGGAATATTGGAACATAGCCTTCTTTGAACTTTCGGAACATTAACCATGAATATGAGAAGTGATATTCACAATGGATCAATGAGTAGGAAATATAAGACAATGACCATAGATAATTGCATATGGGATACCTTAGTATATTTCGGAATAGAACTAGAGAAATGTCAATGTGAACACTAGTGGCCGTAGAAAGATACGGACAAAGTAACCTTGCATACCTTGTCTTCCCAATGTAAGTACACAATCAAATATGTGAGAGCAACAATTCCGCTCCTTCTTTACGTTTCACTCTACATCACAAATACATAATGGAACCAACATTAACCACCAACTACCTTACAAATGCATACAATAACAACAAGTCACATGTTTGGCTTTAACATGTCATTTCCCCTTGATAATATCCTTTTCGGCATGGTCATATCAATAATACCACAACATGCCCAACATTGACCAAAATATCATTTATGAATTTATTATTCCAATAATCCCACAATATTCCATACATTGACCAATACATGATAGCCAAGATCATGTCACACCAAGTTCATATTTTACACTTCTCCATCACCACAACATCACAATTATACCATCAAATTACTTCAATACACCTCACAACAACAAATCGGCCAAAATCCCATAATTTACACTTTTATGGAAATAACAAGTTTCTTAATGTAATCACACCATACATGTTGGTATTTCATCCATACCATGCCTTTTCATCAAACCCACAAGTCATATTTCAAGTTTAATTCACAAGAATGCACATCTTTTATCAAAAACCAAAAGTGCACTATTCAACACCTTGCCACCATAACTACCATGATATACATAACCTCTCATGTACATAATATATTAAATTACAAGAATAAACACTTACCAATACTTGTAGGATGATGCTCTTGCCCAAGAAGTGGACTTAGGGTTTGAGAGTCCAAAAGAAGCTTTCTTGAGAATTCTAGAAAAAAAGATAGAAAAGCATGTGTGTTGTGTGTATTAAAAATCTGATTTTTGGGGACTTTATATAGACCCTCTTGGCCATCCTTAGCCACTAATAATGCATTTAATACTTTGTCTAGAAGGTCAATGGAAGAATGGGTCTTTTGACCCATTTTGGCCCATGCTTTTCTTCTCATTTTGGCTCACTTTGGGCCTCAAATTGGGCCCAATACTTATCTCAACTTAGCCCACCAAATTCCATGT
This sequence comes from Capsicum rhomboideum, assembly GCA_031232105.1. NCBI lineage: Eukaryota > Viridiplantae > Streptophyta > Magnoliopsida > Solanales > Solanaceae > Capsicum > Capsicum rhomboideum. The sequence goes on from CP124707.1 coordinate 51,768,800, forward strand.
ATAATCAACCATATATATAGCATGTTTCAATAATTCCATAATCTCACGACAATATTCTCTTACGAGTTTCTCATTCATAGTCTCATTCGCAAAAATAGGAATTCTAGTCGCCCATGGCTTTATTGAACATCTTGAATAACTATTTATCTTTCATGCTTTGATCATGTAGGAGTATGTAGGAGTGTATTGAAGTATTTGAAGCTTTAACAATGCTCAAAGAACTCCAAAGAACCAAAAGAAACCATCTAAGAATCGACGTAGAATCGCGTTACAAAATGAGCGCGGAAGGGCACAATATGTTGTGCCTTGCGCCACTTGCTGCAAAGCAAGCAGTGGCGCGAGATCCTGCTGCCCTCTGAATCAGGTGGCTTGCGCCACACACCCTGAAACAGGGAGTGGCGCAAGTCTTGGTACTTTGCTGAATTTTTCGGCCACTTTTTCCAACACTTGCATATCGTCCAATACCCTATCAAAACACTACAAAATACTTACTTAGTGAGCTTTATCATCAAATAAACATGACTTCAAGTCACCAAATGAGGTTAGTATGTGTACGGGGTATTACCCAAATGCTCCACGAAAGCACAAAACACCTCCTACGAAGGTCTACTCGCATGTGCGTGGCCAAATTTAAATTTTCTCGTCATTAGCATTGCCAAATACATACTTATATCTCTCGACACCTAAGCAAACATTATTCAGCATCATCAAGTAGGGTTGGGAAGGTACGGGGTGTTACATTTTTCTTTAACAAATAAGTAGCTATTTTATTTTCTGTAAAATAGGTGAAATAAAACAGGAGAAATAATCGGCTCTTTTATTTTAGATTAATTTTTATTAGCTTTTTTTTTTGGAACTTTTTCTTAAAAATTAGATATTTTAGTTTCTTTAAAATAGGGAGAAAATAGGAGAAATATTCAGCTCTCATATTTTAATTAAATTTTTTATTTCCTTTTTTTTGGAACTTTTTCTTTAACAATTATCTATTTTATTTTCTTTAAAATAGGTGAAATAAAATAGGGGGAACATAGGTGAAATAAAATAGGAGAAATTATCGGCTCTCCTATTTTATTTCATCTATTTTAAAGAAAATAAAATAGCTAGAAATTATTAAAGAGAAAATTCCCCAAAAAATGCAGTAAAAAGGTTAATTTAAATAGAAATTAAAAATGGACCTTGCGTAGGGAAAAAAATTAGGAAGAAAAAAGTTTTTGTTGCTACATTTATGGACAAGATAATATGTTGTTAAGATTGTGGGATTACAATAATTATTGAAACTAAATATGTAGTGTATTTATTATCTAAACCATGGTTAGAGATTTACTTTAGAATAATTAGATCTTACCCATTCAACTTGAACTACGCCATATGTCACTAATCAAGATAGAAACTTGGGGAAAATTGAGGGAGTGGAAATGGAGAGGAGCCACATCCAATTTGTTTACTGATTCTTCATTTTATAAAAAATTATTTTTGATTTAACATTTTTCTTTTTTTATATGCAGGAAAGATATGATTTTTCATCTTCATCGTCCTCTGTTAACGTAAATGAAGAGGAACAAGTCCACATCAATTGAAGTTATCTCTATCTATTCTCGCGGCTCTACGCCTTCACTACAAATGGTAACAACTCTCAAGAAGATAAGGAGAAAAAAAGAACCGGTAATGATTGAAACGACGACTTCATAAGTAAAAGATTCATCGGTAAACTGGTTTCAAATTAATAATGTTTCTATTATTTAATTTATGAAGAAGTGTTCTTGAGAGTTTATTCTTATTTTTTTAGTGATAATTTTATTGTTATTGTTGACTTGCAGAAGAGATAAAGAGGAATATCGAGAAGATAATAATAGATAACGAACAAAACAGGAATTTTGATGGTGTAGTTGACAAGTTTAAGTTTTTCAAAATATGTATTTGATATTATTGTTATTCTTTTTAATGTTGTTTTATTTCATAGTTTTTATGTATTTAATTCAATTGTATGCAATTTATAATTGTCTGTTTTCTGTATCTAATATCACATTCACATATTTACTTTTATTAGGAGGATTATAAAACAGATTTATAGGCATTTAGATATTTTAATTTATTAAGCCTCTTTAAAATTTTACTTGCAAATTTACATTTATGTGTAAATTTTTTTAGTAATTTTGGGCATCATTTAGTTTCATTATATAAAGAAGAAAATAAAGAACACAAATATTTGTTGAAAAACTAAGATTTTAACTTTTAAATCAAAATAATTAAAAACCTACTTAGGCTAGAAGACTATCTATAAAAGAACCTGATGAAACGTACGTGAGTTTGCGCCTCAACGGCTAAATTAACCCACAAGGTCTATTGCAAATCATGCTATCAATTGCTGAGCTTTATGACCTTGTATGTATCCTTTGATTTATGTCATTATTTGTTGTTGCTTGTACCTCGCCTATCATATTATTTTATTATAGTTGTTGTCTGTTAATATTGTTGTTTAAGTCTTTTACTTTTTTTCTGAACTGCTTTGGACGATTTTTCTGTAGTCGAGGGTTTATGGTAAACAACCTCTCTACCTAGGAAAAGTCTGTGTACGTACAATACTCTATCCTCCATAGGCCCCACTTTGTAAGAGATTATGCTAGATATGTTGTTATTGTTGTATTCCTTTGGGCGTTTTTTGGGAAAACCGATCCTCCTTATTTGTTTCTGGGTTCTTATTTATCGGCATAGTTAATTATGAAAATTTCATGGTATCGTTCAGCTAGAAAAGCAGAATTATTGTTCTTTCGCAGAAAGACCGAAGATGAAGTCAGGTATGCTGATTCTCTCTGTATATGGACTTTTAATGATTATATATGTAACACCCCGTAAATTTCCGAAAGAACACGACTAAGTGACGGAATTAATTGAACATGCAACAAAGGGTATATTATGTATGCAAAGGGTTGGACCTAATTCATCTTGATGATTGGGCCCAAAATTGGCCCAAATTAACAAGAAGACATGGCCCAAAAAGGAACAAAATGACCCATTCTTGATCCATGCATTTATGACCAAATAGACACCTCATCTTTGACTTAATTGTAGCTAAGGATGATATAAATGAGGGCCAAAATCAGATTTTTATCACATAAGTCACTTGCCATTTCTTGCATTTTCTAGATATTTCCAAGAGACCAAAAAGAAACCCTTTTCAAGCCAAGGCAACTACACTTATTTTGCCAAGATCATCACTTTGTAAGTGTTGGTAAGTGCCTATTCTTGTGTTTTAATATATTATGTGCATAAGAGATGGTATGGATTTTGATGGTTATGTCTAAAAGGGTTGATTGGGGCACTTTTGCTTATGTGACACAAGTGTGTTATTTTGGTGATTTGAACTTGGAAGTGGCCTTGTGGTCTTGAAAGAAGTGAGATTGATGGTTTGAACATCAACATGTATGATATGGTTATGCCTTAAGTTGATTTCTCTTTATGTGTCATTTTTGGAAATTGTTGTTATGGAAAAAGTGTACGGAATTGGTGACGTAATGAAAGGAAAATCTGATTTTTATTCAAAGGAATACACAACACATTTCTAGAAATTTTCCAAAATTTCTCTCAACTCTTAAAGAACCCTATGCCAACTTTTGGAGCAAGATCATCATTTTTCAAGCTTAGGTAAGTGATTATTCTTATGGATTAATATATTATATGCATGGAAAAGTATGTAAATCATGTTGGTTATGCTTGGAAGGGTTGAATATGGCACTTTGTGTTTTTTGTAAAAGATGTGTTATCCATGGGATTTACACTTGAAATATGCCTTGTGATTTTGATGAAAGAGCATGGTATGGATGAAATATCAACACGGATGGTGTGATTATGTTATTAAACTTGTTAATTTCATATAAGTGTAAATTATGAAATTTTGGCCGATTTGTTGTTGTGAGGTGTATTGCAGTAATTTGATGAAATAATTGTGATGTTGTGGTGATGAAGAGTGGAAAGTATGAACTTGGTGTGACATGCTAATGGTTTATGATATTTTGGTCAATGTTGGGAATATTGTGGGATTATTAGTATGATAATTTCATCAATGGTATTGTCAAGGGGGAAATGACAATTTTAAAGGCAAACATGTAATTCATTGACGTCATATGCATTTGTAAGGTGGTTGGTGGTTAATGTAAATTTCGTTATGTATTTGTGTTGTAGAGTGAAACATAAGGAAGGAGCGGGACTATTGTGTTCACGTATAGGATTGAGTATTCATATTGAGAATACGAGGTATGTAAGGTTCCTCTTTCCGTATCCTTCTGCAGCATATAGTGTACACCTTGTCATGGTACTTACTCATTCCCGAAGTGTCCTAAGGCATCTCATTTCATGTTATCATCTAGTGTTAATCACATATACCTTATTCTTGATTATTGTCATTCATGTATTACATAGTTATGGACATGGTTCCAAGTTTCAATAATGTTATGTTCCAAAGCTTCCAATAATGTTATAATTACAAAGTATCAATCTCATGAGCGTAAAGGCATAAAGTAAGCATCTACGTGTTTTCAATAATGATATAATCATCGAATGAACTTTTCTCAAGATTAAAGAAGTAATGTTGTGAAGAGAAGTGACGTGTTCTTGGGTGGTATCCCATGGGGTTAAAATACCTTGCATGGGTCGATCCCAATATCTACGGGTGGTATCCTATGGGGTTAACATACCTCGCATGGGTTGATCCCGCTTCTACGGGTGGTATCCCAGGGGCAAAAGGAGAGCCTAGCATGGGTCGATCCCGAAAGCTGTTAAGTACCCACTGATCAGTTTGGGGCCCGGGCATTGTAAGAATGGAAGAATGAATTGTGAATGAAGAGGTGAACGATGAAGGGATGAATGAGAATAAAAGTAAAAGAAGCAATCCATCTAATGTACATATTTCCATACATATAGAGTGATGGCTTATCCATGTTGATTTTTTTTTCTTATGTTTGATTCCATTAAAGTTTTGATGTATCATAGAGTTTCTTATGGCCTTACATACTCAGTACATTCTTCGTACTGACCCCTTTAGGGGAAATTTACCTTACTTGCTGCAGGCACAGGTACTAGTAGACCTCCACAGTAGGTTACGGATCTTTGGTGAGCTCCAGTTGGTTCGGGGCTTCCCAGGTCTCTTGTGTACATTTATTTTGATACTGTAGCGTTGTGTAAAGCGGGGACTTGTCTCGAATTTAAGATGTTTATGTGTGTACTCTTGTTAGAGGCTTTTGTAGACCGATGTGGGTATATGAACGAAGAGTTGTATGTCCACCTTAACTTGATGGCCCTAACGGCCAAGTTTCTTATATGTATATATATAATGCTTCATGATTTCCGCTCTTAGCATCTTATGTCTTTACGTGGTGGTAATGTTTCTTATGACATGCATATGATTGGGTATGAGTAAAGATTGGTTCTCTCGGGCCATATCGACTTCGGGTGCCAATCACACCTCGTTGGAACTCGGGGTGTGATAAAAGTGGTATCAGAGCAGGTCGTTCTAAGGGTGTCTACAAAGTCGTGTCTGAGTAGAGTCTTACTTATCGATGTGTTGTGCACCACATTTATAAGTAGGAGGCTACGGGACATTTAGGAGTTGTTTCATTCCTTCATTTCTAGATCGTGCATTAAAGACGAAGTTATAGGTATACTTGTTTCTGACCATAAACATTGTTGTTCTTGTATATTATAGAAAATGCCGATGACAAGAAAAGGTCGAGGTAAAAGTAAGAGACTAGACAGAATTGCTAGAGAAGGAACTAGTAGAGCCCCACCTGAACCGATTAATCAAGGCGGTGCTGAACCAGAGATGGCATCACAAGCTTCTTCTACTCTTCTAGTTTCAGAAGAGTCAAGAGGAAGAGACATACCGGTAGAGCCACCAGTGAATACTACTGACCAGGACCTAAAGAATGCAGTACAGATGTTGACCAGAATAGTTGCTGCACAGGTTCAGGGACAAGGTGGTCCGATGACAGGTGATGATAGTGCAACGAGAGCAGCTAGTCGACGGACCCAGGATTTCTTTAAATTAGATCCTCCTACATTCACTGGATCAGAACTAAATGAAGATCCACAAGACTTTATAGATCAGATTCAAAGGGCCTTAGATGTTATGCATATAACCGGGGTAGAAACAGTTGAACTTGCTGCATACAGATTGAAAGGAGAGGCGATATTGTGGTATGAAGATTGAAAGAAATCTCGAGGTGTCGGTGTAAATCCACCTAATTGGGAAGAATTTAAAGTGGCTTTCCTTGATCACTACCTTTCTTATGAGATCTGTGAGGCTCGTGCGGATCAATTCTTGAATCTGCATCAAGGGAATCTTAGTGTCAGAGAATATAGTCTGCAATTTAATTACTTGGCCCAATATGCTCCCAATGTAGTGGCTACGATGACAGATAGAGTTCATAGATATGTGGATAGGTTGGAGCCATATTTGGTACGAGATTGCACCATTGTTGCCTTAAACAGAGATATCGATATAGCGAGAATTCAAGCCTTCGCCTAGAAAATAGAGGGCCAAAGACAAAGAAGGAGGGTACATGAATCTGAACGAGGTCAATCCAAGAGAGCTAGACCTATAGGACAGTCTATGGTGGCCCAAGGAGAATCTAGACCTCGGATGTTCCCTAGACCACCGAGACCATTATTTTCTTACTCCGCAGCAGGCACTCAAGCTCAGTTTCGAGGGTTTAGAGGCAGTAATGTTGGCCAGAGTAGTGGGATTTGAGGTTCACAGACTACGAGATTTTCTCGTCAGCCATGTCAGCAATGTGGATGATTTTACTTAGGCGAATGCCGGCGTGGGTCAAATGGTTGTTTTTGGTGCGGTATGACGGGACATATGATGAGAGACTGCCCACGAAGAGGCTTGGGTAATGTAGCACGGCCTGCGGGATCAGCTGTTGTGTCATCATCATCGGTTCCTTCTTTAGGCCGAGGTGTACAGTCAGCAGGTCGGGGGCGAGGTGACAGAGGAGCAGCCAGTACTAGCGGGACTCAGAATCGAACGTATGCTCTGGTAGATCGATAGAATTCAGAGGCATCTACTGACGTAGTCACAGGTATATTATCCATATTCTTATATAATGTATATGCATTGATTGACCCGGGTTCTACATTTTCCTATGTTACTCCATTAGTTGTTGCGAAATTTACAAAAACACCAGAATTATTAATTAAATCAATTGAAGTGTCTACACCGGTTGGTGAATGTATTGTTGCAAAAAGAGTATATCGTAATTGCGTGGTAACTGTGTGTGGTCATGATACACTGGCTGATCTTATCGAACTAGACATGATAGATTTTGATGTTATCATGGGAATGGATTGGTTAGCCTCTTGTTATGCCACGGTGGATTGCCGAGCCAAGAAGGTACATTTTTTTTTTCCACAAGAAAATGTTCTTGAATGGCAGGGTAATGTAGGGGCACCAAGAGGAAAATTTATTTCCTATTTGAAAGCAAGAAAAATGATTGCCAAAGGGTACATATGTCACTTGGTACGAGTGAAGGATAATGATGTGGCACCATTAACTCTGCAGTCGGTTCCAGTAGTCAATGAATTTCTTGATGTATTTCCAGAGGATCTTCCAGGCTTACCCCCAGAACGGGAAGTAGAGTTTGGCATTGATGTGATTTCAGGCACTCAGCCTATCTCTATTCCTCCATATAGAATGGCTCCAGCAGAATTGCGTGAATTGAAGGAGCAGTTGAAGGATTTACTGGACAAAGGCTTTATCCGGCCTAGTATGTCCCCGTGGGGTGCACCGATATTATTTGTTCGGAAGAAAGATGACATACTGAGAATGTGCATTGACTATCGGCAATTGAATAAGGTAACGATCAAGAACAAATATCCCCTCCCTCAAATTGATGATTTGTTTGATCAGTTACAGGGTGCCAAGTGTTTTTCAAAGATCGACTTGAGGTCGGGTTACCATCAAGTCAGAGTTAGAGAAGGAGATGTACCCAAGACAGCCTTTCGAACACGGTATGGCCATTATGAATTTTTAGTTATGTCATTTGGACTAACAAATGCACCAGCTGTGTTCATGGATTTGATGAATAGGGTGTTTAAGCCATTTCTGGACGTATTCGTCACGATATTTATAGATGACATCCTGGTTTATTCAAGATCACCAGAGGACCATGCTAATCACTTACGGTAAGTGTTGCAGATTCTCTGCGAGCGTAAGTTGTATGCCAAGTTCTCCAAATGTGAGTTTTGGTTAAAATAAGTTGCATTCTTGGGTCACATTGTGTCAGATGAAGGGATACAGGTTGATACACAAAAGATAATATAACACCCCGTACCTTCCCAACCCTACTTGACGACGTTGAACAATGTTTACTTAGGTGTCGAAAGCCACATGTATGTATTTGGTAATGTTATTGATGAGATAATGGAATTTGGCCCTCGTATATGTGATTAAACCTTCGTAGGAGGTGTTTTGGGACTTCATGGAACATTTGTGGGATTAAAAATGAGTTTTGGAGGACCTCCAAACAAAGAATATTAAAGGTAAGAAGTAAGTTAAAGAATAGAATTTGAAGTATCTAATCAAATCCGCGAAGAAAAGTCGAAGAAACGAAAATTTTAAAAATAAAATTTTCAGCGCCATAGGAAGGGCCAGGCGCTTGTTTTGGCGCCCAAACCAGCAAGCTGCTAAAGCTCAGTGCCCTGGGAAGCGTCAGACGCTTGCTAGAACGGCCAAATTAGTAAGCTTCCAAAATTTGTTCTAAGTCTCAAGGGTGCCTGGAGGCGTACCGGGCCGATTTTTGCCACGTTTCATCTACAACCACGAGTATATATATGGAATAAATGAAGTATTATATTGGTGTGTTAAAAATACTCGTGAATGAATTTGGCATCAAAATGACAGTTTTACCCTTGTAGTCAAAATAAGCCATACGTGGCTAGAATCGCTTGTTTTTGGGATCGAGGCTACAAATATGAATCGCGTGAGTGGGAATATTGTCGTAATACGTATGAAATAAATGAAACATGAGAAATTATTGATTTTGTTGGGTTAAGTGAATTGGGCTCAAAAAGGGCCCAAATTGAGACAAAAGACATGGGCCAAACATGGGTCAAATGACCCATTCTTCTTTGACTAATCAATCATTGAGCAAGGGAATTCAAAGGCCTATAAAAGGAGGCAAAAATCTGATTTTTAATACACAACAACACACATGCTTTTCTTGCTTTTTCTAGACTTTTCAAGAGAAAACCCCTTTGGGCTCTTCAAAGCCTAAGCCATCTTTGGAGCAAAATCATCATCTTCCAAGCTTAGGTAAGTGATTATTCTTATGGATTAATATTTTATATTCATGGGAGAGTAATTAGATCATGTTGGTTATGCTTGAAAGTGTTGAACATGGCACTTTGTGTTTTTGTAAAAGATGTGTTATCCATGAGATTTAAACTTGAAATATGACTTGTGGTTTTGATGAAAGTGCATGGTATGGATGAAATATCAACATGTATGGTGGGATTATGGTCCTAAACTTGTTATTTTTCCATAAGTGTAAATTATGGGATTATGAATGATTTGTTGTTGTGAGGTGTATTGAAGTGATTTGATGGAATAATTGTGATGTTGTGGTGATGAAAAGTGGAAAGTATGAACTTGGTGTGACATGCTAGTGGTTTATGATATTTTGGTCAATGTTGGGAATATTGTGGAATTATTGGTATGATAATTTCTTCAATGGTATTGTCAAGGGGGAAATGACATTTTTAAAGGCAAACATGTAATTCATTGACGTCATATGTATTTGTAAGGTACTTGGTGGTTAATGTAAATTCCGTTATATATTTGTGTTGTAGAGTAATACATAAGGAAGGAGCGGGACTATTGTATGCACATTTAAGATTGTAGAATCATATTGAGAATACAAGGTATGTAAGGTTTCTCTTTCCATATCCTTCTGCAGCTCATTGTATTCACATTAGTGTTATACTAGTTCATTCCGATATGTCCAAAGGTGTCTCACTTCAAGTTGTTATCTATTGTTAAGTCACATATCCTCAATCATTAGTCGTTGTTGTTCATGTGTTACATAATTGTGGAGATGGTTCCAAATTCCAATAATGTTACAATTATCAAAAGTATCAATCTCTTACAAACAAAAGTATCAATCTCTCATAAGTGAATGTATTAATCTCTCATGAGTGGGTGTCTCAATCTCTAATCTTGTCAAAGTTAAAGAGTTAAAGAATGAAGTAAGGTGTTATGAGTGTATCCATGGGGTGAAATAGACACCTTCATGATGATATCCATGGGGTGAAGGAAACACCATAATGATGACCATCCCATCATTATGGGTGTATCCATGGGGTGAAATGAACACCTTCATGACAATATTATTTTCCCACTGATCAGCTTGGGACCCGAGCTTTGTGAGAATGGAAGAATGAGTAGTAGATGAAGAAGTGAGTGATGACGGGGACGAGTGAGCGTAAGAATAAAAGAAGTAATCCATCTAATGTACATATTTCCATACATATAGAGTGATGACTTATCCATATTGGTTCTTTACTTATAATTGATTCCATTAAAGTATTTACGTATTATACAGTTTCATTCAGCCTTACATACTCAGTACATTATTCGTACTGACCCCTCTTGGGGACTTACCTTACATGTTGCAGGTGCAGGAATTAGTAGACCTCCTCTTTAGACTGGGGATCATTTTCAGAGTTTTGGTGAGCTCCACTTGGTTCGGAGCTTTCTGGGTCATAGTTGTATATTTATTTTGATATTGTAAATATTGTATAAAGCGGGGACTTGTCCCAATTTTAAGTTGGTCTTATAGATGCATTTGTTAGACGCTTTTGTAGACATATGTGGGTTATGGATGTAAGAGACAAATATCCGTTTTGACTTGATGGCCCCAACGGCCAAGTTTCCTAAATATATATATAGCATATGTTTCCATGTTCATGTTTTCCGCATAGTTACATAAGGTTTAATAAGATTCATACGAGGATATGCATACGAAGGTTCATGAGCAAAGATTGGTTCTCTCGGGCCATATCGACTTTGGGTGCCAGTCCACCCCGTTGGAACTCGGGGCGTGACAAAAGTGGTATCAGAGCAGGTCGTTCTCAGGGTGTCTACAAAGCCGTGTCCGAGTAGAGTCTTGTTCATGGATGTGTTTTGCACCACATTTATGAGCAGGAGGCTATGGGGCATTTAGGATGTTGTTTCTTTTATTCACTTCTAGATCGTGCAATAGAGCCAGCGTTGTAAGTTGAGTTGTATCTGACCATGGGAATCGTTTTTCTTTGGTATAGTAAGAAATGTTGATTACAAGAAGAGGCAAGGGTAAATCTAAGAAGCTAGACAGCATTGGCGGAGAAGGAACTAGTAAATTACCACCGGAATGGGTTGAGCAGGATGAAGCTGAAAGTGGGTTTGCATCGCGGGCTTCTTCTACTTTTCCAGCTCCAGAAGAGCCGAGAAGGAGAGAAGAACCTGTTTAGCCACCCGTTAATGTCACTGACCAGTATTTAAGAAATGCAGTATATATGTTGATTCAGCTAATTGCAGCACAGAATCAAGGACATGCTGGTCCAATGACAAGTTACGACAGTGAGGCTAGGGCAGTTAGTCGAAGGACGCAGGATTTCTTGAAATTAGATCCTCCTATATTCATCGGATCGGATCTTAATGAGGACCCGCAAGATTTAATTGATCAAATCAAAAGGGCTTTGGATGTTATGCACATATTTGGTGTAGAAACAGTTGAACTTGCGGCGTATAGATTGAAGGGGGAGGCGATATTATGGTACGAAGATTGGAAACGAGCTAGGGGTGTTGGTGCACCCCCAGCTAGTTGGGAGGAAATTTAAAACGACATTCCTTGACTAGTACCTCCCATATGAGGTTCGAAAAACTCATGCGGACCAATTGCTAAAACATTGCTAAAGAACTATGAGTGTCAGAAAGTACAGTCTTCAGTTTAATCTTTAGGCTAGGTATGCTCCACATGTGGTAGCTATTATGACCGATAGAGTGCACCGGTATGTGGTCAGATGGATTGCACCATAGTAAATTGCCAAACTAAAAATATTTTGAATGGCCAGGGAAATATGGGGGGCACCAAGAGGAAAATTTATTCCCCATATTAAAGTAAAGAAAAGGATACCATAAGGGATACATATGTCATTTAGTAAGAGTGAAAGATACCGATGTGATGTCACCAACTCTTCAATCAGTTCTGGTGGTAAATATATTCCTCGATGTGTGAGCTGGTATTAGTATGACGTCAAGTACTCAACCTATTTTTATTTCCTTATATAGCATGGCCCCGGCAAAGTTGTGGGAATTGGAAAAAAAAAAGGAGGAAGAGGAAAAAAAAAGAAAATAGAAAACATTAAAAGACGTGATGAACAAGGGATTCATAAGACCTAGTATGTTCTCTTGGGATGCACAAGTGTTAATTGTACAAAAGAAAGACAGTACGTTGAGGATGTGTGTCGACTATCGGCAACTGAATAAGATGACAAATAAGAATAAATATTCCCTCCCTAGAGTTGACGATTTGTTTGATTAGTTACGGGGTTAGAAAAAAAATGGTGAAATGAATGATGAAATGATGAAATGAAGGAAGATGAAAACAAGATGATGAAGTATGATGATATACCCAAGACAGCATTGCAAACATGGTATGGTTATTATGAATTCTTAGCATGTCAATTGGTCTAGCAAATGCACCTGTAGTTGTTATGGGTTTAATAAATAGGGTGTTCAAGACACTTTTCAATGTGTGTGTGACCATGTTTGGTGATGGTATCCAAAAAACACAAGAGGACCACACATTGTATAGGATAAAGAAATGAAAGTTGCTACGCGAAAGATAGAAATGGTGAACAATTGGCTAAGGCCTACGATGCTTACAGAGATCCATCGTTTCCTTAGGTTGGTTGATTATTATAGGAGAATTGTTGAAGGATTTTCTTCTATCCCTACACCCTTAACAAAGCTTATGCACAAGGCAATCAAGTTCTAGTAGAATGATGCATGTGAGAAAAGTTCCCAAGAGTTGAAAGATAAAGTAACTTCCACACCAATTTTAAGTGCTTTCTGAAGGCATAAGAATGTTATGCAATGTATGGTAATGCTTCCGGGGTTGGCCTCGGATGTGTATTAATGTAGCATGATAAGGTAATGACATATGCCTCACGACAGTTGCGGCCACATAAGAAAACAAATTATTACCAAACACATGACCCTGAACTAGCAGCTGCGATATTGCTTTACAGTTATAGTGCCACTATTTGTAAGGGATTCATGCTGACATATATACTGTTCATAAGAAAATGTACTCTATTTTAAGCCGAAGGACTTAAATTTGAGGTAGCAAAGGTGGCTTGAACTATTAAAAGATTAGGACATTGGTATCTTGTATCATTCGGGAAAAGCAAATAGAATAGTTGATACATTAAGCTGCAAGGCAGTAGAAAGTATGAATAGTCAGCTCACAGAAAAGAAAGATATAGTCAAGAAATCTATATCAATAAAGAAATATGGGGTTTTGTTTTCTTGGAACTCCAGATGAAAGAAACAAAATGTACAACAAAGTTCGATGAAGGTATTTGAGCAAATGCAAGGGGGGAGTACTTTAACGTCAATGTAGATTGTGTGTATCGGGTATAGACGAGTTAAGGAAATGAATTATGATAGAAGAACATAGTTCACGGTATTTTATTCGTTCGGAAGCAACCAAAATGTACCATGGTTTAGGAGAGATGTTTTGGTAAGGGTACATGAAAAGCACATTGTAGAACTTGTCACTCAATGTCCAAGCGGTCATTGATTAACAGTATGGCATCAGAAATCTGTATGTGTTATGCAATGTATTTCCCTTCCAATTTGGAAGTGGAACATGAATAACATGGATTTAATCACAGGGTTGTCTCGTACACTGCGAAGGTTGATTCCATATAAGTAACAGTTAACTGGCTTACCGAGTTAGCGAATTTCCTACCAGTTAGGACTACCGATGTAGCTGAACATTATGCAAAGTTGTGTGTTATAGAGACAGTACGATTACATGGGATTCCACTCACTATTATATCATACAAGAGAGCTCACTTTATTGCATAGTGTAGGAAAATTTTTGCAGTAAAGCATGGGTACACAGGCGGGTGTAAGTACGACTTGCCATCCTTAGATGGTTGGACAAATAGAACATATTATATGAACATTGGATGGTATGTCATGAGTTTGTACATTGGACTTTAAAGGTAGTTGAGATGAACATCTATCGTTTATTGATATTACTTACACTAAAAGCATCAAAAGACACCTTACGAAGCTTTATATGAAAGAAAAACATAGATCATCACTTGGATGGATTATAGTTGATGATATCTGCTTTGCTTGGGTCAGATTTTGGTTTATTAAGCTATAGAGAGAGTAAAGGTGATATAACAGCAAATACAAATGGCCCAAAATTGATGCAAATCATATGTCGATATTAGAAGAAGGGAAGTAAGATGTGCCATAGGTGGTTAAGTAGTTTTTACAGTGTCACCAATGAAGTAAATAATAATGAGATTTGGAAAGAAAGGGACATTGTCCAAAGATTTAGGCAAATTGCGTATCTAGTAGCATTAGTCCAAGAACTCTGTACAGTACATTCAGTATTTCATATGCGATGCTTTGAAAGTGTATAGGGGATTATTTCGTGTTGCTCCCAGTGGAAATACACCAGTTACGGAAAATCTCACGTGTGAAGGAGTACGACTTACTATTCTAGCTTGATAAGTGAAAGCAATACAAAATAAAGAAGTAGCTTTCGTAAAGGCACATTGGAGAAATTAGCACGTAGAAGGAGTCACAAGGAGACTAAGGGAGTAATGAAATCTAAAGTATTCGTAATTGTTGTACATGGAAGAAAAAGTTCAAGATATGGGATTTATGGGATTGAGGTCATAATAAGTAAAGTCTTTACAAGTAATGTGTGTGTATATGATGATGTGAAGGATTCACCTCGACTTAAGTTGTTACAATGAGACAATGTTACTAACATTCGAGGATGAATGTTTCTAAGGGGGGAAGAATGTAACACCCCGTACCTTCCCAACCCTACTAGACGACGTTGAACAATGTTTACTTAGGTGTCGAAAGCCACACGTATGTATTTGGTAATGTTATTGATAAGATAATGGAATTTGGCCCTCGTACATGTGATTAAACCTTCGTAGGAGGTGTTTTGTGACTTCGTGGAACATTTATGGGATTAAAAACGAGGTTTGGAGGACCTCCAAACAAAGAATATTAAAGGTAATAAGTAAGTTAAAGAATAGAATTTGAAGTATCTAATCAAATCCGCGAAGAAAGGTCGAAGAAACGAAAATTTTAAAAATAAAATTTTCAGCGCCATAGGAAGGGCCAGGTGCTTGTTTTGGCGCCCAAACCAGAAAGATGCTAAAGCTCAGTGCCCTGGGAAGCGCCAGATGCTTGCTGGAATGGCCAAACTAGTAAGCTTCCAAAATTTGTTCTAAGTCTCAAGGGTGCCCGGGGGTGTACCGGGCCGATTTTTTCCACGTTTCTTCTACAACCACGAGTATATACATGGAATGAATGAAGTATTATATTGGTGTGTTAAAAATACTCGTGAACGAATTTGGCATCAAAATGACAATTTTACCCTTGTAGTCAAAATAAGTCATACTGGCTAGAATCGCTTGTTTTTGAGATCGAGGCTACAAATATGAATCGTGTGAGTGGGAATATTGTCATAACGTGTATGAAATAAATTAAACATGATAAATTATTGATTTTATTGGGTTAAGTGAATTGGGCTCAAAAAGGGCCCAAATTGAGACAAAAGACATGGGTCAAATGGCCCATTCTTCTTTGACTAATCAATCATTGAGCAAGGGAATTCAAAGTCCTATAAAACGAGGCAAAAATCTGATTTTTAATACACAACAACACACGTGCTTTTCTTGCTTTCTCTAGACTTTTCAAGAGAAAACCCCTTTGGGCTCTTCAAACCCTAAACCATCTTTGGAGCAAAATCATCATCTTCCAAGCTTAGGTAAGTGATTATTCTTATGGATTAATTTATTATATGCATGGGAGAGTAATTAGATCATGTTGGTTATGCTTGGAAGTGTTGAACATGGCACTTTGTGTTTTTGTAAAAGATGTGTTATCCATGAGATTTAAACTTGAAATATGACTTGTGGTTTTGATGAAAGTGCATGGTATGGATGAAATATCAACATGTATGGTGTGATTATGGTCCTAAACTTGTTATTTTTCCATAAGTGTAAATTATGGGATTATGGCCGATTTGTTATTGTGAGGTGTATTGAAGTGATTTGATGGAATAATTGTGATGTTGTGGTGATGAAAAGTGGAAAGTATGAACTTGGTGTGACATGCTAGTGGTTTATGATATTTTGGTCAATGTTGGGAATATTGTGGAATTATTGGTATGATAATTTCTTCAATGGTATTGTCAAGGGGGAAATGACATTTTTAAAGGCAAACATGTAATTCATTGACGTCATATGTATTTGTAAGGTACTTGGTGGTTAATGTAAATTTCGTTATGTATTTGTGTTGTAGAGTAATACATAAGGAAGGAGCGGGACTATTGTATGCACATTTAAGATTGTAGAATCATATTGAGAATACAAGGTATGTAAGGTTTCTCTTTCCATATCCTTCTGCAGCTCATTGTATTCACATTAGTGTTATACTAGTTCATTCCGATATGTCCAAAGGTGTCTCACTTCAAGTTGTTATCTATTGTTAAGTCACATATCCTCATTCATTAGTCGTTGTTGTTCATGTGTTACATAATTGTGGAGATGGTTCCAAATTCCAATAATGTTACAATTATCAAAAGTATCAATCTCTTACAAACAAAAGTATCAATCTCTCATAAGTGAATGTATTAATCTCTCATGAGTGGGTGTCTCAATCTCTAATCTTGTCAAAGTTAAAGAGTTAAAGAATGAAGTAAGGTGTTATGAGTGTATCCATGGGGTGAAATAGACACCTTCATGATGATATCCATGGGGTGAAGGAAACACCATAATGATGACCATCCCATCATTATGGGTGTATCCATGGGGTGAAATAAACACCTTCATGATGATATTATTTTTCCACTGATCAGCTTGGGGCCCGGGCTTTGTGAGAATGGAAGAATGAGTAGTAGATGAAGAAGTGAGTGATGACGGGGATGAGTGAGCGTAAGAATAAAAGAAGTAATCCATCTAATGTACATATTTCCATACATATAGAGTGATGACTTATCCATATTGGTTCTTTACTTATAATTGATTCCATTAAAGTATTTACGTATTATACAGTTTCATTCAGCCTTACATACTCAGTACATTATTCGTACTGATCCCTCTTGGGGACTTACCTTACATGTTGTAGGTGTAGGCATTAGTAGACCTCCTCTGTAGACTAGGGATCATTTTCAGAGTTTTGGTGAGCTCTACTTGGTTCGGAGCTTTCTGGGTCATAGTTGTATATTTGTTTTGATATTGTAAATATTGTATAGAGCGGGGACTTGTCCCGATTTTAAGTTGGTCTTATAGATGCATCTATTAGATGCCTTTGTAGACATATGTGGGTTATGGATGTAAGAGACAAATGTCCGTTTTGACTTGATGGCCCCAACGGCCAAGTTTCCTAAATATATATATAGCATATGTTTCCATGTTCATGTTTTCCGCATAGTTACAGAAGGTTTAATAAGATTCATACGAGGATATGCATACGAAGGTTCATGAGCAAAGATTGGTTCTCTCGAGCCATATCGGCTTCGAGTGCCAGTCCACCCCATTGGAACTTGGGGCATGACAGATTGAAGCAGTGAAAAATTGGCCAAGACCTACGACACCCACATAAATTCATAGTTTTCTTGGGCTGGCAGGTTATTACCGAAGATTTGTGGAAGGTTTTTCCTCCATTGCTGCACCGTTAACAAAGCTTACACATAAATTAGTTAAATTTCAGTGGAATGATGCGTGTGAGAAAAGTTTCCAAGAGTTGAAAGATAAATTAACCTCCACACCAGTTCTAGTACTTCCCGAAGGTATCGAAGGCTATGCAGTGTATTGTGATGCTTTCGGGGTTGGCCTCAGATGTGTATTGATGCAACACGGGAATGTCATAGCATATGCTTCACGACAGTTACGGCCACATAAAATAAACTATCCCACACATGATCTTGAATTAGCAGCGATGGTTTTGCTTTAAAGATATGGCGTCATTATTTGTATGAAGTTCATATTGATATCTATACCGATCACAAAAGTTTGCAATATATCTTTAAGCAGAAGGAACTCAATTTGAGGCAAAGAAGGTGGCTTGAATTATTGAAGGATTATGATATTGATATTCTATACCATCCAGGGAAGGCAAATGTGGTAGTGGATGCATTGAGCCGCAAGGCAGTAGAAAGCACTAGTGGTCAGTTGACCGAAAAGAAAGAGATAATCAAAGATCTACATCAACTAGCCAGCTTGGGAGTTCGTCTTATTGAATCTCCAGATGAAGGGGTTATTGTGCAAAATGCAGCGGAATCCTCCTTAATAGCTGAAGTGAAAGAGAAGCAGTTTGCGGATTTTATGTTACTGCAACTAAAAGAGAATGTGCAACAGGGTCTAACTGCGGCCTTTGATCTTACACAAGAAGGGGTACTTCAATGTCAAGGAAGATTATTTGTGCCGAATGTAGATGAGCTGAGGAAACGAATTATGATAGAGGCGCATCACTCGCGCTATTCTATTCATCCGGGTGCTACTAAAATGTACCATGATTTAAAAGAAGTGTATTGGTGGGGAAATATGAAGAAGAACATTGCAGAATTTGTCGCTTAATGCCCGAACTATCAACAAATAAAAGTAGAACATCAGAAATCGGGAGGTTACATGCAATGTATCAATCTTCCAGTCTGGAAATGGGATATGATTAATATGGACTTCATTACAGGTTTGCCTCATACATTGTGGAAATTTGATTCTATATGGGTTATAGTGGACAGGCTTACCAAGTCGGCGCATTTCCTACCAGTCAAGACCACCTATACAGCTGAGGATTATGCAAGATTGTATGTTAAAGAAATAGTGCGGTTGCATGGTATTCCACTTTCTATTATATCAGACAGAGGAGCACAGTTTACAGCGCACTTTTGGAGATCTTTTTAGCAGAGCTTGGGTACACAGGTGAATCTGAGTAAGGCTTTCCATCCTCAGACAGATGGACAAGCGGAACGTACTATCCAAACACTTGAATATATGCTACGGGCTTGTACGTTAGATTTTCAAGGTAGTTGGGACGAACATTTGCCTCTTATTGAATTTGCTTACAACAATAGCTATCATTCAAGTATTAAAATGGCACCTTATGAAGCTTTGTACGGAAGGAAATATAGATCTCCAATTGGATGGTTTGAAGCGGGTGAAATTGCTTTACTTAGGTCAGATCTTGTTCATCAGGCGATGGAGAAAGTTAAAGTGATTCAACAGTGATTACAAACGGCCCAGAGTCGACACAAGTCATATGCCGATGTTAGAAGAAGAGGACTTGAATTCGTTATAGGTGATTGGGTATTTTTAAAGGTGTCACCAATGAAAGGGGTAATGTGATTCGGAAAGAAAGGAAAATTGAGTCCACGGTATATAGGCCCATATGAAATTATTAGAAGATTTGGGCAAGTTGTGTATGAGTTGGTGCTACCCCAAGAACCCTCCACAGTTCATCCGGTATTCCATGTCTCGATGCTTTGAAAATGCATAGGAGATCTATCTCGTTTTACTCCTATTGATGATGTACAAGTTACATGTCATGACTCGAATCCCAGTCGAGCCGGACTGGCACCCAGAGCCGATAAGGCTCGAGAGAACCAATCTTTACTCATGTACTCTCATGTGTATGTTCGCGTATGAATATCATTTTATCTCATGTAATTAAATATCAATGGCGGAAGTCATGGCAATATGTGCAATATATGAAACTTGGCCGTTAGGGCCATCAAGTCAAAACGAACATACATCTTTTACTTTTATCTCCCCACATATGTCTACAAAGCCTCTAATAGATACATGACCATGTCTATACAATATTTACAAAATGCCAAAACCTAATGTACACATGTGACTTGGGAAGCCCCGAAGCAACTGGAGCTCACCAACAATCTGTGGATATCTCGTCACCTACTGCGGAGATCTACTAACACCTATGCCTACAGCATGTAAGGTATGTCCCCCAAGAGGGGTCAGTACGAAGAAAGTACTGAGTATGTAAGGCCATATGAAACTATAATAGCACATAAGTACTTCCAAGAAATTAAGCGTAAGGGAATAATCAATATGGATATACCTCCGTCCTGAATATGAGGAACCATGTTCATTACTTCTATTATTTCATTACTTGGTTATTCAGTCGCATCATCATCATCCTTATCATAACCTTCATATTTATATATTCATGCAAGGGATATAGTCTCATCTCTTTTACAACTATCTTTATTATTGTTCACTCAACTAGTTAGTGATTCATAATACCTTACGGATCATCACCTTATAAGTAAGTATATAATACCTGGCCTCCACCTTTGGTGGGCTATAATAAATAAGTATATAGCACCGAGCCTCCACCTTGGTGGGCTATAATATATATGTATATAGTACAGGGCCTCCACCTTTGGTGGGCTATAATATATATGTATATAGTACCGGGCCTCCACCTTTGGTGGGCTATAATATATATGTATATAGTACCGGGCCTCCACCTTGGTGGGCCATAATATATAAATATAATACCGGGCCTCCACCTTGGTGGGCCATAATATATAAATATAGTACCGGACCTCCACCTTTGGTGGGTTATAATAAATAGTACCGGACCTCCACCTTTGGTGGGCTATAATAACTAACATAGCATAATATTGGGATTATTCCATCTTGAACTTATACCCTTTAGATTGTAATCCATTCTCAATGAAACATAACATAAAGTAACCATTTGTGCATTACTTCTTTACAATCTTATTTCCTTGACATAGTTATGAGAGTGATATATTAGTGATCATGACATTAATTGAAGTACACACTTATATATATTACTTCACTCCTCTCTACTTCATGAGATTGATACATTGAGGATCATGAATATTGGAAACACACATCTATGCCTTACTTCACTTTCTTACTTTCAAGAGAGTGACACCTTTAATTGTGAGAGGTAGATATATTAACTCGCACATTACCTCTTCATTATTCACATGAGATCTTATGAGATTAGTACCTTTATACTTGGGAGAGATTGGTACCAACATACTCATAATATTATTGGACTTTGGAACATGACATGATTGGAAAATGTTTTCCAAGAATAAATAGATTCTCTTACATTATTCCCTCTTTGAGATAGTTCTTTTAGAAGTTCCAACGTTATGAAATCTTTGGAACATGCGATTATTGGGACTTTGTAACCATGTCCATAACTAGGTAACCCATGAACAACAACGACTAATGAATGAGGGATACGTGACTTAGGAATGAATAGATTCTCCTTACGTCGTCACTTTCCTTGAAACAGTTTCTTTAGTAGTTCCTACAACCTTATGAGAGTTTTAGGAATTTCAATCCATGGATAAGAGACATATGAATACCAATCGGTCAAAGAATAGGAAACATGTGGACAACAATATATATATCAAACCTGAATGAGACACCTTAGCATATTTCGGAATAGGACAAGTGTAATACCAATGTGAACATTATGTGCTGCAGAAGGATACAGACAGAGTAACCTTACATAGCTTATCTTCCCAATGTAAGTACACAATCCAATATGTGAGCGCAACAATTCCGCTCCTTCCGTACGTTTCACTCTACATCACAAGTATATAATGGAACCAACATTAACCACCAACTACCTTACAAATGCATATGACAACACTGAGTTACATGTTTATCTTTAAAATGTCATTGCCTTCTCTACAATACCATTTACGGCATTGTCATACCAACAATACCCCATTCATGCCCTACATTGACCACAAGCTACATTCCAAGTGTAATAAACAACCATGAGTTACATGAGTCCCCTATAACATTATTTCACTCTTTATAATATTATTCATGCCCTTTTCATGCCCACAATACCATAACATTTTATACATTGACCACAACATAACATTCTATAAATTGACCATAACATCACATACCAATATCATTTCACCACAATGTTTCCCCTTTACACTTTCCCATGAGCACCACATCACAATTAATCCATCAAGTCACCTCAATACACCTCATATCCCATATCGGCCAAAATCCCATAATTTACACTTATAGAAAAATAATAAGTTTAATAACATAATCACACCATACATGTTGATATTTCATCCATACCATGCTCTTTCATCAAAACCACAAGTCATATGTCAAGCTTAAATCCCATGGATCACAAATCTTTTATAAAAACACAAAGTACCATATTCAACACTTCCAAGCATATCCAACATGATTTACATATTCTCCCATGCATATAATATATTAATCCATAAGAATAATCACTTACCCAAGCTTGTAGATGATGATCTTGCCCAAGAAGAGGACTTAGGGTTTGAGAGCTTGAGAGAAATATCTCTTGGAAAAATGTTTAGAAAGGCATGTGCCTTTTGAATGAATAAAATCTGATTTGGTGGCCTTTATATATCTCCTTTTAATCTTATCCTTAGTCATGCTTGATCAATAATTGATGGTCAAAGGGAGAATGGGTCATTTGACCCATTGGGCCAAGTATTTTGTCCCATTGGGCCAAGTATTTTGTCTCATTTTAGGCCTTCATTGAACCCAATTCATTTAACCCAACAAAATCAATAATCTCTCATGTTTAAATCATTTCTTATGAGTTACGATAATATTCCCACTCACGCAATTCATATTCATAACCCCAATTCCAAAAACAAGTGATTCTAGCCACGTATGGCCTATTTTGACCATAAGGGTAAAACCGTCATTTTGATGCCAAATTCGTTCTCGAGTAATTTTATCATACCAATATAATATTTCACTCATTTCATGTATATTCTCATGGTTGTAGAAGAAACGTGGCAAAAATCAGCCCGGTACGTCCCCGGGCACCCTTGGGACTTAAGAAAATTTCCAACTTTTGAAAAGTGGCCAAAACCACCTTGGCACGCCCTTGGGCGCTCCAGCTTGCTGCCTCTGGGCACAAAAATTTGGCCCAGAGCGGCCTGGCGCGCCCCACCCTTAAAATTTTCGAAAATTTCATTTTTCGACTTTTCTTCGCGGGTTTGGTTAGATACTTCAAGTCCTATTCCTTAACTTACTTCTTACCCTTAATATCCTTTGTTTGGAGGTCCTTTTAGCCTCATTTTGAACCCCACAGATGCTCCATGAAAATCGCAAAACACCTCCTACACCAGGTTAATCACATGTACAAGGCCAAAGTTCAATTTTTCCATCACTAACATTACAAATTACATACTCATGGCATCTCGACACCTAAGTAA
Organism: Capsicum rhomboideum; assembly: GCA_031232105.1. NCBI lineage: Eukaryota > Viridiplantae > Streptophyta > Magnoliopsida > Solanales > Solanaceae > Capsicum > Capsicum rhomboideum. The sequence continues at coordinate 51,792,349 of CP124707.1, forward strand.
CCATTGTTCAACGTCGTCACATTGGGTTGGGAAGGTACGGGGTGTTACATTATAGAGGATCTTACCTATGAGGATATACCTATTTCCATTCTGGACAGGCAAGTGAAGAGGTTGAGAAATAAAGATGTCGCTTCTGTAAAGGTACTATGGAGAAATCAACAAATAGAAGAGGCCACATGGGAAGCGGAAGACATGATGAAATCCAAGTACCCTTATCTGTTCCAAAGGGATGAACAAGATCACGATATAAGATCGGAACAATGACAAGTAAGTATTTATAAGCTTCGAGTATATATCTATATGATGACATGAAGAATGCTCCTAGACTTGTACTTGTTTAATGTGAATCATGTTTCTAACATTCGAGGACGAGTGTTTCTAAGGGGGGAAAGAATGTAACACCCCGTAAATTTTCGAAAGAACACGACTAAGTGACGGAATTAATTGAACATGCAACAAAGGGTATATTATGTATGTAAGGGGTTGGACCTAATTCATCTTGATGATTGGGCCCAAAATTGGCCCAAATTAACAAGAAGACATGGCCCAAAAAGGAACAAAATGACCCATTCTTGATCCATGCATTTATGACCAAATAGACACCTCATCTTTGACTTAATTGTATCTAAGGATGATATAAATGAGGGCCAAAAATCAGATTTTTATCACATAAGTCACCTTGCCATTTCTTGCATTTTCTAGATATTTCCAAGAGACCAAAAAGAAACCCTTTTCAAGCCAAGGCAACTACACTTATTTTGCCAAGATCACCACTTTGTAAGTGTTGGTAAGTGCCTATTCTTGTGTTTTAATATATTATGTGCATAAGAGATGGTATGGATTTTGATGGTTATGTCTAAAAGGGTTGATTGGGGCACTTTTGCTTATGTGACACAAGTTGTGTTATTTTGGTGATTTGAACTTGGAAGTGGCCTTGTGGTCTTTGTCACGCCCCGAATCCCATCGAGACATGATTGGAACCCGTAGCCGATAAGGCCCGAGAGAACCAACCTTTGCCTATGCTCAATCATATGCATATAAGATTCATAACCACCATTGCATAATATTATGAAAGACGAATAAAGGAAACCATGGGACATAATACATACATATGAAACTTGGCCGTTGAGGCCATCCAATCAAAACAACATATGTCCTTGCCACTGACACACCCACATCTGTCTACAAAAGCCTCTAACAAGAGCATTGACCAAAATGAACCATAAGTCGGGACAAGTCCCCGCTTTACACATTATGTACAATACCAAAAAAAAAGATCTACTCTCTGACTCGGAGAAGCCCCGAATGAGCTGGAGCTCACCAAAGAACCGCTAACACTGGCAATCTACTGAGGAGGCCTACTGGGACCTGCGCCTGCAGCAAGTAAGGTAAATTCCCCGAGAGGGGTCAGTACGAAATAAGTACTGAGTATGCAAGGCTCAGATGAAACTATACAACACATGAATATTTCAATGAATATGTCAATGAACTCAAAACATATGAATACTCAATGTGAATAAGTCACCATGCCATTCTTTGGAAACCATGTAGATTGCTTTCATTCTTTTCATTACTTTCTTTATCTCAATGCTCACATGCCATTACATAACACAATGTACCCGGGCCCCGACTGATCAGTGGGTCTTTCATATCATCATATAGGGATCGAGTCGAGCTAGGCTTATGCCCCTAGACTTGCCACCCTCGGGATCGAGTCGAGCTAGGCTTACGCCCCTAGACTTGCCACCCATAAATCCAAATCTCGGGATCGAGTCGAGCTAGGCTTATGCCCCTACACTTGCCACCCGTACTTGATCATTGACCACATTTGCATTACTTTGTTCATTACTTTGAGATTGATACTTTGATAATCATACCATCACTTTGGAACTTTGGAATACAACATTGTTGGAAACTTTGAATCATTGACCAATAAGTGAAGAACATGTGAACAAATATCAATGAGAAATATAACATCACTAGCACCATGATACTATTGGAACCATTGGACAATAAGCCATGAACAAGAGTCACAAGTATAAGCACTATTGGAATATTGGAACATAGCCTTATTTGCACTTTCGGAACATTAACCATGAATATGAGAAAAGAGATTCACAATTGATCAATGAGTAGGAAATATATGACAATGATCATAGATAAGTGCATATGGGATACCTTAGTACATTTCGGAATAGAACTAGAGAAATGTCAATGTGAACACTATTGGCCGTAGAAAGATACGGACAAAGTAACCTTGCATACCTTGGATTCACAATACGAATAGACAACCTTCGATGCGTATACAATGATCCCTCTCCTTCACTCTACAACATACATACATAACGAATTCACGTTAACCATGAATTACTTTACAAACGCATACAATGTCAATGAATTACATGGTTGCCTTTAAACATGTCATTTCCCCTCGACAAAACCATTGATATACTATTATTCCAAAAATTCCATAATATTCCCAACATTGACCAATACATAATAATCATCGCATTTTACCATAACAATTCTCTTTTACACCTCCTTATCCATACCACATCACAAACAATCCATCAATTCACCTTAATCTACTTCATAGCACATATCGGCCAAATTCCCACAATTTACACTTATAGATAAGAACAAGTTTATCAACAAAAATAACACCATAGATGTTCATATTTTATCCATACCATGACCTTTCATCAAAGGCACAAGTCCCAATTCAAGTTCAAACCCCATGGATCACAAATCTTATATAAAAGCACAAAGTACCATATCCAACATTTCCAAGCACACCCAACATGATTTACATACCCTTTCATGCATATAATATATGAATCCATAATAATATTCACTTACCCAAACTTGCAAAGTGATGATCTTGCTCCAAAGGGTAGCTTTGAGTCTTTAGGGTTTGAGAGCAAATGTTTTTGGAAAATATCTAAAGAGACATGAGAGTTCTAAATGACAAAAATCTGATTTTTCCATGTATATATAGTCCCTCAAGTCTCCTTGGCATTAAATGCCATGTACAAATGGTCAAATGTGAAGAATGGGTCATTTTTGGCCTACTTGGGCCATGCATTCTTTTCATTTTTGGGCCCTTTTTGGGCCCAATTCACTTAACCCGATAAAATCAATAATTTCTCGTCTTTATACGTATTACAACAATATTCCCACTCATAATATTCATATCCGTAGCCTCAATCCCAAGAACAAGTGATTCTAGCCACGTTTGGCTTATTTTGACCTTAGGGGTAAAATCGTCATTTTGACGCCAAATTCGTTCTCGAGAAATTTCTCATATCAATATCATATTTTACTCATTTCATATGTGTTGTAGAAGAGACGTGGCAAAAATCGGCTCAAAACATCCCCGGATACCCTTGGGACTTAAGAAAATTTCCAACTTTGAAAAAGTGGGATTTCCAGCGTGGCACGCCCCTTGGCGCGCTAGCTCTCTGCCCCTGGACTAAAAATTTTAGTCCAGAGCAGCGTGGCACGCTGCCCAACGCGCCCCTGCCTTAATTTTTGACAAAATTTGTTTTTCGACTTTTCTTCGCGGGCTTGGTTAGACACTTCAAATCCTATCCTTTAACCTACTTCTTAACCTTAATATCCTTCGTTTAGAGGTCCTCTTAGCCTCATTTTGAACCCCACAATTGCGCCATGAAAATCACAAAACAACGCTTACGAAAGTTTTTGCACATATACCAGGCCAAATTCAATTTTGCTTATCCTTAACATTACCAAATACATACTCATAGGTCTCTACACCTAAGTAAACATTATTCAATGTCGTCAAGTAGGGTTAGGAAGGTACAGGGTGTTACAGTCTTGAAAGAAGTGAGATTGATGGTTTGAACATCAACATGTATGATATGGTTATGCCCTAAGTTGATTTCTCTTTATGTGTCATTTTTGGAAATTGTTGTTATGGAAAAAGTGTACGGAATTGGTGACGTAATGAAAGGAAAATCTGATTTTTCTTCAAAGGAATACACAACACATTTCTAGAAATTTCCCAAAATTTCTCTCAACTCTTAAAGAACCCTAAGCCAACTTTTGGAGCAAGATCATCATTTTTCAAGCTTAGGTAAGTGATTATTCTTATGGATTAATATATTATATGCATGGGAAAGTATGTAAATCATGTTGGTTATGCTTGGAAGGGTTGAATATGGCACTTCGTGTTTTTTGTAAAAGAAGTGTTATCCATGGGATTTACACTTGAACTATGCCTTGTGATTTTGATGAAAGAGCATGGTATGGATGAAATATCAACATGTATGGTGTGATTATGTTATTAAACTTGTTAATTTCATATAAGTGTAAATTATGGAATTTTGGCCGATTTGTTGTTGTGAGGTGTATTGAGGTAATTTGATGAAATAATTGTGATGTTGTGGTGATGAAGAGTGGAAAGTATGACCTTGGTGTGACATGATAATGATTTATGATATTTTGGTCAATGTTGGGAATATTGTGGGATTATTAGTTTGATAATTTCATCAATGGTATTGTCAAGGGGGAAATGACAATTTTAAAGGTAAACATGTAATTCATTGACGTCATATGCATTTGTAAGGTGGTTGGTGGTTAATGTAAATTTCGTTATGTATTTGTGTTGTAGAGTGAAACATAAGGAAGGAGCGGGACTATTGTGTTCACGTATAGGATTGAGTATTCATATTGAGAATACGAGGTATGTAAGGTTCCTCTTTCCGTATCCTTCTGCAGCATATAGTGTACACCTTGTCATGGTACTTACTCATTCCCGAAGTGTCCTAAGGCATCTCATTTCATGTTATCATCTAGTGTTAATCACATATACCTTATTCTTGATTATTGTCATTCATGTATTACATAGTTATGGACATGGTTCCAAGTTCCAATAATGTTATGTTCCAAAGCTTCCAATAATGTTACAATTACAAAGTATCAATCTCATGAGCGTAAAGGCATAAAGTAATCATCTACGTGTTTTCAATAATGATATAATCATCGAATGAACTTTTCTCAAGATTAAAGAAGTAATATTGTGAAGAGAAGTGATGTGTTCTTGGGTGGTATCCCATGGGGTTAAAATACCTCGCATGGGTCGATCCTAATATCTACGGGTGGTATCCCATGGGATTAACATACCTCGCATGGGTCGATCCCGCTTCTACGGGTGGTATCCCAGGGGCAAAAGGAGAGCCTAGCATGGGTCGATCCCGAAAGCTGTTAAGTACCCACTGATCAGTTTGGGGCCCGGGCATTGTAAGAATGGAAGAATGAATTGTGAATGAAGAGGTGAACGATGAAGGGATGAATGAGCATAAAAGTAAAAGAAGCAATCCATCTAATGTACATATTTCCATACATATAGAGTGATGGCTTATCCATGTTTGTTTTTTTTCCTTATATTTGATTCCATTAAAGTTTTGATGTATCATAGAGTTTCTTATGGCCTTACATACTCAGTACATTCTTCGTACTGACCCCTTTGGGGGAAATTTACCTTACTTGCTGCAGGCACAGGTACTAGTAGACCTCCACAGTAGGTTGCGGATCTTTTGCCGATCTTTGGTGAGCTCCAGTTGGTTCGGGGCTTCCCGGGTCTCTTGTGTACATTTATTTTGGTACTATAGCGTTGTGTAAAGCGGGGACTTGTCCCGAATTTAAGATGTTTATGTGTGTACTCTTGTTAGAGGCTTTTGTAGACCGATGTGGGTATATGAACGAAGAGTTGTATGTCCACCTTAACTTGATGTCCCTAACAACCAAGTTTCTTATATGTATATATATAATGCTTCATGATTTCCGATCTTAGCATCTTATGTATTTCCGTGGTGGTAATGTTTCTTATGGCATGCATATGATTGGGTATGAGTAAAGATTGGTTCTCTCGGGCCATATCGGCTTCGGGTGTCAATCACGCCTCGTTGAAACTCGGGGTGTGACAATATATTATTAGCTGAACATTTTAGTTACTAATTGTTCCTTCTCAATATGCAGGACGTTTCTAAGCTAGATGATTTCATGGTAAAAAAGTTAACTTCATTTCTTTTTCTTTTTTTTTAAAAAAAGATTCTGTGTGGTGTAGGGGTTTGGGAATATGGGATCTATACATGTGTGTAGCTCATACGTTTGTCCTTCGAATATCTTTTTTTGTGATTAATGTGGTGATGTACCGCGCATGTAATTTAATGTGATGTGTTAGCACAGTTCAAGTCAGATCTGGCAAGGTCTTTCAATGACGCAACTACTTTTCTTAATGATGTTCGAACAGACTTACCAATCTCTGCACTACAACTAATATCTCATTATATATGTCTCTCTCTACATATATACATGCATTAATTAAATCGATTCTTGAAAAATAAAAATATCACATATATTCGGACGGTGGGACTCCATGAAACGAAGTATGCTTTTTAACATTTTGTAGCCGCTCGAATATCAGCTATTAACCGTTAGAAACAAGACTATATGGTGTTATATTCTTACTCTTCTTTTTATTTTGGTTCAGAAGAGATTAATAACTCTTTTTATTATGAAATCTCTTGTAGCAAAAGCCATAAAGTTCTACTTATGGCTTTATGATTCTGTAAACCATACAGAGGCTGAAGTGCCACTCCATTCTAAGATGGAAAGATCTATCCAAGTCCTACATCTATTTTTATTGGATGATGGTGGTGTTACACCCTTGGATACTCACATTTACTATGTCCTATTTACTGATTCTTTCGGCGCAAACCAGCCTCTGGTGTCTTTATGGGGGGATGTTGGGTGGAGGGGAGAATAGCTAGGTGCACGGAGAATAACTAACTTGAGCCTTTCTGGATCTCCAAAATTGATAGGTAATAGTCAAAGATATAAGACATTGACTTTTAATGTCAAGCTGAAATGAATTGTGAGATAACTGGCCTTAAATTTGACATTGGATGGTCTTTGTCCTTGGAGCATTTCTTAGATTAAGTTCTAATCTTTTAAGAGTTCCTTGTGGTGTCCGCACATAAAACTTACCTGAATTGAAATCACAATGGCTTAATACTCCTTTATAAATACTTAATTCCTAGAAAACGGAAGAATTGGTTTTGTAGTCCACTTACAATTTTTTTTTGTGGGTTTGTGTATTTTTTAACCAGAGATCTTGAGACCTTAAGCCTAACTCAACTCAAAGCATTAAATCATAATGTAAGATTATCCAGAACCACATAAAGGGGCGGATTACCTCATTCAAAACCAATGTGGGACTATTCTAACACTCTCGGTTAGATCATGGACAATATATCATGGCGCCTAACATCTAGTAAACTAAGATTTGAATGTCTGCTTGTGATATCATGTTAAGAAATTAGATCTTGGACATAATTTAATTCAAAAAACTAGCTTATAAAGATATGAGAATTGTCCAAGACTATATAAGGGGACCAAGTACCCTATCCACGACCAATGCAAGACTTATAACATTTCCTACACTTATTAAGTTTTTTAATTAGAATGTTTTCATTTTGCAATCCCTCATAGGAATGTCAAGAGTGTTTGTGGCATATATACTATGCACCCTTAGATAATCTAAGGTACCACAAGATTCAAAAGTTCTTTAATCTTCTTAAACTTTAGGCCAAATCATACTAAGAAAATATGGTACAAGAAAATAGAAAGAACAAGCATTTTGAATATGGTACAAGAAAATATAATAAATTGATGACCGTGCATGAGATAAGAAAATGTCCAGATTCAAATTGACTATCCACAACTGCATAATAAGGTAGCAATGTTAGGTTTCTTTTTAGTTCAATGGACACTTGATAGTTACTTGAAACTATATATTTAGTTCAAAGGTCTGATGATTACTCTCTATATTTGGGCTTTTAATGATCATAAATTGTAGCTGAATATTTCAGTTAGTGTTCCTTCTCAATATGCAGGTTCATAGGCTTCTTAGGCTGTTTAGTTCAACAAAGTTAAAGAATAAGTTACTCCCCAAAAACTCATAACTGGAGTGAGCAATGGAATTGATGAAGACCATAAAATGGTCAATAACAATTAACAATTCCCATACAATAAGTGTAACGCCCCGTACTTTTCTAACCTCACTTGATACCTTGGGGTCATATCTACCTAGGTGTTGAGATGCCATGAGTATGTGTTTTATAGTGTCATTGGTGAAACATTTGACATCGGACCTAATATGTGCGATTAGACCTTCGTAGGAGGTGTTTTGTAATTTCGTGGAGCATTTGGGTAATACCCCGTACACATTCTAACCTCATTTGGTGACTTGGAGTCATGTTTACTTGATGATTAAGATCACTAAGTAAGTATTTTGTAGTGTTTTGATAAGGTATTGAACGATATGCAAGTATTAAAGAAATGGCCGAAAAATTCAGCAAGGTATGAAAACTTGCGCCACTACCCTGTTCAGGGGGTGTGGCACTCGTTTTGTAACGCAATTCTACGGCGATTCTTAGATGTTTTCTTTTGGTTCTTTGGAGTTCTTTGAGCATTGTTAAAGCTTCAAATACTTCAATACACTCCTACATACTCCTACATGATCAAATCATGAAACATAAATAGTTATCCAAAATGTCTAATGAAGCCATGGGCGACTAGAATTCCTATTTTTGCGATCGAGACGACGGATGAGAATCTCGTAAGAAAATATTGTCGTGACATTATGGAATTATTTAAACATGAGATATATGGCGAATTATACATAAAAGTTATGGGTTAAATGGATATGTGTTATTGGGCCCAAATTTAGGCCCAAAATGGAATAAAAGTCAAGGCCCAATGTTGACCAAGTAAACATTGTATTAAATGCCAAGTGTGGCTAAGGATGCCTTGAGTGCTATATAAAGGCTCCAACATCAGATTTTTATTCACACAAACTCTCATACCTTTTTGGATATTTATCAAACATTTCTCTAGTTCCAAACCCTAAGGCAAATAATTCCTTTGGAATCTTTGGACAAGATCATCCTATTCCAAGCCTTGGTAAGTATTTATTCTCATGGATTAACATATTATATGCATGGGATATTATGTATATTATGATAGTTGTGTTGGCAAGGTGGTGAATAGTGTATTTTTGCTTTTGGTGAAAGATGTGCTATCTTGATGATTTGAACTTGAAAAGAGACTTGATGTCTTAATGAAAGAGCATGGTATGGATAAAATAGGAACATTTATGGTGTGATTTTTGTTATTAAACTTGTTATTTTTCTAAAAGTGTAAATTGCGAGATTTTGGCCGATATGTTCTATGAGATGTATTAAGGTAATTTGATGGATTATTTGTGATGTGATATGGATAAGAAAGTGTAAAGGAGAAGTGTTGGGGTGAAATGTATTGATTCTCATGTATTGGTCAATGTATGGAATATTGGGGGATTTTTGGACTAATAATTTTATCAATGGTTTTGTCAAGGGGAAATGGCATGTTTAAGGGCAAACATGTAACTCATTGATGTTATATGCATTTGTAGAGTAGTTGATGGTTAATGTGAATCCCATTATATATTTGTGTTGTAGAGTGACACATAAAGAAGGAGCGGGACTATTGTATGCACCTCTAGGATTATATATTCGTATTGCAAATACAAGGTATGTAAGGTTACTCTGTCCGTACCTTTCTGCGGAAAATAGTATTCACATTGACATTACACTTGTTCCATCCCAAAATGTGCTAAGGTATTCTATATCCGATTATCAATGGTCATTATCATATGGTTCCTACTCATTGATCAATTGTGAGTCTCATGTCTCATATTCATGAATACTGTTCCAAAAGCTCAACAATGTTATGTTCCAAAGTTCCAATGGTGGTTATACTCATATATCTTGTTCATTGATTATTGTCTAATGGTTCCAATGGTGATATGTTTCCAATAAGGCTATGTTTCCAACAATGTTTATTCATGTGTTTCTCATTCATTGGTTAATGATCCAAAGCTTCAAGTGAAGTTATGATTATCATTGTATCAATCTCAAAGTAATAAACAAAGTAATGCATATGTGGTCAATGATCAAGTATGGGTGGCAGCTTTGGGGGCAAAATGCCTAGCTCAAGCCGATCCCGAGGTTTTTGGATCAGGGGGCAGTCCTGGGGGCATAAGCCTAGCTCGGACCCATCCTGACAGAGGGCAGCTCTAGGGGTAATAACCTAGCTCGAGCCGAACCTGAAATGTTGTATGGGTGGCAGCTCTAGAGGTACTAACCTAGCTCGAGCCGATCCCGATATATACATTGATGCATAGGGTGGCAGCTCTAGGGGCATAAGCCTAGCTCGAGCCGATCCCAATATAACGATATGTTATATTAAAACTCACTGTTCAGTCGGGGCCCGGGTATCACAAGTCAAAGGCAAAGGTGAATAATCATGGAAGTAAAGATACAAAGAATGTAATGAAAGCAACATACATGGTTTCCAAAGAACAACATAAGTGACTCATCTACATTGTGACTTATCTATACTGCTTATGCATTCGAACATGAGTTCTTGACATATTTTCATATCTTACAAGTTTCATATGGCCTTACATACTCAGTACATTCTTCGTACTGACCCCTCTTGGGGAATTTACCTTACTTGCTGCAGGCGCAGGTACTAGTAGGCCTCCACAGTAGGTTGCCAGTTGTTGCAGATCTTTGGTGAGCTCCAGTTAGTTCGGGGCTACTCCGAGTCACAATTGTATATATGTTTTGGTGTTGTACATGTTGTATAAAGCGGGAACTTGTCCCGACTTTTGGTTCATTTTGGTCAATATATTTGTTAGAGGCTTTTGTAGATGGATGTGGGTGTATGAATGAAAAAGGGATATGTCGTACTTGACTTGGTGGCCTCAACGGCCAAGTTTCGCATATGTATATATATATCATGTTCCATGAATTCCATTGTTGGTATCTATAGCTATTATGTGATTATGGGTTTCTTATGGCATACATATGATTGATTAGAGACAAAGCTTGGTTCTCTCGGGCCTTGTCGGTTACGAGTGCCAATCCGTCCCGATGGGATTCAGGGCGTGACAATAAGTGGTGGCTTTGATATCAAACGTTCTAATATTGATTGAGGGGCTTCCCTGTCAAGAGGATATCCAAGGTCATTCCATGGATTTAAAGAGTCGATGATGACATGTTTTAATTTGAGCATAGAGAGAAGGATGACATGTGTTTCCCTTACTCATAATAAGAAATTCCTGTACATCAATTTGATAATCTTTTATGTAATAATTTCCATCTTATAAAGAGAATATGATGTAGCAACTTAAGTATTGGTTGTTTCTTGCCTTGACTATTAATTAATTGTCATGAACCTTCTATGATTTTTTCCCAAATGAGATAAATAAAGGAAACAATACGTTTTTTATTGACTAACGCGATACACACGTGCAAAACACTATCCAACTAGTTATAGTAATTATATGAGGACAACCCAAAATAATATAAAATATATTAATTTGAGTTTATGGAACTAATAACTTATTTCATTTAAACACAAGCATCATAATACTTGGACATGCCAAAATAGAGAGAATCTCAAATAAAATGGTACCTTTCTTTTTGTCCATAAATCATGCAGCCTATTGCACTGGAGATTAAGATGAACAAGCCTTTTGGGTTCAAATTTTTCTGGTAATGACACCCAAGGACAGTGATACCAGACAAACCACCGCAAGTTGTTGGACAGGAACTCAATGGAGCCGTTGGGAATGTCAACCCAATTAATCGAAGAGCGGCCCCATATGTGTAATATCCTAAGCCTTTTCATATTTTCCATTGCCTCTTTATTAAAGCATATTTTTCCAAGATAAGTAAGCCAGATTGCTTCCATTGCCATTGTCCCCTGGTTAAAAATCATAAGTCAATAAATCATAAATTCAGAACTGGTAATCTCGATTCCAAGAATATTCTTATAAGGTTTGATCTCTTTGAGGATTATATCAATAATATATTCTAGGCCTGGGAATAATATTGAGTTCAATAACGAATCCTATCATATACGTATTCAAAAATGGACTCATTGGTTCAATCCGAAAGAAGAAACTTGCATTACATTAGCATGGATTTCACTTCCAGGTTTAGCGCGTGTAATTTGTTCGATCGTAACATGGAAAGCCTCTGGGACCAACTAAGGATCAAACTAGATCAATTTATTAGATGATTTCCCAGAAGGAATTGAAACTGGGGAAGTCACGACAGTTGGGCAAAAAACTATTTTTCCTGAAGGATGTTGTGTCGCAAGTCCATAATTTGGGGCAGCAATCAATTACTTATTACGTGGTTGGAAAGGAAGGTGTTACGACTGGAACTTTAGATGATGATCAAGATGGTGTCATGCTCTTGATCGAGCCATGATTGTGTTGTCGGAGCTCGATAAGTGTGGGCAGCAACAAAGTGGAAAATAGTGTCGTTGGTGGTCCTGGATGAGCTGATGGAAGTAACCGCGTAGCTGAAGGTACACAGCTCGACGTGCTGCGAGATGAAAATTTTGGACAGCAATTGATGGCATAATAACAAGTTAATCCAAAGAATGAAATTCGAGAAAACTTATTAAGGGGCTACACTAATTCATGGCATAATAACATAAGATAATTAACGAAATGGGAAGAATTAATTAAAATTTGCTACCTGATGAATTAGCTACGTTAGGTAATTAATGTTATTTTTGCTTCTTCTATTTAAGTAATAAACGAATAAAATGACGTATTTGCAAGAATATGAAGCAAGAGGAACAAATAATTGGAATTGACTGCCTTATATGTCTTTGGAATATGAAAACTAGAATTGAATATTATTGCATTGTTTAGCCCACTTACTGTATTATTGATCATCACTTCTTTGACATCTTTAGCATCCCATAATCTGCTACGTTTTGTCGGATCCTTTTGCATATTCACTACATATTTACCCATATCTTGTATTAAGTCATGCATTTCAATAGTATTTTTTTCAGAGATGAACACAAGAGATTTGTCAATTAGAACATGCAATCCAATACCAGCTTCAAAATCACAACTCTCAAGAATTTTCATGACCTTGTCTTTTTCTTCCCCTCTTAAGAAGCATGCGATATCTATAAATATCTCTTGTTCTTCATGCTCCAACCCATCATAACTTATTTTGAGGTTTTCAACAATTTTTGAGCCAGAGTTTTTCTTTATTCGGTCTACAGCACTTGTCCACTCTGTTATTTCCCTCTTATGTAAGAAGGAACCCCACACTCTCAGTGCTAAAGGAAGGCCTTTAGCATGACTTACTACCTCCAATGCGAGCTCGTCAAAACACTCATCTCGAGCTTCTTCCTTAAAAGCATATTTATTGAACAACTTAATAGCATCATGATCAGGTAGTGTAGTCACTTCATATACTACATCATTTTTCCCTATTAAATGCTTGTCTCTAGTTGTTACAATAATTCTGCTGCCATTGCCAAACCAACCAAGATCCCCAGCTAGGTAATCCAAATGATCTTCGTGATCTATGTCATCAAGCACTACTAAAACCTTCTTAAAACGAAGTCTACGAGCTATCATGTTCTTTCCGTCCTCCTTATTCTTCACGTAATTATCTTTTTCCCTTAACAGTTCAGAGAGAAGGAGATTCTGCAGAGAATGCATTCCATGTTTGTTTTCTTTAATATCCGCAAGGAAACAAGCATCATCAAATTTAGATGAGAGTGAATCAAAAATAGCTCTTGCTATTGTCGTTTTACCGACTCCCCCCATGCCCCAGATCCCCACAATTCGAACATCATTAATTTCCATCTCCAGAAGGTATGTTACTTTCTCTAGATGAGTATTTATTCCCACAATATCTTGCAAATATGATAAAGAAGTTTTGCATAATTTGGAAGAAATTTGGTCAACAATTTCCCGAATACATTCTGATTCAATCCTACAAAAATTAAGAATATTATATTGTTAATATATACAGGTAAAAATGGCCAAGAATAAGTAGTATTTCACATTGTAATGTCCATAATTATGATACAAGGAACTATGCACATAAATCAAACTCTTGAAGAACAATGTAATTAAGTAATAAAATTCATAGGAACTATCCCTTCTTACTGATATAAATAAATAATCAACCATCATTGTATTTTCAAAAAAAATATATGAAAAAATCCATTCAAGATTATTCTTCTGTTTCAATTTGTGATTTTAACTCACCTGTCACGGATATCACAACCTTTTAGATCTGCGGCATCACTTAGAGCAGTCCTCCATCCTTGCACCTTCTCCATTCCCTCAACATCATCCTTATACCTCGATTCGTGTTTGGCAAATGCTTCTGCAAAGCTCTCCCTTTGGTATCGAACATGTGATGGATCCACATCATAGAATACTGGTATGACTGTTTGTCCAATTTCGTCCTTCTTGCATTCCATGATTTTCACTAGTTCATTCAAGCACCACCTCGATGTAGCATAATTCTTTGAGAAAACGACGAGGGCAACTTGAGACTCTTCAATAGCTTTCAAGAGTTCTTCTGAGATCGAATCCCCATGCTCTAGCCTTTTATCATCTTGAAAGCTGAATATTCCCTTATTTTTCAAACCTTCATACAAGTGACCCGTAAATGTTCTACGAGTATCTTCACCTCTAAAACTTAGAAAGGCATCGTACTTCCATCGAGGACAGTTCTGTGAATTGCTCGCAGAAGAGGAAGTTGATGCCATGGATTCAGTTAATTTGTTGAACTTTGAGAAGAAAGATAAGAAGTGTGTCGATAGACGGTGGTTATGATAAGAGATAAAAGTTGGGACAAAGTTAAATAGGGCTCTACCCAATTGAAATATTGGACCTAGTCAACTGATAGAAGCAAGTAGTAGGAAATTTCTGTGAAGCATCTTTGAACTGTATTAGAAAGAGAAAATGGTCAAAAACACACTTTAAATCTCACATTTTTGTGAGCTTTTTACCTGAACTATATATCAATTATTCCCTTTTTTTATCTGAATCATAGTAATATATGTTAGGAACAATAACAAAAAAAGTCCAGGTAGAAAAATTAAAGCATGATAGTTTAGATAGGAAACTCGCAAAAAGGTACTCCCTTCGTTTCAAAAAGAATGACCTACTTTCCTTTTTAGTCCGTTTAAAAAAGAATGACCCTTTTCTTTTTTAGCAATACTTTAATTCCAACTTTCCACATGGCATGTTTAAGACCAGGGCATTTTGGTACATTTGCCATAACTTTAATTTAGGGCCACAAGATTCAAAAGTCTTCTTTATTTTCTTAAACTCCGTGCCAAGTCAAACTAGGTCATTCTTTTTGAAACGGAGGGAGTAATACTTCGAGTGTGTTTTTTACCATACTTTTCTGAGATCAGAAATTTCTGCAGTTATTGCTTCAGAAATCCAATGGGTTTTAACCTTTCACCATCTCTCAAATTTCTATTGCTTCTCCTAGTCTCAGCAAATAGGGCTAAGTTAATTATAAGGAGTGGTAAGTGCCAGTAATTACTTATTTATGGTTATGGACTCACTATCCATCTGCACATAGGAAAATTGGACCATACCACTTGATGGGTTGTTATATTCAATTACAATTAATGGATGAAGTCAATTCGTATGATCGGTGACAAAGAAATTACACTTCTTTTTCTTTGCACCTTCATCCTCTTTGTACTTTTAATTGTCCATTGTGTGCGTATTATATTGGAGTTGATGGTGGGGGAGAAAATGGAGACAAATGGAAGAGGGGGAAGACTATTATAATTCGTTTTAATTTGTTTGTCGGGTTTTGACTTGGCACAAATAAGAAAGTAGGAGAGGAGTCTTGACATAACTGGTAAAGTTACTGTCCATATAACTAGAGGTCAAGTTCGAGTCGGGAAAAAATGGAGGGCCTTTGAGAGGTTTGATTAAATTGAAGGTTTGAGAGGAGAAATGGAGACAAATGGAAGAGGGAGGAAGAATATATTATGATCCGTTTTAATTTGTTTGTCGGGTTTTGAACTTGACACATATAAGTAAGTAGAAGAGGAGTGTTAGTATAACTGATAAAGTTGTTGCTAGGAGGTCATGAGTTTGAGACATAAAAATACCCTCGAACAAATTGAAATGGATTGATGATTGGAGTTGGTACAATATATTTTTCAAAATAACCTAATCTTTTTTTAGAACAATAAAAATAGTAGATTAATTAGTTATACTCATAAAATTAGGACAACAAGATAAGAGATATCTACCAGATTGGTCATTTCTCAACTAAAACAATAGCTAATTTGAGTGTGAGGAGAAATCAAAGATTTGACCGGAACGGGGAATTACCGGTTGGGAAAACATTTTTTTTGGGGGTTATTTGTTTTTGGACAGGATTTCTCAAATTTGAAGGATTCACACGTGGTTGAAGTTTTTTTTTCCTTATTCGTTGTCCGTCATCTACATTGAAATCTAATTAATCTGTATTTGCATCAAATAGGGCCCACTCGAGGGCAACGCTTTCCATAAAAGATTTTTCATACCCGTGCTCAAAATTGAGACATTTGTCTAAGAAGGAACAACTTCATGCATCACCACATCCTTTGACAGTACACATGTGGTTGAAGTTGTTTTGTTGACTTTCTTTGCTTTTCATGTTTTATATGAATTAAAATATTGGTTCTTAATTGAATGAAAGGGGGTGATCAAAGCATTTAAAAACCTAAAAAAGAATTTCATAAATAAAGCATAAACTAAAAATAGAGATGTTTTAACGATCGACTTTTGCAAAGGGAAAAAAGTATAAGTAGTTTATTGATTCTTGGCATGTTGAATGAAGAGGGATTATAAGTTAATGAAACTTCGACCTAATTTGTGTTGGGTTCTAGTGTTAAAAATGTGAATGAAAATGGAGGAAAGAAAATAAAGAAAAAGTGAAATGTGCTTTCAGTTTATGAAAGAAGTGTTTCTCCCACATTGGTGGAAGAAAAAACTTGTTGTGCTTAAAAGTAGAAGCACTACTCCAAGATGTTAGTGAGGTACGAAGAAGACAAGCCTCGTGCCATTATCGTCGCTCGGCTTGGCTCCGGCTTGATCAAGAGTCAGACAAAATTCATTTGAAACTTAATTGTTTAATGAATATCAGTTGTTATGTACATATCAGTTGAGGCTACAATTCTTCAGTAGAACTTGATGGTGGGGAAGAAATTATTTGAGTTCGAGCGTTGGAGCGACACTGGATTCCTGGAAATAGTCCACCCATATTGGCATGGTTATCTTGTCATTCATCTGCAACTTGTGTTTTGGGCCAGCTACTTGTCAGCAAATGGAAAATGTGATTATATTTTACAGTTTGAAATAAACCAGACTCATAATTTGTTGAGTAAAGTTTTATTTTATTCGGTTCTATTTATATCAATTTTATTAATCTGTTTATGACAGAATATTTTGATGCAAAGATGAGGTCTAATGGCTATCAATAAAGTTGATATGAGATTTCAAGTTCAAACTTTATCAGAGGCAATAACCGTTAGGTGATTAAGTTCCTTGTGCTAAAAACTTGATGAACAGAATTATCTGGATAGCAATACCCAATAAAATAGTCGATTGAGATGACAACTTCACTATCATATTATTTTTTTTAAGAAACATAATATGAGATAAACATATGATAGTGGTTGTGATAAGAGTTAACATTTGGGGCAAAGTCAACTGATATATGCTGCAGCATTACATGTGGTTCGTTTTCATTCATTAAATAGAAGTAATTAGTAGGAAATTTCTGTGAACTGTAATGGGAAAAGAATATACACTTTGTAAAAGAAATCCAATGGGTTTCAACCATACATTTTTTACTGAGTACCTTTCACTATCTCTTAAATTTCTATTGCTTTTCCTTTATCCCTGCAGGAAGGACTTGTCTTTTTGTTGCTCTCTACAGATCAATGTTGTTAATAGTATGGGGTCGTTTTGTCACGCCCCGAATTCCAACGAGACGTGATTGGCACCCGTAGCCGACAAGGCCCGAGAGAACCAAGCTTTATCCCTATTTGTTCCCATACATGCCATAAGAAACCCATAAACACGCAATAGCTATAAATACCCGCAATGGAATTCATGGAACATGAGATATATATATACATATGCGAAACTTGGCCGTTGAGGCCACCAAGTTAAAATCGACATATCCCCTCTACATTTATACACCCACATCAGTCTACAAAAGCCTCTAACAAGTGCATTGACCAACAAGAACTAAAAGTCGGGACAAGTCCCCGCTTTATATCACATGTACAGCACCAAAACATATATACACTCTGACTCGGAGAAGCCCCGAATTAACTGGAGCTCACCAAAGATCTGCAACAGCTAGCAACCTACTGAGGAAGCCTACTGGGACCTGTGCCTGCAGCAAGTAAGGTAAATTCCCCGAGAGGGGTCAGTACGAAATAAGTACTGAGTATGTAAGGCTCAAATGAAACTGTACAATACAAGAATATGTCAATGAACTCAAAACATATGAATAGACAATGTGAGTAAGTCACTATGTTGCATTTTGGGAACCATGTGGATTGCTTTCATTACTTTTGTCACTTTCTTTACAATCCATTCTCACTTGTTATCACATATGTCACAATGTACCCGGGCCCCGACTGATCAGTGGGTCTTTCATATCATCATATAGGGATCGAGTCGAGCTAGGCTTATGCCCCTAGACTTGCCACCCTTGGGATCGAGTCGAGCTAGGCTTACGCCCCTAGACTTGCCACCCATAAATCCATATCTCGGGATCGAGTCGAGCTAGGCTTACGCCCCTAGACTTGCCACCCGTACTTGATCATTGACCACATTTGCATTACTTTGATCATTACTTTGAGATTGTTACTTTGATAGTCATAACATCACTTTGGAACTTTTGAACATCACATTGTTGGAACCTTTGAATCATTGACCAATGAGTAAGAGACATAGGAATAAATATCAATGAGAAATATACATTACTAGCACCATGATACCATTGGAACCATTGGACAATAATCCATGAACAAGAGACACAAGTATAGGCACTAGTAAAATATTGGAACATAACCATATTTGAGCTTTTGGAACATTGACCATGAATATGAGAAATGGGATTCACAATTGTTCAATGAGTAGGAAATATATGACAATGACCATGGATAAGTGCATATGGGATACCTTAGTACATTTCGGAATAGAACTAGTGAAATGTCAATGTGAACACTATTGGCCGTAGAAAGATACGGACAAAGTAACCTTACATACCTTGGATTCGCAATACGACTATTCAACCTTAGATGCGTAGACAATAATCCCTCTCCTTCTTTATGTGTCACTCTACAACATAAATACATAACGAAATTCACATTAACCACCAATTACTTTACAAATGCATACTATGTCAATGAGTTACATGTTTGCCTTCAAACATGTCATTTCCCCTCGACAAAATCATCGATATACTATTATTCCAAAAATTCCATAATATTCCCAACATTGACCAATACATGAAAATCAATACATTCCACCACAATACTTCTCCTTTACACTTTCTTATCCATAACACATCACAAATAATCCATCAAAGTACCTTAATACAACTCATAGCACATATCGGCCAAAATCCCATAATTTCCACTTTTAGACAAGAACAAATTTAATGCCAAAAATAACACCATACATGTTCATATTTTGTCCATACCATGCTTTTTCATCAAAGGCACAAGGCCTAATTCAAGTTCAAATTACCAAGATGACACATCTTTCACCAAAGGCAAAATACACTATTCATCACCTTGCCAACACAACTAGCATAATATACATACTCTCCCATGCATATAATATGTTAATCCATGAAAATAAACACTTACCAAAGCTTGGAATAGGATGATCTTGTCCAAAAATGCCTTAGGGTTTTTGGGAGTCCAAGAGGTGTTCTTGAGATTTTTCTAGAAAAAGAATGAAAAAGCATGTGTGTTTTGCCTCAATAAATCTGATTTTTGGGTCCCTTATATAGTGCTCAAGTCATCCTTAGCCATTTGGGAGCAATAATGGAGTGGTCATGGCAAGAATGGGTCAAATGACCCATTTGGGCCAAGTCTTTTATTTCATTTTGGGCCTAATTTTGGGCCCAATTATACATATCCATGTGACCCATCAAATGTTCATGTATTAATCACCATATATCTCATGTTTACGTAATTCCATAATGTCACGACAATATTCTTTTAAACATTTCTCATTCGTCCTTTCGATCGCACAAATTGGAATTCTAGTCGCCCTTGGCTTCATTGAACATTTTGGATCACTATTCACATTTCATGACTTGATCATGTAGGAGTATGTAGGAGTATATTGAAGTGTTTGTAGCTTTAACAATGCTCAATTAACTCCAAAGAACCAAAAGAAACCATCGAGAAATCGTCGTAGAATCGCGTTACGAAACAACTCCGGAAGGGCATAATTATTGTGCCTTGCGCCACACCCCTGAAACAGGGTAGTGGCGCAAGAATGATGCCTTCTCTGAAGTTTTGGGCTGCAGGTGGCTTGCGCCACACCCCTGAAACAGGGTAGTGGCGCAAGTTTCAGCCTTTTGCTGAAATTTCCGGCCACTTATCCAATGTTTACGTATCGTCCAATCCTTTATCCAAACATTACAAAATACTTACTTAGTGATCTTAACCATCAAGTAAACATGACTTAAAGTCACCAAATGAGGTTAGAATATGTACGAGTTCTTACCCAAATGCTCCACAAAATCACAACACACCTCCTACGAGGTTCTAATCGCACATGTCAAGTCCGATATCAAATGTTTCACCAATGACACTATAAAACACATACGCATGGCATCTCAACACCTATGTAGGTATGATCCCAAGGTATCAAGTGAGGTTAGAAAAGTACGGGGTGTTACATTCTTCCCCCCTTAGGAACATTCGTCCTCGAATGTTAGCAACATTGTCTTATATACAACAAATGCATCCTTACTTTAACATACCTATACACATTCACATAATGCTTTTAAATACTTACTTGTTATTGTTCCACCTCCGCACTGTGAACTTCTTGGTCAATTTGAAATAGATGGGGATACTTGGATTTCATCTTCTCTTCCGCTTCCCATGTGATCTCCTCTACGTGTTGGTTTCTCCAAAGGACTTTTACGGATGCTATGTCTTTATGTTGGTTTCTCCAAAGGACTTTTACGGATGCTATGTCTTTATTTCTCAATCTCTTGACTTGTCGATCTAGGATAGCAATGGGCACCTCTTCATAAGTGAGATCCTCTGCAACTTGAACATCCTCTACGGGAACAATATGAGACGGATCTCCTATGCATTTCCGAAGCATCGACACATGAAAGACCGGATGGACTGAGGAAAGTTCTTGAGGTAAGGCTAATTCATATGCGACTTGCCCAAATCTTCTAATAACTTCATAGGGGCCTATGTAACGTGGACTTAATTTCCCTTTCTTTCCGAACCGCATTACCCCTTTCATCGGTGACACCTTTAAAAATACCCAATCACCTATGGCAAATTCAAGCCCTCGTCTTCTCACATCGGCATATGACTTGTGACGACTTTGAGCCGTTTGTAACCGTTGTTGGATCACTCTAACTTTCTCCATGGCTTGGTGAACAATATCTGGTCCAAGTAAAGCAGTTTCACCTGCTTCAAACCATCCGATTGGTGATCTACATTTCCTTCCATACAAGGCTTCATAAGGTGCCATTTTAATACTTGAATGATAGTTATTGTTATATGCAAATTCAATAAGAGGCAAATGGTCATCCCAACTACCTTGAAAATCCAACGTACAAGCTCGGAGCATATCTTCAAGTGTCTGGATAGTACGTTCTGCTTGTCCATCAGTCTGAGGATGGAAAGCCGTACTCAAATTCACCTGAGTACCTAAACTCCGCTGAAAAGATTTCCAAAAGTGTGCTGTGAACTGTGCTCCTCTGTCTGATATGATAGAAAGTGGAATACCATGCAATCGTACTATCTCCTTTACATACAACTTTGCATAATCCTCAGCTGTATAGGTCGTCTTGACCGGTAGAAAATGCGCTGATTTAGTAAGTCGGTCCACTATGACCCATATGGAATCAAACTTCCGCAATGTACGAGGCAAGCCCGTAATAAAATCCATATTAATCATATCCCACTTCCAGACTGGAAGATTGATACATTGCATGTAACCTCCCGGTTTCTGATGTTCCATTTTCACTTGTTGACAATTTGGGCATTGCGCGACAAATTCTGCAATGTTCTTTTTCATGTTGCCCCACCAATACACTTCTTTCAATTCATGGTACATTTTAGTAGCACCTGGGTGAATGGAATAACGCGAATGATGCGCCTCTGTCATTATTCGTGTCCTCAGTTCATCTACGTCCGGTACACATAACCTCCCTTGACATTGAAGTACCCCGTCCGGTGTAATATCAAATGCCTTGGTCAAATTCTGCTGCACATTTTCCTTTAGCTGTAATAAAATAGAATCCGCAAATTGCTTCTCTTTCACTTCAGCTATCAAGGAAAATTCTGCTGCATTCTGCACCATAACTCTATCATCTGAGGTTTCAATAAGGCGAACTCCCAAGCTGGCTAATTGATTTAAATCTTTGATTATCTCACGCTTTTCATGCAACTGACCACTAGTGCTTTCGACTGCCTTACGGCTTAATGCATCAGCTACTACATTTGCTTTGCCTGGGTGATAAAGAATATCAATGTCATAATCTTTTAAAAGCTCTAACCACCTCCGTTGCCTCAAATTGAGTTCTTTCTGCTTAAAAAGATATTGCAAGCTTTTGTGATCCGTATAGATATCAACATGAACCCCATATAAATAATGACGCCATATCTTTAAAGCAAAAACTACCGCTGCCAATTCAAGATCATGGGTGGGATAGTTCTTCTCATGTGGCCGCAACTGTCGTGAGGCATATGCTATCACCCGGCCATGCTGCATCAACACACATCCAAGACCAATCCCGGAAGCATCACAATATACTGCATAACCTTCCGTGCCTTCGGGAAGTACTAACACTGGTGTGGACGTCAACTTATCTTTCAATTTTTGAAACCCTCTTTCACATGCATCATTCCATTGGAACTTAATTGCCTTATGAGTTAACTTTGTTAATGGTGCTGCAATAGAAGCAAATCCTTCTACAAATCTTCGGTAATAACCTGCCAAACCCAGAAAACTGCGAATCTCTGTGGGTGTCGTAGGTCTTGGCCAGTTTTTCACTGCCTCTATCTTCTGTGTGTCGACTTGGATCCCTTCGTCCGACACAATGTGACCCAAGAATGCAACTGATTTTAACCAAAATTCACATTTGGAGAATTTTGCATACAACTTACGCTCACGGAGAATTTGCAACACTTGCCGTAAGTGATAAGCATGGTCTTCTGGTGATCTTGAATAAACAAGGATGTCATCTATAAATACTGTCACGAACACGTCTAGGAATGGCTTAAACACCCTGTTCATCAAATCCATAAACACAGCCGGTGCATTTGTTAGTCCAAATGACATAACTAAAAATTCATAATGGCCATACCGTGTTCGAAACGCTGTCTTGGGTACATCCTCCTCTCTAACTCTGACTTGATGATAACCCGACCTCAAGTCAATCTTTGAAAAACATTTGGCACCCTGTAACTGATCAAACAAATCATCAATTCGAGGAAGGGGATATTTGTTCTTGATCGTTACTTTATTCAACTGTCGGTAGTCAATGCACATCCTCAATGTGCCATCTTTCTTACGTACGAATAATACCGGTGCACCCCACGGGGACATACTAGGCCTAATGAAGCCTTTGTCCAGCAAATCTTTCAATTGCTCCTTCAATTCAAGCAATTCTGCTGGAGCCATCCTATATGGAGGAATAGAAATAGGCTGAGTGCCTGGAATCACATCAATGCCGAATTCCACTTCTCGTTCTGGGGGTAAACCTGGAAGATCTTCTGGAAATACATCAAGAAATTCATTGACTACCGGTACTAACTGTGGAGTTAATGGTTCCACATCATTATCTTTCACTCGTACCAAATGACATATATATCCCTTGGCAATCATTTTTCTGGCTTTCAAATAGGAAATAAATCTTCCTCGTGGTGCCCCTACATTACCCTGCCATTCTAAAACATTTTCCTGCGGAAAACAAAATTGCACCTTCTTGGCTCGGCAATCTACCGTAGCATAACAAGAGGCCAACCAATCCATTCCCATAATGACATCAAAATCTACCATGTCCAATTCAATGAGATCGGCCAACGTATCATGACCACACACAGTTACCACACAGTTACGATACACTCTTTTTGCAACAATATATTCACCAACCGGTGTAGACACTTCAAGTGACTTAATTAATAATTCCGGTGTCTTTGCAAATTTTGCAGCAACCAGTGGAGTAACATAGGAAAATGTAGAACCTGGGTCAATCAATGCATATACATTATGTGAGAATATGGATAATGTACCTGTGACCACATCGGGGGAGGCCTCTGAATTCTGGCGGTCCACCAAAGCATAAGTGCGATTCTGGACCCCGCTAGTACTGGCTCCTCCTCTGGCACCTCTACCTCGACCAATAGGCTGCACCCCTCGGCCCTGTGAAGGAACCGATGTTGAAGACGCAACAGCCGACCCAGCTGGTCGTGCTATACCACCCATGCTCCGTTGTGGACACTCTCTCGCTATATGTCCCGGCATACCACACCAAAAGCAGACATTCGTCCCTGTTCGACATGGACCTGTGTGCATACGCCCGCAGTGCGGACACTGCTGACGAGGGAAGCCTACTGACTGTGATCCATGCCCCCCACTACTCTGCCCAGCTGAACCACCTCTAAACCCTCGAGACTGAGAATAAGCACCACCTGTGGAATAAGAGAATGACGGTCTAGGTGGTCTAGGAAACATGCGGGGCCTAGATCCTCCTTGGGACATCATAGGTGGTCCCATAGGTCTAGCCCTTTTGGACTGTCCCCTATCAAATTCATGCACCCTTCTTCTCTGTCGCTGGTCTTCCATTTTCTGAGCAAAGGCCTGGATTCGAGCAATGTCCATGTCCCTATTCAAGGCCGCAATAGTGCAATCTCTCACCAAGTATGGCTCTAGTCTGTCCACGTATCTATGGACCCTGTCTGTCATCGTAGCCACAACATTTGGCGCATACCGAGCCAAGGAATTAAATTGCAAACTATATTCCCTGACGCTCAAAGTTCCTTGACGGAGATTTAGGAACTGATCCGCACGTGCCTCACGGATCTCATAGGGCAAATAATGATCAAGAAAGGCCAATTTAAACTCTTCCCAAGTAGGTGGATCTGCACCAATGTCACGGGATTTCTTCCAATCCTCGTACCACAATATTGCCTCTCCTTTCAACCTGTATGCGGTAAGTTCCACTATTTCTATCCCTGTCACATGCATGACTTCCAATGCCCTCTGAATTTGATCCACGAAGTCCTGTGGATCTGCTTTTGGATCTGCCCCTGTAAAGATAGGAGGGTCCAATTTAAGGAAATCCTGCGTTCTGCGACTTGCTACTCTAGCCGCATCATCATCATGTGCCATTGCACCAGCTCTTCCCTGGCTTTGTGCCGCCACTAACTGTGTCAACATCTGAACGGCATTCCGAAGATCCTGGTCTGTGGCATTCGTCGGTGGTTCCACGGGCACTTCCCTTCTTCTCGGCTCTTCCGGAGCTGAAGAAGTAGAAGAAGCTCGCGTTGCAAACTCAGTTTCAGCCCCACCTTGATCAACTTGTTCAGGTGGTGGTCTACTTGCTCCTTCACCAACAATTCTATCTATCAGCTTACTTTTACCTTTTCCTCTTCCTCTTCTCGTGTTCGGCATTTTGACTATACCAAAGAAAAACAATTACCAAGATCAGATACAATGCAACTGACACTATTGGCTCTATTGCACGATCTAGAATGAAGGAAAGAAACAACATCCTAAATGTCCCGTAGCCTCCTACTTATAAATGTGGTGCACAACACATCGATAAGTAAGACTCTACTCAGACACGGCTTTGTAGACACCCTTAGAACGACTGCTCTGATACCACTTTTGTCACGCCCCGAATTCCAACGAGACGTGATTGGCACCCGTAGCCGACAAGGCCCGAGAGAACCAAGCTTTATCCCTATTTGTTCCCATACATGCCATAAGAAACCCATAAACACGCAATAGCTATAAATACCCGCAATGGAATTCATGGAACATGAGATATATATATACATATACGAAACTTGGCCGTTGAGGCCACCAAGTTAAAATCGACATATCCCCTCTACATTTATACACCCACATCAGTCTACAAAAGCCTCTAACAAGTGCATTGACCAACAAGAACTAAAAGTCGGGACAAGTCCCCGCTTTATATCACATGTACAGCACCAAAACATATATACACTCTGACTCGGAGAAGCCCCGAATTAACTGGAGCTCACCAAAGATCTGCAACAGCTAGCAACCTACTGAGGAAGCCTACTGGGACCTGTGCCTGCAGCAAGTAAGGTAAATTCCCCGAGAGGGGTCAGTACGAAATAAGTACTGAGTATGTAAGGCTCAAATGAAACTGTACAATACAAGAATATGTCAATGAACTCAAAACATATGAATAGACAATGTGAGTAAGTCACTATGTTGCATTTTGGGAACCATGTGGATTGCTTTCATTACTTTTGTCACTTTCTTTACAATCCATTCTCACTTGTTATCACATATGTCACAATGTACCCGGGCCCCGACTGATCAGTGGGTCTTTCATATCATCATATAGGGATCGAGTCGAGCTAGGCTTATGCCCCTAGACTTGCCACCCTTGGGATCGAGTCGAGCTAGGCTTACGCCCCTAGACTTGCCACCCATAAATCCATATCTCGGGATCGAGTCGAGCTAGGCTTACGCCCCTAGACTTGCCACCCGTACTTGATCATTGACCACATTTGCATTACTTTGATCATTACTTTGAGATTGTTACTTTGATAGTCATAACATCACTTTGGAACTTTTGAACATCACATTGTTGGAACCTTTGAATCATTGACCAATGAGTAAGAGACATAGGAATAAATATCAATGAGAAATATACATTACTAGCACCATGATACCATTGGAACCATTGGACAATAATCCATGAACAAGAGACACAAGTATAGGCACTAGTAAAATATTGGAACATAACCATATTTGAGCTTTTGGAACATTGACCATGAATATGAGAAATGGGATTCACAATTGTTCAATGAGTAGGAAATATATGACAATGACCATGGATAAGTGCATATGGGATACCTTAGTACATTTCGGAATAGAACTAGTGAAATGTCAATGTGAACACTATTGGCCGTAGAAAGATACGGACAAAGTAACCTTACATACCTTGGATTCGCAATACGACTATTCAACCTTAGATGCGTAGACAATAATCCCTCTCCTTCTTTATGTGTCACTCTACAACATAAATACATAACGAAATTCACATTAACCACCAATTACTTTACAAATGCATACTATGTCAATGAGTTACATGTTTGCCTTCAAACATGTCATTTCCCCTCGACAAAATCATCGATATACTATTATTCCAAAAATTCCATAATATTCCCAACATTGACCAATACATGAAAATCAATACATTCCACCACAATACTTCTCCTTTACACTTTCTTATCCATAACACATCACAAATAATCCATCAAAGTACCTTAATACAACTCATAGCACATATCGGCCAAAATCCCATAATTTCCACTTTTAGACAAGAACAAATTTAATGCCAAAAATAACACCATACATGTTCATATTTTGTCCATACCATGCTTTTTCATCAAAGGCACAAGGCCTAATTCAAGTTCAAATTACCAAGATGACACATCTTTCACCAAAGGCAAAATACACTATTCATCACCTTGCCAACACAACTAGCATAATATACATACTCTCCCATGCATATAATATGTTAATCCATGAAAATAAACACTTACCAAAGCTTGGAATAGGATGATCTTGTCCAAAAATGCCTTAGGGTTTTTGGGAGTCCAAGAGGTGTTCTTGAGATTTTTCTAGAAAAAGAATGAAAAAGCATGTGTGTTTTGCCTCAATAAATCTGATTTTTGGGTCCCTTATATAGTGCTCAAGTCATCCTTAGCCATTTGGGAGCAATAATGGAGTGGTCATGGCAAGAATGGGTCAAATGACCCATTTGGGCCAAGTCTTTTATTTCATTTTGGGCCTAATTTTGGGCCCAATTATACATATCCATGTGACCCATCAAATGTTCATGTATTAATCACCATATATCTCATGTTTACGTAATTCCATAATGTCACGACAATATTCTTTTAAACATTTCTCATTCGTCCTTTCGATCGCACAAATTGGAATTCTAGTCGCCCTTGGCTTCATTGAACATTTTGGATCACTATTCACATTTCATGACTTGATCATGTAGGAGTATGTAGGAGTATATTGAAGTGTTTGTAGCTTTAACAATGCTCAATTAACTCCAAAGAACCAAAAGAAACCATCGAGAAATCGTCGTAGAATCGCGTTACGAAACAACTCCGGAAGGGCATAATTATTGTGCCTTGCGCCACACCCCTGAAACAGGGTAGTGGCGCAAGAATGCTGCCTTCTCTGAAGTTTTGGGCTGCAGGTGGCTTGCGCCACTGGCGCAAGTTTCAGCCTTTTGCTGAAATTTCCGGCCACTTATCCAATGTTTACGTATCGTCCAATCCTTTATCCAAACACTACAAAATACTTACTTAGTGATCTTAACCATCAAGTAAACATGACTTAAAGTCACCAAATGAGGTTAGAATATGTACGAGTTCTTACCCAAATGCTCCACAAAATCACAACACACCTCCTACGAGGTTCTAATCGCACATGTCAAGTCCGATATCAAATGTTTCACCAATGACACTATAAAACACATACGCATGGCATCTCAACACCTATGTAGGTATGATCCCAAGGTATCAAGTGAGGTTAGAAAAGTACGGGGTGTTACACGTTTGGTAGGAGATATAAGGTGGGATAAGATGAAGTTATCTCATAGATAAAATTTATATCATATTTGATTGATGATATAAATTTATTTCAGGACTAATTTATACCATCAACCAAACATGGTATAAAGTTAATACCATATTTAGTCTTGGCATAACCCATGAATCATGGGACTATTTTATACCACCTCCTATATGGTATAAAATAGTTTCGGATTATAATCCTAGGATTATTTAGTCTACGTACCAAACGACCCCTAAGGAGTTAAAAGTGCCGGTAATTACTTAATTCTTCTCATTTACGGGTTTGGACCTACTATCTATCTACACAAACAAAAAAAATAAAAAAACAAGTCGTGTTGTTGGTGACAGAGAAATTTCTTTCCTTTTCTTTGCATCTTCATCCTCTTGAACTTTTAATTGTCCATTGTGTGCCTATTACATTGGAATTTTGAAGGAATCTCCTACTTACTTCTGTTATAGTACATATTATTTCTTTAGACTGGTTATTTATCGTCAATAGCAATGAAGTCGAATCATCGTGCTTTTTCAGACACAAAGAAATTGCTAGGATTTTACCTTGCAGTTTCAAATAAACCATGGAAAATATCTCAGGGAAGAAAGAGGAAGTTCTTGAGATAGAAAAAGTGAATGACATGGCCCTGTCCTTAAGCAGACGACTTGACTTCCAAAGCACTCAGGGTCCTACTCCTTCCGTTAGTTTTAGTTGTCACATTTCGTTTTTTGATAGTCAATTTTTAATTAATTTTTAAAATTATATTAGATTAGATCAATTCGATATTTTAAAATTTAAATTTAAATATTCGAAAACAATATGAAAAATACATAAATTGCAATATTTTTCATATCAATATGATGAAAAACTATATTTTAAAATATTGATCAAAGCTCATAGTTTGAAATTGTTAAATGTGTAAAATTCAATTACTGTAATTTTTTACATAAGAGACTAGAAGGACTTGCTTAGATGGTAAGGATGAAAGCTTCTAGGAAGATGTTAAAAAAAATGAAGTAATTTATTAAAGAATTACTTCAAACTTCGCCAGCAAAATGAAGAATTACAAAATCGTAGAGATATCTGGAAAAAAAAAACAGAACAGTTTCTTCTACCTATTAGGTCTCAGTTTCTTTTAGAAAACCTATTAGATCTTCTTGTTTTACTTCTTCAAAAGACACAAAAGTCTTTTGCCCACCCGCCACCCACCCCGTTGTCGGAGTTCAAATCTCGTGATTGATACATTCTTAGAACTCTTTCGGTTTTTCTCCTCTCTTTCTATTTTTAATTTGTTTGTCTATTATAATGCATAATATATATTCAAAAATTAATTTTTATTCTTTGATTTTAGGGTTGTTCCATATATTATTCTTTTATATTTATTATTTTTTTGTTGTTTTGCTTCTCAAAATTTCAATCCCGAACTAATCATGACAAGCCGACAAGTATATGATCCCTTTCAAGATAAAATTTGGGACAAAGTTAAAAATATATAGAACCTCAAATAAGAAAAGTTTCTACCAAGGTGGGCTCTACTCCAATTGAATTATTGGACCTAGTCAACTAATAGAAGCAAGTAGTAGGAAATTTCTGTGACGACCTCTTTGAACTGTATTCATGGACAGAGCTACAATCAATCAAGGGTGTGCAAGTGAACACCCTTCGTCAGAAAGTTATATCGAATATATAGGTCAAAATTTATGAAATATCAATATATTCCTGCGTTTGCACACCCTTAACATGGCTAATGTCTTTGGCTCAGCGGAAAAGGCCGTGCAAAATCTTTGGGAGGTTTGGAAGATCGAATCTTGCTGCTTTCATGTTTTATTCTCTTTTCAAGAGTTCTTTTCTTTTACCCGCCCCCTGCACCCCCACCCCCTTCAATCAAAATCAAAGTTATGCTATTTAACTTTCTTCTTGTATTACATATTATTTCCTCTACCACAATTTATATGATATTATTTAATTATTTATTACTTATAAATTATTTTATTATTTTATTTAGATTAAGAGAGTAACTTTAAAGTTAAATTATTTTCAATTTTAGATAGCATTTTCTTGAGACGGATTAAAAAGAAAATTGTCACATAAATTACGATAGAATGAATACTTATTAATTATTAAATTTACTTGAAATTTTAATCTGAATTTTTATTTGTATTAAATATAAAATAACATTTCAAACAAGTTTCTACCCAAAAATTTAGAAGAAAATATTATGTGCAATTATACATATATCATTGTATTTTCCATTCCCTCCTAAATCGGTTATTAGGAGGTTTGGACCAAAAATATTTAATAAATGATTAATTTCTTTCATAGTTTTATAGGTGAATCAAGAGAACTAACTAAGATTTGAAAATTTTATTATAATTTTCACTCATTCTCCATCAAAATACAAGAAATTTAACATCCATTAAAATTAAGAAGCAACAAAATTGAAGATAGAAAATAACTCCAAATTTAAGTAAAATCGATAAATTTGTGTTATTTTTTCTTGAATGTGTGATATGTGTTCAGTAAAAATTTCGATCCATCCATTATAAAATTATTATTTTAGTTTATATAATTTACCATGTATTTTTATAACTAAATGCAACCAAACTGAAGAAAAGAATTTAGACGATATTTGGTGAAAAATCAATTATTGATGTTGTTCATGATAAAGCACTAGGTTGACCAAGTTGGATATGAATCCACTCATTAAAATTTTTTTAGTTGATTCTTTAAATTTTGCACACCCTTTGTAAAATGTCTGGCTCCGTCATTGACTGTATTCGAAAGAGAAAATGGTCAAAAACACACTTTAAGTCTCACGTTTTTGTGTGTTTTCTACCTGAACTATACATAAATTTTTCCCTTTTCCTACCTGCCTACCTGAACCATGGTGATATGTGTTAGGGACAATATATAGTGTCCCTAACAATGCATGATAGTTTAGATAGGAAACTCGCAAAAAGATGATACCTCAAGTGTGTTTTTTAGCATACTTTGTGAGAAGTTGCAACAGTTATTGCTCCACAAATCCAATGAGTTTTAACCCTACATTTTTTGCTGATCTGAATCCTTCTATTCGGGAGTACCTTTTACCATCTCTTAAATTTCTATTGCTTCTCCATAGATAAATGTTGTTAATTTAATGAGCAAATAGGGCTAAGTTAATAGTAAAGAGTGATAAGTACCATTAACTACCTGCACAAAAATAAAAAATAAATTGGACCATACCACTATTTTTGATGGGTTGTTATCTTCAATTACAAAGAATGGATGAAGTCAAGTTGTGTTGTCGGTGACAAATAAATTACCCTTCTTTTTCTTCGCACCTTCATCCTCTTGTACTTTTAGTTGTCCATTGCGTGCGTTTACATTGAAGTTCTGAAGGAATTTCCTACTTACTTATGCTACGGTACATATTACTGCTTTATGACTAGTTATTTATCTTCAACAGCAATGAAGTCTAGTCATCGTGATTTGTCAGCCACAAAGAAATTGCTAGGATTTTACCTTACAGTTTCAAATAAACAAGGGTCTACCATGGAAAATGTCTCAGTTGAATCGAGTTATTGCGAGTTAATTCCGTTCTGACGAAGAAATTGAAAGAAAATGAAAGAGAATGTTTCTGTGAATTATTAATGCTGTACTCCACTTAAATGTGTCAACTGGGCCGGGCCGGGCCGGGCCAACCCGGACCCGGTCCATTTATTTTTTCCGGTTTTGGGCCGGTGCCGGGCCGGGCCGGGCCGGGCTGAACAGTGAAATTTTCCCAAACGGCCCAGCACCGGCCCATTTAATTTTTTTGACCAGTTAATGGGCCGGTTTACCGGGCCCCGACTAAAAAAAATAGTATTTTGAACGTTGATTGTTTTTTAATATGCATTCAATATATATACTACTTAAAATACGATTTTAAAGAATAAACATTCAATATATACTACATTAACGAATACACATATATATATACATTCAATATATACTACTTTAAAGAATAAACATACATATATACATTCAATATATACTACTTTAAAGAATACACATACATATGTATACATTCCATATATACTACTTTAAAGAATAAACATACATATGTATACATTCCATATATACTACTTTAAAGAATACACATACATATGTATACATTCCATATATACTACTTTAAAGAATAAACATACATATATACATTCCATATATACATTCAATAGATACTACTTTAAAGAATACACATACATATATATACATTCCATGTATACTACTTTAAAGAATAAACATACATATATACATTCCATATATACATTCAATATATACTACTTTAAAGAATACACATACACATATATACATTCAATATATACTACTTTAAAGAATAAACATACACATATATACATTCAATATATACATTCAATATATACTACTTTAAAGAATAAACATACACATATATACATTCAATATATACATTCAATATATACTACTTTAAAGAATATACATACATATATACATTCAATATATACTACTTTAAAGAATACACATACATATGTATACATTCCATATATACTACTTTAAAGAATACACATACACATATATACATTCAATATATACATTCCATATATACTACTTTAAAGAATACACATACACATATATACATTCAATAGATACTACTTTAAAGAATACACATACATATGTATACATTCCATATATACTACTTTAAAGAATACACATACACATATATACATTCAATATATACATTCCATATATATATTACTTTAAAGAATACACATACACATATATACATTCAATAGATACTACTTTAAAGAATACACATACACATATATACATTCAATATATACTACTTTAAAGAATAAACATACATATGTATACATTCCATATATACTACTTTAAAGAATACACATACATATGTATACATTCCATATATACTACTTTAAAGAATACACATACATATGTATACATTCCATATATACTACTTTAAAGAATACACATACACATATATACATTCAATAGATACTACTTTAAAGAATATACATACATATATACATACAATATATACATTCAATATATACTACTTTAAAGAATATACATACATATATATACATTCAATAAATACTACTTTAAAGAATAAACATACACATATATACATTCAATATATACTACTTTAAAGAATAAACATACATATATACATACAATATATACATTCCATATATACTACTTTAAAGAATACACATACATATATACATTCAATATATACTACTTTAAAGAATAAACATACATATGTATACATTCCATATATACTACTTTAAAGAATACACATACACATATATACATTCAATAGATACTACTTTAAAGAATATACATACATATATACATACAATATATACATTCCATATATACTACTTTAAAGAATACACATACACATATATACATTCAATAGATACTACTTTAAAGAATACACATACACATATATACATTCAATATATACTACTTTAAAGAATAAACATACATATGTATACATTCCATATATACTACTTTAAAGAATACACATACACATATATACATTCAATATATACATTCCATATATACTACTTTAAAGAATACACATACACATATATACATTCAATAGATACTACTTTAAAGAATACACATACACATATATACATTCAATATATACTACTTTAAAGAATAAACATACATATGTATACATTCCATATATACTACTTTAAAGAATACACATACACATATATACATTCAATAGATACTACTTTAAAGAATACACATACACATATATACATTCAATATATACTACTTTAAAGAATAAACATACATATGTATACATTCCATATATACTACTTTAAAGAATACACATACACATATATACATTCAATATATACTACTTTAAAGAATAAACATACATATGTATACATTCCATATATACTACTTTAAAGAATACACATACACATATATACATTCAATAGATACTACTTTAAAGAATATACATACATATATACATACAATATATACATTCCATATATACTACTTTAAAGAATACACATACACATATATACATTCAATAGATACTACTTTAAAGAATACACATACACATATATACATTCAATATATACTACTTTAAAGAATAAACATACATATGTATACATTTCATATATACTACTTTAAAGAATACACATACACATATATACATTCAATATATACATTCCATATATACTACTTTAAAGAATATACATACACATATATACATTCAATAGATACTACTTTAAAGAATACACATACACATATATACATTCAATATATACTACTTTAAAGAATAAACATACATATGTATACATTCCATATATACTACTTTAAAGAATACACATACACATATATACATTCAATAGATACTACTTTAAAGAATACACATACACATATATACATTCAATATATACTACTTTAAAGAATAAACATACATATGTATACATTCCATATATACTACTTTAAAGAATACACATACACATATATACATTCAATATATACTACTTTAAAGAATATACATACACATATATACATTCAATAAATACTACTTTAAAGAATAAACATACATATGTATACATTCCATATATACTACTTTAAAGAATACACATACATATGTATACATTCAATAGATACTACTTTAAAGAATACACATACACATATATACATTCAATATATACTACTTTAAAGAATAAACATACACATATATACATTCAATATATACATTCAATATATACTACTTTAAAGAATAAACATACACATATATACATTCAATATATACATTCAATATATACTACTTTAAAGAATAAACATACATATGTATACATTCCATATATACTACTTTAAAGAATAAACATACACATATATACATTCAATATATACTATTTTAAAGAACATACATACATATATACAATATTCAACAACATATACGTTTATACTATCATATTAAAAGTATTGAATTCATACAAGATATTCAATTTAAATTTTAAATGGAAAAA
The DNA here is from genome assembly GCA_031232105.1 of Capsicum rhomboideum. Taxonomy (NCBI): domain Eukaryota; kingdom Viridiplantae; phylum Streptophyta; class Magnoliopsida; order Solanales; family Solanaceae; genus Capsicum; species Capsicum rhomboideum. Next base: position 51,828,388 of record CP124707.1, read on the forward strand.
ATATATAAAGTGTAAATGAATTTAATATTTGATTGATTGCAAAATGTTTGAAAACTTACAAGTTACAAGGTTGCAATTACATTTCACTAATTTCACAAAGTTAAATTGAAAAATGAAAATTCAATTGATTAATTGTAAATTCTACAAATTTTTCATCAGTTTTTCCAATTCACGCATGTTAACATTAATGGGAATTGGCTGTGGATTGTCAAAATCAATGGCACTAAAGCCATGCATTGGACTTGATTGTGCTGAATTCTCTCTTGAAGTCATTATTTCTTCAAGATCTTCTTCGTCTTCCGGCTCCACGAACATTCCTTGATTTCTTCGTTCTGCTCTAATCCAGTCTCTAAGGCAAACTAAAACATTCATGGCATTGCCTCCCAATGTGTGTCGGTTGTCTCCAATCTGTTGCCGTCCTTGACTAAAAGCGCTCTCTGATGCAACGGTTGACATTGGAACATTCAATATATCTCTAGCTAACATTGAAAGTACAGGATATTGTCTTTCATTATTCTTCCACCATTCCAGCGTGTTGATTCTACCTCTAGGATCCTCTGTAGGCTGCATAAGATAATACTTAAGCTCTTCCCGACTTACGGTTCTATGCGATGAAGGCTGCAATCTATTCCAAACAGATAGATCAGAAACACAATAAACAGGCATATTATGTGCCTGTCTTTTAGAAGATGATGGTTCCTCAGAACGATGGGGAGCGGGGATCGGTGTAATGTGTGACGGTAAAGCATTGTCAAGTAAATCAGCATAATGATTGTATAATGTGTTCATGTAACTATTCGCATCAGACATAGACGTATACAAAGAAGGTTCTTCATCAGCTTTTACTCCTAAAGCAGAATAAATAAGAGAAGTAAATTCGGACATAGTATTATATTTCATACATGGATTTATTATAGCACCAACTAAGAAAATAGGGGGAAGCGGAAAAAAATACTTTTTAAATTTATCAATCATTGCCTCAATAGCATATTTGTAACCTGGTTTAGACTTATACTCGTTAAGCAATAAAGAAATGTCGGCTAAATAAGCTAAAATATTACAAACAGTAGGATAATAAGCTCCAGAAAATTCAACCGTAGCTAGATAAAATTTTTGCAAAAAATTAACAATATCATCAATTTCAGCCCAGTCTGAATTTTGTAACATACAATCGGGAAAATCACTAGCAAATTGGTTAAAAGTCATAGTAATAGGAACTTTATAAATATTGCAAGTATTTAAGAAATCATACGTAGAATTCCATCTCACATCTATTTCTTCAGGCATTAATCTCGGTCTAAGTCCATTTTCCTGACATTTTCTTTTAAATTCGGTAAGTCTAATTTTTCTATTATTTTCTTGAATAAAGCCAACTGCAAGTCTAACTTTTTCAATAGCAGGCTCAAAAAAAGCAAGACCATCCTTTACAATTAAATTATATATATGGCAAGCACACTTACCATGAAATATTTCGGATAACGGTGGAGAAAGTTCAGTTTTTAACAACTCAATAGCAGCGTTGTTGTTAGATGCATTATCAAAAGATATACATAAAACTTTGCGGTCAATACCATAATATCTTGCAACTTTTGTAATAGATTCAGAAATAAATTTTCCAGTGTGTCTACGGTCTTCATCATACAAAAATGCTAAAATACGTTTTTGCATAACAAAATTACTATCTACCCAATGACAAGTAATTGTTAAATAATCATTTTTATTAATAGCACGACCAAGATCAGAAGTTAAAGAAACTCTACATGAAAGATTTTTTAATAATGCAGATAAATAGTAAACATATTGTGCATGGAGTCTAAAAATATTGGACCGACAAGTACTTCTAGGAATACCCTTAAACATAGGATTATAAATTGCCTGAATATAATGAATAAAAGCATCAGAAGAAGCAAAAGAGAAAGGCAAACAACCCGCAGCTATCATTTTGGCTATTTCTTCACGATCCTTCATTTTATTATAATTCTTAACTAATAGACCGGTTTTTGGGTTCAATCTAGTTTGACTTGGGCCCTCAACTGTCTCACCACCAGTTACCTGAGCTAGCTCTATTGGGTGTTTCTCCTTCAAATGTCTCGACAACTGACCCGTACCTCCTTTATTACCCCCAGTCTTATGCTCGTATTTTACCTGACAAAGATCGCATTCAACCTTAGTGGTTCCTTCTATTCGGGTATAAAAATTCCACACAACACTAGTTTGTTTACGAGATCTTACAGGGGGCCGGGGAGGAAGATTAACTGATTCAGATTGAACATTAACATTACCAGATTCGGGTGTAACATCATCATCATCATTTTCATCTAAATCAACATAGTCTACTTCATTCTCTTCTTCTATACCATAATTTTCTTGAGCCTCAAAATAATTCATATCGTGAGCACCTACACGTATTTCATTCTCAAATGGTTCGCTAATTGGTACCGGAGGCACACGAGTATATCGAGCATTTGAACTACCTCTACCGGAACCAATTTGTTTCTTACTACCACTACCACTACCACTTCCGGGACAAAGATTTCTAACACTTTTACCGACTTTCCTTAATTTATCCATATTACCAATTAAACTAACAAATATTCAAAAAACACAAAAAAAATCCAAATAAATATTCAACAAATAATACACTAATTAAAAATTAAAAGTAAGAGATGGAACGATAATACCAAATTTTTGAAGTACTCGAAAGTTGGTCAATTGAGTACTTTTGGAAACTTCAACGTAGTATTTGTAATTGCAAAATAATAAAATATATAGAACACTTTATGAGATAATTTTAGCAAATTTGAGAGAGAATAAGAGAATGAGAATTGAGATTGTAGGAAATATTTTTTGAAATGGCATGTATTTATAGGAAAAAAAAAAATTTGATTTTTTTTTTTTTTTTTTAAAATTAAGCCTAAAAAGGCTGTTTTGGCCGTTGGGCCAACGGCATTATAGCCGTTGGGCCTCAACGGACCAAAACAACCTTTGCAGGCTGGGGCCCAACGGCCCAGAAAAATTTAAAAAAAAAAAAAAAAAGTTACCGGGCCGGGCCGGGCCGGTGCACCGGTGGACCCGGTCCGGTTTTCTAACTGGGCCGGTCCACCGGTTTCAATACCGTGTCCGGCCCAGCCCCCCTAAAAACCCGTCAGGCCCATTACCCATACCGGGCCGGCCCGGTCCGGTCCGGTCGGTAAATGGGCCGGTCTAAATGGGCCGGTTCCGGGTTGAACCGGCCCAGTTGACACCCTTAACTCCACTTGTCTTTAGAATTAGGGCAAAGGGGCAAATATGTCGTCAACTTTGTGATTTAGAGTAAATATACCCTCTGTTAAAAAAGTTGAGCAAATATACCCTTGTCGTCTATGGAATGATGCAGATATACCTTTTTACTGCTGGGCAGAATTGTATTTTTTAATTAAATAATATTTATTTTAATTTTTTAAGTTAAAAAAGATAAATAGATTTGTTATATATGCACCATTTGTTATATGAAAAAGGATATATTCACATTTAATCGCAAAGTTGAGGAGGGGATGTTTGCCCCTTTCCCATATGTTAATAATGGATTTCTTCATCACCGAAAGCATAAGACAACACTAACTTTTTCTTTGTGGAGAAGGAAAGTGATAAGAAAAGAATAGATTTGTTTAGGATTTTCTTCCAACTTTAATAGAAGGAAGTAGGAAATTCTTTCAAAGACCCCAAAACTCCACAGTGATATGTATACTATGGACAGCTAAAAGTACAAGCCCATAAAGAAGAATCTAATAATAGAGGAGGAAGAAGAGATTGGTTTCCTTGTAATTCTTCGCTAAATATTTATCAAACTTTAACTATTAGATTTGACATGATGCATGAGAAAAATGTAAATTGGCGGAGACTCACATTTAGAGATATAATCTGCTATCTTTAATTTATTTCTAGAATTTGGTGCAACTTTTTGATGTATAATTTTTTTAATTTTTTTATATCTTTTTAGTGTCTTAGGTAATTTTTTTTGTGGCATATTTTAAGATTTGATGGGACTTTTTTGATGTTTATAGTTAAATATTTTTTCCCTATTTTTCAACAAATCTAATGAACATAATTCAATAAATATTTTATGGAACTAGAAGTGTTAACATCTGATAACATAAAGAAACTATTTTGAACATACCATCAAACATAAAATATCATTTTTTTTTCTTTATTTTTCCTTGTCGAAATGGTCTATTGGACCCTTGTACTTATCCGAGTTTGTAAGATGGATACCTCTACTTAGCACTTTATCATCTGAACCCCTCAACCCATCAAAACACAACATTTTAAACCCCTCGTACCATGTGTGTGGCTCACTCGCCCTAAAATAAATAACACGTCAGATCCACGTCACATAAATCAATATCATGTCATAATTATCTTTATTAATTATTTTTTAAAATTATTAATCAATAATATTAAATAGAAAGCAAAATAATAAATTAAAAAATTATTTATCTCACCTTCCTCCACCTCCCCCAACCACCACACCACCATCACCACAACCACCATCACCACCTCCACCTCCCCCAACCCACAACCACCATCACCACCATCCCCACAACCACCATCTCCACCTCCCCCAACCCACAACCCACAAACCACCCACAACCACCATCACTACCTCCCCCAACCCACAACCCATAGCCCACAAACCACCCACAGCCTTCCCCGTTCCACAACTCACAACCCACAAAACACCCACAACCTTTCCCGTTCCACAACTCACAACCCACCCACACCTTCCACCACCACCAAACTCTCTCACGCCAGTTTTTTTTTCTTCCACACAACAATTAGAAAAAAACCAATACTCAATCCATTAACAATACCAAAAAACACCCACCTCTAATTTCATCTTCCCCTTTCCATATCAACACCGTCAGCCACTGTCGGCCGGTGAATCTAATGCCTCCTTTCTTCCCTTATTCTTCCTCCACCAACAATACCAAAAAACACCTACCTCCAATCCATTACAGTTCTCTTCTTTTTTTTAAAAAAATAAATAATATATTTTTAATTAAAAATTTTGGTGGGTACTGCCCAATATGCATGCAATCACGCATTTATTCCAACTCACCCACTAAGTTGCCACCTAAGCTTGGTCAACGGCCAGGTTTAAAATATTCTGTTTTGATAAATTGAGGGCTTCAAAGGTCTAAGTAGAAGTATCCACTTTACAAGCTCAGACAAGTACAAGAATCCAGTACACCATTTCGCCTTTTTTCTTTGCACAACTTACTAAAGAACAACATCCGATGGATGACAACAGGTTGTCAAAGATATTTTTAACTGGCTCAAGTCAACCTTCCTTTTCTTCGCATCTTCATCCTCTTGTACTTTTAGTTGTCCATTGTGTGTGTTTACATTAAAGTTCTGAAGGAATTTCCTACTTACTTATGCTACGGTACATATTACTGCTTTTTGACTAGTTATTTATCTTCAATAGCAATGAAGTCTAGTCATCGTGATTTGTCAGCCACAAAGAAATTGCTAGGATTTTACCTTACAGTTTCAAATAAACAAGGATATACCATGGAAAATATCTCAGTTGAATCGAGTTATTGCGAGTTAATTCCGTTCTGACGAAGAAAAGAAATTGCTAGGATTTTACCTTACAGTTTCAAATAAACAAGGATATACCATGGAAAATATCTCAGTTGAGTCGAGTTATTGCGAGTTAATTCCGTTCTGACGAAGAAATAAAAAGAAAATGAAAGAGAATGTTTCTGTGAATTATTAATGCTCTACTCCACTTGTCTTTAGAATTAGGGCAAATGGGCAAATATGTCGTCGACTTTGTAATTTTGAGTAAATATACCTTCTTTTAAAAAAGTTGAGCAAATATACCTTTTTACTGCTGGCAGAACTGTATTTTTTTAATTAAATAATATTTATTTTAATTTTTTAAATTAAAAAAAGAAAAATGAATTTGTTATATATGCTCCATTTGTTATATGAAAAAGGATATATTCTCTTTTAATCACAAAGTTGAGGGGATGTTTGCCCTTTTCCCATATGTAAATAATGGATTTCTTCATCACCGAAAGCATAAGACAACACTAACTTTTTCTTTGTGGAGAAGGAAAGTGATAAGAAAAGAATAGATTTGTTTAGGATTTTCTTCCAACTTTAATAGAAGGAAGTAGGAAATTCTTTCAAAGACCCCAAAACTCCACCCCTACCTTATGTTGTCTGCCTTTGTTTTTAATGTTCTCTACTTTAAAAAATAAATAAAATTTATGCTCTTTCGCTGCTACTTCCTTTTTGGGGTTAGGACTTAGGAGTACTCTTTAATTTGCTGCTTCTTTTTTTTTTTTTTTAAAAAAAAACACAATAATTTTACACGCTTATTTTTATATAATTTGTATGTAATAAATATATAATCAATATATACTCAATGTATAATATATATATATATATATATATATACACACACACACACTAATTATATATGTAAATACATAAGTTATAGTAATTGACATATTTTTTCTACAATCAAAACAGAAAAGAGTGTTATTTTTAAGTACAATAAAAAACAAGAAAATAAAATGATCAATGCATATTTGACCACAGATACATGTATCTTTTTCTTCTTCTTTTTCTTATGTATTGATACATATTTATACAATACAATAACATCCGATACAATACAATATATTATTGAGTATTCTAAAGTATTGATACATATATAAAATATATATACATATATGATACAATACAATCATGACAAATACATTTTTATCCAACAAAGATATAGTTTTTATACACATTATATACAAATACATTGTTTATACAACAATTATACAGTTTCTATATACATATTATACAACTTTTAGTTACAATAATTATTCAGATAAATATTCTATACAACAATTATACAGTTTCTATAAACATCCTATACACGTATTGTATGCTCTTAATCAAGGAGAAATAAAGGAAGAATTGCAAAAAAGGAATATACCTGATTTGAGCTGAAATAGGGTGTTCACGGTAGGTCGCCTTTGTCACTATTGGTGTAGCCACATGCAATAAAGGGTGATTTGTTGAACACCTTTAGTCGAAAAATTATACTATATATATAGAAAATTGTATGAACTATATAGGTTAAAAGTTTTTTCTTACATGTATATATTAAATCTTGAACACCCTCAAACGAAATTTCTGGCTCTGTTGTTGTATAATGTCACCACCTTAGGATGCGACCCTTTCCCGAACCTTGCGACACGAGATGCTTTGTGCACAAGACCTTCCGGCCGTTTGTGTTGTGAGTGCATAATATTCCAACAAAATTACTATCCCTTTCACCTTCTGAGTTTTTTCTTGATGAGACTTCCAACCAATATGTTAAATGAACAATCAAAGAATGCTAATGATATCGGGGAAAAGAAATAGAAAACCAACAGAACGTCGATCCTTCATTCAATGCAATAAGTTTCCAACACCACTGTATGCAGTCAAATTTTCTATGCATATAATATAATCTTCCAAAAAAGGATGTTCATTTGACCAACCTCAGTCAATGAGGCTTCGCCACTGACTGTTTGGGGGAAGGTATTTACATATGCCACTACTTGATTAAACTTACTACTAAAAAGACTGTTTCTTAGCCTAAAGCCAATGTGCAGATCTCATTTGACAGACAATTATCTACTCCTGTGACTACATCTTGTACTTCTTTTGTTCCCTAAAAACTGGAATTGCTCTACACTCATTCCTCTGAGCTATTTAATCTCGCTAGATTGACCATTTTCCTGTTTGGCGCAAATTCACCTGCAATTGGTTTTTGGACAAGGTATTTCGTCAGCAAAAGGAAGATGTGATCATATTTCGAAATGAAATTTTAAAAAATGGATTATTGCATACCCAAGTTCTTTCGCGAATCTCTTTTTCAGGACAAGACTCTAGTTCCTCAGTTTAAACATGTGCCCTTCATAGGCAGTGGTACCGATGTTGTTCTCCAAGTAACCATGGTCCCAGTTTGCACTGGAAAAGTAATCAAAAATGAAAGAGTGAAAATGGGATACTGCATCTTTCAAGGAAGAATAATTGCTGGAGGTACGTTTGATTCCTGAAAATAGTTCCCTTTGCTACATATAGTTTTTGATGTGAGGCGACTTACTAGTAGCTCCAATGCTTCTTTCATTCACCTGCTTTGGCACAACTTTCTTGTTTCGTGCACATTCATCTGCAATAGGATTTTGGACAGGCTACTCATCAGCAAATATGAAGATGTGATTTTAATTTATAATGAAACGTGGTATTCTGGTCTAAGAGAGATATCAGGCTACTCATCACTCATCAGCAAAAATATAGATATATGTAGATTTGAATAGAACGGATTATTTCACACCCTAGTACTTCCGCGGATCTCTTTCTCAGGCCAAGACTTTAGTTGTTCTGTTACAGAGGGGAACATGTGAGTGATACTGGTGTTATTCTCAAAGTAACCACAATCCCAGTCTGCACTGCAAAAGTAATCAAAAACAAAAAGAGTGAAACTTGTTAAAGCCACTTATAAGTAATCAAAACGAAGACGTTACTTATTACTTTTATAAAGATCGAATTCAACAATCTAGTGCAAACAGTAAGATAAAAAGATGGTGTATTCCTAATCGACAACGATCTAAACATCTTATGTTTCACATTTTCCTTCAAAAGAAGCATAAGAGAACTGAAAGAGATCACGAGGGAGATGAACCTCAACTTCACCTTGTACTCCAACGTCTCACGTTGTGCTGCATCTTTGATTGTTTCATCTTATTCCCGACCTCCCTGCCATAACAAGAGAGATACTTACATTTAAAACAAAGATTTCTACGAATATAACAATCTGGGAGAGCATCAAAATCATACAACACAGTCAAAATCTGAAACTCGATGCTCAGAAAAGCAGAATACTGGCTTGCAGTAAATGAATACAGATTGAACCTCCCTCCATGTTTTACCTGGTACAAGAATGAAAATGGGCCATGAAAAAGTGTATTGCCAAGGTTAGAGCATGATCCATACCTTTCGACATGAAAATGTTAGATGCAGAAGTGTTAAAACTGACACGTACCACATACAGTTTTTGTATTTAAAACAGAGCATCAAAATGAACTACTAGTAAGTTTTAAAGCCATGGATCAGTGGCTACCTTTGGGAATGACACTTTGCCTTTTCTCTATGGACTTATTAGAAGAGCTTATAAGACATCCTCATCAACCAATGATAACGCGATGAAATCTTTATACATCTGCAGAAAGACATGATCAGGGGAATAGGTATAGTTAAAAATTCAACTAAGAGATATGATGAAAATCGCAACATGCACGATTCCAACATATCTGAAGGAGTGATGGTACAAATTAAGTTAATAATTATGCCACTTTTGCCAGCTCTGACTCAAATATCACACAACAATGCCAAAGAAGTTTAGGTATACGTTCTTGTCAGAGACTCCGATTGACCAATTTGAACAAAGAAATAACAAATAATCCATCCATCTCATTTGCCAGCTCTGGTTCTAAATCTCTATTCTGTCACACAAGAAGATAAAAACCAAACAGTGTACTCCTAGCTGAGTCCTAGGACTACATACTAGTACTTTTTTGATCCCTTAAAATTAGAGTTGCTCTGGACTAATTTATCGGCATGCTACAATAACAACAACAACATAACCAGTGTAGTCCCACAAAGTGGGGTCTGGGGAAGGTAGTGTGTACGCCCCAGACAAGTTTTGTTACAAACAGAGGAAATATGTGCCGTTCATATGCAGTTTTGTTCTCAAATACCATGTTCCCATTTTGCACTGCAAAAACACCCCAAATCAAAAAAGACTGAAACTTGTTAAAACCACTTAAAAGCAATCGAGATATAGATGTTACTTATCCGTTTCAATTTGTTCGTCTTACTTTCCTTTTTAGTCCGTTAAAAAAAGAATGTCTCTTTCCTTTTTTTGACAACACTTTAATTCTAACTTTCTGCATAACATGTTTAAGACCACAAGATGAAAGGGCATTTTGGTACATTCTACATATCTTTAGTTTCAGATTACAAGATTCAAAAGTTTCCTTTACTTTCTTAAATTCCATGTGGCAAACAAATTGAAATGGAGGGGAGTATTACTATATCAAGATCGGTTTCAACAAGAAACAGAAGACATTAACGACAAAAAGAAGTTAGTTATTCTAGCCCAAAAGAGATCATGAGCGAGGACAAACCTCAACTTCACCTCGTACTCCAACTTCCTCCGCTGTCTCACGCTGTACTGAATCTTCAACTGTTTCATCTATTTCCCAACCTCCCTGCCATAACATGAGAGACATTTATATTTAAAACAAAGATTTCCTCTGATGTAACAACCACATAGAGCATCAACATGAACTATTAACAAGTTTTAAAGTCATCCTTTAACTGACCTTGGTTAATCATGGCTCAACACAGGTCGGATACAAGATGGAGAATCCATTGACAAAACTCAATGTTGATATGTACATCACCTATTGATAAGCTCTATCGATAAGGGAAAAAAGAAGAAAGAATGAGAAGAAACAATTTATATAAAAACAATTATCACCATATCTGCTCCTCCTTGACCTAACAAACAAAATTTCATTATTAAGTAGGGGGAAAAAACAAATCATGAGATATATACCTATATATACATAGAAGTTACTTATTACTTTTAAAAAGATCGAAGTCAACAAGATAAACAACAAACAGTTAAGATAAAAAGATTGCTTATTCCTAATACACAATGATCACAACATCTTATGTTTCACATTTTCCTTCAAAAGAAGCAAGAGAACTGAAGGAGATCATGAGGGAGAATGAACCTCGGCTTCACTCCAGCTTTCTCCACCGTCTCGCACAGTGCTGCATCTTTAATTGTTTCATCTTATTCCCAATCTCCCTGCCATAACAAGAGAGATACTGTAACACTCCCAAAGTTCATGCTTGTTCTTAGTGGGTTACCATGTGTTAGGGTCATGAGAAGTCCCTAACACGTAGTTGAATTGAAAACTCCTCTTTCGGTCAAGTTCTAGTGTGAGATTCTTTTTGAGTCAACTTCAAACGCTCATAACTCCTTTAATATGAAGTTTTTTGCAGCACAAGACCCACCAAATGAAATATCTTTAAGTCTTCTTTCCAACGCATCTGATTCACCTTAATCCGATATCAGAGTAGAAAGTTATGCTCATTTTACCTGAGGGTGTCTGTCTGTCAGAGACTGACGACCTGAGTTGATGAGCCGTCAACTGGTTGATGACCCACCAACTGAAGTCTTCAACCTTAACCAGTAAGATCAAAAAATTGGCCCAAAAGTGACGAAATGGTTGATGAGCCGTCAACGGGTTGACGGGTCGTCAACCAAGTCGTCAGACGTGAAATTCCTGCATTTTTTTTGTTTCCTTAGGGGTAGTTTGGTCCTTTCCTTACCTCAAAACCTCTCCCCACGACTTAAATCACTCAATAAACATTATTTACTCAGCATTTATCAAGTTTTCATCGCTCTTTCTCCTCTACACTCTCAAGAAAAATCAAATTAGGGTTTCTTCTCAAAGTTCAACTTCCAAGGCTCCAAACTCAAGTTTTCCTTCAAGATATCTACAAGTTCAGGTATGTGGGGTTTGGACAAGGGTTTCCTTTCATCTTTGTGCCCAAGAACTTCATTTTCATAAATGATTTTACGGATTTGATGAATAGGGTTCATACCCACATTACATGAATTTGAAATTATGATGTTCCCTTATGAATTGAATTGCATTTATTACAAGAATACATGGTTTGCTCATGTTTTTACTCGTATGGTTGATCTTATGAATTGAATTTTAGCGTTCTTGACATGAAATACCATAAGTTGGTAAATGTATATGATTTTAGCATGATTTGCTCAGTTTACAAGAAATTCAGACTTACGATGCAACACCCCGTACTTTATAACCTCACTTGATACCTTGGGATCATATCTACATAGGTGTTGAGATGCCATGCATATGTGTTTTATAGTGTCATTGGGGAAACATTTGATATCGGACGTAACATGTGCGATTAGATCGTCGTAGGAGGTGTGTTGTGATTTCATGGAGCATAAGAGTCAAACACTTCAATACACTCCTACATACTCCTACATGATCAAATCACGAAAGGTGAATAGTGATCCAAAATGTTCAATGAAGCCAAGGGTGACTAGAATTCCAATTTTTGCGATCGAGGCGACGAATGAGAATCTTTTAAGAGGATGTTGTCGTGACATTATAGAAATATGTAAACATGAGATATATGGTGAATAATACATGAAATCTTTGGGTTGCATGGATATGTATTATTGGGCCCAAAATTAGGCCCAAATGGGATTAAAAGACTTGGCCCAAAGAGGAAATGACCCATTCTTGCAATAATTGACCAATTGAACATATCCCTTAATGCCACATGTAACTAAGAATGACCTTGGGTCTATATAAAGTCCCCAACATCAGATTTTATTATCAAAAGCTCTCATAACTTTTGGATATTTTCTTAAAACATTTCTCTCTTTTCCAAACCCTAAGGCAAATAATCCCTTTGGACTCCTTGGACAAGATCAACATATTCCAAGCCTTGGTAAGTATTTCTCCTCATGGATTAACATATTATATGCATGAGAGAGTATGTATATTATGCTAGTGGTGTTGGCAAAGTGATGAATAGTGTATTTTGCTTTTGGTGTAAGATATACTATCTTGGTGAATTAGGCCTTGTGCCTTTGATGAAAAAGCATGGTATGGACAAAATATGAACATGTATGGTGTTATTTTTGGCATTAAATTTGTTCTTGTCAAAAAGTGGAAATTATGGGATTTTTGGCCGATATGTGTTATGAGTTGAATTAAGGTGCTTTGAAGGATTATTTGTGATGTGTTATGGATAAGAAAGTGTAAAGGAGAAGTATTGTGGTGAAATGTATTGATTTTCATGTATTGGTCAATGTTGGGAATTTTCCGGAATTTTTGGAAGAATGGTATATCAATAGTTTTGTCGAAGGGAAATGACATGTTTAAAGCCAAACATGTAATTCATTGACATGGTATGCATTTGTAAAGTAATTGGTGGTTAATGTGAATTTCGTTATATATTTGTAGAGTGACACATAAAGAAGGAGCGGGCTTATTGTATACGTATCTAAAGTTGTATATTCGTATTGCGAATCCAAGGTATGTAAGGTTACTTTGTCCGTATCTTTCTGCGGCAAATAGTGTCCATATTGACATGTCACTAGTTCTATCCCGAAATGTGCTAAGGTATCCGATATCCGTTTATCACTAGCCATTGTCATATATTTTCTACTCATGGATCATTTGTGAATCTCATGTCTCATATTCATGGTTAATGTTCCGAAAGCTCAAATAAAGTTACGTACCAATATTCCAATAGTGCCTATACTTGTGTCTCTTGTTCATGGATTATTGTCCAATGGTTCCAATGGTATCATGGTGCTAGTAATGTTATATTTCTCATTGATATTTATTCATATGTCTCTTTCTTACTCATTGGTCAATGATTCAAAGTTTCCAACAATGTTATGTTCCAAAGTTCCAAAGTGATGTTATGATTATCAAAGTATCAATCTCAAAGTAATGAACAAAGTAATGCAAATGTGGTCAATGATCAAGTACGGGTGGCAAGTCTAGGGGCGTAAGCCTAGCTCGACTCGATCCCGAGATATGGATTTATGGGTGGCAAGTCTAGGGGCGTAAGCCTAGCTCGACTCGATCCCAAGGGTGGCAAGTCTAGGGGCATAAGCCTAGCTCGACTCGATCCCTATATGATGATATGAAAGACCCACTGATCAGTCGGGGCCCGGGCACATTGTGATATGTCATGACATGTGAGCATTGAGATAAAGAAAGTAATGAAAATAATGAAAGCAATCCACATGGTTTCCAAAGCGTAACATGGTGACTTATTCACATTGATTATTCATATGTTTTGAGTTCATTGAAATATTCATGTGTTGTACAGTTTCATCTGAGCCTTGCATACTCAGTACTTATTTCGTACTGACCCCTCTCGGGGAATTTACCTTACTTGCTGCAGGCGCAGGTCCCAGTAGGCCTCCTCAGTAGATTGCCAGTGTTAGCAGCTCTTTGGTGAGCTCCATCTCATTCGGGGCTACTCCGAGTCAGAGTGTATATATGTTTTGGTATTGTATATATTGTGTAATGCGGGGACTTGTCCCGACTTATGGTTCATTTTGGTCAATGCTCTTGTTAGAGGCTTTTGTAGACGGATGTGGGTGTATGAATGTAGAAGGGATATGTCGTCCTTGACTTGGTGGCCTCAACGGCCAAGTTTCGCATATATGTACATATATCATGTTCCATGACTTCCATTGTTGGTCTTGATAGTTGATATGTGTTTATGGGTTTCTTATGGCATGCATATGATTGAGTAAGGAAAGATTGGTTCTCTCGGGCCATGTCGGCTACGGGTGCCAATCACGCCTCGTTGGGATTCGGGGTGTGACAAAAGTGGTATCAGAGCAGTCGGTCTAAGGATGTCTACAAAGCCGTGTCTGAGTAGAGTCTTACTTATCGATGTGTTGTGCACCACATTTATAAGTAGGAGGCTACGGGACATTTAGGATGTTGTTTCTTTCCTTCACTCTAGATCGTGCAATAGAGCCAATGTTGTCAGTTGTATTGTATCTGATTTTGGTAATTGTTTTTCTTTGGTATAGTCAAAATGCCGAACACTAGAAGAGGAAGAGGAAAAGGTAAAAGTAAGCTGATCAATAGAATTGCTGGTGAAGGAACAAGTAGACCACCGCCTGAACAAGTTGCTCAAGGTGGGGCTGAAACTGAGTTCGCAACGCGAGCTTCTTCTACTTCTTCAGCTTCAGAAGAGCCGAGAAGAAGGGAAGTGCCCGTGGAACCACCGACAAATGCCACAGATCAGGATCTTAGGAATGCTGTACAGATGTTGACACAATTAGTGGCGGCACAAAGCCAGGGAAGAGCTGGTACTATGGCACATGATGATGATGAGGCTAGAATGGCAAGTCGCAGAACACAGGATTTCTTGAAACTGGACCCTCCTATTTTCACAGGGGCAAATCCAAAAGCAGATCCACAGGACTTCGTGGATCAAATTCAGAGGGCATTGGAAGTTATGCATGTGACAGGGGTAGAGACAGTTGAACTTGCTGCGTACAGGTTGAAGGGAGAGGCAATATTGTGGTATGAGGATTGGAAGAAATCCCGTGACATTTGTGCAGATCCACCTACTTGGGAAGAGTTTAAAGTGGGTTTCCTTGATCATTACTTGCCCTATGAGATCCGTGAGGCACGTGCGGATCAATTCCTAAATCTCCGTCAAGGAAATTTGAGCGTCCGAGAATATAGCTTGCAATTTAATTCCTTGGCTCGATATGCGCCAAATGTTGTGGCTACGATGACAGACAGGGTCCATAGATACGTGGACAGACTAGAGCCATACTTGGTAAGAGATTGCACTATTGCGGCCTTGAATAGGGACATGGACATTGCTCGCATACAAGCCTTCGCCCAGAAAATGGAGGATCAGAGACAAAGACGCAGGGTACATGAATTTGATAGGGGACAGTCCAAAAGGGCTAGACCTATGGGACCACCTATGATGTCCCAAGGAGGATCTAGGCCCCGCATGTTTCCTAGACCACCTAGACCGTCATTCTCTTATTCCACAGGTGGTGCTTATTCTCAGTCTCGAGGGTTTAGAGGTGGTTCAGCAGGGCAAAGTAGTGGGGTTCATGGATCACAGGCAGCAGGTTTCCCTCGTCAGCAGTGTCAGCACTGCGGGCGTATGCACACAGGTCCATGTCGGACAGGGACGAATGTCTGCTTTTGGTGTGGTATGCCGGGACATATAGCGAGAGAATGTCCACAGCGGAGCATGGGTGGTATAGCACAACCAGCTGGGTCGGCTGTTGCGTCTTCAGCATCGGTTCCTTCACAGGGCCGAGGGGTGCAGCCTATTGGTCGTGGTAGAGGTACCAGAGGAGGAGCCAGTACTAGCGGGGTCCAGAATCGCACTTATGCTTTGGTGGACCGCCAGAATTCAGAGGCTTCCCCAGATGTCGTCACAGGTACATTATCCATATTCTCACATAATGTATATGCATTAATTGACCCAGGCTCTACATTTTTCTATGTTACTCCATTGGTTGCTGCGAAATTTGCAACGACACCGGAAATATTAATTAAGTCAATTGAAGTGTCTACACCGGTTGGTGAATATATTGTTGCAAAGAGAGTGTATCGTAACTGTGTGGTAACTGTGTGTGGTCATGATACGTTGGCCGATCTTATTGAATTGAACATGGTGGATTTTGATGTAATTATGGGAATGGATTGGTTGGCCTCTTGTTATGCTACGGTAGATTGTCGGGCCAAGAAGGTGCAATTTTGTTTTCCACAGGAAAATGTTCTAGAATGGCAGGGTAAGGTAGGGGCACCACGAGGAAGATTTATTTCCTATTTGAAAGCCAGAAAAATGATTGCCAAGGGATACATATGTCATTTGGTACGAGTGAAAGATAATAATGCAAAACCATTAACTCCACAGTCTGTACCGGTCGTCAATGAATTTCTTGATGTATTTCCAGAGGATCTTACAGGTTTACCCCCAGAACGGGAAGTGGAATTCGGCATTGATATGATTCCAGGCACTCAGCCTATTTCTATCCCTCCATATAGAATGGCTCCAGTGGAACTGCGTGAATTGAAGGAGCAGTTGAAAGATTTGCTGGATAAAGGCTTCATTAGGCCTAGTATGTCCCCGTGGGGTGCACCGGTATTATTCGTACGCAAGAAAGATGGCACCTTGAGAATGTGCATCGACTATCGGCAACTGAATAAAGTAACGATCAAGAATAAATACCCCCTTCCTCGCATTGATGATTTGTTTGATCAGTTACAGGGTGCCAGGTGTTTTTCAAAAATTGACTTGAGGTCGGGTTACCATCAGGTCAGATTTAGAGAGGAGGATATACCCAAGACAGCTTTCCGAACACGGTATGGCCATTATGAATATTTAGTTATGTCATTTGGGCTAACAAATGCACCGGCTGTGTTTATGGATTTGATGAACAGAGTGTTCAAGCCATTCCTAGACGTGTTCGTGACAGTATTTATAGATGACATCCTTGTTTATTCAAGATCACCAGAAGACCATGCTTATCACTTACGGCAAGTGTTGCAAATTCTCCGTGAGCGTAAGTTGTATGCAAAATTCTCCAAATGTGAGTTTTGGTTGAAATCAGTCGCGTTCTTGGGTCACATTGTATCAGATGAAGGCATACAGGTTGATACCCAAAAGATTGAAGCAGTGAAAAACTGGCCAAGACCTACGACACCCACAGAGATTCGCAGTTTTCTGGGTTTGGCAGGTTATTACCGAAGATTTGTAGAAGGTTTTGCTTCTATTGCGGCACCATTGACAAAGTTAACTCACAAGGCAATTAAATTTCAATGGAATGATGCATGTGAAAGAGGGTTTCAAAACCTGAAAGATAAGTTGACTTCTACACCAGTGTTAGTTCTTCCTGAAGGCACAGAGGGCTATGCAGTGTATTGTGATGCTTTCGGGATTGGTCTCGGATGTGTATTGATGCAGCATGGCAGGGTAATAGCATATGCCTCACGACAGTTGCGGCCACATGAGAAAAACTATCCCACACATGATCTTGAATTGGCAGCGGTAGTTTTTGCTTTAAAGCTATGGCGTCATTATTTATATGGTGTTCATGTTGACATCTATACGGATCACAAAAGCTTGCAATATCTTTTTAAGCAGAAGGAACTCAATTTGAGGCAACGAAGGTGGTTAGAGCTTTTAAAAGACTATGACATTGATATTCTTTATCACCCAAGCAAAGCAAATGTAGTAGCTGATGCATTGAGCCGTAAGGCAGTAGAAAGCACTAGTGGTCAGTTGAATAAAAAGCGTGAGATAATCAAAGACTTGAATCAATTAGCCAGCTTGGGAGTTCGCCTTATTGAAACCGCAGATGATAGAGTTATGGTGCAGAATGCAGCAGAATCCTCCTTGATAGCTGAAGTGAAAGAGAAACAGTATGCAGATTCTATTTTATTGCAGCTAAAGGAGAATGTGCAGCAGAATTTGACCAAGGCATTTGATATTACACCGGAAGGGGTGCTTCAATGTCAAGGGAGAATATGTGTACCGGATGTAGATCAGCTGAGGACACGAATACTGACAGAGGCGCACCATTCGCGCTATTCCATTCATCCAGGTGCTACTAAAATGTACCATGAATTGAAAGAGGTGTATTGGTGGGGCAACATGAAAAAGAACATTGCAGAATTTGTCGCGCAGTGCCCAAATTGTCAACAAGTGAAAGTGGAACATCAGAAACCGGGAGGTTACATGCAATGTATCAATCTTCCAGTCTGGAAGTGGGATATGATTAATATGGATTTCATTACGGGTTTGCCTCGTACATTGCGGAAGTTTGATTCTATATGGGTCATAGTGGACAGGCTTACCAAGTCAGCGCATTTTCTACTGGTCAAGACGACCTATACAGCTGAGGATTATGCAAAGTTGTATGTGAAAGAGATAGTACGATTGCATGGTATTCCACTTTCTATCATATCAGACAGAGGAGCACAGTTCACAGCACACTTTTGGAAATCTTTTCAGCGGAGTTTAGGTACTCAGGTGAATTTGAGTACGGCTTTCCATCCTCAAACTGATGGACAAGCAGAACGTACTATTCATACACTTGAAGATATGCTACGAGCATGTACGTTGGATTTTCAAGGCAGTTGGGATGACCATTTGCCTCTTATTGAATTTGTGTATAACAATAGCTATCATTCAAGTATTAAAATGGCACCTTATGAAGCCTTGTATGGAAGAAAATGTAGATCACCAATTGGGTGGTTTGAAGCAGGAGAAACTGCTTTACTTGGGCCAGATATTGTTCACCAAGCCATGGAGAAAGTTAAAGTTATCCAACAACGGTTACAAACGGCTCAAAGTCGTCACAAGTCATATGCCGATGTGAGAAGAAGAGGGCTTGAATTTGCCATAGGTGATTGGGTATTTTTAAAGGTGTCACCGATGAAAGGGGTAATGCGGTTCGGAAATAAAGGAAAATTGAGTCCACGTTACATAGGCCCATATGAAATTATTAGAAGATTTGGGCAAGTTGCGTATGAGTTGGCACTACCCCAGGACCTTTCGTCAGTCCATCCGGTATTTCATGTGTCGATGCTCCGGAAATGCATAGGAGATCCTTCACGTATTGTGCCCGTAGAAGATGTTCAAGTGGCAGAGGATCTCACTTATGAAGAGGTGCCCATTGCTATCCTAGATCGACAAGTAAAGAGATTGAGAAATAAAGACATAGCATCCGTAAAAGTCCTGTGGAGAAATCAACAAGTAGAGGAGATCACGTGGGAAGCGGAAGAAATGATGAAATCCAAGTATCCCCACTTATTCCAAATGGACCAAGAAGTTCACAGTGCGGAGGTGGAACAATAACAAGTAAGTATTTAAAAGCATTATGTGAATGTGTATAGGTATGTTAGAGTAAAGATGTATTTGTTGTATATAAGACACTGTTGTTAACATTCGAGGACGAATGTTTCTAAGGGGGGAAGAATGTAACACCCCGTACTTTATAACCTCACTTGATACCTTGGGATCATATCTACATAGGTGTTGAGATGCCATGCATATGTGTTTTATAGTGTCATTGGGGAAACATTTGATATCGGACGTAACATGTGCGATTAGATCGTCGTAGGAGGTGTGTTGTGATTTCATGGAGCATAAGAGTCAAACACTTCAATACACTCCTACATACTCCTACATGATCAAATCACGAAAGGTGAATAGTGATCCAAAATGTCCAATGAAACCAAGGGCGACTAGAATGCCTATTTTTGCGATCGAAAGGACGAATGAGAATCTTTTAAGGGAATATTGTCGTGACCTTATGGAATTATATAAACATGAGAGATATGGTTAATAATGCATGAAACTTGTTGGGTTAAATGGATATGTCTTCTTGGGCCAAAATAAGGCCCAAAAGTGGAAGAAATCCATGGCCCAAATGGGTCAAAAGACCCATTCTTCCATTTGACCTTCTAGACATATTATTAAATGCCAAGAATTGGCTAAGGACAACATGATAGGCCTATATAAAGAGGCAAATCAGATTTTTATTATACAAGACCTCTCATGCCTTTAACACATTTTTCTCAACATTTCTTATTTCCAAACCCTAAAGCAAAATAATTCCTTGGGACTTCTTGGACAAGATCAACATATTCCAAGCCTTGGTAAGTATTTATTTTCATGGATTAATATCTTATATGCATAAAAGAATATGTATATCATGTTGGTTGTGCTTGGAAAAGTTGGTCATGGCACTTGGTGATTTTGTATAAGATTTGTGGTATATGGAATTCAAGTGTGAATTAGGCCTTGTGCCTTTGATGAAAAAGCATGGTATGGACAAAATATGAACATGTATGGTGTTATTTTTGGCATTAAATTTGTTCTTGGCTAAAAGTGGAAATTATGGGATTTTTGGCCGATATGTGTTATGAGTTGAATTAAGGTGCTTTGAAGGATTATTTGTGATGTGTTATGGATAAGAAAGTGTAAAGGAGAAGTATTGTGGTGAAATGTATTGATTTTCATGTATTGGTCAATGTTGGGAATTTTCCGGAATTTTTGGAAGAATGGTATATCAATAGTTTTGTCGAAGGAAAATGACATGTTTAAAGGCAAACATGTAATTCATTGACATTGTATGCATTTGTAAAGTAATTCGTGGTTAACGTGAATTCGTTATGTATGTATGTTGTAGAGTGAAGGAGAGGGATCATTGTATACGCATCGAAGGTTGTCTATTCGTATTGTGCATCCAAGGTATGCAAGGTTACTTTGTCCGTATCTTTCTACGGCCAATAGTGTTCACATTGACATTTCTCTAGTTCTATTCCGAAATATACTAAGGTATTCCATATGCAATTATCTATGGTCATTGTCATATATTTCCTACTCATTGATCAATTGTGAATCTCATTTCGCATATTCATGGTTAATGTTCCGAAAGTTCAAATAAGGTTATATTCCAATATTCCAATAGTGCCTATACTTGTGTCTCTTGTTCATGGATTATTGTCCAATGGTTCCAATGGTATCATGGTGCTAGTTATGTTATATTTCTCATTGATATTTATTCATATGTCCTTCACTTATTGGTCAATGATTCAAAGTTTCCAACAATGTTATGTTCCAAAGTTCCAAAGTGATGTTATGATTATCAAAGTATCAATCTCAAAGTAATGAACAAAGTAATGCAAATGTGGTCAATGATCAAGTACGGGTGGCAAGTCTAGGGGCGTAAGCCTAGCTCGACTCGATCCCGAGATATGGATTTATGGGTGGCAAGTCTAGGGGCGTAAGCCTAGCTCGACTCGATCCCAAGGGTGGCAAGTCTAGGGGCATAAGCCTAGCTCGACTCGATCCCTATATGATGATATGAAAGACCCACTGATCAGTCGGGGCCCGGGCACATTGTGATATGTCATGACATGTGAGCATTGAGATAAAGAAAGTAATGAAAATAATGAAAGCAATCCACATGGTTTCCAAAGCGTAACATGGTGACTTATTCACATTGATTATTCATATGTTTTGAGTTCATTGAAATATTCATGTGTTGTACAGTTTCATCTGAGCCTTGCATACTCAGTACTTATTTCGTACTGACCCCTCTCGGGGAATTTACCTTACTTGCTGCAGGCGCAGGTCCCAGTAGGCCTTCTCAGTAGATTGCCAGTGTTAGCGGCTCTTTGGTGAGCTCCATCTCATTCGGGGCTTCTCCGAGTCAGAGTGTATATATGTTTTGGTATTGTATATATTGTGTAATGCGGGGACTTGTCCCGACTTATGGTTCATTTTGGTCAATGCTCTTGTTAGAGGCTTTTGTAGACGGATGTGGGTGTATGAATGTAGAAGGGATATGTCGTCCTTGACTTGGTGGCCTCAACGGCCAAGTTTCGCATATATGTACATATATCATGTTCCATGACTTCCATTGTTGGTCTTGATAGTTGATATGTGTTTATGGGTTTCTTATGGCATGCATATGATTGAGTAAGTAAAGATTGGTTCTCTCGGGCCATGTCGGCTACGGGTGCCAATCACGCCTCGTTGGGATTCGGGGTGTGACACTTACATACTCAGTACATTCTTCGTACTGACCCCCTCGGGGGACTTACCTTACATGTTGCAGGTGCAAGCACTAGTAGACCTCCTCTATAGACTGGGGATCATTGCAGAGTTTTGGTGAGCTCCACTTGGTTCGGAGCTTTCGGGGTCATAGCTGTATATTTTTTTTGGGCATTGTAAATATTGTATAAGGCGGGGACTTGTCCCGACTTTAAGTTGGTCTTGTAAATGCATCTATTAGAGGCTTTTGTAGACAGGTGTGGGTTATGAATGTACGAGATAAAAGTCCGTTTGACTTGATGGCCCTAACGGCCAAGTTTCATAAATATATATATATATATATATATATATATATATATATATATATATATATATATATATAGCATATGTTCCATGTTCATGTTTTACGCATAGTTGCATAAGGCTTAACAATATTCATACGAGGATATGCATACGAAGGTTCATGAGCAAAGATTGGTTCTCTCGGGCCATGTCGGCTTCGGGTGCCAATCACGCCTCGCTGGGACTCGGGGCGTGACAATTAATATGATTTTTTAATGGTTTAACTACTCCCTTTTCTAACCTCCATAATTTAATTTTATTGATGATTTATTGCTCTTTTTCATTTTTTCCTCTAATTATTAAACAATTAGATTTTAAAGATTTTTTGATTGGGTACATGATCTTTCCCTAAAGAAAAAGGTTTCTTGAACTTTTCCTAAAAAAAAGGTCGGTTGAGATCCTAATATAGCATACTACGAAGCTAGTGATAACCATTAGTTATATGGTAGTGCAAAATCTCCCTGCTTCTCTATAATTATTCCCCTCTTGTAATTACATACTAACATCCAAGATGAAGGAAATAGGTTCCATGATAATTATATTTTTTGCAATTAACTAACTAAAAATACGTGTCTCTTGTGAAAGGAGTTAAAAGTTTTAAAGTTTATGGTTTATTTTTTGAACATCAAAAATACGTGTTCAACTCTTTTATTTGATTATTTATTTTGTTTCAAACAAGACAGGGTAAGAAAATTTACTGAATTGATAGAAAGTTCTCATCATATATAATATATATAGGCTACTGTTTAAGTTTTGTTAATATAAAATGTAGTATTTATTTTTTAAAAAAAAATTAGAATATGTATCTCTCATTATTATTATTATTATTACTATTATTTATAGTTTTGTGCATGAGGTTGCGATAATATTTTTTAAAAAGTTCATACTATTGAAGTTATCGTAGGGCAAGGAGTGAGCAAAGTGCACGCAGATCTTACCCCTACCTTACAGAGATAAAGAGATTGTTTCCCAAAGATATCATATTTAAAAAATTGTATAACTTCAAGTTGTTAATCTTTTAAAGGAAGTTCAAATATGTATAACATTTAAAATTTCTCAATACAAGATTAATTTTGTATCAAGTAATTTGGGATAAACGTGCAATGCACGTTCACATAGACTAGTTATATTAAAAGTGTGAAGACTTAAGAAAAGTGATTTGAATTTTTTGTCCTTCATTAAAAGACTCCACAATAGACAAAATCGTCTTTTCCTACTTTCCACGAATAATCATTTAATTAATCTTCATCATAAATTATATGGTATGTTTTAAAAATTAAGGAGTCCTAATGTTTTTTAAATTAAGGCGTCATAAACTATATGGTAAGTTTTAAAAATTAAGGAATCGTAAACTATGTGGAAAATTGAAGAGTGCTAAAATATATCTATCTATACTATATTAAAAGTGTGAAGGTCCTTATAAATGTTGTTTGAACTTTTTGCCCTTCATTAAAAGATTATGCAGTAGACAAAAGCGTCTTTTTACAATTTTCCTCAATTTATTATTTAATTATATTTATACTATTTAAAATTAAGGAGTCCTAAAATATATGGTAAGAAGAAAAACATATTTTATAAATTAAGGATTACTAGAACATATGATCAGAGTAAAATATATGGTAAAAAGATATTAGGAGAATTAACAACTAAGGAGTTCTAAAATATATGGTAAGAAGAAAATATATTTTAAACAAAGGTACACCACTAAAAAAAAATTCCTATGATTTAGTAAATTTATTTTTATAGAAATCCTAAAACCTTGTGGTGAACGTATTTTGATGTTTTACTCTTTTTTTTTTAAAATTGCAATTAAACTCTTTATTTTTGTCTTCAATAATATAAGTATGAATTTGTTGTTGAATAGGAGTGCATAGCAAGAACCACGTATAAAAAGAATTTGAGTTTGCAATAACTATATATTCCACTTTTAAAATAAAATTGTGTCTTTGTTTAGGTTTTCTAATGTCGCCCTTTTTTTTTTTTCAGGGTCTATATCCTTACTTTTAGAATTTCCATTGCTTACAGTTATTGCTGGTATGCCCAGAAGTAGGACTACATATGCATCAAGGTGAGTTTTGTGTTTGCCTGCTCATGCGTCTTTTCCAGTTAAGTGCATACTTTTAAATTGTTTGTGTAATTGCTCATTGGTTTGTTGTTTAGTTGTGTTTGTTTTTGTATAATTTTCTTGTGTTTTTTTAATTTCTAATAGTGTGAATCCATTGCTATCGATTTTTGACATCATATAAGACTTGTTTTTGTTTGCTATCATGATTCAGCTAATAATATTTATTTATTTATTAGTTATATACTCGCCGAATAGGTACACGCGCAAAGCGCGTACGGCTAAACTAGTATTAATAAAAGAATGTTTTTACGTGAGAATCCCTTTAGCTATTTCCTTTAATTTTGGACATTGAAGTTAACTAAGATTTTAACTTTTAAATCAAAATAATTAAAAACCTACTTAGGCTAGAAGACAATCTATAAAAGAACCTGATGAAACGTATTTGGGTTTGCACCTCAACGGCTAAATTAACCCACAAGGTCTATTGCAAATAACCTGAAGTGTCACTCCATTCTAAGATGGAAAGATCTATCCAAGTCCTACATCTGTTTATATTGGATAATGGTGGTGTTACACCCTTGGATACTCACATTTACTATGTCACTGATATGTTAAGTGGATTAGCCGTCAATCTTGGTTTCCTGGATTTGGCCAGTCTTTGGGTGGATGTCCTATTTACTGATTCTTTCGGCGCAAACCAGCCTCTGGTGTCTTTATGGGGGGATGTTGGGTGGAGGGGAAGAATAGCTAGGTGCACGGAGAATAACTAACTTGAGCCTTTCTGAATCTCCAAAATTGATAGGTAATAGTCAAAGATATAAGACATTGATTTTTAATGCCAAGCTGAAATACATTATGAGATAACTGGCCTTAAATTTGACATGGGATGGTCTTTGTCCTTGGAGCATCTCTTAGATTAAGTTCTAATCTTTTAAGAGTTCCTTGTGGTGTCCACACATAAAACTTACCTGAATTGAAATCACAATGGCTTAATACTCCTTTTGTAAATACTTAATTCCACGGAAGAATTGATTTTGTAGTCCACTTACAATTTTTTTTTTGTGGGTTTGTGTATTTTTTAACAAGAGATCTTGAGACCGTAAGCCTAACTCAACTCAAAGCATTAAATCATAATGTGAGATTATCCAGAACCACATAAAGGGGCGGATTACCCCATTCAAAACCAATGTGGGACTATTCTAACACTCTCGGTTAGATCATGGACAATATATCATGGGGCCTAACATCTGGTAAACTAAGATTTGAGTGTCTGCTTGTGATATCATGTTAAGAAATTAGATCTTGGACATAATTTAATTCCAAAAACTTGCTTAAGATATGAGAATTGCCCAAGACTATATAAGGGGACCAAGTACCCTATCCACGGCCTATGCAAGACTATTATAACATTTCCTACACTTATTAAGTTTTTTAATTAGAATGTTTTCATTTTGCAATCCCTCATAGGAATGTCAAGAGTGTTTGTGGCATGTATACTATGCACCTTTAGATAATTTAAGGTACCACAAGATTCAAAAGTTCTTTAATCTTAGCTTCTTAAACTTTAGGCCAAATCATACTAAGAAAATATGGTACTAGAAAATAGAAAGAACAAGCATTTTGAATATGGTACAAAAAAATATAATAAGTTGATGACCGTGCATGAGATAAGAAAATGTCCAGATTCAAATTGATTATCCACAACTGCATAATAAGGTAGCAATGTTAGGTTTCTTTTTAGTTCAATGGACACTTGATAGTTACTTGAAACTATATATTTAGTTCAAAGGTCTGACGGTTACTCTCTATATTTGGGCTTTTAATGATCATATATTGTAGCTGAATATTTCAGTTAGTGTTCCTTCTCAATATGCAGGTTGGCTTCTTAGGCTGTTTAGTTCAACAAAGTTAAAGAATAAGTTACTCCCCAAAAACTCATAACTGGAGTGAGCAATGGAATTGATGAAGACCATAAAATGGTCAATAACAATTAACAATTCCCATACAGTAAGTGGTGGCTTTGATATCAAACGTTCTACTATTGATTGAGGGGCTTCCCTGTCAAGAGGATATCCAAGGTCATTCTATGGATTTAAAGAGTCGATGATGACATGTTTTAATTTGAGCATAGAGAGAAGGATGACATGTGTTTCCCTTACTCATAATAAGAAATTCCTGTACATCAATTTGATAATCTTTTATGCAATAATTTCCATCTTATAAAGAGAATTTGATGTAACAACTTAAGTATTGGTTGTTTTTTGCCTTGATTATTAATTAATTGTCATGAACCTTCTATGATTTTTGTCCAAATGAGATAAATAAAGGAAACAATACATTTTTTATTGACTAACGCGATACACACGTGCAAAACACTATCCTAAACTAGTTATAGTAATTCTATGAGGACAACCCAAAATAATATAAAATATATTAATTTGAGTTTATGGAACTAATAACTTATTTCATTTAAACACAAGCATCATAGTACTCGAAAAGTAGTCCCTTATGAATAATATCCTAAGCCTTTTCATATTTTCCATTGCCTCTTTATTATAGCATATATTTTCAAAAAAATCAAGCCAGATTGCTTCCATTGCCATTGTCCCCTGGTTAAAAAATCATAAGTCAATAAATCATAAATTCAACACTGGTTATCTCGATTCCAAGAATATTCTTATAAGGTTTGATCTCTTTGAGGATTATATCAATAATATATTCTAGGCCTGGGAATAATATTGAGTTCAATAACGAATCCTATCATATGCGTATTCAAAAATGGACTCATTGGTTCAATCCGAAAGAAGAAACTTGCATTACATTAGCATGGATTTCACTTCCAGGTTTAGCGCGTGTAATTTGTTCGATCGTGACTCTGTTTTCTCCATAGCTTCAGCCGTAGGGAAGCCTCTGGGACCAACTAAGGATCAAACTAGATCAATTACTTATTACGTGGTTGGAAAGGAAGGTGTTACGATTGGAACTTTAGATGATGATCAAGATGGTGTCATTAATAAATAGGTAAAATTAAGAGTTGGAGTGGCGTTGGAGTCAGGTATAAACACTTAGCCAATATTTCCTTTGAGACTTTGAGTTTCAACTATGAAATGGACGTAATGGGGCTAAATTTAAATGA
Organism: Capsicum rhomboideum; assembly: GCA_031232105.1. Classification (NCBI taxonomy): domain Eukaryota; kingdom Viridiplantae; phylum Streptophyta; class Magnoliopsida; order Solanales; family Solanaceae; genus Capsicum; species Capsicum rhomboideum. Next base: position 51,856,170 of record CP124707.1, read on the forward strand.
TTTTAAGTCTAGTTAAATCGATTAACTAGCTGGGTCGTCAATCGTCATAATCTATTCGAAATTTATTTAAGTCAAAATGGGAGGATGAATTTAAGTCAAAATGGGAGGATGAATTTTGATGAAATAATGGGTTATAATCTTAATCCAACCTAGAATTATTTTTTATTTGTCTGTTTGTTCTTTAACAATTCGATTAATTACTAAATGAGACTAACAAAAACTTTTTCTTATATTTTATCATGTCTATATATAACTTACTAAACTCATTTTTTCTTTTGCTTTGATAAGTATTTTATTGGTCAATTTTGAGCCAGATAGACTGACCAAATTGAGCCAACTTTTTAGCTGAGTTAATTCGAATTATGCGTAAATTGACCTGCCAATAAACATATTTCCAGCTCATTTCGTCCAAACTTAAAGACGATTATATTTTTAGGAGCTCTAATTGTTGTTATTACTCCACTTTCCTCCTTTGTAATTTACTTACTTGTCAATTAATCAGACTAGCATTTGATAGACTTTCGTCCTATTCCCTGTGGGATCGACCCCAACCTAATTGGATTCTATATTTGATACATCGACCGCGTTATACTTTTCTGAAAGGTATATTTTTGGGCGACATCAATCACTTGTCCGGATTAACTAGAGTTCCGATATGAGTATAGAATATCAGGTGGGAATAAAAAAGAAACTTAGGTAACGTGCAGAAAAAAGAGGCAGTAACCACCAGTATGTAAACAAATGCAAAATGGTTTTGATTATTCTTAACGTGGTGGAGTACACGCCAAAACCAACTGAAAAAACAAGAACTCGACCAATATACCATTCATTATATTCTTATATTGTAGTACTAGGAATACAGAGTGATAGAGAGAAAAAAGATCATCATGACTGGTGGAATAGAACATAATTCACAAACCCCATTACTGCCTGCAACATTTTTTGGCTCTTCTGATACAAATGGTATCTTGATTTTTTGTTAAAAATTCAATCTTTTTGACTTTGTGTAGCAGAATGGTATCTTGATTTTTGTTAAAAAATTCTCTCTTTATGACTTGGTGTGGCAAAATGGTAGTCTTGAGTTTGTTAAAAATTCTTTCTTTCTGACTTAGTGTAGCAAAATGTTATCTTGATTTTTGTTAAAATTCTGTCTTTCTGGCTTAGTGTAGCAAAACGTTATCTTGATTTTGTTAAATTCTAGCATGGTGTAATGGGGGGCTAGGTAGGCAGCGGAATATTATATTATTTATACATGGTTAAAATTATATTTTATGTATATATAGCAGATGTTGAATCCGTTTGACTTCTTTGTGTGTTTACTTCTTTCATTCTTTGAATTCTTTAGTGAAAATTCTGACTCGACCACTGATCTAGTAAATGGTGTCTTCTACGTGGTGTGTGTTTTGTCATTAGAGCAGATCTCCACAATTTTAAAAACAAAAGCTAAAAAAAATGAAAGATGGCAATAACGATGGTAAGGAGAAAAATACAAAATACAAAATAGATGAATTTTGGGGAAGAAATAACATGCAATAATTGAAATTAGTGCTTACATGATTTTGAGGAACATGATTTTGTGTAGAAAACGTGAGAAATATAGTTGAATTTGAAATCTAAAAAATAGGAGAATAATTGAGAAAATATAAAAGAGATAAAATCAAAAAAGAAAGGAGATAAATACATAGGCGTGAAAAGGGGAGGAATTACACATGGTAACTGTAAAAAGCGGTAGCGGCTTGATCCCACTGAAAATATTGTTATTTTTGCTATATAACTTAGTGTCGTTGGTGGTCCTGGATGAGCTGATGGAAGTAACCGCGTAGCTGAAGGTACACAGCTCGACGTGCTGCGAGATGAAAATTTTGAACAGCAATTGATGGCATAATAACAAGATAATTAACGAAATGGGAAGCATTAATTAAAATTTGCTACTTGATGAATTAGCTACGTTAGGTAATTAATGTTATTTTTGCTTCTTCTATTTAAGTAATAAACGAGTAAAATGACGTATTTGCAAGAATATGAAGCAAGAGGAACAAATAATTGGAATTGACTGCCTTATATGTCTTTGGAATATGAAAACTAGAATTGAATATTATTGCATTGTTTAGCCCACTTACTGTATTATTGATCATCACTTCTTTGACATTTCAGCATCCCATAATCTGCTACGTTTTGTCGGATCCTTTTTCATATTCACTACATATTTACCCATATCTTGTATTAAGTCATGCATTTCAATTTTATTTTTTTCAGAGATAAACACAAGAGATTTGTCAATTAGAACATTCAATCCAATACCAACTTCAAAATCACTGTCACACCCCGAGTCCCAACGAGGCGTGATTGGCACCCGAAGCCGATATGGCCTGAGAGAACCAATCTTTGCTCATGTACTCTCATGTGTATGTTCGCGTATGCATATCATTTTATTTCATGTAATTAAATATCAATGTCGGAAGTCATGGCAATATGTGCAATATATGAAACTTAGCCGTTAGGGCCATTACGTCAAAATGAATGTACATCTTTTACTTTCATCTCCCCACATATGTCTACAAAGCCTCTAATAGATACATGACCATGTATACAATATTTATAAAATGCCAAAACCAAATGAACACATGTGACTTGGGAAGCCCCGAAGCAACTGGAGCTCACCAGAGACCTGTATAAAATCCGCAGCCTACTGTGGAGATCTACTGACACCTGTGCCTGCAGCATGTAAGGTAAATCCCCCAAGAGGGGTCAGTACGAAGAAAGTACTGAGTATGTAAGGCCATGTGAAACTCTAATAATATATAAGTACTTCCAAGAAATTAAGCATACGAGAATAATCAATCAGTCGGGTCACTGTCACTTTCTTATAACCGTCTTTATGTTTATTTACATCTATGCACGTGAGGAATATAGTCTCATCTCTTTACCACTATTTTCATTACTGTTCACTCAATTAGTTAGTACCGAGCCTCCACCTTTGGTGGGCTATAAGATATAAGTATAATACCGGACATCCACATTTAGTGGGCTATCATATATAATTATAATACCGGACATCCACATTTAGTGGGCTATCATATATAATTATAATACCGGACATCCACATTTAGTGGGCTATCATATATAATTTATAATACCGGACATCCACATTTAGTGGGCTATCATATATAATTATAATACCGGACATCCACATTTAGTGGGCTATCATATATAATTATAATACCGGACATCCACATTTAGTGGGCTATCATATATAATTATAATACCGGACATCCACATTTAGTGGGCTATCATATATAATTATAATACCGGACATCCACATTTAGTGGGCTATCATATATAATTTATAATACCGGACATCCACATTTAGTGGGCTATCATATATAATTATAATACTGGACATCCACATTTAGTGGGATAATATATATAAATGCATAATACCGGGCCTCCACTTTAGTGGGATAATATAAATAAATGCATAATATACCGGGCCTCCACTTTAGATTGTGATCCATACCCCATGTAACATATAGTAACCATACGTACATCACCTCTTTACAATATTATACCCTCTACTTAGTTATGAACATGACACGCTAAAGATCATGGCATTAAAGCACACACTTATATACACATCTCACTTCACTCCTTTACTTCATGAGCTTGACATCCTTACTTATGAGGACTAATTATACTAACTTCCACATCAACTCTCTTATTACTCTCATGAGATTGATACTTCAACTTGTGAGAGATTAATACATCCACCTATGAAAGATTGATACTTTAAGGATCATGCTAATATTGGAAACACGCCTCTATACTTTACTTCACTTCCTTACTCTCAAGAGAGTGATACGCTCACTTGTGAGGAATAGATATATTAATTCGCACTTTACCTTATGAGATTGGTACAAAGATATTCATAATCATATTGAACTTTGGAACATGACATGATTGGAGAATGCTTTTCAAGAATAACTAGCTTCTCTTTACATCTTACCCTCCTTGAGATAACTATTCTAGAATCACAATGTTATGACTCCGTTGGAACATACTATTATGAGGACTTTGGACCCATGTTCATAATTAGGTAACTCATGAACAACAACATTATGAGAGCTTTAGGAATTTCAGTCCATGAATAAGAGACATATGAATGCCAATCGGTCAATGAAAAAGAAACGTGTGGATAACAACATATACCAAATCCGAATGAGATACCTTAGCATATTTCGGGATAGGACAAGTGAAATGTCATGATGAATATTATGTGCTGCAGAAAAATACGGATAGAGTAACCTTACATACCTTATCTTCCCAATGTAAGTACACAATCCAATACGTGAGCGCAACAATTCCGCTCCTTCTTTACGTTTCACTCTACATCACAAGTACATAATGGAACCAACATTACCCACCAACTACCTTACAAAGGCATATGACAACAATGAGTTACATGTTTATCTTTAAAATGGAATTTCCTTATCTACAATACCATTTACGGCATCAACATACCAACAATGTCCCATTCATGCCATACATTGACCACAAGCTACATTTCAAGTGTATAAGACAACCACAAGTTACATGAGTTCCTCATTCACCCTTCACAATACCATTCATGGCCCTTTTCATGCCAACAATACCATAACATTTTATACATTGACCACAACATTGCATACCAATAGCATTTCACCACAAAGCTTCTCCTTTACACTTTCTTATTCCCACCATATCACAAATAATCCATCAAGTCACCTTAATACACTTCATGGCACATATCGGCCAAAATCCCATAATTTACACATGTAGAAAAATAGAAAGTTATGGACATAACAACCCCATACATGTTGAGATATCATCCACACCATTCACTTTCATCAAAACATCAAGTTCTTTTTTCAAGTTTAATTCACAAGGATTACACATCTTTTTGCAAAAACCACAAGTGCCATATCCAACACTTTCAAGCATAACCAACATGATCTACATAGTCTCTCATGCATATAAGATATTAAATCATAAGGATATACACTTACCAAGACTTGCCAAATGATGATCTTGTCCAAAGAGTTGGCTTAGGGTTCTTGAGAAATGAGAGAAAACTTGAGAAAATTCTAGAAATGTGTAGTGTCTCCCTTTGAATTAAAAATCAGATTTTTGGCCCCTTTTTATAGACCTTTGAAGTCATGCTTAGCCACTTAATCAATTATTGACTTGTCAAAGCAAGAATGGGTCATTTGACCCATTTTTGGCCCATGACTTTTGCCTTATTTTTGGGCCTCTTTTGAGCCCAATTAACTTGATCCAACAAAATCCATAATTTCTCATGTTTAATTCATTTCATACGCGTTACAACAATATTCCCACTCACGGGATTTATATTTGTAGCCTCAATCCCAAAAACAAGCGATTCTAGCCACGAATGACCCATTTTGACCAAAAGGGTAAAATCGTCATTTTGATGCCAAATTTATTCTCGAGTAATTTTATCATACCAATATAATATTTCACTCATTTCATGTATATTCTCATGGTTGTATAAGAATCGTGGCAAAAATCGGCTCAATACGTCCCCGGGCACCCTTGGGACTTAAGAAAAATTCCAACTTTTGAAAGGTGCGCTCTAGCAGCACGGCACGCCCTTGGGCGCCCTACCTTACTGCCTGTGCCCAAAAATTTTGGGCAAAAGCGGCGTGGCACGCTCTCTAATGCGCCCCTGCCTTAAATTTTTCAAAAATTTATTTTTCGACTTTTCTTCGCGGGTTTGGGTAGATACTTCAAGTCCTATTCTTTAACTTACTTCTTAACCTTAATATCCTTTGTTTAAATGTCCTCTTAGCCTCATTTTAAATCCCACAAATGCTCCATGAAAATCGCAAAACACCTCCTACGCAAGGTTAATCACATGTACAAGGCCAAATTTTAAATTTGCCATCACTAACATTACAAATGACTTGCCCATGGCATCTCGACACCTAAGTATCCATTGTTCAACGTCTTCACATCGGGTTGGGAAGGTACGGGGTGTTACAATCACAACTCCCAAGAATTTCCGTGACCTCGTCTTTTTCTTCCCCTCTTAAGAAGCATGCGATATCTAGAAATATCTCTTGTTCTTCATGCTCCAACCCATCATAACTTATTTTGAGGTTTTCAACAATTTTTGAGCCAGAGTTCTTCTTTATTCGGTCTACAGCACTTCTCCACTCAGTTATGTCCCTCTTATGTAAGAAGGAACCCCACACTTTCAGTGCTAAAGGAAGGCCTTTAGCATGACTTACTACCTCCGATGCTAGCTCTGCAAAACACTCATCTCGAGCTTCTTCCTTGAAAGCATATTTATTGAACAACTGAATAGCATCACGTTGAAGTAGTGTAGTCACTTCATATACTATATCGTTTTTCCCTATTAAATGCTTGTCTCTAGTTGTTGCAATAATTCTGCTTCCATTGCCAAACCAACCAAGATCCCCTGCTAGATAATCCAAATGGTCTTCGTGATCTATGTCATCAAGCACAACTAAAACCTTCTTAAAACGAAGTCTACGAGCTATCATGTTCTTTCCGTCCTCCTTATTCTTCACGTAATTATCTTTTTCCCTTGACAGTTCAGAGAGAAGAAGATTCTGCAGAGAATGCATTCCATGTTTGTTTTCTTTAATATCCGCAAGGAAACAAGCATCATCAAATTTAGATGAGAGTGAATAAAAAATAGCTCTTGCTATTGTCGTTTTACCGACTCCCCCCATGCCCCAGATCCCCACAATTCGAACATCATTAATTTCCATCTCCAGAAGGGATGTTACTTTCTCTAGATGAGTATTTATTCCCACAATATCTTGCAAATATGATAAAGAAGTTTTGCATAATTTGGAAGAAATTTGGTCAACAATATCCCGAATACGTTCTGATTCAATCCTACAAAAATTAAGAATATTATATTGTTAATATATTCAGGTAAAAATGGTCAAGAATAAGAAGTAGTAGTATTTCACATTGTAATGTCCATAATTATGATACAAGGAATTATGCACATAAATCAAACTCTTGAAGAACAATGTAATTAAGTAATAAAATTCATAGGAACTATCCCTTCTTACTGATATAAATAAACAATCAACCATCATTGTATTTTCAAAAAAAATATATGAAAAAATCCATTCAAGATTATTCTTCTGTTTCAATTTGTGATTTTAACTCACCTGTCACGGATATCACAACCTTTTAGATCTGCGGCATCACTTAGAGCAGTCCTCCATCCTTGCACCTTCTCCATTCCCTCAACATCATCCTTATACCTCGATTCGTGTTTGGCAAATGCTTCTGCAAAGCTCTCCCTTTGGTATCGAACATGTGATGGATCCACATCATAGAATACTGGTATGACTCTTTGTCCAATTTCGTCCTTCTTGCATTCCATGATTTTCACTAGTTCATTCAAGCACCAACTCGATGTAGCATAATTCTTTGAGAAAACGATGAGGGCAACTTGAGACTCTTCAATAGCTTTCAAGAGTTCTTCTGAGATCAAATCACCGTGCTCTAGCCTTTTATCATCTTGAAAGCTGAATATTCCCTTATTTTTCAAACCTTCATACAAGTGACCCGTAAATGTTCTACGAGTATCTTCACCTCTAAAACTTAGAAAGACATCGTACTTCCATCGAGGACAGTTCTGTGAATTGCTCGCAGAAGAAGAAGTTGATGCCATGGATTCAGTTAATTTGTGAAGTTTGAGAAGAAAGATAGAAATGTGTGGATAGATAGTGGTTGTGATAAGCGATAAAATTTGGGACAAAGTTAAATAGGGCTCTACCCCAATTGAAATATTGGACCTAGTCAACTGATAGAAGCAAGTAGTAGGAAATTTCTGTGAAGCATCTTTGAACTGTATTAGAAAGAGAAAATGGTCAAAAACACACTTTAAATCTCATGTTTTTGTGAGTTTTTTACCTGAACTATATATCAGTTGTTCGCTTTTTCTACCTGAATCATAGTAATATATGTTAGGAACAATAAAAAAAAAGTCCAGGTAGAAGAATTAAAGCATGATAATTTAGATAGAAAACTCGCAAAAAAGTAATACTTCGAGTGTGTTTTTGACCATACTTTTCTGAGAAGTTTCTGCAGTTATTGCTCCAGAAATCCAATGGGTTTTAACCTTTCACCATCTCTCAAATTTCTATTGCTTCTCCTTGTCTCAGCAAATAGGGCTAAGTTAATAATAAGGAGTAGTAAGTGCCAGTAATTACTTATTTATGGTTATGGACCCACTATCTATCTGCACATAGGAAAATTGGACCATACCACTTGATGGGTTGTTTGTGTAACACCCCGTACTTTTATAACCTCACTTGATATCTTGGGATCATATCTACATAGGTGTTGAGATGCCATGCATATGTGTTTCATAGTGTCATTGGTGAAACATTTGATATCGGACGTAACATGTGCGATTAGATCGTCGTAGGAGGTGTGTTGTGATTTCGTGGAGCATTTGGGTAAGAACTCGTATACATTCTAACCTCATTTGGTGACTTTAAGTCATGTTTACTTGATGGTTAAGATCACTAAGTATGTATTTTGTAGTGTTTTGATAAGGGAGTGGACGATACGTAAACGTTGGATTAGTGGTCGGAAATTTCAGCAAAATGCTGAAACTTGCGCCACTACCCTGTTTCAGGGGTGTGGCGCAAGCCACCAGCCTGCAGAAACTTCAGAGAAGGCCAAATTATTGCGCCACTACCCTGTTTCAGGGGGTGTGGCGCAAGGAACAAAAACTATGCCTTTCCGGAGTCGTTTCGTAACGCAATTCTACGACGATTTCTAGATGGTTTTTTTTGATTCTTTGGAGTTATTTGAGCATTGTTAAAGATTCAAACACTTCAATACACTCCTACATACTCCTACATGATCAAATCACGAAAGGTGAATAGTGATCCAAAATGTCCAATGAAACCAAGGGCGACTAGAATGCCTATTTTTGCGATCGAAAGGACGAATGAGAATCTTTTAAGGGAATATGTAACACCCCGCACGTTCCCAACCCTACTTGACGACATTAAATAATATGTACGTAGGTATCGAGAGCTATGAGTATGCATCTGGTAAGGCTATTGATGAGATAATTGAATTTGGCTCTTGTTATGTGGTTAAACTTGCATAGAAGGTGTTTTGAACTTTTCATTGCGCATTTGTGGGGTTCAAAATGAGGCTAAGAATACCTCTAAACAAAGTATAATAAGGTTAAGAAGTGAGTTAAAGCATAGGCCTTGAAGTATCTAACCAAACCCGCGAAGAAAAGTCGAAAAATGAAATTTTCGGAAAATTTTATGGAGGGGCACATTTGGGACCGTGCCACGCCGCTCTGGGCTAAAATTTTTATCCCAGAGGCAGTGGGTTGGCGCGCCCAGGAGCGTGCCACCTTGGGTTTTCCACTTTTTCGAAAGTTGGAAATTTCTAAGTCCCAAGGGTATCCGGGGTCGTATTGAGCCGATTTTTGCTACATTTCTTCTACAACCAAGGGTATATACATGAAATGAATGACATATTACATTAGTATGATAAAATTTCTCGAGAACGAATTTGGGGTCAAAATGACAGTTTTGCCCCTAAGGTCAAAATAAGCCAAACATAGCTAGAATCACTTGTTTTTGAGATTGAGGCTACGGATATGACTATTATGAGTGGGAATATTATTGTAATACGTATAAGATGAGAAATTATTGATTTTATTGGGTTAAGTGATTTGGGCTCAATAAAAGCCCAAAAATGGGACAAAAGACATGGGTTATGTGACCCAATCTTCTCTTGACTTAAGTCAAATGAAGCATTAAATGCCACAAATGGCTAAGGATGACCCAAGGACTATAAATAGCTCCAAAAATCAGATTTTTGTCATTTAGAACTCTCATGTCTCTTTAGATATTTTCCAAAAACATTTGCTCTCAAACCCTAAAGACTCAAAGCTACCCTTTGGAGCAAGATCATCACTTTGCAAGTTTGGGTAAGTGAATATTATTATGGATTCATATATTATATGCATGAAAGGGTATGTAAATCATGTTGGGTGTGCTTGGAAATGTTGGATATGGTACTTTGTGCTTTTATATAAGATTTGTGATCCATGGGGTTTGAACTTGAATTGGGACTTGTGCCTTTGATGAAAGATCATGATATGGATAAAATATGAACATCTATGGTGTTATTTTTGTTGATAAACTTGTTCTTATCTATAAGTGTAAATTGTGGGAATTTGGCCGATATGTGCTATGAAGTAGATTAAGGTGAATTGATGGATTGTTTGTGATGTGGTATGGATAAGGAGGTGTAAAAGAGAATTGTTATGGTAAAATGCGATGATTATTATGTATTGGTCAATGTTGGAAATATTATGGAATTTTTGGAATAATAGTATATCAATGGTTTTGTCGAGGAAAAATGACATGTTTAAAGACAAACATGTACCTCATTGACATAGTATGCATTTGTCAAGTATGTGGTGGTTAATGTGAATTTCGTTATGTATTTATGTTGTAGAGTGACACATAAAGAAGGAGCGGGATTATTGTATACACATCTAAGGTTGAATAGTCATATTGCGAATCCAAGGTATGCAAGGTTACTTTGTCCGTATCTTTCTACGGCCAATAGTGTTCACATTGACATGTCACTAGTTCTATTCCGAAATATACTAAGGTATCCCATATGCACTTATCCATGGTCATTGTCATATATTTCCTACTCATTGAACAATTGTGAATCCCATTTCTCATATTCATGGTTAATGTTCCAATGTTTCAATAGTGACTATACTTGTATCTCTTGTTCATGGATTATTGTCCAATGGTTCTAATGGTATCATGGTGCTAGTAATGTTATATTTTTCATTGATAATTATTCACATGTCCTTCACTCATTGGTCAATGATTCAAAGTTTCCAACAATGTGAGGTTCCAAAGTGATGTTTGACTACCAAAGTATCAATCTCAAAGTAATGAACAAAGTAATGCACATGTGGTCAATGATCAAGTACGGGTGGCAAGTCTAGGGGCGTAAGCCTAGCTCGACTCGATCCCAAGGTATGGATTTATGGGTGGCAAGTCTAGGGGCGTAAGCCTAGCTCGACTCGATCCCGAGGGTGGCAAGTCTAGGGGCATAAGCCTAGCTCGACTCGATCCCTATATGATGATATGAAAGACCCACTGATCAGTCGGGGCCCGGGTACATTGTGAGATATGTAATGACATGTGAGCATTGAGATAAAGAAAGTAATGAAAATAATGAAAACAATCCACATGGTTTCCAAAACGTAACATGGTGACTTATTCACATTGCCTATTCATATGTTTTGAGTTCATTGACATATTCCTTGAAATATTCATGTGTTGTACAGTTTCATCTGAGCCTTGCATACTCAGTACTTATTTCGTACTGACCCCTCCCGGGGAATTTACCTTACTTGCTGCAGGCGCAGGTCCCAGTAGGCCTCCTCAGTAGATTGCCAGTGTTAGCGGTTCTTTGGTGAGCTCCAGCTCATTCGGGGCTTCTCCGAGTCCGAGTGTATATATGTTTTTGTATTGTACATGTTGTATAAAGCGGGGACTTGTCCCGACTTTTGGTTTGTTTTGGTCAATGCTCTTGTTAGAGGCTTTGTAGACAGATGTGGGTGTATCAGTGGCAAGGACATATGTTGTTTTGACTGGATGGCCTCAACGGCCAAGTTTCATATGTATGTATTATGTCCCATGGTTTCCTTTCTTTGTCTTTCATACTATTATGCAATGGTGGTTATGAATCTTATATGCATATGATTGAGCATAGGCAAAGGTTGGTTCTCTCGGGCCTTACCGGCTACGAGTGCCAATCATGTCTCGATGGGATTCGGGGCGTGACAAAAGTGGTATCAGAGCAGTCGTTCTAAGGGTGTCGACAAAGCCGTGTCTGAGTAGAGTCTTACTTATCGATGTGTTGTGCACCACATTTATAAGTAGGAGGCTACGGGACATTTAGGATGTTGTTTCTTTTCTTCATTCTAGATCGTGCAATAGAGCCAATGTTGTCAGTTGCATTGTATCTGATCTTGGTAATTGTTTTTCTTTGGTATAGTCAAAATGCCGAACACTAGAAGAGGAAGAGGAAAAGGTAAAAGTAAGCTGATAGATAGAATTGTTGGTGAAGGAGCAAGTAGACCACCACCGGAACAAGTTAATCAAGGTGGGGCTGAAACTGAGTTCGCAACGCGAGCTTCTTCTACTTCTTCAGCTCCAGAAGAGCTGAGAAGAAGGGAAGTGCCCGTGGAACCACCGACAAATGCCACAGATCAGGATCTTAGGAATGCTGTACAGATGTTGACACAGTTAGTGGCGGCACAAAGCCAGGGAAGAGCTGGTGCAATGGCACATGATGATGATGCGGCTAGAATGGCAAGTCGCAGAACACAAGATTTCTTGAAACTGGACCCTCCTATATTCACAGGGGCAGATCCAAAAGCAGATCCACAGGACTTCGTGGATCAAATTCAGAGGGCTTTGGAAGTTATGCATGTGACAGGGGTAGAGACGGTTGAACTTGCTGCGTATAGGTTGAAAGGAGAAGCAATATTATGGTACGAGGATTGGAAGAAATCCCGTGATATTGATGCAACCCCGCCTATTTGGGAAGAGTTTAAAATGGCTTTCCTTGATCATTACCTGCCCTATGAGATCCGTGAGGCACGTGCGGATCAATTTCTAAATCTCCGTCAAGGGAATTTGAGCGTCAGAGAATGCAGCTTGCAATTTAATTCTTTGGCTCGATATGCGCCAAATGTTGTGGCTACGATGACAGATAGGGTCCATAGATACGTGGACAGACTAGAGCCATATTTGGTAAGAGATTGCACTATTGCGGCCTTGAATAGGGACATGGACATTGCTCGCATACAAGCCTTCGCCCAGAAAATGGAGGATCAGAGACAAAGACGCAGGGTACATGAATTTGATAGGGGACAGTCCAAAAGGGCTAGACCTATGGGACCACCTATGATGTCCCAAGGAGGATCTAGGCCCCGCATGTTTCCTAGATCACCTAGACCGTCGTTCTCTTATTCCACAGGGAGTGCTTATTCTCAGTCTCGAGGGTTTAGAGGTGGTTCAGCTGGGCAGAGTAGTGGAGTTCATGGATCACAGGCAGCAGGTTTCTCTCGTCAGCAGTGTCCGCACTGCGGGCGTATGCACACAGGTCCATGTCGGACAGGAACGAATGTCTGCTTTTGGTGTGGTGTGCCGGGACATATAGCGAGAGAATGTCCACAGCGGAGCATGGGTGGTATAGCACGACCAGCTGGGTCGGCTGTTGCGTCTTCAGCATCGGCTCCTTCACAGGGCCGAGGGGTGCAGCCTATTGGCCGTGGTAGAGGTGCCAGAGGAGCATCCAGTACTAGCGGGGTCCAGAATCGCACTTATGCTTTGGTGGACCGCCAGAATTCAGAAGCTTCCCCTGATGTCGTCACAGGTACATTATCCATACTCTCACATAATGTATATGCACTAATTGACCCAGGTTCTACATTTTCCTATGTTACTCCATTAGTTGCTGCGAAATTTGCAAAGGCACCGGAATTATTAATTAAGTCAATTGAAGTGTCTACACCGGTTGGTGAATATATTGTTGCAAAGAGAGTATATCGTAACTGTGTGGTAACTGTGTGTGGTCATGATACGTTGGCCGATCTCATTGAACTGAACATGGTGGATTTTGATGTAATTATGGGCATGGATTGGTTGTCCACTTGTTATGCTACGGTAGATTGCCGGGCCAAGAAGGTACAATTCTGTTTTCCACAAGAAAATCTTCTTGAATGGCAGGGTAATGTAGGGGCACCACGAGGGAGATTTATTTCCTATTTGAAAGCCAGAAAAATGATTGCCAAGGGATACATATGCCATTTGGTACGAGTGAAAGATAATGATGTGGAACCATTAACTCCACAGTCAGTACCGGTAGTCAATGAATTTCTTGATGTATTTTCAGAGGATCTTTCAGGTTTACCCCCAGAACGGGAAGTAGAATTTGGCATTGATGTGATTCCGGGCACTCAGCCCATTTCTATTCCTCCATATAGAATGGCTCCAGCGGAACTGCGTGAATTGAAAGAGCAGTTGAAAGATTTGCTGGATAAAGGCTTCATTAGGCCTAGTATGTCCCTGTGGGGTGCACCGATATTATTTGTGCGAAAGAAAGATGGCACCTTGAGAATGTGCATCGACTATCGTCAACTGAATAAAGTAACGATCAAGAACAAATATCCCCTCCCTCGCATTGATGATTTGTTTGATCAGTTACAGGGTGCCAGGTGTTTCTCAAAGATTGACTTGAGGTCGGGTTACCATCAAGTCAGAGTTAGAGAGGAGGATGTACCCAAGACAGCTTTTCGAACACGGTATGGCCATTATGAATTTTTAGTTATGTCATTTGGGCTAACAAATGCACCGGCTGTGTTTATGGATTTGATGAACAGAGTGTTCAAGCCATTCCTAGACGTGTTCGTGACAGTATTTATAGATGACATCCTTGTTTATTCAAGATCACCAGAAGACCATGCTTATCACTTACGGCAAGTGTTGCAAATTCTCCGTGACCGTAAGTTGTATGCAAAATTCTCCAAATGTGAGTTTTGGTTGAAATCAGTTGCGTTCTTGGGTCACATTGTATCAGATAAAGGCATACAGGTTGATACCCAAAAGATTGAAGCAGTGAAAAATTGGCCAAGACCTACGACACCCACAGAGATTCGCAGTTTTCTGGGTTTGGCAGGTTATTATCGGAGATTTGTAGAAGGGTTTGCGTCTATTGCGGCACCATTGACAAAGTTAACTCACAAGGCAATTAAATTTCAATGGAATGACGCATGTGAAAGAGGGTTCCAAAACTTGAAAGACAAGTTGACTTCTACACCAGTGTTAGTACTTCCTGAAGGCACAGAGGGCTATGCAGTGTATTGTGATGCTTCCGGGATTGGTCTCGGATGTGTATTGATGCAGCATGGTAGGGTGATAGCATATGCCTCACGACAGTTGCGGCCACATGAGAAAAACTATCCCACACATGATCTTGAATTGGCAGCGGTAGTTTTTGCTTTAAATATATGGCGTCATTATTTATATGGGGTTCATGTTGACATCTATACGGATCACAAAAGCTTGCAATATCTTTTTAAGCAAAAGGAACTCAATTTGAGGCAACGTAGGTGGTTAGAGCTCTTAAAAGATTATGACATTGATATTCTTTATCACCCAGGCAAAGCAAATGTAGTAGCTGATGCATTGAGCCGTAAGGCAGTCGAAAGCACTAGTGGTCAGTTGAATAAAAAGCGTGAGATAATCAAAGATTTGAATCAATTAGCCAGCTTGGGAGTTCGCCTTATTGAATCCTCAGATGATAGAGTTATTGTGCAGGATGCAGCAGAATCCTCCTTGATAGCTGAAGTGAAAGAGAAGCAATTTGCGGATTCTATTTTATTGCAGCTAAAAGAGAATGTGCAGCAGCATTTGACCAAGGCATTTGATATTACACCGGAAGGGGTGCTTCAATGTCAAGGGAGAATATGTGTACCGAACGTAGATCAGCTGAGGACACGAATAATGACAGAGGCGCACCATTCGCGCTATTCCATTCATCCAGGTGCTACTAAAATGTACCATGAATTGAAAGAAGTGTATTGGTGGGGCAACATGAAAAAGAACATTGCAGAATTTGTCGCGCAATGCCCAAATTGTCAACAGGTGAAAGTGGAACATCAGAAACCGGGAGGTTACATGCAATGTATCAATCTTCCAGTCTGGAAGTGGGATATGATTAATATGGATTGTATTACGGGCTTGCCTCGTACATTGCGGAAGTTTGATTCCATATGGGTCATAGTGGACCGACTTACCAAGTCAGCTCATTTTCTACCTGTCAAGACGACCTATACAGCTGAGGATTATGCGAAGTTGTATGTGAAAGAGATCGTACGATTGCATGGTATCCCACTTTCTATTATATCAGACAGAGGAGCACAGTTCACAGCACACTTTTGGAAATCTTTTCAGCGGAGTTTGGGTACTCAGGTGAATTTGAGTACGGCTTTCCATCCTCAAACTGATGGACAAGCAGAACGTACTATTCAGACACTTGAAGATATGCTACGAGCATGTACGTTGGATTTTCAAGGTAGTTGGGATGACCATTTGCCTCTTATTGAATTTGCATATAACAATAGCTATCATTCAAGTATTAAAATGGCACCTTATGAAGCCTTGTATGGAAGGAAATGTAGATCACCAATCGGATGGTTTGAAGCAGGTGAAACTGCTTTACTTGGGCCAGATATTGTTCATCAGGCTATGGAGAAAGTTAAGGTGATTCAACAGAGGCTACAGACGGCTCAAAGTCGTCACAAGTCATATGCCGATGTTAGAAGAAGAGGACTTGAATTCGCCATAGGTGATTGGGTGTTTTTGAAGGTGTCACCGATGAAAGGGGTGATGCGGTTCGGAAAGAAAGGGAAATTGAGTCCACGTTACATAGGCCCATATGAAGTTATTAGAAGATTTGGGCAAGTTGCATATGAGTTAGCATTACCTCAAGAACTTTCCTCAGTCCATCCGGTATTTCATGTGTCGATGCTTCGAAAATGCATAGGAGATCCAGCTAGTATTGTTCCAATTGAAAATGTTCAAGTTACAAAGGATCTCACTTATGAAGAGGTGCCCATTGCTATCTTAGATCGACAAGTAAAGAGATTGAGAAATAAAGACATAGCATCCGTAAAAGTCCTTTGGAGAAACCAACACGTAGAGGAGATCACATGGGAAGCGGAAGAAATGATGAGATCCAAGTATCCCCATCTATTTCAAATGGACCAAGAAGTTCACAGTGCGGAGGTGGAACAATAACAAGTAAGTATTTAAAGGCATTATGTGAATGTGTAATGGTATGTGAAAGTAAAGATGCATTGTTGTATATAAGACAATGTTGTTAACATTCGAGGACGAATGTTTCTAAGGGGGGAAGAATGTAACACCCCGCACGTTCCCAACCCTACTTGACGACATTAAATAATATGTACGTAGGTATCGAGAGCTATGAGTATGCATCTGGTAAGGCTATTGATGAGATAATTGAATTTGGCTCTTGTTATGTGGTTAAACTTGCATAGAAGGTGTTTTGAACTTTTCATTGCGCATTTGTGGGGTTCAAAATGAGGCTAAGAATACCTCTAAACAAAGTATAATAAGGTTAAGAAGTGAGTTAAAGCATAGGCCTTGAAGTATCTAACCAAACCCGCGAAGAAAAGTCGAAAAATGAAATTTTCGGAAAATTTTATGGAGGGGCACATTTGGGACCGTGCCACGCCGCTCTGGGCTAAAATTTTTATCCCAGAGGCAGTGGGTTGGCGCGCCCAGGAGCGTGCCACCTTGGGTTTTCCACTTTTTCGAAAGTTGGAAATTTCTAAGTCCCAAGGGTATCCGGGGTCGTATTGAGCCGATTTTTGCTACATTTCTTCTACAACCAAGGGTATATACATGAAATGAATGACATATTACATTAGTATGATAAAATTTCTCGAGAACGAATTTGGGGTCAAAATGACAGTTTTGCCCCTAAGGTCAAAATAAGCCAAACATAGCTAGAATCACTTGTTTTTGAGATTGAGGCTACGGATATGACTATTATGAGTGGGAATATTATTGTAATACGTATAAGACGAGAAATTATTGATTTTATTGGGTTAAGTGATTTGGGCTCAATAAAAGCCCAAAAATGGGACAAAAGACATGGGTTATGTGACCCAATCTTCTCTTGACTTAAGTCAAATGAAGCATTAAATGCCACAAATGGCTAAGGATGACCCAAGGACTATAAATAGCTCCAAAAATCAGATTTTTGTCATTTAGAACTCTCATGTCTCTTTAGATATTTTCCAAAAACATTTGCTCTCAAACCCTAAAGACTCAAAGCTACCCTTTGGAGCAAGATCATCACTTTGCAAGTTTGGGTAAGTGAATATTATTATGGATTCATATATTATATGCATGAAAGGGTATGTAAATCATGTTGGGTGTGCTTGGAAATGTTGGATATGGTACTTTGTGCTTTTATATAAGATTTGTGATCCATGGGGTTTGAACTTGAATTGGGACTTGTGCCTTTGATGAAAGATCATGATATGGATAAAATATGAACATCTATGGTGTTATTTTTGTTGATAAACTTGTTCTTATCTATAAGTGTAAATTGTGGGAATTTGGCCGCTATGTGCTATGAAGTAGATTAAGGTGAATTGATGGATTGTTTGTGATGTGGTATGGATAAGGAGGTGTAAAAGAGAATTGTTATGGTAAAATGCGATGATTATTATGTATTGGTCAATGTTGGAAATATTATGGAATTTTTGGAATAATAGTATATCAATGGTTTTGTCGAGGGGAAATGACATGTTTAAAGACAAACATGTACCTCATTGACATAGTATGCATTTGTCAAGTATGTGGTGGTTAATGTGAATTTCGTTATGTATTTATGTTGTAGAGTGACACATAAAGAAGGAGCGGGATTATTGTATACACATCTAAGGTTGAATAGTCATATTGCGAATCCAAGGTATGCAAGGTTACTTTGTCCGTATCTTTCTACGGCCAATAGTGTTCACATTGACATGTCACTAGTTCTATTCCGAAATGTACTAAGGTATCCCATATGCACTTATCCATGGTCATTGTCATATATTTCCTACTCATTGAACAATTGTGAATCCCATTTCTCGTATTCATGGTTAATGTTCCAATGTTTCAATAGTGACTATACTTGTATCTCTTGTTCATGGATTATTGTCCAATGGTTCCAATGGTATCATGGTGCTAGTAATGTTATATTTTTCATTGATAATTATTCACATGTCCTTCACTCATTGGTCAATGATTCAAAGTTTCCAACAATGTGAGGTTCCAAAGTGATGTTTGACTACCAAAGTATCAATCTCAAAGTAATGAACAAAGTAATGCACATGTGGTCAATGATCAAGTACGGGTGGCAAGTCTAGGGGCGTAAGCCTAGCTCGACTCGATCCCAAGGTATGGATTTATGGGTGGCAAGTCTAGGGGCGTAAGCCTAGCTCGACTCGATCCCGAGGGTGGCAAGTCTAGGGGCATAAGCCTAGCTCGACTCGATCCCTATATGATGATATGAAAGACCCACTGATCAGTCGGGGCCCGGGTACATTGTGAGATATGTAATGACATGTGAGCATTGAGATAAAGAAAGTAATGAAAATAATGAAAACAATCCACATGGTTTCCAAAACGTAACATGGTGACTTATTCACATTGCCTATTCATATGTTTTGAGTTCATTGACATATTCCTTGAAATATTCATGTGTTGTACAGTTTCATCTGAGCCTTGCATACTCAGTACTTATTTCGTACTGACCCCTCCCGGGGAATTTACCTTACTTGCTGCAGGCGCAGGTCCCAGTAGGCCTCCTCAGTAGATTGCCAGTGTTAGCGGTTCTTTGGTGAGCTCCAGCTCATTCGGGGCTTCTCCGAGTCCGAGTGTATATATGTTTTTGTATTGTACATGTTGTATAAAGCGGGGACTTGTCCCGACTTTTGGTTTGTTTTGGTCAATGCTCTTGTTAGAGGCTTTGTAGACAGATGTGGGTGTATCAGTGGCAAGGACATATGTTGTTTTGACTGGATGGCCTCAACGGCCAAGTTTCATATGTATGTATTATGTCCCATGGTTTCCTTTCTTTGTCTTTCATACTATTATGCAATGGTGGTTATGAATCTTATATGCATATGATTGAGCATAGGCAAAGGTTGGTTCTCTCGGGCCTTACCGGTTACGAGTGCCAATCATGTCTCGATGGGATTCGGGGCGTGACAGAATATTGTCGTGACCTTATGGAATTATGGAAACATGAGATATATGGTGAATAATAAATGAAATGTGATGGATATGTATAATTGGGCCCAAAATTAGGCCCAAAATGAAATAAAAGACTTGGCCCAAATGGGTCATTTGACCCATTCTTGCCATGACCATTCCATTATTGCTCCCAAATGGCTAAGGATGACTTGAGCACTATATAAGGGACCCAAAAATCAGATTTATTGAGGCAAAACACACATGCTTTTTCATTCTTTTTCTAGATAAATCTCAAGAACACCTCTTGGACTCCCAAAAACCCTAAGGCATTTTTGGACAAGATCATCCTATTCCAAGCTTTGGTAAGTGTTTATTTTCATGGATTAACATATTATATGCATGGGAGATTATGTATATTATGCTAGTTGTGTTGGCAAGGTGATGAATAGTGTATTTTTGCCTTTGGTGAAAGATGTGTCATCTTGGTAATTTGAACTTGAATTAGGCCTTGTGCCTTTGATGAAAAAGCATGGTATGGACAAAATATGAATATGTATGGTGTTATTTTTGGCATTAAACTTGTTCTTGTATAAAAGTGGAAATTATGGGATTTTGGCCGATATGTGTTATGAGTTGAATTAAGGTGCTTTGATGGATTATTTGGGATGTGTTATGGATAAGAAAGTGTAAAGGAGGAGTATTGTGGTGAAATGTGTTGATTTTTATGTATTGGTCAATGTTGGGAATATTATGGAATTTTTGAAATAATAGTATGATCAATGGTTTTGTCAAGGGGAAATGACATGTTTAAAGGCAAACATGTAACTCATTGACATGGTATGCATTTGTAAAGTGATTGGTGGTTAATGTGAATTTTGTTATGTATTTATGTTGTAGAGTGACACATAAAGAAGGAGCGGGATTATTGTATACGCATCTAAGGTTGTATATTCGTAGTGCGAATCCAAGGTATGTAAGGTTACTTTGTCCGTATCTTCCTACGGCAAATAGTGTTCACATTGATATGTCACTAGTCCTATCCCGAAATGCCCAAAGGTATTCCATATGCACTTATCCATGGTCATTGTCATATATTTTCTACTCATGGATCATTTGTGAATCTCATGTCTCATATTCATGGTTAATGTTCCGAAAGTTCAAATAAGGCTATGTTCCAATATTCCAATAGTGCCTATACTTGTGTCTCTTGTTCATGGATTATTGTCCAATGGTTCTAATGGTATCATGGTGCTAGTTATGTTATATTTCTCATTGATGTTTATTCACATGTCCTTCACTTATTGGTCAATGATTCAAAGTTTCCAATAATGTTATGTTCCAAAGTTCCAAAGTAATGTTATGACTATCCAAGTATCAATCTCAAAGTAAAGATCAAAGTAATGCAAATATGGTCAATGATCAAGTACGGGTGGCAAGTCTAGGGGCGTAAGCCTAGCTCGACTCGATCCCGAGATATGGATTTATGGGTGGCAAGTCTAGGGGCGTAAGCCTAGCTCGACTCGATCCTGAGATATGGATTTATGGGTGGCAAGTCTAGGGGCGTAAGCCTAGCTCGACTCGATCCCGATGTATTGATTCATGGGTGGCAAGTCTAGGGGCATAAGCCTAGCTCGACTCGATCCCAATATGATGTTATGATATGAAAAGACCCACTGATCAGTAGGGGCCCGGGTACATTGTTATCATTGAGCATTGAGATAAAGAAAGCAAATAAAGTAATGAAAGCAATCCACATGGTTTTCCAAAATACCAAATGGTGACTTATGCACATTGATTCTTCATATGTATTGAGTTCATTGACATATTCATTGAAATGTTCATGTGTCGTATAGTTTCATCTGAGCCTTGCATACTCAGTACTTATTTCGTACTGACCCCTCTCGGGGAATTTACCTTACTTGCTGCAGGCGCAGGTCCCAGTAGGCCTCCTCAGTAGATTGCCAGTGTTAGCGGTTCTTTGGTGAGCTCCAGCTCATTCGGGGCTTCTCCGAGTCAGAGTGTATACATGTTTTGGTATTGTACATAATGTGTAAAGCGGGGACTTGTCCCGACTTATGGTTCATTTTGGTCAATGCTCTTATTAGAGGCTTTTGTAGACGGATGTGGGTGTAACAGTGTAAAAGACATATGTTGTTTTGACTGGATGGCCTCAACGGCCAAGTTTCATCTGTATGTATAAATATATCCCATGTTCTCCTTTATTCGTCTTTCATATGATTATGAAATGGTGGTTATGATTATGGTATGCATATGAGTGAACATAGAACATAGGCAAAGGTTGGTTCTCTCGGGCCTTATCGGCTACGGGTGCCAATCACGTCTCGATGGGATTCGGGGCGTGACAGTTTGTTATCTTCAATTATAATTAATGGATGAATTCAATTCGTGTTATCGGTGACAAAGAAATTACACTTCTTTTTCTTTGCACCTTCATCCTCTTTGTACTTTTAATTGTCTATTGTGTGCGTATTATATTGGAGTTGATGGCGGGGGAGAAAATGGAGACAAATGAAAGAGGGGGAAGACTATTATAATTCGTTTTAATTTGTCTGTCGGGTTTTGACTTGGCACAAATAAGTGTTGACACCCAATTTTGACCTCCATATACTTCACTTTATTTGTTCGAAGTACTTTTGTAATGATTGAATATACATCTCTACTATTGTTTTGTTTATAAATTTTACAAGATACATTTATTAGTGATAGTATTTTAAAAAAAAATAATTTATTACTACTCCAAATAAATTATTTTAAGCATAACCGTCATATTTAGGTGATATTATTACCGTTATTATCATTTTATTACGTTTACTTTTTTTAGCAACTGTTATCATTAGTGTTATTTTATTTATCATTAGTATTATGTTGGCTATCTGTTGCCATTTTTTATTTTTTATTGTCATTAGTAGTTTGGCCATCATCACTAGTTCACTACTATTATATAGAAGTACTATGACCACTACGGTTATTATTATTACTACTAGCTAGCATTATTATTTTAATATTCTTAATTGCTAGTGCCTAGTAGCAATTGTTACTGTAGCTATTATTATTGTTATTATCAACCTAAAACACAATCACTTGGACCAAGACCCCAACCCCCACAAAAAAAACATCTCTTCAGCCGATACCACTCCTTTTCCTATCCCTTTTCAAACAACTGTAGCATCGGCTCCCAAAATTCAATAATGTCGCCGATGAATTTGGGATTTTCTCCATATTGTCATGTCCTCTTTCCTATTATTCCATTTATGGTATGAGCTTGAATTGGAATGAGCAAACTCGCAAAAGATCCAGACCAGAATCAAGAAGCAAGTATGAATCTTCTCAAAACATGCATATGTAAGGCGAAAATGGTAAGAGTTTTTCATATCTTGCTCAAATTTGTCTGTATGTATGTACATCTCTTTTCCATAACTTTCTATCAACATAGGTGCATTTTTTAAAATTAATAAGTTTTCTTTTGCTAATTAAAGTTTTGATTTCAAAATCACTATTGATTTTCGAATTTCCAAATGCCTTAATTTCAATTCGGATCTTTTCTAAATTTAACGTTCTCATTTAAGATAAATTTTAGAGTCTATCTTTTTACTTGGGGGGATTGATTTTTTCTAATATTAGTGCACCTTTTCCCTACTCTATTTTGCGGATAACTCTTAGCTATAAATGAGTATGCTTTGCACCTTAAGAAAAAAAAAAAATCAGCCTCATTTTTTCTGGACATTTTTTAACTTCACATTGGGAGTTCTTTACGCCTTAAAAACACACGTTTTAATCACTGCCTCCCTCTTTATTTATATCGTTCACAAACTATCACACTGGAGACTCAAAAATACTGATTTTCGGATTCCTTCTGGTTTATTTACTGCTAACGGGTTAGTTTTCTATTGAAGTATTTCTCATTTTTTTTAAAATGTTAGTTGCTACGATTCTATTTTTCGCAAATTAGCTTAATAAATAATTGGGTGACTGAAATGCATTGAGCACTCTGTGGAGAATTTACGGATATGCTATTCTAAACTTTATATGTGATTTAAATGTGTAACTATTGTATCCGCGAATATTCTGTTGTGCTCAGTTTTGGATTTGTTCTTATTTTCCATGACTCTTAATCTCTTGATATAGGTCCAGGAATCCATGTGTTTTAAATTAGTTGAGCCTATGTCATAAATACTTCTTTTAATCATAACCAATTGTGTGTGTCATCCTTGATTCAAGTTTCTCATCTGTGATCTTAGAAACTAGGGGAAGTCCATGGAATTGTCAATTTATTCTCATATTTTTGATAATCTAGATATCGTGCCATTATAATGAAGTTTTAATGAGTGAATCTGTTTTATGTGGTTTCATGTGACCTTATATTCTCCAATCATCCCCGAGTCTCAAATAACACATACACACACACGGGAAAGGAAAAAATAATAAAAACACAGTAGGGAGAAATAGTGTACAGAAACAGGTCATTACAACTCCATTAGACTATTATGGAAGCTCCTTAACTTGAGATTTGTACACACTTATTTGATATAGCCTCATTTGTTTCATAATTAGTTACACCTATAATTGTGTGCTGGTACAATTGTATAGCTTGGTGCTTTCTTGCATGAGCTTATGTTTGGTATATGCTTGTACTTTACGGAGATGTAAAGTGATTTGTTTGGGCTGTTGAGGAGTCATATATAAGTTTGTTCTGGAGAGGTCACATGTTTTAGTTCAATTTACGGAATCATGTTTAGAATTTTTGTTTCTACACTTATTCAGTCTGTAATAACTATTTTTTAAGAATTAGAAACTGTCGCAGACGGAATTTATGTGTTAAATGTTAATTACTTGCAACCTCTATTTTATTTTTATTTTTTTACGTTTCCAAAAGCATCCTCTGGTGACTTTAACTTGTTTAATATATTACTTGAGCATTATTATAGAAATCATGACTATAGGCTTTCACATTTTAGCATATTACTTAAGCAATCCTGTCTATAAGACTATTAATGAATTTCAGCATGTTATTTAATATTTTTCCATCTAGAAAACATGTCTATAGGATCATTAATAAGAAATTCTCAGCATATTATAGATTCTTAAATAACTTTCTAGCATGTTATTTTAATATTACGTCTAGAGCCCATGGCATTAGTTTAACATTCCAGCATGTCAATTTTCAGCCATGCATTTTAAATCTCTTAGCATGTTAATTGATGATCCTCGCCTAGAAATCATGCCTATGAGGTTAATAAATGTTAATTAATCTACCACATAGACGTCATGCCTATAGGTTCTAATTACAATGTAAATAGTTGTTTAGCATGTTTATTGCCTAATCAAATTTAATTAAATAAGAGGCATATTTGAAACCATTATGTGCTAAATGCTAGTCTTGTTTGTTTTGATTGGCGTAAACCCCGAGTCTAATTAGGTAGACTAGGCTATTTGTCTAGAACTCAATCCAAAATAGTAAGTCCAATGCCTCTTGGACACTAAGTTGGGACGGGTATGCATTTTAGGGGACGCTAGCTTTTTCGTTTTCTATAGAACGCCTTTAGACTTAATAACCAATTAGGTGGGGTGGGTAGAACATTCGGAAATGATGGAAGTTGACCCGAGCAAAATACGACAATGCAACATACGACATTGTCTTCCGTTAATAAGTCGGGCGTTGATCCGAATAAAAAAATAAAAATTAACCTTTAACTAGATTCGATAGAATTTATGTATGTTTGCATGCTTGTTTGGGGTAGTTTAGGTATAACTTAATGAACTTTTTCTATAAATTATGTCTTTTTCTATCTTCTCGCTTATCTAATTCACTTCTTTGTTTATTTACCCATCTTTATTGCTTTATCACGTAGTTAATTGTTAATTAGATAATAATTAAGTTGCATGTGTAATTTATTTAATATCTTTTATCTTTTGAATGCTTAGTTAAATGTTAAGTTAATAAAAATAATCGACCTTTTTTTTTTATCACATAGAATTTCTCCACGTAATATATGAGTTCGATCGGGACCCACATTTGTGGACCTCGAAAGGTACCTAACACCTTCCTTTCGAGGTAACCTGAACCCTTACCCAAATTTCTGGTTGACATAGACTAACTATTAAATTAAATAGTTCGTAATTAGTTTAGAATGGTGCCCTAACGCACCTTAATTCGTTAGGTGGCGACTCTTCACCCTTTAAATCTCAAAAAGAGTTTGTCACGTCGAATCCTGCTTTTCGCGAGAAAAATGGGGCGCGACAATAAGAAAGTAGAAGAGGAGCCTTGACATAACTGGTAAAATTAATGTCCATATAACTAGAGGTCAAGTTTGAGTCAGGAAAAAATGGAGGGCCTTTGAGAGGTTTGATTAAATTGAAGGTTTGAGGGAGAAATGGAGACAAAAGGAAGAGGGAGGAAGAGTATATTATGATCCGTTTTAATTTGTTTGTCGGTTTTGAACTTGACACATATAAGTAAGTAGAAGGGGAGTGTTAGTATAACTGATAAAGTTGTTGTTTATATAACTAAGAGGTCATGAGTTTGAGACATAAAAACACCCTCGAACAAATTGAAATGGATTGATGATTGGAGTTGGTACAATATATTTTTCAAAATAACCTAATCTTTTTTTATAACAATAAAAATAGAAGATTAATTAGTTATACTCATAAAATTAGGACAACAAGATAAGAGATCTCTACCAGATTAGTCATTTCTCAACTTAAACAATAGCTAATTTAAGTATGAGGAGAAATCAAAGATTTGACCGGAACGGGGAATTACCGGTTGGGAAAACATTTTTTTTTTTGGGTTATTTGTTTGTGGACAGGATTTCTCAAATTTGAAGGATTCACACGTGGTTGAAGTTTTTTTTCCTTATTCGTTGTCCGTCACCTACATTGAAATCTGATTAATATGTATTTGCATCAAATAGGGCCCACTCGAGGGCAACGCTCTCTATAAAAGATTTTTCATATCCGCGCTCAAAATTGAGACATTTGTCTTAGAAGGAACAACTACATGCAAATGCACCACATCCTTTGATAGTACACATGTGGTTGAATTTGTTTTGTTGACTTTCCTTGCTTTTCATGTTTTATATGAATTAAAATATTGGTTCTTAATTGAATGAAAGAGGGTGATCAAAGCATTTAGAAACCTAAAAAAGAATTTCACAAATAAAGCATAAGCTAAAAATAGAGATGTTTTAACGATCGAATTTGCAAAGGGAAAAAAGTATAAGTAGTTTATTGATTCTTGGCATGTTGAATGAAGAGGGATTATAAGTTAATGAAACTTCGACCAAATTTGTGTTAGGTTCTAGTGTTAAAAATGTGAATGAAAATGGAGGAAAGAAAAAGTGAAATGTGCTTTCAGTTTATGAAAGAAGTGTTTCTCCCCCCATTGGTAGAAGAAAGAAACTTGTTGTGCTTTAAAGTAGAAGCACTACTCCAAGATATTAGTGAGGTAGGAAGAAGACAAGTTTCACGCCGTTGTCGTCGCTCGACTTGGCTCCGGCTTGATCGAGAGTCTATCTTTTTAGACAAAATTCATTTGAAACTTAATTGTTTAATGAATATCAGTTGTTACTATGATTCTTCGGTAGAACTTGATGGTGGGGGAGAAATGTAACACCCCTTACTTTCCTAAACTCACTTGATACCTTGGGATCATACCTACATAGGTGTTGAGATGCCATGCATATGTGTTTTATAGTGTCATTGGTGAAACATTTGATATCGGACTTAACATGTGCGATTAGATCCTCGTAGGAGGTGTTTTGTGATTTCGTGGAGCATTTGGGTAAGAACTCGTACACATTCTAACCTCATTTGGTGACTCTAAGTCATGTTTACTTGATGGTTAAGATCACTAAGTAAGTATTTTGTAGTGTTTTGATAAGGGATTGGACGATACGTAAACATTGGCTAAGTGGACGAAAATTTCAGCAAAGTGCTGAAACTTGCGCCACTACCCTGTTTCAGGGGTGTGGCGCAAGCCACCTGCAGCCAAAAACTTCAGAGAAGGCTGCAAACTTGCGCCACTACCCTGTTTCAGGGGTGTGGCGCAAGGCACAACATTATGCCCTTTCCGGAGTCGTTTCGTAACGCAATCCTACGATGATTCTTGAAAGGTTTCTTTTGGTTCTTTGGAGTTATTTGAGTATTGTTAAAGATTCAAACACTTCAATATACTCCTACATACTCCTACATGATCAAAATCATGAAATGTGAATAGTGATCCAAAATGTTCAATGAAGCCAAGGGCGACTAGAATTCCAATTTTTGCGATCGAAAGGACGAATGAGAATTGTTTAAAAGAATATTGTCGTGACATTATGGAATTATGTAAACATGAGATATATGGTGAATAATACATGGACGTTCATGGATATGTGTTATTGGGCCCAATTTGAGGCCCAAAATGAAAGAAAATACATGGGCCCAAAGGCAAAAATGATCCATTCTTTCAATAATTGACCAAGTGAACATATCATGTAATGCCAAGTGTGGCTAAGGATTACTTGAGGTCCATATAAAGTCCCCCAAAATCAGATTTTTATTTCCCAAAGCCTCTCATAACTTTTGGAGCTTTATACAAACATTTCCTTCATTTCCAAACCCTAAAGCAAATAAACCCTAAGGCATATTTGGACAAGATCATCCTATTCCAAGCTTTGGTAAGTCTTTATTTTTATGGATTAACATATTATATGCATGGAAGATGATGTATATTATGCTAGATGTGTTGGCAAGGTGGTGAATAGTGTATTTTGCCTTTGGTGAAAGATGTGTCATCTTGGTAATTTGAACTTGAAGTAGGCCTTGTGCCTTTGATGAAAAAGCATGGTATGGACAAAATATGAACATGTATGGTGTTATTTTTGGCATTAAATTTTTTCTTGTCTAAAAGTGGAAATTATTGGATTTTGGCCGATATGTGTTATGAATTGTATTAAGGTACTTTGATGGATTATTTGTGATGTATTATGGAAGGAGACGTATTGTGGTGGAATGTATTGATTTTCATGTATTGGTCAATGTTGGGAATATTATGGAATTTTTGGAATAATAGTATGATCAATGGTTTTGTCAAGGGGAAATGACATGTTTAAAGCCAAACATGTAATTCATTGACATGGTATGCATTTGTAAAGTAATTGGTGGTTAATGTGAATTTCGTTATGTATTTGTAGAGTGACACATAAAGAAGGAGAGGGATTATTATCTACGCATCTAAGGTTGTATATTCATATTGCGAATTCAAGGTATGTAAGGTTACTTTGTCCGTATCTTTCTGCGGCAAAGAGTGTCCATCTTGACATGTCACTAGTTCTATCCCGAAATGTGCTAAGGTATCCGATATCCGTTTATCACTAGTCATTGTCATATATTTTCTACTCATGGATCATTTGTGAATCTCATGTCTCATATTCATGGTTAATGTTCCGAAAGCTCAAATAAAGTTACGTACCAATATTCCAATAGTGACTATACTTGTGTCTCTTGTTCATGGATTATTGTCCAATGGTTCCAATGGTATCATGGTGCTAGTAATGTTATAATTCTCATTGATATTTCTTCACATGTCCTTCACTCATTGGTCAATGATTCAAAGCTTCCAACAATGTTGTGTTCCAAAGTTCAAAGTGATGTTGTGACTATCAAAGTAACAATCTCAAAGTAAAGATCAAAGTAATGCAAATGTGGTCAATGATCAAGTACGGGTGGCAAGTCTAGGGGCGTAAGCCTAGCTCGACTCGATCCCGAGATATGGATTTATGGGTGGCAAGTCTAGGGGCGTAAGCCTAGCTCGACTCGATCCCGAGGGTGGCAAGTCTAGGGGCATAAGCCTAGCTCGACTCGATCCCTATATGATGATATGATATGAAAGACCCACTGATCAGTAGGGGCCCGGGTACATTGTGATATGTAATGACAAATGAGTATTGAATGTAAAGAAAGCAATGAAAGTAATGAAAACAATCCACATGGTTCCCAAAATGCAACATAGTGACTTACTCACATGGTCTATTCATTTGTATTGAGTTCATTAGTATGTTCATGTGTTACAAAGTTTCATTTGAGCCTTACATACTCAGTACTTATTTCGTACTGACCCCTCTCGGGGAATTTACCTTACTTGCTGCAGCCGCAGGTCCCAGTAGGCCTCCTCAGTAGATTGCCAGTGTTAGCGGTTCTTTGGTGAGCTCCAGCTCATTCGGGGCTTCTCCGAGTCAGAGTATATATATGTTTTGGTATTGCACATGCTATGTAAAGCGGGGACTTGTCCCGACTTTTGGTTTGTTTTTGGTCAATGCTCTTGTTAGAGGCTTTTGTAGACGGATGTGGGTGTAACAGTGTAAAAGACATATGTTGTTTTGACTGGATGGCCTCAACGGCCATGTTTCATGTGTAGGTATAAATATGTCCCATGTTTTCCTTTATTCATCTTTCACATTATTATGCAATGGTGGTTATGATTATGATATGCATATGATTGAACATAGGCACAGGTTGATTCTCTCGGGCCTTATCGGCTACGGGTGCCAATCATGTCTCGATGGGATTCGGGGAGTGACAAGAAATTATTTGAGTTCGAGCGTTGGAGCGACACTGGATTCCTGCAAATAGTCCACCCATATTGGCATGGTTATCTTGTCATTCATCTGCAACTTGTGTTTTGGGCCAGCTACTTGTCAGCAATTTGGAAAATGTGATTATATTTTACAGTTTTAAATAAACCAGACTCATAATTTAATTTGTTGAGTAAAGTTTTATTTTATTCGATTCTATTTATATCAATTTTATTAATCTGATTATGACAGAAAATATTTTGATGCAAAGATGAGGTGTAATGGTTATCAATAAAGTTGGTATGAGAATTCAAGTTCAAACTTTACCGGAGGCAATAACCATTAGGTGATTTAGTTCCTTTTGCTAAAATCTTGAGGAACAGAATTATCTGGATAGCAATACCAAATAAAATAGTCGATCGAGATGACAACATCACTATCATATTTATTTTTTTTTAAGAAACATAATATGAGATAAACATATGATAGTGGTTGCGATAAGAGTTAACATTTGGGGCAAAGTCAACTGATATATGCTGCAGCATTACATGTGGTTGGTTTTCATTCATTAAATAGAAGTAATTAGTAGGAAATTTCTATGAACTGTAATGGAAAAGAATATACATTTTGTAAAGAAATCCAAATGGGTTTCAACCGTACATTTTTTACTGAGTACCTTTCACTATCTCTTAATTCTTCTCATTTATGGGTTTACACAAACAAAAAAAATAAAATTGAACCGTACCCTTACTTTTGATAGGTTGTTATCTTGAATCACATGAATGAATGAAGTCAAGTCGTGTTTTCGGTGACAGAGAAATTATCTTCCTTTTCTTCGCACCTTCATCCTCTTTAACTTTTAGTTGTCCATTATGTGCATATTACATTGGAGTTTTGAAAGAATTTCCTACTTACTTCTGTTATGGTACATATTATTTCTTTAGACTGGTTATTTATCGTCAATAGCAATGAAGTCGAGTAGTCGTATTTTGTCAGTCACAAAGAAATTGCTAGGATTTTACCTTGCAGTTTCAAATAAACCATGGAAAATATCTCAGGGAAGAAAGAGGAAGTTCTTGACAAAGAAAAAGTGAATGACATGGCCCTGTCCTTAAGCAGACGACTTGACTTCCAAAACACTCAGGGTCCTACTCCCTCCGTTAGTTTTAGTTGTCGCGTTTCGTTTTTTTGATAGTCAATTTTTAACTAATTTTTAAAATTAAATTAGATTAGATCAATTTGATATTTTAAAATTAAAATTTAAATATTCAAAAACTATATGAAAATACATAAATTGCAATGTTTCTCATATCAATATGATGAAAAACTACATATTAAAATATTGGTCAAAGCTTATATCGTTTGACTCTTAAAAATGAAACTATGACGACTAAAAAGGAATAGAGGGAGTACTTGAATCATTTTTCAGAAAGTTATTTTTGAAATTGTTAAATGTGTTACATTCAATTACTGTAATTTTTTACATAAGAGACTAGAAGGACTTGCTTAGATGGCAAGGATGAAAGCTTCTAGAAAGATGTTAAAAATAATGAAGTAATTTATTAAAGAATTACTTCAAACTTCGCCAACAAGATGAAGAATTACAAAACCGTAGAGATATCTGGAAAAAAAAAAAAAACAGAACAGTTTCTTCTACCTATTAGGTCTCAGTTTCTTTTAGAAAACCTATTAGATCTTCTTGTTTTACTTCTTCAAAAGACACAAAAGTCTTTTGCCCACCCGCAACCCACCCCGTTGTCGGAGTTCAAATCTCGTGATTGATACATTCTTAGAACACTTTCGGTTTTTCTCCTCTTTTTCTATTTTCTATTTTCAATTTGTTTGCCTATTATAATGCATAACATATATTCAAAAATTAATTTGTATTCTTTGATTTTAGGGTTGTTCCATATATTATTCTTTTATATTTATTATTTTTTGTTGTTTTGCTTCTCAAAATTTCAACCCCGAATTCATCACGACAAGCCGACAAGTATATGATCCCTTTCAAGATAAAATTTGGGACAAAGTTAAAAATATATAGGACTTCAAATAAGAAAAGTTTCTACCTAGGTGGGCTCTACTCCAATTGAATTATTGGACCTAGTCAACTAATAGAAGCAAGTAGTAGGAAATTTCTGTGACGACCTCTTTGAACCGTATTTGAAAGAGAAAATGGTCAAAAACACACTTTAAGTCTCACGTTTTTGTGTGTTTTCTATCTGAACTATCTATAAATTTTTCCCTTTTCCTACCTGTCTACCTGAACCATGGTGATATGTGTTAGGGACAATATATAGTGTCCCTTACAATGCATGATAGTTTAGATAGGAAACTCGCAAAAAGATGATACCTCGAGTGTTTTTTACCATACTTTGTGAGAAGTTGCAACAATTATTCAAAAGATGTTGGATCACTTTATTATTCAAAAGATATATCATGTCGTTCACTAATATCTCCACGGCTTGTGTGGTTGTTATTATTTGGGACGGATTCAAAATTTAAATTTCAATGATTTAATTTTAAGATTCTTAATATTGAACAAGTTGTAATAATCAACTATTGTTTAATGACATGCATTTTTATTTTTAATTTATTATCTCTTAAGATTAATTGTTTAGTTGAGTGTACATACTAGATACGAGTAACCAATTACTAACTTACTACCAATCTCCAAAAAATAAATAAATAAATCTCAATAATATTATTCTTGACCAACCCTTCTGATTTTTCAAAAGGGTCGTGTATCCCATGAGGCAATTTTGATTGATCCACTACATTCTTGATTAGTTCAAACTTAGTCTAGATCAATAACAATATTAACAAATTTAGTGTAACTTTATAAGTGGGATTTGAGAAAAGTTATGTGTATGTACGTATACCTTATTCTTTTTTTGTGAAGATAGAGAGACTGTTTTTGATAAACTCAAAGTTGTTTAGATCATATGTATAATTTTTGTGGTCCAATATTTTATTTGAGACAAGAGGACCTTTTTAAAGAAATCTTTAGACGGTAGTTTAAGAGGTACATAAGCTTAAAAAAAATACTCAAAGTATTTTCATATAATAGGGTCTGAAAAAGATAAAGTATATGCAATTTATATTCTATTTCAAAAATGAGGTAGAGAAACGGTTTTTGATAGATCTTCACTGAACAGTTGACCAAAAAGAAAAGCTGATGATAATTTACGCTTTTTAGGACCATTGGTGGCACTTTGGCCCAAAAGATTTGGCACAAACATCTATAACAAGGACAATGACATGAAATCCTATGGAATCGTTTGATTGGAGGGATTAAATGAATTATTTAGATATAAAATTTGAAATTCAATTTATTTTATATTTGATTGAAGATATTAATTAAAATTAAGAAAATATTATTTCTCAATCATAGGAATATATCTCATATAGAAGATGTAATTACTATCCTGACTTTGAATTGGACTATAATCTCAAAATAACTTTGTTTTGAATCAAACGAGCCCCATATGATTAATCAAGGAGTTTGACTCAAAATTTATTATTATTGTAAGAAGTACGGCTGCTATGATATTAATTTAAACATTCAATTTGGTATAAAAATTTAATTAAAGTACTTACATTGGGATGGATGGACTTAAAAGTAAGTACAATAAATTATGTGTACTTGGTATCTTAAAATAAAGTTTTGTCCATGACAAGGAAAACTAACTTATGTTATTACTCCCTCCTTTTCATTTTAACTGTCGGTTTAGTTTTTTTTTTTTATGCTTATTAAGAAAATAATAAATATAAAATATATTTTATTAAGTTACCTTTATTTAATACAGATAGATTGTTTTTTTCCTTTTAAATATTGTGCATACTTCTTTAATGTTGCATGTCTGAGCTAAGATCGGTTGAGTCGGGTAAGATTGCCTGGCTTACTTACTAAATGACTCATTTCTTTAGTTTAGCGTGCAATCTTCTCTTCTCCTTCACCCCGCCCGAAAAATAAGAACCAAACTCCTTTATGATCCATTCATTTTGGCAAGCAGGGAGGATCCAGAGCATTGGCCCCTCTTACACGCTAAGCTATTCTCGACGACGATATCGTCATCGAAGATGAGTGGGTGGCTAATTGTTATTGCGAGCTAATTCCGCCACGCTGTTCTTTTCCACTTCACGCAATAGCGCGCTCCAAGCAAGCGGGTTCGCCAGTAGTAGCCTCTTGAATTAGTCGAGTGTGGTTAGAGGCAATCTCAACCTATCATCAACGCGACTTTCTTATTTATAAATAGCTATTAAATGATGACTTTGGTTTACTAGATACATTAACATATTGTTTAGATTGATTTTTTCCTTTTAAATATCGTGCATTCTTCTCTAACGTTAAGCATACAATTGGAAATCATTATCAATTTTAATCCTGAATTTTTAACATGAGAATAACTTTTTTGAGCAACAATTAAAATGAGACAGAGAGAGTACCTAAATAACAAAATCCAACATTCACATATGAAAGTATCCAATTACTACAACATTCACAAAAAGCAAAAGCAAATTTCTTTGCATCAAAGTGAAGAGTGGAATCTTAGGTTTTTTCTTTTTCTTTTTCAATGCTTTTTATTTTTTTTGATATTACACATCCCTAGAGCTCATCTTCACTTAGAAATCTCCTTTTCAATGAAAAATAATACAAAAATAAATCTCTTTCTAAAAAGACTAAATACATAAAAAGAAAAGCAAAGGACAAGTTGATGTAGATCATCGAGTAAAAGGCCAGCAAAAGCAGATCAAATTTGTAGAATTCATTTATAATTAATTATTTACCTGCAAAAAGAAAAACAAGAGAGAACACAATCAATTCCAGCAGTATTTTATGAGAATGAGAAAATTTATGTAAAAGGTAGAAGTAAAAAAAAAAAAAAAAAAAAAAGAAAAAGATTAGACCAAAAAATGTTAATAAATGAGGGTAAGAAAGTAATTGTATTTACCATTTCTTCCAAACATTCTTCTCATGAAAGTTAAGAAAATGATGAGAAGAGCAACACCAGCTAATAATCCAATGATAAGTGCAAATGTCTTCTCACTTTCACTATGGGAATCTGCCAATAATTTAATTAATTAGATGGACTAAAATACAATTCATAATATGAACCTTAACCTATATATGAGAATAAATGTGAATATTCCTATGTACCAAAAAACTGTGAATATTCCTACCGCCAATGATTGTGGTATGTACTGGAATAGTTAGTACTCCTCCAAATTTTTAACCAAAGGTATCACATTCGAGCCTTGGACGTATACACTTTACACAAAGTGAAACTTCTCGACGTGAATCAGAATTAGTGGGCTTCAAAGTAGGTAGAAAGTCAAAGAATGTGAATATCCAACTCAACGTACACTCATATAGCTCATCTAGATGGGTCGGGTGTTTATTAAAGTGAAAATGCATATTACTTGCCTATAGTTAATCGATATATAAATGTGTGTATATGAAAGACACACGGACACACGTTTTTCATTCACCAATTTGATGTAAATACTAAAAGCGGATAACCTTTTACATCATCGAAATGTAATTTAACCTAAAAATAATAATTCAAAATGTACTCACCATGATGATTAGGTTTAGCATAAAGATGAGCTCCCTTAGTTGTATACCTAGCATAACATTTTCCCAAAAACATATCACCATAAACACCACCACCACACTCTTTTTTCAACCGTCCGATCGCCTCCGATAAACAATCTTGACATTGGGCCATACTCAAATCACCCACACGTTGGGCCATACCTTGAACATCCGCCGATCCACCTACCCGATAAAGCCCATTACCACCCATTAAGCTACCCAAAACAGCATCCATCCGACCCATTTCATCTAAATCAGGCCCATTAGACGGCCCACATTTCTTCATCAGCACAGTTTTATCCTCCGAGCCCAAAAAGGAAATGTTATCGTACTTCACGAAACACCCTTATAATTGTAGAGCTCCACCACATGTCTGGGGGCACAACTCGATGAATTGATTCACCGAGCGTGCTAGACATGTGGCGCAATCCGGCATGGACAAGTCACCTCGACATTGATATAGACCATTGATCATGTCTTGTTGAGTGGACCCCACTATGCTATATTTGTTGTACGATGAGTAAGTTGCTGAGTTGACTAGGGAGGTCAATAGCGAGTTTAGATTCGACTCGTATGGCGAGTCGGACACATATTTTATTTGTGAGTAACCACCATAAATAAAACTGTCAACTGATGAATCAGAGAAAATTATAGGAAAGAAGAAAGAAAAGAAAATGTACATGAAAATTAGAAGAAAATGGAGAATTTTAGCCATTTTCTTGAGAAAATTTTAGAACACTCTATAGCTATGAATGTGAGAGAGTTTGCGATATGGTAACTTCAATGAGTATTTAAGGAAAAAAGTTGTATGCTTTCTTTTTATATTATGGTTATTTTTTATGAACATATCACCTATGACATGCAAAAAGTTTGAGGGGAGGAAATGGAAATAGCAAAAGGTTATGGGCCAAACTAATCCATTCTTTTAAATTGGTAGGCTTTTATATTAATTAATTAAATATTTCAAAAAAGCAAACGCAAAAAGAGAGCAACTTTGCTTGATCAAATAAAAGTTGTACCTTTTTAGTACTACTTACCATTAAAATTTGAGCTAAATAATTTATTTACTAAGCTTTACATAAATGATTACATGGTCATCTTTTAGCCTTTTTACAAATTTATTTTTAATTTTATATTTTTTTCATAACAAGTTTTTATTTTTATATATAAAAGATATGAAAATAAAGCATAAAAATTACACCATATATACAAGGGTAACAATATTTTTAATATATATATGTAATAAATGTTGACTTTCCTCCGTTTCTTTTGTGTTCATTATTTTTTACATATTTTGAACCTTTTACTAAAAATCTTGATTCCTCCACTTGCCACGACCTTACTGAATCCTAAATAAACTAACTAAACAAATGAATAGGAAAATAAAGTTTGGGATATTTAAATTCTTTTGATGCATGTATACGCACCAAACTCGAGTTTCTACATCTGTTTTGATGCACTGCAGAAAGGAATTTGGGGGTCGATTATTGGGAGAAATTATTCCTCAAATAATTAGGATTGGAGAGTTTCTTCAGCAAATTTTGACTTTCATCGAAGGAGAGAGTGAACAAATAAAATGTAGAAATTTGAGGAAAATATACTGTACTCTTTCCTATTTATTTTTTTATAGACTTAATAATAATGAAATAAAGAAAAAGAAAATGGGGTGGGGTCATTTTATTGGCGCATGTATGTAACCTATTTATTATAACTGGGTTTTATGTCTAGGTCAGCATAAAAGGTAGAAATAATTACGGGAAAAAAACTTCAGGGGGGTAATAGGACCTCTTAAAGGAAAGGTGTGTAATTGAAAATATGGTAATAGTATAGGGGGCAGTTATACCTTTTGCCTATCTTTGACATTATCATTAATAAAGAATACACCAAAAATAGTATATAAGCTAGAATACAATCCTAACCTTTTATATTTATTAGTCCACATTTTAACCATCAAAAGCTACATTGATAATTACTTGAGCAAAATGTAATGGAGCAGAGTTGAACCCTTCGACTTGTACCATGGAAACAAACTCCTGAAATGGGCCAAAACCCAAAAGTCTAAATCTACTCGAAAATTGGGTCAAATTTGCCGTTTCCAATCATACGTTATTGGAACCTTTTAATTTTGACCCTTAATTATAAGGCACCTTATAAGTTTCTGAAGTAATTACAAGATATACTAAAGTAATTGTCTAGATACATAAGTCAAAATTCGGGTGTATCTGAGATACATAGGCCTAAGATACACGCGATTTCTCTTTACCCGATATATTTTATAATTAATTTAAAGTTAAGGGAGTTATTTATTTGTTACGAAAAAACTTCAGACCTCTCCGAGAGCCAAACTTTAGACCTTAAGATTAATGTTCCGAATTTGAAGTTGGCTTTATATTATCAAGTCTGAAGTTTGAATTTCTCAATTTAAATTTCAAATTCAATAGTATGTAGTTTGAAGAGATGGTTAGTTTAATATTTTTCATTTTTGTTATAAACTTTTAACTCTTTATCGCTGAGGTAGGATAAGATCTACGTACATGTTGTTATTGTTGTTGAAACTCTGGCTATTCTTTAAATTGTGATACTACAAACAACTATTTATTCACTTCCTCCTCCCAATGGTTAAGAAAAACTGTATTTGTTTTCTCAATGATACCGCAAATTAAACTATTAGTCTTTCATATAAAAGCAAACTGTTACGAATTAATATTCATAGCCATAACTAATTGGAATTAAAAATCATTAAAAGATAGGAAAAGGGTCAAATATACTCCTAAGCTTTGCAATTTAGAGCAAATACAAATCTTGTTAAAAAAATGATAGATATATATTTTCGCCGTCTAATAAATAATGCATATATATCCTCACCGTCTAACAAATAATGCATATCAAAAGAATAAATATGCATCATTTGTTAGACGTTAGGATATATATGCACTACCAACCGCTATATTCCTCTTTTTCCATGGCTCTAGACCAAGAAATAGTCGACTACAAACATAAACATAAGAAAAAAAAAAGCACATACGATTCTTTAATCTATCGCCTGTAGGCTGTAGCTAACATAATTTATTTTAATAATTCATTATTAAATAAGATTAGTAATAAGTTTTCACCGTTTAGTAATAAAATTTATCAGTAATTGATTCTCATTTTTTAATTAATAAATAAAATCTGAACACCAAAACTTGACCAACACATCAAAAAAGAAAAGAAAAAGGGAATTATAGAAAATTGAGGGTATTGTAAAACAGTGGATTCAAGATCTGCATAATGCACCGATCAATAGTTTGACCTAACAGTCAACAAAACAAGTACGTAAAAATCATGAAAGATTAAAATTTAAATCTCATCGTCGAAAAAAAGATCTTACATGTATCATCCTTTGAAATACACCATAATTTGCATACAGACCTGAATCGATAAAATTATTTTTAAAAATAATTTACGATTCAGGTGTGTTTGCAAACTTTGACATACAAAGGCAATCAAAAGCTGCAAAAAAAGAGAACAAAAATGTGTATGAATTGATGTCAGGCTTCAAAAAGTGGCTAGTGTTTATATAGATAAATTGGGTAATGTTAAAGAAAATCTTGGCCGTTGAATTTATGCCCAAATAGAATATTTTGGAGGCTGTGTTTATACCACTTAGAAAACCCAAGTTATGTATAATTACATTTTTAGCCCTACTATATATTATGATAATTTAGTTAATTCCTACCAAATAATAATGAGAGACAATTACCAATAAACTATATTCCTACCAAATATGTTCAAAGAGAGTGGCTTGTGGAAAAAAATGCCCCAAGTTGAAGTAGATCTAGTGTCTTCAAGATCTACGTACTATCATAACATTATTAAAAACAATTATATATCATACCGTGTGCATATCATCCTTTGAAGTATGTCATAGTTTTCATACGAACCTGAATCGATATATGCACTATATTACATCTATATTGCTTAGACTCTTAAAATTACGCCAACTACATGCCGGATCCTTTAAAAATATTATATTTTGAGAATCTAGCATGGATGCTGCATTATTTTTGAAAAGTCTAAACAAAATTCGTACATTACCGATTCAGGTGCGTATCGAAGCTTTGACATACAAAGGCTATAAATCAAAACAATTGCTGAGGGTAAAGAAAAAAGAAAGTGGAGAAAAATGAGTATGAGTTTATGTGAGTCTTCAAAAAAGTTGCTAGGTATATATATATATATATATATTGAAATTATTCCATATACTACTATAAAGGTTGGAGGCTGTGCTTATAACACTTAGAAAACCCTAGTTCTATGAAATTACTTTGTAGCCCTTTTAGATAATTATATTATGACATTATTAACCTTGATGTATTCATGTTGGACATCTTCTTATATTGTTGCACTATTTATATATGACAGAAGAAAGGGCCAATTTCTGTTTTCATTTGACCCTTCTCGAACTTTATCTTGTTTTTATTATTAAATATTTATTTTCTGTCTAATTTTTATTTTAGCTTTTATTTCAAGTTTAGTAGGTTTTATTTGAAAAATTGTGAAAGAGATTTCAAAAAATAAAGTCACATTTTAGGATTATTATTTTTAAGAAAAGGAAATTTGCAAAAAAAAATATATTTTAGTTTTATTTAGTTTTTAATAAATAAGCTAATAATTTGAGTATTTTCATAGTTACATTTTTTATTTTTAGTATAGCGTTTTAAATTTTCTTATATTTTGTTAGTCTAAAAATAATTAGCTTAACAGTTTTATAAGTGTATTTTATTCTTTATTACTCTTTAGGAAGAAGAAGAAAAAGAGTGAAATTAGAAAAAGAAGCACTGAATTTCCTAAAATAATTAAACCTACGGTTACTAATCCTAATCCCCTCATCTGCCCTCTTCCCCACTAATCTACCCCATTCCCCTCTATGCCCACAACTGACACTTCAACCAACACTCACACACACAGCACATGCACAAAAACATACATGCTCTATATATATAGACCATGATCATACACAGAAAATAGAAAACATGGACACAGAAAAAAAGAACAACAACACTTAGCTTGGAAAAAAAAAAGGAAGGGAACACACACAACAACACTTAAAAAAAGAAAAGAGGGAGAGACTATGAGAGTTTAAGGGAAGGGAGAGAGCACAAGATAGAGAGATAAAAATTTGAAAAAAAAAAAGAAAAAGAAAAACAGAAACAGAGTGTGCACATCGAAAAATAGAGACTAAGAGCTCTACATGGGAAAATCCTTCGTCACTGACAAAGCACCATTAACACCATCTTCCCCATTTTCAACTATATCTTCGTCTCCGTTTGGGTTTGTTTTGGTCGAGGTCGAGGTTCGTCAATCAAAGCCCCCCGTGCAATACATTTTATACGTGAGCCTGGAGTTTCTTTGAATGTATTTTGCTAGTCTATGTACTTTTGCCTTCTTACTTGACGAGATGAAGGTCATGAGATAAATGTAGTTTGATTTTCTCGGGCCTAGAACTAATATTTATGGCCCAAATTAATTGATGTATTATTAAGGGACATTTACATAAATAGTATAAATATGTACTCTTATTTATCAATTATAGTACATGAGTTGATAGCATAATTTTGTTTTACCAAAAATAGCAAAATACATATATAATACATTTTTAAACACAATTTTAATATAGTAACACATAAACTAACTTGAATAACATTTAAATGTTTCAAATTTAATTATAATACATTTTTAACATCATTAATAAAAGAAAAAAATAAACAACAAATTTAATACATTTTGAATTCAATATATTATACGTATTAAAGACATATTTCAATATGCGTGGTAAATATATATAACTAAAACATTTTTTAATACAAATGTATTATAAATATTATACGTGAATTTCAACCATTTGAATTCAATATATTATACGTATTAAAGACGTATTTCAATATGCATGGTGAATATATATGACTAAAACACTTTTAATACAAATGTATTCAAACATTCTGAATTCATAAAAATGTATAATATTGAATTCGAATTGTATTACAACGATCATTTACGTTTAATACATTTTGAATTCAATATATTATAAGTATGAAAGACTTATTTCAATAAATGTGGTGAATATATCTAACTAAAATATTTTTAATACAAATATATTAAACCTTAAAAATGGCACCGTTCAACTCCTCTTCCTCCACCATTAATTTCAGTGGCAGGGATTGTTCATTGTTGGTGCTTTTGGTGGTGAAAAAGCTTCAGGTGGTGGTCGTGAGGCAGGTAGTGATTCTTGGAACAATCCATTGATAAAAGTCAAAATTAAAGATAAAGTTAAGCTAACAGTCGTAATTAAGTAAAAGTTTTACTATTAATGGTAATATAAAGCCTTAAAAGTTATTAATTATGTAAAAAACTGTATTATTAATTGGGAAAGGGACATGGGCTGACCTTTTTAAAATCAAATGGCCAAAGTTTGGCATAGTGGACATTCATGGCCAGTCGGCCTAAACAAATTCCATATTATGGTCAATTCCTAATTTGGGTCATTTTGCTCCAGGTAATTTAGAATATACCATACGGATACAATTCATATACCATACTGATACAGTTCGTAAAAAAAAATAGAGTAACGAATTTATGGATAAAAATTGTATCATTGTTATATAGAATATACATTTTTTTAATATGATGTGCATAGAACTTGTATCATTTGTTGTATAAAATATGTATATGTATAAAATGCATATAGAAATTGTATATTTATGATATATTATTTATTTGTATAAGATATGTATCGAAATTGTATCAGTATTGTATAAGATATCTATCGAAATTGTATAAGATATGTATCAAAATTGTATCAGTATTATATAAGCTGCCAGCGAAAGGCTAGAAAATGGAATTAAAATTCAATGGCCATTTTCGTGTCAATAGTTTCAGCCGAAGTGCAATTTGTGTCCTTTTTCCTTATTAATTTAGTGTGAGGATGAGCGAGACGGGTTGCAGATTTATTCAAGACCACTCGCAATAAGGAAAAGAAAAGAGAGGGAAAATTCATTTGTAAGCGAGCGAGACGAGTTGCGGTTTAATCTAAAACTCGTTACAAAAAGAGTGAGAAGTGAATAAGATAAATGGTCTCGAGTTTACAGGATACAAACAAATGCATTTAACGCTAGATAAGCTTTAGGCATGATAAATTTGATTTCGATTAAGGATGCATTTATGCATCTTTCTCGATATGCTTAATAACAAATAAAGAAATTCAGGGATGCAATTGTGCACCTTGGCGAAGATTGTCTTCAAAAATTAAATAAAATCGAGACACGTATACAGAGATTAGTATCTATGGTGTATTTGAGTGAAGAAGGCTATATGTCTAGACTTAGAATGCAGTGATGCATCTAAGTCGAGACCAATAAAAATTCAACATTAAAAATGAGTGAATCAAGGCCTACAAATGCAAATTTATCCAAAATAGTTTAAGTTACGTATA
Organism: Capsicum rhomboideum; assembly: GCA_031232105.1. NCBI lineage: Eukaryota > Viridiplantae > Streptophyta > Magnoliopsida > Solanales > Solanaceae > Capsicum > Capsicum rhomboideum. The sequence continues at coordinate 51,899,718 of CP124707.1, forward strand.
AGTTGATAAAAGCGATCGTGCTAGAACCACGGGACTCGAGGGGTGCCTCATACCTTCCTCTCGGTCAACAGAATTCCTTACCCGGTCTTCTGTTTTCGCAGACCAATAAAAAGTTATTTTCTTTTGATTAGGGATTTAAAAATGTGACTTGGAACACCATAACTCAATTCCAAGTGGCGACTCTATAAATAAAATAATCCCTATTTAATACCGTCACTTTAATTGGAAAAACCCTTCAACCCCAAAAAAAAGAGTGTGTGTGTGTGTGACAAAACTAAAGAAACAAATGCATAATAAAAGAAAATTTACACCTTAGTACTGCAATTCCTCCATCATACCCAGCTTCCCATGGTTTTGTCAAGAACTATACGTAAAGATTTTTTACGTTATCAGTTAATTTTAATGTCACGCCCGAATCCCTTCGGGATGTGATTGGCACCCGAAGCCGATATGGCCCGAGAGAACCAATCTTTGCTCACGTACATTCGTATGCATATCCTCATGTGAATCTTATTATACCTCATGTAACTATGCGGAAATCATGGACATGGAAACATACGCCATATCTATACATATATGCAACTTGGCCGTTAGGGTCATCAAGTCAAAACGATCACACGTCTCTTACATTCACATACCCACGTACGTCTACAAAAGCCTCTAACAGATACATTTACCACATCAAAACAACTGTACAACTGTGACTCGAAAAGTCCCAAAGCAACTGGGGCTCACCAAAGATCCTCAATTAACTGTCAACCTACAGTGGAGGTCTACTAGTGCCTGCACCTACAACATGTAAGGTAAGTCCCCCGAGGGGGTCAGTACCAAGAATGTACTGAGTATGTAAGGCCCATAAGAAATTCATCATACATACTAATAATAACAATGATGGAATCAATACAAGAGAAATAGCAAATGTGAATAAACTCTCTCTCTTTCTGTATGTGGGGAATCATGTACATTACGTTCTTTACTTCTCTTATCTTCATATTCATTCATCTTTATTGTTCTACCCATGCTAGGCTGTTCTGTAGCCCCTGGGATGAGATTAACTCATGCTAGGTACTTTGACCCCTGGGATGTTATAGGAACCCATGCTAGGCTTTCGTGTCGCCCCTGGGATGTCCTGAGATAACCCATGCTAGGCTTATCGCCCCTGGGATGTATCATGATAACCCATGCTAGGCTTATCGCCCCTGGGATGTATCGAGATTTATCGGGATCGACCCATGCTAGGCTTTCGTGTCGCCCCTGGGATGCCACCCGTGTTATTGGGATCGACCCATGCTAGGTATTTAACCCCTGGGATGCCACCCAATAAACATTACTTCTTTCTTTCATTACTCTTTCTTCATTACTCTTTCTTTCATTACTCTTTCTTTTCATTCTATGAGTGATACCTTGATGATGGAAACATTCTTGAAACTTGAAACACAAGCATACACTACTTCACGTCTTTACTCTTGTAAGATTGACATCTTTACTTGTGAGGGATGGATACATTAACTTGCACATTACTTTTGAGAGATTGGTACTTTTACTTGTGAGAGATTGGTATCAAGATAATCATAATCTTATTTGAAGCTTTGGAGCAATAATTAATGAGTGAGAAATATGTGAACAAACATTATTGGAATTGAGACTTATCAACCATGCCCATCATTATGTAACCCATGAACAACAACGACTAATGAATGAGGGATATGTAACTTAAGAGTGAATAGATCCTCTCTACCTCCTTACTCTCTTTGAAATCACAATGTTATGACAACTTTGGAACTTCAGTCATTAAATAAGAGATATGAGAATCATACTTCGTCTAAGAGTAGGACACATGTGAATAACCACTAACAGAACTTTGGAACACAACCTTATAGGGCTTTTGGAACATTACCAATGAACATGAGGCATGAGATTCACAATTGACCAATAAGTAGGAAACATGTGATAATAACCATTGGTAACCGGAAGTAGGATACCTTAGCACACCTCGGTATAGGACAAGTGTAACGTCACAGTGAATACTATATGTTGCAGAAAGATACGAAAAAAGTAACCTTACATACCTTCACTTCCAAGTATGAGTACACGAGTCTATATATGAACACAACAGTCCAGCTTCTTCCTTACGTTTCACTCTACAATACAAGTACATATCAGAGCTTTCATTAGCAACTATTTACTATATAGGCGTACAAGATAACAATGAACTATATGACTGCCGTATAACGTCATGTCACCCCCTCACAATGCAATTCACTGTATTCTCATATCAACCATACCATAACATCCTACACATTGACCAAGATTTCATACAACAATAGCATTTCGCATCACATTTACCCTTTATGCCTTCTCATTATCATTCTGTCACATTTACTCCTATCAATTTGCCTCATAACAACATATGAACAATAATACATACTTAATACAGTCCAACATACCTCCATACGACACTTTAAAGTCATTAAAACGACATCACAAGTTGATAATTACATCCAAAAAGGGTATAGGGGCCTTCGGGGGTCGACTAGGTACGAAAACATACAAAACCGGATCTGGGGGTGACCTACGCTGCCACCTGCACCCGCAGGTGGCTGAGGTGCGCGTACAAATGCCCTTTGGCAGCAGCCAGAGGAATCTGCGTTGGCATCTGCGCCCGCAGGTGCCTCCGTCTGCGGGGGCCGATGCCCGTTTTGGTCCGAAATGGTTTCTTTTGGGTCTTTTAATGTCATGAATGGTCCATGATCATAACCAAACTTATTTTGACATATTTTTGATCATATCACATGCCAACAATCATTCATGGCCTCACAACACACATAACATCACCAAAACCACATTTTTCCTTCAATACACCACCAAATCCATGCACAATTTTGCAATAACAATTCCAAACATTATACACAAGGATCAAACAAGGTAAGACTATAATCACATCTCACATGTCAATATTAACTCCATCAAGTTCACTTCCTTCAAGATCACAAGTCCATGTTCAAGTTTATAAGGCAAAACCATCCTCCGATTTTAGCAAACACAAATTGTTTTACACTTAGTGAACTTCTCTCACTTCACCAACATAACCAACATGATATAAACCATATTACATGCATAAAATATATTTATCCATAATCATATACACTTACCAAGTCTTACAAGATGATGATCTTGGTCCAAAGGATGAAGGTCTAGGGTTTGTGTGAGAGAAAAATGTTTGAGAGAATTCTAGAAAAAGGCATGTGTGTTGTTGTTGAATAAAAATCTGATTTTCTCTTGCTTTATATGGTATTTAATGGTTATCCTTATCCAATTTAATGCATGTTGGCTTGGTCAACACAAGAATGGATCTTTTCCACATTTGGGCCATGTCTTCCATGTGATTTTGGGCCTCATTTGGCCCAATGGCACAAGACTCATGGAAGCCCAACAATTTAATGAATAATTCATCACATTTCTCATGTCTAACTAATTCCTTGAATGTACACGTATTCGTATAGGTTCAGTAACGTACGGGGTGTTACATTTAACATATGATAATCGGCCCGTGATTAGATCACCAGTTAACGTCTTTAATCGCCAGTTAATGTCTATCATAAAGATTTGCCTGCAGTTACTTTACAAGTGATCTGGTTGTATAAATATTGATTACACCTTCAACACATAGAACATAACCTCAAGTAAATCGTAACATGTCATAACAAAAAGAATTTCTAAATAAAATAAAATAATCAGGCCATTGTATGTACACGAGAGAGACAAACTTCCCTTATTGAATTGGAAAATTATTATCACGACTACCTGTGGCATAAACTTGGAAACCTACAAGAAGAAAAAATGATAGTTAAAGAAAGAAAAAGGATCATGACATGCATTGTCGGCTCTTCATCGAGGAGAGATAAAGGAAGAATTGCAAAAAAGGAATACACATGATTTGAGTTAAAACAGTGTGTTCAAGGTAGGTGGCCTATGTCACTATTGGTGTAGCCACATGCAACGAAGGGTGATCAGTTGAACACCTTTCGTCGAAAAATTATAGTATGTATATAGAAAATTGTATGAACTATATACGTTAAACGTTACTTCTTATACGTATATATTAAATCTTGAACATCCTTAAACGAAATTTCTCGCTCTGTCACTGAATAATGTCACCACCTTAGGGTGTAACCCTTTCCCAAACCTTGCGACACGAGATGCTTTGTGTACAAGACCTTCCGGCCCTTTGTATTGTGAGTGCATAATCTTCCAAACTCTTTCACCTTCTCAGTGCTTTCATCTTGATGAGACTTTCAATCAATATGCTAAATGAACAAACAACCAACTAAGAATGCTAATGCTATCGGGGAAAAGAAATAGAAAATCAACAGAACGTCGATCCTTCATTCAATGCAACAACTTTCCAACATCACTGTATGCAGTCAAATTTTCTATACATACAATATAATTTTCCAACAAATGGTGTTCATATGACCAACCTTCAGTCAACGTGGTTTCACCAATGACTGTTCGGGGGAAGGTATTTACACATGCCACTACTGGATTAAACTTGCTAGTAAAAAGACTTTGTTTCTAAGCCTAAAGCCAATGTGCAGATCTCATTTGACAGACAATATACTCTTGTGACTACCTCTTATACTTCTTTTTGTTCCCTGAAAACTGGAACAAGCTACTTTGTTAGCAAATGGAAGAGGTGATTATATTTCGAAATGAATTTTAAAAAGAATCGATTATTGTGTACCCAAGTTCTTTCCCGAAGCTCTTTCCCTGGCCAAGAGTTAAAGTTGTTCTGTAACAAACAGCGGAAACATGTGCCCTTGACAGACAGTGTATTGTTGTCCTCAAAGTACCATTGTCCCAGTTTGCACTGCAAAAGTAATCAAAAACCAAAAGAGTGAAAACTGTTAAAGCCACTTATAAGTAATTAAAACATAGACGATACTTATTACTTGTATAAAGATCGAAGTCAACAAGCTAGACAGCGGACAGTAAGAAAAAAAGATCTGTATTCCTAATCCACAAGGGAGAATAATAACTCTACCATTGGAGGTACATTTGATTCCTTGAAATAGTTCCCTTCGGTCCGTAAAAGATCTAACGAGATGTTCACTATCATCATATCTGGAGCAAGTGGCTTCATCATGGTGTTCACTATCGTCATATCTGATCCTCCTTGTCGCCTCAAGATCAGCCTCATCTTTATACAACAAACGAATAATATAACCTAATAAGCCCATAGCCATTTGGTGTTTTTCCATTTGCCTTAGATGTATCCCATAAGCCACCAAGAGGTACCAAGAATAAATGAATATCAGAATTTACAGAATATTCTGAAAGGTTGGATAAGGCAAGTTCCAGCGTAACATACAGCAAATCCCAAGAAGTTATCCGATACATACCAATTTTCAGGCAAATTGACTAATATACTTCTATCGATTCCTTGATGGTGGAACCAACTTGGGATACTCTCGTCCCATTTACTGGTAAACACTCTTAGTGACAAAGAATCTGAAGCAGAGATGCCATGCTGCAATGACGAGATTGTCTGAAACAACGAATTACAGATCCAATCTGCATATATTCTTTTTAATTGCTTTGGAAATTTTGGCAGCTGTTTAAGCCTCTCGCAATCTTGTAAGTCCAAGGATCGAAGAGCACCAAGTTGGGTTACGCTTCGAGGCAAATGCTCAAGATTATTTCCCCTGAGATTCAACTTTTTCAAAGAGGATAAGCATCCAATGTCTTCCGGAAGTCCTCCATCTATTAGATCACAGTAACTGAAATCCAAAGTCTCCAATTTTGGCATGCCTATGAAACCCGACAACACTTTGAGCCTCTTGCAATGTGACAAGTCGAAGGATCGAAGAGCGCAAAGTTGGGCAATGCTTCGAGGCAGAATGAAGTGTTTCAAAGAGGATAAGCATCTAATGTCTTCAAGAAATCCTCTATCTATTAGATTGCAGTAACTGAGATTCAAAATCTCCAAGTTTTGCATCCCCATGAAACCATGAAATCTGGCAATTCTTTAAGCTTCTTGCAATGTGATAAGTTCAAGGATCGAAGAGCACCAAGTTGGGCTATTCTTCGAGGCAAATGCTCAAAATTATTTCCACTGAGATACAACTCTTTCAAAGAGGATAAGCATCCAATGTCTTCAGGAAGTCCACCATCTATTAAATTGCAGTACCTGAGATGCAGATGTTCCAATGAGAGTAACCCTTCATTCACCTGAGGGAACACAAAGTTCACTCCATCGTTTGCTTCATATTTTTCAAAACTCAAGAATTTAAGCTTGTTCAAGCGGACGATGGAAGGAGGTCGTGAGATTAGAGTATAGCTGGCATGAAGCTCCTTCAAATTTTCTAAATCACCTATCTCTTCTGGCAAGCTTTCAAGTTTTGAGCATTCGGACACATTTAGCTTCACCAAACCTTTCAACATACCAATGCTGCTTGGAAGAGCTACAAGGTTTTTCATACAGCTCAAATCTATCTCTGTAAGATGAGTTTGGTTCTGAAAAAGACATGATGGAAATTCCCTTATCCCAGAAGGTCTCATGTGAATCTCTAACTCCGGCTTCATTCTTTTGAGTATTTCTGGAAATTTCTCTAAACTAGAGCAATCCCTTAAATCCAGATATTCAAGAGATTCCCCACTAACAGATGGAAACCTCTTAAGGCTTTCACAACAAGACAAATCTAAGTGGATGAGTTTTTTGCAATATCTCAGGGAAGGGTGAACCTCTTCAAGACTCCTACATCCATACAGATCTAAATGCTCCAAATTTGGCATTTCACGGTTGAGTATTTCTGGAAATTTCTATAAACTAGAGCATTGCCTTAAATTCAGATATTCAAGAGATTCCCCACTAACAGATGGAAACTTCTTAAGGCTTTCACAATAAGACAAATCTAGCCGGATGAGTTTTTTGCAATATCCCAAGGAAGGGTGAACCTCTTCAAGACTCTCACATCCATACAGATCCAAACGCTCCAAATTTGGCATTCCCGTGAAATCTGGTGTTTGCATCAGGTTTAAGGAGTAGCTGAGATCTATCCATCGTAGATACGGCAAATACTGTTATTCAGAACACACAAAGAAATTCTTTTATTAAAAAAAAAAAAAAATCCTCAAAAAGGGGGCAAATACTCCCATATTACTTTATTACGAGAGTCAACAAAATATTTTCTGCGAAAATTATAAATTGTTTTATTTTCACTTTTATAAATGTTGCAGAAACTAAATAAAGGTGTTATTACTATGATTTTTTAATGGTTTAACTACTCCCTTTTCTAACCTCCATAATTTAATTTTATTGATGACTTATTGCTCTTTTTCTTTACTCTAATTTTAGATAATAGAAAAGATAACTGATACATAACCTAAAACATTCGTTGATTTTTTTAAATTTCTCTATTCCTTTTTTTTTTTTCTCTTTTTCTTTTTTCTCATTTTTTCTTTATTCTTTATCTTTTTCTCCTTTTTCGTTCATTTGTTTTTCTCAAAATCATATTATTCTTTAATTTTTTCCCCCATAAACTAGTTTCATACTCATTTTTGGCTCCTTTCTTTTTCATTATTTATATTTCTTATTTGTTCTAATTTTATTCACTTTTTTGCTCTTTTCTTCAATTTTCTGCTGATTTTCATTGAGGTCTGTTTCAATCCTTCAATGAAACACTTTCAATCCTCCGTGATAACAACAGTATATAGAGGATTAAAGTAATTCTACATTATACCATGTCAGTATATAGATACATTGTAATGGTATCACGGAGGACTGTTTCAGTCCTTCAATTAGACCCTTCTAAATGTGATGGTATAAGGTGTAATATATAAACGTGAAAACAAAGTGTTTAATTCAGAAGCAATGTGTGAAACTTATATGTCATTCAAGAAAATGGTTGTAAAATCAAGGATGAGATTCATATCTTGCCAGCTAAATGTTTGAATGAGTTCTTAAATAGTTAAATTGTACTTCTTAGTTAATTAAGTTTATGATGGGATCTGAAAGAAAACGACATAAAGATATCTACATCTACATCTACATCTACAATATATTAAAAGTGTGAAGACCTTAAAAAAGTGATTTGAATTTAATGTCCTTCATTAAAAGACTCCACAATAGACAAAATCGTCTTTGCCTAATTTCCACGAATAATCATTTAATTAATCTTCATCATAAATTATATGGTAAGTTTTAAAAATTAAGGAGTCCTAATGTTTTTTAAATTAAGGCGTCAAAATTAAGGAATCGTAAACTATGTGGAAAATTGAAGAGTGCTAAAATATATATTAATAAAAGAATGTTTTTACGTGAGAATCCCTTTAGCTATTTCCTTTAATTTAGGACATTGAAGTTAACTAAGATTTTAACTTTTAAATCAAAATAATTAAAAACCTACTTAGGCTAGAAGACTCTCTATAAAAGAACCTGATGAAACGTATGTGGGTTTGCGCCTCAACGGCTAAATTAACCCACAAGGTCTATTGCAAATCATGCTATCAATTGCTGAGCTGTAAGACCTTATATGTATCCTTCGATTTATGTCATTATTTGTTGTTGCTTGTACCTCGCCTATCATATTATTTTATTATAGTTGTTGTCTGTTAATATTGTTGTTTAAATCTTATACTTTTTTTCTGAACTGCTTTGGACGATTTTTCTTTAGTCGAGGGTTTATGGTAAACAACCTCTCTACCTCTGAGGTAGAGGAAAAGTTTGTGTACGTACAATACTCTATCCTCCATAGGCCCCACTTTGTAAGAGATCATGTTGGATATGTTGTTGTTGTTGTATTCCTTTGGGCGTTTTGTGGGAAAACCGATCATCCTTATTTGTTTCTAGGTTCTTATTTATCAGCATAATTAATTATGAAAATTTCATGGTATCGTTCAGCTAGAAAAGCAGAATTATTGTTCTTTTACAAAAAGACCGAAGATGAAGTCAGGTGTAACACCCCGTACCTTCCTAACCCTATTTGACGACATTAAATAATGTTTACTTAAGTGTCACGAGCTATAAGTATGTATTTGGTAATGTTAGTGATGGAGAAATTGAAATTTGGCCCTTGTATATGTGATTAAACTTGCATAAAAGGTGTTTTGCGATTTTCATGGCGCATTTGTGGGGTTAACAAATGAGGCTAAGAGGACCTCTAAACAAAGTATATTGAGGCCAAGAAGTAAGTTAAAGAATAAGACTTGAAGTATCTAACCAAACCCGCGAAGAAAAGTCGAAAAACAAAATTTTCGAAAAAAATTAAGGAGGGGCGCGCCCAGGGGCGTGCCACGCCGATCTGGGCTAAAATTTTTAGTCCAGAGGCAGCAAGGGGGCGCGCCAGGCAGCGTGCCGGGCTGCTTGTGCGCACCTTTCAAAAGTTGGAATTTTTCTTAAGTTCCAAGGGTGCCCGGGGACGTACCGGACCGATTTTTGCCACGTTTCTTCTACAACCATGAGAATATACATGAAATTAGTGAAATATTATATTGGTATGATACAATTACCCGAGGACGAATTTGGCGTCAAAATGACGATTTTACCCCTATAGCCAAAATGGGTCATATGTGGCTAGAATCGCTTGTTTTTGGGATTGAGGCTACAAATATAAATCCCGTGAGTGGGAATATTGTTGTAACGCATATGAAATGAATTAAACATGAGAAATTATGGATTTTGTTGGATTAAGTGAATTGGGCCCAAAAAGGACCCAAAATGTGAAAGAAAACATGAAAGGCCCAATGGGTCAAAATGACCCATTCTTGCCTTGACTTGTCAATGATGGACTTAATGGCTAAGGATGACTTTAAAAGGTTATAAAAGGTGGCCAAAAATCAGATTTTAATTCATTGTACACACACATGCTTTTCTCTCATTTTCTAGAATTCTCAAGAACACTTTTTTGGTGCTCTTCAAACCCTAAGGCATTTTTGGGCAAGATCATCCTTTTTCAAACTTGGGTAAGTGCTTATTCTTGTACTTTAACATATTATAAGCATGATAGATTATGTATATCATGTTGGTTATGCTTGGGAGTGTTGGACATGGCACTTTTGGTTTTGTGAAAAAGATGTGAAATCCATGGAATTGTAACTTGAATTATGACTTGTGTCTTCGATGAAAAAGCATGGTATGGACAAAATATAAACATGTATGGTGTTATTTTTGGTATTAAACTTGTTATTGTCTATAAGTGGAAATTGTGGGATTTTGACCGATATGTGTTATGAGTTGTATTAAGGTAAGTTGATGGATTAATTGTGATGTGGTATGGATAAGAAAGTGTAAAGGAGAAGTGTTGTGGTGAAATGTGTCAATTATCATGTATTGGTCAATGTTGGGAATATTATGGAATTTTTGGAATAATACTTTTATCAATGGTTTTGTCAAGGGGAAATGACATGTTAAAGCTAAACATGTGACTAATTATTATTTTATGCCATTATAAGGTAATTGGTGGTTAATGTTGGTTTCGTTATGAACTTGTGTTGTAGAGCAAAACACAAGAACGGAGAGGGACTATTGTATGCGCATCTAAGATTGTGTATTCGTATTAAGAATACAAGGTATGTAAGGTTATTCTTCTATATCCTTTTGGAGCATGTGGTGTTCACATTGTCATTTGATTCCGAAGTGCTCATTGTCCTAAAGTGTTCTATTCCAAAGGGGTTCTATAGTATTCCAACTAAGGTTGATATATATTGTTATTCATATGTGTTTTCCTCTTAGACGAATTATGACCCACTTAGTTCTTATTTATGGACGGAAGTTCTTAAGTTGTCATATGTTGTAAAGCCTAAGAGAACTACCTCAACAAGAGTAGTGAGGTAAAGAGGACTTGTTGAGTTTGAATAGCATTATTCCAATCATGCCATGAACCAAAGTTCCAATAGAGTTATACACATGTCTCATATTCATGATTAATGTTCCAAAAGCCCAATAAGGTTATGTTCCACGGTTCCCATGGTGGTTATACTCATGTCCCTTGTTCATGGATTATGGTCCAATGGTTTCAATAGTGTTATGTTGCTATAATGTTATGTTTCTCACAATGTTTATTCACATACCTCTCACCCATTGGTTAATGATCCAAAGCTTCAAGGAAAGTTGTCATAACGTTGAAATCTCTAAATGACCTATTTTCAAGAGAATAATAACATAAGAGAATCTATTTAATCTTGGATGGCATTTTCCAATCATGTCTTGTTCCAAAGTCCGATAGTATGATGATTAGCCTTGTACCAATCTTGCATAAGTAAAAGTACCAATCTCATAAGGGTGATAAGAGAGGCGATGTGCAAGTTAGTATAATTATCCCTCATAAGTGAAGATGTGAATCTTATGAAGTGAAGTGAAGTGAGATGTGTATACAAATGTGAGCTTTAGTGTCATGATCTCTAATGGATCACTCTCATAGCTATGTCAAAGAAATAAGATTGTGAAGAAATAATGCACAAATGGTTACTTTATGTTATGGTTCATTGAAAATGGATTAAAAATCAAAAGGGTATATATTATAGCCCACTAAATGTGGATGTCCGGTATTATATATATATATTATAGCCCACTAAATGTGGATGTCCGGTATTATATTTATATATTATAGCCCACTAAATGTGGATGTCCGGTATTATATTTATATATTATAGCCCACTAAATGTGGATGTCCGGTATTATATTTATATATTATAGCCCACTAAATGTGGATGTCCGGTATTATATTTATATATTATAGCCCACTAAATGTGGATGTCCGGTATTATAGTTATATATTATAGCCCACTAAATATGGATGTCCGGTATTATATTTATATATGATAGCCCACTAAATGTGGATGTCCGGTATTATATTTATATATGATAGCCCACTAAATGTGGATGTCCGGTATTATATTTATATATGATAGCCCACTAAATGTGGATGTCCGGTATTATAATTATATATGATAGCCCACTAAAGGTGGATGTCCGGTATTACATTTATATCTTATAGCCTACCAAGGGTGGAGGCCCGGTACTAACTAATTGAGTGCACAGTAATGAAAATAGTTGTAAAGAGATGAGAATATATGCCTCACGTGCATAGATGTAAATAAACATGAAGATGGTTATAAGAAAGTGATAATGATGCGACTGATTGATCAAGTATTGAGACTAATAGAAGTAATGAACCTGGTTCCACATATTTTTATACGAAGGTATATCCATATTGATTATTCTCTTACGCTTAATTTCTTGGAAGTACTTATGTGCTATTTTAGTTTCATCTGGCCTTACATACTCAGTACTTTATTCGTACTGACCCCTTTTGGGGAACTTACCTTACATGCTGCAGGCACAGGTGTTAGTAGATCTCTGCAGTAGGTGGCGAGATATCCGCAGATTATTGGTGAGCTCTAGTTGCTTCGGGGCTTCCCAAGTCACATGTGTTCATTAGGTTTTAGCATTTTGTAAGTATTGTATAGACATGGTCATGTATCTATTAGAGGCTTTGTAGACATATGTGGGGTATCGTGAAAGTAAAAGATGTACGTTCATTTTGACGAGATGGCCCTAGCGGCCAAGTTTCATAGATTGCACGTATTGCCATGACTTTCGCTAACGCTATTTAATTACATGAGATAAAATGATATGCATACGCGAACATACATATGAGAGTACATGAGCAAAGATTGGTTCTCTCGGGCCTTATCGGCTTCGGGTGCCAATCACGCCTCGTTGGAAGTCGGGGCGTGACAAAAGTGGTATCAGAGCAGTTCGTCCTAAGGGTGTCTACAAAGCCGTGTCTGAGTAGAGTCTTACTTATCGATGTGTTGCGCGCCACATTTATAAGTAGGAGGCTACGGGACATTTAGGAGTTGTTTCATTTTTTTCATTCTACATCGTGCAATAGAGCCATTGTCATAGGTGGGATTACATCTGACAATTGTAATTGATTTCCTTTGATATAGTAACATGCCGATTTCAAGACAAGGTATGGGCAAAAATAAGCAGGTAGATATGCAAGCGGAAGAAAGAACTAGGAAATCCCCACCTAATCCAGCTAGTCAGTATGGGGTTGAAACTGAGTTTACATCACGGGCACCTTCTCCTCCCCCTTCTCCAGGGAGGCCACAAAGGAGGGAAATATCCCCAGAATCGTCTGTTAATGTTACTAGGCAGGAGTTAAAAGATTTGAAAAATGCAGTGCAAATGTTGACTCAGATAGTTGTTGCCCAGAGTCAAGGACGAGTTGGTCCAGTGACAAGTGATGGTGGTGCGGCTAGGATAGCTAGTCGGCGGACACAGGATTTTCTGAAATTGGATCCTCCCACATTTACCGGATCCGATCTTAACGAAGATCCGCAAGACTTTATAGATCAAATTCAAAGAGCTCTAGATGTTATGCATGTGACGGGCGTAGAAACAGTGGAGCTTGCAGCATATAGGTTGAAAGGAGAGGCTATATTATGGTACGAAGATTGGAAACAATCCAGAGGTATCGGTGTAAATCCATCTAGTTGGGAGGAATTCAAGGGGGCATTCCTCGATCATTATCTGCCATATGAGATCCGCGAGGCTCGAGCGGATCAGTTTTTAAATCTTTGTCAGGGGAATATGAGCGTCAGGGAGTACAATCTTCGGTTTAATTCATTGGCTAGATACGCTCCTCATATGGTAGCAACTATGGCCGATAGAGTTCATCGGTATGTAGACAGATTGGAGCCCTACTTGGTAAGAGACTGTACTATTGCTGCATTGAATAAAGACATGGACATAGCCAGAATACAAGCCTTCGCGCAAAAGATGGAAGATCAAAGGCAAAGGGGAAGGATACAAGAATCTGATGCAGGGCCGTCAAAGCGGGCTAGACCCATGGGACAGTTCACGGCATCTCAAGGAGGATTGAGGCCTCAGGTTTTCCCAAGACCACCTAGACCGTCATTTTCTTACCCTACAGCGGATACTCCACCTCCATTTCGAGGGTCTAGAGGCACTCCGATTGGGCAGAATAGTGGAATACGGGGTTCGCAGACAGCAGAATCTTTTCGTCAGCAGTGCCAACGCTGCGGAAAGTTTCATTCAGGTGAATGTCGATTTGAGACAGACGTTTGCTTTTGGTGTAAAGAGCCAGGACACATGAAGAGAGCATGCCCACAGAGGGCCACGGGTAGTATGACACGACCTACGGGGTCGGCAGAATTCAGAGGCTCTCCGTGACATAGTGACAGGTACGTTATTTATATGTTTACCTAATGACTATGCATCAATTGATCCGGGTTCTACCCTATCAGATGTTACTCTATTGACTGCGGGAAAAATTTGAAGGAATATTAGAGTTAATAGTTAAGTCAGTTGGGATGTCCACACCAGTTGGTGAATTTATTATAGCTAAAAGAGTATGTCACGATTGTATAGTAAATGTAGTGATCACGTTACATTGACGAATATTATTGAGATGGAAATGATAGATTTTTAATGTTACCATGGGTATGACTTGGTTAGCTTTTTGTTAGGCCCCAATAGATTGCCGAGTAAAGAAATTGCAGTTTCACTTTCCACAAAGAATGTTCTTGAATGGAAGGGTACATATGTCACTTGGTCAAAGTGAAGAATATTAATGTTAAAGCTACTAATGTGAAAGATACTAGTCTACCCCCATAGGATGTCCCAGTATAAATTGTATCGACGAGGGATGACACGTACAGGCAACGGATTGAGATGTCAAGAAGATTTTATGTATCGGATAGATATATGAGCTGAAGAAATGCATTAGGGTAAAGCACATCATTCATAATACGCTATTTAGTAGGGAGTAATCCATATGTACCAGGATTTGGAAGCGACTTATTGATGAGATTACATGAAAAGAATATTGCAAAATTTATACTTCAGTAATCGAAGTGATATGGGTAACAACAGTTGTAGAAATGTTTTTGGGAACCCAAGTGAATGCAAGAATGGTTTTTGTCTTCAGATAGAGGAACAAACAAACCGTACTGTTTAAGCATGAGAAGTTAGTTCTCTATAGCGTATCTTATAAGATGGCTCGGAGATGTGGTCAAGTCGTATATGACTTTGAGGTATCCCCAGAACTCTTTATAGTTCATTCAGTATCTCATATGCGATGCTTTAAAAGTGTGTAGGAGATTCTGCCGTGTTGCTCCCAGTGGAAATCCACTAGTTATGGAAAAAAAAAAAGAATCTTATAGGTGAGGAAGTACGGCTTATTTTTCTAGCTCGATAAGCGAAAGTAATAAGAATTAAAGAAGGAGCTTCCGTGAAAGCACAATAGGAGAAATGAACACAGGGAAAAAGTCACAAGGAAGACCAGAGAAATAATGAAATCTAAAGTAATCGTAAGTTTTGGACAAAGCAAAGTTCGGGGTACGGAAATGGATCCTAATAAGTAAGTTTTGACAAGTATTCTATGTGTATATGACAATTGAAGGATTCACTTCGGCATAAGTTATTACGATGAGACAATGTTACTAACATTCGTGGACGAATGTTTCTAAGGGGGGAAGGATGTAACACCCCGTACCTTCCTAACCCTATTTGACGACATTAAATAATGTTTACTTAAGTGTCACGAGCTATAAGTATGTATTTGGTAATGTTAGTGATGGAGAAATTGAAATTTGGCCCTTGTATATGTGATTAAACTTGCATAAAAGGTGTTTTGCGATTTTCATGGCGCATTTGTGGGGTTAACAAATGAGGCTAAGAGGACCTCTAAACAAAGTATATTGAGGCCAAGAAGTAAGTTAAAGAATAAGACTTGAAGTATCTAACCAAACCCGCGAAGAAAAGTCGAAAAACAAAATTTTCGAAAAAAATTAAGGAGGGGCGTGCCACGCCGATCTGGGCTAAAATTTTTAGTCCAGAGGCAGCAAGGGGGCGCGCCAGGCAGCGTGCCGGGCTGCTTGTGCGCACCTTTCAAAAGTTGGAATTTTTCTTAAGTTCCAAGGGTGCCCGGGGACGTACCGGACCGATTTTTGCCACGTTTCTTCTACAACCATGAGAATATACATGAAATTAGTGAAATATTATATTGGTATGATACAATTACCCGAGGACGAATTTGGCGTCAAAATGACGATTTTACCCCTATAGCCAAAATGGGTCATATGTGGCTAGAATCGCTTGTTTTTGGGATTGAGGCTACAAATATAAATCCCGTGAGTGGGAATATTGTTGTAACGCATATGAAATGAATTAAACATGAGAAATTATGGATTTTGTTGGATTAAGTGAATTGGGCCCAAAAAGGACCCAAAATGTGAAAGAAAACATGAAAGGCCCAATGGGTCAAAATGACCCATTCTTGCCTTGACTTGTCAATGATGGACTTAATGGCTAAGGATGACTTTAAAAGGTTATAAAAGGTGGCCAAAAATCAGATTTTAATTCATTGTACACACACATGCTTTTCTCTCATTTTCTAGAATTCTCAAGAACACTTTTTTGGTGCTCTTCAAACCCTAAGGCATTTTTGGGCAAGATCATCCTTTTTCAAACTTGGGTAAGTGCTTATTCTTGTACTTTAACATATTATAAGCATGATAGATTATGTATATCATGTTGGTTATGCTTGGGAGTGTTGGACATGGCACTTTTGGTTTTGTGAAAAAGATGTGAAATCCATGGAATTGTAACTTGAATTATGACTTGTGTCTTCGATGAAAAAGCATGGTATGGACAAAATATAAACATGTATGGTGTTATTTTTGGTATTAAACTTGTTATTGTCTATAAGTGGAAATTGTGGGATTTTGACCGATATGTGTTATGAGTTGTATTAAGGTAAGTTGATGGATTAATTGTGATGTGGTATGGATAAGAAAGTGTAAAGGAGAAGTGTTGTGGTGAAATGTGTCAATTATCATGTATTGGTCAATGTTGGGAATATTATGGAATTTTTGGAATAATACTTTTATCAATGGTTTTGTCAAGGGGAAATGACATGTTAAAGCTAAACATGTGACTAATTATTATTTTATGCCATTATAAGGTAATTGGTGGTTAATGTTGGTTTCGTTATGAACTTGTGTTGTAGAGCAAAACACAAGAACGGAGAGGGACTATTGTATGCGCATCTAAGATTGTGTATTCGTATTAAGAATACAAGGTATGTAAGGTTATTCTTCTATATCCTTTTGGAGCATGTGGTGTTCACATTGTCATTTGATTCCGAAGTGCTCATTGTCCTAAAGTGTTCTATTCCAAAGGGGTTCTATAGTATTCCAACTAAGGTTGATATATATTGTTATTCATATGTGTTTTCCTCTTAGACGAATTATGACCCACTTAGTTCTTATTTATGGACGGAAGTTCTTAAGTTGTCATATGTTGTAAAGCCTAAGAGAACTACCTCAACAAGAGTAGTGAGGTAAAGAGGACTTGTTGAGTTTGAATAGCATTATTCCAATCATGCCATGAACCAAAGTTCCAATAGAGTTATACACATGTCTCATATTCATGATTAATGTTCCAAAAGCCCAATAAGGTTATGTTCCACGGTTCCCATGGTGGTTATACTCATGTCCCTTGTTCATGGATTATGGTCCAATGGTTTCAATAGTGTTATGTTGCTATAATGTTATGTTTCTCACAATGTTTATTCACATACCTCTCACCCATTGGTTAATGATCCAAAGCTTCAAGGAAAGTTGTCATAACGTTGAAATCTCTAAATGACCTATTTTCAAGAGAATAATAACATAAGAGAATCTATTTAATCTTGGATGGCATTTTCCAATCATGTCTTGTTCCAAAGTCCGATAGTATGATGATTAGCCTTGTACCAATCTTGCATAAGTAAAAGTACCAATCTCATAAGGGTGATAAGAGAGGCGATGTGCAAGTTAGTATAATTATCCCTCATAAGTGAAGATGTGAATCTTATGAAGTGAAGTGAAGTGAGATGTGTATACAAATGTGAGCTTTAGTGTCATGATCTCTAATGGATCACTCTCATAGCTATGTCAAAGAAATAAGATTGTGAAGAAATAATGCACAAATGGTTACTTTATGTTATGGTTCATTGAAAATGGATTAAAAATCAAAAGGGTATATATTATAGCCCACTAAATGTGGATGTCCGGTATTATATATATATATTATAGCCCACTAAATGTGGATGTCCGGTATTATATTTATATATTATAGCCCACTAAATGTGGATGTCCGGTATTATATTTATATATTATAGCCCACTAAATGTGGATGTCCGGTATTATATTTATATATTATAGCCCACTAAATGTGGATGTCCGGTATTATATTTATATATTATAGCCCACTAAATGTGGATGTCCGGTATTATAGTTATATATTATAGCCCACTAAATATGGATGTCCGGTATTATATTTATATATGATAGCCCACTAAATGTGGATGTCCGGTATTATATTTATATATGATAGCCCACTAAATGTGGATGTCCGGTATTATATTTATATATGATAGCCCACTAAATGTGGATGTCCGGTATTATAATTATATATGATAGCCCACTAAAGGTGGATGTCCGGTATTACATTTATATCTTATAGCCTACCAAGGGTGGAGGCCCGGTACTAACTAATTGAGTGCACAGTAATGAAAATAGTTGTAAAGAGATGAGAATATATGCCTCACGTGCATAGATGTAAATAAACATGAAGATGGTTATAAGAAAGTGATAATGATGCGACTGATTGATCAAGTATTGAGACTAATAGAAGTAATGAACCTGGTTCCACATATTTTTATACGAAGGTATATCCATATTGATTATTCTCTTACGCTTAATTTCTTGGAAGTACTTATGTGCTATTTTAGTTTCATCTGGCCTTACATACTCAGTACTTTATTCGTACTGACCCCTTTTGGGGAACTTACCTTACATGCTGCAGGCACAGGTGTTAGTAGATCTCTGCAGTAGGTGGCGAGATATCCGCAGATTATTGGTGAGCTCTAGTTGCTTCGGGGCTTCCCAAGTCACATGTGTTCATTAGGTTTTAGCATTTTGTAAGTATTGTATAGACATGGTCATGTATCTATTAGAGGCTTTGTAGACATATGTGGGGTATCGTGAAAGTAAAAGATGTACGTTCATTTTGACGAGATGGCCCTAGCGGCCAAGTTTCATAGATTGCACGTATTGCCATGACTTTCGCTAACGCTATTTAATTACATGAGATAAAATGATATGCATACGCGAACATACATATGAGAGTACATGAGCAAAGATTGGTTCTCTCGGGCCTTATCGGCTTCGGGTGCCAATCACGCCTCGTTGGAAGTCGGGGCGTGACAAAAGTGGTATCAGAGCAGTTCGTCCTAAGGGTGTCTACAAAGCCGTGTCTGAGTAGAGTCTTACTTATCGATGTGTTGCGCGCCACATTTATAAGTAGGAGGCTACGGGACATTTAGGAGTTGTTTCATTTTTTTCATTCTACATCGTGCAATAGAGCCATTGTCATAGGTGGGATTACATCTGACAATTGTAATTGATTTCCTTTGATATAGTAACATGCCGATTTCAAGACAAGGTATGGGCAAAAATAAGCAGGTAGATATGCAAGCGGAAGAAAGAACTAGGAAATCCCCACCTAATCCAGCTAGTCAGTATGGGGTTGAAACTGAGTTTACATCACGGGCACCTTCTCCTCCCCCTTCTCCAGGGAGGCCACAAAGGAGGGAAATATCCCCAGAATCGTCTGTTAATGTTACTAGGCAGGAGTTAAAAGATTTGAAAAATGCAGTGCAAATGTTGACTCAGATAGTTGTTGCCCAGAGTCAAGGACGAGTTGGTCCAGTGACAAGTGATGGTGGTGCGGCTAGGATAGCTAGTCGGCGGACACAGGATTTTCTGAAATTGGATCCTCCCACATTTACCGGATCCGATCTTAACGAAGATCCGCAAGACTTTATAGATCAAATTCAAAGAGCTCTAGATGTTATGCATGTGACGGGCGTAGAAACAGTGGAGCTTGCAGCATATAGGTTGAAAGGAGAGGCTATATTATGGTACGAAGATTGGAAACAATCCAGAGGTATCGGTGTAAATCCATCTAGTTGGGAGGAATTCAAGGGGGCATTCCTCGATCATTATCTGCCATATGAGATCCGCGAGGCTCGAGCGGATCAGTTTTTAAATCTTTGTCAGGGGAATATGAGCGTCAGGGAGTACAATCTTCGGTTTAATTCATTGGCTAGATACGCTCCTCATATGGTAGCAACTATGGCCGATAGAGTTCATCGGTATGTAGACAGATTGGAGCCCTACTTGGTAAGAGACTGTACTATTGCTGCATTGAATAAAGACATGGACATAGCCAGAATACAAGCCTTCGCGCAAAAGATGGAAGATCAAAGGCAAAGGGGAAGGATACAAGAATCTGATGCAGGGCCGTCAAAGCGGGCTAGACCCATGGGACAGTTCACGGCATCTCAAGGAGGATTGAGGCCTCAGGTTTTCCCAAGACCACCTAGACCGTCATTTTCTTACCCTACAGCGGATACTCCACCTCCATTTCGAGGGTCTAGAGGCACTCCGATTGGGCAGAATAGTGGAATACGGGGTTCGCAGACAGCAGAATCTTTTCGTCAGCAGTGCCAACGCTGCGGAAAGTTTCATTCAGGTGAATGTCGATTTGAGACAGACGTTTGCTTTTGGTGTAAAGAGCCAGGACACATGAAGAGAGCATGCCCACAGAGGGCCACGGGTAGTATGACACGACCTACGGGGTCGGCAGAATTCAGAGGCTCTCCGTGACATAGTGACAGGTACGTTATTTATATGTTTACCTAATGACTATGCATCAATTGATCCGGGTTCTACCCTATCAGATGTTACTCTATTGACTGCGGGAAAAATTTGAAGGAATATTAGAGTTAATAGTTAAGTCAGTTGGGATGTCCACACCAGTTGGTGAATTTATTATAGCTAAAAGAGTATGTCACGATTGTATAGTAAATGTAGTGATCACGTTACATTGACGAATATTATTGAGATGGAAATGATAGATTTTTAATGTTACCATGGGTATGACTTGGTTAGCTTTTTGTTAGGCCCCAATAGATTGCCGAGTAAAGAAATTGCAGTTTCACTTTCCACAAAGAATGTTCTTGAATGGAAGGGTACATATGTCACTTGGTCAAAGTGAAGAATATTAATGTTAAAGCTACTAATGTGAAAGATACTAGTCTACCCCCATAGGATGTCCCAGTATAAATTGTATCGACGAGGGATGACACGTACAGGCAACGGATTGAGATGTCAAGAAGATTTTATGTATCGGATAGATATATGAGCTGAAGAAATGCATTAGGGTAAAGCACATCATTCATAATACGCTATTTAGTAGGGAGTAATCCATATGTACCAGGATTTGGAAGCGACTTATTGATGAGATTACATGAAAAGAATATTGCAAAATTTATACTTCAGTAATCGAAGTGATATGGGTAACAACAGTTGTAGAAATGTTTTTGGGAACCCAAGTGAATGCAAGAATGGTTTTTGTCTTCAGATAGAGGAACAAACAAACCGTACTGTTTAAGCATGAGAAGTTAGTTCTCTATAGCGTATCTTATAAGATGGCTCGGAGATGTGGTCAAGTCGTATATGACTTTGAGGTATCCCCAGAACTCTTTATAGTTCATTCAGTATCTCATATGCGATGCTTTAAAAGTGTGTAGGAGATTCTGCCGTGTTGCTCCCAGTGGAAATCCACTAGTTATGGAAAAAAAAAAAGAATCTTATAGGTGAGGAAGTACGGCTTATTTTTCTAGCTCGATAAGCGAAAGTAATAAGAATTAAAGAAGGAGCTTCCGTGAAAGCACAATAGGAGAAATGAACACAGGGAAAAAGTCACAAGGAAGACCAGAGAAATAATGAAATCTAAAGTAATCGTAAGTTTTGGACAAAGCAAAGTTCGGGGTACGGAAATGGATCCTAATAAGTAAGTTTTGACAAGTATTCTATGTGTATATGACAATTGAAGGATTCACTTCGGCATAAGTTATTACGATGAGACAATGTTACTAACATTCGTGGACGAATGTTTCTAAGGGGGGAAGGATGTAACACCCCGTACCTTCCTAACCCTATTTGACGACATTAAATAATGTTTACTTAAGTGTCACGAGCTATAAGTATGTATTTGGTAATGTTAGTGATGGAGAAATTGAAATTTGGCCCTTGTATATGTGATTAAACTTGCATAAAAGGTGTTTTGCGATTTTCATGGCGCATTTGTGGGGTTAACAAATGAGGCTAAGAGGACCTCTAAACAAAGTATATTGAGGCCAAGAAGTAAGTTAAAGAATAAGACTTGAAGTATCTAACCAAACCCGCGAAGAAAAGTCGAAAAACAAAATTTTCGAAAAAAATTAAGGAGGGGCGCGCCCAGGGGCGTGCCACGCCGATCTGGGCTAAAATTTTTAGTCCAGAGGCAGCAAGGGGGCGCGCCAGGCAGCGTGCCGGGCTGCTTGTGCGCACCTTTCAAAAGTTGGAATTTTTCTTAAGTTCCAAGGGTGCCCGGGGACGTACCGGACCGATTTTTGCCACGTTTCTTCTACAACCATGAGAATATACATGAAATTAGTGAAATATTATATTGGTATGATACAATTACCCGAGGACGAATTTGGCGTCAAAATGACGATTTTACCCCTATAGCCAAAATGGGTCATATGTGGCTAGAATCGCTTGTTTTTGGGATTGAGGCTACAAATATAAATCCCGTGAGTGGGAATATTGTTGTAATGCATATGAAATGAATTAAACATGAGAAATTATGGATTTTGTTGGATTAAGTGAATTGGGCCCAAAAAGGACCCAAAATGTGAAAGAAAACATGAAAGGCCCAATGGGTCAAAATGACCCATTCTTGCCTTGACTTGTCAATGATGGACTTAATGGCTAAGGATGACTTTAAAAGGTTATAAAAGGTGGCCAAAAATCAGATTTTAATTCATTGTACACACACATGCTTTTCTCTCATTTTCTAGAATTCTCAAGAACACTTTTTTGGTGCTCTTCAAACCCTAAGGCATTTTTGGGCAAGATCATCCTTTTTCAAACTTGGGTAAGTGCTTATTCTTGTACTTTAACATATTATAAGCATGATAGATTATGTATATCATGTTGGTTATGCTTGGGAGTGTTGGACATGGCACTTTTGGTTTTGTGAAAAAGATGTGAAATCCATGGAATTGTAACTTGAATTATGACTTGTGTCTTCGATGAAAAAGCATGGTATGGACAAAATATAAACATGTATGGTGTTATTTTTGGTATTAAACTTGTTATTGTCTATAAGTGGAAATTGTGGGATTTTGACCGATATGTGTTATGAGTTGTATTAAGGTAAGTTGATGGATTAATTGTGATGTGGTATGGATAAGAAAGTGTAAAGGAGAAGTGTTGTGGTGAAATGTGTCAATTATCATGTATTGGTCAATGTTGGGAATATTATGGAATTTTTGGAATAATACTTTTATCAATGGTTTTGTCAAGGGGAAATGACATGTTAAAGCTAAACATGTGACTAATTATTATTTTATGCCATTATAAGGTAATTGGTGGTTAATGTTGGTTTCGTTATGAACTTGTGTTGTAGAGCAAAACACAAGAACGGAGAGGGACTATTGTATGCGCATCTAAGATTGTGTATTCGTATTAAGAATACAAGGTATGTAAGGTTATTCTTCTATATCCTTTTGGAGCATGTGGTGTTCACATTGTCATTTGATTCCGAAGTGCTCATTGTCCTAAAGTGTTCTATTCCAAAGGGGTTCTATAGTATTCCAACTAAGGTTGATATATATTGTTATTCATATGTGTTTTCCTCTTAGACGAATTATGACCCACTTAGTTCTTATTTATGGACGGAAGTTCTTAAGTTGTCATATGTTGTAAAGCCTAAGAGAACTACCTCAACAAGAGTAGTGAGGTAAAGAGGACTTGTTGAGTTTGAATAGCATTATTCCAATCATGCCATGAACCAAAGTTCCAATAGAGTTATACACATGTCTCATATTCATGATTAATG
The DNA here is from genome assembly GCA_031232105.1 of Capsicum rhomboideum. Classification (NCBI taxonomy): domain Eukaryota; kingdom Viridiplantae; phylum Streptophyta; class Magnoliopsida; order Solanales; family Solanaceae; genus Capsicum; species Capsicum rhomboideum. Next base: position 51,923,749 of record CP124707.1, read on the forward strand.
TTCCAAAAGCCCAATAAGGTTATGTTCCACGGTTCCCATGGTGGTTATACTCATGTCCCTTGTTCATGGATTATGGTCCAATGGTTTCAATAGTGTTATGTTGCTATAATGTTATGTTTCTCACAATGTTTATTCACATACCTCTCACCCATTGGTTAATGATCCAAAGCTTCAAGGAAAGTTGTCATAACGTTGAAATCTCTAAATGACCTATTTTCAAGAGAATAATAACATAAGAGAATCTATTTAATCTTGGATGGCATTTTCCAATCATGTCTTGTTCCAAAGTCCGATAGTATGATGATTAGCCTTGTACCAATCTTGCATAAGTAAAAGTACCAATCTCATAAGGGTGATAAGAGAGGCGATGTGCAAGTTAGTATAATTATCCCTCATAAGTGAAGATGTGAATCTTATGAAGTGAAGTGAAGTGAGATGTGTATACAAATGTGAGCTTTAGTGTCATGATCTCTAATGGATCACTCTCATAGCTATGTCAAAGAAATAAGATTGTGAAGAAATAATGCACAAATGGTTACTTTATGTTATGGTTCATTGAAAATGGATTAAAAATCAAAAGGGTATATATTATAGCCCACTAAATGTGGATGTCCGGTATTATATATATATATTATAGCCCACTAAATGTGGATGTCCGGTATTATATTTATATATTATAGCCCACTAAATGTGGATGTCCGGTATTATATTTATATATTATAGCCCACTAAATGTGGATGTCCGGTATTATATTTATATATTATAGCCCACTAAATGTGGATGTCCGGTATTATATTTATATATTATAGCCCACTAAATGTGGATGTCCGGTATTATAGTTATATATTATAGCCCACTAAATATGGATGTCCGGTATTATATTTATATATGATAGCCCACTAAATGTGGATGTCCGGTATTATATTTATATATGATAGCCCACTAAATGTGGATGTCCGGTATTATATTTATATATGATAGCCCACTAAATGTGGATGTCCGGTATTATAATTATATATGATAGCCCACTAAAGGTGGATGTCCGGTATTACATTTATATCTTATAGCCTACCAAGGGTGGAGGCCCGGTACTAACTAATTGAGTGCACAGTAATGAAAATAGTTGTAAAGAGATGAGAATATATGCCTCACGTGCATAGATGTAAATAAACATGAAGATGGTTATAAGAAAGTGATAATGATGCGACTGATTGATCAAGTATTGAGACTAATAGAAGTAATGAACCTGGTTCCACATATTTTTATACGAAGGTATATCCATATTGATTATTCTCTTACGCTTAATTTCTTGGAAGTACTTATGTGCTATTTTAGTTTCATCTGGCCTTACATACTCAGTACTTTATTCGTACTGACCCCTTTTGGGGAACTTACCTTACATGCTGCAGGCACAGGTGTTAGTAGATCTCTGCAGTAGGTGGCGAGATATCCGCAGATTATTGGTGAGCTCTAGTTGCTTCGGGGCTTCCCAAGTCACATGTGTTCATTAGGTTTTAGCATTTTGTAAGTATTGTATAGACATGGTCATGTATCTATTAGAGGCTTTGTAGACATATGTGGGGTATCGTGAAAGTAAAAGATGTACGTTCATTTTGACGAGATGGCCCTAGCGGCCAAGTTTCATAGATTGCACGTATTGCCATGACTTTCGCTAACGCTATTTAATTACATGAGATAAAATGATATGCATACGCGAACATACATATGAGAGTACATGAGCAAAGATTGGTTCTCTCGGGCCTTATCGGCTTCGGGTGCCAATCACGCCTCGTTGGAAGTCGGGGCGTGACAAAAGTGGTATCAGAGCAGTTCGTCCTAAGGGTGTCTACAAAGCCGTGTCTGAGTAGAGTCTTACTTATCGATGTGTTGCGCGCCACATTTATAAGTAGGAGGCTACGGGACATTTAGGAGTTGTTTCATTTTTTTCATTCTACATCGTGCAATAGAGCCATTGTCATAGGTGGGATTACATCTGACAATTGTAATTGATTTCCTTTGATATAGTAACATGCCGATTTCAAGACAAGGTATGGGCAAAAATAAGCAGGTAGATATGCAAGCGGAAGAAAGAACTAGGAAATCCCCACCTAATCCAGCTAGTCAGTATGGGGTTGAAACTGAGTTTACATCACGGGCACCTTCTCCTCCCCCTTCTCCAGGGAGGCCACAAAGGAGGGAAATATCCCCAGAATCGTCTGTTAATGTTACTAGGCAGGAGTTAAAAGATTTGAAAAATGCAGTGCAAATGTTGACTCAGATAGTTGTTGCCCAGAGTCAAGGACGAGTTGGTCCAGTGACAAGTGATGGTGGTGCGGCTAGGATAGCTAGTCGGCGGACACAGGATTTTCTGAAATTGGATCCTCCCACATTTACCGGATCCGATCTTAACGAAGATCCGCAAGACTTTATAGATCAAATTCAAAGAGCTCTAGATGTTATGCATGTGACGGGCGTAGAAACAGTGGAGCTTGCAGCATATAGGTTGAAAGGAGAGGCTATATTATGGTACGAAGATTGGAAACAATCCAGAGGTATCGGTGTAAATCCATCTAGTTGGGAGGAATTCAAGGGGGCATTCCTCGATCATTATCTGCCATATGAGATCCGCGAGGCTCGAGCGGATCAGTTTTTAAATCTTTGTCAGGGGAATATGAGCGTCAGGGAGTACAATCTTCGGTTTAATTCATTGGCTAGATACGCTCCTCATATGGTAGCAACTATGGCCGATAGAGTTCATCGGTATGTAGACAGATTGGAGCCCTACTTGGTAAGAGACTGTACTATTGCTGCATTGAATAAAGACATGGACATAGCCAGAATACAAGCCTTCGCGCAAAAGATGGAAGATCAAAGGCAAAGGGGAAGGATACAAGAATCTGATGCAGGGCCGTCAAAGCGGGCTAGACCCATGGGACAGTTCACGGCATCTCAAGGAGGATTGAGGCCTCAGGTTTTCCCAAGACCACCTAGACCGTCATTTTCTTACCCTACAGCGGATACTCCACCTCCATTTCGAGGGTCTAGAGGCACTCCGATTGGGCAGAATAGTGGAATACGGGGTTCGCAGACAGCAGAATCTTTTCGTCAGCAGTGCCAACGCTGCGGAAAGTTTCATTCAGGTGAATGTCGATTTGAGACAGACGTTTGCTTTTGGTGTAAAGAGCCAGGACACATGAAGAGAGCATGCCCACAGAGGGCCACGGGTAGTATGACACGACCTACGGGGTCGGCAGAATTCAGAGGCTCTCCGTGACATAGTGACAGGTACGTTATTTATATGTTTACCTAATGACTATGCATCAATTGATCCGGGTTCTACCCTATCAGATGTTACTCTATTGACTGCGGGAAAAATTTGAAGGAATATTAGAGTTAATAGTTAAGTCAGTTGGGATGTCCACACCAGTTGGTGAATTTATTATAGCTAAAAGAGTATGTCACGATTGTATAGTAAATGTAGTGATCACGTTACATTGACGAATATTATTGAGATGGAAATGATAGATTTTTAATGTTACCATGGGTATGACTTGGTTAGCTTTTTGTTAGGCCCCAATAGATTGCCGAGTAAAGAAATTGCAGTTTCACTTTCCACAAAGAATGTTCTTGAATGGAAGGGTACATATGTCACTTGGTCAAAGTGAAGAATATTAATGTTAAAGCTACTAATGTGAAAGATACTAGTCTACCCCCATAGGATGTCCCAGTATAAATTGTATCGACGAGGGATGACACGTACAGGCAACGGATTGAGATGTCAAGAAGATTTTATGTATCGGATAGATATATGAGCTGAAGAAATGCATTAGGGTAAAGCACATCATTCATAATACGCTATTTAGTAGGGAGTAATCCATATGTACCAGGATTTGGAAGCGACTTATTGATGAGATTACATGAAAAGAATATTGCAAAATTTATACTTCAGTAATCGAAGTGATATGGGTAACAACAGTTGTAGAAATGTTTTTGGGAACCCAAGTGAATGCAAGAATGGTTTTTGTCTTCAGATAGAGGAACAAACAAACCGTACTGTTTAAGCATGAGAAGTTAGTTCTCTATAGCGTATCTTATAAGATGGCTCGGAGATGTGGTCAAGTCGTATATGACTTTGAGGTATCCCCAGAACTCTTTATAGTTCATTCAGTATCTCATATGCGATGCTTTAAAAGTGTGTAGGAGATTCTGCCGTGTTGCTCCCAGTGGAAATCCACTAGTTATGGAAAAAAAAAAAAGAATCTTATAGGTGAGGAAGTACGGCTTATTTTTCTAGCTCGATAAGCGAAAGTAATAAGAATTAAAGAAGGAGCTTCCGTGAAAGCACAATAGGAGAAATGAACACAGGGAAAAAGTCACAAGGAAGACCAGAGAAATAATGAAATCTAAAGTAATCGTAAGTTTTGGACAAAGCAAAGTTCGGGGTACGGAAATGGATCCTAATAAGTAAGTTTTGACAAGTATTCTATGTGTATATGACAATTGAAGGATTCACTTCGGCATAAGTTATTACGATGAGACAATGTTACTAACATTCGTGGACGAATGTTTCTAAGGGGGGAAGGATGTAACACCCCGTACCTTCCTAACCCTATTTGACGACATTAAATAATGTTTACTTAAGTGTCACGAGCTATAAGTATGTATTTGGTAATGTTAGTGATGGAGAAATTGAAATTTGGCCCTTGTATATGTGATTAAACTTGCATAAAAGGTGTTTTGCGATTTTCATGGCGCATTTGTGGGGTTAACAAATGAGGCTAAGAGGACCTCTAAACAAAGTATATTGAGGCCAAGAAGTAAGTTAAAGAATAGGACTTGAAGTATCTAACCAAACCCGCGAAGAAAAGTCGAAAAACAAAATTTTCGAAAAAAATTAAGGAGGGGCGTGCCACGCCGATCTGGGCTAAAATTTTTAGTCCAGAGGCAGCAAGGGGGCGCGCCAGGCAGCGTGCCGGGCTGCTTGTGCGCACCTTTCAAAAGTTGGAATTTTTCTTAAGTTCCAAGGGTGCCCGGGGACGTACCGGACCGATTTTTGCCACGTTTCTTCTACAACCATGAGAATATACATGAAATTAGTGAAATATTATATTGGTATGATACAATTACCCGAGGACGAATTTGGCGTCAAAATGACGATTTTACCCCTATAGCCAAAATGGGTCATATGTGGCTAGAATCGCTTGTTTTTGGGATTGAGGCTACAAATATAAATCCCGTGAGTGGGAATATTGTTGTAACGCATATGAAATGAATTAAACATGAGAAATTATGGATTTTGTTGGATTAAGTGAATTGGGCCCAAAAAGGACCCAAAATGTGAAAGAAAACATGAAAGGCCCAATGGGTCAAAATGACCCATTCTTGCCTTGACTTGTCAATGATGGACTTAATGGCTAAGGATGACTTTAAAAGGTTATAAAAGGTGGCCAAAAATCAGATTTTAATTCATTGTACACACACATGCTTTTCTCTCATTTTCTAGAATTCTCAAGAACACTTTTTTGGTGCTCTTCAAACCCTAAGGCATTTTTGGGCAAGATCATCCTTTTTCAAACTTGGGTAAGTGCTTATTCTTGTACTTTAACATATTATAAGCATGATAGATTATGTATATCATGTTGGTTATGCTTGGGAGTGTTGGACATGGCACTTTTGGTTTTGTGAAAAAGATGTGAAATCCATGGAATTGTAACTTGAATTATGACTTGTGTCTTCGATGAAAAAGCATGGTATGGACAAAATATAAACATGTATGGTGTTATTTTTGGTATTAAACTTGTTATTGTCTATAAGTGGAAATTGTGGGATTTTGACCGATATGTGTTATGAGTTGTATTAAGGTAAGTTGATGGATTAATTGTGATGTGGTATGGATAAGAAAGTGTAAAGGAGAAGTGTTGTGGTGAAATGTGTCAATTATCATGTATTGGTCAATGTTGGGAATATTATGGAATTTTTGGAATAATACTTTTATCAATGGTTTTGTCAAGGGGAAATGACATGTTAAAGCTAAACATGTGACTAATTATTATTTTATGCCATTATAAGGTAATTGGTGGTTAATGTTGGTTTCGTTATGAACTTGTGTTGTAGAGCAAAACACAAGAACGGAGAGGGACTATTGTATGCGCATCTAAGATTGTGTATTCGTATTAAGAATACAAGGTATGTAAGGTTATTCTTCTATATCCTTTTGGAGCATGTGGTGTTCACATTGTCATTTGATTCCGAAGTGCTCATTGTCCTAAAGTGTTCTATTCCAAAGGGGTTCTATAGTATTCCAACTAAGGTTGATATATATTGTTATTCATATGTGTTTTCCTCTTAGACGAATTATGACCCACTTAGTTCTTATTTATGGACGGAAGTTCTTAAGTTGTCATATGTTGTAAAGCCTAAGAGAACTACCTCAACAAGAGTAGTGAGGTAAAGAGGACTTGTTGAGTTTGAATAGCATTATTCCAATCATGCCATGAACCAAAGTTCCAATAGAGTTATACACATGTCTCATATTCATGATTAATGTTCCAAAAGCCCAATAAGGTTATGTTCCACGGTTGCCATGGTGGTTATACTCATGTCCCTTGTTCATGGATTATGGTCCAATGGTTTCAATAGTGTTATGTTGCTATAATGTTATGTTTCTCACAATGTTTATTCACATACCTCTCACCCATTGGTTAATGATCCAAAGCTTCAAGGAAAGTTGTCATAACGTTGAAATCTCTAAATGACCTATTTTCAAGAGAATAATAACATAAGAGAATCTATTTAATCTTGGATGGCATTTTCCAATCATGTCTTGTTCCAAAGTCCGATAGTATGATGATTAGCCTTGTACCAATCTTGCATAAGTAAAAGTACCAATCTCATAAGGGTGATAAGAGAGGCGATGTGCAAGTTAGTATAATTATCCCTCATAAGTGAAGATGTGAATCTTATGAAGTGAAGTGAAGTGAGATGTGTATACAAATGTGAGCTTTAGTGTCATGATCTCTAATGGATCACTCTCATAGCTATGTCAAAGAAATAAGATTGTGAAGAAATAATGCACAAATGGTTACTTTATGTTATGGTTCATTGAAAATGGATTAAAAATCAAAAGGGTATATATTATAGCCCACTAAATGTGGATGTCCGGTATTATATATATATATTATAGCCCACTAAATGTGGATGTCCGGTATTATATTTATATATTATAGCCCACTAAATGTGGATGTCCGGTATTATATTTATATATTATAGCCCACTAAATGTGGATGTCCGGTATTATATTTATATATTATAGCCCACTAAATGTGGATGTCCGGTATTATATTTATATATTATAGCCCACTAAATGTGGATGTCCGGTATTATAGTTATATATTATAGCCCACTAAATATGGATGTCCGGTATTATATTTATATATGATAGCCCACTAAATGTGGATGTCCGGTATTATATTTATATATGATAGCCCACTAAATGTGGATGTCCGGTATTATATTTATATATGATAGCCCACTAAATGTGGATGTCCGGTATTATAATTATATATGATAGCCCACTAAAGGTGGATGTCCGGTATTACATTTATATCTTATAGCCTACCAAGGGTGGAGGCCCGGTACTAACTAATTGAGTGCACAGTAATGAAAATAGTTGTAAAGAGATGAGAATATATGCCTCACGTGCATAGATGTAAATAAACATGAAGATGGTTATAAGAAAGTGATAATGATGCGACTGATTGATCAAGTATTGAGACTAATAGAAGTAATGAACCTGGTTCCACATATTTTTATACGAAGGTATATCCATATTGATTATTCTCTTACGCTTAATTTCTTGGAAGTACTTATGTGCTATTTTAGTTTCATCTGGCCTTACATACTCAGTACTTTATTCGTACTGACCCCTTTTGGGGAACTTACCTTACATGCTGCAGGCACAGGTGTTAGTAGATCTCTGCAGTAGGTGGCGAGATATCCGCAGATTATTGGTGAGCTCTAGTTGCTTCGGGGCTTCCCAAGTCACATGTGTTCATTAGGTTTTAGCATTTTGTAAGTATTGTATAGACATGGTCATGTATCTATTAGAGGCTTTGTAGACATATGTGGGGTATCGTGAAAGTAAAAGATGTACGTTCATTTTGACGAGATGGCCCTAGCGGCCAAGTTTCATAGATTGCACGTATTGCCATGACTTTCGCTAACGCTATTTAATTACATGAGATAAAATGATATGCATACGCGAACATACATATGAGAGTACATGAGCAAAGATTGGTTCTCTCGGGCCTTATCGGCTTCGGGTGCCAATCACGCCTCGTTGGAAGTCGGGGCGTGACATCAGGTATGATGATTCTCTCTCTATATGGACTTTTAATGATTATATATTATTAGCTGAATATTTCAGTTACTAATTGTTCCTTCTCAATATGCAGGACGATTCAAAGCTAGATGATTTCATGGTAAAAAAGCTAACTTCATTTCTTTTTCTTTTTTTTAAAAAGATTCTGTGTGGTGTAGGGGTTTGGGAATATGGGATCTATACATGTGTGTAGCTCATACGTTTGTCCTTCGAATATCTATACATGTGTGTAGCTCATAAGGTTGAAAGATTCTCTCAAGCTTTCAACCTTCAAGTTGCAAGGAAAATCAAGCTAGGGTTCCAAATCATAAGGATTCTTCCCCATCGTTAATCTTCAAGGTACGTAAGAGCAATACCTTTCGTGGGGAACCTTGTTCATCCCCATAAGTGAGTCATAATTCCATGATAAGTCATGATTTGAAGTTAGGATTTTAAGATTTAGATCTCCTGAGTGTTGTTTATGAGTCTTGTTATAATTTCCTTCTATATGCTTTAAGTATTGTGAATTATTTTCCAAGTTAAGGTCGTTCTTGAATTTAATTTTTACTTCCATATCCAAGATTTAGTTTTCACATAAAGCTTATGACTTGGGAATTTTGTATTGAAAGTGTATTTCATGCTTTAATAGATTCGTTTATAGTTTTATTATAAAGTATGTTCAAAAGTAGTCAATTTATGAAAAGTTTATGAAAAACCCTTATGTATTGTACTATGATTTGAAAGGTGAAAAGATGTTATCGTATCTTGAAAAGAAGAGTAAGTTATAACGATTTAGAGTCAAGGCTCGCAGAGAAAGATATGTTTCTTGATACGATATTTTAGATACTAATATGGTTTTAAGAATGTTTTTAAGACTATATTATGAGCAGCTAGTATGTTTTGGGAGGATTATTTAGCACCGAGTTGGGTATGAGTCCGAGGTCACATGCCCCAGAACCACGTTGCCACCGTGGGCCTTCGGGCTAAGTTTTTGATCCATAAGTTATGATTTCGTCTATATCCTGACAAGGTAGAAGACGGCTCTTCTCAATGTGGGCAAGACATTGGACTCCATGTTGCTCACATGGTTTATGTCGGTTAAGAGAAACTCCCCAAAAGAAAACTAACTTATTTTGTGAGAATATATATTGGCCGAGGCCACTAGTTTAAAGAAAGTTTTATGAAGCATTGTTTTCAAGTTTTGTCCAGACTTCAGTCATTTATTCTCTAGTCTCAGTTTTAGTTGATGAATTGAATTAAAGTTGTTTTATTACAATATTGTAATTATTGTTATCGGGCTTATATTTCACGAAGTTTACTATTTAAGTTTTTACATGCTTTTAGTGTTTTTAAATAACTTATTCAATTGCACTACTTTAGTCCCGATAGTTTTTGCAAGAAAAGGCCAGTAGATCTTTGTCCCATATCTCCTTACTCATGTCATATGTTATGATTTAATTCAAAAGTTTATTTAGTTCAGTTTTCATTCCGCTATTATGTACCAATACATTCAAAGTATTGACGCTCTTTTTGCGCTGCATCATTGGACGATGTAGTGCCCAGTTTTCAGATATGCAGGTTCGTGTACAGACTCTTTAGTAGGCTATGACATCAGCTTGAGGGAGTTCTCATTCTTTCGAGGACTTAACAGTGTCTCAGTCACTAGTTTCTTTTGTTACATAAGGTTTGGTTGTACTCAGGAGGTAGTAGAGGCTTCATAGACATAGTCAAGTCAAGTCAGTTGTATTAGTTTATAAACATTTTTAATGTTTCAGTGAAAGAAAGTTTAGGTTAATTTATTTTGTTTTATTTACAAAAGTTAGCCCATGTTTCCAGCTTCCGCATTTTATACAAAGTTCAGCTTTATTAGTTGCATGCCAGGCTAAGTGGTTCTCTCGGGCCATTAGTGGTTCGGGTGCCGGTTACGTCCAGGGTGTAGGCTCGGGGCGTGACAAAAATATAATAAGTTGATGACCGTGCATGAGATAAGAAAATGTCCAGATTCAAATTGATTATCCACAACTGCATAATAAGGTAGCAATGTTAGGTTTCTTTTTAGTTCAATGGACACTTGATAGTTACTTGAAACTATATATTTAGTTCAAAGGTCTGACGATTACTCTCTATATTTGGGCTTTTAATGATCATATATTGTAGCTGAATATTTCAGTTAGTGTTCCTTCTCAATATACAGTTTCATAGGCTTCTTAGGCTGTTTAGTTCAACAAAGTTAAAGAATAAGTTACTCCCCAAAAACTCATAACTGGAGTGAGCAATGGAATTGATTTGAGTTTATGGAACTAATCACTTATTTCATTTAAACACAAGCATCATAATACTTGGACATGCCAAAATAGAGAGAATCTCAAATAAAATGGTACCTTTCTTTTTGTCCATAAATCATGCAGCCTATTCCACCGGAGATTAAGATGAACAAGCCTTTGGGGTTCAAATTTTTCTGGTAATGACACCCAAGGACAGTCACGCCAGACAAACCACCTCAAGTTGTTGGACAGGAACTCAATGGAGCCGTTGGGAATGTCATCCGAATCAATCGAAGAGTGGCCGCATATGCTTAATATCCTAAGCCTTTTCATATTTTCCATTGCCTCTTTATTATAGCATATATTTTCAAAAAAATCAAGCCAGATTGCTTCCATTGCCATTGTCCCCTGGTTAAAAAATCATAAGTCAATAAATCATAAATTCAGAACTGGTTATCTCGAGTCCAAGAATATTCTTATAAGGTTTGATCTCTTTGAGGATTATATCAATACTATATTCTAGGCCTGGGAATAATATTGAGTTCAATAACGAATCCTATCATATGCGTATTCAAAAATGGACTCATTGGTTCAATCCGAAAGAAGAAACTTGCATTACATTAGCATGGATTTCACTTCCAGGTTTGGCGTGTAATTTGTTCGATCGTGACTCCGTTTTCTCCATAGCTTCAGCCGTAGGGAAGCCTCTGGGACCAACTAAGGATCAAACTAGATCAATTTATTAGATGATTTTCCAGAAGGAACTGAAACTGGGGAAGTCGATAATTTGGGGCAGCAATCAATTACTTATTACGTGGTTGGAAAGGAAGGTGTTACGACTGGAACTTTAGATGATGATCAAGATGGTGTCATGCTCTTGATCGAGCCATGATTGTGTTGTCGGAGCTCGATAAGTGTGGGCAGCAACAAAGTGGAAAATAGTGTCGTTGGTGGTCCTGGATGAGCTGATGGAAGTAACCGTGTAGCGACGTGCTGCGAGATGAAAATTTTGGACAGCAATTGATGGCATAATAACAAGTTAATCCAAAGAATGAAATTCGAGAAAAAGTATTAAGTGGCTACACTAATTCATGGCATAATAACATGAGATAATTAACGAAATGGGAAGCATTAATTAAAATTTGCTACTTGATGAATTAGTTACGTTAGGTAATTAATGTTATTTTTGCTTCTTCTATTTATGTAATAAACGAGTAAAATGACGTATTTGCAAGAAGATGAAGCAAGAGGAAGAAATAATTGGAATTGACTGCCTTATATGTCTTTGGAATATGAAAACTAGAAATTCAATATTATTGGCATTGTTTAGCCTAGCTACTTACCGTATTGTCGGCCATCACTTGTTTTAAATCTTCGACATCCCATAGTCTGCTACGTTCTCCTGGATGCTTTGGCATTTTCACTATATATTGACCCATATCTTGTATTAAGTCATGCATTTCAATCCCATCACCTTTAGTTAAGAACACAAGAGATTTTTCAATTAGGACATCCAATCTATATTCGGCATCAACATTACAGCTGACAAGGATTTCCATGACGTTTTCCTTATAATCTCCTCGGAAGAAACATGCTATATCTAGAAATATCTCTTGCTCTTGGGGCTCTAACCCATCATAACTTATTTTGAGCTTTTCAACTATATCTAAGCTAGAGGTATTCATTATTTTGACTACAGTTCTTTCCCACCTACTTAGGTCTTTCTTATACAACATAGAACCCCACAGCTTGAGGGCTAAAGGAAGGCCTTTAGCATGATTTACTACCTCCAACGAGAGCTTCATAAAACACTCACTTGGAACTTCTTTTCTAAAAGCATGTTGATTGAACAATTGCATAGCTTCAAGATCAGGTAGTGTAGACACTTCATAGATAGCATCATCCTTCTCTATCAAATGTCTATCTCTAGTTGTTACAATAACTCTGCTGCCATTTCCAAACCAACCAACATCACCTGCTAAATACTCCAAATGATCACTATGATCTATGTCATCAAGCACAATTAGAACCTTCATAGAACGAAGTCTTCTCATAATCATGCACTTCCCATCATACTTATTATTGACGTAATCATATTTTTTTCTCAACAGTTCAGAGAGAAGGGTGTTTTGTAAAGAATGCAGTTGATTATTTCTTGCATTTTCTTTTACATCTGCAAGAAAACAAGCAGCTTCAAATTGATAAGATAGAGTTTCAAAAATGGCTCTAGCTATTGTTGTTTTACCTACTCCTCCTATTCCCCAGATCCCTACAATTCGAACATCATTGATTTCTATTTGAAGTCGGGATTTTAGTTTCTCTAAATGAGCATTTATCCCCACAACATCTTGCAAAGAAGATGAAGAATAAGCACTCTTGCAAAATTTGAAAGAGATGTGGTCGACGATCTGCAGAATATTCTCTGACTCAATCCTACATAAATAAGAAAATTGATTGTGGAAAACGTGAGAAAATCAAGTACAAGTAAGTATTTCATATCGTTAATGCAAGTAGCAAAACTTGCATAGTATTAGGAGGATTTTCATGTATTCTCTAATTAAAATGATAGGACTATGCCTTCTTACTGATAGAAAAATATAAACACATTTCTTACTTCTAAATGATAATCAATGAATTAGATTGTGCATACAGTGTATATACTATGTTATTTAGGGCATAATACATAAGCATGTCCTTTAACATGGCCTCAACTTGCATCTATGCCCTCAAACTTTGGATTTACACAAGTAGGCACTTAAACTTGTATAAAGTTGAACAAGTAGACACACATGTCCTGTGTGACATCTACATGGCAATCTCATGCAAATTGCCACGTAGATGTCAGGTAGGACGTGTGTGTTTATCTTTATAGAATTTTAAGTGCCTACTTGTACACACTTAAAGTTGAAGGGCAAAATACCAGTTGAGGCCAAGTTAAAAGAAACATTTATGTATTATACCTTTATTTAGTATTGATTCTGTTCGACTCACACAAGCATCTAAATTTGAATGGAAATTCTTCCATTTCTTTTTTCATTAAAAGCAATAATATGTTTTTTAACTCACTTGCCACAGATATCAAATCCTTTTAGATTAGCGGCAACTGTTAGAGCAGTCCTCCATCCTTGCACCTTTTGCATTCCCTCATCATCACCCGTATGCTCTGATTCGTGTTTGACAAAGGCTTCTGCAAAGCTCACTGTTTGCTTCCGAACATGTGATGGATCCACATCATAGAAGACCGGTATGACAGTTTGTCTATTTTTGTCCTTGCATTCCATGATCTTCACTAGTTCATTCAAGCACCAACTCGATGTAGCATAATTCTTTGAGAAAATGACAAGGGCAACTTGAGACTCTTCGATGGCTTTCAAGAGTTCTTCTGAGATCGAATTCCCGTGCTCTAGCCTTTTATCATCTTGAAAGGTATATATTCCCCTGCTTTTCAAACTTTCATACAAGTGACCCGTAAATATTCTACGAGTATCTTCACCTCTAAAACTTAAAAAGACATCGTACTTCCATCGAGAACAGTGTTGTGAATTGCTCGCAGAAGAGGAAGTTGATGCCATGGATTCAGTTAATTTGTGAAGTTTGGGAAGAAAGATAGAAATGTGTGGATAGATAGTGGTTGTGATAAGAGATAAAAGTTGGGACAAAGTTAAATAGGGCTCTACCCCAATTGAAATATTGGACCTAGTCAACTGATAGAAGCAAGTAGTAGGAAATTTCTGTGAAGCAACTTTGAACTGTATTAGAAAGAGAAAATGGTCAAAACACACTTTAAATCTCACATTTTTGTGAGTTTTTTTACCTGAACTATATATCAGTTGTTTCCTTTTCCTACCTGAACCATGATAATATATGTTAGGAACAATTAAAAAAAAGTTCAGGTAGAAAAACTAAAGCATGATAGTTTAGATAGGAAACTCGCAAAAAGGTGATACTTTGAGTGTGTTGATTTTTGGAAGCTACTTGTCAGCAAAGGCTAAGTTGTTCAAAAGAGCTATCACCAACCTCTACAAAGACTAGAACTATCCAGATTCTAATGTCCTTTCGTGAATCTGTCTCAGGTCAAGAGTGTAGTTGTTCTGTTACAAACAGAGGAAACATGCGCCATTCATATTCAGTGTCACCAATTCTGTTCTCAAATACCATGTTCCCATTTCTCCATGGTTTTCCTCAGATCTAACAAACAAAGTTCAATAAAAAAGTTCGGTTCTTCGATGCACCGAAGAACCGTTACCCCTAAACTGAAGAATCGAACTACCGAAAAAAAAATTCGAAACCGAACCGAAGAAACAAACTAATTCAATTTGATACGATTTTTCGGCTCTACGATTTTTATGCCCAACCCTACCCCTACCTTATTCTGTCTACCTTTGTTTTTAATGTTCTCTACTTCAAAAAAATAAATAAAATTTATGCTCTTTCGCTGCTACTTCCTTTTTGAGGTTAGGACTTAGGAGTACACTTTAATTTGCTTCTTCTTTTTTTTAAAAAAAATAAAATAAAATAATTTTACACGCTTATTTTTTTTTTTTATATATATATATATATATGTATGTAAATACATAAGTTATAGTAATTGACATATTTTTTCTACAATCAAAACAGAAAAGAGTGTTATTTTTAAGTACAATAAAAAACAAAAAAATAAAATGATCAATGCATATTTTGACGACCACAGTTACATGTATCTTTTTCTTCTTCTTTTCTTATGTACTGATACATATTTATACAATACAATAACATCCGATACAATACAATATATTATTGAGTATTCTAAAGTATTGATACATATATGATACAATACAATCATGACAAATACATTTTTATCCAACAAAGATATAGTTTTTATACACATTATATATGCAAATACATTGTTTATACAATAATTATACAGTTTCTATATACATCTTATACAACCTTTAGTTTCAATAATTATTCAGATAAATATTCTATACAACAATTATACAGTTTCTATAAACATCCTATACACGTATTGTATGCTCTTAATCAAGGAGAAATAAAGGAAGAATTGCAAAAAAGGAATATACCTGATTTGAGCTGAAATAGTGTGTTCACGGTAGGTCGCCTTTGTCACTATTGGTGTAGCCACATGCAATAAAGGGTGATCTGTTGAACACCTTTCGTCGAAAAATTATACTGTATATAAAGAAAATTGTATGAACTATATAGGTTAAAAGTTTTTTCTTATACGTATATATTAAATCTTGAACACCCTCAAACGAAATTTCTGGCTCTGTTGTTGTATATTGTCACCACCTTAGGGTGCGACCCTTTTCCGAACCTTGCGACATGAGATGCTTTGTGCACAAGACCTTCTGGCCGTTTGTTGTGAGTGCATAATATTCCAACAAAGCTACTATCCCTTTCACCTTCTGAGTTTTTTCATCTTGATGAGACTTCCAACCAATATGTTAAATGAACAATCAAAGAATGCTAATGATATCGGGGAAAAGAAATAGAAAACCAACAGAACGTCGATCCTTCATTCAATGCAATAAGTTTCCAACACCACTGTATGCAGTCTAATTTTCTATACATATAATATAATTTTCCAAAAAAGGGTATTCATTTGACCAACCTTCAGTCAATGAGGCTTTGCCACTGACTGTTCGGGGGAAGGTATTTACATATGCCACTACTTGATTAAACTTACTAAGAGTACTAAAAAGACTTTGTTTCTTAGCCTAAAGCCAATGTGCAGATCTCATTTGACAGACAATTATATACTCCTCTGACAACATCTTGTACTTCTTTTTGTTCCCTGAAAACTGGAATTGCTATAAACTCACTTCTCTGTACTACTTAATCCGCTCGCTAGATTGACCATTTTCATGTTTGGCGCAAATTCACCTGCAATTGGTTTTTGGACAAGGTATTCCGTCAGCAAAAGGAAGATGTGATTATATTTCGAAATGAAATTTAAAAAGAATGGATTATTGCATACCCAAGTTCTTTCGCGAATCTCTTTCTCAGGCCAAGAGTCTAGTTGTTCTATTACAAACAGAGGAAACATGTGCCCTTCATAGACAGGGTTACCGGTGCAAAAGTAATCAAAAACCAAAAGAGTGACAATTGTTAAAACCACTAATGAGTAATTAAAATGTAGACGATACTTATTACTTTTATAAAGATCGAAGTCAACAAGCTAGACTGCAAACACTAAGATAAAAAGATATTGTATTCCTAATCCACAATGTCTAAATATCTTATATTTCACATTTTCCTTTAAAAGAAGCATAAGAGAACTGAAAGAGATCACGAGGGAGATGAACCACAACTTCACCTCGTATTCCAACGTCTCACATCGTGCTGCATCTTTGATTGTTTCATCTTATTCCCGACCTCCCTTCCATAACAAGAGAGATACTTACATTTAAAACAAACATTTCTACTAATATAACAATCTGTGAGAGCATCAAAATCATACAACAAAGTCAAAATCTGAAACTCGATACTCAGAAAAGCAGAATACTGGCTTGCAGTAAATGAATAAAGATTGAACCTCCATGTTTACCTGGTACAAATATGAAAATGGGCCATAAAAAAATGTATTGCTAAGGTTAGAGCATGATCCATACCTTTCGACATGAAAATGTTAGATGCAGAAGTGTTAAAACTGACACGTACCACAAAAAGTTTTTGTATTTAAAACAAAGATTTCCTTAAATATAACAATCAGAGAGAGCATCAAAATGAACTAGTAGTAAGTTTTAAAGCCATGGATCAGTGGCTACCTTTGGGAATGACACTTTGCCTTTTCTCTATGGACTTATTAGAAGAGCTTATAAGGCATCCTCATCAACCAATGATAACGCGGTGAAATCTTTATATATCTGCAGAAAGACATGATCAGGGGAATAGGTATAGTTAAAAATTCAACTACGAGATATGATGAAAATCGCAGCATGCATCATTCCAACATATCTGAAGGAATGATGGTACAAATTAAGTTAATAATTATGCCACTTTTGCCAGCTCTGACTCAAATATCACACAACAATGCCAAAGAAGTTTAGATATACGTCCATGTCAAAGACTCCGATTGACCAATTTGAACAAAGGAAATAACAAATAATCCATCCATCTCATTTGCCAGCTCTGGTTCTAAATCTCTGTTCTGTCACACAACAAGATAGCAATTAACAGTGTACTCCTAGCTGAGTCCTAGGACTACATACTAGTACTTTTTTGATCCCTTAAAATTGGAGTTGCTCTGAACTAATTTATCGGCATGCTACAATAACAACAACAACATACCCAGTGTAGTCGCACAAAGTGGGGTCTGGGGAGGGTAGAGTGTACACCCCAAGACAAGTTTTGTTACAAACAGAGAAAATACGTGCCTTTCATATGCAGTTTTGTTCTCAAATACCATGTTCCCATTTTGCACTGGGAAAACAACCCAAATCCAAAAGACTGGAACTTGTTAAAACCACTTAAAAGCAATCGAGATATATATGTTACTTATCCGTTTTAATTTGTTTATCTTACTTTTCTTTTAAGTCCATTTAAAAAAGAATGTCTTTCCTTTTTTTGTCTACTCTTTGATTCTAACTTTCTGCATAACATGTTTAAGACCACAAGATTAAAGGGCATTTTGGTACATTCTATATATCTTTAGTTTCAGATCACAAGATTCAAAAGTCTTCTTTACTTTAAATTCCGTGTGGCTAACAAATTGAAATGGAGGGGAGTATTACTTTATCAAGATCGATTTCAACAGGAAACAGCAGACATTAAGACAAAAAGAAACTAGTTATTCTGTCCCAAAAGAGATCATGAGCGAGGACAAACCTCAACTTCACCTCGTACTCCAGCTTCCTCCACTGTCTCATGCTGTACTGCATCTTCAATTGTTTCATCTATTTCCCAACCTCCCTGCCATAACATGAGAGATATTTGTATTGAAACAAAGATTTGTTATGATATAACAACCACAGAGAGCATCGAAATGAACTATTAACAAGTTTTAAAGTCATCCTTTAACTGACCTTGGTTAATCATGGCTCAACACAGGTCGAATGCAAGATGGAGAATCCATTGACAAAACTCAATGTTGATATGTACATCACCTATTGATAAGATCCTATCGATCGAGGAAAAAAGAAGAAAGAATGAGAAGAAATAATTTATATAAAAACAACTATCATCATATCTGCTCCTCCTTGTCCTAACGAACACAATTTCATTACCAACTAGGGAAAAAAAAAACAAATCATGAGATATATACCTATATTTATTCTAAGATCCTGGATTTTTTGGATAAAGCTGCAAAGTTTTTGAAGAGACTTGCGCTTCTATTTGTGACCTTTGTTTCTTATAAGAGGAGCAATTGTCTTCATCATGGTGTTCACTATCATCATATCTGCTCCTCCTTGTCCCAAGGCAATGCTCATCATTATTTTCCCCTCATTTGTAAAAAGGCCTCAACCGCTGGTTCATCTTTATAAAACAAGCGAAATCCGTACTTTGTTTCTTTAGAAAAAGATAACATGATGTGCCTATAGTCATTTGGTGTTTTTCCATTTGCCTTAGATGTATTCCATAAACCAGCAAAAGGTACCAAGAAAAAATGAATATGAGAATATTTTGAATGGCTGTATAAGGCAAATGTCTGGGTCATCGACGACATCCCATCATCATATAAGGGAATCAAGTGAATTGTGATGTCAATAAATATGCCATAGTAACATATAGCAAATCCCAAGAAGTTATCACGCAGGTACCAATTTTCAGGCAAATTGACTGATACACTTTTATCAGTTCCCCGAAGGTGGAACCAACTTGGGATATCCTCCCTCAATTCAAACAAACTGGTAAAGACTCTTAGTGACAAGGAATCGAAAGTAGTGTTGTCATGCTGCAATGATGAGATATTCCGAAACAACGAATTACAGATCCAATCTTTCCCCCAATCTGCATATATTTCATCTAATTGCTCTGGAAATTCTGGCAGCTGTGTGAGTCTCTTGCAATCTGATAAGTCCAAGCATCGAAGAGCACCAAGTTGGGCTATGTTTCGAGGCAAATGCTCAAAATTATTTCCAGTGAGATCCAACTTTTTCAAAGAGGATAAGGATCCAATGTCTTCCGGAAGTCCTCCATCTATTAGATTGCACCAAGTGAGATGCAAAATCTCCAAGTTTGACATCCCCATGAAACCCGGAAACTCTCTAAGCCTCTGGCAATATCGTAAGTCCAAGGATTGAAGAGCACCAAGTTGGCCTACGCTTCGAGGCAAATGCTCAAAATCATTTCCACGGAGATTCAATTTTTTCAAAGAGGATAAGCATCCAATGTCTTCCGGAAGTCCTCCATCTATTAAATTGCAGAAATGGAGATCCAGAATTTCCAATGAGCGGAACCCTTCATTCACCGGAGGGAACACAAAGTACAATCCTGATATTTGAGATGAAAAATTCAAGAATTTAAGCTTGTTCAAGCGGGCGATGGAAGATGGAGGTCGTGAAATTAGAGTCCAGCTGGCATGAAGCTCCTCCAAGTTTTCTAAATCACCAATCTCTTCTGGCAAGCTTTCAAGTTTTAAGCAGCAGGACACATCTAGCTTCACCAAACCTTTCAACATGCCAATGCTGCTTGGAAGAGCTAAAAGGTTTTTCATAAAACTCAATTCTAGCTTAGTAAGATGAGCTTGGGGCTGAAAAATAGATGTTGGTAGTTCCTTTATCCCAATGGCCTTCACCTTAATCTCTAACTTTGCCTTCATTCTTCCGAGTATTTCTGGAAATTTCTCTAAACTAGAGCATTGCCTTAAATCCAGATGTTCAAGAGATTCCCCACTAACAGATGGAAACCTCTTAAGGTTTTTACAACCATACAAAAATAACCTGATGAGTTTTTTGCAATATCCCAGGGAAGGGTGAACCTCTTCCACACTCACACATCCATATAGATCCAAATACTCCAAATTTGGCATTCCTCTAAAATCTGGTGTTCGCATCAGCCTTTTAGAGTTCCTGAGATTTAGCCTTCGTAGAGACGACAAAAACTGTTATTCAGAACATTAATTTGAGAGATTAGTTTGTGGTATTGTTTTATTTTCACTTTTATAAATGTTTCAGAAACTAAATAAAGGTGTGTTATTATTATGACTTTTTAATTGTTTAACTACGTCCTTTTCTAATTTTTCTTTTTCCTTTTTTCTTTCAGAATCTAATTTTATTGATGAGTTTTTGCTTTTTTTCTTTACTCTATTTTATATAATAAAAAAGATAACTCATACATAAACATTCGTTCATTTTTTAAATTTCTCTACTCTTTTTTTTTTCTCCTTTTCTTTTTTCTAGTTATTTTCTTTATTCTTTATCTTTTTTCTCTTTTTTCGTTCATTTATTTTTTTTCTCAAAGTCATATTATTCTTTAATTTTTTCCACCATAAGCTAATTCCATACTCAATTTTGGCTCCCTTCTTTTTTATTTTTCTATTTTTTTCATTTTATTTATTTCTTATTTTGATCTAATTTTATTTAATTTTTTCCTCCATAATCTAATTTCATTCACTTTTTTTACTTTTTTTTTTTTAAAAAAATTATGTTGATTTTCATTGAGGTATGCTTTCAGTGAAACACTCCTTAATACTCCATGATACCATCATAATATATGGAGGAATGAGGAATGGGAATGTCTCATTGAAGGATTAAAGTAGTTCTCCATTCAAGGATGAGATTCATATCTTGCCAGCTAAATGTTTGAATGAGTTCTCAAATTGAACTTCTAAGTTAAGCTTATGATGGGAAGACTATTTGAAAGAACACAACATAAAGAGAGCATATTATGAGGACAACCCAATATCATATTATAAAAGCACGAATAATTTCATTAATTATATGAGATAAAGCTATTATAGTAATTCTATGAGAACAACATAAAATAATATAAAATACATTAATTTGAGTTTAAGGAACTAATCACTTATTTCATTTAAACACAAGCACATAATACTTGGACATGCCAAAATAAAGAGTATCTCGAATGAAATGGTACCTTTCTTTTTGTCCATAAATCATGCAGCCTACTCCCCTGGAGATTAAGATGAACAAGACTTTGGGGTTCAAATTTTCTGGCAATGAAACCCAAGGATAGAGTTCCCATTCAACCCACCGCAAGTTGTTGGACAGGAACTCAATGGAGCCGTTGGGAATGTCATCCGAATCAATCGAAGAGTAGTCCCTTATGCGTAATATCCTAAGCCTTTTCATACTTTCCATTGCCTCTTTATTAAAGCATATTTGTTCAGAATAAGTAACCCAGATTGCTTCCATTTCCATTGTCCCCTGGTAAGAAGATCATAAGTCAACAAATCATAACTTTTAGAGCCAAGTCGAAGTTTCATGTTGTACCAATGTCACCTTATAAGGTTTGATCTATTTGAGGATTATATCAATAATATATTCTAGGCCTGGGAATTATATTGAGTTAAATATATCATATGCATATTAAAAATTGACTCGGTTTCTCCATAGCTTCAGCCGTAGGGAAGCCTATGGGACCAACTAATGATCAAACTAGACCAAGTGTTGCTCAGAGAAAAGGTCCAGGTGAATTTATTAGATGATTTTCCACAAGGAATTGAGCTATCTTGTAGAAATATTGAAACTGGGAAAGTCACAACAGATTGACAAAATTTCACTATGACTATTTTCCGAAGTAGTGGATTGAAAGCAAACTTCAAGGACATTAAAAGAGAATTCAAGATGGTATTGTGGAGCAGGGATAAACATATTAAGCGGCTACAGTGAGTACCTGTCTTAATAACATAAGATAACGGATTAGGCAGCGTTAATTAAAAATGGTTACTTGACACATTAGCCACGTTACAAAATTAATGTTACTTTGCTTCTCCTACTAAAATGGTGTACTTGCAAGAAGATGAAGCAAGAAGAACAAATAATTGGATTTGGAATGCCCTATATATGTTGGAATATGAAAAGTAGAAATTGAATATTATTGCATTGTTACACTCTTGTGGTGGGGCCCTTCTCCGGACACCGCGCATAGCGGTAGCTTTAGTGCACTGGGCTGCCCTTTTGTTTAGCCTACTTACCATGTTGTCATCCATCACTCGTTTGAAATCTTTGGCATCCCATAGTCTGCTACGTTCGCCCGGATGCTTTGGCATTTTCACTATATATTTACCCATATCTTGTATTAAGTCATGCATTTCAATACTATCACGTTCTGTTAAGAACAGAAGAGATTTATCAATTAGGGCATCCAATCTATATTCAGCATCAACATTACAGCTCAAAAGGATTTTCATGACTGCTTCCTTGTAATCTCCTCGGAAGAAACATGCTATATCTAGAAATATCTCTTGCTCTTGGGGCTCCAACCCATCATAACTTATTTTGAGCTTTTCAACTATATCTAAGCTAGAGGTATTCTTTATTTTGACTACAGTTCTTTCCCACCGACTTAGGCCTTTGTTATGCAACAAAGAACCCCACACCTTCAGGGCCAAGGGAAGGCCTTTAGCATGATTTACTACCTCCAACGAGAGCTTCATAAAACACTCACTTGGAACTTCTTTTCTAAAAGCGTGTTGATTGAACAATTGCATAGCTTCAAGATCAGGTAGTGTAGACACTTCATAGATAGCATCATCCTTCTCTATCAAATGTCTATCTCTAGTTGTTACAATAACTCTGCTGCCGTTTCCAAACCAACCAACATCACCTGCTAAATACTCCAAATGATCACTATGATCTATGTCATCAAGCACAATTAGCACCTTCATAGAACGAAGTCTTCTCATAATCATGCACTTCCCATCATACTTATTATTGACGTAATCATTTTTTTTTCTCAACAGTTCAGAGAGAAGGGTGTTTTGTAAAGAATGCAGTTGATTATTTCTTGCATTTTCTTTAACATCTGCAAGAAAACAAGCAGCTTCAAATTGATAAGATAGAGTTTCAAAAATGGCTCTAGCTATTGTTGTTTTACCTACTCCTCCTATTCCCCAGATCCCTACAATTCGAACATCATTGATTTCTATCTGAAGTTGGGATTTTAGTTTCTCTAAATGAGCATTTATCCCCACAACATCTTGCAAAGAAGATAAAGAATAAGCACCCTTGCATAACTTGAAAGAGATGTGGTCGATGATCTGCAGAATATTCTCTGACTCAATCTTATACAAATAAGAAAATTGATTGTGGAAAATGTGAGAAAATCAAGTATCAGTTAGTATTTCATATTGTTAATGAAAGTAGCAAAACTTGAATAGTATTAGGAGGATTTTCATGTATTCTCTTTAATTAAAATGATAGGACTATGCCTTCTTACTGATAGAAAAATATAAACACATTTCTTACTTCTAAATGATAATCAATGAATTAGATTGTGCATACAGTTTGTATACTATGTTATTTAGGGCATAATACATAAGCATGCCTTTAACGTGGTCTCAGCTTGCATCTATGCCCTCAAACTTTGGATTTGCACAAGTAGACATTTAAACTTGTATAAAGTTGAACAAGTAGACACACATGTCCTGTGTGACATCTACATGGCAATCTCATGCGAATTGCCACGTAGATGCCAGGTAGGACGTGTGTGTTTATCTTTATAGAATTTCAGTTGAGTCCAAGTTAAAAGAAACATTTATGTATTATGCCTTTATTTAGTATTGATTCTGTTCGACTCACACAAGCATCAAAATTTGAATGGAAATTCTTCCATTTCTTTTTTTTTCATTAAAAGCAATAACGTGTTTTTAACTCACTCGCCACAGATATCAAATCCTTTTAGATTAGCGGCAACTGTTAGAGCAGTCCTACATCCTTGCACCTTCTGCATTCCCTCATCATCACCCTTACACTCTGATTCGTGTTTTCCAAAGGCTTCTGCAAAGCTCTCCCTTTGGTATCGAACATGTGATGGATCCACATCATAGAAGACCGGTATGACAGTTTGTCTATTTTTGTCCTTGCATTCCATGATCTTCACTAGTTCATTCAAGCACCAACTCGATGTAGCATAATTCTTTGAGAAAACGATGAGGGCAACTTGAGACTCTTCAATAGCTTTCAAGAGTTCTTCTGATATCAAATCGCCATGCTCTAGCCTTTTATCATCTTGAAAGGTGAATATTCCCCTGTTTTTCAAACCTTCGTACAAGTGACCTGTAAATGTTCTACGAGTGTCTTCACCTCTAAAACTTAGAAAGACATCGTACTTCCATTGAGGATAGTACTGTGAATTATTCGCAGATGAAGAAGTTGATGCCATGGATTCAGTTAATTTGTTGAAATTTGAGAAGAAAGATAAGAAATGTGTGGATAGTTAGTGGTTGTGATAAGAGATAAAAAATTTGGACAAAGTTAAATAAATATATATATAGGACTTCAATAAGAAAAGTTTCTACCAAGATGGGCTCTACTCAAATTGAATTTTTGAACCTAGTCAACTGTAAAGTAGTAGGAAATTTCTGTGAAGCCTCTTCGAACTGTGATAGAAAGAGAAAATGATCAAAAACAAACTTGAAATATCACGTTTTTGCGGGTTTTCTACCTAAACTATATATCAGTTATTCCTTCTTCCTACCTGAACCATGGTAATATATGTTAGGGACGATATATAATGTCCCTAACGATGCATGATAGTTTAGATAGAAACTCGCAAAAAGGTGATACTTCAAGTGTGTTATTGACCATACTTTCTGAGAAGTTGCAGCAGTTATTGCTCCAGAAATCCAATGGGTTTTAACCAAACATTTTTTGCTGATCTGAATCCTTCTACTGGGGAGTACCTTTCACCATCTCTTAAATTTATATTGCTTCTCGTAGATAAATGTTGTTAATTTAATAAGCAAATAGGGTTAAGTTAATAGTAAGGAGTGATAAGTACCATTAACTACCTGCACAAAAAAAATAAAAAATTGGACCATACCACTGCTTTTGATGGGTTGTTATCTTCGATCACAAAGAATGGATGAAGTCAAGTCATGTTGTCGGTGACAAAGAATTACTCTTCTTTTTCTTTGCACCTTCATCATCTTGAACTTTTAGTTGTCCATTGTATGCATATTATATTGGAGTTTTGAAGGAATTTCCTACTTACGTCTGTCACGATACATATTGCGACTTTTTGACTGGTTATTTATCTTCAGTAGCAATGAAGTCTAGTCGTCGTGCTTTGTCAGTCACAAAGAAATTGCTAGGATTTTACTTTGCAGTATCAAATAAACAAGGCTATACCACGGAAAATATCTCAGTTGAATCGAATTATTGCGAGTTAATTCCACTCGATGAAGAAATAGAAAGAAAATGAAAGAGAATGTTTCTGTGAATTATTAATGCTATACTTCACTTGTCTTTAGAATTATTGGGATAAAAAGAAAAAGTGAACCACATGGCCTGTCTATAAGCAGATGACTTGACTTCAAAAACACTACGGGTCCTACTTGAATCATTTTTTCCCGAAAAGTACTTTTGAAATTATAAAATATGTTAAATTCAACAACTGTAATTTATTACAGAAGACTCAAGAGGGAGTTGTTCGGATGATAAGCATTCCTCATTTTCAGTTCTAAGGTTGTGAGTTCGAGTTACCAAGGAAGCAAAAAGGATGGACGCTCTTAGGAAGGGGTAAAAAAAATTACTTCAAACTTCGTCAGCAAGATGAATTACATAATTGTAGAGAAATGTGGAAAAAGAACCAACAGAACATCCAATAATTCAATGCAATCATTTTCCAGCATCACTGTTTATGGGAGCTATTTACAGATGTCATGATAACTTCATTAAGCTTGGGATTAAAAAACCAGTTTTAGGAATTTTTTTTTTTTTAATTCTGCAAATATAGGCCTGTTAACAAAAAGGGTAAATACGTCAATTTATTAGATGATTATGCACTACTTTTTGAACGAGGGATCGCAAAGTTGAGGGGATAATTGCCTCTTTTCCAATATGTTGATAGTGGCTTTCTTCATCACCGAAAGCAGACAGCAGCATTATGGGTCCTACTTGAATGGAAAAGAAGAATCTAATAATAGAGGAAGAAGAAGAAATTGGGTTTACTTGTAATATCAAACATTATCTATTAGACTTGACATGATGTATGAGAAAAATGAAAATTAGCGGAAACTCACATTTACAGGTATAATTTTACGATATCTGCAATCTTTAATTTATTTCTAGAGTCTGGTGCAACTTTTGAGGTATAATTTTTGATTTTTTTATATCTTTTTCAGTGTCTTGCGTAACTTTTTTGTATTGCCTATGTTAAGATTTGATGGGACTTTCTTGATGTTTGTAGCTAAATATATTTCCCCCCCTGTTTTCGTCAAATCCAACAAACAGAGTTCATAAATGTTTATGGAGACTTAAAAGTGTTAACATGTGACAAACTTGGTACTAAAAGAGCAGACTAATGACTTGCATAGTAAATGGATACAGATGGAGCACCAAGATATGATGCAAATCGCAAGATGTGAGGTGATTTATTAATATTCCCATGGCGAAGATGTGAATGCATTTCATTATGATCAAAAAGAGGTGCCACGTTACCTCTACAAAAAATGGATTATGGCATACCCAAGTTCTTTCGTGAATCTCTTTCTCAGGCTTCTTAGGCAGTGTTACCGTTTGCATTGCAAAAGTGATCCGAATTCGCACTGCAAAAGTGGTTCAAAACGAAACGAGTCAAACTTGTTTAAACCACATATAAGTAATCAAAACATAGATGCTACTTATTACTTTTATAAAGATCGAAATGAACAAGCTAGACAGCATTGCATATTCCCAATACAAAATGATCACAACATCTAATCATGAATTAGTGCATTCGGTCTTTAGCAAAATGTAATTTATCTGATGTTTTTGAAAAATGTAACAGATTTTATCTGCTGTAATAAATAAGTTAACACAGAGACTTCCACGGCAGCTGACTTCTTTGGTCACGGAGTTCTATGTTGGTTCATTGTTATTTTCCCTTATTTGTAACAAGGACTCAAGCTCTAGTTCATCTTTATTCAACAAACGATATCCATACTCCTTCATTTCTCCGGAGGAAAACGAATAAGCTCATAGTCATTTGGTGTTTTCCCATTTGCCCTATATGTATCCTATAATTTTTATTTTTTGTCGGTGAATTTTTACCACTAGACAGAGTATCTAGCTACCTTTTATTTAAAATAAAAAAATTCTCAACAAGGATAAGTACAGGCAAGGTACCAATCCTAATGAGGTAATGAACCTTTATTAATTAACAAGCATGGAGAAAATAAGAGCTAGAGAGAACTACGTATTTTATGATCATCAGAGTGTATTAAATTAACAAGCATGGAGAAAATAAGAGCTAGAGAGAACTACGTATTTTATGATCATCACAGAGTTTGTAATACACTCTATGATGATATTACAAATGAAGATAAATAATGCAAAACTATAAAATTCAAGAAGAAAGTTGAGTTATCAACCTCAGACTTCCTTTTACGAATGCATGAATTAAAAAAGATAGATTTCCCATCGAAAGTAACCTCGAGTATTTTCTTCTTGTCTTCTTCTTCAAATTTGTCCAACAACAGTTGATAGTTCATCACATTTCTTGGATTTATTAGACAATGTTGAAGCTATTGACACTCTCATATAATTCTGCTTTGCCAGTCACATCACTAGGTGCCTTAGAACAAATTCCTTAGTCACTTTACCATCCCAACTATGCTGCCTTCCATGTGTCTTCTTTTAGCTTTTGTTGCTTCCACTTCTTTGTTGCCTAGGTGAGATATCCCTTTCTCTAGGCATTTTATCAAAGCATATGTTCAGCATATTATCTTCCTCTTCCTCATCAAAAAAATCCTTGCCCAAATCAATTGCATAAGCATTAGGTGGACTAATTCCTGACGCTAAGGCCGTTGGCTCATTCTTCTTTGAAATCGCACTTTTAGGCGCAAATATGGGAACTTCAGGACTTAATTTGCTATTCAAAGGAGGTGAAATCTGCTTTTCTTCATCAACCAAAACAGCCCATCTAGGAGTACTCATCTCCTCTTGTTTTTACTTAGAATTAGTTTGAGAGAGTGATCGCATGACCTTCACCAAATTTTTGCCATTCCCTGTTGACAATAAGAGCTGTCCAGGTTCATCGTGATTTTCACCAAACGACTCCAAAGATTGGGAAGGGACCTTATGAGCGGAGGTGTTCAATGTGACCGTGAGTGGCTTGATTCGCTGAATTGGATTTGAGTGACGTGGCAGCCTGATTTACTCGAATAATCTTAGCTATTTCAGGATTAGAAATATGTAATGTCCGAGCCATAACATTACCATCTTTTTCGGCAGCCTTCAAGAGAGCATCAAAGCTGTTCGAACATAGTAGGTCTTTTGAGACAAGACTCTGGGAACCTGGTTCCGTTACAATATCCTGCCTCTTTTCACTACTTGGAGAATTATTTTGACTAGCCAAGGAAAGCATCCGGCTACTAGTTGAATTTTTGTGTGCAAACAAAGTCCAATTTTTAGTTGCATTCTCGTTTTCAACTTGCAAAACATGTTGCCCAGAATTTTCAGCATCTTCAAGCCACCAATTAGCTGCTGCCCAAACTTCCCAGTTGCATTCTCATCACTGCTGGAATTTTCAGCTTGCAAAACAATAGGTTTCTCACCTTGCTTCGAAGCTAAAAAAAATTCTTGTCCATCAAGAATCTGTGGCGTCTTTCCACTTGATGCACGTGCAACATTATCACCTAGTTGCTGCCCCAAAACAGTTAGTGACGCATCAACAACATCTGCATTGTTTCCAGGAATTAGTTGCTGCTCTTGCGACACATCAATCAAATTCACATCAGGTTCTGAAGTCAGAAGTGACGGCAACTCCTTCTCAATGTGACCAACAGCTATATTATTGTGAACAATAGCCTTTTTTTTTCCCTTTTCAGCTCCTTGTCCACCAGTTTTATTAACATGAAGATCAGCAGATTCAATGCGAATATTGAAAGATTCACCATTTTTATTTCGAGGTGCAACAGAGTTGGTTTGGCCATTCTCTTTTCATTCAATTTTTTCCTTAAATATAATCACCTTCATATTTCTCAACCAGATTTTGATCTTTGTCCTTGCCATATTCATTTGCAATGTTCAGTCGACATGCCTCATGTTTATGACCTTATGTTTGCAAGTAGTACAATACGAGCGCAAATAATCATAAGGAACTTTTGATACACTACTTACAATTCACCAGATTCTTGGTTCTTGATAACTAACCTTACACGATCAGGTAAAGTCGCAAGCAAATCAACTTCTACTTTCACTCTTGCTGTACCTGGCCTTGTTTTATCAGTGGTAGCGCGATCAACAATTAGCGGTTTCCCTAGTGCCGACGCCATTGAGAATAGAGCTTCCCGAGCAAAAAATTGAACTGGTATATTTTGAAAGGAAATCCACGCCAAAGCCAGTGATGATTCCTCTTTGGGATTAAAAAATGGAGTCCAGCAGAACATTCTAAATAAATATTCCACCTCTTCAAATTCTTCTCCATAGTTTTCTTTGACAAAATGGACGACGCAGTAGTAGAATATGTATCAGAACATGCCTTGCATCTAGACGACCTATGTTACACGCACCTTTCTCCTTTTCAATTGTTGTGGAAAGAAATTCCTCAAATCTGCCATGGATGGCCTTCCGTAAGAGAACTTGGCAACAAGTGCATATTTCAAGTTTTCCTCGTAAATATATCTTTGAAATATCTGTTGAATTAAATACGATGGTAGGTTCTCCATTAATTAGTCTCACTGGTTTCAGTGTTGGTGTTGGTGCTTGTTGAGGATGGAATTGGTTTAAGAAGAGACATATAAGATTGAGTGTTTGATGGCTCGTTTTCTACTATTTCTCTGGTAGGAACTTGATCAATATTGTTTTGTGTGTCTAGTGGATCGTTTACCCTTAAGTCGCAGCCATGAATAAGGCTAAACCTCCATTGAGGTCGCCTGGGAGAAGAGAGAGTGACAGAGAGGCAGTGTAGGGTGTTTTATCCTATAAGCCAGCTAGAGGTACCAAGAATAAAATGAATATGTAGTAGATTTTGTATCACATTTTGAATGATCGGATGATTTCAGTTCCCAGGCCATCCCCGACAACGCATCATCACATAAGGGAAGCAATGGCACTGTGGTTTCAATTAACCCGAGAGAGTAATAACATACAGCAAATCCCAAAGTTGTCATGTACGTACCAATTTTCAGGCAAATTGACTGATACACTTGTACCAGTTCCCCGATGGTGGAACCAACTTGGATATTCTGAAACAGCGAATTACAAATGGAATCACTGTTCCAGTCTGCATATATTGTATCTGAATTGCTCTGGAAATTCTGGCAGCTATGTATGCCTCTTGCAATCTGATAAGTCCAAGAATCGTAGAATACAAATACTTCAAGGAAATTGACTGATACACGTCCATTCGTTGATGGTGGAACCTTCTTTGGATCTTCCGAGAATGCTCAATGGTAAACATGCGTAGTGACAAGTAATCTGAAGCAGAGATGTCATGCTGCAAGGAGGTGATATTCTGAAACAGGACGTGTTCAAACAAATTATAGATCGAATCATGGTATGCATCATCCTTATCATACAGTGGTGTGAATATCACCCCCTGTAAGTTCTTCTTATTGGTTGCTAAATTATCAATACTTTTCGAAACCATATGACAATCTGCATGCATAATCCTTCATCTTTGAGGCCTGCTTCTGATTGTTGTCTTGCAGAAGTCAAGTATTAAGCTTGTTCAAGCGGACGCTGGAAGATGAAGGTCGTGAAGTTAAGAGTATAACTGGCATCAAGTGTCTCCAAGTTTACAAAATCACCAATATCTTCTGGCAAGCTTTCAAATTTTGAGCAGTAGGACACATCTAGCTTCACCAAGCCTTTCAACATGCCAATGCTGATTGGAAGAGTTACAAGTTATTTCATAACAATCAAATCTAGCTTTATAAGACGAGCTTGGTGTTGAATACTAGACGACGTACATCAAGTGCCATCTTTGTGATTCGAGATGTTGTTTACGAAAGCAAATCATTACTTCGCAGTAAAATGTTTCCAATCTGCTAACTCCTTGTTTCGCAAAAGCCACCGGTACCAGTCCAAAAGTTTCCCCATCGAGATAGAATGATGCGAGAGATAACTTGAATTGTTCTGCAATTCCATAGAATTCAAAGTAGCGTCCAACCGGTAAAATCCTTGACTCATTATCGCCACAGAACCATCCTAATTCCACCGGAGTAGGTTTACTCATTGGAAGGCTTCCAACCAACTTATGTAACATTGAAGGAATTTCAGCATTATCCTTCGACCACGAATCCTTCACGACTTTAATTGAATCTTCGATTGTTCAAAATATTTGGCCTCCGTTGAAGACGTCCCAATGAAAGCACCAATGTAACAACATCTAAATGCAAACAAACACAATAATAGAAGAAGAATGATTGTTGAATTAATAACTGAAATGCTGAAGTGAAATTATAGAATTATAGAATTACAGTAACACAGAAGAAGGGATGAGAAGTAGAACAAGAATGGAGATGAGAGATATAGAGTTTGCCTAAGCGTAACCACAATTTGAGACGCCCTTGTTTAGAGGGTGCTCAAATCAGGTTTCTGGAGAAGCTGAGATCTAGCTTTTTTAGAGACGGCAAATGCTACTATTCAAAACACAAAGAATGAGATAAGAAAACAAGAACAAACAGTATAAGTAATTAGAGTGTTGCCGAGGATTTAGATTTTGGCTAGTGGACTATGTATGAATCAAATGGCCTTTGTGTTTAATTTACCACCTTAGACGAAAAACATTTGGATTATGAGAGTCAACAATAGCTTGTGTAATTAGAATCTATTTGTTTTATTTTTTTATGGAAATTACATGTTTAGAGAAACTAAACAAAAGTGTTTTTTAAATGAAAGGTACAATACCTAAAACCACTTAAACTTGCCTTTTTTTTATTCGGTGCACACTTAAATGTTGTAATTGTCTTAAGTATCCCCATACTTGACTATTTGTTATCATTTACCCCTGGATGCTGATGTGTAAGAGTGTAAAGAAAAATCGATAAATTAGCTTCCAAGTGGGATTGTTTTCAATATTTCTTCTTTCTTCTTCTCAATATAGATTGCATATGTTAACCCAAACTTGCATTTTTTTATTTATTTGTTCTTTAGATGAAATGGCTCTTTTGTTTCACATTTTAACCAAGTAATGGAGTTACAACATGTTTTTTAAAATGTTGGTTGAAAACTTACAAAGGTAACAAACGATAGTAATTTATTTCAAAAATTTGCCATATGGGCGGCATGGATCTCAATCTGAGACTCGTATGGAGGATAAGAGATAACAAAGAGAGCAATGAAGATAACACAATAATTTTAGGTTTGCACTGAATAAATATACCAAATTTAGGAGAGTTTTTAGTATTCTGCTTAAACACAAAATTGGTGTGATATTAAATCTGTCATAAATGATATTTTAAACCTTAATGTTGCAACAAAGGTAAAACCTCTTCAACCTCTCTTAATGCTTTCATAATGATGGGATTTCTACTCAATATAATACGGTAAAAACTTGGTTGCATATTGTGTTTATATCAAGCCAATAATGACATGTGTTTGTATAAAGACTTCTAATACTTAGCCACGATTAATTAACATACATTCTCACCTCATTAGATTACTCAAAACTACAAGAAGTTTACACTAAACCAATAGATGCATGTCATATATTTGCATATAGACGATTATAACTGAACCACGGTTAATTAACATGTATTTTCACATTATTAAATAACTTAACTATGGTAAGTTTAAATGGTTTTGTATAAATACGCGGCGCGGAGTACTGTATCCTTCTAGCTTTGCCAGCAACGTGAAGAATGAAACAAAAAGAACATCCAATAATTCATTACATTAATAATGTTCCAACAACACTGTTTCCGGGAGTTATTTACAAATGATCATCACTTCATTAAGCTTATATGTTCAATTAAACTTACTACAAGCTAATAATAACTACGAAATTTTAGTAATTAACTAAATTTTGCTAATAAGGATTACATTTGACTTTATTTCTAAGCCTAAATAAAGCCAATGTACATCTCCTTTGCCAGCTTTGGTGTCTAAATCTCTAATATATCAAACAACTCCAATTCTAAAATAACAAACAAACAACATACTCCTATGACTACCTCTAGTACTTTTTCTTTGTTCCCTTAAAATTGGAGTTGCTCTGAACTACTTAATCCGCATGCTAGATTGACCATTTTCAGTGATTAATTCCTATTCACAAACTACTTCTACCATGTTGGTTCGGTAGTGGATCGATATCAATTGATATTATGCTTCTTCAGTAGAACTTGGTAGCGGTGGAGAAAGTAGTTGAGCTCTACATCCCCAAGGAAGAATAGTTGTTCTGCCACTAGAGGTACGTTCGATTCCTGGAAATAGTTCCCCTTTGTTCCGCTTGCTTTGTGATGTGAGACGACTTACTAATACTTCCAATGCTTCTTTCATCCACCCGTTTTGGCACAGTTTTCTTGCTTCACGCACATTCATCTGCACATTGGAAACTACTTGTCAGATAAGAGGAAGATGTGGTTTTGTTTCTAAGAGACGTGTCCTGTCACTTTTATTAATAAGATCAGTATATAAATATATATATGCAGATTTTAAAAAAGAACAGATTATTGCGTACCCAAGTTCTTTCGCGAATCTCTTTCTCAGGCCAATAGTCTAGCTCTTCTGTTACAAACAGAGGAAACATGTGTCCTTCATAGGCAGTGTCACCGGCTTTGTTCTCAAAGTACCATGTTCCAAGTTTGCACTGCAAAAGTAATCCAAAACCAAAATATAAATTTTACTCGTGCTACTTTATCACGATTAATCTCAGTGCTAACAGTAAGATTATCACATACTCCTAACGCAAGTTGATCATAACACCCCATGTTTAATCGTGCAAACAGTCTTGAGAACAAATTTGTTGCACTATTATTTTGCAAGAAATTTGAAAGGTCGCAAGCCTTTAACTCTAATACAGTATAGCATTCTGTCATTTATCTGATGCAATAAGCAAGTTGATGCAAAGGCTTTGTTCTTTATTTTTCACTTTGTCACTTCAAAAGAAGCAAAAAAGAACAAAAAGAGATGATGAGGGAGAACGAACCTCAACTTCACCTCGTACTCCAGCTTCCTCAATTGTCTCACGCTGTGCTGCATCTTCAATCGTTTCATCTTTTTCCCAACCTCCCTGCAATGATAAGAGAGATATTTCTTTTTTAAAACTCAGATTTCGCCTAGTATAACAGTCAGAGAAAGCCACAAAATGAATTGGTATATATTACTCCTCTGTCACGTTTTATGTAATGCGCTTTCTGTTTTAGTTTGTTCAAAAAAGAATGATACATTTCTATATTTAGAAACGATTCAAGCTTGAACTTCCCATTTTACTCTTTGTGAAACGATTTATAGCCACAGAAATATCTATATTATGTTTTAGACCACGAGTTCAAAAAGTCTTTCTTTTCTTTCTTAAACAACGTGTCCAGTCAAACAACGTCACATAAGTTGGGACGGAGGGAGTAGTAAATTTCAAAGCTATGGATCAATAGCTACCTTTGGGAATAACAATCCTTTGCCTTTCCTTTGTGGACTTATAAGAAGAACTTCAAATGCATCTTCATCTACCAACGATAACTCGGTGAAGTCTTTATATCGGTAAGGTATACATCTGCAGAAAAATAAATGATCAGAGAAACCAATGTAGTTAATAATTGAACAACAAACTTTATAACTAAAAAATAAAAAATACATCTTTCCACATGAAAATCATACAACAAAGTCAAATCCATGTGATACAATTAAACAAAAATGTCCATCCATGTTCAGTAATAGTCTTTCACTATTAGAATCTAGAAAATGGTATCAAATTATTCTTTAATTAAACATTTAATGTAGGAAAATCAGCAACAGAATGTGTTTTTCCCCAGAGGAAAAAAAACAAGACATGTGAGTTGAAAACAGTTAGCCAAACATCACATGACTTTCTGGTTTTCTCCAAGAATATAAATTTATCAGGACATAAAAAGAAAAAAGAGACAATAAATGAGACAACAATCAGAGGCGGAGGCGAAGTCAGGATTTTTAGTTTATAGGTTCTGAAACATAATTCGTATTTGCGTACTAGGTCCTGAATAGATTATTTGTACATATTAAATAATTTT
The DNA here is from genome assembly GCA_031232105.1 of Capsicum rhomboideum. NCBI lineage: Eukaryota > Viridiplantae > Streptophyta > Magnoliopsida > Solanales > Solanaceae > Capsicum > Capsicum rhomboideum. The sequence goes on from CP124707.1 coordinate 51,959,627, forward strand.
TTAACACAATTTAAGTCAAAATTACTAGGTTCTGCCAAATTGTAACTACTACACTGACTCCGCCCCTTACAATAAGACGACAACAACAACAACAACAAAAAACCCAGTATATTCCCTCAAAGTGGGGTTTGGGGAGTGTAAGTGTACGAAGTCCATACCACTAACTCAGATGTGAGATAGAAAAGTTGTTTCCGATAGACCCCCGGCTCAAGATAAAAACAATCTCAAAAACACGAAACAATAGGTATTAACACACCAGATAATAACATAAACCTGAAGAAGATAATAAATGAGTGAGTAAATTTGACAGATGGTACCGAAACTATGATATATTGCACTAAAAGTACCTAAACGATATTTTGTAACTAAAATTATACCTAAACTCTACCTTTTATATAACAAAAAGTACAAATACACATTTTTCTCATATATAAACAATTTCCAATACAAGATGATTAAAAGAAAGAAAGTATCGATTGGCTCTAAATTCTTATACATTGCCAAAATTGAAAGAAAAAAAATATGCAAACTGAATAATCAACAAAACAAAAACAAAAAACTTTGTAAAATCCAAAGGACAAATTGCATCCAAAAAACCAAGTCTTTGATGCCAAAATAAATCAACTAAAAAAGCCAAGAGGGGTAAAAGTTGAATGAGTCAATTGCAATCATAGAGGGAGATGACCAATTGACCATCTCTTTTGTTTTTTCCTAGAAGTCAACTCTCCACAACAAAAACATTTTACCAAAAAAAATCATGGTTAACATTATTGTTTAAACAAGATTGTTCTAACACAGAAATTAAATCATGAAAATAAAACATAAAAATTACATAGATTACCTATTAACATGAAATGCGAGAGAAACTTAAGGGGATGAGGTATAACATCTAGGTTCGGTTGAAATCAGTAACTTTGGTCCAGATCACGTTATTTTCTTAAGAAATCCATTACATACATAAAAACTATCAATCTAAACCTCCATAACTTCAAAAAACCTACAATCACGAACCCATAAGTTTTAAATCCTGACCAGCATTTTCAACACAGAACATATATATATATATATATATATATATATATATATATATATACACACGTTAAACAACACAAAATATCAAACAAACATCAATTCCTAACATATAACTTCAAAATTACGACGAGTTCAGTTTAAATTCTGAATCCGTCTCTAGACTATACACGAGGGACTATACGTACCCGACGACTTGTCGACGACCCTTGTTGTAACGTTGCAAATGCCGTCCGGAGCGCGATACAAGAGCCACCATATCCTTCAACTCCATGAATTCTTGATTAAAATTGATCTTTTTTGGTTCTTTTTCAACCAAAAAAAATACAACAAAGAAGAAAAAAATGGACCCTTTTGAAAACAAACAAAATTATGCTTGAAAATATCAAGAACAAAGAAAAAAAAATTGAGATTTGTTTCGTCTTTTTTTTGGGTTGAAATGATTGGTTGTTAAGAGGGAAAAAAACGGTTAACGATATATGAATAGAAATATTTTTTCTCTTCAAAATGGTGGATTTTAAGTGGTGCATTTTGGAGGTTTCACGTGTGTGATTAGACCGGCACGTGTGAACCGGTTCGGTAATGAATCCGGTTTTTTTATTTTATTATTTTTTATACCAGTTTAAGTTATGGCAATGATTGAATAACTATAGGCCCACTCTCATGGCATGGAGCGTGACTTTTCAAAAAAATATTGTGAAGATATTATTTGAAATTGAGTCGAGGTTTGTCAGAAACAGTCTCTCTATCTCATCATTGAGGTTGTGGTATGAACTGTGTACACTCTACTTGTTTTAAACCTCACTTTTTAGGAATATATTGAGTATGTTGTTGTTGCATTATTCGAAATTGCTCAATTTTATTTTATCCCTAATTGATAAGGACGAGTCTAGAGTTACGGGTTCATATGAAGCAAGTATCTTTTGCTCAGAACTTATATATCAAATAAAAAATTTATTAAATATTTATAAATAATTGATTCTTATGGTTTGGTCCTTTTTCAAACTCAGCGTATAGAGAACGCTTAGTACACTAAACTATTCTTTTTTTAATTAATTGTGAACTAAATTACTATTATAATATTAATTTTGGATAGGACAGGAACCTCAAAAACTTACAATTTGCCTCGATATTATTTGAAATTGCGTAGTTTTATTCGTAGTTGTTAGGGCGAGTCCAAAGGCTTGATTACGATTCATATAAATCAGATAACTTTTACTCAGACCTTATTTATTAAATTAAGAAACTCATTAAATATTTGACCATATTAAATTTAGGTTGGATAGGAACTTCGAAATCTTTAAATTCTAGATCCGCTCTTGCAGTAGTGCCCTTTTCGTTCGTTCATACCTTTGTCATAACAAAACTCTTCATATTTGCTCTTAATCTCTTTGCATTTCCATTGTCATTAACAAAATCCTATAGTGAAATGGATGAATTTCACGTATTCAAATTTTTTGAGTAAAAAGATTCAATAATTTCTCAACTTCTACTTTTGATTTTAAATAAATTTCAAGTTGAAGTTTCTTGACATAAGAAAACTTTTTATAATATTATTATGAAGGTAATACGAAAAATTTACTTTAGATCATATATTTACCTCAAGAGGATAAATAAGATTATCCTTTTGGTAATTAATTGATTATTCATTTTCCCCTCTTTACAATTCCTACAGCTTTCTTGGATAATATAGATATACTGAGCCCGCAGAGAAAGTCCAGTATAATTCTTATAAACAAATTATTATTTTTGTTTGATTTCATTATGCACCAAGCATTATTTATATATCATTAAGATTCCTTCACCTTTAATAACAGATGTCAGATTTTTCTAAAAATAAAAAATCTTTTGGTAGGTGATTGTTTACTTAATTAACCACCTACATTTAACGTGAATTAAAATTAGTTGAGTCTATAAGTTTTAAGTACTATGCTTGTAGTTCTTTGATCTTTCTATATGTTGTGTGTTGTGCAACCTTTTTTATTTCGATTAGTTTGTATTGTGATTACTCCATATTTATGTCTCTTTTCAGACTGTTTGGCAGGTACCAATTAAGCTGAGGGTCTATTGGAAACAGTTTTTCTACCTCCGTGAAGTCGGGATAAGATGTGCGTACATTTTACTCTCTCAGACCCTACTTGTGGGATTACACCGAGATGTTGTTATTGTTGTATACGTTTTAAATACTAGATACTAAAAAAAGTTGTAAAGTTATTATCTATAGAAGCTTCTATGTCAAATTAGTATGGATTGGCCCTCTAGATTAGTAGGAAAATTAGGGGGGGAAATTTAGAGAATTTTAATAAGAAATATCAACATGCACGCTAAGAAAATTGGAACATAGTGAACATTAAAAATACATATATACGTATTAAATAACTAATGTCAATTGCATGAGATCATTTTTTTGTATCCTTATCTAAGAACGTCAAGAAATTTTTCTAGATTGATGTATCATACTTATCTCACTCTCTCTAGAAAACTTTATAGTCAATTTAATTTCAATAAACTAAATTCTAGAATAGGACTAACCGGTTTTACAAAAGAACTATTAAAATGAAAATTTTGAAAAAACAACATGGGTTGTGACGCAGCGGTGGAACTGCTCTAACCTTAATCGAGGGATCTCGGGTTCAAGCCCTCGATATGGAAAAAAATCGTATTGAGAGCGTCACTCTTAGAATGGGTCATACAGTACACGATCCAGATTAGTCGACACCGGGTGGAAAATTAGAAAGAGAGAGAGAGAGAGAGAGAGAGCAGAGTATGAAAGCTAGTTTTTAGTTTAAGAATTATTTTAGGATGGACAACAATAATTAACCTGCTTCTTTTTTAATTAATTAAAAAACGTTTTAATGATTAATAGAATATTCTTAATAATAATTAGATTTGGTTTGAATATTTCAGAGAGAAGACCTAATAAAGACATGAAGCCGAATCTAATATGTAACCACGTTATTACTTATTAATTATTACATCAAACAAAATAAATAAGTAAATAAATAAATGCGAAGTTGAATAATCTTAATAATAATTAGATTTGGTTTGAATTTTCAATAATGTGAACCATGTTCCTTTTAATCACTTTATATTCATGCATGAACTATGATTATCTAAGATTCTTTTGTTTTAGGAATTCCAACCATTTGTTTTTTAATCTAGAAATAGAAATGATGCATGTGAAAACATATTCCTAGTTGAAAAAAAAGATACTTCATTATATCGTAAGGAGATGTGTCATAAAGTTTGACATATAAGGCTCGATTAAAAAAAAAAAAGGATAACACTTCTAATTAATTTTGTCTTGAGTAAAAACAACGAGCATCACGAATATGATGATGGTGTTTTGAGTCCTGATGCACCATAATAATGATAAGACGTGTAAGGTCGTTTGTCTCACAATGTAATATTAACGTGACTTTATGAGGATAAGGTGATGGGTTAAATTTTTAGGCACACTATAAGGATAAGATGAATTAGGTTCTAGTCCTAACACATTTATTGACTACCACGATTTCATGAAGATAATTTAATCATTGGGTTCGGATCCTAGTACATTATGATAATAAGACTTTGAGTTGGAGACCTATTCATTATGACCTAACAAGACTTTATGTGGATAACATGATGGGTTTGAGTTTCAACGCATAAGATGTTGGGTTCAAGTCCCAATGTATTACCTAACACGATTTTACGAGGGGTAGGATATCAAATTCGAGTCCTGATACATCATATCATGATGATAAGGCGTTGAGTTCGAGTATCAATACATTATGACCTAATACGACTTTACGAGGATATATAATTTACTATACTTTGGTAAATTATCAACAAGAATAAAAAATAAAAAGGTCTATATATCTTCATATTTAGTTAACTATTCATCTAAAAACATTTGGTTAACATAAACTTCCTATCAAGAGTAATTTAACGTGGAACTTCCCTTAAAAATAAATAAATAATTCTAAAGTGAAAAGGACAATTTATTTTGTGTCTTTAGATGTTGACGTAAATAAAATGATAAAAGTGAGTAATTAAAGTCATGAAAACATTTGCACAATTGTGTTGAATAATATTGGACAAAACTAAATTAAAAAAGACTCATTATGACAAGAAAAATATTTCTAGATGAGGTGTGACCAAGTCTTCATAGATGATAAAGAAAATTTAGAATACTCCAAACCTAGTTGGCCTTGATTCATTCAATAAAAAAATAACACTTTAAACCAATTCTTATCTACTCATATTATTTTTTGAGAATTAGAAAGTTGTAATAATGAAAAACTATACTACAGAGCCCTATAGAACAAAATTAGATTAATTATTTCAAGGTCGCACTCAATGATTATAGCAGAATAATAAGTACATATTTATCGTTAATTGAAAATTTCAAGTTCGAATTTTAAAAATGAAACATCTTTTGATAAAAAGCTCTTTACTATTAAATAAAATAATTCTGATAAGAATCTAAATTAATCAAACTTCAAAATGAGTGTAAAAAAGACAAAGAACTATTTCAAGCTATATAATTTAGAGAAATGTTGAATTATTATAAGTGTTGATTAACTACCTCTCTAATTATCTATAATATATATCCTATTTACCAAAAAAAATAAAATAATGTGAAGTCATGGAAGAATTGGCCCACTTCTAGTTAAAGTGTCTCCTAGGAAAATTCCAAAACTTTGATGGAAATTGACTAATGAATAATATTGCTCAAAAAGTTTTCTTTTTAAAAAAATACACTAAAAAATTTGAAGAATAATTAAGTAAAAGCAAAATTATATACATGTCTATCAACAAGATGATCGTTTGATTTTTTGATTTTTTTTTAATTTATGCGTGTACATTATCGAATTCGCTAAAATCAAGTTTTTCGTCTTACAACTGTTAAGGAACATTGCGAGGTGGAAAAGATGATGTTTTCTCCTACTTAAAAGTTTTAGATTTTGATCATGAAAAGGAAAAAATTTTGATAGAAAGCATTTTTTTAAAAAAAATATATCTAACTCAATGAAAATCTAGATTAACTGGACCACTAAACTTCAAATGGCATTTCGATAGACAAACCAAATAACATAACATTATCATTAACAATAATTATATTGATAACCAACATGGGTTGTGGTGCAGTGGTGGAACTGCTCCATTCTTAATCAGAGGTCTCGGGTTCGAGCTCTGGGTATGAAGAAAATTTTGTTGGGAGAGCCACCCCCAGAATGGATCATGCAGTGTGTGATCCGGATTAGTCGAGGCTCTAATACGATTACCGAATATCGAGTGAAAAACCAAAAAAAAATAAAAAATAATTATATTGATAAAAGACACAGTATTTTTTTATTTCAATTAAAAAATTGGACCATCGTTGACTTACCAAATACCAAGTCTTCCTTGTTTGGACAAAATCCGCCTGCCTTTGAGAAACACATTAAATTGCAAAATCAAATCAAAAAACAATAAAGTGAATTGGTCTTTATTAATTATTTCCACCTTCTCATATTAGTTTTCATATTTCATTTTTTACAAGTCAAGTAACAAATTTTTGATGTTAAATTAAATTAGAGTAGTTTAATATATTAAATTTATAACTTACCATGCCCATGGTAAATGTTGGATAGAGAAGAGTAGCGCAGATAACTGTTGAAAACATCTAAGTAGTAAACTCACCCCAAGATGAGTGCTCTCCTATACTGACTTTCCCAAGCTTTCGGTAGCACAACCGAGACAGCGACGGACTCTCTACCCTTGGTAGAATGGAGGATAGAAGTTTTTTTAAGAATTCAAGAGAAGGTCACGGCGAGACAAGTCGTTTATAATCACGATGTCAAGTTGAAGTGCAGTGATGTATGCAGCTGAGCATCCTATATTCAAAAATTATACAAAAAAATAATATTATGTGATGCAACTTTTCTTATATTAATTAATATATGATGAAAAAATTATGGTTAAATATGACAAATATTTTGGGACGTGTAGTTTCTTTTGTATCATTGAATTTGCCCCTTTTTTCGGAAATTGAAATTATCCAAATGAACGCATTTAATTTCCGCCCACAATTTCAGAAAATTCCAAAATTAATAGAACAGCAAATTAGGTACTACTATAAATATTTAAAGTGGCAATTTCTTCTGTATGAACTATGAAACATCCTAGCTCACAAAATTTATTTTTTTCAAACTCAAAACCACTATTGACTTTGTAGAGAAATTTTAAATTTGGAGGTTACATTAAATGTATGAGGTTTTAAAAGATATAATATGTATTTATAGTTGGGACAGAGATTTGAAATTACATATAGAACAGTCCAATAATATTTATAATGAGCTAAAACAATTTTTTTATGAAAAAATAATTCAAAAACCACATAAAAAGGTAAAAATCCAAGTTTCTTCAAATGAAAATGAAAAATGAATATATCTCCAAAGTAATTGCAATAGTAAATATTTTTATAAGACATAATATTTTGGTACGATGTCCGAAAAAAATAAATGAGATGTGATACATGGTTCCTCTTCACTCTTATATTGTATGTCTCTGAGAATGGAGAAATTCTTTATAGGAAGCATAATAGACACAAAAAAGGAACAAAGAAGCATGTCGTTCGTAATGAAAAGAAAAACACCAATATTTCACCTAGTTGTTGAATCGTCGACACATTTTATTTTATTTTATTTTGCAAAATGTCCCTCTTTTTTTTTTAGTGTTGATGAAAGAAAGATATAATAAATGAGTGCAACAGATTGAATGATTGTTATTTCACTTACGTTTATAATATCTTTATCATTTTCTTTTTAATAGATTCTAAGCGATGTAACAACAACATACTCAGTATATTTTCATAAAATGGAGTCTGGAGAGGGTAGAGTATGCACAGTTTGTCCATTACCTCAAAAATGAGATAGAGAGGTTGTTTCCTATAAACCCCAGAATTCCAAATTAATTACGTAGATTTCAAATATGGAATGATTCTTCTCAAAAGAAAAAAATAAAAAGCCGCATTGTTAATCTAGAATAGGTTTTGATTCTGTCTAACAACTTCACATAAGCTTGGCATGTATACAAAGAGACACATAAGACAACATATAGATGTTTAAATCTTATAATTAAACTAGTTTTCTAGAGGTTGACCGTTTTCCATCGAAAACGATGCATATAAATTTAAAGTACTTCAAAGATTTTAAAAAAAAAGAAATATTTGTACTCGTTGTTTACATTAATTTAACGACTACGGGTGTGTTTATTCATGGAAAATGTTTTTTAAGAAAATAAATGGAGTTCTTATTTATTTTCTTATGTTTAATGCGTTGGTAGTTAAAAATATATATATATTTATAAAAATATTTGTATATAGTTTAGACAACTACCATGAGAGGTGGGGGAAGGGGGAGGACTAAGGGGTGCGGGATGGTAGGGATGTGGCCTAAGGAAGTGAGGTGAAGATGAGTCCGTGGAAGGGTGGGAGGGACATTTTGATATATTCCTTATTTTTTAAAGAATTTATTTTTTTGAATAAAATATTTTTCAAAAATATTAATTAATCAAACATGAAAAAATTAAAAAAATCCTCCCTAACGAACACAACCGACATGATACATATTTTCACATATAATTCTGCCACTAAGTTATACTCCATTAATTAATACACATTTTGATGGTTCACTTTGAGCATTTTAATATTATTATATTAAATTTGCCTCATTTTGTTTTAAGTGTTATTATGCTGCATTATTTAATTGGGGAGTTGGTGACTTTTAAGTTACAGTTTTTAGCATGCAGCATTATTACTCCAAGCCGTTTGCACATCCACTACGTGCAGCAGCTTACTCCCATTTGTTTTGGTGTGTTAGTGGCCTTTAAGGCAAAGGAATGTGAAGTTGCTGTTGTTGCATTTAATGCCTCTTAGGGCCAATTGATTCTTGGTTAGTGGTGGCTGAATTTGGCCACTATTTACTTTGAAATTGATGTAATATTCCACTCTTTTATTCTACCTCATTATTCTTGTAATTTTTGTAACATTTGTAACCTAAAGACCATTGATTTTCTATCTTTACTACCCCTTATTCATTCTTATTCATTACAAGGATGAATACCTCATCTATAAATAGAAGTGGTCTTGCATATTTTTCTAAGTACAAGAAAATATAGAGTGCATAAAAGAGAGTAATTATATTAGTGAAAGAGAGGGTTGAGACAAAGAAAAATATTTTAAGTCTCCAACTATATTCACTATACAAAAGAAAATAATTATATTAGTGAAAGAGAGAGTTGAGACAAAGATAATATTCTAAGTCTCCAACTATATTCACTACACAAAAGAGAGTTTTATATGTTGAAGAATGGTGTTCTTTTGGTGGAGTTTTGGACTCTTCAACTAATTCGGAGTTACTTGGGTTATGACGTTGATGGGATGTTGTATCCAGGAGGGGACAAGTCAAGAGTGATACTGTTGGATCGGTGTATATTATACCGCAGTGGGCTTGAATCTCCTTAAAGAGAGCCAGATATCCGTGCCTCAGCCTGAGTTTCATTTACTCAATTTTTGTTCATTTTATTTTCAACTGTAATTTATTGTTATTTATGGTATATTACACCAACAATTTTAAGGAGATTCATGTTTTGTTACAGTTTGAAAATTGTGGATATCAAGATGGGGGATCTCAACATCTCAACGTCAATAGTCTCTTCAAGAGATAGAAGGGAAGAGACGAAGGGTAAATTACTTTTCTACTTACTCAACTCAAGCGAAGAAAAGGTAAAAAAAACTTTCTACTTGTTGCGGAGGAAAGGTAGAAAAAAAACTTTTTATCTAATATTTTGATGAATAATAAAGTGTTACTACTTCTCATGAACATAAAATGGTATTCAAGTTCTTGAAATAGTGGGGGTTGACGAAATGAGAAAAAATATTCATCATTAAAAAAAAAATGTGATTTTTACACTTTTGAGAATACTTTTTAAAAAGAGTGTTACAAGTGCACATATAATCACATGTTATTATTTGTATATGACTTGATGTCTTTGGCTCTAACATAGATGTTATCAAAGAAAGGATAAAATATATATGTTGAGTAGCCTTTTTGACATGAAATATTTGGTGAGATAAATTTCATTCTTGGAATGAAAAATACCATAAAGCATGTGATGAGATTTTTCTGCACAAGTCACACTATGTTGGAAAAAATTGTGAAATACATTTTGTTGATTGTATGAGCCATGCAACTCATTTTGATTCGAATATGTGAAAGTGGTGTGACAAATAAAAATAGAAGTTTGCTAGCCTAATAAAAAAATGAGATGTGGCTAATTGCACTTGACTTGATTTTGTGTATGCAAAAAAAATACTTAGCAGATACAAGCAAATCAAGTATATTTACTTGGTACAAAAGTTCATGGCTTGTTTTAAGAAAAAATATATTTTGCTATACTTAAAAGTACTTTGTGATGCAAATGAGAAACTTTGGTACTAATTGTTGGAAATAAAATTTTATTATGACTAACTCTACTATGGATGTTGAGTTTAATGTTTTAACTTCAGCTAGTGAAAAGTGAATTGATTTAGAGAGTTATTATATCAATCACTTTATATTGAGAAATTAAATTTTCTCTAATTTTTTGAGTTATTGTGACAGCACCAAAATTTATTGGTAGAGTATAAATCATTATTATAATAATAAACTCATACCATAAGGAGAAAAACACAATATTGTGAGATCATATTGATCAACGGTATACCATTAATATTGATTGTGTTAATTTTGTGATAATCTTGCAGATTCACAGACTACGGCCTTAGCAAGAAAATGGTCTGAAGCACATTGAGGGGGAAGGAGTTGAAGCTCAAAAACTCCTAAGTCATTTATGATGAGGAAACCCAACCTGAGGACTAGAGATTCTATAACCAGGTTCAATGGAAAAAACGAATCATATGATGACTTGTTGTATAATGTACTTATCATTTATCCCTCCCTATGATGTGGGTGTATTTTTTCTGTAATGATTTGAGAAGGTTGAGTTTAAGAACTCTTAATGAAATTTTGTATTTCGTATGAGTGGGGTATCGAAATTACAGGACCACTCTTGACAGATTTCACCTATGTGAGTCGGCAGTAGACTGCTTCGTATGAGAATTGAGCTTATTCTTAAAAACACTCTTGAAAATCGAAATAGCACAACACCGTAATGTGAAGGCAAATAAATGTTAACGGATTTTTTTCATAATAGACCATGAATCATGCATGGTCGGTGTCAAAATAGAAATCTTGTCTCTCATTAATTTATTAGATTTAGAGAATCAAGGGTGCAATGCCGGTCACCTAGCTTTAATTTTCATGAAAGAAAAAATAATTAAGACTTTTTTTATGATATTTAATTTGGCCCCTTTGACTTTGAAATTTGAGCTTCCCAACAATCTACTCAATTAATTGCACATGTATTACTTGTAATGGTTTTTCTCTTTTTATCTTGGAATATAATAGTAAATGTTTAGAGTCCTAGTTATGTTTAATTTTGTACTCCGTTCATTTTACTGGACTATTATATTACAAATAATAATTGTTAATTTATACGGTGTAGTACTTGTTTGATTTAAAAAATTAAGAGATAATATATATATCATGTTGTGTTTATTTTATTTTTGTTTTTAAGTATAGTCATTACGTAATATATTTTTTAAAATATTGAATTTATTATATTTAAAAGATGATTGATAAAGTAAAATTATTTTTTATATTTTATTACTTCTAAAGGGATATTCTAGTTAAATATGAATAAATAAAAATGGACGGAGGAAATAATAGAAAGTTGTACTTCTTCATAGGTTTCACATTGGGATGTGTGCTGTATGTAAAGCCATGTTTGTAGGTTCATAGACAAGAGGTATATAGTATATTTTTTTCCTATTAATTTATATGAAAGTGTTCGACTGGAGATTAAGTTTAAGAGAAAAACTAAAGATTTTAAAATTTTGGTCTAAAAGAAGTTCTATACTTTTTGTGGTTATAAATTATTTTATTAAGAATAAAATAAGAAGTTTGAAGTTAAATTATTACTTCTTCTGTCCCAAATCCAATCTACATGAAGGTGCTTGACTGAATATAGAGTTTTAAGCATGAAAAGAATAATTTTAAAATTTGTGATTTAAACTAATTCTCATATTATGTACTCTATATAGATATTCGATTAAAATTGACACAAAATTTATTAAGGCAATACAAATTGCCTATTAAGTCCAAGGTTTTTTATCCCCTCCAATTTCGGAAAAAAGAAAACCAAGAGACGCGATGAAATGGTAGACTTAACTTAACACCTTTAGAGCTCATTTGATTAGGAAATAAGTTATTCGGGATAACTATGAGATAAGTTATCCCGGGATTGTTATTCCATCTTTAGTATGAGATTAAAATAATTCTATAATTTCGGGATAACTAATCCTAGAATAAATTATTCTCGTGATTTTATCCCAACTAAACATGGAATAAACTCATTCTAAAATTAATTATCTCTTATTCTATAATTTTGCTCATCCAGTAGCACTTGCAAGTGCCTGCTTTTATTCCAATATCCACACACTTTGCATCAAGATATGACTGTCCATACTGTTGGAGGCAATATTTTTGGCAAAGTGGTAACTCTTTCGAACAAGGAACATAAGCTAAAAAGGGTGTCCAACATTTGAATTGAGCATTCACTTGTGTCATCACCAACATGCCTACAAAAATCAAGTAGCATAAGTGAAGGATTCGGTCGAATACAATAACTTAATGGAGTACAATTGGGATTTATCAGAATTTATTTTCATTTTGTTTCTCATTTTTTCTTTGGGGATGGGGGGAGGTTGATAATTATGGAGTTAGAGTCAGGCAGTCTGAGTGTATATCGATACGTTCCACCAACACAAATATCAGATAACTCTGTTTATCAAAAGTTAAACAAGTATATAGATACCACATTGAAAACTTTTATCTCTATTGAGAATTTGAACTCCGATCTTCTATTATTATCATGTACCTTTAAGTTGACTTTGAAAAGAAAATAGCAATTGTAGATGCATACTTACCACATATGTAAGTAATGAGGAAAATCAAACCGCGGGAAGATATACTAAAGTTTTCCATTGAATGATTTAGTGCATAAAGTAGTCACTTTACCTCTCTTTTTATAATAATAGTAAAATTTGAGATATTACAGTAATAGAGAAAATTTATAATAGAAATCTATAGATGGATTACAATACCCATTTAATTATATTTATTTTGATGCCCACCTAATGTAATTATCTTACTACCCAACCCATGCTTCTTTTCGGCATAATGTTCAGTGTGATGGTAGGAATCTTATAAATGGATTACAATACCCTTTTCTGCCCATTTAATTTATTTTGATGTCCATCTAATGTAATTACCTTACTGCCCAACCCATGCTTCTTTTCGTCAAAATGTTTGGCGTGATGGTAATAGCAATGTTACAAATAAAAATTCTTGGCAAAGTACTAATTTCGAACAAGGAACATAACTTTTAAAGGATGTTGTACATATCAAAGAACTCACATGTGTCATCACCAACATGCTTGCAAAATCAAATATTACATGTTAGACGTTCAGTCGAATGCAATAACTTAATTTGGTCTAAATTTTATATCCATTTTAAGAATGTACAACAATCTGTTCAAAGTTCAGAGTTCCAAACTCAACGATGACAACTAAACACGAGGGTTGCCCTTGTTGCGGTACTTAAGCCAACATCTTATGGCACGAGCCGACGACAACCATGTATCAGTTGTGTCCGCGCTCCTAAAGGCACGACGGGAAGGTTTGGCACCTTGATGTCTGCCACCTGGGGTTGTAGTATGTTCCAAGGATTGGACAATACACTTTTTTTGTTGAATAAAAGTGGAATCAAGAAGAAATGTGACGTTCTGAGATAATAACTCTTAGTTAAGTGACCATTAGAAAAAACAACCCTTTTGTGTCCTTTTGGGTTTTGTCAATTTTTTTTAATTGCATACCTATGTCGTATTTTTGGTATGATATATATATTTAGTTTGTGTCATAAAAATTCCTCTTTTTCTTAAACTCCGTTCATATATTTATCGTTTTGACAACAAACCCTTAATTCTGAACGGAATCCAAATATGGAATTTATAACTAGCAATGAACTATATACAAGCCAATATGGATTAAATATCCGAGGGCTTGACTTTAAATAGTAGAGTCCCAAAAGATTGAGTAAGATTGGTATAGTCTTGTTGGTAAGCCACTCATGGTGGGCATGAGAGGTATGAAACTCGCAAAAGCATTATATTTTTAGATGTATTTTTAACTTTTTACTCTAAAAAGGTGGCTATACATTAATTAGCATTTCAAAATTTGACTTATTCACCGTAATACAAAGAAAAACGTTAGACGAAGAAATGAAGCAAAGAAATTGTTGGCCCTATATAAATATTTTTATTCAATGAAATTCTATTGGCTAATTTATAGCATTTTACTCATGCATTTCTTTTCAAATCTGTTACAAAACAAGAGTTTTCTAAGCTGAGGATCTAGCGAAATGATCTCTCAACCGCACAATAATAGGGATAAGATTTGCATACTCCACTCGACTTAATTCTCTCAAGACCTCACTTATGAGACTATATTAAGTATGTTAATTTGTTGCGACAACAGATATAAGTGGTTGGTTTTCCTCTCTCTCACACACATAAAATAAAAAAAGTTCACGGCTTGATTATTCATTATTTCACATTTAAAATTAAATTGTTTGACTCTCAGTGATTAAAATTGACACAATTTGTTAAACCAATACAAATTGCCTATTAAGTAAGAGAGTCCCCCCCACCCACCCCGCACCCCCTCTCCAATTTCTGGAAAAACAACAACCAAGAGACACAATGACCTGATAAACTTAACTGCAAGTCGAGCAACGTGTCTGAACTAAAATGTAAAAAAAGCGTGGAAAAGACAAGGTTAATTTTTCTTTTTCTTTTATACCTTGATTAGAAGGAATTACATAAAATTCTAACGGTACTCCATGGAATCTAAGTCATTACACCTATCAAGTCTTCAGCCCCTCCTGGCTGGAGTTTTATCTTGACGCCTTGATGGAACACCTTTGGGACTTTTAACATGTTAGACTTATATCTTATGATATTTTCTTTCCTACTATTGCCTATGAGTTTTATGGTTTCAATCAGTTCAGATTTTCTTATCTTTAGAATTGAGTCGTGACAATCTTAAATTTTGAAAATAATAGAGAGACCTCTTTTAGCAGTGCAATTATAAATACAAGAAAATTTTAGATCAAAATATCACTTTCCCATTCATCTTTTACCTTCTTTTTAGAACAGACTAAAAATGATATAAGTTCTAACGACTGGAAAATTTGCAATCCCAGTGGCATGTACAAGTACTTCCTATGTTTTTATTTTCCTCACACTTTGAAAAAAGAAACTTCTTTCCATATCGATCTTGGCAAAAATTTTGGCAAGGTGGTGATTCTTTCGACCAAGGGACAAAATTCAAATAGTTTGTTATACATGGTAAGCACTCATCACTTGTATCACCAACATGCCTGCAAAATCAAGTAGTAAAGGTTAGGAATTCGGTCGAATGCAATAACATAAATTTTTAATAAAGCACAATCAGAATTTACCATAATTTATTTTTATTTTCTTTCTGGTTTGGGGGGTGGGGGTGATAATTGTGAGGTTAGAATCAATATGTGTGGATACCTATAGGTCCCATCAATACAGGTACTGATAATTCAGTTCACCAAATTTAAACAGATATAAAAAAAATCACATAAAACTTTTTATCTCTATTGAGAATTTCAACTTTTGATCTTCTATAATTGTCATCTATCATTAAGGTACCAATTTATCTCCTTGTAAAGTAATGCAAAATCTAAAAACAAAAATAAAGAATATTAATTTTGAATAGCCAATAACAATTGTAGATGCATACGTACCACAAATGTAAATAACGAAGAAAATAGAACAGCCTAAAGATACACCAAAGTTTTCCATTGAATAATTTAATGCATAAAGTAGTAACTTTATCTCTCTTTTATAATAGTAAAATTTGAGAGATTACAGAAATATAGAAAATTTATAATAGAAATCTTATAGATGGATACAAAATTACAGTATCCTTTTCTACCATTTAATTCATTTTGATGCCCACCTAATGTAATTACCTTACTACCCAACTCATACTTCTTTTCAGCATGATATCAATGCGACGATAGCACTTCAGCCAACCTTTTTTTTTTTAATTGTCTTTTTCATTTGGATTCAACTTGACATCAACGCTCTTCCTTTCAAGCCACTAGAGTTCAGTCGAATGCAATAACTTAATTATTGATGGGAGACGATAGGAATTTACCTAAATTTTGTATATTTTTATTTTTTGACGTGGCGGAGATGGGGGTGGGGGAATTGATAATTGTGGGGTTAGAATTAGTCTGTGAGTATACAAGTACTTTCCACTAGGGGTATTCACGATTTGGGTTAAAATTGAACCAAATCTAATACATAAAACGAACTTTATTTGGTTTGGTTTAGTTTTACATTTTTTTAAAATCGATAAGATTTAATTTAGTTTTGATTTTGTTCAAAAAAAAGGAAGAAATAGTCAAATCAAACCGATAAATTATATATACATTTTTTATAATTATATATACATAATATAACTTAATTATTGATGGGAGACGATCGGGATTTGCCCAAATTTGTTTATTTTTCTTTTTTAGGGTCGGGGTGGGGGTGGGGGGAGGTTGATGATTGTGGGGGTTAAAATCCGTCTGTATATATACAAGTACTTTCCACTAACACAAATACAGCATAATTCAACCCATCAAATTTTAAACAAAAATAAAAAAAATCAAATAACTTTATTGTCTCTACTGAGGATTTGAATTCTGATCTATTGTGATTGTCATCTACCACTAGGTTAACATTTTATTTCCTCTTAATTTAATAAAAATAAATCTAAACAAAGAGAAGGAATATTAACATTGAAAAGCAAATAGAAATTGTAGATGCATACGTACCGCAAAAGCAAGCAATGAGGAAAATAGAATAGTGGAAAGAAACACCAAAGTTTTCCATTGAATAGTTTTGTGAATAAAATTGTCACTTTTTCTCTCTTTTATAATAGCAGAATTTGAGAGGTTGCGATAATAGAGGAAATTTATAATAATAATCTTCTTAATGGATATCAATCTTGACGTAATATAAAAACTCGAAAAAGGGACTACGGTTAAAAACAAAATTTTAAGAAAAAAAAAAAGATCACTTGACTTAATATAAAGTTTGTCTACCATCTTTTTAATATAATAAAGATATAGATTTGAATAAAGTCATGAATGTTATTTTTTATTTAATATTATTCCTTATATAATCATATTTGAGCTATAAATATGCTATATTCATATAAGAAATAATATTACAGTCAAACCTCTCTATAGTGACAGCGTTAATTTGTCCGAAAAATTTATTGCTACTATAGAGAGGTATTGTTATACATGTATAGTGACATTTGGTATTTAAATCTCATTTGATGTTTAACTATGAAAAATTAAGCCGCTATAGTAAAAAATTGATATAATGAGAGACTGTTATAGAGAGATTTAACTGTATATGAATATTTTTTGTGTTTTAATATCTTAGTAATACACCATTATAATTTGAGAGAAGTTTTGATAACTTAACTTAGCAACTTTGGGACTTTTAAGATATTTCGTCATTTGAGCTAAATGTCAGACTTATAATATTTTCTTTTCGTTGCTTATGAGTTTCATAGTTTCGATCAATTTAGAGTGATCACTTAGTTTTACAATTGAGTCGTGACAATCTTAAATTTAGAAAATAGTAGAGATGTCTTTTTTAACAGTGTAATTACAAATACACAAAATATTTCGAAATTAAAATATGACTTTTTCCTTCATTTTTTACCTTCTTTTAGAACAGATTAAAAATGATATAAGTTCTAACGACCGGAAAATTTGCATTCCCAATGGCATGTACAAGTACTTCCTATGCCTTTATTTTCCACACACTTTGAAAAAAGAAACTTCTTTTCGTATCTATCCTTGCAAAATTTTTGGCAAGATGGTGATTCTTTCGAACAAGGGACGTAAGTCAAATAGTTTGTCATACATGGGTAAGCACTCATCACTTGTGTCAGCACCAACATACCTGCAAAATCAAGTATCAAAGGTTAGGAGTTCGATCGAATGCAATAACACAAATTCTTAATGAAGCACAATCGGAATTTATCAGAAATTATTTTTATTTTCTTTGGGGGGTCTGGTGGGGTGGAGTGATTGATAATTCCGAGGTTAGAATCAGTATGTGTGTATTTCCATTAACAAAAGTACTGAATAATTCAGTTCATCAAATTTAAACAAATATAAACTAATCACATAAAAACTTTTTATCTCTATTGAGAATTTCAACTTTTGATCTTCTATGATTATCATCTATCATTAATATTTATCTCCTCGTAAAGTAATGCATAATCTAAAAACAAAAAGAAATATTATTAATCTTGAAAAACCAATAGCAATTGTAGATGCATACATACCACAAATGTAAATAACGAAGAAAATAGAACAGCGAACAGATACACCAAAATTTTCCATTGAATAATTTAGTGCATAAATAGTCACTTTATCTCTCTTTTATAATTGTAAATTTGAGAGATTACAGTAATAGAGAAAATTTATAATAGAAATCTTATAGATGGATACAAATTTCTAGTATGTTAGAGCTCAGTTTCATAATTTACCAACTAAAAATTGGTTAGTAAATACCAAAAAAAATTGTTGGTAAATTATGAAACTGAGCTCTAACATATCCGTTGGCAAATTTACTAACAAAAAATCGGTTAGTATGCCATTAGTAACTTTACTAACGTGTAGAATATGATTAGTAAATTTGGTTTTTCACTTTTTAAATTTTGTTAGTAATCGGTTGGTAAATTTAATAACGGAAAAGTATTGTTAGTAATTCATTAGAAATTTTACTAACGTGTTGAAAATCTGTTGTTAAATCGAATTATTCATGTTCCTAAATGAGTTAGTAATCGGTTACCAATTCATTAGCTATTTTACTAACGGAAAAAAAAATAATTGGTAAAAAATTGTAATTCATTTCTTAGATTTCATAATTAATATGCCAATAAAGTAAGCTACTACAAATTTCAACACTAATATATATGTTAAATATTACTTTAAAAATCTGAAAGGAAATTTAAATAAACTCAAAACTCTCGTCATTTTATAAATGTTTACATTTATTAGCAACAACACATCAAATGTATTTCATAATACATACTAATCAACATGCAAGAAATGATCTCAACAATGCAGCAGAATGTAATGTCTTCCATTACATAACTAATCTCAAGCCTCCAGAAAAAGAAAAAGCTCACAGCATCCACAGATGAACAATAGATGTCTGAAAAGTGGCATGAGAATTGTTTGCTTGAATTTCACCGGATAACTCCAAGTGTCTCCTCATGGAAAATGAAAAAGGGAAGAAAACGTGAAAAGAAAATTAGATAACATATACAATACAATGCAAGCTTTTGGAATCCGCAAAGCAAGACAACAAACACAAACAAGTTTACTTATATAGTCTCACATTTGGCCCCTATTACAAATTAAACAACTAAAGAAGCGATTTTCTGATTACTATTTGAAGAGTTAGGCATTTCAGCAGCCAATACACAACTTACCCCTTACAAGATTTACACCCATTAGTATGGTCATGGATGGAATTGCTACCTCCTCATAGTAGTGTTAGAAACTATATTGTGAATGAGACACATGCCAGAAGTTTGTCGAACAAGCTCGAGACACTTTATGCTTTGAATTCTGGCAATAACAAGTTGTTCCTGTTGAAACAGTTGATGAATATCAGGTATAAAGAGGGCAGTCTTATTTATGATCGTATAAATGATTTTCAGGGTGTCCATGACCAGCTGTCTGGAATGGGTGTAAACTTTGATGAAGAAATTCAAGGACTTTGGCTTCTTAATACTCTGCCAGACTCTTGGGAAACTCGAAACTCTTCGAGTTTCTTTGACTAATTCTGCTCCTAGTGGTGTTGTAGCTCTGATACCACTTTGTTGGGAAAGGCACGACACTAGCAAAGAATGCACGACAGGATAGCAGCGGAAGAATACCCAAATCTAAACTTTCCCTTTCAATTTGAACCAAGAGGAGACAAATAAATCCAAGCACAATGATAATAAAGCAGCAAACACATCAATCAAAATAGATAAGACAACACAAATAAAACCAATCATACGAGACACCAAGATTTACGTGGAAAACCCTTCAGTGTGAAGAGTAAAAAACCATGAGACCAAAACCTTCACTATAATCACCAAGAGTTACAATAATGTTATCCAACATGGTCACCAAAGAAGTGCCAAACAACGAGCAACAATATATAAATCACAGCACCAAAAACTAGAGAAATAAAAGAGCAAAATCACCTAAAAATGCAGCTACTGTTCACAGATGCAAAACTGGAGTTGCGAGGCACCAAATCTAACTCTGTCAGTCCCTAATCAAAGATTGAGATGAGAAGAACAAGCTGTCCAAAAATCAGCTCAAACGGACAAGAAACGAAGAGGAAATCGCAATTTGAAGTTGGCTATTAGGGCTGAAATTTTGGGCGAAAATCTGCAAACTCTCTCTTTTGTGGCTACTGAAACTCTCTTTGTGGATAGTGAAATAAGACCAATTAGGCCTATGGGAAAAAGTGGATTGGTCCAAATTGGGCTTTATTTATCCATATAGGAAGGGAAAAAGACTCATAACCCAACAATTAGATCAAATCACATAACAAAATGGCCACTTTGAGGACTAAGGGAGTGACGATCGAAAGGCTCAATATGCTTGGCATACTTCACTTCTGAGTTTGCTTTTAGATCCCGTACATCAATTAAGACATTGTTTCTCTTTCTCAATATTTTGTTGAGCTATGATCCTCCTATTTTTAATATCTTATCATCTTTTTCCTACTATGCATTGAAAGCTATGCAAAGAGAAAGAAAACTGTACACTCTTTCATGTAAGTTATCTTGGACTCGATTTATTTAGCTTTATAAACTATCACTTTATATTATTACAACAACAACAATATAACCAGTGTAATCCCACAAATGGGGGTCTGAGGAGAGTAGAGTACACGCAGACTTAACCTCTACCTTAGAGGTAGAGCGGTTGTTCCGATAGACCCTCAACTTCAAGATAATGCCAGTTTATTATTATTAGCTGAGTAAGTTTCCACCCAAAGTAAAAAGACCAATCACCTCTGTTGAGGAAGAGGATTGAGGATTTATGCAATAGATATGACATCCTCTGACAAGTAATCCATGTAACATTAGGAAAGACATTTATATGAGACATACCATAATAGAACAATAGAACTCTTACGGAGAAACAAAGTGGAGCACTGTGACCAACCATGAAATCTAGAATGAGAGAGATTATAACAATGATAATGATTAATGCCAATAATTATAACAAATGCTAATTCATATAGAAAGAAAGAATTGAATAAGTATGCATCCAAACACCTAAGTATTGGGATGACTTATGGATGTATAAATGTCAGTCGGGAACTCTATTTATTACCAGAACACAAGGCTTCTCAGCAACCAAGATTGTCATAGCAAGTCAATACTCTAACCATAGATACAAGAAAGTGTACAGTTGTATCTGCTAACTTGTAGTGCAATAACGTTGACCAAGTTAAGATCAATCACCAACAAGAGTCAGTTGATCTGAATGAATTAAGAAACCTCTCCCCAATATGTCAGTTGGTCTTAGTACATTGGTGAAAAACAAAGGAATATACAACTCCTATAATTTGGTATTATAATCAAACAGTTGATGGACTTGGCCTAATTGGCCCATTTTTAAACTAGTTTGGTCTGTAACTCTACTAATATAATCTCCAAGCATTAAGTACAAGGGAAAAAATTGTACAGAGACTAATTAACCAAATCATTAGAAAATTAGCATCAACAAAGGAATCAAGTAGACAAAAACTACACTTAGCAAAGCCCCAAAATTCCATCTACTACTAATATCTAAGCAGTACATTGTAGGCATGTTAGAGTGATTATTTGGGTCAAATTGCTGAAAATTGAGAACAGAAAATCAAAGCATAATACTTGCTTAACATGAGGTGAACTGTGCGCAATAAGGGAGAGAACTTACTGGAGAGTGGCCGTTGTTTTGATAGATTTTGGTTTTGCCCCTTCTAAACCATATTCTGCAAAATCTATGGAGAATTCCCCCAACTTCTCATTTCCCTAAAACCAATTGTTGAAACAGTCTTAGAAAAAATGATCAGATTACTAAAATATAAAAATTACCACAATTGAGAACAGCTAAAACATTTCAGGAGAACGACGATGGCAAGAACAAAGCTCGACCCCTGCTCAGGCAAAAGCTGGAGTCGATCAAAAGAAAATTATGAACAAAGGGTTAGACAACGGTTTTCTTGACTTCTTGGCTTGAGGAATGGGGAAGACAATAACATAGAAAAGAAAAGATAAATTTAATTGCCCAAAATTAAATTCCCGCTTTTAACCCAAAAAAATAATAACTATTCCCGCTTAAAAATTCGCTCCAAATTTTAATTGGGGAGCTTTCTAGCTCAAAATTTGATGGGATTATCTATTCATATTATCTCTGGATAAATACATTTTTAAAAAGAAAACTTTAAATTATTTTTCTTGTTAAAAATTAGCTAAATAGTTTCTTGTTAATTAATGGTGTATTTCATTCTTTTTGGATTGGCTTATCCAAAAAAAAAAAAAAAAATCACCTATATAAAAAGAATATAAAAAATTCATACAAATCATATACCTAAGAATCTATAATTATTTTGAGAAAATTTTTGAGTACAAACCTCGAGATTAATAGATTAAAATCACTAAAACATCAAAAAGTCTAATTAAAGTACGTGAATATTGACAAATTTTAAAAAGAAAAAAAAATGTCGATTTTTTGTTTTTCTGTAAAGTCCCATAATTTTTAGTAATTAATTCGAACTATGAACGATCCTGAAAAAATAAATCAATTAACCTTAAAGTATGTGCAAACACGCAAGGATGACAGGATCATGTATATATTTAAGAAGTCCTAAAGGGCAAGATCAACAAGAATTAATTATTGGGAACAAACATACCGTATAACAGTACTAATGCTAGAACATAAGTTAGAAGTGCTCAAACTAAGTGGTCAAGTGATACAAGTGATAGCTCGATCTTTTATGATTTTGGGTTGTATCGACTAATAGTTAGGGAGCTAAAATACTTGACATTGACTCAATCAGACATCTTCATTGCGGTCAATAAAGTTTTTCAATACACTTATCGTCCCTCTTTGAACCATCAGTTTGTGGTCAAGTGTATTTTCTTCTATCGTTAGCACTCTGAATCATTTTTGTTCTTCATCTCGCAAGCTCTGTGTGTCATTTTACAAGCCTTCGTCGACTTTGATTGGGCTAAAAGCATTGATGGTCATAAGTTGATTGACAATTATGCCATGTACATTGGCTCGTCTCTGGTCTCTTGATCCTCTAGAAAATAGTGAACGATAGCTCGATCATCTAATATAAATCCCTAGATGACATCGTTGTTGAGCTAACATGGACGCAATCGCTTCCTTTTTAGCTTGGCGTCTCACTTCCCCTAACTCCCATCTATGGTGTAATAATGTTGGTCCTTCTTATCTCTCCATCAACATCAATTTTGGTTCACTCTCACACTAAACATGTTCAAAATGACTTTCAATTTATTTGAGATAAGATTGCGTGACATGATCTCATAGTTTAGTTTCTCTCTTGAAAGGATCAAGTGGTAGACATATTCACTAAACCTCTTTCAAAGGCTCGTTTTTAGTTTTGCCCGACAAACTCAAGGTGGACAAGCCACCTTCAATTTGCAATGGGGGTATCAATGCATAACGTTGCCTTGCGTACTTAGGACTCGTCTACTTGTCCGGCAAGAAATTTATTTCTGATGTATTTACTATTTGTCTATTAGTTTAGGATACAAATGTATATAAATATACTCATTAATTATTGTGTAAAGATGGAGACCAGGTTCAACATGAAATCATAAAGGTTTAAGGGTAGTCAAAGGAAAGGGAACGTCCTTCTTTCGAGATGGAGCCATATGACGCGAGAGTATTACGTATGGCTCCTTTGAGAAGGGTGTGATACCACCACCTACCAGCTACCAATGTAGGTCTTTTATTCGCACACCCAACAAATAACGTGTCTCATCATTGTGGTACAAATGTCGAGATAAATAATTTCGAGACTAACTAATACCCCTAATCAAACAGAGGATAAAATAATCTTGCATTTTGTTGTCCTTCATACCAAACAACGTTGTTGGCAAAGTTTTCTAATGGCCCGTTTGCATGCGATATGGAATCGTGATCGGAAATAAGATTGATTTGAAGTTGAAGTTTTGTTTGGACATGCGTTTTGGATTTTTTTAAGTTGTAATTTTTTCTCATAAACACGAAAAACTCACATGTTGTGAAAACTATTAAAAATTTTCCAATTCTCATACAATTTTATTAGATGAGCATATCATAGTTCATAAATAAAATATTGAAACATCCGAAGGTACTGCATTGATAAATCAGATATCTCCATATTCCTTTATAAATAAATGTTTGTGATTGTAACTTTCAAATATACATAATTTTATAAGTAACTAGTTATTCTTTAATATTTTTTTTCACATGGTACAAACAATCTCTTCACGTCGAGCACGAGTCTTTTTTTCATAAAATTTAAAATGATAAGCGTTTTTTTGCAAAGTATAAACTTATGAGTCAAGTCTGATACTTTAAAAAATTTGTAATTATGATTTGAAATCCCAAATTATATTATTTTTTTTGAATTCATGACTTCGTATCACTTGACTAAACACAAGCTACAAGAAAGAGAATTCATTGAGAAATTATCAAGGACAACAAAATCTGTTGCCAAATTTTACAAACAGGACAAAATTTGTTGGCAAATTCACCAACAGATCAAACATTTTTGTTAGTAAATTTCCAACTAATAAAAGTTCAGTTGGCAAATTACCAACAAAAATAATTATGTTGGTAATTTACTAACTAAAGCATAACTCGTTGGCAAACTTTACTGACAGAACAAGAATCTGTTGGCAAGTTTACCAACAGATTCAGAATTCATTGGTAACTTTATCAATGGAAACTAGTTATGTTGGTAAATTACCAACGGATACCAATTTTGTTAGTAAATTATCAACGGCTAACTTCGGTTGGCAAAACTTGTTGGTAATATGTTAGTAATTTGTTATTAAATTACGCGCCACTTTTTTCCGCAATAATTCCCAACGGATTCTTGAGGCATTAGTAATTTACCAACGGATACTTTTGGTTGGTAAAGTTTCCGTTGGTAATTTGTTAGCATTCCGTCACTATATTTAGCGCTAAATTTTTCCCACAATATTTACTAACGAAATTAAATGGTTGGTAAAATTCAGTTTGTAATTCGTTAGTAATCTGATACTAAATTCTTAAATTTCTTTTTGTTACTAATCCGTCAGTAATACATTAGTAATTTACCAACAGATTTGGGGTTTGGCAAAATTTGTTGGCAATCCAGAGTTTTCTTGTAGTGAACTTGATAAGCAACTAACAATGCCAAAAGATACACCAATTTTTATACAAAATTCAGAACCCAGAAAATAAAAGTACACCTAAACTAGTTAAATTTAGCATATTTTAGACACAATCCATATGAAAAACATGTTTGTATATATCCATAATTTTTTAAAAATGAAATAGAAAATTCACTGAACAACTTCGCATTCATGATTCATATCAATTTTTATACAAATTTCTTACATACAAACATATATAAACGGAAAAAAAAAAAATAAAGATACACCAATTTATATATAAATTTTAGACACGTAACAAATAAAAGCAATCCTAAGCTAATTAAATGTACAATATTTTATACACAATTCATACACTAAAATATGTACAAGTAAGCCTTGAGCGGAATATTGATATTTTCATATTGATTTTATACAGGTTTTATACACGAAAATTCTGAGAAAAATTCTAAGTAATATGTATATGAATTATATATATATATATATATGTATATATAAAAAAAAAATTGAACATCATTAAAAATATTCAAACATTTGTATTTTGTCTAGATAGTATCGTGGTTAACGTTTTTTTTCTTTTGTACAGCTAATATTGGTTATATAAATTATAATGGATGATATTTTAGATGTATTGTTCTCTCATCGGTTATAACCTGTAATATGAAAATTATTTGTTAGGTTTTGTGTTTCAATCAGTATATGTTTGCTGATTTGTTGAATAAGATAAGAAGAAGAAGAAGACACAACTTTTGTTTGAAATAAGGAAAAAAATCGTTTAAGAGAGAAATTAGGGGTGATTGATATCTTTTGATAATCGATGTCTTATTTTAAGGGTGTTTTTTTTTTTTTTACAAAAATAGAATTTTTTTTTTATTATTTTAAAAGTTGTTATGACTTGCAATCTAAGAAGTGTTGCTATTACTTACAATAAACAATTTAAGGTTGTATATTTTAATTTTTTTTCCCCCATTTTCTAAGGCCTAATTTTGTACCCTATAAACAGTGGCGGAGCCAAAAATTTTATTCAGGGAATTCGGCATATAAAGAAGTAAGCATATGAAAATTACAGTATAAAAAGCAAAGTGCCTTTTTGCCCTTTTAATATTTCTTCCCATTTTTGCTTTGCGAGCCCCCTTACAAAAATATTGTGCCTTTTTTTTTTACTTTCACTTTTCAATTCTACTTTATTTTTAAAAAAAAATCCTTTCAAATTAATACCCCCACCACCACCCACACACACAAAAAAAAAACAAGATTCTTTAAAAGGAGTAAGTATTGAATTATTTATATCATAATATATATTTAATACTCAATAACAATAAAAAATAAAAACAAAAAATGCTGAACAACATCAACATTAATATGTTGAATGATAAAATATAGTTGAAAAGAACGAGCTATGTAATTCAATAAAATATTATATAAAAGTTAACAAAATATAAAAATCTTATATATTATGTAAAACTAATCAAATATATGAAAATATTTTGAACAACATGACATAAAACTTATAAAAAGAGATATGCATAGTATGTTTTTTAGGGGGTTGAAAAGTGTATTAATATTGAAAATTAAATAAATCTAGCTATAGCTCTAAACTAGTACTGAGAGCATCGAAAAAGAGAAAATTGAACTATTTTTTCATTCCAACTATGTAAAAATTTTGTGCAAAATATTTTAGACCCAATATTTATACTTGAAAAAATAGAAAATAATTAACTTTTAAGAAAATAATTAATAAATACACACAAATAGGTTAAATAGGCTAACTAATTTCTGTTACTCAGGCTCAATTGTCAATTAAAGTGAAAAAGGTCAAAGCCCAAATGCTCATTAAACAGAGAAATGAGTGAGAAGGAAAAAAACTTTTAAAAAGCTACCAAAAATATCTTTTAAAAAGCTCTTTTGATAGCTTTTTAAAAGTTTTTTCCCTTCTCACTCCTTTCTCTGTTTAAGCATTGAAATGACCCCCCTTGCCCATTGAGTTACGCCTTTCAGTTGTGCTAAGGGGATTTATTAAAGGTAATATATCAATATAATTCAAATTTGATCTTGTATATATAATGTAATTTTTCGATTGAACCCCCTCACTCCCACCTAAATCCGCGCCTGCCTATAAATAGTCATCCTCATTCACTTGTAAGGGGACTTCTCCCATTATCAGCTCCTTTTTCTCATAATCAACATCAATACAATACTAGTTGCTTGGCCATTAAGTTTTCTTGCCTCGACCCACATTCGCTCGTTTGTTTTATTAATTTACCCGTTATTGTCTTTAAGTTAATATTAGTTCCCTTAATCGATTAACTGCTCTAACCGCTAACAAATCAAACCTCAACCAACATTGAATCATAACGCGTACTCTTGACTCACCTACAAATTTAACTGTACCAAATTCACGATAAACAAGCTTCAATCAATAATTACAAATTCAAGAAAATTTTAAATCAAAACATCACTTTCTCATTCATCACTGAAAAGTTCTACAAGTTCTAAGGATGATCACAAGGGGGTTTGTAGTGGCACACACAAGTAGAATATACGCCACTATCCTCACACTTCCCATCAACATAACGTGTTGGATCAGATTTAAAAGCAACCTGACAATAGTATGGGCAATCTGGTAAAGTTTCACAAGGAACATAACCAGGGAACCTATATTCACATAAATTGTCCTCAGCATTCACTTGTGTCATCATCAACATGCCTGCAAAATCAAGGCGTTCAGTAGAATGCAATAACTTAATTACCGATGGGAGACGATAGGTATTTTCCCAAATTTGGTTTTATTTTTATTTTTCAGGGGGAGGGGGGAGGGTGTTTGATAATTGTGGGGCTAGAATCAGTTTGTGTGTATACAAGTACTTTCTACTAGGGGTGTTCACAGTTTGAGTAAAAATCGAATCAAACCTATTACATAAACCGAACTTCATTTGATTTGGTTTGGTTTGGTTTACATATTTAAAAAAATCGATGATATTTGATTTTGTTCAAAAAAATCGATGAAATAGCCGAATCGAACCGACAAATTATATATGCATTTTTTGTAATTATATATAAATAATATAACTTAATTGTTGATGGGAGATGATCGGGATTTGTTCAAATTTTGATTATTTTTCTTTTTCAGGGTGGGGATGGGATGGGGGTGGGGGGAGGTTGATAATTGTGGATTTAGAATCAGTCTGTGTGTATACAAGGACTTTCTACTAACACAAATACAGAATAACTCAACCCATCAAATTTTAAACAAAAGTAAAAAAAAAAAAAATCAAATAACTTTTTTCGCCTATGAGGATTTGAATTCTGATCTATTGTGATTGTCATCTACCACTTACGTTAACATTTTATTTCCTCTTAATTTAATAAAAATAAATCTAAACAAAGAGAAGGAATATTAACATTGAAAAGCAAATAGAAATTGTAGATGCATACGTACCACAAAAGCAAGCAATGAGAAAAATAGAAGAGCGGAAAGTAACACCAAAGTTTTCCATGGAATAATTTTGTGAATAAAATTGTCACTTTATCTCTCTTTTATAATAGCAGAATTTGAGAGATTGTGATAACAGAGGAAATTTATAATAGGAATCTTCTTAATGGATATCAATCTTGATATAAAATGAAAATTCGAAAAAGAGATTATAGTTATTAAAAAAAAAAAAAAAAAAACTTGACTTAATATAAAGTTTGAGTACCATCTTTTCAATATAACATTCATGAATATTCTTTCTAATTTAATATTATTCCTTATATAGTCATATTTGAACTATAAGTATTCTATATTTGTTATGAATTACTTAATAAAGAAAAGAACATGAATAATAAGGGAGAGAAGAGAGGAGATTCTTTATTTTTCTTGAGGAATGGGGAATGGATTAAGAATGATTTACAATGAATAAAACCCCTTTATTTATAGGGGGAAATTCCTCTTAATATCTCCAAGAGATAGACATTCCCTATCTTGATAAACACTTACAATATACTCACTATATCTTGATAGATACTCAATATATCTTGATAGACATTCACTATAATGTAAATACATTTATAACAATATTCATTTAAGGAATAATATTATATGAATATTTTTTGTGTTTTAATTTCTTAATATTACACAATTACAACTTTCCTTATTGATAATATTCGAATTGCAAATATTTAATTTTTTTTAGCAACACATAGATATAATTTTACTTAGTTGATGTAAAGATTTTTTTTTAAAATAATAATTAAA
Organism: Capsicum rhomboideum; assembly: GCA_031232105.1. Taxonomy (NCBI): domain Eukaryota; kingdom Viridiplantae; phylum Streptophyta; class Magnoliopsida; order Solanales; family Solanaceae; genus Capsicum; species Capsicum rhomboideum. The sequence goes on from CP124707.1 coordinate 51,989,588, forward strand.
AAAAGAAATCATGAAAATTCGAAAAAGAGACTACATTTCTTTTGTATATGCATATTTATATATATTTCGGGGTTCAAATACAAATTTCAGTGCTCATATATAAATATCTAAAATGAATTTGTATTTGTATATACAATCTCTAATTTGTATATATTTAGCTAATAAACTGTAGCTACACCCTGCAATTAGGCAAATTTTATCTATGATGCCTCATTTACTGCCTAAATGAAGTTCTAACATTTAGAGTTTAAATAGAAGTTCTAATTTATTTATTTTAAATAGAAGATCTAACATTTAGAGCTTTAAAATTTTGCCATTTATAATGAAGAAGCAACTCTTGACCATGTTTCGAATGCAAAGCAATCTAACATTGGATGACAAGAATTTCTTTTGCATTATACTTTCCTATGATAGGGATAAAATTTGCATACAGTAACCCTTTGCAGAGCCCACTTGTACGATTACACATAATATGCTATTGTATCATAACGTCGAACCACAAGAATTTCTATCATAATACTTTTCAAACATGTATATTTTTCAATTATGATACGTGATTTGTTTTACTCAAAGAATTTCCACTAAAAAAATAAAAAATCAAGCTCTTGATTTTTCATTTCATATTTAAAATTAAACTGTTTGACTTGCGGAACATAGTACAAACTTATCTATTGAACTAACTGACAAACTAGATAGAGAAATGGTTGAGTTACAAATGTATCAGTGTCCTGCTTGTTGTACGAGATGCACACAAGCAGAACCGCCAATAAATCTCATAATACCAAAAGTGAAGGGCAGCCCGGTGCACTAAAGCTCCCGCTATGCACTGGTCCGTGGAAGGACCGGACCACAAGGGTCTCATAATACAAAGAGAATTCAACCAAATATGTAAGTGAAAGGCTTTGGAGGGAATGTGTTTTAATATGCCTATACATCAGAATCATCATCAGATGTAACTTCAGACTCAGAATCTGCCTCCTCCTCGTCTTCCTCGTCATCGTATTCATCGATTTTTATAGTGGTTTTGACGGTCATCTTTGACAATGCTGCAGTCTTGCTAGCCCTCTGTGACCGACTACTCGTTACAACAGGATGAGTTGGAACAACAGATTGGGAGAATTCTTCATCTGATGAAGATTCTTCTACTTCCTTAACTCGTCTCCTTGTACGAGTAGTTCTAGTTGATTTTGGTGCTGGAGTTGGCAGTACTTCCACCGAGTCATCCTCGTCAAGTATAATATCAAGATCTAACTTTCCTGAGACGTGATAAAACACTTTTACTAAATTAACATAAGCAAATGTATATATAAGATATTCAACTGATTATGATAAGAACCTAAGGGAATAAATCCATTTAACAAATTATCAACAAAGGATTTAGATTATATGAGCCCGGACTATAGTGAAAGTTTTACTCTATCAGTGTATGTAGAAGGATACTTGCCTCATTTTGCAGGACACCCAATTACACTTATTATGGTAATTCTAATTTAATTTTCAAATTACCTAAGAATTCTCAATATTGATGACGATGAGTCGATTGAAGCATTCTAGAGCGCTGATGAAAAAAATGAGACAGTAACTGATGTAATAGTTACCTAAAATAAGTTTAACTTCATCAGATGATAGCTGCTGGTCGGGAGATTTGTCTAAACCCTTTAGTCTCTCAGCCATCTGTTTCAACTCCTTAAGAAGATCTTTTTCAGCTAGTACGGTAACACGATTCAACAGCTGCCTCATTAACTTAATAGCCCCTTGTTCTGTCGGCCTAAAGTGAAGCAAGAATAGTGTCTTGCACAGTGCAGAAACGTATGCTTTCTCTGCAGCTGTCTTCTTTGCATGGAAGCTGACCACCTTGACAGACAACCAAAAGATATAGTCATTCCATTGAACAGAACAGGAATACTGGTAAAAGTACACAGATATGTTCGTTAAACTAAGTAGGATGAGGGCGCTGAAGAGAAAGTGGTGAATAAGTACCTCGGCAGCTATACGGATTGCAAGCCCTTCTTCCCCACTCTCGTGCACAGAAGTAGGTTCAACTGAATCATTGTGGTTTTCATTTTCATTTTCATTTTCATTGGATGGTGCAGTTTCCTCATAATACAAGGGAGCCTGCATCATCTGCACCATAAAACGTGATGCTTGGATAGCACGCTTTCGCATGTTAGAGACCATGAATGTAGATCCAGTGGCATTGCCATTGACGCCTGGCCACAAAGAGCGCATAACTGGCATGAAAGCCTTGGATAAACATTTCTGCATTGCAAACCAGAAGTTTCCTTTAATAAAAAAAAAAATCAAAAATAGATCTATCCAATTCTCGCATATTTTGTGCAAGCACAAAGTTGAAATTCTACTAACCTTGTGGTTCAACGAGAGGGATGGATAATGCTCAAAGAATACAGAAAGGCACTGCTTTAACCTGTGAGGTAAACTATTGTCAGATGGATTTTCAGAAGGTGAATACAAAGTTAAGTGAACAGCAAAGAGATTTACCTCTCAAGTTCCTTATTCTCACTACAGAAATACAAGCTTATGAGCTTAGCTAATAGCAGAGGATTTGACAATGTAGGTATGCTTGGATACTTCTTACTTAGCAGAAGAATCTTTGCAAATCCCTCACCAAGAACTGTTTGAACTGTCTCATGTTCATCATAGTCATCAGAATCACCTGAATTGTGCTTCTCCAATCCAGCATATAACAAGTCAAGTAATTCTATCTCCACATCCTCACTGCCAATGCTGAATTTAACATCAGATAAATTTATTTTATGATCTTGGAGTTGTGATGAGAGATTCTGGTTCATTGCTTTATCAACTACATTAGGACCATGCCACAATCCAAGGTCAATCAATGCCTTAGAAGCCATAACAGTAACTGAAGAGGGACCCTTAGCAAAGGAAGATCTTAGTTGTTTTACTAAATCTTCACTAGGTCTCCTTTCTAACAATCCAAAGAGACCAAGGCACCTAATAGCAGCCCTCTGAACGTCTAAGTGGACATGTTTTGCCTACATTTCACAACAATACAAAATATCTTAGAATTTTGTTAAGTAGATAACAGAGGAACAAAAAACATGGAACTGCAAGGTTATGACAATTCATCCATCTCATTACCAGAATGCAAGTGAAAGATGGAAAAAAATGAGGAGATAGCAGACAAAATAACTAAGGCGAAAATAAATATTAGAGAAGGTAACTTTTTCAAGATACAGACCCCAGGAAGCAATACAGAATGCAAAACTTCAGTTGGTTCTATTGCTTTTCCATGCATCCAGCGAAAAGACTGAGCATGTTCTAAGAGAAGGCTAATCACAGCAAGACAGTGCAACCACTGTATGAAGTCCGCAGTCCTCTCTCTGCAAGGTCTAGCAAGTTCCTCCACTACCCGTAAAACTACTTCTTCGAATTCTCCTGGAGCTGAATGGACTTTTCTTGTCAACTCTGCCACAGCAGTAGCCCAATCTTTATCACCACCAAGATTGATACCATCTCCTACGACAACTTCATTGTCATGCTCATCTAATTCATGATCAGGAGGTATGTGAAGCAACTCCTGCAGAAATCCATTTGCAACTCTTCTGTTGGTAACATCAGAAAAATCAAGCATTGCACCAAGCAATAGCAGTTGACGAGAGGCAAATCGGTAATTGATTCCTGCAATAATCAGGTACTATCATTGATAGCACAAAATGGAAGGAAAAGAAAACAGAGGACAGAGATCTAAAAAATTAAGAACTGCATTCAAGTTCCTCACCAGCAACTGTGTGAGCTTTAACCAATTCAACATAATCACCAATAGAAGCAGGAAGAACTCTGTCAAGAAGATCATTTTTATCTGATGCTTCTGCTGCATATACAGCAGATTCTGCGCCCATTGTTGTAGCTGCTTCAGAGCCCTTTGCCTGTTTAGTAATCATATTGAATATTTACAAGATGGTGATGAGAAAATATTGGCACTACGCATCATACAAATAAAAAGTTCATATTCAGCAACACATCTTTCGCATGTTTAAGATAGATAAATAGCAACAAACCCAGAATTAAACTTACTATGAGTGACCCTAATCACCCAGAAACTTACCAAGTGCATTTAGCAGTAAACTACAACTAGGTTTCCCACTTCAGTACAACAGAATCCTCAAACCTATGCTCAAATATGTTCCTACATACCTCTACAAGAAAATTGTGAAGGAACCTGCGGTCTTTACTTTGGATCTTCATTATTAACATTCACATAATTCAAGTTGAGGACATAAAAGGCCTCAATAGACTTCGATAGTAGCAAAAGAACTTGTCTGAGCAAGAATGACCAATTTGTACTTATTCAAAGTACCAATTAGAAGTCAAATACAGAACTGATAACCTGAGTTATTCATAAAAAATGAACTAATCAGGACAGCACGTAATACCTTATTTAGTATAATGCATATGCTGCACAAATATTACACGACAGTTAATATCACTAACCTGTTATCATGCAATTAACCAACATAGATTTGAAATGATTAAATTCCAAAATTCAGCAGAGCAGACCAAGGCTCTATAAGTTGGACCTATGAATTTTGAAATTAAGTGTGCACATATCGCATTATGCTCTACCCCAACCAAGAAATATATAGAACTCGATTTCCTATCCACATCATGCAATCCACGCAAAACACTTTGGCAAGCACAAAAATACATAAGAATTTACATCTAATCTATTCAGCTGATGTCATCAATTTGTGATTAGCCACATTTTTTTAATTGAATGATGTCCATTTAATGCTCAGATAATTAAGGTTAAACAAGATAGATGTTCACTTATTTATGGTTTTAGTGTTCCAGTGAGGCTCTTGAAACATTACAAAGAAGGAAAATGTTGGATCTATAGAACAAATAACTTCCTAAATTATTAAGGAGTTTTAGCCGCAAGATGTTACACCAAGACAGTCGAAAACATAACATGAGACATGACAAACAAATAATAAATACCCACTTGTGCTTCCATTTGCAAGTGCTTACAGACAGCTCTCCAGAAGAAAGCAACTTCTGCTTCCATGAGTTGGATGATAAGATTGCGTTGACCTGGTATGCAGAGAGGATATGCAATCAAATTTTAGAACTGCGAGCATAAATTGCTCCAGTCTTGATGAAACAATCATTTTTATGAAGAATAAAACAAAAAATGAATATCTCTAGCAAGATACATAACTGAAGTTAAACTAACTAAGCAATTTCTCATTCTATTCTGCATTTCAGAAAACTTAGGTCAAGAATTACATTTAAACATAGTTTCTTATCAAAAACAGAAACCAATATCTTGAATTATGAGCCAATAAGCATACTAAGCCATTCCGAGAAAGCAAAAGAAGTAGCCATCAAATAGTTTAAATTTCTAAGACCAACCTTCAACAGCGTCATTATTTGATCTAAGAAATTGCCTCATACTTTGACCATCCTGTAACTTAATCAATCCTGCTTTTAGTAGACTGTCCATTGCAGACTCTCCGACTGATTCATATGTTTCCACATCAAGATATTTAAGTAGTTCTAGTGGGTCCCCGTTGCAATACTTGGTGAGCCACTCATCTTTCAGCATCCTAAAGCACTCCTTTACAACAGATGAAGCACGATCAGCAAGTCCTCTCTCCAAAATAAGTGTTCTGAGTTTGATGCTGAAATATGTAGAAAACAGTAACATGTCATAGGATACCTATGAACTGGAACCAACTTAAATGAGTGGAATTAATTAAAGCATCTCTTTAAAACACAACTGCATACATCTAGCCAATTGTATGATCAACCTCACACAAGGAATCCATCATATGAATCTAAATGGAGTTGAGAGCACCTATTTACTTAAATGCACAAGCACATATATATCTACAATTTAAAACAGTCTATGGTAACATCATGTGTCCCTTTTGGTTGTGAATTAGGTTACGCAAATCTAAGCTCCAATACTTCCAGAGTTAATGCACTAACAAGTAACATGTGAAATGAATTAAACAAGATTCAGGACAACAAAAGACTCTCAATGAAACACTTTTCCAGGTTAAATCAAGTGGCCATCATGAATTCTGTGTTTGGAGTTGTACTTGTATGCTTGTCGGAAACCCTCTCATATTCTAATGTCCCAGCAGCAGTTTCTATTGATGTAAAAGTAGGATACATATCTGGTAATGTTAACAGACGACTCCATAAAAAGAGAAATGTTATAGAACTCTCTTGATATTGACCGAGAAGCAAACAAGGGCATAAATTACTTCGCTGTATTTGAGGTTTCTTGTTTATTTTAGGACAAAATGCGGAGGAGTTAATTGTAGTCAGCAACGGGAGAATATCAGGGAGAGAACCAGGCTGATACCAATAATATTTCTAAATGTACACATAACCACAGAGACATGAGGTATATTCTCTGCAGGAATTTTGATGATAGATGAAAACTGCACAAAGTAATAAAAAATACACATCTCTCAGTGATCCCCATGAAAAAACGGATATCATCCCAAGACGAAGAAAGGGGAAGTCAAAGATAATGCATTTAGGCAATGGCTTAAAGTTACCTGAGGCTCTGCAGAGGAAATTTACTAGCAATAACGCAATAAGCTGCTTTGCGTACTGATTCACTCACATCCAGGGTACACTCAATTATTGCTGCAGAAGATACATGAGATGGTGGAAGGCATAAGACAATTGTCCTACGGACATCCTGCAGAAATGCAATATAGAGGAATTCATCAATTCATTTGGATGTAGTTACCTTAAGTAAAATATGCATATATGGCTAGATACTGTATTTTCTTCACTAGTATTAGGTAATATATAAACGAAATGAGTTGCATAATGATTGTTTTGAGCAATACATAATGAAGTATGATGCATCATTTTCACCTAAGGAGAATACATTGCCAACACATAAAGGTAAAAAGACTCACCACATTTTGTTCAAGAGGAAGAGTTTCCAAAAATAGCTCCAAAATGTCAACATTTTCTGTGTCATTCACAAACCGTGAAAGCGCCCTCACGGCAAAAGTACGGACAGCAGCAACCTTATCACCAACACGCAATTTCATGCTCTCTAAAACCTCATCCCAAAGTTCAGAGCTGACTTCTGTGTCATCTGGCAATCGTATTATGATCTAGAAGAAAAGAAAATCCTCAAGGAGATTACAATTTACGAGAAGATATCAATTATTCTACAACTGATCGAGTTAAAAGTGGGAGAAAATCAAAAGAAAGGACAATTCAAAAAAACGGATAAGAAACTCGCACACCTGATAGTTAAGGTGTGAAACTCAAAAAAACGGATTCTAGTTCAAACACGTAGGCAAATAGGCACAAAAAAAGCATATAAAGCACAAATTTTCACTAATTTTACAACTTCTCAACACTACATACCTCAGAAACTATCTGACAAGCTCTAATCCTAGCAGTTTTATTCGCCGCTACACAAGCCACAAGCAAAAACTTCATAAACTTCTCCAAAAACTCATCACAATCGGAACCACTTTTCGCGTCACGAACACTAGCAAAAACGCCCACAAATCTAATAATCCGTTCAGCAGAAGCAGTGCGACGGTGAAAGTCAAATATAGGCATTAACGCTCTCGTAAATGCATCGAAAAACTTGTCCGATGAATTTGTAGAAGATCGAAGAGATGAAAGTTCTTTGAGTTTTCGGAGATGTGTTGCATGGGAGGAACGAACATCGTTGAGAACCGTAGCGATTTTTTCGGTTAGTTTTCGGTGGAATTCGTCTTCGTTTGGTGTTGGAACGGGCATTTTTTCGAAGGATTTTGAAGGAGATTTTTTGGTTTTGTGATATTTGGATCTGCTGGAGTGTGTATTTGGGGATGGGTTTGAGTGAAATAATTTTGAAATTTTTGGAGCGGGAACTTTTTGTATGTGTCCATTGTGCTTTAGCGGCCCGTTTGGCCATGAGAATTTTTTCACTTTTTTTTTGGAAAATTATTTTATTTTAGTGAAAATAGTAGTGTTTGGTCATAAAATTATTTTACAAAATTGTTTTTAGAAAAGTGAAAATAACTTTTGCTTGTTTTCACTTTTTTCACTTTTATTTCTCTCACAAAATTTTTAAGACAACTTCAATTTATATTCAGGGTCAAATACAACACCAACTCTAACTCCAAAAAATTATTATTTTCATGGTCAAACGGGCCCTTATATCGGACTAATAATATTTTTGTTCGAGAGTTGCGACGCGAATTCAAATTTAGTCACGCTTCAATATGGTATTGAATATCGGATGAGAAGTGAAAAAGAAAAAATTTTAATTTTATTTTATTTTATTGGACTAATAATAACTCAAAACTCAAATTCATCATTTACGATGTATCGAATTTGAATCTGTATAATTAGATCGTTGTGCATAAAGAGTGTTTTATACTTAGAGGTGGATTTTTCGATATGAATCTAGATAAATCAAATCTTTAAATTGATACGGTCATCGGATAGAAAAATAAGCAAACCTGAAAAATTTTATCGTCACTTTTGACTTTATGAATTATATACGTATAGAAATACAGTATTTTATGCTAGATTCATATCCTTGCGACATTGTAGTTTCATTAAATTTTAGGAGTGTCGGAATGAGGTGTCTACTCATATAAAATTAGTAAACCTGTACATTTGGTTGTCTATAAAAATTGCAAACGCAAGTCATGTACACGAAAAATGTGCACGAATTACGCATAGTAGTATGTATTTTATTAGTCTGTTTGGTCAAACTTCTAAAATCAGTTTATTTTAAAAAGTGATTTTCTCAAAAGTGTTTTTGGTGAGAAACAGTTTGTGTTAGACCAATATATTTAAAAATCACTTTTAAGCAGCATTTAGTGTTTGGCTAAACTTTTAAAATTGTTTTTAAGTATATTTTTTCAAAAGTTCTTTTAAGGAAAAACTATTTTTTTAGCTTATGAAAAACTGTTTATTCTACTTTGCAGAAGCACTTATTTTCTTCCATAAACTTGATCAAACATCTCAGTTTTTTAAAATAAGTGCTTTTGAGCAAAAATAAGCAATTTTGGAGAAAAATAATTTTGGCCAAATAGGCTACATGTTTATATAGATTAATATGAAAAACATATATTTATTGGCTATTATTTTGATAGACGGCTATAATTTTCAAATAGACCGGGTCAAACGTGGACTAAACTATAAGGAGGGGGCTTCTTTTGGACCAAATGGGCCTAATATAGTTGAAAGCAAATGATGCATTTGGGACCAATTTATGTTTCTTTTGGGTTGGACTTTTTGTTGGGCCGAACTAAGAAATGTAGTGTAAAATCCCAAATCAAATGTGGAAATTCAATCATGAAGTATTTTTTGCATGTTACATGTGATTCTAGTTAGTGTGGGATCAAACCAAACTTGATTGGTTATCTTAAGTTAAATCTAATTAATCATATGGGACTAATCTTTTTACCTAATAAGTATGAATATCATTATATTCATAGAAAACGTCGGCTTGATTAACGCAAGCATTCACACAATATTTGATTACTTAACTAACTTATAGTTGATTGTGAATCAAACTAAAACCAATTGAATTCACGATCTTAGATTAATAGGAGGGAAATCAATACATTGATTATTAAACATATATTATATGTGTACGTATGCGTGTACATATGTGTTGCATGTGTGTGCGTGCATGTTCGCCTAAATTTTTAATTATACACAATAATTCAATTATTCAAGTTGAATCCATCATGTAATTAGGACATCAAATGAGTTGGGTTGAAACTAGATGGGTCAATAAGCCTGTCAATTTAGTCCAAATTGCCAAATATTTAGATCACATGAATTGGATGAATTTAAATCGATTGAGTTAATAAATGAACAAGTCATTAACTAACTCAAATTTAGACAGGTTAGGCGAAATATATTTTCATAAGCTAGTTTTATCGTCTTCTTCTACATCTATATATAAACGTTGGTTTATCAAGAATACCTTAAAAAAAAAATTATTAGATGAGGTGCTGGAAAAGTAGTTCTATTATGGACTTCTCTTCAACATCCTTTTCTAAAAAGTGAAATCCAAAATCATGGGCCAACTCAATTATCATTTGAAAAAAACCAGGGTTCCATTGTCCAATGACTTCCCTTGGTAGTATTTACATATGAGAGTTGCATCACATGTAATTCCACTTTAACACAATCATCATCCACTAATTTTGGTCCCAATTACAAGTGACATAATTTTCATGTTATTTATTACTTATATATGTTTCTTTTAGTACATTCCACTTTGTCCAAAAAGTTTGGGGTGTGATATGGCAACCCATGGATACACTTTATACATATGAGAATATCTATTAGATAAGCATTGTTGCTTTACTGGCATTGAACTAGGCAAATGAATTTGGACAACATTCTTGATTCTCTTTGACAATAATTTCTCCTAGAATAACTTTTTGAGGAATAATATAATAGTCATGAATATTGGGTTTAATTTTTATAGTGTCAGTGTAAATAATTTTTACATATAATAAAGTTAACGAATATAGTTACTGGGGCCAGCAAAATGATAAATTTCATGAACAAATAATGTTCTTAAATGTTTTTTTAAAAAAAAATCTACTCTCAAAATCTATGGGCAAACGAGGGCGAAATAAATGAGAATATGTCAAATATGAATAAGAATTTGTTATACCTTGGCAAATAGCCAAAACCCAAGAGAATGCACAAGGAGAATAGAATAATGTTGCTCAAAACAAGACAACCAATGAACTTAATACTTCTTGTTATTATTATTATCACCAAGTCATCATCCTCCAAATTGTAGACAAAAGATTAGAATTAAAAAAAAAAAACATCTACACACTCATATATTTAAGATAATTAGTTTTTCACTGTTATATCACTTAAATAATAATTACAAGCAAGTGTTCATATAAAGTGGGATTACTGACTTGAATTTAAGGCATGATATATATTAGCTTTTTATTGGAGTCTCGATTAATTTAAATTACGTAAAGGAGAAACTCTCCTTACTAGTTATAATTTTTTCATTCTCAAAACACGGACTCGAGCCACTAACTAAAGGTGGAGCAATCGTGGAGATATCTTATAGCATGATAAAATGTACTAATTAATGATACAAAAATTATTTCTAGTATTAGTTTGTATAAGTTAAATAAGTTTATAAAAAGAAAAATCCAAGAAAAGTCTGTAGAATATATTGTTCAATCGATAATTTCCAGATTTTTCTTCCATAGGCCAGTTAGCACTAATTAATTATAACTTTCATCAAAGAAAAGTTGTACTTTATGTCGTCTTTAGTACTAGCAGTTTTTTTCTTTTGGAAGTCCGAGGGAAACCGACGACCTCTGTCGCATTCTCTGTCCTTTGGGTGAGCACTCAGTGTCTAGTGGTGAACACTTTGTGGTAACCTGTTTACTGTGCAATAACTCATAAACCACACAGGAGATATAAGCACTAGGCAAGCCCCGTGCGATGAGCTCATGATTGAGCGGCAGATAGAGGCTGAATTCGATCTCAGGTTTTCCACGTGGGAGACCCACATTATTGTTATTTATTTTGTATTTTTCATTGTCATGTGGCCATGTGATTATGTGAATATTTTGGTTCTTATCGAATAGTTTGATTGACTTTCAGGTGCATAAACAAATTTACCACATGAAATGACAAGTATATAATTATAAAAAATTGGTACTATAATAGTAATATATCCGATATGCTATGTTAGACTGTTAGTTATGGATCAAACAAAGCTGGTTTAGTTAATTGTATCTGTACTTTTCATTAATTAATCAATCTTGTTTTGAAAGTGAAATGTATATTTTAACTTAATGCCTGAGAGATACTTTGGTTTAGCAACGAATGTTTTTATTTTACACAAATATATCTTGGCGTTTGTTGAGAAGGGTAGTTTATGTGAGAAATGTTCGAAAGAAAAATGACTCCTGCCATTTATATATTGCATTTATCAAACATGATTTATAAACTTTATTCGCCATAACGCAACTTATCAATAGCATTCATTCTACGATTTATAAATTAATCACATTCGTCAAATGACTTATGTCGTATTTGACAGACGATGATATTAACCTCAATATCGCTCTTATTCATATACTGGGTATGTTGTTGTTGTTGTATCGCTCTTATTCATCACGATGTTGAAATGATATTCAAACATGATTACACTGAAATGATATTAACCTTAATATCCTGCTTATTCACCTCGATGTTGAAATGATAACACAAACATGTTTACTCCATTTCTTTGTGTTATAGCGTAAGTTCAATAACAATTAAATAAATTAAAATGAATCCTTTTCTATTTAATCATATCAAGAATATATTCATGATTTCATTATAATTTAGATTTACATCGCGTATGATCCATTCTTAAATTTCAAATTCAACCTCTTATTAAGAATAAATAAATTTAATGATCATTCATCCCACCACCTTGAAATAGTAGGTCTTGTTGAAGGCTTATTATTAATTTCAACTTGAAGGGATTTTGACTTTTTCTTAGCCCTTTTAATATAAGAGAGCCAAAAATAATTTTTTCTATTAATTGCCAGGAGTAACATTCATGTAATTAGATATTATTTTAAGCCTCTTTCATACAAGTCTCTTTCAATTGAGTCTTATAAATGTTCTTATCGTATTCATAACACACTTTTTTTTTTTTCTTACAAGGGTTGTAATGGGATACATGAGCTACTTGCACCATTAATCAGAGATTTCGAGTATGAATATGAGAATTAACGGAGGAAATTTCATCAGACGTGAATTCAGGATTTGAACGATACGGGTTCTAGTTCAAGATTTTACCACTTCATCGATTTACTAGATTTGAAATCAATTTTTTGAACTTGTTTAGTGAAATATTTGATTTGTATACATGCTCCAGGCAAAAATTACTAGGCTCATCCGACGAACACATACCTAGCCCTCTACATTCATCAATGAAGGAAATCCTGCTAGAGAGTGTTTTCTCTTTAATGGGTCTCATGTAATGAAAATTTAAATTAATCGAGTCAGTAAATTTCAGATACAAATGGATATAACAAAGTAAAATGAGCGTAATGCTCACAAGTTGAAAGTGAAAGAAGGTGATGCTAGGAGTAGAAAAAGCAAACTGTCAAATAATTCACATTAATTAATATTAAGAAAAAAATATTGTTCAGATTGAGACTCAAATATGAGATTTAAACTTAATGGAATCATCTTTTAAAATTTAGCTCTAAATTCAATACAATTTGAAATTATGGATTCATAATTTAATATTTGATGAAAATTTAAGGGTTTCCCCACATATAATCACGATACATATGATGAAAATATGGTCAACTAAATATATATATATATATATTTAAGTTAGTTGAAACCATTGCACATATTTTGATTAATCAAAACATCAAAAATTGAAAAAATTCCATACCAAAATCAAATTAATTTTGAACCTTTAGTGAGTTTATTTTTCACATATACAGTTATATTCTACGTTAAAAATATTGAGTTCAGTTGAATCTATTGCACAAAAATTGCAATCTACCTCTGATTAGATGGGAAGACTCGAGACTGATATTCTATAGACTATAATAAAATATAAATAATTTTGGTCAAGATTCGAATTTAATTATTTGTCTAAGAATATATAATAAAATGTCATTTTCTTGCATGATTATTTTCTGATGTTGGTTGCCAGTTGTTGCCCTTTTAAAATTTCAATGACAATTCTGGTTCTGATGAACATATAATGCAGCTCATGTACAACTCTGATTCAATTATGAATAAATTCAATAATTAAGCTAGTACTAATTATTATTAGCAACTACTAAACCATGTAGTTATTTGTTGTCCTTGATTATATCTCATTATTAATCTTTGGACTTAGAAAGGATTCTTAGAGCAACAATAAAGTTGTTTCCTTATGATTTATAGGTATCGAATCGAGTTGTGAAAGTAATCGTTAATGCTTGCATTAGAATAAATTGTTTACATTATATCCCTTATTGTACGACCCTTCCCCAAATCTTGAGTGAACATGGAATCTATTGTGCACCGAGCTACCCTTTACTAATTTCTAGATTTGGTCGGTTATATCGAAAAAGATTTTTAGCGGCAATTAGTTAACAATAATAACTTAATTGCCGCCAAATTATCTTTTTAGAGACAATTATTATTGACAATTATATTTTATCACTTTTTGTAGATACCCGAAAAGTCTATAACGACATTAGATCCAATACTGACAATTAATTAAATGGAAAAGGGTCAGAAATACCCCTTAAGTATTGAAATTGGTTCAAAAATACCCTCCGTTAACCTATTGGGCCAAAAATACCCTTCTACCCACCTTTATGGCTCAAAAATACCCTTCCATCCACCTTTATGGCTCAAATATACCCTTATAACTAACGGTCATTTTTTAAACCATAATTAAAAAAACGAAAAAGGGCCAAAAATACCCTTCAAGTATTGAAATTGGTTCAAAAATACCCCCCGTTTAACTATTAGGCCAAAAATACCCCTCTATCCACCTTTATGGCTCAAATATACCCTTACAACTAACAACCCTTTTTTAAACCATAATTAAAAAAATATTTATTACGTGTCAGCTTTTTATTGGTTGCAAATTAAATTAATTAAAATGTTATTATCTTATAACCAAATCTGGACCCAACTAAAACTACCCGACAAAACCCGTCCCAACCAATTAAATAACGGTGACCCATAGTTTTTTGGTTTATATCAGTTACACCATACCTCAAAGGTGAATAATTTTCTACTTTCTGTGTCTGCCTGCAAATACGATAGGGATAGGGGTGGGCATAAAAACCGGAGAACCAAAAAATCGTACCGAACAGAATTAGTTCGGTTCTTCGATTTCGGTTCTTCGGTTCGGTTTCCGTTTTTATTTCGGTAGTTCGGTTCTTTGGTTCGGAGTTTGGTTTAGGGGTAACGGTTCTTCGGTGCACCGAAGAACAAAAGTTTTATTAAAAGTTTTTTTTTAATTTTCATTGCACCGAAGAACCGAAGTTTTATTAAAAGTTTTCATTGGCAACAACCTCCTTACTTGCAAGTCTCATTCGCAGTGAGAAGGAAAAAGAGTTTAGAACACGAAATAGTTTTCAAGAACCCTAAAAATTGAAGAAGAAGAAGACCCAGCTTTCAACAGACGTAAAATATGAATGAAATTAGGTTTAGAAGAAATGGATTTGCCTCTTTATTTAATTGGTTGGGGGCGGTTTTGTCTGGTTTGGGTCGGGTAGTTTTAGTTGGGTTTGGGTTTGATTATAAAATAATAACATTTTAATTAATTTAATTTGCAACCAATAGAAAACTGACACGTAATAAATAATTTTTTTAATTATGGTTTAAAAAATGACCGTTAGTTATAAGGGTATATTTGAGCCATAAAGGTAGATGGAAGGGTATTTTTGAGCCATAAAGGTGGGTAGAAGGGTATTTTTGGCCCAATAGGTTAACGGAGGGTATTTTTGAACCAATTTCAATACTTAAGGGGTATTTCTGACCCTTTTCCGTTAATTAAAAAAGCTTTAGCACTCTTTGTTAAAGTGCATATTTACCCACACTAAAAGCTTTTTTTTTGTTGTAGTGATAATATTGATTAAACACACATATTTCAATAATGTGTATGATCCTCAAACAAATCCGTAACATGTTAAATCTGAAGTTTCATCAATCAAATTAGAAGTCTTGAGTTCGAGTTTTACATATGAAAAAACCTTGACAGAGTGCTTCTTCCTTGGATGAGTCTTGACAAGGCACAGATTCAATTTAATTGAGGTCCCTATACAGGTAGCGAATATCGAGTGAGAAACCAAAAATCATTTCACCAATTAAAATTCTCTCTTTTTAATTTTCAAATTAAATCTCAGCATATAAAAAAAATAAAATTAAATTAGTTGTATTGTCTTTGTCAATCACAAAAAAGACTACATCCCAAACATGGAGGACGTCAGCCTCTTGTTTTGGCAAAAACAACCACACAAGAAAATGACCCCATTATAGTACTATGTGTTTGTTCATATATTTTGGTTTATAGTGTTCAGGTTTTGAATTCGAGCTCTTTTTAATATGAAATCGTCTTTGTTAGAAAATACTTTATTTTTTTAAAAAAATGTTTATGAGCATAGTGTCTTTTGTGCTTCCATTATGTTTTTTTTAGACAATTTTTATCTTGAGTTAAAGGCCTATTGAAAACATTCTCCCTACCTCACCTCTAAGGTAGATTGAGGTATGATCTATGTACGGTCTATGTACTATCCTCTCCTGATTCTATTATTTAAAATTACACTAAATATATTGTTGTTTATGAGCATAGTAGTGATGGTACTATGTACAAGGTATCACTTTTGGCGTGAATTCAAATGTAATCTGTTATACATTCAAATTTAATTGAAACTCAATATAATATTGAATACCATCATGTTCTTTTAGAAGCAACTTGTAAGGAGGGGCCCTCCTCATACTTGCTTCTTTAATTATTACACATATTTTTGTCAATAGGTCAAAATTGTATTGAATTCTTGATTGGACCCTCCATGTTTCTTTTTAGCTTATAATGAAAGTATGAAACTAGGAGTTTGAATATTATTTGGTTGAAATTAAAACATAAAAAAAGTGTTTAAAGTTGAAGTTGATGAAAAATTTAGAAGTCAAAATTATTTCTGAATATGACTTTTAAAATAATAAATATCGAGGTATGAAACTTTGATATCACTTTTTTGGTAGTTAATCAATCAAATTTTAATAGAACTCAATAAAAGAATCTATGAAAGTTCTAAATCGCCACAATTTAAACTCATGAAAAAATGTTGAAGTTCGAACTCTTGTAAAATGTATAAAGTTTCACTTGTAAGATTTTCGAATTGAATGTTTTTCATGTTTTAGCTAGAGTTATTTGTCCATATTACTTGCTTTCGCCGTATAAAGTGATTGTTTCTCAATTACGTTTCAAATGGTGACTAATGTTAATTACCGATCCGAAAATAGACCATTCAGGGTAAGTAAGCATAACGTGACGTTTCAGTTGGTTTATTAGAAGAAAAAAAAGATTATATTTGACTAAAATTCTGCAACGAATTTCTAAATATGAAAGGGACACAAAGGAAGACTTTATAATTTTCCAGTTGACTTAATTGTTAGTATCATCAGAATAAAGCTTTAGGTGGTTCCATTTTCAAAAGGATATATATATGGATGAATTTTCCAAAGAAAGTTCTAAAGAAATTAGACCAGGTAATTTTTGATTGGTGATTTATGTAATATAAAAGATCACTCACAACAAAATTTTGATACGTTGAGC
Organism: Capsicum rhomboideum; assembly: GCA_031232105.1. Classification (NCBI taxonomy): domain Eukaryota; kingdom Viridiplantae; phylum Streptophyta; class Magnoliopsida; order Solanales; family Solanaceae; genus Capsicum; species Capsicum rhomboideum. Next base: position 52,006,914 of record CP124707.1, read on the forward strand.
TTTATACTTCTGACTCGCAATAGTCTTTGGAATAATCAACAAGAACGTGATAGGTTGAATGAGATCATTTCACTCTTAAACATAGGTCTTTGATTCGAGACCTAGATAGGAACAGAGAAAATCTGATGGGTTATGCAAATGTGTTCTCCCATTCCTTCTTGTTTTTCGAGCTCACTAAGGCAAGTGTCGCCTCATTTGTGTCTATCTGAGATCATGCCTAGCTGAGTAGTTACGTTCATCAGGAACTGCTATTAGGACCAAGCAATAAATATGCATTTTTCTCTTAAATAAATCTTACATAACACGAATTTGAATTAATTAAGTGAATCAGTAAATTTTGGATATACCGATCAATCATATAAAAAATAAAAGAAATTGGCTCTCATTTTTTTCTTTTTTCAGTTTTGTTCCCTTTTATTTCATAGGTTGGTGAGGGCAAGTAAAATTAGCCTGGTCAAGGGGGGGAGACGAATTATGAATAGAGAATTTCAACATTATCAGTGAAAATCAAGGTCTTGTTTGCCATTTGACTAAGTCACCGTTGTTAATTTTTATATATTTTTCTTGATAAAGAAGCTCTATGTTTTATATATATTGCCACTTGGCTCAAAGTAATCAAATGATAAGAATATAATTTATAATAAAAAAGAATTAGTTACAAATCCATCACTTATTAGAATCTTCTAATAATTTATCCTAATACGTCGCTAATGGAATAAATTTCTTCAACTTGAGTTGAATTAAAAATACAAAATAAATTTTACATCATCATATTTTTCAAATAAAGTATTGTTTTACCTTTGTACCATGAATGGCGCATAGCATAACAACGCCCAATAAATCCAGCAAGAGTTTCCAAAATTTTAGACACAACAAAGTTTATTTTCTCATCTTCGACTGGTCTATTATGTACTTTTCTAGCAGCATTAATTAAAAAATGTCATATCCCTCCACGTTCATAATAGTTATCAGATCTCGAAAGTGATTATCGAAAATTAAAATTCTATAAAGAAACATATTTTTTTTAAAAAAATCTTAGAAATTCAATGAGAATGCTCATCTTAATTAATTGCAGCGATCTTGGAAGTGGTTACCACACACATAATCATAGCCCCACACATCATAGCTAGCCATGTGAAGAATTTATTTTTTCATCCACTTGTAGGATATTTATTTATACAAAAAAATTATGATTTACTCCCTCCATTTCTTTTTAATTGCTCCCCTCATTTTTCATAAATCAATTTGATTAAGTTTTAAAATTAAATTAGATTAAATTAATTTAATTTTTTAAAATTATTATTTAAATATTCAAAAACTACATGAAAAGTATTATAAATTGCAATTTTACTTTTTTCAATTTGATTAAAAAATATATCTTAAAATATTGATCAAAATTTAAATCGTTAGATTCTAAAAAAGAAAAGAAAGTAATTAAAAAGGAATGCAAGGAGTATGATTTTACTTTTAGTTACGAAATAATGAAGTTGTCAACTCCATTTGTGATTGATATTTAGGACCTGTTTGACCATTAAAAAAAATTTATTTTTTTCTGGAAATTTATTTTACTTTAATGAAAAAAGTGAAATTTTATGGTGTTTGGCCATAAAATTTATTTCACTGAAGTGAAATAATTTTTGATTTTTTCACACCTACTTCTCTCACAAAAAATCAAAAAGAACTGTAATATTTTTCATGACCAAACATAACTCCAACTTCCACTCCAACTCCAAAAAATTTAATTTTCATGGCCAAACGCCTACTTAATTTACCGTCCTTTTAATTCATGTCATCTTTTTCACCTGATATTTAGTAATCATTGGAGTCGATTAAATTCAAATTCGCGTTAGAAACTTTTGAATATTCCAATAAGAAAACTGTTTTAGTGCTTTAGAACTACTTATAAATATTTTTCCTACTTATAAATATTTCTAAGAAAAAAGAGCCAAATTTACCTCTCTACTTTGGAAACTTAGCTAAACATATCATTTGTCATACTTTGAAGTCAAATTTACCCTCGTTGTCATACTTTGCAGCCAAATTTACCCTTTTTGTCATACTTTGTGGCTAAATTTACTTTCGTTGTTAAAAAACTTTTCACTTGTATCCTTTCTTTAACAGAAAAGCCCAAATTGATGTTAAATGTCTTATATTTTAAAAATAAAACACACCCTAATCTAACATGCCCGACCCAACCCGACTTGACCTACTTTCCCTCAATTCTGTTGGTCGAATTTTCCCAACGAACAAATATACTTCTCTTTCAACGTGCAGCGTTAGTAGGTTGTTTACATGTGAACAAAAAATAAAATGGAATGGGATAACACATAAGCATGGAATCAGAGAAAATGTCTAGTACAAACTTTGTTCTTGTTCCAGTTATGTTTAAATTCAAAATTTGATATGCAATTCTATGTGCATCTAGATTCTAGAATCAGTGGATAAGTCTTCTGAGTAAATGACATGATGAAAAAATTGTGTAGATCCAAATGTAAATAGAGATATGAGAATGAAGAGATGCCATGATTGACACATAAGGAGACCTCATAACTCAATCATCCAAAGAAATACCTAGTGGGCCTAATCTGTCGCATTTGACTGCTAAGTGTCATTTTTCATAAGCTCTACACTGATGTAGATTCATGAACTGAGGGAGGGGTATATTTGTTTGTATTTGCACTGATGCAGATCCATTACTTATGAGCTATGCACTGATAAATAGCCAGTGACCTAATCTCGTTGGAAAAATTTTCAATAGAACTGAGGGAGAGGTATATTTGTTTGTGTCTTTTTTGTGGGTTGGGTGGATTAGATTAGGGTGTGTGTTTATTTTATTAAAATAGGGTATTTAACATTCATTTAGGCTTTTTTATTAAAGGAAGGGTACATGTGAAAAGTTTCTTAACAATAAGGGTAAATTTTTCCTCAAAGTATTACAGCGCGAGTAAATTTGACCCCAAAGTATGACAAAGGATATATTTAGCCAATTTTCTAAAGTAGAAAGATAAATTTGACCCTTTTCCCTATTTTTAAATTTATCTCAGAAATTCAAAGAAAAGATGTCTAGTTTTATGTTGAAATTATATTAACCTGACTCTTCACAAAATTGATTTATTTTGCTAATTTATGCTAACAAGCCAACATGATGAAAGTGGTTAGTCACAAAAGATTGTAATAAAATGATAATTGAGGTGATAAATACCTATCTAACAACTTAGATATCTAGACATGATAATTACATATTCCTTCCACCTCAAATTTAATTATTTGTTAAGTTTTGATTTTCGGGAATCAAATTACGTAAATTTTGTTTAATATTTCAAATATTTTTTTTTTACCATTTTGACATGAGAAGAATTGCAATCTATAATTCTTTTCGTATAGTTTTTGAATATCTATATTTTAATTTTAAAATATTAAATTAGTCTAATCTGAGTTAGCTCAAAAAATTAAATAAATTTACTCTCGAAAAGCTAAATGTAAATACTTTGAAATAAAGGAATAATTTAACAGGGCATGAGAGTAAGCATAGATTTTGAATTCAAATTTCACCATGATCAATCAACGTATTACTTAACTAATGTTTGATCGAAGAAAAAAATAAGAATTAAGCATACACTTAAAGAGGTGGAGAGGCATTTCAGGTTTGAGGGAAGAAATACAATTACTTTCGATAGAAAGCATTTTATTTCAAAGTAAGACTTCTCTTTACAAATTTATGATCTTGAGCTGATGGTCTATCAAAAATGTTTTTTTACCTCACTCTATTCTTCTGAAACTCCATCTTATGGGACGATACTGAATATGTTATTGTTGTTGGTGTTTGACTTTAAAACGAGTATCGTGAAAGAGAGAGAAGGCAAGTGACCTATTTCTACATTGGAGTCGTTTGGTGGGAGGTATAAGGTATAATAATCTCGGGATAAAATGCAGAATTATTTTATCATGCGTTTGGTTGAATATATTAGTTAGTTTCAGAATTATTTATCCCACTATTTATACCATAGTGATGAGATAAGTTATCTCATATACATGATGAAATAACTAATCTCAAAATAGCTAATTCCGAAAAAACTTGCTATCTACCAAACGACACTGTGTAATTGGATGGTGGAGAGGTGCAGCATATGAAAGGAAGTGCTGTGGACCAGCACACAGGAGAGTACAGCACCACGAGATCTTTTGTTGTCATTAAAGAAAAATGGAAAAAGTCAACTCTTCCGTCACGAGAGAAAAATCTTAACCGTTCAATTTGATAATAAAATGTAGGGACATAATTTTGCGGCAAATATCTGCCACGTAAGCAGTTAAGTTGAATCATTCAAAGGTCCACTATAGATTATTGATTATTCAAAATTTCTACCAAAAGAAATTACTTATACTAACAATGTATAGAACTTAACCTCTAGACTCTTTTTCTTGTTGATAAATAATAGAATTGTGTTATTGGGACACCTTGTGAGGTGAACTTCGTGAGGAGTTGATTAAGATAGTTTGAACATGTGAAGTCGATTAAGATATAGGAGGTTAGTTATGATGAATTTGAAAAGAAATAGAGATATGTCAAAGAAGTATTGATGATGGGTGATTGGACAGAACATGATATACTTATAGCTGATTGAGGACATGATTCTAGATAGAAAATTATGGAGGTAGATAATTAAGGTAGAAAATTATTAGATAATCGAGTGTTGTCCAATTTGCCGTATCAATCACTTTGTCAGTATTTACTTATTAAACCTCAACTATTTCATTCTCTAATTTTATTACTACATGTTGTTTCTTTGTTTTGATAGCGTACATCCATTATTATTATTGTTCTTTTAGTTCTCCGTTATTCTCAGCACGAGTTTTTGAGAGTATTATCTTTCTAAATATGATTGATATGCTTTATTTCAATTTTCAGCTAAGAATCTAGTGAAACAGGTAGTCTAACTTCACAAATAAAACTAAATTTTGTGTATATACTATGCACTTGTTGAATTACATTACTATCGTGGATCAAATTTGAATCTATACAAAAGCAAAAAAATTAAATTTTTTAGAGCTCTAATTTTTTAAAAATAAATTCTATAATGTGTGAGTTCAAATTCAGGTTTCAGTCCGAGTATCAAAAATCGAGTAGGAAACCTAAAAAAGAAATGGTGGAATATTCAAAAAAGTTAATAGGCCGAATTTGATCCAAACACGACACATACAAAAAACCAATTATCAAATTGATACTTTCAATGCAAAAATGGGTCCCACACATTTGACAAGTCTCCTCGTCACTAAACCCTCGAAGTAAACGACACGTGTCGGTTATAACTATGTTTTTCCCAACTCTTTGGTATCGTCCTTTACTCCGTACAAGCCAAAATAAGTACACCGGCTCAAAAGGTAGTACGTCAATTAGATTCCTTTTTATTTACTTCTCTTCTTCACCAACCCAATTTTAATTTTTACCTAACACCCCATAGTTAATACTCCCTCCGGACGAATTCGGATTTTGTCCCATTTTATGTGATATTATTTGACTTGATACGTTATTTAAAAATAATAAAAATTTGAAATTTTAGTTTAAAATAACTCTTAAATATTTGTATTATTGTAAATCAATTCCCTAAGCATAAATTGTAAAGTTATATTGTTTCTGATTTTAGTAAGATGACTTTTTTTTTTTGACAGACCAAAAAGAAAATGGTGCCTATAAAATGAGACGAAGGAAGTATTGATTTATTGATATCAATTTTTTAATTGAAAATGCTTTTAAATTTTTTCGTGTTTTTTGTCCTGACTTGTATTTGTTATGCATGACATCAGTGTTCATTCTGAGTTAAGATCGAACTCTTCATGAGATTCATAATTGCATTACTTATCGTTTTCTTTGTTGACAAAGCAGATTTGGAATTATCCTTTACTCCAAGGCATAACTTGTATTCATGCACTTCATGTTCGCTTCTAAAATCATCCATCCCTGCCCCCTCTCGTCAATCCCATTGACCTCTTATCCGTTCTTATTGAACGACGATGGAGAAAAATAAAGAAAATGTTCAATTGAATCAAGAAACCGTTCATTGTTAAAAATTCTGGTTTCATCACTACATCGGAGTTAGACCCTACTAAATGCCCAAAAGTATAAAAATTTAGAAAGATTTTCTTTCACGTGTCCCATTTTGTACGACTTGACTTGATTCATTGAATTTCAAAAAACGATACATTTGAGTACATTGGCAGTAACTTTCTTTAATTGACAAAGAAAAAGAAGAAGGAAAAAGTAGAATAAGTACTTTTCAAACGAGCGAAATTTCAAAAGTTGTGAATACATAATAGATAGGGCCGGAACTTTACAACGATGTCGTTTGTATGAGTATTTTTTGATTATTATAACGGAATCTTGTTACAGAAGATGCAAACGCACTCCAATATAACAAGCATGAAATTTGGTTTTAAAAGGAAAACTTAAATGTTATACGAGTACTAAAATGTTGTTATAGAGGATGACCATCGTAGAATGTTATGATTGTATATCTGTTGGATTCTAAGTATATTGTGAATGAAAAATAGAGGAAAGAAAATTTGGAGGGAAAGTAAAAATGTGTAGTTTACTTTTAAGATGTAAAGTTCTCCCACATTGGTGGGAGAAATAAACATTCTTATGCATATATTGAGATGCATTCCTTCATGTGGATAGTGAGGCAAGAACTAGTCAAGCCTCGCGCCGTCCTCGTCGCTCGCTCCGCTTCGACTTCGGATTTGACAAATGATCGATCGAGAGATCTTGATATGTTTTTGTCGGTTTGAAACAGTGCAATTTTTTGGAACCATTGCTTCTCTTCTGAAGAAACACCTTTTGGTTGTATATACCTGACTTACTCCTCAGGTTTTGGCATGAATTTTTGTGAAAGAAAAACATCTTCTTCTTCTTGAAAAACTCAAATGTGATCATCAAATCATTGCGTGCGTTCGAAGTTCGGTAGAATTTGAGGTACCACTATTCTACTGAAGTGAATCATTTTATCCTAGGAGGAAAGATTCCATAACCTCGGGTACTTGAGGGGAATAAATTCCTTCAGGACACACCGTGAATTCGATGGACTTGATTCTACATTTTTGCTTCATCTTATTTCTTATGATTTTGCTATTTTTCAGAAAATAGTAGAAACTTCATTTTGATAGTTCATTATTATTGAACTTGTGTTTGAAGTTGTTGAACTTCTTGGTTGTTCTTGAACTTGTTCTTGAACTGAAAGTTGAAATTCTTATTGCTTAAATACAGATAGTTGTACCAGAAAACAACAATACCTACTATTTATACAGTATTAACTTTTTTATTACACATGTATGTCGAATTTAATAACTACTACAACAACAATATATTCAGTGTATTCTCATAAAGTAGGATCTGAGGATGGTAGAGTGTACGCAGTCCGTATTTCTACCTCAAAAGTGAGGCAGAGAGGTTGTTTCCGATAGATCCGCGACTCAAGACAAAAACAGTTTAGAGAAAGACGTAATAGAAGAGCAAATAACAATAGGTAGTAACAAACCAACAAATAGTAACAAAAATAAGACTAATACGAAATATTACTAAATCGATCAACCCAAAACAACAAGCATCACCAAAACTCCAAGAACAAAAAACTACAAGTATAACACTACAACTACTAGTACGAACAACAAGACAAAATACTCCTACCTATTAGAAAGGATACATTCCATTCTACTAACCTTCTATCCTAATTTGCGCCCTCCACACCATCCTATAATAACTAAAACGAGTTATCTATTCAATAGTAAATTTAGAATCTATAATTTTAAATTTTGGCTTCGCATGTGACGATAAAGCAAAGGTTGAAAAGGAGACTTTAATTTAAAGTAGCAAAAGTATAGCTTTTACTAATGTTAAACCACAAAACTATTCCTCACTTTGAGGAAAATAATATGAGTTTTCAACTTATAATATGTCCAACATATATCTAGTTCACTTTAAACCATGAAAAGTGGAAGAATTAGGCGTGAAAAATAAAAAAAGAAATGCAATATCAAACGTGCATAAATAGTGTATTTACATTAAATAATACTATTAAATATATTTGATAAGTAATTAATTTTAAACTTAATAATTAAAATGAGCTATAAATTTGATCTAACGATGAATAGTGCAGAGAAAATAAAGGAGTAACAAATATAGAAATCGTAACTTTTCAATTCTGGGTATATATTTATTTTCTCCCTCCATATTTACTCGTTCAATATACTAAAATAGATGTGCAATAATAATTGTATAGTTTGAAAATCAATGGATAATTTACTATTTTGTGTTCATTTTACAATTACTATTAAACATTATTCCTTATCTAATACATTTTTTAAATTATTAAATTTATTATATTCAAAATATGATATAGTAAAATTATCTTTATTATTTGTTATTTTTTAAAATATATGTCAAGTGAATAGTGGATAAGTGAAGATGGACGGAAGGAGTAATAATAAAGAGAAAGGAAGAAAAAGGAGACTTTAAAGTAACAAAAGTATAGCTTTAATCATGTTTGACCATTTAAGGTATTCCTCACTTTGAGGACAATAATTATGAGTTTTTTGACTTGTAATTTGTCTAATAATGAATTAAAATATAAGCACTCAATATTATTCACTATAAAAAAAGTGAAGTGAAAATTTAAAAAGAAATGCATTACCATTAAACAAAAACTAAATAATATCAGAAAACTTTTTCCTTTGAAATATACACCACAAGAAGCACAAGTGACATAACAATATATCTAAAAAAGCAAAAGTTTTACATAAAAGAACAATATTGTATACTATGTATTAGACTACTTTTGTCACATAACTAGTGACCCGTGATCATAATTTTACTCATTACAAAGAAATGGATTAACATTCAATCAGTTGTACAGTATGGCCGATATAAGTCCATGTATTGTTTACACAACTTTTTAATTTAAGTGTTAGGGAGTGTTTTATCCTCAATGTAGGACTTTTCGGCATGAATTCGAATTTAGTCAGACCCCAATGCGGATACTGAACATCGGGTGAAAAACAAACAAAAAATAAAATTTTTAATAATATTATTGGCATCTCTACCAAACACTATGAAGTGTTTCCTCACGAGTTACATCCCTCAATCGACTTGTATGAATGCTTCAAAGCTCACATCTCGACTTTTGAACTCAAGTCTTCAAATTCTGTTAAAGTTATGAGACGAATTTTCTTAAGAAAAACTATAAAGATGACTAAAATTAACTAAATAATTTTACTGTATGTTAACATAGCTTAACATAGATTTACCAGTCACTCAAAAAATTCAAATCCGATCCAAATGTAATTACATAAACTTCAAAGTTAAACATCAATTTACAAGAATACAACACAAACATGGATATACAATATTTTACTGAACTCCAGTAAAAGTTCTATTCTAGACATGAATATAATCTACTATTTCTATTCCAGAGATAAAATCTTTATATTGTTTGAAACTACAATTTATTCATCACTTGTATATTTTAAAATAGAGAGAAACACACTGCTTCTCAACTTAGCTATAAATGGTTTCGTCTAAAACTAGACACATATAAACTTGCTCTTCGACACCTTTAAATTTTAAGATACAATTTAATTACTACTATACGCATTTATGTCTGATTGTACCACATGACGCCACCAATGTCTTATAGCCTTTTTTCTAAGTCAAAACTAACTTTGAATGAGCTTTAGAGGATTTAAAAAGAATCATTTTCACATATTTTTCACCTTACCTAACAGCCATGCATTGCTTCCCTTGAGTTTCTCTCTGTTCTTCCCTAAAAAAAATTCAAGGTTTGAATTTTGTGGAAGAAGTATTTGATGGCCATACAAGAAAGTTTAGTGTTATGTTTGATTTAGGGTTCATTTTAGATTGTAGTTGTACATACTTATTTGATAAAGTTGTAATCGAACATAATGTTTTCATTGTTGAGCTTAATATATGCATAATTCAACATAGATAACATTGACATCTAAAACAAATTCATATAGGACAGCACAAAATTACTAATTTCTTATGTAATTGCTATCTAAGATGAACTTTGGTATCTTCAGAAAATAAAATTTATTGAAAAATACATAGTCAGTGTGACGTGAAAGCAACAAAACAAGTAAGAAGAAAGAAATTGTGGCTAAACTTAAAAAGAGTAAGAGGCACATTTCGAGCAATACTAAATAATAACGAATGCCTCTATAACATGAACATCTAAGAAGAAATAGGTTCAATAAAAACAATTGAAGTATTGGAGTAGTTGTTCCATAATGGATATTATATACAAAAAAAAAAAATGCACATGGCATACGAAGAATACATGTAGTTAGCAAAATAATATGAATTTCGTAATAAACATGTGGTTGACATTTAGAATCTAAGCCAAAGGCATCAACTCAAAAATAATTGATTTTCAACTTGGTTAAATAATTGATTTTCTTTCTGAAAATATCAATAATTGCACCAAATGAAGTGAAAGAATAATTGAGTTAAGAGAGAGGAAAAAATAACAATAATATTCTCGGTATAATTTGACATGTGAAATTTAAAGAGGATGATGTCTAGTTGTCTGGATAATCTTATCGGTAATTTGTGAAGATAAATAAGTTATTTTCGATAGATTTCGGCTCAAGTAAAACGCAATAAAAAAAAGTATGAATAGAATAATAGAGTAGTAAAGAAGCAACACATAATATGGTAACTAAAACAAATGATCAACATGATGTAATAATATAATTAAAACACAAGATAGCATGTGAGTAAATACTAGGCTAATAGCGATACTTACAAGGGATAGACTAAACAATGCTCAACTATATACTAACCTTAGCTCTATCCTAATTCTCAACCTCTGTATTTTTCTATCTAGAGAACTCATATTCTCGATAAGTTGCAGGCATGTCATGTCCTATCTAATCACATCTCTTACGTTCTATTTCTACTCTCCGACTAAGAGATCAATGTGTCTAACTAATAAGGAATAATCCTAAATGCATATACTGAATTTATTAAGAAAATGAGTTTGACAAATACAGTTTGGTCATCAAAGCCATTTATGACAAATTAGTGAAATCTTAGTATCTATGAAATCTTAAATAGATTGATCATATTAATTAGCAAATTTCTGTTTTTTTATTAATTGAGTTATTTTTTTTCCTCTTTTAAAAGCGATTAATTTAGAATAATATGGGTATACTTTTCATTTTAATCTATAATTTATTGATTTAAAAGGTGATTTACTACTAATTAAGGAAGGACTCATGACTGAGATAATTAAAAATTAAACTCATCGCATTGTGAGTTATAATCTAAATATCTAAAATTCAAATAAAAATCAAATACATTGACAGTCGAGATCCAAAATTAAATATGAGTTACAAATCCTATTACTTCTCCTCCGATTTTCTCTTCCTCTAGTTTTGTCCGATTTTAGTTTAAATCGTACTTCAAACTTCTTCATTATATATCGTACAAAAGAAACATGTTGACCGCTACCTTGTAGATAAAAAGACAATCTCAACTTTCACCTACTCACCAAGCAATTGAGATATATAAAGTTTAATGTGAAAACAATTTTACTTTCAAAAGTTTTATATTTCTTAATATTTAAAATTTAAACTAAAAATCACGTACGTTGACCATCGAGACCCTAGATCATATCTTCCTCTACTTTTAACAATTTTAGTTTCTTTCCTTTTTAACTTGAGAATTTTATGCGGTACTTCAAATTTTTGTCATTCTCTATCGTATAAGAATGCATTGACTATTGTCTTGTGGAAAAAAACCTATTTTAACCTTCACCTAATCACCAAAATAGTTGACACATAAAGTTTAGCGTGAAATTTTTTATTACAAAAAGTAAAAAAGAATCTTAATATTTAAAATTCAAATTAAAAATCTAATGAATTCACCATAAAGACCGATTAAAATGTGCTAAGAATCTTGTGCAATTGTACTTCTCTTCCTCTATTTTTCTTTGATATTGATTTGTTTTTTTTTAACAAATTTTAGGCGATCATACTTCAAACTCTGTCATTCTTTGTCGTGCCAAAAAAATATTTGACCATTATCTTGTGGTTAAAAGGACTATTTTAACCTTCAACAAATCACCCAACAACTTTAATGTTTCAACTTAGTCCTAAAAAACACTAAATTGATAAAATAAATAATAATAATAATACCGGTAGTTCAAGTAGCCGGTAAAAAGCAATGGAATCCTCAAATTGGATTCTCATTTTCTCATGTTCATATTCATCACTTTACCTACTCTTTGGAACAACCCCACTTATTTATTTATTTTTTCAATGTGAATGATTTAAGTTTTTCCCATTTCAATCATTATTATTAATAAAATCAAAATAGGAAAATAATTAAGTAGTACTCCTCCTATTCTTTTTACTCATCACAATTTCCTTTTTAAGAGTCAAATTATATGAAATTTAATAAATATTTTAAGATATAATTTTTCGATTATATTAATACGAAATAAATTATAACTTATAGTAATTTTATATTATTTTTGAATATTTAAATTTAATTTTAAAATATTAATTTAATTTAATTTAATTAAACTTTAAAAATTAATGAAATTAACTCTCGATAAATGAAATGTGACAACTATTTTGAAATGAAGAAAATATTCTTTTATTTCAAAATAAGTATTATTTTAGCAAAATGTTATAAATTAACACAAAAGTTGTTATATATATATATATATATATATATATATTTATTATGCCCTTATATTAACTTCTTAATAATGTTTAATTTTCAAGAAATATTTATCAGATAAGAATAATTTAGTAAATTATATATTATATTTATTAATTTCTTAATTATCGTAATAAGAAGGCATTTATGATAAGATGACACTTATTTTGGGACCAGATTAAGTAAATATAGTTTAATACTCCAACCCACCCTGCAAATCGCCTATATATACAGTGTAAAATTAGTCTGCCTCATCATACAATTCATCTTATTGATATTTGAGAATTTTAAAGAATTCTATTCCCATCATGTCTCTGCTTACAGATCTCATCAACCTTAATCTCTCTGAATCAACTGAGAAAATTATTGCTGAATATATATGGTGAGCTCTTCTTTTTTGCTTTTCTGCTGCCACCCCATTAATGGGGTAGAAAAAGATTTTTTAATAAATTTTTGTTGTGCTTTTTTTGATGTATTTTATGATTCTTGAGGCTTTTAAGGATGTTTTTCTGGGTTTTTTCCTCAAAGGGTGTCCATTTTTTTTGTTTGATGTGTTTGTGTTTGTTGTCTGGAGTGTTTTTTTAATTGTTGTTTGCCACCCCATTAATGGGGTTGTTCTGTTTTTACATCAGACATGGAAAAGATTTGATCTTTGAATAATTTTTTTTTTTTTTTTGATGTGTTTTATGATTCTTGAAGCTGTTAAGGATGTTTTTCTAAGGTTTTTGCTCAAAGGGTGTCCATTTTTTATGTATTTTTGTTTGTTTTGTAATTTGTAATTCTAGTACATCCATTGATATTTTTATGTGATCTAGTGATTAGTTTTGAGTGTTTGTGTATACTGTATACCCATTGGTATGATTTTTGGCTTCTTTTTGCACCAGAATGAAAAAGATTTGATCTTTTTGGGTTTTTGATATTTTTTTGATGTGTTTTATGATTCTTGAAGCTGTTAAAGATTGTTTTCTGGTGTTTTTCCTTGAAGGGTATCCATTTTTTTTAGTGTTTTTGTTTGTTTTGGAATTTTAGTACACACCCAATGATATTTTCTTTTTGTGATCTAGTGCATAGTTTGAGTGTTATTGTATACCCATTAATGGGATTGCTCTGTTTTTACACCAGACATGAAAAAGATTTGCTCTTTATGTTATTTTATTCATTTTTTTTGTACCTGTTGTATGGATCTTATGATTCTTGAAGCTATGAAGGATTGATCTATGTGTTTTCTATGTGTTTTTTCTTCAATGGATGTCTATTTTTTTTGAGTGTTTTTGGTTCTTTGTGTTCTTTGCCACCCTATTAATGGGCTTGTTTTGTTTTAATCACTTAAGATATGAAAAGATTCTTTTTTGATTTTTTAAACAACTTTTCTAGTGTCTTATTAATGGGATCTTATGATTCTTGAAGCTATTAAAGAGTGTTTTTTGGTGTTCTTTTTTTCCCCTCAAAGGGTGTTTGGGGTTTTGGGGTTTTTGTCTGTTTTGGAATTTTTTTGACTGTGATGCCTTGTTGAGTGTCATTACACACCAAATGGTAGTATTTTTCTTTTTTGGTTCTTTGCCACTCATGAGGTTGTTTTGTTTTTACACTTTACATCATCAAGATTCCTTTTTGATTCTTTGAACCAACTTTTCTGGAGTCTGTTTATGGATCTTATGATTCTTGAATCTAGTAAAGATTGTTTTTTGGTTTCTTTGTTGTGATTTATTGAGTAGTCTTGGTCTATCGGAAACAGCCTGGTTAGGTAGGGGTACGGACTGCGTACACTTACCCTCCCAGACCCCACTTTGTGGGAATATACTGGGTTTGTTGTTGTTGTTGTTGATTTATTGAGTAGTCTTGAGTAGTAAGTTTTCTTAATGTTGAAGAGTGTTTATGTTGTTTGATCTGTCAATTTCATTAGATCCATTTTTTCCTTCGTTTTTTTGTTTCTTTTGTAGTTTTCCTCTTCAATGAGATCATTTCCCCATCTCCTATGAAGAAAAAAATGACACTTTTCACATAGTAAAAGAAAACTTTCTTGTTTTTGTTTTACCAAGACATTGGAGTATCCATGGTTTCATAGAAAAAGCTAAAATTTAAATTAATTCTCTTGTGAATAATTGATATTATTTTGGAGAAAGATCTGATTTTTATCATTTGTTGTTTATCAGTTTTCCTAGTGGAAATTTATTTTCAGTTCTTAGCTACTAGTGACTACTTATGATTAAAAAAATAGTACCTTTTGATGTTAATATATACATATTTTTGTCTGTTTGTTACCAGGATTGGTGGATCAGGCATGGACATGAGGAGCAAAGCCAGGGTATAATTTTTTACTTGATTTAATTTTACATATAATCTTTTCGAGTTTTTTTTTTTTTTTTTGCCCGAATTTTCAATGAGTTTGATGTTTGCTTATATGGGTGTTATTTTTTTTTTTTTTGTTGGTTTACAGACTCTCCCTGGTCCGGTTTCTGATCCTTCGAAACTGCCCAAATGGAACTATGATGGATCCAGCACAGGTCAAGCTCCCGGAGAAGATAGTGAAGTGATCCTATAGTAAGTAGCAGCAGCCTTTTGATGTGCAAAATCTGCTAAGTTTTTTGAACTTTTTTGGGAAGTGAACTTTTGCTGACTATTGTTTAATTGTAATTTGACATAGCCCACAAGCAATCTTCAATGATCCATTCAGAAGAGGCAAGAATATCTTGGTCAGTTACAGATTTATTTGTTACCTATCATTAATTCCAGCATTCATGTTTCTTAGTTGACTTTTAACGAGTACCTGAAATGAGTTTAACTTTTATACGTCAGTGACCTCAGATTATAAATTAGTAAATCCTTTGTGTGAATCTTTTGTTTCCAAAAGTAGTGCATTTTTGGAGTTTCCGACACGGGTCAGAAACATAGACTGGAGAACTAACATGATGTCAAAATACACTAATTACATTGTCCATATATAGTAAGTTAAATCCTTTTTGTGAATCTTTGTTTGATTCTATTTTTTCTTTTTATGTAATGAAGGTTATGTGTGATGCCTATACTCCTGCTGGTGAGCCCATTCCAACAAACAAGAGGCACGCCGCCGCCAAGATCTTCAGCAACCCTGATGTTGTTGCTGAGGAAACCTGGTATTGACATATTCTATTAAGCTTTTAAAGTACAGCTTAAACTTTTTTTCCGGTACGTGTTTTGCAAATTTCCAGTTTGATTGAAAAAGTTGTGTATAATATAAATTAGGTATGGTATTGAGCAAGAATATACCTTGTTGCAAAGGGAGGTCAACTGGCCTCTTGGATGGCCCATTGGAGGTTTTCCTGGACCACAGGTATATTGTTAAAATACCTACTATACATTTTGTTGCATTTTTCTTTTGTTTCCTCCGTCTTTTAGGCATTAATTCTTTCATTTGGCTTAATCTGTACCTTAGTCATAGATTATTTTCTCATATTGCTGGTGTTACATAAGAATCGAAAAGGCGAAAAATGTCATAGTATAGTCTCCTTTACTGTTTAATTTTTTTCTTGGAATGGTCTCCTTCCCCTTTTTCTAAAGTATGATGATTCTTGCCAAATAAGTATGTATCTACTGCCTCATGCATTGGTCTCTATCTGTGGTCCTAATACTTTATTTTTCTTGGTGACTGCAGCATTTATCTGACCATACTAATCTGGAGTTAGCTAACTGTCTATTTAATTATATTTATTTTTGTCTCTAGGGACCATACTACTGTGGAACCGGAGCTGACAAGGCCTTTGGACGTGACATTGTGGACGCCCACTACAAGGCATGCCTTTATGCTGGTATTAACATCAGCGGTATCAATGGAGAAGTCATGCCAGGACAGGTAAGAAGGCATTCTTGTTTGTTCATCTAGCCAGGAATTGAATGATTTCACAAATATTTAATGTGTTTTTATTTAAAATATTTGCAGTGGGAGTTCCAAGTGGGACCTGCTGTTGGCATCTCAGCTGGTGATGAAGTGTGGGTAGCTCGTTACATTCTCGAGGTATTGCAGCGTATAACTGTTGACACTTGTATCGACCATTTGGTCCATTTGAAGTCAATTCTCTTGCTACTTTGTTGAGCTTTAGTGCAATGTACTTATTGACTTGGTGGATTAACAGAGGATTGCAGAGATTGCTGGAGTGGTCGTGTCATTCGACCCCAAGCCTATTCCGGTGAGCTTTCTACTATGTACATTTTTCAAGTTTCTTGAAATTCAGGCGAATCTTTGATGTGATTGTCGAAACACGTTGGTTACAATCTGGTCTCCGTTACCATGAACTGATATCATTTAACTAAGGTGTCGTGTATTAACGATGAATGTTTCCTTTATTGTCAGGGCGATTGGAATGGGGCTGGTGCTCACACAAACTACAGGTAGAGGAATAACACTTGATTCATTTGACTTTTATCTTTAAATCCACCCGTTCCTATGAGTAAAACTTTGGAAATTTTTTCAGCACCAAGTCCATGAGAGAGGACGGAGGCTATGAAGTCATCAAGAAGGCTATTGAGAAGCTTAGCCTGAAGCACAAAGAGCACATTGCTGCATATGGTGAAGGCAATGAACGTCGTCTCACTGGAAAGCACGAAACAGCCAACATCAACACCTTCAAATGGGTATATAAACATTCTTTCTTTCTCCTCAATTTCTCATCTTGGCTGTTTTCTTTTCTTCGGTGGCAGAGGTTCATTTCTATATTTGGAAACTCGTTAACCTGTCAATTTTCTCCTTAATGACATGCTCCTCTAGTCTTGAAACATCACGGCATGTTTCAGACCGAAAGTTGTTATAGTCTGTTTTTTCTTTCTTAAACTCCGTGTCAGTCGGTCACAGTGAGTTTCCAGCAAAATGCATCCAACATCTTATCTTGTCTCGTGACACAATTTCATTTGACGTGTTATCAGGGGGTTGCAAACCGTGGTGCATCTGTCCGTGTCGGAAGGGACACGGAGCAGGCAGGCAAGGGATACTTCGAGGACAGAAGGCCAGCCTCAAACATGGACCCTTACGTCGTTACCTCCATGATCGCGGAAACCACCATCATTGGCAAACCTTGAAAAGCTTTCTAGTATGAATTGCTTGGAGGATCGCTTGTTTCTGGCTTTCACAATTTGGGATAGGAGAAAATATTGAATTGTGGAACGACCCTTTCGACTTCATCTGTTATTTTAGTGATATAGGGGTAGTCTTGTCTTTGTAATTCTTATTTTTATTTGCCAGTTGAAGTTGTGTATTTTCATACAGCAAGGCCTTATTTCATTGCCTATGATTTGGCAATGTTGTTTACAAAACCGTGTTATTCTTATTAATAACAAAAATATTGAAAGGGTTTGGTTCTATTTCTCAGTTACTGCTGTTTTGAGACAAGTGACAAAAACAACTTAAAGAAAATGCTTCTTACAGCAAGAAACAACCAATGGTGTTTGGTGCAACACTTGCATTTTGGTGTATTCTTCTTTTTTCCCTTGGTCTTTCGTTCTATCATATCCTTGATAACTTATCCAAGTACAACGTATTAACGGCTAATGCACCTTTCTTTGATCAAATCTTTGTGATCATGCAAACCTTTTTTGCCTTTGTAACCCCACCCCAACAAGTTAAGAAAGAAGAGATTTCAGTACAAATTTTTGAAAGACAGGTACTTTGACGACTCAGAGAGAAGCATTTCAACGAACTAGCAAACCTTAACGTTAAAATGTGTGTTCGGTCATATATGCCTCAAGTTTGACAACTATGGCGAATCAAACTTTGGACCATGTTTGAAGTTTTGAAGTTAATTTTAGAAGGAATGAAGAGTCAAAAGCACATCTGAGTATTCCTGTTTGTGACTTTCATATTTGAACTATGGGATGTGCGAGTTTCCTATTTGAACTATCACAACTATTTATCAAAACACACCTCAATTATCTATTGTTTCCAAAACGCATCTGAATGATGGTGGTATTTCAGGTAGGATAAGGGAAGAATTGTAGTTGAAGTGTGTTATAAATAGTTAGTGATAGTTCATGTAAAAAACTCAAAACTTGCACACCTAGTAGTTCGGGTTGAAACTCTAAAAATTCGCACACCAGATAATTTAGGTATGAAACTCAAAAAATTCATACACCTAATAATTCAAGTGTAAAAACTCAAAAAGTCAAAATAATTTAGAAATACATATTTGACCATTAACTTATAATTTTTATAGAAACTAAAAACTTATAAAATTTTATTACTAATTTCGGCTATACCTTAAACATGCTAAAAATTGGCTATCTATGCAAGTATTGGCTCGCCTTTGGAGAAACATTTGACCCGCTTCATTGGGGTTTAGGGTTTTAGCAATCGAATTTGAATTACCCAAAAAACAAAAAATTCCACAATTCAACTTTGATTACTCAAATGATGTTTCTCCGACGAGCTTCTGCTAATTTAATTAAAAGATTTCGATTTTCACCTCAATCACTTGCTCCTAATCCAATTCACAGAAGTATTTCCCCTATTTTGCTATCCAATGCTGGTACTTTTTGAATTTTATCATTTTATTTATTGTCAGTTCTTTGCAAATAACTGATTTTTTTTTCATATTAAATAGTGTTCAATGTGTTATGATCCTATTGCTATGGGACTTGAGTCCCACATCGGTTAAATGGGGAGCTGATGTGGGGCTTATATAGCCTTGGGCTCTCCCACCTTAATAGCTAGCTTTTAGGGTGTAGTTCTCCTAAGGTTGTATCAATGGTATCAGAGCCACCCATCACCCTCCGTGCCCACCGTGACTCGAAAAGGGCTACCTGGGAAAGAGCTACCTACACAAGTAGAGTGAAAGCTACCCAGAGTGAAGCCGTCGAGGACGACGGATGCGGAGCGTGGTGGTTTGTTATGTTCCTATTGCAAGGTATGGGACTTGAGTCCCACATCGGTTAAATGAGGAGCTGATGTGGGGCTTATATAGCCTTGGGCTCTCCCACCTTAATAGCTAGCTTTTAGGGTGTGGTTCTCCTAAGGTTGTATCACAATGATCAAAATTTGCATCTGGGTTAGTTATGCATTTTTTTTTGAGCTACAGTATTCAATAGTGCTGGTAAATTTTTGAATTTTATGTATTGTGAGTTGTTTGCAATGAGCCCACTTGCTATTTATCAGGATAAAGAATCAATTTTTTTTTTTTTATTAAATTGTGTTCAATGATCAAGATTTGTATTTGAGCTAATTATGCAGTTTTTTGAGCCGTGGAGTAACTGATAAAATTGTTGTCATGTGAATAGAAGGTCACGGGTTCAAGCCATGGAAACAGCCTCTTGCAGAAATGCAGGGTAAAGCTGCGTACAATAGACCCTTGTGGTTCGGTCCGGTCCTTCTCCGGACCCTGCACATAGCGGGAGCTTTAGTGCACTGGGCTACCCTTTTTAAGCCACAGTATTCAATGATACTGGTAAATTTTGAATTTTATGTATTTAGAGTTCTTTATAAGCAACCCACTTTCTATAAATGAGAACAAAGTACTTTTTTTTTTTTCATATCAAATTGTGTTCAATGATCAGGATTTGCATCTGGGCTACTTATGCATTTTTTTAGCTATAATATTCAATGATGCTATGTGCTCGTTGTATTTCCATCATTTTGTTAAAGAACCCACTTTCTATTCATCAGAATAAAGAGTCGATTTTTTTTTCATATTAACTTGTGGTCAATGAGCAAGATTTGCATCTGGACTAGTTATGCAGTTTTTTTTGAGCTATAGTATTCAATGACGCTATGTGCTATTTTGTGTTCCCATCATTTCATTCATCAGCCGCACATTTTCCTTATTTGGCAGGACAGCGTAGGTTTTCTAGTGAGCTTGGTTCTGGAGGGTTCTATTCAGACTCATTTCGATGGATTTCTCTGTTTGGACCAGCTGGTATTCACTACTCTTATGTGGTAATCCATTTGTTTGTTGATGTCATATGCTTATATTTTAGCTCGTAGTATGTTAATATTTTCTAAACAACAATTGTCAGCTATATCCAATATAAAATTCTTTTAGCTAGAAAGACCTCCACTTGTTATCCTATGTGATCAAACAGTTTGGCAGAGGCAATATCAAGGTGTGGTCCTATAGAGCTTAAATGTTTCTTCAATCAAACACAATAAACTGTAAATTTCAACATGAAAAAAGATCCGTTTTTTATTTGTAATTTTTTTGACTCCAGGAGTAAAATATTATGTCTTAAAAGGAAGCATCTTTCTATAGATATCATTTAAAGCGAAAATGATGATTTTCTTATATGTTACCGACCTGACCATCCATCTATCATTGGAATCAGAAGAAACTGGTCCGGGAGGGAGAATATGAATCCCTGTCGAGAAGGAACGCTTTTCTAAGCGAAGAAAACGCCTCTCTAAGAGAAAAATTTAGAGCCATTTATGTTCTGTATCATGACGTTTTATCTAGTTTTGTCTCCACTCTTATAGTACTTCTTCTCTTTTATCTTCCTGCTGTGAAGAAAGCAGCAGTTGTTCTATTAGTTGTTAATTTTCTGTAGAAAAAATTATCTATGACCTGAGCACAAATTGTACTAAGATCACTCAATGCACAAGTTGAACTAAGGATAGGTGTTTCAGGTTATATAAGTTCATGAATCGAAACCTAGATTTGTACTTTAGTACATTTCTTAAACATATGATAAATGACCATTTTGAATTGCTAATAAGCAAACAAATTTATAGTGTCTTTTCTTTTCCCCAATTGTTCATGGTTTTGTTACCTATTTACTACTGGTTTCTGGAAGAAAAAAAAATTCTACTCACATTGCCTGGCTCCTTATTTTTCTTTACTTTGGCAAGCTTCTCCGCATATATAAAGCAGCGCTTGTTACTAAAGAACTACTGTCTGCTTTACTTAGATTACAAACAATGGATTTAGAACTTTTCATCCTTTTATATTGTCACCTTTAACTTCCATTTTTTTTTCCGGGGGGGGGGGGGGGGACCCAATTTCCCATATTCAATTGTAGTTAGATCCACATGTAGAAATACACTAAAATAAAAGTATTGCCTGTTTGAATACCATGTTAAATTATACATTCTACATAATATATTTATATATGAAGTTTAAGATTGTAGAGAGGAAAGAGACCAGCTTATTGTTTGTTCTCACTTCTGCAAGTTCTTAAACTAATTGAATGAACATAGCCCATTTTCTACATTCTTCTTCAATATGTTGAGATAGAGTTGAGGATGGAAGAGAGTTTCAGAGATCCATTGCTTATAAATGTCAATCCTGTTATACCACAGAATTTCCTTATTTTTACTTCCCTTTTCATGTATTGAGGGCCTCATTTTGCTGGCCGTTAATTTCTGCACTTTGACTCAATATTCTAAACTTAACATCTTCAAGTAAGGATTCTCATATGTAACAATATTATTCAAGTGTTTGGTATATGCATATGTGTTTTGCCTGATCTGCTTGAACAATGTTTTGCAGTTCCTTACTCTTCACCTTCTTTTTTCATACAAGGAAAAGGGCCAAAAATACCTTTGAACTATAGGAAAAGGTCTATAAATACCTATAAAGATTGAGATGAGAAGGAGGTTGACAGATAATCTTATTGAAACTGTCAGCAGCATTATATACATGAACTACAACTAACATAAGCTAAACTGTAGGCAACTACTCCTAGATATGCTCCAGCATCAGGAGACTTGGTCAAAGTATAGTAAAACAGTAACAAACAGTAAAAATAATATTCTAAGACTTAGTCAAAATAACAGAAGATAAGACAAGTTAATACACTCCCTCAAGTTAGGCATGGTGTAACAATGCCTAACTTGGCACAACATCTAGTAAAGGCTGATTTAAGCAGTGGCTTGGTGAAGGTATCAGCAAGTTGATCACAAGCATGAGTATGAGTAACATGAACTCGATGAGCTGAACCTGGTCACGGACATATGCAAAATCTACAGCAACATGTTTCATACGGGTATGAAACATTGGGTTGTGAGATAAATAAGTAACTCCAACATTGTCACAGTAGATTGTTGGCGTCTTTGAAATGGTGACATGTAGCTCATGAAGTAAGTTTTGCACCCAAGTGAGCTCTGCAAGTGCATTGGCGACTGATTTTACTCTGCCTCGGTGGATGAGCGAGCCACAACATGTTGCTTTTTTGATGACCAACTGACTGGATTTGGTCCAAAGAAAAGGATGGCATGTAATTTTTAGTTGCTTTTGTTTGCCATGACATTAACCTGGTGGGGTATGATTTTTATTTCACCCAATAAGAAAATGACACATAGTAAATAATTTTTTTAAAAATAAAATAAACTGTTAGTTTCAAGGGTATAACTGAGCCAAAAAGGTAGATGGAAGGGTAGTTTTAGCCAAATAGGTGGATGGAGAGTATTTTTAGACCTTTTCCTATAGTTTAAGGATACTTTTGGCCCTTTTCTGTTCATACAATTGGGTCTTTAGCTGTTTCTTTAGTAAATTTCATTTTCAAAATGTTTGATTTGAAGTGTTTATTAGTGATATGGAGATGCTTTGAGTTATCAGCCTTTTTGAAGTTGTTGCTTCTCATTTTCCTACAAGTTAACTATCTATGTGAGTGCAGTTCTTATATAACAGAAAGAACGTTCTCTGTTGGCATAACATACATTTGCATGGAGAATTTTCAGTGTTTTCATGACCTATCTCTTTCAATTGTTGGTTTTTCAGGAGATTTCATTATTGAAATCACGTACAATCTAAATTGCCGTCGGAGTTATCAATACTGAAACCACGTACAATCTAAATTGCCGTCGGAGCTATCTTGATAAAACATTAACCGTATTTCCTTTTGCAGCCGTAATCCTTGGAGTAAATGTCAGTCCTGCCTTGGCAGAAGAAGTTTCTACTCCAGCAACTGGTGGAATTGATGGAGTTGACGTTGAAATCAGTGGCTTGCGCAAAATTGAGGATGGGTCTGTAGTATCTAATATACACACATCCAAATGGAGAGTTTTTACTGATAGTGGCAGGGATTTGTTTTTACAGGCATGCAAGCCTCCTATTTTATCACTGATGCTTTGCTATTTATCTTTACAATTCAATTTGGTTTTCGTATTGTCTGAACTTGCAGTAGTAATTCTATTCAACTAGGGGAAACTTGAGGAAGCTGAAAAACTGTTCCTGTCTGCATTGCAAGAAGCTAAAGAAGGTTTCGGAGATAGGGATCCACATGTTGCATCTGCATACAACAATCTGGTAGGTCCACTATTAGATGCTTTTTGTCCTTCAGGCTCTCAATATAATCTTCTTCGGGTTATGTTTACCTAATAAAAAAAAATTCTTACGCCTTTAACGTTATTTTTCAACATTAGTTCTAATGCTATGGCTGCCAAGTATTTTTAATCACCAAGTACTGGTAATTTGGGAAGTGATAGTCTTCGAGGTGCATTTTGCACGTTAGTTATTTGGCGGGTGATTGTTTAATTTCGTACATGCCAAGGAAGTCAATTAATGATGCACGCACTTCACAAAATTTGGTTCTTGGAGACGTGCTGATTATCATTTCTTATTAAGACTCCAGTTTTAAGATTGTATTACGTGGAGAAGGTTGAATCTTAAGATGAATCCACTAACAATGTAGTAGTCACATGTGTACAAATTGTCCTTTACTTTTTGATAACCGTGGTGTCCGGGCCAGCTTGCGCGCACCTCGACTAATTCCACGGGATACTTGCCACCTCCCACCTTTACTTTGAATGTCTAATATTAAAAATATGCCACATGAAACAGGATGGAGTGAGTACACGTAATTTTAAGTAACAGTTTTGCATGAAACTGATTTTTCCGCTTGACTGATTAGTCTATTTAGAAAGGTTTTTGGCTATGTTTTTTGCAACAGGCAGAGCTGTATAGAGTGCAAAAGGCGTTTAATAAAGCAGAACCTATGTACTTAGATGCAATCATTATACTCGAGGAATCATTTGGACAAGAAGATGTACGGTAAGTATTGGAATGACTTTTAGTAAAGCAGAACCTGTGTTTACTATATATTATTATTGTAGAGACACCTAGTTGTGGGGCATTCATATGTGTGCTATTTAGTACATTTTTTTTGTTGGTCCTTAATTAATACCTTTCCCTCTTCTGGGGTCAAATAATGAGTAGTATAGCAGTTTATATATGAATTTTGCTACTCTTATACCGCCCAAAGTGAGGTCAGCTGTGTCGAAGCTTGACACTAAAGTTGAGTCATTGAAAAGCATAGAAGACACATTGTGAATTGTCAATGTTTGCAAACAGGTTATGTATTAGCAGATCTGACAACTTCCCTGGTTCTCTATGAGAAAGAATTGCTGCACGCTAGTCTCCAGTTCTTTTATATTCAATTAATGAACTAAGCCTCAATCCTGAAGTTGTTGGGTCAGTTATATGAATTTTCTGTGTCAATTTTGCTCTATTAAAGTCCATTTCGTTCCAATATATTTTTTCTCTTTTGGCTTTTTAGACAAATAAGGAGTTACTCGATATTTCACACTTATCTTTGCATAGACACTTGTTTAATTAAAATCCCAATTAGTTGATATCGTCTATATGGATCCTATACCTTCGTTGTGTTGTCTTCTTAGTTAAGTCCAAATTGATTCCGAGTGTCTATAGGTATTTGAAAACATCTTTTCTCTGTGTGAGATTAGGCCTAAGGCATCTCTTTTCGTTGTGTTTGAAGTTATATCATAGCTAATCTCCAAGGCTACAAACTTATTATAGAGTGACAGTTACTTCGTTAGTCCATCTGTCTGCATCTTTGATTACTCAATTATCACTTTCCCTTATATGCTTGCTTTTGTGTTGTAGAGTTGCAGCAGCCCTTCACAATCTAGGCCAATTCTATCTTATGCAAAGAAAACTGGAACAAGCTCGTGGTGTCTATGAGGTAATGTGTGCAAACATTTTGAGACACTTCATTTTCGTTCGCCATTCTTATTCATAAAATTTTATGACATTACAGAAATGTTCATGACATCGTTGTTTATTTCTTAAGCTGGTGTATATCTCCTTGTGGTCTATTATCCGTAGCCACTGGATGGGTTTGCTTAGAAGTTCTGGATTTTATGTGCTCGGTTGACATAATATTGTAGTGTTTCCATCTCAAACATCTGTTGTATTATTTATTGAAGGACTTGAATTGGATTCAAGTATGCTGTCATTTTACCATTTCTTTTCTGGGGCACATTGGTGTATATGTTTTTTTTTTTTTTTTTTTGCTATACCACCTTCTTTCCGTGATATCCTATGTACATGATTTCGCTTTTCAAGAGCTTATATTTTGCGACTTTAAACTTATGTACTAGCATTGGAAACAGGCCTTAAAAGCTTCTAATGCTGACTTGAGCATGGAGGCAAGTTTCATCGAAGTTGAAAATAGTTTAAATTAATTAACCTTATCAAACTATACTCAAGTTGGGCATACCTGTATTGCATGTTTTGTTTGACGTGGCATACATATCAAATTAAAAGTTGAAAATTTGGATTACAATATGAGGGTAACTTGTTGGTGCCATTGATTACTTTTTTGGTTCTTCAT
This sequence comes from Capsicum rhomboideum, assembly GCA_031232105.1. NCBI lineage: Eukaryota > Viridiplantae > Streptophyta > Magnoliopsida > Solanales > Solanaceae > Capsicum > Capsicum rhomboideum. The sequence goes on from CP124707.1 coordinate 52,033,171, forward strand.
AATCAACATAAGAGAAAGGTTTCATTGAGGAGTGCAAGAGTAGGGCTAATGCAACTTTCGGCAAAGCATATGATTGAACCTTCCTTTTCAATTCAGTGGATATGACTTGGGACAGAGCATGATATATTTTTTTGGATGGCTGGAGTGATAAACTTTTGCCTTCGCCGGTCTGTCTCTTGATATGCTGAGGAATGATAGTCACCTAGTCAGTTTTAATCTAAAGTATAACTTCTATTTAACAATTGGCATTCCTTTTCAAAATGTGCAAGTGCCCTTTTGTATCAATTACTAATATTTTTTCTTTTCTTTTTCATCCATATTATTAACATGGCAGCGTGCTTTAAAGGTATGTTATTATTTCCAGGACTTGCAGTATATTTACTTCAGTTGTTGCTATTAAATTTTTTAAATATAGTTCAGTTACCATTGTCAATTTTTTTCTTTCTTTCTAAATATAGTTCTTTCACCATTTTTCCTTGTAGATAAAGAGGCGTGTCTTAGGGGAGGCTCATCCAGACTATGCTGACACCATGTATCATCTGGGAACAGTAATGCCACAGTTTCTGCTCCATTTCATTTCTATATAATTCTGATGGTCGACATAAAAGTATACTTCCTGTTACACCTTAAGTTTGTGCGCAACAGGCCAATGCTTTTATATTGGTTACAAACAGCTTATAGCAAGTCTAAAATCGAGGTCCACCCAAAAAGGTGGAGAATAGGGCAACGTTACAACTCCAAATAAACAAGTGGAATACCAGACATAGAGCTACCCTGCAGCTAATAAACAATTGACCAGAGGGATACACAATTTTGATCATGAATTTGATTACTTGACTATCTTTCTCTCTATCTCCTGTTAGGATATGGGTTTATTCCACAATGTCTGGAATAACGCTTTCTATCTGTTTTGATATGAAATCAAGAAAATAAAGACATCTTTTCTTAAAATAAAAACACAAGAAGAAAGAGAAGAAAAAAAGGCTACCAAATGAATGCCCTTAGCCAAGCTGACATGTCAAACTTTGAAGCAAGAGATCTCCTTCACAACTTCTGCATCTTATGCAACATCTCTAATCAATCCTTTTCTTCTCCTACAACTATATGCATTCATTCAAATTTTGTTTTATCTTTAATTTCTGATTCTAGTTAAAATCTAATATGCACCTAAAGCTTTTGGCTTCTGCATTTTACATTCAATGGTTGGTTCTTTTCCTGTGTTAATATTTTATTTTTCCTCTCTTTAACTTAATCCTTTTTTGATAGCTTTTCCTTTTTGGTCACCTTAGTTGTTCTGTAGTTAACATCTACATGTATATGCTTTAGGTGCATATAATTTCTAGTAGCTCTCCCAAAAATTGAAACCACTTCTGCTGGTGGGCCGTCTTTTCTTGTGTAGTCTGTCATTATTTTGACTGACTAGAGAACCCCACTCCACTTTCAGGTGCTGTATCTTCAGGGGAAATACAAGGATTCGGAGGCTCTGATTCGCGATTCTATTCGGATTTTGGAGGTCCCCAAATTTGTTACAAATGCTGATTGTGGGTTTTCTGTAATATCATGATCAGTGTTTTTGTTCTTACAAATTTGTTTTCCATTGTAGGATGGAGGTCAAGGTGAATCAATGATATGTACCAAGAGGATGCGACATCTAGCTGAGGTTGTGCTTCCATGCTTTTTTGCATTTGTACCAAGGTTATGCAAATATTGCTTGTGCATACAGTGGAATCATTACTCTCGCTGAGTACAGTTAATGTAGCTTACAGTAGTCCCATACGAAGGGAAAGAGCACTCTTTCTTTTGTCAATTCTGTGTGATCGAGGCTTAAACTTTCTTTTGTGGTGGACAAGTAAAGGATGCAACAGAAGATTGATTAAATGTTGCGATCTGAATATGTCCTCCTAACAGCTATGCTTGTAATTATTCTGAAGAAGACTTATTCAAGTGTAGAAAGAGCAAAATGACCTGGTAAAGTAGGCTAGATATTTTCCTTCTGTTTCTTAATAATGCAAACTTGGCCAATATATATATTCCAACTTTGTGCGTAGGCAACTGGTCTGTTAGCCTGTTATAGTTTCAATACTTGGGTAGTAGCTCTGGTCTTAAGTAGCTCCACGATATGAATAAGTGTTGATCATAGAAGGAATGTGATCTGAACCGTGAATATTGTTCATGTTTTTTGTTAGTAATTTACCACATCATAGTATTCTGAAAGTATAGAGCTACTTCTCAATTCAAAATGTGTAATTGTAAAAAATCTACCTGCTTTTGTCTGTCAGAAAAGGCTGAATTACTTGGTAAAGTTGGCTTACAATCTACTCTGCTGTATAGATATATATTAAATCAGACCGGATCGAAGAGGCTGAGAATGTGCTGAGAAAGATCCTACATATTATGGAATTAGCAAAGGTATACTAACCTCTCTTTCTTTCCCGGAATATTTTATTGTTCCAATCTGTTTTAGAAATGCTTATCTGAAGTTATACTTCCAGTTCGTATTATCCATTTTTTGAGTGCTGACATCTTCTTTGTTTAATTGGTAGTTTAAAATGCATATTACTGATTCCTTTTCAAAAAAATGCATATTACTGATTCACTTTGTTTCTATAGATGTTAAAATTGTAAATAAAAATTTAAATTTTTCTTTAATCGGCCTTAGCTGTTCCAATTTAAAACTTGATTCCCTTTTGTTTCGGTGGGAAAACAAGACCTACCTCTATATCTCTCTAAACTGTTCAATTAGCAAAAAAAGGAAAAAGAGAAAAGCGAAACTATCCAAAGTTTTCTGTTTTGTTGTTTTCCACGTCTGACTAAAGTTACAGTTCAGTATGATTGTGTAGCAGTCTAAACTTAACTTTGTGACTAAACTAACAGGCAAACTGAGGACATTTCTATCGGGTTTCCAAAATTCAATTCAAATTTATGACAACTGGATGAAACATAAACAATCTAAAATCTTTGAATCAAGAACTTAGCGAATGTGGGGGGTGGGGTAGTCTTTGTATTGAAGATGACGGTAGTATGGTGCTTGGTCTTGTTGCAATATCTTTTGCTAGTGTCTCCATGGAAAAGCAAGAGGAACTCCACAAGTGGAGCACTAGTTTTCAGCAAAATGTCAAAGCTGTTTAAGCTAACAAATTCCTTTTGCTTGGTAAAATATCATGATCACAATGCAAACATATCCTAATGCTTTCAGATTTATGTACTCATGATCTTAGCCGAAAGGTCGAGAAAGATATTTAGATTTAAATACTCATAGGGTAAAACAGTGACTTGAAATTTTAATCATGCCAAACCTTCCCTCCAAGTTTTCCTGTCTGAAGATGCTTATGTTGGATCAGACAAAATTGAAATGACTGGATCTCTAGCAAGTATTCTGGTTATGTTTGCATTTCTAGAATTCAAAGTTGGACCAAATTCATGGAACTCTAATGCATAATTTTTTCCCTTTTTTCTTCTGAAATTATTCTTTGTTCCCAGACCTTGTTGCTATATATCCATACTCATTTTTCTCATGTGTTACTCATACGTTACAGGGTTGGAAATCCTTAGAGACTGTAATTGCAGCTGAACGCCTGGCCTTGACCCTTCAGTCGCTAGGAAACTTGAAAGAAGCTCAAGAGCTTTTAGAGAGGTGAATCATGTACCCCAATTAATTAGTGAGTAAGGTGGATGCTTTTAAGATTCTGATCAAGCATGACATGATATAATTTCTGGAGCAGGTGTCTTGATGCCCGAAGAGCTTTACTCCCCGAAGACCACATTCAGGTTTTTCCCTCTAAATCCTCAGCACCATACAAGCAGTTCAAGATGATTATATTAGCTGTTGATTTACTACTATGAATTCTATGTAATTTCCCTTATTTCCTTCTTCATTAATAGATTGCTGCAAATTTGCTACATCTTGCTAGAGTTAAAATGCTCAACTCCAATAAGCTCAAGAAGAGTAATGCTTATCAAGTAAGGGGTGAGCTTGATATGGCAAAAGATCTTTTAGGCAAGTCAATAAGGTACTTACTAGTTGTAGCTTAGGTTTACTTTTTTGTTCTCATCTTTACATTGTCTGCTACTATCATCTCTTGATAGTTAAAGGTGTATTTGTTTTTCTCAAAGTTCAGTTTGAAATATCTCTTGATTTGTTAGTATCCCTTGCGATTTCTCTTTTTGAGATTCACCACATTTTGTGCTTAAATTAAATAAAAGTGGAGCAATACCTGTTCCATTGCGTGCATCATATGATCACGTCACACTTAAATCCCAAGCGAAATTGACTAGCTTTACGTTGACTGTCAGGCGTCAATATACTGCAATCCTTCTTTATCTAGATTTGGAATCGAAAATGTGAGCAACCTTACACAGGCAGAGTTGCATGACCACTATATATATTTTTGAGTCGATAATAATTGTAGATATGTAGGTATACGAGAATCTACACTAAAATATGGTTCTCTGCGAAGAGACAATTATCTAAAAATTTACAAGGCACTAAAGACTAGTTCCTATTAGCAAAAGAATATTCTACTCATATCAGAGGCTATCTTGTCGTTTTCTCTGGACTACACACGTTAAGTGTCAAGAGGGCTATATCCCATGGACTGCATCTTCTTTTTTCCCTTTTGAAGCGTAGCTGAATGTCACGTCTTTAACATTGGCTGGAGTTGGCCACTGTATGCTGATCAAATTCATCACCTGCAATCACAGATGGCATGCTTACATGCAATGTGAAAGTATATGCTCTACATGACTATATCTTCTTCCAATACACTTTCTACTCCTTTTCCATGTATCCTGGTTCATCTATTTGTACAGTTACAAAGTGAGGTTTTGGAGTTTGTCTATTCTCAGTATTGCAGGTTTCTCTTTGACCCTCAAGTCTAAAAAGAGTTCAGTGTATCAGTAGTAAATGACCACTTATATTATTTCTCACTTTCTTCTGGGACTGTTTAGCTTGTGTAGGTAAATCAATTATGGTACTTTTAACTCATCTGATCTTAGTAGAATTTACTCAAAACTATATATGTTACCAATCTTCTTAGGAGTAATATGTAATTGGTAGCAAGAGTCCAAAGTGTTTTTCTGTGTCAAAGGAATTGCTTTGCTTTATGCAGTTTACAAGTGAACAAGGAATTGAGATTTCCTTCCCCATGAATCTTTCTTCTTACTCAGGATAACAGATCTCTGTCTGATAAGTGTGATATTTATGCTATTTCATAAGTTTTACCTCGCCCTATCTCGGAGATACTCTCACAAGCTTGTGCATTATCAATATTGGTGACGTCATAACAACTTTATCAGTCAATTGTTTTTCATAATCGTTGATTGTAGTGTGGCTCGGAAAAACCTGGTGTCTTCCGTGAAAACGAAAGGAAATAAACAGTCTAATGGAGAATCTATGACAACAGTAAGGAGCAGGCAATCAGCACTGATTATCCTGGTCAGTTCCCATTATCGATTGTTTATGAAGCGAAACAGCCAGTTGAATGTTATCCTCTGCTAACTTCTGTTATTTGAGCAATCCAACCAATATTTGTTCAAGATGTTAAAACTGTTAGATCCTTTATTGCTTTTCTTTCTGGAAGTATAGGCATATAAGTATATGGTACTCCTGTATTTTGGATAAAATAACATACAGCTGTAGTTTAAAACTAGCGGCCAAAGACACCACCGTCTTGTAGTAAGCCGGTTTAAGCAAATTATGTCTTCCAATCCTCTCAAAATTCTTCTAATTTCTTACATTTCCTACTACCTTGAAAGTATACGGTTTATACAACAACATTATACCAGTGTAATCACGCAAGTGGAGTCTGGAGAGAGTAGGATGCACGTAGACCTTACCTCTACTTTCACGGGGTAGAGAGGTTGGATAGAACCTCATCTCAAAAGAAATGTAACCGATGCAGGAAATTAAGAAAGAAAAGAAACAACAAAGTACATGGAAAAAAGAGCAATCAATTCTTCCTAATATAATCGTTAAGTTAAGAACCTTTAGAAGCGCTATCTAATTGAATTCTGAATTGCTAGAGGGGCCAACTGGATAGTTTTACTTGGATTTTCTTGCCATATATAGGTGATTTCAATAAAATAACCTCACTCGTGAGGTCCTGCCGACCTCTTAGGCGACATTAATCCACCAAGAAATCGTGACAGAGAACTGACGTTTTGTGTAATTTTTTTGGAGCAAGTTAATGTCCAGGCATCTGTAGGATTCCTAAAGCAGGAGAATGTGTTCACCTCTTCTGCCTTTGTACTGTAGCTTAACTTACTGATCACTAGTGCCCTTTTTCAAAAATATATTTTTCCTATATTTCTACTGTTTAAATTAGCTTTATTGTGGATTTGCCTGCAGTTGCAATCGCTTGATGCTCTTTCATTGCTGGAGATGAAAAAGCAGGAGCTTCAAGAGTCAAAGGTTGGGTTATATCTCGTTTTCTTTCATTGACAATCCTATCTGTTTCTCTGGGATATTTCAAAGTTCAAACATGATGAAACTAGATCAACTGCACTTCTACTGAAACAGGACCCTTATAACTCTGAGGCTGAGAGTGCTCTCCGTGGATGCATTTCTGCATACAAGGAGGTATGAGAAGTTTAATTTTATATTGATCAGTAAGTTTGCTATTGTTACTTCGAATTATTAGTTGCTTTTTTAAGGTTCTTGTTAGTTTAATCATTAATGATCTGTATTCCAACTTAATTATCATGATCTTGTGGCTTGACTGGTTATTACCTTTTCGTCTTGGTTCTTGCACCACACAAAAGCTTAGCGTACACCAAATATAAAGTTCCAACGATAGGCAGTTGAGGTACTTCTGTTTCTATCTTTGAATATATTTTCCTTCGCGCAAGTCAAAATCTCCTTTGAACGACAATATTATGGTTATCAATTAGGTCATGCTATGATAGGGAAAACGGTAGGAAGTGCTTTAGCCTCCAAAGTGAGACTTTCTGGTGTTGGTCTAGGATTAGTTGTGCCTGTAAGCATGTATCGGATACCCGGTGAGAAACCAAAAGAAAACGATTGGGAAAACTATGTCCTTTCCTGAGATTGTTTAGGTAATGGCTGGTTTTGTTATTAATGGATAATTTACAAGTTTTGGGGACTACTAAAATATTTTGGTAGTGTATAAGCACCCAAGGGTGTGATCATGAAGTGGGTTGAGAACCATGAGGTTTCAGGTCCAAATCCCAACGGAGGGCAAAAACACTAGGTGATTTCTTCCCATCCGTCCAAGCCTCGGTAGATAGAGCTACTCGTTATCTGTGATGATGGAAGGTAACATGTACCTAGTGGAATTAGCACCTTGGCAGTTGATTTTGGCATACAATCTTCTAATTTTTTTTTACCAAAAAATAAAACAGAACATCATCATCATCAACAACAACAATAATAACAACATACCCAGTGTAATCATCCCAGAAGTGGGGTCTGGGGAGGGTGGTGCGTACGCATACCTTATCCGTACCTTGTGAAGGGGGAGAGGTTGTTTGCAAAAGACCCTCAACTCAAAAAACCTAAATAGAACATATATTTAGAAATCTATAAAATCGTAATACTTCGATCAAGATTGTTTCTGCAAGAAATAGTCAAGATTTTGAAGTACTTGAACAGTACTTACACTGTTAGTTTGAACTTATTGACAGAATACTATTCCTAGTTACTCTACATCTATGTAAACACATTAGTAAGCGATATTCGACTTTTCTGATTTACTCTAATAAAGTATTTTTACGTTTAATGGACGAAATGTAAGATGATGTCTCTTCTCTCTTATAGTTTTATTTGCTGTTGCTTGTGCAGTTTGTAACTGAGAAGTTACTGTCTGATGCCCCTGGAGTAAAAGCTGAATACCTCTTGTGCTTGAAGCATCTAGTAGATCTATTAACTGATGACAAAACCTCAAGCAAAGATCGATCTAGCAATGCTTCTTTACAAGAGTTGAAAGATGAAATTAAGCGCATAGAAGTTGAACTCTGGACGAAAGGGTAGCATAGAATTGCCAACGGGATAGATAAGTCCATACTCCATAGCATATGCAGTCAAGATCAAGAAATACTCTTTTCAGATAAGTTGTAAACCAATCCAGAGATGAAATGTAAAGATTGATTAAGCCAGTAACACACATGGATGTACACTATTTTATATGTAGGGAAAAGAAAAATAAGAAGTTGGGGTACTTCTGTAATTTGACTGTAAAATGCTATATTTAAAAGAATTATACAAGCAAACAGAGTTACTATTTATGATTTTCTTAAGAACATGTTCTAGCTTTCTTTGCATTATTCTCTAAACATTACCTTTTGGCTGCTAAAAATGTTGGTGTTATATGTGTCCATGAGTCCTTAATTTTCTTACATTATCAATAATTTTGAACTTAATTATTGTTAACTGGTAAAGTTGCTGCCATGTGACCAGGAGGTCACGGGTTCAAGCCTTGGAAGCAGTCTTTGGCTGAAATGCAAGGTAAGGTTGCGTACAAAAGATCCTCATGGTTGGAACCTTCCCCGGACCCTGCGCAGGAGCTTTTGTGCACCAAACTGACCTTTTTTATTGTTTTGTATATCATTTGAAGATATCATGTTTCATTCACTAGATTTTTTTCGTTTTGTTTGTCTAAGTAGAGTGATGCGTATATACATGGGTCGTTTGGTTGCTGGTTAAGAGTAGAATTATTCATGCATTAAAATCAAGAGATTATGGTCAAAAGCTGTCTGAAGTATCACTTTTTTTGTGAGTTCATAGCTGGAATATTAGGTGTTTGTATGTCTTTTTTGAACTATCACCAATTGTTTATTCAAGCACACCTCGATGCTGACTAGATCAAGTGTTTGAATGCAATTGCCAAAAGGAGTGTGACCAACTTAATTTGCTCAAAAAATTTTATCAACTTGGCAGCTAACTCATTAATTTAAGCGCAAACACCTGAGGCTTCTTGCTTTTAGTGGTTGACCAACATGCATATTGCTTTTATTAGTTTAATAATATATCCAAGGGTACCTCAATAAATTGATTAATTACAGGATGAATAAACGTTAATTATTTTACTTTATTTATGAATTAATCAATATGGTATTCAACAAAAATTATCAAAACAAGAAATACTAGCATTAGTTTCACCATCAACAACTTACAAGTGACACTATCAATAAAGTAAAACCAGAGTTTGTGACAACATTAAAAAAATAATGAAGAACAGAACAAGATTCTTTTTTAAGACTTTTCAAGCCACATAACTATGAACAAAGCAAAGACAGTTGATTTAACTCATGACAAACTGGCATTCAAGCATTCAAACAAATACAAATTGTTGGATAACCCCAACATCCTGCCTATGACAAGACCCACACGACAGGGCTAGAGATGGCGCGAGTCAGAGTCTTCGTGATCAAACATGATGCTTGCTTAATGGATTTAGTTAAGAAATAAAGTTATACCCTTGCTATCAGCTAAAACTTTTAGCATGATCATAAGCACTTGATCCCTCCATTGTTGCTCATAAGCTTTCAAATCAATAACCCATTTCATTAGTCCAGTTTGTTGTTGATAAAGTGGGAGCGCCAACGAATATATGTGACCAACATAAACGAGAGCGCCATCGAATTCATCATAGTTGACAGTGACCTTACAGCCAAAGTCAATTTGACTAAACGTCAATTTTGCTATCAGAATACAAAAACGCATCTTCATATTTCTTGAAATAATAGATTTTGCATGAGTTGAATGTTATAGGTAGAGAATCTACAAAATAGAAATCATTATTCCGATATTTCACAAGATTCTTAAGAGAACCTCTCATACTCATACATTTACAACAACACCACTCAAGTAATTTGTAGAAAAAAAAAATCCAAATAAGGATATATATCACTAAAATTCTAAATTTTTTTGGGAGAAAAAACACACTAAAAGATTATCCAAATTTTCGTTGGATTCAGTTTCCTTAATACCCCAAAATCATGGGTGTAATGGTGTGATAGAGTGATGGGAGTGGAAGAATATTTTGGAGCAAGAAGAATAACGATGTGAGAAATAAAAAAAGCCACGACTCTTCATATTATTACAGTTGAATAAAAAGAGAGAAATAAAAAAAACAAATAAAAGGAATAGCAACTGCTCTTAAAAAGGAAAAATAATTAAATTATAAAAGTTGGCTATAAAAAGCCAAACACTCCCTCCGTTTCGCTTTTACTTTGTCACTTTTTGACATGAAACACCCGTTAAGAAATAATTAATGCTAAGGGTAAAATATAAAAATTATTTTTTGTCTTTTCTTGATTTATTTTATCAAAAATGACAAGTAAAAATAAAAATAAATTAGAATAATAATGACAAGTAAATTCGAATGGAGGAAGTAAATAGGAACAAAGCCATTATTTGCCAAAAATAGGAAACTTGGCTATTTATTGCCAATTGTATGTAAAGATGGTTATGTTGTGTTATTCTACTCTCACATGGAGGCTGTAAAACCCTAAACAACAAATCCTCCCTTTTTACAAATCTTCTCACCCTAGATATATATCCTTGATGGAAGTATCGGCGGTGGTTGTTGTGTATGTCCACGGTGCGGTAAGTGCATCGGCCAAAGAAGTCTGGTATCGGGTTGAATTGCCCATGACGACGGCAAATGGCAATAACAACAAGTTACAGCAATCATCATCATCATCTAATAATCATCCTAGAAAAAAAAGAAGGAAACATCATCATCATCATGTTTATCATCCCGTTGGGAAGACATATACAACTTCTCATGGGTGTCGTGGAAGCTGGGCCGTTATTGGTGATGACATCTACAGGGTTTGTGGAATTTACCCATCCAGTTTACAAGCTACGGGAGAACTTGGTGAGGAATTGTTCAAGCATAACATATATTGTTCCGACAATACCTATTGGAAAGTTGAATCTTCCTCCATGAATATTCGCCGCTTCTTTCCTTTCGTTGTCTCAATTGAGGAGGAGAAGCTCTGTGTTGTTTCGGGCGAATGGTATGGATCTGATTATACATATGACTCAGATGCATGGAAACAATGTGGTGAGATTTACAATCTCAAAAAGAAAAGGTGGGATCTCATTGATGTTGATTACAAGGATATTAGTAGTTACTTCAAAATTAGGTCCTATAGTATACCCTGCTAAATTTGATTTGTGGAGCCGCCCCCTTCCCCCGGAAGCTCTCATCATAAATCGTGCTACTTTTGTTTCTGAATATTATAAGCCACACTGTATTTCCAACGATGTAGGGGCGGTGTTGGCTGACGGCACGTTCTATTGGTGTACCTATGTTCATCTACTATTGTATGCATATGATACTAAGGAAGAAAAATGGTTCTCCTCGCCCAGTCTTAACCATCATTTCCCCCAAATATATTCTGACCCCGGAAATACTCAATACCCCATCTTGCTAGGCCTGGGAAATGGAAAGTTCGTGTTGGTTCTTGCTATAGAATATGGACATTCAGTAATGGCCGTAATCACGGTAGAAAAAAAAGAGAGAAACTATTTAGCTGTGTCCGTGGATCCATATCATCATGTCTACTATGATGAGTCCAATTTCCTGCCCATGGATGGCAAGGCAATGTGAGTACTCTTCCCATTCCCCCCTTCCCTTATTTATATATATGTTTAATGAAGTTTGTCCACCATGGGCTGTTCTTTTAATTGGATCAGTTATGAATTTTCTAGTTACATTTACTTACGGCGATGAATTAGTCAAACCTTAGGTTTGGCAAATGTGTTTATGTTTAATGATTGGTGCTAATTCTCAGACTTTTACTAATACTGGAGCTTTAGTTACTTGTGTTAAGAATTTCCCAGAAAGCATGCAGAGGAATTGTTATTCGATTGTTAAAGGGATTTGTTGGTTTAAGTGGTGCAATTATAACACAATTGTTTCATGCGATTTATGGGAATGATGGGAAATCTTTAGTGTTGTTAATTGCTTGGCTTCCTCTGTTTGTTTGTTGTAGTCTGCTTAAATAGGTTAGTGTTATGAAAGGCGTTAATCGTCAAGAAAATGAGGTGAAGATTTTTATCAGCTTCCTTATATATATATCACTTGGTCTTGCTGGATTTTTATTAATGATCACTATTTTACAAATTAGTTTAGTTGAATATAGGTTAAGTTCTTGTATTATGTTCCTTTTGTTGTTTGCGCCTGTAGTTATTGTAATCAGACAACTTACTTTTTGGAAGTTGAAAAGAAGTTTTACATCCTTAAAATTGAACTTGTCTATTTCTTCTGTTCTCTGTATAGAAAACAAATATCGGAAATCTTGTATGAGTAGGATGGCAATTTAAGACAAACAAAATATGGTGACAATATTTTGCAAAATAGTGTGGGTTTTAGGTTAGATGAATATAGGTTGAGTTTTTGTATCGTGTTGCTTTTGTTGTTTGCGCCTGAATTTATTGCAATCTTTTCTCAAAAACGATGAAACTCCGCCAAGTAGGGGCGTTTGTAAAATACTATGATGATGATGATGATTTGACTTCGGGGAGCCCCAAAAAACCCCATAAATCTGATAGTTGCATGATCGTTATGAATAAAAATGCGGAAACATGAATTAGTTGTGAGTGAAATTTTCCTCCACCGGCTTGTTTTTATGTCCTTGCGTGCACCATTTCATAACTGGTTTTCTTGATATGAGTGAAGGTTGAAGAGTACAGGGTCAGGCAACATGCATTTACGTGCCAAATTTGCAATGGAGACCTAATATAATGGTGAGCGCAGTTGTTATATTTTCATATTTTTGTTTGTTATTTGTTTTGAAAATTATAGGATCATGAGGTTATATATCGATGAAATATGCATCCATTTTTCTAACCTGGTACACTCTTCTCCTTCCTGTGAGTAATATTGCTCATTGTTTAACCTGGTATACTCTTCTCCTGTGAGTTTCTCCTCTTCTCCTGTGAGTTTCTCCTTCCCCAAGAGTATGCAGTAGCTGAACTTGATAGTGTTGCATAAATCTTTCTGTCTCTTCAACTATATTGATTATCTTCCATGTTGTGTCCCATATTCCCTCCAGAATAGTTTCAACTACCAATGAATCTGTTTCTACTATAATGTGATCCATTTCAATTAGGGGCGGAGCCAGGGTACCTAAAGGGTTCATCCGAACTCCCTTCGTCAAAAAACTACACTATATATAAGGTCAAAGATAATATTTTATGCATAGATAGATAGTGAAGATGGTGAATCCACCTTGATTTCTTCGTGTGTTAATCGCTTTATATTTTGAACACCCTTAGTAAAAATCTCGATTCCACCACCACTTATTCTGATAGACACACAATAGTAATTGTCTTCCCTTACAACTATTGTTTCAACTTCCACATTTGTTGTCTCAATGGTAATTGGCTTCCCTTACAGCGATTGCTTCAACTTCCACATTTGTTGTCTCATATATCTCCTTAGCCTGTGGCTGTGCATATATCAAGTTTCCACTGTGATTTCCTCTACTAGCTCCATCGGTGTTACTCTTCTTCTGTTCCAATGGTGGATCACTGGATGTGTCCAACTAATCAGTTTGTACTCCATTCTTGGTTTGGGTTTCTCCAGTTTTATGATCATTGAGGATACATTAGAAAACTCGCTGACACTGAATATGTACCTCAACAGATCTAGTTACGTGGTACCTGTTGTTGTTGGTAGCTATCCAATGGAATTGGTGAGGTGCGTATAAGTTGGCCTGGACACCACAGTTATAAAAGAATGCAGTGAACTTCTCTTAGTGAAGTTATTTACTACTAATACTATTTGTTGTGCTCGCTGTAGGTATTTTATCCTTTTTGCGGTATGAAATTTTCTCTGAATATATTTTATTCTGACTCAGTTTTTTGTTGTGGGCTTTTGCAGGCCACTGCTGTGCAGCTTGTAGTTTATGCATGCAAATGGTAGAATTTGATGGACTTAGCAATGTTACTAAACTATAGTCTAATGTTTTTCTAGATACTTGTGTTTTATGTTACATAATATAGTCTTTGCCTTTTGGTGCAGTGGTAATTCGAGCTAATCCAAAATTGTATCCTTTTTTTGGTTGGTTTATTCATTTGGGGGATGAGTTTAATTAACATCCACCGTGTAACATTTTCTTACACATCGAGTTTTATACTTAGACCAGCCATGTTACGTTGTATGGGTGAAGTGTTGGTTGGTCAAGAACTCGTATGTTCAAAAGTAGCAGAAACACGGATTTTGAGATGAACGTGTGAACATAGTAGAAAGATAAATGAATTTATTTCTTAATAAAAAAGAAAGAAAAGTAAATATTGATGAGGGTCAAAAAGTTACCAAGTGGAGTTAAATGCATGATCAAGGGTGTATTCTGTATGGAGAATGGTTGTTAATACGAATAAGAGAAATTCTGTTATAGCCATTTCTATACCTTCAATGTACTCCTAGCATATTTCCCTCTTCGATCTTATGTAGGATTTCATTGTCGTGGGGAGCTCGGGTTATCTAGCCCAGATATAACTGATCAATAGGTTAAAGATGCTTTAGAGGCCTATGAATTTTGTCTCCCACTTCCTTCCATGTTCTGGATTTTGGTTACGCGCTTTGATAACTAGTACTTCCACTTCCAGACATCCTGTATGTTGCCATTGTTGAATGACTGCATTACTTATTACAAGGACTGACCATAGCTCGACTCGTCAGTATTATTTGAAATTGCAACTGCTTCAATTCAGGTAGTACAAATGTTGTTGGCAAGCAATGACTTTTACTCACATCTAATTAATGAAATGATTGTAGGTTGTTGATCATTTGAACACATATCAGGAGCGAAACTTTTTGGCTGACATTGACAAGCTTGCACGCGCAACTGGAACTTTTGAATCTCAATGGATCTTCACTACACTAGTTTTTGATCAAAATAGAACACACTCATTTTGTAATATTTATATTAACAATAGTGTTGTCTCCCTAGCTACTAAATACTATTACTTCTGTGACTTGCTCCGGCTACTAAGCATTCCTTTTGTAAGTTGATAATGTTGAAAAGGTGTGCTGAATTACAACCCTCAACTTGAGCTCTTCATGCCAAATCTTGGAAGTTTGGTTAGATGGACATTAGACCATAAATGAATGGACAAGACTAGTGAATTATTCAGCTTAGCCAGCAAACAACACTACATTTGCCCATCAAGTAAAAAATATCATCAACCTCTTGCACTTTGATCTAGCTCCTTTAGAAGCAATCATTACTTATGTAATGCCATCCTTGGTGGATAGGTTTACGCGGTACCTTTGCTGGTGGGAGGAAGCAGATACCCTATGAAATTAGTCGAGGTGGCACAAGCTGACCCGGACACCACAATTACCCCCCCAAAAAAAAAAAGTCTCACACATTTTGCTATGTTGCACATATAGAATGTAAAACCAAAGACCACCTAAGATAGTTTGCATAGTTCAATGCATAAAAGTGTAGTGGGCATACAGTGTGGGAGTAGAATTATTCAGGCATTAATATCAAGAGATTATGGTAAAAGAAATATCTAAAGTATCAGTTTTTTTTGTTAGTTTCATATCTGAAATATTAGGTGTTTGTACTTCATGTTTAAACTATCATCAACTATTTATCAGCCATATTTCGAAGCTGATTAAGTGTTTGAATACAATTGTTAAAAGGCGCGTGACAACTTAATTTCTCTATAAAAGCTCATTCACTAGTTGACTCATTAATTTTGAGACGTGTTTTGAGAAATAGTTAGTGATAGTTTGGGTAAGAAATGCAAACACATGATAGTTTAGGTAAGAAATTCGCAAAGAAGTGATACTTTAGGTGTGTTTTTGTATATTATCTCTTAAACCAATATAAGTAGTATCATATTTGATAACATTTTAGTTGCTATGTATAAAACTCAGCACACCAATATCATGTTCCGTTATCAGTTTAAAATCTTACATAATTACATGTATAAGTTATGTGGATTTTTTAATTTTTTTTTTGGTTTCTCATTCGATGTCCGGTACCTGCATTGGAGCCCGACTAAATTCGAATTTGAGTCGGAAAGTCCCAAGTTATGTGGAATTATATAACTATAGCCCTGCATTAGTGATATCTACATAACTCTAACCAACAACCAAATGACGCATAGGAGTATACTCCAATAATTGCAGTTTAATGTCTCTCTGATTAGACTAAACAAACAGCCGACGGCTACAGTCTACACCATATTGTTTGACTAAGATTTTGGACTATAGTTATTTTTAATTTATTAAATTATTTTATTTCCTTATTTTCTTCTATTTTATTTTTTTTAAAAAAAACTTAATTGTAATTGATAAAGACCTCATTCTTCCAAAAGAAAACATTACGTGCCGTAACCAAAAATATTTCTCCACCGATCCATGAAAACAACCTCTTGTAGAAATGCAAAGATAAGGTTGCGTATAGTAAATCCTTAGGCTGAAATGTAAGGTTGTGGTTCAGTTTTTCTTCGGTCCCTCACATAGCAGGAGCTTTAGTGCACCGAGCCGTCCTTTTTTCACATTATTATTCTAATCAACACTTGCATTTCCATCTCAATCATTTAAATAAACAATTTGATACGTAATTAGAAGAGGCTACATAATAATACAAAATTTCATGGATTTTAATATTCAAATTCTTTGAAAAATATTTGCTAAGTTCATTATTTTGACTACAGAAATATACTATTGGCTTGATGACAAAAAATATCATTTTTTCACTTAATTTAAAAATGAAATAATTCTTAGATTGAACGTATTTTAAAATTTAGGGGTGCAGTACTTGCATAGGCACCTTGACTGTGGGACAGATATTTGTCGAATCCTTATGGCCCGATCCTTCTTTGAATTCCACGTATACTAAGAATTTATTAGTATGTTGAATTGTCCTTTTTACGGAGATTCATTGAACATTTATTTTTAAGAAATTTATGTACTGATAATTCATCTTAGGTTAACATTATATATCTTTTATTCTAAAAAGGATTAAAAAATCGATATTTGAAAAATAAAAAAAGTTTATCAATGATCGTGGTGAAACAAATAAGATCTTTTTGATTTTAATCAAAGGTCTCAAGTTCGACCTTGTGTATGGAAAAAATTCTGATAAAAAATACTTCCCCTTTTATCGTGATCTTTTCGATATCTTTCATCAAAATTCTCAATGCGAATCCTGAATACTGACTAGGAAATATAAAAAAGCATTAACTCTCAAACTTCAAACTCCTCCATTTTTTTTTAAATGAAGAAAATAAAGAGTGAGTCAATGTATCCAAAAATCTGTCATGATTGAGAATTAAATAACTTCTGAAATAGATTCTCAGAATTTTATGAAAGAGAGTGGCCATTGAAAAATACATAACCTATCTTTCCTAGAATTTTATATAGTGACGGAGTCATGATTTTTATTAGAGGCATTCAAAATATTAAAAAGTAAACACATAAACTAACCGAAGAAGATTTGATGTCTATTATATATACATAAAAAATAATTTCAATCATATATAGATAGTATAATTTTTCATCAAGAGGTTTCGAACAGCCCAAGCTAGCTCCGCCCGACCCCATATCATTATTTTCTCACCTAAAAAAGTCATTCAAAATGACCCACTCAAATTTAATACTATAATTTGTTTGGTGCATTCAAATTTATAATATACATATATACACATTATAATATTTTTACATCATAACAATGACCTCTAAGGCTTTAGCTTCTCTCTTTGTGAAACGGAACATTGAGTGTTTTTTGTTTCTCACTTCACACTAGGTATATATTTTAAAACTCGATTAATTAAAATTCGTACGAGAAAATTTTAACTTTAAAAATGAAACATTTCTTCTTAAAGACGATTACATTTTCAGAATTCAAACCCAAATATCTCACTTTTATAACTAAAAGAAATTCTTATAATCAGCAAAGTGAAAGATGAGGTGTATATTATATACTATTAGTCTTCATGTATTGCTTAAAGTAATTTCACTTTCAAAAGTCAAAGTAGACGTTGGACAAGTGCACTTTTAGGTAGATTTATAAGTTTTATTCTAAACCAATTACATGACAAAAATCTTTATCTAATAAATATACTCACTCCAATATTTCTTTTTACTTATCACAATTCGCTTTTACGAAAGTTAACTAGACTAATCTTCGGAGCTAAATTGACTTAGAATGATTCAATATTTTAGATTTAAAATTTAGATATTTAAAAACTATATGAAAAATACTTCAAGTTGCAATCTTTTTCATATTAATATGATGAAAAAATACATCTTAAAATATTGATCAAAATTCATATAGTTTGACTTTTAAAAAGCGAAATATGACAAAGTAAAAAGGAACGGAGAGTATATTATTTAAAAGTTCTAATATGGTCATCTGAGATAGAGTAATATACGTAATTTGTTATATCCGATTAAGTTAAATTGATTACGGAAATACTTTTACTCTATCAGTAATCTTGACAAAAATAGGGTAAGACTAAAGAGTAAATAATAAAGATTTATGTTAACACACTGACAATGCAAATAATTTTTAAATACTATTAATGAATTCAAACATGTGACAGCAAGTTAGTTATGTATAAGTTTACTGAATTATCAATTAATATTTGTCAAAAAA
The DNA here is from genome assembly GCA_031232105.1 of Capsicum rhomboideum. Taxonomy (NCBI): domain Eukaryota; kingdom Viridiplantae; phylum Streptophyta; class Magnoliopsida; order Solanales; family Solanaceae; genus Capsicum; species Capsicum rhomboideum. Next base: position 52,051,762 of record CP124707.1, read on the forward strand.
ATTTATCAGTAATTACTTATTAAGTAACTTCAATGGGTAAATACAAGTGCACAATACTTTGCACTCTATAACAATGACAACATGCTCAGTAATATTTTTACAAATAAGATATAAAAGGGTGGTATGTGCACAACCTTATCCCTACCTTGTGACAGGGTTGAAGCCAGGTAGGGTCGAGAGGGTTCATCTGAACGCCTTCATCAGAAAATTATACTATTTATATATGGTTAAAATTATTTTATGTATATATAGTAGATGTTTGAACTCCCTTTGACTTCCTTTTACTTTTACTTCTTTATATTTTAAATCCCTAAGTGAAAATTCTAACTCTGCCACTGTCTCGCGAAGGATATAGAGAGGTTGTTTCTTAATACTAATAACATAATATATAGTAGTATTACTAAGCATCTGAAAAGCAACCAACTACAATTCCTCATACAAAAGTGTCAAACTTCTAGTATTCTCATTATTTCCAAATCCAAAAAAAAAAACAAAAAAAAAAACAACAAAAAAACTTTCTTCTTCTTCTTTCAAGGAGCCATCATGTCATCTTCATCTCCTTTATCTTTCCACATAAAAAACCCACCAAAATCTAATACCAATATTGATGATTTATCTCTAGTCAAAGCATCAACATGGGCTAATTCGTATGAAGAATTTGAAGTTCTTTCAAGAAATTATAAAAAGACAAAACAAGCATCATCAAGGTACAAGGTACAAGTTATTAATAAAGAAGTTCAAGAATTGTCACAATATTCATCATCATCTTCACCTAATGTTTTTGTTCCAGTAAAATTAAGTAGTACTAGTAATCTAAGTTGCTCGGACTCTCCAAAAATATTGCCGCTTAAAAAATATGCTATCTTTGGAGAATCAGACACACACATGTCGACATTTTTGAAGAGTCCGAACAACATAGCTAGTACTTATAATAGTAGTAGTAATAATAATAATATTTCACTTCTTGATAAGTATGAGATTGAAAGAATATCAAGTCAACTAGACCAATACATAAAAAATACTAGTGAGAATAAAAAGATGAAGATTTTTAAAGGTTTTTTATTGTTTAGATATTATAAGATGATGATGAATATGTGTGTTACAAGTTCATATGATGATGTGGTGGTGGCACAGTCGCCGGAAAAGTCGCCGGCGCCGGTGGTGAAGTTTGACTCTTGCCGGCCATGGAGAAAGGGTGTCTAGTTTGAAGTTAGTTAAGAGTACATAGGTTCATAGTGGTCAGATGCGGATTCAGGATTTTAATTTGATGAATTCAATTGTTAGGTTTTTATTATTGAATTCATTATCTCTTTAGAATTATGTATTCATGAAGTTTGTTGAGATTTTAGTATGTTCATATATATTATGTTTCACGTTGAAAATACTGAGTTCAGATGAATCTGTTATGAAAGTTTGTAAACTTTTATTGATTTGACCGTCCACTATCCGAAGTTCACTTGCCCCGACTTATCTGAATTCACATCGTGTACTGCTTAGCATAGGGAAAATACTCCTTAATTGAAACTTTTTTTCATTTTCATAACTCGAATAAGAACTTAACCACCAATATTTATTGAAATTTAGCGGGGTTTTACATATATATTATGCTTCACGTCGAAAATACTGCATAGAAATGAACCAATTGATGAAAAGCTAGATCCGGTCGGCCTGATGCTAGTATGTGAACTTTTTTGGTTTAACCATCCACATTTTGAAGATTGAGGTTACTGACCCAGCTAATATGAATTTGCGTTGTGTAGTGCCTACGTCTAAAGGGGAAACTTCTCTTTGATATGATTTCATTTTCATATCTTAAATTCGAGATTTCTGATTATCCATTGCATCCTATCATATTCCTTGATGGTGTTGGTTTGTAAGTTTGATATAGGCATAAATGTGCAAACTCTGATACATAGGCATAAATGTGCAAACTGTGATACATTTAATTTGAACTCTTATATTTGAATGTCATTCAGAAATTAAATTTTGAGTACATTTTAATTAAGATTGGTGATAAATGATAATGCTTGGAGAATAAGATTAAAAGGGTTCTATTCTTTTGCTACTTTAAGTAGTACATAAATGCAGCGTTCTGTAACTTTTGCATTGCTTGAATTGGTGGTTTTAAGTTAATCTTACCTGATCCGAGAGTCTTTAGGAAATAGCCGCTCTATTTTTATAAGTAGGTGTAAGGTTTGCGTACACTTCATCTTTTCTAGAGTTTATCTATGATATTACACTAGATATGTTGTTATTGTTAGCGATGGTTTTAAACTAATGTTACTTGAGCCAAGGATCTTTTGAAAATAGAAGCTCTAACTTCACGAGGTAGGAATAAGATTTGCATACAGCCGTACACTCTACTTTCTCCAGATATCACATAAAATAACACTGAATATATTATTATTGTTGTGGGTGGTTTTAAGCTGATGTAGCATGTGATCACAAGTTGCTATTTTAGTACTTGAAATTTGAATAATATCTTCTGCATCTAACCATAATAATAAATGCTTTCATATATGTGGGGTTTGATTTGTCAACAGTTCAAAGCAGTGGAGTCAAAGTGCTCAGAAAAAAGAGTATAAAATACAAATGGAAATAGAAAATTCAATTTGTTTCTTACATACCTAAATTATGGGACCATGAGAAACTTAAGTCTTTAATTATAATTAATAACAACACTTGAAAAGAAATTATAAACCATAGCAAAAGTAACAATATTTTCTCCGTAATATAATCCTGAAATAATTCATCTCTTCTGTTAACACTAGAAACACTCCAATTCACACCTATGTTGCTCGGACTCTTCAAAAATGTCGACAGGTGCGTGTCGAATTCTCCAAAAATAATGAAAAGTCCGAGCAACTTAGATTCACACCACAATTCCATTTTGGATCTTTCTTCCTCTCAACAATTAATTGACCCATCTCCCCCATACACAATCACACACTCCACAAATCATTTTCCCTCATCCACCACTGCCACCGTCTTCCATCGTTGTCTCTGCTAGGTTTTCGACTAACAGATTATTGATAAAGTCTTTTTTCTTCGAAATCCCAAAAAGCAGTTACTCTAACTGAATTTGTATACAAAATGGAATACGAAGAGCAAGCGCAAGTGGATCGAAATTTCCCAAAATATTATTTCTCCGACCAAGACCAATGACATCTCAAGTGCCACAACGAAACGAATTCAACCATATAAAAAGCCCTAAATTTGAGTTTGAATGTTGTGCCATTTATGGCGAATTCCGATGATGGTGGCGGAATTGAGTTATGACTTGATACGGATTGTGTTTATTGATACAAATTAATATTTGTATATCAACAAAATTAAGTCTTTTTTAAAGTTGTATTTTGCATTAGTTGACACAATTATATTTGTATTTTATAAGTGATTGCACATTTGTATGAGCCGAAACTAGTTGTAGTCCATATTTGCATTTTATAGTTTCATTTGTTTGTATTTGTATTTTGTTCTCATTGATGCACTTATATTTAAAAAAATTATTTTATATTTGTATTTGTAGTTAACTGCATACTGTATTTGTAATATAATTTGTTTCATTTGTTTGTAATTGTATTTATAGTTGATTGCATCGTTTGTATTTTTACATAATTGAAAAAGAATTATTATTTATTGAATGTACTTGTTTGTATACAAATACAAATGATAGATTATACATATTTACGACTAAATTATTCAAAATATACTTGTTTGTATACAAATGCAAATGATAAATTATATATATTTACGACTAAACTATTCAAACAAATGATAAATTTATTGGATACAAAAAAAATATAAAATATAAAATACAACTAAAAATCGAGAAAGAGAGAAAATGAAAAATATAAAATATAAAAACAAAATTAAAAAAAAGAAGACAAAAAGACGAAAGATAGTAGAGAGAGAAAGAGAGAGAAAAAATATAAAAAAAAAAGGAAGAAAAAGAAAGAAAGGTGGGAGATTGAAGAGAGAGAAGAAGAGTAAATCAGGATAAAATTAGGGAGATATGTGAGTTGTTATGGAATGTAATTAGCAAATATTGCTGTGAAAGATTTAATTATGGAATCAAGTTTGCTATTCCTGAAATTTTCCCTTGTATTTAATGAAGAAAGATTTAAAAGCTCGGAGAGGAGGTACATACTTACTCTTATCGATGTTTACATCAAATCAAGCTAAGCGATTAATCTTCGTAGTTATAAATTATGGTGAAATATATATATTATAACACTTAATCATATTTAAATTAAAATATATGTATCAAAGGTGCATAATTTGTATTCGTTGATTTTATATGAATATCGAATACGAATAAATTTTACTCAATATAAATAAGCTATGACAAATACAGAAGGCCTTAAAGGCGTCCGAAAAATATATTAGAAATTTAATACAGGTTTCACAAACAAAATAAGGTCGCAAACATGCTTTCTCCTTAGATCATATTTGATTTTTGGTTAAGTACTTTTTTCTTATTTGTTTTTATCTTTCAAAATTTTCAAGTTTTGACACATTGAAATCTTTATTGTTTATTGTAAAATTTTATATAATTAAATCAAATATGCATATTAAAACAAGTAATAGTGAATATGATATAGCAATAATCAGTAAATTCAACCAATCCCAACATTTTTGGTACGATATATAGCTAAAATACTGAAAAGGGCCAACTTGGTTATGAATTTATTTTTGCTATTACAATTTATCATGTCTTATTGTTAGCTAATTTCAAGAATTTGGGTTAAGTTGAGCAAATTATGGCCTAACTCATTTTTAATTAATTTCAGTCCAACTTATTTTAATTCAATTAACTTTCAATTCTAACTTAATTTATTTATTAACTTAGCCATTTTAATATGTCCAAATTCAATTTAACCTGCATAATTGACATTCCTGCAAAACAAACCAAAATAAGCATTTGAGTCCACTAACCACACCTAGCTACTTCAATATATTGTAGTACTAATAATTTCAATCGATAAGAATTGTGTTGAAATGATAAGTATTTTCTTCATTTTTCATAAGAGATTTCAATGTCGAATCTTGTGTATGGAATTATATTTATTAGAAAGTAATTTATCCTTAAATATAAAACTTTTCAAAATAAATTCAACGTTATTCTAGATCCAACGCAGATATTATTCGATACCAAATGGAAACAAAAAGTACGTACTCTAATAATTCAATTCCTTCACATGTGATCTCATCAGTAGAGTATTACCATTTTGGCCATGAAGCTTTTTCTGAGTTAAACTTCGGAAAATATTTTTGGCCATAAATTTTTGAAAAAAATTGTATTTATTTTTTTAAAAAAATTTCAAAACAATAAAAAACTGTTTTCACTCCAAATTACCCACAAAAATTTTACAAAATCAATTCTATTTTATTACATGATCAAACACAATTTCAATTTCTAAATATGTATCATTTTTCATTTTGAAAACAATTTTTTTTTTTTTTTCACAATAAAACATGGTCAAATGCTTACTTAAAAATATGAGTTACTTCCTCCGTCCCATATTAGCTGGTCATCTAACTAAAAATAAATATCCTAAACTAGTTGATCACCTATTAAATCAAGATAGAATTAATTAAAATTTTCCATTTTGCCCTACAATTAGTATACTCTTTGGAAGTTTAAACAAATTATTTTTATGTCCATTAATATGAATAAAGGGTATAGTAATAAAATTGATCATTTCATTAATGATTTCTTGAGCACCATGCAAAATGAAAAGTGTTTAACTAATATAGAACGGAGGGAATAGGATATACAAACAAGGGTACTTTTGGAATTACATTTTGTTTCTCCAATTCCAATCCTTTCATATTCCACTTTTTGGTGACATCTGTTAAACCACATATCTTCCTCTTCCGGTTCTCTTTGTCTTCGAGCTTTCATTCCTATCACTTTGTAGCTTCGCTATCCAAATCATTTCCCTTCTCCATTAATTAATTAATTATGAATTTTGTGAAAATTAAACTAATGTTGTGTTTTAATTTTCCACTACCCCAATTCCAATCCTTTCATATTCCTCTTTTTGGTGACATGTGTTAAACCACATATCTTCCTCTTATCACTTTGTAGCTTCGCTATCCAAATCATTTGTCTTCTCCATTAATTAATTAATTGTGAATTTTGGAAAATTAAACTAATGTTGTGTTTTAATTTTCCACTACCATTTTATCATGTTCTTCTTCTTCTTCTTGCTATGATTTTACAATATTTTGTAAAATGTGTTCCTCAACGATATGGCACAACTCTAGTTGAGTTTCTTCCTGGTTTTGATGGCCCTCTTCCTTTTCATCTTGAGACTGGGTAAGTTTCCTTCTCTTATTTTCTCAATAATCTATAGATTTAAGTTATATATATCGACAATAAAAAAGAATTTGTACTATTACATTTTGCTTGGATGGTTGTTACATATTGTTTCATAATGTAGTGTGTCGTGCTGTATCGTTTTAATGAAAATGATATTTGGATAGATTGTATTATTTTTTGTAGTTAAATAATGTCACTGATCAATAATTTGAAAGATACACCTATAAGAAAAGTAGAGTACGGGGTACAGTTATTATTAAAAGGTAGGATGAACGTTAAAATGAGATTATTAGATACTCTAATAAGTTTATTGTATTATTTTAATGAATATAATATTTGGATAGATTATATCACTTTTCGTGGTTACATAATGCCAATACAAATCAATTATTTGAAGGATAAATCTACAAGAAAAATAAGTTACGAGCCGGGATAGAGTTATTATAAAAAGGTAGGATAAATAATAAAATAAGATTATTAGATATATAATAAGTTAATTACATAATATTACACACATTAACAATTTGAAGGATAAACTTACAAGAAAAGTAGGACACGGAGTAGAGTTATTATGTAAAGGTAAGATAAACGATAAAATAAGATTATTGTAGATAATAAGTAAAAACAAAATGAGAAAGAAAATAAGGTAATGACGCGATCACACCAAACTGATCGTTACACCCTAAAGATTGATTTAACGATATGATTCAATAAAATTCAAGTAAACATCAAAACAAACATTGTATTTACAATCATCCATACAAGGTGTTAGTGTAATTAACCTGTGAATTACAAGTTTAGTTATTATTTTTGGGGAAAAGACTCAAATATGTCATTGAACTTTGAGAAAAGGCTCATCTATGCCATCCGTTAAAAGTTTGATTCATTCATGCCATTGCCGTTAAAAAAAAAGGCTCACTCATGCCATTTTTTTTAACAGTCTGATTTGGTGGTTTTTTACAAAATTATTTTGTACACGTGACCAACAATAATTCGTCCACATCATTAATTAAAGAGAAAAGGCTCAAATATGCCATTGAACTTTGAGAAAAGGCTCATCTATGTCATCCATCAAAAGTTTGGCTCATTCATGCCATTTTTTTTAACAGTCTGGTTTGGTGGTTTTTTGCAAAACCACTTTGTACATGTGGCCAACAATAATTCGTCCACATCATTAATTAAATCAGCTAAAGAAATTTTAAAATTCCTAATAAGATAATTGTATTTGAAGCAAAAATCAGAAGAATTCTATAATCGGTGAAATTACAGAGAAGAAAAGAAGAATAGTTCAACAAAATCAAATTAAAATCAAAACTTGAAGATTCTAATGACTTGAAGAATCAGATGTACTAGAAATTTGTGAGTCGTGGAAAACAAAATTTTAATTTCACCTTTTAGAAGAAAGTTCAATTTTTTAAATTTTTTATTTGGCTGATTAAATTAATGATGTGGACGAATCATTATTGGCCACTTGTACAAAATGGTTTTGCAAAAATCATCAAACCGGACTGTAAAAAAAAAAAACAGGCATGAATGAGCCTTTTTTTGTAACAGCAATGACATAAATGAGCCAAACTTTTAACGAATCGCATAGATGAGCCTTTTCTCAAAGTTCGATGACATATTTGATTAATGACGTGGCCTCTTATGTGGACCTTTAGAAAAAGGCCACGTGGCAAAGCTGTTTTTAAAAAGCTACCGTTAAGAAGCAATGGCATGGATGATCCTGTTTTGTAACGGCGATAGCATAAATGAGCTAAACTTTTAACGGATGACATAAATGAGCCATTTCCAATAGTTCGATAGCATATTTGAGTCTTTTCTCTTATTTTTATATGATTACTAGCTTAACGTTTATCATATAAATACATATATAATTATCTTATAAGTGATCTGATTGTCAGATATATTGGAGTTGGCAAATCCGAGGAAATGCAACTATTCTATAACTTTGTTAAATCCGAATCCGATCCGATTTTGGTATGGTTAACGGGTGGGCCTGGTTGCTCATCCATGACAGGCCTGTTCTATGAAATTGGTAAGTATTAAATGCATTTTGAATTTTATATATTGATTGATAATGTAACAAAAAATTACACTATTAGATTGTCTAAAATATAAATAAAATGTGTGGATAGTTTTTACCATCACTTTATCCACAATCACTAGCTATCTCTACTAACCGTTGTCGTCACAATCATCACTATCGTTGTCAACCACCAACCACCCATCAATTACTAGCAATCACCAGCACTATCAATTACTACTGTCGGTTGATACAACACCGACCACTTTCATCATTATAATTATATCTACTGCGCCACCATTGTCGCCGCCACCTTCACTATCACTATCAGTCGTTACCATCATTGTGACCAATTCCTACTACCAATTTCACCTCCATCATCACAATTATCACCGTCGCCAGCTATCACCAACGCATCATCAATCATCACCCATCAACACTGTAAATTACTAACATCAACCAATTTCACCATTACAACCACCACCAACTACCTCGACTATCACAACTATCACCTTCACCATTACTAGCCATTAACACTAACCATTACCATAACCACGTCCACTGAAAACCATTTTTATCATCTCAAGCGAACATAAATGCTATATATTTAATTTCTATATCGATTTTGTTTTATTAAATTTAACAGATTAAAATACACTGATAAAATTGTGTTTTGTAGGTCCATTGGCTTTTGCCCAAAAAACATTTAATGGAAGCCTACCTATTCTTGTTTCAACTCCATATTCTTGGACAAAGGTAACACCAATATAACGGGCATTTAATTTTTGAGTTTAAGTTATACGTATTATCATGTCACTTAAAGAATATTTATCGATAAGCTTCGTTTAATTTGTAGTTTGCAAGCATAATTTTCTTGGACCAGCCTTTAAATACTGGATTCTCAATAACTTCAACATCATCCAAATGTACTGATCTACAAGCTTGCAATTATGTCTATGAGTTTCTACTAAAGGTATAACACACTTTTTAGGGTGCCATCTTTTCTTGAATCCTGCTAATGACACGAGATGCTTTATGCATCGGGCTGCTCTTTAACATTATGACGTGAATTAATATTGTATTGTAATTAAACTAACGACACATGATTTATGTTACAGTGGTTCAATGATCATGCAGAATTTATTTCGAATCCTTTCTATGTTTCTGGGGACTCATATTCAGGCATTATAATTCCAGTTATTGTTCAACTAATATCAGATGGTAAGGTCATATAGTACCGTGAGACCCCTCTATAACAACATTATTGTTATATAACACCATCTCACTACAGCAATCAATTTTTCCTAGAACTGAATTTTTATGCTATATACCTTTCTATAAAAGCAATAACCGTCTTCTAACACTATGCTTTCTTAGTATTACTTAGAATTTTTATCAAAGTACTACCCGGTTTAGTAATATAATTATTAATTTTTAACAATCTTTATTATTCGAAAAGTATTTTTCAGAAGACTTACAGAGTGATATGAAAATGTAGGAAATGAAGCAGGCAACAAGCCATTGATCAACCTTAAGGTTTTCTATTCCTTTCCTTTTATGTACTAATATTATGTCTTAATTAGTCTCTCGTCTCAATTTATGTGACACCATTTAACTTGACACAAAATTTCAGAAAAAAAGAATTTTGATGTGGTAATTGGTATAAAACAAATCTTAGATATTTGTGTGGTATAATCCATTTTATTAAAGTAAAAGTTGTTTCTAATTATGGAAATATGACATTCTTTTTAAGATAGACTAAAAAGGAAAAAGTCATGTAAATTGGAAAAAAAGGGACATGGTTATACAAAATATGTACATAGTATATAGATAGTTTATACTTTATATTAGATTTACATATAATATACATATATTATATATTTATTATACATATACTATACATATATATACACAACATATACATTGTCGATGTATATGTTGTGTATATTTCGACTATATTTATAAACTAATATGTCGAATTGTATATATTCATAACTTTTCCTTTTTTTAATGGTGATATCCTTTAGGGTTATACACTTGGCAATCCAGTGACATTTCCTGAAGAACAGAATTACCAAATTCCTTTCAATCATGGTATGGGCCTAATTACTGATGGACTTTATGAGGTTGGTTCATATTTACTTTGTATTTACTTTAAGGGTATGCTTGGAAAGTCACCTGGTAATTGAAATTGTTGTAATTACTAGGATAGTGATTACCAGCCTAACAATTACGCCGACTTGTTTGTTTGCCACAGTGTAACTACAGTGTAATTACAAGTGTATTGTTTGGTTGCACAAGTTTAATCATGGTTATATTAAATTTTTAAAATAAAAGTTAATTACTAAAAATTAAAAATTACCAATATTTGACAAATAAGGGCTCTATAAAGGATATTAAATTAGGTATTAAGATATATATTGTCTTTTAAAAATATATTAATTGACAAATATATGTTCTTAACTAATATTATTAAAAAATAATTAATATATATATATTTTAAATTAGTATATTTTAATTAAGTTAATCATAAAAACTAAAAGTACATGATTTTTAAGAACATCATGAAATGCATGTTTGACAAAAAGATTAATATTATAGATATAATGTCATAAAATTAACATTTGACAAAAAGATAATCTATCAATTCTAACTACTAAAACAATGTGAAATATCAAGTCAATACTACTAAAACAAATAAATTGGAACCGAAAATATAACATAAATTCAAAATTCAACAAAAAAAATTTAATTCAATAAAAAAAATTAACATAATACTCTTATGTCAAATTCAACATAATGTACATAAATAAAATTCAAAAGAAAAGAAAAACGTAACATATAACCTTATTCAACAATGAGTTCTACTTTAATTTAAAAATTAGAATACTAACACAATTATGCTAAATAAAAAACAAATAAACAATAAATAATACGAACAATTACATGGAATCGCAAGAAGTAAAGGTTGGGAAATAAAAAGTAGGAAAATAAAATATAAATAATGTAAATAAAAAATATATTTTTAAAAATATTAGAATAATAAAAATAAAAAAGAATTTAAAATAATAGAAATAAAAAATAAATTAAAACAAAAATAAAAATAAAATAAAGAAACTAAAAAGTAACCAGCTTGTAATTACACCATGTAATTACCAATGTTATGACGTATAAGTATGAATAGTACCCATTAGTTACCTTTCGATCATGTCTTTAACAAAATTGTCATTGTCATGAAGTTTCATACTCCATGAGTGTAACTCCACAGACATTCTCCTGGAGCTTCACCTATGAAATTTGAAACTTCATGACAATGACTATTTTTCAATTATACGAGTTGAAAAGTGACTATTTATGAATTTTATCCGAATACTTTTTGTCAAACAATTTGGCACAAAAATGATGAGTTGATTCTTGTTGTAATATTTTTAGTCACTAAAGGAGACTTGCAAAGGTGAATATCGAAACATACGTCCTACAAGTGAACTATGTCTGCAATATCTTACAATTTTCAAAAAGGTAAAGTTGCATTTTTATAAAGGAGTCATATTATAGAATTGTTTAGAATAATTTACTTTATTTTAAATAGGTTGTAATTAATTTTTTTGTAGCTTGTAAGTGGTATATATAATCAACATATACTAGAGCCTCTTTGTGGATTAGACACTCCATTAAATCAGCAACAATTATTTGGTGAAAGAAGATCTCTTGGAGAGGATTTTGTCTTCTTGAAATATGATGATTCCATTTGTCAAGAAAGTCATGTAAGTCCCTCAATTGTTACTTCAAAGTATGAATATCTACACCAATTGAATATTGAGAAAGTTGCAGATGAATATATCGTGTGGGCAACTAGTTTAAACACATGATCGAAATATACACAACATATATAAGGAATTCCAAAGTCTCAAATTGGTTCCGACCTTGTTTTTCGATGTGAATTTAAGGATTTGTTTGAATACTTCTAGCACTGAATTCTATTTTGTAAATTCAACTTGACTTGTATGTGAATTTATGGATTTGTTTGAATACTTCCATTTGTTCTTCTTCTCCCAACCTAGTTTGAAGTTCATCAGCTTTCATCGTTGACGAACATCTGCACTAATAAGACAAAGCGATATAATTGAGATTGGGGGTGGGGGTGGCAGGTGGGGATTGATACAATTGAGATGAGGAGGGATCGATACATTCACGAAAAGGGGATTACAAGGATCTATACAATCGAGAAACCTGTACTCATTCTCTCCTTCCAGAAAGAATAAATGGATGGCAATTATATATTGTTGACCGCACCATAGGCTAGCTCATACACCAAATGTACGACTAGAATAGTACTTAGTCAAGTAGAAAGATCGACCTGAGAGCGAGGCAAGTAGAGAATGGGCTGAGACTTTATGCATGCTTTCTAATTTCAGATTGCTAAACTTGAGCTCTCATTTTACTGGGCAAATGACCCTAGAGTTCAAGAGGTTCTCCATGTTAGAAAGGTATGTATTTCAATTATTTGATTTGTACATATTGCTTAAAATTAAGAAGCAAGATACTAAATTTGTTTTTCTTCTTTTTATTTTTTGTGTTAGGAAAAAATATTAAGACCATGGGTGAGATGTAGGCGAACGATGAGGCATACAACTTACACATTCACTTTCATGAATAGTATACCTTATCATGTAAACCTTAGTTCTAAAGGTTATCGATCACTTATATACAGGTTTGTTAGTATTTTCACACTAAAATAATATTAATCATTCTTTAATGAGTGCTTCAAGTAATTTGATTGAGGTTGTTGTATATACGTAATGAGTTTATTTAAAAAATAATAGTGGTGATCATGACATGTTAGTTCCTTTTCAATCGACTCAAGCATGGATAAAGAATTTAAATTATTCTGTAACTGACGATTGGCGTCCCTGGATTGTTAATGGTCAAGTTGGAGGGTACGTTTATATTTTAAATTTGGCTTTTTGAAAATGGGAAGATACAATTAGTATCCTAAATGATGTCTCTTTTTTTGCAGTTACACGAGATCTTACTCTAATCATATGACATTTGCAACCGTGAAGGCAAGAAATCTATACTCTTCTATATATTCCCTCCATTTCAAGTTATTTTTCCCGTTTTTACTTGATACGAAGTTTAAGAAAATAAAAAAGAATTTTGAATCTTGCGATCTTAAATTAGATATGTAGAATGTACCAAAATGTCATTTAATCTTGTGATTTTAAATTTGTTACATAAAATATTGAAATTAAAGATTTGCAAAAAAAAAAAAAAAAAAGAAAGAAGAAAGGAAAGAGATACATTTTTCTTAAACGGATTAAAAAGAAAAGTAAAAAACGAATAGTCTGGTGCACTAAAGTTCTCGCTATGGACAGGGTCCGGGAAAAGGTCAGACCACAAATTAAAAGTCTATTGTACGCAACCTTATCTTGCAAGCTAAGTCTGCAAGAGGTTATTTCCACGGCTTGAATCTGTGACCTTTTGGTCACATGACAACAAGTTTACCAGTTACGGACTCCAAGGCTCTCTTTCGGGATTAAAAAGAAAAGTAAGACAAATAAATTAAAACAGAGGAAATATATGAATATATAATTTCAGATTTAATTGTAAAATTATGATCTTGTTACTTATATTCTCACATTTCTTAATATTTTGTTCTTTATTATTTTATTTTTTTTGCATGGTAGGGAGGAGGACACACAGCTCCAGAGTATAAACGTAAAGAGTGTTCTCATATGTTCAAAAGATGGATAACTCAACAACCTTTGTAAACTTGTTAATCCATGGAAGGGTCAACATCAAATTTATTTCTTAAAAATAATTGTCTTTGTGACAATTTGATGTTTTTCAACTAAATATGAGATGATATAAAAATCATTCTAGCATGTTGTTTGTATATGAAAGTGAGATTTCATTGAAAACAAATTGCCTTTCTTGAAAGATCTTGATATCAATAAGGGATATCATGTAAAAAAAAAAAAAAAGAGTTTAATTAATCGGAAGTTATGGTAGGATTGGAAAAAGAAGAAAAAGAAGAAGAAGAAGATATGGTAGGATGGATGAGAAACTTCTATTCTTAGTTAAAAGGATCGTATAATAGAAAATACTTTTCTTTATAGGATTACAAACTCTACACAATGCATATTTAAAACTATTTTTCTTCCTACCAAACACAAACCTCCTTGACTAGAGTGCTTATTGATTTAGTCTGATATCAGTCGGTTTACCAGTTATCAATTTATAATCATGCTAAATTAATAATCAAAGTAATAAGGTAGTTTTTAATTGATTTTTTGATTAATCGATTAGCGATTTTTCATCTTTTGATTTTCAATTTAACTAATAAGAAAATACTTATTCAAATATTTTTTTCTTTAATGCTTATTTAAATATATTTTTCTCTCTCTTATTTTCATTTATTCATAGATACAATTTTCACAAGGTATGTATTGCTAAAACAAACGTCATAAACTAATAAATATGAATAAAATGCTTATCTATCTAATCAAAACTACTAAAAAAAACTTTGTGAATGACTTGTGAAGATTATTATACTTCAAAGACATGAACCACCTATGTTATCAGTGTTAATAGTGTTGTAAAAGTTTTAAAGAGACCAAAAATATTCTCACACCATTTAAATCAAAGAGATTGAGGACATCAATTTCAAAGAGACAAGTAATACATAATTGAAATTACACCTAAAAAATCTGCATTAGACTTTATAAGTAAAGTTGAAAATATCAGGAACTGAAAAAATTATACCTCTAAATGTGAAGTTTGCGCTAATTTTTCTAGTTATATAATTCTTGTCAAATCTAACGGATCGAGTTTGATCGTTGATACTAAAAACATTAACTTCTGACAAATTAAAGAATCTAAATTAATCAGTACATACTTAAGGTTTATTTAGAGGTCACATGTTCGAACTATGGAAATAAGATCTTATAAAAATATAGTATAAGATTGCATACTATAGACTCTTATAATTTGACATTTTCTTAAACTCCACGCATAACAAGAAGCTAGTACATTGAACTGTTTTTTTAATGACTATTTTGTACCAAATACTCAAGTATAAGGACCTTTTTGTTATTTTCTCCCTCTTCTTCTTACTTCTTTATTCTCCTTAACCCCATTGATGGAACTCAAACAAACAATTCACACATGTTCACAATGACCATCTCAAAAAAAGCACTAAAAAAACACCCTTTCTCCTCCCTTACACCACCTCTCCACCACCCCTCCATGGTTCACCCCATCCCCACCAAGATTCATTAAACCCAATACACCCTTCTAGAAGCCATAAAAAACTCTTCCCATCTCTAGCCTTTGCGGATAGAGTTATTTGATATCTGTTACTGATAAAAAGTATTTCGTGAAATTTTGAGGTGGATAAAAATTAGCTCGGACACTATGATTAAAAAAAGGCGGAATACATATGTAGCCCCCTGAACTTGTTGATTTTTTCCGTATTGGCACCTTAATTAGACCATGTTTCTATTGAATCTCTAAATCCTTAATAAAGTGTGTCAATTAAACACAATTGTCTGACATGGCATGACATGTGCAATACACTCTCCAGAGAAGACTGAGAAGCCCTAATCTATTTTTATTTCTCTTTTTATTTTTCTCTTATCAATTGTCGGTCAAATTTACAAAAAAACAACAGATGCATAAGATACATAGAAATTACATACTTAGAACATAAGAGATCGAAAGATTTCTGTTTTCGACAATAATTAGATCTAGAATCTTTATAAGGATCTGAAGCTAAAACCATGGTGATTTTCTTTTCTTCTACGAAACAATTCAACTGGGTATGTGTATAATCATTGTTCAGAAAGAGAGAAATGTGTTTTTGCGTTTATTGGGAGAAGAAGAAGGAGTCGTTAAGAAAGGTTTGTTGACTTTGGGATAGAAATAAACCATTGGAGGGTTTCCAAAAGTTTGAATTTCAGATTCCACGGGGGAAATTTGAGTTCTTTCCTGTAGAATGTCGCGACTATGACCCCTGAATTGACGCTTTTGACCTTTGTAGCCATTTGTCTAAGCTCTTCTTGTGTCCTGCAATTTTTGGCCATTTTTATCTATGGTTTCTCTCTGAAAATTATGTTTGAGAAGTGAGAGAAAAATTGAAAAAGAAGAAAGAAATAGGACGAATGTAAGGGGAAAGACGGGTGATATTGGAAAAAGAGGGAGAAAGAAGAAACTAAGTATTTGGTATTAGCTCTTGATGCTTCAATGGTGGAAAGAGATGAAGGCTTCCCGAGGAAGAAGAAGACACAAAAAATGGGAAATTATTTTTTTCGTATTTTAATTTTGACTTTTTCTTCTTTGATGATGTGTATTTTTATCATTGGTTATAGTTTTCATGTCATGGCAAGTGACTTTCACGCTCTAAATCTAATCTAGGATTGTGCAATTTGTGCTCAATTGACATAGTTTGAATATAGTTGAGGTGCTCAATAGAAACATGACCTAATTAAGGTGTCAATACGGAAAAAACTAATAAGTTTAGGGTGTTGCGTATGTATTCCGCCTTAAAAAAATAAAATATAGGTCATGTTTAAAAAAAAAAAAAAAAAAAATTTAAAATTCAAGAATAGGTGAAAAGAAAAATAAAATTAAAAAAAATCCTCCCATTCTTCATTCCTGTTTTCTTCTTAACCCATTGATGGTCCTCAAACAAACAATTCACATATGTTCACAAATGACCATCTCAAGAAAAGCACTAAAAAACACCCTTTCTACTCCCTTACACCACCTCTCCACCACCACTACCACCACTACCACACCATGGTTCACCCCACCCCTACCCCCACCCCACCACCATCAAGACCCAATAGTCAAAACCCTTTCACAAGCCATAAAAAACTACCCCACTAAACCCCTTCAAACTTCCATCAAACCCCTCCTCCCATCACTTAAACCCCAACACATAATCAATCTAATTAACCTTAATCCACATTCATTAACCCCTTTGTCCCTCCTTTCTTTCTTCAATTGGCTTTCAACTTCTAAAAATTCAAGATTCACCCACACACTTGACACTTATTCCACTATGACCCTTTTTCTTTACACTCACAAAATGTACACACAAGGTCAATCTTTAATCAACACTATTGTTTCAAGAAAAGGTAAAGACTCAGCCTTTACTGTTTTTCAAGCATTCTTGAAAGCTAAAGGTACAAACTTTACATGTTTTGTTAATGTTTTGAGTGGAATTATTGATGCTTATTTGGATTTGGGGTTTGTTTATGATGCTATACAATGTTTTAGGCTTATACAAAAGCATAGAATTAAGTTCCCTTATGAAGGTTGTACTAAGGTTCTTGAATATTTGATGAAGTTTGATTCACCAATGGTCGCTTTTGATTTTTATAAGGAGATTTTGGAATATGGGTATCCACCAAATGTGTATTTCTTTAATGTTTTGATGAGTAAGCTGTGTAAGGAAGGTAAAATGATAGAAGCGCGATCGGTGTTTACGGAGATGTGGAAGAGGAATTTGAGGCCTAGTGTTGTTAGTTTTAATATTTTGATTAATGGGTATTGTAGATTAGGTGATATGGATGGAGGGTATAGGTTGAAAAGGGAAATGGAGGAAAGACGAATTTCGCCTGATGTTTATACGTATAGTGCGTTAATCAATGGGCTTTGTAAGAACTTTTGGATGAGTGATGCGAATGAGTTGTTTAATGAACTGTGTGTAAAAGGTTTGGTTCCGAATGTTGTTATCTTCACGACTTTGATTAATGGACATTGCAAGGATGGTAGCGTTGCTTTGGCCATGGAAGCTTATCAAGAAATGTTGAAGCAGGGGGTAGAACCAGATTTAATCACATATAACACGCTTGTTAATGGACTTTGTAAGAGTGGGGATGTAGGGGAGGCGAGGAAGCTCATTCATGTGATGATTGAAAAGGGTTTGAAGCCTGACAAGATCACATACACAACGGTTATTGATGGATGTTGTAAGGAAGGAGATTTAGATGGAGCATTTGAGATCAAGAAAATGATGGTTGATAACGATATTGAACTTGATGATGTAGCATATACAGCTGTTATTACAGGTTTGTGTAGGCAAGGGCGAATAGTTGATGCAGAAAGGATTTTAACTGAAATGTTGAATGCTGGTTTAAAGCCTGATGACCCCGTTTATACTGTAGTTATTGATGGTTTCTGTAAAAAGGGGGATATTAAGATGGGTTTTAAGTTGCTAAGGAAGATGCAAAGTAATGGACCTGCACCTAATGTTATAACTTACAATGTGCTTTTGAATGGTCTATGCAGACAAGGACAGATGCGAAACGCTGAAATGCTATTGCAAGCCATGCTTAATCTAGGTATAAATCCGGATGACATTACCTATAACATTCTTCTGGAAGGGCATTGTAAGCATGGGAATCCTGATGATTATGATAAGCTACGTGGTGAAATGGGACTTGTTCACGACTATGCTACCTATACTTCACTAGTTGGTAGCTTAAGTAGGAGCTCAAAACGTCAGCCGAAGAAGTCATTCATGTAATCAGAGAGCTCAAATCAATGGAACTGTGTGGGCTCCCTTGTTCTCCTTGGGAAATGAGTCTCATGTTGATCCATTGAACTTCCAGATGTTACCGAATAGCATTGAGAATGAATCAGCCGAAATTTCTCCTGGCTTTTGAATGATACTGTAAGATGAATACCAACGAATGCAATTTTGGATAAATTGATGAAGATAATGTTTGGTTTTGATGGCTTCTGATACCCCGTAGTTGCCAGGTGATCTTTCATTACCTCACAAAATTGCTTGAAAAAGATTAAAGTTCCTTTATTTTTCTTGTTCATCTTCTTCTTGTCATTGTATCCATTCTTAGTTTATAATACCAAAATAGAAAAAGACCAATAGTCTATATGGACCCTTGTGTGCATATAAGTATTTGTGTACATAGCTGCTACGTATTTGTTCTATTATCTTATCACAAACGCGGAATTTTTTTTAATAGAGTAATGATTTTATTAAAATGTTTGGGCATAAAACCTTGTGCACATACAAGAAGTACACAAAAAAGCAAAAATGAGCCACTTGATTCATAGAGGAATATTATTTTTAGCACGAAAAAGTAAAAGAAAAGGGAGACTGTTTCTTTTTAATACCCATCAAAAAAAAAGGAGAGTGTTTTGCAATTTAGAGAAGGAACTATCTTATGGGCCAAATGTGTCTAGTTCGGCAACTCCCAAAATTGGAAGTGGTTGAATTACCATGCACCACTACCTTGAGCGGGTTTACCACTTCCACCTATATTTCTGCCCCTATTCATGATAATTCCTTACTTCTTATTTGATCGATGTTGATCGTAGTCATCTTTCCTTGTTTGACTGTTGATTCGATGATGTACTTATTATATATTGACACTTCAATGAAACCTGTCCAATGTCAAATGCCATGTAGTTAGTGGTTTGAGCTTTTGGATACATTTTTGATTTGTTTTGCTAGTACTTGCTATTCATTGTGTCTAGTTTTGCATAACCAAGTTGGTCTCATTGTTTAGGCATACAATGTACATAGCTAAATAAATTAAGCTTTTCATAGTTGGGCCTATTAGACTCAAGTATCAACTGTATGATGCACATTTATGGTGCTAATTTTAACAATCTATTGCTATTCTGCGCTTTCATCTCTGTCTCTCTCCCTCCCCTCAACTTCTTTTCATTGTTTGGATTCGTTAAAACAAGGGATCTTGTGCCTTGGTCCTTTCTAGTTTCACTGTCTTTATGGTCCTTATTATCTTATTCCTTTTCTGGCGTTTTGCAGTGTCTTACCTTTCACTCGTTGAAGAATTTTAGAATTGCAATCTCAACATGTCAATGCTCTTCCCTAGGGACCTGCGAAAGGTATCTCACAAATAGCTATTCTTGAACCAGTCCATCAAGATTGCAGTCTTTATACAACCAGAGATGAAAGACAAATCTTTCTTCTCATAGTTGAGAAAAGGCCGAAAAGTCTGCTAGAGGAAGCAAGTACATCTCTAGTCAGCCTTGACGATCTGGCATGAGTGATGGAGACTACAAATCGAACACGATTAAGCTGAAGCTGTGACAATCCAAGATGACCTATGCCAAGTTCAAGCTAAGAGATGGAAACATATTTCAAGTATCCTTGTCTCTCTTAATAAACAAGATAAGCATACAGAGACGTGATCCGAGCAGTTTGTTTGGGCTTTTCCTCGAATGAATTGGTTGAAGTGCAACATGGATGGATGGTGCATGTCCAGGAAATATCCGGGAAGAGTTCTTATGGCTTTGTGTATGCGATGCATCGGGTGATCTTATATATGCACACAAGGAAATTCATGTTACTACAGACATGGAGGGAAAAGCTATTGCAATTAGAGAGGCTCTAAATATTGTGTGATGAAAATATATTGAGAGGATAAAATGGGAGTTGATGTGGTTTAATTTGGTACCATTTTACTTGTTCACTTATGATAGTTTGTCATTTTGTACTATCAACTTAGAGCATTCTATAATCTCTAAGTTAATACTAGCTTTTTCATAATAAATGTTAGCAACTTCATGCTCTTACATGATGTAAGGGACAAGTTTGATGTTATTAACAAAAGCAGTCGCTAGGTACCTTGCAACATCAACAACTTATCCAGTGTAATTCTACGAGTGGGATTCAAGGAGGATATCAGGATAGGATGTATACACACTTTACTTCTACCTTTGTGTGGTAGGGAGGTTGTCTTCGACGTATCCTTGGCTCAAAAGAGAAATTATCGAAGTACGAATGCAAAAACTTATGAAGGTATGAGACATATGAAGCAACAGACCATAGTACACATGAGAGAATAAGAAACTACGAAAACTTCACGACTATTAAATACTACTGCTAAGAAGGAAAGGACAATACCACCAAGCAAGGTGCCTAGCGTGCACTATTCAGCTTCAGCTCCATTCGTTTATATAAAGTAAAATATCTAAAATCTATAGTCAAACGCCTAGTAAACATCATAAAAAAGTAGAATTCAAAGTATTTTTTTATACTTTTTAAACATTACGACCTTACTTAACTATATAAAAAAAAAACTCAATATTTGAGAATTATTTTTATCCTAAAATTAAAATTAGGAAAATCTAGAGGGTCATTTGCACTTTTCCCCTATATTATTTATATCCATCAAGACAAATAATTTTTTCATGGGCATAATTTTATATTTTCGCAGCATAATATTCACAAGTTATATCCAATTAAGGAAAGTTTTTGTCAAGAAATTAAAAACCAATTCATTTGATGAACAAAAATTAAAAATCAATTCTTTTTTAAATACGATAACAACAATAAAATAGTGCAATCAAATGAAAAAACAAAGGCAAAATTTCACATATAGATAACTTAGAACTCTTCTAACTAACTTTTTAGTCTAAGTTTTACTAATTACAATTTATAGACTGTAGTTAGTGAAGAAATGCATAAAGACTCATTTATACAAATCTATTAGTCATTTTTTTTCTCAAGAATCAGTTACAAAAAGAATAATCCATCCATTTAAAAGGTAAGAGAGTGTAATTAAGACCCTTAATTATCTCCAACCTCCCACAATATTCTCCTTCCATATATTATCCTTTTAAATGCTGAAAAAAACTAAGAAAAAGGGAGAAAACAACATCAAAAATTCATAACAAGTATTGTGTGTATATATATATATGTACCAAAGTATACATGCAAGATATGTTTATATATATATATATATATGTACCAAAGTATACATTCAAGGTATGTTTAGTCTTATAAAATACATAAAACGAAAGTATATAAAGATTGTATAAATAGATTTGATACAATAAGTATAATAGGATGGCAACAAAAGTAAATTATTGAAATATTCATATGTATATCTATTATATATTGTACAAAATATTCAACTATACATATGAACATATACGTATATTCAATTATTCAAATATTCATATGTATATCTAAATAGATATGTATACTCTTGTAAAATATATAAAACTAAAGTACTCCTATATAAAGATTGTATAAATAGATATGATACAATAAGTATAACATGATGACAACAAAAGTAAATTATTCAAATATTCAAATGTATATCTATTATATACTGTACAAAATATTCAATTATACATATATGTATAAATAGATTTCATAGAATTCTAAAGATTGTATAAATAGATTTCAATACCTCTCGTCAATCTCCCAGATGGGATTTTATCAACCATTCGAATAAAGCAAATTGTTTAATGGGAAAATCCTAATTAAAATTGTAAAAATGGGGGAAATGGAAGGAAAATAATGTGATTAGATGAAGAAGAAGATAAAAAATTTAAACAAAAAAAAACAAAGAAAATCAAATATACACAACAATTGATGGATTATTCCAAAGGAAATCTTGTGCGGATGTTTAGGGATCATAATCTCGGATGACTAGGGAAAAATATTTTTGAAATCTTCTTAAGCTTATTTATTCCTTTCAATTGAAAATCAGTCAAAAAAATAGTCAATTAGGTGAGCTCCATAATTAATTACTCTCTATTACCTTTTTCTAATTTAAATTAAAAAGATATATACATTGCTTCATTTGTATATGAGGGCCCACATAATTAACTACTTTTCCAACTATCTTTAACCATAGAAAGTAATTATTTTAAACATTAATCATGTGAGGTAATTATTCTCTAAATTTATCTATGTTGTGTAATTTTTCCAAAAACAAATGATTGTAATTTTGATCCAGCAGGTTATGGTCAAACTGTAACAGCCCACTAAAAATCAATGGCTCCAGCCCAATCTTGCTCTAATGAATCCAAATTTTCAGCTAAATTTTGTCACAACTCAGTACCAAAACTTTGGAATTTTAATAGTCTGTCAGTGATTAGTTGGTAAACAAGAAAATCAAACTGCAACACCCATCAGCTGAACAAGTACCCACTTGATATCTAGCCATTTCTGATAAATTTATGCAATCTTGTACTCCAATTTTACATGCCCTTTTAGGTAATTCTTCAAATTCTTGATTTTTTTGTTTGTTTTTATTAAGTGGGATTATGTATTTTTGTTCATTATTTGATCCTAATCGTTGTTCTGATTGTAAAAATTTGTTCTTGGAATGTTTTGTTGCAGCTAAATTTTGTTACAACTCAGAGCCAAAAGTTGGGATTTTTTGTTTTTATTAAGTGGAGCTATGTGTTTTTGCTCATTATGTGATCCTAATTATAGTTCTTGATTATAAAAATTTGTTCTTGGAATGTATTGTTACAGCTAAATTGTGTCACAATTCAGAGCCAAAATTTGGAATTTTTTGTTTTTATTAAGTGGGGTTATTGCTCATTATTTGTTCCTAATTGTAGTTCTGATTGTAAAAATTTGTTCTTGGAATGTTTGGTTGCAGCTAAATTTTGTCACAACTCAGTGGCAAAAGTTGGAATTTTGATAGTCTCTCAGTGATTAGTTGGTGACCAAGAATATCAAACAGCAACGCCCCACTTGATTTCTAGTCATTCTTGATAAATTTCTTCAACCTGTAACTCCAGTTTTACATACCCTTATAGGTAATTCTTCAAATTCTTGATTTTTGCAAGTTTTAATTAAGTGGGGCTATGTGGTTTGTTCATTCTTTGATCCTAATTGTAGTTCTGATTATAAAAAATTGTTATTGGAATGTATTCTTACAGCTAAATTTGCTACTCCCTCCGTTTCAATTTGTTTGACCTTTTTTGACTTGGCACGTAGTTTAACAAAGTAAATAAGACTTTTGAATCTTGTGGTCTTAAATTATAAGATATGTCAAATGTACCAAAATGCCTTTTAATTTTGTGGTCTTAAACATGCCATGTAGAAAGTTGAAATTAGAGAGTCCCTAAAAGAAAGGAAAGGGTCATCCTTTTGGAAATAGACTAAAAAGGGAAGTAGGCGAAACAAATTGAAACGAGAGAGTACAATTCAGAGCCAAAAGTTGGAATTTTGATAGTCTCTCAGTGATTAGTTGGTGAACTAGAATATCAAACAGCAATACCACAGTTGATTTCTAGTCATTCTTGATAAATTTCTTCAATCTTTTACTCCAATTTTACATACCCTTTTAGGTAATCTTTCAAATTCTTGATTTTTGTTTGTTTTTATTACGTGGGATTATGTGTTTTTGTTCATTCTTTGATCCTGATTGTAGTTCTGATTATAAAAACTTGTTCTTGGAATGTATTGTTAACACTTTTGCAGTAGCTAGAGGAAAATGGTAGAAGTAGCTGATGATGATCATGGACAACAAGTTAAGCAGCCAGAAAAGAAGAAACCAGAGACTGAGGATGAAAAAAGGTCAAATCGTTATTCTATTAAGAATTTACCCTGTTCACTTTTTCATGAATTTATGAAAATAAGTGTTTTTTTAGCTTTCGTGTAGTTCAATTATAGTATTATCTTGTTGTAGTATTGTTACCTACTGTATGTTGTTTTTGTTACTGTCTGGTGTTTCTTGTACTTCCATTTACCTCTTTTTTTAGACTGTTGTTGTCTTGAGCTGAGGGTCTAACGAAAACAGCCTCTCTACCTATGAGGTAGAGGTAAGATCTACGCACACTCTACCCTCCACTTGGTGGGACTACACTGGATATGTTATTGTTGAAAAGTGTTTTTTTAGTTGTTAATTACTTTCTTTCAGGAAGCAAGAGACCGAGGATGAAAAAAGGTCAAATTTTTATTGTAATAAGAATTGACCCAGTTCACTTTTTCATGCAACAACAACATACCCAGTGTAATCCCACAAGTAGGTTCTGGTGAAGGTAGTGTGTACGCAGACCTTATCCTTACTTTGAGAGATAGAGAGGTTGTTTCCAATAGACCCTCGACTCAAGAAAGTTCACTTTATTCATGATTTTATAAAAATAGAAGTGTTTTTAGCTGTTATACATTTTCTTTCTTGAAAGAAGGAGATTGAGGTATGTTGTTGTTGTTGAAAGAAAGAGACCGAGGATGTTGTTGTAAAGAAAGAGACTGAGGATGACAAAAGGTCAACTTTATTCTGTTAAGAATTGAACCAACAACATGAACAACAACATACCCAGTGTCATCCCACAAGTGGGATCTGGGAGTGTAGAGTGTACGCAAACCTAGGACCTTGAGAGGTAGAGAGGTTGTTTCCGATAGACCCTCGGCTTAGCGGAAAAAGAAATAGTGTAAGTGAAGAAGCCATAGCAAAATACTATAGAAAACATGACATACTATTCTGAAAAAAGGAACATTAACTACAACAAAATAATACCATAATCGAAGTACATGAACCTACAGGAATAATACACGGCTAGTAGTATGGAAGGATAAGCAAGACAACATTCTATTACCTACTAACCTTCTACCCTAATCCGTGTTCTTCACAACCTTCTATCTAAGGTCATTTCCTCAGTTAGCTGAAATTGTGCCATGTCCGGGAAGGAAACTTGTTTGTGAAGCGTTTCAATTAAACTATGAAATTCTATGACCTCCCAAACTTGCAAGTTCCTCCTAAAACCTCAATGCCGTATGAACTTATTAACCTTGTACCTTTTGTGTTCGTTACACTGACATGAACTAATGAGAAAAGAAGTGTTTTGATGAAGTCTTTAGCTTTTATTCATAATTTTGTTCAATGATGACTGCAGAAGAAAAAAGATTGTTCCTGGAAGTTTGATGAAAGCTGTGGTGCGGCCTGGTGGTGGTGAATCAAAACCTGCTGAGGGTAATCAGGTATACTTTTGTATTTTAGGTTTCTGAATTATGTGTTTGTGATGATGATGAATGATGATTCATATTGATGCAAAAATCAGTTTCTGTGAGTCTTAGGTAGGAAAAAATATTGGCTACTTAATATGTTTTTGATGAATTTGAACAGGTCATATATCATTGTACAGTTAGAACACTGGATGGAGTTACAGTTGAATCGACACGGTCAGAGTTTGGAGGTAGGATTGATTTGTGGAACCTTTAAGAAGCTATAGGTGTTAGGGTAAACAACTTATGCAGAAGGATTAGGGATATAAACATGCTGCTTACTTCATTATTCTTGTTCGGAATACGGAATACCAAGTTATAGATTAGTACCACGATTAAATATATGGTGGTAGGATTTACAAATAGTTATTCGTGCTGGTAGTCATAGTGCTAGTTTTGTTTTAGAGTATTGGTGATGTTTGTTGTTTCAGATAGATCGTTTATAGTATTACTTTGTGGTAGTATTGTTTATGTTATTATATGTTGTACCAATACCTATTGTTTCTTGTTCCTATACTATGCCTTTTCTAGACTGTTTTTGTCTAGAGCTGGGGGTCTCTCTAGAAACAACCTCTCTATCTCACCTCTGAGGTAGTGGTATGGCCTGCATACACTTACCCTCCCCAGACCCCACTTTGTGGGAATATACTGGATATGTTGTTGTTGTTGTTGTTAGGATTTACAAATAAAAATTTCCACTTCTACATTTTGATTTTGTCTTCTGAATTTACTCAGTTTTATTTCCATCGTTACTTTAGGACTGCGCATTCGATTGCCATCGTTTCATTAATTTTTTTTAATTCTGTTTCTTGGAATGATTGCACTACTTTTTAGTTTTATGCTCTCTTAAATCTACTTAACATGAGCGCTATAATTTGGAGCATGTGAATCTTGCTTATTGCATTGAAATCTCATCTCTTTTACATTTTTATTACTGAGGCAAGGGTACCCCAATAAGGCATGTTCTGGGAAAAAGCAAGATCATTTTAGGATTGCTGGAGGGGATTCCAACAATGTTGAAGGGTGAAGTTGCGATGGTATATAATTTTGAATTTTTCATTTAGTTATTGCAACCCGAATCTGCATATTTAAAGTCTTCAAAAGTAAACAATTCATAACATGTTACATGTCTCTGCTAAATTATCTCAAAATTGTGAAGTTTTCTATATCTTCTCCAGTAATTTCTTATTAGTTTCATGACAAGAACATGTTAAATCTACTTTTTAGTAACCTCTTCAAAATTTAATATGCCTCCTATATTTGGATGCTGTTAAAGGGGATAAAATAGAAAAAATAATCTCTGATCATTTTCATAGGTATTATATGCCCCTTAAAATGAGCTTGTGAAGTCATTTTCTCTTTGTTCTTACATCTTTACATGGATGATATGAAAAGTCATATTCATAGCTTACTGTTTGTCTGCTAATATTATCTCAGTTCAAAATGAAACCTGAAATGCACTATGTAGAGAAGGACTGTCCAGTTGCTGCTCCGGATAACTTTCCCAAGGATTCTGAGCTTCATTTTGAGATTGAGCTGATTGAATTCTCCAAAGTGAAGGCAAGAATGCTCCTAAATCCTATTTAATGACATTGAAATTAAAGTTGCAATCCAGATCAATATGCTCCCTCTAGTTCCTTGGTGCTCTCTGTCATGTACTCATATGAATTGGTGCCTTCATAGCCTTGTTGGAGCTGTATGTGCTGCTATTTATTCGTGACTATGGCACCTGTTGATAACTTGATATCACTTATATTGTCCCTTGTTTAGTATGATGATGATATGAAATAAGCTTAAATGAAGAGGTACGGATTCATATAGCCTAACCCAACTTGATTGGGACTGAGGCGTAGTTGTGCTTGTAGTATGGTATCCTATCTTTTATACTGCATCTTATTTTTGCAAATTGCTACTAGAAGAGTGGTGGTACTACGAAAAGAAATGTTCCGCTTAGAAGAAATCAATAGCTATCATTTAAGGCAGTTCCTATCATTTTCGTTTCTTCCCTTTTCTCTAGATCTTTGTAGTTTGGTTTCGTTAGTTTTTTACCTTCTCAGATCAGTACGAAATTTCCCCAAGTTGTGCCAAAGCTTTTCTGTCAGATCTTTGAATTCTTACTTTTCCCCCCTCTTTTAGAAATTTTGGCAGTTTCATTTATGGTAGGATGTATCTCAAAAATTCGTCTATTTCTTTTCATTCTCAGGTGATCACCGATGATTTGGGAGTCCTTAAAAAGGTACACAGGTTTCTGCTTAACAGTTATTTTTCCTTCATCCACACCCACACCTTAAGTAACCTATTTGAACACTTGGGTGAAATGTATGTGAGTACATACATACTCGGTGTGATAAGCAGCAGTTTTGATAGCTTGCAATTTTCGAGCATATAGTGGCAACGACATGAATGAGAATTGTTATAGCGAGATGTGGTTTCAGAATGGCATAATGAACTTAAGTGTATTAGATGTAATAAGTGAAATGATTGTTTTGGAATGTTAAACAGGTTATAGAAGAAGGACAAAGCTGGGAAACACCTCGGGAACCTTATGAAGTAAAAGCTTGGTAGAAACCCTTCGTTCTCCTGAGGCTCCTATTTCCTATGGATGCTGCATTGATAGTTCTAAAAATGCGAGTCTGTAAGTGTCAGTCAAATGTGTATAATCTGAATTATGATTTATTGTAGGATTTCGGCGAAGTCAGGAGATGGCAAAGTGATTCTATCGCGGACTCAGGATGAGCCATATTTCTTCACATTTGGTAAATCTGAGGTTCGGTAATGATTTCCATACCTTGTGAAATTTTTTCTATACGCTCTTTGATCACAGGTGTTTGGATGCCAACTTCTTTAGTCTTGCTGTCCAGGAGGACTTCAGGGTTTGAATTTCCTTTTATCTTGACCGCGATGTATCTAATCATGGATTCTATTTTCACAAACTCTAGGTACCCAAAGGTCTCGAACTGGGAATAGCGACCATGCCACGTGGAGAGAAAGCAGTCATTTATGTTAAAAGCCAATATTATACAGAATCTACTTTAATGCCTGTGGTAGAAGGTGTAGACGAAGTTCATTTTGAGGTGGAACTTGTCCATTTTATTCAGGTAGATGCTGTATCTTTCTATTGAGGGACATATTCTTTTATGTATCTTTTTCAATTCTTAATCTTCAACTTCCAGTCACAATATCGCTGAAACAATGTCTTTGCGATATTACATGGAATCTTCATTTGACTTGACATACCCGTCCTGAGCAGATGACACATGAGTTTCAATACTTTGAGAAGATCCTTAAATTTGGTGTTTCCTCAGCCTTGTCACTATAATTTGATGCATTTTTTGAATGTAATCATGATGTTCTGACTTGTCCTTGATCATATTTTCTCCATTGGTAGGACGTGTTTCATTATTATTATGGCCACCTTACCATTATCTTTGATTTCTAATGCTAGCATTCCATTTTCATGAGGATAACGTGAACAAGGTACCAAAAAACGTTAATATATATATATATATATATATATATATATATTCAATGACCTTCATGTGTCACTATTCTTGACTAATAGCTTGAGGCCAAAAGAAAGGAACATGCTTCTTTAAAGCACAAGTTATAGTTTGTTCTATATCCCAAGGTTTGATTTTGGTTTCTCTTATTTGTTTCCGATTTTTGGCCTCTTTGAGCAATAATGACCTGAAGATGCTAAAAGAGGATAAAGTAGACCTAAAATCATATGGAAGGAGGTTGTCTCAAAGACTTAAAATCTAGGTGAATCAATGCTGACATAGCTAAGGCCTAAGAACAGAACAAAATAGAAGCAAAGGATCCATTATAGTTGATATCGACTAGTCAGCTTTAGACTTAGCTGCTATTGTTAACACTTACATTAGGTCGATGTTAGTCAGGAATCATTTTAGTCTAGTTATAAACTTATTTGTCACTAGGGGATAAGTCTGAGATTTAGGGGACCTGTAGAATTAGAAAACTCCTAATTTTCCGTATAAGACATTATTTAGTAATGGAATGAAATTGGTCAAGATAAAGCGGAATGAATGTATAAATTCGTATGCCCGACCCAAACTAATTGGATTGAAGCATGATAGATTGAATGATTGTATATTGAGATATGAGAATGTTGGGAGGATAAATCAAGGGTGCTTTTTATGCATTTGCTTATTATTTTGGGAAAGTAAAGGTGGTATTCTCTTAAATTTCAACTACCTGCTTTTTATATTTTTATGATGCATTTCAATGCTAAGAGATGATTGATCATGTGTAAATTGCCACCAAATGATCCTCTGATGCTTGCAGGCCCTCCTTCGTCTGCTCAAAGGGCCTGACTTTTGTGTAAAAGAAAGAAGTTGTCGCTCAATTTTTCTTTTACTTTTTTCTTTGCTTTGAAGAATCTAAATGTGTATATTGTTGACTCAGGTGCGGGATGTGCTTGGCGATGGACGCCTCATAAAACGCCGAATACGTGATGGAAGAGGTACTGTTGAGACTTAAGTTTCAAGCATAATTTTGAGCTTATATACCTCTTCGACCTCTCATCACTATGATCCTTCAAGTTCTGCTGAATATAGCTGAATGGAAAAAATACAATTGAGTTCTGATTTTGGTTTCCTAATACTACTTTTATCGGAATCAAATAGTTTATCTGGGGTCCTACAATGCCTCTTTTTGTTTTCCATACGGTGATTCATTATGTTCCCTTGTTTCACACAGGATTTGCTTCCCTAGGTTAACATCCTTTTTCACGATATATTGATTATCATTCGCTAGTATCAAACTTCGGTATTTATGATTGACACGACACTTATCATCCTACACTATTTTGAGTAGCTAAACTCATATATTTAACTTAACCTGGTTTGCTTATTAGCTCCCTTTGGGGTAATACAATTGAATTTGGCATAACCTCAAATTTGTTGCATCTCTTAGACAACAAATATGCTATAATAACCTACCCTAGTTGTGTGAATAGCTTAAGGGTCATTATCACCTTCTGCACTTTGTCCATTGATAGGACCTTTTTTACTGGATTTAGCATCTTCAGATTGTCAAGTCTTAGAGACTGCGAGGAGCTATGTCCAGCAGTGAGGTGCAAAGACTTGGATGTTGAAACTTGAAATACAAAATCCAGCAAGAGCCATTTCAAATTATATTGCATCACGACATTCATTTTATGATTCTATGTTATTGACTAGTGTCTGATGCCCACTGATTTATTCTATGACCCCTTGAGTCGCGACCAACACTTATTGACGGACAGCAGGACCTTGACTATTGTAGGTTTAAACGTTCTTGATTATGGATTTTGTTGTAGGATATGCCTTCATGGCAAGAAATGATAAATTATTTTGCTTGGTTTCTATATGGAGTCGACAGTTTGGTATTTTCTATTGGACCTGCTTGATAAGCTTTCTTAACGCTTGTATTTAAGATCTTACCTATTTGATGGAGGTGTTAGATGTTCTTGTCAATTCAATGCGATGTACACCTTTATGTTGTTTGTTCTTTTGCGTTTTTAGTCACATGAGTTGAAGCTTATCGATGATAAGGTAATATTAACTGAAAAGCTTTCTCACTTGTATGAAATGATTAGGTGAATTTCCTATGGATTGTCCTCTGCAAGACAGTCTACTGCGTGTACACTACAAAGGTTTGCTTCTTAATGAAGAAAAGACGGTATTCTATGATACAAGAACTAACAACAATGGTCAGCCTTTAGAGTTCAGCTCTGGAGAAGGGCTTGTAAGTCCTTTGACCTATAACATGATCTATTCCTTGTTTTTGTTTTAACTTTTTATTTCACTTACGTAGGAGGTAAACATTCTTTTGCTTTTAACTCTTTCAGTTTGTATGATTGAGTTCTCCATTTTCTACATCAGGTTCCTCAAGGGTTTGAGATGTCCGTTCGTCTGATGTTGCCTGGAGAGGTATCTCTTGTAACATGCCCGCCTGATTATGCTTATGACAAATTTGAAAGGTTAGGAGGTAGAAACCTTGGGCTTGTACTTCTGCCTTTTCTTGGTGCTCCCCGATGAAAACAAACACGTCTTTTCTGATCAGAACTTTCCGCTAATAGTAGCATTTTACAATTCGTTTTTCATGGGCTCAGGCCAGCTAATGTTCCTGAAGGTGCTTACGTGCAATGGGAGATTGAGCTTCTTGACTTTAACACACCGAAGGTAAAGTTACCAATAGTGGGGTATAAAAGATATTACAATACGGTGATATAAGGGGAAAGGATTTGCATGCACTGGTGAAGAATGTCATGTTCTTGATTTCTCTAGTTCATAGGACTGAATCTGTGTGCTGTCCATGCCATTGCAGGACTGGACTGGTTTCAGTTTCAGAAAAATAATGGACGATGTAGAGAAGATCAAAGGCACGGTATGTATCAAACTTATATGTGCAGAAGATTTGAGTAGTACAGAACAGATAATCTGCTACTTTTGAAATGATTATTGAGTTTCCATGGTAAATACATGTCTATAGCTTGGAGTATGATTGGTATATGCATCCGTTTGTCCTTACACTAGTCTGGATGCTTGGACTAGGTTTAGTTCCGCAACTGTTAACTTGTACTCTGATATTTATCCTTTAAGAAAGTTTGCTTTTTTAGTTGGAAATGCGATAGTCTCGTTCCTGGTTTAGTCTGTCATACCTGGATAGAAATGGTTACCACAGACCTAGTATTTATTCATTTTAAGGAAAGTCATTTGCTGCAACGTGTTCCTTTTTCAGGGTAACAGGCTTTTCAAGGAAGGGAAATTTGAACTTGCCAAAGCAAAGTATGAGAAGGCAAGTGCGGTTTTCTCTCTTCTCTCTCTCGGGATCTCTGTTCATTTGATTGTTCCTTTCACAAGTTGTGATTGGAGCTCTATTACATTGTATTTTCATTCAAGGAGGACTTAATAACGTGACTTATGTTGGTTTTTTGTAGTGTTAGCATCGTGATCTATTTTAACCAAGACGGTATTCCTTGGGCAAGCAAAGCCACTAAATTTTTTGCTACCAAATAAGTTTCTTAAGCTATTTGTTTTTTTAATTAATTATAATCGTCAGAGTTTTAATACTTAAAGCTTAAGACTTTTGATCGATTGCTCCTCCATTTCATTGCTTTCTGATCTCTATTCCAAATCAATCAAGAACCTTGGAATTTGCTTTCTATAAATGTCCATTCAAAATTAAATTATGTTGCCAGCTATTGAATCCTCAAACTACACATTCATGAGAAACCAGGGTCCTATAAAGTTAGATTATCCATTTTATGCAGCATTTCTATTTGGATTGCTTAGGAATTCTCAACTTTATTTGTGGATTTTAAACTTGTATTTTTCTTGCAGGTGCTTCGTGAGTTTAATCATGTTCATCCTCAGGATGACGAAGAGGGAAAGGAATTTGCAAACACCAGGGTAATTTTGTTGGCAGAAAATATTATATTGTTGTTTTTTTTTTTCAAAAAAGGGGAAAATTTGCTTTCGTTACAATTGAAATGATTAGTTATATTTCTTTTCTGTCGATTTTCGACTTCCTAAAGGTTGTTTTTTCTTCCTTGTGATTGTACAAAGAATTTGTTGCATCTCAATGTTGCTGCCTGCTTACTGAAATTGGGAGAGCATAAGAAGTCAATTGAGGCGTGCAATAAGGTGACTCTCAAACTTTGTGCTAGCAGGCATATATGCAGGCCTCGCTTTTGAATCCTGATGGTATTGTGTAGGTGTTAGATGCAAATCCTGTTCATGTGAAAGCTCTCTATCGACGTGGGATGGCTTACATGGCTTCCGGAGATTTTGAAGAAGCAAGAGCTGATTTCAATAAGGTAGTTTCTTCTTCTTGTATTTAGGTTATTAGTGCACAAGGTACTGAGGTATTTGGTATTTCACAAACATGGAACTCGCCCTGTTGACCGTATTGTTGCTTGAATTGGATAACCCCTCAACTTTAAAACAGTCTAGGTCTTGCAGACTTCCACTATCATTTTGTGAGAAACACCGTAAACAATGGCAAATGTTGATTAAAGATCTCAATGTAAAGATTTAAAATGTCTTTCCCAGGTTTTGAAATAACTAACACAGAACACTATCCCTGCAAGTCTTTATCATCAATGTAGAGTGCAATACTAGCACATACCGAGTGACATGAACACCAACCCTCAGTATTTATCATCAATGTCGGATGCTATGACCAGTAAATAGCGAGTGATGTGTGTCACTTTTGAATGTTATTATAAGAATCTTTAATGCAGCCATTTTTGAGTTTTAGAGGCTGACTAGATCAGAGACGAAGAGGTTTTATTTCCACATTTTAGAGTAGTTAAGCATTCCTGGCTTATTTTTCCATTAGAGTTAAGTTTTATTCTGATGTTTGATGTTGCGAGTTGCGACTATTGGAAACCACCTCTCTACTTCTCCAAGTTTTATTCTAAGGTCTGTGTACACACTACCCTCCCCAGACTCCCCTTGTGGGATTACACTGGGTATGTTGTTTGTTGTTAGATGCTGTGAGATTGTCCTAAGTTACACGTGCAACGCTTGTAGATGATGAGCGTCGACAAGTCATCTGAGGCGAGTGCTAAGGCAGCTCTTTTGAAACTGAAAAAGGAGGAACAGGTAAGTAGTTGTATTATGCATAAACTTTTTATGCATTTTAGCTTTTCAACTCTAATTTCCCCAATCATTTGTCCGAGCAGGAAGTTGAGAGGAAGGTTCGTAAGCAATTTAAGGGACTGTTTGACAAAAGACCAGGTGAAATCGCAGAAGTCGGGGCTAATGACAGAGGGGATGAGGCTACAGGTGAAAATGTTGAAAAGGATGATCTTGATAATTTAGATGACCACGAAGAGAGAACTCATCAAACCACAGCGCCTCCATCTCCGCCTGGTATTTTGTCCCAATTGAGAAAGCTTTTCGTGTCAGTTGGCCTAAACCGCTGCACCATATTGTGAGGGTTCAAAACAACGGAAGTGTTGTAGAAGCTCTCCCCCCAAAAAAACCATAGAAGGTGATTGCTCATTGTGATTAACACAATAAATTGATGAACATGAGAAAACAGATGACAGAAAATTTCTATATTTTGACATAGATGATGTTGTAGTCAGAGGCGGATCCAGGATTTGGAGTCTCCGGGTGCCAAGTAGACTCATCGATTAAATCAACCGGAGACTCCAAATCCTATATGCGAGCCAATTTATGACCAAGGGGTTCATTCGAACCCCCTTCGGCAAAAAACTATACTATTTATACATGATTAAAATTATTTTATATATATATATATATATATATATATATATTATATATTGAACCCCCTTCGACTAGTTCGTGTGTTTACTTTTTTCGAT
Organism: Capsicum rhomboideum; assembly: GCA_031232105.1. Classification (NCBI taxonomy): domain Eukaryota; kingdom Viridiplantae; phylum Streptophyta; class Magnoliopsida; order Solanales; family Solanaceae; genus Capsicum; species Capsicum rhomboideum. Next base: position 52,087,211 of record CP124707.1, read on the forward strand.
TTTGAACCCTCTTAGATTTTGACTGCTTCAGCTTTTTTACTTATTCTAAAAGAGAAAACAAAAATATCTTTCAAAGTTACAAAGGGTTGTGGACATTGAGAAAGCAGCGAGAGAAGCAGTAAGAAGTGCGATGGGGTTGTTGGCAGAGCCGGTTTAGGAAGAAGATCGAATGGACAGATTTTTATTAAAAGTTGATGAGAGAGAAAGAGAACAAAACTTATTCATCTTTTAATTTTATATTAAACAAATACTAATTAATAAGAAGTTAAAGAAAAGTCATAAATTTTTATTAAACAAATACTAATTAATAAGAAAATAAAGAAAAGTTAAAGAAGGAACACAACTGAATTTAACTTAAAAAAATTAAGTTGCCAACAGGTTTCAAACCTGTGCACCTTGGGCGGAATAAATGACCCTCTGCCACTGGCACCATCAGCCACTTTGGTTCTTTGGGTGGCAAGTGTATTATTTATACATATTCTGTATATATATTACTTATATATATAAAGTTTCCGTTGAAGTTTGCGGGTGGCGTGGCACCCCCGACGGAATGAATAAATCCGCCCCTGGTTGTAGTTGTTCACAGAGATGTTATGGAGTTCTTGTTCTAAAAATGGAATTTTCCTTTCTACCTATGAGGCCAGTGTATTGGAATTTTACAAATTATAGCTCTGTTGAGGATAATGACTAATCTGAATCATTTCATCTTCTAATTTACTTTCTTCATTTACTACTGTGTACTTATCTTTCTTTAGACTCTTAAAAGTTGTGTCAATGATAGTACAATCAACCTCTCCATAACGGCGTCATATGTCTGAATATCTTTTCGCTGTTATGGAGAACATATAATATGCATAATATGATAACATGAAAATAACGAAGTGGTTAAACTTAATTGGCGAGATCCGTGAGGTCAGGTTTAAATCTCAACGGAAGCAAAATATTAGTTGATTTCTTTTCATATGTTCAAACTTTGATGCACGGAGTTAATTGATATCTATGTTGTTGGAAAATAGCATGTCTCAAGAAATTAGTCGAGGTGCGCATAAGTTTAAATCTCAACAAAAGTAAAATATTAGGGGATTTCTTACCATTTATTCAAGCTTTAATGGACGAAATTATCTAATATTTATATTGACGGAAAGGTGTGCCGTGTACGGTTCTTACTTCGTGAAATGAGTCGAGGTGAACACTCTTTTTAAGTGTCACTATTTTCTACTCTAAAACGGAGGTCTGGTGATACCTGTCCCGTAGACTAATAATAAGCCAAAGAATCCACTATAATATTATATAAATTCTCATAGAAATTTAAATAAATTTAGATATATAAAAGTACTATAGTACACAGGGATTATCCCAATAAAGAGAAAAAAGTACTAATGAAATTATGGACAAAAGTGCATAGGGATTTACTCATTGGACCAATGAGAACAGTACAAAATAAAAACAAATTTTGCCGTCAATTTTGAAGAAAAAAAAATTGGAGTCCAGAAAGTTTTTATTTGAATCCAGCATATAAAGCACATAAATTGCCTAGTCTATTTTCCAATGATTGGAGAGATATAAGTTCATGATACATATGAGACAAGGCAAAAAAACTCTATCTGTCCTAGTCTTGATGGACAAAATTACCTGAATGCATCGTCGGTGGGAAGTATCTCGTAGATTTAGTCGAGGTGTGTAAAAGCTGACCCGGACACCATAATTATCAAAAAAAAAATATCATGATATATACTTTTGTGATACAATTTAAGCTTTGATAAAATTTCAAATTCAAAGATTTTGTTGAACAAAATTAACTGAAAATGAGAATTCTAACATATTTTGTGTCTAATAAAACAATTTTTAAGTAAAGTTCTTCGTATAGATTATTAACTTGGAAAATAATGAGCGCAATTATAATCGTTTAAATTAAGGTTAGGTCTTATTTTCAGTTCAAAAATAAGTCATTGGTGCAACTATTGCTAGTGGTTGCTTCTTATTCAAAACATCCATTCTTCATTCGCATAGAGATTCAATCGTTAAAATCAATACCAAAAGGTCATAAAATTCAAGGTGCAAACGAATCAAACTGACGACTAAGGCTATAGTCTAATAGTACGATGGAAGTCTTATATTTTATATGTGTAAGTGTTGAAACTGAGAATCTAAGTGTAGGAAAAGAGGAATATAGTAGCAGTCATAGAGAGAAGATTTGGGAGAAGAGAAACTTTCTTATTATCAAAAGAAAACTAAACTGTACAAGCTGATACTAATCCTATTTATATTGAGCTAACACCGACTACACTGATTTAATCATAATTGGTTACAGCTGTATCCTAACTAACTAAGTACAACTCCTGTAATGCATAACTAACTATGTACAACACATCAAAGCATGAAAAATATTATTTCAATCAGCTAAACTTTCAATACTCCCCCTCAAGTTGGGTGGTGGAACATGTTGATCATTCCCAACTTGTAGAGCAGGTTGTCATGCTGTTGTTTTCCAAGTCCTTTGGTCAGTATATCTGCAACCTGTTCCTTGCTTCCCACATGATCTGTTTGAATCAAACCTTCTTGTATTCTCTCCCTGATGAAATGACAATCAATTTCTATGTGTTTTGTTCTCTCATGGTACATTGGATTTGATGCTATCTGAATTGCAGCCTTATTGTCACAGAACAGTCTCATAGGTTCTTCATTGCTTACTCCTAATTCTTTCATCAAACCATGTATCCATACCAACTCTGCTACTGTGCTTGCCATACTTCTATATTCAGCTTCAGCAGTACTTCTTGAAACTGTTGATTGTTTCTTGGATTTCCAAGACACCAAAGAATCACCCAGCTTGATACAATAACCTGTAACTGACCTCCTTGTCATAGAACATGCAACCCAATCAGCATCACAATATGCTGTTACTACTTCAGACTTCTTACTACTCATAAGCAACCCAAGGCCTGGTTGCCCTTTAATATATCTCACAACATGTAAGGCTGCCTGCCAGTGTGACTCTTTTGGCTCATGCATGAACTGACTCAAGCACTGAACTGCAAAAGAAATATCTGGTCTTGTGATTGCCAGATATAGAAGCTTTCCTATTATCCTTTGATATCCACTTTTGTCTGCAAACAATTTATCATCCTGTTGTCCCAAATATCTGTCAAGTTCAGCACTTGTAAGTTTGTGATTTTGCTCTAGTGGTGTTGAAGAAGGTTTTGCTCCCCCTAGACCACACTCAGAAATCAGCTCCAAAGCATACTTTCTCTGATTCATTAATATTCCCTTTGTAGATCTTGCAAATTCTATCCCTAGGAAATATCTTAAATCACCCAAGTCTTTCATCTTGAAGTTGTGATTGAGTGTGTTCTTTGCTTCTTGTATTAGAGTTGCACTACTACCTGTGATCAGAAGATCATCTACATATACTAATATAATGACAATCCCAACTTTACACTTCTTAGTGAACAAAGAATAATCCAGTTTACTCTGACAGTAGCCAGCTTGAACAAGAGCAGAAGTGAGTTTGAGATTCCATTGTCTACTAGCCTGTTTGAGACCATAAAGTGATTTGTGTAGCCTGCATACTTTAGACTCCCCCTGGCTACCAAATCCTTGAGGCAATGTCATGTAGACTTCTTCTATAAGATCACCCTGAAGAAAAGCATTATAGACATCCATTTGGGAAATAAACCAAGAGTTTTGTGCGGCTAACGCTATAACACTTCGAACAGTGACCATCTTTACAACAGGGGAAAAAGTGTCATGGAAATCTAACCCCTCCTGTTGAGTAAAACCCTTAGCAACCAGCCTTGCCTTATACCTTTCAACAGAGCCATCTGCCTTATACTTCACCTTATACACCCACTTACAACCTATAGGAGTCTTACCTGCTGGCAGGTCAACTATTTCCCAGGTGTTGTTGTCACAAAGAGCGTTTATCTCAAGTTGCATAGCTTGAACCCAGAGATCATCTTGAGCTGCCTGATCAAAAGAGGTAGGCTCAAGGATGGAAGATGTGGAGGTGAGAAAGGCTCTATAACTAGAGGATAAGTGAGCATAAGAGACACAGTGGGAAATAGGATAAGGAGTAGTAGACTTGTGCTGAAAATCAGTAAGCCAAATGGGAGGTTTGGATGCTCTGGAGGATCTTCTAAGTGGAATAGTAGAAGTAGAAGGTGAGGAAGTAGATTCAGAAAGAGTAGGAGCAGGGGATAAAACATGCTCAATGTTTGGTCTTGTAGTGGTAGGAATACTAGAATCAGATGAAGCTGGAATAGGAGGAGGATCAGAGTGATAAAGAATAGAAGAATCAAGTGGTGTAGGCTGAATGGAGGAAAGGAGAAAAGTAGATTTAGGAAATAGAAAAGGAAAAACTGATTCTCTAAAAGTGACATCTCTATTGACAAATAAAGAACCAGTAGCAATATCATAAATTTTGTAGCCTTTTTGAGTAGAAGAGTATCCTAAGAAAACACCAGGAACAACTTTGGAAGAGAACTTATCAGAATAGAAAGGTTTGGTGGCATAACAGAGGCAACCAAAAACTTTCAGGTGAAGAAATGAAGGTGGCTTACCATAAAACAGTTCATAAGGGGATTTACCAGACAAAACATGAGAGGGTAGTATATTGATGAGATAGACAGCAGTTAAGACGCAGTCCCCCCAAAATTTCAAAGGTGCATGAGCTTGGAATCTAAGAGCTCTTGCCATTTCAAGAATGTGTCTGTGTTTACGTTCAGCAATACCATTTTGTTGAGGGGTATGGACACAAGAACTTTGGTGTATAATCCCTAAAGAGTTGAACAATTCATTACATTGAGTGTTGAAGAACTCAAGACCATTATCAGTTCTTAGAATCTTAACAGATGCTGAAAATTGAGTCTTGATTAAAGCAAGAAATGTTTTAATATGAGTAATGACATCACTTTTGAATTTCATCAAATAAACCCAAACCATTCGAGAAAAGTCATCAACAATAGTAAGAAAGTACTTAAAACCATTGTAGGTACATTGTCTATATGGACCCCATACATCCACGTGTACAACATCAAAAAGAGAAACTGTTTTCTTATGACTATGAGGAAAAGGGAGTCTAGTTTGTCTTGAAAGGGGACAAACAGTACATGAAGAAGTATCTTTATGGATCATCAAATGTTTTATTGAGTCTATTTGTTGTAGAACTGGATAAGGAGCATGTCCAAGTCTTTGATGCCAAACTTCAGCAGATGGTGTGACTGTGGACTGCTGTGAAACTGAGACATTTGTAGATTGAATATGAGTAGCATTAGAAACTGTAGGATTGATGGGTTGAGCAGATACATTGGCAAGTGATGATGATGGTGTGGTTGCACATTTAAGGATGTAGAGACCACCCTGCAACTTACCAATCCCCCTCACCTTGCCAGTGCAGAGGTCCTGAAATAGACAGATTTCAGGATAGAAAGAAGCACAACAATGGAGGTCTTTGGTTAATTTGGAAATGGAAAGTAAATTGCACTGGAAGTTAGGAATGTACAAAACATTATCTAAGTGCAAAAAATCAGATAATGTAGTGGAACCAATATGAGAGACATAGGTAGAAGTTCCATCAGGTAGATGAACTTTATTGGATTTAGAGAGATCAACAGTTTTAGGATTGTTAATAAGATCCAAGCTAGAAACCATATGATTTGTAGCCCCTGTGTCAACTACCCATGATTTAGCAACACTATATGCAGTAAAACAGCTACAAGTGTAAGAGCAATGACAAGTAGAAGTAGGTGATGATATACCTGCCATGTTCACTGCGGCTTCACCCTGATCTGACTCTTTGTCTATCATCTTAATGATCTGATTGTACTGCTGTGGGGAGAACATTGGCACTAGATTAGCTGGCAACTGATGTGCATGTTGGTTGTAGTTCTGGTTATGTGAACCATATCCTCCTCCATGATGTCCAACACCTGCATATGATTCCATTCCAGGGTATGAATAGCCAGATTCCATACTATCATGTGATCCACCAAGTGATGGTTTGTAGCTGCATTCCCCATAGTTAGCATTGTGAGCTGTATGCCCTTTATTTCCTCCAAAAAACTTATTTTTAGGCTTCTCATCCCCTTCATCAGGCTTCTTTTGATAGAGTTTATGACCAGGTGGATATCCTACCCTTCTGTAACATATACCATAAGTATGACCCTTCCTGTGACAAAAAGTGCAATAGTCGTTACTATTCTTCTTAAATCTGTTATATTGGGATGAAACCAGTGCAGTAGTGGCATTCAAGTTCAGATGCCCCATGGAACTTGAACCTTGAGAGACCATGGTAGATTGAATCCTTTGACTTTCATCTTGCAGCAACATGTTGTATGCTTGGTTTATGGAAGGGGCAGGTGTAGTCATTAAGATTTGGCTACGAGCTTGACTGTATGTTTCATTCAGGCCCATTAGAAACTGCATAAGCCTCTGTTGCTCCATGTGCTCAGCATAAACTTTAGACTTGTCACAACACTGCGGTATTGGTAACAGGGCAGAATAATTTTCCCAGGCCGACTTCAATTTAGAGAAAAATTCTGAAACGGAAGAGGTTCCCTGTGTTATAGTGCAGATATCAAGATGAACCTGATATATCCTAGTTAGGTCCTTCTTCGCAAATCTCTCCTTGAGATCCTTCCAAACAGCCGCTGCATTGGTCGAGTATACCATGCCATTTGCCAACTCCTTCGACATAGTGTTTAGCAACCATGATAGCACAAAAGCATTGCATCTTTCCCATTCATAGCCCATATCACCATTAAATTGGGATTTTTCACATTTACCAGTAATAAAACCAATTTTATTCTTAGCTAGCAATGCATTTATCATGAATTTGCTCCAGATAACATAATTTTCAATGCCAGTCAACTGTTGAGAAATCAGAACACTACCTGGAGTATCAGCGGCATGCAAATACAGTGGATGTCGAGGGTGAATATCTGATGGTTTATCCGCGATTATTGCTTCGTATTGATCGAGATCTTCCATTGCACGTGAAGAATATCGTCAATGTTGAAGATTTCTGAGAAGAAATACACTAATTTTGGTACTCAAATCCCTAATTTGTACGCGATCTAGGTGAAGAAAAAAAAATGCAAAAAACTCCGATGAGCTACAAAATCCTAATTCACTATGATCTCAGCATCGGATCGCCATTAACACCGAGCTTTGATACCATGTTGAAACTGAGAATCTAAGTGTAGGAAAAGAGGAATATAGTAGCAGTCATAGAGAGAAGATTTGGGAGAAGAGAAACTTTCTTATTATCAAAAGAAAACTAAACTGTACAAGCTGATACTAATCCTATTTATATTGAGCTAACACCGACTACACTGATTTAATCATAATTGGTTACAGCTGTATCCTAACTAACTAAGTACAACTCCTGTAATGCATAACTAACTATGTACAACACATCAAAGCATGAAAAATATTATTTCAATCAGCTAAACTTTCAATAGTAAGTTTGATTCTCATTTTCATCCTTCATCTGTTCCCTCTCAATTAAATTGGTTGAGTGGTAATACTCAAGATAAGGAAAATGTTGCTTCCGAATCAGAATTAACATATAAAATCCAAATTTTCTTGCATCACTCGAATGTGTTCGTTTATATATATATATTTTAAATTCTGAATCTATATATACGTGAGCACACCTAATTATATATATTATGGGTAGGTGGGGTGGCGTGCGTGGGTGGGGGGTTTAGGGGGTTTGGGGGGACCAAAATTTGGTGGAAAACATAGAGTCAAAAATAGCAGACCAAACAATTTTTGTCATATTGGTGTGCTTTGTTCATCTACTATATATTTCCTTTCTTTAAAGATAAGATTCTCCAAGCGTGCATGTAAACTACAGTTGGCAAACCATGCCTTTTTAAATATCACATTTAATATTTTAAAATCACAGATCCGGCTAATTCAGAATCACATTATACAATGCATATTAAAGGGAAAAGTGTTCACATGACTTAAACTCGAGATCTTTGATTAAGATTGGAAGAATTCCATCCTTCTTCCATCCAGGAGCGTTGTTAGGGGCACAAGTGGGCCAATTCATCCGAACCTCTTTCGTGAAAAATTATATTTATATATATATATATACACACACATAAGATCAAATATATTATAGATGTTGAATCTTTTTAGCTCCTTCTTTATCGGAGGAGGGGGTGGATTTGGGAATGGGGGATAAAGTTACCCCCACCATTAGGATGAGGTTGTGAGCAGCTATCTACATTCCGCATGTATCAATTACTTCCTTATATTTTAAATCTCATTAGTAAAAATTTTAACTTCGCTACTAATCGCGTTCGTATCACATCACATCCCTATAGGAAATGGTCCAAACTCTAAACCATGAACTTCTCGAGGAGCACATTAAAGCAAACTTTGAATTAATTCATTTAGATTTATAGTAGTTAGTTTTAGTTATTTATAATCCAGCTGTTTCCTTTAAATTTTCATTTAATTTCATTTCTCTTTTATCTCCTTTTTGGCTTCTTTTAATGTACATTTAGTTAGTTGTATTTGGTAAGCATTTATCTTTAGGTTTGGCACCAGCTAATGTCTTGCTCTTCCGTATTAATTAAAAATTAATAAGTCTTGTAATGTTTTCTTAATTTATCTTCTTTTTTTCATCTAGAATATTTTCAAAATAAAGTTGTTTAGGTTAAAATAAGTAATTTTTTTAAAAAAAATTAAACTCTATTTATGCTAGTAGGAGGCATCTATTATTTCGGAGTTGGCTCATCTCCATTACACCTTCTCTCCATTTCCTCAAGTGCATAATTAGATGATTGACACTTGTTTATTTTAATTTTTAAAGGCTTGGATTAAATTAACTTAAGCAAACATATTGACTATAGTTAAGTTAACACTATACATTTTAGGAATGCACTCCTAACTTTGGTAAGAAATTCCCTATTCTTTTAAATTTTTGAAATCGTACCTTAGTTTTCATTTTATTTTCTTTCAAGTTACAATCAGTTCTTACATTTTATACTCAAATACATTAATATTATTTAATACTATGCATCTAATATTTGATTGATTTTTTTCAGTAATATTTAATTGGTGTTTTGACCTTATACCACCTCTAAATAATTAATTAGTCGCCTTTTCAGTACACTTGAAGTCTTCCGTTTTTCTCTTTTCCAACTAAACATTTAAAATTAGTAAATGCCCTCAAAGAACTAGCTTTTGATTTTAAATTACAGAGGTAATTAAATTGCAAGAATGAAAATTATGGGAGATAATATCATTTTTATGGTTAAAAGGCAAAAATATACCCCTTCCGTTTCGTTTTAGTTGGCCGTGTTGCTAAAAATATTTGTTTCAATTTAGTTGTCTCATTTATGAAATCAAGAGAATTTTATTATGTTCTTCCAATACTACCCCTATTATTAAATAACTACATAAAGTGTATATATTCAAATTTATATTTTTAAAGCATAATTAATAAGACTAATTTGATAAATAAGCTCCTAATAAATATTTTCTTAAGGGGAGGATCAACAAGGGTCAACTATTTTAAATCGGAGGGAATATATAACTAATCTTTAATCTTTACGTACTTAATAATCTCATTTATTGACATTTCAATGAATCTTATATCTGCGATTCTGGAATTATACTGATATTAATGGTTCCTAAATTCGTGGAAGTTGAGACTTGAGAGGAGAGTAATTTCCCAAAATAAACCGTCTACTATAGTTAATATGGTTGCTTATGTTAATTGAATTCAAGCCCTTAAAATATAAAATAGACAAGTGTCAATCATCTAAGTATGTACTTGAGGAAATGGAGAGAAAGTACAATGGGGATGAGTCGACTTCTATTATTTCTTTGTGTACTTACAACAACAATTACAAAATTTACCTTTTATTATCATTCATTTTCAATATGGTGAAGAAACCTAAGGAAAATGTTTTTTCCATAAAAACGAAAAATGACTTTTGACACGCCATTTTCTTTATAATTATGATAACATTTAATTTCCTTATAAACATTTGTTTCAATTTTTTTTTTTCAAAGAGGATTTTCTTCGTCGTGAGTCAGAATACAAAATGGACATCGAATATCAAGTGGGAAACCAAAAATATTGAAGGATCTGTGAATTGGAAAAACATACAATTTCAACCTAGCATAAGGAAAGAATTTCTTTTCTAGTGTGTGGTCAATTATATCAAGAAAAGAATTAGGTCCTCATTTAGCTGGCTCAAATTTAATATAGTGAAGAAAATAAGAGATATTATAGAACTTAAAAGTCATGGTTAGTAAAGAATCAAGAACAAAGATATTTAATGACGTGACTAGTAATATATTTTTGTTCTTACTTGCAAGTATATGCTTTTTTACAACTAAGAAGTTTCTGTCAAGTATATATGACAATTGACAGTAATATCTTTATGCTCACCATCAAGTTATTGTAATGGACGGATAGAATCACTTCATCCTTATTGTAGGGCAATGATGTAGGCGGGATGTGTGAGAGTACTTAACCCTCAAAATTTCAACCCTCTTTGATCCACCCCACTCTGCATGGTAATTTTGTCTTTTTTTCAACCGACCTCAATCCGCACCACAACCACATAATGCTAAATGTAACTTGTTTCGTCCCACTCTATTGTCATCCCTATTTCTTACAGATTCGGGGTTTAAATATTGAATATGAATTCTTTTTTAATAAGGAATGTACTTTCCTTTTTAATGAGCCTTACATAATTCAGATTAGTCAATCGTTGCTTCGTACAAATATCAAATACGTATGAAAGCCAAAAAAAAAAATTTCTTATTATTCTATTTATGAAAGCCCAAAAAAAAATTTCTTATTATTCTTACTTACAAGTCTATGTTCTTACAACTATAAGAAGTTTTTCACAAGTATATGTGACCATAACATTTCTTTGTTCGCCATCAAGGATTTTGATGGAACGGACAAAATCTTTTTACCTTTAATCAGAAAGTTTCAATCGAGTTTAAATTTTAGGTGTGAAAATAATTGTAAAAGTGAACGAATTAATTTTCTCTTTTAATGAGTCTTACACAGCTTTAAATGCATGTAAAATACTTGGAGTCCTAATATAAATACCGACCGTCATATGAAAATTAAAAAAAAACATATATATTATATTTTGTTTTTACTTACAATTATGTGTGTGTTTTTACAGATAAGGAATTTTTCTTAAGTTATATTTGAGAGTGATATATTTTTTTTTGTTACTTAGAAGCATATGTTTTTACAGCTAAGAAGTTTCTCTTCAAGTCAACTTACTGATTGCGGCCTCAACAACTTTTCTAGGTTGGCAAATATAAAGTGTCTGCCTTCAGCCAAGTAACTTTTTATTTTTATTTTTGGCTCACAAGGAAATTTATAGTCGCTATTTTTGGATGAGCATAGAGTAAATTCTACTCCAATACATATAATAGTTCACACAAATTGTATTAAAGAGGTAAATTGTATTAGATAAATTTCGTGCGACGAAATCAATCGAGAAAGTATGTAGGCACTTTAAACCTATGACCCTCTATTTGAGACACCGCATGCTCAATCAAACTCGATCATCCTTGTGGATAACTCTTTTTTCCATTAATATATTATTTCATCTAACTCATTTATATATTGTACGTAGTTTAATCTGTCATTAAGTAATTTAAGAAAGAAACAAAGATTTTTGAAATTTATGCTCTTAAATATACCACAAAATTTATGTAGCTATAAGACTGAAACTTGTGAACATGTCATACCATTTGCGTAAGCAGTGATAGAAATAAGTTTTGAGATTTATGGTTCGGGATTCTATTACTTTTTAAGTTACTAAGTTCTAAAGATCAAGAACACTCTCTAAACGTGGTTAAATGCAATTAGACACTAATAAACTAATCAAGACAAAATGACTTTAAGTACAACTAGACTTGTCCAAATGTTCTTTTTATATTAAAAAATAAAAAGAAGAGGGGATTAATTTAAATGACTTTAATTGACATCTAAATCATTCTTAATCATGTAAGTGTTGGGATTACGTGGATCCACTTTAAACAAGGCCAGCAGAAGATTCTGAAGTGCTTGTCTTCTAAGATTCAGGTTAAGTTTTGGTGAACAGAATTATTCGATATTTGTGTTGATAGGTAAGGGCGGAACTAGGGAGGTGTAAGGGGTTCATCGGAGCACCTTTCATCAAAAATTTATATTGTGTGTATCAGTACGGAGTCATGAATTTCGTAAAGAGTGTGCAAATTTTCTTTTCAGTCGTATTAAAAATGTGTAAAATTAAATATACACTCGTAATACACCATATAATTTTCTGATGAATGATGTGCGCCGGACCATCCTTCGCCTAAAGTGGCTCCGTCCATGGTGCATATAATGTCAGAGTTACTTTTTATGTATATATAATGAATGGTGAATTTCCTAAATTAGCTTCTTTGTGTTTTTTATTTTTTTTTAATCTACTTGTTACTGTTGGTGGAAATAACATATATCCGATAGAATAATTGAAGTATATGTAAGCTGACTCGAACATCATCATAAAAAGAATGTGTCCTATACTTTCCTCATATTATACCCATATTTAGCACCTTGACAATCTCTTGTAATCCTTGTATTTTGCAACTTTGACCAATTGGATTAATTTCATTTGCCAGCCATAAACTCTAGTCAATTTTTTTGAGTAGTTAGTGGTTACTACTAATATATATCTACTAAAGTCTCTAGTTCAACAATTACATATTTACGTGACCGACCACGGCAAATTAATTAATGAACCAGGACACATGTACAAATATTTCCCCCTGTATGTACTTATATTTTTCTTGTACTTTTTAGGTTGATATTTCATACATATCTATAGCAAATGGTACAAATAAGGAGAGTATAGACTAACCAACGATGGTTGTTGTAGAGTGATAAGCAGAGGAAGATCCAGGATTAGGAGCTTCTGAGTGGCGAGCAGACATATTGATCAATTCATTAGATCAATTCTTGGGCTTTGGTTCTGCGCAAAGTGCACGAAGCTTTTAATAATATTATTAATACTATAAATATACATTATTCATTTACAATTATTTTTGATGAGTTTTTATATTTTGAAAACGATCAATGAGGACATCATTACTTATATTTGTAAATACATTACGCTTTATGTAACAAATTAAAAACTCATCTAAATTTTGATCACAATGTTATTTCGCATTTTATTTTTGATCCGTTTCATGGATGAGAATGTTATCCCCACAGCTGCGATAGCAACATGTAAAATTTTTCTCAATCAATTCCAAAATAAATAAATAAATAAATAAAAAATACCCTTTTGAGTACTCTTTTATTTTTAATTAGAAGTTTTGAATTTGAGTTCACTTTGCTAATGCTTTCGTTAGAGAGCGTGCGCTGCCCCATAATATGAAACTTTCTAGTAAAAATTCAAATTTAATCAAATTTTTGTGGAAGATGTCAAACATCGGATGGGAAACTATTCAAAAAAGAAAGAGTAAAGGAAAGTATAGACTATTATATTTCAAACATTTTAACTAACGAATTTTAATGTTCTCGTTTTGTCGCAATCACAAAAAATGACTAGCACTATATGGACCATAGTTCCATAGTTTGATTGTTTTATTTGTATTCATAGTGTTAATTCGAAACAGTTGTTTTTTGATTTATGCATTCCTAAAAACAAGAGAGTTGGGTCCTACCAATTGGTGGTATGGGAGAATAACAAAATAGAAAGGATACGTGGCACTCCAGGATATAACCTAGTGATCAATATAGCGGGACGAAATTTAGGACAAGTCGTTTACTCGATTTTTTTTCTCATTATTCTAAATTTTGATAAAACACATTTATCTAATAACTGTACTAGTGAGCCAACAAATTAATTTTTAACTTTACAGTTAAGACAAGTTAAACTTGAATACAACAATTATAATCATATCAATCACAAAAAGTAAACTGCACTTTACGGTTAATGATGTGAGATTTAAAAAAATATAGAAGACCATTAAATTTTTTTTTGATGCAAAAACAATTGGATAATATCTTCTTACACCGACTTTATAGACAAAACTATTCTAAATTATTTGTGTTAGTACAAGATTAAAGAAACCTGTGCAAGCTGATTCCAACACTATCCACGAAAATGAAACACAAATCTGATGACACAGTAGTGCTTGCACATCCATATTTTATGTAATTTTCTATTATATCAAAGAAAATATTTTATTTACACAAAACACAAGCCCCAACAACTCCTCTAGATTAACATATACACCTTCTTTTTCCATCAAAAGTATTAGTAATAAAAATATGTACTCAAAACAAGCACCAACAATATGTGACAACAACTACTCACTAACACTAGTCTAGTACCCTACTTACACTCCACTTTCCCAAAACCAACTCTTCTATTACTCAAATCAAATTCAACCCACAAATTTTGTTGATGAAAATTACCAATAATATTACTTGCAATTCCAAGTGATTCTGATTTTCCAATCCCCAAACAATGAACACCTCCACCTACATCATCCAAAATATTCTCTCTATTGATTAAAACTTCAACTCCATTATCAAATTCTAGTGTCATATCGCCTATCGATTGACCAGCTTGTATAGAATTTATTGCATCAAAGCACATATCGAGTGATTCACCGTAAATGTACCCCTTCTTCAATTTTGGACCTACTAACCTAATGATTTCGTCTCGGACTTTATCGTATGCCTCCTCTACCAAGAAAGTGTATTGGGTGCCCGAATCGATCATCGTCTGGCCGGAGCCACCCGCGTCCGGCCGGAATACCTTCTCCGAGATATTCAATTTTTTCCCTCCAATTTTTATCCCCACCATGCCAATAGTGTATGCTAGGGGGTCCAAATTGGGCTTGCGTTGACTCTGAGGAAACGTCAAAAGATTAATATATTGGAACATATGTGAATTGGGATTTTGACCTAGGTAAAATGTTCCACTAGGCATTATTTTTCCCTGTCGACTTGGCACACAATACGAGAACTTTTGCACCTTAGCTTGTGAGGCAAATGAGAACCTCCCAAGATTCATTCCTAAAATACCCTCCGCGTCACGTGACTCCGTAGCGCAACCAAGTATCAAAGGAGGGGTAGTTTGGGAATTCGAGAACGTAATTTTTTCTCGGACAAGATTACCCTCAGCTAAAGTACCATCAGCATAGAAGTAAGAGTAGTGACAAAGACGATTTTGGTCACATGAAGTTGGAAGGGTAAAATCAGGAATACGTGGTTTACATAAAGGATGGTTGCATGGTAAAACATAAAATGAAGAGGACAAAGAAGGATCAAATGTTCTTGTTGGAGGTGTTTTAGGTAAATTTTTCTTGTTACATTGAATCCAAGAAAGTTGACTACCAGTATCCAAAACCATTTGTTGATCTTGTGGAGGTGTACCTATAGGAAGTGTAACAATAAGAGCCATTGAATATTTGAAATTTGATTTATAGTTCAAAGATGGTATTTTTGTCATGGCTTTAGAAGAAGATAGAAAATTTGTTTTCAAATTTTGGGATAAAGGGGTTGTTTTAATAGGAAAAGAAAGTGAAAGGGGTGTGTTTTCTTGAATTTTTTTGGCTATTGATAGTTGAAGAAAATTGAGGAAGAAAATCAAGAAAGCTTTGCAAGTTCCCATGGTGAAGAGAAAATTCAAGATTTTGGTGTGGGGTGGAGTTGGTTGATATTTGGGAGTTAAGAGTGGAGTGGGGATGTTTGGCTATTTATATGGTTTTTGTAGGGAGGAAAATATATTTTTTTTAAATAAATAAAAAGAGGAAAATAAGAGGGAAAAGAAAAAGAAAAGGGGAAAACGCGGCTTTGAAGATAATACTATTTTGAGTTGTTTTTGTAAGATATAAAAAATAAAAATTGAATATTAAAAAGTTGTTTGTAATGATCATAGTTACCTACTTGTGGAGTGTACTAAATTGTAGTTGAGCCACTACCTTTCTTTTCCCTTGTATATGCTTTTGTTTCCACGGATGACGGTGGTGTTCGGATCAATTTTTTGTATCTCGAGTATATTAGCGACTAGCGAGTACATGTTATTTATGTTTCTTTTATCTATTGGCATAAGTATTGGATAATTTGTTTGTCGAGACTAAGGTAGGTAGATAAAAAGAAATGATCATCTACTGTTTTTTGCTTTCATTGGATTTGAAAATATGAAATCTCATGATTCTCCTCTTACTTCATTGACCACTATATTACATCACTGAGTGTTAGTCTTGTATAATACAACACTTGAAATCCACTAACGTAGTTCATAAATATGTGTCATGAAAGACTCACTAAAGAAGGAAACACCTTGAAACTTTTCTATTATTGGAACTCAAATCTTGAACATTAAAGATGCCGTAGGAATTTTTAGTTTATAATTCTGAAATATTTCCTTTTGCTTACTCGAAACTTTTGGTTCTTCATATCGTTTGTTTCTATGGAAAATTAAGTGACTCCATTATTTACACAATTGTTCCCTATGATATAACCCTTCACTACCCTATGAGAACCTATTATAAGAAGAAGAAAAAGTTCCCACAAGTGAGGTCTGCGGAGGGTACAGTGTACGTAGATCTTACCACTATTTCGAAAAAGTAGAAAGGTTGTTTTCGAAAAATCCTCAGCTCAAGTGTAGCAAATCCAGATACTTCCTTTAGAAAACAAAAAGGACGAAAAATCACAAGAATTCATATTTTCTTTCCTTTTATTTCTATGGAAAAAAATATGAGTTGTTAATATCCACAACGAGTACAAGTGGATGAATTTGAACTATATAAAATAAGAAAATAGATAAAATAATTTTATGTGATTAACAATTAAGGAGACAAATTTGGAAATTTGGGTAATTAGCTTTATGGAATAATGTCATTTTCTAAGCACAAGAACCATGTTTTAATTTAATTGGTTGGTGTTTGGCAAGCAACTTGTCATCTAGCTATTGTTTTCTTTCCTTTCACTATCTTCTTTATTATTTTTCTCCATATCTTTTCCCTATTATAGAGGGTAAACATTTCTCCTCCACAATTTCTTATTAATTATATGATTAATAGCACTTTTGGTACCTTAATTGTTAATGAAGTATTAATTTTACTCTTTGTAGTATATGATTAAGTATATTTATCCGTTAATTACTTGAAATGTGTATTTTTGATTCTGTTACGTATGAAATATTCACAAAATCTTAGGATTACTAACCTTTTTATAGTTTAGTTACACACGTGTTATGTAAAATTTTTACTTTTAAAAATAGTTTAAACATAACATATTTTCTACAGGGATCAAAAACATACATTTTGATTAATTGATGTTAAATATATTTGAATCATATACTCAAAGGACCGAAATCAAAATTTATCAATAGTTGAGGGACCAAAAAAATTATTCTCTCTTAATTATATTTTCACTTGATGTTCAAACATTTTTCTAATATGAGATTATGATGGCCACAAGAGATTTTCTTTTTCTTCCAATTATTTCCTTTTTTCCTTCTTTTTATTTTTTTGTGATTCTTTTAGCTCTACCTTTTTCTTTTTGTTCTCTTTTTCCTCCATAAATTATTTAATTTCTTATAATTATTAAAGGGCTATATATTAGTAAAAGGAACAGTCTATGGTCTAGTTTCTTTCTCAATTATCATTTGTTATTTAATTCACCCAATTAATTAAGAATTGGCATCTCCTAACCACAAATAATATTGATATAATTCCATTGATTAATTCAGGAAAAAAGGCTATTATTTCTTTCAAACATTGGTCTTTTGACTATATATCTTCTTCTTCTTCTTCTTTTTTAAAAAAAGATTCCTTTTGTATTAAGAAAATTAAAAGTAAGCTATAGTGGAGATATTTAATCTTTCATAAAATTATAAGGTGGTCTAGAACTTATAAAGACTCTTCACCAGTCATTTTCTGTTCACATTTCTTTTTCTTGACTAATGATGTTGTTAATTAGTGGGACCAATTATGACAATCATATATAGTTTAAAATTAATATGTTCATTCACATAATTTGGCACTAAATTTTATAGCCATGTATAATATTGCATATACTCCCTCCGTTTCAAAATAATTTATCCTTATTGATTTGACACTTTTCTTAGAAATTTTTTTATTAGGGATTTATTTCATTAAATTAGCCTTATTAATTATGCTTTAAAAATATAAATTTGAGTATATATACTTTGTTTAGTTATTTAACAATAAGGATAGTATTGAAAGAACATAATAATATTCTCTTGATTACATAAAAGGGATATTTAAATTAAAACAAATATTTTTAGAAAGAGGGTCAACTATTTTAAAACGGAGAAAGTATTTGAGAAAAGAAAAGTAGAAAGATTGCCACATGGTCCATTCTCAATAGCTAAGGTTTTCTGTAGACACATCAAACATAATTCATTTTTAAAATTTTCCCCTCACTATTCGATATTTATATTAACACTCGATTAAGTTTAAATTTGCACATTGCAGGGCTTGTTTTTGAAAGAAGCAACATTTATAACAATTTTTTTTTTATTCTCAGGAGCTCGAACTCGAGGCAGCAAACTATTAAAAAAAAAACTTATATCTTAATATTCAAAAAGAAAAAAAAAAAGGAAAAATTGTAATCGGAGTCAAAAGTCAAGAAAGATAACCTAAGACCTAGGTTAGATGTCCTTTATATATATATATATATATATATATATATATATATATATATATATATATATATATAATTGATAAATATTGTAAATACTCTTTTTTCTACTTTTTTTTTAAAAAAAATAAATAACAAAAAATGTTGAATGAAAAAACGTAAAATGGAAGTTGTAGGACATTATTAAAAGATTGTGCTAGCTAGCCAGCTAGCTCATTGACATCATTTCATAAATAATAACACAAATTAAACTTGTAGGTGAATCTTATACTATATCGAATTGAAAAATGATAATTAGCAATAATTTCATTGAATTCTGTCCTATATGGGGTATTTTCCAAATTATTTTTAACAAGTTCAATTGATATATTTGACATCAAATCAATGAATACAGTTATATATAGTTATTTTTTAGATGGTTTCATAGTGTTAGTTTTTACTATCATGAATCGTGTATATATAGAAATTACACTCATGTTGATCTTTCGTGAAGTTTTCTTTTTTTTGTGTAATCCGATATTTGAAATTTACTAGCTGGATCAATTTGAATCACGTTATGTAGTAGCTAGCACTAACAACGGAAGCACTCCCTATGACGAGGTTATTATTATTATTGTTCTCAGAATTTAAACTCAATACTTCTATGAAATAAAATTAACGAAAAAGGACAAAGAAATACTCCAAACCATTGAGAATAAAGCAATTACAATCTTCGTTTGCTTTTTGAACACAAAAATGTAGTTATCGTTAGTTAAATAAGACAGATATGGCCCTGATTTATTAAATATACATCAATTAGTCGATACTCGTTTATTCATTTTGTATAAAAATTCTCTTATTATTAATCAAGTGAAGCAGATATTTTTGGACCACGATGACTACAAAACCTTATTCTGAATTGAAATGGTACCTTTAATTTTAAGGTTTCCATGCGACACGTATTCTTGACCTTTTTTCTTATACAAAGAAGAAAACTTATGTAATGTTATTATTTCATATTCTCGACACGTATTTATGTTATTTTCGTTATATGTTGAAGTCATGAAAAAGTTATTAAGATTTGTATTAGGGTATATATAGGCTGTTTATAATGCACTTTTTTTTGAGATACGATTTTTCTCTGAATCCTGCCAACATAAAATATTTTGCACATCAAGTTATCCTTTTTTATTTCATATTTTATTGTGTTTAATTAATGATGAAATGGATAAGAAGATGGTAGAAAAAGTATTGGTACAAATTCAATTCACTATCAAAATCACATGTTTTTATAAATCATTTTCACTCGATTTATGTGAAAAGGTTTAGAGAATCGTACAATTTCTCACACGTAGCATAAAATAGCCATAAATTGAAGTAACTATCAAGCTTTTGAATTATGGGCAAGTTTTAGCCATATGGCACAATAAACTTCATCCACATTTTTGCCCAAAAATTAAATATTATTTGAGTGTTTTTGTGTAGCTAGGACCTTGTTTAAAAGTTTCAAGCTTTTCCTATATGTTTGTTTGGTTCTTAATTTTTGAAAAGAATATGTCGGGCAATAAACATTCCTTCATTCTTAATTAGAAGTTATATCGGAATTAAATTTCAAAAATTGAGGTTGCTTTTGATAGAGGACACTTTAACTCAAAGTATAACGTCCTAACACAAAGACAAATTGTCGGGCATCCTAAAACGAGTAATTGACACCCACTACGAACGAATTTCATTGCTAATCTGTCGATAAATAGTTCGTAGCTCATTGAATGTTTTGATAGTTTGCTAGCTAAATAGGATTAACATTAAATTTTATTGTTTAACTGTAAAATTTATCTACAGTTAATTCTTTATTTTTTAAAAAAGAAAAAAATAATGATGGGATGAAAAATAAAGAAAAAAGAATTTGTTGGTTGTTGAAAAAAAACCTTATGAAACAAAAGAAATATTAAAAGAACAATAATTTTCTTAATTTTTTCTCCAAATCCTTTCAATCAAATGTGTCCACATATCATCACTAGAGGGCTATATGTGTGAAAAATCTAGAGGCTAGATTCTTATCCTTTGTCAAATCCAATTGTAGACCTCCATGCATATTTCATACTCCCTCCGTCCCAATTTATGTGATGTACTTTGACTTGGTACGGAGTTTAAGAAAGAAAGGAAAACTTTTGAAACTTGTGGTCTAAAATGAGTCATAGATATTTGTGTGGTTGTAAATCATTTCATTAAGGGTAAAATGGGTATTTTAAAATTAAATTGTTACCAAATATAGAAATATGTCATTCTTTTTGGGACTGACTAAAAAGAAAAGTGTGTCATATAAATTGGGACAGAGGGAGTAAATGTTATTTCATCGGACAAATAGTGGAATGAATATGATCTTTTCTTTTTCTGCCGTTTAGCGAAGGTTTTAAATTCAAATTCTAATAAAATTAAAGAAATTCTTGGTAAGAAGTGTTTTATATCGAAAATAATTGTGAATGCATTATTTTTTTCAGGATAAGAAAAAGACCTTACCTCAAGAAATTCCACTCTTACTCGATTTCTATTAGCTAAATATCATTATTACATTTAAGTTGATTTAGATTGGCACTAATTGATATAAATTAATTAACACACGTCTCTATCTGATCTGAAATTTTGTCTTAGCTAATAATAATCATGGCCAATTTTTCTTGCTTAATTAATCATGATCTTATAAGGTCGATGATGATCTATTTTACCATTCCAAACAATAATGTGTAAACTCCAGTTTAATATTTGTTCATATATTGCTCTACTTTGTGGATATAATATTACTTTTTATCTAATGTTTGTAATAACTCACATACTTTTAGACTGTGGTCTAATTGACGTTCCTTCACAAAATTTTTTATTTGTTCAAAAGAGTTCTTTATATTGTAGTCTAAAAAGTTGCAAGAGAAATAAAAATATGGTCATTTATTAAATAATTATTCTAAAAAGGGATTATCAGCGAAAATTTCTATAAAATAGCGGTGCCAAGAGGGCTGGTATATAACTCCTAATAGGCAGTTGAAATGAAGAAATCTATGAGAGAACGTTTTTCCCTTTAATCGGCCATGCATGTATGATGCAATTCTCGATCAATCCGATATGTGAATGCTGAATATCAGGTGAATATATATATATATATATATATCAAAATAAAATTATTTATAACTAAAAACTAAAATATATTTAACATTCACAAATTAATATCACCAAAAAGGAAAAAAAGTGATTCACGAGCTTTCTATTTTTGAATAATCAGTTTGAAAATAAACGGTTTGAGATTTCACACTCCTCCTATGATATGAAAAAGGTGAGATGTCACATTAATCATTAATTTGTAGGTTAGTAATAAAAACATTAAACTTTTTCTTGTTAATTTTCAACTTCTTTATTAATTGTCTTTGGACAGATGTAGAGAAATTTGTGGAAAATTTTCCAAAGACAGGTAGTGACATTTAAAAAAAAAAATAAAAAATTACTCATCTCGCATAGTTTAGTGGCAAATTTGATTGATCAATTAGTAACATGGCATATTTGACTTCAACTATTAATGAAGTTGTTCCATTTCGTATAATTCAGAGACACATTTAACTCTTTGTCCAAACTAAAATGTGTAGAAGTCTAGGCGCAACCCACAATATGTAAGGAGAACAAGTAAAAACTACGTTACCATAAACATATATGGTTGGCTCGCCTCAGTTGACTATCAAGCTTTTGAAATATGGCTCACAGAGCAATTAATGATGATCTAAATTCTAAAACCCTAGAAATTTCTCCACTCTTAAAACTCGAATTTGAAATTTGTAATGAAGAATAGAGAGATCTTCTATCCCATGAAAAAGACCAAGTCAACGACAATATGTACCACAGTATATGTGGATTGATTTCAGCAGTAACTAATCAATGAATTTGAAAGTAAATGCATGCAACATACTCTCAAGCAAGTCAAGTTTTATCCAATTCAAGTTGTTGCCTCCCTTAAAGGAGACAAGATGATTCGATTATTGGTACTATAGGACTAATGTTGATTCCATTGTTTGACTAAATTGTAAGGGGGGGGGGGGGGGGCGGGGGGGTTAAAATAGACTGATCAAAATAAATTGAGTTAATAAATAAGTAGATTATTGTTCCATTCAAAATTAATTGAACTGAAATAGACTAAAAGCGGAGAAATAATTAATCCTACGATGCTTGGTACAATTCCTATGGTTTCGATGACAATAAGTTACCTATTCGATGTCCAATCCCCCATTCCCACTTTGATGGTAAATCCAGTCCCCCATTCCGACTTTGATGGTAAAGCGTTTACCCCCCAAAAGACTAATATTCGCAGGTCTCAATTAGTCAAAGACATTATTAAGGATGGAGAAATACTTACTTCCCAACCATAATTTGAATGCTCAATTTTCTTCCTAAGAATAAAACAGCCTAGCAAACTTTTTTTGCTTTTCAATTTGATCAATATATTCTTTTAAAATGTTCTCTTTTCCTTTTTTGATGTCATTATTTTTATAGTGATTCATTGAACCAGCAAAAAGATTTCATCCCTTGTTTGATTCCCCATCAATATTTATTTGCTGATGTTGGCTCCATATGGTTAATTTATCTATCCAAAAATAAACATCATCTATTATTTTAACAATGGAATCTTGGATCATTTTTCATGTCAACTAACAACAATCTTGTACGTAATACAATCATCATATCTCTCTATAACAATCATTCTCTATCATAAACATTTTATTATAAGGATCAATTATTTTTTGGGAAGTGATTTTCTATATTTATTATCGGAATTAAAAAATATTCAAACAAACGATATTGTTATAAAGAGATTTGATGGTAATAAAATAAATGTAACCTAATTTGATTCTCCTTGAACAACGATTTGCAGAATGTTTGTGGTATTGTCTAACTTCCTCACTACAATACAAATGAAAAATAAATAAATTCCATTTCAGATTTTTCTGAATCAATGTTTTATTATAATTCTTTCGATCAATATTATTTGGTAGGGACCCTAATAAGGTCTAATGGAACAACTTCCTAACCTATGTATAGTGACTAAATTTGGTATTTTTGTCTTGGATTATAGTGTACTGTATTTTTCTCATTTTTTTTAAAAAATATTGTACATCAATATGAAATTATGCTTTGTTAGTTTTATTGCATACGAACATGATTCGCGCCGGAAAATTTTACATTAAGGGGTAGAGTATTTCGTAATAAATTCGACTTTGTAGCCAGTAAAGCTCTTGAATTGAGATCTCTAATTAAGAATAAAAGAGTGCTTACTACTTCACGTCAATCCCGATTAAGAATGAGAAGGATTAGATGTTGGATGGATGATATAACCTAGGAATAATATATTGAGAAGAATCATTCAAGTATTGTAACTATATATCAGACCTATCAATTCTACTACTAGCCATTAATTTTTCCTAATTTTTAATTTTGTAGAAGCAAAGAATGTAAGTATTTTCCATCAATATAAATCATTATAGCAGAGGATAGAGATATAGTCCACATCTCACATTAAACTAAACTTATAAATACATGCCCATATTACTATACTAATGTTTGCATTTTGGACCATGTTATCATTTTGTGACGCCCATTACGGAAGCCAAATCTCTGAAGGAGTGCACATGAGACCTTGAAAACTAATCCACATCAGAACGAGAAAGAAAGTTAAATAAGAATACATTCAGAATCAACTATTGAGACGTCTTTTGGGTTAAAACCGAAGAGACAAATCCGTCTGGACCTAGGATCAAAATGAACAATAACTTAACAATTGGACCGAAATCGTCACACATATATTTTTATAAATTATAATCAGTCTATTCTCATATAATCATACATCATTTTTTCAAAGCTTATCCTCTAATTTAAGATAGAAAAAGGAGGGGCCCTGGATAGAAAGTAGTTGAACATTTTGACTTATTTTTGAAATATTTAATTGTATATAAGTTGTATATATAAAGGGGTTACACACGTAGATCAATTATTATGATTGAGACAATGCAAAGGATGTCACTGAAAGCTACTTGTTTGTCCCCGTGTTCTATGCGGCGGTATTTGACTGAACACAAAATTTAAATATCAAACACAATATACATACGTAGTAAAATCTTTGATGACATGTTGATCCCTTGAATCTTTTGATTAGACGAACATAATTAAGTAATTGTCGTTTCTATAATTAAGCAGATGTATATAGTGACAATTAGTTTTGGTATGTATGGAATATATTATTGTTGTCGAACCTATGTTTACGTGAAAAATTAAAGTAGAAGGTTCACGAGCAGTTCGGAAGTGTTCTAGTCGACCTTATTGATAAATAAATTCTTTTTTTTTTACATTTAATTTTAAAATCTGAAAATGAATAAATTTGGATTTCAAAAGTTGGATAATAATATTATATATAAAATTGATAGCAAATAAAATATAATATTAATTATTTTTTAAGTGTTGTGATCATCCCATTTCACCAAGCCATAGTTGACATTGAACTAGCTAGGTTGTCAAGTTGATCATCAATAGATATTTGGCTTTTCAATGTGGTCCTTGTATAGAGAAAATGATTAAGCCAACTAAAAAGTTGATTCACTCTTATCCAAAAACAAGACATAATTAGAATGAGTGCATGGTTGTCGACTGCAAATTCAGGATCTAGAGTCAATATTTTCAGAATGAGTGTGATCTTTTGAATTGTCAAAAAAAAATAGATCAAGTAACAGGATGGTGATCGCTAAAGAGTTTCAAAATTTTCGATTGTCGTTTGAAATAATATAAACATGTCAAAATGAAAGTTATTTGGAATCAGAATTACCCTAGTTTACACCTACATGTTCCATGTTTGGTTAAAACATATCCAAACCTCTTGCAGTTTAGCCTATTTGGTTGGTACTTGGGACCAAAATACCTTTTAATGTTCATGTTCTTGAATCTATAGTAGTATTTTTTGCTAGGTTCATGTGATTATTGAATACCATTGGATGAGCATGATGGAAGTTTCCATCAGAGACGGATTCTGTGGATTTAGTTGAGGTGTGTTTCGATAAACAGTTGGTAATAATTCAGATAGTAACTCACAAAAATGTGATATTTTAGGTGTATTTTCAACGCTTCACCTCTTGTTACTACAACATATTGAACAACAAAATGGGTGTTTTCTTTCCAAGCAAATGTCAAGAGTTAGGCCCATTGGCCCAAAAAGGTTGTGGGTTAAGCACCTATTAGTGGACTTTTCGTGTGGATCAGTAATGTATAGGTCCAGCCCAGATGATTTTCTTCCATAAGAGACATTTATATTTTCTTGTTCAAAGGTTTAATTTTCTTTGTTTGAGCATATTTTGAAGATTGAATTATACTAAAGTAGTTCCAATTTTGACTTAGCACAAGGTAAAAATTAATTTCATGTATCTTTTCTCTATATCTATTTTTTAAATTATTGTTTTTAGTTGATTCCCAAGTTTGCTATGAGTTCTTGATTCAACTGGCTTTGCTTTAGTTATGGGGCTTGAAGATTCTTGTTTGCTCTCACACTCCCATGTTTTATGATTCAAACTAGTATATTTTTAAATAACCATAGTGTCCAGGCTAGCTCGCGAGCACCTAGACTAATTCCGGTTACCTACGGGGTAATTTTGTCCACCTTTGGACAGATGGGAAAAAACAATATTTTTTTCCTTCCTCGGGTTTTGAACTTGACACTTCATGCTTCTCAACACGCTTTATTGACCACTAGGCCATACGCCTACACTGTTGGGTGCAGATTCAAACTAGTGTTTCTTCTTTGAAAACTTGTCTTGAATACCATATTGCTTAGATTGTTTTGATTAAATCATTGTGATTGCATTTTGTATCCCATTTAATGATGTGATTAGGCTCTCCAAGTTGAGTCTTTTTCCCCTCAAACAGTTGAAAAGGTTGTATCTTTGCTCAAAGTTTACAGGCAATTAAGCAAATTTGGCTTGGGAAAAAAGTTTGTGTTACCAGTAGGATCAAGAATGAGCTGTAAAATATTGGAAGTTTTTTTTTCTCGAGCTAAGAAGGTGTATACAAGTGATATGTTGAAACTTTCTGTCATGCTAAAATGTATACGAAGAGTGTGACAGTAGACGATTGCAATAAGATATATAGGCTTGAAAAATACTTTTAAGTGGTGAAAGTTGTCTTTTTTATGGGGCTATTCTGTCAAGTTACTCCCTCGGTTCCACTTTGTTTGGCACAATCTACTTATTAGTAGTCTGTTCCAAAAAGAATGACACGCTCATATATTTTCTTAATAGAAGCTTTTATAACCACACAAATGTTATGACATGTTTAAGACCGTAAGTTTCAAAATCTTCCTTTTTTTGTTAAACTTTGCACCAAGTCAAACAAAGTAAAACAGAGGGGGTATTGAATTAAAATGCAATTTATTTTTCACCTACAGTGTAAAGAACTTTACATGCTCATCCTGTCATCCGTGTTATATGTGTCACTTATGTGCGTCTAGCTGCCCTGTCCTTAGAATCGGTGCTGCTCATAGATGCTTGAATTTGGATAGATGAGATCCTAAAGCATAGGTATATTGACTGTCTATGATCTTGAAATGTCATTTCTTTTTTCTTATGATGAAATATTTTCTGAATTTACTCTTCAGTGCTGTTTGTATTGCCCAACTTTAGCAGAACATGCAAGTTAAACACCATTTGGTGTTGCATCAGTCCCATTTGACAAATATATCGATCCTACTCCGATATGATTCAAAGTACTATACTTGCAAACAGTTACATGCTTTCCTATTCAGTTTAATGTTTCAAAGTGTTGCATGTTAGGGGTCTTATAATTCTTGGAGTTAAAAGTTTGTTACAGAAATCTTTATCCATTTCTTCGAGCACAGTATAGCTCAATAGAAGTTCTTACATCATGAATTCCTATCGTCTTCTTAATTTTATCTTAATATCAGGAAGTTCTTTATCAGATATCCTCAAGCTCATTCTCTAAAACGTGTTAGAGGAAACTACTTTCATCAGAAAATGACTGTCAAAAGCACATAAGTCCATTCTCTCGGACGATGATTTGGGAAGTGTCTCTATTATTTCATCCTGAAAATAAGTAAAATGTGTTCTCATACATTTCAATTACACAATAGTGGAAACTCATTTATTTCATTCTGATCATAATGCAATGTGTTATCTCATACATTTCGATTATACAATAGAATTATTTTACAACCTCTTCATTGAGAACAGGACGTGTTAAAGGTTTGGAGATATACAGATTTGTTTGTATGAACATTTTCCCTGACAAATTGTTTCAGTTTGTACATGCTAATTCATTCTGTAAGTTCTTCAATATCCGAGGCAAGATATGCCAGAGCATACACTTACGCTGATCTACATCTTTGCATGCTAGTATGATAAATCCTTAGATTTGTCGTTTGCAGAATATGAAAATAAGTACATTGTCCGGGAATCTTCATTTCAAGATGAATCACTAATATATGTTGTGTGATGCAGTATCACCGATTCTGAAGAATGAATTCCGATCTGGTATTACACGCCGGTGGATGTCACTGTAAAAAAGTTAGATGGCGAGTCTATGCACCATCAAGCATTGTTGCGTGGGATTGTAACTGCTCTGACTGCTCCATGAGACGAAACACACACTTCATAGTTCCCTCGGAGAGATTTGAACTTATCGGAGACTCCAAGGAGTTCATCACAACTTATACATTCGGGACTCACACAGCTAAGCACACCTTCTGCAAAGTTTGTGGCATAACTTCTTTCTACATTCCACGATCGAATCCAGATGGAATAGCTGTTACATTAAGGTGTGTTGATCCTGGTACACTAACTCATGTTGAGATCAAATGTTTCGATGGACAAAATTGGGAAGGCTCCTACGAGCAAACTGGCATTGCTTCGTGTTCAAAGGCAACAGATGAAGAAGACTCAAAATGATATTGACTTTTCGGTTTGAAAGCCTGAAGCATAATGTAACACTTGATGAAACTTGCTGCTGCAGGACCTTTAGTGAATCGATGAGATCATGCACAAAATTAGAAGATCCTTCCTGGTTGTTGATCAAGTTTTCTTGATTCATCTTCTCTCATCTATTTTTCACAAATCTGTATTGTTGTTATAAGTGGATATCTATATGCTCCAATATACTCTTCATTACTGTATTTTCCTTTTTATATGTGATTTTATTATGTTTTAGTTGAGCCAAAGGGCTATCAGAAACAACCTCTCTACCTTCACAATGTAGGGGTAAGACTTCGTGCATACCACTCTTCCCAGACTTCACTTGCGAGATTATTCTGGGTATATTGCTACTTGTTTTATAAGTTGAATTCAGCCTACAAAATGATGATACATCATATTGCTGCAATTTTCACAGCTTTTACCTATGTATTGTTATTGTAATATGAGATGCTTATGTAAAGATTGTCACTGCTTTACCTATGTCTTTCCAGGAACTCAGTGAGATTTCTTAGGAGCTCCAAATTGCTGGTCTTGTGATTTCTAGCATCAGTGTGAATTTGCCGCATTTCTTTTTCATCTTCTGCTTTACTTCAATATAGTTGGATTTTCCATCTTTGTTTATATTAGTGTTCCAACATTAGTAAGCATAGTGATGATATTTATGGCAAGTGTGAAATTGAACATGCCATTCATCATACCTTCTATCTTCACCTCTTTGGTTGCGATGGCTAGTGCGCCTTCCTGGTGGTTGGGATAGACTGCTTGAATACTCAAGGTTGTCATCCTCCATTTTTGTGCAACCACGACCTCGACCTTGATGACTAACTTCCATAGCCACAACCTTCCCCTCTTTTTTTTGGTTTCTTACATTTTTGCCTTGTCATTCCTATTTCACCTTTTCAATCTTCATACTCCTTGGCTTAACCCGCGGGATAGTGAATTGGAGGTCCACATAAACTATGCAAACCATCTTAGGTGGTCTTTAGTTATACATTCTATATGCGCTACTTGAGCTATCCTCATTTATAATTTTATCTGATCTTGTATGGGCATATATCCATCTTAAACATCTGCATATTTATGATGACCAAACTCGTGGAAACTTTGGCATGTTACTTCTAGTTTGGCAATCATTTTATAAGATTTGCATTTCAGTTAAATTGGTATCTTCATATTGCGTAACAATTCGTTGTTTAATTCATACTATTTCAATTCTATATGTAAGCTTTTCATCTATAATATTATTCTGTTGGTACTATGAGCTTACTACTACATCATGTATGTTTGATTACGTGAAAAGGATGAACTGCATGATTTGTTGTAATTGAACTAGAATAGAGAGAAATTCCACAGGGTGTCTGGCCCAGCTTGCGCCATCTCAACTAATTCCACAGGGTATCTGCTTCCTCCCACCAGCACAGGTACCGGGTAAACCTATCCACCAAGGATGGCATAAGTTATGATTGTTTCTAAAGGAGATCAAAGTGCAAGAGGTTGATGATATTTTTTACTTGATGGGCAAATGTAGTGTTGTTTGCTGGCTAAGCTGAATAATTCACTAGTCTTGTCCATTCATTATGGTCTAATGTCCATCTAACCAAACTTCCAGGGATTGGCAAGAAGAGCTCAAGTTGAGGGTTGTAATTCAGCACACCTTTTCAACGTTGTGAACTTAGATAAATGATTGATTCCCTCTTTCTCTTACTTATTGTTGTCTCGCCATCAAACAATTTTAAGATTGTGACTTATCACGTCATCTAAACTTCATAGCTACTATTTTGAAATTTATTGTTTGATAGATTTAAATGGTTAGCAATTTCGGAGATGTAGTCTTCACCTACATGTCTATTTTAGTCAAGTTAGTGTAGGCCTTGAAGTGGATGTTGTGACTGGTCACAGGACTTATGAATACCATGCTGGTGAATGTTTCCAGTCACTAAAAAAGGGCACATATGCCCACCCAATCCTAGGGGTAATGGCTAGAGTTATGCTGCTCGGACTCCTAAAATGATAGAAGTCATGATGTTCATGACAAGCAATACCTCGAATTCCCAAAATGCTCGTCTCGTCTCGAGCTTGGTATAAAAATAAGGCTGTGGGAATTTTTTGTAGTCTGGTTCTCTAGACCAGGATAGGCCTTGGGACGACGGAGCTAGCATGAGAAGTTTAGTTTCAGCAATTAAATCAACTTACAAAATGAATGCTTAGTAGCCGAAGCAGTCACAGAAGTAATAGTATTTAGTAGCTAGGGAGACAAAACACTATTGTTAATATTAATATTACAAAAAGAGTGTTCTATTTTGATCAAAAACTAGTGTAGTGAAGATCCATTGAGATTCAAAAAGTTCCAGCTGCGCGTGCAAGCTTGTCAATGTCAGCCAAAAACTATCTAATTTTTCACTTCTTAAATCCCCTGCAAGGATATGTTGCTCAGAAATATGGTGCCAATTTGAAGACGGATGTTGAATATGAATCCCAAAAATATTGTTCAAACCTAAAACATTAAAAGGAGGGAAAAACAGTATTAGACATTGAGATAGTAAAGAAACAACAAAAATTAAAAGTAACAAAAGAACAAAATAATACTTTACGTCTTTCCACAAACTTCGGAC
Organism: Capsicum rhomboideum; assembly: GCA_031232105.1. Lineage (NCBI taxonomy): Eukaryota > Viridiplantae > Streptophyta > Magnoliopsida > Solanales > Solanaceae > Capsicum > Capsicum rhomboideum. Next base: position 52,118,452 of record CP124707.1, read on the forward strand.
AATCCAAACTGAGTACTGATCATTGCTCTTCTAAGATGAATAATCAGAGTATGCCGTACCCATCAAATCATAATACATTTCTAGAAACACATCGTGAGCATCAGTGCTACTTTGATACTGAGAATCTAAAGGTAATACATCCTCCCGATTTGGATGCACAAAGTTACGACCGAATTGAATCACACCAAAACACTCAATACATGGCACAATCTTGGAATAAATAACAAGCCCACGGATGAGGGTTAGGATACCTATAAGTAATGTTTCACCAAAGCCGAAATTTCTCAAGAAAGCCTATAGAGCGCAGCTGATATATAGCATAATCACAAGGCCGTCTTAATAAAATTAGTGGCCTAAAGCCAAATTTTAATATGAGGCCTTAAATATATGCACATAGCAAAATTATTATTAATAATTTAGAGTTATTATTTGGTTCTACGTACTACTTTTTTTTAGTGTAGTATTTTTAGAAGACATTAAGTATTTAACTTCACATAGTAATATTATTATTTATAAATGGGAGGACTAATTTTAACTAATAAGATATTAGTCATTTGTTTACAAAGCATTACCTTGAATACTATTGTAAAATTTTTATTTATTAATATAAAGATTTGAGTTGTTTAATTCAAAATTCTAAAATATTTTTGATGATGAAAATTAGATGGTTCTTATTTTTTTTTTAATTTAAATTTTGAACCTTTTATTTTTTACAATCTTTAATATTATTTTAAGTGAAACTAAAATCATAAAATTCATGTTAAATTTTTCGGGGCCTCAAACAAACGCTTTACTAGCCTTACCCTTGAGCTACCCCTGCATAGTCAATCAACTTGTTGAGGTTATCCAGATAATGCATAACTTGGAGATTATTCCAAAACAAAAACGATTAATATATCCACCGACTAACATCATTGAAACAAGCACTACAATAATAACAATAAAGAATTACATAAAATAATAACAACAAAACATAAACAAGATGTTTGAATATTAACATCTTGTCACGACCCAATTTTTTGAATCATGATGGCGCCTACCGTAACCCACCAATAGGTAAGCCAAACCCTAGCCCGGAGCGATAAACGACAGGCTAACGGGCGGAATCTCAGAAAACAGAGATGAAGTGGAAGTAACCATTCTAATAAACATGCTAGAAATATAAAAACAAAATCAAAATATATATTCATACCAAGACTGAGAAGGAAGAGGACAATATATAAAGTCAAGAACCCCTCCCAAGACCTGGTGAGGTCGGTACAAGAGCCATTACTAGACATGTCCAAAATACAAGACAAAAAACAAATATATATCACAAGTACTACAGTCTCGAGAGCAAAAGACTATACAGTAGAGATGGAGTAGGATCTGCTCCGGAGTCAATGCTGAGAAGAGAGTCACGTCAAAACCGTCGGCTAGTACCTGGATCTGCATCCAAGAAAAAGATGCAGAAGTGCAGTATGAGTACCGGGGCAACGGGTACTCAGTAGGCATCATCGGCCGACCGAGCTCAATACAATATAAGCAAGCTAAAATGCGAGGGTGCATGCAAGGTCCGGGGTATAAATAATAAATACAAAAGTAATTGCTGAGGCGTATAGATATGCTCAGGACAAAATAAGTGCGATAAAGAATAACAAGTAAATAAATGCGTAAGTAAACACACAAGTCAAACATAACCTATCTGGGCCCCCATAAACCCGATAGGCACACGAAAGAAAATAATAACCCAGTCTGGCCCCCATAAACCAACGGGACACATAAGAAAAGTAAATGCATAGTCACCAGTGTCTTGAAGCTGTATCAGTATCCAGTAACCACGGTACCCCGTACCAAAACTCTCCAATCATATCATAATCAGATGCCGGAATCGAACCGAAACTCATAATAATCAGTGGTCGGACTCGAACTGAAACTCATAATAATCAGTAACCATCATATCTGAATCAGTGGCCGGACTCGAACCGGAACTCACAATAATCAGTAACCATCATATCTAAATCAGTGGTCGGACTCGAACCGGTAACTCATAATAATCAGTAACCAAGTGACAGAGTAGTGCTAGAATCCACACAAATACAAGTAAACGGGGACATACCGGCCCCAGAACGAACCCAAAACATAAATAAAGGAGCTAACCCACCACGTACTACAAATCAAGCTCGGGATCCTTCCAGGTCAACTATCTACTATAAACAATATGTATATACAAGTCTGGATATACATTATAAGTCACGGCAAGGCGAGTCCACATTCTAAATCAAACTAGCTGACCTCGGTCAAATACGGTACTATCAGGGACTAACAAGGCTAAACAGGTCAAAAGGGCATAACTGGGTAATTCAACACAAATTTTATCCTAAAATATCATCTCAGGGCTTAACTAAGCCTAACAATGTTTAAAACTAACTATACCGACTGTGAAGAGTAGCGGAGCCCACTACGGGGTCCCGAAACCAAGTCTGGGCTAAGGTTTCCCAAACCCCTACTAACAGTAGTACAACATTAACCAACCCTATAAAGGTAATCTCTGGCATACCACGAGGATAACGGGCCCGGAACATATCCGAACAAGGCCCTAACCGGCCCAAAAGGCCTAATCATAGCAAGCCAATGCCAATCTACAACTACCAGCCCAAACACTAGCATAATAGTATGCAGATACTATAAATAAACTCAGTCTAGGTATATGGTAAGCCTAGCCTACCTGGACACCGCCAAACGCCTGCCAAAGCTTGCTAAATAAGAGTCTTCCCCTTCCGCGAGACCTCATATTTCTGCCACGCTAGCAAAATAATAAACTACATGTCAAAACATGAATTTTGATACCCATATTGCATTAGTTCGGGAAAAATATCCGAACGGTTCATGTGGAGCCCACTTGCGGAATCGCAAAACCAAAATCGTCACAGCGTCCCAAATCACCCCGTGACCAATAGTCACAACTAACACCGCTCAATTTGAGCTCAATATATAGCTCAAACATCAACACCAATCTCATCAACCACCGTAATTAAAACTACCGTAAAAATAAGAAAACGTACCGTAGAAACGTCGAGAACGAGTCCACGAACTCAAACCTACCAACCTCTAACCTTGAATCTCACTAAAAATGCGTAAAGTTGAGCTTAAATTGATTAAAATGGTGGAATATATGAAGCCTTTAATAAAAAAACCAAATGAGTAAAGAAAATACTATTATAGTATATATATATATATATATGTACTACACGTACCAAAACCAAAAATAAAGTAAGTCTTATAGTCAATACTAATTAATGTTAACATGCACATGGCCTTATCCATTTTCACTCTCCGTATATATATATATATATATTCGGATACTGCATAACTCTTTTGTCTACTCTGAGCTGTCCGCAGCCTATCCTGAATCACCCAAACTCGGTCCAAAGACTCTCGGAGCAAATCTGTGCCACGAGGACTAATCTCTAAAGTCTCGAACCAACCAACTGGAGACCGACATCATCTACCATACAAAGCCTCAAACGGAGCCATCTGAATGCTGGAGTGGAAGCTATTATTATACGCGAATTCCGCTAAAGGCAAGAACTGATCCCACTGACCCCCAAAGTCTAACACACAAGCACGGAGCATATCCTCTAACACCTGAATAGTTCGCTCTGACTGCCCGTCGGTCGGAGGATGAAATGCAGTGCTGAGGTCCACCTGAGTACCCAACTCCTCCTGGAAAGTCTGCCAGAAACTGGAGGTAAACTGAGACCCTCGGTCTGAGATAATAGATACTGGCACTCCATATAAGCGAACTACCTCCTGAATATATACGCGAGCTAACTTCTCAGCACTGTAAGAAACTCGAACAGGGATGAAGTGCGCGGACTTAGTCAACCGATCTACAACAACCCAAATACTATCAAAGCCACGAGAGGTGCGAGGTAACCTACCAACAAAATCCATCGTGATCCGCTCCCACTTCTACTCGGGAATAGGTAACTGCTGAAGTAGACCATCGGGTCTCTGGTGCTCGGCCTTTACCTGCTGACAACAAAGGCATCGAGTTACAAACTCTGCTATGTCTCGTCGGATACCACGCCACCAATAGTGTTGTCTCAGATCTCTATGCATCTTAGCTGTCCCGGGGTGAATAGAATATCTAGAACTATGCGCCTCGTGCAGAATCAACTGAGTCAAGTCCCCAACCCTCGGAACACAAATACGACCATCAAACCTCAGAACACCATTCGAATCCAAGGTAGCCCTCTCGGACTCACCCCTTAACACCTGATCCCAAAGGCTACAAAGACCACTATCCTCAAACTGACAACGCTGAATCTGTTCCAGCAAAGTAGATCTGGCCTCAACGCAAGCAACAATCCTCCTAGGGTCAGAAATATCCAATCAAACCATCGAGTTAGCTAAGGACTGAATGGACAAAACCAACGGCCGCTGAGAGACTGGAATAAAGTCTAAGCTAGCCATACTCACTGCCTTCCGGCTTAAGGTGTCCGCTACTACATTCGCCTTGCCCGGATGATAGAGAATAGAGATATCATAGTCCTTCAGCAACTCAATCCACCTGCGATGCCTTGAATTAAGATCTCTCTGAGTCATAATATGCTGAAGACTACGGTGGTCTATAAAGATCTCACAATGAACACCATAGAGATAATGCCTCCAAATCCGCAGTGCAAACACAATCGCTGCTAACTCCAAATCATGAGTGGGATAGTTACGCTAGTGCACCTTCAGTGTCTCGATGCATAAGCAATGACATGACCCCGCTGCATCAGAACACACCCCAAAATGATACCAGACGCATCACAATACACGGTGAAACCCTCGCCCTCAACTGGAAGAGTCAACACAGGGGCTGAAGTAAGTCGATCCTTGAGCTTCAGGAAGCTTTCCTCACAATCCTCAAATGACTGAAATGGAATCTCCTTCCTGGTTAATCTGGTCATAGGAGATGCAATAGACGAGAAGCCCTCAACAAACCGTCTGTAATATCCTGCTAACCCAACAAAACTGTGAACCTCGATAGGCGACGTGGGCCTAGTCCAACCTCAAATAGCCTCAATCTTCGCTGGGTCTACCATGATACCGTGTATGGATACAACATGCCCCAAGAAAGCTACAGACTGAAGCCAAAACTCACACTTTGAGAATTTGCCATAAAGCCGATGATCTCTCAAAGTGTGGAGCACAATCCTCAAATGTTGCTCGTGCTCCTCGCTACTCCTCGAATAAACTAAGATGTCGTCAATAAACACAATCACAAAGGAGTCCAAGTATGGCCTGAATACATGATTCATCAAATCCATGAAAGTTGCAGGGGCATTAGTCAATCCAAAAGACATTACCAGGAACTAGTAATGGTCGTACCGAGTCCTGAAGGCTGTCTTTGGGATGTCCTCAGTCTCTCAACTGATGATATCCAGATCTCAAATCTATCTTTGAGAACACCGCGACACCCTGAAGCTGATCAAACAAATCGTTAATACGAGGCATATGATACTTATTCTTTACTGTCACCTTATTTAGCTATCTATAGTCGATACACATACGCATGATACTAAATCAGATGTACCAAAAATAGATTAAAAGGAACAAAGGTGGAACACAAACAAATCATAATGGAATGTCAAAATAGTAAAAATGATAAAGTTTGGACGTATATTGGAGTGGCATGGTCAACTATAGTATAAGTGTACAACGAGTTAAAGTTATGCAAATCATGGTAACAGTTACCGTTGGGGTAGAGATAATATGGAGGGTTAAGCTCAATGACTGAAAAAATTAATTTTTTGAAATCTTCAGGATCCTGCTCCATTCCAAAAATAACATCGTTTAGGTCAGACCACTCAAAATTGAGCAATCGTACCCTATTCGCACTATCCAACATAATTCCAGCACGAAAAATATTACCATGAACAAGAGTTCTTTCATTCATGGCTAACCAATAAAACTAGGAAAAAAAATAGACATGAATTAGAATAATAAAAGAAATAATAATTTTGAATGATAAAATAAATAAAACATACTAACCCAAACACATGCTGAAATTCTTCTCCAACCCCAAGCAAATCCTCCTATGAAGATCATACTTCCACATTCACTTTTTCCAACGGTTCAACCAGCCTTTCAACAAAGGCATAACATCCTTTACCTCTCTTACATTTTGCTTATATATATCCCTTTGCAATGAAAGAGATATGATTGTCCTGATATAACAATTTACTCTCAAATATATTAAAACCTACCCAATCATCAATTCATACTCACTTTCATGAGCATGAAATTCAGGAAGGGTCATTTTATAAGAGCTAAAAAAACATAGATCAACAACAAGACATCAACACCAAAAACATAAATTTAAAACAAAGAATTGCTTCAAATGAAGAGAAATAAACCAACTTTTATTTGATTTGGTTTTGTATTTAAAAACTAATAATATTTTGCATGGTTTTGATTTTGTTCAAAAAATCTGAAGAAATAATCGAATTAAACCGATAAATAATATACACTTTTTATAATTATATATACATAACATATTATTTTTATGAACAATTTTAAGTATCTAATCATGTACTATATATAGTATGCTAATCAAAGTTTATTTTAAAAATATCAAAGAAAAAAAGAAATGAGGGGGATCGGATTGGGCCCAAGCCCAAAAGTTATTATATGACATGCTGATGTGCACAATTTGATGATGTATTCTGAATATTAGCTGCTCTTTCGGTAGATGTGTCTTAGAAACTGATATTTTTTTTAAATATTTTATCCTAGTTTAGGCAAAAAAAAAAAAAAGAATTATTTAATGTATTTCCTTTGTTGATCGCGTAGTCTTATTTGTCGTTTCACTTGAAATAATAATGAAGACTGTAAAATACATCTAAAAAATGAAATAGTAAAGAAAGAAAAAATTATCTAATTCTTAACTTCTTAGATCCCCTGCAAGGATATGTTCCTCAGAAATGTGGTGCCAAATTTAAGACGGACGTCGAACATGAATCCCAAAAATATTGTTCAAACCTAAAAACATAAAAAAAAAAAAGATGGAAAAAACAATATTAGACATTCTTCTTTCTTTTTATATAAATAAGGGAAGGGGGAATGGGAAGAGTACTCACATTGCCTTGCCATCCATGGGCAGGAAACTGGACTCATCATAGTAAACATGATGATATGGATCCACGGACACAGCTAAAGAGTTTTTTTCTCTTTTTTCTACGGTGATTATGGCCATTACTGAATGTCCATATTCTATAGCAAGAACCAACACGAACTTTCCATTTCCCAGGCCTAGCAAGATGGGGTAGTAAGGATTTTCATGGTCAGAATATATTTGGGGGAAATGATGTTTAAGACTGGGTGAGGAGAACCATTTTTCTTTCTTAGTATCATATCCATACAAGTGTAGATGAACATAGGTACACCAGTAGAACGTGCCGTCAGCCAACACCGCCCCTACACCATTGTCTAATACGTTGTAGCATAGAATATTCAGAAGCACGAATAGCACGATCATAGATGAGACCTCCCGGGAGGAAGGGGGCGCGGCGCCTCCACAAATCAAATTTAGCAGGGTATACTTTAGGACCTAATTTTGAATCAGCTATATCTAGAACTTGCAAAGAACCATCCAAGGAATAAAACACATTTTTTGTTGGCTTATCAATATCTTGCGCGATTTGATTCAAAGTAGAGTAGCTAATAATATCCTTGTAATCGACATCAATGAGATCCCACCTTTTCTTTTTGAGATTGTAAATCTCACCACATTGTTTCCATGTAGTTGAGTTATATGTATCAGATCGATACCATTCGCCTGAAACAACACAGAGCTTGTCCTCCTCACTTGAGACAACGAAAGGAAAGAAGCGGTGAATATTCATGGAAGAAGATTCAACTTTCCAATAGGTATTGTCGGAACAATATATGTTGTGCTTGAACAATTCCTTATCAAGTTCTCGCGTACCTTGTGAACTGGATCGGTAAAATACACCAACCCTGTAGTTGTCATCATCAATAACGGCCCAACCTCCACCAAATCCATCAGAAGTTCTATATATCTTCCCAACGGGACGATAAACATGATAATGATGATGATGATCATGATAATGTTTCCTTTTTTTTTTACTAGGATGAGTATTAGATGATGATGATGATTGCTGTAATTTGTTGTTATTGCCATTTGTCATCGTCATGGGCAATTCAACGCGATACCAGACTTCTTTGTCCGATGCACTTACCGCACCGTGGACATACACAACAACCACCTCTGATACTTCCATCAAGGATATATATCTAGGGTTTAATTCAGTTGATACTTGAGAAGATTTGTAAAAAGGGAGGATTTGTTTTTTAGGGTTTAAACAAATAACACAATATAGAATTCAAAATCAAACACATGCAAGAGTCTAAAGATTCATATAACCCAACAACCCTTCATTTATACCACTTCACATACTCCACTCTTTTGTCATCTATCGCCATGTTTTCAGTCTAAGTCATATTATCGGTACACATAGCTTCAACGGCTGAGCCAAACTTACCACTGCTCACTAACCCGAACTTCCTCACATTTAACCTACACCACTGAGAGCCTGTATTATTAAGTCAGTTATTATCCTATTATTTTTATAATAAGAACAATCAATTATATAGCTAGTCATTTTACCTTGCATTAGTGATATCAACTACACAACTCACTTTACATTCAAGTAGGTTGTGCAAAATAATTAAGCGCATCTCAGCTTAACCAATTACGACATCATTAGCAAGTTAACTTATGAATTGAATTATTCACACAAGGATGACTCAATAGCACTTCAAGTCCAGATATAATCATGAAAGATCGGACCACATAAGTATTCCAATTATAATCATCACAGGTTCGGACCACACAAGGATCCCAAGTATAATTATCAAAGGTCTGAACCACACAAGGATCTCAATTATAATCATCAAGGGCCAAATAGAAATCAAGACATGCCTCAAATCACTAAAATCAAGACATACCTCAAAATCACAGAAATGAAGACATACCTTAAAATTGCACACAACATTTACGATTCATGAATATTCTTTCATAACAACCCATCTCATATCATTCATAATAATCACTTGCACTCAAGAAAGTCAGCCATCTCATCTCATAACAAATTGCTTACATTGTTTTGATTATATCATTGTAAATACATCTTGTATTTCATTAATTAATGATGTGATTAGGCTCTCCAAGTTAGTTATTCATGTATTAATTAATACAACAACAACGTACTAATGTAATCCCATAAGTGGGGTTTGGAGAAGGTACAAGGTATGCAGACCTTGTCCCTACCTCATGAGGTAGATAAGCTATTTTTAGTAGACCCTTGGCTCAAGAAAAAATATATCAAAGCATATACTAAAAAAAACACGACAAAACATTCTGAAGAAAAGGAACAACAAAATAATGTGATAGTCGAACTACATGAAATAATATAAAGTAAAAATCGAAGGATAAGAAACTACAAGTGATACTACGATTATTAGTAAGGAAGAATAAATAAAACTTAACAATCAAATGCCTCAAGGTAGTAGGAAATGTAAGAAATTACAAGAATTTTGAGAGGATTGGAAGACATAATTTGCTAAAACCTGCTTACTACAAGACGTTGACATCTTTGACCGCTAGTTTTGAACTAAAGCTGTATGTTATTGTATCCAAATACAGGAGTACCATATACTTCTCTACTTCACAAAAAGAAAAGTGACAAAGGATCTAACAGTTTTAATATCTTAAACAAATATTGGTTGGATTGCTCAAATAACAGAAGTTAGGAGAGGATAACATTTAACTAGTTGAAAAATGATCCACAGAAACTTCAACTGATCTGCAATCATGATTATACTCACCGAAAGGAGATATAGTAAGTGTAGTATCAGTACAAACATGCGTACTAGTAGGCATCACCAGCCGGGCCAAGGTTTAAACAAATAACACAATATAGAATTCAAAATCAAGACATACCTCAAAATCACACCCAGCCTTTACGATTCAATAACAACTCATCTCATATCATTCATAATAATCACTTACACTTGAGAAATTCAACAATCTCATCTCATAACAAATTGCTTACATTGTTTTGATTATATCATTGTAAATACATCTTGTATTCCATTAATTAATGATGTGATTAGGCTCTCCAAGTTGGTTATTCATGTATTAATTAATACAACAACAACGTACAAATGTAATTCCACAAGTGGAGTTCGGAGAAGGTACAAGGTACGCACACCTTGCTCCTATCTCATGAGGTAGAGAGGCTATTTTCAATAGACCCTTGGCTCAAGAAAAATAGATCAAAACATATACTAAAAAAAACGACAAAACAATCTGAAGAAAAGGAACAACAAAATAATATTATAGTCGAACTACAAGAGATAATATAAGACTAACACTCCACAACCTCTTATCTAATGTTTTAACCTCAGTAGGTTATAATTGTGTCATATCCTGTCTAATACATGTGTCAAAAGGTAATATTATGAGAATAATGCAAAGAAAGCTTGAAGATGTTTTTTAGAAAATCATAAAAAATCATAAATAGTAAAACTCTGTTTGCCTGTATAATTCTTTTAAATATAGCATTTTACAGTTAAATCATAGCACACCAAACTACTCTTTTTCACTTTCCTGTTTTATTTTTTATTTTCCTTACATATAAAATAGTGTGTGTGTGTTACTGGTTTAATCAATCTTTACATTTCATCTCTGGACTGGTTTTCCACTCATCTGAAAAGAGTGTTTCTTGATCTTGACTGCATATGCAATGAAGTTATCCATCCCGTTGGCTATTCTACGCTCCCCTTTCGTCAAGGGTTCAGATTCTATGTCCTCCTTTCTTTGAGAGGTCAACTTCTACGCGCTTAATTTCATCTTTCAACTCTTGTAAAGAAGCATTGCTCGATCGATCTTTGCTCGAGGTTTTGTTATCAGTTAATAGATCAACTAGATGCTTCAAGCACAAGAGGTATTCAGCTTTAAAACCAGGGGCATCAGACAGTGATTTCTCAGTTACAAACTGCAAAAGCAACAGAGAATAAAATCAGAACAGAGACTATACATCATAATAAATTTCGTCCATTAGGTTATCAAAAAAAAAAAAAAAAAAATTCTTCCATTAATCGTCGAAATACTTGATTAGAGTTCAAATAGTTGTACATTAGTAAATCAGAAAAGGCGCAGGTTTCCTACTGATGTCTTATTTAGATGTAGGGTGTGTTAGGTATGGAGGTTCCTAGAAAATTATCCTAAAAGCATTTGTACATAATATTCGTCGTTCAATGGAGATGTCGACTTGAGCCAAGGAAAATATATCCAAAGATAGAAACAGAAGTTCTTGGGACTTTATATTTGGTGTACTTTAAGCTATCATGTGGTGCAAGAACCAAGATGAAAAGGTAATAACTAGTCAAGGCACAAGATCATGATAACAACATCGAATACAGATGATTAATGATTAAACTAAGAGGATATCTTAAAAAGCACTAATAATTCTAAATAACAATTGCGAACTTACTGACCGATATAAAATTAAACTTCTCATACCTCTTTGTATGCAGAAATGCATCCACGAAGAGCACTCTCTGCCTCAGAGCTATAAGGGTTCTGTTTCAGTAGCAGGTGCAGCCAAAAATCAGTTTCATCATGTTTGAACTTTGAAATATCCTAGAAAAACGGATAGGATTGTCAGTGAAAGAAAACACGATATAACCTAACCTCTGAATCTTCAAGCTCCAGCTTTTTCATCTCCAGCAATGAAAGAGCATCAAGTGATTGCAACTGCAGGCACAATAAAGCTAATTTAAACAGTAGAAGTTTAAGAAAAAAAATTAAAGGGCGCTAATGACCAGTCAGTTAAGCTACGTTACAAAGGCAGAAGAGATGAACACATCCTCCCAATTCTAGGAATTCTATATATGCCTGGACAGTAACTTGTTAAAAAGAAACAGAAAACATCAATTTTCTGTGATTCCTTGGTAGGGTAATGTCGTCTAAGAGGTTGGCAGGACCTCATGAGTGAGGATATTAATTGAAATCCCATTATACATAGCAGGAAACCCCGAGTGAAAATATCCAATTGGCCCCTTACACTGGGTATGATGTTGTTGTATGAACCATATACTTCCAAGGTAGTAGGAAGAAATTAGAAGAATTTTGAGAGGATTGGAAGACATACTTTGCTAAAACCTGCTTAGTACAAGATGTTGACTTCTTTGACCTCTAGTTTTGAATTATAGCTGTATGTTATTGTATCCAAATACAGGAGTACCATATACTTTTTTTTTGTTTTTGAAACTGGTAACTTTGTATTCCTCAGCATCAAGGGCTATGCTGGCCACCTCCAAAAAGTGTTACAAGAAACTGAAAACAGAGACTATTACAGAGCTCCTATGAAGTCCACTAATTGGATCTCCTCATCTATATTTTGTTCTTTACACCAAAAACCTAGAGTAGTAATTACTTTCCACTTGATCTTCTGTAGTGAGCATTCTTTTCCTTCATAAATTCTTTGATTTCTTTCCTTCCAGATAACCCACCATATACAAGCTGGTACTGTCCTCCACCACCTTTTCTGACTCTTCTACCTCCTCTTCTTATCCAACAACTTAACAGATCTGCTGTATGTTCTGGCATAATCCAGTGTAAGTTAGCAATGCTGATGAAAAGAGCCCAAACTTGTGATGTTACTTTACAGTGTAAGAATAGGTGTTTGTTGGTCTCTAATTCCTCTTTGCAATGCAAACATCTAGAAGCTATGTTGATACCCTTTCTCTGCATTACACCATGAGTCAAACAAGCTCTCCTGGCTGCCAACCAAGTGAAGCACTTCACCTTGGTGGGGCCAGCACTCTTCCAAAGTGCATTCCATGGCCCTGACTTTCTGCCTGCAACTGTGATCAGCTCCCTTCTACATAGTTTACTTACTGAACACTGGCCATCAGAGTGGTGTCTCCACAGTAGAGCATCTGTTTCCTGATTGGTGCCAGGGAAATCTCCAATCAAGTCTAGCATCTCTGAAACCCATTCTATCTCCCAATCATTAAGTAGCCTCCTAAAGAGCAAATTCCATCCCTGAGGAGTCCAAACATCTTGTATTTTGTTGTTAGGGTTCAAACAGATGGAAAATAGTCCAGGGAACAGATTGTTCAAAGACCCTTGACCACACCAATCTTCTTTCCAGAACAAAGTCTTATCCCCCCTGCCAACTTTTATTCTGACATTTTCTTTGAAAGCCAACCAAAGATTTCTTATGGTCCTCCATACACCAACACCATAAGTACCTGTTACTTCTTCTGAACACTATTGTCCAGCCTGACCATACTTGTGTTGAATGAACTCCTTCCACAGTGCCTGCTCTTCTTGGTTATATCTCCATAACCACTTGGTTAGTAGACTATTGTTGTGAAGCTTTAGGTTTCTTACTCCCAAGTCCCAACCCCCCATATTTTTTACTCTGCTGAACAGCCACCCATTTGACTAAGTTAAAACTCTTCTCAATCTTGTTGCCTTGCCAAAGGAAATTCCTCCTCAAAGTATACTTATTTGCCTCTACTTCACTGTTCACAAAAAGAAAAGCGATAGAGGATCTAACGGTTTTAAATTTTTAAACAAATTTTGGTTGGATTGCTCAAATAACAGAAGTTAGTTGAGGATAACATTTAACTGCCTGTTTCGCTTCATAAACAATCAATACTGGGAACCGACCAGGATAATCAGTGCTGATTGCCTGCTCCTTACTGTTGTCATAGATTCTCCATTAGACTGTTTATTTCCTTTCTCTTTCACGGAAGGCACCAGGTTTTTCCGAGCCACCCTACAATCAACAATTATGAAAATCAATTGACTGAGGAAAGTTGTCATGATGTCACCAATATCGAGACAAACTTACAAAGGGAAGCTTATAGCGTCTTCGAGACAGGGCGAGGTATAACTTATGAAATAGCATAAATATCACACTCATCGGACAGAGGTATGTTATCCCGAGTAAAAAGAAATACTCTTAGGGAAAGAAATCTCAATTCCTTGTTCACTTGTAAACTGCAGAGAGCAAAGCAATTTCTTTGACACAGAAAAACACTTTAAACTCCTTGCTACCAATTACACATTAAATAAGAAGATTGGTAATGTATAATTTGAGTAATTTCTACTAAGTTCAGATAAGTCAAAAGTACCATAATTGGCTACACAAGCTAAACAGTCCCAGAAGAAAGTGAGAAATAATATAAAGTTCATTCACTACTGATACACGGAACTCTTTCAGACTTGAGGTTCAAAGAGAAACCTGCAATACTTGACAAATTCCAATACCTCACCTTGTAATATACAAACCAAATAACCAGGATACATGGAGAAGGAGCAGAAAGTGTATTGAAAGAAGACGTAGAGCATATACTTTCACATACATGGAAGCATGCCATCTATGATTGTTGGTGCTGAATTTGATCAGCATACAGTGGCCAACTCCAGCCAATGTTAAAGAAGATGCAGTGCATGGGATGTAACCCTCTTGAAACTTGTGTGTGTAGTGCAGAGAAAAATGACAAGATAACCTTTGAAAGAGTAGAATTTTCTTTTGCTAATAGGAACTAGTCTTTAGTGCCTTGCAAATTTTTAGATAATTGTGTCTCTTTGAAGAAAACCCATATTTTAGTGTACATTTTCGGTTCCAAATCTAGGTAAAGAAGGATTGCAATATATTGACGCCTGACGGTCAATGTAAAGCTAGTTAATTTCGCCTGGGATTTAAGTGTGACGTCATCATATGATGCACGCAATGGAACAGTATTGCTCCACTTTTATTTAATTTAAGCACAAAATGTGATGAATCCCAAAAAAATAAAACGCTAGGGATACTAACAAATCAAGAGATATTTCAAACTGAACTAAATATACCTTTTAACTATTAGGAAATGATATTAGCGGACAAATGTAAGATGAAAACATAAAATAAAACCTAAACTAAGACTAATAAATACCTTATTGACTTGCTTAAAAGGTCTTTTGCCATATCAAGCTCAGCTCTTAATTGATTAGCATTACTCTTCTTGAGCTTATTGGAGTCGAGCATTTTAACTCTAGCAAGATGTAGCAAATTTGCAGCAATCTATTAATGCAGAAAGAAATAAAGGAAATAACATTAGAATTCATAGTAGTAAAATCAACAGATACATCTTGAATTGCTTGTATGATGTTGAGGATTTAGAGGGAAAAACCTGAATGTGATCTTCAGGGAGTAAAGCTCTTCGGGAATCAAGACACCTGCTCCAAAAATTTGTATCATGTCATGCTTGATCAGAATTTTAAAAGCATCCACCTTATTCAGTAATTAATTAGAGTACATGAATCACCTCTCTAAAAGCTCTTGAGTTTCTTTCAAGTTTCCTAGCGACTGAAGGGTCAAGGCCAGGCGTTCAGCTGCAATTACAGTCTCTAAAGATTTCCAACCCTGTAACGTATGAGCAACACATGAGAAAAATGAGTATGGATATATAGCAACAAGGTCTGGGAACAAAGAATAATTTCAGAAGCAAAAAGGGCAAAAATTATGCATTAGAGTTCCATGATTTTGGTCCAACTTTGAGTTCTAGAAACTTTAAACGGAAAGAAACGCAAACATAACCAGAATACTTGCTAGAGATCCTGCCATTTTAATTTTGTCTGATAGCATAAGCATCTTCAGACAGGAAAACTTGGAGGGAAGGTTTGGTGTGAGTAAAATTTGAAGTCACAGTTTTATTACACTTATGAGTATTTAAATCTGAATATCTTTCTCGGCCTTTGGCTAAGATCACGAGTAAGTAAATCTGAAAGCATTAGGATATGTTTGCATTGTGATCATGATATTTTACCAAGCAAAAGGAATTTTTGCTAGAGATCTGCATTCGCTAAGCTCTTGATTCAAAAGATTTAGATTGCTTATTTTTCATCCAGTTATCATAATTTGAATTGAATTTTGGGAACTCGATAGAAATGTCCTCGCTTTGCTTGTTAGTTTAGTCACAAAGTTAAGTTTAGACTGCTACACAATCATACTGAATTGTAAACTTTAGTCAGACGTTGCGGAAAGCAACAAAACAGAAAACTTTTGAGGGTTTCTTTTGCTGATTGAACAGTTTAGAGAGAGAAGTAGAGGCAGGTCTCGTTTCCCCACTGAAACAGAAGGAAATCAAGTTTTAGATTGGAAGAGTTAATGCTGAAAGGGAAATTTAAATTTTTATTTAAAATTTTAACACCTATGAAAACAAAGTTGAATCAGTAATATCATTTTAAACTACCAATTAAACAATGAAAATATCAGCACTCCAAAAACAGATAATACGAACTGGAATATAACTTTAGATGAGCATTTCCAATCAGATTGGAACAATGAAAGATTCCAGGAAAAAGAGAGAGGTTAGTATACCTTTGCTAATTCCATAATATGCAGGATCTTTCTCAGCACATTCTCAGCCTCTTCGATCCGGTCAGATTTAATATATATCTATAGAGGAAAGTAGATTGCAAGCCAACTTTACCAAGTGAGTCAGCATTTTGTGACAGACAAAAGCAGACAGATCTGTTACAATTACACATCTTGAACTGAGCAGTAGCTCAATACTTTCAGTATACTAAGATGTGGTATAAGATGAGTAAAGGACAAAAAAAGAGATAATAGACAGCCTCCTTAAAAGAAAAATAAAATAAAATAGGAACCCCAATTATAGCAAACCAAGTCTGCAATGCATTCCCCCTAATGTAGAGAATGACAACTTTCATTTTAAGAAACTTACTTAGTGTACACGTAACATGCTTTCTCGTTTGATCTGTAAGATGCAAGTTGTTGAATTACTAACAAAATACATGAAGAATATTCGCAGTTCAGATGACATTCCTCATACGATCAACACTTATTCATATTGCGGCGCTAGTTAAGACCAGAGCTACTACCCAAGTATTGAAACTATAACAGGCTAACAAATCAGTTACAGGCACAAACCTTGGCCAAGTTTTGATAGAGTTACTTGCATTATTAAGAAACAGAAGGAAAATATCTAGCTTACATAACTAGGTCATTTTGCTCTTTCTACACTTGAGAATAAGTCTTTTTTCAGAATAATTACAAGCATAACTGTTAGGAAGACATATTCAGATAGCAACGATTAATCAAGCTTCTGTAGCATCCTTTACTTGTCCACCACAAAAGTAAGTTTAAGCCTCGATCACACAGAATTGACAAAGAAAGAATGCTATGTCCCTTCGTATGGGACTACAGTAAGCTACATCAACTGTACTCAGCAAGATTAACCTCAATAGTTTCACCTGTATGCACAAGCAACATTGGCATAACCTTGTACAAACGCAAAAAAGCATGGAAGCACAACCTCAGCTAGATGTCGCATCCTCTTGGTACATATTATTGATTCACCTTGACCTCCATCCTACAATGGAAAACAAATTTGTAATAACAGAAACACAGATCATGATATTACAGAAAACCCACAATCAGCATTTGTAACAAATTTGGGGACCTCCAAAATCCGAATAGAATCGCGAATCAGAGCCTCCGAGTCCTTGTATTTCCCCTGAAGATACAGCACCTGACAGTGGAGTGGGATTCTCTTGTCAGTCAAAATAATGTAAGACTACACAAGAAAAGACTGCCCACCAGCAGAAGTGGTTTCAATTTGGGAGAGCTACTAAAAATTATATGCATCTGAGGCATATAAATGTAGATGTTAACTACAGAATAACTAGGGTGACCAAAAAGGAAAAGCTATCAAAAAAGGATTAAGTAAAAGAGAGGAAACATAAAACATCAAGACAGGAAAAGAGCCAACCATTGAATGTAAAATGCAGAAGCCAAAAGCTTTGGGTGCATATTAGAGTTTAACTAGAATAAGAAATTAAAGATAAACAAAACTTGAATGAATGCATATAGTTGTAGGAGAAGAAAAGGATTGATTAGAGATGTTGCATAAGATGCAGAAGTTGTGAAGGAGATCTCTTGCTTCAATGTTTGACATGTCAGATTGGCTAAGGGCATTCATTTGGTAGCCTTTTTTCCCTCTCTTTCTTCTTGTGTTCTTATTCTAAGAAAAAATGTCTTTATTTTCATATCAAAACAGATAGAAAGTGTTATTCCAGACATGGTAGAATAAACCCATATCCTAACAGGAGATAGAAAGAAAGATAGTCAAGTAATCAAGCTCATGACCAAAATTGTGTATCCCTCTGGTCAATTGTTTATTAGCTGCAGGGTAGCTCTATATCTGGTATTCCATTTGTTTGTTTTGAGCTGTAACGTTGCCCTATTCTCCATCATTTTGGGTGGACCTCAATTTTAGACTTGTTATAAGCTGTTTGTAACCAATATAAAAGCACTAGCCTGTTGCACACAAACTTAGGGTATAACATTTATGTCGACCATCAGAATTGTATAGAAATGAAATGGAGCAGAAACTGCGGCATTACTGTTCCCAGATGATACATGGTGTCAGCATAGTCTGGATGAGCCTCTACTAAGACACGCCTCTTTGTCTACAAGGTAAAATGGTGAAGAACTATATTTAGAAGAAAAAAAAATTGACAATGGTAACTGAACTATATTTAGAAATTTTAATAGCAACAACTGAAGTAAATACATTGCAGATCCTGGAAATAATAACATACCTTTAAAGCACGCTGCCATGTTAATAATATGGATGAAAAAGAAAAGAAATAATATTAGTAATTGATACAAAAGGGCACTAGAACATTTTGAAAAAGGAATGCCAATTGTTAAATAGATGTTATACTTGAGATTAAAACCGACTAGGTGACTATCATTCCTTAGCATATCAAGAGACAGACCGGCAAAGGCAAAAGTTTATCACTCCAGCCATCCAAAAAAATATATCATGTTCTGTCCCAAGTCATATCCACTGAATTGAAAAGGAAGGTTCAATCATATGCTTTGCAGAAAGTTGCATTAGCCCTACTCTTGCACTTCTCAATGGCACGTTTCTCTTATGTTGACTATGAAGAACCAAAAAAGTAATCAATGGCACCAACAAGTTACCCTTATATTGTAATCCAAATTTTCAACTTTTAACTTGATATGTGTGCCACGTCAAACAAAACATGCAATATGCAATACAGCTACGCCCAACTTGAGTATAGTTAGATAAGGTTAATTAATTTAAACTATTTTCAACTTCGATGAAACTTGCCTGCATGCTCAAGTCAGCATTAGAAGCATTTAACTTAAGAGTAGGACTGTTTCCAATGCTAGACATAAGTTTAAAGTCACAAAATATAAGCTCTTGAAAAGCGAAATCATGTATAAAGGATATCATGGCAAGAAGGAGGTATAGCAAAAAAAAAAAAAAAAAATCCATATACACCAATGTGACCCAGGAAAGAACGGTAAAATGACAGCATACTTGAATCCAATTCAAGTCCTTCAATAACTAATACAACAGATGTTTGAGATGTAAACACTACAATATTTTGTCAGCCGAGCACATAAAATCCAGAACTTCTAAGCAAACTCATTCAGTGGCTATGGATAATAAACCACAAGGAGATATACACCAGCTTAAGAAAAAATACAACGATGTCATGAACATTTCTGGAATGTCATAAATTTTTATGAATGAGAATGGCGAAAGAAAATTAAGTGTCTGGAAATGTTTGCCCAGTTACCTCATAGACCCCACGAGCTTGTTCCAGTTTTCTTTGCATAAGATAGAATTGGCCTAGATTGTGAAGGGCTGCCGCAACTCTACGACACAAAAGCAAGCATATAAGGGAAAGTGATAATCAACTTTCAAGCAAGTAATCAAAGATCCAGATAGATGGACAAATGAAGTAACTATCACTCTATAATAAGACTGTAGCCATGGAAATTAACTATGATATAACTTCAAACACAATGAAAAAAGATGCCTTATACCTAAACTCAGATAGAGAAAAGATGTTTTCAAAGACCTATAAACACTCGGGAGCAATTTGGACTTAACTAAGAAGACAACACAATGAAGGTATAGGATCCATATAGACGATATCAACTAATTGGGATTTTAATTAAACAAGTGTCTATGCAAGATAAGCCTGAAATATTAAGAACTCCTTAGTTGTCTAAAAAGACAAAAAAAATAGTATCGGAATGACATGGACTTTAGCTGAGCAAAATTGACACAGAAAATTCATATAACTGACTCAACAACCTCAGGATTGAGGCTTAGTTCATTGATTGAATATAAGCGAACTGGAGACTAGCGTGCAGCAATTCTTTCTCATAGAAAACCATGGAAGTTATCAGATCTGTTAATAGATGACCTGTTTGCCAACGTTGACGATTCACCGTGTTTCTTCTATGTTTTTCAATGACTCGACCTTAAGAGTAAAGCTTAGACACAGCTGACCTCACTTTGGGCATATAAGAGTAGCAAAGTTCATATATAAACTGCTATACTACTCAAAATTTAATCCCAGAAAAGGGAAAGGTATTAAATAAGGGGCAACAAAAAATTATGTACTAAAATAGCACACATATGAATTCCCCCCGACCAGGCGTCTCTACAATAATAATATATACTAGTAAACATAGGTTCTGCTCTATTAAAAGACATTTCAATACTTACCGTACATCTTCTTGTCCAAATGATTCTTTGAGTATAATGATTGCTTCTAAGTACATAAGTTCTGCTTTGTCAAATGCCTTTTTGACTCTATACAGCTCTGCCTGTCACAAAAAACATAGCCAATAATCTTTCTAGATAGACAAATCATTCTAGCGTAAAGATGAGCTTCATGCAAAACTGTTACTTAAAATTACGTGTTCACTCCATTCTGTTTCATGTAGCATATTTCTAATATAAGACAATTCAAGAAAAGGACATTTTATACACATGTGACTACAACATTGTTATTGGATTCATCTTAAGATTCAAGCTTCTCCACCTAATACATAATTAAAATTGGAGTCTTAATAAGAAAAGCAAATCAGCACATCTCCAACAACAACATACCCAGTGTAATCCCACAAGTGGGTGAATCGCACGTCTCCGAGAACCAAATTTTGTAAAGTGTGTGCATTATTCATCGACTTCCTTGGCATGTACGAAATTAAACGTTCACACCCAAGTAACTAACGTGCAAAATGCACCTTGAAGACTATCACTTCCCAAATTGCAGTACTTGGTGATTTAAAATTACCTGGTCGACATAGCAATAGAATTAATTTTGAAAACTAATGTTAAAAGTATAAGAATTTGTTTTTTCATAAGGTAAATAATTTATTATAATTTTTTCCCCCAGACCCCACTATACTGGGTATGTTGTTGTTGTAAGGTAAATAATTTATTAATAGCCTGAAGAAGATATATTAAGAGCCTGAAGGACAAAAAGCATCATACATTGGACCTACCAGATTGTTGTAGGCAGATGCAACATGTGGATCCCTATCTCCAAAACCTTCTTTAGCTTCTTGCAATGCAGACAGAAACAATTTTTCAGCTTCCTCAAGTTTTCCCTAGTTGAATAGAAATACCACTGCAAGTTCAAACAATATGAAAACCCAATTGAATTGTAAAGATAAATACCAAAGTATCAGTGATAACTGATAACATAGGAGGCTTGCATGCCTGTAAAAACAAATCCCTTCCACTGTCTGTAAAAACTCTCCATTTGGAAGTGTGTATATTAGATACTACAGACCCATCCTCAATTTTGCGCAAGCCACTGATTTCAACATCAACTCCATCAGTTCCAGTAGTTGTTGGAGTAGAAACCTCTTCTGCCAAGGCAGGACTGACATTTACTCCATCGATTACGGCTGCAACAGGAAAATACAGCTAATGTTTTATCAAAGTAGGTGTGACGGCAATTTACATTGTACGTGGCTTCAATAACGACATCTCCCGAAAAAATCAAGGTCTTGATTCATGAACTTATATAGCCTGAATATCCTTAGTTTTAAATTGTGTATGAGTGATCATAATACAGTTTGTGTTCAAGTCATGATAACTTTTTCTACAGAAAAAGTAACACCTAATAGAACAACTGCTTTTCTTCACAACAGGAAGATAAAAGAGAGAAAAGACTATAATATTGGGGATAAACCAGATACAATGTCATGATATCAGAACATATATGGCTCTATCTTAAGAAAATTATCGTTTTAGCTTTAAATGATGACATCTAAAAGAAAGATGCTTCCTTTTACAACAAAATATTTTTCTTCTGGAGTAAAAATAAATTACAAATAAAAGACGAATCTTTCTTGCATGTCAACGTACGGTTTATTGTGTTTGATTGAAGAAATGTTTAATGATCTATAGGACCACACCACAATATTGCCGTGCTACATTGTTGGATCATATATGATAACAAGTATAGGTCTTTCTTGTTAAAAGAATTTAGTATTGAATATAGCTGACAATTGTTGCTTAGAAAATATTAATATGCTACGAGCTAAAATACAAGCATACGACATCAACAAACAAATGGATTACCCCATAAGAGTAGTGAACACCAGCTGATCCAAATAGAAAAATCCATCGAAATGAGTCTGAAGAGTACCCTCCAGAACCAAGCTGACTGGAAAATCTACATTTTCCTGTCGAAAAAGGAAAGTGCGGTCGATGAACAAAAGGACGGTAATACAAAATAGCACATAGCATCATTGAATACTATAGCTCAAAAAGATGCATAATTATCCTGGATGCGAATCGTGATCATTGGACACAAGTTTATAAGAAGAAAAAACAAGATCAAATAATTATCATGATGAATAGAAAGTGGATTCTTTACAAAAATGTAGGCTGATTAACAAAATGATGGAAATCCAAAGTAGCACATAGCATCACTGAATACTATAGCTCAAAAGGTTGCATAAGTAGCCCAGATGCAATCTTGATCACTTAACACAACTCAAAGCAGCATAGTCAGCTTGGTGAACTAACCTCCCGCGCTGTCCGGGTCCGAGGAATGAAAAAGAAACGATTTTTAATTCTGACAAATAGAAAATGTGTTCTTTATATAAAAAATGTCCGCTAATTAACAAAATGATGGAAATACAAAATAGTACATAGCATCATTGAAATACTATAGCTCAAAAAGCTGCAAAATTAACCCCAGATATAAATCTTGATCACTGAAGACAATTTAATATATACTCCCTCTGCTTCAATTTTTCTTGTTACTTTCCTTTTTAATCCGTCTCAAAAAAATGTCTCTTTCCAACCCTCAGGGGTTGGCCTGGTGGCAATTGACTTGAGCCTTGGGGTTTGCTCCCTTTCAAGGTCTCAAGTTCGAAACCCACTGGGTGCAAACAATTTCTGAGGGCCATCGGACTGGGTAAAACCTGAATTAACCGTGGTGCACTTGCGGGAAACTCCTTGCCGAGGGCCTGTGCACCCCCGGGATTAGTCGGGGCTCTAAGAGACTCGGACACCCGGTGCAAATCAAAAAAAAAAAAATGTCTCTTTCCCTTTATTGACAACTCTTCAATTTCAACATTCCACGTAGCATGTTTAAGACTACAAGATTAAAGGATATTTTAGTACATTCCACATATCTTTAGTCTAACACCATAACATTCAGAAGTCGTTTTTACTTTCTTAAACTCCATATCAAGTCAAAACTACACGAACAAATTGAAACGGAGGAAGTATGAAAAAAGATTCATTGTCTATACTGATGAAAACAAAATGGCAACTCAAAAATGCTTGCAAAATTAGCTCAGATGCAAATCTTGATCATTGAACACAATTAAATATTAAAAATAAAAACATTGACCCTTTATTCTCATGAACTCTGAATATACAACATTCAAAAATTACCAGCATTGGATAGCAAAATTGGGGAATTTCTTTGAAGTGAAGTAGCAGCAAATGATTGAGGGTAGAAACGGAATCTTTTGAGCAAATTAGCAGATGATTTTCGGGAAAACATCATTTGACCAATCGAAATTGAATTCTTGAAACTTCAAATTATAGAAAAATGAACTTTTTTTGTTGAATTTTTCTTTTGGTATTTTGAAATTCGATTGCTACAAAAACCCTAAACCCCTTTGAAGGAAGCGGGTCGATTGGGGTATCCGAGTATCCAATTGCCACGTTGGAGGTCCGTATTAGCAGTCGTAGTGTACGTTTGGAGTTTTGGTGATGTTTGTTGTTTTGGGTAGATCCATTATAGTAGTAGTATTTTGTGTTAACTTTGTTGTTTTACTATATAAATTATTTCTTATTGAAAAAATATATTTAAAAGCATTTTTAAAAGTTTGGTTAAATACTAATCACTGCTCAAAAGTGACTTTTAAATTTATCGGCCCAACATAAATTGATTCTCACAAAAAATACTTTAAAAAAACGCTTCTTAAAATAAGCTAGGTTTAGAAATTTGGTCAAACAGGCTATTAGTGTTAATGAGGATATTTAATGCTTTATGTTTTCTAAAGAGTCTGTTGGATGCGTCGGATCTCGTATAACAAACGAGCTCTTTACCCTCAAATTCAAACATGTGGGCGCAAAATGCTTAAAAGAAGTGTATTTTCTTTAACTTGCTTTTGTATATAGTGTCTCTATCACAAATCATTTAGACAAGTGGTACATTATGCACTTACGTCCAATTGTGGTTGTCGAATTGAAATGTCAAACATCATGTTAGATGTTTTTTTCTTTTATCATCTTAGAAGATGTGATAGAATTGTAAAAGTTCCTACATCGTTAATCATAGATATTGAGTTCGAACTCTAAAATTGATCATCTCAAATGACATCAAGCGTTTGAAAACATTATCCCCGAAAAACTAGACGCAAAGATAAACAATAATGTAACTATAGTATATATCTTTGCTAGGACTATTACCTTGTGAAATAGATCAAATTAGACGATTTATATGTTAATTGTTTAACTTACCGCGATCTTCCTCCTTTATTTTTATATGGTGTAATCAACGAAATAGCGCTCTTGATAAAGTAAGGGTTAAATATCGACCCAAAATCATGCTAATTGATCTTCACAATCACTTATCTCAAAAACAGCAATAACTGAGCAATAGAACCAAACCCTTTCAATATTTTTTGTTATTAATAAGAATAACATTGTTTGTAACACATCATTGCCAAATCATAGGCAATGAAATAAGGCCTTGCTGTATGAAAATACACAACTTCAACTGGCAAATAAAAATAAGAATAGCAAAGACAAGACTACCCTATAACTAAAATAACACAGATGAAGTCGAAAGGGTCGTTCCATAATTCAATCTTTTCTGCTATCCCACATTGTGCAAACCAGAAACACCCGATCTTCCAAGCAATTCATACAAAAAAGCTTTTCAAGGCTTTCCGATGATGGTGGTTTCTGCGATCATGAAGGTAACGACATTAAGGGTCCATGTTTGTGTTATGACCTTGAAGGTCAATTACAAAGTAGGTGAGAAATAAAGGAAGAGAGCCAATGAAATTTTAATGCGTGTAGGGTGTAGATTCATTTGGCAATTAATGAGCTTGGACGATTGAGATTACCCCTGATAACTCACTGTATATATCTCCTAACATATCACAACTACAACATAACGAACTTGTGGTACTTTTACGCTTCTTCCTCGTGTTCCTTCTCTCTCGCTTCTTTTTTTGCTCTCTCACTCTAAATCTGATTCTCATCTCCTTCTTTCTTGTGATTCAAGAATAACAATAGTGTCCTACATATCGTAGTTATCTTAGTTTAATTTCAGCATTTCAATTACTTTTATTCAATATCAATTTTACCGTTTTTGAATATAAATCAGAAAATTGCCCCAAAAACCTATTGTTTCCTTTAATTTTAGTCCGTAAATTGATTGATTTGAGGTCAGGTCTTGACAATTGGTATTAGAGCAACGAACCTGTCTCGATTGTGGGTAGTAATTCGAAGAAGATGTTTGCGGAATTGACTTTTTGGCTGAATTGATTGAACGAAACAATGCAAATAGAAGGGTCCCTATGAATGGAATGTCAGGAATAGTAGTGAATGTTAAACAATTGCAGAGGTGGTGTGAGGATTGCATATGCAGTATTGACTGCCAATGCAACTCTTACGTCTATGGGTGTGTACGAAGCATTGAATTCCAGTGCTGCTTTTGTATTAATGTCTGTTCGAGTGAAATGAATGAAGGGGACAACCAAGCTCAGGTGGTTTCAGATGACCATGTAATGGCTGAACCACTGGAAATTGAAAATAGTAGTAAGATCGACTCAGAATACAATGAGGACCAGGTGCTCGACGAATGTCCTCAACAGGTCGAATCTGACGTTCTAGTTGAACTTCACTCCATCTAAAATCAAACACCATGAAGACCGAGATTGTGAACTCATATCTGGATTCACGAGTTTATGTTTTTGGTGTTGAGGATACGATACCGAAATTGATGGGTCTCGATCTGTCCAATGCTTATAATGTCACGACCTATCTTGAGTCTTCATCTATGTCAGTTTCAACAGAGGTAATTCTATTTAAACACATAGGACATAAGATTGACATGAAGCTTGGTGACAAGCTATTCGATATAAGGCTGGAGAGGGATATTTTTGCAGCATTTCGTGATCCTCATATAACTATCGGTTCTCTCCCACATGCTTTGGGTTTATACATTTGTTATTGGGTTGATATTGGGCAGGTTTTCTCAGCTTGCCTTGATAGGTTAAAGTAGGGTGTGTATCTATTCCGTCGAGTTTTGATTTTCAGTTATTTCGATGGCTTTCCATTTCAGAATGTTGTTAACTATGAAACAAAGCTACCAACACATATTTCTATGAAATCAGAGGTTGGGATGAGAATGCATCAGTATTAATTGAAACTGAATGTGTTGAAGTTTCTAAACCAAGGAATAAATCTAGTGAGGGTGTATGTCTCACTGAAAATTGCAATGACTGGACGGATGGTATCATAGTTGAGGCATGGGAAAATACCACCAAAATTGTTTTTATTGAAGCCATACTTGAGCAATTAGACAATACGAAGTAAGAGCAAAATATGGATATGGAGGCATCGTCAAGGTTCCCGACAGCTTTATGAATTCAAAAGATGGCAGAGATGAATGTTGTCAGGTCTGCTATGAAGATTGAAATAACAGGTCGTGGCATGCTGGAGATTGTAGTTTTAAGAAGAATGGAAACTGGAATTCTTGAACTTACTGTCGCAATATCATTAAGTTTTGATCCTGAAGGTACTACATTTTGTTCGTCCGAAATTAGATATGTTTTACATTGTTATGGATTTCATGATAAAGGAATTCTTGATGAAAAAATGTTCTGTGTGGGTGGGGAGTTCAAGAATGAAATACAGCTTGTCCCAAAAAATTCTACAACTACATTGCTCCTAGTGAATACAACAAACATTGGTGATGTGGGAAGCTTAACTGGTATATTCTTATTAGCTGGTGTATTTGTCGCGAAGGGAACTTTATTATTGAAGGTTGTGGAACTTCTGAAATGTGCATTCCAATTCTGATTTTGTTACTTAATTGCATGGTCTCAAATGTTACTGAATATGTTGTCCTGTGTGTATCCCAAAACTTTAAGGCAATACTAAATACTAATTGTAAACGGGAATCACAACTCTGTGTTGTATAACTAGATTGTTGAACTGATACTACAAAGTGTTCCAAAGACAAAGAGAGTTCTTATGAGGCATAATTTCTTACCATTGTCATTTAATCCTGGTAGGACCATCCTAAAATATTATTCCGTTGTGGAAAAGGTTTCTTTTCAACCTATCTGCAAGCTATGTAAACTAGGGTGGCTATTTGATTGTATCTTCTGCAAGACTATGTGTTCTAGTTGTCCTAACTTCTATTGTAGACTTGAAAATGGCCAAGTTACATGGTTCCAAGAAACTCTATGTTATTTTCACCCCTTGTTTTGACAACTTTCCATATTTCTTCCTTGGTTCATCTTTGACTCTTTTTCTATTTCTTGGAGGGCTGCCAGGCATTTTCTTCGGTTCAGGAGGCTCAATCTTTGGATTGTTTGTCTCAGGCCACATCCTCATATTGGAGATTGGTTGGATAAAGTAACTATAAGCTTTCATGAAGTTTGCTGCTTATACCAATGCTCCATATAAGGTCCAGGCTCCTCTTCAATATGATACAATGTACAAATAGCATGTTGGCAAGGAATGCCTTTCAACTGCCAAGTTCTACAACTACAAGTCCTATTAGTCAAGTTCACTGTATGTGTATGCCCCCTTCTCTAATCGCAAACACAACATCAGTATTCAAAAGCACCTTACAAGACCTAGCCCTGTCCTTATTCTCCTCCAATATAAGTCTAGCCATAGGTGCAATATCACATATCCAAGTTTTGGCAAACTTAATCATCTTCACTGTTCTAGTCATGATCTTTCTCCTAATTTCCTCCAAAATGGTAATAATAGATTTGTGCCTACTGGCTAAGATCCATGAATTAAAGGTCTCACATATGTTATTTTCAACAGCATCACACTTACAATCTTCTTTAAAGTATGCCCTAACCCATAACTCCCTAGGATAATGCAACAAATCACCATTAATATCCTTACCTTGCCTACCAAGTTGGCTCATGTAATCAAGTTCCTCTTTGAACTTCACTTCAAAACTTGCCTTGGAACATCTCCAGAACTGTTTTCTCCTCTCTTTTCCCTTCCACTCTTGACTCGAGTTGGACCAGATATGTCTAGCACACCTTCTAACTTCAGCATTTGGTAACAACTCAAAAACAGCAGCATGAAAACCCTACATAACAAAAAATAGTTAAAGTACTTGACAAATAAATTAAATATTTCAAATAATTGACAGTGAAGAAAAAACAGTTAAACAATACCTTTTGCATATCAGCCATCACAGTGAGAACTACTCCAGTACCCAACTGCAGGTCCTCTTTCAAATGGTTGATAAAAAAACTCAAATTATGCTTAGTTTCCTTGTCCACAACTGCCCAGGCTATATTAAACATCTGATTATTTCCATTCTTCCCAACTGCTACTAGAAGCTCACCCTTACAAACCCCTTTTAAGAAACATCCATCAAACCCAATAATTCTTCAACATCCTTCCATCCATCCTTTCTTCAATACATCCAAACACATATAGAAATACACAAACAGATTTTTACCTGGGACAGTTTCTCTGTCCATTCTCATCTAAATGAACTATCAAGATTGGTCTATTTTATCATCTCAACATAATCACATAATCTTGCAAATTCCATGTTCCAGTCCCCCAAAGACTCTCTTAGAACCTGTAACTTTGCCTTATAATAAATAATTCTACCCACATACAATCCCAATTTCTCCCTGCACAATTCTTGTATTTCTCAAATCCTCAAAGATGGTTGTTTAGTTATTTCATCCCTAAATTTGTTGGCAACAAATTTAGTTGTACACATCTTGTTCTTGTTTGATGTAGCACACTTATGCACTGGATTATAGTTCTTAATTAATAAATTACCAGAATTTCTGTCAAGTGCACCATAACACAACCAATTGCATTTTTCCTTGAATTTACATTTATCCCTCACCCTATAAGCTTCATTAAGTTTTAAAACAATCTAAACTTTATTTTCTATTGCATATCTTTCCAAAGCTTTTCTGAATTTCTTAGGACCATTAAAAATCATACCAAGTTCAAAAATAGCAACACCACAATCATCATCATACCTGATTTTACTACTTCTTCTTTTTGGTAAATCAACACCCACAACAACATCCCCATCTAACAAATCAGTGCTATCAACACTGTCACAATCTGAACTATCAATGTACTCTCCATCACCTCCTAATCTACCCACATATCTTTCTTTCTTATTTCTGCCAATGTCTTGAAAACCTTTGTCAATACCAGCTTCATCTACTGGTATATCTTCAGGTGTTTTTGATTTTCTTCTAGGATTTCTTTTGCTTCTACTTTCAGCCCTAAAGGCTCTCATCTCTTCATCAATGTCTGAATCATCCTCATTAGGGATTTCATCTCCATCTGATTCACTACTAGTGTAACACCCCGTACTTTCCCAACCCTACTTGATGATGTTGAATAATGTTTGCTTAGGTGTCGAGAGATATAAGTATGTATTTGGTAATGCTACTGACGAGAAAATTAAAATTTGGCCACGTACATGCGATTGGACCTTCGTAGGAAGTGTTTTGCGAGTTCGTGGGGAATTTGTGTAATACCCCGTACATATTCCAACCTCATTTGATGACTTGGAGTCATGTTTACTTGATGATTAAGATCACTAAGTAAGTATTTTGTAGTGTTTTGCTAGGGTATTGGATAATATGCAAGTGTTGGAAAAAGTGACCGAAAAATTCAGCAAAGTACCAAGACTTGCGCCACTCCCTGTTTCAGGGGGTGTGGCGCAAGCCTCTGATTCAGAGGGGTGTCATTTCCTGCGCCACAAGCTTGCTTTGCAGCTAGTGGCGCAAGGCACAAGGATTTTGCCCTTCCGTGCCCGTTTCGCAACGCAATGCTACGTCGATTCTTTTATGGTTTCTTTTGGTTCCTTGGAGTTATTTAAGCATTGTTAAAGCTTCAAATACCTCAATACACTCCTACATACTTCTACATGATCAAACCATGAAACACAAGTAGTTATAAAAAATGTTCAAGAAAGCCATGGACGACTAGAATAGCTATTTTTGCGATTAAAACGACGAATGAGAATCTCGTAGGAGAATATTGTCGTGACATTATGAAATTATTTAAACATGAGATATGTGGTGAATTATACATGAAATTTGGTGGGCTAAGTTGAGATATGTTATTGGGCCCAATTTAAAGCCCAAAATGAGCCAAAATAAGAGGCCCCAAAGGGTCAAATGACCCATTCTTGTGTTTGACAAGTAAACACAACATTTTTGACTAATTGGATGGATAGAGATGAGCATGAGGGCCTATATAAAGCCACCACAAGTCAGATTTTTATTTCTTAAAACACACATGCCTTTTTGGAGATATTTCTAACATATTTCTCTCAAACTCTCAAACCCTAAGTCCTCTTCTTGGGCAAGAGCATCATCCTACAAGTATTGGTAAGTGTTTATTCTTGTGATTTAATATATTATGTACATGAGAGGTTATGTATATCATGGTGGTTATGGTGGCAAGGTGTTGAATAGTGAACTTTTGGCTTTTTGATAAAAGATGTGCATCCTTGTGAATTAAACTTGAAATATGACTTGTGGGTTTGATGAAAAGGCATGGTATGGATGAAATACCAACATGTATGGTGTGATTATGTTATTAAACTTGTTATTTTCATATAAGTGTAAATTATAGGATTTTGGCCGATTTATTGTTGTGAGGTGTATTGAAGTAATTTGATGGCATAATTGTGATGTTGTGGTGATGGAGGAGTGTAAAGTATGAACTTGGTGTGACATGATCTTGGTTATCATGTATTGATCAATGTATGGAATATTGTGGGATTATTGGGATAATAACTTCATAAATGATATTTTGGTCAATGTTGGGCATGTTGTGGTATTATTGATATGACCATGCCGTAAATGGTATTGTAGAGAAAGAAATGACGTGTTTAAAGGCAAACATGTGACTCATTGATGTTATATGCATTTGTAAAGAAGTTGATGATTAATGTGAATCCCGTTATATATTTGTGTTGTAGAGTGACACATAAAGAAGGAGCGGGACTATTGTATGCACCTCTAGGATTGTATATTCGTATTGAGAATACAAGGTATGTAAGGTTACTCTGTCCGTATTTTTCTGCGGCAAATAGTATTTACATTGACATTTCGTTTGTCCCGTTCTGAAATGTGCTAAGTTACTCTATACCCGGTTATCAATGGTCATTATCATATGTTTCCTACTCATAGATCAATTGTAAATCTCATGTTTCATAGTCATGACTAATGTTCCAAAAGCCCAATAAGGTTACGTTCCCAAGTTCCACTAGTAGTTATACTCATGTCTATTGTTCATTAACTATTGTACAATGGTTCCAATAGTTTTATGCTTCCAATAATATTATGTTGCCAATTTATTCATGTCTCTCCCTCATTGACTATTGATCCAAAGTTTCAAATAAAGTTATGACTATCATTGTATCAATATTGAAGTAAATAACAAAGTAATGCATATGTGGTTAATGGTTGAGTACAGGTGGCAGCTTTGGGGGCGAAATGCCTAGCTCAAGCCGATCCCGAGATTATTGGATCAGGGGGCAACTTTGGGGGCGAAAGCCTACCTCAAGCCGAACCTGACAGGGGGCAGCTCTAGGGGTGAAAACCTAGCTCGAGCCGAACCTGATATGTTAATTTATGGGTGGCAGCTCAGGGGCATAAGCCTAGCTCGAGTCGATCCCGATGTATTGATTTATGGGTGGCAGCTCTAGGGGCATAAGCCTAACGTTATGTAAAGACCCACTGATCAGTCGGGGCCTGGGTACATTGTGACACATGTAATGATGATTAAGCATTGAAGTAAAGAAGCAAAGAATGTAATGAAAGCAACATACATGGTTTCCAAAGTACAGAATAGTGACTCATCTACATTGTGACTTATCTATATTGGTTATGCATTTGAACTTGAGTTCTTGACATATTTTCATATCTTACAAGTTTCATATGGCCTTACATACTCAGTACATTCTTCGTACTGACCTCTCTTGGGGAATTTACCTTACTTGCTGCTGTTGACACCCAATTTTGGACCGACATTTTTTAAATAAATACTTTTTGTACTTTTTATTTGTTAAAGAGCATAAAATTTAATTTTTATATGTTTTGTTCAATTTTAACACAAATTATTGATAATTATCCTTTTTCTTAAAAATGTTAGGATATTTATCAATTTATTATAATTTTTTAATTATTGGCTGTCACTGATTTTTTACACAATCATTTTTATTAACAAATGTTGTTTGAGTCTTATTAAATCTTTAATTTTATTTTAAACTCAAACTATATTCTTATCTGACATTAAATTCATTTGTTCATTTATTTTTTATCACTATTCGTTATTTTATAAAAGATGGAGAAGATATTTTTTACATAAATAAGTTAAATATCCATAGTTTTGGATAAGATCAAATAGTCATTGCTTTGGATGACTCATGGTTTTGGATAACCCATGATTTTCTAAAATCATGATATTGAACACATAATTTTGCTCTCGAGTGGTTTTGATTTTTTCTATAAAACTAACCCACTCCCTTCACAATTAATGGTGACGGAAATTTTCAAATTGGGCAAAACCCTAAAAATCCTTTCCCTTTCTATTTTTGGCTACATCAGCCGTCTCTCCCCTTTTCAATTCCCGGTGGTGCTCCACCACCCTCGCCGGAGTAATCAACTCTCCGACGAGCTCCCACCGGAACACCTTTCTCCTCGTCACTGTCCCTACACCGGAAAACAACACACCATCACCACCACAACTTCATTAGCGGCGAGCTCCGAGATCGACCAAAACACCACAATCGCCGTCCCTATCCCTCTCCTCCTTCAACCAAACAGTTCGTCACCTTCCATTTTCCCTCACTTTTGCTCGAGTTTCGCCATTAACGGCGAGCTTCGAAGCTCCTACACCAACTACAACAACGAACAACACCAACAACGACATCACCAACCACTCCGGTGAACGACAATAGTTCAACGACGATGGTCACTGCTAACCACCAGATCTGGCCGGATTCAACAATCGCCGATGAAAATTCGATGGTCAAGTATTTCCCCCTTTGCTTCTTCTCCATATCATGATTATTCTCATAATTGTTCTGCTAATCCATTTTGTTTTGCCATGGTTATGTTGATTGTTTTTCTTTTTAATATTATTATTTTCCTTTTCATTCTTAAGTTATGGCTGTTGCAATTCCTAATTAATTTGGGTGTTATTTTAATTGTTTAATATTTTATTCACTCTTCTACTTTGTATTGTCAAATCGTTGTTACAGTTCTTGAGTTGAACAATTTTTCCTACTTTTGTTTTAAATTGATTTTTGGTTTTTAATATTCCCAAGTGACACATTCTCACATTATGCTCGTTATTTATTATTGTTGTGTTATTGATGCATTTTTTGCTCTGTTGTTTAGTGTTGTTTGGCTAATTTAAGGGTTGTTTATGATATTTTGCCCACATATCATTTTTTGGATTATGTTAAATTGAGTATTAATATACTTGACCAATGATAAAATCTCTCTGTCGAATTTTCGAGGCCTTCCCATTATAAAAGACGGATTTTATTTAAAGTTTAATTATTTGTCAAGTTTATTTTATTTTAAGTTCAATCATTTTATTTCAAGTATTAATATACTTGGCCGATGAAGAAATTTTCATCGATTTCCAAGGCCTCCCATGTATATAAGATGAGTTTTACTTTTATTTATTATTTCTTTGATTTATTTTGATTCATATATTTTCATTACTAATACTTTTACCAGGTGTTTTTATAGGTACATGGAGCTTCTTCCCAAAGAAGACACTCGAATTCAAAATTCGAGAATTATTTTGAGTTATTTATTGTAATTATCATTTTATTTAACGGTAGGCAAATATTAGGCCGCCTTAGTTATTCTTTCTTTACCTTATTTTATACATTTTTTTTTTATCTTTCTTATACATGCAAATGATTTTTTATTTTCTCCTCAATTGAAAAAATGAGTTCAACCGGGATCCACCTTTGTGGATTTCGAAGGGTGCCTAACACCTTCCCTTTGAAATAACCCGAACCCTTACCCAGAATCTAATTGGTTACGCAGACTAATTTTTTTTTAATTAAATTAATTGGTTTCCTAGTTTTCCTAAAATTAGGTGGCGACTCTAAATTCTTTTGAAACATTTATTCTTTATTTTTTGAGTTTCGAAGTTGCGCCTTATGAAAATAGGGATGCGACAGCTGCAGGTGCAGGTACTAGTAGGCCTCCACAGTAGGTTGCTAGTGTTGCAAATCTCTGGTGAGCTCCAGTTAGTTCGGGGCTTCTCCGAGTCATAGTTGTACATATGTTTTGGTGTTGTACATAGTGTATAAAGCGGGGACTTGTCCCGACTTTCAGTTGGTGTTGGTAAATGCATTTGTTAGAGGCTTTTGTAGACGTATGTGAGTGTATGGATGTAAGGTGACACATGATGTCTTGACTTGATGGCCTTAACGGTCAAGTTTCACATATGTATATATATATATCACATGTCACATAAGTTTCGGTATTAGCATTTTAAAGTCCTTACGTGGTAATGGTGTTTCTTATGACATGCATATGAACGAATAGAAGCAAAGCTTGATTCTCTCGGGCCTTATCGGTTACGAGTGTCAATCACGCCTCGTTGGGATTCGGGGCGTAACAACTAGGTAGATCTATTTCGTTATCATTCAGATCTGGATTAAGCCCCCTATCCTCATTACCATCACTACCTATACCATCTTCATCAGAAGAGTCATTACACTCTGGCCCTTCTAAAAGACCAACAGGATTTGTCAAAACTTTAAGCTCATCATCAATATCATGTTGAACAACCACATCAAGCTCATCACCATCTTCTAAGTCCTTCACCAAGTCTAACAACTTCCTATCAGAAGTAACTTGAACTAACTCACCACCATCTATATGTTGACAGTAAAAACCTTTCACTTTTGAGTACCCAAGATTTTTGATGTAGGAAAGAAATTCAACAAGATTGTAGTGGTCTTTATCAATAGCAACAACAAAGATATCTAATTCATCTTTACAAGTAGGGTTAGGATCGGCTACAATAGTCCTCCCATGATGAAAACAAGTCAAAATAAAGTTGTTCATTATATTCCCTTCACAACTCCCAAAGATTGTCAACAATAAGGAAATACCCAAAAATCCCCTAACTTTAAACTTACCAAAATAACCCTAACTTTATCAATCAAATCCCAAAAAAATCCTAACTTTATCACAGAAATCCCCAAAACCCCCCCGAAAAAACACTAACTTTAGAACTGAAATACCGCAAAAAACCCTAAATGCGCAAATTCAACCAAACACTTCAATTGGGTTCATCAAACAGTCCACAAGTCAAGAAATGTGCTTAAAAATAAAAGAAAAGTTTAGTACGACCTCCAATTTCTTCAATTTCGTCAATTTTAAAATCGATTTTTAACCCGATGTCAAGGAAAATACATCAAAACTTGATTGCTAGCATTGTACCTGCAAAATACACGATTATTAGTTAGTAATCAGTATGAATCCAAGGAAAATCGAAGCAAAATGGCACAAATAATCAAAAACCTTACCAAGAGTTACCATCGGGTTCCAAATTGCCAAAAGTGGAAAATAATCCATTTTTTCCCTTCACCCCGCCCCCCTTTAGATTAGGTTAGGCTGACGTGGAAGGTTTAAATGAGGTGACGAGTTTTAATTGGCATTTAAAATCCACGTGGATGAGTTTGTTTACACGCGCCTAGGTTTTTTTTTCACAGGGCAAAAGTGTCAAAGTGACACAGTTGGATGCTACTTTAGGTGTTTAAAATGAACACCGTCCACTTTAGGTGCCAAAGTGAAAATTCGTGCCAAATTTAGGTGCCTAGCGATGTGTTTGGCCTAATATATATCTGATCTTTCATTAATTAGCTTCTCATAAGAATTTCTAAATATTTTAGTTATATAAAAATGAGCTATTCGGTTTTGAATCCTAAAAATGTAATCGTCTTTAATAAGTAATGTTTCATTCTTAATGTAAAATTTTTCGGTACGAATTTAAATTAATCGAGTTCTAACGTAGATATCGAGTCTCAAGTGAGAAACAAAAAAACACATGTTCCCGTTACACAAGAGAAGCTAGAGCCTTAGAGGTCATTGTTATGATGTAAAAATATTATAATGTGTATATATTAAATTTGAATGAACCAAAAAAATTATAGTATTCAATTAGAGTGGGTCATTTGGGGCCCTAGAATAAGTTTTTTAGGTGAGAAAATAATGATATTGGGGTTCTAGGAAAGATAGGTTATGTAAGTTTCAATGGCCATTCTCTTTCATAAAATTCTGAGAATCTTATTTCTGAAGTTATTCAATTCTCAATCATGACAGATTTTTGGTATACATTTAACTCACTCTTTATTTTCTTTCATTTAAAAAAAGAATGGAGTGTGGAGCTTGAGAGTTAATGCTAGCTTTCTTTTGTAGAGTATTTCTCATTTGGTATTCGAAATTCGCATTGGGATCTCAATTAATCTAAATTTATAGCGTAAAAGGCTCGTTAACGAGGAAAGCGCTTCATGGGGAAGAACTTTTTCGTGCACAAAGCCGAATCTGTGAGACTTTTAATTATTGGTGAAATCCTTGAAAATCTTTTTGCATTTCTAGAACATCGATTTGATAATCTTTTTTAGAGTAAAATTGGTATAATGTTAATCTAAAATGAATTATCAATACATAAATTCCTTAAATATATATGTTCAACAAAAATACCTATAAAACAGATATTTTCTTACACTAAATTTTCACTATGCAGAATCCGAAGAAGGAGTGAACCATACGGATTCAGCAAACATCTGTCCCACAGTAGAGGTGCCTATGTACTGCATTCCTAAATTTCAAAATACCTTCCATTTGTAAATTAAATGAAAAATAAATATTTTTTGTCGTCAAGCCAATATATAGTACTCTCTCCATCTCATTTTATGTGACTTAATTTGAGTAGGTACGGAGTTTAAGAAATAAGGTTTGGCTTGATAATGTTTACCATATTGTCCTTTGCTTTTAAAAATGTACTTGTATTAATTTTTTTTAAAAATAAAAGGTAATGCATTTACTTTTTAATTAAGTGAGACCAATAAGGATATAAGAGTAATTGTGCTTTTAAAAGTTATCAGTTAAGAAAATATGACATTCTTTTTGGGACGGACCAAAAAGGAAAGTATGTCACGGGAGTATACATTTGTGGTCAAAATAATGAACTTAGCAACTATGTTTCAAACAATTTGAATATTAAAATGCAACGAAATTTTGTATTATTGTGTAGACTCTTCTAATTTAGGTATCAAATTATTTATTTAAAGGCTCAAATATGTCATCGAACTATTAGAAATGGCTCATTTATGTCATTCGTTATAAATTTGGTTCATCTATGTCACCGTCCTTAATAGTTTGACTCATTTATGTTACTGTCGTTACAAAAAGGTTCATTTGTACCATTATTTTGCAACAGTGGTTTTGCAAAATCATTTTTGTCACATGACCTCTTATTAGAAGTCCACGTCACCAAATCTAAATCAACCAATATTACTTAAAATAAAAATAAAAGTCGGACTCATTAAATACAGGTAACAAGAGCAATAAATACAAGAGGGACAACTCAAGACACAACCTCCATGTGAGAGTAGTATAACATGAGTTGTTGAAAAATGATCCACAAAAACTTCAACTGAGCTGCAATCATGGTTATACTCCCCGAAAGGAGATATATTAAGTGTAGTATCAGTACAAACACGCGTACTGATAGGCATCATCGGCCGGACCAAGGTTAAAACAAATAACACAATATAGAATTCAGAATCAAATACATGCCCCTTCATTTATACCACTTCACATACTCCACTTTTTCATCGATCGCCAGGTTTTCAGTCTAAGTCATAGTATCAGTACACATAACTTTAACGGCTAAGCCAAACTTACCATTGCTCATTAACCCGAACTTCCTCACCTTTAACCTACACCACTGAGTCTGTATTAAGTCGGTTATTACCCTATTATTTCTTATAATAAGAACAATCAATTATATACCTAGTCAATTTACCTTGCATTAGTGATATCAACTACACAACTCACTTTACCTTCAAGTCATCAAGGTTGTGCAAAACAATTAAGTCAATCTCAGTTTAATTAACTACGACATCATTAGCAAGTCAGCTCATTAATTGAATTATTCACAGAAGGATGACTCAATAGCACTTCAAGTCCAGCTATAATCATCAAAGATCGGACCACATGAGAATTTCAATTATAATCATCAAAGGTTCTGACCACACAAGGATCCCAATTATAATCATCAAAGGTATGGACCACACAAGTATCTCAATTATAATCATCAAAGGCCAAATAGAAATCAAGACATGCCTCAACTCACGAAAATCAAGACATACCTCAAAATCACATAAATGAAGACATACCTCAAAATCGCACCCAGCCTTTACGATTCACGGATATTCTTTCACAACAACTCATCTCATATTATTCATAATAATCACTTGCACTAAAGAAATTCAGCCATCTCATCTCATAACAAATTGCTCACATTGTTTTGATTATATCATTGTAAATACATCTTGTATTCCATTAATTAATGATGTGATTAGGCTCTCCAAGTTAGTTATTCATGTATTAATATATATAAAATAGTGTGTATCCATGTGTGTTACTGGTTTAATCAATGTTACTGGTTTAAGCAATCTTTACATTTCATCTCTGGACTGGTTTCCCACTCATCTGAAAAGAGTATTTCTTGATCTTGACTGCATATGCAATGGAGTTATCCATCCCGTTGGCTATTCTATGCTCCCTGTCGTCGAGAGTTCAGCTTCTACGTCCTCCTTTCTTTGAAGGTCAACTTCTACGTGCTTAATTTCATCTTTCAACTCTTGTAAACCAGCATTGCTAGATCGATCTTTGGTCGAGGTCTTGCTATCAATTATTAGGTCAACTAGATGCTTCAAGCACAAGAGGTATTCAGCTTTAACTCCAGGGGCATCAAACAGTGACTTATCAGTTACAAACTGCAGAAGCAACAAAGAATAAAAATATAAGAGAGAATATACATCATATTACATTTCGTCCATTAAACGTAGAAAAACTTTATTACCGTTCGAAATAGTTGTACATTAGTAAATTCTTAACATATTCTGCTTTGTTGTGCTTTATCCTCCTCTATAACCAAGCACAATTTTTAATTAAATTTCAGGGAAGAGTGTATTGGAGCTGTCAAACAGTCATACAGACCAAATGGATGTTGATCAGGTCAGTTCTGATGGTGTTGCTTACTTACAATTGAGTTTAATTATTTATGGTTGGACTTAGATTCTATCTAGGTGTGTTGGACATTTTCCCAGTTATGTCTAGAATTAATGATAGTAACATTTTCCAAGGAAGATATGATGGCTAGCTAACAACACCAATTCGATATATTCTTTCTCATCCCTGTTAAGAAAAAAACTATTGCTTCATTGTTTTGTCATTAGTTCATAATATTATTTTGAAAAATTACTGGAACTGTTGATCAGGTGAGTTCAGGGTGTTATTACAACTGAGTTTAATTGTTATTGGTTAGACTTAAATCCTATTTTGAGGTGTCTTTATTTTGAAAATGTAACTATTTTATTTCTACGCGTTTGCTATGGCTAAGAGGCGTATTCCCATGTTTAATTCACTTAAAACGTAGCTGAACGTGCAGGTGCGGTCTTTGGTTAGAAGGAATAGGAATAATGCATGCTATTGGCAACTAAAGTATTCCGGTCGTCTGTTGCTTGTTGCAACTACTAATTGCCATATAGTTTCTTTTTTCTCCATAAGTTGCGCGGATTCTTCACCTTCGATGCCGCACCCGTGTCGAATTCTCCAAAAATACACTAGTTTTGGAGAGTCGGACACAGACCCTTTGACATTTTCGAAGAGTTCGAGCAGCATAGCTTGAAATATTCGATGTTACTGTTTGTTAGTAATGGTAGATAGAAGAGATTAAAAAAATCTGAGGTTAATCTATTTAAAAATCTTAGGTTGAAATATCTAATATTTGCATGCTTTATAAAATTTATCTGATCACTCTTTCTTGTCCTATCAGGCCCCGGCAGTTCACTCATGAGGGAGTAATTATGAACATCCTTAGCAGGTTACCTGTGCGGTTTCTTCATCAATTCAACTATGATTCAAAATTTTGGAATGCATTGATCTCCGATCCTTACTTCAAGATGAAGCATTTCAAGCGTGCCAAGAATGACTGAAATTCCCAAAAATTCCTTAGTACCCACATGCTCCAGCATGGAAGAAGATTGTCCAGCTACTGTTGTCCTTTATCGTCAGTTCAAATGGCTGAGGATGCAGAAAAACTTGCTCGCCCTTTAAGCTCTAAACCATTTTTTAGAGCCAAGTGTGCTTGCGATGGCTTGGTTGTCATAGTTTCTGATATTATGACTGATAGACGTGCCCCATACATTGCTATGGAACCCCTCCATAAGAAAATCAATAGTACTTCCCGCTCCAGAGTCTGAAAAATTCTATTCTACTCGTTATGGATTTGGTTATGACTCAACTAGTAGTGACTATAAGATCCTTAGAACTTGCAGTGTAAATAATGAAATTCTTGCATTGAAAGATGGTTCCTGGAGAAAAATCGATAAACATCCGCGAAGACAAAAACTCTCTTCCTCAATTGGTAGAGATAAGGCCTGTGTATACTCTACCTTCTCCAGAACCCACTTGTGGGATTTCACTGGGTATGTTGTTTGTTATGTATGATCAGTGGACTTTTCTTTTTTCCAATAATTTTGTTACAATCTTGTACTCTTATAAGGATTGTGGTTGGACATGTCTAAACTTTTTGATAAGACTAATTAATAGTTTATTTGTTCTGAATTCTTCTTTTCGTATATCGGAAACAGCTTCCTAGACCCCACTTGTTGGACGGCATTGTTAGGTTGTTTTGACATTAACTTTCTATTGTAAGGTTAGATACCTAACATGTGTGGAAAACTTTTAGTTGTTTCCTTTTTGTTCTTACTTCTGTAGTTGTTTCCCTAAGAAATCTGTTGTATATTCTCCAAATATGTTATGTCGTCTTTGGAACTTGTTCACTAGATTCATAATTCGCCTCATAGTTTCTTCTGCGGCCAAATAGTGCCCTGACCGAAAACAATACGAATCGGAGGAGACATCATACTGGATATAATCCTATTCCTACCTTATCTTGAATATCGTTACTAATCCTACCCATCCTTGCGAGTGTAGCTACTTTATTCATCTTATATAAGAGCCTCCATTATCACAGTGGCGGACCTACATAGGTTCAAGTTCGTCAAAAAATTACACTATATATATATATATATATATAATCAGTCTTTGAAAATGTGTAAGGTATATATTAAATTTGAACCCACTTTTAAACAATTGCACTGCTCAGCCTAGTGGCAAAGCGGGTTCAACTTTTTAAGTAGTCCCAAATCCCACCTACAACAAATGAGCTCCTTCTTCTTTAAACGTTTAAATGTCCAGACGCCAGCAATACTCTTTTTCTCTTAAACAATTTGCTAGTCCACCAAATAATAAATAACTTAACCTGCTGTCATCCATTGCTCAGCTATTTATTTTAAATTTTTTTATCACTATAGTATTACTTTAAATTTTTTATTTTTTTTTTTGTTATATTTGCTTCTCCATGTATTTATTTTGTATATATTGAACCCACTTGGTGAAAATCTTGGGTCCGTCACTATTATCACATAGAACAACCAGATGCAAGCCGCCTAACATTATTGTCAATCTCCCAACTTCCTTGGATTATTGACCCGAGATCCTTGAAACTCTCACTCTTAAGTGATGATTGAGTATGAATTCTTAGAGCCTGTTTGGGATTGCTTTTTTGAGAAAAAAACACTTTTTTTGAAAAGAAGGGTGTTTGATAAACTTATAAAAATGCTTTTAAAAAGAAGCAGAAGCAGTTTTTCTGCTGTTGGGAAGAAGCAGAAAATTTCTGCTTTTCAAAAAAAGCAGAAGCAGAAGCAGAAGCAAAAAATTATTTTTTTCATGACAAAAATATTCCTTATTAATTAATTAACACATTTTATAATTTTGATTAAAGTTTGGTTTTAAAATTTTATACTTCATATTTACATCATAATTCTTTATTTCATTCTATAATTTATATATTATTATTTTATTTTTCACTCATTTTTTTAAAATAAAATCGAAAATATCTTTGATGATGATAATCGAAGAATATATAACTCTTTATTTTTACTATTAATGATAATAAATGACGAATCAAGTTGCAAGATCAAATGGTATTTTGTAGTGATTTAATTTATGGAATAATTTTAAATTATTTTTGTTTGATGTTTTTCAGTAATATTTAAATTATTTTAGTAATATTATATTATTATTTAATATTTTTTTAATGTATCTATGTATATAAATATTGATTGAAAATTTTATGGTATGTACTTTTTAATTAAATAAAAATAAAATTTTAATTAAAAATATTATAGCAGATATTTTAAATAAATCTTCTCTATAAAATGATTTTAGTAGTAAAAGTTTATTTATACATGTCCTTTTTGGTCATTTATCTCTCAAAAGCACTTTTTAAAAAAGATTATCCAAACACAATCTATTTAACAAAAGCGCTTTTCAAATGAATTTACCAAACACAAATTGCTTTTTTTCAAAAGCACTTTTCTGAAAAGCTATTTTAAAAAAATACTTCTCAAATAAGCAGTTTTCTACCAGCAATCCCAAATGGACCCTTACTTCCACATCTACCTCATAAGTGACATCGCTGAACTTGCATTCCAAGTATACTTTATTTCTGTCCTGCTCATCATGAACACTTCAGACACCAGAATTTGCCTTAGGTTCAAACTCCGCTGGGAGTCTAGTCAACTCAGTACAATTGCACTTGCAAAGAACATATATGATCCATGACAACTCTCCCTATATATGTTGCATCAGTTCATCCATTACTTGTAGGGGTAAGATACATAAACCTTCCCTTCCTGCATCTTACTTGTAAAATTTCATTAGGACATTGAATAAGCAGTTAATTTTGTTTTTCAACAACCGTCGTACAAGCATCCTATTGTTCTCCTTCGGAATTTG
Organism: Capsicum rhomboideum; assembly: GCA_031232105.1. NCBI lineage: Eukaryota > Viridiplantae > Streptophyta > Magnoliopsida > Solanales > Solanaceae > Capsicum > Capsicum rhomboideum. The sequence continues at coordinate 52,162,251 of CP124707.1, forward strand.
TTTAAATTTTATTAAAAATTAAATATGCATGCTATTTAAAATATTAATGCTTATTGCATAAAATTTTTTTAAAGAAAAGATAGTTAGCCCACAAATGGGCGAATCACCCCTTATTTTTCTTTTTTTTTTTAAAGTTGTTATTGAATAATATTTTTTTAAAAAAGGAAATGGAGTTGGCCGTTAGCCCAAAAATGGACGAACCTTTCCTATTTTTTTTATTTTTTAAAAAAATTCTGCTATTGAATAAATTAGTATACGTACCCGCGCGATGCGCTGGTGTTATTTAAAATATTAATCATTTTACGTTGTGGTCTGATTCGTCCGAACACATTTAGTTATATTGCATTAACAATAATTTTACCATCATCATATTTAAAATATTAAACGTTTTTCTACATGTTAATTTTTAACAAACATTTGATTAGTTTAAATAACAAACTGATTAGATAAAGAAAGCTGAAAAGGAATCAAGTAACTTATGATAAAGTCACGATTATTACAGAATCTAGGACAATTGTCAAAAGTAATTTAATTACAGACTTTGTCAATATTTATTCTACAATTTAACCAACCACATCGAAACTTTCGAACATACATCGAGTTTCTTGACATCAATAATTTCAGCAAACTATTACATGTACTTAAATAAACTTGTTTACAAAACACCCTAAAATTTGTCCTCCCAACTTACTTTAACACTTTAACTTTACGTGTAATTATTTATCCCCCAAGTCTTTTTGAAGTGAATAAATACCACCCTTAAGGCTGACGTGGCATAAAAAGAAAAAAAAATATATATAAACGCATAATTCTCTTCTTTTTTAAAAAAAAATGACCCCACTAATATATATAATACAAAAAAAACAAAAAAAAACAGTATCCCATCCCCTTTCTTCCTCGCACCCCACCATCCCACTTTTCAATTCTGTAAATCCTTACCCCCACCCCCACCCCAACCACTCTCCCTTTTTCCTCCTTCAAACCCTGACCCCATTCTCCTTTTTCGAACTCCCACCACACCACACCCTTTCTGTACATTTATTCTCATCTTTTTTTCTTATTTTTTTCTTCTAATTTTCTTTTTCTTCCAAGACAATTGAAGAGAGCAAAATCATCAATGCAAATTGGATAAAATCATCAAAATTATTAGAACTTAGATTTTGTTGTTATGAAAAACACATTCACATATCTTGGAATTTTTTCAGGCAAAATTTGAAAAAAGGATTGTATTTTTTTCTTTTTTGAAGAGCGTATTTCAGTCTTCACATTTAGCCGATGGAGAAATTTGTTAAAGAATTTGATGGAGGTTGAAAAAAGAGAGGTAATTAGCAAAAATTAAATTAATGATCAAAGACTAAGAAAGTATTAGTGGAGGTTAGAAGAAGGAGAAAGGAGGGGCGGGTGACTAGGCAGGGGTATTTTTTTTAAATTTGGGGGTGGGTTGGGGTGGTGGTGGTGGTGGTTTGAAGACGGTGAGAAGGGGTGGGTGTTTTGAAGAAAGGGGGGTGGGGCAGTAATATTTCTTTTTAATTATATAATATATACATTAGTGAAATTGTTTTTTTAAAAATAATTTTTTATGGCTCTGATGTGGCAATGATGTGGCAATGACGTGACGCGAGTGTAATACAATCTCCATTGTGAGACTGGTATTATATTTTTAGGGTGGTATTTATCCACTTCAAAAAGATTTAGAGGGATAAATAATTGTACGTAAAGTTAAAGTGTTAAAGTAGTTGGGAGGACAAGTTTAGGAGTTTTTTGATGTTTTTTCTGAAATAACAATCAGAAAAAATAGCATTAGCTTTTGTGGAAAGTTCATACAAAAAATATTCTACTTATAATACTAAAGAATTTAAATAAAAAAATCTTAAATACTTGAGTAAAATAAATAATATATAATATGAAAAAGATATTATATAAGTGGAGGATTACAAATGTCAAAGTTAAAATAGACATTGTCAAGGTAAAAGGAGGGAGAATGCTTTTTATTAAAAGTTGAGGGGTCAGTTTGATTTTCACCCTTTGAAAATTGAACTCCTTTGAGAGTGTAGGTGGAATCCCTTTAATTTAGCTATAATGTTGGTGAGATTATTGATGGATGGATTTCCATTGATTGATTGAAAATTCCTTTACCTTGATTTCATATTGAGTTGCACATTTATGAATTTCAATAGAGTTTCCCTTTCATTGAATTCAGTCACTTCTCTCTAGGCCTCTTTGTGGATTCAATTAGGTCTTTCTTTTCTTCTATTTCTTATCTCAATTTCTTCTAATTCTCATCTAAATTTCTTATCCATCCTTATTTTTGTGTTGTTGGATTCTGCATTCTGATATAGATTTTAGTCACTCGATTGAGATTGTTATCAAGTATGGATCCGTCATCACATTGTGAAGAAAAGAAATTTAAACAAATATACTATGTCTCAACTGAATATCCATAGAAAAGCTCAAGTAATCTGACAATTATACCAGTATTATAAGTAGGATTCAATGTTTCTTTAATTGAAATATTTACACAGGAGTTTTTCTCTCGCACCAATCAAATATCATGGTAAGGGCTCTTGCGAATCTCCCAACCGCGATAAATGCAGGTAAGCATCAGTACCTGTATAGCAGTGAAGAGATATGAGGAACTGGAGCAAACTAAATGAAATGCTGTTATTTCCTAGATCCATGTTCTGCTTTAAATCCCACTCCATGTAGTCATAACGTTCTATCATTCAAATATATTACTATCAGGGTGGACTCATTATCCACATAATTTCAGATAGTGCACCATTAGCCCTCAAAAAAATTGGATATTAAAAAATTATAGTTTTTAGTGCAACCTTCACAAACACTTGTCCTAAATATTTCATCCAATTCTAACAACACTAGTGCGAGGCGTTAAAGAATGTGTCCCTCAGATCAACACAGTGAGATCTTAATTCACAAACCATAAGACGATATTTCAAGAATTTTAATCAAGTCCAATAGCCTAATAGGCATTGTATTTGTTCCGTTTTGACAACTCGTACTTTCCATATCACGGGGTTTCATCTAGATACCTAACCTCTGTCAAAATTAGTCTTTTACATGCCTCCGTCCCTATGTGTTGCTCACTCACCTTGACGTGGAGGACACATCAGATCCACCTAAGATAAAGTACGGCCTATCACAACTTGTTTTTTCCAAAAGGTTAATTTTATTTTTTTTTAAAATAAAAAATAAAAAATCCAGATCCATTCCTTTTTTTCCAGAAAAGAAAGAAAAATTCCCAAACCTTCCTTCCTTCCCTCTTGGCAAGTTAGTTCCCGTCTCTCCATCTTCTACCCGCCACCATCACACAAAGAACACTAAAAGAAAAGACTTTTCTTTTTGCTACGATAGCTATTTCTAAATGGGATAAAATCAAAAGAATAATGCACTCATTTATGGGATTTGGTGCATTATCTATGGATTTCTCTTTTCCTATCTTCTTTTGTGGCTGCCTTGGGTTATGCCGTTTCAACACTAGGCAAAAAATATTCATTATTTCTTGTTAGTCTTTCTTTTCATTCGATTTTGTCGCTAGGTATGGATTTCCTCTGTGTTTTGGATAAGAATTGACTTTCTTATCAAATCTATTAACATATTTTTTACTGCAGAGTTTATGCTTTAGATTTGAATATTGAAGTTGTCAAGTTTGATTCTTTAGATTTTACCTCACCATTTTGGGTGTTGTTTGTTATGGACGCCGATTGAGGAAGGAGAGGAAGCAAGAGTTTTGCTTTTATATCTTTTATTTTCTTTTTTTGGTTCTCATTTTATGCATTTCTTATTCCTAAGTTTGATATCCACGCACATTAAACATGTGCAATACACAGAGTTTATCCAACTCAGCCATCATGTTGCCATTATGCCATATATGCTCAATCAATGCTCAGAAGGGTTTATATTAGTGTGTTTCAACAACAATAGGTGTTTGGATGAAACTCTGTGGAGTAGAGGCCGCAGGATGTCCAATCGGTACAGGTAGAGGTATGTATTAGATTAATCAACCTTTTAATTATAGTACCAGATTTTTTATATCCTTGTGAGGTACTTAAAATCTGAAATTTGTATAGTCGCACGCAGCTAAACAACCAATTCAATTGCTGGTATCATGATATTTATAGGGCCTAGATCAGCAAATACGATTGCACAACTTACCACAACAACGCCTTACAAAAATTTATTCCAGTCTAGCAATCTAGAGATTGAAAGCCATGCAAACAGGGGAGAGGTAATGTAACATACCATAGCCTTCCATGGAGATAATTTGCAAATCCCCTCCAAAGTAGCGAGCATATAAACGACTTATTGGAAGTCCATATCCATAACCAGCCAATGTAGACAGAGCAGCCACATCAGTTGTTTCAAGGTCTGAATGCTCATCCAATGGATTCCTCGCAGTACTGTAGAGATAAGTAAAAATTTTGGGAAGGCCGCTTCTGGGTATACCACCCCCTTCATCTGAAACCTACCCAGCACATAAACCACTCTTGATAAGGATGAGTAGGAAAATATTGAGATAGACGTCCTTAGAACAAAGAAGCAAAAAGTCCCATAATAATATAATTACAGTTGTTAGATAGAAAACTTGAGAAGGGATCATGCCTTGATGGTAACATCCTCTAGACCATCAGCAACTATTATTCGAATAGGAGGGGCAATTTTGTCCGAGTCCACAAATCTCTCTTCCACAGCACGCAAGGAGTTCTTAACCAACTCAAAAACCATCAGATGCAGATGTGTCGGCACATAGCTGTCATGGATCCCCGTAAAAAGAGAAGCATAAATGTACGGTATAAAGCAAGGGAAGCAAGACTTTCAACAACAACTACAGTCCTATTATACTTAGAACATTTACATCAATAAATTTGGGACAAAGATAATAAGAGAAACACATAGGCACTATATATAGAATACCATGGAACAAAAATAGAGGACAGCTTGACAAGAAATGTCTAGCTTACTGAATAATAGGAATGAGTTAGAAGCAGGTGACGTACGGGAATGTGAAGTTCGGGTCCCCATAAATGTTGACATTAGGTGCACTTCCATATTCACGCAAGCAAATACAACGGGCATCCTCACTAGCACTGCGTGCAACCTCCAGCGGGGACATTTTTGTATGTATATAGCCCACACAATCAGGAGGTGGATTAGGATTGTGCAACGCCACATGCTGCCCTGAGTTTGACATGAATTTAGAAGTAAGAACATGCAACCATGTACTATCTATATGCATAAATAGTAGTCAAGAGATGAAGCTAACCGATAATCATGCGGATCCCGATTCTAGACATGTAAAAGCGATCAAGAAACTGGTGTATCTCATCCAAATCCTTATAATCAATCTTAGGGTCCAGATCTTTCTTTAGTTGTTGAACTCCCAAAGCCATCATAGGTACAACATTGTTGTGCCGGACCTTAACCAAATTAATCATTCGAGTGAATTCTAACTCGTCATTTTGATCCTTTATATCCGGAAAGGATCTAAGGTCACGGAAAGAATCCAAATACCAATCTCGGACCTAAAAGAAGGACCATAGACGTTTTAGCTCTTCGACTGTTTGTATTTGGGAATGAAATTTGCGACTAAAGAAAAAGATGCTGCTATTCATGAAAAAGGAAAAGCCCTTTTAAGTAATTAGCATCAATTAAAAGTGAAAGCATTAGTAGTAGGTAGGTAGGTAGGTACCTTTAGAACAGCAGGCTTGAGAGATAAACCATAGGGAAGGTTTTGGAGCTCAATAACCCTACGAGCAATGCGTATAGGGAGCTCCTTGTGAAGGAATTGAGAGGACATGAGCAAATTGCGGGCAGTGGGTCTGGAACCGAACTCCATCATATACTTGAGACTCACACCAGTCTGTTTCATGGAACCCCATCGATGCACATCCTCAATCAGTCTCTTAGGAAACGACTCGTATAATTTCTTCGCCGCCATATATACCTTACTTTACCTTACCTTAATTAATTGATGGAAGAAACGGTATTTACCAGACATGTTTTGAGCCGTTTTTATCCATCCATCTTCTCACACACTCACCACGTCCACTTACCGCTTGCACCCACGCCAACAGAGAGAGAGAGAGAGATTGTTCCCATCTATCATCAAAATTCAGATAATAAGGAGAAAAGAGAAACACTTGTCGGTCGGCTGTTGCCTAATATTTTAGCCTAAATGGATGGATATTGGTATCAAAATAAGCCAAAATTATGTGAATTCAATCCAAACTCAATATTTATGGTTTGCGCTCAAAATAATTTATAATTGAGTTCAATAATAACTTTTTAAACCCCAACCTATTTTAAAAAGATCTATAAGTGAATCTAACTCAATCTCCACTTCAACTCATTTAATAAGAAAAATAATTTCTTTAGTGAAAGAGGAGAAAATAAGTCACATTTTTTTTTAGAAATTGTTTTATTAACCCAACCCTTAACCACTCACCCTCTTACCCCCACGACACCTGCAAACGCCCCCTCCCCCCCCCCCAAAAAAATAAATAAATTAGTTTTTATTTTAAAAATCTAGATTAATTTTTTTTTTTTTTTTTTTAAAAAAATTCATGGATAATATCTTCTTGGAAAATATTTTTCCTTCATACCAAACACACCCATAGTATATTTTATTTCATTGGTATAATATTTGGTGATTTTCCTTTTCAAAATTAAGAACTTGTTTTTTATTTTTTCCGTTGGAATTCCAATTGTACTTAGAAGAGGTAAATATCAATATGATAATATTTTTTAGATTAAGTGGGTCAAATTGAGCGAGTCAAGATCCAACCCAGTATTTAACCCATTTTAGGTCAACTCATTTGAACCCAAAGTAAATTTGGGTTGGTCACGGCCCAATCCAATTTTTAGTTCAACTCATTTTAATATCTCCAATTTCAATCCAACCTGCTCATTTGACACTACTAGTGATAGGCATAACAAATGGAGATAAAAAATTTAGCATGAAAAACCTCTTCAAAATATAGGATGTTATTTCTTTTTCGCGATGTGCAACATGAAAACGAAATGAGACAGAAGTTAGGGAGGGCATGTACACATTTCATTTCGGTTTATGTGTTAGGTTTTCTTGAGTTAAAAGTTTGGATAGTCACTCAACGTTGGGTAATTAACCTTCATGGTCACTCAACTTTGTTTTGTCTTCCTAAAGTCACTCAGCTATGAATAATTGGCTTCCATCGTCACTCAATTTTATTTGTTTTTCAATAGTCACTCAACTTTGTCAAATTAGCTTCCATGGTCATTTTTCTCAAATATATAAAAAAGGAAATGGAGTTGGCTGTTAGCCCAAAAATGGACGAACCCTTCCTATTTTTATTTTTTTAAAAAAAAAAATTCTGCTACTGAATAAATGTTTTTATTGAAATGGGATTTGCCAGTGTATATAGGCGCTTTATGTAATGAAAATTCGATGAAAAAGAACACGATTTCTATCTCTATTTTGCTTCATATATCTCCACTCATAATCTCTAATCTCTAATTTCTAATCTCTATCTTTAGTATTTTAAAAGTGTGAAGAGCCTTAGAAATATTATTTGAACTTTTTGCTCTTCATTAACAGTCTTCGCTTTAGACAAAATCGTCATTTTACCTTTTTCCTCAAATTATTAATTAATTATTAATATAATATTGACTATAATTTTCAAAAATTTAAGAAGTCCCCAAATATACGGTAAGAGAAAATATTTGAAGAATTAATATAGGTAAGTTTTCTTTTTTCTAGTGTATCTGAAAAAGGAGTCTTAAAACATATGACTAGGAAAAAAAGGGGGAAATATCGTGGTTTCCATCAAATCAAAACAGTAGAGTAGTATCTAACAATAGCTTTATTTCTTAACATTAATACAAGGAAATAACTTCTTTCAAGAAATTGACCCACGGCAAGTTTTATTTTCCACAATTTTTTAGTATTAGGACTTTGGTCCTACAAGTCTACGTCAATGTTTAGCTTGCTAATAACTGTTGTTCAACACCGCTTTAGTTACATGTTAGATTTTGATTTTGTTTTAATTTTATGTATGTGTGTTATTCTGTTTTTTTATGCTTAATATGTGTGTGTATAATTGAAATCTCTACAAGAAAAGCGATGAACAACTTTTTAAACACTGATAACTTTCCGTGCAATATACCATCACAGATACTCCTATTATTTTACAGCTTTTACTTGTACCACTTACAATGGTTTCAGATTTTATAATAAGTAAAGTAGCCCATAAACAAATGTTATTGGCATGTAGAAGTTCGGAAAGAAGTTTTGTATGAAAAGTATATAATAAAATTTGACGAAGTACTCGTTTTGATAATATATGAGTTAAAAAGAAAATTTCTTAAATAATGAATCAAATTAACCTGTTACACCAGGCATTTGTTTCTGTGGATATTTTTTATTCTAGCAACTACCCATGTTACACTCACATGTGATATTGGTTTACACAACAAAACCAAATTTGCTAATAAGTTCAATTTTAACATTACCCAATAGTGTCATTTGCTTAACAATATCGGTTAATAAATTTCAGTGACGGTCCTAAAACCAGACAAATATAGGATAGTCTTGGAGATCCTTTAAAATTTAGCGAGTTATCTTTGTCTTTATGGATTGCATTATCATCCTACATATCGGGAATTGAAGTACCTAATTATAATTTGGGTATAAATTGCAGGCATAAAATCCGTATGGAAAGTTTGACTGACAAGATCAAATTAGGTGTTCGACCTGAACTTTTCATCCACATCAACCCTGAGAAGACGAACAATACCCGGGATATAAGGGGTATAGGTGTTACCGACACTATCACATGATAAAGGCTGACAAGTCGAGGTATATTTCATCGAACCATATTCAATGGTAACTGTTACCATGATTTTCATAACTTTAACTCATTGTACACTTATGTTGTAGTTGACCATGCCACTCCAAGGTACGTCCAAACTTTATCATTTTTATTATTTTGACATTCCATTATGATTTGTTTGTGTTCTACCTTTGTTCCTTTTAATCTATTTTTGGTACATCTGATTTAGTAGTCTTTGTTTTTAAACTATGAAAGTCTCTTTCCTGCTTGGTTTCCTTGATATTCGTGTTTTCTTGTTAATATTCAAAAGTAATCGGTGATAAATAGTCAAGTTTGTACATTAGGATAAAACATGTAGTTATTGTGATTAAGAGTCATTAATGGATTTTTTAGAGTAAGAATAAGATAGTTGGAGTATCCATGTATTAGTAATGTAAAACTCCCTCTAGTCAGGTTACCAAAGGTATTGAATCAATGAGATTTCAGTAATCTTTAAACCAAGTGAACTAGTTAATCATAGGATTCTTAAGTCAAACTAGTGAGCCGCATCATTTGTTGATTTTTCCTGATGGATTACCACCAGTTTCTCCTTCATTCAATTCATCTGCAAGTCTATTTGATACAGCTTCTCTACCTCTATGGTAGGGTAATGTCTTTGGGACTACACTGTGTATGTTATTGTTGATTCAGTTCAACTACTAGCCTCAAAAAAATACTCTTGTGATTTTCTTTCCTGATTTCTAGAAAGACCAAGGGTTATGTCCTTCACACTATAGTGAGAGGCTGATGGCCATAGTTGTCAATAAGCACCATCTGTTGATTGAGTTAGTGTTGGATGCGTGTTGAAGTACAATAAATTTTAATATAATGGGACTAGGCTGCTGATGATGAATATTTATTTACTGTTCAGTGTTTTTTAGATATGTTAATATTCAAACATCTTGTTTATGTTTTGTTGTTATTATTTTATGCAATTCTTTATTTTATTATTGTAGTGCTTTTTTCAATGATATTAATCGATGGATATATCAATCGTTTTTGTTTTGGAATGATTTCCAAGTTATGCATTATCTGGATAACCTCAACAAGTTGAGTGACTACGCAGGGGTGGCTCAAGGGTAAGGCTAGTAAAGTGTTTGTTTGAGGCCCCGAAAAATTTAATATGAATTTTAGTTTCACTTAAAATAATATTGAAGATTGCAAAAAATAAGAGGTACAAAATTTAAATAAAAAAAGAAAGAAGAACCATCTAATTTTCATCATCAAAAACATTTTAGAACTTTGAATTAAACAACCCAAATCTTCATATTAATAAATAAAGTTTTTACCATAATATTCAAGGTAATTCTTTGCAAACAAATGACTAATATCTTATTACTTAAAATTAGTCCTCCCTTTTATAAATAATAATATTATTATGTGAAGTTAAATGCTTAACGTCTTCTAAAAATACTACACTAAAAAAAAGTAGTACGTAGAACCAAATAATAACTCTAAATTATTATTAATATTTTTGCTATGTGCATATATTTAAGGCCTCATATTAAAATTTGGCTTTAGGCCACTAATTTCATTGAGACGGCCTTATGACTATGCTACATATCAGCTGAACTCTATAGGCTTTCTTGAGAAATTTCGGTTTTGGTGAAACATTGCTTATTAAAAAAATATCAGTTTCTAAGACACATCTACCGAAAGAGCAGCTAATATTCAGAATACATTATCAAATTGTGTACATCAGCACGTTATATAATAATTTTTGGGCTTGGGCCCAATCCGAAACCCCCCCCCCCCCCCCCCATTTCTCTTTTGTTTGATATTTTTAAAATAAACTTTGATTAACATACTATATATAGTACATGATTAGATACGTAAAATTATTCATAAAAATAATATATTATGTATATATAATTATAAAAAGTATGTACATAATTTATCGGTTTGGTTCGATTATTTCTAGCCCAGATATAACTGATCAATAGGTTAAAGATGCTTTAGAGGCTACGAATTTAGGCTCCCACTTCCTTCCGTGTTCTGGATTTTGGTTACGCGCTTTGATAACTATTACTCCCACTTCCAGACATCCTGTATGTTGCCATTGTTGAATTGCTGCAACACTTTTTACAAGGACTGACCATAGTTCGACTAGTCAGTATTATTTGAAATTGCAACTGATTCAATTCAGGTAGTACAAATGTTGTTGGCAAGCAATGACTTTTACTCACATCTAATTAACGAAATGATTGTAGGTTGTTGATCATCTGAACACATATCGGGAGCGAAACTTTTTGGCTGACAAGCTTGCACGCGCAACTGACACTTTTTGAATCTCAATGGATCTTCACTACACTAGTTTATATTTATATTAACAATAGTGTTGTCTCCCTAGCTATTCTGTGACTTGCTCCGGCTACTATGTATTCCTTTTGTTAGTTGATTTAATTGCTGAAACTAAATTCTCATGCTAGCTCCGTCGTCTCAAGGCCTATCCTGGTCTAGAGAACCTGACCACAAAAAATTCCCACAGCCTTACTTTTATACCAAGCTCGAGACTAGGCGAGCATTTTGGATTCGAGGTATTGCTTGTCATCAACATCATGACTTCTATCATTTTAGGAGTCCGAGCAGCATAACTCTGATCATTACCCCTAGGATTGGGTGGGCATATGTGCCCCTTTTTAGTGACCGGAAACATTCACCAGCATAGTCTTCCTAACTCCTGTGATCAGTCACAACATCCACTTCAAGGCCTACACTAACTTGACTTAAATAGACATGTAGGTGAAGACTGCATATACAAACTTGCTAACCCATTTAAATAAATCAAACATTAAATTTCAAGCCTTGGAAATAGCCTCTGGCAGAAATGCAAGGTAAGGCTGCGTACAATACACCCTTGTGGTGGGGCCCTTCCCCGGACCCTGCGCATAGCGGGAGCTTTAGTGCACCGGGCTGCCCTTTTTTTTTATTAAATTTCAAAATAGTAGTTATGAAGTTTAGATGACGTGATAAGTCACAATCTTAAAATTGTTTGATGGCGAGACAACAATAAGTAAGAGAAAGATGGAATCGATCATATACCTAAGTTCATAATGTTGAAAAGGTGTGCTGAATTACAACCCTCAACTTGAGCTCTTCTTGCCAATCCCTAGAAGTTTGGTTAGATGGTCATTAGACCATAATGAATGGACAAGACCAGTGAATTATTCAGCTTAGCCAACAAACAACACTACATTTGCCCATCAAGTAAAAAATCTCATCAACCTCTTGCACTTTGATCTAGCTCCTTTAGAAGCAATCATAACTTATGTAATGCCATCCTTGGTGGATAGGTTTACACGGTACCTGTGCTGGTAGGAGGAAGCAGATACCCTATGAAATTAGTTGAGGTGACACAAGCTGACCCGGACACTACAATTACCAAAAAAAAAAAAAAAGTCTCACACATTTTGCTATGTTGCACATGTAGAATGTAAAACCAAAGACCACCTAAGATAGTTTGCATAGTTTCAATGCATAAAAGTGTAGTGGGCATACAGTGTGGGAGTAGAATTATTCAGGCATTAATATCAAGAGATTATGGTAAAAGAAATACCTAAAGTATCAGTTTTTTTTGTTGGTTTCATATCTAAAATGTTAGGTGTTTGTACTTCATGTTTAAACTATCATCAACTATTTATCAGCCATATTTCGAAGCTGATTAGATCAAGTGTTTGAATACAATCGTTAAAAGGTGCATGACAACTTAATTTCTCTATAAAAGCTCATTCACTTGTTGACTCATGTAACACCTCAGGTGCTATGATTACATGAAAATATACAATAGTCGGGGTATAAGGCTAAATGAAGGAAAGGTGAAGAAACCTGTGTTGAAAATGAGCATGCGAAGAAGAAAAGACCTGAGACTCAGAGGTGAGTCACGGAAGGACTCATGTGGCGTGAGTCCCACCCACGTGACGTGGGTGGCTGCCGTGACCAACTTCAGAGAGTTGGAAAAAGGGGCCTGATTTCCACGGTAGGAGTCACGTGGCGTGACTCCACTCACGTGATGTGAGTGGGTACCGTGGAATAACTTCAGAGACTTGGAGTGTTGGTCTGATTCCCACGACACCAACCTACGTGGCGTGACTGGTGTCTACGACACCAGTCACGATACCGTGGAATTTTGCCGTCTTTGCTGACCTATTTTGACTAGATGAAATATTTAAGTGTGAGACTCATTAAAGGTGTTGGGCTGGATCTATATTCTGTATTTGAGGCCCAAATATCATGTAATAAGCTATGGGCCTCAACAAATATAAGAAAGACCCATTCAACATGGATCAAACTTGTGGCCAAGGATTAATGGGACTTGAGGGGCTATTTAAAGACCACAAATCAGATTTTAATTCATTCAGCACTCTCATGCCTTTCTAAATATTTCTCAAAGTCATTCTTATCTCCAAAACCCTAAGGCAACAACACTTGATTGGGACAAGATCATCTTCTTGCAATTATTGGTAAGTGTTTACTCTTATGAATCTTATGGATTAATATATTATGTACATGAAAGGTGGTGTAGGTCATGATGGTTATGTTCAAAAGTGTTGAGAAGTCCACTTTGTTGGTGGTAAGGTGGAATAAGTGATATGGTAGTAGGAGGTAAGGTGGAATGATATATCCTATGATGAGGATGTGGGGTGGTTTCATTAGCATATGGTGAACTTATACTAGTTTTGGTTACTCATGTGAGTTCCCTTATGTATGTTGATTGTAGAGTAGCATTTTACGGGAAGGTGGAATTGTTGTAGTCACTTATTGAAAGGCTAAGGTATGTAAGGTTTCTCTTTCCTATGACCTTTGGTCACACCTATTGTTCATATTTTGCCCGAACTTACCATCCCTCCGAAATGTCGTAAAGTGTTTCATTCCAAGTAAATGCTTAGCAATTGTTGTTTGTATACCTCTTATTCATTACCTATGATTTCCAAGTGTCAATAATGTCGCAACCACCAATGTATCACTCTCTTAATGAACAAATTGAAGTAATGCATATAAGTGTTTATTGAGTACGGGTGGTAGCTCGAGGGGGCGTAAAGCCCAGCATAGAGACGATCCCGCTTGATTATTGGACACAGGGGGTATCCCAAAGGGGTGAAAACCTAGCTAGGGACGAACCTGCTTGATTGTATATGGGTGGTAGCTCGAGGGGGCGTAAAGCCCAGCATAGAGATGAGCCCAGATAATGTTATGACCCACTGATCAGTTGGGGCCCGGGTACGATATGAGTTGTTGATGATGCTAATGAACGTAAAAGTAAAGTAATGAATGTAATGTACATGGTTTCACGTACAAAATGGTGGCGTATCCCTATTGTTTATTCATTTGTATCTGATTCTATTTGAGTTCTTATATGTCATACAGTTGCTTATCGCCTTACATACTCAGTACATTCTTTCGTACTGACCCCTTGTGGGACCTAGCTTACTCGCTGCAGGAATAGGAGGTAGTAGACCCTCACAGTAGGATTCGGACTCTCTGCGTACAGTTGGTGAGCTCCAGGCTGATTCGGGGCTTTCCGGGTCATATGTACACGTTGATTTTGATGTTATGTACATGTTTGGGTGAAGCGGGGACTTGTCCCGATTATAGATTTGGTCGGGTTTCTGCTAGAGGCTTTGTAGATGTTGTACAGTAAATGAAGGGATGTCTTCTCATTTTGACTTTGCGGCCCTACCGGCCGAGTTTCTTATATATATTAATGTCTTTCCACGCTTCAGTTTTACGATGTCGTGTCCATATGCATACCTATTGTGTTCCATACGAATGTATAGGTTGGTTCTCTCGGGCCTCAACGGCTTCGGGTGCCATGTCCGCCCCGTCGGAAGTCGGGACGTGACAACTCATTAATTTTGAGACATGTTTTGAGAAATAGTTGGTGATAGTTTGGGTAAGAAATGCAAACACATGATAGTTTAGGTAAGAAATTCGCAAAGAAGTGATGCTTTAGGTGTGTTTTTGTATATTATCTCTTAAAACAATATAAGTAGTACCATATTTGATAACATTTTAGTTGCTATGTATAAAACTCAGCACTCCAATACCATGTTCCGTTATCAGTTTAAGATCTTACATAATTACATGTATAAGTTATGTGGATTTTATTTTTTTTGGTTTTCCATTCGGTGTCCGGTACCCGCATTGGAGCCCAACTGAATTCGGATTCTCGTCGGAAAGTCCCAAGTTATGTGGAATTATATAACTATAGCCCTACAGTAGTGATATCTACATAACTCTAACCAACAACCAAACGTCGCCTAAGATTATACTCCAATAATTGCAGTTTAATGTCTCTCTGATTAGACTAAACAAACAGCTGACGGCTACAACCTACACCATATTGTTTGATTAAGACTTTGGACTATAGTTATTTTTAATTTATTAAATTATTTTGTTTCCTTATTTTCTTTTAGTTTTCTTTTTAAATTGTAATTGATAAAAACCTCATTCTTCCAAAAGAAAACATTACGTGCCGTAACCAAAAATATTTCTCCACCGATCCCTGGAAACAACCTCTTACAGAAATACAAGGTAAGGTTGCGTATAGTAAATCCTTAGGCTGAAATGTAAAGTAAGATTGCCTACAATAAACCCTTGTGGTTTGATCTTTCTTCGGCCCCGCACATTGAAATGTCATTTAATCTTGTGGTTTTAAATTTGTTACATGAAAAATTGAAATTAAAGATTTGCAAAAAAAAAAAAAAAGAAAGGAAAGAGATACATTTTTCTTAAACGGATTAAAAAGAAAAGTAAAAAAAAAAAAAAACAGTCTGGTGCACTAAAGTTCCCGCTATGCACGGGGTCCGGGAAAAGGCAGACCACAAATTAAAGGTCTATTGTATGCAAAATTATCTTGCAACCTAAGACTGTAAGATGTTGTTTCCACGGCTTGAATTTATGACTTTTTGGTCACATGACAACAAGTTTAGTAGTTACGGACTCCAAGGCTCCCTTTCGGGATTAAAAAAAAAAGTAAGATAAATAAATTAAATAGAGGAAATATATGAATTTATAATCTCAGATTTAATTGTAAAATTATGATCTTGTTGCTTATATTCTCACATTTCTTTTTTTTTTTTTTTGCATGGTAGGGAGGAGGACACACAGCTCCAGAGTATAAACGTAAAGAGTGTTCTCATATGTTCAAAAGATGGATAACTCAACAACCTTTGTAAACTTGTTAATCCATGGAAGGGTCAACATCAAATTTATTTCTTAAAAATAATTGTCTTCGTGACAATTTGATGTTTTTCAACTAAATATGAGATGATATAAAAATCATTCTAGCATGTTGTTTGTATATGAAGGTGAGATTTCATTGAAAAAAAATTGCCTTTCTTGAAAGATCTTGATATTAATAAGGGACATCATGTCAAAAAAAGAAGAAGAAGAGTTTAATTAATAGGAAGATATGGTAGGATTGGGAAAAAAAAGAAGAAGAAGAAGAAGAAGATATGGTAGGATGGATGAGATACTTCTATTCTTAATTAAAGGGATCGTATAATAGAAAATACTTTTCTTTATAGGATTACAAACTCTGCACAATATATATTTAAAACTATTTTTCTTCCTACCAAACACAAACCTCCTTGACTAGAGTGCTTATTGATTGATTTAGTCTGATTTTATATATTATCAATCAGTTTACCATTTATCAATATACAATCACACTAAATTAATAATCAAAGTAATAAGATAGTTTTTAATTGATTTTTTGATTAATCGTTAATTATTTTTTGATTAATCGATTAGCGATTTTTCACCTTTTGATTTTCAATTTAACTAATAAGAAAATGCTTATTGAAATATTTTTTTCTTTAATGCTTATTTAAATATTTTTTCTTTCTCATATTTTCATTTATTCATAGATACAATTTTCACAAGGTATGTATTGCCAAAACAAACGTCATAAACTAATAAATATGAATAAAATGATTATCTATCAAATCAAAACTACTAAAAAAACCTTTGTGAATGACTTGTGAAGATTATTATACCTCAAAGACATGAACCACCTATGTTATCAGTGTTAACAGTGTCGTAAAAGTTTTAAAGAGACCAAAAATATTCTCACACCATTTAAATCAAAGAGATTGAAGACATCAATCTCAAAGAGACAAGTAATCCATAATCGAAATTACACCTAAAAAATCTGCATTAGACTTTATAAGTAAAGTTGAAAATACTAGGAACTGACCTAATTTTTACGCAAAGGCCGACTAAGAAAGATTTTCAATTCCTTCTTGATAACTTCAAAAATCGTTTAGCTAGTTGGAAGACTCGTTTTCTTACGGCAGCAGGGAGAACTACTCTAATTCACTCTACCTTTAACAGTCTCCCAAACCACATAATGTATCTTCTCAAGCTTCTTACTTATGTTATTAGTAAGATGGAAGCCTACCAACGGAATTTCTTCTAGGGTACTACGCTTAGTCATAAAAAGATCCATCTTCTAAATTGGGAAGCTATCACAAAATCGAAAGACCTTGGGGAACTAGGTATACAATGACTTGAGACCAAGAATTTAGCCCTTTTGGCATCGTCAGCATGGCGTGCTTTTCACTCATCAGTATTACGTGCAAGTACTTGGGGCGTCAAGGATGCACTTCACGAATCTGGAAAGCGCTTACCTTGGGTTGGGCGCAATGCCAACTTGGCTTGGAATGGCAACCCGCTAATGGGGAGCATATTAATTTTTTCAACGAATCTTGGATTGGACCAAATACTCCCCTACGGAGTTTGATCCATGGCCCACTACAACAACATGAACTTAGAGCCAAAATCTCTACGTTTAGAGTGGAGAACACTTGGAATCTCTTGCACCTTTCTTTTGTTCTCCCCCCTAACGTTATTTCTCGAATAAATTCTATCCACTTTCCCCGTCACGACACGACTCTGGTGGATAGAATCAGATGGGGTCTGACAGATTCGAAATCCTTCACTATGAACTCTTGTTACCATGCCATTGCTTCCTCCACCCATGTTAACTCGTTCACTAATAACTTCGCTTGGATATGGAAGTTGGACATTCCACCAAAGATTCGCCACTTTCTATAGATTATGAACCATAATCTCCTTCCAACTTCTTCGTATTTAAATCATATCCACTGCATATCCTCTCCTGTTTGCAAAATCTGTAACTCTTCCAAGGAAGAAAACATCACCCATCTCTTCTTACGTTGTACATCAGTCGAGCCGTTGTGGACTTAAATTGGCATTTAGGAGCAAATCCGCTCACCTGTGTCACCCAGTATGGAATCTCAGCACCCTACACTTTGGCTACATCATTTTTTTAAAATTGTACCTCGCCTAGAGACCTCATTTAGTATCCCTAATAAGGTGTTACTGTCCTACTGTTTCTGGCTGGTTTGGCTTGCTTGAAATAGATGTGTTTTTGAGGTTACACCCTTTCGAATCTCCCTTGCAGCAGTTATGACTCTTGCAACAGAGTACTGGTTTTTAGCAGGGACTCCTAAGCCCACTAAACGAACTATGCCTATGTATGTGAAATGGAATCCCCTGCACCTCTCCTTGTTATGCTCAATACTGACGCCACTTTTACTAATAATTTAGTTCCTGCCTCTATAGCGGGTGTGTTTAGGAACTCTAATGGTGAATGGTTGTTAGGCTTTGTAAGCAAGGTTGTCACCCCTAATTCCTTGGAAGCTGAACTTCAAGCCTTACTCTTGGGTCTAAATATTGCTATTCAATATCGTTTTATAGCCTTGGAAATAAATGTAAACTGTATCCAAGTTGTTCAACTACTGACTAGCCTATCTCATGCTAATTCAGCTTTAACCTCTGATTGCAGGTGCCTGATGCTTAGGCTGGGTAATCCATCTTTGAAGCACGTCTATAGGGAGCAAAATAAGTTGGCGGATGCATTGGCAAGAATGAATATAACTACTACTACTATGCTGCTGTTTTGGAAATCTCCACCATCCGTAATGGATATTTTGGAAGCTGATAGAAATGGAGGTTTATTATATCGGAGGGTTAGGACAGAGGCGCCTACCCAATCTATGTATAATATTACTAATTCTAGATATCACCATGTAAATACTAGTTCTAGGACTACTACTGCTGCAACCAGTGTTTGTACAGTGGCTCTGCCATAAACGACTTCCGTGTAGACTAGACTCTTTGCTTATATATAATATAATATAGTCGGTTTACCAAAAAAAAAAAGAAAAAATTATACCTCTAAATGAGAAGTTCACGCTAATTTTTCTTGTTATATAGTTCTCGTCAAATCTAACGGATCGAGTTTGATCGTTGATACTAAAAACATTAACTTCTGACAAATTAAAGAATCTAAATTAATAAGTACATACTTAAGGATTATTTAGAGGTCACATATTCGAGTTATGGAAATAAGATCTTATAAAAATGTAGTATAAGATTGCATAATATAGACTCTTATAAGTTGGCCTTTTCTTAAACTCCACGCATAACAAGAAGCTAGTGCATTAAACTGTTTTTTATAAGGACTATTTTGTACCAAACACTCAAATATAAGGAACTTTTTTTCATTTTCTCCCTCTTCTTCTTACTTCTTTTTTCTCCTTAACCCATTAATGGAACTCAAACAAACAATTCACACATGTTCACAATGTGTCACGCCTCAAATTTCATTAGGGCGGACTGGCACCCGAAGCCGATAAGGCCCGAGAGAACCAACCTACGTTCGAGTACATTCGTATGCATGTCATCAAGTGAATAAAAATTCTGCCAAATGTAAATAGAAATATCGGTGACGAAAATTATGTAAAGACGTTCAAAATAGATACGAGACTTGGCCGTTGGGGCCACAACGTCAAAAAGGCAAGACACTTCTGCGTTTGTCTTTACCATGGTCTACAAAGCCTCTAAAAGATGTACATAACCATGACTAAGGTCGGGACAAGTCCCCGCCTTATACAACTACTACACAGTATCAAAAATGTATACAAATGACTCGGAAAGCCCCGAATCAACCTGGAGCTCACCAATAGTCTGCGGATGACTCGTATCCTACTGTGAAGGTCTACTAGCTCCTGTGCCTACAACAAGTAAGGTAGGTCCCCCAAGGGACGTCAGTACGAAAGAATGTACTGAGTATGTAAGACCATAAATAACTGCATGAAACATAAGAACTTCAATGAAATCAAATACAAGTGAAGGGACAATATTGGTAAACCACCGTATTGTATATGTGGAAATATGTACATTGCCTTCATTACTTTCTTTTTATGTTCATATCAATATCAATCATCAATCATACAATGCCCGGGACCAACTGATCAGTGGTAAATAACATTGGGATCGTCTCTAGCTAGGCTTATGCCCCTTTAAGCTGCCACCCATAAATCAATAAAGCAGGTTCGTCTCTAGCTAGGCTTACGCCCCTTTGAGCTGCCCCTATGTCCAATAATCATTCGGGATAGCCTCGAGCTAGGCTTTCGCCCCATTGAGCTACCACCCGTACTCAAACAAATATACATTACTTCCATTCTTTTGTTAGGAGATTGATACATTGGTGGTTATAACATTATTGGAACTTTGGAACAATAGTCAATGAATAAGAGATACATGAATAACAATTATAACAAACCTGAAATGAGATACTTTAGAACATTTCGGAATGGAAACATGTTCGATAGCAACGAGAACAATAGGTGCTGCCAAAGGATACGGAAAAGAGTAACCTTACATACCTTATCTCCTCACCTCGTGAATACAACAATGTTTCAGCTCCTTCCTTATGTATTACTCTACAACACAAGTACATAATGGAGCTAACATTAACAACTAATTAGACTACAAGTTCACAAGACGACAATTAGTTACTTAATGGGAAGTAAAACCCGTCCAACATTCCAAACACATGGTACATCATTCCACCTTCCTTCCTACTGCCATATAACTTCATTCCACCCTCCTACAATATAATTTACTGCCTCACAACACCAACAATACCAAAACAGTCTGCACATCAACATAGACGTTACAAACCGATAGGATTTCATACCAAGTTCATACTTCACAATTTTACCTTAATGCAACTCCACATAATTATTCCATAAAGTCACATAATTACCTTCCACAAAAATATACCAAAAACAGTCCACACAGTTTCAGATTTCACTTTAACATAACAAGTTATTAATTTAATAACTTTTGGGCTTGGGCCCAATCCGACCCCCCTCATTTCTCTTTTTGTTTGATATTTTTAAAATAAACTTTGATGAACATACTATATATGGTACATGACTAGATACTTAAAATTGTTCATTAAAATAATATATTATTTATATACAATTATAAAAAGTATGTATATAATTTATCGGTTTGGTTCGGTTGTTTCTTTAGATTTTTTTAGCAAAACCAAAATCAAGTCAAATATTATCGGTTTTTAAAATGCAAAACCAAGCCAAATAAAAGTCGGTTTATTTAATCAATTTAGTTCAATTTTTTGGTTTGAATCGATTTGTATCCAAACCGTGAACACCCCTAATTTCATATAAGTCTCTCAATTAAATAAAGTAATTACGCAACTAACCTGGTGAGGTAATTGATTTAATTAAATCCTAATTATGATAGCTAATAATTAACATGTTGAAAAAATTTGATTAAGTCCTATAGGCAGGTTTTATAGTATATAAAACTAACGTTTATACACTAAAGGTTAACCATGATATTAATTAAATTTCAATTTTAATTATCAGTGCCAAACATGAACATATCTTTAGTCCAGATAATTTCCTATAGGCATAACTTCGCAGGTAAAATCATGAAGAGGTAACAAGAAACAATTAATCCCATCCCCCATATATAGACAACCCTAACTCTTTTATTATGATACAAGAGTTTATACAATAGGATATATATGCAAGCAGAATCATGCTACTTATTATCATAAACAATCAATTACTCGACGCGTATCCATCCTAGAGAGTGGCGAATTCTAAAAGTTTTGAGGGATTTTTTCGGAGAATCTACTTAAATTAGCTAAGGGATAAGGGTTTGGGTGAGGTGGATTATGAAATTCGAACTTGAATTGGAAACCCTTATCCCATTGATATTTTGGGGGTTTTCTTGGAAGCTATCTGAGTGTACGAATCCCATGCTTGACAAGAGAATGAGGGTTCGTCATTGGTGAAGAAGAAATAGGGGGATGGGCCGGTTCGGGTTATGAGAAGGTGGGTTGGGCGGGTAGTTTATTAGGAATGGCTATTTAAGGAATAGCCTCTTATGTTGCAATTGTGGCCACATTGATGCAACTGAACAAGTTTAGCCAAGATTGAAGGGAATTGAAATCTTATTTAATTATTATATGAGCTTCTTAATTTAGCAAAATAATTACTCTCTAAAATTGATTTATTTAAAAGATAAAATCTATTTAAACAAATTAACCTCTAACTTGATCAATTTTAAGACAAACTCCGATCAAAAGCCGAATTCGATTAAAAATATTTTCTTAAGTAACAAAATTATATGATTCCTTATATTTGAATATGGGAACACGTCAAAAATGAAAGTTATTTGGAATCATTACCCTTGTTTATACCTCCATGTTCCATGTTTGGTTAAAACATATCCAAACAAATTTTGATCATTAAAAAAGTGGACCATTACCCATATGTTCACCTTTTCTCAAGCTCATGAACATTGTTTTCGAACCAAAATTGAGTCATTTTCATGAAATAGAAATACACTTTAATTTGCCTATTTGGTACTTGGGATCAAAATACCTTAGTGTTTGAATCTAATTTTTTGCTAGGTGCATGTGTTTATTGAATACCATTTGATGAGCATGATGGAAATTTACATAAGAGACGAATTCTGTGGTTAGTTGAGATGTGTCTTGATAAAGTACAGTCGGTGATAGTTCATATAGAAAACTAATATACCTGATAATTCAAATGTGAAACTCACGAAAAAATGATACATTGTTTTTTGACAACACATATTGAACAACATATTGGGTGTGTTCTAAAAATTCAAAACAAATGTGAGGAATTGACATATAAGTACAACTCTAGTAAATTATTGGCAGATTAATAGCCAGAAAAATATTAGCAAAAAAATAGCATTAATTAATTAGCATTAAATAACCAACTATCAAAGAGTTGCCCCTTTTTAAGGGATAAATATTCTTTTGTTCCTAAATTTAAGTGCTACATTACGTTTTCTCTCTCTCTTTATCTTTCTCTTCTCTCTCTACTCCCCATTTTAAAGAATGAGTGATTTCTATTCCTAAATTTACTCTCGATGTGACTCTCTCTCTCTCTCTCTCTCTCTCTCTCTTATTTTATACGAATCTAATGTAAAAATAAATGTATATCAATTATCAATATATACATGAATCAAATGTTTACAACATATTTTTTTATATTATATTAAATTCATTAAAAATTATACCTGAATCGAACATATAACAAATTTACTTTATATTAAATTAAAAAACTTCATTGACATTATATGAACATATATATATATGTTGCATACATCAATATTATTTTTTCTAATATTGAATATACAATAATTATAGTTGAAACTTGCAACTACATAACGTATACAAAGAAAAATATAATATGCTCCACCTATAAATAAAATTTTATCCATAAAAATTAACATGTAAATTTAGTTGATGAGTACGATAATTGTAGTATGTCTGCATAAATTACATTTCGTTTATATACATAAGAATATTAACAATAATGATAGTTGCAATTACATAATGTAAGTATTTTTATAAAAAGAAAAAAGAAAAAAAGAAATGTATACAATATTAAAAAAGATTTCTAATGAAAATATTTTAAGAAAAAAGATAAAAATCCTAAAATTTGAAAAAGAGAGAAGAAATGAGAGGAGTCGAAAATCACCGTAGAAAATTAATAAATTATCATTTCATTTTTTAATTTTTTGCTAATTGTAAGGAGAAATTTTGGTTGGGAGTTAGAAGAGAGAGAAAATAATACTAATACTATTTTTGAGGAAAATGATATGTAGTGCTAATTATTTTACCGAATGGCCATTTCATGCCAATTTTTTAAAAGTTGGCTAATGTTTGCCAATTATATGTATTAGTTGATGTATTGTGCCATTTTTTCAACAAAAAATGTCATAGCGAAGCCCATGGGCCCATAAGTCTTTTGGGTTAACCACCTATAGTGGACTATTCATGTGCATCAGTAATGATTTAGGCCTGGCCTAGGTGATCCTCTTCCTTAAAACAAATTTATATTTTCTTACACACTTCAATGATTTAACTTTTTTTTTTAAGGACTTTGAAGATTGAATTATACTTTTAAGTAGTTCCAATTTTGACTTAGCACAAGGAAAAATCTAAACTAATATGTTTTTCTAATCTTTTTTTGAATTATTATTTTTAGTTGACTACCATTTACTAGGCTTCTATGAGTTCTTGATTCAATTGGCTTTGCTTTTTTATGTGGTTTGAAGATTCTTGGAGAAAAAAAAAAGGAGAGCTTGGTTTTGAAAAAGAATTCTTGTTTGCTCTCACAGTTCCATAAGTTTGATGATTCAAACTAGTATTAGTTTTTTTTATATAACCATAGTGTCCTGGTCAGCTTGCGGACACCTAGGTAACTTGAAGAAATCACCTACTTCCTTTGTCCGAATTTATGTGACATTGTTAGAATTTCGAGAGGCAATCAAGTATTTTTAACCGGAATTTCTTTATATCTTTCTAATACTTAAGTTGTTAGTTATTGTGACTTATAATACTTTTTACGTAGTTTTCAAATATATATAAATTTTATTTCAAAAAACTTATCAACTTCTATATTTTAATTCATGGTGTAAGTTTAAAAGGTTGAATCTTGAAATTTCAACTGTGCCATATAAATTGGAACAAAAGGAGTAGTATTTTTCAACTCAATCATTGACCACTAGGCCACAACACTGTTGGGTGCTCTGATTTAAACTAATGTTTCTTCTTTTGAAATTTTGTCTTGAATACCATATTATGTATTGATTATATTATTGTGATTGCATTTTATATCCTCTTTAATGATGTGATTTGGCTCTTCAAGTTAGAGTTTTTTCCCCCTTAAACAGTTGAAAAGGTTGTACCTTTGCTCATAGTTCACAGGCAATTAAGCAAATTTGGCTTGGAAAAAAGTTTGTGTTACGTACCAGTAGGATCAAGAATGAGCTGTAGAAGACTTATACAAGTGATGTGCTGAAACTTTGTATCATATCTACAATGTATAAAAGAATGCGATGACAGACGATTCCAGAAAAATATAGTCTTGAATGAAGTAAGTAAAATTACATTCTTTATAGGACATTAGTTTAGACTACAGTTTATATCATATCTACAATGTATACAAAGAATGTGACGATAGATGATTCCAGAAAAATATAGTCTTGAATTAAGTAGTTAAAGTTACATTCTTTATAGGTATTCAATATTAGTTTAGAATGCAGTTTATATCACATTGATAGTGTAAAAGTTCTTTACACGCTCAACTCGAGTGTGTGTGCCTATTCCTCGTTTCCACCACCATAGACACTTACTTATAATCCTATTTGACATTATCGATGGATGATTTTTAAACTTCTTATGTTATAAGTTCAGGTAAAAGAAAATCGACCGCCAACTCAGAGAAAGACCTGAAATGCAGTTTTTTGTTTGTTTAGTTTTAGTTGAAATTCTGTTTCCATAGATTTGCAGCAGTGCATCCTAATGATTTCACAGCAAAATCATAATATAGACAAGCAACATCGTCAAAGGCTTATGAGTTCTCTTTCTTGCCTCTTCTCTTAGTTTAGTCAATCGTTCTATATTTTTGTTTATTTCTGTAAGGTTATTTTGTGGAACAGAATTAAGACCTGAAATCTGCATTATAACACATACCTTCAATAGTTGATCACAGTCAGACAGGAAGTGATTGTTTTTAGTCCACTGATGTGCATTTAAATGCTATGACCTTAGTATCCAAACTGTTCATAAATGATCCAATTTCGATAGCAACAGTGTATTGTCTATCTGTAATCACTCGTTCATGTTTGAACTGCATGTAGCAACAGTAACTTCTCTGGGTGAAAATGTTTGGTATTTCTATAGCACAAAGTAAAGAATCGAGTAATAGTTTACTTCTGTGGCTCATCTATATCTGACACGAGTTGATTAAGGCTATCTATATGATCAAATGTACCATTAATCCCCTTTTACATTAACAAATTGCAGACTTTGTTAAGAACTACTTTGGGATTGAGGTGTAGTTGATTGATTGATTCGACATATCCAGTTTGTTTAAAGAGAAGTCATTGAGGAGTTGGTAAATAAGAGGCTTGAATCGATGATTTGATTGGAGTGAGTATCTGATATTTGATTAATCAAGTTCTTCGGTAAAATTATACCATCCCCGTCAAAGGGAAGTATAATGCAATAGCAGTTCCTACATCATGAATATCTCTCATCTTTTTTTTCCACTTCCATATTAAGAAGTTTTATCGATATCCTTAAGCTCGTTCTTCATTGAACACAGGACGTGTTAAAGGTTTTGGGGATACAAATTTGTTTGTACAGCATTTTCCACAAAAAATTGTTTCCGTTTGAACATGCTTATTCATTCTGTAAGTTCTCCAATATCCGAGGCAAGACATGCCAGAGATTACACCTAAAATCTTCATCTTTGCCTGCTAGTATGACAAATCCTTAGATTTGTCATTTGCAGAAGTATGAAATAAGTACATTGTCCGGGAATCTTCATTTCAAGATGAAACACTAATATATGTTGTGTGATGCAGTATCACTGTGGAGATAGATGATTCTAAAGAATGGATTCCGTGCTAGTACTACACACCGGTGGGTGTCACTGTAAAAGAGTAAGATGGCGAGTCTATGCACCATCTAGCATTGTTGCGTGGGATTGTAACTGCTCTGACTGCTCCATGAGACGAAACACACATTTCATAGTTCCCTTGGAGGGATTTGAACTTTTCGGAGACTCCAAGGAGTTCATTACAACCTATACCTTTGGAACTCACAGGGCTAAGCACACCTTCTGCAAAGTTTGTGGCATAACTTCTTTCTACATTTCATGATCAAATCCAGATGGAATAGCTGTTACATTAAGGTGTGTTGATCCTGGAACGCTAACTCATGTTGAGATCAATTTTTTTGATGGTCAAAATTGGGAAGGCTCGTAGTGCAAACTGGCATTGCTTCGTGCTCAAAGACAACGGATGAAGATTCAAAATGATATCAACTTCTAGTGTGAAAGTAGAAGCATAATGTACCACTTGATGAAGCTTGTTACTGCCAGACCTTTCGTGAATTGATGAGATCATGCACAAATTTGAATCCTTCCTGTTTTTTTGTTTTTTTTTTGATGGGTAGATCCTTCCTGGTTGTTGATCAAGTTTTCTTGATTCATCTTCTCTTATCTATTTTGCACAAATCTATATTGTTATAAGTTGATGCCTATATGCTCCAATATACTCTTCTGCATTACTGTATTTTCCTTTTCATACGTGATTTTATTATGCTTTACTTGAGGCAAGAGTCTGTTGGAAAGAGCCTCTCTACGTGAACAAGGTAGGGATAAGGCAACATACACACCACCTTTCTCGAACTCTACTTGTGGAATTACACGGGCTATGTTGTTGTTGTTGTATGAGTTGAATTCAGCCTACAAAATGCTGATACATCATGTTAATGCAATTTTTACAGCTTTTACCTATGTATTGTTACTTTTATATGAGATGCTTATGTAAGGATTGTCACTACCTTACCTATTATCTTCACCGTTACGTGTATCGAGTAACTCTACTGACCATGGTTCAGCCAGAGAGAAAGAACTAACATAGTTTCCCAGTTTGAAGCTAGAGGCGATAGAGTGTTCCATACTGGCTCATCTCAACTTAGTACTTTTGAAGCCGAGCATAAATTTATATGTAAAAAATTAATAAAAATTGTAATAAATAGTGGACATGAATCCACAACCTGAAAAATACATGTTCAATGCTAAAAAATCTTGAAGGATTGAACATATAAAACTTAAATCTTGGATTCGTCTCTACGTGAAAATGCTTAAAGAATTCCATAAGCACTTAATAAACTCAGCATGGAATTGTTCTTCTGATTCTTTTTTCATGATCAACTACTTTTTTCTTTGTTTCCCTTCAGTGTGTCTATTGGGCATGACTGGAAAATCTCACAGTTGAAGTAAAAATTTCTCTAACAAAAGCAATTCCATATCCAGATCTCTGATTAAGAATGAAGAAACATTTAACACTCCACTACAACACTTTTTGGTGGGCCAATTACTTTTTTCAATATAGCAAAAGTACTGTACAACTTACTCTAAAGACATGCGTTTAACATCAAAGATTGTAGTGAAATGAATTGGACCCTTCTATTCTTAACTAGAATGAAGAAATCTTGAGTTCGAATTTGGGAATGAAAATTATCCTAGTAAAAAGCGCTTTCCCGCCTTAAGCTATGCAGGTCCGAATTAGTCAAAACTCCAAAACGAATACCTAACATTAGATAAGGCAAAATATACATGCTTTAAGAACCCCCCCAAAAACAGAGAAATAATCAACCTTAGGACAAAGAGGTATATATTCTTGACCAAAAAATAAATAGATAAAAAATTTACAACTTGTAAGAACCATAGCTGCTGGAGTTGGTCAAGGTACATGTCCATGTCTCCATGAGCCCAACAAAGGAAAAAATAAATAGCAAAACTAGTACAATGAAATTTTCTGCATTCAACCAATTTTTATGTGTCCGGTACATATATAACTTGATTAATTAGATCTCATTACATTAACTGTTAGGTAACGCCAACATCTTGCCTATAGCGAGATTCAGGTGATGGGCCGGGAATGGCTCGTGTTGGAATCATAGTCGAACATAATGCTTGCTTGATTGACTTGGTTAAGAAATAAAGTTGCACTCTTGCTATCAACTATAGCTTTTGACATGCTGACAAATATTTGATCCTAACAAGTAGCATCAGAACTAAGGTCATGAGTTCAATTCCCAAGAACAACATGTTGCGTGTGGCAGGTATAGGGAGGGACAATAATGTTGGATAGGTTCAATATGCTGCCTATAGCGAGGATCGATTGATGGGCCAGGAAGGTCCCAGCCAGAATCATAGTCTTATACGCAATATATAGAGTTAATAATCAAAAACACAACTAAACTAACACTTTTTCGCGAGTTTCATACCTCAACTATCTATTTTTCTCCTTACCTACCTAAACTATCTCTCCTTTTTTATTGAAACACGCCTCGATGCTGAGTTGACCAAATATTTCTTCCCAATTGAAAACAGGCGTATGTAGGCCAAGTCAACATCGAGGTGTGTTTTAATACAAAGGAAGTGATAGTTGAGGTATGAAACTCGCAAAAAGGTGATAGTTTAGGTATTTGTTTTACTATTAAATTCGATATATATAACTGAAATTCTTTGGTTAGTTGGTTAATTTGGTTATTCCATTGACTTTCCCAAAGATAGATGTAGTCCACGACTTGTGGGAAATTCCTCTCTAGCCAATATCTAGGCATTAGGTCATTAGAAAAAATGAAGTTCCTGCATTCCAAAATACTAATTAATGTATAGTTGTTAATAAATTAATTTACATGATCATTAGCTTAACTTCTTAAATCATTAGATAAACCATTTCTTTTTTATTATGCAATATCTCTACTTCTTCCACACTTCCATTTACACGTTTTGTTTCCCATATAAAAGTTGTTGCATTATGCTGTTTCTCTACTTCATTGAGCCGGGGCCTATCAGAAACAGTCTCTCTACCTCGCAAGAGTAGGAAAAAGGTTTGCGTACACGCCACCCTCCCCAGACCCCATTTGTGGAAATATACTCGGTATGTTGTTGTTATTATTGTTGTTGATTTTTCCTTGTCATCGTTTCTGTTCATGAACTCCATTACAGATATGTGCTGAGAAATTGTCGAGCAAGAAGAGATTTTTGATTTTTTTTTCAGCATTCAGGTCAGTAAAACTGATTAAGTTTCACTTTCATTTTCCTTACTTTTTGTTATTCTTATTTTTGTGCATATCATTGTTCATTAAAAACAACCTTATGGTTTCACGTAGCTTTTGCTCAGACCATGTATATGTATTCAAAGGTGGATTCCTGATATAAAGTTATAAGTTCATATCTACTTTTCGTTGCAATTTTCGTGGATTTTTACATATAACTTTATGCTCTCTATCAAAAGTACTAGGTTCAGATGAACTCGGTGTCGTACGCTACATGAACCTCTGCATGTATTAAGAAATCCACTAAATGTGTATAAATATTTGATTGTGAACTTAGTTATTGTTGTTTATTAACTTGAGGTCGTCACTAAAGAAATTCATAAACTTCAAATCCTAAATCGGCCTCATCATATGATCAAGTGTTATAATAACCTTTGTTTTTATCTAATGTCTTCATATCTCTAGAGAACTTCTTTATTCTCTTGTAGTTTTAATCATTTTATTCCTTCATTAACATCTAAGGGCAGATTATTTAAACTTAAATTTTACATCTAATTTAATCTATCTATGTTGAACTCTAAGAAGGAGGAAGGGGAGGGGGTGGGGGAAGATTAATGCAATGGAGTACTTGTCTCTGTCTAAACTCGTGCTTATATATATTAATCACTTGATACATTAGTTAATAGGAAAGAAATTTAACACAAATGAAAAGTTATTACCGTCACATATAAAAAGGGAATTCCGGTTGCATCCCGCGTTAGCAAGGAAGAGCTGTTTTTTGACTAACTTCAAAGTTTGGGTTCAAACATCATAAGTTTCTGTTCTGTTTGAGTTAGATATCTTTCCATGTGTCTCTCGGATTCTATTTTCCTGTGAATTTAACATGTTGCTGTCCGTTTTTTCTGCAGAAATTAGTTTCTCCTGGAAAGATGAAGATCAGTATGTTCATAGATAACGTTAAACTTCTGTTTCGCCAATGGGAATTGGGATACTCCATTATATTTAGCATAGCATTGCAGGTTTTTCTCATATGTTGGACTTACAAAAGAAGGAGTTCAGTTGGAACCGTGAGAAAGACCTTGTGGCTTGGGGTTTTCCTTGCTGCTGATTTTGTTGCAACGTTGTGTCTAGGAGCCATCTTTCACTTGCCTTTGGGACCGAGTGGCTCATCATCGTCATCCGGTGATCACAACAAAAAAATCAAGAACCTTGTGGTTATCTGGTCACCCTTCATCCTGCTGCACTTGGGCAGGCACACCACACTTATAGGAATTTCCTTGGCAGATAAAGAATTCTGGCTGAGTCATTTCTTTAAATTCTTATACTACGAGTTCACAGCTCTGATGATAAGTATTCTGGGATCCTCGACAACATGGTTCACCTTGGCATCACGTATCATGTTGGTCGGAGGCTCTTTGAAGTTTGCTGAACGAGTTTTGGCGCATAAAAAAGGGAGCATGAATGACCTTCGTAGATCCATTTTCAAGGAAGATGGCCCTGGAGGCCTTGGCATTTCGGAAATCAATAGAATAATAGATGCTCTCATTCGCACACGTAGACAAGGCAATCTTGAAGAAGCATTTCATGCAGTTTACATTAATATTGTTGGAGAAGAAAATGATCATCTAGGTGATGATGCTAACAATGAAGATGATGTTCTTCATGTGGCATCCAGGGAAGAAAGTGTAATAGCCCTGTGTAAAGCTTATCATGCTTTCAACAAGCACAAAGACCTCCACATTGACGGTAGGTTGTCAGAAGATTGCTACAGAATTAGAGGTGGGCGTTGGCGCGGAGAAACTTTTAACCTCAGAGATGCTGCTACTGCTTTCAACAACATAAAGATGGAACTATGTTTTGCATATGACCATTTCTACACAAAAATGGCATTCTTGCATACTTGGTGGGGCTGGATTGCCCGATTTGTAAGCTTACTTTCAGTAATTTTTGCGCTTATCCTGTTTTCTGTTGGAGTTAGCACCAACGATGAATTTAACCAAGCAGACAACTTTGACAAAACTGTCACCTTTCTCCTGTTAATTATGGCAGTCCTCCTTGAGGTAGGGAGTTTGATGGAGTCCATACTGTCAAAACGCTTCTTGGTGCAGATTGGGATCCGTGAGGGAGAAATGTGGCGGCTTTTGGAGGGCTTTATTGTAAGCCTTCCAGGTAGACGTATAATCACCCGGGACACAAATCCCACCTTAAAGATAGGACAGTTCAGCTTACTTCCTTTCTGTTTTAATGATTCCAAGCAGAATGCCCTATTTAAATGGTTCTTAGGCTATTTTGATCTGAAACAGTTCTGGAATAACCTTTACTACATTAGCCGTATCTCCATTGAAGACGTTCATGCTCATCAGCCGGATGAGGAAAGAAGATTCCTAAATTTGGTCTTTGACTGTATTGGACGACGACTAAGGAGAGAGCGGATGGAGGATGATCACTTCAGGTTCCAATCCCCGATCAGCACAGCCGTGCGTGGCCAATTACCTGATCATATCTTCGAATCCACGGATTTTGAAGAATTTGTTGTAGTTTGGCACTTAGCCACAGATGTGTGCTACAGATTATACTACCATTTGGAGGAATCACCTTATCTTCAGTATGCCAAGTACCTCTCAGATTACATGTTATATCTATTGCAAGCTCATCAAGACATACTATCGCCACTAACAACAAAAGAGCTACAAAGCTATCGAACTGTGTGTGCTGCAATTAACAGATTCTATGATGAAATGGAGATTCAAAGTCAGGTGATAACAGAGATCGTCGATAATATTGAACCAGCATACATTAATTTACGTGGAATCCCAAGAGGGGAACGGCCAAGGAACCTCTCTAACTTGTTACTAGATGGCTATGAACTAGCTCGAGTGATCGGTTGTCAACGCATCCAGGAGTATAGTGAAACTGAAGAAGCAGTAAACACATGGAGAGTATTATTTGAAGTCTGGGTGGATATACTATCCTATTCTGCAATTTTTGTTCCAGGGAAACAACACACGGAGCATCTTGTCACAGGTGGAGAGTTCATAACATATATCTGGTTGTTTATCATATACTTGATCGAGAACTGATCGATCATTATCTTTTCTTTTATTTTATTTTTTTAACTTTCTCTCCAGTTTGATGTGTACTTGGATGCTATGTATTGGGGGGGAAAATGCTGTTACCATATAAGATGTTGAATGATCAGGAAAGCTTTTCATTTTATTCACTGAACCAAAGGAGTATTTATGTACAGTATAAAGAGTGATAGTAATAGGAAATATACAACAGAGAAGGACAGAAAAAAACTTACGATACCATAAAATTTAAGTAACAATCAAAACAAACATTGTACTTAAAGTAGCAGTGCGAAGAACCTTAGCAGCAATCTTGAAGCGAACAAAGAGGTAGCCAACTTCAGTGTGTTTCATTTTTTAGGGAACACTGGATTGTCGTAAACATAGGTTGCCTCAAGATCATTATTGTAGATAACAGGAACAGCAGGCAGTGGAATAGAAAGTTCGTAGTGGTGGACACTGATCGATATTCAGCCTCTGTAGATGATCAAGGCTGGGGGCCATAAACACCACATTTGCAGTGGTAGAGCTTGATCATCATGATTCCTGCCCATTTAGCATCAGAAAATGGATGGAAAGATACTTGAGAGTGTCGACTATATAACAAGCCATGTTCAGCCATGCCCTTCAAATGATTTATGGTAGGACCAATGAAGCTCAGTTGGCTGAGTGGATGGCACACCTTATGTCAGACCTCGATGACAGTTATGTGTATAGAATCATAGAGATGAGTATTTAGGCAACATATGCCTTACACTTGAAATGGATCGCCTTCGGTAGACCATCATACGATCATTTGTATTAGAAGTAGTCATAAGACATCACCTAGGCAAACTATTAGGTGCTATATTGTAATGAACAACTTATAAGACGTTGTATGATAAGCTAATAAGGCTGATGCATAGGTTACAGTTTCATATTGTACATCTGTCACTTGTATAATCTCAAGTCTTCCATTTTGATATCTGACTCATATGAGCATCCATACTTGTCTACCCGTTATTTTGTCTGCTTTGCATACCAGTACATGTTGTATATGCACTGACATCCCTACCTTCGGGGCCTCTACATTTTTAGGAGTGCTCGATAAGTAGTTGGTTTATTTAAGATGCAGGCTATCATTATACCTTAGGTTGTGTGTTGTAGACAGCTGCACCGGGACGGCATTGGCATTCAACATATTGGCCACGTTACAGAGGATCCAACACATATTTTTAGGAATATACCCTCAGGTGTACGCCTAGCTTCAACACCAAGAAAGTAATCTAGGTCCCCTGGGTCTTTGATTGAAAACCTGTTTCCCAAGCTGCAAATAAGCTGGTTAGCAACATCAGGATTAGAGCCAGCGATTATCAAATCATCAACAAAGAGAATAAGGAGATTGTGACTACTGACCTCCTGTAGAGAAAAAGGAAATGATGAGTTGTGAAAAGCCAAAAATGAACCAGAAAATCCTTAAGTGCTGAATACCAAGCCCGAGGTGCCTGCTTAAGTCTGTATATAGCCTTGTTGAGGCGGCATACATGGATGGGATGCATAGGGTCAACTACAAGTTGAGTCTATAGACTTGTCTTGAAGGGTGGCATTGAGAAAGGTGTCGATGAAGTTAAATTGAGCCATATATATTTCGTAAAATGATTAAAAAAAAATTCAAGTAATAGCTAAAACCATCAATGAACTGAATTGGAGCCTTCCCCAAACATTGGTATAGATAAGTTCCAGAGGAGCTTTTTGTAGAGAGGAAACTGAAAAAAGGCAGTTTATGCATTTTATTGCAATGACAGGAACTACAATGAAAAGATTCCTGTAAACTGGACCTAGGAAACGACAATTTTGGAAAACATATCTTAAAATTTTCAAGGAAGGATGGACGAGACATTGATGCCAACGTTCAAGATAGTTGGTATAGGTGACATGAGTGCTAGGACTAGAACGAGAAAATGCTGCGTGTCATTGGTTGGATTGTTTGAAGTACTCGAGACCATATTTTTATTGGAAAGGACAAATATGAAAATAAAATTCTATACACTGACAGCTTGGAGTACTCAAGACCAGCTTTGGCTAGAAACAACAGACTAGAAGCTCTGACTAGATAAACTCAAAAGATTGATACAAGTTCAGATCAGCTTGCTGCTTTGCTTCATTGTGCTGTCTCTGATACAAGTTCAGATCAGCTTGCTGCTTTGCTTCATTGTGCTGTCTCTTGATGTTATTCTTTGGAGTTGACTGTACTGTACCTCGAATAGATATTGAAACTTTGGAAATCGATTGTAATTCATAAATATCTTGCACGAATTGAGCTGACATGTTTGAGATTTGTATGGAACAAAGAGAATTTAGCTTCTCCAACCCTTTTGGAAGCTCAACAAGGGAGGGGAAATATCCGAGATTCAAGGTCTCGAGCTTTTTCATTGCCCCATCTGTTATCTCTTTCCAATTTTGAACTTTTGGACAATTGAGAATGGATAATTTCTTCAGTTCAGGGAAGCCTCTATCTCCAAACTCAATGTTTTCTCCATCGTACGAGTTGCAAAGGGATAGGATGATAAGACTGGACAGATGTTGGAGAGACCAGAGAGGATCTTTTGTAAGCTTGCTATCCCATAAATATAAACTCTTAACATGGTGTAACTTACCAACCCCATCAAGTAAATCATTCTTCATAGGACCACCAATACAAAGCTTTTCTAGGCTGTACAGTCGAGGGAATGGAATCTTGCAACTTTGATCCTCAAAAGAACCTTTCATGGTAAAGGATCTGAGGAATTCCATCCTTTCGACAGCCTTAAACAAGGGAACCAAATGGAAACCTTGTACTCCACCAATCGATAATTTTCTTATCCCTCTTAGATGAATTAGCTCTTTTGCTATAGCTTCCGTCATTTTGAGTCCAGCAAGTGTTTGCAGATCTTTAAAGGCTTCAATAATCCCATCTTTAAGATTCACTACCTTGTCGGTAAATGACCCTTCAAGAAGAAGATGCCTCATCTTCCTCAAGCCTTCTAACTCATCAGGCAAGTCCCTTATAAATGTGTCCCTAATGTCCAAAGTTTGTAAGCTCATTAACTTCTGGAGAGACCCAGGTAGTTTTTTAATCTTACCACTCCTCAATCCTAAATAATGCAGTAGAGGTAGATCTCCTACGGCATCAGGCAATAATTCATGACAAAAACCTTGAAGTTCCAAGACACGTAACAATCTGAAGTCATTTAAATTGAGGTGTGCCTGGTGCTGGGTTTTTTCAGGTGCAAGAAAAGAGTACAGCCCGCTAAAGTCTTTTCGAGAGAGCTTACTCGTAGAAGTACCATCGTAGCTGGCACCATATAAAAATGCACGATGACATTTCTCTGGGATTGTGCTCTTTAAGCTTTTAAGGATGACAGTAAAATGATCTCCTTCAGCTCTTTTCAAAGCAAATTCCCGTATCCTTCTGAGGATTCGACAACTTTTGACCCTTCCATCTATGTTTCTCTTGACTACCAGAATCATGTTCCTGTGGATGAGCTCCTCTAGTTGATTCTGTGCTGATTCCTCCAAAGTTCTGTTGTTGTCGTGCTGCACAAAGCCCTCCGCTATCCACAGACGTTTCAACTTTTTACATGAGATTTCAAAGTGACAAGGGAAAGAGGCAGCATATAAGAAGCAGCTTTGGAGTGCTGGGCTCAAATCAGCATAACATAAGGACATGAAGCTAGCCCCTCTCAAAAACATTTGATGGAGTTCAATCCAATCTTCAGCCGCATACTTAGTTGAGAGCATCCTTCCGACCGTTACAATAGAAAGAGGGAGACCACGACATAATCTCAGAATTTTCTCAGCTACTGATTTTACGGAGGAAAGGAATTCCTCGCCTCGATCAGAGCTGCAGGCATGCTTATGCAGCAAGTTGGATGAATAAACTGGATTTAGGTTGCATTCATTTGTACGATAAGAGCTTTGGTTTAATTCCCGAGATGTAACAAGTATCCTTGTTGTTTCGCTGCCTCTAGGTATAGCGCTCATTACTTCTTCAACGATCTCCCATGATGGAACATCGTCCAAGATCAGCAAGAACTTCTTGCCAATTAGCCAACTGTTGATCAACTTCTTCAAGGGCTTTTCTCCCATTGTGTCTATGTTGTTTGGAGCCATGACTGAAAAGCTTTCCAGGATTCCTTTCAATAAGTTTTGCATGATGTGCCTATTTGAATCATTTCTAGACATGAAGACCCAAGCGTGGCAATCAAAGTGCTTTTGAACTTTCGCATATACAGCTTCTGCAATAGTTGTTTTGCCAATTCCTGCCTCCCCTAATATGGTGATAATGTCAGGGGATTCTTCCTCCTTAGCCAATAACCATCCTTCAAGAAGTTCCTCCTCCTTTTCCCGGCCTACCATGCATGCTGATTCAAGATTCATTCGAATTTGATTAGTTGTTGAATCATTGTTTGAAAGGAAGTTACCAACTGGCTGAGGCTGATGCTGAGGGGATATGGTGCTTTTCAGCTTCTGCAACAAATCTGTCATCTCCGGACTGGTAAGCACTTCCGAGACCTTTCCTAGCAACAGCACACAATCCTCAGCAGAATTCTGATCAATAGGACATAATACCTGAACCATTCGCGAGGATCTGATGGACCGACAGGGAGTTGACAAATAGTTCCTTATTTTATCAGCCACGGTATTTGAATCTGGCATGAAAGAACACAAATTCAAGAACTTTCTGTAGAGGGTTCCGGTATTCAAGTTAAGCAAGTGAAAGTTATAACTGACAACTATTTCTTCAACATCGGCTGCCCAAACTGCAATTAGCCAAGGCCAGGTATTCATTATTATTGAGCTCCTCAATACGCTTATATCAAAGCGAGCATTTGATCTCCTCCATTCTTGTTCATAGAGACCCCATTCAGCATCCTGCAGATACCAATCACCAAACAGGAGAGTCCCATCAGCATACTGAAGAGACCATTCGTCAGAGAGACGATCATTCCCTTCAGCAAACTGGAGATCCATTCTTATGTAGTTCAGCAATTCCCATTCAGCATTCTGTAGGTGAGGCAGCAAGAGATTGAATGTTTCCTCAATATGGCGCAGCTCTTCAGCTATGCGAGTATCCACTTTATACATGGGAAAATCTTTCAGTCTGCGTAGGAGGTTGCCCACTAAAGCTGCCATCTTTTGACTTTTTTCAGAAATTTCGAAGAAGCAATGTGTAAACTTCAAGAATTGCTCTGTCCTGTATTGTTGGAAATGTGGATGAAATAGAGAAAATTAGAATGGAAGTTGTGGAGAAGAAGTTTGTTCATTCAACTCAACAACAACAACAACAATAACAACAACAACAGACTCATTGTAATCCCACAAGTGGGGCTCTAGGGAGGGTAGAGTGTATGCAGACCTTACCCCTATCTCGTAGAGATAGAGAGACTGTTTCCGATAGACCCTCAGCTTAGATAAAGCCTGCCAAACAGTTTGCTAAAGGGG
Source organism: Capsicum rhomboideum (assembly GCA_031232105.1). NCBI lineage: Eukaryota > Viridiplantae > Streptophyta > Magnoliopsida > Solanales > Solanaceae > Capsicum > Capsicum rhomboideum. Next base: position 52,200,620 of record CP124707.1, read on the forward strand.
AACTTCATTCTATGCAATATGCAAAATATATCCTGATACAAGACTATTGGACATAAGGTTTACAAAATAAAGTCCATGAATGTTATGGGAAGAAACTGAACAAATTCAAGATAGGGAAACAAGAGTTCGAATAACCACATATGCTTATTAAATAAAACAAGTTTCTCAAGTAACAAAATAAAAACTGAAGAACAAAATACAAGTTCCTATACAAAGATGAATTCTATCCTCGGTTAGTAGCTTGGTAATATAGCTCAAAATAAGTAACTATCTTGATGTTTTTTGAAAAGCATGAAAAATAATGCGACATCAGCTAGAGGTGACAAAATCAGCTCATAAAAACACCATCCTTCAAAAGCAAGTCTTTAGTTATAGGATGTGAAAGGCAGACGATTAACTTGTTACTTACAATAATATTCTGCAGACTATTATCCAAACTATATTAGCTCCTATTGTTCTGTCCGTAATGTATCAAAGCACAAGTTAGAAATGATGAAATCAGTACCTTAGCTTATTTCTGAGGCCAACGGGAAGTCACTTGGATATAATGAAAAAGAGGATAGATAGATATATGCCTCCTGTTAGGATTAGAATGGCTGAACCAGTAGGTATTACTTAAACATTGTAATTGTATTAAAAAATTATTAAATATGTATAAATATTACATTTAGAACCTAGTCATGCCACTTAAAATCGTCATTCTAAAATTCAGAACCCATAAAATCAAAATCATTGCTCTGCCATTTGATTAAAATATTTTTGTGCTTTACATATATCCAATACTAATACAACACTCATTTTGATATTGTATATCGAATTTGTTGCGTGTGGAAACAAAAGTCTCACATTGATATTTATTAGTTGAAAAGACTGAGAAGGTGAGTAAGATCTCTAATAGTGTGAGGCTTGTGAAAACAACGCGGGCTTGGCCCAAAGCAGACAATATCACGCTATATATATATAGAGCCCAAGTATGCGTATGAGAATTAGAGAACGTGGCAGAGTGAAGCGTGCAAGGCTCGATTTGCATACCCTTAGGAGCTTGGAGATTCACATAAGAAGCTAGTTGTGAACTTTGGTTGTCATAAAATATTCAGAGGATATGAGTGACACATGGTGAATCTCATAAATTGACCCTGACGTGGTGATGGATCTCTTAACGGTGTTGAGAACTTTTGGGAAAACGTGCTAATTATTTGTCAACCTTTTGAGAGTGCACAGCCATACACACGCCTATAAATGGTCCAACAATGTTTTCACTAGGCAAATCAATGATCATGTAATAATTACTCCATCATAATCATCTTTTATCCATTTATTGATTTTGTTTTATTTAAATTTTGTTATATTTATTTCTTTTATGCGAAGACTTGTTTAATTCTAAAAAATATTTCACATTGATAAATAGTTACTTAGGACAGTGTCAACATGACTCAAATATTATATATAATTGATTATCAATAAATAATATATTTATTATTGTAATGTTTTTCTCTTGTTCCCCGATAGGAAGAAGAAAAATGAGTTTCTGGATATTATTTGGTGGAGTTCACGAGAATATTGCAATTAACTATGATATTTTTACTAATAGTTTGAAAGTTTATTTTTCTCATTTTAATATCAGTAAAAATATTGGATTCATACTTCTTCATTGATTTGCTGAAGAATATCGAAACACTATTGGACATCACGAAAAAACTAGAAAACATTCAAAATGAGTCTCTTAATTTGATTTCGTTGGTACAACAACAACATACTCACCGTATTACGTCAAAGTGGGGGTCTGGAGAGAGTAGAGTGTACGCAGTCCGTATTACAATCTCACAGGTGAGGTAGAGAAGTTGTTTCGGATAAACTCTCGACTCAAGACAAAATACAGTCTAGACAAAGATGTTTAATAGCAAAAAGATGTAATAGTGTTGATTTAATTACGCTGGAAAAAAATTCAGTAACCTAGATGACCGAATGAATCCGTGACCTTAATTATCTCTCCTGTCCCAAAATGAACCATTGACAACTTCTTTAGAATTTCTTAAATTTATTTAATTAACAATGAGGATAAATTAATAACAAATTGCAGGGTCAGTTGGATTATCCTATAAACAAATTAAGAAATCTATGATTCACAAGCATAATATATATTACTATTTTACATTTGACAAAGTATTGTGTTGATTTTTCTTTTTTGACAGGCTATGTATGATATTTAATACTCCTTCCATTGCAAATTGATTGATGATCTATTTTGATTTGGCACAGAATTTAAGAAAATAAAGAAAATTTTTGAATCTTGTGCTCCTAAATTAAAGATATATCAAATGTATCAAAATGTTTTTTTTAAATTTGAAATAAAAAAAAAAAAAAAAGGGTTATTCTTTCTAAACGGACTAAAAAAAAAGTAAGTCAAACAAATTAAAATAGGAGTAAGTATTTTTTTTGTCTCAGTTTATGTATCATACTTTAATTTTGTTAAATTTTATTTCAAAAAAGAAAATCATACTCTTTTGTAAGAAGTTTTAAGTTTAAATTTTTGATTTTATTCTTAATGAAATGGTCTATAGTTACATAAATGTGGATGACTTTTTTTAAACCACAAATTTTAAAAAGAAAAATATGTAGTTTAGATGCCTAATTACTATAAAAAAAAATTCTGCTTCTTAGATGTACTTGTCATATATTTCGTTGTTTAATAGGAGTACTTCATTTGAAAACAAAAAGGTTTATTTAATTTTTAATAATTAACTTATGTTCTTAAAATTAAAAAATATTCGATAATTTAATTGTACTGGCCGGTTGACGATGTGAATTACATCATAATTACTATACAATACAATTAATTACTATTCTCAATTTTTTCATATGTCCTTTTAAAGTTTTGAAAAATCGATGAGATCGTGAGGTTTCACATTCAATATTGTTGGTTAGTCTAACAGTTCCTCCCCCCACTCCCACAAACCCCCCAAATGTGAGTCTTGATTAAAATGTCTTTATTAAAAATAAATGTGGGTCGTTTGGTAGAGTGTATCTGTGATCTATAATCTATATATATAATTTATAATCTATATCTATAATATATTATAATATATTAAAAGTGTAAAGAATCTTATAAAAGTGATTCGAACTTTTTACCCTTCATTTAAAGTCTTTGCTTTAGACAAAATCATCTTTCAACTTTTTCCTAATATTTAAAATTTAAAACTTAATCAAATTTTATTTAGTCACGTTAGGAGACTTTTTCACTTTGGGTTCCTTTTAGGTTTAGAAGTTTTATGCTTATGTTATTAGATCACACCTATAAAAGAATTTAACCATCAAACGTAAGGTTTGAGAAACTGATTTATGAGTTAGGTTTTGCTAATTTGATTTATTCAAGTTATTATTTCACAATCAACTCTGTTTCATTCTTTCAAATTTTGATATGTCTTGCAATTAATAGTTCTTGTTATTTTCTCGTGTTTATGTATTTGCTATTATATCATGGAACTCTCAAATTATACTTAAAATATTAACTTTTTAGGTGCTTTGACGTTAGCAAGTGTTTTTTTGTACCCAAAAACTCTAGAAGGAGGTACTTTGTTTAGCGGATGTATCCTTTTAATTCTTCTATATTAGAGCAACAAACTCCTGAAGCTAAAAAGGTAATTGTCTGATACTAACATCCATAATTTTTTAAATGGTATATGAATATTCGGTCGACTTTGAGAATTTTTTTTTGTAAAGATTAGGTTTAATTGTATTTTTTTTTTTTAGAACCCCAGGATAACCCGCAGCCGCTACAACCTCTGTCACAGCCTCTGCCCTTTGGGTGAGCACTTTGTACGCACTAGGTAAACCCCCCACTGTGTAATAACCTGCAAACCACACAGGGAATGTAAACCGCACTAGACAAGCCCTGTGCGACAGACTCGACTCAGAAGGCATTGAGGGGGGATCGAACCCGGGTCATCCGTGTGGATAACCACCCTCCAAACCAACTAAGCCACCCCGAAGGACAATTGTATTGTTTTATATATGTATTATCGCATTATTTTATTGTAGTTTACAGGTGGTAGATGAATATCAGTCGACATTGAGGAATTTTTTATGTGAAGGTTGATATCTTGATTATCGTATTATTTGATTAGTAGTTTATGATCGTTATTTCTTCTTCTTCTTTTTTGGACGGCTTAGTGCTTTAATTAAAGATAGAAGTGTTTTGGATGTGATAAGAAAATTCACTATATTGACCGAAAGTTTTCATCACAAAATAAGTTATTGTTTAAGTTTTGTTCATATAAAAAATAGTATTATTTATATATAATTCACACCTATTTTATGCCTTCTCTTCTTATTTTCAAAACTAGAATGAGATGAAGATTCTCGTTCACAAGATTATCGACTTCAAAGAAAGGAAATCTTTCTTATCAAGGAGGACCAATTAATACAACTATACAAGGCTTGTTATTTTCCTAATTTTTACTAACACTTTAAAAACTTGAGTTAGATTTGAATCTTTAAACTTTGTGATTCTCTAATTATATATATTCCACATTCTAAGTAAAGTATTAGTTAGATCTGTTGTCGTATAATGAATATATTAATTTTATATTTAAGTGCTTTTCATGTTTAGTAAAATCATCAATTTATTTATTAGTCCAGATATTTTTTTTTTAATAATATCGAAGTGAACTCATTGAAGTGAGGTACACGCGGGGCGCATATGCTTAGACTAGTTATAAAGAATAATGCATGCATTAATCTTGTGTATTACTAGTACCTTGTTTGGTACATCTTTTTAGCCTATGTATAACTAATGTAGACATTAATTATACACTCTATTCTGTATTGAGGTGTGTATTACTAATACCTCAAAATCAATGGTATTAGTAATGCAATGGATTCCAATGCATGCATTAGCATGATTAAAGACACAATTATCCCTCAAAATCTTTTCCACATCCTTTCCACCATATATGAAGGGTATTTTTGTAAAAAAATATTTTTTTAGAAATTATATAATTCATGTTATTTTTAATGCACCAAACCAAACACTGCATAAGAAAAATACAAGTATAACTAATGCAAGCATAGCTAACACAAACATTATTAATACACCACATTTTGCATTATTCTTATACACTCTACCAAACGACCCCGTAATGTATGTCCGTCCCAATTTATACGAGATAGTTTGTTTTTCCAATAGTCAAGTTGATTTAGACATTCAAAAGTTATACAATAAGTGTTGTATGTTGTAACTATTTTCATGTCAATATGATGAAAAATATATATTTTAAATTATTATTCAAAATTTATAATATTTGAATCTCAAGAAATTAAAAATGCCAAATTGATTAAATTTGGGAGTAATAAATTACTCCAAGATTCTTAAAAGTACAAAGAAACAGCAAGAAGAGTGCTTGACAAAGTCTTACATTGACAAAGTATAAATTTTTATTTTTGGTTGCTATTCTGACAGGCTATACAATGAAACTTTGTTATAGTGACAATGTTGATCTAAAATTTATAATTGTTATGATGAAATATTGTTATATATGTATATTGTCATTTATCGTTTAGATCTCTTTCAGATGTTATAAACAAAAATATGCATAAAATTAGTTTAATAATTTTGTGTGTCAAAAAGAAGGAATGTATTTATTAACCAATATAACCAGAAAAGATAGAAAGAGTATGAATATCAAAAACGCAAACAAATATTCTTTCCTCGCGAAGTTATGACTATAATTGATGGGCGTCATTTAAATATAATTTTTTTCTTTTAAATATTCCTACTTTAAATTTGCTATGTGAATGATATTAATGCATAAATGTTTTAAATTTTATTTTTATACATAATATGTTGGCTAAATAGTACATAATTGGCGAAAATCATGATGTTATAATGAAATGTTATTATAATGAATGACTATTATAATAATGTTTAATACCAATTTCTTTTTTATGTGCGTTATTTTCTTTTTTATACATGTTTTTAATTTAAAATTATAAGATTTTAAAATTTTTCATCCACAACTAAACTAAGACATGTATCATCCCTATCAGATAGCGCACGATTAATGTTTTAATTGGATTTACATACTACTAAATCAGAGATAGAATATACGCAAAGAATAAACAAGACAAGTGGCACTTTAATATCAAGTCAATTCGATTGAATATTTGCAAATTACCTATTTAATCTTTCATTTACATTATAACGCGCTTACTTAAATAAAGAATAGAAAGGTGGAATCCGAGAAATATTATCCATCCAAAAAATGAATAAAGAATTTGCATTGACTTTTGTGTATTGCATTGACTATTCTCAGGGAATTGGGATTTTTTTTTTGTGTCGTGATTGTTTGGTTGGGTGGGGGGAAGGGGTAGGTTTTGTCCATTAATACTCAGAATTCAAAGGAAAAATTACCTATTTGAGTATTTTTTATAAATTATTTACTGTTTTTAAATATATTTTTTATTTATTACCTAGATATATCATTTTTAGAAAATATTTACCATATATAGCAACTGTACTATGTAGTAAAAGTGAATTATGTATACAGTATAGATGTATTAGAAGTGTATTAAAATGTATTATACTTGTTTTGATAAAAAATGCACTATATATTAAAAATAAATTATGCATGCAATATAGATGTATTATAAGTGTTTTAAATGTATTATGCTTGTTTTGGTAAAAAAAAAAATCAACATTGTTTATTAAAAGTGAATTATGTATGTATTAAAATTATATAGCTATAAATGATAAATATTTTCTAAATATGATATATTTAAATAAGTTTCTCATAAATTGGAGGCCCAAGCGTACAAATACACAATTTTGAGACTATCGTTTAAGTTATATTTGAAGTGCTAACAAAACTATTCATTTCAGAATAACTTCCGACTTGCAATGTTTGAAGTTCAATCATTTTGTGGCTGAAGTTAATCATTTTTGCCCCTGTAATCATTTCTACCTAAAGTTGAGCCATTTCTGTTTGAACTTCAGACACATGAAACATAAAAAATATTTATCTGAACTTTATACATAACATTTCTAAAGTTAGGCACGGGTTCAATACCAGTGTCCAAATAAATTACCCGGGATCTTTTTTTACTAATAACAAAAGGCTAATTGCAAGTTGCTTGGTACTTAGTATTCCTTTCATCGGCTTTTATTGACTCAAATTTAACACGTAAAACATGGGCAAATAACAAGTTAGTGATTACTGCAAAAATGATTGGCATATCACTAAATTTGATTAGTTTTTTTGATAAACATGGATGCAAGTAATTAAGGGGATCTATAAGTCTATAATAACCAACTGTCATTAGCTAAGAGCCAGCATTTTTGATGCTTTGTCAAGGTTGAATGATTGAAGATCAACACTTAAATCAATTTATATATTAGTTCAGTAATATATTAATCTCTTTCTTGATAAAAAAATTTTCTTTCCAAATTTAGCTAGCTCTTGATAGTTTAAACTTTAAACATGCGAGCCTGAAGTTTAGAATTGTCAAGCCAAACTTTAACCAAAAATATCCGAAGTTTGGAACGGTCACGCCAAATTTGGACTTTTGCGAGCCTAACTTGAGACATGTGTGAAGTTTGAACTTCAAAAATACATGTCTAGAATTAGACTTTGGCAAATTAAATAAGGCGTGTATATCTGAAATTTTTAATATTTAAAACTCGTAGAAATATAGAATAATATTGTGTACAACAGAGCCTTATGATATGGTCTTTCTACTTACCCCATACATAGTAGAAACTTAGTGCATCCAGCTGTCTTTTTTAAGACTCGCTCGTCATGAAATTAATTCTTAAGCAGTTAAAACTTCCCACTGTTGTATGAGACCCATTCATCAATGAAATGGGCTTTTTTCAACAATTTCTTGGACCATGTCAAATTTAGGATCCTTTAGGCCCACTAAGTCTCAAAATTCATAATTGGGTTAAAATCTAAAATATCCATTTATTGGGCTGTTTGTTAAGAGCTAATTAGTAACTATAATCTAAGTTGCATGGATTCTTCATTTTTGATGCCACACCATATTAGATTCTCAAAAAATACTCTACTTTAGAGAATTCAATATGCACCCGCCGATATTTTTGAAGAGTCTGAGCAACATAGACTACAATAGGGCTAAATCACAAGACATGCTAGCTGACCAAATGATAAGAAAAAAATTTCTCATACTACAAAAGGTTTGAGATTTTGACTGAAGTTTTTAGTTTTGGTGTCTTATCAGTCCATTTCAGTTTACGTGTCCCTTTTTGCTTTACGAGCACAAACTGAGACGTACTGATAATGAGTAGCCTGGGTGAATCTGAAATTTGAAGTTAATGAGTTCTTAGATCAACCTTTAAGGCAGTACTGCAATAATAATGAAGGCTTATTAAGCAAGGTCTGTGTCAATATATTAACTTTATATTGTGTACATTTATTTGTAAGAGATGTGATATTCTAGATATTTATTTGAAAGAAGAATATATATATATATATATATATATATATATATATATATATATATATATATATATATACACACATGAGTTTTGATCTCCTACTCCTAAAATCTCTCCTAAGAATATTCTGAGAATATCATATACCTATAATATCTCCTAGACTATCACATCTCTTACAAATAAATATACACAATAGTTACTATATTTACACAAATCTTGCTTAATAAGGCTCGTACAAGAAAATTGACTTTACGTCGTGCTCAAAGGCAACAAATGAAGTTTCAAAACGATAACAAATTTTGTTGTGCCAGAGTTAATCAATACATGTGTTAAACGGAGAATAACATGTACATACGTACTAGGTTGAATAGTCGAACTGCATGCATTCAAGTTATCCCGTCAAAATTAATATTCTTTTGAAATTTTAGTGAGTTTTCACATATATATAAATATATATTTGGTTGAACACATACGATGATACGAACATATATGAAGTTGACATGGAGTTTTACTTACATGTAACAATGGGCAAATCCCAAATATGCTATTTTAACACTTTTCGTTGACTTGACAACTTGTGTGATTTCCATATCAAACAAGAGCGTGAAAAGGTTTAGAAAAACATTTATATTCAACCTTAATATTTTGTGTTGAAAGAATCGAACGAATCTGCCACCTAAAAGCTGTATCTTCCACTTGGTAAGAGGTAGATTTCCTCAATATTTTAGCCACAACAAAACATGAGTCATTGACTATTGATTTTCATATAAAAAAACTTATAAATTCATTTTCATTACTTGCGTGATGTTAACTTAATGTTTATTTGCTGACAACTAAGTAATAGTCTATGATATTACAAATTACAGCTTGGTGTACTAAAGCTTCTGCCATATATGGGTTCGGGGAAGGACTGATCCACAAGGGTTATTCGTAAAAAAATCAATTACGTAACAAAACAGGAAAGAAGAAAAGAAATTAAAGGTTAATGCAATATTTTCTTGTATTATACGCGCGTTGGACTTGGGAGCAGTATTTTTAATTAAGAGATAATTTCAAATATGTACAAAAAAAGTAAATAGTTTACAATAAAAATAATCAAGTTTTTGTTTACAACAAAAATAGTCATTAGGCCATTTTCTTCCTTTTTCTTTTCTTTTCTTTTTTCAACAGTTATTTTTTTTTTAAAAAAAACTATTTTTTTTTAAAAAAAAACTATTTTTTTTTTTTGCTGCATTTTTCTTTATTAAAAAAAAAACTTTTTTCGTTTTTTTTTTCCAAACTTTTTCTGTACAACTTTTTTTCATGTATCAATATTGTATAAATGGTGTATAAACATGTATATATGATGTACAAATAGATATGTAGTGTATATGTAATGTATCGATATTGCATAAATAGTTATGTAGTGTATATGTATTGTATTATTATTGTATAAATAATGCATAAACGTGTATCAATATTGTATAAATGGTGTATAAACATGTATATATAATGTACAAATAGTAATGTAGTGTACATGTAATATATCGATATTGTATAAATGTGTATCGATATTGTATAAATAGTTATGTAATGTATCGATATTATATAAATGGTATACAAGCATGTATCAATATTATATAAATAATATATAGACGTGTATCAATATTGTATAAATAGATATGTAATGTATTGACATTGTATGAATGATGTATAATCGTGTATCAATATTATATAAACAATTATGTAATGTATCGATATCGATATTTATTTAACTATGATGAGTTCTCATCTTAATATTTTAAAAAAAGAATAACAAAAAAAAATTTAAACAATAATTTTTTTTATTTAATAGCACAGCAAAAGAATAAAATAATTTAAAAGTTTTTTTTTGGTTAAATTTGAAAGAAAATGGGCCAAATGGTTAATGATGCCAGTGAAGGAAATGAAATGGCAGGTTGTCATGATGGTTGTAATTCATTTGGCCGAGTGACCAATTTGGGTAAAAAATATGGCCGCTTGGCCATTTTCAGTAAAAAAAAAAAAGTGAATTATTTTTTGTGTAAATAATTTATCCCAATGGATATTTTACGTAATTTTTCCTTTAATTAATTCATCAAATGAGTAATGTATTTTTTTTTAAAGGGGGTAGGAATTTTGTTAATGATGTTACATATATCCAGGTTCTAGGTAAGGCGGTTCTATATATTTGTTAATGTCTTAATGATGTATGTATATCAATTTGTCAAATTGGCTTATAGTAAAATGAGATTTTGGAATATACGTATATATATATATATATATATATATATATATATATATATATATATAAAAGCAAGTTAACCCTTCAAGTGCCAATATTTTTGTTGAAATTTTATGGGTTCCTACGTCAATCTCAAATTAATAGTATATAATAATAATTGGGTTCACATTTAATTATTTATAAATATCTATTGAATATTCCTGGATCTAGTGGCCGGTGAATCACTAATAAAATAGCAGATTTAATCTGGAGAGATTCTTAATCGATATAGTGACCAATGATCAATCACTGATCAAAGAGCGAGCAGCCGCTAGGTTTAATGATTTGGTGGGATCTACAGATGTAGCCACCAGCTTCTTCTTCTTCCATGAAGATTCAGATAAAACCGAGCTTGGATAGATGGAACTGAACAATATTTGGTGAATGAATACAACCGTCAAAAGCTTTATTATTGAGAAAGTAAAAGGAGGTTATTCAGTAGCCATCCCATGTTTCATTATTTATCTTCCATTTTGTCGCAGAAGGAAAAGGATATCAAATGAATGATATATTCACCATTGAGAACATCAATTTCAAAATATTGTGGTGTCCTATTAGCGGCATATCAGAAAAGCTTATGATGATGAGCTTGAGTCGATTAATTCCAAGTTCTAATTCCAATTTTTTCTTAAAACATATGAATCCATATACAACACTCTAGTTTAGTATATGGTCATTCGGTTTGGCCGTTTGGTTCGATATTTTATTTCAAAAAATGCAGTCCAATTCAATTTAAAATCGATTATTTGATTATTTTCTTTATTTTTGCTTGTTTTTTCGTTCATCAGTTTTTGGATTATATTTGTACCATAATGCTTTTATGTTAATCTCTTTACTCACCTGTCTTTAGTATGAGTTTGAGTCTCTTCAGTTTGCTTCTTTTCATTACTTAGAATTAGAGAAGAAGAAATTGTATGGGGTAAAAATGGCTTCGAAAAGAATTGGGCCGATTGAGTTATCTGGGACGGGTATAGGAGGAACAGGACCACAATGGCGTCATCTCGAGAATAGCAAGGAGTTGTCTACTCGGGCAAAAGAGAAGTTGTCCGAGACCGGCTAAGATGGTGACTGCGCTCTAGCAAATAAATGGGAGGACAATGTGTCAGGGCATCCAGAGAGCAACAGTAACCCTCAACAAACCCGCGTCTGACACACGCTAATTAATTAGCCGTGAACCCTAGCTCTAATGGCACGAGAACAAGTGGCATTCTCCTATTGGCCACAGACACTACTGGCACCCTATAAATAGATACCCCCTCCCCCATTGTAACGGATCCGATTTCGGTTGTCTCCATCCTTAGGCACTAAAATCTTTAACCTTGTTCTTAACCTTTCTCTGTTTTCTTAACCATAATCGAGAGGACGTCATGCAGAAGTTTATACTTGCAAATCAAAGCAGTGATAATTCAGATGACACGATATAAAATACTAAAAAACATAATATTATTATATGATTTGGTCATGGCCTACATATGAAACTAATATAAAAGAAAAGAAATATTAAAACTATAGAGAGAAAAATCTTCCTCTAATCAAGACTCTTTAATGACTGACTACATTATGGATGCTATTGAGTTTTGGTATGAGAAGAGAGATCTTCTATTTATAGAGATTCAAAACCTTTCCTTCAATAAAGAGGTTAGCTAAATATGAAAGAGTTAGTAAAGTAATTATTATAGTACTACTTTGACTTTTTCTTTAAGAAAAAATAAACCTCAAATTTGGTAAGAAAATTAGGACAAAAACCTAACAGATTGTGCTGCCATTACAGATTCGTTCCTAATCGTTGTCTTGCTAGTTTGCTTTGTATTTCCTTTACATTATTTATGTTTTGCAAACTTACGTCACTAACAACGAAGTTAAGATCGTAACGTGTGCTCTTGACTTACAAATAAATTTACTAGTCCCAAATCAACGATAAACAGAAATAAAGACAAGTTCCACGAGTAATAAAAATTAGAAAGAAGTACTCCCTCCATTTCAAAAAGAATAATATATTTTGACTTGACACGGAGTTTAAAAAAATTAAAAAAAAATGAATTTTATGGTCTTTAATTAAAGTTATATATATCAAATGTACCAAAATATAATTTAATCTTGTAGTCTTAAACGTGCCACGTAGAAAATTAGAATTAAAGTATTTTCAAAAAAGGAAAGGTTCCTATTTTTAGAAACTGACTAAAAATTGGAAAACAAGTCATTCTTTTTTGAAACGGATGAAGTATAAATTTAAGTATCCATAATAACATGGATCAAAACATGAAATTTACTATATTTGCATTTAAGGACTAAAAGTTTTTCACAAGAATTTAACTTTTTTGTTAATTTTAATATTCAGATATTAAAAAATCAAAACAAGATTATTCATAAGTTCAACGAGGTCAATCATTACCGCGTGCAGCGCGGACAGATTACCTAGTTAGGTATATGACAACATCATAGAGTACTACACGGTTTCTTTACTTATTCTAAGCACCTAACATTAATAATATATCATATACATAACTTAGCCAATTTATTAAAGAAGTCAATGAAGTATAATATGAAAATTAACTTCATACCAGCAAGGATTGTGGTGAAGTGATAAGTACTCCTTCATTCTTAATTAGAGGTCTCGGATTCAAGTCCCCCTGGGTATGGAGTCACCTTTGTTAGAGAGTGATTTACCCCCCAATATGAAGCTTCCCGGCACAAATTCAGATTTAGTCGAGTTCCAATGCAGGTACCAGACACCAAATGGGAAACAAAAACACAAAAAAAATTTAACTTCATAATTGATCATTAATTCTCAGCCACGACAAAGAATAAAAAATTCCATCACTTAGGTATTGGAAGTTGATTTGCATACACTTGTAGTAATAGTATTTATCTTGTAAACCTAAATCCATCCATGTTGATTAAAATAACAAAAATCATTGATTTTTTTATCACTAATCCGTCTAGCTAGTATAGATTAACATTTTCAAGAAATGACTATAGATTAACTACGGTAACAAGCAATAGTTAGTTTTTGACAGTAACTACTTGAATATACAAAAAAGAGTACTAGACTTGGTCGATATTGTAAGATTTTGTCTACATATTTGTTGGATTTGGATCCAAAGAAAACAACATATTTGTTAGATGAATGGGATGTAAGAATAATCCTTACTTGTGGCCCAAGCTTACTTATGGTTCAAGTATATTTGTGACCCAAGTAATGTCCATAATTAAAGAATAAATCTTGTTCGTAGATCGGTTACTTGATGGACGTACCGGATTAAGTCTTAACCTCTATAAATTAGTCCTCCCTCCGACCATTTAAGATCATAACATATTGTCTACATCTTCTCTATTACTAAAGGTTGTGTTGAGGTAAGGCTAGGGAAAGGAGGTAGAAACCAATTTCTATTAACGCTTCCACTTCTCGATCTGTAATGATGTCTTCCGCGTCAGGTATGTTTTCTATGACATGTCTATGTAAGATTATCGTGTTCAAGATTCTGATATGCATTAAAGTTTAAAGCTTACATGGGAGCCTTGGAATAACTGGTAAAGTTGCCTCCAGGAGGTCACGAGTTCAAGCCATGAAAACAACCTTTAGCAGAAATGCAAGGTAAGACTGTGTACAATGGACCTTTAATTTGGGGGATCTTTAGTGCACCAGGCTGCCCCTTGTTTTATTACTTGCTAGATGAAAACCATCCTTATACCCAAGATACCCATTCGCCAATTTCTTGCATTTTTCTTGTACTATCTTTTTACGTATCTTAGTGAAATATATTACATAGATAATGTTTAATTAATGAAGACGTTTTAATCAAGATCTCATATATTGCTCAAGGGGTTAAGACTTTAATAATAGTAATTTTTTATTAAAGAAGTCAATGAAGTACAACATGAAAATTATAAACGCAATGTCGCACAAATGCAACTCGATTTCAAAAATGTATATATCAATGTCATATTTGAGATAAATCATGCAACTTGCACAAATCAAGGAACGCCAGGTAGGTTGGTAGGAAAAACATCTGCAAACTCACAGACTACAGGGACAAAATCAAGCGAAGGACTCTCAACACTAATATCTCGGACATAAGCAAGATAAACCATGCACCCTCTCGACACTAGTCTCCTAGTCCGAATATAAGAGATAATCCCCGTCGGTGTGCGGCTATAAGCGCCATGCCACACAACCGGGGGTATGCCAGGCAAGGCTAAGGTAACGGTCTTGGCAAAACAATCCAAGACTGCATGATAGGGGGATAACCAGTCAATGCCCAGAATCATGTCGGAATCTACCATGTCAAGTACAATAAGATCGGCCCAAGTGTCATACTCCCGAATAGTCACAATACAAGATCTATACACACGATCCACTACTAAAGAATCACCCACGGGAGTAGCTACACGCATAGACACAGAAATGGCTCCCAAGAAAATCCCAATCGAGATGCATAATAAGCAGAAACATAAGCGAATAACTAGAGTCTGGATCAAATAATGCAGAAGCCGGCTGATGACACATTTTATCAACCATTCCTTAAAAAATTGACAATTTTTAAATTCAATTTGTTGCAATAAAAACGACCATATTGGAATCAACATGCAATTATAATACAACTTTCATAAACAGATTGAAACTTTAAAAGTGTAGATAAGTCCGCTTGTACGCGGTAGCTGGCCTGCCTAGAAAAAGTAGCTCCCTATATTCATAAAAATAGTCCCACGATATCATAGAATTACATTACGTACCATATGAATAGGCCCGAAAAAATCCTTGTATAGCTTCTTCGATTTCTCGATAAAGAGCATTATGTATGGGGCTTATATTCACTCATTAGTCCATGCACTATTTTTATTATTTTTTGAATTTTGAGTAAGCAATAGGAGTGGGTGTGTTCGCTCCATTTGGATTAATTATAAAAATTTCGATTTAGATTTTTTGATTTTCAGATTGAAAAAACTACAGTCAAAATCCATATATTGAATTGAATTTTTCAACGTTTGAGTTCGAATTAATCGATTTAGCTATTATAAGTTGTTGTTTTTTAATTTCAGAAAGGTCAGCAATTGCGAGCAAAATACTTTCCTTTTACTACCAACTACAGCATTTGTTATTTTCATACTCATTGTCATCTCTAAGAGAAACAAAATTCATAGGATTAACATTTTTGGGAAAAAGCCGGCTAATTTAGAGCTTAATTTTTGAAATTGATTGAAGAACTAAAAGTATGAAATGGTGATATGTGTGCTCAAGGTGGTACTCCAATGGAAATGGAGGAAACACAAAGAAGAAGAAATAGCGAGAAAGACAAGAAAATAAAAAATTAAGAAATAGAAAAGAATGAAAATAAGCAGCGAAGAATCTTAGTAGCTCAGTTGGTTCCCACCTTGTAACCCACCCCCCACCCTCCAAACACACACACACACACACAAAAAAAAAGAACGAAAATAGGTAGTGGCAATAGAGTTTTTTTAGAGTGGTATTAAGTTCTTAAATTTACTTGTGATATGTGTAGGGGCTAATAGATCGTACGATTAATTGGAGTGCGTATTCAATTATGTGAACAATTTTAGAGTGTGTTTGATGTTTTTTCCCAAACAAAATATAGAGCTATAATTTAAAAATTCAATAACATCGACATAATTTATGCACTTCATTGTCCAAGAAAGAGAAAGTACACACATAATGCAATTGAGTACAACGTGTTTAAACCACAAAAATTCTTAAATACCAAAATTGTCCCATATTAGCAAGCAAGCATGAGACGAACAATTGTATGCTTCTATCCTCATCTATATAGCAGTAATACCGGGAGATATATGGACACAACAAAACATTTCCCTCCAGAACTTCCATTCAAATTTTCTGAGCAAAGATCCAAAGAATATGGCATCCGTATTAATGGTGGGCAACCTCCTACGCCGACTAGAAGAATTTCCAATGAATAAAGTGGATACTCGTACAGCTGAAGAACTCTGCAATATTGAGAAAACATTCAGGCGTTTGTTGTCTCATCTCCAGTACGCTGAATGTGATCTCCATGACGATGAGCAAGGGAGATCAAATGACGCTGTTAGCTTTGATTTAAACAAATGGAGGAACTCCATGATAAAGCACGCCCGCAAAAGAACTCCAATCCATAGGGTGGTTGCAGTTTGGGCAGCTGATGTTGAAGAAATAGTTATCATTTATAACTTTCACTTGCTTAACATGAATACTGGAACTCTCTACAGAAAGTTCTTGAATTCGTGTTCTTTTATGTTAGATTCAAATAATGTGGCTGCGAATACAATCTCCAGAGCCTCACAAATGATTCAGGTATTCTTCCCTATTGATTCTGCTGTGGGTTGTGTACTTTTGCTACGAAAGGTCTCGGAAATGCTTACCAGCACAGAGATAGTGCAGTGGCTGGAAAATTTAGACAATAAAAATGGAAGAAAGAATAATTTATTGCAGGCATTTGGAAGTATCAGATCCACTTATTATAAGTCTCAGCCAGCTGTCTCAAGAACTACCCAAGTTCGAAAGAATCTTGAATCAGCACACATGGTAGGCTGGGCAGAAGAGGTGAAACTTCTTGACGAATGGTTATTGTTAGGGGAGGAAAAATCCCCTGATCAGCCTCAGCCAGCTGTTGGTGACTACCTTTCAGACCATGATTCAAGAACCACCCAAGTTCTAAAGAATCTTGAATCAGCACACATGGTAGGCCGGACAGAGAAGGTGAAACTTCTTGAAGAATGGTTATCGTTAGGGGAGGAAAAATCCCCTGATCAGCCTCAGCCAGCTGTTGGTGACTACCTTTCAGACCATGATTCACGAACCACCCTAGTTCTAAAGAATCTTGAATCAGCACACATGTTAGGCCGGACAGAGAAGGTGAAACTTCTTGAAGAATGGTTATCGTTAGGGGAGGAAAAATCCCCTGATCAGCCTCAGCCAGTGGTTGGTGACTACCTTTCAGACCATGATTCAAGAACTACCCAAGTTCGAAAGAATCTTGAATCAGCACGCATGGTTGGCCGGACAGAGGAGGTGAAACTTCTTGAAGGATGGTTATTGTCAGAGGAGGAAAAATCCCCTGATATTATCATCATATCAGGAGAGGCAGGAATTGGCAAAACAACTGTTGCTGAAACCGTATGTGAGCAAGTCCAAAAACACTTTGATTGCCACGCTTGGGTATTCGTGTCTAGAAATGATTCAACTAGGCACATCATGCAAAACATTTTGAAAGGCATCCTGAAAAGCATTTCAGTCATGGCTCCAAACAATATAGACACAATGGGAGAAAAGCCCTTGAAGAAGTTGATCAACAGTTGGCTGATTGGAAAGAAGTTTTTGCTGATCTTGGACGATGTTTCATCACAGGATATCGTTCAAGAATTTATTGACACTATACCTGAAGGCATCATAACAGCAAAGGTACTCGTTACTTCTCAGGGAAGAAACTTCAGCATTGGTCGTGAAATTTTCAAACTAAATCCCATATATTCATCCGACTTGCTACACAAGCATGCCTGCTCCTCAGAGCGTGGCAAGGAGTTCTTTTCATCCGTACAATCAGTGGCTGATGAGATTGTGAAACTATGTCGCGGTCTCCCTCTTGCTATTGTTACGGTTGGAAGGATGCTCTCAACAAAGCATAAGGTTGAAGATTGGAACAAAGTCCATCGAGTGCTTAAGGAAAGAGCTTGCTTCATGCCTTTATGTTATGCTGATTTGAGCCCAACACTCCAAAGCTGCTTCTTATATGCTGCCTCGTTCCCTTGTCAATTTGAAATATCATGTAAGAAGTTGAAACGTCTGTGGATAGCGGAGGGCTTCGTGAAGCACGACAAGAATAGAACTTTGGAGGAATCAGTACAGCTTCAACTAGAGGAGCTAATCCACAGGAACATGATTCAGGTAGTCAAGAGGAACATAGATGGAGAGGTCAAAACTTGTCGAATCCTCAGAATGATGCGTGATTTTACTTTGACAAGATCTGAAGTTGTCGGTTTTAGTGCCATCCTCAAGAATTTAAAGAGCAACCTCCCGAAAAAATGTCATCGTGCTTTATTGTATGGCGCTAGCAACGATATTGGTTCTTCAACAAGTAAGTTTCCCCGACAAGACTTTAGCAGACTGTATTCATTTCTTGCACTCGAAGAAAATCAGCACCAGGCACCCCTCAATTTAAATGATTTCAAATTGTTATCTGTCTTGGAACTTAAAGGTTTTTGCCATGAATTATTGCCTGATGCCATAGGAGATCTATCCCTACTGCGGTATTTAGGATTGAGGGGTGGTAAGATTAAGAAACTACCAGTGTCTCTCAAGAAGTTAAGTAGGTTACAAACTTTGGACATCAGAGACACGTTGGTAAGGGACTTGCCTGATGATTTACAAGGCTTGGGGGATCTAAGGCATCTTCTACTCGAAGGATCATTTACAGATAGGGTAGTGAATCTTAGAGATGGGAATATTGAAGCCTTTAAAGATCTCCAAACACTTTCTGGACTCAAAATGACGGAAGCTATAGCAGTAGGGCTAATTGATCTAAGAGGGATAAGAAAATTATCGATTGGTGAAGTACAAGGTTCCCATTTGGCTCCCCTGTTTGAGGCTGTGGAAAGGATGGATTTCCTCAGATCCTTTACGATGAAAGGTTCTTTCGAGGATCAAAGTGACAAGATTTCACTCCCTCCAATTTACAGCCTAGAAAAGCTGCGTATAGGAGGTCCTACGAAGAATAATTTGCTTGATTGGGTTGGTAAGTTGCACTGTCTGAAGTGTTTATACTTCTGGGATAGCAAGCTTACTAAAGATCCTCTATGTGCTCTCCAACATCTTTCCAATCTTATCGTCCTATCACTTTGCAATTCGTATGATGGGAAAGACATTAAGTTTGGAAATGGAGGCTTTTCCAAACTGAAGAAATTATCCATTCTCCATTGTCCAAATCTTGAAAATTGGAAAGAGATACCAGATGGCGCAATGACACAGCTTGAGACATTGAATATTGGATATTGTCCCTCCCTTGTTAAGCTTCCGAAAGGGTTGGAGAAGCTAAATTCACTTTGTTCCATACAAATCTCAAACATGCCGTCTCAGTTCATTCAAGAAGTTTATGAATTACACTCAATTTCCAATGATTCCATATCTATTCGAGGTGGTAACATCAAGATACCGAGTCCAGTAAAGTTAAGTACTTTGCAGAAGACGCTTTCATACAGTAAGTTCAGAGAAAATAATCAATTGCTTCCAAGTTAGATTCTACTGTTTATGGCCTTTAATTACTGATTATTCTGCTGTTCTTTGTTACAAGAAGCATTTGTGGTTTTTGTTATGAAATCTTTTTTATTTGTTCTTTCCAATAAAAACATGAAATCATCGCAGGAATTGGCCAAGATGTGGATGAGATCGTGGCATCCACTCCAGCACAGTGACCAAAAAGGTAGTAAGAGTTGGGCAGACATGGCGGATGAGGACAGGCAAGTATCACCCCCTCCAATGCGTAGCAAATCGAGTCCAATAGCCTCGGTATGTGTGCCAAGTAATACCACGGTTATTCCATCGTTAGCTGCAAGGCAGATTGTGGCTCAAACGAGTGAAGTCTTTTGTGGTGATTTGGACTTTGACACAAGCTTTAGGTGCACGGCAGATTGTGGCTCAAATAATAGGGAAGCTTTTTGTGGTGATTCGGACTTTGACATATTTGATGAAGAAGATGAGGATGAAGTATTTGATGAATACTTTGATAAAGTGGCTAGGAATGGAAATCTTTCACCTAGGTTACTAAGGAGAGGATTCAAGACAAAGAAGACTCATGGAAGAAAGCTTAGTTGGGATGGCGTAAAGTGTTCGAGGAGGCTGTTCTAAGATAACTACCAATGAGAATGGCCTAACAGAGACAAGGTTCAACAACATCCAATAGATCCAAGAAGAATTGATAAAGTATTAATAGAATTTCGAGCTACAAGGCGAAGAATCGGACTTTTATCTGGCTACATTTCTTTGAAGATTTCACAATTTCAAAGAAGTATGGGTTTGACACTACAATCTTGCTTATTTTAATTCTCCACTTAAGTATTGTCATATGTAATATCATCATAGACTGTGTTATTAACTCTTTAATAATCATAAAATATTTAGTTCTTTCTTCTTATTATTTCTTACATGCATGTTAATCAATAGAAGGCTTTTTTTTTACGCCTAAATAAGATTAGTAAGGTAAGGCATGACCCCGTGCTTGTACTTTTTCTTTTGAGTTTCGATTTTATTATATAGATAAAAAAAAACTAGCCCTAGGCACCTCGCCTAGTGAGTTTGCTTAAAAAAACATGAAATCTTCACGAGAAAAAAAGATTATTCTAGCTAGTCAAGAGCTAGCATGACTCTTTAGCTATCCATGTTGTGTTTATTCTGCTTAAGTTCATATGTTTCGGAGATTCCACAACTAGCTAGTTCAAAAGATTGATGTTTCGATGATTCAGAGATTTTGATTAATACAAACAATTAGGCAATCTAGAAACTCACAGCATCAAGTATAATTTCCGATCATCATGAAAGATATACGACAAACAACAAATTTATAACCTCCTAATCTCAGAGACGGACTCTAACTCATCAAATTTAAGCTCGCTCACCTACTTTGTCAAAGAAAGCTAATAGCATCACCTATCTATCACGAAACAAGTACCCTCACAAGAAAAAATAGTCCATACACTTAATTTAAAGAACCAAATGTAAATTAAGGACTTAGGTATGCACAAAGAATCATAGGCTTGACCATTATGTTCGTATCCGCTAATTAAGTATGTTCGAATAGAATTAAAGAGGACTTTAACGTCTGTAATGTTAGCTATGGGACGGGTAGGAAAAGTACTACTCCCTCTGTTTTAAAAAGAATGACCTACTTTCCTTTTTAGTCCGTTTCAAAAAGAATAACCCTTTCCTTTTTTGGCAACACTTTAATTCCAACTTTCCACATGGCATGTTTAAGACCACAAGATTAAAGGGCATTTTGGTACATTTGCCATAACTTTAATTTAGGACCACAAGATTCAAAAATCTTCTTTATTTTCTTAAACTCTGTGTCAAGTCAAACTAGGTCATTCTTTTTGAAACGGAGGAAGTATATAATAGTGACTTACTCTTTTCTAAGCACTTCGTACTTTTTAACTTCATCGGTCATTATTTCTTTTCTTTATTTTTCAGCCCTCTCTTCATCAATTATTTTCACAAATAATTTTTATCATATCAAGAATACTTCAATCTTCTTCCTTCTTTTCTCAAATATTTTTCTTTATTTTTTCTTTTCATGTCACATTCTTTCAAAGAGGGTCTTTTCATCCCTTTGCAGCTATCATTAGTCACCATAACACTTGACCATCCTTTTCTTCATTTGACATTTTTATCATAGTCTATGGTATAGTGCTCTATTAGATTTCGAGGGTCATGGGTCGCCCATGTGCACCGACCCGACCCGACCCGACTGACCCATTTCTTAATCTGAAAGAAGATAAGATTAAAAGATAATCTTAATTCAAAAAAAAAAGGGGGGGGGGGGGGGGAGGGGGAATAGTTACTCTGTAACTGATGAACCGCCCCAAATCCCTTTTGTATCTTCTTCTTCTTCAGACAAGAAAAAGTATGAAAACGGGAAGTCAGAAAACAATAACATATATACAAAAACACCATAAGACTCTTAGTTTGTGATCTAAGCTTTGTTTCCTAGTGATTCAAAGTAGACTTTGGGGCAAATACTTTTCGTAGGAAAATAACAACTTCCGCTGCAACAGATTAAGGTACACAATCTGATTTTGCTCCGATTAAATAACATGCTCAAGGAAGTAAGATGCATAAACTAGAAATTCAACAAAATGGATTAAGGCAAAAATGCAGCTACCAAACGAATGAGCGCAGGCTCAATGGGTTAACTAGTGATTACAATATTTGAGTAGGCTAAAATTCATAAAATGTATCAAAGAAAACCTATTATCTTCTACACAGGGCAACACTTTTTATTTCACTTTTACAACATGCGAGACAAGTTCTAGACCAAGATGCAAAATATGAAATATATGCAAGAAATTTCCACCTTTCATGGCACAAGTCTCAATCAAGATGGACCAATTCTATTTCTAAGACAGACAGGGTCATAGGCTCATAGCGAACTACAAAATAAGAAAGAGCTATACATAGAATCACTACCATGAGCCTAGGTGTCCGAGAGTTTGCTATTTTGTATTAAGACGCAAGCACTCACAGTGAAGCACTACTCAAATAATCAAAAAATTAAGATCAAGAATAATGGCGTGTTAGGTATGGAGGAAATTCTAGGAGAACAAGTGGTTTCTTACTTATGTTTTTGTGTTTGGTAAGCAGGTAAAAATTATTATTGTAAAATCATTTATATATATATATATATATATATATCTAACACAAAACAATGAGAATGAATAGAGATAGGTGGTGGGGGTGGGCGTGAGGTAGGGTGGTTGGTTGGAGGAAAAGCGGGTGAGGGTAGGGGTGGAGTGGGTGGTTGTGAAAGTGGAAGGATCGCAGATGGTGTCACTTCTTTTTCCTAGCTACTTCTATTAAGGAAGACATTTTTCTTATTTCCAAGGAGCTTGTCTTTCTAACGAAAATAATATTTTCCAAAAATTTTAACCAAACGAACATGAGAAAATAGTTTCATACAGAACACACCCTGAATATATAACTCAATGATGGAAAATCAAAGTACAATGATAATTAAATCAGCTAGTATTCAATCAAATAGATGATAAACAACCAGATATATGTTATGAACTCCCCTCCTGTGACAACATGCTCAGCATGTTGCTTCCCTGGGACATGAACTGCAGTATAGGAGAGTATATCCACCCAGACATGAAACAATACTCTCCATATATTTGGCAAGTCTTGATCATTCCCCACTTCTCTTTCTATAGCTCCTCTATACTCCTGGATACGTTGATGCCCCATCTCTCGAGCTAGTACATATCCATCTAGCAACAAGTTAGACTTGTCCCATTGAATCTGATCTCTTCTGATTTTGCTTAATACACTGTATGCTGGCATCTTATCGACCATCTCTGTTATCACCTGACTCGAAATCTCCATGTCGTCATAAAATTTGTTAATTGCGCTACGTACTTTTCGATAGCTTTGTAGCTCCTCTTTTGTTATCAATGGTGATAGTATGGCAGGATGGGCTTGCAGTAGATATAACATGTAGTCTGAGAGGTACTTGGCATACTGAAGATAATGTGATTCCTCCAAGTTGGCGTATAATCTGTAGCACACATCTGTGGCTAAGTGCCAAACTATAACGAATTCTTCAAAATCTCTGTCCTCAATGCTGGCTCTGAAGATTTGAGTAATACTACTTGTAGGTAATTGACTTCGCACGGATGCACTCATCCGAGACTTGAAATGATCAGCCTCCGTACGCTCAGCCTCCGTCTGCACAGCCTCCGTCCGCTCACTTCTAAGTCGCTTTGCAATACCATCAAAGACCAAATTTAGGAATCTTCTTTCCTCATAAGGCTGATAAGCATGAAAATCTTCAATGGAGATGCGACTAATGTAGCAGAAGTTATTCCAGAACTGTTTCAGATCAAAATAGTCTAAGAACCATTTAAAACGGGCATTCTGCTTGGAATCGTTAAAGCAGAAAGGAAGTAAGTTGAACTGTCCTATCTTTAAGGTGGGATTTGTGTCTCGGGTGATTATACATCTACCTGGAAGCCTTACAATAAGGCGCTCCAAAAACCTCCATACTTTTCCCTCGCGAAACCCAATCTGCACCAAACAGCGTTTTGACAGTATGGACTCCATCAAACTCCCTGCCTCAAGGAAGAATGCCATAATTAACAGGAGATGTGTGACAATTTTGTCAAAGTTGTCAGCTCGGTTAAATTCATCATTGGTGAAAACTCCAACATAAAACAGGATAAGCGCGCCAAATACTGAAAATAAGCTTACAACTCGGGCAATCCAGCCCCACCTAGTATGCAAGAATGCCATTTTTGTGTAGAAATGGTCATATGCAAAACATAGTTCCATCTTTATGATGTTGAAAGCAGTAGCAGCATGTCCAAGGTTAAAAGTTCTTCCGCGCCAACGCTCACCTTTAATTCTGTAGCAATCTTCGGATGACCTATTGTCAACGTAGAGGTCTTTGTGCTTGTTGAAAGCATTATAAGCTTCACAAAGGGCTTTTACAGTTTCTACCTTGGACACGGGCACCAGGGGGGGGTCAAGAACATCAACTCTGTTGCCTTGAGGATCATCTTCTTCTCTAGGCATGTTAATTGAATGACAGTACTCATCCTCAATATTGCCTTGTCTATGTGGGATAGTGCGAGCTCTTTCAATCTTGTCAGATATTTCCTTAATGCCTTCGACCGGGGGGATATCTTTCTTATCTTGAATGGATCTAAGAAGGTCATTCATGCTCCCTTTTTTATGTGCCAAAACTCGTTCAGCAAACTTTAAAGAGCCTCCAACCAACATGATGCGCGATGCCAAGGTGAACCATCTTGTCGATGATCCCAGTATACTTATCGTCAGAGCTATGAACTCATAGTATAAGAATTTAAGGAAATGACTCAGCCAGAATTCATTATCTGCCAAGGAAATTCCTACAAGTGTGCTGTGCCTGCCCAAGTGCAGCAGGATGAAAGGTGACCAGATAACCAGAAGGTTCTTGATTTTTTTGTTATGATCACAGGATGATGAGCCACTCGGTCCCAAAGGTAAGTGAAAGATGGCTCCTAGACACAACGTTGCAACGAAATCAGCAGCAAGGAAAACCCCAAGCCATAAGGTCTTTCTCATGGTTCCAACTGAATTCCGTCTTCTGTACGTCCAAAATATAAGAATAGCCTGCAATATTATGCTAAACGTAATGGAGTATCCCAATTCCCATTGACGAAACAGAAGTTTGACTTTATCTATGAACGAACTGATCTTCATCTTTCCCAGAAAAACTAATCTCTGCCAAAAAAAAAAAAAAAGCAGCAACAAGTTAAATTCCTAGAAAAATAGAATCTGTGAGACACAACTTCAGCGAATGTGATGCTAGCTTTTGGAACTATGTGGTGGTGATACTAACTTTTCATATACTTTAGCTTATGTTTCTTATATATACTACAACAACGCCCATGTCTAAGAAAATTCTTGTATATCTCCCGTATATATATAACTCAAACAGAATAGAGAGACTCGTTTATGTTTGAATCCAAACTTTGAAGTTAGTCAAAAAAGATGTTTTTTCTGGGCCTCTGGCAATATAGTTCCTTTTGA
Organism: Capsicum rhomboideum; assembly: GCA_031232105.1. Taxonomy (NCBI): domain Eukaryota; kingdom Viridiplantae; phylum Streptophyta; class Magnoliopsida; order Solanales; family Solanaceae; genus Capsicum; species Capsicum rhomboideum. The sequence continues at coordinate 52,226,639 of CP124707.1, forward strand.
TATGAGACGATAATAACTTTTTCATTCATGTTAAATTTCTTTCATATTAACGGATACATCAAATGGCTAGCCAATTGACAGAGGCAACTCTCCGTTGCAATAATCTTGCCCCCTCCCTCTTCCTAGAATTCAAAATAAGCTAAATTGAAATGTGAAGTTCAAACAATCGGCCCTTAGACATTAATGAAGGCATCAACAACAACCACATATCTTGTGCAATCCCACAAGTGGGGTCTGGGGATGATAGTATGTACACAGAACCTTATCCCTACTACCTTGGGAGGTAGAGAAGTTGTTTCTGATAGACCCTCGGCTCAAGAAATACAGGAACAAGGAAACCAAGACAAAATACTAAACAAGGCATGACAAAGCGCATTCTGGAAAAGGAGCAGTAACTACAACAAAATAATACGATAATCAAAGCACAAGGAACAATAAATAGTGATAGAAATCGAAGAAGCAAGAAACTACAAGAGTAGTACTACATGACGGTGAAACAACAAAATTATTAAACTTCAATTGAATAAAGAAGTTCTCCAGATACGTGAAGAAATTACATGACAATCAGAGGAAATTATAATTGATCATAACTCATAAGTTGCTTTTAGTGAACAGATCAAAGCCATGAACAAAAATAAAATAATAAAAAGGAAAATGAAAGTGAAACTTAATCAGCTACTGACCTGAAAGGCTGGAAATATACAGAAAAATGGCTTGTTGCTCCACAATTTCGGCGCAGTATTGGAGAAACGTTGATGATAAAAAGAGATTATATATGTTGATTGTTACTCTGAACTACTACATGATATAAGAAATGCAAACAGAAGTAATGACTATGAAATTTCACCAAATAAATTGGCAATTTAATCTAAACAAAATGTGTAAATGCAAGTGGGGAAGAAGTAAAGATAATAGGTCATCCATGCCATAATCTAAGAACTTAGCTAATAATCATGTAAATTAAATTTGTAACAACTAGACATTAATTTAATAATTGAAACTTCATTCATTTTTTATCATGACTATCATCATGTTCGACTACAGCTTCAACCCGGTCCATCACCTGGTCCTTGCTAAGGTTAGGATGTTGACGTTACCCAATAATATCTCTCCCAACACGCCTATCACACGCATCATGATAGTGTAAAAGTTATGCATACCGTTAAATATTGCAATTTGCTAAGCTATATGTTATGGTCAGCTTTGTTAAACCTCAATGGAGGGTACTTTTATCTTCTTGTCCAACTTTTAAGCAGTACTGTAACAGGTGCCTTTTCTTTAAAAAAAAATAAAATAATTAATCGTTAAGGTGGAGAATTGAACTCTCGCCAACAAGTGAAAATTCAGGTGGACAATCAACTAAACTACTAATATTTCCCAATATGACGTGTTGCATTTATATGCAGAAAATTTCATAGTACAAGTTTTGCCCTTTTTCTTTCCTTAGTTGAGTTCTGGGACGTGTACCTTTGACCAATTCCAGCAACTACAACTTGGGTTATTGCAAGTTGTAACTTGTAAGACCTTAATCTATTTATTTTTGGGTTCAAAATATGTACTTCTCAATTGGTATTAATATGTGTATTCTTTTCTTCATTCAGTGTTCAGTATCTGTTTCGGGGTCTTACTTTAATTGGATTCGCGGTAATAATTTTGTTAGGCATTTTATTTGGACAGCAAATTTAAGGCGCACACATACTTTTTAACTAAAACTTTTTGAATCCGTAGCCAATATAGGCAAACTTTAGTAAAATTGAGTCGTCGTCATTATTAGTGTCTTCTTCTTACTTACTTACTTTATAATAGTAATATTTTTCGAATCTATAACGATCGAAGTACAGTGGTTTAAGAATGAGTCTTAAATTTCGAAAATGGAATTGAGTTTAGATCATGTACTGGTGTTGTTGGAAAAGCTTGAAACATTGGCAAATCGCCATCGTTGCATGCTTGAAGAAGTGATCTTGAAATTTTGAATATGAAAATTGAGTTTAAATTAAGTAATATCGCTGAAAAAGCTTGAAACATTAGCAGGGATGAAGATTGATAGTTCAAACTTCAGAAAAACTATAGAAGGTGTGTCGAAAGTTCTGCACAAGTAATATTCCAAATTTCAGGCCAAATTTCGTAACTTTGGATGTGAAATTTTGCAACTTCTGTTGCATATATAAGAAGTGATTTTTGAAATGGCTAAACTTACAAAAAAAATTATATATCTCGGTTATGATGCTACCAACCTAGCGATGGCAATTGAGGCGGGGAAGGACAAACAGTGGCGAAACCAGAAATTTTATCAAGGGTGTTCAAGATTTAATATGTATGTATAAAAAGTAGTTTTTGACCTATATATACAGTATAATTTTCTCTACCTGCAAAGTATAATCTTCCGATGAAGGGTGTTCAACTTACCCCCGCCTCACCCCGCTCCGATGTATTTACATCCATATATCTATCAGGATGTTCAAAAGATGTTGTCAGAATAAGAAAGATGTACTTTCATTAAATTTAAATAAAGGGTGGGTGTACTTAAAATTCTTATTATAAGCTGTTCCGTACTTTTGCTATATTATATGGAGAAGTAAATGATAGCAAGGTTTGACTCATCCAGAGAGAAAATTTTCTCCGTTATTATTTTAGGATCAAGTGCTTTCCATCACGCTAAAAGTTAAAGCGGATAGTAACGGCGCAACATTATTTCTTAACTAAGCCCGGTCACCAAGCAAGCATCATATCCGATCATGACAACTTTGACACATGCCAACTCTAGCCCTCTCGTGGGCCTTGTCATAGGCAGAATGTTGGCGTTACCCGACAGTTTGTGTTTTCTTCTTTTTTTTTTGAATGCTTGAATGGCAGATTGTCAGAGTTAAATCAATTGTCTTTTCTTTGTTCATAGTTATGTGGCTTGAAAAGTCTTAAAAAAAGAATCTTGTTCTGTTCTTTTTTTTTTATGTTGTTGTCACAATCTCTGGTTTTACTTTATTGATAGTGTCACTTATAAGTTGTTGATAGTGAAATTAATGCTAGTATTTCTTGTTTAGAAAAATCTGTGTTAAATACCATATTGATTAATTTGTTTTGATTATATCGATGTGGTTGCATTTGGAATCCCATCTAAAGATGTGATTTAGCCTCTCCAAGATGATATTTTTCCTTGAATAGTTTGGCTGGCTGTACTCCCTCCGTCCCAAATTAACAGTCAATTTAGGAATCCAAGACTAAAGTTATATGTTTCTTAATGGGCGTGGAAAAAGCTAAAGTTACAGTTTAAATGAGACGGAGGAATACTTTTGCTCCAGGCTTACAGGCAACTGATCAATTTGGACTTTGGAAGTTTGGACTTTATAGTATGTGTTTATATTTGTTCGAGCCAAGAGGATGATCATGCTAAAATGTATACGAAGAGTGTGACAGTAGATGATCCCAATGAAATATTGACTTGAAGGTAATTTAAGTAGTGGTAAAGTTGCGATTTTGCAGGCTTTTGTATCAAATTATCAGATTAGACTGTACTAACTGATATCCACTGATAGTGTAAAGAACTTCTGCACGTACGCTCAGAACTTCAACCACTGTAGTTGATCACAGTCTGTGCTACTTTTTTACTACATTATATTCCACGATCGAATCCAAATGGATCGGAATATAATAACCGTTACATTAAGGTGTGTTGAAACTGGTACGCGTTAATTCATGTTGAGATCAAATGTTTCGATGGACAAAATTGGAAAGACTTACGAGCAAACTGGGATTACTTCGTATTCAAAGGCAACAGAAGAACAAGACTCAAAATGATATCAACTTTTGGTTTGATAGCCAGAAAAGCATAATGTAACACTTGATCAAGTTTTTCTTGATTCATCTTCTCTATGTGTTTTTCAACAAATTTGTATTGTTATAAGTTGAATTCATCTTTGAAAATGATGTTAAGGGACATGAGATTAATTAGTTTTTTTTATTCCTATGTTGCATAGACTCTTCAAAAATGTTGAATGGGGCTTATCGGATCCTCCAAAAGTAGTACTATATTTTTTGAGGATCCGACACACGTGCAATAGTGTATTTGGAGAGACTGAGCAACATCGTTTGATAAAGAAGCGTAATTCACTTGTGTATCTTTACAAACATAGTTTGCTGGTAAAGATGCACATCTCTGGTAGATATGCTTATTAACAAAACTTAGAAGCTACTACAAGGTTTAAAAAATAATTATTTTCAAAGATGTTTAAAAAAAGATAATTGCATTTGAAAAATGGAAAGAATTTTCTTGAATAAAGTACATATTCCTTAATTAATTGTCATTTTAAAATTATTTTATTAGAATACTAAAGTGTGACCGTAACAAAGGGGAATCGTATTGATAGGAGGGATAACCATAATCACATACATTGGAATAGGAATTCATCATACACACAAAAGGAAAATAGAAAAGGGAGGTTCCAGAGTACTAAAACTTTAGCTAAGAAAATAAAATAAAAGACAACTTCATAACATAAAACCTAATTGATGATTTTCCTCTTCTATATATAGGCATCTTGCCCGGGGTCCCAGTTGTAATTTGTCAATTCTTCATTCATAACATTCCTCCCGCCTTCGATAAGAACCTTGTCCTCAAGGTTCGAGTATAACGATACTGATATCATAGCTATGATTATGATCAGACTTGAATGTGGATCAAACACTAAGCCAACAAAATTTGGATCCAAAGAACCATTTGCAAACAAATCCCCTGAGAAGCATATGGTAAAGAAGTAAGGCTTGTGTGCTGCTTTGACCTTATACAACGGAACAGTGAGGAACAAATTTGATATAAGAAAAATCCAATCAAATTGCACCCCAAAGTAATATTTGGACTTCACCAAGAGTAGACAAAAGAACTACAACCATACACAAGTGAGGGAGAGAGTAGGAAACCAGCAAGCATTCTTGACATCGCATGTCAAAATTTCGTGCTTAACCAAGGCATGCAGAAGAGAGAAGAGAACATGGGTGGTAATATCAATTTTTGTTCCAGTATCCATAAGACCTTTGTAGAAGTAGCATCCTTCATTTTCTGATGTGGAAAATATTATTATAGCTTCACATATGAGCAATGCTGAAATCTGAGCTCCAAAAATATAATTGACTGATGTATGGTAGTTGATATATGAAGTCATCATCATGAACATGTGGAAACCGCAGTCATTGACATGGCTTTGTCAGAGATGCTGGTTGAAGCAGCAGGAAAAGGCTCAACCAATTCATCAAGAATGGCGATGGTTGCTACTAGTAATGGCCCCTTCCTTTGAAGATTCACTTCAAAGGAGTGAATTGGTAGTACTCCTATAACAAATCCTTTCCCATTGTGAAGATAACAATAAGCACTTAATTGTACATGTCCTGTAGAAATTTTTCGAACTTGTATAATGCTACTGATAGCATCATTGGGAATTTCAACAGAATTATAAATAACTAAAATTTCATAAGCACCATCATACATGAGGGAAAACTGTGACTCAAACTCCACTAGGATATCCTTAAGACACAAGAGCCGTGACCTTGTATTTTCATTCACACAAATTAGTGACACAAGCAGTGATCGAAAAGAATTATCCACAGGAACGAGCCTAAGGGAAAGAATCCGCTCGTGAAAGATTCTAAAGTTGTGTACCTTCGCCATCAAAAATTCACGTGTTTCTTCATCAATGGTTACTTTTGCTGCAGATAGAAATTCACATAAAGAAGAAAGTTCTAAAGCAAAAAACTGCAATACAACCAAAATAAATGGGCTTTCTAATGGATCATTGTCAATGCCTTGATGGAGCACCAGATTTTTCTGCCCGGTATCCACCCATTTGCACTCGTGTATGTCAAAAGCATGCATATAATCTGCCACCCTGCCCACATCCCTTAAATATTTGGCTATAACAACACTTGTAATGATTGAGACCTCATGAGCAGCCACCGACATGTTTGAAGCATTAGCAACAAGTGTGGTACATTTCATGACAATCTTTGTGTGTCCCGCAGGCAATGTCAATGTTAATTGAGAAAAATCCATTAGTTCATGTGTCACTTAATTCTCTCGCTCCCATAACCAACTTAGATTAGAGTGACTAAGGTAGAGTAGATGGAAAAAGCTAGTCATTGTTTTTCCATAGCCAAATATACCTGGTATAGCACAAATACCACCAGGCACCAAGAGTAATTGAGTATCAAAAATATTTTGTCCGGTAAGAGGATGAGTATCAGTAGCTAACTCTGTCGCAACAGGCCAGGGTGTATGCACATGCCAGATTTGAAGTAGAGTGATACGCCTTTTGGCACGTGGAAACGCTATCTCAAGAACAATATTCTTCAAATGAGAAAAACAAAGATTATGTGAAGAACCTTGGTCATTAGCTTTTACCACAAGATGTTAGTTACTCTAGAATTTCAAAAATTAAAACCAGAACGAATTTGAGCTCCATTACTGACATACAAATTTATGACTGTTCTTTTAGCACTTTTCTCAAACAGATGATGTGCAACTAATGTCAGCATCAAAAGAGTATAAAATGAGAGTTCTTCCCCTATTTTTGACTAAAACGCAGATATGTCCCAACTCCGCCAAGGGCATGAAGAGTAACAGGGCGTAATGAGGGACCAAGAGAGATAGATACATGGGTAGTCATTCGCTAACCTCTGGCCAGTGTCCATCCAGTTACAGGCAGGAGTCCATAGAGCGGTAAGCTGAAGTTGATTAAATCCGGAACCATCACAGACCCATTTCGTCGTAAACTGAACTTCTCAAACCAACTTGCATACTACTGTCGTGTTTTGTAATGTTTGATGTGATGAAGTTCACCTAGAATACAAGATTTGACCCGTTGAGTACACTCATCGAACACCTTGCAGGCAAACTCTTTGTCAAGCTCCTGTCTGTAGCCTTTAACGGGAAGAGTCGGTGATACTATCATCGTAAGTTGACTCTAGCACAGATGTGATAGTTGTAGCATCTGAAATCTCTCGAGTATCAACGGATGTGGAGTCCAGTTGCATCTCTTGAAGCACTGACCGCATATGACCAAAAGTAGAGAGAATACGGGAGTTTCTTTCTTGCATCTCTATCACTAAATCCTGTATGGTTTTGATGGAAGTGGAGATATTCTCCAAAACTGTAGGATCAAAAGTGGGGATCCGTGCTGGAGGTGCAGTAAAAGTTTGCCCGTGGTATGGGTGCGGAGGAGGTAGAAGGGAAGTGGATACCCATTTGGCAGAGGAGGGACAAAAGAGAAATGTTAATGGATTTATATAGGGTAAATTGGATTTTCTATCTATCAGATTAGTCTTTTGGATTGGGCTTTTTCATTTGGTTTATAATATTGGTGCTTTTATTGAAAGTCTCATGCGTGAGGTTGTGACTCAGAGTGGTAGCATGTGTGTCAATAGTGATGGCCTGGATCCGAGAGTGGTGCCAGCAATGACCAACTAGGCTCAGCCGTGACCATAGCTTAACTTTGCCTTTAATTATAATTTTTATCAATGGGTTGTAAACAACTCGTTTTTACTATTCCGTCTAATGAACCGGACATGGCTTTCATGTATGGTGGAATGGTCTTTTTGGTTCTTGAATTTTCTTCCGCCATTGAAATTAATGGTGGAGGAAGAGGAGTAGAACGATGCCGTTTTTGAGGTTTAATATATTTGTATTAAAAATACTTTAGTTATATATATTCACCACGTTTATTGAAATACGTCTTTAATACTTATTATATATTGAATTCAAAATGTATTAAACGTAAAGGATCGTTGTAATACAATTCGAATTTAATATTATATATTTTTATGAATTCAGAATGTTTGAATACATTTGTATTAAAAGTGTTTTAGTTATATATATTCACCACGCATATTGAAATCCGTCTTTAATACGTATAATATATTGAATTCAAATGGTATTAAACTTAAAGGATCGTTGTAATACAATTCGAATTCAATATTATACATTTTATGAATTCGGAATGTTTGAAATTCACGTATAATACTTATAATACATTTGTATTAAAAATGTTTTAGTTATATATATTTACCACGCATATTGAAATACGTCTTTAATACGTATAATATATTGAATTCAAAATGTATTAAATTTGTTGTTTATTTTTTTCTTTTATTGATGATAAATAAAACGTATTATAATTAAATTTGAAATATTTAAATGTTGTTCAAGTTAGTTTATGTGTTACTTTATTAAAATTGTGTTTAAAAATATATAATATAAGTATTTTGCTATTTTTGGTAAAAAAAAAAAAGTTATGCTATCAAGTATCACTCATGTACTATAATTGATAAATAAGAGTACATATTTATACTATTCATGTAAATATCCCATAAATTTATAGGCTAAATGAGTTCTCCCATCTATCACACTAATCTTTTGACATGTAAATGTCCCATGTAAATGACATACACGCTATGATAAATTAAAGCTATAAAAACTCATCTATGAATAAGTACTATAAAAGACATTGATGTATATATATTTTCCACATCTAACAAATAGAGTATATTTACCTTCGTTAGTTAACAAATAGAGCATCACTCATGATTGGAAAAGGATTCTCAAGAACTGTGAATTTTGAACCAAAAAAAAGTTACTTATTATATTACCACCCGTCCACACCCTGGTGAAATATTCAATTTTTTTCATTTTACTAAGCTGATAAAATAGGATAATGAAGTATTTGGGTTTATTATTTTTCTTTTTGATATCAACAAAATTTTAACAATGAAAATAAAAAATAAAAGAGATAATGGTCAATATTACATTGAACTATCTCTCTTATCGTAGGTTTCACACTTTAATTATCAGTTGTTCTCTTTTGTAACCTGAACGTATGAAACTACATCTCATTTATCGGTTGTTTCTTTTTTCCACCTGAATAATGGTGATAGATAAGATAGGAAAAGCAAACAACGGATAGTTGAGGTGTGTTTTATTACAGTGATAATTCAGGTAGAAAAAGAAAAAAAATAATACTCTCTCCGTTCTATTTTATGTGACATACTTTTCTTTTTAATCCGTCCCAAAAACAAGGTCACATTTTCTTATTTGATAAATTTTTAAAAACACAATTACTCTTTGACCCTTATTGATCTCACCTAATTAAAGATAGTACTAGTAGTACATTTTTAATAAAGGACAATTTCGAAAACATCACCAATTCTTTATTTATTTCTTAAATTCCGTAACCGATCAAAGTAGATCACATAAAATGGGACGGAGGGAGTAGTTGAAACATGAAACTCCCAAAGAAAATAATAAAAAATACTAATATTTTCGACAATTAACTAAAACATAAAAATAATAAATAAATAAATAAAAACCACCCAAATTTATACTCAAACCGTTTCTTCTTTGGTCCACTGTATTTCCAACTTCCTTTGTAGGGTTTTTGTTACCACTCTTTTTCCTCCATTCTTTCTTCTCTTTACAATCTTCCTACACTTCCTCTAAAGGTATTGTAATTTTTAACTTCTCTATAATTTTAATTTTTTTTGCTATATGCATATTACATTCTTGATACAATAATCTTGTTTTATTTACCTAAAATGGCAATAGGACAAGGAAGAAATCTTTTTTATGTGTATTTATCTAAGAATAATTTGTCAAAGTTGAGATTTTTTTCAGTTTCTAGTAGGTTGTTACAACCCCATTTTATAGAATCAAAAAAAATTCAAGATTTTGGTGTTTTTAGACACACTCTATCAACCCCACCTCAATTTTCATCTTTATGGATTAATCCATGGAAAAGATTGAATCTTTTGGGTTTTTATGGACATCCTTTTTGTACTATGGTGGGAAATGAGGATAATGAAGAGAATGAGTGTGGGAATGGGGGATTAGGGTGTGAGAAAAGATTGAATTTTGTTGAGGTAGGTAGTCGTGATTCGGTTGAAAATGGAAGTGATTTGGATGTGGAAGAGGGTGAGAGTGAGAAAGGGGCATTAGGGTGTGAGAAAAGATTGAATTTTGTTCGAATAGGTAGTCGTGATAGTTGTGATCCGGTCGAAAATGGGGATAATGAGTTAGAAGTTTGTGATTTGGATGTGGAAGAGGGTGAGAGTGAGAAAGGGGCGTTAGGGTGTGAGAAAAGATTGAATTTTGTTCAGATAAGTAGTCGTGATCCGGTGGAAATATATAGGGAGCTTAGGGATGGTATTAAGTGTGAAAAGCAAACGCGAGGTGATTGGGATACTTTGATTGAGATATTTAGGAGTTTTGCTAAGTCGGGATGGGCTTCGAATCAGGCTTTAGCTGTGTATATTGGGGCTTCATTTTTTCCTACAGCAGCTCAGAAGTTTCGGAATTTTTTCTTTAAGAAGTGTAAGGTTGATATTGTGAAGTACTTAGTGTCGCTTGGTCCGGGTATTGAATCTGAGAAGTTTTTGTTTCCGATATTCGTGGAGTTTTGCTTAGAGGAGTTCCCTGATGAGATAAAGAATTTCCGGAAAATGGTTGAGTCGGCGGATTTGACAAAGCCGCATACTTGGTTTCCATTTGCCAGGGCGATGAAACGCAGGATCATATATCATTGTGGTCCCACAAATAGTGGTAAAACGTATAATGCATTGCAAAGGTTCATGGAAGCAAAGCAGGGCATTTATTGTAGTCCTTTAAGATTGTTGGCTATGGAGGTTTTTGATAAGGTGAATGGATTAGGGGTATACTGTAGTCTTCTTACAGGACAGGAGAAGAAGCATGTCCCATTTTCTAATCACGTTGCTTGTACGGTTGAGATGGTTTCAACTGATGAGATGTATGATGTAGCAGTTATTGATGAAATCCAAATGATGGCTGACACACATAGAGGTTATGCATGGACGAGGGCTGTACTAGGGTTAAAGGCCGATGAGATACATGTTTGCGGAGATCCAAGTGTTTTGGATATTATTCGCAAAATCTGTTCGGAAACTGGGGATGAGTTGGTGGAACAGCATTATGAGAGGTTTAAGCCATTGGTGGTTGAAGCAAAGACCCTTTTAGGTGATCTCAAAAGTGTGAGATCCGGGGACTGTGTTGTTGCATTTTCAAGAAGAGAGATATTTGAAGTAAAATTGGCGATTGAGAAGCATACTAATCACCGTTGTTGTGTAATATATGGTGCCTTGCCACCAGAGACACGAAGACAGCAAGCTACCTTGTTTAATGATCCAAACAATGAGTTCGATGTCTTGGTTGCTAGTGACGCGGTCGGGATGGGTTTAAACCTAAACATTCGAAGAATCATCTTCTACACCCTGTCAAAGTACAATGGTGATAGGATTGTTCCTGTTCCTGCATCGCAGGTGAAGCAGATTGCTGGAAGAGCTGGTCGAAGAGGAAGTCGTTATCCTGAAGGACTAGCAACCACTTTGCAGCTGGAGGATTTAGACTACTTAATCGAGTGTCTGAAGAAGCCATTTGACGAAGTTAACAAAGTTGGGCTCTTTCCTTTCTATGAACAGGTTGAGTTGTTTGCGGGGCAAATTCCAAACTCTACATTCTCCGAGCTGCTTGATAGGTTTGGTGAAAATTGCCGTTTGGATGGTTCTTACTTCTTGTGCCAGTATAACCACATAAAAAAGATAGCTAATATGCTGGAGAAAATTCAAGGATTATCACTTGAGGATCGTTTCAATTTTTGCTTCGCCCCTGTTAACATTAGAGATCCAAAAGCAATGTACCATCTTCAGAAGTTTGCTTCAGCGTATGCACAAGCGCTACCTGTTAATATAGCAATGGGCATGCCAAAATGTTCTGCTCGTAATGATTCGGAGCTCTTGGATCTTGAGACTAAACACCAAGTGTTATCCATGTATATGTGGTTATCTAATCACTTTGAGGTGGATAGGTTTCCATATTTCAAAAAGGCCGAGGCAATGGCAACCGGGATTGCTGAGTTACTGGGTGAATCACTAGCAAATGCTCGTTGGAAACCAGAGTCGAGGAATGCTGGGAAACCACAAAAAGTGGTTACGAAAAACCAAGGTCAGTTGTTAAGTAGTTATAGTGAATTGCTATTGCCCCCTTTTGTATTTCTTTATTGATTCCATATAAGCGAGCATGAAATTTCCAATTAAAAAAGAAACACAAATGTCATATTGTCATGCATGGATGGATGCCCCCCACCCCCCAATTATCAGGGGCAATTTTTACTTGTCCTTTTGGATTTGGTACAATAACCTAGTTGTCGTTGTCACTTACTTAAGGAGAGACGTTGGATTTGTGCAATTGTAAATGAGGTGATCGCCATTCAAGCTCATTCAGCCTTAATCCTCATTGAAGTAAATGATAAAAAATCCTCATTGAAGTACTAATAATGGGGAGTTGTTAATTTCTGGTTCTGTAACCAGTGAATAGAAAGGACTTAATCCATTTTCCTTGAGGAGAAAGTAATTGTGTAACGTCATAAGTACAAATTTATGTTGTTATGGGTTCATTTGTAGTTTTTTCAATTCTGTATTTCATTCCAAAGCTTCTTTGTGCTCAAAGATCTGGTGCTTTTCTGAAAGACTGTTTGATTGGACAGTAGAGAGATTGTATAGCTAATAAAGATGATTCTAAGAGATAGGTCGTTTAGCTGGTAGCTACAGGCTAGGCTGTTATCCTGGTAGGTTGTAGTGTTGTACGGTTAATAAAATCTGCAGGACTGGTTTGGTGGTGCTACCATGGTGATGTCCTGTTGAAACTGATAGGTACTATGATGATAGCATGATATTCTTTTTGTTTTATCACGTTGGTGTCTGGGCCAGCTTGCACTCACCTCAACCATTCCACTGGGAACCACCTGCCTTCACCAGCACAGGTACTATGATGAAAGCATTATAGTCATAATAGCACTGTTATGAGACGAGGGAAGATGTTACCACTTAGTTTCTTATTCCCTTTACTGCATCATGCTTCCAAAAACCTATGATGCTCGAACTCTCGAAAAATGTTGCCTCATCGATGTCGGATCCTCCAAAATTGCACTACTTTTGGAGGATCTAACACGTACAGCCAACATTTTTGAAGAGTCCGAGCTACCTAGCCAAAGACCAAAGACATCTGCATCGTACGGCTGAATCTTATTTTAAGTCTACTGCATGAAGAGATGATTGGTTGACGAGGTGCATTCAAAGTCTTTGCTTAACCCAGATTGTTGCAAAATGTACTTTTCTCATATACAAGTCATTTACAGAAAGGTTTTTTAGGGGTTTATGCCAATCTTTTGCTACTAAAACAATTCACAGTTAAAAGTTATATTTGTTATGTCCTTTTTTCATCTTATTACTTAAGTGACCATGTTCAGCAATATACATATTTTCCCTGCGAGAGCCAATCCTAAGATGTCATGAATTTGCTTATTCATTTGGTTCCTTTTACAGGAGAAACCGGGGAACAGCTTTGTCTCAACACAAGCAGCCGCAGAAGGTTGCAGCATGATGCTGCTAGTTTAGCGGTTCATGTACACTAATACAGGCGTCCAAGCAAAGCAGATAGTCTTGTACAGCTCCCAGATATAGTAGACTAGAATTAGAATCATAACAAGGAAGAGGAGGCAAGCTTCCTCCAAATGTAACCGCTTTTAGGTCCTGTTGGAGGAGGATGCATTATTTTTGTTCTTGAACTCTGCATGTTCACTCATGATGCATAAGCATGAAAGATTCAGAAGAGAGGGTATCGATACTGCTTGTTGGCTTCAGTTGTACTAGACTGACTTGTTCAATCATGAACTCCTCCAGTGAAGCTATTGGAGATTTAACGTCAAAATCTAGCAACATCTGAATCAAGCAGAGGCAGATTCAAGATTTAGACTTGATATGTTTAACGTTTCAAGTTATTAGAACTGAACACATTGTACTTAAAATTTTGAGTCGTATTTTCATATTTGTTGAGATTTAGTGGTTATCATGTTTGTTTTGTCAGGTGAGCTATTCATCTTAGTCACTTTTATGACTATTGGATGAGAGTCATTTAAGTTGTTGTAGCATGTGTCTTCTTGTGAGATCTAAGGGAATTCTTTGAACTTATATATGTTACGCTCTATTACAAAGAATAATGACTGTTAGCTTAGTCTTTTTTCCGTAACATACTGTCTTTGCTTTTTGCCAATTCTAGAATTTGATGTATGTGTGCGCATTAAGTACTTATTTGCACTTGGTATTTACATCTAAATCATATTTGAGTTACAAACCACCTCATCTCCCCCTAATCGACTTCTTACTGGTGGGACGTACACAGACCTTACCCTTACCTTTGTGAGGTAGAGAGGCTATTTCCGATGGACACTCGATTCAAAAGGAAATTGAACTAAATAGCTAATCACAATTATGAAATGATAAGTCCTAACTGGATGATATAATTCACCAGTGTGCTGAATTGTATAGTGTCTTATTATGTCAGAAGAGAGTTTTTCCAGTTTCATACTTTTGCGATGAGAATGCATTTCAACTTTCTCCAACCTTGGTGTGGAAAACTCAACAACCACAGCAAACCTGCTGATTAAATTACAGAAAAAGGTACAAACTAGAGATCCAAGTTGTTGGTGCCATTTATGAGGACATTCACTGTGGCACATCAATTTACAGTCTTCTCTGCTCTCTTCTTTTGATCTCAATACAAAAAAATCCATCAACTTTAAAACTGATAACACTGGCAGGAAAAAGTGAATGGAAAGAACTTATTACAGGTACCGAGACCCGATGCTCATTTCCTTAGCAAGGCACTACACTGAGCCATAATCTTTGAGGCCCTAGTAATTGCATCTGTCATGTAGAAATTCTCCACAGCAGGTATGAATGGTGTTGCACTTACTTTTTGGCTGACCTCAGGTCTCAAAGAGGTTGAGAATGTGGCTGGTTGTCTCTCGTCCAGTTCTAGGAGATTTGGTGCCACTGTCCTAATTCGAGACCGGATTGCACCTAGACTATCATAGGGTAATCCCACACCTGCTACCTCAGACAATGCTCTTATTATCTTCCAATCATCCCTGGCATCGCCAACAGTAGGAACAGCTGGGAGTGTGATCTGAGCACATCCTTCTGTGTTTTCATATATTCCTTCTTTCTCTGTGAAAGCAGATGCTGGCAAAATCACATTGGCACGATACACACCACGATCACCATGGTGACCTTGGTAAACCACAAAGGCATCATCTGGGAGTTTGTCCAAGTTCACATCATCAGCACCCATCAGATATACAAACTTTGCAGACTCGATGCATTTATCAGATTCAGGCACAAGTCCAAGATCAAGAGCGGCAGCTTGGGCACCGTTCAGAAGCAAAACATTTAATCCATTCCAATCAGGTCTCACAACATTATTGTTCTTTGCAATAGTCTCAATAGCAGCAAAAACAGCATCCTTATCCTCTCGTTCAAACACACCAGCACCGACGATGATCACTGGGTTCTTAGCATTTTTGAGAGCTGAGGAAAAGGGATGGCGGCCCTCAGCAATTTCAACTAGTGTTTTAGGGTCTGTTCCAAGATGTTGATGATCATAGTTGAAATCAGCAGCAGGCCCAACATAACCTACCTTAGCATTTGTTGCTTGAACTGATTTGCGAATTCTGGCATTCACCATAGCAGCTTCCACCCTTGGCTGGAAAATTCAAGAAGATAGTAGCCAATAATCAATAAAGTATGAGAATAATATATACACAGCTATCTAAAGGTAATAAACAAGTAAATAAACAAATGTGCGACATTGTCCAAAAAGGATCTAGGTAGTCAGAACTACCCCCAAAAAGTGCATCAATCAAGTAGCATCATCCTGTCATTAGATTCAATGTGAGTTAGATGGTAGACTGTACACCAAGTGAGAAAACTTCTTACGTGCTTCCTCCTCTTCCCTCGTTGAATAACTTCACGTAAAAATATGGTAAATGAGTTACACATCCCCCCCCCCCCCCCCCTCCTTTTCTCTTTCAAAATCTTCCTCAAAAACAAACACCCCGACTTCAATGGATCTATCGTTGATTATTATGTGAACTCAAAATTATCCATAATGCTTTATCACACTTCTGAATATATCCATGTAATCCCCTAAATTAGGTTAGCCTATTTCACCAACATTTTGATCTTTCAACTATTAGCTTAAGTAGCCAAATCATCCACTAGTCTAAGAATTAGTCCATTCATTAGAAGTCAAAAAATAAAAATTATGCCAAGTTCCATCTGCTTGTTCATTCCAGGAGGATAAAGTTTACCCCAATAATGAATAACCTATTAGCTCTTTACCATATTCCTCTTCAGTAACAAGATGACTAGTTTCCCCTTTTATTACGGAGAGAGAGAGAGAGACAAAAAAGTTTCCATTAATCAGTGTTTTAAAAGAGAGCTGAAAAAAGTGGAGCTAGTTTCATCACTTGCACGCATTTGAGTTCTTGCCGTGATAAGAATACTCTAACTGAATTTAACAAAAAAAGATGCTCTAAATTGGGGGAAAAAAAATCATTACCACGAAGTGTTTCCCTAAACTACAACATACCCAGTGTAATCCCCTGAGTGGAGTATGGAACTAGCAAAAGCTGAATCTAGCCACCTATCCCGCCCCACCCAAAAGGACACCCAGGGATGTCTGTACTGTATTTGGGGACAGGAGAAGGGGTAGGCATGGAGGCAGAAACTAAATGAATAATCATGGAGTGTTCCCATCCAGTATACACATATCATATAACCAAGGGCTGCAAGCATTTACCTGGGTTCCGACCAAGAGGAAAGCATCTGCTTTCTCCAAGCCACTAATGCTGGTATTCATAATATATCCAGATCGCAGGTCAGCGTTTGGATGCATGCCATTTCCTTCACAAAAGATGTTGTTTGACCCCATCTTGTTCAAAAGATCTTTCAGTGCCATCATGGATTCTGCATCAGAGAGCTTTCCTGCAACACCAACAATTTCTTCAGGCTTAATTTGATGCATGACTTCAGCAACAATAGCTAGGGCATCCCTCCAGGTCACTGCCTTAAATCGTCCATCAGGACCACGGATCATGGGGTCATTCAGCCTTTGCCTTTTCAAACCATCATAAAAGAATCGTGTTTTGTCTGATATCCATTCTTCATTGATGTCCTGTGCCATTATGTGCAGCAACTCTTTTAATTTCCAATGAAAAGCAAAGGAAAAAACAGATGTAGAAATAATAATTCAAAATTCTACAATTAAGAAGTTAGCACACAGATTAATAAAAGTATAAACTGCCAGGAGAGTACGAAAATAAACATTTTCAGAGGAAAAAAAAGATAAAAGAGAAAGGATCAAGAGATCCAAAACATATCAAGGCAGTATATAGTCATATTGGATCTCATAGATGTTCTTCCTCTCTCTTAAGGGTGTATATTCTTTTCTTTAATAGGAAAGTGCAACAGAAGAGTGTGAATGTGAAGGGTGGAAGGATGGGGAAAAGGAAATCTACCACCTTTATATAAAAAACATTTTGAGACAATATGTCAATCTCCTCGGAAGCAGGTGCAACCTCTCCACCTCGGCTATTTTTTTCAAAACAATATGAAAAACATTTTGTGCTAACTACACATCGGAAGCAGGTGCAACCTCTCCACCTCGGCTATTTTTTTCAAAACAAAACTCTCCTACAAAAGTATTTGGCACACAACTTCAATTTTAATTTAAACCGTGAAGAAGAAAAGGCAGGTCCTAGGGAAACACTCAGCTAATGCACAAACACACTCACAAAGTAGAAGTCCAATCCAATTTTAAATCACCCCTAAAGCCTGGGCTACCGTGAAAGATTAAAAACTTGAAAGACTTCCAACGAGAACAAAATGCAGGAATTGAAGACAAACAGATGATCCTCATGAATAAGATAACCTACCACATATAAGCATGACAACTCAGTTCAGAGGGAAAAAATTAGAGCATCAATATAATACAGTACCTCATTTAATCGTGGTACAACACGCATGACCTCCGGACCTCTACTATCAATTCGTATGTTAGAACCAACAGCATCAGTCACATCAATGCTTTCCGTGCCCTTCAGTTCCCAATTTCTGGCTTTGAAGGCAAAAGGTTTTGATGTAAGGGCTCCTACTGGACAAATATCAATCACATTCCCAGAAAGCTCACTTGTCATAAGCTTTTCAACATAAGTTCCGATTTCTTCTCCACTACCACGACCCAACATTCCAAGGTCCTCCACTCCAGCTACTTCAGATGCGAACCTGACACACCTGTTTCACAAACAGGCCAGAAATCAGAGGATACAGTGCTAGAGATAAAATGCACTCAAGCAAGTCTTTCCTATTCCTCCTGTGTCTAAAGCTTAAACCTAATAAATATTTGCCATACTCAATCTCTCATACACACCCTACATTTTTTTTAAAAGGTGTACCACCAAAGAGGACAAATTTTGAGGTTATCAGCGGAAAGGAATAACTCAAAAAGGGCAGAAGCACGTCAGCAAAATGAAGGAGACAGTTTAAATTGTTCTGTTATAGGAACTGCAAAATATGAATATCAACACTGCACAAATTATGCAGAATAAGAGAAGACAGACTGGCGTTTCTGCTAAGCCACTGGCACTTTTAACACATCAATGTTCACTAAAATTACCATTCCGATCTTATCAGGCTACCTCTTCAAAAAATAAATAAATTATGGGATAAGGGATTAGGCTCTGTCCAGTTTGACCCAGGTACATCAATGCACATAGGCATGTAAAAAGTTACAACAATAGTTATCATGTTTTGGTTCCATACAAGGTTGATTTTAAACTTCATTTCCACAAAAGGAATTGAACTCACATTTTATGTTTGGCAAAAAGCACTAGGAAAGATAAGGATCAAAGACAGACCTTGTACACTGGATGCAACGGGTCATCACAGTCTTCACCAATGGACCCAAATTCTTGTCAACCACAGATCTCTTCATTTCAGTGAAACGCCCACGGTCGGAGCCGAAGGCCATAGATTGATCCTGGAGATCACATTCTCCTCCCTGATCACAAATTGGGCAATCTAGTGGATGATTCATAAGCAAGAACTCCATGACTCCTTCCCGAGCCTTTTTGGCAATAGGTGTATCTGTCTTTATCTTCATTCCTGTACGCGAAATCTCCAGATAAATTCGCAGGGCTCGACACTAAAGTAAATCCAAGGAACAGATGGAAAAGAAAACCATAGTATACCAATAATAACTCAATACTAACCAGGGTAGAATAAGCCTTCGTGACAATTATGAACTATCAAAATGACAAGAGACAATGAAGTAAAACAAAATGCACAACAGGTCAGGATGTTACTAAGCTAAAAAAAACATACCCTACAGAAAATATTGAAATTACCAGCTTCCCATTATTTATCAAAAGGGAAAAACTAAAAGAAAAAGGGGCTATAGGAACTTTTTTTTTTTTTTTGACAAAATTCAATTAATATCTCTAAAGTACTAATCCAATGCATGCAATATCACAACTCAGAGCATACCTGCTCCAATGAACATAGCATCAACCCATACATATGATTTTGTTAACTCAATTGTCATCTGAAAGTTCTGAGCCGAGGGTCTATCGGAAACAGCCTCTCTACTTCATCTGAGGTAGTGGTATGGACTGCGTACACTTCCCCCCTCCCCCCCCCCAGACCCCACCTGGTGGGAATACACAGGGTATGAAGATGATGAACTGTCATCTGAAAAGGCCTTATTTCTATCGTTTCTTTTTCCTGGGATCACAAGACTGTCTTTTTCCAGTTGAAACTCGGTACTACTATAGAATTGCACATACAGTGACCTGCAGATCATGAGTTTGATGCATATACACAGCCTCTTTTGAAGAAATGAAATGGGAAGACTTCAGCTGGTTCTCAATTAAGTCCAGCAGCACTAGTCAACTTTTACTATTCAAACAAAATCCTTCAAATGAACATGATTACCATTACCACCCCATACAGTATGCTTCTCTTAAGCACAAGTCTTGAGCTGGAAACCTCTCTATTTTCCCTTTTTTTTATGTGGGTCCAAATCGAACTGAATGGATATTGAGGAATGCAGAGCATTTCTCAACTTGCGTTGCAAGCAGTAATAACAGATAAGAATTACATTTCCTTCTCGTCATTTCGCGAGGATGTGCTTTTACAAGCAATCAGAATGCTATTTCACCAAAATAAGTTTTAGCAAGAATTGAGAGCTTAAGAGCAAGAGTCAAGCTGGACAGATCTCTATTTTCCCCCTTCTTTTAAATGGGGATCCAAATTGAACTGAATGGATATTGAAAATTGATAAAGCTACATTTTTGAGAGCTTAAACAAGCATATAAAGCATCAAATTGAGCATGAAACTCCAAACACAAATCGAGATCGATAAAACTATCACTATACCTGGAATTGCAGGCATAGCACAAGAAGCAACAGACAAATTAGAACTAAAATGGATATCGAGGATTGCATAGCTAACCCAACAAATTAAAGTAACAAAAAAAGAAATTTTTGAGAGCTCAAACAAGCATTTAAAGCATCAAATTGAGCATGAAAATCCTAATACAAATCGAGATCAATAAAACTATCACTATACATGGAAGTGCAGGCATTGCTTCTATAGCTGACCCGACAAATTGAAGCATTAAAAATCACATTTTTGAGAGCTCAAGCAAGCTTATAAAGCATCAAAATTGAGCATAAATATCCAAATTGCTTCAAAAAAAAAAATACAAATACAAATCAAGATCAATAAAACTATCACTATACATGCAAATGCAGACATTGCTTCTATAGCTGACCCGAAAAAAGGGAAACTTCGGGCAGGCCGGTGCACTAAAGCTCCCGGTATGAATCGAGATGAATAACTACTGCAGCATACCTGGAAGTGCAGGCATAGCACAAGAAGCAACAGGTTTAGGCGATTTTTCAACTTCAACAAGACACATTCTACAATTCCCGGCAATCGAAAGTCGACTATGATAACAAAACCTCGGAATATCAACGCCAGCAATTTCACAAGCTTGTAAGACAGTCATTCCTTTAGGGATTTTGACCGGGTACCCGTCGACGAATACCTCAATAGCATCTTCCGGATTAGGGAAATGAACTCGGGCCCCACCAACTGGGGTCCGAGGAGGAAGATCTGGTTGTGGTGCGGCTGCGGCTGCGGCGGATGCATCGGCGTTGTTAAGCTCCGGTGTGGAGATTATGGTGCGGAGGAATTGTGTGGGGCCTACTTGATTGTTATGGAAGATTCTAGAAGAAGATCGGAGGGTTCGAGAAGCGAGTAACCCTAATCCCATTGTGATCTTCAGCTATTGGAAATGGAGAGTAAATTTTGGAGTGTGGAGAGCAGATGTGCTACGTTTGGTTTCCACGGAGAAGGGAAATTTGTTTGGGGGAATTGAGATCGGGTCGGGTCGGGTTCTGGTTTTTGGGCCGAGAGTAAAGTGGGCCATTAGTAGATGTGTGTTTGGAACAATGGGCCAAAAGTTTTACTCCATTTGTTTGTTTTTGGACCGGAAAATGACATGTGGGGTCCCCAAAAGTATCTAGTCTTGAATTTGACAAGAGAGAGTTGTTCGGATGGTAAGTGTCTTTCACTTTTAACCTCAAGGTGTTAAGCTTAAGTTACCAACAAAATGGTGGTAACTCCTAGGGAGAGGTAAAAAGAAAAGTCTAAAAGTTGTCTCCGCTTAACAAAATATTTTTAAAATGACCTTACAACGACAAAATGTCCAGTGTATTCATACAAACTGGGATCTGGGGAAGAGTAGAGTGTACGCAGACCTTATCCCTACCTTAAGGAGGTAGAGAGATTGTTTCCGATTGTTGGAAAGAGCTTATGTTGTCCATCAGACATAAATTTTAGTTTTTGTCTACTAGACAGAACTTGTGGTCATTTAAATAGGTTCATTATCTTGAAATATCTTAAACTTTTGTCTTATAGGCAGAATTAATTCATGTCGACAACTCATGTCTATTGGCCAACAAAAGCTTTGCCTAATGAATTTTCTGAAGCAAAGGCAATTTTTATTTTTATTTTTAAAAAAAAGGTTAAGTGGAGCTAAAAAAAATCAAGATCACCTCCTTTTAGGGCCATTTATGGACTTAACCCCCTTTTAGACATGAAGAGATAACCGAATCGATAGCAAACAAACTTCAAACATTTTTGCATGAAATTTTGGCTTGGTAATACTTTGTTTGAAGTTTGGCCCGGTAATACAAAACTTCGAACCTTATATAAGTTCAGGATTGTCACCCCTAAGTTTAGACACCAACAATAGCTACTTGCTGGTTATTATAATGGTGATTGGGATATTGAAACAAAAAACCACTTCTCAGTTCTCATCCTCCCCCTTTGCATGGGGCTCAGAAGAGTAAGTACAAAAATAGACAACACCTATAGGATGTCAACCAAGATTCCTCTACATAAACGTCGAGAGCAAAGATTTAAACTCAATGTTGTAGTGTTTGGTATTGTACTCCAATGAATCGTGTTGAAACTCATTTATGTATTCACTTGTAAGCCAGATACATATTATTCGTTAAATCTCATGCCAACATTACAATAAGCAAACCATCATTCAATTCTTTTTTTTTAATAACCGTGATGTCCTAATCAGACTGCTCATAATTTCATGCAATATCTGTTACCTCCCACCAACAACAGGTACCAAAGAGTTAAAATTCTTTCAAAATAACTTACCTAGTATTTTAACAAAGGGAAATTATTTACCTATATTAACATTTAACACAGCATATCTTCACAAGTTTCTTTAGTCCTTGTACTGAACTGTGAAACTGGAGAGAAATTACCAGATGTTTAAGATCTACAGAAGGTATCCAAAATATGTTCTAGTCTTGTAGATCACTCCCACCTCTCTTTTTTTGGTTTCCAACCCGTGTGCAATACCTGTATTTGAACCCCAAACTAATCCGGATTAGCGCCATGCAGAACCCATTAAAAGGGAAAGCGCTCCCTTCCAGGACTTTTCCATATTCAAGGCTCGAACTCGAGATCTCTAGTTAAGGATGCAAGTATCTTATATATCTCACCACAACCCTTGATGGTAGTCCTACCTTATTCTCAGAGAACTGGGTAAATCATTCTACTGTTTTCTCATAACTTGTAAAACTGTCTCAACTTTCAAGCTGCTTTTATTCACGAATAAAATATGCAAAAGAGAGTGATGAAATTGACAAGTTAGAGACTTCAAATATATCATAGCTGCAATTTACACTTCAATATCGTCCACAATGCCAATTCTTCACCCTAGTGGGATTGCAGAGCATTTTCGACTTGCGTTTTAAGCAGTAATAACAACTAAGAATTACATTTCCTTCTCGTCATTTGGCGAGGATGTGCTTTACAAGCAATCAGAATGCTATTTCACCAAAAATAAGTTTTATCAAGAATTTCTGCGCTAATCTCGTTTTAGGGCCTTTGTAATGAAGGCTTTTGAAATTACTATTATAATGTATGACAAAACTGTGACAGTAATACCTAACAGCAGAACCAAATGGTCAAATCTAGTGTCCTGGACTGTATAGACACGAAGCCTTATTGTGTCCCAGTTACTCTCTGTCCAAACAGGGTCAGCTTCTCCCATGGTATCGGAGGAATTATGAGGTAACACCTCCCAAGTGTCAGAATCGTACTTCAATCGAGTTGAGTATGCTGGGACATACCTGAAATTACATTTGGTAGATAAGTTCAGTGCAAGAGCATGTATAGCACTAAGCAACAATTACGGAGTATCAAGCCATAAAACTGGTGTAAATTACATTATGAGAATAGCCTAATCAGCCCAGGAATCCAGTTACTGACCAATAAAAGCATATAAACCGAAAGTCCAACAATCATCATAAGCTTTTTTACGCATTTTACTTGTTTTGTTGGACGAATTGGTAAAAGCTGATCAAACCGTCTGTTTTTATCAGCTAATGGAAGTCAAAGTAGGACTAGAGGCAAATCAAGGATTTAAACTCTATGGTTCAACCTTTGAGGTTCCTAGCATTTTGTATTTTTAAAATTATGGGTACAAACCTATTTATTGCAGTTGTAATAAATTTTTACACCTAGATTTATGCTCCACGTTGAAATTACTGGTTACAGATGAACCCCGTGTCGCAACTTTACATCCGCCCCTGAGTAGGACAAGCATACGACAGAAAGAACAGATCGGGCTTCTATTGCTTTGTTGTTTTAAGCAACGCAGCAATGGCTTTTACTAACATATAAGCCGGCATGAACTGAATTTCAGTAAATTAAAATTGTGGAACTACCTGGTCGTGGAAATGACACAGACACCCTTCCCGTCTGTCTCTGCTTTGACACACATTTCCCCATTGCCACTGCAGCCTTTTGGACAAGCAGAGCTCATATTCTTTGAAGGGATAGCTGTTTTCTCTGCTAGGAAATTCCACACAAACCGAGAAACATCCCCCACATTACCAGGATATGGCTGAGAAGAAGGTTCCCCCAGGACAACTCCCACATAATGGTTTGGACAACTTGTAGAGGGAGCAATGTAGCGATTTACCAGTTCACACGTCAAGCCCGGTTCACAACTTAACAGGCAGCCGAGAAGTTCTTCAACCAAGGAGGCATTTATGTTGATGGTATTCAAAACTGATTTATTTATTTCCTTCTTGTCACTGGCCAGAATGTAGAGACTTCGGGCAACAATAGAAGCGGCTGCCACTATGGCTGAGGAGTTTATATTCGCTGCTAACATGGAAAAATATACTAAGTAAGAAAATGTTATGTGAATCTACAACACAAAGAATTAATTCAGACAAAGGCAAGGATTCCAAAGAGTGAAATATTAACTCACATAGATCATCCAAGTGGCTGTGATAAAATTTATTAGTGAAGGAAGCATCGAAGTCTTCAAGGACTACCCCAGAAGTCTCTGGATTCTGTTGAAGAAGAAACAATAAATAAGTTCCCAGCCAGACAAAACAATTAATAACTTCCCAGCCAGACAAAACAAACTGGTAAAAGGTTTCTCATATTATTTATATGTTTTTCCTTTTTTCTTTGATAGCTATTGATTCTCTTACATCATCAACAACATTCCTGCAGTTCTCCATCAAGCCTTTCATTAACGTCCAAAAATTTGGATAGCTGAACTTCTGCTCATACTCTAGTAACTCTAATTCTTTTCTTTTTTTAAAATCAAAATACCTATACTCTAGTAACTCTATTCTAAAGCAACACAGAAAGCGCAAACATCATTCAGATATTACAAGGATGTTACCAATTCCATTTTTCCCTTTATTATTATTTTTTTTTGATAAGGTAACATTTCATTTTTCCCTTTATCCATTTTCCTACACCATCCTGTTCCTCCCCCCATTGCCCCCATCCTCAACCCAGAGGACCAGCAGCACATCAGAGTCCAAAGAACGTTTTTTAGAAAAAAGCAATACGACATTGGAGCATAGGTCATTGCAATGCATAGGACGAACCACAAAAAATCATAATAAAGATGCAATTCGTGAATACATGATGTAGAAGAAGAGAACTTTACCACGAAAACATTAGATGCTCTTTCTAAACAAGCTACACCAAAGTTTAATTTAGCATAATAGCCTATTACATAAGCTTTATGGGGCAGGCTCAAAAGCTGGCCCAAATCATAAGCCGCTAAAACTTTGAAGAAAACATACATATTTACTGCAATATAATACAGGGAGTCAAAGACCGTTGCACAAAATACTAATGGCAACTGAAACAGACAATGCAGGACTTCTTTTTGTTTTCTTCAATTTACCTGTGAGAGGTGCAGAAACTAATTTGTACACTCTTTCTGTCTCTCCTACCTTCATATTATTTGTCATTAATAATTTCCTTTGAGAAGGAGAAAGTGCATTGACTAGATCAAATTGAAGATCATGAAAGGCACAAAGAAAATATACTATCATTTATAACAGAAATACTCCAGCATTTTCACCAACCTTCTTCAGAAATGACATCAGTGAGGACGGGGGTAACCCTGGATTTGATTTACTGGCCCCTGAGATCTTAATGCTTTGAGTCTTAAGCGAACCTAGAGCATCCTTGAGGGCACTTAAAGTTCCATTTGTGGCACTCTCCTGCAAAAGTGAATCATGTGCAGTGTGTGAAGTATTAGTCATGCTGATTGAAGAATCAAGTTTTTGAATATCAAGCAGAAAGATAAAGAAGCTAGCTAAATAAGAAAGCAACATATCTGTGGTGAGGATAGATATAATCATTTTGAAGTTCTTCAATATACAGGTAGCAGGGTGTTAATAATTTCTATGTCTAATACCCATGAAACATACATGATTGAGGACTGATAACTATACTTATAATTGACATACTTTCACAGCTTAAGCAAAACACCAAGATGTATATCATAATGTAACTAAACAATTATACAATTTATTTAATAACCCTAACAATTATACACTTTTATAGCAACTTATTTAAAAAATCATTATCATAAGAAACTATATATTTTCATAGTACAAGACTAACATGTGCAACAGCAAAAGGGAAAGCACATATTTGATACAATTTAACAAACAAATTAGCAAGCAGGAAAAATACTTACCCCTGTGCTATGAGCAAAGAATGTTTTATCATCCTGCACGAAACCCTTTCCAACTGATCCAATTTCAAGAACCTATACAAACAAATTCAGTTACAACAGTGGCATAAATGGACATGCTCGATCTGATAAGGGGTCTCTCAATACATTATTATAATAACACAACTTGTAAATCAAACATGTATCATATGGAACTAAAAGGATCCATCTAACATTAATAAACTAATAAATGTTAAATTTCAGGTTTCTTCAATAACAGTGGACAAAAGATATCTAAAACGTGCTGGAATGTCTACCAAAAAAAAATGAACTGGTTGGGATGACAATCAGCAGAAAGAAGAGATTATTAGAAGAAAAGGATTGGAATCGATAACAATGTAAGATTTACTTGCTCTGTATTCAGACCCTGAAGTTGAACGAGTAGTTCTCTGAAATATTTCTAACATCTATAACTGTCATGCCAATAATGACCTCATAAGAAAGAAATACACGTCATTTTTCTACTTTGCATCGGATATAAGTTTGACCTTAATGCTCTTTAACAAAAGTTGTGCAACAGAAAAGATATACCTTTTCAATTAGTGACAAGTCAAGTCCACTAACAGCATCAGAATGTTGATCAAGCTCCAGAAGAAATCTCCTACTACCAAGGTAGCCCCAGGCCTCCCCCGTGAAAACAGCAAATACAAGCTGCAGAAGGGAAGTGCCGCAAAGCGTGCATAGTAGTGGTTACGGAACAGTATTTGATGCATACATATTAAACAGAAAAAAGCTGGTAAAAGATTTTCATGGTAACTGTTTTGGAAACAAATACTCCCTCAATTTCAATTTGTTTAGTCTACTTCCCGTTTTTGTCCGTTTCAAAAAGAATGACCCTTTCCTTTTTTAGCAAGTATTTACTTCAACTTTCCACATGGCATGTTTAAGAACACAGGATTAAAGGGCATTTTGGTACAATTGACATATCTTTAATTTAAGACAAGATTCAAAAGTCTTCTTTGCTTTCTTAAATTTCGTGCCAAGTCAAAATAGGCCAAACAAATTGAAACAGAGGGAGTACTAAAATAAGAGATGCTTAAATTATTAGCACAAAAGCCTGTTTATTGTTGTAGCTGGAGATTATTTCACAGGAATTGCACTGCAATGCATAGAGTGTTCATGGCTTAGATAAAGATATAATGCACTAAAACCAGAAGCCAAGAGGAAAACTAAAACACTTGAGGAAACACATACAATTGGACTGTTTAATAATTAGCAATATGTCCACCTGTTTATCAAGGTCCCCCAAACCATCAACACGTGAAAGAGCATCCACCACAGCCAGCAAGGAGATCAACCCCTAGAGAGAAGTTTGTACATATGATCCATGGTATTAAGAAAATATAGAAGTGCAACGAGATTCTAGCTTTGAGAGTGCAGGAACACTGAATAAAGCATAACTAAAAAGTCCATTCAGACAATCATACAAATAGCATTTGAGAAGAAACAACTCACAGATATAGGTGAATCTGCACCAACACTTTTGTCACGGAAAAAAGAAGCAGCATCCATAGAAGCCACAGTTAATATCATAGGCTTTGCCTTCTTTGACGATGAGACGATTATTGGTGGTAGCGATGACCAGACACTGCCATTAGAAATTACACATGCTATAGGTAAGATATCGAGGTAAATTCTGTAGGGAAGAGTTTCAGAGCTGACAATTGACAAACAAGATAATAATCTATGCATCAAGAACTCTAAAAAGGCAATGCAAAGACAAGAACATTTTAACATTCAGTTGTCTGTGGAATTAGAATAAAAGATTCCATGTGTGCACTACTATCAATTTTAGGAACATCAGACAACAAGATACAGAAAGACAACATCCACTCAGGACCAGGAGATGCAAAGCCAGTACCACTAACCCACGCAAACAAAAAAATTTCAAATCCAATGCAAAAGATTCCATTAAGAAAATAAAGAAATACTAGCTGGATATCCTGAATTGTACTATTCTACCATCAACTGAACAAGTAGTAGTTTCCTCTTATTTAGTTTTACTGGATTATAAGTGAACACAAAAATACCAAATATAAGACCCATATAACAGTATCAACAATCACATAATAAACCAAAGGAAAGATGGTAAGTTAAAAAAAAAAGGGCAGCCCGGTGCACAAAGCATCCCACGTTAGCATCTACATAAGATACCTTATATACTACTCAATGTCAAGGTCAAAATCATACTTGTGATATTAATACTATCCGTTACTAAAGATGTTTCATATTTAATTTATTTTTATAAGCGAAAAACCAAGGTCAATCAAAGATAATCCTTTACTAAAAATCTCTCAGATTTAATCTGGTTTTAGCTGGGAAACTGAAAAGGAAAGGGATAGTAGTTCAATCTGTTCAAGAGTACAATGAGTATCCTAGGACTCAGATAATTAGGACAGAATCTCACCTGTACCCACCCAATGGAAGGCAAGTCTGTTCTCTAAGACAAGATTCTGAATCCCGAGTCCCAGACTTTGTTGTCTGATAAAAATAACACAATATGGGCAAATTTGATAAGTAAAATATCAGATACATATCCAGGATTTTTTAGGACCATTTCCAAATCTTTAGCAATGAAGAATCTTTAACCTGCATCACAAGATCAAAGTCGGCCACATCAACAGTGTATGATTTCTTTCGCTTCTCATTTCTCAAAGAAACCTGCACCATATAACAAGCAGAAGATACGTTAATGAAAATGTTTGTGGACACTTCCATTTCAAAATATTTGTCACCCTTCTTCACACAGCCAGAATATAATGACAAGTATCTTCGATACCCTCGCCCTCCAATTTTTTATTTGTTGATTATTTTGAAGACAGTAAGGTCTATTGTATGTGGCATATGAAACACCTTTAGAAAACAACATTGGGGAAATTTCGGATGACAAGAATTCTAGAAGAAGTTAGTAAGCATCCAACAAAAGGCACTCGTAAGTCGTAGTTAGAAATTATTATAGTAACTAAAGAAAAAGATCTTATGGACAAATTAAATGTGGAGAAGAGATTTTTTTTTGAGAAAGAAAATATGGAGAAAAGATTTACAAAGCTAAAAGACATAACAAACCTCTTGCAAAGCCAATGTGCTACTGTTCGAAAGCAAAAATACAGGAAAATTGTACGCCTTCCACATCAATCCAGATCCCTGCAAGTTGAGAATGACAACATTTACTTTATCTTACAGGCCCCATAATGCAAAGTCGAATAAAAGGACGAGTCATTTACAAGCGATTGCAAAAACATTTAATTTATTTATTTTGATTTAGTTGATAGATTTCCATTGCATATAAGATGCATACAAAAGATATAGAACAACAACAACAATAACATACCCAGTGTATTCCCACCAGGTGGGGTCTGGGGAGGGTAAAGTGTACACAGTCCATAAGTAGAGAGGTTGTTTCCGATAGACCCCCGGCTCAGAACAGATAACAATAACAAACAAAAATCATAAAAACAAACAACAAAAGAGATAACA
This sequence comes from Capsicum rhomboideum, assembly GCA_031232105.1. NCBI lineage: Eukaryota > Viridiplantae > Streptophyta > Magnoliopsida > Solanales > Solanaceae > Capsicum > Capsicum rhomboideum. The sequence continues at coordinate 52,256,656 of CP124707.1, forward strand.
CATCGCTTGATAATAAAAGAAACAAGACACCCACAGAATAACACTATAGACCACGAACACGAATCTGCCCAAGAAACAACAGGCACAGATACGAACAAACACTCCTTCCTACTAATACGGACGCCTTCCTACCCACTAACCTTCTACCCTAATCCGTGTCCTCCACATCTTCCACAAAAGATATAGAACCTTATACAAAATATAATTCTTTACAAACATACGACCGAGTGGAATGTCGTATTGCTCTAGGTAAAAGGACATTGATGACAAAGTTTTAAATCATACTCCCCGATTTCATCCTTAATGAACCATAAATCTTAGAGCATGCAAGGCAGCTTTCAAATAATTGGTTTAGCGGTTTCTTTCGTTAAATCATCAAGAAACCACAACAAAGAAAATAAAAAGGAACTTCGGTGTAATGTTGTGATCGGACTGCGTACAAAAGACCCTTGTGGTCGGGCCTTCCCCGGACCCTGCACATAGAGAGCTTTAGTGCACCGGGCTGCCCTTTTCTTTTTCTTTTTTTTTTCTGTGTACCGTTGCAGACTAAAACTTATAGACTAATCCTTTGACTCAATAATCGATAAATCACAACACAAAGTTTAGAAAAAGGAACCATATAATTCTTGGGATAACAGTGACAATGTGCATCATGAGGAGCTTGTGGATTTCATTTAGCTTAACATCAAACATTAAGGAACTTTAATGATAAATTTGGATGGAAGCATAGCGATGAAAAGGAAAGCACAGGAGTTAAAATGCACCATTAGTTTTTTTTATAATCAGTCAAACAAACAGAAGCATATGATCATAATAGTTCTCCACAACATACAGTTGGGTTCCATTCAAAACTGCCACTTTTATAAGGAGCGAATTCAGCTTGCGGAAACTTTCTATCAGGGGAAAATCCTGTAAACGAAAAGGACCATAGTAATTATTCAAATCCTTTGAAAGAATAATAAGAGAAAAATTAACTTAAATACTTACCTTTAAAGCCATTTTGAAGCTGAGAACCTGATTCAATTAATACACCAACAACATGCTTAGAAAAATCTGCATCATTCGATAACCTGAAACACAACACACTACCTGAAATCAGTCAAAGATAGAATGGTGTACCCATTATGCTTAGGCAGAAGTTCTACAAAGCAGGAAACTTGTACACTTATCAGATGTATGAAAATGACATCTCCATCCAACAAAACATTTTTTTTTTCATTATTTTTTTCTGGAAAAGGATCCAGATTTTGTGTTACACTATGATGCATAAACATCATCAAAATTCAAAAGGCAAATTCGATGGTGACACGAAAGCATGCATATCTCAAGAACATGCATACTCATGAGAAATTAGACATAAACCCTCGCTCACATGCCCGGCAGAGACCAAGATGCTATAAATGGAAATGTTCACCCTTTAGTAACTAAACGGAATTATGAAGCTTCTGCTCTCTGTCAATTGAATATATACTAGAAAGTCGTCAACAATATAGCAGCTGATATTTAATATGCAATATAAATATGCTGTAGAATACAAAAAACTTTATTAGCCTCTATCATGTCCAAGAAATGCAATTTAATGGACCTACTTTAAATAAAATCCAAGAAGTGAGCCAGTGTTTGACAACTATCGTAGCAAAACACAACTTGTAGTTTTAGGTGACCATTAAGTAATTGTTTACTCTTCAATTCGCTGTCACTCTCTAAACCAAGAGTACCCCTATGGTCTACTCCTAGTCACTATAGCAAACACGACCAAAACTTATCAATAACAAAATCACCACATCAAATAAAAGAAAGTTATTTTTTTTGATAAGTAAACTTAAGTGGTATGGACTGCGTACACTTACCCCCCCCCAGACCCCACGTGGTGGGAATATACTGGGTATGTTGTTGTTGTTGTTGTAAACTTAAGTTCTAAAAAATTTTCTGACTCATTGAGCTAAATACAAGCAGGGGGTTCGAACAGTTATCCATTAAGTTCAGTCGCCTAATAATATGTACATATTTTCTGACTCAAGCTCCATCAATAGAAATGGTTCCTTTTTTAACAGGAAGATCTGGAATTTTGTTTTCCTTTTCTTTGTTTGACAGGTCAATATTTGCCATCATCTAGAAATTCATTCATCAATCTATACCAAAAGAAGGAGAGTATAAGGTGCAAATTAAGCGGAATTAAAGAGTGGAACAGATTGGTGTACCACAACTCCATTAACCACTCAAAGAGGCTCAACTATTTGGCAAATGTGGGAAGGAATTTTTAGTAAAATGCTAAAAGAGAAACAATTTTTGCATCCAAAGGAAGGCAGAAGATACACAATCTTGTCCAAAAACAATACAAAGAGAGAAATTTACATGCCTTGCAAAGAGATCCTCAAATTGATCCATAGACACCAGTAATGCAGACGGCTCAGCCAACTTATTTGCAGTCTTGAACCTCGCAACAGGTGCAACTATGTTGGCACGCCCAGGGTCTAGCCATGCACAAGAAGAGTTAGACGAAAAAATTAAAAGCAGATGAGCCATCTCGTGGAACAAGAAAAATGCAACTAAATGCATACTTCGTACTTGAACAACCGATCTCCCCAGAAAGGTTAAGCAACCGTACACATGGATACCCGTCAATGGCCATGTACATTGACTTCTCAAGATCAGGAACTGACTGGAAAGAGTTCACTTGACCTGAAGCTGTTCAAATTAATAAGAATTTCAAAAACATATTATACAAAAGTATCGCTAAGAAGCTAAAGGAAGATAGAAAGACATGCATTCAAAGTGAATAAATTTGGCCACCCCAATAGAACTCTGTATAGGAAAATGCTTTCTGAAGTGTAGGGTAAAATTACATAAAGTGCAGCATGCTTGATTCTTCCTTAATTAGCACACACAAACTCAATAATCCTCTATCGAAAACAGCCTCTCTATCGCACCTCTAAGGTAGTGGTACGGAGTGCGTACACTTACCCTCCCCAGACCCCACTTTGCGGGAATATACTGGGTTTGTTGTTGTTGTAAACTCAATAATCCAATCAAAGCCATGAACCTTAGAATGACTAAAAATCCCAATTTTGTATTGTGTGCATCTTTAGGGATTTCCCCCAATAAAAGAAAACCCCCTGAGATTCACAAAACTCTTCATTATATAGCTGCATTAGCTTCCTTTCTTGTTAACTCCCTTATGCACTTATGCTCCAGCTTAAAAGAAGGCTTCCAATTACCTGAGGAGATGATCTACGCCAGTCATGACGTAAATTAGCTTCCATATTTCAAGTACATTAAATATCTCATGTTCATTATCATAGGAGAAATAGAAAACAAGATGATTGTCCAAAAGCCACCTCTTTGAAATAGTTGTAAGCTCATCCTTAGTTAATTCCTGTTACTATCTGTTTTTTGGTACTATTGGCCATTCTTGCACTTCTATTGCTTCTTTTTCTGGACTGCTTTGGACTATTTATTTCCTTGAGCTAAGGGTCTAGCGGAAATAACCTCTCTACCTCTGCGTACACTCTATCCTCCTTAGACCCCACTGTGTGGGATTAGATGGATACGTTGTTGCTAATACTTTAGTTCATTTTCCACCATAAGTTAAAATCTACATGTACACTTCATTTATCAAAAAAAGAAATAAAAAAAATTCTTAACTGTAACACTAACACCTCATTATTGTCAAAAAAATTGTATTATTTTCACAGCATAGACTAAATATTGCAAGATTCTCCAAACAACCAAGCTGCTGCAAGAAAATACAACAACAACAACATAAATTTTAAATTTATAGTATTTTTCATATTATTTTTCGAACATCTAAATTTTAAATATAAAATATTGAATTACTCTAATTAATTTTAGCTCCAAAAATTAGTCAAATTAACTCTCGTAAAGCGAAATGTGACAAGTAAAAATGAACCAACAGAGTACATATTACGAAAATAATAGGAAGGACCTGAGAAAGAGCTACGGAAAGCACTACATATAATACAGAAGATAAACATTAATATACTCCTTCCGTTCCCTTTTACTTGTCACATTTCGCTTCTCCAGAGTCAATCTACATGAACTTTAACCAAAATAATATTTTTATCCTATTAATACGAAAACGGATTGCAACTTATAACATGTTTCATATAGTTTTCGAACATCTAAAAGTTTAAATTTTAGCTCCGAAAATTAGTCAAACTGACTCTCATAAAGCGAAACGTGACAAGTAAAAATGAACAGAGATAGTACATATTATGAAAATGATTGCAACTTATAACATGTTTCATATAGTTTTCGAACATCTAAATTTTAATTTTTTTTTTTTTTTTAAAAATTGATCTAAATTTTAAATTTTAGCTCCAAAAATTATAGTCAAATTGACTCTCGTAAAGCAAAACATGACAAGTAAAAACAAACAGATGTGACTACATACTACGAAAATAATCGGAGTGACCTGAGAAAGAGAAGCAAAACCGAGCAATTAAGCAGATAAGAAAGACGAAAAGCTACATGAATTTTGACCAACATTTGATGAGAATATTGCAATTTATAATATTTTTCATATAGTTTTTGAACATCTAAATATTAAATTATTCTAATTAAATGTAGCTCCAAAAATTAGTCAAATTAACTCTCGTAAAACGAAACGTGACAAGTAAAAACGAACAAGGAAGTACATATTAACAAAATAATCAGAGTAACCTGAGAAAGAGAAGCAAAATCGAGCAATTAAGCATAGAAGAAAGACGAAAAGCTTTGAATTGTCCATAGTAGAAGCTTCTAGAAACACTAAACCCTACACCATGGACCCGGCTCACTCCAGTACAGAGCTTTGTGTTTTCTCTCTATCCGGTTCACGGGTTCAGGACTGTTCGGAGAATGGGAATATTCCGGTGATCGGAGATCGTCAACGGCGACGGCGACGGGGAGCTGGAGTTTACTTCTGCTGGATTTTGAAAGTATTTATATGTGGATGATAAAGGAAAGTAATGAGAATGTTTTATTACGTTAATCTCCCAGGTAGTTTTTGAAATTACACTATCTACCTTGTGGTTGTTTTGTTGGCGCTTTAGTCCCATTGGTTTTATTCTTCTCGATTTAGTCCTTCTTTTGGGCTTGATTTGTGCTTCAAGTACATTGACGAAAGTGACAATTTTGTGGAAACATCCTTCCCATCTCCCAATTTATTTGTTTAGGTAATTATTATTATTTTATATGAGTCAAGAAGAAGACAATGAATGAAATATTCAGCAAGTCGCTATAAAAGATCGAATGAGTCCTAGTGAAACTAGTCGTCTATCAAAAATACTCTTTTTAACTCCATGAAGTAGAGAATAAACTTTGAGTATATTGTACCTTTTCAAGACCTCACTCGCGAAATTTCACTGGTATATTATTATTATCATAAAGGTTAAAATTTGATGGTAAATATTCTTCATTCTTAATCGAACCTTCAGTTTTAATCGAAGGTGACAAGTTCGAATCTATAGAGAGCATTGTACCTCCTAAAAGAGACCTCTAAATAAGAATTTGGGTTAATCATATTCCAAAACAGACCTTGTCTGAGGAGCTTTCATTCATTTTTCTCTCTTGATGACTGAATTCACAACCTTAAATGGATGAAAAGTAAATTCACTCCATAAATTAGGGACCAAACCCGAAAAAACAAATATAAAAACCCGCCCCCTCCAAATCAAACCAAGCGCAGAAACAGGTAAAATCCAGTTCGAATAAACAAAACAAAAAATTGAAATCTCAGAAAGATTAATAAGCTCGATAATCTATCAACTCTAAACATCAAATTCTGCTATTTACAAGTAAGCGACTTTTTTCTTTAATCTCTATTAAAAATTCAAGTTGTTTATTTTAATTGATTTTAATTGTGTTAGCCTTTGAGCAGCTGAATTTTGTCGAGCTGTATTGTAATAGAGAATAATTTGGAGTATTTTATGGCTGTTTATTGTTTAATCTGCTGTTTTTAAAATTAGAAAAGAAGAAGTGTATAAATAGCAGAAGCGTTTTAATTTTTGTTTTTTTTAGTTTAGTTTTTGGTGTTAGGAGGTGCGAAAGTTTGGTCGTAGTAGGCTTGAGGATGGGTAGAGGTAGGCCTTGATAGGAGGTCGTAAGATATGATGCATATTTAGCTCATCGAGGACATTGACCCTTGATAGGAGGGCGTTAGAGGTTGGTTGTAATAGGCTTGAGGAGGGGTAGAGGTAGGTGTAACAACTATTGGGGTGAGGTGATTAGGCAGGATACGACGCATGTCCAGCTCATCGAGGATATTGACACTTGATGGGAGGGCGTGAGAGGTTTGTCGTAGTAGGCTTGAGGAGGAGTAGAGGTAGCTCTAAGAAGTATTGGGGTGAGATGATTAGGTAGGATATGACACATATGCAGCTCATCGAGGATATTGACCCTTGATAGGAGGGTATGAGAGGTTGATTGTAGTAGGCTTGAGGAGGGGTATAGGTAGGCCTAATAAGTATTGAGGTGAGGTGATTAGGTAGGATATGACGTATCTTCAGCTCATCAAGCATATTGACCCTTGATAGGAGGGCATGAGAGGTTGGTTGTAATAGGCTTGAGGAGGGGTAGAGGTAGGTCAATGAAGTTTGGAATGAGATGATTAGGCAGGATATAACACATCTCCAGCTCACCAAGGACATTAACCCTTGATACAACAACAACAACATCAACATACACAGGTCTGGGGAGGGTAAGTGTACGCAATACATACCACTACCTCAGGGGTGAGATAGAGAGGCTGTTTCCGATAGACCCCCGGCTCAACACAAAACAGTCTATTAGGTAGGATATGACGTATCTTCAGCTCATCAAGCATATTGACCCTTGATAGGAGGGCATGAGAGGTTGGTTGTAATAGGCTTGAGGAGGGGTAGAGGTAGGTCAATGAAGTTTGGAATGAGATGATTAGGCAGGATATAACACATCTCCAGCTCACCAAGGACATTAACCCTTGATACAACAACAACAACATCAACATACACAGGTCTGGGGAGGGTAAGTGTACGCAATACATACCACTACCTCAGGGGTGAGATAGAGAGGCTGTTTCCGATAGACCCCCGGCTCAACACAAAACAGTCTATTAGCATCAAGCACAAAGCTGTAAATTTGTATAAGAAAAAACTGCAGGAAGGTATAAAATCTTACTCACACCAAAATGCAGTTAACTTATGAGGAAGAGGAGGAGGAACCATCGTTAAGGAGGTCATCATAGGGATCACGACGACCGGGGACTTGGCTGATTTGAGGATCCCAAAATAACTGGGCATTATGCCTATCAGATGTCCAGAAACCATAAGGACGAATTGGATAGCTTCACATCTCCAATGTTTTCTTGGTCCTCTCCTTCGTTGCGTACACATGTTCCCTGAACTTCCTATCCCCCTCTTTCAGATCCTCCATTAATCTCAATATCAAGTTCTTAGCAAATTCCATTATGAATCCCATCCCTTTTTTTCCTTCCTTTTGCTGGTGTTTCATTCAGAAAATCGACGGGGCCGCGATTTGGATAAAACATGTATTACCATATTTTTGTTTCCCCAAGGTTGCTAAGTGATGAGGGAATAAAAGGCATCAAAGAATCACATTATCAGGTCTTCCCAGAGACTCAAAATTGTTGCAACGTTTTGAAAAGCCTTTGACTGACATGATATTAATGGAGTGAATTTCCTATGTATGCAGAACTTACTGAAAACCATATACAAGCAATGCATGTTTCCAAAGTTACTCAGAACTTAGTAAAATAAATCTTCATATTATTCATGAACAGAAGTGGGATTAACAAACACCTAAGAAGGGTATGTACCATTTTCACTTAGTTATCTAACATCGGACTTATCCAAAACCCCATCACTTGAGAGATCATCCCACTTTGATATTTCGGTCTGAGCAGCAGAAGAACTGGCATCAACATGACTGAAATCATTGATTTGCTCGTCAATAGGGATGGTACTGTTTCCTTCCGGAAAATCTTGAATGACAGCCTCTTGGAGATGAAGTGCATACTCCAGATTCCATAGCACCTCACCCATAGATGGCCTATCAACACCATAATCAGCTAAGCATTTCTCCGCTGTTTCTCCAAACTTCCTGAGGGAATCTGGTCTTATTTTGCCCAGAAGATTGGGATCTATGATTCATTCTAGTTGTCCGTTGTAGAGGTAGGTCAATGAAGTTTGGAATGTGGTGATTAGGCAGGATATAACACATCTCCAGCTCACCAAGGACATTAACCCTTGATAGAAGGGTGTGAGAGGTTGGTTGTACTAGGCTTGAGGAGTAGAGGTAAACCTAAGAAGTATTGGGGTGAGGTGATTAGGCAAGATATGATGCATCTCCAACTCACCGAGGAGGCGAGGACATTGACCCTTTATGGGATGTCGTGAGAGGTTGGTTGTAATAGGCTTGAGGAGGGGTAGAGGTAGGCCTACGCAGTATTGGGATGAGGTGGTTAGGCAGGATATGATGCATCTCCAGCTCACCGGAGGACATTGACCCTTTATAGGAAGGTGTGAGAGGTTGGTTGTATAGGCTTGAGGAGGGGTAAAGCCGTAAAGGTAGGTCTAAGAAGTGTTTGGGTGAGGTGTTAGGCAGTATATGGCGCATCTCCAGCTCACCGAGGACTTGACACTTGATAGGAGGGTGTGGAGGTCGAGGATTAGGGTAGAAGGTTAGTTAGTTGTTAGGCGTATTTCGCGTTCCCTTTCCTTTCTTTCCCTTATATTTAGATTTCTATCACTACATGTTGTTCCAATATCTTATTACCTTGCTGTTGTTTCTATTTGTTGCTATTACCTCTTTCCACTGTTTGCACAGCTGAGGGTCTTTCGGGAACAGTCTCTCTATCTTTTCAGAGGTAGGGTAAGGTTTGCGTATAATCTACCTTCTCCAGACCACACTTGTGGGAACACACTGGGTTTGTTGTTGTTGTTGGTGGTGTTTTGATTAACTGAACTTCACACTATTGTATTTACAATTAGAAGTTTTTTATTTTTTCCTTTTTGTTGTGTATACTTTGAAAACTTTCTGGCCTGTTATATTTTTCTTTTCAGATGAAAAGTAGGAAAATGGTGCTTTGTTATTGTATTCATTTATTTTTTGGGTTTTCTTCTAACTTTATTTTTGGTGCTGTATTAACACAGAGCATTGCAATGGATAAGAGAGCATTATACCGGGCAAAGCTGAAAGAACAGAAGCAGAAGCGAATTGATTCCCCTCTTGTAAGGTAGGAGTCGATAAAGATTTTTTTTTTTTTAATGTTTTCATTTCTTGGTGTTAAGTTGTGCTTAGTAAAAGACTAAATTCCTCGCTATATGCCCTTTAAAAAAATCATGTCCGGAAACAAGCTTTCTGAAAAAAGTTCTTTCCCATCCAAAGATATTTTGAGTATATGGAAACTCGATGCTTTTTTTGATAAGGTAAAGATAAGAGTAAAGGGGATGTGGAAACTCGTTGCTCATAAGGAGTAGATAGTGTTGATGGTTTTGTTGATGGTTATATCAACATGCTGGTTTCTAGAATTTAGCCTATGGTTTCACTTACATGGCTGCAGTTGCTTTCATCTTTTCTTAATACCCAAATCAGTATCTATGTGTGTTCTCTTGATTTTGATGTGGAACTAGTTTTGTGTTTCACATAGGAAGTTTTTATCTGCATTGTATTTGATCTTTTACATGATTGGACGTGATTGCAACTAATACCTAAGACAGTTTTGTATTTACAATCCTAGTTAAAGGTCCATTGTTTTCTAGTTTTAACTGTTACGACATGTATCGGTGTATCATGACAATGACGATCTGGCTTTGTCTAATGTAGAGTTGTCAGCACTAACTTATCTGAATCTCACTCCCAAGTCTTGACTTTTTTATAAGTTGTGTGAAACCACAGGTACAATGAGCAAGATCAGCCTGTATGTAGAGTGTGTGACGTTGTTCTGAAATCTGAATCACAGTGGCCTGGACATCAAGCTTCTCGTAAACATCATGAGGTAAGATCTTACTATTTGATGTTTGGTCTTAGCTTTTTGCGTACTGGAATTTGTAGCATGCTAGTCCAAGCTTAGTAAACTGGTCACACTGTATGAGTTTTCTGCTGGTCATCTATGTTTATCATGCATGTATTATATACCCTTTGATGTGCTTGTTAACAGCCTCTTTAGTTCTTGATACTCATCTTTTGTTTCTTTTCCTTAAGATATGACATGTAAGATATGTGCTGCGCACTTCCCTGCTAAGATTGATTCTTATGTTTGTACACAGGCCATAAGTAATCTCAAAGCTAATGCTGCTGCCGCGAAAAACCCAAACAATGTAAAAAGCGATCCTCCAAAGGAGTCGCCTAAAATCAAGCCTGAAATTTCTGAGGGCGTAAGCCGTAAAGAACCTGAACCTTCTGCTGCATTGTCCAAGCCTCATGCATCATCTATGCTTCCTCCCAATTTTTTTGACCAGCAAGAGACAAAGAGGCCAAAAATTGGTAAGGTGCCTCTGTGGGAATTCATTTTTTTATAGAAGTTTTCTGTATAGAAAATTTCAACAGTTGGTTCAAGTATGATGATAGCTTAAATGTATTCCGTGATATGAATAAAAAACACATTCTATGATTTTGCAAGTTGTAATCTTAAAATCCACGCCCCATGGATGTATGGTGAGTCTTTGCTGGGTCCATTTGCTTAAGTTTTAAAATATTTGCTTAAAAGGAAGAATATGTTACTATGAGAGAAAGAGATAAAAAGGTGGGGGATAGGGAGAGAAATAAGTAATTCTGCTGCTATTTGGTGTTCCCTGATTTGGCCTCTCTGTACTTACGTATGCAAGACTTAGGTATCCAATGATATCTGTGATTCACCTTTTATATACTTTGTATTAGGACTTGGATGTTCCGATATGAAAGTTGTTTTACTCTCTCATTGTCAAGGATGACTTATCGTTCAGTTTTCATGTTTCAGAGAAAGATTCTGCTAGGTCGGTGGGAGATCATGTATCAAACAGAGATCCTCCAGTTTCAGATCGGACTGAAGAGGTTGAACCGTCTTTGGCAAGGTCTAGCATTCGGGGCCTATCTACTTCCAAGAATGCTGAGACTAGAGGCATGGAGAATCAGCGATCTGGTGAAAACGGACCGATGTCAAAAGTGAGTTCTGGTTCAGATGCTAAGCAGGTCAACGGAGCTCTTCCTGCAGGTTTCTTTGACAACAAAGATGCCGACTTACGTGCTCGTGGTATTACACCGGTCAAACCAGATGTCAAGTAAGATTTGATAACTTGCTAAGCAGGCCTAGTTCCTTACTCTTTGATTGTTGTGTCTTCAACTGTTTTCCTGTTTTTCTAATACTGGTCGAGCTCAGATGGGATCTTTCATTTCTTATCCAAATGTTCCTTTAACCTGAACCAGAAATCCAATTACTACCCAATATGAATAAACTATCCAAATGAGAAACACCACTTTCTGCTGGCAATATAGATATAATGCCGGATGTGCTCTCTTTCAGAGTCACAAGAGCTATAAGGCTCATTTCTCTTCCATTTGTTCCTCCAACTTTCAAAGTGTATTCATGTTTCTCCTAGATTGCAGCCTAGGCAGCGCCATTAGCTCTATCTTCTTCATGATTACATTTAATCAGATGTGCTGTAACTGTCTTGGTTCAGTGGTGCGATTGAACTGCTACAAGTGCACTGTGCACTATATTCTGGAAATGTCTGCAACTGCTGAAGCTATGAAGCAGCCTTTGATAATACTGCTCTGAATGTAATTAAAATATTACTGTTGCATCATAAGTAAATCCTTCTAGTTTTTTATGAGCTCCTTCAGATTTTGGAGTAGATAAATCCATCTTACTTCTTATACGACTACTGTGTTCTCTGAAGTGTCTTAACTGATCTAGTCATAGGCTTAGCCCCCCCGCGATTTCAGTTTTGCTCCTCCACGCATGCTTTATGTTGACTCTAATGACTTCATTGCAGGGATGAGTACAAAGAATTTGAGAAGTTAATCCAAGAAGACTTAAAAGAGGTTGACAACCGTTTAGAGGAAGAAGAGGTCATCTTTTATTACAATATGCTTGTTGAGCCTTCGGTAAATTTTCTATCCTGTTAAACCATGTTATTGACCCGCTTTTGCCATTTATATTGCAGATTGATGCTGCAGAAATGATTGAAGAGGAAGTATCTGTCGAACAGAGGTCAGTTTCTCACATGACGAAAACTGATTTAGTCCTTTCCGAAAATTTTGCTATATTTTGCTTACAACTTTTATATTGCATGATTTCAGGGGCATTAAGGAAAGACTGGAGATGTTGAAGCGGAAGAAGATGGAACTTAACGCTGCCAAGTCTTCGTTAGGAACCCGAGAAAGTAAGATTGCAAATAAGGAGTCTAGTGATGACGAATCATCAAGTGATAGTGACGATAATCTTACTGTGGACTGGAGAGCTAAACATTTGTGACCCGTCTATGCTGGTAGTACATATTCTCTCGTCTCTCCCTCATCGTCATATTGTGAACTACGTTGCTCATACTCTCCTAAAATGCACTATTTTGGAGGATTGTAACACCCCGAGCTTTCAGGCTAGGATTTGAACTTGTACGCGTATAGGCCCAAATCCGATGATTTCTAATTGAATATAAGTGTTAAGATCAATTCTCTAGTGTGGTTAGTGCTTTGAATATGAATTATGGTCATAAGAAACCTGTAGCACAAAGTTGAGTTAAGAGCCTTTCTTTCGATTGAGTTTTTGTATAAATTCTTATTAGGGTCAACTTCAGATCTTTATGTCCATTTAATTCCTTTGATGAATCAGGGTTAAAGCGATGTTTGATTCTTATGAGATCTAAAATTTATTGATTTATTCATGCGTTCTCTTCACTTATGTTCCTATTTTATGTAACTCATGGCATATGAACTCCTATAATTCTTGATATGGATTTAAGAAATTCATGAATCCTACAAGTTTTGAGATATTATGAATTCTTTTGATGTTATGGAGTTTATGGATTTTTAATGATAACATGTTTTTGAAAATGCTAATAACATTGATTTTCTTGCATCTTTCACAAAGACCCAATTTCCATGATTTTACCCTTTGGGATAGAATATCCCATTAGTTAATTTTTGGGCATGTCTTGGAAAGTAGTCACTGTCATGGAGTTTCAAATTACATAGGTGAAACTTCGTGACAATATCCTGGAGTTTAACCTGTGAAATTTGCAATTTCATGACAATGATTATTTTCTAATTATAGGAGTTAACTAGTCACTTCTCGAGCATGTCTTGAAAAAATAACTATTGTCATGGAGTTCTAAGTTCCACCGATGAAGTTTCTTCGATTTTGAAATTTAAAACATCATGATAATAATTATTTTTCAATTAAAGAAGCTAAAAATTAATTATTTGTGAATTTTATCCCATCATTTTGGAGTGGAGGAGGAATAAAGCGCTTCCTGCCAAAGGCGTTTCATTTCCTTGGCATCTCACTACCTTAATTTTTTTTCCAAGTGGTAACATAATGTCTGCCAAAACATTATACAACAATGACTCATTTCCTTGTCATCTCGTTTACCTTAAAACTTGATCCACTTCTATATTTCCAAGCAGACATTTTATCAGTTCCTTACTTTTCAATAATTAACTAAAATAATATAATTTAATTTGTTACTTTGCTCATTGGCCAACAAGTGTCTTAAGGAGTTCAGAAAACACTGTAACCACTAATGACTTAGATATATTATTAAATTAATATTCATCTCAAAGTGTAATTCAGAAAACTTTTATGGTAAACTTTTTAAGTGCTTGTTTGCTAGTTGTCTAAAATATGATATTCTCTCCGTTCCAAAATAATTGTAATGTTTCACTTTTTGAGAGTTAATTTGATTATTTTTCAAAGCTAAATTATATTAGATTAATTCGATGTTTTAAAATTAAAATTTAGATATTCAAAGATTATACGAAAAGTACTATTAGTTGCAATTTCTCATATCAATATGATGAACAAATACATCTTAAAATTTTGGTCAAAATTTATATCATTTGACTCTCAAAAAGAAAATTATGACAAGTAAAAAGACGGACGGAGTAATAATTAACAATAAAAATTCCATTTGATAAGCCGACCAAGGTTTCTACATTCTACTGGTCTATTATTCAAATGTAGACCAATCTTGTGGCTTTTAAGAATTTTTCTTTAAAAAAATTATTAGGGGTCAACGATGAAAATGGGCAACTCAAAAGAGACAAATATAGGGAGTGGATTGGCCAAAAAGACCAAGAAAAAAGGGTGCCAATAAAAAATAATAATTTAAAGATAATTGTTGAATAAATAAATATTGATAAATGGTAGTATGGTACTCTATCCGTCCATTGACACAACTCTAAGGAGCAATAAATAGAATGATAATTTAACCATCCCTGCTTTGACTAATAAATTTAATGTTTTTAAAATGCATCAGAAAAATGACTATTGATAATTATAATGATAAATTAGGAACTAAGTTATAAATTAGCTTTTAATTTTTCAAATTACAAGTAAATTGTGACATTTATTTATAGTGAACAAGTAAAGTGGATGAAAGGAGCATTTGAAAGTTGAAACGTCAGTTTACTATGTTTGCCTTGGTAAATAGCAACCCGAAAAATTAACTTAATAATACTCTTCTATTTCAATTTATGTGATGATGTTTGACTAAACACGGTTTTTTTTTATAAAATGCCTAGATCTAATAGGGGAAATATAACTCATGTAGTAACATAAAATTTAAAGAAATATTAAGCCAAAGAAACAAAAGGAATATGTGAACCACAATTATTAATTAGCTTCTTATATGAAACTTTACATTAAAGAGCTTGTGCCTTTTTCAGGTCTTGCATGAGAGGTTCATGCAAAAGGAGATGTGAATGAAGTCCTTTTCCCTTGGGGTACATAATAAAGGAAATTTCCTGACCACAAGATTCAAGTCTAATTGCCTATATTGAAAATTTATTAATTACAAATGGGATGTGTGGTATTTTGATTGTTTCATCTGATATCGGATAATTCTACTCATCAAGACTTGGGAGAAGAAATTGTTGAATGTCTTTTGCTTTCAATGAAGTCTAAACCTGAAACCTCATGATTCGCCGCTTACTTTATTGATCGGCCTGCACTACACCCTCGATATAGCTTCACCTAAAATTATTTAGAGGATTTTAGATTAAGCTTATAATAAGTATTTATGCGTCTTTTTGTTTCTCACCCGCTATTTGGTATCTGGCATGTACCCGCATTGAGATTTGAGGCCCCATTAATTTGAATCCGCGCATTGCAGGACCCATTTCTATACACTCCTAAGAGGGTGTGGTTAAGCTTATAAGTGTCTACACGTTTAATAAACAGAAAAGTGTTCATAAGTCCATAAACCTCCAACTCCTCCCATTCCATTTTCATCATCATCTTTTTCATGTAACAATAATGTTAAATTTATATTAATTTCTTCTAAATACAAACTTTAACTCTTTCACATAAGCTAAGCCTAAGTGTTGGATTAATTAGAATAGCAATTTGTGGTCTTCAACATACTACACTATAATCTAAAGCCATGTTAGGTCATGAACAAATTAAATTAGCAGCTAGCATCATCTATGGCTGTTAAGCATTACTCAAATTAAGTTGTTGAGTGGGTTTAACACTTTCAACTTGGTTAATTTGTTAATTAGTCCATTAAGTGGGAGGTTTTGCACATCACTACCATAAACCTAAAAGACTTTTGAGTTTGATGGTTTTTAAAGTGTATAACAGTTAGTGGTTTATGCCTCCTTAGATTTCCACTAGCACATAGCCCATTTGTGGTTTGAGTTTTTATTTTTTATTTTAAAATAAATTAATACTAGTATTCGGAGTTCACTGACATTTGGTATGACTAATTCAGATTCATGCAGAGTAAAGCCTTTAGGAATTTTTGGGCACGAGGAGTTTTGCTAAGATAGAGAGATTTCCAAATCAGACTTCAAGTTGTGTGTCGCATGTTAAGAAGGTAGAGACCGCTAATTAGGCTTTGCCTTAATTTGTATCTAATTAGGTTGAATAAGATTTAGATTATAAGTCCGTTAAATTCATTCTCGAATGATTCGTTCATTCTTGAGGCTCGAACCCCACTACTAAGAAAATGCGATTACCAATGAATCCGTTAGAAATTGACTCATCGGAAATGTTTTCAACGAACTTTCCATCGAAAATTCCATAGCCCCGTTGATGTTATCAAAGAAACATTTGTCGAGAATTCACATTTTTTTAGTAGTGTCAGAGACAAATTTGCTTAAGAGTGGAGGAATCTTGTCCATCTCACCACAATCCTTGGTGATCCTTTTTTTCTTCAATTTGTTTTAAAATGTTTAAACCTTCTATCTTTCTTGTCCATTTATTTTTAATTAAATATAATATAGAGCATAATTAGTTTTGAGCTTTAATTTATTGTCATTAAAGAATAACAGTTGGTGGTTTATGCTTTCATATATGGGCTTCCCATTTTAAGTTGCTTGTTTTTGATAATTCTTCAAAAAAAAAAAAAAAAGTCTTTTGTCTATTTATTTTATCTAAATAAGACAAACATAGAGGATAATTAGTTTAAAATTTTATTCTTATAAAGTATAACAGTTAGTGGTTTATGCCTTCATATATATATATTCCCATTGGCAGAGTTTATATATGTGGTTCACCATTTCCAACTTCATTAATTTGCTCTAAAAAGTTTAGACTATTTTCTTTATTTAATATGACATACTTGGAAGTAATGGGCTACATCAAATACCTTATTTGAAGTGGAGTTAAAATAACCTTTGGGATTAGAAGAACTAATTGAAGTTGTTAAGCAAAAAGTTATCAAACATCACTCTCCATTAAGGCTTAATGTGGAGTTTAATTAATTAAGTAAAAATACACGACGTGAAAAATATGTCGACTCTATTTATGATACATAGCTACAATTTCAAAAATTTATGAAACATAGCTACATTTTGAATTTTGCAAGCAACTACACAATACATGCATACATGTTGATGCAAATCTTTCACGCGTTTTTAGCTGATTGTGCTAATACACCTGATATTTGTTTGAGATAGTTGATATCCATCCAATACGCTGGCCTGAATACAACTCTTTCGTAAATACAGTTGATACCCGCATGATATGACAAATGTCGCTACATTTCATAAATATACAACATGTACTACGTTTCGTAATGGTACTCTAAATTATAGCTATTAGATCATGGGCGGAACCACCTATATCAAAGGGTAGTCAGGTGCACATCCTTCGTCGAAAAATTATGTTGTGTATATAGGCTAAATGTTAGCTATTATGAGTGTGTATTTAATTTTGCACACCCTTAACGCAACTGAAAAAAAAAATTGCACACTCTTCGTCAAATTCTGACTCCGCCACTGTATTAGATTAAGTCTAGCAATAAGATGAAGTTACTATTTTATATTTGTGTGTTCAATAGTAAATTCATAAGATAAGTACACTTAATTGTTCGAATAGGGATTGATTAAAGATGAAAATATTTTAATATTTGATTACACTTGAAAGGATAGAAATTGAAGAGTCACAGTTCGTATGCTATTGATGATGTAAAGTTATTTTGGTTTTATTACAATAAAGTCACTATATCATTTTATATAACGAAAATTCACTCAATTTTACCTAAGTATCATTAAGGGGAAAAAATATCAAACTATTTTAAAACTAGCTATTGCCTGCAACATCTTTATGTATGTAATTATAATTAGCTTGATGTCCGACTAATTACAGATTCACGTTAGAAAATCTCACATTAGGGGCAAATCACGCTCCAACAAGGACAACTTGGTGGCCAGGGCTCGAATCAAGACCTATGATTAACAATGAAGGGATACTTATCACTTTATAAAATCTTTATTTGTTATAACTTAGTGACTTTATATGAATACTTGGTGATCACTTTACTTATAGCCAAAATAAGATAAATAATCGTATGGTTGTATTATAACAGAATTCTCAGCTTCATTATGTTCTTGTTTTTTTTTTTTTGGGAAAATTGCTAACTAGATTCCTGATAATGCATGCACTTATCAAATATTCAATGATTATACAAGTAGATCAAATGGGAAACATGACTAGTGCAATTTGGTGCTTTGCTAATTCTATTAGCTTTCCTTTCTCTCCATTGGCAAACTATACCTGATCCGTTCCATTTTATGTGACATCATTTGACTTGACACGGAGTTTAAGAAAAAAAAGACTTTTAAAACTTGTGGTCCAAAATAATAATTCTTAGAAATTTGTATGCTTATAAATCATTTCATTAAAAAGGAATTTTAAAGTTAAATTGTTACTAATTATAGTAAGACGCCATTTTTTTTGGGACGAACTAGAAAGGAAAGGGGGCTACATAAAATGGGGCGGAGGGAGTATTTTTATTTTATTTTTTGATAAAAGTGATATTCCAACCAACTCCAACTTGCCTATATTTCGATTGATTTTGCAGCTACATGCTACCTTACGTGAGTTTAGACTAATTTTACGGGATGCTGCTATCTCCAACAAGATATGTGTAAACTAGTGTGTTACTTCCTCCGTTCCAATTTATGTGACATACTTTCCTTTTTAGTCTGTCTCAAAAGAATGTCATCTTTTATTATTTGACAACTATTTAATGACACTATACCCATTTTATCCTTATTGGGTCTCACTTAACAAGAAAAGACAATTAAAAAATAAACATTAAAATGACATCAATAAAGGTAATTTAGTAAGCATAACAAAGTCTTTTCTTACTTTTAGAATTCCGTACCCGGTCAAATTATATCACATAAATTGAGATGAAGAAGGTATTAATTAGAAAAGTTTTTTTTTTAAAATCTGATATTCAATAACCGTATTTTGATCCGACTAATTTTGAATCAGTGCGCCGAAAAATCCCACAGCTTAAAGAAAGTCCAACTCTCCTGTTGTTCCTCAGTAGCTCGGTAGTAGAGCAGTTTCCAAGTCACCAACACAAAGAGCATATACGAAGAAAGTAAAATAACAATTTGATTTTTCAAAAACCAATTTAGTTGGCCGATTATTTTATATTAGAGGAGAAAGTAAAATATGGTTGTAGTAATTTGAACATGTCAAACATATATATCTTGATATTGCGTGCATGCGTGCGTGTATCCATATAATATACTCTCTCCTCCGCTACAAGAAAAAAAAGAGTCAGCGAAGGATAAAATTTCATGTCTAGTAAAACAGTAAAAATCTCATGTTAATCTTATTTAGTGATCAATTATAAGAAACTTCAATTAGCTAAGGATGATTTAGGGATGAATTAACTAAGAATTACTGATAAATTCGATAGCTAATTGCATGTTTTTTAGTAATGCTCCTTTGTGTAATATTATTTCTTGTTAGTCCACTTAAAAAATAAATATTTTTATATATGAAGATAGTTACTTCAGACTTTCACACACTTAATAATAATCTTTTTATAGATTTGTAATTCTATATATAAATGTTATGATAAATTTAAAATATTAAGTTTCAAAAGTCTTTTTTTACTAGACAACAATTAAACTTACATGCCAAGGCGTTCAAGCCGCCAGGACAACTAATTTGTTATTTTATAATCTCTTTTGGTAATTAAATTCAAACACCAATATTTATAAGCATATTATATTTTTAGATCACAATATATTATATATTATATATTATATATACTTGTAATATTAAAATAACAAGTGGTTAATTTATGTGCGCATAAACTCACGTGACATCACAATACAAACTCACGTACGTAATAGTATCACAATTTCCCTCCGAGATGGAACTAGCCTTTCCCCATATGGATTCGATCAAATTCAATAACTTTAATTTAAACTTTGTATTATTTTACAAAATTTATTTGTAACAACAATAATAATATACCTAACATAATCTCACATAATGAAGTCTGAGGAGGACAGAATGTACATAGAATAGACAGACCTTACCTTTACTTTAGAGGTATGTCGTTTCTGATACAAAACCTATTTAATATGTATAAAATATTTAGTAATTTAAAACCCATAAATTTTAAAAACCTAAAATATAATCTCAAATACATAAGTTTCAAATTTTAATACCGCCTCTGATAAAATATTTAAACATAAAAAAAAAAAAAATATTAAAAAAATTGTGGTGGAGTTAATTTGAATTGCATATAAATATATAGCCACACACCTAGCTCTTTCTCAACAGTTCATCAAAATCTCTCTATCATATATCTCTATCGACTCTTCTTCGATAGATTTCAAGCATTGAACACGATCCAATTCGTTTCGTAGTTGTAGCTTATTGGTCTGAGATTCTCCATTGAGTGCTTCGTACTTACGACTTAGATAATACACACACACATATATATGTATCTAATTCTCAGGCTCATATATAGTTACGTTGAAGCCATATAGATTTTTCTTTCAGACATTTTTGCCTGAATTTTCTCGTGATCTTTTCAGTTTCCAACTTCCTCATCAAGTCGGTAAATTTTACTGCTACAAATTCAATTTATCCACCACGAACTCTCGAGAAAAGTTTCAATTAGCACAATTCAACCAAAACAACATTATTCGTCATGACGATAGCAGAAGAAGTACTGGAGATGGACAGTAATAGAGATCGAGCAGAGTATGAAGTTGAGGATGTACGAGATAAGATGGAATCGTCTAGAGGAAGTCGATTCCAACTGATCGAAAACGATCTTGTTGGAGTCGATAATTTGTTTCGTAGACGGAGAAAAATTAGCAGGCAAAGTGTACTTAATGGCCTTAAGGATTTCGTTATTCATCCTGAAAACAGGTGCGTTCAGCTAACTCTCGCTACAGCACGTTTCACTTTCTCTCTCTACTGTAACAACGGCCTTAAAAGGATATCTCGCTCGTTTGGTATGAGGAATAAGGGATAGTTAATTTCGCGATTAATTTTAGAATGAGTTTATCTCATGTTTAGTTTCGATAAATTTGTAGGATAATTTATCCAGGGTTTAGTTCCGAAACTAGTTATCCTGAGATTGTAATGTTATTTTTATCCCATATTCAGGGTGGAATAACAATCCGGGATAAAATTCCCGAGAAAATTTGTTTTCCAACCAAACGTTCCTTGAGGTGGGATAACAATCCTAGAATAACTAATCCCAAAATAGTTAATCTCACGATAGCTTGTTTTCCAACCGAACAAGCCCTCAAGGTTTTACTATTCATCATGAGAACAGGTGTTTAACTCTCTTTCTCTCTACTGCGTGCTTAACTTTCTCTCTCTAAAGCGCATTTAACTTTCTCTCTCTACTATAATGCTTACAACAATGGTGAAGACGAGAGAATTAATTTTACCTTTTTTTTTCCTTTTTAAATCTCTTGTGAAATCAGAGTCGTGAATTAGAAGAGAAAAACCGTTATTTAACTACTTTTTGAGATATAATTAGTACTTGCTATTAATAGAATAAATAGATAGTTCTATCTATTAGGGGTAGTTAGATGCCCGAGCTAAATTATCGTGAGATTATAGTCCTTGAATTATAATATACGCAAGATTCAATAAATTTATACCATTACTAAACTCAATATAAATTTTATCTCAAATTTAATTCTAAGATACCCCACCTTATTTCGCGTACCAGACTATCACTTTTTGTTACAATCCAGGTGTTCCATCCAACTTACGTACACTTCGATTAATTCCATTATGTACCTATTACTTCTCACAGTATAGACACTAGCTAGGTAACTCTGTCTACAAATATTTTTTGACTCTGTTAAGGCCTCAATCATGATTCTTAACCTATTTCATTGACCATTACTATTAATCAATACTCCTTCTAGTCCATATTAAGTGAATTGTTGGAGTATGACACACTCCTTAAGAAAAATATTTAAGGACATAAATTATATGCTACTTTTCACGATTACCCTTTTAATTATTCTTAAATTATTCTCCTAAAAAATATGAAGTACTTAAAAACATCATTTAATGAAAGGGTAAATATGGAAAAAAGTTTCAACAATTCTCCTGGACTTTAAAAACTTCACTTATTTTGAACTATGAAAAAACTCTCAACAATTCAATTAATATAGACTAGAGGAAGTATAGTTTTTCACAATATTAAGTTAAATTGACCTAAAATAAGAGGCAATTCTTCAAAGAAAACCTGGTAACTTGAAAAATAGAGTAATGAATCTCCATAGTGAGTTAATTGTATGAAACTTATAGTATAATTTTCTCTAGTCATGAGATCGTACATATAACTTTAAAAATTTTAAACTACGTACGTTTTTTTTGGGTTATAATCGATTTTCTCCAGCTCATTTGCATACACTTCGAGATAAAGCATCATTTTCGAAACTACAAAAAGATATGACCACATGCTCAATATTGACTAAATTATACTTTCTTGGTGTACTTTACTTGTCACATTTCATTTCATGAGGATTAAGTTAATTAATTTTTGAAATTAAATTAAAATAGATTAGTTTAATATTTAAAATTTAGATGTTCAAAATTATATTAAATATACTATAAATTGCAATTCTTCTTATATTAATATGATGAAAAAGTACACA
Organism: Capsicum rhomboideum; assembly: GCA_031232105.1. Lineage (NCBI taxonomy): Eukaryota > Viridiplantae > Streptophyta > Magnoliopsida > Solanales > Solanaceae > Capsicum > Capsicum rhomboideum. Next base: position 52,279,246 of record CP124707.1, read on the forward strand.
TCTTAAAATGATGGTCAAAATTTATATAATTTAACTTTCAGAAGTAAAACGTGACAAGTAAAAGTGAATGGAGTGAGTAATTAAGTCATGTCTTTGTTAACTATCACGGGGATTGTCCCTTGCTAAACGGCGTGCATGAGTTAGTTATTAATAAGATAAGAGACAAGTTGTCTCAACTAAAGACAACTACTGTCTATGAATAGACTACTCCCTCCGTCTCGTTTTAACTGTCGTTTTAGTTTTTTTCATGTTCATGTTCATGTTTATTAAAAAAATAATAAATACAAGATATAGTAACTAAATTATAGAGAAATCCTAATAGAAATCAGTTGGTTGGCTACTTAAACTTTCGCCTTGTTGGCAAGTTTTGATTCTTCACCTTGTAATCCTCTCCCCTAACCCGTCAAAAAATAAAAAATTATGAAGTTACTCCTATTAATTAGATATCTTTTAGAAAAAAATTGAATAGTATCAAAAACTTCTTTAATGTTAAGAATATGGTTGAAAACAAATACTATCAATTTTAGTTTTGAATTTTTAAAGTGACAACTATTTTAAGCTAAAGCGACAGTTAAAATGGAATGAAAGGAGTAATTGGTTTGTCAAGTGGAGAAATTGCAGCTTAAAATAAAGTCCAAAAATAACGTACAGACCTATCATGTGCAACTGTATAACTGAAAGCAATCGTCGTAAAATGTCATCTTCTAAATGTATCACCTTAATTATCAGACCTTTTGAAAATAATTGTACTAGAAATTTATAGTGAGCTATGACAGATTGAAAATACCATCCAATATTCATTCCTCCGTCTTTAATTAAAGGTTTCATATTTGAGTTTTGAGAATACAAAAACTTGGTAGGAAGTGTTTTCCCTTTTAATAACCTTACATGACGAGAATTTGGATTAGTCAGGAGTCCAAAATGGATACCGAACAATAGGCAGGGAAAAGGTGCGGAGCTAGGGGGCTCAAAGAGGTTTATCGCCTGAAAATTACACTATATTTATATGATCAAAATTATTAATTAGCATATATAGTAGATATCAAATCTTCTAGACTGGAGATTCAGTTCTTGATAATGATTTAAAGTTTAGTCAATTTTGACAAATTTAGACTGCAAGTATGCATTTGAACTTCATTCAAACTTTTAGACTTTGGTGGAGCCCCATTCAGTAACAACGGTCTGAATTTGGGAACTTTAGATCCACAATTTCAACTTTGAAGTTCATTCTGAAGCGGCTAAATTTTAAAAACTTCATAAATTTGACTATTTTTTAAATAGAGGTCCAACAATCAACTATTTGTGCCTTCACCTGCGTAAAAGTTGGTCTATACGAGCAAAAAATAGATTGATCGAGCATATAAGTTTTAGTTATAATGTGCACATAAGTCAGTACTAACCAACTTTCACACAATGCCACCTTATTACATACTCATTCCATTACATTTCGCGCCCTTTCATAACAAGCTTCTTGTGTTTTTAAACTCTACGAACATGAACAATCAAAGTTTGATGCAGGTGGTACCGTATGTGGGAAAATTTCATCCTTATATGGTCAATATATTCATCATTTTTCACACCAATGGAGTTTGCATTCTTCAATGGATTACCAAGGAAACTATTTCTCTTAGACATTTGTGGTCAAATAGTTTTTCTTGTGGATATAGTCATTCAATTCTTTGTTGCATATAGAGATAGTCAGACATACAAGATGGTGTACAAACGTACCCCTATCGCTCTTCGGTTAGTCTCCTTTTCCCTCCTACTTTTCACTTTGAAACAAAAAAGTTAACTCGAATTTCTCATAAGAACATAATTTGGGAAAATAGAGAGTTACAATGGATGAAGATTTGCAATATGTATGGAATGTTTAGCTGAGTTTTCTTTGGTTTTTGCAGGTACTTAAAATCTCATTTCATTATGGATTTTCTTGGTTGCATGCCCTGGGATATAATTTATAAGGTACCTCGTTTCATTTCTTATGACACTGTTTGACTTGATATGGTGTTTAAGACGCTAACCATTTTTTGGCGTATTATATATATTAGTGGTAGTGGAAAAAAATATAGATGTAATGTTTGAGAAGTTAGTCAATTCGAATACTTAAATGAATTTTGACTCAGGAATGTTTAAATTGTATAGAATAATGCTGTTATATAGTGGAATGTCGTCAAACATTTCAGTATCTACCAAAAAGGAAAGAGTGTCATATACGTTGAAAACGAAGGGAGTTGTTTTCTTACATTAGCTCTCCCTTTAAAAACCTGCTTTGGTTTGTAGCATGACTAATGTGTTTCTGACTCTTGATTTCATCTTAAACTTAATTTGGAGAAAGTTTCTTCAGAGCCATAATACCCATGCATTGATCAACCGCATCCAATTTCCGTACTCCCTCCGTCCCAATTTATGTTAGGATGTTCGACTGAGCACAAAGTTTTTTTTTAAAAAAAAAAACTTTTGAAACTTGTGGCTTAAAACATGGCGTAGACATTACTGAGGCTAAAAATCACCTCATAAGAGTAAAATGTGAAGTTTAAAGTTAAATTGTGTTTGAATATAGAAAGATGTCATCCTTTTTTAAGACGGACTAATAAGGAAAGAGTGTCACATAAATTGCGACTGATGGAGTAATATATTGTTTCCAACTAGATTCCTTGAGAAAATGAAAGTACTATGATGGAAGCCAGAGGCGGAGCCAGGATTTGAGGTTTATGGGTTCATATAGGGGTTGCAAACGGGCGGGTCGAGTCGGATAAGGACGGGTCAAAAGTGAGTTGGGTGAAAACGGATAAAATATCTGACCACCCATAATTGATATGGATAAAAAAATGAGTAAACCAGCAAATAAATACATATCTATATTACTTAAAAGAAATAAGTACTCCTATATTACAAATACTTCTTCTTTTTCTCCTTTTAGGATGTATTTGGTATGAAGGAAAATATTTATATCTCTTTTTGCAATATATAATAACCTCATTTAAAGAAAATTTGATTTTGAAATTGTGTTTGTGAAACAGTAAAAAAGAAAGGAATGATAGTCTCCTTTTATTTTAAAGAGGTGCTTTTCTTTATGTTATTACTTTTATGTTCTGTTTTTTAAGAATAAAATTTATACGTATAAAGGAAAAACTATACAACATAACTAACCCTCAGCGCCACGAAGCATTAGCATAGCTATGATTGCATATTTCAGATAAATACTAAGTGGGTTTCGAACCCTCAATATCAGGCCCGCAAAGCTTGAGTCAATCAATTTTTTTTAATACAAATACAGAGTCTACGCAAAAGTAATAGTTGTTTTGTGCATGTTCTTAGCTCTTTTAACTAATGCTGTGCAATTTGAATCAATCAGGCTGTTGGCAGCAAAGAGGAAGTGAGATACCTCTTATGGATTCGGTTGAGCAGGGCGCGAAGAATTACTTACTTTTTCCAGAAGATGGAGAAAGATATTCGGATCAATTACCTCTTCACGAGGATTGTAAAACTTATCACCGTAGAGCTATACTGCACGCATACAGCGGCCTGCATCTTTTACTATTTGGCGACTACGCTGTCTGAAAAGCAAGAAGGTTACACATGGATTGGTAGTTTGAAATTGGGAGATTACAGTTATTCAAACTTCAGAGATATTGATCTCTGGACGCGATACACTACTTCAATGTATTTTGCCATTGTTACTATGGCAACTGTTGGTGAGTTTATACCCCCTTCATTTCAAGTGATAGTCTATAAAGTTCAATTTCATTGTTGTTTCGCGTGCACATTTCATTCTTTTGGATGTTTGAAAGAGGATACTAGTGATGTTTGTGGAATCTATATAACACGGGTTGTTAGAGAGTGACTCGCTTTAGTCAGTACTAGTTCTTGGAAAGTTAACACAAAATCTTATCATTTTTCTAGATATTTCTTCTGTAACAACTTCATCATACTAATTAGATAGCTTTCTATCTTACAGGTTATGGAGATATACATGCTGTCAATTTGAGGGAAATGATATTTGTCATGATTTACGTCTCTTTTGATATGATTCTTGGTGCTTATTTGATCGGTAACATGACAGCTCTAATTGTGAAAGGATCAAAAACTGAACGATACAGGGATAAGATGACAGATCTTTTGAAATATATGAACAGAAATAGACTCGGAAGGGACATCCGTAATCAAATAAAAGGTCACTTGCGATTACAATATGAAAGCGCATACACTGATGCTGCTGTTCTCCAGGACATTCCAATCTCAATCCGCGCCAAGGTAAATATATGAAAGAAAATAATTTGATGTCAGTCAATGTGCAATTTGCTTGGCAGCTCATAACGTAAATTCAATTAATATTTCCCTGACAAATGCTTCCAACTTTTTCGCAGATCTCCCAGAATTTATATCAAACTTACATAGAAAATGTCCCTCTTTTTAAGGGCTGTTCCTCGGAATTCATAAGTCAAGTTGTAAGTAATTTCTTTCTCGCATGATATTCGTAGTAAATATGCCCTTTGACATGCAATGCTTCTTCACGCCTTTCTGTGTGCTTTTGACGAAACTAGCGGAGTGTGTAGTACTGATTTTGGATACGTTACTTTTTGCAGGTAACTCGAGTTCATGAAGAATTTTTCCTCCCTGGAGAAGTGATAATGGAACAAGGCAATGTAGTAGACCAGCTTTATTTTGTCTGTCATGGTGTTCTGGTATGATGTTCTATTTGATTTTGCATTTATGTTCTCCTAATAAGGCAAGAATACTCATTGTATTTTTTGAAAATATTCAGGAGGAGGTCGGTATAGCAAAGGATGGATCAGAAGAGACAGTGTCACTTCTTGAGCCTAACAGCTCATTCGGAGACATTTCCATAGTTTGCAACATTCCTCAACCATATACAGTTCGTGTTTGTGAACTATGCAGGCTCATACGTATAGATAAGCAGTCATTTTCCAATATTCTGGAGATTTATTTTCATGATGGACGAAGAATCTTGAGTAATTTACTACAGGTAAGGGAAACGAGACAACCTTTTTACTGCAAATTTAGAAACTGCTTTCTTTCACTCATATAACTATCTAGTTTAGTTTTTCAACAACGGGGAGTAATTTACTTACAATAGTACGACACTCAATTGAGATTCATAAAAAGCATCTAATGAATTATGAGTTCAGCCCGTCCTATGTCATCTTCCCTTCTTTTTCCGTCTTGGTATAAATATAAATAGTATTGAATGACAGGGAAAAGAATCTAATCTCCGGGTGAAGCAACTAGAGTCAGATATTGCACTCCATATAGGAAAGCATGAGGCAGAGCTTGCTTTGAAAGTGAATAGTGCAGCTTATCATGGTGATTTGCATCAGCTGAAGAGTCTAATTCGAGCTGGAGCTGATCCGAACAAGAAAGATTATGATGGAAGATCACCTCTGGTATGAGCTTTGACAAATGATTTTAAACACTGAAGTTCGAAAACTGCAAATTTCGCCTAACCAATATTTGTTTTTGAACAGCATCTTGCAGCATCAAGAGGCTATGAAGACATTACTCATTTCCTCGTCCAAGAAGGTGTAGATATCAATGCTCCAGGTACATTTCATACACAAGTCTACTTGACCTGCAACGATCTCTTTTTTCGTGCAAATATTTCATTGTAACTTAATGTTGTTATTTACCATCTAGATAAGTTTGGCAACACGCCATTGCTTGAAGCAATCAAGAGTGGACATGATCGCGTTGCTTCATTACTTGTTAAGGAAGGGGCCTTGTTGAACATTGAAAATGCTGGTAGCTTCCTATGTATGGTGATAGCAAAGGGGGATTCAGATTTATTGCGAAGACTATTGTCAAACGGTGTTGATCCGAACACCAAAGACTATGATCAGCGAACGCCACTTCATGTTGCCGCTTCTCAAGGGCAATACTCAATGGCAAAGTTGCTTTTGGGAGCTGGTGCTTCTGTTTTCTCAAAGGATAGGTACAATTTTAATATTTATATCTTATCGAATTTACTTCTTAAAACATCATGGTAGATAATGATGACATGAGTTGAACGTTAATGGAGAAACACAATTAGTAAGGATTGATATAGACGACCTCAATTTGTTTAGGACTGTCACATAGTTGTTGTTGTTGTTGTTGTTTAAACATCATGGTAGCTCGTGTTGACATTCAACATTGTACAAGCCGAGTATCGTGCATGTCTACTAAATATTTGTTGAATCTTTTATCATGTTTCAGATGGGGAAATACTCCAGTTGATGAAGCTAGAGTAAGTGGAAACAAGCAAATGATCAGTCTTTTCGAAGAAGCAAAATCTGCTCAGTTATCTGAATTCCCTGATGTTCCACATGAGGTCTCAGGTATTACTCGAACAACCTATCATATTCTAGTCGAATCAAAGATTTGAACTTTATTGATTCGGGATGCCATTAAACCCGCTGACCACTTGAGTTGCTAGGTTCAAAATTTATAAAGTCTGAGCAAAAGCTACTGAATGTATTTATATTGCCAATGTGGATATATTATATACTTCTAATAATCCTCAACGTAACGATATAGTCTACTTGGTATTCAATTCTTGTAGCTTGACATCTTTTCTTTTGGTGTAATGCCAGACAAATTGCGACCGAGGAAATGCACTGTGTTTCCTTTCCATCCATGGGAGTCCAAAGATGTGAGGAAACACGGTGTTGTCCTGTGGATACCTCAGACGATTGAGGAGCTCGTTACAACAGCATCAGAACAACTCGATTTCCCATCGGGCTCTTGTATATTATCAGAAGATGCTGGTAAAATTCTTGATGTAGATATGATTGTTGATGGTCAAAAATTGTACTTGATCAGTGAATCAACTTGAATTTTCCCCTTCATGTCATTCTTGTTGTATCTTGTATGTAGCTTTGGGTGTTTGTACATATTGTTCCACTAAAAGGAAGATGAATAAAACTATCTTCAAGTTCTAGTTCTAATTCTCACATTATATGTATATGAACTATTGCGCGGACTCTTCAAAAGTGTCGACAGGCTCGTGTCTGATCCACTAAAATGAAGATGAATAAAACTATCTTCAAGTTCTAGTCTTATTTCTCACATTGTATACGAACTATGTTGTTCAGACACTAATGTGTTGACGGGCACACGTGTCGGATCCTCAAAAAGTAGTGCGATTTTGGAGGATTCGACATCAGTACAACAGTATTTTTGGAGAGCCCGAGCAATATTGTCCAAAAAAAAGGTTATTTAGAAGTGAGTATCTACTTAGGTTGATTATGTTGTAACAGCAGAAATCATTCTGTTATAGCATTACCGAAACTGAACTTTAAAATACCGAATTAATTTGGTACGGTAATAGTATAGTATTTTTGAAAACCGGAAACCCGAAACTACATAACCAAAGTTTTTAATACCGTACTATGCCAACCCTAGTATTATGTACGAATTTGAACGAATTCACTAATTTTTAATTATATCTTCTATTTGCGAATTCAATAACTAAAACTAGCTACGAGTATGATATTCAAAGTCCAAGTAGAATAATATTATTGACACGCATAATATAGACCAAACTGCAAAAGGAAGCTTCTAATCTCCTTGTTGAGGTCTTTGCAGTAAATCAACATGATTGTGACTTGATCAAACTATTCCAAACACATGGTTTGAAATTTGTGACACAGGACTTTTATCGGTCGAGTCAGTAAAAATTTATTCACACTCGATGTTTAGATCCAATTATATTAATTTACTATAGTTGAGTAATAACAATACGTAAAATCACATACTACATATCATTGAGTTGATGTAAACACAAAAATAAATTTAAAGAAATCAAGAAAGGATAATGATAAATACAATGATCAATCTCATAAGCTCATTAAACAAAATTAACAACAACAACAACAATATACCCAATATATTCCCGCAAGTAAGGTCTGGGGAGGATGGTGTGTACGCAGCCTTACCCTCGTCAAGCAAAATTCTGCTTCTTTTTTTGATATAATACTCATAAGTCTTAAAACAGTGATGACTTATGACTTTCCTCAGTAGCTACATAACAACCTAAGAAAATAGAAAAAGAAGAACAGAAAAACTATTTATACTCTATGATTTTACACTTAATATGCATATGCTACTAAAATCAAGAAATTGCAAGAAAAAAGACGTCATAAGGGGTGGTATTGAATTTTTGGTCTCACTTAACAAAAAATTTTAAAGTGACATTTGTTTCCCATCGGCCATAAGTTCTAATTGATGTAAGCATAAGTTAATTTTTCCTATGGGACAAGAGTTCAAGACATTTCAAGAAGTCACAGATAATAAAGATAGTAGCTCGGCATGATGCAATTGAGCAACTCTGAGGCAAAACTTGCAATCAATTGAGTACGAACTCCTACCTCATAAACAAAACTAATTTATGTCGTAATTTATGTCCGACAGACAACATAGATAGTTTTTTCAAAAAGAAATTATTAAGTGGGACCGAAAATTCAAGATCAGTACTTGATGATCTCAAGCACCTTTGATGTGTTGAACTTGCTGAAAATGCTTTTGAGCTGCTATATTACTAGTATTTGCTGTATCATCATTGATTTCTCTGTCAATTAATTGTGTAGCATTCTCATGATTTTCACTAATAAAACTCTCATGACAAAGAAATATGAAAAGGGTGTTCATAAAACATCCCAAAATTGGAACTCTTGAAAGAAAATATGCAGTTTGTTGTAGATTCATGGCAATTTTACTCACAAAATGAGAACTTGTAAAATGGTTTTGAATGAAAAAGGCAAGTGATTCTTGAATATTGTGAAGTAGTTTGAATTAATTTATAGATGGAATTATTGGTGGGACCAAAAGTTTGATAGCATAGTCCATTAGTTTTTCTTAATTTTCTTGGCACCCAAGTCTTACTTTCTTGCAACTTTTTCAACTTTTTTTCTTGGGTGTGGGTGGGGTGTGGGGTGAAAGATAATGGTGGACACCTTTAAATATAATCTTTGAAAATTATTATTCTCGATAATGTTTAGATTCGATCGAGTCTACTATTCTGCTTATATATTATTCAACTTTATTGATAAAATATTAAGATTGTTGTCTAATGTGCTATTCTTACAAAATTTTAGATCAGCGGTGTGGTAGGATATTTTCTCAAAATAGATTTTTGAACATTAGACTAAAAGGTTCATAAATTACAAGAACAATAAAAAAGGATTCAGTTACTAAATATTTATCTCAGAAAGATTCAACTGGCGAAAAGTACACCTTCAAACCTTATATAATAGAAAGGTGCAAATTAATTGAAGATGAATTCAGAATTTAAAATTTAGAATTTACCTTCTCATTAATATATATGTTCATGATTTTATGATTTTTACGATTTGTAGGATTTTTATGATTCTTATGATTTTTGATTTATGATTTTTATGATTTTTGATTTTTGATTTTTTTAATGATTTTTGTTTGTTATTGTTATCGGTTCTGAGCCGGGGGTCTATCGGAAACAGTCTCTCTATTTCATCTGAGGTAGTGGTATGGACTGCGTACACTTTATCCCCTAGACCCACCTAGTGGGAATACACTGGGTATGATGATGATGATGATTAATATATATGTTCAATGTTTGGCTTAGTTTGATTTAATACGAGGTTTAAAAAAGTTAAATTTTTTTTTGAATCTTGTGACTTCGAATTAAAGATATATCAAATATATTAAAATTCTATTAATTTTATAATTTATGAAAAATTAAAATTAAAGAATTGTTAAGAAAAGAAAGAGACATTCTATTAAAAATAAATTAAAAGAAAAAATAATAACAAATTAAAATGAAGAAAGTAATATAATATAGTACTATCATAAGTACTTGATTCAAAATTTCAAATTGTGCCGAAAAAAGTTGGGGAAAAATTCATGAAAAGATAAAAGTCAAATTGAGGTGGCCTCCAATATCTTTCTTCACAAGAATTAAAAAAGAGGTGGGAGGAAAATGACAACAAAGTGGGACGTGGTCACATTTTTGCCAAGCAATTTAAGTAAAAAAAAAATGGGAGTGATTTTTGGTTCCATAACAACATGATAGACATATAAAAAAAGTAATTTGGTTCATTAAAACTTTCATTACGTGAGCGATCTGAAAAGGACTGAATCATTAGAATATATTATAGGTGAAAAATGATAAGAAAGTGGGACGTCGTCATTTGGGTGCCAAGAAATTTAAGTTAAGAAATGGGAGTGATTTTTGGTTTGATAAGAACATGATGACACATAAAAAGGTTAGTTTGGCTAGTTAAAACTTTCGTTGTGTGAGCGCTCTGATCATAACGATCTATTATAAGAGGAAAATGACAAGAAAGTGGGACGTGGTCAATTGGGTGCCAAGAAATTTAAGTAAAAAAGTGAGAGTGATTTTTGGTTTTATAATAACATGATGACACATAAAAAAGTAGTTTGGTTCATTAAAACTTTTGTTATGTGTGCGGTCTGAAAAAGAATCTATCATACGTAGTTTTACCTAGCAGTTCTATCGAAGATTATTTTCAAGGCTTGAACTTGTGACCTCCTAATCATATGGCAACAACTTTACCAGTTACTCCAAGACCTCCCTTCAAAAACACGATGACACATGACTTTTTAAAATTGAAAGTAAAATTTTAACGAACAAGGAATAAATATAATTAGTTTTAACGAGCGAATAATAAATATTTATAAGTTGCTAAAAAAATAAATAGAAAGAAGACCAGTTACTAAACAGTTATCTCAAAAGAGTACAACCAGCGAAAAGCACACCTTCACACCTTGAATAATGGAAAAGTGTAAGATTAATAACGATAAATTCAGAATTAAAATTTATGGTTCATATAATAACTCTTAATTTTTATATATAATACAATATAGCAAGTGCTTAATTCAAATTGTGACCTCTCGATTATTGAATGATTACTTTGAAAGAAAAAGGTAAAAATTCAGGAAAAAGATAAAAAGTCAAATTGAGGTGGCCACCAATATCTTTCTTCACAAGAACAAAAATAGAGGTAGGAAAATGACAAGAAAGTAGAATTTGGGTGCCAAGCAAAATAATGGACTATGCTTTCAATTTATTTTTTTTCAAAATACATTATGATCCACAAACCACACACAAAAAAGAAAATCAAATTCTTGCCAAACAAGTAATACAAAATTGGATCAAGTTTGCATCTAATATAAATCTGGGATTCTCAAAGAATAAGAAAAAAAGACAGTCTGGTATACTAAAGTTCTCAAACCCCAAAAGGAAAAAAAAATAATATAGGAACTACTCCTAAAATAAAAATAAGAAGAATTGCTTAAGGTAGAATATAACAACCTGATCTCTTTGCTTTTGATGGCTGCATACAGAAAAAAAATCCAGGATAACGGCTTTCAAAAGACGAGTAAGGAACAGGGAGAGGACGATTGTTTGTTTTTGTTTTTCAAAATTTTTCTCGAATCACGTGTTCTCTCCTCGTAAGACTAATGCATAAATATGAAATTAAAAAAAAAGAATCAAATCGCACTGTTTTTTCCTTGAGGGGAGCCGAGATTCAAAATATGTGAGCCTTCATCTATTCACAGGGTCGGGGAAGTGCCGGGAATTCTCAAAGAAGCACTTACAATTTTCCCAAGTTGTTACTTTAGGGAGTGTGTATCTCAAACAAAAAATGAAAAAGAACAAAATTATTGATGAAGTCATAATCATACTACAAAAAACCAAACAAGTATCAAATCTCCAAGAAGTAGTTCAAGCTAGCCATATACAAGGAATTGACCAGGCAGAGAGTTAAACACCCTGCGAACCGCAAAAGGCATAGCAGAGAAGAAGTGGTAAACTGCCGCTAAATGCACCTAAACAGCCGCTGGACAGGACCCCGCCATCCATTAAAAAATGAGTTGAAAAATACCACCACATTATCGATTCATGTGTATGTCGCATTCCATAAACACTTCAGCCAAAGATCATGATTCAATCAAAGGTTTAATGTAGACTACTTCTGCTTTAGGTGATGCGCGCTGAAATTTTGATACCTTAGCAAGCATTTTTAATCTCTCATCAAGAGGTTCATCATCTACATCACCTAGAACATGATCGATTAGCATTCTCACCAACATTGGGGGCTTGGCTAAGAAAAGCTTGATTAGCTGCATCTCAGGCGTCGTTCCAGTGAAGTGTGTTAGCTTAACTTCCCTGAGGTGATTGTCACATCTGAGAAATGTTCAAGTTCAAGGGATTCTACAATATCACCATCACCATCACGGGAACACTGAAAAAGATGAAACAAAAGTTAGGATCAAAGAAGACAGAAAAAAGACTACTAACTACCAAAGAAAAGGATCATAGCACTATGAACCTGAATTTCGAGATACTCTAAATATGGGAAAGTTCTTATCAAGCAAAAAGCACATGAGAGCTTAAATGATTCTTCCAGCACAATAGCACGCAGGTCAAAACGTTTGACACAGCTAAGATAATAGGGAAGTCTTGCCGGTGCTTCATCTTCATCTTCAGTAAAGAACTAGGAAAAAAGACAAAAAATCAAGATGACTCAGCCCAAACGAAGTTCCATCTGTGAGAGTGCATAACAATGAAGACATGAAGAACCACCTACCTCAGTAGAAAAGATGTTCAACACGAGGTGCTCGAGAGTAGAACAAGACTCGGAAAACTCTGCAAAATCAAAATTTTGTTCCTCCACAGAAGACTCCTTAGCAATCAGAGATACTTTTGCAAGAAGAGGGACATTCTTTAGTCGAATGGAACTTAAATTTCCTTTGAAATCAAAGGATCTCAACATGGGGGCTTTAATTTCAATTATGTTAAAAATTTCTGAGGTATTCAGCACCAACTGCTCAAGTAACGGGCAATGAGATATTAAACTTTCGAGCAATTCAGAAGAGATCTTGACATTACGTAGTTCCAGGCTAATTAACCTATCAAATCTTTGAAAGCCCGATGGAGGATGTATCCAGCAATTACGAAGATTTAGATGCCTAAGCTGTGAACATGTGAAAAGTGAAAGAGGCAATTTGTATAGCTTTTCATTCCATGCCCATGGTAAGTGAAGAACAAGATGCTGAACGTCATTCCTAGAGAGGAAATATATGAAGTTGTCAATGTTAGGATAATTTTTCAAAACGTGAATGTTGAGGGTAAACTTAGTCATGGGTCCTTCATGAAGGGTCAAAAACTGGCATGTAATCTTTTTAAATTTAGTTGTAGGGTCTAGTAAATCATTTTTTGTTCTACAATGAGATTCATCAACCGTCAACTCTGTAAGTCTACACCAGTAATACCTCCATTTTTTTGATAAGATGCTTGTCCTCGCGGCATCTTTACAAGGCAAACACATCAGAATGACATCGATTACATTATCCGGAAGGTTGCTAAGGCCGTGAGGAGGTAAAATTCGACGATGCTTTCTTCCCTTAGGAGGCATTACATAACAATAATCACCAAGAACCTATAGAAAATAAGCAATAATACGAAGTAAGGAATCTCCAAATTATCTGGACCGAACAGCTAGTTATTCACAATATTGTCGAATCAACATAACAAATAAATGTGCATTTTAGTTGAAATCCAATCAGTCAACTATCTCTTCTCAGTATCTTTGTTATGTGGATATATTTTGTTTTCCTTGAGATACCCATATCGAACAGGCAAACAAATTTAGAGGGTATTTTCATGCAATACCACCAACAACAATATACTCAGTGTAATCCCACAAGTGGGGTCTGGGAAGGATAGAGTGTACGCAAACCTTACCCCTACCTTGGAAGGTAGAGAGGTTGTTTCTGATAGACCCTCGGCTCAAGAAATAACCTAGGAGAGGAAATAATGGCAAAATACTATAGAATGCATGACAGAGCAATCTGGAAAAAGAAAAAAAAGAACAATAACTACAACAAAATTGTGTGAAATAGAAGTACGAAGTAACTACAACAAAATAGTGTGAAATCAAAGTACAAGAGACAATAGACAACGATAAAAATTGAAGGACAAGAAACCACAAAAGAAATACTATGACTACTAGTAGGGAAAGGTAAGCAAGACAACATTCAATTGTCTGCTAACCTTCTACCCTAATCGTACAAATTCATCAAAATACCCAAAAAAATTAGAAGGAAAAAAAACTTGAATACCCATATTGGATACTTCCACACATCCCTGCATAACTTAATACAACAACATACTCGGTGTGATCCCATAAGGTCTAAGGAGGGGGTACGCAGATCCTACCCCTACCTTCGCAGGGTAGAGAGGTTATTTTCGATATACTCTTAGCTCAAGAAATGCTTTTTATTCCTACATAACTTAATACAACAACATATCAAGTGAAGTGTGATCTTACAAGTTAAGTCTGGGGAGGGGGTATCCACTATCCAGACCTTAACACTACCTTTGCGAGGTACATAGGTTGTTTCCGATACACCCACAGCTCAAGAAAAGCGTTTTTACCGCATCAAAGGTGTGACCTAGTGATCAATGACGTGGATTGAGCATCATGAGGTCTCAGGTTTAATTCTCAGCAGAGATATAAACACTAGGTGATTTCTTCTCATCTATTCTAGACTTGGGGAACAAAGTTACCTGATACCTCTTAGTGGTGGGAGGTGATGGATATCCTGAAATTAATTGAGATGCATGAAAGCTGGCCCGAACACCACGGTTATCAAAAGTAAAAAGCGTTTTTTTCCCCTACATAGCTTAAATATCCATTAAATTGCATTCTTACAGCTAGAAGACATCCCACAGATACTTCCATAAAATACATCTGTGGGTTCAAAAGGAAAAAAAACAAAACAGAAACCAATGTAATTTGTCAACCCATCATGATACCAATAATATATCAGTGTAATCCTACAAATGAGGTATAGAAAATGTAGAATGTATGCAGACCTAATCCCTATCAATAGCGAGAAATAATATATTTTTTTCACCAGATTAACTCATAAAATTAGCATAAGAAGATCTTTCACCAGATTGTTGCAGATCAAATTACTCCCTCCGTTTTATTTTATTTGGTATTTGTTGACTTGACACACCCCTAATTTTTATCAGAGGTGTATTTTACTAAAGTAATCTTATTAATTATGATTTGAAATTCTAAATTTGACTACTAATGGTTTATATAGCGATTTAATATAAGGATAGTATGAAAAAGAAGTAATAAAACTCTATTGATTTGTGAAAATCAATATATAATACTCCCTCCATCCCATTCTATGTGACCTACTTTTCTTTTTGGTTTGTTCCAAAAAGAATGTCACATTTTCTTATTTGGTAATTTTTTAAAAACACAATTACTCTTTTATTCTTATTGATCTCACTTAATTAAAAATAATAATAGTATATTTTTAATAAAGGGTAAATTAGTAAACATCATTAAGTTTTTTTTTATTTATTAAACTTCATATTCGATCAAAATAGATTACATAAAATAAAACGAAGAAAGTAATAAAGAAGAATATAGAAGACATGATGTGACATGCTTTCTTTGGCCAGAATCTCTATTTGTCTTTTTTGTCAATTTTTTGACTTTTTCCCCTTTATAATATCTATAAAATCTGGTAAAAATTTGAAGACACTTTAATTATTCCATTCCTTATTAAAGAGTATCATTGATTTCCTTTAAACCCGCATCTTACCCCACCTCTTGAAACATTAATTAAAAAAATAATTATCCATCATCTGATGAGATTCAATGTATCACCAATACACTTCTCCCTCTTTTTACTACCCACGTTTCTTACTTTAATTTTGATGATTTATAACGTCAATTTAATTGCAGCAATTAAGGGAAAAAATTGAAAAACTTCTAACCTATAAATACAAAGCCAAAGCATTTTGTTTCCAGCACAAAATCCTTTCAAAGGGTTAGCAAGAATATATGAAAAAAATGTTGTGCAAAAGATTCGCCATTATTTATCAAAGTCTGCACGTCAAAATAAATAGATACACAAGATGAAAAGAGATATTGATGATAAAAGATCTAGCAAGAAAATACAAGGATGAAAAAGAGATATCAATGATGAAAGTGATGGCAAGGACACTAGAAATGAGTTCAATAGGCTAGTGAAAGAGAATGTATTTAATATTCTTATGTTGTATGTATATAATTAAAAATATACAAAAGAGTTTATGAGAGTTCTATTCTCCTCTTCCTCTTCTCTTTTTTCTTTATATAATGAACCTATAATAAATTTATAGGATGTATAAATGGAAGTATTGGGATAGTAAAAAAATCTAAAAAGAAAGAGGAAGAAGATTCTGGTCTAAAATTTCGAGTAAATTGTGGATTTTACTTGGGCGAAAATTAGGACAAAAAGAATTAAGAAAAAAATGATAAAAAATGAAGTAAAAATTATTGGTGGAAATTTGCAAAGATAATGGGAGAGGTGGTGAATTATTTTGACTGGAAAGGAAGAGATGAAAATGGTTTTTTTAAAAAAAACAAAGAATAAGGAAAGAGCAAAAAATAAGAAAGGAGAGAGGATAAGTTTTACAATTATAGCCAAGATTTGTGTTCAGATAATTAAGAGCATTATTCCTTATTACTTTCCTTATTTTGTTGCTTTGTAATTTGCCCTTTTACTCTTCAATTAAGGAAGAGAATTATATATATTCTAACTTGCGACATATATTTATATTAATATAAGAGAATATGAGCAAATGAAATTTCTTTTTTAGATTTCTTATGTGTAAAAAATGAGGATAGTTATGTATAGAAATTAATACAGCCATGTATGAATATATATATATATATATATATATAATGATGAAAAAAAGAGGAGAACATTTTTTTAATTTTCTTTTAGCAAAAATATTTTTGATGTGAACAAATAATTAGTGTGATATTATTAGGGCACATGTACTATTTCGGCTACGCGTTTATCTGAATTCATAATTTTCGACACGGAGTATATTATATATATTAATGTAAAAATCTACAAAGATAACAAGAAATATTAGATTTACATCTATAATCTATCCGTACAATAACTATACAGTCCTAAGATTTTTAAAAGTTGAACCCATCAAATATAAATCATGAATCGACCTTTGACTATTATGGTACTTTATGTTTTAATAAGATTATGTTATGATTTTAAATTTATAGCTTCATTTTTTGAAATATAAGCTCAATTGAATACTTTGGAGTTGAAATTATCTTGTATTCTAATTCATTTGTTTTTGAGTAAATTTGAAGATATTTTAGTTGTTGTAAATATTTATTTTGATATTTGAATGTTCAAGAATAAGAAGGGAAAAAGAGTATTCTATAAGTTATGTACGTGTTTATTTTCTAACCTCGCAAAGCGCGAATTTGTTTACTAGTGGAAAAGTAAATTCAAATATGTATTTTTAATATAGGAGCTAAGTAAAACAAAATGAAGGGACAGTAGTTTTGGTTTTACTAAAAAAGTTTGCAAACCCTAATTAAAGAACCAATAACTGCAAAATAAAACCAATTGCAATCTTTGAACTCAATGTGGCACTTTTCAAAGTGAATTTGAATTAAGTCGGACTCTAATAAGGATACCGAACGAAAACTAGAAAAAGAAAAAACAATTGCAACATTCTAAAATGAGTACCAAAAAAAGGGAGAGAAAAATTAAATACTTTTAGAAGAGCTTAAGCTGTTGAGAACTATTTGGACACTTCAATTTCAATCTAGGGCATTAAGAGATTTCAATCTAGGATATTAAGAGGAATTGGGAAAAGTTGCTTTTAGTGTGAAGAAACCAATAGGTTCCCTAGAGTAGTAATGAGGTTATTTTTTTGAATAATAAATTTATACCTTTGAAAAAATTGAATTTTTAAAGGCCTCATTTGTCCATAAGAAATTTTCACTTTTTTTCGACAAATTATTTTACTATATTCAGAAATTATTGTTTGGCCATAAACTTCAAATATAACTTCAAAGTGTAAACAACTCAATACTTGTTTTCACTTTTTCACCTGTTTAGTTATGTTTAAAAACTTTAAATTCTAAAAAGTCTTTTCAAAATGAGATGGTCAAATACAACTCCAATTCCAATTCCAAATAAAATAATTTTTTTTTGTTTTCATGGTCAAACGCCTTCAAAGTTTTATTTTTAGAATAGTTGTATTTGGATATGTATTTTATTTGAAAAATAAGTGAGTGGAAATCTCAAAAGTCCACTAATTATTGATAACTTGAAAATATTTGAAGATCAAATTTCATGACAGAACAGATATTTGAAGATAAATTTTCAAAATCTAAAGCCAAAACGCTAGCTTATTCCGAGAGGAAGAAGGCATATGGTTGTCCATAGGAGTGTACATAGGTCGGGTTGGTTTGGTTTTTAATTAGAAAAAAACCAAACCAATCATGTCAATTTATTAAATCTATAAATCAAATCAAACCAACATAAAATTGATTTTTTGGTTTAGGTTTTAGTCTGTTTTCTCGATTTTTAGATTTTTCTGGATTTTTTTTTTTTAATAATCTTTAGTTTTTACAATTATATTGTGATTGTAGACGAGATCAAATATGTTTTCCTCATATGCTAGTGGGAAACCACAATTATGGAAAACGAGGAGTGAAGACCTCTTTGGAAACTAAAAAGTAAGATGAAGAGTGACCGAAGAGTGAAAAACTTTAGATTTTAAGTTTACTAGTATTCGTCTTGTTAGCATAACAATATTTCAACTATAATTTTATTTCTTTATGCAATATTACTTCATTGAGTAAAAAGTGTATGAAACAAAAGCAAACAAATCATATTAGTGAATAGCTATTGAACAAACAAAACAAAAATACCATTACCACATAGTAATGATATTTATCAATATTTTTTACATATAAATTACATGAAGGTTGTCTTATCGTCACAAGCACAATCAGGTATTCACTCACATTGCATATACACTATCAATGAATTACCCTTTTAAATTGTATATGATAGCTTTTAGATTTCAATGAGTTTTAAGCAATGACTAGTTAAAATTCTTCTTTACTATTTTTTCTTTTTTTTTTTTAAAAAAAAGCCTCCTAACCTGCACACTACGTGCATACAGATTCAGGTTTTAAAACTATAAATTTTAAGCAACTATGTACCTAGAACTGAGATACAATTAAACTAATAAGATGTAGTAATTGTGCCGGTTGAGTTGAGTATTTTAAAGGTTTATAATATACTTCTTGTAATATTGTCATTGAAAAGGAAAGTGTCATGTAATATACAACCAAAATAAGTGAAACAAACAATTATAGTTTATACTGAGCTTTGTATCATTTAGTTATTAATTAATGGACAAATATTACAACTTAAAGGCTCAAATATGAAAATATATCCAAATATAAAAATATATCTACATCTACTTTCTAACTATTGAAAATTAATAAAACTAATTTAAAAAGTATTTAGAAAGTAGATTATAATTAATATTTTTTATGTATAAAACGTTAAAATTATATATGTATTATGTTGGTTTGGTTTGGGTTCAGTTTGACTTTTTTTTGGTTAATACCAAACCAAACCAAGAATGGTCGGATTTTTTTCTAACACCAAAGCTGAGTTCAATGATCCGAATACTTTGTCGCATCTCTTCAATACAAATACATTAACGATCATATCAATCTCCTTTAGTACGTACTAGTAGGTCATGATCCAATTGGTCATGAACGTCATAAGGTGCTGCTTTTCGCAAAGAATTCCCAATCCTTTGTTGGCGTGCAGTGACAATACCAATATCCACTAACCGTTGTTTCCTAATGTTAGTTAAAGGTTTAACTCATAGACGGCCTCTTAAACTAGTCCACATATTCTATCTAGCCATCTAAATTCAACCTATGACAATTTGAACAGTTGAGTACCCTTAAAACTGTGTCATTTAGATACATTTCTCAAACAATCAATAATTTCAAATACGTGTATGACGCTCGTCACGTTATTGTTATCAACGTATCTGTATACAACAACATACGCAGTGAAATCCCACAAGTGGGTTTGGAGTAGGTAGAGTGTACGCAGACCTTACCTTAATAATAATACAATTGCAGTTAAAGTTAATATTTTTCAAAACCTCCATTTTGCAGTTCTTCACAAAGGAGTATCAAAAGTGCATGACTCTACCTTACAGGAATAGAATTGTTAAGATAAACTGCCAAAAATAAACAACCATAGTGTAGATCTCATATCCAAAGTGACAGATATCTCTATCAGGCAAAACACAGAGATATACTACTGCATCCTGACTCATTTTCATTTCCTTTCTAGCTGACATTCAACTTCAGCTTTACGTGATGCCCGCTGAAATGTTGTCAACTCTGCAAGTATCTTGCCACCTTTTTTTTTATTTACCCGATGTAGGTTGGGCTCGATTAGCATTCTCACCAGCATCGGAGATTTGACCAATAGAAGCTTGATAAGTTGCATTTCAAAATTTGTACCGGTCACTGCTTTGACCTTAACAGTCCCAATGTGATTCAACGTCACGTCTGAGAAGCTTTCAGAAAGTTCATCAACTTCATCATCTGATTCATCCATAGATACCTAAGATTAAGAAAATTGAAGATCTAACAAGTATGAAAATAAGGAAGTCGTCATTACATACAAAAGAAAAATAAAAAGATAAACATCATAAATAACCTCCACTTCAAGATCTTGCAAATATGGGGAGCTTCGGATCAAGCAAAGAGCGCAGGAAAGATCATCAAATACAGCCATAGAGACGTATAGACGTTTAAGATGGTTAAAAGTAGAGGAAAACATTGTTGGTACTTTGGCAACCAAGAACTACAGAGAAAACGAAAAATCAGGATGACTCAAAGCCCAAAATATGGTATACTTCTACGAAAATGCATTACAATGAAGTTCTGAAGCAACATTTACCTGGTCACTTCCATATGCCAAGTGCAAACACTCAAAGAGCAGGAAATGACTGAAGAAGTTTGTCAAGATCACTTTTTCCTGATTCCTCATAAGATTCTCCTCCATACAAATGATAGAGTTCAACAAGATGAGGAAGATTTTTTAAGGAAATAAGTTTAATACAGCCTGAGAAGGCGAAGCATCTCAACTAGGGAGCTTTAATTCGAAGGTGGTGGTCTAGAGCACCAGAGGATCTCAACAACAACTTTATAAGCAACGGGCTAGAAGAGATTAAACTTTCTAGTGATTTGGAAGAAATTGAGACATGACTTAGTTCCAGGCAAATTAAGATATCGAATCCTTTGAAGCCCGGTGGAGGACATACTACACAGTTTTGGAGAGCCAAATGTCTCAACTGCGAACACATGAAAACTGAAGAAGGCAGTTTGTGTCGGTTCCACTTCGAAAATTGAAGAACAAGATGTTGAATGTCATTCCTAGAGGAAATATATCAAGCTGCCAATCTTAGGATCCTTTTTCAGTGTAGTCAAGGAAATGGTAAACTTAGTAACTGCTCCTGAATGAAGGGTCACGATGCTGTATATAATGTCTGTAAACATAATAGAAGGAGATATTGAGTCACTTGTCGTCTTCCAAAGTTCATCACCAAGCGTCAACTGAGGAATTTTACACCATTTATACCTCCATATCTTTGATAAGATGCTTGTCATCACAGCCTCTTGCAAAGGCAAACACATCAGAATGGAATTGATAACATTCTCAGGAAGGTTGCTAAGTAGATCGGTAGGTGAACTTTGACAACCATGTTTTTTCCTTTTAGGTGGCATCATACAATGCCGAGAGGATCTGAAGAAAATAAACGAGAACAAAGATAAGTAATCTTCAAATTGTCTGTATATAGAACACAGACAACACTCTCATGAATGGCATTCTTTAGAGTAAGAATACCTTCCATAAATACTTCATGAATCCAAGGGATGGAGGGATTATATAGATTTGTAATTGAGAGGGAAAACCAAAAGAACACATACAAGAATCACATTGTCTTTTGCGGAAAATAAGCTTCTCAGCGGTCATCTATAGCTAAAAACGTCCAGTATTTGGTAATTTTCACTCTAACTTAGTTCTTGGTTGCTCGGATACAAATTTGATAGAATGCATTATTAGTGCAGGGGTGGATGAAGTACGCTGGGGGTTGGTGAAAATTAAAGAGAGTGTTAGTTCAATTAAGTTAAATAGTGGTAGGAGTCCCTTGGGCCATAAACTATTTTCTTCCATTTGGTCTAGATAGGAAAAACATTTTAAACAATTTACACCAACACATAATATTAAAACGATCAAATGCTTATCAGCTTATCCCGAAAAGGATAAAAATCAACTTTCTATATTGCACCCAAGGGTGTAGCCTAACGGTCACTGAGGTGGGATGAAAAGACTGAGAGAATAGGTTCAAGTCTAGCTTTAGGTGATTTCTTTCCATCCGACAAAACTTTGATGGACGGAGTTACAAGTACCCATGGAATAGTGAGACGTACAAACAAGCCAGGGCACTACTGTTTTAAGGGGAAAAAAACTGTCTCCTGTTCGAGAATAAAGGCTTCCACTAAAACATTGTAGCAATTCTTCAGGAGATTCTGGCATGCACCATTTTACTTCTAGAAGATTCAAGAATATGCCCCAAATCTGAGTTGTGACTTCCCAGTGGTTGCCTACAAAATGTTTTGCGCCTTCATAATCTTCTTCGCATATTACACAATGGTGGCAAATTATCAATCTCCTTCTTTATAAGCTGTGTTGAGTCAAGCAAGTCTCTAGCTTGTAAGGTGCTTTTTTTTTTCATATCCATATAACTCGTTGTTGACTTTCCTGAGACCACATTTCGTATCCGGGAGAATTTGAACTTGAAAACTCATGATTCTCCTCCCACTTCTCTAATTACTTGCTTCAACAATGATCTCTCCCTGTTACAATACCTCCATAACCATTTCACAAGGACTGACATTATGAGCCCTTAAATTCCTAACTCCCATACCTCTTCCCTTCTTATTTATTACTGTTAATGTTTACCGATCAGCCATACTGAAAGATCTTTTTCGCAGCACCCAAGGGGGTCACATAGTGATCAATGAAGTGGGTTGAAAATCATAAGGTCTTGGGTTCAACTTCCAGCGCAAACAAAATTATAAGGTGAATTCTTTCCATATCTCCGAGCCTTGATGAACACATTTACCCGGTATGTGTGCTTGTGGGAGGTATCAAGTATCCCGTGAAATTAGTCAACGTACACACAAGCTAAACCGGACACCACGGTCAACAACAACAACATACCAAGTGTAATCCCACAAGTGGGATCTAGGGAGGGTAGTGTACTTACCACTACCTTGGAAGGTAGAGAGGTTATTTCCGATAGACCCTCTGCTCAAGAAAAAGCATAACCGGACACCACAGTTTTAAAAAAAAAGAATCTTTTTCCCCGTTTCAACAACAACATACCCAATGTAATCCCACAAGTGGGGTCTGAAGAGGGTATGACATACACACACAGTACCAACTTTGCGAAGTAGAGAGGCATTTTCCGATAGAACCTATTTCCTTTACACGAAATCCCTGCTCAATTTTATCAATTGTCTTATACACCTTTTTTGGTATAGGAAAAAGGGCATGGTAGAAGTGGAGAAGTGAGCCCAAAACACAAATCACAAGATTCATTTTCCAACCCCAATTTTTTGTCACAGAAACACAAAAAGAAACTAACTTTTATAGACTTCAAGAACACATACACTTGCGAAACAAAACACTAGGTGATTTCTTCTCATATGTTCTACCTTGGTAGACGTTGCTAGTGAGAGGTGGCACGTATCCTTAGAATTAATCAAGGTACGCACAAACTGGCCCCGATACCATGGTTATCAAAAGAAAAGGAACACATATACATAACCAATGAAACAAACAACTAAAACAAAGTACGAAACAGAAGATGAGGTAGCACGTATCCCTAGAATTAGTCGAGGTGTGTACAGACTGTCCCGATACCACGGTTATCAAAAGAAAAGGAACACATATACATAACCAATGAAACAAAAAACTAAACAAAGTATGAAACAGAAGATTATAAACTTATTTTCAGAGATTAAAATTCACACAAAAGGGAGGGGAATGAAGAAAAAGGCCCAAGAAAATAAATAAATAATGGAAGAAGATTTTAAGTTTACGAAGCAAAAAGATTGCTGATGATGGAGAAATCTGCTATGTTTTAGCTCTTAGGGCATGCACTTTGAACTTGGGTGTTTATATCAAAGAAATACAATTTACTACTTCCTCTCTCTTCTTTCAAATTAGTTGGCGTGTTTGCTTTTTACATAATTTTAAAAGAAAAATTAATAAGAAGTGTAAATTAACTAATATCATCTTATTTAATCTTTAATTAAATGAATCTTCTTCAATTAATATAAGTATAGTTAGAAAAAAGTGGTATTTAATGAAGCAAAAATATATATTTCCTTCGTTTCTAAAATATTTGTCGCAATTTTTTTGAGAGTGAAACGAAATTAACTTTGATCAATATTTTAAGATTTATTTTGTATCATAGTGATATGAGAAAAATTGAAATTTATAATATTTTTCGTATAATTTTAAATATCTAAATTTTAACTTTAAAATATTAAATTAATATAATTTAATTTAGCTTTAAAAATTAATCCTTAAAAAATGAAAATGACAATTATTTAGAATAGAAGGAAGTATTAAGGAATCATGATTAAGTGATAAGTATGTACTTGATTAAGTGATAAGTATGTACTATGTACTCTCTCCGTTCGGATTTACTTGTTACTATTTTCTTAATTTGATTTACATTTTTACTTGTTATTTTTGACAAATCAGAAAAGACAAAAAAAAAAATTATGTTTTACCCGTATCATTAATTACTTATTTTTCAAATCATTTTTCAATACCTATTACTAAACATCAATTAATAGGGGTAATATTGTGAAGTCACTATACTGATCATTATTTTCTTAATAGGTGTGCCAAGTCAAAATGTGATAAGTAAATTCTAACAGAGGGAGTATATATTTTCACTCCACTGAGTACTAGTACTAATTTATGAGGTACTTATTGGTAGTGTAAAGTGTAAACATTAGTGTGGATAACTTTTTACCTAAATTGTCTTTGTAATTAACTATGAGATTAAATAATGATGAGATTATTTTATGAATTTACTTTTATTTGTAGATGTTCGGTTCAATGTATTCAATAACATTTTTTCCGTTGATCTTTATTTATCCATGTTATTAAAAAAAAGTTAAATAATACTTGTGCAGTTTGTAAATTCAATAGATAATTTACCTATATATGTTCATTTATCTTTGCTATTAAATATTATTCATTATTTAATGCATATTCTAAAACATTAAATTTATTATCTCTATTATTTATTATTTTTTAAGGTGTGTGTCAAGTTACTAGTAGACAAGTATTGAGTGCCACCAGCTTCTTATAATAGTTTGATACGTGTTAATAAACTATATAATTTGCTCATTTGGTAAAACTGCATGACGTCGTAGAAAAGTTGCCATAGTTCTCACAAATCATAAGATTTTCATGTTTATAAATAAAAAATGTTAAACTTAAAAGAATTTAAATTGCATGTCAAATCAATGAAGCTCAAACGACACCTACATCTACACATGAACAGGGCCTAACTTACACACTATGTTGTTTTCCCCAATTCCTCTCTCAAAGCCCAACATTGAGATTGAAGATACTCAAAAAGGTATCATCTCCTTTTTATTTAAAATCATCACTTTCCTTTTTGGATTATACTTTACTTTATAGTGTTGGTCTATTTAACAAAAGTCTCAATTTTTCATTATTTTTTTCTACTTCTGTAGTAGTTGCAATTTGGGTGTATGCTTGCTGCAGTTATATAGCTTATTAAGCTTATTTTTAGAGCTAATGCTCAAAAACACACCTAAAGTATCACAATTTTTTAAATTGTATATCTGAACTATCATATGTGCGAGTTACCTACCTTGCTACGTGACTATCACCAACTCTTTATTAAAATACATCTCCACTGTAAGTTGTTTCCTTTTTTCTACATGAAATAACACCATCGTTCAGAAACAGGTAAGTGTTTTGACAAATAGTTGGTGATAGTTCAGGAAAGAAACTCGCACACCTCTTGCACATGATAGCATGTATGAAACTCAAAAAACCGGTATACTTTATGTGTGCTTTTTTCAATGTTATTACTTTTATGAGTTAAAATGACCAAATTACTGTTTCTCCTTATTGTTAGCGTGATGATTGATAAGAGGTTAAAAGAAGAAGAAGAAAAAAAAGAAAACGAAGAAGCAAACATATAATGTGATTCTGGGTTTTTATTCTTGTGAACTCACAAATGTATGTATGGAGTATTAATGGAAGATGTTTATGTGGCTCCAGACTCTTAAAAAATGTATTTGAGACGAGACTACCCTTCTCAAACCCTGCTTTGTGGGACTCACTGTGTATGTTGTTGGACTCTTAAAAAATGTTATCAGGTTTGTGTCAATCCTCCAAAAGTAGTACTCGTCACAATTTGTTAGTTTTACTTTCCTTTTAGTCCCTTTAAAAAAGAATGTCTTTTTTGTTTTTAGGCAACTCCTTAATTCTAACTTTCTATATACATGTTTAAGACCACAAAACTAAAGGAAATTTTGGTACCTTCTGGTATCTTTAGTTTCAGACCACAAGATTCAAAAGACTTCATTACTTTCTAAAACTCTGTGGCAAGTCAAAACCAAACCAATAAATGGAAATGGAGGGAGTACATTTTTGGAGGATCCGATACGGTGCGACATCATTTTTGAAGAGTTCGAGCTACATAACTCGTAAGAATGCAACTAATGTATATTAAAGCTATGTTACATGGATTTGTTTATGGTACCATATTGGTATCTCAAGACAAATTAGAATATCATTTTCACATACATATTAAAAGGAAGCAGTTGACTGATTTCAACTAGAATACACCTTTATTTCTTATGTTGATTTGATAAATGTGTATAGTAATTATGTCCTGGTAATTTGGAGATCTCTCACTTTGCTTATTTTCTACAGATTCGTGGTGATTATTGGTATAAGATGCCTCCTAACGGAAGGAAGCGTTGTCGAAAGTTGCCTCCTGACTTACTTAGCAACCTTCCTGATAATATAATCGATATCATTCTAATGTGTTTGCCTTGTAAAGATGCTGTGAGGACAAGTATCTTATCAAAGAAATGGAGGTATCACTGGTGTAGAATTACAGAGTTGGCGTTTGATAGATCACTTTGGGAAACAAAGAAGGATAAGTTATATCCTACAGTCAAATTTACAAAGATTATCTACCAAATTTTGACCCTTCATGAAGGACCCATTACTAAATTTACCCTCGACATTGCTTATCTGTTGAGCTGTCCTAAGATTGACAACTTCATATATTTCCTCTCTAAGACTGGCATTCAACATCTTGTTCTACACCTTCCTAGAAATAAGCAATACAAATTGCCTTCTTCACTTTTCACATGTTCGCAGCTGAGGCATCTAACTCTTTGTGACTGCTTAATACATCACCCATTGGCTTTTAAAGGATTTGATAGGTTAATTAGACTTGAACTATGTAGAGTCACAATTTGTTCTGGATTCCTTGCAAGTTTAATATCTCATTGCTTGTTGCTTGAGCAGTTGGTGCTGAAAATCCCAGGAAGTGTATGCATAATTGAAATTAATGCCCCCATGCTGAAATCCTTTGATTTCAAGGGCTGTATAAGTTCTCTCTGGCTAAAGAATGTACCTCTTCTGACAAAAGTATCTCTGAACTTATGTGAGGGTTATTCTATAGACACGGAGAATTTTTATTTTGCAAAGTTTTTCGAGTCTTGTTTTTCTCTCGAGCACCTCCTCTTGAAATTCTGTTTTGACCAGGTAAATGTTGCTTTATGACTTAGTTATGCATGTTCACACATGGAACTTCTTTTGGACCATGGCATGTTGAATTTTGGTATTTGTTTTTCTTAGTTTGATAATGCAGAAGCAGATGAAGCACCAACAAGGCTTCCTTTTGATCATACCCGTGTCAAACGGTTTTACGTGCCTCGTATTATTCTGGAGGAGTCATATGAGACATTATGCTGTTTTTGCTTGATAAGAAGCTTCCCATACTTGGAATATCTTGAACTTAAGGTTCTTAGTACTTCTACTCTTTTCTTTCTTTCTTATTCAGTGGCTTCTTTTTCCATATAGCTCTTAGATACTCAATAACATGGGAGTTTACTTCTTGTTATCTTTCTTAGATTCATAATGGAGATGAGTATGGTGCTGAAGAATGGCTTGAACTCGAACGTTTTGCAGATGTGACATTTAATCACCTCAGGGAAGTTAAGCTAGAATACTTTGAGGGGACAACGCCAGAGATGCAACTTATCAAGCTTTTGTTAGCCAAGTCCCCAGTGTTGGTGACAATGCTAATCCATACATATTTATATCTTGAAAGAAGATCAGAGATACTTGCTGAGGTATCAAAATTTTGTTATGCATCACCTAACGCAGAAGTAATCTTTGGCGGAATGTTTTGAAGTTATAACTGAATAGACGGAAACAAATGCCAATGTAGTAGTATAACACTGTGTTTTGCTGTGAATATCCGTTTGGGAACATGAGCATTTCTGGATGGATGTTTTGATTAGTTTGTTTTGTAATAACATTATCATTACATATTTAAGGATTTTTACATCTAGAGGCTGCTCATGAATGATTTTATGGAATGTGACATAACTCATGAATTGATACTGTAGGGGTTTATTTCAATATTATGCTGTGGGTTGCAATGTGTTGATTCTCCGCCTGGTCAATTCTTTAAACATAGCAAAGCTTGAAGCACTTGTTCTCGGCTATGTTTATGGTTCAAGTAGTAAAAGGAAACAACCGATAGTTGAAGTGTGAAACTCTCAAAAAGTGATAGTTCTTGTGTGTTTTTTGACCATTAACTCTTCATATAAACTCCTATTTCTTGTTTATCCTATCAATCTAATCCGCCCACCAATTCGACAAGATATTTTGAAATTGCTTTGAGTTGTACGAATAATATCAAGTAATTCAAAGTTTAAAATAAGTGATGATATTGAAAATTTTCATCATGTTAGAGTGAACAATATCAAGTAATTCATAGGTTAACATGGGGAGCTTTACATTCTTTTGTTGGGTTAGGAAGGTATCTTTTCCGTCAAAGGTTGTGATGGAATGGTAGTATTCATCTGTTCTTAAAGAGGTATCAAGTTTGAGTCCTGAGTATGAAATCGTTTTTGGTAGGAGCACTTTTACTCTCCCTTCCCCTATCCTACCGAACACGGATGAGCACTGTTTAAAGTCCATTGAAGGAGGAAACACTGTCAAGTTTTTTTCCCATTCTCATAGCTCGAATATAAGACCTCTCGAATATAAGACCTCTAATCAAAAGTAAAAAAATCCTATCAAATTCAACACAATGGTTGCCATTGTTTTCAAACTTTTTGATCCATTCCAACAATAAATTAATTCAGAGGGGTTTTGGTTGTCATTGTTTTCAAACTTTTTGATCCATTCCAACAACAAATTAATTCAGAGGGGTTTTGAAATTATTGACCAGCTATTTTGAAGACAAAAGTAACCTTTAGTAGAAATATAAACGTGTTGTGATATATTAACCAACAATATCAAAAGTTGAGATGCACTCATATGAAGAATTCCATTACGCAACATTACAATGAACTCATAGAAAACACAAAAATTAACATGAATCCAAGTTAGTAAAGATATCGAACAGTTAAACCTAAAAACAAAAGAACAAATAGCATCTCTATTTATAGTAAAAGTGTGAAGGTCCTTATAAATGTTGTTTGAACTTTTTGCGCTTCATTAAAAGTGTCCCCTTTAGACAAAATCGTCTTTTCACTTTTATGATATTAAATAAATATTGTCTATAGTAAATTTATTACGATTTAACAAATATAGGCCAAAAAAACGTTGCCAACAAAATCCTAATCAACCCCCAAAAGGCAAATTCCTATTCTAATTAAATTAGGAGACACAATGCGATTGTTTCTGTAATAACCCAATTTACACTCTGTTTGGATGATGGTTTTCCATGGTTTCATAATGTTCGGTACTGTATGGTATGGTATTGTACTATATAGTATAGTACAATACAATGATTGGATAGACTGTATTGTTTGCTGCTGTTTAATAACAGTTTTATTGTTTGGTTTGATGGTATGGTACTGTATCGTAACTGGTAAGTTTACTAAAATGTCCTTAATTATTATAAATGTTAAATTTATTAATAATTGTTATTAAAATAATTTAAGATAATTTTCTTCCTGCTAATTTATCACAAATTATGTTATGTAAATATATGAAGTTGTTAAATTCATGTAAATTCTAACAAAATCAATAAAAATATATTTAAAACAAAATAATGAGAACGAATAAGATAAGGGGAGTGGGGGTAAGAAAAAAAAAGGGGGGGGGGTAGGGGTAAGAAAAAAGTTTTGAATTTTTTTTTAAAAAAATAAATTAATTAATTTTATTTTATTTTATTTTATTTTTTAAGTGGGGGATGAGGTAAGAAATTTTTTTTTGATACTTTTTAAAAAACAAATTTAAGAACAAAAAAAAAAAATTGGTTGGGAGGGGGGGTTGGTAGGTGGTGGAGGTTGGGGTAGGGGGGTGAGGGTGGGGTAAGAAAAAGGTTTGAAATTTTTTTTAAAAAATAAATTTTAATTTTTTTTGGAGGTGGCGTCGGGGTAGGAGGTGGGATAAGAATTTTTTTTTTTTTTTTTGAAATTTTCTAAAAAAATAAATTTAAAATAAAATAAAAGAATTTTTTTTTAGGGGAGGTGGGGAACTGGGTGGGCTGGGGGAGGGGGGTAGGCTGGTAGGGGTGGAGTTAAATAATATAAGGTAAAGGGTAAAGTGAGATTATATAATATTAAGTAAGGGCATAATTGGAAAAAGAAATAAGAAAACCATGGGATACCACCAAATCGGTGGTTCCATAAAGTGGGGGTTTTCATGGTTACCAAATCATGAAATCAAACCATACCATACCATACATTTTAAAAAACAATCAAAACAAACATGGTTTTCTTAGTAACTATACCATACCATACCATGGGAAACCATCATCCAAACAAAGTGTTAATGAAGGTTAATTGGTAATTTTACCAATAAATAATAATTATAATAAGGAGCATTAAAAGAAGTGGGCCAGCCCATTCTCCTAATATGAGGGTTACGTTTTAAGTGTTCGCGGGAGTAGAAATTAGGGTAAATTATTTCAGTTATTTTTTTTAGAAGAAGCGACACAAAAGAGGAGTTGTGCGGGAGTTCACGAACCGCTTTAGAAATTACTGTAGATTCCATAATCAGGTATTATAGTTTTCCTGGACTCTTTGGCAAAACTGTTGTAGTGCTTTTGGTTAAAGAAGTGTGGTCAATTAACAAGGTAATGGATAAAAACTAATAGAATAGCCATACATGGAAGTAATGTTGGGTGAAGAAGTGGAGTTGGACAAAATGATGAATTTTAAAAGAAAGGATGTAACACCCCGTAAATTTCCGAATGAATGCGACCAAGTGACAGGATTAATTGAACATGCAATAAAGGGTATATTATGTATGCAAAGGGTTGGACTTAATTCATCTTGGTTAATGGGCTCAAAATTGGCCCAAAATTACAAGAAAGACATTGCCCAAAAAGGAAAATTTGACCCATTCTTGATCCAAGCCTTAATGACCAAGAGACACCTCATCTTTGACTTAATTGTGACTAAGGATGATATAAATAAGGGCCAAAAATCAGATTTTAATCACAAAATCCACCTTGCCATTTCTTGAAATTTCTAGACAATTCCAAGAGACCAAAAAGAAACCCTTTGCAAGCCAAGGCAACTACACTTATTTTGCCAAGATCATCACTTTGTAAGTGTTGGTAAGTGCCTATTCTTGTGTTTTAATATATTATGTGCATAAGAGATGGTATGGATTTTGATGGTTATGTCTAAAAGGGTTGATTGGGGCACTTTTGCTTATGTTACACAAGTTGTGTTATTTTGGTGATTTGAACTTGGAAGTGGCCTTGTGGTCTTGAAAGAAGTGAGATTGATGGTTTGAACATCAACATGTATGATATGGTTATGCCCTAAGTTGATTTCTCTTTACGTGTCATTTTTGGAAATTGTTGTTATGGAAAAAGTGTACGGAATTGGTGACGTAATGAAAGGAAAACTCTGATTTTTATTCAAAGGAATACACAACACATTTCTAGAAATTTCCCAAAATTTCTCTCAACTCTTGAAGAACCCTAAGCCAACTTTTGGAGCAAGATCATCATTTTTCAAGCTTAGGTAAGTGATTATTCTTATGGATTAATATATTATATGCATGGGAAAGTATGTAAATCATGTTGGTTATGCTTGGAAGGGTTGAATATGGCACTTTGTGTTTTTTTGTAAAAGATGTGTTATTCATGGGATTTACACTTGAAATATGCCTTGTGATTTTGATGAAAGAGCATGGTATGGATGAAATATCAACATGTATGGTGTGATTATGTTATTAAACTTGTTAATTTCATATAAGTGTAAATTATGGGATTTTGGCCGATTTGTTGTTGTGAGGTGTATTGAAGTAATTTGATGGAATAATTGTGATGTTGTGGTGATGAAGAGTGGAAAGTATGAACTTGGTGTGACATGCTAATGGTTTATGATATTTTGGTCAATGTTGGGAATATTGTGGGATTATTAGTATGATAATTTCATCAATGGTATTGTCAAGGGGGAAATGACAATTTTAAAGGCAAACATGTAATTCATTGACGTCATATGCATTTGTAAGGTGGTTGGTGGTTAATGTAAACTCCGTTATGTATTTGTGTTGTAGAGTGAAACATAAGGAAGGAGAGGGACTATTGTGTTCACGTATAGGATTGAGTATTCATATTGAGAATACGAGGTATGTAAGGTTCCTCTTTCCGTATCCTTCTGCAGCATATAGTGTACACCTTGTTATGGTACTTACTCATTCCCGAAGTGTCCTAAGGCATCTCATTTCATGTTATCATCTAGTGTTAATCACATATACCTTATTCTTGATTATTGTCATTCATGTATTACATAGTTATGGACATGGTTCCAAGTTCCAATAATGTTATGTTCCAAAGCTTCCAATAATGTTACAATTACAAAGTATCAATCTCATGAGCGTAAAGGTATAAAGTAAGCATCTGCGTGTTTCCAATAATGATATAATCATCGAATGAACTTTTCTCAAGATTAAAGAAGTAATGTTGTGAAGAGAAGTGATGTGTTCCTGGGTGGTATCCCATGGGGTTAAAATACCTCGCATGGGTCGATCCCAATATCTACGGGTGGTATCCCATGGGGTTAAAATACCTCACATAGGTCGATCCAGCTATTACGGGTGATATCCCAGGGGCAAAATAAAAGCCTAGCATGGGTCGATCCCGAAAACTGTTGATTACCCACTGATCAGCTTGGGGCCCAGACATTATATGAATGGAAGGATGAGTAATGGATGAAGGAGTGAGTGATGAATGGATGAATGAGCGTAAAAGTAAAGAAATTAAAGAAAGCAATATAAGTAGTTCCAAACATACAAATTGATGGTTTATCCATATTGGTTATTTATTTGTATTTGAGTTTATTGAAGTGTTTACATCTCTTACAGTTTCATATGACCTTACATACTCAGTACATTCTTCGTACTGACCCCTCTTGGGGGACTTACATTATTGCTGCAGGCACAGGCACTAGTAGACCTCCACAGTAAGTTGCAGATCATTTGCGGATTGTTGGTGAGCTCCAGTTGAATTCGGGGATTTTCGAGTAATTATAGATATTTGCTTTGGTATTGCATATGTATATAGAGCGGGGTGTTGTCCCGACTCTAGGTTGGTTATGGTTATGTATCTGTAGAGGCTTTGTAGACGTATGTGGGAGAATGATTGTAAGAGGTAAATGTTCATATTGACATGATGGCCCTAACGACCAAGTTTCATATATTGTACAAGTTTTTTCATGACTTCCGCATAGTTGCATGATATAATATGAGACAGGCATATGAATGTACATGAGCAAAGATTGGTTCTCTCGGGCCTCAACGGCTTCGGGTGCCATTCCGCCTCAATGGGATTTGGGGCGTGACAAAGGTATTGCAGGAGACCATTTTTTTCTCCTTTCCTCGTACCTATGCAGATGGAGTTTTCCATCCTTTTCTATTCTTAAAGATACAATTATTACTTTTTTTGTAAAATATAGTGAGAGGGTGTAATGATGATTGAAAAGGGGATTAATTCATAAAATAGCAATGGCTTAGCTAATACAAAAGTATTTATTTAAGAATGCAAAGTCTCGGGAACCTATGACAACATATGAAGCCTCTGTTTTGGAAAAGTTTTCATTACTGAAAGTATGTGTTTGAAAGTTGTTTAGAGTACTTATTTTATTAATTGGACTGAGGGTAGACTTCGATTTTCACTTACTAAAATAATTAAGAAAATATTCATCGAAGGGTTTTGATCATTCTAAATCCATTTTGGTGTATTTTCAGGTAATTCGGAGACTCGAGGCATAGTTCTTGCTTGTTGAAAAGGGTGATTGAGTGGTGAATTTGAGGTAAGTGAAATTTTAAGCTTTGGTGCTTTCTTTTCAAACCTGCTTTATAAAATGTATTTTTCTGCCTAGTCCATGTCTTGGGACAAGCGTGTGCTTGGCAGAATTGGTGGTATTTGACTAGCTGTGGATATGTATTTAATGAAGTATATTGAGAATTATTTAATGGTAAGTTGTGAGTTGAAATTAGGGCGTTGAATATCTTTTCTTTGTTGTCGCTATATAGTCACTAGGGGCATACATAGCTGCCGTAATATGTTAGTGGCATACCTATGCTGTCGTAATATGTTAGGGGCCTTGTACATGCTGCCGTAGTAGACTTTTGGGGCATTATATATGCTGCCGTGGACTTGTAGGGGTGCTAGGCTGATCACCTTCACTGCCGTTTATGACAAGCCGTGAGAGTTGATTGAGTTGAGATATATAGTGGCCTTTTGAATCTTCGTTTGGATTTTATTGAGCATTATATTAAAAGAGAAATTTGGTGCATATTATTTAATATATTTATTGTGCCTTGTATTTTCTAACACTTGTTCCAGGGGTATTAAAGTAGCGGGTCGAGGATCTTACTGGGCTATATTTATATATAGCTCACTCCTTACTTGCATGTCCGTAGATACTGCTGCGGGAGGTGAGACTAGTGGTTGACGGTTCGTTCGTGAGGATTCTGTTGCTGAGGTGAGCCTTCGCATTGTTCGTGGAGGCTGTCATGTCAGCTCTAGCTATTTTTAGATCATATTTTTTTTCATTGGGTTTGCATGCCCGAAAGTTGAACTCATGTAACTCTATTTAGATGTTCCATGGCCTTAGTGTGGGATTCGGGTTAGAGATTTATCATTTAAGCGATGTTTGTTTCCCTAAATCGATATACGATATTTGGTTGGATAATTACTTTTTCTTTAATGACTGATTTGGAGTTGCACATGTTTTATCTCAATGCTTTTAGACATTGTGAGTTTATGAAAGATTGGTTCTCCCGGCAGGTGGTGTTAGCGGGTGCCAGTCACGCCTAAGGATCATTTTGGGACGTGACAGTTTCACCCCCAAAAAAAAAAATTTAATCAACCCAAAAAAACCAAAATCCTATTCTACTTAAATTACGAGAAATAAGTCGGTTGTTTCACCTAAAAACAAACAAAATTAGCCCAAAAAAGGCAAAATCCTATTCTAATTAAATTAGGAGAAACAAGCCGACAGGTTTCGATATTACTTCTATAAATACGATTCTACTTTCGTATTTACTTCATAATATCCAACAGATTTGTGTCGCTACTGTCTCACTGCTGCTCTCGTGTTTCCTGCACTATCAAACAGTTTTGTATCAACTTTTGTCTCTTTTTCAGGTTGTTAAATATAAATTCTTTCATCAAATCACCTTTTTGTTTTTGTTTCCTATTCCTATATTGTTAATAATGTTAGTAATTAGTTTAAACACAGTATTAATTGCTATGACAGCTTAAAAGTTGATTCGTTTACATTAGTTTGTGGTTGGTTGATCTAATTTAGCTTGTGTGCTTAGCTTACTTCACTTACCTTCACTTATGTTCTTAGTTCATCTAATTTGTGTTCTTCATTGAGTCTATTTAATATTTCTTTATTTTAATATAACTAACATTCTTTTCCTATTATTCTACTAATTTACCAACAAGACTCACATATTCAGGTAAAATAATCTCGCCTCACATAATAATTTTTGTTATATAATCATGTGTTACTGCTATTCTTACTTTATTTTTCTAAGGGTAATATTGCAATGACTCAATTACCGAATCAGCGGACTCAATGACCGTAATCACCGAATTAACAGACTCAATTACCGAAGTTGTGCCTCTTAACACAGTGAAGCTCTACGATCGTACCTCCATAATAAAAATCTTGGTGATAGGGTGTTAAGCAACAAAAGAATTTACGCGATCAACAAGTGGTACACGAAAAACTCTCACATTCGTCGATGAAGAGGTACTTAATTCATCAACCACAACACTTTTTAATACTTAATGTTCTTCTACTATTCTACTTATGAAGAACATCTTTTTATTGCTCAAACAATTTCCTATTACCTAAATACCTAACCTATTCTTTATTCATCTTCTATTTGTAAGATCTATTATTTATTCATCTTATTTTTTGTCTTTTCAGGGCACAAAAGTTAATGCCATCCTTTTCAATGGGGATATTATAACATGGGAAAAACTTTTACAGCAAGGCAACTTTTGCTATGTCATGAACAGCCGCATTGCTCCT
Organism: Capsicum rhomboideum; assembly: GCA_031232105.1. Taxonomy (NCBI): domain Eukaryota; kingdom Viridiplantae; phylum Streptophyta; class Magnoliopsida; order Solanales; family Solanaceae; genus Capsicum; species Capsicum rhomboideum. The sequence continues at coordinate 52,316,028 of CP124707.1, forward strand.
CCCAATCCTAATTTCCTCTCAGTCAATAAGGACATTGAGGTTGGATTCCTCAACGCCACTATCATTCAAGAATGCAGGAGTCCCTTCTCTACACTTTGTTTTTCGAACAATTTTGTTTCGTTCGAAGATGAAAAGTTGCGTATTGTGGGAACAGTCTTGGGTAATTTCTTTAGATTCTGTTACCTAATCTAATATTCAGTATACACCTAATATTTTATTTCTATTTACCTAACAATCCACACTTAATATTTTCATAGATATTTTGGGAATCTTCGTGTCTTCTAAGCTCTTCACAAAAGACAAAAACCGTCGAGAGCTGGTACTTATGAATGAGAAGTAAGTTGAACTTCTTTTTTAAAAACACACTCTTTGTTTCTACTATTCGCCTACTCCATTGCAAATTTTAGAGTTTAACCTTATTTGTTTGATTGAAAAATTCAGGCGTGATAGAAAAACTATAGCATTATGGGGCAATTTCTCAAAAATAAAAGATAAGCTCCTACAAAAGCTTGCTGCTGAAAAATCTGTTATCGCTTTCTGTGATGTTAAGACTAATCTATATCTAGGTACTATCTTAGACGCTGTGTTTATAGCAAATTCTGTCTTTTTTGTACTAACTTTTTTTGTTTAATCTTTGAAGGAAATTTTGGGATATCTTCTACATCTATCAGTAGTATGTGGATAAATCCCACTTTTGAAAAAGCAACCTCTCTCCAAGAATGGTACTATATAATCTCATATTCAAAATAATGAATAGCATAATATAGTTATGTTAATTCACTAACTAACAAACAGGGCTTCTTTGAAGAAGAAGAAACACGCAGATATTACTCTGCTGCCAACTTTACAAATTAAAAAGGCTCAAGAACTGAAAATTGGGGATATAGCACGTGGTCCGTTCGATTATAGTGAGGTACTATTTTTCACCTACTTCATGTAAATTTATGTGTTCCAAAAGTTTTAATCCTTACCTTTTCTTTGTTTCTATATGTAGGTTAAATATTGTAAATTTAACGCAAAAATCACAAAGCTCTTAAATGCAGACGACCCATGCTATGCATCTTACAACAATTCCTACAAAAAAGTGAACCTTACCGGTACTATTCCAAAATGTCCTGGCTGTCTGAGGGAAAAAATAGATTATGATGAAAGGTACTACACACAAAAACTTTCATAGTACTTCTCGGCAATTTAAGAAATCAAAAATTGAGCTAATTATTTAATTTTTGTTGATTATACAGGTTCCACCTAATACTTGATGTGGTCACTGACAATGACCATTGTACTGTTACATTGTTTGAAGCCACAAGATACTTGACTGGTTGTGATGTTACAATGTATAAAAATCACTATCAAAAAAGGTCATATTATGCTCTCCTTTAACATTTATCATATCTTTTATTAATGTGCCTTTTCTACGGTAACTTATCTTTTGCCTACTATTATATTGTTTTCTCTAATACAGAAAGAAGAATCGTCATTTTATCGTAATTTGTTGCTAAGTACTGACCAAAATTACACCTTTCTTATCAAAATTGATGCAAGAAACGAAGGAGATTGAATGGGAAGACGCTTCATTGCAGATGAAGTACAACCAGTTTAAAAGGCTATTCCAATTGACATAGTAGATGAAGAAATCAGCTCAGAAACAACAATCAAAAAGATTTAAAAAAAATAGAAAAACGACACTGATGACACAATACCCCAGAAAAGGGTCAAGCTTGATAAGCATCAGTGATGCTATTTTCTCTAAAAAGTAGAAGCCCACATATTTTTAGTTTAGATAGATAGTTATTGATTGGTTATGTTAAGGTCAAATAGTTGTAGAGTCTAGATAGTTATTGGTTATTTAGTTTTGTTTTTTAGATAATAAGCAACTTTTGCTGGCATATCAAAAAACATTGGTTTGTTATTCACCTTTACTAAATTCCTGCTTCTAATTTGATCTAATCATACAATATCTGTTTTTGTTTAATTATAATACGTTATTAATTACTTATTCTATGTCGCAGGATATATATTCATTAAACACATGGCCCGAGGTAGCTACAAAATTAATTTAACAAATTATATTTTAATTTATTGTGTGCCACTTTAATAAATTTTTTATTATTTTCTCTCTATAGATCAAGACAAAGTTTCTCAAGCAATTCAAAAGGTTAACAAATATATTGCTGCAACTAGAACAAATTTAAATGCTGGAATCGACAATACTCATGAACTTGAAAATTTAGGTACTTGCTTCGTTCAAATCTACTTTTTCACCTCAAATCACAAAAATAATGACCACACTGTTTTCCAGAATAATTTATTCATTTATTTACTGTTAGCTTATAGCAGACTGTAGCTTTCTAGAAAATACTACACTCTAAAGTACGAGAACATAATCGAATCAGAATGAATAACTTGTATAACTGTGGAAAATCTAAAAATAGTACAGTCAGCATCTTAGTTCACACTAGCTACTCCTCATGTTGTCATTTGTAGGTCGTCTTAGTATTTGTTGACAAATTGAGAAACTGCATATAATTTTACTAAAAAAAAATCAGAAATGAATCATAACTGTATATAAATAAATCATAACTGAACTTAGATTACAAAGTACACTATAGAGGTTTACTTGGACGTCCGTTATTTAATTTTATTTAAAAATGCGCTTGAAGAGTATAAATAGAAACAACAGAACTCGTACACCAGTAAGCAGCAAGAGTTTATTGATAGAATAGCTCCATGCTATGGTATATATACCTAAGGTCATCTCCCAAGTTGGTCATTTCAGTGCGTCGCCAATTTCCCCACAGTTATCAGAAAATATAAGAAGTTTCGATGGAGTCCCATCGATTTTCTTAACTGAGATGATAATTTCCAACACACCTCTAGAGCATTTAGGATGTAACTAAGCATAGAAGCTGATCTGTAGCTGAACACGGGAACCCAATAGAATACCCAATTTATTCCTTTCAATTTTTAGTTACTTCTAATGCTACTGCTTTTTGCTACTCACAATTCTTCTGCAGTTTGTAAGTACAATAAATAAATCATCAGTCATTACAAAATAGAAACAAACTATTAAAAATGTTTCTACAATTTCAAAACATGTAAATTGTAATCCATTAAAGTGGGGATAGCCATAGTTTCTTCTATAGAAACTATAATCAAAACAGATAGGTATATTATCCTAAATATGCAAAAGCACAATTAAGCACAGGCTAACAAGTAAATTTAAGTGTCTCCAGCCTTAGAAAATTTCTGGTAAAAGCATCAGTTGCCATAAAATGCAAATTGAATTTGAAACCTTATTTCAACCTAGCAAAATTAGTGTACTTTGAGTAAAAAATAAAGCTATCTATTCACTATTGAGATATTTACCTCTCAGAGCCAAGTCTCTAGCAACTTTTATTGGCTTCTTCGTAGATATATTGAACTGCACGAGTCATACGTTACAAAAGAGAGTGAAACCTTTGAGATTTTCATACCATATAGCAACAAATTAGAATTAAGAAAGCTAAGAAGAAAGCAAAGCCCACGTTTGATGCCTCCAGTTGATATAATCTAGGCCTTAAACAGAATAATGTAAATAAACTGCACACTCACAAGCATTTTGGTTGGGTCAATCCAAGTCAAGAATATGTAAGCTTCTTTCTTAAAAGGTTTTCCTTCAAAGACACCACGGAACGTGGAAAGAGTAGATTTATCATCGGTAGTGGGGGATCTGATTCTTGGAGAAATGGCTTCATCAAAGGCATCCCAAAAAGTTTTGCCATCAATATCTCTGACCAACACAATAAGTAGTGTTTTGTCCAGATTGACTGCAATTCATAAAATCAATTCAGCATCATGTAAACGATATCATTTCCTCCCCATCCCACCAGTCAAACAATTAAACATCACCCGTTCACCTTCAAAGTTATTGTTGAACCAGGAAGAATCCTGCAGAATTTCTGCAGCAGAACGTCCTCGCCAGACATCTAACCTACTAAAGACAAAGTCATTGATATAGAGGCCTACAACGTAGACCTTGACACCAATAATTACAAAAATATTTCTCTGTATCCTGAAAATTTGTAGGAAAAACAGAAAAACAGGAGCATGGAACATAACCATTATCATGATGTAGAAGAACTCAAGCCAGATAAATTGATAATTGAAATTGATTGTCAAATTATTTGTAAAAGGTTATTGATTGAATTGTAGCGCTTACTAAAATAATAATTATTGAAATTCTAATTATCTAACTTAAGTGTATCCTGATCTTTTCACACCTTTTATGTCTAAAAACTTAAACAAGTAGTGTTTATTTTATTTGCAGCAAGCAAAAGGTTTCAATCCACAGAAGATGTTGACGTCGAAGAAAGAAGATAAATAAAAAAAGAGAATAAATTGGTACCTGAAAGCTTTAGACGAAAAGTGTGATATTAAAGGTAATGCAGTATCAATTTATTCATTACAGTTACTTCTGCTCTATTTGTGCTACATTTATCATTTATTAAGTTTTATAACATATAACTACATCAATTTAGGTCAAGTTGACTACATACCATCAATATCGTCTCTTAATCGGTTGGAAAATGTTCCTAAATGCATACATTGTCATGCTATGAGGTTTGAACATGAAACTCCAACATTTTGCTGCGACAGTGGATCAATCAAACTCTCAAATACCGAAGTTCTAGCTCAACTGTATGCGTTATTTTTCTCAGAATCTGAAGTAGCAAAAGAATTTCGCAAACACATTAGAGGATATAATAGCATATTTGGATTTACGTCTTTTGGTGTAAAACTCGACAATGGTTTGGCATCTTCAAGACAAGGAGTTTATACCTTTAAGGCACAGGGTCAAATATATCATGATCTACCCTCATTAATACCACGTGATGATAATCCATGTTATTTTCAATTGTACTTTTTTGACACAGAAAATGAGGTATGCAATAGGATTTCAAAGCTCAAAGAAGACAATTTATCCGAAGAAGTTGTGGCGATAATTAGACAGATAATGGATGTCAATCCTTATGCACAATTCTTTCGCCAGCTAAAGGATCATTCAAGCTTTCAGAATTTAGAAATTTGAATTTCTTCCAATGCTAAACTAGATCAACGTGTCTACAACAAACCATCAGTAGATCAAGTTGCTGCTATTTGGATAGACGGCAATAACCCCAATGTACCATTTGATCAAGAGATTATTATTCATGAGCATTCAGGCAATATGCATAGAGTTAAACATTATTATGATTGTTATGATACACTTCAGTATCCTTTACTTTTTCCAAATGGTGAGCCAGGCTGGCACCAAGGAATATGAAAACAACATAAACCCAAAAAAGGTTCACACGAAATCGAAGTTGAAAGCCTCAACAAGAATATTCTGACATTTGTGTCCGTTGATGAGGTGTTTGATAATGAGCAGCAAGGTATAGTTTTGAAACAGAATTACATAGACCCTTATATTTGGTTATTTAAAATTCTCATATCAATGTGTTTTATATTTTCCTGTAGGTGTACGACGGGGAGGTAAACATTGTGTCTCTTGTAGAGAGTACTACTGCTATAAGCTGCAAATACGTGATGGAGAAGATACGATAATTTTATTGTGCGGAAGATTGTTCCAACAATTCGTAGTTGACATGTACATCAAGTTGGAAACAACACGACTTGAATATTTTAGGCTGGAGCAATCAAATCTTAGAAGGGAAATATTGCAAGGTATATTTGGCAGTATCCTAGCTGGGGAAATTAGAGGAGCTAAAGTCGGTCAAAGAGTAATACTTCCTGCATCATTCATCGGAGGTCCTAGGGACATGCGTGGTAGATATATGGATTCAATGGCTCTGGTTCAACGTTTTGGAAAACCAGATCTATTTATTACAATGACATGTAATCCGGATTGGACGGAGATCAAAGAAAATTTGGTAGGAGGACAACTTCCTCAAGACAGACCTGACTTGGTGACTAGAGTCTTTAGAGCAAAGCTACAAGATTTAAAAGATCAAATCTTCAAGAAAAAGATATTTGGTCCTGTTGTAGTAAAAGTTTTTATAGTTGAATTTCAGAAAAGAGGACTACCACACATACACCTTTTGTTAATACTTGAACAAGGATACAAGATAACATCACCGGACGATTATGACAAGTTTATTTTCGTTGAACTTCCTGATTAAGTAGAATTTTCGATCTTGCATGATTTGGTTGACAAGCATATGATGCATGGTCCGTGTGGAAAAAATCGTCCATCGAATTCATGCATGAAGTATGGGCAGTGCAAGAGTCATTATCCTCGGCCATTTAATAATAAATTAATACAAGGAAAGGATATATATCCTATTTATAAGAGACAAAATGATGGAAAGAGGGAAAAGGTCTGAGGCATGACAATGAACAATCAGTGGGTCGTTCCATATAATCCTTATTTACTGACTAGATACAACTGCTACATCAACGTTGAGTCTTGTGCGGGGGTAAAAGCAATAAAGTATCTCTACAAGTACATATATAAAGGACATGATAGGTGCGCCATTTATATCAAATCATATGATGGAGAGAAAATCATTGATGAAATTCGAAGCTTTCAAGATGCACGTTGGGTGACCGCACCAGAAGCACTATGGAGAATTTATGAATTCAATCTCAGTGAAATACAACCTCCGGTTATTAACCTTCAACTGCATCTCCCAAATAGACAATCAGGTAAACTACTTATATCCAACAATTAGGCTAATTTAAGTTTATGATGAAATAATATGAAATATATATCAGTTTCAGCTACTCTCATTTAGGTGCGTTTTTTGTCAGTTACCTATTTACAGTTAAAGGAGTTCAAATATGAATCTGTTGTAGATATACAGATCGCAAAATTAAAACTAAAAAAGAAGATACACCTCCATAGTGCGAGCAAATTTAGAACAAAAATATAAATTGGCAGTCACGAAAAGAGGTTTTTTTTTTCTCCCCTCCCGACGAACTGTTTAGCAAAACAAAGATAGTACTGTCACAGTACCAAAAAATGAAGAAAAAATTTTCAGCACCCTCATAGCAGTGAAGTTAAGAAGAAGGAGAAGAATAAAAAGAAGAGAGACATACCTAAAAACTCTGTACAGTCGCTCTCACACAATAGTCCATTTTTGAAAAATAAAAGGGCCACCTTCTGCCGACTTTGCCCTTCTATTAGCTTCCAGCTTCGATCACTTAAAATGAAAAGAATTCACAACTTCGATCACTTCTGCCGGCTTTGCCCTTCTGTTAGCTTCCAGCTTCGATCACTTAAAATGAAAAGAATTCATAGCACAAACTCCATAGTTTTGTCAAATAAAAAAGTACACCCTTCTACCGGGTTTGCCCTTCTATTGTCTTCCTACTTCTGGCACTTAAAATAAAAAGAATCTGCAATTCAAGCTCTGTAGTTATGAGCTTCCTCCCATGCTCTCCAAAACTCTGAAACACAAGCACTTCATCTGTCAAAAACACCAGCAATGACCAATCTGATATTTTGTATACACTAAAGACCAAATTAGTATAATATCTGGAAAAGCATTTGCCCCTATTTCTTTACAAAAGTATCACTCTTCTTCATTTCCTCTCTTTGTTTTCCTCAAAAGTTATCTATCTTAACTAGGAAACCTGGGAAGGTACTACTTTCCATTCTAATATACGTTAAGAAAATTAATAATACATCAGAGAAACTAACTTACCAGAAGTATCCTAACTTTGACTTGTGCGGTGGTCTCTACAAGAGAAAATGCACCCAAAGTTAAGTATATTTGTAGCTTTGCCCTTCTGTTAGCTTTCCACTTATGGCACTTAAAATGGAAACAATCCGTAATGCAAGCTCTGCAGTTATGAGCACCCTCACATGCTGACCAAAACTCCGAAACACAAGAAATTTATCTGTCAAAAACATAAACAATGACCAATCTGTGATTTTATAAACACTAAAGACCAAATCAATATAATATCTGCAAAAGCATTTATCCCAAAGTCTTTTTAAAGATGAAACTCTTCTTACTCTCCTCTGTTCTTTTTTCACACTGAAACACAAGCACTTTATCTGTCAAAAACACCAGCAATGACCAATTTGATATTTTGTATACACTAAAGACCAAATTAGTATAATAGCAGCATTTGCCCCAATTTCTTTACAAAAGTAACACTCTTCTTCATTTCCTCTCTTTGTTTTCCTCAAAAAATTATCTATCTTAACTAGGAAACTTGGAAAGGTACTACTTTCCATTCTAATGTACATTAAGAAAATTAATAATAGATTAGAGAAACAAACTTACCAGAAGGATCTTAACTTTGACTTGTACGGTGGTCTCTGCAAGAGAAAATGCACCCACAGTTAAGTATATTTGTAGCTTTGCCCTTCTGTTAGCTTGCCACTTATGGCACTTAAAATGGAAACAATCCGCAATGCAAGCACGACTGTTATGAGCACCCTCCCATGCTGAGCAAAACTCTGAAACACAAGAAATTTATTTGTCAAAAACATAAACAATGATCAATCTGGGATTTTCTAAACACTATAGACCAAATCAATATAATATCTTCAAAAGCATTTGCCCTAAAGTCTTTTTAAAGATGAAACTCTTCTTCCTCTCCTCTGTTCTTTTTCCACACAAGTTACTTTTCATTCTACTGTACATGAAGAAGGTAATAATGGACCAGAGACAGTAAGTTTACAAGAAGGATCATAAGCCTTAATATCCATATTTAAGTATAATTGTTTGTCAATTCTCAAAAAAGTATAATTGTTTGTCAGTTATTATTCTTCATAATATAGTTTTTCACATTGTAGTGTGCTATTGGAACAACCAAAATTTGAGAAACGTTGTTGCGTGGGAATACGCCTCACATCCCATGCTCACCGAGGTTTTTCAGAAATGTTCGACGGATAGCGAAGCACGAAAATACCTATATAAGGAATTTCCAGAGTATTATGTTTGGAACCCTCAGGGTAAGACTTGGACGTCAAGAAAAGCAAGAGCAGTTATTGGTAGAATTGTTGTTGGTAAGGCATCCAATACAACCACTTTTAATATTTGCGTATGTTTAGATTTTTTTTAATTTTTTTTTTACTTTAATGTCACAGCTAACCCATGAGAAGGCGAAAGGTATTATTTGAGATTGTTATTAAATCACGTACCAGGACCAACTTCATTTGAATACTTGCTATCTGTTAATGGAAGGATGTGTGAAACATTCAAAGAAGCTGCAAAAGAAAGAGGTTTACTGGAATCAGATAACAACATTTTTTAATGCTTACGTGAGGTGATCTTCTTCAAAATGCCATCGACTTTGAGAAATTTATTTGCAACAATTTTGGTTCATTGTAATCCAACAGATGTTAGAATGCTCTGGGATACATATTATGATGACATGTCGGAAGATTTTAAGAGAGTACTTGACAATTCTCCTACAGCTCAACTTCAATGCACACTGAAAAGCATAATCAGTTCTTAGAGAGCATGGGTAAGAGAATTGAAAATTATGACATTCCTAAACTTGAGCAGAGGTTGGATGATGGAATTATATCAGAATGCAGAGAAATAAGGGAAGAGAAGTCTACAATAGTGCCACTAGAAGATTTGGATGTACAAACAAAGCTAAATCCTGAACAAGAGCAAGCGTTCAAGATTATATTGCAAAGGGTCGAGTCTAGAAAGTCAGGATTATTCTTTATCGATGGACCTGGAGGGACCGGAAAAAATTCTTATATCGTGCATTACTTGCAAATATCAGATTGAGAGGCATGATAGCTTTAGCTATGGAAACAAGTGGTGTAGCAGCAACTCTTTTATCGGGAGGTCGTACGGCTCATTCTAGATTTGAGATACCACTTCAGACAACTAATACGTCAGTCACACGTATGTCAAAGCAAAGTGGTGGAGCTAAATTAATTGAAAAACCCAAGATGATTATCTGGGATGAAGCGCCTATGGCGGCCAACCGTCGGGCAATTGAAACTGTTGATAGGAGCTTCAGAGATATACTGGACATTGATGAACCCTTTGGTGGAAAAGTAATGGTTTTCGGTGGTGATTTTCGTCAGGTACTGCCAGTAATTCCAAAATCTACCAGGGCTGAAATAGTAAATGCAAGTTTGGTAATAGTCATACTTCTGCACCAGGTGCTGATGTACCAGCAATTCCACCAAGTTGTAATTATTCCGATCGGACCCTCGAAATTCGTTCAAATTCTCATAAATGCAAACAAACTATGCTACCCTACCAAATTTAACATTTCAAACTCAACGGTGCCATCAAAATTTCCATACTGGTTCATTTCGACAAAAAGTGAGTCCCACACCCCCAAGAGCCTTTTTAACTAAATTCCATCCAATAGCCCAAAACGAGTCTGGAAACCTCGGGACCCGAATCAAGGGTCCCCCTCTAAAATAGATGTTCCAAAGCTGATGAGACTGTCAGAAATGGCATCCAAGACCGTTTACCTGAGGTTTAGGCCCGAGATTCTATTCTTTACTTCAAAAGCTCCAAAACAAGGAAATGGCTCTAAAAACCAAAAGAACTGTCCGGTAATCAAACTGTCAGTCCCAGCAAGTCATAAATACCCTGGGGCAGTTGTGGGAAATCTCTAAATGTCGTAAAAGTACAAAAACAGAAAAAATGACCTGGAGGGTCAGTACAGATTTATTCTGGAGATAAAATCGATTTAAATATTTTGACCTCCAATTTAACCAGTTTTAAGGGTAAATTCCAATCAAAAGCCGATTTCAATCAAAATTACTTTTCCAAATAACAAAATCATATAATGCCATATATTTAAATACGGGAATACATGACTATTACTTACAAAAATTAGCCTGAAATTGGCTTGGAAAATTCTTTTATTTCATAAAAATAATTATTTTTGAATTTGTTTAAAAATTGAAGAAGCTCAAAATTAATTTAGTTCGTGGAGGAAAAAAAATTATGTGTCAATAGCTTGTACTTGTGACAGTCAAATTTTGGGGGTGTTTGTTACCTTCTGTATCACCAATTCGAGTTATTTATGTGATTCCTCTTTAGATTTATCTTTACTTTACTTATTCCATGTATTTATTTGACCTCTGTTGTTTGTATGTTGGTTTGACTTACCTATCATGGGTGTATGATAGGTGTCATCACGACTTGAGTTTTGGGTCATGACAATTAAATATCTTCATGCTGAAGTGCATATATCTCGCTCTCTTTTAGGAGATTCATGCCCACTACTGTAAAAACTTTCACCGGTCCAACAGTAATCTTTTTGACTTGTCCCCTCCAGAATACAACAACTCAATAAACTTTGGACAAAAGTTGAGTCTAAAACTCCATCAAAAGAATACCTCCATTCAACTAAATAAAACTCTCTTTTTTACCAACTTTTATGCACTCTATATTTTTCTCATTCTTAACACAAAATAAGATCACCACTATTTATGGGTGAGGATTCTTCCTTGTAATAATAGAAGAATGTGGGGTAGTAAACTGGTTAGATGCATGTACAAAGCCTGCACAAAGGTTCTGAAATTTCCACCGCGATTTCATTTAGTTATAAATAAAGGAAACAATTATTAGAGTTCATTTCTATTTATTTATATGGTGTTAATTTGACATAGAAATTAAGGAAGTAAAGAAGATTTTTGAATCTTGTAATTTTAAATTGGAGTAAATGTATTCTAGTTCTAGTAATCAAGCTCTTATTCTTTATATTACTTGCATCATTTCTGTTGTTCTAGGGTCATCTTCCTCAAGGATACCGTCAGAATCAAGTTGATCAGGCTCTATTAACTCAATTTTTTTTTTTTGATAACCGTGGTGTCCCAATCAGTTTGCGCACACTTCAAGTAATTTCACGGGATACCCGTCATCTCCCTATTAAAGTCGTACAACATCAACCTAATTTTTAGTTTAACTAAGTCTTGCAGTAGCTATTTTCTAGCTTTTAGTCGTTACTTTATTATTTTGTTAGTTGCTGATATTTTTCTAGTTTGTAGTTAGTGCAGTATTTGTTTTCCTAGAGTTTAGGGCAAGTGGTTTAGTGGGATTATGATTCCACAAATTCTGTAAGCTTATATTAGGCCACTTAACACATTAAATTAATTATCCAGCAACTTTTCTCCGCAAAAATAGTTTCACGATTTTTCCCTTTTCTTCTCTCTTCCTTGTTATTTTTCTCCTTCATTACTGATCTTCCTGTTGTGTTCAGTTCAACATTTGGTATCAGAGCCAGCACAATGAATGATCTGCACGTAGTTGGAGGAGTCAAAAAGCTCAATAACCAGAATTATAATACATGGGCAACATGTATAATGTCTTATATGCAAGACCAATATCTCTGGGAAGTTGTCAATGGAAGCGAAGTTACACAACCAGTGGCAGAGGATGCTAATGGAACGTTGCGGAAGTGGAAGATCAAAGCAGGCAAAGCAATGTTTGCGCTCAAAACAACAATCGATGAAGATGTGTTGGAGCATGTTCGTGATGCTAAAACGCCAAAAGAAACATGGGACACACTTTCTGCATTTTTCTCAAAGAAGAACGATGCAAGGCTGCAGCTTTTGGAGAACGAGTTACTATCAACAGAGCAACGTGATATGACAATTGCCCAGTACTTCCACAAAGTCAAGAGGATATGCCGTGAAATTTCAAATTTGGATTCAACAGCACCAATTGGGGAAAACAGGGTAAAAAGAATTATTATCCATGGTTTGAGACCTGAATACAGAGGTTTCGTTGCTGCTATACAGGGATGGCCAAATCAGCCATCACTTGTTGAGTTTGAAAATCTGCTTGCTGGCCAAGAAGCCATGACGAAGCAAATGGTAGGACTCTCAGTGAAGAATGAGGAAGAAACACTCTACACCAACAAAAGCAAGAACATCAAGCATCATCCTACTGGTGAGTCTAAGAAGAAAAATTTTCATGGAGATGGAAATTTTCGCCCACGAGGAGTTCCAAAGAATCACAGGAATGACAAAAGATTCGAAGGAAAGTGTTACAATTATGGGAAGAAGGGTCATATGGAAAAGGACTGTTGGTTCAAGAAACAGTCCGTGGAAAATAATGTTGCTACCTCAAATTCAAAAGAGAAAAGTGAAGATGTTTGGGATGCTGAAACATTTTTCGCTATAGAAGAGGAGGATTTAGCACTTACAATGACAATATCTGAATCAATTGATCATGAGAATGACTGGATCATTGATTCGGGTTGTGCAAATCATATGACAGGTGATAAACAAAAGTTGCAGAACCCATCGGTGTACAAGGGTAGTCGTGTTATGGTGACAGCCAATAATTCAAAGTTACCGATAGATCATATTGGTAAGATGACAGTTTCTCTTCAACAAGGGGGCAATCAGATGTCACTTCAAAATGTCTATCATGTTCCGGGTATGAAGAAAAACTTGTTTTCAGTGTCACAATTAACAACATCAGGAAACTATGTTCTGCCTGGTCCTGATGACGTGAGGATATATCAGGATCTCAAGAACTTAGAAAATCCAATTATGAAGGGGCGTAGATTAGAGTCAGTCTATGTGATGTCTGCGGAGTCTGCATATGTAGAAAAGACAAAAAATAATGAGACTGCTGATTTGTGGCATATGAGATTGGGTCACGTGAGTTATTCCAAGCTAAGTGTGATGATAAAAAAGTCAATGATCAAGGGTCTTCCTCAACTTGAAGTAAGAACAGACATCATTTGTTCAGGATGCCAATACGGTAAAGCTCATCAGTTGCCATTTGAAGAGTCCAAATTTAAAACTGATGAACCACTACAATTAGTTCATTCTGATGTGTTTGGACAGGTCAAGCAATCATCAATTGGTGGAATGAATTACATGGTGACCTTTATTGATGATTTCTCTAGGTTTGTTTGGGTTTTCTTTATGAAAGAAAAATCTGATTCTTTTTCTAAGTTTAAAGAGTTTAAGGAAATAGTTGAGGGAGAAGTAGGCAAGAAAATATGTTGTTTAAGAAATAACGGAGGGGAATACAAATCAACTGAATTCTCTCAGTACCTAAGGGAATGCGGAATCCGTCATCAATATACCTGTGCCTACACGCCGCAGCAAAATGGCATCTCAGAGAGGAAGAATAGGCATTTAGCAGAAATATGCCGCACTATGTTACATGCCAAGAATATTCCTGGAAGATTTTGGGCAGAAGCAATGAGGACTGCAGCGTATGTCATCAACAGACTTCCTCAACAAAGGTTAAGTTTTCTTTTACCTTTTGAGAAGTTGTGGAATATGAAAGCTAATGTCAGTTATTTGCGAGTATTTGGATGTGTATGCTATGTTTTTATACCAGACCAATTACGTAGCAAAATGGGCAAGAAAGTTGTTAGATGTATTTTTGTAGGCTACGATAATCAAAGAAAGGGTGGAAATGTTGTGACCCTACAACTGGAAGGTGTTATACATCACAGGATGTTAAATTTGATGAAACCTCTTCATGGTGGTCTGCGGAAAAGGAGATATTACCAGACCAAACTGATCTGAAAAATAAGTTGCAAATTGCTTATTTTCGATCAAGTGAAGATGCCAATGTTAAACAAGGTGCAACTGATAATTTTGAGCAGTCAGTTGTTCACCAGCCACCATGTGAAGGCAGTGAGACAAGTGACAGAGAAGTACCTGCTGCTACGCAATTCCAGACGAGAAGGTCAGAACGGATTCGGAGGCAAAACCCCAAATATGCCAATGCAGCAACAGTAGAAGATGAATCTGGAAAAGAACCTGAAAGCTTTGAAGAAGAAGCTCAAGACTTAGCGTGGACTAGAGCAATGGAGGAGGAGATTGCTGTATTGGAACAAAATCAAACTTGGGAACTTGTGCCAAAGCCAAAAGATGTGAAACCTATATCTTGCAGATGGGTTTATAAAATAAAACGTCGCACAGATGGGTTGATAGAGAGGCATAAAGCTCGTTTGGTAGCTCGGGGATTTACTCAAGAATATGGTTTGGATTATGATGAAACTTTCAGTCCAGTGGCGAAGTTTACAACTGTGCGAGTCTTACTTGCACTTGCCACTAGCAAAGATTGGAATTTGTGGCAGATGGACGTTAAAAATGCATTTCTACATGGGGAGATGGATCGGGAGATTTACATGGCTCAACTAATGGGTTTCTAGAATCAAGAACACCCTGGGTATGTTTGTAAGCTAAGGAAGGCGCTCTATGGATTAAAGCAATCGCCAAGGGCCTGGTACAGTAAAATTGCTGAATTTTTAACTCAAAGTGGTTACTTTATTACATCTGCAGATTCAAGTTTGTTTGTCAAGGTCGATGGAGGGATGCTAGCTATAGTGCTAGTATATGTCGATGATTTGATTGTAACTGGTGATAATGAAGAAGAAATTCTCCAAACAAAGGAAAATTTATCTGTCCGATTTCACATGAAAGAACTTGGACAGCTTAATCATTTTCTTGGTCTGGAGATTGATCGTACTCAAGGAGGAATTTTTCTTCATCAGCAAAAGTATTCCAGAGACTTGTTGAAGAAATTTGGAATGCTGGAGTGCAAACCAATTGCAACTCCAATTGAACCAAATGCCAAGATGTGTGCACATGAAGGAAAAGATTTAGAAGATGTGACGATGTATCAAAAAGTGGCAGGTAGTCTAATTTATTTAACTTAGACTCGGCCTGATATTTCTTTTGCAGTTGGTGTGATGAGCCGCTACATGCACAATCCAAAGAAGCACCATATGGAGGTTGTTCGGCGAATGCTAAGATATGTGAAAGGTACAATTGGTTATGGTCTTTTTTTAGAAGAAAGGTGAAGAATGCAAGTTGGTCGGTTACTGTGACTCTGACAATGGAGGAGACCATGATACTCGTCGTTCAACGACTGGCTTTGTGTTTAAGCTAGGATCTGGAGCAATTTCTTGGTGCAGCAAAAGGCAGCCAGCGGTGTCGTTGTCAACAACAGAAGCAAAGTATCGGGCAACAGCAGTTGCAGCTCAAGAAAGTACATGGCTTATGCAGTTGATGAAGGATTTACAGCAACTAGTTCGCTATGCAGTTTCCTTGTACTGTGACAATCAGTCGACGATCAGTTTAGCTGAAAGTCCTATTTTTCATGCAAGGACTAAGCATGTGGAAATACATTACCACTTCATTAGAGAAAAAGTTTTACAAGGAGAGATTGACTTGGAGCATATTAAAACAGAGCAGCAAATTGCAGACTTGTTCACAAAAGGCTTAACTGTCAATAAGTTTGAATGTTTCTGTCAGCAGCTAGGCATGGATAAGATTAGAGCTGATGTCGAGAGGAGGTGTTAAAGTCGTACAACATCAACCTAATTTTTAGTTTGACTAAGTCTTGCAGTAGCTATTTTCTAGCTTTTAGTCGTTACTTTATTATTTTGTTAGTTGCTGATATTTTCCTAGTTTGTAGTTAGTGCAGTATTTGTTTTCCTAGAGTTTAGGGCAAGTGATTTAGTGGGATTATGATTCCACAAATTCTGTAAGCTTATATTAGGCCACTTAACGCATTAAATTAATTATCCAGCAACTTTTCTCTGCAAAAATAGTTTCACGGTTTTTCCCTTTTCTTCTCTCTTCCTTGTTATTTTTCTCCTTCATTATTGATCTTCCTGTTGTGTTCAGTTCAACACTCCCACCAGCAACAGGTATTAGGTAACTCTATCCACCAAGGTTAGAACAGTAGGAAAGAAATCATCTAGTGTTTATCTCTGTTGGAAATTACACCTGAGACCTCAAAATGCTCAACCCTTCATTGAACCACTAGGCCACACCCTTGGGTGCTATTTACTCAATATTATCAGTCATTTTATTTGTCATCAATTAGCTTCTCATTTACATTATTTTTATCTAATCTCTATCGGTTAAATTTGTGTATCCTTTAAACCTCATACAAATTTAACTGTACTTTTTTTTAGGGTAAACATCAATCAAGTACATTCTCAGAAGGTGAAATTACAAAGACAAAAGAAAACATTTCTAGGAGTAAGCTAAGTTTCAATGGCATAAGGCTAGCAACGAATATCGAAAAATTCTAGGACAAAGACAAATCATATTTTCTGCTTTGTCTTGATCATGGAAATTAACCTAATGTATTTAACACTGAATATTTGAGCATAAAAAATTAAAAAGCCTGAAAAGTAAGTTAACGAAAATGACTTTTCAACTATATAAGTAGAGAGTTCTCATCATAATTCTAATCTCTACAAATAAATATAAAACTAAGATGTCAAGCTCCGATATTCCAGTAATTGAATAGTTGTCTATTCCCATAATCACATTAGCAGACTACACAAGAACACAGTAATGATGAAATTGAATCCTTGAAATTCAATAGATATATCATTTCTTTTTCTTCTAGAGAAATAGCTGAAATGACACAATTTTTTTTTTATCTCGAGAGGATCCCCCCTTCCTTTATTTTACAACTATGAATTTTATTGATTAATAATGATAAAGTCTCTAACATATCATTGTAGTGTTATTGGTTAAGAGTGTCCATTTTGAGCACTACAAGTTGTATTAGTGAGAAAGTCAGTCAACTTCTGGTGGTCTTTTAGCTAATAGGGTCGGTGTTGAGTACAAGAAGAAGTATTGTGACCTGAAATAGATAAATCTTCCGATAAGTATTTGATAATCTAAAAATAATAACTAATATATCATCACAAAATTAAAATTGACTACTAAAACAAAAATATATTGTCAATGAATATAACTTAAATTCATATTTAATAATGAAATTTCTCTGGAGCGGTAGCTACCAAGTAAAACCTTTTTTTTTGGGTCCACAGCAAATAATAGTTTTGATTTTTGTGGACCAAAGAAAGTAATAGAAGATTTTATTTTCTTTTTGGTCCAAAGCAAATAAAACCTCCAAATTACCATCAGCAATTAAATGCTCCAACTACCACAGCTACCATAGCTACCACAAATAAATTCCCATAACTAAGAATATTTCTCTTTCTCTTTTAATTTTCTCTAAATTTCTGTCATTTTCTTTTGTGAAAAAGATCAAATTTTCCTCTATAAATGTTGTAAAGTATCCAAATGATTCCTATTGTTCATGGTGTAGTTCCCCTCTTTTTGTGATTAAAGAAAAGGTTTATCATATATGGATACAAGAGTGAGAAGCATTAGAATAGCCATGTTACCATGGCTAGCTCATGGTCACATAGCTCCTTTTATAGAGCTAGCCAAAGCACTCTCCAAGAGAAATTTCTACATATACCTATGTTCAACACCAGTCAATATCAATTCGTTCAAACAAACAATAACTGAAAAAGATCCAATTTCAATCGAGATAGTGGAAATTCACCTTCCAAATTTGCCAGAGCTTCCTCCTCACTACCACACCACCAATGGCCTCCCACCCCATCTCATATCAACTCTAAAAGATGCCATGGACATGGCCAAACCCAGCTTTTTCGATATCCTTAATACTTTGAAACCAGATTTGGTTATGTATGATTTTCTTCAGCCATGGGTTCCAACTATGGCTGCTTCACTGAATATACCCTCTGTTCTATTCCTGACCCCTGGTGCAGCAGCACATTCTTATCTTTCTCATATTGGTGGAAAGAAACCTGCTTCTGAATACCCTTTTCCATCCATTTACCTAAGAGATTATGAGTACAATAGGAATAGACATATGTTTGAACCAACTGAAGATGATGGATTTACTGATACACAGAGAAGGGTCAATGGATGCACAGGTGGATCATCTGAAATCATCTTGATCAAGTCAATCAGAGAACTAGAAGGAAAATACATAGATTTTCTCTCAACTCTAAACAATAAGAGGTATGCAAACTAGAAGCGGCAAATGGGCTTTACTTAATACTCAAATTTCAATTTTGATTTTTTATATTTGAATAATTTCATGGATCATTTTGGATTCTAAAAGTTTCTTCATTTTTCCATTTCCAGGTATGTTCCAGTTGGACCTCTTGTTAGAGCACCAGACACAGAGAATGAGCATTCAGAGATCATAGACTGGCTAAACAGTAAAGAAAGATGCTCCACAGTTTTTGTTTCATTTGGGAGTGAATATTTCCTATCCAAGGAGGAGATGGAAGAACTGGCTTTTGGTCTAGAGCTTAGCAAGGTGAATTTCTTGTGGGTTGTTAGATTCCCAGTTGGACAAAATATCAGCCTTGAAGAAGCTCTTCCAAAGGGTTTTCTTGAAAGAGTTGGGAATAGAGTGAAAGTAGTACAAGGATGGGCACCACAGCTAAGAATATTAGGACATTCAAGTATAGGAGGATTTGTGAGTCACTGTGGATGGAGTTCAGTAATGGAAGGGCTTAAACTTGGAGTTCCAATTATAGCTATACCAATTCATCTTGATCAGCCATTAAATGCTAAGTTGGTAGTAGATGCAGGGATAGGGGAAGAGGCTGTTAAGGACAAAGATGGAAAGATTGACAGGCATGAAGTGGCAAAGGTTATACAGGAAGTGATGGCAGAGGAAAGTGGGCAAAGATTGAGAGAAAAAGCAAGAGAGTTCAGTGAGATAATGAAGAGTAATGGAGAGAAAGAAATTGATCAAGTTATGCAAGAGTTGCTCAACCTTTGTAACAAGGCGGTACTCTATTGAAATGCTTTACTAAATTTCCCCCTGTTTTTGCTTTTGTTTTTTGTAATTTACTTCCAACAAATAATAGAGGAGGTAATGCATAATTACCTCTCTCAACTTGTAGCTTAATTTCAACAAGACACTTTAACTTTGTGGGGGTCATATTACCCACCTAACCAACTTTGAATCAGTATTATTACCTCCTTTTTCGACTAACTTCAATCTTTTAGAAAAAGGTGCTAACCACGTCTTAGTCAAGTTAAACATGTTTGACCGTATTACCTTTGGATGGTCTTCATGTTCCAGGCTTAGTTTGACTCAGAATTCAAAAGTCCTGGATATCGTAGTCAGCAGAACGGATATAGGGTATAGGATACTGGAAGTAAGAAGATTTGTGTTCGGAAAAGTGATCTTTCGTACTGAAAATTATTTACACTGGAGCTTATCTAGATTTCGACGATCCTGTGATTTTTATCTTCGATTTGAAGGGATTTACACATTAATTTAGAGTTCTTATTTTCTCTATTTTTGGGTTTGCCTCTTTTCGACAAGGGAGTATTGATCGCTAGAAGGTGCATCTAGTTTCAAAAGGTTATACTCCAGATTGAGGGAGACTGATTTTCATGAGACCTTTGTCCCTGTTGCAAATTAGTCATTATGTGTTACTCTCTCTATTTTAATTTGTTTGTTTGAGTTTGACTTGACACGAAGTTTAAGAAGACTTTTGAATCTTGTGTTCATAAACTAAAGATATATAGAATGTACTTGTGGTCATAGACATGTCTTATGGAAAGTTAGAATTAAAGAGTTGCCAAAAAAGAAAAGAGAAATTCCTTTTTTAAACGAACTAAATGAAAGTAAGATAGACAAATTGAAACTGAGGTATTTATTAGCAATTGCTTCAGTTAAAAATTGGGAAATAAATCACTTGGATGTAAATAATGTTTTCATGGCAATTTGGAGGAATTCGTATATGAAGATTTCACAAAGTTTTATCATAAAGGGGGAGCAATGTGTTTGCAAACTACAAAAATTCCTATGTGGACTTCTCCAAGCATTAGATATATTGGTATATTCAGTGCTACATTTCTTACTATTGATTTTCAGCAACCCATTGCAGATTGTTCCTTATTCACCTTCTCTCATGGAGGATCTTTTGTTGTTGATGATGTTTATTATCAAGAGGACGTGATCAGAACGTATTTGCAAGTTGGAAAGATACTTAGATTAGAAATTTCACATAAAAAATCATTGGAAGCCTAAATATTTTTCTACATATTGATTATTGATGTTTTGACGTCAATTAAACTGAATGCAAACCAACTTTCTTGTCAATGGAGCAGCAACACAAGCTTTCCGGTGAGATTCACAAAAACCCACGAGCATATATATATATATATACTAGTTTAGAGTACGCGCTTTGCGCGTGTATTTATGTCAAGAAAATAATTTTTTAAGAAAAAAAAAACTTCTTTTTTGTCGCTTTAGCTATTTGCACTACATGTGAATTTTACTATTATTTATTTAAAAAGTGTATAATTTTTTAAAAGAATGAACTATGGTTATAGAGTTGAATCCATGATAAGAATTGAACAAATTAGAAAAATTTATTAGTGTACGCACTGATGTCATGATATACAATAATTGATTCACCTAAATTAAGCAACACGCAATTAGTTTCGATGAATTTTCCTTCTTCCGCTCTTCAAAAGCATGTGTTTCTTTGTCCCAAAGTTCATTATTGACGTCTTATATCTATTCTTTTTTCTAATAAAACATCTCAACAAATTCCAAAATCTTTTATTTTGCACTCTAACTTTTAATTTTCTTTCTAAAAATAAAATGTTAAAATAATATAGTATTAAGTGAAATATTGATTATAAGCAACTCCAATTTAAAAAGTAATTTGTATTAAAGGAAAGAGAAGTACAAAAGTATCTTCTATCGTTTTCTTTTTTGTCTAACATAGCTTATTTTGGTGGAAGGATTAGAAGTGGACTTCTAATTAAATACTATATCTGAATGTTGGTGTCTAAATAAGATAAACTTTTAATTCTTTGTACTCAATATTATTATTTGATTTTTCAATTTTTTTCTTTTTCTTTTTCTTGATCGGAAGTATAAATTATAATATTCAATAAGTAAATGATAGATTCGTTTGTTGACAATTCATTCTAACTACTTTTTTTAATGTAGTATTCACGCTTGAAATACCAATGAGATCTACAATTGAAAACGATAGTTGAATATTTCAGTTGTAACATCAAGCAGTTCGCCTACAACCGTTAATCTATAAGTTCAAGGTTTGATTTTGCTCCTTAGTGTACTATAATGACAGACATTGCTGGCATTTTATTTCAAGTTTCTATAGTCAAAACAATCTATAATGCTTTTGATTCTTTACTTGACAATTTTAAGGCTACTGAAACTCATATCCTGTTGTTGATGCTTTGTATTTTTGCACTGTTACTATGTGTATACTATTGGTTATGGTAATATTACTCCTGATAGTACAGTTACCAATGCAAGTTATCTATCTTGTTTATGCTTGTGGGGTTTAGTTTTATTGATATTTTGTTAAGTGGGATGGTTAGTTATTATGTGCTTGATTTGCAAGAGAATTATCTATTGAGTATGCAGTATTAAAATTAAAGTGGGACTTCACATACATGATGTAGGTCTTATATTATTGTAGTTGAATCTTTAATTGAACTTATTAGTTGAGTTTGAAATATAAGGTTATTATTAAGTGGAGCTTTTGTTTGAATGATGAACCAATAAAATTAGAGTTATAATTGTCTCTTTTAATTTGGGACTTACTAAGTAAGTTTGAAAGCGGATCAAGTATGTTATTCGTTGTAAATCGAGTTTAATTCATTTATCTATCTACCTACTATTACAAAAGTACGAATATAAGAGAAATTGATAACAGAGGATAATCAAAAAGGTTAGTTTCTTTTGTTTTTTTCATTTAGTTTCCTTTAGAATATGTTCTTCAAGTGTTCAAATTCTTCATGTTAGAGATACATTGTGCAATTCTTTTTTTTTTTTTTTCAATTATTTTTTGATATCCGTATTGAAGCCCATTAAATTCATATTCGCATCGAGAAGTCTCATATTAGGAATAAAGAGCTCCAACAAAGGTCATTATGCAATTCTGAAGTTGTCAAGGTGTAGAAAGGATGATTACATTTTTTATGTCAAAATTTTTTATAAGTAATTTATTTACGTATCATTTTATAGTCACGTGCGATGCACGTACCCTAAACTAGTATACTAAATAACATAAACTAATTATTAAAAGAAGCTGCATAACACTGCAGATTTGATGGAAAACCAATACTAAAAGTCTTTTTAGTTCTTCAACAACGGAGCATGAAAAGTGCATGGCCAACCTCCTTTTTTTAGGGTCCGAAAGAAACGTTAAGTTAAACAAAACAACGAGCAGAAGGGAGGATAACAAAGCTACGTAAACTAGTAAACTAAACAGTCCAAAAGCGAGTCATTACCCACAAGTAGAGAACAAACACACCCCAAAAAACACATCCAGGCTCGATTCGATTTCTTTTCTAGCTGACATTCAACTTCAGCTGTACGCGATGCTCGCTGGAATGTTGTTAACTCTGCAAGTATATTGACACTTTTTCTTTGTCTACCCATTGTAGGTCTGGCTCAATCAGCATTTTCACCAGCATCGGAGATTTGGCCAATAGAAGCTTGATAAGCTCCATGTCAAGCTTTGTCCCTATTATTCCTACAACCTTAACCGTCTTAAGGTAATTCAATGCCACATCTGAGAAACTCGCAGAAATTTCATCAATTTCATCATCTGATTCTTCTATAGATACCTAAGAAAGATTAAGAAGATTATCTAATAAGTATGAAAATAAGTCGCCATTATGTATGAACAGATACAAAAGAAAAGGAAAAATATAAACAACATGAATAACCTCCATTTCAAGAGTTTGTAAACATGGGGAGCTTCATATTAAGCAAAGAGCGCATGAAAGATCAGCTAATTCATCCAGTGATACGTAAAGATGTTTAAGATAGTTAAGAGCAGAGGAAAGCCTTCTAGGTACTTCAGCAGTCAAGAACTACAAAGAAAATGAAAAATCAGGATGACTCGAAGCCCAAAAGATGAAAACGTAAATATACCAATAACCAATATTTAATGAAAATGCATCAGCATTACAATGAAGCTCTGAAGCAACACTTACCTGGACACTTCCATATTCCAGGCGGAGATACTCAAGAGCAAGAACTGACTGAAAAAATGTGTCAAGAGCACATTTTTTCCGATTCCTCAAAAGATTCTCCATACAAAAGAGAGAGTTTAGTAAGATGCGGAGTATTCTTTAAGGAGATAAATTTTATACATCCTGTGAATTCGAAGGATCTCAACTTGGGAGCTTTAATTTGAAGGTGGTTTACTTAATCAAAGATTTTCCATACCAGCTTCTCAAGCAACGGGCTAGAAGAGATAAACTTTCTAGTGATTTGGAAGAAACTGAGACAGGACATAGTTCCAGGCAAATTAACATGTCGAATCCTTTGAAGGATGGTGGGGGACATATTAGACAATTTTCAAGGGTCAAGTGACTCAACTGCAAACACGTGAAAAATGAAGGCGGCGGTTTGAGTCGGTTCCACTCTGAAAATTGAAGAACGAGATGCTGAATGCCCTTCCTGGAGAGGAAATGTATCAAGTTGCCAATCTTAGGATACTTTTTCAGGTCAGACATGGAAAGGGTAAACTTAGTAATCGGTCCTGGATGAAGAGTCAAAATGTTGTACATAATGGTTGTAAACTTAATAGAAGGGGATAGTAAGTTATCTGTCGTCTTCCAAAGTTTATCATCAAGAGTCAACTGTGGAAGTTTGCACCATTGTACCTCCATTTCTTCGATAAGATGCTTGTCCTCACAGCATCTCGAAAAGGCAAACGCATCAGAATGACATTGAGGTAGATCGGTAATCACAGGAGGCATCGTACAAAGCCAGTAGTAATCTGCAGAAAATAAACAAGAACACAAAGGTAAGCGACCTCCAAATTATCTGGCATAGAGTAAACTGATGGCATTGATCCATCTCCTCTTAGTGTCGATGAATTGCATTCGTTACAGCAAGAATACCTTTTCATAAATACTTCAAGAATACAGGGGATTATACACATTTGTTATCGGAAATGTACCATAACTCAGCACACCTAAAATCAGCTAAATTTTTTTTTTTTTTTAGTTTACGAAGACCTAGATTTTTGGCGAAGGAAGATCAAAAAGGTGGAGTTACTTTTCCCCAGATTGCCACCAAATGCCCTTATGTAAGTACTTTTTCCTAGAGTTTGTTTAATTCTTTTACTCACCCGAGGATGTGGCCTATTGGTTAATGAAGTTGGGTGGGACGAAAACCATAGGAGACTAGGTTCAAATCTAGATTAGGTGATTTCTTTCCATTTGCTTAAAAACCTAGATCGATAGAGTTTACAAGGTCCAAAGAAATAGTCAAGATGAAAAAGCTAGCCAGGGCACCACCATTTTAAGATGAGAAAAGTAACTCCCTGTCTCAGTTTCTAAAATAAAGATTCAATCTTTTTGGTAATCCAATTCCCCACTGCATACAATAATCTTGGTGATTTTACAATCCAAGAATTTTCCATATTGTTTTCTTTAGATGGTGGTATTCGGGGAAATCGCGACCAAACTAAGCCTTGATAAGTACAAGGTGACACAAATAAGCCGCTCTTTTAATATGTTACCCAAATAAGCTACACGGACTTTTTTATACCGTTTTACGCAACTTTTTTAACGGAGCCGTTAACGACATAAACAGTTCAAAAAAATGCGTAAAACGAAAGTTAAAACGGCGCTTTATAATTCGGAAGAAACACTTCCGTTTTATTTTTTTTAAAAAAAAAAAAGAGCGTAAAACGTTAGTTAAAATAAGGCTTTGTAATGCGGAAGAAGCAGTACTGTTTTATTAAATAAATCCAAAGAAAATGTGTAAAACGGAAGTTAAAAAGCTGGAAATTAAATTTTCATTGATTTTTTATATATTCCGGAGAATTCTGTCACTATCCTTTCAACAATGAAGTGGGAGGCTTAAGTATTTTAAGAACAATGAAGTGGGAGGCTTATAATGAATAAAATAATGTTAATTCTTACTTGAATTGAAAAGATGTTGGCTCTGATTAAATTATGTGTACAGGTTGTCATTGTAAAATGGAGCCTGTCGTGAATCCCGGTCCTGTTGTTCGTACGCTACTCAGATTACAGAATTACAATCGGTTGGAGTGGCTTTGGCAGGATAGGATAACAGTAGGATCATGTATGAGGTCTACCAGGATGTATTTGGCTTGGAGTTTATTTATTTCACACCTGCCTTACCATCGTGTTGTAGATTATTTATCCAGTGCGGGATTACGTGATGTGGTAAAAGTAGGTAGGATGCAGTACGACCGTACCCTTTTGACGGCCATGGCTGAGCGATGGAGGCCGGAGAGTCATTGCTTCCACCTACCGTTCGGCGAGGCCACGATCGCGCTGCAGGATGTACAGGTTATGTTTGGGTTGCGTGTTGATGGTCTCCCCGTTTATGTACAGGATGTTGCACAGAGGGATCACCTATGGTGTGTTAAGCTACAGACACTCACTGGATATGTTGGGGATATTTGCGGCAGGAGTTTTGTGAATATCACGTTGCTAACTAACTACATTAAAGACAAGGTAGAGGCTGATCCCATAGGAGATCACACTCCAGTTGGGATGGGTATCTTATTCCCAAACACATCGGGCAACAAGATTAGCCTACGATTTTTGGCGTTTCTAGATCCCATCGGTGATGTTGGTAGCTAAAGTTGGGGCAGGTTTTGGCGTACTTATACAGGTCACTATGTTGGTCATCTATGGAAAATACAAGTGACTTATGCGGATTTCTTCCACTTATTCAGGTAACTAAATGGCTTATGTTATAATATAGTTAAAATGTATTATTTTTGTGATAAATTAACTAATTCAGTTTGTCACTTAAAGGCATGGTGTTGGGAGAGGGTGTTGCCTCTATAGCCAGGATTAAATGAGCCGGGGGTTGATGACGTAGTCCTTCCATATGCCAGGAGATGGACGAGGGGTGTTGAACGAAAAATCGAGACATATCACAATAAGATAGACCGCATGACGAAGGAGCAGGTAAGCTTTACTTTTTAGCACTTGACTTCTCCAACTTCACTAGCACTTGACTTAATTTATAATCTAGTAGAGATAAAAATTTAGACACTAGCAAGGGTTTTCAAGTAGATAGCTTAATTATCAACCTTTGTTATGGTACACTAAGAGTTTTCTTATAAGTTCTTTGTGATCTCTTAAGTTGTCTCCTTTCCAACTTTGTTATATTATATGGTTTTTCACCTTTGGTTGTGAGAAACTCTTATAAAGTTGCTTTTTTTTAATGAATTGTATTGGCTATATCTGGTGGAGATACAGAATTTATCTTTTTGTTGTAGTGGTTTTTTCATTACCATTATTTCATTTATTGCTAATATTTTTTCATGAAGAAAAACAAAAGAAGATCAAATGGATCGACCATTTTTGGTTTTGTGATCAAAAAGATTTGATGGGTGTTTTTCCGACGTTGTTGTGTGTTCTATTATATGGTTTTTTCACATTTGGTTGTGGGAAAATCTTATAAAGTTTCTTGTTTTTTTTTGGAAAACGGAATTGTATGGATGGCTAGTAGTGAAGATAAAGAATGTCTTTTTGCTGTAGTAGTTTCTGCATTACTTTTATTTCTATTCCATTTAGCACATTTTTGCTCATATAACTAAAAACATCTTTTTTGCTCATATTTTCTTGAAATATAACACAAAAACATCAAATGGGTTGGGCTGAAAACTGGAATTCCTAAGAGGTTTCAACTTTGTTGTGTTTTCTGTTACTGAATTGTGTTTTTCTTGTTCTTACAAGTATTACTTGTATGGCTATATCTGGTGTAGATAAAGAATCTATCTTTTAACTCTAAAATTTCAGATTGTTGTCTTATTTATACTCTTTACATTTTAAATTTATGTGGATTGAATCTACTTTAGTTTAGGATTTTGTGGCAAATTTGATACTCCCTTTATTATTGTCCGAGCTTCTATTACTTAGGCACAATTAAATTTCGAGAAGCAAACAGTTTAATTCTAATCGAATTAGTTATGAAATCTTTATTTTTTTATAAATAAAATTTACATATGAAAACTATGTTAAAAAAACACAATAAGTCACAATGATTGACAAATTCTTAATATATCAAAGATATATAAAGAAATTATTAGGAAGGAAGGAGAGTTGTATTGACACTGTGTTAGTATTTTTTTTGATAAATTTGATGGAGTGTAGGGATGTGTAATCCTTAGTAAAGTAACAGAATGTTTATTTTTTGCTTCTTTCTTAATAAGTATATTTCTAACCTCCTCACTATTTTTGTTAATGTTCTATTTCTTCACAGGATTTCCACAGTATCTTTTATTTCCAATCTTCACATATTGCACAAATAGTTAACTAAAATTTTCATATTTCATTCCAATTTTAGTTAACGATTAGGCTACCTTATTAATCCATTAAATTGTCTTAGCTTAACATAGTTTTTGTGGACACCGTACGATGAGATATTGCCTACACTGCCCCAATGTTGCATGATTGACCAGGTTTTATGGACTGCACAAGTGCCTATGCTTTGCGTAGAGGTAGCTGAGTACCACGTGCTTGATCGGGTGACGTGACAGTTTCGCCAGCCACAACATATACCCCGAGCCCCCAGACTGGGATCTCAGGCACTTTGACCATGATCAGCGTAATAGGTTGGATCAAAACATCCTTGAAATATTAGATCGTTATTTTGATGAGTGGGGCAACTGGCGTAGCAGTTTGGTTGAGCCGGTCCGGTCCTTGGTGTTGTACAGAGAGATTATACACGGTGGTTCTTGGAGCACGGACGGTTGTTGTTAGGCAGCCCTGCACTACAGTTACTTAGAGCAGCAGGATTTGTTCATACGTTGGTAGATGTGCTGCGATGTTGAAAGGACCTCACAAAATACTCAAACTTGCATTAGAGTGGCAACGGGATCCTGCCCATGCATCGTATGGACATTCATTACATAATTTGGTTATACAGACACTACATGAGGCTAGGGATCCCATACCGCCTCATGGGCACACGATGCATGGACAGGATCCCGTTGCCACTCTAATGCAAGTTTGAGTATTTTGTAAAGTCCTCTTGACATCGCAACACAACTACCAACATATGAACAAATCCAGCTGCTCTAAGTAACTGTAGTGCAGGGTTGCCTAACAAAAACCGTCCGTGCTCCAAGACCACCATGAATAATCTCTCTGTACAACACCAAGGACCAGCTCAACCAAACTGCTACGCCAGTTGCCCACTCATCAAAATAACGATCTAATACTTGAAGGATGTTTTGATCCAACCTATTAAGCTGATCATGGTCAAAGTGCCTGAGATCCCAGTTTGGGGGTCTGGGGTATATGTTGTGGCTGACCAACTGTCGCGTCACCCGACCAGGCACGTGGTACTCAGTTACCTCTATGCAAAGCATACGCACTCGCACAGTCCATAAAACTTGGTCAATCATGCAACATTGGGGCAGTGTAGGCAATATCTCATCGTACGGTGTCCACAAAAACTATGTTAAATTAAGACAATTTAATGGATTATAAGGTAGCCTAATCGTTAACTAAAATTGGAATGAAATATGAAAGTTTTAGTTATCTATTTATACTTTGTGCAACAAGTAATATGTGAAAATTGGAAATAAAAGAAAAGATACTTTGGAAATCCTGTGAAGAAATAGAACATTAACAAAAGGAAGGAATAAAAGAATAACAAAAATAGTGGAGGAGGTTAGAAATATTGCAAATAAATATACTTATTAATAAAAAAGCAAAAAATAAGCATTCTGTTATCTTACTAAGGATTACACATCCCTACATACACCTACACTCCAACAAATTTATCAAAAACGGAACCAAAAAAAATACTAACACAGTGTCCATACAATACTCCTTCCGTCCTAATAATTTCTTTATATATCTTTGATATATTAAGAATTTATCAATCATTGTGACTTATTGTGTTTTTTACATAGTTTTCACATGTAAATTTTATTTTATAAAAAAATAAAGATTTCATAACTAATTCAATTAGAATTAAACTGTTTGACTCTCGAAATATAAGTGTGCCTAAGTAATAGAAGCTCGGACAATAACAGAGGGAGTATCAAATTTGCCACAAAATCCTGAACTAAAGTAGATTCAATCCACACAAATTTAAAATATAAAGAGTATAAATAAGACAACAATCTAGAATTTTAGAGTTAAAAGACAAAAAGCTACAAAAAGATAGATTCTTTATCTACACCAGATATAGCCATACAAGTAAATACTTGTAAGAACAAGAAAAACACAATTCAGTAACATAAAACACAACAAAGTTGAAACCTCTTAAGAATTCCAGTTTTCAGCCCATCAAATCACTTTAAGAGAAAACAAGAACTTACAAGAAACCTCTTAGGAATTCCAGTTTTCAGCCCAAACCATTTGATGTTTTTAGTTATATTTCAAGAAAATATGAGCAAAAAAGAAGAAAAGATACAAAAATATGCTAAATGGAATAGAAATAAAAGTAATGCAGAAACTACTACAGCAAAAAGACAATTCTTTATCTTCACTACTAGCCATCCATACAATCCAGTTTTCCAAAAAAAAACCAAGAAACTTTATAAGATTTTCCCACAACCAAATGTGAAAAAACCATATAACAAAACACACAACAATGATGGAAAAACACCCATCAAATCACTTTGATCACATAACCAAAAAGGGTCGATCCATTTGATCTTCTTTTGTTGTTTTTCAAGAAAATACTAGCAATAAGTGAAATAATGATAATGCAAAAATCACTACAACAAAAAAATAAGTTTTGTATCTCCACCAGATATAGCCAATACAATTCAGTAAAAAAAAAAAAAAAAGCAAGCAACTTTATAAGATTTTCTCACAACCAAAGGTGAAAAACCATATAACATAACGCATAACAAAGTTGGGAGGGAGACAACTTCAAGAGATTACAAAGAACTTACAAGAAAACTCTTAGTGTACCATAACAAAAGTTGATAATTAAGCTATCTACTTGAAACCCTTGC
Organism: Capsicum rhomboideum; assembly: GCA_031232105.1. Lineage (NCBI taxonomy): Eukaryota > Viridiplantae > Streptophyta > Magnoliopsida > Solanales > Solanaceae > Capsicum > Capsicum rhomboideum. The sequence goes on from CP124707.1 coordinate 52,346,772, forward strand.
TAGTGTCTAAATTATTATCTCTACTAGATTATAAATTAAGGAGAAAATTAAGTCAAGTGCTAGTGAAGTTGGAGAAGTCAAGTGCAAGTGCTAAAAAGTATAGCTTACCTGCTCCTCCGTCATGCGGTCTATCTGATCTCTGATCGGGATAAGATTGTGATATGTCTCGGTTTTCCGTTCAACATCCCTCCTCGTCCATCTCCTGGCACATGAAAGGACTGTGTCATCAACCCCTAGCTCATTTAATCCTACATCCTCTCCCAACACCATACCTTTAAGTGACAAAATAAATTAGTTAATTTATCACAAAAATAATACATTTTAACTATATTATAACATAAGCCATTTAGCTACCTGAATGAGTGGAAGAAATTCGCAAAGGTCACTTGTATCTTTCATAGAAAACCGACATAGTGACCTGTATAAGTACGCCAAAAACTGCCCCAACTCTAGCTACCAACATCATTGATGGGATCTAGAATCGCCAAAAATCATAGGCTAATCTTATTGCCCGATGTGTTTGGGAATAAGATACCCCCAAGTATAACAAGTATGTCCAATCGGGCAATCCGTTCAACCCTCCCAACTGGAGTATGATCTCCTATGGGATCAACCTCTAACTCGTCTTTAATGTAGTTAGTTAGCAACGTGATATTCACAAAACTCCTGCCGCAAATATCCCCAGCATATCCAATGAGTGCCTATAGCTTAACACGCCACTGATGATCCCTCTGTGCAACATCCTGTACATAAACGGGGAGACCATCAACACGCAACCCAAACATAACCTGTACATCCTGCAAGGTGATCGTGGCCTCGCCGAACGGTAGGTGGAAGCAATGACTCTCCGGCCTCCATCGCTCAGCCATGACCGTCAAAAGGGAACGGTCGTACTACACCCTACCTACTTTTACCAAATCATGTAATCCCGCGCTAGATAAATAATCTACAACACGATGGTGAGACGGGTGTGAAATAGATAAACTCCAAGTCAAATCCATCCTGGTAGGCCTCATACATGATCCTAATGGTATCCTATCCTGCCAAAGCCACTCCGACCGATGGTCATTCTGTAATCTAAGTAGCGTACGAACAACAGGACCGGGATTCACGACAGGCTCCATTTTACAATGACAACCTGTACACATAATTTAATCAGAGCCAAAATCTTTTCAATTCAAGTAAGAATTAACATTATTTTATTCATTATAAGCCTCCCATTTCATTGTTCTTAAAATACTTAAGCCTCCCACTTTATTGTTGAAAGGATAGTGACAGAATTCTCCGGAATATATAAAAAATCAATGAAAATTTAATTTCGAGCAATTAACTTGATTTTCTAACGAGAACAAAATTGTAACAATGGTTCTTCTCAATTCATACAACAACAGTTTGAATTCTAGTCAAGCTAGCCAACATATCAGACGACCCCTAATTATTGCATCACAAATAACATAGCTTCCTTATAAGTTTATTCCTTTCCTTAGCTTGCATCCTCTATCCAACAAAAAACCTATACCAACACCTACAATTTCGGCAGACAACATGACAAAACCAAATCAACATGCCCTTTCACTTTTGGTAGGTTTAAATTAGTCTATTGACACTTTTACCTTCATTTATGTAATTCTTCAAAAGGGTAAATGTCTAAATGAAAGCTATGGCAATACAATTCACACAATTCTTTAATTGTAACAATGATTCATCTCAATTCATACAACAACAATTTGAATTCTAGCCAATCTAGCAGAGGGAAGAATCATATTGAGTTAGTATAATTTAGACGAGAAAAGAATGCACTCTCAAGCACAAATATTACTTCTACAATCACAAATATGAATGCACTTCTTTGCCCCAAGCAGTAAATTGTCCATGTAAGCTTCGACAGTGAATTTTTAATTACTAGCAACTTTTTTGTCTCTGTCTATGTGGAGCCGATGTTACAATTTTTCTCGTGTCAAGCTAAACTACAAAATACGTACATTTGGACTTTTCGGAAAGAAAAAAGAGGATGGGTCCAAAATTCAAAAATCGACCTAATCGGAATAATTTAATCCGAAATTCTTAAATTGGAATGGGTCAAACAGTCAAAGCTTAATTCACGAGTGTATTGATTCTAATGGGTCCAACCATAATTCTTAAATGGGAATAAACAAGAAAAAATATGGATGCACGTTCGAAAATCGGTACAAGATAAAATAATTCATAAAGAGTGTTTAAAAAAAAAAAAAACATAATAGGGATCAAATTAGCAACCGTGGCAGTGTGATGTTGGATCTAGATTTCTTGGATCTTCAATCTTCACGGTTGAATCGTTCAAAGTTGGGTGTGTGGGGTGGGTGGGTGGGTGGGGGGGCTGGAGAATGTTGATGGTGGAGCTCACTTGGGGAAGATGATTGTGATTTATTTATGTTACAGAGATGTGGGGGAATTCATTGGTATATTATTCCATAAAGTGGTAAGAATATATACACATACATAGAAACCTAACTATGGAAAGAATCAACAAAAGAAATCCTATGGATTTGATCCTATCCCTATGATTCTGATACAATCCCTATAATTATGCTAATTATATATTACAAGGAATAAGTTAATATTATTCTTCAACACTCCCCCTCAAGTTGGAGCATAGATATTGATCATGCCCAACTTGTTGCAAAGGTAATCCACTCGAGTTCCATTCAGCGCTTTCGTGAATAAATCAGCTAGTTGCTCTCCTGTCTTCACATATCCAGTAGAAATCAAGTTTTCTTGAATCTTCTCACGAATGAAATGACAATCAACTTCTATGTGTTTCGTTCTTTCATGATATACTGGATTTGAGGCGATATGAAGTGCAGCTTGATTATCACACCAAAGTTTTGCTGGTGTAGTGTGCTTCAGTCCAACTTCTTCAAGAAGGTGATGTATCCACATAATTTCACACGTAGTCTGTGCCATAGCCCTGTACTCAGATTTTGCACTGGACCGTGATACAACATTTTGTTTCTTACTTCTCCATGATATCAGGTTTCCACCCACAAAGACACAATAGCCTGTAGTAGACTTTCTATCTATCTTTGATCCAGCCCAATCTGCATCTGCAAAACACTCAATATGAGAATGCGCATGGTTGCTGTACAATATGCCAAGTCCAGGCGCTCCTTTTAAGTAACATAAAATATGTTCCAGGGCTGTCCAATGTTTGACCGTAGGAGCAGACATGAACTGACTAACAACACTTACAACAAAAGCAATATCCGGACGAGTTACAGTGAGATAATTTAATTTACCAACTAATCTCCTGTATTTCTCCGGATCATCAAAGGGATCACCATCATCTTTCATAAGATGTACATTAGGAATCATTGGACTACTACATGGCTTGGCTGCCAACTTTCCCGTTTCTGCAAGCAAATCAAGAATATACTTTCTTTGGGACAGAAAAATACCTTTCCTGCTTCTGCTCACTTCTACTCCCAAAAAGTATTTCAAAGAGCCCAAATCCTTCGTGTGAAATCTGCTATGCAGAAAGGACTTAAGAGAGGAAATTCCAGTAGAGTCACTTCCTGTGATAACAATATCATCAACATATACAACCAAGAGGATAATGCCAGTTGTTGATTGCTTATAAAATACTGAGTGATCACATTTACTCTTTTTCAGCCCAAACTCCTGAACTACCTCACTAAACTTGCTGAACCAAGCTCGCGGACTCTGCTTCAAGCCATATAAGGATTTTTTCAAATGACAAACTTTCCCATACTCCCCCTGAGCAACAAAACCAGGTGGTTGCTCCATGTACACTTCTTCAGATAGATCACCATGAAGGAATGCATTTTTGATATCCAATTGATGCAACGGCCAACACTTTGAAGCAGCTAGAGAAATAAACAAGCGGATAGAAGTGAGCTTGGCAACCGGAGAGAAGGTGTCCGAATAATCCACCCCGTACGTCTGAGCATATCCTTTAGCCACAAGCCTGGCCTTAAGTCTTGCCACAGAACCATTTGGATTAACTTTAACTGCGAAGACCCATTTGCATCCCACTGATTTCTTTCCTTTGGGTAAATCCACTAGATCCCAAGTGTGATTTTCATCTAAAGCACGTATCTCCTCAAGCATTGCTTCATACCAACCAGGATGATTCAAGGCCTCTTTCACTGTTTTAGGGATAGAAATAGAGTCTAGAGATGCAATCAAAGAACTAGATGAAGGAGACAAGTGGTCATAAGAAACAAAATTAGCAATGGAATATGTAGATTTGCATTGACGTGTACCTTTACGAAGGGCGATAGGGAGGTCAAGATTTTCTGAAGGATCAAGCAGAGGAGGATCTGATGACGAAGCAATTGGTGCAGGACATGTATCAGTTGTCTCTTGTCTCCTAGAGTAAACTTGGACAATTGGCGGTCTTGTTGGTTCAACATGAGCAGTTTCAGAAGGCACAATTGACGGTTGATGCTCGATAGAAGAACAAGGAGATGGAGAGGTAGCAACTGATTGTTCTGTCAAAGTGTTGGTGACCTGATAGACTAACCACTCATCTTCCTCCTCTTGACTTGTAGAAATGGGAGGTGCATAAAAAAATGGTTTACTCTCCGAGAATGCCACATCAGTTGACACAAGGTACTTTCCAAGATCAGTAGAGTAGCAACGATACCCCTTTTGAAGTCGAGAATAGCCCAAGAAAACACACTTCAAGGCCTTGGGGTCCAACTTGGTGACGGATGGTCGAACATCTCGTACATAACATAAACTTCCAAATACCTTAGGTTCCACCGAAAATAGTGGCTTATCCGGGAAGAGAACACTATAAGGCACAACACCAGTAAGCACGGTAGATGGCATACGGTTAATCAAGAAACAAGCTGTGGAGACTGCATCTGCCCAAAACTGTTTAGGGACTTTCATTTGGAACAAAAGTGCACGTGCTGTCTCTAATAGATGTCTATTCTTCCTCTCAGCAACACCATTTTGAGAAGGTGTATCAACACAAGATAACTGGTGAAGCATCCCATGTTGTCTCATATAAGATTGAAATGATTCTGACATATACTCTTTTGCATTATCACTCCTTAGTATGCGTACAGTAGTATGAAATTGGGTTTTAATTTCAGCACAAAAGGCACAAAAGTGAGAAAATACTTCAGATCGATTTTTCATGAAATAAATCCAAGACATTCTAGAAAAATCATCCACAAAAGTAACAAAATATTTAAACCCAAATTTCGATACAACTGGACACGGTCCCCACACATCTGAATGAACTAATTCAAAAGCAGACGTTGCTCGTTTATTAACCCTAGGACTTAACGAGCTACGATGATGTTTTGCAAACTGACATGACTCACACTCCAACGAAGAAACACTCTGGAACTGAGGACAGAGCTTCTTCAAAGTAGATAGAGAAGGATGCCCCAACCGACAATGTGCTTCAAACGGAGACACAAAACTGGTGCAAGCAATAGACCGAGGTACTTGTTCATCAAGGATGTAGAGATCGCCCGATACATGTCCTTTACCAATAATCTGCTTCGTCATAAGATCCTGAAACAAACAAAAATCGGGAAAGAATGAGATAGAACACTTCAGATCTTTGGTAAGTCTACTCACAGAAAGTAAATTAAAGGCAAAATTGGGTAGACTTAATACAGAGGACAGGGTAATGGAGGGGGTTGGTTTAACTGTCCCATATCCCGTAGAGTTGTAGGTTGACCCATCAGCGATGGTCACAAAAGAGGGTGATTTGTGGGAATGAAAGCTGGCAAAAGTGCTCGGGTTACCTGTCATGTGATTTGTGGCACCAGAATCAATCACCCATTTGTTTGAGGCAGATACAAGACATGCTTTACCTGACTCGGCAGCAGCAACTGAAGTGGATTCCTGAAATTGAGAAAATTTAGCATACTCCTCAGCTGAAACAAGTATTGTTTTATCAGAAGATGGGCTAGGAGCAGCAGCAATATTAGCCTTTCCTCGAGGGCCATATTGATTGCGACTCTGCAATTTCTTACAATTCCACTTCCAGTGGCCTGGCTCATGACAGTAATGACAAACGTCTTTGCTGGATTCCAAAGTCTTGTTTCTTCCTCCTTTGTAATCAGTCTTTCTCCCCCAATCATTTCCTCCACCTTTAGCAACAAGGACATTCTGTCGAACAGATGCCATATTCTCTAGAGAATCATTTCCTCCACCTTTAGCAACAAGGACATTCTATCGAACAGATGCCATATTCTCTGTACGTAGTACCCTGCTGAAGACATCCTTAAGAGATGTAATTTCAGAGCTAGAAAGAATTTGAGATTTAGCCGTCTCAAATTCTGACGGGAGAGCGGCTAAGAAACTCATTATAGCCATCTGTTCTCTTTGAGTCTGTTGCACCTCAATATCAGTACTGAATGGCAAAAGCATATTCAATTCCTCATAAGTATTCTTAAAATCCATGAAAAAAGCTGTGAGAGATTTATCCCCCTTCTCAACACGATAGAAATTCTTGCACACATCATAAATTCGAGACATATTCCCTTTACCAGAATACAAAAACTCCAAATAGTCCATTAATTCTTTGACAAACTCACAATGAGTAGTCAAACCAACAACTTCACTATCAATAGAATTTCTAATTTGCAAGAATAGTCGTGCGTCATCTCTCATCCATGTTTTCTTTGTATCATCAGTGGGAGGATCTTGAATTAAATGGTCATCTTTTTCAACACTGCGCAAATATACCCTAATAGTCTTACTCCATTCCAAATAATTAGAACCATTCAATTTATGCTCAGTAATCCTAGACATGGCTGGAATTATTTCAGTCACAGAATTCTTGTTATTAGACATTTTCAGAAAAATATATACCAAGCAGACCCCAACAACAAATGAACAAGTTCCAAAATTGAATTAACAACCACAAAATCAAGTGTCCAGCCAAACAAACAGATCCGACCAGCCTTGATTCTAACTGGAGCAGCAGAAGAAAGTAAAACAAACAAACAGACAGGATGGAACGTACACACCTGAATTTCAAGAACAGCCTCCAAACAAGGTTAGAGGGACAGACGAACACCAGAATCTGGTGGTGAAACCAAGCAGTCAATATACCCAAATAACCAAAAAAAAAAAATAAAAAAAAATCGGAGCCCTATGGCTTTGATACCATGTTACAGAGATGTGGGGGAATTCATTGGTATATTATTCCATAAAGTGGTAAGAATATATACACATACATAGAAACCTAACTATGGAAAGAATCAACAAAAGAAATCCTATGGATTTGATCCTATCCCTATGATTCTGATACAATCCCTATAATTATGCTAATTATATATTACAAGGAATAAGTTAATATTATTCTTCAACAATTTAACAAAAAGTGTTACTTCCGAATTATAAATTGTGTTTTTAACTTCCGTTTTACACATTTTTTTTGGATTTATTTAATAAAACGGTACTAGTTCTTCCACATTACAAACCGTTATTTTAACTTCCGTTTTACGCTTTTTTTTATTTATTTTATAAAACGAAAGTGTTTCTTCCGAATTATAAAGCGTCGTTTTAACTTCCATTTTATGCATTTTTTTTGAACTGTTCATGTCGTTAACGGCTCCGTTAAAAAAGTTGCATAAAACAGTATAAAAAGTCCAACAACATACCCAGTGTATTCCCACCAGGTGGGGTATGGGGAGGGTAAAGTGTACTTAGTCCATACCATTTTGGTAACATATTAAAAAAGTGGCTTATTTGTGTCACCTTGTACTTATCAAGGCTCAATTTGGTCGTGAGTTCGTGTTCGGGCCAGCTTAACCATCTCGACTATTCCACCCACAACCCACAACTCAAATAAAGATGCATTTTTTTGGTAATCCAATTCCCCACTCCATACAATAGAAACAACATCAACAACAACAATATACCAGTGAAATAGCAATACACACAATAATCTTGGTGTTTTTGTAATCCAAGAATTTTCCATATTGTTTACTTTAAATGGTGGTGTTTAGGCTAGTTTAAGCACATCTCAACTATTCCACCCACACAACCCACACAATCTACAACCCAATGGCGGAGCCAGAATTTTTACCAAGGAATGTCAAAATATAAAGAAGTAAATTCACGAAGAAGCTAAGGATGTCAATATGTAATATATATACATAACAAAAGGTATTTTTACCTAGCTTAAATAGTGTAATTTTCGGCGAAGGGCCGACACCCCTCAATTACATGTGGCTCTGCCACTGCCACCACCCACACAACCTACAACCCACATAGTCTTGGTGTTTTTGTAATCCAACAATTTTCCAAATTGTTTTCTTTGAATGCTAGTGTTTGGGCTAGCTTAAGCACATCTCAACTATTCCACCCACCAACCCCACAACCCAACCACCCCCACAACCCACTCTGCCACCTGAACTTAAACAATTGAGAAAAAAACAGTAACTCTTTTTTAATTAAAATTTACCTTATATTACTTCTCTATAATCACTTGCTTCCAAAAAGATTCTTTCTTCAAGTCATTCTTATTGTCTTAAAAGAAAGAACACAAGCACAAATCCGAGGGAACCAACAACAGAAACACAATTAACAAATAAATAAAAACATAAATAGCAGAAAAAGATTGTAACTTTACCAAGCAAGAAGATTGTTAACGATGGAAAACCCAAAAAATATTCAATCTTTCTTAACTAATCCACACACACACACACACACACACACACCACAACCCCACAAGACTCTTATTTATTACTCTCCCCGTTTAAAAAAGAATGATCTACTTTCCTGTTTAGTCCGTTCAACATGGCATGTTTAAAAGCACAAAATTAAAGGGCATTTTGGTACATTCTTAAACTCCGAACTAAGTCAAAATAGGTCATTTTTGTTGAAACGGAGGGAGTAGAATTGTCCATATAGTACTTCTCAATAACCATTTGCTTCCACAAAGATTCTTTCTTTAAGTCTTTTTTACTAACTAAAAGAAATAACACAAGCACAAAGCCAACTGAACCAATAGCAGAAGATAAAAGACTTATTTTTTCATATAAAAACCACAATAAACACATAAATAATGGAAAAAAGATTTTAATTTTACCTAGCAAGAAGAATGCTGATGATGGAAAATCCAAAAAAGATTGAATCTTTGCCTTGCTCTTTGTGTCTTTGTCAGAAACCCTTGTTTAGTACTTTGTCAGAGAACTCTTCTTTAGCTCTTTAGGGCTATATTTTAGTACTTTTCTTTAAGTACTGAGAGAGTGAGAAATCTAAGAAGTAGATTTAGCTTTAAGCCACGTGTCCAATGAGTGGCAAATTGATGTTAACAGTGCAAGTCACAAAATGGGACAAAATTGTAAATCCACAAAAACAATGAGTAAATTTACACTTTTAGCCTTATTTTGTGGTGATCATAAATTTTTAAGGATTTTCTTTTTTTCTTAAATATTATGTCTAGTCAAATATGATCTTTCACATAAATTTTAAACTATCATTTTACTGAGATTTTTAAAAAGTAAAAAAAAAGTACATAATACATAATATAATACTCAAACTTTGTCTAGTAAGTAAACTTTTTAACGTTGAGTATGCCTATCTAAACAACTCAATTTGTGTTTATTATATTAGTTGAATATTCAAACTTACAAAATAATTATCTCGACACTTCTAAATTTTATATGACATCAGTGTCGGGTTCCCATGTAATATAATAAGAATGAGTTAAAATATTTAGCTATCAATTGAGACCAAATTTATGTGTCTAAATACACACTCTCGAAATTTGAGTTTGAGTGCTTACTTATTAGTTGAGATCAAATTTAAATATTTGTTTATGTATTATACCCAAAAAAAAAAAAAAAAGGTTAAAATTTAAGAGAGAAATAATTTTTTAGCTCTTTAAAAAAATATACTCTCTCTATCCCAATTTATATGTCGCACTTTTATTTTTAATCAATCCCCAAAAAAAGGACACAATTCTATATTAAGTAACAATTTAACTTTAAAAATACTCACCTTACTCTTAATAAAATGATTTACAGCCACACAAACATTATTTATTTTAGACCATAAATTTCAAAAGTCTTTCTTTCCTTCTTAAACTTTATGTCAAATCAAATTACTTTACATAAATTCGGACAGGAAATATGATTTTTTATTAAAAAAAAAATTGTGTAAAGTAAAATGATTTAATTTGGACTGTTACAATGACACCTTTTCTCTTCCATCTAATATTACACTGACACCTTTTTAGCTAACTATACTAACTTTTCACTCTACACGGTTTGCACTCAAAAGGGTATAATTCTACTTTTATCTCCTTTTAATTATTGTTTTTGAGTTATAGGATCTTTAAGAGCTTGCAAAATTCTAACTGTAAAACTAATAATTTGTTGTTCAAATTTACTTTTAACTCTGTTGAAACATCTTGTTTAGCTAATTTATGAGTTAAAATGACCATAATTGTGGATTTTTTTTCTTCTTATTGTTAGCTATGATGGTTGATAAAAGCTTAGAAGAAGAAGCATATAGATAGTGTGATTGTGGTTTCTATTATTGTTATTTTTCCATTTTGAAACTACGCTAGCATTTGATCATAGATTTCGGGAGTAGTTTTTGAAAATTTATCATCAAATATCTGTTTGGCCATGAAATTCTAACAGTAAAACAACTGAATTTGTTGTTCAAATTTAGTAAGCTCTGTTGAAACATCTTCTTAAGCTAATTTCATGAGTTAAAATGATCACAAGTTTGGATTTTTTGTTTTCTTCTTTTTTTAGCTATGATGGTTTAAAGCTTAAAAGAAGAAGAAGCATGGATAGTGTGATTATGGTTTCTGTTTTTTTTTTTCTATTTTTCCATTTTGTAACTGCGCTAGCGTTTGACCATAGATTTCGGAGTAGTTTTTGAAAATTTATCTTCAAATATTTGTTTGGCCATTAAAAAAATTTGATCTTTAGATATTTTCAAGTTCCAAGAAACGGGCTCAAACCAGTTTCTGGGACTTCCATCCACACAACGTCAAAAAAATTTCAAGTAAAATGCTTATCCAAACACAACTTTAAATTCCAAAAATGTTGCCCGGACTCCTCAAAAATGTCATCGGGTGCGTGTTGGATCCTTCAAAAATAGTGCATTTTTGGAGAACCCGACACAAGTGCTGCAACATCTCCGGAGAGTCCGAGCAACTTAGCCAAAAATCACAACTACCGAGCAACTTAGCCAAAAATCACAACTAATTTTCAAGTTTGAAGTTCTAACTTCAAAATCTATGGCTAAATGGGAGCTACGAATGTATTTATAATAAAGTGTTGATAAAAAGTTGGCTGGATTTGGCTGAATAGGTCGAAGCCATGTATGGATATATTTGGACATTTGAAGAAGCTGATTGAATGAGTTAAAATGACCATAATTTTAGAAATTGTGTTACTTCTTTTTGTTAGCTATGATGGTTTATAAACTTGGAAGAAGAAGCAGATGGATAGTGTGATTATGGTTTACTTTCTATTTTTTCTTATTTTTCCAGTTTGAAAGTTGAAACCAAATGTATTTATAGGGTATTGATGGAAAAGTTGGTTTGATTTGGTTGAATCGGTGGAAACCATGTACATATATGTTATGTTTGAATCTTCTTCAAGTGTTATATTTGGACTTCTCCATATTGTCCAGGGCATGCAATAGTGTATACGTGAACCAATTTGATATATGTAAGTTTGGCACTTTTGTTTGTCTATGTCGTTCCGCCTTGGCAAATGTCAAAGCCAAGACCGGACAACCAGAGGGAGGGACATATTTGAGAAGAAAGACAGCGGTGGAATCTTTCATGGATCAACAGGTAAACAGATAGCAAATGTTGGACAGATTGGATACTTCACTAGTAAATTTGAACTTTTTTCTTTGTGTATTTGTTTTCTTCAGGTTCTTGGTGATTATTGTTAATAAGTGATTGTTTCGTTCTTATGTTTATTTGAAAATGTGAATAGCATTTCTATCCAGATTGTTTGGAGATTCTTCTTCCTGATAATGTAATCGATGTCATTCTGAGGCGTTTGCCTTGTAAAGATGCTGTGAGAACAAGCATCTTGTCGAAGAAATGGAGGTATAACTGGTGCAGACTTACAAAGGTGACGCTTGATTGGTCTCTTTGGGGTAAAAAAAAGGATATATTAGATCCTGCAGCTAAATTTTCAAAGATTATCTACCAGCTTTTGACCCTTCATGAAGGACCCATTACTAAGTTTACCCTCGATGTTGTTCATCTAGAAAGTTGTCCTAATACTGATAACTTCATATATTTCCTCTCTAGAAATGACATTCAACATCTCGTTCTTCACTTTCCACGAAATAAACTATGCAGATTGCCTTCTTCACTTTTCACATGTTCGCTTTTGAGCATCTAACTCTTCATAATTGCATAATACACCATCCATCGGCCTTTGAAGGATTTGATAGGTTAATTACCCTGGAACTATGTGAAGTTACAATTTCTTCTGAATTGCTCAAGAGTTTAATAGCTCATTGCCCTTTGCTTACGCGATTGGTGCTGGAAATCTCAGAACTCTTGGACATAATTGAAATTAATGCTCCCATGCCGAGATCCTTTGATTTCAAAGGCTATATAAGTTCCCTCTGTCTAAAGAATTTCCCTCTTCTGGCAAAGTTAACTCTAATAGGTAAGGATTCTCATGACGCAGATTACTTTTATTTTGCAAAGCTTTTCGAGTCTTGTCCTGCTCTCGAGCACATCCTCTTGGACTTCTGGTATGCCGAGGTAAGATATTGCTTCATGCTTCATTGTTATGCGCATTTTCATAGATGAAACTCCTTTTGGTCTGAGTTATTTTGAATTTTGTTAGTTATTTTCCTAAATCTCTATGGAAGCAAGAGATGAAGTACCAACAAGGCTTCCCTTTGCTATTAACAGTGTCAGACATTTTTACCTGCCACATATTATGCTAATGGATTCATATGGGCTCTCATGTGCTCTTTGCTGGATAAGAAGCTTCCCATATTTAGAATATCTCGAAATTCAGGTTCTTGGTGTTTTGACTCTTTTCTTTCTTCTTATTTAGTGTTTTTTTGTCATACTTTGTAGATCCTTGATAATATGAGAGTTGACGTCTTGTTATCTTTATTAGGTTTACAATGAAAGCGAGGATGATCATATTCCAGCATCCCTTGAACTCGAACGTTTCTCAGATGTGACATTTAATCACCTCAGGGAAGTTAAGTTGGGATGCTTTTTAGGAATAGCTCCTGAGATGCAGCTTATCAAACTTTTCTTAGCCAAGCCGCCAGTGTTGGTGAGAATTCTAATCGATCCATGGATATACGATGAACCTCTTGAGACAAGATCAAAAATACTCGCTGAGGTATCAAAATTTTCTCGTGCATCACCTGAAGCAGTAGTAGTCTACCAATCAGAAGAAACATATCTTGATCTTTGCTGAAATGTTTTGGAAGTTAATAGATAGAACGATATGTCGATCTAGTAGTATAACACTGTGTTTTGTATTGTGAATATGTGTTTGACAACATGACTATGTCTGTATAGATGTTTTGGTTAGGTTGTTATGTAATATCATTGTCATTACATATTAAGGATTTTTACATTCCTGCCCATGAATGATTTAAAAAATGTGGCATACACATGAATTGATACTCATGTGAAATCATATAATGGGGATAAAATACACAGGACCACAGTGGGATATGCATACAAGGAATTAGACTTGAGCACAAACAGAGATGCAACTTTAAATGTGTAAATGTCATTTGGTAAAATAGACTTCTAAATTGTGTTGTTAGGAAATACTAATAAAAATACAAAGCAACAAATGCAGAGAAAAAAGTCTGGGGTAGAGCCAGAGATCTTGTTTCTCTTGAAACTTATGTACAAAAGAAGTGATGTAGCTTCTTATTTATGAAAGAAAAGAAGTCGCTGTGAGGCTTTTTTAGGAAGTTGCTGCAAGACTTTTAGAAGATGCATGCAAGATGTTTGTTTAAGTTACTTGTAACATGTCTGTTTAAGCTACTTGCAATACAAGCCTGTCGTAAGGCTTTTCAGAAGTTGTTTCTAAGTTCGTGTGTTGAGCTTCTTGCAAGGTGCATGTTTGATTCCAAGTCTTGAAGTCGTTGCACGACTTTTTGAAAGTTGTTTACTTGACTACTTGCAATTTATCTGTTTGAGCTATTTGCACGTTGTCTGCTTGATTACAATTTGAGAAAGCTAAGATTTTCAGATGCTTGCGAGCTGTCTACTTGGGCTACTTGCAAGCTACTGTTTAATCTACCTGCAAGCATGATATCAGTATAAGCTATTTGCAAACTACGAATTTCTTTAAAAAATTATACTAATATGTTTGCTAAATATGACATATATTGATAAAAAAGAAAATCTTAATAATTCGATTAGTTGTACCTGGTCCTACTCCTAATTTTTTTTCCCAAAGAAAGAAACATATTGGTAAAAACTATTCCCTCCATTAATTTTTACTTGTCACGTTTTGTAATATGAAAGTTAATTTAACTAAACTTTAAAACTAAATTATAATAGATTAATTTGATATTTTAAATTAGATATTCTACTAATATGATAAAAAAGTATATCTGAAAATATTGATTAAAATTTAGGCAGTTTGACTTTAGAAGTAAATGTCACAAGTAAAAATGAACGGAGGGATTAATGAGCTAAAATAGACTTGTAATTTGCATTTGAAATAAGCCTTGTAAAATCTCTTTCATTTCCCCCTTCGTCCAGTTATCAGCCACCCATCGCCGCCCCTTTCCGACGAAATTCGCCATTATCTCCGGCGAAACTTCATTGCCAAGCTTCACAGTATCTATATATACTCCTCCGTTCATTTTTACTTGTCACATTTCGCTTGTGGAGAGCCAAATTGTATGAACTTTGACCAACATTTTAAATGTCATATTAATATGAGAAGGATTGCAACTTATAGTATTTTTGTTATAGTTTTCGAACATCTAAATATAAAATTTATTAAATTAATCTACTTCGATTTAGCTTTGAAGTTTAGTCAAATTAACTTCCGTAAAGTGAAAAGTGACAAGTAAAAATGAACGGAGGAAGTATAGATTTTACTCAATTTCATAGGAAAGTTTGCTCCTTTTGTTCTTCTCAATATCTGATTTGCTTGCTGTTAGCTTCTTTTGTGTACTCCCTCTGTTTCAATTTGTTTGTCTGGTTTTGAGTTGAAACGGAGTGTAAAAAAGTAAAAAGGCTTTAGAATGTTGTGGTCTTAAACTAAGTATATGTGTAATGTACCAAAGTGCCCTTCAATCATGTGGTCTTAAATTTATTTATCGGATTCCCGGACTCCATGTTTGCTTATATATATGGGTTTTTTCTCAATTTCATATGAAAGTCAGCCCCTTTTGTTCTTCTCAAAATCTGATTTGCTTGTTGTTAGCTTCTTTTGTGTACTCCGTTTGTTTCAATTTGTTTGTATGGTTGGTTCTGAGTTGACACAGAGTTTAAGAATGTAAAGAATAGTTTTGAATGTTGTACTCTTAAATTAAAGATACATAGAATGTACCAAAATGTCACGCTCAAGGGTGTGGCCTTAGTGGTTAATGAAGCGGTTGAGATGCATGCAAACTGGCCGGATACCACGGTTATAAAAAAAAAAGAAGGAATGTACCAAAATGCTCTTCAATTGTGTGCTCTTAAACATGTCATGTGAGAATTTAGAATAAAGAGTTGCCACAAAAGGTAAAGAGACATTCTTTTGTAAACGGATTAAAAAGGAAAGTAAGAGAAACAAATTGAAATGGAGGGAGTAATATATTACTGTTTTTTGTTGTGTAAGTTAGTGGTGTCGAATTTGCATTGTGGTTAAGATTTTATGGTTTTGAGTTTGTACTTAGAAACACAAAGGAATGAGAATAGTTTTAGCAAGCACATAGTTGTTGAAAAGTGCCTTGATTCTTCTGAAACCTAAAATTTACTTGTGATATATGAGTTTTTGTACTTATCTCGGACTAATGCTTGTTGAAGTTCTCTTCATCTGCTTGTTTGTTTTGGTAAAGAAAGAAATTGGCTTTTCCAGATAAAATGCATATATAGGTGTATTGAAAGCACAGTGTTTCACAAAATTGAATGTAAGCTTCTAAATTGAATCTACTGAAGACATTTTGTTAGTTTTTAACTTATCAAAAGTTTATCAAAGATAAATGAATCAAATAGTTGGTTTTAGGAGAGTTGGTAGCTGTTTTGATTTTCTGAGAATGTTTAGGATGAGAATTCGCAAAGGCTACAAATTTTATTCATACCAAGTATGGAAATTTAAAGAAACAATATAATAGGTCTAGGGCACCAAATGATAATTCTGGTATGCTAATCATCCTCTTAGCTATCATGCACTACTTTGATGTCATTATCTTCTTCCTCCTCTTCCTCTTCTTCTTCTGGTGGATTTTGACCCCAACCAGGATCATGATAAAATAATTACGTCTAAGGTTCTCCACAAGCTCTCTAATCTCTTTATCATCGTCGAGAAATTGCTCGCTTTTTCCTCTGTGGACTGAGGAGAAAGGGGATCGGCGGGAAGAGGAGTGTACCATAAGAGAAGCAAGGAGGTCAACCTCTTTCAAATGTACAACATGGGTTCTTGCAATGTAGTTGGACTCTCGTGTTAATCCAATTGAAGCATCCTTTCCACGGAGGTAAACCTTTGTCTACTAGGCAAGAGGATAGCAAGTTCCAAATTCTGTCTCGGTAGGACATATAATTTTATTACTGTGAAATTCATATATGAAGTAGTAAATGGTAAAGTTCCGATAACTATGTGGCTCTCCAATAGTTGGATAATAATCTAATGGTTCTGGCAAATGCTTTGGAAAGCCCTTGCCACTCTAGAATAGTTAAAGATATAATGGACAAGAAGAGTTGTGATGCAGAGCCCAATACTCTTATTAATCTACCTTCCAAAACTTTTTGTCTTCCAATGCATGAAACCCAACAAGGGACTTTTCCATTTCAAGAATTTCTTTATACAAAAGCTGAATTACTGCTACTTCATCTGTCTGTCCATGTGTTTCTGTTGGCAATTGAGTGAAACCGTAAAAGGTGTAATGAAACAATGTTCTGCAGCAACAAGCATTTCCAGTTGCATTAATCCTCAATAATGAGCCTACAGTAGTCTGATGGGTGTCAAGGAAATCTCGCAGAGTTTCATCATCATGTATCACCAGCTCCATATAAAATGACCAAATCTTGGAAATTATTTTTTCTCCTTATCGTTAGCCTTGATTGTTGATAACCTTAGAAGAAACAAACAGATAATTTTATTCTGGTTTCTATTCTTTTGAATTTTTTCCCCTTTCAACCCACAAATGTATTTTGTGAGATATTCATGGAAGGTGTTCCTTCTGTAAGAATGATATTAATGGATATTAAGCTTGTTACATGTGTAGTCGGGGCGTGTGTAAGTATCCAGTATGGGTATGTCAAAGTTTTTTTTTTCCCTGCTAATTTTTTCATATATTTGGAAGAATTTGCAAGAAATATCCATGCCCATTATCATACCCATTCGACATCGGTATCTCAAAGCAAATTAAATATCCATATAACATAGATATTAATAGGAGATAGTCCACAGATTCAATACTTAACATCAAGAATAATTGTACTACATCCCAATTTAAGTGTCTTGGTTTGACTAGGCACGGAGTTTAAGAAAAAAAAAGATACTTTTGAATCTTGTGGTCCTAAATTAAAGATGTGTAAAATGTACTTTGAATCTTGTGGTTATAAACTTGCCATGTAGGATTTTTGAATTGTCAGCTTACTAAATATAGAAAGAGACACTCTTTTTAGGATAGACCCAAAAAAAAGAAGTAAGACACTTAAACTGGGATGGAGGGGGTATATTTTTGCTTAGTCTTTTGGTGCAACATTGCTCCCTTTGATGCTTTCTTAGCTCATTACAGAACTTGTGATGTTTGCACATTTTGGTTGTAACTTTGCCCACCATTTCCTTTATGCTGGTATTATATAAAAGTTACTCAGTTCCTGTCAAAAGAAAAAAAGAGAGGAGGTGTTGACTGTTCCATTTTCAACTGGAATGCACCATTACTTCTTATGTTGATTTGACAATGTGAATAGCTGTTCTGTCCAGATAGTTTGGAGATTCCTTATTTCGTATTGTTGTTTATTTTTCTACGGGTTCTTGGTGATTATTGTTATAAGTGATCCTTTCGTTCTTGTGTTGATTTGACCATGTGAATAGCGGCTCTTTCGGGATAGCTTGGAGATTCCTTACTTTGTATTATTGCTTAATTTCTACAGGTTCTTGGTGATTAGTGTTACGTGATGCCTCCTAGGGGAAGAAAGCATTGTCGAAAGTTACCTCCTGACTTCCTTAGCAACCTCCCTGATAACGTAATCGATGTCATTCTGATGCGTTTGCATTGTAAGGAAGCTGTGAGGACAAGCATCTTATCAAAGAAATGGAGGTATCACTGGTGTAGACTTACAAAGTTGACGTTTGATTGGTTTCTTTGGGAAACAAAAAAGGATAAGCTATTCTCTACAGTTAAATTTACAAAGATCATCTACCAGATTTTGACGCTTCACGAAGGACCCATTACTAAGTTTACCCTCGACATTGCCTCTCTAAAAGAGCTGTCCTATGATTGACAACTTCATATATTTCCTGTCTAGGAATGACATTCAACATCTTGTTCTTTACCTTCCACGGAAAGAAGATGAACCATACAACTTGACTTCTTCACTATTCACATGTTCGCAACTGAGGCATCTATCTCTTCAGAATTGCTTGATACATCCTTCATTGGCCTTTCAAGGATTTGATAGGTTAATTAGCCTGGAACTACGTAAAGTCACAATCTGTTCTGAATTGCTCGGAAGTTTAATATCTCGGTGCCTGTTGCTTGAGAAGTTGGTGCTGGAAATCTCAGAAGTTTCAAATACAATAGAAATTAATGCCCCCAAGCTGAGCTCCTTTTTTTTTAACAGGCAGTATAAGTTCTATCTGTCTAACGAATGCCCCTCTTCTGACATACGCATTTCTGCACAGTGACGACAGTTCTTCGATTGAGGCAGACTATTTTGGTTTTGTAAAGTGTTTTGAGTCTTGTACTGCTCTCAAGGAACTCGTCTTGGACTTCATTTATACTGAGGTAGATGATGCTTCATTACTTCATTCTATGCACTTTAACAGATGGAACTTCTTTTGGGCTGACTCATTTTGAATTTTGGTATCTTTTTCATAGCCTGAGCTTGACGAACCAGATGCAGACGAAGTACCGACAAGGCTTCCTTTTGATGTTAACTGTGTCAAGCGTTTTTTCCTGCCTTTTCTTATTCTGAGGGAATCATATAAGAGGGAATCATATAAGCTCTCATGTTCTTTGCTTGATGGAAGCTTCCCATATTTAGAATGTCTCGAAATACAGGTTCTTAGTGCTTTGACTCTTTTCTTTCTTTCTTTCTTATTTAATGGTTGCTTTTCGTACTTGTTAGATCCTCAATAATCTGTGAATTGATTTCTTGTTATCTTTCTTAGGTTGGCTTAGAAGAGGATGATGGTATTGTAGAATCCCTTGAACTCGAACATTTCTCAAATGTGACATTTAATCACCTCAGGGAAGTTAAGATGGAACACTTTGTAGGAACAACGCATGAGATGCAACTTGTAAAGCTTTTGTTAGCCAAGTCCCCAGTATTGGTGAGAATGTTAATATACATGGATTCCAGGTGAGCCTATTGTATCAAGAACAGATGAATTCGCTGAGATATCAAAATTTTGGCGTGCATCACCTAATGCAATGATAGTCCAAAAATCATGATTTTCATCGATGTAGTAGTAAAACAGTGTGTTTTGCCTCGCGGAGTTTCTGAATATCTGTTGGGAATATGGGCATTTCTGGATGGTTGTTTTGATTAGTTTGTTTGTAATAACATTATCATTACATGTTTATTGAATTTTTACATTTAGTGGCTGTTTCATAATATTGGTTTGTTTCAATATTTTATTGTGGGTTGTGGCGTGTTGATTCTCTGCCTTGCCAATTCAATATATATTATTCATAAAACTACTCATTATAACTGAAGATTTCAAGTGGAAGAAAAATTTTACTAGTATTTCTTGATGATTTTTTACATTTCATGAGAATGGTACTTATATAAGTCGATCATTTACACAATTTATTACAATGAAGTGAAATATTCTACTAGCATTTATTTATTCCTACAAAGCCATGGAAACAACCTCTTGCAAAAATGTGATCAGAAGGTCATGGGTCTAAGTTGTGGAAACATCTTCTTGCAGTATTGTAAGGTAAGGTTGCGTACAATAGACCCTTGTGGTTTAGCTCTTCCTCGAATCCCGCACATAGCAAAAGCTTTAGTGCATTGAACTACCTTTATTAAAAAAAAAATATATTTACTCTTACAATTAAGTTTGATAATCTCCAATCAATCAACATTCCCTCTCGAGTTGATACAAAAATGTCACACATGACAAACTTGCAAACTATGTATGGGAAGTCTGTTTGTTGATACCTTTGGCAAACACATAAGTTAATTGTTTTTTTTTTCTAATGACACATGGAACAAGTTCAAAATACCACCATAACTTTTTCTTTGATGAAGTATCAATCAATTTACTACTTCCTTCTCCTAACATTAGTTGTCCCCTTACAATGAATCATGTTCCGAATTATTTGTCCATTTACCAAATAAGATAAAATTAATTAAAAAAAAAATTCATTTAGTTCTACAATTAATATTTCTTGAAAGCCTAAACAAGTTTATAAGTTTCAAAAAACTCTTTTTCAAAGGAATGGACAAATGATAAATTAATAAAACTACTCATTTATAATTTATTAAGAGGAGTGTGCAGAAAAAAGATAGACAACTAATATAGGACGGAAGAAGTAACTTTTTCACGTTTACTAACTTTGACTAATTCCTAATTCACATTCGCATCATGTATAATTCAAAATATTTTTTACCAATTCTTTTTCATTCTATCTTATTTTTTCCGCCCGATACTTAATATTCATATTTCATTTATACACATGGCTTGAACCCGACACCAGTAATTACTGATGTTTTTCTCTTTCCACATGCTCTTTTTTAATAAAAGTATTCAATATGATGTACTTCCCCAAACCTGCATATAGCAGGAACTTTAATGCACCGGACCATCGTCTAAAGAAATTGCTTGCCCTAATTTTGAAAATTACACATAGGGCTTAAGGTGTTCCAAATAGAAAAAAGGCAGATTCCATCATCAACAATCTTCTTTCTTTATAAGGTTTAAATCTTTCTTCCATTATTTTTTCTGTGTATATATGTTAGTTAAGTCAATAAAAGTTACTTTCTTTGTGTAGTTTTAAATTTTAAAGCATAAGAAACTATTTACATTTGTCCCAAAAATGGTGTTTTTGGATGGTTCAAATTCCATTGGAGTTACGGATCTAGAATTTTCATTTAGGGGGTTTGAAAAATATAATGTAGTGCCTGAAATTTGAATTTGGAACCTCAACTTAAATTTGGAACCCCCAAAACCACTGAGCTAACCTCTTGTTTTGTGTTCACAGGATTCAAAATCAAAATAAAAAGTTATAGTTCAAATGTGTTTTTGATCATTATCTCTATTTTTTACTTTTATTTTTATTTGGCATGAGATGGGTTTAAATGGAAAAACATGGTCATTGAGGATTCATACAGTCGATGCCGACTTGTTTTGGATTGAACCATAATAGTTGTTAATTCATAAATGTATTGTTGAAAATTGTTCATGTTGTAAGAACTCCCATTAATTGATATCAAGATATATTACACGGATTTATTTATTGGTGCATATCCACGCTGTTATCATACCATATGGGTATCTCAAGGCAAATTAGTGTATCTGCATAATATGGATATTAGTAGGAGATAGTTGACTGATTTCAACTAGAATGCACCTTTTTCCTATGTATTTGACATTGTAAATAACCGCTCTGTGGAGACAGTTTGGAGATTCCTTACTTCGTATTATTGTCTAGTTACTACATGTTCTTGGTGATTACTGTTGGAAGTGTTCCTTTCGTTCTTATGTTGATTTGACAATGTGAATAGTTATTATATCCAGATGATTTGGAGATTCCTTACATCATATTATTGCTTATTTTCTACAGCTTCTTGGTGATTATTGTTATATGATGCCTCCTAAGGCAAGAAAACATCGTCGAAGTTTATTTCCTGATGCCCTTAGCTACCTTCCTGATAATATTATTGATGTCATTCTGATATGTTTGCCTTGTAAAGATGTTGTGAGGACAAGCATCTTATCAAAGAAATGGAGGTATCATTGGTGTAGACGTACAAAGTTAACGCTTGATCAGTCTCTTTGGCAAACAAAACAGGATTTTCTAAACCCTACAATTAAATTTAAAAAGATTATCTACCAGCTTTTGACCCTCCATGAAGGACCCATTACTAAGTTTACTCTCAATGTTGTTCATCTACAAAGTTGTCCTGAGATTGACAACTTCATATGTTTCCTCTCGAGGAATAAGATTTGTAAAGATAAAGAGTATGGAGAATTTCTTGTATTATTCCTCAAAGAATACACAATATAAATACATAAAGAGATAGTAACTAGATATTGAAATCCCTATAAATCAGCTATCCTATCATATACAATCCTATACATATCTTTTGTGACTTTGTAACACTCCCCCTCAAGCTGGAGCATAGATATTGATCATGCCCAGCTTGTTACACAGATAATCAACTCGAGCTCCAGTTAACGCTTTTGTGAACAAATCAGCTAGTTGCTCTCCTGTCTTCACGTAGCCAGTGGAAATAAGATTTTCCTGAATCTTCTCACGAACAAAATGACAGTCAACCTCAATGTGTTTAGTTCTTTCATGATACACTGGGTTTGAGGCAATATGAAGAGCAGCTTGATTATCACACCAGAGTTTTGCTGGTGTATGATGCTTTAGACCAATTTTCAGTAAAAGATGATGTATCCACATAATCTCACATGTAGACTGTGACATAGCTCTGTACTCGGATTCTGCGCTGGATCGAGATACAACACTTTGCTTCTTACTCCTCCATGAGACTAGGTTTCCTCCAACAAAGACACAATAGCCTGTAGTCGATCTCCTATCAATCTTGGATCCAGCATAGTCAGCATCTGCAAAGCACTCAACGCGGGTATGACCATGATTGCTATACAATATGCCAAGTCCAGGAGCTCCTTTCAAGTAACATAAAATATGTTCTAATGCTTCCCAATGCTTGATTGTAGGTGCAGACATGAATTGGCTAACAACACTTACCGCAAAAGCAATATCCGGACGAGTCACAGTAAGATAATTTAATTTACCAACTAATCTCCTGTATCTCTCCGGATCATCAAAAATATCACCATCATGTTTCGTAAGATGCACATTAGGAACCATTGGACTACTGCATGGCTTGGCTGCCAACTTACCAGTTTCTGCAAGCAGGTCAAGAATATACTTTCTTTGAGACAAATAGATTCCGTTCTTGCTTTTGCTTACTTCTACTCCCAAGAAGTATTTCAACGAGCCCAAATCCTTTGTGTGAAATCTCGTATGCAGAAAGGATTTGAGAGAAGAAATCCCAACAAAGTCACTTCCTGTAATAACAATATCATCAACATATACAACCAAAAGGATTGTGCCAGCAATTGATTGCTTATAAAAGACTGAGTGGTCACATTTACTCTTCTTTAGCCCAAACTCTTGAACTACCTCACTAAACTTGCCAAACCAAGCCCGAGGACTCTGCTTCAAGCCATACAAGGATTTCTTCAAATGACAAACTTTCCCATGCTCCCCCTGAGCAACAAAACCAGGTGGTTGCTCTATGTACACTTCTTCATGTAGATCACCGTGAAGGAATGCATTTTTGATGTCTAACTGATGCAAAGGCCAATGCTCAGAAGCAGCTAGAGAAATGAACAAGCGTATAGAAGTGAGTTTGGCAACAGGGGAGAAGGTGTCTGAATAATCTACCCCATAAGTCTGAGCATATCCTTTAGCCACAAGTCTGGCCTTAAGTCTTGCTACAGAGCCATCTGGATTAACTTTAACTGTGAAGACCCACTTACATCCTACTGCTTTCTTTCCCTTAGGTAAATCCACCAAATCCCATGTTTGGTTTTCCTCTAAGGCATGTATTTCATCAAGCATTGCATCAGACCACCCAGGATGGTTCAAAGCCTCCTTCATTGTTTTGGGTATAGATATACAGTCTAGAGAAGCAATCAAAGATCTAGACGTGGAGGATAAACGATCATAGGAAACAAAATTAGTAATGGAATATATGGACTTGCAATTACGTGTACCTTTGCGAAGAGCAATGGGAAGGTAAGGATCAACTGTAAGAGGATCTGATGACAATGAAACTGGTGCAGGACATGTATTGTTGGCCTCTTTCTTCCTCGAGTAAACTTGAACAATTGGAGGTCTTGCTGACACAGATGGAGGAGGTGCTAGAGGCATAATAGTTGAACGATGCTCAACAGAAGAACTAGGAGACAGAGGAGCAACATCATCTGATTTTTCTGTTGAAGCACGAGTAACATGATAGACTAACCACTCATCTTCCTCCTCTTGACTTGTAGAAGTAGGAGGTGCATAAAAGAATGGTGAAGTTTCTGAAAATACCACATCAGTTGACACCAAGTACTTGCCAAGTTCATTAGAGTAACACCGATATCCTTTCTGAAGGCGAGAATAACCCAGAAAAGCACACTTCAATGCCTTGGGATCCAACTTGGTAACAAACGGTCGGACATCTCGAACATAGCATATGCTTCCAAATACCTTAGGTTCCACCGAAAATAGTGACTTGTTTGGAAAAAGAACACTATAAGGCACATTACCGTCTAACACAGATGATGGCATTCGATTAATTAGAAAACAAGCTGTAGAGACCGCATCTGCCCAAAACTGTTTAGGAACCTTCATTTGGAATAAAAGTGCCCGAGCTGTCTCAAGTAGATGTCTATTCTTCCTCTCAGCAACTCCATTTTGAGAAGGTGTATCAACACATGAAGACTGATGAAGAATACCGTGTTGTCTCATGTACGTCCCAAATAATTCTGACATGTATTCTTTAGCATTATCACTTCTCAGAGTACGTACTGAAACATTGAATTGGTTTCTAATTTCAGCACAGAAAGTAGAAAAGTGAGTAAACACTTCAGAGCGACTCTTCATAAAATAAATCCAAGTCATTCGAGAGAAATCATCTACAAAAGTGACAAAGTACTTATGTCCAGTTTTAGAAACAATAGGACATGGTCCCCAAATATCAGAATGAACTAATTCAAAAGCTGATTCAGCCCGCTTATTAACCCTTGGGCCTACGGAGGTGCGGTGGTGTTTTGCAAATCGACATGACTCACATTCCAAGGAAGGAATATTTCGAAACTGAGGACAAAGCTTTTTTAACAAAGGTAGCGAAGGATGTCCCAATCGACAATGTGCCTCAAATGGAGACACGACACTAGAGCAAGCAACAGGTGGAGACTCCCACTCATTAAGAATATAAAGATCACCTGCCAGATTTCCTTTACCAATAACCTGATTTGTCACAAGATCACGAAACATACAATAATCGGGAAAGAACGAGATATAACAATTAAGCTCTCTGGTAATTTTGCTAACAGAAATCAGATTAAAGGCCAATTTTGGTAGACTTAATACAGATGACAGAGTAATAGTCGAAGTTGGTTGAACAGTTCCATATCCAACACTATTACATGTTGATCCATCAGCTACAGTAACTGGAGAGGCTGCTTTGTGTGATTGAAAGCTAGAGAAAACATTAGGATTACCTGTCATATGATTTGTGGCACCTGAATCAATCACCCATTTATTGAAAGAGGAGATAAGACATGTTTTGTCTGATCCAGCAAAGGTACTTACTGAAGTGAATTCCTTCAAGGACTTCTGATATTGAGAGAATTTAGTGAATTCCTCAACCGAAACCAAAATTGTCTTATCATTTTGATTTGTAACCATATTTCCTCCTTTCTAATTATCTGAGTTCTATTTTCCAACTCAAATATCCAAAAAAATATGGGAAAAGCCAGCAAACAGATCAAGCTAAACCAATTTTCAATACCAACAAAATAATGGTAGCCGAGAGTCAAATGTCAAATTTCAAACAATGCGGCACAAAGGAACCACAATGAGAAATAAGCATCCACAAAGCAATGTTGATCGAATATAGATTCAGAAATCAGCAATGGCAGCAGCACGAACCAAAAAACCAGATCTGCGACAAGAGGCCAGATCTGAACTACGAAGCTACAGGAAAAAAATAAAAATTAACCTGGAAGTGACCAAAAAATCAGAGAACACTGGGGATACGCCGGAAAAGACAATCCGACACCGGAATTTTGATCTCCGACAAATTCTGCAGGTGCACGCGCCTCCACGCGCCGGCGCGTGATGGCCAGTCGAGAAATTTAGGTGGCGCGTGAAGGCCACTCTCTTCACAACCAGTTGCCGGCGACGGCTATTCCGGCAGTAAACGATGATCCGCCTCCTTCTACTGTGACGGTGATGCAAAATGATCACTTAACAGTGCTCTATTGGAAATTCGAACCTCTTTCTGTCGGACAAACAGAAGCCGACGAACTGAAACAGAAACGAAGCACCATTGACGAGCCTACGCTCTGATACCATGTAAAGATAAAGAGTATGGAGAATTTCTTGTATTATTCCTCAAAGAATACACAATATAAATACATAAAGAGACTAAGATAATTATAGGAACTAGATATTGAAATCCCTATAAATCAGCTATCCTATCATATACAATCCTATACATATCTTTTGTGACTTTGTAACAAGATTCAACATCTTGTACTTCGCCTTCCATTTACAAAGATATACAAATTGCCTTCTTCACTTTTCACATGTTCGCAGCTGAGGCACCTAAGTCTTAGTTATTGCTCAATACAACATCCATCAGCCTTTCAAGGATTTAATAAGTTAATTAGCCTGGAACTATGTGAAGTTAAAATATATTCTGAATTGCTAGAAAGTTTAATATCTCATTGCCCGTTGCTTGAAAGGTTGGTGCTGGATATCGAGGACAACTCAGACACAATTGAAATTAATGCCCCTTTGTTGAGATCGTTTGATTTAGCAGGTAATATAAGTTCTATCTGCCTAAACAATGTGCCTCGTCTGGTAAAGTTATTTCTACAAGGTGACTATATTAATGTAGAGGATCTTGATTTTGCAAAGGTTTTTGAGTATTGTCCTGCTCTTGAGCACCTCCTCTTCACCTTCTTTACTTCCGAGGTAAATGTTGCTTGATGACCTTGTCATTATGCACTTTAGCGGATGAAATTTCTTTTGGGCTAACTTAATCTTAAATTTTGGTAATTGTTTCCTAGTTCTTTGCTGGAGTTGGATATGAAACCCCAACAAGACTTCCCTTTAATCTCAACAGTACTGTCAAACGATTGTACCTGCCTGACATTAAACTGGTGGAATCATATAAGCTCTCATATGCTCTCTGTTTGATAAGAAGTTTCCCATATTTAGAATATCTCGAAATACAGGTTTAGTGCTTTGACTCTTTTAATTTCTTTCTTTCTTTCTTTCTTATATAGCGTCTCTTTTCATACTTATTAGATCCTCAATAATTTATGAGTCGACTTCTTGTTATCTTTCTTAGGTTCTTATTGAATATGAATATGAATATGAAGATGAAGATGGCGAGGATGATCCTATTCGAGAACCTCTTGAGCTCAGACATTTTTCGGACGTGACATTTAATCACCTTAAGGTAGTTAAGCTATGCAGCTTAACAGGAACAACAACTGAGTTGCTGCTTATCAAGTTTTTGTTAGCCGCGTCACCAGTGTTGGAGAGAATGCTAATCGATCGACATTTTCTTGATTGTGAAGATCTTGACACAAGATTACAAATATTTACTCAAATATCAAATTTTTTGCGTGCATCACTAAAAACAGAAGTAATCTACGTAGATTTAAGCAAATCACGATCTTTGATTTATAAGTTATAATTGAAAATAGAGGAATAAAGGTTGATGTAGTAATATAACAGTGTGCTTATTTCAATGTTATGTTGTGGGGTCGCAGTGTGTTAATTCTCTTGCATATGTATGGCAAAGCTTGAAGGTTATTAAGAATCTGCTTATTTTTTCCTACGGTTTATCGAGACTTTTTTTTACAATATACCCAATAAAATTTCACAAGTGAGGTCTAGGGAAGGTAAAGTGTACACAGACCTTATTACTACCTCAGGGAGGCAAAGAGGCTGTTTTCGATAGACCCTCGGCTCAACTGTAGCAAATTCAGGTACAAAGAAGAGGAAAACTGTAAAGAAAATATGACAACTAACAAAGGAACAGTATAAAATCTATCAAAAAAATAATAATCAACCACAAAATAGTGTGATGATCAAAACACAATAAACAACAACAATGATAGATATCTATAGCTAAACCCTAAGCTAACATACTACGATTTATGGAGACTAATGCTTATAATTAGGTTATTTTTTAAGTGATTAATTTATATGCCACTTGAGAATACTCACATGTTATTTTTTTTACAATTTCAGTCGAAGTATAGTTGAATATTTACTCATGTGCTTGGGTAATCAATCAAAACATGATATATAGTCCAAGTGTTTAAATGTAATTTACTAACAAGTTTAATAGAGTAGTAAACAGATGTCTCGGGTTCGAACATTGAATATGGAGTGTCTTTGTGATTGAGTATTTTACCTACAATGTGGGTTTTTTCAATGCAAATCCGAATTTGATCGCCCAAAACACAAATACGCACGCCCAATGGGATCCAAAAAGAAAAGAATTTTCATTTGCTTAGACGTAATACTTCTTTCGTTCACTTTTGTTTGTCCACAATAAACAACTGCAAACCGCACTTGAACTACTGCTAAATTCTTTAATATATGAAGGGGTATTCCAAACCTCAGCTAAATTCTTTATTTTCGGAAGGGTTAGTTTTTAATATCAAAAGGAGGTCACGCATTCAAACAGTGAAAACAGCTAACAGCTCCCTTGTGGTCCAACTCTTTTTCGAACTCTGGAGATAGCGGGATCTTTAGTGCGTAGGGTTGCCAACTTTAATATCGAAAAGGGTAGTCCAATACTTCCTCCGTTTCCAAACACTTGACACATTTTTTGTTTGCACGTCACTTAAGAAAAATATTAACTAGAGGGTAAGTTGACTAAATTATCCTTATTTATTACTTATTTTTATTTAATACTTCTCACTTTTGCACCATATTAATATTTTTCTATATTTATGACTAAGAGTAAAAGTGGAAAGAAACAACTAATTATGTCTTGATTTTGTTAAATGACAAGTACTCCCTTCGTCCATCAATAGTTATCCACTATGCTGTTTTTAGATATACAACAATACTTATCTAGTTTGAAAAATCAATGAATAATTTACCATTTCTATTCATTTTATCATTACTATTAAATATTATTCATCACTCAATGCATTTTTCAAGGCATGAAATTTATTATATTCAAAAAGTAATATAGTAAAATTACTCCTATTATTTATTGTTTCTTAACATGTGTGCCAAGTTAATACTTCCTCCGTTCCTAAATATTTGTCGTCCTTACTAAAAATAGATATCCCTTGATACTTGTCATTTCACAAAATCAAGGCATAATTACTTGATTTTTCCACCTTTATCCTTAATTATAAATATGGAGAGAAATCAATATAGTGCAAAAAAAAATGAAGTATTAAATATGAAAGAGTACATAAATAAGGGTAATTTAATCAATTTATCACGTTGTTAATGCTTTTCTTAAGGAGATTATAAACAAAAATGGTGATAAGTATTTAGGAACGGAGGGAGTAGTGGACAACTATTATTGAACGAAGGGAGTAGTGGACAACTATTATTGAACGGAGGCAATATTATGGAATATCTATTTATTTTTAGTAGGCGTTTGGCCATAAACATTATTCACAATATTTCGGAATACGTTTTACTTTATTTCAGAATACTTATTTGGCCATGAAAAATGAAAAACGTATTCTGAAATACGTTTTCACATTTTATTTTATTTTTGAAAATTATTTTCTTTGGACTCAATTTTTTCTATGATTTATAAAAAAATACATCTAAAGTCTAAAATATTTTTGAAAATACTATGGCCAAACACAACTTCAATTCTATTTTCAACTTTAAAAAATATAAAAAAAGTGAATTTTGTTTTATGGCCAAACGGTCCTTTACGGATAGACAAGTATTTAGAAACGGAGGGAATAATAAACAGTTGCCAACTGCTTTAATATTTAAAAGGATAGTTCAAACGAGCTCTCAATAGTCAATACTTGAAGATCACAAATTTTGGCGTAAGGTGTTTGACAAAATTCCCCAAAGAGAAAAAAAGGCACATTGATTCCATCATCACCATTCTTCTTTCTTGGTAAGCTTTAGAATCTTTCTTCCATTATATCTTGTTTAGTTTTTCTGGTGTTTTTATCATTTTCTTGGATGAAGTTCAATATCAAAAAGAATGTCTATTTCCTTTTTCGACAATTCTTTAATTTCAACTTTCCACGTGACATGTTTAAGATTAAACGATATTTTGTTATATTCTATATATCTTTAGCCAACTTCCATTTTATCTTGTTTAGTTTTTCTGGTGTTTTTATCATTTCCTTTAACTTTCTTGGATGAACTTCAATCTCTTAGTATAATAAATGTATAATATCTTCTTCTGTTTCAATACTCTGTTTTAATTGCTGCTTTTCATTTTGGAATGTGTGTATTCGTTAAGTCAATAAGTGTTACTCCCTCCGTTTTAATTTGTTTGTGTTGATTTCAAAAAGAATGTATCTTTCTTTTTTCGGCAATTCTTTAAATTCAACTTTCCACGTGACATGTTTAATACCACAAGATTAAACGATATTTTGTTATATTCTATATATCATTAGGCAAATTCCATTATATCTTCTTCTTCTGTTTAAATACTCTGTTTTAGTTGTTGCTTTACATTTTGGTATGTGTATGCATTCGTTAAGTCAACAAGTGTTACTCCCTCCGATTCAATTTGTTTGTGTTAATTCTTAAAAGAATGCCTCTTTCCTTTTTCGGCGATTCTTTAACTTCAACTTTTCACGTGACATGTTTAAGCCCACAAGATTAAACGATATTTTGTTATATTCTATATATCAGTAGGCAAATTCCATCATCACCAATCTTCTTCCTTCGTAAGCTTTGAAATCTTCTTCCATTATATTATATCTTCTTCTTCTGTTTCAATAATCTGTTTTATAGTTGTTGCTTTTCATTTTGGAATGTGTATG
This sequence comes from Capsicum rhomboideum, assembly GCA_031232105.1. Classification (NCBI taxonomy): domain Eukaryota; kingdom Viridiplantae; phylum Streptophyta; class Magnoliopsida; order Solanales; family Solanaceae; genus Capsicum; species Capsicum rhomboideum. The sequence continues at coordinate 52,378,112 of CP124707.1, forward strand.
TGTTCCTTAAGTCAGTAAGTGTTACTCCCTCCGTTGCAATTTGTTTGTGTTTAGTTAAAAAAAATGTATCTTTCTATTTTCGGCAATTCTTTAATTTCAATTTTCCACTTGACATGTTTAATAGCACAAGATTATATGACATTTTTTTATATTCTATATGTCATTAGGAAAATTCCATCTTCCTCGGTAAGCTTTAAAATCTTCTTCCATTGTTTCTTGTTTATTCTTTCTGTGTTTTTATCATTTCTTTCCCTTTTGGGAATTATTCCCTCTGTTTCAATTTGCTTGTGTCAATTTAAAAAAGAATGTATCTTTCCTTTTTCGGCAATTTAATTTTAAATTTCCACATGACATCTTTAATACCACAAGATTAAATGATATTTTGTTCTATTCTATGTATCTTTAGTTCAAGGCTACAAGATTCAAAAGTTTTCGTTCTTTTTAAGCTCCTTAGTAAATCAAACAAGAAAAACAAATTAAAATGGAGATAAGTAGTATTTTACTCTTCTATAGTGACCGTTGTTGTCGTTTGTGGATATTGTTGATGTTATTCTTTACTTTCTTAAATCCTGTGTCAAGTTAAAACCACAAACAAATTGCAACAAAGGCGTACTTCCTTTCGCTAGTTTTTTTTTTTTAAAATGTAGAAGAAGCATATAGCATACTCCCTTTGTATTAATTTATGTGAAGGTGTGTGATGGGACATGAAATTTAAGAATGAAATGGATACTTTTGAAGCTTGAGGTTTAAAATTAGTGATATCTACGTGGTAAAATGAGAAGTTTAAAGTTAAATTATTACTAAATATAGAAAAATGTCGTTCTTTTTTAGACTGAACAAAAAGAAAAGATTGTCACTTATTGAAACGGAGGGAGTAGTGTTTTGGAAGATTCAAATTCCAGCAGGGTGAAAACACACTATAGGTGATTTCTTCCTATCTGCTTAAGGTTGGTGGGTAGAGTTACGAGATACTTGTGTTGGTGCCTGATGGGAGGTTGCAGGTACCTGGTGGCATAGTTGAGGTTAGTGCAAGGTGACACAGACACTACCTTCATAAAAACATAGTATTTTGGATGCATGTTTTGACCTAACACAATTTATATAGAAGGGGATTGATAATTTGCAAGAAACAGTGTAAAAAACATCTTTTACAATTTCAAAAAGAGAAAAAAAAACTGGCGATTTATTTTAGAAAATGAGAAATGGTAAGATTTAGAAAATAAGAGTGGTTTGAGGACTATAAGATCTCAGAACAGGACAGCTGTTCGAGCAACCACAGAACAGCTGCCGCACTTGTGTTAGCAACAGGACAGTGCCAGAATAGGTGGTTTCAGAATAGTCTTTATGTTTCCGTCAAACATATAACATTTGTTGCAGAATTGGCATGACACACTCCTTTGGACACCAACCACATAAAACACATAACTTTGATTGGGGCCTTTGGTTTTCGTATCTTTATCGGGCGAACTGAACAGGGGAACAGTTGGTTCCTGGTTTGCACTTTGTAAAAAGGCCTAACTGTGATTTGTCCATTGATCCCTGTTACTCCTTTCAAAAACAAATCAAAGATTCTTTTTCTTCTTATATAATTTTTGTGTATATGAATGCAAATTCACTTTCGTCTTTCTACGGACCCAATCTTCTCAATTACCATCAACATCTTTTGGTGCCCTCAGCAAGGTTCGTCCATGGAGGGTGATATTTCTGATTAAATGTTCTTAATACTAGATTTTTCATAGGATAGATTATAGGCAAAAATTGTTATTCCTTTCCTCTAGAGAGTCAGGGCCTAAGATCAGGCTGAAAGGCGTCGTTGATGGCAACAAGTGAATATTGCTGTACTACCCCTTGTTGGTCCCGAGTGATGGAGGAGGCTAGGTTCCCTTCCAAATCAGTCTGTCTGCATTTGCTATTGACCCTGGCAATTGGATATCACTCTGAAAATTCTGTCACATCTTCCAACTCCCAGGCATTAAGATTTCGCCTAATTGCTTCTGTTTTAAGCGACAGTCCTATCGCTGCCATGTGCAAACTAAAATTTTTGAGCGGAGTTGGTCTCTTGAAGGGAAATGACCAAGCCAGTTGTCGTGCCAAAATAATAGCTTTCTAACACCACCAGTTCTGAGCTCCGTTTCTTGTTGATTATTTATTGTTATAAGTGATCCTTTCGTTCCTATGTTGATTTGACAGTGTGAATAGCAGTTTTCTCCTGATAGTTCGGAGATTTTTTCAGTTTTGCCCATATAATGTGGAGATTCCTTACTTCGTAATATTGCATATCTTCTACAGCTTCCTGGTGATTATTATTATATGATGCCTCCTGAAGGAAGAGAACATTGGCAAGGTTTACCTCCTGACGTCCTTAGCAGCCTTCCTAATAACGTAATCGATGTCATTCTGATGCGTTTGCCTTGTAAAGATGCTGTGAGAACAAGCATCTTATCAAAGAAATGGAGGTATCACTGGTGTAGGCTTACAGAGCTGACACTCCATGGATCTCTTTGGACAATAGAAGAGGATTTCCGAGACCCTACAGCCAAATTTATAAGGATCATCTACCAGATTTTGACACTTCACGAAGGACCCATTACTAAGTTTACCCTGAACATTGCTTCTCTGACAAGCTGTCCTAAGATTGACAACTTCATATATTTCCTGTCTAGGAATGGCATTGAACAGCTTGTTCTTCGGCTTCCAGGGGATTATAATCTGTACAAGTTGCCTTCTTCACTTTTCAGATGTTCGCAACTGAGGCATCTCGCTCTAAATAATTGCTTAATACATCCTCCATCTGGCTTTCAAGGATTTGATAGGTTAATTCGTCTGGAACTATGTGCAGTCACAATTTCTTCTGCATCACTCAAAAGTTTAATATCTCATTGCCCATTGCTTAAGCAGTTGGTGCTGAAGGCCACAGAAATTTCAGACATAATTGAAATTAATGCCCCCATGCTGAGATCGTTTGTTTTCACAGGCGATATAAGTTGTATCTGCCTAAAGAATGTCCCTTTTCTGGTAAAAGTATCTCTGACAGGTCTCGATATGGAGGCAGAGGATCTTGATTTTGCAAAGTTTTTCGAGTCTTGTTCTGCTCTCGAGCATCTCCTCTTGAACCTCTCTACTATCATGGTAGATGTTGCTTCATGAGTTCACTGTTATGCACTTTAGTTGATGGAACTTCTTTTGTACTAACTTAATTTTGAATTTTGATTATTTTTTCTTAGATCTCTGCTGATAAAGAATATGAAGCACCAACAAGGCTTCCCTTTGATCTTAACAATGTCAAACGATTTTACCTGACCGGAATGACGCCGTTGAACTCATACAACTTCTCATACGGTCTTTGCTTGATAAGAAGCTTCCCATATTTGGAATATCTTGAACTTAAGGTTCTTAGTACTTCTACGCTTTTCCTTCTTACTTGATGGTTTTTCTTTTTCATACTTCTTAGATCCTCAATAATCTGAGAGTTAACTTCTTGTTATTTTTCTTAGGTTTACAATTTTGGCGACAGTGGTACTGAAGAATCCTTTGAACCCAAACATTTTTCGGGCGTGGCAATTGATCACCTCAAGGTAGTTAAGCTAAAGTACTTCAGAGGAAGAACATCTGAGGTGCAGCTTATCAAGCTTTTCTTAGCCAACTCCCCGGTGTTGGAGAGAATGCTAATCTATCAATGGATTCTGGATCGTGAACCTCTTAAAAGAAGATTATTTGCGGAGTTATCAAATGTTTTGTGTGCATCACCTAAAGCAAGAGTAGTCTACAAAGATTGAGGCAGATCACGATGCCTTAGAAGTTTTGAAAAGAGAGAAACAAACACTGATATAGTAGTTTATAACAGTGTGTTTTCCCTCACCGTAATGTCTGTTTCGGAACGTGAGCATTGCTAGATTGATCTTTCGATTAGTTTGCTTTGTAATAACATTGACATTACCTGTTTAAGGATTTCTTACATTTGCTGTCTGTGCACATGAATGAGTAATCAAATGTGACTTATACATGAATTGCTCTGTGATGGTTTATTTCATTGTCTTAACAGGCTAAGTTTTTATTTTCTGATCTTTGTTCAGTTTTTGAGGGACTGTTTTGTAATTTGAGGATTAGTAATTTGTGTAATTATACAGATATTGGTGCAGCAGGTGGTACTATGAATCTATGTTGCTCGGACTCTTTCAAAATGTCAACAGGTGCTTGGTGCATGTCAGATTCGTCAAAATTAGTGTATTTTTGGAGAATTCGACATGGATGTCACATCGAAGTGAAGAGTCCCCGCAACTTAGCTATGTTAATGTTGATGGTGTTTTGCGGCTTCAGGTTCGGATTTGTGTGCCTAATGTAGGTGATTCGAGGCAACTAACACTTAGAAGCTCACAATTTTAGATATTTCATTTAACTCGCGGTTACATCAATTTACTTGGAATAACTCGATTTTTAAATTTTAATTTTGACATTGTAGACTTCAATAAAAGTAATTTTATTAATATATTGGAAGAGGTAGCTCGACTCTAAAAAATCCAGAAATATAAAGATATTCCATTTACCTTGCGGTTACATAGATTTCTCTGGAATAGCTCGATTCTTAATTTTTAATTTAATTTTGACATTTCAGGCTTCAATTATATGTACTATCGGAAGGGATAGTCCAATCCATTGCTAAACGCACTTAAAACATCTTTTATATACCTTAAATCTTAATATCACGTAGTCCAATCCAATCCATTGCTAAATTCAACTAAATCACCTTATTGGTGAGAGTTTAATTTCCCACTTTGTAGTTTTCTTTCCCCTACCCCCCATTTTTTTTTTATTAAATTGCCACTAATTGCTTTAATATGCGCTTACCAAAAACATAAACTCTCAATATTTAATAGCAAATCAATTTTAAAAAAATTACTAATAGATTTAACAAAGGGTATATAAGATACATATTACAATCGTTAAAAAGATTAATTTTGATAAATGATTCCCTCTCCACTTCATTGTAGTTGACATTTATTGGTTTTGACACACTTTATAATAAAACTTTAATTAGGAGTGTATTTTTACTAAATTAACTTTATCAGTAATGCTTTAAAATTCTAAATTTGACTATTATTATTTTATGTAATTATTTAATACTAACTTGTCATTTGGTTAGAAACAAGTTATTTTGGGATTATCTATCCACTCTCAAGAGGTGGGATAAAAATAACACTAAAATTCCGGATAACTAATCTCCAAATGAGTTATCCATGCATTTTAATCTAACTAAACATGAGATAAACTCATCATAAAATTAATCTCGTAATTAATTATCTCTTATCTCTTATCCCAAATTAGCCCTTACAGTAAAAAGTAAAAAGAAAAAAATATACCAAAATTCTCTTAATTTTATATATTGAACAAGTAAATTAAAATAATAATTTTTAGTATAAGAGTCAAGTAAATGACAAACGGAGGAAGTAAGAGGTTAGGGATAAAAATAGAAGAGTTTGCATTTGCAATTGGGTCTCTTACCAACCGAGTAATTACGACATCCTATTTGTTTGTCGCAATGTGATTACAGTATAATTACATGAATACAATTTGGCCAAAACATTTATTGAAAATTAGAAAATTTTGGTCTGAGAGCTCAAGCATTTCACAGAACTCAGAATTAGGGAGCGCATGTAAGGTGTTTGACAAAAATCCCCAAAAGAGAAAAAGCACATTCCATTTCACCAATCTTCTTCCTTGGTAAGTTTTAAATCTTTCTTCCTTTATCTTTTGCTTATTTTTTGTGTTTTGTTCATTTTCTTTCCCATTTTTCGATAAACAATTAGTGTATATATCTTCTTCTGTTTCAAGATTCTGTTTTATAGTTGTTGGTATCCATTTGGGTGTCTGTATATTTTTTAGTGTTTCTGAAAGGTCCAAATTCCAGCTGAACCAAAACACTATGGGGTCGTTTGGTACAAGGGATAAGGGATAACTAATACAACAACAACATACCCAGTTAAATCCCACAAGTGATGTTTGGGGAGGGTAAAGTGTACGCAGACCTTACCACTATCTCGGGGAGGTAGAGATGCTATTTTCGAAAGACCCTCATCTCAAGTGTAGCAAATCCAAGTACAAAGAAGATGAACACATTGAAGACAATATGGCAACACGGGACAGTGCAGAATCTACCATAAAAACAATACTCAGCCACAAAATTGTGCGATAATCAAAACACAATAAACGACAACAAAGACAGATATCTACGGCTAAACCCTACGCTACCGTTCTACGACTCTTGCACGACAACACTCCTACCCGACTAACCTTCTACTCTAATGCGCGTCCTCCACATCCCCCTATCTTAGGTCATATCCTCGGTAACCTGAATATGCTCCATATCCTGTCTAATCACCTCTCCCCATTACTTCTTCTACCTACCTCTACCCCTCTTTGTCCCACTATATCCAACCTCCCGCACCTCCTCACTAGGTCATCTGAATTTTGCCTCATCACATGACCAAAACATCTCAATCTCGCTTTCCTCATCTTGTCCACCACGGAGGTCACTCCCACCTTATCTCGAATGGTCTTATTCCTGATTCTATCACTCCTAGTATGCTGGGATTAATTTTAGGATGAGCTTATCCCATGTTTGGTTAGGATAAAATGCATGAGATAACTCATCCCGAGATTAGTTATCCCGGGATTGTAGTGTTATTTTTATCCCTAATCCCGGATAACTAATCACAAGATAATTAATCCCGGGATAACTTGTTTCCAACCAAACAAACCCTATATGTGTTTTCTTTTCTATACGGTTGGTGGGTAGAGTTACCATATACTTTTGCTAGTGAGGAGGTAGTAGGTACTTGGTGGCATAGTCGAGGTTAGTGCAAGTTAAAAACTAGTGTTTTTGGTGCACTTCTCACTTACTCCATGTCCCTTGTATCAAAGAAGGCTCACATGACTAAACACAATTTACACCGAAGGGAAATGATAATTTGCAACAACTGCGTGATAAAACGTTTTTTACATTTTCAAAAAGTAGGAAAAAAAAAAATGAATTTTCATTTTAGAAAATGAGAAATGGAAAGTGCACTGAAGGGTTTGTGGCCTAGTGGTCAATGGAGTTGGTTGAGAACCATGAGACCTCTGGTTTAGATTCCAGCGGAGTCAAAAGATACTATAGGTGAGTACGAGCAACTTAGACCTAGCTCATGCCCAGAATATTATGTAACAACTGCCGCCACACTTGTGTTAGCAACAGGACCTTGCCGAAATAGGTTGGTTGATGGTCTTTATGCTTTCATCACACGTATAGCATTTGTTGCAGAAAATCGGTAACCTCCCCGTTTGCAAATATCTTGGGGTAAGACATGCTCCTGTGGTCACCAACCACATAACCTTGATTGGGACTTTGATTTCCATATCTTTCCGGGGGGTTGAACAGGGGAACAGTTGGTTCCTGATTTGTACTTTGTAACCAAACTCAGTCTTCACAGTCGATTGTCCTTTTTCCATCTTCATTTCCCCTCCACATCAGTCTGTCTGCATTGCCATTTTGAGACCCCAATATTGTAGAACACAGTGAAAAATTTTGTCATATCTTCTAACTCCCAAGCATTTAGATATCTCCAAAAATAAGTAGGCATTTTTCCATAGATTCCAAATATTTTCACTTTATATGGAATTTATGAAGATGGAGTTGTTTTTGGTTATACTTCTTGCCAAGGAGAGAAGAGAGCACTTTATTTGGAATTTATAAAGATGGAGTTGGAAAACAGGTTTGGAGCACTTTTCCAAATTTGGAATCCAACTCCAAGTATTGAGTACTGCCGGAGTCTACTAGTACAACCAGTTGTTCTTGGCTACTCCCTTCACTAGTATTGAGTTTACTCCAGTACGATTACCTGATAATGCACTCTGCACTCAAAAATATAGCTTCTTGCATCTCTTATTGCAGCCCTATTACAATGTCAAGATACGCATCAGTTACAATAACTTCGTCATTTCCCCTATAATGCAATTCAATTGCTTGTTTTTGCACCTGTGTCCAGTGGTATATGACTCCCCACATCTGTGGCAGAGATGATTACTCTTTCTGTACTCATATAACTCTGGGCTCAACCTATAAGTGGCTTGTCTATGGCTGCTAGGGTTAAAGGCTTATGAGCAGTGTTACTCACTGAAGAGTGAGCATCTTTGGTCACTGTTTTCTTCCTTTTCTGCACAGCCTCAATAGCTTCCTCCTGCATTCTAGCCTGTTCTATAGCAAGACTGAAGGTAGATGGCTTAAACATTTTGACTCCACACTTGATTTCTTCCTTCAGGGTTCCTACAAAGCTGGAGAGGAAGTGAGACTCATTCAATGCAGGGTTCGTCATTATCATTTGAGCTTTGAGATTCTCAAATTTGCCCAAGAATTCCTCCAAAGATCCAGTCTGAGTCAACCTGTTAAACTCCTCTACTCTGTCCTCCATTAGTGTCTCCCCAAACCTGATACACAACTCTTCTTTGAACTTAGCTCGTGTCACAACCCCTCTGCTGAATACTAAGGAATTGTACCATGTTTCATCTATACCACTAAGATAGAGTGCAGCAGCCTCTACTTTCAATTCTCAGCAATTCTGTATAAGTTGAAGTATCATTCACACTTTCTGAGCCATACCTTAGGTTCTTTGCCCTCGAAACCAATGTTGCGCGGATTCTCCAAAAATGTTGCCGCACCCGCGTCGGATTCTCCATACACTATTTTTGGAGTATTCAACACGCACCCATCGGCGTGTTTGAAGAGTCCGAGCAACATAGCTCGAAACTTGGCATTTCCACTTAGGAGGGGATCTGGTCCTCGAGCAGGGGCTCTCTCTAGTGTGGTCAATTGATCTAGAATCAACTCCAAAAGTTCCTCTAATTCCAGCCTGAATTTCCCTCGAGTTATCTGCAACAGGCAGTCAGCCCATCTAGCACTTCATCTTGTCTCGCGAGTTTATCATCCATAGTCTTTAATCTAGTACTATCTCTCATTGCTAATCACACGCATAATTTGCAGAACCGGGCTCTGATAGCAATTGTCAAGATCTAGAACAGAAATTTAAGATCCACAACACTTTTGGGGACAATTTTTTTTATTTTTTTTTAAAAATAAATGAAAGGAATACGTTACAGCTAAGGAAACCTACTGAAATGAACTGAAAAGAATGAAACTAAAATAGTGGGATCTCCATTGATGAGCTCATAATCTGCAGTAGAAGAAGAAAGAAGAAGAAGGACTAGGGAAGAAAGGGAGAATATTCAGGATGAGAAAAGGATTTGGATTTACCAAATGTTTGTTGGTCTTCTCTCTCTAAGTTGTTACTCTTTATAACCAACTCCGCTGAATTGGCATCATCGCAGCTCTCGAGTATCATTTATTCCTTTCTAATCTCAGTTGTTAATTTGCAATTTAGCTATTTCCCGCTTTCCCGATATTCAGCTTAGATCCTTCACAACTACACTTAAATACTGATTAATAGTTGAGGTCATGCATTCTTTAGGATTCACAAACTTTAATAGTAGATTACTAATTTGATGTTCAAAATCTGGTGAAACAACTTCTTAAACTTATTTTTTTGAGTTAAAATTACCAAATGCTAGATATTATTTTTCTCCTTGTTAGCTATGATGGTTGATAAGCTTAGAAGAAGAAGAAGCACATAGTGTGATTCTGGTTACTACCAAGTCTAACTCTTAGGGTGTGTTTGGTACGATGGTAATGTTTTCATGCAAAATAAGCGGGGGTTTTACTTATTATGTTGTTTTAGGTAAATAAGCAGAAAATATTGTTCTAAAAACATTTGTATATAATCTAGACAAACACTATTGGGGTTGGTATGGGGGCTAGGAGCTGTTGGGGTTGGGTGTACGGTTGTGTTGGAGGGTCAGTATTATACAATTAGTGTGGATTGCCACTTGGAACTTGATTTCACTACTTTTACTAGGGAAGTCATTTTCCTCATTTTAAAGGAAGATGTTTTACTAGAGAAAATGTTTTCCAAACTTTTGACCAACTAAACATGAGAAAATTGGAAACTACATACCAAACACACCCTTTATGGAATGTGTTCTTTCTGTGAGAATGCAAGTAATTGATATTAAGCTATGTTTACATGGATTTCCTTACTGGTATATAATCAGTATGGGTATGTCAAGTGTTTTTTTCCTTCTGATTTGTGGTGTTTTTTGAAGAATCTGCATGAATACCAAGCTAATATCCTGCCCGCTCGATATGGATATCTCAAGGCAAACTGCAACATAGGTATTAAAAGGAGATAGCTGACTGATTTCAACTAGAATGCACCTTTGTTTCTTAAGTTAGTTTGACTGTGTGAATAGATGTTCTATCCATATAGTTTGAGATTCCTTACTTCGTATTATTGTTTATCACTACAGGATTTTAGTGATTATTGTTGTAAGTGTTCCTTTCGTTCTTATGCTGATCAGAATGTGAATAGCAATCCCATCCACATAATTTGGAGATTCCTTACTTCGTATTATTGCTTGTTTTCTACAGGTTCTTGGTGATTTTTGTTATATGATGCCTCCTAAGGGAAGAAAGCATTGTCGAAGTCTACTTCCTGATGTCCTTAGCTACCTTCCTGATAATATAACCGATGTCATTCTAATGCATTTGCCTTGTAAAGATGCTGTGAGGACAAGCGTCTTATCAAAAAAATGGAGGTATCACTGGTGTAGACTTACAGAGTTGAAGCTTGATGAATCTCTTTGGAAAACAAAAAAGGATTTACTGAACCCTACAGCTAAATTTGCAAAGATTATCTACCAGCTTTTGACCCTTCATGAAGGACCCATTTCTAAGTTTACCCTCAATGTTTTTCATCTAGAAAGCTGTCCTAAGATTGATAACTTCATATATTTCCTCTCTAGGAATGGCATTCAACATCTTGTTCTTCACTTTCCACGAAAAAAGCTTTACAAATTGTCTTCTTCACTTTTCACATGTTCGCAGCTAAGGCATCTAAATCTTCATAATTGCTCAATACATCCTTCATCAGCCTTTCAAGGATTCGATAAACTAATTAGCCTGGAACTATCTGATGTCTCAATTTCTTCTGAATTGCTACAATGTTTAATAGCTCATTGCCCGTTGCTTGAGCAGTTGGTGCTGAATATTCCAGGAATTCTGAACATATTTGAAGTTGATGCTCCCATGCTAACATCGTTCATTTTCGCTGGCCATATAAGTTCTATCGCCCTAAAGAATGTCCCTTGTCTGATAAAATTATCTCTGAACTGTGACTATATTAAAGCAGAGGATCTTGATTTTGCAAAGGTTTTCAAGTCTTGTTCTTCTCTTGAGCACCTCCTCTTTAACTTCTTTAGTTCCAAGGTAAATGTTGCTTCATGACTTCATTGTTATGCACTTTAGTGGATGGAATTTCTTTTGGGCTTACTAATCTTGAATTTTGGTAAAATTTTCCTAGTCCGTTGCTGAAGAAGGATTTGAAGCACCAACAAGGCTTCCCTTTGATGTTAACAGTGTCAAGCAATTTTACCTGCCTGAGATTATGCTGAAAAAATCATCATATGAGCTCTCATATGCTCTTTGCTTGATAAGAAGCTTCCCATATTTAGAGTATCTCGAAATTAAGGTTCTTAGTGCTTTGACTCTCTCCATAATTCTTGATCCTCAATAATATGGGAATTGACTCCTTGTTATCTTTCTTAGGTTGACAGTGAAGATGAAGAGGATGATAGTATTCTAGAATGCCTTGAACTCGAACGTTTCTTAGATGTGACATTTAATCACCTCACGGAAGTTAAGTTGGGATGCTTTGTTGGAACCACGCCCGAGTTGCAGCTTATCAAGCTTTTGTTAGCCAAGTCCCCGGTGTTGGTGAGAATGCAATTACATACATATAATCTAGTTGATAAACCTCTTGACACAAGATTAAAAATATTTTCTGAGGTATCAAATTTTTCGCGTGCATCACCTAGAGCAGAAATAGTCTGCACAGATTTTATCAGATCAACCATTTTTGGATTAGAAGTTTAAAATTTGAAAAGAGAGACACAAAGGTTGATGGAGTAGTTTGTAACACTGTTTTACATTGCTGTAAGGATTGTTGGATGGATATTTTGATCAGTTTGTTCTGTAATAACATTGTCATTACATGTTCAAGGATTCTTACATTTAGTCCCTGCTCATGAATGATTTATGGAATGTGACTTACACATGAATTGATACTGTGGTGGTTTCTTTCAATGTGTTGATTCTCGTCCTGGTCAGTTCCTTGAACAAGTTTTGAAGCACTTGATCTCGGTAGAGACATGGCGATGAACCTATGGATAGTAATGAAGTTTTTGCAAGGTACTCAGTTGGCGATGAACCTATGGATAGTAATCCTTCTTCTTCTTAATTACCAAACTTCTATTTGCCAAATCCCCGATGCTGGTGTGTGTGTGTGTGTTGGTTCTTTACTTTGAGTAAAAAAAATCACTGGTGTATTAGCTTATGATGTGTTTGGAAGCCCATGGCCTGCTCGAACTATTGTTTCATCCATCTATTGGCTAACTAACTTTCGAGAGTTGGACTCATGGATTGAAAGTATCAGGGGCATCACTATCTTTTTAATGTGGCTATGTCAACTTTTTTTTTTTTTTGTTCGACATAGACATGTCAAGTAGTTGCTATAAAATTTGAGATGAACTCTGAAAACAATGAATATGTTTTAAATATTTTTTTAAAAAGTATATCAAACACAATTTCATCTTCAACTTCAATTTCATAAATTCTAAATAAAGTGTGAAATATTTGAAATCTATGGCCAAATGCCTATTTAGTAATCCCGTTGTTTCAATTCGTTTTTCTTGATTCGGAGTAGGAGGGCCAAACTAATTACTCCCTCCGTCCAACAATACTTGTCCACTATTAACTTGACACATGCCTTAAGAAATAATAAATAACAGGGGTAATTTTACTATATCACTCTTTAAATACAATAAATTTAATGTTTTGAGAAATGCATTAGATAATGAATAGTATTTAACACCAAGGGTAAAATGGAATAAATGGGTAAATTATCCATTCATTTTCCAAACTGAACAAGTATTGTTGGACATCTATTTTTAGTAATATGGACAAGTAAAGATGAACGGAAGGAGTACTCATATTTAGTGTAAAATTGGATATTTTCCCCTTTTATGAGTTAGAAAAGACCAAAACTTAAGTTTTCCCAATGTAAATAGTTGTTATATCTAGAGAGTTTGGAGATTCCTTACTTTGTGGTGTTGTTTATTTTCTACAGTTTCTTGGTGATTCTCATTATAAGTGATCCTTCCATTCTTTTGTTGATTTGATTATGTGAATAGCGGCTTTGTCCAGATAGTTTGGAGATTCATTACATTGTATTATGCCTTATTTTCTACAGGTTCTTGGTGATTAGTGTTATGTGATGCCTCCTAAGGGAAGAAAGAATTGCCGAAGTTTACCTCCCGACTTCCTTAGCAACCTTCCTGATAACGCAATCGATGTCATTCTGATGCGTTTGCCTTGTAAAGATGCTGTGAGGACAAGCATCTTATCAATGAAATGGAGGTATCATTGGTGTAGACTTACAGAGTTGACGTTTGATAAATCTCTTTGGGAAGCGAGAAAGGATAAGCTTAACCCTACAATTAAATTTACAAAGATTATCTACCAGATTTTGACCCTTCTCCCCTTACTAAGTTTACCCTCGACGTTGCTTCTCTGCAAAGTTGTCCTAAGATCGACAACTTCATATATTACCTTTCTAGGACTGACATTCAACAACTTGTTCTTCGGCTTCCAGGGGGTTATAATCTGTACAAGTTGCCTTCTTCACTTTTCACTTGTTCGCAACTGACGCATCTAACTCTTAATAATTGCTTAATAAATCCTACATCGATCTTTCAAGGATTTAATAGGTTAATTAGCCTAGAACTACTTAATGTCTCAATCTCTTCTGAATTGCTCGGAAGTTTAATATCTCATTGCCCATTGCTTGAGAAGTTGGCGCTGGACATCTCAGAAGTTTCCGTCTCAGATATAATAGATATTGATGCCCCCAAGCTGCGATTGTTTATTTTCACAGGCAGTATAAGTTCTCTCTGTCTAACAAATGTCCCTCTTCTGGAAAAAGCATGTCTGTATTGTGACGACAGTTCTTCTATGGAGGAAGACTGTTTTGGTTTTGCAAAGTTTTTCGAGTCTTGTGCTGCTCTCAAGGGACTCCTCTTGGTATTCACTTATCTTGAGGTAGATAATTCTTCGTTACTTCATTGTTGTCCACTTTAACAGATGGAACTTCTTTTGGGCTGATTCATCTTGAATTTTATTATCTTTTTTGTAGTTAGAGCTTGCCGAACCAGATGTAGACGAAGTAGCGGCAAGGCTTCCCTTTGATGTTAACAGTGTCAAGCGTTTTGACCTGCCTTTTCTTACGCTGGTGGAATCATATAAGCTCTCATGTGTTCTTTGCTTGATAAGAAGCTTCCCTTTTTTAGAGTATCTCGAAATACAGGTCCTTAGCGCTTTGACTCTTTTCTTTCTTTTCTTTCTTGTTTAGTGGTTCTTTGTCATACTTCGAAGACTCTCATTAATCTGAGCATTGAATTTTTATTATCTTTCGTAGGTTGAAAATGAAGTTGATATTGGTAGTATTGAATCCCTTGAACTCGAACGTTTCTCAGATGTGACATTTAATCACCTCAGGGTAGTTAGGCTAGAACACTTTGGAGGAACATCGCCTGAGATGCAGCTTGTCGAGCTTTTTTTAGCCAAGTCCCCTGTATTGGAGAGCATAGTAATCGATACATGGCTTTCAGAGGATGAGTTTCTTGACGTAGATGCATTCACTGAGCTATCAAATTTTGGCGTGCGTCACCTACAGCAGAAATTTTCGACGTATCAGGATCTTTGGTAGAAATTTATTGAAAGTTAAAGCTGAGCAGATAGATATGAAATCTGTTTAGGAACATGAGCATTTTTGGATGGGTGTTTTGGTTAGTTTGTTCTGTAATAACATTGTCATTACTTTTGTTATGTTGCAACGTTATTTATGCAATATCCGATATGAGAATTGTCCTTTCATTTAACTGATTATTGTTTACAATTATGTTCTTTTTTTTTGTTATTTTGGACTGTTAAATTAGTAAATCTCTTGATAACAGGAAACTGGCACTAAAATGGTGCTGCTATGTTGCTCGGACTCTCTAAATTAGTTATCGCATCGTGTTGGATTCTCCATAAAGCACTACTTTTGGAGTATCCGACGTGCACTTGAGGACATTTTCAAAGAGTCCGAGCATCATAGGGTGTTTGGGGAATAACAATGTTGATGTAGCGAGTCGATAAAGTCAAGCATGCTACTTTCATTAATTACATCCTGTAGTTTACACCAAAAAAAGCAAAGTGAGGGTGCTTACGATTCGAGCAACGAGGTCGGATGAGTATCATTTGACGGAACAAAGCAAATAGCATCCCAACATTCATCAACATTTTTCACAAATTCAAAGCTAGATGAAATAATTTCGTCATTTGATTCTTTGAAAAGCGTGAGGAGTCGCGATTTGAGGAGTTGGTAAATGCAATTTTAGAGCAAGTACTACAACAACATATCCAGTGAAATCCTACCAAGTGGGGTCTGGAAAGGGTAGAGCGTACGTAAAGTTAAAGAGGTTGTCTCTGATAGACCCTCAGGCCTCAACTCAAGGAATTTCAGAATGAGCTAGTATGAAATGGAAACTCACTTTCACTGTCATTCAATTTTGAAAAACAATAATAAGGTGTGGTACTAAAGTCATGACAAATAGTCAAGCTTAGAAAGTTTTTTTTACTCTAGGTTCTGATTAATTTGAATTCACCTCATGTAAGATTCATTAAAGGAAAAACATTCTCTTCCGCGATATTTTTTATTTTCAAGGCTCGAGTTTGATACTTTTTGCTAAGGGTGATCTTATTCATTCCGCCTCGTTCAGAAAAATATCGAATTCAAACACGTAAGATGATTCCCTGCATATATAGCTAGCTATATTTCTTGGCAATATTTTTATCTCTTATTGACAATTTTTTCTTTGATTTATGGTCTTACTTAACAAAATAATATTTTATACTTAAAAAAGCTTGTCTTATGGATAAAATTAAAAAATTTAAGTTGAATTATTTTCAAATTCAAGAAAGATGTAATTCTTTTTAGAACAGACTAATAAGAAAATAATGTTACATAAACTGAAATGAAAGAAAATATTATTAATATGCGGGGCACAAAAAAATTATTTTGTTAATATAGGGGGCATAAAAATTTTCTTCCAATAATGATCCTATCATTAAACAAGCTTGTAAACTTATAATAAATATTTTTTAAAAAAAGTGGCAAATCAACATAAGTCAAATAAAATGAAATGAATAGCGTATTTGTTAATACGCGGGGCATGAAAATTATTTTTCTTTCCCACCCGGCCACCCAATGTTGGTACCAGCATCCGAGACCTAACTAATCCACATCGCGCATCATAGGATCCATTCTGAGGTGACGCTCCAACAAGATTTTCTCCATACCTGGGGCTTGAACAGAGGGGCATGAAAATTGTTGCTCCCCACCAATATCAGTACCAACATTAGACACCTGATTAGTCCAAATCGCGCACTATAGGGTCCATTCTAGAATAACGCTCCCAATAAGATTTTCTCCATAATTAAGACTCAAATTGAGGGACATGAAAATTGTTGCTCCCCACACAATGTCGGTACCAATATTAGACACCTGACTAATTTAGATTGCGCATTATATTTGGGGCCTACTATATTTTCTCCGTATCTAGAGCTCGAACCGAGGGCATGAGAATTGTTGCTCCCCCTCCCTCCCCCCCGGCCCCCACCCATAAACCCCGTTACTACGCTCTATTTTTCACTTGTCTCTTTCCCCTTCATTTTTAGAATATTCCTAAACACAAAGGGTACATCCATAATTCCTCAAGTTCTTCAAGGTTTGCAACTTCTTCTTCAGAATATTGAGACTAAAATTCATTCCCACTCACTCTATGTGCTGTGAAAATTGGGTCTCTTTACTTTCCTCTCTCTGTGTGTGTTTAATTTTGAACTTCTCTAGACTATAATTTCTCTATAAATTCTTTGTCACTTACATTATTTCTAAAATGTAATTGCACTTATGTGCTTCAAATGTGTTTCTCTCTCTCTCTCTCTCTCTCTCTTTTTTTTTTTTTGAGAAGTGTGGTGTCTGGGCGAGCTTGCACGCACCTTTCTGTCCATCAAGGCTAGAACAGATGAAAAGAAATCACCTAGTGTTTGTCTCTGTTGGGAATTGAATGTGAGATCTTATGGTGCTCAACCCAACTTCATTGAACCACTAGGTCACACCCTTAGGGTGCAATGTGTTTTTTTTTTTTTTGATAACCATGTGTTTGGGCTAGCTTGTGCGCACCTCGACTATTTCCACAGGATACCTGTCACCTCCCACCAGCAACAGGTACCAGGTAACTCTATCCATCAAGGCTAGAACAACTGAGAAGAAATCACCCATTGTTTGTCTGTTGGGAATTGAACGTGAGACCTTATGGTGCTCAACCCAATTTTATTGAACCACTAGGCCCCACACCCTTGGGTGCAATGTGTTTCTCTTCTTTTTCATTGCATTTATGCTACCTTCCCGAAGTAGTGGTAAGATCTGCGTACACTCTATACTCCCAAGACCTCACTTGTGGGATTTTACCTACGCACTACTTTTGAGAATCCGACACGCACCTATTGATATTTTCGAAGAGTCCGAGCAACATAGGATTTTACTGGGTATGTTGTTGTTGTGTAACTTCAGTAGGGTTTGCTGCTACTTCTTTTTCTTCAGAAAATTGAGGTATAAGATGGATATTTAAATGGAGAAACACTGTCAGTGAAGATTCATATATAGGCTATAGTCGATTTCGACTTGTTTGAGACTGAAGT
The DNA here is from genome assembly GCA_031232105.1 of Capsicum rhomboideum. Lineage (NCBI taxonomy): Eukaryota > Viridiplantae > Streptophyta > Magnoliopsida > Solanales > Solanaceae > Capsicum > Capsicum rhomboideum. The sequence continues at coordinate 52,396,053 of CP124707.1, forward strand.
GTAGTAGTTGTTGTTAATCCCCAAATGTATTTATGAAGTATTCATGGAAGGTGTTCTTGATGGATATTTGGACATATTACATGGATTTGCTTATTGGTAATATGGGTATCTCAACGTAAATTAGAATATCCGTGTAACGTAGATGTTAATAGGAGTTAATGGGTTTATTACATGGATTTGCTTATTGGTACATAGCCACGTCGTTTTCTTACCATCTGGGTATCTCAAGGCAAATTAGAGTATCTGTATAACATGGATGTTAATAGGAGATAGTTGACTGATTTTCAACTAGAGTGCACCTTTATTTCCTATGTTTATTTGGTAATGTTAATAGTTGATTGATAGTTGGGGGGGGGGGGGGGGGGCGAAAAGTGACTGTTCGAGTGTGTTTTTGATCATTATCTCTTTTATTTTATTTGGAATAGTGATGGCATGAGATGAGTTTAAATGGAGAAACATGGTCAGTGAGTATTCATATAGCGTAGTTCGGGACTGATGCATAGTAGTTGTTGTTATGGCTTTGCTTATTGGTACATATCTATGCTGTTATATTACCATATGGGTATCTCAAGCAAATTAGAATATCCGTATAATATAGATAATAAGAGGAGATGGTTGACTGATTTTCAACTAGAATGCACCTTTATTTCCTATGTTGATTTGAAGGTGAATAGCTGTTCTGTCCAGATAATCTGGAGATTTGTTACTTTTCTGTTATTGTTTATTTACTACATGTTCTTGATGATTATTGTTGGAAGTGTTCCTTTCGTTCTTTTGTTGATTTGATTATGCAAATAGAAGCTCTGTCCAAATAGTTTGGAGGACCTTACTTAGTATTATTGTTTAGCTACTACAGGTTCTTGGTGATTATTGTTGGAAGTGTTCCTTTCGTTCTTTTGTTGATTGATTATGCGGATAGCGGTTGTGTCCAAATAGTTTGGAGATCCCTTAGTATTATTGTTTAGCTACTACAGGTTCTTGGTGATTATTGTTGGAAGTGCTTCTTTCATTATTATTAATTTTTTTTCTTAGTATTATTGTTTAGCTACTACAGGTTCTTGGTGATTATTGTTGGAAGTGCTTCTTTCATTATTATTATTTTTTTTTTCTTTCTTTCATTATTATGTTGTTTTGAAAATTTGAATAGAAATTCCGTCAAGATAATTTGGAATTCCTTACTTCATATTATTGTTTATTTTCTAATTGTTGGGAGTGCTTCTTTCGTTATTATGTTGATTTGGAAATTTGAAAAGAAATTCTGTCCAGATAATTTGGGATTCCTTACTTCGTATTATTGCTTATTTTCTACAGGTTCCTGGTGATTATTGGTATACGATGCCTCCTAAGGAAAGAACACATAGTCGAATTTTACCTCCCGACGTCCTTAGCAAGCTTCCTGATAATGTAATTGATGTCATTCTGATGTTTTTGCCTTGTAAAGAAGCTGTGAGGACAAGCATCTTATCAACGAAATGGAGGTATCACTGGTGTAGGCTTACAGAATTGACACTTGATGACTCTCTTTGGAGTGCAGAGGAGGATTTACAAGATCCTACTGTTAAATTTTCAAAGTTTATCGACCAGCTTATAACCCTTCATAAAGGACCCATTTTTAAGTTTACACTCGACATTTCCAAGTTGAGAGGCTTTCCTGAGATTGACGACTTCATATATTACCTCTCTAGGAATAGCATTGAACATCTTGTTCTTCACCTTCCACAGTATAAGCTATTCAAATTGCCTTCTTCAGTTTTCACGTGTTCACAACTGCGGCATCTTAATCTTCATGGTTGCTTAATGGATCCTCCATCAATCTTTAAAGGATTTGATAAGTTAATTAGTCTGGAACTATGTTTAGTCACAATGTCTATTGAATTGCTGAAAAATTTAAAATCTCATTGCCCGTTGCTTGAGCAGTTGGTGTGGGTTAAGTTAGATGATGCAGCTACAGTTGAAATTAATGCCCCCATGCTGAGATCGTTTGATTTCACAGGAGTTATAAGTTCCATCTGCCTAAAGAATGTCCCTCTTCTGTTAAAAGTATCTCTGACTGGTTTCGATATGAGTTCACAGCATCTCGATTTTGCAAAGGTTTTCGAGTCTTGTCCTGCTCTTCAGCACCTCGTCATTGACTTCTCTAATTTTGCGGTAAGTGTTGCTTCATGACTTCATTGTTATGCACTTTAGCGGATGAAATTTTTTTGGGGCTGACTCGTATTGAATTTTGGTAAAATTTTCCTAGCTCACTGCTGAAGAAGAATATGAAGTACCAACAAGGCTTCCCTTTGATCTTAACAGTGTCAAGCGCTTTTACATTACTAGTATTAGGCTGATGGAATCATCACATGAGCTCTCATATGCTCTTTGCTTGTTAAGAAGCTTCCCATACTTGGAGTATCTCGAAATTGAGGTTCTTAATGCTTTGACCCTTTTCTTTCTTTCTTATTTAGTGCCTTTTTTTCATACTTCTTAGATCCTCAATAATATGAGAGTTGACTTCTTGTTGTCTTTATTAGGCTTACAGTGAAGAAGATGATAGACGTATTCTGGAATCCCTTGAGCTCGAACATTTCTCAGAAGTGACATTTAATCACCTTAGGGAAGTTGAGCTAAAGTGCTATGCAGGAACACAGCCTGAGATGCAACTTATCAAGCTTTTGTTAGCCAAGTCCCCTGTGTTAGTGAAAATGCGAATCGATCGACGATCTGAACTTCTTGAAACAAGATTAGATTTATTCGACGAGTTATCAAGTTTTATCCGTGCATCACCTAAAGCAGAAGTAGTCTACATAGATTGAAGCAGATCACGTTCTTTGGCTTAGAAGTTAGAATTGAAAAGAGAGAAACAAACGTTGATGTAGTAGTATAACACTATGTTTTGCTTTCCCATAACGTCCGTTTATGAACATGAGCACTGCTAGATGGATGTTTTGATTAGTTTGTTTTGTAATAACATTTTCATTACATGTTTAAGGATTTTTAACATTTATTTTCTGCTCATGAATGAGTTCTCGAATGTGACTTACACATGAATTACTTTTTGTCTTAACAGGCCAAGCTTTTATTTTCTGGTTTTTGTCCAGTTTTAGTGGGACTGTTCTGTAATTTGAGGATTAGTAATTGTGTAATTATAGGTGACTATGAGTGTTGATGGTGTTTTGTGGCTTCAGGGCCGGATTTGTGTGCCTAATGTAGGTGATTTGAGGCAATTGATACTTGACTATGCTCACGGTTCGAGATATTTCATTTACCTCGCGGTTACATAAATTTACCTGGAATAGCCTGACGCTTAATTTTTACATTTAGATTTCGATTAAAGTAATTTTATTTTTATTATTAATCGGAAGAGATAGTCCAATCCGCTGCTAAATGCACTTGAACCTCCGTTATATACTTTAATATTTGAAAGCGAACTCTAGTTGCCTCTAGAAAATGCACTTAAGCGGCGACTAATTGCTTTAATATGCCTTAATTTGTATGCGCGATAGAAATTAAAAGGGGAAAGGATGTAAATGTCACTTCACCCAAAATTATTTCCACGAAATAGCCATTGATTGTGCAATTCCAAAAGGTAGCCATTTTAGGCCTTTTTGTCGCTGCTACTGCCTTCTTCTTTTTTTCCAGTTCATATACCATAATGATACAGTCCTCATGCCACATTCATATAGTTTATATAAAAAAACATATGCATATATAGTTCATATACCATATTGATATAATTTTGATATCATATTGATACAGTCCCTGTACCATTTATACCATATTGATACAACCTATATACCATATTGATACAGTTTCGACTGGCCATTTTTGGAATTAGTTTGGGCCGACTGGCCATTTTTTGGAATTATTTTGGGCCGACTGGTCATTCCATGTCTAATAACCCAAACATGGGTCATTTGTTTTTTGATGGGCCATATGATGTCCTTTTCCCAAATTAAAAAGCTCCAACGATACACTTGAAAACAACTAAAAAGGTCCAAATACACCTCTAAACAATAAGAAAAACCTAAATATTTCTTTATGTGGTTTCTGCAGCTAACGCGAGAGGCATATTTGAACCTTTTTAAATTAGGCATAATATATAAATGTGCCCTTTAACTTGGCTTCGACTTTTATCTATGTCCTCTAATTTTGGTATGCACAAATAGACACTTAAACTTGTATAAAGTTGAAAAGTAGACACATGCATCCTATGTGACATCCTACATGACCAATTCGTGTTCTATGTGTATTATGTCATATAGGACGCGTGTGTCTACCTGTTCAATTTTATACAAGCTTAAGTGCCTAATTGTGCAAATTCAAAGTTAAAGGTCATTAATGCCAGCTGAGACCAAGTTAAAGGACATATTTATATATCATGTCTTTTAACTATTCAAGGTATATTTATTTAAGATAAAAGATAACGGTAGACACATTTATTAGTCAATATATTTAACAAAATATGAGACAAATTACAAAGATTTAAAAAGTTAATTTTGATAAATGATACTCCCTCCGTCCCATTTTATGTGTCGCCTTTTGACCGGGCACGGAGTTTAAGAAATAAATGATGACTTTGTAAAGTTTACAAAATTGCCCCTATTAAAGTCACTTTAATGTTTTTCTTTTAGTTGTCTTTTATTATTAAGTGGGACCCAGTGAGGATAAAATGGGGATGATGTCATTAAATTGTTGCCAAATAAGGAAAGATGACATTCTTTTTGGGACGGACCAAAAAGGAAATAGCGACACATAAAATGGGACGGAGGAAGTAAAAGATTAGGGATAAAAATGAAAAGACTTTGCCCAATTGTTAAAAAGGCCGAAGCCCATATCCTAGCTAGATTAGCCCATGGCCTTTTAGCTGAAGCATTGAGCGTAAGGTGTTTGAGAAAAATCCCCAAAGAGAAAAAAGGCACCATCAATCTTATTGCTTAGTAAGCTTTGAATCTTTTTCTTTTGGGTATGTGTATTTTTTTTTTTTCAGTTTTTATTCCCCCTCCAATAATACTTATCTACTATTGACTTAGCATATAGGTTAAGAAACTATAAATAACTGAGGTAATTTTATTATACCATCTTTTGAATATAATTAATTTATTGCTTTGGAAAGTGCATTAGATAATGAATAGTTTTTTCAAATTGGATAAGTATTGTTGTACATTTATTTTTAATACAATGGACAAATATTGTTGGATGGAGGGAGTAGTGGTTGGTTTCCTTTTTGGGTGTCTGTATATGCTCATTAAGTCAATAAAAGTTGCTTGCTTTCTGTAGCTTTTTAATTTTAAAGCATAACAAACTACTATTTACCTTCTTCCCAAATATCTTACAAATATAGTGTTTTTGGATGGTTCAAATTCCAAAAAAAAACACTATAGGTCATTTCTTTATATTTTTATTGGTGGGAGGTAGGTAGTAGGTACCTAGTGGGATAGTCGAGGTTAATGCAAGTTGACTCGGACATTACCATCATAGAAATTTGAAAAACTAGTGTTTTAAATGCACTTATTGCTTACACTATGCCCCTTTTCCTATACAACCTAACACAATTTACACACAAGGGGATTGATAATTTTGCAACAACTGCGTAATGAAATGCTTTTTACATTGTTGGCCATGATGGTTAATAAGCTTAGATAGGAGGTTATGGAGGACACTGAATAGGGTAGATGGTTAGTTAGGTAGTTGAGAGTTGTTTCGATTATTCCTTCATACTAGTAGTTGAAATATTACTTTGAGAGTTTCTTGTTATTCCATTTATGTGACTATTTGATGTTTCTTGCACTTTGATTATCGTATTATTTTGTTGTAAGTGACTGTTCCTTTTTTTTGTGTGTGTGTGTCCTGAGCCGGGGGTCTATCGGAGCAGCCTCTCTACTTCATCTAAGGTAGTGGCATGGACTGCATACACTTTACCCTCCCCAAATCTCACTTTGTGGGAATACACTGGGTATGTTGTTGTTGACTGTTCCTTTTTTAGGATGCTTTGTCATGCTTTCTTTAGCACTTTGTCTTGGCTTCTCCTCTCTAATTGTTTTCTTTTTCAAACTGCTTTGTAATGTTTTTACTTGAGCCGAGGGTCTATCGAAGACATCCTCTCTACCACACAAGATTGTAAGGTCTGCGTATACACTACCCTCCCCGGACCACACTTGTGGAATTACACTTGGTATGTTGTTGTTGTTGTTGATGATTAATAAGCTTAGACGAAGCAAACAGATAATGTTGTTCTGTTTTTTTTCCTTTTGAATCCACAAATGTACTTTATGAAGTATTGATAGAAAGTGTTCTTGCTGAGTTGCTGTTAGAATGATATAAGTGGATATTAAGCTATGTTACATGGATTCCTTTACTGCTACGTATTCACTATGGGTATGTCAAGTGTTTTTTCCCTATTAATTTTTCAGGTATTTTAAAGAATCTGCGCGAAATATCCATGCCGTTATCATACCCATTTTGTTTCAATATGAGAATATTGGGGAAAATTAATATCTGTCCATATAACATAGATATTACTAGGAGATGGTTGACTAATTTCAACTAGAATGCACCTTTGTTTCTTATATATATTGATTTGACAATGTGAATGGCTGGTCATACTGTCCAGATAGTTTGGGGATTCCGTATATATTATTGTTTATTTTCTATGGTTTTGTGGTGATTATTGTTATAAGTGATCCTTTCGTTCCTATATTGATTTGACAGTGTGAATAGCAGTTGTGTCCTGATAGTTCGGAGATTTTGTCGTTTTTCCCATATAATTTGGAGATTCCTTACTTCGTAATATTGCTTTACAGCTTCTTGGTGATTGTTGTTGTATGATGCCTCCTATGGGAAGAGAGCATTGTCAAGGTTTACCTCCGGACGTCCTTAACGATCTTCCTGATAATGTTATTGATGTCATTGTGATGAGTTTGCCTTTTAAAGATGCTGTGAGGACAAGCGTATTAGCAACGAAATGGAGGTATCTTTGGTGTAGACATACAAGGTTGAAGTTTGACGAATCTCTTTGGAGAACACAAAAGGATAAACTTTACCCTTCAGTTAAATTTAGAAAGATTGTGTACCAGCTTTTGACCCATCATGAAGGACCCATTACAAAGTTTAAGCTCGACATTACTAACCTGGAAGAATGTCCTGACATTGACAACTTCATATATTTCCTGTCTAGGAAAGACATTCAACATCTTGTTCTTCACCTTTCGCGGCATGAGCTATACGAAATGCCTTCTTCACTTTTCATATGTTCGCAGCTGACGCATCTAAATCTTCATAATTGCTCAATACATCATCCATCGGCCTGTGAAGGATTTGCTAGGTTAGTCAGCCTGGAACTATGTAATGTCACGATTTCTTCTGAATTGCTTGGAAGTTTAATATCTCGTTGCCCGTTGCTTGAGAAGTTGGTGCTGAAAATCTCGCAAGCTTTAAGCATAATTGAAATTAATGCTCCAATGCTGAGATCCTTTGACTTCACAGGCAGTATAAGTTCTATCTGCTTAAAGAATGTCCCTCTTCTGGAAAAAGCATCTCTGATATGTGGGAGGTCTTCTACGGAGGCAGAGAAGTTTGATTATGCTAAGTTTTTCGTGTCTTGTTCTGCTCTCGAGCACCTCCTCTTGAACTTTGGTTATAGCCAGGTAATTGTTGCTTCATGACTTAATTGTTATACACTTCCATTGATGGAACTTCTTTTGGGCTGAATCATGTTGAAGTTTGATTTTTCTTTTTTCCTAGTTCCTTGCAGATGAAGCACCAACGAGGCTTCCCTTTTATCTTAATCGTGTCAAACATTTTCACCTGTCTCATATTGTGCTGGTGGAATCATATAATCTCTCATGTGCTCTTTGCTTGATAAGAAGCTTCCCATATTTAGAATATCTCAAAATTGAGGTTCTTAGTGCGTGCTGGGTATTCTTTTCTTTCTTTTGTTCGTTCGTTCCTTTTTCTGGTTTTTCTTCATACTTCTTAGATCCTCAATAATCTGAGAATTGACTTCTCGTTATCTTTTTAGGTTTACAATGAAGCTGATAGGGGAATTCAAGAATCCCTTGAACTCGAATGTTTCTCAGATGTGACATTTAATCACCTCAGGGAAGTGATGCTAGTAAGCTTTGGAGGAACAACGCCTGAGATGCAGCTTATCAAACTTTTGTTAGCCAAGTCTCCAGTGTTGGTGAAATTGCAAATCTATCCAGCATGTCGTCTTGACACAAGCTCAGAAACACTCGCAGAGCTATTAAAATTTCGGCATGCATCACCCAAAGCAGAAATAGACTACAGATCATATTGAACTTAAAACTGAACAGGTAGAAACAAATGTCGATGTAGTAGTAAAACACTGTGTTTTGCCTTGTCGTAGTAAGGTAAAGAGACCTGCGAACATATGTTTTGGAACGTTAACATTTCTGGAAGGGTGCTTTGATTAGTTTGTTCTGTAATAACATTAGTCATTACATGTTTGAGGATCTTTATATTTAGTGCTTGCTCATGAATGATTTATGAAAAACACATTTATTTCAATATTAATTTTCTTATGTGGTGGTGTCTGGGCCAGCTTTTGTGCACACGTTTATTTCAATATTATGTTGGAGTCTCAATGTGTTAAATCTTTATCTGGTCAATTCCTTGTATATGGCAAACTTGAAGCACTTCGTTATGCTTGCAAGGTAGAGCCATGGAGATTTGAGATTCATGAAATTTATAGGTTATCCAATGTCCACTAGCTAGCACATTTGATACAAGTAAGATTATAAATGTCATTTTGTATAGGTTTCAGGACTGGTGTCCAGGAGTAATAACACAATTTATAACGCGTTTGCGGTTTGACATTGCATCAATAGTTTTCGGGGATTTCTTGGTTATAAAGAATATCATTTTGTATACTGAAACAATTAATTGCGATTCATTCTAAAAAGCCTCGAGTAAAGTGCTTCATACATAATGGTCCTCTGCTTTTTAGGTTAGAATTCGAGATTTCTAGTTCAAGCGGTATCTAAAGGTGGGGCGGAGACGAAAAAAAAATAATGCTTTTTTGAAGTTTTATTTATTTTCTAGTTTAGAAAATATAGGAAAGCACCGTGGGGTTGGGGATGGGGTGGGGGTAGTGGGGGTTTGGGGTGGTGGTGGTTGGGGATTGGGGAGAAGATAATGAGCTTGAGATTTCACTAATGGTTCTTGTTTTCCCTACTCGCGTTAGGAAAGTCATTTTCCTCATTTTTTAAGGAACTTGTTTTTCACCCCGCTTAGTGGGATTACACTGGGTATGTTGTTGTAGGATAGCACCTTAACCTCATAGTCCTCAATCTTTGGCTCACTAGATCGGCAGAAACTCACTTGGTTTGCGCGTCTACCGGGGAACCATACTGACTTTTATACTTATGATACGAGGAGCGCACTCCACTTCATAAAGAGTGAATAGAATTCACTCTATACCCATATCCCTGAAACAACGGTAAAATAAACTCCATCTTAGTCTACCCGACTTTGACTTGAAAGAGTAAGCTTTCGTTTCTGTTGTTGAAAAGTCAGGACCCGTTGGGAATCAGACATCTCTGTCTCTTCACCTGACACCTACTGCTAGGCAGAAATCCCCTCCGTGGCAAGCATATTCAAGTACCGAACAGCCCAAGTAGTAGGAACTTGTTTACTGATTAGAAATGTTTTCTAAAATATTTTGACCAACCAAACGTGGGAAAAATTGGAGAATATAATGTTTTCCTCCATAACAAACACACCCATAGTGTGATTCTGGTTTCTATTGAGACTCTTAATGGTAGGTGTTCTTGCTGTGAGAATGCTAGTAAATAGTAATGGATATTAAGCTATCCGTTACTTGATTTTGCAAAGGTTTTCGAGACTTGTTTTCCATCTTCATTCCCTTCCATATCAGTCTGTCTGCATTGCTATTGAGACCCTGGTACTGTATAACAGACTGAAAAATTCTGTCATATCTTCTAACTCCCAGGCACTAGGTATCTCTTAAATACATCTTTGAAACTGTCTAGCTCTTCCTGTATTGGTTCATCCACTGTCTCCTGCTCTAGTGATGGTTTCACGCTGATCAAAAATAGGTGTGCCATCAAGGTCTGCCCCTTTCTTATCAGTTTTTGCATAGTACTACTACTGATCATGTTTAAATTCCCTTCTTCGGGAATAGCATGAAAACTGTCTTGTTCCCTTTCCTGCCAATTGTCACTCCCCTCTTTAGGGTTTGCTACTTGAGGCGAGTTCTTTCCCACTCACTATGTGTATATGTGTTTCTATGTGGTGTGGAACTTGGGTATGGAAATTGAGGGTCTTTAGTTTCCTCTGGGTGTGTTTAACTTAGAACTTCTGAAGCATGATTTCGAAATATTCTTTGTCACTTATGTTCTTTTTTCGTAGTTGTAAAGGAAATGAGGAAATGATTCAACATAAACCTGCAAATATTTGTTTTTTTCTTAGAGGCTTGGCATAAAACTAAATTTCCTTGCATTGCAGTGATGAACTTGCTAAATTATTTCCAGAATTAGGAAAATAAAACTGTTTTATTTGTTAATGGACCACGGAACCAATTGACCCGGGATACTTCATACATAGGTGAGACTGTAATTTTAGAGTCTGAGGTGTACTGTAATAAAGTATCTCTCTTTCTCCATCGGCGTGCTTGTGCATCTCTTCTCGTTCTCATCTCCATCTTGAAGAAACTCAAAATCAAGCAAAAAGTTAGACATTAAGGGTGATTGGTTGTAAATTATCATAGGCTTATCACTTATGGGCTAGTAAAAATATACAGAACTTGTAATATTATTATTTAGTGTCTTATTTGCTTTTATTTTTATTCGGTATAATGATGGCATGAGATGAATTTAAATAGAGATACATGATCAGTGAAGATTCAAATAGATGGCCCCGACTTGTTTGGGAGTAGGGTGTAGTAGTTGTTGCTAATCCACAAATGTATATATTAAGTATTGATGGAAGGTGTTCTTGGTGTAAGAATGATATTAATATTGCGATTTCATTAGAGATAGTTGAATGCTTTCAACTAGAATGCGCCTTTTATTTCTTATGTTAGTTAGATCACGTGAATAGCCTTCTGTCCAGATAGTTTGAGATTCCTTACGTTGTATTATTACTTATTTTCTACAGGTTCTTGATGATTATTGTTATATGATGCCTTCTAAGGGAAGAAAGCATCGTCAAAGTCTAATTCTTGTTGTCCTTAGCTACCTTCCTGATAATATAATTGATGTAATTTTGAAGGGTTTGCCTTGTAAAGAGGCTGTGAGGACAAGCATTTTATCGAAGAAATGGAGGTATCACTGGTGCAGACTTACAGAATTGACGCTTCATGAATCTCATTGTGGTATAAAAGAGGATTTACTAGACCCTCCAGTTAAATTTTCAAAGATTATCTATCAATTTTTAGTCCTTCATGAATGAAGGAACCATTACTAAGTTTACCCTTGACATTGTTTTTCTAAATTGGTGTCCTAAGATTGACAACGTCATATATTTCCTCTCTAGGAATGGTATTCAAAATCTTATTCTTCACCTTCCATTAGATTACGAATTGCCTTCTTCACTTTTCATGTGTTTGCAGCTGAGGCATCTAAACCTTCATAATTGCTCAATACATCATCCATCGGCTTTTCAAGCATTTGATAAATTAATTAGTCTGGAACTATCTAGAGTCACAATTTCTTCTGAATTTCTGGGAAGTTTAATATCTCATTGCCCGATGCTTGATCAGTTGGTGCTGGATATCCCAGAAATTTTTGACATAATTGAAATTGATGCCCCCATGCTGAGATCATTTGATTTCACAGGCAATATTGGTTCTATCTGCCTGAAGCATGCTCCCCTTCTCTTAGAAGTATCTTTGGCAGGTCGCGATGTGACAGCAAAGGATCTTGATTTTGCAAAGGTTTTCGAGTCTTGATCTGCTCTTTTCCACCTAAGCTTGAAGTTCTTTTGTCTCTGGGTAAATGTTGCTTCATGACTTCATTGTTATGCACTTTAGTGGATGGTATTTCTTTTGGGCTGACTAATCTTGAATTTTGCTAATTTTTTCCTAGTTATTTGCTGAAGAAGGATACGAAGCACCAACAAGGTTTTCCTTTGATCTTAACTGTGTCAAACGATTTTACCTGCCAGATATTATGCTGTTGGAATCATATGAGCTCTCATTTTCTCTTTGCTTGATAAGAAGTTCCCCGTACATGGAATTGTTAGGATCGAAATAATCAGATGTCATGCGAAAGCTAGCAAAGCAAACCTCGAAAGAACCAAATAAGAAGACATGCGAGAAATACACTAAAAGAGACACAATAATTTAACGTGGTTCGGTCAATCGACCTACGTCCACAAAAGGAGATGAGCAATCCACTATATAAACGAGAGTACAAAATGTCAAGAGAGACAACCTCACACAATTCACTCAGAATACAAAGAGGTTCACACAAGTGATACGCAACACTTGTGTCTCACAAAGTCCCCCCCCCCCCAAACAATACTCTCAAACCCCTAGGACTACATTGTGGATGCTACCAAATTAGAAGAAAGAAGCCTCTATTTATAGAGTCTATAACCTTTTCCTACAAGAACAAGGATTAGCCAAATATGGAGAATTTATGTTTTCCTTTTCCTAAAAGGACAACCCAATTATGGTAAGAAAATCAGGGCAAATACCAACAGGAATATCTCGAAATTAAGGTTCTTGGTGCTTTGACTCTTTTCTCTTTCTTTCTTTCTTAGTGGATTTCTTTTCTTACTTAGATTCTCAATAATCTGAGAGTTGACTTCTTGTTATCTTATTAGGTTTACTTTGAAGAAGGAGGCTATGATTGTATTCTGGAATCCCTTGATCTCGAACATTTCTCAGACGTGACATTTAATCACCTCAGGGAAGTTAAGCTAGAATGTGCAGGAAGGACGCGTGAGATGCAGCTTATCAAGCTTTTGTTAGCCAAACCCCCGATGTTGGTGCCTGATGCAGTAGTAGAAGTCCACGATGAATTCTAGTACCAAATTAATCACATAGCTTTAATCAGATCATGAACTTTAGCTGAAACGTTTTGGAAGTTAAAAGTTGAATATGGTAGAAAGGAATGTCGACGTAGTAGCATAACCTTGTGTTTTCCTTTGCTTTGTGAAAACCTGTTTGAGAACAGAACACGAATGTTTCTGGATGGATGTTTGTGTATTAGTTTGTTCTGTTATAACATCGTCATTACATGTTAAAGGCCTTTTTACATATAGTGCCTGCTCTTGAATGATTTATGGAAATTTACGTACACACGAATTGATACTCTGGTGGTGTCTGCCCCAGCTTGCACACACAGGTTTATTTCAATATTGTGTTGAAGCACTTTTAAAGTAACTCACAACACAGGACGATTATTAGTGCTTCTTTGAGAATCTCAGGTTTATATTAGGCTAGGTTGAGAAGACTCTTCACTTTCGATGCTGCACCCGTGTAGGATTCTCCAAAAATACACTACTTTTGTAGAATCCGACACACACCTATTGAATTTTTTGAAGAGTCCGAGCAACATAGTTATTAGGTGCAAACTCGATCCAATTTGTAGAGATCATCGGTGTGCTACTCGAGATGAAATACTTGTCATCCCCAAACCAATTAAACTGTGGAATTATGGAAAGTTGGTTTATGAGTGAATGAGATATTAGAATTAGACTATGAAATAAAATATATGCAATGCAAGTATAGTCAACACAAGAAGCGTAAAGTTTAGGTGAGATTAAACAAGAATGTAGCACTAAAATGCAAATAATTCGAGTATTAAAGACGGATTTTCATTAAAAATGATTTTTGAAACTTGTCGTGTTAAACGTCTCAATATTATTGTGCAGTAAATTTTTGAAATTTGTAATGTTAAGCATGACGTTTTATTTGTGTAGCTATAAAAAAAACTTTCAAGGATAAAGTAAGAAACTTGAATTAAATTATTTTCAAACTTAGGAAGAAATAATTCTTTTTAGAGCACATTAAAAAGGAAATAGGATCGCATAAGTTGAAAAGAAAGAGTGTCGAATTATTTTAGTTATCACTCCCTTTTTAATAGCAATAATTTAAGGCAGGGCAATTCGATCCACTAAAGCTCCCGATATGTGCAGGGTTCGAGGAAGAGGCCAACCACAAGGATCTATTGTACGCAGTCTTACCTTACATTCCTGTTTAAGGCTGTTTACAACATTATGCTTTTCGAATGATTTAGTTCTCTAATTTATACATTCCACATGTTAATTGCTAGTCCCTATATAACTTTTTCCACGGAAAAACAGTAAAAATAACATGACGGATTTGAAAAAAGCAATATAGAGAGATCTTGATGGTGAATGGACATAAGGAAATGGAACACCGAAGTGGTGGAGATAAAATACTAGGATATTCCTTCTCGTATTAAAGTTCAGTAACATATTAGTATTAAAGTTCAGCCATTTTTAATTCAATCATAAAACATATATGATTATTTCAAAGTGGATAAACTCCAAAAAAAAAAAAAAAAAAAAAAAACTTAAACTAGTACAAATAATAACATGTCCAAATAAATACCCATAAATTTTGCAACTCAATTAGTAAGTACACTATCTACTTCTTGGTAAGCTTATTAAGGGTATTTGATGTTCAATCCATAATCCCACTTCTTGGTAAGCTTCAATTGTACTACTACTCTCCTTTTAATTATTGTTATGCTGACCACTTTAATAGTAAAAATTAGTAATTTTAATGTTCAAAATCTGGTGAAAAACAGCTTCTTAACCTTATTTTATGAGTTAAAATTACCAAATTCTGGAAAAATATTTCTCCTTTTTAGTTAGTTATGATGGTTGATAAGCTTAGAAGAAGAAACAAATATATGGGGTGTTGAATAATGCTTTCTTGAATTTTTGGGGTGGTGGGGTGGGTTGGGGGTGGGGGTGGGGGAGAAGTGTTGAAAAATGATTTAGTTACAGGGATTCTTTATTAGTAAAATTAGTAATTTGATGTTCAAAATATGCTGAAAAACAGCTTCTTAAGCTTATTTTTATGAGCTAAAATTTCCATTTTCTGAAAAAAGATTTCTCCTTTTTTATTAGTTATGATGGTTTGATAAGCTTAGAAGAAGAAAAAAATATATGGGGTGTTGAAAAGTGCACGCACGAACTAGCTGAAGGGGTTCAACATCTAATATATATACATAAAAGATAATTTTAACCATGTATAAATAGTGTAATTTTTCGCCGAAGGGGGTTCGGACCCCTTCATTGTATGCTAGCTCCGCCCCTGTGAATGGGTGGTGGTGAGAATATAATGAGCTTGAGATATCACTTATGGTTCTTGTTTGCATTTTACGTCCAAAAAAATAATTCAACTTCTGTGAGTGAAAATGAAAATTTCTGCCAACTTGAAATCTTTCTGAAGACAGATTTTCAAAATTCTGAACCAAAATCTATGACCAAACAGATATTTGACCAAAAGCTAACTTAGGTTGTGTTTACAAAAAATGTTTTTCTGGAAAATAAGTGGGGTTGGCATGGGAGCTAGGGGTGGTGCGTATGGGGGGCTATGGGGGTGAGGTGTGTTGGAGGTGCGTATTAGCCAGTTAGCGTGGCCGTGGATTGCTACATTGGAAAGTTCATTTTCCTCATTTATAAGGAACTTGTTTTCCTAGAGAAGATGTTTTTCAACAAAAAAATTGACCAACCAAACATGAGAAAATTGGAAACTCCATTTCAAACACACCTATGAAGGCAGAGGATCTTGATTTTGCAAAGGTTTTCAAGTCTTGTTCTGCTCTTGAGTTCCTCATCTTGAACTTCTTCGGTACCAAGGTAGATGTTGCTTCATGACTTCATTGTTGTGCACTTTAGTGGATGGAATTTCTTTCGGGCTAACTCATATTGAATTTTGGTAAATTTTTCCTAGTTCTTTGCTGAAGAAGGATATGAAGCACCAACAAGGCTTCCCTTTGATCTTAGTGTCAAGCGATTTCACCTGTTCGAAATTAAGCTGCTGGATTCATATATGCTCTCAAATGCTCTTTGCTTGATAAGAAGCTTCCCATATTTAGAATATCTCAAAATTGAGGTTCTTAGCGCTTTGACTCTTTTCTTTCTATCTTATTTAACGGTGCTTTTCATACTTCTTTGATCCTCAATAATCTGAGAGTTGACTTCTTGTTATCTTCCTTAGGCTTACAGTGAAGCTAAAGATGATGATCGAATTCTAGAATCCCTTGAACTAGAACACTTCTCGGATGTGACATTTAATCACCTCAGGGAAGTTAAGCTAGAATGCTTTGCATTAATGATGCCTGAGATGCAGCTTATCAAGCTTTTGTTAGCCAAGTCCCCGGTGTTGGTGAGATTGCTAATCGATACATGTTATCTAGATGATGCACCTCTTGAGAAACGATTAGAAATATTTGCTGAGGTATCAAACTTTTTGCGTGCATCACTTGAAGCAGATGTAGTCTACGAAAAATTCAAGTTTCACATATATTAATCAGATAAGCTTTGGTTGGAATGTTTTGTACGCTAGAATTGAATAGATAGAACGGAATGTGGATGTAGTAGTATAACAGTTGTATTTTGCTTTGTGAATATCTGTTTGAGGATATGACCATTTCTGGATGGGATGTTTTGATTAGTCTGTTCTGTAATAACATTGTCCATCACATGTGCCTGCTCATGAATGATTTATGGAACGTGCTACACAGGAAGTACTTTCCAACATTATTTTTTTTATGTGGTGGTGTTCGGGCCAGCTTTTGTGAACTAGTTTATTTCAAATATTGTGTGGCGAGTCGCATTGTTAATTCCCTGCGTGTTCAATTCCTTATATATGACAAGCTTGAAACACTTGCTGCCCCTGTAAGGTAGAGGCCATGGAGGTTTGATACTGGTATGAATCTTATAGTTTGTCCACTATATAGAACATTCTTTTTCAACAAAATTTCACATTAGAAGTTGAAAAAAATAGAGGAGCTATATGTCTATTGTATAGAGGTATTCTGAAGGTATGATCTCTTTGCAAAAAGTCGTGTGGGCTTGGCTCAAAGCAGAAGGTAGCGTTCGTGTTGTGTTTCATTAAGAATTGAGAAACTAAGTGTACCAAAGTGATGATCTTCGGAGACAAATCTAGGATTTGAAGTTAAATATTATAAATGTCATTTGTATAGGCATCAGGATTTTGGTCCAGTGGTGATAACACAACCTGTAATGCGTTATGACACTTTGCATCAATAGTTTTTGGGGATTTCATGGTTAAAAAGTGTGTATAATTTGGTAAAGTGCTTCATACATAATGTTTCTCCACTCTTACGGTTAGAATTCGAGATGTGTAGTCTAAAGTGAAAAAATCCTAACCATCCTAGGATGTGTATCACGACCCATTTATGAAAAAAGACATGTACAAAGAAACGATGGTAGAAGATACATTGAATTTTTCAATTTCAGGAATTTTTGTCAAGATTCGATTACGATATCAATTCTTTGCCCTATTTATAAATAAGCTAACCAATAATATAGTAGATGAAATCTCGTATTATAGAATATTAAAAAATATTATGTTAATTGATGATTGGTGAGGTCATCCAAAGATTTAAGTTATTGAGAAAAATTGTAGGAAGGAAATGAAACACCAAAGTGCTAGAGATAAAGCCCTATGTTATTTCTTTTTCGTATATTGAAATTTTAATAGATAAAATTTGCGAAAGAGATGTATCCAATTAGTCGATGTGCGTTTAAATTGATATTAACACAATATTATTAAAAAAGGCTTGAAGTGCACAAATGTTCAATTTTAGGATCCGCCATTTAAGTTTGGGGAAATTTCAATTATCTATATCTATAATCTATATCTATAATCTACAATCTACAATCTACAATCTATAATCTATCTATAATCTATCTATATCTATATCTATAATCTATAATCTATAATCTATAATCTATAATCTATAATCTATATCTATATCTATAATATATTAAAAGTGTGAAGACCTTTAGAAAAGTGATTTGAACTTTTTGCCCTTCATTAAAATACTCCGCAATAGACAAAATTGTCATTTGTTAATTTTTTAATAATATGTTAAATAATAATTTTTTAATAAGATATTAAATAAATAAACCCTGATATTTTGGACATTAAAATTAACTCCTACGTTGACTTAACCTAAAATATATAGGAACCTAAAATATACTGGACTTTCCATGTATAATCACTTCCTTAAATTTAGGGTACTATTATTTCCATATTTTTAGGTTTAGAAATCCTTTTTTCCCACAAATTTCACGTGAAAATTTTGTCATTTTTTAATTCCTTTTAGAGTTAGGAGTCCTTTTCTCCCTTATATTTTAGCATGTTTACATATTTCTTATAAATTATAAATAGAATTTGAAATAATTAGTAACTTCTGCAGTTAAATTTACAAATTTCAATTGTTAGACCACTTATTCGGTCCTCTCCGGTAACAATTTTCAAGTTGTACGAATTAATATGCAATCATATAAAGTAGCATTGTGTTATGTAAAGTCTTCTTTTAGAATTCTTTGAGAGAGTTATATGAATTGGTTACTCTATGTATTTGGATGATTGAGTGGATTTTGATTATATTTTTTTCCATTTTATGATCCTTTTTAGGTCTGATTTGAGGTAAATTTTTAAAATATTAGTATGTTCTTGAAGCTAATTTAGGTTTAGAATTTTTTTATGAATTAAAATTTTGATAGTATATATGTTTGAAGAGATAAATTTCTTCATGATTTGAGGTACGTTTTCTATAATATTAGTCTTTTCTTGAAACTAATTTAGGTTTAGATTTTTTTGTTTACGAATTGAAATCTTGATAGTATCTATATTTGAAGAGATAAATTTGTTTGTGATTTGAGGTAAGTTTTCTTAAATTTTGGTGTGTTCTTGAAGTTTGATAATAAATTATTGTGTATTTTTTAAGACAATTGCTAATTGAGATTATTTTTGTGACTTTTGTTTATTATCTCATATCCAATAAATAATTTGAAATTGACTTATTTATAATTTTGTATAGATTATTTGGATCATTGTTAATTGGTGTGTCAGTTTGATTTGAGGTAAGTTTTCTAAAATTTTACTATGTTCCTAAAGTTTGCTATAATAAATTATTATTGTGTATTCTTGAAGACAACAACTAATTGAGAAATTTTCTTTGTGATTTTTGTTGATTAATTATATCTCATATACAATCTACGGCTGAAATTTTTATTTGCTTATTCATTTTGTTTCAACTTGATTTTGCAAGAACATATGACGAAGCGACTGATAAGAAAATTCATTAGGTTAACAAAATTTGGAGGTACTTTTTCCTTCTCTCTCTTCTTCTCTCCACACAATTTGATTAATAAATAATAATAATATTGGAGTAAATAAAAAAATAGATCCAATGAATTTGTAGAAAAATAGATTGAAAAAGAGATTATATTGGGTTAGAACTGAGGTGTATGAATACATAAGAATTTGGGTATTTTCTTTTGGGAAATTGACTAATGGGTCTATTTGGTTTGTATAATTTATTTTTTATTGGGTATTAGATTCTTGAAAATCTAACTAAAACTGTAAAGATTGTCTGTTTGAAGTTTTTTTTCTTACTTTTACTTTTTGAAAAATCTTGATTGGTAGGTACCAATTTGGTACAAATGTTAAAGGGGTGTTTCGGGTTAATTAGTTGGGTAATAATTGTTAGCTATTTTAGGTATGTTGCTATGTGAATATAATTACTTGTACATGTATGTGCTTAATAGTGCAAATAAGTTTTTTCAAAACGGAAGAACTTGCCTAGGTAATACTAATCCTACAACTATATTGATCATTATATCCTCTATTATTTAAAAAAGAAAAAAACATATTGGGGGTGGGGAAGGAAAAATCGGACAAGCGGGAGTTGCTTGGATGGTAAGCATTCCGTACTTTCAATTCTAAGATTGCGAGTTCAAGTCACCAAGGAAAAAAAAAGGTGAAAGCTCCTAGGGAGGAGTTAAAAAAAAAAAAAAGAGGGGAAAAGTGAAAGGAGATTACAAGATGAAAAATCAAACCTACACCAACAAGATAAAATTTGAAGAAGCTAATTGAGCTACTACTACGATAACTCACATTTTATCCTCTATACAATAGTTACTATAGTACTTGGTAAATGGGGAGTATATTTTTGGCTACATTTAATTTTTCTCCTTAATTATTTGTGTGATAATGATTTATCATGTTCCACTTTAATTAACTATACTTTTTTATCTTAAAAATTTTATGTTATATTTTTAAATTTTCTGTACTTAATAAAATAACGTACACACAATAATTTACTTTTTATATACATTTATTCTTAATCAACACTTGATACACGTGCAAAGCACGTACACTAAACTAGTATATTAAAAGTGTAAAGACCCTTAGAAATATGATTTGAACTTTTTGTCTTTCATTAAAAGACTCTTCAATAGACAAAACTGTCATTTAAGTACTATTTTTCTTAAATTATTATTAAAGTATTTTTTTTAATATTTCAAGTGTCCATGAATGAAAAGAAAAATTGCCGCCTTTGTTTTGGTTATAATCGTCATTACTTTTGGTAATAAAATTGAAACCATACATTGGAAAAGTTAGGTTACAACTGTACAATAAAATCAAAATGCGTTTAACTTTCAAAGAAGTTAGTAACTCAAGATCAATAGTGTACGTAGTATATGTTCTTTTTTTGGGGGGAAAATACAAATACAACCAAACTAACTACACTAGGATTCCTATAAATTCTCTAGGTTTCAACGAAATCAACATCAATATATTTATATTTGGAAAAGTAAAAATAAAAGCTGAGTCCTTTTTGGTTTAGAGGGTCCTTTTTTTTGTTTTTCCTTTCATAGTCGATGGTATTCTAATACAAATAATATACATGTCCAAAATTAATTACTTTTTTTTTTTTTTTAATTTATGAATCCTTCTGTCTATTTTAAAACTTCTATAAAAAGAGTTACAATTCCAAATTCTTTTCATTAATTTTATGGTCGCCTTTTCGAGCTTTATTTCCAGGTCTTCTTATGCAACTCTGTCGCAACTTTTTTCCAGTTTTGTTTGTTTCAAGTTCTCCCATTTTGGTTTTTTATTAATTAAGCATTCATGTATTTGAACTCATTCTTTCACACGATAACATTTAGATTTCTCTATTTATGCATCTTACTAACATGTCAGTGTTTAAACGTGTAGGCAAGGTCAAAATCAATTTTCAAGTTTTTTAGATTTCTATTAATGCAAACTCTGTTAGAAAAGTTTCTATCTTAGAAAGCACAATATAATCTAAATGAGTTACCACTAAATTTTTTTGTTGTTATTATCTTTTTCATCAGTTTGGAATTGAAGGTCTATCAGAAGCAGTATCTCCTCCTTTTTAATAAAGAGGTAATGCCAACTTTCACACTACCCTTCCCAAACCCTCCTTATGAAACTTTACTGTTGGTGTATTTGGTAAATTAAATGACGACTAAGTTATTTGTTAATATTATTCATTATGTTGCCCTTTACATTGTGACTTATCAATTTTTTTTTAATAATAAGATCAAACTTCTTCACTCCCATATATCAAAAAGACCAAAAGATTCAAATATGTTTGAAGAATTGTGAGCATAGTATTTTTGTATTTTGTTTTTGATATTATTTCACAAAAATAACAACAATTTTTATTATATATTTCCTCATAAGTCCTCAAAAATCACAATATAATATCTGAAGATTTTTGTGGAGCAAAATTTCTTCTTTTATTGAGACGATTGAATGAAGAGACATTCATTATTTTTAGGAATTTACCTCTACTAGAAAAAAAGATTTTATGACTTTAATACATTGTTTAGAACTATTTATATGATTTTTTTAAAAAAATTATTCATATGGGATACACGGGGAGAACGCTCTACAATATATAAATGCATGAAGATTCTCTATGAAAAAGTGAGCTACTTTTTTATCCTTCATAGTATTAGATCTAAAGTTAAATGATCAAAGTCCCCTTTAGGTTCAGTTGAAGAGATCGAAGCGAAGTCATCAATTCAATCATTTGAATGGTCTTCTCTAAGATTGACCTCTTTTCCAAATAAATCGAACCTTGATACCACATTCATAAAAAAGATATGGCTATCTCTCTAGGTTGCACAACCCCTTTAGATCGTTCTAAAGCTAAAGTTCAAACTAAATTTGTAAAAGTATTATCTACTAACTTACAACTTTGAATTATTATATTTGATTTATAGTGAAAGAATTTCCTACATAACTTTTTAAATTCGTATCCTATTTGGTTTATGCCATAAATTTCCCAACCAAATTCGTCTCCTATTTTGGTTAAGTTTAAAACTACAAGAATCTAAACCTAAATCAAAACCCAAACAAACAATGAAAGGAATAGGAGTTATTTGGAGTCTCCAAATTGTTGGCAACATGTCGAGTCTCCAAATTATTTGGAGTTATGTTTATATGGAATAAAAGTTCTTCATACCATATATTTTAGGTCTTTTTAATTAATAAGTCTCTCAAAACCTTGTACCACATATTTTTTTCTTTCCAATTATTTTAGGGGCTTAAATTTTACCATAATTTGAGTTGTAAATAAATATTGGTGTTGTATCAGATTTCGTATCAAAGCACAACACTAATACATAAACCCTGTACTTCTATACTCACATATTAATAATTTAATTTTTTAGGATCTTCCTCTTTTATGCACGTTGGAGTAGACCTAACATAGATTGTGTTCATCATAGGAGCAGGTATATATATAGGATGAGGATGTAGATGAGATTGGTTTTTCCCTAAATTTAGGTATCCCTAAATATGTTTCTATCGTCTTGCAATACTTTTTCTCCTTAGTGATTTTGTCTTGCCTAAGTACTATAATACCTACTTGAAGATTATGTGATTATCCTTGCCTATGTACAGAATATCTTTTCTCCTTAGTGATTAGTTTTTGTTTAAAAAAGCTAAAGATGAGTTGTATAGAATGGTGGTTTGATTGATTATGTTGTATGGTAAGGACATGACGCTATTTCAGCTTATCGAAAACATGAACTTAGATAAGAGATTATGGAGGACTCATATTTGAATAGAAGGTTTGTTAGATAGTTAAGTTAGCGTTATCTCGCATATTCTTATTACTATTAGCATCAATAATCAAATCGTTAATAATTATGTGATAAGTAATTATCAAGAGTTTATAAATAAAAGTAATGATAGTATATGTTTTGATATCCAAATTAATGAATTATAGTAAAATATAAAAACAACAACAACCACATACCCAATGTAATTCCACAAAGTAGGATCTGGGGAGGGTAGTGTACACCGTACCATTACCTTAGAGGTAGAGAGACTGTTTTCGATAATTAGGTGATAAGTGATAGCTATCATGCTTTTTATATCCAAGTAATTTTATTAAATAGAACTTATTAAAGTGAGGTACACACGCGAGGCGCGTACACCTAAACTAGTATACAAAAAAGTAAATAGTTTATAATAAAAATAGTCAAGTTTTTATTTACAACAAAAATAGCCATTAGGCCATTTTTTTTCCTTTTCCTTTTCTTTTTGTAGCAGTTGCTTTTTAAAAAAAAAGAAAAAGAAAAAAACTTTTTTTTTTGCTGCTTTTTTTCCCCAACTTTTTTCATGTATCAATATTGTATAAATGGTGTATAAGCATGTATATATAATGTACAAATAGTTATGTAATGTATCGATATTGCATAAATAGTTATGTAGTGTATATGTAATGCATCGATATTGTATAAATAATATATAAACGTGTATCGATATTGTATAAATGGTGTATAAATAAGTATATATGATGTACAATAGTTATGTAGTGTATATATAATATATCGATCTTGTATAGATGTGTATCGATATTGTATAAATAGGTATGTAACGTATCGACATTGTATAAATGGTGTACAAGCGTGTATTAATATTGTATAAATAGTATTTAGACGTGTATCTATATTGTATAAATATGTATGTAATGTATTGACACTGTATGAATGATGTATAATCGTGTATCGATATTTATTTGACTATCATGCGTTCCCACCTTAATAAATAAAAAATAAAAAAATAATATAAATATTCATTTTTTCTGCAAAAGAAGTGTTTTTTTAAAAAATTAGAAAGAGAAAAAAATGATATTTTATTAGTACTTAATATTAGAAGAAGAAAAAAAAGAAAGGCAAAATTAGTGGGCTTCAGATATTGGCCAAAATGGGCTACAGGCAAAATAGGCTCTAAAAGGTGCACTAACTACGGCCCAGTGGCCATTTTCAGTTACAATGTGGGCTGAAAGACTATTTTTTGTAATAAAAAGATAAGTGGATTATTTTTTATGTAAAAATTTAACTCAATGGCTATTTTGTATAATTTTTCCTTAAGTTATACCTGTAATTAGGGGTGTACATAAGTCGGGTTGGTTTGGTTTTTTACTTAAAAAAATAAATCAATCATGTCGGTTTATTAAATCTATAAACCAAATCAAACCAACATAAAATTGATTTTTTCAGTTTAGGTTTTAGTCGGCTTTTCCGGTTTTTCGATTTTCTCATTTTTTTTTATAATCTTTATTTTTTACAATTATATTGTGATTGTAAACAAGATTAAATATGTTTTCACTCATGTGCTAGTGGAAAACCACAATTATGAAAAACGAGGAGTGAAAAGGAGGAGCGGAGAACTCTCCAAAAACTAAAAAATAAGATGAAAAGTGACTGAAGAGTGAAAATTTTTAGGTTTTAAGTTTATATTGGGCTTCAAATTATTTAGTTATCAATTAATGGACAAATATTACAACTTAAAGGCCCAAATCTGAATATATATCTACATTTACTTTCTAAATATTGAAAATTAATAAAATTAATTTAAAAAGTATTTAGAAAGTTTCAGTTTGACTTTTCTTTGGTTAACACCAAACCAAACCAAGAATGATCGGGTTTTTTTCTAACGCCAAACCAACCAAATCAAACCACAAGTTGATATGGTTTGATTCATCCGTTCGATTTGACTTGAGGATTTGATCTGTACACCCCTACCTGTAGTGTACAAATTTTTTTTTCGAATCTACAAACTTCAACTACAAATTTAGACATGCAATGTCTAAATAAGCAAAATATTTGAAGTTTCATATGACTTCTTGTCTAAATAAGCAAAATATTTGAAATTTTATATAGCTGAGGTTAAAGCACGTATGACTTATCTTAACTTCAAGAAATATAATATTGACACAAAGTACAGCCTAAAACATATTATGCTTGAAATTGTTTCAAAGTGAAAAAACCACAATTCTTTTTAAAAAATATATAAATAAATTAAATAACATACCTCAATTTTTTTTTACTCATTACTCTCTTCGTTCATTTTTACTTGTCATTATTTTACTTCTCAAGATCAAACAACATGAATTTTATCTAATATTTTAAGATATATTTTTCATCATATTAATTTTCATAGCGAAACGCGTACACTCTACTATGATGTTCCTCACTTTTCTCTTTCCCCAATTCCCTCTTTCTCTCTCCTCTGCTAGATGAAGAGTCCAAATATTGCCACAACAAATAAGGTTATTTGATAATCTCAATTCTTGGTAAGCTTCAAATGTACTTCTTCTCTACTTTTAATTCATGTTATGCTTTAGTTAAAGGGATTCTTTATTAGTAAAAAATAGTAATTTGATGTTCAGAATATGGTTAAAAACAGCTTCATTAGCTTAGTTTTTTTTTTTTTTTTAATAATCGTGGTGTTTGAGTCAACTTGCACGCACCTCGACTAATTTCACGGGATACCTGCCACCTCCCACGAACAATAGATGGGAAGAAATTACCTAGTGTTTGTCTCTGTTGGAAATTGAACCTGAGACCTCAGGGTGCTCAACCCAATTTTATTGAACCACTAGGTCACACCTTTGGGTGCGCTTCATTAGCTTAGTTTTATTTGTTAAAATTACCAAATTCTGGAAAAAGATTTATCCTTTTAGTTAGTTATGATGGTTGTTGGGGGGGAGGGAGGGAGGGGGGGGGGGGGAAGATAATGAGTTCGAGATGTTACTTAGTTTTTGTTTTCCCTAATTCCGTTACGCAAGTTGTATTTTTCATTTTTAAGGAACTTGTTTTTCGAGAGAAAGTGTTTTCTTAGATATTTGACTAATCAAATGTGGGAAAATTGGAGAACATAATGTGATTCTGGTTTCTATTGAGGCTAATTCTTAATGGAATGTGTTCTTGCTGTGAGAATGCTAGTAATGGATACTAAGCCATCCATTACTTGATTTTGCAAAGGTTTTCGAGTCTTGTTCGGCTCTCGAGCACCTCATTTGGAACTTCTTTAATACCCAGGTAGAGTTGCTTAAATTTTGGTATAATTTTTGCTAGTTCTTTGTCGAAGAAGGATATGAAACACCAACAAGGCTTCCCTTTGATCTTAGTGTCAAGTTTTGCTTATTTTCTAGTGTTTGGTAATATAGGAAACACGGGGGACGAGGAGGAGGGGGGGGGGCGATAATGAGCTTGAGATGTCACTTATGGTTCTTGTTTTCCTACTCCCGTTAGGAAAATCATTTTTAAGGAACTTGATTTTCGAGAGAATATTTTCAAACACATGGGGTGTGTTTGGAATGAAAGAAAGTGTTTTCCATGAAAAATTCTTTCTTGAAATTTGGGGTTGGGGTTGGGTTGGGGGGAGTAGTGGGTGGTTTGGATGGGTTGGGGGTGGGGGTGGGGGTGGGGGAGAAGATAATGAGCTAGAGATGTCACTTATGGTTCTTGTTTTCTCTACTTCCGTTAGGAAAGTTATTTTTTTCATTTATTAGGAACTTGTTTTTCGAGAGAAAGTATTCTCTAAAATATTTTGACCAACCAAATATGGGAAAATTGGAGATCATAATGTTTTCCTCCATACCAGACACACCCATAATGGCTAGAATTCGAAATTTCTAGACCAAGGTGAAAAATCCTTACCATCCACAAAGGAACGATAATAGAAGATACATTCGATTTTTCATTTTCAGAAATTTTTATCAAGATTTTATTACGATATCAACTTTTTTCCCTATTTATAAATGAGCTAACCAATAATATAGTACTTAGATGAGATCTTGTATCATCAAGGGTGGATCTATAGTAGAGGGTACGGATTCTCGAAAACCCTCTAACTTTTACCGATACCTTGTAATTATATTAAAAATCTGTTTACTTTATAAGAATATACTGATGAGGGGACTTGTGTTTTACTCATTTTCTTTTAATTTTTAAAATTCGTGGTCTTTATTTTATTTTTAACTAATAAATTAGCTTCTGCATTTTTTTTTCTCTTTTTCCTTTTTTAAAAACATAATTTAAGTCAACTGAAAATATACCATTAACAAAATATTACTTTTACCCAAATTCCAATATTTCAAATAAAAAACTTAGGGTTTTAACAATTGCTTTGCAAAACAAAGAGAAGAGTGGTGAGTTTCCACTTTTTTTTTTTCCTCTTATATTGTGTATTATTTATTTTAGTTTTTCCTACTCTGTGGTCACAGGAGATTAAATTTTCCATGAATTTTGTCAAACCTTTTTTTTACTTCTTGTTTGTTGTCTTGATAATGGGTATGGGTTAATTTGCTGCTTGAAATCTTGCATAGTACACCATATTGGTGCTGCATGGATGAAGTGGAGGCTTGTCTCCGGAGTCTTGTGTGATAAAAAGATACCAC
The DNA here is from genome assembly GCA_031232105.1 of Capsicum rhomboideum. Classification (NCBI taxonomy): domain Eukaryota; kingdom Viridiplantae; phylum Streptophyta; class Magnoliopsida; order Solanales; family Solanaceae; genus Capsicum; species Capsicum rhomboideum. The sequence goes on from CP124707.1 coordinate 52,423,772, forward strand.
CGAAACTTAAAGGTAAGTTTTATAGAGTGGTGGTTAGACCAATGTTGTTCTATGAGGAGAGTGTTGGCTAGTAAAAAAACTCTCATATTCAGAAGATGCATGTTGCGGAGATGAGGATGAGGTGAATGTGTGGGCACACTAGGTGCGATGGGAGTAGGAATGAGGTTATTCGAGATAAGGTGGGAGTGGCCTCCGTGGTGGACAAGATGAGGTTAGAGGTTGGCTTAGTGGTTGAGGGGCTTCAAAATTCACCTTGAGGTTCCAAGTCCAAATCTCTAACACTATATTTTTATTTTTCGAATTTTCTTAGTGAAAATCCTAGATCCGCTACTGTTGGAAGGTATTCTTGCTCTGAGAATGCAAGTAATGGATTTTGCAAAGGTTTTCGAGTTTTGTTCTTCTCTCGAGTCCCGAGCACCTCATTTGGACTTCTTTAATACCTATGTAGATGTTGCTTCTTGACTTCATTGTTATGCACTTTAGCAGATGGAGTTTCTTTCAGGCTGACTCATATTGAATTTGGTATAGTTTTTCGTAGTTCTTTGTTGAAGAAGGATATGAAACACCAACTAGGCTTCCCTTTGATCTTAGTTTCTAGTGTTTGGTAATATAGGAACCACTTGTGGGGGGGGGGGGGGGGTAGTTGGTGTTTTGGTTGGCTATCTTTGGGAGTGGGAGAAGATAATAATGAAACTTGAGATGTCACTTATGGTTCTTCTTTTCCTACTCCCGTTAGGAAAGTCACCTTTAAGGAACTTGTTTTCCGAGAGCAAATGTTTTCCAAAATATTTTGACGAACTAAACGCGCGAAAATATGAGAACATATTGTTTTCCTCCATACCAAACACACCCATAATGTGATTCTGGTTTCTAGTGAGGCTAATTCTTAATGAGAAGGTGTTCTTGCTGTGAGGATGCTAGTAATTGATACTAAGCTATGTTACATCGATTTCTTTACTGGTACGTACATAATCAGGATGTGTATGTCAAGTGCATTGTTTTCTTCTGCTAATTTTTGGTGTATTTTAAAGATGCATGAAAGACCCAAGCTGTAATCCTGCCTGTTCGATGCGTGTGTCTCCCAAGGCAAATTGCAACATAGATATTACGAGGAGACATTTACCTGATTTCAACTAGAATGCACCTTTATTTCTTATGTTACTTTGACCATGTGAATGACTGTTCTGTTCAGGTGGTTTTGAGATTCCTTACTTCGTATTGGTTTTTAGTTTCAACAGATTATTGGTGATTATTGTTGTAAGTGTTGCTTTCGTTCTTCTGTTGATCTGACAATGTTGATAGCAATTCCATCTAGATAACTTGGAGATTCTTACTTTGTTTATTGCTTATCTTCTACAGCTTCTTGACGATTATTGTTATATGAAGCCTCCTAAGGGAAGAAGGCGTTGTCGAAGTTTAACTCCTGACGTCATCAGCGACCTTCCTGATAATGTAATCGATGCCATTCTGATGTGTTTGCCTTGTAAAGACGCTGTAAGGACAAGCATCTTATCGAAGAAATGGAGGTATCACTGGTGTAGGCTTACAGAGTTGACGCTTGATGAATATCTTTGGAAAACAAAAAAGGATTTACTAAACCCTACAGTTAAATTTACAAAGATTATCTGCCAGATTTTGTCCCTTCATGAAGGACCCATTACTAAGTTTGCCCTAAATATACCTTATCTACAAAGTAGTTGTCCGACGATTGACAACTTCATATATTTCCTCTCTAGAAATAACATTCAACATCTTGTTCTTCGCTTTCAATGTTATATGCTATACAAACTGCCTTCTTCATTTTTCACATGTTCGCAGCTGAGGCATTTAATTCTTGATTATTGCTCAATACATCCTCCATCGGACTTTCAAGGATTTGATAAGTTAATTAGCCTGGAACTATATAGAGTCACGATTTCTTCTGAATTGCTGGAAAGTTTAATAGCTCACTGTCCGTTGCTTGAGCAGTTGGTGATGAATGACCCAAAAATTCCAAACATAATTGAAATTGATGCCCCCATGCTGAGATCGTTTGATTTCGACGGCAATATAAATTCTATCTGCCTAAAGAATACCCCTCTTCTGGTAAAAGTATCTCTGAAAGGTTACAGAGTGAAGGCAGAGGATCTTGATTTTGCTAAGGTATTTGAGTCTTGTTCTGCTCTCGAGCACCTCATCTTGGACTTCGTTTATGCCAAGGTAGATGTTGCTTCATGACTTGATTTTCATGCACTTTAGCTTCTGGAATTTCTTTCAGGCTGATTCTCATTGAATTTTGGTAAATTTTTCCTAGTTCTTTTCTGAAAAAGGATATGAAGTACCAACAAGGCTTCCCTTTGATCTTACGGTCAAGCGACTTTACCTGCCTCATATTATGCTGGTGGACTCATATAAGCTCTCATATGCTCTTTGTTTGATAAGAAGCTCCCCATATTTAGAATCTCTCGAAATACAGGTTCTTAGTGCTTTGACTCTTTTCTTTCTATCTTATTTAGAGGTTCTTTTCATACTTCGTAGATCCTCAATACTCTGAGAGTTGATTTTTTGTTATCTTTCTTAGGCTTACAGTGAAGCTGAAGATGATGATCGTATTATAGAATCCCTTGAACTGGAACATTTCTCTTTTGTGACATTTAATCACCTCAGGGAAGTTAAGCTCCGTTGCCTTATTGGAACAGCGCATGAAATGCAACTTATCAAGCTTTTGTTAGCCAAGTCCCCCATGTTGGTGAGGATGCTAATCGATACACGGGCTGTTGTACCTCTTGACGCAAGATTAACAATGCATGCTGAGATATCAAACTTTTTGCGTGTGTCACCTGAAGCAGAAGTAGTCTACGAAAAAATCAAGTGTCGCATACATTAATCAGTCCATGAACTTTGGTTGAAATGTTCTGCAAGTTAGAATCGAATAGACAGAACGGAATGTCGATGTATTAGTATAAGTTATAACACTGTTTTGCTTTGTGAATATCTGTTTGAGAACATGATCATTTCTGGATGGATGTTTTGATCAGTTTGATCTGTAATAACATTGTCTATCACATGTTAAGGATTTACACATTTAATGCCTGCTCATGAATGATATCCGGAACGTGATATTATCACAAGAAGTACTTTTCAACATTAGTTTTTTATATGGTGGTGTCCGGGCTAGCTTTTGTGCTCAAGTTTATGTCAAATATTGTGTTGCGAGTCGCAGTGTTAAGTCCCTGCGAGTTCAATTCCTTATTTATGACAGGCTTGAAACACTTGCTGTGCCTGTAAGGCAGAGAGGCCATGGAGGTTTGATAGTTTGTCCACTACATTGCACATTCTTTTTCCACAAAATTTCACATTGCAAGTTGAAAAAAAAGAGTATGTCTAAGGTATAGATATATTCTGAATGGTATATATCTTTGAAAAAAATCGTGTTTGACTTGGTTCAAAGCAGATAATATCACACATAGCTCGATAGTTCGGCTAAATGAGTATGGAAATGACAGAGGGTAGCTCTCGTGTTGTGTCTCATGAAGAATCGAGAAACAAGTGTAGCAGAGGATAATGTTGCGAGACACGTATAAAATTTGAAGTTTATGAGTTCTGAAGTTTATTATATGTAATACTCGGTGAATTTTGTAACCTATATAGACTTTGAGTTAAAATAACTGAGTTATGTCGAATTCGTACTTTCTACGCTAGCTCCATTTGCCTTGGCCCGTGAGCCATTTGTAGTTTTCATGTCTTAAAATTTCTGAAATGTCATATACTTTGAAGTTGCGAATTAATTAATTTTGTTCGCACAACATAGCACTATTTAATGTTTGATATAAATAAATTACCTTTACAATTCAGTGAAATGATATGATAATCCACTTGATACTTTTTCGTTTCAATTTAGCTGTCTAACTTTTTTTCTTTTAGTCCGTTTAAAAAGAATGTCCCTCTCTTTTAAGATCACAAATCAAGTGACATCTTGATACATTCTACATATTTTTAATTTAAGATCATAAAATTCAAATATTTTTTTATTTTTTTAAACTTCGAGTCAAATCAAAACCGAACAAATAAATTAAAATGGGATCCTTGAAATTGTTTCAAAGGGCATAGATTGAAAAAAAGATTTTAAGAACTAGGAATTAATTAAATAAAAATGTCCAAACAATTACCTCCTATTATTTTACTTTTTCCATTTCACTTGACGTGACACTTTTTTTAATTTATTCTAAAAAGAATGTCATCTTACTATAACTGAAAATAATTTAACTTTAAAAATTTTCTTTTATAACCACACAAATATTTAAACCAGTGAGTTTTAAATTTTTTTCTTTGCTTCTTAAATCCGTACCAAATCAAACGGTATCACCTAAAATAAGATTGAGGACAACTTAATTACTCCAAGTACACTATACTACAATGTCCTTTCACTCTCTTTCCTCAATTCCTCTCTCTCCTCTGCTAGGTGAAGAGTCCAAAAAATGCCCCAACAAATCACAGTTATTGGTAAGCTTCAAATATACTTTTTCTTTCCTTGTAACTACTGTTATGCTCAGCTCTTTTTAAGGTTACTAATTTGATGTTCAAAATATGGTGAAAAACAGTTTTTTATGTGTTAAAATTACCAAATTCTGGAAAAGAATTCTCTCTCTCTCTCTCTTTTTTTTTTTTTTTTTTTTTTTTTAAGTTATGATGGTTGATAAGCTTAGAAGAAGAAACAAACATATGGGGTGTGTTTGATAAGAAGGAAATGTTTTTCTTGAAAAATGTTTCTTGGAGACAGCTTAGTAAAAATTAAGTAGTAATTTGATGTTCAAAATCTGGTGTAAATAGCTTCATTAGCTTATTTTTATGAGTTCAAATTACGAATTCTTCTGAAGTATAATTTCTGAATATTCTTTGTCACTTATACTTATACATTCTTCTTCTTACTACTCCCTTCGTCCCAATTTCCAATTTATGTGACGTAGTTTGACTTGAACGGCGTTGAAAAAAGAAAGAAATACTTTTTGAAATTTGTGGTCTAAAATAAGTCGTAGATATTTGTATGGATATAAAATGAGCATTTTAAAGTTAAATTATTTCTCCCTCCGTTTAAAAAATAATGACCTACTTTCGTTTTTAGTCTGTTTCAAAAAGAATGAACTCTTCCCTTTTTTGGCAACACTTTAATTGCAATTTTCCACGTGACATGTTTAAAACCACAAGATTAAAGGACATTTTAATATATTTGATATAACTTTAATTTAAAACCACAAGTTTCAAAAGTCTTCTTTATTTTCTTAAACTCCATGCAAAGTCAAAATAGGTCATTTTTTTGAAACGGAGGGAGTATAAAATATAGAAATGTGTCATTTTTTTTTGGGACCGACTAAAACAGAAAGTGAGTCATATACATTGGGATAGAGGGAGGAATTGTTGAGGAAATGGTTCAACATAACCCTTTAGAATTTGAGTAGAAGAGATTGGTCCTGCAAAGATTTGTTTCTTCTCTTCCAGATATCTTAGATATAAAAATAAAGATCTACTAAAGGTTTGACAGAAAAGTAAATTTTATTGTATTGCTTTGATTAAAATTATTTTCTAGACGTAGGAAATAAGAACTATCTTTTTTTTCTTTGTAATGGACCGACCACCGACCACAAAACATATCGGAAAAAAAAGGAGATGTTGATATATGTTGCACAACTAGAATGCACCTTTATGTCTTATGTTGGTTTGACATTTTTTTTTTTTTTTTTGGTATCTCATCCGGTGTCCGGTAGCCGCATTGGAGTGCCGATTAATCCGGATCGCGCACTGTAGGGCCCATTCTGGGGGTGGCGCTCCCAACAAAATTTTCTCCATACCCAGGGCTCGAACCCGAGACTTCTGGTTAAGGGTGGAGCAGTCCCACCACTTTACCACAACCCATGTTGGTATGTTGATTTGACATTGTGAATAGCTGTTCTATCCAGATAGTTTGGAGATTCCTTAGTTCGTATTGTTGTTTATTTTCTACAGTTTCTTGGTGGTTCTTGTTATATGTGATCCTTCCGTTCTTTTGTTGATTTGATCATGCGAATAGCGGCTCTGTCTAGATAGTTTGGAGATTCCTTACTTCGTATTATTGCTTATTTTCTACAGCTTCTTGATGATTATTATTATATCATGCCTCCTAAAGGAAGAGAACATTGTCAAGGTTACCTCCTGATGTCCTTAGCGACCTTCCTGATAATATTATTGATGTCATTCTGATGCGTTTGCGTTGTAAAGAAGCTGTGAGGACAAGCATCTTATCAAAGAAATGGAGGTTTCACTGGTGTAGACTTACAGAGCTGACACTCGATGGATCTATTTGGATAGCACAAAAGGATTTTCTAAACCCTACAGTTAAATTTACAAAGATTATCTACCAGCTTTTGTCCCTTCATGAAGGACCCATTACTAAGTTTACCTTGAAAATTAATGTTCTAGATAAAAGTTGTCTAATTGACAATGTTGGTTTTAATACCGTTAAGGGAAACAACGCAGCAAGGAAAAACCAAAGCTGGTGGCTGAAAACAGAAACTGAAAAGAAGAAGAGACGCAGAGAAGTTTTCTTTTCTGGAAAAAACAGCGTACTTAATTGATTATAACTCCTAACTTATATAGTGCTATTACAACCAAAAATAGGCTAAATTTACCATAAAAAAACAACCTATTTGCTACCAAAAATAATAGAGACAACTAATTAGTTTCCTACCAAAAATAGGAATCCCAATTTGACTAGGAGTTGTATTAAAAAAAAGCTGGAGAAAACTAAAAGAAGAAACTACATTCCGTAAAGCAACTTTTAACACTCCTCCTTGCTTTAGGAAATGCAAACACCAAGTTTCTTTCTCAAGAACTCAAATTTGCTTGTCGGAAGAGCTTTTGTAAAAATATCAGCTAGCTGCTCTTCCGTTCTGCAATATACCAGATTCACTAGACCATCCTTTTGCACTTCTCTAAGAAAATATAGCTTCACATCGAAATGCTTGGTCTTTCTATGAAATACTGGATTGTGAGAAATAGCAATAGCAGCTTGGTTGTCCACAAATATCTCAGTGCTTTCCTTCATCTCGAAACCAAGATCGCAAAAGATTTTCTTTAACCATAAAGCTTGATTGACCGCAGCTGTAGCAGCAATGAATTCTGCCTCTGCAGTTGATTGAGCAACAATCTCTTGTTTTTTTGAACACCAAGAAAAACATCCAGCGCCTAAAATAAAACAGTACCCTGAAGTACTTTTCATATCTTCAGCAGAACCACCCCAATCACTGTCTGAAAATCCTTGAAGTTTGAAATTCTAGCACTTGCTAAATTTGACTCCATAGTCCATTGTGCCTTTGACATATCTGAGCACTCTTTTTGCAGCTTTCATATGCAATTCACTAGGAGAATTCAAAAATCGGGATAGTACACTTACAACATACAATATATCTAGCCTTGTTGCTGTAAGATACATCAAACATCCTATCAAGCTTCTTTAGCTTCCTTCTTGTACTCGTTCAGCACCATCATCCTTCATTAGCTTCTCCTTTTGATTCATAGGAGTGCTCATACTTTTGCAATCGTCCATTCTAAATTTCTTCAGAATTTCTCTTGCATATTTCTTCTGACAAATGAATATTTGATCTTGGATTTGTTTGATCTCCATTCCAAGAAAGAAAGCCATCTCTCCAAGATCCGTCATTTCAAAGACTTTCATCATCTCCCTTTTTAACTCTTCTATGAGCACAACATTACTTCCTGTTACTAAAAGATCATCAACATATAGAGAAATTATAATAATGTCAGAGTTAACATGCTTTATGTAAAGAGTTTCTTCACTTAGGCTTTTCTGAAAACCTAAGTCAGAAAGATGATCATCGATTCTACTGTACCAAGCCCTTGGAGCTTGCTTTAATCCATAGAGGGCCTTTTTCAGCAAGTAGACTTTGTTTTCCTGTCCTTCCACAACAAACCCTTCAGGCTGCTCAACATAGATTTCTTCTTGCAAGAAACCATTCAAAAAAGCTGATTTAACATCCAGTTGGTAGATTTTCCAGCCCTTTTGTGCTGCAATTGCCAAAAGAAGTCTGATTGTGTCAAGTCTTGCGACTGGTGCAAATGTTTCAGAAAAATCTACACCGAAAATCTGAGCATATCCCTTCACCACAAGCCTAGCTTTGTGTTTTCTCACTGAACCATCTGCATTAAAAATCGGGATAGTACACTTACAACATACAATATATCTAGCCTTGTTGCTGTAAGATACATCAAACATCCTATCAAGCTTCTGTAGCTTCCTTCTTGTACTCGTTCAGCACCATCATCCTTCATTAGCTTCTCCTTTTGATTCATAGGAGTGCTCATACTTTTGCAATCGTCCATTCTAAATTTCTTCAGAATTTCTCTTGCATACTTCTTCTGACAAATGAATATTTGATCTTGGATTTGTTTGATCTCCATTCCAAGAAAGAAAGCCATCTCTCCAAGATCCGTCATTTCAAAGACTTTCATCATCTCCCTTTTTAACTCTTCTATGAGCACAACATTACTTCCTGTTACTAAAAGATCATCAACATATAGAGAAATTATAATAATGTCAGAGTTAACATGCTTTATGTAAAGAGTTTCTTCACTTAGGCTTTTCTGAAAACCTAAGTCAGAAAGATGATCATCGATTCTACTATACCAAGCCCTTGGAGCTTGCTTTAATCCATAGAGGGCCTTTTTCAGCAAGTAGACTTTGTTTTCCTGTCCTTCCACAACAAACCCTTCAGGCTGCTCAACATAGATTTCTTCTTGCAAGAAACCATTCAAAAAAGCTGATTTAACATCCAGTTGGTAGATTTTCCAGCCCTTTTGTGCTGCAATTGCCAAAAGAAGTCTGATTGTGTCAAGTCTTGCGACTGGTGCAAATGTTTCAGAAAAATCTACACCGAAAATCTGAGCATAGCCCCTCACCACAAGCCTAGCTTTGTGTTTTCTCACTGAACCATCTGCATTTAGCTTGGTTCTGTAAACCCATTTAACACCAATAATCTTTCTGTCTTGAGGTCTTTCAACCAACTCCCATGTGTTATTTTTCTCGATCATGGTTAGCTCCTCCTGCATTGCAACTATCCATTTCTTGTCTCTTTCAGCTTCTGCATATTCAGCAGGTTCAAATATGGCTACATTGCATCTTTGATAGATATCTGAAAGTGATCTGGTTCCTCGCACTGGAAGATGATCAACTTGTTCCTCAAAATTGTGCAACTCATTAGCTTCCCTTTCTTGTTTTTCTCCATCCCAATCCCATTGCTTTTGTTCAACAAATTCCACATCTCTGCTTACCAGAATTTTTCTAGTTTGTGGTTGGAAAATTCTGTAAGCTTTTGACTGCGAACTATAGCCAATGAAAATTCCAGGTTCTGCCTTCTTGTCAAGTTTATCCCTTTTCAACTGAGGTATGTAAGAAAAACATAAGCAACCAAAAATCTTGAGGTTCTTTAGTAAAGGTTTGTACCCATGCCAAGCTTCAAAAGGTGTTTGACCATTCACTGCCTTTGTAGGCAGCCTATTCAACAAAAATACAGCAGTATTGGCTGCCTCTGCCCAGAACTTTTTGGGAAGCTCTTTCTCGTGCAACATACACCTTGACATCTCCATGATAGTCCTATTCTTCCTTTCACTTACTCCATTTTGTTGTGGAGTATATGGAGTAGTAAGTTGATGCTCTATTCCAGCAACTTCACAAAAGTTTTTGAACTGATCTGAAGTGTACTCAGTCCCATTATCTGATCTGAGCACTTGTATTTTGCAGCCGCTTTGATTTTCTACCAAGGCTTTGAATTTCCAAAAAACTTCAGCAACCTCCGATTTGAATCTTAAGAAGTATATCCAACACATCCTTGTTAAATCATCAATAAAAATTATGTAATACCTGCTTTCTTTCAACGATGGAGTTCTTTGGGGGCCTCCAAGATCTGTATGAATCAGCTGCAATTTTTGAGTTGCTCTCCAAGTTGATTTTGTGAAAGGCAATCTTGTTTGCTTACCAAATTGACATGCCTCGCAACTCGGGAGTTCCTCTTCAAGTGGAGGTAAACCTTTTGCCAGCTCCTTTTTCTGCATATACAAAAGAGCCCTGTGGTGGAAGTGACCCAACCGTTTGTGCCAAGTTTCTGCAACAATGGATTGACTTGGAAAAGCTATCTGTTCTTCCTCCATTGGATTCAAAGAAAAGCTCTTTCCCTGCATTTTAATTCTGAATAGTTCCTGACCACTTGGATCAATGATCAGACACGCCTTATCTTCAAAAAATAATTTGAATCCATTTTCGAGCAATTGTCCAACACTTAATAAATTTTGATCAAGCTCAGGAACAAACAAAACTTCAGAAATAAGTTTTGTACCTGCATAACTCTCAATAGCTACAGTCCCTTTTCCTTTTGCCGGGAGGTATTCTCCATTTCCAATCCTGACTCTTGATGTTGCTGTTCTATCAAGCTTTTTAAAAATCTTTTCATCACTAGTCATGTGATTCGTACACCCACTATCAATAAGCCAACTGTCACTTGAAATACCAGATGCAAAACATGATGCAACAAAGAGTTGATCCTCTTCTTGTTCATTAACAACTCGAGCATCTGCATCTTGTTGCTGCGTTTTGTTCTTACAGATGATCGCTTCATGCCCAAGCTGATTGCACTTAGTACACTTAGCATCAGGCCTTTTCCAACACTTGAAAGGTGCGTGTCCGAGCTTGCCGCAATGCTTACAAGGAGGGTAGTTTCCTTTGAAGCTACCTGTTTTGTTTTTGTTGTTGCCTACTGCACCTTCTCCATCTGTTGGTTGGTACTTCTTATTCTTCTTCTTTTTATATCGTCCATCATCGTGATGCTTGGCTGGTAAGGCACCTTCAACAGCTCCTTCTTGTCTCATAACACGTCGTTGCTCTTGTGCTTGAAAAGCACTTAAGAGCTCTGCTAGTGTAATTTTGGACAAGTCCTTAGTATTTTCTAAGGTTGTAATGGTAGCCTCGAATCTTTCAGGTACCGTTACAAGGATTTTCTCAACGATCCTTGAATCGTTAAAAGTGGAACCCAACAATCTGATGCGATTTGCTATATTAAGAAGTCGGTCAGAGTACTCCTTTATGGTTTCACTTTCCTTCATCCTTTGTAGCTCAAACTCACGTACCAGATTCAACACTTGCATCCCTCGAATCCTTTCATCTCCTTCATACTCAGTCTTGAGATAATCCCATACCTCTTTCGCTGAGTTCAGAGACATGATACGAGTGAAGACATTGGATGAAACTGCAGTAAATAAGCATGCCTTTGCCTTTGATTTTCTGGTTTTCCTCTCCTTGTGAGTTTTAATCTGCGCCACTGTGGGATTGTTTGGCAAGGGAGCTATCTCGTATTCATCTTCGATAGCCTCCCAGAGATCCAAAGCTTCCAGATATGTCTGCATTCTAACTGCCCAGATTTGATAACTTTCTCCATCGAAAGTTGGTGGTGCCATTGAAGAAAAACTTGCTTCTCCGTTCATGGTGTCCACTGAATCTGCTTGAAGCATACACTCACAGGTCCCTCAAGATTAAAGCTTTGATACCAATTGTTGGTTTTAATACCGTTAAGGGAAACAACGCAGCAAGGAAAAACCAAAGCTGGTGGCTGAAAACAGAAACTGAAAAGAAGAAGAGACGCAGAGAAGTTTTCTTTTCTGGAAAAAACAGCGTACTTAATTGATTATAACTCCTAACTTATATAGTGCTATTACAACCAAAAATAGGCTAAACTTACCATAAAAAAACAACCTATTTGCTACCAAAAATAATAGAGACAACTTAGTTTCCTACCAAAAGTAGGAATCCCAATTTGACTAGGAGTTGTATTAAAAAAAAGCTGGAGAAAACTAAAAGAAGAAACTACATTCCGTAAAGCAACTTTTAACAGACAACTTCATATATTTCCTCTCTAGAAATGATATTCAACATCTTGTTCTTCTCCTTCCCCGCTATAAGCTATTCAAATTGCAGCCTTCACTTTTCACATGTTCGTAACTGAGGCATCTAAATCTTCGTAATTGCTTAAAACATCCTCCATCGTCCTTTCGAGGATTTGATAGGTTAATTAGCCTGAAACTATCTAGAGTCACAATTTCTTCTGAATTGCTGGAACGTTTAATATCTCATTGCCCATTACTTGAGCAGCTGGTGCTGAATATACCAGAAATTCTAAACATTATTGAAATTGATGCCCCCATGCTGAGATCGTTTGATTTCACTGGCAATATAAGTTCTATATGCCTAAAGAATATCCCTCTTCTGTTAAAAGTATCTCTGACAGGTTACGATAGGAAGGCAGGGGATCTTGATTTTGCAAAGGTTTTCGAGTCTTGTTCTGCTCTCGAGCACCTCCTCTTGGACTTCTCTAGTGACGAGGTAGATGTTGTTTCATGACTTCATTGTATGCATTTTAGCAGATGGAATTTCTTTTGGGCTGACTAACCTTGAATTTTGCTAAATTTTTCCTAGTTATTTAATGATGAAGGATTTGAAGCACCAAAAAGGCTTCCCTTTGATCTTAACAGTGTCAAACAATTTTACCTGCCTGATATTGTGATGGTGGAATCATATGCGCTCTCATTTTCTCTTTGCTTGATAAGAAGCTTCCCATACTTGGAATATCTTGAAATTGACGTTTTGGTGCGTTGACTCTTTCTTTCTTTCATTCTTAGTGGTTTTTTTTTTCCTTACTTAGATCCTCAATAATCTGAGAGTTGACTTCTTGTTATATTTATTAGGTTTACAGTGAAGAACATGGTGGTTGTATTTTAGAATCCCTTGAGCTCAAACATTTCTCAGACTCGACATTTAATCACCTCAGGGAAGTTAAGCTAGTGTGCTTTGCAGGAACGACGCCTGAGATGCAGCTTATCAAGCTTTTGTTAGCCAAGTCCCCGGTGTTGGTAAGAATGCTAATCGCATGTAATCTAGATGATGAACATCTTGATGCAAGATTAAGAATATTCGCTGAGGTATCAACTTTTTTGCGTGCATCACCTGAAGCAGAAGTAGTCTATGAAAAATTCGAGGATCACATTATCTTTGACTGAAATGATTTGCAAGTTAGAATTGAATAGATAGAACGTAATGTCGATGTAGTAGTATAACAGTTGTATTTTGCTTTGTGACTATCTGTTTGAGGACATGCCCCTTTCTAGATGGGATGTTTTGATCAGTTTGTTCTGTAATAACATTTTCTATCACAAGTTAAAGGATTTTTACATTTAGTGCCTGCCTGCTCATGAATGATTTATGGAATGTGATACACAGGAGGTGCTTTTCAACATTAATTTTTTTATGTGGTGGTGTCGGGGCCTCTTTACCGTCTCAAGGTAGGGGTAAGGTCTGCGTACTGTTATGTACCAATTGTCCCACATTGGAAAAATAGAGAAATGCTAATAGGTTTATAGGCAAAATGGGTTCTCCCACCTATCAAACTAGTTTTTTGGGTTGGGCTCTCCCGTTTGTTTTATAACATTAGTGCTTTCATTGAGAGTCCCACGCATGGGGCTGTGACTCGGAATGGTGGCTTGGACCCAAGAGGGGTGCCAGCCCGTGACCAACGAGGATCGATCCACGCGTGGAGCCGCTACTCGGAGTGGTTGCCCTGTGTGCCAGAATTGGTGGCCTGGACCAAAGAGGGGGTGCCCAGCCGCGACGAACGAGGTCTTGGTTCTCAAGGGGAGACGATTGTTATATACCAATTGTCCACATTGAAAAAATAGAGAAATGCTAATGGGTTTATAGGTTAAATGAGTTCTCCCATCTATCAGACTAGTCTTTTAGGTTGGGCTCTCCCGTTTGATTTATAACACGTACACTCTACCCTCTTTAGATCCACGAGTTTGTTGCTGTTGTATTGTGTTGCGACTCGCAGTGTTAATTCCCAACCTGTTCGATTCCTTATATTTGAAAATCTTGAAGCACTTGTTGTGCCTGTATGTTAGAGGCTTGTCCACTACATAACACATGTAATATTCGGTCAATTTTGTATCACATATATAGAGTTTGAATCAAAATTACTGAATTTTATTGAATTCGTACTGTTCTATGCTAGATTCAGGCCTTACAATCAGTTTATTAAAACGGTTTTATGTTTGATATAAGAGTTTATGGTCAAAACATATCTAAACTATTATTTTTTTGCGAGTTTCATATTCCAACTATACGTTCCTTTTATTTACCCAAACTATCACTATCTATGTATTAAAATTTTCTTGGTTGAGTAGTTGATGGTACTTAGAGTACACACTCTATTTTGTTAAAAATAGGTGTCAAGTGATACTCCATGTGGATAATATTTTCATGCGAATAGGTTTAAGCACACTTAAACTCTTATAGTTTTTGAGTTTCATACCTCAATAGAACTATATGCCCTTTCGCAATAGACAAAACTGTCATTTACTATTTTATTAAATTATTATTTAATTATTTTGTAATATTTTAGGTGTCCCATTAAAATTTGGTTATTAAATTTTTCCTTATTTGAACATAATAAAAATTACTATTATTTTTCAATGATTAATTCATATTTGAAGAACTAATAAATTAATCTTTTACGTAACCAAATACTAACCAAATATGAACTTTAATACTAACCAAATACTACTACTTTAGTAGTTATTTGTTGACCGAATTTGTGAGTCCCTTTTTAATAATAATTTAACAAAAACAGGTAGGTTATTTTGACAAGAATTTTACTTAAAATAGAAAACAAATTAAGTAAACTCTCCTTTTTAATGTCAGCATCCAAGTAATTCTATGAATCTTCGTCTCTTTGCTTTTCTATTTAAATTGTATTTTCTTTAAACTTTGAATTTTTTTTTTATTAGCCACAGGTTGTTCGTTGCTTTTAAATGTTGTTTTGGTTGCCTAATTATGTGATTTTTTATGTGTGCTTTGTGGTATTTTGAGATTTTATCCTTAATTTTTGTTTAAATTGGTTCATTTTTATTTTTTTAATTGTCATAATAATTTATGTTTGCGAGGTTGTGGCCTCGCCCGGAAGAATGCGGTAAGGATGAAAATTTCAATTCTAAGCTTCAAAAGAACACGAATAATTGAGGTATAATTTCTACCAATTTAACTTAACATACGATTTGTTATTTTCGAAAGTTGGATGGTCTATCTAAATTTATTATTTAGGAGGAAATTATTCTCTTAATAATTTTTTTTGTTGATCATATGTGGATCAATTGATTTGTCACAAAGAAACTGAGGTTAATGCTTTTAATTTAATACACATCATGATGTTGCCGTAAGTGTATCATGTAAATATTTACATCTAATTATGCACGTTCTTTTATTAAAAATATATACAATATTTATTTTGAGTAATTGAAGAGAGTAAAAAGTTTGTCCATGGGCGGCCATTAGTTGTAGCAAGGTAGAGGAGTGATGTTGGACAAGATTGAAAGATAATCGTATATTCTTACAAAGTGTTTTGTTATTTGTGCTCTCTTGATTTTACGACTTTTTATCTCCTTTTTATTTATCTTTTATATTTTATACCAGCCCTAAATTGGATCGTAGAGTTATTTTTGTTTTAATTTGATATAACGTATAGGTACAACAAATGCTCCTCTGCGGCTTAATTTTCCTCTATATCTTTTTCTTTGGTGAGCAAAAATTTTTACTTTATTAAATTTTCCATTTTATATAAAGTTTTATTGATTAAGATCAAATACTTATAGTGTCAAATTATGTCTTTTAAATAGATATAACATTTATTTCAACTCAATTGCTATTTTCTATAATTTTATTCCTTTATATATAATTTTATTTATTAAGATAAGACACACGTGCAAAACACGTACACTTGACTAGTATATTAAAAGTGTGAAAATCCTTAGAAATGTGATTCGAACTTTTTGGCCTTCATTAAAACACTCCGGAATAGACAAAATAGTCTTTTTCACCTTTTTTCTAATTATTATTTAATTTCTTTATAATATTTACTTCTAAAATATATGGATCATGACTTTAAAATATATGGTACGACTTTTTTCTAAATTAGGAGTTGTAAAATATATGGTACGTGATAGTTTTTGTTTTGTAATTGGTATAGGTTTCAGCTAAGATTTAAGAAAAAAGATAACCTTAATGCACAAATTGGCCGGACTCCTAATTGTCCCAACTAAATACTGCTTTCTTCTCTTTCTTTTGTATATAGCATTGTTTGTATTTTGGAGGTTAAATAGTTAGGAATTAAGCTCCCATCCTTTGTATATTTTATTTGAATAATATACAAGGTAGGATTTCAAGCCAAAATAGGTTTAGTTTGTTGAATTCATCGTACATATCCATTATAAATATACACTTCCAGACAACATATGGGTGTGAAAATTATAGGAGCAACTAAAAATTCTTGTCCAACGAAAATACATCCAAGAAAATTATTCTTTCAACTTTTCTTGGGATTCTTTCTACCAATTATTGATTCATTACAGGTGTAGTGTTTTCTTGGTAATCAATCCAAAATTGTTATTTTCATTGTAAAAAGGCTTTCTCTGATTTTTTATATCTGTTTTTATAGTTGTTAGGTTTAATGTGTAGGATTTTTAGTAGTGAAAATAATTAGATTTTTTTTATCGTATTTATTCTTTATTTAGGTTTGGGTGTATTATAGATTCTGAAATAAATATTGACACGGTGATACTAATTTTTTATGTTACTGTCTGTTATTTTTTCTGCTTAATATAGGTGGTACATGAATTTTCGGTCGAACTTTAAGGAATTTCAGTATAAAGGTTAGATTTTATTGTATTTTTTTGATATCTTGATGATCGTATTGTTCTGTTGGTATATGATATTTTTTCTGCTCAATATAGGTGGTAGATGAATGTTCGGTCGGACTTTAAGGAATTTTTGTTTATATGTGAGGTTTAGTAGTATTGTTATGATATCTCGATTATCGTATTGTTTGTTGTAGTTTCTGTTCTGTTGCTATCTGTTATTTTTTCTGTGGTAGATGAATGTTTGGTCGGGCTTTATGAATTTTTATGTAGATGTTAGGTTTAATCATATTGCTTTATTGTAACCTATGTTCTGTTGTTATCTATCATTTTTTCGGCTTAATACAGCTAGTAGATGAATGTTTTGTTTGGCTTTTTAACTTTTTTTGGTTAAAAGAGAAGGTACAACGCTTAGGTTATTTTGCATCTAGCTTTTATTTTTTGGGGATTTTTCCCCTTTTAAGTAGGAGTTTATTTTTATTTCCTCACATTTATTATTATTAATTATATTTATTGTAAAAAGTATGGATTTTTAAACTTAAAATATGATTATATAATACATAAGGTGTTTTCTCGTATCATGACTTTGACCAAACTTTTTTTTTTTCAAAAGTACTTATTTTTTATTAAACGTTCTTATTTTTAAAAATTGAGTTGTCTGACCAAGCTTTTGGGAGAAAATTGTTTTGAGATTTATAATTTTTCAAATTATTTTCTTTGTTTTAATTTACGTGGTATAATTGAAATTTTGAGATTCAAATTAAATTTATTTTTTCGATTGTGAAAAAGATTAATAAAACATTCGATACAATATTTATTTATATAATTTAAATAGATATAACATGTATTTTAATATTAATTGCTACCTTTTAATAATGTGATCTTGACTTCTTCTTATGGATACTATATTTTTATTGATCGATGCGAGACGCACGTACACTAAGCTAGTATGTAAAAATAGTTCTTCAATTACATATTGAAGAAATCGTGATAAATAAGGACTTTTTAACCGTAAAAAAATAAGTACTCCTAAAATACATGGTAACAGATGTATGGAAAATTTGGACTCCTTAAATATATATAAAAAAACATGATAAAATAAATATATGCCATTGTGAAGAGAAGCAAGCCAAAGCTTCAACCTTCGTACCCGTTTGTGAACGCTGGGGTGTGTTCTACAAAAACTTTGGTACGTGATTGGCATATTTGATTTCAACCAGTACGCCGTTTGGTACTAGACTAAATTATCCCGGGTTTATAGTCTTGGGATTATAATCTCTGAACTAATTTTTACCATATGGAGGTGTGATATAATAATCTCATGTTGGATGAGATATCTCAAGACTAAGTTTGATATTAGATTTGGTATAAATTTATGCCAAGACTAATTTATACCATCAACCAAATATGTTATAAATTTAGTACCAAACTTAATCATGGGATATCTCACCTTATTCCGCGTACCAAACGACTATGTTTATTAGTATGTTTGTTTGTTAGGCTATGTATATGTGTTTCAATGATGCCTTGCTTATTTATATGTTGCTGTAGTACAGTGTTTGTACACGACTAGCTTAATGAGTTAATTTCAGTTTTAGTTTAAGCATATTTAAAATCTTATGAAGTTCTTTATGTTTGGAGTAGTCCAATGTGTTGGGTTTGGTTAATAGAGAGTGAATGGAACATGGAGGAAAAAGTGAAAAGTAAGTCTTCACTTTAAGGAAGTGAAGTTCTCCCACATTGGTGGGAGAAAGAGACTTTCTTATGTATATAGTGGAACATACTCCTTCATGTGGATAGTGAGGAAAAAATAAGACAATCCTTGCGCCGTCGTCGTTGCCGCAGGTCGTGGCACCGTTTCAGAAAGTTGTGTCTTTTATTCAACCATTGCTTCTCTTCTGAAGCACCACCTCTTAGGCTATAAATATTAGTCTTTTTCCTCAGATGAAGGACACGAAATATATTATTTTCACAAGTCAAAAACTTTCTTCTTTACAAGAGAAATCAAAGTAGGTGTGATTTACTCCATTAGTTGAGTTCGACGAAGTTCAGCAAATTCCATTGCCGGTTTTGCTGAATAGTGTTCTATTCTATCCTGGGAGAAATTAATCCAAACCTTGGACAATTGTGAGGGGATTAAATTCTTTAAGAAACAACTGTGGCTTAGAACAATCATTTCATTTCAATTTTCTGGTTTTTACTGGTGAAAGAAACAACACAATGTTATTGAGCAGTATTCTTTTTCTTCCCCCTTTATTTTGCATTTATCCTTCTTGCTTAATGAGTTAATTTCTCAAATATCTATCAAGTTGAGTAACTTTTTGAGATAAAAACTGTTAAAATTCTTAGCGAAATACATGGAGGAGTTGACCTGGTATTGCTCTTTCCTAACCCAAAGAAATTGTCAGAAGTTTATTACCTCATTAGAAGTTTCAAAAGTACAAAATATTATCCCAAGCAAACTCACATAGAATTTGGATTTATTAATCTTGAAGCTGGATATATATAGCTGAAGTGCTAAAAAAAAGAGGAACCATAGGACGGATTAAATTCAAATAATTTCAGTACTTAACTAATGATCCCTTGTTGGAAGTTCTTAAGCTAAATGAACTCTCTTCTTCATGAAAATAATATACTTTTAGTTATCCTGTTTTTGTTTCTTTGAAATTTGCTGGAGTTATGAATCATCAATGATCTTCTTATGAACCCCCTCGACGAAAAATTACATTTTATATACAAGGTATATTTTCAATTTTTTTATGTATATATATAAATTTTGAACCTCTTGACGCAAAGTTAGAGGTTGGCTTAGTGGTTGAGGGGCTTCAAAATTCACCTTGAGGTTCCAAGTCCAAATCTTAAACACTTATATTTTTATTTTTCAAACTCTCGTAGTGAAAATCCAGATCCGCCATTGTTGGAAGGTATTCTTGCTGTGAGAATGCAAGTAATGGATTTTGCAAAGGTTTTCGAGTTTTGTTCAGCTCTCGAGCACCTCATTTGGACTTCTTTAATATCTTGGTAGATGTTGCTTCTTGACTTCATTGCTATGCACTTTAGCAGATGGAGTTTCTTTCAGGCTGACTAATATTGAATTTTGGTATAGTTTTTTCGTAGTTCTTTGTCGAAGAAGGATATGAAGCACCAACAAGGCTTCCCTTTGATCTTAGTGACAAGTTTTACTTACTTTCTAGTATTTGGTAATATAGGAACCACTTGGGGGGGGGGGGGGGGAGTTGGTGTTTTGGATGGCGGGGCTTGGGGAGTGGGAGAAGATAATAATGAGCTTGAGATGTCACTTATGATTCTTGTTTTCCTACTCCCGTTAGGAAAGTCACCTTTAAGGAACTTTTTTTTCGAGAGCAAATGTTTTCCAAAATATTTTGACCAACCAAATGTGCGAAAATATGAGAACATATTATTTTCCTCCATACTAAACACATCCATAATGTGAGGCTAATTCTTAATGGAAGGTGTTCTTGCTGTGAGGATTCTAGTAATTGATTCTAAGCTATGTTACATAGATTTCTTTACTGGCACATAATCAGTATGGGTATGTCAAGTGCATTTTTTTACTTCTTCTAATTTTTGGTGTAATTTGAAGATGCACGAAAGACCCAAGCTGTTATCCTGCCTGTTTGATATGTGTCTCCCAAGGCAAATTGCAACGTAGATACTATGAGGAGATAATTAACTGATTTCAACTAGAATGCACCTTTATTTCTTATGTTACTTTGACCACGTGAATGACTGTTCTGTTCAGGTGGTTTTGAGATTCCTTACTTCGACTATTGTTGTAAGTGTTGCTTTCGTTCTTCTGTTGATAGGACAATGTGGATAGCAATTCCATCTAGATAATTTGGAGATTCTTACTTTGTTTATTGCTTATCTTCTACAGCTTCTTGACGATTATTGCTATATGAAGCCTCCTAAGGGAAGAAGGCGTTGTCGAAGTTTAACTCCTGACGTCATCAGCGACCTTCCTGATAATGTAATCGATGTCATTCTGATGTGTTTGTCTCTTAAAGACGCTGTAAGGACAAGCATCTTATCGAAGAAATGGAGGTATCACTGGTGTAGGCTTACAGAGTTGACGCTTGATTCATCCCTTTGGAAAACAAAAAAGGATTTACTAAACCCTACGGTGAAATTTACAAAGATTATCTGCCAGATTTTGTCCCTTCATGAAGGACCCATTACTAAGTTTGCCCTAAATATATCTTTTCTACAAAGTAGTTGTCCGATAATTGACAACTTCATATATTTCCTCTCTAGAAATAACATTCAACATCTTGTTCTTCGCTTTCACTGTTATATGCTATACAGATTGCCTTCTTCATTTTTCACATGTTCGCAGCTGAGGCATTTAATTCTTCATTATTGCTCAATACATCCTCCATCAGCCTTTCAAGGATTTGATAAGTTAATTAGCCTGAAACTATATAGAGTCACAATTTCTTCTGAATTGCTGGAAAGTTTAATATCTCATTGTCCGTTGCTTGAGCAGTTGGTGATGAATGACCCTAATATTCCAAACATAATTGAAATTGATGCCCCCATGCTGAGATCATTTGATTTCGATGGCAATATAAATTCTATCTGCCTAAAGAATACCCCTCTTCTGGTAAAAGTATCTCTGAAAGGTTACAGAGTGAAGGCAGAGGATCTTGATTTTGCTAAGGTATTTGAGTCTTGTTCTGCTCTCGAGCACCTCATCTTGGACTTCGTTTATGCCAAGGTAGATGTTGCTTCATGACTTGATTTTCATGCACTTTAGCTGCTGGAATTTCTTTCAGGCTGATTCTCATTTAATTTTGGTAAATTTTTCCTAGTTCTTTTCTGAAAAAGGATATGAAGTACCAACAAGGCTTCCCTTTGATCTTACGGTCAAGCGACTTTACCTGCCTCATATTATGCTGGTGGACTCATATAAGCTCTCATATGCTCTTTGTTTGATAAGAAGCTCCCCATATTTAGAATCTCTTGAAATACAGGTTCTTAGTGCTTTGACTCTTTTCTTTCTATCTTATTTAGAGGTTCTTTTCATACTTCGTAGATCCTCAATAATCTGAGAGTTGACTTTTTGTTATCTTTCTTAGGCTCACATTGAAGCTAAAGATGATGATCGTATTATAGAATCCCTTGAACTGGAACATTTCTTGGATGTGACATTTACTCACCTCCGGGAAGTTAAGCTAGGTTGCCTTATTGGAACAGCGCATGAGATGCAACTTATCAAGCTTTTGTTAGCCAAGTCCCCCATGTTGGCGAGGATGCTAATCGATATACGGGTTGTTGTACCTCTTGACGCAAGATTAAAAATACATGCTGAGGTATCTAACTTTTTGCGTGCGTCACCTGAAGCAGAAGTAGTCTACGAAAAAATCAAGTGTCGCATACATTAATCAGATCATGAACTTTGGTTGAAATATTCTGCAAGTTAGAATCGAATAGATAGAACGGAATGTCGATGTATTAGTATAAGTTATAACACTGTTTTGCTTTGTGAATATCTGTTTGAGAACATGGTCATTTCTGGATGGATGTTTTGATCAGTTTGATCTGTAATAACATTGTCTATCACATGTTAAGGATTTACACATTTAGTGCCTGCTCATGAATGATATCCGGAACGTGATATTATCACAGGAAGTACTTTTCAATATTAGTTTTTTATGTGGTGGTGTCCAGGCCAGCTTTCGTGCCCATGTTTATTTCAAATATTGTGTTGCGACTTACGAGTTGCATTGTTAATTCCCTACCTGTTCAATTCCTTATATATGACAAGCTTGATGCACTTGCTGTGCCTGTAAGGTAGAGGCTCTTATAGTTTGTCTACTACTATATATCTAAGGTATAGTGGTATTCTGAATGGTATGATTATGATATCTTTGAAAAAAAATCGCATGGGCTAGGTTCCATGCCGATAATATCACATCACGTTAATAATATCTTTGGGCTGATTTATTCCAACAAACTAATAATAGCATAGCTGATAGTTCGGCTAAATGAGTGTGGCAATGGCAGAGGGTAGCTCCTTTCATGTCGCGTCTCATGAAGAATCACGAAACAAGTGTCTCAGAGTGACGATGTTTAGAGACAGATCTAGAATTTGAAGTTTATGGGCTTCCATGCTCTTAGTAATTTTCTCATTTCACCGATTCATTTTCCTACCTAAATTTCTTTGGTACAAAATGAACCAATTCAAATAGGTTAAAAAAATGGTGAAAACTTAAATAGGATGATCAACTTTTAGCCTGCAATTAAAATTTAGTGACCATTTCAAATGTAACTGAAAAATAGCCACTTTATTACGCAAAAATTAAAATTTGGATAAAATTACTCATAGCTAAAACATGGAAATAACTTCAACACATGGCATTTGCTGGAGTATGAAAATTTGTTGCGCTCTAAAGCTCCTTGAACAATTCATGAAGTTCAAACGTTTATCAATTCAAACTCTAGAAATTTTTTACGAAGTTTAAACTTTCACAATCTAAGTGTGAAAATTTGTTAACCTTTGAAACTTCACGAATATCATGGAGTTCAAACTTGTATTAATTCAAACCCTAAGAACGATTCATGAAATTTGAACTTTCATCATCTAGCTATGAAAATTTATTGGGTAACACAATTCCTTTTAATATTACCTTAGTGAACACTCCCAATACAAAATAAGCCAATTTAATATGTTTAGAAAATGAAGTGCCAAAGGTGGTGGTATTGAGTCACGAGATCTAAAGTGCATATAACATTAGACAGGGAAATAGTGCAGCTACGATTCACTGAAAACATGACCTTATATAGGAGGATATAAAGATCACAAATTAGAATAGAAGGTTAGTAAGCTGTTGACCGTAGCCTCACCGATTAGGCTAGGTCGTACCCTGGAGCATCGTGTATGTCGTAGTATTAGCGTTATTCATGTAGTTCCTTGCTTTTTGATCTGTTACGTATGATGTTGTTAATGTTTCTTTTCCGTATGCTTTGTATTGCTTTCTGTGTTAGTTGTCATGCATAGTTTAATTAATTTCTTAGTGCCATATTTCCTCGTTCATAACTATTTTGATCTGATGCACTTTGACTTGGGGTCTTTTGAAAACAACATCTACCTCTACGAGATAGAATAAGTCTGCATATACTGTACCCTCCCTGACCCATTAGGGTCTTTTGAAAACAACATCTACCTCCACTAGGTAGAATAAGTCTGCATCTACTGTACCCTCCGACTCACTTATTGAATTATACAATAACAACATACCCAGTATATTCTCACCAAGTGGGTTCTGGGGAGGGTAAGTGTACTCAATCAATACCACTACCTCAGAGGTGAAATAGAAAGGCTATTTCCGATAGACCCTACTTATTGAATTATATTGGTATGTAATTGCGACTATAAATCGTTTCTTTAAAGTAAACTTAAAATAATATTATTTTAGTTTTTAATTTGATATTTTCCCACGAAAGAAATTATTACACTGATATGTTATTGAGATCGACTATAAATCGTCTCTTTCAAGCTAAACTTAAAATGATATTATTTCGTTTTTAATTTGAGATTTTCCCACAAAAGAAATTTGAATTTTTCTGGTAGTGCTAAAAAAAAAAAAATCAATTAGAAAAATAAGTACAAGAAAAAAAAAAAGAAGAAGTAGTTTCTCTTTTCCTTTTAATCCACATAAGCAGAAGAACAATTAGTCTGTTTCGAGTCTCCACTTCTCAAAAGTTAACTGAAAATAAATCAACGGCCACAATTCAATCCCAAATAAATCAGACGGCCACAATTCCTACAAAACCCCCCAAAGGGTACTCTCGTCATTTCACATTCTCTCAACCCGCCAAAACTGTAAACTCCAACCGTTTGAAAAAGCTACAAATAGCTCTTCACAAACAAACTCCCAACTTCCATTCTGTTAAAAAAAAAAAAAAAAACTCTCTCAATTTTCCAATTTTTCAATCTTTTCGAGTTTTCGATTTGTTCGAAGAGCTAAAATGAAGATGACTAGAGAGATTTTTGAAGATTACAACAACAAGAAGAAGAAGAAGAAGAAGGGGGTATCGAATTTCTATGAATTCGATACATTTCTTGATCCGGGATGTCCGATAACACTAATGGGTCCATTTCGTGATAATATTCGATATTTTCTTCAAGAATGTGCTGAGATTGAAGAGTATACAGTTGAAGGAATGCCGATTTGGTGTACGTTTTTGGTGCATAAGAAGAATGGTGTTGTGATTCCGCTTTATACGATTGAGGAGAATGTGAAGAGCTCCGTTAGAACTTTCTGTGATCATTGTAGATGTGCTGGTATGTAGTGAATTCAAACACCCTTTTCGTTGTTTTATCAATTTTCGAACACCCTTTTCAATGTTTTATTGATTTTTGAGCTTGGTTTTGGGATTAT
This sequence comes from Capsicum rhomboideum, assembly GCA_031232105.1. Lineage (NCBI taxonomy): Eukaryota > Viridiplantae > Streptophyta > Magnoliopsida > Solanales > Solanaceae > Capsicum > Capsicum rhomboideum. The sequence continues at coordinate 52,448,932 of CP124707.1, forward strand.
TGGGGTTTATGGAATGCCGATTTTGCCTACATTTTTGGTGCATAAGAAGAAATGTGTTGTGATTCCTCTTTATACTATTGAAGAGAATGTGAAGAGCTCCGTTAGAACTTTATGTGATCATTGTAGATGTGCTGGTATGTAGTGAATTTGAACACCCTTTTCGTTGTTTTGTTGATTTTTCGAATTTGGGTTTTGGAAATTTTGCGTTTCTTTGAGTTTTATGGGGATGCCAAATTGGTCTACATATAGAGATGTTGTGGTTCCTATGTTAGAACTTTCTGTGATCACTGTAGATGTGCTGGTAAGTAGTGAATTCGAACACCCTTTTCTTTGTTTTATCGATTTTTGAGCTTGATTTTTGGAATTTGTTGGTTCTTTTGAGTTTTGGAATTTTCGGGGTTTATGTGTAGAAGGAATGCCAGTTTGGTGTTCATATTTGGTTCATAAGAACAAAGGTGTTGTGATTCCTCTTTATACTATTGAAGAGAATGTGAATAGTTTGGTTAGAACCTTATGTGATCATTGTAGATATGCTGGTATGTGTTGGATCTGGACACCCTTTTAGTTGTTTTTATCAATTCTTGAATTTGGGAATTTTTTGTTTCTTTTGAGTTTTGGAATTTTTGGGGTTTATGGGTAGAAGGGATGCCGATTTGGTGTACATTTTTGCTTCATAAGAATAGAGGTGTCGTGTTTCCGCTTTATACGATTGAAGATAATATGAAGAGCTCCGTTAGAACTTTTTGTGATCAATGTAGATGTGCTGGTATGTAGTGAATTCGAACACCCTTTTCGTTGTTTTACCGATTTTTGAATTTGAGTTTTGGAAATTTGTTGGTTCTTTTGAGTTTTTGAATTTTGGGATTTTTTTGGTTCTTTTGAGTTTTTGAGTTCTGGGGTTTATGAGTTTTGGGAATTTATTGGTTCTTTTGAGTTTTTGAGTTTAGGAGTTTAAGGAATTTGAGAAATTTTCGTTTTCAGGTTGGAGTCATCATCTGGTTTCGAAGAGGAAGTATCATTTGATTATACCAGCTGATTCTGAATGGAAAAAACATCTTGATGATAATGTTTTTGATGATCAAACTCACATTTTGCATGGTTTAATTCATTCTAATGGATATGGGCATTTGATTTCGCTAAATGGAATTGAGGGTGGATCGAAATTTCTCTGTGGCCGTGATGTTATGGACCTGTGGGATCGTATCTGCACGAATTTTCGAGCTAGGTAATGAACATTTTTTGAAAACATTATGAATCAGCGTCTGTTTTGAATGTATTTAGTTGAGTTCTTGAAATGTTTTCATTTGTTTTTCTTAAAAGGAAAATCACTGTTGAAGATGTATCCAAGAAGCATTTGATGGATTTACGTTTGTTGTATGGAGTTGCTTATGGGCATACATGGTTTGGCCGATGGGGTTACAGATTTAGCCATGGAAGTTTTGGGATAATGGAACACAACTATGAAAAGGCTATTGAGATGCTCAGCTCAATTGAACTTGATCATGTGATTGATGATTTCAGATCCACCAACAGATCGAATGTTATGAAGCAGATGGTTGTTTGTTATAGAGGTTTGAGCAACACTCCTCTGATCACGATCCGCGATCTCTTGAGGTTCATGCTTGCTGTCAAGTCCTGCATTTCAGTTAAGGAGAAGTCAAATGCTGCTGCTCCTGTTGTACGAGCCTGTTCTTCGAGATACTTGATGAGAAGTGCTGCAGTAAACAAGTCTATGGGGAAGGAAAAATCAGTGCGGTACAGAAAGTATTCCAATGTTGCAGCGTCTCTTGACAGTAGATGGCCTGTGAGAAGACTTGAGTACACTGCAGAAGTGATTGTTGATGCGTTGAGAGAAAAGAGAGCAGAAAACAGATTCGGGAGTTGTGGGATGAGTAGGCAAGAGGCACGGGATGCTGCTCGTCTCCACATTGGTGATACAGGATTGATTGATTATGTGCTGAAATCAATGAACAATGTGATTATTGGAGGCTATGTAGTTCGTCGTGCAGTGAACCGAGTCACAAGGGTGTTGGAGTACACGATTCAGGAACTTCGAAATTGTGATCAGTGTGAACAAGAAAAGCTCCCCGAGCCAGTTCAGGACTTTGATGTTAATCCTGGAAGCGATGTGTACACTGATGTTTTATGCTTGTATAATAATCTGCTTTTAAGCTTCGCAGAATCTGATGTGTTAAGCTTGGCTGTCAGGACAATATTGGACAGCAAGCAATTTTTGAAGGAATGGCCATTTAGGGATGATCCAGATGACACCTTGTTGAGGTTCATTTGTTGCATTTTGCCGAGTTCTATTGGTTTGGAAGCTGTATTCACAAAGGCATATCTCCCAGGAGAGCTGGTTGAAGTTCCTCTACACTCGACTATTGGTGATCTAAAGATAGCTATTGAGTCTGCAATTAGGGACACTTACTGCATTATGGACAATTTGATGGTGACAGATATTGCGGGGATGGAACAAATGGGAGATGATGAAGTTCTCTTTGGCATCGTCGAGTCTGGCTCAGAACTTTGGGTGAGAGGTTTCGGGTTGGATTTGGATAGTGAGTTAAAAAATGAAGGAGGGTCTGATAATTGGACAGTGAACTGTAGGTGTGGGGCTCGGGATGATGATGGTGAAAGGATGGTTGCGTGTGATATATGTGAGATATGGCAGCATACTCGTTGCTGTGGAATCGAGGATTCTGAGGCTGTGCCACCATTGTTTGTGTGTGAGGCCTGCTGCACTTCACTTGCACCGCCAAGAGCACAGAGCAGCTTTGAGTTTGGTCATCATGGGGCTGCTGCAGCACTAGTGCCCCTTGAATCTCACTTTGGCATGGACATGATATACTGAATTTATGGGGCAGACTGAGGCAATTCACTGATGTCAAGATTTGTATAGACATCAAAGGATAATCATCATATAGTCATATACTTGTGCAGTTTCTTTGTGATTCTTTTCTCTTGTTACACATGTAACTCGATTCTTTGAAAGACACAAAAATCAGTGATGATACCATATATTCTGCGTGTCCCCTGCTTCTGTACACTTTTGTTTCAGAACTTATTGTCCATTTACCTGTTAGATAGAAAATGAATGTATAAGAGGCTATAATTTTCTTCTTGATGTACTTGTATATATAGCCCTGTGATGGTTACAACAGTTAAAACACTAGCATTGAAAATTGTTGTTAATTTGGGTGAAAACCCAGAAAAAGAATAAAAGAGAACTTATGAATAATGAAAGAATAAGAACTATACAGCAATGAAGAAGAGGATAGAGGATCCACATTCTGAATTCTTTAACATCAGAGAAAGTATCAAACAGCTGCCCGGCAAATGATGCTGGATCTTCGATAAGAGCATCAACAAATGCCTTGACAATCCTAACATCTTGTGGTGTAGCTCTTAAGCTATACCAGGTTCAGAACTTCTGCCTGAATGTCTTAATCAATATGCCCACTACACTCTAACCATCTAATTACTTTGACATAATACTCGAAATCCTTATCTCCAGTTCCGGCACATTCTTCAAGCCATTCTCCGACTCTCTTCTTCGAAGAGCTGCCAACTTGTGGTCCATCCTCCTTCCCTGATCCATTATCAAGATCCTTGCTGCAATTTTCTGATTTTCCTTCCCGTCCGAGGCTTCCCTTCACATTCTCCAACTTGCAGGGTGTAATGGGTAAGCTAGCTTCTTCAGTACCTACAAATGGTGTAAATTTCAATGCTGTCTGGAGAGTTGCATTTGACCCATTATCAGTGCTTGTCTATTCTGTTGTTTGAACATCTGAGCATTGCTTGTTCAGCATCAGTATTTTTGGTATGGAGCTTACTTTCACCATGCTATCTTCATCATCACCTAAAGATACCATTGCTCTTGCATTTCCTATATGACTTTTAGTAGTAAATGCAATTGTGGTGCAACACAAGTCAGTAGAAACTGTTTTATCAGTGTTATCAGGGCTAGAAAGACAATTATCCCTTCTGTTCTCATCCTCATTGCCGCATAGCACAATGTTATTAGTTTCATCCTCCTCCACTCACTAGGGATTAGAAAGGTTGCTACAATTTGTTGGTGGACTTTGACTTCTTTCAACTTCTACGCTTTTCGAGTTCAGATTAGACAATTCATCTCCAGCTTTACTGGTGCAGAATTGAACTTCAAACATTCCCAGTTCTTCCTATCAAGAGAAACAATATTGAGAACATAACCTGTAGCTGGCGTCAGATCTGAGAACATGAACCTAGTGCTTGGGGAAAACAATGTCCGAGTTGGTTCTACTGGATATTCAGTTTCAACAGCTTTCTGATACCACAAAGTGTAACCAACAACAATCTCCATATATGACCCTTCAAAACTCAACACAGTCACAGAGGAGGTAGTGACATCCTCAAACGTGACAAGCTTTGATTCCATCACATTGCACTTTTTGACCTTAGAATTAGATGGCATTTCAGACATTCTTTCAGAGAGCAGGGCATCTATGTACTCAACGGCCAAGCCACAAAGTTGCTGAACAGCAGGGCCAAATGAAAGCCTGTTCACTATTACCTCTAGCGATCTTCACAGGCAAACCAGTCAAAAGGCCAACATCTGCTTCAAGCTTCTTCACTGCTTCATCAAGAATTTCACACAACTTCTGACAATTTTTGACGTCAACTGAAATTTTTTGGCTCAATGAAAGCCTATAACATAATATGTCTACACGCCTGGTATCTCTTGGTACAATCAGTGTTTTTTCAAGGAACTGAGTAGATCATTAGCTTTTCCACAGGATACACAATAAAAGGTGCCGTTATTGCCCTTGTCTAATCTATCAGTTACACTACCAGATTTTCCGTGCTTAATGGCACACTCAAGGTGGCATGAAATCCCACATGAATCCCCTTGAAAAGTAGGCTCTGAGCTGCAAATCAACCATAGACTAGGATCCTTGTTGTCATCATAGTTACGGCAAATACAACATGAACACTTTTTGCAAAATGCATCTTGGAAACTTAATTTAGCTCTGCAAGCCAAATTTTTGCAGTACACAACATTGTCTAAACTAACATTAATATTTGTTGCTGAAGAATTATTAGCTTCAACAGGGAAACGGCTTGGATGCTCAGTTTTTTCTCCGCCTTTTGGTACTCCTCTGGCCACTCTTTGATGAAGGCTGCATTTCAAGATTAGATGTACTTCCATGCGCCAATGATTTCTTCTCAGATACAATTTTCAGTAGATTTTCTATTATTTTTAATGATGTCAGTCCAGTATACTTCCTTTCTTTTCCCATCTCCGCACATAATATTGGCAAAATCTCCTGATGGCTCCAAGATTGCAGCATTTCAGGGGCACCATGTGACCGCTTTGATAATTCATAAACTAGTTCTCTCTTTTCCTCCATACTCAATTTACTGCACTTTGATGAATGTTAGATGGCTTAAACTGTGGATCTTCAAGAAAATTTTAGCTGATACTGATTCAAGTTAGATGCTGAATTTGACACCAAAGAATCTTGTATCTTTTTGATTTGAATTATTTGTTTTATGTTAAAATGACATTCTCTGATGCACTAGTCTCCTCCACACTAGTGCAGTTATAGCATACAGGTGCTTAAATACTTGTTCAGAAGCAATATTGTAAAAGAACAAGGGAATTGTCTAGGCAAATAAGGACTAAGATTGATTAATTAGAACTACAACTTCTGTTAGTCATACATCGACATAAGATTGATTATACATTGAAAGTGCCCTCTCCATAATGTCCTCTTTCTCATTTCTAATCCTATTGCTTCACAAAATCACATGGGCAGAAGAATTTGCACCATGATCCTACATTGCTACTCAGTGGTAATCTAGCCTAGCATATTGGGTGGGAAGTAACTGTTAGGGTTTTTGCCCTGATTTTCTTAACAAATTTGAGTTTTATTTTTTCTTTGAAGGAAAGTCAAAGTAATACCATAATTACTTTTAATTGCTCCGATTCTCTTCCACATTTGGCTAACCTCTGTCTTGGAAAGGTTTTGTACCTCTATAAATTGAGGATCCTTTGCTTATTCCATAACACAATAGCATCCAGAATGTAGTCCTCAAAAGAGTCTTGGTTGGAGGGAGATTTTCTCTCAAATAGTTTTTATACTTTTTGAGGTCAATTGTCCAAACCATATCAATAATATTATGTTTTAGTTTAGTTTTATTTGTCCTCCAATTTATCGTCGACATGATTTGCAACTACAAACTTCCGCATGACGCCCTCTCGATTTCGAACCCAACAAGTGGTATCAAGCCTACGGTTCAATGATCCAATGGTTCAGATTGAAGACATGTTATGATGAAAGTTGCAACCAATTTATTGATAATGAAGATATATGTTCAAAAAACTACATGTGGAGATAATTGTCAATCATATTTTCAATAATCCTGCTGTTATATCTTTGAAAATAAAAGTTCACTTTTAACCCTACAAAGGGCTCCAATATTTTTAACCCGAAAGGGCTCATATACTTTTAACCCAAAAAGGCTCCATTTTTAAGCATGTCAAGCAGTAGTGATGAAGAGTATGTGAAGAACAAAAATCATGCACGTGACATGAAGAAGACGGATCAAGTTAAATCAAGAAAATCAAGCCAAAAGGGAAGATTTGTTAGGGTTTTTGCCCTGATTTTCTTAACAAATTTGAGTTTTATTTTTTCTTTGAAGGAAAGTCAAAGTAATACCATAATTACTTTTAATTGCTCTGATTCTCTTCCATATTTGGCTAACCTCTGTCTTGAAAATGTTTTGTATCTCTATAAATTGAGGATCCTTTTTTTATTCCATAACATAATAGCATCCACAATGTAGTCCTCAAAAGAGTCTTGGTTAGGGGGAGATTTTCTCTCAAATAGTTTTATGCTTTTTGAATTAGTTTTTAGTATGTAGGTCAATTGGCCAAACCATATCAATAATATTATGTTTTAGTTTAGTTTTATTTGTCCTCCAATTTATCGTCTACATGATTTGCAACTACAAACTTCCGCATGACGCCCTCTCAATTTCAAACCCTACAGTAACTGCTGCTGAGGTCAGTAAGGCACCACATAACACTACTCATAATCTCCTCATGTGGGAAGTGAGATCAATGAACACATTCTCTTTGCAAGGTATTCTGAGACCACCCATTGGATGATGAAAGCCAAACTCTTCCTCAGCTCGAGTTGACAAGTCTTGAAAAAAAGGATGGCTAAAGTATGATACTGGCACCACAAATAGCTTCTTCTGGCTCTCTCCTACATATACTGCACAATGCCCTTTTGGAACACCTCCATATGTTGAAGACCTCCTTAACAGCCGATTAGCCTGAATAATTGGAGTTATTTTGATACCCATTGTCTCCAGGGATATTTGGTAACTCCAAATGCTGAAGGAAAAGAAAGAAGAAGAATTTCAAGAATCACACAAAAACTGGATTATGTTTTATCTGGATGTTTGTGTTTTGCTCAAATGCTTTGTGTCTGAGTATATATAAGTTAATGGCAAGTTTCATACCTAACCGGGGAGAGACAATGGCACATGAAGTTTCACATGGTTTTGCCTACTCTGTTATTGTCAAAGCATTCCCACCATATATTTTTGGACTTAAAAAGAAGACACCATTAAAATAGAAGCCACAAGAATTGATGAAATTGATGACTTAGTCCTGGACCACTTGGTTTAAGATATGGCTCAACCTCTTTTCTTAAAACTAACAACCAAACATGTCCACAATTCTTAAGGTCCCATACTGCACATGGTCTGCCTACTTATCTCAAGTTGGCAACTTTAGCTACAATTCAAATTAGCCTTAACTTTATATAAACTGCTTCCATTAGACATTTTGATCAATCTACAGTCTAAAGGTCACATATCTACATGACAAAGAAGAGAGCGCGGAACATGGTTTTGCTTCTTACAAGCAATTGGTCATTTAATGGTTTCAAATTATTGGCATTGGTTGGCTACATAATTTATCCTTTCGGACTAGCTTCACCCACAAATTTAAGGACCCATATCAACATGGTCAACGGGCATCAGCACATGGCTTTGTCTTTGACTGTCAGTAGCAAAACTTCAGCTCCAACTCAAAGCCTGTGTATAGCCTCTGGTATAAATAACCCCTCTTCCATCAGCCTTATTCATCATCAAGTACAAGCATTATCTTTTCAGCAATCAAAAGGTTCTAAATAGTCTACTTTCTTGCTTCAAAACTTTCAAGAAAAAATGGAAAGAAAAACAATGATCAGTACAAAGAAACTCATCAAAATGGATAGGAGATGGCAGAAGTTTGCAGCCATGCAGAGGAAGAGGATCTCACTTACAAGAAATGATAGTGATGCAGAGTGTTGTAGTACGTCTTCACCCTCTACAGTCGGAAAAGGTCATTTTGTAGTATATACAATTGTTCAAACGTGCTTCGTGATTCCCTTGGATTATCTTGAAAATGAGGTCATCAGGCAACTTTTAATCATATCCAAAGAAGAGTTTGGCCTGTCAAGTACTGGTCCCATTACATTACCCTGCGATTCATCCTTCATGGACTTGTTTCGGTATCAAGAAAGGTGTAGCTGCAGGAGATCTTCACAAAGCTATAGAACTCAATTTTTTGATTTGGGAATTGCGAAGTTTTAACATTCTCTTCTTGGAGTAGCATTATTTTATTGCGAGGCAAAAAAAAAAATAGTCTGCACCAAAGTACCTTTTCCAATCAAATTGCACTTCTTCAAAGTAAATATGCATGACTATTACGCCGATGTTTTGTTCCTTTTGTAGTTCACTCTATTTAGACAAGTGCAGCATGAAATGAAAAAAGAAAATGCAGTTTTGGAGACTTTTGCAACACAAATAACTTAGACTATTGAAATGGACAACATATACCTATACAGATAATTGTTGTTTTACCAGAATTCAAAATCATCCACAAAACAGTAAAAGTTGTTCTAAACCAAATTACCCCAGAGACGTACAAGCAAAACATAATACCATGTAGGAAATAAGACAAACTAAATATCTAAACTATCTCAGCTTTCATTCAGATAAACATTTGAGACTTGAAAGTTGTCCCCCACGACAGTCTTGAGTGAGTAAAAGCTTGGAAGATATCTAGTCGCTACAGTTGCAATACCCCTGCTAACGGGGATCATCCTAAAAATCTTGTCTTTTGGGTTGTAAGAAAGTAGCTGTGAGCCTTTTTTTCCTTGCATCAGGATTTCTCCATCCTTCCAGATTAGGATTGGTAAATATTTATGATAACAAATATCAAGCCCAAAACCAGCTGGCCCCAAACAAATCCAAATGCGATCTTTAGTCCAAGATTCGGCTATTCCATACTCTTTCATCCACCATATATCAATATGCCCAAAAATGCTACCACTATCATCAGTTAAACATAGAGAATTCCCCAACTCTACTAGCGTCAAACACGAGGGTGGACATCTAGATCTCTGCAACTCTGCTTGGGTCAAATACTTGAATGGAAATACCAGACCAGGTGGACCTGGCACAGACTTGAGCTTTTCAGTCTCAATATCGAAGGAGTAAATGCTGTCCTTATTGAAGGAATCCATCCAATGAAGAGCCCCATTCACACAAACCTGGCCAAAATCTTGCCATACAGGATATGGAACTTGACCCAAATTTCTCCATTTCTCATCAACTCCAAGAGTATAAACCTCCAATTCTGATACTTCACGATGACCCCCAAACCTTCTAGTCACTGATCTCACTAACTTATACTTTCCAGAGACTTCACTAAAGCAAAATCCATAAACAACACGACAAACACTTTTCTCTAATTCAGGCAACTTAAGTTTGAAATACTCTCCCAAAAGAGGATTACTAATGTAAACTGAAGTATTTATGTCATATATATTAGTTATCAAACCAATAAATCCATTACATGAACCAATTAATCTCAACATTGGGTAATCCTCAACTGGAATGTCCATTCCCCGTTTCACTGGTGTGTTAAACTCAGGGCAGCTCAATAAAATAGGCCTGTTACGGAGTCTAGAAGAATAATCATCACAACGTGGTTCGAGTTCAAGAAGCTGACTTATATCGTGATCACGCGAAAACAAAATGCAGGGAGGAGGTGATCTTGATTTATACATGGTAAGAAATAAAGGGTCGGAAAAAAGATTATACCAGAGTTTGCAAACACTTCTAGAGCTTAACATGGACTCGATTGGCAATTTTGAGAGAATTTCTACCATAATCACCCTTGGAAGATCCGTAAATCTGGTTTTTCTGCGATTAGGCTTGAAGAAGCTTAGTATTGGATTAAAGAGAGCTAAAAGCTTAGAGCTTTTGCGTTTAGGGTTGTTGGCCTCCATCTCTCTCTCAGTGTACAAACAAGTAGCTACTTTACAAAAAAGCCTCTTTTAAGCATGTCCGAAATCATGTTTATAAATGTTAGCTCAAAATAGATTGTGGAAATCTACAAATACTTGTTTATTGAGTCATGAAATCATGTTAATAAATGTTGCTCCCTCCGTTCATTTTTACTTTTCATTTCTAAAATGGATTTCCATTTTTACTTGTCACTTTTGACATATCAAGAAAACAATTATTATTTTTTCATGTTTTTCCGTTAGCATTAATTACTTATTCTCCAAAACTTAATACTAAACATCAATTAATAGGGGTAGTATGGTAAAATAGCAATGTCCACTATAGTTTTCTTAATGGGCGTGCCAAGTCAAAATGTGCCAAGTAAAAATGAATGGAGGGAGTAGCTCAAAATAGATTGTATAACAGGCGAAACATAGGCAACTGAAAGCCTGTATTATTACCGGTTGGAACAGAGCTTTTTCTTGAGATTAACCAGATCTATAGCTTCCATTTTTCAATTTGGAATTGCGAAGTTTAACATTCCAATTAGCCGTTTCTCATCGATGCTTATCAGCTTTATACCTTCAAGAACAAAGAACCCGCAATTGCTAGTTTGTTGAACTACCTGTGATAAGTTCTGCAATAAATATATGATACTCAACCGGGCTACCACTTTGATTCTTGTTTCTGATAAAGGTCATTCATATCCAAATGTACAAATGGATCCTACAAGTTTTTCTTAGGCCACAATACCAGAGCCCGGGTCTTGAGAGATGGAGATACGGTTACAAATATATCAAGATATTTACATGTGTAATTTCAATTAGCTTATAACTCGGATGTAAACGAGTCATAATATCAGGATATATTGCAAGACAAACAACCTTTCGAGAACAAGTGGTTTAGTAAGTTTTAATGAATTAAGAAGACTTTAAATGGCACATTTCTGTAGACTTACAAAACCATGGTCTACAATATGCTTATAGATGGAACTAGAGTAAAGCAGCGTCAAGTTCAAAACAATAACGAAGCACCTTTACAATGGCCTATTTGGTCAATGAAACAGAACTTGGTATCTTTGTAGAACAGCAAACATTTCGGTTGCTTCTCTGATCGGAGATATTGGATTCTTAAATTCAGAAATTCAGACAGAAAACATAGCAAAAGAAACTAAGCTGAACATGCCATTTTCTCAGACTGAACTAACAATCATGTAGTTTCACAGCTCTTTTTCCGCTTCCATCAGACACAGTGTCGAGTTCACCTGCATAGAAGCATGTTCAGATTTACTTTCTTTCGGTGAATGGAGTTAGCCCTTCTAGCTCTGCCCCTGTATCTGGAGATTTGGAGCTTGTAAAATTGGGAATTAGCACTTAGTTGCCGGTTTCAATAAAGCTGGCAGCAAGGTTATGCAAAATATCAAGGACTTGAAAAACTTTGCTTAGATAAAAATTTGTTATATCATTTACAAGCGGAAAATCCTTGTTTACTACAATACAAATTGGTTAAGAATAAATGCGGAATTGTTTTCTCTCTTTGTCAAGTCCTACTGATATGGAAGTGACCTCTCTACTATATCTCATCTTTCTCATTTCTAATCCTACTGCTTCACAAAATTTCATAGGCAGAAGAATTTGCGCCATGGTCCTACTTATAACATCCTCAAGCGGGAAGTAAGAACAATGAACACATCCTCTTTGCAAGGTATTGTAAGACCACCCATGGAATGATCAAAACCAAACTCTTCTTCAGATTGAGCTAACAAGTCTTGAAATGATGGTTGGTTCAAGTATGATACTGGCACGACAAATCTCTTCTTTTGACTCTCTCCTATGTATACTGCACAATGACCTTTTGGAACACCTCCAGATTTTGAAGACCTCCTTAGGATTCCCATTATCGCAAGGGATATTTGGTAAACTCTAAATGGTGAAGGAAAAGAAAGAACAAGAACTTGGAGAATAGCACAGAAAATGGAAGTTTTTTTTAACGTCTAGATACTTGTATTTTTCTCAAATGTTTTGTGTCCGAGTATATATAAGCTAATGGCAAGTTTCATACCCAACAAGTGAGAGACAATGGCACATGAAGTTTCACATGGTTTTGCTCACTCTGTTACTGTCAAAGAACTTAGGCCATATATTTGTTGAAGAAAAACACTACGCTCCACCGCTTCTCATGATTTGGAACAGAAGACACCTTTAAAAATAAGAGCCACAATAATGGATGAAATTGATTACTTAGTCCTGGACCACTTGTTTTGAAGATATGGTTACAGAATTGAATAAATGCATCAACCTCTTTGATTAAAACTAGACAACTTATAATCCTTCATCCTTTCATCCACAAATTTAAGGCCCCATATAAACATAGCCAACAAGCATCGGCACATGACTTTGCCCTCGGTGGTTAGTGACAAAAACTTCAGCTCCAACCAAAAGCCTGTCTACAGCCTCTTATATAAATAACCTCCCTTCTATGATCCTTTTTCATCATCAACTACAAGCATTATCTATTCAGACACCAAATTGTTCTAAATATCTAGTTTACTTTCTTGTTTCCAATCTTCCAAGAAAAATGCAATGGTCAGCTCTAAGAAACTCATCAAGATAGCCAAGAGATGGCAGAAGTTTGCAGCCATGCAGAGGAGGAGGATTCATTTCCAAGACATGGAAGTAATATAAATGGTTGCAGTACATCCTCATCCTCTATAGTTGAAAAAGGCCACTTTGTAGTCTATACAATTGATCAAAGGCGATATGTGTTTCCCTTGGCTTACCTTCAAAACGAGGCCATTACGCAACTTTTAAACATGTCTGAAGAAGAGTTTGGACTGCCAAGTGGTGGTCCTATTATGTTACCCTGTGATTCAGGCTTCATGGACTACATCATTTCGCTAATCAAGAAAGGCATAGCTGCTGGAGATCTTCACAAAGCATTGCTCCTCTCAATTTCTTCATGTTGCTGTACTTCAAGTTCTTATTTGCACCAAGAAAGTGGAAACCAACAGCTTCTCGTTTGTTGACTCATGACATCATGTTCTGTAAATGATAGCTCAAAATAGAATGTATAGCAGTTGAGAAATAGATAACTAAAGGCATGTATTATTAGAGGGAATAGAGCTTTATCTTGAAATTAACCAGATCTATAGCTTTCACTTTTCGATTTGGCGATAGAGAAATTTTATCATTATCATATTGGAGTATCACTACTATATATTACAGGCAATCCATTTTTTCAATTGAAACCTACAAACATATGAATCACACCACCGCAACTGCAACGAGTTTAAATTAAGTGAGATCATTAAGTGTTCCTCTTTCAGATTTTCTTAGCAGTAAAATTTCATACTTGATCAATCTATATTGAAAGGAAGCTGCAAACTACAACAACCATTAAGAATGTAATAACAAATCTCAGTGGTTACTCTTATGGCACACTAATCCAGTCACCACTTTAATTCTTGTTTCTGGTAAGATGTCATTCATATCCAAATGTACAAATGAATCCTACAATAGTCACAAATATATCAAGATATTTACATGTGTTAATTTCAATTAGCTTAAAACTCGGATGTAAAAAAGTCATTTATCAAGACACCCGTTGGACTGCGGCCTTTCACTGGAAACACGGGATGCTTTGTGCACCGGCTACCTTTTTATCAAGACACATTACAAGATAAACCAGCTGTTGAAATCAAGAGGTTTAGTAAGTTGTAATAATCCAGAAGACTTAGAATAGTGCATTTATGTAGCATTACAAGACCATGGTTTTCAATATACTTATGGAGAGCCTTTACTATGGCCTATTTGGTCAATGCAACAGAATATGGTATATTGTAGAGCAACATACCTTTCTCTTGCTTCTCTGATAGAAGCTTAAAATTTAGTAATTGAGACAGAAACTTACAGACATATGAATCAATCATACACAAGTCTAAATAACATGAAAATTGTAAAAACTGATTTCATATATTCAATGGAGTGAAATCATAAAGCATTCCTCTTTCATACTTCCATTGCCGAATAAATGAAATAAAAATGCAGTTACGGAGACTTGCAATGCAAATAACTTAGAATATTGAAATGGACAACACTTACATATACAGACAGTTGTTGTTCTACCAGAATTCAAAAGCATCCGCAAAATAGTAAAGTTGTTCTAAACCAAATTACCCCAGAGACATAGAAGTCAAACATAATATCCTGGAGAAAATAAGACAAACTAAATATCTAAACTATCTCAGTTTTAATTCGGATAAACATTTGAGACTTGAAAGTTGTCCCATGTGACAGTCTTGAGTGAGTAAAAACTTGGAAGATATCTAGTCGCTACAGTTGCAATACCCCTGCTAATGGGGATCATCCTAAAAATCTTGTGTTTTGGGTAGTAAGAAAGTAGCTGTGACCCTTTTTTTTCCTTGCATCAGGATTTCTCCATCCTTCCAGATTAGGATTGGTAAATATTTATGATAACAAATATCAAGCCCAAAACCAGCCGGCCCCAAACAAGTCAAAATGCGATCTTTAGTCCAAGATCCGGCTATTCCATACTCTTTCATCCACCATATATCAATATGCCCAAAAATGCTACCACTATCATCAGTTAAACATAGACAATTCCCCAACTCTACTAGAGTCAAACACGAGGGTGGACATCTAGATCTCTGCAACTCTGCTTGGGTCAAATACTTGAATGGAAATACCAGACCAGGTGGACCTGGCACAGACTTGAGCTTTTCCGTCTCAATATCGAAGGAGTAAATGCTGTCCTTTATTACGGGATCCATCCAATGAAGAGCCCCATTCACACAAACCTGGCCAAAATCATGCCATACAGGCTATGGAACTTGGCCCAAATTTCTCCATTTCTCATCAACTCCAAGAGTATAAACCTCCAATTCTGATACTTCATGATGAGCCCCAAACCTTCTAGTCACTGATCTCACTAACTTATACTTTCCAGAGACTTCACTAAAGCAAAATCCATAAACAACACGACAAACACTTTTCTCTAATTCGGGCAAGTTAAGTTCGAAATACTCACCCAAAAGAGGATTACTAATGTAAACTGAAGTATTTATATCATATATATTAGTCATCAAACCAATAAATCCATTACATGAACCAATTAATCTCAACATTGGGTAATCCTCAACTGGAATGTCCATTATCCGTTTCACTGGCGTGTTAAACTCAGGGCAGTTCAATAAAATAGGCCTGTTACGGAGTCTAGAAGAATAATCATCACAACGTGGTTCGAGTTCAAGAAGCTGACTTATAGAGTGATCACGCGAAAACAAAATGCAGGGAGGAGGTGATCTTGATTTATACATGGTAAGAAATAAAAGGTCGGAAAAAAGATTATACCAGAGTTTGCAAACACGTCTAGAGCTTAACATGGACTCGATTGGCAATTTTGAGAGAATTTCTACCATAATCACCCTTGGAAGATCTGTAAATCTGGTTCTTCTACGATTAGGCTTGAAGAAGCTTAGTATTGGATTAAAGAGAGCGAAAAGCTTAGAGCTTTTGCGTTTAGGGTTCTTGGCCTTCATCTCTCTCTTAGTGTACAAACAAGTAGTTACTTTACAAAAAAGCCTCTTTTAAGCATGTCCGAAATCATGTTTATAAATGTTAGCTCAAAATAGATTGTGTAAATCTACAGACATTTGTTTATTGAGTCATGAAATCTTGTTTATAAATATTACTCCTTCCGTTCACTTTTACTTGTCACTTATTTCTGAAATGGATTTCCATTTTTACTTGTCACTTTTGACATATCAGGAAAAAAACAATTTTTATTTTTCCATGTTTTACCCTTAGTACTAATTACTTATTCTCCAAATCATTTTTCAATACCTAATACTAAACATCAATTAATAGGGGTAGTGTGGTAAAATAGCAATGTCGATTACTGTTTTCTTAAAGGCGTGCCGAGTCAAAATGTGCCAAGTAAAAATGAATGGAGGGAGTAGCTCAAAATAGATTGTATAACAGGAGAAAAATAGGAAACTGAAAGCTTGTAGTATAACAGATTGGAATAGACCTTTTTCTTGAGATTAACCGGATCTATAGCTTCCATTTTTCAATTCGAAATTGAGAAGTTTAACATTCCAATTAGTCGTTTCTCATCGATTGTTATAAGCTTTATACCTTCAAGAACAAAGAAACCCGCAACTGCTAGTTTGTTAAATTATCTGTGATAACTTCTGCAATAGATATATGATACTCAATCGGGCTACCACTTCGATTCTTGTTTCTGATAAAGGTCATTCATATGCAAATGTACAAATGGATCCTACAAGTTTTACTCAGGCCACAGTACTAGAGCCCGGTTCTTGAGAGATGGAGACACGGTTACAAATATATCACGATATTTATGTGTAATTCCAATTAGCTTATAACTCGGATGTAAATAAGTCATAATATCAGGATAAATTGCAAGACAAACTACCTATCGAGAACAACTTGTTTAGTAAGTTTTAATGAATCAAGACCACCTTAAATAAGTGCATTTCTGTAGACTTACAAGACCATGGTCTACAATATGCTTAGATGGAACAGGAGTAAAGCAGCCTCAAGTTTAAACGAATAATGGAGCACCTTTACAATAGCCTATTTGGTTAATCAAACAGAACTTGGTATCTTTGTAGAGTAACAAACATTTCTCTTGCTTATCTAATAAAAGTTAATGGATGCTTAAATTCAGAACTTGAAACAGAAAACATAGCAAAAGAAACTAAGCTGAACATGCCATTTTCTTAGACTGAACTCACAATCATATAATTTCACAGCTCTTTTCTGCTTCCATTAGACATGGTATGGAGTTCACCTGCATAGAAGCATGTCCAGATTTACTATTTTCCGGTGAATGGAGTGAGGAAACTTGAATGGATAAAGGTTTGAGTCTTCCAATCAAGTGACTTGAAAAAAATTTGATATATCCTTTACAAGCAGAGAATCCTTGTTTACTACTACTATACAAAATGATTACAAAATAACAAGCAATTGTTTTCTCTATTTGTCAGTCCCACTCAAATGGAAGTGACTTCTCTACTATATCTCATCTTTCTCATTTCTAATCCTACTGCTTTACAAAATTTCACGGGCAGAAGAATTTGCCCCATGGTCCTACTTATAATCTCCTCAAGCGGGAAGTGAGATCAATGAACACATCCTCTTTGCAAGGTATTGTGAGACCACCCATTGGATGATCAAAGCCAAACTCTTCTTCAGCTTGAGCTAACAAGTCTTGAAGTGATGGTTGGTTCAAGTATGATAATGGCACGACAAATCTCTTCTTTTGACTCTCTCCTACGTATACTGTACAATGACCCTTTGGAACACCTCCAGATGTTGAAGACCTCCTTAGGATTTCCATTATCGCAAGGGATATTTGGTAAACTCTAGATGGTGACGGACAGGAATTTGGAAAATTGCACAGAAAAATGAAAGTTTTCTTAACGTCAAGATAATTGTTTTTTGCTCAAATGTTTTGTGTCCGAGTATATATAAGTTAAGGGCAAGTTTCATACCCAACAGGTGAGAGACAACAGCACATGAAGTTCACATGATTTTGCTTTCTCATGATTTGGAACAGAAGACACCTTTAAAAATAAGAGCCACAAAAATGGATGAAATTGATTAATTAGTCCAGGACTACTTGGTTTAAAGATATGGTGACAAAGAATTGAATAAATGCATCAACCTCTTTGATTAAAACTACACAACTTATTATCCTTCATCCTTTCATCCACAAATTTAAGGCCCCATAAACATAGCCAACAAATAGGCACAAGGCTTTGCCCTCGGTTGTTAGTGACAAAAACTTTAGGTCCAACAAAAGCCTGTCTACAGACTTTTATATAAATAACCCCCATTCTATGATCATTTTTCATCATCAACTACAAGCATTATCTATTCAGACACCAAATTGTTCTAAATTTCTAGTTTTCTTTCTTGTTTCCAATCTTCCAAGAAAAATGGCAATCGTAAGTGCTAAGAAACTCATCAAGATGGCCAGGAGATGGCAGAAGTTTTCAGCCATGCAGAGGAGGAGGATTTCATTTCCAAGAAATGGCAGTAATGTAGATGGTTGCAGTACATCCTCATCCTCTATAGTTGAAAAGGGCCATTTTGTAGTCTACACAATTGATCAAAGGCGCTATGCATTTCCCTTGACTTACCTTGAAAATGAGGTCGTTAGGCAACTTTTAAGCGTGTCCGAAGAAGAGTTTGGACTAACGAGTGGTGGCCCTATTACATTACCCTGTGATTCAACCTTCATGGACTATATCATTTCACTAATCAAGAAAGCTGTAGCTGACGAAGATCTTCACAACACGTTGCTCCTCACAATACCTTCATGTTGCTGCTCAACTTCTTCTTGCCACCAAGAAACTGGAAATCAACAGATTCTTGTTTATTGAGTCATGAAATCATGTTTATAAATGTTAGCTCAAAATAGATTGTATAACAAGCGAAAAATAGGTAGGCAACTGATAGCTTGCAGTATTACAGAATGAACCAGATCTATAGAACTCATTTTTTCGATTTGGGAATTGCGAAGTTTTAACATTCTCTTCTTGGAGTAGCATTATTTTATTGCGAGGCAAAAAAAAATAGTCTGCACCAAAGTACCTTTTCCAATCAAATTGCACTTCTTCAAAGTAAATATGCATGACTAATACGCCAACGTTTTGTTCCTTTTGTAGTTCACTCTATTTAGACAAGTGCAGCATGAAATAAAAAAAGAAAATGAAGTTTTGGAGACTTTTGCAACACAAATAACTTAGAATATTGAAATGGACAACATATACCTATACAGATAATTGTTGTTTTACCAGAATTCAAAATCATCCACAAAACAGTAAAAGTTGTTCTAAACCAAGTTACCCCAGAGACGTACAAGCAAAACATAATACCATGCAGGAAATAGGACAAACTAAATATCTAAACTATCTCAGCTTTCATTCGGATAAACATTTGAGACTTGAAAGTTGTCCCCCACGACAGTCTTGAGTGAGTAAAAGCTTGGAAGATATCTAGTCGCTACAGTTGCAATACCCCTGCTAACGGGGATCATCCTAAAAATCTTGTCTTTTGGGTTGTAAGAAAGTAGCTGTGAGCCTTTTTTTCCTTGCATCAAGATTTCTCCATCTTTCCAGATTAGGATTGGTAAATATTTATGATAACAAATATCAAGCCCAAAACCAGCAGGCCCCAAACAAATCCAAATGCGATCTTTAGTCCAAGATTCGGCTATTCCATACTCTTTCATCCACCATATATCAATATGCCCAAAAATGCTACCACTATCATCAGTTAAACATAGAGAATTCCCCAACTCTACTAGCGTCAAACACGAGGGTGGACATCTAGATCTCTGCAACTCTGCTTGGGTCAAATACTTGAATGGAAATACCAGACCAGGTGGACCTGGCACAGACTTGAGCTTTTCAGTCTCAATATCGAAGGAGTAAATGCTGTCCTTATTGACGGAATCCATCCAATGAAGAGCCCCATTCACACAAACCTGGCCAAAATCTTGCCGTACAGGATATGGAACTTGGCCCAAATTTCTCCATTTCTCATCAACTCCAAGAGTATAAACCTCCAATTCTGATACTTCACAATGACCCCCAAACCTTCTAGTCACTGATCTCACTAACTTATACTTTCCAGAGACTTCACTAAAGCAAAATCCATAAACAACAAGACAAACACTTTTCTCTAATTCAGGCAACATAAGTTTGAAATACTCTCCCAAAAGAGGATTACTAATGTAAACTGAAGTATTTATGTCATATATATTAGTCATCAAACCAATAAATCCATTACATGAACCAATTAATCTCAACATTGGGTAATCCTCAACTGGAATGTCCATTCCCCGTTTCACTGGTGTGTTAAACTCAGGGCAGCTCAATAAAATAGGCCTGTTACGGAGTCTAGAAGAATAATCATCACAACGCGGTTCGAGTTCAAGAAGCTGACTTATAGAGTGATCACGCGAAAACAAAATGCAGGGAGGAGGTGATCTTGATTTATACATGGTAAGAAATAAATGGTCGGAAAAAAGATTATACCAGAGTTTGCAAACACGTCTAGAGCTTAACATGGACTCGATTGGCAATTTTGAGAGAATTTCTATCATAATCACCCTTGGAAGATCCGTAAATCTGGTTTTTCTGCGATTAGGCTTGAAGAAGCTTAGTATTGGATTAAAGAGAGCTAAAAGCTTAGAGCTTTTGCGTTTAGGGTTCTTGGCCTCCATCTCTCTCTCAGTGTACAAACAAGTAGCTACTTTACAAAAAAGCCTCTTTTAAGCATGTCCGAAATCATGTTTATAAATGTTATCTCAAAATAGATTGTGGAAATCTACAAATACTTGTTTATTGAGTCATGAAATCATGTTAATAAATGTTACTCCCTTCGTTCATTTTTACTTGTCATTTTTAAAATGGATTTCCATTTTTACTTGTCACTTTTGACATATCAAGAAAACAATTATTATTTTTCCATGTTTTTCCGTTAGCATTAATTACTTATTCTCCAAAACTTAATACTAAACATCAATTAATAGGGGTAGTGCGGTAAAATAGCAATGTCGATTATTGTTTTCTTAAAGGCGTGCCAAGTCAAAATGTGCCAAGTAAAAATGAATGGAGGGAGTAGCTCAAAATAGATTGTATAACAGGCGAAAAATAGGCAACTGAAAGCTTGTATTATTACCGGTTGTTCATCAATTTCATACAATTTGGAGCCACAATTTGGAGTTTGAATAGAAACTTAGAACAATTTGGAGTTTGAATAGATAATGCTTGTATAGTTGATGTTGAAAAGGGGTCAACTATACAAGCATTATCTATTCAAACTCCAAATTGTTCTAAGTTTCTAGTTTACTTTTTTGTTTCCAATCTTCCAAGAAAAATGGCAGTTATCAGCGCTAAGAAACTCATCAAGATGGCCAAGAGATGGCAGAAGTTTGCAGCCATGCAGAGGAGGAGGATTTCATTTCCAAGAAATGAAAGTAATGTAGATGGTTGCAGTACATCCTCATCCTCTATAGTTGAAAAGGGCCATTTTGTAGTCTATACAATTGATCAAAGGCGCTATGCATTTCCCTTGTCTTACCTTGAAAATGAGGTCGTTGGGCAACTTTTAAGTGTGTCCGAAGAAGAGTTTGGCATACCAAGTGGTGGCCCTATTACATTACCCTGTGATTCAACCTTCATGGACTATATCATTTCACTAATCAAGAAAGGAGTAGCTGACGAAGATCTTCATAACGCGTTGCTCCTCACAATACCTTCATGTTGCTGCTCAACTTTTTCTTGCCACCAAGAAACTGGAAATCAACAGATTCTTGTTTATTGAGTCATGAAATCATGTTTATAAATGTTAGCTCAAAATAAATTGTATAACAAGAGAAAAATAGGTAGGCAACTGATAGCTTGTATTATTACAGATTGGAATAGAGCTTTGTCTTGAAATTAACATTCTCATCTTGGAGTAACACTATTATCTTATTTGAAGAAAACAACTTTGTCCATCGAAATTTACAGACATATGAATCACCCCAACGCAAGTCTAAATGACATGAGAATAACTGTAACGAGTTTAAATTAAGTGAGATCATAAAATATTCCTCTTTCAGATTTTTAGCAATTAAATTTTATACTTGAACAATCTAGATTGAAAGGAAGCTGCAAATTACAACAATCATTTAGAATGCAATAACAAAGCTCAGTGGTTACTCCCACGCTATACTAATCGGCCACCACTTTAATTCTTGTTTCTGGTAATATGGTATTCATATCCAAATGTACAAATAAATCCTAGAATAGTCACAAATATATCAGGATATTTACACGTGTTAATTTCAATTAGCTTATAACACGGATGTAAATAAGTCATATATCAAGACACTTGGGGTCGGCCCATCCCTAGAAACGCGGGATGCTTTGTGCACCGGGCTGCCCTTTTATCAAGACACATTACAAGATGAACAAGCTATTGAAATCAAGTGGTATAGTAAAATTCCTAATGTTACAAGACTATGGTCTCCAATATGTACAGTGGAAATGAAGAGTAAAGCAGCCTCGAGTTTAAACCAGTTATCTAGAGCCTTTACTATGGCCTATTTGGTCAATGAAACAGAATATGGTATATTTGTAGAGCAAAATACCTTCCTCTTGCTTCTCTGATAGAAGCCATTGGAAGCTTAAAATTTATAAATTGAGACAGAAAACACAACAAAAGAAAGCATCAAATTCAGCAATTCCCCTAATTCCAGATATTCAGATCAAGAAACTAAGCGGAGCTCACAATCATTTTATTTTCACAGCTCTTTTTCCCTTTTATTAGATAGGATATGGAGTTCAACTACACAGAAGCATGTTCAGATTTACTATATATCTGGAGATTTGAAGCTTGTAACATTAGGAATTTTAACATACAACCACAAAGGAGGTGTCCAAGAAGCTGTAAATAGTGATAGTGCTGGTGTCGATTAAGCCAGCAGAATAGTTGTGCAAAATTTCAGGCATATTTATCTACTGAATGAGGAGACATGAACGTACAAAAGGTTTGAACAAATTTGCTTAAATAAAACTTGGCTATATCCATTTGACAGGAGGTTGGTCAGTTTGACTCAACTTTACAAGCAGAATTCCTTGTTCACTACTACTATACAAAATGGTTAAGAAAAAACAAGGAATTGTTCTCTGTCTCATCTTTCTCATTCCTAATCCTATTGCTTTACAAAATTTCACGGGCAGAAGAATTTGCACCATAATCCTACTCATAATCTCCTCAAGTGGGAAGTCAGATCAACGAATACATCCTCCTTGCAAGGTATTGTAAGACCACCCATTGAATGATCAAAGCCAAACTCTTCTTCAGCTTGAGCTAACAAGTTTTGAAATGCTGGTTGATTCAAGTATGATATTGGCACGACAAATCGCTTCTTCTGGCTCTCTCCTACATATACTGCACAATGTCCTTTTGGAACACCTCCAGACGTTGAAGACCTCCTTAGGATTCGATTAGCTTGAATAAATGGAGTCACTTTGAAACCCATTTTCTCAAGAAATATGATGCAACTCTAAATGATAAAGGAAAATAATGAACAAGAACTATGAGAATTGCACAGAAAATGAAAGTTTTTTGAATGTAAGGATACTTGTGTTTTGCTGAAATGTTAGGGTCTGATTATATATATAAGTCTATGACAAGTTCCATATCCAAATATTTAGTGGTAAAGAGAAATTGGTGGCTACTGATGAGAGACAATGGCACATGAAGTTTCACATGGTTTTGCCTACTCTATTACTGTCAAAGCATTCACACCATAACTTTGTTGAAGAGCAACACTAGCTAGGCCCTACTGCTTCTTCTGATTTGGAACCAAAAAAGTCACCCTTAAATAACAATCACAAGAAAGGATATAGTTTATGAATTAGTACAGGACCACCTGATTTAGAGGTTAGGTGACAGACAATTCCAGATGGTAATAGCAACAGAAATGCCACAAGAGAAAGAAAGATAACATGACGCGAAATATCACATGGCATTGCCTTCTAAATCTTTCACAAGCACTTACATTTTTAGGCCATATTTGTGGACTAACAACAAGCATGAGCTCATAACATAACAAATAAGCCTAATCGGTTGTCAACCAAAGTGAGGAAAGGAAGATACTTATCATCTTTTATCCTTTCAATCTATCTTCATCCACAAATTTAAGGCCCCATATATCAACATGACCAAAAGGCATCAGCACATGGCTTTGCCTTTTGTTATTAGTAGCAAAACTTCACCCCAAACTCAAAGCCTGCCTACAACCTATGGTATATATAATTCCCCTTTTATGAGGCTTTTCATCATAAAACAAGCATTATCAGTTCATTCATCAAAGGTGTCTAAACTCTAAAGTTCTAGTTTACTTTCTCGTTACTAGTCTTCCAGATAAAAGAAGATGCTCAGTTCTAAGAAACTAATCAACATGGCCAAGAGATGGCAGAAGTTTGCAGCCAAGCAGAGGAAGCGGATTTCATTTCCGAGAAATGGAAGTGATGCAGATAGCTGCAGTACATCATCACCCTCTACAGTTACAAAGGGTCATTTTGTAGTATATACAGCTGATCAAGCACGGTTTGTCATTCCCTTGGCTTACCTTGAAAATGAGGCCATTGCGCAACTTTTAGACATGTCTGAAGAGGAGTTTGGGCTACGGAGTGGTGGCCCTATTACATTACCCTGTGATTCAGCCTTCATGGACTACATCATTTCACTAATTAAGAAAGGTGTAGCTGCTAGAGATCATCAGAAAGCATTGCTCCTCTCAATTCCTTCACGTTGCAGTTCAACTTTCTCTTTGCACCAAAAAAATGAAAACCAACAGCTTCTTGTTTATTGAGTCATGAAATGATCATGTTTTGTAAATAATAGCTCAATATCGATAGCATAGCAGTTGAAAAATAGGAAACTGAAATCTTGTATTATTACAGAGGGAATAGAGTTTTATCATGAAATTAAATTCAACATCGTACTTCTGGTAAGACAAGAAAAGATGTCAATACACAAACATTAGTGAACAAGTGCGTCAGGGATGTAGTATAGATACTGATATCTCCGGTCATGAGCTAGCTGCCTAGAGCTTCTTAAGCGAGGCTTTGAGATGGGGCTGAAGACTAGTTAGATTGGTGGCGATTTCCACAACATAAGATAGTCCACAATTCTCCACTTTAAAAACTCGAGTAATCTCCTTGACCTGTCCATCAGGTAAGTGAAGGATCACATTAGTCAAACTTCACCATCAATCAAAGGGCTTTTTCCCTTAAAACTTGATAGGATACTTCATTACTTGAAACTTTAAACTTAAAACCATTTCCACAAACATCATCCTTCACTTTTTCTTTGTAAACTTTCTTCATGTCAAATCTGGCGCATACATGTTTCAAGAGTTTAATTTCTACTTTAACTTTACATCCTAGAAAACATAAGGGAAAGGAAAACTTGTGCCTCTACTATAAAGGTGTATAAGCACAACAAAGGGTCAAAGATTAAGGTAGAAAAGACCAGTTAAGAAAAACGATGCAAACTGCCACACAGTCCAACATTGACACAAAGGAATTTAGAATTTTTTTTTTTTAAAAAAAAAAAATGTATTGATAAGGGCCAAAGTTGCCTGTACATAGGAAGTATGACAAGAGTAGAATACTTAAAAGAGATAAATTTCTACGAATGATACCCAATCTTCTATACATGAAGGAACTTTATGAATGCATCGAGAAATAAGGGATAAGAGGCTATTCCTCATTTGTACAAAAGGCATCATCACACTTTCAAAAGCTCTCAAAAATCCACATAAGTGCTATATGCTAGAGAAGGTTACCTTGGAAGCATTGCCAACCAGTTCGCTTTTAAGCTTCACAACTCCCTCGTTCATGTCATATGTTCCTTTCTGTAGAATGAAAGTAGAAATATTATGATTTTATAGTTGACCAAAATGGATAAACAAACTGAACATGCCGACATATACAATAGACCTCCTGGATTGTCAATGAGTCTTGTTTTTTAACATCAAAACTCACTTCAATTACCATCTCAATATTAAATTTGCTCACCCGAACAAGGAAAAAACACTATGTCCTTAGCACATCTAAGAATCTGATAACATGAAATTTGAGGCATGACTCATGAACCGTAGAAATTGATTTAACTTTTATATACCGACAGTGTAAAGTTGTTCTACACTATCGGTGAATTTTTTACCTTTGATAGAAGGTTAGTCACCGCCTTTTATCAGGTTACCAACTAATGGTTGCGATAGAGATTTCACAATAAGTACCTTATAAGGGTGTAAACATGTCAGTGCACAAAACTTAAACTCCGCAGAAATTAAGCTTGCTAGACTCTCAACTATGGATTTTCTAAGAGTACCTTTGCAAAAGCATCTATGTAAAATGTCTATCAACACAATGGGATGTGACGATGAAGATTCATATTTCAAAAATTGCATCTAATTTTTCAGAAGGAAATCACCTGAACTTCAACAAGACCAGTGCTCTGAGCAATGACGACTTCAATGGTCCCATCGGGTTTAGGTCTCCAGTATCCGCTCTCGGAATGCATAGGTTGTCCGGATTTCAAGTTCCATGTCTTTTGAGAATAAGTTATCACAGGCTGATAAGAAGAAGCAAAATTTAGGCAAAAAAATATTACATGTATAGCAGGGAGCAAGGAATTCTAATGAAAGGATTCAAAAAATGCAAGAATGCAACACTTGGAACTTGAACATGTGAGTTAAAACAATTTTGAACCCCATTTGTCACAAGATTCCCTCTTTTTAGGGGGACTCAAACAATGTGTATATATATACAAAAGAAAAAAAAACTTTATTTTTACCCTACGTGCATATTACTCCCTCCGTCCCATTTTTATAATACTATTTGACTAGGCATATTTGAAACTTATGATCTAAAACAAAGCCATAAATATTTATGTGATGGTGCCAAGAGTTCATCACGCCAAAAAGGACTCACTAAGACGGATCACTAACTAATACTAAAAGAACTGTCTTTTCTGTATACTTTCCCCTTTTCCCCTCTTCCATCGTAAAATTGAGAAATTTAAAGTTAAACTATTTCTACATATAAAATAATGTCATTAATTCAAGATAGACTAAAAAGTAAACATCATCCCACAAACTGGTACAGAGGAAGTAGATAAAAAAGAGCCCCAAAATTTTAACAAATTGTAATGAATCCGAACATAAAAATTGAACCCATCAAAGTTAAATCCTAGATCGACATAACAAAACCTAACCTTGTTGAGAGAGTGTGAAAAGTGGAGCTCGGGGAAAAAGGACTTACTCGGAATCACTAACTAATACTAATACAATATATAGGGTTTGTTTGATTGGGAACAAATTATCCTGGGTTAGCTTATCTCCGGATTAGTTATCCCGAGATTGTTATTCCATCCTCAATATGGGATAAAATTAACACAACAATCCGGGGATAACTATCCCAGGATAAGTTATCTCGTGATTTTATCCCTACCAAACATGATATAAACTCAGCCTAAGATTAATCCCGAGATTAGTTATCCCTTATCCCACGTACAAAACTAGCCCTAATAGTCTAATATGATAGAAAAGAACCAGTTTTTTAGTATACTTTCCTCCGTTTCATCCTAAAATGCGAAATTTATAATTAAATTACTTCCGAATATAAAAATGTGTCCTTCTAGAAACCAGATTGAAAGGGAATCACACAAACTGGGACATAGGAAGTAGATAAGAAGATAACAAAAAAATTCCAACACGTACTACCTCTGTTTCAATTTGTTTATCTTACTTTCTATGTAGACAATGTTAAAAAGATGCATCTTTACTTTTTGGCAACCCTTTAAATCTAATTATCCACGTGACATGTTTTAAGACCATAAAATTAAAGCACATTTCAGTACATTCTATGTAAGATCACGAGATTCAAAAAGTCACTTCCAATTTCTTGAACTCCGTGACAAATCAAAATTAGACAAACAAATTGAATAGTTTGATCCCATAATTTCAAACTCCAAACCCATAGAATTTAAATCCTGAATGGACGCAAATGGAACCTAACCTTGTTAGGGGAATGAGAAAACTGTAGTTCTTCAGAGTAATTGAAGGAAGAAATAGTTGGGAAAAAGCCTTCTCCTTCACCTCTCCAAGTACCAAGAAGGTCAGATAAAGGTTTTACTACCGGATGCACCATTTTTTCCAATTGATTCACTGTGCCCTCTGCCATTTTTAGCTGCTTCTGTTTACTTCTTTTACCTGACACAACTGTTGGATTCACCTATACATAAATAAAAGTGTACATTGGTTTGTCTAAGTAAATAAGTACTGTTTGGGCGGCTACTTTAAAGTACATGAGTAGACCAAGTAAGTGTTTTGTTCCAATTTAGAATAAAAGGACAAAAATGGTCCCTTATGTTTGAGTGTTAGTTCAAAATAGTCACTTAAGCATGAAATTTGTGATAGTATCGAATATAAGTCCCGTTAAGAAAAGAATATATGTGAGTCATTTCTTTAACGGTGGAATACATGTGTGCCACTTTTTGAAAAAAATACTATATGACTTAACAAATAAAAGCTCTTAATTATTTTATTTAGCTTAATTTTAACTAATTATAATTTATAGTTTCTTTTATCAATTAAATACAATTCATGACCTCTTTTTTTTATTTTTTCTCTTTCTCTGTCTTCTATTTCTCTTTCTTCTTTTTTTTTCTTTTTCAGTTTTTTTTCTTCTTTTCCTTTTATTTCGTTTTTTCTTTCTTTTTCCTTTTTTGTTCATTTTTTTCTTTTCATTTTTTTATTTTTTCTTTTTTTCTTTTCCATTTTTTTTTCTTTTTTCTTTTGCAGTCTTTTTTTTTTTTTTGTATTTTTTTTCTTTTTTTGTTCTTATTTCGTTTTTTCTTTTTTGTCATTTTTTCATTTTTTTTGTATTTTTTTTATTGTTTTATTTTATATTTTATATATTTTTTATATTTTATATTTATTTGTATCATCCTATATATTTCAAATAAATTTATTACTTGTATTTGAATAGTTTAGTCATGAATATGTATAATTTATTATTTATATTTGTATACAAACAAGTATATGGATTAATTGTATTTGTTTGAGTCTAAAATATACAAATATACAATGTATCTTTCAATACAAATGTATCATTAGTAATTGTATGTCAAATTTATCATTTGTACATAAACAAGTATCATTTGTATGCGTATGGTTCAAGTTGTATAAACATGTATCATTTGATACAAATGTAACATTTGTATTTGTATAATTTAGCTTTATCATTTGTATTGTTCAATTTGTATCAATAAAATACAATTCGTATCAATGAATATAAATACAAGTGTTCATAGAAAGAAAAATAATAATTCTTTTTCAATTGTTTAAAAATACAGATGATGTTGTGAACTATAAATTCAAATACAAACAAATGAAATTACAATTACAAATACAATATGCGGTCAACTTACAAATACAAATACAAAATAGTTTTTTAAAAATACAAGTGTATCGATGAAAATAGAATACAAATACAAATATAAACAAAATGAAATCATAAAATACAAATACAATATGCAGTCAACTATAAAATTCAAATACAAAACAGTTCTTTAAAATAGAAGTGTGAATTGTATAAAATATAAATGATGGTGTGAACTATAAAATACAAATACAAGTGTGACCTATAAATAAATACAAATGTGAACTATAAAATAAAAATACAAGCACGAACTATAAAATACAAATACAATTGTATCAACGAATATAAAAATATAAATAATGGTGAGAATACAAATACAATAAGCGATTATGATATTTTCGTTATCATGCATGGCTTGTGCTCGACGTAGCCATATTTTTCAAAAATACAAATAATATAAAATAGAACAAAAAAATGAGAAAGAAAAAAATATAAAAAAGAAAACCAAAAAAAAAAAAAACCAAAAAAAAAAAGAAGAGAACCTAGAGATAGAAGAGAGAGAAAAAAAGAGAAAAGAAAGAAACGAAAAAAAAATAGAAAGAAAAAAAAAAAAGAAGAAAAACAAAAAAAAAAGGGGAAAACACGAAAAAGAAAAAATATACAAAAAAATGAAAAAGAAAATACAAAAAAAAAAAGGAAACTAAAAAGGGAAAAAAGAAAAAAGAAAAAAAAAAGGAAGAGAAGTAGAGGCTTGATATAGAAGAGAGAAAAAAAAACGAAAAAAAGAAAAAAATTTAATCCGTGACCGGAACATTATAGGATTATACTACGATTCAAGATTTTGAATGAAAGGAAAAATTTCAAAAATGATAGATCTATCTAAAAGATTCCTCTTAAAAAATTTCTCAGTTATATTGTTGTAATCTCTCAAATTCTACTACTATAAAAAAAAAAAGAAAAAAAAAAAGGGGTAAAATGACTACTTTCTTCACTAAATTATTCAATGGAAAACTTTGGTGTATCTTTCCACTGTTGTATTTTCCTCCTTGCTTGCATTTGTGGTATGTATGCATCTAGAATTGCTCTTTGCTTTTCATAATCAATATTCCTTCTCTTTGTTCTTAGATTTTGTATTAAACTAAGAGGAGATTAAATGGTAATTTAGTGGTAGATGACAATTATAGAAGATCAACGCATTCAAAAATTATGTGATTTTTTTTACATTTGCTTAAAATATTGTTGGCTGAGTTATTTGATACTTTGTTGTTGGGAGGTACTGGTATACACACAAACACAAACTGATCCTAACTCCTCAATTATGTTTCCAACCCCCAACCCCACCCCCACCCCAAAAAAAAGAATCGGGCAAATCTTGATTGTATTCCATTAATTATTTGTATATATATTCTTAAAAGAAACACATAATTTGGTCTAAATTAAGTTATTGCATTCGACTGAAACCCTAACCACCTGCACTATACTCGATTTTGCAGGCATGTTGGTAATGACACAAGTGAATGCTCAGACTGATGTATGTGAATGGCGCTCGGATGGTGCGGGTACTCCTTGTCCGCAAGAGGCACCAATTTGCGACAAACTATGCCGCAAAAATACTGGTAGTACGTATGTTGGTTCAAGGTGTGAGGATGAAGGTCTAGGACAAACTACTTGTGTGTGCAGCTACAATTCCCCTATTCCTTGTCATTAGAACTTGTATAATTTTGATTTGTAGGATGTTCTAAAATAAATAAATTACATGATCAGATGAATGAGAAAGTGATGTTTTGATCTGAATTTTTCTTGTATTTGTAATTCCAACGCTAAAAATCGTATCCCTGTTTCCCTGCATTAAAAGTAAAATTACTAGTAAACGTATACAAATGTTGGAAATTTTCAAGTTTAATATTCAAGGCTTTCACCTTTAAATTAGGTTATGAGAAAACCTAACAATCTAATCTTAGACCAGTACCTTTTATCTATAAACACCACTTTGTTTAGCACAAGCGTTTTACTTGCAGTGGCGACTCCTTCATCGAAAAAAGTTTTGACACTAATGAGATCAATCAATCAATTTCGCCTCAAACTCAAATTGTTTAACTAATAAAAGGACATTTGACGAAAACCAGAAGTAATGGTAAGTTCGCAATTTCAGTCCTAACTAATCGATAGTATTACATGTATATATGGATCTTTGCATCCATTGTTTTGTATTGGCTCCAAGGGAGTTTTAACATTTTCAGTATTTTTATCTCATATTTGGTCTAATTTTTTCTTTCTTACCACATTCCATCGTCATATTTTGCACCGATATGTGCATCTGAATGTCCACGTAAGATATGGTGGATCGTACTAGATGACTTTCCTCATATTATCATTTATATTTGTGCTATATGCACCCATTTTAGGGTTCGACCTCTAATAATACTCCAACAACAACTATGCCTAAGTACACAGTGAGTTGGGATCAGCTATATGAATCCTTAATTAGTAACCATGCTTATCCATTTAAACTCTTCGTAGACCAACATTATACCAAATAAAAATAAAAGTAAAAGAATATTAAAGTTCTCTGTATCTTTGCTGGCGTTAGTGTACAACCTCTAATAAGAAGTTCAAAATAAATAAGATGAGCTGAAATTAGCAATTTAGCCATATGCTACATTTGTTTCTTCTAAAATTGAAATTTTCTCTTGTGTCTCAGAACTATACAGTGGAAGTTCCTCTCTAAATCTCCTCTTTCTAATATCTAAGTCTACTACTTTACAAAAAAATTTGTGCAAAAGAATTTGCACTTTGATATAATTCATGATCTCAAGCGGGATGTGAGATCAACGAACACGTCTTCTTTGCAAGGTATTGTGAGACCACCCATTGAATGATCGAAGCCAAACTCTTCTTCAGATTGAGCTAACAAGTCTTGAAATAAAGGCTGGCTCAAGTAAGATATTGGCACGATGAATCTCTTCTTCTTGCTCTCTCCTACATATACTGCACAATGACCTTTGGGAACACCTCCGGAATTTGAAAACTTCCTCAAGATTTTAGTACCTTGAATAAGCGGACTCATTTTGATACCCATTGTGAGATACTTTTGTAACTTTACAAAGATCTGAATAAAGAACAGAGGATTTTTAGAAATACACAAGTGAAAGTTTGTTGCAAGTCTGGAGACTAGTATGTGTTGTGTATATATATACAAGTTTATAACAAGTTTCATATCCTACTATTTAGTGGTGGTCAAGAGATATTGGTGAGAGACAATGGCACATGAAGTTTCACATGGCTTTGCTTACTCTCTAAAGTATTCAGACCACAAATTTTGTTGAATAACAAGACTAGGCCCCTCTTCTTCTCATGATTTTGTAACAAAGGACACTCTTTGAATAAAATCCACAAGAAGAACATGGTCTTGCTTCTCACCAGCTGTTGGTCATTTAATGATTTGGAATTACTGGCATTGGTTAGAAGTACCAAATAAGAGTTGATATTATAGCTAATAGGCCTAACCGGTTGTTGATCAAACTGAAGAATGGAAGAAACTTATTACTCATCTTTTATATTCAAACTAGCTTCATCCACAAATCTCAGGCCCCATATTAACATGGCCAACAGGCAACATCACATGGCTTTGCCTTCGGTGGTTAGTGACAAAAACTTCAGCTCCAACTCAAGGCTTGTCCATAGCCGTTTATATAAATAACCCCCCTTCCGTGATCCTTTTTCATCATCAAGCACAAGTATTATCTATTCAACCATCAAATTGTTCTAAATTTCTAATATACTTTCTTGTTTCCAATCTTCCAAGAAAAATGGCAATGATCAGTGCTAAGAAACTCATCAAGATGGCGAGGAGATGGCAGAAGTTTGCAGCCAAGCAGAGGAAGAGGATTTCATTTCCAAGAAATGGCAGTAATGCAGACAGTTGCAGTACATCCTCATCCTCTATGGTTGAAAAAGGCCATTTTGTAGTCTATACAATTGATCAAAGGCGCTATGTATTTCCCTTGACTTACCTTGAAAATGAGGTGGTTAGGCAACTTTTAAGTATGTCCGAAGAAGAATTTGGACTACCGAGTGGTGGCCCTATTACATTACCATGTGATTCAGTCTTTATGGACTACGTCATTTCGCTAATAAAAAAAGGCGTAGCTGCTGGAGATGTTCTCAAAGCATTGCTCCTCTCAATTCCGTCATGTTGCTGTTCAACTTTCTCTTTGCACCAAGGATGTGGAAACCAACAGCTTCTTGTTTGTTGAATCGTAATCAACTTTTTCTCATAACATGCTAGCTCAAAATAGTTTTAGATAGGGCAGAGACTGAAGAACAAAATTGTAAATATATCGCAGCATACAGATTGAATATTATTTTCTCAGAAAATTTACCATATCCACGGCTTTCACTTTTACATTTGCTTATGAGAAGACCTAACAATCTAATCTTTGATTGGTACCTTTTAAAATAAACTCACCATCAGCATATTTAAAAGAAAATCGTTGAACAAAATAAGATGTCAAGAACATTTTTGTACATAGGTTTCCTTGGTGAACCATTTATGGTTCTTCACCTCGTCAACATAGATTAGGACATTTTGTGTACTTTCAGAAGCAATTAGGTAATAAAAAGTTTATGAGATAACAAGTCTTGAGATCTAAAGGCGCAGAGACAAGTATGATATTGGAACAACTGCATACATCTTGAAAATTCGATTAGATTGAATAAGTGGAGTCATTTTGATTCCATTATTTCAAGATATGATTTTTAACTCTAAAAGATGATCTATGAATAAACAAGAAACAAATAATCTTGCGAAATTCATAGAAAAGGAGAGCTTTTTTGCACCGTGTTCTGCTCAAATACATTGTCCATGTGTTACTGTATAAGTTTATGGCAAGTCTCATTCAAAAGTTTAGTAGTCAAGACACTGAACTTGTGAATAGTAGGGCCAATTGCTTCTCATAACTTGGTATCAAGGACATCCTTAAAAGTTAAAGCCATAAGTATAGATAAAGCTGATGACTTGGTTCCGCTACGTAATTTCTTGTTACTTATCACAAATGCCATTCTTATTCCGCTAAATGATACTTTCTTGGAAGTGCAAATTTGAACCACACAGTGCAACTGTTGCATGCAGGGGCTTAATTAATTTGTTTAGCATATAAATTTTATAAGAATTAGGGAATTGTTATAGCAAGTACTACCAAAAAAGTGATTAATCAGAACTAGCACTTCTGCTGTTCATAAATTGATCATGGAAAATATTTCTAGATTCTTGTGTTTCTGAACTATACAGTGGAAGTTCCTCTCTAAATCTCATCTTTCTAATATCTAAGTCCTACTTTACAAAATTTCATGTGCAAGAGAATTTACACTTTGATACAATTCATGCTCGCAAGCGGGATGTGAGATCAACGAACACATCTTCTTTGCAAGTTATTGTGAGACCGCCCATTGGATGATCGAAGCCAAACTCTTCTTCAGATTGAGCTAACAAGTGTTGAAATAAAGGCTGGCTCAAGTAAGATATTGGCACAACGAATCCCTTATTCTGGCTCTCTCCTACATATACTGCACAATGACCTTTGGGAACACCTCCGGAATTTGAAAATCTCCGCAAGATTCTAGTACCTTGAATAAGGGGACTCATTTTGATACCCATAGTAAGATAATTTTGTAACTTCAAGTGATGACTTAAAAGAAAGAATAAAGGATTTTTAGAAATACACAACAAGTGAGACTTGTGTTTTGCATAAAAAACTTTCTATGTATATATATACAAAGTTAGTGATAAATTTCATATCAAAATTTAATGGTGAAGAGAATTTGGTGGCCATACTTGAGAGACAATGGCACATGAAGCTTCACATGACTTAGCTTACTTTGTTATTATCTAAAGGTCACCTATCTACAAGACAAAGAAGAGGGAAGAACATGATTTTGTTGGGGATAAACCCCGGCACAGAAATAATATTTGCGGTAATAACAGCGGAATAATAACGTAGCACCGTAATGCGGTAATCAACAAAAAAAAGGAATAACAAGGACACAAATATTTTAACGTGGAAACCCTTCTGAATAAGGGAAAAAACCACGGGCCCGAGAGGAGCAAAATAATTCACTATAATGAGGAATTTTTACACTTTGTAGGTCCGAGTAAATACTCTAGGAACCACTACACTCAAAAGAAATAACCCTCTTTTGATTTTTCCACCTCACTATAATACCTCTCACACTCTCTATTTTTTCTCACACACTATTTTCTCACACTCTCTATGAGATGCTCTCCACAACTAGTTCTTAGTTGTTGTTTTTGGGTGTGTTCCAAATGAGGAAATGATGCCTCCTATTTATAGGAAATATGGTCAACCTATCATCCAATCAAAATGCTTGGATTTGTTGCAAGTTGTGCAACTTGACAATTTGCAAATCTTGCTTGGATTGGTTGCAAGTTGTGCAACTTGACAATTTGCAAATCTTGTTTGGATTTGTTGCAAGTTGTGCAACTTGACAATTTGCAAATATTGCTTGGATTTGTTGCAAGTTGTTCAGCTTGGCAATTTTCAAATCTACCCACAACAAGCTTATACAAGTTGGCAAATTGTCACCTACCAAAAAACAAGTGTTGTTGCCCACAAGCTACTTGTATTTTGTTATTCATTTTTATTTTCCTTTTCTATTAAATGGGTATGGACACTATCAATATCCCCCTCCATACCCATTAATCGGAAGGAGATAGCATCGAGCTTCTAGTTTGAGTGCATGCCGACAAGTTCCTTACATAACTCAAACTTGTCTCTTGGCACCACCTTGGTCAGCATATCCGAAGGATTCTCACTTGTAGGGACCTTCTTGACCTACATAGATCCGTCCTCTAGCTTTTCCCGAATCTAGTGATATCTCACGTCTATGTGTTTTGTCCTTGCATGATACATGGAGTTCTTGCTCAAGTCTATTGCACTTTGACTGTCACAATAGACGCATACGCCTTTTGATGCAAGCCAAGCTCTTGAAGGAACCGTTTCAGCCATACCATCTCTTTGCCAGCTTCAGTAGCTGTAATATACTCCGCTTCAACTGTAGATAGTGCAACACACTTCTGCAACCTCGACTGCCATGATATAGCTCCCCCTGAAAAGACAAACAAATATCCAGTAGTGGATTTTCGATTATCAAAGTCACCTGCCATATCAGCATCGGTATAGCCCTTCAAGATTGGTTCAGATCCTCCAAAACACAAATAGTCTCCAGAGGTACCTTTCAGGTACTTGAGTATCCACTTGACTGCTTCCCAGTGTTCTTTTCCAGAATTTTCAAGGAACCTACTAACAACACCAACTGCATGAGCAATATCTGGTCTAGTACACACCATTGCATACATCAAACTCCCGAACGCTGAAGAATAAGGAATTTTTTTATTTTTTATTTTTTTTTGGGGCCAAATAAGACCATCAGGTCTTTTTATTGAAAAGGAAAAAACTGTACATAGGTTGTTTTAGGCCCAAAGAAAAGCCCAAAACTAAAGAAGTCCAAAACAAGAAAAGGAAGCAAAAATCAGAAACATGTCAACAAAGGAAAGCTAAGAGATAAAAAAATGCAAGAAAAGAAAAGAAACGCCTCTTCATCTTCTTTCTCTCAATCGCACCAGTCAATGAAATGACATTAACAATGAAGAGGCGATGAGGAAAGGGGAGAGAAAAGACAGTTGCATCTCTGTAGTTGTTGCTGCTTAATCTAAGGAGATAACCGAGTGGTAGTGATTTCATTAAGGACACTCAAAACTTCTCACGAGTGCCATGATATCAGCTCCATTGAAGACTTCTTCTGCTCGATTATACCAGATCTGAGCTACATCTATAAAGATAAGTGGTTAATCTCCCCCTTTTTAGCTCAACAGTACTATGTCGTGATTTACTCTAATTCCTTCTTCCCTGCAGGTTGAGCCTTAACAAAGGCTAATACCACTACAAAGGAAAAAGAAACTGGAGCTCCTCACCACTAGATAGATCTGAGATGTTGTTGCTGATGCTGCTGTTGTTGTTGAAAACAAGGTTAGAAGCCCTGACCATTTTCTAATCCTTAATGCTCGGAACCTTGTTGAACGCATGTTGTTGGTCTCGACTATATATGCTTGCTTGATTGTTGAACTTGATCCTTCAGTTAAGAACTTGTAGTGAAACCCCTATTTTGGTAATTTTTTATTCTGAGGTTAGGGGTCTGCTCTTTATCTAATTTTGCCAAAGCTTTTCCCTTTGATGGTAATTCCTGAAAACATGTATATATAATGTCATTTGATCCTGCAAAAACGAAAATCTGGTTAGCTAAAAAATCAGCAAGGGTGTTGCCCTCTCGGAAAATGTGTTTCACTCTGACATCCAATCCTGCTCTCAACCTATTTATCCTTTTCACCTCCAAAACAATGCCCCAGGGCACCTCCCATATCCCATCTAGAACTCTTTTAAGAGTTAAGGAATCAGTTTCAAGAATCAGAGGAAGTAGTTGGTGCTGAATGTAGTATTCCAAACCCCTTCTCAATGCAATTACTTCAGCCCTTAGGACAGGTTCCTCCTCTAACATAAAAGATTCTGCATGGACCAGCTCCCCTTCATCATCTCTAATACAAAATGCTCCAGTACTAGGCCCATTTTGACCTTTAACTGCACCATCAGAATTACATTTGTAGGATCCCAAATCAGGCAATCTCCAAAACACAATCTTACAGTCTACACTTAGTGTGTAATCCTGAAAAAAATAAATTATTTGTGGCCAATCAGAAGGAATCTCCTGCAACCAAGGATAACAAAATTTGGCTAAGTGGTATAGGTTCCGATTAATCTCCAACACCATACTCTGAAAAGACCTTTTCCCACCATGAGATATAATGTTTCTTCTCTTTCAAATTTGCCAAGTGATAAAAGCTGGAACAGCCTTATATAAAGGCTTGAGCTTGACTGCACAATCACCATTCCACCATTTAACAATTGTGTCTTTAAGTTGTAAAAAAGGACCTTGAATATCAACATTAGATGCAAAAACAGTCCAAAGTCTATTAGACATGGGACAGGTCACAAAAAGATGATCAATTATTTCTTGCACTGAACTGTTGCAGCAGCAACACAATACCTCACCCACCACTTTGATCTTAACAAGGATTTCACCTATTGGGATTTTCTTTTTCCACAACCTCCAAAGAAAGAAAGAAAATTTAAAAGGTACTCCTTTTGTCCAAATTTTCTTAAAGAAATCAAGTTTATTTCCTGCCTGCCTTAGGACTTCCCAAGCACTTCCAACAGAGAACTTTCCAGAACTACTGAGCATCCACCTAGGAGTATCCCACTCCTCAGAAACTCCTACTTCACCCAGCACATTGTGAATATGATTACAGACTTCCTTAGGGAAAATCTGATTTAGGATATTATCATCCCAATTACCTTGAACCAGCAACTGCCTGACCTCCTCATAAGAATAATTACAAGGATGAAAAATAGGGAGATAATAATGTAGAGCACCTAGCTGTGTCCAATTGTCAAACCATACGCTGGAAAGACCACACTTTGGTTCCCACCATATTTCTTGATCTATACAATCTCTTGCTTCTAGCATAAATTTCCAAGTCTGAGATCCCCCTCTCCATTCAACAATTTGAGGACAGTGCCTCTTGCAGTATTTATTCCACATAAAAGTAGTCCATAAAGTATTTTTGGTTCTAAAATTCCACCAAAGCTTTGCAGAGAATGCTTTGGATACATCAAATAAGGATCTAAAACCCAAACCCCCTTCATCTTTAGGCATACAAATTTCTGACCAAGATACCCAATGCCTCCTTCTCCCATCTTCCTTGAAATTCCACAAAAATTTAGCAAACATTCTATGCAGATCATGAATAACACATTTTGGAGGTGTTATTGCAGATAAGAGATAAATGGGAATACTCTGCAACACATGATTAATCAATACTACTTTGCCACCAAAAGATAATAACTTACCTTTCCAGACCTAAAGTTTATTTTGCACTTTCTTCACCAACTCTGTAAAATGGCTCTTCCTTTTCCTTGCATGTCCAATTGGACAACCAAGGTATGTTAAAGGGAATTTGCCTCTTGTAAACCCAGTACAGTCTTCCACTTCTTGAATAATAGAATGAGCAGTTTTACTAAAAACAAAGAAAGAACTTTTTTCTTTATTAATTTTCTGACCTGACTGCTTTTCATATTCTCCCAAAGTCTGCATGATCAATTCCATAGTCTTCTTCTCTGCAGCAGCAAAAATGATGGTATCATCAGCATAGGCAAGATGATTAATATCATCACTCCACTTAGGCATCCCAAATCTTCTGAAATTCTAATTAGCAAATAGGTTATTTAAAGCTCTTGATAGAACCTCAGCAGCCAATATGAATAAAGCAGGGGAAAGGGGTCTCCTTGCTTGACCCCCCTAGTAGAGTGAAAGAAACCATGAGCTTGCCCGTTAATAAGAACATAATACCAATTATTAGCCCCTAATCTCCACACTTTATCCACTACACAATTGTCAAACCCCATTTTCTCGAGAACTTTGATCAAAAACCTCCAATCAACTCTATCATAGGCTTTAGTCATATCAAGTTTAATCACAACATTTGCAGGTTTACCTCTCTTTTTGATGTCAGAAACAATCTCCTGGGCCAATAGAACATTCTCAATGATATTTCTCCCTTTCACAAAGCCAGATTGATTAGGAGAAATAAGCATTGGAAGAAATCTTTCCATTCTATCATGAAGCACCCTAGAAATGACCTTGTTAAGAAAATTACTTAAAATAATAGGTCTCATATCAGAAAAGAACTGCACCACTTGCTTCTTTGGCAATAAGACCAAATTAGTATGAGTAATCGATTTGGGAAGAGTATAACCATCAAAGAAAGCCACCACCACCTTAATCACATCCCTGCCTACAATATCCCAACAAGTCTGATAGAAGTGACCAGTTAAACCATCAGGGCCACTAGCACTATCCCCACTCAGTTCAAAAACAACTTTTTTAATTTCCTCCTCAGTAGGACTAGCATTAAGAAAGTTGTTATCTTCAGTAGTAATCAAAGAGGGGATATGCTGAATTAAAGTGAAAATACCAGAATTCAACCCAGAGAATTGAGCCTGGAAAAAATTGACAGCTTCAACAGCTATTTCTTCTGAATCTTCTGCCCAGGTCCCATCAGCTTTAAGAATTCTCTTTAATTGTAATCTCTTTCTTCTCCCATTAACAAGACTGTGAAAGAATCTAGTGTTCCTATCCCCCTCAGAAAACCACTGAACACCAGTCTTTTGTCTTCAAAACTCTTCTTCAAAATGAAGGTATCTTTTCAGTTCAGCCTGAGCTTGTTGCAGAATGGCTCTATTTGAAGTAGTAGGATGTTCTTCAAACAAACCTTCCTTGATTCTAACAATGTCTTCTCTTATCACCAACTGTTTGAAAATATCCCCAAATCTTAACTTGCTCCATGCAGACAATGCCATTTTGGTTCTCTTCATCTTCTGTTTTAAACTAATGAAAACATCATCAGTTTCTTCTGCCACCCAATTATCCCTCACCACATCTTTAAAGTCTTCTTTTTCAGTCCAAAATTTTAAGAATCTGAAGGATTTTTTAATATTAAAAGAAACTCCACCACATCTCAGTAATAGAGGTGCATGATCAGACCCAGTTCTTGCCAGGTGTTCCAACTCAACATTTCCAAACAAACCAAAAAAAATTTGATTGACCATTAGTCTATCAAGCCTTTTAAAAATACATTCAGAATCAGCCCTGCCATTCCACCAGGTGAAAGGACTTCCTTTGAAGTTTATGTCAAACAATTCACACGAATTTACACAAAAGGCAAAATCCTCATATTCATGAGGATATACAGGAAGACCTCCAATTTTCTCCTCATCATTCAATATTACATTGAAATCACCACCTACTAACCAAGGAAGCCTCATATTTTTACTCAAAGAGTAAATGTCATCCCACAGATTTAATCTCTCCAAAGCTGAACATTTAGCATACACAATTGTGGAGACAATAACTTCCCCAGTATTCTGAAAAGTTAACTGCAAAGAAAGTTGTTGGTCAGAATCAGATAGAACTTTAACTTGGATATTCTCTTGAATGAACACCCAGATCTTGCCATTTTCATTGTAGTTTGCATAATGCATTCCCAATATTCTTTTGTACTTCTGAATATGTCTTGAATGTTGAAAAGGCTCCATTAGTGCAATGAGGAAGAACTTGTGATGTCTGTGAAGCATTTGAACCCTATGGAAAGCATTTTGGGTTCTGACTGATCTAATATTCCATACAAGTGCTTTCCGATTCATTTATAAATGGATTTGGCATTTCTTTTAAGGATAACTCTTGTGAGCTTTTCAGCATTATTTTTATTCTTTCTTCCTTTTGACTGAACATCTGGTGATATATCTGCCATTTTCAAAGCATGATTCAGATTAGGTTGGTTTTGATCTTCTTCTGCATCTTCCTTGCTCGCCCCATCATCAACTTGCACCTGTTGTTGAGTACTTTTCTCATCCAACTTGTGTGAAACAATATTATGCAGGGTCTTCACAGGGGAATCATCTGATAAAGCCACAATAGCTTGAGGTGATGGATCAGTCAACCCCACCACCTCCATACTCTGCTCCACCATTTGTGAAATGACCTTCTCAACTTCTGTAATCTGTTGTTGTTGTTGCCCCTGATTATCCTTTTTTTCATTGTCTTGCAACTCACTATAAACCTTATTGGACTACTTATTTTCTTCCCTTGCATTATTATCAACTAGCTGCTGATTCTGTTGCTGATTCTGCCCTTGTTTATTTCTTTCTATTGCTGCTGATGAATCCTCAATGATTATTTCTTGTATATTTTCTTTATCTGTTGAAATGTTAACATCTTCTGTTGTGTCTGCTGTAGTAATCATATTCTCTTTCTCCTCCTTTGTTGTAGGACACATCTTCTTGATCAACTTCAGATGACCCGCAAGAGGTGTGCTAACAGCTTTAGCACTTTTCATGTTAAAGTGTTCGAGTACACGTTAAATGTACTTATCCTGAGATAGCCACAACTTTCTGTTTACTCGTTCTCGAACAATCTTCATCCCCAGAATTTGTTGTGCTAGGCCCAAGTCCTTCATATCAAATGACTTGAACAAATCTCCCTTCAACTTGACAATCAGCTCTTTGTCCTGTCCTACAACTAGCATGTCATCCACATACAACAACAAAATAATAAAGTTGTTGTCAGAAAATCTTTTAAAGTATACACATGGATCAGAATAGTTCCTTGTGTAAGTTTGAATTTGCATGAATGAGTCAAACTTTTTGTACCACTGCCTCGGTGCCTGCTTCAACCCATAAAGACTCTTATTCAGTTTACACACCATGTGTTTCTTTTCAGCTACTTCAAATCCTTCTGGCTGCTTCATATAAATTTCCTCTTCCAAATCTCCGTGAAGAAATGCAGTTTTCACATCTAACTGCTCCATCTCAAGATCTAGGCTAGCTGTTAAGCTCAAAATGGTTTGAATAGAAGTCATTTTGACAACAGGTGAAAAAATTTCAGCAAAATCAATACCTTTCTTCTGTTCGAAGCCTTTTACCACCAATCGAGCTTTGTATCTGACCAGCTTGTTATTTCCATCTTACTTGATTTTAAAGACCCACTTGCACTTAAGCGATCTT
Source organism: Capsicum rhomboideum (assembly GCA_031232105.1). Classification (NCBI taxonomy): domain Eukaryota; kingdom Viridiplantae; phylum Streptophyta; class Magnoliopsida; order Solanales; family Solanaceae; genus Capsicum; species Capsicum rhomboideum. The sequence goes on from CP124707.1 coordinate 52,491,958, forward strand.
TTACCTTTTGGAAGTTCAACCATCTTGTACGTGCCATTTTTCTGTTGAGATTCCATCTCTTCTTGCATGCCTTTCATCCACTGGCTCTTTTCTGGATGGGACAACACCTCCTTAAGACTTTCTGGCTCCCCCTCATCATTGATAAGGACATACTCTGAGGAAGGGTACTTGGATGACTCTACCCTTTGCCTTTCTGATCTCCTCAGAGGTTGAGATTGATCTTCTTGATTAGGTTACTCCACTTGCTCGGTATAATCACCAAGTTGCTCCCCCTGCTCGACAATCTCATCAGGTTGCTCCCCCTACTCAGCAACCTCATCGGTTGTACTTTCTGCACTTCTGGGATGGCTAGAAGTAGAAGGAATGGTAATAAGGTTGGGGACTATACCATTCTATTTCTTGTCCTTCAGATCATCAGCAGTTCAGACTTTACTTTCTCGGAAGACTACATCTCTGCTTCTGATGATCTTCTTCTTTACAATATCCCACAATCTGTACCCGAACTCTTCATCTCCATATCCGATGAATATGCAGGGAGCCGATTTATCATCCAGCTTTGTTCTCTGCTCCTTAGGTACATGTGCAAAAGCTCTGCAACCAAACACCTTTAGATGTGAGTAGGACACCTCTTTATTGGTCCAAACTCTCTTTGGAATATCAAACTCCAATGGAACTGATGGACTGCGATTGATCAGGTAACATGTCGTCTGAACTGCTTCACCCCAAAATGACTTAGGCAGTTTAGCCATTCTGAGCATGCTTCTCACCTTCTCGACAATGGTGTGATTCATCCGCTCAGCTATACCATTGTGTTGTGGGGTTCCAGGAACTGTTTTCTCATTTCTGATCCCATGACTTGAACAGTACCCTTCAAATTCCCTTGAAGTGTACTCACCTCCATTGTCAGTGTGGAGACGCTTTAGTTTGCGACTCGTCTCTCTTTCCACCAGAGCATGAAACTTCTGGAATACTTGAAACACCTGATCTTTGGTTTTCAAGATATAAACCCACAATTTTCGTGAAGCATCATCAATAAAAGTAATAAAATATTTGTTATCGCCCATCGATTCTACCTCCATTGGACCACAAACATCCGAATATACCAAATCAAGTATATTCAACTTTCTTTCAGACGATGTCTGAAATGAGACTCTGTGTTGCTTACCAAACAAACAGTAGCCACATGGTTTTGCCATCGTACCTTTGGCAAAAGAGATGAGTGATTTCTTGGCGAGAATCTGCAATCCTTTCTCGCTCATATGACCTATTCTTTTGTGCCACAAATCAGTAGAAATCTCTTCTCGAGCCGCATTCAATTCACCTCGGCATATTTCTGCATTTGTCCTGTACAACGTGCCACGAGCAACTCCTTTTGCAATCTCCAATGCTCCCTTGGTGAGTCTCCATTTTTTATTTGCAAAATAGTTCTCGTACCCATCTCAGTCTAAAGCAATTCCCGAGATCAAGTTCAACCGCAAATCAGGTACATGGCGCACGTCTTTCAGAACTAATGTGCATCCCATATTAGTATTGATACTAATATCTCCGATAGCCACAATCTTTGAGTAACTTATGTTACCCATTTTCACAGTATCAAAATCACCTGCTACATATCTGCAGAATAGATCCATTACAGGTGTAGCATAGTAAGATGGTGCTGTATCAACCACCCATTCCGACTCTAGACCTGCCAAATGCATGCACTCCCCTTCATCATTTATGAAGAGAACAACATTATCATTGTTTTGCACTGTGGCAGCCGTGTTGTCTTCATTCTTCTGGCCACTACTTTCACCGTTGCCCTTTTTTAGAATTGGATAATCTCTTTTGAAGTGACCTGGTTGATTGCAATTGTAGCAATTTCTGGCTCTTGATTTAGATCGGACCTTGGACTTTCCCCGACCTTCGGATCTGCCATAGTTACTTGAACTTCTCTGGTGACTCCTGTCTCTACTTTCTGAGATGAGAGCCTGACCATGATTTTCAGGCTTCTTTCTCATCTTCTCATTAAGTAGAAGAGCTGACGTGACATCCTTCAGCTCAATAGAGTCCTTACCATGCAAGATGGTTGTTGCCAAAGTATCATAAGAAGATGGCAACGAGTTCAGGAGCACAATGGCTTTATCTTCCTCATCGATCTTTACCCCGAGGTTAGCCAGCTGCGTGATTAGTCCGTTGAGCACATTTAAATGTGACAAAAAATTCGTACCTTCATCCATATGTAGGGCGTACAATTGCTTCTTTAGGTATAATTTATTTGTCAGTGTTTTGGACATATATAGATTTTCTAACTTTGTCCAAATGTCACATGCACTATCTTCGTCGATGATGTTATTGACCACATCATCTGTTAAGTGCAACCGGATTGCACGAGCAGCCTTTTCATCCATTTCTTCCCAATCCTCAATTTTCATGGATTCGGGCTTTTTGGATATGCCACTTAGTGCCTTGTGTAATCCTTGTTGGATGAGTAGACCCCTCATCCTTCTCTGCCATATTGAGAAACTGCTATCACCGTTAAATTTTGCTACCTCATACTTTACTCCGGATATTTTTATTTCTCCGAGTATAGTACGACCCACCAAAAAAAATTATTTTCGTGAATAAGCAGAACCTGGCTCTGATACCAGTTGTTGGGGATAAACTTCGCCACAGAAATAATATTTGCGGTAATAACAGCGGAATAATAACATAGCACCGTGATACGGTAATCAACAAAAAAAGAAATAACAAGGACACAAATATTTTAACGTGGAAACCCTTCTAAATAAGGGAAAAAACCACGGGCACGAGAGGAGCAAAATAATTCACTATAATGAGGAATTTTTACAATTTGTAGGTCCGAGTAAATACTCTAGGAACCACTACACTCAAAAGAAATAACCCTCTTTTGATTTTTCCACCTCACTATAATACCGCTCACACACTCTATTTTTCCTCACACACTATTTTCTCACACTCTCTATGAGATGCTCTCCACAACTACTTCTTAGTTGTTGTTTTTGTGATAGCGTACAAAATACGGAAACGTAAAATGACATAGAAATCGAGAAAAAAACACGAAAACACGATGGAAACTAAAATGCCGAAAAAGTAAGATAGATAGATAGATTGACACAAACAAAGGAATTCAATGAAACTAAAGGATATATTAAATCCTATAACCTCGAAGGATTGTTCCAATGAAGGCACCTAATCTCCTACGAAGACCTTGAGGGAATCGTAACTCCCTCACGACCACCGTTTCTATACAAGAATCAACATTGGCTTTTCCAAGCCTCCTCACTCACTCTCTCAAAGTGTTTACATATTCAATATCATCTCAAAAGTCCCTAAAAATAATAATGAAACTAGTATTTATAGTTGTTGGCTTTTATTACATTTTATGGGCCAACAAATGACCCATTTAACACAAAACAAGAAGCTGGCCGCTCTGGGCTCCAGGCCCACGCAGATGACCACCTACGGACGCAGGTGGTGGGCGCAGGAGGCATCTGCGACCGCAGGTCACTCACCTGCGCGCGCAGGTGAGGTCGCAGACCACTCCAGTGCGTCGTTGCGCTCTTTTCGACTCTCCAATGCCCCTCCAATGCCCCTCCAATGATTCCCTTGTCTCCAAGCTATCTTTCATACGCTAGATTGCTTTACTTGGAGTGCAAAATGGATGCAAAATGGACCCTCCAACCATATCCATGTGGTCTTGCACTCTTTGTGGTTTGGGTCCCTTGTTGTCGTCCCGGAAATACAAGCCCAAAAAGGTTGACGCCGATTTGGATTGTATCATCCTCCCCTTCTTGAAAAGGATTCGACCTCGAATCCGAACCTTGCAAAATCATAGGGAAAAACAAACAACAACAATTTCCTCATGGCATGAGGGTTAGTGTTAGAAAAATCAATCTTATCATCATGCCAAGGTTGCTCACACTTAATATATAACCAAGAATCCTTTGTGTTTGACACAGAAAGCTTATTGAAAAGGATACAAAGGTCCCGGCTATGACAAATACTAAGAGATAAAGAAACTACAAAGGTCATAATGGCGTCAACAACCCAAGGAGGTAAGATCTCATTCATTTTGGGAGCCATACGACACGATTGTTTCAATACCTCTCCAAGAAACCACACTAAAGGTGGTGCCACCAATGGTTCAAAAATCCACAAGAGTTTGCCGAGGTCAAAGATAGGAGAGACCCATATTATTTCATTACTCAAACAAGTGGACCAACCAAAGAACATACTACCTCCAAATGAGATAATTCCATAACTAGCATGGACATCATCATAAGCTAAGAGGTAATATAGAAAGGAATCAAGAATAGAAATCTCATCCGGGGTATTACTATCTACAAGAATGCCATATGGCTTAAGAGATTTAGCAACTAATACGCTCAAGGATGGACTCAAATCATGTAGGCACACAACACTTTTCCTTTCTATGTAGTTGATGTCTACATAAGATGTTGATTCAACATGGTAATCAATAACATCATATGCAAAAAGGTAACAAAGAAAGGTGCTAAGGACGCTAATCTCATCCAAGGTGTGCTCATGAGTAGGATCACACAAGGAGAGAAAGAGGCATTTCAAGCACATAGAACCTCTCTTTTCTAAACAACTTCCCAAGGGGAAGGAGTTCATCAATGTAATCATGCTACTAGGGACAATGGAGAATCTTTTATACAACAAATGAACCCAAGACAAGTGGTTATCCCAAGAAATTTGATTCCCTCTTTTGATGATAAGCATGCTTCCAAGAGTCCCACTTGACACTTCAAATTGTCTAACCCTATGAAGGTGACAAGAAGTCTTTAACAACCATGGACTCTCCCACAAACAAGTAATCAACTTAGCATCCACAAGTTGTGGTCCACACAACTTAAGCACAAGTGTGTCAATTAAGGATGCAAGTATATGAGTAACACCCAAAAGTGGCAATGACACATTTGCCCTAGGGTCCTCAAGAATGATACCACCTTTGAGAAAGGGGTCATTAATTTCAAACAAGAAATAAAGAAAGGTATCACATAAGTGGAATTCATCCAAGGTGTTTTTAAGAGGAGACTCACTCTTTGACCTACAAGTCATAAAACTTTGGTCAAGGAGGGAAGCACACAATGGCTAATTTTTTTGAACCATTTCATTACTCCCTTTCTTTAATGAACACTCATCGTTGTTGGACATGTCTCCCATACACAACTTGAGTCTACCAAGTGGATTGTAAATCCTCAAGAAAGACTTTACATAGTAGGGAAGGCTACCAACAACCTCATTCAAACTTTGCTTGTCATCTTGACCAAGCACCAAGTTGGGTGTACAAGAACCACCACATTCCAAGAGGTCACCGGGGTCAAATGGAAGAAGTATCCAAGCACATGGGTCAAGACGATACCCATTTTCCCCTGAGGCGTCGGCCTTAGAAATAGACATACCCTCTATACTATAGTTGGAAGTATTATAAGCAAAGGGAGGGTAGAAAAAGGTGTCTCTCAAGTCAACTTCAACTAAGGTGTTTCCATGCATGTACTCATTATTAGATCCAAGATCATTAACATGAGTATCTTCAAAAATGGGACCACTCAAAGAAGAGGAAGAGGTAAATTCTAAGCAAATGACACTTTCTTTTTCAAGGGAAGGATCTTCAAGTAGACACCAACCATCGACAACATCAAGGAGGTCATGACTCAAGTCCTTACAAGAATCATACAATTCATCCTCACATTTATCACACAATAGTGGGGTGTCACACGAAGGATCACAACCAAAATCAACTTCACAAGAATAATCACTAGTTGGGTTCCTCAAATATTCAAGCAAATCAAGATTATCTTCACCCAATGGATTATTCTTTTTCACTACGTCTTCCATTTCTTTACATTCCATCTCCATAAGAGTACTTTCATCTTCCAAGAAGAGATTTCCATCTTTAGGGGGAATGTTGTCACACCATAGTGGGTTGTTATATAGAATATAGTCCTCAAGAGGATCTACATCACTAACATGATCTTCACCACTAGGTAATCCACAAGGAGTGATTACATCATCTTCAAATAAGAAATTGTGCTTAAAGAGAGAAGGATCAATCCAAGAAGAAGGATTGGAACATGCAGAATCACTCTCACAAAGACAATTATCCAATTTCGAAGAAGTTTCAATCGCATGATCATCCCTATGAGCGAAGCAAGTAGGAGAATTTTCATTTAAAGACAGGCTCAAGGGGTCACTCTTATTCAAATGATCAACATTATCAACATCGTCACTAACTTGAGGTTCACTAATCACATCACAAACATCCTCAAGTAGCGGATTTGATTCAAGAGCAAGTTGATCAATACACTCACCTTCACTAGTTGTAGGCAATTCATATACCAACATAGACTCACTTTGGTTTTCACAAGGGTCAACTAGTGTGTGAATACTCTTATCACATGGCAACGGGACCTCATTCAAGTTACAAGTGCTAGCACTAGGTGGACACAAATCTATCTTGCTAGAAGAGTCAATTCGGTCATCTAAAGGACCAACTAGTGTTTGCAAACTCACACCATGAACTTGATCATCATGCGACTTAGCTCTACCAAGAGTATCACAAAGGGAAGACTTATCAAACTCTATATTAGACAAGCCACCAATCATATTTACTTGGCCACTAGCCACATCAAGACATTTTGAATTTAGCGAAGTGCAAGGGTGAGAGACATTTTGGGTATGTTCCAAATGAGGAAATGATGCCTCCTATTTATAGGAAAGATGGCCAACATATCATCCAATCAAAATGCTTGGATTTGTTGCAAGTTGTGCAACTTGACAATTTGCAAATCTTGCTTGGATTGGTTGTAAGTTGTGCAACTTGACAATTTGCAAATCTTGTTTGGATTTGTTGCAAGTTGTGCAACTTGACAATTTACAAATCTTGCTTGGATTTGTTGCAAGTTGTGCAACTTGGCAATTTTCAAATCTACCCACAACAAGCTTATACAAGTTGGCAAATTGTCACCTACCAAAAAACAAGTGTTGTTGCCCACAAGCTACTTGTATTTTGTTATTCATTTTTATTTTCCTTTTCTATTAAATGGGTATGGACACTATCAAATTTTGCTTATTACAAGCAATTGCTCATTTATATTCAAACAAGCATCATCCACAAAATATAGGCCCCATATCAACTTAGCCAACAGGTATCAGCACATGGCTTTGCCTTTGGTTAGTAACAAAAACTTCAGCTCCATCTTGTATAAATAATCCCTCTTCCATGAGACTTTTCATCATCAAGCACAAGCATTATCAGTTCAGACATCAAAATCTCTAAATTTGTTATTTACTTTTTTGTTTCCAATCTTCCAGTAAAAAAAATGGCAATGATCAGCACCAAGAAACTCATCAAAATGGATAGGAAATGGCATAAGTTTGCAGTCAAGCAAAGGAAGAGGATTTCATTTCCAAGAAATGGTAGTGATGCAGACAGTTGCAGTACATCCGCATCGTCTATTGTTGAAAAAGGCCATTTTGTTGTACATATAGTTGATCAAGCACGCTTTGTCATTGTTGGGTTTGGTTGATAAGAAGTGAATGGAAAATGGAGGTAAAAACATGGAAGGAAGTGAAGAGTAGGGCTTCACTTTCTTGTGTATATATTGGAATACACTCCTTCATGTGGATAGTGAGGCAAGAACAAGTCAAGCCTTGCACCATCGTCGTCGCTCGCTCGGCTTCGGCTTCGGATTTGGCAAATGATCGAGAGACTATCTTTTTGGACTGATCAAGACTATCTTTTTGGACAAAGTTTATTTGAAACTTGAGAATTATAGTTTAATACAAATATCCGATAGAAAATCATTTCTCCATATGCGGACGCACATGACGCATGTCACAAAGCACCTCGAAGGGACGCGACCCTTCGAGGCACTGGTTGAAACTGAATTGGCGACCTGCGCGCGCATGTGGCACCTGCGGACGCAGGTGACCAGCGCAGGCCAAACTAGTTGCTACTGGTTTTATGCCAGACACTGACCTACGGCCACATGCGGGCGCAGGTCGCAGCGCAGGTCAGGTGTCGGTTCGAAACAATGTGTCTTTTCTTCAACCATTGCTTCTCTTCTGAAGCACCACCTCTTAGGCTATAAATATGTATGTTTTCCTCAGATGAAGGAAATACGAAATGATTATTTTCACAACTCCAAAACTACTTTCTTCTCTACAAAAGAAATCAAAGTAAGTGTTATTTACTCCATTGGTTGAGTTCGACGAAGTTCAGCAAATTCCATTGCCGGTTTTGCTGAATAGTGTTCTATTCTATCCTGGGAGGAATTAATCCAAACCTTGGGCAATTGTGAGGGGATTATATTTTTTAAGGAAACACAGTTTAACTGTGGGCTTAGAACTATCACTTTCTTCAATTTTTTTCTTATTTTTTAAGGGTGAAGGAAACAACAAATAACAGTCATTCCATTGGTTTACCTTGAAAACGAGAACATTAGGCAACTTTTAAACATATCTGAAGAAGAGTTTGGACTACCGAGTGGTGGCCCTATTACATTACCGTGTGATTCAACTTTCATGGATTACATCATTTCACTAATCAAGAAAGGCGTAGCTGCTGGAGATCTTCACAAAGCGTTACTCTTCTCAGTTCGTTCTTGTTGTTGTTCAACTTCTTTTAACAAAGAATGGGGAAACCAACAGCTACTTGTCTATTAAGTTATACTAAGCATTTTTGTATGTACATCCTAGCTCAAAGTAGTTCTTAGAGTACACAAATTGTGAAGTTCAGCATACAAATTGAATATTATTTTATCAGAAAACTTACCATATTCATGGCTTTCACTTTTAAACTTGGTTATGAGCAGACCTAACAGTCTAATAAAGTAAATTTTGGTAATACAAAAGTGTCATAACATGAATAACTGCAGAACATAATAAAGCCCAAAAAACAAAAAAATGGTATGTAATCCATCTACCTTCTTTTTTTTTTGTTTAAAAAAAAGGTATGTAATCTATCTAAAAGATTCCTCTTAAAAATTCTCTCTGTTATATTGTTGTAATCTCTCAAATTCTACTACTATAAAAGAGGGGTAAAATGACTACTTCCTTCACTAAATTATTCAATGGAAAACTTTGGTGTATCTTTCCGCTGTTGTATGTTCCTCCTTGCTTGCATTTGTGGTATGTATGCATCTACAATTGCTCTTTGCTTTTCATAATCAATATTCCTTCTCTTTGTTATTAGATTTTGTATTAAACTAAGAGGAGATTAAATGGTAATTTAGTGGTAGATGACAATTATAGAAGATCAACGCGTTAAAAAATTATGTGATTTTTTTACATTTGCTTAAAATATTGTTGGCTGAGTTATTCGATACTTTGTTGTCCGGAGGTACTGGTATACACACAAACTGATCCTAACCCCTCAATTATGTTTTCAAAACCCCCCCACCCACCAAAAACAAAAAAAAATAAAAATGGGGCAAATCTTGATTGTGTTCCATCAATAATTTGTATATATATTCTTAAAAGAAACACATAATTTCATCTAAATTAAGTTATTGCATTCGACTGAACCCCTAACCACCCGCACTACTCGAATTCGCAGGCATGTTGGTGATGACTCAAGTGAATGCTCAGACTGATGTATGTGAATGGCGCTCGGATGGTGCGGGTACTCCTTGTCCGCAGGAGGCACCAATTTGCGACAAACTATGCCGCAAAAATACTGGTAGTACGTATGTTGGTTCAAGGTGTGAGGATGAAGGTCTAGGACAAACTACTTGTGTGTGCAGCTACAATTCCCCTATTCCTTGTCATTAGAACTTGTGTAATTTTGATTTGTAGTATGTTCTAAAATAAATAAATTACATGATCAGATGAATGAGAAAGTGATGTTTTGATCTGAATTTTTCTTGTATTTGTAATTCCAACGCTAAAAATCGTATCCCTGTTTCCCTGCATTAAAAGTAAAATTACTAGTAAACGTATACAAATGTTGGAAATTTTCAAGTTTAATATTCAAGGCTTTCACCTTTAAATTAGGTTATGAGAAAACCTAACAATCTAATCTTAGACCAGTACCATTTATCTATAAACACCACTTTGTTTAGCACAAGCGTTTTACTTGCTGTGGCGACTCCTTCATCGAAAAAAGTTTTGACACTAATGAGATCAATCAATCAATTTCGCCTCAAACTCAAATTGCTTAACTAATAAAAGGACATTTGACGAAAACCAGAAGTAATGGTAAGTTTGCAATTTCAGTCCTAACTAATCGATAGTATTACATGTATATATGGATCTTTGCATCCATTGTTTTGTATTGGCTCCAAGAGAGTTTTAACATTTTCAGTATTTTTATCTCATATTTGGTCTAATTTTTTCTTTCTTACCACATTCCATCGTCATATTTTGCACCGATATGTGCATCTGAATGTCCACGTAAGATATGGTGGATCGTACTAGATGACTTTCCTCATATTATCATTTATATTTGTGCTATATGCACCCATTTTAGGGTTCGACCTCTAATAATACTCCAACAACAACTATGCCTAAGTACACAGTGAGTTGGGATCAGCTATATGAATCCTTAATTAGTAACCATGCTTATCCATTTAAACTCTTCGTAGACCAACATTATACCAAATAAAAATAAAAGTAAAAGAGTATTAAAGCTCTCTGTATCTTTGCTGGCGTTAGTGTACAACCTCTAATAAGAAGTTCAAAATAAATAAGATGAGCTGAAATTAGCAATTTAGCCATATGCTACATTTGTTTCTTCTAAAATTGAAATTTTCTCTTGTGTGTCTGAACTATACAGTGGAAGTTCCTCTCTAAATCTCCTCTTTCTAATATCTAAGTCTACTACTTTACAAAAAAATTTGTGCAAACGAATTTGCACTTTGATATAATTCATGATCTCAAGCGGGATGTGAGATCAACGAACACGTCTTCTTTGCAAGGTATTGTGAGACCACCCATTGAATGATCGAAGCCAAACTCTTCTTCATATTGAGCTAACAAGTCTTGAAATAAAGGCTGGCTCAAGTAAGATATTGGCACGATGAATCTCTTCTTCTTGCTCTCTCCTACATATACTGCACAATGACCTTTGGGAACACCTCCAGAATTTGAAAACGTCCTCAAGATTTTAGTACCTTGAATAAGCGGACTCATTTTGATACCCATTGTGAGATACTTTTGTAACTTTACAAAGATCTGAAGAAAGAACAGAGGATTTTTAGAAATACACAAGTGAAAGTTTGTTGCAAGTCTGGAGACTAGTATGTGTTGTGTATATATATACAAGTTTATAACAAGTTTCATATCCTACTATTTAGTGGTGGTCAAGAGAAATTGGTGAGAGACAATGGGACATGAAGTTTCACATGGCTTTGCTTACTTTCTAAAGTATTCAGACCACAAATTTTGTTGAATAACAAGACTAGGCCCCTCTTCTTCTCATGATTTTGTAACAAAGGACACTCTTTGAATAAAATCCACAAGAAGAACATGGTCTTGCTTCTCACCAGCTGTTGGTCATTTAATGATTTGGAATTACTGGCATTGGTTAGAAGTACCAAATACGAGTTGATATTATAGCTAATAGGCCTAACCGGTTGTTGATCAAACTGAAGAATGGAAGAAACTCATTACTCATCTTTTATATTCAAACTAGCTTCATCCACAAATCTCAGGCCCCATATTAACATGGCCAACAGGCAACATCACATGGCTTTGCCTTCGGTGGTTAGTGACAAAAACTTCAGCTCCAACTCAAGGCTTGTCCATAGCCGTTTATATAAATAACCCCCCTTCCGTGATCCTTTTTCATCATCAAGCACAAGTATTATCTATTCAACCATCAAATTGTTCTAAATTTCTAATATACTTTCTTGTTTCCAATCTTCCAAGAAAAATGGCAATGATCAGTGCTAAGAAACTCATCAAGATGGCGAGGAGATGGCAGAAGTTTGCAGCCAAGCAGAGGAAGAGGATTTCATTTCCAAGAAATGGCAGTAATGCAGACAGTTGCAGTACATCCTCATCCTCTATGGTTGAAAAAGGCCATTTTGTAGTCTATACAATTGATCAAAGGCGCTATGTATTTCCCTTGACTTACCTTGAAAATGAGGTGGTTAGGCAACTTTTAAGTATGTCCGAAGAAGAGTTTGGACTACCGAGTGGTGGCCCTATTACATTACCATGTGATTCAGTCTTTATGGACTACGTCATTTCGCTAATAAAAAAAGGCGTAGCTGCTGGAGATGTTCTCAAAGCATTGCTCCTCTCAATTCCGTCATGTTGCTGTTCAACTTTCTCTTTGCACCAAGGATGTGGAAACCAACAGCTTCTTGTTTGTTGAATCGTAATCAACTTTTTCTCATAACGTGCTAGCTCAAAATAGTTTTAGATAGGGCAGAGACTGAAGAACAAAATTGTAAATATATCGCAGCACACAGATTGAATATTATTTTCTCAGAAAATTTACCATATCCACGGCTTTCACTTTTACATTTGCTTATGAGAAGACCTAACAATCTAATCTTTGATTGGTACCTTTTAAAATAAACTCACCATCAGCATATTTAAAAGAAAATCGTTGAACAAAATAAGATGTCAAGAACATTTTTGTACATAGGTTTCCTTGGTGAACCATTTATGGTTCTTCACCTCGTCAACATAGATTAGGACATTTTGTGTACTTTCAGAAGCAATTAGGTAATAAAAAGTTTATGAGATAACAAGTCTTGAGATCTAAAGGCGCAGAGACAAGTATGATATTGGAACAACTGCATACATCTTGAAAATTCGATTAGATTGAATAAGTGGAGTCATTTTGATTCCATTATTTCAAGATATGATTTTTAACTCTAAAAGATGATCTATGAATAAACAAGAAACAAATAATCTTGCGAAATTCATAGAAAAGGAGAGCTTTTTTGCACCGTGTTCTGCTCAAATACATTGTCCATGTGTTACTGTATAAGTTTATGGCAAGTCTCATTCAAAAGTTTAGTAGTCAAGACACTGAACTTGTGAATAGTAGGGCCAATTGCTTCTCATAACTTGGAATCAAGGACATCCTTAAAAGTTAAAGCCATAAGTATAGATAAAGCTGATGACTTGGTTCCGCTACGTAATTTCTTGTTACTTATCACAAATGCCATTCTTATTCCGCTAAATGATACTTTCTTGGAAGTGCAAGTTTGAACCACACAGTGCAACTGTTGCATGCAGGGGCTTAATTAATTTGTTTAGCATATAAATTTTATAAGAATTAGGGAATTGTTATAGCAAGTACTACCAAAAAAGTGATTAATCAGAACTAGCACTTCTGCTGTTCATAAATTGATCATGGAAAATATTTCTAGATTCTTGTGTTTCTGAACTATACAGTGGAAGTTCCTCTCTAAATCTCATCTTTCTAATATCTAAGTCCTACTTTACAAAATTTCATGTGCAAGAGAATTTACACTTTGATACAATTCATGTTCGCAAGCGGGATGTGAGATCAACGAACACATCTTCTTTGCAAGTTATTGTGAGACCGCCCATTGGATGATCGAAGCCAAACTCTTCTTCAGATTGAGCTAACAAGTGTTGAAATAAAGGCTGGCTCAAGTAAGATATTGGCACAACGAATCTCTTCTTCTGGCTCTCTCCTACATATACTGCTGTCACGCCCCAAATCCTAACGAGGCGTGATTGGCACCCGAAGCCGTTATGGCCCGAGAGAACCAATCTTTGATCATGAACATCCGTATGCATAACCTCGAATGAAAAACATACTGTCTCATGTAATTGAAGAAATGTAAAATGCCATACGTATACATATATAAAACTTGGTCGTTTGGGCCTTCACGTCGCACTGGACGTACACATCTTACAACCATATACCCACACATGTCTACAAAAGCCTCTAAATACATACACGACCAATGCATAACATCTACAGCATCAAATCCAATGTACAACTATGACTCGGAAAGTCCCGAACCAACTGGGGCTCACCAAAGGTCTGCAAATACTGTCACTCTACTGTGGAGGTCTACCAATGCCTGCACCTGCAACATGTAAGGGAGTCCCCAAGAGGGGTCAGTACGAAGAATGTACTGAGTATGTAAGGCCATAAGAAAATTCCACCAATACATAAGAACTGCAATGGGAATAATTATAAAAGAGAACTCCATACGTGAAACCATGTACCTTTCTTTCATTATTATCATCTCCAATGATTTGTACATAATAACAACAACCATGGAATCAATATAAAGGAAATAGCAAATGTAAATAAACTCTCTTTCTGTATGTGGGATACCATGTACATTACGTTCTTTCTTTCCCTTGCCTTTGCTTTACTTTACTTTTACATTGCTCATACACTGTTAGGGCCCTCATCATGCAGGTGTTCATTTCACCCCATGGATACATCATGCAGGTGTGTTCTTTCACCCCATGGATACATCATGCAGGTATTCTTTTTACCCCATGGATACATCATGCAGGTATTCTTTTTACCCCATGGATAAGATCATGTCATCATGCGGGTGTTCTTGCACCCCATGGATAAGATCATGTCATCATGTAGGTGTTCTTGCACCCCATGGATAAATGGCCATCATCATGCAGGTATTCTTTTTACCCCATGGATAAGATCATGTCATCATGCAGGTGTTTGCACCCCATGGATAAAATAACATCATCATTATACATTGCTTTACTCCTACTTCATTTCTTTACGTTTGAGAGACTAATACACTTACTTGTGAGAGATTGATTCATTCACTTGTGAGAGATTGATACTTTTGTAGCCATAACATTGTTGGAAGCTTTGGAACAATAACCAATGAGCAAGAGACATGTAAATAAACATTATTGGAAGCATTACCTTGTTGGAAGCATAACATTATTGGAACTATTGGACAATAATCAATGGATAAGATACGTGAGTATAATCACTATTGGGACCTTGGAACGTAACCTCATTGGGCCTTTGGAACACTAATCATGAACATGAGACATGAGATTCGCAATTGATCATAAATAGGAAACATGTGATAATCACATCTATTGGACTCTCTCTTTACCTCATTACTCTTGTTGAGATAGTTCTCTTAGGATCTACAACATCATGACAACTTAAGAACTTCCGTCCATAAATAGGAACTGAGTGCCTTGTGTAATCCTTGTTGGATGAGTAGATCCCTCATCCTTCTCTGCCATGTTGAGAAACCGCTATCACCGTTAAATTTTGCTACCTCATACTTTACAACGGACATTTTTATTTCTCCGAGTATAGTACGACCCACCGCAAAAAATTATTTTCGTGAATAAGCAGAGCCTGGCTCTGATACCAGTTGTTGGGGATAAACCCCGCCACAGAAATAATATTTGCGGTAATAACAGCGTAATAATAACATAACACCGTGATGCGGTAATCAACAAAAAAAGAAATAACAAGGACACAAATATTTTAACATGGAAACCCTTCTAAATAAGGGAAAAAACCACGGGCACGAGAGGAGCAAAATAATTCACTATAATGAGGAATTTTTACACTTTGTAGGTCCGAGTAAATACTCTAGGAACCACTACACTCAAAAGAAATAACCCTCTTTTGATTTTTCCACCTCACTATAATACCGCTCACACACTCTATTTTTCCTCACACACTATTTTCTCACACTCTCTATGAGATGCTCTCCACAACTACTTCTTAGTTGTTGTTTTTGTGATAGCGTACAAAATACGGAAACGTAAAATGACACAGAAATCGAGAAAAAAACACGAAAACACGATGGAAACTAAAATGCCGAAAAAGTAAGATAGATAGATAGATTGACACAAACAAAGGAATTCAACGAAACTAAAGGATATATTAAATCCTATAACCTCGAAGGATTGTTCCAATGAAGGCACCTAATCTCCTACGAAGACCTTGAGGGAATCGTAACTCCCTCACGACCACCGTTTCTAGACAAGAATCAACATTGGCTTTTCCAAGCCTCCTCACTCACTCTCTCAAAGTGTTTACATATTCAATATCATCTCAAAAGTCCCTAAAAATAATAATGAAACTAGAATTTATAGTTGTTGGCTTTTATTACATTTTATGGGCCAACAAATGACCCATTTAACACAAAACAAGAAGCTGGCCGCTCTGGGCTCCAGGCCCACGCAGATGACCACCTGCGGATGCAGGTGGTGGGCGCAGGAGGCATCTGCGACCGCAGGTTACTCACCTGCGCGCGCAGGTGAGGTCGCAGACCACTCCTGTGCGCCGTTGCGCTACTTTCGACTCTCCAACGCCCCTCCAATGATTCCCTTGTCTCCAAGCTATCTTCCATACGCTAGATTGCTTTACTTGGAGTGCAAAATGGATGCAAAATGGACCCTCCAACCATATCCATGTGGTCTTGCACTCTTTGTGGTTTGGGTGCCTTGTTGTCGTCCCGGAAATACAAGCCCAAAAAGGTTGACGCCGATTTGGATTGTATCATCCTCCCCTTCTTGAAAAGGATTCGACCTCGAATCCGAACCTTGCAAAATCATAGGGAAAAACAAACAACAACAATTTCCTCATGGCATGAGGGTTAGTGTTAGCAAAATCAATCTTATCATCATGCCAAGGTTGCTCACACTTAATATATAACCAAGAATCCTTTGTGTTTGACACAGAAAGCTTATTGAAAAGGATACAAAGGTCCTGGCTATGACAAATACTAAGAGATAAAGAAACTACAAAGGTCATAATGGCGTCAACAACCCAAGGAGGTAAGATCTCATTCATTTTGGGAGCCATATGACACGATTATTTCAATACCTCTCCAAGAAACCATACTAAAGGTGGTGCCACCAATGGTTCAAAAATCCATAAGAGTTTGTCGAGGTCAAAGATAGGAGAGACCCATATTATTTCATTACTCAAACAAGTGGACCAACCAAAGAACATACTACCTCCAAATGAGATAATTCCATAACTAGCATGGACATCATCATAAGCTAAGAGGTAATATAGAAAGGAATCAAGAATAGAAATCTCATCCGGGGTATTACTATCTACAAGAATGCCATATGGCTTAAGAGATTTAGCAACTAATACGCTCAAGGATGGACTCAAATCATGTAGGCACACAACACTTTTCCTTTCTATGTAGTTGATGTCTACATAAGATGTTGATTCAACATGGTAATGAATAACATCATATGCAAAAAGGTAACAAAGAAAGGTGCTAAGGACGCTAATCTCATCCAAGGTGCGCTCATGAGTAGGATCACACAAGGAGAGAAAGAGGCATTTCAAGCACATAGAACCTCTCTTTTCTAAACAACTTCCCAAGGGGAAGGAGTTCATCAATGGAATCATGCTACTAGGGACAATGGAGAATCTTTTATACAACAATTGAACCCAAGACAAGTGGTTCTCCCAAGAAATTTGATTCCCTCTTTTGATGATAAGCATGCTTCCAAGAGTCCCACTTGACACTTCAAATTGTCTAACCCTATGAAGGTGACAAGAAGTCTTTAACAACCATGGACTCTCCCACAAACAAGTAATCAACTTAGCGTCCACAAGTTGTGGTCCACACAACTTAAGCACAAGTGTGCCAATTAAGGATGCAAGTATATGAGTAACACCCAAAAGTGGCAATGACACATTTGCCCTAGGGTCCTCAAGAATGATACCACCTTTGAGAAAGGGGTCATTAATTTCAAACAAGAAATAAAGGAAGGTATCACATAAGTGGAATTCATCCAAGGTGTTTTTAAGAGGAGACTCACTCTTTGACCTACAAGTCATAAAACTTTGGTCAAGGAGGGAAGCACACAATGGCTAATTCTTTTGAACCATTTCATTACTCCCTTTCTTTAATGAACACTCATCGTTGTTGGACATGTCTCCCATACACAACTTGAGTCTACCAAGTGGATTGTAAATCCTCAAGAAAGACTTTACATAGTAGGGAAGGCTACCAACAACCTCATTCAAACTTTGCTTGTCATCTTGACCAAGCACCAAGTTGGGTGTACAAGAACCACCACATTCCAAGAGGTCACCGGGGTCAAATGGAAGAAGTATCCAAGCACATGGGTCAAGAAGATACCCATTTTCCCCTTAGGCGTCGACCTCACAAATAGACATACCCTCTATACTATAGTTGGAAGTATTATAAGCAAAGGGAGGGTAGAAAAAGGTGTCTCTCAAGTCAACTTCAAGTAAGGTGTTTCCATGCATGTACTCATTATTAGATTCAAGATCATTAACATGAGTATCTTCAACAATGGGACCACTCAAAGAAGAGGAAGAGGTAAATTCTAAGCAAATGACACCTTCTTTTTCAAGGGAAGGATCTTCAAGTAGACACCAACCATCGACAACATCAAGGAGGTCATGACTCAAGTCCTTACAAGAATCATACAATTCATCCTCACATTTATCACACAAAAGTGGGGTGTCACACGAAGGATCACAACCAAAATCAACTTCACAAGAATAATCACTAGTTGGGTTCCTCAAATATTCAAGCAAATCAAGATTATCTTCACCCAATGGATTATTCTTTTTCACTACGTCTTCCATTTCTTTACATTCCATCTCCATAAGAGTACTCTCATCTTCCAATAAGAGATTTCCATCTTTAGGGGGAATGTTGTCACACCATAGTGGGTTGTTATATAGAATATAGTCCTCAAGAGGATCTACATCACTAACATGATCTTCACCACTAGGTAATCCACAAGGAGTGATTACATCATCTTCAAGTAAGAAATTGTACTTAGAGAGAGAAGGATCAATCCAAGAAGAAGGATTCAGGGAGGTCTGAATAAATCAGATGAACAGAGGATCAACAAAGTCAAGCTTCGAGTCAGCACGAATCAATACCCCCTCCCAACTAAGAATTTTTATTTGAGTGCAGGAACAACAGATATACAAGATGACAATACTAGATCATTGTCAAGTATACCAATCATGGCTAAAATTGTCATTTCACCCCACACGTATTTGCACATCAAGGATAAATGTCGAAGATCAGAGGGCAACATTCAGTCAATCACAATCACCATCATCAGCCGGGCGACTTCATTTATTTATTCTCTACTTTGTAAATTTCTTTTATAATTCACTTTACTCGTTTAACAACTTTACCTTGAATTTTGCAGGAATCAAGATCAGTACCCGAAGAAAATCAGGGACATCATTCGGCTACACAAACCTTTATCATAACTTATCATCTCTTTACCCTTATTACTTTATCATGATTTTATGACTTTATTCAACAACTTTACTCTAAAATTGTATTTTTCTCTCTTTTCAGAATTTACAACAATGAACATCATTCTCCGACGACAATCGGGGATTTTACAACAATCAACATTCATTTTGATTCATCCTCCCTAAAACAGGATAACATGCATTTGGGTTCATCCACCCTATAACAGGATAACATGCATTTGGGTTCATCCGCCCGACAATAGGATAACATGCATTTCGGTTCATCCACCCTATAATAGGATAACATTCATTTGGGCTCATCCGCCCTAAAATAGGATTACATTCATTTGGGTTCATCCGCCCTACAACAGGATAACATGCATTTGGGTTCATCCGCCCTACAATAGGATAACATGCATTTAGGTTCATCCACCCTAAAATAGGATACACACACATATTGAACTCAAACTTTATGAGTTTATAAACAACTTTACCTTAAATTTTGCAGACATCATTTATCAGCAAGTCCCCGAAGACAACCGAAGGCCTTATTTAATATTAAAGTCCCCGAAGACAATCAGAGACACATCCTTTATCTTTATCTTCGAAAACAACCGAAGACGTCATTTACCGTCAAGTTTCCAAATACAACTGGAGACGTCATGCATCATTAACTCTCCGAAGACAATAGGAGACATCATTTATCATTAAGTCTTCAAAGACAACTGAAGGCCTCATTCAGCATTAAAAGTTTCTGAGGACAATCGGAGACTTCATTACGTCATTTGCATAAGCCGGGCGGCTATAATCTTACTTTACTCTCTACTTTACCATTTATTTTAAATTATTTCACCTACTTTAATGACTTTATTTTAAATTTTACAGACATTGTTAATCATCAAGTCTTCAAAAACAACCGGAGACATCCTTTGTCATTTGGTCCCCAAAGACAATTCGGAGGCATTTTTTTAATCATGTCTCTAAAGACAACTAGAGGCAACATTTGGACATACGGCCTCGTCATTTCATGAGCCACACAACTTCGTCTTCTTTCTTATATTCATATTGTTATTTTATTCTCTTATATATTTCTATACTTCAACTCTACCCTTGATTTAATTGATAATGTTAACATGAGTTTCAGTTTTTTGATAGGAAATATAATCTGCAACAACAGGACATATAGCACAACGTGGAACTTTATCTTAGCAGTGAACTGGAGAAATTTGTTGGAGAGTCAAACTCACCAACAACGGTCAAGGATCTACTCTCGAACTCAACTCCACCTACGTCCCACGAACACGTGATGCGTAGGTTATCAAACTTTTCTTTCTTTCCCACAACTAAACTTTAACTCAATAAATTCTTACAAAATACCTCAACTTTTTTCAACACTCAGTGTCTCCATAACTCAACACTGGACAATTTTTGAGAATTTGCATCTAAACAACTTGTTGACTTAATCTTAGGATATCATGGAATCGTGTCTGTTGACACCCAATTTTGGACCGACATTTTTAAAATAAATACTTTTGTGCTTTTTATTTGTTAAAGAGCATAAAAATTAATTTTTACATATTTTGTACATATTTTGTTTTAATTTAACACAAGTTATTGATAATTAGCATTTTTCTTGAAAATGTTAGGATATTATCAATTTATTACAATTTTTAATTATTGGCTGTCACTGATTGTTTACACAGTCATTTTTTATTAGCAAATGTTGTTTGAGTCTTGTTGAATCTTTAATTTTATTTTAAACTCAAACTATATTCTTATCTGGCATTAAATTCATTTGTTCATTTATTTTTTTTATCACTATCCGTTATTTCATAAAAGACGGAGAAGATATTTTTTTGCACAGATGAGTTAAATATCCATAGTTTTGGATAAGATCAAATATTCATTGTTTTGGATGACTCATGATTTTGGATAGCCCATGGTTTTTCAAAACCATGGTATTGAGCACATGATTTTGCTCTTGAGTGGTTTTGATTTTTCTATAAAACTAACCCACTCCCTTCACAATTAATGGTGGTGAAAATTTTTAAATTAGGGCAAACAAATTATTTTTCTCTTTCCATTTTTTTTTGGCTAAAGATAGCCGCCTCTCTTTCCCCTTCTCGTTTTCCGGTGACCCACCACCGCCGGAACCAGCTCCACCACCCGTTCAACGGAAACCAAACAGTCTCTTACCCCTTGCCGGAGCAGCCATTAACATCACTGTTCTCCGCTTATCCAACCCCATTTTTCTTCTTCTCTAGTGACTAAACGTCACTGGTTGAACTCAACGCAGCCCCATTTTCTCTTCGTCGTCATTGTTCCGACGACCCGAACCTACGGACTACCACCAAACAGTCCCCTTTACCCTTTCTTCTCCGTCAGAACTCCGACCAGAACCAACCGGAACAAAGCAACAACTCCGATGAACAGGAGCGTACAAACAACAACAACCAACGAGCTCAGGTTAAGCTCCAGCGAACCAACAATAGTTCAAACGACAAGACCACCATCAACTGACGAGCTACAAGCTCCACACGAACTGGATCTGGCCGGAATACCTCTACTCAGTGAAGTTTTTATCCAACTTTGCTTCATAGTTATTTTGTACATTTTTTCTTTGTTATAATAAACTTCAGTTGTTATTTCGTTCAGCCAGTATATTGACCACTGCTTTGGACTGTTTGTTTACCTATTTTACTGTTTGTTTGTTTTTTTTAAAAATAAAATAAAATAAAAAAATCGCTTCGATTATTATGTTAAAATGTTACACTGTCTTGATTCTAATTTTGAATATCTTTCCTTATGTTTTTGCTAACCGCTAGTATGTTAATTTTCTGGATTGTTGTTTACATGATTTTGTATCATTCATAATTTTCCATGTGACCCCTGTACCCAGTTCGTCCACTACACCATTTAAGTTACTAATGATTTGTTATTTGTGTTTGCATTTTCTTTAGTTGTTATTTTTGGCTTGGATGTTCATTATATTATTGATTCTTGCATTGATTGACAACATGTGACATTACTTTAATTATTATCTGTTGGTTTCATCATTTCTCACTATTTTGCTATTGCCGTGAAATGTTCTTGTTGGTCTTTTTTTTTTTTTTTAATTATTTTTAAGTTATATCAATATTTGGCCAATGATAAAATCTACTCCGTCGGATTTTCAAGGCCTCCCCATTATAAAAGATGGATTTTATTTTAAGTTCAATTATTTTATTTCAAGTATAAATATACTTGGCCGATGAAGAAATTTCCATCGATTTTCAAGGCCTCCCATGTATATAAGATGGGTTTTACTTTTGTTCATTATTCCTTTGATTTATTTTTGATTCATATTTTTTCATTACTAATACTTTTACCAAGTGTTTTTACAGGTACATGGAGCTTCTTCCCGAAGAAGACACTCGAATTCCAAATTCGAGGATTATTTTGAGTTGTTTATTGGATTTATTTATTTTGTTTAACAATAGGCAAATATTAGGCCTCCTTCGTTATTCGTTCTTTGTCTTATTTTGTACATGTTTTTATTTTTCTTATACATGCAAATGATTTCTTATTTCCTCCTCAATTGAAAAAATGAGTTCAGCTGGGACCCACCTTTGTGGATTCCGAAGGGTGCCTAACACCTTCCCTTTGGAATAACCTGAACCCTTACCTAGAATCTAATTGGTTTCGCAGACTATTTTTCTTATATTTAATTAATTGGTTTCCTAGTTTTCCTAAAATTAGGTGGCGACTCTAAATTCTTTTTTAAATATTTATTAAATATCTTGAGTCCCAAAGTTGCACCTTATGAAAATAGGGATGTAACAGAATGGCGACTCTGCTGGGGAATAAGAGGTTCTAACCATTATGAGTTCACTTTTTCAATTGAGGAGTTTTTACTTTTTACAATTTTAGTGTTGTCTTGTATTTTTTGTAGATTATTTGTATCTTGTATATTGATTACATTTATTCATTATTTGTTAAATTTTCATAATATATTGACTATTGCATTTTTATGGCATTTTCCGCCTCCCTGGCAAAGCATTAGGCATTAGGAAAAAAGGGCGGTTATGCGGGTATCTGCACCCGCCCTTCCGTATAACACCTTATTTTTCTTTGAACCACCAAGTGAAGTAGTTGATTCGAGTCGGTCAACAGTCACTTGGTGTGTTACCCCGATAAGTCCATTTCGGGTTCCCAGTCAATTCGAACAAACCACTCTAGTCAACTAGAATAGAGCGAAACCAAATCCTCTTGAATAGGCATTATGACCTAAGTGATCCGATACCCAAGGTGTATCGGGTCTATTAGTAAGACCACCTTGTGTCGAAAAGAGCTTCCGGTCCGAAAAGACAATCATCTCTTATGTGTTTAAATTGAAGGATGTGATGCCAATGTGTACGGACCATTGTCCCTCGGGGTAGGAAATATTTAGGTAGTTGCTTGGTTTGAAGATCTTCAACCGAAAGGCTTTCGGAGTTTCAAAATGTTTGAGATTGAAGAAACTTTTCACGGCAGCCTAGTTTAGGATTGTGCCCCTGCGTGGGACTGACATTTTTTTGAACATTCCCTTCCCTCATTTTGTATCCCCATTTGATTTATTCATAAATTTGTATAAATATTTTGGGGTGATGGAACGTTCACAAACGGCATACGCATCCTTCAATCGTTAGGCTTACCTTTAGCTCAAAAGGTCACATGCATGATAGGACACGTTATATGTTATCTATATCCTATGGTACATGGTTTGCTTCATCTATGTTTGTGTGATTGCATGTTTAATGCACATGTTTTGCTTTAAACATGACTTGTCCAAATTTTAGAACATCGTTGGGCGAATAAACTCAAAATGTGAGTCTTCCTAAAGCATGTTTCAAAAGTTGATCCTCAGATTTATTCAAAATCGATAGGTCTCTACTTTATAACATTTCAAAAAGAGGGACGTCGTTCAATTCACATTGACCACGTCAATGTTCTCAAATATCCAATCGTGGCCGATTAACCAAATGTCCATCACTTTCAAGTAATTTTTCAATAGATACAAATCAGAAAGTCAGTTTGCGTTCAATCTTCGAGTCTTCATATCTTTCCTCAGAAAGCATGGTACATGTTGCTTCTTCTAACAAAAGTCCCAAAACCCGTCAAAAGGTCACAATCGTGTCCATTCAGCCAACTCTTTGAGGTGCCTCTTTGTTCGAATTTTGAATAAGTCTATTGTTTAAAGCAAAACAAGTATTTTCTGCTTTATATTATCTTGGGTTAATTATTGTGATCAACAAACTAACATTCTACCTTTTGAGTTATTCTTCTTTCTTAGAGAGGCTGATTTGTGTTGGTAATCAACGATCGAAGCAAAACAGTTTCAAGAAACCATTTCAACATGGAAGCAAGTTCAATCAACGCCATCTCTAATATGCCTGTCGCAATCGAGTCTACCACTTCAACAAAGTCAGAATCATACTTGAAAGCTATTACCCATCTTGAAAAACAAGTGGTTGAACTAAGGTCCATGATAACGCAAAACAATGCATCTTCACAACTCCCACCAAGCATAAACACAGTTCTTGATGTTCATCAAAAAGGATCTATGCCACTTTTGAATGAAGTTGACGAGGGAAATCACTTCACCACTCCTCCACAAATTCAAGATACTCCTCTCATTCATGCTCTCCTTGTGAAAGTATTTGCTTCCCCATATGGTCAGAATGTATCAATGACACTCCACTTGTGCATACTTATGTTGCTGCGCGGATTCAACGACTGAGTCGTCTAAATACGGATCCTTATGGTGAGACTGAAAGAGATGCCGAAATTAGTAATGGATAGGAAGCTCAAAGAATTAGAAGAGGTGGTGAAAGGCGACTCTGAGGTCAATAACAATCAGAATGTGAAGTATGAAGAGCGGTGTGAGCTTCCCAAATCAGAGTTGCCACTGGGCTACAAGATTTCAGAGTTCGAAATATTTGATGGATCAGGGAACCCTTACTCTCATTTGGAAGCTTATTGTGGGAAATTGATTAGTGTAGGGGAAAGAATCGAAGATGGCCTCAAAACTGGAAAAATAACAAGTTTGGCAACATTACAATCCCCTAAAAAGGCCTTTCAAGTTGGCTCTCTCGAGAATAAAAAGGGAAAGGAGAAAGAGATTGTGGGATCGACGACACGATGAAGTATGCCATATCATTAACGATCGTCCCAGTACCAGTCCAATGTTCAGTATAGACAATATTCTCCATGCCTTACTTCGCCAATGTGTCAACCTCAATCTCCCCAAATGATGTGCCCTATCTATGACCCATATCCAGCATATCATTCTCTGAATTCACCACAAGATTTTCAAAATACTGCACCTTGTCCAAGCTTTGAAAGAAAGCCTCCCAAAGTCTTTACTCCACTAACAGAACCATTGGCTCATCTTTATGAAAAGTTGAAAGTTGCAGGGATTCTTCATCCCATAAAAGCAAAGTCTGTGAATAATTCAGCTAAGTGGTATGATCCGAGCAAACGGTGTGCCTACCATTCAGGAGTAGTTGGGCATGATATCGAGAAATGTTTCACCCTCAAAATTAAAATGCAAGACCTAATTGACAACAAGGTGTTACCTCTTATAGCATCTTAGCTAAGTTTGAACAACAAGCCGCAACCCGACCATTGAAGTAGGCCTTCGATATAATCGATTGCGAAGAAGAGTGAAGCTTTCTGGAAGTCGCACTTTTGGTGTCTTTAAATCTTATGATTATTGCTTTCTTTACTTGTAATTGCACTTTATTGCTTTCTTTCCATGTAATCGCATTTCATAGTCTTCATTTCTTTGTAATCGTACATTATGGTTTAATTTCCTTGATCTTACACCACCTGAACTACGTTTGACCTGAATTCTCAAGAATGAGATACGTAGGCGGCCTATGTCGGCTTCGGTCATATTCCCCGTAAGATTTTCATTTCTCTTCACAAATGGAAATTGGGGCAGAATTTTTGAGAAGATCTCAAAAATTCCACAACAAATAACGTTTTCTACAAGGTTGGATACAAGAGCTTGTTGAAGATTTGTCTAGAAGAAGAATTTTTGAGAAGGTCTCGAAAGTTCCTACAAAGTAGCATTGTGAAATACAACAATGTTCAAAGGTTTCATTGTGTTCTCAACTGGGGCAGAATTTTTGAGGAAGATCCTCAAAAATTCCATCAAGGTTGCATTTCAATATCAGAGGAGTTTGCAAGCTAAGCACTAGAAGGAGCAACTGGACAGCAAAGCTAAGCCAACACAATCAGTCTCTCAAACTAAGAATTTTTCTTTGAATGCAGGGTTCAATGAAAGCCGATCTTTCTTCGTTTACAAGAGCATTATGCAGATGAAGAGAACTGAAATCTCAACCCCTTCCCTAGAATAATGAGTTTTCTTTGGATGCAGGAGAAACAATATCATACTCGGAACTTGCGGGAGGATCACAAGGATCTCCTATTTGACGAATCTCTTGGCCAAAAGCCTAATTCTAATCTTTTTTAATTTTATGAATCTAAGAAGGGTTTTAATATTTCTCCTTCTAAATTTTGCAGGATGTGATCCCTGGACGTCATGGAAGATGATATTTGCTTTTGAATTCGGCAAGAAAATAATATTTTGTTGGGAAAAATAATCAGGGCAGTCTTTGACTACACCCTTTCAATCTGTTATTTTATGACTTCCCTACTTTCACTCCGTTTTTATCTTTTTACAGGAGGGCCGTCCTCGACATTGATCGAGGACGGTCACAACAATATACAGTTTTCACAGATGTTCAAGGAATATCATATTCTCCTAAAATATTCTGGGAGAAAATACCAATAACAGGTGGTTTTCGTAAGGAATCATGGAACCACACTTATACAAACCAGCAACAAGTGTCCTCACGAATAATGGAGAAGCCACCGTAATGTTGTCACTCAAAATAATAGGTGACAATCACAAGAACAAATGGTCCCCACAAGACAACTGGGAGACTACAACTATCCTTGCAAATAATCGGTAGACGCCTTCCGGCGGAAAACATCAAGCTTAGGAGGCACCACTCTGAGTTTGTCTATACCTTTGCATTTTTTTTTGTGCATATATTTTATCATATCTGCATGAACTACGCATACCTGATTCTCATCCTTTGGAGCGAGATACGTAGGCAGCCCTCCTTGGGTTCGGTACCTTTCAAAAAAAAAAAAAAAAAAAAAAAAAAAAACTTTTAGGATTATGTCTTTGACTTGGTTGGTGCTAACATGGTTAGGAACATGCATGTGAAAAGAAAAATAATTGATTTGATAGATATGACTGACTTCATGGTGAACCATAGATTCTTCTGGTACCTCTCATCATACTTCTTGTGACACTCGAAAATGTTCCTTGCATACATCCAAGATAAGAATGAAACCGACCTTATTGCTTCATGTGCATTGTGTGGTGAGTTTTTAGATTTAATTCAATTGCATTGTATTGTTGATCTAGAACTTGGCCTGAATGTTTGTTGAGGCGAAATCCTGGGTAATGCTTGGTTTGGGAAAGGATCGTAGGCCTTCTTTGACCCGATTGTGCCTTTCAATACCTACCAAATGACATTAATCCCTAGAATGTCCCACTTTGAGCCTAAAACCTATTCTTTGGACAACCACATCTTAGCCAATACCCTTCTGAGTGCTTACATGCACTAACCCTCTCTTGGCCCGACCTCCTTGAGCATGTTGCAAATGTGCAAATTATAGATGAAGATCAAGTTTGAAGCTGCCAAAAAGCAAAAGATGCAAAGTCCCTGAAAACAAGAATGCAAAAACGACTTCAAAAGAAAAGGAAAAGAGTCAAAAGCTCCCACAAAACATGGAGAAGTCTCAATGAAAAAAAAAAAAAAGAGAAAAAGAAGCAAAGTACTCCAACAAAAAAGGGGGAAACTTCAAAAGAAGAAGGAAAAACTCCTCGAAATGAGAGGAAAAAAGGTTCAAGTAAGATAAATTCAAAAGAAGTTAGAACAACATACAAAAGAAAAGGGACAACAAAGAAGAGCAAACACCAAAGGTGTACAAACGTCAAAAGCTGCAAAATCAGTGCAACGTTCAAGGAGGGATTAAGTCACTCTTATCCCAAATAAATATCCTACCCATCCCTAAGCCTACATTACAAGCCGATGGCAAGCCCTACATGATCTCATTCCAAGCATTCTCATATTAGTGGAGACTTACATGAAGGCCAAGCATATGGCATCACAATTGCATGCTTTGAACATCCTTCTGAGTGTGAGAGCACTTTGCAAAAGTCCTCAATTCAAATACTTCAAATGAGTGTGGAATAGGACATTCTTTGTGGTGAGAGCACTTGAAGCATGAGGGTAGGTGTAGTTCAAAACCTTTGTTTGAAGCAAGGTGAACAGATTTTGTCGATACTTAAGTGTATTTGAGGTACCACTCGAAGCTATTGGAATTACCTCGAAGTAGTCTCAGTTAAAGAGAAGAATTTCCATGCAAATACTAACAGTTGGTACCGACTGCGGTCGAGATTTGATTCTCTTCCCTTAATTTTTGAAAATGGGCAGATGCTCACCTTCAATATTTTTCAAAGTAACTTGGTATTCACTAACAAAGTTGCATTTTGCTTAATTAGGTTGTCCGCCCCAAAAATGTGACCAATAAATCTTGTTACTCTTATTTTGGATTCATGTTTATGCTACATTGGCTACTAATAGTTTCATTTCAGGTTCTTACACCAGAAATTGGAACTACGTCTGACCTGATTCCTAGCTCAATAGGATACGTAGGCACTGTAATGGCTCGGTCATGTTTCCCATAAGATTTCTGTTTCTCTTTAAAACAGAAACTGGGGCAGAATTTTTGAGGAGATCTCAAAAATTCACAAGAAGATATTTTCTCCAGCAAGCCAAGGTCATCGCATATTTGCGAATGCCAAGAGCGCCATGATATCTGTATTACGTCAAAACCGGAGGAGGCTGACGTTAAAAAGGGTATCCAAAAGTCGCATCAAAACCGCAGGAGGCTGATGTGCAATCAAAGACCTATTATATCCAATATAGCGCAGAGGCGGAGGAGTCTGGCGTCGAGGGTATTAGGGCATCATATCCAATATAGCGCAGAGGCGGAGGAGCCTGGCGTCGAGGATATCTCTAAGTCGCATCAAAACTGCAGGAGGCTGATGTGCAATCAAAGACCCATTATATCCAATATAGCGCAGAGGCGGATGAGTCTGGCGTCGAGGGTATTAGGGCATCATATCCAATATAGCGCAGAGGCGGAGGAGCCTGGCGTCGAGGATATCTCTAAGTCGCATCAAAACCGCAGGAGGCTGATGTGCAATCAAAGACCCATTATATCCAATATAGCGCAGAGGCGGAGGAGTCTGGCGTCGAGGGTATTGGGGCATCATATCCAATATAGCGCAGAGGCGGAGGAGCCTGGCGTCGAGGATATCTCTAAGTCGCATCAAAACCGTAGGAGGCTGATGTGCAACTGCCGAGAGGGCCATTGCATATCATATTCATGCATTACATATCATCGCCGAGAGGGCCATGCCGAGAGGGCCATTGCATATCATAGTCATGCATTACATATCATCGCCGAGAGGGCCATTGCATATCATAGTCATGCATTATATATCATCGCCAAGAGGGCCATGCTGAGAGGGCCATTGCATATCATAGTCATACATTACATATCATCGCCGAGAGGGCCTTTGCATATCATATTCATACATTACATATCACTGCCGAGAGGGCCATTGCATATTCATATTGCATACTTATTTCATAATCATATTCATTTCGCCGAGAAGGCCATTGGATATTCATATTGTGCATTTCTTACATTGCATATCATTGCCGAAAGGGCTATCATTATGGATAACCGAGATGGTTACCATATCAAACAGAAGATCATACTATTTTAGGGACCATACTACTCAAAATGTCGTCGGTGTCCAAAAGGGCCACCCCATTTTGAAAAATTGTTTAATCTTCAAAGAGATCACCATATGCAACAACCAAGAAGGTTGTTGTGTCTACCTTTGCGAGAGCTGCTATCTTTCAAAACAGGTACAAGAGAAGATGACATTACTTTTTCAGAAATCAATCCATGCGAAGGTATGATGAATGAACTATCTACCCTTCATGAATTGCTTTTCTACTAACACTCTTGTTTTGAATTTTGTCGAGAAACATCCGAGAAGGATGAAAATCTCAAACCAAAACCACAGGTGCGGACAACTCCAAAAAGGACGCAACACAACGTGGAACTTTTTCTGAGTAGCGAATCGGGACATAGCTCTAAGGGGAATATCAAACTCTTTGGACGCGAGCTAAAGGAAGATTTTCGTTACCATCAAATCACACCTCTACCAGAAAGCACATGGGTATGCAGCTTTGCATCCTCAGCGTCTCACAAGCTTGACACTGAGGTAATTTTGAAAGCAACGTCGAAGGTACGTGAATGCTTTATCTTTGAATAACCCTTTCCCTTTTATCAAAAGACAATCCATCCCTTTCAACGGACGGAGTGTATTGTCAAAATTCTATCAACTTTTGACATTGTTTTATGCACATGTCATTCGTTTTCTTTTTTGTCTAGTCAAAATTGGCTACACGTCAACGTCAGCATCCAAAGACTCTTTCATCATCCTTAGATGCTGAGGGGCAGCTGTTGACACCCAATTTTGGACTGACATTTTTAAAATAAATACTTTTGTGCTTTTTATTTGTTAAAGAGCATAAAAATTAATTTTTACATATTTTGTACATATTTTGTTTTAATTTAACACAAGTTATTGATAATTAGCATTTTTCTTGAAAATGTTAGGATATTATCAATTTATTACAATTTTTAATTATTGGCTGTCACTGATTGTTTACACAGTCATTTTTTATTAGCAAATGTTGTTTGAGTCTTGTTGAATCTTTAATTTTATTTTAAACTCAAACTATATTCTTATCTGGCATTAAATTCATTTGTTCATTTATTTTTTTTTATCACTATCCGTTATTTCATAAAAGACGGAGAAGATATTTTTTTGCACAGATGAGTTAAATATCCATAGTTTTGGATAAGATCAAATATTCATTGTTTTGGATGACTCATGATTTTGGATAGCCCATGGTTTTTCAAAACCATGGTATTGAGCACATGGTTTTGCTCTTGAGTGGTTTTGATTTTTCTATAAAACTAACCCACTCCCTTCACAATTAATGGTGGTGAAAATTTTTAAATTAGGGCAAACAAATTATTTTTCTCTTTCCATTTTTTTTTGGCTAAAGATAGCCGCCTCTCTTTCCCCTTCTCGTTTTCCGGTGACCCACCACCGCCGGAACCAGCTCCACCACCCGTTCAACGGAAACCAAACAGTCTCTTACCCCTTGCCGGAGCAGCCATTAACATCACTGTTCTCCGCTTATCCAACCCCATTTTTCTTCTTCTCTAGTGACTAAACGTCACTGGTTGAACTCAACGCAGCCCCATTTTCTCTTCGTCGTCATTGTTCCGACGACCCGAACCTACGGACTACCACCAAACAGTCCCCTTTACCCTTTCTTCTCCGTCAGAACTCCGACCAGAACCAACCGGAACAAAGCAACAACTCCGATGAACAGGAGCGTACAAACAACAACAACCAACGAGCTCAGGTTAAGCTCCAGCGAACCAACAATAGTTCAAACGACAAGACCACCATCAACTGACGAGCTACAAGCTCCACACGAACTGGATCTGGCCGGAATACCTCTACTCAGTGAAGTTTTTATCCAACTTTGCTTCATAGTTATTTTGTACATTTTTTCTTTGTTATAATAAACTTCAGTTGTTATTTCGTTCAGCCAGTATATTGACCACTGCTTTGGACTGTTTGTTTACCTATTTTACTGTTTGTTTGTTTTTTTTAAAAATAAAATAAAATAAAAAAATCGCTTCGATTATTATGTTAAAATGTTACACTGTCTTGATTCTAATTTTGAATATCTTTCCTTATGTTTTTGCTAACCGCTAGTATGTTAATTTTCTGGATTGTTGTTTACATGATTTTGTATCATTCATAATTTTCCATGTGACCCCTGTACCCAGTTCGTCCACTACACCATTTAAGTTACTAATGATTTGTTATTTGTGTTTGCATTTTCTTTAGTTGTTATTTTTGGCTTGGATGTTCATTATATTATTGATTCTTGCATTGATTGACAACATGTGACATTACTTTAATTATTATCTGTTGGTTTCATCATTTCTCACTATTTTGCTATTGCCGTGAAATGTTCTTGTTGGTCTTTTTTTTTTTTTTTAATTATTTTTAAGTTATATCAATATTTGGCCAATGATAAAATCTACTCCGTCGGATTTTCGAGGCCTCCCCATTATAAAAGATGGATTTTATTTTAAGTTCAATTATTTTATTTCAAGTATAAATATACTTGGCCGATGAAGAAATTTCCATCGATTTTCAAGGCCTCCCATGTATATAAGATGGGTTTTACTTTTGTTCATTATTCCTTTGATTTATTTTTGATTCATATTTTTTCATTACTAATACTTTTACCAAGTGTTTTTACAGGTACATGGAGCTTCTTCCCGAAGAAGACACTCGAATTCCAAATTCGAGGATTATTTTGAGTTGTTTATTGGATTTATTTATTTTGTTTAACAATAGGCAAATATTAGGCCTCCTTCGTTATTCGTTCTTTGTCTTATTTTGTACATGTTTTTATTTTTCTTATACATGCAAATGATTTCTTATTTCCTCCTCAATTGAAAAAATGAGTTCAGCTGGGACCCACCTTTGTGGATTCCGAAGGGTGCCTAACACCTTCCCTTTGGAATAACCTGAACCCTTACCTAGAATCTAATTGGTTTCGCAGACTATTTTTCTTATATTTAATTAATTGGTTTCCTAGTTTTCCTAAAATTAGGTGGCGACTCTAAATTTTTTTTTAAATATTTATTAAATATCTTGAGTCCCAAAGTTGCACCTTATGAAAATAGGGATGTAACAGTGTCAAGTAGAGTCCTATTTATGAGTGTGTTGTCGACCATATTTATAATTAGGAGGCTATAAACATATTTTCCATTCTTGAACTACCTATGACCTGATTCTCATAAAACCCAAGATATGTAGGCGCTCGAAACTAGAGTTCGGTCATAATTCTCAAAATATTCCATAGTAGTTTTTTCAACACTCAAAGTTGTATCTGTTGGCCGGGACAAAATTGGCTACTAAGTCAACTTCTTTGCCCAGAAACTCTTTCATTGCCTCCGATCAAAGAGGGACAGCTGTTGACACCCAATTTTGTCCCTCCTTTCTACTAATTCATTCACTTGAGCTTCTAAATTATTAGTAAGTTGAATATTTTGTTTTCACTACTATTTTCTCTTATTACTATTTTTAGCGTTATTATCTATTTAATACTATTATTATTAATACTTTGTTACTAATGTATTATCAACATTGCTACTATTACTTTATCCTATTTTCTTTTAAATCGATCCTTGTTACTTTATTTTAAGTTTTATACTTATTAATTTAGTTTTGTGTACTTTAACTTTTTATGTAATTCTTAATTATCATCGAATAATATGTATTACACTAGCTATTAACTTAGAAGCTCAAAAGAATTGATTTAAGGTAGGAAAGGACCCAAATACTCAGCCCATATTCATTATCAAATATGTCCCGGAGTCAGCCCATTTGGTGCGATTAAGGCCCCAAATCTGGAGGCCCTTTTAATTTCTTAGATGTTCAACCAAAAGAAAAATCCTAAGAAAACCTAATCCTAAACTTTCAGTAGCCGTTCCTTTGTCTTCTTCCCCTTTATTCTATTCTACACAAAATTCCATTCTCATTCTCAACAATGACAATACTTTGACCATACCATTTTGGTGGAAGTATGGAGATTAACGCTACAAAGGGTCAATATTCACGAAAATGGTACTAAACTTTATCTTCATTTTTTCAAATTTTGTTTGTCTCCTCTCCATATTTTCCTGACCGGATTTAAGAAAATCACGTGGAGTTCGACCAAATCTACAACGTTCGAATTTCAAACCAACCACCTCTATCTCAAAATCCCGCTCAAAAGGCCCCCCCTAAAACCCTAGTCCATCACTATAAATACCGGCTTTTCACACTTGTTTGGGAGGTTTTTTTTTCAGTCGCCCCTTTTACCATTTAAGTCATCACTACCACATTTCAAAACTATTGTTCTCTCCTCTTCTTACTCGAGGAAACGCTTTAAGCTTTACGGTTTTTTGCTCTTTACCGGACAAAGCTTCTCTTTGTTTATGAGAGAGTAGATTTGAGGCCGACGATCCTTAGTTCACTGCTCTACAGAAGGTAAAATCTGATCCTTTTCATTTTCAAATATATAGTTATAACTTTGTTAGGAAAACACGAGTTAGATATTTTCTTTATCTTTAGTGACGCATTAATAGATTTTGATTACTGATGTTAATGTAATAATCTCTCTCTGATTGTTAAAATCTGATCATAAATCTGATAGATGAGGCTTTCACGCTTTAATACGTTAGAAATTACTACTCTCTGTAATATGGTAGACTAGCCAAAACTCATGTTGAAATTCTGCCAAGATTTAAGAACTTGAATTGTGTGATTTTTTAGTTTTGCCTAAGCACCATAAAACGGAATGTTTTTGGTATAAATTTATTCTGTGCAAATCTTGCTTGTTATTTCAAGTACATGAACTATTCTTGTACGTTTTGAAGATGCCAATAATGAGGATGAAAATTTTATGAAAACAATAAACATAATGTTAAGATGTGTTAACCATGCTTATAATATCTTGTAAGTAGACTAAATCTTAGCATGTTCTTATGGATTATTGTTACTACTTTCATGGTTGTTTACTATTTTCCTTCAAGAAATCGCTAAAGATCGGATTAATCTTCTAATCAACTTTCTTTTCTTCTTTTTTTTTTTGTTTTGACATGAGTATCGGAGTCGAAGAGTCCTACTTTAAGACTCGACGTCACCGCAAGACTTGAGACATGCATATACACCTTCACTTTATGTCTCCCGCTTCCTCAAAAGTCGTCCGAACAAAGATCGCAAAGAAGGTCGAGAAAAGAAAGTGACAAACTTCTTACCAAAATCTTCTTATGCTAACTAAGTGCTACTTGCTATTTTTTCTTTTAAGGTTGTCTATTATGAATGTTTGTTGTTGCCCTTTCTCTCTTTGTTTTGTTTTGTTTAAACTTAATGATATTGAGAATTCTTTGATTCTTGGTTTTAGTTACTTAGAGATGTATGCGATTCTCTTGATCATTTAGAATAACATTGATTTTAAGACTTGACGTAGCCGAGATATTGTTTCACAAATTTCCCTAAAATCAAATGCCCAAAACAGTTTTGAACTTGCTCACAAGATTTCAAGTCTAAAAAATGATTTACAATGGAATTTTGTCCTTTTAGTGCAGCTCTCTTATGCCCCCATTTAAAATATTATGCTATCTTTTAGAAAACAAGTTACCGCTTTCTAACTATCAACTTACTGCCTATTTTTCTATAACTATCTACTTTACTTTTCATACTATCATACTGCATATGTTTTTTAAGGCTAGCATATTTTACTTTACTTATAAAATGTCACATTTTTCACAATTTATGAGATGTTAAATTAGTAACCTAAGTTTGGTCGGTTAACCGCAATTTGGCGGATCCTTTAGGATGCCTGATACCTTCCCTTTAGGATTAATTGAACCCTTACCTTAGAATCTATAATTGGTTAGTAGACTTTAAAACAGAGTTAACTTTAGATAATCACTTAAGTTATTTTAGGTGTCCTAATTCACCTTAGAAATAATTAGGTGGCGACTCGTTAAGTTTATCAATTCAGGAATCTCCAATATGTCTTACACTATTTTGACCTCGGTTAAAATGGGGTATGACAACGACAATATTCTCTTACGAGATTCTCATTCATCGTCTCGATCGCAAAAATAGGAATTCTAGTCGCCCATGGCTTCATTGGACATTTTGGATCACTATTCACATTTCATGATTTGATCATGTAGGAGTGTATTGAAGTGTTTGAAGCTTTAACAATGCTCAAAGAACTCCAAAGAACCAAAAGAAACCATCCAAGAATCGACGTAGAATTGCGTTGCGAAACGAGTCCGGAAAGGCAAAACTTTTGTGCCTTGCGCCACTGCTGCAAATCAAGCCAGTGGCGCAAGAAATGCACCCTCTCTGATCTCAGGGGCTTGCGCCACACACCCTGAAACAAGGTAGTGGCGCAAGTTTCAGCACTTTGCTGAATTTTTCGGTCACTTTCTCAATACTTGCATATCGTCCAATACCATATCAAAACACTTCAAAATACTTACTTAGTGATCTTAATCATCAAGTAAACATGACCCCAAGTCACCAATTGAGGTTAGAATGTGCACGAGGTACTACACAAATGCTCCACGAAACCACCAAACACTTCCTATGAAAGGCTAGTCACATGTACAAGGCCAAATTTCAATTTTTCTCATCTTTAACATTACCAAATATATACTTATAACTCTCGACACCTAAGTAAACATTATTCAATATCATCAAGTAAGGCTGAGGAGGTACGGGGTGTTACATACACTCAAAAGAAATAACCCTCTTTTGATTTTTCCACCTCACTATAATACCGCTCACACACTCTATTTTTCCTCACACACTATTTTCTCACACTCTCTATGAGATGCTCTCCACAACTACTTCTTAGTTGTTGTTTTTGTGATAGCGTACAAAATACGGAAATGTAAAATGACACAGAAATCGAGAAAAAAACACGAAAACACGATGGAAACTAAAATGCCGAAAAAGTAAGATAGATAGATAGATTGACACAAACAAAGGAATTCAACGAAACTAAAGGATATATTAAATCCTATAACCTTGAAGGATTGTTCCAATGAAGGCACCTAACCTCCTACGAAGACCTTGAGGGAATCGTAACTCCCTCACGACCACCGTTTCTAGACAAGAATCAACATTGGCTTTTCCAAGCCTCCTCACTCACTCTCTCAAAGTGTTTACATATTCAATAACATCTCAAAAGTCCCTAAAAATAATAATGAAACTAGTATTTATAGTTGTTGGCTTTTATTACATTTTATGGGCCAACAAATGACCCATTTAACACAAAACAAGAAGTTGGCCGCTCTGGGCTCCAGGCCCACGCAGATGACCACCTGCGGACGCAGGTGGTGGGCGCAGGAGGCATCTGCGACCGCAGGTTACTCACCTGCGCGCGCAGGTGAGGTCGCAGACCACTCCAGTGCGTCGTTGCTCTCCTTTCGACTCTCCAAAGCCCCTCCAATGATTCCCTTGTCTCCAAGATATCTTCCATACGCTAGATTGCTTTACTTGGAGTGCAAAATGGATGCAAAATGGACCCTCCAACCATATCCATGTGGTCTTGCACTCTTTGTGGTTTGGGTCCCTTGTTGTCGTCCCAGAAATACAAGCCCAAAAAGGTTGACGCCGATTTGGATTGTATCATCCTCCCCTTCTTGAAAAGGATTCGACCTCGAATCCGAACCTTGCAAAATCATAGGGAAAAACAAACAACAACAATTTCCTCATGGCATGAGGGTTAGTGTTAGCAAAATCAATCTTATCATCATGCCAAGGTTGCTCACACTTAATATATAACCAAGAATCCTTTGTGTTTGACACAGAAAGTTTATTGAAAAGGATACAAAGGTCCCGACTATGACAAATACTAAGAGATAAAGAAACTACAAAGGTCATAATGGCGTCAACAACCCAAGGAGGTAAGATCTCATTCATTTTGGGAGCCATACGACATGATTGTTTCAATACCTCTCCAAGAAACCACACTAAAGGTGGTGCCACCAATGGTTCAAAAATCCACAAGAGTTTGCCGAGGTCAAAGATAGGAGAGACCCATATTATTTCATTACTCAAACAAGTGGACCAACCAAAGAACATACTACCTCCAAATGAGATAATTCCATAACTAGCATGGACATCATCATAAGCTAAGAGGTAATATAGAAAGGAATCAAGAATAGAAATCTCATCTGGGGTATTACTATCTACAAGAATGCCATATGGCTTAAGAGATTTAGCAACTAATACGCTCAAGGATGGACTCAAATCATGTAGGCACACAACACTTTTCCTTTCTATGTAGTTGATGTCTACATAAGATGTTGATTCAACATGGTAATTAATAACATCATATGCAAAAAGGTAACAAAGAAAGGTGCTAAGGACGCTAATCTCATCCAAGGTGCGCTCATGAGTAGGATCACACAAGGAGAGAAAGAGGCATTTCAAGCACATAGAACCTCTCTTTTCTAAACAACTTCCCAAGGGGAAGGAGTTCATCAATGGAATCATGCTACTAGGGACAATGGAGAATCTTTTATACAAAAAATGAACCTAAGACAAGTGGTTCTCCCAAGAAATTTGATTCCCTCTTTTGATGATAAGCATGCTTCCAAGAGTCCCACTTGACACTTCAAATTGTCTAACCCTATGAAGGTGACACGAAGTCTTTAACAACCATGGACTCTCCCACAAACAAGTAATCAACTTAGCATCCACAAGTTGTGGTCCACACAACTTAAGCACAAGTGTGTCAATTAAGGATGCAAGTATATGAGTAACACCCAAAAGTGGCAATGACACATTTGCCCTAGGGTCCTCAAGAATGATACCACCTTTGAGAAAGGGGTCATTAATTTCAAACAAGAAATAAAGAAAGGTATCACATAAGTGGAATTCATCCAAGGTGTTTTTAAGAGGAGACTCACTCTTTGACCTACAAGTCATAAAACTTTGGTCAAGGAGGGAAGCACACAATGGCTAATTCTTTTGAACCATTTCATTACTCTCTTTCTTTAATGAACACTCATCGTTGTTGGAAATGTCTCCCATACACAACTTGAGTCTACCAAGTGGATTGTAAATCCTCAAGAAAGACTTTGCATAGTAGGGAAGGCTACCAACAACCTCATTCAAACTTTGCTTGTCATCTTGACCAAGCACCAAGTTGGGTGTACAAGAACCACCACATTCCAAGAGGTCACCGGGGTCAAATGGAAGAAGTATCCAAGCACATGGGTCAAGACGATACCCATTTTCCCCTGAGGCGTCGACCTCACAAATAGACATACCCTCTATACTATAGTTGGAAGTATTATAAGCAAAGGGAGGGTAGAAAAAGGTGTCTCTCAAGTCAACTTCAACTAAGGTGTTTCCATGCATGTACTCATTATTAGATTCAAGATCATTAACATGAGTATCTTCAACAATGGGACCACTCAAAGAAGAGGAAGAGGTAAATTCTAAGCAAATGACACCTTCTTTTTCAAGGGAAGGATATTCAAGTAGAAACCAACCATCGACAACATCAAAGAGGTCATGACTCAAGTCCTTACAAGAATCATACAATTCATCCTCACATTTATCACACAATAGTGGGGTGTCACACGAAGGATCACAACCAAAATCAACTTCACAAGAATAATCACTAGTTGGGTTCCTCAAATATTCAAGCAAATCAAGATTATCTTCACCCAATGGATTATTCTTTTTCACTACGTCTTCCATTTCTTTACATTCCATCTCCATAAGAGTACTCTCATCTTCCAATAAGAGATTTCCATCTTTAGGGGGAATGTTGTCACACCATAGTGGGTTGTTATATAGAATATAGTTGTAACACCCCGTACTTTATAACCTCACTTGATACCTTGGGATCATAACTACATAGGTGTTGATATGCCATGCATATGTGTTTTATAGTGTTATTTTTGAAACATTTGATATCGGACTTAACATGTGCGATGAGATCTTCGTAGGAGGTGTGTTGTGATTTCGTGGAGCATTTGGCTAAGAACTCGCACACATTTTAACCTCATTTGGTGACTTTAAGTCATGTTTACTTGATGGTTAAGATCACTAAGTAAGTATTTTGTAGTGTTTGGATAAAGGATTGGACGATACGTAAACATTGGATAAGTGGCCGGAAATTTCAGCAAAAGGCTGAAACTTGCGCCACTACCCTGTTTCAGGGGTGTGGCGCAAGCCACCTGCAGGCTGGAGATTCATAGAGGGCAGCATTCTTGCGCCACTACCCTGTTTCAGGGGTGTGGCGCAAGGCACAATAATTATGCCCTTCCGGAGTCGTTTCGTAATGCGATTCTACGACGATTTCTCGATGGTTTCTTTTGGTTCTTTGGAGTTAATTGAGCATTGTTAAAGCTACAAACACTTCAATATACTCCTACATACTCCTACATGATCAAATCATGAAATGTGAATAGTGATTCAAAATGTCCAATGAAACCAAGGGCGACTAGAATTCCAATTTTTGCGATCGAGGCGACGAATGAGAATCTTTTAAGAGAATATTGTCGTAACATTATGGAAGTATATAAACATGAGAGATATGGTGAATAATACATGAAATTGGATGGGTCACATGGATATGTATAATTGGGC
Source organism: Capsicum rhomboideum (assembly GCA_031232105.1). NCBI lineage: Eukaryota > Viridiplantae > Streptophyta > Magnoliopsida > Solanales > Solanaceae > Capsicum > Capsicum rhomboideum. Next base: position 52,532,622 of record CP124707.1, read on the forward strand.
CCAAAATTAGGCCCAAAATGGGATTAAAAGACTTGGCCCAAGAAGAAATGACCCATTCTTCCACTACTTGACCAATTAAACATATCATGTAATGACAAGTGTGGCTAAGGATGACTTGGGGTCTATATAAAGGCCCCAATATCAGATTTTATTGTCCAAAAACTCTCATGCCTTTGTGATATTTTCTCACACATTTCTTTCAACTTCAAACCCTAAAGCAAATAACTCCTTTGAACCCTTTGGACAAGATCAACATATTCCAAGCGTTGGTAAGTGTTTATTATTATGGTTTAACATATTATATACATGGAAGATGATATATATTATGCTAGTAGTGTGGGCAAAATGATGAATAGTGTATTTTTGCCTTTGGTGCAAGATGTGTCATCTTGGTGATTTGAATTTGAATTAGGCCTTGTGCCTTTGATGAAAAAGCATGGTATGGACAAAATATGAACATGTATGGTGTTATTTTTGGCATTAAATTTGTTCTTGTCTAAAAGTGGAAATTATGGGATTTTGGCCGATATGTGCTATGAGTTGTATTAAGGTACTTTGATGGATTATTTGTGATGTGTTATGGATAAGAAAGTGTAAAGGAGAAGTATTGTGGTGGAATGTATTGATTTTCATGTATTGGTCAATGTTGGGAATATTATGGAATTTTTGGAATAATAGTATATCGATGATTTTGTCGAGGGGAAATGACATGTTTGAAGGCAAACATGTAACTCATTGACATAGTATGCATTTGCATTTGTAAAGTAATTGGTGGTTAATGTGAATTTCGTTATGTATTTATGTTGTAGAGTGACACATAAAGAAGGAGAGGGATTATTGTCTACGCATCTAAGGTTGAATAGTCGTATTGCGAATCCAAGGTATGTAAGGTTACTTTGTCCGTATCTTTCTACGGCCAATAGTGTTCACATTGACATTTCACTGGTTCTATTCCGAAATGTACTAAGGTATCCCATATGCACTTATCCATGGTCATTGTCATATACTTCCTACTCATTGATCAATTGTGACTCCCATTTCTTATATTTATGGTTAATGTTCCGAAAGCTCAAATAAAGTTACGTACCAATATTCCAATAGTGCCTATACTTGTGTCTCTTGTTCATGGATTATTATCCAATGGTTCCAATGGTATCATGGTGCTAGTAATGTTATATTTCTCATTGATATTTATTCATATGTCTCTTACTCATTGGTCAATGATTCAAGTTTCCAACAATGTGATGTTATGACTATCAAAGTAACAATCTCAAAGTAATGATCAAGTATGGGTGGCAAGTCTAGGGGCGTAAGCCTAGCTCGACTCGATCCCGAGATATGGATTTATGGGTGGCAAGTCTAGGGGCGTAAGCCTAGCTCGACTCGATCCCAAGGGTGGTAAGTCTAGGGGCATAAGCCTAGCTCGACTCGATCCCTATATGATGATATGAAAGACCCACTGATCAGTCGGGGCCCGGGTACATTGTGACATATGTGATAACAAGTGAGTATTGATTGTAAAGAAAGTGACAAAAGTAATGAAAGCAATCCACATGGTTCCCAAAATGCAACATAGTGACTTACTCACATTGTCTATTCATTTGTATTGAGTTCATTAGTATGTTCATGTGTTACAAAGTTTCATTTGCGCCTTACATACTCAGTACTTATTTCGTACTGACCCCTCTCGGGGAATTTACCTTACTTGCTGCAGGCGCAGGTCCCAGTAGGCTTCCTCAGTAGGTTGCTAGCTGTTGCAGATCTTTGGTGAGCTCCAGTTAATTCGAGGCTTCTCCGAGTCAGAGTGTATATATGTTTTGGTGCTGTACATGTGATATAAAGCGGGGACTTGTCCCGACTTTTAGTTCTTGTTGGTCAATGCACTTGTTAGAGGCTTTTGTAGACTGATGTGGGTGTATAAATGTAGAGGGGATATGTCGATTTTGACTTGGTGGCCTCAACGGCCAAGTTTCGCATATGTATATATATATATCATGTTCCATGAATTCCATTGCGGGTATTTATAGCTATTGTGTGTTTATGGGTTTCTTATGGCATGTATGGGAACAAATAGGGATAAAGCTTGGTTCTCTCGGGCCTTGTCGGCTACGAGTGCCAATCATGCCTCGTTGGGATTCGGGGCGTGACAATAGTCCTCAAGAGGATCTACATCACTAACATGATCTTCACCACTAGGTAATCCACAAGGAGTGATTACATCATCTTCAAATAAGAAATTGTGCTTAAAGAGAGAAGGATCAATCCAAGAAGAAGGATTGGAACATGCAGAATCACTCTCACAAAGATAATTATCCAATTTCGAAGAAGTTTCAATCGCATGATCATCCCTATGAGCGAAGCAAGTACGAGAATTTTCATTTAAAGACAGGCTCAAGGGGTCACTCCTATTCAAATGATCAACATTATCAACATCGTCACTAACTTGAGGTTCACTAATCACATCACAAACATCCTCAAGTAGCGGATTTGATTCAAGAGCAAGTTGATCAATACACTCACCTTCACTAGTTGTAGGCAATTCATTTCTCCATATGCGGACGCACATGACGCATGTCACAATGCACCTCGATGGGACGCGACCCTTCGAGGCACTGGTTGAAACTGAACTGGCTACCTGCGCGCGCATGTGGCACCTGCGGACGCAGGCGAAACTAGTTGCTACTGGTTTTATGCCAGACACTGACCTACGGCCACCTGCGGGAGCAGGTCGCAGCGCAGGTCAGGTGTCGGTTCGAAACAATGTGTCTTTTCTTCAACCATTGCTTCTCTTCTGAAGCACCACCTCTTAGGCTATAAATATGTATGTTTTCCTCAGATGGAGGAAATACGAAATGATTATTTTCACAACTCCAAAACTACTTTCTTCTCTACAAAAGAAATCAAAGTAAGTGTGATTTACTCCATTGGTTGAGTTCGACGAAGTTCAGCAAATTCCATTGCCGGTTTTGCTGAATAGTGTTCTATTCTATCCTGGGAGGAATTAATCCAAACCTTGGGCAATTGTGAGGGGATTATATTTTTTAAGGAAACACAGTTTAACTGTGGGCTTAGAACTATCACTTTCTTCAATTTTTTTCTTGTTTTTTAAGGGTGAAGGAAACAACAAATAACAGTCATTCCATTGGTTTACCTTGAAAACGAGATCATTAGGCAACTTTTAAACATATCTGAAGAAGAGTTTGGACTACCGAGTGGTGGCCCTATTACATTACCATGTGATTCAACTTTCATGGATTACATCATTTCACTAATCAAGAAAGGCGTAGCTGCTGGAGATCTTCACAAAGCGTTACTCTTCTCAGTTCCTTCTTGTTGTTGTTCAACTTCTTTTAACAAAGAATGGGGAAACCAACAGCTACTTGTCTATTAAGTTATACTAAGCATTTTTGTATGTACATCCTAGCTCAAAGTAGTTCTTAGAGTACACAAATTGTGAAGTTCAGCATACAAATTGAATATTATTTTATCAGAAAACTTACCATATTCATGGCTTTCACTTTTAAACTTGGTTATGAGCAGACCTAACAGTCTAATAAAGTAAATTTTGGTAATACAAAAGTGTCATAACATGAATAACAGCAGAACATATTAAAGCCCAAAAAAAAAAAAAGATGGTATGTAATCCATCTACCTTCTTTTTTTTTTGTTTAAAAAAAAGGTATGTAATCTATCTAAAAGATTCCTCTTAAAAATTCTCTCTGTTATATTGTTGTAATCTCTCAAATTCTGCTACTATAAAAGAGGGGTAAAATGACTACTTCCTTCACTAAATTATTCAATGGAAAACTTTGGTGTATCTTTCCGCTGTTGTATGTTCCTCCTTGCTTGCATTTGTGGTATGTATGCATCTACAATTGCTCTTTGCTTTTCATAATCAATATTCCTTCTCTTTGTTATTAGATTTTGTATTAAACTAAGAGGAGATTAAATGGTAATTTAGTGGTAGATGACAATTATAGAAGATCAACGCGTTAAAAAATTATGTGATTTTTTTTACATTTGCTTAAAATATTGTTGGCTGAGTTATTCGATACTTTGTTGTCCGGAGGTACTGGTATACACACAAACTGATCCTAACCCCTCAATTATGTTTTCAACCCACCCCACCCCCCACCCCCACCAAAAAAAAAAAAAAGGGGCAAATCTTGATTATGTTCCATTAATAATTTGTATATATATTCTTAAAAGAAACACATAATTTCATCTAAATTAAGTTATTGCATTCGACTGAACCCCTAACCACCCGCACTACTCGAATTCGCAGGCATGTTGGTGATGACTCAAGTGAATGCTCAGACTGATGTATGTGAATGGCGCTCGGATGGTGCGGGTACTCCTTGTTCGCAAGAGGCACCAATTTGCGACAAACTATGCCGCAAAAATACTGGTCGTACGTATGTTGGTTCAAGGTGTGAGGATGAAGGTCTAGGACAAACTACTTGTGTGTGCAGCTACAATTCCCCTATTCCTTGTCATTAGAACTTGTGTAATTTTGATTTGTAGTATGTTCTAAAATAAATAAATTACATGATCAGATGAATGAGAAAGTGATGTTTTGATCTGAATTTTTCTTGTATTTGTAATTCCAACGCTAAAAATCGTATCCCTGTTTCCCTGCATTAAAAGTAAAATTACTAGTAAACGTATACAAATGTTGGAAATTTTCAAGTTTAATAATCAAGGCTTTCACCTTTAAATTAGGTTATGAGAAAACCTAACAATCTAATCTTAGACCAGTACCTTTTATCTATAAACACCACTTTGTTTAGCACAAGCGTTTTACTTGCTGTGGCGACTCCTTTATCGAAAAAAGTTTTGACACTAATGAGATCAATCAAACAATTTCGCCTCAAACTCAAATTGCTTAACTAATAAAAGGACATTTGACGAAAACCAGAAGTAATGGTAAGTTCGCAATTTCAGTCCTAACTAATCGATAGTATTACATGTATATATGGATCTTTGCATCCATTGTTTTGTATTGGCTCCAAGGGAGTTTTAACATTTTCAGTATTTTTATCTCAGATTTGGTCTAATTTTTTCTTTCTTACCACATTCCTAAAGAGACGCGAGTAGAAGATGGAAAATAATTGTGTTGTTATTAATCGTATGACAACTATTTAAAGAATCTGTACAAGACCTATATCAACAAGGATACGTATGACAGCTAATTAAAGAACAAGACCTATATCAACAAGGAAAGTTACAATAGATTCCTAATATTTACGAACTACAAAAATAGAATTCTACAGCAATAAGGTGTCTAGTAATCATCCATTATTACGCCCCCGCAAGTTGGTGGTGTCAACAACACCCAACTTGGAAAAATGCTTGACAAAAGAGGCTCTTGGAAGTGGTTTGGTGAGTATATCTGCCACTTGATCAGCCGAGTGAAGGTGTTGAACTGCGATATCTTTATTTTGAACTTGTTCACGAACAAAGTGAAAATCAATAGCAATATGTTTCATCCGACTGTGGAACACCGGGTTGGCACAAATATAGGTGGTGCTAACATTGTCACAAAATATCTGAGGAATGTCTGAAATACGAAACCGAAGCTCATGGAGTAAACTTGTTAGCCAATTGGTCTCAGAAACAGTAGCTGCAACAGCCCGATATTCTGCTTCTGTGGAGGAGCGGGAGACAGATCTTTGCTTCTTAGAGGACCATGATATTGGAGAGCTGCCAAGGTAAACAACATAACCTGTGGTGGAGGTTCGATCAAGAGGATCTCCAGCCCAGTCGGAATCTGAGTAGGCTAGAAGACGGTGATCATGTTCTTTGGCCATTCGGAGGCCAAACGAGGATGTTTGGTGAAGATACCGAAGGAGACGTTTCATGGCTGTCCAATGAGATATTAAGGGCTGGTGCATGGACTGTGAGAGTTTGCTAACAGCAAATGCTATGTCCGGACGTGTAAAAGAAAGGTAATGAAGTTTACCGATTATCCGTCGATAAAGAGAGCCATCAACTAGAGAATCTTCAGCAGACTCTGGGAAAATGACAGTAGAAGCCATTGGTGTTGGAACACCCTTGCAATTGAGCATATTAACTTCCTGCAAAAGATCTGTAATGTATTTCTGTTGAGACAACAAAAGACCACCAGGATAAGAAAAAACTTCAACACCAAGGAAATAATGAAGTGGTCCAAGATCCTTCAATGAGAACCGGGTTGCAAGATTATCTATAATGCTTTGAACGCCACGAATCTGATTGCCCGTAACAATTATGTCATCAACATATACTAGGACATAAATAATAAACTCAAAATTATGCAGGATGAACAATGAAGAATCAGATTGGGATTTAATAAACCCCAAAGTAATCAAATAATTTTTGAGTTCAGTGTACCAGGCCCTGGGAGCCTGTTTGAGTCCATAAATAGCTTTGTGCTACTTGCAAACATGCGTCGGATGTGTAGAAGCTTCGAAACCGGGTGGTTGGCGCATATAGACTTCCTCATCAAGACGGCCTTGCAGGAAGGCATTGTTGATATCAAGGTGACGAATGGGCCAGCTTTGTTGTGTTGCAATTGCAAGAACAATTCGAACAGTTGCGGGCTTCACCACAGGGCTAAAAGTACATTGAAAGTCAACGCCAGGTCGTTGTGTGAACCCTTTGGCAACCAGGCGAGCTTTGTACCTGTCAACAGATCCATCAGGATGATATTTGACCCGAAAAAGCCACTTACAATCCACCACATTTTTCGAAGGATCACATGGTACCAGCTCCCATGTCCGGTTTCGAACTAAGGCATCAAATTCATTTTTCATAGCTTCACGCCAGTGTGGGATTTGTTGAGCTTGCTTAAAGGTTCTAGGTAGGGAGGAAGTGGTTTGAACAACAGTGTGGAATTGTTTAGGCTTAAGGCTATTGGTCTTAGATCGAGTAATCATGTGATGAGTGGGTGTCGCTGTAGAGTTAGGGGCAACGAGAGAAGGTTGTGGGGTCACGGGAGGTGGGACATGTGATGAGGAAGAGGGCTGTACCACAGGGTTCTGGGTCAAAGGTCCAGTGGACTTATTTCTACGCTGGTAAGTTATTATGGTGGATTGCGGCTGAGCGTTTAAATGGGGAGAAGGATGAACTGGTGAGGCCGAAACATTTGGTTGAGGTGTATTGTGGCTGGAAACTGAATTTTGTATGGTGAGGGGAGGGGGCAGTGGGGGTGTTGGAGAAGGAGAGGAAGTATCAGCTAAGGGAGAAACTGAATTACCTGAGACGGTGGTACCTGTTGGGGCAGAAGAGACGGGTGAATGCGTGTCCACGGGCTGCTGCACAATGTGAGCAGGAAGCTCATAAGAATCATTTGAACTTTGAGTATTATCATGTGGCTGCTGTTCAGTTGAACAAATTTCCCAAGATACATTTTTATTTTGTGTATTTTTCAAATGGGAAAAAATATTTTCGAAGGGGAACTGATTTTCTAAAAATAAGACATCGCGAGATAAATATATTTTCAAAGTTAAAGGATCAAAACATTGATGGCAATAATGTTTATTAGAAAATCCTAAATAAACACATGGTGTCGAACGGGGCTCTAATTTGTTTTTGGCATATGGTTTGAGCCATGGATAACACAAGCAACCAAATACTTTAATGGAGTCATATTTGGGTATAGTTTGAAATAACATTTCAAAGGGGCTCTTATGCTGAAGATTGGGTGTCGTTAGCCTGTTTATAAGATAAACAGCTTGTTGACAGGCAAAACTCCAAAAGTGTGAGGGTAAAGAAGCTTGGTGCAGCAAGGTCCTAGCAGTTTCAATAACATGCCGGTGTCGTCTTTCGACTAGAGCAACTCGCTGTGGAGTATATGGGGGTGACACTAAGTGTTCTATACCATGTGTTTTGAGATAGGACGACCGGAGACTCTGGAATTCACCACCACCATCAGTGTAAAAAGATTGAATTTTGGTGTTGAATCTGCGTTCAAGCAATGGATGCAGATTTTGAAAAACTTCCAGAGTTTCATGTTTTGATTTTAAAGTGAACAACCACATGTATTTTGAAAATTGATCAACAAATAACACATAATATCTTTTTTTATCAATTGACACAACTGGAGATGGACCCCATAAATCGCTATAAAGAATTTGCAGAGGCTTATTACTTTGCAATGAATTTTCAGAGAAAGTCAACCTGTGCATTTTATTTGAATAACAAGAATTACAAACGGAACTAGCTTTAGGATCTAAAATAGGAAGGGAAAAATTAGTTAAGATAGTATCTAAAACGCGGCGATTAGGATGGCCTAAACGCCGATGCCACAGGTGAATTGGAACAGCCACATTGCATTGAGGAGAACGATGTGTACAGCTCGGTGGCCACTCATACAACCCATCTTTATTCTGCCCGCGAACTAGAGACGCCCCCGTACTCAAATCCTTCACAAGATAATGGAAAGGAAAAAATTCAATAGAGGAATGATTATCACGACAAAACTTAGAAACAGAAATCAGATTATTTTTTATGGCAGGGGAGCATAAGGTATTGAGAAGTTTGAAATGATGATTTGATGCACTTATGTTAGTGTTACCAGTATGGGATATTGGAATGGTGTTACCATTGCCCATAGCTATTTCTTCAGTGCCGTGGTAGTCATGTCCAGTGGATAGGCTTTGAGCATCAGATGCAATATGATGAGTGGCTCCACTATCCACAATCCAAGGGCTCTGCTGAGAAGGAAAACGAGCAGCAAAGTTTGCCCGGGCTTGCAGGTGGTTATGCGACTGCGATCTGCAGACTTTAGCAGAATGACCTACGCGATCACATAGTTGGCAGCGAAGGTTTTTGTCAAAGGCTTGCTGCTGGTTGTTTCTTCGTGGGCGTTGTGGTTGCCATTGCTGATTGTTGGCAGGTGTGTTCACACCTGGACGATGATTGCTGGAGTAATTTTGGTTACCTTGGCGAGAAGGAGTTGAGCTTGTCTTTTGCGCTACAGCAGCGGTAATAGGAGTTGATAGTGGCTTCTTGTCTTCCTCATGCTGTAGGAAAAGTTCATAATCTAGAAGCTTTTCATAAAGCTCTTCATATGAAATAGTAGAATCTCGAGCACGAATGGCAGCAGAGAGTTCTCGAAATTTAGATCCGAGTCCACTGAGAATTTTCACAATGAGTTCCGGGTTTGATACCGGCGCACCAGCAGTTGCAAGTTCATCACAAAGTGATCGAACTTGATGAAGATAATCTGTAACTGGACGAGAGTCTTTAGTGAGGCGAGCCAATCGGTCTCGCAGGCTGAAAATTCTTGTTTGAGATTTGTTTGCATACGCAGTATGCAAAGCATCCCAGGCATCTTTGGCGGAGACTGCAACAGCAACAGTGGGGGCAAGGGTAGGATCAACAGAGGCCAAGATAGCATTTTGAATTAACTGATCTTGGCGATACCAAGGAACGAACTCAGGGTTATCAACATCTTGATTGTTTTGAGAGATGGTGCGAGTGGGGGCAGGGATGGAGCCATCGAGAGGCCCATAAAGATTGTGACCACGCATAAGCATTGAAACTTGAGCTTTCCACAAGGAGAAATTGTGACTGCCTGTTAATTTTATTGGCAGTTGGGTAACTGGATTGAACTGAACAATAGTGATGGCATTGTTGATTCCATCAGCATTGGTCACAGAAATAATTGAGGCCATTTGGATGAGTAACCAGGAAAAAAAAAAAAAAGGAGAGAGGATCAACTCGTGGGAGTTTAGATATGCCCTGATACCATAAAGAGACGCGAGTAGAAGACGGAAAATAATTGTGTTGTTATTAATCGTATGACAACTATTTAAAGAGTCTGTACAAGACCTATATCAACAAGGATACGTATGACAGCTAATTAAAGAACAAGACCTATATCAACAAGGAAAGTTACAATAGATTCCTAATATTTACGAACTACAAAAATAGAATTCTACAGCAATAAGGTGTCTAGTAATCATCCATTATTAATTCCATCGTCATATTTTGCACCGATATGTGCATCTGAATGTCCACGTAAGATATGGTGGATCGTACTAGATGACTTTCCTCATATTATCATTTATATTTGTGCTATATGCACCCATTTTAGGGTTCGACCTCTAATAATACTCCAACAACAACTATGCCTAAGTACACAGTGAGTTGGGATCAGCTATATGAATCCTTAATTAGTAACCATGCTTATCCATTTAAACTCTTCGTAGACCAACATTATACCAAATAAAAATAAAAGTAAAAGAATATTAAAGTTCTCTGTATCTTTGCTGGCGTTAGTGTACAACCTCTAATAAGAAGTTCAAAATAAATAAGATGAGCTGAAATTAGCAATTTAGCCATATGCTACATTTGTTTCTTCTAAAATTGAAATTTTCCCTTGTGTGTCTGAACTATACAGTGGAAGTTCCTCTCTAAATCTCCTCTTTCTAATATCTAAGTCTACTACTTTACAAAAAAAATTGTGCAAAAGAATTTGCACTTTGATATAATTCATGATCTCAAGCGGGATGTGAGATCAACGAACACGTCTTCTTTGCAAGGTATTGTGAGACCACCCATTGAATGATCGAAGCCAAACTCTTCTTCAGATTGAGCTAACAAGTCTTGAAATAAAGGCTGGCTCAAGTAAGATATTGGCACGATGAATCTCTTCTTCTTGCTCTCTCCTACATATACTGCACAATGACCTTTGGGAACACCTCCGGAATTTGAAAACGTCCTCAAGATTTTAGTACCTTGAATAAGCGGACTCATTTTGATACCCATTGTGAGATACTTTTGTAACTTTACAAAGATCTGAAGAAAGAACAGAGGATTTTTAGAAATACACAAGTGAAAATTTGTTGCAAGTCTGGAGACTAGTATGTGTTGTGTATATATATACAAGTTTATAACAAGTTTCATATCCTACTATTTAGTGGTGGTCAAGAGAAATTGGTGAGAGACAATGGCACATGAAGTTTCACATGGCTTTGCTTACTCTCTAAAGTATTCAGACCACAAATTTTGTTGAATAACAAGACTAGGCCCCTCTTCTTCTCATGATTTTGTAACAAAGGACACTCTTTGAATAAAATCCACAAGAAGAACATGGTCTTGCTTCTCACCAGCTGTTGGTCATTTAATGATTTGGAATTACTGGCATTGGTTAGAAGTACCAAATACGAGTTGATATTATAGCTAATAGGCCTAACCGGTTGTTGATCAAACTGAAGAATGGAAGAAACTTATTACTCATCTTTTATATTCAAACTAGCTTCATCCACAAATCTCAGGCCCCGTATTAACATGGCCAACAGGCAACATCACATGGCTTTGCCTTCGGTGGTTAGTGACAAAAACTTCAGCTCCAACTCAAGGCTTGTCCATAGCCGTTTATATAAATAACCCCCCTTCCGTGATCCTTTTTCATCATCAAGCACAAGTATTATCTATTCAACCATCAAATTGTTCTAAATTTCTAATATACTTTCTTGTTTCCAATCTTCCAAGAAAAATGGCAATGATCAGTGCTAAGAAACTCATCAAGATGGCGAGGAGATGACAGAAGTTTGCAGCCAAGCAGAGGAAGAGGATTTCATTTCCAAGAAATGGCAGTAATGCAGACAGTTGCAGTACATCCTCATCCTCTATGGTTGAAAAAGGCCATTTTGTAGTCTATACAATTGATCAAAGGCGCTATGTATTTCCCTTGACTTACCTTGAAAATGAGGTGGTTAGGCAACTTTTAAGTATGTCCGAAGAAGAGTTTGGACTACCGAGTGGTGGCCCTATTACATTACCATGTGATTCAGTCTTTATGGACTACGTCATTTCGCTAATAAAAAAAGGCGTAGCTGCTGGAGATGTTCTCAAAGCATTGCTCCTCTCAATTCCGTCATGTTGCTGTTCAACTTTCTCTTTGCACCAAGGATGTGGAAACCAACAGCTTCTTGTTTGTTGAATCGTAATCAACTTTTTCTCATAACATGCTAGCTCAAAATAGTTTTAGATAGGGCAGAGACTGAAGAACAAAATTGTAAATATATCGCAGCATACAGATTGAATATTATTTTCTCAGAAAATTTACCATATCCACGGCTTTCACTTTTACATTTGCTTATGAGAAGACCTAACAATCTAATCTTTGATTGGTACCTTTTAAAATAAACTCACCATCAGCATATTTAAAAGAAAATCGTTGAACAAAATAAGATGTCAAGAACATTTTTGTACATAGGTTTCCTTGGTGAACCATTTATGGTTCTTCACCTCGTCAACATAGATTAGGACATTTTGTGTACTTTCAGAAGCAATTAGGTAATAAAAAGTTTATGAGATAACAAGTCTTGATATCTAAAGGCGCAGAGACAAGTATGATATTGGAACAACTGCATACATCTTGAAAATTCGATTAGATTGAATAAGTGGAGTCATTTTGATTCCATTATTTCAAGATATGATTTTTAACTCTAAAAGATGATCTATGAATAAACAAGAAACAAATAATCTTGCGAAATTCATAGAAAAGGAGAGCTTTTTTGCACCGTGTTCTGCTCAAATACATTGTCCATGTGTTACTGTATAAGTTTATGGCAAGTCTCATTCAAAAGTTTAGTAGTCAAGACACTGAACTTGTGAATAGTAGGGCCAATTGCTTCTCATAACTTGGTATCAAGGACATCCTTAAAAGTTAAAGCCATAAGTATAGATAAAGCTGATGACTTGGTTCCGCTACGTAATTTCTTGTTACTTATCACAAATGCCATTCTTATTCCGCTAAATGATACTTTCTTGGAAGTGCAAGTTTGAACTACACAGTGCAACTGTTGCATGCAGGGGCTTAATTAATTTGTTTAGCATATAAATTTTATAAGAATTAGGGAATTGTTATAGCAAGTACTACCAAAAAAGTGATTAATCAGAACTAGCACTTCTGCTGTTCATAAATTGATCATGGAAAATATTTCTAGATTCTTGTGTTTCTGAACTATACAGTGGAAGTTCCTCTCTAAATCTCATCTTTCTAATATCTAAGTCCTACTTTACAAAATTTCATGTGCAAGAAAATTTACACTTTGATACAATTCATGCTCGCAAGCGGGATGTGAGATCAACGAACACATCTTCTTTGCAAGTTATTGTGAGACCGCCCATTGGATGATCGAAGCCAAACTCTTCTTCAGATTGAGCTAACAAGTGTTGAAATAAAGGCTGGCTCAAGTAAGATATTGGCACAACGAATCTCTTCTTCTGGCTCTCTCCTACATATACTGCACAATGACCTTTGGGAACACCTCCGGAATTTGAAAATCTCCGCAAGATTCTAGTACCTTGAATAAGGGGACTCATTTTGATACCCATAGTAAGATACTTTTGTAACTTCAAGTGATGACTTAAAAGAAAGAATAAAGGATTTTTAGAAATACACAACAAGTGAGACTTGTGTTTTGCATAAAAAACTTTCTATGTATATATATACAAAGTTAGTGATAAATTTCATATCAAAATTTAATGGTGAAGAGAATTTGGTGGCCATACTTGAGAGACAATGGCACATGAAGCTTCACATGACTTAGCTTACTTTGTTATTATCTAAAGGTCACCTATCTACAAGACAAAGAAGAGGGAAGAACATGATTTTGTTGGGATAAACCCCGCCACAGAAATAATATTTGCGGTAATAACAGCGGAATAATAACGTAGCACCGTAATGCGGTAATCAACAAAAAAAAGGAATAACAAGGACACAAATATTTTAACGTGGAAACCCTTCTGAATAAGGGAAAAAACCACGGGCCCGAGAGGAGCAAAATAATTCACTATAATGAGGAATTTTTACACTTTGTAGGTCCGAGTAAATACTCTAGGAACCACTACACTCAAAAGAAATAACCCTCTTCTGATTTTTCCACCTCACTATAATACCTCTCACACTCTCTATTTTTTCTCACACACTATTTTCTCACACTCTCTATGAGATGCTCTCCACAACTAGTTCTTAGTTGTTGTTTTTGGGTGTGTTCCAAATGAGGAAATGATGCCTCCTATTTATAGGAAATATGGTCAACATATCATCCAATCAAAATGCTTGGATTTGTTGCAAGTTGTGCAACTTGACAATTTACAAATCTTGCTTGGATTGGTTGCAAGTTGTGCAACTTGACAATTTGCAAATCTTGTTTGGATTTGTTGCAAGTTGTGCAACTTGACAATTTGCAAATCTTGCTTGGATTTGTTGCAAGTTGTTCAGCTTGGCAATTTTCAAATCTACCCACAACAAGCTTATACAAGTTGGCAAATTGTCACCTACCAAAAAACAAGTGTTGTTGCCCACAAGCTACTTGTATTTTGTTATTCATTTTTATTTTCCTTTTCTATTAAATGGGTATGGACACTATCAATATCCCCCTCCAGACCCATTAATCGGAAGGAGATAGCATCGAGCTTCTAGTTTGAGTGCATGCCGATAAGTTCCTTACATAACTCAAACTTGTCTCTTGGCACCACCTTGGTCAGCATATCCGAAGGATTCTCACTTGTAGGGACCTTCTTGACCTGCATAGATCCGTCCTCTAGCTTTTCCCGAATCTAGTGATATCTCACGTCTATGTGTTTTGTCCTTGCATGATACATGGAGTTCTTGCTCAAGTCTATTGCACTTTGATTGTCACAATAGACGCATACGCCTTTTGATGCAAGCCAAGCTCTTGAAGGAACCGTTTCAGCCATACCATCTCTTTGCCAGCTTCAGTAGCTGTAATATACTCCGCTTCAACTGTAGATAGTGCAACACACTTCTGCAACCTCGACTGCCATGATATAGCTCCCCCTGAAAAGACAAACAAATATCCAGTAGTGGATTTTCGATTATCAAAGTCACCTGCCATATCAGCATCGGTATAGCCCTTCAAGATTGGTTCAGATCCTCCAAAACACAAATAGTCTCCAAAGGTACCTTTCAGGTACTTGAGTATCCACTTGACTGCTTCCCAGTGTTCTTTTCCAGAATTTTCAAGGAACCTACTAACAACACCAATTGCATGAGCAATATCTGGTCTAGTACACACCATTGCATACATCAAACTCCCGACCGCTGAAGAATAAGGAATTTTTTTATTTTTTATTTTTTTTTGGGGCCAAATAAGACCATCAGGTCTTTTTATTGAAAAGGAAAAAACTGTACATAGGTTGTTTTAGGCCCAAAGAAAAGCCCAAAACTAAAGAAGTCCAAAACAAGAAAAGGAAACAAAAATCAGAAACATGTCAACAAAGGAAAGCTAAGAGATAAAAAAATGCAAGAAAAGAAAAGAAAAGAAAAGAAACGCCTCTTCATCTTCTTTCTCTCAATCGCACCAGTCAATGAAATGACATTAACAATGAAGAGGCGATGAGAAAAGGGGAGAGAAAAGACAGTTGTATCTCTGTAGTTGTTGCTGCTTAATCTAAGGAGATAACCGAGTGGTAGTGATTTCATTAAGGACACTCAAAACTTCTCACGAGTGCCATGATATCAGCTCCATTGAAGACTTCTTCTGCTCGATTATACCAGATCTGAGCTACATCTATAAAGATAAGTGGTTAATCTCCCCCTTTTTAGCTCAACAGTACTATGTCGTGATTTACTCTAATTCCTTCTTCCCTGCAGGTTGAGCCTTAACAAAGGCTAATACCACTGCAAAGGAAAAAGAAACTGGAGCTCCTCACCACTAGATAGATCTGAGATGTTGTTGCTGATGCTGCTGTTGTTATTGAAAACAAGGTTAGAAGCCCTGACCATTTTCTAATCCTTAATGCTCGAAACCTTGTTGAACGCATGTTGTTGGTCTCGACTATATATGCTTGCTTGATTGTTGAACTTGATCCTTCAGTTAAGAACTTGTAGTGAAACCCCTATTTTGGTAATTTTTTATTCTGAGGTTAGGGGTCTGTTCTTTATCTAATTTTGCCAAAGCTTTTCCCTTTGATGGTAATTCCTGAAAACATGTATATATAATGTCATTTGATCCTGCAAAAACGAAAATCTGGTTAGCTAAAAAATCAGCAAGGGTGTTGCCCTCTCGGAAAATGTGTTTCACTCTGACATCCAATCCTGCTCTCAACCTATTTATCCTTTTCACCTCCAAAACAATGCCCCAGGGCACCTCCCATATCCCATCTAGAACTCTTTTAAGAGTTAAGGAATCAGTTTCAAGAATCAGAGGAAGTAGTTGGTGCTGAATGTAGTATTCCAAACCCCTTCTCAATGCAATTACTTCAGCCCTTAGGACAGGTTCCTCCTCTAACATAAAAGATTCTGCATGGACCAGCTCCCCTTCATCATCTCTAATACAAAATGCTCCAGCACTAGGCCCATTTTGACCTTTAACTGCACCATCAGAATTACATTTGTAGGATCCCAAATCAGGCAATCTCCAAAACACAATCTTACAGTCTACACTTGGTGTGTAATCCTGAAAAAAATAAATTATTTGTGGCCAATCAGAAGGAATCTCCTGCAACCAAGGATAACAAAATTTGGCTAAGTGGTATAGGTTCCGATTAATCTCCAACACCATACTCTGAAAAGACCTTTTCCCACCATGAGATATAATGTTTCTTCTCTTCCAAATTTGCCAAGTGATAAAAGCTGGAACATCCTTATATAAAGGCTTGAGCTTGACTGCACAATCACCATTCCACCATTTAACAATTGTGTCTTTAAGTTGTAAAAAAGGACCTTGAATATCAACATTAGATGCAAAAACAGTCCAAAGTCTATTAGACATGGGACAGGTCACAAAAAGATGATCAATTGTTTCTTGCACTGAACTGTTGCAGCAGCAACACAATACCTCACCCACCACTTTGATCTTAACAAGGATTTCACCTATTGGGATTTTCTTTTTCCACAACCTCCAAAGAAAGAAAGAAAATTTAAAAGGTACTCCTTTTGTCCAAATTTTCTTAAAGAAATCAAGTTTATTTCCTGCCTGCCTTAGGACTTCCCAAGAACTTCCAACAGAGAACTTTCCAGAACTACTGAGCATCCACCTAGGAGTATCCCACTCCTCAGAAACTCCTACTTCACCCAGCACATTGTGAATATGATTACAGACTTCCTTCGGGAAAATCTGATTTAGGATATTATCATCCCAATTACCTTGAACCAGCAACTGCCTGACCTCCTCATAAGAATAATTACAAGGATGAAAAATAGGGAGATAATAATGTAGAGCACCTAGCTGTGTCCAATTGTCAAACCATACGCTGGAAAGACCACACTTTGGTTCCCACCATATTTCTTGATCTATACAATCTCTTGCTTCTAGCATAAATTTCCAAGTCTGAGATCCCCCTCTCCATTCAACAATTTGAGGACAGTGCCTCTTGCAGTATTTATTCCACATAAAAGTAGTCCATAAAGTATTTTTGGTTCTAAAATTCCACCAAAGCTTTGCAGAGAATGCTTTGGATACATCAAATAAGGATCTAAAACCCAAACCCCCTTCATCTTTAGGCATACAAATTTCTGACCAAGATACCCAATGCCTCCTTCTCCCATCTTCCTTGAAATTCCACAAAAATTTAGCAAACATTCTATGCAGATCATGAATAACACATTTTGGAGGTGTTATTGCAGATAAGAGATAAATGGGAATACTCTGCAACACATGATTAATCAATACTACTTTGCCACCAAAAGATAATAACTTACCTTTCCAGACCTGAAGTTTATTTTGCACTTTCTTCACCAACTCTGTAAAATGGCTCTTCCTTTTCCTTGCATGTCCAATCGGACAACCAAGGTATGTTAAAGGGAATTTTCCTCTTGTAAACCCAGTACAGTCTTCCACTTCTTGAATAATAGAATGAGCAGTTTTACTAAAAACAAAGAAAGAACTTTTTTCTTTATTAATTTTCTGACCTGACTGCTCTTCATATTCTCCCAAAGTCTGCATGATCAATTCCATAGTCTTCTTCTCTGCAGCAGCAAAAATGATTTCCATAGTCTTCTTCTCTGCAGCAGCAAAAATGATGGTATCATCAGCATAGGCAAGATGATTAATATCATCACTCCACTTAGGCATCCCAAATCTTCTGAAATTCTGATTAGCAAATAGGTTATTTAAAGCTCTTGATAGAACCTCAGCAGCCAATATGAATAAAGCAGGGGAAAGGGGTCTCCTTGCTTGACCCCCCTAGTAGAGTGAAAGAAACCATGAGCTTGCCCGTTAATAAGAACAGAATACCAATTATTAGCCCCTAATCTCCACACTTTATCCACTACACAATTGTCAAACCCCATTTTCTCGAGAACTTTGATCAAAAACCTCCAATCAACTCTATCATAGGCTTTAGTCATATCAAGTTTAATCACAACATTGGCAGGTTTACCTCTCTTTTTGATGTCAGAAACAATCTCCTGGGCCAATAGAACATTCTCAATGATATTTCTCCCTTTCACAAAGCCAGATTGATTAGGAGAAATAAGCATTGGAAGAAATCTTTCCATTCTATCATGAAGCACCCTAGAAATGACCTTGTTAAGAAAATTACTCAAAATAATAGGTCTCATATCAGAAAAGAACTGCACCACTTGCTTCTTTGGCAATAAGACCAAATTAGTATGAGTAATCGATTTGGGAAGAGTATAACCATCAAAGAAATCCACCACCACCTTAATCACATCCCTGCCTACAATATCCCAACAAGTCTGATAGAAGTGACCAGTTAAACCATCAGGGCCACTAGCACTATCCCCACTCAGTTCAAAAACAACTTTTTTAATTTCCTCCTCAGTAGGACTAGCATTAAGAAAGTTGTTATCTTCAGTAGTAATCAAAGAGGGGATATGCTGAATTAAAGTGAAAATACCAGAATTCGACCCAGAGAATTGAGCCTGGAAAAAATTGACAGCTTCAACAGCTATTTCTTCTGAATCTTCTGCCCAGGTCCCATCAGCTTTAAGAATTCTCTTTAATTGTAATCTCTTTCTTCTCCCATTAACAAGACTGTGAAAGAATCTAGTGTTCCTATCCCCCTCAGAAAACCACTGAACACCAGTCTTTTGTCTCCAAAACTCTTCTTCAAAATGAAGGTATCTTTTCAGTTCAGCCTGAGCTTGTTGCAGAATGGCTCTATTTGAAGCAGTAGGATGTTCTTCAAACAAACCTTCCTTGATTCTAACAATGTCTTCTCTTATCACCAACTGTTTGAAAATATCCCCAAATCTTAACTTGCTCCATGCAGACAATGCCATTTTAGTTCTCTTCATCTTCTGTTTTAAACTAATGAAAACATCATCAGTTTCTTCTGCCACCCAATTATCCCTCACCACATCTTTAAAGTCTTCTTTTTCAGTCCAAAATTTTAAGAATCTGAAGGATTTTTTAATATTAAAAGAAACTCCACCACATCTCAGTAATAGAGGTGCATGATCAGACCTAGTTCTTGCCAGGTGTTCCAACTCAACATTTCCAAACAAACCAAAAAAAAATTGATTGACCATTAGTCTATCAAGCCTTTTAAAAATACATTCAGAATCAGCCTTGCCATTCCACCAGGTGAAAGGACTTCCTTTGAAGTTTATGTCAAACAATTCACACGAATTTACATAAAAGGAAAAATCCTCATATTCATGAGGATATACAGAAAGACCTCCAATTTTCTCCTCATCATTCAATATTACATTGAAATCACCACCTACTAACCAAGGAAGCCTCATATTTTTACTCAAAGAGTAAATGTCATCCCACAGATTTAATCTCTCCAAAGCTGAACATTTAGCATACACAATTGTGGAGACAATAACTTCCCCAGTATTCTGAAAAGTTAACTGCAAAGAAAGTTGTTGGTCAGAATCAGATAGAACTTTAACTTGGATATTCTCTTGAATGAACACCCAAATCTTGCCATTTTCATTGTAGTTTGCATAATGCATTCCCAATCTTCTTTTGTACTTCTGAATATGTCTTGAATGTTGAAAAGGCTCCATTAGTGCAATGAGGAAGAACTTGTGATGTCTGTGAAGCATTTGAACCCTATGGAAAGCATTTTGGGTTCTCACTGATCTAATATTCCATACAAGTGCTTTCCGATTCATTTATAAATGGATTTGGCATTTCTTTTAAGGATAACTCTTGTGAGCTTTTCAGCATTATTTTTATTCTTTCTTCCTTTTGACTGAACATCTGGTGATATATCTGCCATTTTCAAAGCATGATTCAGATTATGTTGGTTTTGATCTTCTTCTGCATCTTCCTTGCTCGCCCCATCATCAACTTGCACCTGTTGTTGAGTACTTTTCTCATCCAACTTGTGTGAAACAATATTATGCAGGGTCTTCACAGGGGAATCATCTGATAAAGCCACAATAGCTTGAGGTGATGGATCAGTCAACCCCACCACCTCCATACTCTGCTCCACCATTTGTGAAATGACCTTCTCAACTTCTGTAATCTGTTGTTGTTGTTGCCCCTGATTATCCCTTTTTTCATTGTCTTGCAACTCACTATGAACCTTATTGGACTGTTTATTTTCTTCCCTTGCATTATTATCAACTAGCTGTTGATTCTGTTGCTGATTCTGCCCTTGTTTATTTCTTTCTATTACTGCTGATGAATCCTCAATGATTATTTCTTGTATATTTTCTTTATCTGTTGAAATGTTAACATCTTATGTTGTCTCTGCTGTAGTAATCATATTCTCTTTCTCCTCCTTTGTTGTAGGACACATCTTCTTGATCAACTTCAGATGACCCGCAAGAGGTGTGCTAACAGCTTTAGCACTTTTCATGTTAAAGTGTTCGAGTACACGTTAAATGTACTTATCCTGAGATAGCCACAACTTTCTGTTTACTCGTTCTCGAACAATCTTCATCCCCAGAATTGTTGTGCTAGGCCCAAGTCCTTCATATCAAATGACTTGAACAAATCTCCCTTCAGCTTGACAATCAGCTCTTTGTCCTGTCCTACAACTAGCATGTCATCCACATACAACAACAAAATAATAAAGTTGTTGTCAGAAAATCTTTTGAAGTATACACATGGATCAGAATAGTTCCTTGTGTAAGTTTGAATTTGCATGAATGAGTCAAACTTTTTGTACCACTGCCTCGGTGCCTGCTTCAACCCATAAAGACTCTTATTCAGTTTACACACCATGTGTTTCTTTTCAGCTACTTCAAATCCTTCTGGATGCTTCATATAAATTTCCTCTTCCAAATCTCCGTGAAGAAATGCAGTTTTCACATCTAACTGCTCCATCTCAAGATCTAGGCTAGCTGTTAAGCTCAAAATGGTTTGAATAGAAGTCATTTTGACAACAGGTGAAAAAATTTCAGCAAAATCAATACCTTTCTTCTGTTCGAAGCCTTTTACCACCAATCGAGCTTTGTATCTGACCAGCTTGTTATTTCCATCTTACTTGATTTTAAAGACCCACTTGCACTTAAGCGATCTTTTAACTTTTGGAAGTTCAACCATCTTGTACGTGCCATTTTTCTGTTGAGATTCCATCTCTTCTTGCATGCCTTTCATCCACTGGCTCTTTTCTGGATGGGACAACACCTCCTTAAGACTTTCTGGCTCCCCCTCATCATTGATAAGGACATACTCTGAGGAAGGGTACTTGGATGACTCTACCCTTTGCCTTTCTGATCTCCTCAGAGGTTGAGATTGATCTTCTTGATTAGGTTACTCCACTTGCTCGGTATAATCACCAAGTTGCTCCCCCTGCTCAACAATCTCATCAGGTTGCTCCCCCTACTTGGCAACCTCATCGGTTGTACTTTCTGCACTTCTGGGATGGCTAGAAGTAGAAGGAATGGTAATAAGGTTGGGGACTATACCATTCTGTTTCTTGTCCTTCAGATCATCAGCAGTTCAGATTTTACTTTCTCGGAAGACTACATCTCTGCTTCTGATGATCTTCTTCTTTACAATATCCCACAATCTGTACCCAAACTCTTCATCTCCATATCCGATGAATATGCAGGGAGCCGATTTATCATCCAGCTTTGTTCTCTGCTCCTTAGGTACATGTGCAAAAGCTCTGCAACCAAACACCTTTAGATGTGAGTAGGACACCTCTTTATTGGTCCAAACTCTCTTTGGACTATCAAACTCCAATGGAACTGATGGACTGCGATTGATCAGGTAACATGCCGTCTGAACTGCTTCACCTCAAAATGACTTAGGCAGTTTAGCCATTCTGAGCATGCTTTTCACCTTCTCGACAATGGTACGATTCATCCGCTCAGCTATACCATTGTGTTGTGGGGTTCCAGGAACTGTTTTCTCATTTCTGATCCCATGACTTGAACAGTACCCTTCAAATTCCCTTGAAGTGTACTCACCTCCATTGTCAGTGTGGAGACGCTTTAGTTTGCAACTCGTCTCCCTTTTCACCAGAGCATGAAACTTCTAGAATACTTGAAACACCTAATCTTTGGTTTTCAAGATATAAACCCACAATTTTCGTGAAGCATCATCAATAAAAGTAACAAAATATTTGTTATCGCCCATCGATTCTACCTCCATTGGACCACAAACATCCGAATATACCAAATCAAGTATATTCAACTTTCTTTCAGACGATGTCTGAAATGAGACTCTGTGTTGCTTACCAAACAAACAGTAGCCACATGGTTTTGTCGTCGTACCTTTGGCAAAAGAGAAGAGTGATTTCTTGGCGAGAATCTGCAATCCTTTCTCGCTCATATGACCTATTCTTTTGTGCCACAAATCAGTAGAAATCTCTTCTCGAGCCGCATTCAATTCACCTCGGCATATTTTTGCATTTGTCCTGTACAACGTGCCACGAGCAACTCCTTTTGCAATCTCCAATGCTCCCTTGGTGAGTCTCCAATTTTTATTTGCAAAATAGTTCTCGTACCCATCTCGGTCTAAAGCAATTCTCGAGATCAAGTTCAACAGCAAATCAGGTACATGGCGCACGTCTTTCAAAACTAATGTGCATCCCATATTAGTATTGATACTAATATCTCCGATAGCCACAATCTTTGAGTAACTTATGTTACCCATTTTCACAGTACCAAAATCACCTGCTATATATCTGCAGAATAGATCCATTACAGGTGTAGCATAGTAAGATGGTGCTGTATCAACCATCCATTCCGACTCTAGACCTGCCAAATGCATGCACTCCCCTTCATCATTTATGAAGAGAACAACATTATCATTGTTTTGCACTGTGGCAGCCGTGTTGTCGTCATTCTTCTGGCCACTACTTTCACCGTTGCCCTTTTTTAGAATTGGATAATCTCTTTTGAAGTGACCTGGTTGATTGCAATTGTAGCAATTTCTGGCTCTTGATTTAGATCGGACCTTGGACTTTCCCCGACCTTCGGATCTGCCATAGTTACTTGAACTTCTCTGGTGACTCCTGTCTCTACTTTCTGAGATGAGAGCCTGACCATGATTTTCAGGCTTCTTTCTCATCTTCTCATTAAGTAGAAAAGCTGACGTGACATCCTTCAGCTCAATAGAGTCCTTACCATGCAAGATGGTTGTTGCCAAAGTATCATAAGAAGATGGCAACGAGTTCAAGAGCACAATGGCTTTATCTTCCTCCTCGATCTTTACCCCAAGGTTAGCCAGCTGCGTGATTAGTCCGTTGAGCACATTTAAATGTGACAAAAAATTCGTACCTTCATCCATATATAGGGCGTACAATTGCTTCTTTAGGTATAATTTATTTGTCAGTGTTTTGGACATATATAGATTTTCTAACTTTGTCCAAATGTCACATGCACTATCTTCGTCGATGATGTTATTGACCACATCATCTGTTAAGTGCAACCGGATTGCACGAGCAGCCTTTTCATCCATTTCTTCCCAATCCTCCATTTTCATGGATTCGGGCTTTTTGGATATGCCACTTAGTGCCTTGTGTAATCCTTGTTGGATGAGTAGACCCCTCATCCTTCTCTGCCATATTGAGAAACCGCTATCACCGTTAAATTTTGCTACCTCATACTTTACTCTGGATATTTTTATTTCTCCGAGTATAGTACGACCCACCACAAAAAATTATTTTCGTGAATAAGCAGAACCTGGCTCTGATACCAGTTGTTGGGGATAAACTTCGCCACAGAAATAATATTTGAGGTAATAACAGCGGAATAATAACATAGCACCGTGATACGGTAATCAAAAAAAAAAGAAATAACAAGGACACAAATATTTTAACGTGAAAACCCTTCTAAATAAGGAAAAAAATCACGGGCACGAGAGGAGCAAAATAATTCACTATAATGAGGAATTTTTACAATTTGTAGGTCCAAGTAAATACTCTAGGAACCACTACACTCAAAAGAAATAACCCTCTTTTGATTTTTCCACCTCACTATAATACCGCTCACACACTCTATTTTTCCTCACACACTATTTTCTCACACTCTCTATGAGATGCTCTCCACAACTACTTCTTAGTTGTTGTTTTTGTGATAGCGTACAAAATACGGAAACGTAAAATGACACAGAAATCGAGAAAAAAACACGAAAACACGATGGAAACTAAAATGCCGAAAAAGTAAGATAGATAGATAGATTGACACAAACAAAGGAATTCAACGAAACTAAAGGATATATTAAATCCTATAACCTCGAAGGATTGTTCCAATGAAGGCACCTAATCTCCTACGAAGACCTTGAGGGAATCGTAACTCCCTCACGACCACCGTTTCTAGACAAGAATCAACATTGGCTTTTCCAAGCCTCCTCACTCACTCTCTCAAAGTGTTTACATATTCAATATCATCTCAAAAGTCCCTAAAAATAATAATGAAACTAGTATTTATAGTTGTTGGCTTTTATTACATTTTATGGGCCAACAAATGACCCATTTAACACAAAACAAGAAGCTGGCCGCTCTGGGCTCCAGGCCCACGCAGATGACCACCTGCGGACGCAGGTGGTGGGCGCAGGAGGCATCTGCGACGGCAGGTCACTCACCTGCGCGCGCAGGTGAGGTCGCAGACCACTCCAGTGCGTCGTTGCGCTCTTTTCGACTCTCCAACGCCCCTCCAATGATTCCCTTGTCTCCAAGCTATCTTCCATACGCTAGATTGCTTTACTTCGAGTGCAAAAGGGATGCAAAATGGACCCTCCAACCATATCCATGTGGTCTTGCACTCTTTGTGGTTTGGGTCCCTAGTTGTAGTCCCGGAAATACAAGCCCAAAAAGGTTGACGCCGATTTGGATTGTATCATCCTCCCCTTCTTGAAAAGGATTCGACCTCGAATCCGAACCTTGCAAAATCATAGGGAAAAACAAACAACAACAATTTCCTCATGGCATGAGGGTTAGTGTTAGCAAAATCAATCTTATCATCATGCCAAGGTTGCTCACACTTAATATATAACCAAGAATCCTTTGTGTTTGACACAGAAAGCTTATTGAAAAGGATACAAAGGTCTCGGCTATGACAAATACTAAGAGATAAAGAAACTACAAAGGTCATAATGGCGTCAACAACCCAAGGAGGTAAAATCTCATTCATTTTGGGAGCCATACGACACGATTGTTTCAATACCTCTCCAAGAAACCACACTAAAGGTGGTGCCACCAATGGTTCAAAAATCCACAAGAGTTTGCCGAGGTCAAAGATAGGAGAGACCCATATTATTTCATTACTCAAACAAGTGGACCAACCAAAGAACATACTACCTCCAAATGAGATAATTCCATAACTAGCATGGACATCATCATAAGCTAAGAGGTAATATAGAAAGGAATCAAGAATAGAAATCTCATCCGGGGTATTACTATCTACAAGAATTCCATATGGCTTAAGAGATTTAGCAACTAATACACTCAAGGATGGACTCAAATCATGTAGGCACACAACACTTTTCCTTTCTATGTAGTTGACGTCTACATAAGATGTTGATTCAACATGGTAATCAATAACATCATATGCAAAAAGGTAACAAAGAAAGGTGCTAAGGACGCTAATCTCATCCAAGGTGTGCTCATGAGTAGGATCACACAAGGAGAGAAAGAGGCATTTCAAGCACATAGAACCTCTCTTTTCTAAACAACTTCCCAAGGGGAAGGAGTTCATCAATGGAATCATGCTACTAGGGACAATGGAGAATCTTTTATACAACAAATGAACCCAAGACAAGTGGTTATCCCAAGAAATTTGATTCCCTCTTTTGATGATAAGCATGCTTCCAAGAGTCCCACTTGACACTTCAAATTGTCTAACCCTATGAAGGTGACAAGAAGTCTTTAACAACCGTGGACTCTCCCACAAACAAGTAATCAACTTAGCATCCACAAGTTGTGATCCACACAACTTAAGCACAAGTGTGTCAATTAAGGATGCAAGTATATGAGTAACACCCAAAAGTGGCAATGACACATTTGCCCTAGGGTCCTCAAGAATGATACCACCTTTGAGGAAGGGGTCATTAATTTCAAACAAGAAATAAAGAAAGGTATCACATAAGTGGAATTCATCCAAGGTGTTTTTAAGAGGAGACTCACTCTTTGACCTACAAGTCATAAAACTTTGGTCAAGGAGGGAAGCACACAATGGCTAATTCTTTTGAACTATTTCATTACTCCCTTGCTTTAATGAACACTCATCGTTGTTGGACATGTCTCCCATACACAACTTGAGTCTACCAAGTGGATTGTAAATCCTCAAGAAAGACTTTACATAGTAGGGAAGGCTACCAACAACCTCATTCAAACTTTGCTTGTCATCTTGACCAAGCACCAAGTTGGGTGTACAAGAACCACCACATTCCAAGAGGTCACCGGGGTCAAATGGAAGAAGTATCCAAGCACATGGGTCAAAACGATACCCATTTTCCCCTGAGGCGTCGACCTTACAAATAGACATACCCTCTATACTATAGTTGGAAGTATTATAAGCAAAGGGAGGGTAGAAAAAGGTGTCTCTCAAGTCAACTTCAACTAAGGTGTTTCCATGCATGTACTCATTATTAGATTCAAGATCATTAACATGAGTATCTTCAAAAATGGGACCACTCAAAGAAGAGGAAGAGGTAAATTCTAAGCAAATGACACTTTCTTTTTCAAGGGAAGGATCTTCAAGTAGACACCAACCATCGACAACATAGAGGAGGTCATGACTCAAGTCCTTACAAGAATCATACAATTCATCCTCACATTTATCACACAATAGTGGGGTGTCACACAAAGGATCACAACCAAAATCAACTTTACAAGAATAATCACTAGTTGGGTTCCTCAAATATTCAAGCAAATCAAGATTATCTTCACCCAATGGATTATTCTTTTTCACTAGGTCTTCCATTTCTTTACATTCCATCTCCATAAGAGTACTCTCATCTTCCAAGAAGAGATTTCCATCTTTAGGGGGAATGTTGTCACACCATAGTGGGTTGTTATATAGAATATAGTCCTCAAGAGGATCTACATCACTAACATGATCTTCACCACTAGGTAATCCACAAGGAGTGATTACATCATCTTCAAATAAGAAATTGTGCTTAAAGAGAGAAGGATCAATCCAAGAAGAAGGATTGGAACATGCAGAATCACTCTCACAAAGACAATTATCCAATTTCGAAGAAGTTTCAATCGCATGATCATCCCTATGAGGGAAGCAAGTAGGAGAATTTTCATTTAAAGACAGGCTCAAGGGGTCACTCTTATTCAAATGATCAACATTATCAACATCGTCACTAACTTGAGGTTCACTAATCACATCACAAACATTCTCAAGTAGCGGATTTGATTCAAGAGCAAGTTGATCAATACACTCACCTTCACTAGTTGTAGGCAATTCATATACCAACATAGACTCACCTTGGTTTTCACAAGGGTCAACTAGTGTGTGAATACTCTTATCACATGGAAACGGGACCTCATTCAAGTTACAAGTGCTAGCACTAGGTGGACACAAATCGATCTTGCTAGAAGAGTCAATTCGGTCATCTAAAGGACCAACTAGTGTTTGCAAACTCACAACATGAACTTGATCATCATGCGACTTAGCTCTACCAAGAGTATCACAAAGGGAAGACTTATCAAACTCTACATTAGACAAGCCACCAATCATATTTACTTGGCCACTAGCCACATCAAGACATTTTGAATTTAGCGAAGTGCAAGGGTGAGAGACATTTTGGGTGTGTTCCAAATGAGGAAATGATGCCTCCTATTTATAGGAAAGATGGCCAACATATCATCCAATCAAAATGCTTGGATTTGTTGCAAGTTGTGCAACTTGACAATTTGCAAATCTTGCTTGGATTGGTTGTAAGTTGTGCAACTTGACAATTTGTAAATCTTGTTTGGATTTGTTGCAAGTTGTGCAACTTGACAATTTGCAAATCTTGCTTGGATTTGTTGCAAGTTGTGCAACTTGGCAATTTTCAAATCTACCCACAACAAGCTTATACAAGTTGGCAAATTGTCACCTACCAAAAAACAAGTGTTGTTGCCCACAAGCTACTTGTATTTTGTTATTCATTTTTATTTTCCTTTTCTATTAAATGGGTATGGACACTATCAAATTTTGCTTATTACAAGCAATTGCTCATTTATATTCAAACAAGCATCATCCACAAAATATAGGCCCCATATCAACTTAGCCAACAGGTATCAGCACATGGCTTTGCCTTTGGTTAGTAACAAAAACTTCAGCTCCATCTTGTATAAATAATCCCTCTTCCATGAGACTTTTCATCATCAAGCACAAGCATTATCAGTTCAGACATCAAAATCTCTAAATTTGTTATTTACTTTTTTGTTTCCAATCTTCCAGAAAAAAAATAGCAATGATCAGCACCAAGAAACTCATCAAAATGGATAGGAAATGGCATAAGTTTGCAGTCAAGCAAAGGAAGAGGATTTCATTTCCAAGAAATGGTAGTGATGCAGACAGTTTCAGTACATCCGCATCGTCTATTGTTGAAAAAGGCCATTTTGTTGTACATATAGTCGATCAAGCACGCTTTGTCATTGTTGGGTTTGGTTGATAAGAAGTGAATGGAAAATGGAGGTAAAAACATGGAAGGAAGTGAAGAGTAGGGCTTCACTTTCTTGTGTATATATTGGAATACACTCCTTCATGTGGATAGTGAGGCAAGAACAAGTCAAGCCTTGCACCATCGTCGTCGCTCGCTCGGCTTCGGCTTCGGATTTGGATTTGGATTTGGCAAATGATCGAGAGACTATCTTTTTGGACTGATCAAGACTATCTTTTTGGACAAAGTTTATTTGAAACTTGAGAATTATTGATAGTTTAATACAAATATCCGATAGAAAATCATTTCTCCATATGCGGACGCACATGACGCATGTCACAACGCACCTCGAAGGGACGCGACCCTTCGAGGCACTGGTTGAAACTGAATTGGCGACCTGCGCGCGCATGTGGCACCTGCGGACTCAGGTGACCAGCGCAGGCCAAACTAGTTGCTACTGGTTTTATGCCAGACACTGACCTACGGCCACCTGCGGGCGCAGGTCGCAGCGCAGGTCAGGTGTCGGTTCGAAACAATGTGTCTTTTCTTCAACCATTGCTTCTCTTCTGAAGCACCACCTCTTAGGCTATAAATATGTATGTTTTCCTCAGATGAAGGAAATACGAAATGATTATTTTCACAACTCCAAAACTACTTTCTTCTCTACAAAAGAAATCAAAGTAAGTGTGATTTACTCCATTGGTTGAGTTCGACGAAGTTCAGCAAATTCCATTGCCGGTTTTGCTGAATAGTGTTCTATTCTATCCTGGGAGGAATTAATCCAAACCTTGGGCAATTGTGAGGGGATTATATTTTTTAAGGAAATACAGTTTAACTGTGGGCTTAGAACTATCACTTTCTTCAATTTTTTTCTTGTTTTTTAAGGGTGAAGGAAACAACAAATAACAGTCATTCCATTGGTTTACCTTGAAAACGAGATCATTAGGCAACTTTTAAACATATCTGAAGAAGAGTTTGGACTACCGAGTGGTGGCCCTATTACATTACCGTGTGATTCAACTTTCATGTATTACATCATTTCACTAATCAAGAAAGGCGTAGCTGCTGGAGATCTTCACAAAGCGTTACTCTTCTCAGTTCCTTCTTGTTGTTGTTCAACTTCTTTTAACAAAGAATGGGGAAACCAACAGCTACTTGTCTATTAAGTTATACTAAGCATTTTTGTGTGTACATCCTAGCTCAAAGTAGTTCTTAGAGTACACAAATTGTGAAGTTCAGCATACAAATTGAATATTATTTTATCAGAAAACTTACCATATTCATGGCTTTCACTTTTAAACTTGGTTATGAGCAGACCTAACAGTCTAATAAAGTAAATTTTGGTAATACAAAAGTGTCATAACATGAATAACAGCAGAACATATTAAAGCCCAAAAAAAAAAAAAAGATGGTATGTAATCCATCTACCTTCTTTTTTTTTTGTTTAAAAAAAAGGTATGTAATCTATCTAAAAGATTCCTCTTAAAAATTCTCTCTGTTATATTGTTGTAATCTCTCAAATTCTACTACTATAAAAGAGGGGTAAAATGACTACTTCCTTCACTAAATTATTCAATGGAAAACTTTGGTGTATCTTTCCGCTGTTGTATGTTCCTCCTTGCTTGCATTTGTGGTATGTATGCATCTACAATTGCTCTTTGCTTTTCATAATCAATATTCCTTCTCTTTGTTATTAGATTTTGTATTAAACTAAGAGGAGATTAAATGGTAATTTAGTGGTAGATGACAATTATAGAAGATCAACGCGTTAAAAAATTATGTGATTTTTTTTACATTTGCTTAAAATATTGTTGGCTGAGTTATTCGATACTTTGTTGTCCGGAGGTACTGGTATACACACAAACTGATCCTAACCCCTCAATTATGTTTTCAACCCACCCCACCCCCCACCCCCACCAAAAAAAAAAAAAAAAGGGGCAAACCTTGATTATGTTCCATTAATAATTTGTATATATATTCTTAAAAGAAACACATAATTTCATCTAAATTAAGTTATTGCATTCGACTGAACCCCTAACCACCCGCACTACTCGAATTCGCAGGCATGTTGGTGATGACTCAAGTGAATGCTCAGACTGATGTATGTGAATGGCGCTCGGATGGTGCGGGTACTCCTTGTCCGCAAGAGGCACCAATTTGCGACAAACTATGCCGCAAAAATACTGGTAGTACGTATGTTGGTTCAAGGTGTGAGGATGAAGGTCTAGGACAAACTACTTGTGTGTGCAGCTACAATTCCCCTATTCCTTGTCATTAGAACTTGTGTAATTTTGATTTGTAGTATGTTCTAAAATAAATAAATTACATGATCAGATGAATGAGAAAGTGATGTTTTGATCTGAATTTTTCTTGTATTTGTAATTCCAACGCTAAAAATCGTATCCCTGTTTCCCTGCATTAAAAGTAAAATTACTAGTAAACGTATACAAATGTTGGAAATTTTCAAGTTTAATATTCAAGGCTTTCACCTTTAAATTAGGTTATGAGAAAACCTAACAATCTAATCTTAGACCAGTACCTTTTATCTATAAACACCACTTTGTTTAGCACAAGCGTTTTACTTGCTGTGGCGACTCCTTCATCGAAAAAAGTTTTGACACTAATGAGATCAATCAATCAATTTCGCCTCAAACTCAAATTGCTTAACTAATAAAAGGACATTTGACGAAAACCAGAAGTAATGGTAAGTTCGCAATTTCAGTCCTAACTAATCGATAGTATTACATGTATATATGGATCTTTGCATCC
Source organism: Capsicum rhomboideum (assembly GCA_031232105.1). Lineage (NCBI taxonomy): Eukaryota > Viridiplantae > Streptophyta > Magnoliopsida > Solanales > Solanaceae > Capsicum > Capsicum rhomboideum. Next base: position 52,564,334 of record CP124707.1, read on the forward strand.
ATTGTTTTGTATTGGCTCCAAGGGAGTTTTAACATTTTCAGTATTTTTATCTCATATTTGGTCTAATTTTTTCTTTCTTACCACATTCCATCGTCATATTTTGCACCGATATGTGCATCTGAATGTCCACGTAAGATATGGTGGATCGTACTAGATGACTTTCCTCATATTATCATTTATATTTGTGCTATATGCACCCATTTTAGGGTTCGACCTCTAATAATACTCCAACAACAACTATGCCTAAGTACACAGTGAGTTGGGATCAGCTATATGAATCCTTAATTAGTAACCATGCTTATCCATTTAAACTCTTCGTAGACCAACATTATACCAAATAAAAATAAAAGTAAAAGAATATTAAAGTTCTCTGTATCTTTGCTGGCGTTAGTGTACAACCTCTAATAAGAAGTTCAAAATAAATAAGATGAGCTGAAATTAGCAATTTAGCCATATGCTACATTTGTTTCTTCTAAAATTGAAATTTTCTCTTGTGTCTCTGAACTATACAGTGGAAGTTCCTCTCTAAATCTCCTCTTTCTAATATCTAAGTCTACTACTTTACAAAAAAATTTGTGCAAAAGAATTTGCACTTTGATATAATTCATGATCTCAAGCGGGATGTGAGATCAATGAACACGTCTTCTTTGCAAGGTATTGTGAGACCACCCATTGAATGATCGAAGCCAAACTCTTCTTCAGAAGTCTTGAAATAAAGGCTGGCTCAAGTAAGATATTGGCACGATGAATCTCTTCTTCTTGCTCTCTCCTACATATACTGCACAATGACCTTTGGGAACACCTCCGGAATTTGAAAACGTCCTCAAGATTTTAGTACCTTGAATAAGCGGACTCATTTTGATACCCATTGTGAGATACTTTTGTAACTTTACAAAGATCTGAATAAAGAACAGAGGATTTTTAGAAATACACAAGTGAAAGTTTGTTGCAAGTCTGGAGACTAGTATGTGTTGTGTATATATATACAAGTTTATAACAAGTTTCATATCCTACTATTTAGTGGTGGTCAAGAGAAATTGGTGAGAGACAATGGCACATGAAGTTTCTCATGGCTTTGCTTACTCTCTAAAGTATTCAGACCACAAATTTTGTTGAATAACAAGACTAGGCCCCTCTTCTTCTCATGATTTTGTAACAAAGGACACTCTTTGAATAAAATCCACAAGAAGAACATGGTCTTGCTTCTCACCAGCTGTTGGTCATTTAATGATTTGGAATTACTGGCATTGGTTAGAAGTACCAAATACGAGTTGATATTATAGCTAATAGGCCTAACCGGTTGTTGATCAAACTGAAGAATGGAAGAAACTTATTACTCATCTTTTATATTCAAACTAGCTTCATCCACAAATCTCAGGCCCCGTATTAACATGGCCAACAGGCAACATCACATGGCTTTGCCTTCGGTGGTTAGTGACAAAAACTTCAGCTCCAACTCAAGGCTTGTCCATAGCCGTTTATATAAATAACCCCCCTTCCGTGATCCTTTTTCATCATCAAGCACAAGTATTATCTATTCAACCATCAAATTGTTCTAAATTTCTAATATACTTTCTTGTTTCCAATCTTCCAAGAAAAATGGCAATGATCAGTGCTAAGAAACTCATCAAGATGGCGAGGAGATGGCAGAAGTTTGCAGCCAAGCAGAGGAAGAGGATTTCATTTCCAAGAAATGGCAGTAATGCAGACAGTTGCAGTACATCCTCATCCTCTATGGTTGAAAAAGGCCATTTTGTAGTCTATACAATTGATCAAAGGCGCTATGTATTTCCCTTGACTTACCTTGAAAATGAGGTGGTTAGGCAACTTTTAAGTATGTCCGAAGAAGAGTTTGGACTACCGAGTGGTGGCCCTATTACATTACCATGTGATTCAGTCTTTATGGACTACGTCATTTCGCTAATAAAAAAAGGCGTAGCTGCTGGAGATGTTCTCAAAGCATTGCTCCTCTCAATTCCGTCATGTTGCTGTTCAACTTTCTCTTTGCACCAAGGATGTGGAAACCAACAGCTTCTTGTTTGTTGAATCGTAATCAACTTTTTTTCATAACATGCTAGCGCAAAATAGTTTTAGATAGGGCAGAGACTGAAGAACAAAATTGTAAATATATCGCAGCATACAGATTGAATATTATTTTCTCAGAAAATTTACCATATCCACGGCTTTCACTTTTACATTTGCTTATGAGAAGACCTAACAATCTAATCTTTGATTGGTACCTTTTAAAATAAACTCACCATCAGCATATTTAAAAGAAAATCGTTGAACAAAATAAGATGTCAAGAACATTTTTGTACATAGGTTTCCTTGGTGAACCATTTATGGTTCTTCACCTCGTCAACATAGATTAAGACATTTTGTGTACTTTCAGAAGCAATTAGGTAATAAAAAGTTTATGAGATAACAAGTCTTGAGATCTAAAGGCGCAGAGACAAGTATGATATTGGAACAACTGCATACATCTTGAAAATTCGATTAGATTGAATAAGTGGAGTCATTTTGATTCCATTATTTCAAGATATGATTTTTAACTCTAAAAGATGATCTATGAATAAACAAGAAACAAATAATCTTGCGAAATTCATAGAAAAGGAGAGCTTTTTTGCACCGTGTTCTGCTCAAATACATTGTCCATGTGTTACTGTATAAGTTTATGGCAAGTCTCATTCAAAAGTTTAGTAGTCAAGACACTGAACTTGTGAATAGTAGGGCCAATTGCTTCTCATAACTTGGTATCAAGGACATCCATAAAAGTTAAAGCCATAAGTATAGATAAAGCTGATGACTTGGTTCCGCTACGTAATTTCTTGTTACTTATCACAAATGCCATTCTTATTCCGCTAAATGATACTTTCTTGGAAGTGCAAGTTTGAACCACACAGTGCAACTGTTGCATGCAGGGGCTTAATTAATTTGTTTAGCATATAAATTTTATAAGAATTAGGGAATTGTTATAGCAAGTACTACCAAAAAAGTGATTAATCAGAACTAGCACTTCTGCTGTTCATAAATTGATCATGGAAAATATTTCTAGATTCTTGTGTTTCTGAACTATACAGTGGAAGTTCCTCCCTAAATCTCATCTTTCTAATATCTAAGTCCTACTTTACAAAATTTCATGTGCAAGAGAATTTACACTTTGATACAATTCATGCTCGCAAGCGGGATGTGAGATCAACGAACACATCTTCTTTGCAAGTTATTGTGAGACCGCCCATTGGATGATCGAAGCCAAACTCTTCTTCAGATTGAGCTAACAAGTGTTGAAATAAAGGCTGGCTCAAGTAAGATATTGGCACAACGAATCTCTTCTTCTGGCTCTCTCCTACATATACTGCACAATGACCTTTGGGAACACCTCCGGAATTTGAAAATCTCCGCAAGATTCTAGTACCTTGAATAAGGGGACTCATTTTGATACCCATAGTAAGATACTTTTGTAACTTCAAGTGATGACTTAAAAGAAAGAATAAAGGATTTTTAGAAATACACAACAAGTGAGACTTGTGTTTTGCATAAAAAACTTTCTATGTATATATATACAAAGTTAGTGATAAATTTCATATCAAAATTTAATGGTGAAGAGAATTTGGTGGCCATACTTGAGAGACAATGGCACATGAAGCTTCACATGACTTATCTTACTTTGTTATTATCTAAAGGTCACCTATCTACAAGACAAAGAAGAGGGAAGAACATGATTTTGCTTCTTACAAGCAATTGCTCATTTATATTCAAACAAGCTTCATCCACAAAATGTAGGCCCCATATCAACTTGGCCAACAGGCATCAGCACATGGCTTTGCCTTTGGTTAGTAACAAAAACTTCAGCTCCATCTTGTATAAATAATCCCTCTTCCATGAGCCTTTTCATCATCAAGCACAAGCATTATCAGTTCAGACATCAAAATCTCTAAATTTGTTATTTACTTTCTTGTTTCCAATCTTCCAGAAAAAAAATGACAATGATCAGCACCAAGAAACTCATCAAAATGGATAGGAAATGGCATAAGTTTGCAGTCAAGCAAAGGAAGAGGATTTCATTTCCAAGAAATGGTAGTGATGCAGACAGTTGCAGTACATCCTCATCGTCTATTGTTGAAAAAGGCCATGTTGTTGTACATATAGTTGATCAAGCACGCTTTGTCATTGTTGGGTTTGGTTGATAAGAAGTGAATGGAAAATGAAGGTAAAAACATGGAAGGAAGTGAAGAGTAAGTCTTCACTTTCTTGTGTATATATTGGAATACACTCCTTTATGTGGATAGTGAGGCAAGAACAAGACAAGCTTCGCGCCATCGTCGTTGCTCGCTCGGCTTCAGCTTCGGATTTGGATTTGGATTTGGCAAATGATCGAGAGACTATCTTTTTGGACTGATCGAGACTATCTTTTTGGACAAAGTTTATTTGAAACTTGAGAATTATTGATAGTTTAATCCAAAAATCCGATAGAAAATCATTTCTCCATATGCGGACGCACAAAACGCATGTCACAACGCACCTCGAAGGGACGCGACCCTTCGAGGCTCTGATTTAAACTGAATTGGCGACCTGTGCACGCATGTGGCACCTGCGGACGCAGGTGACCAGCGCAGGCCAAACCAGTTTCTACTAGTTTTATACCAGACACTGACCTGCGGCTGCATGTGGCCACCTGCGGGCGCAGGTCAGGTGTCGGTTCGAAACAATGTGTCTTTTCTTCAACCATTGCTTCTCTTCTGAAGCACCACCTCTTAGGCTATAACTATGTATGTTTTCCTCAGATGAAAGAAATACGAAATGATTATTTTCACAACTCCAAAACTACTTTCTTCTCTACAAAAGAAATCAAAGTAAGTGTGATTTACTCCATTGGTTGAGTTCGACGAAGTTCAGCAAATTCCATTGCCGGTTTTGCTGAATAGTGTTCTATTCTATCCTGGGAGGAATTAATCCAAACCTTGGGCAATTGTGAGGGGATTATATTCTTTAAGGAAATACAGTTTAACTGTGGGCTTAGAACTATCACTTTCTTCAAAAAATTTCTGGTTTTTTAAGGGTGAAGGAAACAACAAATAATAGTCATTCCATTGGTTTACCTTGAAAACGAGATCATTAGGCCAATTTTAAACATATCTGAAGAAGAGTTTGGACTACCGAGTGGTGGCCCTATTACGTTACCGTGTGATTCAACTTTCATGGATTACATCATTTCACTAGTCAAGAAAGGCGTAGCTGCTGGAGATCTTCACAAAGTGTTACTCCTCTCAGTTCCTTCTTGTTGTTGTTCAACTTCTTTTAAAAAAGAATAGGGAAACCAACAACTACTTGTCTATTAAGTTATATTAAGAATTTTTTTGTACATCCTAGCTCAAAGTAGTTCTTAGAGTACACAAATTGTAAAGTTCATCATACAACTTGAATATTATTTTATCAGAAAATTTACCATATTCATGGTTTTCACTTTTAAATTTGGTTATGAGCAGACCTGACAGTCTAATAGGATAAAGTAAATTTTGGTAATACAAAAGTGTCATAACTTGAATAACAGCAGAACATGCATATCAAAGCCCAAAAATTAGCCAATTTTGGACAATGTATTATAATATTCAATGTAAAGGTCCCATATCTACAGGACAAGGCAGGCAGCAGCACATAGTTCAGCAAACTTAATCTACCACTAAGATATCAGTTCTTTATTTAAAGGTCTCAGACTAGTACTTCCTTCGTTTCAATTTGTCTGTTTTACTTTTAGTTTTAATCCGTTTAAATAAGAATGTTTTTTTTCTCTTTTTGGCAATTCTTTAATTTCAACTTTCCACATGACATGTTTAAGACCACAAGTTGACCAAAATGTTAATGTCATGCTGAAAAGAAGCATGGGTTGCAAAGTCAAGTAATTCCTTTGGGTGTACATCAAAATAAATAAGTAGCGAAAAGTATGTAATCCATCTACCTTCTTTTTTTAAAAAAAAAACAAAAAAAAAGGTATGTAATCCATCTACCTTTTTTTTTTAAAAAAAAACAAAAAAAAAGGTATGTAATCCATCTACCTTTTTTTTTCAAAAAAAAAAAAAAAAACGTATGTAATCCATCTAAAAGATTCCTCTTATAGATTTTCTCTGTTATATTATTGTAATCTCACAAATTCTACTACTATAAAAGAGGGGTAAAGTGACTACTTTATTCACTAAATTATTCAATGGAAAACTTTGGTGCATCTTTCCGCTGTTTTATTTTCCTCCTTGCTTGCATTTGTGGTATGTATGCATCTACAATTGCTCTTTGATTTTCATAATCAATATTCCTTCTTTCTGTTCTTAGATTTTGTATTAAACTAAGAGGAGATTAAATGGTAATTTAGTGGTAGATGACAATTATAGAAGATCAGCGAGTTCAAAAATTATGTGATTTTTTTTTACATTTGCTTAAAAGTTGGTTGGCTGAGTTATTCGATACTTTGTTGGCGGGAGGAAAGATAGATAATGCTCAGTGCTAAGAAACTCATCAAGATGGCCAGGAGATGGCAGAAGTTTGCGGCCAAGCAGAGGAAGAGGATTTCACTTCCAAGAAATTTTAGTGATGCAGATAGTTGCAGTGTATCATCCTCTGTAGTTGAAAAAGGTCATTTTGTGGTATATACAATTGATCAAAGGTGCTTCGTGAATTCCCTTGGCTTATCTTGAAAATGAGGTAATTAGGCAACTTTTGAACATATCTGAAGAAGAGTTTGGGCTACCGAGTAGTGGTCCTATTACATTACCGTGTGATTCAACTTTCATGGACTACATCGTTTCACTAATCAAGAAAGGCATAGCTGCTGGAGATCTTCACAAAGCGTTGCTCCTCTCAATTCATTCTTCTTGTTGTTCAACTTCTTCTTTGCACCAAGAAAATGGAACTCAGCAGATTCTTGTTTATAAAGTCATAATCAACATTCTTTTTGTACCATGCTAGCTCAAAAATAGTTTATAGAGAAGGCGGAGATTGAAGAGTACACTATTGTAAAGCGCATCATACAGATTGAGTATTATGTTAACAGAAAATTTACCAAATTCATGGCTTCAATTTGGTATGAGAAATCCTAACAATCTAATCTTGGAGCGGTACCTTTTATGTATAAAAAACACTTTGTGCGTAAAAATTTTTACTTACTTCGGAACATTTGATCGAGGAGAGTCTATATGAACTGAAAGTTTGGCACTAAGGAGATGTTTGACACTAACAGATGTACATTTTTTTTATTCTTGAGCTCTTTTCTCCATAGAGAGTCAGATCATATATGTGCAGGTGATCTAATTATTACTCCTAATAAAATGGATGAGAATTCATAGAAATCTTGGATTCAAATCTCAATGGAGGAAAAAAAAAAGTGATTTATTTCCATCTATATATTTGTCTAGTATTTTTGAGGACATAGTTATTCTACTGATGGATGGTGACAAGTACTCATGATATAGCTGAGTTGCATGCAAATCTACTACTACACCTATTGTTGCTTGGACTCTCCAAACGGGTGCGTGTCGGATCCTCCAAAAGTAGTGTATTTTGGAGGATCAAACACGGGTGCGGCAACATTTTTGAAAAAATCGAGCAACTTAGTACTACACTACTACTACTTGCTTTGATATGTTATCATTATAGAGGTAAGGTTTAATGACTTCCCTATTATTATAGATAATGAATAAAGTTTAATCACTTTAATGTAACAAAAAATAATTTTGTGACCGTAATGTTATAAATAAAAGCTTAATGACATTACTGTTATTAAATATAGTTTTGTGACTTTATGTTCTAATAAGTCAAGTTTAGTAACCATATTCATGACCATTAAAAACCCTAGCATCCAATTGAAAAGTTTTTTAAAAAAAAAAAAACGATAGAATATAAATTGAAACTAATAGAGAAGTTCAAAAATATGTCACAAAAGGCAAATTGTTAACTGGAGAAAAAAGAAGAAATCAGTATCTTTCAATCAAATTTGCAAAGGTATTTGTTTCTTTCACCATTATAGTTATTTGGTTCGGCAGAACCGAGTAGCTTTGGCTCAAAACTTTTGTAGTTGTGTTAAAAATTTGTCTAATATGTATAAATAGTCTATTCAAAACCAGACAATAAAAAAAGATTATGAGCCAGAACCCATAAACTAAAAACCTTGGATCAATTACTCTGACTGATATTTTTTAAAAATTAATTTGCAGGGAAGAGAGTTGTGAAGCCGTCACAAAGCTAGTAGATATTGTTGATCGTCAGGTGAGTTTTGATTTCAGTTTGTTATAATTTTGTTTGTTGTTGGTTGGACTTTCTTCTTTAATTTACAAATCTTTCAGAAGGGGTCCAATCTCGTATTTGATGTTCAGCATTGTGATAGGCTTCGTTTCTATGACTGCTTTAGTGTATATGTATGTGTGTGAGTGTGTCAAGTGGAAAGGGTTCATCTGAACCCACTTCGGCAAAAAAATACACTATATATACATGGTTAAGATAATTTCTTATGTACATATATTATAGGTGTTGAATCCCCTTCTTGTGTCTACTTATTTATATTTGAACCTCCTTATTAGTGAAAATTCCGGCTCCGGCAACTGGTGTGTGTGTCCAAAATTAATTGTCTTTAACTTGTGAAATACTAAAGCACTTCCCTTGTCCTATCTAGGCTATGGGAATTTACTGCGAAGACGGAATAATTACGGATATACTCAGCAGGTTACCCGTGAGGTCTCTTCTTCGATTCAAATGTGTTTCAAAATTTTGGGAGACATTAATTGCCGAATCTCACTTTAAGATGAAGCATCTCGGTCATGCCAAGAATGACTTTAACTCCCAAAAACTTCTTGTTGGCCAACAATGGCTTTCTAATGACATGTTTAACTTCTTTTCTTCTTCTTTATCAACTGGTCAACTCGATCAGGATGTACAAAATCTCCTTTCAATCTGCAGACCGTTTGGTATAGCCAACATTTTTTCTTCTTACGATGGGTTGGTTCTTCTTGGAGTTGTTAGTTATCATTTTCGTGAACAACTTTTGCTGTGGAATCCCTCCACAAGAGAATCGACAGAACTAGCATTTCCCGGTTTAGGATATGACACAAATAGTGATGGTTATAATATCCTTAAGCTGAACAACGGTAAGACCTTACTACCATCTGTTGAGATTCTCAAGCTAAAAAGTGGTTCATGGAGAAGTATCTGTAATAATCCAACTATTGTATGCCCTAAGACCGGATATCAAGGGGAGATTCATCCATATCGCGATCAAGATCTCGCTATGGGTCCCGTGGTATTTGTACGTGGAGCATTTCACTGGCTTGGTCATTCGCTTAATTATTCAGTGGTTTCATTTAGTACTTCAAATGAGCTGTACAGAGATATACCGTTGCTAGAGCGAATGTATAGAGTTGACCACAGACAGAGATCCAATTATGGTATTTCGGTATTCGGGAGAATGCTTTGCTTTTATTCTACTCATCATATCATCAGGGAGGTACCACTTTTCAGTTGTGGGGAATGAAAGACTATGGTGTCCTGGAATCTTGGACTGAATTGTTTACATTACATGCTTCCGATATTTATTTTGCTAAACCGAAATATAGGTATGCAGATGGTGATGTACTACTACGTTGTAGACTTGACATGATGCATAGGGGAGGACGTGGCAGAGATGTATTTAGGACATCCAGAGGGCAAGTTGGATTAGTATCGCCACACTGTTTCTCTCAGGAAGGAATTGTTTATACAGAAAGTTTGATCTCTCCAAAATTACTTATTTAATATTTGCTTATATATGATTGAGACACGTTTTTTCTTCACTTCTTTTTTTTCTCTGAAATCATGTAAGGACCTATGTTTCTGCTAAGTTTATCTATTGCTCGCAAACTTTTACTTCGCGTTCTCATAGAAGTTATTGAAACCCCAATTTCTTTTTGCCTATTATTGCTTGTCTACTTGTATATACTAATTGCTACAAGTAATGCACTGTTTATTCCAAGAAGAGTTATGTATTAGGTGTAGATGTACCACTATATCTTATATATCGTTGAAACGATTTAGAGAAATATATGTTATACGAAATTGGCACACATCATCACTATTCACTAGGGAATAGTTGGTATAGAGATACTTATGCATCCACTTTCAGAGGCGGATGCACGATTTGAACTCGACGAATTCTTTATGGTCCAAATATAGAATAATGATTTACTCTGATTGTGAAAGCTATATAGTTTTAGGTGCAAGACTACAATAGAGAGGATATGCAATCAATATTTCCCAAATTATAAAAAATAAACAGTTTGGAAGCAAGAATATGGAATCATTGATGAATAATTAGATGTTAATATTCTGTACACTTGTTGAGTACCATGAATCCATTACAAAATTTATCACAGTTAGTTCAACAAACTAGCAATTGCAGATTCTTTTGTTCTTGAAGGTATAAAGCTGATGAGCATCGGCTAGAAGCGACTGATACGAGTAAAGCATTCTGAAGATCTGCGGCTACACCTCTTTCGATGAGTGATATGATATAATTCATGAACAGTGCATCACAGGGTAACGTAATAGGACCATCACTTGGAAGTCCAAACTCTTCTTCAGACATGTGCAACAATTGTCTTATTACCTCGTGTTGAAGATAAGCCAACGGAACCACAAATCTCTTCTGATCAGTTGTATATACCACAAAGTTCCCTTTGCCAACTATAGAAGATGATGTGCTACAACTCTCTGCATTGTTGGAATCGGATCTTGGAAAAGAAATTCTCTTCCTTTGCTTGGCCGCGAACTTCTGCCATTTCCTTGCCATCTTGATGAGTTTCTTGGCACTTACCATATTGATTTCTTAGAAATATAGGAAAGAAAAAAGTTTATGATCTTTTAAAAGATTTGATTTAGTGCTATCTGCTTGATGATCAAAATGGCTTATGGAAGTAGTTTATTTATAATTGAGGCTAGTTGTCAACTTGAGTTAGGTACTTAAGGCAAAATCATGTGCTGCTGTTGAAGATGGGACCAATTGAAGTGTGGATATGGCTGGTTGTCTAGTTTTAAGCAAAGAAGTTGACGTATTTATTCATTTCTGTCACCATATCTTTAAATCAAATGGTCCAGGACGAATTCGTCGATTTTATCCATTCTTGTGGCTCTTAATTATAAGGGTGTTTTCTGTTCCAAATCATGAGAAGCAGAGGGAGCTAGTATTGTTCTTCAACAAATTTATGGCCTGAATACTTTGACAATAATAGGGTAGGCAAAACCATGTGAAACTTCATGTATTGTTGTCTCTCAAATTTCTCTTCACCAAAATTTATGTGAAACAATAAGAAGAGAGAGTTGTTGGTTCCTTATAGTCATTTATTTATTTCTCTTTTCCAGCGTGACAACTTGTTCCCCCACCTTTTAGTGTTCTGGGGCCCTACTATGTATTAAAATTAGAGTACCTTCCTTCCACCTCGGAAGGATGGAATCAACTAATCAACGGAGATAGTCCATCAAACACTCAGCTGACTAGAGCCATTAGCAATTCTAATTGCCATCGTTTTAGTCATTCTAGTCAACACTGGGCAATGTATATAACTACATCAAGAAATGAATCCAAGCAAATAGAAAAAGTATCAGACTTAAAATATACCGATAGTTGAAGGGATTCTCTTTAGATATTTGAATTTAGCTTCTATAGTTGTCTAAGGATGTCACAACCCAAGACCATGACACGTATTTTCCTCTTTGACCCTACAACCTCATGGATTTGTCTCGACCCAAACCCACGACACGTATTGTTTGCTCTAACCCAATAGAACTCACGACATTGTCCCTTGGGCTACACTATCATTGAACCCAAAAGCACGCGTACCATGTGAACTTGGTTTATACCTTATAAAACTCATTATTTTCTTCTCCCATTCTGATGTGGGATTCACCTAAGTGGTAGTCACAAATTAGTCCAAAAAAACAAGTGAGAGAATCCCATATTAATCTTCTGTATAATTGAGAAGGTATGAAATTTAACTGCGGGAAGTCTGAAAGAGGAACACTTTATGATTTCCCTTTATTTGAACTCTTTACAATTAATTTTCATGTCATTTAGACTTGCGTTGGCGTGATTCATATGTCTATAAATTTCGATGGACAAAGTTTATTTCCTGATATAAGTTAATAGTGCTACTTCAAGATGAAAATTGGAAGTTATAGGTCTGGTTAATAGATCTCTATTCCAATCTGTAATAATACAAGCTTTCAGTTGCCTGTTTTTCACTTGCTATACAATCTATTTTGAGCTAACATTACAAAAACATGATGTCATGACTCAATAAACAAGAATCTGTTGATTTCCACTTTCTTGGTGACAAGAAGTTGAACAGCAACACGGAGGAATTGAGAGGAGCAGCGCTTCGTGAAGATCTCCGGCAGCTACACCTTTCTGGATTAGTGAAATGATGTAGTCCATGAAGGCTGAATCACAGGGTAATGTAATAGGGCCACCACTCGGTAGTCCAAACTCTTCTTCGGACATGCTTAAAAGTTGCTTAACGACCTCATTTTCAAGGTAAGTCAAGGGAAATGCATAACGTCTTTGATCAATTGTATAGACTACAAAATGGCCTTTTTCAACTATAGAGGATGAGGATGTACTGCAACTGTCTGCATTACTTCCATTTCTCGGAAATGAAATCCTCTTCCTCTGCTTGGCTGCAAACTTCTGCCATCTCCTGGACATCTTGATGAGTTTCTTAGCGCTGAGAATTGACATTTTTACTTGGAAGATTGGAAACAAGAAAGCAAACTAGAAATTTAGAACAATTTGGTGTCGGAATAGATAATGTTTGTAGTTGATGATGAAAAAGGTTCATACGAGAGGGGTTATTTATATAAAAGGCTATAGACAGGCTTTGGGTTGGAGCTGATGTTTTTGTCACTAACCCCCAGAGACAAAGCCATGTGCCGATGCTTGTTGGCCATGTTGATAACGGGCCTTAAAATTTTTGGATGAAAGATAATAAGTTTCTTCCTTCAAATAATTTGAAACCATTAAATGAACAATTGCTGGTGAGAAGCAAGGCCATGTTCTTCACCTTCATTTTCATGTTGATACGGGACATTTGAATATCATCTTGGCGATTCTGTGTTGGATTTATGTCACCATGTTTTCAAACCAGATGGTCCATGGCAAAGTCATCATCTTCATCCATTCTTGTGGATTTTATTCAAAGTGTCCTTTGTTATAAATCATGAGAATAAAAGGGGCCTAGTAGTGTTATTCAACAAATTCGTGGTCTGAATACTTTCTAGAGAGTAAACAAAACTATGTGAAACTTCATGTGCAATGTCTCTCACTAAATATTTGGATATGAAACTTGTCATTAACTTTGTATATATATATATACACATACTAGATCCAGACTTGCAACAAAATTCACTTGTTGTGTATTTCTAAAAGTCCTTCACTCTTTCTTTAGGTCATCATATAAATTTTGAAGTTACAAAGTATCTCACTATGGGTATCAAAATGACTCCCCTTATTCAAGGTACTAGAATCTTGAGGAGGTTTTCAAATTCCGGAGGTGTTCCCAAAGGTCATTGTGCAGTATATGTAGGAGAGAGCCACAAGAAGAGATTCGTCATGCCAGTATCATACTTGAGCCAGCCTCTCTTTCAAGACTTGTTAGCCAAAGCCGAAGAGGAGTTTGGATTTGATCATCCAATGGGTGGACTTACAATACCTTGCAAAGAGGATGTGTTTGTTGATCTTACTTCCCGATTGAGGAGATCATGAGTAGGAACATAGTGAAAATCCTTCAACAAATTTTGTAAAATAGTAGGAAAGTTCACTGTATTGTTCAGAAACACAAGAATAGGAAACGTTCTGCTTCTAACTAATCCCCGTTTTGTTAATATTTGCTTAAAGAATTCCCTTATTCTCTTAGAATTTTTCTGCTGAACAAAGTAGTTACACACCTGCGTGCAACAGATTCATCTTGTGGTGCAACCTAGCACATCCAAGAGAGTATCATTTAGAGGAATAAGAATGACCTTTGTGATAAGTAACAAGAAATTACCTAGTTAGCTAATTTTGCTGTGATAATATAGGCTACTTTTTTGACTTAATTTTTCTTGGAATTTATTTTGGAAGAAACAAATGTATATATAGTGCATAGAGGACAAAATGAGGGAAGCTGGTTTTGATCGATGTAGCTATATCCTAGAGGACCATCGAATGCACGTGTCCACAGGTGCAATAATATGATGCTGGAAGGTGAGAAGAAGGAATGAGTTAGACCAAATATGACATAGAGTGCTCAAAATATTAACAACCTCTTGGAGCCAACGCGGACTTAAGTGAGAACATAAAACAATGGATGCAAGAGTTTAGTTGGTTTAGTTAACACTACGTCTGGTGTTTGTCAACTGTCCTCTTATTAGTTAAAGATGTTGAGGTAAAATCTAGATTTTATAGAATGTACTAGTTTTAGACAACTCCAAATTTAACTTTGAAGACAAATTTTTCGCTATGGAATGAACAGACCATTTAGGACATAATGGATAAATATGATTCATAAATTGAGGCTAAACAGTTTGTGTTTGAGGCAAAGGTGATTGATTGATCTCCTTAGTATCTTCAAGATTTTATTAGATCAAAGTGAAACTCTTGTGCTAAACAAAGTGGTGTTATACATAAAACATATCAATCCAAGAGTAGATTGCTAGGTCTTGTCATAGCCAAATGTAAAAGTGAAAGCCATGGATATGGTAAATCTTCTGATAAAATAATATCCAATCTGTATGATGCGATTTACAATTCTGTTCTCTTCAGTCTCTTCCCTATCTATAAAGCTATTTTGAACTAACATGTAATGAAAAAATGTTACAGTTCTGAAACAGCTCCTTGCAGAAATGTAAGGTGAGGCTGCGTACAATAGACTCTTGTGGTCGCACCCTTCCCCGGACCCCATCATAGCAGGAGCTTAGTGCACCGGGCTGCCCTTTATATAATGAAAAAATGTTGATTATGACTCAACAAACAAGAAGCTGTTGGTTTCCACTTTCTGGGTGCAACGAGAAAGTTGAACAACAACATGAAGGAATTGAGAGGAGTAATGCTCTGTGAAGATCTCCAACAGCTACGCCTTTTTGTATTAGCGAAATGATGTAGTCCATGAAGGTTGAATCACAGGGTAATGTAATAGGGCCGCCACTAGGCAGTCCAAATTCTTCTTCGGACATGTTCAAGAGTTGTCTAATGACCTCATTTTCAAGGTAAGCCAATGGAATGACAAAGCGTGCTTGATCATCTGTATATACTACAAAATGTCCTTTTTCAACTATAGAGGATGAGGATGTACTACAACTGTCTGCATCACTACCGTTTCTTGGAAATGAAATCCTCTTCCTCTGCATGACTGCAAACTTCTGCCATCTCCTAGCCATTTTGATGAGTTTCTTGGTACTGATCATTGCCATTTTTCTTTTTTTGGAAGATAGGAAACAAGAAAGTAAATAAGAATTAGAGACTTTTGATGGCTGAATTGATAATGGAAACAAGAAAGTAAATAAGAATTAGAGAATTTTGATGGCTGAATTGATAATGCTTGTGTTTGATGATGAAAAGGCTCATGAAAGAGGGATTATTTATACAAGTGGCTGCTGATGAGTTTGTTAGGCAAAGCCATGTGCTGATGCCTGTTGATATGGGGCCTAAAATTTGTGGATGAAGCTAAGTTTGAAAATAAAAGATGATAAGTTTCTTCTCTTTGATCAACAACTAATTAGGCCTACTAGTTATGTTATGCCAATAATTTGAGACCATTAAATGAACAATTGTTAGTAAGAAGCAAAACCATGTTCTGCTCTCTCTTTTGTCATGTAGATAGGTGACCTTAGGAATTGTGGATATAGTTGGTTGTCTAGTTCTAGGTTGATGAACTTTTTTTTTTTGTTTTGCGCTGAAAACCAACAAATAGGGCTATATAACAGTACATGTGGTATTGTCTTCAACTTAAATTCTAAGTGTTTATCAAAGATTTTAACAGGCAATACCATGTGGTACTTCATGTGGCATTGTTTTTTCTTTCATCTGTGCTTAACTTGAAGGAAGTTGACAACTTCATTAATATTGTTTTGTTTTCACTTGACATGGAAATCTTCTGAGATCAATTGGTAGGCGCCACCAGTACATATGAACCAGAAGACTAGCTTTGTTTCTGAGTAGTCGGAAACTAGCAGTAGGGCCTTTCATTAAGCATATATCAGAACAACAACTTTAGGTCTAGTCTAGTGGTATTATGATAAGGGGTATTGATGTTTGGTTAAATGGTAGCCAGTAGGGCCTATTGTATTGAACAATATGGTATAACTATATATATACAAACTATAATTTTCTTGTTTACGAGTTGCTTGAATTTCTTCATTTTGTTCCTCTGTAGCTATGATTATGTCCATCCGAGTTCCTAGTATAATTCAATCTAATCGAGTTCTCAAAAAGTCTTCGACACTAGGATATGTTCCAAAGGGCCATTTTGTTGTCTATGTTGGCGAGAACCATAAGAAGAGGCTCACTATCGCGATTTGATTCTTGAGTCAAGCTGAGATATAATTTTATAGTTCCTTGTGCAGAGGAACTCTTCATTAATCTCATTTCGCCCTCGAGGAGGACATGAGGGGAAAATTTTCTGTCTTTTTGCTGACACAAGTCTGTAAAACAATGCAAGAGATGGTTAATTTATTATACAGTTGAGGGGTTGGAAATCACCGTGCTTCGTCCAGTGGACAGCAACGCGAATATCCAACAGAGCTGTAGGAACACTGCCTGAAATCTGGAATTTCTGAGGGAAAGGCTGTTGGAAACAGTTGCGACAGTATAATTTTGATGAATTTCCAACGAAAAGGCAGTATGAAGAGTACAATTCAACAATTTCCAATGACAAAGCCATCAGAAATTCGCATTTTTGTGCAAGTTATCACCTCAACGGATGCAGAAGCAAGATAAATTTTTTGCTAAGTAAGAAAGTAAAAAAAAAAAAAAAAGGAGCATTTAGTAGTGTCACCAAGAATTCTTCAATGGCTTCTCCAACAATGCTGAAAGGTAAATCTTGTTTACCTCGAGGCATCTATCGAGCGTCCTTCCCACAATCCACTTCATTGATAGAGAAGTCTAGACCAGCACCATTTTCGCTGTCCAACGAGTTTTTCCCCTGCCATTGAGATCAAAACAATCTTTACAATCATCAAATCCTCTCTGAGTCTTAATGCGATTGATCCAACAATCGTAGTTTTGCAAGTATACGCAGTCCATACAACAGAAAAATTTGACGGTGTTTTCCATAAACTCTAAGCAACAGGATAGGCTCAACATGATCTTGTGGAGCAGCTGGGATGCATGGGATTTCTGCTTCTGATCAACTTTCAACTCTCAAATTTGAACAAAAATGGAAGTGTAGTGAAGGATATTGTAAAGTCAAAAACTAGTTTTTTACCCAATATGCTCCAACTAATTCAGATGCGCACCACGTAAGGTTCATTATGATCATGATGTATGATAAACTAATTCATGCACCATGTAAGGTTCATTAAGATCATGATGTATGATAAACTCATTTAGTAGGTAGTGAGAACTTGTAAGGTACTCATGTGAAACTCAAAAGAAGTCCAACTTACACGCTCAATAACTAGAGGTCTCGAGTTTGAGCATGAGAAACTCTAGTTAGGGAGAGCTTCTTGAACACCTTTGTCGAAAACTTCTATTATGTATAAAAAAATTATACTTCACATATAGGTATAAATAAGGGCAGCCCGGTGCACTAAAGCTACCGCTATGGGCGGTGTCCGGGGACGAGCCCCACCAGAAGGGTGTATTGTACGCAGTCTTACTTACTTTGCATTTCTGCAGAGGCTGTTTTCAAGGCTTGAACCCGTGACCTCCTGGTCACATGGCAGCAACTTTACCAGTTACTCCAAGGTTGTTCATATATAGGTATGATACGTATAATTTATACTTCCTCCCGTTCTTTTTTTAGTCTTCATAGTTTTCCTTTTTTAGAGTCAAATGATCCAAACTTTTATCAACATTTTAAGATGTATTTTTTAGTCATATTGAAAAAAGGAAAATTGCAACTTATAGTACTTTGCATATAGTTTTTTAATATCTAATTTAAATTTTAAAATATTGAATTAATCTAATGCAATTTAGCTTTGAAAATTGGTAAAATTGACACCGCTAAAAAGGAACGGAGGGGGCAATTTATTGGGTATGATACACATTGAATCCCAAATTCCCAATAAAATGATGTGGGTCGAATCAATGACTTACCCTTTCTAATGGACCGGGTCATCGATACAATGATCTGGGCTTTGGGTCAATTTTATTGGAAAATGAATACTTGAATTAATTTAGGACAATGAGAGTTGTTGATCCTATAGTGAAAGTGCTTTCATAAAACTTTTTTTTTTTTTTTTTTTGGAGTTGAGCGAGATGATATGCTGAAAAAAATTGGATGGCATAAGCAGCGGAGAGTGCAAACTACAAAATTTAGTTGTCAGTTGAGACCCTATCAGGTTGTCGTAACTCTATCTCTCTTAAATAAGTGTTTATTAATGAATCATATAGTGTGTTTTCCAATTGTGGATGTAAATCAAACCCTTGATAGGGAACATTTTCCCTTTTCTGTTTCGAAAAGGTTACTCTACAGAAAACATAATCGTTATAATGAAATGTTGTTATCGAGGATGACGGTAAGTATACCCGATTAAAAAAAAAAAAAAAAAATTCCTATATACTATTTTTTTTTTCCTCTTCAAAGAGTAACTTTCTCTTGACTTCTACACTATTTAAATATGAAAAAAATAGCAACTTCTACCTTAAAACATTGTACATGTATTCAAGAAACATTGGATGTTTGAATTATAAAAAAGAAATGAAATAATTTTGGGGTATAGCCGGCTGAAAACGACAATTATCATTTTCAAAGAGTCATAAAATTAAAAAGGGAAAAGGGTCATATTTGCTTTCGTACTCTTTAAAAAAAGTCATATTTAGCCTTCATTATACTTTTGGGTTATATCTGCCCCTATCATCCAACTTTGGGTATATATTTACCCTTGAATGGTTAAGTCTCGTATCACTACTTTTATTATCCTATGTGATGTCTATGTGGCTCATACATGAATATAAATATATATATATATATTTCATTTAAATTTTCTTCTAATTTAATAATTAAACCCACCCATATCATAGCCATCTAACCCACCAAGCTCAAGATAATATCCTCACCAACACTCTAAATTTACAAAAACTGGGTACTCTTCCTACCCAGGTCACTGCAATTCACTAGTTACTACATCCATTACAACTGAACGGATTGCAATTGGAAATATTAATTTGGTGAAGTAAAAACCATAGCTAAAAATTAAAGAAGCAATAATAGATACGATGCTATCAACAGGAGCTATGTGATTATGAGAATTTGAGTGAAAAGAAAAATGTATAACGTACTTTGCAATTTTCCTTCTTCCTCGTAAAATTGACCAAAACAACGTAAAACCTTCTCATTCCTTTTCAATTGATCACTGGAAAGGAAAAGCACGAAAGAAAATTTCAAGGATGACTTCAGTTTCATATACTGCAATTGTAGGAGTTCCATTATAAAATTAGTCAAACAGAATGTCAGGGGAAAAAGAACATTCTTTTCATTTTCAATGTATCCACTTCAATTAAGACTCCCCCAAACCCCACCAAAACAAGGGTACTTACCTGCTCCCTCTCTCCAGTTTTGGTAAATTTAGAGTGTTGGTGAGGATATTATCTTGAGCTGGGTGGGTTAAATGGCTATGATATGGGTGGGTTTAATAATTAAATTAGAAGAAAATTCAAATGAAATATATATATATATATATATATATATATATATATATATATATATATATATATATATATATCCATGTATACACCACAAGGCATCACATAGGATAATAAAAGTAGTGACGTGGGACTTAACCATCCAAGGGTAAATATATACCCAAAGTTGGATGATAGGGGCAAATATAGCCCAAAAGTATAACGAAGGGCAAATATAACCCTTTTCTAAGAGTACAGAGACAAATATGACTATTTTCCAATTAAAAATTAAATTTAATAGTTGCAATTATTCATTTGTTAAGTAATTGTTTACTTTCTGAATTCTAATTAATTGATGAGATAGAGTCACTGTTAACGAAGAAGAAGATGATAAGCAATCAAGCAAATTGAATTGATTATCACTATCATCAATTTGAAGGGCAACCTTGAAGTTACTGTTAAAGTTGTTGCCATGTGTCAAAAGGTCACGGGTTCAAGCCGTGGAAACAGTCTATTGTAGAAATGTAAAGTAATATTGCGTATAATAAACCCTTGTGATTCGATCTTTTCCCATATCCCGTGCATAGCAAAAGTTTTGATGCGCCGGACTGCCCTTCTTCATCACCAATATACCAAGATAAATAATGTTTCTTGTATATTTATGTATGTATAATTAAATTAGTAATATAATTATTCACAATTATTAGTATAATTTTAGGATTACTTAATAATATCACATACCCAGGAATCACGTAACATCCACAAATATTGAAAGAAACCTCGGACTCTACCAAAATGGTTTAGTGGAATGATGGTGGTTTTCTTTTAATTACTAATGAGAGAATTCCGCGGTTTTAGTTGAATAAAATTCTATTCTATAAAAAGGCTAAAATATCACGTAATTGACTTTTTACAGCATGAATTCAGATTATTCGGACTAATAAATTCGGAATATTAGATGCTTGAAGAAGAAAAAAAAGTGCTCTATCTTTAATCTTTTTGTGGCTTAATATAGATCTAGTTGAAATTATATAGTTAGACTTCTCTGTAACATTCATCCTTTAAATGACATTAAGTAAACGACAAATATTTTTTTGGAATGGACTTGCATATTATGTTTTCTATGACAAAAAGAGTTGCTCGAATGATAAGCATCTCCACCTCCATCCATTCGATCCAACTTGCAACAAATCACATCAATCAAATCTAATGTCATTTATTGGCATCCTAGTTGTCAAAGAGAAGGAAAAAAACAAAGAAAAGTTGTCAAAGAATCTTGCAACTTTTTTTCCAATTTTTATAATCCAAAAGTGGCCCTTCCATTTTCCACTTCTTCACCACAAAACACATGAGTATATAAAAGCTAGCTAATTTGTTAAGGTCTTGTCATTTCAACATTTTTTTCATAATCATAAGGTATATATTTTCATCCAAATTAAAGATGGATTCTTTTAGAGGGGAAAATTTTTGTGAGGAAATCAAAATCAAAGATGAAGAAGAGATTATTACCTTCAACAATAATATTCAAGATCAAGAAAATACACAAAAGGAAAAACAGTACATTGGAGTTAGAAAGAGGCCATGGGGAAAATATGCAGCTGAAATTCGAGATTCGACAAGAAATGGAATTAGGGTTTGGCTTGGAACATTCGACACTGCTGAAGAAGCTGCTTTAGCTTATGACCAAGCTGCATTCTCGATGCGTGGTCCTTCAACTTGCCTTAATTTTCCAGTGGAAAGAGTTCAAGAATCGTTACGAGGATTCAAGTATAGTGGTCAAGAGGGTTCAACATCGATTACCGAAGTTATAAAGGAGAAACACAAGAAAAGAAATAGCAAAGGTAAGAAAATAAAATCTAATAAGGAAGAAAACAATGTGTTGGTTCTTGAAGATTTAGGTCCTGATTTATTAGATGAACTCTTATCTAAGTGTTCTACTTCTAAGTAAATTTCAATTTAATTTTTTTAAATTTCCTTTCTGTTCTTATAATTCACCCTATACTTAAGATTTTTATATTTTCCCCAAACATTTTTGGTACAAATTCCCAATTTGTCCGTTATCAAAACCCTAATCAACAAATCAGTTCATACAGTTGACTTACAGTCTAGTGATATCAGTAAGAGTTTCCGACACAATAGATGTATGTTCAATTCTCTCTGCCCTATTCCATTTTCCCTTTTTCTTGATCCATCAATTAATGTGATAAAAAAAAAACTCATTTTTGAAAAAAAAAATAAAAAAAATCAGCCAAATAATGAGCTTTCATTCCAATTGGTATTAAAGGTTACAACTCTTTATGCTCATGCTTGCTTAGTTGCTCATTGTTTCATATGTCTATTTTTGTTTTAGTTACTTGGTGTTTTATGTTTGTCCATATATCTTACTACTTTAGAGAGTAGTGGTAATTGCAGTAAAAGAGCAGTCTACTCTGGTGTACAAAGTATTTAGCGTTAGCAAGGTCTGGGGAAGAGTCGCACCCCAAGGGGTGTGATGTAGATTCTAATCTAATGCAAGCATTAATAGCTGTTTTCACGACTTATGAACCTGTGACATGTAGGTCACACAGAGATAACTTTACACGACTTCAAGGATAATTACAGTATATGTCCCTAAAAGATGAAATGACTATCGTCAGAAAGGTTTGGATTTTCTGATGTATGAATTGGTCATGTTGGACTCATTTTCTTTATATAGACTTTTCCACTCTCTGGCCATCTCATCTTGATTGAATTGTGGATCCTAATTGGAGAGATTATTTTTTTGCTCTTTAGGATTTTTTGCTCAACTGAGCAACTTCTGGCAGCTGAGTTATAATTTTCCCTCATATTTTTTGGGATATAAGTTGATGGAGATGAGCTTAAATAGAACGACATGATCAGTAAAGATTTATATAATCAACTCCAACTCAAACTTTTTGTAAAGATTTGGATCATCATTTATTTGACCGTAGCACTATTCATATAGCCTTCGAGTATGTGAGTTTTATTTTAAAACATATGATAAATCATAGTGTACCCTAATTCATAGTTACCCTAATTCATAGTCAAAATTAAGTATTTTGACTCTCGTACTTTCACACAAATTGAGACAAAGAGAATAGATTTTGAACCCAACAACAACAATGACATACCAAATATAGTTCCATAAATGGAATCTGAAAAGAATAGGATGTATTTACATTTTACCTATATCTTTATGATGTAGAGATTTTAATTTGATCCTGAGCTTAATCCAATATAACATTCAATTTGTCTTTTTTAGATTGAACTGTAGTTATAGTTATTGTTTGGGACATAATTCAATTCCTATCCAAGCTTTTCTACTGTTAAAAATCAGGGCCAAAGAGAAAATAAGATCTTTTATCTTTAATCAAAGTCTCGAGTTTGCACCCTATTGGCTACATGATTGTTTTTATTACAGGAGCCTTTAATCCTCATTGTGAGACTTTATTAAACAAATTCAAATTTAATTAGGCCCTAATACAAATATCGAATACCTGAATGAAAAACAAAAGAAGACATAAATCTTAAGTAAACAAGAACAATAATATACCCAATGAAATCCTACAAGTGATGTCTGGGGAGAGTAGAGTGTACGCAGACCTTACTACTACCTCATGGAGGAAGAGAGATTGTTTCCAAGAGACCTTCGGCCCAAGTGCATAAATCTTTGTAAAAACAACATAAATCCCGACAGTTTGGAGCTTCATTATAAAAAATCTCGATATTTTGCATAATTACTGAAAATCCCGATCTTGGGTCTGTCGAGATATATAATTAGCTCCCGATACATCCATGATCCAACCAAGATACATAATTAGCTCCCGATACATTTTTTTCTATTTTGAATCAGTCGAGATACATAATACTTCCAACGAAGATACATATTTTCCTTTGTAAAAATATATAATTAGCTCCCGATATATTTTTTTGATTTTGGATCTGTCGAGATACATAATTAGTTCTTAATACATCCAACGAAGATACATAATTAGTTGAAATTTTTGTAATTACTTTATAAATAAAAATTTATATAAATATAATAAGTTAAGGTGTATGATTATGTTATTTTTCCCAAATCTTAACTATTCAAAAAGTAATAAAAAGAAAAAACAAAGGTTATTAGAAAGACAAGAAACTACCTCTTTCACTTACATTGGTTGTCGTATTTAATGGACGTTTTTTAATAGGGTGAAGAGGTGCTTGTGGGGGTATCTTTCAGCCGACGGAAAAAGACAAAATCTCAAATGTGAGGCTAATATTATTTACTCTATCGATTTCAATTTTTTTATCTGATTTTGACTTTATATAAAATTTAAGTGTCAACGAGGCTTGCTCAAGTAATTAAGTACTTTCCTCGTCAATGATAGATTGAGAGCTTGAGTCACGTTAGAGGGTAAACGTGAGTACTATTTGTCCTCTTAAGGATTTAAAAAAAGTAAAGAAGATTTTTGAATTTTTTAAAAACTAAAAATAAATAAGATGTATCAAAATGTTCTTTAATTTTGTGATCGAAAAGTTGAACTTATTAGAGAGTTATGGAAAGAGACATTATTCTTTTGAAATGGACAAAAAAAAAAAAGTAAGACAAACAAATTTAAACGGAAGAAGAAAATATTTAAAAACAAATTAATTAAATATATTGGATTCATGGTGCTCAATATTCCTTATTATTTTTTTTTTTGAATTATGACATCACTCACTGCATCATTATGGACCTTACGATGATGTCATCGTGCTTTGATAATAGTTTTCTTCACTGAATATAAGAGCCCGTTTGGACATTATCTTTTTCCCTTTTATTTCTAAAAAATAAAATTCAGAAAGATGTTTAGTTATATATGAAATTGATTTTAGAAAAAATTAAAGATAAGTTTCAAGCAGTGTTTTAAAAGGCAGAGCGGACTCGCCCTAGGACTCGCTCCGAGGAGGGGCACTGGCATAACGCCTCGAGGCTCATATGTGAGACTTAGTTCTGTGAGGCTTGCGTCCTAAGCGTCCGACTGTACGCCCTGAACACGCCTAACGCCCAACATCCAGGACTCGCCTAATAGTTCTTACACAAATTGTGTCAAATTCCTTAGTCAACGCTGTTGATACTCATAATTCTCTACTAATTAAATGATACTTAGTAGCTTTTTTCATCTGTTAAAATAAGAAAATTAAAAGTAACTAGCTTATGTACTAATTGAGAACGTCGTGAGGGTGAATATGACTTAAACATTTCTGTTTAAAATACATATCCAAATTTTACATATTAACTTGTCATTGATCGTTATGTTTTTGTCCTATATTTCAAAATTATCATATTTTATTTTGTTATTTGAAAGTAATTATTTTTATTCATGAAAGAATTTATATTTTAATTATAATATTAATAGTTTATTGATTATTTCTTTTAGGGATGTAAATTGCATAGTATGATAGTCATATATTTTAAGAAATTATTTGTAGAATCATTGAAAATTTTGTTGTTACTTATATATTTAGTAATAAAATTATAAAAATAAAGATACATAAGATATACGCCCCGTAGATCCTTAGAACTTACGCCTCATGTCTCGAAACTTACGCCTCGCCTCGTGCTATGTAAAACGTCTCGCCCCACGCCCCCGCCTTTTAAAACACTGGTTTCAAGTATGAAAAAATATTAATTTTTGAAGAGTTTTTTAAGTGAATTTGTTTTCCACAGAGCTTCTAGTTGTGTTTTTTAAAAAAAAAAAAATTAAATACACATTCAAGTACAATTATTTCTACTTTTATACATCAAATTTTCAACTTCTTTTTTTAAAATATCACATTTTTTACATTCAAACACAATAGAAATTTCTTAGAAGAGGTAATTTTTTCAATTACTAAAACAAAAGATTTCTACACTAGTCAGAAATAGCTGCTAATTTGATTTTTTTTCAAATTTAGTAATTAATTTTAATACATACCATAAGAATAATTACCTAAAACTTGTTATTTTTATAAAAGGAAGAAAACTCTACTTATTTCTATCATTTAGTTGTTCCGACGTCTATTATGGACTTGAATTTTTTATAGAAAAAACTAATCAAGTAGCTAATAGAACTGACCAGCCAGCTGGCGAATCAAAAAGAAAAAGAAAAAGACTTTTGGGGAACTCAATATAGTACCACGTATCTTAATTTATTTATTTTGAAAAGACATTATATGGACCATGTTTTGTTTCCAAGAAAGGTGAAATATTTATACGAGAAATTCTTTGGATTGGTTACTTTTGAGATTAGAAAAAGGAAAACAACTTTAAGGATATGGTTATGAGGAGATGAGTTTTTTTTTTTCTCAAGAAGACATATTTTATACTATATTAATTAGTTGTTATAAGATGTGACATTTCTCCTCATTATCTTATTTGAAGCGTGAATAATATAATAGTCATATATAGATGAAAGCAAAGAAATAAGGAGTAGTAGGGCAATAAAATCAATGTTATGGCACAATGACATATAACCTCCGTTTCATATTGATAGACAAGTCGAATTCAAAATATCAAGTTGTGATGGAATTGATAGAATTTTTCTAGTTTTAATTATCAATTGAGGTCTCAAATTCGAATCTTGATTTTTTTTATTTTTTTTTGAAATGAGCCTTAAATTAAGATTTTGAATTAGTTGAGGCTCAAAATCATGATGCTAAAATGAAATAAATTTCTATAGATTCCAAAATATACTTCAATATTTTATTTTCCTATAAAAAAATTAAAATAAAAACAAAAGAATTTGGGGACATTTCTATTTGAATTTTGTCCCTTTAAGGTCTAATACATATTTCTACTGGTGGAGAGAGTTGGGTGGTAGACAACCAGATGATTTATGTTAATTAATCAACATTAAAATAAAATTAACAATTTACTCTCTCTGTTCCACAACAGTTGTCATATTTTGCTTTTCTAGAGTCAATTTGACTAATTTTTAAAATTAAATTAGATTATATTAACTCGATATTTTAAAATTAAATTTAGATATACAAAAACTATATGGAAAGTACTATAAATTGTACGTAATTTTTTTTCTATCAATATGATGAAAAAATACATTTTAAAATGTTGGTCAAAGTTCATATCATTACTCTCAAAAAGAAAGCTATGACAATTAAAAAAGGAACAGAGGGAGTAAACAACCTCTTAATGATCCTTATCCAGCTCAAATCTACAACAGTTATATTAAGATCATGATTAATTGCTAATTAATCCTTGTTCCCAATCTTACTTATTGACAAAAAACAGACCACAGCATTAATCCAACTCGTCAAATAATTATTCCCCACTTGCTCACTTATTTAATCCAATAATTTCATCCAATAATTTAATCCAATAATTTCCCTCCGTTCATTAATTTCCAACATTTCTGAAAAAATAAATAATTAATCATGAACAATTAAAACTTAGCTCCTGTTTACCGTTACTATTAGATTGTTGAAAACATAGAGCAAGACTAAAATGATAATTGATCTGCAAAATAAAGTGCTTTAATTCTCCGTCCCATTTTACACGAGACGATTCGGAGTACGCATCAAATTATCTAAATTTTAATGTGAATTCAGACATAGTATCTTTAATTTTTCTTGAAATAAAATTTACATATTTAAAAGCTACATAAAATATAATATAAGTAACAAGAATTTACAATTCAAAATATTTGAAAGGCGTATGAAAATATCTCAATCAAAGAAAAAATCATTTAACTCTCCAAATAGTACGTAATTACATCTCATAAAGTGAGACAAAGAGTAACACAACAATAACAACTACGCCTCATTCTCAAACAAGTTGGGGTCGGCGAAACATAGAAAGTTATAATAACCTACTATAATGTTCTGTTAAATTAGATCTATGGTATAAAAAATTATTAACAGTGTCAGTATATAATATATTACTTAAATATAATCACTAAACAATATTATTAACCTAGGTCCACTCATATTCAGAACTTTATACTAAAAAAAATATTTACAATAAGGTGAGATCAAAGAACAATCTTTTTAAAAAGCAAAGGAAAAATATCTCCATCCACAAATGGATTTGAAGATTCAAGATGAGAAAAAAACTTCAAAAGTTTCTATTGTTGCTCATGAAGAAGTTGACGTTAAAATTGAAGATCAATCAAATGAGGAAATAGAAGTTAAGTTTCCAAAAATACCCTTCAAGTATATAGGTGTTCGAAAAAGGCCATGGGGAAAATATGCAGCTGAAATTAGGGATTCGACGAGAAATGGAATTAGGGTTTGGCTTGGAACATTCGATACTGCTGAGGAAGCTGCTTTGGCTTATGACCAAGCCGCGTTTTGCACAAGAGGTCCTTCGATTTGCTTGAATTTCCCCGTGGAAAAAGTGCGCGAATCGCTAACAAAAATGGAATGTAGCTACTTATTGCAAGATGGATTAATGTCACCAGCTGCAGCCCTAAAAGAGAAACACAAGAAAAGAAGTTGTTGCACTTCAAGAAAAAATAAGCAAGTGATCAAGAAGAATATTATTAAAGAAGAAGAAAATGTGTTGATATTTGAAGATTTAGGTTCTGAGTTATTAGATGAATTATTATCTGAGTACTCTTCTTCTATTTCAAATTAGTTTACAAATTTCCTCATTTGTAAGTACATATGGTCAATCTTGAATATATGCTCCTTGTTGATCATATGCTTTTTACATCTTCTTTTTATATAGTTTTTTTCTGATTAAAATTGAAACGATACAGAGAAGATTAGCATAGTTTGTATGTTATAAGGATAAAAAGAAGGACAGTCGGTGCACTAAGCTCTCGCTATGTGCAGAGTTCGAGGAAGGGTTGGACCACGAGGGTCTATTATATATGCAACCTTACCCTGCATGTATTTCTGCAAGAGGATGTTTCCATAGCACAAATCTATGACCTCCCGATCACATGGCAACTAGGGGCTGCTCTACAAGCCTACAAAAAAAGCAACCGCCTTAGGCCCCAAATTTAAGGGGCCTCATTTTTTTGTAGTAATAATATGTTATAGGTATTTCAAAAAGAATATTGAGTATTATTTTTAGAAAATGTAAACTTTTCATATAAAAGAGAAGAACTATAAGAGGAAGTTTGACACATCTAAAATATTATGTCACGAAAAATATTCAATGAACTGGTTATAATAAACTTCATAAAACAAAAAAAAAAAGTTAAGGCCTTCATTCAATTTTGGCTTTAGGCCACCATTGTTCTTGAGTCGCCCCTGATGGCAACAGAATGTTAGAAGAATGACAAGTACTGCTCTATCTCTTTTCGTTACGTTTGAAGAAAGGAAGGATCCCAAAAGATCGATCAAATGAAATGGGATTTATAGCTCAATTATTGTTTCCTTCTTTTCAAATGAATGAGAAAATTCTTATCTCAAATTTATTTGAAACCCTAGATTAAAACTTGGTGCTATCTTATTATCTTTCTCTCTTCTTCCTTTTCTATGTTTGCTCCCTACGAATGAATTCAGAATTTACATTTGATGGATTTAATTTTTTATTTTAATCTATGAATTTATTACAATTTAGAAATTATGACTTTAGAAATATAATTCCTGTAAAATTTTTAGTGATTTTTGATGTATATATAAATTCATACTTCATGGCAAAATATTGAGTTTAATTGTATCCCATTGATTTTATGTTACATCATCCACTGCTTGCTCCTTCAACTATACCAAATATAGGCGATTATTCATAAAGAATGCTTTTATTCGACTTTTTCAAATTTTAGATTTTACTGATGTAGGTAGGGATAAGGTCTGCATATATCTTATTTTTTTCAGACGATATTTGTTAGATTTTGCTGATTTTATGTTACATGTCTATGTTTGATCGTAATTTTTTCATATATGTTTCAAATATTTTAAATTATCAATTATTATGACTTATAATATTTTTTATGTAGTTTTAAAATATATAAATTTTATTTTAAAAAAATTGAAGATTTCATGTCCAAATTCATGGTCAAACTTATCTTGTTTGAATCTTGAGAAGCGAAATACGCCACATAAATTGAGACGAAGGAATATTACATATGTTATTGTTGTTGTTGTAGATTTTACTGACGTAACCATTTTATCAGACATTGTAGCTAGAAGATTGCAATCTTCATAAAATTAGAAAGTCACTATCATCACTTTTGACTTTAGGTTCCCAAATACTAAAGTACTTCAATCAAACTAATTATGCATTATTAGCATTCCTTAATTGAAGAATTACTAGCAAAATAGATTTTGATTAATTTGGATGTGTCTTTTGGTCACTTGGTAACGGATATGGTCCTTAAATAGTATGAGTAGTAAAAGTTGAAAATTATGGCTATTATAAATTAAGATTCAAGAACAAAATTAATGATATCACTTACTAGTCAATTAATTACTATTTATTCATAACCTATCTTTTTCCCACTTCAATCCGCTCATTCTTATGGCCTTTTCACCATGATGATGTCCCATTAATAAATATTAGAGAAATAAAGGTTTCGAGTTGTTAATTACTTCTATGCAGAAACAGATTCAAAATTTTAATTCGGTAATTGGATTTTCAAGGATTAGATGTATATTCAACAACAATTTTAGAAAGTTCGAGCAAGATAACTTAAACAAGATTTTATATCAGTTACAGATAGTATCGATCTATTATTACAATTCATCTCATTAGAAAGTATAAATCTGTGATAGACACCCTTTCACAATTTGAAGAGAAAAGATATAACAAATCATATTGTTGTTAGTTTGATTTAATAATTAAATAAATTATAAAGAACAAGCAAACGAATAAAACATGATTTTGAGCCTTTAGGGGCATAGTAATGATATGTCATTTAGCCCAAATTAAAAAAATCAATCTTGCCGTACGCAAGCAAAATAGATTATTAAGTTAATGCACTTTATTCTCTTTCTGTCTCAAATTATCTGTCGTATTTTTTCATTTATACGACCCTTAAAAAAATACTTCCTCTATTTCATATTAAATGAATTGTTGAGACCTTTTTTATAATTCAAAATAAGTGAATTGTTCAAAGTTCAAGAGAATTGTTTGGACATTTTTTCATATTTACCCTTTCTTTTAATGATGTTCTTAACTACTTTATATTTTTCTAGGAGAATAATTTGGATAATTATAAGGGTAATAGTGGAAGTAGCCTTAAATTTATGTCCTTAAATGTTTTTCTTAATAGGTATTCATTACCTCAACAATTCAATTATTTTAGACTAGAGGGAGTATTAATTAGGATGCGTCTTTGACTATTTTATTTTTATTTTGTACTGTCTTAATATACAATTTGTCCTCATTAAATATATATTTTACTCTATCGGGATATTTGTTGTCTTCAACAAACAACTACATTACATTAAGGATAAAAAGAAGAAAAAATAACTTTATTTTAAACTTTTAAAGTAATAAATATAATTTTAAAAAATTATTTTTAAAAATCACGATAGATAATTTGACGGAGAAGTATACTATTTTGTGTATGGTTATCTATGGATCCCAATTAAAAGATTTAAAAAACACCTCGAGACGACAGTAAAAGACAAACCAGGGGTAACATTCAATGTGTTAAAAAGAAAGAAAAAATACTAATCAGATTTCATCAATTATTTATTTACATGTATGAAATATGAAAATGACAAACATATACAATTGAAAGAGTTATCCTAAAAATTCTAGCTTACTTACTTATTAATTTAACATATTAATTAATTTAAGTTTACTTAATTCTTGAATTATTAAAGCACCTCATTTCCTCCTTATATATACACTCTCCCCGTTAGCGCCAGTCGCGGTTAGATTTTCTTCCTTAAAGCAATGGTATAATAAGTATACTATTCAACTCCTAATAAAAAGTATTCTCTCCTT
This sequence comes from Capsicum rhomboideum, assembly GCA_031232105.1. Taxonomy (NCBI): domain Eukaryota; kingdom Viridiplantae; phylum Streptophyta; class Magnoliopsida; order Solanales; family Solanaceae; genus Capsicum; species Capsicum rhomboideum. The sequence continues at coordinate 52,596,031 of CP124707.1, forward strand.
TAATTAGTTTAACCATAACTGGGTTGAAGTCGTATTAGTCTGATTAGTTAAATTTATGAAACAAAAGAGAAAACAAAGTTACTATATTATTCAAATGAATAATCGAGTTGAGCAGAGACAGCTCAACCGCGAGCCATATTTTGACTTTGACTTAGTTCACAAAACAACTGAGATGAGCAGAGACAGCTCAACTGAGCCACCATTTGATTTTGACTTAGTTCATAAAACAACTGAATTGAGCAGAAACGTCTCAATCAAGCCAAACCTTAATTGACTTCAACTTTGCTAATAAATACTAGCAGGGTCGTCATGTTCAAATTGATTATTTCCTAAACGAGTCGAACTGAATCGAGCTAAAATACAAGAGAGTACTTCTAAACGAGTCGAACTGAATCGAGCTAAAATACAAGAGAGTACTTGAGCTAGCTAGGTGCCTAGGTTTAAAACCAACTACAAAATTAATGAAAAGAAAAAATAAATAAACTTAAAAAAAGTCAAGAAATATTTAAGAGTCACATATAAGTATAGTATTCAACTCTTAATAGAAAGTATTTTCTCCTTCAATTATTAGTTTAACCATGGCAGGGTTGAATTCGTATTAGTCTGATTAGTTAAATGAATAAAACGAAAGAGAAAATAAAGTGTATTATTCAATTGAATAATCGAGCTGAGCAAAGACAGCTCAATCGAGCCATATTTTGATTTTGACTTAGTTCATAAAACAACTGAGCTGAACAAAGACAACTCAATCAAGCCAAATCTTAATTGATTTCAACTTTATTAACATTGGATTCTTTTCTAAATGAGTCGAGTTGAATCGCGCTAAATACAATAGAGTTGAGCTAGCTAGTTACCTAGGTTTTAAACCATCCTTCAAAGTTAATGAAAAGAAAAAAATAAACTTTTTTTTTTTAAAAAAATAGGGTTTCACTAGTGTTGTTTGTCCTTCTTTAATGTAATGTCTATTTTAGTTACGAATTAATAAGTGCTTGTGGGGTATATGTAGCCGACGGAAAACGACAAATTTTCCAAATGTGAGGCCCAAAATGGAGTACAATAAAAAGATGTACTCCCTCCGTCCCATTTTATGTGACCTATTTTTCTTTTTGGTTCGTCCCAAAAAGAATGTCACATTTCCTTATTTGGTAATTTTTTGAAGGCACAATTACTCTTTCACCTTTATTGGTCCCACTTAATTAAAAAGTGAATGCATTACCTTTTATTTTTTAAAGGACAATATGGTAAACATTATCAAGTCAAAACTTATTTCTTATGTGCCCAGTCAAATTAGGTCACATAAAATGGGACGGAGGGAGTATAATTTTGAGTCGAGGATTTATCAAAAACAACTTTCTTACTTTTGAGGTTTTACTTTGTACGATTATATTAGGTATGTTGTTGTTGTTACTGTTGTTATTATTTAGTGTAATTTCACAAATATAATATGGAAAAAGACGATGTGTACATAGCTTTACTCTTACTTTATGAAAGGTAAAAATGTTGTTCTCAATAGAAATATTATTAATTAGTACTATTAAAATTTTAAAAGATATAATTTATTTTTTAAATAATTAATCATACAAATAATGTTTATGCAAATAGTATTCCCCTCTCTTAATTAGCTTGTTTGATACCCTTTATTTGAGTCGAGCGTCTATAAAAAATAATTAGTTTTTTTATCTAATAAGATAGAGAAGTATATAACATATCCTCTCCAGACCTCACTTATGTGATTAAACTAGTTATGTTGTTGTAGTATTATTGCGCATAAAAACTTAAATTTAAAAATAAATTTCCAAAATGGGAAAGGAAGAACCGAGAGAAAAGGGCAATTGATTCATCATTATTTATGTAGATTCTTGAATGGACTATATAAGACAATAAATATAGCATTTAATATCCTTATCATGCATTTAATTAAATTATCTGTTTCAACTATAGCACCAATAATATACTTTTCTGTTCATAAAATTAAACAGAAATAGGACAATTCTGCAAATGTACATGCCATATTTAGGGTTAAACCAGAGACTTTGGGATAAAATATGCACAAATTGTATTATTAAGAACAATAAAAATAAAAATTATTTTCTCATGGTATACTTTAAGATAACCACTTATATAAACAAGATATTTATTCAAGAAAAAAAAGGAAGAAAGAAAAAACTTTTTATTATTTTGCAGTCTCTGATACCTTTGGTACTTGTAAAGTAATAGATCTTTCGCCTAACTCAACCCCATATTGTTGGGTTATGAGTCTTTTCCCTTTCTATGTGGATAAATAAAAGCTCAATTTAGACCAATCCACTTTTGCCCATAGACCCATTACTATGGGGCATATACAAGCCTTTTTTAGGTCTTATTTTCATATCCACAAAAAGAGTTTCAGCGGCCATATAGAGAAAAGTGTGCAGATTTTCGCCCAAAATTTCAGCCCTAGCATCCAACTTCAAATTGCGATTTTCGCTTCAATAATTATCCGATTGAGTTGATTTTTGGAAAGTTTGTTCCTCTCATCTCAATCTTTGATTAGGAATTGACAGAGTTGGATTTGGTGGCCTGTAGCTTCTATTTTTCATCCGTGAACAGTAGCTGCAATTTTGGTGTTCTTTGCTCCTTTAGTTCTCTGCTTTTGGTGCTGTCTTTTAGCAATTGTTGCTCGTTGTTTGACACTTGTTTGGTAGCCATTTTGGAGAACATTATTGTAACTCTTGGTGATTATAGTGGAGGTTTTGGTCCCGTGGTTTTTTACTCTTCACACTAAAGGGTTTTTCACGTAAATCTTGTTGCCTCGTGTGGTTTACTTATTTTGTTTTGTTATCTTTTGCTTTGGTTGATATATTTGCTTCCTTATGATCATTGTGATTGGGTTTGTTTGTTTTCTCTTGATTCAAATTGAAAGGAAAAGTTTAGATTTGGGTATTATTCCGCTGCTACCCGTCTACTTTGTTAGTGCCTTGTCTTTTCCAACACATATGATAGCTCATAGAGTGAAGATTGTTCAAAACCATATAAGGAGACCAATTACCTATCTGATATCCGATGTGGAAATGTTAATACAACTAACTAATATGAGTTTGAGTAGGAAAGTCCCATTTTAGGATTAAAAAGTTTCCTGCCTAAACCGATTTATTTCCCAGAACTCGAACTTGATACCTTAGTGGTTAAGAAAGGAGGGCACGTGTCATTGCTAAATATCGCAAATAGAAGATTCACGGTGACTAACTTGAAGTTCAATTTCCATCAAGTGACGATCAAAATTATTTGCAAGCAATTTAAATACTTAACGAAATATTGTAAGAGATAGAGTGACCTTGCGTTGCCACAATTAATCCAATGAAATTCGATCACGAGCAATGAGTAGGAGAAGTGTCACCTCTTTGTAAAGGTTTAAATTGACTAATGGAACCTACCTTTGATGTGTATATATTTTACAATATAATTACATTATGATAAGACAGTTTCAAACATGGGAAAAATTTGAAACTTACTATATTCATTTCTATTTTGTATTGAAGTAACAATAATTCATTTTTTTTATTAATTGCAGTCTCATGGGCTAATCGGATTACAAATTTAGCTCAAAATTAGCTGAGTTAATAAATAGAACATACGTTCATTAGTCATCTCAAACTTAAACGAATTGGACGGGTCATGATTGCGTTGCTAATTTTGCCGCCCTTACTTTTTTTTTTTCTCCTTTCATATGTCATGAATTTCAAACCTGTCTAGATGATTTATATGCATACAGTCCATCTTATCAATTTAGGTTTTGAATAATTTGCAATTTTCCATTAGCTCTGTTAAAGTAGTTACCAATTAATTAGGTTGTGGACTAGTTGTAAAGGCTGCTGTGAGATTTTGGCCATAACTTATTCTAGGGACTACTAATTGGAAATTAATTACTTTGATTTATTTGATGTTGATTGATTTTTTTTTTTTCATTTCCTTTTTATCCTATTTAAATTTTATGATTTACAAAGTTCTACTTGAAGGAAAATACGATGAACGTCTCAAATTGGTTTAATACATCTATGAAATATATCAATCCGTGGTCCGAGTTCAAGCCACGAAAATAGCCTTCGACAGAAATGCAAAGTAGGGTTGCATAATAGATCCTTGTGATTCGGCCCTTTCTCGGACCCCAGGCATAATAGGAGCTTTAGTGCACCGGACTTCCCTTTATGCAATATATCGATCAAATTAATTACTTAAAAGATAATTATTGCAACCGTCTATAATAAGAGGATTTATTAACCTGGAAAACAACATACATAGTTAATGCGCTACAATCAAAATAAACTGATACAACAACATCAACATACCCAGCATAATCCAACATCAACATAAGAATAAACTGATAGTGTAAAAAAAAATTGTGCAACCAACATATATAAGTTAACTCAATTTCTTAAATCAACATATATAAGTTAACTCAATTTCTTAAATTTTAGCTAGACTTCCAAAAAAAATGTAGACTTTCATATATAGAATGCACAATATGATCCAATTATTTGCATTTTCTGTCCTTTTTTCTCTTTATTTTAGGGTAGGGTAGGGGAGCAGGGGGGGAGGCCTAGATCCTATTAATCAATTAATTATGCTTACGCTAATTAATTATTGAATAATTAATCTCCTAATGAGCTTCATCCAGCTCAATATAAGCAATTAAAGCAACTCGAACAGTTGTAAATCCTTTTTCCTAATCTCACTAATAGACAAAACCCTAAAAGTAAAAATAAAAAATTCTAAAATCTAATACTAATGCCTCAGCATTCCAACTTGTCAAAAGGTTCAATAATTAAATGCGGATTCAGAATTTGAACTTAATGGGTTCAGTGGCGGAATCAGGATTTTTATTAAGGGGGTTCAAAATCAGAAAAAGTAAATATACAAACTAGCCAAAGGGGTTCAACATCTACTATTTATATATAAAAAATAATTCTAACCATGTATAAGTAGTATAATCTTTAGCCGAATCCCCTGACCTAAAGGTGGCTCCGCCCCTGGACGGGTTCAACATTTTAAAGATTTTTCATACTGGATCCATTGTACATCTAAGGGCTCGTTTGGTTTTGAAACAAGTTATCCCCGAATAATTATTTTGGGATTACTTATTTCGGTATTGTTATCCCACCCTCAATGTGGGACAAAAATAATACTATAATTCCGGAATAAATTATCTTGCGATTATATCTCATGTCAAACATGGGATAAACTCATTTTAAAATTAATCTCGAAATAAATTATCTCTTATCCCTTATGCGAAAGGAGCTCTAAAAGTTTTGGTCAGACATTAGTATTTATTAAAATTTTAGTAATTTTCACATACATACTTATACCCCTTAAAATATATAAAGAATCACCTCCCACTTGTCTATCTTTTCTTAGGCCAATAAGAATGTAAGTTATGTATACTGATAGTGAGTTATAATTTGTGATAGCAGGTTAGTTACTATCTCTATGTTCAGTTTATCAATTAATGCTTATCAAGACATTACCTATATTTACCTAATAAATTACTCCATTCACTTGCTTCTTGAGAGTCAAACTACAAGATCTTTGATCAATATTATAAGATGTATTTTTTTATCATATTAATATGGGAGGGATTGCAACTTATAACATTTTTTGTATCGTTTTCGACCATCTAAATTTTAAATTTACAATGTTAAATTAATTTACTTCAATTTAGCTTTGAAGTTTAGTCAAATTGATTTTCTTAAAGAGAAATGTGACAAATAAAAGTGAACGAAGGAAGTAACTTATTATGTAAGTATTGTTTACATTATCGGTGCATATATATAGAACTTAATTAAACTCGTCCAATAATGAATTTAAGTTTTATACATTGTCAGTACAATTAATATTTTATACTATCAGGTCATTCAAAGGATATAGTACATAGATAAGTCTCCTTAAAATATGAGACTTGCAAATAAAATATGTTACATGCTACAATAAATAAAAATGAGCTGATATTATAATGTATATTACTTAAAGCTGTCCAATAATATCCTTCCTATTTCTCTTGATTTCTTCCTTTAAGTTAATTCCAAGAGTTTCCCATTAAGGGCCATCAGTAGAAAACATATGTAGTTGTTCCACTCATTAGTACATACTTTACACTACAAATATCTACATTATATTATACATATATCAAAAGGACACAACACTTATATAGATGGATTTGAAGATTCAAGATGATGAAGAACTAATCTCAATCAAAGTTGAAGTTGAATCATTTCCACTAGATCAAAATGATCAAGATTCCATTATCTCCAAGGAATTGCATAAACACTATATAGGTGTTCGAAAAAGGCCATGGGGAAAATTTGCAGCTGAAATAAGGGATTCAACAAGGAATGGAACAATTTTTTTTTTTCATGTTTTACCCTTAGCGTTAATTACTTATTCTCCAAATCATTTTTCAATACCTATTACTATATTTAATTTAACTTACTAATTATGGCACTTTTCTTTACCCTCTAATTATTTTATATTTCACAGTTTACTTATTAATTTAATATATTTTCTTCCTTAATTAGTTTAACCATAACTGGGTTGAACTCGAATTAGTCTGATTAGTTAAATGTATGAAACAAATTAAAGAGAAAATAAAGTACCGTATTATTCAAATGAATAATCGAATTGAGCAGAGATAGCTCAACCGCAAGCCACATTTTGACTTTGACTTAGTTCACAAAACAACTGAGATGAGCAGAGACAGCTCAACTGAGCCACATTTTGACTTTGACTTAGTTCATAAAACAACTGAATTGAGCAGAAACGTCTCAATCAAGCCAAACCTTAATTGACTTCAACTTTGCTAATAAATACTAGCATGGTTGTGTTCAAATTGATTATTTCCTAAACGAGTCGAACTGAATCGAGCTAAAATACAACAGAGTTGAGCTAGCTAGGTGCCTAGGTATAAAACCAACTACAAAATTAATGACAAGTAGAAAAAATAAAGTTAAAAAAAGTCAAGAAATATTTAGGAGTAATAAGTATAGTATTCAACTCTTAATGGAAAGTATTTTCTCCTTCAATTATTAGTTTAGCCATGGCAGGGTTGAATTCGTATTAGTCTGGTTAGTTAAATGTATAAAACGAAAGAGAAAATAAAGTATATTATTCAACTGAATAATCGAGCTGAGCAAAGACAGCTCAATCGAGCCACATTTTGACTTTGACTTAGTTCATAAAAAAACTGAGCTGAACAGAGACAGCTCAATCAAGCCAAATCTTAATTAACTTCAAATTTGTTAATATTTGATTCTTTTCTAAATGAGTCGAGTTGAATCGAGCTAAATACAAGAGTTGAGCTAGCTAGTTACCTAGGTTTAAAACCATCCTTCAAAGTTAATGAAAAGATAAAAACAAACCTTTTTAAAAAAAAAAAATAGGGTTTCACTAGTGTTGTTGTCCTTCTTTAATGTAATGTCTATTTTAGTTAGAAATTAATAAGTGCTTGTGGGGTATATGCAGCCGACGGAAAACGACAAATTTTACAAACGTAAGGCCCAAAATGGCGTACACCTTTTTTAATTTCAACGTTGAGCCGAAAATTTATCGAAAATAACTTTTTTACTTCTGAGGTTTTACTTTGTGTAACTATATTGGATATGTTGTTGTTGTTATCGTTGTTGTTATTTAGTGTAATTTTACAAACGTGATATGGAAAGTGACGATGTGTACACAACTTTACTCTTATTTTATGAAGGTAGAAATGTTGTTTTCGATAGAAATATAATTAATTAGTACTATTTAAATTTTAAAAGATATAGTTTATTTTTTAAATAATTAATCATACAAATAATGTTTATACAAGTAGTATCCCCCTCTCTTAATTAGCTTCTTTTGATACGCTTTATTTGAGTCAAGCGTCTATAAAAAATAATTAGCTTTTTTATCTGATAAAATAGAGGAGTTTGATTTCCATGCCTGCAGGAAAGAAGATCGAGAATGCCGAACTAGCGAATGCAGAAAAGGGCATTTTTGATCTTCTTCTTCGTGTTCTATTGATCAGAAGCATCCAGCAGCGCCTCGCCGTAAGGCCGATATATAACATACTCTCTCTAGACCTCACTTATGAGAATTACACTGGTTATGTTATTGTAGTATTATTATGCATAAAAACTTAAATTAAAAAAAAATAATCCAAAATTGGGAAAGGAAGAACCGAGAGAAAAGGGCAATTGATTCATCATTATTTATGTAGATTCTTGAATGGACTATATAAGACAATAAATATAGCTTGATTGGACTATATAAGACAATACTAGATACGGGGAGCCCGTGCCAGCACGGGCCCAACATATGTTGTTTTCTTGATCCCAATTTATGCAACACAAATGAAATTTGGACGGTCGATCAATTTCTGTATGATTTTTAATATTTTAAGTTGTTAATTAGTATTATGATTTATTGTAAGGCACAAATCTCAAAAAGTAGGTGTAACTAATAATGAAGAAAAAAATTATCGATTTCTTTGGTCAAATTACATGAATTGGATCACTAATATTTACTACTTTATATATAGCCACAAAATAAAAATAGAAGAGTGCACCAGTCAATTTATTTTTTGACCCAAAGCTACTTAATGTTCTCACGTATTAAATATTTATGTTGTTAATTATTGTGATTTATAGTACTTTTTACGTAATTTTCAAATAATATATGTTACTTCTTATGTCCCAATTTATGTAATTATGATAGAATTTCGAGAGTCAACTGAATATTTTATGTCTTTTAAATATTTTAACTTGTTAATTATTGTAATTTATAATACTTTTTATATCACTTTAAAATAATTGTCCCAGTTTATACGGCACTGATAGAATTTCGAGAAGAGAAAAATTATCGATTTCGTTGGTCAAATTACATGAATTGAATTTCACTAATACTTACTACTTTATATATAGCCACAAAATAAAAATAGAAGGGCGAATGAGTCAATTTGCTTTTCGATCCTATACTATTTTATGTTCTCACATATTAAATATTTTATGTTATTAATTATTGTGATTTATAGTACTTTTTACGTAATTTTTAAATAATATATGTTACTTCTTATGTCCCAATTTATGTAACTATGATAAAATTTCGAGAGCCAACCAAACATTTTATGCCTTTTAAATATTTTAAATTGTTAATTATTATAATTTATATCACTTTGAGGAGCTTATTTGTAATTTTTTAAAGCTGACCCTAAGATCCTCTCATTCGCATTTTTTATGTCTTTTAAATATTTTAAGTTGCTAATTATTATGATTTATAGTACTTTTCATATCATTTTCAAATAATTGTCCCAATTTGTGCGGCACCGATAGAATTTCGAGAATCAATCATTTTTTTATTTTGCCCTTTAAATATTTTAAAATTAATTATTGTAATTTATAGTAACTTTTTAACGTGAATTTTAAATAAATATAAGTAATTCTGAAGAAATTCGCAAATAGTAATAAGTGGGACTTTGAGGAGCTTAGTTGTCATTTTTGGACGTCCTCAAATAGTATTAAGAGAGACTTTGAAGAGTTTAGTATCAAATAGTAATAAGTGAGACTTTGAGGAACTTAATTGTCATGGTTAAAACTTGACCCTAAGCCCAATATATGTTACTTGTTTAAAAATATTTTAAGTTAATTATTGTGATTTATATTATTATTTTTTTGTAATTTTCAGATAAACGAAAAGAGTATTAAATACAAATAGACTCAATTTCCAACAATAAAGAGATAAATATGATATATACAAATAATTATATGCAATAATACATATATAAAATTAAATAAAAATAGAAGGGTGAATCAGTCAATTAGCTTTTCGACCCCAAGCTACTTTATGTAACTATGATAGAATTTCGAGTGCCAACCGAACATTTTATGTCTATTAAATATTTTAAATTGTAAATTATTGTAATTTATAGCACTTTTTATATCACTTTCAAATAATTGTCCAAATTTATGCGGCACCGATAGAATTTCGGGAATCAGTAAAAAAAATTTATTATGCATTTTTAATATTTTTAAAATTTATTATTGTGATTCATAATTATTTTTTTTTACGTAAATTTCAAATAAATATAAGTAATTCTGAGGAAGTAGATGGGCAAAATGGTCATTTCACCGATTGACCGTAAGCTCCTCAAATAATAATAAGTAGGACTTTGAGGAGCTTATTTGTGATTTTTGAAAGTTCACCCTAAGCTCCTCTCATTCCCATTTTTTAATAATTGTCCCAATTTATTCGAAGCCGATAGAATTTCGAGAATCAATCATTTTTTTTTATCATGCACTTTAAATATTTTAAAACTAATCATCTTAATTTGTAGCTTTCTTTTTTTACATAAATTTTAAATAAATATAAGTAATTTTGGAGACGTCCTCAAACAGTAATAAGAGAGACTTTGAAGAGCTTAGTATCAAATAGTAATAAGTGAGACTTTGAGGAACTTAATTGTCATGGTTAAAACTTGACCCTAAGCCCAATATATGTTACTTGTTTAAAAATATTTTAAGTTAATTATTGTGATTTATATTATTATTTTTTTGTAATTTTCAGATAAACGGAAAGAGTATTAAATACAAATAGACTCAATTTCCAACAATAAAGAGATAAATATGATATATACAAATAATTATATGCAATAATGCATATATAAAATTAAATAAAAATAGAAGGGTGAAGCAGTCAATTAGCTTTTCGACCCCAAGCTACTTTATGTTCTCACATATTAAATCTTTTATATAGTTAATTATTGTGATTTATAGTACTTTTTACGTATTATTCAAATAATATATGTTACTGTACTTCTTATGTCCCAATTTATGTAACTATGATAGAATTTCGAGAGCCAATCGAATATTGTATGTCTTTTAAATATTTTAACTTGTTAATTATTGTAATTTATAGCACTTTTTATATCATTTTAAAATAATTGTCCTAATTTATACGGCACCGATAGAATTTCGAAAATCAGTCGATTTTTTTTATTATGTCTTTTAAATATTTTAAAATTAATTATTATGATTCATAATATTTTTTTTTACGTAAATTTTAAATAAATATAAATAAATTTGAAAAAGTCCTTAAATAATAATAAGTGGGACTTTGAGGAGCTTAGTGGTCATTTTGAAAACTTGACCCTAAGCTCCTCAAACATTCCCTCTTATTATATATAGTAAAATATAGTAGCATTTAATATCCATTTCATGCATTTAATTAAATTATCTGTTTCAACTATAGTACCAATAATATACTTTTCTGTTCATAAAGTTAAGCAGAAATAGCACAATTCTGCAAATGTACATGGCATATTTAGGGTTAAACCAGAGACTTTGGGATAAAATATGCACAAATTGTACTATTAAGGACAATAAATATAATTTTTTTTTTCTCATGGTATACTTTAAGATAACCACTTATATAAACAAGATATGTATTCAAGAAAAAAAAGGAAGAAACAAAAAGCTTTTTATTATTTTGCACAGCATCTGATACCCTTTGGTACTTGCAAAGTAATGGATTTTTTGCTTAACTCAACCTCATATTATTGGGTTATGGGTCTTTTTCCCTTTCTATATGGATAAATAAAAGTTCAATTTGGACCAATCCACTTTTGCCCATAGGCCCATTACTAAGGGGCATATATAAGGCCTTTTTAGGTCTTATTTTCATATCCACAAAGATAGTTTCAGCGGCGAAAAGAGAGAAAAGTATGTAGCTTTTCACCCAAAATTTCAGCCCTAGCAGCCAACTTCAAATTGCGATTCCCGCTTCGTTTCTTATGATTGAGCTGATTTTTGGACAACTTGTTCCTCTCATCTCAATCTTTGATTAGGAACTGACAGAGTTGGATTTGGTGGCCTATAGCTTCTGTTTTTCATCCGTGAATAGTAGCTGCGTTTTTTGTGTTCTTTGCTCCTTTAGTTCTCTGTTTTTGGTGCTGTCTTTTAGCAATTGTTGCTCGTTGTTTGGCACTTGTTTGGTAGCCATTTTGGAGAACATTATTGTAACTTTTGGTGATTATAGTGGAGGTTTTGGTCCCATAGTTTTTTACTCTTCAGTGAAGGGTTTTTCACGTAAATTTTGGTGTCTCGTGTGTTTTACTTATTTTGTCTTGTTATCTTTTGCTTTGGTTGATATATTTGCTATCTTATTATCATTGTGCTTGGGTTTGTTTGTTTCTTCTTGATTCAAATTGAAAGGAAAAGTTTAGATTTGGGTATTCTTTTGCGGCTACCCTGCCGGCCTGCCGTGTACTTTGTTAGTGACTTGTCTTTCCCAACACAAATGATAGCTCTTAGAGTGAAGATTGTTCAAAACCATATAAGGAGACCAATTATCTATCTGATATCCGATTTTAGGGTAGGGTAGGGGAGCAGAGGGGGGAGGCCTAGATCCTATTAATCAATTAATTATGCTTACTCTAATTAATTATTTAATAATTAATCTCTTAATGAGCCTCATCCAGCTCAATATAAGCAATTAAAGCAAGTGGATCAGTTGTAAATCGTTTTTCCTAAACTCACTAATAGACAAAACCTAAAAATAAAAATAAAAAATCCTAAAATCTAATACTCGTGCCTCAGCATTCCAACTTGTCAAAAGGTTCAATAATTAAATGCGGATTCAGAATTTGAACTTAACGGGTTCAACATTTTAAAGATTTTTCATACTGAATCTATTGTACATCTAAGGGCTCGTTTGGTTTTGAAACAAGTTATCCCCGAATAATTATTTCGGGATTACTTATTTCGGTATTGTTATCCCACCCTTAATGTGAAACAAAAATAACACTATAATTTTGGAATATGTTATCCTGCGATTATATTCTATGTCAAATATGGGATAAACTAATTTTAAAATTAATCTCGGAATAAATTATCTCTTATCTCTTATGCGAAAGGAGCCCTAAAAGTTTTGGTCAGAGTATTTATTAAAATTTTAGTAATTTTCACATACATATTTATACCCCTTAAAATATATAAAGAATCACCTCCCACTTGTCTATCTTTTCTTAGGCCAATAAGAATGTAAGTTATGTATACTGATAGTGAGTTATAATTTGTGATAGCAGGTTAGTTACTATCTCTATGTTCAGTTTATCAATTAAGGCTTATCAAGAGATTACCTATATTTACCTAATAAATTACTCCATTCACTTGCTTCTTGAGAGTCAAACTGCATAAACTTTAACCAACATTTTAAGATGTATTTTTCATCATATTAATATGGGAGGGATTGCAACTTATAACATTTTTTATATCGTTTTCGACCATCTAAATTTTAAATTTACAATGTCAAATTAATTTATTTCAATTTAGCTTTGAAGTTTAGTCAAATTGACTTTCGTAAAGAGAAATGTGATAAGTAAAAGTGAACGAAGGGAGTAACTTATTATGTAAGTATTGCTTACATTATCGGTGCATATATATAGAACTTAATTAAACTCTTCCAATAATGAATTTAAGTTTTATACATTATCAGTACAATTAATATTTTATAACATCGGGTCATTCAAAGGATATAGTACATAGGTAAGTCTCCTTAAAATATGAGACTTGCGAATAAAATATGTTACATGCTACAGCAAATAAAAATGAGCTGATATTATAAGAATTATTTATACTGATGATGTATATTACTTAAAGCTGTGCAATAATATCCTTCCTATTTCTCTTGATTTCTTCCTTAAATTCCAAGAGTTTCCCATTAAGGGCCATCAGTAGAAAACATATATAGTTGTTCCACTCATTAGTACATACTTTATACTACAAATATCTACATTGTATTATTTGTACTATACATATATCAAAAGGACACAACACTTATATAGATGGATTTGAAGATTCAAGATGACGAAGAACTAATCTCAATCAAAGTTGAAGTTGAATCATTTCCAGTAGATCAAAATGATCAAGATTCCATTATCTCCAAGGAATTGGATAAACACTATATAGGTGTTCGAAAAAGGCCATGGGGAAAATTTGCAGCTGAAATAAGAGATTCGACAAGGAATGGAAGAAGGGTTTGGCTAGGAACATTTGATACTGCTGAAGAAGCTGCTTTGACTTATGACCAAGCCGCTTTTTGCATGAGAGGTCCTTCCACTTGCCTGAATTTCTCAGTGGAAAAAGTGAGCGATTCGCTAACAAAAATGGAATTTTATAACCATAAAGATGGGTTGCTTTTGTCTCCCGCTGTGGCACTAAAAGAGAAACACAAGAAGAGAAATAGTACATCAAGAAAAAAGAAGCAAGTGAAAATTAAAGAGGAAGAAGAAAATGTGTTGATATTTGAGGATTTAGGTCCTGATTTGTTAGATGAACTCTTATCTGAGTACTCATCTTGTTCAAATTAATCTACAATTTTTCACACATCTGTAAGTAAATCTTGCACTTTTTTTGTCCATGGTTTAATTCTATGTTGTTCGGACGCACCAACATGTTGCCGTACCCATGTCAGATTCTCAAAAAAATGCACTGGTTTTGGAGGATCTGACACACATCTGGTTCTATAATTTTATGATTCCGAGCAACATAGGTTTAGTTTACCATTCTTTTGTGTTTGGTCCTTTTTTTTTTTCCTGGTCAATGTACTGTTTAATTTCCCTCTTTTTGATTAACCCAAAAGGAATAAAGGATTCAAAATCCTATGATTCACAATAGTTTTGGTTGAAGTTGGAGAAGTGTATATATTTGGAAATTGTTAAATCGTGTTTTAATATGAATTTCACTTGAACAAATTATGCACTTCATTTTCTATAAAGTTTTGACATCTTAGTACTGTTCTATGACACATTTAGATATTACTGACGTATTGTTATTATTACATATAGAACGGAGAAAAAAAAATGATTACATCTAGAAGTCACTTTCATCTACTCTAACTGGAGGCTCCCACATACTCAAGTGGAGTACTTGAACCACACACTAATTATATTGTTATTTCTTCAAAAGAAAAATTAGCATATCGTATGTTGATTAAATTTTAGAAAAATATCTCGTCTTTGATCAAGGATGGTCCTTGAATAGGTCTATCATCAGATATTTGTTACATAAGTAAATCACGGAAAGATAACTATAGGTAGCTGTCCATTTTTTGAATCCTCTTATATATATGTTCAAATTTCTGGGTGCATCGCTAGTAAAGATAATTATATGTAACTGTCTATTATAAATAAAAGTAGTAAATTGAGAAATAAAACAGTGTATTTTTTTATTTTTTATTTTTGCATTCTATTGAGGTACTGCGATTTCTATGATGATTCTATGCAGTTAATTGATTCAGTATTATATGAATTCAGTTCAAGGATATATAGATGATTCAAATATAATCATAATTGGAGAATGTGCTAATTTATTTGTTGTATGTGTTTAGTATTTCACATTTGTGGAGGAAATTAATGAGTTGTTATCTTTTTTATATAAGTGTAACTTTCAACTCATGAGCTAGTGGAATTAAGTTTGGTGCAATGTTTATTTCTTACTATAGTATCAGAGTCAGACCATTCCTATTAATTTATTATTTATTCTGTGTTCGTTTTCAATATTATGTTGTCCACACTCTAGTTGTTTAATTTTGAGCATGTGCGAGGACGTGTTGCACACATATTGGTGGAGGAAATGGATTGTTATCTCCGTGTATGATCTCAGACAATTATAATCTTTTAGGCTAGCTTTTGAATTTAGTTAAGGTCCAACAATCATTTCTTATCGGTGTCAGACTCGGACCTGTTCCTATATTTTGGTTATTTAAGTGTTCGACCTCGATATTATGTTGTCCATGCTTCAGATGTTCAGTCTTAGAGAGCTCAGGAAGTGTTAAATCTCACAGATATATTAGAGGAGGAAACAGACCATTATCTCTATATATGGTCTAGTACAATCATAACCTCCTAAGCTATCTTTCGGGATTGAGTTAGATCCAACGTTCAGTACTTCTTATCGGTATTGAATGCTATTTTATGCCTTAGCAGGAGAGATTAATTATCAGTAAAATAGTTAATTGATATATACCTCACATTTTATGCATAATAAATATCAATATTCCTGTTGTATTTTATTTCACAATATATGGTATGCTGAGCAGCATTATGATTTTGATGAGTATTACCTTCACTTTTGTTGATTATTATTTTTTGCCTTCAGCTGAAGCTCTATGATCAAGAAAAGTTCTCTTGATTGATACTTTACTTTCTTCTCCAAAATATATAATACCACTTCAAGTGGAAATGGTGAATGATACCTTTTATTATTGTTTCCAATACCATAATAATTCTTTTCATTATCTGTATATATTAATAGAGTAGGAGCTTTTGATTTGGTGATAGCTAATTTGAGTTGCTGGAAGGAGGATCACTTGATGACTTTCTATAGTACGGTGGCTAAGACTCAAATAGACTACTTACTCTTAGATAGTGCGATAGAAACCTATGTAAGGACTGCAAAGTTATTATCCCGAGTGAGTACCTTATAACTCAATATAAGCTTTTGACAATGGATTAGAGATTAAGAGGAAGAGAAAGAAGAGGGGTTTATCTGACTTATTGAGGATTAAATGGGGTGGCTTGGCTACTGACAGAGGCCAGGTGATGAAGGAGAAGTTGATGATGACTATATATAGGGGCTTGGGGATCGGAGTAGTGGAGATCGATGTAAACAAAATGTCACGAGATAGGACAACTAATTGCATTAGGGAAATAACTAGAGAGGTGTTGGGATTCTCGAGGGGTAATGCCAATATCGAGGGAATCAATGGTGATAAAATGAAGCGAACAAAGGGAAAGTTGAATACAAAAAGGCCATCTATATGGAGTTGATGGAGAGCAAAGACGAGGAGGAGAAAATGACTAATAAGGAGAAGTATTATGCTTTCAATACTTGTTGATATTATGCTTTACTTGAGCTAATGGTTTTCGATAAAGCAACATCTCTATATCTTCACAAGGTAGAGACAGAACACGAACACATTATATCCTACCCAAACCTCATTTGTGAAATTACCTTAGATATATTGTTATATTAACACATTGTAGCTAAAATTTTGCGTTTGTGAGTTTTAGATTCTAAAAAATACAATTTAATAAATTCTTTATTTATACATATTAAGTGAATACTTATATGTAAACATATACATAGGTTTGAAATCATAGACGAAGATCTAGCTTGCCCTCATAGATTAATCAACTATATATATGCTCCAATATTCTAATTTAATACTAGAAAAATAATAATAATTTTTTTGGATAGCAATAATGCTTTATTTAAATTCATTTCATTTCAATACTAGTAATCATCAATTTTTATCATTTCTAAAAACAACATCCCACTCTAATCCCACAAGTAGGGTCTGAGGAGGGTAGAATGAATGCGTACTTTATCGCTACCTCGTAGAGGCAGAGAGGTTGTTTCCAATAGACCCTTGGCTTAACCGTTGCCTATTTAATCATTTATAAAAAAAAAAATCTAAAGAAATTCATAAGCTAGAACTAATAACAAACTTCTAGAAGAAACTTAAGTTCCAAGAAATATCCATCATAAAATCCTAACCGTCCAATCTTTACCCCAAAACTCAATCTCAACCGTCCAATACTCCTTATATATTCGAAGTTCCATTCCCCCGCCAAAATAAACTAACTTCCTTTGTTACAAGCTCTGTTTCAATGGCTACCATACCCGAATCCGCTAAAAAACTCTTCGAACACGACTCATACCCGCTTATCAACCTTCTACATCTCCTACGTAATGAAGATGATAATCTCCGTAAACCCGCAAAGACTCTACTCAATTACACCATAAAAAACTACCCAAATGCATTGGTTAACAAACTTCTTGAAACAATTCAACGTTGCTCATCTTCATCATCGGTTACATGCATTCTATGCTACGATCTTTTACGTGATATTTTACCATACCTTTGGAGTAATATTTTGGCAGCTACAAGAAATGAGGTAAAGATTAGTTTGAATTTCAAGATTTGGCTTGAGAAAGATTATGAAATATTCAAGGCTTGTTCTTCTTGTGTATCGCGTTTAGCGTGTTTGCTTTTTCCGAAAAATGAATGGGGTATTTTGTCGTACTTTATGTTTAAGTACTTGGGTTCGAGTTCTTGGAACAGAAAAATGGCTGCTCTGTTTTTATGGGATGAATTGATACCGAAATGTCCTGAGGTTTTCGTGTTGTATGTTGATCGTTTGATTGCGGGGTTTAAGGATGTTATGCTTACTGTATCGGATGATCATCGATGTGGGGTTGTTGCTGCTAAGGCCTCTGTGAAATTGATTATGTATTTTTCAACCCCCGCGAGTTATTCAAAGTTTCATGTGCTTTTAGAGAATTTGATGAGTACTTTGCTTGTGGCAGTTAGTCAGGAGGAGTTAGTGTGTAGTCTTCTTGAGGATTTGATTGTTTTAGCCGGTGTAGAGACCGCGTTTTTTAGAGTTGAAATTGGTGTTGTGATTGAGTGTATGGTGAGATTAGCTGAGGATTTGAGGTTAGGGGAAAAGTTAAGGAAACTTGCTGTTGAGTTTGTTGTTACTGTGGCTGAGGATAGGGAGAGTGGATGTGAGATGATGCAGATGGTTCCGAACGAACATGTTACTAAGTTGCTTCTTGTGTTGATTGATATGTTGGTACATGTTGTAGATGATCCTAGTTGGAGAAACGCGGTTAACGATGATGGAAACGAAGGGGAGTTGAGTATGTGTAGTTATGGTAGGGAGAGTTTGTATAGGCTAGCAATTGCATTAGGGGGGAGTGTAATTGTGCCTAATTTGCCTTCGGAGTTTTTCAATTTCTTGGATCATGAAGATTGGCAAATTCGTTATGCTGCTGTTACTTCGATTGGGCTTATTTCAGAGGGGTGTTCAAAGGTGATAGTAGTATGCTCAAAGGATATGGAGCACCATGTAGAGATTATTGTGAAACTAATCTGTGATAAGCACCCTCGAGTGCAATGGGCAGCGATTCATGCAATTGGTCAGCTATCAATGTATCTGAGCCCGCAGTTTCAAGAACAATATCATCAGCAGGCTCTTCCAGCTTTGATAGAAGTATTGGATGATTTTGATAATCCCAGGTTGCAGGTAAATTCTTGTTAATGTTTCAATGTTATAGCATGTTGTTAATGACATATGACCAATGTATTGACTCTTTGTTCTCTAGCTGAGCAGTTACGTAGCATTCAAGTACATGTCATTGCCTACTAATGTTTTCTCGTTTGTATAGACACGTGCAACTTCAACGATACTGTTGTTCAGTCTCAATTGCAGTGCAGATATCTTGAGACCTTACCTGCACAGTATAGTGAGTAAATTAGTCGTGTTTCTACAGGTAATATCACCTTTACCAATCTACAACATATTCATTTGTTCACATGTATAAGCGTAGTAGGTAGAAGTGCATTGTCTTGCTGTCCGGTCATATTAGTACTTGTAGTATTGCCCTTTAAGTTTCTTGTCATTCCATTTCTGTTACTATATGTTGATTCCTTGTACCTCGACTATCGTATTGTTCTGTTGTAGTTTCATTTCTGTTATTATCTGCTGTTTTTTATTATTAACAAGTAACTTGCTGCATATTCCAGAAAGGAATGACAATGATGAAAGAAGCAGCTCTGGCAACTTTAGGCTCTTTAGCTATTCCATCACAGGTAGTTTGCGTTCCGGGGTTCAAAAAGAGTTTTTTTTTTTTGGTTTAAATCTCGTGTTCTAAACTTTATTTGCTCGGGACACTGTGGGAGGACGCTGCATACATATATGATTCTATAATGCCTTATCTGAAAGTTATCTTGGTAACTGCTGATGATGATGCAAGTCGAACGCTCCTTGCCAAAACCTTGGAATGCATTACCATGATTACGAAGGCTGTTGGAAATATAACATCCGTTGATTATCTTGATAAGGTGAATACAGTTTCTATCTTTCCTATCTCCTTCAAGAGGACTGTATGCATTGAAATACTTTGTAATTTTAGGTCACTGCTGCACTCATTTCGCTGCAAAAAACTCATATGGAGGAAGAAGATCCGATGAGGTGCCTTTTGCTACAAGTATGTTGATACACTTTCAATTTTCTGCAACTTTATTTTCTTTTCTTTTCCATTTATTGGCTAAATTTACACCAGATACATCATGGATTTTATATACTTGATTCTGTTGCAGGTGTGGGGTGGACTATGCAGATGCGTAGGGGCAGATTTCATTCCTTATCTGAGTTTTGCCATGCCTATTGTGCTAAAATCTGCTATGCTAAAGAATTATTTGAGTGTTCCCGATAATTCAGATGATTCTGAAGATGAAAGGTTGGATCTTCATATAACAATTCATATGAAATTTCACTTATAATGCATGTCATATGTATTAGTATTATGTCTGGATGTAGAGCTGACATACAAATATTTTGTGTAGCACGTTTAATGTCACTGCTGGGAATAAAAAGGTCGCAATAAGAAGTGAACTTCTGGAAGAAAAAGCCTTGGCCTGTCATATCCTATGCTGCTTTGCAGCTGAGTTAAAGGAAGGGCTGCATTTGTGGGTTAATGAGGTCTGTCTAAAAAAAAACTAACAGCGGTTACAAAGGAGCAGAAAGATTCTTATCTAACTTGTGGTTTATGCAGGTTATTAGTGCCTTAGTTCCGAATCTTACCTTTGAATTCAGAGAAGACGTAAGAATGGGTGCCATTTCTGGTAAATTTCTGCATTGTGTCTTCTAATCATTCCTTTCCGCATTATAAACTAAATCTGATGTTTGCCAATTGCATTTATTTCTTTTGTAGCAATGCCATTACTATTAAATTCAGCTGCTTGTGCTATGAAGAAAGGGATTCCTGTAACAGGCTGTGGCAAGTCCCCAGTTCAAACGATATCTGACACTATAATACCAGCTTTGCTTGACGCATTAAACAAGGTAATTAACCTAGTACTGCAGCAGAAGTTTAATCAACATTGCTACGATCTTTTATAAAGTTCTACGTACTTACCCTTTAGGAGTCAAAGGTACAAATTCAAGCAAGACTATTGGAGGCATTCAACGAAAGTATTCAGGTCAGTAACTCTTTCGTTTTCTGTATAGTCCACGTGTTTTGCCCTTGAGCTTATTTGTCTCTAAAAAGTACTTACTCACAGATCCCGGGGTCACTTCTAAGTAAAGACCAAGCTGTAGAATTTATTGATGGCATATCAAAGGTTCTCTCGACTTGCTCGTACCACAAAACAGAAAGAGAGAAAAGAACTAAAGAACACAAACATCAAAGGGAGCATGAAGCTGAGCAACACTTAACTATATGTAGAAACGTTAGTGTTTTATCTCAATGCAGCCTCTAACATATATAATTTAACATGATCTTAGACTTGCCTTCGTTCATTTCTTTTTGTTTCCTGAATCCAGATTGGCATTTGCCTTGGAACCATGGTGAAAAAACTCAAGGCATCATTCTTGCCCCTTTTTGACAAGTTTTTGCCTTATGTATCACTTATGTGGGTAAGTTTTTGCCTTTATATACCAAATATAGAGCAAGTTTTTTATGGTTTCTTTGCCCTTGCACAATTCCTTTTCACTTCTCTACGTAATTATTGTACAGAGTAATGATAAAACAGCAGAAGAAAGAAGAATTGTAGTGCACCTTTTCCGTGATATTGCTGAACAGTGTCTAGAAGAAGTATTCAGGCAAGTCTTTTATGTGATTTCCAATGTCTTATTAGTCATGATATTAAGCACAATTGGTTTACCTGAACGTCGGTTTTGATTATTTAAAATCAGGTACTACGAGGAGTGGATACCTCTCCTGCCTAGAGTTATCTATCATAAGAATCCAGATGTTCCACAGGTTCTATTTTTGGCTAAGTTGTTTCCCTAGTAAGTCTGCCTAGAGTGAATATCCTTCAAACTTTACGTTCTTTATTTTGTCAGATCGTGGCTACTGCAATTGGTATTTGTGCTGAATTCGGAGCAGATTTCCTTAAGCCTCACATTACAGGTAGCCTTCTGCATTACGATATGATTAGGATGTTTATTTTCTGCACTAGAAGCACTGACTTTAGCTTTCTAATGTTGTTTGCAGTAATATTCAATCGTTTCAAAACTGTGATGGAGCATCCTCATGCCAAAAACCCGGATAACATCATGGCTTATGAGACTGCTGTTTCTACCTGTGGGAAGTTAAACCAGTTCTTGGAAGACTTCTACACCAATGAGGTAGAACACATAACAAACACTCATCACAAATTTACGACTTCCATTAGTCATTTATCGACTGATTGTGACGCATTATAACCGTTCTTGTCTCAGTCCATCCTGCTCTGGCTTAGCCACTTACCAATAAGATGTAATCTAGATGAGGCTAAAATCAGTCACGAACTGCTTTGTTCAATGATGGAGACGTAAGTATTCCTAATAGGCTGCATCAATAAGCCATCAATGGTCATCAAAACTTCAGCATTTTCTTATGCATTGCTTGCATTGTGCCCTTCTCTTTCAGGTCAGTACACAAAGTCGTTGGCCCTAATGGATCTTATATACCGATTATAATAGCAATTTTCGCTGAGGTTTTATGGGCAGGGAACAATTTGGCTACTGAAGAAACTAGGACGCGAATTATCAATCTATTGAAGAAGTTCCAAAGGGAACTGCAGCCTGCTGTCTTGTTCATAATAGTTGAAACATTACCTCTACCACATCGAAACATGTTGCGCAACGTCTTGTCCAACGTATAAACTGTTTGTGCATTGTTTGAATGTATAGATATATGTACGATCTCATACATGTACAGAACAGAAGTAGCTTGACAGAAAAGATTACTGTAAAGAGTGTGATTGTATACAAAAGATTCTAAACATAAATGAAATGTTAGAACAATTTCTTTCTGCTATATGATCTTTGTGATATATTTCATGTGATTTCAGTCAAGTTGCGTGGACTCTTCACTTTCAACACTACACCCATGTCGGATTCTCCAAAAATACATTACTGACATATTAGTACTGTTTTTGTGACACAAATTTAGATGTAGGGGTTTTTGGAGAATGTGCTAATTTATTTGTTGTATGAGTTAAGTATTTCACCTTCGTGGAGGAAATGAGTTGTTAGCTTTATGTCAATTCTTATTTCTTGGTTATTTATTTTGTGTTGGTCTCCAATGTTATGTTGTCCACTTTCCATCTGTTTAGTCTTGAGTGAGCAAGGATGTGTGCCACACAAATTGGAAGACATAGATGGTTATCTCCTGACATGGTCACAGACAATCATGATCCATTAAGCTATCTTTTGTAATTGAGTTAAGGTCAACGTTCATTTCTTATCGGTGTCAGACTCAGAATTGTTCGTATATTTTGGTTATTTAAGTGTTTGACTATGTTGTCTACGCTCTAGATATCCAATTCTAGGTGTGTCAGGAAGTTTTAAATCTCACACATATTGGTGGAGGAAACGGATGATTATATCATTATCTCCTTATATATTGGTTGCATACAATCATAACCTTTTAAGCTTAGCTTTTGAAATTGAGTTAGGTTTAATGTTCGTTTCTTATCGGTGTGGGATGCTATTTTAGTAATTTTTTCTTCTCTATTGTGTCTTGAGTTAGGTCCAACTATAATTATTTTTTCTCCTTCTGCTCCCTTTGTCTCATAGAGCTATATTTCCAGTAGCAGGAGAGATTAATTATGAGTAAAAAAAAGTTACTATATAGTATATACCTCACATTTTATGCATAGTAAATATCAGTAGTCCTGTTGATTATTACTTATTGCCTTCTGCTGAAGCTCTTTGATCAAGAAGTTAAGTTCTCTTGATTGATATTTTACTTCTCCAAAATACCACTTAAGTGGAAATGGTGCATGGTACCTTCTATTGACTATTATTCTTTCGAGTGAAGTGTCAAAAACACACCTAAACTATCCTCTTTTTTTGAGTTTCACACCTAAACTAATGGAAGTGTGAGAAACACACCTAAACTATCACTTTTAGTTTGAGAAACACACCTCAAAATAAATAAAAATATTTAAAAAATGAAAAAAATAATGCGTTAGTAAAAAAGAATAAAAATATGTCACGTGGACTGATTTTTAATGGCTAGACACACGTAAAGAGTTTGTAAGAAAATATTTGGTCTAGTCAACTTTTAGGTGTGTTTCTCAAACTAAAAAGTAATAGTTTAGGTGTGTTTCTCAAACAATAAGTTATAGTTTAGATGTGTTTCTCAAACTAAAAGTGATAGTTTAGGTGTGCTTCTCACACTTCCATTAGTTTAGGTGTGAAACTCAAAAAAAGAGGATAGTTTAGGTGTGTTTTTAACACTTCACTCTATTCTTTCCAATACCATAATTTCTTTTCATTATTTGTAGTATATATTAACAGCGTGGAGCTTTTGATTTATTGATAGCTTATTAAGTTTTTCGAAGAAGGAGAATCACTTGGTGACTTTCCATAGTATGATGGCTAAGTCTAAGACAAACTAGTTACTCTTTAGACAGTGTGATAAAAATTTATGTAGAAATTGCGAGGTTATTCCGAGTGAATAACTTCTAACTAAACATAAGTTCTGGACAATGGACTTAGAGATCGATTAAGAGGAAGAGAAAGAAGATGGCTTTGTATGACTTATCGAGAATTAAATGTATCTTGACTACTAGCAGAGCTCAGATGATCATGGGCAAGAAGTTGATGACGATAAGGGTTTGGATGTGAGATAGGAAAAATAAATAAATGAATTTGGGAAGTAGCTAGAGAGGTGTTGAGAGGGATAATGTGGGTGGACATTGAGGAAATTGGTGGTGGAATAGAGTGGTTCAAGGAAAAGTTGAATGCAAGAAGGTTGTCTTTTGGGAGTTGGTGGAGAGCAAAAATGAAAAGGGAAAAAAAAAAGGGGGGTGCGGGGGCTAATGAGGAGAAGTACTATGCTTTCAATACTTGTTGTTAGCCGAGGATTTATTGAAAATAATATTGAGTTTGTGGGTTTTGAATTCCAGAAAATACAATTTAGTAGATTTTTAATAATTTATTTATATATATATATATTACGTGAACATTTATATATGAACATATATAGCTTTGAACCCATTTATATCCTGATTTAACACTAGAAAAATTAAATTTTGTGTAGCAATAATGCTCTATTAAATCCATTTCATTTCAATTACTAGTAATTATCATTTGTAAAAAATATAAATTTTTTTTATATAAACTACAACAAACTACACTCGATAACAACTAACAACAAATTTTTGTTTTGAAGAAACTTTAGTTCCAGTATGTGCGGGATTCGAAGAAAGGCAGAATCATAATGATTTGTTGACACAGTCTTACCTTGTATTTCTGCAAGATACTGTTTCCACGGCTTAAACTAGTTACCTTCGGGTCACATGCCTACAATTTTATCCGTTACTGCAAGGCTACCCTTCTTGTATAAACTACAATAAAAGTACAATTAACAAGCAATTTTTTAACCGTCCAATCTTTACACCAAGACTCAATCTCAACCGTCCAATACTCCTTATATATTCGAACTTCCCTTCCCCGCCAAAAAAACTAACTTCCTTTGTTACAAGCTCTGTTTCCATGGCTACCATACCCGAATCCGCTAAAAAACTCTTCGAACCCGACTCGTACCCGCTTATCAACCTTCTACACCTCCTACGTAACGACGATGATAATCTCCGTAAACCTGCAAAGACTCTACTCAATTACACCATAAAAAACTACCCAAATGCATTGGTTGATAAACTTTTCGAGACAATTCAACGTTGCTCATCATCTTCATCGGTTACGTGCATTCTGTGTTACGAGCTTTTACGCGATATTTTACCACCCCTTTGGACTAATCTTTCGTTAGCTACAAGAAATGAGGTAGAGATTAGTCTGAATTTCAAGATTTGGCTTGAAAAAGATTATGAAACATTCAAGGCTTGTTCTTCTTGTGTATCGTGTTTAGCGTGTTTGCTTTTTCCGAAAAATGAATGGGATATTTTGTTGCACTTTATGTTGAAGTACTTGGGTTCGAGTTCTTGGAATAGAAAAATGGCTGCTCTGTTTTTATGGGATGAATTGATACCGAAATGTCCAGAGGTTTTCGTATCGTATGTTGATCGTTTGATTGAGGGGTGTAAGAAGCTTATGTTTATTGTATCGGATGATTATCGATGTGGGGTTGTTGCTGCTAAGGCCTCTGTGAAATTGATTTTGTATTTTTCAACTCCCGCTAGTTATTGTAAGTTTCATGATCTTTTAGGGAATTTGATGATTACTTTGCTTGTGGCAGTTAGTCAGGAGGAACTTGTGTGTAGTCTTCTAGAGGATTTGATTGTTTTAGCTGGTGTAGAGACCGCGTATTTTAGAGTTGAAATTGGTGTTGTGATTGAGTGTATGGTGAGATTAGTTGAGGATTTGGGGTTAGGTGAAAAGTTAAGGAAACTTGCTGTTGAGTTTGTTGTTACTGTGGCTGAGGATAGGGAGAGTGGATGTGAGATGATGCAGATGGTTCCAAACGAACATGTTACTAAGTTGCTTCTTGTGTTGATTGATATGTTGGTACATGTTGTAGATGATCCTAGTTGGAGAAACGCGGTTAACGATGATGGAAATGAAGGGGAGTTGAGTATGTGTAGTTATGGTAAGGAAAGTTTGTATAGGCTAGCAATTGCATTAGGGGGGAGTGTAATTGTGCCTAATTTGCCTTCGGAGTTTTTCAATTTCTTGGATCATGAAGATTGGCAAATTCGTTATGCTGCTGTTACTTCGATTGGGCTTATTTCAGAGGGGTGTTCAAAGGTGATAGTAGTATGCTCAAAGGATATGGAGCACCTTGTAGAGACTATTGTGAAACTAATCTGTGATAAGCACCCTCGAGTGCAATGGGCAGCGATTCATGCAATTGGTCAGCTATCAATTTATCTGAGCCCGCAGTTTCAAGAACAATATCATCAGCAGGCTCTTCCAGCTTTGATAGAAGTATTGGATGATTTTGATAATCCCAGGTTGCAGGTAAATTCTTGTTAATGTTTCAATGTTATAGCATGTTGTTAATGACATATGACCAATGTATTGACTCTTTGTTCTCTAGTTGAGCAGTTACGTAGCATTCAAGTACATGTCGTTGCCTACTAATGTTTTCTCGTTTGTATAGACACGTGCAACTTCAACGATACTGTTGTTCAGTCTCAATTACAGTGCAGATATCTTGAGACCTTACCTGCACAGTATAGTGAGTAAATTAGTCGTGTTTCTACAGGTAATATCACCTTTACCAATCTACAACATATTCATTTGTTCACATGTATAAGCGTAGTAGGTAGAAGTGCATTGTCTTGCTGTCCGGTCATATTAGTACTTGTATTGCCCTTTAAGTTTCTTGTCATTCGATTTCTGTTACTATATGTTGATTCCTTGTACCTCGACTATCGTATTGTTCTGTTGTAGTTTCATTTCTGTTATTATCTGCTGTTTTTTATTATTAACAAGTAACTTGCTGCATATTCCAGAAAGGAATGACAATGATGAAAGAAGCAGCTCTGGCAACTTTAGGCTCTTTAGCTATTCCATCACAGGTAGTTTGCGTTCCGGGGTTCAAAAAGAGCTTTTTTTTTGGTTTAAATCTCGTGTTCTAAACTTTATTTGCTCGGGACACTGTAGGAGGACGCTGCATACATATATGATTCTATAATGCCTTATCTGAAAGTTATCTTGGTAACTGCTGATGATGATGCAAGTCGAACGCTCCTTGCCAAAACCTTGAAATGCATTACCATGATTACGAAGGCTGTTGGAAATATAACATCCGTTGATTATCTTGATAAGGTGAATACAGTTTCTATCTTTCCTATCTCCTTCAAGAGGACTGTATGCATTGAAATACTTTGTAATTTTAGGTCACTGCGGCACTCATTTCGCTGCAAAAAACTCATATGGAGGAAGAAGATCCGATGAGGTGCCTTTTGCTACAAGTATGTTGATACACTTCCAATTTTCTGCAACTTTATTTTCTTTTCTTTTCCATTTATTGGCTAAATTTACACCAGAGACATCATGGATTTTATACACTTGATTCTGTTGCAGGTGTGGGTTGGACTATGCAGATGCGTAAGGGCAGATTTCATTCCTTATCTGAGTTTTGCCATGCCTATTGTGCTAAAATCTGCTATGCTAAAGAATTATTTGAGTGTTTCCGATAATTCAGATGATGAAAGGTTGGATCTTCATGTAACAACTCATATGAAATTTTACTTACAATGCATGTCATATGTATTAGTATCACGTCTGGATGTAGAGCTGACATACAAATATTTTGTGTAGCTCGGTTAATGTCACTACTGGAAATAAAAAGATGGCGATAAGAAATGAACTTCTGGAAGAAAAAGCCTTGGCCTGTCATATCCTATGCTGCTTTGCAGCTGAGTTAAAGGAAGGGCTGCATTTGTGGGTTAATGAGGTCTGTCTAAAAAAAACTAACAGCGGTTACAAAGGAGCAGAAAGATTCTTATCTAACTTGTGGTTTATGCAGGTTGTTAGTGCCTTAGTTCCGAATCTTACCTTTGAATTCAGAGAAGACGTAAGAATGGGTGCCATTTCTGGTAAATTTCTGCATTGTGTCTTCTAATCATTCCTTTCCGCGTTATAAACTAAATCTGATTTATGCTAATTGCATTTATTTCTTTTGTAGCAATGCCATTACTGTTAAATTCAGCTGCTTGTGCTATGAAGAAAGGGCTTCCTGTAATAGGTTGTGGCAAGTTCCCAGTTCAAACGATATCTGACACTATAATCCCAGCTTTGCTTGATGCGTTAAACAAGGTAATTATCCTAGTATTGCAGCAGAAGTTCAATCAATATTGCTATGATCTTTTATGAAGTTCTACGTACTTTCCCTTTAGGAGTCAAAGGTACGAATTCAAGCAAGACTATTGGAGGCGTTCAGCGAAATCATTCAGGTCAATAACTCTTGCGTCTTCTGTATAATCCACATGTTTTTCCCTTGAGCTTATTTGTCTCTAAAAAGTACTTAATCACAGATTCCGGGTTCAACTCTAAGTAGAGACCAAGCTGTAGAATTTATTGATGGCATATCAAAGGTTCTCTCAACTTGCTCGTACCACAAAACAGAAAGAGAGAAAAGAACTAAAGAACACAAACATCAAAGGGAGCAGGAAGCTGAGCAACACTTAACTATATGTAGAAACGTTAGTGTCGTATCCCAATGCAGCCTCTAACTTATATACTTTAACATGATCTTATACTGACCTTCGTTAGTTTCTTTTTGTTTCCTGAATACAGATTGGCATTTGCCTTGGAACTATGGTGAAAAAACTCAAGGCATCATTCTTGCCCCTTCTCGACAAGTTTTTGCCTTACGTATCACTTATGTGGGTAAGTTCTTGCTATTATATACCAAATATAGAGCAAGTTTTTATAGTTTCTTTGCCCTTACAAATTTCCTTTTCACTTTTCTACGTTACTTCTGTTAATCTGTACAGAGTAATGATAGAACAGCAGAACAAAGAAGAATTGTAGTGCACCTCTTCCGTGATATTGCTGAGCAGTGTCGAGAAGAAGTATTCAGGCAAGTCTTATATGATTTTCAATGTCTTATTAGTCATTGAACTTCGTTTCTGATTACTTAAAATCAGGTACTACGAGGAGTGGATACCTCTGCTGCCTAGAGTTTTCTTTCATAAGAATCCAGACGTTCCGCAGGTTCTATTTTTGGCTACGTTGTTTCCCTAGCAAGTCTTCTGTATATCCTTCAAATCTAACGTTCTTTATTTGGTTAGATCGTGGCTACTGTAATCGGCATCTGTGCTGAATTCGGAGCAGATTCTCTTAAGCCTCATATTACAGGTAGCTTTGTGCATTGTAATATGCTGAATGTACTTATCGTCTCCACTAGAAGAACTGACTTAAGCTTTCTAACGTTGTTTGCAGTAATATTCCGTCTTTTAAAAACTGTAATGGAACATCCTGATGCCAAATACCCGGACAACATCATGGCTTATGAGGCTGCTGTTTCTACCTGTGGGAAGTTAAACCAGTTTGTCTGCGAAGACATCTGCGAGTATGAGGTAGAACACATAACAAACACTCATCACAAATTTACGACTTCTAATAGTCATTTATCGACTGATTCACATATCATAAACGTTCTTGTCTCAGTTCATCCTGCTCTGGCTTAGCCACTTACCAATAAGGTGTAATCTAGATGAGGCTAAAATCAGTCACGAAATGCTTTGTTCCATGATGGAGACGTAAGTATTCCTCGTAGGCTATAGCAATAAGTCTTCAATGATTATCAAAACTTCAACATTTCTGATGCATTGCTTCCATTGTGCCTTGTTGTTTCAGGTCAGAGCAGAAAGTTATTGGCCCTGGTGGAATTTATATACCGATAATAATAGCAACTTTCGCTGAGGTTTTATGGGCAGGGAACAATTTGGCTACTGAAGAAACTGTGAAGCGAATTATCAATCTATTGAAGAAGTTCCAAAGGGAAATGCAGCCTACTGTCTTGTCCATAATAGTTGAAACATTACCTCTACCACATCAAAACATGTTGCGTAACGTCTTGTCCATCGTATAAATGTATAGATACATGTACAGAACACACAAAGCTAACAGGAAAAGTAGTGTGATTTTGTATACAGAAGGATGAAATAGGTGTGTGATTGTTAAGGAGATTTTGTGATCAAATAAGACCTGAACATAAATGAAATGTTGGTACAATTTTTTCTGCTATATGATCTTGTGTATATTTCATGTAATTTCAGTCTAAGTTGCGTGGACTCTTCACTTTCAACGCCGCACCCATGTCGGATTCTCCAAAAATACATTACTTTTGGAGAATCCGAAACGCACACATTGACATTTTTTGAAGAGTCCGAGTAACATAGATTTCAGTTATATACTTGATCCTAGTTGCAACTTGGATTGATCTACTCACCACCCTATGAATTGTTATTTGTCATCATATCAAGATTTGAAACACACAATCACCGAGGGGTAATTTGGTACGTGGAATAAGGATATATTATAATTCGGGTTGACATTTGAGATTAATTTTATCTCATGTTTGATTTGAGGTATTGGTTAGTTTTGGGATTATTTTATCCCATCATTTGTATTAAAATGATGGAACTACTATCTCATATAAAAGGTAGGATAAAATAATCTCATGGAATATCCTTGATTATCTCATCCCGACGTACCAAACGACCCCTAACAACACAATAGGACAAGGAAGCGGCTAGTCTCTTCGAGGACATCCGATAAAATTGAAACGAGAAAATAAAATGGCACAATCTTACTGTTGTTTAGATCATATCCTAAATCACACACTAGCTCATCAGTGCAATAATCTTAATGTGATTTTCAATTTTCTCATTTTTCTTGATCAAAATACACTGAAAAACACTTTCTTTATTTTTTAAGAAAAACAAGTTTCATAAATGATATTTCAAATTAATTGTCTCCTCTACACTTTCCAGCAACCCCATCCTATAACCCCATGTACCCATCCCTTCTTCTCTTTTGACTTTTTATCCGGTGTCCAATATTCAGGGCCTACAAAATTTGAATTCACGTCCGTATATTTGGAATAAAGCGCTCTACCAAATTAAGGTGACTCTGTATCTAGGGACTCGACCCCCTACCTTCCTTGCACTCCACCCCATATCACCTCTATAGTGTTTGTCTAGATTATACAAAATATTTTTGGACTAGCATTTTTTACCTACTTATCAAACAACAAACAATAAATAATAAATCTATTTATTTTCCAGAAATATTTTTTGTGAATCTTTTTTTCTTCATACCAAACTACACGTCTCAAAGGTAATCGTTTCATTAAAATATTTATTTATTTTTCCCAATACGAACTGACAAAGAAATTAGTGCATGCAATTGTATAGGCCATTGTAGTTTAATTTCCAAGAAAATCTTGAGTCAGCAGATTTCTACACGTAAGTAACCTCTTAGATTATATGCTATCCACTTGTCCATTTTCTTATGTCTCACATAAAAAAGAATTATTCCTTTATTGATCTAATATACGATTTTCAATTGTATTATCTTGTCCATGTCGTCGGACTTTTGAAAAATATCGACAGTTACGTATTGGATATTTTAAAAAATAGTGTATTTTTAAAGAATTCAATATGAGTGCAGTGAGAGTTTGAGCAACATAGGCCATTGTTATTTCTTTTATTTGAGTTATTTTATTTTTATTGTTGTTATTAATTTCTCTTTTCTATAGTATTTAATTTATCATAACTTTACTCTTGTATTTGTCAAATCTATTTTTGAAAATATTTTTCTTAAATCGAGGATCTATCAGAAATAGTGTCTTTACCTCAAAATTCAAATAAGATACAAGTAATTAAGATTTATGTACACTCTATAAAATCTACGTACACTCTATCCACATATACACATCTCACTTATAGAATTACATGAAACATGTTATTATTGTATTGGTCTTAACTCTTACATACACACCATATAAATCATAGTACTCACAATTTTAAAATGACTATAGAACATAGAATGTGAAATCAAAAAACTGTGGACCCGTTGCTGTTTAAGTTCATAATAAAACAATTGGATTGATACTTCACCTTTTGGCACAATCAATCTCATATATCAAAAAGACAAAAATAGTTTCTCTACCTCAAATAAGATACAAAAAATTAATATTTGCATACACTCTATTCATCCTTCACATACCTTACTTATAGAATCACATGACACATGTTATTATTGTATTGGTCTTATATACACGATGTGCATCATAGTACTCACAATTTTAAAATTGAATACCGGACATCAAACGAAAATCAAATACAGTGTGCCAGTTGTTAGTTTAAGTTTTTTTTCAGTAAAATCTAGGTTCATAATAAAACAATTGGATTGATAACCTCCACTTTTTGGCACAATCAATTCCATCAATCTGCAGCAAACAGATCTCTCCACGTATTATCCACTTGTCCATTTGATTAGTCGTCATGTGCAATAACTCCTATCATTAATTCGTAATAAATTAATACTAACAAGAAACCAACCTTTATTGTTCACGAAGTATGATGATATATAATAAATATAAATAATAGAGATGTGAATATTATATTTAAATAAATGTGTAATTATATAGATTTAAAAAACTAAATGATCTCATTCGACATAATTTATAGATTTAAAAAATTAAATGATCTCATTCGACATAATTTACAATTATTTCATTAAGATAAATGAAAATTTTTAATGTGATAGTGTCAAACACAAGTTTGGAACTCTTTCAAAGAGCTTTTGGAGTGAGATGTTTACGTAGCAAATCATATGGCTTTAGGGATATTTTAATATGAATTCAAAATAGATTAGGATTATGTGAACACTCAATATTATGTACAAAACTTGCAAAATCATGATAATTCCGACCACAAAGTGGGAAAATCACGATAATCTGGGGAATTTTGTAGTCTATTTAATTAAATAGTAGACTTGAAGAGGTTATTTTACAAAGAATCCCAGCATTATTTAACAAAGAATCCCACCAGCTTTCAACTTACTTGAGATTGATATATTGTCTGATTATCAATATGAATTATGATGAGATGATAATTGAGATTTTTCTATTCTTCATCAGAAATTTTGAATTTAACCCCTAAATATGAAGAGAAAAAAAAAAAAGTTGGAGAGCACCACCCTCAAAAATAGACTTTGAATTCAGATCTAATCGAATGCTAATATAAATATCAAATATCGAGTGAAAACGACAAAAGAAATTACTCGGATAATAAACAACCTCTACTTATATCCTGAGGCCGCGAGTTCGGATCATCAAGGGAGCAAAAAGGAAGGAGTTCTTAGGGAGGATAATGTATTTTATTGATTTTTAATTATTTTTTTTATCACTATCAAACTACTTCCTCTGTCCATTTCTAATTGTCCATAATATTAAAAATAGATGTTTAATAATACTTATCCAGTTTAAAAACTTAATGGATAATTTATCATTGTATGTGTCTATTTTAATCTTATTATTAAATACTATTTATGATCTAAAATATTTTCTAAAGCATTAAATTAATATATTTAAAGAAAGATATAGTATAATTACTTCTATTATTTTTTATTTATTATTTATTAACGTGTGACAAGTTAATAGTTATAAATTAGGATGGAAGGAGAGAGCATCAAACTAATATTTATTTCCTCATTATTTTATTATTAATCGATATAACAATTTAATTATTAGTATCTCAAGATTTATACCTCTTCAAATACCTATCATCATGAAAAATAGAATAAAATCCAACTTTTAGTAAATGACAAAATTGTACCTTCAATCAAGATCCATATCCATATATAGGAGTAATATATAATCATATAATTCTTTTGTGATTTTTCAACACTTTGAGATATTCAATCTCCTTAGGCTATGGCAGAAACTACTGAAAAATCCAATGGACAAGTTTTCAATGAAACTATGGATTCTACAACAAATTTCAAGAAAACATCAAAAGGGAAAAATCAAGAAGAAAAAGGGGTTACTCTTTGTGATATTTTTAATAATTTTGTGTCAGCAATTTTTGATAATAATGGTGGATTAATTGAGAGGATTAAAGGTTCAATTTCTGAAAATGTTCCTTTGATTAATCAAGCTTCAAGGAATACTGCTCATAATGTTTATGCTTGGACTCGACAAGGAAGCTCTCTACGTGCTCTTCTTGTTGTTTCTGTAAGTGATTTTTTTTTTTTTTTTTTGAGATTATTGTGTTAAGGATTTAATTTTTGTGTGGTAATTTGATGTGGGGTTTGCTTTGATTGGCTTATTTTGCTAGTTTTGTGTTTTGTTTTGAGATAATTATGTTAAAGATTTAGCATGTGGCCTAGTGGTCAATGACGTGGGTTGAGCACCATGAGGCCTCGCACTCAATTCCCAGCAGAGACAAAACAAACGAGGTGATTTCTTTCCTTCTGTTTTAGCCTTGGTGGACAGAGTCACCTGATTCCTGTTGTTGCTGGTGGGAGGTGGCTTGTATCCCGTGGAATAAGTCAAGCTGCCAGGACACCACGGTTATCAAAAAAAATTATGTTAAAGATTCAATTTTTGTGTGTTAATTTGATGTTGGGTTTGCTTTGATTGGCTTATTTTTCTTATATTTTCGTTTAGTTTGGTTATGGTTGTGTCAAAGATTCAGCTTTTGAGAGTAAATTTGATCTGGGGTTTGCTCTGATTGGCTTATTTCCCTTTGCATGTCCTGTTTGTTGTTTTTGTAAGTTAATTCCAGTTCGTTTTCTTATGATTTATCTCAAAGATTCAGTATTTGAGAATTAATTTGATTTGGGTTTGCTCTGATTGGCTTATTTTGCTAGTTTTTCAAATTGTCTATGGATTTTAAGTTATTTGTATCCAAGTTTTGTAATTAGACTGATGGGAAAAAAAACAAATAGACTAGCTGAGGGAGCCCTTTGCATGCACTCCTTTTTGATTTCTGTAAGATAATTCGAGGTCACAGGTTCAAGCCATGGAAATAGCCCCTTGCAGAAATGTAAGGTGAGGCTGCGTCAATATACCCTTGTGGTCCAGCCCTTCCCAGGACCCCATGCATAGCGGGAGCTTTAGTGCACCGGGCTGCCCTTTTAAGATAATTCCAGTTTGTTTTGTTATGATTTATATCAAAGATTAAGTTTTTGAGAGTTAATTTGATCTGGGGTTTGCTCTGATTGGCTTATTTTGTTAGCTCTTTAAGTTGTTTATGGAATTTAAATTATTCTGTCGAATTTTTGTAATTGGACGGACTGATGAAAAAGACAAATAGACCAGCTGAGGGAGTCCTCTCCATGCCCTTCTTGCTGTTTCTGTAAGTTAATTCCAGTTTGTTTTGTTATGATTTATGTCAAAAATTCAGTTTTTCGAGAGTTCATTTTATCTGGGGTTTTCTTTGATTGGCTTATTTTGCTTGTTTTCAAGTTGTTTGTGTATTTTAAATTATTGTATCCAAGTTTAGACTGATGGAAGGAAAAACAAATAGACTAGCTGAGGGAGTCCTCTCCATGACCTGCTCCTTGTACCTGTTAGTTAAATTTCGGTTTGTTTTGTTATGATTTATATTAAAGATTCAATTTTTGAGAGTTAATTTGATCGGGGTTTGCTCTGATTGGCTTATTTTGCTAGTTTTTCAACTTGTTTATGGATTTTAAATTATTGTATCAAAGTCTGTAGTTTGATTGGTCGGGTCTTTGCAGTATCATTGTTGTTTCTGTAATTTAATCCCCTTTTTTTTTTTTTTTTGATGATTATGTTAAAGATTCAATTTTTTAGAGTTAACTTGAACTGGCTTTCCTCAGATTGGCTTATTGTACCAGTTTTTCATGTTGATTGTGGATTTCAAATTATTATCTCATAGTTTGTAATTTGACCTGCTGATCCCTCTCCTTGCCCTCCTTGTTGTTTCTGTAAATTAATTTGAGAGTTGGCTTCAGATGGGGTGATGAATATGTAAAAGGTTTAGTTCATTATATCAGAGCTTTAGTTTTTGGGAGTTTTTTGGCTTATTTTTCTAGTTTTTGAAGTAGCTCCTGGATTTATATTTATTAATGATAATATTAGATTTTGTGTTTTACTTTACTGTAAAAGAGTGTCCCTTGTTTGCTATGAGCACGAGTTTGGTGCTTGACAGTTTATGCAATTTAATTTGAAAGTAATTTTTGGAGGAGAAATGTAGTTGTGGCCTGTGCTAGTTTTGGAGGAGAAATGTAGTAGCTGATTTGGCATGCATCCCTTTGATCCAACTCCAATTGAACTATTGGAATAACTTAGGGACTATTGACTGTACCTGGGAAGGTATGGGTAAAATGGCCTCTATAACTGGTAAAGTTGCTGCCATGTGACCAAGAGGTCACTGGATCGAGCTGTGGAAACAGCCTCTTGCAGAAATGCGGGGTAAGACTGCGCCCTTGTGGTCGGTCCCTTACCCCGACCCCGCGCATAGCGGGATCTTAGTGCACCGGGCTGCCCTTTTTTAAAAATCTTTTTAGGTTTTGTGTGTTGACTTGCAAATTGTACCTTTTCTGCCAAAATTTGGACCTTTTCCTGTGAGGTAGAGCTTGATTAGAAATTGTCATCGCTTTTTTGTTTTAGTGATAACTATACTGCTAGAATAATGAGTAGTGTGCTTATTTTCAGAAACGTTGCATTCTTGCTGACTCTATTGTTGTATTTCTTAGAGACCTGAATTTTACACCAAAACAAAGGATGTTAAGACAAGGCTTGCTCTGTGAAGTAGTTGAACAAAAAAAAAAAATAATAATGGACCTTTAAGTTTTAACTACATTGTTTTCATCCCTTTTTCATTCTAAACATATTGCTCTCATGCTGACCCTGTAGAGATCACCGACTTCTTCAACACTCTCCTACTACACTTAACAATAAAAAATCCTCCTCGGCCTTCTGGCCATTATAGATCTGTTTTTATCTCCCCGTATCTAACATATGCATCAGCACAGTCACTTTGAACTGAGGACTTATACAATAGTGCCTTTCAGCAATTCTGTGTCTTCACATGAAGAAGTATGTTATAAAGCAAGTGAACCTGCTACTTTTTCTACCCCTGATAAATGTTTCACATTCTATGAAAGACGAAAGTGAGGAGAACGAAGAAGGGAGTGTTTACCAAGAATTCAAGAATCTCTCTTTGCCAATAGTTCCTTGTTAGACATGCTTTTAGCATGGGTGGTGATTATAAAATTCAAAAAAAGAATATCATCATCACTCGCACGAAAAATGTGTATTTTTAAGACGATTTGCACCCTTATGAACTGAGTCCAAGAATGCAATGAATCCTTGTTCTAATTGTGTGTAGTGTGTAGATTCTAATGCCATTACCAGGATACTTTTGAGGTCATTTCTTTTACCGTTCTTAATGAGCAAGTTTTCAATCATTCCCTTGTTAAAGCTGCGGTTTGAAGAAATTGAAGTCTCAGTTTCTTGTAATGTCTCGGATCTTTGTATTGAAACTATGGAGTCAAACATTCAGACTCTTTCTCTGCTCAACCCCCTATGCTAGCTATTTTATCATGAATATTGATCCAGGTTATTTTTCATCCGAAACTCCTAAGTTTGTTAGACTAACCTGTTTCTTCGACTGCTAAAACTTATGTAGGTGGGGACAATTGCTCTTCTTGCTTTGACAGGATTGCTAGTCTTTATGGTTTTCTTTGTCGCGGCAACTGTCAACGCCATTGTGATCTCTCTTCTCATGTCGTTAGCCGCTGCAGGCGGATTCTTGGCTCTTTTCTTTGTTTCCCTAACGGCTATTTATATTGGGGCTCTATCAGTTGCTGTATTTGTCATTTCCACTATGACAATTGTAGCAATTTTCGCAGTGATTGTGGCTACAGGTATACAGAAGGCTGTTTGTTTGCACATGTTTTAGCTTTCATATTATGTTATTTTTACCCGTAGTTTTAATTGTCAGTTTGTCTTTTATTATCTTAAGTGCGGCTTTGTCCTATTCTCCACTGTGTCACATAAATGATTAGCACAGATAACAAGAGTAGGAATAACTATCCATATTACAGTTCAATTTAAACTAGATTTCACTCTAAAAACTATTGAGTTATGAAGCTGATATTTATGTTTCATGATGTTGGTAATCTGAGTAATAGCTGGTCAGACAGATTTTTGGCATTCCGTCATTATAAAATATGTTTCCTGTAGTATGACAATTGATTGCTCGTGTTCTGTATCACTGTTGATTGATGATAATATTGTCACAATTCTGCATCCCTCCATGGATTTCCTAGACAGAATTATGCATTGTAAATATAAACCGTGCATGCAAGGTGCAACCATGATATTAACCAATTGAGTTAGAGTAAGACGACACCATGTTGAGAGTTGATGCCTGCACGGCCAAGTGAAGATCCATCTTGTCTGTCTTCAGCAAGTATGGATTTATCGTTGCTTATATATCATGCTTTTGCACCCCCGCCATTTACACCCGTATTCCCGGTCTCTACCTCTCACGCTGCCCACCAAGAAAAGGATAACAAAAAGAGAAGTTAAGGAAATTCTAAGTTCCGTAAGGCCATATATTCTTTCCCTTAAATGTATAGGTTCATTTGGCGGTTGTTGGACTAAATGTAAACATGAAGTTCTAGAAAACTTTGGTTTTACAGGGGGGCCACTTAGTACTGGATAGTCATTCAAGAATGACTCGTTTTCTCCCTTTTCACGTCAAAAGTAGACTTCTTTTTCGGGCAAACTAATGGAACCTTGATGTTTTCTCTGTTTTCTTATGTTCTTGTCCCTGCTTTTGGAGTTTGTGTTTCCCTATTTAACACTAGACTGTCCTTTGATTATGCGCCCTCTGAGTTGTCGAGTCAGGCTGAAAAATACCGTCTGTCGATTTCTCTACGTTGTTACATCTCTTATTGTCTTGTTCGGTGTTCTACTTGTGCCTCAGGTTGGATCGGGTTCTTCTGGACTATATGGCTGGCAACAAAGAAAAGTGCAAGTCTTGCCAAGCGCTCATTGAACGCGACAGGATCAGCGCTATCCGCTTATTCTTCCACCAGACATGTTCGACACAACCGTGACGCTTGAATCATGCTTACAATCAAGAAAGAAGGCCCCAACTTCTATGAATAAGAGTCTTGAATGGTGATACCAACTACCATGTGTGTATACACTTTAGTGCCTTAACGCCTTCGTGATGATATATATATATTAATGATATTTAGCTCGTCGTGCGTTGAAGTCCATGTACATTTTGATATCATATATAGCTGAATGCATGTGCAGACTAGTAAGCTTGGTTTCCTGGGGCCTTTTGTTATGGTTGGAAACTGGCTTGTAAATTGTTCTTGAGAAAATAGATGTTGCCAGTTAGCAAGTATTAGCATATGTTTTGAACACTTCATAATGTCGAAACAAAATGTAGTTTTGTGTTTGTTGAATTTGAGTAATGATATTTGACGTCATATTACATTTTGAATGTATTTGAATTCACTTTAGCAGTGCATTTTTACGTGTTGTAGCAGGTAATATTTTTCTGTTTACTAATCTCGCTTTATATGTACGGTCACCTTTATATATCTTTTATGTGAAATTAAGATGTTATTTCACATCGTCAGTGTATAGAAGTTAAGGTCTTGCTACATCAAACATGTAAGTTGCGAAGACTCGAGCATATGCCACGTATTGTCCATTTTGATCGAATGTAATTCACATATTTGTCTCTTGGGTTAGATCATCATTGAGATCAAAAGTGCATGTACCGTGTGAAATTGTGTAAAGCTCTTAACTATCTCTTTTATTTTGTTGCAGGTATGTCATACCTCTCTTTTTCGAAAACTTACCAACTTAGAAGTCCTCTTCAATCTGCCCTCATCAGCTCGCCCTCCATCATGAGAGTCACTTAAGTAGTGGTCAAAAGGTTAAGTCAGTGTCTCTAAATTCTAGATGTTTCGAGTAGAATGGGATATATATGCTGAAGTCAGTCATGTTGTGATGGTCAAAGATTGTGTTACTTTATTTTGACGTGAATCTAAATTAGTTGGACTTTAGAATAACTACCGGACACTGAGTTGGAAACTAAAATAAAAGTCGTCATGCGGAGATGTGTGTGTTGAAATGGAAAAGTAATAGCGTGGGCTTGTAACCCAAGTGCGGGGTATTAATGTGGTGAAATGTTGGGCCGTCCTAGATACTTGGGCTTCGTGGGCTAGTTTTTGGCCTGCCCTGTCCAAGCGTTGAGTTGGATCACGTGGCTCAATTGAAAGAATGGGCTACTTGATTCCTAAACCGGGACGAACCGCATGAGTCTAGTTTCAAAGAGCAACGAACAACTCCCGCTCTGTACAGTGGAAGGATAACAGGCCGGTGCTACCAAGTCCAGGGAGTCAGACTATACTTAGTTCTCATTTATGTTTGTGCTGTGTGAGTTCTAGCTAGGAAGCAAGCGCCGCAAAGGGTTGACAGGGCAACTCGGCTGGTAAAAAAGGAGATGGTACCGAAGTGGGAGGCTCGTAGACGCTACTAGTGATTGACTAGTCTAATCTCCAATTAAGCCACCAATTTTGTTTTTTTTAAAAAAAAGATATTTAGTTTACAAAATATGTATACAATGTATAAATAGTGTATCTTTTATACCAAAAATATATATATAATCAAAGTGTATCAATAGTGTATGCTTCAGCTATATTAATAAACTAAATGGTCTGACTGTACATTAGCGCAAATTTTCCTTTTAAAGTCTGTTATATGGTTCAACCTTCAATTTAGGTTTACATTTATCTTTTTGGCACTTATTATTGCCTCAATTCATTTTTACTTGTCACATTTTTCTTTATGAAAATCAATTTAATTAAATTTCAAAGTTAAATTAAAGTAGATTAATTAAATATTTTAAATTTAGATGTTCGGAAACTATATGAAAATGCTATTAGTTGCAATCCTTCTTATATTAATATGATGAAAAAATACATTTTAAAATATTGATCAAAGTTCATGCAGTTTCACTCTTGAAAAGCAAAACTTAACAAGTAAAAATGAACCGGGAGAGTAACATAAGGACAATGTTTGACATTTTCATTAGGGGTCAAAATGTGGTCCCATTTGACCAAAATGGTCAAAAGGTGAGTCAGGGAAAATTCTAAAGTTTTCAATTTTAGCCCCCTAAATATACTAAAATTGTGTATCAAAGCTTGTTTCAAATTCAGACAGTTCATATTTGTACATATCTTGTCCAAAAATAACAAAATTTCTTGAAAAAAGAGTTCTTCTCTTTCAATGTGGTCCTGAGATTAACCAAAAAGGAAAAGAAAGAAGGGACAACTTTTGATTTGATAAAATCATTTTACTGTGGTCCTGAGATTAACCAAAAAGGAAAAGAAAGAAGGGACAACTTTTGATTTGATAAAATAATTTTACCATGGGTAAAATTATTGGGTTGTAATGGAATGTTGTCTCGCTTTCCGACAAGATAAGTTTGGTAGAAGTTTGGTGTATCGTACTTGTTTCTCCTTTCATATTAGCAGTATTAGTAGTATTCCGTAGTTTCTTGTCACTCATTTTTTGTTACTATTTGTTATTTTTTGTATTTCGATTATCACATTATTTTGTTATTACGTTGTTATAGACTTATTGTTTCTTTTTTCTTGAAAAATATGTAATGCTTTAACTATTATTACTTCTGTATGCGCCTTACCGTTTCAAAAATCTTGTGAAACAACCTCTCGTAGAGGTAAGGTCTGTATACATGCACCTTATTCTTTTCGGACCCCATCTTTGAAATTACACTAAGTATGTTGTTGTTGTTCGCTGGGTAGTATATTCTTTGTTGCCGCATTACTAGTTTATTTAATATAATCACTATTAGGAAAAAGATCCAAATACCCATATCATCCAAAATTACTCAATGTTCTTATTTATTAGTACTCTTTGATCCATTAATATCCTTGTTGTCAGCAAATCGTCTTGTATTTGTCATTGTTATTAAGTAGCTCTAGTGTGAAACGAGTAAACTGCACATTTCGATAGAGAAAAAAGGTCCAAATTTATCTCTCAACTTTTGATCATAGTATAAAGTTTATTTAAGATTGAAGCACTCCATTACATGATCTAGGACAAAAAAAATGAGATTTTTTCCTAACGACGAAGGTAATATATATTACAAAAAAGCTTAACCGCGAGTGGAACTAGCTAGTAATGACGTGTTACATATAGCATACATTAAAACTACACTGATAATGTAAAAGAAAATTATCGCGCTAAATATCAACTCTTGATCTATTTTTCCAATATATGTCCACGATTGAAAGTAAATTTATCTAACTAGAATAACATCAACCAACCCAAAATATCAAAAAGCCAAAGATGAACAAAACCAACAAAAAAAATCATACGTTAACCTCTTAGGTTAAAATATGCATGGAAAACCTAAAGAAAAATTCAATATATTAGCTTTGTTACCTAAGGTAATTAATAAGCCATCTCCACTTCTTTTTTTTTTCTCTTTTTCTTTTTCTTTTTTGGTTTCTTTTATATTATATAACCTCTTAATATTTTCATATTCATAATGCCTTCTTTTCCATTTCAAAATTACAGAAAAGGAGAAGATACACAAAAATTAATGATCAACTAAATCAAGATCAAATTAGAGTGATATAATTCCGAAGATTTTAGTATTGGTCCGTCTTAATAGCAGATGCTCATGCTTTGATTCGAACGTACTCTATATCTTCAATCTTGCTCCTTTTCAATCCAATCTGGTCTTCCTAATGTGAATTCCAAACTTGGATTTTTTTGATGATCCAAATTGGAACCTACATTGTAGCTTTTTGGCCTTGATGAATTACATTCCTGCAATATAGTAATGCCTTGATATATTAAAATTATTTAATTATTATGGTTTTATTCTAAATATCAAGTGAGACATTTATGAGAGATAGCAAGTAGTCGAGGGATAGACAATTACTCTTATAATTAAGACTATATATTAGAATGTCTTTCATAACCGTGTCCAAAAATCTTAAAAGACAGATAGCACCGATCAGATAATTAGATATAAGTTAAATACTACTTCTAGTCCATATTATATGTCGTTTCACCAAATTGAATTTGTTTTAAGCAATTTGACTTTTTTCTCTCTTCAAATTTAGCCTTATAGTTCCAATGAATGAAGAGTGTGAGACGTTTAGGAGAGATAACAGATAGAAATCATGGTATAGACGATTACTCTTATATGTAGGACTATTAGAATGTATTTCTCAAGAGTGTCCAAAATCTTAAAAGACAGATAACATGGATCGAATAATTAGATATAAGTTAAAGATATACTACTTCTAGTTCATTTTATATGTTGTTTTAAAATATTTGACACTAAAGAACAAATAATATGACTGACAGAACGTTTATCGATTAAAAGTAAAAGGAAAAGTTTGAGGGAAAAATACCTCTATTTGGTGACATGATCTTTGTTGAGATGGAAAACTATGTGATCTCACAAGGGCATTTGCATCATTGGAGTTACCTTGCAACCATCCTTCTCTACTACTGCAAAAATTTCAAGTAAAATATGTGTTTTTCAGGCTATCTTATAATAAGGTAAGAATTGTCCATGACTATATGAGAAGAAAACGCCTTATTTTTCAACCAATGTGCCACACTTTCTCTCACATCACTAGAGCGTGAATAAAATAATATGGGCATTCAACATTGAGAAACAAAACAACATGCATGTATTGGTCTAACTCTGATAGCATGTTGAATTATAAATTGTACTTATCGTGCTATTATTTCTGATTCCTAGTCGTTGAGGCCTAGGTTGGGAATCCGGAGATCCAACATAGCTTTCGGGAATAAAATCAAGTCGCTGATACATTAGCTAAAACATGAGCACAACATGAATTTTTCGATCATTTTGTGTAACTTCTTTAGGAGTAGACTTCTTTTGATAGGGTAGATAATTTTCTTTATGAACAATATTTGGATAACTTCTCTAATGTCCAAAAAAGTGTTTCTACTACCGCTATGTTTAAGATTTACGTATATTTTATCCTTTCCAGACCTTATTTATGAGAATATACTAGCTAGATACATTGTTGATATTTTTTATTGTTGTGCATATTT
This sequence comes from Capsicum rhomboideum, assembly GCA_031232105.1. Taxonomy (NCBI): domain Eukaryota; kingdom Viridiplantae; phylum Streptophyta; class Magnoliopsida; order Solanales; family Solanaceae; genus Capsicum; species Capsicum rhomboideum. Next base: position 52,640,652 of record CP124707.1, read on the forward strand.
TATTTTAGAATAGAGACGAATTTAGTGCACAAGTTATAGCTTCGCCTGAACTAAGTAATTTTGTCTCATATATACGTGATATATATGCCCAAAAAATCCATTAGATAAATAGAATTAACATATCTCCGAACCAGTAAATCAAATAGATTGTGATAGAATTTCAAATTCTGACCGATAAAGTTCAATCCAAGATCCGCCTCAATAAATGAAGCAGTAGTACTTATGTTACTAATTCCTCTTAAGAAGCTATAGCAAAACATAAATAATACACATTATTAATTACAATATTTTTATTTTATGTAATTTTTAATCCTTACAATGAGCACAGCATTTGAAATTTGACAGTACTTGTCAATTAATTCAAACTTTCGTGTTTTATAAAATAATTTTAGACTGGTCAAAGTAAAACTTTTCAACGTACAATAGGACAAATAAAAGTCCCTTCTTCCAACTACTCAAGTAAAAAAAATGTACAAAATCCTCTTTTTTAAAATCTGCAGATTTTGGTATCCTATGTTTATTTTGTGGGGATTTTATATGCCCATACGCTAATTCCCAACTAACAAAAATAATTATTAGCGACAAATAAATTTTATAGTTAAACGACAAAATTTATTGCTAATTCTGTCTGGATGAAAAGCAAATTAGCGACGGATTGGCGACAAAGATCCTAGCAAATTTTAAGTTTTTGTAGTGAATAAATATTTAAGAAAATAGGAATTAAGAATTTAATTAAGGGAAAAAACAATTTATAAAAGCTGACTATCCTAATATGTACATAGTAACTGGATCATAACAAGATTTGATTTTATTTTTTTTACTTTAAGTACATGGGAAAAATAATTAAAAAAAGACAAACACACGTCCACAAAATTAAATAAATATTACTTTGAGAAAAGTAGAGCACTTAAGTCAAGATACTGTTTTTTTCTTGGACTTACTTGCTAAAAAGCAAACAAACAAAAAAAGAAAAAGAAAAGAAAAGTTTATTACTCTCTTTAATAAAACAATTCTAAAAATCCACAAAAGGGAAAGAATAAAGAAAAGAAAAGAAAAAAGTGTGGCAGTAATCTTTGCTTTCTTATCAAAATCCTAATTAAATTACCATTTGAGTACTTAAATTTAAAAAGCAAAAAGTATCACTTATATGTGTCAATAGTGTAAAATAAAAAAAAATTACACTATTAAACAATGGCGGATCTACAATTTTACGGGTTTCATAGAACTCTATAACTTTAGCCCAGATTCTATATTTAGGTATGGGTCTAGATGTCTGATTATAGATTCACGTGAATTAAGTAGCTTTTACTCATACCTTGTATAAATATTAAGAAATCGACTACATGTTCATAAATATTTACTGCGAATCCAATTATTATTAACTTAAGCTCGGTATAAAAATTCATAGACTTTAACTCTGTCATTATTTGTATTAATCAAGAAATCTACTTAATATGTATAAATACGTTATATAAAACTCAATAAACTTTCTTTTCTAGAATCTAGAACTCATAACTCAGAATCCTAGCTTCACCTCCGCTATCAGAACATCTTTACCTATATATTTTAAAGATTATACATTTCATTTTTCATATAATATTATTACGTGAAAATCTTTAAGTGATCCGAAAATGTAAATATTCCTTGGTTTTAATTTGTTTGACCTACTTGCATTTTAGTTCATTTAAAAAAGAATGATCGTTTTTCTTTTTAGCAACTCTTTAATTTTAATTTTTCATATGACATGTTTAAGACCTCACAAGACTAAAAGGCATTTTGGTACATTTGATATATTTTTAATTTAAGAATATAAGATTCAAAAGTTTTTTTTATTTTTTTAAACTTTATACTCAATCAAAATAGGCCAATCAATTTAAAACAGAGGAAGTAGTAGAAGATATGTAATTAAAATTGTAATAAAAATGAAAGGAGTTGAAAGTAGAAAAGGGGAAAATGAAACATAACAAAAGCAAAAGCTGCCACAAGAAGACTTTTATTCTTTAGAAAAAATGTGATGGACGTGGGTTAGCATATTATAAGATTCATGCAAAAGAAAAAGAAACCTACATGTCTATCTATCGCCCTTTATCAATGTAACTCATTACTCCATCATTACTTCAAAAGTCCTACCCTACATTCTTTTTTGTTTTTCATTCTATGTTTGATATTCATATTAGGATTTGATTAAATTTAAATTCGTTGGAAAATCCCATATTGAGAAATAATCTGTTCTCTAACAAAGACAACTATGTACGCAACGCCTTCCTTACATATGAAACTTGCATTTTATAACTCAAATATAATAAAATAATTTATATTATCAGTATAATTTATCTTCTTAGAATTTAACCACTACCCAAAAAAAAGAGCGTTGGACGAAAAATTGTCGAAAACGTTTTTGATGGACTTTCCATCATAAATCCCTTCTCGACTAACCAATTTCCAATGGGATATCCATCGGAAACTCGGGTTATTTTAGTAGTGAAGATTTAGGCTCCAGAATTCACTGGCTCGATTACTCTGGATTCACAACGTAAAAAGCTCACTATGGGGAGAATTCACTAGTCCGAATCATTTAAATTCATGTCTTATATAGAAAGCCTATTATATATAGGGGGTTCTAGCGCTCCCTATCAAAAAAGAATTCATTTCGAGGTCTCGAGACCACTAGATAAGGTTGGAGGAACGTTTACCATTCAACTACAATATTGTATGCACTCCATTTAATAAGAGTAATGAAAACGATTTTATTTATATGAATGTACCTTGAAGAGTTACTCCAAAGAGTAGGGGTTGCAGTAGACGGGTAATCGGATTCGGGTTGTAAAGATCCATCGGATCCTCCTCTCTGATCCATAAACCGGCATAGACCCGACCGGTCACCGCCTCCGGTGCTCCCTATTGTTGACAGATCATCTTCTCCTGATCCATCTGATTGCCCTTCAAGAAAATAACAACAAAAATAGAAAACTTGTAAACATATAGCTTAATTTCTGTGTACTCACAATGTAAAAAATTATATACTATCCGTTCACCAAAATAACTATGATAATAGACCTCAAAATCGTTCATAAAAAGTGAGATCAATAACCTGAAAAATATAGCATGTTGTGCTACATATTGTACGTGTCATTGAAATCAAATCTCGATTCTAATACAACGAGAAGGACTTTACTATGGTCAATGCACATTGCATAGTGAAATTTATGAAACTAATCATGCATCTAGCCATACATATCATCGTAAAAGTTGTCTATAGTACGCATATAATGTAAAATGAGAACATATGTAGCATGTTATTTTCTATTATAGGTTAAGTAAAATATACGTATAAAAATTCTTGATATTAATCAAACATATTTTCTTATATCACTTTTCTTTTCAAAGAATTTCATGAAAATCAAACTCATATGATGCTATGTATGTTATGTTTTCCGGACTCTCCAATAATGTTGTTGCATTCGTTTTGAATTTTTCAAAAATGCACTATTTATGAAGGTTTTTCGATAAGGAGTACCTGGTTGTTTGAATCAAATCTTTATTTCGGCACAACAATAAGGAGTTCACTATAAACAGGTGCAGAAACATTTTTGAAACTAATCATGCCTTTACGTCTAATATTATAAAAGTTGTTCCTAGTATATTTACAGGAATAATACATAAAGGTGCTCCAACTTTGGGTGTGCACAAATAGACAGTTAAACTTGTATAAGATTGAACAAGTAAATATACATGAGTCCTATGTGTAAATTCACATCCTACGTGGGTGTCCAACGTGTATTATGACACGTAGGACTTGTATCACACACTGTTATAGACATCTTAGGATACAAATGTGTTTAATAAAACTGATTATTGTCAACGAAAGTAAAAGGAGGAAGAAAAGTAAAAGACTTAAAAGCAAGACAACTTACCAGAGGAAACTGCAGGTTTGTCAGTGGTTTTAACAGTGCGATACATCTGCATTGGGAAAGGAATAATTTTCTTTTTTCAAAAACACAAAAATATTTCAAGAAAATCAAAAAATTAAGTACCCATTAGATTTAACTCCCACGAGATAATGTTAGGGTAGTCTGGTACACAAAGCATCCACATTCACACGGGGTTTAATCGAGAAAGGACCGCACCTCAAGAGGTGTGATACAACCGGTCCTATTCGACCTGTAAGTTATATGAAAATAATTTTATCGTTGTTCCAACTTTGAAGCTCCCCTTCGCGTGAAATAATGTTAAGAAAACTTGATGCACAAAGTATCCACGTTAACACGAGGTTTAATCAGAAAAGGACCACACCTCAAGTGATACACATGGTCCTATTCGACCTATAAGTTACATGAAAATAATTTTACCATTGCTCCAACTTTGAGGCTCCCCTTCTCGTGAAATAATGTTGAAGTCAAAATGCTTCTTTCTTGGAATTGTTTCATTAACCACGAGGCATATTTCTTATTATTGAATAATGATGACTTACTTACTTTTGTCTGCTACATAAAAACCCCAGTTACCCCTCCCCCCACCCCCACCCACCCCACGCCATGATTTTTACCCCAAAGTATATTTTTCTTTTTGTAAAAAAAAAAAATTAATTAATTTTAATGTCTGATTGTATCAGAAAGATCAGACTTGTTTCTTTAATTCATTCACTCAGTCATTCACTGTATTTTCATTGGCTACTGTGCCGGAGGAATTCATCCTGAGCTAGGGACTTTTGGCAGAGAAAAAAATGCAGCTGGTCCATTAAAGTTTCTGCTATGTGCAGGGCTAGGGGAAGAGCCGGACCACAAGGATCGAATGTACGCAGTCTCACCTTACATTTTTGCAAGAAGCTGTTTTCATGGCTTGAACCCGTGACCTTCTAGTCACATGAAAAAAATAAAAAAAATTCTTTTTGTTGTCTAATTAATATTTATTCTAAGTACTTAGTAATTTCTAAATGTTGTTTTTGCTTAGTACCTGTAAATGGCTTTTGACATGAGCTAGTGTAAGATCTTTCACATCCATTAGCTCCAACACTGATTTTGGTGTTGCCCCTAAAAAAAAAAATCAAGATTAGACATTTTTCATCATTTCCCATGTCAAATATAATGTTATGACAAACCCCAAATCTCAAAAAAATTGAAATGATAACATACAGATTCAACTGAGCTCAGTATTTTGAATAGACGATAAACTCAAATATAGAGGTGAATGTAGCCTCTTGACACAAAATCACTAAAATTTCAACAAATAGTAAGTCTGAACTCACGTATAACGAGTTCAGCAGGCTAAGAATATCTAATGTTGAACTCATCAAGATTAAATTCTGGATCCGACCGTGATAACTTACTTTCATGGCCACCAAGAAGCTCAACAGCATGAACAAATCTAGCATGAAGTGTACTAGTCCATCTCATTCTTGGAGCTCTCATACTTCTTTTAGTTGGAAGTTTTGGTACAAATCTTGATCTCATCAAACCATGAGAATTTGCAATATTTTCATGATGAGAATGACCTAATCCTCCTACATGACCATATTGATTATGATGATGATATTGAAGAGGATGATGATGATGATGATGTGGCACGTGATAAGACGATGATGATATCCCATTAAACCTACCATTGAAATAAGGCGAAGAAGAAGAAGATGAAGAAGATGATGATGATGGGTAAAAACACATCTTTGGATCTTTCTCCTTGTCCAAATTAGTAGCCAAGAAAGGAAATGAACGGTTGTGATTGTACACCGGGATGCCTTTGATAGGGCGTAAACCGTCTGATACATCTAAAGAAGAAACCCCATGATTTATTTGGTTCATTGGTTGCACCATATGGCTATAATTTTGGTGTTGGTACTGGTGGTGGTGGTTGTTGTAATAAGGGTTTCTTGGCAGGTGGTCTAAAAAACCCCTTCGTGTTGTCATGTCATCATTGATGATGGCGTTGGTGACGGTTGTGGTAATGGCGGTAGTGTTAGTGGGATGAGCTAATGAGAGTTCAGTAAGACAATTACCTGTCTTACTGAACTCTGATACTAATCTCTCGTGATTTTCACCCACTTCACTGACACAGCGACCGGCGGAGTGGTCTAAACTATTTGGAGGACTAATGTTGAGAGAAAGATCAGGAATTGGCTTTGTTGAAGATGGGGTTTCAATGAAAACCCCCTCTAAGGGCATCTTTATGGATTTCTCTAACACAATAAAACAAGATTTTCAAGAATGTTTTCTTTAATTTTTCTAAAATAGTAACTTTTCTTTTTCTTGTTGTTGCTGCTTTGGGGAAGTATTAGCTTTAGCACCAAAACCCCAAATTTATGACAATAATATCCCTAGAGAATAGAGCAAAAAGTTGCACAAAAACACAAACAAGAGATGTAGAAAAAGGAAGAAACAAAAAAAGAAGTAAAAGATTTGCAAACTTCAAGTTTGATTTTGGGAGAAAAAAAAGTGAGAGGAAAAAAGTAGTTCTTTTATCTTCTTTTAATAGTAGATATGTTAGGATGAAGAAGAAGGGAATATTATAAAAAGAGAAAATGAGAGGAGAGAAGAGAAAAGAAAGGAATTCAAGAAAGGCAATGGATGGAATGGAAAAGAAAAAGAAGAAGAGAAGAAGGGAGGAATTTGTGATTATTTGTGTGTTAAATTCCTTGGGAGTATATCTTGGAAAATGACACTAGAACAAGGTGAGGCTATTTTCTTAATTTTCTCTCTCTTTCTCTAGTCAAAAGAAAAAACAAAAGTTACATAAATTTCAGAAATACTAACAAAAGAAAGAAGATGCTAAATATAATGACAAAGAAAATAAGTACTGTAAATGATATATATATACATTGACATTCTAAAGATTTACTCCTTTGGTTTTAATTTAACTGTGTTAGTTTGACTAGACATGGAGCTTAAGTAAATACGAGAGATTTTTGAATTTTATGATGATAAACTAAAGATATATGTAATGTATCAAAATGTTATTAAATCTTGTTGTCTTATATATGTTATATGAGATGTTAGAACTAATTAAGAAGTTATCAAATTAGAAAGAGAAATTTTTTTCTAAATGGATTTTCTAAAAAAGACAGCTCTGTATACTAATCTGTTGCTCTATGCAAGGTCGAAAAAAGAGCCAGACTATAAGGGTCTATTATAAGCAGTCTTATCCCGCATTTCTGCAAGAGGTCATTTTCACAGTTCAAACTTTACCATTTAGATCAAGATTTCCCTCCACTAAAAAGGAAAGTAAGTCATACTTAAATTGAAACGAAAGGAGTATAATTTGATAGTCTCAAGTCAGATGTTAATTATAACTTGAAAAATTAAGTGATAATTTGATATAACCAGTTAAATTTAAAGAAAAAAAACTTGTTGCGTCGTGAGTATACAAAACTTGGTAGAGTGATAAGTACTCATTATTCATTCTTAACTAGAGATTTCAGGTTCGAGTCATCCTGAATACGGGGTCGACTTTGTTAGAGACTACTTTACCTCCTAATGTGAGACTTTCCAGTTAAATTTCGAATTTAGTCGAATCGTGGGACATCTCGACACAAATTTAGATTTAGTCAGGACCCAACGTGAATATCGAATATCAAACAAACCAAAAAATAAAGATAAATAATGACTTTTTTGATTGATTTTCTTTCCCAGCAGATAACTGGTTTAAAATCCCCCTGGTGATTCGTTTCCCCCCACTCTCTACGCTTCTACTTCTTGTCTTTTCTGTTTTCATTCTCTCTCCCAATTTATACTTTTATCTTATTTTTTTTACATCTAATTATATTATTTTTCTGATCAGTAATTTAATTATATTACTATTTTTATGCTAACAGGTAAAGACAAATGTATTCAAGATAATGTAATCTCGAGCTTTCTGCTCAGATTTTTTTTGTAATAATTTTTTTACCCACCCAACACTTAGATTCTTGAAATTGATGCGGATTTATAGTACTACTTATGAGTTCACTGAATATTTGATTGTGAACTCAATTATTACTATTACATATTAATTTGAAGTCATTACAAGAATTCAAATTTTAGGTTAGGGACGGAGCTAGAAAGCTATGTACGAATTTGGCCTAACCTCGGTAGCCTTAATTCAAATTCTACGTTTGTATTATGAGATTCACTAAATATATACAACAATTAAATTTAGAACCCAATTACTAACATTGAATACAATTATTTCAAAATTTAGAACTCATAAAGTTCAAATCCTAATTGTCTCTGCCTTAGACTCGTCTAGACTTGAAATGAGGTGGGAGTAGAGGGTCGATGTCATATACACTTGCTTATTGTATGTTTATAATATACGTTTTAACTTTTTTTACACTGACGATGCAAATTACGACTAAAGTGTGCAAAAAATATTTACATTATTAGGATATATTTACATAAATAATGAAGTATTTATATGTACACGAATACACATGTTTATGAACATAAAAGTACAAAAGAGGCATTGACTTAAGGGAGGAAAAAAGGGGTGTTTGTTTGGTAGTAAGCATAAATGTGCATAAACCTAAATAAATAAAATAAATAAAACACACACACATTACCTTCTAATTCCCTTTCACACACACACATTACCTTCTATAATTCCCTTTCATACTCCCAAATATTCTCTTCTAATCTTTCAACAACTTTGTCTGGCATCTTCCATTTTATTATGTCTTCCTTCACATGATACACACACATGGAACAGCAAAAATATGAATAATATCCATTCTCCTCCCCCTCCCCCCCCCCCCCCAAACCCCAACCCCAACCCCAACCATACACCTACTCTTTTTCTATAACTATCTGATATTCGATATTTACTGATTCAACTAATTAAATTTACACTCGCTAAGGGGCCACTAACGGGTGAAATGCTTAATATATATATATATTTTTTTTCATTTTCTGAACTTGAATCGAGATTAGAGACATTAGAGACGAAGTTATAAGGGCGGAAAGAGGTTCATACTTCATATATAAAGTTAATTTATTTTTATGTATATATAAAAGATTATGAATTCCTAAGTAAAAATCCTGCCTTCGTCACTATCTGAGACCTCTTATTAAGGGTCGTAGATAGATCTCATTCATTCAATCGATGGACACACCCTTCGGGGCGGAGCAATAGCATTAGATACAATTTTTTTAATCCGGGCGAATCAAATAATTTTTGCTTATTCCGTGTATTTGTATTAGGAATCCATTAAATATTTGTAAATCAACTGCATTTAAATCCAATAACTAAGACGAGTAGACGACCATGGGTTCGTTGGAAGATTCAGAACCCATAAATTTTAAATTTTGACTCCCCTACCAGACAACCCTACCCTCAAGTGTTAAGATTTTCAAAAACCAAGGCTAAATCAAAGGGTTTGAATTAATTTCTTCTAGTACTCTTCTTATTTATTAATTCATTTATTACTCCAATTGTTTGAAAGCATATTGGGAAGTAACTTCTCTAGCACTTTTAATGCTTTTACTTGAGATTAACAAAACTTAGGTCTAGAAGTAACTTCTTTGTGTCATCTTTTATAAAATTGATTTTATTTATTTTATAAATTTTTATTTGACACCCTCTCCAATGCCCACACTAAATGACACAAGTCCAAAGGTGGTGTTTGGCTGGAGCATTAAATGCTATACAGATATGGTTATTTTTGCTCTCTATGTGCTTCATATTATTTTATTTACATTTTTAGGTTTCCAATATTAATTTTTTTTAAGACAACTTTGGGGGAAAATTACTCTATCGATAATGTTGAAGATAAAAATTACCATAAGGGCTCGTTTGATATGAGGGATAATCAATCCCGAAATTAATTTTAGAATGAGCTTAAACCATGTAATGCATGGGATAATTCATTCTAAGATTAGATATCCCGGGATTGTAGTGTATTTTTTATCCCACCTTGAGAGTGGGATAACTAATCTCAGAATAACTAATCTCGAAATAACTTGTTTCCCAACCAAACGACACCTAAAGTTATAATAAATAAACCGATATGGAATGACATGTACACTTAAACGAGGCAGATCTAAGGCATTGCAAGTTCTACAAATTTAAAGAAATATATTACTTTCAGCTCGAACTATATACATATTTTTGAAAGGGAAAAAAAAAAAAAAAGCAATGCGTATATACGTATAAAAATAAGCTCGAAACTCGTCTTGAATGTGCATCTGCTAAACATAAAAAAGAAGAGTAGTCGTTCTTTCCTAAATTAATGAAAGTAATGTATATATTAGCTAGATAGACTAGTTGCAATCAAAAGTTTTATAATCATATAAATATTATATTATGATATATTCAAGATCATAAGTTTCAGAAGATTTTTATTTATTTTTAAAAAATCATATCAATTCAAATTATGTCACATATATCAAAACATGCGGATCTTGTTATGTATGCCCTAATTCGTTGTTAGTCTTTCTCAAATCAAATTCAATCCTACCGATTTGCGATTTGAATTGGTTCAAACCCCAAAAAACAACAACAACAGTAACAACAAAAACAATAATAATCATAATTTCCTTATCCTTTTATTTTCTGACATTTTCCTTCTACTTTTTTTAGCCAAAAAAGAAAAAGAAGAAAACTTGATAATATTGAGAGTGATGATTTAACCACGTGGATGCAATTAAATGGGTTTGAGTTTGAAAAGAATGTAACATAGAGGATAATATGGAATACCTTTGGTACCTCCATAGTTTTAAATATTATTTCATTATAATTCTATATACCATACAAAAATATGCTCATTCCCAATCAATCACAGCCATTTGATAATTATCGGGTCCCATCTAATTAAAACTTTTGGAAATGATGGAGAAAAAAGGAAGACCAATAGATTATAATTATTTCTTCCGTTTTAAAATAGTTGACCCTTATTGACTTAATATTATCCTTAAAAAAAATTATTAGGGGTTTATTTTATCAAATTAGTCTTATTAATTATGTTTTAAAAATATAAATTTGAGTATATACACTTTGTTTAGTCATTTAATGATAGGGGTAGTATTGGAAGAACATAATAATATTCTCTTGATTTCATAAAAGGGACAATTAAATTGAAACAAATACTTTTAGAAAGAGGATCAACTATTTCGAAACGGATGGAGTATCTCCAATCTACCATAATTTTCATGAGGCAAGAAGAAACGGAATTGAAGAAAATTATATTTAATTAATTAAATTTTCAATTTTGCGGATTTATAATTTGAGTTAAAGATAGTTGGTACATTTTCACCCATTGATTAACAAGATGTATTTTTGAAATTTCTCTATCGGCGCTTGGTATTTGCTTTAATTTGGGGTTTCGATTAGTTGAAATTCCCATCGCATAAGACTGATCATTAATTAAGATGGAAAACGCTCCTTGCTACTCCCTCCGTTTAAAAAAGAATGACTTACTTTTCTTTTTAATTTGTTTCAAAAATAATGATCCCTTTCCTTTTTTGGTAATACTTTAATTTCAACTTTCCACGTGACATATTTAAGACCACAAGATTAAAGGGTATTTTGGTACATTTGACACAACTTTAATTTATGACCACAAGATTCAAAAGTTTCTTTATTTTCTTAAACTCCGTGCTAAATCAAAATAGATTATTCTTTTTTAAACGGAGAAAGTATAATTTTTCAAAAAAAAAAAAAATCTTTAAATATTTCTTTTTGGGACATCTGTTTAGTAAATGACTCTTTTTATTTGTCTTGCAAGGCTGCAAATTATACCTTTTAGTTTTAGGCCATTGGGTAGTAAAAAATTGTCTTTGAACTCTGCAAATTTTATGAGGAAATATTAGATTACGATTAAGAAAAATCTAAACAATTGTTATAGACCAAGTGAGAGAATTTGACCCAAAATACTATTTCTTTTTTAGAGTCTATTTACCAAACGTTTGAGGACCAACGACCTCGTTGGTTATAGATGGATTCAGTTTTTCAAGGCTAACACCTCAGGCCACTACTTTGAGGCGTGATTCCAAGTTGTTGTCGGTCTATTCTGACACCACCGTTATAAATATCTAAAAAAGAGGATATCTACGTAAATCAACCATAATTTTTTCTTATTATTCTTTTATGCCCATGTCTTTATTATTTTCTCCAGACAAGAGCAGGGGATGGTAGGAACATTTAGCAAAAAAAGAAAAAAAGGTATTTAATGACTAAGATCATACTAACATGAAGCTGGATTTTGCTGTGCAATTTATTCAACTTTGGGGTCCATATGAAATAAAGTTTTTTTTTTTTTTTCATTAATTGTGTATTTTTCATGTGTCTTACATCACATAGGAAAAAAAAAAAAAACAATAAGCACGTAATCTAATTATTGGGTTCATAATTGATATGTGTTTTTGGCAGGATTAGGTGAAGTTTGAGGTATTGGCAGACTTTCTTTTCCGCTCAATGTTCGATATTCGTATTGCAGCATCGATAAATTCGAATTCGCAAATGACAAGGTCTATTTCTGGGGTTAGCACTTCCGACTGAATTTTTTTCTTTTCCAAGAGATAGAACTCAAGATTTCTAATTAAGGATGATGATATCCCGCATCATCCCAATTACAATACATATATAATTGGTACATATTGGCAGATTAACAACTTACCTAAGCTATATTAGAATTTACAGGTCGAGAAAAAAAGGCTATCATTTTCTTTTATTATTACTATTAGTTATTTTGATTTTTACTTTTTTGGCCCCAAATTGGGATGTGTTACTGATAAGTCATAAAGACAAATAGAACACAAAACTAAGAATGATTGTAATGTTTTTTGTGCTATAGGTTGTCTTTATCCTTGAAGATATATATATATATATATGTGCATAAGAAGTACTAATATTTGATGTATATACAGAATATAATCTTACGATGAAGGGTGTTTAGCTGGTCATTCATGGACGATCATTTAGATTTGTCCCTTATTACAATAACATATTCAAGCAAATCAAACACGCATTCAAAATTAAAACTCAACATGCCATAATATCAACCTTTCACCTTTGTGTTCCACGAATTAAGACGCGAGACACTTGCCTTTGAGTTGAGCATCACTCCTAAAGTTTTAGCCCCAAATTACACCTTTTATGTTTCGGGTCAGACCCTTCAATTTTGAATCGTGACATATAGCTGGTGAACAAAATCCTTGGTTCTTTATACTTTCTTAAAATTTTAATGAAACTAACCCCTTTTTTATCTATGGAGTAATTTATGTAATGGTGACTAATCAAAATGAAAATGAATAGTGGAATGAGCTCAATTTTCAAAGAAACACATGCGCAATTGCACATTGAGTAGTTATTACATAACATAATTATTGGTGATTTTGAAAGTCTTAACTTTAAAATGGTATAGGGAAAGATATCACCATATCTATACATAACAACTTGCCTTTTAGAGCTTTATTCTTTGGTGACCAAATCACTTGTTCGAACTCCTCTATGAGGAAATAAACTTCTTACAATATGGTAAGAGTTTAAATTTCATAGATCGAATTTTTAATAAATTGAATTTCTAATTTTGAAAATAAAATAGATTGCCTTCTAATACTATAACCAATTAAGATAATCTGATGGCGACAAAATTCTTCATATTGACAATATGTATATATAATTTAAACTCATAATGTACTCATCAAAAGAGAATTAATTAATGCCTTAATGGACTTCTATTTTTTCAACAACTTTATTTTAATTTGCCATTGAGGATTGAGTGGCGGGATGCATAGGATTCATTCTTCTCGGACCAAAGATTTTGAATTCGAGCCTAAATATTTTTTAAAAAACTCATGGTAGGGACCGTTTTTACCTTAAATGGGCCTCATTTTGCTAGAATTATGATTAGTTGACGCCCTAATTCGGGTACCGAATACTGAATGGAGAACCAAAAAATGTATTTCAATCTTTCCTATATCTCCCTTAGTAAGCATTCTCATTTCAGGTTTGAGCTCAATTATGTAAAAAAAAATTATGGTAGGGAGCGCTTTTCCTTTAAGGGCCTAATACGGGTATCGAACGGGAAACGAAAAAAATGTATTTCATTTTTTCCCATCTCTCTTTGTAAGCATCATATTATAGCATGAAAAAGGTTTTAACTTTGAGAAGGGATGATGATAAGACATTTCTTTTATAACAAAAGTTGATGGTAACTTGTTTTGGAAGAGTTTGAAGAAGTTGAAATTCTTTTGTTGTGTGCTTGGAACAAGAAAAAAGAAAAAGAAGTCGAAATGAAAATGACATTAGCTATTGTCGTAAATAGATTGGTATTGTTTGATGTTAATATTCTTAGTCAAATATTATAAGGATCAAAACAAAAATTTAGTGATAATTGAGGGATCAAAAATACAATTATTCCTTTTTTTCTTTCATAAATTTTAGCCAGTATGCAGTGCTTAACAATAACATATCTATTATAATCTTACAAATAAGATTTGGAGAGAGTGATGTGTATCTAGACCTTATCCATACCTTGTGCAGTGCATAATCAATCTATAATCGAGCAGTGTGTACACTTATTATACATACATTGAATACATATTAGCGACAAGACAACTACAAACTATTACGATTAGACAAGTAAAAAAAAAAAATCATTTGTCGACTGACTAAAAATGTTAAGATCTCGTAATCTTTTCACCCACCGCCTACCCCTCCAAAAAAAAGTTGTTGCTTTAAGAAGGGTACTAATCCCCCACCTTAGCGCCCCATTAATGGAGATTGTACAATTTGCTAATGGATATTCCTGTGAAATGATAGTGAAATCTCAAGATTGAAAAATGTCAAAACGCTTCAAAAAGGACAATTCTGAATTATATGAAACATTGATCTAAAATGTGAAGATTACTTAAAACTGTGACCATGAACAAGTCCAAGCCTAGGTAACTAGTAAAGTTGTTGTTATGTGACTAGGAGGTCACGGTTCAAGCTTTGAAAACAACCTCCGACAGAAATGCAAGGTAAGGCTGCGTACAATAGACCCTTGTGGTAGAACACTTCCCCAGACCCTGCGTATAGCGGGAGCTTTAGTGCATCGGGCTGCTTTTTTGTGTGGGTGTGATCATCAACAAATCAAAAATTGTGAAAGGGACTTGAAATCAAATAAAGTTAGAAGAAAACCCCTTTTTGCTTTTCCTTAAAGTCAATTATATTACATTACATCAAATAATGTTGTGTGGGATTTTATTTCTTGATTTTGGGAGTATTAAGATATGCACTTACCTTGCTTTTTTGTGTTTATTCCATTATGTCACATTTGGAAATTAGAATAGACTAATTATACTAAGCCTTTCTTTATTTCATTATATATTTTAATACTAAAATAATATGATTTAGTAACGGACAAATTCTATAACTAAATAGTATAATTTGGAGGTAATCCTATTTAGCAATGATTTAGTAACAAATCATCAAAAAAGTAAATTTTGTAGTTACGAGCTATTTAGCGATGAAGTTTGTAGCTAATCTCAACTTTTTGTGGTGAAGGTTGAAATAAAAATGGCCAATGAGAGCCAAATAATAAGGTGATGGTCTTATCTTCAATTTTGGAAAATATTGGACATGTAATTAAGGAAATTTCTTGTTAAGGTACGTAATTACTTAAAATTGGATAAAACCTCGATTTCAAGAAATCATATTGTCTATCGAGAAAGCAAAAGCCTTTTAAAAGAAGATCTTCGAAAACAAATATACCGTTTTATAATTCAAGATCAAGCATAAAGAAATACTAATCATGTAGTATATCTTAATTAAGGGGAAAAAGAATATACCAAGTGTCTTAAGCTCAAATATTCAAAAAGTCTCTCTTAATAAAGAAATCTACAAGAACAATATAGGAAAATAAATTGCGATGTCCAATAGAATTTGAACCTATATATGCCACTAAAAAGGTTTAGAAGACCTCTGTGATATCCATTAAACAATATAATGGACGCTTTTCATTCTGAATTTTTATTTTATTTTGGATATTTTTACTTTCCTACTACTTGATTGAAAAAAAAAAAAAAAAAAAAAACAAAGGCAGTCCGGTGCACTAAAGCTCCCACTATGCGTGAGGTTCAGAGAAGGGCTAGACCACAAGGGTTTATTGAACGCGACCTTACTTCACATTTCTGCAAGAGGCTGTTTCCACGACTGGAACCCATGACCTCCTAGTTACATGGCAACAACGCTACAGTTAACACCCCCCCCTCCCCCCCTCCGCCCTCCCTTCCCCCCTTCCATTTTTTTCAAAATAAGATGATCATATTGGTAACTTATGAAATTATTAGTCAATTATTATATCTCAATCTAGAATATTCTAAGAAGTACAATTATGAAACTATAGAGAAGACATTTTCACAGAAATTATCCTAAAGATGAACAGAAAATTGGCATTCTATCAAGTTGGGTGAGAGACAACTTAATTTGCTCTTGTTTGGCTATTTTTATATAGGTACCTAGGTCACAACTCACAACTTCCTGTTGTCACTTTGATTTTCTCCAAACATGCACCACTTTTCCCAAAAATGTTTTGTTTTGAAAATTTTAAATCCCATGATATTCAATCAAAATTGGTCATGTCAAGTACCACTAAATATTCGTTTGCTCTAATTAATCAAAGATCTTGATCGGGTTTTTAGATTCGAGGTTTGAAATGAAATCGACTATGATAGAGAGCACTTTACTGTTCAAAGTTAGACTTCTCACCAAGAAACAAGATTAATCAGGTTCAAAGTAAGTATCAAATACCAGCTGGAAAACAGATGAATGGAATAAATCTCACATTGATGAGAACTAGTTTTCAGAGGCGGAGCTACAGTACTGCATTTGGGGGGTTCGGAGGAACCCAGTAACTTTTGCGTAGACTTTGTATTTGTATTAAAAACAACTGATTGCTCAGCGGTAAGCATCCTGGTGGGAAAGCTTTGGGGGCCTGATATTGAGGGTTCGAAACCCACTTAGTATTTATCTGAAATATGCTATCATAGCTATGCTAAAGCTAGCTTCTTTTCCATTTTTTATAATAGTATTGTTTTACAGCTTTTCTTTTATACGTATAAATTTTATTCTTAAAAAACAGAACATAAAATTAATAACATAAAGAAAAGCACCTCTTTAAAATAAAAGGAGACTATCATTCCTTTCTTTTTTACTGTTTCACAAACACAATTTCAAAATCAAATTTGCTTAACATGAGGTTATATTATATATTGCAAAAAGAGATAAAAATATTTTCCTTCATACCAAATACACCCTAAAAGGAGAAAAAGAAGAAGTATTTGTAATCGAGGAATACTTATTTCTTTTAAGTAATATAGATATGTATTTATTTGTTGGTTTACTCATTTTTTTTTATCCATATCAAATATGGGTGGTCAAATATTTTATCCGTTTTCACCCAACTCACTTTCGATCCGTCCTTATCCGACTCGACCCGCCCGTTTGCAACCCCTATATGAACCCACAAACCTCAAATCCTGGCTCCGGCTCTGCTAGTTTTAGGAGTGTGAATTAGGCACAAGGCCTAATTTGACATGATATCAAAGCTAGACCCGATTTGATGTAGCCATCCAGGATCCTGGACAGTTGTGGGGGTGAAAATACCCCTGGTTCATGAATGGCATGCATCGGACTGGTAGTGGAACTTCAGATAAAGAATGTCCGGATCTGAACGTGAAGAGGGGTGATTATAATAGAATGAATCGCATAAGTCCCATTGATAAAGGACGAGAACCCTACGCTCCTTATATGGGTTATATATGTTCCTTCCCCTTTGAGGTAATTTTTGGAATGTGAGTTAGGCCTAACGCCTTGTTTAACAAAAACAAAAACAAAAAATAGGAGTAGCGCCAACTAGCCACTGTCATGGAGTTTAAATTTCACATAATCTCTTGAAGTTTAAAACCGTGAAATTTGAAACTCTATGACAGTCAACGTTTACTCTTTAGTTTTTATTTGTTCAATTTTTTTTAAACTTGATCATTCAATCATTACTGGAAATTTTCCACACATGTACGGTTAAATGAAGACTTATGAGGAGTTTGTATTATTTATGGGTCCAACTATATATCTTTTTATATTATTGTACTTTTAAGACGCTAAATATTTTAACCCTTCTTTAATGCTTGTGGTTGGAAACAAATACACATATAATAAGTGCATTCACATTCACTATTTTAGGAAAGGTCACATTTTGTAACAATTAGTATTATGTATATAATCAGAAAGTTATATTAGTTATGAGCTATTTAACGACAACTTATTCTTATTTTTATAGTGCATGCAATCTAAGTTAACCTCTCACATGTTTACAGAATTAAAAGGGAATGGTTTTGTCTACGATATATTGGTCTCCTCCTATGAGGCACACAATATAAGTCAATGTAGCAAAGTCACATTTGACACAATAGAAAAAGTAAGCTTTTGATTTGTTTTAGTTAAATAGAAACATCAAATCATGTCACCTATATAAATGAAAATAACTAAATAGGAGGAGGAAATAACAACAACACCTAGAACAAGTGAAATCCGACAAAGTGGAGTCTCTGGGGAGGGTAAAGTGTACACAGAGACCTTACCTCTACCTCTTAGAGATAGAGAGGTTGTTTCCGATGGAAGAGGAAGTAACATATAATTAAAACTCTCATAATTACCAAGAAAAAGGCATTCATATATTCATGAATCAATTGTAACTAGTAGAAAATAGTGTAAAAAACTAAAAAGGTAGATGTTGGTTAAAGGCAAAAAGCCTATGTAAAAGAAGCTTAGTGCTTATATCTTAGCCTCCAAATTGTCCTGTTATAAAAATGAAAACTTTATTTCAATTATTGGTGCAATGATGGTGTCCATATAGTATGAAAGGAAAGTCGGGAACAATCAACAATATAGTTTCCTTTAGGTTGGTCTAATCTTTCTCCTTTGTTTTTTGGTTGGAAAGGATATATATTATATATATTAATATGCATCATTATAAAATGAGGGGGTTAATATAGCAACATTATGTTATTCAAAATTACAATTATCGTAAATATTAAAGTATAGAACTTTCTGACGGATGTCTAGTCAAAAATTTTGTTCATCTGTAATGCTTTCGACATATTTCTAATTATTTATGTTGGAAACATTTGTCATAAAATATTTTCGTTCTCGAGTAGTGTGTGGATGGGCAGTCACGTGAGGAAAGATGTTGTCACATGACCTATATTATTTTTCTTCCCAACTATGTAATCTTTCTCTTAAATAAATCTATATGCTGTCCAAATATAAATTAATTATTCACAAATTAAAACCGTTGTATTATTCTACTTGTTTGCATGGGAATAATTTATAGACCATAACACTTGCTATAGTGGAAACGATTTTTTAAACTTAAATAAATAAGCACACTTCTTCATCCACTTATCTCGTCCCACTAATTGAGTCACGGATTAAGACAAGTTCTGTAATTTCAACTAAACGTATTCATTATCTAAATTTATGTTGATTGAACCCTCCAAGAATCTCATATCGAACTCAAGTTGAATCCTCCACAAATATATACATTGAAAAAATTATATTTTTAGAGGACTCGACATAGATGTGACGATATTTTCAAAAGATCTAAACAACGAAGATCAAAATACTATGACATTTCCTTATTCATACTCTCAATGTATCAATATATGTAATGTAATTTCCTTCCTATTCTATTTAAAAAAAAATAAAAAAATTCTATATAAAGAAATAACTTAACTTTAAGCTCTTTCTTTTTGATAATAAAATGATTTACTGTCATAGAAATATTCTACAGTTGTTTTAGAGATGACAATCTTTAAAACTTTTTCTTTTATTTTTTCTTAAATTTTGTATTAAGTCAAATAACATTACATGAAACGAAACGAAAGAATATAATATTTGGAGTATTTCGAAAAGTATATTAAGAAAAAGTGAGAGAATCTATTGGAGAATGAAAGTCTCCTATTATTTAGCTTGTGCCACATCTTTGGACTCTCATATATATATATATATTTGCAACATTCTCAATGGGACCCAAATCAATATTTACCAGCTGTTCCCCTCTTTCTTCCTAATGTATACACCATAAATATTTACTTGCACTCGATATTTATATAAATTCAAATAATTTATATATAAATAAAATGTGAGTAAATTTCAAAAGCATTAGACCATTTGTAATAGTTCTTCCTTTGAACGAATTAAAAAATTTATGTTCGATGATCTATTTGAGGTTTGAACTGTTAATTGAGATAATTTATAGCTATATAAATCGAATCAAATTACATAAGAATTAATGAGAATACATATCTAATGTATGTGTGAAAGATACAAGACAAACATTGAATTTCTCCCTTAGTATATCTATAAATTAAAAATATATATCATACATCAATTGGTATAATATAAGTATCAATTTTTCTATATTGAAAGGGAGTCTTGGAGTTACTGGTAAAGTTATTGTCATGTGATCAGGAAGTCATAAGTTCAAGCCGTCGAAACAACCTTTAATTTGACAGAAATACAAGCTAAGATTGCGTACAATACACCTTTGTTGGTCTGACTCTTTTCTAGACCCCCACACAACAGACACTTTAGTGCATCGGACTGTCCTTTTATCAATTTTTTCCATGGTTTTGGGGTGGGGTAGTTTAAGGGGGTGGGTAGGTAGATGAAATGAGCAAATCACTTTGGTGATTCCCAAAATTCAAGAGGTACCTTTTGGAAGGTCCGTGTTCCTCTCCCTTTGGTAACATATAATGCTCTCATTTTCATTAAAGGTGACCACAAAAAAGAATTTTTCTAACTATATTATATAATAATTGTGACTCTTATAAAGCAAAGTTTATATTCACTTTCTGTAAAGTGATAGAAGAAAAAAATCATATTATTCATCACTTTTCCAGTTTTCTTTCCATCTTTGCTTTTCTACCTTTCTTTCTTTTCATTCGTTTTTGCTTTTTGCATGGAGGAATATTTTTGATATCTGTCTTTTCTTGTTAATCAGACTCTCATACTATACTAGATTTGGTATATAACATAATTATAGTAAACCCCCCCACCCCCACGCCCACCCCACCCCACCCCCCACCCCCAACCCCCAAAAAAAAAAAAAAAAAATCTCATCCCCAATTTTTTTCAAAAAAGTTTAACGTGTATATATATATATACTCTTAACATTATAAGAAGAATTTATTATTGATGTCTTTTAACTTATTGCAACAGATAATTCGTCGATGATAAATGTTAATCGCGCTCTATTATTACATCAACATACCCAATATAATTCCATAAGTAGGGTACAAAGTCTTAGGAGAATGATGTGTACAAAGTCTTATTTCTCCCTTGTGAAAATAGAGGGGTTGTTTCCGATAGACCATTTGCTCAAGTAAAGTATATCAAAATAAGTATGAAAAGGAAATACAATATGTCATATTGAAAATAATAAAGAAAAAACAGTACCAACAACAAATAAAAGTTAAATTCAAATATATTTTGGTAGCAATATAGTCACCCTCGAACCATATTACATTGTTATACTCTTAATTAATACGTGTGTATACAATTTATTTTACTTAATCATCTAGTATCAAAATTCACCGACTCGAGTGATTCAAATTCGCATCAGGTTGGACCACTATGAGAGGTAAAACACACTTTATTATGAAGGTCCTCCGCTATTAAGAATATGTCCCTAATTAATAACGGAGAGATTCCAACCATTTCATCCCATCAATCCCTCGTTGGTGCAACACTTTTTTCTTTCTTTTCAAAAAAAAAACAAAATACTTTAATCATCACCATGATCATATCCTAACTTGGAATACATTAACCTTTTCTTACTACAATCATTTTTTTAAAAAAAAAATTGGCACTTGCAGTTACGAAATTACCCTAGTTTAGTTACCTAATTCCTATAACCAATTCAATTTCTTATGATGAATTAATATGAATCAAGAAATAACCGTAGTCAAATCTCTAGGCTCAACCCTGGACAGGCAGTGGAAACTACAGTACCAAGTTAGAGTACGGTAGGGGAAGAGGGAATTTCCGGTGGCCAGTCAGATAAATTTCCTAACCAAAAATTATTAGTAGTTGATACACCAAATTTCACCAATTTTGTTTATTTAAAATATATCTTCTGAAGGAATTGTTATCTGCCTCGGTGATGGAAAATAAACAAAAGCGCGTTGAATATTATTGATTTGATGTAAGCATTGAATGTCACGAGCAAGTTCTTTGGACAATTTCCCGTTTGTGGTATGATTTTATTGAAATTAATTATGGTTATTTTACGTGTATTTATTTTTGCAAATTAACAACAACAACAACATACCCCGTGTATTCCCACGAAGTGGGGTCTAAGGAGGGTAGAATACACAATTCATATCATTACCTCAAAAGTGAGGTAGAGAGGCTGTTAACGATAGACCCCGTATTTTTTTGAAAAAAACTAATTAATGGACAGAAATAAATTAGGACTTTTATTACTACATTAAATAAGTGGCTTGACAAAATGGTAGAAGTAGACTAGTAGTAGTTCATTCATCTTTTTCCTCATTTTCTGCAAATTACCTATACACTATGCTAGCTATAATATACTATTGCCATTAAAACACATAGTAGCTAATATTAATTGATCATGGACGAAAAAAACTAGCCGTGCAATATGTGAATTTGAATTAGTCGGACATATCCAACACCGAAAGGGAAAAAAATACGTTTTCTGCACAGACTCTTATGCTATTTAACTATTACTGCTTCAACATCAAATCAATAGTACCTCCTTTTCAAAAATATTTAAATCAATTAATATGAAAATTTAAGGGAGTTATTTATGCAAATATTTTTCTATTTACATATTTAATTAATTTCATGTAATGTGGGGCTTTAGGGGGAAGGATGGTTTGCTTTCATAGTGCAAGGGGGGAAATATACTCATTCACCAACCTGGGTAGTGGTGCAGTGGTGGGACTGCTCTAACCTTAATCAGAGGTCTCGACTCCGAGTCCTGGGTATAGAGAAAATCTTGTTGGGAGCGCCACCCCAGAATGGGCCCTGCAGTGCTCGTTCCAATTAGTTGAGACTCTAATGCAGGTACCGTATACCGGCTGGGAAACCAAAAAAAATATTGATTTACAAAACTAGCCACAGTTTTAAGGCAGAGGATGTTTCAAATCCTCAGACAATAATTCAGAATTTCACGTGAATTTTTCTTGTATTTTTTCTCTTTGTTTATTAATAATCACAAAATTTCAAATTATTTCTTTTCCTACAAGTTTTTATTTTATATGCAGACAAATAGACCAATATATCAAGCTCCAATCACTACAGTTAGGTATGTTTGTTGTCTGAGGAAAATAAAATAGAGACAAATCTAGACTACTACGAGATATTTCATAATTCCCCACTTTTTTTTAAATAATATTTTCCATGATTTTTAAGTGTGGAAAATTATTTTTGTACTACTTATATAGTAATATTGAATGATATAATACTAATGATATTATGTTCAAGTTGTCCTTTTTTTCAAAATTTATTCTTTCTTTAATTGTAGAGATATAAAATTAGGTGAAAATAATGTGAAAGGAAGCTTAAGAGATCTCAATTATGGCCCAAAAGATTTGGACAGAAGGCAAGAGGGGGGAAATGGAAAAGCATTTGATATTATATTTAAAGTGAAAAAAAATACCTCAATTCTTGATCAGAGTTTTCGAATTCGAGCTTTTGGAATGAAACATATCCCTTCAGAGAGCTATGCATGAAGTTTGAATCCAAGTTAATCGGGCTCTGAAATGGATATCAAACGTAGAAATTATGCCCACTAGTTTGTGTTGGTCTTTAATTTTTGTAGAAATCGTACCTACATTGTGTTAGTCTTTAATTTTTGCCCATAAAAATAAATAACTTTTTCGCAGGGCAAAAAGTTTATATTTTCGCATTATAAAAGTTGTGTCTCACGTCCTTAAAGAATTTATGCCTCTTCGAGCACGATTTTAAAAGGCAAAAATTAGAGATCAACGTATCTAAATGACAAATATTAAAGATTAATTCATTTGAAGGGACAATTATACAGTTTCACCTTTAGATTTCACGTATAAAACTCCATGATAATATTCTGAAGGTTCACTAAATGAAAAATTAGAACTCTATGAAAGTGGCCTTTTGGCTAAGCCTAAAACTTTGAATTTTGCAAGAAGTGAATGTTGTTTGTTGAAAAAAATCATTGAATTAGTGGAAAGAAAATTCTTTTTCTAGGTCAAAGAAAAATGAATAAGACCTAGAGCTATTCTATATGTTTAGGGTTATAGTATATAGTAGTACTATTTGTTAGGTACATACACATTTTTGTTATATATGCTTCATTAAACACATCTACAAGTTAGTAGAAAAAGTTGGTTGTTTCATAAATGCACTTTTATTTACTTCCTCTATTTAAAAAATAGCCTGGAGATGGGAATTGGTAAGAGTCCACTCCTTTATAAGATTGAGACTACTCTTTCAACTTTGAAAAGGCTATTAATTTTTCTTTTGTTTTGGTGGGGATGGGGGTGAGGGTGGGGTTGGTTAGTGGGGGTGGTGGGGTAATGGGGGTAGTGGGAGACATATTAGGACAATGTAGGGTTAATAGGGAAAGGAATTGAAATAGAGTATATTTTTCAAAATCCCTTTTGACAAGAGAATATATTGAGGTTGAAAGAATACCACATTTGATTGTTGTACAAAATATTCGTTAATTTACTACTACCTTCGTCTCAAATTATCTATCGTTAGTAGGATACATAAATGAGGACAAATCACATGGTTTTATATTGGTCAATTTAGAGTTGTCAAGTGACGATTCTGTTTTACACATTCTTTAAAAAATATTAGTTAGGAGGGAGTTTTAACTATTTTAACCTTCATTGAACAATCATAAAATCACTCATAATTGAAGTGTTTGTAGTCTTCAAGAACAATGACTGCTAAGGGTGAAATGGAAAAAAATAATTAATTTTATCTTGAATTTCGAGAATAATAAATAATCTGAGACAATTATTATTAGAAATTACGACAAATAATTTGAGATGGAGCGAGTAATATCTTCATACTAATAAAATGAAAGGATTGTAAGTTGTAATTCAGTATACATAATCTAAACTCAAATTAAAAATACTGATATTTGTATAATGCTATATAATATAATGTTTTTAATTAAGATGATGTAACCCTTCAATGGGAAATGTTTAAAACCGGTCTACATATGCAATTCAATGACCTTTTAATAATCCAATGGACAAAGTCTATCAATATGAAAATCATATTTTTTCCATCAAAAATTAAAACACACATGGTATGTACTACTACAAATTATCTTTTTTCATCGTTTCAATTTGTGTGATACTCTTTTAAGCTATTTTAAAAGAATGACACACTTATAATTTTATTAATTCTTAATGAGAACTTTAATAACCACACAAGCACAAACGTTATGACATATTTAAGATCACAAATTTCAAAAGTCTTCATATCGTTCTTTAAAATTTGTATCCATTTCAAACTATAACGTAGTATCAGTTCAAACTCTACCTCGACAGAGAGGAAGCTAGAGTATAGATTATGAATTCGTCCGAAACAACCAACTTTGGTCTAAATTTTATATTTGTCATACAAATTGAACACGTACAAATTATCACTAATTTAGAGCGAGATTGGTCATGAATATTCTTCACTTTTTTTTTTTGAGTAATTGGAAATAAGTAGAATTTCAAATCCATAAATTTCAAATTTTGTCTGTCCTTATTAACCTAGCCAAACCTTGCTATTGATCTGTGCAAATACAAACAACTCCAGTTTGTATTCATATTCAAACACAACTTCAAATTTTAAATATCATCCTCAATTTTTTTCTTCCAAATTTCACAATTTTATATTCAAACATCTACTTATAAGAATCAAGTAATTTAAAATACAGAATTTTGAATCTACAAACTTTAAATTCTGTCTATCCTTATTAATTAACCTCTCCAAACCTTACTATCGACATATGCAAATTCAAACTATATCACATAAATTACAATAACGATGGATCAAACAAAATTGTACCATCTAGAAGTTGACATATGAGAGAAGATTAGGGGGGTAATGTGTGTGGGTGGGTGGGGTAAATGAGGATGTCTAACCCTAGATGGCCCATTCTTCAATAAAAGAAAGTGGAGGGGGTTGAAAAAAATTGATGTAAGAGGACAAGAGAAGGGTAATAAATGCAAAAGAGTACAGAGAGTTTTTTTGGACAGAGAGCAGAAAGGATGATAATATTGATGTGAGAGAAAGAAGTAGAAGTAAAATCATTTTGTAATCGATTGCTTTATGATTGAAGTGAACAAAAGTATATTATATGTATGAGAGAGAAAAATAAAATAAAATAAATAAAATATTTACTCCTACTGCACTGTACTGATGCTAGAGTACAAATAGAGAAATAAATAAATTAAAGAAAAGTGATTGTGATGTTTACTATACTTTCTTTCGGTAAAAATTTTCCTGCACTCCATAAAATATATTCCCTCCGTCCCATTTTATGTGTCGATTTTTGATCGAGCACGGAGTTTAAAAAATAAATGATGACTTTATAAAGTTTACAAAATTGCCCCTCTTAAAGTCATTTTAATGTCTATCTTTCAGCTGTCTTTTCTTATTAAGTGGGATCCAGTAAGGATAAAATGGGGATGATGCCATTAAATAGTTGTCAAATAAGAAAATATGACATTCTTTTTTGACGGACTAAGAAGAAAGTGACGACACATAAAATGGGACGGAGGGAGTATGTTTTTTTGAAAAGAGAGAGTTGCTCGGATTGTAAATATCACTCACTTCAATTTGAAGATTGTGAGTTTGAGTCATCAAGGGAGCAAAAGGGGTGAGAGCTCCTACGGAAAGGTAAAACAAGAAAAAAAATATGTTTTTCATATACTATGGGTAGAAAATTATGAATTTTCGATGGACGCTTTGGTCAAAAATCCAGTGGAACCATACTCGTAACTATTTTCGTTGAACCTTTCGTTGAAAATTCAAAATTTTGTACTAGCTAGTGTACATTTATCTCACGGGTAAGTAATATGTATTTTCTTTCGGTTAACTAGAAGATTAAATTATTGATTTGATATAAACACAAAATACGAATATTTATATCACTTTTTTTAAAAAAAATAGGAACTAGTAACAAATAATTTTTGTCATCCGTGAATGATAAAAAATCATTGCTAATTTTGTCTAGTAATGAATTGTCAAAAGAAATAATTAGCTATAAGTTATTCAGTGACTAATTAGTAACAAATTTTGGTAACTAATTATTATTTTTGTTATAGAGTACTACATTAATTCTCTCTCACTCTTATTAAAGAACAACAATAATATACTCAGTGAAATTTCATAAGTGAGGTCTGAGAAGGATAAAGTATGTACATAGATCTTAATTATCACTATCTCGTAAAGATAGAGAGGTTATTTCTAAAAGATCCTCACCCCACTCTTATTAAAGAAAGGAAAAGGAATAGAAAAAGAAAAGAAAATAGAGAAAAAGGCTTTACTAAACTTTTCCTCCTTATCACTACTTTACTTTTTTCTATGACAAAAAGTTGTTTGGGGGGTGGAGGGGGGTAGGGGTGGCGGGGTAAGGGGGTGTTTATCACAAGGCTATGATATCACTTTGATGAGAGAATAGAATTGTGGTTTCTCTGCAGTTGAATTTATTGACAATCTGGTGCCTATATTGGTCCCCTTAACTTGATTGTGACTTAAGAAAATTTTAAAAAAGTATATCCCTAATATGAATTTAATGTAGTTATCCAATGTACTAAAATTCACTTTGCCTCTATTGACAAAGAATCTTTCTTATTTATTTATATAGAATAATTATACTTTGTTAATGTTCTTATTAGTAGGTTTGACTAAACAAAATTCTTGAGTAAAATTAGGTTTATATATACCCCTTCTTTTAACGCTTCAAATATTGAAAATGAAATAATCCAAGTTCAAAATAACAAGTAGATCTAATGTTGAGTATTTGACACCAAACTTGCTTACTATCCTCTAGAAAATGCACTTAAGAAAACTCTTAAAACAGTTTTATATAGTAGTGACGGATTATCAAAAAATTCTATTAGTTACGAGCAATTTAATGACCGGCCCTCATTGTTGAGGGTGGTTGGGGGAGGAATTACCCGTTAAAAGTTAAAGCGGTAATATGTATATCTCCATTGTTTCCCTCTGCTTGTATATGAATTTACTACACTTGAGCCGAGAGTCTTTCGGAAATAGTCTCTCTACCTCTCTGAGGCCGGTATGGTAAGGTCTGCCTACACTTTACCCTCCCCAGACATGCATCTTGTATTCTTTAATTGTACGTAAATTATCGAGTGCGGATAAATTTTTACCGTGAGCGCGAAGGGAGAGAGAGAGAGAGAAAGAGACTGACATTATATAGTCTGTATTATTTTGTCAGCCCCGCATTCAAAGCGAGTATTTTGCTGATATTACTATACTCTACATAATGCCAATCCCATGCACTGTCACATTCTATTGTTGTAATACTGTTTTCCTCTTTCCTTCTTGTACCCTCTTTTAAGTCTTAATACCAACCAACATGGGTCCTCGCGGGACGGTCGGGATCTCTCCACCCTTCTTCTGAAGTCCCGAGTTCGAGTCTTTACAATAAAATAATACTCAGTGTAATTTTATAAGTGGAGTCTGAGGAGTTAGGGTAAAATGTACATAGACCTTACCCCTATTTCGTGAAGCTAGACAGGTTGCTTTCGAAAGACAAACCCTCAGCTCAAGTGCAGCAACGAGAGGTTTGAGCCCCTGAGAATGGAAAATCATTTGTTGGGAGCGTTGGCCCCCAGAAACGAGCCCTGTAATGTGCGAATCAGAATATAGACGAACTCTAATATGGTTATCGAATTCCAGATGGAAAATCAAACAAAATAGTCTTTATATCATTTCATCTTTAATATTGTAGTAATATATAGTACTTTTTGTCCAATACTCAATACAAATCTACCCTCATCAGTCATCAGTATTCATCTGTCATGTGAAGAGTCAATTGTACTACAAAAATAATAATTAAGCCCCTTTTCTAACAAATAATAATTTTACATATGTTATATTTAGGTCCATTCATACTCTTGTCGTTAACAAATAATCTCGTATTTGACCTTAGCATCAACAGAACTTCGTGAAATGTTGGAGTTCACGTGTCTAAATACTTTCCAGAAAGAGGTCTAAATTTACCCTTCTACTTTTGTTGCAGTTAACAATATATCATACGTTATACTTGCTTCGTTAGGAGTCGAAGGACAAATAAGAAACTTTTTCCTAACTGCGAAGTAAATTAAAATTAGACCATAGAGTATAACGAATAACAAAATTGCTCAATTTCGAACCAAATGTGAACAAATTTGACCCTTTTTTATGTTTTAATCTCTCTTCTTTTCTTCTTTTTTTTTTTAATTTTTTTTTTTATAACCATTTATATTCTTTGATTTTGTAGTCCGTGAGTCTTTAAAAAGTGGACCCAAAATTTGAAAAATTGGGCGGCATCTGTCAATAGCCTATATTTATGTCACATTGTAAATAGGGGATATTTGGGAAAAATCAGGAAAGTGTATTTTTAGAAGCAAAGAAAACTTGTTTAATTTGTAGCCTTTTTGATTTTTTTTACTATTGACTTTTTATATATGTACACATTTTTCTATAACTTTTTTGAAAAAAATTCAGTAATCTGAACCATATCTTTGTTTTCTAATTATAGGGGTTTTTAGTACAGTATGCTGTACAGTATGAGTTGCTAAGTTGAGAACATTTCCAACATTCCTTTTGGGTTCAAACTTTGTTCATTTGGTGTATTTGTTTGGCTTTGATTTTTGCAAAAAGCCCAAATTCTAGGAGTCCCTTCTTGGACTTTGAATTGTCAGAATGGTCATTAGCCCAGCAAGTTGACCATATGCCCCCCTCATCCCCCCCCCCCCCCCTACAATTTTTTTCTTTTTATTTTGGAGTCTATTAATTTTTTTACTTCTATCATACTATTAAAAACAAAGGGAGATTGCCAATGGAATTGGCTCGTCGGAAACGTTTCTAATGGACTTTCTATCAGAAATTCTTTAATAAGTGGGCTTTTGGAATGATTGTTCTACCTCAATCATCACTCGACTTGCATGTTAGCGATTGTGTAAATTTTCCTCAAACTAAAGAAGACACTCGAAAACTCATCAATATTTTATGGAAAAACAACATAAACATACACCTTAACTTACCATATTTACACAAATCCTCACCGTTACAAAGTAATTATAAAAATCCCAACTAATTATGTATCTTCGTTGGATGTGTCGGGAGCTAATTATGTATCTCGACAGACCCAAAATTGGATAAAATGTATCAGGAGCTAATTATGTATCTTTACAAAGAAAAAAATGTATCTTCGTTGGATGTATCGGGAGCTAATTATGTATCTCATTGGATGTATCGAGAGCTAATTATGTATCTCGACAGACCCATAATCAGAAAAAATATATCGGGAGCTAATTATGTATCTTTGCAAAGGAAAAAATGTATCTTCCTTGGACGTATCAGGAGCTAATTATGTATCTCGACAGATTCAAAATCAGGATTTTTAGTTATTATGTAAAATATCGGGATTTTCTATAATTAAGCTCTAAACTGTTGGGATTTATGTTGTATGCCCTTTTTTTATATTTTCAATGTCAAGTTTTCGATGCAATGAAAACCTGGTCATCTCATGCTAGTTTTTCAATCAACTATGCTTCAATCTCAAATTCAACCCTAAAGAAAAATTCAAAAATTCTTTCAACAACTTTGAATTGGATTTCACTTTTGTTCTAGAAAATTAAGCACATTAGAAATGACTAGATCCTAATAAAAATTCTAGATGTGTATATATATATCTCAATCACTTTCAATACTTTGGTTTATTACTTGTCACTTCTCTTGAAATCTTGTTTGACCAAAATGGGCCTTGTCACATCATGGTATTAATGGTCCAAGCAAGCAGACAATATGGGATTTGACAATTCAGAAAGAGGGCATTTTAGTAAAACATCCAGACAAAAATGAGTGGGGGTGGGGGGGTGGGGGTGGGGGGGGCGTCCTTCGATTGAGTTACCTATGTGAAAAAATGATACTATAAAATTTCATACTATATATATATTTTATCAATTTCCTAGACTATACTTATCGATGTCACAACTTGTGTCGAGCCTATGAGGGAATATATCTGAGTGGAATTGAGAAGATCTGTCTCACTAGAGTGAATTCATTTCGAGAGCATTCTGTCAGTTTTTGGCGGCTTTCACTTTCAACCAGATATACGCGGAAAGAAAATGTCGGATTTCAACTTCCAAGTCGAAATACTCTAATTTGTCTGATCTCCCATAAAAGAGCCATAAAAAAAAATATCATAACGGCTCATAAAATCGATCTCTCAAAGTCAATTTTTCACATTCTAAATTACAAGAACCCTTTATTTCAAAATTAGCCACTAGCTAATTTTGACAATTCATTTCCCAAGTTAGCAATGGTTTAGTATATTTGGGCTTTCCCATACTCATTGGTCACCCAAGATGAGTTGGGCCTTTTAAATCCATCTGAAACCCAAAAAGAGAGAGCCCATACAAATGTAAACCCATTAAAAGTGGACTTCATAATAGGCCCACTTCAATAAACCCATTAGTTTCCAAGCTAATTTACGCAAATGTTCCCTTTTTAGGTTACAATTTAGATTTCGTTCTAATTTTTAAAAGTTATACAAATATATCAGTTGAGAAATTACCTTTCGGATGATGCTAGACTCGTACCTATTGTTTGTTCATATGTTACTCAATCGAATTATGGATAAAACATTAGACCATCGTCTAACAATTATAATGACTTACAAAATCTTTGATCGTGATAACATTTGCGAATAAATTACTCTTATAAAAGAAAAATTCTATTTTCAAGGCTCAAATTCGGCTCGAGAATCTTGATGAAAGATGAAGAACATAAGCAAACCTTCAATATTTGTTCAACTTTAGGTTTTGCAGTTTGTGTCGACCCTACGTTACAATTCTTTTTTATCTTATAAAATTTCTAGCTAGATGAACATTATTCTGCTCCCCCGTCAGAGTGATCTTTCTCTCTCATGAAATTGATATCTCACTTTTGAAAAAAAGTCCCAATATAGCGGTACACCTAGCTCCATAGTTGGGCTAGCCCTGATTAGAGGGCTATCAATCTATCAGACCCAAGACAATCGAGAATGTTATGTAAAAAATACCTAGGAGAATCCTATCCTAAAAGAAAAAGAAAGAAGAGTAGCAGCTAGCTTTAGAGTCGGAGTCGAAGTGAAGAAATTAGTTCATGCCATAACGATCAAAAGTTCAATATCATCCGCCTTCGAGGTTATTTTTGTAAAACACCCCCCAACTCAGCATAAAGGAGTAGTAAGCAATGACGCCACAGCCCTTTCCTAAAAGTCGGTTAGGTTCGTTTACTTTTTGGTTATAATATAAGGTCCAAAATAAACAGAAAATCCCAAAAAAATACATAAAATTCTCATTATTTCTTTAATTTTTTCCCATTTTCTTAATCAACCAAACTTCAATTCTTGATCATTCAGTATCTCTCTTCTCCAAACAGCAGGTAATATTAATTCTTTTTTTTCTCTTTCTTTTGGGTGATCTTTAGTTATTGTTTAATTTGTTCTAGGAAGAAAAGGGTGTATGTGTTTTTTGCTGTTTCAATTTTAAAATCTAAGATTTGTAAAAAGGATTGTGAGAGTTTGATCAATTTTTATTGATGTTAATTACTTCCTTTGTTCCATAAAGGATGAAGGTGTTGAAATAGAGAGTCATCTTATTTAATTCTTATTTTTTTGTGAATTGGATATCAAATCTCTTAATTTTTTGTTAAAGTAATATTTACTTTACATAGAAATGACATTTGTATAAATAGAGCAACTTTTTTCTCTATAAGAAGTTCCTTTGTTTTGTGTGATTTGACACGAAATTTAAGAAAAATTGAGAGAATTTGAAGTGACATTTTTTTAAACAGACTAATAAGAAAAGTAAGACAACGTAAATTGAAATAGAGGAGGTAGATGGTCAAAAGATTGTTAATTAGATAGAGGGATTACTTGCTATTTTGAGGAAATTTCTTCACTTTCATTTTGTTTCATGTTTAATATAAACAAAAGGGTAACTGAAAATGAAAAATTATGTCTATCCGCCTAAGCCTCGGTGGATAGAGTTACCCGATATCTCTGTTGGTAGCAGGAACCCATAGAATTAGTCGAGGTACGCACAAGCTAGCCCAGACATTAAAAAAATGAAAATATATGTAACTTATAGTTTCTTATAATCTGCCATGGAGAGCTATGTTTCATTTGTTGAGCTTGTTTGTATACAAATCTTATTGTTCTTCCTTTTTTTTTTCGCAGTAGGTATGGCCGAAGTATCTGGGATGTTTACGGTGCAACAAACAATAGGAAATGTGTTATGTTGCAAATGCGGAATCTCGATGCAGCCAAATGCTGCCAATATGTGTGCTAAATGCTTGCGATCCGAAGTTGATATAACAGAAGGCTTGCAGAAACATGTAGTGATTGTCCACTGCCCTGAATGTGATAGCTATTTGCAGCCTCCTAAGAGTTGGATCAAAGCGCAGCTCGAATCGAAGGAGTTACTCACTTTTTGTATCAAGAGGTTGAAGAATTTGAACAAAGTTAAGTTGGTGAATGCGGAGTTTATTTGGACTGAACCTCATTCGAAAAGGATCAAAGTTAAGCTTAAAGTCCAAAAAGAGGTACTAAATGGAGCGGTTCTTGAACAATCGTACATCGTTGAGTATGTTGTCCAAGACCAAATGTGTGAATCGTGTTCGAAGGTACAATCTAACCCTGATCAATGGGTGGCTGCAGTGCAACTTAGACAGCATGTTTCTCACCGAAGAACGTTCTTCTATTTGGAGCAGCTGATCCTTAAGCATGATGTTGCTAATCGTGCTATAAAGATTCAACAGTTGGATCAGGGAATTGATTTCTTCTTTGGCCATAGAAGTCATGCTTTGAAGTTTGTGGACTTTGTCAGTAAGGTGGTACTTGTTAGGACCCGAAACGACAAGCAACTCGTGTCTCATGATCATAAGAGCAATACCTTCAATTATAAGTACACATTCTCTGTAGAAATCAGTCCGGTTTGTCGTGAGGATCTGATATGTCTCCCTCCAAAGGTGGCAGCTAGTTTAGGAAATATTGGTCCTCTAGTGATCTGCACTAAAGTAAGCAACAATATCGCTCTATTAGATCCGTATACGCTGAGGCATTGTTACCTGGATGCTGATCAGTACTGGAGAGCATCGTTTAAGCCTTTATTGTCTAGTAGACAGCTCATCGAGTATGTGGTTTTAGACTTTGATGTAGTTTCTGAAGAAGTTAATATTGGGGGTTCGAAATATGTTTTAGCTGATATCCAAGTTGCTCGTGTATCTGATTTTGGGAAAAATGACACAATATTCTCCGTAAGAACGCATCTAGGCCATCTTCTAGACTCCGGAGACTATGCCCTCGGTTATGATTTATATGGAACCAATAGTAACGATATTGAGCTTGAAAAATACAAAGGTCTTGTCCTTCCAGAAGTGATACTGATTAGGAAAAGCTATGAAGAGAAACGCCAAAAGAAACGTGGGAAGCGTCGGTCTTGGAAGCTTAAGTCACTCAATATGGAAGTCGATAACTCCGGAAAGGGAAGAGATCAAGAACAAAAGATGAGCTTGGAGTATGAACAATTCTTGAGAGATTTGGAGGAGAATCCTGATCTGAGGTTCAACATATCATTGTATCATGATAAAGAATATCAACGATCAGAAACTACTTCTGTTGCTGATGGAGAAGATGTTCCTTCTATTCCTTTGGAGGAGTTACTTGCTGATCTTGATATGAGTGATATTCATGCTGAAGAAGATGACATAAGGGAGTGAACTGAAGACTCGTGATTTGGAACCGGAACTTGAAGTTTGCCTCCGAAACTTCCCTTGATGATGTTGTGCAAGTTAGTAGCTTCATAAATTTTACGTCTAGTATTTGTAGTACGAATACGAATTCTTGTTGTATTACTATAATGATGATCGTGATGGCTATTTCTATCTACACCATTTATTTGTTCCATTCTAAGCCTTCCCTTATTAATGTTTGTGTTTTTTTTTCATGGAGCTTATGCTTTGCTTTCTACTATGATTTTTCTATGTATTTACTGAATTAACAATTGGGAGACGAAAACAGAAGCTCAGTTAACTCATCAGAACTATCTTCAGAGGTCCCTTACGTACATATTAATATGATGGACACAACCTCGGTACCACATGATCTTTTTTTGTGTGTGTGTGTGTTTGGTGGATGGGGGGAAGGGGTTGCAACAGGTAAAAAAATCTAGTGCAGGATATAGCAGACATAATTGTACTAACATTCTATCCAGGATTAGATCTTAAGTTCCATAAAATGTGGTAGCTTCCTTTCAAACTCAAAAATATTCTTTACAAGTGGAGACTTCATCCTTTGTGCCCTTTAACCATATACAATCACACACTATATAGTAATCTTTCTGTTTGTTACTCTTCCTGTAAATTCAAGTAATCTTTCTGTGTATGTATATCTACTTCTGCTCTGTATATGTATATACTCAAAGAATGCACGAAAATCTTGTTAGAGTTAAGATGAGAAAACAACGCGCAACATGTTTTGCAGTGGCAAAGGCAATATTGCACAAATGTTAGAAAACACAGAAGGCTGCAGTTCTCTTTGAAACTTCTTCAATAGTTTGATCATTCGCTCGGTAGTTTCTTGAGTGGCTAAATTGTTCCCTGCCCATAGGACCTAGAGAAAAAAGAAATATAGAGAACTTTGAAATAGAGGATATCTTAATGGATATATGAAACTGGACAATTTCCGGTATAGATTAAACTGGAAAAACCTTTCATGAAAACAAACATTGACTACTAATAGGGTCACGGAAAAAAGTACCTCAGCAAAAATTGCTATTATTTGTGGTATATAAATTCCTTGAGGGCCAATAACTTTATCTGCTGACCTGAAAGAGTGAAGGCACAGTGCAAGCAATGAATAAGAGATGATGAAGATTTGTAATCATTGATAGTTTATTGCTATAGGAATTACTTACATTTCTGTCATTGAACAAAGCTGTTCGTTACTGATCTTAGCCTCATCCAGATTACACCTTATCGGTAAGTTGTAAAGCCAGACGTAGATAAACTGCAATGTAAATTTGTTTTGTCAATTATGAAAGACAAGAAAGTATATAATGTCAATAAACCCCAATTTATCAAAATAGTTCCCCAATATAACTCATTTCTACATGGACAAAACTGCAACTAAGAGAAGTAGTAAATTATTGATGGGTGTTTCTGTGTTCTGATATTATGAAGTGAAGTTTTCATTTAGCAATAACAAGATTCTGTAGCGCAAATTGGATGTGTTATTCATCAGGCTCAGATGACAGATGAAGTTGTTATAGATGAGGCAGATGAAGCATATGACACACTGCCGTATTTCCTTTTTTCATAACTGCTTTGACTTGCCTCATTTGAGCTGAGGAAACAACCTATCTACCCTCCCCAGACCCCACTTCTGGGATCACACTCTAGGTATGTTGTTGTTGTTGTTGTTGTAGATGAGGCAGATGAAGCATACCACACAAGTGGTGAAGCCAAAGAATAGACTAGTCGCACCCAGGATTGTGGTCTAGTGGTCATTGAAGTGAGTGAAAATCTATGCGAGACTAGGGTTCAAATCCCAGTAGAGACAAAAAGAAAACGCTAGGTGATTTATCACATGTGCTAGTGTGAGGTAGGATGTGCGTGCAAGCTAATCCTAGACACCTCGGAGACAAACAAACTAGTCTAAATTGACAGCAATGATATAGGGAGAGAATAATAAGAACCTCATAGGTGTAGATGCCTTCGGAGACAAACTGGCATAACTTCCCACATGCAGAAACAGCAGCCTCATATGCTGTGATGTTATCGGGGAGTTTCGCATCAGGATGCTCCATTACAGATTTGAAATAATTGAATATTACTACATCAAGATTAGAAGGCTAAGTCAGTGATGCTAGGGAGAAAAATAAACATCATACACATATTTTAATGCATAAAGCTACCTGCAGTATGAGACTTAAGGATATCTCCACCAAATTCAGCACAAATACCAATCGCAGTTGCAACTAGCTGAAAATTTAAAAACATCATATTTGGAGAATATACGACAGATTTCTTAGGGAAAGAACTACGGAAATAAGAAAATTAGAACCTGCTGAACGTCTGGATTTTTGTGATCGTTAACTTTAAGCAGGAGAGGTATCCACTCCTCATAGTATCTGCTTTTAAATACAAAATGAAGTTCAGACAAAGCAAAGTGCGGTTATCATGACTAATAAGACATTGAAGATCACATAAGGCTTGCCTGAATGCTTCTTCTCGGCACTGCTCAGCGACATTACGAAAAATGTGCACTACAATTCTTCTTTCTTCTGTATTTCTGTCTTTAGTAACGGGGAAATCTCAGAGGATTTGAGGGAAAAGTGATGTGTAAGGTCAGAAGTAACGGGGAAGTCTCAGAGGATTTGAGGGAAAAGTGATGTGTAAGGTCAAGGAAATTGTTAAAGTATCACCATAGGATTCTTCAAAAAACCGATATAACTAGCAACTTATATCAATTGTGTCACTTTTGATACATCAGTAGAAGGTTCATGAATTATCTGTATAGTATATCATAGTCACAGAGAGTAACTTACCCACATAAGTGATGCATAAGGCAAAAACTTGTCAAAAAGGGGCAAAAAATCTGCCTTGTACTTTTTCACCATAGTCCCAAGGCAAATGCCAATCTGTGTTCAGGAAATAATAGAAGAAATGAAAATAAGTATAAGATCCTGTTGAAAAGTATATTAGAAACTGCTTTAGGATAAAACACTAACGTTTCGACAAATAGTTAAGTGTTGCTCAGCTTCCTCTTTAACCAGTTCCTGATTATTGTGTTCTGTAGCTCTTTCCTCTCTTGCTGTTTTGTAGTATGAGCAAGTTGAGAGAACCTCTGATATGCCATCGACAAATTCTTCTTCTTCTTGTTTACTCAGACATGAACCGGGAATCTGTGAGTAGGTACTTTTTAGTGCAGAGTCATCAAATAGGCACAGGGGAACAAACATGGAGAATACTATACACAGAAGAATCAAAATGAGTTGTTGCTAAAAACATAGCATGTAAGAGAAGTGGGAAAAAACAATCAGCAATAACATGGCATATCCGATCGATGATCGTAGTGACATATGATTGGATAAAGAAAAGCTATTCTAAACAGTTTGTATTAGAATTAAGTTTTTAGAATGGGAGCTATAAATACATTTAGATATGGAGTCAAAAGTTTTCTTTAATTAAACGGATTCTTAATTTTCCAAAAATATTTGGATATTTATTTGCATTGAATACAAGCATTCAAAGCTCAAGAAAAAAAAAAGAGGCTCACCTTCATTTGAGTGTGCTTAGTTTGGAACCGAAATTCGCAAAGGCTCTAACCCTAGCCTTTTTCCCAACTCTTTCTTCGCTTATCATCAGGGCGAGGGCATCCTTTGAAAAACCTGATTCATCAGTTGACAGGTTTTTCAAAGAATGCCCTCACCCCGATGAAAAAGCAAAGCAAGAGTTGGGAAGACGGCTAGGTTAGAGCCTTTGCAAGTGAAATTTTGGTTGAGTTATACTCTCCCGCACGCCCAGACCTCGTTAAATAGACTGTGGACAATATAGTATGGGGGCCCAACATCGGTGAACAAAGAATTGGGATGGGCCCGACTCTGATACCATATAAAGATATTGCACCTGGGCCTAATTCAACCCCAAAAGGTAGCTTATAGGGTGAGGATTGTCCAAGTCCAAAAAAGGAGACCAATTGTCCATCCCTTTTCCGATGCGAGACTCTTAACACAAAACAAGCACACTCAAATGTAGGTGAGCCTCTTTTTTTCTTGAGCTTTGAATGCTCGTATTCGATGTAAATAAATATCCAAACATTTTAGGAAAATTGAGAATTCATTAAATTAAAGAAAAATATTGACTCCATATCTAAATATATCAGAAAAGGCGATGTAGTCCTAAACTGACATATATCTGAAAAAGCGATGTAGTTCTAATCTGACATATATCAGAAAAGGGGATGCAGTCCTAAACTGACTTTTCTAAATGCACAATCCGCGACGCCCTTTGGTTTCCTAAATGACTTACCTGAATGCATTCGTTGAGTGCCTCCAATAGTCTTGCCTGAATTTGTATCTTAGACTCCTGAAGAATGTAGCACTTCTTAAATGATCATCACTCGTATCATTATGATATTTATAAAACTTTTTGCTGCAGCTCTAGGTTAATTACCTTCTTTAATGCATCAAGCAAAGCCGGGATTATGGTGTCAAACAGATTTTGAAGTGGGGGTTTGCTACAACATGTTACAGGAAGCCCTTTCTTCATAGCAGATGCCGGTGATTGCAACAATAATGGCATTGCTACAGAAGCAAAAAATGCAATTTAGAAAACATCAGATAAAGCTCAGAATGCCTGAAAGGAATGATTTGACGCATCCAGAGATTTACCAGAAATGGCGGCCGTTCTTACTCCTTCGCTGAATTTAAAGGTAAGCATTGGAACCAAAGCACTAATAACCTGCATGAGTCATGATAGAAATCTTCATGTTCCTCTGTAAGTCTTAGAAAAGATTTGTTGTGATCTTTAATCATCTAGACAGACCTCATTAACACACAAATGTAGTCCTTCCTTCAACTCGAAGCAGCATAGCATATGACAAGCCAGTGCTTTTTCTTCAAGAAGTGCACTTCTTATTCCCATCTTGCTGTCCCCAACAGTGACTTTAATCATGCTACAGAAGATTGAAGACGTTCTCAGTCAAATTGTCCACATTCGACAAATGTATGAGAATTCAAAATTTTCTACACCCACAGCTAGTAGTAATACACATGACACAAGCATTTAAGAGAAGTTTCGTCTGAGTGCTATATGAAGAGCCAACCTTTCATCATCAGAATCATCTGTATCTGAATTATTAGAAACACTCAAATAGTTCATCAGCCGAACAGATTTTAGCACAAAGGGCATGGCCATACTCAGATAAGGAAGGAAATCTGCCCCCAAACACTTGCATAGTCTACCCCATGCCTGCAAAGAATTAGGTGTAAATTAGCCGCAAAAAAAAAGAAAAAAATATTATCACAAGATTCTAAATGTATCAACATACTTGTAACAAAAGGCTCCTCATTGAATCTTCTACCTCCATTTGAGTTTCTTGCAGTGAAATGAGTGCTGCAGCGACCTGAAGTGACATTGTTTGGTAAATGCAGTTTTAGAAGTAACGTGACGTTGATTGTTTCACACTGTATAACATGATTATTATTTTTTCAGTTTCTGCATAAGAACTGCATTTAAGTTAAGTTCTTGAAAGAAATTAGTATGTAGTGTACTCACCTTTTCAACATAATCAAGGATTGCTAGATTTCCAACAGCCATTGTAATCATAGTACTGCATTCCAAGGTTTTGGCAAGGAGCATGTGGATTGTATCTTTATTAGCAGTTACCAAGATAATTTTCAGATGAGGCATTACAGAATCGTATATGATTGCAGAGTCCTCCTGCAGTGTCCCAGGCACACAAGGTTTAGAATACCGAACACTGAAAGAGAGGAACAATCCTATAGCCTGAAAATAAAGTACCTGTGATGAGATAGCTAATGTGGCTAAAGTTGCCAAAGCTGCTTCTTTCATCATAGGCATTCCTCTCTGGAATATGCAGCAAGTTGCTTGTTAGAAGCTTATGCAATATGTCATTACTCTTTAGATATACGTGAACAAATAAATATGTCATAGATTTGAGAGAGTGACATACCTGTAGAAACACGACTAACTTATTCACTATCTTGAGCAGGTAAAATTTCAAGACATCTGAACTGCAATTGTGGCTGAACAACAGAATAGCTGAAGTTGCTCGTGTCTATTATAAGAGATAGTATTAGTATGTGAAGAGTTCAGATGCTCGTAAAGCTGAACATAGATTTACTATCTCTAACATTTGGCCAACCAGCAGAAGATGGTATTTAAACAATTGCTCTAACGGTGTCAATACATTAGCCAAATGACTATAGGTCAATGGTAGAGTTCAATAACTGCAACAGTGAAACTGAAAGTGCCTAGAAGGCTAGAAATACTATGACAGTAAACTCAAATAGCCTAGCTTTCTGCATATGTTAAAAGGATAGAGTAAACAAGATGTGAAGTACCTGCAACCTAGGATTGTCAAAATCATCCAATACTTGTATCAAAGCTGGAAGTAGCTGCTGATGATATTGCTCTTGAAAATGTTGGCTCAGATACTTTGATAGCTGACCAATTGCATGTATTGTCGCCCAACGTACTCGAGGGTGCTCATCATGGATTAGGTCCACAATAGTCTGTACAAGTCTCTCCATCTCCAGTACCAATATCTGGGAATTTCCATACACAAACTTAGCCCATATTTCACTTGCTAAAAGTACTCGTAGAGCTTGTGGTCCAAACATGTTACAACATTTATATGAATATAACATTTTTTTCAAATGGGGTCCGGGGAGGCCCGAGGGTACTGTGTACGCAAACCTTACCCCTACCTTGGAAGGTAGAGAGGCTGTTTCCGAGTATTACCTTTGAGCATCCTTCTGAAATCAGGCCAATTGCAGTAACAGCAGTGTGACGAGTCCTCCACTCTTGACTTCCCAAGAAGCTAGACAAGCAAGAAGGGAAACAAGGCACAATGACATTCCCCCCTAATGCAATAGCCAACCTATCCAAACTCTCCATAGCATAACTACACATACTTAACTCCCTTCATTTCCATCATCACAATTTGCATTTCCCCAACAAGGGTCATCTTCAATATACGCCAACATCACAATCAACACACCAAGCAACTTAGTAAACTCTTCGTTCGGAACCATCTGCATCATCCCACATCCACTCTCCCTATCTTCAGCAACAGTAACAACAAACTCTATAGCAAGTTGCCTTATCTTCTCCCTTAACCTCAAATCCTCAGCTAACTTCACCATACACTCCACACAGCACCGATTTGAACTTCAAAAAACGCGGTCTCTACACCAGCTAAAACAATCAAATCCTCAAGAAGACCACACACTAACTCTTCATCGCGAACTGCCACACAAAGCCATTATCACATACGCGAAAAGATGATGAAACTTACAATAACTTGCGGGGGTTGAAAAATACATGATCAATTTCATAGAGGCCTTAGCAGCAGCAACCCCACATCGATGATCATCCGATACAGCAAGCATAACATCCTTAAACCCCACGATCAAACGATCAACATACAACACGAAAACCTCAGGACATTTCGGTATCAATTCATTCCATAAAAACAGAGCAGCCATTTTTCTGTTCCAAGAATTCACACCCAAGTACTTCAACATAAAGTGCAACAAAATACCCCATTCATTTTTCGGAAAAAGCAAACACGCTAAACGCGATACACAAGAGGAACAAGCCTTGAGTATTTCATAATCTTTCTCAAGCCAAATCTTGAAATTCAAACTAATCTTTACCTCATTTCTTGTAGCTATGAATATATTACTCCAAAGGGATGGTAAAATATCGCGTAAAAGATCGTAACATAGAATACACGTAACATAGAATACACATAACCGATGATGAAGATGAGCAACGTTGAATTGTTTCAAGAAGTTTGTTAACCAATGTATTTGGGTAGTTTTTTATGGTGTAATTTAGTAGAGTCTTTGCGGGTTTACGGAGATTATCATCGTCGTTATGGAGGAGATGTAGGAGGTTGATAATCGGGTACGAGTTGGGTTCCAAGAGTTGTTTAGCGGATTCGGGTATGGTAGCCATGGAAACAGAGCTTGTAACAAAGGAAGGTAGTCTTTTTTGGCGGGGAATGGAAGTTCGAATATATATTGGACGGCTAGGATTTTATGATGCATATTTAATTGGAACTTAAGATTCTTTCTCCATACAAAAGTTTGTTGTTATTGATTGTAGTTTGTTGTAGTTTATA
Source organism: Capsicum rhomboideum (assembly GCA_031232105.1). NCBI lineage: Eukaryota > Viridiplantae > Streptophyta > Magnoliopsida > Solanales > Solanaceae > Capsicum > Capsicum rhomboideum. The sequence continues at coordinate 52,683,769 of CP124707.1, forward strand.
TAAGAGGGGAGCCCTTCGAGCAATGGTAAAGTTGCTGGCATGTGATCCGAAGGTCACGAGTTTAAGTCATGAAAATAGTCTCTTACAGAAATGCAAGGTAAGATTGCGTACAATAAATCCTTTTGTGGTTCGATCTTTTCTCGGCCCCAGCGCATATTGGATATGTTGTTATTGTTGTTTTTGTTGTGCATGTGATCCGAAGGTCACGAGTTTAAGCCATGGAAACAGGCTCTTGCAGAAATGCATAGTTGAATGAGTGACACTTGTTCTATTTAATTATTAAAGGCAGATTAGTCTAATTTAATTAGTATCTTAACCATAGTTAGAGAAATAGATTTTGTAAAAATACTCTTTTAACTTTGGTAAGAAAAAACTATTTCCCCACAAATTATATCAACTAATAATATCATTATTTATTTTACATCCAAGGACTAAATTGAACATCAACATTAGTAAAACTGCACCCACCGCCCCCTAAAACTTGAGTTTTTTAAGAAGAAGAAAAAATTAAATCCCATTCTTATTAGTAATCAATTTTTTCATTCAACATTAGTAAATCTTCATTTCAATTTTAATATGGTGCTCACTGGGGTTACATTTATTTATCTTTATAAACTTATCTATCTTTATAAAAGATTTAAATCACTAAATCAATATATATACACACACATCATATAAGAGTTCTGGGGAAGGAAGAGTATATGCAGGCCCTATCTCTACCTTGCGGAGGAAGAGAGTTTGTCTTCGCTGACCATCTATCATACATAAGAAACTAATTAGTAAGTGATTTCGGAGAGATCAAGCTTTCTGTAAAAACTTCTCCGTCAACACAGTCAGCTTGCAGCCATGATACAAATGGTCCACTGGATGTACGAAATACAGGCCCACCACTTGGAAAATGTATGCAATAGAATAGCAGTTCACCATCAGCAAACCTATATTTCGGTATGAATCTATGAATTGAGGTATCTTCTATAGTAAATAATGCACTCCAAGATTCCTTGACACCATAGTCTTTCAATACCCATAACTTCGAAGTTTCGAACCTCCCCAAACAATTAACAGAATGAACACATAGCATTCCGTCCAATACTGAAACGCCAACATAGATGATGCCCACAAGGGAGAATATTTCCTCCGGCAAGGGTATCTCTCCATACATTTCTTTTGTAATACCAAATGACACCAGAGAATACTCTCTTGGGCTACAGTCTCTTGAGCTACAGTCTCTTGAACTACCGATCCAATGAAATGCCTCGCGTACAAATGCCAAAGATTCAGTAAGAGACACCGCATTGCAAACACCATGAGGATGTTTATCGATTTTTCTCCAGGAACCACCTTTCAACACAAGAATCTCATTAGATACATCACAAATTCTAAGGATCTTATAGTCACCACTAGTTGAGTCATAACCAAATCCATAACGAGTAGACTTGTCTAATTCAAACTCTGGAGTGGGAAGTACTATTGATTCTCTTATGGAGGTGTTCCATAGCAAATGTATGGGTCGTCTATCAGTAATAATATCAGAAACTGAGACAACAACCAAGCCATCGCAAGCACACAGGGCTCTAAATAATGGTTTCGAGCTTAAAGGGTGAACAAGTTTTTGTGCATCCTCAGCCATTTGAACCGACGATAAAGGACAACAGTAGCTGGAAAATCTACTTTCATTCTGGCCCCAGAGGGTAATAAGGAATTTTTGGGAATTTCTGTCATTCTTGGCACGCTTGAAATGCTTCATCTTAAAGTAAGGATCGGAGATCAATGCATTCCATAATTTTGAAACACATTTGCATTGATGAAGAGATCGCACAGGTAACCTGCTAAGGATGATCATAATTATTTCCTCTTCGAAGTAAACTGCCGGGGCCTGATAGGACAAGAAAGAGTGATCAGACAATTTTTTTAAAGCATTCAAATATTAGATATTTCAACCAAGAGGTTAGAAAAGATTAACCTTCGATTTATTTATTTTTTTTCACTTCTATCTACCATTTACTAAGGAACAGTAAAATTGAATATTCCAAGTGGAGAAAAATGAAATTAATTGGCAATTAGTAGTTGCAACAAGTAAGCAACAGACGACCGGAACACTTTAGTACGTAGACTAAATTATCCCAAGATTATAATCCTGGGATTATAATTCCTGGACTATTTTATACCATATGGGAGGTGATATAATATAGTCCCATAGTTGATGGGTTATACCAAGACTAACTTTGGCATTAATTTTATACCATGTTTGGTTGATGGTGTAAATTAATCCTGGAATACATTTATACCATCAACCAACCATGGTATAAATTTTATCCATGAGATATCCCACCTTATACCTCCTACCAAATGACTCTTAAGTGAATTAAACATGGGAATACGCCTCTTAGACATAGCAAACGCCCCTAGAAATAAAATAGTTACATTTTCAAAACAAAAACACCTAGAAATAGAATCTAAGTCCAACCAATAACGATTAAACTCAATTGTAATAACACCATGAACTCACCTAATCAATAGTGCCAGTAATTTCTGAGTCACAAAACCATAGTATGAACTAATGAAAAAACAATGAAGCAGTAGTTTTTTCCCTAACAAGGATGAGAAAGAATTATATCAAATTGGTGTTGATAGCTAGCCATCCATCATAGCTTCCTTGGAAAATGTTACTATCTTTAATGCTAGTCATAACCTGGGGAAAATGTCCGAACACATGTAGAATCTACGTCCAACCAAAAACAATTGAACTCATTTGTAAGTAAGCAACACCATCAGAACTGACCTGATCAACATCTATGTGGTCTGTACGACTGTTTGATGGCTCCAATATGCTCTGCCCTGAAATTTAATTAAAAAATTGTGCTTGGTTATAGAGGAGGATAAAGCACAACAAAGCACAATATGTTAAGAATTCATCACCAACTTAATTAATATCTAAGATATTTCAAAGAAAAATCTAAAATATTCAAGAGTTGCAGAAAATCAAAGGAAGATCTCTAGAATGAGTGTTCACGAAATAAAAGTCGAGACATATTCTAGAAAGGGTAGTTCTAGAAATAAATAGCCGGAGCAACATTCTAGAATAGAGCAGTAAATACCCTTACCTAGATTCTTCCATCACCACCACCTATAAATAGTTGTGGTTCATTTGAGATGTAAGTGTGCTCAAATAAGTTGTACCGAGTAAGCAGTGTGTGCTCAAGCAAGTAAGCAAGCAAGAAGTGAATGATGAAGAGAAAAATAAGAGGGAGCAACAAAGAGAGTTGCTAGATTGTGAGAGCAAGAAAAATTGAGTATAAGAATTGTAAGACCGAAGCGGGTCTTCACGGTGGAATAATAAAGTTCAAATTGTGAGAAACTAATTGTGCTCAATAATTCTCAACAGAACAGAGAGAGGGCCCCTTGGTGGGCATAGTTAGAAGGTAGAAGCCAAGGGCGCATCTAAATGGAGGGTATGGGTTCACGTAAACCCAAGGTCAGTTTACTGATAAACCTATTATGTGGGAACCCAAGCGAAGTAGAGTGACATTGAACCCGTGGTAAGCATGCTTCCCAAGTTATGCCAAAGCCAACGGCTCTAAACACCCCCCACCCCACCGCACCCCTCATGTTTGAAATCCATAAAACCGATTTTCTCCTCTGTCCTCTCCTCTTGCCCGTCTCCTTTCCCAACTCCCAAGCACTAGTCATCACACAGATTGCTTAAACTATAAGGCATGTCTCTCCCTTTTTTTAATCTGTCTATTACTGAAGTTGTAAGTAATATAGACTGCAGTATTGAAACAGAAGTCCACATAACGATCAAAGTCGAAGTGTGAGCCTATTAGTGAAGCAATTTTTATTTTTTCTGATAACCGTGGTGTCCGGCCCTTGACTAAATCTATGGGATACCAGGTAACTCTGTCCACCAAGGTTAGGGCAGATGAGAAGAATCACTTAGTGTTTTTTGTCTCAGGAAGGGGTATTGATTTCATATCTTGTAGCGTAATCCGCAACCTCCTTAAGCTTCTATATAAGGTCATATCGTCGGTAATATATTATAGAAACAATCAAACAGCAAAAAGAAACTAGTAGAATAACGCTAAAACTAGAATACACAGGGAGCACTCCAAATTACCACCAAGCCTACCCCGCTGAAAAGTGATACCTTGCTCAATTACTTGCTAACCTTGTAGCGTAATCCGCAACCTCCTTAAGCTTCTATATAAGGTCATATCCTCGCTAATATATTATATAAACAATCAAGCAAAAGGGAAAAAACACACAAAAAGAAACAAGGGGAGCATGTATGTATACCTTTGCAAATTTGAAGGAAACGTCCTGATTTCTTCTTCTTCTTCTTCAACCTAGGTTATTTGATTTTATCCTTCTTGTTGCAATGTATTCTGGTGATTTTAACATCTGTAGCAAACTTGAAGATGGTAAAACTACATGGTTACAAATTACTCAAAGAGTGTTGCTAGTGAATTGCTAGTTGAGGTGGTGGGAATAGTATTTTATGCTATATTACTCGAGCTCAATTTGGGAAATTGTGCATGAGCATGTTGTTGAGGAGTAGGGAGCTTGTAGGGAAGTGTTTGAGTGATGCCAAGATAGATAACATTCAAATACAGGAAGGGGTTCTTGTTGGCAGATTAACTAGAATTCCAAAAGTTCAGCAGCTCTTGAAGGACCGTTTCAATGAAAAGAAGCTCTACACGAGTATAAATTTGGATGAGGATATGTCTCATGGTGCAGCAGTTCTATATGCAATCCGAATCCGGATTGGTAAAGGAGATGAAAAGGTTCAAGAATTGCTACTAGGTGATGTCACCCTGATAGATCTTGCCCTCGAAACGGGTGGCGGAATGATAATTGTATTAATTTCCCGAAATGCTACAATTTCAAACACCAATGGTTCAGCTAGTTTAAGGAATGGGGCTGCAATAGTAAGAATAATGGTGTATGATTTATCTTTCACTTTTGACCCCGGTGGTCTAGTGATTGGCCTGGAGAACAAAATTGTTGGATTGCATTTCAAAAAAAATGCAACATTCCAATAATTTATATCAGCACACATGCATCTTCACTGGATCATTCTTGACGAAGTGTTGTTACTTGAGTGATTCTAGAGTACCCTTGATGTCTTTACATCAAATGATTATCGAGTCAAGCTGGAAAGTGTACTCATATCAACAAAAGGTGGAAACTGAGATAATTTTTAAGCAATGGCGCAAAGATTTTGGATGGGACACATATTATCCATCGTTTCTACAATTGCTACACTCGATCTCCTTGTTCACATGAGGAGGATTATGACTTCTTAAGGGTCAAGTTCTCAGATTTTGATGCACATCCTTGAGGTCAAGGATGTTTTGAAGAAGGGGGGGTGTAATGACCTTCACGGAAATTCAAATAAAAGAAAACACGAAAGGGCAAAAGGGTAAATTCTAGGAAGAATGGAGGGCCGAGATTAGATGATGAGGCTTAACGGCTGAAATCAAGGCTGCTGAGAATAAAGGACACGTGAATAGGAGGGAGAAGGATTATGAAAATGACTGTTAACAAACTCTCAACTGCCTCTCCTTCTATTTCCTTCTGAGTTCTTTTCTCCTTTCTAATTCTTCTTCATCATCTTGTCTGATTTCAGATTTGTATCTCAAGCTTTGTCAATGGCAATTCATTTATCTTAATTTCTTTTATAAACGTTCAATTTATGTGTAATTCAGTTCCAATTTCGTTAATAGAAAATCTGTCCCAAAAATCACTGTGTTGTTTTTTCTCATTTTACTGTGACAAAATTTGAGTTGAGATCATTACAGAGTTCAGCTAATACTAGGAAATAGAAAATTTTGTTCTTGTATTATTTAGGACTAAAAATCCCATTTATACATTAATTAAAAAAAATGAAATCCTAAATAAATTTGGTTTCCTACTCCAACTTTGAATTATTATTCATGATATAAAAACAAAACTAAAAAGTTGTTGGTTCTCATGTGTATTTACTTCAACGTGAAAGTGAAATAATTGGAAAAAAATGAGGTATGTGGAAAGAGAGGACAAGTTTTGTAATGTTGTATGCAGTAACAGTCTGGTTTGAAAACTGCGATGGAGAGTCATGCTGCCAAGAAGGCGAAAACATCATGGCGTTATGAGGCTGCCATTTCTACCAGTGGGAAGTTAAATCAGTTTGTCTAGTACACCAACAAACGCTCATCTGAAATATACGTCTTCATATTGGTTATTTATCGACTGACATAGTAAGAATGTTCTCGTCTCAGTTTATACAATCACTCACCAACTGTTTTTTTGCAAAAGGCAATTCGTCAAATTTCATCAAATAAAAAATTAATTAGTCTATCAAAAAGTTTAAACATGTCCAGCCACAATCCTTATAAGAGTACAAGATTGTAACATAATTATTGGAAAAAGAAAAGTGCACCGATCATACATAACACACAACACAACACTGAAATCCCACAAGTGGATTCAGGGAAAGATAAAGTATACGCAAACCTTATCTCTAACTCGTGGAGGAAGAGAGCTTGTGTTCGCGGATCATCTATCATACATAAGAAACTAATAAGTAAGTGATTTCGGAGAGATCAAGCTTTCTGTAAAAGCTTCTCCGTCAACACGGCCGCCTGCTTGCAGCCATGACACAAATGGTCCACTGGATGTACGAAATACAGGCCCACCACTTGGAAAATGTATGCAAAAGAATAGCAGTTCACCATCAGCAAACCTATATTTTGGTATGAATTTATGAATTGAGGGATCTTCTATAGTAAATAATGCACTCCAAGATTCCTTGACACCATAGTCTTTCAATACCCATAACTTCGAAGTTTCGAACCTCCCCAAAAAATTAACAGAATGAACACATAGCATTCCGTCCAATACTGAAACGCCAACATAGATGATGCCCACAAGGGAGAATATTTCCTCCGGCAAGGGTATCTCTCCATACATTTCTTTTGTAATACTAAATGACACCAGAGAATACTCTCTTGGGCTACAGTCTCTTGAGCTACAGTCTTTTGAACTACCGATCCAATGAAATGCCTCGCGTACAAATGCCAAAGATTCAGTAAGAGACACCGCATTGCAAACGCCATGAGGATGTTTATCGATTTTTCTCCAGGAACCACCTTTCAACACAAGAATTTCATTAGATACATCACAAATTCTAAGGATCTTATAGCCACCGCTAGTTGAGTCATAACCAAATCCATAACGAGTAGACTCGTCTAATTCAAACTCTGGAGTGGGAAGTACTATTGATTCTCTTGTGGAGGGGTTCCATAGCAAATGTCTGGGTCGTCTATCAGTCATAATATCAGAAACTGAGACAACCACCAAGCCATCGCAAGCACACATGGCTCTAAATAATGGTTTCGAGCTTAAAGGGTGAACAAGTTTTTGTGCATCCTCAGCCATTTGAACCGACGATAAAGGACAACAGTAGCTGGAAAATCTACTTTCATTCTGGCCCCAGTGGGTAATAAGGAATTTTTGGGAATTTCGGTCGTTCTTGGCACGCTTGAAATGCTTCATCTTAAAGTAAGGATCGGAGATCAATGCATTCCATAATTTTGAAACACATTTGCATTGATGAAGAGATCGCACAGGTAACCTGCTAAGGATGATCATAATTATTTCCTCTTCGAAGTAAACTGCCGGGGCCTGATAGGACAAGAAAGAGTGATCAGACAATTTTTTTAAAGCATTCAAATATTAGATATTTCAACCTAGAGTTTAGAAAAGATTAACCTTCGATTTATTTATTTTTTCACTTCTATCTACCATTTACTAACGAACAGTAAAATTGAATATTCCAAGTGGAGAAAAATGAAATTACTTGGCAATTAGTAGTTGCAACAAGTAAGCAACAGACGACCGGAATACTTTAGTACGTAGACTAAATTATCCCAAGATTATAATCCTGGGATTATAATCCCTGGACTATTTTATACCATATGGGAGGTGATATAATATAGTCTCATGGTTGATGGGTTATACCAAGACTAACTTTGGCATTAATTTTATACCATGTTTGGTTGATGGTGTAAATTAGTCCTGGAATACATTTATATCATCAACCAAACATGGTATAAATTTTATCCATGGGATAACTTAAACTTATCCATGGAATATCCCACCTTATGCCTCCTACTAAACGACCCCTAAGTGAATTAAACATGGGAATACGCCTCTTAGACATAGCAAACGCGGCCAGAAATAAAATAGTTACATTTTCAAAATAAAAACACCTAGAAATAGAATCTAAGTCCAACCAACAACGATTAAACTCAATTGTAATAACACCCTGAACTCACCTAATCAACAGTGCCGGTAATTTCTGAGTCACAAAACCATATTATGAACTAATGAAAAAACAAGGAAGCAGTAGTTTTTTTTCCTAACAGGGATGAGAAAGAATTATATCAAATTGGTGTTGATAGCTAGCCATCCATCATATCTTCCTTGGAAAATGTTACTATCCTTAATGCTAGTCATAACCTGGGAAAAATGTCCGAACACACGTAGAATCTACGTCCAACCAAAAACAATTGAACTCATTTGTAAGTAAGCAACACCATCAGAACTGACCTGATCAAGATCCATTTGGTCTGTATGACTGTTTGACGGCTCCAATATGCTCTGCCCTGAAATTTAATTAAAAAATTGTGCTTGGTTATAGAGGAGGATAAAGCACAACAAAGCACAATATGTGAAGAATTCATCACCAACTTAATTAATATCTAAGATATTTCAAAGAAAAATCTAAAATATTCAAGAGTTGCAGAAAATCGAAGGAAGATCTCTAGAATGAATGTTCACGAAATAAAAGTCGAGACATATTCTAGAAAGGTTATTTCTAGAAATAAATAGCTGGAGCAACATTCTAGAATAGAGCAGTAAATACCCTTACCTAGATTCTTCCATCACCACCAGGTATAAATAGTTGTGGTTCATTTGAGATGTGTGTGCTCAAATAAGTTGTACCGAGTAAGGAGTGTGTGCTCAAGCAAGTAAGCAAGCAAGAAGTGAATGATGAAGAGAAAAATAAGAAGGAGCAACAAAGAGAGTTGCTAGAGTGTGAGAGCAAGCAAAATTGAGCATAAGAATTGTAAGACCGAAACGGGTCTTCACTGTGGAATAATAAAGTTCAAATTGTGAGAAACTAATTGTGCTCAATAATTCTCAACAGAACAGAGAGAGGCCCCCTTGGTGGGCATAGTCAGAAGGTAGAAGCCAAGGGCGCATCTAAATGGAGGGTATGGGTTCACGTGAACCCAAGGTCAGTTTACTGATAAACCTATTATGTGGGAACCCAAGCGAAGTAGAGTGACATTGAACCCGTGGTAAGCATGCTTCCCAAGTTATGCCAAAGCCAACGGCTCTAAACACCCTCCACCCCACCCCTCATGTTTCAAATCCATAAAACCGATTTTCTCCTCTGTCCTCTCCTCTTGCCCCTGTCTCCTTTCCCAACTCCCAAGCACTAGTCATCACACAGATTGCTTAAACTATAAGGCATGTCTCTCCCTTTTTTTTATCTGTCTATTACTGAAGTTGTAAGTAAAATAGACTGCCGTATTGAAACAGCAGTCCACATAACGATCAAAGTCGAAGTGTGAGCCTATTAGTGAAGCAATTTTTATTTTTTCTGATAACCGTGGTGTCCGGCCCTTGACTAAACCTAAGGAATACCAGGTAACTCTGTCCACCAAGGTTAGGGCAACTGAGAAGAATCACCTAGTGTTTTTTTGTCTCAAGAAGGGGTATTGATTTCGTATCTTGTAGCGTAATCCGCAACCTCCTTAAGCTTCTATAAAAGGTCATATCTTCGGTAATATATTATATAAACAATCAAACAAAAGGGACAAAACACACAAAAAGAAACAAGGGGGGCATGTATGTATACCTTTGCAAATTTGAAGGAAAGGTCCTGCTTTCTTCTTCTTCTTCTGTTGGCGAATAAACTTAGGAGGCGCTTCTCTATTTCTCATACAATATTTAGCCTAAATTTTATTTGCAATGGAATACTTCTTCTTCACTATCATCATCTGCTGACCATGGCAATTGGATTTCCTCTGCTGTATCATATCATCCATAATTGCCATGCTACACTTTCTCTGATGATTGAGAAAGACTCCGTTTTTTTTTTCCGATTTGGACACCAAAAAGCTCTATCTTTTTTCGCAATTTGGACACAAAAATACTCAGTTTTTCTTCTCAATTTTTTTTCCCAATTTGGACACAAAAATACTCAGTTTTTCTTCAATTTGGACACGAAAAGACTTGGTTTTCCCCAATATGGACATGAAAAGACTCAGTTTTCTTCGATTTGGAGTCGAAAAGAGACTCAGTTTTTCTTTGATTCGGAAAGAAAAAACTCAGTTTTTCTTCAATTTGGACACAAAAATACTCAGTTTTCCCCAATTTGGACATGAAAAAAATCATTTTTCTTCGATTTAGAGATGAAAAGACTCAGTTTTCTTCGATTTGGAATGCCAGCTCGGGTCATCGGATTGCCCCAACAATTATCCCAAGGTTTGACCTCAACAAAAATTTTGCGAGTGTACATACGTCGGTTGGTTTGAGTGTTTTTATTAAAAAAAGGAAAAAAAATCAAATCAATCATATCTATTTATTAAATCTATAAATTAATATAAAATTAATTTTTATGGTTTAAATTTTGATCAATTTTTTTTATAATTTTTAGTGATTGTAAACAAGATCAAATATATGCTAGTGAGAAACAATAATTATGAAAAACGAAGAGTAGTTAAATATTAAAAATTAATAAAATTAATTTAAAAAGTATTTATAAATTAAATTATAATTAATATTTTTTATGTATAAATATTCATAAATCATATATATATATATATATGTTCGATTTGACTTTTCTTTGGTTAATATCAAATTAAATCAAGAATGATCGGGGGGGGAGGGGGGGTTTTCCAACGCCAAACCAATCAAACCAAACCACAAGTCAATTTTTTTCTCGATTTGATTTGATTCGTCAGTTCGATTTGACCTGACGGTTACACCCCCAGGAACAACTATGTATCTATAATATATTAAAAGTGTGAAGACCCTTAAAAAAGTGATTTAAACTTTTTGCCCTTCATTAAAACACTCTGTAATAGACAAAATCATCTTTTTACTATTTTTCCTAATATTTAAAGTTTAAAACTTGATTAAATTTTATGTATTCGCCTTAAGTAGGATACATTTTCACTTTGGGTTCCTTTTAGGTTTGGGAGTCTTTATGTTATTAAAAGCCTTCAAAAATAAAGAATCCTTAAAAATAAACCTACAAATACAGACGCACGCTACACAATTTCTCTGCCTAAGGGATTCGTGGTTGGATCTATATTTGATTTTCTTGTGTCCCAGTCTATTAATGTTCACTTCAATAGTGTTTTCAATAATTTTCTCTAAATCAAGGTTATGTTGGGGTTAATATTTTGCAGGAACATTGTTGATGGACGAGTGGATTCTCTTGATTCGTTTTCTGTAGGTGTTGATTGTTAACTTATCACGTGGTGAATAGGTGAGTGTCAAGAGTGGCTATGGTTTTTTTTATGTTATGCTGCAACATTCTAGAAAGCAATCCGTTTCTAATAACAATGTTAATTTCAGACCCTCAACTCATTGGCTCTTGTTTTTGCATTCCACCACTATAAATCCACTCTGTTTTATGTGATGGATGAGATAGATGCTACTTTGAGTATCTTCTTTTTCTGTTTGTTGCATTTGGCTAATAAAGATCAAGCTACCAATATTATTTTCATGCTTTCTTTGTGGTTTTCTTGTGCGTCTCAGATTTGAAGAATGTCTCGATCGTGGACCATTATGTCAGGAACAGAACAAAGGATGCACGGTTCATAATAATAAGGTATTGTATTGACGTATGTTAGATTCACTTAAACAAGCACTTAAGTCACGATTTCAATTTTACTGCCATGCTTGTGCTACTTAAAGATTATAGACACTTATACGAAACTTGGATCTGAGTTAATGGGTGGGAATAAGCTTTACTGTAATAGCGACGATCCTAATCTTATTTATTGGTTCATATACAACTGACAGGATTAAAACGGCATCTACAGATTAGATAGTTAGGTATGTGTCTATCTATGTCATGTATATATAAAGTGCTCCTTATATTTTTTTCACATAGTATTTACTATCACGTGGATTATTGGAAAAAAAAGTCACTTAATTTGAGTGTAATCTCATAAAGCGAGGTTCAGAAAGAATAAAGTGTACGCAGATCTTACCCTTATCCTGGAGGTAGAAAGGTTGTTTCTAACAGACCCTCACCCACCCAATACGAAAAAGAATGCAGAGATAACAAACTAAGAAGAGCTAAAAGAACAGCTTCTGAGCAGGTGATGGAGGTTCCGTGAAAGGAGAGCTTGATGAGGTTAGAGTATCAGGTGATACCGTGCTTTCTGTGGTTCCTTTGCCTTTATCAGCTAGCTTTGCTCCTTGAAGGTTAGTTAAAAGAGTATTCAGAAAGGACTGTGTGACTATTTTTACATTACTGATGTATGAATCTACAAACATCTGACCTTTAGTTGTGATACTGCAGTAAATGGATGCAGCTACTTTTAAAGACTTTAGCAGTCATGGATGGCATATAGGGGTGGTGAGTATTCAGTCATGAGCGTTGTTCTCGAGTTTCCCCCACCTCACATCAGTCTTCATAACTTCTTTTGGTGTTATTGTTACTAACTGCTAATTAGAACTTGATTTGAGTTTCTGCAATTTTGACAGTCAAATTGTTTCCTTCACATATATTTCTTGGCAGAACAATTTACAATCTTGTTTTTGTTTAACTGATGATATCAGATATTTGATATCTAAATGGAAATCAGATTCTTATCTTGCAGCCAACTTCACCAAGAAAGAAAGCTTAAAGAATTCAGTTTAAGTGGTAGTTCGACACCTCCATATGTGTAGATAGACACCACCTGAACTCATTCTCAGACTGTAGTTTAGATACTTATGTTGCAGGTGTATATGATTCATTTGTTTACCAGTGATAAGTGTTGCAAAGTTTATAAGTATTTTTTTTTTTATTTCGATAATATGCGGTACTAATTTTTTAAAGGCAACACGATGATATCTCCAAGTAAATTTGGAGACAGGTCTTGAAAATTTGGTTCGTTTAGGTTTGATCAACTTTTTAAGGAGTATTTGTCGAAGGAAAGTAAATTTCTTAAGTTTCTTGGTTTTATGTGAAATCCACTTTCATGGGTCATGGAAGTTGTCGCAGTAAGTTGACTATACAATTTTACCGGAAGACTTTGAGAAGCAGCTAGCAAAGATCGATATCAGACTAAAAGCAGACTACAAATCTCACTTCATATTGAGATAGCTAATTAAAAAAAGTTGAAGATACTTATCTTCAGAATTTAATTCCTCAAACCTCCAAGGTACACCTATTGTTAATTAAAGACTTTAGAATAGTGTGATAAACATGTGCATAGAAAGTTTAAAATGTTTTAGAAGTCCAAACGATTCAGCCAGTTTCATTAAACTTTCCGTGTTTATAAAACGTTTCCCAAAAGAATCATCCCAAAAGTCTATGATATGGTCTAATGATGAATGAAGTGTGTTGAGAATTATAAGGTTTCACATTCAAATCCCACCAGATCGAGTTACAGGCACCCCGTGAAACATCACGGTTATCAAAAAAACATTTGGGACCTCCACCATTTATTATCTCTAATGAATGTAGTATGAAAAAGGTGATCTTCCTCGAGACCAACTTGATATATCAAAATCAAATACATCACAGGGAGGTTCAAATCATCCTATGTTCTCGAATCACCGAAAAAATTTAGGAAAGAAGAATCAATAGAATACTACAAAGTTATATCACAATCTTGATACATAAATTACTTCTGTTTATTTGTTTTGTGATTTGCAATTTACTTTTTTGTATAGTTTATTTTGTAAATTTGTGTTAAACTTCTCATTTATTTGAATACGCAACATACACGTGCAACGCACGTACACTTAACTAGTAAACTAAAATAGTTCTCCACTATAAAAATTTCGATACAGAGTATTTCCATTTATTATACTAAAAAACCGCATTAAACTAGGAAATAAAAAATTTACTGCTGCATTATTTAGAACTAAAAATTCTATTTATTTAGCTATTAATTACAAAAAAAAAATCAAATTTTAAATAAAATATTTCCTGCTTTAACTTTAAATTATTATTCGAGATTTTAAAAATAAAAAGTTGCTGGTTCAACAAGTCTTCATATCTGAAGTCTGATCTTGAATATCAAAATCATTCTTACATATCAATTTTTTATCATTAAGGTAATATTTCTAGCACAATGTTTTGTCAATGGACATAAAAAGGTCTCGAAAGTCTGTTCCCTCATGAGTTTTGAGTCGTGAAATCAGACAGTGATGCTAACGTTATTAGGGTAGGTTGTTCCTCTTCGTGCACCGAGCTGCCTTTTTAGCTTTTTAGCATTGAAACTGTAAGTAGTGGCAAGGGTAACTATTGGTCAATGTATAGGTGCAACTACATTATTACTGAAGCGGACAAGGTAGGACGTGTGTGGCAGATGATGAGACAAAGAAAACACCAGGTAATCTATTGAATGAGCTAGCATGAGGTAGGACATACATGCACGAACAAACTAGTCCAAATTTACAGCAAAGTATATATTATATATATATTATCTAAACATCTGATATAACAATAGAACGCATTAATCATTCCTAGAACTTCTGACAGCTTCCTCTTAAAAGCAAGCTGTTGGCTTTAATCTATGTTGCCAAAAACCGCTTATCTTCTTTCTTTGCTGCTTCTTTTTACTTCATTTAATAGCTGATGGTGTGCCTTCAAATGACCGGCTGTTTCTGCTTCAGAATAGCAAGAATAGCCTTTAGGCGCTCTAAGGTTGCAGCATTTTTGGCTGTAGCAACAGCAAGCACTTGCCGCACCGATTCAGATCTGGCTATGGCAGCCTCAAGGAGAGTAATTGACTCACAAACTTTTGCCCGACCCTTAAACTGATCCCTAGTCATTCCCTTATACTTGGAAGAAGCATCCTAAAGAGATTAAACATAAAGATCAAACTTCCGAAATCGTAAAAAGTAGTAGGAATTGTAAAGTGAATAATACACTTACCCTCCTTACTAAATAGACCTTGGTGTTGGACTTGGACTTCTCCTCAACAGTCTGGCCTTCATCCACACATTTCCCCTGGACTTAGTCTCCCTTGACTTCAGCACTCTTTTCAAGGACTTCAGCACTCTTTCCAAGTTGAAAAGCAGAACAAGGGGAAATCTGAGGGTGTTTTTGACAAAGGGGAGGATGATGATGACAAAGGGATTGGAGGTGATGAGAGTAGGCTGGATGTTGAAAAGAGCCCTATGAACAAGGGGAACTTTGGGGATCAAGGAATTGAAGGTGATGAGAGTAGGGTGGATGTCTTAATGAGCCCTAAGAAGAAGGGTAAATGTGGGGTTTTTTTTTCTGGGACGGGTGATGAAGATGGTGTTATATAGGTTGGCCTTTTAACATTTATTTTGATGAAGACAATGATTATGAATTAGCACTTTATATAACTCATTGCTTGCTACTGAGGGTGGTTGTTTCCCCCTTTTGCTAGAGGAGTTTGAGGACTTTATCAAAGATGGGGGGAAATGAATGGAACGAAAATATGCGTGACTTGATTGTAGCAAACTTGATGTCTTTGAAGTATGTTTTTTTTCCTCTTAGATATTGTTATTTTTTCTTATTTTCGTTATTTTTATTGTTCCCTACATGTCATTAAGGGATGTTGCTGAAGATCTAGAAAAATATGTTGCGAATACGGAAGGAAATGCAAGGGATGTTGCTGAAGATCTAGAAGAGAATGTTGCGAATGCTGAAGGAAATGCAGTGGATATATGGTATTTTTCTTCCCTCTTAGCTGTTGTTACTGTATTCCTTTTCAAGGACTTCAGCACCACTAGAGGACATGTAACATTCAGTAAAAGTAACAAAAAAAAAAAAGGAATACAATAACAGTTAAGAGGGAAGAAAAGTACCATATATCCACTGCATTTCCTTCAACATTCACAACATTCTCTTCTAGATCTTCAGCAACATCCCTTGCATTTCCTTCCATATTCGCAACATATTTTTCTAGATCTTCAGCAACATCCCTTAATGACATGTAGGGAACAATAAAAATAACGAAAAAAAGGAAAAATAAAAATATCTAAGAGGAAAAAAACATACTTCGAAGACATCAACTTTGCTACAATCAAGTCACGCATATTTTCGTTCCATTCATTTCCAATCTTTGATAAAGTCCTCAAACTCCTCTAGCAAAAGGGGAAACAACCACCCTCGAAAGCAAGCAATGAGTTATAAAGTGCTAATTCATAATCATTGTCTTCATCAAAATAAATGTTAAAAAGGCCAACCTAACACTTCAACACCCGTCCCGTCAAAAAAAACCCACATTTACCCTTTTTCTCAGGGCTCATTAAGTCACCCACCCTACTCTCATCACCTCCCCAAAGTTCCCCTTGTTCTTAGGGCTCTTTTCAACATCCAGCCTACTCTCATCACCTCCAATCCGTTTGTCATCATCACCCTCCCCTTTGTCAAAAAACACCCTCAGATTTCCCCTTGTTCTGCTTTTCAACTTGGAAACCAATGCGCCTACAATTCAAAACAAATATATGAAAAGAAAATAGGGGAAAAGAGAAACAGAAAGATACAATACAACTATGAATAGAAACTAAAGAAAAAGAAATCGAAATATACACTAAGATCGCACCCTACCTCAGGTCATTCAACCGATCGAATATCAACATATTTACATCAAAAAGTCGTTCTACTTTTTTGATAAACGAATCCACTTCAACACGAACAGCCTCTATATCCCGATTTTTAGCAAAAAAGAGAATCTCAAAGTCACCGATGGTCGCAGCATTAAAAAACTTAGTGAGTGGACAACCACAACAAACCTTATTAACATCAGGGTCGATAACCCAACAAGGGTAACATGGAACGCCACATCACAAAATTTCATTAGGGAAAATGGGCTTGGGCAAAGGCTTGGATTTAACCCAAAATTCCCTCAAATGATAGGGTATGTTTTGTACCCTTCGTTTAAGCAAAGCTAAATTCTCACCAAAATAGGTGTGGTACATTTCCAAAAACTGCTCAGATTTTTCTTTGGGATCATTCAATTCACAATCAGTACCACAAATACCTTTTCCAAAACTACACAGAGATAGCAACTCGTACTCATGTCCAATTCTGTTTGGAAAAAGCTACAAAAGTAAACAAAAATTAAAATGAACAAAGATAACAATGAAATAGCACAAACTAACAATGAGAAAGTAGCATATAAACAATGCCATTAAAATCTGCTGCTCCATGAAATGAACTTGAAAATCAGGCAAATAATAATTTTCAAAAATTTACCAGATAGTGTTCAGAGATTGGAAATGAATAAACCGTAAATCGTGGTCAGAGAGTGGGAAACAGTAAACCCTAAATCGTGTTCAGAGATTAGGAAAGAGATCAGCCAATTCACAATGCGTACAATAAATATCTTTTATAAGACTACACGAATAGCATCTCGTACTCATTGTCCAAAGCTGTTTGAAAAAAGCTACAAAAGTAAAGAAAAATTAAAATGCAGAAAGACTAACAATGAGAATGTAGTATAAACAATGCAATAAAATTCTGCTCCATGACATGAACTAGAAAACAACATAACAAATACTCAGAAGGTCCAATTACATGAACTAGATATGGCATAAACTAGAAAACAACATAGCAAATAACTAGATGAACCCTTAATAAAAAATCAGGCAAATAAACCACTATCAGCCAAATATTATAACTGTATCATGAAACATCAACATTATCTACTCTACACTAAACTTAAACCATACAACAGATGTACCCTAAGCAAAAAAATCAGGCAAATAAACCACAATCAGTCAAATATGATAACAGAATCATGAAACATCAACTTAATCTACACAAATTTTTGTAAAAAAAATTAAAACATACAACACAGAAGAACCCTAAACAGAAAAATCAGGCAAATAAAACCACCTATCTATAAATAAGATGTAAGAAAGATTTAGAAACTGAATTATTTTCAAAAAAATTACCAGATCGTGATCAGAGATTGGGAATATATAAACCCTAAATCGCCGTCAGAGAGTGGAAAACAATAAACCCTAAATCGTCGTCATCGGGTAAGAGAGTGGGAAATAATAAACTACTACTAATATTTATAGTGTCCCATGTGGGTCGGATATTGGTTTGGGCTTGGAAATTTAAGTTTGGGTATTTTAAAATGAAATGGGCAGTAGAAACTCATTTGAAATTTCTGTCAATGGGGAAAGACGTGAAAAAATAAAAAAGAGAATACATATTGAAGAAAATAAAATACTATCATCTATGTTAGATAGAAATTCAACAATCAAAAAATTAGGTCTATATTAAAAATTAAACCATCATTCTATAAGAATACATACAACAATAGATCTAGGAACAATTGAAACAAATTGAAAATTAAACAATCAAAAAAATCACCATAATTCTGATTCATAACAAAAAAATACTTAAAGACATAAACAAAATTTAAACTATATAGATAACAAAATAACTTTATCTAATATATGAATAATAGAAATTTGAGTTAGGCAAAGAGAGAAGATGAACAACTAGAATTGACAATCAAAAAATGTGTCTATAAATCAACAAAATCAAATTGAATAAACACTCAAATAACAAAATATATAAAGTTCGAATGGGGGAATCTTGCCAACACAATTCAAAGAATCACAAACAAAGACTTGCTATAGATCTAAATTCCATATCAAAAAAAACAATTTCCATGAAATTGATACGAATTGATATGCAATCCAGATCAATAGGAAGCTTTGAGAGAAGAATCAAAATCAAAGAAGTATGGTAGATGGTAGTTTGTTTGTTTGTTTTTCTTGATAAGAGGGAGTTTTCAACTTTCAAGAGAGGACATAAATTAGATAGAGAAAATAAGAGGTTGCGAATGTGACTGCGTACTTTAATATATATAGGAAAATCTTAGGTTTTCTGATAAAGTAGATCTCTAGTAGAACTCACGTGAAGGTAAAGGCCACATAAGCCATTCAACGGTCAAACAACTTATTTTTATTTTATATTTTTGAAATATTAAAAGAGATAAAAAAAAAAGGGAAAAACAATTAAATTGAAAAAGGAAAGAATAATTTACGGATCAGATCTCTAAATTACTAAATATACATATCAAATTAACCCATGAATAATGCAATTACTATTAATTATCGAATTATTAAATTTGGTGGAAAAGTAGTGATTTCAGTCAAGTACTATATTCAATGAAATCTTACAAATGAGATTTTGGAAGGATAGGGTGTATGTAGACCCCTATCTTATGGAGTTACAGAGGTTGTTTCTGAATGATCTTCACATCGAGTACAACAAATCAAAGTATATATGAAATAAAAAAACAACATTTAAGATAATATAGCAACTAATAGCAAAACAAACAGTAACAACAACAACAAAATAGCATAATAAACGAAACATCATACAGATAAGGATAGCAATCAAAAGTAAGACAACACTCGACTATCTACTAATCTTTTACTTTAATCTATGATTTTCACACCCTCCTATCTAAAGTCATGTTTTCGATAAGGTGAAGCAATCTTTTAGGGCCAAACAAATTAAAAAGTTTATTATCTTTAAACATAATCTTTATAATAATTGTCCGAGATTAATATGCGATGCACATTCATAAAGAATAGTGTATTATAAGTATGCGGATTTTTAAATTGCGACCAATTATATATAAAATAAATACATGAATAACATGTTTCTTTAATAGCTACCCCTACCAAAAGGACCTCTAATTTCTCCCACTTGTTTAGAAAGATATATATGATCTATAAGCATTCGTGAAAATAAGAATAACATTGCTCCATCAGTCTTTCTTTTTTCTTTTAGCATTATGACTTTGTTATATATAAGAACAACACTCATTTTCTTTAATCGTCTCGACCAAATCATGTACAAAATTTTAGCTTACAAATGACATATCTTGAATCATAATAACATTAGACTATGTTGGTAAGGTAAAGACCAAAAAAAAAAGTGTCTAGACATACCATATGTATCATGAGATGATTACAATGAGAATTATAATATTCGAACATATAATCTCTACTTATCTCATTCGATGTACGAAGCGATTTATTGTCAAAAAACCCTTTTTTGTTTCGAACCGCTAGATAAAAGGTAAAACCCACCTTCAATAGTCTCGTCTTGCATTGTCACCTTTTTCAAAACGTTTGAAAGCAACAAATCAGTGGAGAAAAGTGGAGATTTTTATTTTTGATTAAGCAACCCTAATCTGACACCAACGGCTCCCTCCTATACTACGTCGGCGTTTGGCCATAAAAATTAATTTTTTTGGAGTTGGAGTTAGAGTTATGTTTGACCATGAAAATAAATTTGACTTTTTGTGAGAGAAGTAGTAGTGAAAATAAGAAAAAGTTGTTTTTACTTTTCTGAAATTTTATTTCACTTTAGTAAAAAAAAAATCATGGCCAAACACCACGAAATTTCACTTTTTTCACTAAAGTGAAATAAAATTTCGAAAAAAAGTATGAAAAATTCATAGCCAAACGGGCCATACCTATTGAATGACTAAACTCAAAACACTCCTCTGCAAAATTAAATGTTAGCATCACTTCCTAGGTTCCTAATCTCATAATTATAATATGAATTTAGTTTTTTGAATGTTACACTCGTTTACCGTAGGGGTTGTTTTGGTTGGAAACAAGTTATTTGAGGATTAATTATCTTAGGATTCATATTTTATTTTAAAAATAGAATAAAATAAAATAATAGAACAATTTGAGATAACTAATTTAGTGATAAGTTATTCCATGCATTGCGACGAGAAAATATAAGTTTTTCAATATTAATTTTTAATATATAGGTCATTTGATCAAATCATATCCAATAATATTTCTTTTAGTATAGTTTTATGTGTCATCTGAATACCGCCAACATGATTTGCAACTATTAACTTCCGCACGACGCCCTCTCGATTTGAAACTAACACTTAGAAGTCGTTGGTCTCTAAGCATTTTCCAAGACGCTAATTTCTACGTGACTTTGAGGTACCTGGTAGCGAAGCGTTTTCCT